>CM035844.1:185048314-191028314 GCA_020510985.1 Pholidichthys leucotaenia
TCGAATCTTTTAGCCTGTATACTAAACGGCTCCAAAGGAGCCATCGTGTGTCTGTGCACTTTGGCTCGTTGGCACGCTACGCAGGCTGCCGCCCACTCTTTCACTTGTTTGCGCAGGCCTGGCCACACGAACTTTGCTCCCACCATTTTGACTGACGCCCGCACTCCTGGGTGCACCAGAGCGCGAACTGACTAAACACGCGGCGGCGCCACGCGACTGGGACCAACGGGCGTGGGCGTCCTGTGGAGACGTCGCAGATTAGGGGGGGGCTTGCCGTCCTGCAGTACTCTGCTCTCCAGCCTTAACCCTGTTGGTCCAGACTGGAGCGTGCGCACGTCCGTATCGCCAATCTGCTCCGTGGCCATGGCTGTATAATCTATCCCTACGCAGACCGGGGCCACTACCGCACGCGAGAGGCAGTCCGCCACCACATTCAGTTTACCCGACACATGCTGAATATCGGTCGTAAACTCCGAGATCGCGGCCAGCTGTCTCTGCTGCCGGCCCGACCATGGTTCCGAAACCTTGGCCATCGCGAACGTCAGCGGCTTGTGGTCCACGAACGCGGTGAAGCTGCGCCCTTCCAGCCAGAACTGGAAGTGGCGTATGGCCAGGTGGAGAGCCAGCAACTCCCTGTCGAACGCGCTGTATTTACGCTCACTGTCGCGCAAAACCCTGCTGAAAAAAGCGAGCGGCTGCCAAGAACCGGCGACGCGTTGCTCCACGACGGCCCCTATGGCCACGTCCGAGGCGTCGGTAGTGAGCGCTATCCGGGCCGCTGGGTCTGGGTGTGCCAACATTGCGGCGTTTGCCAGGGCTGCTTTAACTTCAGAGAACGCCTGCTCTCGCTCTGGAGTCTATTTGACTCCATCCGCGGGTTTCCTTCTCTTGAGCGCGGTGTACAATGGCTGCATGAGTTGAGCTGCGCGGGGGAGGAACCGGTTATAAAAGTTAACTATCCCCAAAAATTCTTGCAGCACCCTGACCGTCTGAGGCCGGGGAAAATTTGCCACGGCGCGCACTTTGTCGGGCAAGGGTATCGCTCCCTCCGGTGAGACGCGGTGCCCCAAAAAATCAATCCCCGTCACGCCGAACTGGCACTTCACCGGGTTGATTATTAACCCGTGCTCCTCCAACCTCTGGAAAACCGTCCTGAGGTGGGTTACGTGTTCGTCTTCGGACGCACTGGCTACCAAGATATCATCCAGATAGAAGAACACAAACGGGAGATTGTGCAGCACCGCATCCATCATGCGCTGGAACGTCTGTGCCGCTCCTTTTAATCCGAATGGCATGCGTAGAAACTCGAACAAGCCGAACGGAGTTATTACCGCTGTTTTGGGTATGTCCTCCGCGCGCACTGGGACCTGGTGGTAACCGCGGACTAGGTCTATTTTAGAAAAAATGTGTGCACCGGCGAGGTGAATGGAAAAATCCTGAATGTGGGGAATTGGGTAGCAGTCGTGTGCTGTGGCGTTATTCAACCTGCAGAAATCACCGCACGGTCGCCACGACCCCTCAGCCTTAGGGACCATGTGTAGCGGGGATGCCCATGGGCTGTTCGAACGCCTGATGATGCCCAACCTTTCCAGGTTGGCAAACTCCTTGCGCGCTATGGCCAGTTTAGCTGCGTCCAAGCGCCGAGGTCGTGCGAAAACGGGCGGCCCGGTGGTGGTTATAAAGTGCTCCACCCCGTGTTTAGCGATGGCCACCGAAAACGTCGGGACCGTGAGTGCTGGAAACTGAGTGAGCAGTGTGTGGAACTTACCGCCTGGAGCTGTGACGTTGGCTTGTGTTACTGGCCCGGCCCCTCGAGCTGTACAGGGGAGAGAGTCAAAGGACAGTGCATTAACCAGGCGCCTGTTAGCAACATCAACTAGTAAACCATGTGCACACAGAAAATCAGCTCCCAGGATTGGGAAACTCAGTGCTGCTATGACAAAAGTCCATTCGTATGTACGGCCGTGTAGAGATAAAGCCAGTGTTCTCTCACCAAAGGTCTTAATGTCCGAGCCGTTTACCGCCACCAGCCCGGGGCCGCTGGGTCCTGCCAGCTGGTCGGCGTAGGTCGGCAGGATGATGCTCTTCTGGGCTCCGGTGTCTACGAGGAAGCACCTCCCTGAGCGCGAGTCCGTCACGTAGAGCAGCTTGTTCTCTTCGCCGGCGGTCGCAGCTGCTACCGACTGCCGGCCTTGGCATTTCCCGAGCGCTTGAATTGGCACGGTGGCGCACATCTGCGTGCGTTCTCTCCGAAGCGGCGGTGGTAGAAGCAGAGCGTGTCTCTCTGGCGCTCCTTGGCCCTCGCTGCCGCTACCGTCGGTGGCTCCTCGCCTCCTCTGGTCGTCTCGCTGGGCTCCGCCGCTGCCGCGTTGACTGTGAGCGCTCTGGTGGTGAGGATGATCCGGTCTGCCTCCTGAGCTAGCGCACGGTAGTCACGCGCGGCCAGCAACGGCGAATTGGCCAGAACCGCTCTCGCCTCTATTGGGAGGTTCCGGAGGAAAAGGTGGGCAAACAGAAAATGCCCGTCGTCCGTGCCCATTAACGCCAACATCTTCTCCATCAGATCGACAGCCGAACCATCTCCTAACTCGGAACACCTCAGGAGCCTCTCTGCTCTCTCACAGTCCGAGAGCGTGTGGCGCTGGGTCAGCGTAGCCTTGAGAGCCTCGTATCTGTTGTGGGCCGGGGGCTGGTCGAGCAGGCTCGCTACCTGCTGAGCTGTGCGAGCGTCCAGCGCTGCAACCACGTAGTAAAACTTGGTGTCGTCTGCCGTTATTACCCGGAGGGCGAACTGGGCCTCGGTGTGGTGGAACCAAGAGCGCAGGTTGTGCTGCCAAAAGTCCAGTAGCTTGACTGAAACAGCGCACGCGTTGCTGGGGGCTCCTGTCCGGGCCGTCTCCGGGGTTCTTGCCTCGTGTTCCATAATACGTCCAGGGTCACCAGTGTGGAGATTGTGTGAAATGAGGAGGCAGGTTTACGAACAGACGAAGTTTATTACACTCTCTCATCAGTCATACACAGAAAAGGCATGAAACAACCAAACACGGTTTCTCCTTTTATCCCAACCGCTCATCTCACATCTGCATGACATTTCACATCACATTGCATGACATTTAACATCACAATACATCCACCCTTAAACCCCCCGACTCCTTCTTCCTGTCAACTCCCCAGGATCTCCCTGACTATTGTCCTCCTATGTCTAACCTCTGCAGCCTGACTGAGACGCTGTCTGCTGACTCACCCAAGTCTCGCCACCTTACAGATTGAGGAAAAACTGTTGGCTGTAAATTGCTGATTTCAGACAAGTATATCTGGTTGACAGTGTTTCATAATAAAAGCACATAATAGAAATAACCATTCTGAAAACTGAATTTCTGTAGAGGGCTTTTATTTTGACATTACTCAGGAAGTATTGAGCTGTGATGGTGAAAATAAATTCACATTAATTCAGACTAGTGTGGTGAATCCAGCATTTATAGCGCAAGGCGACTATTTTTGAGGTTATTGAGCAGGAATTCAAGGATTGTTTCTCATTTTTAAGGATAATTAAGGTGCTGATTTTAGAAAATCACATTGAAGAATTTTTATGGACCCATAGACACTAATGAGGCGGCTGTTTTTCGTTGTTTGTGTTCTTGTGGAGAAATTCTCTCCACATAACCATTCATGAATGCAAATTAATCTGTCCACACAGAATTAAACTCTCTATTTTCCTCTGATTTAACTTTTTCTGGATCTGTTCATGTCTTACCGAGGGTGAGGGAGGAGAAGCAGGAAATTGTGCTGCTGTCTGTACTCTCTCCACATGCTCTGAGGAGAGGCTGAGCGGCTCTTTGTGCAGCCACAGTCAGATGTGATGCAGTCACATATGGTTGACAACATAATAAATAATTTTAAAATATATATTTTTCGTTCATAAAAGTTTGTGTTTCTGTTGAGAAATGTTTCAAATTGCAATAAACAATAATTTAAAAAATAAAATAATTCAAATGAACTTCGTTAATTTCCATGTTTTGACATAACTGCAGGGAGTCGCAGCATGGGGGCTGAAGGGCCGCATGGGGCTGTGGGTTGTCAACCCCTGTGTTAGCTAGTGGTAGAGCATATACAAAGGTTGTGGGTTCACGTTCATATTAAAATCATACTTTCCACCTTCTAGCTTGGTGCTCAGCATAATAGAATGGGGACAGAAAAGTTTGTTACCCAGCCACAGGGGGGAGCACAAGCTAGTATGCTCCTAGTACCAGTCCCAAGCCTGGATAAATGGGGAGAGTTGCATCAGGAAGGGCATCGGGCAGAAAAATCTCCGCCAAATCATGTACGAGGATCACCACAAATGAGATTTCCATACTGTGAGATGGAGGCATATGCTTCGCTGTGGCGACCCTCCGGTTATTAGCCACTGCTGCTCAGGAACCTGCATGGGAAATAGGGCAAGAACCTGATGCCGCATCTTCTCTTCATGGTCACTACTGTACAGACTCTGGTTCCAATTGACACCATAGAGCAAGTGCAACACCCTAAATCCAAGAATTAGTAACAATGGATGCACGTGTCAGTGCATTGTCCATCTTTGTTTTATAGCCTCATACCTCTGCTGTTTTGTGTTCATTTTTAATGGTCCTATATGTTGATTTTTATGACAAATTTGATCTTGCCAATGTAGAGGTTGCTTGTGGTTAATATGCCCAAGGGTCCATATTCATGTGCCTTACAAAACTCCCAATCACCTTTTTTTTTTAACCTTTTTTTCTGTTTGTATTGTGTGTTGCCAGGTGGCCCCCGTAATAAAAGCCAGGATGATGGAGTATGGAACCACCATGGTGAGCTACCAGCCACAAGGAGACAAGGTCAACTTCTTCCGCATGGTGATCTCAAATCCCGCTGCTACCTTCGAGGACATCGACTTTCTTATCGAGGAGATTGAGCGACTCGGCCAGGATCTTTAAGACTCGTCTGTCCAAATCCCCTCCTGCATTTTTTTTTTTCCTCCCTTGACAGATGAATCGTTTGTCGTGAATGTACTGGTAAACTTTTTCTTTTCTCTCTCTTTTCCTCCAAAGTCACATATTTCAAGAGTATATTTGAGAAAAAGCTCTACAGATATATCCATATATTATGTATTGTAGCTTTGCAGTGGACTGGCTCAGTCCAAAGCGATGTAAAAGTGCTTCTGTCTGCCTCTCCTATAGTGTAGTAGATCCTAGAGTAGCATAAGTGATGTAACTTTATATGTAACTTTTGTGACATGAAATGCTTGTGGAATAAGTCGATGAGAAAGAGTTTATTTTCTAGTCACTTCTCATTTGCCGAGTACGTTAAGTGCCAAATGTGGTCGTGTAACTCTTGAACATTTTAAACTTCTGGTTTAAAACCAATATAGCACTTCACCTTACCTCAGCTTAATCAACTGCCTTTTACATCTGCACGTTGTGCTTCAAATTGTCATCGCTGGCGTTGCAGAGCAGCACCGGCACATGCTATTAACTCAACCAGAACGGGCCACTTTATGGATTTGGAAATGTGAAAAGAAGGCATCACTTTGGCCTTTGACAGTTTGATCTGCAGCTGATGATGCTGTCATTTTTTATTAATCTAAGACTTTTTACTCTCTCTTTCCAATATGTTTAAGCTTGCTAAATCCATTTAGCTCAATATCCCCGTCTTGGCTGTAGACTTCACCACCCCTCCCATAGAAGCGAGAGTTAAAACTTCTAAGTTTTCCAGTATATTGGACCCTCTTTAATTTCCAATCTTTTGTTTTTGCAGTAGTATTATGATCTATTTATTACTGATCAGGGTGGAAGTGACCCTCACCATTTTCCAGAGCCTTTATCTCATACTGAATCTGGAGGTCAGTGTTACCTTGTTAGTTTACATTCTTTTTCTTTTGCACGTGAAGACTATTAGCTGCTTTAAGTACTGTAAAACAGTTGCCCCTCTGGTCAATGTCAGCACTCCATTTCTTACATTTACTACTGGGTATTGGTTGAAAATATCTTTTCGAGCAAGGATTTAAACTGCAATGCAATTCAGGGTTTCCAAAGCATCTAAGCTCACATTTTTGTTGTCCATCTTCGTTGCAGTCTTACCACAGCAGGCCCACGTCAGTAGTATCAGCTGTCGTGACTGTGGACAAAAGTCAAGGTGTCCCAAACTCAGATGAGTTTCAAAGCCCCACTGCTATATTAGCCCTACTGCTATATTAACTGCCATTTCAAAGGGAATTTAGAGTACTAAAGGAAACTATTAAAGGCTCATGTTTTATTATTTAACTTTGCGGCCATTTCCTATTAAAGGAGTGTATATCCATATGTAGAAATATGACTTTAGTGAATGAATTTATTATTTCTATTTATTGCTATAAGCTAATTAAGCATTAGTGCTGGTTGAAGAGGACTTAACAGAAACTTGGACATAATGAGTTGCAGGGTTCTTTCCCAAAGACCAAGCATTTATTTAATTATGGACCCACTGATAGGCTAATTTAGCTATGATGATGTGCTTTAGTTGACTTCCTACCAAATAAATCTGGACTTATATCTTCTGGATTATAAATCTCAACATGTAACCTCTTATCTCAGAGATGCTTTTGAATCATAACAATTTTGAGAAACTGGATCGGGGCATTAATCATGTTTTTTTGTTTAGAAATGGTAAGGTCACCTTATTTGCAGCTGTGGCATTCTTGACATTACTTGCACTAAATCACTGAGGAAATCAACAACTGCTTTAGCATTGCATCTGAGATTTTATTCATTCACAAGCAATATTTGAGTATGGGTCCAATCTATATATCCTACATAACATCAAAAATATTTAAAATGTACAATAGTAAATGATAATCAAGTTTCCAGACCAAACTTAAGGTAGTGTGCAAAAAACAGAGTGAAACGAAGCTTGTTAATAGAAGGGGTAGTTGTTAGAATGTGAACCCTGAGAGGTTCTGTAGCATCTTCATTAGAGCCAGTTAGAAAAGCACAATTTAGCTCAACATGGTCGCTCAGTGTACAATCACTTTTGATCATAGAGTGTAAATAGTATTTCAAGATGTCTTAAGTACATATCTTTGTGTATACATACATGTATATAAGCATACAACCAGAGACTATTTGTGAGGTAAAGTTATTCATATTTTCTCTATCTCCTATATAGATTACCTGTATTTTCATCCTGTTTGTCCAAAAAAGCTTTTCTCCCTGTGTGTGTGTATGTATGTATGTACAGTATGTCAGGTATTTGATTTGTGACTCAAGATATTTAAAAGAAAACATGTTTCAGGGACTGGCTTTAAAGAAATGGACAGATTTCACCTTGAAACTCTTGCAAGTCTTTTGCTCAGAGATTCTGGTGTTCGGATTTTAAACGAATATGCAAAGCCATTTTGACTCTGAAGCCCTGTGTGGTTTTTTTGTTTGTTTGTTTTTCCTGTGCACAAGTGATACTTGATGGTATGTGCCAGTGTGTACCTTAGTGTGTTTGTAACTGTGTTGCCTTAGTATAAATATTTTGGAGTATTGTCTAGTTTTTCCCTCCAAAGGGGAGGTTGTGCACTTTAGCGTATACACATGATCTAATAATGTGCAATGTCCAATGGTTGTCCATAAGTTGTTGGGTTTTTTTTAATCTCCTTTAAATGTAACTTAAGAGCTTTGATCTGAATGTGTCCTGAATCGAGGGTTTGTTGGAAATTTAAATATTTATTTGTTGCATTTTACAGATATTGTAAAGCTTCTTGTTTCACTGTCTTAACACCTCACCAGAGAGTCTAAGTCTAAATATTCAAAATTTATATTCTGTAAATCCCAAATTGCAAGGGGCGTATCCACTGTGACACAGACAACATCAGGATTATAAGACCGACTGAGAAATCTCACTGTGGTAGTCTTGGAAAGCCGGACGCTTTGTTTCTCTTGCTGCTGCTGCTGCTAGACTTGCTTCCTTTGCACGTGCATGCGATGCCTTGCTTATCCAGCTTGTTTGATATACAGCCTCTTATATATCTATTTATATACATATATACAGTACGTGTAGCTCTTGTAATTAGCTTTTAGTGTCCAATGTATAGCCTAGCTTGTAGATTAGTGCACTGTCGCTCTAGCCTTTACATGTGATCTGTGTCTTGAGCTTCCTGAATTGTTTCTTTGTGCCGCAAGCATGCTAACCTCGCCTTGCCTTGTAATCCTCTCCGCGCTTGTTCTGACTTTCTATCTATCCTCTGTCTTTCTGCTTGAAGACTGTCGCAGCTCTCTGATCGTAGAGTATTATATCTATATACGTGTAGTCCCTCAGCATGTCTTTACAAATGCTCGTCTCCGCTCTGCGCCTGTATGACCTTTTCTCACCTTCTCTCTTTCTGCTTCGCCCTCTGGTAGCAGTGACAATGTATCCTCGTGCTTTCCTCTGACGTTTCCTGGCTGCCCGCTGCCATTCTGTTCGTGTGTGTCTGAGATGGTTATATTGACTCGTGTCATGGTGCCACAGCGTTTCTGACTTTGTGTTACCGAGGCCCTTGACTCTGTGGGATGTATGAGAAATAAAGGATTTGGATTTGATTGTCCAAAACTTACCCAGTGCAGGTGTTGTTAGAGTTGAACAAAGAAGTTCAAAAGAAACAATAGACCCTTGGAAATACTGTTTATTTATAAGGACATTTAAAACCCCTGTTACAGAGAGTTCATTTCTCTTAATATGGTGCCATTTTGAAGCATATATTCTGCAAACTGCTGTGCTCGCTTCTCAGACATTCATTTGTCCTGAACTATATGTCACTCTTGCGAAAACAGAAATAAATATTGTCCAAACAAATATTATGTGAACATCTCTTGTTTTTTTTTTCTCAGACCCATAGGTTTACTAAAGAAAAAAAAAGTACTATTCACTTTCTTTAAAGCCATTTCTCAAAACTGACAGAAAAAAGTTTCACCTTAAGTATTTAAGAACTGAATATTGGTTAGATCTCCAAATATTAGCTAAACAAAGCAAACTTCCCTTTGTTATTTTAAAGCAAAGCAGTTTTGTAGACAAAAAGTTTGACACAGAGGCCAGCAGTGCCAGGAGCGAAAGAAATGACCAGCCTCTGCAGGAATTATGGTAATCCTCCAGTGGTCAATGTCCTTGATGTATATTCCTTCCCCATACTGGTAGCCACTGAAACAGTTGGCCACTCCTGAAAGGTGATACAGTCACAGTACTGGCATATAAATTCTGACATAGTGAGAACAACAAATATTTTTTTTCACACCATGTACATGCAACATGTCCTGACTGTTTCATTATACCAAGTTCAAGGCCTGCATTCAGGCCTCTTTTAGCCAGTTCTTGGTAATAAACTTGCAACCATTCCTTACCTGACTCAAGGACATTTATGCTGTGTAATCTTGTGCTTCTGTATCAGACTGTTCAGGCTGCTCTGGATTACCTCTGCTTTCTGTACACTGATTTCTTTACAAAGATAATGGGAAAAAAAAAATACTTCTTGGTGTGGCTCTGGCCTTATGAGGGCTGTTCATTAAAGATTTCCCCTGACTCATTTCCCATGGACTAAGAGGAACCAAACTTGGCACAGTTAATAGTCTTTGTCTACATAGGTACCACCAAGGGTCACACACTTCTCAGATCGTTTTACGCAGTTATGGAGACCTCGCATGTAGAAGTCTGCAGGTTGCGTCAGAAGCCATGATTTGAACTCAGAAATGAGCGTTTCATTGTCTTAGAAGTGCTTGCCCTTCAAAAATGACTTCATGGTTGGAAAGAAGTCAGATGGTATGAAGTTGGGAGAGTAAGGGGAGGTGAGGAAGGATTTCATAGCAGCAGGACCATGTGTCTGTCTGGACAACATGTGAGCTGTGAACCAGGGCGTTGTCTTGCAGGAGGCAGGAACCTTTGGTCAGTATGCCACACTTCTTGATTTTGATGGCCTTTCTATAATTTCTGCAAAAGTGAAGTGTAGTAAGTCCCGGTAATTGTTGTACCCTTTGCCAGGAAATCCATTATCAATACGCCATGCTGGTCCTAAAAGGCAGTGAGCATGACCTTGCCCACTGAGGACTGAACATGTGCCTTCTTCAGAGGTGGTAAGCCATAATGCTTCCATTACTTCATCTGGGCCTTAGTCTCTGGATCATAGTGATGGACCCATGTTTCGTAATGCATGATTAGTCGGTCAAAGAAGTCCTCCTGGTTTTCTTGGCAGATGGCCAAAAGAGCTTGGGAGCATGTGACTCGTTGCTGCTTCTGGAAAGGTGCAAGTAACCGGGGAATCCATTGTGCAGACAACTACCGCATGTGCAAATGGTCATGGATGATTTTTTTTTTTCCACAAACCCCACACTGATCATGACATCTTGGGTTAGTTGGGGAACAGTTATGTGGCGATGCTCCAAAATGGCGGCGTCCACTTTCCGGATGGTGTTTTCACCAATGGCACACTGTGTTCCCTGGGGAATGGGTGCCGTTTCCACTGATGTCCGACCACACTTGAACTGTTGATGCCAGTGCTTGATTATGTCATACGATGGGGCATCCTTCTCATAAGTCTCTTTCATCTCACTGAATGTCTCCCGTGGTGCACGGCCTCTCAAGTCCAGGAACCTGATGACTGCTCTGCATTCAACTGGCTCCATTAGCACACATTACTACACCTTAGCACCTGTGAAAGAGAAATTCTTAGGAGTTCAGAGCTGTAAATTAGCATGTGACCTATAGAGATATGTATTATTATACATGTGCAATTTCAGCCTCCTACAATAACCAGAAGTGGGTCAGGCGAAATCTTTACTCAGCAACCCTCATATTTCATCTCTCCACAAATACACAAATTTATATTGTTCCACCACAGTGTATTTGGTTTTATATCCATTTTTCTAGCGGCTTTATCCTATTTAGGGTTGTGGGGTGACTGGAGCCTATTTCAGAAACCTGTGAGAGAAAGGCAGGCACACTTTGGACCATTCATTAATGGATCACTGCAGCTAAAAAATGTATACCCAGCTTGTTGTACCACTGCAGGTTCTAAAGTTATAACATAGTATTAAGGTTTGTGGACCTGCTCAACAAACATATTTTTTCCCCATTGATTGATGTGGAGCCCATATCCATCCATCCATCCATTTTCTACCGTTTTTCTGGAGGTCCGGGTCACGGAGGCAGCAGCTCAAGCAGAGAAGCCCAAACTTCCCTCTCCCCGGCCACCTGCTCCAGCTCTTCAGAGAGGACACCAAGGCGTTCCCAGACCAGCTGGGAGACATAGTCTCTCCAGCGAGTCCTGGGTCTACCCCGGGGTCTCCTCCCAGTTGGACATGCCTGAAACACCTCAAGTGGGAGGCGTCCAGGAGGAATCCTGATCAGATGCCCAAACCACCTCAACTGGCTCCTTTCGATTTGGAGGAGAAGCAGTTCTCCTCTGAGCCTCTCCCGGATGACTGAGCTGCTCACCCCATCTCTAAGGGTGAGTCCAGCAACCCTACGGAAAAAGCTAATTTCAGCCACTTGTATCTGCAATCTCATTTTTTTGGTCATTACCCAAAGCTCATGATCATAGGTGAGGGTAGAAACATAGACTGGCTGGTAAATCGACAACTTTGCTTTAGAGCTCAGCTCCCTCTTCACCACAAGAGACTGGTACAACGTCCGCATCACTGCAGAGGCTGCTCTGATCCATCTGTCAATCTCTCGCTCCATTCTCCCCTCACTTGTGAATGAGACCCCGAGATACTTAAATTCCTCTACTTGGGGCAGGAGCTTGTCTCCAACCCGGAGAGGACAATCCACTTTTTTCCACCACGGATTGCCACCTTATCATGGTGGGGGTTTTGCGTGCTCTAGTGATCCTAGGAACTATGTTGTCTGGGGCAATTTGCCTCTGGTAGGGTCTCCCAAGATAAAACTGGTCCTGGGTGAAGGGCCATACTAAGAGTGATCCAATAGACTCCCATGATGAACAAAAAAAAATCAAGGATTCAGTGTACCCCACCTGGTATGGGGTTATTGGGGCCATGCCCTGGAGCCAGGCCTGGGGGAGGGGCTCAGTGACTAGCGCCTGGTGGCCCGGTTTCTGCCCATGGGACCCAGCCGTGCTCAGCCTGAAGGAATTACATGGGTCCACCCTCCAGTGGGCTCATTGCCTGCAGGAGGGACCGTGGGGGTCCGGTGCTATACGGATCAGGTGGCAGGCGAAGGCAGAGACCTTCCTGGTCTGATCCTCGGCTTTCAAGACATAGAGCCCATATAGTACAGAAAACAAAAAGTAGTATAATGAATGGTAAGCAAAATGTCAAATTATCCTAGAACATTAATTGAATGTCTTAGCATTGATATATGGCACAGTTCCTGCAGTATACTACTATCCAAAAGCAGCAACAGATCACTGTTGGAGATAAATGGATGCCATTCAAAGGTACCAATGTATGCCACAATTCACACTGTGACATGCTATCAAAAAAAAGTGGCTGACCACTGTGTAATAAAGGAAATATTCAGGAGTAGCAGTTTACTGACATATAACCATCATATGCCACAATTCCCACAGCCATAAGAGCAGCGGCTGACCACTGTAGAAAAACAGCAGACATTTAAAGGGTAGCAGACCAGTGTAGGTAGATCAGAATACCTACATAGTTCAGCAGGGAGTATACTGTTTATCACCTTTTTATCTTGGCATCTTTCCAATGAGAAAACTAGTCTCTGCTCAACTATGACTTAGCATTGAAAAAGCATCTTAAAAGCTGATGCTAAGGGTTAGACCATATAAAAAAAGGTACTTCCCACTTTCTTGGTTGTCAGCAGAATAGAATGGGGGAAGGGGATGTTGTGGCAGCGCCTTGCATGGCAGCAGCCCTTTTGATAGGAGAAACATAATTTAATTCTCTACATGCTTGGCTGTATGGATTGAATGACAATAAAATTGGCTTGCTTTCTTTTCCAAAATAGAAACAGCCTACATAATTGTTTTTAAACCTGTAATTATAATAGTACGCCTGGTGATTTTTTGTGTCAATAAATGTCATAAAATGGTCTTTGTGTAAACTATTTTACTCTTTTCTTCAGGAAAAGTGTAAATTTCAAAATCTGCCAAATATTTTTCATTATTATATGTTTTAAATGCTTAAAACAGTGTTTAATAACTAAAAATACACAAAGTGGAAGTGAATTTTCATCAGTTTTCTCTCTAAATTGTCCATGAACAACAGTTTTGAGATAGCAAAAATGAAATTGAACTCCTTATACATCATCTCAAATATCTGTGTTTGCCCAGAACTTACAGTGTCCAATTTACAGGCCGTTTTGTGTGTCCATGTCTAGGTGTTTTCTTATCTCTTTTGTAGTCCAGGAATCAGTTCCTCTCCAGCCACGGATGGTTGTGGTGGATGACGCTTCATCTGAAGAATCTCTGAAAATATAAAGATATAAGATTACATAACATTTATCCAAAAGAAACTTGTATTTCTAGAAAAAAATGTTAACAGTATAGGAATAGGTAAAGTAATAAATATAACACAGGAAAAGAAATAAATAGCCATGATAAAGCAATCTGAAATAAAGCTGATAAGTGTCACGCCACGCCGCTCATCAGCGGCGCCACCTGCTCGCACACCTGCTCGTCATCAGCGGCGAGGGATATAAGCCGCCTCGCCCTGAGCTTCGGCCTGAAGCCGTCAGACTTCGCCACTCATCATCGTGAGTCAAACCTTTCCTTCAGCACGACGCTTTTGGTAAGAAGCCCTTACCTCCTTTCTTTCCAGTCTGCTCCCCTGTGCACAGGTGGATTCCTCGGCGGCGGACAACGCCTCTCCCTCGCCATTCCTCGCTGCTGCACCGAGCCCTGCAGGTGGCTGTCTTCCGGGTCCCGTCCTTGTGGTGCCAGTCATCTGTCCCTTACAAGTAAGCTCCTCTCTCGCTCATTCTCCTCCTGTGTTGGTGTGTGCCCGTCACCCTGTGTCCTTGTGCTCTTTCCCATAGGGTTGCCGGCTGAACGGTCTCCTGCCTCTGTGCCCGAAGCAGACGCCGCCGCCAATACATTTACATCCCGCAGACACACATCCATTCACCCCTGTTGCTAATAAACTATTTGAACTTCTCTGAGCCTGTGTGTGTGCATCTCCTGAGCCGTGCGTTATGTCAGTACGGCTTCAGCAGAGTGGCTCGGCAGACGGCGGGCTCGCACACCGGCTTACCAACCTCGAGGCTCGGGTGGATCAGATAGCCTATCAGCAACAGGTGATCCTAAATCAATTAATCATCATAAATAACCGGTTGCACCGCCTGGACCCCCAGCAGCCGTTCCCCCCGGCTCATCAGGGTGGCGCGGCTCCTGCCGCTCCAGTGGCCATCCAGCAGGCTCCGGTAGCACCGGTGCGGCTCACACCCATTCCGACCCCCGCCCGCTTTAGCGGAAAGCTCGGCGGAGCGCGGGGGTTCATCATGCAGTGTGAGTCCGTATTCCACCGCGTGCCCGGAGACTTTCCCTCGGATCATAGTCGGATTGGTTATATCGGGAATCTCCTGGAGGGGCGAGCGTTGACTTGGACCTACGCCGTTATGGCGAGGCCCAGTTACGCCACCCTCACTTGTGACCAGTTCGTGAGGCGCTTCCTGGAGGTCTTTGACCACTCACGAACCGAGACGGTCCAGGTCGACCGGCTTCTCGCTCTCCAGCAGGGAAGCCGGTTGGCTGCGGACTATGCGGTCGACTTCCGGGTGGCAGCGGAGGAAGTAGGCTGGGAGGAACGCTCCCTCTGCGGTCTTTTCCTCCGCAGCCTCAATGACGATCTGAGGGATGAACTGGCTGGGCGGGACCTCCCTGAGACGCTAGCGGAGCTGTCTTCCCTTGCCATCAGCTTGGATAACAGGCTGCGCGAGCGCTCCTCGGGGCGGAAGTCGTCATCTTCTCGCCCTCGCGGAGCCTCGTCGCGCCAGCCCCAAGCTCGCCCCCTGGTGACGCTGCCACCATCGCACCCCGAGGAGTCGGAGCCGATGGTGACGGGTTGGACAAAGCTCTCCCCGGCGGAGAGACAACGCCGCCGTGCGTTGAATCTCTGCATGTATTGCGGAGATAATCAACACACGGTAGAGCTTTGTCCACAGAAGCCAAACGGGGGGGTCCGTGAGTCACTGTAGGGGGCCTCGCGGGCATCAATCGGTTAAGTCCCCTCACTCAATTAAAGCTGCCCATCCGTTTCTGCCACAACCCCATTGGGCACCTCACCCACGCACTGGTGGACTCGGGCGCAGAGGGCAGCTTCATTTCACAAAGCCTGGCAACCCGATTGGGCATCCGCTGCCAGGCGCTCAAAGACCCCATCTCCCTGGTCAACCTCTCCCGTGCTTCCCTTGGGAGAGTCACGCACCAGACCATCCCGGTCCCGGTGATCATCTCTGGTAACCACCGGGAGGAGATAACTTTTCTCATCCTGCCCAACTCTGTGTCGCCTGTCATCCTGGGGTATCCCTGGCTACGCCTCCACAACCCTGTCCTGGATTGGAAGTCAGTTGGGGTATCGGCATGGAGCACGTTCTGCATGGGCACCTGCCTTCAGTCCGCTGCCTGCTCTCCGTCCGCTTCTTTCCCCGCTACGGACGCTGCACCCCCGGACCTGTCCCTGGTGCCTCTGGAATTTCACGACCTGGGTATGGTGTTTAGCAAGACCAAAGCTATGTCTCTCCCTCCTCATCGGCCCTATGACTGCGCCATCAACCTCCGCCAGGGGGCACCCTTACCTTCTGGTCAGCTCTACAGTCTGTCGGCGCCGGAGAAGGAGACGATGAACGCCTACCTTAAGGAATCGCTGAGCGCGGGGATAATCCGCCCATCGTCATCACCCGTGGGGGCAGGGTTCTTCTTCGTTGGAAAGAAGGACGGATCCCTCCGCCCTTGCATAGACTACCAGGCTCTAAATGACATCACAGAGAAGGATCGTTACACCCTGCCCCTCATGGACACTGCTTTCCACTCCCTCCAGGGGGCGACCTGGTTCACCAAGCTGGACCTTCGCAGCGCATACCACCTCGTCCGGATCCGGGAGGGAGATGAGTGGAAGACAGCCTTCCGTACCCCGAACGGCCACTTTGAATACCTGGTAATGCCGTTCGGGTTGACCAACGCTCCTGCCGTCTTTCAGCGCCTCATCAATGACGTCCTCCGGGACTTCATCGGCCTCTTTGTGTTCGTCTACCTGGACGATATACTCATCTTCTCCAAGTCCAGGGACGAGCACCAGGTCCATGTGAGGCGGGTCCTCCAAAGACTGCTGGAGAACCGGCTATACGTGAAGGCTGAAAAGTGTGAATTTTATGCTAAGACTACATCCTTCCTGGGATTCATCATCTCACACGACCAGGTGCGTCCAGACCCAGAGAAGGTGAAGGCGGTGGTAGAATGGCCTACACCTGCATCGAGGAAGCAGGTGCAACAGTTCGTTGGTTTCGCGAACTTCTACCGCCGCTTTGTCCCTAACTTCAGCTCCATCGTCGGACCACTGACCCGCCTCACGTCCCCTAAGGTCCCGTTCCGGTGGACCGAAGAGGCCGCAGCTGCTTTTCAGGCGCTGAAGGCGGAGTTCTCCTCCTCCCAGGTCCTTCGCCAGGTCGACCCCGCGCTGCAGTGCATCGTGGAGGTGGACGCCTCGGACACGGGAGTGGGGGCGGTGCTATCTCAGCGGTCGCCTGACGACGGCGCCAAACAGCCCTGCGCCTTCTTCTCCCGGCGCTTGTCCCCGGCGGAGAGAAACTACGACGTGGGGGACAGAGAGCTCCTGGCCATGAAGCTCGCGCTGCAAGAATGGCGCCACTGGCTAGAGGGGGCGGACCTGCCGTTCGTGGTCCTGACAGACCACAAGAACTTGGAATACCTACGATCTGCCAAGCGCCTGAACGCCCGCCAGGTCCTTGTTCTTCGCCAGGTTCCAGTTTTCCATCACCTTCAGGCCTGCCTCCAAGAACGGCCTGCCCGATGCCCTCTCTAGGCAGTTCGCCCCCGAGGAGTCGGAGGACACGCTCCACACCATCCTGCTCAGGTCGTGCGTCGTGGGAGCCCTCTCCTGGGACATTGAGGGCAAGATCCGGAAGGCGCAGGAAGTGGAACCTGACCCTGGCAGCGGACCGGAGGGGAGGCTGTTCGTGCCATCTGCGGTTCGCGGAGAGGTCATCCACTGGCTACACACCTCCAAGCTCACCTGTCACCCTGGCTCCTCCCGGATGATAAACCTCCTCCAGCGGTCCTTTTGGTGGCCGGGCCTGCGGAGGGATGCGGCCCGCTACGCCCGGGCTTGTCCAATTTGTGCCACCAATAAGTCGGGAAACGCCCCTCCAGCGGGTCTGCTCCAGCCCCTGCCCGTCCCTGGCAGGCCCTGGTCGCACATCGCTTTGGATTTCGTCACCGGACTCCCAATCTCTAATTCCTACGACACCATCCTGACCATCGTGGACCGCTTCTCCAAGGCTGTGCACTTCATTCCCCTACGAGGTCTTCCAACTGCCCTGGAGACGGCGGACCTCCTCATTCAACACGTGGTCAGGCTGCACGGGATTCCGGTGGACGTGGTCTCGGACCGGGGGCCCCAATTTTCCTCTGAGGTTTGGAAATCGTTTTGTAACGCCATCGGAGCCAAGGTGAGCCTCTCCTCCGGCCATCACCCCCAATCCAACGGGCAGTGTGAGCGGACCAACCAGGAGCTGGAGGCTGCGCTCCGCTGTGTGACTGCATCCAAACCCACGTCCTGGAGTAACCATCTTGCCTGGGTTGAATACGCCCACAACACCGCTCGCTCTTCTGCTACAGGGATGTCCCCCTTCAAGGCGTCCCTGGGTTACGACCCCCCGCTGTTCCCGGCGCAGGAGAGTGAGGTAACTGTCCCCTCAGTTAGGGCGCATCTCAGGCAGTTCCGCTCCATCTGGGCATCTGCCCGAAGTGCGCTTTTACGCACGGCGGAGCGCAACAGAACTGTGGCAGACCGGCACAGAAGACCTGCCCTGGCGTACAGAGTTGGGCAACGAGTCTACGTGTCAACCCAGGACGTAACATTGAAAGGCGAGAGGAGGAAGCTGGCACAGCGCTTTATGGGACCCTACCCCATCACCCGGATCATCAACCCGGTAGCTGTGCGTGTGGCTATTCCCCCCTCCCTCCGCATCCATCCCACCTTCCACGTGTCCAAGGTGAAGCTGGCAGTCTCCGACCCCCTTTGCCCTCCTCCTGCTGCGCAACCCGCGCCCCGGATGATTGATGGCCATCTGGCCTGGTCCGTCACCTCCATCCTGGACTCCCGGCGCCGGGGTCGTGGGTTGCAGTACTTGGTGGACTGGGAGGGCTATGGGCCCGAGCATCGACAGTGGGTACCCTCGTCGTTCGTGTTGGACCCATCGCTCATCGCTGACTTCCACCGAGCGCACCCAGAGAAGCCATCGCCAGGAGGCGCTGCTAGAGGGGGGAGTACTGTCACGCCGCGCCGCTCATCAGCGGCGCCACCTGCTCGCACACCTGCTTGTCATCAGCAGCGAGGGATATAAGCCGCCTCGCCCTGAGCTTCGGCCTGAAGCCGTCAGACTTCGCCACTCATCATCGTGAGTCAAACCTTTCCTTCAGCACGACGCTTTTGGTAAGAAGCCCTTACCTCCTTTCTTTCCAGTCTGCTCCCCTGTGCACAGGTGGATTCCTCGGCGGCGGACAACGCCTCTCCCTCGCCATTCCTCGCTGCTGCACCGAGCCCTGCAGGTGGCTGTCTTCCGGGTCCCGTCCTTGTGGTGCCAGTCATCTGTCCCTTACAAGTAAGCTCCTCTCTCGCTCATTCTCCTCCTGTGTTGGTGTGTGCCCGTCACCCTGTGTCCTTGTGCTCTTTCCCATAGGGTTGCCGGCTGAACGGTCTCCTGCCTCTGTGCCCAAAGCAGACGCCGCCACCAATACATTTACATCCCGCAGACACACATCCATTCACCCCTGTTGCTAATAAACTATTTGAACTTCTCTGAGCCTGTGTGTGTGCGTCTCCTGAGCCGTGCGTTATATCAATAAGAAGACAATACACTAGATATTGAAAAAAATAAATGAATAAATAGAAATAATATAAATAAATACAATAAATGGATTTTGAAAAAATTTATTGTAACAAAGTTGGGAATAAATATATAGTAATTCAAAATTTATTACTCTGACTGAGGTTGGGACACTTCTGAGAATCCTCTTCATCCACGAGTCTCTCGTTTCTAGTTGATCTCAACATTTTTTGCTAAGCTATTTACAAATTATTACTTAACAAATCTCTTAAATGTCTAAAAACACTGAGTCAACCAAATGTATAGACGAAAAGTGAGAACATAGACGCTCCTTGAAAACACGGACAAAACACATGACAAAAACAACTACAAAAGCACTCAGAGAGCACATATCTCCACCAAGGCTCCTTTCATCCATCATGGATCACCTTCAAAATGTAATGGGTTTGTGTGTAGGCCACAAGACAGTTCTCGTGAAAACTGCAGCAAAGTCTATCCAGCAGTTTTGGAGGATTCTTGCTAACACTCTATGAGAAGATAAGTGCCTTGGCGGAGGTATGCACTTTCTGATCATCACCAAAGTGTTATGGTTTCCTCTCTAGGCCAAGGACCACCTCTGGTAAAAATTTCATCCAAATCCATCCAGTAGTTTTGGAGTATTCTTGCTAACACATTGTGAGACTAGAAAAGTACTCGGAGAGCGCAGACCTCCGCCAAGCGCCACAGTTCCCCCCCATACAGTGTTTGTGTGTACGTTTTCAGATTCCTTGAGCATGAAAACATATGACTAGCAATTGGATTCACAATGATAGGATTAGTGGTTCAGTAGTAAAAGCATTACCTCCTTGGCGGAGGTAATAATCTGAAGTGTTGCTGTTGTGTCCATCTCCTGCATCTGCAAAGTGCCAGGCTGCGACCTGTCAAGGCATACGTCATGCCTCCCTTATTGGGGGGGCTTTCACACCTGTACTGACCTCATGCCTCCCTTATTGTGGGGGGGGGCTTTCACACCTGTACTGAGTACTTAAAAACTGTATTTATCAGCAGATGAAAGAAAACTGAAGCAAAAACAAACAAACAAACAAAAACTAAACAAACAGCAAGTGCAACATGAACTATTTCAAACATATTTATTCAAATGTACACTTATATGGACACAATCTTGAGCCATAACTTTTTGCTAATGTGAAAATAATAAGCCAAGTAGCACCAAAAAATTGAGTGCTCTTGCTGTCAGGAAACAATGTTGGCACCAAATCACTGAAGCGATCTGCCACCAATGGGGGTAGAATGTGGTCTGCCACAAAATGACAAAACATCACTTCTGCTAGTGATGCATTGGATTTGGAAGGCGTCGGTTCTGTCACTGGCTGAAAATGTTCATCCATCGATGGAATTTGGCTACAAAGTTTTTGTGGCGCTGTGTAGCAAAGTGCGACTTCAGGTCGAAAATCCCAGATGCAGTCAGTTTTAGTATTAGAGTCACACATATCAGGCGCAGCATTACTGGCGCTGGGATTCCTCTCTGTTCCGGAGCCGCAGGACAAAAGAAGGTGTGATAATGGTTGCCGTGGGTTTTATTGGGTTTGCGCTCCGCGGAAAAAAGAGGATTTGGAAACTTCCCCGGCAGAGAGCTGGTTTTTGCGTAGCCCCTATGGCTGGCCGGGGAATTTCTGCCAAATAATCCGGCACCGGACAGCTGGCCGTCTCAGCTTTTGCAGCATAGCGCAAACACAGGCACTCTTGCGGGTCCTGGCCACCACTGTTTTCCGCGTGCTTTTGTGCCTAAAACTTTGAAGAAGGCGGAGTTTGTGTTCGTCAGACACGACGACCAGCACCCTCTATTGCCCCTGCACACATGCTGAAAATGGCCGTATCTCACAATGTTAAAGAATCCTTTAAAAAATTCCTGTATCAAGACGGTGATCCAGATCATCCCCAAAATTTAATCAGTTCTTCCTTGTACCATTTCCAACAACGCCTGAAAGTTTCATCGAAATCCGTCCAAAACTTTTTGAGTTATCTTGCTAACCAACAGACAAACAGACAGACAGACAAACCCCGGCAAAAACATAACCTCCTCCTGGCCTTCGGCCTGGCGGAGGTAAAGATAAGAGCCTTGGTGGAAGTATGCGTTCTTGGATCATCACCAAAATGTTATAGGTTCCTCTCTAGCCCACAGACCACCTCTGGTGAAAATTTCATCCAAATCCATCCAGTAGTTTTTCTGTAATCCTGCTGCACAAATTCAAACAGGCTCCTTGGTGGAGGTATGCACTCTCAGATCATCACCAAAATTTAATGGGTTCATCATTGGCCCAAGGGCCACCTCTGGCAAAATTTTCATCAAAATCCGTCCAGTAGTTTTTGCGTAACCCTGCTAACAAACAAACAAACCACCCCGATTACATTACCTTCTTGGCGGAGATAATAAAAAACACTCCAAAGCTCTCGCAAACGATACTAAAACTACTATTTACAATGCTAAACTGTTATTTACACTATAAACACTGCTAAAAACTCAGTTATGCCACACAGCCGCCCCATGACGACCCGTTTATTATGCACGCTAATCCCGGTTAATTTCATCTTTTCCTGACAAACTTCCGGCGTGACGTATGACGTCATTTCCGGGATCACCAACTTCTCAGCTTTCAGGAGCACTAGTCAGATGGTCAATTGAATGAGCAGGTCGGTCGTCGGCGATGCCGGCGTCTGCACAGGGAAAAAGGTAAGCCTGTTTCAGTATAATTAATTAGAAACAAAAACTGTTGCGTTAAAACATTTTGACAATGTTTTCATATAAAAAAAAGTTATGTGTTTGCATGAGCTAATTACAGGGTTTGCTAATCTTTTGGGTTACCGTAGCTTTCTAACAGCTAACTAGCCAGAGTTATCTGTAAAGCTAAACATAACATTTTGACAGAAAAAGCAATGTGCCAAAAAGAGCTCTCTTGTTAAGAATATTTCTCTTATTTTTAGAGACAAATTTTTTTTAAACTTCACTATAGTCCATTTGTTATTTTTTTTTTAACAAGGGGGATGTGGTGGTGAGTGTATTGACAAATTTAGGAGAAGGTACGAGTGAGGACAAATTTACAAGAATGAAGGTGTAAAAAATATGAAATACGAATAAAATATGCTAATTTACCATATACAAAGTTGTATATGTATAACTTAAAAGTTGAAAATTTATGAGAAAAAAATTGCAAGTTTAAAAAATATACAATGCTACAAATAAAACAAAAAAAACCCCAAAATGATGGGAAAAGTTTATGAGAAAATAGTTGCAAATTTACAAGAAAAATTTTTAAATCAAATTTAAGTGAAAAACGTTGCAAATTTATAAAACAAAAGTTGAAAATTTATGAGAAAAGTGTTGTAAATTTACAAGGAAAAAAGCAGCCAGTCTATGAGGAAAAATTTGAGAGAATTTTTTGTAAAGTTGTAACATTTTTCTTGGAAATGTATAACTTTTTGTTTCTTGTTTGTGACTTTTCTAATAAAGTAATAAATTGTGATACAAATTGTGAAGAAATGCAAAATATGATATCAACAATCAGAGAAATTATCTCAAAATATAAAATAACACTAAGCACAAGAGAAAACAGGATCTACCTAGGCTAAATTAAAAATTATGAAATCTCATGGGAAAAAAAGGTATTTAGCTCTTAAAAATGGCTAAAAGCTGATTTAAAGTACAGATAGACTGACTTTTAAAAGCCTCAGAAATGATGTCACCATGCAGCTCCATAAAGCAAAAGCAAATTTCTTCTTAGACATAATCAAAAATGCAAAAGGGAACAACAATAAAACTTTGGAAATGTATTGATAAACTCACAGGAAAAAATGTGAAGTCATACAACCCAGTTTGAATGAAAAACTTCACTCAGATAGCTTAGTTATAGCCGGCAATTTTAATGAGTATTTTATCAAATCGGTACAAAAAGTGGCTCTGAACTTTACCCAAACATACCTGCACCAAATTAAAATAAATCATGAAACTGATCTAAACCTTAAACCCACAAATGAGGTAAAGCTTAACAAAATTCTTTATCATCTCTATCAAGTTCCAGAGCTAAGGATATTCATGAACTAGACACTGTATTCTTAAAAAAACATAAAGATACTTTAATAATTCAAATTGCAGAACTAATAAATCAATCAATGCATGAAAATATCTTTCCTTATGCATTGAAATCTTCTTCTTCCGGCTTTCAGAGAGAGCAGACGCATTTCTCCTCCTCTCCTTTCCTCCTCCTTCCCTGACTGATCCCAGCTTGCTGTGTCCTGTCTGTGTCGCTCTTCTTCTGGCTGAATCTTGATCCAAACGGAAAATTATGGATTTGGTAAGCTGGGCTTTAAATACAATTGACACCGTCTTCTCAAATAGGAAATCGGGCCCGGGGGAGCCCAACTGTCCTGCAGGCACTACAGCTGCGGGTTATGTGAGAGACACATACAATTGGAAACTTATGTGTCTGTGTGACTTTTCGATCGAGGATGTGGAAGACATCTATCTGTTTGGCATCATGATCTCAGGATTTCTACTGATCAGCTTTGGAGTGGTCCTGGTGTATCGAAAACTAAAGAAGATGCAAAGAGCTAATCAAAATGCTGACCCAGCGAAGCTCCTTCATCAATTTGACCAGCTGGGGAGAGCTCTGATAGCGGCTAATGGTGAACTGAACAGGAAGATTGGTAACATCTCGGATTCGCTAGGAGCTCTCCAGGAAATGATTTTAAAGCCTGGAAATGTATATGGAAATTATGAAGCACAGAATCGCATGAGAGATGAAAATTCTATGCTCTGAATGAACTGTGCTTATTCGACCTTGATTGGGCGCCCTGTAGATTTCATTCCTCCTGGAGGAAGATAAGGCAGAAGAATAGTTTTGGCTTGGCTTCTCCCTAACATAAACAACTGATGTGCAGTAATCTGAACTCTCAAGGACAGCGTCATGTGACTGGCATGGAATTTACCATCGGACATGCACTGAGAGTTTGAACTCTTGTGGACATGCTATCTATGTTTAAGACACTAAAGACATAACATCTAAACGTTGCTGAGGGAGGATTTTTGCTGTTCACCAGTAACTGATACACACACTGCATACAACTTTACATGACTGATACACATATACTGACACACACACATACACTGTCTCAACTTGCTTGTACTTTGTTAATATGTGATCTGTATTGTTTGCTAATTGTGCATAAGAGGGTTTTTTTTTCTATGTGATCACAATCTTGCTCATAGGAGCTTTATTTTGATAAACTATGTTTTTTATCTCTCTGCCCATTGTGTCATCCCCTCTCCCCTTCTTTACCCCCCACTGTTTTGATGAGGCGCCTTGCATGGCTGCCATGTCATTAGGAAGCGCTTATCGAGCGCACCTAATGTCAAGTCAAATTCCTCATGTTTTTTTAACATGCTTGGCAATAAAGCTCATTCTGATTCTGAAATCTGCCATTGTAACCCCCATACACAAAGCCAGAGATAATGATATACTTATAGTATACTTACTGTTTTGTCAAAAGCCATTGAAAAGGTGGTAGTAGACCAACTGGTAGAACATCTCGAATCTGACCAGCTGCTGCTTCCCATGCAGTTTGGTTTCAGGCCGAACCACTCAACGGAGACTGCATGTTGTTACTTTATTGAAACGATTAAAGAAAACCTGGACGGGGTGGGGGTTGGGGTAGTAGGAGCCATCTTTTTAGACTTACATAAAGCCTTTGATACGGTCAATCACTCAGTCCTTCTTTCTAAACTATCAAGATATAAACTGTCCATGAATACCCTTAACTGTTTAAAATCTTATCTATCTGGTCGCTCCCAGTGTGTTTGCATAAATAATACTGTATCTCAATCAAAGGCATGCACCATGGGAGTACCACAAGGTTTAATTTTAGGTCCACTGCTGTTTACTTTGTATACTAATGATTTGCCATCAGGAAGTGAAAATGAAAATTCAGATGTATGCAGATGACACAGTCATCTACACACATGGGAAGGATGCCAAACAAGTGGCTGACAAGTTAGTGATAGCAATGGAGAAAGTGTCAAAATGGCTTAATCAATCATGCCTCACTCTGAACGTAGGGAAAACAGCTACCATGTACTTTACCAACAAACAAAATCATATGCACTATCCGAGTATAACTGTAAATGGAGCAAATATAGAAAATGTAACAGAGTTTAAGTATTTGGGTAATAAGTACTTGTTTAAGTATTTTTTCTAAGCTAGACCTGGTTCGTGGTTACCACCAGGTCCCAGTGCACGCGGAGGACATACCTAAAACGGCAGTAATAACCCCGTTTAGTCTGTTTGAGTTTTTACGCATGCCTTTCAGGTTAAAAGGCGCGGCACAGACTTTCCAACGCATGATGGATGCGGTGTTGTGCGATCTGCAGTTTGTGTTCGTCTACCTGGATGACATCCTGGTGGCCAGCGCATCCGAGGACGAACACGTAGCCCACCTCAGGACGGTTTTCCGGAGGTTGGAGGAGCACGGGTTAATAATCAACCCGGCGAAATGCCAGTTCGGCGTGGCGGGGATTGATTTTTTTTGGGACACCGCATCTCACCGGAGGGAGCGATACCCTTGCCGGACAAGGTGCGCGCAGTGGCGAATTTTCCCCGGCCTCAGACGGTCAGGGCACTGCAGGAGTTTTTGGGGATGGTGAACTTCTACAATCATTTCCTCCCCCGCGCAGCCCAGCTCATGCAGCCGTTGTACACCGCACTTAAGAAACGGAAGCCTGCGGAGAGAGTTGACTGGACTCCTGAGCGGGAGCAAGCGTTTTCCGAGGTTAAAACAGCTCTGGCGAATGCTGCACTGCTGGCGCCCCCAGACCCGGCGGGTCAGATTGCACTCACTACAGACACATCAGACGTGGCCATAGGGGCTGTCGTGGAGCAGTGTGTCGCCGGTTCTTGGCAGCCGCTCACCTTTTTTAGCAGGTCTTTGCGCGAAAATGAGTGTAAATACAGCACGCTCGACAGGGAGTTGCTGGCTCTCCACCTGGCCATACGCCACTTCCAGTTCTGGCTGGAAGGGTGCGCCTTCACTGCGTTCGTGGACCACAAACCGCTAACATACGTGATGGCCAAGGTTTTGGAACCATGGTCGGGCCGGCAGCAGAGACAGCTGGCCGCGATCTTGGAGTTTACGACTGACATTCTTCATGTGGCCAGTAAACTCAACGTGATGTCTGACTGTCTCTTGTGCCCCTTAGTGGCCCCAGTCTATGTCGGGATAGATTACACGGCCATGGCCGCAGAGCAGATCGGCAATGCCGATGTTTGCATGCTCCAGTCTGGATCAACAGGGTTTAGGCTGGAGAGCAGAGTTATGCAAGACGGGGGGCCCCCCCTAATCTGTGACGTCTCCGTGGGCCGCCCGCGCCCGGTGGTACCACGCACTTGGCGACGCCGCGTTTTTGAGTCGGTTCACTCCTTGGCACACCCAGGCGTACGCGCGTCAGTCAAAATGGTGGCAGCAAAGTTTGTCTGGCCGAGCCTGCACAAACAGGTGAAAGAGTGGGCTGCAGCCTGTGTAGCGTGCCAATGAGCCAAAGTGCACAGGCACACAAAGGCCCCCCTCGAGCCGTTCCATATCCCGGCTAAGAGGTTCGACCACGTTCACGTGGACCTCGTCGGCCCCCTCCCACCATCGCAGGGGTTCACGCACCTCCTGACAGTGGTGGACCACACCACGCGATGGCCCGAAGCAGTCCCACTAGCTTCCACCGCATCCACAGACGTGGCACGTGCCTTTTTAACAACATGGGTGGCACGTTTTGGCACCCCTTCGGACATCACGTCTGATCGGGGCCCGCAGTTTGTTTCCGACCTCTGGTCCACGATAGCCCGGAGCCTGGGCGTCTCAATTCATCGCACGACCGTGTACAACCCACAAGCCAATGGGTTATGCGAGTGTTTCCATAGGTCACTGAAAGCAGCGCTCAGGTCTTTGCTTATGGATGGAAATTGGGTGGACTGGTTGCCGTGGGTTCTATTAGGGTTGTGTTCCGCACCAAAGGAGGATGTAGCGGCTTCCCCAGCAGAGCTGGTTTTTACACAGCCCCTGCAGCTCCCCGGGGAGTTTTTACCAGGTAACCCTGCGCCGAACACCCATCCGTCCCTGCGTTCGCAGCATAGCGCAGACGCACGGACGCTCCCTGGCCCGACCCACTACTGTTTTCCCCGCGCGTTTGTGCCAAAAACCTTGAAGGATGCGGCGTTCGTGTTTGTCAGGCACGATGCCCACTGGACCCCATTGCGCCCACCCTACGATGGCCCGTTCAGAGTTCTGGAAACCGGGGACAAACATTTTGTGTTAGACCTCGGGGGTCGCTGGGAGAGAATCTTCATAGACAGGCTTAACAGCCTGCACCAGCCACCTCCAGCCAACAGCTGGTGTTGGCTGGAGCTCCTCGGCGAGGAAGACTCCCACTGAGAGCTCCCCAGGTAATTGATTCATCACAGCAGTCACACGAGCATGCTGAATGCCCCCCCCCCCGCCATTGTCCCCCCACAGACGGACACACCCCCAGGAACCCCCCCTCCGGCACAGCAGCGTCGCGGAGCCGAAGACCCCCCGTTACAGCAGCTATGGGCGGAGGCTGAAGCCACGAGGACGGGAGAGTTAACACCCAGTCTGAGACTCTGGGGGGGGGGGGGCATGCTGTAGAGTTCAGTAGTTTTCCTCTCAGACTGAGAGAGCATGGAGATCAAAGGCCTGGGGGGTAAGGGGAATTGTCTGGGGAGAGTGAATGGTGAATGCAGGACCTCAGGTAGCAGGGAGGTGTGAGTTTTGGGATATAAAAGAGAGAGTCCCTGCTACACATGTTTAATGTTCTGATTCTGGATGATGTGAGAGTGAAATAAAGTTCATCTGCTCGGAAAGTTCGGTCTGGTTATTTCATCTCCACAAGACGACAGTATCGCCATTGTGGTATATGTTAACATGACCGGCCAAGGGGTAATTAAAAACATAACTTACAAGGTTCTTTAAAAACCAGGTGAAGGGTCACAAGTAGCAATCAAAGGGGAAACTTTAAAATGAGGATGTTCAAAGAATTTTAAAATAAAATATTGTGACGTTTCGAGGGTTCATACAATAATGAAAGAAGATTCATGACACAACAGGCATTTATTCTTCACTGACTCGTTACACAGAACAACGGGGAGGTCATTCACACAGACACTCATCTCACTAAGGGTGACACAGCAGACACATAATCTCTTACACACAGGGAGAACAACACTATCACAACCGGACTTATAACACAGTTATAATGGTACAACAATAACGCTCAGAACACAAGAATAATAACAGTCTTTGAATCCCCCACAGCGCAAAGCATGCTGGAAGAATCCTCTGTCCCTCATCACAGCCCCGACATTACACTGTCCTCCCTTGGACTGGTTTCTGTCCCAAGAATAATGAGTCCAACTCAGAAGTCCAGTACAAACCTGTCCAGGTGTTGGGGCGTCCGCTGTTGGCGGCGGCTGGTATGCATGGGCCCATTAGTGTCCATTTGATACTTGACTGGGGTATCCGGTCGGGATGGAGCCTGTGGCTTGGCCACCCACAGGCATCTGGCTGGTATGGGGCGAAGGGGTCGCGGTGAAGCACCACCACCCGGTTCCTCTTCTGCAGCCTCACCCTATACACTACATCTGACAGTCTCTGTAGGACCATGCACGGTCCTGACCAGTGTCTCGCCAGCTTTTGGTGACAGTCTCTTTTTCCGCTCCAGGCAGAAAACACAGACTTGATCCCCGGTGCAAAATCCCTCCCCTGGCAGCGGGAATCATACACTCGCTTCTGTCGACTCCCCACTGCTACCAGGGCCTCCCAAACCAGTTTGTGTACTGTGTGAAGACTTTCTCTCAAGCAAAACAAATAATCCAACCACGGTTTGCCCTTCACCTCCGGCTTCAGGGGGGGGGGGGGGCCAAACACCAAATCTATCGGGGTGTGCAGCTCACATCCGAACATTAGCGCTGTCCCTTCCGTCCCTGGTTGCTGTGCAGCTCCTTTGGTGCGCTGAACCGACAAAACATCTCATCCACCAGCTTTGATGCTGTTGTGGCGGCGCTCTGATCAGGGACCACATACGAATCTGGCCACTTAGTGAAGTAATCTGTTGCGGCCAGAATGTAATGGTTCCCCCGCTCCGTGGTCGGAAAAGGGCCCAGAATGTCCACTCCCACACACTCCATGGATGCTCCTACCTGGTACTGCTGCAAGGGGGCTTGGGATTGCTGAGTCGGCCCTTTCTGAGCTGTGCATGTGTCACAGTGGTGGACATGGCGCTCTACGTCCTGACAACACCTTGACCAGTAGAACCGGGCCTGAAGACGCTGGAGGGTCTTTGTCACCCCGAAGTGACCCGCCTCCACCAACCTGGGGACCAACTGTAGCACCTTGGGGCAGAGCCGTCAAGGGACCAGCAGCTGCCAGACATGACACAGCCCATTGGGAACTGCCACTGCCGATAGACAACACCCTCCCAACAGCAGAGGTTGGACCATTGGGAATGTAGGGCCTTGGTCTCTGGGTCCAGTGCAGATACAGCCTCCCAGGTGGGCCGTTGGTCTGTGATCAGCCACTGCCGGACACAGGAGATGACAGGATCTCCATCCTGCTCAATCTGAAGCTGCTGCGTGCTGAGGGTCTCTGTGACATCATCACTGGGGAGAGCTGGCTGATGATCTGAGGATGTGCTGTGAGCCACTGTGCTATCTCCGGCCACAGCGGTCTGGAGAGGAGCAACCCGTGAGACTGCTGGGTCACGATCCTCGGCCCGCTGGCAGTGCTGACAGTCCTCTGCAGCACAGGGGTGCCGGGACAGCACGTCAGCATTGGCATTGAGGCGGTCTGCTCGATGCACAATCTGAAAATCATAATCCTGCAGTGCCTACAGCCATCTCGCTAACTGTCCATCTGGCTCTTTAACGTTCAATAGCCAGGTCAAGAAAGCATGGTCCGTCCTGAGCTGAAATCTCTCCCCGTAAATGTACGGGCGGAAATGGCGGAGCCCTTGGATGACTGCCAGCAGCTCTCTGCGGGTGACGCAGTAATTCCTCTCAGCTCTGCTGAGTGTGCGGCAAAAGCAACTGCCTGCTCTTCGTGTTCTCCCTCCAAGGATAGCACCGCCCCGATGCCCTGGTTGCTGGCGTCTGTGTCCACGATGAAGGGGCGGTTCAGATCGGGATACCGCAGCACGGGGTCTCTGATGAGTGCCAAACAGAGCCAAGAAAAAGCAGCAGCACAGTCCTCGCTCCACTCAAACGTGCAGCCCTTCTGTGTCGGCTGATGCAGCTGGCTGGCGATAGTGGTGAAATCCTTCACAAACCTCCTATAGTAGGAGGCCAGTTCGAGAAGGCTCTGCAGTTCTCCTACATCCTGTTGGACCGGTCAGTTTGTCACCGTTGCCACCTTCTCTGGGTTGGTGGCGACTCCTGCAGTGCTGATGACATGGCCCAGGAATGTGGTTTCTCTCCAAAACAGGTGGCATTTCCATGGGTGCAGCCACAGCCGCAGCCCGGCCCGGCAGACGGCATCCAACACTTCCCGGAGGTTGGACAGGGCGCCACCAAAATCAGCTGTGTGAACCAGTAGGTTGTCAGGTGTTCAAAAGTGGCCGGGGCATTACCTTGAACTGCCACAGTCCCTGTCTGATGGAGAAGGGTGTTTTCTGGTGACAGCTCCATCTGCCAGTAGCCGCTGCGGAGGTCGAGCGAGCTGAACCAGCTGGAGCTGGTGACATAATCCAGCACGTCGTCAATGCAGGGCAGAGGATAGGAATCTTTACGTGTGACATCATTCAGGCGCCAGTAATCCACACAGAACCACCATGAACCATCCTTCTTCTTGACCAGAACCACCGGAGCCACCCAGGGGCTGCTGAAGGATCCAATGACATCTGCCTTCAGCATTTCCTGAATCTTTTGTTCTGCCGCTGTCCACCTTGAAAAAGGCAGACGGCGGGGGCAGAGAGGGATCAGCCTGGTCTCACCGGTGTTGATCTGGTGCTGCACCAAACTGGTCTGGGTGCACTTTTCATTCCTAGTGGCGAAGATGTCGACGTAGCAGTCCAACAGCTCCCGCAGCTGGTGTTCCTGTCCTGACTGTAATCCTCTGCAGCTCCGCTGGAACAGCTCCTTGACCACCTGCTGGGTCTCCGATGACGTGGCGATTCGTCCCACTGGCGCCAATGAACAGATAGTCGTCCAGCGAGGGGGCTGGCTTGTCTGCGCTGCTATCTCTATCTCCATCTGGGCAATGAGCCGATCAAGCTGTCAAATCTCTGCCTTGAGCCTTGCTTCCATCTCTCAAAAAGCCCACTCCTGACACCAGTATGACATTTCAAGGGTTTACACAATAATGAGAGAGGATTCATGACACAACATGTATTTATTCTTCACTGACTCATTACACAGAACAGAGGGGACGTCATTCACACAGTCATCTCACTAAGGGTGACACAGACACGTAATCTCTCACACACAGGGAGAACAACACTATCACAACCGGGCTTTTAACACAATTATAATGGTACAACAGTAACGCTCAGAACACAAGAATAATAAGTCGTTGAATCCCCCATGGTGCAAAGCATGCTGGGAGAATCCTCCACCCCGTATCACAGCCCCAATGTTACAATATGTACAAATAACTGCCGACTAAGATAAAAAGCCTAAACTAAAACGTGAGAATTAAAATGATCTAAAAAGCTAAAATAAGACAAAAATACTGCATAAAAAACTAAAAGTAGGCAAAAAAACCCAAACAATAAAAGTCCCTAAAACGCTAAGGAGGAAAATACGCTTTTCAGGCACCATATTCCTGCCACCATGACACCGATGCCCTCAGGAAACCTGTACAGGGGAAGACACTTGCCAGCAGTATATCCATATTTCTCAGCGTCCTCATCATCATCAATGTCATGGGGTGCTGCTATCTGGAAACCAGGATACTTGCAGCCCAGGCAGAGCTCCTCACTCCGCCCCTTGCCGTCTTTCACCTGCAGCACCCCAACTGCTCCACACGGAAGTGTCCTTCCCCAAATGCTGCTGTTATGGTGGTCCTGGGCCATTACTGCTCCTCCTCCTCCTCCTCAGCCTCCTCTTGTCCAGCAGGGCTCTCCTCCGGCTGGGCTCTCTCTTCCAGGCAACGCTTTCCTCCAAGTAGGCCCTTATCCAGCCGGTTTCCCCTCAGGCAGGGCTCTCCTCTGGACTGCCAGAGCACCTTTTATATCATGTGCAGCCGCAGATGCTGCACATCCCCAGTCAACGCAGGTGCTGCTGATCAGTAATTAGGGGAAGCACAGGGTGGAAGCAGACTACACCTCCAGCTAAAAGCACACAGAATAAAATATAAAAACTACAAAACGTGCAAATTATAAATACTGTAACTATGCAACACAAATTTAAAAACTATATAAAATCCAAAAAACACAATAAAATATTTCCACCCTGTGACATCTACTTGCCAAACACAAGATGTTAAACTTTGAAAATATAATAATGTATGCAAATATGTCTTCAGCAGGGGCACTGCTGAAGACATTCTATGACACGGTGGTGGCATCAGCCATCACTATTGGAGTGGTCTGCTGGGGCAGTGGCATTACAGCAGCCGATGGGAAGAGACTGAACAAACTGATCAAGAAAGCTAGCTCTGTCCTGGGGCAACACCTTGACCCAGTGGAGGAGATGGGAGAGAGAAGGATGGTGGCTAAACTGTCATCTCTGCTGGAGTCCGAGTTCCACCCTATGCAAGACATACTGAATGCACTGAGGAGCTCATTTAGCAGCAGACTACATCATCCTAGGTGCACAACCGAGAGGTTTCGCAGGTCCTTCCTACCTACGGCTGTCAGACTGTATAACCTAAGCAGGGCTGCTTGAAGAGATAGCAAAAAGACGTAACAACCTAATAGTATTGAATGCAAAAGACGCAATAGACTTCACAATGGTCCCCTCCGGTATACAACTAGGACAATACCGGTCGCTACGGAGGGTGACAATATGTATGGGTACATAATCATACCATGTAGGATAACTAAGCAGACGGTTATGCTGTTCATTCCATCTAGCTACAATGCTCCGCACTGTGTGTTTATATATTTATATGTACATATGTATATTTGCTGCTCTTGTTTTGTTTTTTTTCTTGTCTTCTGATTGTTGCTCTGAGTGTTGCTATCCCTGTGCTGTTGCAATCCTGGAATTTCCCCATTGTGGGACTAATAAAGGCTTATCTTGTCTTGTCTTAAATATACGATTGATCTTCAAAATAATCCATGGTTCTGCAACCCCACCTCTTAAGACTTTTGTGTACTTAACTTCTGATCAAAATATCAGAATAACAAGGACTTCCTCTAGGTGGCATTGTTGCATCCCCCTACATCAAACTGCTTTTGAACAATCAGCTTTCTCATATGAAGCTATAACGGAATGGGGACAAGCTCCCCACTGCTTTGAAGACCAGAACAAATTAGAGGCTTTTCCACAGAGACTAAAAAATGGATTTTAAGTAATTAAGCCTGCCAGCATTGACTCTCTCCCTTAAATGGGATTTGAAATTGTACTCTTAAATGGTTTTTATAGGTACCGTTTCTCTTATCTTTTTACCTTTTAAACTTACTCCCTGCTTGTTTCAGTGACAACAGTTTCTGAAACCCGACCTGAATTACATTCTATATGTGCTGTTTTTGTCATATTTGCCCCTGCGGGGTGAAGGAGAGGACCCATTTGTGAGACGGAATTCGTACATGACCTATTTGCAAAAAATAACAGAAAGTAGTACGAGGGCTGGAACAGATGACTCAAACTGCACGGCAGGATTTAACGAGAACAGAACCTAACTCGTGAACAGCTTGGATAAAGGGTAAGTCCGTTGTATGTGTCAAAGTAATAATGGTAGCTGTCACCATTACAGAACAGTCATAGTAACAGTAGATTGCCGCAGAGCAGAATAAATAGAGCAGGAGGTGATTCGCCCGATCAGGTGCAACCATGAACAATTAACATCACAAAAGAATCAATCACAGGAAATTAAGGCGTTGTCACAATATATAAGCACAAGTGAGACAGGATAATGGAAATAATAATGCAGAGGATAACATGACTAAGAATTAAAGATATGATAACCATAATAACTGAGGTAGAATATAACCTAAAACAAGGGCAAGAGAACACTAATAATGATGATAAACATGACAATGAGTCCAAAAGGAACACAAAGCATGGACAGGGTCTATGACCTTGTCCAGACCACTAGAGTACCCCCCCCCCCCACACACCTTAAGAGGTAGAATCCCAGACTACTCTAGGGTAACACCAAAGGGGGGGGGGGCACAGAGCAGTATGGGTCCACAGATAACTCCAGGGGCGCTTTGAGTTCAAGTGAAAGTGACAAGAAAATCTTAAACTGTGGAGCCGATAACAAAGAACCCTTAAACACAGGAATTAACACAGAAACCTTCGACTCAGGAGATCGTGACATAGAGGCTCCAAACCCAGGATACAACATGGAAGCCTTCAGCTCTGGGGATAGTAATATTAGAGTCTTTTGCTCTAAAACTGAAGATTGAGGCATGCTGATAAAACGGCTGGAGAGCTCTGACCTCTGAATGAGACGGCTGGGGCGCACTGACCTCTGGATCAGATTACTGAAGCATGTCGACCTCATGTGCTGATGGTTTGAGTGCACTGACTCCCAAAGGAGATGGCTGGGGCGCACTGATCTCAGGCTGAGACGGCAGGGGTGCATCCGGTCCAGATGCCCAGGAATCCCTCTCTGACGCTGCCACCTTGGACAGGGAGGAAGAGGTATAGGTTGGAGTAGGGACCACACCATAACAGTCAGCAGAAGAGCTTGGCTGGTAGAGCTCAGAAGCAAATGATGGCTGCAACTGGTCTCCCCACCAGCAGTAAGACAAGACCTCTCTAATACAGATATTAAGAAAATAAGGAAGAGAATTTGCCTTAACTACTGCTCTTCCCCTGGCGAGGAACCCGATGACTCTGCTGCTGGTGTAGGAGTGAAGATCTCAAGAGGAGCAGTCTCTGCAGGGGTGGGCGCGTGAGGTGAAGCAGTCTCTGCAGGGGTGTGCACGTGAGGTGAAGCAGTCTCTGCAGGGGCGTGCACGTGAAGAGAAACAGTCTGCAGGGGTGTGCACGTGAAGAGAAATGGTCTCTGCAGGAGTGTGCACGTGAGGAGAAATGGCTTCTGTAGGAGCGTGCGTGTGGAGAGAAGCAGTGGCAGCGGTTGAGCTTGCCTCCTCCATTATGGACCTAACTGAGGTAGAGATGACCTCGGGAAAACAAGGAGTTGAGGCAAGTGGTGGATTACACATGGGGGCAACAGCAGAAACAAAAATTGAGTGCTCAGCAGCAATAAGAAGCGGCTGTTAAGGCTCCTCACTGGGGACAAGGCAAGATCTCTCACTATTAGATGTTAAAAAATGAGAAAATAGTACTTGCTATGTTTCTAGCTCCATTGCCACTGAGGCTGCTGCTGCTGCTGTTGAACCTGCCACTGGGGAACCAGACAAATCTCTCCGAGTGGCTACAGTGACTGCCTGGCGAGGAGCCGCTGTGCAGCAGTGAGGAACTGAAGCTGGAGTGGAGGAGAGGTGTGTGTGGAGCTTGTGGAAGCCAGGGGATGTTTCTGCGTCGGCACAAGCTTCCGGGGTGTCGGGACTGGCGAGCGTCGAAGAAGTGTTGAAGATGTTGAGATGAGGGGAACCTTTCTCATCGGCACAGTCCCCAGCATCTTGGGCGAGCACCTCCCCCTCCTGTGGTGTGGCTGCGAGGCTGTTGAGTGGCAAGGAAAAGGGATATCGGAGTCAGGGGACACTGCACCATCAGCACAAACTCCGGTGCCCCACATAACTTCCTCACCAGACCACGGTATGTCCAGTGGAAGCTGGAAACGGTGTTCAGTAGTCCCGCCAACTCTGGGTATCTCTGCAGACCGGGGTGTACCTCCACAATCCCAGTCACGGTGTCTAGGCACTCTAGGGCCTCCTCTGGCGTTTGGGAGACGCGGGCTTCCGTGACAAATTCCTGGATGAAATGGGCTGCCACTGCTCATCCACATTGTGACCACCGGCCACCGACCTCCCTTTGCCCGCTGGGTACTTCACTGGTGGCGATCTTCTGTCATACTTGTCCCTGCAGGGCGAAGGAGAGGACCCATTCGCGAGGCGAAGTTTGTACGTGATTTATTTGCAAAAAATAACGAAGCAGCACAAGGGCTGGAACAAATAACTCAAACTGCATGGCAGGATTTAACGACAACAGAACCTAACTCGTGAACAGTTTGGATAAAGGGTAAGTAAATTGTGCGTGTCAAAGTAATAATGGTAACTGTCACTGTTACAGAACAGTCATAGCAACAGTAGATCGAAAGCAGAATAAATGGAGCAGGAGGTGATTAGCCCGATCAGGTGCAGCCGTGAACAATTAACACCCAAAAGATCCAATCACAGGAAATTAAGGCACTGTCACGATAAATAAACACAAGTGAGACAGGATAATGGCAATAATAATGCAGAGGATAACATAACTAAGAATTAAAGATATGATAACCATAATGGTAACTGAGGTAGAATATAACCTAAAGCAAGGGCAAGAGAATACTAATAATGATTAGTATCATTATTATTTGTGTGGACATTATTATTTGTGTTGATTATTTGTGTCTGTGACCCTGTCCAGACCACTTCAGTTTTTATTTTAATATCTTCTGCCTGCCTCAGGGACTACAGATGGAAATTAGTGAGAACGCTACAATGTGGTACAGAGCATCTTTACCCTGTGTTTAATGTTTTTTTTCTGTACATGGTCCCTGACAAATAAACTGCTAAACTAAAGGTTGTACTTTTTTCATATACATTTGCCACTTTAGTGACAAATCTGTTGCTCTTTTTTCTGCACAAATTTACAACTACACTCATAAACAGAAACATTTTCTATTAAGTTTGCAACTTTTTATAAAAAAAAAAAAATCAATTTGCAGCTATACTCTCACTGACATGTTCTGTTGAACTGTCCTTGTGCTCTTTGGGGGGGATGGGGGGATGACAGGCTAATAAGGGGAATGATTTTTTTTGTAATTTTGCTAACAAATTACCAACTAATGGGTTATCAATCATTTTCAGCGTTATAATGTAAAAATTGAATGGCTACATAGTTTAAATTAATGCCAAATGCTAGAAAAATAAATAATTTTAACGGTCTACAGTAGGACATGAAGAAATGTGCTTTCACACAACACTACATGGTAAGCACTGTTTAGTGAGGAAAGTTCCACTCCGAGTTCACCATGCTTCTAAACTATAAAATCTCAATGCAGCATATGGAGCCAGAGTTACAAAATAATGCTGACAGTAAAGATTGTTGAATACATTTCATAGCAGTTGTTCAGAATAGGGGTTGGCAACCTGAGGGAAATTTTAACTTTTTTTTGTCTTTTAAAAAACATGAAGCTGCTAAAACATTCTGACAATGAGGAAAGTTCATTGTAAGAATGTGTGGGGGTTTTTTTTCCTGTTGAATGTAAAATTTACCTCATAAATTTAAAACCTTGCATGTAATGCATTTTTTCTTGTAAAATTGTCAGGCTTTTCTCTCAGATTTGCAGCTTGTTATTTAAGAGACTTTTTCCTTGTTAAATTGCAACTTTTTATTTGAGGTGTTTTTTTTATTTTAACATTTTTATTAGAAGTGATTTGATAAGGAAGTTTAAAGGGAGTAAAACCAGAGAATCACATGAGAGAAACTAACTTTCAAACTAAAATAAACACGGACATGGACTCAGGGGAACTCAAGGAGACAGAGGAGAAACAGTACAAATTACCATATAAAAAGTATAACTACATATTTAATAAGGTCTAGATCTAAGACATGGGTGTTATAAAGCAGTCAGTACAGATTGAAACCAAATTAAAGAACCAAAGTCACTAAAACATTAGACTGTGTGTGGTGCACATGTCCTCTCCCAAGGCCATAAACCATATACAAAGAGAGTTCTTTCTCCCAAAGTTTATTCTTCCACCAACTTAATAAAATCTGATGATGTTTTTTTGATTGCTCAAAAATGAATCTTCTCTGCCACTCCATTGATGCAGTTTTTGAACATCCCCACACTAGGAGCTTATCTTCTCTCTAGATGGCACTGCAACCTCACAATTTCATCATAAGGCAAAACAAAGAGTGTAGTTCCGCCCCCCACCCCCACCCCACCCCACCCAGACAGACATATACAGCAAATATTTTTGTTTGAATATTTTCCAGAGTTGTCTCAGTGGGCTGTTATTTCACACTTGCTCTAAATGATTAGAACGTAGGAGTAGATGTTTTTTAAAAGTGCAAATAAAATGCAAAAGGTTCCCAGATGCTTTACCTCATCTCTGCTCAGAGGCAGAGAAAAGGTCAAAGCATCAGAATAATCAGTTTCTACCTGTGATAAATGTATGATAGATGTATTTGGAAAATCCCTAATAAGCAAACAAGATGAATGATCTAAACACAACGTCTGGGGAGCTCACTATGAGTTGGCTCTCACCAAGAGGATGGTTTTAACATGACAAATATAACATGAAATTATTTAACTATTTCCACGCAGAATTGGAAGGGGCCCAAGACTGATTATTGTTCAGCTTCCAATGAATCCACAACATACAGGCAATACAGGTAAATACAGGTGATTTTTTTGTTATTTTTTTTGTGTGTCTTTGCAGTCTCAGACAGTATCCTCACACTTGTGAAACCAGTGGAGAAAAATATCATGATGTAATCTGGTCTACAGCTGTTCTTATTGTTTGAGAAGACAGGTGATGGTTAGTAGTGGCCCCTGTGTTATTTTTATCGATATTGTTAAGTGTTATTATATTATCTTTACAACAGCTAAATTAAAGACGCACTGTGGTGGATATACAGTGGTGTGAAGAAGTGTTTGCCCCCTTCCTGATTTCTCATTTTTTTTGGATGTTTGTCACACTTAAATGTTTCAGATCATCAAACAAATTTAAATATTAGACAAAGATAACACAAGTAAACACAAAATGCAGTTTTTAAATGAAGGTGTTTATTATTAAGGGGAAAAAAATCCAAACCTACATGGCCCTGTGTGAAAAAGTGATTGCCCCCTAAACCTAATAACTGGTTGGGCCACCCTTAGCAGCAACAACTGCAATCAAGCATTTGCGATAACTAGCAATGAGTCTTACAGCACTGTGGAGGAATTTTTGCCCACTTATCTTTGCAGAATTGTTGCAATTCAGCCACGTTGGAGGATCTTCAAGAATGAACCGCCTTTTTAAGGTCATCCCACAGAATCCCAATTGGATTCAGGTCAAGACTTTAACTAGGCCATCCCAAAGTCTTCATTTTGATTTTCTTAAGCAATTCAGAGGTGGACTTGCTGGTGTGTTTTGGACCATTGTCCTGCTGCAGAACGCAAGTGCACTTCAGCTTGAGGTCATGAACAGATGGCTGGGCATTCTTCTTCAGGATTTTTTGGTAGACAACAGAATTCATGGTTCCATATACCACAGCAAGTCTTCCAGGTGGTGAAGCAGCAAAACAGCCCCAGACCATCACACTACCACCACCATATTTTACTATTGGTATGATGATCAGCTCTTCCGTGCTGATCGTGACACAGAGCTTTCCGGCAAGACCACAGGAGGCGGTGTCTGCTTCTACATCAACTGTAGCTGGTGCTCTGATGTAACGGAAATTTCCAAACACTGTTCTCCTGCCTTGGAATTTCTTGTTATCAACTGCAAGCCCTTCTATTCCCCGCGGGAGTTTGCTTCTTTTATACTGATCGCTGTGTACGCCCCTCCCGACGCGGACACGCGCGAAGCTCAGCGCGTGCTCGCGGATCACATTCAACACACAGAGCGGAGTTTTCCAGACTCGCTGATTATTGTGGCTGGCGACTTTAATCAGTGCAATCTGAGCCACGATCTCCCCCGCTACAAACAGTTTATTAAATGCCCCACCAGAGGATTAAACACACTGGATCACTGTTACACCACAGTGAAAGACGCATATCGCGCTGTCCCTCGAGCTGCGCTGGGATTATCTGATCACGTGATGGTTCACCTCATTCCCACATACAGACAGAGATTGAAGCTCACTAAACCTGTTGTGAGCACTACGAAGATACGGACCAGTGATGCTGAGGAGAAGCTGGAAACGTGCATGGAAATATCTGACTGGGGCATGCTTAAAGGAGCCACGCATGATCTGGATGAGTACACGGACACTGTGAACTCATATATCCACTTTTGTGAAGAGAACATTCTTCCATCACGCACCAGGGTGAGTTACTCTAATGACAAACCCTGGTTCACAGCTAAGCTCAGACAGATCAGGAAGGAGAAGGAAGCAGCGCTGAAAAGTGGAGACAGGGACTGCTACAGGGAGGTTAAATACCGGTTTAACAGAGAGCTGAAGAGGGCTAAATCTGTGTACTCAGAGAGACTCCAGCAGCAGTTCACTGCTAATGATTCGGCTTCCGTGTGGAGAGGACTGAGGCAGATCACCAACTATCGGCCTCAGGCTCCTAAAGGTCAGGATGACAAAGCCCTTTGTCAGAGACTGTCCCAACACTATGCCCGTTTTGACACCTCGTCATCTGTGTCCAACTCCCCCCCTCCCTCCAGCTCCACAGCCTCCACATTCCCTACTTCATTTAAGGCACCCCCCCCCCACCTCCCCCCCTCCCCTTATCATCAGTGAGCAGGATGTGCTCAAACAGTTCTCCAGACTGAACCCGCGCAAGGCCCCCGGCCCAGACGGCGTGTCTCCCTCCACCCTGAGACTCTGTGCGAAACAGCTGGCTCCTGTATTCACAGACATTTTTAACACCTCCCTTAAGTTATGCCACGTGCCGTCCTGCCTCAAATCCTCCACCATCATCCCTGTCCCCAAGAAGCCACGGATCACTGGACTTAATGACTACAGACCTGTAGCGCTCACCTCTGTAGTCATGAAGTCCTTTGAGCGCCTGGTCCTGTCCCACCTCAAGTCCATCACCACCCCTCTCCTGGACCCGCTGCAGTTTGCCTACCGAGCCAACAGGTCTGTAGACGATGCAGTCAACCTGGCCCTCCACTCCATCCTGCAGCACCTGGACTCCCCGGGAACCTACGCCAGGATCCTGTTTGTGGACTTCAGCTCCGCATTCAACACCATCCGCCCCGCTCTGCTCCGGGACAAGCTGTCCCTGCTCAACGTGCCTGACTCCCTCTGCAGGTGGATCATCGACTTCCTGACGGACCGGAGGCAGCATGTGCGGCTGGGAAAGACTGTCTCAGACTATACTAGCATCAGCACCGGATCACCCCAGGGCTGTGTACTTTCCCCCCTACTCTTCTCCCTTTACACCAACTCCTGCACCTCCAGCCACCAGTCTGTCAAGTTGATCAAGTTTGCGGACGACACCACCCTCATCGGGCTCATCTCCAATGGCGACGAGTCCGCCTACAGGAGAGAGGTGGCCCAGCTGGCGTCCTGGTGCAGCAATAACAACCTGCAGCTGAACGCTCTGAAGACAGTGGAGATGATTGTAGACTTCAGGAAAGTCACTACTCCTCTGCCCCCCCTCACCCTCTCAGGCTCTCCCATCACCACTGCTGATTCCTTCCGCTTCCTAGGCACTACCATCACCAGGGACCTCAAATGGGAGCTGACCATCAGCTCACTCATCAAAAAAGCCCAGCAGAGGATGTTCTTCCTGCGGCAGCTGAGGAAGCTCAAGCTACCCACCAAGATGTTAGTGCAGTTCTACACAGCCATCATCGAGTCCATCCTCACCACCTCCATAACCGTGTGGTACGCAGGAGCCACTGCCAGGGACAGACTAAGGCTGCAGCGCGTCGTGCGCACTGCTGAGAAGGTGATCGGCTGCAAGCTCCCATCTCTCCAGGATCTGTACATCTCCAGGACCCGGAGGCGTGCTGGCCGGATCATAGCCGATCCCTCACACCCTGGTCATGTACTGTTTGCCCCCCTCCCCTCTGGTAGAAGACTTCGGTCCATCCAGACTAAAACCTCCCGTCACATGAACAGCTTCTTCCCCTCTGCCATTAGACTGCTGAACACTAAGTGACTCTCGTGCACCATGTACAGCAGCTCAACCAGACTCATGTCAATCATCACTGTTTTCTTCCTGCATTACCGACTGCACTATATAGTTCTCCACAGTATCTGCTGCTGGCTAATATATATTTTAACTGTTGACCAGTATCACTTAATCTTATCCTACACTTTATTACATGTATAGTTTTTCTCTTATCTTATCATGTTTAATGTTGCAGCATTGTACCGAGACAAATTCCTAGTTTGTGTACTACATGAACAATGGCAATAAACCTGATTCTGATTCTGATTCTGATTCTGATGTTCCTGTTCTGAAATGCTGTGTTACTTTTACGCTGGATGTAATGGGACACACGCCTTCCAAAAAGTTCAACTTTTGTCTTGCCAGTCTACAGAGTATTTTCCCAAAAGTCTTGGGGATCATCAAGATGTTTTCTGGCAAAACTGAGACAAGCCTTTATGTTCTTTTTGCTCAGTAGTGGTTTTCGTGTTGGAACTCTGCCATGCAGGCTATTTTTGCCCAATCGCTCTCTTATGGTGGAGTCATGAACACTGACCTTAACTGAGGCAAGTGAGGCCTGCAGTTCTTTGGATGTTGTTGTGGGTTTTTTTGTGACCTCTTGGATGAGTCGACGCTGCGCTCTTGGGGTAATTTTGGTCGGCCTGCCACTCCTAGGAAGGTTCATCACTGTTCCATGTTTTTGCCATTTGTGGATAATGGCTGTCACTGTGGTAAGCTGGAGTCCTAAAGCTTTAGAAATGGCTTTATAACCTTTTCCAGACATAAATCTCAATTACAGGTACATCTCAAAAAATTAGAATATCATGTCTGGTTTCCTCCCACATGCCAAAAACATGCAAGTTAGGTTAATTGGCATTAAACTAGGGATTCTAAATTGTCCTTAGGTGTGACTGTGAGAGTGAATGGTTGTCTGTCTCTCTGTGTTGGCCCTGCGATGGACTGGCGATCTGTCCAGGGTGTACCCTGCCTGTCGCCCAAAGATGCTGCGATAGGCTCCAGCCCCCCTGCGACCCGAAAAAGGATTAAGCGGAAGAAGATGGATGAATGAATGAATGAATGAAAAAGTTCAATATTTTTTGTCATTCTTTTTAGAAAGTGAAACCCATATATTATATAGATTCATTACACAGAGAGTGATATATTTCAAGTGTTTATTTATTTTATATTTGATGATTATGGCTCACAGCCCATGAAAACCCCAGATTCAGTTTCTCAAAAAATTAGAATATTACATAAAATTAATTTTAAAATATAGTTTTTTAATAGAAATGTTGGCCGACTGAAAAGTATGTCCATGTACACACTCAATACTTGGTTGGGGCTCCTTTTGGATTAATTACTGGATCAATGTGGCGTGGCATGTTGGTGATCAACCTGTGGCACTGCTGAGGTGTTATGAAGGTCCAGATTGCTTTGATAGTGACCTTCAGCTCGTCTGCATTGTTGGGTCTGGTGTCTCTCATCTTCCTCTTGACAATACTCCATAGATTCTCCATGGGGTTTAGGTCAGAAGAGTTTGCTGGCCAATCACACACAGTGATGCCATGGTCATTAAAACAGGTTTTGATACTTTTGGCAGTGTGGGGGGGTGCCAAGTCCAACTGGAAAATGAAATCAGCTTCTTCATAAGGCTTGTCAGCAGAGGGAAGCATGAAGTGCTCTAAAATTTCTTGGTAGACGACTGCACTGACTTTGGTCTTGATAAAACACAGTGGACCAACACCAGCAGATGGCCTCTGTTTAGATAAAAGTAAATTTTGCATTTCATTTGGAAATCAAAGTCCCAGAGTCTGGAGAAAGAGTGGAGAGGCACAGAATCTAAGTTGCTTGAGGTTTAGTGTGAAGTTTTCACAGTCAGTGATGATTTGAGCAACCATGTCATCTGCTGGTGTTGGTCCACTGTGTTTTATCAAGACCAAAGTCAGTGCAGTCATCTACCATTTTTTCGTCTACCAAATTTTAGAGCACTTCATGCCTCCCTCTGCTGACAAGTTTTATGGAGATGCTGATTTCATTTTCCAGTTGGACTTGGCACCCCCCACCACACACATTGCCAAAAGTATCAAAACCTGTTTTAATGACCATGGTATCACTGTGTTTGATTGGCCAGAAAACTCTCCTGACCTAAACCCCATAGAGAATCTATGGAATATTGTCAACAGGAAGATGAGAGACACCAGACCCAACAATGCAGACACGCTGAAGGCCACTATCAAAGCAGCCTGGACTTTCAAAACACCTCAGCAGTACCACAGGCTGATCACCTCCATGCCACGCCACATTGATACAGTAATTAATCCAAAAGGAGCCCCGACCAAGTATTGAGTGTGTACATGGACATACTTTTCAGTCGGCCAATATTTCTATTAAAAAACTATATTTTAAAATTAATTTTATGTAATATTCTAATTTTTTGAGAAACTGAATTTGGGGTTTTCATGGGCTGTGAGCCATAATCATCTAAATTAAAATAAATAAACACTTGAAATATATCACTCTCTGTGTAATGACTCTATATAATATATGGGTTTCACTTTCCGGAATGAGTGACAAAAAATATTGAACCTTTTCATGATATTCAAATTTTTTGAGATATACCTGTACTTTTTCTCATTTGTTCCTGAATTTCTTTGGATCACAGCATGATGTCTAGCTTTTGAGGATATTTTGGTCTACTTCACTTTGTCAGGCAGGTCCTATTTAAGTGATTTCTTAACTGAGAACAGGTGTGGCAGTAATCAGCCTGGGTGCGCTAGAGAAATTTAACTCAACTCTCCAAAGATGTGATAAGCCACATTTAGTTTATGTTTTAACCAGTTATTGGGTTTAGGGGGCAATCACTTTTTCACACAGGGCCGTGTAGGTTTGGATTTTTTTTCCCCTTAATAATAAACACCTTCATTTAAAAACGGCATTTTGTGTTTACTTGTGTTATTTTTGTCTAATATTTAAGTTTTTTTGATGATCTGAAACATTTAAGTGTGACAAACACAAAAAAATGAGCAATCAGGAAGGGGGCAAACACTTTTTTACACCACTGTAAATTTCCTTAAAAACAAATCTACATAGTCTAAAATGGTGTCCTATACCCTTTTTCCACAAGAAAAACTTTAATGGTCATACAATTGTTTGAGAAAATTTTTTCCTGTGATCTATAAATATTCTAATTAGGCCCACCCACATGCCGTCTCCCTTCAAGAGCCACAGCACACAGAAGTCTGCAAGCTGGCAAATTTGACCAGGAAATGATAGTATTGAATATTTAAAAAATTACAATACAATGCTGACATGATGGAGGAGGGTCCAAACAACCACTTGCAAGAGTACACGAGCACCATAGCAAAGTGGCATGGCACACACACCGGCCGCCACCACTGTGTGAGTTACATACAGCCACCCAAAAGCATACTGCAAGTCCCCACTGGTGCTCGTGCACCTAATATCCTAAATTTCAAAAGTTGACACCACCATGACCGTTTAGTGGAACGACCAGATCAACTGTATATCACATGCACCAGGGCTGCATGAAACACAGCAGAGAGGCAGCTCTGGCCTGCAGCCGGAGAGTGGCCATTCCCAGCTGGGGACAGAGCAGCTCTGGTGTTAATACTCCCAGGGCCCCTTTAGACACCATGGAGACGGTTTAGAAATTGGGACAATTTTTGATGTTGGGATCATTTGGGAGATCCTCGTCTATTTTCGGCTGTGTCAAAACTTTTAGGAGACTGTGGCAACTGTGGAGATCATTGAAGGTCATTGATCAAAAATTGGCCAGATCTCTCAATGATCTCCATCCCGGTGTAAAGGGGGTATCAGCAATCAGCAAACACTACACAGTCTCAACACATTCCCAAACGTGTTTTACTTTGCAGCACTGCAAAGGAGCAATACTGTCAAATGTCTGATTGCATCTCTTTTGTACTCCTGAATAATGTGCAGCAGCATCTCAAAAAAAAAGTCTGAATAAACAAATCAACAAGGTATAGCATCTAAATATATTCATCTGGATATTGATGTTTTGTTAAAGACTGGCCCAAAAGCAGACACAAGACAGGCAGTTCAAGTGCAAAAGGTGAAGTTTATTTACAATAGTGATCATGTCTGTGCATGAACAAAGACCTGGAAACCCTGTGGAGAGAGGAGAAGAGGATAATGAGTACATGGCAAATAATATTGGCAGGAGGAGATATTGCAATGAGTGAGTATTCTTACAGGTGGAGACAATAAGGTAGCGGTGAGTCTTTACAGCTTGTTGCCAGATGTCTTCGGGTAGGTGTTGATCCAGTGCAGCGGTGAAGGTGAAATGAATTACTCTGCAGAGGGTGAGAAGGCTGCTCCAGTGCCGGGGACTTAATGGTTAGACAGTATTGGTAAGTACACTTACTTTCTGGGAAGAGAGAATTTCCACTCCACCAAGTTAGGAGGTAATCCAGGAGTTGACAAGAGAGAGAAGATTAGAAGTTGGAAAGTTGCTTACATTAATCCCATGTAGGAGGAGGGCATGAGAGTTTCAGGGTGCATAGGTGGTGAGCTTGAGCAGAACTGCAACAATGAAGGTCTGACGCTTCCATGAAGAAGAGGAGTCCAGGAGAGCCTTTTAAAGGCTGCCTAACAACCTGCAGGTGGAGCAATTAGTGCAGGTGAAATTGATTGAAGCAATCATAGGTGGAACAAAGTGTGTACAAATCTGAAACACTACAGATATCTGTGGATCAATTTCTCGACATAACCTGACACAAGGCTTTAACATTCACTGTACATTAAACCATACCATTAGTAGACTGCAATATCAGGCACATTAAAGGCTAATGGCGACTAGTGGTAGATTACACAAACAGAGTAAATCCTGTGATAAAATACAGACTTATCAGTTGAACGACTTACCCAGTTGTATCTGCAGTGGCCCATGGTGCATCGGTCATTAAAAGCAGTTTAATGGTAAAGCCCATCTTAATTTGGTCAGGTTTTCAAAGCAGCTGTCCAAAAATGCTAACTGGCACTGGAGGCTAAGCTGAATCTTCCATTCCGCCCTCTTCCTTCGAGGCCATACCCAGTGCTTAGTCCTGATTGGTTCCCTGTTCGGACTTTTTTATTTACTCAGTATGATGTAAAACTAGCAGCTAGGGACTATAATTAAGGAAAAGTGTAATTACACATAAAAAAACAACTGACCATTACCCATATTCATTTAAAGGGACTTTTTGGAGCCTCATTTGCTACCATCTGCTGGCCACTAGACAGAATACAGATTTTGTGCATTTATTGGCTTCATTTCAGTTTTCAGATTTACAGACTACATCCATCAGTCAACAGTCTGTGCTGTGAACTCTTGACCAGAAATCATATGATCAATTCTTTTGGATAGGGATGCTGTTATGAAAATATTTACACTGTATGCCAGAGTTAAAAAGCATTATATTTACATAAACTTTTTACGTTTCAACTATTTAGTGTAATTTAGCATGGATAATTAAGCAGATGCCATTTATTATTAATGATAGACTGAGTAGCAGATGCACTCTCAATACAAAGGCACTTCTGTCTTGCTTTCTCTGCGTCTATTGAGCTCACTTCGTTAGTCAAAGTCAGTCATACTCATTAGCTTCTCTGACCTCAGTGTACACCGTGAGGTCTGACTGCTACTAAGCATGCACTATGTTCTGCAAAGCTCCAAACTTACTCACACACACAACCACACTGCTCTGCTGAACTTATTGTGGTATATGCAGAGTCATTTGTATGGATGCATTCAGTGAGATAGTGAATCTGTGCCTCCTGTCGGAGAAAGCAATTAACCTCATGGACCACCGGGGAGTTGATATGAGTGAGAGAGCATCTCTGCACCATTTAAATATACACCAGAGGGGCTCGTGCGCTCACATTCAGCCACCGTATTATTCATCATCAGTGCTTTAAATGGCCTCTTCATAAAGACAGCGCTCACTCAATTTTGCATATACTACACACACAGTTATTTACTTCCACACCCAAGCTGACAGATCCCCATGGTGCGGAGTTTCAGATTGCCCTTGATGCAGAAATGATTAAGGTCAGCTGAAGAACAAGAAAATTAAATGTTGCATTCCTGGTGATCAGGGAATTTACAAGGCACTGGAGGGAACTATGCCGAGTCCTTGCCAAGTTTGGAAAAAGGAGAGAGAATGCCCATCCAGATTATTTCCAGTGCCAGTATAGCTTTCACCAAGCTGCAATATCCAATAGAAAGTAGTTTTTCCCAACTATTTGATTCTAGTTTTAAGCTGTATTTCATGAAACGTATCTCAGTTCAGTGATATAAAAAATGTATATAAAAGAACTTGGTGCTCAACTTTCTATTTGTCAGACTGAAAAACTTTTCACAGGCTGTTCAATACGAATCACACTCTTGTTTGTGGCTGCTGACCTGCCAGCTCATTTGCTCATGCATCAGTAACCTCCCTAATGAGGGGAGAAGCACGGCACAGATGGACCAAGCAGGGGAGGAGATTGCGACAGATGAGTGGATGCACAAAACAAGGGGGTGATGGAGATTTCATGAGATAGCAGGCAAACATTTGGATGCAGTAGATTTATGGAAGCTCTATACTGGGACTTTATGCCAGAGGCAGAGCAAATAGAGAGTATGTCAGAAATGGATTTAAACTCAGTGGTGTCAGACAGAAAGGCACACTAGCAGCCTAGTTCTTCGACGTTAGCCGGTTCAGACTTAATAAACAGCAATGTCATTGCAGTCCATTAAATAGTAGTTGCACTTCTGTAGTGAAACCAGTTGTTTCCAGAGGAGCAATCTGAGGTGAGTAGCCCTAACGGGTAAAAATTTCCACTGAATAGATTAAAACTTGGGTGGCATGATGGAGAAGCGCTTAGCACTATTGCCATCCATCTCCTACCGCTTTTCCGGAGGTCCAGGTCGCGGAGGCAGCAGTTCAAGCAGAGAAGCCCAGACTTCCCTCTCCCCAGCCACCTGCTCCAGCTCTTCAGAGGGGATACCAAGGCGTTCCCAGACCAGCTGGGAGACATAGTCTCTCCACCGAGTCCTGGGTCTGCCCCGGGGTCTCCTCCCAGTGGGACGTGCCTGAAACACCTCAAGTGGGAGGCGTCCAGGAGGCATCCTAATCAGATTCCCATACCACCTCAACTGACTCCTTTCAATGTGGAGGAGCAGCGGTTCTACTCTGAGCCTCTCCCGGATGACTGAGCTCCTCACCCTATCTCTGAGGGTGAGTCCAGCAATCCTACGGAGAAAGCTCATTTCAGCCGCTTGTATCCGTGATCTCGTTCTTTCGGTCATTACCCAAAGCTCGTGACCATAGGTGAGAGTAGGAACGTAGATTGACTGGTAAATCGACAGCTTTGCCTTAGAACTAAGCTCCCTCTTCACCACAACAGACCGGTACAACGTCCGCATCACTGCAGATGCTGCTTCAATCCGTCTGTCGATCTCTCGCTCCATTTTCCCCTCACTCATGAACAAGACCCCAAGATACTTAAACTCCTCCACTTGGGGCAGGAGCCTGTCCCCAACCCGGAGAGGACAATCCACCTTTTTCCGGCTGAGGACCATGGACTCGGACTTGGAGGTGCTGATTCTCATCCCAGCCGCTTCACACTCAGCGGCAAACCGTCCCAGCAAGAGCTGTAGGTCATTGCTGGATGAAGCCAACAGGACAACATCATCTGCAAACAACAGAGATGAGATCCTGTGGTCACCAAGCATGACACCCTCCATTCCCTGGCTGCGCCTAGAAATCCTGTCTAGGCGCAGCACTATTGCCTCACAGCTAAAAAGTTTCTGGTTCAAACCTCCTCCTGTGTGGAGTTTGCTTGTTCTGTATGTTTGCTCACAGTGCATAAATGCATGTTAATTAGTGTGTTATATGTCTGTCTATGATGGACTTACTAAGTGCACAAGTGTATCCCATCTCTCAGGCTGTGACAGTTTGACTTAGCTCTAGTGACCAAGAATTGGGTAAATTAAGAAAATGGATGGACAAGTTCCTGAATGATGAATAATCCCAGTGATGGTGACTCTTTGTATTTCACAGGAAAATTTATGCACATTCAAAAAATGTATACTTCACTAACTTTTCATGTAAAGACATAATATGCCCCCTTTTTCACATGTTGATACAGTCCCCCAGAAATGGTAATGAAATTTCCATGACATGTTTTGGTCAAAATACCTCAAAGATTAAATATTGCAGCACCATTTTCCACTCAGATTAAACACCCTTCTTCACAGTGCATGCTACTTTAAATGCTATTGAACCCCAGTCCACCCCATTCTCCTTCTTTAGTCATTACTGAGATCTCTGTTCTGAGATCCTAAAGTTAGCCAATAGCTCAAGTGTTGAACTCAGTCTAAGCTAACTAACATACAGGGCTGTGAAAAAGTATTTGCCCCCTTCCCGTTTTCTTATATTTTTGCGTATTTGTCACACTTAAATGTTTCAGATCAAACAAATTTTAATATGAGACAGCGATAACCCAAGTAAATACAAAATGCAAGTAGTCAAGAGGATATGACTGGTCTCTGGGATATATGAAACACAAACATACAGTAACACTGAAATATAGCCGCAACTGGTGATCATTGGGTTCCAAGCAGGTGTAGACTTCAAGGTCTGATGATCATGAAACTCTCTTTGCACACTGTCATCACATCTGTTCTGTAGTAGGGCAGAAACGATTAGTCAATGTTGTCAATAAGGTCTATCATAAAAATTTGTTGACGCAGATTTTTATTGTCGACAAATCGTTTATTTTAAAGTTTATGTACATACTGCGGGAATGTTCAGTTTAACTGTTTCAGCAAAGAAGAAGAGGAATGCATCATGGCAACATGGAGAAAAAAAAATTGGGGAGAAGGCCAAAAGTTTCCAAAGTATGGGAGGATTTTACCGAAAATTAATAAATGAAACAAGCTAAATGTAGACTGTAAAGCAATGTTGTCATATCACAGCTGTGCTACAGCAATGCATCCCCTCCCTCCTCCTCTCTGATCCTCTGTCTCCGGCTACCCATCAATGGACTGCTCCGGTAAGGTTAGCAAGTAACGTTAGTGCTTCTTATTTTCAATGAGCGACTGTCAGATTTAGAAAACTGACCACACTATAAGTACATGCTGTTTAAATAGTTTACCTGCTGTCGGACAGTAATCTCTCTTGCAATAGTTGCTGATAGCTGAGCTGCTTTTTTTTTGCTGGCTACATATGTTAACTGCAGTAAATGAGTGAATCCCCAAACTTCATTCTTGGGGATTTTAACCATGTTTCTTTAAAGAAGACACTTAAAAACTTTTTATCAGTATGTCTCCAGCCCAACCAGGCGAAAAAAGACATTGGACCTGTGCTATGGATCCATAGAGAGGGCCTATAAATCACTCCCCCTTCCTCCTGTAGGATCCTCAGATCACAACTGTGTACATTTGCTGCCCACATATAAAACTGCTCTCAGAAGAGGCAAGGTGGAGACGAGAGACATTGATGTGTGGACAGAGGATTCAGTGCACAGCCTCCAGGAATGCTTTGACTGTACAGACTGGGAGATGTTCACACTGTCCTGCGGGGATGATTTGGACTCTTTGGTGGACGTCACATGCTCATACATGGCTTTCTGTAAAAATAAGATCGTTCCACGTAAACGTGTCAAAATATATCCCAACAACAAGCCATGGGTTACAAAATCAGTTTGTAACCCTTGCCTTATGTTAATTAGGTAAGGGAAATTATTAAGTGTAGACCAGTTGCTAGGTTCGTAAGGGTTACAATAGGGAATTAAAATGAGTGTGGAATGAAATAGCTGGAGGCAAGAAATGAGCAATAATGGTTGTTATTTGTAGGGATAAAGTGAACAATATATATAGACAATTTACAACTATACAAATATAACAACGGCCGGTATGAAATAAAACCCCAAAGATGTCCTACTGAGCTCAGTGTTTGTTTGTCCTTTCGGTTTAGTCGTTTGACCAGTCAAGATATCTTGTATCTCCAGACTCAGGTTTCTTTTCCTCTTTTAAAGCGGTGACTTGGGTTGTTACCACTTTGAATCTTGGGCACTGGAGAGAGGAAGGATGCTCTTCAATCGAGATCTTGGTTAGATCTTGGTTCAGTCTCGGGTCAAGCTCGCCATCTCCATTCGGAGAGAATCCAGGATCCAGAAGGTTCTTGATCAGCAACCAAACAAACCTAGCCTGCACAACAATAATGGTATTATTGTTTACAGCTAGAGTAATAAGTTTTCCAATCCCTTCTTATATAACACCATAGCTTAGTGTTTAAATTCTTCTCTCATATTACTATTATTACAGTCCAGTAATATAGTAAGATCTTACAATTCACATCTTACATCTTATATGCATGTGTTTTTTTTTCTCACAATCTCTCTGGTAGCACATGAAATACCCTTTTTTTCATGTAACCAATTAAAATGAATTCCTCTGTTTATCTGTACATCATTTAACCATGAAATTATGATTAATCCTCTCTAACCTTGTCTTTGTAAATCATGAAATGAAACAATTAATTTATCACATAACCAGGGAATATACTGTCCCATTACTTCCAATATTCCCTTTTAAAATCAGTGAAATCCGGTCTGAGCTACTGGGTTTAGCATAACCTATGCATTTACATAGGAGACCAACACCATGTGCTTTTAACAAACTAACTAACTAACTAACTAACCTGCACTTATATAGCGCTTTTCTAGTCACAAAGACCACTCAAAGCGCTTTCACTAGTACTAACCCTCTATTCTAAGGGCCTATAGGAAACGGATATCTAGGGACAATTTAGAACAGCCAATTAGCCTAACATGCATGTCTTTGGATTGTGGGAGGAAACCGGAGCCCCCGGAGTAAAACCCACGCAGCACAGGGAGAACATGCAAACTCCACACAGAAAGGTTCCAACCCCTGCCAACCTGGGGATTCGAACCAGGAACCTTCTAGCTGTAAGGCAACAGTGCTAACCACTGCACCACCGTGCTTTTAGCATCAAACTACACATTACATTCGACAGAAATAGTGCATAAGAACTAAAAGTACTTCAGCATACTGTTGGGAACTGAAATCACATTTAGGAAAACCATACAGACACAAAAACAGCCTTTTCCATTGCTTTTAAACAGAAAAAGATCCACTCGCGATTAGCATTAGCATAACACTAATATTAGCATGTATTGTTTGGTTTTCACTCACCAAGATGAGGTATCATGTGAACACAGCAAAAGGACACAGCCACAATGCCTCTCAAGCTTGTGCTCCCGTCAACTTAGGATAACTAGAAAAGCACTCGGAGAGCGCAGACCTCCGCCAAGCGCCACAGTTCCCCCCCCATACAGTGTTTGTGTGTACGTTTTCAGATTCCTTGACCATGAAAACACATGACTAGCAATTGGATTCACAATGATAGGATTAGTGGTTCAGTAGTTATTGACGAAAATGGCATTTTCCGTAATGGCAGTTTAGCGCCACAGTTCCCCCCCATACAGTGTTTGTGTGTACATTTTCAGATTCCTTGACCATATAAACATATGACTAGCAATTGGATTCACAATGATAGGATTAGTGGTTCAGTAGTTATTGATGAAAATGGCATTTTCCGTAATGGCGGTTTTCTTCTGGACGGTGATCCGGATCATCCCCAAAATTTAATCAGTTCTTCCTTGTACCATTTCCAACAACGCCTCAAAGTTTCATCGAAATCCGTCCAAAACTTTTTGAGTTATCTTGCTAACCAACAGACAGACAAACCCCGGCAAAAAACATAACCTCCTGGCGGAGGTAATAAAGGTTGCAAATTAGCGTTGGGAGAGTGTTTAGATCCATTTATAGCATTTTTCTGAATCAACTCACCAAGAAGAGGTATCGGTGTGAACCAGACCGCCCACAGCCTCTCTCGTCCGCTCTCGGATCGTGAAAGACCGACGACCAGCAGAGCGCCTCGGCACTGCTCGGAAGACGGGGCTAGTATCGCTCTTAACGAATGAAAAGACCCAGATCACCCAACGTGACCATGAAACGGGGATTTAAAAGTTGGATAACGAGGATCACACTTCCTCTTCCCAAAATAATTGGTTTTCAAAATAAAACCACACAATTGTATTAATACAATTGACATCTGAGGAAAAAAAAGGGTCATTTTCTCAGCTGGGTTACAAGTTAAATCCTGCTTACAGAGGAAAGCACTTGCCTTTAAACAGGGGTCTGTTTCTGAGCTACAGGTTGCCACAAAAGAGCTGAAGTCCAAAATTTTAAGAGCAAAACAGAATTATAAATCAGAATTGGAAAGCAAGATGGCAACAAAGAAACTTGGTTCAGCCTGGGCCAGTATGAAAACTGTTGCAGGTCATCAGAGCACAGAGCACAGCAATCATGTGTTTTTAGATGGTTTTAATTCAGACACAGAGCTGGCTAATGCTCTTAATTGTTTTTATGGTCGTTTTGACTCCTTTGATTGTAGCACTGAAACCCAAGATTTGAAACAGAAACTCAAAGACAATCAGCACTTTAATATTGAGGTGCAGGATGTTGAAAGGGAGTTCTGCGCTGTAAAAGTGAACAAAAGTTAGGGCCCTGATAATATATGTGGGTGCTTGGTAAAGTCCTGTGCACATGAACTGAGTCCTATATTTCATTACATTTTCAATAAGTCCTTACAGACACAACATGTGCCTAAGATCTGGAAAGAAGCCGTGGTTGTTCCCGTTTCAAAATCCAGCTGTCCTAAAACGGTAAACGACTTTAGACCAGTTGCTTTGACTTCAATTTTAATGAAAATTTTTGAAAAACTGGTCAGATGTGAGGTCCTAAAGAAGACTGAGCATACATTGGATCCTCTGCAGTTTGCCTATAGGCCTCACAGAGGAGTGGAGGATGCCACTGTCACTCTGTTTAACATGCTTTTTAAACATCTGGATTTTAATGGGACACACGCCAGGCTTTTATTTGTGGACTTTTCCTCCGCCTTTAATACAATCCAACCTCATATCTTAGTTGAAAGGCTCCTGCAACAATTTGATTTGAGCAATAATCTGGTGGGTTGGATTCTGGATTTCTTAACCAACAGGACGCAGAGAGTAAGGGTCAATGGTACATCGTCTGACCTTAAGTGCTCTTCTACTGGCTCTCCTCAGGGGTGTGTGTTGTCACCACTACTCTTCATCCTGTACACAAACATGTGTCGGAGCAGACATGACAACAGACACATCATAAAGTATGCTGATGATTCAGTTATTGTCAGTCTCCTCCAGGATGGTGAGAGTGGCCACAGCCCAGTAGTTGATGATTTTGTTCACTGGTGTGAGGATTCCTACCTGCAGCTGAATACGACAAAAACTAAAGACATGATTATTGACTTTAGGAGGAAAACTCCCAGGCACAAAGTCACCGTACTAAAAGGCCAGACCACCGAATGTGTACAATCCTACAAATATCTTGGGACGATTATTGATAGTAATTTAAACTTTGAAGAGAACTGTGAAAGGGTGTGCAAAAAAAGGTCAGCAACATTTGCATTGCTTGAGAAAACTTGCACGCTTCCAAATTGACCAAACCATAATGACAATGTTTTATCGGGCTTTTATTGAATCTGTTTTATCCTTTTCTTTAGTGTCATGGTTTGGTCAGATAAAACTGAAACGGAGGAAATCCTTGGATCAGGTAGTTAGATGGTCCAGTCGTTTGCTTGGTGAGTCACAGCTGAGCCTGACATCCCTGTACACCAGACAAGTACAGAGGATGGCTATCTCCATTTTAAATGATGACTCCCACCTTTTGCACTGCAACTTTCAGCTTCTTCCCTCAAGACGGAGGTTTGCTGTCCCAAAAAGTAAAACCCAGCGCTACAAAAACAGCTTTGTTCCTGCTGCTGTCAAGGAGTTGAACAAGCTGTAACAATATATTGCACATAATTTAGGTACCTATTTATTAACTCCATTTTATATTTACTTATTTTTGTAGGATGTTACTTGGGTTCTAAATATTTTATTGGGTTTTAGACCTTTGAGTTTTTAACCTCTTTGACTAGTTTTTAACTTTTAATATGACTCTTCTCTCTTACCTCTGGTTTTTCTCTCATCTCTTTGTCTTTTTATACCCTGATTGATGGAGCCTTGAGTATTTTTATCATGTTTATAGTCAATTTCATGTGTGCCTGTGCTTGTGTCTATGTTGAATGTAATTTGTGGCTTGTAAATATGGATGTCACCAGACTGCAAAATAAATCTACCTATGGGTACAAATAAAGGAACCTGAACCTGAATTACATGAGCAACTTACTCTTTTTCGTATTCTTTATTATTGTCATCATAATATCAGCCTTCATTCTGAATATTGGTGCATTTTGGTAAATTAGAATATCATGATTTTTTATTTAATTAAAAAAAGATAACCATAATCATCACAAATAAATTTAAAATGGCTTAAATATTTCACTGTATGTATGTAGTGAAGGCTCACATTCCTGCACTGATATTTAAAATGTTTTTTTTTTTTAAATTTGTTTTGCACTGGAAGAAGTGCTTTTAATTTTCATCTGAAGCCCAATTAAACTTTGAAACTACTAGACCCAGCAAGGTTTCAAATAGGATGGACTAGCTTGTTATTTTCTTTTTTTACTTTAATGGAGTTGAATATTATTGTAGTTTGTTTTTAACACGCAGTTACAACAGCCTTTATGGAGCAGCAAAGCTGCTATTTGAGTTTTTACACTTTAACATCTATTATTTAATTGTGTTGCTACAAACATTTCTGATTAAACTGTCAAGTTCAGGTTTCCAGCTCATGTTTGATGGGTCATTATTTTATTTAGCTATGGGAACTTTTTATAATAGGCTACATTATATTAAAGCAGAGACTGACAACAAAGTGATTTTCACAGGTGTGCAGGCTTAAACAGGTGAGGTAAAACATGACCTAGAGCCCTGAACTGGAGCTGTACCAGCAGGAAGCTGAGCTGGCAGACATGAGAGAAAAAAAATCGTGATTAGTCGACTAATCGAAAAAATAGTGGTTAGATTAGTCGACTACCAAAATAAGCGTTAGTTGCAGCCCTACTCTGTAGGGGTATGGGCTTGGATGCTTACCGGGAAATACCCACCATCAATAAAATGGGTGGAGCTAAAGCTAAAGGGGTGGTATCCTGCCAGTGATCACCGGTTCTCATATTTGCTTCCAAATCAAAATGGGTCATTGAATGGGAGAGAGCTAGTGAAAAGGCAGGCTTTAACAAAGAGACAGAGTTTGTGCATTGGTATCCCCTCTAGATACCAAAATTTATCTACAGAGTCATTGAAAAAGTAAAATTTTTGTCATGTGCCACATTTTGCTTGTTGATATTACTATGATTGAGCCTTAATTCATGATGACCTAACACTGGAGTGGTGGACTAAAACATCTGCCTCACATCTGGGAGATCATAGGTTCATATAAAAATAATGTCTTCTAGCTTGGTGCTCAGCATAATAGAATGAGAAGTTGGTCATGACGGTGCCTTGCGTGGCAACAGTCCCTCCCATCAACATCATAGATAGGAGCAAATGCAACTTTCTACTGGCTGTATGGATTGAATCACAATAATGTTGGCTTTCTTTTAACATAACTGATTTAAACTTTTAATGAGGAAATTAAAAAAAAAAAGTTTCCAGAATAAACATCCTTTGGAATCTCATCAGCTAAATGATGTAGTTTCATTCTTATGACTTGAACGTGGTGTCAGTTCCATTCATCCACAAATGGCTTCATTTAGTTTCCTTTCTAAAGGATCACATCCACAGAAAGTCATCCAAGTAATAGAAGTACATGGTTAAAAGATTCTTGAAAAGATGAAATCTTTGATGTGAATTGATTTGTCAAAAAATTATGTTCAACTGAACATTTTTGGGGAGTGCTAAATACAGTTTCCAAATTATGGCTTCTTGTTTAGTAAAGACCTCCATAATGGAGACTTCTCAGATTCCATGGTGTATTCTGTTACCTAATGTAGACCATGTGATGTGATTAATTCTCACAAGAAACAACAAAATCAAAATTAAAAAGACTACATTATTACACATTTCCTTAACACCCCATAAATCTACTCTAGAGCACCACTGTAAAACAGTCTCAGAAATCAAACCTGACCACATGGTCTAAACATTTTCCTGTAGACAAGAAATGTTGGCTCTCAGAGAAACATCCGCTTCTGATTAAACTAAGCCCGTGTCTGACTTTGTCCTTTTAAGTCAACATTGGTGCAGACTGGGGCCAGGCTTGGGTTGGCAGGGTGCTTCACCTCAAACACACATAATTGTAAGTGATGTCTGTTGAAATGAAACTATATTTCTTTGCATTAAATGATGCTGAGGCACATTCTGTTGTGTCTGGGTAAGAGGCACACTCACTCATTCCTCTCATGCTGCTAATTACTCATCTGATTTCTTCCAGCTGTGCTTGATTACCACCTGCGTCTCATTACTGCCTCAGCTTTCAAAGTCTGAGAGAGCTGCAAGCAACCTGTGGGACTGTTAGAGCTCTACAGCATGCTGTTGGTATCTTTACTTCTACTCCTCACTCTCATACCTGTGTGCCTCCATGCCTCTCCTCTTGCCATCTCACCTCCATGGGATGCACATAAGCAAACAAATTCTTAGTGATGTGCAAATGAAACAATGAACCAGTATTTAACAATGAACCAGTACCACTTCATCAGCTGTATCGAAAATGGGTTCATCATTCAAAGCTTCACTCTATTGACATCTAGCAGTGAAATAGGAGACAGCAAAACAATGTCTTAAAGTGACACTGTGCCAGAAATCAAGTTGTTTTTTTTTTTCTTAACATGTTTGTAACGTGTTTTTTTATGACTTGCAAGACATATCAAGCGAAATCAGTCAAATTTATCACTTCTGTTTTTTCTTTTTTTGCTGTGAAATTTTGGTTAAGCCCCACCCACTGAAAAAAGGCGAGTTTAGAAGCAGCATTTTTGGTAATGCAACTATAGCAGGTCCATAGTGTTGAGCCAGTCAGGACTGTCTGGCCTAACTGAAGTTACCCTTCAGGCCAGTTAGCATTTTTGAACAGCTGCTTTAAAAACTTGACCCAACTTAAGATTGTTTTTACCATTAAACTGCTTTTAAGGACTGATGCAGTTTCAGTCATTATCCTGGGCCACCGTGCATGCAACTGGGCATATCCTTCAACTGGTAAGTGTTTTTATCACAGGATTTATTCTGTTTAAAGGCCAAATGTCACGTAATTTTTTTTTCTAAATGACAACGAATTTAGATAAAATACACATAGCTTAAACCAAATATTCATACCGAAGACCATATCACCCACCTGTATTTACATAATTGCACAAAATACACCAGGTGAAGGCCCCACCTTGCTTGCTGGCTTGTGACAGCCAGTCCAGACCACGCCCATGTTTTTGACATCACCAGTTGTACCCTGGCTGCCCTGCCTAGCCACATTCACACTTATCAACATTGGACAATCATGACGGAAAGTGACAGCGATTGTGAACAAATTAGTTTAGTTTTGTCTTTTTTTTTTTTGTCTTTTTTTTTGTCAGTGGTTCAGACAGTGACAGAGGCATAGAACCTTACAGGTTCGAGCCGTCCGAGACGGAATCAGATGCTTTGTCTGATGACAACAGTTTCACCGATGACCAGAGAGCAGAACCAGTGGAAAATGTCATTGAACTGGACATTAATCGCCTCCAGAATTGCGAAGCCGAAGGGGGTCTGTCGAGGGCGCCCCATAAATATTGATTTTTCGGAAGCCATTATTATTACAGTGGAGGAGAGCCGCTGCTGTCAAGAAATTGACCAGATCAATATGAAAATGGAGGCGCATACCTGTCAAGGGAGACGTTTTCGCCGTATTTTGGTGGGCGGAGTGGTGGTGGACACTTTTCTGGGAAATGTTTTAAATGTAGTTCGTGTTGTTATTGTCAAATATTTTAAGGAAAATACGGGGAAAATGCAATTTTAGCAAAAACGGGCGTATTGCCATTTCTGTACGCCCAAAAGGAAAAATATACTGGAAAAAAAATTGAGTGTTTTGCGGAGCACTCCTGTGTGTGATCAGCCACAGCTGGTGCTGGCAGATCGCTCAGCGTCAGCTATTCGCACTACCATGAGAAGTGTGGAGTCACTCATTAGTTTAATTATCTGGGCGGGCTGATCGCTCAGCGTGAGCTATTCGCACTACCATGAGAAGTGTGGAGTCACTCATTAGTTTAATTGTCTGGGCGGGCTGATCGCTCAGCGTGAGCTATTCGCACTACCATGAGAAGTGTGGAGTCACTCATTAGTTTAATTGTCTGGGCGGGCTGATCGCTCAGCTTGAGCTGTTCTCACTACAATGAGAAGTCATTAGGACAATGGTTTAACACGTTGAGCTGTGCAGCGGTTGCGGAACAGACAGAGATCCCAGAGAGGTGTCCCTTGTTGCTCCGGCGTTCCTTATAGCCGCTTTTTACGGTGTTGAAGTACGGCGAAAATGTCTCACTTTACAGGTATGAAAACATTTCCCAGAGAAGTGTCCCTTATTACCCAGCTGTCCCCGATAGTCCCGTTTTAAGGTATGGGTGAAATATCCAATTTTTTCTTTCTTGTTGCTCACTTCAACCTTCCAGTCTTCATATAAACAATCAATTGAAATACCCCAAGCATCAAACTAGGGTACAATCGATTTCGTCACTTCCGCCTTCTTCCCCAGGCGATTCCAGGGGCCGTGTCAGGCCAAGCGCGGCAGTTTTAAATTAACGAATATTCCGTTGTTACTGAAGCATATGCACCAAGACCCGAACGGATCGGTTCCCTTTTATATCTAGTTTCAAGATATTTAAAGTACCCTGTTACGTGACATTTGGCCTTTAACATAGTGCTAGCCACTGTTAGCTTTGTGGGATGTGGGTGGGATTATTCACAGAACCTGTCGTTTTAAAGGAGGGGAAAAAATGAAAAGACTTTGCACGAAACTGGAAGACAATGAAATTTTTTTTGTAAACAAAAAGGCATAAGATACCATTTTAGACAATGCAGATCTGTTTTTATAGGGGTTTTATATCCACTGGAGTGTGTCTTTAATAATTATGTAATGAGTGTTAGGGTTTGTGTGAATGATGTAAATACATTTTTGTAAAGATTGATTGATTGGTCAGTTATTCTATAAACATATACAGTGTAGTGCAAACTACTGTTTATATATATATATATATATATATATATATATATATATATACACACACACACACACACACACACAGAGTACACATATATGTATATGCATATACTGTATATGCACTGGGACTGATCAGCTGAAACTGTTCGCACATTTCAGAACAACTGCTTCTCTTCCTAGCTGGCTCTGTGATGATGATCAAATAAAAGCAGTGATAATAATAGCAAGTACACACACACACCTGTTATGACAACAAACTCACATATTGTGCATTATTTTAAATGACCATATAGTGCTTTTATGCATCAACGAATTAGCTGAGGCGCATGCGGCAAAGTCTTGCATTGTGAAGAATCTCGCGCTGTGAAGCAGTATCGACTGGTTTGTACCAGTCACGTGATTCACTCAGGGGATTAAAGAAGTTACTGCTTCAGATGTCATCAGTCACATGTCTTTTTCCACACTAAAGCAAGCTTTGACGCAGTGGTTCAAGGAAAATGCAGCTTCGAGTTTGAAGCCTGTATCGGCGCATCGGTGTCAGATGCCATCACTACAAATTCTATCTGAACACATGTTGTGCCTAACCCTCCTCAGGATTCCTACCTGGATTCTCTCTCTTCTTGGCAGACTCCTGCCAGGATCAAATCCTCTGGTGGATCCCCTCCTACCTGAAGCTATTGCGCCAAAACTGGCAAGTACTCTTCCTATCACATCTTAAACAGTCTTCATCATAGGACTGACCCTATGATGAAGGTTGTCCATCTCCCGTCTGTGAAAGAAAAAGGGGCAAACTAGCTACCTGCGAGCATTCACTGTCCTCTCCCTGCACTAAGAGGCACTGCATGCAGGCAAGGCAAGCAAATGCTTGGGGCCCCATGCCAGAAGGGGGCCCTCTAGAGCTAATCAACTTTGAATCACTACAGCCTTTGCAATGTGGAGAGTTTGCAATGACAGTGGTAGGCCAACGCAGAATTTTGTAAAGGGGCCCTACCTCTCACTCTTACAAGTACTACTGCATCTTACGTGAACAAACAAGTAACAGAGGCTGTGTCAATATAAAGGAAAGTTGTCCGTCTAGCAGTGACAAAAGAAAGAAGGAAAAAAGAGGAGAAAAGAAAGAAGACAGAGGTAAGTAGTGCAAATAATACAGTAGTTAATTTAGCTCAGAGCAGCTTAGTGTGTCCTACCAAGAGAACTTTGAAAAATGCTGATTCTGTACTTTGTATTAGGTGTATATTTTTGAAGTAAAATTGTTGATAACATTTATGATACAATATTTATATAATATTTGCCCTGTATATTTATATTGTGTCAATTTGCATTTGGTTTTTTTTTTTTGAAGTTTTTTTTTATCTAAAGTTATTTGTTTATGTTTTGATTGTTCTGCTTTTTATTACTCTTCAGAATTCTATTTTTTAATTTAATGTTCATAGCGTGGTCTATATTAATCATATATTCCATAACCTACATATGTTGAAGCATGTGAGAATGTTTGGTGATTACATATGTAAGGCGACTTCACACCTCAGAACAGGACAAAGAGTCTCAACCCCCAGTGAAGATCAAAGAGCTTCCCAGGCACTGTGGTGGAGACCGGAGGAGCTGCCCTGACCCCCCAGGGCCATGAGGAGGAGTACGAAGATAATGGGGGGATTAAGATAAGGAGGGATGTCAGCTTTTGATATGCATGTCTTTTGTTATGTGCAAGTATAAGTTCATAGAGCCGAAGGTGTTCGGCCTCTTTTTCCTTCTGCTGCTGCTGCACTAGGATGAGACTTGTTAGAGGAGCTGATAATAAACTTTGGTTTATATATCACATCGCCTCGTTCTTCCAAGCTCTTCTACACTGGTGACCCTGACGCGAGAATGGACCAGAGGCGTTCCCCCGCGATCGACTCATCTGTGGCGACCCAGGCAGACACCGGCGCCCATGCAGACAGGGGAACAGATGGACGACGTTCCCCCACGGCAGAAGTGATGGAGAGGGCTCAACCGAGCACCAGCGCCGCAGAGAGAGCCGAAGCAAGGCACTCTCACCCTGCGGACACAGCAGTGACGGTCCACACAAACGCCGTCACCGTCAACCTGCCGGACTTCTGGCAGGAAGACCCCGCCTCGTGGTTTCAGCAAGCTGAAGCCCAGTTTGCACTTGCGGGCATCACGGCTGATGATACAAAGTTCTATCACATCGTCGCCAAACTCAACGCCACCACTTCGAGATGTGCGCGGAGCATAATCCAACGGCCGCCGGCCCAGGACAAATATGAAGAACTGAAAGCGACCATCGTGGCAAATTACGTCCCCTCAGCCGAGGAGAGAGCCGAGAGGATCCTGGCGGTTTGTGGCCACAGAGGAGGCAGACCCAAGGCCCTCATGGAGGACTTGCTGCAACTTAAAGAAGAGGACAATGACAACTTCCTCTTCCATTTCATATTCCTCAGTACGCTGCCGCCACACATGAGAGGGACGCTGGCCAACATGCGATGCAGCACCCAGCAAGACTTCCGCACGCTGGCTCACGAAGCTCAACGGCTCGTCAACGCCTGCAAGGAGCAGACACCCACTGCAGCATCCGCAGACCTCAACGCTGATGTCCGGAGCCACGAGGAGCCACAAATCACCGAGCAGAATCAGCCCGCGGTGACAGCAACACGGCCAGGACGCAACAGACGGAGCGACGTTTGTTATTACCACCACCGCTTCGCCGAGAAGGCTTACAAATGCGTTCCCCCCTGCAAATTCACAATTTCCGGAAAACGCCGAAGCCGAGAGCTGTTAACAGCGGCGGTTCTCGGCAAAAAAAGCAAGCTTTTATATGTGACGGACGGACACACCGGCAAGCGGTTCCTTATCGACACGGGAGCTCATCTAAGTTTTGTCATGCCCTCCCAAGCAGACCGGGCCATGGGCCCCCGGGGCAATGGAGCGGTGGCAGCCAACGGCTCCACCATCGACACTTTTGGCGAAAAGAGCCTGCACCTCTGCATCCACGGCCGCAACTACAGATGGACATTTGTTGTAGCGGCGGTGAGTTTTAACTTGTTGGGCGCAGATTTTTTGTGTGCACATGGGTTATTAGTTGATCTAGCGAACAGGCGCTTGGTTAATGCACTGTCCTTTGCTTCTATTCCCTGCTCAGCTCGACTTTCTCCACCACCCGTGCAGGCTAGCGTCACCACAGCAGGAGGTAAGTTTGATCAACTCCTCACCCAATTTCCAGCACTCACAATTCCCAAATTCTCAGCCACAGTGGCTAAACACGGGGTTGAACATTTTATTCCCACAACGGGCCCACCCGTATTTGCCAAAGCTCGGCGCTTAGACGCGGCCAAGCTCGCCATAGCTCGGGACGAGTTTACCACCCTCGAAAAATTAGGCATTATTAGACGCTCGAAAAGCCCCTGGGCCTCACCACTTCACATGGTTCCGAAATCCGACGGTTCTTGGAGACCGTGCGGCGATTACCGCAGATTAAACAATGCGACAGCGCATGACCGCTACCCAATTCCTCACATTCAGGATTTTTCACTGCATCTGGCGGGTGCGCGCATTTTTTCAAAAATAGACCTGGTCCGCGGTTATCATCAAGTCCCAGTTCGAGCAGAGGACATTCCTAAAACAGCTGTAATAACCCCTTTCGGCCTTTTTGAATTTTTGCGAATGCCTTTCGGCCTCAAAGGCGTGGCTCAAACCTTTCAGCGGATGATGGACGCAGTATTACGCGGCCTCCCTTTTGTTTTCGTCTACCTCGACGATATGCTGGTAGCCAGCCCGTCTGAGGAAGAACACGAGCGGCATCTCACTATGGTTTTTCAGAGGCTAGAAGAGCACGGGTTAATAATCAACAGCCAAATGCAAATTCGGCGTGTCACAAATTGATTTTTTAGGACACAGAGTTTCTCCGAAGGGGGCAGTCCCACTTCCAGACAAAGTTCACGCGATAAAAAGTTTCCCACGGCCACAAACGGTCAAATCGCTGCAAGAATTTTTAGGAATGGTTAATTTTTACAACCGTTTCCTCCCCCACGCAGCTCAGCTCATGCAACCCCTATATGACGCGCTCAGAAAACAAAAAGCTTCCAACGCGGTCGAATGGACCCCGGAGCGCGAACACGCCTTCGCGGAAGTAAAAAGCGCCCTAGCTAATGCCACATTGTTGGTTCACCCCGATCCCTCGGCCCGCATTGCGCTAACCACAGACGCTTCGGACCTAGCTATAGGGGCAGTTGTAGAACAACATGTCAGCGGAATCTGGCAACCTTTGGCATTCTTCAGCAAATCGCTAAACCAAACCGAGCGTAAATACAGCACTTTTGACAGGGAGCTGCTAGCGCTTCATTTATCCATCCGCCACTTCCAGTTCTGGTTAGAAGGGCGGAGATTCACGGCTTTTGTAGACCACAAACCGCTCAGCTTTGCTATGGCTAAAATTTCCGAACCGTGGTCAGGCAGGCAACAAAGACAGCTGGCTGCGATTTCAGAGTTCACCACAGACATTCGACATGTGGCAGGCAAACTTAACGTGGTAGCCGACTGCCTCTCTCGCGCTGTGACATCGTCAGAGCGCGAGGAGACAGATTATACTACCTCAGCCGCGGAACTCTTCACCAACGCGGACACATACGCGGCCCCAATCCATGCAGGGATAGATTATGCAGCCATGGCAGAGGAACAAAGTAGTGACGCGGACGTGCGCGCACTCTTGTCTGGACCAACAGGGTTAAGGCTGGAGGAAAGGGGTTTACGCGACGGCGTGCCCCCCCTAATATGCGATATCTCAACCGGCCGACCTCGCCCGTTAGTCCCAGCTACATGGCGCCGCCGTATTTTCGACTCAATTCACTCCCTCGTGCACCCAGGTGTGCGCGCCTCGGTTAAAATGGTCGCCGAAAAGTTTGTGTGGCCTGGCCTGCGCAAAAACGTAAAAGAATGGGCAAAAACTTGCATTTCTTGTCAGCGCGCCAAAATACACAAACACACAAAAGCCCCTCTGGAGCCTTTTCCAATCCCTGCTAGAAGGTTCGACCACGTTCATGTCGACCTCGTGGGACCACTACCTTCCTCCCAAGGTTTCACACACCTGTTAACAATGATAGACCGCACCAAGCGCTGGCCGGAGGCGGTCCCTCTGGCGTCAACCACAGCGGAGGAAGTCGCTCGCGTTTTTTTGACAAACTGGGTGGCACGTTTCGGCGTCCCATCGGACATCACGTCCGATAGGGGGCCTCAATTTGTCTCGGAGCTTTGGTCAGCCATGTCCAGCAGCTTAGGGGCAACAATTCACCTTACCACCGCTTATCACCCTCAGGCTAATGGGTTATGCGAGCGTTTTCACAGATCTTTAAAGGCAGCCCTCAGAGCCTCACTAACGGATACAAATTGGGTAAATAAACTTCCCTGGGTTTTATTGGGGTTGCGTGCTGTGCCCAAAGAGGATCTAGACGCCTCTCCAGCAGAATTAGTTTTTGCACAACCTCTCAGGCTCCCAGGTGAATTTTTACCAGAGAACCCAGAGCCAGGGCATTTTCCAGCCCCGAGGTTTTTAGGCAGCAACGGACCGGACTCTCTCCCCAGACCGGCACATCACTCTTTTCCACGGGTTTTTGTCCCACAAGCTTTAAAGAACGCTGAATTCGTTTTTGTTAGGCATGAAGCTTTAAAACCAACTTTCCGCCCACCATACGATGGGCCATTCAGAGTGCTGGAACCTGGTGATAAACACTTTGTGCTTGATTTTGGGGATAGAAAAGAAACAGTCAGCATTGACAGACTTAAACCTGCCTTCTTGTTGAGAGACGAACCTGCACGGTTGGCGAGAGCACCTCGGCGGGGTAGACCCCCCAAGAGAAAAGACTCAGCCCCCCTGCAGGGAACAAATAATCACTCTCCTTCCCAAGCTGCAGATTCCTTACAGGAAGGTCCCAGCAGGACGCCTAAGCGGACCCACAGCAGATTCGGGAGAAGATTAAAACCCAGACGGCACAGAGACTGATGCAAACTACTCAACAGTTGTTCACTAATTGTGCTGTAACAGTTTAGGACTGACTTGTGATTTTACTATGCTGTTATGATTACCACTGAACTCTCTTAGGAGCATGGCTGCTGGAAAGTTTCTTCTGTGGCAAGAGGTGTAACAGTTAGTATGTCATAGTAATTATCTTAAACTGTGAATTTTTCTATTGTCCTTTTCTTAGTCGTTTGGGGGGGGGCTGTGGTCTATATTAATCATATATTCCATAACCTACATATGTTGAAGCATGTGAGAATGTTTGGTGATTACATATGTAAGGCGACTTCACACCTCAGAACAGGACAAAGAGTCTCAACCGCCAGTGAAGATCAAAGAGCTTCCCAGGCACTGTGGTGGAGACCGGAGGAGCTGCCCTGACCCCCCAGGGCCATGAGGAGGAGTACGAAGATAATGGGGGGATTAAGATAATGAGGGATGTCAGCTTTTGATATGCATGTCTTTTGTTATGTGCAAGTATAAGTTCATAGAGCCGAAGGTGTTCGGCCTCTTTTTCCTTCTTCTGCTGCTGCACTAGGATGAGACTTGTTAGAGGAGCTGATAATAAACTTTGGTTTATATATCACATCGCCTCGTTCTTCCAAGCTCTTCTACAATAGTCTTATTTTGAAAAGATACTAATGTGAACTTTTCACATAAAAATGTTTACATTTCACATTTTTTGTTAGCATTAGATATTTATTATAAAAGGGTGATGATGCTGGTTGGAAGGGCCCCTATGAATTTTTGCCTAGAGCCCCAAGAGACTCGAGAATCACCTCTGCCTGCACCTAAAGCAAGAAGCTGAATCATGTTAATCAAGTTCAATCCATTTCTGTTCATATACTTACCTTCTCCTTCCCCACAAGGTTTCTAGTATCAACACAACCAAGCTTGTTTCTTCACAATACTTATTCTTGCATCCTACCTGGTCTCCTCTGTCTGCTTCTGGGTCCATTACTAATAATTGTGTCACATTCAGAGTATTGACTATTGTGTAAACATGAAAAGGGATAATTTTAAACTGCACATGTTGGTTTTCTTGCTGAAATATCATGGATTTTGGAATCACCATTGCTCTGTTGCTTGCATGCCACTGAATGAGAAGATTTCCAATACAAAAACCCTCAGAAGGCAAATAAACTCATAACAGATGTATAGTGGTGGCGAATGATATCTCCCTGTTTAGTTCTTAATACACTAGCATGCAAAATTGCAGCCCCAAAACATGCACAACACCTTTTATGTTTTTAAAATTAAAAATAATTAGGAATATTAATTTAAATTCTTTTGGTTGACACCAGGGGCATACAGTCCCTATCCAAAATATTTTCATGTTCTCATCTAACATTTAGGGTGTTTTCACACCTACAGTATCTCACAAAAGTGAGTTCACCCTTCACATTTTTGTAAATATATCTTTTCATGGGACAACACTGAAGATGTGACACTTTGATACAATGTAGTCAGTGTACAGCTTGTATAACAGTGTAAATTTGCTATCCTCTCAAAATAACTCAACACACAGCCATTAATGTCTAAACCGCTGGCAACAAAAGTGAGTACACCCGAAAGTGAAAATGTCCAAATTGTACCCAATTAGCCATTTTCCCTCCCCGGTGTCATGTGACTCTTTAGTGTTACAGGGTCGCAGGTGTGTTACATTTGGTGTTATCGCTCTCATACTGGTCACTGGAAGTTCAACATGGCACCTCATGGCAAAGAATTCTGAGGATCTGAAAAAAGAATTGTTGCACTACATAAAGATGGCCTAGGCTATAAGAAGATTGCCAACACCCTAAAACTGAGCTGCAGCATGGTGGCCAAGACCATACAGTGGTTTAACAGGACAGGTTCCACTCAGAACAGGCCTCGCCATGGTCGACCAAAGAAGTTGAGTGCACTTGCTCAGCGTCATATCCAGAGGTTGTCTTTTGAAAATAGACGTATAAGTGCTGCCAGCATTGCTACAGAGGTTGGGGGGGTGGGGGTCAGCCTGTCAGTGCTCAGACCATACACCACACACTGCATCAAATTGGTCTGCATGGCTGTCATCCCAGAAGGAAGCCCCTTTTAAAGATGATGCACAAGAAAGCCAGCAGTTTGCTGAAGACAAGCAGACTAATCACATGGATTACTGGAACCATGTCCTGTGGTCTGATGAGACAAAGATAAACTTATTTGGTTCAGATGGTGTCAAGCGTGTGTGGCGGCAACCAGGTGAGTAGTACAAAGACAAGTGTGTCTTGCCTACAGTCAAGCCTGGTGGTGGGAGTGTTTTGGTTTGGAGCTGCATGAGTGCTGCCGGCACTGGGCAGCTACAGTTCATTGAGGGAACCATGAATGCCAGCATGTCCTGTGACATACTGAAGCAGAGCATGATTCCCTCCCTTTGGAAACTGGGCTGCAGGGCAGTATTCCAACATGATAACAACCCCAAGACAACCACTGCCTTGCTAAAGACTGAGGGTAAGGGTGATGGACTGGCCAAGCATGTCTCCAGACCTAAACCCTATTGAGCATCTGTGGAGCATCCTCAAATGGAATGTGGAGGAGCGCAAGGTCTCTAACATCCACCAGTTTTGTAATGTCATCATGGAGCCGTGGAAGAGGATTCCAGTGGCAACCTGTGAAGCTCTAGTGAACTCCTTGCTCAAGAGAGTTTAGGCAGTGCTGGAAAATAATGATGGCCACACAAAATATTGACACTTTGGACACAATTTGGACATTTTCACTTAGAGGTGTACTCACTTTTGTTGCCAGCAGTTTAGATATTAATGGCTGTGTGTTGAGTTATTTTGAGGGAACAGCAAATTTACACTGTTATACAAGCTGTACAATGACTACTTTACATTGTATCAAAGTGTCATATCTTCAGTGTTGTCCCATGAAAAGATATAATGAAATATTTACAAAAATGTGAGGGGTGTACTCACTTTTGTGAGATATTGTATGGTCCAGTTAGATTTGGTTTTACAGTACTCCTTTTGCAAGCAAACTAAATGACTTACATACATACATGATGCACCAACGTCTTGTCACGGTGATGTTTGTGTTTGTTAACTTAGACCAATAGTTAGCAAACATGCTGCTCACCATCCAAGATGTTTTCTGCTGCTCTGGACACGTCATTAAGCACACTCTACTGTAAGTTGAAACTGGGGAAGACTTAGTAAACTAGTGAGAATATTATCCGGGTCTTCATTATTAAAAAGGAAGTTTGTCTATCTCATCAGTTGTGATGATTTCAGGTGGCCTTGCTTCTCTGTTTTTTTGTTTGTTTGTTTTTGTTGCATCCTCTCTGACAATATCTGATAGGTTTCTGCATTTTTTCAGGTGACTAGGTTCGACCTAGGTTCAGTTTGATCCAGACCAAGACCACCACTTTTTGCTGGACCAAATTTTGTCTCTTTGATCCAGACTGTGGTTCGGGGGAGGTTTCACACTTAAAATTTTGGTCTGAACCAAACTGAAATGTCCGAAAGTCTGGACCAAACAGGTTAGGTGTGAAAGTACCCTAAGTCAACAGTTCAAGTTATTGAAGTGAATGGTCTTAATTCATCAGGGTTTTGGAAGATAAAAAAAGTGACTTAAATGGTAACAATTTTACTCTTGCCTGTTTTTGTTTTTTTTTTTTTATATATTTTGTTACATTTTTCTTTTAAATGTACTACTTTTTCCTCATAAATATATAACTTTTTCTGATAAATTTGCAACAAAATGTCATTTTGTTCTTGCAGCCTTGGGAGAGAGAACAAATTTCTCTATTCTTGTAGAGTATGTATACGGTGGGGAAAAAAGTATTTAGTCAGCGACCAATTGTGCAAATTCTCCCACTTAAAAGATGAGAGAGGTCTCCAGTTTTCATCATAGGTATACTTCAACTATGAGAGACAAAATGAGGAAAAAAAAAAAATCCAGAAAATCACATTGTCTGAATTTTAAAGAATTTATTTGCAAATTATGGTGGAAAATAAGTATTTGGTCAATAACAAAAGTTCATCTCAATACTTTGTTATATACCCTTTGTTGGCAATGACGGAGGTCAAATGTTTTCTGTAAGTCTTCACAAGGTTTTCACACAGTGTTGCTGGTATTTTGGCCCATTCCTCCATGCAGATCTCCTCTAGAGCAGTGATGTTTTGGGACTGTCGCTGGGCAACACGGACTTTCAACTCCCTCCAAAGATTTTCTATGGGGTTGAGATCTGGAGACTGGCTAGGCCACTCCAGGACCTTGAAATGCTTCTTACGAAGCCACTCCTTCGTTGCCCAGGCAGTGTGTTTGGGATCATTGTCATGCTGAAAGACCCAGCCACGTTTCATCTTCAATGCCCTTGCTGATGGAAGGAGGTTTTCACTCAAAATCTTACGATACATGGCCCCATTCATTCTTTCCTTTACACGGATCAGACGTCCTGGTCCCTTTGCAGAAAAACAGCCCCAAAGCATGATGTTTCCACCCCCATGCTTCACAGTAAGTATGGTGTTCTTTGGATGCAACTCAGCATTCTTTCTCCTCCAAACACGACAAGTTGAGTTTTTACCAAAAAGTTCTATTTTGGTTTCATCTGGCCATATGACATTCTCCCAATCCTCTTCTGGATCATCCAAATGCTCTCTAGCAAACTTCAGACGGGCCTGGACATGTACTGGCTTAAGCAGGGGGACACGTCTGGCACTGCAGGATTTGAGTCCCTGGTGGCGTAGTGTGTTACTGATGGTAGCCTTTGTTACTTTGGTCCCAGCTCTCTGCAGGTCATTCACTAGGTCCCCCCATGTCGTTCTGGGATTTTTGCTCACCGTTCTCGTGATCGTTTTGACCCCACGGGGTGAGATCTTGCGTGGAGCGCCAGATCGAGGGAGATTATCAGTGGTCTTGTATGTCTTCCATTTTCTAATAATTGCTCCCACAGTTGATTTCTTCACACCAAGCTGCTTACCTATTGCAGATTCAGTCTTCCCAGCCTGGTGCAGGTCTACAATTTTGTTTCTGGTGTCCTTTGACAGCTCTTTGGTCTTGGCCATAGTGGAGTTTGGAGTCTGATTGTTTGAGGTTGTGGACAGGTGTCTTTTATACTGATAAGTTCAAACAGGTGCTATTAATACAGGTAACGAGTGGAGGACAGAGGAGCCTCTTAAAGAAGAAGTTACAGGTCTGTGAGAGTCAGAAATCTTGCTTGTTTGTAGGTGAGCAAATACTTATTTTCCACCATAATTTGCAAATAAATTCTTTAAAAATCAGACAATGTGATTTTCTGGATTTTTTTTTCTCATTTTGTCTCTCATAGTTGAGGTATACCTATGATGAAAATGGGAGACCTCTCTCATCTTTTAAGTGGGAGAACTTGCACAATTGGTGGCTGACTAAATACTTTTTTGCCCCACTGTAGGTCTTAAGAGTTGTCTGCTGAAAAATTCACTTTAACAAGATGTTGTCAGCTGGTTCTAATTATTTGACTGATCAGTGTCAATACAAATCCAGACCTACAGTTTACTGTATGAAGGACTAAAATATAGGCAGCTGCTTTGATGTCAGCTTTTCTAAAGGGTTTTCTTACCTTCATTCTAATTTTTGTTACCATCCATCCATCTTCTACCACTTTTCTGGAGGTCCGGGTCACAGAGGCAGCAGTTCAAGCAGAGAAGCCCAGACTTCCCTCTCCCCAGCCACCCGCTCCAGCTCTTCATAGAGGATACCAAGGCGTTCCCAGATCAGCTGGGAGACATAGTCTCTCCATCGAGTCCTGGGTCTGCCCCGGGGTCTCCTCCCAGAGAGACGTGCCTGAAACACCTCGAGTGGGAGGCGTCCAGGAGGCATCCTAATCAGATGCCCATACCCCCTCAACTGACTCCTTTCAATGTGGAGGAGCAGCGGTTCTACTCTGAGCCTCTCCCGGATGACTGAGCTCCTCACCCCATCTCTGAGGGTGAGTCCAGCAATCCTACAGAGAAAGTTCATTTCAGCCACTTGTATCCGCGATCTCGTTCTTTCGGTCATTACCCAAAGCTCGTGACCATAGGTGAGAGTAGGAACGTAGATTGACTGGTAAATCGACAGCTTTGCTCAGCTCCCTCTTCACCACAGCGGACTGGTACAATGTCCGCATCACTGCAGATGCTGCTCCAATCCGTCTGTCAATCTCTCGCTCCATTCTCCCCTCACTCGTGAATAAGACCCCAAGATACTTAAACTCCTCCACTTGGGGCAGGAACCTGTCCCCAACCCGGAGAGGACAATCCACCTTTTTCCGGCTGAGGACCATGGACTCGGACTTGGAGGTGCTGATTCTCATCCCGCTGCTTCACACTCAGCGGCAAACCGTCCCAGCAAGAACTGTAGGTCATTGCTGGATGAAGCCAACAGGACAACACCATCTGCAAACAACAGGGATGAGATCCTGTGGTCACCAAGCATGACACCCTCCATTCCCTGGCTGCGCCTTGAAATCCTGTCCATAAAAATTATGAGCAGGATTGGTGACAAAGGGCAGCCCTGGTGGAGTCCAACTCTCACTGGGAATGAGTCCGACCAAGTGTTGGCAATACGAACCAAACTCTCACAACGGTTGAACAGAGACCGAATAGCTCATAACAACAAGCCCAATACCCCATACTCAAGCACTCAAGCCCAATACCCTCATACACAAGCACCCCCCACAAAAAACCACGAGGGACGCAGTCAAATGCCTTCTCCAAGTCCACAAAACACATGTAAACTGGTTGGACAAACTCCCACGAACCCTTGCGAATTCTCGAGAGGGTAAAGAGCTGGTCCGATGTGCCATGGCCAGGACAAAAACCACGTTTCTCCTCCTGAATCCGAGGTTTGACCAACGGCCGGACTCTCCTCTCCAGTACCTTGGCATAGACCTTCCCAGGGAGGCTGAGGAGTGTGATCCATCTAAAGTTGGAGCACACCTGCCAGTCCCCTTTTTTGAAAAGAGGAACCACCACCTCGGTTTGCCATTCCAAAGGCACTACCCCCGACTTCCATGCAATGTTGCAGAGGCATGTCAACCATGACAGTCCTACAACATCCAGGGCCTTGAGGTACTCAGGGCGAATCTCATCCACCCCCGGGGCCCGACCACCAAGAAGATTTTTAACCACCTTGGCGACCTCAGCCCCTGTGATAGGCGAGTCATCCCCCTCGTCCACAAGCCCTGCTTCCTCTGTGGAAGGCATATCAGTGGGACTGAGGAGATCCTTAAAGTATTCCTTCCACCGCCCAACGATATCCCCAGTCCAAGTCAACAGCGCCCCATCTGCACCATACACAGTGTGGACAGGGAGCTGCTTCCCCCTCCTGCGCCGCCAGACAGTTTGCCAGAATCTCTTCGAGGCCGACCGAATGTTTTATTCCATGGCCTCACTGAACTCCTCCCATACCCAGGTTTTTGCTTCAGCAACCACCCGAGCTACACTCCGTTTGGCCTGCCGGTACACCTCATCTGCTTCGGGAGTCTCACAAACCAACCAAGCCTGATAGGACTCCTTCTTCAGCTTAATGGCCCCCCTCACCACTGGTGTCCACCACTTGGTTCGGGGGCTGCCACCACGAGATGCACCGACAACTTTGCAGCCGCAGCTCTGGGCCTCCGCTTCAACAATAGAGGTGGAGAACATGGCCCATTCAGACTCCATGTCTCCAGACTCCCTCGGAATGTGGTTGAAGTTCTTCCGGAGGTGGGAGTTTAAGACCTCCCGGACAGGGGCCTCAGCCAGACGTTCCCAGCACACCCTCACTATACGTTTGGGTCTACCAGGTCTGAATGGCATTTCCCCTGCCATTGGATCCAATTCACCACCAGGTGGTGATCAGTTGACAGCTCTGCACCTCTCTTTACCCGAGTGTCCAAGACATACGGTCGCAGGTCTGATGACACGATAACAAAATCGATCATCAACCTGCGACCTAGGGTGTCCTGGTGCCAGGTGCACATATGAACACCCTTATGCTTGAACATGGTGTTCGTTATGGACAAACTGTGGTTAGCACAGAAGTCCAATAACTGAACACCACTTGGGTTCAGATATGGGCAGGCCGTTCCTCCGTCATTGCCCACGTGCCCATTGAAGTCCCCCAGTAGGACAATGGAGTCTCCAAGAGGCACCCCAGTCAGAGACTCCAAAAAGGGTGGGTACTCTGAACCATCATTTGGTGCATAGGCACAAATGATGGTCAGGACCCGTTTCCCAACCCAAAGGCGCAGGGAAGCAACCCTTTCATCCACTGGGGAAAACTCCAATATAGAGGCAGCGAGGTGGGGGGATACAAGAATACCCACCCCTGCTCGTTGCCTCTCGCCTGGGGAAACTCCTGAAAAGGCCAAGCTCCAGCCCCTCTCCAGGAGACTGGTTCCGGAACCGGAGCTGTGTGTTGAGGTGAGGCCGACTATATCTAGCCGGCATCTCTCAACCTTGTACACCAGCTCAGGCTCCTTCCCCATCAGAGAGGTAACATTCCACGTACCAAAAGCCAGTTTAGAAAGCCTGGGATCAGTCCGCCAAGGTCTCCGCCTTTGACCGCCACCTAATCCACATAGCACCGGACCACCATGGTCCCTCCTGCAGGTGGTGAGCCCTCTGGAGGGTGGACCCATGTAACTCCTTCGAGCTGAGCCCGGCCGGGTCCCATGGATGGAAACCCGGCCACCAGATCTAGAATTTATCATGAGAGTCTGTTGGATTTGTCTTAGTCTGGCCTTTCACCCAGGACCAGTTTGTCTTGGGTGACCCTATCAGAGGCAAATTGCCCCGAACAACAGCTCCTGGGATCACTGGGGAACGCAACAGTTAGCATATTGTGTGAAAAGAGATATTTGCTAATGCTATCAACTTTGACTGGCAAGCTATATCCATGAAGTATTTTTGCAAAAATTAGAAACAGATAACTGCTAAGTAGTGCTAAGTAACAGATTAACAAAGCAGTTGATTTTTACACATCACATCTCAGCCTGGTTTCCCAGCTGGGTAAGGAATGTGTTGCCTTCTGCATCACACGACTGATATGTCGGGTGTCCTTTTGCTTCACAAAATGAGGTCTGGACTTGGGTGGTAACATAGCTGAAAGGAGTCGCATGATAAGGCCATTATGTGACAGCTCAGACAGTTACAGCTAAATGTGTCCTCTGTTCCAAAGCCTTACCCTAACCATTACTCTAACGTTAACCAATTAGTTGTATGGCTTTTGGAGCCATAATGATAATGCATCAAATTTACAGTGAGCAGCGGTGGCACAGGTGTAGTGTGGCCAACTACTGATCGGAGCGTCAGGGGTTCGATTCCAACTCTGTCTGCAGTCTGCATGTCGAAATGTCCTTGAGCAAGACACTGAACCCCCAGTTGCTCCTGGTGGGTCAGGCCAGTGCCTGTGTATGACAGCTCTGCTGCCATCGGTGTGTGAATGGGTGGATAGCAGGATTTGTAAAGCACTTTGGTCATCTAGAGATGATAAAAAGTGCTGTAAAAGTGAACGCCATTTACTGTATATAGCGCCTTTTATAGACGCTTTACAATGGATACCGACTACAGACAGTGGTAGTGGTAAGCTACTACTGTAGCCACAGCTGCCCTGGGAGAGACTGAAGGAAATGTGGCTGCCAGTCTGCGCCAACGGCCTCTCTGACCACTGCCAAACATTTATACACATTCATGTCCAGTGTCATGGACACTGGAGGCAAGATGGGTAAAATGTCTTGCCCAGGGACACAATGGCAAGGTGTCTGGGGAGAGCAGGATTTGAACCACCAACCCTCCGGGTATTAGACAACCTGCTGTACCTCCTGAGCCACTGGCACCCACAGTGGCTCAGGAGATATGGAACTTTAAAGGTTCTATTCACTGTACTTTTTCCAGATGTTGACAGGTCTTAAGGAAACATCTGTGACATGCTTTGGTTAAATTGCTTTTAATTATTTATTTACTGCAGCATCATTGTGAATCATCTTTTGCATCCTTCACCAGAATGATTTGTTTAAGTGGATGTCTCTTTAAATCCTTATGTGCCCCAATTAACCTCATCCTCCTTCTTACTTCACTTCGGATGTTGCTAATGTCACTGGCTAATGTTAGCTGGCTAGCTCCTAGCTCAGGTAGTTAACACAATCTGAGCCAACTAACTTAAATTCAGTTTAAAGAATAAATGAAATAAAACATCACTAGTGGACAGAGATGTTTGGTTTCAGTGGTCGATAGGATATGACTGGTCCCTGAAGTACAATGTACACAGAAACAACCCTGGTTGAGTGAATGGGAAACATGGGGAAAAAGAACTTTGGTCCTATATTCAGAGTAAAATGGTAAAATAATCTAAAATAATGTCAAAGAATGACATACATGTACTGTATAGGGTCAAGTATTGGTAGATGGACAAGGATTCCAGTGGGGGTGGATAGAATTTGTCAAACTTAGTAATCAAAACCGGTCATCATCAAACAGTTATGCTAACAGTCCAACTGTAGGGAACCCACGCTGGGATATTCATCTCAGACTGGAAGTGGTGGGGGGGGGGATATTCCCTCTGCTGGCAGAGCGTGGGGGATTTAATGGAGAAGGACAGTGCGTATTGTAATGGGAAAATTACAATATAGAGGGAGAACTGGAATTGCCCCATTGTGGGACTAATAAAGGCTTATCTTATCTTAAAAGATGGTAATGCAGCAGTAAGGAATAGCTGTGGGGACAGCAAGGGGTGAATGTGTGAACGTATTATAATACAGGTTTTCAGGCAGCAGGGGGAAGGAATGGAGTGATATAAAAGGAGAGACCCTGGTGTATTGAAGTCTTTTTCTGTGTATGTATAAAGTGAGAGTGAGAAATAAAGTTCGTCTGTCGTGTAAGTCTGGTTCCTATATTTGCACTCTCCACACTGGTGACCCTTGACGAATTATGGAACAGGAGGCAAGAACCCTGGAGTCGGCCTGGACGGGAAGCCCCAGCAACGCGGCAAGCATCCCAGAGACGGCCCGGACGGAAAGCCCCAGCAACACGTGCGCTGTTTCGGTCAAACTACCGGACTTTTGGCTGCACAACCCGCGGTCTTGGTTCCTCCACACCGAGGCTCAGTTTGCCCTCCGGGGAATAACAGCAGACGACACCAGATATTACTGTGTGATCGCAGCGCTGGACGCTCACACGACTCACTAAGTGGCGAGCCTGCTCTAACAGCCTCCAGCCCACAATAAATACGGGACTCTCAAGGCCGCGCTGACCCGGCGCTACACACTCTCGGACTGTGAGAGAGCAGAGAGGCTCATGAGGCGCTCCGAGTTAGGAGACGGGTCGGCGGTCGAACTGATGGAGAAGATGTTGGCGTTGATGGGCACGGACAACGGGGCATTTTCTGTTAGTCCACCTTTTCTTCCGGAACCTCCCAACAGAGGCAAGAGCAGTCCTGGCCAACTCGCCGTTGCTGGCTGCACACGACTACCGTGCGCTAGCCCAGGAGGCAGATCGGATCATCCTCACCACCAGAGCCCTCACAGTGAACGCGGCGGCGTCGGAACCCAGCGAGACGACCAGCGTAGGCGAGGAGCCGGCGACGGTAGCGGCAGCGGGGGCCATAAGGCACCAGAGAGACACGCTCTGCTCCTACCACCGCCGTTTTGGAGAGAATGCACGCAGATGTGTGCCACCGTGCCAATTCAAGCGTTCAGGAAACACCAAGGCCAGCAGTTAGTAGCAGCTGCGACTGCTGGTGAAAAAAACAAGCTGCTCTACGTGACGGATTCGCACTCGGGGAAACGGTTCCTTGTAGACACCGGCTCCCAAAAGAGCCTCATCCTGCCGTCCTACGCCGACCGGCTAGCGGGAGCTAGCGGCCCCGAGCTGATAGCTGCAAACGGCTTGGATATTAGGACTTTTGGTGAGAGGACACTGGCTGTATCCCTACACAGCTGTATGTACGAGTGGACTTTTGTCATAGCGGCATGCAGTTTCCCAATCTTGGGAACTGATTTTCTGTGTGCACACGGGTTGCTAGTCGATGTTGCTAACAGACACCTGGTTAATGCAATATCTTTGGATTCTCGCCCCTGTACAGCTCGAGGGGCCAGGCCAACAACACTACCCAACGTCACAGCTCCAGGCGGTAAGTTCCACACACTGCTCACTCAGTTCCCAGCACTCACAGTCCCAACGTTTTTGGCAGCCATCACGAAACACGGGGTGGAGCACTTTATCACCACCACTGGGCCGCCTGTTTTCGCACGACCTCAGCACCTGGATGCAGCTAAACTGGCCATAGCGCGCGAGGAGTTTGCCAACTTGGAAAGGGTGGGCATCATCAGGAACTCAGACAGCCCATGGGCATCCCCACTACACATGGTCCCTAAGGCCGAGGGATCGTGGCGAGCGTGCGGAGATTTCCGCAGATTGGATAACGCCGCAGCGCATGACTGCTACCCGATTCCCCATATTCAGGATTTTTCCGTTCACCTCGTCGGGGCATGCATTTTTTCTAAAATAGACCTGGTCCGCGGTTACCACCAGGTCCCAGTGCATACGGAGGACATACCCAAAACAGCGGTAATAACTCCGTTTGGCTTGTTTGAGTTTTTACGCATGCCTTTCGGATTAAAAGGCATGGCACAGACATTCCAACGCATGATGGATGCGGTGTTGCGCGATCTGCCGTTTGTGTTTGTCTACCTGGATGATATCCTGGTGGCCAGTGCGTCCGAGGATGAACACGTAACCCACCTCAGGATGGTTTTCCGGAGGTTGGAAAAGCACAGGTTAATAATCAACCCGGCGAAGTGCCAGTTCGGTGTGATGGGGATTGTTTTTTTGGGGCACCGCATCTCACCGGAGGGAGCGATACCCTTGCCCGACAAGGTGCGCGCCGTGCGAAATTTTCCCCGGCCTCAGACGGTCAGGGCGCTGCAAGAGTTTTTGGGGATGGTTAACTTTTATAACCGGTTCCTCCCCCGCACAGCTCAGCTCATGCAGTCATTGTACGCCGCGCTCAAGAAACGGAAACCGGCGGACAGCGTCGAATGGACTCCGGAGTGGGAGCAGGCATTCTCTGAGGTTAAAACAGCCCTGGCTAACGCCGCACTGTTGGCGCACCCGGACCCGGCATCCCGGATAGCGCTCACTACCGACGCCTCGGACGTGGCTATAGGGGCCGTCGTGGAGCAACGCGTCGCCGGTTCTTGGCAGCCGCTCGCTTTTTTCAGCAGGGCTTTGTGCGACAGTGAGCGTAAATACAGTGCATTCGACAGAGAGTTGCTGGCTCTCCACCTGGCCATACGCCACTTCCAGTTCTGGCTGGAAGGGCGCAGCTTCACTGCGTTCGTGGACCACAAGCTGCTAACTTATGCGATGGCCAAGGTTTCAGAACCATGGTCGGGCCGGCAGCAGAGACAGTTGGCCGCGATCTCGGAGTTTACGACCGATATTCAGCATGTGGCAGGTAAACTGAATGTGGTGGCGCACTGCCTTTCGCGCGCAGTAGTGGCCCCGGTCTGCGTAGGGATAGATTATACAGCCATGGCCGCAGAGCAGATTGGCGATGCGGACGTGTGCACGCTCCAGTCTGGACCAACAGGGTTAAGGCTGGAGAGCAGAGTACTGCAAGATGGCAGCCCCCCCCCCCCCCCCAGTCTGTGGCATCTCCACGGGACGCCCGCACCCGGTGGTCCCAGTTGCTTGGCGCTGCCGAGTGTTTGAGTCAGTTCACGCTCTGGCGCACCCAGGAGAGCGCGCATCAGTCAGAATGGTGGGAGCGAAGTTCATATGGCCAGGCCTGCATAAACAAGTGAAAGAGTGGGCTGCAGCCTGCGTAGCGTGCCAACGAGCCAAAGTACACAGACACATGAAGGCCCCTTTGGAGCCATTTCGTATACCGGCTAAGAGGTTCGACCATGTTCACGTGGACCTCGTGGGCCCCCTCCCGCCATCGCAGGGTTTCACGCACCTTCTGACAGTGGTGGACCGCACCACATGCTGGCCAGAAGCAGTCCCGCTAGTGGCAACCATGTCCGCGGACATGGCGCGCGCCTTTTTTGATGACATGGGTGCACGTTTTGGCATCCCGTCGGACATCACGTCCGATAGGGGCCCTCAGTTTGTTTCCGACCTCTGGTCCGCGATGGCCTGTAGCCTGGGTGTAGCAATTCATCGCACAACTGCATACAACCCACAGGCAAACGGGTTATGCGAGCGTTTCCATAGGTTGCTGAAAGCAGCGCTCAGGGCTTCGCTTACGGATGCAAATTGGGTAGACAGGTTGCCGTGGGTTCTGTTAGGGTTGCGTTCAGCACCTAAAGAGGATTTGAAGGCTTCCCCGGCGGAACTTGTTTTTTCTCAGCCACTGCGGCTCCCCGGGGAATTTTTACCAGATAATCCCGCGCCGGACGACTGTCTGTCTCAGCGTTCGCAGCATAGCACAGATACAGGCACGCTACCGGGCCCGGCCCACCACTGTTTTCCACACGCTTTTGTGCCAAAAACTTTGAAGAACGAGGCGTTCGTGTTTGTCAGGCACGATGCCCACCGCCCCCCATTGCGCCCACCCTATGATGGCCCGTTCAGAGTGCTGGAACCAGGGGACAAACATTTTTTGTTAGACTTGGGAGGTCATCGGGAGAAAATATGTATAGACAGATTTAAGCCCGCCTTTGTGGTGGCGGATGAGCAAGTGATGTTGGCTCGGGCCCCTCGGCGTGGAAGACCCCCACTGAGAACCCCCCAGGTAGAAGATTCATCAGAGCAGCCACACGGGCAAGTAGAATGCCCCCCCCCCCTCGCCATTGCCCACCCGCAGACAGACACACCCCCAAGAGCCCCCCACCGGCACAGCAGCGCCGCGGAGTCGAAGGACCCTCGTTACAGCAGATATGGGAGGAGACTGAAGCCAAAAGGACGTGAAGATTGAAGCTCAGTCTGAAACTCTGGAGGGGGCAGTGTAGGGAACCCACGCTGGGATATTCATCTCAGACTGGAAGCAGAGGGGAGGGGAATATTCCCTCTGCCGGCAGAGTGTGGGGGATTTAATGGAGAAGGACAGTACGTATTGTAATGGGAAAAGATGGTAGTGCAGCAGTAAGGAATAGCTGTGGGGACAGCAAGGGGTGAATGTGTGAATGTATTATAATGCAAGTTTTCAGGCAGCATGGGGAAGGAATGGAGTGATATAAAAGGAGAGACCCTGGTGTATTGAGGAAGTCTTTTTCTGTGTATGTATAAAGTGAGAGTGAGAAATAGAGTTCGTCTGTCGTGTAAGTCTGGTTCCTATATTTGACCTTTCCACACAACCACCTAGCCAAGCTAATGCTAGTGGTTCATCTTCCATCATGGCAAAAATATAACAAAATAAGCTAGAATGACACAGGCTATGTTATCATGAACCAGGTGGGAACAGAGATTCTATTAAGGTGACTGGAATTTTAAAAAAATAGCAATACAGGTACATCTCAAAAAATTAGAATATCATGAAAAAGTTCAATATTTTTTGTCACTCATTTCAGAAAGTGAAACCCATATATTATATAGATTCATTACACTGAGAGTGATATATTTCAAGTGTTTATTTTATATTTGATGATTCTGGCTTAGAGCCCAAGAAAACCCTAAATTCAGTTTCTCAAAAAATTAGAATATTACATAAAATTAATTTTAAGAAAATAGTTTTTTAATGGAAATGTTGGCCGACTGAAAAGTATGTCCATGTACACGCTCAATACTTGGTCGGGGCTCCTTTTGGATTAATTACTGTATCATTGGGGCGTGGCATGTACGTGATCAGCCTGTGGCACTACTGAGGTGTTATGAAGGTGTTTTTCCACTGTGTTTTATCAAGACCAAAGTCAGCGCAGTCGTCTACCAGGACATTTTAGAGCACTTCATGCTTCCCTCTGCTGACAAGCTTTATGGAGAAGCTGATTTAATTTTCCAGCAGGACTTGGCACACCCCCACACTGCCAAAAGTATCAAAACCTGGTTTAATGACCATGGCATCACTGTGTTTGATTGGCCAGAAAACTCTCCTGACCTAAACTCCATAGAGAATCTATGGAGTATTGTCAAGAGGAAGATGAGACACCAGACCCAACAATGCAGACAAGCAGAAGGTCACTATCAAAACAACCTGGGCCTTCATAACACCTCAGCAGAACCACAGGCTGATCACCTCCATGCCACGCCACATTGATACAGTAATTAATCCAAAAGGAGCCCCGACCAAGTATTGAGTGTGTACATGGACATACTTTTCAGTCCGCCAACATTTCTATTAAAAAACTACTTTTTAAAAAATTAATTTTATGTAATATTCTAATTTTTTGAGAAACTGAATTTGGGGTTTTCATGGGCTGTGAGCCATAATCATCAAAATTAAAATAAATAAACACTTGAAATATATCACTCTGTGTAATGAATCTATATAATATATGGGTTTCACTGTCTGAAATGAGTGACAAAAAATATTGAACTTTTTCACGATATTCTAATTTTTTGAGATGTACCTGTATATGTAAGCTAACTCCCTAGTAGCACTCTTGGCTTTGAAGCTAACATCTAGCACTCTCTGGGCATTCTGGGACCTAATCATCACAGCCAATAGCACAGTGATGGGTTGTAACTAGGGTGACCAGATGTCCCTCTGTGTGGGACTGCACAGCATTTTGACCTGTTTTCGGTCGTCCCGCAAATTGAGACATTGTCCTGCAGACACTTTACATACAAGTAGGGCTGTCGCGATAACCGCAATTATGTAATACCGCGCTACGGACAAGCCTACTGCAGAGGATAACAAGCAACCGCAACAACCGCTGTGTTTACTTTTTTGTGTGTGTGGCTAAATGTCATAGTTCGCTTATGTGCCCCTATTGATTAACAAATAAATAGTTAAATGTTAAGTGTACTTTTATTGCCAACAGCATGTTTGCACCCGATACTGACGGCAGCAGTGTCGTGTTGTTCTTAGGACTTATTATTGTGTGATACGGGTGGTGGCTCCACCTTCCCGGTTCCGCCGCCACCCAGAGTATAAGAGGGCTGTGCGGAAGAGGGACGGTCTCTTGACCTCCTCTCAGCCTGACGGCAGTGCCTTGTATTATACAAGTGAGTCAATAATAAAGTCGTGTTCCGTTGTACCTCCAGCCTCAATATTGGTTCTCATTTTAGGACATAACATTTGGCGACAAGGGTAAAAGTATGGACGCGGGAGTTGCTACAATTCGGCCTTTTCTGGAGTTTCCCGGTGAGCCGTCTGTCCCTTGGGACAGGTGGTTCTCCACTTTCCTAAGTTATGTAGGGGCATTGGACCTTGTAAGACTGGAGAAGCTGTGGGCATGAGCACTGTTGGTTCTTAATTTGGAAATGGAAGAACAACATATCCTTAGCACCTTAGGCGAGGGTGATAGTTTTGAAGAAGTGGTTCAGCTGATGGCGCGACATTTTTGCACCCCAGAAAATGTCAGTGCCCGGAGGATCTAGTTTTGACAGCGCCGCCAGTGGGCTGGCGATTCAGCTGGCCAAGGACTGCCAGTTTGGAGCGCTGGAGGAGGAGATGGTCCGTGACCAGTTGGCAGAACATACTGTTCACCCGGCGACAAGGTCGAAGCTTATCACACACTCGGGCAAGCTGACGTTAGCCATGGCGATCGATATAGCTCAGCAGTGTGAAGCAGCACACAAGCTATCACGGGAGCTCAGTGAGAGAGCAGCACATTGCCATTTTGAACCACAGTCGACGGCGCAAGCAGTGGACCTGGACAGCAACAATGGCGCGATATACACTACCGTTCAAAAGTTTGGGGTCACTTAGAAATTTCCTTATTTTTGAAAGAAAAGCACTGTTTTTTTCAATGAAGATAACTTTAAACTAATCAGAAATACACTCTAATATCTAATATACATTGCTAATGTGGTAAATGACTATTTAGCTGCAAATGTCTGGTTTTTGGTGCAATATCTACATAGGTGTATAGAGGCCCATTTCCAGCAACTATCACTGAAGTGTTCTAATGGTACAATGTGTTTGCTCATTGCGTCAGAAGGCTAATGGATGATTAGAAACCCTTGTACAATCATGTTAGCACAGCTGAAAACAGTTTAGCTGGTTAGAGAAGCTATAAAACTGACCTTCCTTTGAGCAGGTTGAGTATCTGGAAAAAATTATTATTTTAAATACAAATCATTATTTCTAACCTTGTCAATGTCTTGACTATATTTTCTATTCATTTTACAACTCATGGTGGTAAATAAGTGTGACTTTTCATGGAAAACACAAAATAATTGTCTGGGTGACCCCAAACTTTTGAACGGTAGTGTATGAAGAATGCGCTAATGCTGTAAAAATAAGGTCCGCCCCGGGATCGCCCAGTTGTTTGGGTTGTGGATCCACCAAGCACCGTTATAAGGCTAGAGAGTGTCCGGCAAGAGGACAACGCTGCGGCATGTGCGGATTCTTGCATCATTTCTCCAGGGCATGTTACAGGTTCAAGCGAGGTGATCTGAGACACAGAGGATCTCCCTTTTTCGCCTCCCACGGTTGTTTGCAGTGTATCCCCAAGTGGTAATGGCTGTTCGTTCTGTATGGTGGAACCGGACAGAGTGACAGTGCCGTTGCTGGCTGACACGGGAGCAGTGAGATTGGTGTTGGATTGGGTAACCGTGTACAGTTCCTTCTCACAGTCTCGGGTTGGAGAAGAGCAGTCGGACTGTGGTCTGTGGGACTGGCCGGTTCCGCGAATGATGGATGGAGTTGTGTGGGATGAACTTTTGCCTAGAAATCTGGACAATGTGCAGGACCACTTCCATTCAGGGCCATCGCGGGAGGGTCCCGGTGACAGCGCCCAAGTAATCCTAGTTGAGGGAACTGGGCGGCGCGGTGGGACGTCCGTGACGGTGGGTGGCGCCAAGTGGAGGGCCCATTCTGCTTCTGGAGTTCGGCTGGGAGATACCGAGAAGCAAGGGGTCACAACGGCTTTGCCGGCAGCAAAAATGAAAGCGAGCGGAGCAGGACCAGCTGGCACGGTAAAACGACGTGCCACATAGGGACACTGGAAGCCGAGTCGGGCTCCTCAGGGGGTCGCTGATGTGGTCCGACCCAGAGAGGAGGCCTGGTCGAGAGGGGTTCGTGGCAAGCGCAAACCGCAGGAGGACCAGGGGCGGCTGCAGGTGGTGGCTGTTCAGGAGGACGGCTACCTTCAGCTGTCTGACGGCTCATGGAGACATCCCAACAAGCTGCGGCGTGCCAATAATGAAAAGGAGGTGTCTGGGCTTTGATGTGGATCATCTCCAGGCGCGAAGAAAAGGTGTTCTCCATGGGACCCGCCTGATGGGTTTCCTGGGGGGTGGTTTCTCTACTGGGCCTGACTGGTAGTTGGGGGAATATGTTTATTGCATGATGTTGGTCTGGGAGATAATTTGTTTATACATATATATATATATATATATATATATACACACACATGTTCTATTAAGGGATTGTTTTATGTCTTATTCTAGGAACACAGCAGTTTGTTTTTTTTTACCTCTGCCAAGGAGGTTATGTTTTTACTGGCGTTTGTCTGTTTGTCTGTTACCAACATAACTCAAAAAGTTATGAATGGATTTTGATGAAATTTTCAGGAAAGGTGTGTAATGGCACGGGGAACAGATGATTAGACTTTGGTGATGATCTGAGAGTGCATACCTCCACCAAGGGCTTTGTTTGTATTTGTGCAGCAGGATTACACAAAAACTACTGGATGGATTTGGATGAAATTTTCACCAGAGGTGGTTCTTGGGCTAGAGAGCAACTCATTATATTTTGGTGATGATCTGAGAATGCATACCTCAGCCAAGGCTGTTATCTTCTCACAGTGTGTTAGCAACAGTACTCCAAAACTGATGGACAGACTTTGATGCAATTTTCACCACAAGTGGCTATAGGCCTACACACAAACCCATTACATTTTGGAGGTGATCCATGAGAAACAGAAGGAGCCTTGGCGGAGGTATGCGCTCTGAGTGCTTTTCTAGTTTATTTAATGGACTATATTGTAGCAGAGACAGCAGAATAATCCATCTGGCCGTGTGGGGGTGGAATGGTAGTCCACCTGTTCCCCCCCTAGCTTTAGTTGTTTTGTGTGCATGGTTAGATCTTAATTATTTCTGTTTGAGTTAGTGCATGTTTCAGGTTTCAAATTGGGGTGGGTCTTAATTGTGTGCATGTTTTGGACCATTTTGAAGGGGGGGTGAGTGTTGTTCTTAGGACTTATTATTGTGTGATACGGGTGGTGGCTCCACCTTTCCGGTTCCGCCGCCACCCGGAGTATAAGAGGGCTGTGTGGAAGAGGGACGGTCTCTTGACCTCCTCTCAGCCTGACGGCAGCGCCTTGTATTGTACAAGTGAGTCAATAATAAAGTCGTGTTCCGTTGTACCTCCAGCCTCATTATTGGTTCTCAGTTTAGAACATAACAGGCAGCACCCGATACTGTGGAAACTTCCATAGCACCGAGTGCTGGTGGTGTCAGTAACATGTGGGGCACTCTCTCTCCAGATGGACTCCAGCAGGCAGTTAGTGGGGGAAGCATTTGGACTCCTTGCTAAATATAGCTGTGACAGTGAGCACTGAAAGGGCACAAAGCATGTTATTTCCTTCTGAGTGGAGTGTGAGCTCCGAGAGCGAAACAACTACTGCATAGTGCATTGCTTGTTTGAACATGATTTTTCGGACAGCGGCAGGGTCCTGTATGGAGGCTGTCTTGTTTAAATAAGCTGAATGTTGCTGCAGTCTCCAGTCCATACACCCTGCAGTTGAAATACTGGAGTTCCCGCCACTGCTTTATGAAAGTGATTTTTTTTTTTTTTTTTAAAACAGAATCAGCAATTCATGCCTAGTAAGACCGGAGCTCCGTACAATTGTCACACACGCACATAAAGTTGAGACTGGAGCTGCAGCGAGTTTCTCACAGCTTCCATCTTTTGCCACATAAGTTATGAACCCCGTTTAAATTACGAGACCACAGGGTCCTAAAAACAGTTGCAATAATACCGCAGTGTTGAGCTATCTACCGTCACCGCAGGGGAAATTCCTCTACCGCAACAGCCCCACATACAAGATGTAAATACAGTAGCTGTGAGGAAAGTAGGGCAGGCTGTCATTCCAGGGCCTGTGACTAATGTCAGTCAAACTGCGCTGCACCTCGCACCGTATCAATTCACCCCCCACGGAGAAAGTTTGGAGGGAGTGCAATAACTGGAACTATGCTGATGTCCCTCTAATATTGAAATGTCAAAAAAGGGAAAGTGTAGCTTCAACCAAGAATGGGAAACTATCTACAGCTGGGTGAAGCCAGTGGAGGGCAATTCAGAGAGTGCTTTGCCTTTTATGCCAGACTAAATTTTCAATCACTCATGGCGGCGAGTATGATGTGAAGTGACACAACCTGTGTGGGCCTGGCCACAGTTAACTTTGGTGGACTATAGACTGTGAGCAGAACAAAGCTGAAAAGACTTATTTTATTCCTTTAAAACCAGACAAAAGCCTGCTTCATGTTACATTTCCCTCTAGTCCGCTGTGGTCCGCGTACGCTTTCGATGAGCCCGGCACGCACGTCACGCACGTGGCGCTTCTCATGCTCACTTTTTTCATCTACCCAGGCCAAGCGGTTGACGCATGTGCACATCCATCATTTGTAGTTTCACTCCCGCCTGATAGGTAGCACCAAGGTGCTGACGTGCCACGATTTTCACCAACGAAGAAACAGCGGACTTCTTCACAAAGTTTCTCTTCAAATGTAGAGTCCATTTCTGCTGTTTGACTTTTCCACGAAGATGCTGCTGCCACTGTGGAAAAAAAGTATGTACAGTGGGGCAAAAAAGTATTTAGTTAAGATAAGATAAGATAAGAGTTTATTAGTCCCACAACGGGGAAATTCCAGGATTGCAACAGCACAGGGACAGCAACACCCAGAGCAACAATCAGAAGGCAAGAAAAAAAAACAAGCAAGCAAGAGCAGCTAATATACATATGTACATATTACTATAAAATATATATATACACACATACACACAGACACACAGTGCAGAGCATTGTAGCTGGATGGAATAAATATATGAATATATGAACACACAGTGCAGAGCATTGTAGCTAGATGGAATAAATATGTAAATATATAAACACCCACAGTACGGAGCATTGCAGCTAGGTGGAATAAATATGCAAGTATATAAACACACACAGTGCGGAGCAATGTAGCTAGATGGAATAATATGTAGATATATAAAAACACAGTGCGGAGCATTGTAGCTAGATGGAATAAATATGTAAATATATAAACACACACAGTGCAGAGCATTGTTGCTAGGTGGGATGAAACAGCATAACCGTCTACTTAGTTATCCTACATGGTATGATTATGTGCCCATACATATTCTCACCCTCCATAGCGACCGGTATGTTCCTAGTTGTATGCCGGAGGGGACCATTGTGTAAGTCTATTGCATCTTTTGCATTCAAAAAAAAACTATTAGTTTGTTACATCTTTTTGCTATCTCTGCGAGCAGCCCTGCTTAGGTTGTACAGTCTGACAGCCGTTGGTAGGAAGGACCTACGAAACCTCTCGGTTGTGCACCTGGGATGATGTAGTCTGCTGCTAAATGAGCTCCTCAGTGCATCCAGTATGTCCTGCATAGGGTGGAACTCGGACTCCAGCAGAGATGACAGTTTAGCCACCGTCCTTCTCTCTCCTATCTCCTCCACCGGATCAAGGCGCTGCCCCAGGACAGAGCTAGCTTTCTTAATCAGTTTGTTCAGTCTCTTCCTATCGGCTGCAGTAATGCCACTGCCCCAGCAGACCACTCCAAAAGTGATGGCTGATGCCACCACCGTGTCATAGAATGACTTCAGCAGCGCCCCTTGTACACCAAAAGACCTGAGTCTCCTCAGCAGGAACAGCCTGCGCTGTCCCTTCTTGTAGAGTGCGTCAGTATTGTGTGACCAGTCTAGTTTATTGTTCAGATGAATACCCAGGTACTTATAGGATGTCACCATCTCGATGTCTGTTCCCTGTATATTTACTGGTGCTGTGAGGGGCTGCCCATGCCTGCGGCAGTCCACCACCAGCTCCTTAGTTTTCCTCGCGTTGATCTGGAGGCAGTTCCGATGGCACCAGTCCACAAAGTCCTGGATAAGCCCTCTGTACTCAGCTTCATCTCCGTTGGAGATGAGACCAACGATCGCAGAGTCATCAGAGAACTTCTGTAGATGGCAATGTGTTGTGTTGTGTGAGAAGTCCGCAGTATAAAGAGTGAACAGGAAGGGAGCCAGCACCGTTCCCTGGGGGGCCCCCGTGCTACTGATGATCGTGTCGGAAACACAGTCCCGGGTTCTCACAAACTGAGGCCGGTTCGTGAGGTAGTCCAGGATCCATGATGACAGGTGCTGGTCCACCCCTGCGCGCAGCAGCTTGTCCTTCAGGATCATCGGTTGGATGGTGTTGAAAGCACTGGAGAAGTCAAAGAACATGATCCTCACCATATTCCCGGGCTTCTCCAGGTGGGACAGAGAACGGTGAAGGAGGAAGATCACTGCATCCTCCACCCCAATGCCATGCTGGTAGGCGAACTGGAGTGGATCCATCGCTGGTTCCACCAGGGGGCGGAGATGAGCAAGGAGCAGTCTCTCCAGGGTCTTCATCAAGTGGGACGTCAAGGCCACCGGTCTGTAGCTGTTCAGGTCTTTGGGGTGGGAAGTTTTTGGTACAGGTACCACACAAGATGTTTTCCACAGCTGTGGTACCCTCCCCAGTTTCAGGCTCATGTTGAAGATATACGTCACAATCCCACACAGCTGGTCTGCACAGGACTTGAGGAGCTTTGCGCTGATGCCGTCCGGTCCCGACGCCTTCCTCGCCTTGATCTTCCTCAGCTCCGTCCTCACCTGGGTCTTGGTCAGGGTCAGGATGGGGGGCTGTGTGTTGGGAGTGGGGGGGGGGGTCGGTGGAGTGGGGAGTGGGCAGCAGGACTTGATTTCTTAGAGGCAGCAGTGGTTGTTGTGCAGACAGGGGGGAGGGCGGTTGGTCAAATCTATTGAAAAACAGATTCAGGTTGTTCACCCACTCCCTGCCCCCCGTGGCCTGGGGGGAGGTATTCTGGAGCCCCGAGATGGTTTTGAGGTTTCTCCAGACCCCGCTGATGTCACTCTGTTGCAGCTTGTCCTCCATCTTCTTCCTGAAGCTGTCCTTGCCTTCTCTGATCTTTCTCCTCAGCTCCCTCTGTACGGACTTCAGCATCTCCCTGTTCCCCGACCTGAAGATCCTCTTCTTCTCTCTCAGAAGTGTTTTTATCTCAGGGTTGATCCAGGGTTTGTTGTTTGAGTGACGCCGTATGGTCTTGGTGGGAACGGATTTGTCCACACAGAAGCTGAGGTAGCCCGTGAAGGTGTGAATGAGGCCATCGATGTCCTCACCATGTGGATCGCAGAGCTGCTTCCAGGCAGTGGCTTCAAAACAGTCCTTTAGAGTGTCCATTGTCTCCTCAGACCATAACTCCACAGTGTGCATGGCCGGAGGTTGTCTGTGCACTAGGGGTTTGTACACCGGCCGGAGATGAACCAAGTTGTGATCCGATCTCCCAAGTGGGGGGAGTTGTGATGAGGTGTACGCCTCCTTAGTGTTTGCGTAGAATAAATCCAGTGTTTTATTGTCTCTAGTGTGGCATGTGACATACTGGGTGAAAGTGGGCAGAATGGGAGACAGTGAAACGTGGTTGAAATCGTGGTTGGTTAGCCACCAATTGTGCAAGTTCTCCCACTTAAAAGATGAGAGAGGTCTCCAATTTTCATCATAGGTATACCTCAACTATGAGAGATAAAATGAGAAAAAAAAAATCCAGAAAATCACAATGAAGGATTTTTAATGAATTAATTGGTAAATTCCTTGGTAAAATAAGTATTTGGTCACCTACAAACAAGCATTTCTGGCTCTCACAGACCTGTAACTTCTTCTTTGAGAGGCTCCTCTGTCCTCCACTCGTTACCTGTATTAATGGCACCTGTTTGAACTCGTTATCAGTATAAAAGACACCTGTCCACAACCTCAAACAGTCAGACTCCAAACTCCACTATGGCCAAGACCAAAGAGCTGTCAAAGGACACCAGAAACAAAATTGTAGACCTGCACCAGGCTGGGAAGACTGAATCTGCAATAGGTAAGCAGCTTGGTGTGAAGAAATCAACTGTGGGAGCAATTATTAGAAAATGGAAGACATACAAGACCACTGATAATCTCCCTCGATCTGGGGCTCCACACAAGATCTCACCCCGTGGGGTCAAAATGATCACGAGAACGGTGAGCAAAAATCCCAGAACCACACGGGGGGACCTAGTGAATAACCTGCAGAGAGCTGGGACCAAAGTAACAAAGGCTACATCAGTAACACTCTACGCCGCCAGGGACTCAAATCCTGCAGTGCCAGACGTGTCCCCCTGCTTAAGCCAGTACATGTCCAGGCCCGTCTGAAGTTTGCTAGAGAGCATTTGGATGATCCAGAAGAGGATTGGGAGAATGTCATATGGTCAGATGAAACCAAAATTGATCTTTTTGATGAAAACTCAACTTGTCGTGTTTGGAGGAGAAAGAACACCATACCTACTGTGAAGCATGGGGGTGGAAACATCATACTTTGGGGCTGTTTTTCTGCAAAGGGACCAGGACAACTGATCCGTGTAAAGGAAAGAATGAATGGGGCCATGTATTGTGAGATTTTGAGTGAAAACCTCCTTCCATCAGCAAGGGCATTGAAGAGAAACGTGGCTGGGTCTTTCAACATGACAATGATCCCAAACACACCGCCCGGGCAACGAAGGAGTGGCTTCGTAAGAAGCATTTCAAGGTCCTGGAGTGGCCTAGCCAGTCTCCAGATCCGCATAGAAAATCTTTGGGGGGAGTTGAAAGTCTGTGTTGCCCAGCGCTAGCCCCAAAACATCACTGCTCTAGAGGAGATCTGCATGGAGGAATGGGCCAAAATACCAGCAACAGTGTGTGAAAACCTTGTGAAGACTTACAGAAAACGTTTGACCTCTGTCATTGCCAACAAAGGGTATATAACAAAGTATTGAGATGAACTTTTGGGATTGACCAAATACTTATTTTTTTTTTTCCACAATATCTTTATTGAAACTTTTTTTTTTAACAAACATGATACAAACAATCAAACACTAACACTAAAGTACTATAAAAAAAAAAAAAAAAAAAAAAAAAGATGCACTAAAAACACCAACAACCACCAGCAAAATCAAATCTTCAACAATGCTCCTCTGTTTAGTCTAGACAATCCAATACATAAGTATACATATTATGTTCACCAGTTTGGAATTTACAAGGTCCACACACATCATTCACCTTCTTCTTCAAGAGTTATGTTTAAATTTTTTACATAATCAATAAAAGGTCTCCATATATTCTCAAACACAATTTCCTTTGATTTCAGTATATATGTTATTCTTTCTAATGGAAGGTTTGTTAACATCTGTCTTAACCACTGAGTCACATCTGGTCTATGAGTCTTTTTCCATAATAGTGCAATACATTTTTTGGCATTAAGCAAACTGAGGTCTATGAATGTTCTTTCACTTTTATTAAAATTATGCTTTTCTGGGTACAGACCCAACAAAAACAATTTAGGATTCAATATGATTTGTTTTGAGATTATTTTTTCAATTGTTACCCTCACCTCTTCCCAAAACATTCTTATTAATCTACATTCCCATACACAATGAAATAGAGTTCCTTTACTTTCCATGCATTTTGTGCATGTATCTGGTATATTTTTGTTATATTTATTTAACTCCTCCGGTGTAACATACATCCGAATTAACCATTTGAAATGTATCAATTTAAGGCGTACATTTATTGATTTGGTTTGAGCTTCTGTACAAGCCAATTCCCATTGTTCCTCTGAAATTTCAGTTTGCAGATCTTCTTTCCAGTAGTTTAATCTTTTCAGTGAATTTTCACTTGAAGATAGTGTCAATGAGTTATAAAACTCTGAAATAATACCCTTTCTTTTACTATCTTTCATCATCATTTTTTCCAAGGATGAATAAATAGGTCGAGTGAGAGCTTTATTTTGATTTGATCGAATAAAGTTTCTAAGTTGAAGATATTTAAAAAAATGTGTTCTATTGAGATTAAATTTGATCCTCAGCTCTTCAAAAGACATTATGTTATCTGCACATGGCAAATATAAATCCTGAATCTTTTGTATCCCTTTTAAATTCCATACTTTAAATACAGCGTCCGCTCTCCCTGGTTTAAAATATTGATTACCCCATATTGGACTAAATTGTGACAATAACTGTGGTTCTTTTAAATAGTTTTTAGCTTCACACCATATTTTGATCATATGCTTTACAAATGGATTTTTAACTTGTTTTTGTAATTTTTTTCCCGAATCTGAGTATATGAATATGGGAAGAGGTAAAGGTAAATTATATGATTCCATTTCAGTCCAGTGAGGGAGATCATTTGATGAAAAATAATATGTCATAGACCTCAGTTGTGCCGACCAATAATACAACATAAAATTTGGACATTTCAGACCTCCACGATCAAATGGTAAATATAATAAAGACAGACGTAATCTAGCCCTCCTGTTGTTCCATATAAATTCCATTAACTTTTTTTTTATTCTTGAGAATAAATCTAAAGGTGGTGATAAGGGAATGTATTGAAATAAATAAAGTATTTTAGGTAAAATATTACTTTTGAGTATATTGATTCTCCCGATCATCGACATTGGTAGTGACATCCATCTCTGAGTTAACTCATTGATATCTGTCATTAAGGCTTCATAGTTGACACTGGCGACTGATTCTAGCTTAGGCACAATTTGGATTCCTAAATATTTAAACTGATTTACAACATTGAATTGATTTACCTCAGGGGCTGGGTAATTTCTCTGGGTCTCATTTAGCATTAATATTGAAGATTTAGTTTTATTTATTTTATATCCTGATATTTCCCCAAAATTCTTTATTAAATTCAACAAGGTTGGAATTGATTTTTTTAGATTCGACATAAACAAAATTATGTCATCGGCGTACAGGGAGATTTTATGTTCTGTTGGTCCAACTTTAATTCCATATATTTGTGAATGTAAACGTATCGCTATCGCTAAAGGTTCAATTGCCATAGTAAACAGTAAAGGTGGAAGTGGACAGCCTTGTCAACATCCTCTATTGATTTTTATTGGTTTTGAAATATTGTTATTTGTTAGGATTTCTGCTGTAGCATTATTGTATGTTATTTGAACCCATTTTATGAAATTATTTCCAAGTCCAAACCTTTGTAGGACTTCAAAAAGAAAGGGCCATTCAACTCTATCAAAGGCCTTTTCGGCGTCCAGTGATAGGAGAGCTGTATCTGGTGCTTCTTTATTAAAATAAATAATATTAAATAGTCTTCTTACATTATGGAAGCCTTGTCTTCCCTTTATAAAGCCATTCTGATCTCGATTAATAATATTTGGTAAAATTTCTTGTATTCGTCTTGCTAAAATTTTACAGATTATCTTAAGGTCGGCGTTTAATAGGCTTATTGGTCTCATATTTTCACATTTATTAGAGGGCTTACCTGGTTTTGGCAGCAGTATAATTAAGGCATTATTTATGTATGATGGTAAATTATTATTTTGAAATGCTTCTAAAACCATTTCCAAAAAAGGTTTTATTAATTTATTCTTAAATTTTTTATAAAGGTCAACTGGAAGACCATCTGGTCCTGCACTTTTTCCTGATTTCATATTATCAATGGCTAGCCCAACTTCTTCTTGACTAATTTTAGACTCCAATATCTCCCTGTTTTCATTTGGAATACACGGTATAGATAGTTTGTTCAAAAACCCATTTAGTTTTGTTAAATCAAATTCATTTTTAGTATCATATAATTTTTCATAGTAATCTCTAAAGGCTCTGTTAATTTCTAAAGGATCTATAACTACCTGTCCGTTACTTATAATACTAGTAATTGCTGTTTTAATTTCTAATTGTTTAATCTGCCATGCCAATAATTTTCCTGATTTTTCACCTTGTTCATAAAAAGATTGTTTCAATCTTAGAAGACTCGAGGCAGCTCTATTCGCTGATTTTTTGTCGTATTCAGCTCTCAAAATCAGTAATTCATTCTCCAACCTTGGATCACTTCCTGCATACACTTTTTCCTGAAGACTTTTCATTTTATGTTCCAATTTAGCTCTCTCCTCTCGAGTCTTCTTAGATTTTGATCCTGTATAACTAATATGTCCCCTAATAAAAGCTTTGAAAGCCTCCCACTTTACACATGCTGATGTTTGTGTAGTATTGATGTCAAAGTACTCGTCTATCTGTTTTTCTATATACTTGACAAATTCCTCATCCTGAAGCCATTTATGCTGAAATTGCCATCTACCTGATTCCTTTGTCAATTTTTTATCTACATATATTAGACAACAGGGTGCATGATCAGAGATCACGATGTTATCATAAAAGCAGTTTTGAATCTTGGATCTTAATTCTGTGGAAATCAAAAAATAATCAATACGTGAGAATGTCTTGTAGGTACTGGAATAACAAGAATAGGCTTTAACTTGTGGTTTCATTTCTCTCCATATATCTAACAATCTCAATTCTTTCATAAAATGATTAATAGTCATCCTACATCCATTGTGCGTACAATCCAGTCCTGTTGATCTATCTATACCTGGATTCAATGTACAATTAAAATCCCCTGCTATTATATGTTGCCCTGTAAGTGATGATAAAATAAGAAATAAATTAGCAAAGAACTTTTGGTCATCTATATTGGGACCATATAAGTTCACAAGATTTATATTTTCTAATAGCAAAGAACCTTGAATGATTACATATCTTCCAAGTTTGTCTCCAATTACATTTTTCACTTGAAAAGGGACTGATTTATGTATGAGAGTCATAACTCCCCTGGCCCGGGATGAGAATGATGAGGTGAAGACACTTCCTTGCCATCTACTCCTAATTCTTTTTATATCCTCCTCTATTAGATGAGTTTCTTGTAAAAACACAATTTTTGAACCCATGTCTTTTATTTTATTCATAACTTGTTTAAGTTTTTTTAAATTTTGTAGACCTCTGCAATTCCATGAAGTTAAATTAAGATTAACACTTTGGTTTATGATCAATAGAGAGTTTGGGATTACCTTGCAGTGTAAACATGCTCATACAGAGAAGCAAAAACATGAGTGGTTGAACATTCATCCTACAAACTACACACAAACAAATTCCCCCTTCCCACACTTGTGGCGAACCCCCCAAAATCAAAAGAAAAATTCCGTCTCCCGATATAGCCATCGACCGCTCCACACCCACGGGGAACAGCCTAAGCCACTCCTTCTTCATCCTCCCAATCACCCTAACTCTACTGCTTTTAATGACGTAACATTAACTCTCCTCTGTAGTTTTCCAACTTAACTCCAAAATTTTTAACAACTTTGTACATCATAGGTTTTTTTGTTTGTTTTGTTTTTGTTTTTTTTAATATATAATACAATCTATATTTTGTAAACTTGCTATTTACTTCAAGTCAGTCAGATGCCTGTGCAAATGCTTAATTATTCTACCTTATATTTTGTTCATGCTTAGCTCCCACCAGTCTCTTCTTCTTCTTTGATCTTTTTGATGAACTCCTGCGCCTCCTCTGGGGTCTTGAAGATGTGGGTTCTGCCCTCATACGTGGTCAGCAGTCTCACAGGATAGATTACACCATGACGAATCCCAAGGTTGCGCAGCTCCTTACGTATGGGATCAAACTGCTTCCTCAATTGTTGGATTCCTGTGGCCAAATCTGGGTAGAAGCGCACCTGCTGATCCTGGTGTTTAATCTCTCCTTTAGCTCGTGCAGCATTGAAGATCTTCATCCTGTCTCTGTTGCTAAGAAACTTCATAATTAAGGTCCTCGGCGGTCCCTTATCTCTCCGTGGGCCAATACGATGTGCTTTTTCCAGAACTACTGCTGATTGCAACTCCTCGCTGCCCAGCACCTCCGGAATCCACTTTTCCAGAAAGGCACATGCGTCCCGACCTTCTGATTCCTCTGGAAGACCCACCAGCCTCAAGTTATTCTGTCTCGACCGAGATTCCAAATCCAAAATATTATCTTCTAGACATTTATTTTTTTTTTCCAAAGTGCGCACCTTTAATTGAAGACGGGTGACGTCATCTTCAGCACTAGCGAGACGGAGCTCCATCTGCGCCGTTCGTTCTACACAGTCACCCAATTCCTTTCTTATTCCTTCCAACGCTGTCATAATCCCATCAAATCTAGAGGAAAAGTCCGCTCTCATTGAACTCATGGCAGCTATCAGCGCATCTGCGCCGCTCCCCGCAGATTTCGCACCGTTGCCAGCTTCCTCCGCCATATATGGAGTTTTGTTTGCTGCGTCACAGACCTGAAAGTCCGTTAATTTGGACTGTTTCGGCGGCTCACTTTTTCCTTTACCTGGTTTTCCAGCCTTAGGCTTCGCCGACATATCCTCGCCCAAACGCTGGGATACGTTCTGTCCCAAATGAGAGAGTTATTTGCCGATTTTTTTCTCCAGGAGCAGAGCAGAGTGAGACACGTCCGTCTTACGTGGCAGCCATAACCGGAAGTCCCCAAATACTTATTTTACCGAGGAATTTACCAATTAATTCATTAAAAATCCTTCAATGTGATTTTCTGGATTTTTTCTCATTTTGTCTCTCATAGTTGAGGTATACCTATGATGAAAATTGGAGACCTCTCTCATCTTTTAAGTGGGAGAACTTGCACAGTTGGTGGCTGACTAAATACTTTTTTGCCCCACTGTATGTATGATTCATGTATGTTTTTATTCTCGTTTTCCACCTCCTCGTTGTCCTCTTCATCTGCTGATGTATTCTGTGTCAATATCGCCACCTCGTGAATGGGACGTTCAGTCTTGCGCATGCGTTTTCAATGCGTTCAGGTCGTGGGTAGGCGGCACGGTCACAAAATTTGGGCTGCGCACGGTCGTCCACGGTCAAGCACTGTGGACACTAGCGGAGTGGAGACGATGATGTAAATTTCGTCACACGAGGTTTCCGGTTACGCGTTCGTGGACAGCAGAGGTGTAGCATGAAGCAGGCTTTATTTTGAGCTGTTAGCCTGTTTTACTGATGTTCTTTTTGTATGCGACTATACTAATTAGTTTGGATTGCATAATCCCATCTTATTTTGAATGAAACTTTATGCAGAGTTGTAGTAGAAAGGGAATCTTGTTCACAGTTTAGTCATTCACTGTTAAATAGCATCCTTGAATGAAAAAAATCATTCATGAGTACAATTACTCTATTAATGGGAGTTGGTAAAGATTGACATAACATTTGCATAGCCTATGCTTTTTTTTTTTTTAAATCCAGGTAAATCAAAATTTGATACCACTTTGAGAGCTGATAATGTGTCCCACATTGTCCCACTCAAACACGATCTTTGTCCCACATTTGATTGATTGGGACCTGGGGCCTCATGTACAAACGGTACTTATGCACAAAAACATGGCGTACGTCCTTTTCCACGGAAAATTTCAGATGTATCAAGAATGAAATGACCATGGAAATATGTGCAGCCCCACGCCAACTTCATGGCTGGCGTACGTATGTTTCTACTGATACTGGTCCGTTGGCGACACTTAGAGGTAATGTTGGGAGACTGATAATGACGTGAAAATGATTGTACACACCAGAGACACATGATGAACAAACATCCAAGTGTGCGGCGCAATTAGATGAGTGAATATAAAAGCAAGTGCAAAGAAATGCAGAAAATGCCTCTAACAACAGAGGATCAGAGGATATTGCAAATCGTGAAGTGAGAAGAGAATGGGTATTTTAGACACAGAAGATTTTCTGGCTCAGGATGATGACTGGCTTGTCACCTGGTTTAGGTTTCCACGGGCAGTCCTTGTGGAACGTGCCTGTGCGCCCACAAATATCATCCTGTCTTCAAGGCTTCATTACAGCTCAGTGATTTGAGCAAGTGACTTTTTTTTTGCTGATTAAACTACAGTTTGACAGTGTTCTACCAAGTGCCCAACTGCCTCTGTGTGTACAGTAGTTACGTCAATAAACACATGCGTAAAGTTTGAAATGCAACAGTTTCACGCGTTCCCTGGCGCACTTCATTAATTTACAATAGTGTGTGTGTAATCCATGTAAGTTGTAAATAACTATAAAGGATGAGATTTGCATTTTGGACATAAAATATGTACTTGCCGAATCTAATATGATCTGCTTTCAACTGACAGGTGACCATGGCTATCCACTAAATAGGTTCATATTGTCTTCTTTTTTGTGACAGTTTTCCTTTATTCAACCAGCTGATCAACCCGGCTGGTCACAAATTGATTGATTTATTCATTGTTTAAAATGACGTTGTATAAAAGACACAACATACGTCTAAAAACAATGGGATGGCACAAGAAAATGCGCACACTTATTTCCATTGTGGTCCCTAAAAGAGATTGCAGCTGGTCTCATACCTGCAACTTTTCACTTTGAAATCTTGCACTATAACCACTGAACTATACACACTCCACATTACAGCGATCAGCTGATGCTTCTGAGGATGACTGCAGACATTAGTGTAAATATGTCAGAGTTAAATAAACTTCTTATCTCTGTCTGAATAAATGAAACAATAAACTAATCTTATAAGGCCGTGAGCAGGCTATTGAATTACCTGTATCCAGTGCTAATGCCAGAGGACAGCGTGCCAAACAAAATGTTTTTGCAAGCCTCTGCCTCATTCAGGAGCATCTCCAACTCACGTTCCATGAAATTCCATTAAATCCATTATTTTTGATTGTGGATTTAGGAGAATCAAATGTGCTGGGCTTGTCTTTACCTATTTGCATATTAAAATAGAGCAATTTCTAACTGAAGATTAATTTTAATATTTTCACTGTGGTTATATGGTCAAAGAAAGCTTTTTAGAAATTTAAAACCCGCAAACACCATATTTGAGTGAATGGGACCTTTAAAAGTCACTTGAAGGCAGTTAAACCTGTGGCACAGGTGTAACGTGGCTGACAACTGATCAGAGGGTCAGGGGTTCGATTCGATGTCTGCATGTCAAAGTGTCCTTGAGCAAGACACTGAACCCCCAGTTGCTCCTGGTGGGTCAGGCCAGTGCCTGTGTATGGCAGCTCTGCTGCCCTCAGTGTATGAATGGGTGGCTAACAGGATTTGTAAAGCACTTTGGTCATCTAGAGATGAGAAAAAAATGCTATATACACACGTGGACAAAATTGTTGGTACCCCTCTGTTAATGAAAGAAAAACCCACAATGGTCACAGAAATAACTTGAATCTGACAAAAGTGGTAATAAATAAAAATTCTATGAAAATTAACCAATGAAAATCAGACAGTGCTTTTGAATTGTGGTTCAACAGAATTATTTTAAAAAACAAACTCATGAAACAGGGACAAAAATGATGGTACCCCTAGAAAAGATTGAAAATAATGTGACCATAGGGACATGTTCAACCAAGATGTGTCCTCTAATTAACATCACAGCGGTCTACAAACTTGTAATCAGTCAGTCCGCCTGTTTAAAAGGTGACAAGTAGTCACTGTGCTGGTTGGTGACATGGTGTGTACCACACTAAACATGGACCAGAGGAAACAAAGGAGAGAGTTGTCTCAGGAGATTAGAAAGAAAATTATAGACAAGCATGTTAAAGGTAAAGGCTATAAGACCATCTCCAAGCAGCTTGATGTTCCTGTGACTGCAGTTGCACATATTATTCAGAAATTTAAGACCCACGGGACTATAGCCAACCTCCCTGGATGTGGCCGTAGGAGGAAACTTGATGAAAAATGGAAGAGACAGATAATACGAATGGTTTAAAAAAAAGAAAAAAGAGCCCAGAACAACTTCTAAACACATTCATGGTGAACTCCAAGGTCAAGGTACATCAGTGTCAGATTGCACCATCCGTTGTTGTTAGAGCCAAAGTGTACTTCATGGGAGACGACCAAGGAGGACACCAATGTTGAAAACAAATCATAACTAGAAAAGCACTCGGAGAGCGCAGACCTCCGCCAAGCGCCACAGTTCCTCCCATACAGTGTTTGTGTGTACGTTTTCAGATTCCTTGACCATGAAAACATATGACTAGCAATTGGATTGACAATGACAGGATTAGTGGTTCAGTAGTTATTGACGAAAATCGCATTTTCCATAATGGCGGTTTTCTTCTGGACGGTGATCCGGATCACCACCAAAATCTAATCATCTGTAGGATACCCCATTTCTGACAATCTGTGAAAATTTCATGAAAATCCGTCCATAACTTTTTGAGTTATCTTGCTAACAAACAAACAAACAGACAGACAGACAAACCAACGCCGATGAAAACATAACCTCCTTGGCGGAGGTAAAAAAGCCAGACTGGAATTTGCCAAACTGCATGTTGACAAGCCACAAAGCTTCTGGGAGAATGTCCTATGGACAGACGAGACAAAACTGGAACTTTTTGGCAAGGCACATCAGCTCTATGTTCACAGACGCAAAAATGAAGCATACCAAGAAAAGAACACTGTCCCTACTGTGAAACATGGAGGAGGTTCTGTTATGTTGTGGGGCTGCTTTGCTGCATCTGGCACAGGGTGTCTTGAATCTGTGCAGGGTACAATGAAATCTCAAAACTATCAAGGTATTCTAGAGAGAAATGTGCTGCCCAGTGTCAGACAGCTTGGTCTCAGTGGCAGGTCATGGGTCTTGCAACAGGATAATGACTCAAAACACACAGCTAAAAACACCCAAGAATGGCTAAGAGCGAAACATTCTAAAGTGGCCTTTTATGAGCCCTGATCTAAATCCTATTGAACATCTGTGGAAGGAGCTGAAACATGCCATCTGGAGAAGGCACCCTTCAAACCTGAGACAACTGGAGCAGTTTGCTCATGAGGAGTGGGCCAAAATACCTGCTGAGAGGTGCAGAAGTCTCACTGACAGTTACAGAAATCGTTTGATTGCAGTGATTGCCTGAAAAGGTTGTGCAACAAAATATTAAGTTAAGGGTACCATCATTTTTGTCCAGGCCTGTTTCATGAGTTTGTTTTTTTAAAATAATTCTGTTGAACCACAATTCAAAAGCATTGTCTGATTTTCAGTGGTTAATTTTCATAAATTTTTATTTATTACCACTTTTGTCAGATTCAAGTTATTTCTGTGACCATTGTGGGTTTTTCTTTCATTAACAGAGGGGTACCAACAATTTTGTCTACGGCTGTAAGTAAATGCCATTTACCATATGTTAGTACATGTTATGGATTACATCTGTCAGCATTTTATTTCGTGCAGTCTTGGTCCCTGGTGGCTATAACTCTTTTCACATTTCACTGTCAGTTGGTAGCTTTGTCCCTCAGACTTCTTTTGCAGACAGGAAACAAAAAATAAAAAAATTGAAATTGGGTTAAGGAGGGGAATTTGTTAACAATACAATGAAAACAAGACCAAAAGAGAATAAACTAAAGACTGGCTTGGGGCTCAAAGGAGCATTAAGAGAAAACCTTCATCTCTAGAACTCTTATCCATTGTTAATATCAAAAATATTTACTGGAGAAGCTTTAAAGGCACCTTTTTCAAAACACACACACATACCTCACTGTGTTTTTCCTGTTCTGTCTCAGTCCCCTCCCTCTGATGTTTCTGTTTCTGAAACTCTTCATGTGCTCAGCCTCCCATTTGATCTACAGTGTCAGACATCTGGAGCAATGCTGCCCTGAAACACCTGTTTTCAATTCAGGCAACGACAGAAACATTTGATTGTTTCTCTGCAAGTAGATCCCCCCCTTCCCAGTCTCTCCCTCTCATTGACTTGCAGGCTATTTGTTATGTTAAAGGAAAAGAACGCTCTCCTTTAGCTAATAATGGATGGAAGAATAATATGACCTTGATTAAGACCGATTGCGAAGAAAATACAGTGTATGATTTTCCGCATACAATGTCTGAGATTTTGGCACCTTCGTTGGTGAATAAGGTTGCTTTTAAATGGGTTCAGTATGTTTGAGTTTAAATTCAATCAACAATGTACAAATGTTTACCCTTTTACTTAATGGAAAATAACAGGTGTTAAATGTGAAATGAATGCCAATTATTACCATTAGGTAACATAAGTCAAAAGAAGAATCCATTAAATCATATATTAACTATACTTTATAAACATAATAATAAAAAACAGAAACACCTTTTGGATTTGTTGTGGATTAACAATAAAATAAATATCATGCTTTTCAACAGTAAAACCAATAAAGCAGCTGTGCTTTTACAAGCCAGGCAGACATTCCTTTTATGGCAGAATACTGCAAGAATACATACTATACATTAACGTTCCTGAAGATATGTGCAGCAAGTTCAACAGCACCAAAAATGTCAGTATGCACAATAAAGTGAGAATGACGCAAAAGGATTTTTCAGTGTTAGTACTGTTGCCAACTTTCTAAAACACTTAATTATGCCTAATTGTTCAGAGGACAGAATACACACACAGGGGCAGTTAATATGCATGGGCAGTTGTTTGCAGGAAAACAGCATCAAGGCAAAAGAATACCAAAGTAAGATGTCCATAATACTGCACAATACATTACCTATGCAAATGTATGATAAAACTATGACTTAATGCATACTTATACATAATCTCATTTGTTTTTGTTTATACCATACAAGCGCATGTATCTTATAGCAGATTACAAAAGTTTTGTCTTGTAAAATAAATATACTGTATAAAAAAAATCACAATGTATTTTTAAAAAGTCCTGCTTATTTAAAAAGATACTATATTGCATACATCTTTCACAACAAGCGCTGGGAATTAGGGAACTACTTAAACATATCAAGATATAAATATATTTGAGATGAACATTAAATGACAAAATTGATAGTGTTTCTATATCTGAGGTACTGTAGCTCAGGTTAGCTTTGCACAATAACATAAAACCATGGGGAAACTTTTCACCAGCACCTCAACAGCTTTACTGCTTATAAGTTATGTAAAAACCCTAACATGTTTGAGTTTTGGAGTCAGAATTGACATTTACTTAAATAACGTTGGAAGACTTCGTCGTCAGCTAAGGCTAGTACGCTAGGTTAGCGATTTACTTGTATGTGTAAAAAAAGCTAGCTCTAAAAGTAAATCAAATCACTGTTCCCCTGTTAAAAAGGAAAACAGACATGTTTAAAGAATTTCCAAACATCCCTTCTCTCCCTTCTCATTGTGCTATGAAAGTAGAAGATATCTGTTAATAATTACCACCTTTAAACCATGTTTGGGTAAAAAAAAAAAATGCAATTACAGTCACCATGTGTCAGCTGAATGCCAACAATGCTAGCTGTATGCTTTTCTTTCTGTTAATTAAACTATAGGGCACTCAGAGAGTGCATACCTCTGCCAAGGCGCTGTTTCTCAGAATGTTGGTTTGTTTGTTTATCTGTCTTTTTTGTGAGCAGGGTTATACATAAAAACTACGGGATGAATTTTGATTAAATTCTCGCCAGAGGTGGCCCTTGCGCTACAGATGAACCCATTTTGGAGGTGATCCAGGTCAGGATGCAGATTCTGGATCACTTTGTCACGTTCTTTAACATTATGAGGTAGGGCCTTGGGGGAGGTATGCACCTTCTGAGTACCCGCTATTTCTTTACTGTACATACCATTGAGTGCATACTTCCACCAAGACTCTAACTTGTTGTGTTAAAGAAAGTGAAAAAATGATCCAGAATCTGCATCCTGACCTGGATCATCTCCAAAATCTAATGGATTCATCCGTAGCTGAAGGGCCACCTCTGGTGAAAATTTTATCAAAATTCGTCACATAGTTTTTACGTAATCCTGCTCACAGATAAACAAATCGCAATGATCACATTATCTCCTTAGTGGAGGTGAAAATACAGTTCACAGCTCAAATTCACAGTCATAGATTAGCAAACTGTATGCTGTTGATATCTTTTATTCTCTAATTAAATCAATTATATGTATACTACCAACTGGCTCATTCTTTATACCATTAATATGACATCTAATAAGTCTGCATGGTCCAATGTTTGGCAAGTACAAATGTAATGTTTTATTTGTGTTACTTAGGACTAATTTACAGGTATCTGTGTCTATGTGATTCAGAGCTGATAGCTTGTCAGCCAAGCTTTGTAACACACACTTTCACATTTCAGTCACATGCCAACCTCATCTAAATATTGTCTCTTTTGACACCAGGAGATCACCTCTATCTTGCAATTTTGAAACTGCAAGTAACTTGCGTGTTAGAAGAAGACAGGGAAACTGCATTCTTATTGGCTGATAACTTGTCAATCAGGATGTAGCAGTCGAGTAACACTGGTGAAAGGGATAGTGTTCAAGGGATAAACTTATCAGAAAGAAAGTGCCCTGACTGCTGAAAGCTACCCTATGGTTGCTCAGATCTCTAATGGATTGAATGTTTTTTGCAGCTGTACATATGCCATTTGGTGGATTTTTAAAAGAATGCAAAGATAGGGCACTTCTGCATTGGCCTAATGCCTAAGACCAGGAAGTATTTCCCATCTTTTACAATGCTGTGAAAAAGTATTTGCCCCCTTCCTGATTTCTTATATTTTTGCATATTTGTCACACTTAAATGTATCAGATTATTAAACAAAGATAACCCAAATAAATACAAAATGCAGTTTTTAAATGATGATTTCATTTATCAAGGGAGAAAAAGCTATCCAAACCTACCTGGCCCTATGTGACAAAAGTAACTGCTTCCTAAGCCTAATACCTGGTTGTGCCACCCTTGACAGCAACAACTTCAATCAAGCATTTGCAATAATTAGCAATTAGTATTTTACATCGCTGCTGAGGAGTTTTGGTCTGAGGGCTTGAGCTTGAGGTCACAAACTGATGGCTGGATATTCTCCTTCAGGATTTTCTGGTAGAGAACAGAATTCATGGTGTCATCAATTACAGCAAGTCTAAAGCAGCAAAGCAGGCCCAGACCATCACACTGCCACCACCATGTTTGACTGTTGGTATGATGTTCTTTTTATGAAATGGTGTGTTAGTTTTACACCAGCTCTAACGGGATGCAAACCTTCCAAAAAGTTCAACTTTTGTCTCATCAGTCCACAGAATATTTTCCCAGCAGTCTTGGGAATCATCAAGATGTTTTTCTTCTTTTTCTTTTTTTTGTTTTGCAAATGTGAGGCGAGCCTTTGTGTTCTTTTTGGTCAGCAGTGGTTTTCACCTTGGAACTCTCCCATGGATGTTGCCCATTCTCTTTCTTGTTGTTGAGTCATAGACCAGTGTCCAAATTGAGGCAAGTGAAGCCTGCAGTTCTTTAAATGCTGTTTTGGGTTTTTGTTTCTCATCTGTTCTTGAATTTATTTAGACTGCAGCATGATGTGTTGTTCTGAGATCTTTTAGCCTACTTCACTTTGTCAGACAGGCGCTATTTAAGTGATTTCTTGATTCAACAGGTCTGGCAGTAATCAGGCTTGGGTGTGGCTAGTGACATTGAAATCAGCCTTCACAAAGGGCCAGGTAGGTTTGGATAGCTTTTTTCCCCTTAATAAATGAAATCACCATTTAAATACTGCATTTTGTATTTACTTGATTATATTTGTCTAATATTAAAATTTGTTTGACGATCTGAAGCATTTAAGTGACAAATATGCCGAAATATAAGAAATCGGGAGAGGGCAAATACTTTTTCATAGCATTGTGTACACAGCCTGTAGTGAAAGCAGCAAGTTTTGGTAATGCAAATGCAAAAAAACTAAATGTCCTTTAGATTTATGAAAGGTCATTTGTCAGAGGAAGTTACTTGTCAAAGCTCAGAAATAGCCTTGTACTCTGGCTTTACTGTGGGTAATCCACCATATTCTGTGCCTCAATGCATTAAAGAGAACTGAAGCAGTTGTTGATCATCTAGTCACATACCCCTTATGTGGTAAAGATACTAAAGAATATCCTTGTAAAAGGCAGTTAAGCCTATTCCCCTCACTGCAGTTTTTGTGGTAAGCTAACCAGCTACTACTGATCCACTCAAGAAGATCTGTTATTTAAAAAAAAAAAAAGGATTACCCAAACTACTGTTTTAAGGGCCAAAAGATGTCATAAAAAAGATTGCTACATAAAGTACATTACAGTGAGGATATAGATATTAAGTGACAGATATGCAAAATAGGCATGCCAATGTGTGAACATAGGCACATACTGTACATGCCAAAGCACCACTGCATACACACACAAACTCAAACATACACACACGTGCACAGTCGGACACTGGATGAAGAATTGGTCACTGCTCAACCAGCCGTAGTACTTTAAGCAAAAGCTGTACTTTGTAGGTTTCACCCCAATAATTTCAAAACAAATGCCTACAGAGGTGAAGAAATACACATTATTATTATTATTATTATGTGACAATATGTGGATGATAAAATACGTATTTCCACATTTTGGTAAATTTTGAATCTGCTCAGCAATTCATTGTGGTGCAAAACTGTCTTTATTTACAACTGTCAATTCTTGGATCACCCTGCAACCCAGAGAATTGAAATGTTGGTGCCGCCCTCATATTTTATCTGGTTAACTCGTCCACGGATACAGTCCAGAGTAACAAAAACAGCTGTGCCGTTCTGGACCTGAAATGAGGTTCTCAGCCCTATACTGGCCCACTCGCTCCCCTCTGGCATAGATCCGGAAACTTGCTGAGCAACAGGACCTGATTGCTTGCCCTGACCCTGCAAAGTGAGCTTAACTATATTACATGAGTGGATCAGCTTTAGGTTGAGTGCTATGTTTGCTGTCCCTTTCTCACGGAATACAAAGTTTCTCCGGCTGTTTGGCTCCCCCGAGCGGGACAGGTGAACCTGCGGTGTGTCTGGGCTGATCTGCTGGAAGAACAGCGGTCTATTCCTGACCGCTCCAAAGGGAAGACCAGTCCTGGACACGGTGGCGGTGAAGGCTGACGACACTGCAGAAGGAATCCAGATGAGGCTCAACATACTGATACCAGTGTTGTCTCCAAAGTAGCGGATGTTGCACTGAGACGGCGATGTGATCTCAAAGCTCAGCGTGTCTCCGCTGTCCACGCTCACGGCTCCGCAGAGGGTGATGGAGGTGTCCCTGTAGTTAACACCTGTCTTGAAAGCCTGCATCCTCTCCTGGCCAGTCCCGTTCCGGTTGAGGTAGGCAATCAAGGAGAAACCCTCTCGGACGCAGGTGTGCCCCATAGAGTAAAGCGCCTGCTGGAGCACAAACTTCACCACTCCGCTCTCTGTGAAGCGCACCCCGCGGCTGTCATGAGTCAGGCTGATCATGTAGGGGTCTGACACTGACGTCACGCGGAAGGTTGGGCGGTAGCTTGTCTGGTAGTGAGCCAGTAGGGATGTCTGCGCTGTCATAGCAACAGCACCTGTATCATGAGACAACCAGAGCAGGCTGAAGGAGGGAGCGGCGATATCGTAGACGTGGAGATCCTTGCTCTGATTGCAGTGCTGGTTTGGGCTCTTCAGCCGCAGAGTGAAGGTGTGGTTGGGCTCCACCTCCACCCCTGTGCTGACGCTGACCCCCTGAAAGTACTTCCCATCCGGCTGTTCAATGCGAATACCACTGAGGTCTTGGCCGTCCTCCTCCTGGCTCTGGTTCAGCCGCATCCCCACCTGGAGGAAGTTCCTGCAGCTGTGCTTTATCGCAAAGTTATGATCCAGCCACACCAGGCCATGCTGCAGGAACATCACCTGCCCTGCCTGGTTGGACACCAGATCGATGCTTTCTTTGCTGCGTATGCTCAGCTGAAGCCCGGGAAAGATGTGGGCGCCCGAGGTCCTGGCGGGGGGAAGTGCCACATTCCCCGACCAAGACTGGGAAAGACGGCTCTCTGAAATCTGGCCACAGACGGTGTCGCTGATTGCGGTGCACGGTGCAGTGACGGGCTCTCCATCACAGTCTGAACAGGCCTGACACTCCTGCAGCTCCTGGTTGTAGAAGTATTCATGACCACAGAAGCCCATCACAGCGTCCTTCTCAGAAACTCCCAGACACCTGAAGCCCCCTACAAAATAAAAAGACCAAAACAAAAACACTAAAGTGCTTTCACAATGAACTCAGAAGAAACATGGCTGACACAATAATTGTTTTTTACTCCATTCATGGTTTGAGATTTCACTGTGGTAAACTAACCTGGAGTATTCAGACACTTGACCCGCTCTCCACAAATATTTGGTAATTCGAGACATTCATCTCTGTCCTGCAAGTCACAAAAATTACGATTGTTATCATGAATGCATCTCGAAAACCACCAATTTGGCCCATCTAATGCATCCTGTGACGAATTCATGCTTTAACTGGGCATGAGCTCAGCTAAGTTGGCCCAGGAGTTTAAACATTTTCTCTCCAGATAAGATGTTGTTTGGATATTTCTGGCAGCAGCTAGAAAACCACCAGCTGATAAACACAACATGAAGCCTGAACTTTCAGCTGAAACTGATTATCATTGCTTTTTTTTTTCTCTCCCTTTTTTAATCTAACAGACAGGCAAGAGGTTTAAAAATGAAACCAACATGGAGGGGTCAAAAATGCATTTCCTGTAAAGAATAACAGCTCTAAGTGATCAGCTTTGGATGGAGTTTTTGTGAATTTTTGATTATTCACTTAAAATGCAAAATGGGAGCTTTTACACTTCAGTTTGGCTTTTTCACTTCAACTTTGTTTAAACTGTAATTTTTTGGTTGTAATTTTGAGACCACTTTCCATATAAATTTGCAACTTTTTAATAGAATTTTGAGCATTTTTACTCAAATTTTAGCTTGCAGCATTTTTCTACTCAATTTAGGGCTTTTTACTTGCAATTTTTTTCTTGTAATTTTGAGACTTTTTCTCCTTCAATGACTGTTTCTTGTAGATTTTTTCACTGCACTTTACAAATGTTTTTCATTTAGTCTGAGACTTTCACTTCAATTGCAGAGTGTTTTCACTTGTCAGTTTTACTTGTAATTTTTAGTTAAATTTCAGACTTTAAAACTACAATTCTTTTTATAAAATCTTAGTCAGTGAACATCTGAGTCTATGTAAGGCAACAAAATACTGAAATGACAGTGGCCAGCCAGAAACAGCACAGCTTCAGAATAGAATTTTTTAAACCAGAAGTTGACATGATAATGGCTGCAAGCATCATCTTCTGTTAAAAAAAACCCTCTTCTGTCATAGCATTTTAGAGCTTTCCCAAAACGATCAGTATACCTGACACATTCTGTCTGCAGCCATGGAGCACTGTGAGATGAGGAAGAAGCCTGGAGGACACATGGTGCATTTCCGACACTGGGGTGGGTCTCTCTGGAAATCACAGTACTCCTCGGATCCACATGGCGAAGGGCATCCCAGGAGAGGTTGTGGGTAATGAGGTTCCCCGACCACATCCATGACCTTCGAGTCAATGTCCATTTTGTGGACGGCGTAGGACTTCTGCAGGTGGCTGCGGGCCTGGCTCTGCAGCCCTGCCAGGTGGTTCTCGAAGTAGCTCTGCAGCTCACCCTGCAGGCCCTGGAAGGAGACCTGTTTGATGGTGTCTGAGAGGAGTCCGTACTGGGCCTTCACTACGTCCATCTGCTCGTACATCTGCCGTTGCTGCTTCAAGATCTCGCGCTGCTGGGACAGCAGAGCCTCCTGCTGGTCAACGAGCTTCTGCTGCAGGTCGCGGACAACGACCTGCTGAGCTCGTAGGGCCTCCACCAGCTTCTCCTGCCCCTTGGTCAGCTGGAGGTGTAAGATGAGGGCGTCCTCTGAAGGCACCTCATTCTCCCCTGAAATGAAATTAATGTGTGAAAGGTGGGAGTTGAAGACAATATGTTGAAGCAGAAGACTGGATAATATAACAGGAGATTTTTAAAAGGTCTGGTTCCTAAGAATGAACACCATTAGCCCAGTCATGGTGACTGTAGCCTAAATGTTTCCTTAATGGAGTTACATCAAAGCATTCAGAATTTTCTGGACAATTGAATCCGAGACATTTTTCCAGTCCAGCTACTCTAGTTGCTCTGCAGGTATCACATTTGGGGGCAGAAGGTCAACAGACACTCCCCTTGCCCCCAGAACAAAATCCCTTTGTGGTGATCAATGGTTGGGAAATGGGGCTTAAAGTCAACAAAGAGTAGCATGTGTTTTAGTAAGTTTATAGCAGGGGTGTGCGACCAGCGGTTCTGGATCCATGTAATTTTCTTTTGCTCAAAACTACTGGGTCGTATGACTTTAAAAGGCAGCTTGGTGGTGCAGTGGTATTGATTCCACTCCTGACCATCGTGGGTTCAATCCCACCCCCTGACCATCGGTGACCCTTCTGTGTGGAGTTTGCATGTTCTCCCCGTGTCTGCATGGGATGCCCTGAATTTCCTCCTCGGATTAATAAAGTATACAAAAATAAACACAAATAAACAAGAAAAGCTGCAATTCTATGCGGAAAAAACTTTGCAATTTACAAGAAAAAAAAGTCTCAGATGTTTTTTTTTAATTCATGAGGAGAAAATGGACCCAAATTTAGCAGACAAAAAAAATAAATCTCAAATTTATGTGAAAAAGCACTAAAAAAAGCACACTTTACTGGGGTTGGGAGTATGGGATTTATGGGTCTAACATTACAAATCCACTATTTAGAAAAAAGGTGCAAATTTATGACACAAAATGATATGAATTACATGAAAATTTTCATGAAAAATTTCCACTTTACTCAGGAAAAAAATGTGCATTTTCGACACAAGAAAACCCCAAAACGTACCCCCCCCCCCCCAAAAAAAGCTAATTTTACAGGAAAAAGTCACAAGTTTGTGTGGCAAAAATATGAGAATAGTTGCAAATTTAGGAGAAAACGTCAGGTTTATTATGGGAAACAGTCCCTGAGAAAAAATGGATATTTACTTTTCGGGAAAAGGTTGCAATACTTGTAGAAAAGATATGTTAAAAATGACATTGTTTTGAGACTGTAACACATTTTATGTAAAGTACAACACAACATGTGCAATGAATGTTTAAAATACACCAGCACATTGGTTGCCAAAAACTTGACATGAGTTGTCCATGGACTGATACAGCACTTGTGTTAAAATTTAAGACATCGGATGTCATTTTAAACACGTTTGTTCTAAGGGTCAGATTTACAAGCAGAACAGTTTCTGACTATAAGAGACAGTACTCAGATACAATGGGCCCACTCAGCCACTAGGGGGCACCCACACTACAAGTTCACCCTCAGCATTTTTTGGAGGAGAAAATTAAAATTACCTTAAACTTTTTCTTATCCACCTTATTCCTAGTCCCCATGATGCCTTGCATGAATTATGGGCACAACTTCCGGTACTAATTTAAAATGTGGAGTTGTCACTGAAACGGGACACTTTTCCTTGTTAAAAAACAATGACTTCGGCATCAAAAATGCAGGAACACAGCCTTTTGCACCTGAAAAGGAGTAATATAATCGTACCACTTCCCACGACTCTCGGGGGATGAGAAATGGCCTTAAAAAGTGGCCTTGCAGATAGTAGCTCCGTTAGTTAGCTCCGCTGCTAAAACTAGCACCGTAAACAAATAAAAGCTCTGAGATATATCAAGGTTTCCACCACAATAAAGTCAGTTGCATTTTGTTAAAATATGTTGGACATAATCAAATTTACTTTACAGCAGACGTAGAATCTAGTCAGAGCCACAAAGAGCCACAACACCGTGCTTGGGTGTTTTAGTGTCGGGGTAAATACAGACAGCTGCAGCTGTTTGCTTTACCCTGAAATTAACATACTCATGCTGCTGTCATGCCGTGAATGCTTGTTATTTAACTTAACATGTACAGACCTTTTCTGACAATTGTTCAAAATTTTGATCTATATTTTGTGATAATTTAAAATCAATGCATGTTGAAGCTGCTAATATCAAGTCCATATTGTTCTAATGCAGTACAATGAATGCAAAAAACAAACAACTATTTGATATCTTTCTTAAATCGTTAAGCCTTAGGAAGCAAACTTAATATTTTTTATTTATTATTTTACTTCATGCAGCCTTGCATCTGGTGACATACTGTATATAAACATCAGATCTGTGACATTCATACAAGTGAAAACATACCTGGTGCTGTTATGTCTGAACCACCGGTCACATGGACAGTCCTTTTTAGTTTTCGGTGCATGATCTACGCATTGCTGTTGAAGCCACAGATTTAGCTGTGCTTATCTATGAGGAGCCTCACACCACGAACAGAAGCAAGGACCAGCACGATGGAAAACATTCCAAAACACAAAAACTACAAGTGCTGAAATTATCTGCCACTTGACTGCAAAACAGGTATGTGGGCTATATATTAAAACGAATCTGAAACACTTTAAAAATGCTATTTTAAATGCCCCACTACTCCACTCTTGCTGACTGATTTAACACTACTTCAGCCGAAACCGGAAGTTGCCTCCATGATCGTTTCTACAGCAGCGCCCTCAGGAATAAGGTGGATAAATTGTCCAACTTTTTACTTGTCTGCAACTTTTTTGCAACATTGAACACGTGGATGCCAGTTAAATAGCAATTATTTAATTCATCAGACAATTTCCAGTGTTTTCATTGGGAGAGGAGAGGTTTTTTCTTATTCTAAAGGATTTAAACTCTTCCCCATTACAAAAATAGGGACTCCTAAACACAATCTTGCACAGGGCCTCCAAAAGGCTAGAAACAGCCCTGTTTACAAGAGAAAATGTTGGAAAATGTGTAAAATTGAAAATTTAAGGGGAAAAGTAGTACATTTACCAGGGGGAAAAAAAACAGTAGGCTATCAACATTACCAGTCCAAATATGAGAAAAGTTGCAAAGAAGTTGCAAATGTAACATTTTTTAAAGCTGTTTTTCAAATGAGGATGCAGATAAGAAAGCAGACCTGGCTTGATGTCACACGTCAGCTGGACACCCAAAGGCGCACCGCCAAGCTCCGAAGATGGATGTCCAAGTTCCGGAAAATCTCCCAGAAACTGAGCGGCTCTGTCGGACAGATGGAGCGGAGGAAGCTGGCTGGATGAGGAGGAAAAGGAGGAGGAGGAGGCGCTCTCCTCCGACCCGGCCACGCATCCCTCAACCACACACGACTTCCCCCGGGCTTTGGGTCGGATCCTCACCGGCAGCCTGCACTCAATCCCCCTGCACTCCCGGGTGTCATTGGAGGGCTGCTGCTGTCTGACGGCGCAGTCCGCACCGAAGCATCCTGCGGCAGGTAAACCTTCGCCGGACGCTCTCATCCGAGCCCTGTAGCCTTCATGGTGGTGGTGGTGGTGATGGGCCGATCTCCCCTGCGCGGTCGGGTTAAACTGCCGCGGGGGTCTGGAGGATCTGCTTCCCGGACAGTGCGCTCCGACGCACGGTCTGGGATCTCCGGAGTCTCCGCCGTGGCAGTGCGTCCCCCTGCAGATGTCCGCCACGACCGGTGACACCCAGGAGAGTTGCAGCAGCAGCAGCACGGAGGTCAGTAAAAGCATTCTAAGTTTAAATGCGCATCCTGCGAAAGAGAAAACTCGAGCTGGGAGCTGGAGTCCCATTTGGAACATATGAGGTAAAAAAAAGTCACAGGTCCTCCTTCCCTTAGCAAAACTACACAATAACTTTTTTTTTTTTTTTTAAATCAGACTTACATAGAGACCTTTACCTTAACTTTCAGCTCCAGGGTTCGTCGGGGTGAGTACGGACTAAACTGACCGGACAGCGGCATTACTGCAGGCTCTCCCCGTGTCTGAGCCAGTCTGAGGGCTTCACCACAGTCAGTCAGTGGCATTCCTCACACTTTAATTAGCATCAGGTTTCCCCGGCCACAAATTAACCCTTCACCCTCCTCCCCATTCTCTACAGCCCCTTCTTGGGTGAAAGACTGAGTTAAACAGAGGCGGGCAGAACAAAAAGAATGAAATCAACTAGTGGATTAAGTGTAAGAAAGTATCTATAGGTGCTTGAATGATGACTTTACTCTTGTCAATTTGGAGCATTTTCTCTTCAATGTCTGACTCACCATGAATTTGCTACTTTTTAATCAGTTTTGCCCCTTTTCCCCTCACAAATTTAGTAATTTTTCCTCGTGAATTTGTTATATTTTTTCTAGAAAATTGACTGCTTTTCCGCATAACATTTCATTTTTTCCCTCATAAATATGTAAATGCGTTTCTAATGAATACATATGTGATTTTTTTCCCTACAGAAATGTGCAACTTTTGGCTCATAATTTTTAAAACTTTTTCTTGCGCATTTTTAATTTTTTATTCAAAAATGTGGTTTTTTTTAATGCATTAATGTATTCTTAAATTTGGGTCGTCTCATAAATTTGTAACACTTTTCTCATAAATTAGGGATTTTTTCCCATAAATTTTGTGGTTTTCCTGCCAACTTGTGAGTTTTTATATCATTAATTTAACTTTTTTTTTGAATTTGTAACTCCATCCATCCATCCATCCATCTTCTACCGCTTTTCCGGAGGTCCGGGTCGCGGAGGCAGCAGTTCAAGCAGAGAAGCCCAGACTTCCCTCTCCCCAGCCACCTGCTCCAGCTCTTCAGAGGGGATACCAAGGCGTTCCCAGACTAGCTGGGAGACATAGTCTCTCCACCGAGTCCTGGGTCTGCCCCGGGGTCTCCTCCCAGTGGGACGTGCCTGAAACACCTCAAGTGGGAGGCGTCCAGGAGGCATCCTAATCAGATGCCCATACCACCTCAACTGACTCCTTTCAATGTGGAGGAGCAGCGGTTCTACTCTGAGCCTCTCCCGGATGACTGAGCTCCTCACCCTATCTCTGAGGGTGAGTCCAGCAATCCTACGGAGAAAGCTCATTTCAGCCGCTTGTATCCGCGATCTCGTTCTTTCGGTCATTACCCAAAGCTCGTGACCATAGGTGAGAGTAGGAACGTAGATTGACTGGTAAATCGACAGCTTTGCCTTAGAACTAAGCTCCCTCTTCACCACAACAGACCGGTACAACGTCCGCATCACTGCAGATGCTGCTCCAATCCGTCTGTCGATCTCTCGCTCCATTTTCCCCTCACTCGTGAACAAGACCCCAAGATACTTAAACTCCTCCACTTGGGGCAGGAGCCTGTCCCCAACCCGGAGAGGACAATCCACCTTTTTCCGGCTGAGGACCATGGACTCGGACTTGGAGGTGCTGATTCTCATCCCAGCCGCTTCACACTCAGCGGCAAACCGTCCCAGCAAGAGCTGTAGGTCATTGCTGGATGAAGCCAACAGGACAACATCATCTGCAAACAACAGAGATGAGATCCTGTGGTCACCAAGCATGACACCCTCCATTCCCTGGCTGCGCCTAGAAATCCTGTCCATAAAAATTATGAACAGGACCGGTGACAAAGGGCAGCCCTGGCGGAGTCCAACTCTCACTGGGAATGACTCCGACCGAGTGTTGGCAATGCGAACTAAACTCTCACAACGGTCGTACAGAGACCGAATAGCTCGTAACAACAAGCCCGATACCCCATACTCCCGAAGCACCCCCCACAAAAATCCACGAGGGACGCGGTCAAATGCCTTCTCCAAGTCCACAAAACACATGTAAACTGGTTGGGCAAACTCCCACGAACCCTCAAGAATTCTCGAGAGGGTAAAGAGCTGGTCCGATGTGCCACGGCCAGGACGAAAACCACATTGCTCCTCCTGAATCCGAGGTTCGACCAACGGCCGGACTCTCCTCTCCAGTACCTTGGCATAGACCTTCCCAGGGAGGCTGAGGAGTGTGATCCCTCTAAAGTTGGAGCACACCCTCCGGTCCCCTTTTTTGAAGAGAGGAACCACCACCCCGGTTTGCCATGCCAAAGGCACTGCCCCCGACCTCCACGCAATGTTGCAGAGGCGTGTCAACCATGACAACCCAACAACATCCAGGGCCTTGAGGTACTCGGGGCGAATCTCGTCCACCCCCGGGGCCCGGCCACCAAGGAGATTTTTAACCACCTTGGCGACCTCAGCCCCTGTGATAGGCGAGTCATCCCCCTCGTCCCCAAACCCTGCTTCCTCTGTGGAAGGCGTATCAGTGGGATTGAGGAGATCCTCGAAGTATTCCTTCCACCGCCCGACGATATCCCCAGTTGAAGTCAACAGTGTCCCATCCGCACCATACACAGTGTGGACGGGGAGCTGCTTTCCCCTCCTGAGCCGCCGAACAGTTTGCCAGAATCTCTTTGAAGCCGACCGAAAGTCTTGTTCCATGGCCTCACCGAACTCCTCCCATACCCGGGTTTTTGCTTCAGCAACCACCCGAGCTGCACTCCGCTTGGCCTGCCGGTACACCTCAGCTGCTTCGGGAGTCCCACAAGCCAACCAAGCTTGATAGGACTCTTTCTTCAGCTTAATGGCCCCCCTCACCACTGGTGTCCACCACTTGGTTCGGGGGTTGCCACCACGAGATGCACCGACCACCTTGCGGCCGCAGCTCTGGGCTGCCGCTTCAACAACAGAGGTGGAGAACATGGCCCATTCAGACTCCATGTCTCCAGACTCCCTCGGAATGTGGTTGAAGTTCTTCCGGAGGTGGGAGTTGAAGACCTCCCGGACAGGGGCCTCAGCCAGACGCTCCCAGCACACCCTCACTATACGTTTGGGTCTACCAGGTCTGAATGGCTTCCTCCCCTGCCATCGGATCCAACTCACCACCAGGTGGTGATCAGTTGACAGCTCTGCACCTCTCTTTACTCGGGTGTCCAAGACATACGGTCGCAGGTCTGATGATACGATAACAAAATCGATCATCGACCTGCGGCCTAGGGTGTCCTGGTGCCAGGTGCACATATGGACACCCTTATGCTTGAACATGGTGTTCGTTATAGACAGACTGTGGTTAGCACAGAAGTCCAATAACTGAACACCACTCGGGTTCAGATCGGGCAGGCCGTTCCTCCCAATCACCCCCCTCCAGGTTTCACTGTCGTTGCCCACGTGCGCATTGAAGTCCCCCAGTAGGACAATGGAGTCTCCAGGAGGAGCACCCTCCAGCACCCCAGTCACAGACTCCAAAAAGGGTGGGTACTCTGAAACATCATTTGGTGCATAGGCACAAATGATGGTCAGGACCCGTTTCCCAACCCGAAGGCGCAGGGAAGCAACCCTTTCGTCCACCGGGGAAAACTCCAATATAGAGGCAGCAAGGTGGGGCGATACAAGAATACCTACCCCTGCTCGTCGCCTCTCGCCCGGGGCAACTCCAGAAAAGGCCAAGCTCCAGCCCCTCTCCAGGAGACTGGTTCCGGAACCGGAGCTGTGTGTTGAGGTGAGGCCGACTATATCTAGCCGGTATCGCTCAATCTCGTACACCAGCTCAGGCTCCTTCCCCACCAGAGAGGTGACATTCCACGTACCAAAAGCCAGTTTAGAAAGCTTGGGATCAGTCCGCCAAGGTCTCCGCCTTTGACTGCCACCTAATCCACATAGCACCGGACTTCCATGATCCCTCCTGCAGGTGGTGAACCTACTGGAGGGCGGACCCATGTAACTCCTTCGGGCTGAGCCCGGCCGGGTCCCATGGGTGGAAACCCGGCCACCAGACGCTAGCCTTCGAGCCCCTCCCCCAGGCCTGGCTCCAGGGTGGGGCCCCGGTAACCCCATACCGGGCGGGGTACACTGAATCCTTGATATACAATTTATCATGAGAGTCTGTTGGATCGTTCTTCGTCTGGCCCTTCACCCAGGACCAGTTTGTCTTGGGAGACCCTATCAGAGGCAAATTGCCCCGGACAACATAGCTCCTGGGATCACTGGGGCACGCAAACCCCCCCACCACGATAAGGTGACGATCCATGAGGGGGAATTTGTAACTGTTTTCATAAATTTCCTTATAAATGTATTCTCACAAATTTTGGACTTTAATAAATTTACAACTTTATTATAATTTTGCGACTTTTTATGCAATAGCCTACATGTGTGACCTTTTCCTCATGCATTTTCAACTCTAACCATTTTGGGCAGCTCGGTGGAGCAGTGGTTAGCACTGTGGGAGTACAGTAAGAAGGTCACAGGTTTGATTCCACCCTTGACCATTGTGGGTTTGATTCCACGCCGTGACCCTTCTATGTGGAGTTTGCATGTTCTCCCTGTGTCTGTGTGGGTTTTCTCTGGGTACTCCGGTTTCCTCCCACAGGCCAAAGACATGCAGGTTAGGTTAATTAGCATCAGCTGGGGATTCTAAATTGTCCTTAGGTGATGCACTGGACTGATTTTTAGACATCTTCAAAACAATATCAGAGATTGGCAAGCGAAAATCTGTGTATCAACAATTTTCAGAATTGAACAAAATAGAACCGAAATCACAGCAAAACGTTTGTCTTTAAAACAAAGTTCAATATGGAATATGGCCTCCATTTGTGTTAATGCAGGCAGTAATATGCCTCTGCATGGACCTCACGAGCCGTCTAAAAGTGCCTTCGCACCAAACGCAAACAGGTGAATTTTTCGCGCAACACAATTACATTATTACTCAATGTAAATACATGAATAGACATGAATTCACCATCTGGGTGAGATGCAGACAGGCAAAGTTGCCTTTATAACTTATGCAGCTGTGTTCAACCTACTGTGGAAAACCCCAAAATAACGTCATGCTTAGGTTTACATTATCCGATGGAGGGCTCACCTGAAAAACTTGTCCCTGCTTCAAAAACTTGATGGGTGTTTCCGTTGCTAGCTTGCTAGCCTTGTTAGCACGTCCGTGGCAGGAATTTGTGGGTAGATAACTATGACATCCCGATTCAGCTGAAGAGCTCCCAATCCTTCTGTCTCCAGGTGAGTGGCAGTCTCATTTTCAAACTAGTTTACTCTCCAGTGTTAATACTTTTACTCAGATGACGGCAGAATCTCAAAGCTAGCACTATCCCTTGGACATGAATGTGCAATTTCGCGTGTGCTTGCCTCTTTCCATTGACTTTGTATGGATTCGCACCACCCGTTCACGTTTGGTGTGAAGGCACCTTTATGTTGTCCTGGAAGATATTTAGCCACTCCTCCTGCAATGCCACGACCAGTTCCTGTGTGTTCTGGAGTGCCAGTACTTTGGCTGAAACATGTCACCCAAGTTGATTCCACAAGTGTTCAATGGGTGATAAATCCGGAGAATAAGAAGGCCAAGGAAGGACATCAACGTTCTGTTGCTGCAGGTACTCCCTGGTGACTTGGGCAGCATGTGTACGACCATTGTCCTACTTAAACACCTGGAGGTCAGGGTGGTCCTGAAAGAAGGGCATCACAGCAGGTTGCAGAATGTGATCAGCGTACCATTGGGCGGTTAGAGTGCCAACAAGGATGACCAGCTGTGTCCTGTAGTTACTTGAAATGCAGGCCCACATCATGATTCCAGCGCTGCCCCATTGGTTGACCTGTTGGACACAACATGGGCCCCTGGACTGGCAAAATTGAAATTCATCAAAGAACAGTGTTCCACTGCTGTAGGGTCCGCCTGTTGTGCCGACGAGCCCACTCATGGCGACTTTGTTGCCACTCTGTCGTCAGGATAATGCCTCAAAAGACTCTTCAGGCTCACAGGGCCTAATGCCTGAGTCGCCTTCTCACAGGGTTGGCTGAGATCCTTGGCTGTCGTCTCCCTGGAGTTTCCTGGGCTGTCTGGGTGGCTGTGCGGAACCAATCTCAGAGTTGCTGCAGCACAATGTAGCAGTCTTGCTCCTTGGTGGTGACATGTGCTCGTTCTAGACATGGTCATTTGGCCATGGATCTAGTTTCAACCTGGCATTGTTGCAACCGAACAATGGTTGATGCACTGCAGCCTGATCAGAGCGCCACCTGTAGCGCCGACATTGCGCCCTCCAAAAGGCCCAAAGCATAGTCACGTTCGTCATGTGACAGATGTGGTATTGTGGAGATTTCACAGCATAGTGCTATGCATTTTTGTTCATCTTTTATGTAGGGAAGATGATCACTCCTGAAAATCACCCATTTTTGACTTTTGAGTTCCCAAAACAAATAACGAGCTCAACAAAAAGGCTATAGAGCCAGCACTCAAAGGCAGTGAGTCATGACAGTGAGTGCAACCACTGAAAGTGCTGCTTTGAGATGTCACTTGACATGTAAAGCGTCATATAAATCTAATCTGTTATTATTATTAAGTGAATTCTAGACGTATTTTGAGTTATACAAACACTATTACTCAAGCTCAGATAGGATGGACCCAAAAATATTTATACAAAAATTGTTTTGCATTTTCTTTGGCAGTGAGTATACTGTATTATTCATAAATTTTTGCTATTAAATTTAGAACTGTTCAGTATAAATTTGAGAGTGTTTTTCTTATATATTTCAGACATTCTTTGTTTAAATTTGCAACTTAAAAAAAATAATATATGCCTTTGGGTTTTTTCCCCTCACATCCACAGTGGTTATGGACCCATGGTTTAGTACATCCTGAATGTTGAAACAGCTGCTGATCTTCAACCTTGCATCCTTCTTGCAATAGTGCTGCTGGCCTTGTCAACACCAAGCTCCCCTTTTTTTTAATAGACAAAGCCAGAAGAGGTCAAACTTTTGTTGAGAGGAGTCAGGAATGTGACGCCAACAGCTGGTTTTTGGACCCTCTCCCTCGGTCTGGTTTTAGTGCTTCTGTACAACCACACAAGGTTATGAGGCTGATGTGTGTGTGTGTGGGGGGGGGGCTGTTTTTAATTTAGCAGCTCTGATATAAATGTCTTATTTCAGAATCTAGACGCAAAATAAACAGACTGTTATCATGACAACAGATAAGCTAAAAATAGGATAGACATACTGCAGAAAAGCAAGTCATTGTTTTCCAGCGGAACACTAAATGCTCATGCCTGTTACTGTAAAATATTTTTTGTGTGGAGTTTGCGTGTTCTCCCCGTGTTTGTGTGTTTTTTCTCCGGGTACTCTGGTTTCTTCCCACAGTCCAAAGGCATGCACGCTAGGTTAATTGGTGAGTGAATGGTTGTCTCTCTGTGTTGGCCCTGTGATGGACTGCCGATCTGTACAGGGTGTACCCTGCCTGTTGTCCAAAGACACTGGGATAGGCTCCAGAAAGATTTAAGTGATTAAGAAAATGAATGAAAGTTCAGTTGTAAGTGTTGTGATTGTTATTCCTTTTTGTTTATACTTCAAAGTTTGTACATAACTTTCCTCTAGCAGAAAACAACCATACAACATGTATTACTGCTTATGATTTAAATTTGGGTAAAAGCAACCTCTAGTGGTTGTGAAAAATCACTACATGAAGTGACATGGAAGAGCATTTTAGATGTAATGTGTTGAAAGTAGACCCTATATTTAACCATCTAAAAATGTGCATTTAATACATAAAATAAGTAAATGGCAAACTTAGAAGTGAAAGGGGTCACCGGTACCTACTTGGTTTAAACTCTTCATATTCTTGCATAGAAGAACAATTTTTAGCTCTGTCCGCTATTCTCTGCCATCATGAAAAATCAGCTATGCACTGCTGTATGGGGACTGTGCTAATCTGAAAATCAATGACATCGCTGTATTCAAAATAGTACGCTAGGGATGGAAAAAACAGCATGTGTTAACATTTTAGTTGGAGAACTTGTTGATTTGTACAGTAGTGGTTTTGTGTGAATATACTCAGATGATGTAAATGCCAGGGCCTTAGAGGAAATACACAGTTGCACTTGAAATTATTCATTTCCCATTTTAAATTATGTTTCTTTCCAAAATTTACAAGCTTTCAAATGTTTGAAAAAAAACAACAAACAAGAAACATTTAGAAAGTTAAAATTTTGCAAATAAATGTAATTTGCAATGTGGGTTGAATAATTTTGAGTGCAACTGTACTTTGACAGCAAGTTACTGTTAATATTATGAGGTGTGTTGGAATATTTTTCCCTCTGTTGTGATAGAAATTTAGACGTGCTTAAAAGTGGTTTCTAGTGTCTGTGTAACAAGAACATTCAGCTAACCTAACTGGTCATAAAGGTCACAGTTAGCCAGCGCTTGGGTTCAAACCTATGACCTTCTTGCTGAGAAGCAACAGTGCTAACCACTGTCCCACAAAGGTGGTCGTTTGTCTCTCTGTGTTGGCCCTGTGATGGACTGGCGATCTGTCCAAGGTGTACCCTGCCTCTCGCTCAAAGACACTGGAATAGGCTCCAGCACTCTTGCGAGCCGAAAAGGATTAAGCAGTTAGGAACATGAATGAATGAATTTGCACTTTTAGAAGAAAAACATTGCACAACTAGAAAAGCACTCGGAGAGCGCAGACCTCCGCCAAGCGCCACAGTTCCCCCCATACAGTGTTTGTGTGTACGTTTTCAGATTCCTTGACCACGAAAACATATGACTAGCAAGTGGATTGACAATGATAGGATTAGTGGTTCAGTAGTTATTCACGAAAATGACATTTTCCGTAATGGTGGCCACAGTTCCCCCCATACAGTGTTTGTGTGTACGTTTTCAGATTCCTTGACCATGAAAACGTATGACTAGCAATTGGATTGACAATGATAGGATTAGTGGTTCAGCAGTTATTCACGAAAATGGCTTTTTCCGTAATGGCGGTTTTCTTGTGGACGGTGATCCGGATCATCCCCAAAATTTAATCAGTTCTTCCTTGTACCATTTCCAACAACGCCTGAAAGTTTCATCGAAATCTGTCCAAAAGTTTTTGAGTTATCTTGCTAACCAACAGACAGACAGACAGACAAACCCTGGCAAAAACATAACCTCCTGGCAGAGGTAATAATAATTAAAAAAAAAAAAATCAGCAAATTTATGAAAAGAAGATGCAAAGTTGTGTGAAAACATTTCAAATTTATCACAAAATCTAGCAAATTTGAAAGAAAAAATTGTAAATTTATCAGGAAAAAAAATCAAAGCCATGAGAAAAGGTTGTAAATTTATGGGGAAAAATGGTAACTTTACTAGGAAGATATCACAACTTTACAAAAATGAAAAAATTCAAGTGAGTAAAGTCACTCCTCAGACTTTTTTTAATTGATACTTTCTTACGCTTACTAAAGTCATTTATTTTATGACTGTTACTTATACTAATACAAGGCAACACTACTTTTATGTGAGTGAAATTTGTGGATATTCTAATATTCTACCCAAATCTGATGTTTGCACACATGCTGTAGGTCTACATTTAAATCTGATTACTGCACCACAATTTGAAAAAAAAGAACTGCCGTTTTTTTAATATCAGTCACCCCACCCAGAGTTGAGTATTGTTTGGCGTGTACAGTACAGTAGAGTACAAACAGAGGGCACTACAACACTCTGATGAACATCATCTTTCACATCATTTCAGTGGCAGTTTCACCTCAGCAGGTTCACATATTGTTTTGCAAGGTGCCTACTGGTTTTGTCATTATCACCCTATTTTACTTTAGTGCCAAAGCCCAAAAATGCATTTAGAGGTGTGCTGTTGGAGTACTCTGGGAGGAAAAAAATGTAATGGCTTAAAAAGAGTGGCCCACACCTTCCCATCTGGAGTCTGCAATAATTTGAAAGTAACAGACTTCTCTTTGTCGAGAAAGAAGTGGCATTGCAGCTGTACGTTAAGAGCAAAGTTTGATTAAATTACTGAAAAATAACATTCTCATTGGGCGTCTTGACTCTGTGCTGTTATGTATGAGGTGCAGCATACGTTGGCAAAACCCATTATCAGAATCCACTCTGCTGGACCACCCTGGGTGTCTGTAGAGACACAACAGCGCAGAAAAATCACCCCGCTCTCCACCGCCATTAATCAGTGTATTTATTTGAGAAATGTTCTCCGAGGCACCAGCGTGCTTGTGTTTAGGGGAAGTCTGAAGCTAATGGGAGGCTGCCTTTGGTGTCCATCTGTTTGTCAACCCCTCCGAGGGGGAGGAAATGAGGGTGGCTGGGACACATGCTTGTGTGCAGAGTGTTTGTTTAATACATCACGAGTCATGAAAGGCTCTTGGAAGCATTCAAGGTTATATAGATTGCCCCTGTAGTGCTCAGCTTTGTTATATTATGACGGGATTTTGCCACAGAGGGTGGTCTGTTTTTCCCACTGGAACTCACAATGGTCCAGAGAGGAAATGGGACACAGAAGTCCTAATAATGTGGCAATAAAGACAAATAAGTTCCTTAAAAATATATGCAGCCTGCAACTCACAGCCCTGCAAACACATACACATTATGATGCATACCACAACAGCATATTGCTAATAAAAAAACCGAGTGATCCCTGGTTCAACTCCCAGCCACTTTCTCTTTCTCACCATTAGAGGTGATGTCTAACCCAAACATTTGTGTTTCTAGTATAAATGGCTTGTTTTTTTGTTTTTTTTTTGGTGGGGTGGAAAACATGCATTTGTGTGAGTTTTAGTGAGCTGTGGTTGCTCCAGAAATGAGCAAGAATAATGTTTTAAATTTATGAGACTCATCAAGTTTTGCCGAGTCGTGAGTGACCCCTGATGACTTCCCACACTGTCTTACTCCAGCCTTCACAATCTCTCGTACGTTCTTTGAGGAGCGATAATGTCAGGCCTGTGGCTTCGGTGATGCTCTGCCGCCATCTTTGTCAAGGTCTTCCTCTCCCTCCTTGCCCACCACACTTGGCTAGCATGAGACTCTTCTCTAGACTGTCGTCCTTTCTCATAATGTGGCCAAAGTATGTAAGTCTGCGCTTTATAGTTTCACCTTCAAGGGACGTTTCAGAGTTAGTTTTCTCCACCACAAACTTGTTGGCTTCCTTCTAGCACCACAACTCAAATGTGTCTATATGACACCTGTTCTACTTTCTTATTGTCCAAGTCTCACATGTACAGTATACAGTATATAGCCACTGGAAAAACAAGAGATCATCTTTATCTTATAAAAACCATCTTTATCTTGAAGTTCTTACTAAGCCTGCTGCTTTTCATGAGACATTTGAGTTTTTCCATTGCTGCTCTTGCCATGTCAAACCTTCTCTTTGGTAACCAAACTGCCAAGAAAGTCAAAAGACTGGACCACCTCTATGTTCTCCACATTCACCTGGAAGTTGCGTGTGCCATCTGTCACCACCACTTTGGTCTTCTTGATGTTCAGATACAACCCAGCCTTGGCGCTCTCCTCCTTGACCTTTGTCATCAACCTCTGCATATCTTGACTGATTTCTGCCTTTAGGGTGGTGTCATCTGCGTATTGCAGATTTGTCAGCCTTAGTCCACCAACTTTAATTCCAAGGTCTTATTCATCCAAGTCAGCCATCCTCATTATTCTTTCAGCATCGAGGTTGAAGAGGTATGGTACTTCAACCGTACCCCGTACCTCTTCTTTATGAGAAGTGTCACTAAGTTTCTTGAAAAGAAAGACATTTTGAGAAAAGTCACAAAATTATGGGGAAAAAAATCTGAGAACGAGGAAGAAGTTGCAAATTTTTTAGAAAAGTTAGATTTATAAGAGAAATGTTCCACTTTGAGGTGAAAAACTACTCACCCATTGCTAATGTTGACAGGCAAGTTTATATATATATATATATATATATATATATATATATATATATATATATATATATGACTTGGCTGTTTTACCATCACTTTTCAGTATCAAATATACATTTTGTGGCTCCATAAAAATGTTTCTATTTTTACAAATCTGCAGTGCAGATTCCTTTCATCATCATAGCAGCCTGTCGGGGGTGACAATGACTGTTTCATTTAGGTCTGATCAGATTCCTCCATGCAGCTCTGTCCTCCACCCTCCGCTGCCAGGAACTCCTGGCCTTGTTAACCTGGGCAACGTCCAAGCCGGTTTGAGTTGCTTTTTCACTGACCATTTCATGAAATTGCTTGCAAAGTATTATGAGAATTAAAAAAGAATCTGAAATCTTCTTTTTTTGGGTGGTGGCCTCCCAGGTTGAATCAAGGAGAAATGCAAATAAATGCAGTAGAGCCACCTCAGTCTGCGTGGTCCGATAAGAGCAAGAACAGACTATTCGTAGCTTGACAGTTTGACTCTCCTTGGTTCCCATGACGATAACCAACCTTGTTGCACCACACTAGTGTCTTAAGATATACCTTCCTGATTTTACGTGCCAGAAAATATGTAGTGTATAAACTGGAACAATTTTACATTCCTTGCTTGCATAAAAATGACCTTGCAGAGCAAATAACACAAAATAATTATTGGCATTTCCTTTCTAACACAGCTTATGGTGCATTTCACCACTCCAACCACTCCCGTCTAAAGACCTGCTGTAAGTCAGTTTCAGTGAGGTGAATTATTAACCATAAGCCGACACATTCCTCTCGCTGATTCAGCTGTTCTCTGGATCCAACTGTGACATTAAAAATAAATAAATACATTAAAAAAAATCTGCTCAAGCGGATTTCAGTCAGCCTGACAGTCTTGACAAGAAGTCACAGCCATGCCCTGTCCCTGGGTGCAGTTTTGAAGCAGCTGCAGCACAGTAACTGATGATAAGGAGGTTTGTTAAGGGGGGGATGGCCCAATGGCGAACTGACAAGGCTGTTTTGAAAGTATTATGAGCTCTTAGCAGGAATGCTTTGACAGGTCTAGACCTGAACTTCCGCATTGAGCAGGAAGAGGACAACAGTCAGAGAGAGCCAGATGCAATCTGCATCAACACGCCCAGCCATATCTGCCAGCATATGACTTTAAATTTTTTTTTTTAAACTTTTAACAGAGAATAATATTTCGGGGTGGAACTGAGCTCCATGCAGCTATTTTTTAGACTCTAACTGGTGAAATAAGGATTAAAACATTTGAAAAGGTGAGTCGCATTTTTCTTGAGGTTTGATGTTGTTCCTTTGGTTAACGGTGAGCACCCAGAGCTGCTTTTCTCAGAAGTCAGAGCAAGAACACGGAGTTTGTTGATGGTTTGGTCCCTTCATCAGGGAGATTTGTGCTGTGTTCTTTTGCTGCCAAATGACACATTTCTTCACACTGAGCTACAGCAGATGAACCTCAACTAGAAGAGAATAACAGATAAGGTCGACAATCTTTGAGATACTGTAAAATTATGTGAATTGTTGTTTCCTCTTGATAGAAACTAATAAAGTCTATAATATTTGAACCAAACAAGACAAAACAGGGATTGATGAAGGTATTTCTGTTGCAGTGAGATAGCACAATAGTTTGTTTTATGTGGAAAAACATTGCACATTTTAATATAAAGTATGCATTCTTTCCATTGGGTGGACCCCGGTTTAATTTCAGCCTGCTCTATGACTCAATAACCACATGAAACTAATAGGGTTGGCCCCTTTTTTGAAAACTAATTGTGCTGTCAGTCTTGTCGTCAACGATAGGAACATTTTGCATAACTGGCTTTTGAGATTAAATGAAATCACTGAAATAGGAAATAAAGGCTAGGAAGTACATGATTCAGAGTGTCTTTTTGGAAGGACTGAGTAAAAGTCTTTTAAGTTGATGGATGGTTTTGTGTTTTTCAGTGTTGTTAAGCCAGGAAGCAGCACAATAAACAGATTTTACATGTTATTTATTACTGGCAGATCTAACATCAGACATCCAATTTCAAAACCTTCAGACATAACAAAAGATTGTATACTTATCATTTTATAATTTTTATGCCCATAAGCAGTTTGCCTTTTTTAAAACATGGTACATAAATTTATGTACAATTCTACTTAAGACCTAAACCAAGTCACAGGATATCTAATATCTATATCAATTTAAAGAGTTTCTATACATTTTGATAAACATCCTGGGCTACAATATTACCACTTATATTAAAGTCTGGGTTCCTTTTTCCTGCCTAATGCTGTCGTTGCACACTGAAATATCTTTAACAGTAATGTGGGGCATATAATTTTTGCAGAGGAAAGCAGAAGTCACTTTTTAAGCTGTTTTTTTCAGACTGCCAGTATTTGTTTGAATACAGTGAATTGATTTCATGGCCAAGCATTTCCAGCAACATCTATAAATGCTGTTAAATCACATATTTGCTGTTTGAAAATATGAATGTAAGGAGGCTGTGACATTCATTATGAGTGTTAGACTTACAACAAAAAATGGGCGTATTACGTCAAAACTAAATAGGCATATTGACCCAAGTGTTTCATCCATCACACCTTACAGGGCATAATTTCTCCTGCTCATCAATTTGGTCTCATTATAGAAACAAATTTGATTAAAAGTGAAAACTGAGTTCATTTTATAGAACTTACCCACTCTTGTCAAATAGCATTAGTCATGCTAGTTTCCCAATTCTAACAAAGAAGGTTCTCCATTTAGCACTAATCCCCATCTTTTGTATGGTTTCACAACTGATCTATGCCAAATTTAATATTCAGATATATCCAAAGAAACTTTAATGCTGTTTTTTTTTATTTTAAGTGTATATTTGTTAAATGAATGAATTATTTTTGTTACCTCCGCCAATAAAGTAATCGGGGTAGTTTGTCTGTCTCTCTGTTAGCAGGATTACGCAAAAACTACTGTACAAATTTTGATCAAATTTTCACCAGAGGTAGCCCTTGGGCCAAGGATGAACCCAGTAAATTTTGGTGATGATCTCAGAACACATACCTCTTCCAAGGCTCTTATCTTCTCACAGTGTTTTAGTAACAATACTCCAAAACTACTTGATGGATTTGCATGAAATTTTCACCAGAAGTGGTTCTTGGATTAAGACAAACCCGTTACATTTTGGTGATGATCTGAGAATGCATACCTCAGCCAAGGCTCTTATCTTCTCACAGTGTGTTAGCAACAATACTCCAACACTAATGGACAGACTTTGATGCAATTTTCACCGTAAGTCGCTTTAGGCCTACACACAAACCCAATTACATTTTGGAGGCGATCCATGAGGGACGGAAGGAGCCTTGGCGGAGGGATGCGCTTTCTGAGCACTTTTCTAGTTTTTTATGCATGCATCTTTTTACATACTGTTCATAACATGTAGCAACACACAAGAGCTGTTAGCCTAGCGTTACATTAACATTAAAAGCAACAAAAGCAAGTTATTCACAGCTAAGGGTAGTATCTCACTGGGCTGTGACAGCTTTAGACTACTTGGAGAATGGAGTTCTTGAGGGAGTTTCCAAAATGTCCAAATATTCTCGGCGGTTCTCATTTTCCTCTCCTGAGTTGAAGGGTCTCACACTCGTCTCACAGGAATTTTAAACATGGGGACAAAATTTGTGTGACTGTTTTTCTCTCAAAATAGTCTCAGAGTCATTGCAGGTGTCTCAGACCCATCTCAATCTTGTTTCAAACCCTACTCAATTTAGTTTCCGCGAGTCCAAAAGTGCGAGAAAAGTAAGACAACTTTGCAGTGGGTTGGGGACCTATGAAACTAAATTCTGACTGATTGAAGACAAGCACCTGCAGCAACTGTGACTGACTGGAGAGGTGCAACAGCTGGCAGCAGGTGTTTATTATTACACCAAATCACTGCCCGGAGCCTAACACTGAGGCGCCCATCACCCCCCGGCTTTTTTGAATAATACCCTGGTTGGAGAGGTGAGTGTCATGTTCAGTCTATCCATCATCATATTGTTTATATATTTGTTTGTCATTTACTGGTGTTGTGAAAAATGTAGAGTTGTTATTATGAGTTTCTTTGCTAGCCATAAGTTAGGGGATCAGACTAATTCCTGGTCTTTTTCCTGTATCGGAGCTGGAGTGGACAAGCAGTTATTTATGGTTTTACTGTTGTTTCTAGTGACTGCCAGGCATATTTATTGTATACATGTGTTTGTACTGTGGGTAGAGTAATTTTACGTGTGTGCTCCTGTGCAATACTCCAGTGGGAAAGAAGCTGCAGTGGGCAAGCAATGAAAATGTCGTTATTCTGTTGTTTGTTGTAGTTCCCAGGTATGTGTAATTATATTATATATGTGAGTTTGACATCAGATGATAAAATGATCACTGGAATGGAGAGACACCTTGTATTTCTAAGGTAGAGATTACACAGTTGGCACAGATATCTGTCGTGTCAGTGTTGGGCAGCCACTGTGGGACTGTCATGAGTGCAAAAAACCCCATAAATTTTGTCTCGTGCATGTTGCAAGAATGTCCTGCAACACTTACATGACATGTATGCAAGCACTCGCAGAACTTATGCCAAAAACTCACTGGGAGTTTGTGCAACATGATTGCAACATTCATGAAAGTGTGATTTCAAGTGAAAATTGTCGTAAATTCTCAGACTGGTCTTACTTACTTTTTATGTCAAACTAGTTGCAAGCTGTCTCTGCCCAGGGAGATACTACCCTTAGCAGTGAGGAGGCAGGTGAGGCTGAGAGTAACAATAAGAAGCTGTGCAGTACCGTTGCCCCAATGAGAGAGGGGGTGCTTGAGCATTGTAAGCACAGAATTTTTTTCAAACAAAAAGAATATAAGGATATTTTTTTAACAGCAACATTGATTTTTGTCTAGAAGGATAGGCAAATTTACTTCATTTACAAGTAAAGATAAGACCATGCATGCATAGTAGTTGTAAATACTAATGATAATTTGTAATAATGAGTGTAAATTGTGGAGCTGCAACAGAGGGAGAAAGATGCAGCTCTCTGAGCCACTATACATTATTCCTAGGCCAAAAACAAAGTATAATGAATTTTGTGCCCCAAAAACTTGTTTGTAAAATAACTTAATTTTTATTTTTTTTTTTAATTTAACCTTTATTTATATAGGGAAAGTTCACTGAGAGGCAACGTCTCATTTTCAAGGAGGCTCTGTTCACACTCACACAGGTACACATTCACACCTGGAAGCTGCCCAGTACAACCACAGACTGACCTGTGGCCACTGAGCAGCTCCACTAGAGCAGTTGGGGTTAAGGGCCTTGCTCAAGGGCACCACAGTGGGGTTAATAAGGGTGGGGCAGACACTGTTTTGTTGTCTGTCCCACCCAGATCTGATCTTGCCGGTCCAGAGATTGAACCAGCAACCTTCCGCTCACCAGTCTACATCCCTAACCATTAGGCCACCACTGCCCCTTAACACATTATACTTGTGTAACTCAGGGTCTTGGCACATTGTCTATACGCGAGGAGAGTTATAAAATTAAAACATGGACTTTTATTACTGCCTTTTCTGTGTATTCCATGAAGAGATAACTCAATAAAATACCTTACACTTGTTAAAATTATTTATAAAATCCGATTTGTAAATCTGACTCTGAAAGCATCATAGCCTTACCAGCCATGAACCTCACTGCACATCACTGACCCTTAGCATGGAGCACAGATGCAAATATAAACAACAAATTTATGCCCAAGACCTTTAAAATTACAACTAAGCATGATACAAGCTTGGGTTTTTTTGTGTTCTTTTAAAGTTATCTAATTGCAGCTGAGTACATAAGCAACAGGGACAAACTGCTACAATATTAACATACAGATTAGACACTAGGAAAATACATAAAGCTAATCACACAATAGCATTCAAAGGATGATGATCAGAAACAAGCACAGAGGGCTTGTCAATGACCACTTAGCATGAAAATTAAAAAGGAGCACAAATGGTTAACTTTTTAAAACTTAATATGAAGACTAGAAACAAATACAAACCGCAAGCTAATAACAGTGTCTTATTAAGGTTACAAATGAGAAAAAACATCATTAGTCACATTCTTGTATTTAAAGCAACGATAAGAGCAAACGCCTAGTTAATTACAACTTAGCATGAAAATTGCTAACATTTTTAAACCTTAACAGCTAACCAATGCAAATAGCAACATAACCATAACTAAACACTGAAACTAAACCTAAGAGAAAACAGCAAACTAATTGAAATTTTAGCTCAAAGATGAGACACAGGAGAAAATAAACAAATTACAAAGCCTGTCACTTTAAAAATTAAGCACTACAGTTTAAGAGAGATAGTTCCAGCCATTTTCAAATATCCATTTAACCTAGGCAGTTATAATGCTTGTAGTAACTTTAAAGCTAACACTTTTTTCTGTGGTTGTCCACCCTGCTTCAGCTGCAGAATAACACTGATAGAGAAGTGTCATAACAGTGCCCTTCTCACTGTGCTTTGTAACTGATGGATAGTTTTACTGATCTGATCTCCTGGTTACTTCTCTCTGAGAAAGGGGCAGGCCAAGTTAAAGGTGATGGAGACAACATTTGTAACCCACGGACAACAGATGGAAATTAGCCACTGGCTACAATCTGGCAAGTTTACATTGATTGATATCAATGTTCATCAACTTGCACTGTCCTTAAAAACAGCAATTTACATTCTAACCCCTGGACACGTGACATCAACCTAGATATGCAGTTGGCTGTGACTGGCTATAACATCCTTACCGTCCACCGTAGTTCTCATCATCCAGCTGCTCAGATGTAAATACTATGATTATTTTGGACCCATAACATCTTTTAAAAGTATTTTCTCATCTCTCTCTCTCTCTCTCTCTCTCTCTCTCTCTCTCTCTCTCTCTCTCTCTCTCTCTCTCTCTCTCTCTCGCTATATATATATATATAGTGGAGAGTGCAAATAAGAAACCAGACTTGCGCAGCAGATGACTTTATTCACTCTCACTTCAGTCATACACAGAAAAGCATTTCCACAATACACCAGGGTCTCTCCTTTTATATCATCCCTCCATCTCCCATCTGCATGAAATCTCGCATCACAATACATTCAACCATTCTCCCCCCACTGTCCCCCAGCTACTCCTTCCTGCTACATCACCATAATCTCTCCCATCTCAATACCTATTGTCCTCATCTGTTTACCCTCTGCATCCAGTCTGAGATGATTATCCCAGCGTCTACGCCGCCCCCCGCCCCTAGAATCTCAGACCGAGTTTCAATCCTCACGTCCTTTTGGCTTCAGTCTCCTCCCGTATCTGCTGTAACGGGGATTCTCTGCCTCCGAGGCACTGCTGTGCCGGTGGGGGGCTTCTGGGGGTGTGTCTGTCTGCGGATGGGCATTGGCAAGGGGGGGGGGGGGGACATTCGACTTGCCCGTGTGGCTGCTCTGATGAATCATTTACCTGGGGAGTTCTCCGTGGGGGTCTTCCACACCAAGGGGCCCGAGCCAACATCACTTGCTCATCCGCCACCACAAAGGCGGGCTTAAGTCTGTCTATACATATTTTCTCCCGACGACCCCCCAAGTCTAACAAAAAATGTTTGTCCCCTGGTTCCAGCACTCTGAACGGACCATCGTAGGGAGGGGTGCAATGGGGGGCGTTGGGCATAGTGCCTGACAAACACAAACGCCTCGTTCTTCAAAGTTTTTGGCACAAAAGCGCGTGGAAAACAGTGGTGGGCCGGGCCCGGCAGCGTGCCTGTATCTGCGCTATGCTGCAAACGCTGAGACGGACAGTTGTCCGGTGCGGGATTATCTGGTAAAAATTCCCCGGGGAGCCGCAGTGGCTGAGAAAAAACAAGCTCCGCTGGGGAAGCCTCCAAATCCTCTTTTGGTGCGAAACGCAACCCTAACAAAACCCACGGCAACCGGTCTACCCAATTTGCATCCATCAGCAAAGCCCTGAGCGCTGCTTTCAGTGACCTATGGAAACGCTCGCATAACCCATTAGCCTGTGGGCTGGACGCGGTTGTGCGATGAATTGCGACACCCAGGCTACGGGCCATCGCGGACCAGAGGTCGGAAACAAACTGAGGGCCCCTATCAGACGTGATGTCCGACAGGATGCCAAAACGTGCCACCCATGTTGTCAAAAAAATGGGGGCTCCACTTCCACGGACACGGTTGCCACCAGCGGGACTGCTTCTGGCCAGCGTGTGGTGCGGTCCACCACTGTCAGAAGGTGCGTGCACCCCTGTGATGGTGGGAGGGGGCCCACAAGGTCCACGTGAACATGGTCAAACCTCTTAGCCGGTATACGAAACGGCTCCAAAGGGGCCTTCGTGTGTTTGTGTACTTTGGCTCGTTGGCACGCTATGCAGGCTGCAGCCCACTCTTTCACTTGTTTGCGCAGGCCTGGCCAAACGAACTTCGCTCCCACCATTTTGACTGACGCGCGCACTCCTGGGTGCGCCAGAGCGTGAACTGACTCAAACACACGGCGGCGGCAAGCAACTGGGACCACCGGGTGCGAGCGTCCTGTGGAGACGTCGAAGATTGGGGGGGGGGGGGGGGGGGCTTCCGTCTTGCAGTACTCTGCTGTCCAGCCTTAACCTTGTTGGTCCAGACTGGAGCACGCACACGTCCACATCGCCAATCTGCTCTGCGGCCATGGCTGTATAATCTATCCCTACGCAGACCGGGGCCACTACTGCGCGCAAGAGGCAGTCCGCCACCACATTCAGTTTATCTGACACATGCTGAATATCGGTTGTAAAGTCCGAGATCGCAGCCAGCTGTCTCTGCTGCCGGGCCGACCATGGTTCCGAAACCTTGGCCATCCCGAACGTTAGTGGCTTGTGGTCCACGAACGCAGTGAAGCTGCACCCTTCCAGCCAAAACTGGAAGGGGCGTATGGCCAGGTGGAGAGCTAGCAACTCTCTGTCGAACGAGTTGTATTTACGCTCACTGTTGCGCAAAGCCCTGCTGTAAAAAGCGAGTGGCTGCCAAGAACCGGCGACACGTTGCTCCACGATGGCCCCTATGGCCACATCCGAGGGATCGGTAGTGAGCGCTATCTGGGCCGCCGGGTCCGGGTGTGCCAACAGTGTGGCGTTTGCCAGGGCTGTTTTAACCTCAGAGAATGCCTGCTCCCGCTCCGGAGTCCATTCGACTCTGTCCGTCGGTTTCCGTTTCTTGAGTGCGGCGTACAATGACTGCATGAGCTGAGCTGTGCGGGGGAGGAACCGGTTATAAAAGTTAACCATCCCCAAAAACTCTTGCAGCGCCCTGACCGTCTGAGGCCGGGGAAAATTCGCCACGGCGCACACCTTGTCAGGCAAGGGTATCGCTCCCTCCGGTGAGACGCTGTGCCCCAAAAAGTCAGTCCCCGTTACGCCGAACTGGCATTTTGCTGGGTTGATTATTAACCCGTGCTCTTCCAACCTCCGGAAAACCATCCTGAGGTGGGTTACGTGTTCGTCCTCGGATGCGCTGGCCACCAGGATATCATCCAGGTAGATGAACACAAACCGCAGATCGTGCAACACCGCATCCATCATGCGTTGGAATGTCTGCCGCGCCTTTTAATCCGATGGACATGCGTAAAAACTCAAACAAGCCAAACGGAGTTATTACTGCTGTTTTGAGTATGTCCTTCGCGCGCACCGGGACCTGGTGGTAACCACAGACCAGGTGTATTTTAGAAAAAATGCGTGCCCCGGCGAGGTGAACATAAAAATCCTGAATATGGAGAATTGGGTAGAGGTTGTGCGCTGTGGCGTTATTCAATCTGCGGAAATCTCCGCACGGTTGCCACGATCCCTCGGCCTTAGGGACCATGTGTAGCGGGGATGCCCATGGGCTGTTTGAGCGCCTGATGATGCCCAACCTTTCCATATTGGCAAACTCCTCGCGCGCTATGGCCAGTTTAGCTGTGTCCAGGCGCCGAGGTCGTGTGAAAACGGGCGGCCCAGTGGTGGTGATAAAGTGTTCCACCCCATGTTTAGTGATGGCCGCCGAAAACGTTGGGACCGTGAGTGCTGGGAACTGAGTGAGCAGTGTGTGAAACTTACCGCCCGGAGCTGTGACATTGGCTAGTGTTATTGGCCCAGCCCCTCGAGCTGTACAGGGGAGAGAATCAAAAGACATTGCATTAACCAGGCGTCTGTTAGCAACATCGGCTAGCAACCCGTGTGCACACAGAAAATCAGCTCCCAAGATTGGGAAACTCAATGCCGCTATGACGAAAGTCCACTCGTACATACGGCTGTGTAGGGATAAAATCAGTGTTCTCTCACCAAAAGTCCTAATGTCTGAGCTGTTTACGGCTACCAGCTCCGGGCTGCTAGCTCCCGCTAGCCGGTCGGCGTAGGACAGCAGGATGAGGCTCTTTTGGGAGCCGGTGTCTACGAGGAACCGTCTCCCCGAGTGTGAGGTCCGTCACATAGAGCAGCTTGTTCGCTTCACCGGCGGTCGCAGCTGCAACTGACTGCCGGCCTTGGCGTTTCCCGAACGCTTGAATTGGCACGGTGGCACACATCTGTGTACGTTCTCTCCAAAGCAGCAATGGTAGAAGCAGAGCGTGTCTCTCTGGCGCTTCCTGGCCCCCGCTGCCGCTACCGTCGCCGGCTCCTTGCCTCCACTGGTCGTCTTGCTGGGTTCCGACGCCGCCGTGTTCACTGTGAGGGCTCTGGTGGTGAGGATGATCCGATCTGCCTCCTGGGCTAGCGCACGGTAGTCACGCGCGGCCAGTAACGGCGAGTTGGCCAGGACCGCTCTTGCCTCTGTTGGGAGGTTCCGGAGGAAAAGGTGGGCAAACAGAAAATGCCCGTTGTCCGTGCCCATCAACGCCAACATCTTCTCCATCAGTTCGACCACCAACCCATCTCCTATCTCGGAGCGCCTCAGAAGCCTCTCTGCTCTCTCACAGTCCAAGAGTGTGTAGCACCGGGTCAGCGCAGCCTTGAGAGTCCCGTATTTATTGTGGGCTGGAGGCTGTTGGAGCAGGCTTGCTACTTGCTGAGACGTGCGAGTGTCCATTGCTGTGACCACATAGTAATATCTGGTGTCGTCTGCCGTTATTCCCCGGAGGGCGAACTGAGCCTCGGTGTGGTGGAACCAAGACCGCGGGTCATGCAGCCAAAAGTCCGGTAGTTTGACCGAAACAGCACATGCGTTGCTGAGGCTTTCCGTCCGGGCCGTCTCTGGGATGCTTGCCGCGTTGCTGGGACTTCCCGTCCGGGCCAGCTCCGGGGTTCTTACCTCGTGTTCCATAATTCGTCAAGGGTCACCAGTGTGGAGAGTGCAAATAAGAAACCAGACTTGCGCAGCAGACGACTTTATTCACTCTCACTTCAGTCATACACAGAAAAGCATTTCCACAATACACCAGGGTCTGTCCTTTCATATCATCCCTCCATCTCCCATCTGCATGAAATCTCGCATCACAATACATTCAACCATTCTCCCCTCACTGTCCCCCAGCTACTCCTTCCTGCTACATCACCATAATCTCTCCCATCTGAATACCTATTGTCCTCATCTGTTTACCCTCTGCATCCAGTCTGAGATGATTATCCCAGTGTCTACTATATATATATATATACATATACTGTATATATATATGATGAAACACTAGTAGTGTGGCCGACTACTAATCGGACGGTCATTGGTTCAATTCCCACTCTGTCTGCAGTCTACATGTCAAAGTGTCCTTGAGCAAGACACTGAACCCCTAGTTGCTCCTGGTGGGTCAGGCCAACACCTGTGGATGGCAGCTCTGCGACCATCAGTGTGTGAATGTGTGTGTGAATGGGTGGATAGCAGGATCTGTAAAGCACTTTGGTCATCTAGAGATGAGAAAAGGCGTTATATACGTGAACGCTATTTGACCGACTGCATCACAGAATACATCAAATTCTGTGAAAACACAACCATGCCAACCCAGACCGTGTGCTGTTTCCCCAACAACAAACCATGGATCGCCAGCACTTCTGATCAAGAAGAGGAGGGCTTTTAGGTCTGCAGACAGGGAGGAACTGAGGAGAATGCAGCATGAAATGAGAGAGTTGCTTGAGGAGGTGTAAAGACAATTACAGGAGGAAGTTAGAGGATAAAGTCCAGCAGAAGAATATGAGAGAGGGGTGGTCTGGAATGAAAAACATCACTGGGTGTAAGGGGAGAGACAGACATACAGCTGGGAGCCATGAGTGAGCTAATGAACTGAATCTGTTTTTTAATAGGTTCAACTCACCGTCTGTCACCCCCACAACACAGTCAGACCCCCACACACCCCTCCCCCCTCACTCCCCTGTGCAACACCTCTCTCTCCCCTCAGCCCCCCTTCTCTCCACTGAAGATATCAGCACCAACCCTCACTTTACTGTGACTACAGGCCAGGTAAGGAAACAGCTGGAGAGACTTCACCAGCGGAAGGCTGTGGGCCCTGATGGCATCTCCGCCTGGATCCTGAGGACCTGTGCCAACTAGCTAGCTCTGGTACTGAAGCACCTATACAACCTGAGCCTGAGTCTTGAGAGAGTTCTGGTGCAGTGGAAGTTGTCCATTGGGCCTGAATGACTATCTACCAGTTGCCCTCACATCACCTGTGATGAAGGTCATGGAGAGACTTGTTTTAGCCCACCTGAGGCCGCAGGTGAAGACGTGGCTGGACCCTCTGCAGTTTGCATATCAGCCCCATCTAGGAGTTGAAGATGCCGTCATCTACCTGCTGCAATGAGCCCATTTGCACCTGGATGGAGGAGGAGACACTGTGAAAATCACGTTCTTTGATTTCTCCAGTGCATTTAACACCATTCAGCCACTGCTGTTGGGTGAGAAGCTGCGGGTGATGGGGGTCGACAGCTCTGTGATCTCCTGGATTACTGACTACCTGACAGGCAGGCCACAGTTTGTCTGGCTGGGCAGCGTCTTGTCTGATGTGGTGGTTAGTGACACAGGAGCTCTACAGGGGACTGTGCTTTCTCCTTTTCTCTTCACCTTATACACCAATAACTTTCAGTACAACACTGAGTCATGCCACCTGCAGAAATTCTCTGATGACTCAGCTGTTGTTGGGTGTATAAGAGGGGGAGAAGAGGGGGAGTACAGGGCACTGGTAGACAGATTTGTGGACTGGACTGAGCAGAATCACCTGAGGTTGAACATCAGCAAGACCAGAGAGATGGTGATTGACTTCAGGAACAAGAGGACACCTTCACAGCTATTGCGAATTAGGGGGGAGGGTGTGGGGGTAGTGGAGGACTACAAATACCTAGGTGTCGTGATCAGCAGCGGACTGGACTGGAAATCTAACACTGATACTGCATACAAGAAGGGGATGAGCAGACTTTATTTTCTGAGGAAGCTGAGATCCTTCAACGTGTGCAACAAGTTGTTGGAGCTTTATTACCAGGCTGTTGTTGCCAGCGCCATCTTCTCTACTGCTGTCTGTTAGGGTAGCAGTATCAGAGCCAGCAACACCAATAGACTTGACAAGATTATCAGGAAGGCTGGCTCTGTAATTGGTCTCAGGCCGGAGACCTTTGAATCTGTGGTGGAGAGGAGGACACTGAACAAACTGCTATCCATTATAGACAATCCTGATCACCCCCTCCATCACACACTGGACAGACAGCGGAGCACTTTCTCTAGCAGACTGCTACAGCTTTGCTGCCAAACGGTCAGGTACAGGAAATATTTTCTGCCACATGCCATTTCACTGTACAGTAACTCACTCTAATGTTGAATTTTGGTCATAACAATGCTGCATCTTACAGTATAATTGGTACCTCGTATTTCACCCTGCATCTTATAGTCCTTCTTTGTACAGTCAGTACTGTCATAGACTCATAAGGATCATCATCTATTTAACCTAGTAGTAGCCGACGTTGTATATAAAGTTATCTAAGCATTTTTATTGTACTTCCCGAGGTAACTCCTTTTTCTGTTATACTGTGTGTATTTCTGTGTGTTGGGTGGTCTGTGTCATGCTGCTGTTGCACTGTAATTTCCCAGTTTGGGATCAATAAAGTACATCTATCTATGTATCTATCTTTTAAGAACATAAAGACTTTGATTCTGCACTTTTCTAAAAACTTTAATGTATTATATTTAGCTCATTCCGGCAAAGCCAAAAGGGGCAAGTACGATGATACGGTGTCCATCCTCTGTCCGTCCACATTGAGCAGGACATTTGCCCCAAGTTCTCCTCAAGGTGAAGATCAAGGTCAGGAGGCCTGGGGCCTCATGTACAATGGGTACAAAACATGGCATACGTCCTTTTCCACTGAAAATTTCAGATGTATCAAGAATGAAATGACCGTGGAAATATGCGCAGCCCCATGGCAACTTCATGGCTGACGTACGTACGTTTCTACTGTTATTGGTCCGTTGGCGACACTTAGAGGTGATGTTGGGAGGCTGATAATGACGTGAAAATTATTGTTTACACCAGAAACACATGATGAACAAACATCCAAGTTTGCACAATTAGATGAGTGGATATAAAAGTGAGCGCAAAGAAGTGCAGAAAATGCCTCTAACAACAATGGTGTTAGCATTATTAGAGGATATTGCAAATCATGCAGTGAGAAGAAAAAGGGTATTTGGAGAGAGAGAAGATTTTCTGGCTCAGGATGATGACTGGCTTGTCAGCCGGTTTAGGTTTCCATGGGTAGTCCTTGTGGAACTGTGTTCAGAGCTATGGCTGCTCTTGGAGCGCGACACAGCAAGAAGCCATGCGCTGCCCGTTCCAGTGCAGGTGCTGACAACACTAGGGTTCCTGGCAACGGGGGCTTCCAGAGGGAGCTGGCAGAATGATCGGGAATTTCCCAGTCGACCCTGAACTGAATTATGCCAGGTGTGGGGGATGGCATTATCCAGCTGTCACCCAGGTACATCATGTTCCCATACAATGCAGATGAACAGGCTAACATCAAAGCACAATTTGCAGTGAGAGCCAGTTTTCCTAATGCAATCAGAGCTATGGACTGCACACACATTGACATAAAATCACCTTCACAAGATGAATATGTGTATGTTAACAGGAAACCTTTACATTCTATCAATGTACAAATTATATGTGATGCGCAAATGCGACTAACCAACATTGTTGCAAGGTGGCCTGGTTTAACGCATGGTTCATTCATTCCAATGAACAGCATTGTTGGGAACAAACTGCAAGCTGCCACTGTGACTTCTTGGTGAGTAAATTCATGTAATAGTCCTAAATAACCCACCTCATGCGCAATGCGCCTGTGCGCCCCCAAATATCACTCTGTCTTCAAGGCTTCATTACAAGTCAGTGGTTGGAGTAAGCGACTTCCTTTTTTTGCTGATTAAACTACAGTTTCACAGCATTCTACCAAGCCCCCAATTGCCTCTGTGTGTACAGTAGTTATGTCAATAAACACATGCGTAAAGTTTGAAATGCAACAGTGTCACCCTTATGTGACACTTCATTCATTTACAATAGTAGTGTGTGTAATCCATATAAGTTGTATATAACTATAAAGGATGAGATTTGCATTTTGGGCATAGAATATGTACTTGTCGAGTCTAATATGATTTGCTTTCAACTGACAGGTGACCGTGGCTACCCGCTAAATAGGTTCATATTGTCTTCTTTTTCATTGCTGTTTTCCTTTATTCAACGAGCTGATCCACCTGGCTGATCACAAATCACAGTGATCAGCTGACGCTTCTGAGGACGATTGCAGATGTCAGTCGAAACATGTCAAGGTTAAATAAACTTCTCCTTCTTCAGTAAACTAATCTTATAGGGCTGTGAGCAGGCTATTGAATTATCTGATGGAGTGTGGAGGATACGAATAAGGGTCACCAGTGTGGAGGGAAGGATCAAATAAGTGTAGGCGGACACGGCGAACTGAAGGTTAAAAGGGTGCTTTATTCATCCTCCATCACGAGGCTCACTCAGCGTTGTGGCAGCACGCTGGAGTGAGCCCTGCATCTCTAAGTCAGCAACAAGCAAGTGAGAGAGCTCTAGTGAGGCATATACAGTCAGCTTATATACTCAGCCACAGACAATGCATGCATGGCATATTAGCATCACAGTACAGCAGGAATGCATGGGACATTTACATGAGAGTCACACAGAAGACTCTCATCTTCATTTTTTTTTTCAAGATGGCGGAGTGAGTGGTCTCAGTCTTGCAGGCTCAGCTTAAATAAATTTTTTTAGTTGTGGTTCAGCCGGTCTGGATTCGGGGGTCAGACTCTATCTCTGTTTTTAAGAGTTGTTTTTGCGCTCGCTGTGAGAATTGGACTTTTGGGACTGCTCTCATTCGTGAGTGAACTGATTGGCGTTTCTTTTCGTGGTTCGCTGCTACGCTTAACCCAAAGCGTTTGCTAGGCTAACGCTATAGCTAACGCCATAGCTAGTCGTAGCACCTAGCACCGACACAGAGAAGCGACTCTGTCCCCGGTGATTGGGGCTTGCCGGAGGAACAAGCCGAGGCAGCAGTTGGACGGGAGCCAGATCGGAGTTCAACTGCAGCGGTGGTGGGAGACGGGGACCAGTGGAGGACCACCGGGGCCCCAGCCGGAGTCGGAGCCCAGTTGCAGCGGCGGGGCTCGGCGGAGGAACTACTGAGGCAGACGGTGGTAGGTGGCGGGGCTCAGCGGAGGATCTACCGGGACCCCAGCTGGACAGAAGCAGGATCGGAGCTCGGCTACAGCAGCGGTGGGTGGCGGGACTCGGTGGAGGAGCTTCTGGTACCCCAGCTGGACGGGAGCTTGGTTACGGCGGCGGTAAGCAGCGGGACTAGCAGCGGAGGGGGCTAGCTGAGGCCTAGTTGGATTCGAGGTCGGTCGGATCGGATACCGGCGACACCAGCAGAGATTGTTTTATTATCCACAGGTCAGTAAAAATGCCACCAAAGAAGGAGGAAATGGAAGAGATCAAAAAATCTCTGAACTTCTTGTCAGAAGAACTGACCAAAGTGGTTAGTCAGCAGGCTAAAATAATAGAGCTAATGGAAGAAGTCTGAGAATTAAAATTAACAATTAAGGAAAAAGACAAAAAAATTGCAGACTTGGAGCGACGTGTCAAGGATCTTGAACAATATTCTCGTATGGAGGGTTTAATTATAAGTGGACTAGACATTAAATATCAATCATATGCTCATGCTACAGCAGGATTGAGAGGAGAGGATGCTCCCCTGAGTGAATTAGTCTCCCTGGAAAACCAGGTGCTTCAGTTCCTTGATAGTAGAAATATAAAGGTCGAAGCAAATGCAATTTCAGCCTGTCATGCTTTACCCAGAAAAGATAATAAAACAAAGAAATCAATTGTGATGCGCTTTGTGAACAGAAGGGTAAAGAATGACATACTGAGGCAGGCCAGAAAGCTACGGGGAACAGAAGTTTACCTAAATGAACATCTAACAAAAACTAATGCTGAAATAGCACGGCAAGCACGGATGCTGAAAAGACAAAATAAGATACAGGCAACATGGACAAGAAATTGTAGAGTTTGGATCAAACTAAATGGAACACCTGAGGAAGCAAAGAGTATAATAATCAGAGATGTTACTGACTTAAATAAATACAGATGAACACTGATTAAGAAAATTAAGATACTGTGGCGGTTCGACTAACCCCCACAACAGACTAAGGACAGACAACTCGCTACTCCTGGTTTTTTCCGCTACACTACTGTGATAATGTTACCTTTCATGCATTGTGTTCATGCGTCCTGTCCTTACTGTGACCTAGAGACTCAGATCAATATGTAGATGTGCCTGTTAACCTCTTTGTTCTGCAGCTAGAGCAGAGTCTAGCAAATCTGCCTATTGTGATGTATGTCTCACAAATGCAAATATCTCATGCCTGTCCTGCAGTCCCTTTGATCAGACCAACCGTTGTGAATCTGCTTTGATGTATTGTTTGGGTTGGGTATAAATACTGCACAGGTTCTGTAACACTTCCTCTCACTCTCACACACACTTCAGCCTCTGCTGCAGGACACAGACAGTGTGTCCTCTTTCTCTGAGAGCCGTGGGCTCGCTCTCGGCGCTCATGCACAGCGCCGGGAGCGGAGCTCGTGACGGCGGTATGATAAAACTCTACTTAAAACCTCCAACAACGCCGCATTATTTCATGCCGCCGCAATACTATAAAAATCCATATCCACACACACGGCAAGAATAGTTCTTTTGACATACCATGTCGATGTACTTTAAAAAAAAACAAACAAAAAAATAAACAAAACAAACAAAAAAACTTATGACTGACTTGAGTAGACATCAATTATCCCCAGTTGGAGGAAGTCATTTGACACAGAGTGAGGAAATTCAAACTCTGAAAATATGCCATTATGCTGAACATAAACTACAAGAGATGGAAAATGATATTGATCCTGATAACCACTTTTTCAGTAATATTCATAATCATTGTGAATATTACACCGAAAAGCAATTCAAAAGTCAACTGCAACTAGATGGTAAACTATCAATAATACACTTCAACAGCAGAAGTCTTAACAAAAACTTTCCACAGATTCAGGACTATTTAAAACAGCTAGACAGAAAATTTACAGCTATCGCAGTCTCTGAAACTTGGCTTAATGAAGAGCAGGTTCCCCTGATGGTAATAGAGGGATATCAAACGTTTCATATTAACAGATCTCAAAAAAAGGTGGTGGTGTTGCACTATATATTGATGACCTGTATAGGTGTAAGCTTGTAAATGGAATGTCCTTTGCACTACCAGGGATTTTGGAATGTGTTACTGTTGAGATTGACCAAGATAAAACAAAAAATCTAATTATAAGTTGTATATATAGAACGCCGGGAACTTGCATTGAGACATTCAGAGATAAATTAGTCGAGCTGTACAATAATATTACTAGTAAGAAAATGGTAGTAATTTGTGGAGATTTCAATATTGATTTACTAAATCCATATCAACGAAATGTAATTACAGAGTTCATGAATTCTATGTACAGCATGAGTCTATATCCCACAATAACACATCCCAGTAGAATCACAGTTCACACTGCTACACTTATTGACAACCTGTTTGTTAATATTATTGATAAGAAAATAGAAAGTGGATTATTGATAAATGATATAAGTGATCATTTGCCAACCTTTGCACTTAACCATGGCCACACGGGGGCCAATACAGAAAAAAATTTAAAATTGTTCAGATACAAATCACAAAATGCAATCAGTTCTTTTAAAGAAGACTTGCTGAAGCAAGACTGGACAAAAGTCTATGTATCAGATGTAAATGAAGCCTATGACACATTTATAAACATTGTAACCACTCTTCATGAAAAAAAAGAAGCTTAAACATAAATTTGCCGATAAGCCATGGTTAACCAAAGGATTACAAAAGGCGTGTAAAAAGAAAAATTTATTATATAAAGCTTTTCTAAAGAAAAGGACAAAAGAAGCAGAGCAGCGGTATAAAACATACAAAAATAAGTTAACATATATAATAAGATGTAGTAAAAGAGACTATTACAGTAAAGAACTGGAGAAAAACAGAGACAATATTAAAAATACATGGACAGTACTTAACAATATTCTTGGAAATAAAAACAGAAATACAAGCTACCCAACCAGTTTTTCAAAAAATAATAAAAAGACTCAGAGTGTGAATGCAGCTTCACCTGCAGATGAATTTAATAACTTTTTTGTTAACATTGGTCCTAATTTGGCTCGAGAAATACCCATTACGGCACCCACAGGTGATACAATAAGCAAAAACACTGCTATAAAAGACTCCATTTTCATAAAGAACACAGACGAGAGAGAGGTCATTGAAATTGTTAAATCATTTAAAAGTAAAACATCTACGGACTGTGATGGTATTGACATGCTCTTAGTCAAAACTATTATTGAATGCTTAGTGAAACAACTGACGTATATCTGTAACCTGTCTCTCCAAACAGGTATATTTCCCAATGCAATGAAAATAGCTAAAGTAATTCTGATATACAAAACGGGTGACAGAGGGGAACTTTCAAACTATAGACCAATTTCACTATTGCCGCAATTTTCCAAGATACTTGAAAAAAATATTCTATGAGAGAATTGACAACTTCATACTGAAGAATAATTTATTGTGTGAGCAGCAATATGGGTTCAGACACAAGAGGACAACTGCATTTGCTCTAATGGAATTTATAGAAAAATATCAACTGCCGTTGAAAATAAAGAGTATTCAGTTGGGGTATTCCTGGATCTTAAAAAAGCATTTGATACAGTGGATCATAATTTATTATTAAAGAAACTACAAAATTGTGGTATTAGGGGAGTAGCACTGTCCTGGTTATGTAGTTACTTAAAGAATAGATATCAGTATGTATGTATTGGTAACAAAAACTCAGTTACTGAAGGTTACTTGTGGAGTCCCACAGGGTTCAGTTTTGGGTCCATTGTTATTCAATATGTATATAAATGATATATGTAAAGTTTCAGAAAAAATGGATTTAATATTGTTTGCCGATGACACTAATTTATTATGCAGTGGAAGCAATTTGGAACAACTTTTGGATACACTCGGAAAGGAATTAGGAAAGCTTAAACTGTGGTTTGATTCAAACAAATTAACGCTCAATTTAAGTAAGACAAAATTTATAGTTTTTAACAACCATCACAACAACTTAGTATCTAAACTCAGTGTAAATGGTGTAGAGATTGAAAGGGTATCCGAAACTAAATTTCTTGGTGTAATAATTGATAATAAACTGTGTTGGAAGTCACATATTAATTATATTAAAGGTAAAATATCCAAATCAATTGCAATACTACACAGAGTGAAATATTTGCTGAATCAACCCACACTATATACCTTGTATCATTCATTAATACTCCCATACATGACATATTGTACTGAAGTATGGGGAAATACATATAAAACAAGCATACTGTATATCCAGTCTTTATGCTTCAGAAGAGAGCTATTAGAATAAACAAAGCTGCTTACAGGGAACCAACAAACCCACTTTTTCTTAAATTAAAAGCTCTCAAGTTGAAAGATCTGGTTGACTTTAAAACTGCAGTAATAATGTTTAAAGTGAAGAATCTATCACTGTCCGCAAATATCCAAAAGCTGTTCCAAATAAGGGAGAAACAGTATCATTTCAGAGGAACATGTATATTTCAAAAACCTTCAGTGAGAACTACCACCAAGCAACACTGTGTTTCAGTGCAAGGAGTCAGATTATGGAACGATTTTGGACCTGAATTAAAATCATGTACAACGCTTGGACAATTTAAACAAAAACTAAAGGAAGAAATACTCCAAACATATATACAAGATGACATATAAAATCACATAAGGATTGTCATATCCAGTCTGCGTTGTGTTGTTGCTTAGTTGTTTTTTTTTTGTCACATTTTGTTTTAGCTTTGTTCTGAATTGTAATCGCTCTTGTTTGTTTTTCTTTTGAATTCTTGGATGGAATATGGGTGGGCAATATAAGCTGCGGCTTCAGCCATCACCCATTTCGGATAACTTATGTTGAACTGTATAATCAGAGGAGTTATTGTCTAATTTGACCTTGTTGGATTTTCTTTCCCCTTTGTTATATTATTCTGTTTCTTTTAATCTGTACTTTTAATCTATCCGAAATAAAGATTGATTGATTGATTGATCTGTATCTGGTGCTAATGCAGGAGGACAGCATGCCAAACAAAATGTTTTTACATGCCTCTACCTCATTCAGGAGCGCCTCCAACTCACAGTCCGTGAAATTCCATTAAATCCATTATTTTTGATCGTAGATATAGGAGAATCAAACATGCAGGGCTTATATATTTGCATGTAATTGCATATTCAAATGGAGGCATGTCAAGGGAGGAGTTTAGTATTTCCTCACGTGTGTTCAATTTCAAGTAGATTGGGATGTACAAAGGAATTGTGCTTGGATTCCTGCGTACGCACTGTTTCATACATCTGGATTGTTTTCTTGCATATAGCATTTTCTTGATTTAAATGTACGTCATCTTTCAGTAGGAAATTCACTAAGTCTTTGTACATGAGGCCCCTGGGCACTTATGTGAGTTAAGAAAAATCACTACTAGGAAATTGCCTGGATGTTCACCAACTCTTTCACAATGATCCTCAGGAGGAGCTGCATCAAGGTTGAACTCAAGGTAAAGGTCAAAGGTCACAAGATCTGGGCAGTTATATGATTTTAGAAAAATCACTCCCATTAGGCAGTTACCTCAATTCTCACAAAACTCACAATGATTCTCATGTAGGTCTGCATTGAGGCTGGGGTCATGGTCAAGGTCATTGTCAAAGGTCAGGAGATCTGGGCATTTATGATTTCACAAAAAATGCTGCTCCTCCTAGGACACTCACCTTGACCTTAAGCACATTCTAGATGGGATTGCATCTAAACTGTCAACGATCAGGAGATCTGAGCACTCTTGGGGTGATACCATTGGACCGGAATGAGCTACTCTGTCATTGACGGTCTGGTTTTAAAAAATATTTGCTTTCAGGAAAATATTATCTAGTACACCTTTAATACATTTAAACATTAAATGCAAGCAACTGCGCATAGTGATCTCTGATCAACCATGAAGCATACTAATGCAAACCAAGTTCTGGACTCTAGAAAAGCACATGAGAGAGCAGCACCATAAATGTTGCAGGTGGCTGCTCATGTCACCATTTCCGGCACAATTTCAACATTGCCAGTGGCAGGAAGTTTACTCTTCACCACTTCCTCGAAGGGAGGAACCTTTGGTGTAATTTATGGAGGATGCGCATCACGTGCTACAACAGTCAGAAAGACGCGCACATATGCTTCACATGAAAATTATGGCTAGACTTTCAAAGAAATGCTACAAGCTCGGAAAAGACTATCATAAACAGAGAACCTTTGATTTATTGTCTGCTCCATCTGATGAATGGAGATTAAAAAAAAACAAACAATACACAGTTTTGTTCCAACAATACATGCACAAACCATCTGCTAGATGCCTGAAAATGGACTGCTCATTCAGTTTTGACTTTAACTCAGTCAGTTGCATTTGTCCTGTCTATGGTGTGACTGAGGGATATACAGTATCTGGTTGTCTTTTTGTTAATTCCCTGTAAAGAACTGTTTCCTTCTTAAGTCTCAAATCCAATACAAGATTCCAAATTATGACAAATGAAAGCAGCTGTATTTTTCTTTCGCAGGATGGAAAAGATGAAGATAGATGTTGGATAAGATGATCAAAAGCCAATATTCATTTTTCAAAAAAGAGCAATTAGAACAATTCATGTTTGTTTCCATGAAAACACAAATCCTTTATTTGTGAAGTCTAAATAATGACATTTTATGACACTGTAGAATTCCAATTGGCACAATTTTTGTACAGAATTAGGAATGATTTATTGCCAATTCACCAACAGAAAATGTTTTATGAAAGAGATGGGAGGTATGATTTAAGGGGAACATTAAATTTTAAGATGCAAAGAATTTGAACAGCATTGAAAAGCTTTAGCTTCACAGTCATAAGAGTGAATACTTTATTTCAAACAAAAAAAAAGCAAAACAAATAATAAATTTAATAAAGTGACATGCTGTACAGTATTCGAAAAGGATAAAGAAGTTAATACTTGTTTAACTCCAATTCCCTTTTCCCTAAATACAACCCATGTTAAATATATACATATTATCTCTATTTAGAGCCCCAAATAGACATTTTTAGGTATATTTTTTATACATATCAACATATACACGCATCCATACATACAGTCCATACATTTGCATACATATACAGTGGAGAAAATAAGTATTGAACACGTCAACATTTTTCTCAAACATTTCTGATGGAGCCATTGACCTGGGATTTTCACCAGATATCAGTAACAACCCAAGTAATCCATACATAAAAAGAAATCAAGGCAACTGTGTTCACAAAACAAGTTATATTTAATAAAGTGGAATCACACAGGGAAAAAGTATTGAGCACACTTGGTGAAATTCATTTAATATTTAGTAGAAAATCCTTTCTTGGTGATAACAGCTTCCAGATGGCTCCAGTATGGAGAAAGTAGGAACAGGCATTGATCAAGAGTGATTTTAACTCATTCTTCCATACGAACTGTCAAATTTTGAAGGTTCCATGGATGTCTTCTATAAACTCTGATCTTCAGTTTGTTCCATAGATTTTTAATTGGATTCAGGTCAGGTGACTGACTGGGCTATTCTAACAGCTTTTCTAGCAGCTTTTGTCAAGTAGCTTCTCTGGAACCACTTGAGTTTCCTTGGCTGTGTGTTTGGGATCATTGTCTTGCTGAAATGGCCACCGTTGTTTCATCTTCAGCATCTGGGCAGATGGTAACAGGTTCTTATCAAGGATGTCTCTGTACATTTGTCCATTCATCTTTCCTTCAATTATATGAAGTCTGCCTGTACCATGTGCTGAAAAACACCCCCACACCATGATGAGATGTGCAGTGCCATTTCTCCTCCAAACATGCTGTGTGTTGTGGCATTCAAAAATTTCAATTTTGGTCTCATCTGACCAGACTATATTCTCCCAGTATTTTACTGGCTTGCCCAAATGTTGTGCAGCAAACTTTAAACGAGCTTCAACATGCTTTTTCTTCAGCAATGGAGTCTTGCAAGGTGAGCGGGCATAGAGCCCATGTTGGTTGACCTGCTAACTCCAGGTCTTTCTGGAGCTCTCTAGGAGGGGGCTTTGGCTGTTTGATAACTCTTCTGATAATTCTTTTGACTCTTCTGTCAGAAATCTTGCAAGGAGCTCCTGGTCGTGGCCAGTTTATGGTAAAATGATGTTCTTTTCACTTCCAAATGATGGCTCCAACAGTGCTCACTGGAACATTCAGCAGTTTAGAAATGCACCTGTAACCAATGCCATCATTAGGTTTTGCAACAATAAGGGTGCCAAGGTCTAGAGAGAGCTCTTTGCTTCTATCCCTCATGAGTTCTTTGTGGTGTGACAATCTGATATTCATAGACCTTTTTAAAGGCTATCAGTCAGGACTTAACCAGCTGAAATTAATTTGCACTGATGGGGGATGGGATGTCTTCCTAAATTCTGATGAATTTTGGCTGGTTTCTTGGTTTTCTTTGCCTTTTTGCACCTCATTTTCTTCATGTATTTAATACTTATTCTCTGTATCATTCCACGTTATTAAATATAACTTGTTTTGTGAACACAGTTGCCTTGATTTCTTTGTATGTATGAATTACTTGGGTTGTTACTGACTTACTTATTGCAAATAGCTAGCTATATGAAAAAAAATTATATAAAATATACGTAAAGGTGTGAGACTATAATTCTGTTTATTTTTGCATGTATTTGATCATAGATTAAGGGGTAAGCATTAATAAGTTTTTACTTCTGCCTACTGCTTTTCAAGCATGCTAAAATGATGCAGGATACAGGTGTCTGTCTTTTTAATACATTTATTTAATCGTTTCTCTTTGGGGTTGTTTGTTTGCTTAATCTTTTTTTATAGTCATTTTATATGTTCGAAATAAAGCTTTCAAATCAATTTTAATCATTTCAAAATGTGGTGGTTGTTGCTAAAGAATGAACACTTTGTTGTTTATGTTTAGAAATAAGAAAAGCACAGCATTCTTCTTTTGTCTTTATAAATGTAGCTGCTGGTAGTTATCACCCACCCAAAGGATCATTCAAAGCTTAAAAAACACTTTATACAGACCCTTAGACCATAGTGAGCTGTGTTTAGCCATGCAAAGGACAAGAATGTTGATTATTACACTACCTACACCTTACCAAACTTGATCTATCTCTAATACAGTATAATTCTGAAAACAACCAGCCTTTACATATTCTCAGACCAACAGCCTGAAAATTATTAAAGTAACAATGTGTATTAGTACAAGCTTTTAGCTAAATACTCGGTTTTATGTAAAAGATTTGCTTCTGAACATTGCACTTTGAAGCCTCAAGATTAAAAAAAGAGGCTGAAGTGTTAAGTTGACAGCAGTCTAATTTAGTTATGAAACTGCAAACCCAAACATCTTAATTGCTACTATATAACAAAACAATAAAATACTCATATTTCACTCCCCCAAATTCTTGGCTGATTGTGCCTCGTAGTAGCCACAGAGTTCGACAGCCTATGTTAGTGGTTACAGACTGAAGAGACTTCTTGCCAGTTCCCATTCTGACTCCAGTTTTCAAACTTTTTTTGCTACCAAGCCAGCCTGCATTCATACCTGTTTAAGAAGAATATTTAGCACAAGTTTCATGGTGTAGGTGTTCCTGGACATGGCATCTCAGCAGTAAACTTTTCCTGATAGCTTGAAAATAAACCAGAAAAAACATTTAAGCTAAGGAAATAAGTTGCTGAATCTGTTTTTTACTGACATTAACAACTCGTTTAAATATTTGGCTGACATTCCCCGTATAAAGCCATCTGGATGATGCATCCACTGATGATGCTACGATTCACTAGGAAAAACTAGCTGACCACCAACCAGCTAACAACCAACTTTTCAAGCTCTGAACAGTTTTATTGTACACATGAATGCACTGGCCACTACAAAATTAAGTTTGGGAGTAAAAACGGAACCTTGCCGGTCTGAACAGGCCATTGAAGATTCAAGCACAAACCCCAATTTCAGTGAAGTTGGGACATTGTGTAAAATGTAAATAAAACAGAATACAATAAATTGCAACTCATTTTCAACCTATATTCAATTAAATACACAACAAAGACGAGCTATTTAATGTTCAAACTGATAAACGTTATTGTTTTTTGCAAATATTTACTAATTTTGAATTTGATGCCTGCATTGGCTTCAGGTGTGCTGGCAATGGAGTAGGTGTGTGCGTTGCTGGCTCCTGCTATATTTTTTTTTTCTTTACTTTTTAAACCCTATTTTGCTGTAAGCTGTTAATGTTTTGGACATTTAATACATGCAGAATCTGTTTTGAAATATGTCCAAAACAAGAAAGCAGACTGAAAAGGAGGCAGCAGGGAACAATATTAACACCAGCTTAGCTGAGGATGCTAGTATCAGCCTTAACCCTGCACTTGTTGCCTTGCTAGAGCAACACAGAATGTCCATAGCTGCTGACTTCAAAGCTTCATTTGAACTTATTAATGGTAAGCTGGACAAAATTCAAGCAGATGTGGCGAACCAGGAGCAACGCATTGGCGACCTTGAAAACAACGCGGAGGACGTCAGCCAGCGCCTAGCGGCGCTTGAAGTTACATGCGAGTCAATCCAGGAGGAGAACAAACTTTTGAAAAACAAACTTTCTGACCTGGAGGGAAGAAGCAGGAGGCTGAATATTCGTCTGGTGGGTCTGCCGGAGTCCTTTGATGTGGGTCCACGGCCATCTGAATTTTTTTCTCGGCTGTTGGTGGACGTCTTTGGCGCACAAACTTTGCCATCTCCCCCAGAGCTGGATAGAGCCCACCGCAGCCTCATGCCCAAGCCGGGTCCGAATGGGAAGCCGCGCGCTGTCATTATTTGTTTCCACCGGTTTCGGACCAAAGACTTGGTGATGAGAGAAGCGCGGAGACGCCGTGGGACTTTGGAATATCGTGGGCATAAACTTCAGTTCTACGAGGATTATAACGCCGACGTTCAGAGGCAGCGAGCCGAATATAAGGAGGTTATGTCCGAGTTGTACAAGAGAGGTTTTCGTCCTTCTCTTCTTTTCCCCGCCAGGCTCCGGATAACTCTTCCAGACGGCAAAAACCAGTGGCTGGTGTCCGTCTCGGAGGCCACCCGCTTCATGCAAACTATGGAGAGAAACCAGCGATTTTCGCCTTGAACTGGACATTTCTGGGTTGACCAGCTGCCGCGCTGGACTGCTTGTTACTTCATTGAAGCTGCACTGACTGGACATTGATGCATTTTCAGATGTTTAAAAACAAGGTAAAATTGGCTCCCTATACGTTGTTGTTTACTTAATTCTTTTTTTTAATTTTATCTTATTTATTTATTTTTTTTTTTTTTAGGGTAAAACGTTCATATTATGCAGGATTGAAGCCAGTTGTATGGGAGCATTCTGTTAGGATGAAAATAGAGCAGGAGATGGAGCGGTTGCTGTTTTTTTGCAACCGGCTGGAGTGTTGTTATAGGTTTGGTTGTTGGATTCTTTTATTTATTTATTTTTTTTTTAATTTTTAGTTTTTTATTTATTTTTTTTTTGTTTTGTTTTTTTGTTATGGTTTTATTTACACCCCCCTTACCCCTTCCTTTTTTTTTTTTTTTTTTTTACCCGTATCTCACTTTATTCTTCTTTGGGCTACACAACATAATATATAAATTTTACTCTTTGAATGAATAGTAATCTTACTTTGGTAAGCTGGAATGTGAAGGGGTTGAACCATCCAATTAAACGAAAGAGAGTCATGTCACGTCTAAAGCAGTTTAAGCCTGGGGTATTGTTTTTGCAGGAAACCCATTTGCAGGATTCCGACCACTTGCGTTTGTCAAAATGTTGGTCAGGACAATTTTTTCATTCAAATTTTAAAGCTAAGGCCAGGGGCGCTGCTATTCTTATTGATCGAAATATCCCATTTATTCCCTCTAATGTTGTATCAGATAAAAATGGACGATTTGTAATAGTATCAGGTAAACTTGGCGATAAACATGTCACTTTGGCTAATCTGTATGCACCGAATTTTGATGATGTGCACTTTTTTCGCAACCTTTTTTCGCAGCTTCTAGATTTAAATACTCATTCTCTAATTCTTGGGGGTGACTTTAATTTGTATATGGATCCGATCTTAGATCGCTCATCCTCAAAACCTGCTAGTCTTAATAAATCTGCAACTTATGTTAAGTCTTTTCTTGAGGAATATAGCCTTACAGATCCTTGGCGTTTTTTACATCCTAATGGCAGGGACTATTCTTTTTTCTCTCACGTACACCATACTTATACCAGAATAGATTATTTTTTTGTTGACAATTTATTAATTAATAACCTTTGCTCTTGCAGTTATGATAGCATCTCGGTTTCTGATCATGCCCCTCTTGTACTTAAAATGATCCTCCATGGATGTGACTCCATGAGAAAGCATTGGAGATTGGATCCATTATTACTTACAGATGAAAAATTGGTTGCGAATATTTCTTCTAAAATTAATTTTTTTTTGAAAGAAAATAAAACTCCTGGTATGCCAAATAAAACGATATGGGAGGCCATGAAGGCATTTCTTAGGGGGGAATTTATTTCATTGGCAGCATTTAAAAGACGATCCTTAATACAGGAACAGAAGGTTATTTTAGATCAAATCCTGGACATTGACAGACAATATGCTCAATCTCCATCACCCGCTCTGTACAAGGAACGTATGACATTACAAACTAAATTTAATTTACTTTCTACTCGACAAATTGAAGGTTGTTTAATAAGGAACAAGAGTGAATTTTATGAACATGGCGAAAAAACCAGTAAACTTCTAGCTAATCAACTACGTGGTATTAGAGCTAAGCAAATTATTACTGGAGTTAGGACAGATAAAGGAGAGGTGACATCTGACCAACAAGCGATTAATGATATTTTCAGGTCATTTTATTCCAAATTATATACTTCAGAATATACAACAAACTTAAAGGATTTGGAAAATTTTTTTGATTCTATTGATATTCCTTTGATTTCTTCAGAATCTCGGCAAATTTTAGAAGCTCCCATCACAAAAGAAGAAATTCAGCTGGCAATATCATCCATGCAATCAGGAAAATCTCCAGGACCTGATGGGTTTTCCGCTGATTTTTTCAAAAAATTCTCTGATGACCTCGCCCCTTTCCTTTGTCAAGTTTTTACAGAGTCGCTTGACTCTGGTACACTTCCTCCTTCATGCTATCAGGCCTGTATCACTGTGTTGCTTAAAAAGGATAAGGATCCTGTTGATTGTGCTTCTTACAGGCCTATTTCCTTGTTAAATACCGATGTTAAAATTTTGTCAAAGTTGTTAGCTTCAAGGTTGGAAAAGATTCTTCCTTTTATAATTTCACAGGACCAAACCGGTTTCATTAAAAATCGCCATTCTTTTTTTAACTTGCGGCGGTTGTTTAATATTATTTATACTCCTCACCACAACATACCTGAATGTCTTATTAGTTTGGACGCTGAAAAGGCATTCGATAGGGTTGAGTGGGAGTATTTGTTTTTTACTTTGGAGAGGTTCGGTTTTGGTCCTTCCTTCTGTTCCTGGATTAAACTTCTCTATGCTAGTCCTTTAGCTTCAGTGTTAACTAATTGTCGCTATTCTGACTATTTTAGACTTTACCGTGGTACGAGGCAAGGCTGTCCTTTGAGCCCGTTGCTCTTTGCCTTGGCAGTTGAGCCGTTAGCTATTGCAATCCGTGGGAGCCGGGACTTTCTAGGCATTCGTAGGGGTGGCATTGAGCATAGGGTTTCACTCTATGCTGATGATCTTTTATTATTTCTCTCCAACCCACTTACTTCATTACCCGCTATACTCAACATTTTGGATAGTTTTAGTAGGTTTTCTGGTTATAAAATTAATCTTAATAAGAGTGAACTGTTTCTGATTAATGAAAAGATTCAAGTTCAGGATTTTGAAAATTTTCCTTTCAAGGTCGTTATTGATCATTTTAATTATCTTGGGATATGTGTCACTAAACAATTTAATTACTTGTTTAAAAATAATTTTCTCCCCTTACTTGACCAGTGCAAGTTAATACTTTCCAAATGGTCCCCATTATCCTTGTCTTTAATTGGCAGAATCAATTCTGTAAAAATGATGTTACTTCCAAAGTTTTTATATTTGTTTCAATGTCTCCCCATTTTTATTCCTAAATCCTTTTTTAAGTCTTTGGACTCTCTGATTACCTCATTTATTTGGAATGGTAAACATCCGAGATTGAGGAAAGTTTTTCTTCAAAGACCCAAATCAGTAGGTGGCATGGCTCTGCCTAACTTTCAATATTACTACTGGGCAGCAAATATCAGGTGCATGTTATATTGGAAACATTTTTATTTGGAACCCAAATCACCTATTTGGATCCTTATGGAGTCACATGTGGACAATCAAACTTCCCTACCGGCAATTTTAGGTTCACCACTTCCTCTTGCTTTGTCTACACTGGGTAATAATAAAGTAGTTCGTCAGTCTCTTAGAATTTGGTCTCAATTCAGGAAAAATTTCGGTCTTCAGTTTTTTTCCATTAGAAGTCCAATTGCCGCAAATCATTTATTTACCCCATCAACTATTGATAGTGCATTTCATATATGGCACAGAAAAGGTTTAAAATCTTTTGCGGATTTATATTTTGATGGTCAATTTGCAAGTTTTTCTCAACTTTCCACCAAATTCGACATCACTTTTACACACTTTTTCCGCTTCCTCCAGGTCAGACATTATGTGCAAACCATGACAAAACAATTCCCTCAAAAACCTTCTGATAATCCTCTAGATGATTTTTTATTAGTTAAACCAACTTCTAAGGGGGTAATGTCAGTTTTATATAATTTAATTTCAAATTTACAATCTTCTTCTCTGGCCGCTATCAAATTGAACTGGGAACAAGATCTTAATTTTACTTTTACTGATGAACTGTGGGACTCTATTCTTGGCCAGGTTCACACTGTATCAATGTGTGCTCGTCACGCTCTTATTCAATTTAAGATTGTACACCGGATGCACCTGTCCAAGGTTAAGTTAGCACGTATTTACTCGGATATAGACCCAACTTGTGAAAAGTGTGGTAGCGCTCCTGGCACTTTGCTTCACATGTATTGGTCCTGCCCGGCATTGATGAATTTTTGGCATTCTGTTTTTATCACTATGTCTGAAGTCCTGCAATATCAAATTAAACCTGATCCATTATGCGCCATTTTTGGTGTGGCTCCAGAACTTGTCTTGCCAAGTTCCAAATTAAAAGTATTCAAATTTTCATTATTATTGGCCAGACGTGCTGTATTACTGAAGTGGAAAGACTCTTCGCCCCCTTCACATTTACAGTGGATAAAAGATATAATGTCCTGTTTGGATTTAGAAAAAATCAGATATACAGTCTGTGGCTCTGAAAACAAATTCTATAAATTATGGCGCCCGTTTCTTGATTTCTTTGAAAGACCCACGATTATAGTTTCTGAGTAGCTCATATCCCCTTTACCCCAACCCCACTTCACATACATAATTTTTCTTTGTATTTTTTTTTTTTTTTTTTTTTTTTTTATTGTTTATTTAAAGGTTTCTGTGCTTTGAAGCATTTACATTTGTTGGCTTTAAGTTCTAGTTTTTTACTGTTTGGTTGAAACAAAAATGAAAATTTCTAATACTTTGTATTGTATTGATACTTCAATTAATAATAATAAAAAGACCTTTGAAAGAAAAGAATTTGATGCCTGCAACACGTTCCAAAAAACTGGGACAGGGGCATGTTTACCACTGTGTTACATCACCTTTCCTTTTAACAACACTCAACCATTTAGGAACTGAGGACACTAATTGTTGAAGCTTTGTAGGTGGAATTCTTTCCCATTTTTGCGTGATGTATGACTTCAGTTGTTCAACAGTCTGGGGTCTGTGTTGTATTTTGCACTTCATAATGTGCCATACATTTTCAATGGGAGACAGGTCTGGACTGCAGGCATGTGAAGACATGAAGACATGTGAAGCATATGAAACCCACATACGTGCACCACATGACCCCCCCCCAAACGTCTAAGATGGGACAACATAACCACAGATTGCATGTCATAATAAAATCACTACATATCAGTCCACTTGCCGCTTGGGCCTCAGCCTTCTCCCGTATTTGCTGTAAGCAGGCTGTACCGCCTCCGCGGCGTCTTCCTGCTGTGGAGCTGCTGCCTGCGGATGAGAACTGTTAGTCAACCTCTGTGGGTGTTCTGGGGAATGGTCTCTAGGGGGTCTGCCGCGCCGAGTAGCCTTAGCCAACTGCACAACGTCGTCAGCTACCACAAAAGCGGGTTTGAGCCTGTTTATGCCAATCATTTCTTTTCTGCTCCCCAAATCTAGCAAAAAATGCTTATCCCCTGTTTCCAGCACTCTATATGGTCCATCATAAGGTGGGCGTAAAGGTGGGCGATGGGCATCATGTCTGACAAAAACAAACTCCGCATTCTTTAAAGCCTTAGGCACAAAAACACGCGGAAAACTGTGGTGAACGGGGCCAGGTAGCGTGCTCGGGCCTGTGCTATTCTGTAACCGCTGAGCCGGGGAGCACTCTGGCGCTGGATTATCTGGGAGAAATTCCCCGGGCAGCCGAAGTGGCTGTGTGAAAACTAGCTCAGCTGGGGAGGCTTCTAAATCCTCTTTAGGTGCAGAACGCAACCCCAATAAAACCCATGGTAGCTTGTCCACCCAATTTGCATCCGTAAGCGACGCTCTGAGAGCCGCCTTCAGTGACCTGTGAAAACGTTCGCATAACCCGTTAGCTTGCGGGTTGTACGCGGTCGTGCGGTGGATCGTTGCCCCCAGGCTGCGGGCCATCGCTGACCAAAGTTCGGAAATAAATTGAGGGCCTCTGTCAGACGTAATGTCCGACGGGACTCCAAAACGCGCTACCCATGCCGTTAAAAACGCGTGCGCCACCTCCTCGACTGTGGTTGACGACAGCGGAACCACTTCCGGCCAGCGCGTGGTGCAGTCAACCATTGTCAGAAGATGTGTGCACCCTTGTGAGGGCGGGAGGGGGCCTATGAGGTCCACGTGGACATGATCAAACCTTTTAGCTGGGATGTGAAACGGCTCCAAGGGAGCTCTCGTGTGTCTATGAACCTTGGCCCGCTGACAAGCCATGCAGGCTGCCGCCCACTCTCTAACTTGTTTGCGCAGGCTCGGGCATACAAATTTCTCTCCTACCATTTTGACCGAAGCGCGCACTCCCGGGTGTGCCAGAGAATGGATCGAGTCAAAAACGCGGCGGCGCAACGCGGCTGGAACCACAGGACGCGGCCGCCCAGTGGAGACATCGCATATTAGGGGGGGCATACCGTCTTGCAGCACCCTGTTCTCCAGCCTTAACCCTGTTGGTCCAGACTGGAGCGCGCGCACATCCGCGTCGCTAACCTGCTCCGCGGCCATGGCTGCATAATCTATCCCCACACGGACCGGGGCCGCGCGCACTTCCGCATCGCTAACCTGCTCCGCGGCCATGGCTGCAGAATCTACCTCTATGCGGGCTGGAGCCGCCACGGTGCGCGAGAGGCAGTCCGCCACTACATTAAGTTTACCCGCCACATGCTGGATATCGGTAGTAAACTCCGATATCGCGGCCAGCTGTCTCTGCTGCCGGCCCGACCAAGATTCTGAAATCTTGGCCATCGTGAAAGTCAGCGGCTTGTGGTCAACGAACGCGGTGAAACGGCGTCCTTCCAGCCAGAACTGGAAGTGGCAAATGGCCAAGTGGAGAGCTAACAACTCCCTGTCGAATGCGCTGTATTTTCGTTCGCTGTCGCGCAGGGTCTTGCTGAAAAAGGCGAGCGGTTGCCAGGCTCCGGCTACATACTGTTCCACGACCGCCCCTATGGCCACATCTGACGCGTCAGTAGTGAGCGCCATGTGGGCCGCGGGGACTGGATGTGCCAACAACGCAGCGTTTGCCAGGGCTGTTTTGACTTCAGAGAATGCGCGCTCTCGCTCCGGAGACCATTCGACTTTATTTGTGGGTTTTTGTTTTTTTAGTGCAGCATACAATGGTTGCATGAGCTGCGCTGCACGGGGGAGGAAACGGTTATAAAAATTCACCATTCCCAAAAACTCCTGTAACGCTTTGACCGTTTGTGGTTGGGGAAAATTTGTTACTGCGCGCACTTTGTCAGGCAGAGGAACCACTCCTTCTGGGGAGACGCGATGCCCCAAAAAATCAATCTGCGTCACCCCGAACTGACACTTCGCTGGGTTGATTATTAACCCGTGCTCTGCCAACCTCCGGAAAACTGCTGTGAGGTGGTTTTCGTGTTCGTCTTCGGACGCGCTGGCTACCAATATGTCGTCCAGGTAGACGAACACGAAAGAGAGATCGCACAAAACCGCGTCCATCATGCGTTGGAACGTCTGCGCCGCGCCTTTAAGCCCAAACGGCATGCGCAAAAACTCGAAAAGCCCGAAAGGAGTTATTACCGCTGTTTTGGGTATGTCCTCAGCGCGCACTGGGACCTGGTGGTAACTGCGTACCAAGTCTACTTTAGAAAAAACGCGCGCCCCCACCAAATGAACTGAAAAATCTTGGATGTGCGGGATCGGGTAGCGGCCGTGCGCTGTAGCGTTGTTCAGCCTGCGGAAATCACCGCAAGGTCGCCACGAGCCAGGACCATGTGAAGCGGTGAGGTCCATGGGCTCTTCGAATGCCTGATGATGCCCAACCTTTCCAGGTTGGCGAACTCCTCGCACACTATGGTCAGTTTAGCTGAATCCAAGCGCCGAGCTTTTGCAAAAACCGGCGGTCCGGTGGTAGTAACAAAATGTTCCACCTCGTGTTTAGCCACGGTCGCCGAAAATGTTGGGACCGTGAGTGCTGGAAACTGAGTGAGGAGTGTGTGGAACTTACCACCTGCGGCTGTGACGTTGGCTTGTGCTGTTGGCGGGGCCACTCGAGCTGTACAGGGAATAGAATAAAAAGAGAGTGCATTAACCAGGCGTCTGTTAGCAAGATCGACCAACAAACCATGTGAGCACAAAAAGTCAGCCCCTAACATGTTGAAATTGACTGCCACTATGACGAAAGTCCACTCGAATGTCCGGCCGTGTAAAGACAGAGGCAGAGTCCTCTCACCGAAGGTCTTAATCGCCGAGCCGTTCGCTGCTGACACCCCGGGACCACTGGAAGGCGCCAGCCGGTCAGCGTAGGAAGGTTTGATGAAACTCAGCTGGGAGCCTGTGTCCACGAGGAAATGCCTCCCCGAGCGCGCATCCCTCAAGTAGAGCAGCTTGTTCTCCTCTCCGAGGGCCGCAGCTGCTACCGACTCCCGGTCTTGTCGTTTCCCGAGCGCTTGAAATGGCACGGTGGAATGTACTTGCGTGCCCTCTCTGCAAAACGGCGACGGTAGAAGCAAAGGACGTCGTCTGCTCCGTGTTTCCTGGCCCCTGCCGCCGCCGTCGTCGGTGAGTCTGGTGCTGCAGCCTCTGGCCCCCTGCCATCTCCGGACATTGCGCCTAGCTCCGCTGCCACAGCCGTAGCCGCACGCCGTTTATTGGCGTCGACGAGTTGTTGCGCCTCCTGGCCCAGCTCGTGGTAGTCTCGTCGGGCCAACAGTGGTGAACTGGCCAGGGTCACTCTCACCGCTGACGGTAGGGTCCTGAGGAAAAGGTGGGTGAAGATGAAGTTATCATCTTCGGAGTCTCTCAAACTCAACATCTTCCCCATCAGGTCTGCAGGTCTGTCGCTCTCAAATTCAGTCAGCGCCAGGAGCCCCTCTGCTCATTCCTCCACCGAGGGGGTGAAGTAACGGATGAGTGCAGCCTTCAACGTGCTGTACTTGTCGCTGTCCGGCGGGTGGTTGATCAGGCTCTCCACTCGCTGGGCTGTGTGGTTGTCCAGCTTTGCAACCACATGGTAGAACTTTGTGGCATCTACCGAAATCCTCCGGAGGTGGAACTGTGCCTCGACTGCGTTAAACCAGGAGCGCGGATTGTTCTGCCAGAAGTCCGGTAGCTGAACTGTGGCTGCATTCATTTGGCTGGCTCCTGACGAGTCTGGCTCGGGATAATCGCCTCCGCTCATGATACGTCTTAGGGTCACCAGTGTGGAGAAGTGTGGAAGGACGAGGCTGAGTTTATTTCTCAAGTCCAGTTTTATTCACATTCACATTCTTCAACATCCAAAAACAGAAAGAGAGTGAATCTCCCAACATCTGTCCCTTTTATACCCCAGGACATCAAAGCACACAGTCACATTGTCTTTTAATCCCAAATCACAATGCATCCCCCTCCAGGTCTTCTCGCCTCCACCTAAAGTCCTGGTGGTCAGGAAATCCTTCAAGGCCATCTCTTTGCATACAAAAGGCCAGATTTCACATCCTCCTGTTACCCCTAGGAGGTTCAGTCCTTTTGTTCCTCTGAGACGTGAAGCATACAATAAGCATACAGTAATCTACATGTGAAGCATATGAAACCCACATATGTGCACCACAATAGTCCTTTTCCTCTTTAGCCCGGAGGACATGACACCCATGATTTCCAAAAACTATTTGAAATGTGGACTCATCAGACCACAGCACACTTTTCCACTTTGCGTCTGTACATCTCAGATGAGCTCAGGCCCAGAGCAACTGGAAGCGTTTTGGTAGAGTTTTAACTTGCACTTGTAGATGTAGCGACAAACTGCTTTAACTGACAGTGGTTTTCCAAGATGTTCCTGAGCCCATGTGGTAATATCCTTTACAGAGTCGTCGTCGTCGGCCTCCGTCGGTCTATGATGACCATGGAAGAGAATCCTAAACGTGTACTCTGCTGGAACAGCACCGCCTGTGGCTGAACAGGCCGATGCGCACCGGTGTTCTACCTTCCAGCGTTGGGCGTTGGTAGGATTCAAGCCTGGGCAGGAAGATATGGAGGACAAGATGTTACCCATGCAGCATGTCCCCCCTCTCCACGTCACTGATGAATCCAAAGGAACAGCAGGGCTGCTATAGTTTGGCACCAGCGCCGTCGCAGGAGCTGCCAGAATGATGTTGAGCACAACAGAGAACTGCCTTAGGGGCTCCGACTCCGGATTTTTCCTCAGGGTTGACTCCCGAAGCCTTTCCCGTGACCGGGTGTGCCGCAAGGCAGCGGAGGTTTGAAATCAGGGTTTACCTTCCCCTAGATGGGCTACCTTCCCAGGTTGACGAGCCACCATCTACCCGAAGCATCTGGTTTTAAGGCGCCAGAGATCCGCCCTCGCCCCTTCTCCTATTAGTAAAAGCAGTTCCGCCGGGCTTAGAGACTAAACCACACGGGCAGGCTAGGAGTTGGACTTAGTTGTCAGAGGCTTTTCGAGACGCACGCCATAAGGAGCATTTTATGAGCACTGGGAGCTTAACCCCAGTGCTGCTCCTGGCTATAACAACCTTGGAACCATACTTTACAGAGTGATGTTGGTTTTAATACAGTGCAGCCTGAGGAATCAAAGGTCAGGGACATTCAATGTTTGTTTTTGACCTTGCCACTTGTGTGCAGAAATTTTTCCAGATTCTTTAAATTGTTTGGTATTATGGCCGGTAGATGATGAAATCCCTAAATTCCTTGCAACTGTACATTGAGAAACATTGTTCTTAATTAAACTGGAGGCCTGTGCAGTTTTTCACAAAGTGGTGAACCTCGCCCCATCCTTGCTTGTGAATTACTGAGCCTTTTGGGGATGTTCCCTTTATCCCTAATCATGACACTCACCAGTTTCCAATTAACCTGTTCACCTGTGGAATGTTCCAAAAATGTGTTTTCTGAGCATTCCTCAACTTTCCTAGTCTTTACTTGACCCTGTCGCAGCTTTTTTGGAATGTGTTGCAGGCATTAAATTTGAAATGAGTGAATATTTGTAAAATAAACAGTTTGAACATTAAATATCTTGTCTTTGTTGTGTATTTAATTGAATATAGGTTGAAAAGGATTTGCAAATCATTTTATTCCTTTTGTCTTTACATTTTACACTTCCCATTTTCCCAGCTTCAATGGAATTGGGATTTGTAGTGACCCCTGAAAGGGTTAGCGTTCCAGCTTGCAGCACATTTCCAGAGCAGAACAACAATAAACTACTCCCAGTCCTACAGACTACAGGTACAGTACATCTCAAAAAATTAGAATATCATGAAAAAGTTAAATATTTTTTGTCACTCATTTCAGGAAGTGAAACCCATATATTGGATAGATTCATTAACCAGAGAGTGATATATTTCAAGTGGGTTTTTTTTATTTTAATTTTGATGATTATGGCTTACAGCCCATGAAAACCCCAAATTCAGTTTCTCAAAATATTAGAATATTACATAAAATTAATTAAAAAAATAGTTTTTTTTAATACACATGTGGACCGACTGAAAAGTATGTCCATGTACACACCCAATACTTGGTCGGGGCTCCTTTTGGATTAATTACTGTACCAATGTGGCATGGCATGGAGGTGATCAGTCTGTGGCACTGCTGAGGTGTTATGAAGGTCCAGGTTGCTTTGATAGTGACCTTCAGCTCGTCTGCATTGTTGGGTCTGGTGTCTCTCATCTTCCTCTTGACAATACTCCATAGATTCTCTATGGGGTTTAGGTCAGGAGAGTTTGCTGGCCAATCAAACACAGTGATGCCAGGTTTTGATACTTTTGGCAGCGTGGGGAGGGTGCCAAGTCCTGCTGGAAAATGAAATCGTCTACCAGGAAATTTTAGAGCACTTCATGCTTGCGTCTGCTGACAAGCTTCATGGAGAAGCTGATTTCATTTTCCAGCAGGACTTGGCACCCTCCCCACACTGACAAAAGTATCAAAACCTGGTTTAATGACCATGGCATCACTGTGTTTGATTGGCCAACAAACTCTGCTGACCTAAACCCCATAGATCTGTAGAGTATTGTCAAGAAGATGAGAGACACCAGACCCAACAATGCAGATGAGCTGAAGGTCACGATCAAAGCAACCTGGACCTTCATAACACCTCAGCAGTGCCACAGGCTGATCACCTCCATGCCACGCCACATTGGTACAGTAATTAATCCAAAAGGAGCCCCAACCAAGTATTGAGTGTGTACATGGACATACTTTTCAGTCGGTCCACATTTGTATTAAAAAAACTATTTTTTAAATTAATTTTATATAATATTCTAATTTTTTGAGAAACTGAATTTGGGGTTTTCATGGGCTGTAAGCCATAATCATCAAAATTAAAATAAATAAACACTTGAAATATATCACTCTCCGTGCAATGAATCTATATAATATATGGGTTTCACTTTCTGAAATGAGTGACAAAAATATTGAACTTTTTCATGATATTCTAATTTTTTGAGATGTATCTGTACATTTAGAGTTTGTAGAATCACAGTATCTCCCTCCAGCAGTGGGGCAAGAAACTCTGCAGAAGAAGCCAAATAACTTTGGGGACCACCTCAACAGTGATCAGTGTGACTGTAGAGAAATGAGGAGGCTTTTCTCCTAAATTTGAGGCAAATGTCTGATATGAACCAAAATGACCAACAGCTTACAAGAACTAACATTAAAATTGTAACAGAACCAGGGGTACAATGGGACTTAAAGGTTACCCCAGTCATACTTTCTGTTAACAATCAGAATACAAGTGTCAGTGGGAGGGGGACACCATAGATGACCTAATTACCAAAACCTAAAGAGCATGGAACTTCCACATAAAATTATAGTATATACTGTATGTCATCTCTTTACACCACTGTGGCTGGTGGTCTCCCACCAACACCTTCACTGTTCCCGAGTACTTCTTCTCATGTTCTGCTGTTAGAAAAGAAAATAGCATCTTTGTTTTGATTTCACATACCAGACCTCCGTAACATTTACTTTGAAAAAAGAGGTTTCCAATTGTATATGTGAGGGAGACGGCTTACTGTGCATAATTACATGTGTAAATCTTGAATGAGCCTTGAGGTGCTGTTCCAGAAAGTTACCATAAATGCTCGTCGGGCTGTTAATCAACTCTGATGAAGCCAACATTTCACTCTGTACATCCAAGTCAGGCTTATCCTACATGTATAAATCTGGAGCAGTCTGATGTGTGAGTCGGCATTGGGGCTTGATCTGCAATTTATCGCTGAGCATATTATGCAAGCTTGCACATTTAAGCAGTCAATGGTTTCAATTTCTCTGGGACTCAGCATGTTTCAGGCATTGGTTTCTGAGGCCATTAAGCTTTTTACTGTTTTCTGTGTTTAAAATTAACAGCTCACAACTGCTTCAAAAGGAAACACTGTGGATTTCAGAATAAAGTAAAACTTCTGTCTCACTGGCACAGATGTGTCTGTCTAACTTTAGCTTGTTGCATCTGGCAAAAATGAAATGAAAGCACACTGGTTCAACATTTGCAACAAGACTTGACAAGTTCTAGGAAAAAAAATTGCCTGGAGTTATGCATACATACTTGTCCTCCTTCAGCCTGGTTTTGCAAGATAGCAAGGCCTGAGGTTGTATAATACAAATGCAGACATTTATAAGTAAAGGAGCAGAGCATCTTACTGCCGGCTACACAAAATGCATGTTTGTCTGATCCATTCATATGCATTTGCTTTCACATTCCTCACAGTCTTTACTGTCATTGGTCACAACATCCATAAATCAGTGAAATATGGTTTGGCTTCTTGCAGCAACAATTGGCAGGGGTCATCGGTTCTCATGGTTACCCAGTGGAAAATCTATTCTATCATATGAAGAATAGTTTGTTGATTGATATTTTAAGAGTTTTTCTATATCTGACTTTTGTTTTACTTTTAACAGATGGACGACATTGACGCCATGTTCAGTGAGATGTTGGGGGAGATGGACCGTCTCACTGAGGTGAGCTCAGGCTGGAGTCACCAATATTGTGTTACTTCAGTTTTTGTAACAGTTGCTTAGATTAATTTAATACCATTCTGTCATTAATTTTTTTCAGCGCTACAATATAACATTATCAACTGACAATGCATCATTATTTAAATGTGTGTGCCATTGTTTTTTCTAATGTTTTTATTCATTATTTAAATGTACTTTCTGAGAGCTAGATTGCGAAACTTTTAAAAAGAGCTAATGTGATGGCGTGACGTTCGTCCTTCCACATTTCATGGGAATCGCTACTCCTCTTAGGCATTTTCCCCAATGGTCACCTAACTCACCCACAATGATCCTCAGATGGGCCTACATCCAGTTTGTGCTCACGGTCACTGTCAAATGTCAGGAAATCTGGGGACTTAGTTGTTTTCATGAAAATTGCTACTCCTCCTAGGCACTTTCCCCAGTGGTCATCAAACTCACTCACAAGGATCATCAGGTGGGTCTGCATCCAGATTGTGCTCAAGGTCAAGGTCAAAGGTCAGGAGACCTGGGCCCTTATGTGATTTCAGAAAAAAAATAGTACTCCTCCTAGGCAACTGCCCTAATTCTCAACAAAGTCATGCACAATGATTCTCAAGTGGGTCCACATCAAGGTTGTGCTCAAGGTCATCAGATATCAGTGCTCATATGATTTTATGAAAATTGCTACGCTTCCTAGCCAATCTCCCTAATTCTCGACAAACTCACACTCAATGATCCTCAGGTAGGTCTGCGTCCAGGTTAAGGTCAAGGTCATTGTCAAAGGTCAGGAGAACTTTTCATTTATGAATTTACAAAAATCATTACTCCTCCCAGGCAATTGTCCCAATGTTCAGCAAACTCCTGTGCAGTGATCCTCAGGTGGGTCTGCAGCTAGGTTGTCCTTAATGTCAAGGCCAACGGTCAATGGATCTGAGCACTCTCAGGGTGATTTCATCAGGCTGGAATGAGCTTCTCTCTCATCGACGGTCTGGTTTTAAAAGATGACCAATTCAATGTATGCACACAAATTATCTAAAATATCCAAGTAACAATCAGTTTTCTAAAGATTTACCCATAGTATTTAATTTTAGTCGTGGATGTAAAATGGAAACATTAAGTGAATTCTAATCTAAAAGTTCATCTGAGTTTGCATGTGGTTATTAGTGAGTTGCAATTTGAGTTGACAACTTACCAAAGCCAAGTTGTAGAAAATATGTCTTTTGAAATGGAAAACATCATGGAGTGTGTAACTGTGGAATTAATTACAACTACAAAAACCATCATAAGTTGTATTTATAGAGCACCGGGTACCGATATTGACATTTTCAAAGAAAAATTGTCTGAGCTTTTCAGTGCAGTAGGTAATAAGAAGCTGGTATTTATTTGTGGAGACTTCAATATTGACTTATTAAATCCAAATGACCATATCCAAATAGGTGAATTCATAAATTCCATGTTTTGTATGGGGTTCTACCCTTCAATAACATACCCCACCAGAATAATAACACATTCAGCAACGCTTATTGATAACATTTTCACAAATGTCACTGAGGGTAATGTAACTGCTGGTCTTATTATCAATGATGTGACAGACTATCTTCTCGTTTTTGTTTCTTCACACACTGGTGTAACACATACAGTGGGGTAAAGTATTTAGTCAACCACCAATTGTGCAAGTTCTCCCACTTAAAAGATGAGAGAGGTCTCCAATTTTCATCATAGGTATACCTCAACTATGAGAGACAAAATGAGAAAAAAAAAATCCAGAAAATCACATTGTCTGATTTTTAAAGAATTTATTTGCAAATTATGGTGGAAAATAAGTATTTGGTCACCTACAAACAAGCAAGATTTCTGGCTCTCACAGACCTGTAACTTCTTTTTTAAGAGGCTCCTCTGTCCTCCACTCGTTACCTGTATTAATGGCACCTGTTTGAACTCGTTATCAGTATAAAAGACACCTGTCCACAACCTCAAACAGTCAGACTCCAAACTCCACTATGGCCAAGACCAAAGAGCTGTCAAAGGACACTAGAAACAAAATTGTAGACCTGCACCAGACTGGGAAGACTGAATCTGCAATAGGTAAGCAGCTTGGTGTGAAGAAATCAACTGTGGGAGCAATTATTAGAAAATGGAAGACATACAAGACCACTGATAATCTCCCTCGATCTGGGGCTCCACGCAAGATCTCACCCCGTGGGGTCAAAATGATCACGAGAACGGTGAGCAAAAATCCCAGAACCACACGGGGGGACCTAGTGAATGACCTGCAGAGAGCTGGGACCAAAGTAGCAAAGGCTACCATCAGTAACACACTACGCTGCCAGGGACTCAAATCCTGCAGTGCCAGACGTGTCCCCCTGCTTAAGCCAGTACATGTCCAGGCCCGTCTGAAGTTTGCTAGAGAGCATTTGGATGATCCAGAAGAGGATTGGGAGAATTTCACATGGTCAAATGAAACCAAAATAGAACTTTTTGGTAAAAACTCAACTTGTCGTGTTTGGAGGAGAAAGAATGCTGAGTTGCATCCAAAGAACACCATACCTACTGTGAAGCGTGGGGGTGGAAACATCATGCTTTGGGGCTGTTTTTCTGCAAAGGGACCAGGATGACTGATCCATGTAAAGGAAAGAATGAATGGGGCCATGTATCGTGAGATTTTGAGTGAAAACCTCCTTCCATCAGCAAGGGCATTGAAGATGAAACATGGCTGGATCTTTCAGCATGACAGTGATCCCAAACACACCGCCCGGGCAACGAAGGAGTGGCTTCGTAAGAAGCATTTCAAGGTCCTGGAGTGGCCTAGCCAGTCTCCAGATCTCAACCCCATAGAAAATCTTTGGAGATAGTTGAAAGTCCGTGTTGCCCAGCGACAGCCCCAAAACATCACTGCTCTAGAGGAGATCTGCATGGAGGAATGGGCCAAAATACCAGCAACAGTGTGTGAAAACCTTGTGAAGACTTACAGAAAATGTTTGACCTCTATCATTGCCAACAAAGGGTATATAACAAAGTATTGAGATGAACTTTTGTTATTGACCAAATACTTATTTTCCACCATAATTTGCAAATAAATTCTTTAAAAATCAGACAATGTGATTTTCTGGATTTTTTTTTTCTCATTTTGTCTCTCATAGTTGAGGTATACCTATGATGAAAACTGGAGACCTCTCTCGTCTTTTAAGTGGGAGAACTTGCACAATTGGTGGCTGACTAAATACTTTTTTTAACCCGCTGTAACTTTGAAATAGATCAGGTTTTTAAACGACTTGTAACAGAAACCACAATCAACAATCTTAGAAATGATCTAAAAATACAAGACTGGAGCGGTGTTTATGTTGACGACATTGATACAGCATATGGAGAATTTGTCTCTATTTTATCACAACTATATAATAAACACTGCCCTCTAGTGGTAAAGGAAACTAAAGTTAAATACAGAGATAAGCCTTGGATCACCAAGGGCCTGCAAAATGCTTGTAAAAAGAAAAACTTGTTATACAAAATGTTTCTGAAATTAAGAACTGTGGAAGCAGGAAAGAAATACAAGACTTATAAAAATAAACTCATTAGTATTTTAAGATGAAGTAAAAAAAATTACAGTAAATTATTGGAAAATAACAAAACTAATACATGTAATATGTGGAGGGTGTTAAATAATATAACAGAGGAAAACTAAATTCCAACCACATCTCTTATTTAAATTCAGATAATGGAATAATCAATGAAAATAGCTTGATCTCCAACACATTTAATGAATATTTTGTTAATATAGGAAAAAAGATCACCAACTCCACTGTATCATCAGCAAATACAAGTGGCGCTGACAATGTTGTCAACATAAACGCTTACTCAATGTTTGTGAAAGAAACAGATGAAAAAGAAATTCTTGACATTATTAACAAATTCAAAGACAAAAAAATCAACTGATTGTGTTGATTTCAGTATGTTCTTGGTTAAATGTATTATTGATTGTAACACTTCACTTTCATATGCAACATGTCACTTACTGCTGGTAAATTTCCAAAGAAAATGAAAATAGCAAGAGTCATTCCTCTGTATAAGACTGGTGACAAACATTCATTGTCAAACTACAGACCCATCTCCTTGTTACCTTAGTTCTCCAAAATACTGGAAAAAATATTTGTTAAGAGACTAAATGATTTCATTAATAAGCACAATATACTCTGTAAACAACAGTATGGATTCAGGAAGAACTGGACCACCTCACTGGCACTCATGGACTTTGTTGAACAGATTACGGATGCAACAGATAGAAGAGAATACACAGTTGGAATATTTCTGGACTTACAAAAGGCATTTGATACAGTTGACCATAAATTACTCCTCAGTAAATTACATAAGTATGGCATCAGAGGAATTGCTTTTGACTGGTTACACAGCTATTTAGAAGACAGATATCAATATGTTCATATGAATAATACAGACTCTGAGTTGCTGAAGATGACGTGTGGGGTACCACAGGGTTCTGTGCTTGGTCCACTGGTGTTTATTTTGTATATTAATGATTTATGTTCTGTGTCTAAATTGCTCAAGTGTATTTTATTTGCAGGTGACACAACTTTTTTTTGTAGTGGAGAAAATCTTAAGCAGCTTCTGGATTCAGTAGAAAATGAACTTAAACAAATCAATCAATGGTTCAATCAATCAATCAATCAATGGTTCACTGCCAATAAATTCACCTTGGAAAAACAAAATGTATAATATTTGGAAACCGCAAATTATATAATCACAGAAAAATTAAAATAAACAATGTTGAAAACTAACATATCGACAGAGAATGCAAGAAGGACAATATGAAAAAAAATGGTGGAAATGGACACAATACAAAGTGCAACAACGAGACAGAAATTGAAAGAATAACCAAAGAAACTGGAAAAACCAGAAGAATCTAGAGATGGAAACTAAAAACTTGATGCTCCAACATTTGTCCCCCCCCCTTTTTTCTGTTTTTTTTTTTTTTTTGACTGTATGGATAGTTCCTTTTTTAAATATATAGAGACTGTGTTCTGAATGTAATATATATAACCAAAGAAACTGGAAAAACCAGAAGAATCTAAAGACGGAAACTAAAAACTTGATGCTCCAGCATTTGTCCCCCCCCCCCCGCTTTTTTTCTGTTTTGTTTTTTTTTGACTGTATGGTTAGTTCCTTTTTTAAATATATAGAGACTGTGTTCTGAATGTAATATGTATCATGAAAACTGAATAAAAAACAAAGTTACAAAAAAAAAAAAATGTTGAAATTGACACAGTTTTCAAAACCCAAGTTTCTAGGGGTCATTGTTGATAACAAACTAAACTGGAAATCACACATAAACTATGTCAAAACTAAAATGTCTAAATCCATTGCCGTACTGTAAAAAGTTAAGGATCTCCTGTGTCAGAAATCACTTTGCATTTTATATGATTCACTGATAGTTCCTTTTATGACATACTGTGTGGAGATCTGGGGAAACACATATAAAACAAACACAAACTCAATCTTTTTACTACAGAAAAAAGCCGTATGCATTGTATCAAAGAAATTTTACCATGAACCAACAAATCCAATATTCACTCAGTTACATACCCTTAAATTTAGAGATCTGGTAGATTATGTCATTCAAATCATGTACAAAGCAAATAATAACCAATTACCTGTAAATATTCAGAGACTGTTTAAAAAAAAGGGAAAGCAAATATGAGCTAAGAGGTAACTGTTTTTAATAAGCCAAAGGTTAGAACAAATACAAAGTATCATTGCATGTCTGTCACTGGAGTTAAACTGTGGAACTGTTGCTCTGAAAATATTAAAACATGTTCAACTCTGAAGCAATTCAAAAAATTGTACAAAGATGAGAAAATCTCTCAGTATCTCACTGTAAATGCTGGGAGATAAATTTGTAATAACTTAAAGGGTTTTTTTTTTGTCTACTTGTTCTATTTGATTTTCTTTGTTGATTTTGGGTAAGACTTAAATTTTTGTTATTGATTTTAAAATTGTAACGGGGTAGGCACTATATAAGCACTAGCTTCAGCCTACACCCTTTCGGTTGTTCTTTTGTGTGTTCTTATTGTATTGTATGTGTTTATTATTATTATTATTATTATTACCGAATAAAATAAATTCAATTCAATCTCCCAGCATGCTCTGGGGCAATATAAGGACCTGTGCTTATGTAGCACTTTTACTAGTCTCAAAGACCACCCAAAGCACTTCACTCATACTCTCTACTCTGAGAGCCTATAGGAGACGAATACCTAGAGACAATTTAGAATGACCAATTGGCCTAACATGCATGTCTTTGGATTGTGGGAGGAAACCAGAGCTCCCAGAGTAAACCCACACAGCACAGGCAGAACATGCAAACTCCACACAGAAAGGTTCCTACCCCTGCCAGCCTGGGAATTTGAACCTAGAACCTTCTAGCTGTTAGGCAGCAGTGCTAACCACTGTATCACCATGCTGCCAGTATTTGTGTAAAGTGTTACTACTCATATTTGTGTTATGTTTTCCCATATCTGTTGTGGTGTTTTACTGGTTTTCAATGTTGTATTTAATTTGCAGTTTTGTTTAGGAAAAATAATGTCTTTACCTGTTAATTGTATGTTAAATGTCCCTCTTGAAAGCTCAAATAATAACAGCGATATTCTTCTGAGCCTGCACAGCTACCTAGCTATTTTTAAAAATGCATCACTTGCATGAAAGTTATGTAATTCCACCTTCATAGTTGTCAAGAGTACAGCTGTGTAGGATTAAGTAGATTTTTCTTTATTTTTTTCTGCAAAGTAACTTATAATTGATATCACTAGATAAAACTGACATAAAAGCTGTTTATGCAGCTTGTTATCTTAATATTTTTAAGTAAACTCTATAAACTGTTTTTACGAGAATGGATCAGATGGGCAGCTGGAGTAGCATCATATCGTCACTGTCGGGTGCGAACCTTGTATCTCCAAAACAGATATTTTTCAGGAAATTAGAAAAATGTTGTATTTTCTGAATGACTTAGCCGTTATGAGATTCATTCACAAGGCTTTTCTAATGCTTGTCATTGGCTTGATAGTAGCTAAAAAGTCCCCAGAGATGTAAAAGTTGACCAATAGAATGACTGTATACAAAAACTAAAAAAGATCAATTATGGAGATACGAGGTTTTCACCCGACCGCAACAATATGAATGAATGAATGAATGAATTTATTTTTGGATAATACAGTACAGGTTAAAAGAAACTGTATAATATAACAACAAGGTCAAATTAGACAAAGACTCCTTCTACTAAACAATTCCACGTGAGTTATCCGAAATGGGTGATGGCTGAAGCCGCAGCTTATATTGCCCACCCATATTCCATCCAAGAATTCAAAGAAAAAAGAGTAAACAAGACAAGAGTGATTGCAATTTAGAACAAAGCTAAGACAAAGTGTGACTGAGAGAAAAAAAAAAAAGAAAACTAAGCTAAGCTAAGTTAAGCGGTTACTATTCAAGACAAATCTAAGACAGAACGTCACAGAGAGAGAAAAAAAAAAAAAAACTAAGCTACAACACAACACAGGCTGGATATGTCAATCCTTATGTGAGTTTACATGTCGTCTTGTAAATATGTTTGGAGTATTTCTTCCTTTAGTTTTTGTTTAAATTGTCCAAGCGTTGTACATGATTTTAATTCAGGTCCATAATCGTTCCATAATCTGACTCCTTGCACTGAAATACAGTGTTGCTTGGTGGTTGTTCTCACTGTAGGCTTTTGAAATATACATGTTCCTCTGAAGTGATATCGTTTCTCCCTTGTTTGGAACAACTTTTGGATATTTGCGGGCAGTGATAAATTCTTCACTTTGAACATTATTATTGCGGTTTTAAAGTCAACCAGATCTTTCAACTTGAGAGTTTTTTGTTTAAGAAAAAGTGGGTTTGTTGGTTCCCTGTAAGCTGCTTTGTTTATTATTCTAATAGCTCTCTTCTGAAGCATAAAGAGTGGATATATGTTTGTTTTATATGTATTTCCCCATACTTCATTACAATATGTCATGTATGGGAGTATTAATGAATGATACAAGGTGTATAGTGTGGGTTGATTCAGCAAATATTTCACTCTCTGTAATATTGCAATTGATTTGGAAACTTTACCTTTGATATAATTAATATGTGACTTCCAACACAGTTTGTTATCAATTATTACTCCAAGGAATTTAGTTTCAGATACCCTTTCAATCTCTACACCATTTACACTGAGTTTGGGTACTGGATTGTTGTGATGGTTGTTAAAGACTATAAATTTTGTCTTACTTAAATTGAGCGTTAATTTGTTTGAATCAAACTACAGTTTAAGCTTTCCTAATTCCTTCCCGAGTGGCATTGGAATATTCCACTATTATATTATACTATTACACTATACTATTACACTATACTATTAATTATATTATTCCACTACTATATCCCACTATTCCCGAGTGGAATATTATTTATTATATACTTTAAAGGGCCCATATTGTGCTAATTTTTTTTGTTTTTTGTTTTGTGGGCTTTAACCTTATAAAAACCGACCACAAGTCACTTGTAAACTCTTAAAATATTCATTGCTTTCTTCACAGAGAAATGTACACCTTTTTTTTTCTCTTAAAAAGTGGATTGCGCTCTTCCGGTTATGGCGGCCACGTGAGAGGGACACGTCTCGCTCTGCTCTGCTCCTGGAGACGAAAAAACAGCAAATAACTCTCTCATTTGGGACAGAACCTATCCCAGCGTTTGGACGAGGATATGTCGGTGAAGCCTAAGGCTGGAAAACCAGGTAGAGGAAAAAGCGAGCCGCCGAAACAGTCTAAATTAACGGACTTTCACGTCTGTGACGCAGCAGATAAAGAAGCTCCATATATGGCGGAGGAAGCGAGCAGCGGTGCGGTGAATGTGGGAGGCGGCACAGGTGCGGTGCTTAACGCCATTAGTTCAATGAGAGCGGACTTTTCCGCTAAGTTTGATGGGATTATGGCAGCGTTGGAAGGAATGAGAAAAGAATTGGGTGACTGTGTAGAACGAATGGCGCAGGTAGAGCTTCGTGTCTCTAGTGCTGAAGATGACGTCACCTGTCTTCAATTAAAGGTGCGCACTTTGGAAAAAAAAATAAAAATCTGGAAAATAATGTCTTGGACTTGGAATCCCGGTCGAGACGGAACAACTTGAGGCTGGTGGGTCTACCGGAGGAATCCGAAGGTCGGGACACATGTTCCTTTTTGGAAAAGTGGATTCCGGAGGCGCTGGGCAGCGCGGAGCTGCAATCAGCAGTCGTTCTGGAAAGCGCATATCGTATCGGCCCACGGAGAGATAAGGGACCACCGAGGATGATTATTATGAAGTTTATCAGCAACAGAGACAGGATGAAGATCTTCAATGCTGCGCGAGCTAAAGGCCAGATTAAACACCAGGACCAGCAGGTGCGGTTCTACCCAGATTTGGCCACAGGAATCCAACAATTGAGGAAGCAGTTTGATCCCGTACGTAAAGAGCTGCGCAACCTTGGGATTCGTCATGGTGTAATTCATCCTGCGAGACTGTTGACCACGTATGGGGACAGAACCCACATCTTCAAGACCCCAGAGGAGGCGCAGGAGTTCATCAAGAAGATCCAAGAAGAGACTGGTGGGAGCTAAGCATGAACAAAATATAAGGTAGAATATTTAAGCATTTGCACAGGCATCTGACTGATCTGAAGCAAATAGCAAGTTTACAAAATATAGATTGTATTATATATTAAAAAAAAACAACAACAAAACTATGATGTACAAAGTTGCTAAAAATTTTGGAGTTAAGTTGGAAAACTACAGAAGAGAGTTAATGTTATGTCATTAAAAGTAGCAGAGTTAGGGTGACTGGGAGGATGAAGAAGGAGTGGCTTTGGCTGGTCCTCGTGGGTGTGGAACGGTCGATGGTTATATCGGGAGATGGAATTTTTTTTTTGATTTTGGGGGGATTACCACAAATGTGGGAAGGGGGAATTTGTTTGTGTGTAGTTTGTAGGATGAATGTTCAACCACTCATGTTTTTGCTTCTCTGTATGAGCATGTTTATACTGCAAGGTAATCCCAAACTCCCTATTGATCATAAACCAAAGCGTTAATCTTAATTTAACTTCATGGAATTGCAGAGGTCTACAAAAATTAAAAAAACTTAAACAAGTTATGAATAAAATAAAAGATATGGGTTCAAAAATTGTGTTTTTACAAGAAACTCATTTAATAGAGGAGGATGTAAAAAGAATTAGGAGTAGATGGCAAGGAAGTGTTTTCACCTCATCATTCTCATCCCGAGCCAGGGGAGTTATGACTCTCATACATAAATCAGTCCCATTTCAAGTGAAAAATGTAATTGGAGACAAATTTGGAAGATATTTAATCATTCAAGGATCTTTGTTATTAGAAAATATAAATTTGGTAAACTTATATGGTCCCAATATAGATGATCAAAAGTTCTTTGCTAATTTATTTCTTATCTTATCATCACTTACAGGGCAACATATAATAGCAGGGGATTTTAATTGTACATTGAATCCTGGTATAGATAGATCAACAGGATTGGACTGTACGCACAATGGATGTAGGATGACCATTATTCATTTTATGAAAGAATTGAGATTGCTAGATATATGGAGAGAAATGAATCCACAAGTTAAAGCCTACTCTTGTTATTCCAATACCTACAAGACTTTCTCACGTATTGATTATTTTTTGATCTCCGTAGAATTAAGGTCCAAGATTCAAAACTGCTTTTATGATAACATCGTGATCTCTGATCATGCACCCTGCTGTCTAATATATGTAGATAAGAAATTGACAAAGGAACCAGGTAGATGGCAATTTCAGCATAAATGGCTTCAGGATGAGGAATTTGTTAAGTACATAGAAAAACAGATAGATGAGTTCTTTGATATCAATACTACACAAACATCAGCATGTGTAAAGTGGGAGGCTTTCAAAGCTTTTATTAGGGGACATATTATTAGTTATACAGGTTCAAAATCTAAGAAGACTCGAGAGGAGAGAGTTCAATTGGAACATAAAATAAAAATTCTTCAAGAAAAAGTATATGCAGGAAGTGATCCAAGGTTGGAGAACGAATTACTGATTTTGAGAGCTGAATATGACAAAAAATCAGCGAATAGAGCTGCCTCGAGTCTTCTAAGATTGAAACAATCTTTTTATGAACAAGGTGAAAAATCAGGAAAATTATTGGCATGGCAGATTAAACAATTAGAATTTAAAACACCAATTACCAATATTATAAGTAACGGACAGGTAGTTATAGATCCTTTAGAAATTAATAGAGCCTTTAGAGATTACTATGAAAAATTATATGATACCAAAAATGAATCTGACTTAACAAAACTAAATGGGTTTTTGAATGAACTATCTATACCGTGTATTTCAAATGAAAACAGGGAGATACTGGAGTCTAAAATTAGTCAAGAAGAAGTTGGGCTAGCCATTGATAATATGAAATCAGGAAAAAGTGCAGGACCAGATGGTCTTCCAGTTGACCTTTATAAAAAATTTAAGAATAAATTAATAAAACCTTTTTTGGAAATGGTTTTAGAAGCATTTCAAAATAGTAATTTACCATCATACATGAATAATGCCTTAATTATACTGTTGCCAAAACCAGGTAAACCCTCTAATAAATGTGAAAATATGAGACCAATAAGCCTATTAAATGCCGACCTTAAGATAATCTGTAAAATTTTAGCAAGACGAATACAAGAAATTTTACCAAATATTATTAATCGAGATCAGAATGGCTTTATAAAGGGAAGACAAGGCTTCCATAATGTAAGAAGACTATTTAATATTATTTATTCTAATAAAGAAGCACCGGATACAGCTCTCCTATCACTGGACGCCGAAAAGGCCTTTGATAGAGTCGAATGGCCCTTTCTTTTTGAAGTCTTACAAAGGTTTGGACTTGGAAATAATTTCATAAAATGGGTTCAGATAATATATAATAATGCTACAGCAGAAATCCTAACAAATAACAATATTTCAAAATCAATAAAAATCAATAGAGGATGTCGACAAGGCTGTCCACTTTCACCTTTACTGTTTACTATGGCAATTGAACCTTTAGCGATGGCGATACGTCTACAGTCACAAATATATGGAATTAAAGTTGGACCAACAGAACATAAAATCTCCCTGTATGCCGATGACATAATTTTGTTTATGTCGAATCTTAAAAAATCAATTCCGACCTTGTTGAATTTAATAAAGAATTTTGGGGAAATATCAGGATATAAAATAAATAAAACTAAATCTTCAATATTTATGCTAAATGAGACCCAGAGAAATTACCCAGCCCCTGAGGTAAATCAATTCAATGTTGTAAATCAGTTTAAATATTTAGGAATCCAAATTGTGCCTAAGCTAGAATCAGTCGCCAGTGTCAATTATGAAGCCTTAATGACAGATATTAATGAGTTACTTCAGAGATGGATGTCACTACCAATGTCGATGATCGGGAGAATCAATATACTTAAAAGTAATATCTTACCTAAAATACTTTATTTATTTCAATACATTCCCTTACCACCACCTTTAGATTTATTCTCAAGAATTAAAAAAAAGTTAGTGGAATTTATATGGAACAACAGGAGGGCTAGATTACGTTTGTCTTTATTATATTTACCATTTGATCGTGGAGGTCTGAAATGTCCAAATTTTATGTTGTATTATTGGTCGGCACAACTGAGGTCTATGACATATTATTTTTCATCAAATGATCTCCCTCACTGGACTGAAATGGAATCATACAATTTGCCTTTACCTCTTCCCATATTCATATATTCAGACTCGGCAAAAAAATTACAGAAACAAGTTAAAAACCCATTTGTAAAACATATGATTAAAATATGGTGTGAAACTAAAAAATATTTAAAAGAACCACACTTACTGTCACAATTTAGTCCAATATGGGGTAATCAATATTTTAAACCAGGGAGAGCGGATGCTGTGTTTAAAGTATGGAGTTTAAAAGGGATCCAAAAAATTCAAGATTTATATTTGTCATGTTCAGATAACATAATGTCTTTTGAAGAGCTGAGGATCAAATTTAATCTTAATAGAACACATTTTTTTAAATATCTTCAACTTAGGAACTTTATTCGATCAAACCAAAATAATGCTCTCACTCGACCTATTTATTCATCCTTGGAAAAAATGTTGATGAAAGATAGTAAAAGAAAGGGTATTATTTCAGAGTTTTATAACTCATTGACACTATCCTCAAGTGAAAACTCACAGAAAAGATTAAACTACTGGAAAGAAGATCTGCAAACTGAAATTTCAGAGGAACAATGGGAATTGGCTTGTACAGAAGCTCAAACCAAATCAATAAATGTACGTCTTAAATTGATACATTTTAAATGGTTAATGCGGATGTATGTTACACCGGTGGAGTTAAATAGATATAACAAAAACATACCAGATACATGCACAAAATGCATGGAAAGTAAAGGAACCCTATTTCATTGTTTATGGGAATGTAGAATAATTAGAATGTTTTGGGAAGAGGTGAGGGTAACAATTGAAAAAATAATTTCAAAACAAATCATATTGAATCCTAAACTGTTTTTGTTGGGTCTGTACCCAAAAAAGCATAACTTTAATAAAAGTGAAAGAACATTCATAGACCTCAGTTTGCTTAATGCCAAAAAATGTATTGCACTACTGTGGAAAAAGACTCATAGACCAGATGTGACTCAGTGGTTAAGACAGATGTTAACAAACCTTCCATTAGAAAGAATAACATACATACTGAAATCAAAGGAAAGTGTGTTTGAGAATATATGGAGACCTTTTATTGATTATGTAAAAAATTTAAACATAACTCTTGAAGAAGAAGGTGAATGATGTGTGTGGACCTTGTAAATTCCAAACTGGTGAACATAATATGTATACTTATGTAATGGATTGTCTAGACTAAACAGAGGAGCATTGTTGAAGACTTGATTTTGTTGGTGGTTGTAGGTGTTTTTAGTGCATTTTTTTTTTGTAGTACTTTAGTGTTAGTGTTTGATTGTTTGTGTCATGTTTGTTAAAAAAAAAAAAAGGTTCAATAAAGATATTGTGGAAAAAAAAAGTGGATTGCATTTCCTGTTTTGTTTTTTTTTACCATCTCCTTTTTTTTACCATCTCCTTACTTGTGATTGGCCCTCTCAAAAAACCTTTACCCAATCAGAAAAGGGGCTTATTAATAATAAAGGATTAGATTTATATGGCCCTTTACATGTCAAGTGACATCTCAAAGCACTTACAGTGAGTCCATTATTCGTTCACTCCAGAGAGACATTGATGGTGGTAAGCTACTGCTGTAACCACAGCTGCCCTGGGGCAGACTGACGGAAGCTTGGCTGCCAATCCACGCCAACGGCCTCTCCGACCACTACCAGACATTTACTGTATACACATTCATACCCAGTGTCACGGACACTGGAGGCAAGGTGGGTAAAGTGTCTTGCCCAGGCACACAACAGCAGGATGGCTGGGGAGAGCAGGATTTGAACCGCCAACCCTCTGGTTATTGGATGACCCACTCTACCTCCTGAGGCACTGCCGCCCACATTTCCCTCCTCTGTTCCATTTTTGCTGAGCACCAAGCTGGACAGCAGGAAGTTCCATTTTTTTATATGGTCTTTGGCATGACCTGGCTGGGACTTGAACCCCGACCTCCCTGTTGTGGGGTGGATGCTCTACCTCTAGGCCACCACTCTGGTATAATATTAACGAGCAGGCTGAAAACTGACAGAGCTTCACAGCCACGTTTGATTTAAAGATTTGGATCTTTTAAAGACTTAATTTGAAATAGTACCTGATCTAATAAATAAACTTTTTTATGATGGAAATTGTGATATTACAGCACATTCTTTAAATGAGAATCATAAATCATAACGTTAATGCACACACCATTAACACCACTTTTTTCACTTCATACAGTTCTTTCATCTAGTATATATTTAGCCTTTTTTTTCTTCAGAGGCAGATGAGAAAGTCACAAAGACCCCCCATTCATAACTGCAAAGCTCAGGACTGGCAAACAAAACAAACACAGTGGGGGGGAAACACTCTTTGTGGACATCTAAGAACCATAAATTACACTCTCCTTGGAAAAGAGGTCAAATGGCAAACTCCTGAGATGGCTACAGAATAGACTTTCTTTCCTCAGTGAAATACCCCACTGATCACTTTGATGTCATCTTGCAGCCCCTCGGTCATATTAAATCGATTCCACTGAGAGCAGGCCTCATATTGCACATACAGTCAAACCACTGTTAGCTGGAGTACCACAAATAAAGAACATAAAGTTAAAGGTTTATGTTTCAGGTGGGAACGTGTGTTGTGGATTAACTCACTGACCTCTGGGGGTCTTTTAGCTGTGTGGGGATTGTATTTACTCTCATACCAACATGTTCATTCTGTCTTTTTCAGAGTCTGGGACAAGAAACAAAGCCTCTCGAAACTCTCCCCAACCTCAACAAGGAAGTCAACTTCTCCATTGGCTTCACTGACCTCAATGGTGACTCGACATCTTGACATTATGTGTAGAAACATAACAAAGAGACGCTTGGGCGTTTACGCTTTTACAATTTACTGTAACACCCTAGTTGTGCAAGGGCAGGACATTTCACATGTTTTTATCAATAATTGGCCCTGATGTATATATTTAGATGTCCTGTTTTTGTGATTTGGGGCAAAGATAATGGCCTAATTAGTCAGTGTTTTCCTCTGGATTTAGAAAGGCTGACATCAGTCTGTGGTAAAGTAAGAACAAGGTCACAGGTTCAGGTTCAGGTTACTTTATTTGTACCCGTAGGTAGATTTGTTTTGCAGTCTGGTGACATCCATATTTACAAGCCACAAATTACATTCAACATAGACACAAACACGGGCACACATGAAGCTGACTATAAACATGATAAAAATACTCAAGGCTCCATCAATCAGGGTTTAAAAAGACAAAGAGATGGGAGAAAAACCAGAGGTAAGGGAGAAGGGTCATATTAAAAGTTAAAAACTAGTCAAAGAGGTTAAAAACTCCAAGGTCTAAAACCCAATAAAATATTTAGAACCCAAGTAACATCCTACAAAAATAAGTAAATATAAAATGGAGTTAATAAATAGGTACCTAGATTATGTGCAATATATTGTTACAGCTTGTTCAACTCTTTGACAGCAGCAGGAACAAAGCTGTTTTTGTAGCGCTGGGTTTTACTTTTTGGGACAGCAAACCTCCGTCTTGAGGGAAGAAGCTGAAAGTTGCAGTGCAAAGGGTGGGAGTCATTTAAAATGGAGGTAGCCATCCTCTGTACTTGTCTGGTGTACAGGGATGTCAGGCTCAGCTGTGACTCACCAAGCAAACGACTGGACCATCTAACTACCTGATCCAAGGATTTCCTCTGTTTCAGTTTTATCTGACCAAACCATGACACTAAAGAAAAGGATAAAAGCCCGATAAAACATTGTCATTATGGTTCGGTCAGTTTGGAAGCGTGCAAGTTTTCTCAAGCAATGCAAATGTTGCTGACCCTTTTTGCACACCCTTTCACAGTTCTCTTCAAAGTTTAAATTACTATCAATAATCGTCCCAAGATATTTGTAGGATTGTACACATTCGGTGGTCTGGCCTTTTAGTACGGTGACTTTGTGCTTGGGAGTTTTCCTCCTTAAGTCAATAATCATGTCTTTAGTTTTTGTCGTATTCAGCTGCAGGTGGGAATCCTCACACCAGCGAACAAAATCATCAACTACTGGGCCGTGGCCACTCTCACCATCCTGGAGGAGACTGACAATAACTGAGTCATCAGCATACTTTATAATGTGTCTGTTGTCATGTCTGCTCCGACACATGTTTGTGTACAGGATGAAGAGTAGTGGTGACAACACACACCCCTGAGGAGAGCCAGTAGAAGAGCACTTTAGGTCAGACAATGTACCATTGACCCTTACTCTCTGCGTCCTGTTGGTTAAGAAATCCAGAATCCAACCCACCAGATTTTTGCTCAAATCAAATTGTTGCAGGAACCTTTCAACTAAGATATGAGGTTGGATTGTATTAAAGGCGGAGGAAAAGTCCACAAATAAAAGCCTGGCGTGTGTCCCATTAAAATCCAGATATTTAAAAAGCATGTTAAACAGTGTGACAGTGGCATCCTCCACTCCTCTGTGAGGCCTATAGGCAAACTGCAGAGGATCCAATGCATGCTCAGTCTGCTTTAGGACCTCACATCTGACCAGTTTTTCAAAAATTTTCATTAAAATTGAAGTCAAAGCAACTGGTCTAAAAGTCTTTTACCGTTTTAGGACAGCTGGATTTTGGAAAGGAGGAATTACTGTTTTTCAGTGCTCTTCGCCACTCAAGCTGCTGCAAAACAATTCATGCATGTTTATTCTCATCTTCCTCTTCTTTGTCTACTTTGATTTTGTATGCTGTGTCGGTAGCGCCACCTCGTGAATGGGAGGTTCAATCAGTGCCTCATGTATTAAGATTCTACCTTAGACTTCAATCTTTCTCTATTTGGGATAGATCACATTACATCTAATCACATTAATTTGATACAAGCTTTGCAGCTCTCAAAATAAATGCAATTCTCAAAGGATATTATAAACAACAAACAATCATCAACATAACTAAACTACCAATCACATAAGATTTTGTACGTGCTCTAGCAGCTCTGTAAGGCTTTTCCCATACAAAAACCTTGGTGGGTTCCAGAAATTAGTCCCAAAACCAGGAGAAAGCGGTGTATTTTAGCTCAGATGCCTGAAAATTTTACATTACTTGTTAACTGTGAAACTGTTGCTAATAAGTTGCTAAATTAGTCTTAATACAACAGCAGACATTCAGTGAGGGTGAAGCATAAAAGGTGTTGACGTTGATTTTATGTGATCTAAGTACTAATATTGTTTGCCAATATCTGCCCTTTGCCTTTACGATGCTACCCGTTGGTTTGAAAAGCCCCATTTTTGTTGAGTTAAACATTTTGTTCACCACAAATTTCTTTTTTTGTTTCGTTTCGGCAGCACAAAAGTGACAAGAAACAGATGGACATTTTTTTAAATGTCACACTGCCAAGCCAAGATAATGCTAATAGTTCATCTGTCATCATGGTGAACATTTAACAAAATAAGCCATAATGATGTGAGATACAGAATCAGAATCAGAATCAGAATGAACTTTATTGCCAAGCATGCTTTTACACATACAAGGAATTTTACTTGACATTAAGGTGCGCTCATATTAAGCGCTCCCCAATGACGCGGCAGCCGAAGGCGCCTCATACAGTGGGGGTAAAGAGGGGGAGGGGGAGGGGGTGACACATTGGGCAGAGAGAAAAAAGCATAGTTATCAAAATAGAGCTCAAGTGAGCAAGATTATGATCACATAGAAAAAAACCCTCTAATTGCACACTTAGCAGACAAGTTACAGTTCCACACATTAACAGAGTAAGTTGAGAGAGACCAGTGTGTGTGTGTCAGTCATGTGATGTGCAGTATACAGTATATTATGGACTGTGGATTAGTGAACCAGGTGGGAACAGAGACATCTGTTAGGGTGACTGAAATTTAAAGAAAATAACAATATAAATCATGGTATGCAAGCTAACTTCATAGTTGCAGTGTTAAGCTGGATTCATGCTGCACCTCCACTGCGTCTGCTCGACTGTGAGGCTTGTGTGATGAAAATTACATCATCATCTCCAGTCTACTAGCCTCCGCAGAGCCCTTCCGTGAACATCCACATGCAGCCCAAATTTTGTGACCGCGTTGCTTGACTGCGTTGACTGCGCATGCGCAAGATTGAACCTCCCATTCACGAGGTGGCGCTACCGACACAGCATACAAAATCAAAGTAGACAAAGAAGAGGAAGATGAGAATAAACATGCATGAATTGTTTTGCAGCAACTTGAGTGGCGAAGAGCACTGAAAAACAATAATTCCTCCTTTTCCTCGAAACAATGCTGCTGTTGTTGCTACAAAAAATGTACGTTGATCTCATGTTTCTTCACTTTTATATAGCCGGCAAATAAACTGATGTGTTAACGCATTTGCGCTACCCATAGGACTGGGGTGAAACTACAAATGACAGTTGTGCACAAGCGTCAACCGCTTGGCCTAGTAGACAAAACAAGTTAAGTATATACACAACCGCATGCGTGCCGGCCTCGTCCAAAGTGGACTTGCATCTCAGCGGACCAGAGTGGAAATGTAGCATGAATCCAGCTTTAGGTCTGAAGATAATGTCTTGGGCTCAGTCTGTCCAGGCAGTGGATCTTCACAGATATAGCACAGTGATGGGTTGCAAGTGAAGACCGGATGAAGGGTGATAAAGTGAAAGTGATGCTAGAAGAGCAAAACCAGCTTGTGCCCATTCTGCCAAAATGTAGCAAAATAAACATAATTTGCAATCTTAATGTGAAAGGGGAAAAAACAAATATTATATAATGTCATTTCACAACAACAGTCATCTCAAAGAAGACTGTTTCCCCAAATAACAAAAAATACAGTTGAGGGAATTGAGAGTGGTGCTAAATTTACAGTTAACACTTCATGACCACATTTACAAACAGTTTCTCTTCAAAACAGTCTATAAAAACATTAGTTCACTTGTACATATCAGTACTCTGTAAGTCGATATCTAACATCACATTCGATTTTTCTCACTAAATGGTTCCTAAGGTAATCTAACTGATGTACAGAGACATGCTTCCTCTACATACCCACAAGCCCATCACTAAATAAATGGAAGGAAGAATGAAATGAAAGCTTAATTTATTTTTTGCTATATAAATCTCAAAAGAGGAACTTGTTTTTAAAAAGGGGAAAGTCCTAATAAACCAGAGGATTTTTTAAAGGAACACAGGCACATTTGCTTAGAAATGATTATCATTAATATAACAAACCAGCTCACTTTTTTTAGAGCAGTGCTGTGTCAGCTACTGACCACAACGTGAGCTTTATTTTTAACACATGGGACACAATGTCAGTGGTAAACTTTTAAGAGCAGATTAAGAACAATGATAAAATATTTCCTATTTTTTGCTGGCCATATTGTTGATCTGTGTCACACAGCTGGGCTTGATAGCATCTCAGATTATAGCAGCAACTACCCCAGTGTTTACAACTCTCATATATGAATATTGAAGCTCCCATATTGTGAATTTTCAATCGATTCCTTTTATGTTCTGACACCCTCAAGAACATATATGGGTCATTTTAAAGACCAAAAACCATTTCTGGGTTTTACAGCTCATCTGAAATGATGTCTGTAAACGTCAAATTTGACTGGGTAAAGTGTTTTTCCTTTTTTTGAGTGGGCCAATCACAAATAAAGTGGCAATCATGGTGTGTTTGTTGCTAACTTAAAGAGGTGAAAGCGGGGCTTCTTGGAAAATAGGAAACCCAGTAAGTGCAATTTACTTTTTTTTTATCTCAACCTTAACTAAATGAAGGCGCTTTTTGAAGTCAGCATTGATATTTTAACTTAGGGCTGTGTGATATGACCGAAATTTCATATAAGCAATCTTATACCCTGATAACATCCATCCATCCATCCATCTTCTACCGCTTTTCCGGAGGTCCGGGTCGCGGAGGCAGCAGTTCAAGCAGAGAAGCCCAGACTTCCCTCTCCCCAGCCACCTGCTCCAGCTCTTCAGAGGGGATACCAAGGCGTTCCCAGACCATCTGGGAGACATAGTCTCTCCACCGAGTCCTGGGTCTGCCCCGGGGTCTCCTCCCAGTGGGACGTGCCTGAAACACCTCAAGTGGGAGGCGTCCAGGAGGCATCCTAATCAGATGCCCATACCACCTCAACTGACTCCTTTCAATGTGAAGGAGCAGCGGTTCTACTCTGAGCCTCTCCCGGATGACTGAGCTCCTCACCCTATCTCTGAGGGTGAGTCCAGCAATCCTACGGAGAAAGCTCATTTCAGCCGCTTGTATCCGCGATCTCGTTCTTTCGGTCATTACCCAAAGCTCGTGACCATAGGTGAGAGTAGGAACGTAGATTGACTGGTAAATCGACAGCTTTGCCTTAGAACTAAGCTCCCTCTTCACCACAACAGACCGGTACAACGTCCGCATCACTGCAGATGCTGCTCCAATCCGTCTGTCGATCTCTCGCTCCATTTTCCCCTCACTCGTGAACAAGACCCCAAGATACTTAAACTCCTCCACTTGGGGCAGGAGCCTGTCCCCAACCCGGAGAGGACAATCCACCTTTTTCCGGCTGAGGACCATGGACTCGGACTTGGAGGTGCTGATTCTCATCCCAGCCGCTTCACACTCAGCGGCAAACCGTCCCAGCAAGAGCTGTAGGTCATTGCTGGATGAAGCCAACAGGACAACATCATCTGCAAACAACAGAGATGAGATCCTGTGGTCACCAAGCATGACACCCTCCATTCCCTGGCTGCGCCTAGAAATCCTGTCCATAAAAATTATGAACAGGATCGGTGACAAAGGGCAGCCCTGGCGGAGTCCAACTCTCACTGGGAATGACTCCGACCGAGTGTTGGCAATACGAACCAAACTCTCACAACGGTCGTACAGAGACCGAATAGCTCGTAACAACAAGCCCGATACCCCATACTCCCGAAGCACCCCCCACAAAAATCCACGAGGGACGCGGTCAAATGCTTTCTCCAAGTCCACAAAACACGATCACATCAGGGTAAAACACAGTTTTACCCTGATAACAATATACTGTATATCCTGATACATTTTCTGTAAATTTTATAGTTTACATATGATAAACACAGAGAAAGAATCATCTCTTTATTGACATTTTTAAATTATATATTGAAAAAATTGTACAAATTCATCCATCATTAGTTTTCTCATTTTATTTAAAGATGTAATATATCCAACAATTAATATTCATCTAATTTTTCCTCCTCTCCTATCCTAATGTCTGGCTGGAAAACATTAAATATAATGAGGTTTACTTTGACTGCACACCAACATTTATTCAGACGTTTCACATGTTTGTTAAACTAGTATGTTAAATCATACGTGGCCAACTATGATTTATTATTTGTGAAATACATTTATATACATTCAGAAACTCAACAATAGCTACATGAAGACAGTCTTTATTATGCAGCATTCTGCCTGTTTTACGGTGGGGTAAAAAAGTATTTAGTCAGCCACCAATTGTGCAAGTTCTCCCACTTAAAAGATGAGAGAGGTCTCCAATTTTCATCATAGGTATACCTCAACTATGAGAGACAAAATGAGAAAAAAAAAATCCAGAAAATCACATTGAAGGATTTTTAATGAATTAATTGGTAAATTCCTCGGTAAAATAAGTATTTGGTCAATAACAAAAGTTCATCTCAATACTTTTCTTATATACCCTTTGTTGGCAATGACAGAGGTCAAACGTTTTCTGTAAGCCTTCACAAGGTTTTCACACACTGTTGCTGGTATTTTGGCCCATTCCTCCATGCAGATCTCCTCTAGAGCAGTGATGTTTTGGGGCTGTCGCTGGGCAACACGGACTTTCAACTCCCTCCAAAGATTTTCTATGGGGTTGAGATCTGGAGACTGGCTAGGCCACTCCAGCACCTTGAAATGCTTCTTATGAAGCCACTCCTTCGTTGCCCAGGCGGTGTGTTTGGGATCATTGTTATGCTGAAAGACCCAGCCATGTTTCATCTTCAATGCCCTTGCTGATGGAAGGAGGTTTTCACTCAAAATCTCACGATACATGGCCCCATTCATTCTTTCCTTTACACGGATCAGTCGTCCTGGTCCCTTTGCAGAAAAACAGCCCCAAAGCATGATGTTTCCACCCCCATGCTTCACAGTAGGTATGGTGTTCTTTCTCCTCCAAACACGACAAGTTGAGTTTTTACAATAAAGTTCTATTTTGGTTTCATATGACATTCTCCCAATCCTCTTCTGGATCATCCAAATGCTCTCTAGCAAACTTCAGACGGGCCTGGACATGTACTGGCTTAAGCAGGGGGACACGTCTGGCACTGCAGGATTTGAGTCCCTGGTGGCATAGTGTGTTACTGATGGTAGCTTTTGTTACTTTGGTCCCAGCTCTCTGCAGGTCATTCACTAGGTCCTCCCGTGTGGTTCTGGGATTTTTGCCCACCGTTCTTGTCATCATTTTGACTCCACGGGGTGAGATCTTGCATGGAGCCCCAGATCGAGGGAGATTATCAGTGGTCTTGTATGTCTTCCATTTTCTAATAATTGCTCCCACAGTTGATTTCTTCACACCAAGCTGCTTACCTATTGCAGATTCAGTCTTCCCAGCCTGGTGCAGGTCTACAATTTTGTTTCTGGTGTCCTTTGACAGCTCTTTGGTCTTGGCCATAGTGGAGTTTGGAGCCTGACTGTTTGAGGTTGTGGACAGGTGTCTTTTATACTGATAACGAGTTCAAACAGGTGCCATTAATACAGGTAACGAGTGGAGGACAGAGGAGCCTCTTAAAGAAGAAGTTACAGGTCTGTGAGAGCCAGAAATCTTGCTTGTTTGTAGGTGACCAAATACTTATTTTACCGAGGAATTTACCAATTAATTCATTAAAAATCCTTCAATGTGATTTTCTGGATTTTTTTTTCTCATTTTGTCTCTCATAGTTGAGGTATACCTATGATGAAAATTGGAGACCTCTCTCATCTTTTAAGTGGGAGAACTTGCACAATTGGTGGCTGACTAAATACTTTTTTTCCCCACTGTACCTTTTGACTCCAGTATTTAGTTTTACCAACTGATAATTCTTTAGTGCCTCTATTTTGTAAACGCTCTCTGTTGTCTTTCACATGTATGCAGTGAACCTTCCTTAGTTGGTTCCATACTTCAGTTATTTTAGTGACACCTTCATACTTAGCGGAACCATTTGCTGATAAATTATTCTGCTTCACCAGAATCTCTCAATGAGCTGGAGGACAATGACTTGGACGCGCTCATGGCAGATTTGGTGGCTGACCTCAATGCAACGGAAGAGAAACTCGCAGCTGAGATGAAAGGCCTGAAGGTGTCATCACCGCCCAAAAGCCCGAGCACCAAAGCGTCCCCCTCACTCCCTTTGCCAGCAGCACTTGCGAGCAACAGCGGCAGTAATGTTAGCACCACATCTTCCACCACTGCCTCCACCTTACCACCTCCACCTCCTCAGTCCACGAAGCCTACAATGGTGAGTCAGACCATAATGTTTGAGAGAAGCATTGCTGCAATCACATTTTCATCTTTCAAGTATGAACCACGACAAAAATTTAAGAAGTGAGAGCTTGAATTAATGGTTTTGGTTTCTGTGAGGGTTTGAGGACACCGCCACACTGCTGATGTGACTATGTAGAACAGTAGGTTTGTTTTTTGTTGTTTTTTTTTTAAATACTCTCATGTCATCCATTCACTGATGGTTTGTCTTGGTTTCTAACCTATGCGTGAGACAGTCGGTTTGAACCCAAAACATCACCAGATGCCCGCACATAAATTTAAGGTGAGTTCTCATTGTGAACCTCAGCAGACTGGTATTGCTCTTAACAGTGAGCTCATACCAAAGTTGTTCCTGGATGGAGGCATCTGTTACAGTTACAGAGACATACAGCCGAGAGTCTGTCTGGAACAGATCAAACACACGCGGCCAGGAGAGAACAGGATCAATAGCAGAGGTTGGAGTGAGGGAGGTAGGATGTGACAGTGCTGGGGGTGGGGGGAGCCAGACGGGAGCTTATTGCTTTCGCAGAGCTTGTTACCTCATCCTTCTGAGGTAAAAACACCAGCTGTGCTGAGGCAGAGAATGCGTCATTGTAAGGTTAGACATGAACAAGTTTATTAGAGCTGCACTGGGATTTTCATGCATGACTGCACCTGCTTTATAAGCATTAATCCAAAGAAAATAACCATCCCTCTAAACAGACATCTTATAAGTTGGATATTGTATCCCATATGAAATACTTTTATGGATGCCTTCCTCACACACAGGAAGACAGAACCAAAACAACAGATTCCACCTCCTGAACAATGTTAAATATGGGGGTTTCAGTTTTGAAAAATGTCCCATATTGTGGATATTTCAGGGATTAATGTTTGACATCCTCAAGGACATACAGATGTAGTTTTAAAGAATAAAAACAATTCTGAGTTGTTTTACAGCTTAACAAGAAAACTGTTAGTTTTCAGCCTGCCAATTAATATTGATGAGTCCCTAATCTGATTGGCTATAGTTTCATGAGCAGGCCAATCACAAGTAAGGTTGTAATTCAGGGTGTTTTTTGCTAATGTAAGCCCTGTTTCCACTATAGAAATCAGGAACCAATTTTAGGGGGGCATGTACTTGTTAAGGGCCGGGTCTGTGTCTGAACCATTGGTCTCCAGAGGATTTATTGGTGACATAATCGTCTGACAGTTTTGACCGCAATGCAGTGAGGCAAAGTAAAATACATTTAAAATATGTTGAAAACATACAGAAATGATTATGCACAAAACAAATGATGAGTGGAGTGCATGGGACCAACTTGCCACCTTTGTTGTTTTATAATTGTGGCGAGAAACAGATTTATTATACGGCATAGCTGCAGGAGTAGCACCAGCGGGGATTCTATCCCCAGCAGGCCAAAGATGTGGGCTCACTCCCCGGCTATGGACAGCCCGAGCTGCCGATCCTGTGCCTTGCCTCTGCACTGTGTTGGTGCTACCCTGATGCATGTGTGGTTCCATATGACAAATCTGGCTGTTCCTTTCCACAATCCTGGCGGTATTAATTTTTAAATTTTTGGGCATTATATAGCATAGCTGCACAAGCCCAGTGGGAGAAGCACCAGCAGGGACTCTGTCTGTGGGCATGCATCCCTGGGAAGTTCAGCGGTAGTCCATAATATCTTAAAAAGATTCAGAGAATCTGGAGAAATTTCTGCACATATGAGACAATAATGGATTGCATTTAGATAGCACCTTTCATGACAGCGAAGCACTTGACAGTGAGTCTCATTTATTCACTCCACAGACAGACAATGGTAGTGGTAAGGTATTCAATCAATCAATCAAAACTTTATTTATATAGCACTTTTCACACAAAAAAATTGTAGCATAAAGTGCTTTATAAATTAAAAACACAATTACACTTCCGGTTATGGCTGCCACGTAGGACGGATGTGTCTCACTCTGCTCTGCTCCTGGAGAAAAAAAAATCGGCAAATAACTCTCTCATTTGGGACAGAACGTATCCCAGCGTCTGGGCGAGGATATGTCGGCGAAGCCTAAGGCTGGAAAACCAGGTAAAGGAAAAAGCGAGCCACCGAAACAGTCCAAATTAACGGACTTTCAGGTCTGTGACGCAGCAAACAAAACTCCATATATGGCGGAGGAGGCTGGCAACGGTGCGATGTCTGCGGGGAATGGCGCAGATGCGCTGATGGCTGCCATGAGTTCAATGAGAGCGGACTTTTCCTCTAGATTTGATGGGATTATGACAGCGTTGGAAGGAATAAGAAAGGAATTGGGTGACTGTGTAGAACGAACGGCGCAGATGGAGCTCCGTCTCGCTAGTGCTGAAGATGACGTCACCCGTCTTCAATTAAAGGTGCGCACTTTGGAAAAAAAAAATAAATCTCTGGAAAATAATATTTTGGATTTGGAATCTCGGTCGAGACAGAATAACTTGAGGCTGGTGGGTCTTCCAGAGGAATCAGAAGGTCGGGACGTATGTTCCTTTCTGGAAAAGTGGATTCCGGAGGTGCTGGGCAGAGAGGAGTTGCAATCAGCAGTAGTTCTGGAAAAAGCACATCGTATTGGCCCACGGAGAGATAAGGGACCGCCGAGGACCTTAATTATGAAGTTTCTTAGCAACAGAGACAGGATGAAGATCTTCAACGCTGCACGAGCTAAAGGAGAGATTAAACACCAGGACCAGCAGGTGCGGTTCTACCCAGATTTGGCCACAGGAATCCAACAATTGAGGAAGCAGTTTGATCCCATACGTAAGGAGCTGCGCAACCTTGGGATTCGTCATGGTGTAATCTATCCTGCGAGACTGCTGACCACGTATGAGGGCAGAACCCACATCTTCAAGACCCCAGAGGAGGCGCAGGAGTTCATCAAGAAGATCAAAGAAGAAGAAGAGACTGGTGGGAGCTAAGCATGAACAAAATATAAGGTAGAATAATTAAGCATTTGCACAGGCATCTGACTGACTTGAAGTAAATAGTAAGTTTACAAAATATAGATTGTATTATATATTTAAAAAAAAACAAAAACAAAACAAACAAAAAAAAACTATGATGTACAAAGTTGTTAAAAATTTTGGAGTTAAGTTGGAAAACTACAGAGGAGAGTTAATGTTACGTCATTAAAAGCAGTAGAGTTAGGGTGATTGGGAGGATGAAGAAGGAGTGGCTTAGGCTGTTCCCCGTGGGTGTGGAGCGGTCGATGGCTATATCGGGAGACGGAATTTTTCTTTTGATTTTGGGGGGTTTCCCACAAGTGTGGGAAGGGGAAATTTGTTTGTGTGTAGTTTGTAGGATGAATGTTCAACCACTCATGTTTTTGCTTCTCTGTATGAGCATGTTTACACTGCAAGGTAATCCCAAACTCTCTATTGATCATAAACCAAAGTGTTAATCTTAATTTAACTTCATGGAATTGCAGAGGTCTACAAAATTTAAAAAAAACTTAAACAAGTTATGAATAAAATAAAAGACATGGGTTCAAAAATTGTGTTTTTACAAGAAACTCATTTAATAGAGGAGGATATAAAAAGAATTAGGAGTAGATGGCAAGGAAGTGTCTTCACCTCATCATTCTCATCCCGGGCCAGGGGAGTTATGACTCTCATACATAAATCAGTTCCTTTTCAAGTGAAAAATGTAATTGGAGACAAATTTGGAAGATATGTAATCATTCAAGGTTCTTTGCTATTAGAAAATATAAATCTTGTGAACTTATATGGTCCCAATATAGATGATCAGAAGTTCTTTGCTAATTTATTTCTTATCTTATCATCACTTACAGGGCAACATATAATAGCAGGGGATTTTAATTGTACATTGAATCCAGGTATAGATAGATCAACAGGACTGGATTGCACGCACATTGGATGTAGGATGACTATTAATCATTTTATGAAAGAATTGAGATTGTTAGATATATGGAGAGAAATGAAACCACAAGTTAAAGCCTATTCTTGTTATTCCAGTACCTACAAGACATTCTCACGTATTGATTATTTTTTGATTTCCACAGAATTAAGGTCCAAGATTCAAAACTGCTTTTATGATAACATCGTGATCTCTGATCATGCACACTGTTGTCTAATATATGTAGATAAAAAATTGACAAAGGAATCAGGTAGATGGCAATTTCAGCATAAATGGCTTCAGGATGAGGAATTTGTCAAGTATATAGAAAAACAGATAGACGAGTTCTTTGACATCAATACTACACAAACATCAGCATGTGTAAAGTGGGAGGCTTTCAAAGCTTTTATTAGGGGACATATTATTAGTTATACAGGATCAAAATCTAAGAAGACTCGAGAGGAGAGAGCTAAATTGGAACATAAAATAAAAAGTCTTCAGGAAAAAGTGTATGCAGGAAGTGACCCAAGGTTGGAGAATGAATTACTGATTTTGAGAGCTGAATACGACAAAAAATCAGCGAATAGAGCTGCCTCGAGTCTTCTAAGATTGAAACAATCTTTTTATGAACAAGGTGAAAAATCAGGAAAATTATTAGCATGGCAGATTAAACAATTAGAAATTAAAACACCAATTACCAGTATTATAAGTAACGGACAGGTAGTTATAGATCCTTTAGAAATTAACAGAGCCTTTAGAGATTACTATGAAAAATTATATGATACCAAAAATGAATCTGATTTAACAAAACTAAATGGGTTTTTGAACGAACTATCTATACCGTGTATTCCAAATGAAAACAGGGAGATATTGGAGTCTAAAATTAGTCAAGAAGAAGTTGGGCTAGCCATTGATAATATGAAATCAGGAAAAAGTGCAGGACCAGATGGTCTTCCAGTTGACCTTTATAAAAAATTTAAGAATAAATTAATAAAACCTTTTTTGGAAATGGTTTTAGAAGCATTTCAAAATAATAATTTACCATCATACATAAATAATGCCTTAATTATACTGCTGCCAAAACCAGGTAAGCCCTCTAATAAATGTGAAAATATGAGACCAATAAGCCTATTAAACGCCGACCTTAAGATAATCTGTTAAATTTTAGCAAGACGAATACAAGAAATTTTACCAAATATTATTAACCGAGATCAGAATGGCTTTATAAAGGGTAGACAAGGCTTCCATAATGTAAGAAGACTATTTAATATTATTTATTTTAATAAAGAAGCACCGGATACAGCTCTCCTATCACTGGACGCCGAAAAGGCCTTTGATAGAGTTGAATGGCCCTTTCTTTTTGAAGTCCTACAAAAGTTTGGACTTGGAAATAATTTCATAAAATGGGTTCAAATAATATACAATAATGCTACAGCAGAAATCCTAACAAATAACAATATTTCAAAACCAATAAAAATCAATAGAGGATGTCGACAAGGCTGTCCACTTTCACCTTTACTGTTTACTATGGCAATTGAACCTTTAGCGATAGCGATACGTTTACATTCACAAATATATGGAATTAAAGTTGGACCAACAGAACATAAAATCTCCCTGTACGCCGATGACATAATTTTGTTTATGTCGAATCTAAAAAAATCAATTCCAACCTTGTTGAATTTAATAAAGAATTTTGGGGAAATATCAGGATATAAAATAAATAAAACTAAATCTTCAATATTAATGCTAAATGAGACCCAGAGAAATTACCCAGCCCCTGAGGAGGTAAATCAATTCAATGTTGTAAATCAGTTTAAATATTTAGGAATCCAAATTGTGCCTAAGCTAGAATCAGTCGCCAGTGTCAACTATGAAGCCTTAATGTCAGATATCAATGAGTTAACTCAGAGATGGATGTCACTACCAATGTCGATGATCGGGAGAATCAATATACTTAAAAGTAATATTTTACCTAAAATACTTTATTTATTTCAATACATTCCCTGTTTGCTTTCGGCTTTAGGACTGTGACTAGGATTCTTCTTTGACTTGGCACAGAGGCGTCGTCTCTTCGAATTTAGTCTGCTGGTAGGATCATTAGCTTCCCCAGGCGAGCCCGGGTACTGGCGGAGGGCGCGACGAGAACGCTGATCCATTGCCCCCCGCAAGGACCGCAGTACAGGAGAACAAGTACTGGCCCTAACCACCTTCATTGAAAATGGCTTCGAGAGCAGACTGAAGACAGGGGCTGTGTTTCTCGATCTTACAGCCGCCTATGATACGGTCTGGCACAAAGGCCTCCTCCTGAAACTTATAAAGGCGATCCCTGCTTGGGCAACAGCAATTATAAAAACCCTGCTGACCAACCGAAGGTTCAGAGTCCACCTCAGTCAGAACACAAGTGCATGGAGAATGCAGAAAAACGGACTCCCACAAGGCTCAGTTCTAGCTCCAACTCTGTTCAACCTCTACATAAACGACCTGCCTACTACAAAATCCCGCAAATTCATCTATGCAGACGACATCTGTTTGGCATTCCAAGCACCAGACTTTGAACCACTGGAACGGGTGCTCACGGAAGATCTTGCTAAACTAGACCAGTTCTGCAAAATCTGGCGCCTAAAACCAAGCCCAGCAAAAACCGTCTCCAGTGTATTTCATCTCCACAATGCAAAAGCTGCCAGAGAACTAAACATCCACCTGAGCGGACTCAAGCTTAAGCATGCCCCAAATCCAACTTATCTTGGAGTGACCCTTGATAGGACCTTATCCTTCAAGGAACATCTAAAGGGGACGGCTGCTAAGGTGAAAGTACGAAACAACCTGCTCTGCAAGCTCGCTGGTGCAAAATGGGGGGCGGCAGTCTCCACCCTGCGCACCTCAGCACTGGCCCTTTCATACTCTGTAGCAGAATATTGTGCCCCTGTCTGGTCTAGGTCATCTTACACACACCATGTAGACACCCAGCTCAACTCAACCATGAGAACTATAACTGGAACAATCCGCTCAACACCACTCCCCTGGCTCTCTGTACTGTCAAACATAGCCCCTCCACACGTCCGGCGAGCAGCATTAACTCAAAGGATGCTCCAAAAAGTTAAAGATTTTCCTCACTTACCAATCCATGCAGATATCTACACCCCACCCACTGCCCGACTTTCATCCAGACGGCCGATTTGGAAAAACCCTCCCCCAGCTGACTTTACCATCCAGACAGCTTGGCAAGAGGAATGGGAGACCAAGGAGGTCCCAAACAAACAGCTGGTGATAAACCCCAACCAACAGGTCCCGGGCACCAACCTCCCAAGGAGACAGTGGTCTACACTCAATCGCTTCAGGACTGGACATGGCCCCTGCTTGGCCAGCCTTCACAGATGGGGCAGTAGCCCTAGCTCACTGTGCGCATGTGGAGAGGAGCAAACTATGGAACACATCATAGAGGCTTGCCCGCTCCAAAGACTGGAAGGAGGATTACACACCCTCCATACAGCAAACCAGGAGGCAACTGCTTGGCTTAAGGACTTTGCATTCGCTAAATAAAATACATTCCCTTATCACCACCTTTAGATCTATTCTCAAGAATAAAAAAAAAGTTAGTGGAATTTATATGGAACAACAGGAGGGCTAGATTACGTCTGTCTTTATTATATTTACCATTTGATCGTGGAGGTCTGAAATGTCCAAATTTTATGTTGTATTATTGGTCGGCACAACTGAGGTCTATGACATATTATTTTTCATCAAATGATCTCCCTCACTGGACTGAAATGGAATCATACAATTTACCTTTACCTCTTCCCATATTCATATACTCAGATTCGGCAAAAAAATTACAAAAACAAGTTAAAAATCCATTTGTAAAGCATATGATCAAAATATGGTGTGAAGCTAAAAACTATTTAAAAGAACCACAGTTATTGTCACAATTTAGTCCAATATGGGGTAATCAATATTTTAAACCAGGGAGAGCGGACGCTGTATTTAAAGTATGGAATTTAAAAGGGATACAAAAGATTCAGGATTTATATTTGCCATGTGCAGATAACATAATGTCTTTTGAAGAGCTGAGGATCAAATTTAATCTCAATAGAACACATTTTTTTAAATATCTTCAACTTAGAAACTTTATTCGATCAAATCAAAATAAAGCTCTCACTCGACCTATTTACTCATCCTTGGAAAAAATGATGATGAAAGATAGTAAAAGAAAGGGTATTATTTCAGAGTTTTATAACTCATTGACACTATCTTCAAGTGAAAATTCACTGAAAAGATTAAACTACTGGAAAGAAGATCTGCAAACTGAAATTTCAGAGGAACAATGGGAATTGGCTTGTACAGAAGCTCAAACCACATCAATAAATGTACGCCTTAAATTGATACATTTCAAATGGTTAATGCGGATGTATGTTACACCGGAGGAGTTAAATAGATATAACAAAAATATACCAGATACATGCACAAAATGCATGGAAAGTAAAGGAACCCTATTTCATTGTTTATGGGAATGTAGATTAATAAGAATGTTTTGGGAAGAGGTGAGGGTAACAATTGAAAAAATAATCTCAAAACAAATCATATTGAATCCTAAACTGTTTTTGTTGGGTCTGTACCCAGAAAAGCATAATTTTAATAAAAGTGAAAGAACATTCATAGACCTCAGTTTGCTCAATGCCAAAAAATGTATTGCACTATTATGGAAAAAGACTCATAGACCAGATGTGACTCAGTGGTTAAGACAGATGTTAACAAACCTTCCATTAGAAAGAATAACATTGTGTTTGAGAATATATGGAGACCTTTTATTGATTATGTAAAAAATTTAAACATAACTCTTGAAGAAGGTGAATGATGTGTGTGGACCTTGTAAATTCCAAACTGGTGAACATAATATGTATACTTATGTATTGGATTGTCTAGACTAAACAGAGGAGCATTGTTGAAGACTTGATTTTGTTGGTGGTTGTTGGTGTTTTTAGTGCATTTTTTTTTTGTAGTACTTTAGTGTTAGTGTTTGATTGTTTGTATCATGTTTGTTAAAAAAAAAAAAAGGTTCAATAAAGATATTGTGGAAAAAAAAAAAAAAACACAATTACGCCCCTTCCCACCCCACCCCTTCACCCACCCAACCTCATACAAACAGACAGACTCACGTACACACTCATCAATGTGAGACATGGCCAAGCGCCGAGGATCCAGGTGTAAGAGCACCATCTTAGGGAGCCATCAACAAAAGGGAAGCGCCAAGTCCGCAGCAACAGGGGCACCACCTCTGCCACTACCCAAGATCAGGCATTGGGTGTGTCATGAATCTGGGTTTGGTGGTTCCAAACCCAGTTCTGACTTATTATTGTTTTGCCCTATTTTCTATCAGGCATGTCAGGCAGCTGTTTGGGTCCTTCGCTCCCTGACAGCTTGGGCACGCCCCCTCCTCCTGTCAAGTGCCATCAGCTGTGCCTTGTTATGGGTGTTCACACACACACACACTCCATTCATGCTTATTCACACGCTCATGCACTCACCCATGCACACCAGGGATCAATTATGTCCAGCCCACACATTCTCACACTGACAATCTCTTCCCTCGTTAGGATTATTATTATTTATATGAGGGGTTAGTAGGAAGAGATCGTCGAGGCACTCACCTCCACACGCGGCAGCTAGTTTGTCCACGTATGCATTTATCACCTTCGTATTTGTTCAGCCTGTCATTGCAAGTATGGTTAATCCCTTGATGTTCGTGGCTGACCCAGCTTTCTTCCTCATCCTCCAGACTGCATGGACAGCCCTGGATCGCTCTGGTCCCGTAAGTTTAATGTTTGCCTTTCTCCTTGTGCCGACAGCAGCCCTGCGGCACTAGGCAATTCCCCCGCCGGGCCGTAGAGCATCCGGGTGGCGTTCCTGCATGTTTGGTGGCCTTATTTCATCATTTAAATTCTCTGTATTTTCGTGGCTGACTGGACTTGTTATTTTTGTGGGAGTTTGTTAATAAATGGCACGTTCTACTCCAGCAATTGAGTTTTTCATTCCCTCCCTCGTGCACTGCGTTATGGCGCATGAGGAATTATGACAGGGTGGGCCAGGGCAGTCACAGGCCAGCGCCCTGCAGCCAGAACCAGGCAACCCCCAGTGGGAGGGCTCCCCCTGAGGAAACACTGGTGTTAGGACAGGATAATAAGATAAATAAAACCATTAATGATAAATAATAATAATAAGATACATAATTTGTTGATTAAAAGAAAATCATAAACACATACACTCACTGAAACTCAAAGTATAAATTGTAATAGTATTTAATAACAAAGTGAATAATTATAACAAGATCAACATAAAATAAGTTTAAAATCAGAAATTAAGAAAATTAAAATAGGAAACAAATCAAAAACTATGTTAAAATAGTAGGTCTTGGGCCTGTTTTTAAAAACATGAACACTCTCGGCAGCCCTGATGTTCTCCGATGTAGCTGTGGCTACAGCTATTTCTGTAGCCACAGCTGCCCTGGGGCAGACTGATGGAAACATGGCTGCCAATCCGTGCCAACGGAGTCTCCATCCACTAATGAACATTTATGTGTCATGGACACTGGAGGCAAGTGTCATTCACTTGTGTTGGCAAGTGTCATTCAGTGTCATGGACACTGGAGGCAAGGTGAGTAAAGTGTCTTGCCCAGGGACACAACGGTGTCCCTAGGCAGGACAGTTGGAGAGAGCAGGATTCAAACCACCAACCCTCCAGTTATTGGGTGAATTGCTCTACCTCTTGAGCCACTGCCGCTACATCTACAAGTGCAAGCTAGAACTCTACCTTGCAAAACAAAAGCCATACATCAACAACAGCCAGAAACACTGCCGGTTGTGCTGGGCCTGAGCTCATCTGAGATGGACTGATGCAAAGTGGAAAAGTGTGCTGTGGTCTGATGAATCCACATTTCAGATTATTTTCGGAAATCGTGGCCGTCGTGTCCTCCGGGCTAAAGAGGAAAAGGACCATACAGATTGTTATCCCACAAAAACCTGAACATACCAGGGCACCCTGGTTGAAAAACCTTGATCTATAGGATGTTTTTTCTTGAAACCTACTGTAAGCACTTCAGAACAGTTACTGTTACCTTGTTTAAATCATCTGGCTTTAAACCAAGTAGCAGATTAATGAATTTGCCAAAATGTCACTCTAAACTGTGGACAGATGTAAAGCTTATTAACTGATTCACTGTCCTTATGATCACATTTTCTAAAAGATACTGATACAGCTTTAGCCTCAGATAATTGAGATGAAAATCACAACTGCTAAAATATATGTTTGTTCTATTTAGGAGGATCTCGAGGCACAGATGAAGGCTGACAAAATCAAACTTGCTCTTGAAAAGCTCAAGGAGGCTAAGGTGAAAAAGGTAAAACCAACAAACACCGACTGTCTGTAGTGTCCTCTGATCTGACATCTACTGGCAAGCATACAAACGTCAAGAATTACAGCTACCAGAACATCAGTGTAAAAGACTAAATGGTCAAACAAAGCATGTCTCTTTCTTCCTATTCTTTCTTATGGAAGAGCCATCAATCATGGTCATGGATGACTCTGTTCATCCTGCCAACTTCCTGCAGGACAGAATGGTTTTCTCTTTGGGGTGATATGTGGGCACTTTCTCATCTTCAAAGCACTGCACAAAAGCACAGACATATGTGCATGCAGAGTTACATCAAGATCTGCAATTTTACACACAACTGAAGTAGTTTCAAGCTCATTGCTGTACTTTTATCATAGATAGTGTGACTAATATGACTGCCAAGTTCTACATTTCTACTCGTGTCTTGGCTGAAAACTTAGTATGATGGCATATTTTTTTTCTGCTGAGATTGTCATTACAAAGTCTCTGGAGTTGTCCAAAATCTTAAAGGAAATAGCAAATAATGACTTTTCCAAATCACCATCTGTGCAGATGTAGAACTTCTGTCTCCTGTCCCGAACATCTGTCTCTGGGTTGTTAGCAAAGACAAAGGGATGTATTAAGAGGATCCAGGAGAACCTTCTGTGGTCAGAGACATTCACGTTTCAGACAAACCCACTGGCTTATGAGCATTATCGAGAAAAAAAATTCCAATGACATTTCACTAAACCACGTGTTAATATTTGATTGTTTTTTAAGGAGGCTTGAGACCAAATGACACAATCTAACACTAATCCTTTTGTGATAACATCTCTGACAGCCCAAATTTTTGACAAAAACCAAATAAATGGCAGACCTTGGTGCTGTGAAATTCCTAAGCTTTTCCAAAGCTGGATTTATTTCCAGATGAGAGGAAGTGTGAAGCCATATGAGAACGCAAGGAGAGCAATGCTCTGCTTTTGACCAAAATTAATTCTGGACAACTCCCTGAGTGAAGTGTTAAGAGTTAAAAGAAGAAAATAGAAACAAAATTATAGAAATACAGAAGTGCTGATGTGCCATCTCTTCATGTAGAACTAACATTAGGAGACAGAAACATCCATTTACTGTCCATAGTCTATAATTAAACTGGCAAATAAGCTGCATGTGTGCTTTAAGGCTGGATTTAATGCCTTACACCTGCTGTTTGTTGATGTTTGAAACACACAGAAAACACCATCTGATAACCAGCAAAAGTTACACTACATGCCAGTATTTTACCAAAGATAGTGTATGCTCACTCTATTAATGTGAAGTTCAAAATAAGAAAATGCATACATAATTATACATTTTTGAAGCTCCATGTGAATGCTAGTATAGCGCACTAAAGCCACAAAACTAGAGGAAACAGCTTGTCTGTGTATACAGAAAGAGTAAAGAAAATCTGCATATGCCATGTAATAATACATCTTTCTTCCACCATAACCAAGGGTGTAAAAACAAGTTTTATTAAAGTTTAATGTTTTCTTTTTAACTTTGATTGGCTTAAGTTAAGCTAACTGGCTGACATTTGAAGTAGAGCTTAATATTCAGATCGCTATATGAATTTCTACAGTTCATACTGCCTTCTTCTTCTTTTGGCTGCTCCCTTTAGGAGTCACCACAGCGGATCATCTGCCCCATCTCACCCTATCCCTTGCAGCTTCCTCTGTAACACCAACCCTCTCCATGTCCTCCTTCACTACATCCATGAATCTTCTCTGTGGTCTTCCTGTTTTCCTCCTGCCTGGCAGCTCCATCTTCAACATTCTTTGTCCAATATATCTACCATCCCTCCTCTGCACATGTCCAAACCATCTCAGCCTTGCCTCTCTTACTTTGTCACCAGACCACTCAACCCAAGCTGGCCCTCTGATATACTCATTTCTAATCCTGTCCCTCCTAGTCACTTCCAATGAGAATCTTAGCATCTTCAACTCTGTCACCTCCAGCTCTGCCTCCTGTCTTTTTGTCAGCGCTACTGTCTCCAAACCATACATCATAGCAGGTTTCACTACTGTCTTGTAAATCTTCTCTTTCGCTCTAGCTGCTATCCTTCCGTCACAAATCACCCCTGACACTCGTCTCCACCCGCTCCACCTTGTCTGCACTCTCTTCTTAGATAGATAGATGTACTTTATTGAGCCCAAACTGGGAAATTACAGTGTAACAGCAGCATGACAGTAGACAACCAAACAACAGAAACACACACATGACAGACAAAGGGATTACCCGTGGAAAGTAAAAACTAACACGACTATAAAAAAAAACCCTATATACATCATAGCTTAATATAAGATGACCCGTATAAACACATGAATCATCCCATTGTATAAAGAAGGACTACCAGGAGCAGAGTGAAAATGTGAGGTACCAGTTAGTCTGTAAGGTGCAGTGTGGCAGCATTGTTATGACCAGAATACAACATCATAGTGAGTTATTGTACAGTGAAATTGCATGTGGCAGGAAAGATTTCCTGTACCTGGCCGTTCGACAGCGAAGCTGTAGTAGTCTACTGGAGAAAGTGTTCCGCTGTCTATCTAGTGTGTGGTGGAGGGGGTGATCAGGATTGTACATGATGGATTGCAGTTTATTTAGTGTTCTCCTCTCCACCACTGTCTCAAAGGTCTCCGGTCTGAGACCAATTACAGAGCCAGCCCTCTTGATAATCTTGATAAGTCTGTTGGTGTCTCTGGCCCTGATACTGCTACCCCAACGGACAGCAGCAAGGAAGATGGCGCTGGCGACAATGGTCTGGTAGAAAAGCTCCAGCATCCTGCTGCACACGTTGAAGGATCTCAGCTTTCTCAGGAAGTAGAGTCTGCTCATCCCCTTCTTGTGCGCAGCATCGGTGTTGGATCTCCAGTCCAACCCGCTGCTGATCCTGACACCCAGATATTTGTAGTCCTCAACCACTCCCACATCCTCCCCCCTAATCTGCAGTGGCTGAGAAGTTGTCTTCCTCTTCCTGAAGTCAATCACCATCTTTCTGGTCTTGCTGACATTCAACCTCAGGTGATTCTGCTCTGTCCACTCCACAAATCTGTCTGCCAGTGCCCTGTACTCCCCCTCCTCTCCTCCTCTTCGTCGTTGTCGGCCTCCGTCGGTCTATGATGACCATGGAAGAGAATCCTAAACGTCTACTCTGCTGGAACAGCACCGCCTGTGGCTGAACAGGCCAATGCGCGAATGGCAGTCCCTGTCACACAGGTCGCACTAGTGGGTGGTCTCCGTGCTGCTGGGTCTGTGGCGGTTCTTCCTGCGGGTCCTTTTTTCATCTGCTGCAGCAGTCAGTCTCTCTTCACCCGCCTTGAGCTGTCTGGTCAGGGTGCCTCTCCATTTGGAGCGGTCCGTTGCAACGTCCTCCCAGCGCTCTGTGTTGATCTCCAGGGCCTTCATGTCTCTCTTGCAGACGTCTCTAAAGCGCAGCTGTGGGTGGCCAACGTCTCTCCTGCCAGTCGCCAGTTCTCCGTAGAGGATGTCTTTGGGGATTCTGCCATCCTCCATACGGTGAACGTGGCCTAGCCAGCGGAGCCTGCGCTGCCTGAGTAGAGTGAACATGGAGGGAAGGCCGGCGCGGGACAGAACTTCTGTGTTGGGCACTTTGTCCTGCCAGGATATGTCCAGGATGTGGCGAATGCAGCGCAAGTGGAAGGAGTTCAGTCTCTTTTCCTGCCGGGCGTATGTTGTCCACGTCTCACTCCCATAGAGCAGTGTGCTGATGACGCAGGCATTGTACACTGCCATCTTCGGCTTGACAGAGAGTTTGGGATTCTTCCACACTCGTGTGGTGAGGCGAGCGAGTGTGAAGGCTGATTTTCCAATCCTCTTGCCGATCTCTGTATCAAGGGAGAGGTTGTTGCTGATCGTGGACCCCAGGTACGTGAACTGATTCACGACCTCCAGCTCGTAGTCGTCGATGGTGATGGTTGGTGGTGCTTCTGTGCCTTGCGCCAAGACGTTAGTCTTCTTTAGGCTGATGGTAAGCCCGAAATCCTTGCATGCCTGGGAGAAGCGGTCCATCAGGGTCTGAAGCTCCTGCTGTGTGTGGGTTGCGACTGCAGCGTCGTCTGCGAACAGCATGTCTCTGATTAGAGCCTCGCGTACTTTGGTTCTGGCTTTCAGGCGGGCAAGGTTGAAAAGCCTGCCGTCAGATCTTGTGTGCAGGTAGATTCCCTCTGTTGCTGTGCTGAAGGCATGCCTCAGGAGCATAGCAAAGAAAATCCCAGAGAGGGTTGGCGCAAGTACACAGCCCTGTTTCACTCCGCTGCATATGTTGAATGGCTCTGAGATGTTGCCGTCGTGCTGCACTATCCCCTGCATGTTGGTGTGAAACGATTCGATGAGGCTTTGCAACTTTGGTGGGCATCCTATCTTTGGCAGGATCTTGAAAAGGCCCTCTCTGCTGACCAGATCGAACGCTTTGGTGAGGTTGATGAAGGCGACGTACAGGGGCATGTTCTGTTCTCTGCATTTCTCCTGGAGTTGGCGGATGGAGAATATCATGTCTACCGTCGATCGCTCAGCACGGAAGCCACACTGAGACTCGGGGTAGACACGTTCGTCAAGCTTCTGTAGACAAACGAGAACAACTCGTGCGTAGACTTTGCCAAAAACGCTGAGGAGGGAGATGCCCCTGTAGTTGTTGCAGTCGCTTCTCTCCCCTTTGTTTTTGTAGAGGGTGATGATCTTAGCGTCCCTCATGTCCTGTGGTACGGCACCTTCCTTCCAGCACTGGCAGAGGACGTCATGCAATGGCAGCAGTAGGGCAGTCTTGCAGTGCTTGATCAGGTCGGGGGGGTATGCCGTCGTTGCCGGGTGCCTTGCCAGCGGCCAAGCTATCAATGGCCTTGCTGAGTTCGTCGATTGTTGGCTCAGCGTCAAGTTCGTCCATGGATGGCAGGCAGTCGATGGCATCAAGGGCCGACGGTGTCACGGTGTTCTGTTTGAAGTAGAGGTCGGAGTAGTGTTCCACCTATCTCTCCATCTGCTTGTTCTTTTCTGTGATCATCTCCCCAGTGGAGGATTTGAGGGGGGCCGTCTTGCTCTAAGCCGGACCAAGTGCTTTCCTGATGCCATCGTACATGCCACGGATGTTCCCTGTTATGGCAGCGGTTTGAATGTCTTGGCTGAGCTGAGTCCAGTACTCGTTGGCACAGCGCCGAGCAGCCTGCTGAACTTTGCTTCTCGCAGCCCTGAGAATCTGGAGATTCTTCTCGTTTGGGTACTTCTTGTACTCAGCAAGTGCTGAGCGCTTGGCTTCAATGACGGGGGTCATCTCGGTCAACTTGGCATCAAACCAGTCCTGTGACTTCGAGGTCCTCCTCCCAAAGGTAGCCAAGGCTGTGCGGTGGATGGTGTTTCGCAGCTCTTCCCACTTCTGCTTTGCAGATTCTCCTTCTTGTGGTACACCAAGTTCCTTCTCAAAGGTGGAGGCAAACTGCTCAACAAGTTTTGGTTGGGCCATCTTGCTGGTGTCAATCCGTGCCTTTTCAGGCTGTCTAGCACGATGGAATTTCTTCAGCTGCAGCTTGACCTTGCAACACACCAATGAATGGTCTGTGTCGCAATCTGCACTCTGGAACGAACGGGTGATTAGCACGTTCTTCAGTGAGGTGCGCCTGGTCAGGATCAAGTCCAGCTGGTGCCAGTGCTTTGAGCGCGGATGTCGCCAGGAAACCTTGTGTTGGGGCTTGGTCTTGAAGAACGAGTTTGTGATGCACAGATCGTGATATGTGCAGAACTCGAGCAGCCGCTGTCCGTTGTCGTTCATTCTGCCCACGCCAAATGGTCCAAGACAGGAGGGCCAGGAGTTGTGGTCAGCACCCACTCTGGCATTGAAGTCTCCAAGGAGAATGAGTTGTTCAGAGTTGGGGATGATCCTGACAGTTGTTGCGAGATTCTCATAGCACTCGTCTTTTGCCTCTGGTGTGGCTGTCAGTGTTGGGGCATACACACTGACGAGGGTGACTGGGCCTTGAGTGGTGTTCAGGCGGAGGATAAGGAGTCGTGCAGAGCCATTGCTACCCGGTTCCACCATCTTCAGCAAGGTGTTCTTCACTGCGAAGCCCACTCCGTGTTCCCTGTGTTCGTCACTGCTCTTTCCCTGCCAGTAGAATGTGTAGTCCTTCTCTCTCAGTGTGCCTGCGTCAGCCAATCATGTTTCCTGGAGAGTGGCAATATCCACTTCCAGTCTCTTCAGCTCATTATTGATGATGGCAGTCTTCCTGGTGTTGTTGATGTCCTTGAGGTTAGCAGCGAGTCCTGTCATCATGATGCTGACGTTCCAAGTTCCCAGTTTTAGAGTTGGTCTCTTTTGTTTTTTTGTCTTACCTGGTGCGAAGGTTCTCAGCCTGCCGTTCAGACTTCTTCTCATCCCCATGCACCCAATAAGGAAAGCAAGCTGTGGCGGGACAACACCTTATTGGCTGGGGGCTGCCCAGCTTGAGGCGGGCGGTAGCTGTCCAGTGAAATCCGATGATCCCTCCCACCGTCGGGAACAACCCCTGGTGCTGCACTCTACGCCAATTGAGTGGTGGCTTATAACTGGTAACTGTCATTCCCCGTGTTTTGTCTACGCCAAAGGCGAAGCTGGAGTGTCCTCTCCAGTGATCCGGTGTCCTACCTTCCAGCGTTGGGCGTTGGTAGGATTCAAGCCTGGGCAGGAAGATATGGAGGACAAGATGTTGCCCATGCAGCATGTCCCCCCTCTTCGTCACTGATGAATCCAAAGGAACAGCAGGGCTGCTACAGTTTGGCACCAGCGCCGTCGCAGGAGCTGCCAGAACGATGTTGAGCACAACAGAGAACTGCCTTAGGGACTCCGACTCCGGGTTTTTCCTCAGGGTTGACTCCCGAAGCCTTTCCCGTGACCGGGTGTGCCGCAAGCCAGCGGAGGTTTGAAATCAGGGTTTACCTTCCCCTAGATGGGCTACCTTCCCAGGTTGACGAGCCACCATCTACCCGAAGCATCTGGTTTTAAGGCACCAGAGATCCGCCCTCGCCCCTTCTCCTATTAGTAAAAGCAGTTCCGCCGGGCTTAGAGACTAAACCACACGGGCAGGCTAGGAGTTGGACTTAGTTGTCAGAGGCTTTTCAAGACGCACGCCATAAGGAGCATTTTATGAGCACTGGGAGCTTAACCCCAGTGCCGCTCCTGGCTATGACAACCTTGGAACCAACCAAACTTGGAACCCCCTCCTCTCCTCCTCTTATACACCCCACAACAGCTGAGTCATCAGAGAATTTCTGCAGGTGGCATGACTCAGTGTTGTACTGAAAGTCAGTGGTGTATAAGGTACAAAGAAAAGGAGAAAGCACAGTTCCCTGTGGAGCTCCCGTATCACTAGCCACCACTCCAGACAAGACATTGCCCAGCCGGACAAACTGTGGTCTGCCTGTCAGGTAGTTAGTAATCCAGGAGATCACAGAGCTGTCAACCTCCATCACCCGCAGCTTCTCATCCAGCAGCAGTGGCTGGATGGTGTTAAAGGCACTGGAGAAATCAAAAAAAGTGATTCTCACAGTATTTCCTCCACCATCCAGGTGCAGATGGGCTCATTGCAGCAGGTAGATGACAGCATCTTCAACTCCTAAATGGGGCTGATATGCAAACTGCAGAGGGTCCAGCCACGTCTTCACCTGCGGCCTCAGGTGGGCTAAGATCAGTCTCTCCAGGACCTTCATCACATGAGATGTGAGGGCAACTGGTCAGTAGTCATTCAGATCCAATGGAGATGACTTCTTGGGGACAGGAACCAGGCAGGATGTCTTCCACAGCACCGGTACTCTCTCCAGACTCAGGCTCAGGTTGTACAGGTGTTTCAGTACCGGAGCTAGCTGGTTGGCACAGGTCCTCAGGGTCCTTGCGGAGATGCCATCAGGGCCCGCCGCCTTCCGCTGACGGAGTCTCTCCAGCTGTTTCTCCACCTGATCTGTAGTCACCGTGAAGTGAGGGAGGGTCCTGGTGCCCCCTGAGGAGGAGGAGCGGGGAGATGGCGAGAGGTTCTGCACAGGAGGGTGGGTGAGGAGGGGTGCGTGGTGGTCTGGTTGTGTTGCTTGGGTGACAGACTGTAAGTTGAACCTATTAAAAAACAGATTCAGTTCCTCAGCTCTCTCCTGGCTCCCAGATGTCTGCCTGACTCTCCCCTTGCACCCAGTTATGTATACTGTGATGCAGTCGGTCATATTGTCTATGTCCACCCCATGTGGTTCACACAGTACACTCCAGTCTGTCGTCTCGAAGCAGTCCTGTAGTGCATCAGCAGCCTCCTGTGTCCACCTCCTCACAGTCCGTGTATAAGCAGGCTGCCTTTGCACAAGGGGAATGTACTTGGGTGTTAACATGACCATGCAGTGATCTGATTTGCCAATGGGGAGTAGAGCTGTGGCACTATATGCATCACTGACATTGGCATACAGTAAATCCAGTGTTTTGTTCTCTCTGGTGGGACAGTCAACAAACTGGTGAAAGTTTGGTAGTGTTTTTCCCACTGAGACATGGTTAAAATCAACTGTGATGGCCATGAATGCATCCGGGTGCTTCTCCAGTAATGTGGCCGCAGTGGAGCTGATGACGTCACAGGCCACCGCTGCGTCAGCTGACGGAGGGACATAGACGATAATAATTAAAGCGCACTTCATTTCTCGCGGCATATAATAAGGTCTCATACTAATAGCCAGCAGTTCAATGTCCGGGCTGCAGCATTTTTCCTTCACATGAATATGTCCAGGATGACGCCACCGCTCATTAACAAGAAGTGCCACTCCTCCTCTTCTCTTTTTCCTGCTGCTTTTCATGTCTCTGTCCCCCCGTATAGTCTTGAAGCCAGGTATCGCTACGTTTACATCCGGGATCTGTGAGTGTAACCACGTCTCCGTAAAACACATGAAACTACACTCACGATACTCCTTTTGCGTCCTGACCAGTGCTGTAAGCTCATCTGTTTTATTTCCCAGCGATCGCACATTCCCGGTGATGACCATCGGTACAGCCGGCTTATGCTTCCTCCTCCTCCTCCTCACCTTCGCGCCATCCCTTCGCCCGTGGCGTCTCCTCTTCAGCTCAACCGGGATGAGGGGCTTCACTGCCGGCCGCAGCGCTCCAGGCGCCGGCCTTCGCATGTGTAAACAATGCGTCCGCCCCCACCTCTGTTGATCTCCATTGCTAGAGGAAGAGAAAAGAAGAGAAAACTAGGTAAGACTGGGCTAACATAGATAAAAAGTTGGTCCAGTCTTAATCCGAGTATTCCTACAAATCCCTGGTTAATAAGAGACACACTATATACAGGAATAAACAGATAGAAACACAAAGACACGAGAGAGTTGCTGCTGGTACGGCCGTTCTGCCGTACCAAAAACACCTCTCTTGTGCATTTTCCATTGCTTTGGATGGTTGACCCCAGGAATTTAAACTCATCTATCTTCACTACCTCTACTCCTTTCATCTTCACCGTTAGACCTGCCTCCCTCTCATTTCACACTCATGGATTCTGTCTTCCTTCTACTGACTTTCATTCCTCTTCTCTCCAGAGCATACCTCCACCTCTCCAGGTTCTCTTCCCCCTGTTCCCTACTCTCACTACAGATCACAATGTCATCTGCAAACATCATGGTCCACGGAAACTCCTGCCTGACCTTGTCTGTCAGCCTGTCCATCAACATGGCAAACAAGAAGGGGCTCAGAGCCGATCCCCTATGTAATCCCACCCCCCACCTTGAATCCATCTGTCGCTCCTACAGCACACCTCACCACCATCTCGCTCTCCTCATACATGTCCTGCCCCATCCTCACACACTTCTCTGCCACTGCTGACTTTCTCATACTGTACCACACTTCTTTTTGGCACCCTGTGCTTTCTCTAGATCCACAAAGAAACAGTGCAACTCCTTCTAACCTTCTCTATACTTCTCCATCAACACTCTTAAAGCAAACATTGCATCTGTCGTACTCTAGCTTGGCATGAAACTGTACTGCTGCTCACTTATAGTGACCTCTCCTCTTAACCTGACTTCAACAACTCTTTCCCATATCTTCACTGATCAACTTTATGCCTCTGTAGTTAGTACAGCTCTCTACAATGCATACTGTGTCTCTGCAAAAACATTAAACTATTTAAAATAGCATTTTTAGCTCATTATGGCAAAAACAAAATGAGCTGCTGCCACGGTGCTGTATCTGTTGTCCATCCATCTATCCATCCACAGAATAGTTACTCCACCTAGGAAATTGTCCAGATGCTCACCAAACTTACCCACATTGATTATTAGGTTGTGCACAAGTTCAAGATCAAAGATTATAAACTACTAGTGCATACCTATGCATACCCGTGCATGCCTGTAGAAACCAAGTACTGTATATGTAACTGTTACCATGGCAACAGTAACCATGGTGATGCCTACCTTTGATCTTTGACATGGTACCCGTGCATGCCCGTAGAAACCAAGTATAAGCAAATATTTCTGCTGCATGCCTGCCTTTGAGCTTTGACATGGTTACCATGGCAACAATAACCATGGTGAAACCTGCCTTTGATCTTTGACGTCACCACTCATTCAGTGATGCCTGCCTTTGATCTTTGATGATGCCATAGCGAGTCCTATGATTTTTTCGCGACTCCTATGATCGTGACAGACACACACACACACACACACACACACACACACACACACACACACACAGATTTTCTTGAATTATATATAGAGTGATGAGTGTGCCATTTCAATTTAGAGAAAGCCTAGGCAATGTACAGTACACTGTATATACAGAGAGACAAGTAAAGGCTCTTGGTAAACTAAAGGTGAGTTCATCACACAGGAACATCCTACTCCACTATTAACAGTTTGGTTTGTTTTTTCAGTTATGGCAGTTAATCAGTTACATTTCTTTAACAGCTGGTGGTGAAGGTTCTAATGAATGACGGCAGCTCCAAGACTCTGATGGTCGATGAGAGGCAAAATGTCAGAGAAGTTCTGGACAACATGTTTGAGAAGACTCACTGTGACTGTAATGTTGACTGGAGTCTTTGTGAGACAAACCCTGAACTACAGCTTGGTGAGTTCATAGCTTGTGTATTAGGCTAGCATCAGTGTGGGAGTGATTTATGCCTGCATCCTAACTAGAATTCAGCAGGCGGCAGCGACTATAGCCACTATAACACTTTCTGGTGAGTTTATTCCTTTGAAAGCTATTTTTACTTTATATTGCATTGGTCCCATTTAGGACAATAAAGCAGGGCACTTCTTACTGGCTTCTACCTGCTACTTGACAGGCGACTAGCCAAAGAGCATGCAGTATTTATCACTCCTCTTCCACAACTAATGTGCAGATTTAAACCTAATGTGATAGGAAGAGTGAAAGTGTTCAGCTCCACTAATTTCTTTTCATGGAGTGTTAAAAGTTGAGTGCTGACCGTACTGTGCGTGTAGTCACAAATTTCAGGATGCATGGGAAATGGAAGATGACGAAATTTACAGTATGTCACGGGCACCGTGTGCTTGCTAACAGGCACAGGAAAAGAGAGAATATATGGTAATTTTTCAAAATAAAGCACCCAGCAGACTTACAGAAATTATTGCAGAAGAACAGAATAAATTACTTATTTTTTCTCTGCGTTCTCTGTGGCTCAGAACCAGTGGTGCCAGGCCCCGGCCGAGTGGTTGGGGACCACTGCCCTAGACAACTGATTTTAAAAAGCTATGGCATTAAAGGGGTCATTGACAACTTTTTCCACATTTTAACAGCTCACATATGTCTTATTGAAGTGTTTGTGACATATTGTGTTCACATTTTCTTTATTTTTTTTTAAATTACTGTACCAAATTTGTTTTATATGTTCCCCACCTTTCTCGAAACGCTCTGATTTAACGCCTATCACTTAAAGAAACATCCTTCACCTACTCAACTCCGTCCTCTCTCTTACATCAGTTTATTTATTCAGTTTATTCACACACACACACACACACACACACACACACACATATATCACACATTATTAACAGCATGAATGAATTGCAATATGAATTATCAGCAGCATGAGTAGCAGTATACAATAGGCTTTTTTTCCACATTGATTTGGAGTGTGAATGGGTCATCCCAAATAAGCTATTTAAAGCTTTTAGTAGGGAGCCCATTTCTACAATAAAATGATGACGGAGTCACAGATAGCCATTAGCTGACTAATTTCTAGCCTTTTCTATATTTGTATATTTGTTGTATTTTTGAGTTCTTAGTTTCCTGTCATTTTAGTCTTGGTTGGTTTTATGTTCATTGTAGTCTTGCTATTTATTTATTGAGTATTTGGTTGTAGTTATTCCTCAGTATTTGTTTGTTGTAATTTATTTCTCGATTTATATTTGTACTTTTGTGTTCCCGCTCTCTCTGGGTCTGCAGCTGTCAGGGGCACATCTGGGTTTTGCTCTGTAGTGGGCGGTGCTCCTGTCAAGCTTTCAGTCCTGTCTCCTCCCCTCTCAGTAATCACAGCTGATCTCATTTTGTATCATTGTCACCTCCTGCCCGCTCATGTGATCCACACTTGATGGCACTTGTTATAATTAATTGCTTGCCTTACTTAAGACTGCCTGCTTCATCCACTCCTTGTCAGAGTCTCATCAGGAATCCATGTCTGTTAGAACCCAGTCCCTGTCCTAACACCTACCTCGCCTTCTCCCTGTTTCGTCTACTGTATCTGTAAGTTCTTCTTCTTCTTCTTCTTCTTCTTCTTCTTCTTCTTCTTCTTCTTCTTCTTCTTTTAGATTTGATTGGCGGTTGGCAACCAGCTCACAGGTGCATTACCGCCACTGACTTGATTATCATCACTCTACTGTATATCTTTGTATCACTCTGTGGAGAGAGGAATAATCAGGCCAAGCATTCAAAGCAGACAAACTTTATTCACTCTCTCACATCTCTCAGAATCAGAAAACATTGACCTCATGTTGCAGGGCCTCTCCTTTATATTACAACCTCACACCCCCTGCTGCCTGAGGTCTTGCATCACAATTCATTCTTGCATCACAATTCCTATTGTCTCCCAACCGCTTAATCCCCATGCTCTTCCGGCAGAGGAATTTACTGCCTCTTCCTTCCTTCCAGTCTTAGATGAATACCACAGCATGAGTCCCCCATACCGCCCCCACCCCCCGAGAGTCTCAGACTGAGCGTTACTTCTCACGTCCTCTCGGCTTCAGCCTCCTCCCATATCTGCTGCAACGAGGGGTCTTCGGTTCCGTGGTGCTGCTGTGCCGGTGGGGGGTTCCTAGGGGTGTGTCCGTCTGTGGGTGGACAATGGGGGGGGGACATTCAGCATACTCGTGTGACTGCTCTGATGAATCGTTTACCTGGGGAGTTCTCAGTGGGGTCTTCCACGCCTAGGAGCTCGAGCCAACATTACCTGCTTGTCTGCCACCACAAAGGCGGGCTTAAGCCTGTCTATACAGATTTTCTCCCGGCGACCCCCCCCACCCCAAGTCTAACACAAAATGTTTGTCCCCTGGTTCCAGCACTCTAAACGGGCCATTGTAGGGTGGGTGCAATGGGGGCCGGTCGGCATCGTGCCTGACAAACACGAACGCTGCGTTCTTCAAAGTTTTCAGCACAAAAGCGCGTGGAAAACAGTGGTGGGCCGGGCCAGGTAGCGTGCCTGCGTCTGCGCTATGCTGTGAACGCGGGGATGGATGGGTGTTCGGCGCGGGGTTATCTGGTAAAAATTCCCCGGGGAGCCGCAGCGGCTGAGAAAAAAACAGCTCTGCTGGGGAAGCCTCCAAATCCTCTTTTGGTGCGGAACGCAACCCTAATAGAACCCACGGCAACCGGTCCACCCAATTTGCATCTGTAAGCGAAGCCCTGAGCGCTGCTTTCAGTAACCTATGGAAATGCTCGCATAACCCATTGGCCTGTGGGTTGTACGCAGTTGTGCAATGAATTGCGATGCCCAGGCTCCAGGCCATTGCGGACCAGAGGTCGGAAACAAACTGAGGGCCCTGGTCGGACGTGATGTCCGAAGGGGTGCCAAAACGTGCCACCCATGTTGTCAAAAAGGCGCGTGCCACGTCTGCGGACGCGGTGGAAGCTAGCGGGACTGCTTCTGGCCATTGTGTGGTGCGGTCCACCACTGTCAGGAGGTGCGTGAACCCCTGCGATGACGGGAGGGGGCCCACGAGGTCCACGTGAACGTGGTCAAACCTCTTAGCCGGGATATGGAACGGCTCGAGGGGGGCCTTTGTGTGCCTGTGCACTTTGGCTCGTTGGCACGCTATGCAAGCTGCAGCCCACTCTTTCACCTGTTTGCGCAGGCTCGGCCAGACGAACTTCACTCCCAGCATTTTGACTGACGTGCACACTCCTGGGTGCGCCAGGGAGTGAACGGACTCAAAAACGCGGCGGCGCCAAGCGCGTGGGACCACCAGGCGCAGGCGCCCTGTGGAGATGTCACAGATTTGGGGGGGGGCCTGTCTTGCAGTACTCTGCTCTCCAGCCTTAACCCTGTTGGTCCAGACTGAAGTGCGCACACGTCCGTATCGCCAGTCTGCTCTGTGGCCATGGCCGTGTAATCTATCCCTACGTAGACTGGGGCCACTACTGCGCGCGAGAGGTAGTACGCCACCACAGTAAGTTTACCGGCCACATGCTGAATATCGGTCGTAAACTCCGAGATTGCGGCCAGCTGTCTCTGCTGCCGGCCCGACTGTGGTTCCGAAACCTTGGCCATCGCGTACGTTAGCGGCTTGTGGTCCACGAACGCAGTGAAGTTGCGCTCTTCCAGCCAGAACTGGAAATGGCGTATGGCCAGGTGGAGAGCCAGTAACTCTCTGTCGAACGCGCTGTATTTACGCTCACTGTCGTGCAAAGACCTGCTAAAAAAGGTGAGCGGCTGCCAAGAACCAGCGACGCATTGCTCCACGACGGCCCCTATGGCCACGTCCGAGGCGTCGGTAGTGAGCACTATCCAAGCCGCCAGGTCCGGGTGTGCCAGTAGTGCGGCGTTTGCCAGGGCTGTTTTAACCTCAGAGAATGCCTGCTCCCGCTCAGGAGTCCAGTCGACTCTGTCCACCAGTTTCCGTTTCTTGAGTGTGGCGTACAATGGCTGCATGAGCTGGGCTGCGCGGGGGAGGAAACGGTTATAAAAGTTAACCATCCCCAAAAACTCCTGCAGCGCCCTGACCGTCTGAGGCCGGGGAAAATTCGCCACTGAGCGCACCTTGTCTGGCAAGAGTATCGCTCCCTCCAGTGAGATGTGGTGTCCCAAAAAATTGATCCCCGTCACGCTGAACTGGCATTTTGCTGGGATGATTATTAACCCGTGCTCCTCTAACCTCCGGAAAACCGTCCTGAGGTGGGTTACGTGTTCGTCCTCGGACGCGCTGGCCTACTAGGATGTCATCCAGGTAGACGAACACAAACGGCAGATCGCACAACACCGCATCCATCATGCGTTGGAATGTCTGTGCTGCGCCTTTTAATCCAAAAGGCATGCGTAACAACTCAAACAGACCAAACAGGGTTATTACGGCAGTTTTAGGTGTGTCCTCCGCGCGCACCTGGACCTGGTGGTAACCACGGACCAGGCCTATCTTATTAAAAATACGTGCCCCAGCGAGGTGAACGGAAAAATCCTGAATATGGGGGATCGGGTAGCGGTCGTGCGCTGTGGCGTTGTTTAATCTGCGGAAATCTCTGCAAGGTCGCCACGATCCCTCAGCCTAAGGGACCATATGTAGTGGGGATGCCCATGGGCTGTTTGAGCGCCTGATGATGCCCAGCCTTTCCAAGTTGGCAAACTCCTCGCACGCTATGGCCAGTTTGGCTGTGTCCAGGCGCCGGGATTGTGCGAAAACGGGCGGCTCGGTGGTGGTAATAAAGTGCTCCACCCCGTGTTTAGTGATGGCCGCCAAAAATGTCGGGATCGTGAGTGCTGGGAACTGGGTGAGCAGTGTGTGGAACTTACCACCTGGAGCTGTGACGTTGGCTAGCGTTGTTGGCCCGGCTCCTCGAGCTGTACAGGGGAGGGAATCAAAAGACATTGCATTAATCAGGCGTCTGTTAGCAACATCAACTAGTAGTCCGTGTGCACACAAAAAATCAGCGCCTAAGATTGGGAAACTGCATGCCGCTATGACGAATGTCCACTGGTACGTATGGCCGTGTAGGGATACAGTCAGTGTCCTTTCACCAAAAGTCTAAATGTCCGAGCCGTTTGTGGCCGTCAGCTTGGGGCCGCTAGCACCCGCTAGCCAGTCGGTGTAGGACGGCAGGATGAGGCTCTTTTGAGAGCCGGAGTCCACGAGGAACCGTCTCCCCGAGCGTGAGTCTGTCATGTAGAGCAGCTTGCTTTCTTCACCGGCGGTCGCAGCTGCTACCGACTGCCGGTCTTGGCGTTTCCCGAACGCTTGAATTGGCACGGTGGCACGCATCGGCGTGCGTCCTCTCCAAAACGGCGGTGGTAGGAGCAGAGTGTGTCTCTCTGGCGCTTCCTGGTCCCCGCTGCCGCTACCATCGCTGGCTCCTCGCTTCCACTGGCCGTCTCGCTGGGTTCCGACGCCGCTGCGTTCACTGTGAGGGCTCTGGTGGTGAGGATGATCCAATCTGCCTCCTGGGCTAGCGCACGGTAGTCACGTGCGGCCAGCAATGACGAGTTGCCAAGGACCGCTCTGGCCTCCGTTGGGAGGTTCCGGAGGAAAAGGTGGGCAAACAGAAAATGCCTGTCATCCGTGCCCATCAATGCCAACATCTTCTCCATCAGTTTGACCGCTGACCCATCTCCTAACTCGGAGAGCATCAGGAGCCTCTCTGCTCTCTCGCAGTCCGAGAGCGTGTAACGCCGGGTCAGCGCGGCTTTGAGAGCCCGGTATTTGTCGCGGACTGGGGGCTGTTGGAGCAGGCTCGCTACTTGCTGAGTCGTGCGAGCGTCCAGCGCTGCGACCACATAGTAATATCTGGTGTCATCTGCCGTTATTCTCCAGAGCGCGAACTGGGCCTCGGTGTGGAGGAACCAAGACTTCGGGTCGTGCAGCCAAAGGTCTGGTAGTTTGACCGAAATGGCACACGCGTTGCTGGGGCTTCCTGTCCGGGTCATCTCCGGGGTGTTTGCCTCGTGGTCCATTAGTCGTCAAGGGTCACCAGTGTGGAGAGAGGAATAATCAGGCCAAGCATTCAAAGCAGATGAACTTTATTCACTCTCTCACATCTCTCAGAATCAGAAAACATTGACCTCATGTTGCAGGGCCTCTCCTTTATACTACAACCTCACACCCCCTGCTGCCTGAGGTCTTGCATCATAATTCATTCTCGCATCACAATTCTTCCTTCCTTCCAGTCTAAGATGAATACCACAGCATGGGTCCCCCATAACTCTATATATAATTCAAGAAATCTGTCTGTCAGTTTGTCCGTCTGTCTGTTTGTGTGTGTGTGTGTGTGTGTGTGTGTGTGTGTGTGTGTGTGTGTGTGTGTGTGTGTGTGTGTGTGTGTGTGTGTGTGTGTGTGTGTGATGTTGAGCACTGTTTGGACTTTAGGTTTGTTCTTATTAAATACCACAAACTGCAGTTCAGCGCTTGGGTCTTTGTTTCTGTCCCGTGGGGCAAATCATGACAGAAACCCCAGTGGATGGTGAGGGAGCTGGCTGTAAGAGCCAGCAGCCTCAGGTTCCAGGCCAGGTTGGTTGCAGCGACCGGTGCGCTGGTTCTGGCAGTCCGCCGCGGAATCATGATGAAACCACTGGGAGATAGGCCAGATACAGATAGAGACTGAAGCTTACTAAACCTATTGTGAGCACTACGAGGAAATTGACCAGTGAAGCTGGGGAGAAGCTGAGCACGTGCATGGAAATAACTGACTGGGGCATGTTTAAAGGAGCCACGCATGATCTGGATGAGTACACGGACACTGTGAACTCATATATCCACTTTTGTGAAGAGAGCATTCTTCCATCGCGCACCAGGGTGAGGTACTCAAATGACAAGCCCTGGTTCACTGCTAAGCTCAGACAGATCAGGAAGGAGAAGGAAGCAGCGTTGAAAAGTGGAGACAAGGACTGCTACAGGGAGGTCAAATATCGGTTTAGCAGAGAGCTGAGGAGAGCTAAATCTGTGTATTCTGAGAGACTCCAGCAGCAGTTCACTGCTAACGACTCTGCTTCTGTGTGGAGAGGACTGAGGCAAATCACCAACTATCCGCCTCAGGCTTCTAAAGGTCAGGATGACAAAGCCCTTTGTCAAAGACTGTCCCAACATTATGCCCGTTTTGACACCTCGTCAGCTGTGTCCATCTCCCCCCCTCCCCCCAGCGCCACTGCCTCCACGATCCCCACTTCATCAAAGGCGCCCCCCCCTCCTCCCCCCCTGCCCTTGTCATCAGTGAGCAGGACGTGCACAGTCAGTTCTCCAGACTGAACCCGCGCAAGGCCCCCGGTCCAGACGGCGTGTCTCCCTCCACCCTGAGACACTGTGCGAAAGAGCTGACTCCTGTCTTCACAGACATTTTTAACACCTCCCTGAAGTTATGCCACGTGCCGACCTGCCTCAAAACCTCCACCATCATCCCTGTCCCCAAGAAGCCACGGATCACTGGACTTAACGACTACAGACCTGTAGCGCTCACCTCTGTAGTCATGAAGTCCTTTGAGCGCCTGGTCCTGCCCCACCTCAAGTCCATCACCACTCCCCTCCTGGACCCGCTGCAGTTTGCCTACCGAGCCAACAGGTCTGTGGACGACGCAGTCAACCTGGCCCTCCACTCCATCCTGCAGCACCTGGACTCCCCGGGAACCTATGCCAGGATCCTGTTTGTGGACTTCAGCTCTGCATTCAACACAATCCGCCCCGCTCTGCTCCGGGACAAGCTGTCCCTGCTCAACGTGCCTGACTCCCTCTGCAGGTGGATCACCGACTTCCTGACGGACCAGAGGCAGCATGTGCAGCTGAGAAAGACTGTCTCAGACTCTGTTAGCATCAGCACCGGATCACCCCAGGGCTGTGTACTTTCCCCCCTACTCTTCTCCCTTTATACCAACTCCTGCACCTCCAGCCACCAGTCTGTCAAGCTGATCAAGTTTGCGGACGACACCACCCTCATCGGGCTCATCTCCAACGGCGACGAGTCCGCCTACAGGAGAGAGGTGGCCCAGCTGGCGTCCTGGTGCAGCCACAACAACCTGCAGCTGAACGCTCTGAAGACAGTGGAGATGATCGTGGACTTCAGGAAAGTCACAACCCCTCTGCCCCCCCTCACCCTCACAGGCTCTCCCATCACCACTGCAGATTCCTTCCGCTTCCTGGGCACCACCATCACCCGGGACCTCAAGTGGGAGCCGACCATCAGCTCCCTCATCAAAAAGGCCCAGCAGAGGATGTTCTTCCTGCGGCAGCTGAGGAAGCTCAAGCTACCCACCAAGATGTTGGTGCAGTTCTACACGGCCATCATCGAGTCCATCCTCACCACCTCCATAACCGTGTGGTACGCAGGAGCCACTGCCAGGGACAGACTAAGGCTGCAGCGCATCGTGCGCACTGCTGAGAAGGTGATCGGCTGCAAGCTCCCATCCCTCCAGGCCCTGTACATCTCCAGAACCCGGAGGCGTGCTGGCCGGATCATAGCCGATCCTTCACACCCTGGTCACGTTCTGTTTGCCCCCCTCCCCTCAGGTAGAAGACTTCGGTCCATTCAGACTAAAACCTCCCGTCATATGAACAGCTTCTTCCCCTCTGTCATCAGACTGCTGAACACTAAGTGACTTATTGACTCTCGTGCACTATGTACAGCAGCTCAACCAGACTCATGTCAATCATCACTGTTTTCTTTTTGCATTACCGACTGCACTATGTGGTACTCCACAATATCTGCTGCTCGCAAATATATTTAAAAATTGCTTTGACTAATATTACCCATTCATATTCTACATTTTATTGCATGTATAGTTTTTTATTTCTATCTTTTATTTTTATCATGTTTAATGTCGCAGCATTGCACCGAGACAAATTCCTAGTTTGTGTACTACATGAACAATGGCAATAAATCTGATTCTGATTCTGAAAACAACAATATAAGCCACGCTTGGAGCAAGCCTCCTGGTACCAGTGTTAGCTGGGGGTCTAACAGCTCAGGAGCTAATAGGCTCCCTTTAGCACCCCCCCCCCCATCTACATGATGGACAGCTTGGCGGGCCAATAATAGAGCAGTGGGTGGGTGTTAGGGAAGGTGGTGGGTTGGCTTTTTCTAATCATGACGTATTCGATTTACCCAGAAGAGTCAAAAACGTTTCTGGGAGAGAAAAATGAGATAAAGGCTATGTGTATTACGTGACCAGTAGACTCATTTCAAATAGTCAAAACCTACAAACACACCATTTTTCAGTCAGTGACCCCTTTAATGTATGAAATGTATATCATGAGGCATGAAAAAAATGTAAAAATTAATCAAAATCCAGTACAGTGAGGTTGATTTCATTCAATTAGAAAACTGCTGACAGGCTAGGTAGGCAAGGCAAACATCCTTGTGTTAAAAAATCCATAACATACATATCTATTTGCAATTCAGTATAATACAAAAAAGTGGTAAGAATGACAAGCCACAACTCTTGAATCAAATGATGCAGATTACTGTATAGATACATACAGTCTTTAACCAAAAATAAACTGGCTCTACAGCTATGATAAAAAAGAACTGGTTCCACACCGCAAACCTTCAAACATGAGGGTTTACACATCAGGTTTGAGGTCAACAATTATTCATTTCCCAGCCTTCTGGCTTGTAGTGAGCCTTAGTCATTCCAAATTTGTATCCCCCACATAATATCAGAAGCAATAACTCACATCTTTGTGTTTTCCTACTTTATCTCTGAAACACTTACAGACAGAATATTTGTTATTCTTTTATATTTTGACTAGGAGTTATTTGGAGACAAGTCTTAAAAAATGTTACGTTATCAGCATAATGGTAGTGAGTGAAGCAATGTCTATCGGTGATGACCTAAGAGTATATTTAGAAGTGTTTAGGAGAACTGATTACCACAGCCACCATTGCTGCAGTTAATATAGCACAATAGCATTTCCATTTGAACTTATTTTTATGCTTAGTTACAAGTATTTTCAGATGCACAGAAAAAAAGTTTTCAATTCTAGCAGCAATTTAGAATAAAACAAAGAAAGTAGATAACAGCACCATCAGAAAATGCCCTGTATGGTCATTTTGACCAGCAGGTATATGTAAATGTCGACATTAAGAGACCTCTAGTGGTCGTGTAAATAATGACATGAATTGATATAGTGGAGGGTTACAATTGCAATCTGTGTAAACTAGACCACCACCTTTTCCTAACAGCAATCTTTTCCCTAACCTTAACTACCTAAATATGTGTGTTTAGGGTATAAAGGAAGTGTGCTACAAAACCAGAAATGATGGGAAGGAAGAGAAGTGAAAGCAAACAAAGATGGCAGTGGCAAAAAGATAAGACAGTGATGTGAATTTGCAAATTTTGGTCCCATTTGGCATCCCTTGCCCATGTACTTTAGAGGATTAAAACAGATTTGAAATAGGAAAATTGTATAAAATGTGGTCTGCGATGGACTGGCAATCTGCCCAGGGTGTACCCCTCCTCTTGCCAAAAGAAACTGGGATAGGCTCCAGCCCCCTGCGACCCAACAAGGATTAAGTGGTTAAGAAGATGAATGAATGTAAACATGGTCATATTTGAAGGCAGGGAACACATAACATATATTTTAAGTGTTGTTGGAGTATTTCTGGTTAATGTAGGGAAGAATCACTACTGCATTTATAACCATAACTAAGCAGCAAATCTACTGTGTCTACTACACTACAAAACACTCCCACTGCTTGATTTTTATGGTAACAACAAAAGCCTTCAGTGTTTTTGTGTAACTTGTCAACTGCACACAATGTACAGGGTGAGATATTTCATCCTGGTCCACATGATGGACTGTGTTTTTATTGGCGCCGTGGCAGCTAAGCTGCAGCACACTGCACAATGAAACACTGATCTTACTCCCGTCCATCTTTCCCCTCCCATCTATCCTCTTTTATATTTATACCCTCTATCCTGCTCCAGCTTACTCTCGTACAAGTAGTGTAGACAGGTGGGTTTAATTTGCTGTATCGGACACTGTCAGTCATCCTTGCTGTCATGCGGAAATAGAAGCCTTATGATCTCAATCCTCCGTCTGAGCTGTCTGTGCTATATTTACTTCAGCTGCCCAAATGCACCACTGTTATATACTCTGGCCACTCATTACCATCTGCTTTCTCTGTTTTATTACAACTTCATCAGATTGTTATGGAGGTAATTCATTTCATTAAAAACCAGTCTTGTATGCCAGGGACTGTAACTCATTTTACTCTATGGTGATGAAGTTTGGAATGAATACTGTTGGTAAAGTCATTAAAAAGATCTAAGTCAATATTATTTTGCTTTAAAATTCTTCAAGAAACTTTATACAGCGCTGTGACACACTGAATTAATGGATAAGCCTGGAATTATTTTATTTCTACAGGTGAAAAATAAGAATGTGCTACTCCTCTGAGAAATATTCACAATCTTCCTTATGGTTCTCACCTTCCCCTTTACTCTACAGAAGACCCACATCTTTACACTTTTTTCCCAGTTTCTGAACACTACGGGGAAAGTATAACCCAATACCAAAAAAACTGGGATGTTGTATCAATATAAATAATAAATTAAAAAGAATGCAATGATTTTCGTAACTCATAAAACACTATTCATAACAGAACATGAAACAAAAACATATCAAATGTTAAAAGTGAGAAATTTTACTATTTCATAAAAATACTAGTGCATACCTGTGCATGCCCGTCGAAACGAAGTATAAGCAAGTATTTCTGCATGCCCGTAGAAAGCAAGTGTAAGCAAGCATTTCTGCATTCCTACCTTTGATCTCTGACATGGTTACCATGGTAACAGTAGCCATGGTGATGCCTGCCTTTGGCCTTTGACATGGTTACCATGGCAACAGTAACCCTGGTGAAACCTGCCGTTGATCTTTGACGTCACCACTCATTCAGTGATGCCTGCCTTTGATCTTTGACGTCACCACTCGTTCAGTAATGCCTGCCTTTGATCTTTGACGTCACCACTCATTCAGTGATGCCTGCCTTTGATGATGTCATACACTGATAGCTGCCTTTGATCTTTTACATCACCACTCGTTCAGTGATGTCTGCCTTTGATCATTGATGATGTCATAACGAGTCCTATGATACCTGCCTTTGATCTTTGACGTCACCACTTGTTCAGTGATGCTTTCCTTTGATCTTTGACGTCACCCCTCGTTCAGTGATGCCTGCCTTTGATCTTTGACATGGTTAGTGGCAACAGTAGCCATGGTGAAATTTGCCTTTGATCTTTGACGTCACTACTCGTTCAGTGATGCCTGCCTTTGATCTTTGACATCACCACTCATCCAGTGATGCCTGCCTTTGATCTTTGACGTCACCACTCATTCAATGATGCCTGCCTTTGATCTTTGATGATGTCATACAGTGGTGCCTGCATTTGATCTTTGACATCACCACTCGTTCAGTGATGCCTGCCTTAGATCTTTGATGATGTCATACAATGATGCCTGCCTTTGATCTTTGATGTCACCACTTGTTCAGTGATGCCTGCCTTTGATCTGTGACATCACCACTCGTTCAGTGATGCCTGCCTTTGACCATTGTCATAGCGAGTCCTATGAAACCTGCCTTTGATCTTTGATGTCATTACTCGTTCAGTGATGCCTGCCTGCCTTTGATCTTTGACATCATCACTCGTTCAGTGATGCCTGCCTTTGATCTTTGACATGGTTAGTGGCAACAGTAGATATACAGTAAAGTGAAGTATGTGGCGGTAATGCACCTGTAAGCTGGCTGCCAACTGCCAATCAAATCTAAAAGAAGAATAAGTGGCAACAGTAACCATGGTGAAACCTGCCTTTGATCTTTGATGTCACCATTCGTTAAGTGATGCCTGCCTTTGATCTTTGACGTCACCACTCGTTGAGCGATGCCTGCCTTTGATCTTTGATGATGTCATACAGTGATGCCCGCCTTTGATCTTTGACGTCACCACTCGTTCAGTGATGCCTGCCTTTGATCTTTGATGTCATAGCGAGTCCTATAAAACCTGCTTTTGATTTTTGACATCACCACTCGGTCAGTAATGCCTGCCTTTGATCTTTGACATGGTTACCATGGCAACAGAAAGTCCTATGATCGTGACAGACAGAGATTTCTCAGACCGGCCTGGGTGGCTGACATCTTGGCCATGTGTAAAGTAATGATATAGAGTGAAGTGATGATATAGAATAAAGTACGAGGAGATGAAGAAGAGTGATGTCTGAAGATAGCGTTGAGGTTTGATTGGACACAGCAATGATGATAGAAGGACTACAGCTCCAGACCAGATGGAGTGATGATATGGAATGAAGTACATGGCGGTAATGCACCTGTAAGCTGGTTGCCAACCGCCAATCAAATCTAAAAGAAGAAGAAGAAAGACAGAGATTTCTTGAATTATATATAGAATTATTAGCTTATCTCAAATTTGATAGCATTGACACGTCTCACAAGAGTTGGGACATGGAAATGTTTAATACTGTAGCATCTCCTCTTGAAACAACAGCCCATAAACATCTGGGAACTGACGAGACCAGGTGCTGGACCTTTGTCAGAGGAATGTTGTCCTATTCTTGTCTGATATTAGATTCTAGCTGCTCAACAGTCCTGTTGGTCATTTTTAGCTAATTCCAGTGAAGCCAAAAGGAGCTAATGCAATGACATGATGTCCATTGTCCGTTCGTTTGTCATTTTAAATGCGCGTTGAGCAAGAGAAGACGGCAGGGGTTTCTGAATTATATTCATATTTGGCTTTGTCTTTGCATGATTTAGCTTTTTTAAATATTGATTTTTGGCCACAAACATTCGCACACAAGGCCGTATTAAATGACACGGCCATTGTTTGATGTGTGGAGGGGGGGGACAGGAGGAGAAGTATAGGGGTTTGGTTGACCATTTTGTGGAGTGGTGTGAGGTTAACCACTAGCAGCTGAATGTGACCAAGACAAAAGAGATTGTGGTGGATTTTAGGAAGAAGGGAATCCCCACCTTCTCCTGTCTGCATCAGTGGGAGTGATGTGGAGTTTTTCAGCTCCTATAGATACTTGGGAGTTCAGCTGAACGACAAACTGGAGTGGGGTGTAAACACTGAGTTAGTTATGCTGCTAAACATATTAGCAGCATAACTAAGGGAGGGTTCAGGGGCACATGATCCCTCCCTGTTCTTAAAAACAGAGATCGAGTCTTGACTCCCAAATCCAGATGGGCAGCTGGTTCCACAGGAGAGGAACTTGATAACTGAAGGCTCTGCCTCCCATTGTACTTTTGGAGATTCTAGGTATTACAAGTAATCCTGCATTTTGGGGGCGTAGTGCTCTGTTAGGATAATATGGTAATATCAGATCTTTTAAATAAAAAGGGGCCTGATTATTTGGAGCTTTGTAAGTGAGAAGAAAGATTTTAAACTTAATTCTAAACTCTGTGGGAAGCCAATGAAGAAAGGCCAAAACCTGAGAGATATGATCTCTCTTTCTAGTACCTGTTAAAACTCTTGCTGCAGTGTTTTGGATCAGCTGAAGACTTTCTAAAGATGTTTTAGGACAACCTGATAATAAAGAGTTACAATAATCTAATCTAGAGCTAAGAAAAGCATGGATTAGTTTCTCAGCATCACTCTGAGACAAGATGCTTTGAGTTGAAAGAAAACTCATTATTGGCATGAACAAACTGGAACCTATCAGATAAATAAGGTCTAAACCACTGCAACAAAGTTCCATTAAGTCCAATATGGTGTTTTAATCTGTCAAGTAGAATATTATGATTGATAGTATCAAAAGCTGCACTAATGGATTAAGTGCAAAGCATTAACGGATACGGCAAAAAGATGGACATTTTTCTGAATATAACATTTGAGTTAAATTATAATTTTAGGACAATTTTGATGTGCTGAATCCAAAAATCACATTGGTTTTGCTCAATCACGTCAACTTTTTGAACTGTGGCCATATGTTGTTTTTTACGTTTTTGTTTACATGTACGGGTATTTTCCCTTTATATGATGCAAAATTCTTTTTTATTTCTTGAAATTTCTCGAACTCTGGAGAGTTTGCATGCGCCAATTTATGACATGACGTCATAAATTGTCATGATGGCTGATTACTGTTGGACTCTGAAGAGAGACATCCCTGTTGCTGAGCATTCTAGAGGTTCAAATAAACGGAAGTTGAAGCTCTGAATTTTGAACAATGATGACATAACATTCAATTTACATGTATTTACCTTTATCAGTGTCTACTATACAATTTACAGTAACTGAAGTTTGTAACATTTAATCAATAAATTGTGTTAGAAAATGATTTTTTCCTCTTAAAAATCTATTTTGGATGAGAAGTATTAACAAAAATCAACCGATAATGTCACAAAAATGTAATCGATTTAGTCAGAAGATCAGATTTTTTAAAAATCAACTTAGCATAAAAACCTGACCAGCTCGAGAGAAATGGATGTCATTTTCGGATTCAGCGGTGCAAAATTGTCTTAAATCAGTTGAAAAAACACAGACAACTTACAAAAAAAATTATTTTTGTAACCCTGTGTTATGAATGGTCATCAGAAGAAGAGGAGGAGGAGGAGGAAAAAGGAAGAAGCCAGGCTATGTCCATGGAAATCGCCTGGTGTGCAAGCCTGGTGTGATACATCTATATCACAGCCACAGTTACTATAATCATGATACCGTAACTTTGTCTTGTGTAATATTGCTTAATCACTATATTATTAATTTTAATTATCTGAATCATAACTATGCATAGTATATTATTATAATACATTGTATTATATTGTTCTGAATTGACTCATTTGCAGATCTACTTTGCACGATGTATCGTATTTTACCTTTGCTATTTCTGTACTATTTGTTTGCACTTTGCTGCTGTGACAATTTAATTTCCCTCTGGGATTAATAAAGTCATCTAATCTAGTCTAATTACAACGATGCGGTCCATATTCAGTTCTCACTGACGCAGAACACATTTATGGGCGTTTCCAAGTCCATTTCCTTATCACTATGATGCAAAAACGAATTTTCCACCAGATGCAAGGTGTAAAAGAGGCTGGTCTGATTATTCAGAGGTGTGCTTTGGATAATCCAGTCCAAAGCACTCCTGCCCATCCTTTTAATGCACAGAGGCGCATTATCTAAAGTGAACTCTGATCATGATGGCTTGTTTAAAATGGGTTTTGTGCTGGTCAAAGGTCGTGCGTGGTAGTGAAAATGCACGCGATAACACTGCTTGGTAATAAGGAAGACATCAATCATAGTGTTATATGTGTAAATCGTGGCCCAGTGACAAGACCGAGTGGTAAACTAGATGGGACTTTATTATAGACTCACGTATAATACAGAGGCGCTCCCTCTAGGCTGAGAGGTGGTCAAAGAGACCGCCCCTCTTCCGCACAGCCCTCTTATACTCCGGGTGACGTCACCACCCATGTTACACCATAATATGTCCTACGAACAACACTGCATCCCCCCCCTTCAAAATGGTCCAAAACGCATATACAATCGAGACCCTCCCCAATTTGGAACCCAAATCACACATTGAAATAAGCATAAGTATAGCAAAGCCTATAACAGTCACACAAAACAACTAAAACTAGGGGGAAACAGGTGGACTACTGTTCCACCCCCACACGGCTAGACGGATTATTCTGCCGTCTCTGCTAAAACACAGTCTTTGAAACATAAAATCGCAGTGCTCCTAAAATAAATAACATAAACATATCACTGTTAAACAACGTCACTGCAGCAAAGACATTGAGTTGCTAGCTGTTAGCATGCGGCCTACATATCTCCCGAGAGAACACTCACACGTGATCTGCATTGTTGTTTATGCAAATCCGACGGCGAACGCTGGGACAGCGCGTGACGTCATCCATTCAGTAACCAGCAGGCTGCAGACAGAACACCCAGATGCTCTTCTCCTCATCTCAGGCGATTTCAACCATGTTTCACTGTCTCCCATTCTACCCACGTTTACCCAGTATGTCACATGCCACACTAGAGACAATAAAACACTGGACTTATTCTACGCAAACACTAAGGAGGCGTACACCTCATCACAACTCCCCCAACTCGGGAGATCGGATCACAACTTGGTTCATCTCCGGCCGGTGTACAAACCCCTAGTGCACAGAGAACCCCTGGCCATGCGCACAGTGATGTTATGGTCTGAGGAGGCAATGGACACTCTAAAGGGCTGTTTTGAAGCCACCGCCTGGAAGCAGCTCTGCGATCCACATGGTGAGGACATCGATGGCCTCATTCACACCTTCACAGGCTACCTCAGCTTCTGTGCGGACAAATCCGTTCCCACCAAGACCATACGGTGTTGCTCAAACAACAAACCCTGGATCAACCCTGAGATTAAAACACTTCTGAGAGAGAAGAAGAAGATCTTCAGGTCGGGGAACAGGGAGATGCTGAAGTCCGTACAGAGGGAGCTGAGAAGAAAGATCAGAGAAGGCAAGGACAGCTTCAGGAGGAAGATGGAGGACAAGCTGCAACAGAGCAACATCAGCGGGATCTGGAGAAACCTCAAAACCATCTCTGGGCTCCAGAATACCTCCCCCCAGGCCACGGGGGGCAGGGAGTGGGCGAACAATCTGAATTTGTTTTTCAATAGGTTTGACCAACCGCCCTCCCCCCTGACTGCACAACAACCACTGCTGCCTGTAAAGACATCAAGTCCTGCTGCCCACTCCCCACTCCACCAACACCCCCCCACTCCCAACACACAGCCCCCCATCCTGACCCTGACCAGGACCCAGGTGAGGATGGAGCTGAGGAAGATCAAGGCAAGGAAGGCGTCGGGACCGGACGGCATCAGCGCAAAGCTCCTCAAGTCCTGTGCAGACCAGCTGTGTGGGATTGTGACGTACATCTTCAACCTGAGCCTGAAGCTGGTGAGGGTACCACAGCTGTGGAAAACATCTTGTGTGGTACCTGTACCAAAAACTTCCCACCCCAAAGACCTGAACAGCTACAGACCGGTGGCCTTGACGTCCCACTTGATGAAGACCCTGGAGAGACTGCTCCTTGCTCACCTCCGCCCCCTGGTGGAACCAGCGATGGAGCCACTCCAGTTCGCCTACCAGCATGGCATTGGGGTGGAGAATGCGGTGATCTTCCTCCTTCACCGTTCTCTGTCCCACCTGGAGAAGCCCGGGAATGTGGTAAGGATCATGTTCTTTGACTTCTCCAGTGCTTTCAACACCATCCAACCGATGATCCTGAAGGACAAGCTGCTGCGCGCAGGGGTGGACCAGCACCTGTCATCATGGATCCTGGACTACCTCACGAACCGGCCTCAGTTTGTGAGAACCCGGGACTGTGTGTCCGACACGATCATCAGTAGCACGGGGGCCCCCCAGGGAACAGTGTTGGCTCCCTTCCTGTTCACTCTTTATACTGCGGACTTCTCACACAACACAACACACTGCCATCTACAGAAGTTCTCTGATGACTCTGCGATCGTTGGCCTCATCTCCAATGGAGATGAAGCTGAGTACAGAGGGCTTATCCAGGACTTCGTGGACTGGTGCCATCGGAACTGCCTCCAGATCAACGTGAGGAAAACTAAGGAGCTGGTGGTGGACTGCCGCAGGCAAGGACAACCCCTCACAGCACCAGTAAATATACAGGGAACAGACATTGAGATGGTGACATCCTACAAGTACCTGGGTGTTCATCTGAACAATAAACTAGACTGGTCACACAATACTGATGCACTCTACAAGAAGGGACAGCGCAGGCTGTTCCTACTGAGGAGACTCAGGTCTTTTGGTGTACAAGGGGCGCTGCTGAAGACATTCTATGACACGGTGGTGGCATCAGCCATCACTTTTGGAGTGGTCTGCTGGGGCAGTGGCATTACTGCAGCCGATAGGAAGAGACTGAACAAACTGATCAAGAAAGCTAGCTCCGTCCTGGGGCAGCGCCTTGATCCGGTGGAGGAGATAGGAGAGAGAAGGATGGTGGCTAAACTGTCATCTCTGCTGGAGTCCGAGTTCCACCCTATGCAGGACATACTGAATGCACTGAGGAGCTCATTTAGCAGCAGACTACATCATCCCAGGTGCACAACCGAGAGGTTTCGCAGGTCCTTCCTACCAACGGCTGTCAGACTGTACAACCTAAGCAGGGCTGCTCGCAGAGATAGCAAAAAGACGTAACAACCTAATAGTTTTTTTGAATGCAAAAGATGCAATAGACTTACACAATGGTCCCCTCCGGCATACAACTAGGAAAATACCGGTAGCTACGGAGGGTGAGAATATGTATGGGCACATAATCATACCATGTAGGATAACTAAGTAGACAGTTGTGCTGTTTCATCCCATCTAGCAACAATGCTCTGCACTGTGTGTGTTTATACATTTACATATTTATTCCATCTAGCTACAATGCTCTGCACTGGGTGTGTTTATGTTTATGTTTATATTTATATATCTATATATTCATTCCATCTAGCTACATTGCTCCGCACTGTGTGTTTATATATTTACATATTTTTTCCACCTAGCTGCAATGCTCCGTACTGTGTTTATATATCTACATATTATTCCATCTAGCTACATTGCTCCGCACTGTGTTTATATATTTACATATTTATTCCATCTAGCTGCAATGCTCCGTACTGTGTGTTTATATACTCATATATTTATCCCATCCAGCTACAATGCTCTACACTGTGTGTCTGTGTGTATATATATATATATTTATAGTAATATGTACATATGTATATTAGCTGCTCTTGCTTGGGTTTTTTTTTTTTTCCCCCTTGCCTTCTGATTGTTGCTCTGAGTGTTGCTATCCCTGTGCTGTTGTAATCCTGGAATTTCCCCGTTGTGGGACTAATAAAGGCTTATCTTATCTTATCTTATCTTATCTTATCTTAAAACAATCCCCATAACAGAACATACAGTATATACAAACATGTTAAACCATCATCAACAGATCCCATAAACAACTTAAATAATTCTTATTTCCACATCATGCATAGCTACTATAATTTGGGCAGTTTACATACTAACAACATGGATTGAACACATTGCCCCCTCAATTACCAGTCAGTCCCAGTAGAGACCCCCCCCTTCCCTGGAGACCCGTCAGGCGGGTCCCGTCCTGAGCATCTTCTTCTCTTTGCGCCCGAAGATGACCCACATTGAAATCCAGACACTTCCTTCTCATCATTGGCATGCTGCAGCTCGTTGGGATGTCTCCATGAGCCGTCAGACAGCTGAAGGCAGCCATCCTCCCACACAGCCACCACCCACAACCGCCCCTGGTCGTCTCGTCGTTTGCCTCGAACTCCTCTCGACTGGGCCTCCTCTCTGGGTCAGACCACATCAGCGACCCCCAGAGGTGCCCGACTCGGCTTCCAGTGTCTCTGTGTGGCACGTCATTTTACTGTGCCAGCCGGTCCTGCCCCACTTGCTTTCATTTCAGACGCAAGTGAAGCTGCTGTGACCCCTTGCTTCTCGGTACCACCCAGCCGAACTCCGGAAGCAGAGTGAGTCAGCCACTCGGTGCCACCCACCGTCACGGACATCCCACTACGTCGCCCAGTTCCCTCAACTAGGGTTACTTGGGCGCTGACACCGGAACCCTCCCGCGATGGCCCTGAATGGAATTGGTCCTGCTCATTGTCCAGATTACTAGGCAAAGATTTTTCCCACACAGCTCCATCCACTGTTTGCGGAACCAGCCAGTCCTACAGACCACAGCTCGACCGCTCTTCTCCAACCCGAGATTGTGAGAAGGAACTCCACACGGTTTCCCAATCCAACACCAATACACTGCAAACAACTGTTGGAGGCGAAATTGGGAGATCCTCTATGTGCCTCGGATCCCCTCGCTCGAACCCACACCATGCCCTGGCAAAATGATGCAAGAATCCACATGTGCCATAGCATCATCCTCTTGCAGAACCCTCTCTAGCCTTATAGCGGTGCTTAGTGGACCCACAACCCAAACACCTGGGTGATCCTGGGGTGGACCTTATCTTCACAGCTGTAGCGCGTTCCTCCTTCTCCTGTTTGCTATCATCACTGTCCGGGTCCACAGCCTGTGCCGCTGATTGTGATTCAGAGCGGTGCAGTGTAGCTCTCTCGCCGAGGTCACGTGATAGACTGTCCGCTGCTTCACACTGCTGAGCTATCTCGATGGACTTTGGTAACGTCAGCTCGCCCGAGTATGTAAGGAGCTTCGACCTTGTAGCCGGGCAAACGGCATGTTCCGCCAACTGGTTGCGGACCATCTCTTCCTCCAACGCTCCAAATTGACAGTCTCTGGCCAGCTGGTGTAGGTCCATTACAAACCACTGCACCGACTTGCCAGTCTGCTGGCGACGCTGTTGAAGCTGGATCCTCTGGATGATGACGTTTTCTGGGGCGCGAAAATGTCACGCCATTAGCTCAACAACGTCTTCAAAGCTATCACTAGCACCCAAGGTAGTAAGGATATGCTGTCCTTCCATACCCAAACTATGAACCAATATTGCCTGAGCCCGTTTCTTCTTCAGTTCACCAAGGTTCAGAGCCACCAAGTAATTTTGGAATGCGGTGAACCATCTCACCCAAGGGACTGGTGGCTTGCCGGGAAGGTCCAGAAACGGACAAATGGCAGTAACTCCCACGTCCATGTTTTTCCTTTCTTTGGCCCTTGTCGCCAAATGTGATGTATGTAAATCGTGGCCCAATGACAAGACCGAGTGGTGAACTAGATAGGACTTTATTATAGACTCACATATATTACAGAGGCGCTCCCGCTAGGCTGAGAGGTGGTCAAAGAGATCACCCCTCTTCCGCCCAGCCCTCTTATACTCCGGGTGACATCACCACCTGTGTTACACCATAATTTGTCCTACGAACAACACTACACGTAGTCGATGCCCAGTTAGTTATTTTAGCGAGGACAAATGTGTAAAAGATAACGCTGGGCTGAAAAACTGAGCTGAATGGTTTAATGTAGTACACACAGATGCAACACACAGACAATGGGTTTGAAACTTCAGGAAAAGAGGATGATGCCTGTACAAACTTTCATAAAACGGAAGGATCATTAACGCTGACGTGGAAGTAGCTCCTGGCCCGTGAGGAGATGGAGTGCTCCCCCTCCTGATGCATTCGCCAACCGAGGGTCTCCCCCGTCTCATGTGGGGGTCTATCAAGGTTTGTGGCTCTCTGTCCCAGTCCCCAGGCAGGAACGAGGGAGGGGTTGCAGCCCATCCACCACTGACCCCACCACAAAGCAAGCCCGCTCTTGGCAGCCCCTCACTGATGCTAAAGGGTGGCAGTCGGGGCATCCGCAGCTCGACAACCCCAACCGTAGGAGCATGGTGTGGGTGGCCTCGGCCCAGCTGAAAACCCAGGGGTGCATGACTGCAGGCAGATGTGGACACATCTCCTGTCTTTCTGGAGAGTTACAGTGAAAAGTAAAACCCTGTTCATTAGTTCATTCTCCTAAAAATAACCACATTAATGCCTAATAAGTCCATGGTGAAAAGGAAAATATGGATGGAATAAAAATCTTAAGACTGACGCACCTCCCCCCTGTGTGCCACATCCACACCGGAACGCACACATGCTCCCTGTTTATTCATTCATTCCCCCCAAAAAATAATACATTAATGCCTAATCTCAGGACTCCAACGGTAAGTCCACAATTAAAAATAGAATGTGGATGAAATTTTAAAAAATTTTTAGTATATCAACATATAAATAAAATGACGGGCAGTCCCCCTCATGGATTGTCACCTTATCGTGGTGGGGGGTTTGTGGGCCCGAATGATCCCAGGACCATGTTGTCCAGGGCAGTTTGCCTCTGGTTGGGTCACCCAAGATAAACTGGTCCTGGGTGAAGGGCCAGACTAAGAATGATCCAACAGACTCTCATGATGAATGCTATAACAAGGATTCAGTGTACCCTCCCCGGTATGGAGTTACTGGGGCCCCACCCTGGAGCCAGGCTTGGGGGAGGGGCTCAATGGCTAGTGTCTGGTGGCCAGGTTTCCACCCATGGGACCCGGCCGGGCTCAGCCCGAAGGAGTTGCATGGGTCCACCCTCCAGTGGGCTCACCACCTGCAGGAGGGACCATGGGGGTCCAGTGCTACGTGGATCAGGTGGTGGTCAAAGGCGGAGACCTTGGCGGTCTGATCCCAAGCTTCCTAAACTGGCTTTTGGGACATGGAATGTCACCTCTCTGGTGGGGAAGGAGCCTGAGCTGGTGCATGAGGTTGACAGATACCGGCTAGATATAGTCGGCCTCACCTCAACACACAGCTCTGGTTCCGGAACCAGTCTCCTGGAGAGGGGCTGGAGCTTGGCCTACTTTGGAGTTGCCCCAGGCGAGAGGCGACGAGCAGGGGTGGGTATTCTTGTATTCCCCCCACCTTGCTGCCTCTATATTGGAGTTTTCCCCGGTGGACGAAAGGGTTGTTTCCCTGAACCTTTGGGTTGGGAAACGGGTCCTGACCATCATTTGTACCTATGCACCAAGTGATGGCTTAGAGTACCCACCCTTTTTGGAGCCTCTGACTGGGGTGCTGGAGAGTGCTCCTCTTGGAGACTTCATTGTCCTACTGGGGGGCTTCAATGTGCACGTGGGCAACAACAGTGAAACCTGGAGAGGGGTGATTGGGAGGAATGGCCTGCCTGATCTGAACCTGAGTGGTGTTCAGTTATTGGACTTCTGTGCTAACCACAGTTTGTCCATAACGAACACCACATTCAAGCATAAGGATGTCCATATGTGCACCTGGCACCAGGACACCCTAGGTTGCAGGTCGATGATTGATTTTGTTGTCGTGTCATCAGACCTGTGACCGTATGTCTTGGACACTCAGGTAAAGAGAGGTGCAGAGCTGTCAACTGATCACCATCTGGTGGTGAGTTGGATCCAATTGCAGGGGAGGATGCCATTCAGACCTGGTAGACCCAAACGTATAGTGAGGGTGTGCTGGGAATATCTGGCTGAGGCCCCTGTCCAGGAGGTCTTCAACTCCCACCTCTGGAAGAACTTTACCCACATTCCAAGGGAGTCTGGAGACATGGAATCTGAATGGGCCATGTTCTCTACCTCCATTGTTGAAGTGGCTGGCCAGAGCTGCGGCCGCAAGGTCGTCGGGGCATCTCATGGTGGCAACTCCCGAACCTAGTGGTGGACACCAGTGGTGAGGGGGGCCATTAAGCTGAAGGAGGAGTCCTATCAAGCTTGGTTGGCTTGTGGGACTCCCGAAGCAGCTGAGGTGTAACGGCGGACCAAGTGGAGTACGGCTCGGGTGGTTGCTGAAGTAAAAACTCAGGTATGGGAGGAGTTCGGTGAGGCCATGGAACAAGACTTTCAGTTGGCCTCGAAGAGATTCTGGTAAACTGTCCGGCGGCGCAGGAGGGGGAAGCAGCTCCCTGTTCACACTGTATATGGTGCGGATGGGGCACTGCTGACTTCAACTGGGGATATTGTCGGGCGGTGGAAGGAATACTTCGAGGATCTCCTCAATCCCACTGACACGCCTTCCACAGAGGAAGCAGGGCTTGTGGACAAGGGGGAAGACTCGCCTATCACAGGGGCTGAGGTCGCCAAGGTGGTTAAAAATCTCTTTGGTAGCCAGGCCCCAGGGGTGGACGAGATTCACCCTTAGTACCTAAAGGCCCTGGATTTTGTAGGGCTGTCATGGTTGACATGCCTCTGCAACATGGGGGGGGGGGGACAGTGCCTTTGGCATGGCAAACTGGGGTGGTGGTTCCTCTCTTCAAAAAAGGGGACCAGAGGGTGTGCTCCAACTTTAGAGGGATCACACTCCTCAGCCTCCCTGGGAAGGTCTATGCCAAGGTACTGGAGAGGAGAGTCCGGCTGTTGGTCAAACCTTGGATTCAGGAGGAGCAATGTGGTTTTCGTCCTGGCCGTGGGACATCGGACCAGCTCTTTACCCTCTCGCGAATCCTCGAGGGTTCGTGGGAGTTTGTCCAACCAGTTTACATGTATTTTGCGGATTTGGAGAAGGCATTTGACCACGTCCCTCGTGGTTTTTTGTGGGGGGTGCTTTGAGAGTATGGGGTATCGGGCTTGTTGTTATGAGCTATTCGGTCTCTGTACGACCGTTGTGAGAGTTTGGTTCGTATTGCCAACACTCGGTCGGACTCATTCCCAGTGAGAGTTGGACTGCGCCAGGGCTGCCCTTTGTCACCGATCCTGTTCAATATTTTTATGGACAGGATTTCTAGGTGCAGCCAGGGAACAGAGGGTGTCATGCTTGGTGACCACAGGATCGCATCTCTGTTGTTTGCAGATGATGTTGTCCTGCTGGCTTCATCCAGCAATGACCTACAGGTCTTACTGGGATGGTTTGCTGCTGAGTGTGAAGCAGCTGGGATGAAAATCAGTCCCTTCAAGTCCGAGTCCATGGTCCTCAGCCAGAAAAAGGTGGATTGTCCTCTCCGGGTTGGGGACAAGCTCCTGCCCCAAGTGGAGGAGTTTAAGTATCTTGGGGTCTTATTCATGAATGAGGGAAGAATGGAGCGAGAGATTGACAGATGGATTGGCACAGCATCTGCAGTGATGCGGACATACCGGTCTGTTGTGGTGAAGAGGGAGCTGAGCTCTAAGGCAAAGCTGTCGATTTACAGCTTTTAGATTTGTCGTAGTCAATCTACGTTCCTACCCTCACCTATGGTCATGAGCTTTGGGTAATGACCGAAAGAACGAGATTGTGGATACAAGCGGCTGAAATGAGCTTTTTTTGTAGGATTGCTGGACTCACCCTCAGAAATAGGGTGAGGAGCTCAGTCATCCAGGAGAGGCTCAGAGTAGAACTGCTGCTCCTCCACATTGAAAGGAGCCAGTTGAGGTGGTATGGGCATCTGATCAGGATGCCTCCTGGACACCTCCCACTTGAGGTGTTTCAGGCACGTCTCTCTGGGAGGAGACCCCGGGGCAGACCCAGGACTCGCTGGAGAGACTATGTCTCCCAGCTGGTCTGGGAACGCCTTGGTATCCTCTCTGAAGAGCTGGAGCAGGTGGCTGGGGAGAGGTAAGTCTGGGCTTCTCTGCTTGAACTGCTGCCTCTGCGACCTGGACTTCCGGAAAAGCAGTAGAAGATGGATGGATGGATGGATGGATGGATGGCTGTTACAACTCTCTCCATTAAAATAACAGAAAGTCCCAGCACGTTCTGTTTCCTCATGAGCTCCGGAGCTGCATGATTTCAAAACACGCCACTGAAATTGCATTAAACAATGCCTTTCTGACGACAGACCTCCTTTTTCCTGATCAAAAGTGCGTTCCATCTCTCAGTGCAAAGCGGGCGCACTGTCTACTGGTAATTAGATGGCATGACGCAAAACGTTAAAACATATAATGCACTGACAGAAACGAACAAAAACACTGGTCTACAGCAGGAAGTCTGGTGTCAAAATTAGGGCCCTTGTGTTTTGCAGCTCTCCTGGATGCTTTTTTTTATATCTAATCATGCTGCTGGCCTGTTGTCTTTAACTTAATCAGTTGCAACAGGCTCCAACAGCTGTTATTTTTAGTACCACTTACTTCTCCAGCTTTTTGGTGCCCTGTTCCAGCTCTTTTGAGATGGATTGCTGCCTTCAAATTCAAGATGAGCTAATATTTTTTTGTGAAATAGTAAAATTTCACACTTTCATTTGATTTTTTTTCTACTGATATTTTTTTCTATTTGATTTTTTTCTATCTTCTTTTGTGACTAAAATAGTGGCTTATGGTTTTTGCAAATCATTGTATTCTGTTATTTTTATTTTACAACTTTTTGGAATTGGGGTTAAAATTAGCATTAAAAAAATTAAGGAATGAATTTAATAGGCTCCAAAAAGACACACAATTATACAGTATAGATGGATGTACAGAGGGTAAATTTTATTTTTGTCTTAAGTAATGTTAGTTAAATATCACAAAACAAAAGGTACAACCAGTCACATTAATTTCTTCAAGAGTATAGTAAATGCAACAACAATTAATCAGTTCATGTGGTTACAAAATCAAGCAGTCATGGGTTGCATTTTTTTCTATAAGGTACTAAAATTAACAAAAATTTAACCAAAAATACAAGCAGAGAGAGTGGGTTGATGCATATGACAGTGTGCACAAGTGATATTATGTGGGTTTGTTTTTACAAGTTGCTTATTTGTTGCACGAAAAAGGTCAACACTGGTTATTTGTGAAAGGACTCTGTTAGTGTGTGGTGTGCTGTCTTGCTGACACTGCTGCACTCCACACACTAAAAGAAAAAAACATTGTTAAAGCTGTAAGTTTTTATAGTCCTTTGTAGGGTCTCACACATTTTCAAAATCTGTTACGATTTTTAAAGTAATTTTGGGTGGCCTGATCCTTATATTGCACTCTGAGAGAAAAAAAGAACTAATGTATGTTTGCCTTTGGTCAACACAAACCAAATCAGAGCCTGTGATTAAAGTATGACAGATGGCGATTCTTAGAATGCCATCCTCGCAAAAATTTCTTCATTTTGGCATATTTGACTCATGGGCACATGGGTAGATGTGGTCTTTGCGTCATCTTTGAGTAACAACACAATGTGACAGCTTTCCAGGGGAAACTGTTTATTCATTTTTAAATGTCTGTAAACCCCCCCAAGAGTGTTACATGTGCTGTGATCACTAACAGTTAATCCGACCTTTAATCCTCATCAGTAAAAAAGTCAAGGCGAGTCGTGCCCAATAAACGCCCACAGAGCTCAACAGCAACACTATCTTCAAACAAAGCCCTGCTGTTACACTTGCCCATGTGCTCACCATGCACACTACTGACGTGCACCATGTGGTTAATGTAGTTCAAAGGGATTTTTACTCCTAATAACTCACTCCAGCAGCAAAGTCACACCATCCATTTAATGATCGTAATAGTCGAACTATAGTCTGGAACCCTGGCAGCAATTTTTTTTAATGCCTACCTCTGCCTCGCATGATAACCTATAATTGGAGAGTATGACTGAACTACATTCAAATGACCAGTCGGGTGATGGAGATCTACAGTGCTAAGTGTGGGTGGGCGAAGGAGGAGGAAAGTAATCTTGATGTGTTTTTGAGGTTTGGTGCCATTTAAAGTTCTTCCAATAAATAGGGAGGGCTGTATTTTATTGGACTCTGCCTTAATTCGCCCCATTTGGAACAGACAGTTGTACAGCTGTGAAAAACACTTAAAAACACTTTGAACAGATCTCAGCTGATTTATGTAATGATTCTGTGACAGTGTGAGCTATCATGTTTAAGCTTTGATTTTGACTCGTCTTATGATGTGCAAGAGTGGCATGCATTCTGGTTTGAATAGAAATGTGTGTAATGTGTGCAATCTTCCCAAAATGATTACAGTCAACTATTTTATTCCTCATAAAGTGTTTAAGTGGATTTAGTGCTGTGGTAGTAAAGAAGCAAGAATGAGTGTATATATATATACTGTGTATATATATATATGTATATATATATACAGTATATATATATATATATATATATATATATATGTGTGTGTGTGTGTGTGTGTGTGTATATATATGTACACTACCGTTCAAAAGTTTGGGGTCACTTAGAAATTTCCTTATTTTTGAAAGAAAAGCACTGTTTTTTTCAATGAATATAACTTTAAACTAATCAGAAATACACTCTAATATCTAATATACATTTCTTAATGTGGTAAATGACTATTCTAGCTGCAAATGTCTGGTTTTTGGTGCAATACCTACATAGGTGTATAGAGGCCCATTTCCAGCAACTATCACTCCAGTGTTCTAATGGTACAATGTGTTTGCTCATTGCGTCAGAAGGCTAATGGATGATTAGAAAATCCTTGTGCAATCATGTTAGCACAGCTGAAAACAGTTTAGCTGGTTAGAGAAGCTATAAAACTGACCTTCCTTTGAGCAGGTTGAGTATCTGGAAAAAATTATTATTTCAAATACAAATCATTATTTCTAACCTTGTCATTGTCTTGACTATATTTTCTATTCATTTTACAACTCATGGTGGTAAATAAGTGTGACTTTTCATGGAAAACACAAAATAATTGTCTGGGTGACCCCAAACTTTTGAACGGTAGTGTATATCTATATATACTGTATAAATTTGTAGAGATAAATGAGCAGGCAAGGCAGTGAGCTGGATCACCATGGAGTTTATTTCTCTCTATCCTCAAGTCAACAAGAATAAAGCCAGGTCGCGGGGCACCTCTCTTTTATACGCTACATGCCTTGCCTAGCGACCTGGGGGCGCACACCACAATACACATTATCACAATGCCTGTCGGCGCATTACCATACAGTCCTTCAGCACCATTAACATACAGTCCATTAGCACCTTCACCTCTGCTGTCCCGTCTCGACCCCCCCGTCGGCTTCTCTCCTCCTGTGCCCTTCAGTGTGAGTGGAGAATGTGACGTCTAGGTCCCCCACCCCGCTCCCCCGAACACTCAGAATGGGCCTTAACCCTCATGTCCTATGGGCTTCAGCCGACATCCGTAGCGGCTGTAACGGGGGGTTGCCGGCTCCGAGGCGCTGCTGTGCCGGTGGGGCACTCCTGGAGGCGCATCCGTCTGTGGGGAGACATTGGGGAGGGGGGAAAACACATGCCTGAGCTGACGTGTCATTTACCTGGGGAGCTCTCAGTGGGGGTCGTCCGTGCCAAGGAGCCCGGGCCAACACCACCTGCTCATCTGCTAATACAAACGCTGGCTTAAGCCTGTCTATGCAGACTGTTTTTCTGTGTCCCCCCAAGTCTAACTCGAAATGTTTAACCCCAGGTTCCAACACTCTGAACGGGCCATCGTAGGGCGGGTGCAACGGGGTCCGGTGGGCATCGTGCCTGACAAAACATGAACGATGCATCCTTCAAAGTCTTTGGGACGAAAACGCGGGGAAAACAGTGGTGGGCCGGATCTGGTACCGTCCCTTCCTCTGCTCTACGTAGTGAAGGCGGGGATGGGACGGTGTTCGGCACGGGGTTGTCAGGCAAAAATTCACCAGGGAGCCGCAGCGGCTGGGAAAAAACAAGTTCTGCTGGGGAGGCAGCCAAATCTTCCTTTGGTGCAGAACGCAACCCTAACAGAACCCACGGCAACCGGTCCACCCAATTTGCGTCCATAAGCGAAGCCCTGAGCGCTGCTTTAAGCCACCTATGGAAACGCTCGCATAACCCGTTGGCCTGGGGGTTGTACTCGGTCGTGCGATGAATGGTGACACCCAGGCTCCGGGCCATCGCAGACCAGAGGTCGGAAATGAACTGCGGACCCCTGTCAGACGTGATGTCCGAAGGGGCGCGGAAGCGTGCCACCCATGTCTCCAAAAAAGCATGTGTGACTTCTGTAGATGTGGTGGAAGCTCGCGGCACTGCTTCGGGCCAGTGCATGGTGCGGTCCACCACTGTCAGGATGTGCGTAAACCCCTGCGATGGTGGGAGGGGCCCCACGAGGTCCACGTGAACGTGGTCAAACCTCTTAGCCAGGACGTGAAATGGCTCGAGGGGGGCCTTTGTGTGCCTGTGCACCTTGGCTTGCTGGCACGCTATGCAGGATGCAGCCCACTCTTTCACCTGTTTACGCAGGCACGGCCAGACGAACTTTGCTCCCACCATTTTGACTGATGCACGCACTCCCGGGTGCGCCAGGGAGTGAACCGAGTCAAAAACGCGGCGGTGCCAAGTGCATGGCACCACCGGGCATGGGTGGCCTGTGGAAACGTTGCAGAGTGGGGGGGGGGGGGGCTTCTTGCAGTACTCTGCTCTCCAGCATTAACCCTGTTGGTCCAGACTGGAGCGTGTCCGCGTCGTCAACTTGCTCTGCGGCCATGGCCGTGTAATCTATCCCCACGTAGACTGGGGCCACTAATGCACGCGAGAGGCAGTCTGCCACCACGTTGAGTTTACCAGCCACATGTTGAATGTCAGTCGTAAACTCCGAGATAGCGGCCAGCTGTCTCTGCTGCCGGGCTGACCATGGTTCCGAAACCTTGGGCATAGCGTACGTTAGCGGCTTGTGGTCTACAAACGCAGTGAAGCTGCACCTTTCCAGCCAGAACTGGAAGTGACGTATGGCCAGGTGGAGAGCCAGTAACTCTCTGTCAAACGCGCTGTATTTACGCTCATTGTCGTGCAAAGACCTGCTGAAAAAGGCCAGCGGCTACCAAGAACCGGCAACGCACTGCTCCACGACGGCCCCTATGGCCACGTCCAATGCGTCGGTAGTGAGCACTATCCTAGCTGCCGGGTCCGGGTGCGCCAGAGGTGCAGTGTTCGCTAGGACTGTTTTGGCATCAGAAAACGCCTGCTCCTGCTCGGGGATCCAGTCGATGCTGTCCACCGGTTTCCGTTAAGTGCGGCATACAATAGCTGCATGAGCTGGGCTGTGTGGGGGAGGAAACGGTTGTAAAAGTTAACCATCCCTAAAAACTCCTGCAGTGCCCTGACCGTCTGAGGCCGGGGAAAATCTGCCACTGCTCGCACTTTGTTCGGTAAGGGTATCGCACCCTCCGGTGAGATGCGGTGGCCCAAAAAGTCAATCACTGTAACCCCGAACTGGCACTTCGCCGGGTTGATGATTAACCCATGCTCCTCCAATCTCTGGAAGACCATCCTGAGGTGGGCTATGTGTTCGTCCTCAGACGCGCTGGCCACCAGGATGTCGTCCAGGTAGACAAACACAAAAGGCAGATCGCGCAGCACAGTGTCCATCATGCGTTGGAAGGGCTGCGCCGCGCCTTTTAACCTGAAAGGCATGCGTAGAAACTCAAAAAGATCGAACTGCAGTTTTGGGTATGTCTTCTGCGTGCACTGGGACCTGGTGGTACCCACGGATCAGGTCCACCTTGGAAAAAATGTGTGCCCTGGTGAGGTGGGCGGAAAAATCCTGAATATGAGGGATTGGGTAGCGATCGTGTGCTGTGGCATTGTTTAATCTGCGGAAATCGCTGCATGGTCGCCATGATCCCTCGGCTTTAGGCACCATGTGTAGCATGGATGCCCATGGGCGGTTTGAGCACCTGATGATGCCCAACCTTTCCAAGTTGGTGAGCTCCTTGCGCACATTGGCCAGTTTAGCTGCGTCCAGGCGCCGAGGTCGTGTGAAAACGGGCGGCCCCATGGTGGTAATGAAGTGCTCTACCCCTGTGCTTAGTTATGGCTGCCGAAAACCTTGGAACCGTGAGTGCTGGGAACTGGGTGAGTAGTGTGTGGAACTCCCCCCCCCCCGCCCCCCCGGAGCTGTGACGTTGGCCAGTGTTGTGGACCCGGCTCCTCGAGCTGTACAGGGCAGAGAATCAATAGACATAGCGTTAATCAGGCGTCTGTTAGCCACATTGACTAATAGCCCGTGTGCACACAGGAAATATTTCCATAAGGTTCTGGTCGCCATAAGGAACCATAAGGTTCCATAACCATAAGAACCATATGGAAACATAAAGTTCTGGTCGCCAGGATAATCCGGTCTGCCTCTTGTGCCAGCGTCTGGTAATTCTGCATGGCCAGCAGCAGTGAAGTGGCGAGGACCACTCTGGCCGCTGTCGGGAGTTTTCAGAGGAAAAGGTGGGCAAACAGGAACGGTTCGCCATCTGTGCCCATCAACGCCAACATTTTCTCCATTAATTCGACCGCCGACCCGTCTCCCAACTCGGAGTGCGTCAGGAGCCTTTCCGTTCTCTCACAGTCTGAGAGCGTGTAGCGTTGGGTCAGCGCTGTCTTGAGAGCATCATATTTGCCATGGGCTGGGGGCTGTTGGAGCAGGCTCACCACCTGCTGTGTTGTGTGTGCGTCCAGCGCTGCAACCACGTAGTATACTTGGTGTCATCTGCCGTCACTCCACGGAGCGCAAACTGGGCCTCAGTGTGGAGGAACCAAGCCGTTGGGTCGTGCAGCCAAAAGTCTGGGAGCTTGACTGAAACGGCACATGCAGTACTGGTGCTTCCAGTCTGGGCCGTTTCCGGGGTGTTTGCCTCGAATTCCATTTTACGTCAAAGGTCACCAGTGTGGAGAGAAATGAGGCAGTGAGCTGGATCAGCGTGGACTTTATTTCTCTCTATCCTCAGGTCAACAAGAATAAAGCCAGGTCGCGGGGCATCTCTCTTTTATATGTTACATGCCTTGCCTAGCGACCTGGGGGCTCACACCACAATACACATTATCACAATGCCTGTCGGCGCACTACCATACAGTCCTTCTGCGCCATTAACATACAGTCCATTAGCACCTTCACCTCCGCTGTCCCGTCTTGACCCCCCATCGGCTTCTCTCCTCCTGTGCCCTTCAGTGTGAGTGCAGAATGTGACATGTAGATCCCCCACAATATATATATATATATATATATATATATATATATATATATATATATATATACATACAGTATATGTGAGATAAATGACAACATGATAAATCATTTCAAAATGTTTTCCACCATTAATGTGACCTATAACCTTTACAACCCAACTGAAAGACAAACTGAACTCTTTTAAGGGGAAAAATAAAAAACTTAAAATAACTTGGTTGCATAAATATGCACACCTTCTTATAACTGGGGACGTGGCTGTGTTCAGAATTAACCACTCACATTCAAACTCACGTTAAATGGGAGTCAGCACACACCTGCCACCATGTGAAGTTCCTCTGATTAACCCCAAATAAAATTCAGTTGATCTAAGAGGCTTTTCCTGACATTTTTGTAGTCACATTTTACAGCACAAGCTATGGTCCACAGAGAGCTTCCAAATCATCAGAGGAATCTTATTGTTCAAAAGTATCAGTCAGGAGAAGGGCACAAAAGAATTTCCAAGGCATTAAATGTACTATGGAACACAGTGAAGACAGTCATCATCAAGTGGAGAAAATATGGCACAACAGTGACATTACCAAGAACTGGACATCCCTCCAAAATTGATGAAAAGATGAGAAGAAAACTGGTCAGGGAAGTTGCCAAGAGGCCAGCAGCAATATTGAAGGAGCTGCAGGAATTTCTGGCAAGTACTAGCTGTTTAGTACATGTGACAACAGTCTCCCATCTTCTTCATATGTCTGGGCTATGGGGTAGGGTGGCAAGATGGAAGCCTTATTTTACGAAGAAAAACATCCAAGCCCGGCTACATTTTGCAAAAACACATTTGAAATCTCCCAAACGCATGTGTGAAAATGTGTTATGGTCCGATGAAACCAAGGTTGAACTTCTTGGCCATAATTCCAAAAGGTATATTTGGCGCAAGCACAACACTGCTCATCACCAAAAAAACACCATACCTACAGTGAAGCATGGTGGTGGCACCATCATGCTTTGGGGCTGTTTTCAGCTGGAACTGGGGCCTTGGTCAAGGTGGAGGGAATTATGAACAGTTCCAAATACCAGTCAGTGTTGGCACAAAACCTTCAGGCTTCTGCTAGAAAGCTGAAGATGAAGAGGAACTTCATCTTTCAGCATGACAATGACCCAAAGCACGCTTCCAAATCAACAAAAGAATGACTTCACCAGAAGAAGATTAAAGTTTTGGAATGGCCCAGCCAGAGTCCAGAGCTGAATCTGATCGAATATCTGTGGGGTGATCTGAAGAGGGCTGTGCACAGGAGATGCTCTCGCAATCTGACAGATTTGGAGCGTTTTGGCAAAGAAGAGTGGGCAAATATTGCCACATCAAGATGTGCCACACTGATCGACTCCTACCCAAAGACTGAGTGCTGTAATAAAAGCCAAAGGTGCTGCAACAAAGTATTAGTTTAAGGGTGTGCATATTTATGCAAGCAAGTTAAGTTTTTTATTTTTTATTTTTCCCCCTTAAAAGATTTCAGTTTGTTTTTCAATTGGGTTGTACAGGTTATAGGTCACATTAATGGTGGAAAAAGTTTTGAAATGATTTTTCTTGGTCTCATTTTTTTTACATCACAAAAACCTGGCATTTGAACAGGGGTGTGTAGACTGTTTATATTTACTGTATGTTGTATGGAAACGTGGCTGCCAATCTGTGCCAGTGGCCTCTCCGACCACTACCTCTCCGACACTGGAGGCAAGGTTGGTAAAGTGTCTTGCCCAGGGACACAACGGCAGGATGGCTGGGGAGAGTGGGATTCGAACCACTAGCCATTGTCGCCCACATTTCCCTCATCTGTTCCATTTTTGCTGAGCACCAAGCTGGACAACAGGAAATTCCATTTTGTCCATTTAAGTTCCATATATGGTCTTTGGCATGACCCGGCCGAGACTTGAACCCCAACCTCCTGGTTGTAGGGTGGATGCGTGCGCGCACACGCGCGCGCACACACACACACACACACACACACACACACACACACACACACACACACACACACACACACAGAGTTGTGCTAATAAGTTTACATACCCTGGCGGAATTTGTGATTTTTTAATTTTTTTATTTTATTTTATTTTTTGGCCATTTTTCAGGGAATATTAAAGATAGTACAAATGCTTTTCTTTCACTCATAGTTAGTGGTTGGGTGAAGCCATTTATTATCAAACAATTATGTTTGCTCTTTTTAAACCGTAATGACAACAGAAACTACCCAAATGACCCTGATCAAAAGTTTACATATCCTGGAAGTTTTGGCCTGATAACATACACACGAGTTGACACACACAGGTTTAAATGGCTACTAAAGGTAACCATCCTCACCTGTGATCTGTTTACTTGTAATTAGTGTGTGTGTATAAAAAGTCAGTTAGTTTCTGGGCTCCTGACAGACCCCTGAATGTTTCATCCAGTGCTGCACTGACATTGCTGGATTCTGAGCCATGGGGAAAGCAAAAGAATTATCAAAGGACCTGTGCAAGAAGATAGTTGAACTTTATAAAACAGGAAAAGGATATAAAAAGATATTCAAGGAATTGAGAATGCCCATCAGCAGTGTTCATACTCTTATTAAGAAGTGGAAAATGAGGGCTTCTGTTGAAACCAACCCACTGTCAGCTAGACAAACAAACATTTCAGCCACAACTACCAGGAAAATTGTTCAGGATGCAAAGAAAAACCCTCAAATGACTTCAGGTGACATACAGGACTCTGGAAAAAAAAGTGGTGTGGCTGTTTCAAGATGCACAATAAGGAGGTACTTCAAGAAAAATGGGCTGCATGGTCGAGTCGCCAGAAAAAAGCCATTACTAGGCCAATGCCACAAAGTAGCCTGCATACAATACACCACATAGCACAGAGACAAGCCTCAAAACTTCTGGAACAAAGTTATTTGGAGTGATGAGACTAAAACTGAACTTTTTGGCCATAATCATAAATGCTACACTTGGAGAGGAGTAAACAAGGCCTTTGATGAAAAGTACACCATCCCTACTGTGAAACACGGAGGTGGATAGCTGATGTTTTGGGGATGTGTGAATTACAAAGGCACAGGGAGCTTGGTCAAAATCAATGGCAAGATGAATGCAATATACTATCAGAAAGTACTGGAAGAAAATTTGCACTCATCAGCCTAGAAGCTGCGCATGGGACACACTTGGACATTCCAACATGACAATGATCCAAAACACAAGGCCAAGTCGACCTGTTGTTGGCTCCAGCAGAAAAAAGTGAAGGTTCGGAAGTAGCCATCTCAGTCTCCTGACCTCAGTATCATTGAGCCACTTTGGGGAGGTCTCAAACGTGCCGTTCATGAAAGACAGCTCAAGAATTTACAGGAACTGGAAGTTTTTTGCCAAGAAGAATGAGCAGCTTTACCATCTGAGAAAATAAAGTGCCTCATCCACAACTACCACAAAAGATTTCAAGCTGTCATTAATGTTAAAGGCAGCAAAACACAATATTAAGAACTAGGGTATGTAAACTTTTGATCAGGGTCATTTGGTAGTTTCTGTTGTCATTATGATTTTTAAAAAAAGCAAACACAATTGTTTGATAATAAATGGCTTCACCCAACCACTAACTATGAGTGAAAGTAAAGTTTTTGTATTATCATTCATATTCTCTGAAAAATAGCCAAAAAAAAATAAATCACAAATTCCGCCAGGGTATGTAGACTTATGAGCACAACTGTGCGTGTGTATATATATGTATATATACAGTGGTATGAAAAAGTGTTTGTCCCCTTCCTTATTTCTCTTTTTTTTTTTTTTTTGTATATTTGTCACACTTAAATGTTTCAGATCATCAAACAACACAAGTAAACACAAAATGCAATTTTTAAATGAAGGCGTTTATTATTAAGGGGAAAAAAAATCCAAACCTACATGGCCATGTCTGAAAAAGCGATTGCCCCCTAAACCTAATAACTGGTTGGGTCACCCTTAGCAGCAACAACTACAATCAAGCGTTTGTGATAACGCAATGAGTCTTTTACAGTGCTGTGGAGGAATTTTGGCCAACTCATCTTTGCAGAATTGTTGTAATTCAGCCACATTGGAGGGTTTTCAAGCATGAGCTGCCTTTTTAAAGTCATGCCACAGCATCTCAATTGGATTCAGGTCAGGACTTTGACTAGGCCACTCCAAAGTCTTCATTTTGTTTTTCTTAAGCCATTCAGAGGTGGACTTGCTGGTGTGTTTTGGATCACTGTCCTTCTGCAGAACCCAAGTGCACTTCAGTTTGATGTCACAAACAGATGGCCAGACATTCTCCTTCAGGATTTTTTTGGTAGACAGCAGAACCCATGGTTCCATTTACCACAGCAAGTCTTCCAGGTCCTGAGGCAGCAAAACAGCCCCAGACCATCACACTACCACCACCATATTTTACTGTTGGCATGATGTTTCTTTTCTGAAACAGTGTATTACTTTTATGCCAGATGTAATGAGACACACACCTTTCAAAAAGTTCAACTTTTGTCTCATCAGTCCACAGAGTATTTTCCCAAAAGTCTTGGGGATCATCAAGATGTTTTCTGGCAAAACTGAGATGAGCCTCTATGTTCTTTTTGCTCAGTAGTGGTTTTCATCTTGGAAGTCTGCCATGCAGGCCATTTTTGCCCAGTCTCTTTCTTATGGTGGGGTCAAGAACACTGACCTTAACTGAGACAAGTGAGGCCTGCAGTTCTTTGGATGTTGTTGTGGGGTCTTTTGTGACCTCTTGGATGAGTTGTCGCTGCACTCTTGGGGTAAGTTTGGTCAGCCGGCCACTCCTAGGAAGGTTCACCACTATTCCATGTTTTTGCCATCTGTGGATAATGGCTCTCACTGTGGTTCGCTGGAGTCCCAAAGCTTTAGAAATGGCTTTATAACTTTTTCCAGACTGATAGATCTCAAGTACTTTGTTTCTCATTTGTTCCTGAATTTCTTTGGATCATAGCATGATGTCTAGCTTTTGAGGGTCTTTTGCTCAACTTCACTTTGTCAGGCAGGTTCTATTTAAGTGATTTCTTGATTAAGAATAGGTGTGGCAGTAATCAGGCCTGGGTGTGGCTAGGGAAATTGAACTCAGCTTTCCAAAGATGTGATAAGCCACAGTTAATTTATGTTTTAACAGAGAGGGGCAATCACTTTTACACACAGGGCCATGTAGATATGGATTTTTTTTACCCTTAATAATAAACACCTTCATTTAAAAACTGCATTTTGTGTTTACTTGTGTTATTTTTGTCTAATATTTAAATTTGTTTGATGATCTGAAACATTTAAGTGTGACAAACATACAAAAAAATGAGAAATCAGGAAGGGGCAAACACTTTTTCACACCACTCTGTGTGTGTGTGTGTGTGTGTGCGTGCGTGCGCGCACACGCACACACACACATAGCTTTACTCATATATATATGAGATGGGTGACTTCAACGCAAGAGTTGGTACCGATTAAACAAACTGGAAAGGGTTGATTGGTCCCCATGGTACAGGAAACATGAATTCCAATGGCCTGCTGCTCCTAGGTCTCTGTGCAGAGAACAACCTGACAATCACCAACACCGTTTACACAAGCAGACAAGTACAAAACAACTTGGATGCACCCTAGGTCAAAACAATGGGACCTGATTGACTACGTTATGCGTGATGTTCGAGACTTTAGGATCACCAGAACCATGCGGGGAGCAGAATACTGGACTGACCACCATCTTCTCAGATCAGTACCCAAGCTGCACATCATCCCCACTCGTCAGAAGAAATCCAGATTCGTCCGGCCATCTTTCAGTGTCACCAAGCTGAAGCACCCAGGACACAGAGACCATTTTTTGAGCTGCCTGGATGACAAGCTGGGCTCTCTTGGGCCTCTTACTGGAAATCCAACCCAGCAGTGGGACCAGTTCAAAATGGTTGTGAAGAAGACAGCCCTGTCAACACTTGGCCCAAAAAAGAGAGTACACCAGGATTGGTTTGACGAGAATGATGAAGCTATCACTCAGCTCCTGGACGAGAAGCACAAAGCATTCATAGTCTGGCAAAATGAAATTTCCTCCACCTCTAAACACGACCGCTTCAAGCACCTCCAGAACCATACTCAAAATGCCCTTCGCAGAATGCAGGGCAAGTGGTGGAACCAAAAGGCAGAGGAGGTCCAGTTGTATGCTGACACCAAGAACTCAAAGATGTTCTTTAGTGCTATCAAGGCAGTATATGGACCATCCAGACCCACTAATACCCCTCTCCTGTCAACAAATGGCATGCTGTTGAAGGAGAAGAGCACCATTAATGAGAGATGGAGGGAATATTTCAGCACTCTCCTCAACAGACCCTCTTCTGTCAGCAATGAAGCCTTGGAACAGCTCCCTCAGAGGCCCATAAAAGAAAGCCTTGACCTCCCCCCTAGTCTGGAAGAGGTCCAGAAAGCCATCAACCAGACAGTTCTGGAAAAGCTCCTGGAAAGGATGGGATCCCAGCTGAACTCTTCAAGAATGCAGGACCAATAGCCTCGGGCACTTTCCACAGGTTGCTGTGTCACATTTGGGAGGAAGAAAATGTACCCCAGGAGTTCAGGGATGCCATCATTGTCTTCCTGTTTAAGAACAAGGGGTGCAAATCAGACCGTGGCAATTACCAAGGCATATCCCTCTTGTCTGTTGCCGGCAAGATTCTAGCGCGAGTCATTCTTAATCGCCTAATCTCCAGTGTCTCTGAGGAGAACCTGCCAGAAATGCAGTGTGGCTTCCGCCCAGGCAGAAGTACTATTGATATATTTGCCGTCCATCAAGTTCAGGAGAAATGCAGAGAACAGAATCTCGATCTGTATGCTGTCTTCATATGTAGATCTGACTAAGGCATCTGATACTGTCAACAGAGAGGCCTTATGGATTATTCTCCAGAAACTCGGCTGCCCTTCAAAGTTTGTGACCCTCATCCGTCTGTTCCATGATAACATGACAGGTATGGTTCTCTCTGGAGGAGAAGCGTCTGACCCATTTGAGATTGGAAATGGTGTGAAGCAAGGGTGTGTTCTAGCCCCAGTGCTGTTCAACCTTTTCTTCACTTGCATTCTCAGCCATGCTGTCAGAGACATTGAGGATGGTGTGTACTTCAAGTATAGACTGGCTGGGTCTCTCTTTGACCTCCAACGGCTTAGTGCAAAAACCAAGACTACTAAAAGGATTATCTGAGAGGCTGTCTTTGCTGACGACTGTGCTTTCATGGCACACACAGTCTGCTCTCCAACTCATCGTCAACAAGTTCGCTGAAGCATCCCATCTATTCGGTCTTTCCATCAGTCTAGGGAAGACAGAAGTGCTATTTCAACATAGACAACATGTAGCAGGCCAGCATCCATCCATTTCAGTCGAGGGAACAAAACTGATGACGGTAGAGGAATTTAAGTACCTTGGCAGCATTATATCCAGCGATGCTTCCCTTGACAAAGAGATCAACAAAAGGATCTGTAAAGCAAACCAAGCCTTGGGAAAACTATGAGCCCGTGTGCTGAACCAACATACAGCCGTGGACAAAATTGTTGGTACCCCTCTGTTAATGAAAGAAAAACCCACAATGGTCACAGAAATAACTTGAATCTGACAAAAGTGGTAATAAATAAAAAATTCTATGAAAATTAACCAATGAAAATCAGACAGTGCTTTTGAATTGTGGTTCAACAGAATTACTTTAAAAAACAAACTCATGAAACAGGCCTGGACAAAAATGATGGTACCCCTACAAAAGATTGAAAATAATGTGATCATAGGGACATGTTCAACCAAGATGTGTCCTCTAATTAACATCACAGGTGTCTACAAACTTGTAATCAGTCAGTCGGCCTATTTAAAGGGTGACAAGTAGTCACTGTGCTGTTTGGTGACATGATGTGTATCACACTAAACATGGACCAGAGGAAGCAAAGGAGGGAGTTGTTTCAGTAGATTAGAAAGAAAATTATAGACAAGCATGTTAAAGGTAAAGGCTATAAGACCATCTCCAAGCAGCTTGATGTTCCTGTGACTACAGTTACACATATTATTCAGAAATTTAAGCTCCACGGGACTGTAGCCAACCTCCCTGGATGTGGCCGCAGGAGGAGACGGATAATATGAATGGTAACAAAAGAGCCCAGAACAACCTCTAAACACATTCATGGTGAACTCCAAGGTCAAGGTACATCAGTGTCAGATCGCACCATCTGTCGTTATTTGAGCCAAAGTGGACTTCATGGGAGACGACCAAGGAGGACACCACTGTTGAAAACAAATCATAAAAAAGCCAGACTGGAATTTGCCAAACTGCATGTTGACAAGCCACAAAGCTTCTGGGAGAATGTCCTATGGACAGATGAGACAAAACTGGAACTTTTTGGCAAGGCACATCAGCTCTATGTTCACAGACGCAAAAATGAAGCATACCAAGAAAAGAACACTGTCCCTACTGTGAAACATGAAGGAGGTTCTGTTATGTTCTGGGGCTGCTTTGCTGCATCTGGCACAGGGTGTCTTGAATCTGTGCAGGGTACAATGAAATCTCAAGACTATCAAGGTATTCTAGAGAGAAATGTGCTGCCCAGTGTCAGACAGCTTGGTCTCAGTGGCAGGTCATGGGTCTTGCAACAGGATAATGACCCAAAACACACAGCTAAAAACACCCAAGAATGTCTAAGAGCGAAACATTGGACTATTCTAAAGTGGCCTTCTATGAGCCCTGATCTAAATCCTATTGAACATCTGTGGAAGGAACTGAAACATGCCGTCTGGAGAAGGCACCCTTCAAACCTGAGACAACTGGAGCAGTTTGCTCATGAGGAGTGGGCCAAAATACCTGCTGAGAGGTGCAGAAGTCTCATTGACAGTTACAGAAATTGTTTGATTGCAGTGATTGCCTCAAAAGGTTGTGCAACAAAATATTAAGTTAAGGGTACCATCATTTTTGTCCAGGCCTGTTTAATGAGTTTGTTTTTTAAAATAATTCTGTTGAACCACAATTCAAAAGCATTGTCTGATTTTCATTGGTTAATTTTCATAAATTTTTATTTATTACCACTTTTGTCAGATTCAGGTTATTTCTGTGACCATTGTGGGGTTTTCTTTCATTAAGAGGGGTACCAACAATTTTGTCCACGTGTGTAACATCCAGCAGTCGACCAAACTCAAGGTGTACAAGACAGTCATTCTCAGCAGTCTCCTATATGGGTGTGAGACCTGGACTTTGTATAGAAGGCACAATAAGCTGCTGGAGTATTTTCACATGCGGAATTTCCCCTCAATCCTTGGCATCAGATGGCAGGACAGGATCACAAACCTTGAGGTCCTGGACCGTGTGGAGACCACCAGCATTGAAGCCATGATCCTGAAAGCGCAGCTCAGATGGGCAGGTCACGTCATCAGGATAAAAGAAAGCAGAATTCCCAAACAACTCCTATACGGAGAGCTCAGCAGAGGCAGGAGAAAGCAGGGCAGACCCCTAAAATGGTTTAAAGACTGTATCAAGGCCAACATTGCCCATGCTGGAATAGCTCCTACACAGCTGGAGAAGTGTGCAGCAGACAGATCCAGATGGCATACTCTGACTCACAAAGCACAAATGAGCTTTGAAGAGAGTAGACGCAACAGCATCAATGAGGCCCATGCCAGAAAGAAGCCCCTACCAGAGGCACCCAATCCACCAGGCCAGTTACCCTGCACCCATTGTGGATATCTCTGCTGTTCTCGACTTGAACTCCACAGTCACATGCGAGTTCACCCCAGCACGTAGATGTCATCGTCAAAACCAACAGACTATTACACACACACACACACACACACACACAGAGTGGGGAAAAATAAATATTGACCACGTCAACATTTTTCTTATTAAACATATTTCTAATGGAGCCATTGACCTGAGATTTTCACCAGATATCAGTAACAACCCAAGTAATCCATACATACAAAGAAATCAAGGTAATTCTGTTTACAAAACAAGTTATTTTTAATAAAGTGGAATGACACAGGGAATAAGTATTGAACACATGCAGAAAAAGAGGTGCAAAAAGGCATAGAAAGCCAAGAAACCAGCTGAAATCCATCAGAATTTAGGAAGCCATCCCATCCCCCATCAGTGCCAATTAATTTCAGCTGATTAAGTCCTGACTGATAGCCTATAAAAAGGTCTGTGAATATCAGATTGTCACACCACAAAGAACTCATGATGGGTAGAAGCAAAGAGCTCTCTCTAGACCTTTGCAACCTTATTGCTGCAAAATATAATGATGGCACTGGTTACAGGCATATTTCTAAACTGCTGAATGTTCCAGTGAGCACTGTTGGAGCTATCATTTGGAAGTGGAAAGAACATCATTTTACCATAAATGACTAGGAGCTCCTCGCAAGATTTTTGACAGAGGAGTCAAAAGAATTATCAGAGTTTTCCAAGAGCCAAAGACCCCTTGTGGAGAGCTCCAGAAAGAGTTAGCAGGTACTGCTGTTTCAAAGAAAACAATAAGCAATGCACTCAACCCACTCACCTCCCAAAACTCCATTGCTGAAGAAAAAGCATGTTGAAGCTCATATAAAGTTTGCTGCACAACATTTGGACAAGCCAGTAAAATTACTGGGAGAAAATAGTCTGGTCAGATGAGACCAAAATTGAACTTTATGGATGCCACAACACACAGCATGTTTGGAGGAGAAATGGCACTGCACATCAGCCCATAAACACCATACCAACAGTGAAGCATGGTGGTGGCAGCATCATGCTGTGGGAATGTTTTTCAGCAGCAGGAACTGGGAGACTAGTCAGGATAGAGGGAAAGATGAATTCAGCAATTTACAGAGACATCCTGGATGAAAACCTGCTCCAGAGCGCTCTTGACCTTACACTGGGGCGATGGTTCATCTTTCAGCAGGACAACAACCCTAAGCACACAGCCAAGATATCAAAGGAGTGGCTTCAGGACAACTCTGTGAATGTCCTTAAGTGGTCCAGCCAGAGTCCAGACTTGAATCCAATTGAACATCTCTGAAGAGATCTAAAAATGGCTGTGCACTGACGCTTCCCATCCAACCTGATGGAGCTTGAGAGGTGCTGCAAAGAGGAAAGGGGGAACTGCCCAAAGATAGGTGTGCCAAGCTTGTGGCATCATGGAAAATGGTGTTAAGTGGTAAATGGTGTTCACTTATATAGATAGCGCTTTTTCCTCATCTCTAGATGACCAAAGCACTTTACAGATTCTGCTGTCCACCCATTCACGCACACATTCACACACTGATGGCAGCAGAGCCGCCATACACAGGCGCTGGCCTGACCCACCAGGAGCAACTGGGGGTTCAGTGTCTTGCTCAAGGACACTTCGACATGCAGACTGCAGACAGAGCAGGAACTGAACCCCTGACCCTCCGATCAGTAGTCGGCCACACTACACCTGCGCCACAGCCTCTCATATTCAAAAAGACTTGAGGCTGTAATTGCTACCAAAGGTGCATCAACAAAGTATTGAGCAAAGGCTGTGAATACTTACATGCATGTGATTTCTTAGTTTTTTATTTTTAATAAATTTGCAAAAATCAAAAAAAAAAAAACTTTTTTCACGTTGTCATTATGGGGTGTTGTATGTAGAATTTTGAGGAAAAAATGAATTTAATCCATTTTGGAATAAGGTTGTAACAACAAAATGTGGAAAAAGATGAAGCGGTGTGAATACTTTCTGGATGCTATATATACAGTATATACATACACACACATACAGAGTGTATTGTACTTGTATGTGCTGACTGGATTTACAATAAAGCACTATAAACATGAGAGAACTTTGAGAATATCAAGGTCTTGAATGCTGTTCTATGCAGCCCATTGATGTGTCACATTTGCACACAGGGTTTCCTTTGGTTGCTGTACATGACAAACTGGATTATAATGAGTTTTCATGTGCTGTTTTTTTTCTTGGGTAACTCTGTTAACAGTCAGTGGTTTAAACCTAGTTAGTGGAGTTTGCAAGTTGTCACTGTTCCTGTCTAGGGTTTTCTTTCCACAGTCCACAGCTTTACAATAGACAGCAGTATCACCCAGCAGCTTAACTGCAACCCTCAACCACAGCAGTGGTAAAGACAATGAATGGATCTGTGTATTCGAACCCATAAATCTTATCGAGATACAGTGCTTTGGAAAAGGATTTGTCCCCTTCCTAATTTCTTATATTTTGAATATTTGTCACACATAAAGGTTTCACATCAAACAAATTTTACTATTAGACAAAGATAACCCAAGTAAATACAAAATGCAGTTTTTAAATGATAATTTCATTTATTATGGGAAAACAGCTATCCAAATCTACCTGGCCCTATTTGAAAAAGTACCCCCCCATTACATCATCAATTAATTGTGATTAACCACATTTTTTGGAAAGCTCAGTTCACCCAGGCTACAAGGTCTCAAAAAGTAACACATCATGCTGCAATCTAAAAAAATTTAAGAACAGATGAGAAGCAAAAACCCAGAACAACATCTAAAGAACTGCAGGCGTAGATGGCAATTTCAGCATAAATGGCTTCAGGATGAGGAATTTGTTAAGTACATAGAAAAACAGATAGATGAGTTCTTTGATATCAATACTACACAAACATCAGCATGTGTAAAGTGGGAGGCTTTCAAAGCTTTTATTAGGGGACATATTATTAGTTATACAGGTTCAAAATCTAAGAAGACTCGAGAGGAGAGAGTTCAATTGGAACATAAAATAAAAATTCTTCAAGAAAAAGTATATGCAGGAAGTGATCCAAGGTTGGAGAACGAATTACTGATTTTGAGAGCTGAATATGACAAAAAATCAGCGAATAGAGCTGCCTCGAGTCTTCTAAGATTGAAACAATCTTTTTATGAACAAGGTGAAAAATCAGGAAAATTATTGGCATGGCAGATTAAACAATTAGAATTTAAAACACCAATTACCAATATTATAAGTAACGGACAGGTAGTTATACTGTAGATCCTTTAGAAATTAATAGAGCCTTTAGAGATTACTATGAAAAATTATATGATACCAAAAATGAATCTGACTTAACAAAACTAAATGGGTTTTTGAACGAACTATCTATACCGTGTATTTCAAATGAAAACAGGGAGATACTGGAGTCTAAAATTAGTCAAGAAGAAGTTGGGCTAGCCATTGATAATATGAAATCAGGAAAAAGTGCAGGACCAGATGGTCTTCCAGTTGACCTTTATAAAAAATTTAAGAATAAATTAATAAAGCCTTTTTTGGAAATGGTTTTAGAAGCATTTCAAAATAGTAATTTACCATCATACATGAATAATGCCTTAATTATACTGTTGCCAAAACCAGGTAAACCCTCTAATAAATGTGAAAATATGAGACCAATAAGCCTATTAAATGCCGACCTTAAGATAATCTGTAAAATTTTAGCAAGATGAATACAAGAAATTTTACCAAATATTATTAATCGAGATCAGAATGGCTTTATAAAGGGAAGACAAGGCTTCCATAATGTAAGAAGACTATTTAATATTATTTATTCTAATAAAGAAGCACCGGATACAGCTCTCCTATCACTGGACGCCGAAAAGGCCTTTGATAGAGTCGAATGGCCCTTTCTTTTTGAAGTCTTACAAAGGTTTGGACTTGGAAATAATTTCATAAAATGGGTTCAGATAATATATAATAATGCTACAGCAGAAATCCTAACAAATAACAATATTTCAAAATCAATAAAAATCAATAGAGGATGTCGACAAGGCTGTCCACTTTCACCTTTACTGTTTACTATGGCAATTGAACCTTTAGCGATGGCGATACGTCTACAGTCACAAATATATGGAATTAAAGTTGGACCAACAGAACATAAAATCTCCCTGTATGCCGATGACATAATTTTGTTTATGTCGAATCTTAAAAAATCAATTCCGACCTTGTTGAATTTAATAAAGAATTTTGGGGAAATATCAGGATATAAAATAAATAAAACTAAATCTTCAATATTAATGCTAAATGAGACCCAGAGAAATTACCCAGCCCCTGAGGCAAATCAATTCAATGTTGTAAATCAGTTTAAATATTTAGGAATCCAAATTGTGCCTAAGCTAGAATCAGTCGCCAGTGTCAATTATGAAGCCTTAATGACAGATATTAATGAGTTACTTCAGAGATTTTTTTTTTTTTTTTGTTACTTATTTGTACCCGTAGGTAGACTTGGTTTGCAGTCTGGTGACAAGCCACCGGCTGCTGGTCACTGCGTGCGCGAGCGCCCTAAACCTACACAGAGATGGATGTCACTATCAATGTCGATGATCGGGAGAATCAATATACTTAAAAGTAATATCTTACCTAAAATACTTTATTTATTTCAATACATTCCCTTACCACCACCTTTAGATTTATTCTCAAGAATAAAAAAAAAGTTAGTGGAATTTATATGGAACAACAGGAGGGCTAGATTACGTTTGTCTTTATTATATTTACCATTTGATCGTGGAGGTCTGAAATGTCCAAATTTTATGTTGTATTATTGGTCGGCACAACTGAGGTCTATGACATATTATTTTTCATCAAATGATCTCCCTCACTGGACTGAAATGGAATCATACAATTTGCCTTTACCTCTTCCCATATTCATATATTCAGACTCGGCAAAAAAATTACAGAAACAAGTTAAAAACCCATTTGTAAAACATATGATTAAAATATGGTGTAAAACTAAAAAATATTTAAAAGAACCACACTTACTGTCACAATTTAGTCCAATATGGGGTAATCAATATTTTAAACCAGGGAGAGTGGATGCTGTGTTTAAAGTATGGAGTTTAAAAGGGATCCAAAAAATTCAAGATTTATATTTGTCATGTTCAGATAACATAATGTCTTTTGAAGAGCTGAGGATCAAATTTAATCTTAATAGAACACATTTTTTTAAATATCTTCAACTTAGGAACTTTATTCGATCAAACCAAAATAATGCTCTCACTCGACCTATTTATTCATCCTTGGAAAAAATGTTGATGAAAGATAGTAAAAGAAAGGGTATTATTTCAGAGTTTTATAACTCATTGACACTATCCTCAAGTGAAAACTCACAGAAAAGATTAAACTACTGGAAAGAAGATCTGCAAACTGAAATTTCAGAGGAACAATGGGAATTGGCTTGTACGGAAGCTCAAACCAAATCAATAAATGTACGTCTTAAATTGATACATTTTAAATGGTTAATGCGGATGTATGTTACACCGGTGGAGTTAAATAGATATAACAAAAACATACCAGATACATGCACAAAATGCATGGAAAGTAAAGGAACCCTATTTCATTGTTTATGGGAATGTAGAATAATTAGAATGTTTTGGGAAGAGGTGAGGGTAACAATTGAAAAAATAATTTCAAAACAAATCATATTGAATCCTAAACTGTTTTTGTTGGGTCTGTACCCAAAAAAGCACAACTTTAATAAAAGTGAAAGAACATTCATAGACCTCAGTTTGCTTAATGCCAAAAAATGTATTGCATTACTGTGGAAAAAGACTCATAGACCAGATGTGACTCAGTGGTTAAGACAGATGTTAACAAACCTTCCATTAGAAAGAATAACATATATACTGAAATCAAAGGAAAGTGTGTTTGAGAATATATGGAGACCTTTTATTGATTATGTAAAAAATTTAAACATAACTCTTGAAGAAGAAGGTGAATGATGTGTGTGGACCTTGTAAATTCCAAACTGGTGAACATAATATGTATACTTATGTAATGGATTGTCTAGACTAAACAGAGGAGCATTGTTGAAGACTTGATTTTGTTGGTGGTTGTAGGTGTTTTTAGTGCATTTTTTTTTGTAGTACTTTAGTGTTAGTGTTTGATTGTTTGTGTTATGTTTGTTAAAAAAAAAGGTTCAATAAAGATATTGTGGAAAAAAAAAAAGAACTGCAGGCCTCACTTCCTTCAGTTTGGATACTGGTCCATGATTCAACAATAAGAAAGAGACTGGGCAAAAATAGCATTCATGAAAGTTACAAGTCCAAAGCCACTGCTGACCAAAAAAGAACACAAAGGCTCATCTCACATTTGCCAAAGAACATCTTGACGATCCCCAAGACTTTTGGGGAAAATATTCTGTGGACTGATGAGACAAAAGTTGAACTTTTCGGAAGATGTGTGTCCCATTACATCTGTTGTAAAACTAACACAGCATTTCATCAAAAGAACACCATACTAACAGTCAAGCATGGTGGTCGTAGTGTGATGGTGCTGCTTTGCTGCTTCAGGACCTGGACCACTTGCCGTGATTGATGGAACCATGAATTCTGCTCTCTATTAGAAAATCCTGAAGGAGAATGCCCGGCCATCAGTTCATGACCTCAAACTCAAGCCCTCCAATATGGCTGAATTAAAACAATTCTGCAAAGAAGAGTGGGACAAAATTCTTCAAGAGTTATCCCAAACGATTGATTGCAGTTGTTACCACCAAGGACAGCACAACCAGTTATTAGGATTACGGGACTTTTTAACATAGAGCCAGGCAGATTTGGATAGCTTTTTTCTCTTAATAAATGACATCCTCATTTAAAAACTGCATTTTGTTTTTACTCAGGTTATCTTTTTGTAATATTAAAATCTGTTTGATGATCTGAAACATTTAAGTGTGACAAATATGCAAAAATATAAGAAACAGGGAAGGAGACAAATACTTTTTCACAGCACTGTCCACTTTAAAGATACATCTAAGCAACACAGCATTTCACAAAGATTATTACAGTTTTATGCCAATGTAATTCAAACAACAAGCCCTCCAACTAAAACGCCTGCTGTCATCGTAGGTTCCAGCCCTCCTGGTACAACCAAATAATGTACTATGTGGCCTGGTTTCAAAAACTATGAACTCCTCATACAGCTTGCCCAGTCAGTTTTTTACTCATTAACAGAGATAACCATAGATCATTTTTGCTAATATAATGTAAGACAGCTGTGAGGTGTCACCTTAGATTAATTAAGTTGAAAAACTGACTTCTCCAACATCAACATTCAAGCACAAATATTGCTAGTTGAAAAGTCCACAGCTGTTCTAGGAAGGTTTTTGTTGTGTTGGCTAAACTACTTCCTAGAATCACTCAATCACATTTTGACCCCCTTCTGTAGAAGAACATACAATCATGGAAGCAAGCTAGAGAATGGGAGCAGAGATCATTTCTGCTCGAGCTAATAACTTATTGTATTGGAGCAATTGTTGCTTGCCATTGTGTGCCATAACTCCCTGTGCGTTCTCAGTGCTGTCCTCAACTTTGGAACCTGCCTCTGACTGACTCTGTAAGGAGAGGGAGATTGCGGGAACAACACCCTTCACTGTTGTGAATTTGAACTGAAGCACCATTTTAAAATTCTAATTGTCATAATTACATCATTATATAATGTTCCTTTAATACATATTTTCCATCCATCTATTTTCTTAATGGTAATAGATGGGGTTTGACCCTCAAACCACTAAAAAAGGGAACAAGCTAGGGCTAGGATTAGGAGAGGGTATTAAACCTCTCACACATTAAAACTCTCACCTTCCTCCACATCACTTTATACTGCTATTTTTTACAGTCACAAGAGGTTTCTTTTTTCAAACATAGAACCATAAGTCAGTAATTCCTCCTGGTAAATCACTTTATATGGTTATTTTCTGTTGGAGGACAGCCTCAATATTCATATTGTTTGACATGCAGTGCCTGTTTTGTTTTGACAGAGCGAGCATTTGAGGATCACGAAAACATGGTGGAGCCACTCTTGGCGTGGACAAGAGACAGCGAGAATCAAGTTCTCTTCCAAGAGAGACCAGAAAAATATGAGGTTTTCAAAATCCCACAGGTTGGTCACTGCCTGCACCTTTGTAACATGAATATCTTTTTTTTTTTTTTTAAATATAGTAGTTGCCTGTATATGGAGGGAATGAAAGTAGTGTGATATGTTAATACTCTGACACGTGTTACGGCTCCTTTTTCTTGGCCTGAGTTTGGGCACATCTATCTCCACATTGTTTCAGCTCACTACCGCCTGGCTATTTTCACTGTTGAAATGTTGCCTGAATTACGGGGTGTCTTTCATCCATCTAAGGTGACCTCTTAACTTTTACATCCTCACTGCAATATATCAGCCCAAACAGCTTCAGGCGAAAAAAACAGTGGGATCTTGGCATGTTTGTTGATATAACGGGACCCTATATAATCATAATGTATTTAATGGATTCAGTCTGTTGGCAGAGACAACCTGTCAGGTTGGAAAAACAGAGAGATACTCGTTTTTAAAGCACTCCATCATGATGACCATGTCTCCCAACTAAAAACAGATCTGTTTTATACACTACGTCCTTATTAATTTATAGTTTTAACTTCTGACAAGATCTACCAAATAGAACTTCCCTCTGGGCTTTCCTCCACAGTGAAAACAGGAAGGCCATGACTATGATATGAAGCCAAAATATTCCAGTCACACAGAGACAAAAGAGTAGTTTGAGACATTGATGGAGGGCTTTGAAAGATGATATGACTTTTTCTGCTCTGGATACTGATGATGACATCCTATAAAGGAAGCCATTTCATATGTCTGTCATATAAAAATGTTATAATGGGTAATCCTCATCTTAAACATGGCCAAAGTTTGAAAATACTTAGGTTAGTGTTTGCTTACTGTTATAGGTCAAGGCCAGAATTGCCAATTTACCCAGGAACTCTCAGTGTCCATTTCAACCCTTTAATGTAAAGGTAGACTTCCACCTATAGGTAAGGTAGATTCACACTTATATCCATGCTGGGATTTGAACTCCTGACCCCATGATCCAGAGCCTCAGCACAATGGATGCTTCAGACTCTTTACCTCATTTTAAAATACCAATAAGAAGGTGGTGAGGAAAACATAAATTCAGAGATGCCAGGATAGCTTCTGCACAGTCAGATCACTGCTCCCAAGTATTTTTGGTGCAAAGATCAGACCTCTTATTAACAAGATACAACCTGAAGTTGGATTTATCATCCTGATCAGCCCCTTGGACTAGCTGCATAATGGTAATAATCAAATAGTGGCTTCAGTAATCCCTGGATATTGAGTGCTGGCTAACTAGCTAGTAGGCTGCTTGATTAAAGTGATCAGAGCAATCGATTCTTGAAAGACATGTATATAAATGATGACTGGTCAACAATAGCAACTTTTGTTGAACATGTGTGTAAAATAACAATAATAGATTATGGTTAGTGTTTGTGTTAGCAATATTCAAGTGTAGCAGCCAGAAACTACTTTTTGCGTAGCAATACTAGTCTTGACGAAACAACATAACATTAAATAAACAAACAAATCATAATCTGTTACTGCATTATTCTTGGAGAAAAAAAAATATAACCTTGATCACTTCAGATTGTAACATCACAATCATCACAATCTTTAACAATAATATTTTAGGAAAAGCATGCATGCATTTTCTAACTTAATATTGTTCAAAATGCATTTTCTTTTGGCTTCTAGTATGCGTGTATATTTTCAACAATAAGGCTGTGAATCCGATATTGTGCTCCAGACTCTCTTATCATCTTTTATTTTAGTGTATCTTACACTAGACCTTGGCCCAGCCCTTAAATTTATTATTTGTGTGATGCAAGATATTTTAGCTCCATTTCCTTTAAGGCCTCCCTTGTTCTTTCTGAAATTTGAAAATGTGTGTAAACCACATCCAGTGACCATATTAGGCATATCCTCTCCCACTGACAACATCAAGATCCAAGAGTGGAAAAACTATATGGGGCATAATAGGGGTAGGAATCGCAAGAGACCTCACATTGCAGTTGGGATCATGATACTTGGGTCACGATGCAGTACTGTCATGAGCCATTGTGATACCATACATCCCCCCTCCAATTTCAACAATAAATTTTTGTCCCCAAAAGTACAATTGTCAATATCTGTTTCATGTAAGTTTTCACTTTTTTCATCTCACCATGGCCGCTTTTGTTTCGGTGGTTGCAGGCTTTCAGACCTCTGTAGGGTGATGTGCTGTTGTGGTCCTTTCTACTACTTGCATTCTCGTATTCCGGGGGGGGGGGGGGGGTCTGCGACGCCATGTCTCTGAACACGGGGAGGGCAGTTGACTGTGTTGTTTACTTGGCTCGCTTTGACTTTGGAGGTGGCTTTGCTGCATGAGGAGATGTCTGGAGTTGGCTTTTCACTGGAGTTGGCACCACTTGTGCTGGAGTGTTTTTAGCTTAGCCGTTGCTAACGCTGCTGAGAGGAGTGTGCCAAACCCATGTGTTCCAAGTGTTTGTTTGTTTTTTGTTTTTTTTTGGGGGGGGGGGTGGATGCAGTGCACCTTGTGGGTTGTGTGTCATGTCAAGATCGCTCGTTTCATCTTTGTTATAAAATCCATAAAAAAAGCCCGACATTTGAGTTAACTTTTCGCTGCTACTGTCTCTTAACTTGTACACCTGGCTGCAAATCTCACGAGAAGAGCTTTGACTTCACCTGACTGCATGCTTACTTTATGCCATCTAGTGGACTGAAAGCACAATTGGTTGATTAATACCCAAGACTTTGCAAAATTTACATGAATATATCCATCCATCCATCCATCCATCTTCTACCGCTTTTCCGGAGGTCCGGGTCGCGGAGGCAGCAGTTCAAGCAGAGAAGCCCAGACTTCCCTCTCCCCAGCCACCTGCTCCAGCTCTTCAGAGGGGATACCAAGGCGTTCCCAGACCAGCTGGGAGACATAGTCTCTCCACCGAGTCCTGGGTCTGCCCCGGGGTCTCCTCCCAGTGGGACGTGCCTGAAACACCTCAAGTGGGAGGCGTCCAGGAGGCATCCTAATCAGATGCCCATACCCCCTCAACTGACTCCTTTCAATGTGGAGGAGCAGCGGTTCTACTCTGAGCCTCTCCCGGATGACTGAGCTCCTCACCCTATCTCTGAGGGTGAGTCCAGCAATCCTACGGAGAAAGCTCATTTCAGCCGCTTGTATCCGCGATCTCGTTCTTTCGGTCATTACCCAAAGCTCGTGACCATAGGTGAGAGTAGGAACATAGATTGACTGGTAAATCGACAGCTTTGCCTTAGAACTCAGCTCCCTCTTCACCACAACAGACCGGTACAACGTCCGCATCACTGCAGATGCTGCTCCAATCTGTCTGTCGATCTCTCACTCCATTTTCCCCTCACTCGTGAACAAGACCCCAAGATACTTAAACTCCTCCACTTGGGGCAGGAGCCTATCCCCAACCCGGAGAGGGCAATCCACCTTTTTCCTGCTGAGGACCATGGACTCGGACTTGGAGGTGCTGATTCTCATCCCAGCCGCTTCACACTCAGCGGCAAACCGTCCCAGCAAGAGCTGTAGGTCATTGCTGGATGAAGCCAACAGGACAACATCATCTGCAAACAACAGAGATGAGATCCTGTGGTCACCAAGCATGACACCCTCCATTCCCTGACTGCGCCTAGAAATCCTGTCCATAAAAATTATGAACAGTATCGGTGACAAAGGGCAGCCCTGACAGAGTCCAACTCTCACTGAGAATGACTCCGACCGAGTGTTGGCAATACGAACCAAACTCTCACAACGGTCGTACAGAGACCGAATAGCTCGTAACAACAAGCCCGATACCCCATACTCCCGAAGCACCCCCCACAAAAATCCATGAGGGACGCGGTCAAATGCCTTCTCCAAGTCCACAAAACTCATGTAAACTGGTTGGGCAAACTCCCACGAACCCTCAAGAATTCTTGAGAGGGTAAAGAGCTGGTCCGATGTGCCACGGCCAGGACGAAAACCACATTGCTCCTCCTGAATCCGAGGTTCGACCAACGGCCGGACTCTCCTCTCCAGTACCTTGGCATATGGGGGGAGGAAGGGGGGGGACCGGAGGGTGTGCTCCAACTTTAGAGGGATCACACTCCTCAGCCTCCCTGGGAAGGTCTATGAATATACGTATATAATTAATAATAAAAGACCGGTGCATGCGTTTAGGGATGGATGCATCATCACTAGTGCCAAGTATCGTGATACATCGCCGAACCTGTCTTTTGTCCCATCCCTAGAGCATAAGCTTCTTTGTGAGTTGGCCCCATTATTAAAAAAAAATGGTCATGTTTTGCATGGTAAAGTATAACTAACAATACATGACAATATTTGGTCCTTACTGAGCACATGAAAAGTACCTTCACCTTTGTTACCTCCCCTATAGAGCCATATCACTATCAATTTGCTAATTATTCATCCACCTTTTTTTGTCTTGGCAGAACTTTTATCTATGGAAGAAGGACAAGAGAACCTTAAAAGACATGAAAGACAAAGACAAAGAATTATTAATACAGGTAAATAAATGAAGTGAAATATTACCTCGAAGGTGACTGTTATCCCCAATGGGAGCTCCTCACCTTTCATCCCCTCCTCATCTCTGCAGGAGAACTTCTGTGGGACTTCCATCATCGTGCCTGATCTCGAGGGGGTGCTGCATTTGAAAGAGGATGGCAAGAGGTCCTGGAAACAACGGCTCTTCCAGCTGAGGGCTTCGGGAATTTACTACGTGCCCAAAGGGAAGACCAAGGTCAGAGGTCAAAGGGAGAAGACCAGAAACCAAACACACATTCAGTTGTTTAAGCTCTGACTTTAGGAAAAGAAGTCCTTGAAAATGCTGAGTAGGAGTGGTGAAAGATGAAAATAATAAGCAGATATGTGGAGGTATTTTTTGCTATGTTAACTGAAACCTTAATGAACACGATTTCAAACTTTTTTGTTCATGCACTGCTGAATAGATCCAGAGCTTTTACCACTGCTCAGCACAGTTTCTTTATCTCTTAGATCTGCTGGCAGCCCTCATACTCAAATATGCCAACAGTACGGTGTATTATGAATTATTCAATTCGGTGGGCAGGTAAATGGCAGAAAAAGAAAGACACTGCAGATAAAGTCGTAATGGAATCCTATTTTCTTTTCAGTCATCCCGCGACCTTGTCTGCTTTGTTCAGTTTGACAACGTAAATGTCTACTATGGAAAAGACTTTAAGAGCAAATACAAGGCGCCAACTGACTTCTGCTTTGTTCTGAAGGTACGTTCATGTATTGATCTCATTTCAAACCACAACTCCTTTCACTGTGGAAGAGAGAAACACACGCCACAGCTGCTTTAATATTAAAAAGACTTTTACACGGTATCCTATGAAATATGACAGTGTGCAGAACTGATATTTTAAGTGGTTTCTAAGTGTATAGCAGGTGGCACAGCTGGAAATTTGTGAAATAATTTATAGTTCAATTTAAAGAAGTGAAAGGAGGTGCCGTCATCTAATTTAGCTTGAACAAAAATGACTTTTTAAAGCACTTTCTGAAACTTCTTTAAAATAGTTTCCTACGTTAATACTTTGAAACCAGGAAGGTAATGGTGGCATGGGTCACATACAATAAGATTTAAGACTGAAAAAATGCTGACACGAATTAGGTTGCTGGTCAGTCTTAAAGGGATGTGAAAGTCTGCCTTCTTTCTTTCCTTTCCTCTATCTCTTCTGTGAAACAGTGGAATCAGCAGATACTATTAGACCTCGCATTGAAGAGCAGGACAAAAAGAGCTTAGAGAAGCAAGGAAACTGAATTACCTTCAGGTGAAAGACAGAAAATTTGAGGATTTGAGTTGAAGGTAATAAAGTGCCTGCGCAAGGGCAAAGGAAAATGACCTGCCAGGGTGAAAGTTTCAGAAGGCCAGCCAAGTTTCATGTTGTCATGTGTCCTTGTTTGGGAAATATTAAAACTTGCTAAAAGCTTCCTCAGTTATAGTAAACGGGGGCAGAGTTAAAACAACACAGAGATTCTGAGAACTACAGTGATTCAAGAGCAAGAAAACAAACAAAAAGAATTTAGTCTCATCATTTCACTGTTAAATATTCAGAGGAGCAGCTGGAGGTGATCACTAATCAGGTGATAGCTAATATCACCCCCATTATGTATAACAACAGCTAATCTATGTGAGATTATGTGATTACAGGACCATTTGATTTTCACAGGGGAAAAAACTATTTACTGTAATCACCGCACAGCTAATGTTACATTGGTCATGTGTGTACGTTATCTGGCAGCAAAAATAAACATAACATCAGTCATACGTTACAGTCCGAAGTCATCCTGGATTACAGTAAGGGAGGACACAAGTTCTCTGTGTTTGGTTCTGCTTCTCTTTATCTTTACAAACTGTGACAGATTTATCAAAACAAAACAGAAATATAAAACAAAAAACTGAAATGCTACACCCTTAAACTCTCTGCTCCCCTCTGGTGGCTCCCTGTACTACCGTTATGCTCACCTAGTAATAAACAATATGAATTAATGCAAATTATATGAATACCAAAGCTTTACAATAGAATCAGTAGAATGAGACTTTTTCTTTAATAAAAAAATGCCAGAAGCCTTAGAGAAGGAGAAGGTCTGGAGGTCAGGTTTTTTTTTTATTGTCTTGAAAACATGTTATACATGTGTACAGACGTGGACAAAATTGTTGGTACCCCTCTGTTAATGAAAGAAAAACCCACAATGGTCACAGAAATAACTTGAATCTGACAAAAGTGGTAATAAATAAAAATTCTATGAAAATTAACCAATGAAAATCAGACAGTGCTTTTGAATTGTGGTTCAACAGAATTATTTTAAAAAACAAACTCATGAAAACAGGCCTGGACAAAAATGATGGTACCCCTAGAAAAGATTGAAAATAATGTGACCATAGGGACATGTTCAACCAAGATGTGTCCTCTAATTAACATCACAGGTGTCTACAAACTTGTAATCAGTCATTCGGCCTATTTAAAGGGTGACAAGTAGCCACTGTGCTGTTTGGTGACATGGTGTGTACCACACTAAACATGGACCAGAGGAAGCAAAGGACAGAGTTGTCTCAGGAGATTAGAAAGAAAATTATAGACAAGCATGTTAAAGGTAAAGGCTATAAGATCATCTCCAAGAATCTTGATGTTCCTGTGACTACAGTTGCACATATTATTCAGAAATTTAAGATCCACGGGACTGTAGCCAACCTCCCTGGATGTGGCCGCAGGAGGAGATGGATAATACGAATGGTAACAAAAGAGCCCAGAACAACCTCTAAACACATTCATGGTGAACTCCAAGGTCAAGGTACATCAGTATCCGATTGCACCATCCGTCGTCGTTTGAGCCAAAGTGGACTTCATGGGAGACGACCAAGGAGGACACCACTGTTGAAAACAAATAATAAAAAAGCCAGACTGGAATTTGCCAAACTGCATGTTAACAAGACACAAAGCTTCTGGGAGAGTGTCCTATGGACAGATGAGACAAAACTGGAACTTTTTGGCAAGGCACATCAGCTCTATGTTCACAGATGCAAAAATGAAGCATACCAAGAAAAGAATACTGTCCCTACTGTGAAACATGAAGGAGGTTCTGTTATGTTCTGGGGCTGCTTTGCTGCATCTGGCACAGGGTGTCTTGAATCTGTGCAGGGTACAATGAAATCTCAAGACTATCAAGGTATTCTAGAGAGAAATGTGCTGCCCAGTGTCAGACAGCTTGGTCTCAGTGGCAGGTCATGGGTCTTGCAACAGGATAATGACCCAAAACACACAGCTAAAAACACCCAAGAATGTCTAAGAGCGAAACATTGGACTATTCTAAAGTGGCCTTCTAGGAGCCCTGATCTAAATCCTATTGACCATCTGTGGAAGGAGCTGAAACATGCCGTATGGAGAAGGCACCCTTCAAACCTGAGACAATTGGAGCAGTTTGCTCCTGAGGAGTGGGCCAAAATACCTGCTGAGAGGTGCAGAAGTCTCGCTGACAGTTACAGAAATCGTTTGATTGCAGTGATTGCCTGAAAAGGTTGTGCAACAAAATATTAAGTTAAGGGTACTATCATTTTTGTCCAGGCCTGTTTCATGAGTTTGTTTTTTAAAATAATTCTGTTGAACACAGAACACAGACGGAGGTTTGCTGTCCCAAAAAGTAGAACCCAGCGCAACAAAAACAGCTTTGTCCCTGCTGCTGTCAAAGAGTTGAACAAGCTATAAAAATTATATTGTACATATTTTATATTTACCTATTTTGTAAGATGTGTGCCTGTGTTTGTGTCTATGTTGAATGTAATTAGTGGCTTGTAAATATGGATGTCACCAACTGCAAAACAAATCTACCTACGGGTACAAATAAAGTAACCTGAACCTGAACCTGAACCACAATTCAAAAGCATTGTCTGATTTTCATTGGTTAATTTTCATAAATTTTTTTTTTTTTCCACAATATCTTTATTGAACCTTTTTTTTTTTTTTAACAAACATGATACAAACAATCAAACACTAACACTAAAGTACTACAAAAAAAAAAAAAAATGCACTAAAAACACCAACAACCACCAACAAAATCAAGTCTTCAACAATGCTCCTCTGTTTAGTCTAGACAATCCAATACATTAGTATACATATTATGTTCACCAGTTTGGAATTTACAAGGTCCACACACATCATTCACCTTCTTCTTCAAGAGTTATGTTTAAATTTTTTACATAATCAATAAAAGGTCTCCATATATTCTCAAACACAATTTCCTTTGATTTCAGTATATATGTTATTCTTTCTAATGGAAGGTTTGTTAACATCTGTCTTAACCACTGAGTCACATCTGGTCTATGAGTCTTTTTCCATAATAGTGCAATACATTTTTTGGCATTAAGCAAACTGAGGTCTATGAATGTTCTTTCACTTTTATTGAAATTATGCTTTTCTGGGTACAGACCCAACAAAACCAGTTTAGGATTCAATATGATTTGTTTTGAGATTATTTTTTCAATTGTTACCCTCACCTCTTCCCAAAACATTCTTATTAATCTACATTCCCATAAACAATGAAATAGGGTTCCTTTACTTTCCATGCATTTTGTGCATGTATCTGGTATATTTTTGTTATATCTATTTAACTCCTCCGGTGTAACATACATCCGCATTAACCATTTGAAATGTATCAATTTAAGGCGTGCATTTATTGATTTGGTTTGAGCTTCTGTACAAGCCAATTCCCATTGTTCCTCTGAAATTTCAATTTGCAGATCTTCTTTCCAGTAGTTTAATCTTTTCAGTGAATTTTCACTTGAAGATAGTGTCAATGAGTTATAAAACTCTGAAATAATACCCTTTCTTTTACTATCTTTCATCATCATTTTTTCCAAGGATGAATAAATAGGTCGAGTGAGAGCTTTATTTTGATTTGATCGAATAAAGTTTCTAAGTTGAAGATATTTAAAAAAATGTGTTCTATTGAGATTAAATTTGATCCTCAGCTCTTCAAAAGACATTATGTTGTCTGCACATGGCAAATATAAATCCTGAATCTTTTGTATCCCTTTTAAATTCCATACTTTAAATACAGCGTCCGCTCTCCCTGGTTTAAAATATTGATTACCCCATATTGGACTAAATTGTGACAATAACTGTGGTTCTTTTAAATAGTTTTTAGCTTCACACCATATTTTGATCATATGCTTTACAAATGGATTTTTAACTTGTTTTTGTAATTTTTTTGCCGAATCTGAGTATATGAATATGGGAAGAGGTAAAGGTAAATTGTATGATTCCATTTCAGTCCAGTGAGGGAGATCATTTGATGAAAAATAATATGTCATAGACCTCAGTTGTGCCGACCAATAATACAACATAAAATTTGGACATTTCAGACCTCCACGATCAAATGGTAAATATAATAAAGACAGACGTAATCTAGCCCTCCTGTTGTTCCATATAAATTCCACTAACTTTTTTTTTATTCTTGAGAATAGATCTAAAGGTGGTGATAAGGGAATGTATTGAAATAAATAAAGTATTTTAGGTAAAATATTACTTTTAAGTATATTGATTCTCCCGATCATCGACATTGGTAGTGACATCCATCTCTGAGTTAACTCACTGATATCTGACATTAAGGCTTCATAGTTGACACTGGCGACTGATTCTAGCTTAGGCATAATTTGGATTCCTAAATATTTAAACTGATTTACAACATTGAATTGATTTACCTCAGGGGCTGGGTAATTTCTCTGGGTCTCATTTAGCATTAATATTGAAGATTTAGTTTTATTTATTTTATATCCTGATATTTCCCCAAAATTCTTTATTAAATTCAACAAGGTTGGAATTGATTTTTTTAGATTCGACATAAACAAAATTATATCATCGGCGTACAGGGAGATTTTATGTTCTGTTGGTCCAACTTTAATTCCATATATTTGTGAATGTAAACGTATCGCTATCGCTAAAGGTTCAATTGCCATAGTAAACAGTAAAGGTGAGAGTGGACAGCCTTGTCGACATCCTCTATTGATTTTTATTGGTTTTGAAATATTGTTATTTGTTAGGATTTCTGCTGTAGCATTATTGTATATTATTTGAACCCATTTTATGAAATTATTTCCAAGTCCAAACCTTTGTAGGACTTCAAAAAGAAAGGGCCATTCAACTCTATCAAAGGCCTTTTCGGCGTCCAATGATAGGAGAGCTGTATCCGGTGCTTCTTTATTAAAATAGATAATATTAAATAGTCTTCTTACATTATGGAAGCCTTGTCTACCCTTTATAAAGCCATTCTGATCTCGATTAATAATATTTGGTAAAATTTCTTGTATTCGTCTTGCTAAAATTTTACAGATTATCTTAAGGTCGGCGTTTAATAGGCTTATTGGTCTCATATTTTCACATTTATTAGAGGGCTTACCTGGTTTTGGCAGCAGTATAATTAAGGCATTATTTATGTATGATGGTAAATTATTATTTTGAAATGCTTCTAAAACCATTTCCAAAAAAGGTTTTATTAATTTATTCTTAAATTTTTTATAAAGGTCAACTGGAAGACCATCTGGTCCTGCACTTTTTCCTGATTTCATATTATCAATGGCTAGCCCAACTTCTTCTTGACTAATTTTAGACTCCAATATCTCCCTGTTTTCATTTGGAATACACGGTATAGATAGTTCGTTCAAAAACCCATTTAGTTTTGTTAAATCAGGTTCATTTTTGGTATCATATAATTTTTCATAGTAATCTCTAAAGGCTCTATTAATTTCTAAAGGATCTATAACTACCTGTCCTTTACTTATAATACTGGTAATTGGTGTTTTAATTTCCAATTGTTTAATCTGCCATGCTAATAATTTTCCTGATTTTTCACCTTGTTCATAAAAAGATTGTTTCAATCTTAGAAGACTCGAGGCAGCTCTATTCGCTGATTTTTTGTCGTATTCAGCTCTCAAAATCAGTAATTCATTCTCCAACCTTGGGTCACTTCCTGCATACACTTTTTCCTGAAGATTTTTTATTTTATGTTCCAATTTAGCTCTCTCCTCTCGAGTCTTCTTAGATTTTGATCCTGTATAACTAATAATATGCCCCCTAATAAAAGCTTTGAAAGCCTCCCACTTTACACATGCTGATGTTTGTGTAGTATTGATGTCAAAGAACTCGTCTATCTGTTTTTCTATATACTTGACAAATTCCTCATCCTGAAGCCATTTATGCTGAAATTGCCATCTACCTGATTCCTTTGTCAATTTTTTATCTACATATATTAGACAACAGGGTGCATGATCAGAGATCACGATGTTATCATAAAAGCAGTTTTGAATCTTGGACCTTAATTCTGTGGAAATCAAAAAATAATCAATACGTGAGAATGTCTTGTAGGTACTGGAATAACAAGAATAGGCTTTAACTTGTGGTTTCATTTCTCTCCATATATCTAACAATCTCAATTCTTTCATAAAATGATTAATAGTCATCCTACATCCAATGTGCGTACAATCCAGTCCTGTTGATCTATCCACACCTGGATTCAATGTACAATTAAAATCCCCTGCTATTATATGTTGCCCTGTAAGTGATGATAAGATGAGAAATAAATTAGCAAAGAACTTCTGATCATCTATATTGGGACCATATAAGTTCACAAGATTTATATTTTCTAATAGCAAAGAACCTTGAATGATTACATATCTTCCAAATTTGTCTCCAATTACATTTTTCACTTGAAAAGGAACTGATTTATGTATGAGAGTCATAACTCCCCTGGCTCGGGATGAAAATGAAGAGGTGAATACACTTCCCTGCCATCTACTCCTAATTCTTTTAACATCCTCCTCTATCAGATGAGTTTCTTGTAAAAACACAATTCTTGAACCCATGTCCTTTATTTTATTCATAACTTGTTTAAGTTTTTTTAAATTTTGTAGACCTCTGCAATTCCATGAAGTTAAATTAAGATTAACACTTTGGTCCATGATCAATAGAGAGTTTGGGATTACCTTGCAGTGTAAACATGCTCATACAGAGAAGCAAAAACATGAGTGGTTGAACATTCATCCTACAAACTACACACAAACAAATTTCCCCTTCCCACACTTGTGTCAAACCCCCCAAAATCAAAAGAAAAATTCTGTCTCCCGATATAGCCATCGACCGTTCCACACCCACGGGGAACAGCCTAAGCCACTCCTTCTTCATCCTCCCAATCACCCTAACTCTACTGCTTTTAATGACGTAACATTAACTCTCCTCTGTAGTTTTCCAACTTAACTCCAAAATTTTTAACAACTTTGTACATCATAGTTTTTTTTTTTTGTTTGTTTTGTTTTTGTTTTGTTTTTTTTAAATATATAATACAATCTATATTTTGTAAACTTACTATTTACTTCAAGTCAGTCAGATGCCTGTGCAAATGCTTAATTATTCTACCTTATATTTTGTTCATGCTTAGCTCCCACCAGTCTCTTCTTCTTCTTTGATCTTCTTGATGAACTCCTGCGCCTCCTCTGGGGTCTTGAAGATGTGGGTTCTGCCCTCATACGTGGTCAGCAGTCTCGCAGGATAGATTACACCATGACGAATCCCAAGGTTGCGCAGCTCCTTACGTACGGGATCAAACTGCTTCCTCAATTGCTGGATTCCTGTGGCCAAATCTGGGTAGAACCGCACCTGCTGGTCCTGGTGTTTAATCTCTCCTTTTTTAGCTCGTGCAGCGTTGAAGATCTTCATCCTGTCTCTGTTGTTAAGAAACTTCATAATTAAGGTCCTCGGCGGTCCCTTATCTCTCCGTGGGCCAATGCGATGTGCTTTTTCCAGAACCACTGCTGATTGCAACTCCTCGCTGCCCAGCACCTCCGGAATCCACTTTTCCAGAAAGGAACATACGTCCCGACCTTCTGATTCCTCTGGAAGACCCACCAGCCTCAAATTATTCTGTCTCGACCGAGATTCCAAATCCAAAATATTATCTTCCAGAGATTTATTTTTTTTTTCCAAAGTGCGCACCTTTAATTGAAGACGGGTGACGTCATCTTCAGCACTAGCGAGACGGAGCTCCATCTGCGCCGTTCGTTCTACACAGTCACCCAATTCCTTTCTTATTCCTTCCAACGCTGTCATAATCCCATCAAATCTAGAGGAAAAGTCCGCTCTCATTGAACTCATGGCAGCCATCAGCGCATCTGCGCCATTCCCCGCAGAAATCGCAGCGTTGCCAGCCTCCTCCGCCATATATGGAGCCCTGTTTGCTGCGTCACAGACCTGAAAGTCCGTTAATTTGGACTGTTTCGGCGGCTCGCTTTTTCCTTTTCCTGGTTTTCCAGCCTTAGGCTTCGCCGACATATCCTCGCCCAAACGCTGGGATACGTTCTGTCCCAAATGAGAGAGTTATTTGCCGATTTTTTTTCTCCAGGAGCAGAGCAGAGCGAGACACGTCCGTCCTACGTGGCAGCCATAACCGGAAGTCAATTTTCATAAATTTTTATTTATTACCACTTTTGTCAGATTCAAGTTATTTCTGTGACCATTGTGGGTTTTTCTTTCATTAACAGAGGGGTACCAACAATTTTGTCCACGTATGTATATTTAATGTCAGCACTGACTGGCAGAGGTTGTTCTCTTTCTTCATCTGAAATGTTAACATTTCCCACTACTTATATTTTTGATCAAATTAAATAAGACATCAACAAGCATCACTTTGCCCAGGAATAAGTAGTTCTGAATCTAGTTTCATAACAAAGCACTATCAAAATGGGTTCTACAAACATATCTTTAGGTTAAGAAATGAATCCTGGTTCTCTGAAACGTGAGTGAGGTGCAGGACCTCCCTATGTGATGACCCTGTAAGCCTCAGTTCTGATGATCAAAAGCTGGATGTCATAGCTGTTAAACTTCCATCTACTCATCTCGGATGCACTCAACAGACATTGAAATTTTTTATTTTTTTTTAGAACTAGCATGAGTTCTAGAACCCCCTTTATTGTCTGAATGTCAAGCTCCAGTCTTAAACAAACTTAACACCTGATTAACAATGATTAACAGGTCTAGATATAAACATACTCTGTTGCAGCATCAGCTTCAGTGTTTCTCTTAGGTTGTCTTATATGGCCTTTCAGATTAACTGAAAACCAAACTGCAGGGCAACATTTGAGTCCTCATATGTGGGGAAAATAAACAAAGGAAGACCTAGCCCACTTTGAAATAAACCATAACAAACCGTTGCAGGACATCACAAAAAGAGAAATGATTAAAAATAGACCAGTTTGTTCGGTTCAGTCCATTTCTCTTCTGTTTTTTTTTGCAGTGACCATGAATTTACTTGTAATAACTTTTAATAAAACAAATGAAGGAAAAATGTGGAAAATCGCATGAGCTTTATGAACAACAGCAGGAAAACAAACGTGGGCACCCTTTACTCTATACTCGACAGAGTTATTCTTGGTCACAATGCAGGAGAACATTCAAGAAAATGAAGCTTTATTACAAGAAGGACCACAAAGACCAAAAAACTGTTTAGGGTTACAACTGGTAATCACCTTCACCTTCAGTTACTCCGCAAGATATGTACATAACTGATCATTGGTATATAAAGTGTAAGAATAAAAAGTGTAAAATCTATCACTGCTGCACTTTTTGTCCAACAGAGTCCAAAACATGCACGTTTCAATATTACTAAAATGTTAAGACTTCCAAGGAAGAGTGAAGCCCCATCTTTTAGAGGCTTAAAGGAAATGCAAAGAACATTTGGAAGCTTGGGATTTAGTGACATCTTGTGGTCACAAAATGAACTGTATCCCCATTTACTACGTTCACATTTATGACTACCAGTCCTTCAACTAATAGGTAAAAAAATGTCATATATCTCTAACCTCCAAATACTACCATATGTACTACATTGAAAACAGTGATGTCATTGCCTTTCACTGTATTTCTCTTTTTCAAAACCACTTAAATCTGCATAAGGATGCAGCCTGGGGATGGGAGACAACACTAAAAATGGAGTCCTGCGTTTGTGACACCCATCTTATGTCTTTTTGTCACTGCCCTCTTTGTTTACTTTTACTTCTGTGTTCGAAAGCCATGTCTAGTTTGAGAATTAACCACCTTGTCATTAAATATACATTTTTAGGTGGTTAAGGTAAGGATAAAATAGTCAGCTAGGGAAATGGTTATGATTTACATACACACGTGGACAAAATTGTTGGTACCCCTCTGTTAATGAAAGAAAAACCCACAATGGTCACAGAAATAATTTGAATCTGACAAAAGTGGTAATAAATAAAAAAAATTCTATGAAAATTAACCAATGAAAATCAGACAATGCTTTTGAATTGTGGTTCAACAGAATTATTTTAAAAAACAAACTCATGAAACAGGCCTGGACAAAAATGATGGTACCCTTAACTTAATACTTTGTTGCACAACCTTTTGAGGCAATCACTGCAATCAAACAATTTCTGTAACTGTCAATGAGACTTCTGCACCCTCAGCAGGTATTTTGGCCCACTCCTCATGAGCAAACTGCTCCAATTGTCTCAGGTTTGAAGGGTACCTTCTCCAGACGGCATGTTTCAGTTCCTTCCACAGATGTTCAATAGGATTTAGATCAGGGCTCATAGAAGGCCACTTTAGAATAGTCCAATGTTTCGCTCTTAGACATTCTTGGGTGTTTTTAGCTGTGTGTTTTGAGTCATTATCCTGTTGCAAGACCCATGACCTGCCACTGAGACCAAGCTGTCTGACACTGGGCAGCACATTTCTCTCTAGAATACCTTGATAGTCTTGAGATTTCATTGTACCCTGCACAGATTCAAGACACCCTGTGCCAGATGCAGCAAAGCAGCCCCAGAACATAACAGAACCTCCTCCATGTTTCACAGTAGGGACAGTGTTCTTTTCTTGGTATGCTTCATTTTTGCATCTGTGAACATAGAGCTGATGTGCCTTGCCAAAAAAGTTCCAGTTTTGTCTCGTCTGTCTGTAAGACATTCTCCCAGAAGCTTTGTGGCTTGTCAACATGCAGTTTGGCAAATTCCAGTCTGGCTTTTTTATGATTTGTTTTCAACAGTGGAGTCCTCCTTGGTCGTCTCCCATGAAGTCCACTTTGGCTCAAACAACGACGGATGGTGCGATCTGACACTGATGTACCTTGACCTTGGAGTTCACCATGAATGTGTTTAGAGGTTGTTCTGGGCTCTTTTGTTACCATTCGTATTATCTGTCTCCTCCTGCGGCCACATCCAGGGAGGTTGGCTACAGTCCCGTGGATCTTTAAATTTCTGAATAATATGTGTAACTGTAGTCACAGGAACAGCAAGATTCTTGGAGATGGTCTTATGGCCTTTACCTTTAACATGCTTGTCTATAATTTTCTTTCTAATCTCCTGAGACAACTCTCTCCTTTGCTTCCTCTGGTCCATGTTTAGTGTGGTACACACCATGTCACCAAACAGCACAGTGACTACTTGTCACCCTTTAAATAGGCCGAATGACTGATTACAAGTTTGTAGACACCTGTGATGTTAATTAAAGGACACATCTTGGTTGAGCATGCCCCTATGGTCACATTATTTTCAATCTTTTCTAAGGGTACCATCATTTTTGTCCAGGCCTGTTTCATGAGTTTGTTTTTTAAAATAATTCTGTTGAACCACAATTCAAAAGTATTGTCTGATTTTAATTGGTTAATTTTCATAGAATTTTTATTTATTACCACTTTTGTCAGATTCAAGTTATTTCTGTGACCATTGTGGGTTTTTCTTTCATTAACAGAGGGGTACCAACAATTTTGTCCACGGCGCTGTACTTTGCAAATACAACCCTGTATGTACTATGTCACTTTATATCATTATTTACACAACCATTAGAGGGTGCTTAATGTCAAAACTTGCATATAGACTGTACAGCAACCATATGGGGCATTTTCTGTTTTGAGGACAGTTTCTTACTGACTTAAAGATGCACTTCAGTGGATTTAATATCCCTTAAAAACAGATCTACATTAACTAAAATGGTATCTTATGCCCTTTTTTTCCTAAAAAAAACTTTTGTTTTACAGTTGCTTGACATTTTTTTGCCCTTTTCCTCCTCCTTCAAATGCCAGAATCTAATCAGGCCCACCCACCAGGACACACAAGTCTACAAGCTGGCAGATTTAAACAGTCAGTGCTTAGTCCCAATTGGTTCACCTGTTATAGTGATATCACAAAAATGCTCCATCTAAACTTACCTTTTTCCAAGGGGAGGAGCTTAACTGAACTTTGACAGCAAAAAAAAAAAAACAAAACAGACATGACATGTAAGAGTGATTATGCTCTTGATATGTCTTGTAAGTCATAAAAAACATGTTATAGACACGTTAGCAAGAGAAAAAAAACCTAAATTTTTGTGAATTTGTGTCTGCAGCATCCCCAGATCCAGAAAGAGTCTCAGTATATCAAGTACCTGTGTTGCGATGACGTCTGGACCATGAACCTTTGGGTGACTGGAATTCGAATTGCAAAAGTAAATGTTAAAAGCTTTCACTAACATTAATACAGACTTCATAACCAAGAAATTTAAAATCAAGCTGTGGATCGTTTCTCGTCCCATAGTATGGTGCGTTGCTCTATGAAAACTATAAAACGGCAGAGAAAAAAGCTGCTAACTCTGTGTGGACGAACCGCAGCACTCCATCCAGCTCCAATTCATCAACACCCTCACCCACCATCAAAGGTAAACATGGGGTAAACCTTCCCTTCACTGAGTGTTTTATTGATTTGGCGATTTAGCGATGTTAGATCAAACTTTTCAGTATACAGACAGCTCACTCTGGTGTTTTTATTCATCTCAAAGCCAAGACTCCAACTCAAGCCAACGGTCATGCTGTCAAGCCTCAACCAGCACCTCCTACTCAGGTAAAAATGTACTTGTTTTTTGATTGTGTGGCTCATAAAACAAACTAATCAATCAATACACCTAATTACTTTAATTGTGATTACTAGGAAACTACAAATACACTATTAGAAAATCATTAATTGATAAAGTGTAACAACATTTTTTCCTAATTAACCTCTTGCGCTCCGTTGTACCGCGGGCGGGCAAGTCTCTGCGTCCTAGGGCGCACGAGGGCGCACTCGTGCGTCCTCGCACGCTCTCGGACGCATGGTCCTGATGGTGGTGATGTAGTTGGTGTTGGCGTCCAAGCACCACTGAAAAAAAAAAGCTGCAGACACAGCCGCGAACAGATTAGTTCATCTGATTGACCTCTCATTCGACTAATAAGAGCCTTGAATTGGGTTTCTGAAACCTTGAAGAACCAATGAATGAAAACCTAGGAAGGAGGACCCGCCTCCCAACGCTTTGAATGCAGTGAGCCAATTGAAGCAGAGAAGTTCGCGAGCTGTTTTTTTTTTAAGGCTGGGTGAAGACTGGCTGCTGGAGCGGATCAAAAAAGGACGCAGGAAGAGCCCCACAGACCCAGCAGCATGGAGACCATCCACAAATACAACCTGTGTGACAGGGAATGCCATTCGTGGATCGGCATGTCCGGCCACAGGCGGTGCTTATTTTGTATTGGTTCCAGCAGAGTAGACGTTATGATTTCTTCCATGGTCATCATAGACCGACGGAGGCTGACGACGAAGGCTGAGTGACACACACGCCTTCGCCAGTCTTTTTTTAATTACTACTGTTATTTGTTTTGAAAAATCGTTCGCCAAAAACCGCAATCATGGAAGCACAAAACCGCAATAATGGAATTATGTTTTGATCGGGTCGCGAGACCAGAACCAGAGCGGACCAGCGTCGCGTTCGTCTGACAGTGAGGAGGAGAAGTTGGCAAGGACACTGCTGCTGTGAAGAGGTAAGGTGTTATAAGCTAAATTATTCTCTATCCCTGAAAATTGTAATCCAAAATGACTTTTGACCGATCGGTAAATTACAACTGTGTGGCGCACGAAGTCTGAAGTTCGTGCGCCGCGGTACAAGGGGTTGCTCGCCGCGTACAGGCTGTGAATGCCCCCCACCCCCGCTATTCTTCTGCAGCGAGGGCGGGGGGGAAGCCGCGGTGATTGCGCTGCTGTCCCACATCACCACATGAGGCTAATCCGTTGTGTAGCGATGGCCGAAGTCCATCCTCTGTAGCGAGCGGGGGGGGGGGGCGGGGGGGGCGGGGGACAAACCCCCCCCCCCACACACACACACAGACAGCCCTGAGTGTGACCTTTCATTAGAGCCTAAAATGAAGCTTCTATATTGAATCATTCAGAAGTTACAGACGTTTTTCCAAACTGTGCCATTTGGCACAGTTCCAAAACGCCTGGGAACAGCCTGAGAACAAAGCTGTGTAATATATTCATTTTTTGTGGTTTGCATTTTCCAGCCCCGATCTGAAGCTGTGTGTTATTTGCAAGCATTTGTATCCAAAAAAACACCCAGGCCAAATTTATTTTCTTCAAGTTCACTATGTTTAGATGACTGTAACTCAGTGGCCGGAGCACTTAGAGAGATCATGTTTTTTTTGCCAAAAAATTCAAAGTGTTTTCTTTTAAATGAGACCAATCCCATGAAGATGCTGCAAAGGGTTGAAGAACAGCTTTCGATTTACTTTGGGCACATTTTCTTTTGGCGTTTTTAGGAAAATTGACCGGAGTGCAAGGGGTTAAGAACATTTTTAACAAGATAACAAAACAAAGCACTCAAGCCATGCCTTGATTTAGCTGTGGGTCCTACAAGCAACAAAATTTCATCTGCTGAAGCCAAGCTATCCTGAGTGACAGCCTGAGTGTGGACCAAGCATCAAACTACAGAATCCTACATTTCCCATAATTCCACCAACAGCTTTATTTTAATATATTGTATGTGGTTAAAACATGCCTGTCTCATGCAGACCTCATAATTTATTAGATGAAATTGGTTCCAGTTTGTGTCAATTATCTTCCCACATCTTTCTGATTACATTATTTCTTTATTCTTTCTCACCAGAACTTTGGAAACTTTCCACCTCCACCCCCGCCATTGACCGAAGAGCTCCCACCACCACCTCCAGACCCTGTCCTCCCTCCTCCGCCACCTCCTTTGGCTGCCAAAAGTTCCTCAAAACCCTCCCTGCCACAGCAACAACTTCCGAACAACTTCCCTAAACCTCCACCTCCAATGGACGATCTCCCTCCTCCACCGCCTCCTCCACCAATTGACGATACCTCGGAGGACCCGCCAGATTTCCTCCCACCCCCTCCTCCAACCGCTGGCTTCGGTTCCCTACCACCACCCCCTCCTCCAGCCGCTGGCTTCAGTTCCCTACCACCACCCCCTCCGCCAGCTAGTTTCAGGGGTCTGGGCGAGCCTCTGCCTCCTCCGCCACCAGATCCAGTGTTTTCACCCCCACCACCTCCAGGAGCTGGCATGCCTCCACCCCCACCTCCACCTCCTCCTCCACCTCCTGCTCCTGTTGCCACTCCAAGAGCACCTGTCCGACCCACTGGCTCAGTTAAGAAGATGCCTCCTGCTCCTCCCAAGAGGACTACACCATCACTGCAAGGAGGAGGTGGCGGAGGAGGAGAGGGGGATTTCATGTCAGAACTGATGAAAGCCATGCAAAAGAAGCGAGGTGACCATTAGATGGAGTGTGGCACTTGTGGAATATAAATAAAATAATATACAATATTCTTCATCTTTTGGTGAAGATGAAGCTACAAGGACAGTGATGCAGATCCATTAGCCTCTTCGAGAAACTGTCAAAAAGATAAACTGCAAAGAAAATCTAGAATAACAGAGTTATTTGTACTTTTTCTACTGTAAAATATTCAAGATTACCTGTAATTACATATCGTGTCTAAAAACAACACATATGATATTAAACTTAAGAAAAAAAGCCTATATATTTCATCAGAGATCTGAACAGAATTTACAGTTGGAGCTGATCCAGACGTCCTGTAATACCACTGTTGCGCCTGCAGGGGGAATCGTAAGTATCGCTGGCCTCGGCAGCATTTATAGTGATCCGTCAAGACCCTCCTTGATAGTGTGGCCCCTAGTGTTGATAGTTGCCATTAACCAATAATAACATAACTTCTTTAAATGTAAGTAAAGTATACTGAGAGTAAAAAGAAACATCACCCTACTTTTTAAATTGACATGCCTGGGCATTTTGTAATTTATAGTGCCTTCAGTTGTATTGATTATGTTTAGACACAACAGTCTGAGTACTCAAGCTAGTGCATTTCAAGCTTCATCCATCCATCTTCTTCCACTTAATCCTTTTTGGGTCACGGGGGGCTGGAGCCTATCCCACCATCTTTGGGCAAGAGGCAGGGTACACCCTGGACAGATCGCCAGTCCATCGCAGGGCCATCACAGAGAGACAGACAACCATTCACTCTCACAGTCATACCTAAGGACAATTTAGAATCCCCAGTTGATGCCAATAACCTAACTTGCATGTTTTTGGCATGTGGGAGGAAACCAGAGAAATCCCGGAGTAAACCCACGCAGACACAGGGAGAACATGCAAACTCAAAGAAGTTTTGTGATTTGTTATTGGGTTATAAATTAAGGAATGGTTATCTTTTTACAAATGTTCTCTATATATGAAGGCTGTTCTTTAAAGATTTCCCCCGAGTCATTTCCCATGGACTGAGAGGAACCGAACTTGGCACAGTTATTACTATTTCTCTTCATAGGCACTACTAAAGGTCACACACTTCTCCCATTGCTTTATGCAGCTGTGGAGACCTTGCCTGTAGAAGTCTGCAGGTTCTGTCAAAACCATGTCATGACTTGACCTCTGAAATTGGTGTTTTGTCTTGAAAGTGCTTGCCCTTCAAAAATGACTTCATGGTTGGATAGAGGTGGAAGTCAGGACACATGCCTTCTTTGGAAGTGGTGAGTCATAACGCTTCCATTGCTTCGACTGGGCTTTAGTCTCTGGATCATAGTGATGGACCCATGTTTCATCCTGTGTGATTAGTCTATTGAAGAAGTCTGCCTAGTTTTCTTGACACGTGGCCAAAAGAGCCTGGGAGCTTGTGACTTGTTCTTGCTTCTAGAGAGGTGTGAGCAATGGGGAAATGCATCGTGCAGACAACTTCCACAGACCCCACACTGATCTTGACCTCTTGGTCGAGATGGCAAATGGTTATGCGGTGATCCTCCAAAATGGAGGATGGCGTGTTCATCAATGGCACATTGTGGTCACCTGGGAATGGGTGCTGTTTCCACTGATATCCACCCACACTTGAACTGTCAATGGCAGTTCTTGACTACACCATACGATGGGGCATCCTCCCCGTAAGTCTCTTTTGTCTCACTGAATGTCATCTGTGGTGTGCGGCATCCCAAGTCCTGTAATCTGATGAAAACTGAGCTTTTGGCACACAGTGATTACTTGTACGTGCTTCAATGTTTGAAAGGTTAGCTTTATTTATTCCATACTGTAACAATATAAAGCTGAAAATAAAGCATAATGGGACCACTTTTAGAAAATGGAATAAACAGGTGTAGCGACAGGATCATTTTTCTCCCGGTGCAAAGGTAGAGCTTGAAAAATAAGTGGAGTGAGTGGGTGAAGGATATAAAATGAAAAATTTGGCTTAGGGAGACTTGGTGAGGGCTATGCAACTGTGATGGGGCTATAGCACCATGCATGACGATGAAATATTTGTGATTTGCTATATGAAATGTTGCAAAACCAAAATGCTACAAGACACTTTCAATAGAAATTGATACAGAATTGTATATATGTCTGCATATGGTGGCTGTAAATACTGTAAAATCCCATTACCTGTGTCTTCAGGAAATACATGTACACAGTGTAATCAGTTAGTTTTCAAATGACTGTTACACAAACAAAAACTGTTAAATAAAGGCTTTAACCTCCATAGTGGTCTGACATTGATCAACTATAATGTAAGGAATAAACAGGTCTGCCCATCACAGAGGACATGTTGCTACATTATATATACTATATACAGTGGGGAAAATAAGTATTGAACACATCAACATTCTCATTAAACATATTTCTGATGGAGCCACTGACCTGAGATTTTCACCAGATATCAATAACAACCCAAGTAATCCATGCATACAAAGAAATCAAGGCAACTGTGTTCACAAAACAAGTTATATTTAATAAAGTGGAATCACACAGGGAATATGTATTGAACTCACTTGGTGGAATTCATTTAATATTTAGTAGAAAAGACTTTGTTGCTAATAACAGCTTCCAGATGCCTCCTGTATGGAGAAACTGGGCGCAGGCATTGCTCAGGAGTGATTTTAGCCCATTCTTCCACACAAACTGTCTTTAAATCTTGATAGTTCTGTGGGTATCATATTCAGTTCTATTCTATTCAGTTAGTTCCATAGATTTTCAATTGAATTCAGGTCAGGTGACTGACTGGGCCATTCTAGCAGCTTTATTTTCCTTCTCTGGAGCCCGTTGAGAGTTTCCTTGGCCGTGTGTTTGGGATCATTGTCTTGCTGAAATGTCCACCCTCATTTATCTTCAGCATCTTGGCAGATGGCAGCAGATTCTTATCAAAGATGTCTCTGTACATTTGTCCATTCATCTTTCCTTCAATTATATGAAGTCTGCCTGTACCATGTGCTGAAAAACACCCCCACACTATGATGGGATGTGCAGTGCCATTTCTCCTCCAAACATGTTGTGTGTTGTGGCATCCAAAAAGTTCAGTTCAGAAAAGTTCAGACAATATTCTCCCAGTATTTTACTGGCTTGCCCAAATGTTGTGCAGTAAACTTTAAATGAGCTTCAACATGCTTTTTCTTCAGCAATGGAGTCTTGTGAAGTGAGCAGGCATAGAGCCCATGTTGACTGAGTGCAGTACTTATTGTTTTCTTGAAAACAGCAGTACCTGCTAACTCCAGGTCTTTCTGGAGCGCTCCACAAGTGGTCTTTGGCTCTTGGATAACTCTTCTGATAACACAGGGTTACAAAAATTATTTTTTGTAAGTTGTCTGTGTTTTTAACTGATTTAAGACAATTTTGCACCGCTGAATCCAAAAATGACATCCGTTTCTCTCGATCAGGTGCTAAGTAAAAACCTGTACTTACTTAGTACTTTGCATGTACTTACCTTTATATAAAGGCAAGTACATGTAAACTGAATGTTACCGTACGTCATCATTGTTCAAAATTCAGAGAATTTCAAGAAATATAAAAGAATTTTGCATCATATAAAGCAAAAAATACCCGTACATGTAAACAAAAATGTATAAAACATCATTGTCGCCATAATTCAAAAAGTTGACTTGATTGAGCAAAACCAATGTGATTTGTGGATTCAGCACATCAAAATTGTAAAGTAAAACACTTAGACAATAAATTTGGTGTTGACCAGTGTAATTCTTTTGACTCCTCTGTCAGAAATCTTGCAAGGAGCTCCTAGTCATGGCCAGTTTATGGTAAAATGATGTTCTTTCCACTTCTGAATGATGGCTCCAATAGTGCTCACTGGAATATTCAGCAGTTTAGAAATGCACCTGTAACCAATGCCATCATTATGTTTTTACAACAGTAAGGTTGCCAAGGTCTAGAGAGAGCTCTTTGCTTCCACCCACCATGAGTTCTTTGTGGTGTGACAATCTGATATTCACAGACCTTTATAAAGGCTATCAGTCAGGACTTAATTGACTGAAATTAATTTGCACTGATGGATGGGATGGCTTCCTGAATTCTGATGGATTTCAGCTGCCTTGATTTCATTGTATGTACTTATTACTTGGGCTGATACTGATATCTGGTGAAAATCTCAGGTCAATGGCTCTATCAGAAATATGTTTAATGAGGAAAATGTTGACGTATTCAATACTTATTTTCCCAGATATAGGTATACTTATGATACTGTATATGACATGAAAGAAAGTCATAGACTGTAGAAGAGCTTGAAAGAACAAGGCGGTATGATATATAAACCAAAGTTTATTATCAGCTCTCCTAACAAGTCTCATCTAAGTGCAGAAGCAGCAGAAGGAAAAAGAGGCCGAATACCTCCGGCTCTCTGACTTTATACTTGCACATAACAAAAGACATGCATATCAAAGGCTGACATCCCTCATTATCTTAATCCCCCCATTGTCTTGGTACTTCCTCTCTTCGCCCTGGGGGGGTGAGGGTAGCTCCTCCGGTCTCCACCGCAGTGTCTGGGAACGTCTTTGTTCTTCACTGGCGGTTGAGAGTCTTTGTCCTTTCAGAGGTGTGAAGTCGCCTTACATATGTAATCACCAAACATTCCCACATGCTTCAACATATGTAGGTTATGGAATATATGATTAATATAGCCCACAGCCCCCCCCCAAACGACTAAGAAAGGACAATAGAAAAATTCACAGTTTAAGATAATTACTACGACATACTAACAGACTAAGGCTGCAGCGCGTCGTGCGCACTGCTGAGAAGGTGATCGGCTGCAAGCTCCCATCTCTCCAGGATCTGTACATCTCCAGGACCCGGAGGCGTGCTGGCCGGATCATAGCCGATCCCTCACACCCTGGTCACGTACTGTTTGCCCCCCTCCCCTCTGGTAGAAGACTTCGGTCCATCCAGACTAAAACCTCCCGTCACATGAACAGCTTCTTCCCCTCTGCCATTAGACTGCTGAACACTAAGTGACTTATTGACTCTCGTGCACCATGTACAGCAGCTCAACCAGACTCATGTCAATCATCACTGTTTTCTTCCTGCATTACCGACTGCACTATATAGTTCTCCACAGTATCTGCTGCTGGCTAATATACACTCACCGGCCACTTTATTAGGTACACCATGCTAGTAACGGGTTGGACCCCCTTTTGCCTTCAGAACTGCTTCAATTCTTCGTGGCATAGATTCAACAAGGTGCTGGAAGCATTCCTCAGAGAGTTTGGTCCATATTGACATGATGGCATCACACAGTTGGCGCAGATTTGTCGGGCACATCCATGATGCGAATCTCCCGTTCCACCACATCCCAAAGATGCTCTATTGGATTGAGATCTGGTGACTGTGGAGGCCATTTGAGTACAGTGAACTCATTGTCATGTTCAAGAAACCAGTCTGAGATGATTCCAGCTTTATGACATGGCGCATTATCCTGCTGAAAGTAGCCATCAGAAGTTGGGTACATTGTGGTCATAAAGGGATGGACATGGTCAGCAACAATACTCAGGTAGGCTGTAGCGTTGCAACGATGCTCAATTGGTACCAAGGGGCCCAAAGAGTGCCAAGAAAATATTCCCCACACCATTACACCACCACCACCAGCCTGAACCATTGATACAAGGCAGGATGGATCCATGCTTTCATGTTGTTGACGCCAAATTCTGACCCTACCATCCGAATGTCGCAGCAGAAATCGAGACTCATCACACCAGGCAACGTTTTTCCAATCTTCTATTGTCCAATTTCGATGAGCTTGTGCAAATTGTAGCCTCAGTTTCCTGTTCTTAGCTGAAAGGAGTGGCACCCGGCGTGGTCTTCTGCTGCTGTAGCCCATCTGCCTCAAAGTTCGACGTACTGTGCATTCAGAGATGCTCTTCTGCCTACCTTGGTTGTAACGGGTGGTTATTTGAGTCACTGTTGCCTTTCTATCAGCTCGAACCAGTCTGGCCATTCTCCTCTGACCTCTGGCATCAACAAGGCATTTCCGCCCACAGAACTGCCGCTCACTGGATATTTTTTCTTTTTCGGACCATTCTCTGTAAACCCTAGAGATGGTTGTGCGTGAAAATCCCAGTAGATCAGCAGTTTCTGAAATACTCAGACCAGCCCTTCTGGCACCAACAACCATGCCACGTTCAAAGTCACTCAAATCACCTTTCTTCCCCATACTGATGCTCGGTTTGAACTGCAGGAGATTGTCTTGACCATGTCTACATGCCTAAATGCACTGAGTTGCCGCCATGTGATTGGCTGATTAGAAATTAAGTGTTAACGAGCAGTTGGACAGGTGTACCTAATAAAGTGGCCGGTGAGTGTATATTTTAACTGTTGACCAGTATCACTTAATCTTATCCTACACTTTATTACATGTATAGTTTATTTCTCTTATCTTATCATGTTTAATGTTGCAGCATTGTACCGAGACAAATTCCTAGTTTGTGTACTACATGAACAATGGCAATAAACCTGATTCTGATTCTGATTCTAACTGTTACACCTCTTGCCACAGAAGAAACTTTCCAGCAGCCATGCTCCTAAGAGAGTTCAGTGGTAATCATAACAGCATAGTAAAATCATAAGTCAGTCCTAAACTGTTACAGCACAATTAGTGAACAACTGTGGAGTAGTTTGCATCAGTCCCTGTGCTGTCTGGGTTTTAATCTTCTCCCAAAACTGCTGTGGGTTCGTTTAGGCGTCCTGCTGGGACCTTCTTGTAAGGAATCTGCAGCGTGGGAAGGAGAGTGGTTAATTGTTCCCTGCAGGGGGGCTGAGTCTTTTCTCTTGGGGGGTCTACCCCGCCGAGGTGCTCTCGCCAACAGTGCAGGCTCGTCTTTCAACAAGAAGGCAGGTTTAAGTCTGTCAATGCTGACTGTTTCTTTTCTATCCCCAAAATCAAGCACAAAGTGTTTATCACCAGGTTCCAGCACTCTGAATGGCCCATCGTATGGTGGGCGGAAAGTTGGTTTTAAAGCTTCATGTCTAACAAAAACGAATTCAGCGTTTTTTAAAGCTTGGGGGACAAAAACCCGTGGAAAGGAGTGATGAGCTGGACCGGGGAGAGAGTCCGGTCCGTTGCTGCCTAAAAACCTCGGGACTGGAAGATGCCCTGGCTCTGGGTTCTCTGGTAAAAATTCACCTGGGAGCCTGAGAGGTTGTGCAAAAACTAATTCTGCCAGAGAGGCATCTAGATCCTCTTTAGGCGCAGCACGCAAACCCAATAAAACCCAGGGAAGTTTATTTACCCAATTTGTATCCGTTAGTGAGGCTCTGAGGGCGGCTTTTAAAGACCTGTGAAAACGCTCGCATAACCCATTAGCCTGAGGGTGATAAGCGGTGGTGCGATGAATTGTTGCCCCTAAGCTGCTGGACATGGCTGACCAAAGCTCCGAGACAAATTGAGGTCCTCTATCGGACGTGATGTCCGATGGGACGCCGAAACGTGCCACCCAGTTTGTCAAAAAAATGCGAGCGACTTCCTCTGCTGTAGTTGACGCTAGAGGGACTGCCTCTGGCCAGCGCGTGGTGCAGTCTATCATTGTTAACAGGTGTGTGAAACCTTGGGAGGAAGGTAGTGGCCCCACGAGGTCGACATGAACGTGGTCGAACCTTCTAGCCGGGATCGGAAAAGGCTCCAGAGGGGCTTTTGTGTGTTTGTGTATTTTGGCGCGCTGACAAGAAATGCAAGTTTTTACCCATTCTTTTACGTTTTTGCGCAGGCCTGGCCACACAAACTTTTCGGCGACCATCTTAACCGAGGCGCGCACACCTGGGTGCGCGAGGGAGTGAATTGAGTCGAAAATACGGCGGCGCCATGTGGCTGGGACTAACGGGCAAGGTCGGCCAGTTGAAATATCGCATATTAGGGGGGGCACGCCGTCACGTAAACCCTTTTCCTCCAGCCTTAACCCTGTTGGTCCAGACAGGAGTGCGCGCACATCCGCGTCACTGCTTTGTTCCTCTGCCATGGCTGCATAATCTATCCCTGCATGGATAGGTGCTGCGTATGTGTCCGCGTTAGTGAAAAATTCTGCGGCTGAGGCAGTATAATCTGTCTCCTCGCACTCTGGTGATGTCACAGCGCGAGAGAGGCAGTCTGCTACCACGTTAAGTTTGCCTGCCACATGTCGAATGTCTGTGGTGAACTCTGAAATCGCAGCCAGCTGTCTTTGTTGCCTGCCTGACCATGGTTCTGAAATTTTAGCCATAGCAAAGGTGAGCGGTTTGTGGTCTACAAAAGCCATGAAACTCCGCCCTTCTAACCAGAACTGGAAGTAGCGGATGGATAAATGAAGCGCTAGCAGCTCCCTGTCAAAAGTGCTGTACTTACGCTCAGTTTGGTTTAGCGATTTGCTGAAGAATGCTAAAGGTTGCCAGATCCCGCTGACATGTTGTTCTACAACTGCCCCTATAGCTAGGTCCGAAGCGTCTGTGGTTAGCGCAATGCGGGCCGAGGGATCGGGGTGAACTAACAATGTGGCATTAGCTAGAGCGCTCTTTACTTCCGCGAAGGCGCGTTCGCGCTCCGGGGTCCATTCGACCGCGTTGGAAGCTTTCTTTTTTCTGAGTGCGTCATATAGGGGCTGCATGAGCTGAGCTGCGTGGGGGAGGAAACGGTTGTAAAAATTAACCATTCCTAAAAATTCTTGCAGCGATTTGACCGTTTGTGGCCGTGGGAAACTTTTTATCGCGTGAACTTTGTCTGGAAGTGGAACTGCCCCTTTCGGAGAGACTTTGTGTCCTAAAAAATCAATTTGTGACACGCCGAATTTGCATTTGGCTGGATTGATTATTAACCCGTGCTCTTCTAGTCTCTGAAAAACCGTAGTGAGGTGCTGCTCGTGTTCTTCCTCAGACGAGCTGGTTACCAGCATGTCGTCGAGGTAGACGAAAACAAAAGGAAGGTCGCGTAATACCGCGTCCATCATCCGCTGAAAAGTTTGAGCAGTGCCTTTGAGGCCGAAAGGCATTCGCAGAAATTCAAAAAGGCCGAAAGGGGTTATTACAGCTGTTTTAGGAACGTCTTCTGCTCGGACTGGGACTTGATGATAACCGCGGACCAGGTCTATTTTTGAAAAAATGCGTGCACCCGCCAGATGTAGTGAAAAATCCTGAATGTGAGGAATTGGGTAGCGGTCATGCGCTGTCGCATTGTTTAATCTGCGGTAATCTCCGCACGGTCTCCAAGAACCGTCGGGTTTCGGAACCATGTGAAGTGGTGAGGCCCAAGGGCTCTTCGAGCGTCTAACAATGCCTAATTTTTCAAGGGTAGTAAACTCGTCCCGATCTATGTTGAGCTTGGCCGCGTCTAAGCGGCGAGCTTTGGCAAATACGGGTGGGCCCGTTGTGGGAATAAAGTGTTCAACCCCGTGTTTAGCCACAGTGGCTGAGAATTTGGGAATTGTGAGTGCTGGAAATTGGGTGAGGAGTTGCTCAAACTTACCTCCTGCCGTGGTGACGCTAGCCTGCACAGGTGGTGGAGAAACTCGGGCTGAGCAGGGAATAGAAGCAAAGGACAGTGCATTAACCAAGCGTCTATTTGCTAGATCCACTAATAACCCATGTGCACACAAAAAATCTGCGCCTAACAAGTTAAAACTCACCGCCGCTACAACAAATGTCCATCTGTAGTTGCGGCCGTGGATGTGGAGGTGCAGGCTCTTTTCGCCGAAAGTGTCAATGTTGGAGCCGTTGGCTGCCACCGCTCCGTTGCCCTGGGTGCCCATGGCTCGATCTGCTTGGGAGGGCATGACGAAACTCAGCTGAGCTCCTGTGTCAATAAGGAACTGCTTGCCGGTGTGTCCATCCGTCACATATAACAGCTTATTCTTCTCGCCGAGAACCGCTGCTGTTAACGGCTCTCGGCTTTGGCGTTTCCCGAAATCGTAAATTTGCAGGGGGGAACGCATTTGCGGGCCTTCTCGGCGAAGCGGTGGTGATAATAACAGACGTCGCTCCGTCTGTTACGTTTTGGCCGTGTCGCTGTCACCGCGGGCTGGATCTGCTCAGTGGGTTGTGGCTCTTCGTGGTTCTGGGCATCAGCGTTGAGGTCTGCGGATGCTGCTGTGGGTGTCTGCTCCTTGCAGGCGTTGACGAGCCGTTGAGCTTCGTTGGCGAGCACGCGGAAGTCTTGCTGGGTGCTGCATCTCATGCTGGCGAGTGTCCCTCTCATGTGTGGCGGCAGCGTGCTGAGGAATATGAATTGGAAGAGGAAGTTGTCATTGTCCTCTTCTTTAAGCTGCAGCAAATCCTCCATGAGGGCTTTAGGTTTGCACCCTCTGTGGCCGTAGACCGCCAGGATCTTCTCGGCTCTCTCTTCAGCTGAGGGGACGTAATTTGCCACGATGGTTGCTTTCAGTGTTTCATATTTGTCTTGGGCCGGCGGCCGCCGGATCATGCTCCGCACACACCTCGAAGTGGCGGCGTCGAGTTTGGAGACGATATGATAGAATTTCATATCGTCAGCCGTGATGCCCGCCAGTGTAAACTGGGCTTCAGCTTGTTGAAACCACGAGGCGGGGTCTTCCTGCCAGAAGTCCGGCAGCTTGACAGCGACGGCATTCGTGTAGACCGTCACTGATGTGTCCGCAGGGTGAGAGTGCCTTGCTTCGGCTCTCTCAGCGGCGCTGGTGCTCGGTTGAGCCCTCTCAATCCCTTCTGCCGGGGGGGAAAGTCGTCCATCTGTTCCCCTGTCTGCGTGGGCGCTGGCGTCTGCCTGGGTCGCCACAGATGAGTCGATCGCGGGGGAACGCCTCAGGTCCATACTCGCGTCAGGGGTCACCAGTGTAGAAGAGCTTGAAAGAACGAGGCGGTATGATATATAAACCAAAGTTTATTATCAGCTCTCCTAACAAGTCTCATCTAAGTGCAGAAGCAGCAGAAGGAAAAAGAGGCCGAATACCTCCGGCTCTCTGACTTTATACTTGCACATAACAAAAGACATGCATATCAAAGGCTGACATCCCTCATTATCTTAATCCCCCCATTGTCTTGGTACTTCCTCTCTTCGCCCTGGGGGGGTGAGGGTAGCTCCTCCGGTCTCCACCGCAGTGTCTGGGAATGTCTTTGTTCTTCACTGGCGGTTGAGAGTCTTTGTCCTTTCAGAGGTGTGAAGTCGCCTTACATATGTAATCACCAAACATTCCCACATGCTTCAACATATGTAGGTTATGGAATATATGATTAATATAGCCCACATAGACTACATATGATATAAGAGCTCTGGGGGCTGGATGTAGTAAGACAAATAAGCCTGCCCACCCATTATTGTGTGCAGCACTTTGCCAAACTGGAAAGTAAAAATACTCCTCAAATAAATTTTTCCAAAAGACACTCTATGTCCCCATAGGTATTACACTAATGCATGTTTAAGTGTTCATTTTGCAGATCAGTTCACTTATTTATCTATTTGAGGTGTGATGACAACTGAGCATGATCACTAATAGAATTAGGCATATCAACAGCACATTTTCTATATTTATATATAGGATATGAGGAAAGCATATTCCTCAACATGATGTAGATGTCATGATCAATACAGTTCCTTAAAAATGCTGCAGCACTGAAGAGTATATCTATGTCTATAGAAATAGAACACAGACATTTTGAATCAATTTATTCCATAAAGGTCATGCTATCTTTATTGATTTAAATATTTTTTTTCTGAGTTCAAGAGTTACTCATGACGAACAGCTAACCTTTAACCTCTTAGCCCACGTTGGGGGTCTTGCTGCATATCCCGCCTCCTTTGCAGTCTTTTGTGTAGTAAAGGGTGAGGACAGGATGTGGTGCAGCAATGCCACCTAGTGGATGAAAAACACATTTACACACAAACTGTTGGAAGAAACCTATGAAAAGACTTCCTGTGTATTTGTCTGATTCTGCAAAACAGGCTCAATTGTTTGGCAGGTACACACCTCGGAAAAATCGTTCCTCTCTGCTTTCCTTATTGCCGACTCCGCCATCCAGTTCCTCAGCACAACTCTAGGATTCACATCTGGAAGATATTTAATGCAATCAGAAGAACTCTCGATTTCACACAAAATCATCAAGCATAAAAACATAAGTTCAAATATTTACATCTTTCATGGTTCAATCAACGTGGCTTACTTTTCATCCTGTGTTGACGATCCAGATCACTGTCATTCTGCTGTCTGATCAGGAAAAATATAACTTTTACTGACATTTAATTAAATGATGTGGAAGCAAGTACCAAAACTACCTCATGAGAAATAATCGTTACCTGCTGAGCCGGGACAGGTACATGTTGAGCCAATCAGAAAAATGCTTGTGCAATGATAAGTCATCAAGAGCCCACAACTATATAAAACATATAAAAACACATATATAATATGAAGTTGTATCTCAAAACTGCATATGCATTATTCTGCATGTTGGACTCGATGTCTACTGTAATTAGAACAAACAATACACAATATTACAGCAAATTAGATTAATCTAGAGCAGGATCACCAAATTCTACTGTGGAAAGAGGAATTAAAAGCAGTTTTCAATGCTAAAAAAATCTGCATAGAGCTGCAAAACATATTTAAGATTTAAATTGAAGGTACAACAGGCAAATTAAAACTGAAAACTGGCCTGTCAATAGTAGAAATGGGTGGATTTTTTTCCTCTTATATTTGCAGCTTATCCTTGTAGCTTGCAATTTTGTGAATTTTTCTCAGAAATTAGTGTTTTTTGTGTATTTGTATCTTTTCAGTCAAAAAATGTATTACTTTATTCTTGCAAATTTACAGCTTTTTGCTGTAGATTTGCAACATTTTTAAATTATTAAAATAAATTTGCAAGTTTTTTGTTTAATTCTTTTAAACTTCTCTGTAGTTTCACAACTTTTAACATACATTTATGGCTTGTTTTCTTAAATATACTACTTTTTTATCATAAATTAGAATTTTTTTTCTTGTAAAATTTTTCCATCATAAATTCACATTTTTTCTTGCATATTTGCAACTTTTTACTCAGAAGGTTTACAAGGTTGTTTTTAAATGTTCCACAATATTCTAGTAAATGTATGACTTTAAGAAATTTGTGACTTTTTGAAAAATAAATTTGCTGTTTCTTATTTTTTCCCCCCACTCTCTTATGGGCAAAAGAACTGCATGTGGTTCTGGAGCCACAAGCTGTAGTGTCACCTGTGTGAAGTTTTTGTCGAGAAGGTGCTTTGCTGAAACTTCACTCAGCTGTCTGAAGGTCATGGTGAAATCAGACTGTGTGTCCTCCATCATCTAAAAAAAGTCAAGCTCATGTTACTGTAAATCCAATTAGTTTACTTTTTCTTCTTTCGGCTGCTCCCTGTAGGGGTCGCCACAATCATCTGTCTCCATCTCACCCTATCCCTTGCATCTTCCTCTGTAACACCAGCCCTCTCCATGTCCTCCTTCACTACATCCATGAATCTTCTCTATGGTCTTCCTCTTTTCCTCCTGCCTGGCAGTTCCGACTTCAACATCCTCTGTCCAATATATCCACTATCCCTCCTCTGCACATGTCCAAACCATCTCAGCCTTGCCTCTGCTCAACCTGAACTGTCCATCTGATATAATCATTTCTAATCTTGTCCTTCCTAGTCACTCCCAATTAAAATCTTAGAATTTTCAGCTCTGCCACCTCCAATTCTATTTCCTGTCCTTTTGTCAGTGCCACCGTCTCCAAACCATACATCATAGCAGGTCTCACTACTGTCTTGTAAATCTTCCCTTTCACTCTTGCTGCTATGCTTTTGTCACAAATCACCCCTGAGACTCGTCTCCACCCACTCCACCCTGGCTGCATGCTCTTCTTCACCTCTCTTGTGCATTTTTCATTGCTTTGGATGGCTGACCCCAGGAATTTAAACTCATCTACTTTCACTACCTCTACTCCTTCCATCTTCACTGTTACACCTGCCTGCCTCTCATTCACACTCATGTATTCTCTCTTACTTCTACTGACTTTCATTCCTCTTCTCTCCAGAGCATACCGCCACCTCTCCAGGTTCTCTTCCACCTGCTCCCTACTCTCACTACAGATCACAATGTCATCTGCAAACATCATGGTCCATGGAGACTCCTGCCTGACCTCATCTGTCAGCCTGTCCATCACCATGGCAAACAAGAAGGGGCTCACAGCCAATGCCTGATGTAAACCCACCCCCACCTTGAACCTATCTGTCACTCCTACAGCACACCTCACCACCGTCTCGCTGTCCTCATAAATGTCCTCCACCACCCTCACATACTTCTTTGCCACTCCTGATTTTCTCATACAGTACCACACTTCCTCTCTTGGCACCCTATCATATGCTTTCTCTAGAGCCACAAAGACACAGTGCAACTCCTTCTGATCTTCTCTATGCTTCTCCATCAGCACTCTTAGAGCAAACATTGCAGCTGTAGTACTCTTTCTTGGCATAAAACCGTACTGCTGCTCACTGATTGTCACAGTCCAATTAGTTCACGACCAGTAAAATTAGTCAAATTAAACTGTTATCAGGCTAATAACCATATATAGTATAAGTATGACAGCCAGAAGTTGAAATAATTTACCTTCAGTAGGAAGGCAATGAGGTAGTTATCGTCATTCTCTTCACCAAGAAGGCCCAGTTTTGCTTTGAATAACTGATGAATCCTAGTGTGACACATATAAATCAAGAAATACTTTTTAAAAAAAAAAATTCTAACAGCTCTTATTGTATGTAGCATGAATGTGAAAACAAAAATAATTCTTGTGGAGCTCACCTCATCTGGTAAATATCAACATAACTTTTCAAAATCATTCTAGACCTGAAAATAAAAGAGAAGATGGCAATCAATCATATCTCATACTTCCCAGCCTTTTTTCCATGGCACCCCAATGCTTGTGTCCAAGATTAGCGCCTCCCACCCTGTTCATGCACACGCACCAAAATAATTTGTATATGCAAAACAAAAATGTTTTATGTGTACGTCAGGCTGTGTCCAAATGTTTAATTATGTGGACATTCATTTGTTACATTCATGTAAATAACAAATTTACCTTCACCAAATTTACCAGGAAAAAAGGGAAATACAAGGAAAAAAGTAGCAAACTGATAGTTAAAAAAAAGTTAAAAAGTGACAAATTTAAATGAATAATTTTGCACATATGTAAGCAAAAGACTTAAATTTCCATGACAAAAACTCCAAGTTTGAGAAAACAAAATAAACTATCTCTGAGAGAAACTATAAATATGGGGGGAAAAAACAGAAATTTACATGGGGAAACAACTTTATATAAAAAAGCAGGTCATTTTCAAGAAATAATTCTCTCTAATTTACAAGAAAAGCTGCAAATGTATGACAGAAAAAAGCTGCACACTCATTAAAATGTTACATATTTATCAGAAAAGTCACGTTGCTAAAAAAAAAACCAAAAACATTAATACAGTTTACTGAGGGAGAAAAAAGACTGGACTGAATATTTGGATCCACAAAATTGTATTGAGAACAGCTCTAAATTTAGATGGGTTTATAATATGCTTTCAGTTGTTTTATGCAGACTTTTAATTGTCCACTTAGGGGTGCAGTTATGATTTTTTTTAATTTAACATGCACAATTTTTTCAACCTCTGAGCAGAACCACTGCCTTATAGGAATAAAAAAAACAATAAGGATGATATAATGTTGTAAAAGTAAGAAAATGACATTTAAAAAACATGTTAGGGTGGGCAGACATTTGCTCTTTATGAAGACAAACTAATTAAGTTATCTTTGAAGTGACAAAAATATAATAATAATAATCCTCCTGGGGGGGGGTTAAGTACTCAATCAGCACTGAAAGCAAAAACTGTCATTAAAAGTGAAATTGTTGTCTTGCTGGCTTGTTGAATATTATTCACTCACTCAATTTCTGAGAATAGTTATAGATTGGAATTGGCTGATTAAAAAACGGTTGATCATAAAAAATGTAAATAAGCAGCCCAATTAGTCTACATCCACAATAAGAACAAATAATCAGTGTTAGTAATGTGCATGACGGCCATCATCTTCTAGCAAATGTATGGTAATTTATATTATCAACCCAAAAAGGTTAAGCCCTGCATTATTAAAGCCTTACTGTTTCTGCTGTGGAATCGTGAGCACAGGACTCAGGGCCACCAGGAGCTTCTCCAGGTTGAACAGACCAACGTCGGCCTGCGCTCCTATACTGTATCTACCATCATCATCAGACGTGTTCGGGATAAAATCTGGAACAATAAAGTTTGGTTTGGCACGTGCCAAAAACACAAGATGATAATATTGTAGCTAAAGAGAGCCACACAACATCGTACGCACTGGGGCTATATGACTCCATGAAGCCAAATGGTCCGTAATCGATGGTGATGGAGAGAAGGCTGAAGTTGTCCGTGTTGCACACACCTGATGTGATGACAATGGCAGGTATCAGGAGATGATCATTTGATGCTTTTTTTTCTCAGATTTTACTAAATGAGAACTTTTTGGATACTAAAGCTGTGTTTCTTAGTTGAAAACCATTTGATGAAATGTCTGAGTTGACTGTGTTCCGTAACAACAATACAGAGAAAAAAAAAAGATAGATTTACGTTTGATTTCAGGTAAATTTAATGAAAATACATCATCATTTGCCCCAGTTAACTGGGGATAAATTGTCCATAGGTGTGAATCTGAGAGTGAATGGTTGTCTCTGTATTGGCTCTGCGATGGACTTAATGCTTTTTTGTTAATTTGCACTTTTTTCCTCCCTGTGACTTGTCTCATAAATTTCTGATTTAAGTACTTAATCTACTACTCTTTTTTTAAATAAATATGGCATTTTTTTCTTAAATTTATAGATTTTCTATCAAGTGTAAGAGTTTTTTCTTAAGAATTTTTCATTTCTCTACATAATTTATGTTTCCCCTTGTATAATTACAAATGTCATCGGCTAAATCTGTGGCTTTTTATTTTGGTACTTTTTTCTTGTAAATTTGTGACGTCTTTCTCCAGATTTTGACATTTTTACTCTACCTTTAACAGAATTGGACAGCAAGAAAAAAGTTGAATATCTGAATATCAAATTTGATGAACATCAATGTAATGGACCAGTGTTAATTTTGTCAATTGAAACTATTTAGTCAACAAACTTTTTGACTAAAACTAGACTAAAAGCACTGGTAATGAACAGACTAAAATAAAACTATGACTAGCTATGACTAAGACTAAACAAGACTAAATCTGGACTAAAATTAGATGTCAAAGCTAACGTGTAAAAATGGTCATTTTAGTTTAATTTCTAACTTAAGTTGGAAAAAAATGTAGTCAGTTTAGTTGACAAAATCAACAATGTAATTAACAGATAACCAGATAAATTAATATTAAGGCACCTAAAAGGATTTAATTCTTTAACTTTTAGGTTATTATTTGCACCTCAAATTAGTTCCTTTTCTTTTGTTTTACTGTATGAGGTGGGGGAGGCTCCTTCTAAGGGTGGTGGCCCCCTTAAAAAAGAAAAAGTCTAATCAGAGATTTCTAACTCCTTGGTTCAACACAGAAACTCGTAGCTTAAAACAGAAGACTCGTCAATTAGAAAGAAAATGGTGCTCCACTAATTTAGATGAAATCTATTTAGCTTGGAGAAATCATCTTTTAATTTATAAAAAATCTCTTAGAAAAGCTAGAACAAGTTATTACTCTGCATTAATAGAAGAGAACAAGAATAATCCCAGGTTTCTTTTCAGTACTGTAGCCAGGTTGACAAAGAGTCAGGACTCTGTCAATCCTAGCATTCCTTTAGAGCTTACTAGTCAGGACTTTATGAACTTTTTCAATAATAAAATTTCATCCATCAGAGATAAAATCAATCAGATTCTTCCCACAGTTAACTTAAATACTGTAACTACCACAACTCCTTCTATTGATGTCTGTCTTGATGAGTTTACTCCAATCGACCTTTGTGAGTTAGACAAAATAGTTTCCTCATCCAAACCTTCAACTTGTCTTTTAGACCCTATTCCTACCAGGTTATTTAAAGAAGTCTTCCCACTTATTGGTAGCCTTATTCTTCATATAATCAGTTCTTCATTAACTTTAGGCCATGTACCGCAGGCTTTTAAAACGGCTGTAATTAAACCCTTACTCAAAAAGCCAACGCTAGATCCAGGAGCTTTAGCTAACTATAGACCAATCTCTAATCTCCCTTTCATTTCAAAAATCTTAGAAAGAGTTGTTGCTACGCAATTATTTGACCACCTACAGGGAAATGGTTTACTTGAAGAGTTTCAGTCTGGGTTTAGAATCCATCATAGTACTGAAACAGCCTTAGCGAAGGTCACTAATGACCTCCTCATTGCATCTGATAATGGACTAGTTTCTGTACTTGTCCTTTTAGACCTTAGTGCAGCTTTTGATACTATCGATCATAATATTCTACTTGATAGATTAGAACACTATGTTGGACTTAATGGAACTTCGTTGCAGTGGTTTAGATCTTATTTATCTGATAGGTTCCAGTTTGTTCATGTAAATAATGAGTTTTCTTTCAACTCAAAGCTCAGTCATGGAGTTCCACAGGGATCTGTGCTAGGCCCTACTCTTTTTAGTTTATATATGCTTCCGTTAGGCAACATTATTAGAAAGCACTGTATACATTTTCATTGTTATGCTGATGACACACAATTATACCTGTCAATGAAGCCAGATGATAGTAATCAATTAGCCAAGTTAGAAGCCTGTCTTAAGGAAATCAAAGCTTGGATGACTTGTAATTTCCTGCTATTAAATTCAGATAAGACTGAAGTCATTCTTGTTGGTCCAAAAAAACCTTAGAAATTCCTTTCCAAATCAAACTTTCAGTTTGGATGCGGTTACTCTTTCTCTTAATAGCTCTGTGAGGAACCTTGGAGTTATTTTTGATCAGGATTTGTCCTTCAATTCACATATTAAATTTGTTTCTAAGACTGCCTTCTATCATTTGTGTAATATTGCCAAGATTAGGAGCATCTTGTCTCAGAGTGATGCTGAGAAACTGATCCACGCTTTTGTTAGCTCAAGATTAGATTATTGTAATTCTTTATTATCAGGCTGTCCTAAAACATCTTTAAAAAGTCTTCAGCTGATCCAAAATGCTGCAGCAAGAGTTTTAACAGGTACTAGAAAGAGAGATCATATCTCTCCGGTTCTGGCCTCCCTTCATTGGCTTCCCATAGAGTTTAGAATTAAGTTTAAAATCCTTCTTCTTACTTACAAAGCTCTAAACAATCAGGCTCCTTTTTATTTAAAAGATCTGATACTACCGTATTATCCTAACAGAGCACTACGCTCCCAAAATGCAGGACTACTTGTAATACCTAGAATCTCCAAAAGTACAATGGGAGGCAGAGCCTTCAGTTATCAAGCTCCTCTCCTGTGGAATCAGCTGCCAATCTGGATTCGGGAGTCAGACTCGATCTCTGTTTTTAAGAATAGGGCTAAAACCTACCTTTTTGATATAGCCTACAATTAGGGAGGGATCATGTGTTTCTGAACCCTCCCTTAGTTATGCTGCTAATAGGTTTAGTCAGCCAGGGGACCTCCAGTAATACACTGGGCCTCACTCCTTTCCTCACTCTCAATGAAATATTTTTTTGCTGGTCATTAACATTTGTTTGTTCTCTCCCATAGATTGAGTCCCCATCGTGCTGTTTGCTCTCTACATGTCTGTTCTTTTCTTCTTCTCTATCCCCTCACCCCCCAGCCAGTCGCAGCAGATGACTGCCCCTCCCTGAGCCTGGTTCTGCTGGAGGTTTCTTCCTGTTAAAAGGGAGTTTTTCCTCTCCACCATCGCCAAGTGCTTGCTCACAGGGGATCGCCTGATTGCTGGGGTCTTTCTGCAACTGTGGGGGTTTCCCCTACAGTTGATAGTGCTATGAGATGACTGTTGTTGTGAAATGGCGCTATATAAATAAAGTTGAATTGAATTGAATTGAATTCTATCCAATTAACCATTTGACATAAAACAGAAGTGCTAAAATATAGTGAATTTTTCTCTTCTGTTAATGCATAGCACACGGACGCATGCTGCCATCCTGAATTCTGAAGTCCACCTTGCCCAGGCTAGCCACAAGTGAAAAAACAACTCAACAACCCTGTAGTATTTTCTGGGCAAGCTTCAAATCCAACTTGCTCCAAGAAAAAGAACACACTATTAAGACTGACACTCGAAATATGTTTAAAACAAGAGCTTTATTGGCTAAATGCAAACTGAGGTTACAAATATAGTCAAAAATAGGCCCATTTTCTCACTAATTTCTATAAAGAGAAAAAAAAAGCCTCCTGCAGGTTCAGAGAGAAGAATGCAGGTTTAGGGCACTTCTTCAACAGTTTCACTCTTCAGGTGGCATCTCTGTATATTTTATAGACTTAAAAGCAATAAACAACCTGATTTTAAATGCTGAACCAAAACAGTTTCTCACCATGTGCAAACCCAACTGACATCCACTGAGCTATCAGATGTGCTGTTTCACTTACAACTGTGGAAAAAAAGACCTACAAAAAAAAACAAAAAACAAAGTCACTGACTTGGTTACACACACACACACACACACACACACACACACACACACACACACACACACAGAGGGATTTACATTTTAGCATATTTTCCACCTTTGCTCACCAAGTATTTGTCTGGGTCATCTGAACTGATAAAACCAAAATATTCACTGATGACAAAGTCCAGCAGTTTCCTGAAAATCAGAGAAAGAAAAAACATGTGACAATATTGCACACTGATAGAAACTACTGACTGAAAAACAGCTGAAAAGGAGTGAGCATAAAGGAAACTTGGTCATAGTTATCACCTCAGAAGGTCTGTTTCTCCACTTTGAGATAAAATTTCTAAAGATCCAATACGAAACCATGATTTGGCCAGCCGGAGAACGACAGCTCCTGTATAAAAGTCAGAGAAAGAATGACTTAAAATCTAACAATATAAACAGAAATCAATACGTACGATTACTCGAGTGTACAGAATAAAACAAAATTTTGAATTTATTGTACCTCTCTCAGTTTTCACATCTCCATTGTAGAACTGATCCCTCAACACTGGTTCCTCACTTACAATCAGACTGAAGCACATCACAGAGATACATACAGTATCCACAAGTAAAGATCAATAATATAAAAGCAGGACACCGTGCACCTGGTTTGTGGATTCCAAAACATCTTACTTTGCAGCTTTGCTACTATTTCTGTAGATTTGTTGAAGCAATGAATGATTAAGATAAATTTCAAATGCAGATCAAATATTTTGCAGTCCACAACAACAGAGGATTCATGGTGTAAAAAGCATGGCCCACATGGCTAATGCTGCCAGTAATTAACATTTACCATTCTGCACTTTTCAGCATCTTTCTCACCTGGCAGCCCTGCTGGTGGGAATGCCAAGGAAATGCATAGCTTCACTGCACAGGAACTCCCTGACAGAAGAGCGGATTACAGCTCGGCCATCTCCTGACCTGCAGAGCAACAGAGAGTCAGAGCGTTTTGTCGTTTATAGCTGCACACAGGTTTCAACTGATAAAAGTTAAGGTTATATTAAGTATTTTTTAAAGGTAGGCACACACCGTGAATATGGTGTTTTTCCAGAACCTTTCAGCTGCAGTTCCCATATCTCTCCCTTCCTATGACAAGGTACACAGCCTTAGGCTTACAATGCAGTTTCATTATTAATATCAAACGTGAACCATTATTACAAAAGCATTCTCACCTGTTCAAATACTGACCAAGCAGATGTGCTCGGCCGTCACCCAGCTGACCCACCCAGTATCCAAACTGATGAAGATGAAAAAAACAAACACATACAGTGGTGTGAAAAAGTGCTTGCCCCCTCCTGATTTTTCATTTTTTGTATGTTTGCCTCCCACTTGAAGTGTTTCGGGCACGTCCCACTGGGAGGAGACCCCGGGGCAGACCCAGGACTCGGTGGAGAGACTATGTCTCCCAGCTGGTCTGGGAATGCATTAGTATCCTCTCTGAAGAGCTGGAGCAGGTGGCTGGGGAGAGGGAAGTCTGGGCTTCTCTGCTTGAACTGCTGCCTCTGCGACCCGGACCCCCGGAAAAGTGGTAGAAGATGGATGGATGGATGGATGGATGTTTGCCACACTTAAATGTTTCAGATCATCAAGCAAATTTAAATATTAGACAAAAACAACACAAGTAAACACAAAATGCAGTTTTTAAATGAAGGTGTTTATTATTAAGGTTAAAAAAAAATCCAAACCTACATGGCCCTGTGTGAAAAAGTGATTGCCCCCATGCTGAAACATAAATTAACTGTGGTTTATCACATCTTTGGAAAGCTGAGTTCAATTTCTCCAGCCACACCCAGGCCTGATTACTGCCACACCTGTTCTCAATCAAGAAGTCACTTAGTAGGATGTGCCAGACAATGTGAAGTAGACCGAAAGATCCTCAAAAGCTAGACATCATGCTGCGATCCAAAGAAATTCAAGAACAAATGAGAAAGTATTTGAGACCTGTGTGGAAAAGGTTATAAAGCCATTTCTAAAGCTTTGGGACTCCAGCAAACCACAGTGAGAGCCATTATCCACAAATGGTGAAAACATGGAACAGTGGTGACCCTTCCCAGGAGTGACCAGCCGACCAAAATTACCCCAAGAGCGCAGTGAGGACTCATCCAAGAGGTCACAAAAAAAAACCCACAACAACATCCAAAGAACTGCAGGCCTGACTTGTCTCAGTTAAGGTCAGTGTTCATGACTCCACAATAAGAAAGAGACTGGGCAAAAATGGCCTGCATGGCAGACTTCCAAGACAAAAACCACTGCTGAGCAAAAAGAATATAAAGGCTCGTCTCAGTTTTGCCAGAAAACATCTTGATGATCCCCAAGACTTTTGGGAAAATACTGTGCGGACTGACAAAACAAAAGTTGGACTTTTTGAAAGGTGTGTGTCCCATTACATCCGGCGTAAAAGTAACACAGCATATCAGAAAAGGAACATCATATCAACAGTAAAATGTGGTGGTGGTAGTGTGATGGTCTGGGGCTGTTTTGCTGCTTCACGACCTGGAAGACTTGCTGTGGTAAATGGAACCATGAATTCTGCTGTCTACCAAAAAATCCTGAAGGAGAATGTCCGGCCATCTGTTCGTGACCTCAAGCTGAAGCGCACTTGGGTTCTGCAGCAGGGCAATGATCCAAAACACACCAGCAAGTCCACCTCTGAATGGCTTAAGAAAAACAAAATGAAGACTTTGGAGTGGCCTAGTCAAAGTCCTGACCTGAATCTGATTGAGATGCTGTGGCATGACCTTAAAAAGGCGGTTCATGTTCAAAACGTCCCACTTGACGTCCCACTTGATGAAGACCCTGGAGAGACTGCTCCTTGCTCACCTCCGCCCCCTGGTGGAACCAGCGATGGATCCACTCCAGTTCGCCTACCAGCATGGCATTGGGGTGGAGGATGCGGTGATCTTCCTCCTTCACCGTTCTCTGTCCCACCTGGAGAAGCCCAGGAATATGGTGAGGATCATGTTCTTTGACTTCTCCAGTGCTTTCAACACCATCCAACCGATGATCCTGAAGGACAAGCTGCTGCACGCAGGGGTGGACCAGCACCTGTCATCATGGATCCTGGACTACCTCACGAACCGGCCTCAGTTTGTGAGAACCCGGGACTGTGTGTCCGACACGATCATCAGTAGCACGGGGGCCCCCCAGGGAACGGTGCTGGCTCCCTTCCTGTTCACTCTTTATACTGCGGACTTCTCACACAACACAACACACTGCCATCCACAGAAGTTCTCTGATGACTCTGCGATCGTTGGCCTCATCTCCAATGGAGATGAAGCTGAGTACAGAGGGCTTATCCAGGACTTCATGGACTGGTGCCATCGGAACTGCCTCCAGATCAACGCGAGGAAAACTAAGGAGCTGGTGGTGGACTGCCACAGGCAAGGACAACCCCTCACAGCACCAGTAAATATACAGGGAACAGACATCGAGATGGTGACATCCTATAACTACCTGGGTGTTCATCTGAACAATAAACTAGACTGGTCACACAATACTGACGCACTCTACAAGAAGGGACAGCGCAGGCTGTTCCTGCTGAGGAGACTCAGGTCTTTTGGTGTACAAGGGGCGCTGCTGAAGACATTCTATGACACGGTGGTGGCATCAGCCATCACTTTTGGAGTGGTCTGCTGGGGCAGTGGCATTACTGCAGCCGATAGGAAGAGACTGAACAAACTGATCAAGAAAGCTAGCTCTGTCCTGGGGCAGCGCCTTGATCCGGTGGAGGAGATAGGAGAGAGAAGGATGGTGGCTAAACTGTCATCTCTGCTGGAGTCCGAGTTCCACCCTATGCAGGACATACTGAATGCACTGAGGAGCTCATTTAGCAGCAGACTACATCATCCCAGGTGCACAACCGAGAGGTTTCGCAGGTCCTTCCTACCAACGGCTGTCAGACTGTACAACCTAAGCAGGGCTGCTCGCAGAGATAGCAAAAAGATGTAACAAACTAATAGTTTTTTGAATGCACAAGATGCAATAGACTTACACAATGGTCCCCTCCGGCATACAACTAGGAAAATACCGGTCGCTATGGAGAGTGAGAATATGTATGGGCACATAATCATACCATGTAGGATAACTAAGTAGACGGTTGTGCTGTTTCATCCCATCTAGCAACAATGCTCTGCACTGTGTGTGTGTGTTTATATATTTACATATTTATTCCATCTAGCTACAATGCTCCGCACTGGGTGTGTTTATATTTATATATCTATATATTTATTCCATCTAGCTACAATGCTCCGCACGGTGTGTTTATATATTCATATATTTATTCCATCCATCTACAATGCTCTGCACTAGTTTATTGTTCAGATGAATACCCAGGTACTTATAGGATGTCACCATCTCGATGTCTGTTCCCTGTATATTTACTGGTGCTGTGAGGGGCTGCCCATGCCTGCGGCAGTCCACCACCAGCTCCTTAGTTTTCCTCGCGTTGATCTGGAGGCAGTTCCGATGGCACCAGTCCACAAAGTCCTGGATAAGCCCTCTGTACTCAGCTTCATCTCCGTTGGAGATGAGACCAACGATCGCAGAGTCATCAGAGAACTTCTGTAGATGGCAATGTGTTGTGTTGTGTGAGAAGTCCGCAGTATAAAGAGTGAACAGGAAGGGAGCCAGCACCGTTCCCTGTTATATATAACACCGTTCCCTTATATATATATTTTATAGTAATATGTACATATGTATATTAGCTGCTCTTGCTTGCTTGTTTTTTTTTCTTGACTTCTGATTGTTGCTCTGAGTGTTGCTATCCCTGTGCTGTTGCAATCCTGGAATTTCCCCGTTGTGGGACTAATAAAGGCTTATCTTATCTTATCTTATCTTAAAAACCCTCCAATGTGGCTGAATTACAACAATTCTGCAAAGATGAGAGTTCCAAAATTCCTCCACAGCACTGTAAAAGACTCACTGCCAGTTATCGCAAATGCTTGATTGCAGTTGCTGCTGCTAAGGGTGGCCCAACCAGTTACTAGGTTTAGGGGGCAATCACTTTTCACACAGGGCCATGTAGGTTTGGATTTTTTTTCCCCTGAATAATAAACACCTTCATTTAAAAACTGCATTTTGTGTTTACTTGTGTTATTTTTGTCTAATATTTAAATTTGTTTGATGATCTGAAACATTTAAGTGTGACAAACATACAAAAAAAAGAGAAATCAGGAAGGGGGCAAACACTTTTTCACACCACTGTATTTATAAGGACAGTTCAATGTAAACAAGAACGGTACCAACCAGACTGTCAACTTACAACTTTTTCTCATATACTCACAGCAATTAGTATTGTAATTTTATGACTTTTTCTTTTAATTGTTTTTATAATAAGTTTGAAAATAAAGTTCTAAGTTTGTAAGTAAGTGGTTAACACTGTGTCAGCACAGCAAGAAGGTCACGGGATCGATTCCACCCCTGGCCATCGTGGGTTCAATCCCACCCCTTGACCATCAGTGACCCTTCTGTGTGGAGTTTGCATGTTCTCCCCGTGTCTGCGTGGGTTTTCTCTGGGTACTCCAGTTTCCTCCCACAGGCCAAAGACATGCAAGATAGGTTAATTGGCATCAACTGGGGATTCTAAATTGTCCTTAGGTGTGACTGTGAGAGTGAATGGTTGTCTGTCTCTCTGTGTTGGCCCTGTGATGGACTGGCGATCTGTCCAGGGTGTGCCCTGCCTCTCGCCCAAAGATGCTGGGATAGGCTCCAGCCCCCCGCAACCCAAAAAGGATTAAGCGGCAGAAGATGGATGGATGGATGGATAATAAATCTGCTTTTTTTCGTGCAAAAGTCTGAGAAATGTTTCATTTAAATTGGGGCTTTTGTTTGAATTTGTCACTTTTTTTCATTTGCACTTTTTTGTCATAAATTTGAAAACTGTCCTTTTAATTGCAGGTTTGTTTTCTTTTGATACTTTCTTAATTTAACTACAAATCTGTACTTTTTTTCTGGTAAATTTGTGAGTTGCTTCTCTTTATTTTGCAAAATTTCTTGTAAATCTAATATTTTTTTTCTCAAAATTTAGCAACTGTTATTGTAAACCTTTGACCTTTGTCAAACAAATTTACTTTTTCTTCTTGTGGATTTTGAGAAAAATTTCACTTAAATTTGATGGGTTTTTTTTGTAGATGTGACACATTTTTTCAATTAAAGTTGCATTAACTGATTTTTTTTTGGTACGTATACTTGAAACTTTTTTCTTTAAAACACACTGCAGTGGTTATAAATCCTCTTAAAAACAAATCTACATCTTCTACAGTGGTATCTTATGCCCTTTTGTCCCCCACAATAAAAAAAAAACAACTTTCATTGTCTTACAGTTACTTGTAAAAATCTTTTCCCTTTTGCTCCTTAAAACGTCAGGATCTATGAATACTGTCTTTAGTTCCACCCTCTTCCTCCAGGCCATAGCCAGTGCTTAGTCCTGACTGGTTCACCCGTTATAGTGACATCACAAAAACGCTCTGTCTAAACTTGCCTTTTTAAAGTGGGAGGAGCTTAACTAACTTTCACAGCAGAAAAACACAGGCATGACACATAAGAGTGATTTAGCTCTTGATATGTCTTGTAAGTCATAAAAAATATGTTACAGACATGTTAACAAGGAAAAAAAACTTGATTTTCACTGGTTTGTCACTTTAAGAAAATAATACCAGATTTTTTTCATAAATTAGTGGTTTTTTAAGTTTTGACACACAAACTGAAAAGAATCAAACAAATGCAAGCAAATTTTTCATATCTCATCAACTTTTTAATTAGGGAGAATGGTGGTTTATTAATTATGGCACATTTATCAATCCTTAATAAAACTGAAGTTTAAATACAAAATTGCTTCTCACCTGGTGACCTCCGTATCTGTGAGCAAGCGGCACAGATCCTGGAAACAATCTGCCGCCGCTTCCATACTGCAGAAAAACATCCAACTGTGTTACAGCTACATCCAGACCTAAGAGCTCCTCAATGACATCCTGTTTATAGACATTTTCAGAAGCAAATTAACTTTTTTAATGGTGAAAACTGCGATGCTATAAATTATATCCAAGCATTACCTTTGAGACAGCTGCCAGTCTTAATGGACCTTTCAATGGTGTTGGAATGGATTTAGAAAATATGCAGTTCTTCACAGTGCGAACAAAATTACCATCAGCCTCATCGATGGGAAATGTCTCTGTAGAAAGAACAGAAAGGTCTGAATGGCAACGTTTTCCCCTCCTCTCTATGTTTATTTATACAGATGATAATCTGTTTTACCTATTAGTTTCTTAGAAGACACTCTGAACTGGCCCAGGTCGTGAATGAGGTTTGAAACATTAACGCTCCACTTGGATTTGTGTATACAGAGTTGGCTGTTTGATGAAGTGTCGTCATGACTGTGACAGTCAGGATCAGAAGTAGAGCAGAACTCCAGAGCATACACACGTGTGAAGTTTGCTGCTGCTAGTAGAGCACATACTAGAGCTCGGTAGATTCTCCACATTTCCACCAAGGGACCTTGCACAATTCAATTTAAAAAATATGTCAGAGGGAGACCCCTTCATGGATCACCACAAGAGGGATCTGCATGTCCTAATGATACCAGGAGTGATGGTGTCAGAGACGATTTACACCTGTTGGGGTCTCCCAAGGCAAACTGGTCCTGGGTGAAGGGTCAGTCTAACTGGTCCATTTGATCACCTTGAAGAACAAGGATCCAGTGTACCCGATCTGCTTTGGGGTCACCCGGGCTCAAGGGCAAGCACCTGGCAACCAGGTTTCTGTCCATAAGACCTGGCTGGGCTCAACCTAAGTAGCCACATAGGTCCAGCCTCCAGTGGGCTCACCATTCATGGTGCTGTGTGAACTGTGAGACAGTCTGGGCTCCTCTGCCTTGACTGCTGCCCCTGCAAACTGGACCTCCAGATAAGCAGCTGAAGATGCATGGATGGGAGAGAGGGAGAATAAAAAATAAACTGTTTGCATAAATATGCACCCTTAAACTAAAAACTTTGATGAAGCGCCTTTTTAATTTGATGACAGCATTCTGTGGGTTTTTTTGGCTACACAGAAGCATCTTGACTTGCCCTCCCTTCCTCCAAAAAAAAACAAAAAAAAAAAAAAACACGAAATCTGTCAGATTTGTAAAAAAAAAGTTTAATTCAATTTTAATTCAATAACTAGATAAATAATTCATACCTGCACACTTTAAAAAAAATCCTCTGCATGCTAGTTAAATAATTTCATCATTAATGCTGATGTTAATGGTTTCAAAATTGCAGTGATAGGTGGAGGTGGCGTCAGTATTTTGAGGCTTTTATTTGTTATTTTGCATTGCATGTTTGTTTCCAAAGACTAAAGTAAAGCTAAATTTGCAATTAATACATGTTACTAATATGCTTCAAAAGTGCATAACTTTACATTTAGTAACGTAAAAACCGTAATTACTGCTGTACAAACTGCAAATCAACTTTAAACATTATAAAATGTCATCTTGTTATACACACACAAATATATCCGACATATTTGTAATTCAAACTGAAAATAATTTAGATATAGACGAATTCATCGGATTAGACATTACAAACGTTTTTTAAATTTTCAACTATAAACTGCTATCTTAGCTGTTAGCAGCCCAGCTATTAGCCGCGTCCCAAACACTGGTATATTTCCTGGCGACATACATAAAAGTACAAATCTTATCGCATCAGTTTAAAGCTAAACTGATACTTAGTGTACCTTTTTAATTTTTTGGTCAGCCAGTAGTTGGTTCAGGGCTCGGACAAACTTCCTTTTGCAGGTTAGCGGAGCACCAACCGCCGTTTCCGGTTCCGCTTACATATATAACCGCGCCCCCGTGCACGTTACCGTGAACATGGCGGGCCCATGGTGGTGGAAGTGCTGGAGGTTGATCACAAATTGTCCGGTTACTACTTTACATGAATCCTGGTGGTGTTTAAACGTTAGGTCCGTGTCTTCCTCCGCGTCCTGTCTGGGCCAGCCCTCCTGGAGAGCCTTGCCCGGAAACGAGGTGAGTTGAGGGGCTGTTAGTGAGCAGGACATGCCGGGCAGGGAGCGCTGTCAGTCCCGGGAAGGTCAAACCCAGCACCGGGCTGATAGAGTGGAGGTTTGGACAAGCTGCCGTTTTAACGTAGGATTTCACGCACTTCGTAGCTATTTTAATACAGTTTTATATTTCTGTCTGTAAAAAAATGAAACAAAAAATCTGAAATTAATAATAACTTGTTGGGTCAGAGGGCGTAGGTTTGGTAAAGGTTAATATATATATTCCTTTTAAGATGATTTTGACCTTGTCATTTAGTGGTTTTATACTCCTCATTCATTCATTCGACACTGGCTCACATGTCCCACTACAGCTCTCCTTCATCAGAGGTGGATGGAGTAAAAACTGTACTGGAGTAACTAGGGTTGCTGTACCATATGATATTAATTACTCAAGGATAAGTAAGAGCAAGGAGCTTTTAAAAACTGGCACAGTGCAGTTTAAAAGCTCCTTGGTAAGAGTACTCACAAAAAAGTTTAACTTGAGTAAAAATATTTTGACTTAGTTACTTGATGTATTCTCACACATTAAAAAAAACAAAACACTTTTTAAGGCAGTGTTCTTTTTTTAGATTTGATTGGCTGTTGGCAGCCAGCTTATAGGTGCGTTACCGCCACATACTTCACTCTACGTATATCACTCTTCTTTTTCTTCTCTTCTAGATTTTTCCTTCAAGAAATCTTTCAGTGTCCTACTTCTGTGCACCTGTAGTTCTGTCTCTGTTTGATCTGTCCATGCAGGTCTTTGTATAAGGAGTCCCTATAAGGAGTTCCGAACAACTCCTTATGTGTGAAAAAATTATGTCCTCATGCGAGGAATGGCTGCCTCTGTGGCGACTGGTTTGGCTCAGCAGCTGCCTCAGATTAAAACAAGAGTAATCTTATTTTTCAGCATTTGAATTACACCACACTAAACTGATCCTCCAGTACTCGGGGTGATGTCATTCTGTGTGCACAAACCCCACTTAAAAGCACGCACATGCACTCCTGGTCTCCCCGGGGACCAGGAGGGAAGGGCCTGATACCACTCTTTAGGGAAGGTTCAGCACAGATTGGTCAGTGCAAGTTTGCTTAATACATAAACATCAACATTTTGGTCAAAAGGTCTTCAATCAAAAGGAAAAAAAGACACAAAGCTTATCCGACTAGTCAACAGCTGCAGCTGTAATCTCAGTCATAGTTTGCATTTGGAACTTCTGAGTAAACAGATTATTATGAATATGCTTCATGTGCCTAAATTCATCTTTGGTATTATCCTTCTACTTTCAGGCATCACCTATTGCACAGATAAAATCAAAAAGGATAGATCTGTTTCTATTAAGGTGAGTTATGTGACCACTTCAAAAACCACTGCATTTTGTAGAATTAGGGTGTTTTTATTGGCATTCTTAATGTTCATCTTGTCCACACAGACCACAGTTACTGTACCCCACACTACAAACATGCTATTGCAGAACGACGCATAGCGATGCAAAGCTGAAGGACCCTTTCACCTTAGCACAGAGAGACCTAACCAGTTTATACGATGACATCAAAAAGGTAAGACTTCAACCAACTTTAAATCAATTTAAAAAATTAAATCACCCTTTGTCATTCAACTGTACAACCAATCATATACAGTAGAATGAGATTGTGCTTTACCTAACTACTGTGTTAATCACACACACACCCCAAGTGTAGAATCAGAGGGCCGCTGCCATGCAAGGCACCGCCACAGATTTCCCTCCTCCATTTCATTATTGCTGAGCACCAAGCTGGACGGCAGGAAGTTCCACTTTTATATGGTCTTCGGCATGACCCAGCCGGGATTTGAACCCCTGCCTCCCGGGTGTGGGGCGGATGCTCTACCAACTGAGCCACCACTCCAGTCTTTAGCCTAATAAGATAAGACTTTCACATTACAGCAGCTCCAGAGAAGTACACAGAACTGGGGAAAAGTAGTAGTAATTGAAATTAAGATTACTAGTGCATTGCCCGTAGAACGCAAGTATTCCTGTCTGAAACCAGTATCCCAATCAGGCTTTACAAGCCCAAATGTCGGCTATGTTTGAAAGTGGAATACAAAGAGGTGTAGCCTATATGTAGGCAGTCACATGTTAGACTTTGACAAATATAAAAGGGAGTAAATGGCACTAAGATTTATTTGATCGTGTGAATATTAATTACAGAATACCTAATTATTGAAAATGAATGGGAAATCCAGTATTGGCAACTGTTTCAGATCCCTTGTTTATTTGTTTGTCAGATCACTTATTTGTGTGATCTTTTATCACTTATTCAAGATAATAGTGTATCTTGCACTTTGGGGAATGGGAGTTGTTGAGTCATCATTATAATTATTTTAGTTTATATCACTGTTCAGTGGTGGAGTTCAGTGTAATATTGAATTTCTTCTGTGTATCGTCAGTAAACTCATGCAGTACTATAATGTGACACGTTTACAAATATTTGAGACCCACTGGCTGCTGCTTTACCCGTGCACCTCCAAAGGACTGCGATGCACCGGTTCAGCAGCTAGCTGCTCCCTCCAGGCGCACCTGGTGTTCTTCATGCCAAATTATCCATTAGACCTATGCAATCATAGCAACTTTATAATTCTTTAAGCATTAAACCTTAAGTCTATCTTTTGTTGGTATTTGCACTACGGGGAGCATTACTGTACATGGACTGCTGTTGTTGTTTTTCCAGCCTTATTCCTTTTCTTTTTTTTATATTGTGCACACCACTGAAGAGAGAGAGAGAGAGAGAGAAATGCCATTTCAGTTCTCCTGTATGTCCTGCACGTATATCAGCTGTTCTGATAGATATGCCGTCAGAACGCCGATGGATCCAATCAGCTGATCGCTCGAACCACAGAGCTTAACTGTTTTCCATGATAACTCAGCCTCATGGCAAAAGCACACTCCATGCATTATCTTTTTTCACTTTATTGAAAATAACCTTTTTTTTTTTTTTTTTTTTTTTTTTTTTTTTTAAATCGCCATCGGTCAGCGTGCCTTTGAGCTAGGTGTGGCCGCTGCTTCCCCCGTTATGTTCTGTGTTGAGTTGTCAGACCTGGTTCCCGCTGACGCTCCACCCAGTCTGCTTGCGCACCTCATTCTCCACATATGGTGAATTATCCTTTAGACCTACACAATCACGGCAACTTTATCGTATAATTTTTTTAACCATTAAATCTTCAGTATTATCTTTTTCTATCTTTCTAACTTTCATTTCCTTGTTTTGTCCCGGGAACACTGTGGTGACTGACTGGTCGTGATGCTGTGTGTTGTCCAATCAGCACAGAGTCAATTTGAAACCCTTCCCACACTTCTTCAAGCCAGCTCATAAAGAGAGCAGGGTGGCTAAAATGTTTATTGTTAAAAATTACATATTTTGACTGAGCGACTCCATATTCTGGGATGCACACCCTCATAACCTCAAGAAACCATGCTTAAAATCTGAGGCCCGTCTGACAAACGGTTCAAGAGATATGCATGGAACAGACAGACACACAAACACAGAGATTTCTTGCATTTTTAGATAGATAAAAAATATTGTGATGCACACATTATTATATACAGGGATGAGAATCCTCCGCGAATCCACGGAATTCCTCGGATTTGATCATGTCTAGGGTCATTCTCGTGAATAGTCTAAATTGGAGGAGAAAATTTTAGCGGGGGGGGGGGGGTATGTTATGAGCGGCGAGTCGTATTTTCGATTGGCTGCTCAAATCCACCACGCAGAACGCGCTGCCCAGCGAGATCAGTAATGTAATGTAACAAGGCCACTGATTGGCTGATACTTATTGTAGCAACCAATCGACGATTTTGTTATTCCTTTGTCATATCCAACACACGGAGTGAAATGCAAATGGCGGACAGTTCAATCAACCGAGTTTTCCCGATTTCGTGAAAATGGTGAACCTAAAACTCACGAAAGACAACAAAGCAAGAATTTTAGAAATCGACAAAGGGATAAGGAACAAGTTTCGTTGGGAATGGCTCGAAAAAACTGTCAATGACTGTAAAGATCGGTAAAAATACCGAAGTTGTGGTTGAAAAAATGGCCGACTTCATAGCGAAATGCAAAGTACCAGGGAAAGCCCAGTGTGTCTATTGTAATGATTTCTTGAGTTATGGATCTTGTGGTTGTGTTGCCTTAGTTGAGCACTGTTCAAAACAGAAACATCTCAAAATTGTGGCTACAAGGAGATCGAACTACTCGCTCGTGCTGCATTCAAAACGATCGATGGACACGGTCAAATTCAGTTGCCAGTCAAAGTTTATTACAACCGGCCCCGATTACGGCAGTTAGTGATCAGAAGGCACATTCCGAGGTAAGATTTTTTTCTCGTTATAAGTAATGTACTTGAGAATTTTCACGTAATGAATTTGTTATGAAATAGCATGTGTAAGTTGTGACGTCATGCCTGTTTTGAAACACTAATTGATAATTTGAAACACTAATTAAACATCTTTTAGGTTTTACTTACTTTCTTAGATTATCTTTCAAATATTAAAATATACTAAAATGCAACTTTTTTTATATTCCTAGTAACACTAACAAATGCACACATTAATAAATCAAAATGTTTGCAGAATGTCAGTATATTTTAATAAATGGGTGATGGACTTGGTGATGGGATTTTGTTAATATTTATAATTTATTTTACTTGGTTAAATTATTTTGTCTGTTCTAGAACTATGTAAATGTAATTCTGTCAGTTCTAGGGGCGGCAGTTTAGGGGGTGGCTGTGGCGCAGGTGTAGTGTGACCGACTACTGATCGGAGGGTCATGGGTTCGATTCCCACTCTGTCTGAAGTCTGCATGTTGAAGTGTCGTTGAGCAAGACACTGAACCCCCAGTTGCTCCTGGTGGCCAGGCTAGCGCCTGTGTGTGTATGGCAGCTCTGCCGCCATCAGTGTGTGAATGTGTGCGTGAATGGGTGGATAGCAGGATCTGTAAAGCGCTTTGGTCATCCAGAGATGAGGAAAAAGTGCTATATAAGTGAATGCCATTTACCATTCTAAACATATTAAATAGTAGTAAAATATAATTTAGTATTATTACATCAACATACCATTCAGATATCATAAATTTACACATGTGATGCAGCAGCAGATTAAAAAGGTAAACTATAAATGCATTTGTACTTACTTCTAACTTTAAATATAAGACCACATTTGAGCATTCTAAAACACCAGATTTCGTTAGCTTCTGCTGCGTCCCCCAAGACCCCGGCTTAGTTTCCTCTTTTTTTTCCCAAACCCCATTCTCATCCCTGTATATAGACATATGTACATTTTTATTCTATATGAAATATCAAAAGCATGGTGTGTGCATAGTTGAGTTGTTTATGTGGCATGTAATTTCTCTAGGAGAAAGAGTGGATAATATTACAGATAGTATAATAGTCGTCATCATCATAGCAGTCTGTCGGGGGCGACAATGACTGTTTCATTTAGGTCTGATCAGTTTCCTCCACGCTGCTCTGTCCTTTGCCTTCCGCTGCCAGGAACTCCTGATCTTGTTAACCCGGGCGACGTCTGAGCCTGTATGAGTTGCTTTCTGACTGACCATTTCATGAAACTGCTTGCAAAGTATTTGAGTACCACTAGCTTTTTCTGGACTAGCGGCACATTCTTGGCAGATAGAGGTATTATCAGTGGCAAGGACGGGCCAAGACAAACAGACTCCAGTATCTGTTGCAGTGACTGACTAGATGATAGGTTTGTTTATCTCTGCTCTTTGTGTAGTGCATGTCACGATGCACTGTAATGCAAGTTATTCAGTGTAAATTTGTATTGTAACACTGCTACAATATAGTACGTATAATGGTACTGTGGAGAGTGTGGGAAATGATGAGGCCAGTTTACGAACAGACGAAGTTTATTAACACTCTCTCATCAGTTATACACAGAAAAGCATGAAAGCATTCAGGCACGGTTCTCCTTTATACCCCCACCGCTCACCTCACATCTGCATGACATTCCACATCACACTGCATGACATCCAACATCACAATACATTCACCCTTAAACCCCCTGTCTACTGTTTACCCTCTGCTTCCTGACTGAGACGCTGTCTGACTCACCCAAGCCTCTACAACTCTACAATATGCATTTTGTGTCTGCTACACCACCCGCCCCCCCAGACAGAGTTTCAGTCACCACGTCTTTTGGGCTTCAGTCTCCTCCCATATCTGCTGTAACGGGGGTCTCTGTGCCGGCGGGGGGCTGCTGGACGTGTGTCTGACTGCGGGTGGGCCATGGTGGGGGGGGGGAAACCGCTTTGCCCATGTGGCTGTCCTGGTGAATCGTTTGCCTGGGGAGTTCTCAGTGGGGGTCTTCCACGCCGAGGGGCCCGGGCCAGCAGCACTTGCTCGTCCGCCACTACAAAGGCGGGCTTAAGTTTGTCTATGCATATTTTCTCCCGACGCCCCCCCCAAGTCTAGCAAAAAATGCTTGTCCCCTGTTTCCAGCACTCTGAACTGGCCATCATAGGGTGGGCGCAATGGCGGGTGGTGAGCATCGTGTCTGACGAACACGAACTCCGCGTTCTTCGAAGTTTTTGGCACAAAAGCGCATGGAAAACAGTGGTGGGCCGGGCAGCGTGCCTGTGTCTGCACTACGCTGCAAACGCTGAGACGGGCAGTTGTCTGGCGCAGGATTATCTGGCAAAAATTCCCCAGGCAGCTGCAGTGGCTGAGGAAAAAACCAGCTTAGCCGGGGAAGCCTCCAAATTCCCTTTTGGTGCAGAACGCAACCCCAATAAAACCCACGGCAACCGGTCAACCCAATTTGCATCCGTCAACGAAGCCCTGGGTGCTGCCTTCAGTGACCTATGAAAATCATCCATCATGCGCTGGAACGTCTGTGCCGCTCCTTTTAATCCGAATGGCATGCGCAGAAACTCGAACAAGCCAAACAGAGTTATTACCGCTGTTTTTGGTATGTCCTCTGCGCACACTGGGACCTGGTGGTAACCGCGGACCAGGTCTATTTTAGAAAAAATGCGTGCTCCAGCGAGGTGAACGGAAAAATCCTGAATGTGGGGAATCGGGTAGCGGTTGTGTGCTGTGGCATTATTCAACCTGCGGAAATCACCGCACGGTCGCCACGACCCCTCAGCCTTAGGGACCATGTGTAGCGGGGATGCCCATGGGCTGTTCGAACGCCTGATGATGCCCAACCTTTCCAGGTTGGCAAACTCCTCGCGCGCTATGGCCAGTTTAGCTGCGGCGCTGAGGTCGTGCGAAAACGGGCGGCCCGGTGGTGGTGATAAAGTGCTCCATCCCATGTTTAGCGATGGCCGCTGAAAACGTCAGGACCGTGAGTGCTGGGAACTGAGTGAACAGTGTGTGGAACTTACCGCCTGGAGCTGTGACGTTGGCTTGTGTTACTGGCCCGGCCCCTCGAGCTGTACAGGGGAGAGAGTCAAAAGACAGTGCATTAACCAGGCGCCTGTTAGCAACATCAATTAGTAAACCATGCGCACACAGAAAATCAGCTCCCAGGATCGGGAAACTCAGTGCTGCTATGACAGAAGTCCACTCGTATGTACGGCCGTGTAGAGATAAAGCCAGTGTTCTCTCACCAAAGGTCTTAATGTCCGAGCTGTTTACTGCTACCAGCCCGGGGCCGCTAGGTCCTGCCAGCCAGTCGGCGTAGGTCGGCAGGATGATGCTCTTCTGGGCTCCGGTGTCTACGAGGAAACACCTCCCTGAGCGCGAGTCCGTCACATAGAGCAGCTTGTTCTCTTTGCCGGTGGTCGCAGCTGCTACTGACTGCCGGCCCTGGCATTTCCCGAGTGCTTGAATTGGCACGGTGGCGCGCATCTGCGTGCGTTCCCTCCAAAACGGCGGTGGTAGAAGCAGAGCATGTCTCTCTGGCGCTCCTTGGCCCCCGCTGCCTCTACCGTCGGTGGCTCCTCGCCTCCTCTGGTCGTCTCGCTGGGCTCCGCCGCGTTCACCGTGAGCGCTCTGGTGGTGAGAATAATCCGGTCTGCCTCCTGGGCTAGCGCACGGTAGTCACGCACGGTAGTCACGCGAGGCCAGCAACGGCGAATTGGCCAGGACCGCTCTCGCCTCTGTTGGAAGGTTCCGGAGGAAAAGGTGGGCAAACAGAAAATGCCCGTCGTCCGCGCCCATTAACGCCAACATCTTCTCCATCAGATCAACAGCCGAACCATCTCCTAACTTGGAATGCCCCAGGAGCCTCTCTGCTCTCTCACAGTCCGAGAGCGTGTAGCGCCGGGTCAGCGCAGCTTTGAGAGCCTCATATCTGTCGTGGGCTGGGGACTGGTCGAGCAGGCTCGCTACCTGCTGAGCTGTGCGAGCGTCCAGCGCTGCAACCACATGGTAAAACTTGGTGTCGTCTGCCATTATTCCCCGGAGGGCGAACTGGGCCTCGGTGTGGTGGAACCAAGAGCACGGGTTGTGCTGCCAAAAGTCCGGTAGTTTGACCGAAACAGCGCACGCGTTGCTGGAGGTTCCTGTCCGGGCCGTCTGTGGGATGCTTGCCGTGTTGCTGGGGCTTCCCGTCTGGGCCGACTCGGGGGTTCTTGCCTCGTGTTCCATAATACGTCTAGGGTCACCAGTGTGGAGAGTGTGGAAAATGATGAGGCCAGTTTACGAACAGACGAAGTTTATTAACACTCTCTCATCAGTCATACACAGAAAAGCATGAAAGCATTCAGGCACGGTTCTCCTTTATATCCCCACCACTCATCTCACATCTGCGTGACATTCCACATCACACTGCATGACATCCAACATCACATTACATTCACCCTTAAACCCCTCGTCTACTGTTTACCTTCTGCTTCCTGACTGAGATGCTGTCTGACTCACCCAAGCCTCTACAACTCTACAATATGCATTTTGTGTCTGCTACAGTACAGTAATTAAAAATACACAAGTAACCATTTAAAGTAGAACTGAACCCACCTTTTTGCCGAAAAAGTAGAATAGCAGATTAATTCCTTATTACCTATTGTATTTTTCAACACATAAAAGAAATTTTTAGGCCGTGCGATGGCCAAGCTATAAGCCGATAAACTTTTGCCTCTGGCTGGCAGTGCCAAACAAACCGGAAGTAGTGCAGACGACGCTGCGTGACGTCACGAGTGTGACCCTTATCAAAACAACAATGGCAGATGATAGCAGTTCCAGCAGTCAAGAACACCAGAGTTTTCAGAGTGAAGAGGCATTCAGGATCGGTGACGAGACAGAGGAGGATGCAGGAGTGTCAAGTGAACAGGAAGAGAGCGAGGGAGGCATCGAACCGTACAGATTAAAGCCAGAATTTTCGGGGGATTCCGGCACCAACTCAGACCGCAGCAGTGATGGGGAGGAGAGTCGCTTATTGAATACAGAATGGTGAGTCTTTACTTTGGCATGTTTGGGGTGTCAGGATAAGGAAAATTAACAATAAAAAGGAAAGGGGAAAAAAAAAAAAAAAACATCAGCATTTTTCCAACTTATTACAGTGATCCCTCACTTATCGCGTTTAATGGGGACCAGAACCGACCGGGCAAAGTGAAAAACCGCGAAGCAGCATCATCCCCCCACCCCCAAGGGCGTCACAAGCACTATTTTGCACAAAAAGGCACAAGAGAACAGCGAAAAGTGCCACTAAGCAACACGAGCGATAAAGAACAATGAATGCGGTCTTCCTTCGCTGGGTATAGGCGCTCAGCAGGGAGCGAAGCTGGGTAAAACGTCTTGGCCAATCAGCTTGCGAGGTAAAACGTCTCGGCCAATCAGCTTGCGATATTCCCGAGCGGTGAAGAGGTGGGCGGAGAGGAGTGGAGTGGTGGTCAGAGAGGTGGATTTTGAGTTGTGCGGGCTCTCCGTGTTGATACCTGATGTTCTAATGTAGAAGGCAGGGAGAAGGCAGGTAGAAGGCAGGGAGAAGGCAGGGAGAAGGCAGGGAGACTACATTAGAACATCAGGTATCAACACGGAGAGCCCGCACAACTCAAAATCCACCTCTCTGACCACCACTCCACTCCTCTCCGCCCACCTCTTCACCGCTCGGGAATCTCGCAAGCTGATTGGCCGAGACGTTTTACCCAGCGAAGGAAGACCGCATTCATTGTTCTTTATCGCTCGTGTTGCTTAGTGGCACTTTTCGCTGTTCTCTTGTGCCTTTTTGTGCAAAATAGTGCTTGTGACGCCCTTGGTGGGGGGGGGGGTGACGCTACTTTGCGGTTTTTCACTTTTCGCGGTCGGTTCTGGTCCCCATTAAACGCGATAAGTGAGGGATCACTGTATATCTAGAAACGCATCGCTTCCCGGTCGCTTTTCCTCCCCCTTTCTTTTCTTTCGTCGCCATGACAGCTTTCCTTGGCCACTGAACAGATCTTCCCAGGTGTTGGAAGTGTTTTGTAGTCGACTATCACGACAAAATGCACCAAAAACAACCAGTGTCGACGTGCTCGCAATGGTAAACATGAGGACTGGGTCACACTCGTGACGTCACGCGGAACTCCGGCTGCACTTCCGGTTAATCGGCGGATTTGTCTGATTTTTCAGGGCGGGAAATTCAAAATCGCGATTTTCTCCAAGATTCCGGGATTTGTGGAGGGGGTGCCAATGATAAATTATCTTTATAATTGTATGTACTATCACCCAGTGCCGTTCAATGCCTTTCAGTTCAGTTCACCTTTAAACAAGACGACTGAGATTAAATGACTGTGATGTATAACATTGTTTTATCTTCATTGAAACTTCAGTCCCCTATAAAAGAATAAACTCATAACTTCCCATGTAAGGTTATTTATTCATTTCTTTTCGTGGCCACAGTACATTTAAAGCTTGAAGATGTCAAAGGTTAAAACTATTTTTTTCCCTTTTAAGTAAAGAAGCTGGGAGTGGCCGTGGTTGCTACTGTCTTGTTTTCATTCTGCTTTCCCGAGATCACGGGATAAATTATAGCCTTATCATAGGATGACATCGTATGACTTTCAAGTAAACAAAATGTGTGTGGGGGGGGTAGCGATCATGGTTGCCCTTGACTTCTGTATTTAAGGTTAAATAATTACATGATCCTCCCTCCAACTTCAAGAATAGTCATCTTAACTATTTATGATTTTCAAGTTGGGCAAACAGTACAAAAGGCAAAACTCAACATTGCTTATTAGTCCATTTCAGTGAAGGCTGCATATGTGGCTACTCCTACCCAATTGCCTAGATGCTCACCAAACTCACACACACACAATGATCCTCAGGTGGGTCTGAGTCCACCTTGTGCTGAAGGTCTGGAGATTTAGGCCCTTGCGTTATTTCACCAGAATCACAACTCCTAGGCAATTGCCTGAATGCTCATCAAGCCCTGGTTAAAGGTGGAAAGGGCCACTTCTGATTCTGGAGCTGCAGGTTGTAGACCCCAGCTCTTGGCCGTTGACAGCAACTTGTTGGTCCTAAAAAGAAGTAAACCTCATTAGCTGTTTTTATACAAATTGACAGTTCAGCAGACTGTGATGGTCTAGTTTAGTGATTACTGCTTAAATTTCATATGCTGTATCATGTTTTGCATGGTAGATCTCTATTGTGGACTCGACTGTTTCCGTGTTCTTCACAGGAGCTGTTTGTATCCAAAGAGCTGAAGTCTCTGTGCGACTATTACTTTGACGGAAAGGGCAAGGCGATCCGACCAATGATAGTCATCCTGATGGCCCGTGCCCTCAACATTCACAGCAACAGAGCCGGGTAAAGACGGACCGTTTACAAGATGCATCACATCTAATGATGAGTCTGTCCAGATGACCATATCCAGTACAGTCCAGGGTTTTATTTGACCAGACAGTGTTTTGTCCCCTGTAGAGATTTGCTCCCGGGTCAAAGGGCCGTCGCAATGATCTCTGAGATGATCCACACCGCCAGCCTGGTGCACGACGATGTAATAGATGGGTCGGATAAGCGGAGAGGGAAGAGGACGATTAACGAAGTGTGGGGTGAAAAAAAGGTAAGAGATAAAATCAGGTGGAAAGGCAAAATTTTACTCAGGTAAAAGTTAAATTATGATGTTGTGATTATTATAAAATGATGTAATTATTACCAAGAGTAGTCGCCCAAAACTTTAAGAAAATATCTACTGAAATTTACTTGAGTTGTAACAACTTTATTCTCACCAGTTAGTTTTTTCTCTTCAATTTGTAACTCTACACATAAATTTGCATTTTTTTCCCCCACATACGTAAATTGATGTTTTTTCATGTACGTTCATTTACTATAATTTTTCTTATAAATTTCGAATATTTTTTCCCTTAATACATTAGCAAATTTCCATTGCAGTTTGTGAGATTTTTCCCTAAAATTTGCAACTGTTTTGTCATAATTTTTTTTTGTCCCTTTTCAGAGTAATTTACATATCTTCACTCTGAAATTTGCTGTTTTTTTTCCCTTATGTATTTGCAGGTTTGCTTTTGGGAGGCGGGGGGTTGCAAATTTGCAACTTTAGTGTTTGGAATTTGAAAATCAATTCCACACTGTCCGCATGCCCTTTAATCCATATCATATAAATAAACGGTAATGAATATTTCCTGAGCTAGAATAGCAAAACTATGATTTCAGATCTCAGAAGAAAACAAAAGTAACTCAAAGAGCGCAAAATGTACTCACATAAGGGGAAAAAATCTTTATGTACTTACATGTACTTGAGTATACGTAACTAATATACCATCTCTGTACAATAAATACATATTTAAAATGTAAAATAGTAAAATAAAATAAATATTGAACACGTCAACATTTTTCTTGTTAAACACATTTCTGATGGAGCCATTGACCTGAGATTTTCACCAGATATCAGTAACAACCCAAGTAATCCATACATACAAAGAACTCAAGGCAGCTGTGTTCACAAAACAAGTTATATTTAATAAAGTGGAATCACACAGGGAATAAGTATTGAACATGAAGAAAAAGAGGTGCAAAAAGGCATAGAAAGCCAAGAAACCAGCTGAAATCCATCAGAATTTAGGAAGCCATCTCATCCCCCATCAGTGCAAATTAATTTCAGCTGGTTAAGTCCTGACTGATGGCCTTTAAAAAGGTCTGTGAATATCAAATTGTCACACCACAAAGAACTTATGATAGGTAGAACCAAAGAGCTCTCTCTATACCTTTTCAACCTTATTGTTGCAAAACATAATGATGGCATTGGTTACAGGCACATTTCTAAACTGCTGGATGTTCCAGTGAGCACTGTTGGAGCCATCATTTGGAAATGGAAAGAACATCATTTTATCATAAACTGGCCACAACTAGGAGCTCCTCACAGAATTTCGAACAGAGGAGTCAAAAGAATTATCAGAAGAGTTACCCAAGAGGCAAAGACCACTCGTGGAGAGCTCCAGAAAGTCCAGGGGCCTCATGTATAAAGTGTGCACGCACAAAAACACGGCGTATGCTAATTTTCACACACACACAATGGGATGGTAAATGGCATTCACTTATATAGCGCTTTTTCTCATCTCTAGATGACCAAAGCGCTTTACAGATCCTGCTCTTGACCCATTCACACACTAATGGTGGCAGCCTCACTTTAACAGACCCTCAGGTGGGTCTGTTAAACTACAAAACAGCTGAAACTCACAGAATGTGTTAAAATAACATTTCTTCTTCAGTTAAAATGATTTGTGTACGAATTCATGGTTGAAAAACATGATTATGTAGAAGCATGCTCAAATAACGAGGCTGAGTTTCAGTCATAAAACCAGCTTTATTTGACAGAACGCAGCTTCTAGCATTCTCAAAGCAGGAAAGAGAAAGAATCATACTTCAACACCCTTTTATACATTTCCAGCATCAGAATTCAAGTCACATGGTGTCTTCAGTCAACATACAGTTACAAAGCATCCCCTTGAAGCTTCACCATTGTCTCTCATTTCCTGATGAACCGGAATACCCTCCGGGGCGTCTTCTGTGGGACAAAGAGACAAATCTCACACTTCCTTGTTGCCTCCTGTAGATTCGAGTCCTCAGTCCTTGCAGACGTGACACCCCACAATACACATTCAGTCCTGTCTCTGTGGCAGCGTGAGCCCACAATGTGTGTCGGCCACACTACCCCCCTCCAAACGTCTAGTAAGGCAAAATCTAAATGGCATAACAAAAAGAAAAACACAAAGCACTCCATACATCGCTAATCAATCCACCAACTGCCTAGGTTTTAATCTTCTGCCGAATCTGCTGCAACCTGGCTTGGCTGCACCTGCAACATCTCTCTGCACCTGTGGATTAAAGCCGTTAGCACCTCTCTGTGAAGACTTGGGAGAATGTCTCCTCGGCGGCCTGCCCTGGCGGGGGGGCCTCGCGAGCTGCACCTCCTCGTCAGCCAGAACAAAAGCGGGTTTGAGTCTGTTAATGCAAATCAGCTCCCGTCTGCCCCCTAAATCTAGCAGAAAATGCTTCTGCCCGGTCTCCAGCACTCGAAACGGTCCGTCGTAAAACGGCCGCAAACTTGGACGCTGGGCGTCATGTTTAACAAAAACAAACTCTGCATTTTTTAAAGCCTTGGGCACAAAAACGTGTGGGAAACTGTGATGGACCGGGCCAGGAAGCGTGTTTGCTCCTGAGCCGCTCTGCCACGGCTGAGCGGGGGGGCCACTAGGTGCGGGATTATCAGGAAGAAATTCCCCGGGCAAACAAAGCGGTTGAGCGAAAACTAATTCAGCCGGGGAAGCGTGCAAATCTTCCTTAGGTGCAGAACGCAACCCTAATAAAACCCATGGAAGTTTGTCTACCCAATTTGTATCCGTTAGCGACGCTCTGAGGGCTGCTTTCAATGACCTGTGAAAGCGTTCGCATAAACCATTAGCCTGGGGGTTATACGCAGTGGTGCGATGAATCTTCACCCCCAAGCTGCGGGCCGTCGATGACCACAGCTCGGAAATAAATTGGGGACCCCTGTCGGACGTTATGTCCGACGGTACACCAAAACGCGCAACCCATGCTGCTAAAAATGCTCGCGCAACCTCTTCCGCTGTGGTTGATGTCAGAGGAACCGCCTCTGGCCAGCGCGTGGTGCGGTCTACCATCGTCAAAAGATGTGTGTGCCCGTGTGATAACGGAAGCGGGCCGACCAGGTCAATATGCACATGATCAAAACGCTTAGCGGGGATGTGGAAAGGTTCTAACGGGGCCTTAGTGTGTCTGTGTATTTTAGCTCGCTGACACGCTACGCAGGCTGCTGCCCATTCCTTGACCTGTTTGCGCAACCCGGGCCAAACAAATTTCTCCCCCACCAATTTGATCGATGCACGCACCCCCGGGTGTGCGAGAGAGTGGACCAAGTCAAAAACACGGCGACGCCACGCGGTTGGCACCACAGGGCGGGGCCGTCCCGTGGAGACATCACAGATTAGTGGGGGCATACCGTTTTGTTGCACCCTGTGCTCCAGCCTTAACCCTGTTGGTCCAGACTGGAGCGCGCGCACGTCCGCGTCGTTAACCTGCTCCGCAGCCATAGCTGCATAATCTAACCCAACACAGACCGGGGCTGCGCGCGCTCCCGCGTCGCTGCCCGGGCCCGCGGCCATGGCTACAGAGTCTGCCCCTATGGGGCTTGGCGGTGCTACTGCCCGCGAGAGGCAGTCTGCTACAACATTGTGTTTACCCGCGACATGCTGAATATCAGTAGTAAACTCCGATATTGCGGCTAGTTGCCTTTGTTGCCGGCCTGACCAGGGTTCTGAAATTTTGGCCATCGCAAACGTTAGCGGTTTATGATCCACAAAAGCGGTGAAACGTCGCCCCTCTAACCAGAACTGAAAATGACGGATGGCCCAGTGTAGGGCCAAAAGCTCCCTGTCAAACGCGCTGTATTTCCGTTCACTATCGCGCAAGGTCCTGCTGAAAAACGCGAGGGGTTGCCAGGTACCTGCCACAAACTGTTCAATTACCGCCCCCACCGCTACATCGGAAGCGTCAGTGGTGAGCGCCATGCGGGCCGTTGGAACTGGGTGCGCTAACAAAACTGCGTTTGTCAGGGCCAATTTGACCTGGGCAAAAGCGCGCTCCCGCTCCGGAGACCATTCAACTTTATTTGCGGGCTTTTGTTTTTTTAACGCGGTGTACAATGGCTGCATGAGTCGTGCTGCGCTTGGGAGGAAACGGTTGTAAAAATTAACCATCCCTAGAAACTCCTGAAGCGCCTTGACCGTTTGAGGTTGCGGAAAATCCGTTATGGCACGCACTTTATTTGGAAGGGGAACTGCTCCCTCTGCCGAAACGCGATGTCCCAAAAAATCAATCTGCGCCACCCCAAACTGGCACTTCGCTGGGTTAACTATTAACCCGTGCTCTGCCAACCTCTGGAAAACTGCTGTGAGGTGTTTTTCATGTTCGCCTTCGGACGTGCTGGCTACCAAAATATCGTCCAAATAAACGAACACGAAAGGCAGGTCGCGTAAAACTGCATCCATCATGCGTTGGAAAGTCTGCGCGGCCCCCTTGAGGCCAAAAGGCATGCGCAAGAACTCAAAAAGGCCGAAAGGCGTTATGACCGCTGTTTTGGGGACATCCTGCGCGCGCACTGGAACCTGGTGATAGCCGCGTACCAAGTCTATTTTAGAAAAAATGCGCGCCCCCGCCAAATGAACAGAAAAATCCTGGATGTGCGGAATCGGGTAGCGGTCGTGAGCTGAAATGTTGTTCAACCTGCGGAAATCGCCGCAAGGTCGCCACGAGCCGTCAGCCTTTGGGACCATGTGTAATGGCGAAGCCCAAGCGCTCTTGGAATGTCTAACAATGCCTAGTTTTTCCAGATTAGTGAACTCCTCGCGCGCAATGGCTAGTTTAGCTGGGTCCAAGCGCCGAGCTTTTGCAAAAACGGGAGGGCCTGTGGTTGTTATGAAATGTTCTACCCCATGTTTGGCCACCGTTGCTGAAAACGTGGGGACTGTGAGTGCTGGAAACTGAGCAAGCAGAGTGTGAAACTTACCACCCGCGGCTGAGACGCTGGCATGTGCAGTTGGCGGGGCCACCCGAGCTGTGCAGGGAATAGATTGAAAGGACAGTGCATTAATCAGACGTCTATTAGCAAGGTCAACCAATAAACCATGTGAGCACAAAAAATCAGCCCCTAACATGTTGGAACTGACTGCTGCTACAATAAATGTCCACTCAAATGAACGGCCCTGTAAGGACAGAAGCATGGTCCTCTCACCAAACGTTTTAATCGTGGAGCCGTTCGCTGCTGACACTGACACCCAGGGGGCTTTAGAAGGCGACAGCCGTTCCGCGTAGGTGGGTGTGACGAAGCTCAGCTGAGAGCCCGTGTCCACGAGGAACTGTTTCCCCGAGCGTGCATCCGTCAGGTAAAGCAGCCTGTTCTCGTTGCCGAGGGTCGCAGCTGCTAAATTGCACGGTGGGACGCACCTGTGCGCTCTCTCTGCAAAACGGCGGTGGTAGAAGCACGAGCCGTTCTCCGCTCCGCGTCGTCTGGCTCCTGTCGCCACCGTTGTTGGTGCGTCAGGCGCCGCGGCCGCTGGACCCGCACTGTCTCCGGACGCCGTTCCCAGACTGGCCGCCGCGGCCGAAACCGCGCTCCGCTTGTGGGCGTCGACCAACTTCTGCGCCTCCTTGCTCAACCCATGGTAGTCTCGCTTGGCCAATCGGGGTGACTCTGCCAGGGCCACTCTCACTGCTGGTGGTAGGGTTCGGAGGAAAAGGTGGGCGAAAATGAATTCGCCATCCTCAGAGGCTTTGAGCTGCAGCATCTTCACCATCAGGTCCGCAGGTCTATCGTTTTCTGCCTCCGACAGTGCCAGGAGCCCCTCTGCTCGTTGTTGGACTGAGGGGGTGAAATGGCTGATCAGCGCGTCCTTCAATGCGCTGTACTTGTCGCTGTCTGGTGGATGATTAACCAGATCTTCCACTCTCTGGACCGTGTCGCTGTCCAGCTTCGCTACCACGTGGTAGAATCTTGTGTCGTCGTTGAAGATTCTCCGGAGGTTGAACTGCGCCTCGATTGCGCTAAACCATGAGCGCGGGCTGTGCTGCCAGAAATCGGGCAGCCGGATCGTGGAGGCGGCCATCAGGCTGGCTTCCACCAAGCCCCGCTCGGGAGAATTCTGTCTGCTCATTTTCCGTCGTAGGTCACCAGTGTAGAAGCATGCTCAAATAACGAGGCTGAGTTTCAGTCATAAAACCAGCTTTATTTGACAGAACGCAGCTTCTAGCATTCTCAAAGCAGGAAAGAGAAAGAATCATACTTCAACACCCTTTTATACATTTCCAGCATCAGAATTCAAGTCACATGGTGTCTTCAGTCAACATACAGTTACAAAGCATCCCCTAGAAGCTTCACCATTGTCTCTCATTTCCTGATGAACCGGAATACCCTCCGGGGCGTCTTCTGTGGGACAAAGAGACAAATCTCACACTTCCTTGTTGCCTCCTGTAGATTCGAGTCCTCAGTCCTTGCAGACGTGACACCCCACAATACACATTCAGTCCTGTCTCTGTGGCAGCGTAAGCCCACAATGTGTGTCGGCCACAATTATTATTATTACAAGATTTATCGCCACAACTTGGCTTATTGAGCGCCGTGAAACCCCGATGAATAATAACTAATTTCCCTCAGATATAACCTGCTTCATTCATGGTCCAAAACCAGCACCACTGGAAACTGGATCCCATCTCTGTAAATATGACGTACTGATACAAAAAAAAAATTACCGGAGACGATACAGTTGACTCATGAGGCAGCGTGCACAGATTCAGCTCTCCTGGGAGGAATTCTGTTTGGCAAATGCATTGTAATCGAGCCCCAGCTCCAGTACAATATGTGCCGAGGCAACGAGAAGCCCCTGACTGCAGACTACTTGGAGGCAACTGGATTGCATATCTCTGCAGGTGAACCCCGGTAGCTGCAGCGGTGACATTTGCAGCTGTATTGGAGTAAAGAAATGTTTCCATAGTTTAAAATATCTCTGTTTGGAGAGTATAATCTGGAAATAAAAGGCTTCTTATAAATCATAGCAGTCAGTCATGGGCGACAATGACTGTTTCATTTAGATCTGATCAGATTCCTCCACACAGCTCTGTCCTTAGCCTTCCGCTGCCAGAAACTCCTGTCTATATCCAATGGTCTAACCTGATTGCATTTGCCCTTGCATAACTGTGAGTAGAGAAACTGCTGAGGGAGACACTGGTGGTCCATCCTCTCAACATGTCTGAGCCATCTCAGGTTCATCTGTATTAGGATGTCCTCCATTGATGGTAGACCAGCTCCTTTCAACACTTCTGTGTTGGTTATCTTGTCTTTCCATGAGATGTTCATTATGGCTCGAAGGTGTCTCATCAGGTACGCGTGGAGTTTCTTCACCTGCACTCTGTAGACAGTCCAAGTTTCAGCACCGTACAATAGAGTAGCCAGTACTGTCGCTCTGTACACTTTGCATTTCACACAGACACATGTCGATTGTTCCACAGTCTCTCCCTCAAGTTTCCAAACACAGCGCTTGCTCTTCCCATTCTGAGAGAGATCATCCTCCAGCCTAGCATTCTCTGAAACAGTACTCCCTAGATAGAGCATTTCTCTTACTACCTTTATCAATGTCTTACTCTTGGCTTTAAACTGTGCCACACTGAACAAGTCTGCTTCTTTCTTTGTTTGAATGTATCCTCCTTTTGAAGTGTCTTTGAAGGCCACCTCAAGCATGGCTGCCAGACATGGTGAGAAGAGTGTAGGCGCCAGCACACACCCTTGTTTCACCCCGTTGCTTACTGAAAAGTCTTTAGATACTGAACCACTCATTGCCTCGTTTGCTTGCATACCTGTATAGAGTGCCTCGATCAGGCTGACAAACTTCTCTGTACAGCCATATTTCTTGAGTACCTGCCAAAGTCCTTGTCGCGAAACTGTATCGAAGGCTGTATCGAAGGCCAAAAACATGTAGGTTTAGGGCGCTCGCGCACGCAGTGACCAGCAGCTGGTGGCTTGTCACCAGACTGCAAACCAAGTCTACCTACGGGTACAAATAAGTAACCAAAAAAAAAAAGGCTTTAATGAAGTCTATGAAGACTACATAAAGTGGCATGTTCTGTTCGATACACTTTTCTTAAACCTGTTTCAAGCAGAAAATCATGTCCATTGTGCTTCTTCCACTTCTAAAGCCGCACTGGGTTTCCGGTAGTATTTCTGCGAGATATGTTCATTGAGTCTGTTCAGTAGTACACGTGAGAGAATCTTACCAACAGTGGCTAGCAGTGATATACCTCGGTAATTTCCACAATCTTTCCTGTCACCTTTCTTGAACAAAGGCACAATACTTGCATCCTTCCAGTCTTGAGGTACTTTCTGGGCATCCCATATCTCTTGGATGAGCTTGTGCAGGCAGTTGGTCAGCTGAACGCCACCAAATTTCCACACTTCTGCTGGAATTCCATCCCTTCCTGGAGCTTTACCATCCTGTGTTGTCCTGATAGCTGCCATTAGTTCATCAAAATTTGGCGGTTCATCCAGACTTGATACAGCTGGTCGCTGCACTAGAGCTTCTTTAGCCTCTTCAGTGAGATCTCCAGGGTTGTTTAGTAGTTGGTCAAAGTGGTCTGCAAATCTGTCCAGGATCTTGTCTTTCTCCTGCAAAACCGTTTTACCATCCATCAATCCTCTTGGTTTAGGGCCCTAGATTTCTCTCAAACCTGTGAAGAATGTTTTCATGTCCTTCCTGTCTGCTGCAGTTTGAAGTTCCTCCACTTTTTCATCCCACCAGTTGGACTTCATCTCTCTGGTGTACTTCTGTAGCTCACTCTGAGCCTTTGAGTATTTCTTCTTCTTTGACCTTGTGTTACACTGTAGGTTTTCCTGCCTAGCTGTATTCCTCGCTTCTAGTAGTTTCTTCAGGTGTTCATCATGCTCATCAAACCAATCTTGATGTTTCCTCTCAGGGTGGCCTAATACATCACTCGCAGTCTGATACACCGTATCCTTCAGTGTTGCCCATTTCTCTTCTGTGCCATTCTCTGAGTTGTTGCTGTCCCAGTCTTTCAAGTTTTCATCCATTTCCTGTGTAAGTTTTTACTGCTTCTTTTGGCCTTTCAGTGCACTAGTGTTTAGCTTCCGTGGTGGCTTCGCACCCGTCCTGCAGTGCTGTTTTTGTCTTCAAATCCTTAATCTAGAGCTCAGCATAACATGATCAGTACCACAGTCCGTGCCTGTCATTGCTCTGGTGTCCAATACATCCCTTATGTCTCTCTGCCTGACTATAGGGCCTTTTCCACTTGCACGCTTTAGCGCGACACGGGACGGCTCAGCACGCTTTGTACGTTTTTCCACAAGCCCCAACACAGTTTAACAGCTGCGATTCTCAGCCCCGCTGAAGGGCAGGGTACAGCAGTGCTGAGCTGTGCCGTGTTGTGACGTTAACAGACTGGTCGCTGCTGATTGGTCAGGTTGTAACCGCCCCTCTCCTCCTCCTCATCTACCAAATCTTCACGACCTTCTCAATAAAGTTTTTGGAAAAAAAAAAAAAAAAGAATCTTCACGACCGCCTTTACTCAGCACGCAACCACTGTTGGCGGTTCCTTTTCAGTGTATTGCTGTGCTATTTTCATTTATTCTCTATCAAAAATGGCTTCGCGTAATAAGGGTGTTCCATGGACCAGTAAGGAGCTGCAGTGTCTGCTCACTGCATTGTCAGACGAACGTATTCAGCGCGAGTTAGACGGAGCCGCCCGGAATGAAAAAATATACCGGGAGGTCTCGACATCGGAGTCCTTTAACGGTGAGTTTTAATTTTTTTTTATTGTGCGTTTTTTCGCAAATATATTCGGTAAGACGCTCAGTTTATTTATGCAATAAAAAAGCTGTTCATTTGTGGATGGATCGCTGCTTTATTGCAGCACACTGCGGACTAAAGCTTTTATTGTAATTATTCATGTGAACAATACGCTGAAATAAGCTTATGTATTCTTGTTAAAAACTATTGTCTTTTCTGTATATCTTGCACTTTTGTGCTGTATTTTATTGTGTGCATTTTCCTTGTAGAATCATCCCACGCGCCCGCCGCGACAGCCCGCACGGATTAATTCAACCGAGCCTTCCTGACCCAGAGCTGGCAGAGACGCCTTCATTCTACCGAGCCTCAGCACTCAGTGGTCGGCGTGTATAAAATGTCGATTAACCTTCATGTTGTGTTGCAAAGTTTTTTTTTATTTTAATATTTTGTATATAATAAAATGGAATTGTTTTGGAAAGTGTGGTTTGTCTGTTATAACACTGAATTATAAAACAGTATAATTACATAGAAATTCCATTGCCTAGTCTGATCAAAATGATGCTGAGGGTCAACCATTGTAAAGGTAATGTAATTTTTAACTAGACCAAAAAAGAAATCTTTTTGTAAGCTTTGTTCTTTTTATTGAAATATAAAAAATTAGCACCAAGTCAGAGGTACAAGTATATGTAAATTGAATGTTCTATCGGCATTCCAAATTCAGAGATTTACAATACTTTAGAAGGAGTGTAGCATCATCTAAACGGAAAATAATAATACTGTTGTTCCAAACGTTGACCTGAAGGTGAAAAACATGAATTTTTTTAATTCAGTACATCCAAAATGCCCTAGGATGTGGTGTTGGACAGTGTGCCACCGTCTCATTATTTAATACGAATAAAAACAAGTTTCAGCTCATTATTTCTAGGTCATTTGGCAGTTAATTCAAAACAAAAGTGACTTGTGTTGTTGCAGCTTAATTATGAGATAAAATTAATTGTGAGATAAAACCACAGAGCGAGCAAGGCAATAATCCTTGGATCCTCCATTTTTTTTTGTCTCGTGTAAATAAGGACTCAGTCCGGTGCATAACATCATGGGAGTGTGGCCCCGCCTCGCTGAGAATCTGCTGCTGCCCCGCAACACTGTGCTAATGGAGACAGAAGCATTCCGAGCCGTACTGAAGTGAATCGAGCCGTACCGAGGTGTGCTGGGCTAGTGGAAAACAGGCTTATGATGTAGTCTAATAAGTGCCAGTGCTTGGCTCTTGGGTGCATCCATGTCGTCTTGTGTGTCCTTGTGCTTAAATAGTGTTGGTTATCACAAGGTTGTACTCTGAACATAGTACAAGTAGAAGTTCTCTATTAGCATTGCACTTGCCTACTCCATGACTGCCTAGCACTCCTTTCCATTTCTCAGTGTCCGAACCAACTCTGGCATTAAAATCTCCAAGTATCAGCCTGTCATCAGTCGGTACACGCCTGATGGTCTCACATAAATCACTGTAGAACTCTTCCTTCACCTCCTCTGTGTTGGTCATTGTTGGGGCATATACACTGATGAGTGTGGCATACATCTTCCGCTGTAATGGGAGTCTCATGGTCATTATCCTGTTGTTGATTGGCACCGGTTCCTCATTAAGTATTGCTGCCATCTCCTTTCTAACTGCAAAGCCCACTCCTGCTTCTCTCCTTTCTTGAGTTGATCTCCCACTCCAAAAGAAGATGTACCCATGGTCTTCCAAGCTGTCATATCCAGGAAATCTTGTTTCACTAAGTGCAGCTATGTCTACATTGTACCTGTTCATTTCCAGGGCCACAAGTGCAGTCTGTCTTTCTGGGCGCTGTGATGTTGTTCTGTCCAACAGAGTGCATACATTCCATTCTGCTACACACAAGGCTGCTGTTTTCCTCCTTTTGTCTTCCTGCTCCTAACTTACCTTTCGCTGCGTGCCGGAGTGTGAACAGATCAGCGCGGCCCTTGTAAACCCGGGCGACGTCCGAGCCAGTATAAATTGCTTTCTGATTGACCATTTCATGAAACGGCTTGCAAAGTATTTGAGTACCACTAGCTTTTGCTGGACTAGCAGCACACTCTTGGCAGATAAAGGTATTATCAGTGGCAAGGACAAGCCAAGACAAACTGACTCCGGTATCTGTTGCAGTGACTGACCAGGTGATAGGTTTGTTTATCTCTGCTATTTGTGTAGTGCATGTCACGATGCACCGACTGGCATAGTCCACCACAGACCTTGCGACAGATGGGTTTATCTGCCAGGATGTCCAGTCTCACCCTGTGTAACTGGGAGTGGTCCACCACAGACCTGTGGCAGATATTGTTTTTAGTTCTGCCAGGATGCCCTGTTTCACCCTCCACGCCCTCGGAAGGGTGGGGATGCCGGTTGAGTCACAGACGGCCTGACTCATGAGACAGGTAGTACCAGTTTTTATGTTTATCCGGTAGCAAGCAAGCCAATGCCTGACCTGACAAAAAAAAAAAAAAAAAGTGGGGATGTAAGTCTCAGTTAAAAGCTGCCAATTTCTGACCAATAAAAGTGGAATTTTATGGGTAAGAAGCTGCAACTTTAGCAAAAAGACAAAAAAGGTGTAAATTTCCAACTGGTTACAACCTCAAATAAACTAATCTACTACTACTACTAAAACACTGCAAATATAAGATTTGAGTAAAATGCTGCAAGTTCGGACTTCCGGTTATGGCGGCCGCCTAGAAGGACACGTATCACTCTGCTCTGCCCTTGGAAATAAAAATTCGGCAAATAACTCTCTCATTTGGAACAGAACTTTTCCCAGCGTTTGGGTGAGGATATGCCGGTGAAGACTAAGGCTGGGAAATCAGGAGGGGGAAAAATTGAATCGCCGAAGCAGTCCAAATTAACGGACTTTAAAGTTTGTGGCGCAGTAGAAAAAGCTGCGGATATGGCGGATGAAACTAGCGGTGGTGCGGTAACTGCTGCTGCTGACGGTGACGGCACAGGTGCAGTGCTGGCTGCCATTAGCTCAATGAGAGCAGACTTTTCCGCTAAACTTGATGGGATTATGGCAGCGTTGGATGCAATGAGAAAGGAGCTGGGTGACTGCGTGGAGCGAGTGACGCAGGCGGAGCTTCGTGTCTCAAGTGCGGAGGATGAAATTAGCGGACTTCAAATAAAGGTGCGCACTTTGGAAAAAAAAAATAAAGATCTGGAAAATAGTGTTCTGGACTTGGAATCTCGGTCCAGAAGGAACAACCTGAGGCTGGTGGGTTTACCGGAGGGAGCCGAAGGTCGTGATTCATGCTCCTTTTTGGAGGGGTGGATCCCGGAGGCGCTGAACAACGCGGAGCTAAAATCATCAGTCGTCTTGGAAAGCTCCCACCGAATTGGCCCACCGAGAGGTAACAAGGCAGCACCGAGGACGCTAATTATGAAGTTTCTCAGCTACAGAGACAGGATGACGATCTCCAACGCGGTGCGGGCCAAAGGAGAAATTAAATACCAAGATCAGCAGGTGCGGTTCTACCCAGATTTGGCCTCAAGAATCCAACAATTAAGGAAGCAGTTTGACCCCATCCGCAAAGAACTGCGCAACCTTGAGATTCGTCATGGAGTGATTCACCCTGCAAGACTTCTGGTCACATATGAGGGCAGAACACACATCTTCAAGACCCCCGAGGAGGCGCAGGAGCTCATCAAGAAGATCCAGGAAGAGACTGGTGGGAGCTAAGCATGAACAGAATATAGGGTAGAATATTTGAGCATTTAACTGATTAGAAGCATATATTAAGATTACAAAATATAGAATGTATTACATATTAAAAAAAAAAAAAAAAGTACAAAATTGCTAAAAAAAAATTTTGGAGTTAAATTGGAAAATTACAGAAGAGAGTTAATGTTACGTTATTAAAAGCAGTAGAGTTAGGGTGATTAGGAGGATGAAGAAGGAGTGGCTTTGGCTGTTCCTCGTGGGTGTGGAACGGTCGATGGCTATATCGGGAGACGGAATTTTTCTTTTGCTTTTGGGGGGATTGCCACAAATGTGGAAAGGGGGAATTTGTTTGTGTGTAGTTTGTAGGGTGAATGTTCAACCACTCATTTTTTTGCTTTTCTGTTTGAGCATGTTTACACTGCAAGGTAATCCCAAACACCCTATTGATTATAAATCAAAGCGTGAATCTTAATTTAACTTCATGGAATTGCAGAGGTCTACAAAATTTTAAAAAACTTAAACAAGTTATGAATAAAATAAAAGACATGGGTTCAAAAATTGTGTTTTTACAAGAAACTCATCTAATAGAGCAAGATGTAAAAAGAATTAGGAGTAGATGGCAAGGAAATGTTTTCACCTCATCATTTTCATCCCGAGCCAGGGGAGTTATGACTCTCATACATAAATCAGTCCCATTTCAAGTGAAAAATGTAATTGGAGACAAATTTGGAAGATATGTAATCATTCAAGGATCTTTGCTATTAGAAAACATAAATTTGGTGAACTTATATGGTCCCAATATAGATGATCAAAAGTTCTTTGCCAATTTATTTCTTATCTTATCATCACTAACAGGGCAACATATAATAGCAGGGGATTTTAATTGTACATTGAATCCCAGTATAGATAGATCAACAGGACTGGACTGTACGCACAATGGATGTAGGATGACCATTAATCATTTTATGAAAGAATTGAAATTGATAGATATATGGAGAGAAATGAAACCACAAGTTAAAGCATACTCTTGTTATTCCAATACCTACAAGACATTCTCACGTATAGATTATTTTTTGATCTCCACAGAATTAAGGTCCAAGATTCAAAACTGTTTTTATGATAACATCGTGATCTCTGATCATGCACCCTGCTGTCTAATGTATGTAGATAAGAAATTGACAAAGGAACCAGGTAGATGGCAATTTCAGCATAAATGGCTTCAGGATGAGGAATTTGTTAAGTATATAGAAAAACAGATAGATGAGTTCTTTGATATCAATACTACACAAACATCAGCATGTGTAAAGTGGGAGGCTTTCAAAGCTTTTATTAGGGGACATATTATTAGTTATACAGGTTCAAAATCTAAGAAGACTCGAGAGGAGAGAGCCCAATTGGAACATAAAATAAAAATTCTTCAAGAAAGAGTATATGCAGGAAGAGATCCAAGGTTGGAGAACGAATTACTGATTTTGAGAGCTGAATATGACAAAAAATCAGCGAATAGAGCTGCCTCGAGTCTTCTAAGATTGAAACAATCTTTTTATGAACAAGGTGAAAAATCAGGAAAGTTATTGGCATGGCAGATTAAACAATTAGAATCTAAAACACCAATTACCAGTATTATAAGTAACGGACAGGTAGTTATAGATCCTTCAGAAATTAATAGAGCCTTTAGAGATTACTATGAAAAATTATATGATACCAAAAATGAATCTGACTTAACAAAACTACATGGGTTTTTGAATGAACTATTTATACCGTGTATTCCAAATGAAAATAGGGAGATACTGGAGTCTAAAATTAGTCAAGAAGAAGTTGGACTAGCCATTGATAATATGAAATCAGGAAAAAGTGCAGGACCAGATGGTCTTCCAGTTGACCTTTATAAAAAATTTAAGAATAAATTAACAAAACCTTTTTTGGAAATGGTTTTAGAAGCATTTCAAAATAGTAATTTACCATCATATATGAATAATGCCTTAATTATACTGTTGCCAAAACCAGGTAAGCCCTCTAATAAATGTGAAAATATGAGACCAATAAGCCTATTAAATGCCGACCTTAAGATAATTTGTAAAATTTTAGCAAGACGAATACAAGAAATTTTACCAAATATTATTAATCGAGATCAGAATGGCTTTATAAAGGGAAGACAAGGCTTCCATAATGTAAGAAGACTATTTAATATTATTTATTCTAATAAAGAAGCACCGGATACAGCTCTCTTATCACTGGATGCCGAAAAAGCCTTTGATAGAGTTGAATGGCCCTTTCTTTTTGAAGTCTTACAAAGGTTTGGACTTGGAAATAATTTTATAAAATGGGTTCAGATAATATATAATAATGCTACTGCAGAAATTCTAACAAATAACAATATTTCAAAATCAATAAAAATCAATAGAGGATGTCGACAAGGCTGTCCACTTTCACCTTTACTGTTTACTATGGCAATTGAACCTTTAGCGATGGCGATACGTCTACAGTCACAAATATATGGAATTAAAGTTGGACCAACAGAACATAAAATCTCCCTGTATGCCGATGACATAATTTTGTTTATGTCAAATCTTAAAAAATCAATTCCAACCTTGTTGAATTTAATAAAGAATTTCGGGGAAATATCAGGATATAAAATAAATAAAACTAAATCTTCAATATTAATGCTAAATGAGACCCAGAGAAATTACCCAGCCCCTGAGGTAAATCAATTTAATGTTGTAAATCAGTTCAAATATTTAGGAATCCAAATTGTGCCTAAGCTAGAATCAGTCGCCAGTGTCAATTATGAAGCCTTAATGACAGATATTGATAAGTTACTTCAGAGATGGATGTCACTACCAATGTCGATGATCGGGAGAATTAATATACTTAAAAGTAATATTTTACCTAAAATACTTTATTTATTTCAATACATTCCCTTACCACCACCTTTAGATTTATTCTCAAGAATTAAAAAAAAGTTAGTGGAATTTATATGGAACAACAGGAGGGCTAGATTACGTCTGTCTTTATTATATTTACCATTTGATCGTGGAGGTCTGAAATGTCCAAATTTTATGTTGTATTATTGGTCGGCACAACTGAGGTCTATGACATATTATTTTTCATCAAATGATCTCCCTCACTGGACTGAAATGGAATCATACAATTTACCTTTACCTCTTCCCATATTCATATACTCAGATTCGGCAAAAAAATTACAAAAACAAGTTAAAAATCCATTTGTAAAGCATATGATCAAAATATGGTGTGAAGCTAAAAACTATTTAAAAGAACCACAGTTATTGTCACAATTTAGTCCAATATGGGGTAATCAATATTTTAAACCAGGGAGAGCGGACGCTGTATTTAAAGTATGGAATTTAAAAGGGATACAAAAGATTCAGGATTTATATTTGCCATGTGCAGAAAACATAATGTCTTTTGAAGAGTTGAGGATCAAATTTAATCTCAATAGAACACATTTTTTTAAATATCTTCAACTTAGAAACTTTATTCGATCAAATCAAAATAATGCTCTCACTCGACCTATCTATTCATCCTTGGAAAAAATGTTGATGAAAGATAGTAAAAGAAAGGGTATTATTTCAGAGTTTTATAACTCATTGACACTATTTTCAAGTGAAAACTCACTGAAAAGATTAAACTACTGGAAAGAAGATCTGCAAACTGAAATTCCAGAGGAACAATGGGAATTGGCTTGTACAGAAGCTCAAACCAAATCAATAAATGTACGCCTTAAATTGATACACTTCAAATGGTTAATGCGGATGTATGTTACACCGGAGGAGTTAAATAGATATAACAAAAATATACCAGATACGTGCACAAAATGTATGGAAAGTAAAGGAACTCTATTTCATTGTGTATGGGAATGTAGATTAATAAGAATGTTTTGGGAAGAGGTGAGGGTAACAATTGAAAAAAATAATCTCAAAACAAATCATATTGAATCCTAAACTGTTTTTGTTGGGTCTGTACCCAGAAAAGCATAATTTTAATAAAAGTGAAAGAACATTCATAGACCTCAGTTTGCTTAATGCCAAAAAATGTATTGCACTATTATGGAAAAAGACTTATAGACCAGATGTGACTCAGTGGTTAAGACAGATGTTAACAAACCTTCCATTAGAAAGAATAACATATATACTGAAATCAAAGGAAATTGTGTTTGAGAATATATGGAGACCTTTTATTGATTATGTAAAAAATTTAAACATAACTCTTGAAGAAGAAGGTGAATGATATGTGCGGACCTTGTAAATTCCAAACTGGTGAATATAATATGTATACTTATGTGTTGGATTGTCTAGACTAAACAGAGGAGCATTGTTGAAGATTTGATTTTGTTGGTGGTTGTTGGTGTTTTTTAGTACATTTTTTTTTTTGTAGTACTTTAGTGTTAGTGTTTGATTGTTTGTATCATGTTTGTTTAAAAAAAAAAAAAAGGTTCAATAAAGATATTGTGGAAAAAAAAAAATGCTGCAAGTTCAAGCTTTTTTAAAAAAAAAAAAAAACAAAAAAACAAAAAAAAAAACTGCAAATTCAAGAGTAAGAAAAGTTTTAAATTCATGAGGAAAAAGCTGCAAAATTATGAATAATAAAAAGCTGCAAAGTTTCAAGTGAGAAGCTGCACATTTCTGAGTAAAATGGCTGCAACTCTGCAGGAAAATCCTGCAAATTTATGAGAAAAATTCTCACATTTACAAAAGAATGTTTCTAATTTACTTGAAAAAGAATGTGATAAATTGGCGTGTGTTGGCCTTTTTTTTTTTTTTTTTTTAATAAAAACCGACAGCCGTGAGGAGGAACTAAACGGTGGTGTTTGGTGGTGTTAAATCTTGCAGATCTGCACTAATCAGCAGGGAAAAAGAGAAGAAGAGGAATAGGTGATCCCCAGCAGCAGAAATAATCCAGGTAACCCAGGAGGAGTAAACACATGACACCCAACAGATCACCCCCCCCATGACATCAGTGGGAACAGCTGGGACAAACTTCACACCTCTGTCGATTTACATGTTCCCTTCTGAGGACAATTCAAGCAGAGCTCCTGAGATGGAAACCAAAGGGTTAAAGGGTGACATGGCTTTAACAGCAGCACTGATAACCCCCCCCCCCCCCCCCAAACTGACCTGCTGGACAGGAACTAACAACTCCTCAGACCTGTTAACACAATTTTAACAACAAAAGGACATGCAAAAGAACAAGGATTCCATTTGATTTAACAGGATAGCAGCGTGAATCTTCTGGTCTGTGAATGAACAGAGCAGCCATGAGTGTTTCACGGAGTCACTTATTGAATTATAATGGTTAATCTAAGTCACAATTTCTTTTTTTTTTTTTTTTTTCTTTTTTTTTCTAAGTCACAATTTCAAGAAACATAAGCTTCAGGGGACACTTAAACCCATGACACATTGTTTTAAATTTTGCTGATTTTTTTTTTTTTTTCCCGCTTCTCTTCCAGTCCTTATGGCCACTTTCTGATTGCTTTGAGTTTTTAAAACATCATTTTAAGAGTAATGTTAACTGACTTAAAGTACATTTCTAACTACACAAAATCATACAATACGCCATTTAACATACAATTTCATTTGATCACATTTAGATCTTAATTCAAACAAGCAGAGTATTTGCAACCGACTTAATTAAGACTCAAACTAAAAACAATCAATCTGAATATAACTGGGAGCATTTAAGAATAAAAAATCTTTGGATTCCTTAATGAAGTTCTGCCTGCAGGTCACCTGCACTCAAACATTCCAAGTACCACTCACGGGACAGACCAGATTCCATACAAAAATGTTAAAATTTTACTTTGGCTTCGTCTTTAAGGGGTTGCTGTTCCAGTTAAGTCTCAAGTGTTGAAGAGTCCACCTTTGTATAAAATGGCCAAGTCAGTATACCACAAAAGGCTCAAAGTCGCTAAGATAATCCAAAGGTTAAACCGGCTGTTGGTGTCATTTAAGCCCTGCATGGCTTCGACAACGTGGAACCAGCATTTCACTTTGCAGTAACTCACTGCCATCCATTTCAAACGAGCAAGTTTAAAACACACATAACACTAAAGTTAAGAGTATTGCAAGAAGGAAAATAGTTTAATATAAAACACAGCTGTCTTACCTTGAAATGTCCTTTACAAATGAAGATGTTCAAACTGAAGAATGGAGGAAAAATGTAAAAAAAAAAAAAAAAAAAAAAAAAAAAAAAAAAAACCGTAATAACGGTCCAAAATATCCAGTGGATACTGTTTCATATATCTGGATTTTTTTTTAAATTTTTTTCTTACAGCATTTTCTTGATTTAAACATCCATCATCTTTCAGTAGGAAATCCATACAAGTCTTTGTACACAAGGCCCCTGCTCACAGCTTCAAAAAAAAAATATATATATATATATATATATACAGTATACTGTATATACACAGTATATATATGAACCTTTCTTTGTGGAGTTTGCATGTTCTCCCTGTGCTGCGTGGGTTTACTCCAGGGGCTCTGGTTTCTTCCCACAATCCAAAGACATGCGTGTTAGGTTAATTGGCTGTTCTAAATTGTCCCTAGATATCTGTTTCCTGTAGGCCCTTAGAGTAGAGGGTTAGTACTAGTGAAAGCGCTTTGAGTGGTCTTTGTGACTAGAAAAGCGCTATATAAGTGCAGGTTAGTTAGTTAGATATATAAAATAAAAGGCTGTCTTGCGTAATTTGCATTCTGACATAGAATTGGTTTGTAACTATAAATTTGTCTGTAAGATTGGAGTGGTATTCAATGCTGTTTATTTACTTTATTTACTTATTTTACTCAGTAACATCATGTCTGTCTATGCGGATTACCGAGGGCTTTCTTTCACAGTATTTGTTCCGTGTGCCAGCCCCCCCACTGTCACACTGTCATATAGTGATCAGTCTATAGACTTTAACTTTAATGCCATTTTATTTTATTTCAGTCTGAGCCGGCTGCATTAACTGAGGTGTAGGCACAAGTTGTTGCTTCAGCCTACACCCTTTCTGTCCAAAATATGTCGTCTTTTTCTGTTGCCTTTTGTTTTGTTATGATACAACAGAAATTAAAAAATAAAAATGAACGGTCATTGTAACATGGTCCACCCGGTAAACTTAGGTTTATTGTTGATTCCAGAGGGTCCGAACAAAATAAAATATTTTTTTCTGACATCCACCTCCATTATCAACACTTAAGCGTCACATTCCATTAAGTTATTATTTTTTTATGTTGTGCTTTCCCACAGGATTGACAATCACTGTTTGACAGAAGAGTGACAGAAGGGGCGTTTTTTTCATTTACATACGTAGTCATTAGTTGGAGGAACCGAGGTGGAGTAAAGAGAGCGTGCACATGCACTGACTTTTCACATGAGGTGGGATGTATAAAGAAAAGGAGCGGAGAATCGGGCGTGTGCACGGTTTTGTAAATCTGAAAATTTTGTGTGCACGTACTTTTCAAATTTTATGAGTATGCCATCTTTCAGTATGAAAGTTGCGCAATCCTTTATACTGTACATGAGGCCCCTGGAGTTAGCAGGTACTGCTGTTTCAAAGAAAACAATAAGTAATGCACGCAAAGGACATGGGCTCTATGCCCATTCACCTCGCAAGACTCCATTGCTGAAGAAAAAGCATGTTGAAACTTGTTTAGAGCTTTGTTGTTTGCTGCACAACATTTGGGCAAGCCAGTAAAATACTGGCAGAATATAGTCTGGTCAGATGAAACCAAAATTGAACTTTTTGGATGCCACAACACACAGCATGTTTGGAGGAGAAATGGCACTGCACATCCCATCATGGTGTGGGGGTGTTTTTCAGCACATGATACAGGCAGACTTCATATAATTGTACATTTGTCCACTCATTTTTCCTTCAGAGACATCCTTGATAAGAACCTTTTGCCATCTGCCAAGATGCTGAAGATGAAACGAGGGTGGACATTTCAGCAAGACAATGATCCCAAGCACACAGCCAAGGAAACTCTCAACTGGCTCCAGAGAAGGAAAGTAAATCTGTTAGAATTTCCCAGTCAGTCACCTGACAGGAATCCTGTTCAAAATCTATGGAATGAACTGAAGAGCAGAGTTAAGACACCCATGGAACCTTCAAGATTTGAAGACAGTTTATGTGGAAGAATGGGCTAAAATCACTCCTGAGCAATGCCTGCACCTAGTTTCTCCGTACAGGAGGAGTCTGGAAGCTGTTATTACCAACAGAAGCTTTTCTACTAAATATTAAATGAATTTCACCAAGCGTGTTCAATACTTATTCCCTGTGTGATTCCACTTTATTAAATATAACTTGTTTTGTGAACACAGTTGCCTTGATTTCTTTGTATGTATGGATTACTTGGGTTGTTATTGATATCTGGTGAAAATCTCAGGTCAGTGGCTCCATCAGAAATGTTTCATGAGAAAAATGTTGACGTGTTCAATACTCATTTTCCCCGCTGTATCCTCCTTTTTGGCATCTTAGCTTTTGTGTGTTTATTCATATATTTGTTTTATTTAATCTCTCTTCAGGCCATCTTAGCTGGAGATTTCATCCTCTCTGCTGCTTCCATGGCGTTGGCCCGCATCGGTAACATCACCGTGGTGAAGGTGCTTTCCCAGGTGATCGAGGACCTGGTGCGAGGTACAGTCTCTCCAGCTTTGCCTCTTTTTTTTTGTTTTGTTTTGCATGCACTGGAACGAGCCCACTAACGTACAGCGTCGCCCCTCCAGGTGAGTTCATGCAGCTGGGCTCCAAAGAGAATGAGAATGAGAGGTTCAAACACTACCTCGAGAAGACCTTCAAGAAGACTGCGAGTCTGATTGCCAACAGTTGTAAAGCAGTATGTACGTTCTATGTCCACACAAATAGCAGAGAGGTGGAGAGAAGCCCCATTTTCCTCAAGTTAACATTTTTGGTGTTGCTGCTTCTCTAATTTAAGGTGTCCATTCTGGTCAACTCTGATCCGGAAGTTCATGAAATAGCCTACCAGTATGGCAGGAATGTTGGCATTGCATTTCAGGTAATTTCTTGCACGTTTTCAGAAGAGGTTTCTGCTGATACTCCTTTTTATACTGTATGTTTTAATAAATTCATTTTTTTAATCCCTGTAGCTGGTGGATGATGTCCTGGATTTCACGTCAGGAGCCAGTCAGTTAGGGAAGCCTGCAGCCGCCGACTTGAAGCTCGGTTTGGCGACCGGTCCGGTTCTGTTTGCATGTCAGCAGGTGAGATTCTGGCTTGCATTGCTATAAAAAATGTTCTCATAAATGACAGTGAGGTTACCAGAATATACGCACACAGTCAGTGAGTCTCTGTCCATCTGTCTTTCCAGTTTCCTGAGCTTCATGCGATGATTATGCGGCGGTTCAGCTCTAAAGGAGATGTAGATCGAGCTTGGCAGTACGTCCTCAAGGTATAATGGCTAACACATTTTTTTTTTTTTTTTTTTTTTAGCTCATTCCTGAAAGGAGCTCATGCAGTGGCATTGCAGCCATACATCTGTGAGAATCACTAGTTTTCATAGACAGTTGCCTGTATGGCCACCAAACTCACACACAATAATCCTCAGATCTGGTTAAATACAAAATTAAGAAATGTAATGTATGTAAGAGTTTAATATATTGACACAGTGAGATGTTTTAAACCAGGATACCATTTAAATGTCATTTTAAACATAGTGCTTGTTGATGCTCCGCCCAGTCTGCTTGCGCACCTCATTCTCCACATATGGTGAATTATCCTTTAGACCTTAGCAATTACGGCAACTTTATAGTATAATTTTTTTTAACCATTAAATCTTCAGTATTATCTTTTTCTATCTTTCTAACTTTCATTTCCTTGTTTTGTCCCGGGAACACTGTGGTGACTGACTGGTCGTGATGCTGTGTGTTGTCCAATCAGCACAGAGTCAATCTGAAACCCCGCCCACACTTCTTCAAGCCAGCTCATGAAGAGAGCGCGGTGGCTAAAACGTTTATTGTTAAAAATTACATATTTTGACTGAGCAACTCCTTATTCGGGGATGCCCGTCTGACAAACGGTCTGACAAACAGGCCCGTCTGACAAACTGTTCAAGAGATACTGTATGCATGGAACAGACAGACACACAAACACACAGATTTCTTGCATTTTTAGATGGATAAAAAATATTGTGATGCACACATTATTATATAGACATATGTACATTTTTATTCTATATGAAATATTAAGATGGTGTGTGCGTAGTTGAGTTGTTTATGTGGCATGTAATTTCTTTAGGAGAAAAAGTGGATAATATTACAGATGGTATAATAGTAATGCAAGTTAGTCAGTGCAAATTTGTAACACTGCTACAATACAGTACATATAATGGTACAGTAATTAAAAATACACAAGTAACCATTTAAATAAGATGACTGAGATTAAGTTACTGTGATGTATAACATTGTTTTATCTTCATTGAAACTTCAGTCCCCTATAAAAGAATAAACTCATAACTTCCCACATAAGGTTATTTATTAATTTCTTTTCTTGGCCAAAGTACATTTAAAGTGTACACTAGTTTTCATAGACAGTTGCCTGTATGGCCACCAAACTCACACACAGTAATCCTCAGATCTGGTTAAATACAAAATTAAGAATTCTAATGTATGTAAGAGTTTAATATATTGACACAATGAGATGTTTTAAACCAGGATTCCATTAAATGTCATTTTAAACATAGTGCTTGTGGTGTTATTTTAGTTATTTTTTCTTTAACCCCTTGCACTCCGGTCAATTTCCCTAAAAACGCCAAAAAATAACGTGCCCAAAGTAAATCGAAAGCTGTTCTTCAACCCTTTGCAGCATCTTCATGGGGTTGGTCTCATTTAAAAGAAAACATTTTGAATTTTTGGGCAAAACAGTCATAATCTCTCTAAGTCAGGGGTGTCAAACTCATTCCATGGAGGGCCAAGACCCTGCATGTTTTGCTTCTACCCAGTGTCATCAGCAGGTGTTTTCACTGATCAGCAATCAGTGTGAAGAAATTCAGTGAAATCACCTGCTGAAGACACTGGGTGGAGGTAAAACCTGCAGGGTCTTGGCCCTCCATGGAATGAGTTTGACATCTGTGCTCCAAGTGCTCTGGCCACTGAGTTAGTCATCTAAACATACTGAACTTGAAGAAAATAAATTTGGCCTGGGTGTTTTTTTTGGATACAAATGCTTGCAAATAACACACAGCTTCAGATCTGGGCTGGAAAATGCAACAGAAATGTAGAACCAAGTGTTATCCAGCTGAGGTCCAAATTTTGTAACAATACCACAAAAAATGAATATATTACACAGCTTTTTCCTCAGGTAGTTCCCAGGCGTTTTTGAACTGTGCCAAATTGTGCCAAATGGCACAGTTTGGAAAAACGTCTGTAACTTTTGAATGATTCAATATAGAAGCTTCATCTTGGGCTCTAATGAAAGGTGACACTCAGGGCTGTGTGTGTGTGTGGGAGGGGGGTTGTCGTCCCCCCCCCCTTGCTACAGAGGACGGACATCGGCCATCGCTACATGACGGAATAGACTCATGTGGCTTCCCCCCCCCTCGCTACAGAAGAGTAGCGGGGGGGGGGGCGTTCACGGTCCGGACGCGGCGCACGAACCGTGTACCACGGCACACGGACTTCGGGCGCCGCACAGTTGTAATTTACCGATCGGTCAAAAGTCATTTTTGATTAGAATTGTCAGGGATAAAGAATAATTTAGCTTATAACACTTACCTCTTCACAGCAGCAGTGTCCTGGCGAACTTCTCTTCCTCATTGTCAGACGAACGCGACGCTGGTCCCTTGTTATGGACTCGTGGTTCTGGTCGACCCGGTCAAAACATACTTCCATTATTGCGGTTTTGCGCTTCCATGATTACGGTTTTGGCGAATGATTTACGACCTTCGTCGTCGGCCTCCGTCGGTCTATGACGACCATGGAAGAGAATCCTAAACGTCTATTCTGCTGGAATATTAAAAAAAAAAAAAAAAAAAAAAAGCACCGCCTGTGGCTGAATAGGCCGATGCGCGAATGGCAGTCCCTGTCACACAGGTTGCACTTGTGGGTGGTCTCCGTGCTGCTGGGTCTGTGACGGTTCTTCCTGCGGGTCCTTTTTTCATCTGCAGCAGTCAGTCTCTCTTCACCCAGCCTTACACAAAACAGCTTGCGAACTTCTGTGCTTCAATTGGCTCGCTGCATTCACAGCGTTGGTAGGCGGGTCCTTCTTGCTATGTTTTCAGTCATTGGTTCTTCAAGGTTTCAGAAACCCAATTCAAGGCTCTTATTAGTCGAATGAGAGGTCAATCAGATGATCTAATCTGTTTGCGGCTATGTCTGTAGTGGAAAAACGGAAATGCAGCTTTTTTTTTTTTTTCAGTGCGCGCTTGGACGCAGCGCCCTCGTGCATCCTAGAGCGCAGAGACGTGCCTGTCCGCGGTACACAGGAGTGCAACAGGTTAATAAATTACATAAATTAGGGTTAGTCTTTGAATATTTAGACTGCCTTGCAGTGAAAGTATTTGCCCCTTTCTGATTTATTTTTTCATATTTGTCACACTTAAATGTTTCATTTCATTAAAGATAACCCAAGTAAATACAAAATGTAGTTTTTTTGTTTGTTTTTTTTTTTAAATGTATTAAAGGAGAAAAAAACTATATAAACCTAAATGGCCCTATGTGGGGGGGGGGGGGGGAGTAACTGCCCCCTTGTTGCTTCATGAATTAACTGATTAACCACATTTTTTGGAAAGCAGACTTCAGTTTCTCTAGCCACACCCAGGCCTGTTTACTGCCAGACCTGATGAATCAAGAAATCACTAAAAATAGAACCTGTCTGACAAAGTGAAGTAGGCTAAAGGATTTCAAAAAGATCTTAATCTTAAAAAAAAAAATAAAATAAATAAATAAATAAATCAAGAACAGTGGAACAACCAGTTATTAGGTTCAGGGGGCAATTACTCTTTCACAGAGGGCCATCTAGGGTTGGTTAACTTTTTTCCCTTAAATGAAATAATTTAAAAATGGAATTTTGTATTTACGTCCCAAAAGCCAGTTTAGAAAGCTTGCCTCCCAGCTGGTCTGGGAACGTCTTGGTATCCTCTCTGAAGAGCTGGAACAGGTGGCTGGGGAGAGAGAAGTCTGGGCTTCTCTGCTTGAACTGCTGCCTCCATGACCCAGACCTCTGGAAAAGCGGTAGCAGATGGATGGATGGATGGATTTTGTATCTACTTGGGTTGTCATCTTGTGGAAGATGGAAGCAGACAAGGCAGCGAGCTGGACGACGCACAAACTTTATTCCACTTCCAACAGAAACTCTGAAACCTGAGTGCCTGAGCGAACTCCTTTATACACTTTAATTCCCACCTCCGGCACTCAGGGTAAACACATTAACATTCACACTGCAAGACATGCACACACATTAACATAACATTGACCCACACATCACAGAGTATGTCTTGCTACAATACACTCACACACCTGCATTCTCAGGTGTCAGCCTGACGCGGCAGGGGGCGAAAGGCGCATCTTTTTTTTTTTTTTGTTACTTATTTGTACCCGTAGGTAGACTTGGTTTGCAGTCTGGTGACAAGCCACCGGCTGCTGGTCGCTGCGTGCGCGAGCGCCCTAAACCTACATGTTTTTGGTGTGCGGGAGGAAACCGGAGAAATCCCGGAGTAAACCCGCGCAACACGGGGAGAACATGCAAACTCCACACAGCTCACTGTTGGTCGGGGGCTGGGATCGAACCCACGATCTCATGATCCCCGCGGTCCCCCGGCCGAGGGTAAAACTGTGCTGCCACAGTGCTAAACCACTGCGCCACCGTGCAGCCCGTGCATCTTTGTCTGGTTGGCTCCTCTCAGCTTTCCCCATTAGCATCCCTAACTATCTTCTCCCCCACCAACCCCCTTCTCCTGGATGGAGTGCCATGTGTATTGTGTCCACCACACAGCGTCCCCCCCCCCCCCAGAAGGGGCTCTAACCCTCTGTCACCTTGGGCTTGAGCCGGCGCCTGTAACGGCTGTAATGTGGACCGGCTGAAGTGTCTTGCTGTTGAGGAGGGAAGGAGACAAACTCGGTCTCCAGCACACAGTCCTGTGGAGGGGAAAAGGGTGGGGAGGGGAAAGACCTAGTCTGCTGCCAACAGTTCTCTGCAGGGGGAACGCCAACTTGCGGAGCCACTGTAGGTGGGCGTCTGCGCAGGGGAACTTGAGCCAACACCACCTGTTTGTCTGCCAACACATGAGTGCGCTTAAGCCTGTCAATGCAGACTGTTTCCTTATGCCTTCCCCAAGTCGAACACAAAATGCTTTGCCCCAGTTTCCAGCACTATGAATGATCCATCATACGGTGGGAGCAGCGGAGTTCTGTGTGCGTCGTGCCTAGCAAAAATGAACTTGGTGCTCTGTAAGCTCTTTGGGGCGAAGGTGTGGGGAAAACAATGGTGCGCCGGACCCGGCAGGTTAACGGCCCCTGTACTGTAAATTAATTGCCTGGGTGGGTCAATCCCGGGTGCGGGGTTTTCCGGTAAAAAAATTCCCCGGGGATCCGTAGCAGCTGAGAAAAAACGAGTTCTGCCGGGGAGGCTGCCAGATCCTCCTTAGGCACAGAGCACAACCCCAATAGGACCCAGGGCAGGTGGTCGACCCAATTTGCATCTGTGAGTGAGGCTCTGAGCACTGCTTTAAGCGACCTATGAAAGTGTTTGGATAACCCGTTAGCCTAGGGGTTGTACGCGGTGGTGCAGTGGATTTTGACCCCCAGGCTCTGGGCCATCGCGGACCAGAGTTCTGAAATGAATTGCGGACCCCTGTCAGAAGTGATGTCCGATGGGGATCCGAACCGTGCAACTCAAACCAACAAAAAAAGCGTGAGCCACTTCCGCGGATGTGGTGGAAGCCAGCGGGACCACTTCAGGCCAACGCGTGGTGCAGTCCACGATTGTCAAAAGGTGGTCTGCGGAATCGCAATGGATGACACCTGTGCCAGCTTTCCCCATTAGCATCCCTATCTTTCTTTTCCCCCACCAACCCCCTTGTCCTGGGTGGAGTGCCATGTGTATTGTGTCCACCACAGTCTAATATTAAAATTTGTTTGAGTTGAGATATTTCAGAGTGACAAATGTGGAAAAAAATATAAGAAATCAGGAAGGAGGTAAATACTTTTTCACAGCACTGTAAATGGTATACCTGTTCCCCTGACATTACCGTATTAAGGACCGATGTCCTACAGAAGCAACAAATTTTCATCTTTTAATAAATTCTGAAAAAAGCAAGTTGAATTTCTGACAACCACTGGTGCTGATGCAGTCCACTGAACGAGGACTGTACAGAATCAGGGTTTCCTCTGGTAACATTTCTCGGTGGCAGGCCGCCTCGCCAGAAAATTTACCGCCACGCCAAGGAGATATGAATTTAAGAAAAATATATGAAGCAATGACTTTCCGCAAGCGCGCACACGAACAACACATGTGGCCGTCGTCCACGCAGAGTTTAGAAGTGCCCCGCCCACGCAAGCTTTCCAGTGAGTCAGCAGGCAGTGTCTCGCTGGCGGCAGCAGAATCTTCGTGGAAAAGGAGTGAAAACCGGAAAGTCAAACAGCAGAAATGGACTGTATTTGAAGAGAAACTTTGAAGAAATCTGCCATTTCTTCGTTGGTGAAAATCTTGGTGTGTTAGCGCATTGGCGCTACCTATTGGGTGGGAGTGAAACTACAAATGATGGTTGTGTACATGCATCAACCGCTTGGCCTGGGTAGATGAAAAAAGTGAGCATGTACAGCGCTGCGTGTGTGCCGGGCTCATCCAAAGCGTACACGGACCAAGGCGGACTAGAGGGGAAATGCAGCATAATAAGGCTTGACTGTCCGACAGAAACATGAGTTTATTAAAGTACTTTAAATGCAGAAAAAAAAAATCAGAAGAGGTATGTAAGCACTGGAGGAATTTATCAAGGTTTTAACCCACTGGAAACGGGAGCAATAATGGAAGAGTTGCTTAACTAAGAGATGTGGTTAGAATTCATATGCAGCCGGCTTCACATGAAGGGAAAGGCAAGGGGGACTACTGAATTGCTGAGGATATATTTCACCAGCCACTACAATATTAAGTTATGTTCCCTATTATGTACCTGACAAGTTGACCGAAATTCACGAAGTCAGTGACTTTAATCCGCCAGCAGCCTTCAGACAAACTAAACGTGCCAGCATTTGGATTTCAAAATAAGGGAGTTTTTTCTTGGTGGTAAGGAGATTTCTAAAAAAAACTATATATAGAAATATTACAACAGAAATAACGGCATCCTTAGTCATATAAGTTAATTTAAATCGTTAAATACAATTTTATTAATATTTTTTTTTCTTTTGTATTGAGAGTTAAATTATTGTTCTGTTCTGACTGCAAAGTTATGGTCAAAATATAAATTGTTGTAAGGAAAAAGTAAAAAATAAATAAATACCACAGTCTGTTTCAACTTTATTTAAAAAACAGTAATTTTATTTAAAAAAAAAAAGACAAAAATAAGCCGTAAAATAATCCACAAATTTATAATAAAGTACCAAATGTACAAGAAAAGTCAATTTTACAAGAGGAAATTACAAATTTGAGGAAAATGGTTTCAAATTTAGAGAAAAGTAGAAAACTATATTAAGTGTTACAAATTTTGGAGAAAAACCTCAAACCTTCAAGACTGAAGTCATTACTCAAGTTTTTAAGTGGGTGCTCTTTGTACCCTTAACTATAAATTTTTGGTTGTCTCCTTTTAATTATTAATTTCATAGCACTGCTTTTACATGAGTAGAATTTCTGGCTACTATACCCACCTCTGGACATATAATTAAAGTATGTATGAGTTAATTACTGTGAATGTTTTTTCCTTCTCTTTCCTACTTTTTCTCAATGGAAAAAAAACACCAGAATAAAAATACAAAAAAAAAATGCATATTTTTGTCATTTATGTAAACCATATCAAAAAAAATCCTGCAGGACAAAACGTGACACTTGATATTTTCTAACCTGTTTGTATACCACCATAGACAGAGAACCTGAAGCAGACAGAGCTCAGAGAGGGAAAGATGAGAAAGAAGAGAGGAGTCAAGGAGAGGAAAGTGTTCAGGCAGAGGGTCCAGGAGAGGTGAGAGCAGAGGAAGGAGAGAAGGATGACACCAGTAAAAAGTCCAAACACAGAACATCTGGGTGGGACCCCAGCTGGCCCAATATTCCAACATTCAAGCCTCGGTTGTACAATACTTCAAATGGTAAGTTCCATTATGCAATATTACTGTGCAAAATTAAAAAAAAAAAAAATGGTGTAAAATTAACATTCTGGTTACAAGCGTGTCATGTGTTTTCTGCCCCCCCCTTCCCCCGGAAAAATATGTTGCCACCGCGCCAAGGTCTTTAAGCCAGAGGAAACACTGAGAATATTCTATTTCCTCTGAATTGCTTCAAAATATTTAGAGCCCCAAAACTGCTATTCTGGACAGTCCTAGTCCTCTGAGTTTTGTTCTGCAGATCTCAAAACGGTCAGATTTGCCCCAAAGTTGCACAAATATTATCTTCAGACATGCTCTTAGTCATTTGTCTGTTTAGTCCTGCAAATAGGCAATCACATGTTAAGGAACAAATGTTACCAAACACACATACTCTCTATGTCCTAGGATGGTCTGAATTTGAATCTTTTGACCACTCCTTGTGTTTTAGAGTGATGGCGTGCAGCAGACCACCTTCCTCGCCCAGCGCTACTGCCAAGAAGCCATCAAACAGATCAGCAGGCTCCGGCCATCTCCGGAGAGAGACGCCCTCATCAGGATCACAGAGATGGTGCTCACCAGAGACAAGTGAACCTGCTCTGCCGGGTTTTCTCCTCAGGCAGCTACCTGTGAAACTCGCCCTGCCGACCCAAATGTCTTTGTAGGCTGGGGTCGGATTAAAATATGACAAGAATTGGGTTTGGATTGACTCCTGGTGCTGGACTGAACACAGGAGGTCTCTCTGATCTGGTTTGTGGCTTTCTTTAACCACTCCCAAAATCCCCAAAAAATCTAATTTAATCTGAGGGTGAGTTACTTGCTTTGATGTATGAATACAGCTGGTTTTAGCGTGAGCTGTGACTCCCATTTTTCAAAATGGAACCACAGCATTGATGTGAAACTCTTAAAACTTGCACCTTAATGTGCAAACCAACCTTAACTGCATACGGTACTGTAACTGTAACAACCTCCCAGACCTCACCACAGCCGCCTTATCTGTTTATTACAGGTTTGTGTGGAGCTATGGCGGTGTTACTGAACATCTGTAATTCCAAATGAGATGCAAGTGCAACTTTGTCGTGTGTGTTTGGAGATCCGTCCTCACCTGAAAAGGCCAAACAGTCGTGCATCTCTGACTCTGTGAAGCATTCGATGCAAAGTGTCCTGTAACAACCGAGGCCTTAACACCCACCATGACTGTGCTCTCAATAAACCGACTGCTTGATTTCTTTTTTTTTTAAAAACATTTTATTTAAGCCAAACACTTCTTTCTTCGTTCTCTCAGAGTGAAGACACGTGCATGTTGTACATTGCATTGTTTATTATAAAAGTCTGTACATTAATTTCTCAATCAACATTATATACAAATGAAGGGCGGACACAGATTTCATCAGATTGAGCTGGAAATAAAAAGTGGATCAAACATGAAGGCATTAGCTGTGGAATGATGAAAAGATGAATGTTGACCACTGTGGGCTGTCATGACTGCATTTAGTAAAAAAAAAAAAAAAAAAAAAAAAAGACACGGTTTGAAAGCATAAAAGTGAAGAATCAGAGACCTGAGTGACATCTAATGCTGATTTGAGTTATGTACACGACCAGAGTATTACACTATCATGAACCCAGAGTAAGCTGTCTGGATAAAACCAAGGAGGTATTGGTCTGATTTTTACATTTATTCCTGTATTGGATTGTGGCATGGCAGTGTCAGGACAATTCCAGTCTTATTTTACCGCTGCACAGCAACAGGCAGGTGACAAATTACAGGAGGAAAGGAAAAAAGCCTTTACTGGTGTGGTGCTGTTGTCCAATGTATAACTAGTCTGAAACATTTTCCTTAAAAATATGTATTCCTGGTCACAAAGTTGGTTCATGAGTTTGCCCCCCCCCCCCCAAAAAAAGAGGTCAGAGTTAAAAAGGAAAACTGAGAAATTTACAAAGTTCCATAATTACAGAAAAATCTAATTTTAAAAAACTAAATTCATAAGTAAAAATTATGAAAAGCAGCAAATTTGAGAAAACTGGGAAAATTTACATGAAGTCAGATTTGAGAAAAGCAACAAATTCGAGTAAAAAGTCAGTGAGAGAAGTTGCACATAACCTGGCACTTTTACCTTCATTATAAAGCTCAAATTTGGTGTCACTACAGTAGTTTCACATTTTATAAGTGGAAATGCCTTAAAATTGCATTGTCATACCCACCATTAGTTGTCAGTGGGTGACAATACGACAACTGCTTTTATCCCCTCAATACTTCATTTTCTATCACACTGAATAAAAGTGATCATTTATTCACGGTCAAAATGAGGGCAGCCTGTTTCTGATTGGCTCCTGTGTAAGGCGGTGACCATTCCTACCCTTCCTCCCTCATGTGGGTTTTCAAACTGTGACTCTAGATCAGGGTACGGACAGAACCATTCTGAGTCATTCTTGGCTTGAAAAACCTGCAGAGCTGCAAAATGTATCCGAGCCTGAAAATGGCCATAAAACCATTAGGTCTCCTGTGCTAATAGGTGAGGTTTTTTCTTTCCAGCTGAAAATTATTTGAGTAAATTGGTGTTTTCCCCCATTTTTTTTTCTTGTGAATTGAGTGTGAATGTACAACTTCTCTACTAAACTTGACGTGTTGCAAACTTACCACTTTTCTATTATTAATGTGACAGTTTGACTTGGCAATTTTCTCAAAAATCTGCAACTTTTTTCTCGTAAGATTAATAGAAGCCAATGGATACGGGCGAAGCAGTCAACTGTACAGTCCCTGAACAGTATATGAGTGATTCATTTTTCTTCCCTTTAATTTGTCATCTGTCTTGTAAGCACTACAGGCCATCCTTACGAAAAAAAGTTTTAAATTCTCACTTATGTGCCATCATGCTTAACATCCATAAACAAACATGGAATGAGTCTCAATTAAATTTTAAGGTGAGATCTTTTAGAAAAAAAGAGTGGGAAGGGTTTAATTTCAAGTAAAAAAGTTCAGTGATTTTCTTTTAACAGTGTATTCAGATTAAGGGGGGGAAAGGTGAACAAATTTAAAATGTAAATGAAGAGTAATGGCAATAAATTTCAGATTACATTATTTCTTAAAAAAAAAAGTTAGCATGCTGCAATGCCTAGAATTAATTCCAGAATGATTCATTTAAAAAAAAAAAAAAAAACATTTCGAGGATCTGAACATGTATCAACAGGCCACCTGCGTTCATAAGAGCTGAGGAGAGCACCGCTAATAAGAAAACATCGACATTCACCGAATCTACATTACAGAAACCCCGGTGGCTGCAGCTCACAGTATATACAGCCGTCACGCTCACACTGCTTTCTGTTCCATCAAAGCCAACACTCCTCAGTGGGAATTTCTCATTTGTTTGGACCAGATGTTGCCGTGCATCCTTCAGTTATGTTAAAACTCGTGAGCATGTGCAGTGCGAGTCTTTCAAACCTTGTTTTTTTTTTCTCTCCATCTTTACATATTCTATAAATGTTCCCCACCAGTTCATAATGCTAAAATAGACTAAATAGATATTACTTTACTTTTCATTTTATTTGCAATCGGTAAGGGAAAGAACATTCTGTCATACAGAAACTAGATGGTACAGTTTCAGGGTCGCTGCCGTCAGTCTGCTATGACTGAATAAATAAAACTGCACTATGAACACGAGGTCTCGCTTCAGTCGGCGTAGTGCATGATGTTCTCCACATAGTTGCCGGGGAACAGGCCGGTGACGCCATTGCACACGCCCTCGAACCAGCCGTCATCGTTCTTCTTGATGACATAGATGATGGCGCCCTCCATGAACGTCAGCTCGTCGTCTTTGTCCTTGGTGTAGTCGTAGATGGCCACCACTTCAAGGGGGGGAAAAAAACGAAGGGAGATGTTTGCTCAGTGAAACATTTAGAACTTAAACGAATAAATAAAATGTGACTCAAACCTTTCTCAATGTAGTTTTTAGGAGCCCAATGTGGGTCTCCGTCAGCATAGGGGTCGTTGTAGTGCACAACGGCGGCTTCCTCCTCCTCATAGTCTTCTGGAGGCGGCGGGGGAGGGGGCGGAGACTCGTCGAACATGGGCATGTCATCCGGAGGAGGAGGGGGAGGTGGAGTGGGAGTATCTGCAACTGTTAGACAGATGCCATGATGGAGACAACAGGAGAATTTATAGGTACAAGAACATCATTTTGGGGTGCGGCGGCGGTGGAGTCATGCGTGATTCACAAAGAAGACGAGCAGGATTTCACATGTAGGCACAAGACTTAGATGTTTTTAAAAGTGGTGCGTGTAGTTTGTGCTCCACTAGTTTGTGTTAAGAGGATCTATTAAGGCATGCAAACAGAAAATATGAGCATTCAGATGATGAAAGTAAATTCTGAAGCATGATATTTAGTATGTTAAGATATTCAACTGCTGAAAAAAATCCTGAAACTGCTACTAAAAACTTTAAGGAACTTTATGGAAGACCAAATTTGATCCAAAGTAAAAATGTGCACAAGTAATAACTATGATCCAAAAGCTTTAGACTGCTCGAAATGTTCACTTCCTGACAAAATGGTAATAGTAATGAGGTCACATCTGTTTATATCAACTTTGTTTACCTTATACCCATTTATTTGGGTACAAAAATCCAAGTGACAGCATTTTATAAAGATTTAAAAAAAAAAAAAAAAAAAGTCAACATTCCTGAAGATCATCTACGATTCTGTGGTGGCATCAGCCATCCTGTATGGAGTGGTCTGCTGGAGCAGCAGCATCACAGCTGCAGACAGGAAGAGACTGAATAGGCTGACTAAGATGGTCAGCTCTTTTCTGGAGTACCACCCAGTGGAGGTGATTGGGGAGTGGAGGATGGAGGCTAAACTGTCATCTCTGCTGGAGTCCGAGTCCCTCTCCACACAGGACACCCTGAGTGCATTGAGCAGCTCATTTAGCGGCAGGCTACTCCATCGAAAGTATACGAGGGAGAGGTTTTGCAGGTCCTTCCTACCTGCTGCTGTTAGACTCTACAATCTGTGCTGCCCATAGAGACTGCACATAACACTATTACTTTGCACAAATGAGGAATATCCGTTTCCAGTACACTTAAATATTATGATTGAAGGTTGCGACAACACTGTGTAGTCATTCAACTGTGAAATATAACTGAATAATTTATCTGCTCACTCATACTGTAAATACCATTCACTATTTTATGTATTTTTAACTCTTGTGTATATATATTGTGCATATACTGTTTTATTTTATTTCTTTGAATCGTGCAGTGCTATTCTTTTTAACAATAACTGTCATAAATATCTACAAGTATGCATTCATTGCATGTGCACATTTCTAGCAACAGGGGGCAGCAGAGACTCCCACTTCTCCCATTATTCTATATGGTGAACTTTGGTACTTTTTTAACCATAAATATTGTTCCACCTTGCTTAACCCTGCAGTGCATGTCGTAATCCTGCCAAGTAAGATGTTAATCCAGCAACCCTGTATCATACCCTAATTATATTCAGATAAGTTTTGTAGCATTAGAAACAAATCTCTCTCCAAAGGGCAGAAAAAAAGTTGTTTAAAAGTTACTTAAAGGCCGAATGGTGATGCATTAATTGAGGTTGGTGTTAAATGTTTGGAGGATGAACAAGCACAATGCATGCTCAGTATTCTGGGAGTGGAAAGATTTGGCACGGATAAAGAAAGGAAAAGTGCTGTATGTCTCAGCCTCTTCACTTACTGCTCTCCTGCATCCTGGCCACAAAGCCAGTCAGGGGTATCTGTGGAGTCAGCTGGGGCATGGGTGGAGGAGGAGGAGCGATAGACACTGAAAGCCAGCAGCAGGGAAAAAAAAAAAAAAAAAAGGGATGGAAGGGCAAAGAAAGTGAGCAACAAAGATGCATAAAGAGGAGGGATAAAGATAAAGCATGTCAATTACCTAAGAATGTATAGAAGATAGTTAGTGCAACCCGGTCCCAAGCAAACAAAACCGTGACAGACTTGAATGAAATTATTTCCAATTATTTTGCCTGCAGCTTCTCTACTGATCAGACACAAACTCAGATTGAAAAGTTCAGTGGCGTCTTTGGTCACAATGAGATTTCACATGATGGCTGGGGATTGCAAGGGCAAGAGGGTAAATGGTGGATTATGTTTGATTACTGCCCATCAGTCCATTTCCAGTATTAAAAAACAGTTCTGTCAATAGCCAAAAGAGGGCACTATTTGCTTCAGATGCATCTCAACTTCGACCCAAATCTTAGTACAAGATGCCCAATTCTCTTCAGACTTCTGTCCAAAATGTACTTCGGATTTATTAAGGCTGTAAGTGCCTTAGTAAAAATGTGTCGATGCTTATAATCATTCTAAAGAGATGGGGAATTGGCTTCAACTTATAGGTCTACTCATTAGTCTAAAAAAAAGTCAAGGGTGTAAATTGTCTTCAAAGGCATCATGACTGGAATGTGAGCAGATCACATCTGGAATGAGTCTGATTTCAGCCGGTTGTAAATGTGATCCATACAGCGTGACCACATTCCCAGCACGGTCAAAGGTCACCGAACTCAACCTCATCTTGCCATCTTGTAAAAAAAAAGTAGTCACAGGAGTTAGTAATAGCAGTAGCTAGCTTTACTTGGCCCAAACATGGCTATTTTCCTGGAGAGATGACTTAATGATATAGACATAAATCTGATCAAAAACACTAGAAAACAAAATTGATTCATGCAGTGGGCAATACTGATATGATTTCAAAAGCAGTGACAGAGCATTATTAGAAGATATTGACTTTTATCTCTGTAAAAACCCAAAGACAAGAAAATTTATATCAACTTAAAAGACATCCTGCAGTTAGATAAAACCCTGAACCTGCACCTTCAGAGTCAAAAAGTCAGTAATATCTGACAAGAATGTGAGCTTAACCTTTAAAAAGCAGTGACTCCCTCCAAAATATGCAATATTGGACTGTGGCTATAAAAGTTAGCTTTCTTTAGTTTGTGCATGATTGGCAAGAAAATGAAGTTTTGTGGTTTAGTGACAGCTCAGGATCTATAAAGCAGTTTGGAGACCTTACTTGAATTCTGGCCATAGCCAGGAGTGCCTCCATTAATATGAGGTTGCTGCTGTTGTTGTTGTTGCTGCTGCTGAAGTTGCTGCTGCAAGGAGAATTGCGAAGTGACCGACGGCGCCCGGCGATAGGTGCCCGTGGCCGAAACCATAGAGACAGAGGAGTTGGAGGGGTTGTGTCGCGAGATCTGCCGCGAGATGGTTCCAAACTGGGACACTGGAGCGGGCCCAAGACCAGGCCCAGGGGCCACCGCTAAGAGCACCCAAAGAGAGGGGAAGAAAGAGAGGAACGACAAATGGGGACCAAGGAGGTTAGAGAGAGGAGACAGGAGGAAATCAATGAAAATGTAAATCATCAATGCTTTAAGACAGTGGTTCCCAACCATTTCTAGTGAACCCCAATCATCTGCAAGACTTTGAAAACCTTCCATGTTCTACAGGTACTGTACATCTCAAAAAATTAGAATATCATGAAAAAGTTCAGTATTTTTTGCCACTCATTTCAGAAGGTGAAACCCATATATTATATAGATTCATTACACAGAGAGTGATATATTTCAAGTGTTTATTTTAATTTTGATGATTATGGCTTACAGCCCATGAAAACCTCAAATTCAGTTTCTCAAAAAATTAGAATATTACATAAAATTAATTAAAAAAAATAGTTTTTTACTAGAAATGTTGGCCAACTGAAAAGTATGTCCATGTACACACTCAATACTTGGTCGGGGCTCTTTTTGGATTAATTACTGTATCAGTGTGGCGTGGCATGGAGGTGATCAGCCTGAGGCACTGCTGGGGTGTTATGAAGGTCCAGGTTGCTTTGATAGTGACCTTCAGCTCGTCTGCATTGTTGGGTCTGGTGTCTCTCATCTTCCTGTTGACAATACTCCATCGATTCTCTATGGGGTTTGGGTCAGGAGAGTCTGCTGGCCAATCAAACACAGTGATGCCATGGTCATTAAACCAGGTTTTGATACTTTTGGCTGTGTGTGTGTGTGTGTGTGTGGGGGGGGGGGGTGCCAAGTCCTGCTGAAAAATGAAATCAGCTTCTCCATAAAGCTTGTCAGCAGAGGGAAGCATGAAGTGCTCTAAAATTTCCTGGTAGATGACTATGCTGACTTTGGTCTTGATAAAACACAGTGGACAAACACCAGCAGATGACCTCTGTTCAGATAAAAGTATATTTTGCATTTCAATTGGAAATCAAAGTCCCAGAGTCTGGAGAAAGAGTGGAGGGGCACAGAATCTAAGTTGCTTGAGGTTTAGTGTGAATTTTCCACAGTCAGTGATGATTTGAGGAACCATGTCATCTGCTGGTGTTGGTCCACTGTGTTTTATCAAGACCAAAGTCAGTGCAGTCATCTACCAGGACATTTTAGAGCACTTCATGCTTCCCTCTGCTGACAAGCTTTATGGAGAAGTTGATTTCATTTTCCAGCAGGACTTGCCCCCCCCCCCCCCCACACACACACACACACTGCCAAAAGTATCAAAACCTGGTTTAATGACCATGGCATCACTGTGTTTGATTGGCCAGCAAACTCTCCTGAACTAAATTCCATAGAGAATCTATGGAGTATTGTCAACAGGAAGATGAGAGACACCAGACCCAACAATGCAGACGAGCTGAAGGCCACTATCAAAGCAACCTGGACCTTCATAACACCTCAGCAGTGCCTCAGGCTGATCACCTCCATGCCATGCCACATTGATACAGTAATTAATCCAAAAGGAGCCCCGACCAAGTATTGAGTGTGTACATTGACATACTTTTCAGTCGGTCCACATTTCTATTAAAAAACTATATTTTTAATTAATTTTATGTAATATTCTAATTTTTTTTGAGAAACTGAATTTGGGGTTTTCATGGGCTGTAAGCCATAATCATCAAAATTAAAATAAACACTTGAAATATATCACTCTCTGTGTAATGAATCTATATAATATATGGGTTTCACTTTCTGAAATGAGTGACAAAAAATATTGAGCTTTTTCATATTCTTAATTTTTGAGATGTACCTGTAATCAGCTTAGGTTTTTCCATTTTTCAGTCTTTATTTTAAATTCTATTGTTTATTAACTGATTCATTTCTGTTGGTTCACCGTTTCAACAATTATACACTACTGTCAGCAACACTGACTTCACATTAATATCACACATTTGTATCATGTTATCATCTCAACTTTTTCATGTATCATGTTCTACACTCAACTTGCCATTTAACCTTTTTTTTTAATAAAGTTTAACTAGCTGTACTTAACAGCTTAGGCCAAATTAATTACATATTCCATTCAAACCATTAAGCTCACAGAAATAAATTTGCTAGCTACTGTAAAGAAAGAGTTTATCCATTATAAACTAACAATTTTGTTTATCTGTACTTTCAGCTACTAATTTCAAACTTTTATTCATGGTTTTAGGAAGTTACTTTATTTAGCTACATTAATAGAGAGCCTAAGTCACCCCCCCTCTACTTCCGCATATGGGACCTTACATCGAAAAAATTCTCCATTGAAATGAATGGCAAGAGCAAAATTATCTTTTGAGCCTGATCAAATTTTGCCAGGAGTTACACATAAGATAAGATAAGATAAGCCTTTATTAGTCCCACAACGGGGAAATTCCAGGATTGCAACAGCACAGGGATAGCAACACTCAGAGCAACAATCAGAAGGCAAGAAAAAAAAAGCAAGCAAGAGCAGCTAATATACATATGTACATATTACTATAAATATATACTGTATATACACACAGTGTAGAGCATTGTAGCTGTATGGGATAAATATATGAGTATATAAACACACAGTACGGAGCATTGCAGCTAGATGGAATAAATATGTAAATATATAAACACAGTGCGGAGCAATGTAGCTAGATGGAATAATATGTAGATATATAAACACAGTGTGGAGCATTGTAGCTAGATGGAATAAGATAAGATAAGATAAGATAAGCCTTTATTAGTCCCACAACGGGGAAATTCCAGGATTGCAACAGCACAGGGATAGCAACACTCAGAGCAACAATCAGAAGGCAAAAAAAGCAAGCAAGAGCAGCTAATATACATATGTACATATTACTATAAAATATATATATATACACACACACACACACAGACACACAGTGCAGAGCATTGTAGCTGGATGGAATAAATATATGAATATATGAACACACAGTGCAGAGCATTGTAGCTAGATGGAATAAATATGTAAATATATAAACACCCACAGTATGGAGCATTGCAGCTAGGTGGAATAAATATGCACGTATATAAACACACACAGTGCGGAGCAATGTAGCTAGATGGAATAATATGTAGATATATAAAAACACAGTGCGGAGCATTGTAGCTAGATGGAATAAAAATATAGATATATAAATATAAACACACCCAGTGCAGAGCATTGTAGCTAGATGGAATAAGTATGTAAATATATAAACACACACAGTGCAGAATGAATATATAGTATATATATAATATATAATGAATATATATTGACAAACACATATGATGTTTGTCAATTTAAAAGATAATTTTCCACGTAATTAAAGTTGTCGGCTGTCATATAATAACAGAGTAATATTCAGTTTTTGTTTCAACGATTAGCGGACAACAACTCCCATCATCCCACATCACTAAACGTGAGCATGGCGGGAGATTACTAAAACCTCACCTCCTGTTTCCTGACCGATGGAAAAAAACAACACAAAGGTATTGTTTTGGATTGTGAGAGCTGCAGATGGTCCAGAGGACTGTAGTTACTTCACCCTGGGCGCGCTTTGAAAAGATGATGTAAGCGCTGTCCATCTGTGTTTGTAGTTTTTTTAATTTACGTATTTTCATTACCTTATACCTTAACAGTTAGACAACAACCTCCACCGTTATTTACGTGGAAAATTATCTTTTCAACTGACAAACATCATATGTGTAAGTCGTGGCAAAATTCGATCGGGATCAAAAGATAATTTTGTTCTTGTTATTCATTTCAATGGAGAATTTTTCTGATCTAAGGTCCCATATGGGGAAGCAGAGGGGGTGTGATTTAGGCTCTATAAGCTTCAACTGTTTATTCCATATTAGCTAAAAACAGTTCAGCTATTCTGTTAGCTAACAATTTCAACTGTTTACATTTGTTTTGGCTAACATAGTATTTCTACAGTTAATCTATTGAGTTTATTGCACATTTTTGTAATGATTTTAACTTTTTGACAGAATGATTAACTTTAGCTAGTATAAACTATGAATTCATGAGTTTAGGTAGTTGTGTTTCAATTATCTATATTTAGTTAGCTATGAAAGCTATTGAAAATCAAATCATTATTCATTTTTCCACCATCACTATATTCAATCATGCAAGCATTTCCTTTGCATGTTATTTTTCCCATCACTTATCTCACTTGTTCACTTTTGTGCATAAACTCTATTTAATTGAAATGAAGCTGATACTTCCACATACACCCACCAAATGTACAAGTACAACCTGAAGTTTTGGTTGGGAATCATTGGTAAGATATGTGATCTTTAAAATATTGATTAGAGCCCCACACCTTAAAAAGGCAATAAATAATCAGGAAGCAAGTGAGCTTGGGAGAGCAACAGAGATTATAAACTGATAACGTCATATTTGATGAGGAGCACCAAGAAATCACTTTAACCTTACTTAGAAAATAAAAGGAAGCATTCAGTGAGGAATAAGCACAGCAGCAGAACAGGCTGACACTAAAAATAACTTAAAGATTGCAGCAGTGGTTGCAGTGGCGTGCATGTACTTATTATTAAACTGAATAATCAAATTACCCTGACTAACAACAGCTGATTTACAACAGGATAAATGCAATTTAATATTTGAAGACTGAAGCAATGTGAGGGTGTAAAAGGCAAAAACATGACAGAAGGGGTAACATTTTGCTCTGCCTGGGCATTTCCCGACCACATTTCGATAATAAACCATTTCTCCAGAGACCTCCTGTCAGACAGAAATTGGTGGAACCTGAGGAAGCAAAAATTCAGAGGAACACAAGCACATACAAACTTATCCATATAGTCACCAGCAGGGCTAAATATACCTGAAAGAGTTTATTAATGTAACTGAGGGTAAAATGTGCATCTTTTTCCATAAATGTAAAGGTTACTGGAGCACAAACATGCACACACCGTACAAAATAACTGAACAAATGGATGCTTTTTAGCATGGCTGAAATTTTGACAGTAAATGAAACCTAGTATGACTCAGTGATTCAGAGCCGGTACTACCTGTGAATTAAAGCTGCATCAGGCAATGCGCAGTAAGTGCAACATCTAAATGGCAGCTTGACTTTTTCTGGAGTCCTTTTATCAGATTATGTGACAGGAGCGGTATCTTAAATAGCCTTTCAGATGAGTGGTAGCTACTCTGTTGAACTTGCTACCAATGACATTTACAAGCCAATCACTACTCACTTGCTAGTTTCACACTACTGAATAATTAAACAGGGCTTCAGCCCAGGAAAATGTTGCCTTATGCAGCCTTAATAGGAATTACTTTTCTGTGAAATACTGTACTAGTGCAAGACGTCATAAAATCCAACAAATTTATACAAAAATACTCACCACATTTAGGCAGCATATGTCCAACTTTGAGGGTCTTTCTTGAATTTTTAAGTAACAAGTGATGATCACCAATAGATATTTACAGAGTATCCATTAGTTTAATCAATTTTAGACATTTAACAATAATTATGTACCCACAGTGTTGTGAAAAAGTATTTGGCCCCTTCCTGACTTTTTATATTTTTCATATTTGTCACACTTAAATGTTTCAGATTGTCCAACAAATTTTAATATTAGACAAAGCTAGCCTGACTAAATACAAATTGTAGTTTTTAAATAATGATTTTATTTAACCTCTTGCACTCCGGGCAATTTTCCTAAAAATGCCAAAAAATAACGTGCCCAAAGTAAATTGAAAGCTGTTCTTCAACTCTTTGCAGCATCTTCATGGGATTGGTCTCATTTAAAAGAAAACACTTTGAATTTTTTGGCAAAAAAAAAAAACAATCTCTCTACGTGCTCCGGCCACTGAGTTACAGTCATCTAAACATACTGAACTTGAAGAAAAAAAATTTGGACACGGTGTTTTTTTGGATACAAATGCTTGCAAATAACACACAGCTGTCCGATCCGGCTGGAAAATGCAACAGAAATGTGTACCCTTCAGAGGTAAAGTGGGCTATCCCACAAAACCATTATTTTGAGAAAATGAGCTCTAAAGTTGAAATATTCTCAAAAAATCAGTGTGCCTATATCATTAAAAAGTTACCCCCTATAAATACCTTCAAGGTTTATGCAGAGCTAGGCAGTTTAAGAAAATGATAGACCCTTAACAATTAGTGTAGTACAATTAACTCATTTTTGACCTACATGTGGGATAGCCCACTTTACCTCTGAAGGGCACATGTAGAACCAAGTGTTATCCAGCTGAGATCCAAATTTGGTAATAATACCACAAAAAATGAATATTTTACACAGCTTTGTTCTCAGGCTGTTCCCAGGCGTTTTGGAACTGTGCCAAATTGTGCCAAATGGCACAGTTTGGAAAAACGTCTGTAACTTTTGAATAATTCAATGTAGAAGCTTCATTTTAGGCTCAAAGGAAAGGTCACACTCAGGGCTGTGTCTGTGTGTATGTGTGGGGGGGGGTCGTCCCCCCCCCCCGCTACCAAGGACAGAGTTCGGCCCTCGCTACATGACATTACACTCGTTGCATGTTTCCACAGCAACGCTGTCACAGCGGCTCCCCCCCCCCCCCGCTACGGTGTGTGTGTGTGGGGGGTTGTCCCCCCCCCGCTCGCTACAGAGGATGGACTTCAGCCATCGCTACACAACGGATTAGCCTTATGTGGTGATGTAGGACAGCAGTGCAGTCACCGCGGCTCACAACGTTCACAGCCTGTACACTGCGAGCAACCCCTTGTACCGCGGCGCACAAACTTCAGACTTCGTGAACCGCACAGCTGTAATTTACTGATCGGTCAAAAGTCATTTTGGATTACAATTTTCAGGGATAGAGAATAATTTAGCTTATAACACCTTACCTCTTCACAGCGGAGTCTTGGCGAACTTGTCTTCCTCATTGTCAGACGAACGCGACGCTGGTCCGCTCTGGTTCTGGTCTCGCGACTCGATCAAAACATAATTCCATTATTGCGGTTTTGTGCTTCCATGATTGCGGTTTTTGGCGAACGATTTTTCAAAACAAATAACAGTAGTAATTAAAAAAAGACTGGCGAAGGCGTGTGTGTCACTCAGCCTTCGTCGTCAGCCTCCGTCGGTCTATGATGACCATGGAAGAAATCATAACGTCTACTCTGCTGGAACCAATACAAAATAAGCACCGCCTGTGGCCGAACATGCCGATCCACGAATGGCACTCCCTGTCACACAGGTTGCATTTGTGGATGGTCTCCATGCTGCTGGGTCTGTGGGGCTCTTCCTGTGTCCTTTTTTGATCCGCTCCAGCAGTCAGTCTTCACCCAGCCTTAAAAAAAAACAGCTCACGAACTTCTCTGCTTCAATTGGCTCACTGCATTCAAAGCGTTGGGAGGCGGGTCCTCCTTCCTAGGTTTTCATTCATTGGCTCTTCAAGGTTTCAGAAACCCAATTCAAGGCTCTTATTAGTTGAATGAGAGGTCAATCAGATGAACTAATCTGTTCGCGGCTGTGTTTGCAGCTTTTTTTTTTTTCAGTGGCGCTTGGAGGCCACACCACCTACATCACCACCATCAATATCCTTATCATGCGTCATGCGCACGAGTGCGCTCTCGTGCACCTTAGGACGCAGAGACTTGCCTGCCCGCGGAACAACAGAGTGCAAGAGGTTAAGGGAAAAAAGCTATCCAAATCTACCTGGCCCTATGTGGAAAAAGTAAGTGCCCCCTAAACCTAATAACCACTTCTGCCATCCTTGGGAGCAACAACTGCAATTAAGCATTTGAAATAACTGGCACTGAGTCTTCTTTACGTCACTGTTGAGGAATTTTGTCCCACTCTTCTTTGCAGAATTGTTTTAATTCAGCCACATTGGAGGGCTTGAGCTTGAGGTCATGAACTGATGGCTGGACATTCTCCTTCAGGATTTTCTGGTACAGAGCAGAATTCATGGTTCCTTCAATCACAGCAAGTCCTGCAGGTCCTGAAGCAGCAAAGCAGCCCCAGACCATCACACTACCACCACCATGTTTGACTGTTGGTATGGTGTTGTTTTTATGAACTGCTGTGTTAGTTTTACTCCAGATGTAACAGGACGCACACCTTCCAAAAAGTTCAACTTTTGTCTTATCAGTTTACAGAATATTTTCCCAAAAGTCTTTGGGATCATCAAGATGTTTTTTTTTTTTTGTTTTTTTTTTTTGTAAATATGAGATGAGCCTTTGTGTTCTTTTTGGCCAGCAGTAGTTTTCACTTTGGAACTCTCTCCCATGGATGCCATTTTTGCCCAGTCTCTTTTTTATTGTTGAATCATGGACCAGTGTCCAAACTGAGGCAAGTGAGGCCTGCAGTTCTTTAGATGCTGTTCTGGGTTTTTATTTCATCTGTTCTTGTATTTCTTTAGATCGTGGCATGATGTGTTGCTTTTTGAGATCTTTTAGTCTACTTCACTTTGTCAGACAGGTTCTGTTGAGTGATTTCTTGATTCAACGGGTCTGGGTGAGGTTAGTGAAATTGAATTCAGCTTACCGAAAAATGTTACTAATCACAGTTAATGCATGATTTAACAAATGGGGGGGGGGGGGGGGGTTACTTTTTCACACAGGGTCAAGTAAGTTTGGATAGATTTTTTCCCCTTAATAAGTGAAATCATTTAATAAAAACTGCATTTTGTATTTACTTGGGTTATCTTTGTCTAATCTGTTTGATGATCTCAAACATTTATATGTGACAAATATGCAAAAATATAAGAAATCAGGAAGGGGCAAATACTTTTTCACAGCACTGTATAGACAAAGCCCAGGTAATGTGAGATTTATAAGATTTTTTTTTTTTTTTTTGTCTTTCAGTTGCTTCCTTTCGGGGTCACCACAGCATAACATCACCTGATATCGCGATGATCCGCATGCTGATTTTTTATTTACGCCGGATGCCCTTCCTGACACAACCCTCTCCATTTATCCAGGCTTGGTACTGGCACAGGGAGTCCACTGGCTTCTGCACCTCCTGTGGCTGGGTAACCAACTTTCCTTCCTCCATTCTATTTTTGCTGAACACCAAGCTAGAAGACAGGAAGTACCATTTTTATATGGTCTTTGGTATGACCCGGCCGGGACTTGAACCCACGACCTACCAGTTGTGGGGCAGATGCTTTACCATTAGGCCACCACTCCAGTTATTTCTTCATAAGAAAGTAACAATGAAGAATTAAGATGTAGAGTGCCACCACCACCACCACCAAAAAGGAAGGACCAAAAAATCCAACATAGCTCCAAAAAGAAGCTCAAACACAATGTCTGGTCACACTGAGAGCAACTACAGAGCCAAACAAAGACAATGTCATTGGCTATTTAGGCTGTCAAATTTATTGACAGTAAAAATACTGATTTTTATCTTTTCCCAATTCCTGATTAATGGGCTGTAGATAAATGCCTCAGTGAATATGAGAGTATTCACTCCTGCCCTGTTGGAAATGATGAATTTATAAAGGCTGATCAAACACAGAACTTAAACTTTGCTTACAATGTGCACAGACAGACCCACTGATCCACAGCACCCTGATTTGTGCATCGCCACCATGAAAGGGTGAAAACAGACGCGGGCGTGATCCGCCATCCCATCGGCAGAGGTGACAAACAGTTTTAGACGTCGATGGATCTCACCTATGGTGGCTGGCGGTGGTGCTGGGGGGGCAAGTCCAGCCATGGGAGGAGCAGGTGGAGGCAAGGGTGGAGGCAAGGGAGGAGGGGGAGGAGGAGCATTTTGTAGAAGAGGAGGAGGAGGAGGAGGAGGAGGAGGAGGAGGAGGAGGAGGAGGGGGAGGGGCTCCAGGGGGAGCAGATATTGGAGGGGCTGAAAGGAGGGGAGATCATTTAATTTTAAAAGGTCCATATTGTGCAAAAAAGTGTTTTTGGTTGATATAACCCAAGCAAACAATTATAGCTCATAAGTATACATTTCAATATTTAAACAAGTGACATAAAATACATACTGCCTTTATTTAGTTAAGCTCTTAAAACCAGTTGTACTTTCAGAGTTTTATTACGTCACAGACCAAGAAGCCCCTCCTTCAGTTGTCAAGAGTTAGCAAAACAAATGCACCCTGACTGCTGTCTTTACCCAATCAGAATATTGGCTCATTAATATTAATGAGCATGCTGAAAATGATGTTTCCAGAGGAGCTGTAAAACAACACAAAAATAAAAATACATACAGTATGTATATGCCCTCTAAGATGCCAAAACTTAAACCTGATTTCTGGAAAATGCACAATATGGGATCTTTAAAGTAGAAACATCTGTCTTGAATGCCTCCTACACATCTACTGTTACATATCAATTTACTTTAGGACCCCTCTGGGGCCCCGAGGAGCACTCAAACTTGGATTCTTCTTTTCTGTAGTATGAACTGAATGTTTCCATGGCAACTGGCTGTACAGACAAAAGTGTTGTAGGTAGCTGTAGGTGATCCAGGAGCCGAGGTAAAACAGCTGCAATACAAACCGAAAGTGTCCAAGCTGAAATCCTTTTGAATCTTAAACCTAAACTCGGCGGCACCAGCTCAGCAGTGATTTTGCTGTAATGCATTACCATGTGCAGCTTGTGTAATGTCGGCCTTGCTGTTCAACTGTACAACAGCATGGCCTATTTACACAGAAGGATAGAGAATCAGCTGTACTTAGAACACAATGGGCCTCCATAATCCCTGTCTGGTAAATATAGGCTTTGTGCAGTCCCACTATTGGCCTATAGCACATCATATTTACACCCTGACAGATGATGCCTTTTATGGGTTTATACAATATAATTCACAATTATTTGTTTGTATAATCAGCTACATGTACATTATACATCGAGGGGGAAATGGCAAATACTGTAGTAGGACTTTGGAGTAGTTCATCTTTGGAGTAGTTTACATACACTGTATAAAAAGACACATAACCTGTTTTTTCTCACGGCCTGGCATTAGATCAGACTAAACTTTTACTGTTTTAAGTCAAATAGGATTACCAAAATTATTTCTATTTGCCAAATAATTTTTTAGACAATTTTTTAAATGATTTTCTTCAAAGTCAGAAGTTTACATACATTTCCTTAGTATTTGGTAGCATTGCCTTTAAACTGTTTTTCATTTTGTGTACTTGCATATTTTTGCAATTTCTAATTAACAGTTCTTTACAGTTTAACTAAGCATACAAGATCTTTGTGTACAGCCAAACGACTGTTTTAAAACAGCTGCTTAAACGTTTCTGAAAGCAATATCACACTAAAGATTAATAAGGGAATAGGAAAGTTAAAATACAGAAGACTTGATACAGAGATAAGTAAATATGGAAGCATATCGAAACAATAACATCCCCATTGGTTTTCTTAGAAATTCCACCACTGTCAAGCTCACCTGGTCCAGAGTTGGGGATGGAGGGTGTAGGCACGGCGATGGGAATGCCAATTCCACTGCTGCCGCTGTTCTCTCTGCTGCCACTGCCCCCACTGCTGCCACTGTGGGAGGAGACAGACGATTTTTTCCCCAAATCAGGACACCCTGCTCTGACAGCACAGCAGGTAACATAACAGGTATAGATACGTACTCTGCTGCTTTTCAGCTTATGTTATATTTATATAAATGAGCAACTTCACACATCGTCTTTTAAAGCAACACTCCACCATAACTTCTGTCACTCAGGCTGATTTTCAGTCTATTGTTAAGCCTGAGCTGCAGAGTGACACACCCAAGTGAACCAGACATGAGTCACTGTGATGAAGACTTTTGGTCTCAGAGTCCAACAGGGAAACCGAATAACATTTAATATTCAGGATTAAAGAGGACAGCTGAGCTTTTGGCTTGTGACTGCTTGATGAAAGTATCTCTTTTCAGATACCCCAACTTGAACAGATTATTTAACAGAGTGACAAATAATCAATCAATGTTCATCAATTAGATCCAAATTATACAAACCATAATTGGGTTACTTTCAATAAGAAATCTAACTTTTATCAACAAGGATCAAAAACATGACTGTCTAAATATAAATGCGGATTTCAGTTAGTTGCAATTAAGGAAACTGTTGCCATAGTAACAGGCATTCCAACTGTAGCGGGCACATATTTATGACAACAGCACTATTTGATGATATTGGATCTACGATGAAGTGGTGATCTGTCTAGGGTGATATCCGGCTGGTGCCTCTAATAGCAGTGATAGGCCCCATCCCCCACAACTCTGAGGTAGATAAGAAGTTAAGATGATGGATGAAGGAATGATTATATTGTCCACAATCATGTTCATACAGCATATACACATTTATCATATACTGTAATGCTTTTAGTTTACATCCCATATGGGCTTGGATGCAAATATTGGACTTTTAAAGGGCACATTTTCTGACATACTGACACAGCTCTCAGAGGTGTCAATGAATGCTTATGACATGCTATGGTCAAAATGCCTCAGGGTTTAAAAACTTCAGCACTATTTTCCACCCAGATTAAATACTCTTCCTTAGGACAACCTGTTTTTGTGCATGTTTCTCCAAATACTAACAGCCAAAGCTGTGTGAGCCAGCCTGACCAAACTAACACAAAATTGGCTAAATGTGCAAATACAAAAGCCCAAATAAAGCATCATTGGAGACCAGGATTAGGTTGAGTGGTCAACAGGACCGAACCTTGGGGTATAATAAGGAGATTCAACCCTGAATAACTGAATTCCTCATTGTGTTAACTCAAGGGCAGCTAGAAGCTTTAGCTAACAGTGAGACTGTAGTGAGAACTAGCTGCTACTGGTGCACCTAGAATTTACAGAAAAGAGTCATAATTACCCCAGGTCACACCACTGAGCCAACTTGCTCAAGGCACTCCAGGTAATTTTTTTTTGGTAATTTACAGATATTCACTAAATGAACTGTAGGCAAGGATTGGGTAGCAGTGAAAAAACTTTTACATCAATTATGATCATCCAGATGACTTAACCACTTGCACTCCGGGCAATTTTCCTAAAAATGCCAAAAAATAACGTGCCCAAAGTAAATCGAAAGCTCTTATTCAACCCTTTGCAGCATCTTCATGGGGTTGGTCTCATTTAAAAGAAAACACTTTGAATTTTTTGGCAAAAAAAACAATCTCTCTACGTGCTCCGGCCACTGAGTTACAGTCATCTAAACATACTGAACTTGAAGAAAAAAAAATTGGACACAGTGTTTTTTTGGCTACAAATGCTTGTAAATAACACACAGCTGTCCGATCCGGCTGGAAAATGCAACAGAAATGTAGAACCAAGTGTTATCCAGCTGAGATCCAAATTTGGTAACAATACCACCAAAAATGAATATTTTACACAGCTTTGTTCTCAGGCTGTTCCCAGGCATTATGGAACTGTGCCAAATGGCACAGTTTGGAAAAACGTCTGTAACTTTTGAATAATTCAATGTAGAATCTTCATTTTAGGCTCTAATGAAAGGTCACACTCAGGGCTGTGTCTGTGTGTGTGGGCGGGGGGTCGTTCCCCCCCCCCCCCGCTACCAAGGACCAAATTCGGCCCTCGCTACATGACGGAATACACTCTTCTTTTTTTTTTTTTCCTTGCATGTTTTCACAGCGGCTCCCCCCCCCCTCGCTACTGTGTGTGTGTGGGGGGGGGGGAGGGAACCGTGAACGGACCGTGAACGCCCCCCCCCCCCCCCCCTCGCTACAGAAGAGGGCCATCGCTACATGATGGAATAGACTGATATGCCTCCCCCCCGCGGACCGGGGAGCGTTCGGACCGTGCCCCCCCCCCGCTCCTCTTCTGCAGCGGGGTGGGGGGGCGTTCACGGTCCGAACACGGCAAATGAACCGTTTATCGCGGTGCACGCACTTCGTATTTCGTGCGCAGTACAGTTGTAATTTACCGATCGGTCAAAAGTCATTTTTGGATTACAGTTTTCAGGGATAAATAATAATTTAGCTTATAACACCTTACCTCTTCAAAGCAGCAGAGTCGGGGCGAACAGCTCTTCCCACGCGTCAGACGAACGCGACGCTGCTCCGCTCGTGGATCCCGATCAATATAATTCCATTATTGCCGTTTTGGTGAATGATTTACGACTTTTGTCGTCGGCCTCCGTCTATTCTGCTGGAATGAGTGCAGGTCCCACTTGTGGGTGTTCTCCATGCTGCTGGGTGAGCCTGGGTCTGTAGGAGATTCGTACAGAGTCCTTCTGCAGCAGTAAATATCGCTTCACCCAGCCATATCTGCCAGCCTAATCTGTTCGCGGCTGTCTCTGCAGTTTTTTTTTTTGAGTGGCGCTTGGACACTACTACATCACCATCACCACCATCATGCGTCATGCGCACGAGGGCGCACAAGCGCGCTCTCGCGCGCCCTCGTGCGTCATAGGACGCAGAGACTTGCCCGCCCGCGGAACAACGGAGCGCAAGTGGTTAAAGCTCAAATTCATAGATAAATATCAATGGGACCTAATCAGTAGTAGCTGAGATAGACAAAGGACACTCTTACAGACAAGAATACAATTCGATAAATCATCAGTAAGATAAAGTGTAGACAATGAATATTCCACAGCTTTTTACTTTTGTTATACAGGGAATTTACTTTTTTCATGTACTCAAAGTGTAAAATATCTACAAATATTCAGCACTTAGCTGGTTTGAGTCCTATTTCAAAGACGGGGACTATTTTGTGTCTATAGGCAACTACAAATCTGAGAGGACAAAAATAACCTGTGGAGTTCCTCATCAAGGTTCCATTTTGGGACCTTTACTTTTCAACATCTACAGTTGTGTTCAAAATAATAGCAGTCCCACATCACTAGCAGGATAAATCACTGTTTTTGTTAGAATTTCAACTTCTACACTGCAAGTAAGTTTCTAGAAGGTTTAGTAAAGGTATAGAAAACCAACAGACCCAACAGGCATGACGTGCATGCTGCTGATTCTGTGAAACTGAATCATTAACTGAAAGGGGCGTGTTCAAAAAAATAGTGCTGAGGTCATTGATTCTGTGAAAAAAAAATAGGTGTTAAACAGGTGGCCCTTATTTAAGGATCAAGGCAACTGACACTGCATATGCTGGCTGTGCATTTGTCCTTGAAAAGCAGAGTAAAATGGGTCGTTCAAGACACTGTTCAGAAGAAGAGCGTTCATTGATTAAGAAATTAATACAAGAGGGGAAAACCTATAAAGAAGTGCAGAAAATGATAGGCTGTTCAGCTAAAATGATATCAAATGCTTTAAAATGGCAGCCAAAACCAGAAAGGCGAGGAAGAAAAAGAAAAACGACTATTCGAATGGATCGGAGAATAACCAAACTGGCAAAGGCTCAGCCAATGATCAGCTCCAGTAGGATCAAAGAAGATCTAAGGTTGCCTGTGAGTACTGTAACAATCAGACGACGTCTATGTGAAGCCAAGCTACCAGCAAGGAGCCCCCGCAAAGTCCCATCGTTAAAAAAAAGACATGTGCTGAAGCGGTTACAATTTTGCATTGACTGGCCTAAAAAGAAATGGCGTAATATTCTGTGGACTGATGAGAGTAAGATTGTTCTTTTTGGGTCTAAGGGCCACAGACAGTTTGTCAGACGTCCTGCAAACACTGAATTCAAGCCACAGTACACAGTGAAGACGGTGAAGCATGGTGGTGCAAGCATCATGATATGGGGATGTTTCTTGTACTATGGTGTTGGTCCTATTTATCGCATACCAGGGATCATGGATCAGTTTGAGTACATCAGAATACTGGAAGAAGTCATGTTGTCGTAAGCTGAAGAGGAAATGCCTTTGAAATGGGTGTTTCAACAAGACAATGACCCCAAACACACTAAAGACAGATGTCAACACTGCTATTTTTTTGAACATTATATTTCTTGACTTTTTGTAAAATATTATCAAATTCAATTACTTTTTCCAATTTTCTTGCTTTGAAATAGAATGTGCAGTGTCCCCAATGCATTTGTGTTCATTAAAATACAATTTATTTGAAGAATTTTGATGTTTATTCACATTTTTCAACACACTGCTATTATTTTGAACACAACTGTATATGCTCCCACTAGCTCAAATCATAAAAAACAACAAAATATATTACCATAATTATGCTGATGATACACAAATCTACATAACTGTCTCACCAGGAGACTATGGTCCAATTAAAACCCTGATCAAATGCACTGGTCAAATTAAAGAGTGAATGTGCCAGAATTTTCTTCAGTTAGACGAAGACAAAACAGAAATAATAGTTTTTGGAGCCAAAAAAGAAAGACTCAAAGTTAGAACTCAGCTTAAATCAATAATGCTAAAAACCAACAGCCAAGCCAGAAATCTGGGTGTGGTTCTGGACTCGGACCTGAATTTTGACAGCCACATTAAAACAGTATTGAAGTCAGCCTATTATAACTTAACCACTTGCGCTCCGTTGTTCCGCGGGTGGGCAAGTCTCTGCGTCCTATGACGCACGAGGGCGCACGAGAGCGCGCTCGTGCGCCCTCGTGTGCATGACGCATGATAAGGATATTGATGGTGGTGGTGTAGGTGGTGTGCCCTCCAAGCGCCACTGAAAAAAAAATCTGCAAACACAGCCGCGAACAGATTAGTTCATCTGATTGACCTCTCATTCGACTAATAAGAGCCTTGAATTGGGTTTCTGAAACCTTGAAGAACCAATGAATGAAAATCTAGGAAGGAGGACCCGCCTACTGTGAACGCAGGAGCCAATTGAAGCACAGAAATTCTGGCTGGGTGAAGAGAGATTTACTGTTGCAACAGATGAAAACAAAGGACGCTGGACGAATCTACTACAGACCCAGGCTCACCCAGCAGCATGGAGAACACCCACAAGTGGGACCTGCACTCATTCCAGCAGAATAGACGGAGGCCGACGACAAAAGTCATAAATCATTCGCCAAAACGGCAATAATGGAATTATGTTGATCGGGATCCACGAGCGGAGTAGCGTCGCGTTCGTCTGACAATGGGGGAAGAGATGTTCGCCGCGACTCTGCTGCTTTGAAGAGGTAAGGTGTTATAAGCTAAATTATTATTTATCCCTGAAAACTGTAATCCAAAAATGACTTTTGACCGATCGGTAAATTACAACTGTACTGCGCACGAAGTGCGTGCGCCGCGATAAACGGTTCATTTGCCGTGTTCGGACCGTGAACGCCCCCCCCCCCACTGCAGAAGAGGAGCGGGGGGGGGGCCATGGTCCGAACGCCCCCCGGTCCGCGGGGGGAAGCATATCAGTCTATTCCATCATGTAGCGATGGCCCTCTTCTGTAGCGAGGGGGGGGGGGGGCCTTCACGGTCCGTTCACGGTTCCCCCCCCACACACACACACACAGTAGCAAGGGGGGGGGAGCCGCTGTGAAAGCATGCAAGGAGTGTAATCCGTCATGTATTGAGGGCCGAATTTGGTCCTTGGTAGCGGGGGGGGGGGGGGGGGGGACGACCCCCCGCCCACACACACACACACACACACACACACACACACACACACACACACACAGACAGACAGACACAGCCCTGAGTGTGACCTTTCATTAGAGCCTAAAATGAAGATTCTACATTGAATCATTCAAAAGTTACAGACGTTTTTCCAAACTGTGCCATTTGGCACAATTTGGCACAGTTCCATAACGCCTGGGAACAGCCTGAGAACAAAGCTGTGTAAAATATTCATTTTTTGTGGTATTGTTACCAAATTTGGATCTCAGCTGGATAACACTTGGTTCTACATTTCTGTTGCATTTTCCAGCCGGATCGGACAGCTGTGTGTTATTTACAAGCATTTGTATCCAAAAAAACAGTGTCCAATTTTTTTTTCTTCAAGTTCAGTATGTTTAGATGACTGTAACTCAGTGGCCGGAGCACGTAGAGAGATTATGTTTTTTTTGCCAAAAAATTCAAAGTGTTTTCTTTTAAATGAGACCAACCCCATGAAGATGCTGCAAAGGGTTGAATAAGAGCTTTCGATTTACTTTGGGCATGTTATTTTTTGGCATTTTTAGGAAAATTGCCCGGAGTGCAAGTGGTTAAAGAACATAGCTGGGATTAAAGGTCTGATGTCTCAGCAGGATCTAGAAAAACTTGTCCATGCATTCATCTTGTTTAGCTGTTAATGTATGTCTCTCTCCGGTAATGAATTTCAACATTGCAGTAGTGTACAACCCACCGTCACACAACTCTTCCTTTTATAATGAATTAAGTGATCTGGTTAAACAACTTGAGAAGAACAGAGAAACAATAATTCATGGTGACTTTAATATCAACTGGTCTGATAAAAAAAGACAAACAAAAACTGAAAAGCCTCATGACTAAATTTAATTACCAGCAAATCATCAAAGGACCCACCAGGATAACCAAACAATCCAGAACACTTATTGACATGGTATTTACTAATAAACCAGAACGAATAACCAGAACCTATAATCTTGTAACTGGTCTCTCAGATCATAACATGGTTCTTGCTGTCAGGAAACTTACTAAAAAGCGACTACAGTATTTTGGGGGAGTCGATATTGACAAATCAAATTTTATTATCCCCAAATCAAAAAATGAGGAGTTTGAACATTACTTAGAGAATCAAAATTGGGAGCAGCTCATGTCAACATGTGAAGTAGATGATTGTTGTAATTTTATAACTGCAACAATCACAAAGTCTATAGAAAAATTTTCAAAGCAAATTAAAAGTAGACAACAGAAGATTAGCCTACCATGGTTAAATAATGAAATAAGAAAACTTATGAAGAGGCGAGACTATGCACTGAAAACATCACTAACCTCCAAACTACAAAATGATCACCTTGTGTACAAAAGTTTAAGAAATAAAGTGGTACATGAGCTGCGAAAATCAAAAATATCTTATTACAATAAACTGATAGATCATGCAAAGGGTAACAACAGTTCCCTATGGAGGCATTTAAATAACCTAACTAATAAAAAAAACGATCAGAAGGGGGTAAAGGAACTTAGAATCAATGGCAAGACCGTCAGTGACAAGGCTACTTTGGCAAATGAATTTAATTCACACTTTGTGGGCTCTGTGGAAGACTTAACAAAAATTTTTGTGCTGCCAAATGTTCTCAACAACACAAATTCCATACTTCCAACAGATACTTTTCACATCGATGAGGTAAATGAGAAGTTAATTGCTGGTATTGTTAAAACACTGTCAAACTCAAAAACTAATGATATCTACAATATGAGCACCTCCTTTCTCAAAATGCACAGCAAAATATTAATCAAACCACTGACTCATCTCATTAATCTCTCCATTAGGTCTAGTACATTTCCATCTGGCTGGAAAAAAGCTGTCGTCATACCAGTTCATAAATCAGGCAGTAAAGACGATATATGCAATTACCGCCCAATCTCTATTTTACCAGTCCTATCTAAGGTTCTTGAAAAAGTTGTAGCTACACAGCTGATAGACTACTTACAAGACAGTCAACTTCTTCATCCACATCAATTTGGTTTTAGACCAGGATACTCTACAGAAACAGCAAATTGTTGCCTTATTGAAAACGTCAAACAGTCCTTGGACAGGGGTAATGTGGTAGGAGCTGTTTTTCTAGATCTCAAAAAGGCTTTCGATACTGTAAACCACAGTTTGCTTTTATCCAAAATGGTATCTTTTAACTTCTCCCCAAATACATTAGAATGGTTTGCATCTTATCTCCAGAATAGAGAACAGTGTGTAAAAGTTCACCAGGATAAATCCTCATTTTTAAACAACCGCATGGGTATCCCACAAGGGTCCATTCTTGGTCCTTTACTTTTCAGCATTTTTATTAATGACTTGCCGTTACACTGCTCAGCTGCAACATGCCAACTTTATGCAGATGATGCAGTTATTTACACAGCTGCCAAGACTCCAGCACAGGCTGCAGATGTACTGTCTACAAGTATGGTTGATGTCCAAGAGTGGCTCCTCAAGAACCATCTATTGCTGAACCTTCAGAAAACAGTCTCAATGTGCTTTTCAATCAAAAAATGTAACCTGCAACATTTTAAAGTTAATATACATGATCATGACATCAGTTTAGCTACAGAATTCAAATACCTTGGCATTGTACTAGATCCTCAACTCAAATTTAATCTTCATATAAAGAAAATTTCAAAAACAGTAAAAAAAAATCTGAACTGCTTTAAATTAATTAGATATTACATACCTTACGAAGCAGCTGCACTGTATATGCATTCTATGGTTTTTTCTCATATATCATACTGTTTGACAGTCTGGGCTCAAGCAGCCCCTTCCACAATAAGACATATAGGTTCATTATATAATCAAACCCTAAAAATCTTGGACAAAAAGCCCATTAGGTGGCATCACTGTAATGTTTTAAAAAAATACAACCTATTGAGTTTTGAGAGCTTCATTGACCTCTGTCTTCTGAAATTAACGTTCAAATGTTTCCATAAATCAGCACCCGAGCCACTTGCTGGTTTCGTCCAAAGACAGGACAGCAGCAGAGCCACCAGGAGTTCTGTTAACAATAACTGTAAAATATTCCACCGCAGAACCACATTTGGACAAACAGCTTTCTCTATAAAGGGCAGTCACATCTGGAACACAATGCCAAATGAAATTAAAATAATAACGGACTTTAAAACATTCACTAAAAATGTTAAAAACTGGCTGAAAAATAAACAAGAATGTACTCATGTATGAATTATTTGTCTGCAAAGTGAGAGTGAATGAAGGGAAGGAATAAATGTGTTTGTTTATAGTGAGTGACGGAGGGAGGAAGGCCTGAAATAGGCAAATGTGAGTTATGTTATATGTGTTAAATGTGAGTCAGGCTGTTATATTTGTGTATTTATAATATTTATAATATTTATGTTAAATGTGAGTCAGGCTGTTATATTTGTGTATTTATAATATTTATAATATTTATAATTGTGTATTTATAATTTTTCTGCATTGATGTATGTGGTTATTGTGTATATTTTTTATCTTGATTCTTTTTTCTAAAGCCCATCCAGGGACAAGAGTTGCAAATTAGCTAATAGCTATACACTCTATGTGCAACACATCAGATTGATTGTCTTTGATTAATTGTCTATGTTTATTGCACTGTCCCTGTCAAATAAACTAATCTACTACTACTACTACTATCTTCAGTAAACTTCACTACTGTAACGCCGTCCTCACAGGTCTCCCTAAAAAGTCCATCAGACAGCTGCAGCATTCTGAACCAACTGCAGTCCTCACTAAGACCAAGAAAGTGGATCCTATAACTCCAGTTCTCAGATCTTTACACTGGCTTCCTGTCTGTCAAAAAGTAGATTTCAAAATATTCCTGTTAGTTTATAAAGCTCTGAATGGTTTAGGGCCAAAATACATCTCAGATCTGCTGGTCCATTATGAACCACCCAGAGCCCTCAGGTCATCAGGGTCAGGCCTACTATCTGTGCCCAGCGTTAGAACCAAACATAGTGAGGCAGCATTTAGTTTTTATTCCCCTCACATATAGAACAAATGCCCAGAAAGCATCAGGGCTGCTGAAACTCTCAGCGGCTTTAAATCCAGGTTAAAAACTCTTAATTTGCAGCGGCCTTTCATTAGCCTACAATGTACTGTAACTTTTATTTCTATTATATTCTATTTTAGTTTGTTTTTGTTTCTCTTTAATTTACTTTTTAGTTTGCTTTTAAATTCTTATGTATTCCTTTTGCAACTTGCGGTAATGCTTTATGTAAAGCACTATCAATTGTCTTGTACACGAAATGTGCTACACAAATGAACTTGCCTTGCCTTACAGATGACAAAATTGTTAATAGTAAAAAGAAAAAAATGCCACCTTCAAATATTCTTCTAAATATTCTGCAGTTTTTCCCCTCACTAAACTGAATTAGCATCAATGATTTAAGAAATGTGATTTTCCTTATAAATCTGGAATGTTTTCTTGCAAATCTGTATCCTTGAGTTCATGAATCTAGAGCTCTTCTTGTAACTTTAAGACGTTTTTTCTCATAAATTTACATTTTTTTAAAATTAAAAATAGTCAAGTTTTTCGCTTGTAAAATTTTCTTGCAAATTGTGGGACTTTTTTCTTTCATGCATTTGTGATGTGTCGCATGAATTAGTGTTTTTTTCTTATATCTGTACATTTATTTAAGTAAAATTTTAACCTTTTTTGTAAATTTTTCACTTTATCATCAAATTACTACATTTTTTCTTGTAAATTTGTGTGAATTTTCTTCAAAATTTGCAGTGAGTTTTTAAGGTAAATTTGGTTGAGGTAATTAAAAATTAAGCAGTTTGGGGGTGGGGTTGGGGGAGTGAATATCCGAATACCAAATTTGAAAACCAAATATCACGGTAACAAATCGTACAGTCCTAAATATAGCTGAATATTTCCACAGCTGGCTTTTTAAACATTTTTACTAAACTTTCAAACTAAAATTTATGACAATTTGAATACATCACATAAACATGTTTTGATCAGTAAGGTCCCATTCACTCGAACATGGTGTGTTTGTGGGTTTTTAACCTTCTAAAATGCTTTCTTGGGTCAAATGCCCTACAGTAAAAATATTAATCTCGCTTCCCTTAGAAAAAAAGGTTATAGTTATAGTATATTTTAGGTGCATCCTGAAATTTCATCCGAAAACTGAATACCCCTACTTTTTGTGAGCAGTGTATGTCCTTCTTAAACAATATTTTTGCTTATTCCACTATAGTTTGTAGTCTCTAACTGGGACCAAAGGTGGCGAGATGATGTCATAACCTATTAACCACTGAAACCACACATCACTGTCCACCAATGATGCATTATTTTATTCATTTTTAAAGGTAGACTATGCAATATTTTCTGCTTTCAAATATTCTCCAGAAATACCTAAAAGGGTAATTAGAGCGTAAAGAAACATTTATTTTACGGCCATGTCAAATATGATAATTTAGGGTATTGCAGAGCTATGAATTCATTCATGATTTTTACCAGGCTGACAAAATGATAAATACCACTGTACATCAGCAGGGTGAGTATAAGCCGGGACCCATCTCAGAGTCAAAAATCCTATGTTTTAACTTAATTACATTCATTTCTAGAGTAGGGTAGAACATGTAATGATGACAGATAATTACCAGTTCACTTGGAGTAGACAAACTTCAAATAGTCATCATGGGTCATCAATTTAAAAAAAAAAAAAAAAAAAAATCACTTCAGCCTAGTGGATCAAGGTTCATTACTGCCATCTGGTGTTGCCAGTAATAACCTTCAATTTCTACATAGTCCACTTTTAACATGAATTTGCAATAGTAACCTAGCTCGCTACCCAAGCTAGGTTGCTAATATTAGCGATAGTAGGGCTGAGCGATAAACTGAAAAGAACCGAGAACCAGCATTCGGGGTGCAGAATCAAGCTAATCTTGTTCATTTTTTTTTTTTTCCAATTTTTCCCTTCTCCTTGTTGCATATGTGAGTATAGACAACTTTTCATGTACTTCCCCTTTAAGACATGCCCCCAGAGTTATGTGCACAGGCACGTACTGCCACACCCCAGAAGCATCACACTTAAGAGATGTTCAAATGCAGCAGAAAAAAAGTGAAATGGCTTGTAATGAAAAGAAATGTGGCCTCCATCCACATAGTATGTGATAACTGACTCTTTATTGATCTGAAGATGCCAAGAAAAAGCAAGTGAAGTGCACAAAACTAACCCAGGATTTCCACTGACTGCTTGCGGTCCATTACGGCTGCTATCTGGTCTCTGCAGATCTGCAGTCTTCCTTGTTGTTATCATGTGATCACAATCGGTCCTTCTCGGTCTCTCTTGGGTCTTTCTTGAGCTCAGGTGTCATTTTATATAATTCTCACATGATCTTGACCTGTAGCGCAGGTGTAGTGTGGCCAACTACTGATTGGAGGATCAGTGGTTTGATTCTCGCTTTGTCTGCAGTCTGCATGTCGAAGTGTCCTTGAGCAAGACACTGAACCCCCAGTTGCTCCTGGTCAGTCAGGCCAGCGCCTGTGTATGGCAGCTCCGTCGCCATCAGTGTGTGAATGGGTGGATAGCAGGATCTGTAAAGTGCTTTGGTCATCCGGAGATGAGAAAAAATGCTATATTAGTGAACACCATTTACCATTCGAACCTTGTCCTTAGCCGTACCACTTCAAAACACAAACATAGCAGGTGGGGATGGCTGCAAGACTCAAATCCTATCTCTGACGTAATGGACTGGATCTGGAGTTAGTGGAAATCCGGGGTAGCACGTTGATGCCTGAAGCCAAGCTGCTGTTAGCCTCCGACGGCTATCCACATCATCTCAACTGTGTTTTTCTGCTGGGATGGATGACCATAATGGACAAGCTAAGGCTGCCGTTGTGAGTCACGCGGCCCATACAGTATGTAAATACACCGATTTCTGTTAGTGATATGAAATAGCACTGTTGTGTAATATTGCTTAATTATGACCCTTGTCTGTGAAAAGGGAGAAGGGAGAAGAAAGGAGGGAAAAACAACAAACAAGAACCAACCTGAAAGGGCCAATAAACCATGACACTGATTTAAGGTCAAATTTCCAGCCCTAAACCAACCCGTTCTCAGGAAAGCTGCAGAAGGTGAATCACAATGATGCTGCAATAATTAAAGGCAATTTAGCTGAAGTAAAAATGGCGTTCACTTATATAGCGCTTTTCTTCTCATCTAGGATGACCAAAGCGCTTTACAGATCCTGCAATCCACCCATTCACACACACATTCACACACTGATGGCGGCAGATCACAAACAAAATAGATCACAAACATCTCATGGGAACTATCAACATGTGGAAAAAGTGCAGTAAATGGGACCTTTAATATGGAGTGACTGATTATTATGTTATGATGTTCGACTGCTTCAGTGTTAGATATTTGAATGTTACTGAATCCTTGCCTAATCCTGCAGTTTTTCTGAAGTATCATAGCAAACACTAGTGTCCTGGATTTTGCCAATGTTCTTCTTCCCTTTTATGTAGGTCGTGTACTGCAGTATGTATGTCAGTTCTGCAGTGGCCTGTATAAGCGCTGCTGTCACCCTGTTTGACCCTTGAGCTCGTAGATCAATGGCCCGGCCAACTAAATCCCCCTCCCGCTCTCTCTCTCCCCCTCTCTCTCTCTCTATTTTGCCCCTGGGCTGGCCTTGATCCTCATTTCTCCTCCAAACCTACATCCGACCTCTCTTCTTTCTTCCCTGGGCTTCAAATGATCCCCCACCCCACCCCCTGACCATCCCTCGACCCCTTTCTCTCATCTCTTCGTCGCCGTTAAAAGTGATTCCCTGCTCGTTTACCAAACCCCTCCGTTCCCCCATCTCCTCCGATTCCTTCCAACCCACTGAACCCCATGTTCACTCTCACTTCCCCCCCACATCCCTATATCCCCTTTCCCTCATCATCCCCCGCCGCCCTCTCCTCTTCTCTGATCCATGTCAGTCAGGGCCTGGGGCACTCCAGGCACAGACAGCAGGGGTTACCGTCTGAAGGGTGACGTCGGCAGTGCAAGCGAAGAGTTGGCTGTGATAAAGGCTGAACATCACAGTGTCGTCCCTCTTTAGAAGCCGACGCCATGCTTCACCCACGTATCTCCATGTTCTGGATTTATCTATTCTAATCCCTCTCTAACAGCCATTCCGTCGTTAACCCATTTATCTCTTCCTCATCTTTTGCTTTCTCCGCTCCTCCGTTGCTGTGAAATAAAAGCACTCAGCTCCATCACTGCTGCTCCACCTTCTTCATTCAGTCCCTGCATAATTTAGATTATAAATAAAGTGCTAAAAGTCCCATCTTACTTTCATTAAACAAAAAAAAAAATACCAGGAGCCATTTAAAAAAAAAAAAGAAAGGCCTTATCTGGGGAAATGAAAAATGAGGAAAAAACAGTATATACTATTCAATATTATGGCACAATCTGATTTAAATATAGGGGGGGAAAACTTTCAAATCATTGCATAGTGATGATAAAAGTACTCCATGAAGAGATCTCAAATCACTAAAACACTGATTTCAGCTCAGGACTCCTTCTAAAACAGAACACAAAAAATGTATGAAAAACTAACCTATTTAGAAATCTTTATCACAAGTTTTGGCAGAGAAACTGCATTTAAAAAGAGAAATGACTGTATGAGTAAAAGTTATTTTGAATATACATCAACCTTTTTAAGTACAAGTTTCTGGACTGACCTAAACTACAGCCTGGAGGAAGGTTAAGCTGCTCAAACATTTATTACCATCTCTGACATTTGAAACATTTACAATATAACAGTTAATAATTTATTTAAATGGTAAATGGCATTCACTTACATAGCACTTTTTCTCATCTCTGGATGACCAAAGCGCTTTACAGATCCTGCTATCCACCCATTCACGTACACACTCACACACTGATGGCAGCAGAGCTGCCATGCACACAGAGGCTCTGGCCTGGCCACCAGGAGCAACTGGGGGTTCAGTGTCTTGCTCAAGGACACTTCAACATTCAGACTGCAGACAGAGCGGGAATCGAACCCATGACCCTCCGATCAGTAGTCAGTCACACTACATCTGCACCATAGTCACCTCCCCACTTTAAGAAAAGTGTGTTTCATTTTTCTTAGAAGTTAAACAATTGGCACAGGAACTGACATATCAGATTTAAAGACTAAGATATTCTTAGTAACACTTCCAAGTTGGAATGCACATTTAAAAGAAAAGATTCTTTCCAACTAATATTTCAAAATTCAAGTGTCATCTACTCAGAATTTAATCAGAATCAGATTTATTGCCAGGCACATTTACAAGTAAACAAGTAAACATACGAGGAATTTGACTTGACATTGGGCGCGCACGAAAGGCGCATCCCAATGACGCGGCAGCCGTGACGAGGCGCCTGTCATATGGGGGGGGGGGGGGTGAAAAGGGGGGAGGGGGGAAGGATAGGGAAAAACACAATAGGAGAGAGAAAAAAGCATTGTTGATCAAAATAGAGCTCATTATATGACCAAAATTTTGATTACAAGAAAAAAACTCTCAAATGCACAATTAGCAGACAATAGATCACACAATGACAAAGCAGTAGTTGAGAGAGTCAGTGTATTGTGAATATATATCAGTAATTGTATCAGTAGTGTAATGTTGAATGCAAGTGTAGGTGTGTCAATTGCTAGTGAACAGCAGAGGGCGCCTCCTGGCAGTGGATAGATGTTAAAGTCATGTGATATGTAAATATCATGTAAATATCATGTGATATTCATGTGATCTAAGCAGTCTAGAGTCTCTCGTTCTTGCTTGCAGATGGTAAATTGTCACATGGTGCACTGTCCTTGAGCGTTCATCTGCTGAAACAACAACTGTGTCGATTGTTTGGGTTAGCAGGCAGAGCCGCTCCTTCCGCTTATCTTCATCAGGAGGAATGTAAATACAGGGCACCAAGACAAGGTCAAATCAAATCTGCAAAGTGCACTCAGAGAACAGATTTTTCCTCACCCGTGCAATTCTGTGCTTTCATAATTTCCATGTACAGGCTTAAACTTTATCCCATGGAGAGCACAGGGCTCCAGATGTAATCCTCCACTGAATCACTGTCATTCAGTTCACCGTTTGCCGCTACTCGTGCCCTCCCCAACTGGTCGAATTTGATGAAGGAGCTTGCCGGGTCCGCTTTGATCAGCTCTCTCACCTTCCTTCAATTTCTGATACATCAGGGAACTTCACAGCCGAAAATAGAAGTCCTGAGATCATAACCAATAATATTTCCACAGACGCATGAATTCCAATGTCCATGAGTCTCCTCGCAGGTTCCAATTCTTGGGCTCCCCCTTGGCCCGATTCTTGTTGAAAAATAGTGACAATAGCACATTTAAGCCGCTTCCAAATCCATAATTTCCATTTAGATTAAGATTCAGCAGAAGAAGAGCGACTAAACACAGACAAAAACGCCAATTAAACTCCTTAAGCCAATTAAACTCCTTTTGAAAGGTATCTACTGATATTTTACAACATATTACTTTTTAGATGTTTTACAAAAAGCCTGAAATGGAAAAAAGGACAAAGTAAATGTTATAACTCAAAACTGTCTTATTGTTTCGATCATAGTTGTGAATAAAAGATTAATCTAACTTGAATTTAAGGTCTTGAATTACGGAAGATAATAGGTAGGGCTGGGCGATTAAATGAAATAAAACAGAAACCGACGTTAAGGACATAAAACTGGCATAATCTTGCTACTGCTGGGTTTGGGAGGTTTTTCCTAGTTTTTTCCCCCTTTCCCTGTTCTGTGCCTATGTACACTACCGTTCAAAAGTTTGGGGTCACTTAGAAATTTCCTTATTTTTGAAAGAAAAGCACTGTTTTTTTCAATGACGATAACTTTAAACTAATCAGAAATACACTCTATACATTGCTAATGTGGTAAATGACTATTCTAGCTGCAAATGTCTGGTTTTTGGTGCAATATCTACATAGGTGTATAGAGGCCCATTTCCAGCAACTATCACTCCAGTGTTCTAATGGTACAATGTGTTTGCTCATTGTGTCAGAATTCTCCAGATTACCTCAACAAATTAACAGCTAGAATGCCAAAGGTCTGCAATGCCTGCAATGCTGTAATTGCTGCAAATGGAGGATTCTTTGACGAAAGCAAAGTTTGAAGGAAAAAATTATTATTTCAAATACAAATCATTATTTCTAACCTTGTCAATGTCTTGACTATATTTTCTATTCATTTTACAACTCATGGTGGTAAATAAAAGTGTGACTTTTCATGGAAAACAACAAATTGTCTGGGTGACTCCAAACTTTTGAACGGTAGTGTATATGAGCATTTTCATGTCCTGCCCATTTAACATGAGTGGTCACGTGACTCCGCACCCCAGAAGCTGTGCAGTCAGCACTGTTTGGAAGCAACAGAACATGGCAGAAAAATTAAAACATCCACATAGTATGTGATGATTGACGTTTAATTTCATCTGAAGATGCCAAGAAAAAGTGAATGGAGTATGCTTAAACTAGCAGGAACTGCAACAAAGCTAAATCACTGTTAGCCACTAACAGCTATCTATGTGAGCTCAACCATTTTACAGTGGGGGATGGACAACAAAATATACAAGCTGAAGCTGGAGTTAAGAATCTGATCAGAGACTCGTAATCCCTATGTGGTGATAACATAATCATGGCTGTGTAAAGGATTCCCCCAATGCAGCTAACAAGCTAAACAGCCATCACCGTAAGTCACGTGATCCACAAACCCTCAACAAGAATGTATATAAACACTGACTTCTGCACTGAATTTAATTTGGTTACAGTGGATATAAAAAGTCAACATACCCCTGTTTCAAATGCCAGGTTTTTGTGATGGAAAAAAATGAGACGAAGGTAAATCATTTCAAACATTTTTCCACCATTAATGTGACCTATAACCTGTACAACCCAATTGAATAACAAACTGAAATCTTTTAAGGGGAAAAATAAAAAACTTACAATAACCATTTGCATAAATATACACACCCTTTAACTAATACCTTGTTGCAGCACCTTTGGCTTTTATTACAGCACTCAGTCTTTTTGGGTAGGAGTCTATCAGCATGGCACATCTTGATGTGGTAATATTTGTCCACTCTTCTTTGCAAAAACGCTCCAAATCTGTCAGATTGCGAGGGCATCTCCTGTGCACAGCACTCTTCAGATCACCCCACAGATGTTTGATCGGATTCAGGTCTGGACTCTGGCTGGGCCATTCCAAAACCTTAATCTTCTTCTGGTGAAGCCATTCTTTTGTGTATTTGGATGTGTGCTTTGGGTCATTGTCATGCTGAAAGATGAAGTTCCTCTTCAGCTTTCTAGCAGAGGCCTGAAGGTTTTGTGCCAACACCAACTGGTATTTGGAACTGATTATAATTCTCTCCACCTTGACTAAGGCCCCAGTTCCAGCTGAAGAAAAACAGCCCCAAAGCATGATGCTGCCACCACCATGCTTCACTGTAGGTATCAGGGGTTAAAGCAAAAAAAAAAATCCTGAGCCTGAACTTTTTTCCAGGGGCAGGGTCATCAGGGTGGACACGCACACATTATTATATATATATATATATATATATATATATATATATATATATATATATAAAAACAGCAACAGTGAACTTTATACAATACTAATTGCATTATTTCCATAATTGTTCTGTTCCAAAGAAATCATCTCTAGGCTTCAAAAACTTACTCTCTATCCTACGGAATGTATGAAAAGTTTTGTGTACGTTGAAGGATGAAACACTCACGCAGGGCCGTAATGTGACCAATTTTGAGCCTGAGAGTTTCATGCCCAAGACCAGCCCACTTTTTGCCAAGTGGAGGAAACTGGAGCAAAAGTTCTATTTCTATCCAACTGTTTTTATTGCAGACATGTTTTGACAACAATATAGAACTTAGTTCACCTCAGTAAACCAGCTGACAAATAAATGAGAAACAAAGATAAATCACAAATGGAAACATCAATTCAGTTCCATCCACCTATCCATCTTCTTCCGCTTAATCCTTTTCGGGTCGTGGGGGGCTGGAGCCTATCCCAGCATCTTTGGGCAAGAGGCAGGGTACACCCTGGACAGATCGCCTGTCCATTGCAGTGCCAACACAGAAAGACAGACAACCATTCACTCTCACAGTCACATCTAAGGACAATTTAGAATCCCCAGTTTGATGCCAGTTGACCTAACTTGCATGTTTTTGGCATGTGGGAGGAAACCGGAGCAGAAAAAAAGTTAAAAATGTCCAAGAATGTTTACAAGAAAAACCTCACTAATTGCATAGAAAATGGGAAAAACTAAAACATTTATACTAATCTGCAGCTTTTGTTCTTTAAATTTTTGACTTCATTCTTGTAAATTTATAATTAATTTTTGTAGAAATGTGCCATTTCTCCCCTGCATTCATTATGTTTTTCATACAAAATTGTAACTCTCACACATTTTCTATTTTACTTGTAAACTGGCCTCCTTTGCCATATTTTACAGCTTTATTCTTGCCAGTTTATACTTAATTTACATTTATAGGCTTTACCTTACACTAAATTTGTGAGTCCACCATCACTACCATCCCCCTTGTTAAAAAAAAAAAAAAAAAAAAATCACCGGAGAACAAGCAAGGTGTTTTTTTCCTTCATTCAGCAACATGTACTGTGGAGAGAGGCATTTTCACCAAACTGTGTCCACAAAAATCTGCATGGAGCAGTATTTGATCTTAAAATCAAGATAATGGGTAACTACTAGGAATGTTTAGGCTGTTATAAATATGCAGCTTTTCTATAAATGTGATTTTCTTCACGTAAAAAAAAAATCTTTTAATTTTAGAACTTTTTGAATGTATTTTTTCCCCTTTTAACCATAAAAATTGTAGCTTTTGCTTATAAATTTTCATATTAGCATATAGTGTAGGTTCATGTAGCTAACTTTTTCTTGGAAAGTTAGAACTTTATTTAAAAATCTTCGTAATGAGGAATTAATTAGTTTTTCAGTTTATGAGGAAAAAAATACGTGGGAGTCAGAATTGTGAACTATTTGATAGCAGCTAAATATTACACAGAATTTATTCGAGAGTCACTTCACTAACCTAAGGCACTGAAAATCTCACAGCCTCTCTGCTGTAGATATAAAGATACATTATAAAGCTCTGAATGGTTTAGGGCCAAATTACATTTCAGATCTGCTGGTCCATTATGAACCACCTAGAGCCCTCATATCATCAGGGTCAGGCCTACTATCTGTGCCCAGAGTTAGAACCAAACATGGTGAGGCAGTGTTTAGGTTTTATGCGCCTCACATATGGAACAAACTCCCAGAAAGCATCAGGGCTGCTGAAACTCTCAGCTGCTTTAAATCCAGGTAAAAACTTTATTTGCTGCAGCCTTTCAGTAGAACGTCACTGTACATTTTTATTTCTGTCGTATTCTATTTTAGCCTGCTTTTGTTTCTCTTTAATTTACTTTTGAGTTTGCTTTTAAATTCGTATGTACTGTATTCCTTTTGCAACTTGCTCTAATGCTTTTATGTAAAATACCTTGAATTGTCTTGTACACGAAATGTGCTATACAAATAAACTTGCCTTGCCTTGTAGCAAGAACACACTCCTCTGCAGCTTCCTCTCCCTTCACCTGTGCTGTTTGGCTCAGTTTTCTTTGGGAAAATCACCTCTTCGATCAATTCCTGCCATTTGTTAACCACCAAAATGTGAACACACCTTGTGGAGTCCCGCGCCCTGTTGAATGCTGTCAGTCTGTCTTTCAGTCAGACCAATCATTACCGGCACCAAATTGTGAGGGATGCTTTGGTGTATAGTTCAGTCAGGCAGATTTAGGGCTATTAAACATCGGGATAGTGCTAAAAACATGCCTGCCGCAGATTATCAGATTATATTGATGTTAATTAATTTTACTTCCAACTAGAGTACCGGCCCATCAGTGAAGCGGCCCACTGGGATATGGGCTACTCCGGTCCTGCACTCGCGGCTCCAGTCACACTACATATGACAACAACGCTTGGACAAAAAGCAGTTTTGCGTATAGGAATAGGACATAAATCTTTTGTTTTTATAGGACAGGGGTCCTCAAATGTTTTTGCCAGGGGTCCATATTTGTTTTTTCCTGTGGACCAGAGGTCTAGAGCAGTGAAAGCATGCTGCACGGGCGGATATTTCATTTTTATATTGGGAGGGACAATAAACAGAACATTTTCTCCAGAGTAAATATTGTGGCGACACTAAGTATTATTGTTCTCAGTCACAAATTTATGAGAAAGAATGTACAAATGTTCACTTATGGGGAAAACGCTTCAAATTTACAAGAAAAAAGTCATAAATTTATGAGAAAGAAAATTGCAAATTTAAAAGAAACAATTACACATTTACAAAAAGTCAAGTTTACTAGAAAAAAGTTGCAAATTTAGTGAGGAAAAAATATGTAAATTTACAAGAAAAAAGTCACATTATAAAAAGGTTACAAATTTAGAAGAAAAAAATGACAGATTTAAGATGCAAAAACAGCAGATTTATGAGGGGAAAGTGACAAATTTACACCAAAAAAGTTTTACATTTATAAATGTAATAAATTAATGAGAAAACGTTACACATTTATTATAAAAGCTGAAAATTTTAAAGAAAAAAAATTTTGATTGGCCGACTCAAAAAAACCTTTACCCAATCACAATTCATTAATATTAACGGGCCAGCAGAAAACCAACTGTTGTTGTCTTAAAAACTACATAATGCATTACAGGCCCTTCAAATGTCAAATGAATCCATGAGAAATACACAATGCAAGACCTTTAAGAAAGGGGGGGGGGGGGAAGAGGAGGGATTAGGAGACTAAGTAAGTGGTTGTCAGGGATGAATGGTCACTGTATGCATTCAAGATAATCCAGCACACACACGTCATCCGAAAACCATCCTGGAGGTATGAAATCCAAACTCATACTGGTGCATCAGAGCAAATGTTATTACAGAGCTCCACTGCGACTGCAATTAGAGTGTTTCCTAAAATACCCTAAAATACCCACACACATGAGATAATAGAGGGGAATGTGCAGCAGGGGCACATGGATGTTTATATTAAATTCAGACCTGGGATGAAGATGACAGAGACTGATGAGCTAAATAAGCGCAGAAGACTCTGAGCTACTATAATCAAATAGAGACAAAACAGCAATATCAGCTGCAGAGATTCTGGGGATGGCATTGTGTTAAATGGACATTAAGGCGGAGCTGACAAAAGTTTTCTTTACATTGTCATACTTTTGTTGTAGTGTTACTCCGTCTACACAAGTGAAGTCAGGGATTTAGTTTTAGTAGATGGGGGGGTGGAGTGAAATAATACTGTGTGAAGGAGCAACTGTACATGAGTATGCAAGAAAGTGAAGTTTGTCAAAAGCAGGAATATTTCAGCGAGTTATGTAATATTTATGAGTAACACAGTCACCGCAACGTCCTTTTAAGCTAATGAGGCGACTTCACTCACTCACTCACATTTAATTATAGCTCCTCCGGCTTTCGGCACAGTTTCGCTGAAACAATCTGAGTAGAAGGTTGAAGGTTTTCCTCTCCCCTGCTGCAGTTGATGCATTTCATTTATTTATTTTCAGCAGCACTATATTAGAGGTTTTACCATTAGTAACTTTAGAGTGATTCAAGCTGAGGTAAGAAACTCTGCAGGCCTCGTCAGATGAATGTTTGATTTAGTGTAGCAGAGGAGAGGAAATGCTATGGCAGTACTCTAAGCTGCTCAACTAACTGAACAGATTACAACTGCTCTGCATATAGAGGGAGAAATGCTTTGCACACTAATACTGCCCTTACTACATATTCAATGCTCGGTTTGTAGTCACGGCTTAAATTCTACTTCTACTTATCTAAATAGGCAAAATAGATATTAAATGCATGCCGTAGACAATATTTACCATGGTAATCAACAACTTTAAGAGACTTAAGCAGTGAATTCAGGGTGCATAATTATATGTAATTATATCACTAACAGGTGGCTGTGTGCCACATATTAAAACAAAGATAAAAGGGTGGTAATGAATGTATATTTTAAAGTAAAAAGCTGCAGTTCCATTTAATGCCATTCAAAAAAATTAAATTGATCCCCATAAACTTTGATGTTAAAATACCCAGCCATTAATGGGGAATAAACATCCTCACAACTTTACAACAACAATAAATTGTAGTCTGTATAACCTAATGCTCCCTCTTCTACCATTTTTAGTGGAGTTAAATTTATTTCAAAACTTCCCTGTGTGAATCTAAACAAACACCATCACCTCTGCTAATTTTAGTCACTGAACTTAACATCTCCACTGTGCTAGCACGTTTAGGAGGATTTTCATTGAAATTACATGAAATGTGCACAGCTAGCTATATTGTTGGTTATGCTAATATCCTGTCCCAAAAGTGTGAGGTGGAGAAAGTTAAACTTTTTTATTAGTGTGTTATTTAGCCGGAGTAATTAGCAGGTATCTGTGTCAGTCACTGTACTCTCACCATCTCCACCTGCTCCCTCCTATGGTGACAATTGTCACTCCTCCCCTCTCCTCTACAAATCTCCCCTATTTTATCCAACTGACTCTGTATATTTGTATCTGTACAAGAGAAAACACAACACTACTGCATCGGCCCAACATGAGAAGATTTCTTCCCTTGTTGTTAAATGTCTGAGGAGAGAAACGGTTGGATCAGTGATGAGGCATACTCACTTTGAACAGGGACACAACACGAGGGCATTTGTTCTGTGCGTAAGCACACCTCTCCCAATTGTGCACAAGCTGAGAAACTGTTCCATGCTTGGGCACAATTCACTAATTAGATGAGGAGAACTTTGAGGGTCAAACATACAGTAATTTAGTACAGTACAGATGGGACAGTGTCAATGTGACCTCAGTGAAGCAGTACCTTCTTATCCAAACTTAGCTTCACAAACTAACGTGTGATGCTACTCTGGCTACATTCATCTTTTACATACACCCTACAATTTTGTCAGTTCTTGGGTCTCAAAGGAAAAAAATGCCCTAACTAAATGCCCATGTAACTAAAGAGTTAGATCTAAACTACTCTGCCAATAAATTCACTACCATATTACAGTGGTGTGAAAAAGTGTTTGCCCCTTCCTGATTTCTCATTTTCTTGTATGTTTGTCACACTTACTGTAAATGTTTCAGATCATCAAACAAATTTAGATATTAGACAAAGATAACACAAGTAAGCACAAAATGTAGTTATTAAATTAAGGTGTTTATTATTAAGGGCAAAAAATCCAAACCTACATGGCCCTGTGTGAAAAAGTGATCCCCCCTCCCCCCACCCCCGTTAAAACCTACATTAACTGTGGTTTATCACATCTTTGGAAAGCTGAGTTCAATTTCTCCAGCCACACCCAGGCCTCATTACTGCCACACCTGTTCTCAATCAAGAAATCACTTAAATAGGACATGCCTGACAAAGTGAAGTAGACCAAAAGATCCTCAAAAGCTAGACATCATGCTCTGATCCAAAGAAATTCAGGAACAAATGAGAAACAAAGTAATTGAGATCTGTCAGTCGGGAAAAGGTTATAAAGCCATTTCTAAAGCTTTAGGACTCCAGCAAACCACAGTGAGAGTCATTATCCACAAATGGCGAAAACATGAAATAGTGGTGAACCTTCCCAGGAGTGGCCGGCCGACCAAAATTACCCCAAGAGCGCAGCGACGACTCATCCAAGAGGCCACAAAAGACCCCACAACAACATCCAAAGAACTGCAGGCCTCACTTGTCTCAGTTAAGGTCAGTGTTCATGACTCCACCATAAGAAAGAGATTGGGCAAAAATGGCCTGCATGGTAGAGTTCTAACACGAAAACCACTGCTGAGCCAAAAGAATATAAAGGCTCCTCTCAGTTTTGCCAGAAAATATCTTGATGATCCCCAAGACTTTTGGGGAAATGCTCTGTGGACTGACGAGACAAACGTTGAACTTTTTGGAAGGTGTGTGTCCCATTACATCCGACGTAAAAGTAACAGCATTTCAGAAAAGGAACATCATCCCAACAGTATAATATGGTGGTGGTAGTGTGATGGTCTGGGACTGTTTTGCTGCTTCAGGACCTGGAAGACTTGTCGTGGTAAATGGAACCATGAATTCTGCTGTCTACCAAAAAATCCTGAAGGAGAATGTCCAGCCACCTGTTCGTGACCTGAAGCTGAAGCACACTTGGGTTCTGCAGCAGGACTGTGACGAGTATTAATGGTGTTTCTCTCTTCTGGAAAAAGAGGCACTCTTTTCTCTATTTTTTTTTTTCTTTTCTCTCCCCTGTACAGGTTTCTCCTACACTCCCGAGGGGACCCTGAACCACACATCTGGGCTTCCACAGCTGTTTGGCATCAACCCTGGTGAGCCAGGTTTCTCCTACACTCCTGAGGGGACCCTGAACTACACACCTGGGCTCCTGCAGCTGTTTTGTGTCAACCCATTGCCGAGCAGCCTATTTGAAGATCCTGCATCCAGTGTTCTTTGCCATTTGGCCACTGGGCTATAGAGTGTGTGGACTGCTTTGGTGTAGTTTTTTTTTTTTTTTACCAGTGCATTAGGCTTCAGTATTTGCCAGCCTATTTAGTGCCTATGCACCTTTAAGTGTTTATTGTAAAAGGAGCGACTGTAGGGGTTCTCTGCCTTTTCTTTTTGATTCACTTTTTCTCCTGTTTTGTGGCAAGCCAGGCAGGTAAGATTTGTATTTTATTTCACTAGGGTAGTTTTCTTTTCCTTTCTAGAAAGAGGGGTTTTTTTTTGTCTGTTTTTTTTTTTTTTTTGTTATTTTTTTAGTTTCTGGTTAGTTCAGGACACCGTTAGGGTACACTTCCGTTGCTAGTCGAGAGCTAGTGGGAGGAATTCTTCTTTGGCTCAGTAGTAGAGTAAGAGGTTTTCAGATCACAGTGTCATGGGTTCGAGACTCAGCCTGGGATATTAGGAGGTGTGTGTCTACCTTGCCTGAAGGTGAAAGTGACATAGGTCTGTCCACCTTGAATGGCGGGGGCGGGGGGGGGTGTCAAAACAGACTTTGTGATTAAGTGATTTGTTCTCCCAGGCTGAGATAGGCAGTTCTGGCCTTGGCCCAGAAAGTGGGTTGAAACAGAAATAGGCAATTCTGGCCTTGGCCCAGAAAGTGGGTCGTAACAAGGACAATGATCCAAAACACACAAACAAGTCCACCTCTGAATGACTTAAGAAAAACAAAATGAAGACTTTGGAGTGGGGATGTGCCGGAGGGTGTGCTCCAACTTTAGAGGGATCACACTCCTCAGCCTCCCTGGGAAGGTCTATGCCAAGGTACTGGAGAGGAGAGTCCGGCCGTTGGTCGAACCTCGGATTGCAGTTGTTACTGGCTTAACCAGTTATTAGGTTTAGGGGGCAATCACTTTGTCACACTGGGCCATGTAGGTTTGGATTTTTTTTCCCTTAATAATAAACACCTTTCATTTAAAAAAAAATAATACTGATCATCTTATTTACACTAGTCTCAGGAATCAGGTGATATGTGAGATGCGAAAGGCTAAAACCAATTATTTCACTAGGATGATAGAAGAAGCCAGTGGTAATGGTTCTAAATTATGGAAATGTATAAACAATCTAATACTAGCAGGATAAAGTGTAACCCAGCTGAGAAAATGACCCCTTTTTTTTCCCTCAGATGTCAATTGTATTAATACAATTGTGTGATTTTATTTTGAAAACCGATTATTTTGGGAAGAGGAAGTGTGATCCTCATTATCCAACTTTTAAATTCTCGTTTCATGGTCACATTAGGTGATCTGGGTCTTTTCATTCGTTAAAAGCGATATTAGCCCCGCCTTCCGAGCAGAGTGCCGAGGCGCTCTGCTGGTTTGTCAGTCTTTTATGATCTGAGAGCGGACGAGAGAGGCTGTGGGCGGTCTGGTTCACACTGATACCTCTTCTTGGTGAGTTTAATTTAGAAAGATGCTATAAATGGATCTAAACACTCTCCAAACGCTAATTTGAAACCTTTATTATTCTAAGTTGACGGGAGCATGAGCTTGAGAGGCATTGTGGCTGTGTCCTTTTGCTGTGTTCACATTGATACCTCATCTTGGTGAGTGAAAACCAAACAATACATGCTAATGTTAGTGTTATGCTAATGCTAATCGCAAGTGGATTTTTTCTGTTTAAAAGCAATGGAAAAGGCTGTTTTTGCGTCTGTATGGGTTTCCTAAATGAGATTTCAGTTCCCAACAGTATGCTGAAGTACTTTTAGTTCTTATGCACTATTTCTGTCGAATGTAATGTGTAGTTTGATGCTAAAAGCACATGGTGTTGGTCTCCTATGTAAATGCATAGGTTATGCTAAACCCAATAGCTCAGACCGGGTTTTACTGATTTTAAAAGGGAATATTGGAAGTAATGGGACAGTATATTCCCTGGTTATGTGATAAATTAATTGTATTTCATTTCATGATTTACAAAGACAAGGTTAAAAAGGATTAATCATAATTTCATGGTTAAATGATGCAGAGATAAGAAGAGGAATTCATTCAATTGGTTACATGAAATTAAGGGTATTTCATGTGCTACCAGAGAGACTGTGAGAAAAGAACACATGCATGTAAGATGTAAGATGTGAAATGTAAGATATTACTATATTGCTGGATTGTAATAATAGTAATATGAGAGAAGAATTTAAACACTGAGCTATGGTGTTATATAAGAAGGGATTGGAAAACGAATCACTCTAGCTGTAAACAGTAATACCATTATTGTTGTGCAGGCTAGGTTTTTTTTTTGGTTGCCGATCAAGAACCTTCTGGATCCTGGATTCTCTCCGAATGGAGATGGCGAGCCTGACCCAAGACTGAACCGAGACTGAACCGAGATCTGACCAAGATCTCGATTGAAGGGCATCCTTCCTCTCTCCAGTGCACAACATTGAAGTGGTAACAACTCAAGCTGCCGCTTTAAAAGAGGAAAAGAAAGCTGAGTCTTGAGATACAAGATATCTTGACTGGTCAAACGACTAAACCAAAAGGGCAAACAAACACTGAGCTCAGTAGGACATTTTTGGGGTTTTATTTCATACCAGCCGTTGTTATATTTGTATAGTTGTAAATTGTTTGTATATATTGTTCACTTTACCCCTACAAATAACAACCATTATTGCTCATTTCTTGCCTCCAGCTATTTCATTCCACACTCATTTTAATTCCCTATTGTAACCCTTACGAACCTAGCAACTGGTCTACACTTAATTATTTCCCTTACCTAATTAACATAAGGCAAGGGTTACAATAAGAAGTGGCGAGCCCAGCCAGGAGCCTTTTTCTTCTTTCCCTTACGTTATTTCAAGCCTATAACGTACCCAAAATGGATACTGTTGAACGTGAATCTGTGAAAATTCCAAATGCAGTGATAGTGAGTGAAATCGCTGGAGATGAGCAACTGGATGAAGTGACTGAGTTTCTGAAACGGTATGGCTCGATTTCAAGAGTCATAAAAGTAGCAGATAGTAAGTCTGAGTTTTCCCAGAGTGCTATTTTTGAGTATCATTCGGGTATTGCTTTTGAAGCTCTTGACCCATTGCCATGTACTCATGTATCTGATAGTGGAGCCAGCTATATGATACAATCTCTTTCCAGTGTTTATACGCACTGTGTAGGGAGCAAATTGACCAAGTTATATCTCACTGACATTAAAAACCTAGCGAAGATGAGTGGCAGAGATTTTGCAGATGACCTGAAAGACGTGATGTTACAGATTTCTGAGGCAATCAAAGAATCTGAAAATGATCAATCAGAGCAAGTTAAGTTACCTGATAACTTACCTGAAGCTTTCTTGGATGAACCTCAACCTCAGCCTTCTGCAGCTGAGTCCAGTATTCAAGGTGCACAACCAACTAACCAGTCAAATCACACTGCGAGCACCCCAGCTCGAAGTATGCCCACCATTTCTTCACATGATTTAAATCCCCCAGAAGTGCAACGTGTGGTAGTTGAGCACATTGTAAAAAGGGAAGATTTTTCTGTGCAGCCGTTTTCACAAAAGCTCGGAGCTTTTTCTGGCAAAGACCTCCGACCAACTTATGAGCTAGATTATGATACTTGGCGCTCCAGTGTAGAATTAATCTTGACTGATCCTGCTATGTCTAAATTGCAACAATCCCGAAAGATCATTGAGTCTCTTTTACCCCCAGCAGCTGATGTAGTCAAGTACTTGAAACCCAACAGCTCACCATCAGAATACCTTCAGCTGTTAGATTCTGCTTATGGTGCAGTTCAAGATGGCGGAGAGCTTTACGCCAGGTTTATTGACACCTTCCAAAACACAGGTGAGAAACCCTCGTCATATCTACAACGTCTTCACGTAGCTTTGACTCACACTGTGAAGCGTGGTGGCGCTTCAAGCCAGGATTTTGACAGGCTGCTTGTCACACAGTTCTGTCGAGGTTGTTGGGATGATTCCCTTTTAACTGCACTCCAGTTAAAACAAAAACTAACAAGTCCCCCAACTTTTACTGATTTGCTTCTCTTGCTACGCACTGAAGAAGACCAAATTGCTGCCAAAAACTTAAGGATGAGACATCATTTGAGCAGTTCAAAACAGAAAGTGACCTCCCACGTGCAAACTGTGCAATGCAGTTCAGATGAAGATGAGGACAATATCACGCTAAACTCACTCCAGGAACTCTCAAAACAAGTTGCAGAAATTCAAACGCAACTAGTAAAACTAACTGCAGAACCAAAAGCTCAAAACTCAAAAAGTACACTCAGTACAAAGCCAAAAGAGAAACAAAAGTTGGAGGTTCGAAGACGACCAGATACCATCGTAGTTCCGACCATAAATGATACCAGATGGAGACAATACTGAAAATGATCACATTACAACTCAACCAATACTGACGATCGACAGTCTTGGTTGCACATGCAACGGGACGTGCATGATATTTAGCGCGGGAGAGTGTAACCCAGCTGAGAAAATGACCCCTTTTTTTTCTCAGATGTCAACTGTATTAATACAATTGTGTGATTTTATTTTGAAAACCGATTATTTTGGGAAGAGGAAGTGTGATCCTCGTTATCCAACTTTTAAATTCCCATTTCATGGTCACATTGGGTGATCTGGGTCTTTTCATTCGTTAAGAGCGATATTAGCCCCGCCTTCCGAGCAGAGTGCCGAGGCACTCTGCTGGGTTTGTCGGTCTTTTACGATCTGAGAGCGGACGAGAGAGGCTGTGGGCGGTCTGGTTCACACTGATACCTCTTCTTGGTGAGTTTAATTTAGAAAGATGCTATAAATGGATCTAAACACTCTCCAAACGCCAATTTGAAACCTTTATTATTCTAAGTTGACGGGAGCACGAGCTTGAGAGGCATTGTGGCTGTGTCCTTTTGCTGTGTTCACATTGATACCTCATCTTGGTGAGTGAAAACCAAACAATACATGCTAATGTTAGTGTTATGCTAATGCTAATCGCAAGTAGATTTTTTCTGTTTAAAAGCAATGGAAAAGGCTGTTTTTGTGTCTGTATGGGTTTCCTAAATGTGATTTCAGTTCTCAACAGTATGCTGAAGAACTTTTAGTTCTTATGCACTATTTCTGTCAAATGTAATGTGTAGTTTGATGCTAAAAGCACATGGTGTTAGTCTCCTATGTAAATGCATAGGTTATGCTAAACCCAGTAGCTCAGACCGGGTTTTACTGATTTTAAAAGGGAATATTGGAAGTAATGGGACAGTATATTCCCTGGTTATGTGATAAATTAATTGTATTTCATTTCATGATTTACAAAGACAAGGTTAAAAAGGATTAATCATAATTTCATGGTTAAATGGCTCATCTCCAACGGCGACGAGTCCGCCTACAGGAGAGAGGTGGCCCAGCTGGCGTCCTGGTGCAGCAATAACAACCTGCAGCTGAACGCTCTGAAGACAGTGGAGATGATTGTAGACTTCAGGAAAGTCACTACTCCTCTGCCCCCCCTCACCCTCTCAGGCTCTCCCATCACCACTGCTGATTCCTTCCGCTTCCTAGGCACTACCATCACCAGGGACCTCAAATGGGAGCTGACCATCAGCTCACTCATCAAAAAAGCCCAGCAGAGGATGTTCTTCCTGCGGCAGCTGAGGAAGCTCAAGCTACCCACCAAGATGTTAGTGCAGTTCTACACAGCCATCATCGAGTCCATCCTCACCACCTCCATAACCGTGTGGTACGCAGGAGCCACTGCCAGGGACAGACTAAGGCTGCAGCGCGTCGTGCGCACTGCTGAGAAGGTGATCGGCTGCAAGCTCCCATCTCTCCAGGATCTGTACATCTCCAGGACCCGGAGGCGTGCTGGCCGGATCATAGCCGATCCCTCACACCCTGGTCATGTACTGTTTGCCCCCCTCCCCTCTGGTAGAAGACTTCGGTCCATCCAGACTAAAACCTCCCGTCACATGAACAGCTTCTTCCCCTCTGCCATTAGACTGCTGAACACTAAGTGACTCTCGTGCACCATGTACAGCAGCTCAACCAGACTCATGTCAATCATCACTGTTTTCTTCCTGCATTACCGACTGCACTATATAGTTCTCCACAGTATCTGCTGCTGGCTAATATATATTTTAACTGTTGACCAGTATCACTTAATCTTATCCTACACTTTATTACATGTATAGTTTATTTCTCTTATCTTATCATGTTTAATGTTGCAGCATTGTACCGAGACAAATTCCTAGTTTGTGTACTACATGAACAATGGCAATAAACCTGATTCTGATTCTGATTCTGATTCTGAAATAATGTAGAGATAAAAAGAGGAATTCATTCAATTGGTTACATGAAATTAAGGGTGTTTCATGTGCTACCAGAGAGATTGTGAGAAAAGAACACATGCATGTAAGATGTAAGATGTGAAATGTAAGATATTACTATATTGCTGGATTGTAATAATAGTAATATGAGAGAACACTAAGCTATGGTGTTATATAAGAAGGGATTGGAAAACTAATCATTCTAGCTGTAAACAGTAATACCATTATTGTTGTGCAGGCTAGGTTTTTTTTTTGGTTGCCGATCAAGAACCTTCTGGATCCTGGATTCTCTCCGAATGGAGATGGCGAGCCTGACCCGAGACTGAACCGAGATCTGACTAAGATCTCGATTGAAGGGCATCCTTCCTCTCTCCAGTGCACAACATTGAAGTGGTAACAACTCAAGCTGCCGCTTTAAAAGAGGAAAAGAAAGCTGAGTCTGGAGATACAAGATATCTTGACTGGTCAAACGACTAGACCAAAAGGGCAAACAAACACTGAGCTCAGTAGGACATTTTTGGGGTTTTATTTCATACCAGCCGTCGTTATATTTGTATAGCTGTAAATTGTTTGTATATATTGTTCGCTAAAGCATCACAGAACTGATCATCTTAAAGTTAATGGCCATCTAATTCATAGTAATCAATCAATTGCAAATGCTTTTAATAATTTTTTTATTGAATTTGTATATGAACAAGGAAATAATTTTAAGAGTTTCCATTCATTTTATAATGTTGATGACACTGATTTGTTTAAAAATGAGGAGGTCTCTCAAGACAAAGTTAAAAAAGTCATTGCAAACATGAGCAACTTCATGTCAAAGGACGCCCATAATCTCAATGCTGCATTAATAAAGAAATATCAGAACCATTTATTAGAACCAGTTACACATCTGGTTAATCTTTCAATACGATCAAAGATATTTCCACAAAGCTAGAAGATCGCTATAGGACAAAATTGTTGGTACCCCTCTGTTAATGAAAGAAAAACCCACAATAGTCACAGAAATAACTTGAATCTGACAAAAGTGGTAATAAATAAAAAGTCTATGAAAATTAACCAATGAAAATCAGACAATGCTTTTGAATTGTGGTTCAACAGAATTATTTTAAAAAACAAACTCATGAAACAGGCCTGGACAAAAATGATGGTACCCTTAACTTAATATTTTGTTGCACAACCTTTTGAGGCAATCACTGCAATCAAACGATTTCTGTAACTGTCAATGACACTTCTGCAACTCTCAGCAGGTATTTTGGCCCACTCTTCATGAGCAAACTGCTCCAGTTGTCTCAGGTTTGAAGGGTGCCTTCTCCAGACGGCATGTTTCAGCCCCTTCCACAGATGTTCAATAGGATTTAGATCAGGGCTCATAGAAGGCCCCTTTAGAATAGTCCAATGTTTCGCTCTTAGCCATTCTTGGGTGTTTTTAGCTGTGTGTTTTGGGTCATTATCCTGTTGCAAGACCCATGACCTACGACTGAGACCAAGCTGTCTGACACTGGGCAGCACATTTCTCTCTAGTATACCTTGATAGTCTTGAGATTTCATTGTACCCTGCACAGATTCAAGACACCCTGTGCCAGATGCAGCAAAGCAGCCCCAGAACATAACAGAACCTCCTCCATGTTTCACAGTAGGAACAGTGTTCTTTTCTTGGTATGCTTCATTTTTGCGTCTGTGAACATAGAGCTGATGTGCCTTGCCAAAAAGTTCCAGTTTTGTCTCGTCTGTCCATAGGACATTCTCCCAGAAGCTTTGTGGCTTGTCAACATGCGGTTTGGCAAATTCCAGTCTGGATTTTATGATTTGTTTTCAACAGCGGTGTCCTCCTTGGTCGTCTCCCATGAAGTCCACTTTGGCTAAAACGACGACGGATGGTGCAATCTGACACTGATGTACCTTGACCTTGGAGTTCACCATGAATGTGTTTAGAGGTTGTTCTGGGCTCTTTTGTTACCATTCGTATTATCCGTCTCCTCCTGCGGTCACGTCCAGGGAGGTTGGCTACAGTCCCGTGGATCTTAAATTTCTGAATAATATGTGCAACTGTAGTCACACGAACATCAAGCTGCTTGGAGATGGTCTTATAGCCTTTACCTTTAACATGCTTGTCTATAATTTTCTTTCTAATCTCCTGAGACAACTCTCTCCTTTGCTTCCTCTGGTCCATGTTTAGTGTGGTACACACCATGTCACCAAACAGCACAGTGACTACTTGTCACCCTTTAAATAGGCCGACTGACTGATTACAAGTTTGTAGACACCTGTGATGTTAATTAGAGGACACACCTTGGTTGAACATGTCCCTATGGTCACATCATTTTCAATCTTTTCTAGGGGTACCATCATTTTTGTCCAGGCCTGTTTCATGAGTTTGTTTTTTAAAATAATTCTGTTGAACCACAATTCAAAAGCATTCTCTGATTTTCATTGGTTAATTTTCTCAGAATTTTCATTTATTACCACTTTTGTCAGATTCAAGTTATTTCTGTGACCATTATGGGTTTTTCTTTCATTAACAGAGGGGTACCAACAATTTTGTCCACGTGTGTACATAAATTAGGGGATAAGGACATAGCCAGCAACTACAGGCCCACTGCCATCCTTCCAGTGTTCTCTTAAGTTCTTGAAAAAATTGTTGCCGAGCAACTAATCAACCATCTAGAATCGAACCAACTGCTGCATCCTCAGCAGTTTGGGTTCACACAAAAGTATTCTACAGAGATAGCAAATTGCTATCTATTAGAAAAAATAAAAGCAAAACTGGATGAAGGCCATGTTGTTGGAGCTGTGTTCTTAGATCTAAAAAAAAAAAAAATCCTTCAATACAGTGGACTACTGTACATTAATTAGGAAAATGCAAAATTTTAAAATGTCATCTACAACTTTGTTGTGGCTTAAGTCCTACCTAGAAGGAAGACACCAGTGTGTGAAGGTTAATGGGGTTAAGTGCAATCTCTGTCCCAATGGCATGGGAGTGCCGCAGGGATCAGTTTTAGGTCCACTGATGTTCTCAATGTATATAAATCAGAATCAGAATCAGCTTTATTGGCCAAGTATGCACAACACATACAAGGAATTTGACTTTGGCTAAAAACTTGCTCTCGTTGTTCAGGTGAAGGATTTAAATAAGGATTCAATGACAACCAGAGTATGTACAGTAAATTACAGTCTGTCCACGTTTCTATAAAAAGGATGCAAATATATACAGGAATGACCTTCCAAACTGTTGTCAGGATGTTAATTGCCAACTGTATGCAGACGATACTGTCATCCATGTATCTGCTAAAACACCAAGTCTGGCAGGACAGCAATTGACACAGGCCTTAACATCCACAACTGGCTGGAGGAGTCTTACTTAACATTAAATATTAAGAAAACCATTTCCATGTGCTTCTCAATTTAAAAAAAAGCCATCCACTGGCACATTTAAAGGTGTATATCAACAACAAACTAATTGAAGTAAATGAAACAAAGTATTTGGGTATCATTCTGGACAACAATTTAAAATTCCAAAAACAAGTTAGAAATGTGTGTCAAAAGGTCAAAACAAACTTTAACTGTTTCTGTTTCATCAGAAGGGACTTATATGTTCATACTGCTTTCATATACATGCATGCAATGATTTTTTTCACATCTGTCCTATTGTATCACACCCTGTTCACAAACGTCACCTTCTACAATGAAACCTGTCATCTCACTTTAAAAGTTAACAATCGAGGTCTTGGACAAGGAACCAATAAGATAGCATCATTGTGAAATAATAAAAAAGCACAAAATGTTTACTTTTGACAACTTTGTAAATTTTAGTACACTTAAATTGGTTTTTAAATGTCTAGATAATTCAGTGCCATTATCGTTTTCAGCTCTGACCACCAGACGTTCAAACTGACAGACCGACCACTCACGGCTCTACCAGTGGAGACTGTATAATTTCAATGTGTAAGACTTCCTTTGGACAGTCCAGCTTCTCATCTAAAGGAGCAAGACTTTGGAATACTCTTCCCAGCGAGCTAAGGCTGGAGGCTGATGTGAACACCTTTGGCAGAGACCTCAAAAAGTGGTTGAAGTCTGGTCAGAGTTGTTCACATGAAGATTTAAATGTGTAACAATGAAAATGATGACAGTGACACTGATTTTAAAATGGACTGCTGAATACTTTTTTTTTAAAAAGCCTCCTGTGGACAAGTGTTGAAAATTAGCACATGCTAAAACACTTAAGCAATGCATCTGGTTTGTCCAGTGTTTTTGTGATGTCCATATCAAATAAATAAAAGAGACAAGGGGGTTTATTTTATGTCTATCAATAAAATGCTTTGACACTTCAAGATCCTTTACTTACAAATTATACGAAAACTGAAAACTACAAATCCTGTTTTCCTCACATACCTGTGTGTGCGTTGCCTCTGGTTTAGTGACGCCGTGCGTCCAGGACTGTGCTGGCTGCCTAGTCGGGCGGGGCTGGTCATGTAGTCATTGGGAACCGTGGGTGGCTTCACTGGCTCCAAGGTTTTGTAGGGCGTGTTGCGTCTGCAGCAGCCCAAAAAAGGAAAATAAGAAGTATGTTTTAATAATAAGAGAGTATGATCAGAATTCTGTTCTAAATAGCAGTTTATTATTAGAAATAGTATCTGGTCAGTGCTGGTGACTGTGAGTGTCTGTTAAAGGATGACTGGGATCATCAGATAAGGATACTGATATAATCATGATTCAACTTCATTAATGTCCTGGTACATCTGAAAAATACACATGCTTAAAATACATGCTCTAAGATTTTCTCCCAAAGCAGCTTATTTTGTCAATGATAATTAGAGAACTGGTTTTACTTTTCTGGTGACTGGGACGAAAATCTTACCCAAGCGTGCCACGCCCAGACATGGGAGGGCTGGGTGGCTTCTGCGTTGGCGGATTGGTCCTGGATAGTGTTCCTGCTCTGATCGACTGATTGTTTCCATGTTGCTGTGGTTGAGGAAAAATGAGACACTGAAATCAGTTACTGGATGATTACGCTTATGTTCCAAACATGAAATGGTACAGGCTGCCCAGATGACTACGCTTTATCAGCACAAGTAGATTGATATTTGAGTAGCTATGCCTTGCTGCCTACTGCAGGTGAGAAACCTTCATCTTACACTTCCACATAGCAAAAAAGCCATCTGTACACAATCCATGCTTTTGCTGGTATAGCAGGTTGTCTGGGAAACCTGTATGACATTAAATATAATACTGAGCATATAGGGATATAACAAAAAATAAACTATGAATGACAAAACAAAAAGTAAATGACAACATGTAGACAGTTGGTAGCATGACAGGGATGGTGTTACAAGGACTGTATGTTTGTGTCTAAGAGGACTACAAGTCAGTTAAAGAGGACCTATTATGCTCAATATGCCACCATTTCTTTTCTATTTTTGGACTCTATAGCAGTATTTTTCAACCAGGGGTCCTTGGAACATTCAGGTTTCATTGGGAATATATGGGGGGGGGGTGAAAAGTTCATAGTGGTCAAATTTGACTCAATGTGGTTTATTTTTCAACACAGTCTCTCCTTCGGTCCACACACTTCTTCCATCGGTGTTGCAGCACTTGGATCCCTGCGGTTGAAAAATAAACCACATTTGGTCAAATTTGACCATTGTGAACCTTTCAGTCCCCCCTCGTGGGTGTTTTCCCCATTTTGAATGTTAATTGGTCCAAAAAATTGCAAATAATTTGCTACTGTTGGGTATGGGTGCCAACAGAACCCAAGTACAACAACAGAAAATTATTTGCATTTTGTTTTTGGATCAATTAAAAAGGGAAATTATCAAATTTCCCACAGAAAGCTGAACGTTCCAGGGACCCTTGGTTGAAAAACACTGCTCTAGATTAGCCTTGCATGAATCACATCTTAAAATGTATTAATCTTGGTGCTTCCTCAGTTCCCTTGCTGCCTGAAACAAGCTATTTTAGCTACTCTGACTTTAAGCTAACTTTCCTCTGACTGGCTTTTTCACGCAAACACAGAACTTGAATTTTACCAGACTGAAAACATACCCCCCTCTCAAAGATCTCAAACACACCCAAAAGCTGAAAGATTGTCAGAAAAATCCTAAACTTTTGCATTGTGGGAATTACCTATAAACACACTTCCCTTATAATTTTGAACACTGTCTATCATTAATAAAAGTATTCACCACTGTAACCAACATAACATTAAAGAAAAGCATAATAAGTCCACTTTAAAGGGAAATAATACGGGTGGTACAAAAATAATCACATGTAGTACAGCTGGCTGTGGAAGGGAGCTGAACAAATCTATCAATTATATATCATAGCAAAATGGGTCATGTGACAAACCAGACTTACCTTGGCTTTTAGCCACTTAGTGTGGGCGAAAGAAGAAATGAAAGAGCAGGAGAAAGAGAGACAGAAAGAGGGCATGTCAAAATGGCCACAATTCAGCAGATCAGCAGGAGTCAAATGAGCCAAGAGACAAATAAATTCTCGCCGTATTTACACTAAATAAACATTTAGCAAGACCAGGGTAGGTCAGCAACTTAAAAGTCAAGGTGACAGAGGAATACAGGAAGGCCTCTCAGACATATAGCAGAGCAGAGCAAGAGTCACACTGAGTTTAACAAGGTGTCTGAGACTGAAGAGTTTAACCAGTGCACTTTAAATCTTCAAAGAATCAGCATTAGTGACCCTAGCTTTCATGGCACTTTATCAGGTCTAAGCTTTCTACAAACTCAGACTATCACATTACCTTTGTCCGTAGTATAAAAAAAACCCATACTCATGTGGGCTTGTGTCACATGCCGTTATAGTAGCATGGTTGATCTGCAGTTTGACAAATACTGAGTCAAGTGGCTCATCTATAATGCAGCTCTCCCAGTGGCCTTTGCAGAAAGCACTGCAGCATCAGAAGATCATGAGAGAAAAAGATCAGACCAAAAGGAAATTCATGCCATGGGTCAGCATCAAGAGACCTCGATGATAATATCTGATGCTAGCCAACTCCTCTAGTCCAAGTGCAAATGGTCAATTTCTCATTTAAATTTCACTCTCCTTGTGTCATCACAAAGATGAGATTCAATTTACAATCTAGGTCATGCTACAAAGGCCCACTACTGCCTTGCCTTATCTTCTTGGTAAATGGGGGATCTCTGTTCTGCTGTACAAACCAGCCTGTTGGGGTGGAAATGCTGCTGAAACATCAAAGATCAGTTACAGACAGAAAATGTGATGAGGGGAAAATATACAACAGTATCCTGTCAGAAAAAATAATAAACACTCACTTATTATTATATAGGCATACCACTCTATTATGGAATTTGTGCAAATGTGGGTATGATTTATAAAAAAAAAAAAAATCTGGGTTCTACCTACCAATTTGTATTTGGTTTTCATAGCAGCTGAGACACATGAACGGATACAACGTGCAGAGAACTCTGATACACTTCCACACACGCAGACAGGGTCCCAACTTACAAGGCGAGCAGTTGCTTCGCCATGCCCCTTTATGGCTTTTTTTTTTCCCCAGACAGTGCAGCCAGCATCACTGGGGTTTTATCAAGCACCAAAACCCACACAAGCAGCTGCAATGTGTCGATTAGTTGGCGTGCCTATCAGTAAGCATAACTGTCAGGATCACAAGCACTCTGCTCATAAGAAGCAGATCCAGGAATCAATAACAAAAGTTAACAGAAATTCATTAACAAAAGTTTTTATTTTGTAGTTCAAGTGTAATAACCAGACTGTCAGTGACAGGTAGCTCATTGTGGTCTGATGAAATCAGCCCGAGAGTCCTCAGATCTCCTGACCGTTGGCCTTCACCTCAAACACATCCTAGATGCAGACTCATCTAGGATGTGCTTAAGATCAGTGGCCTAGGAGAACTAGTTGTTCATGAAATCATCAATGTCCAGATCTCCTGATCTCCTACAATGACCTTGACCTCAACTGGGATGGAGGCCTACCTGAGGATACTTCTGAGTGAGTTTGGTGACCACTGGGGCCTAACTGCCCAGGAGAAGTGGCGATTTTCATGAAATCACCTAAGTGCTCAGATCTCCTGATCTTTGACCTCACCCTGGAGCACAACCTGGATGCAGACCCACCTGAGGATCATTGTAAATTTTATGAGCATTGGGGTAAATGCCTAGGAGGAGTAGCAATTTCCATAAAATGTGGACAGACGGAAAGACAACGCATCATAGACTTAGCTCCTTTTGGCTTTGCTAAAATGAGCTAAAAATATATTTAGTGGGCAGAAAAAATTAATTCTAAAAAGGAAAAAAAATAACTGATGACACTGGAAACCACAAAAATTCTGAAACATTCAAATGAAAAAACAGATTTCATATCATCCTATTAATAGTTGGTATGCACAAGATCAAATATGTTTATACTCCAGGGTTTATTTCTTGTGCAGTGATGCACCGCTCCCACCATTCCTGCAGCATTTTAATCTCTCCCTAGAGGCCAAAATCCTGCTTTGACCACTTCCAGGTGTGCATCTGCAAAGCATATTGGATGTCTTCCCCCATGACGACCCTTTAATGTTGTTTCATTTTGAAGAAAAAGGAAGCCATATCCGGTTGGTAGGGCTGGTGGTGACCAATGTTTGTGCTGGTGAGGACAAATGCACAGTGGGGAAACTGAGCATTTTCTCCCTCAGACGCCCCAGGACAAACACAAAGTCGACAGGTTGATTCTGGTGAGAGGATTCATAGAAGACGAACCCCGTGAAGACTTTTATGAAAAACCACTGTTTGGTCTACGGGTTGTAACCAGAGACACAGTTCTGTAAGAAAACTTGAGGTCAATGATGAAACTACAAATACACCACTGCAAGTGGCCAGCACTAGACTTCCAGAACAAACATAGAACACTTTTCTGAAGTGGATTTGCCTCAGCATCTAAAGAGATTTTAAAAGATTGGTGACTTGTTAAAACAAAACGGAGAAACCAAAAGCAGAAAAGTTGGACTATCCCTTTAGTAATCTTGTAATCTCCAAACTGATGCAAGACAGAATATCAGAAAAATAAAATCTTGTTTCAAGTACTCAACATCATCATGTGTGGTGCATTCCTGAAAGCCCGGCTGACTAGATTAAGCGTCAGCTGACTGGAAGAATAAATCTCATCTTTCGTATTAAAGCTAAAAAGCATCATGTCACTGGCTGTCAGAGCGGCTTGAGATGCAGGAACATCCTGATCTGTCAACTATGAGATTGCAGTGATTACTGATACCGTGCTGCTTTCTTTTCCTCTTTCCTACATCAGCTTTTGATCAGTAATGAATGTGAGCACAACATGATGCCTCTCAGTTGTATTACAGGTGCTTAACTGCACAAACTACAAACAAGTTCAAGCCCTCCAGCAGATGCAGTGACTCTTGGTAAACTGGAGCCAACAGACATGATTTGAACTCCTCCTGAAATATTGATTCTGGTCAGCAAGTAATCAAGGGCTTTAGAATTTCTATACGAGTCTGGCTTTCGACAGCAGCCATCACAGCATTCTCTATGAATTAATATAGAGTATCGACGTTGACTATTGATCGCTCTCTGGCCTGTGACTTACTGTACATGGCTGAAAGGAGGCGTGTGACTGCTGCATGTGTGTGGGTGTAAAAAGCTCCCCTCATCCACAAACTACCGTAAACGCGGTGTTTAGAAGGAGAAAATCCACTGAGATTAAACCCAGAGTAATATGTGACGTTCTTAAAATAGATGCATCAAACAGTCTCAGAGCAGCAGTAGAAGCACGAGGCTTACAGCGATTTGAATTTATTGTGTAACAGTGTAGTCTTACCCCAATTTTCCAGCAATTTTCCATTATTAGCAGAGCAAGGGATTCTGGGAGAGTATAATAAAACCTCACTTGCACATTAGAATATTCAGCCATTCCACATAATATAGACAGCAGTTGATAAAACAGCCTCGCCTCAGTTCATTGAGGCGTTATCCACTGTCTTCTTTTGGATCAAAGTTATAAATTATTAGTTTAAGAAACAATTAACTTAAATGATGTATAATCTACCCATTTCACAGCAGCCATTTTCACCTCTAGAAATACAGGCGTCACAAGTCGTGTTAATTTAGGTACAACTAGAAAAGCACTCAGAGCGCATACCTCCACCAAGGCTCCTTCCGTCCCTCATGGGTCACCTCCAAAATGTAATGAGCTCGTGTGTAGGCCATGAGCCAGTTCTGGTGAAAATTTCATCCAAATCCATCCAGTAGTTTTTGGGTAATCCTGCTGCATAAATACAAACAAGGTTCTTGGAGGAGGTATGCACTCTCAGATCATCACCAAAATTTAATAGGTCCATCCTTGACCCAAGGGCTACATCTGGTGAAATTTTCACCAAAATCCATCTAGTAGTTTTTGTGTAATCCTGCAAACAGACAGACCATCCCAATTACATAACCTCCTTGACGGAGATAATGATGAATACAATGGAGTCATAACTAGTGTATGATTACACTAGTTAGTGTTAGATTAGTGATGTTGCAGCATTGCACCAAGACAAATTCCTAGTTTGTGTACTACATGAACAATGGCAATAAATCTCATTCTGATTCTGATTCTGATTAGCACCTGTGAGCTAGAGGTCAAGATATCTTGACAGCTACCAGCATAGGGCACTAACACTAGTAGTTCCTGAAAATATTAGGGAAACACACTACCTTGGCAGAGGATTGTGTTCTGAGTCCAAATCACACTGCTAGAAAGTTTATGTGCCACTAACCAAATGAGGTTCTCCAACCTCCAATCTTGCTCCATATAAAAAATAGTTATAAAATGTTTATTCTAAAAAAAAAAAGGGGGGGGGTGAAAACCCCCATTTTGGTCAAGCTTGTTCTCGTTCTTCAAAATGTAATCTAATGCAGGTTTGCTTTATTTATATACTAAAGCGCTAGCTCACCATAGCAGTCAGTTTCATTTACATAGACAAGACTCTTAGTTATACCATGTATGCCACTTATTTTTTGTTTTTTGACATATCGGCAAGAACTCAATCCATTATTCACAAAATGAGCCACTCGCTCTTATTTTGAAATTTTCTGTGGGTCACAGTGAAGACGCTGTATGTGCAGACCCTTCAGAGTACCCCAGCAACCCACTATTTGTACAGACATTTGGTGATGGTGGGAAGTGGAAAAATATTCCATTTAACCAGAGAATTATTGAATCAATACATGTGAATTACAGTAGCAAGTTTTTAAAAACTACTGTAATTTTTTCAACAACTTGTAAAAACAAATTGACAAAAAGACACGTTAAAGAACCTAATACTCCTAACTGTTTAAATCCTGATCCAAGTGTTAAGAAACACGCCCAACAAATGTTTCACATCCCATTAGGAATGATGCAACGATTCAGTGCAATTGAGAGTGGCACAATGGCTTTTATCCTCTCTTATCAACGCCTGCAACACTATGGGATGGTAATGGTGGGGCGCTAATTAAATTTGTCTGACAGCTGCAATTGATTGGCTGATTGATGGGGCAGGACACTAAGAGGGAGGATGGAAATCATAAAAATATACAGCAGCCATCAGGAAATTATGTTTCTCCCAGGACAATCAGTGACCCCTGGAGCAAGCCCTAATGGCTGAACAGCATGAGCACCTAATCTGAGTTCATCACTTCAAAAAGCTTGTTTCTCCATTTCAGACGGACATTGGAATAAACTAAAAATCTAACTGTAACAACCTCAATATCTATAGCTATAAGGAAGCTGGACTTCAGACTTGTTTCATTTTTAGTTTGGACATGTGATTAAATTTAAGACCTCAGATTTGCAGAAAGTGACCACTTGTGCAGTTATTTACTGGAACTTAAATTGCTTCAAATTATGAGTCATCAACCCAGCTCACATTAAATTTGTACTTCCCCTGGACTGATTTTTCCACAAGCTAATCAAGTTATTTAAGTACAATCCCCAAAACAAGACCCTGCCCACACAATCAAAAATTGCAACTTAAGGGGAAAAAATTTACCAGAAATTACTGCTGTTCATTCTGCTCATTTCACTTTACATTAATTTTTTAAAAAGTAAATTAATGACAAGGATTTCAGCCAAGTGTAAGAAAACATCACTACGGTGTTTATCACAAATGTGGTATTTTTATACCTTTGAAAAGCAGATTTCAGGACGGTCATTTCTTCAAGATAATTAAGGCCTTGATTTTGGATACACAGATTTAAGACTTTAAGAATTAACACCCAGATAACCTAAGAAGCAACATTATGAGTAAGAGTTTTTAGAGTCCAAGTGCCTTTAAAGTAACACTACACAATAGAGGTGGGTGATATGGCCAAAAAATATCACAACATTTGTGTGAATTTTAATGATAACGATATTTTTGACAATATCACTATTTTTGTTTTTAATTTATAAACAACAGTAGCTCAGATTGAGTTTCAATTTTTTTTTTTAAATTCTGTATCAGATATTACAAGAAAATAATATAAACCACATCTTAAGTCCACTTTTAGATGTAAGGGTTTATATGTTCAATCATTTACCTTTCACTGACTGTAACAGAACAAAAATAGACCATCACCGTGTTGCTGACATGCGGAAAACTTTGCAAGCAGATTATATGCACTGTGGCACCATTTTTTCACCATCACAGCCATCTGAAACAGCACTTAGAAATAAAACATTTCCACACAACTTGATCTGGTTTCAGGTTAACTCTGACCACGGAGCAGTGCCAGCCTTCCTACACCATGTTCATTTATGCTGTAGCCATAGAAACGGGTAACTTATGTCAACAGCATAACGGTGTGATGTCATCACACAGTCGACTCCAAATATTACAACATTCATTTTTACACCGGCATGAAGATTTACACTACCGGTCAAAAGTTTTAGAACACCCCAATTTTTCCACTTGTTACTGAAATTTATACAGTGTGTTCCAACACTACTTTTATGCAGCCAGAGGGGGTTGTAAGTAATGAAGAAACATTGAACACCTGTAGGAACTGGGAGCACCAACTCTGAAGGCATGATGAACCTCCATTGCTGCAGAACAGATTTAAGTTTTTAACCCATTTCTTGTTCCCTGAAAAATTCATTTTTGTATAATTTTGAAATGTACATTATTTTTCATTTTTGGGTAACCTTACCTTTTGTTTCAACCTCTGGCATTTCAGCACTTACCTTTGTACCATTTCAAGCTATTCACTGGATTTGAACTGCTTGAATTTCAGTAAAATATTGGAAAAAATTGGGATGTTCTAAAACTTTTGACCGGTAGTGTATATCCTTAATGATATGATATGGCACGCCCCTCCTCTGCAAGACTTTCATCTTACAATAACACTTTCAAAATCATTCTGATGGTCCATCAATACTTTGACTGGACATAAGATGGCCATACCCAAAGATGGCCTGCATCACCTGCAACTATGCTGTTCAGATAAGAACACCGAAACGACTACATATGGGCACATTTTACAGCCTGCATACCGACAGCCAATCATAGGTTGCGGTGTTAGTCAGTTGCTCACAATAAGGTGAAGCTGGGACTGTGCGATATGATACATATTGGTGACGCGATAAAAAAAAAACGTCTACCGTTTTATATAAAACTGTAGAGCAGTGGTCCCCAAACTACGGCCCGCCTCCACATTTGGCCCAGCCCCCTGAACAATACCAGAGACGCACTATGATTTTAATTTTTTGTTCCAGTCTGACCACGCGATCAAGCCTAATACACGCATAGAACGTGACATTCTATTCCACCTTTCTGCAGTCTGTGCCCCTATCTGAACCCCCCCCCCCCTCAGAAAAAAAAATCCTAGACTCACCCATGTCAAATAAAACGGAATAATGGCGAAAAGGTTAGGTAAGAGAAAAATTGATTCAGAATGCAGGGTATTTAACCTGCAGTGGACAAACGATTATTTTTTTGTTCAATGCAAAGAAAAGGCTGTTTGTCTCATCTGTCAAGAGGCTGTGGCGGTATTCAAAGAATACAATCTGCGCCGACACTATGAATCCCGTCACAAAGACAAGTATGATAGCTTGCAAGGCCAAATGCGAGCAGACAAACTCTCAAAGCTAAAAAGTGGACTGTTAGCTCAGCAGAATACATTTGTACGCCAAGCTCAGCTGAACCAGTCATCCGTTCGGGCCAGCTTTCGGGTTGCTCAACTGATAGCAAGCAGCGGTAAACCTTTCACTGATGGAGAATTTGTCAAATAATGTTTGAATGCTGTCGCGGAGGAGGTGTGTCCCGAAAAGAAAGATGTCTTTAATGCCGTGAGTCTGTCGGCGAGTACAATCACCAGACGCATTGAAGAAATCGGGGGTAATGTATATGCCCAGCTGCAGCAGAAGACGAAAGAATCTGACTTTTTTTCATTAGCACTGGATGAGAGCACGGACGTGCAGGACACAGCACAGCTGCTCATTTTTATTCGTGGAGTTAGCACAAACTTTGAAATGTGCGAGGAGCTGGCAGCCCTCCAAAGTCTCAAAGGGACTACAAAGGGGGAGGATATTTTCGGCAAAGTATAGGTAAGAGTTTAAAGTAGAACTGAACTGAACGGCATTGAACGGCACTGGGTGATAGTACATACAATTATAAAGATAATTTATCATTGGCACCCCCTCCACAAATCCCGGAATCTTGGAGAAAATCGCGATTTTGCATTTCCCGCCCTGAAAAATCAGACAAATCCGCCGAAGTGCAGCCGGAGTTCCGCGTGACGTCACGAGTGTGACCCAGTCCTCATGTTTACCATTGCGAGCACGTCGACACTGGTTGTTTTTGGTGCATTTTGTCGTGATAGTCGACTACAAAACACTTCCAACACCTGGGAAGATCTGTTCAGTGGCCAAGGAAAGCTGTCATGGCGACGAAAGAAAAGAAAGGGGGAGGAAAAGCGACCGGGAAGCGATGCGTTTCTAGATATACAGTGATCCCTCACTTATCGCGTTTAATGGGGACCAGAACCGACCGCGAAAAGTGAAAAACCGCGAAGTAGCATCACCCCCCCCCCCCAAGGGCGTCACAAGCACTATTTTGCACAAAAAGGCACAAGAGAACAGCGAAAAGTGCCACTAAGCAACACGAGCGATAAAAAACAATGAATGCGGTCTTCCTTCGCTGGGTAAAACGTCTCGGCCAATCAGCTTGCGAGGTAAAACGTCTCGGCCAATCAGCTTGCGAGATTCCCGAGCGGTGAAGAGGTGGGCGGAGAGGAGTGAAGCGGTGGTCAGAGAGGTAGATTTTGAGTTGTGCGGGCTCTCCGTGTTGATACCTGATGTTCTAATGAGAAGGCAGGGAGACTACATTAGAACATCAGGTATCAACACGGAGAGCCCGCTCTCCCCGGCTCCCCAGCCCGCTCGGGAATCTCGCAAGCTGATTGGCCGAGACGTTTTACCTCGCAAGCTGATTGGCCGAGACGTTTTACCCAGCTTCGCTCCCTGCCGAGCGCCTATACCCAGCGAAGGAAGACCGCATTCATTGTTCTTTATCGCTCGTGTTGCTTAGTGGCACTTTTCGCTGTTCTCTTGTGCCTTTTTGTGCAAAATAGTGCTTGTGACGCCCTTGGGGGGGGGTGATGCTACTTCGCGGTTTTTCACTTTTCGCGGTCGGTTCTGGTCCCCATTAAACGCGATAAGTGAGGGATCACTGTAATAAGTTGGAAAAATGCTGATGGTTTTTTTTTCCCCTTTTTTTATTGTTAATTTTCCTTATCCTGACACCCCAAACATGCCAAAGTAAAGACTCACCATTCTGTATTCAATAAGCGACTCTCCTCCCCATCACTGCTGCGGTCTGAGTCGGTGCCGGAATCCCCCGAAAATTCTGGCTCTAATCTGTACGGTTCGATGCCTCCCTCGCTCTCTTCCTGTTCACTTGACACTCCTGCATTCTCCTCTGTCTTGTCACCGATCCTGAATGCCTCTTCACTCTGAAAACTCTGGTGTTCTTGACTGCTGGAACTGCTATCATCTGCCATTGTTGTTTTGATAAGGGTCACACTCGTGACGTCACGCAGCGTCGTCTGCACTACTTCCGGTTTGTTTGGCACTGCCAGCCAGAGGCAAAAGTTTATCGGCTTATAGCTTGGCCATCGCACGGCCTAAAAATTTCTTTTATGTGTTGAAAAATACAATAGGTAATAAGGAAGTAATCTGCTATTCTACTTTTTTTGCAAAAAGGTGAGTTCAGTTCTACTTTAAGTAAGAGATTCTGCTCTGACAACTAAGCTGAACTTTTACCTGTTAAGATTGTGCACGGCACAACAGAAAGTTAATGTTCCATGGACTTTTTTTCTGTGAAGAACCCAGAGAGGGTTATTTGGTTATTATTTATTTCATAAATAGTGTTATTTATTTCATTAATAGTGTTATTATTTATTTTCTGACTTTTTTTCCTGTGAAGATCCCGGAAAGGGTTATTAATATTTGGTTATGTGTGGCTTTCTGGAAAACAATAAATGTTTACGTTTAGGCACCCCTGCAATCGTCACACTTTTTCTGTTACAAACTGATCCCGGCCCCCATCAGAGAAGGCAAAAGTTATGTGGCCCTCACAGGAAAAAGTTTGGGGACCCCTGCTGTAGAGTTTACATCGGGATTTGAACGAGACATACCCGTTTCTACTTGTCACCGCCCCGCCTCTCCCCTGCACTGTGCCACAGCAGCTAACTGCAAGCTAATGTTTTGCCGCCACTTCTGTGCCAGTCAGGGATGTTGGACTTTTTCCCCACCATGCTGCGTCACAGAGGATTGTCCTCTAACCTCGTTTTAATTAGAGATAAGTAATGTTACCACCATCTCTCTCTAATTATAAGACGGCAAATGCGAAATGACGACGCTAACTTGTGTCACCTATAGGAAACATATCAGACCATTGTTCTGGTTTAAATCACTGCCGAGTTTCTTAATTTTGTCTGAAAAAACATTACTAAAGCGGCAAAAGTGTGTGATAGCAACTGTATACGCACTAAATAAATAAATAAATTAATTAATTAATTAAAACGTGTCGGAGGAACAAACTGGCTCTTAATGCAACTTGATTTCCAATCATTTCAATTAGTCCAGTAGCACTAAAGAACAAAGTTGAAGTCATCTCAAATGCACATTAAAAACAATTTTATAACAACACTGCAAATTCAAGAGGGGAAAAAGTGCATAAAATTAATGACAGATGAATTTGTACAATTGATTTTTTTCAGTATGTAATTTAAAATGTAGAAAAAGAGATGGACCTTTTTAATTGGTCATCATATATAAACTACAGAATTAACAGAAATGTACATCGTGATATATATATATAGTTATCATCAAATAAGATTACTTGTATCGTGATATGAAATTTTGGTCATATCGCACAGCTCTACATAGTATTGCTTTAAAACGACTCTCAAATGTGTCTCAGGCTGCCGCTTTCACAACACTCTCAGAATAGAGTCGTTTTGCTGAATGCTGAATGATATAATCGCTGTTTTTAGTTCATTCCCACCCCCACCCATTTCCCACCAACCCACACTGCAACATATTCCTGTAGGGTCAGAACAAAAAGTGTGCGTGCGTGTGTGTGTGGGGGGGGGGGGGGGGTGTCTGAAGATGAAAGTGAAAGCACAAGAGATACAGTGTGAGCAAAGTCAAATTGGGAGAGAAAGGAGTACTGTACCTCTGGCGAGAGATAAAGTGAGTAGGGGGAAGGGCGGGAAAATCAGATAAAAAACAAGAAAGTGGAAGAACAGAAGCAGATGTAATCTAATGGGCTGAGTACAGGGAAGTCTTATCAGAGAGCAGATCTAGAGCAGAAAAAAAAAATCTGCTTACCTTAACACCATGGCCGACATCATCCAGTACAGTGTAGTCAATGGGCTTCCTGATGTACCTGACCGGCCGCTCCATATTGGCTGGGGCTATGATCTTATGAGTCCTCGACGTGTTTTTGTTCGTGGTCAGGATACCAATCTCCCGTCTGGCCACTTTTTCTTTATGGATGTCTACCGTCTGGAAATGACAAATGAGGAGGGCATGTGATCGATGGCACAGTGGGGGGGAACCCACACACGTACAACATTAAAGCGGGTTTTGAGGATGAATTAACTCATCATAGGGCAGCAGGTTAGGAAGGTTTAATTAAATCATGAGGCCATGCTTTTCGTCACATTGGTCTTAATCTTTTTACAACTGCCAGTGTACAACAATTAAAATCGACTGTGCAAACCAGGTCCTGTATGGAAGAGAGGAATGAAGTATGTGTAATATAGACTGTAAAGAAAAGATGGACGTAGTCATTATGTCCCTTCGTAACACTTCACAAGCCAAATTTGTTCTTCTAACATTCTGTAAGCATGTTTCCCCCCCCCAGACTTTTTCCAGTCTTCATCGGAATCCTTCTTGCTTGTTAAAATCACTGTAAAAACTGTAATTTAATGGCTTGAAATCAAAATGAAACTTGATAATTCAGCAAATTAGCAAGGACACTGCATTAATATTTTAGAGGCCTAAAATTGGGCCCACTGTGTACTTAAATCTTACCCTCACAAACCTCATTTCTAAAGGAATGTCTTTTTTATTTTCTTTGCCATGGGACAACTACATTATTTATCCTTCAAGAAACAGTTTACTGAAATTGCATCACGTCTTTTAATTAGCCAGACGTCTTTATACTGAAGCTCCTTTCTAATTTGCCACACTGCAAGTTTTAAATGACACGAACCGTCTTGAGCTGCATTTTTTCTAGAGTGCATGATCATTTCTATTCGTATTTACCAATTTAAGGCAGATTCCCCATGTATGCAAGGTCCTCGCCACATGTCACCACTTTATCATCTAAAAGAAAAGTTTCCACACACTGAATCACTACAAATCAATAGACAGCCAAACATCAAAAAGCCTCCTATTTAGCAGAAAGGAGCACAGGAGCAGCGGCCCTTCCCAGTGGGAGATGAAAGGCTGCAATGTCTGCAGAGGGAAGCCCAGGAAAATGATGGTCTCTCACAGGGGGGGAAGGAGGCTGCCACCAGCGCCAACAGAAGATTCCTTTCATACCGCAGTGATCCAAAGCTGGACTGAACTCCATCTCTTCATTCTGCTCTGTGCTACTGTAAGGGCAACTAAGCCCCCCCCCCAAGTATCATTCATCCCAGTTACGGTTTCATTAATACTGTGGTTAGTTTATATGTAGCGCAGTGCAGCTGGCATCTCTGGGCAACATCAAATCTAATTTCAAACTGCTACATTAATGAGATACTCCCCCGAGAGCTGACAGCAAACTATTATCTGTTTAAGAATGATGCAAAGCAGATTCTCCGCAGGACATGTGGAAAAAAAAGTGGATTGTTTAAAATTACAGAAAAAGAGCAGAATCAATATTTCATAACAGGGAAAATTACTCATGCATAATTGCTCCCGCAGAGACTTCCCATACAAAGGAGAAACATTCATCCTGTTCCAGTGTCCTGGTATGTCTGTTTGAATTACAGAGGACGACTTTTCAACCTAGAGAGCGCTGCCAGAACATACAAGAGGCTCTTAACAGGTAACAAAACAGCAGTCACAAAGAGTGGTGAACAAATAATTTGGTGTATAAGGACCCCACTTACTACCATGGGATGGACAAACTGTCACAAATGATGATCTGAAAACGTGAAGTCAAAAGTAAATCTGTGTATTTACATTTGTGGGAAAAGTAATGGGGTTTAATGTCTGGCTATTACAAACTCAGCTGGTTTAAAGTAGAACTGAACTGAACGGCATTGAACGGCACTGGGTGATAGTACATACAATTATAAAGATAATTTATCATTGGCACCCCCTCCACAAATCCCGGAATCTTGGAGAAAATCGCGATTTTGAATTTCCCGCCCTGAAAAATCAGACAAATCCGCCGAAGTGCAGCCGGAGTTCCGCGTGACGTCACGAGTGTGACCCAGTCCTCATGTTTACCATTGCGAGCACGTCGACACTGGTTGTTTTTGGTGCATTTTGTCGTGATAGTCGACTACAAAACACTTCCAACACCTGGGAAGATCTGCTCAGTGGCCAAGGAAAGCTGTCATGGTGACGAAAGAAAAGAAAGGGGGAGGAAAAGCGACCGGGAAGCGATGCGTTTCTAGATATACAGTGATCTCTCACTTATCGCGTTTAATGGGGACCAGAACCGACCGCGAAAAGTGAAAAACCGCGAAGTAGCGTCACCCCCCCCCCCCCCAAGGGCGTCACAAGCACTATTTTGCACAAAAAGGCACAAGAGAACAGCGAAAAGTGCCACTAAGCAACACAAGCGATAAAGAACAATGAATGCGGTCTTCCTTCGCTGGGTAAAACGTCTCGGCCAATCAGCTTGCGAGGTAAAACGTCTCGGCCAATCAGCTTGCGAGATTCCCGAGCGGTGAAGAGGTGGGCGGAGAGGAGTGGAGCGGTGGTCAGAGAGGTAGATTTTCAGTTGTGCGGGCTCTCCGTGTTGATACCTGATGTTCTAATGTAGTCTCCCTGCCTTCTACATTAGAACATCAGGTATCAACACGGAGAGCCCGCACAACTGAAAATCTACCTCTCTGACCACCGCTCCACTCCTCTCCGCCCACCTCTTCACCGCTCGGGAATCTCGCAAGCTGATTGGCTGAGACGTTTTACCTCGCAAGCTGATTGGCTGAGACGTTTTACCCAGCTTCGCTCCCTGCCGAGCGCCTATACCCAGCGAAGGAAGACCGCATTCATTGTTCTTTATCGCTCGTGTTGCTTAGTGGCACTTTTCGCTGTTCTCTTGTGCCTTTTTGTGCAAAATAGTGCTTGTGACGCCCTTGGGGGGGGGGACGCTACTTCGCGGTTTTTCACTTTTCGCGGTCGGTTCTGGTCCCCATTAAACGCGATAAGTGAGAGATCACTGTAATAAGTTGGAAAAATGCTGATGTTTTTTTTCCCCTTTCTTTTTTATTGTTAATTTTCCTTATCCTGACACCCCAAACATGCCAAAGTAAAGACTCACCATTCTGTATTCAATAAGCGACTCTCCTCCCAATCATTGCTGCGGTCTGAGTCGGTGCCGGAATCCCCCGAAAATTCTGGCTCTAATCTGTACGGTTCGATGCCTCCCTCGCTCTCTTCCTGTTCACTTGACACTCCTGCATCCTCCTCTGTCTTGTCACCGATCCTGAATGCCTCTTCACTCTGAAAACTCTGGTGTTCTTGACTGCTGGAACTGCTATCATCTGCCATTGTTGTTTTGATAAGGGTCACACTCGTGACGTCGTCTGCACTACTTCCGGTTTGTTTGGCACTGCCAGCCAGAGGCAAAAGTTTATCGGCTTATAGCTTGGCCATCGCACGGCCTAAAAATTTCTTTTATGTGTTGAAAAATACAATAGGTAATAAGGAATTAATCTGCTATTCTACTTTTTTGGCAAAAAGGTGAGTTCAGTTCTACTTTAAGGAGGTGCAATGGCTTAGATTCTACAGGTCCTTTAAGTCTTAAGTGTCCAGTTGAGCAACGAGTAATCACTGACTGCTTGTACGCAACACATACAGTGGGGTAAAAAAGTATTTAGTAAGCTACCAATTGTGCAAGTTCTCCCACTTAAAAGATGAGAGAGGTCTCCAATTTTCATCATAGGTATACCTCAACTATGAGAGACAAAATTTTAAAAAAAAAAAATCCAGAAAATCACATTGAAGGATTTTTAATGAATTAATTGGTAAATTCCTCGGTAAAATAAGTATTTGGTCAATAACAAAAGTTCATCTCAATACTTTGTTATATACCCTTTGCTGGCAATGACAGAGGTCAAATGTTTTCTGTAAGTCTTCACAAGGTTTTCACACACTGTTGCTGGTATTTTGGCCCATTTCTCCATGCAGATCTCCTCTAGAGCAGTGATGTTTTGGGGCTGTCGCTGGGTGACACAGACTTTCAACTCCCTCCAAAGATTTTCTATGGGGTTGAGATCTGGAGACTGGCTAGGCCACTCCAGGACCTTGAAATCCTTCTTATGAAGCCACTCCTTCGTTGCCCGGGCAGTGTGTTTGGGATCATTATCATGCTGAAAGACCCAGCCACGTTTCATCTTCAATGCCCTTGCTGGTGGAAGGAGGTTTTCACTCAAAATCTCACGATACATGGCCCCATTCATTCTTTCCTTTACACAGATCAGTTGTCCTGGTCCCTTTGCAGAAAAACAGCCCCAAAGTATGATGTTTCCACCCCCATGCTTCACAGTAGGTATGGTGTTCTTTCTCCTCCAAACACGACAAGTTGAGTTTTTACCAAAAAGTTCTATTTTGGTTTCATCTGACCATATGACATTCTCCCAATCCTCTTCTGAATCATCCAAATGCTCTCTAGCAAACTTCAGATGGGCCTGGACATGTACTGGCTTAAGCAGGGGGACACGTCTGGCACTGCAGGATTTGAGTCCCTGGCGGCGTAGTGTGTTACTGATGGTAGCCTTTGTTACTTTGGCCCCAGCTCTCTGTAGGTCATTCACTAGGTCCCCCCATGTGGTTCTGGGATTTTTGTTCACTGTTCTCGTGATAAATTTGACCCCACGGGGTGAGATCTTGCGTGGAGCCCCAGATCGAGGGAGATTATCAGTGGTCTTATATGTCTTCCATTTTCTAATAATTGCTCCCACAGTTGATTTCTTCACACCAAGCTGCTTACCTATTGCAGATTCAGTCTTCCCAGCCTGGTGCAGGTCTACAATTTTGTTTCTGGTGTCCTTTGACAGCTCTTTGGTCTTGGCCATAGTGGAGTTTGGAGTCTGACTGTTTGAGGTTGTGGACAGGTGTCTTTTATACTGATAATGAGTTCAAACAGGTGCCATTAATACAGGTAATGAGTGGAAGACAGAGGAGCCTCTTAAAGAACAAGTTACAGGTCTATGAGAGCCAGAAATCTTGCTTGTTTGTAGGTGACCAAATACTTATTTTACCAAGGAATTTACCAATTGATTCATTAAAAATCCTTCAATGTGATTTTCTGGATTTTTTTTTTTCATTTTGTCTCTCATAGTTGAGGTATACCTATGATGAAAATTGGAGACCTCGCTCATCTTTTAAGTGGGAGAACTTGCACAATTGGTGGCTGATTAAATACTTTTTTGCCCCACTGTATCTTCCATTACAGTGTGAGAGAATTTGAAATATTTGAGCTGTGATATGATAATTTAGTTTTGGATGCAATTCATGAGTTTATTTCACTTATACTCAAGTGATTAAATAATAATTGATTTTGACTGACGTTTATGAAGCTCATAAAGGGTAACTGTGTTGTTGCTCTGCATTTTACTTCGAGCAGGGAATCACTCAAGTAAATTATCCATTTTCTACAATCTGGTTAACAATAATAACACAAGTCCTCATTTAGTTTCATGATTTTGTCTGATAAATACTTGTTTAGTACAGTGTGATCTATTTCTTGCTTCCTTTATCCCTTCTGTGCAAGAATGAAGCAGACTGGAGGCTTGTCTGGGATTTGTATTTGGGTCTTCTTGTACACAGAGTGGCAATCACACTCCTTGAGAGTTTACTTTATATAGCTAAATATTTCATCAAGTTTAAAAATGGGATTGCATTTTAAGACACATTACCATCTTGTCTGTAGTTGGAAAGTAGCTATTTAAATGTTTGAAAATTCAACACCTGGCTATTTAATTACAACACACTATTTCTTACAACAAATCTTTTACACATTTACCACCTTGTACTAAATAAAATTACTAAAGATTTCTGGCCAACACACTGCTAACTGAGTAACATTTAGATAATTGTCAGGTTTGAATAATATTTTGGAAAGGTTACTATGAGAGTTGAGGGGATTTTTTTAAATGAAACTTCATGTAAAGTTAATGTAAAAAAGGTCAACATCCCACCAACACTGGATGTTGTCATTAAGTTCTATGATTTGCTTCTGATTTACAAATATTTGCTTAGGACAGTGTGATCTTTTTGTGATCTGAGCTATCAGATTGGGGGCTTGTCCGGGATTCCAAATGGAAACTTCTTGTGTCAATCACACCCCCTGAGCTTATTTCATACATCTAAAAATTTGATAAAGAGATTGAACTGGCTTATTTGTTCTTTGTTTTGAATTAGGGCTGTATGATATGGAAAAAAAAAAAATTCAAATCACGATACAAGTCATCTTATATCACGATAACAATATATATTTTCTGTCAATTCTACAGTTTAGATAATCATATAAAAAGGGGCCATCTCTTTTTTTTACATATGCCATTTTCCCTCATAATTCTGCAGTGTTATAAAATAGTTTTGTAATATCCATTTGAGACTTGATTCTCATAAATTTCAGGTTTTTCTTCTACATCATATATGAATAAAAAGCAAACATGAAAATGAGAAAATTACCCATGGCTGTCATCTACAGATATAAATTAGTTGTTAGTTTAAATCAGTGAAAATTTAAGTGTAGACCTGCAGCCTAAAGACTGCCATTCTGGCCTGATTTAACCTGTTTTCTTCTTAGTAAAAATATTTCAGATTGGTCATGATCTGAAATTCAAAGACACAAAAGGCAATGTAATAAATACATGTGATGACTTTAACTTTATTCATTATCACTACTTGACTAATTAAAATGAACAGAAATCAAATAAATTACATTAAGAGCCAACTTGCTCCTCCGATCTGTTTTAATGTATTATTTATTTTGCGTGTCTGTGCCACCATCATACACTTTTACAGCTTTAATAAAAAAAAATTTCAGACAAAACAAAGAAACTCAGTAGCAATTTAAACCAAAAAAAAAAAAAAAAACCACGATGGCCTGCTACATGTTTCCAGTTAGCACAACTTAGCATCACAGGGTTTCCTCTGGTAATATTTCTGGGTGGCGACCCACCACGCCTGAAAAATTTCCGCCACTGTAAGAGGAAATATAAATTTAAGAAAAAAATGTGAAGGAATGACGGTCCGCAAGCGCACACACGAACAACGCACATGACCGTCATCCGCGTGGAGTCCAGAAGCACCCCACCCGTGTGTTCCAGTTGGCAGCTAGAGTGTCTCGCTACGAGCGTCACTGTCCGAGACAAGCATGAGCTTATTCAAGTGCTTTAAACACGGAAAAAAATCAGAAAAGGTATGTGAGCAGTGAAGACATTTATCATGGTTTTAACCCGCTGGTACCGGGAGCAATAATGGAAGAGTCGCTTAGCTCAGAGATTCCCAAAGTGGGGGTCCTGAGATACTTGGGAGGGGGGGGGGGGGGAGTCGCGAGATGATTTTCAGAATCTTCCTGAGGTGATTATGCAGGTGACATATCACTTTAACTGCACCACAGTAAATGTCACAGGTCAGTGTGCACCAGTATATTTCATCTGAACAACTCAAATCAACACACTATGCTTTAAGCCTAGGATATTATTTTTAAAAATGAAATGGTGGTTAATACCGACCAAAGACAACACAGAGAGGCCAGCGGAGATGGCAGTAGAGAGTGGAGAAATCCCATCAGAAAGGCTATTGACTTCTGGCGCAGGGGGAGGAGGAGAAGGACAGCACCGTACAGAGCTCCATAAGCAGTCGGACCAGCCACCAAGTGTTGCAAGCATCGAGAGGAATATATTCAATATGGATTCATGCATCATTATCAATGAAGTACAACATCCCCAATGTGTAGTGTGTACCGAGGTGCTTGCACATGAGAGTTTAAAGCCCATTAAAATAATCAAACACTTGAAAACTAAGCACCCATCTCTTGCCGCTAAACCAGCGGATTTTTTCCCGCCAAAAGGAGAGAGAATTGCAAGGCCAAAAGAAAGTCATAACTAATCAAACAACAACTACTACCAAAGCTCAAAGGTGGCATATTTAACTGCACAGGCAAAAACGCCACACACAATTAGAGAAACCCTAATAAAACCCGCTGCCATCACTATGAGTCGGACAGTGCATAGGGATAAACAGGCGCAGGAGCTAGAAGCAGTGCCGGGACCATATCCTGGCACATCATTGACATGGCCCAGGACATAAAGTGTCAGCTGATTGACAGTGATGAAGAAAGGGAAATATGCTTTGCAGTTAGATGAATCTACACATGTATCAAACTGTGTGCACGTTTTCTTATGTATCAGTCACCTCCAGGGATAGTGGGGGTCGCCAGTCTCTGTCACCGTTATTTCAGGGGTCGTGGGCTGAAAAGTTTGGCTTAGCTACCACATGGTTAGTTTTTTGTTTTTCTTATTTCAGACAAGAATAAAAAGATGTTTTTACCTTTACCTTAGTTAATATTGACTACTTTATGTTCATTATTATGTACCTGGCAAGTTAAGATGACCGAAATTCACAAAGTCAATGACTTTAATCCGTCAGCAGCCTTCAGACAAACTAAGCGTGCCAACATTTGGATTTCAAAATAAGGGAGGTTTTTCCTGCCGTCTGGGTGGTCAGGAGATTTCTAAAAAAAAACAAAAAAACAAAACAAAACAGAAACTATAAATATATATAAATATTATAACAGAAATAACTGCATCTTTGGTCATTTAAGTTAATTTATTTCATTAAATACAATTTTATTATTTTTTTCTTTGAAATCAGAGTTAAATTATTGTTCTGTTCTGGCTTTGCAAAATTATGGTCAAAAATGTAAATTGTTATAAGGGAAAAAGTAAAAAAAAAAAAAAATACCACAGTCTGTTTCAAATTTATTAAAAATAATAGTTTCCTCCCACATGCCAAAAAATATGCAAGTTAGGTTAATTGGCATCAAAACTGGGGATTCTAAATTGTCCTTAGGTATGACTGTGAGAGTGAATGGTTGTCTGTCTCTCTGTGTTGGCCCTGCGATGGACTGGCGATCTGTCCAGGGTGTACCCTGCCTCTCGCCCAAAGATGCTGGGACAGGCTCCAGCCCCCCCGCGACCCGAAAAGGATTAAGCGGAAGAAGATGAATGAATGAATGAATGAATGGATGAATAAAACAGTAATTTTATTTTTAAAAACTGCCATAAAATAATCCACAAATTTATAATAAAGTGTCAAATGTACAAGAAAAGTCAATTTTACAAGAGGAAATTACAAATTTGAGGAAAATGGTTTCAAATTTAGATAAATTTACAGAGAAAAGTAGAAAACTATTAGAAAACTGTTATAAATTTTGGAGAAAAACCTCAAACCTTCAAGACTGAAGTCATTCAAGTTTTTAAGTGGGTGCTCTTTGTACCCTTAACTAGAAAGTTTTGGTTGTCTCCTTTAATTTACATGACACTTGATATTTTCTAACCTGTTTGTATACCACCATAGACAGAGAGAGAACCTGAATTAGACAGGGCTCAGAGAGAGAAAGATGAGACGAGAGAGGAGCCAAGGAGAGGAAAGTGTTCAGGCAGTGGGTCCAGGAAAGATGAGAGCAGAGGAAGGAGAGAAGGACGACACCAGTAAAAAGTCCAAACACAGGACATCTGGGTGGGACTCCAACTGGCTCAGTATTCCAACATTCAAGCCTCAGTTCTACAATACTTCAAATGGTAACTTCTATATGTAAAGTTACTGTGCAAAACTAAAAAAAAAAAGAAATAAATAGTATAAAATTAACATATTCCGGTTACAATAGTGTCATGTGTTTCCTGCCCCCCCCACCCCAGAAAAATATGTTGCCACTGAGCCAAAGTCTTTAAGCCACAGGAAACACTGGCATCATCATTTAACATTTCATAATTAGACATGGTGTTGTTACTTACCTCGTGTTAAAAAGAGGTTAGCGAACTATCCTCTCTGATGCAGCACAATGAAAATCCCCAGCAAACAGGAATAGCAGCTATGTGAACTGGTAGTTTGGAGTTAGCATTAGCAACCACTGAACTGAAGCCTAGCCACCCACGACATCTGTTCCACTGCGCACAATCACGCACTGCGGGGAAGAAATGGGGTGCTGACAAGTAGTGGCAAGGTAGGAGCTTTACTAAATAAACGTGGGGGTATGTGCATTTTAAATACGATATAAACGATAAGAGTATTCTATGAAAAGAGACATTTTTACATCGTCATCCGATATATATCATCATATCGCACAGCCCTATTTTGAATAAACCTAATAATTACTGAATCATGTTGCTCTCTCCACCATGATCACAGTCATGGTATATTGTTCTCATAATACAACATGGGAAGCAGCAGCTTCTAGTCAAAACCTAAGGTTATTCTACTTGAAACCACATGAAAAAAATGTTTATTTCCAGCTTTTTTCCCTGCTGTTGAAAATACTAAAGCTACACTGGGAGAGCATCAGGTTTTGGCCATGCATACTCCCCTTATCAGCGAGCAGCGTTTGGACAAACATCACTGCAGCTGGCAAAGGGAGGAAGAAACAAGGCGACATGATGTGAGTTCATCTCCTTCCTGTATGCTGAGAAAATAGCCCTGCTGCAATAGTGCTGGCCCAATGTTGCACAAGTGTTGAAAGAAGGACAAATCTGAAACTACCTTATTTAGCACACTTCCACACGGCAAGTAGTTGTACCCCGTGGAGATTATATTGCTAATCTGCTGAGCAGTGTCCCCCAAAATATTATATCAATCTAACAAAACGGGCCTTAATAGAAAAGTGCATTCTGGCTTGACCCCTTTGGGCTGACCCAGTAGGGAAATTCATTCTGGTCAATGCTGACTTAATAGCCCATCTCAATTGGTACTAAAATGCATTTGCTTAATCCCAATGGCCCACATGTTGGGTGAAAAAGGACAGAACACATTTTCCAAACTGAAAGGTGGATAATTCACATGTGTTCTCAACTACTGTCACCCATATATTTGAAGTCTCAGGCTGCTTTCCCAGAGCACTGAGCACTTTCAGCCTCTGGTGTTTTTCTTATTCTTCAGCTATAGGCTTTTAAAGTTTGACGTATTCCCACTTTTTGTTGCTTTCCTTTGCTTTTTACTTACCAACTCCTTTCACTTCAAGTCCTCCTAGACCTCTTTCGGTCTCTTTTCTCTATCCCTTTAATTCTCCTCCTATTCTTCCCACACCCAGAGCAGAAGTCACCCACCTCTGACAAGTATGAGGATTTAGGTCATACATTAGTCTGCCAACATCATCGTCATCCTTATTCAGTTGAGACTGCTTTGTACTTGGAGAGTTTTTTTCCCCATTTTGGGTTTTGAATGAGTCAACGCAGTGGCTGACACAACTGCTTAAATATTTCTGATATATTTATCCATTTGAGTTAGACTGTTACCATCTTTTCTGTTCTTGGAAAGTAACTCATAACTCATATTTGATAACCTGAGGAAACATGCCAAAATTACCAACAATTTCTGGGTGAATTCATAGCAAGTTGAGAAACATTTGAAAAAGCATTTATCATTTCGAAAAGGTTACTATCAGAGGTGAGGGCTTTTTTTCCTGGCACAACTTCATCCAAGGATAGTGTGAAAAGGTCAAAACCCCAGCAGAACCTGCAGTATAGATAGAAAAACAATGAATTTTGACTCAAGTCAAAAAATTAAATATGTTTAAAGCACTTGATCTGCTAAAAAAAAAAAAAAAAAAAGAGATCTACAGGGAGCTTGTGATCACCCAATATGGGTTGTACAGTGTAAAATTTGAATTCTGCTTTAAACCTACGTAGAACCTTGGGCACAGCCTATGCAAGCGGCCTATGCTATTGTCAGGATTTATACTTGTGCGCCGGTTTGTTCACAGGTTTCTCTACTCATGAGTAAAGTAGATGTGGGAATTTTTAGTCACCTCACAATTCGAGCCATAATCAATTCAGGGGGCTCCGATGAGAGTCTGAATCAATTCTTGGTGTGTTTTTTTTAATAGCTCTGGAAAAAATTAAGCACACGAAGAGGCCACTGCAAAATTATCAATTTATCTGGTTTTATTATTTATATGTATGTGTTAAGATAAGATAAGGTAAGCCTTTATTAGTCCCACAATGGGGAAATTCCAGGATTGCAACAGCATAGGGACAGCAACACTCAGAGCAACAATCAAGAAGACATGAAAACAAGAGCAGCGAATATACATATGTACACATAAATATATAAATATATATACACACAGTGCGGAGCATTGTAGCTAGATGGAATAAACAGCATAACCGTCTACTTAGTTATCCTACATAGTATGAATATGTACCCATACATATTGTCACCCTCCGTAGCGACTGATATTGTCCTAGTTATATACTGGAGGGGACCATTGTGCAAGTCTATTGCATCTTTTTGCATTCAATACTATTAGGTCGTCACGTTTTTTTGCCATCTCTGCAAGCAGCCCTGCTTAGGTTATACAGTCTGACAGCTGTAGGTAGGAAGGACCTGCGAAACCTCTCGGTTGCGCAACTAGGATGATGTAATCTGTTGCTAAATGAGCTCCTCAGTGCATTCAGTATATCCTGCATAGGGTGGGACACGGACTCCAGCAGAGACGACAGTTTAGCCACCATCCTTCTCTTTCCTATCTCTTCCACTGGGTCAAGGTGTTGCCCCAGGACAGAGCTAGCTTTCTTGATCAGTTTGTTCAGTGTCTTCCTATCAGTTGCTGTCATGCCACTGCCCCAGCAGACCTCTCCAAAAGTGATGGCTAATGCCACCACTGTGTCATAGAATGTCTTCAGCAGCGCCCCTTGTACACCAAAAGACCTGAGTCTCCTCAGTAGGAACAGCCTGCGCTGTCCCTTCTTGTAGAGTGCGTCGGTATTGTGTGACCAGTCTAGTTTATTGTTCAGATGAACACCCAGGTACTTGTAGGATGTCACCATCTCAATGTCTGTTCCCTGTATGTTTACTGGTGCTGTGAGGGGTTGTCCTTGCCTGTGGCAGTCCACCACCAGCTCCTTAGTTTTCCTCACGTTGATCTGGAGGCAGTTCCGATGGCACCAGTCCACGAAGTCCTGGATAAGTCCTCTGTACTCAGCTTCATCTCCGTTGGAGATGAGGCCGACGATCGCAGAGTCGTCAGAGAACTTCTGTAGATGGCAGTGTGTTGTGTTGTGTGAGAAGTCCGCAGTGTAAAGGGTGAACAGGAAGGGAGCCAAAACCGTTCCCTGGGGGGCCCCCGTGCTACCTATGATCGTGTCGGACACATAGTCCCGGGTTCTCACAAACTGTGGCCGGTTAGTGAGGTAGTCCAGGATCCATGATGACAGGTGCTGGACCACCCCTGCGCACAGCAGCTTGTCCTTCAGGATCATCAGTTGGATGGTGTTGAAAGCACTGGAGAAGTCAAAGAACATGATCCTCACCACATTCCCGGGCTTCTCCAAGTGGGACAGAGAACGGTGAAGGAGGAAGATCACTGCATCCTCCACCCCAATGTCATGCTGGTAGGAGAACTGGAGTGGATCCATCGCTGGTCCCACCAGGGGCGGAGGTGAGCAAGGAGCAGTCTCTCCAGGGTCTTTATCATGTGAGACGTCAGGGCCACTGGTCTGTAGCTGTTCAGGTCTTTGGGGTGGGAAGTCTTTGGTACAGGTACCACACAAGATGTTTTCCACAACTGTGGTACCCTCTCCAGCTTCAGGCTCAGGTTGAAGATGTGCTCCACAATCCCACACAGCTGGTCTGCACAGGACTTGAGGAGCTTCGCGCTGATGCCGTCTGGTCCCGACGCCTTCCTCGCCTTGATCTTCCTCAGCTCCGTCCTCACCTGGGTCTTAGTGAGGGTCATGTTGGGGGGCTGTGTGCTGGGAGTGGGGGGTGTTGGTGGAGTGGGTTGTGGGCAGCAGGACTCAATGTCTTTAGAGGCAGCAGTGGTTGTTGTGCAGTCAGCGGGGAGGGCGGTTGGACAAACCTATTAAAAAACAGGTTCTGATTGTTCACCCACTCCCTGCCCCCGTGGCCTGGGGGGAGGTATTCTGGAGCCCAGAGATGGTTTTAAGGTTTCTCCAGACCCCGCCGATGTCGCTGTGTTGCAGTTTGTCATCCATCTTCTTCCTGAAGCTGTCCTTGCCTTCTCTGATCTTCCTCCTCAGCTTCCTCTGTACGGACTTCAGCATCTCCCTGTTCCCCGACCTGAAGATCCTCTTCTTCTCTCTCTCAGAAGTGTTTTTATTTCAGGGTTGATCCAGGGTTTGTTGTTCGAGCAACACCGTATAGTCTTGGTGGGTATGGTGTTGTCCACACAGAAGCTGATGTAGTCCGTGATGGTGTGAGTGAGGCCATCGATGTCCTCACCATGTGGATCGTAAAGCTGCTCCCAGGCAGTGGTTTCAAAACAGTCCTTTAGAGTGTTCATTGCCTCCTCAGACCATAACTTCACTGTGCACATGATTGGAGGTTGTCTGTGTACTAGGGGTTTGTACACCGGCAGGAGATGAACCAAGTTGTGATCCGATCTCCCGAGTGTGTGTGGGGGGGGGGGGGGGCGTGGTGATGAGGTGTACGCCTCCTTAGTATTTGCATAGAACAAGTCCAGTGTTTTATTGTCTCTAGTGTGGCATGTGACATACTGGGTGAACGTGGGTAGAATGGGGGACAGTGAAATATGGTTAAAATCACCTGAGATTAGGAGAACAGCATCTGGGTGTTCTGTCAGCAGCCTGCCAGTTACTGAGTGGATGATGTCACGCACTGTCCCAGCGTTCGCCGTCGGATTTGCATAAATAACAATGCAGATCACGTGTGAGTATTCCCTCGGGAGATATGTAAGCCGCATGCTAACAGCTAGCAACTCCATGTCTTTTTTTTTTTTTTGTTACTTATTTGTACCCGTAGGTAGACTTGGTTTGCAGTCTGGTGACAAGCCACCGGCTGCTGGTCGCTGCGTGCGCGAGCGCCCTAAACCTTTGTCTTTGTTGCAGTGTTGTTGTTTAATTGTGATATGACCTGGTCTGCACCAGTTGTTATTGACATACATTATCACTCCGCCCCTTGCTTTCCCACCGTCTGATGTTCGGTCTGCCTGTATTGCGTGGAAACCCTCCAGTTCAATGTTCGCATCTGTTGCTAGTTCTGTTAGCCACGTCTCCATAAACAGAATCAAGCTACTCTCTCTGTACACGCTCTCGTAGCAGGAGATAGCCGCTAGCTCATCTGTTTTATTGAGTAGCGATCGTACATTCCCCATAACGGATGGGAGGGCGGGTCTGTACCTTATATTCCTCACCCGCCGTCTTACTCCAGCTCGACATCCACGCCGTTTCCGTCTTATTTCTCCTGGTATGTCAAGTTTTTGCGTTAGCATCGTGGGCCGGTTAAGTGCTAACAGCTGGTCTCTATTGTACTGCCTCCTGCAAGAAACAGTGGCTCCGTCCGCTGGCTCAGGAGACATTTGGGCGATCTCCATGTCTGGATGGAATAAAGGTGTCGCTGGACCAGAAAGATTAGCAAGAGAGCCAGATAGTAAATAGAAATAGAAAGAAATTGATCCGCTGTTGCAAAAAGGCAGCCTACTCGTGTGGCGCCGGAAGTGTTTGAGTAAAATGAACTATTTTATTTTATTCTCTAACCTAGTGAAAACAACAACTGAATTCCAACCAAAAATATCGCCATTTAGAGCACTTATTACAGAGAATGACAGCCGGCCAAAGCAATGAAAAGGGTGTGTTTTTTGATGTGCTTTTAGATCACATAATGCAAAGAAAGCAAGTTTATGTTCATTCTTAAAGTTTTAACTTAGGAAGAACTCAGAAATCTATATTTGTGGAATAACATTATTATTCACAGCTTTCATGCATCAAATCAATGGCTGCCATACATGTAATGATACAAATTTAACAAAGATTTTGCAGTGATCTCATTTTTTCCCAGAGCTGAATAAATACAAGACTTCCAAAGAAAAATGGAAGCATTCCTACATGCTGTCTTCAGTGGTTCCATATTTTGGTCTAGCTGCAGCTGTGCAGGTCAGGTGTCCCACTTTGCCATCAGGTCCTGAAGCAGTCTTCCACAAAGGTGCGTTTCACACAAATGAATTGAATGTAATCTACAGTCCATATGTCCACATCATAGAACAGTGATGCTCCAGCAAATTGATTTGAACACAAAGATTCAAACAAAATGGGGAGTTTGTGTTGGGCTTCACGTGTCTCTGTTATGTGCTATGCCAAAGACTGTCTGGGCGGGCACCAACTTCCGCATTTAAAGTGACACTCTGTCAAAAGTAATTTTTTTTCTGTTGTTAATATGTCTGTAACATGTTTTTTGTGACTTATAAGATGTATCAAGAGCAAAATCAGTCCCAAGTCTGTGTTTTTCTGCTGTGATTGTCCAGTTAAGCTCCGTCCCCAAAATAATGCAAGTTTGGACAGAGTGTTAAGCATTCGTGTTTAGCCTGATTGGTTATAACATTAACTAATCAGGCTAAGCACTGGGCATGACTACAGACAGACTACAGTTCACTGCCTTGGGGGAAGAGGGAGGAGCCGAGGAGCAAGCAGGAACGCTAGCGGTAGCTGAGGCGCACGCAGAGGTCGTGGTTCCATGGCGGAGGGTGGGTATAATGAACCGCCGGCCCCCAGCGAGCTGCCTGGCGGGCACCCGTCAGCCCCCAGGTGGGACCACTGAAAGATAGCTCGCTTTGGCAGGGGTCGTGGTGGATGGGGCGCTGTGCCTGCCGGCTCGCCTCCTTCACTCCCATGTGGGAGAGACTCGGACAGCAAGCCAGCCAGAGGGGACGCTGGCGTTGCATCCTCCTTCCTGGAAGCGCATTTCTGAGGAGCGATGCTGTAAAACCACACACAAATGACAGAAATACAACACTGCAGCCAGTGTCGTAACCCTTTATACAAGTTTATAAGTAAAAAAAAAGGGGGGGAGAAGGGGGATGCTTCCCACAGCAGACAAGCATTTTTCGACACAACACTGGCCTTGCAACATCTGCTACTGGTGGGTGGGAATATGGGTGGAGTTAATTAAAATATTCATAGATTCACACATACTTAAGTAGGTGGAAGATGTAAAAGCTCTTTCCAAGCAATTCTAAGGCAATGAAAGATTTTTGTGTATAAAATGCCACAATATACCATTTTGGGCAATACATACTGTATTTGTTTTTGAGGTGGTTTTACAGCCGCTGGAGTGCATCTTTAAAAGTTCCACTTTTTTGTTCTGTCCAAATTAATTACATCATTAATAAGAATCGGAATCTTGACACTTGTACACTGATTCAGAATCGTTCACATCCATGTGGTGAAGGACAATGAGCTAACTTTGATATAGCTGGAGCTAATAAACGCTGAAAAAAACTTTTACTACCATCATGACTATGTAAAAAAAAAATATATATGGAGAAGATGGCAGGTATGACAACAGAACCACTGGCACCATTTGATAATCTGTTAACAGATGAGGAACAAGTCATACATTTATTCATACTTACATACTTCCTCGGTTAATCGCTCTTTGGAAAAGGTGTTGTGTAGAAGAAATGGGAAAAGTGTGTCGGAGGAGACAAAGTGGACCAATTAAAGGTACTGCAATCTACAATGGGTAGTTACATTTGAGGAGAGGTGCAAGTCAAGCTATGACACAGGCTGTGGCATAGAGTACATGACTACACTGTAGCTACAGCATCATTTTGACATGGAAGTAAAAAAAAATAAAAATAAAAAAAAAAAATCAGGTTTTACACTACTGACATGACTTATAGCTCTTTACTCTTCTGTGACTTCACAATCATGCTTGCAAAGAAAATTTCAAATGAGAATCTTCTTACACCATTGTTATTCCCTACAGTACGAGAGATGGGCCTAGCTACCATGATACTACCCTTTGATTTATAAAGTCACAATATAAAGGAAACTGTCAAGTTGCACATAAGCTGACATGCACCTACCAACACACAAATGCTACCACTTGCTGGTTATTCCCTAAAATGTGAGTTTAAGGCACACCTGCATTAGCTTCACTTCTCAGAGTTAGATGGTACATCATCCACCTTTTACATGTAGTCCATGTTGCTGACACACTTCTGTATCAAGCAGGGTTACTGAGTTATGGCAAGTAATTCCATTACTAAAATAACAGGTCATGGTTGTGGGATAACTCCCTCATTTTATGACCTGCTTTTGGGAAAACAAACATTAACAATTAGAAGAATGTTTACATTTATCTTGAGAAAGTTTCTTTAAGATACCATAAATCCCTAGAGAAAATGCTTCTCATTGCTGAGGCATTTTAGCCTGTAGAACAAACCATCCTCCACTGTTTTGCTCAAAGGCATACAGTATATATGGTGCTTCTCTTTGCCAAGTCTGGGCCTCAGTATGTTTAATTCCCTGAGATGAGCCATTGTGATTCAGTGGCATATAAATAAAATTGATTTGAATTGCATTATGATACCGACGGAGTGGTTAGCACTGCAGCAGCACAGCAACTCACCCTTGGCCGGGGGGTCATGGGTTCAATTCCAGCCCCCGACCAACAGTGATCTGTGTGGAGTTTGCATGTTCTCCCCGTGTCTGCATTTTCCTCCCACATGCCAAAAACATGCACGTTAGGTTAATTGGCATCAAACTGGGGATTCTAAATTGTCATTAGGTATGACTGTGAGAGTGAATGGTTGTCTGTCTCTGTGTTGGCCCTGCGATGGACTGGCGATTTATCCAGGGTGTACCCTGCCTTTCGCCTAAAGATGCTGGGATAGGCCCCAGCCCACCCCCCACCCCCCACCCCGCGTGACCCGAAAAGGATTAAGCGAAAGAAGATGGATGGATGGAATTGCATTATGATATTTATACTCTGATAGGGTCTAAAAATGCATTTTTTAATTGGCTGACATTTTCTGATTCTTTTTCTGAACTCAACAGTTACAGGTGCAGTTCTTCTCAGTTCAGTTATACTGTCAAATATGTCGGGACACCCTTGGAACTAACTGTCAGTCAACATAAATTTAGACTACACAATAGACACTGGAAACTCCTGCATGTCAAACTGGGATAATAAAGCAATTCCACCGCTGACTAAACTGACTCACAGGTATAAGAATAATGAAGACTAAAGAGCCCATAAGTCAACACTGTCCAAGGCCGTATGACAAATATCTTTTTCTTTATTAAAAACGAACATTAAATAATAAGAGCATAAAAATGTCTTCTCCTCAAACATGACTCCCCCCTTTCTCAAACCTACTTTCCCAGCGAAAACATTGTCTTATTGAGGCCAGTGAGGCACGCTGCTCAGACAAGGGGGAGGATTGGAGTGCTTGGGAAAAGAGGCCATACATTGACAGAATGTACCCGCACAACATCAGCGCAAAAGGAGTGATTCTGTTAGTCCAGAGGCAACAGCAAATTAAGGATCCACTCCAGGGAAGAAATTTTCAAGCACTGTCAACTATAATTCGACAACTTCTCAACAGACAAATGAGTGCTTCAGTCACTGAAGAACTAACATGTATGTAGACTTTGATATGAAACTGAGACGGAAGCTTTCACTTCAGCAGATAATAAAAAGACACAACAGCTATATGATAAATTCTGTACAATTTAAGCTATGCACAAACAAAAAAAGGAATGAATCCACAGAGTGTGAAGGTACAACAGGGTGCTTACACACATGTGAAAAAACACTACTATAACACAAACACACCCTCCATACCAAAGTCTATGTGTACATGTGGTTCAGACCAAACAAATGTGCCAAAAGTTAATGATAGGGCTTGACTGAAGATGATTATACAACAGAAAAAATGTTTCACCAAACGAGCAGGGACACAGATAAATCTCTCTGTTTTAGTCGCCAAGAAGTAAAACCGTAGATGTGATTGCAAAATTTCAACTAGAAAAGCACTCAGAGAGCACATACCTCCACCAAAGCTCCTTCCATCCCTCATGGATCACCTCCAAAATGTAATGGGTTTGTGTGTAGGCCATGAGCCAGTTCTGGTGAAAACTGCCTCAGAGTCTAATCCAGTAGTTTTGGAGTATTGTTGTTAACACACTGTGAAAAGATAAGAGCCTTGGCAGAGGTATGCATTCTGGGATCATCACCAAAATGTTATGGGTTTGTCTGTAGCCCAAGGACCACCTTTGATAAAAGTTTCATCCAAATTCATCCAGTAGTTTTGGAGTATTGTTGCTAACACACCGTGAGAAGATAAGAGCCTGGGCGGAGGTTCTTGTACACAGCATCGGTGTTAGATTTCCAGTCTAGTCTGTTGCTGATCATGACACCCAGGTATTTGTAGTCTCCACAACCTCCACATCCTCCCCCCCATCCGCAATGACTGTGAAGGTGTCCTCTTCTTCCTGAAGTCAATCACCATCTCTCTGGACTTGCTGACGTTCAGCCTCAGGTGATTCTGCTCGGTCCAGTCCACAAATCTGTCTACCAATGCCCTGCACTCTCCCTCCTCTCCCCCCTTACACACCCAACAACAGCCGAGTCATCAGAGAATTTCTGCAGGTGGCATGACTTGGTGTACTGAAAGTCGGTGATGTATAAGGTGAAGAGAAAAGGAAAAAGCACAGTCCCCTGTGGAGCTCCTGTATCACGAACCACCACATCAGACAAGACACTGCCCAGCCGCACAAACTGTGGGCTGCCTGTCAGGTAGTCAGTAATCCAGGAGATCACAGAGCTGTTGACTCCCATCCCCCGCAGCTTCTCACCAAACAGCAGTGGCTGGATGGTATTAAAGGCACTGGAGAAATCAATGAACATGAAAGCTTGTTATCTATCTATAAAATCAAGGTATCTCTGTCTGTGTGTGTGTCTGTGTGTGTGTTCCTCAGATATCTCTCAAGCTGTTCATCACACTGACCTAAGATTTTAAACGTGCTTTGCTGAAGCTACGAGAGTGTGCATCCCCGAATATGGAGTCACTCGGTCAAAATATGTAATTTTTATCAATAAAAGTTTAGCCACCGCTGTGTGACCCCTCTGTCTTCGCCCCCCTGGCTTCAAGAAGTGTGGGCGGGGTTTTGGATTGACTCTGTGCTCATTGGCGAATACGCCACATCACAACCATGCTAATTGGATAACAGTATCACGACCTGTCAGTCATCACAACGCTTCGCAAACAAAGATCTTAGAAGTGCGTTGCTGCTGAGGTGTGCATCCACGAGTATGGAGCCACTCAGTCAAAATATATACCATAAAGTTGCTGTGATTGCGTAGGTCTAATGGATATATTCGCCATAGAGAACACGAGGTGCGGGGTGGGGGCTCAGCATCGACAACACGAGGTGTGTGTGTGCGGGGGGGAGGGGCTGCCGGGGACTCGCTGCCGGGACCTGTGATGCCGCAAACCTGTCACTCACCACAGTGTTCCCTGGACAAAACAAGGAAGTGAAAAATGACAAATTTGACTGGAAAAAGATAATACTGAAGTTGCTGTGATTGCGTAGGTCTAAAGGATAATTTGGCATATGTGGAGAACATGAGGTGCCCGAGCAGACTGGGTGGAGCGTCAGTGGGGACCCGGGTCTGACAAAGAATACCAGTGTATCAACACAGAACATGCCAGGAGAGGCAGCAGCCTAACTGGGCGGACCACGGACCGTCACAGGAGGCACGCCCAGCCTGCCCAGTCAGTAGAAGACGGGAGTACCTGGTTCTGCTTCACCTGTGTGGTACCACTGTACTTTGCAGGACTGTGAGTCACCCCTCCCATGCGAGTACCTAAAAATTAAAAAAAATACCGCCATGATTGTGGAGCAGAATGGCCGGAATGGCTTAACGACCAAATGCAGGACACAAAAACACCCAAATAATGAAATATCATTTTTAGTTAAATATTTACTGACAAATGGTCAACACTGATGGAACAGCTGCAGTCAAACGGGTCCTCCTGCTGTGAATAATAAGAGATAGATGCACTTTATTGATGTTGGGTGTTTTATAGTTAATTTGGTAGATTACAGTTTTAAAAAAAAACTTTTAATAAAATATTGCTAAAATATAAAATGATGCAATGGGTCTCAAATATCTGTAAACGTGTCTTGTTATAGCACTGCATGGGTTTATTGATGATACACAGAAGAAATTCAATATTCCACTGAACTCCATCACTGAACAGTGATATAAACTAAAATATTATAATGGTGACTGAACAACTCCCATTCCCCAAAGTGCAAGATACACTATTATGAATATAAGTGATAAAGGCTCAGACAAATAAGTGGTCTGACAAATAAGGGATCTGAAACAGTCGCTAATATTGGATGTGTCATTCATTTTCAATAATTAGGTATTCTGTAATTAATATTCACACAGTCAAATAAATTTTAGTGTCATTTAGTCCCTTTTATATTTGTCAAAGTCTAACATGTGATTGCCTACATATAGGCTACACCTCTGTATTCTACTTTCAAACACAGCCTACATTTGGGCCTGTAAAGCCTGATTGGGATACCAGTTTCAGACAGGAATACTTGATTCTACGGGCATGCACAAGTTTACATTGAATATAAAATGGACATCCCTATTGTTCTGTTGGGATTATGTGGAGATAAGAATAAAGCACATCTGCACAACATACATGAGCCTTTATTTCAGGGTTACTACAAGTGAAGTTCTTAGAGATACTAACAGATGAAGAAGAGCTAATGAGGACATCTTTTTCTAAGAAATGCTTGACTGCAAAGCCTCATTTTTGTGACATGCCCCACTTTGGTCTTACCCCAATATCCATATTTACCCCAAAGAGGAGATTTGAACAATCTGTGACACTTTGTACTCTAGCAGTTATTGAGAGTATATTGAGTCTTTAATTGTGTTTTTCCCCCTCTCAAACAGCTTTGTCTATTAAAGTTACTACCTATGACCCCGTGCACATGACAAAGCTTCTAAACTAGCAAACTTCTTTTCCAGTTTGACTGTCAGTGCATACGACACCAGGATTTTGGAAGTATGAAAGTGTAAAAGGTTTGAAACCAGTCTCCAGAGTAGAATGGTTTTGCTGGCACCTTTTTTTCCACCTCCACATGCAGGGAGAAAACCAGTAATGGTGACGCCAGCATCACAGGAATGTGAATAAGGCATAACCACCAGAGCCACAACAAATCATTGATATATATATATATATATATATATATATATATATATATATACTGTATGTACGCTTTGCATGTGGCAAAACACACGAACTGCACCCTAGTGGTCGACCCACTCCCCGGTGGGTGGTCTGTTCACCTGCATCCAAGATATCAGCGGGACAATAACCTTTTTCCTATATCAATAATCAAGGCAAGAAATAAATGGTATACAGTGCATCCGGAAAGTATTCACAGCGCTTCAGTTTTTCCACATTTTGTTATGTTACAGTCTTATTCTAATATGCATTAAATTCTTTTTTCCCCCTCAAAATTCTACACACAATACCCCATAATGACAATGTGAAAAAAAGTTTTTTTTTGGAGATTTTTGCAAATTTATTAAAAATAAAAAAACCAAGAAATCACATGTACATAAGTATTGATAGCCTTTGCACAATACTTTGTTGATGCACCTTTGGCTACAATCATACTGTACCTCAAGTGTTTTTGAATATGATGCCACAAGCTTGGCACACCTATCTTTGGACAGTTTCACCCATTCCTCTTTGAAGCACCTCTCAAGCTCCATCAGGTTGGATGGGAACCATCGGTGCACAGACATTTTCAGATCTCTCCAGAGATGTTCAGTTGGATTCAAGTCTGGGCTCTGGCTGGGCCACTCATACAGAGATGTCCTGAAGCCACTCCTTTGATATCTTGATTATCTGCTTGGGGTTGTTGTCCTGCTGAAAGATGAATAGTCACCCCAGTCTGAGGTCAAGAGGGCTCTGGAGCAGGTTTTCATCCAGGATGTCTCTGTACATTGCTGCATTCATCTTTCCCCCTATCCTGACTACTCTCCCAGTTCCTGCTGCTGAAAAACATCCCCACAGCATGATGCTGCCACCACCATGTTTCCCTGTAGGGATGGTATTGGCCTGGTGATGAGCGGTGCCCGCTTTCCTCCAAACATGACGGCTGGCATTCACGCCAAAGAGTTCAATCTTTGTCTCATCAGACCAGAGAATTTTGTTTCTCATGGTCTGAGAGTCCTTCACATGCCTTTTGGCAAACTCCAGATGGGTTGCCATGTGGCTTTTACTAAGGAGTGGCTTCCGTCTAGCCACCCTACCATACAGTCCTGACTGGTGGATTGCTGCAGAGATTGTTGTCCTTCTGGAAGATTTTCCTCTCTCCACAGAGGAATGCTGGAGCTCTGACAGAGTGACCATCGGGTTCTTGGTCACCTCCCTGACTGAGGCCCTTCTCTCTTGATTGCTCAGGTTAGATGGCCAGCCAGACCTTCAAAGCAGTAGAAATTTTTCTGTACCCTTCCCCAGATTTGTGCCTTGAGATAATCTTGTCTCAGAGGTCTACAGACAATTCATTTGACTTCATACTTGGTTTGTGCTCTGACATGCACTGTCAACTGTGGGACCTTATCGAAGCTACATTCCAATCCACAGTGTACTTCAACTGTACTCCCTAGTCCGCTCTCAGGGAATATTAGATAAGTTAACTGCCCTTCACAAAATTTCTCCATTTGAAACACCCTGTAACCGTCGGCTCCCTCCTCCGTGTGTTACCACGGTAACCATAGACACGTACTGATACTATGGTGGATAATTTATATTTCTTAAATAAAATAGTAATACAAATATATTTTTATTACAGTCAGTTGATGTAAACAATAACCAACATCAATTTAGCTTGTTAATAACGTCAGCAACAATAGTTTGTTTTACTCGTATTTGAGGCGCAATGGCTTATGGGTAATCCTCTTGTCAATTTCCGGTGAAGTGATCTACCGTTGTTCACTTCTTCCCTGCTCAGTTCTCTGTTCCCTTTGAACTGAAGACCACCTGCTCCCTTCAGTTTAGAATCTCAGTTAATATGAAGGAATACCCTGTGCAGTCCGTTTTGGAGTATACTATTGGGTGATCGGAACATACCCATAGACAGGTGTGTGCCTTTCCAAATCATGTCCAATCAACTGAATTTACCACAGGTGGACTCCAATTGAGCTGTAGAAACATCTCAAGGATGATCAGTGGAAACAGTATGCACCTGAAATCTATTTTGAGCTTCATGGCAAAGGCTGTGAATACTTATGTACATGTGATTTCTTAGTTTTTATTTTTAATAAATTTGCAAAAATCTTTTAAAAAAAAAAAAAAAAAAAACTTTTTTCACGTTGTCATTATGAGGTATTGTGTGAAGAATTTTGTAGAAAAAAATGAATTTAATCAATTTTGGAATAAGGCTGTAACATAAAATGTGGAAAAAGTGAAGCGCTGTGAATACTTTCCGGATGCACTATAGTTGCTTAATATGCGTTTACTTTTCACTAACAACCGCTATTTTAAAAGTTCACCACGAGAGCGATTGACGGTTGACAGGAAGTTGTTTTTACATGATGCTGTAAAGTCCCACTGCCACCTACTGGCCCAGCATAGTTACAGCATAATTACATAGTGATCGTATTTATTCATAGGCTGAATCTACTGAAACAGAAAATGTCTATATATCTATAATGTCTATAAGTATATCTATAATATCTATAACCATAGCAGACCTTTTTCTGGTTTAAATTACAGTCGAGTTTCTTAGTTTTGTCTGAAAAAAATTTATTCAAGCTGCAAAAGCACATGATGATGGCACATACATGCAAAATAAATAAATTCATAAAAACGGGTCAGAGGAGCAAGTTGGCTCATAATGTAATTTATTTGATTTTTAATCATTTTAATTAGTCAAGTATTGATAATGAATAAAGTTAAATTGTAACATGTATTTTATTATATTACCTTTTGTGTTTTTACACTTAAATTTTCACTGATTTAAACTAACAGCTAATTTATATCTGTAGGTGACAGCCATGGGTAATTTTCTCATTTTCAGACATTTTTTTTTTTATGCTATCTTTTTTTTTTTGTTTGTTTTTCTTTTCTCCTCTGGCTCAGGAAATATTTAACTTATTGATGTTTACTTTTTATTCATATAGGATTTAGAAGAAAAACCTGAAATTTATGAGAATCAAGTCTCAAATGCACATTAAAAAACTGTTTTATAACACTGCAAAATTATGAGGGAAAAGGGTACATGTAAAAAAAAGTTAAAAAAAAAAAAAGATGGTCCTTTTTATGTGATTATCTAAACTGTAGAATTTACAGAAAATGGTTATCGTGATATAAGATGACTTATATAGTGATACAAATTATTTGTCATGTTGCACAGCCCCAAATTACATATTTTTTTTTGGGGGGGGGGGGTACAGATTTTGGTCAGTAAAATGGATTTTCCCAAAGGCAGTAGCTGTTTAGCTCTTGGACCACCTCAGAAGTGAAATGAAATATAAAAATGTGAAGAAGAGTTGAAATTTTGGTGCTTGGAGATTTGCTTCTTGTCATTTCAGCTTTTTTTTTGTCTTTTGTCTGCTCCTTTTTGGGGTCATCACAGCACATCATCACCTTATATCACGATGATTCGCATGTCGATTTGGCAAGGATTTCTACGTCAGATGCCCTTCCTGATGTAACCCTGCCCATTTATTTGGGCTTGGGACCAGTACAGGGAGTATAACAGCTTGTGCTCCCCATGTGGCTGGGTAACCAACTTTCATTCCCCCATTCCATTGTACTGAGCACCAAGCTAGAAGGTGGGAAGTACCATTTTTATATGGTCTTTGGTCTGACCTGGCTGGGGCTTGAACCCACAACCTCCATGAATGGAGCATTGTTTGTTACTGATGCAGAAATATTTAAGCTATCCTTCAAGAGTAATCTTTTGCACTATCACCCTCAAGCGCTTTGTCCTAAATTTCACGTAGAAACCTTGGTCAGATGAATGCAAGCGCCTGTAGGCTGTTGGAGCTCTCTTCTCTTTTGACTTTCCGTTACTCTCCGTGTACAACTAACAGCAGTTCATCCCAACATTCCTAACTCTGTATCAGCCAAAATAGCTGCAGCAGCAGAGGAAATGCCTCTTTGTTAAATTTGTTTCTTGGCGTGATTACAACCAGCACATCTGAAGGCAGTCAACAGCTGTCCAAAGACGCTTTGGTCGAGTAGTTTCTCTGAGTGGCTGGAGCTTAAACAGAGCATGGCGGCGCTTCCTCGTATACTCCAAGCCAAAAATGAGAGGTCAGCAGCCCCTTGGAGGGGTTCTCACTTTGGCATTTTCTCACTTAACATCACTCAAAACCTGGATTTCTTTGGTAAAAACCTAACAACCCACATGTGTCATGACAGAGCCAGAAGCGGAGGTTGTGAGGACTGGACAAGTATGAAACCTTGGAGAGATGATCGCTCCCACACTCACAGCAGAGGAAGTAACACACACACACACACAATAAAAAAAAAAAACCTCAGGACAGCATGCCAAGGTCGCTGTTTAGTTTGCTAACGCAGCACATATGGAAACACCTCAGCTGGCTTTTGCCAATCTCCCTTTGGACTGCAGCCAAAACAGCCTTCTGACTGAGCTCCTAGGTTTACATATAAACAGAGTACGCATGCATCTAGGCCAGACTGACAGCCAGACAATCGGTGACGATCAACATCAGAAGCTGAATTCAGCTACAAAGTGTGTACGCCTTGTTTATAAAAAGCCGTCAAATGATTATCTGCATTACTGTTAGGTGGGGTGGAATTGCAGCACAGAGTGGTAATGACAAGAAGCAACAGCGGGGTTGTTGGCTGGGAAAGAATTCTTTGCTAATGATGAAGTCTCTCTGCAGTGTTAAGGGGTGGAGAGGAAATGAGCACAGAGCAGAGGAGCAGATGATTCACAGAAAAAAAAAAAAAAACCTCAGTCACCATTCATTTCATATCATTACTCACCCCCAGTTTAACCTGCACACGTCGCCACCCTTCACATACAAAATGCAAATGGAAAAAGAAAGAATAACTCAACAGTGTCATCTGAACAAAGTTATATTTCTGTATTTGAATATCATACTTATTTTAGAACAATTTTTAGCACAAGTTTTTCCCATCTTTTTTTAAACAAGAACTTTTATATCACAATTGACTTTACAAAACAAAATTTCTTTTACAATTTTTTTTAACAAGTACACACCTCATTTCCCAAAGAGTTAGGATGCTTTCTAAAAAAGTTGATGTTATTTGTTCATTCACTGTACCAACTTCTTTGAATGCTTCACAGGCATCAATTTCTAAGTTTATTTAAAGTTAAATAGAATTAAGTTCAACAGTGACAAATCTGTGTTTACCATTTTTATTTACTTATTCATTCATTATTTAAGGCCTGCTATGCCTTATTTAGGAGCACAAAATTTCTATAGCAAGTTCTTTTTTTAAAGACTTCATTTTATGTTACAGGAGAGAAACAGAGAAAGAAAAACCCCATTCCATGGACTGCCACCTTATCGTGGTGAAGGGGTTTGTGTGTCCGAATGATCCCAGAAGCTATGTTGCTGGGAGCAAGTTGTTCCAGGTAGGATCTCCCAAGGCAAACTGGTCCTGGGTGAAGGGTCAGACCAAGAGCGGTCCAGTAAATCAGCATAAAAAAAAAATTATATCGAGGGCCCAGTGCACCTAAAGGAGCCACATGTTGCCCTCCAGTAGGCTCACAACCTGCAGGAGGGATCATGGAGATCATGGTGCTATGTGAACCAGGCAGCAGTCTGAACTCTGTTTGGACTGCTGCCCCCCATGACCCGAATCCCTGGATAAGCAGTACAGAATGGATGGATGAACAGACCGACGGACGGATGGATGGAACCAAGAAATTATTTGTTAAATCCATACATTCATAACTAAATGAAAACACTGGGGAATCAGACAGCTGTTGCTGATTCTGCAGAACAACTACATATAGATTTTATAAATACAGTACTTCTTTTCAATTTTTTCTTCTGTAAAGTTTTGTGAAGATCAAATAAACCCATGAAAAATACATTAACCTTGCTGTTTTTAATTTTTAATCAATTTCTGCTGTTCTTCAGAAGAAATGAAAAATGAGACAATGTCACATGCTAGACTGGTTCTAACCTTGACTGTTTAAAAATATACATATGAACGTAAGTGGATGTCCTTTTCAAGAACAAATTTCCAAAAATCTCCCAGACTATGGCTAACTGCACACTTTCAAGAGGAAAAAAAATGTCTACCATTTAAACAATCCCTGTTTAGAGGAAGGGGGACCACACAAAGGTCTGCCCACACAAAGAAATCACTGGAATCCATGAAAAAGAAGAAAATATATATAAATAAGATAAGATAAGATGAGCCTTTATTAGTCCCACAATGGGGAAATTCCAGGATTGCAACAGCACAGGGATAGCAACACTCAGAGCAACAATCAGAAGACAAGAAAAAACAAGAGCAGTGAATATACATACACTACCGTTCAAAAGTTCGGGGTCACTTAGAAATTTCTTTATTTTTGAAAGAAAAGCACTTTTTTTCAATGAAGATAACTTTAAACTAATCAGAAATACACTCTATACATTGCTAATGTGGTAAATGTCTGGTTTTTGGTGCAATATCTAGATAGGTGTATAGAGGCCCATTTCCAGCAACTATCACTCCAGCGTTCTAATGGTACAGCGTGTTTGCTCATTGCGTCAGAAGGCTAATGGATGATTAGAAAACCCTTGTGCAATCATGTTAGGTCTGCAATGCTGTAACTGCTGCAAATGGAGGATTCTTTGACGAAAGCAAAGTTTGAAGGAAAAAATTATTATTTCAAATACAAATCATTATTTCTAACCTTGTCAATGTCTTGACTATATTTTCTATTCATTTTACAACTCATGGTGGTAAATAAGTGTGACTTTTCATGGAAAACACAAAATAATTGTCTGGGTGACCCCAAACTTTTGAACGGTAGTGTATGTACATATAAATATATAAATATATAAACAGTGTGGAGCATTGTAACTAGATGGAATAAATATATAAATATATAAACACACACAGTGCGGAGCATTGTAGCTAGATGGAACAAATATATAAATATATAAACACACAGTGCGGAGCATTGTAGCTAGATGGAATGAACGGCATAACCGTCTACTTAGTTATCTTACATGGTATGATTATGTACCCATACATATTGTCACCCTCAGTAACAACCGGTATTTTCCTAGTTGTATACTGGAGGGGACCATTGTGTAAGTCTATTGCGTCTTTTGCATTCAATACTATTAGGTTGTCACGTTTTTTTTGCTATCTCTGCGAGCAGCCCTGCTTAGGTTATACAGTCTGACAGCCGTAGGTAGGAAGGACCTGCGAAACCTCTCGGTTGCGCACCTAGGATGATGTAGTCTGCTGCTAAATGAGCTCCTCAGTGCGTTCAGTATGTCCTGCATAGGGTGGGACTCGGACTCCAGCAGAGATGACAGTTTAGCCACCATCCTTCTCTCTCCCATCTCCTCCACTGGGTCAAGGCGTTTCCCCAGGACACAGCTAGCTTTCTTGATGTTTGTTCAGTCTCTTCCTATCGGCTGCTGTAACGCCACTGCCCCAGCAGACCACTCCAAAAGTGATGGCTGATGCCACCACCATGTCGTAGAATGTCTTCAGCAGCGCCCCTTGTACACCAAAAGACCTGAGTCTCCTCAGTAGGAACAGCCTGCGCTGTCCCTTCTTGTAGAGTGCGTCAGTATTGTGTGACCAGTCTACTTTATTGTTCAGATGAACACCCAGGTACCTGTAGGATGTCACCATCTCGATGGTGACATCGAGTGTGGAGAGTGTGGAAATGATGAGGCCAAGTTACGATCAGACGAAGTTTATTCACACTCTCACAACATCATACACAGAAAGCACTCTGAACGGGCCATCATAGGGTGGGCACAATGGCGGGCGGTGGGCATCGTGTCTGATGAACACGAACGCCGCGTTCTTCAAAGTTTTTGGCACAAAAGCGCGTGGGAAACAGTGGCGGGCCGGGCCGGGCAGCGTGCCTGTGTCTGCACTACGCTGCAAACGCTGAGACGTGCAGCTGTCCGGAGCGGGATTATCTAGCAAAAATTCCCCGGGCAGCCGCAGTGGCTGAGAAAAAACAAGCTCAGCCGGGGAAGCCTCCAAATCCTCTTTTGGTGCAGAACGCAACCCCAATAAAACCCACGGTAACCGGTCAACCCAATTTGCATCCGTCAACAAAGCCCTGAGTGCTGCTTTCAGTGACCTGTGAAAACGTTCGCATAACCCATTTGCCTGTGGGTTGTACGCGGTTGTGCGGTGAATTAGAACACTCTCGATAAATAGTCAATACTGAAAGTCTGCATTTTGTTGCAGACAAAGATTAGCATCAAACCGTCTCAGTGAGAAATACTGTTTACTGATAGGACCAAAAATCACAAGAGGAACATAAATAGCCCAGTGTTTCCTCTGGCTTAAAGACCTTGGCGTGGTGACAACATATTTTTCCCCGGGGGAGGGGGCGCATACTGGAATATTTCAATTTTATACTATTTATTTCTTTTTAAAGTTTTACACAGTAACGTTGCATATGGAACTTACCATCTGAAGTATTGTACAACCAAGCCTTGAATATTGGGCAAGTTGGGGTCCCACCCAGATATCCTGTGTTTGGACTTTTTAGTGGCGTTATCCTTCTCTCCTTCGTCTGCCTGATCCTTGGCTCCTCTCTTCTGTCTCATCTTGCCCTCTCTGAGCTCTGTCTAATTCAGGTTCTTTCTCTGTCTATGGTGGTATACAAACAGGTTAGAAAATATCAAGTGTCATGTTTTGTCCTGCAGGATTTTTTTTGTCATGGTTTACATAAATGACAAAAATGTGTATTTTTTTGTATTTTTATTCTAGTGTTTCTTTTTTTTTTCCATTGAGAGAGTAGGCAATGGAAAGAACTCATGCATACTTAACTTATATGATCAGGTGGGGTACCAGTGGGGCAAAAAAGTATTTAGTCAGCCACCAATTGTGCAAGTTCTCCCACTTAAAAGATGAGAGAGGTCTCCAATTTTCATCATAGGTATACCTCAACTATGAGAGACAAAATGAGAAAAAAAAATCCAGAAAATCACATTGAAGGATTTTTAAAGAATTTATTTGCAAATTATAGTGGAAAATAAGTATTTGGTCACCTACAAACAAGCAAGATTTCTGGCTCTCACAGACCTGTAACAACTTTAAGAGGCTCCTCTGTCCTCCACTCGTTACCTGTATTAATGGCACCTGTTTGAACTCGTTATCAGTATAAAAGACATCTGTCCACAACCTCAAACAGTCAGACTCCAAACTCCACTATGGCCAAGACCAAAGAGCTGTCAAAAGACACCAGAAACAAAATTGTAGACCTGCACCAGGCTGGGAAGACTGAATCTGCAATAGGTAAGCAGCTTGGTGTGAAGAAATCAACTGTGGGAGCAATTATTAGAAAATGGAAGACATACAAGACCACTGATAATCGCCCTTGATCTGGGGCTCCACGCAAGATCTCACCCCGTGGGGTCAAAATGATCACGAGAACGATGAGCAAAAATCCCAGAACTACACGGGGGGACCTAGTGAATGACCTGCAGAGAGCTGAGACCAAAGTAACAAAGGCTACCATCAGTAACACACTACGCCGCCAGGGACTCAAATTCTGCAGTGCCAGACATGTCCCCCTGCTTAAGCCAGTACATGTCCAGGCCCGTCTGAAGTTTGCTAGAGAGCATTTGGATGATCCAGAAGAGGATTGGGAGAATGTCAAATGGTCAGATGAAACCAAAATAGAACTTTTTGGTAAAAACTCAACTTGTCGTGTTTGGAGGAGAAAGAATGCTGAGTTGCATCCAAAGAACACCATACCTACTGTGAAGCATGGGGTTGGAAACATCATGCTTTGGGGCTGTTTTTCTGCAAAGGGACCAGGACGACTGATCCGTGTAAAGGAAAGAATGAATGGGGCCATGTACCATGAGATTTTGAGTGAAAACCTCCTTCCATCAGCAAGGGCATTGAAGATGAAACGTGGCTGGGTCTTTCAGCATGACAATGATCCCAAACACACCGCCCGGGCAACGAAGGAGTGGCTTCGTAAGAAGCATTTCAAGGTCCTGGAGTGGCCTAGCCAGTCTCCAGATCTCAACCCCATAGAAAATCTTTGGAGGGAGTTGAAAGTCCGTGTTGCCCAGCGACAGCCCCAAAACATCACTGCTCTAGAGGAGATCTGCATCTGTCTGTCTGGAGATCTGTCTCGGACTCTGTTAGCATCAGCATCGGATCACCCCAGGGCTGTGTACTTTCCCCCCTACTCTTCTCCCTTTATACCAACTCCTGCACCTCCTCCCACCAGTCTGTTAAGCTGATTAAGTTTGCGGACGACACCACCCTCATCGGGCTCATCTCCAACGGCGACGAGTCCGTCTACAGGAAAGAGGTGGCCCAGCTGGTGTCCTGGTGCAGCCACAACAACCTGCAGCTGAACACTCTGAAGACAGCGGAGATGATTGTGGACTTCAGGAAAGTCACAACCCCCCTGCCCCCCCTCACCATCACAGGCTCTCCCATCACCATTGCAGATTCCTTCCGCTTCTTGGGCACCACCATCACCCGGGACCTCAAATGGGAGCCAACCATCAGCTCCCTCATCAAAAAGGCCCAGCAGAGGATGTTCTTTCTGCGGCAGCTGAGGAAGCTCAAGCTACCCACCAAGATGTTAGTGCAGTTCTACACGGCCATCATCGAGTCCATCCTCACCTCCTCCATAACCGTGTGGTACGCAGGAGCCACTGCCAGGGACAGACTAAGGTTGCAGCGCGTCGTGCGCACTGCTGAGAAGGTGATCGGCTGCAAGCTCCCATCTCTCCAGGACCTGTACATCTCCAGGACCCGGAGGCGTGCTGGCCGGATCATAGCCGATCCTTCACACCCTGGCCACGTACTGTTTGCCCCCCTCCCCTCAGGTAGAAGACTTCGGTCCATTCAGACTAAAATCTCCCGGCATATGAATAGCTTTTTCCCCTCTGCCATCAGACTGCTGAACATTAAGTGACTTATTGACTCTTGTGCACTATGTACAGCAGCTCAACCAGACTCATGACATTCATCACTGTTTTTCTGTTGCATTATCAACTGCACTGTGGTACCCCATATTATCTGCTACTTGCTAATTTATTTAAAACTGCCTTGACTAGTATTACTCATTATTACTATTATTATTATTACTTATTTTTCTACACTTATTGCATGTTTTTAGTCCTTTAGTTTTTTAGTTCATCTCTTTATCTCATCATGTTTTTAATGTTGCAGCATGGCACCGAGACAAATTCCTAGTTTGTGTACTACATGAACAATGGCAATAAATCTGATTCTGATTCTGCATGGAGGAATGGGCCAAAATACCAGCAACAGTGTGTGAAAACCTTGTGAAGACTTACAGAAAACGTTTGACCTCTGTCATTGCCAACAAAGGGTATATAACAAAGTACTGAGATGAACTTTTGTTATTGACCAAATACTTATTTTCCACCATAATTTGCAAATAAATTCTTTAAAAATCAGACCATGTGATTTTCTGGATTTTTTTTTTCTCATTTTGTCTCTCATAGTTGAGGTATACATATGATGAAAATTGGAGACCTCTCTCATCTCTTAAGTGGGAGAACTAGCACAATTGGTGGCTGACTAAATACTTTTTTGCCCCACTGTATAGTAACCAGAAATTCTACTCATGTAAAAGCAGTGCTTTGAAATTAATAATTAAAAGCAGACAACCAAAAATTTCTAGTTGAGTTAAGGGTACAGCACCCACTTAAAAACTTGAGTAATCACTTCAGTCTTGAAGGTTTGAGGTTTTTCTCAAAAATTTATAACAATTTTCTTATAGTTTTCTACTTTTCTCTGTAAATCTATCTAAAGTTGAAACCATGTTCCTCAAATTTGTAATTTCTTCTTGTAAAAATTGACTTTTCTTGTACATTTGAAACTTATTTTATGACTAATTTTATGACTAATTTTATGACTAATTTTTATGACTAATTTATTTTTTTTTTAAATAAAATTACAGGGGGTTTTTTTTAGATAAATTTGAAACAGACTGTGGTATTTTATTTTATTTTTTTACTTTTTCCTTATAACAATTTACATTTTTGACCATAATTTTGCAGTCAGAACAGAACAATAATTTAACTCTGATTACAAAGAAAAAATATTAATAAAATTGCATTTAATGAAATAAATTAACTTAAATGACCAAGGATGCCGTTATTTCTGTTATAATATTTCTTTATATTTATATATATTTTTTAGAAATCTCCTGACAACCCAGACAGCAGGAAAAACCTCCCTTATTTTGAAATCCAATGTTGGCACATTTAGTTTGTCTGAAGGCTGCTGACGGATTAAAGTCATTGACTTCATGAATTTCGGTCATCTTAACCTGCCAGGTACATAATAGGGAACTGTAGCGGACTCTAAAAGACATAATTCACCACAATATGTGTTCATGTACAAAATGATCTGTTTAGGCCAGGGGTCTAAAACTCATTCCATGGAGAGCCAAGACCCTGCAGGTTTTACCTCCACCCAGTGTCTTCAACAGGCGATTTCACTGAATTTCTTCCCACTGATTGCTGATCAATGAAAACACCTGCTGAAGACACTGGGTGGAGGTAAAACCTGCAGGGTCTTGGCCCTCCATGGAATGAGTTTGAGACCCCTGGTTTAGGCAGTCATAGTTGTGCTCTCAGGCTTTCTCATCAGGCACCTCTTTAGGCAGCCGCTGAAGGACCTCAGTTTAGCGGGAAAAGAGAGCTAGCGTTTTTAGCTGTTTCTTTTTGTCACTGCCGCTGGAGAATAAGAACGGTACGCCTGCTTGTGAGAGAAAAGAGAGAAATTGCCATTCTCTTCATTCCTGCAATTCCTACAGAACATAACTTAATACTGTAGTGGCTGGTGAAATATATCCTCAGCAATTCATCAGTCCCCCTTGCCTTTCCCTTCATATGAAGCCGGCTGCATATGAATTCTAACCACATCTCTTAGCGAAGCGACTCTTCCATTATTGCTCCCGTTTCCAGCGGGTTAAAACCATGATAAATGCCTCCAGTGCTTACATACCTCTTATGATTTTTTTCCGCATTTAAAGTACTTTAATAAACTCATGTTTCTGTCAGACAGTTGCTCGCAGTTAGTGAGACACTGCCTGCTGACTGACTAGAAAACTCGCGTAGGCGGGGCGCTTCTAAACTCCGTGCGAATGACGGCCACGCGCATTGTTCATGTGCGCGCTTGCGGAAAGTCATTGCTTCATATATTTTTCTTAATAAATTCATATCTCTTTGGCACAGCGGTAGAATTTCTGGTGCAGCGGGCCACCACCGAGAAATGATACCAGAGCAAACCCTGAGAGCAACATCTTTGTGTTCTTATCACCACACTCATGTACTGAAGGTCGGAGTGTGAAGAGGTGTGCAACTGAACGTCTAAGGAATGAGATCTAGAATCACAAAAGTCCACAGCTGTCAATGTGTCAACCTGAGCTTAAAAATACAAGTCCAATAGCAATTTTACCACAAACAGTGGGCCTGCTCATGTGATCAGATAACATTGTGCAACTGTAGTAACAGCTGTGACAACTCAGTGCTCTCCATCTGCGCATACAGGTCCCTGCATTTAGGCCAGTGATGTGCTGCTTCATCACTGTGGTCACTGGGTTCAGTCTGCACACGAGCCAGATCCTAATGCAAGTGCAGTGATTGACACCATCATAAATACACCTATGTTGCTGGGAAAACACGGAGCTGTGAGATTAATTTTTCTACAGTGACATCAATGCATTTCAGCTGCTTTATTACTGCATGTTTAAGATAAGATAAGATAAGCCTTTATTAGTCCCACAACGGGGAAATTCCAGGATTGCAACAGCACAGGGATAGCAACACTCAGAGCAACAATCAGAAGGCAAGAAAAAAAAAAAAAAAACAAGCAAGCAAGAGCAGCTAATATACTGTACATATGTACATATTACTATAAAATATATATATATACACACACACACACAGACACACAGTGCAGAGCATTGTAGCTGGATGGAATAAATATATGAATATATGAACACACAGTGCAGAGCATTGTAGCTAGATGGAATAAATATGTAAATATATAAACACCCACAGTACGGAGCATTGCAGCTAGGTGGAATAAATATGCAAGTATATAAACACACACAGTGCGGAGCAATGTAGCTAGATGGAATAATATGTAGATATATAAAAACACAGTGCGGAGCATTGTAGCTAGATGGAATAAATATATAGATATATAAATATAAACACACCCAGTGCTGAGCATTGTAGCTAGATGGAATAAATATATAGATATATAAATATAAACACACCCAGTGCAGAGCATTGTAGCTAGATGGAATAAATATGTAAATATATAAACACACACAGTGCAGAGCATTGTTGCTAGGTGGGATGAAACAGCATAACCGTCTATTTAGTTATCCTACATGGTATGATTATGTGCCCATACGTTTCACCTTTGTTTTGTTATTTAAAAAGCACAGAATGAACAATCCATGGTTTAACAGCAGTCTAATTAGACATTTGATGGGATAAATGAAAACAAAAGATTTGAATCTGATATATCTTTTAAAGTTTAATTTAACCTTTAATTTTTTAAAATTTTACTGAGAAATGGAGGAATTTATTTCGAGTGCAACACTAAAATTGTCTTCCTTTACAGCTCACAATGTGAGTAGTTGGCAAGGATAGATACATCATTTGCCATTTTAGGTCTCAGATTTTCTTGCTCAAATTGAAAATATAATTTCTTGGTTCTCTAATTTTTGACTGAAGGTAAAACTTGGAAGTTTCCTTTGTTCTTTGAATGCTCCTTAACCATTTAAACTTTGACATGCTTTTTGAATTTTCTTTAAAACTTCAACATCTTTTCTAGAAATCAATTATTAGTGGAACCTTCAATTTTTCCTTTTTCTAAGCAAACCAAGCTTTGATTTTTCCTTAACCATAATTTTTCTGTAAGTCAAGTGTGGTCACACTTTTTAAAGCTTAATCCATTCTTCTGGGCTGTAGCCTGACTGCCAAATGCTGTCCTACAGGGAAATCCATTGTTTCACAGTAGACTTCAACAGATTCAAGCTCCGGCCCTGAACTGGTCCCCACCCCACAGAGGATTTCTCAGTCGAGACCCTGGGGCACAGAACTACAGGGAGGACCCCTGCTGCAAAGGCTCATCTCCAACCCAGGTTGGACCAAAGCAGGGCTACCCAAAGCCTATACCTCCAAGGCCTGTGAACCATCTGGGGCTTGACAATTCTGTTCTGCTCGTGTCGGAGTCTCTTGGGAACCAAGTCACTCCAATAGAGTAAGGCAGCTAACAGCATTAGCTTCAGGGACAGCCATAACTTCTTCTGTAACTACCATTCCTTTTTGAGCATAAGGTAAAGTTAATCTGTTTTTTTTTCATAACAGTTTTCCAATTTCCTTTTTCATTAAAGGTCTGATGACACGATTTTGACATTTTTTAGCATGTTGTGTAAACCCAAAAGTCATTGTCGATGATCAATATAATATTTACAACCGCGCCTGCATAAACTAGTTATCATCAAAAAAAACGCAGCCGCTGACTGGACTGTGGTGCCGCCCACCAAATGAAGGGCGGCACCACCATGATGTAAGCGACAGAACGGATGCCGGTGTTGTTGACTGGAATGACAGCAGCTTTGTAGTTCACAGTTTCTCTGGTTTACGGCTATGCCTTCGCATTGTGTCGCAGGCTTAGATAAACAGCAGGCCGTGAAAGACCACATCACACGCTTCAGCTCCAACTGTCATAAGCCTCCTCGTGCGCTTTTACGCAGGAGGAGCGAACGCAGAGGGGAAGGATTAATGGATTTACGCGCTGCTTTGACCTACTTTCTGTGATTGCATGCTTACGCTCGCCGGTCCAGCCACATCCCCTCCATCATTATCACCAGCTGATTCAAACTCCCACTGATCATGTTTCCCAGTCCTCACCCAGGTGCTTCTCATCACACCACCACCAGCAGTGCATGTACTTAGCAGCCGTTTGCCAGTCACACACTGCTGGTCCATAGTATTGTCATCTGTGCTGTTAGTCTGCCAGTATTTTCAGCACTCTCACAACGTGTTAGTCACTCCATGTTCGCCGTGGTTCTCATGCGTCTTTGAAGCGATGTTGGCTCTGGGGCGCACCAGTGGCTAACACGTCTCCTCTCATTCGTTCTCTGGATGATGCTGGCCCCCAAACGCCATCAGTAAGTGTGTTTGTGGTTTTTGTACGTCTTCACCTTTTTGGGAATTGTTTGTCTTTCTGTATTAAATGTGCTGTGGTGAACCCTGCACGTAAATCCTCGTTATTTCATCCTCCCTCTCTGTGCCCTGCGTAAGAGTGCACAGAGGGTCATGATGAATGGATATATGAGCAGGATTCACCACAGCACATGTATTGAACATAAAGACTGATCCCAAAAGGTGAAGACTTACAATAATACACAGAAACACAAACAATAGGCGTACACAATAAACAATAGGCTGACATCGCCCAACGAACATATGGAGAGGAAACGTGTTAACCACGGTTGAGCCCCAGAGCCGACATCGCTACAAGGGCGCAACAGAACCACGGCTGTGTGGAGTGGCTAACATGTCATGATAGTGTTGGCAATATTGGCTGGCTGACAACATGGCAGATGATGCGCACAAAACATGAACAGCTGACTGTCAAAGAGAGAGGGGGCATGGTCGGACCGGCGAATCTTGGACAGTGCCCACCTGAAAGTGGCTCAAAACGCACATAAATCACATGTACAAAACATAAAAACAACAAGAACTCAAAAGATAATACATAATAAACCCAATGCCTGAGCCACAGAGAATACACTGCTATGATTTTATTGAAAAATCGGGTTTAAATAAATTATATTTATGAACAAATAATTTGTTGCAATATCTGTAACAAAAGCATAACACTCACGTGTTCCCCTGCCGAGTGTTTGTTGCTGCTGCTGCGGCGGGCATGTGTGCCTCTCCACTGTCACACTCTGAGTCTGACTTGCTAAGCACGATGCCCGCTTGGCACGGCTCAAACCTATAAGGTCTGATGCCGCTAGATTCTTCATTATCATCCCATTCTTCTGAACTATAATCGTCTGAAGATTGGACAACACAAACCAATTCCAGACTACGTGTGCTGGAACCATCGTCGATGTTTTCTACCGCTTCCATCCTGCGTGTACAATGGGCAGCCAAGCGCTGTTCTGTCACTGACGTTACAACATGGCCGTGGGGTTTTCCAGCCACTGATGCAATTGGTGATATGGCGCTCAGGAAAATGCCGGATATTCACGTGAAAAAAAGGATGTTTGACTTAGAACTCCACAGACCAACCTATTTTGTAATATCGAAATTATGTGTTGCAAAATTAGATGAAGTCAGAATCATTTCATCAGACCTTTAACTTTGCGTTATACTTAATTTTTGTCACCATTCTCATTTCACTAATTCCCTATTCAAACACACAACCACACTTCACCCTTTTTCCACATATGCAAGATCTATAAATCTGTAAATGTTGCTGTATCTTCATATATGCAAAGTTACCATTGTTCATGCTACTTTTGGTTCATCATCATCCTCATCATAGCAGTCTGTCGGGGGCGACAATGACCGTTTCGTTTAGGTCTGATCAGATTCCTCCACGCAGCTGTGTAATTCGCCTTCCGCTGCCAGGAACTCCTGACCTTGTTAACCCAGGCAATGTCCGAGTCGGTATGAGTTATCTTCCCATTTTACAATCTATACAGATGTCTATTGTCATTTTTCTGTAATAAATTTATTAACCTGTTCACCGCCATCCTTTCTCTGTCCAGATTCTAGAATCGCACAGTGTCAAGAACTGACACCCAGATTATGAGACTGATCAAATATTACTAATTAAATTATTAATTAATGCTTAACTTATTAATTGCCAAATTCTTAAGCTGTTTCTTAATCGAGTTCTCACTTACTCTTACTAACAAAAGTGAGTGGTATCCCACCTAGTGTTATAATGAGGTAATGCAATAATTAATAATTAATAATTGTAGTTAATAGTTATTAATAATAATATTCATATAACACAACACAATGTGACTGGATATTATGGATCCAATTATAACGTTTCCTTGATACTTCATCAGGTATGCATCACTCCACTTCAGCGGTGTTCTAATAATCTTTAATTACAGTAACTGTCATGGCTTTTTATAATAAGGGAGGATTGTCGTGTGTTGTGTACATTAATTTGCACAAAGGGATGCTTTTGTGTTTTGGGTTCATGCAAAGCGTTAGCCCTGTTAACTGCATTAGTTTGCTTTAAAATAATACCCCCAATATTTAGAAAACCTCACAGCGTACAGTTTCTCCTGAAGCCTCTTAACATAATGTGTGTCTGTGACTCTCTACTACATCTGAAGATGTGAAGATGGCAAAAAGAGCTTAAACAGAACTGGAGATAAAAAATGGGAGCTAGCTAACTAGCTAGCTACTAAAGAAGCCAGACTAACTCTGGAAAAGTAAGTTTATAAACACCGACTGGTGTTTGAACATATGTGTAAAATGACAAAGCTAACATATTTTATATTATGTGCTATTGTGAATTTGGCACCGCAGTGTTAACTTCAGCCCTGTACTGCATACTGTAAGACGAAAGTAAGTAGAAAACAAAGGGATTCTCAAATTTACTTATGCATTTTCTACACTGTCCCAATTTTTTTCTGATTTGGGGTTGTACATATCCAGTACTGACTGTATTGATATCTAGATGTTAAGGATATTCTGATCCACATTTTTTGCCACAGATACCGATCAAAGTCATTTAAGAGTGAGAACTGGCCGATACCAAGTCACAGTAAGATACTTACATTTTCCTACAACACATTATTGCAAACTATCCATCCATCCATTCATCTTCTTCCGCTTAATCCTTTTCGGGTCGCGGGGGGTCTGGAGCCTATCCCAGCATCTCTGGGCGAGAGGCAGGATACACCCTGGAGAGATTGCCAGTCCATCACAGGGCCAACAAAGAGAGACAGACAACCATTCACTCTCACAGTCGTACCTAAGGACAATTTAGAATCTCCAGTTTGATGCCAATTAACCTAACTTGCATGTTTTTGGCATGTGGGAGGAAACCGGAGAAATCCCGGAGTAAACCCACGCAGACACGGGGAGAACATGCAAACTCCACACAGATCACTGTTGGTTGGTGGCTGGGATCGAACCCAGGATCCCCTGGCCAAGGGTGAGTTGCTGTGCTGCCGCAGTGCTAACCACTCCACCACCGCGCTATTGCAAACTACACATCACAAAGTACATTAAAGTTACTTTAAAAAATCATTCCATGCATTTGCTTGACACCTATTATGGCAAGGCTGACATAAAACAATTGCGGCTGATTGGGGGGGGTATGTACAGAGAACTCAGTGATCCCGATACCATCGAGTCACAAAGGCCTTGATTGGGAACCAGAGCCGACACTGGAGATCGGACTGGGACATCCCTACTGGATGTATAATGTTAGATCAGATCTGCTATGTTTACCATAATGTTTCATCTTCCACTTAACTGTAATTAAGACAGACACCCATCTTTGGCAAATGACTTATTACCATGCAATAAACTGGTAATAAAAGTAGGTTCGTTTGTTAATCCAAATTATTTGATGCTAGTCTGAAGCTTAAAGAATTCCTTCTCACACATCACTCCCATTGTCTTCCCTCTCTATTTGGGGTGTCATGGAGAGGTTTTTCAATGTGAGGCACCACTTTCTTCCGCTGGTCAGACAAAGCGCTCCCTGTTTGCAGCCTCTTAGCAGCCACTTCACACGCAGCAAAAGGTGGAAGCCCCGCAGGCTTCTCTATTCTACCTTCAGCCCTTCCGCCTCAATATTGCAAAGAGACTGAGAATGGCAGTGACAGCGGGGAAGGTGGCACACAACCAAACACCTGGCAGCACACACACAAACATTTATGCAACTATGCTGTGCTGCAGCATAACTACCAAATAAGAAGTGAAAAGAATCATCAATATGCATTCCAAAAACAAATGTTTTAATGCACAAAAATTTCACTTTCTTCAGTGGTTAAAATTCCAAAACGGACTGGTTCAAGCGTCTTGATTCATAACATTTACATATTTGTCACTATCTTTGGTTACAACATACCATTTTAATACATCATATTTATGTGTCTAAACTTTCACAACTGCCACATGAGTCAAACTGATCTGAGGGCCCACCGTCATTGTTCTATGCCATTCTGAAGGCCACTGAGACACCTCCTCCCAACACATTTAACCCTAACAGTTTTAGTACACTACAGGTACTACAGTCTACTAAGATTTGTACTGTGTTTAAATCAGACATAATGAGAGAATATCATACTTTTCATATCCTGACAAAATTTCCCCACACATAGGGCATTTTATCACTTAAACCCCCTTTAGGGTAGTATCTCACTGGGCTAAGACAGCTTGAGACTAGTTGGAGAACAGCATTCTCACTTCCAAAATGGCTCCAAAAATTCTCAGCGGTTCTCATTTTCCTATCCCACTCGTCTGACAGGAATTTTGAACATGTTCAAAAAATTTATGCAACAGCTGTTCTCTCAAAATAGCCTCAGTCATCGCAGGGGTCTCAAACCCATCTCGACCTCGCCACGAACCCTACTCAATTTAGTTTCTGCGAGTCCGACGGTGCAAGAAAATTTAGACAACTTTGTAGTGGGTTGGGGACCAATTAAACTAAATTCTGACTGATTGGAGACAAGCACCTGCAGCAGTTGTGACTGACTGGAGAGGTGGAACAGCAGACAGCAGGTGTTTATTACACCAAATCATTGCTCGGAGCCTAACACTGAAGCGCCCATCACCCCCTCGCTTTCTGAATAATGCCCTGGTTGAAGAGGTGAGTGTCATTTTCAGTCTATCCATCGTCATGCTGTTTATACATCTGCTTGTCATCTACTGATGTGAAAAATGTAGAGTTGCTATTATGAGTTTCTTTGCTAGCCATAAGTTCAGGAATCAAGCTAATTCCTGGTCTTTTTTCTATATCAGAGCTGGAGTGGACAAGTGATTATATATGGTTTTACTATTGTTTCTGGTGATTGCCAGGCATGTTTACTGTATACATGACTGTGTTTGTATTGTAGGTAATTTTACATGTGCACTCCTGTGCAATACTCTGGTGGGAGAGAAGCTGCAGGGGGCAAGCAGTGAAAACATCATTATTCTATTGTTTGTTGTGGTTCCCAGGCATGTGTAATTGCATTGTATGTATGAGTTTGACATCAGACGATAAAATGATCACTGGAATGGAGAGACACCCCATATTTACAAGGTAGCAACTCCGCAACTGTCACGGATATCTGTCGTGTGAGTGTTGGGCAGCCATTTCCGGACGGTCGAGAATTTTTAAAAAAAAATATAAAAAATCCTAAATTCTGTCTCGTGCATGTTACAAGAAAATCCTACAACACTTGCATGGGGTATGCAAATACCCGGAGAACTTTGGCCAAAACCTGACTGGGAGTTTGTGCAACATTATTGCAACATTCGTGAGAGTGTGATCCCAAGTGAAAATTTTTGCAAATTCTCTGATTTTCATCATGTTTTTTTTTTGTTTTTTTTTCCTCATCTCCAACCAGTTGCAAGCTGTCTCAGCCCAGTGAGATACTACCCTTACATGGGGTGGAGATCTTTGAGAAATTATTAAGAGATCTGCTCAATTTTTGATCAATCAATGATCTTCACAGTCGCCACGGTCTCCTCAAAGTTTTGACTCAGTCCAAAACACACAAGGACCTCGCAAGGGCGATGCGGTGGTACAGTGGTTAGCACTGTGGCAGCACAGCAACTCACCCTTGGCCATGGGATCCCAGGTTCGATCCCAGCCCCTAACCAACAGTGATCTGTGTGGAGTTTGCATGTTCTCCCCGTGTCTGCGTGGGTTTACTCCAGGATTTCTCCGGTTTCCTCCCACAGGCCAAAAACATGCAGGTTAGGTTAATTGCACACCCTAAAGTGGCCCTAGGTGTGAATGGTGAAGGGATAGCGCCATATCATGGCTGCTTCAGCCATCCAGGTGGATGCCCTGAATTTCCCCTCTGGGGATCAATAAAGTACACAAAATCAAAAAATCAAATCCAAAAAATCAAATCAAAAATCAAACGATCCCAAACATCAAAAATTAGCTCAGCCTATCAACAATCTCCATACTGTGTAAAGGGGTCTATACTGTACCTGGCAAACAATTACGTGATGAACAGAAACTGAAAACATTTGTTTTTGCTTTCTAGAAAAGGAAGAATAAAAAAAAAAATCAAAACAAAAAAGTAAGTAAAAAGGCTTAAATATTGGGTATGAATCAAGCTGTAATTGTAAATGTTTTATCATACTACCAGCTTAGAATTTCCACTGGTGCATATCGATACATTGTTTAAGAAAATGTGGGTGCGGTTCCTTAGTGCTATAGGAGAGCATCTGAGGTAAGAGTTGATCAGTGGTCAATTGTAGTTTGTTATCTTTCAGAACTTGAGTGGAGTCAAAAAGATGGGTGGTCAGTATAAATGGCAGAGGATATAAATGACATAAATTTGGCCAAAGGCAGAGATTTTGTTTCTACTGACTAGCCACAGCAGCACCTGCTGATTTGGAAGGAAAAAAAAAAAAAAAAAAAAACTAGTGTAGAATTTGACATTTATGGTTTTATATATATATTTTTTAGTTGCTACAGAAGTCTTTTCCAATTAAAATAAAGCCTGACAACACCAAGCCTCTCAACTGCTATGCAAGGGTGTTAGATCTCCTCAGAATTTGTAGGTACATTAATGTCACAATAGCCTGCTCACAGTTGTCAGTCATTTACTGGCTGGAAATTATCTTTCAGAAGCGTACTGCTCTTTTTAAAGCCACCAAAGTACTTAAAACAGAAACAGAGCTGTTAAAATGTATATACCAAATAATATATTGCAATACATACATACATGGTACCATCTATGCTTTAAATTATGCTCAGATATGAATTGTATGCCATACTGCCAGCCCTCGGTCCAACTATGAATAAACTATGGATAGCTTATTTTGCCATGTAACTGGGTTCTTATTGCCCACCATCACTGATATCTTCTGATGTCTTTTCATTAGGACATCATCTGTGATTCCACAAACAACAACCATTAACTGGTACCCATCTTGCCTTTCTGGCATATAGAAAGCACAACATAATGTATGCTCTATTCCAGTCAGAGATGCCATCACAGAGCAGACACACCCTGACCAGAGCAAATCTCTCTCAACTGTGGGCAGCCCTGACGCCAGGCAATGTCTCACCACATTGTCTGAAAGTGACATGTTAATCTGAGACTGAGAGCTGCATTCTGAGGCATCTCTAGCATCAGGCATGGATCTGCACTGGCAGAAATTACCTAGAACAGGCCTATTCAACTAGCGGACCAGAACCAACCTCCAAGTGGCCCAGGCCACGCCAAAGAAATATAAATTTAAGAAAAAAATATGAAGGAATGACAATCCACAAGTGTGCACACGAACAACGCACGTGACTGTCATCCACGCGGAGTTCAGAAGCGCTCCGCCCGCGTGACTGTTGCAGTCAACAGGCAAAGTGTCTCCCTTGTGTCACTGTCCGATAGAAGCATGAGCTTATTAAGGTACTTTAAATGTGGAAAAAAGCAGGTTTTAACCCGCTGGTAACGGGAACAATAATGAACAGTCGCTTAGCAAACAGGTGTGGTTAGTGTTCATATGCAAGGAAAGGCAATAGTGACTGAATCACTGAGGATTTACTGCACCAGCCATGACAACATTAACTAATAATTTATGTTCATTATTATGTGCCTGGGAACTTAAGATGACCGAAATTCACAAAGTCAATGACTTTAATTCATCCACAGTCTTCAGACAAACTAAACGTACCAACATTTGGATTTCAAAATAAGGGAGGTTTTTCCTGCTGTCTGGGTGGTGAGGAGATTTCTAAAAACTATAAATATATAGAAATATTTTAACAGAAATAACTGCATCTTTGGTAATTTAAGTTAATTTATTTCATTAAATATAATTTTATTTGATTTCAAAGAAAAAAAAATACTGACTTAAATTATTCTGTTCTTGCTCTGCAAAATTATGGTCAAAAGTGTAAATTGTATAAAAAAAAAAAAAAGTCAAAATTTCACCACAATCGGTTTCAAATTTATTAAAAAAACAAAACAAAACAGGAATTGTATTTTAAAAAAAAATATACAAAAATTAGCCATAAAATAATCAACAAATTTATAATAAATTCTCAAGTGTACAAGAAAAGTCAACTTTACAAGAGGAAATTACAAATTTCAGGAAAATGGTTTTGAATTTAGGTAAATTTACAGAGAAAAGTAGAAAACTATTTAAAAAAAAATTATAAATTTTGGAGAAAAACCTCAAATCTTCAAGACTGAAGTCATTACTCAAGTTTTTAAATGGGTGCTTTTTGCATCCTTAACTCTACTAGAAATTTTTGGTTGACTGATATGTGTGTGTAATGGAATGTGTAATTATAAAAAGAGGTTCCTACTCACACATGTGGTGATTTAGGCTGCGTGTCCACCAAACGCATTTTTCCGCTCTGGGTGGCTATTCTCCATTCATTCTCTATGTAGTCCAGCGTTTACAGGGCTGAGCGCCCTTGGTGCTGAAACGCTCTCGGCAGTGGCCGTTTTTTTGTTGTGGCGCTCAGAGCTGAAAAAAGTTCAACTTTTCAGACTGCAGCTGAGCTCGTCAATGTCAGACCTTAAGCCGCCAATCAGAACTGCTGCGTGGGCAGGACATAGGACGCCAGTACTAGTCTGTACTCAGACTCTTGCTTTCCGTGTCATCATATTTTACATCCAGAGCTGCTAGAATACATTTCCTGTCCATTGTTATTTAGAGACTGCTATTAAAAATCAGTAGAAAGTCTGACCATAGGAAAAGCAGAAGTGCTGAGCTGAGAGTGACAAGCCGTTGCTGGGATACAGGGCAGACACTTTTTTTCCCCCCAGAGCGCAGCACACAAACGCTGAAGAAAAGAGCTCAGGGCAATCGGGCGACAAAAAACGCATTTTTTTTTTTTTGTTACTTATTTGTACCCGTAGGTAGACTTGGTTTGCAGTCTGGTGACAAGCCACCGGCTGCTGGTCGCTGCGTGCGCGAGCGCCCTAAACCTACATGTTTTTTTTTGGGTTTTTTTTTTGGTGTGCGGGAGGAAACCGGAGAAATCCCGGAGTAAACCCGCGCAACACGGGGAGAACATGCAAACTCCACACAGCTCACTGTTGGTCGGGGGCTGGGATCGAACCCACGATCTCATGATCCCCGCGGTCCCCCGGCCGAGGGTAAAACTGTGCTGCCACAGTGCTAAACCACTGCGCCACCGTGCAGCCCGTGCATTTGGTGGACACGCAGCCTTAAAACAAAACAAACCACAATAGTGGATGTGCAATGTTTGTTAATGTTACCAATCTTTTCTTGGGGGGGGGGGGGCGCACTGAAGTGTTTTACAGTTCATTTTTTATTCAGCTAAATGCACTGTGTGATGTGTCAAGGTCAGTTATGACCAGCATGTAGTATATTTTATTTCAAAAGGGAAACTAATGTAAATGCTACTAACAGTGCACAATGAGTTTTTATGCACTATGAGATATGCCTGAGTAAGATGTGACCAAAATGGTTATTTACAGCATTTAATTCCCCCCCCATTCTATTTATTTAATTGTTGTTCAAGAGGAAAAATATTTCTACCACTTCAAGCTCTGCTCAACTCAACTGTTATTGTGTTTTTATGCACTTTTGATGTGCCTTTGTCATGTGCCAAGTGCACATTTAAAACCAAGCCAATGAATAAAAAGTGCATATTTTTCGTCATATTGATCTGTGTTGGTTTGAAATTTGTCATATTCAACAGATCGCTGAACATGTGCGGCCCAGTTACATGTCTTGATTTCAAATTGTGACCCGGCTGATTTGGTAATTGAATAGCCCTGACCTAGAAGAATATTGATAGAAAGAAGTTAAAGTTCAGTAACTGCCAATGCAATGAAAACTTATGGCATAATTCTAGTGGCAGCTAAATAAATGCCCTTTATTTTCTCCTGTTAAACCATCATAGAAGCTACGGGCTTTCCTGTCCATTACCCATTCAGCAGAGTACAACAATGGCCTTGAGGGCTTCCTCTAATCTCATACCCATGAGTGGCAAGGGCAACATGATAACGAATGAGGCATCAGAGAGCAATAACACATCCACAGCCTGCTAAACTCACTGTCCTCCCTCTTTATTACTGAAAGAAGGATACGCTTCATTATAGCTAACACATTACGACCTCTGCTCTTGCTTATCTATGGAAAAATAACTAGGCAGAGATGGAGATGTTAGGAAGTGAAAAGAGCATTAAGCTATTGCAATTTGTAGCAGACAAACCTAAACAATTTACATTTCTCATACAGGAGTTAGCAAATCGGTTAAAAATAAATAAAGTAGTGGCATATTACTGTTGTTGATATGGTGACTCCCAGAAGAAAGAAACTAATTTCCTTTTCATCTGAATTAGGATTTAATGACTACAATGTCACATGATCACATTTCATCAGCAACAGACTCTGGCAAAATATTTTTTAACAATGATGGAAGTCTAGGACTTAAATGTCAATTAAATATTTTTGCGTGAGTTTAGACAGTGTGTGGGAGTTTGTGTGTCTCCACTGATGTGGGTTTTTTCCTATACACCTGTCTTTTGAATAAAGATTAATTTTCTTTTTGCTATGCCGAGATCAAGATTTCAGCTAGATATATAGACACGGGTGAACTTCTCATCAAGTATGACGTGTGACTGTAGTGAAATGAAAACAGCACCCAGTAGGGTTGATGTTACCTTAAACTGTATACTGAAGAATAATGCATCAGTAACCCTGGTTACTTGGTCACAATAATCTAATAACTGGGAATAAACAGATAATGGTAATAATCTGATTTGCTGTGTCAACATGCACTGAATAGGATCATTGGTCAGTAAACTACTTGAGTTTATGTGATTTTTTTATAAATTGATAACGGCCTTTATCTGATTATTCTGTTTACGTCACTACAGTGGTCCCTCACTTATCGCGGTTAATGGGGTCCAGAACCGACCGCGAAAAGTGAAAAACCGCGAAGTAGCGTCACCCCCCCCCATTTTTTACATACATTTTTTTTGTGTATATATAATATCAATAAGTGTATATTAACCCTATAAATGCATATGTTATCATTAGAACATTAAAGAATAGTTTGAAACATGTAAATAAAATATTAATAACATAAATAATATACATAATACGTACGTTCATTCTCTCACTCTCTCTCTCGACGGGAAGGCGTAGAGGCAGCAGGAGGAGGCGTAGAGGCAGCAGCGACGTCTCGGCCAATCAGCTTGCGAGATTCCCGAGCCGAGCCAACACGAGAACAAAACCTCTTGGAGGGGGGGGGGGGGGGGGGGGGGTGGCCAGCGAATCAGAGAGGTGGATTTTGAGTTGTGCCGACTCTCCGTGTAGTCTCCCTGCCTTCTGCTAGCGCCCGGGCAACTTTTTTCTCAATTTTGAATTTTTGATGAATATTTTTGAAAAATCCGCGATGCACTGAGGGCGCGAAAGGTGAGGCGCGAAGTAGCAAGGGATCCCTGTACTTGAATAATCAGGTAACTCCAGAAAGCTGATTATAATCGGTTTATTAGGTTGCATGTAAACATAGCCATTGTGGAAATTGCAACAAACTACAACAATTGCAACAAGCTAATCATTGGCCCCAATTTTTGGTAAACTACACACATGTTCAAAGAATGCTTATCTCATAGTAGTGTTTCCCAAACAGACATTATGCTCCCCCAAACAAATCATAGACTTCCCAACAACTGTATAAGTTGCAGTGATTTATTTATTTTAATCCATCACAGAGGGTGAGCAAAAAACACTTATTTTGCAAGTTCAGTCTGTTAATTATACAGCTTCATTATGGTCATGTTTTTCAGCTTCCTCCATAGAGTCTCTTTCCCTGTACACATAGTTGTATCTTCCTTGAACTCACAACACTGATGTGTGGAGAGATTTTTTTCCCACAACCTGTATGGGGACTTCTTTCTTTGCTGACTTGGATAAAGTGTCCAAGGCTTAGACATTGGACAAATAATCAGATCTCACTAATGTCATTAACTAATCAACGAAAACTAGTCTCCATCTTACCGTTACCTGCTTTGCATAACTGGAAAGAGTATGCACAATAAAACTCATTAAATACAATTATGATGTTATTACAGTTTTGCAGGAACATCAGACATCCAAATGATGTCAGAATGACATCACTTTGGTGTCAACTCTGCGCTAAAATTAATGTCCTGTTGACTAGTTATTATTGTGTCTTCCTTTTCTGTTGGAGGTCGGTCACCAGCAGATGTCAGATATCCCAAAAAAGAAACCTAGAAACCAAGATGAATGATCCTGTGAAAGCTACTTTCATGTAAAGGTGCGTTCAGACCAAACGTGAATGGGCGAATTTTTTGCGTGGCCCAATTATATTTTAACACAATGTAAACATGCAAAAGACATGAATTCACCATCTGAGTGAGTTGCAGATGGGCAGAGATGCCATTATAACTTCCGCAGCTGTGATCAACCTGCTCTGAAAATCACCAAAATACCGTGATGCTTAGGTTTACGTCATCCTGGGTCCGGCGCCGCCGGTCCGGTTCCGCCGGACCGGCGGCGCCACACGAGTCGGCTGCCTGTTGCAACAGCCTTTTTTTTTTTTATCTTCCTTCTTCTTTCTACACCTTTCACTCTGTATATATATCACGGACGCACGGATCACCCCGGGGGTCTCCCGGGTCGGCGGACGGAGCCACGGTTTGCAGCGGGAGACGTTACAGCGGGGAGGAGCTAGTGCTAGCTAGCACTTGGCCGCCGCCCGGTGCTAATGGGAAACTCGACATACAGGGAGCTGTAGCGAAAATGACGCGGGTGCCGGGCTGGAGTTTAGGCAGCGTGAAAGAAATATAAGACAGAATAATAAAGAGCGATGGCAAGAACCAAGCAGACCGCCCGTAAAATCTACTGGAGGAAGAAGCCCCCCCCAGGAGACAGCTAGCCACCAGGGCTGCTCGGAGAGGCGCTCCGGCCACCGGCAGAGTGAAGAGGCCTCGCCGTCACAGGCCCGTGGCTCTGAGAGAGATCTGTCGCTGCCAGAGATCCACGGAGCTGCTCATCCGTAGGCTGCCCGTCCAGCGCCTGGTGAGGGAGATCGCTCAGGACTTCAAGACCGTCCTGCGTTTCCTGAGCTTCACCGTCATGGCTCTGCAGGAGACCAGCGAGGCCCACCTGGTGGGTCTCTTCTTCGCTAAGGGTGTCACCATCATGCCCAAAGACTTCCAGCTGGCCCGCTGCATCCGCGGAGAGAGAGCTTAGACTTTCTGCTGCACATTCACCAGCCATAATGCTCTGCACTGTGTCTATATATATATATATACATTTATAGTAATATGGACATATGTTTACTAGATGTTGTTTTTTCTTGCCTTCTGATTGTTGCTCTGAGTGTTGCTATCCCTATGCTGTTGCAATCCTGGAATTTCCCCATTGTGGGACTAATAAAGGCTTATCTTATCTTATCCGATGGGGGTCTCACCTAAAAAAAATTGTCCCTGCCTTCAAAATTTCACCTGGATGATGACTGTTTACACTGCTAGCCTGCTAGCCTTGTTAGCACATCCGTGGCAGGAGTCCATGGGTAAATAACTCTGTGTTATGTCGGTAAAGCGAGAACCAAGTTTGCCGAAACTGAATCCTCCTGACGATGACGTTTTCCGGGGCGCGAAAATGTCGCGCCATTAGCTCCAGCGCTTCATCAAAGCTATCACTGTTGCCCAAGGTACTAAGGATACGGTGTCCTTTTATTCCCAAGTTGTGAACCAACAGTGTCCGTGCCTGCAACTTCTCTCGACTACCAAGGTTCAATGCCACCAAGTAATTTTGGAATGTAGTGAACCACCTTGCCCAAGGGACTGGCGGCTCACCAGGAAGCTCCAAAAATGGCTGAATAGTAGAAACCCCCACATCCATACTTTTACCCTCGTCACCAAATGTTATGTCAGTAAAGCAAGAAACAAGGACGAGACTGACTGTTGAACTTAACACGACTTTATTGTAGACTCACTCGTATAATACAAGGTGCTGCCGTCAGGCTGAGAGGAGGTCAAGAGACCGCCCCTCTTTCCTTACAGCCCTCTTATACCCCAGGTGGCGGTGGAACCGGAAAGGTGGAGCCACCACCCATGTCACACAATAACACGTCCTAATAACAAGATATCACGTCGGCCTCCGTCGGTCTATGATGACCATGGAAGAGAATCCTAAACGTCTACTCTGCTGGAACAGCACCGCCTGTGGCTGAACAGGCCGATGCGCACCGGTGTTCTACCTTCCAGCGTTGGGCGTTGGTAGGATTCAAGCCTGGGCACGAAGATATGGAGGACAAGATGTTACCCATGCAGCATGTCCCCCCTCTCCACGTCACTGATGAATCCAAAGGAACAGCAGGGCTGCTATAGTTTGGCACCAGCGCCGTCGCAAGAGCTGCCAGAACGATGCTGAGCACAACAGAGAACTGCCTTAGGGGCTCCGACTCCGGATTTTTCCTCAGGGTTGACTCCCGAAGCCTTTCCCGTGACCGGGTGTGCCGCAAGGCAGCGGAGGTTTGAAATCACGGTTTACCTTCCCCTAGATGGGCTACCTTCCCAGGTTGACAAGCCACCATCTACCAGAACCATCTGGTTTTAAGGCGCCAGAGATCCGCCCTCGCCCCTTCTCCTATCAGTAAAAGCAGTTCCGCCGGGCTTAGAGACTAAACCACACGGGCAGGCTAGGAGTTGAACTTAGTTGTCAGAGGCTTTTCGAGACGCACGCCGTAAGGAGCATTTTATGAGCACTGGGAGCTTAACCCCAGTACTGCTCCTGGCTATGACAACCTTGGAACCAATAACAAGATAACACTTCGACATTCCGATTCTGCTGCAGAGCTCCCGGTCAATCTGTCTGCAGGCGAGTGGCAATCTCATTTTCAAACTAATTTACTCTCCAATGTTGATATTTTTACTCCGGTGATGGCAGAATCTCAAGGACATTACTAGCAACCACTCGAACGCGCGTATTCGCGGGTCTTCCGCATATTTACATTAGCTTTACGTGCATTTGTGCCGCATGAAAAATTCGCTTTGCGTTTAGTCTGAACACATCTTTAGTTCTTCCAGAATACAAACAAATGGAAAAACCAATCAGAGGAGCCTATATTGAAAAATGAGGACAAAGAAAGTACCAAAGGTACATTTGTTTGCTATGTGAATTCAGAATTTGGAATGCCACACATGATCTGGGCTTTGAAGAACTTCCCATGACTTCTGTTTGCAAAACAGTACTTGTTGGGCAGGCCTTAAATCAGAGTTGGTCTGCTTTAAGAAAAGCACCATTAGTAACACTGACCCAAGACAATAAAGACCACAGTAATAAGCACATGAACATGTGTTTTGCTGAGAAAAACAAAAAAAACCAAAAACAAATTCTGATGTCATTGTTTGGAAGTCTGATATTCCTTGATCACAGCATTAGTATAGACTTGCTTTTATTTCCCACAAGATTTGGTATCACAATGTTGGCCATTTTTTATATTATTCTAGGAATTCTCTCAATGTCTGTTCTAAAAGCAAGTACCTTTGACAGGCCGAGAGGAGTCTCATCTGATTTCTTCATTTAGGTCTGATAATTTTGTTTGAAATTTTAAAAAAAATAATCAAGAAAAATTTTACAACAATCTTCTGCGCCCACATCTTTCCTCCACAAATAATTTACAGTCATCAAAGGACTATTGTGGCACAATGCCCAAGCCCAGTTTCTAGTTTATTTTTTAGTTTCAAACTGAACTTCCCACGTCATAAAATTAAAAACCCCAAAAAGGGAGAAACTGTATGGTATGTAGTTGACCTAATGTGACACCACTTGGTTCGTCTTGGAGGCTTTGCTATGGCTACGCAGAATACACAGGAATGGGCTTACCGGTAAATATAGCAGAAGGAAGGTTGAAGTCCCCCCCCCACACACACACACACACACACAGGGACCAATACAGTGGAGGCAGAAGTCAAATGGTGTGAAGACTTTGTCTGACTTTCTTTGCCCAAATAAACCACCTTCAAGTGTACTTCAGTGGTCGTCATGGAGACCAAGAAAAAAGTGTCATGGTGACCGTGGTCTAATAGTAGTAGTAGATTAGTTTATTTGACAGGGACAGTGCAATAAACATAGACAATTAATCAAAGACAATCAATCTGATGTGTTGCACATAGAGTGTATAGCTATTAGCTAATTTGCAACTCTTGTCCCTGGATGGGCTTTAGAAAAAAGAATCAAGATAAAAAATATACACAATAACCACATACATCAATGCAGAAAAATTATAAATACACAATTATAAATATTATAAATATTATAAATACACAAATATAACAGCCTGACTCACCTTTAACATAAATATTATAAATACACAAATATAACAGCCTGACTCACATTTAACACATATAACATAACTCACATTTGCCTATTTCAGGCCTTCCTCCCTCCGTCACTCACTATAAACAAACACATTTATTCCTTCCCTTCATTCACTCTCACTTTGCAGACAAATAATTCATACATGAGTACATTCTTGTTTATTTTTCAGCCAGTTTTTAACATTTTTAGTGAATGTTTTAAAGTCCGTTATTATTTTAATTACATTTGGCATTGTGTTCCAGATGTGACTGCCCTTTATAGAGAAAGCTGTTTGTCCAAATGTGGTTCTGCGGTGGAATATTTTACAGTTATTGTTAACAGAACTCCTGGTGGCTCTGCTGCTGTCCTGTCTTTGGACGAAACCAGCAAGTGGCTCGGGTGCTGATTTATGGAAACATTTGAACGTTAATTTCAGAAGACAGAGGTCAATGAAGCTCTCAAAACTCAATAGGTTGTATTTTTTTAAAACATTACAGTGATGCCACCTAATGGGCTTTTTGTCCAAGATTTTTAGGGTTTGATTATATAATGAACCTATAAGTCTTATTGTGGAAGGGGCTGCTTGAGCCCAGACTGTCAAACAGTATGATATATGAGAAAAAACCATAGAATGCATATACAGTGCAGCTGCTTCGTAAGGTATGTAATATCTAATTAATTTAAAGCAGTTCAGATTTTTTTTTTACTGTTTTTGAAATTTTCTTTATATGAAGATTAAATTTGAGTTGAGGATCTAGTACAATGCCAAGGTATTTGAATTCTGTAGCTAAACTGATGTCATGATCATGTATATTAACTTTAAAATGTTGCAGGTTACATTTTTTGATTGAAAAGCACATTGAGACTGTTTTCTGAAGGTTCAGCAATAGATGGTTCTTGAGGAGCCACTCTTGGACATCAACCATACTTGTAGACAGTACATCTGCAGCCTGTGCTGGAGTCTTGGCAGCTGTGTAAATAACTGCATCATCTGCATAAAGTTGGCATGTTGCAGCTGAGCAGTGTAACGGCAAGTCATTAATAAAAATGCTGAAAAGTAAAGGACCAAGAATGGACCCTTGTGGGATACCCATGCGGTTGTTTAAAAATGAGGATTTATCCTGGTGAACTTTTACACACTGTTCTCTATTCTGGAGATAAGATGCAAACCATTCTAATGTATTTGGGGAGAAGTTAAAAGATACCATTTTGGATAAAAGCAAACTGTGGTTTACAGTATCGAAAGCCTTTTTGAGATCTAGAAAAACAGCTCCTACCACATTACCCCTGTCCAAGGACTGTTTGACGTTTTCAATAAGGCAACAATTTGCTGTTTCTGTTGAGTATCCTGGTCTAAAACCAAATTGATGTGGATGAAGAAGTTGACTGTCTTGTAAGTAGTCTATCAGCTGTGTAGCTACAACTTTTTCAAGAACCTTAGATAGGACTGGTAAGATAGAGATTGGGCGGTAATTGCATATATCGTCTTTACTGCCTGATTTATGAACTGGTATGACGACAGCTTTTTTCCAGCCAGATGGAAATGTACTAGACCTAATGGAGAGATTAATGAGATGAGTCAGTGGTTTGATTAATATTTTGCTGTGCATTTTGAGAAAGGAGGTGCTCATATTGTAGATATCACTAGTTTTTGAGTTTGACAGTGTTTTAACAATACCAGCAATTAACTTCTCATTTACCTCATCGATGTGAAAAGTATCTGTTGGGAGTATGGAATTTGTGTTGTTGAGCACATTTGGCAGCACAAAAATTTTTGTTAAGTCTTCCACAGAGCCCACAAAGTGTGAATTAAATTCATTTGCCAAAGTAGCCTTGTCACTGACGGTCTTGCCATTGATTCTAAGTTCCTTTACCCCCTTCTGATCGTTTTTTTTATTAGTTAAGTTATTTAAATGCCTCCATAGGGAACTGTTGTTACCCTTTGCATGATCTATCAGTTTATTGTAATAAGATATTTTTGATTTTCGCAGCTCATGTACCACTTTATTTCTTAAACTTTTGTACACAAGGTGATCATTTTGTAGTTTGGAGGTTAGTGATGTTTTCAGTGCATAGTCTCGCCTCTTCATAAGTTTTCTTATTTCATTATTTAACCATGGTAGGCTAATCTTCTGTTGTCTACTTTTAATTTGCTTTGAAAATTTTTCTATAGACTTTGTGATTGTTGCAGTTATAAAATTACAACAATCATCTACTTCACATGTTGCCATGAGCTGCTCCCAATTTTGATTCTCTAAGTAATGTTCAAACTCCTCATTTTTTGATTTGGGGATAATAAAATTTGATTTGTCAATATCGACTCCCCCAAAATACTGTAGTCGCTTTTTAGTAAGTTTCCTGACAGCAAGAACCATGTTATGATCTGAGAGACCAGTTACAAGATTATAGGTTCTGGTTATTCGTTCTGGTTTATTAGTAAATACCATGTCAATAAGTGTTCTGGATTGTTTGGTTATCCTGGTGGGTCCTTTGATGATTTGCTGGTAATTAAATTTAGTCATGAGGCTTTTCAGTTTTTGTTTGTCTTTTTTATCAGACCAGTTGATATTAAAGTCACCATGAATTATTGTTTCTCTGTTCTTCTCAAGTTGTTTAACCAGATCACTTAATTCATTATAAAAGGAAGAGTTGTGTGACGGTGGGTTGTACACTACTGCAATGTTGAAATTCATTACCGGAGAGAGACATACATTAACAGCTAAACATTCAAGTGAAGTATTCAAATCAACCAGTTGACATTTATATTTCTCTTTGATGTAAATTAAAACACCTCCTCCCCTCCCTACCTGCCTGTCTTTTCTAAAACACTGGTAGCCCACAATATTGATCATATTAGTGTCTATGTTACTGTGTAGCCAGCTTTCTGAGAGACAAAGGTAGTCCAGATTTGAGTCCAACAGCAACACCGAAATCTCATCTCTTTTGGGGATTATGCTCCGTATGTTTAAATGACCGCCGAGGATCCCCTTTGGTTTAGCCTTGGTGTCCCAAAGAACTCGTGCATGATTAACAGTTTGGAAAAATAAATGTTGTTTTTGCTTTTGTACAGCTCGGTTTTGTGCTAACCCAGTGGTCTGCTGTTTAATAGTGGCAGGTCCAGGGTTAAGGTGAATATCTCCTGCCAGAAGTAGCAGAACTAACAGAACTTTAACTGTATATCCTCTGCCATATTGTGATTTTTGCTTAACAGCCATGTTTGCCTTAATTTGGAAGTTTTTGCTCAGGGCTTTTAAAGACCACATAGAGTGTAGGGTGAGATGTCCAAGCCCAAATCCATACAGATAAAACTTTTTAACTTCACCTTTGGTTGAGTTTGTCGGAAAATGCCATTAGTCACAATATTGACTTCAAATCTGAAGGAGTGTAAATATTCTTTTTTTGGTCTTTTTCTCTCTTCCCTTTCTTTTTCTTGCCAGATTTTTATTCATGTCACACTCAAATCTTCAAGAATCAGATGTTTTTTCCTCCATTAAACTGAAAACCGACCTTCTGAAAGAATTTCTGACATTCTTAGCAAAGCTCTCTCTGGACTTTAAAAAAAAATTAAAAAGACAGTAGTCATGAGACGAGGGAAAGCAAAGGAAATACTTTTTCCATTTCACCTCCCAATCACAGGAAAAACATATTTTCTTAAACACCTACTTTACATGCTTGGATTCACCAGTGGGTGTCTTATACATGTTCAGGTACTAATCTACAGTATAGGATGCCACGTGGCTGAAGGTCTTTGTTTGATTTGTCTGAGCTTTTAATGCCTTCATTGGATGAGTGGTTGGATTTACCTGCACATGGTAAAAGCCTCATCCTACACAGACACGGTAATAAGAAAAAAGCTCTTAAAAAGCCCTTAATCACTGTATGCGTTTATAGCTAAATGATGTATAAGCCATCATGGAATACTGTGTACAAAATCTGAGGAATAAAATGGAAATCTTCTGCATTAAAACGGTTTTGTAGTTTACTAAGTACATGGATGAGTAAAGTTCACAAAATCTAATATTGCAAACAGTTATTTAAAAATACTTCACTCTTTTTCAGGAAGGCAGAAAAAAATGAATAAATGTAAACACTCAAAAGTTTCTAATGTTATGGATGGAGGTTTTGATCTAGAATTAAAGTTTCAGGTGTTCACTGTACATCTTGTGTTCTGTTCCTGGTGTTTTTATTGTTAAATTAACGGACAATTCCATCCATCATCTACCGCTAATCCAGGGATCCAGGTTGCGGTGGCAGCAGTCTACATAGAGAAGCCCAGATTTCCCTCTCCCCAGCCACCTCCTCCAGCTCTTCAGGGAGGATACAAAGGCATTCCCATACCAGCTGGGAGATGTAGTCTCTCCAGTGTGTCCTAGGTCTGAGCCTCTTCAGAGAACTGAACTCCTCACCCTAGCTCTGAGAGCGAGTCCAGCAACCCTATGGAGAACGCTCATTTCAGCCGCTTGTATCCATGACCTCATCCTTTCGGTCATTACCCAAAGTTCATGGTCACAGGTGAGGGCATGAAAATAGATTGAGTGGTAAATCAACAGTGTTCCTTTTGAGTACAGCTCCCTCTTCACCACAACAGACCGGTACAACGTCCGCATCACTGCAGAGGCTGCTCCGAACCGTCTGTCAATCTCCTACTTCATTATCCCCTCACTTGTGAATAAGACCCCGAGATACTTGAACTACTCCACTTGGGGTAGAGCCTCGTGCCCAACACAAAGGATGGTGCACCCTTTACCAGCTGAGAACTTGGAGGTATTGATTCTCATCCCAGCCACTTTACACTCAGTAGCAAACCATCCCAGCAAAGCCTGTAGGTCATTGCTTGATGAAGCCAGCAGGGCAACATCATCTGCAAACAGCAGAGATGAGATCCTGTGGTCACTGAAAATGACACCCTGCGTTCCATGGTTGCACCTGGAAATCCGGTCCATAAATATTATGAACAGGATCGGTGACAAAAAGCAGCCATGGCGGACTCCGACTCTCACTGGGAATGAGTTCGACTGATTGCTGGCAATACGAATCAAACTCTCACAACGGTCGTATAGAGACTGGATAGCTTGTAGCAATGAGCACAATACCCCATACTCCTGAAGCACCTCTCACAAATAACCTGGGACGCTGTTGAATGTTTTCTCCAAGTCCACAAAACGCATGTAGACTGGTTGGGCAAACTCCCACGAACCCTCAAAAATACTTGAGAGGGTAAAGAGTTGGTCCGATGTGCCACGACAATTCAAGTGATGAACAAATTAGTCAAGGCTAGAGTAGGTGTAGCGTTTGGCATAGGGATGTTAAGATAAGATAAGCCTTTATTAGTCCCACAACGGGGAAATTCCAGGATTGCAACAGCACAGGGATAGCAACACTCAGAGCAACAATCAGAAGGCAAGAAAAAAAACAAGCAAGCAAGAGCAGCTAATAAACATATGTACGTATTACTATAAAATATATATATATACACACACACACAGACACACAGTGCAGAGCATTGTAGCTGGATGGAATAAATATATGAATATATGAACACACAGTGCAGAGCATTGTAGCTAGATGGAATAAATATGTAAATATATAAACACCCACAGTACGGAGCATTGCAGCTAGGTGGAATAAATATGCAAGTATATAAACACACACAGTGCGGAGCAATGTAGCTAGATGGAATAATATGTAGATATATAAATATATAAACACCCACAGTACGGAGCATTGTAGCTAGATGGAATAAATATGCAAATATATAAACACACACAGTGCAGAGCATTGTTGCTAGATGGAATGAAACAGCATAACCGTCTACTTAGTTATCCTACATGGTATGATTATGTGCCCATACATATTCTCACCCTCCATAGCGACCGGTATGTTCCTAGTTGTATGCCGGAGAGGACCATTGTGTAAGTCTATTGCATCTTTTGCATTCAAAAAACTATTAGTTTGTTACGTCTTTTTGCTATCTCTGCGAGCAGCCCTGCTTAGGTTGTACAGTCTGACAGCCGTTGGTAGGAAGGACCTACGAAACCTCTCGGTTGTGCACCTGGGATGATGTAGTCTGCTGCTAAATGAGCTCCTCAGTGCATTCAGTATGTCCTGCATAGGGTGGAACTCGGACTCCAGCAGAGATGACAGTTTAGCCACCGTCCTTCTCTCTCCTATCTCCTCCATCGGATCAAGGCGCTGCCCCAGGACAGAGCTAGCTTTCTTAATCAGTTTGTTCAGTCTCTTCCTATCGGCTGCAGTAATGCCACTGCCCCAGCAGACCACTCCAAAAGTGATGGCTGATGCCACCACCGTGTCATAGAATGACTTCAGCAGCGCCCCTTGTACACCAAAAGACCTGAGTCTCCTCAGCAGGAACAGCCTGCGCTGTCCCTTCTTGTAGAGTGCATCAGTATTGTGTGACCAGTCTAGTTTATTGTTCAGATGAATACCCAGGTACTTATAGGATGTCACCATAGGATAGGACTTTCGATTAGCTGTCGATAAGAATTCAGTCAACTAAATTAAATGAGTTGTCAATTAATTGATAACTCAGCAGTCCTTTTCAATGGGAGCTTATTCTATGAAATGTAGTGGCTTTGCCGTCCAGGCGGGGGCACACCTGGACACCCACTGCCGCATTTCAACCGAAAAAGCAAAAGAAGACGCTAACATCCTATGAAGAAAGCTCATTTCAGCCGCTTATATCCGTGATCTCATTTTTTTGGTCATGACCCAAAGCTCATGACCATAGGTGAGGGTAGGAACGTAGACTGACTGGTAAATTGACAGCTTTGCCTTGGAGCTTAGCTCCCTCTTCACCACAACAGACTGGTACAACGTCTGCATCACTGCAGATGCTGCTCCAATCCGTCTGTCAATCTCTCGCTCCATTCTACCCTAACTCGTGAATAAGACGCCGAGATACGTAAACCCCTCCACTTGGGGCAGGAGCTTGTCCCCAACCCTGAGAGGACAATCCACCTTTTTCCGGCTGAGGACCATGGACTCGGACTTGGAGGTACTGATTCTCATCCCAGCCGCTTCACACTCAGTGGCAAACCATCCCAGTAAGACCTGTAGGTCATTGCTGGATGAAGCCAGCAGGACAACATCATCTGCAAACAATAGAGATGAGATCCTGTTGTCATCAAGCATGCCACCCTCCATTCCCTGGCTGCGCCTAGAAATCCTGTCCATAAAAATTATGAACAGGATCAGTGACAAAGGGCAGCCCTGGCAGAGTCCAACTCTCACTGGGAATGAGTCCGACCGACTGTTGGCAATATGAACCAAACTCTCACAACGGTCGTACAGAGACCGAATAGCTTGTAACAACAAGCCCGATACCCCATACTCCCGAAGCACTCCCCACAAAAAACCTCGAGGGACGCAGTCAAATACCTTCTCCAAGTCCACAAAATGCATGTAAACTGGTTGGGCAAACTCCCATGAACCCTCGAGGATTCTCGAGAGGGTAAAGCGCTGGTCTAATGTGCCACGGCCAGGGCGAAAACCACATTGCTCCTCCTGAATCCGAGGTTCAACCAACAGCCGGACTCTCCTCTCCAGTACCTTGGCATAGACCTTCCCAGGGAGGCTGAGGAGTGTGATCCCTCTAAAGTTGGAGCACACCCTCCGGTCCCCTTTTTTGAAGAGAGGAACCACTACCCGGTTTGCCATGCCAAAGGCACTGCCCCGGGCCTCCACACAATGTTGCAGAGGCGTGCAACCATGACAGCCCTACAACATCCAGAGCCTTGAGGTAGCCAGTGCGAATCTCGTCCACCCCCGGGGCCCAGCCACCAATGAGATTTTTAACCACCTTGGCGACCTCAACCCCTGTGACAGGCGAGTCGTCCCCCTCATCTACAAGCCCTGCTTCCTCTATGGAAGGTGTACAAATGGATCAGATGGCGGTCAAAGGCGGAGACCTTGGCGATCTAATCCCAGGCTTCCTGTACAAATTCATCTGTTATTAATTTTATGCACTTTTTCCCTCTTAATTTTGCGGTGTTATAAAACTGTTTTTAATGTGCATTTGAGATTACGTCAACTTTGTTCTTTATCGCTACTGGACGAATTAAAAACTATTAGAAATCAAGTTACATTAAGAGCCACTTTGTTCCTCCGACGCATTTTAATTAATTTATTATTTATTTAGTGTGTCTGTGGCCGCTGTCACGCACTTTTGCAACTTTAGTAATGTTTTTTCAGAAAAAATGAAGAAACTCGGCAGTGATTTAAACCACAACAATGGTCTAACCATGACAGCCCTACAACATCCAGAGCCTTGAGGTAGCCAGTGCGAATCTCGTCCACCCCCGGGGCCCAGCCACCAATGAGATTTTTAACCACCTTGGCGACCTCAACCCCTGTGACAGGCGAGTCGTCCCCCTCATCTACAAGCCCTGCTTCCTCTATGGAAGGTGTACAAATGGATCAGATGGCGGTCAAAGGCGGAGACCTTGGCGATCTAATCCCAGGCTTCCTGTACAAATTCATCTGTCATTAATTTTATGCACTTTTTCCCTCTTAATTTTGCGGTGTTATAAAACTGTTTTTAATGTGCATTTGAGATTACATCAACTTTGTTCTTTATCGCTACTGGACTAATTAAAAACTGTCAGAAATCAAGTTACATTAAGAGCCACTTTGTTCCTCCGACACGTTTTATTTATTATTTATTTAGTGTGTCTGTGGCCGCTGTCATGCACTTTTGCAACTTTAGTAATGTTTTTTCAGAAAAAATGAAGAAACTCGGCAGTGATTTAAACCAGAACGATGGTCTGATATGCTATAATGTTTCCTATTAGTGACAAGTTAGCATAGTCACTTAGCATTTGCCGTCTTATAATTAGAAAGAGATGGTATTAATGTGACTTACCTCCAATTAAAACAAGGCACTGTTAGAGGACTATCCTCTCTGACACAGCACGGTGGGAAAAAGTCCAACATCCCTGGCTGGCACAGAAGTAACGGCAAAACATGAGTTTGCAGTTAGCTACTGTGGCGCACCTGTTGCACTGCGGGGAAGATGCGGGGCAGTGACAAGTAGAAAAGGGTATATCTCTTAAATCCCAATATAAACGATACAGTTTTATATGAAAGGGTAAACGTTTTTTATCGCATCACCGATATATACTGTCATATCGCACAGCCCTACTATACACTGCAAAATTTGTTAAACTACAAAAAATGCCATTGTCTGTAGTAAAAAAAAATGCAAATGGTAAATCATTGAGGAGTATAACGTTCATGTTTTATTCAGTATATGAAAAAAACAGCAACTATTTATACATTAACGATTGACTGTATTATACCGAGGGAAACTCAGACGCTCAGGAAAAATGCCACTCATCAATTAATCGTTAATCAATAAGGTGAGTCAATTATCAGTTAATGAATTAATCAATAACTTGCATCCCTAGTTTGGCATATTTCATTCTATACTGGAAAAAAAATAAAACCAAAATAAATATGTAGTCTCTAAAACACCACACTTCTGTCTGGCTCATTGAGAAAATTTAAGCCAAATTTCAGTACGAATACACATTAACCAAAGGTATCTGTTTTTTCCATAATTTTATGCCCCCCACATTATAAACAATGCCACCGCATTTAAAAGATGGTTTGAATGAGCAAGCTCAAAACTGGGACCTTCAAATCATTGCAGCATTACAATAGTAGTATAAGCTGTGTCCAAATAAACCAGCATTACCACAGATCTAAAACACAAAGAAGTGATACTTGGTAGTAAGACTAGCTCATTAGAAGAATTAGAAGCAAACGGACCACCAGTCAGTCCACCAAGCACAGGAAGCAACAACTTGCATAAGACTGTTAAACCAGTAAAAAGGAACCATGTATGCAACCGAAGAATTTAAAATAACCAACTCTTTTAGAAAGTGAGAGGAGAAGTGGGCCATGTGGGGCACCATCCTTCACAGCTGTATGGTCTGTGGTATGTGTATATTTCTGACCTGAGAGATGTGGTTGATGGAGGACTCCATGCGCCGCAGCTGAGAGGCCTGGATGTCCAGCAGCTGCAGCACATTATTGGCTAAGGCATTGATCTGGTAGGCCACACTGGCCAGGGACTGGGTGGTGTAGGCTTTGGTCTCCTCAAGCGCTTTCCTCTTGTCCTGGGCCTGTGCACAGAAAAAGGATTATGGAGAGGAGATGCACAAGATGAATACAGTTACTGTTAATTTAAAAAAAAACACACACAGAAACACAATATTCATCTTCTAGTCCCTCGAAAAGTCAGGTTTGTGGTAATTTAAATGCCAACAGAAGACCCGGGACATCCATATCGTTCCCTTTAAACCCTCATCCCCCACAGGAACCAGTGTGCTGTGGAGAATTTTAGATGATGTAACACATCCTGCTACTGCCATACTGGATGCTTTGAGAACAGACTGTGAACAGCTGATAACATAACTCTTAACACTTAGATTACTTAATAGGAGTGAAAGTATTTGATAGTGCCCATACTGAAGCAGAATTCAGACAAAAATTTGTGCTGTGTAACTCACTCGCTGCCTGTGAGATGTGTTAAACAATCATTATTAAACACAACTAAGTTATGTTCTTTATACATTTTTTTGGAAAAAAAAAAAACCCATCATGACAGCAATGCAAAACTAAAGCAAACAAGCTGCACTGTTTAAAATACATTTAAACAATACAGAAATGAGCTATAATGCACAAAATAAGTCTAGAGTGGAGTGCATCAGACCAACTTGCTGCATTGCTGTTGACACAGCATATTCAAGCTGCATGGGCACACAATGCACGCACCCGGAGGGCATGGGTATTTTTATTAGTTCCATTCACAGTGACAGAGTAGGGGCATGACACTGGCACCAAGCATGGGCGGTAGGGCTGCAGCTAACAATTAGTTTACGGCTCAGGTAATTACCCACTCTAATCCAAGATTACTCAAGTAATCTGATACCTTTTTTTTTTTTTTTTTTTTAAAGAAACTTGTATTGACCAACATTTGCGGAACTTTGTTTCCTAAAGAGCAGTAGTAATTGTATCAAACACTCAGTAACATAGGTACACATTTATTGCAATGTTTATTGTATAGAACGCAACTTTAAACTGTACGTTACAACATAAAGTTCCATTCGCTAGCCGCTAGCGTCAACTAGCGGACGCCATTAGCATCCGGATGCCAACAGTGGTGACTATGTATTTTGGTCATATAAGCACAATTAGCGTAGCTGACTACATTCTATTCATCTTAATTTAAAATCTCAATCACGCACCTCGTCTCGGGTGTGCTGGCTGTGCATGATGTTGGATGCTTTCTGCCAAAACACTGTAACATGCTACATGGATGTTATAGAAGAAATTACTAATTCTATGGACAGAAAGAAATTTGCGGTGGGAGTGTTTACTGATCTGAAAAAAGCATTTGCTACATTAAATCATGAAATATTACTTAATAAATTGGAACGATATGGACTTAGGGGAGTGGTATTAAATTGGGTCAGAAACTATTTAAAAAAACAGGCAACAATTTGTGAAGATGGGACAATATACAGCCGTGGACAATTGTTGGTACCCCTCTGTTAATGAAAGAAAAACCCACAATGGTCACAGAAATAACTTGAATCTGACAAAAGTGGTAATAAATACAAATTCTATGAAAATAAACCAATGAAAATCAGACAATGCTTTTGAATTGTGGTTCAACAGAATTACTTTAAAAAACAAACTCATGAAACAGGCCTAGACAAAAATGATGGTACCCCTAGAAAAGATTGAAAATAATGTAACCATAGGGACATGTTCAACCAAGATGTGTCCTCTAATTAACATCACAGGTGTCTACAAACTTGTAATCAGTCAGTCGGCCTATTTAAAGGGTGACAAGTAGTCACTGTGCTGTTTGGTGACATGGTGTGTACCACACTAAACATGGACCAGAGGAAGCAAAGGAGAGAGTTGTCTCGGGAGATTAGAAAGAAAATTATAGACAAGCATGTTAAAGGTAAAGGCTATAAGACCATCTCCAAGCAGCTTGATGCTCCTGTGACTACAGTTGCACATATTATTCAGAAATTTAAGATCCACTGGACTGTAGCCAACCTCCTTGGACGTAGCCGCAGGAGGAGACGGATAATACGAATGGTAACAAAAGAGCCCAGAATTCATGGTGAACTCCAAGGTCAAGGTACATCAGTGTCAAATCGCACCATCAGTCGTTGTTTGAGCCAAAGTGGACTTCATGGGAGACGACCAAGGAGGACACCACTGTTGAAAACAAATCATAAAAAAGCCAGACTGGAATTTGCCAAACTGCATGTGGACAAGCCACAAAGCTTCTGGGAGAATGTCCTATGGACAGACGAGACGAAACTGGAACTTTTTGGCAAGGCACATCAACGCTATGTTCACAGACGCAAAAATGAAGCATACCAAGAAAAGAACACTGTCCCTACTGTCAAACATGGAGGAGGTTCTGTTATGTTCTGGGGCTGCTTTGCTGCATCTGGCACAGGGTGTCTTGAATCTGTGCAGAGTACAATGAAATCTCAAGACTATTAAGGTATTCTACAGAGAAATGTGCTGCCCAGTGTCAGACAGCTTGGTCTCAGTCACAGGTCATGGGTCTTGCAACAGGATAATGACCCAAAACACACAGCTAAAAACACCCAGGAATGGCTAAGAGCGAAACATTGGACTATTCTAAAGTGGCTTTCTATGAGCCCTGATCTAAATCCTATTGAACATCTGTGGAAAGAGCTGAAACATGCCGTCTGGAGAAGGCACCCTTCAAACCTGAGACAACTGGAGCAGTTTGCTCATGAGGAGTGGGCCAGAATACCTGCTGAGAGGTGCAGAAGTCTCATTGACAGTTACAGAAATCGTTTGATTGCAGTGATTGCCTCAAAAGGTTGTGCAACAAAATATTAAGTTAAGGGTACTATCATTTTTGTCCAGGCCTGTTTCATGAGTTTGTTTTTTAAAATAATTCTGTTGAACCACAATTCAAAAGCATTGTCTGATTTTCATTGGTTAATTTTCATAGAATTTTTATTTATTATCACTTTTGTCAGATTCAAGTTATTTCTGTGACCATTGTGGGTTTTTCTTTCATTAACAGAGGGGTACCAACAATTTTGTCCACATGTGTAAATCTGAGAGTTTAGACATTGTTTGTAGTGTCCCCCAAGGGTCAGTGTTGGGACCTAAACTTTTCATTTTAGATATTAATGGTATTTGTAATGATTCTGAACTGTTGAAGATTGTGATGTTTGCAGATGACACAACTGTTCTGGGTACTGGTGAGGATCTACAGCAACTTCTGAAAATAATCACTACCGAATTCAGTAAAACAAAAAGAGTTGTTTAATTAAAAAAAATTATCATTAAATTTGAGCAAAACAAAGTTCATGTTATTTGGAAATGGTAAGACAAACATTCAAGCAAAGATACAGATAGATAATATCAATATTGAAAGAGTTCAAGACAATAACTTTTTAGGTGTGATTATAAATGAAAAAATTTTCTGGAAACCTCACATTAAATACGTACAAGCTAAACTATACAGAAGTATTTTGGTCATGAGCAGAACAAAACACATACTAGATCAGAGATCACTCCATACTCTGTATTGTTCACTGGTTTTACCCTATTTAAATTACTGTTAAGAGGTTTGGGGAAATATTTATAAAAGTTCATTACAGCCACTCATTATTTTACAAAAAAAGAGCAATAAAAATCATTCATGGTGCAGGTTTCCGTGATCACACAAATGGTTTATTTTTACAGTCTAAAAATTTGAAATTCTTTGATCTGGTGGAATATAAAACTGCCATAATAATGTACAAAGTAAGAACAATTTACAGCCAGTTAACATCCAAAACATGTTCAATGAAAGACAAAAGGGTTATCATTTAAGGGGGGAGTTACTTTTAAAGACAGTGGGTGTACGAACAACTAGGAGAAGTTTTTGTGTTTCGATTTGTGGGGTTAAATTATGGAATGGATTAAATATGTTGTTAAAACAATGTCCAAACATTTTGAGCTTTAAAAAAAACATAAAAATGAGAAATTAGATAAATACAGGGAGGAAGATGGTTTTGTTAATCACTAGGGTTGGCTGGGTGAAAGTCTGAGAATCATTAGTGGAGTGTATGATTAGTGGGAAGTTGTTTACTTGTGTTTCATTTTTGAATTTCTATTATAAGATTTTGTAATGCATGTTGAGATTTGTTCACTGGTATCTTTACTCATTGGGTTTTCATTTGTCATTGTGGCAATGTGTCTATGTATGTCTGTATGTATGTGTATATGTGCAAGAAGGGACAGGATAGGATAAGCTTTGGGCTTCAATCCTGTTCCTTTTCGGATTGTGTGGTTTTGTTTTATTCTTGTTTTTATTTTTGTTCAAAGTAAATGGCATCAATTCAGTTTAGTTTATTCACACACACACACACACACACACACACACACACACACCACACATTATCAACAACATGAATGAATTACAATATGAGTTATCAACAGCATGATTAGCAGTATACAGTAGGCTTTTTTTTAAACATTGTCTTGGAGTGTGAATGGGTCATCCCAAATAAGCTATTTAAAGCTTTTAGTAGGGAGCCCAATTCTACAATGAAATAATGACAGAAATCAGTCTAATGTCTTTGTGTGAAAGAACAAACATACATATGATAGACATATAGCACATAATCCCAGCATTTGTTTACAATGAAATAGTGGGTGGGTTCAAGATATATAGTCAAGTTATTAAATACTATTGGAGTGAATCAACATATAAAACAAAATGACAATGGCATAACAACTCATCAGTAAGCAAGTTGGTGTAACAAATAGATTATTTATATAATGATAGGAACTGCGTTTTTATTTTTTTGTTGAAGATGGAAGGTGACATTTTTAGATTCTCATCAAGTTCATTCCAAATCTGCCGTCCTCTGCACACAATACTAAACCTGGTGGATTTTAGTCTTCATTTTTTTCCCAGTAATTTGGTTTTTATTTCTAGTGGTATAAGTGTGCATGGGAAGGAAGGTTGGAATGAGTTCACATAATTTATAGTTGAGTTTGTGGACAACCTGATACATTATACAGGTATTCTGGAAGTAATTATGCTCAGCAAGTCTTAGAACAGGGGTGTCCAACCATGTGCCATGGAGAGCCAAGACCCTGCAGGTTTTACCTCCAACCAGTGTCTTCAACAGCAGATTTCAGTGAACTTCTTCCCACTGATTGCTGATAAGTGAAAACACCTGCTGAAGAGACTGGGTAGAAGAGAAAACCTGCAGGGTCTTGGCTCTCCATGGCACATGGTTGGACACCCCTGTCTTAGAAGATTATAACGATGGAAAAGATGACTAGTAGTAGAATTATATTCAGACCATGATAAGGCACGTATGACTTTCTTTTGGAGAATTTGTAGCTTTTTTAGGCGAGTTGGAAATGTGTTACCCCGTATGATATTGCAGTAATGTAAGTGAGGCTCAAATAAAGTTTTATATAGAGTGAAAAGTGCTGAAAGTGGTAGAAAATGTCTCACTTTAAAAAACAGAGCAGCATATTTGGCCAGTTTTTTGGTTAGATCGTCAATGTGACATTTGAAATTGAGAAATTCATCATTGAGGACCCCCAAGAATTTTATAGAGCTAACTCTTGTAATATTCTGCTCATTAATTTTGGGGCAAAGTTCCTTGGGGTCTGGCTTTTTACTGGAACATAATACAATATAATTAGTTTTACTGATATTAAGTGAAAGTTTGTTACACTGAAGCCAGGTGTCTATTTTCATAAGTTCACTATTTGTTATCTGTTAAAGTTCATTTGGATTCTGGTGAGCAAAAAATAAATTAGTGTCATTAGCAAACAGTACTTTATGTAGCAGGGACGAGGAGCTAGCAATGTCATTATATACAAAATGAATAGAACTGGTCCTAAAATGGAACCCTGGGGAACCCCATGATCGATGGATTTATATGATGACTTGTGGTTATTTATATAAACATCAATCAATCAATCAATCAATGCTAGCTCGCCACTCGGCTTTAACATGTACACACTACACAATGTTTTCCTTCAATTTGAGCTTGAAATGATTCCAGACTTAAGATACTGTTGTAATTTTTTTTTTTTTTAATTTTCTTCATCTTTGCCGGCCCATCACTATGCCGTTCAACAAATCTGCATTATGTTTAGGTAGCGTGACCGGAAGAAGGTCTCACCAGAAGAAGGTCATATAGACTGGAAGTGCTACATTAAATGACATATCGATGCATAAATTTTGAAATGAGAATTTTTTTGTAATTGAATTATTTGAGTAATCGTTTCAGCCCTAATGGGTGGATATGGTACTTTATTAAATATGCAGATGATACAGCTCTGGTGAGTCTGCTATATGATGGGGAGAAAGAGCATGGACCAGTTATGGACTATTTTCTAAAGTGGTGTGAAAACTCAAATAAGATAAGATAACATAAGATGACATAAGATAAGCCTTTATTAGTCCCACAATGGGGAAATTCCAGGATTGCAACAGCACAGGGATAGCAACACTCAGAGCAACAATCAGAAGGCAAGAAAAAACAAGAGCAGCAAGTATACATATGTACATATAAACATAAATATATAGACACACGATGCGGAGCATTGCAGCTAGATGGAATAAATATATAGATATATAAACACACAATGCGGAGCATTGTAGCTAGATGGAATAAATATATGAACATATAAACACACAGTGCGGAGCATTGTAGCTAGATGGAATAAATATGTGAATATATAAACACACAGTGTAGAGCGTTGTAGCTAGATGGAATAAATATATGAATATATAAACACACAGTGCGGAGCATTGCAGCTAGATGGAACAAACATGCAAATATATAAACACAGTGCGGAGCATTGTAGCTAGATGGAACAAACATGTAAATATATAAACACACACACAGTGCGGAGCATTATAGCTAGATGGAACAAATATGCAAACATATAAACACACACAGTGCGGCTCTACATCTTAATACCTCCAAAACCAAAGAAATAATTATTGAGTTTAGAGAACAAAATTCCCTCCCAACCATCATTAACAGTGAGGAAATTCAAATGGTCTTGGAGTGTAAGTATCTGGGCATCACACTGGACCACAAATTAAAATGGGGCATCTGGACTGATCTCATGAGTACTGAAGTCCAGCAGAGACTGTACTTTTTAAAGAAACTGTTGTCTTTTAATGTCAGCAGCAATGTGCTCAGGATTTTTTATTGTGCTTTTATTGAGAGTGTTTTAACCTTTAGACTTATTTGCTGGTTTGGCAACGCTACGGAGGCACAGAAAAAGACTCTCCGAAAGACAATCTCCATTGTCAGTGGGATAATTGGTAGTCCTCTTCCAAGCCTGGAGATCCTGTATAGGAAAAGAATTATGAAAAAGGCCTGTGGAATTGTGGGGGATTGGATGCGCCCACTGGCTTCATCTTTTCAATTGCTGCCCTCTGGACGTCGGTATCGGCCACCTCCTTTCACAAAAAAAAAAAAAGTTCTCCCTTTTCCTTTGTACCTCAGGCTATTCAGTTTTTAAATGGCAAATGCCTTTTGTGAGGTGCGCTGGACTGTACTGCGTGTGTTTTTGTGTATGCCGTTTGTGTGTATGTTGTTTTTGTGATGCTGCAGCACAAAAACTTCCCCAAGGGGACAATAAACAAACAAATGAATGAATGAATGAATGAATGAAGCACCCACACTCAGCAGGTCTTCAGCACCATGGAGAAAGTAGCAAGCCCACTACATCCCCCGTTCAACCTTGGTAAGGTGAATATGAATTGAAAGGTACATTTCTAGCAAAAAAACCCCAAAAACTGTGGGCTTGACATATGCAGATTCTGGACTGGAACACAAGGTGTGTGTGGGGGACCCATGCTGTAGAGTTCAATAGTTTTCCTCTCAGACTGAGAGAGCATGGAGATCAAAGGGCTGGGGGTAAGGGGAATTGTCTGGAGAGAGTGAATGGTGAATGCAGGACCTCAGGTAGCAGGGAGGTGTGAGCTTTGGGATATAAAAGAGAGAGTCCCTGCTTCACAAGTTTAATGTTCTGATTCTGGAAGATGTGAGAGTGAAATAAAGTTCATCTGCTCGGAAAGTTCGGTCTGGTTATTTCATCTCCACACTGGTGACCCTTGACGCAGAATGGAACACGAGGCAAACACCCCGGAGATGACCCAGACGGGAAACCCCAGTAATGCGGCGCCATTTCGGTCAAACTACCGGACTTTTGGCTGCACGACCCGAAGTCTTGGTTCCTCCACACCGAGGCCCAGTTCGCGCTCCGGGGAATAACGGCAGATGACACCAGGTATTACTACGTGGTCGCAGCGCTGGACGCTCGCACGACTGAGCAAGTAGCGAGCCTGCTCCAACAGCCCCCAGCCCACGACAAATACGGGGCTCTCAAAGCCGCGCTGACCCGGCGCTACATGCTCTCGGACTGCGAGAGAGCGGAGAGGATCCTGACGCGCTCTGAGCTGGGAAACAGGTCGACGGTCAAACTGATGGAGAAAATGTTGGCGTTGATGGGCACGGACGGTGGGCATTTTCTGTTTGCCCACCTTTTCTTCCGGAACCTCCCAACGGAGGCCAGTGTGGTCCTTGCCAATTCGCCGTTGCTGGCCGTTGCTGGCCGCGCGTGACTACCGTGCGCTAGCCCAGGAGGCAGATCGGATCATCCTCACCACCAGAGCCCTCACAGTGAACGCAGCAGCGTCGGAACCCAGTGAGACAGCCAGTGGAAGCGAGGAGCCAGCAATGGTAGTGGCAGTGGGGGCCAGGAAGCGCCAGAGAGACACGCTCTGCTCCTACCACTGCCATTTTGGAGAGGACGCACGCCGATGCGTGCCACTGTGCCAATTCAAGCGTTCGGGAAATGCCAGGACCAGCAGTCGATAGCAGCTGCAACCGCCGGTGAAGAAAGCAAGCTGCTCTACGTGACAGACTCACGTTCGGGGAGACGATTCCTCATGGGCTCCGGCTCTCAAAACAGCCTCATCCTGCCATCCTACGCCAACCGGCTAGCAGGAACTAGCGGCCCCAAGCTGACGGCCGCAAACGGCTCAGACATTAAGGCTTTTGGTGAGAGGACACTGACGGTATCCTTGCATGGCCGTACATACCAGTGGACATTCGTCATAGCAGCATGCAGTTTCCCAATCTTAGGCGCTGATTTTTTTGTGTGCACACGGACTACTAGTCGATGTTACTAACAGATGCCTGATTAATGCAATGTCTTTTGATTCCCTTCCCTGTACAGCTCGAGGAGCCGGGCCAACAACGCTAGCCAACGTCACAGCTCCAGGTGGTAAGTTCCACACACTGCTCACCCAGTTCCCAGCACTCAAGGTCCTGACGTTTTCGGCAGCCATCACTAAACATGGGGTGGAGCACTTTATTACCACCACCGGGCCGCCCGTTTTTACACGACCTCGCGCCTGGACACAGCTAAACTGGCCATAGCGCGCGAGGAGTTTGCCAACTTGGAGAGGCTGGGCATCATCAGACGATCAAACAGCCCATGGGCATCCCCACTACATATGGTCCCTAAGGCCAAGGGATCGTGGCGACCTTGCGGAGATTTCCGCAGATTAAACAACGCCACAGCGCACGACCGCTACCCGATCCCCCATATTCAGGATTTTTCTGTTCACCTCGCCGGGGCACGTATTTTTTCTAAGATAGACCTGGTCCGTGGTTACCACCAGGTCCCGGTGCCTACAGAGGACATACCTAAAACAGCAGTAATAACCCCGTTTGGTCTGTTTGAGTTTTTACACATGCCTTTCGGGTTAAAAGGGGCGGCACAGACATTCCAACGCATGATGGATGTGGTGTTACTCAATCTGCAAATTTGTGTTCGTCTACCTGGATGACATCCTGGTGGCCAGCGCGTCCGAGGACGAACACGTAGCCCACCTCAGGACAGTTTTCCAGAGGTTGGAGGAGCACGGGTTAATAATCAACCCAGCGAAATGCCAGTTCGGCGTGGCGGGGATCGACTTTTTTGGGACACCGCATTTCACCAGAGGGAGCGATACCCTTGCCGGACAAGGTGCGCGCAGTGGAGAATTTTCCCCGGCCTCAGACGGCCAGGGCACTGCAAGAGTTTTTGGGGATGGTGAACTTCCACAATCATTGCCTCCCCCGCGCAGCCCAGCTCATGCAGTCGTTGTACACCGCGATTAAGAAACGGAAGCCGGCGGACAGAGTTGACTGGACACCTGAGCGGGAGCAAGTGTTTTCCGAGGTTAAAACAGCTCTGGCAAATGCTGCACTGCTGGCGCACCCAGATTCGGCAGCTCAGATTGTGCTCACTACAGACGCATCAGACGTGGCCATAGGGGCCGTCATGGAGCAGTGTGTCGCCAGTTCTTGGCAGCTGCTCGCCTTTTTTAGCAGGTCTTTGCGCGAAAATAAGAGTAAATACAGCGCGTTCAACAGGGAGTTGCTGGCTCTCCACCTGGCCATACGCCACTTCCAGTTCTGGCTGGAAGGGCGCAGCTTCACTGCGTTCGTGGACCACAAGCCGCTAACGTACGCGATGGCCAAGGTTTCGGAACCATGGTCGGGCCGGCAGCAGAGACAGCTGGCCGCAATCTCAGAGTTTACGACCGACATTCGTCATGTGGCCGGTAAACTCAAAGTGGTGGCTGACTGTCTCTCGCGTGCCTTAGTGGCCCCCGTCTACTTGGGGATAGATTACACGGCCATGGCTGCAGAGCAGATCGGCAATGCCGACGTTTCCGTGCTCCAGTCTGGACCAACAGGGCTAAGGCTGGAGAGCAAAGTTATGCAAGACGCCCCCCCCCCAATCTGTGACGTCTCCATGGGCCGCCCGCTCCCAGTGGTACCACGCGCTTGGCGACGCCACGTTTTTGAGTCGGTTCACTCCCTGGCGCACCCAGGCGTACGCGCATCAGTCAAAATGGTGGCAGCAAAGTTTGTCTGGCCGAGCCTGCGCAAACAGGTGAAAGAGTGGGCTGCAGCCTGTGTAGTGTGCCAACGAGCCAAAGTGCACAGGCACACAAAGGCCCCCCTTGAGTCGTTCCGTATCCCGGCTAAGAGGTTCGACCATGTTCACGTGGACCTCGTCGGCCCCCTCCCGCCATCGCAGGGGTTCACGCACCTCCTGACAGTGGTGGACCGCACCACGTGATGGCCCGAAGCAGTCCTACTAGCTTCCACCGCATCCGCAGACGTGGCACGTGCCTTTTTAACAACATGGGTGGCACGTTTTGGCACCCCTTCGGACATTACGTCTGATCGAGGCCCGCAGTTTGTTTCTGACCTCTGGTCCATGATGGCTCGGAGCCTGGGCGTCTCAATTCATCGCACGACCACGTACAACCCACAGGCCAATGGGTTATGCGAGCGTTTCCGTAGGTCACTGAAAGCAGCGCTCAGGGCTTCGCTTACAGATGCAAATTGGGTGGACCGTTTGCCATGGGTTCTATTAGGGTTGTGTTCCGCACCGAAGGAGGATTTAGCGGCTTCCCCAGCAGAGCTGGTTTTTACGCAGCCCCTGCGGCTCCCCAGGGAGTTTTTGGCCAGATAACCCCACGCCGAACACCCATCCGTCCCCACATTCGCAGCATAACGCAGACGCACGGACGCTCCCTGGCCAGGCCCACCACTGTTTTCCCTGTGCACTTGTGCCAAAAACCTTGAAGGATGCGGCGTTCGTGTTTGTCAGGCACGATGCCCACCGCACCCCACTGCGCCCACCCTACGATGATCCGTTCAGAGTGCTGGAAACTGGGGACAAACATTTTGTGTTAGATCTGGGGGGTCGCCGGGAGAGAATCTGTATAGACAGGCTTAAGCCTGCCTTTGTTGTGGCAGACGAGCAGCTGGTGTTGGCTCAAGCTCCTCAGCGAGGAAGACCCCCTCTGAAAGCTCCCAGGTAAATGATTCATCACAGCAGTCACACAAGCATGCTGAATGTTTCTCCCCCCCCCTCCATTGTCCCCCCACAGACGGACACAACGCCAGGAACCCCCCACCGGCACAGCAGTGTCGCGGAGCCGAAGACCCCCTGTTACAGCAGCTATGGGCGGAGGCTGAAGCCGCGAGGACGGGAGAGTTAACACCCAATCTGAGACTCTGGGGGGACGGTGTGGGGGACCCATGCTGTACAGTTCAGTAGTTTTCCTCTCAGACTGAGAGAGCATGGAGATCAAAGGGCTGGGGGGTAAGGAGAATTGTCTGGGGAGAGTGAATGGTGAATGCAGGACCTCAGGTAGCAGGGAGGTGTGAGCTTTGGGATATAAAAGAGAGAGTCCTTGCTTCACGAGTTTAACATTCTGATTCTGGAAGATGTGAGAGTGAAATAAAGTTCATCTGCTTGGAAAGTTTGGTCTGGTTATTTCATCTCCACAGGTGCATTTTTTTTCCATCCTTTTTTAAAAGAAATTGTTAAATGTTTTTTTTTTCCTCCCATTTTAAACTTATTCAGCCACAGACAATTCTTTTGTTTACTTTTTTCCTAAACAATCTCGTTCATTCATTCATCTTCTTCCGCTTAATCCTTTTCGGGTCGGGGGTGGGGGGGAGCTGGAGCCTATCCCAGCATCTTTGGGCGAGAGGCAGGGTACACCCTGGACAGATCGCCAGTCCATCGCAGGGCCAACACAGAGAGACAGACAACCATTCCCACTGTAACATAATCAGTGTTGGGCAAGTTATTAAAAAACAGTAACTAGTTAGTTACTAGTTACTTCTTTTCAAAAGTGAGTTACTTGCCAGTTACTGCATGATTAAAGTAACTTTCTCGTTACTTTTAAATGCATACTTAAATCATCTTGCACACATAGCAAGATCAAGGGCCCCTTTTTCTCATCAGAAAAAGGAAGAAAAAGAAAACATAAGAAAAAGTGTCATCTTACAGAGGAAAAAATGTCTCAGATTTACACAAACTATTGTAATCAGTAGAAAGTCAGAAATTTACTAGAAATAAAGCTGTAAATTCACAGAAAATTTTTGACCACCTGGTGGGCCGTTTTTGACCAGCCCATTAAAAATGCATATTTAGAGAATTTACTTCCATGAAATAGTTGCATATCACAACAGCATGTAAATGAATAAGATAAAATAAAACAGAAAGCACAGCTAAATGAAAGTTCACCTTAAAAGAAGCTGTTCTTTACTGCAACAAATCAGTCACATTTTCTCTGTGCGGTAAGAAAACTTACACAGTTACACAACTTACACACTTACACAACTGCAGACATTAAATGTGAGCTTCTTACTCTAAAAATACTCATGTTTAACCACAAAGGTAGGAGCTGTTGGGGGCTACTCACTGCTCGGACAACAGGTGCTCAGGGCTTGATATGAGAAGTCGCCACCGCCACGGCATTTCTTCCCACTGGGTTGCGTGTGAGCAGGACAGGAAACCGACCCGCGGAGGAGACTGACGGCTGCGCCAGCTATGGTATGATCAGTTTATATTAATTTGCGCTAAAAATATCTATCCATATTAGTAAAACGAGTAATGTGAGTAATGCATCTGATCAAATTTCAGTAACTGTAATGCATTATTGAATTTTTAAATAGTAATTTCATTACACAACACGTTACTGCAAAAGTAGTGGCGTTACAGTAATGCGTTACTCCCAACACTGAACATAATGGACACCTTTAGCCTTTTTGTGTTAAATTACTTTTCTCGTAACTGGATGTTACCAGTTCTGCTTTTATGTAAATAAATAGTTAACAGAGTCAGATTTTTTTGTTCATCTTATTCCTATATCATTTTACGGACAGTGATAACATACAATATTTTAAGCATTAACACGCCCCACCCACAGCCCCACCATATTCTGCAGTATAATTTGAAGAAGGTTTAAAAGTTGTCAAAATTTGGATAACACCCAACCCTAATGCTAATCTTTTCTAAAAGGTTACATGCAGCCTCATGGGCAACAGGTGGACAGCATGTCTATATGTATGCAAGATTTGGTACAATCTTTACTATAAGTTCCACAGTATTCAAAGTGTCTTGCAAATTATTAATATTCAGGTCATCCTGTGACCAGAGTGTGATGTCACAAATGTGTCCATAGACCTAAAAATGCTATCTAATTATTGTGGACAAGGAAAAGTTATATGCTGCTTTTAAAGCTATAACATTTAACAGAAGTAGTGGTATATGTGCACTGAGCAAATGAGAATTGTGCAATGATCTGCAAAGATATTCATTTATCAGCAGCAATTTCAAACCATATCCTTTTGAAACAATGGCACATTGATAAAACACACATACTCCAAATTAAGCCATCACCTTTGATCTCTGTGGGCTCTTCACTACACCATTAACTCATAAAGGTGGGTCTAAAGAGCACTGCCTGGAAGGCAATGCTGGGCTTTGATAACAGGCTGCCATAGCAGGAGGCCACAATGGGTGAGGAGAAGATTATTAGTGGTAGTGGCTAGGGGGGCAAAAGGAGGAGCGGAAGGCAGCATTTGGCCATATGCAGGAGAGGGGTAAGAGAAAAGGACAACTACATGACTCCATGCATCATTACTGATATCCCATTACTAATCTGGGGGAAATTCAAACTGCTCAAAGCTTTAAAATTTGAACGGCAAGCTCACTCGATAGCTCTGGCTGGATGACGGTGATAGGAGTGTCTAATTTAGCAGGAATCACAGCAGCGCATGTGCCGAGGGAAAACAGCCTCAGGAAGAAGGAATGATTCCTCCAAAGGGCTTTGAGCTAAAGGCCATTTACTGAAATCACACCATCATTCATGTGCACACACAGACACCTACGACTGACACTGCAACAATATGCAGCAAGGGAACAGCTGGAGGGAAATGGATGTATCAACAAAAACAAACAGCTTTACATGCATGCTGGTCATTTTTAAACTGCAAGAGGGAGCAGCTTTTGCTCTAAAAACAGATTACTGAAAAACTAATGCTTGCCTGCGCAGAACGGCTGGCCTACATATCAAGCAGCAAGTTAGAAATCCTGTGGCTTTTGTTGGTTAAATATACTCTTATTGCTAATATGTTAGTTGGAAGGACTTGCAATGAAAATTACACTTGCATTAAGAAACACTAACATGGGGCATACTGGTAGCCTAATGGTTGTCATGCATACCACAAAACAATGTTCCCAGCCAGAGTGATCTTTGATCTTCCCTGTATGTCTCAAACCTGCTCTTCACCCCACTATGCTATTTCACTCTTCAATGTATTCATCTAATAAAAGGCAAAAAAAAATGCCCCAAAACTTTTAAAAAAGGGACACTAGCATATTAAGGCCTGATCAGAGTCCCTGAAAAGGGAAAACATATGCATTCTGTAGACTGTGTTTGCATACAAAGCAGTATTCCGAGGTTTTTGAGGCACTGCAGCTGCTGCTCAGCAGCTGTGTTTCATGCATGTGCACTGAATATAACAGGGATGGCAACAGGAAATTCTGATTTCAGCTGAAATCTAATTTGGTTGATTGACTTATGGGGGGGGGGGGGCGCAGCCCCCCTGAAGCTGGGAGGTTTTCAGTAAAACAGAAGTAATTTAGACTGAAAAAAATGATTAAAAAAAAAAATGAAATACTAGACTTAGATAAATCATTAAATTTAATGAAAAGTTAACTACTTTTTCTTCAATGTTGTCTCACTGTCTTTAGTCCAACATATTTACCAGTTCTATAAGAGTTTATTACACTATTTACACTGGTCACCAAGTCACTTCTAATGTGAAACTTTCTTCGTTTTGGCAGCAAGCTGTGTCAGTTTCTGAACTTTGAACTTCATCTCCTTTTCTGGTTTCTTCAGAAATTGTCCGAGTGTTTCTGTTACCTCGTCGAACTTTGAGCCAATTTTCACCTTTACCGTCACTTTTCTCTCAAGCCAATTACATTGGAACTTATTTTTGACACTTTTGTCTATTTCTAGCGCTGATGACTCCTTATCCTTCGATAAAAATCTCATAATTCCGCTGAAAACAATACCGAAAGCTCAGAATTCCAACACAAACCAGTGATGTGATTTGGGGTTGGGGAAATTATCTGAAAATTCAGCAGGGGGTCTGGGGGACACAGTGGGGGGGGGGGCAAAGCCCCCTGAAGCTCCTGGATTTTTATGATTTTTTAAGTACCAGAACTGTGCTTAAATGACATAAAACAAACAGCTGAATGCCACTTATTACTGTATAATATTGACTTATGTTCCAAGAAGATAGCATTCCTAAAATATTCCAACAAGCATTATCCATCACATGCTTTAACACTTGATCAAATCAAAATCAGTTAATTGTATCTATTCCATAATAGAAATAAAATTCCAACATACCATTACTTTTTATAATTTCAGCATTCATTTCAGATCACCAGTTTCAATCTCCATTGAGACTTGAGCAGTTCATTTTGCACAATCACTGATGTAGCCAAGTCTTAGAAATATTCAAAAGTTATGAGTCAATGTCCACTGTGCACTGTCAATTTCAAACTGTTTGGAATCATAAAAGGAGATGGTTAACTTTTATTACCGTTTCTCCCCCGCGCAGCCCAGCTCATACAGCCGTTGTACGCAGCCAGTAACAGAGAGTTAATGGCTCTCCACCTGGCCATACGCCACTTCCTGTCCTGCCTCAAAGGGAGCAGCTTTACTGCGTTCGTGGACCACATGCCGCTAACGTACTTAACGTACTTTATCTTCCTGGAAGATAAAATAAAGCCGAATTCGGCGAATTAGCAGAAAATCACATCCCAAAGAACACGCCACCATGAATCTTTGAAAAAGCATACAAAGAGCCATTTGATTGGTCCAATCGTTTGCAACTATCCAATCGCAGGGCTGTCAAGCTACTGCAATACAGCAGTAGCTTGAACACAACACATCCGGGTTATCGTGGGAGACGACTTCCGGGGAAGCACCGAGCGCTTATGTAATCGTGTTGATTTTCGCTAAAATCGGTAACAATAAGGTACCTTACCCCCCCTAAAATTTTCTCAATGGATTTAGACGATTCACAGAAATGATCAATTTGAAAATAAATCGGCGGAAATCTGCGGATCGGCGGAAAATTGCCATCCCTGATATAATCTGCAGTTCACATGCCTGTACCGTCTGTGGCAGCCAAGAGCCACCAAACTGATTTGAACAGCTGCGATCTAAACACAAAAGAAGAGCTTGGTGGCAGACGTTTTATAGGGCAGAAGTGATGATGGTAAAAGTACTTGTGTACTTGTACGTGCACTCACCTTTTGGGGGCTGCATGTGCCCAGTCAGAGCTCACCTTGCGTGTAGGGTTTGCAAACATGAATTCATCCACTGCGTTCACTCACGTACCAACAAATTTTTAACATTTAATGAGGAAATCACGATCCCAGAGTCTGAAGGAAGAGTGGAGAGGGACAGAATCCAAGATGCTTGAGGTCCAGTGTGAAGTTTCCATAGTCAGTGATGATTTGGGGAGCCTTGTCATCTGTTGGTGTTGGTCCACTGGGTTCATCATCTACCAGGAAATTTTAGAGCACTTTATACTTCCCTCTGCTGACAAGCTTTATGGAGAAGCTGATTTTATTTTCCAGCAGAACATGGCACCTGCCCACACTGCCAAAAGTACCAATACCTGGTTTAATGACCATGGTATCATTATGCTTGCTTTGCCAGCAAACTCTGCTGACCTAAACCTCAGAGAATTTATGGAGTGTTTTCAAGAGGAAGATAAGAGACACTTCACCCAACAATGCAGATGAGCTGAAGGCCGCTATAAAGCAACCTGGGCTTCCATAACACCTCAGCAGTACCACAGACTGACCACCCCCACACTATACCGCATTGATGTAGTAATTCATGCAGAAGGGACAAGTATTGAGTGCGTACATGGACATATTTTTCAGTCGGCCAACATTTCTAATAAAAATCTATTTTTTAAATAGCCATATTAAACCATAAATCATTAAAATTAGAAGAAACAAACACTTGAAATATATCACTCTGTGTAATGAATTTATATATGTTTCACTTTTTGAATTCAATTACTGAAATAAATTAACTTTTCAATGATATTCTAATTACTGAGATGTACCTATATGCAGCCATCCAAGCAACATCTTTTTCTGGGACATTCCTGCTCATTTTAGCAAGGCAATGCCAATCCAGATTCTTCAAGAGTTGCAACAGCATGGCTTCATAGTAAAAGAGTGTCCATTGTCTACCATTAAAAATGTGTGGTGCATTATGAAAAAGGGCTGCAACGATTAATCGACATCAGTAACGTCAATTATAAAAATTTGTCGACACAGATTTTTATTGTCAACGAATTGTTTAATTTTAAAGTTTATGTGCATGCCGGGGGAATGTTCAGTTTAACTGTTCCAGTGAAGAAGAAGAGGAGCGCATCATGGCAACACGGAAAGAAAATCACAGAGAAAGCCAAAAGTTTCCAAAGTATGGGGGGATTTTACCAAAAATAAATGAATGAAACAAGTTAAATGTAGACTGTAAAGCGACTTCCGGTTATGGCTGCCACGTAGGACGGACGTGTCTCGCTCTGCTCTGCTCCTGGAGAAAAAAATCGGCAAATAACTCTCTCATTTGGGACAGAATGTATCCCAGCATTTGAGCGAGGATATGTCGGCGAAGCCTAAGGCTGGAAAACCAGGAAAAGGAAAAAGCGAGCCGCCGAAACAGTCCAAATTAACGGACTTTCAGGTCTGTGACGCAGCAAACAAGGCTCCATATATGGCGGAGGAGGCTGGCGGCGGTGCGATTTCTGCGGGGAATGGCGCAGATGCGCTGATGGCTGCCATGAGTTCAATGAGAGCGGACTTTTCCTCTAGATTTGATGGGATTATGACAGCGTTGGAAGGAATAAGAAAGGAATTGGGTGACTGTGTAGAACGAACGGCGCAGATGGAGCTCCGTCTCGCTAGTGCTGAAGATGACGTCACCCGTCTTCAATTAAAGGTGCGCACTTTGGAAAAAAAAAATAAATCTCTGGAAGATAATATTTTGGATTTGGAATCTCGGTCGAGACAGAATAATTTGAGGCTGGTGGGTCTTCCAGAGGAATCAGAAGGTCGGGACGTATGTTCCTTTCTGGAAAAGTGGATTCCGGAGGTGCTGGGCAGCGAGGAGTTGCAATCAGCAGTGGTTCTGGAAAAAGCACATCGTATTGGCCCACGGAGAGATAAGGGACTGCCGAGGACCTTAATTATGAAGTTTCTTAGCAACAGAGACAGGATGAAGATCTTCAACGCTGCACGTGCTAAAGGAGAGATTAAACACCAGGACCAGCAGGTGCGGTTCTACCCAGATTTGGCCACAGGAATCCAACAATTGAGGAAGCAGTTTGATCCCGTACGTAAGGAGCTGCGCAACCTTGGGATTCGTCATGGTGTAATCTATCCTGCGAGACTGCTGACCACGTATGAGGGCAGAACCCACATCTTCAAGACCCCAGAGGAGGCGCAGGAGTTCATCAAGAAGATCAAAGAAGAAGAAGAGACTGGTGGGAGCTAAGCATGAACAAAATATAAGGTAGAATAATTAAGCATTTGCACAGGCATCTGACTGACTTGAAGTAAATAGTAAGTTTACAAAATATAGATTGTATTATATATTAAAAAAACAAAACAAAAACAAAACAAACAAACAAAAAAAAAAACTATGATGTACAAAGTTGTTAAAAATTTTGGAGTTAAGTTGGAAAACTACAGAGGAGAGTTAATGTTACGTCATTAAAAGCAGTAGAGTTAGGGTGATTGGGAGGATGAAGAAGGAGTGGCTTAGGCTGTTCCCCGTGGGTGTGGAACGGTCGATGGCTATATCGGGAGACAGAATTTTTCTTTTGATTTTGGGGGGTTTGCCACAAGTGTGGGAAGGGGAAATTTGTTTGTGTGTAGTTTGTAGGATGAATGTTCAACCACTCATGTTTTTGCTTCTCTGTATGAGCATGTTTACACTGCAAGGTAATCCCAAACTCTCTATTGATCATGGACCAAAGTGTTAATCTTAATTTAACTTCATGGAATTGCAGAGGTCTACAAAATTTAAAAAAACTTAAACAAGTTATGAATAAAATAAAGGACATGGGTTCAAGAATTGTGTTTTTACAAGAAACTCATCTGATAGAGGAGGATGTTAAAAGAATTAGGAGTAGATGGCAGGGAAGTGTATTCACCTCTTCATTTTCATCCCGAGCCAGGGGAGTTATGACTCTCATACATAAATCAGTTCCTTTTCAAGTGAAAAATGTAATTGGAGACAAATTTGGAAGATATGTAATCATTCAAGGTTCTTTGCTATTAGAAAATATAAATCTTGTGAACTTATATGGTCCCAATATAGATGATCAGAAGTTCTTTGCTAATTTATTTCTCATCTTATCATCACTTACAGGGCAACATATAATAGCAGGGGATTTTAATTGTACATTGAATCCAGGTGTGGATAGATCAACAGGACTGGATTGTACGCACATTGGATGTAGGATGACTATTAATCATTTTATGAAAGAATTGAGATTGTTAGATATATGGAGAGAAATGAAACCACAAGTTAAAGCCTATTCTTGTTATTCCAGTACCTACAAGACATTCTCACGTATTGATTATTTTTTGATTTCCACAGAATTAAGGTCCAAGATTCAAAACTGCTTTTATGATAACATTGTGATCTCTGATCATGCACCCTGTTGTCTAATATATGTAGATAAAAAATTGACAAAGGAATCAGGTAGATGGCAATTTCAGCATAAATGGCTTCAGGATGAGGAATTTGTCAAGTATATAGAAAAACAGATAGACGAGTTCTTTGACATCAATACTACACAAACATCAGCATGTGTAAAGTGGGAGGCTTTCAAAGCTTTTATTAGGGGACATATTATTAGTTATACAGGATCAAAATCTAAGAAGACTCGAGAGGAGAGAGCTAAATTGGAACATAAAATAAAAAATCTTCAGGAAAAAGTGTATGCAGGAAGTGACCCAAGGTTGGAGAATGAATTACTGATTTTGAGAGCTGAATACGACAAAAAATCAGCGAATAGAGCTGCCTCGAGTCTTCTAAGATTGAAACAATCTTTTTATGAACAAGGTGAAAAATCAGGAAAATTATTAGCATGGCAGATTAAACAATTGGAAATTAAAACACCAATTACCAGTATTATAAGTAATGGACAGGTAGTTATAGATCCTTTAGAAATTAATAGAGCCTTTAGAGATTACTATGAAAAATTATATGATACCAAAAATGAACCTGATTTAACAAAACTAAATGGGTTTTTGAACGAACTATCTATACCGTGTATTCCAAATGAAAACAGGGAGATATTGGAGTCTAAAATTAGTCAAGAAGAAGTTGGGCTAGCCATTGATAATATGAAATCAGGAAAAAGTGCAGGACCAGATGGTCTTCCAGTTGACCTTTATAAAAAATTTAAGAATAAATTAATAAAACCTTTTTTGGAAATGGTTTTAGAAGCATTTCAAAATAATAATTTACCATCATACATAAATAATGCCTTAATTATACTGCTGCCAAAACCAGGTAAGCCCTCTAATAAATGTGAAAATATGAGACCAATAAGCCTATTAAACGCCGACCTTAAGATAATCTGTAAAATTTTAGCAAGACGAATACAAGAAATTTTACCAAATATTATTAATCGAGATCAGAATGGCTTTATAAAGGGTAGACAAGGCTTCCATAATGTAAGAAGACTATTTAATATTATTTATTTTAATAAAGAAGCACCGGATACAGCTCTCCTATCATTGGACGCCGAAAAGGCCTTTGATAGAGTTGAATGGCCCTTTCTTTTTGAAGTCCTACAAAGGTTTGGACTTGGAAATAATTTCATAAAATGGGTTCAAATAATATACAATAATGCTACAGCAGAAATCCTAACAAATAACAATATTTCAAAACCAATAAAAATCAATAGAGGATGTCGACAAGGCTGTCCACTTTCACCTTTACTGTTTACTATGGCAATTGAACCTTTAGCGATTGCGATACGTTTACATTCACAAATATATGGAATTAAAGTTGGACCAACAGAACATAAAATCTCCCTGTACGCCGATGATATAATTTTGTTTATGTCGAATCTAAAAAAATCAATTCCAACCTTGTTGAATTTAATAAAGAATTTTGGGGAAATATCAGGATATAAAATAAATAAAACTAAATCTTCAATATTAATGCTAAATGAGACCCAGAGAAATTACCCAGCCCCTGAGGTAAATCAATTCAATGTTGTAAATCAGTTTAAATATTTAGGAATCCAAATTATGCCTAAGCTAGAATCAGTCGCCAGTGTCAACTATGAAGCCTTAATGTCAGATATCAGTGAGTTAACTCAGAGATGGATGTCACTACCAATGTCGATGATCGGGAGAATCAATATACTTAAAAGTAATATTTTACCTAAAATACTTTATTTATTTCAATACATTCCCTTATCACCACCTTTAGATCTATTCTCAAGAATAAAAAAAAAGTTAGTGGAATTTATATGGAACAACAGGAGGGCTAGATTACGTTTGTCTTTATTATATTTACCATTTGATCGTGGAGGTCTGAAATGTCCAAATTTTATGTTGTATTATTGGTCGGCACAACTGAGGTCTATGACATATTATTTTTCATCAAATGATCTCCCTCACTGGACTGAAATGGAATCATACAATTTACCTTTACCTCTTCCCATATTCATATACTCAGATTCGGCAAAAAAATTACAAAAACAAGTTAAAAATCCATTTGTAAAGCATATGATCAAAATATGGTGTGAAGCTAAAAACTATTTAAAAGAACCACAGTTATTGTCACAATTTAGTCCAATATGGGGTAATCAATATTTTAAACCAGGGAGAGCGGACGCTGTATTTAAAGTATGGAATTTAAAAGGGATACAAAAGATTCAGGATTTATATTTGCCAGGTGCAGACAACATAATGTCTTTTGAAGAGCTGAGGATCAAATTTAATCTCAATAGAACACATTTTTTTAAATATCTTCAACTTAGAAACTTTATTCGATCAAATCAAAATAAAGCTCTCACTCGACCTATTTATTCATCCTTGGAAAAAATGATGATGAAAGATAGTAAAAGAAAGGGTATTATTTCAGAGTTTTATAACTCATTGACACTATCTTCAAGTGAAAATTCACTGAAAAGATTAAACTACTGGAAAGAAGATCTGCAAATTGAAATTTCAGAGGAACAATGGGAATTGGCTTGTACAGAAGCTCAAACCAAATCAATAAATGCACGCCTTAAATTGATACATTTCAAATGGTTAATGCGGATGTATGTTACACCGGAGGAGTTAAATAGATATAACAAAAATATACCAGATACATGCACAAAATGCATGGAAAGTAAAGGAACCCTATTTCATTGTTTATGGGAATGTAGATTAATAAGAATGTTTTGGGAAGAGGTGAGGGTAACAATTGAAAAAATAATCTCAAAACAAATCATATTGAATCCTAAACTGTTTTTGTTGGGTCTGTACCCAGAAAAGCATAATTTTAATAAAAGTGAAAGAACATTCATAGACCTCAGTTTGCTTAATGCCAAAAAATGTATTGCACTATTATGGAAAAAGACTCATAGACCAGATGTGACTCAGTGGTTAAGACAGATGTTAACAAACCTTCCATTAGAAAGAATAACATATATACTAAAATCAAAGGAAATTGTGTTTGAGAATATATGGAGACCTTTTATTGATTATGTAAAAAATTTAAACATAACTCTTGAAGAAGAAGGTGAATGATGTGTGTGGACCTTGTAAATTCCAAACTGGTGAACATAATATGTATACTTATGTATTGGATTGTCTAGACTAAACAGAGGAGCATTGTTGAAGACTTGATTTTGTTGGTGGTTGTTGGTGTTTTTAGTGCATTTTTTTTTTTTTGTAGTACTTTAGTGTTAGTGTTTGATTGTTTGTATCATGTTTGTTAAAAAAAAAAAAAAAAAAAAGGTTCAATAAAGATATTGTGGAAAAAAAAAAATGTAGACTGTAAAGCAGTTTGTCATATCACAGCTGCACTACAGCGATGCATCCGTCCCTCCGTCTCCGGCCACCTGTCAGCAGACTGAATCAGTAAGATTAGCTAGTAAAGTTAGCACTTCTTATTTTCAATGAGCGACTCTTTCAGCTTTAGAAAACTGACCACACTATTAGTACATGTTGTTTAAATAGTTTACCTGCTGTTGGACAATAATCTCTCTTTGACGATGGTTGCTGACAGCTGAGCTGCTTCCGTTATGCTGGCTATGTTAACTGCCGTAAATGGGTGAATTACATGAGCAGCTTACTCTTTTTCATCTTCTCTACTATTGTTGCAGTAATATAAGCCCTCATCCTGAATATTAAGTAAGTAAGAAGGTCACAGGATCGATTCCACTCCTGACCATCGTAGGTTCAATCCCATCCCCTGACCATCAGTGACTCTTCTGTGTGGAGTTTGCGTGTTCTTCCCGTGTCCGGGGTTTTCTCCAGGTACTTCGGTTTCCTCCCACAAGCCAAAGACATGCATGTTGGGTTAACTGGCATCAATTGGGGATTGTAAATTGTCCTTAGGTATGTATATATGTATGTATGTGAGAGTAAAAGGTTGTCTGTCTCTCTGTGCTGGCCCTGCGATGGACTGGCGATCTGTCCAGGGTGTACCCTGCCTCTCGCCCAAAGACTCTGGGATAGGCTCCAGCCCCCCCATGACCCGAACAGGATTAAGCGGTAGAAGATGGATGGAAGGATGATTTGTAATTTAATTAAAAAAGGATAACCATAAGCATCACAAATAAATTAAAACGGCTTGATGAATATTTCACTGTTTGTGTGGTGAAGGCTCACATTCCTGCACTGATATTTAGTGTCTAAATTTATTTTGAACTGGAAGAAGTTCTTTAAATCTTCATCTGAAGCCGAATTAAACTTTTAAACTTCTAGACCCAGCAAGGTTTCAAACAGGATGGACTAGCTTGCTATTTTCTTTCTTTTTACTTTAATGGAGTTGAATATTACTCTAGTTTGTTTTAAACATGCAGCATTACAACAGCCTTTTATACAGCAGCAGAGGCTGCTATTTGAGTTTTTGCACTTTATTTTGGGGGTTAAAAGACTGCCCTTTAGCATCCATTATTTAATTGTGTTGCTACAAACACTTCTAATTAAAATGTCAAGTTCAAGTTTCCAACTCATGTTTGATGAGTTATTATTTTATTTAGCTATGGGAACTTGTTATAATAGGCTACGTTATATTAAGGCAGAGACTGACAAAGTGATATTCACAGGTCTGCAAGCTTAAACAGGTGAGGTAAAACATGACATGGAGCCCCTAACAGCAGCCATGCCAACAGGAAGCAGAGATGGCAGACATCAGAGAAACAATCACGATTAGTCAACTAATCAAAAAAAACAGTCGTTAGATTAGTCGACTACCAAAATAATCGTTAGTTGCAGCCCTATTGTGAAGTGCAAAACACACCAATGGCAACCCCGGCCTGTTGAGCAACTGAAGGTGTATATCAAGCAAGAATGGGAAAGAATTCCACCTACAAAGCTTCAACAATTAGTGTCCTCAGTTCCTAATTATCAGTTCCTGCCTGCTTACTGAGTGTTGTTAAAAGGAAAGGTGATGTAACACAGTGGTAAACATGCCCCTGCCCCAGTTTTTTTGGAATGTGTTGCAGGCATCAAATTCAAAATGAGTGAATATTTGCAAACAAAGTTTATCAGTTTGAACGTTAAGTACGTATATTGTCTTTACAGAGTATTCAATTGAATACAGGTTGAAAAGGATTTTAAATCATTTTTTTGTGATCAAATGTTTTTATTGAACAAAAGCACAAGTTTATAGCTGGAAAAAAAATTACAAGATTCCTTTTTGTTTAAAACAATAAAGACTGACATGACAACACAAGAATAGGCGATGGGACTAAAAATAAAATGGCATACGCCATTCTTACGCCAGGAAACAGAGGCGTTAGTGTCACCCCACACAAGTAATGGCCTAAGTACAAATGACCAGAAATAAATTTTAAAGTTAGGAACTGATAAACCACCACTGGTCATTCTTCTTTCTGTAGTGGACAGTTTTGAATGAGGACGCTTTCTGTCCCAAATGAACTGCGAAATAACAGAATGTATTTTGTTCCAATAATCAGCAGGAGGGGAAAGGGAGATCATTGAACTGACAAAATTTATTCTGGGCAGAATGTTCATTTTAACTATAGACACGGGCTCTCAGAGAGTTGGGGAGACTAATCCACCTGTCTAAGTCTGCTTTAACTTTATTCAGTGTTTCAGAGTAGTTGTGTGTCACAGTGCGATTCAGGGATGGGAATATTTGTATTCCAAGATACTTAGTCTTGGACAACTGTAATGTCAGCTGGAAATTGCAACCTCCTAGCTGAGTCATTAAGGGGGGAGTAGTGTGGATTTGGTCCAGTTAATCTTAAAATCAGACAGGCAACTAAATTTTTCACAAATGGACAGCAAGTTAGGTATGGATTGTAGGGGTTTCTCCATAAAGACTAAAACATCATCAGCACAGAATGACAAGTGGTGGTGGGTATCAAGAACTGAAATTGGGGGCACAGTGGGGGACTGACGAATCATCTGAGCAAGTGGTTCAAGTGACAGAGCAAAAAGTGCTGGGCTCAGGGGACAGCTCAATCAGGATGATCTAGTAACTGGAAACAGCGCAGAGGATAGTTGGCCCATAAGTACTAGGGCCGAGGGATTTGAAAACAGAACCTTAATCATATGAATAAATATTTTTGCCGAATCCCACTTTATCTAAAACCTCCCATAAAAAGGACCACTCCAGCCTATCAACGGCTTTCATAGCATTGAGGGATAGAACTGCAGCTGGGGTTTCTTTGTCCATTACAGCGTCAATTATATGGAGAAGTCGTCTGACATTATCTGCAGCAAGCTTCGACTTTATAAAACCAGACTGATCGCAGCTGACTAGTGTTGACATGTGATTCTGGATACGTCGAGCCAACACTTTTGCACATATTCTAAGATCTGCATTTAACAAGCTGAGAGGCCTAAAACTGCTGCAGTCTACTGGGTCCTTGTCTTTTTTTAAGAGTGAAGATATCAGAGCCATGTTGACATCTCTTGAAAAACTGCCTTTGTCTATAGAAAACATTATCATATCTAAAAGTAGTGGGCCTAGCTTGTCCCAGAATTCCACATATACTTCGGAAGGTATTCCATCATACCTTGGTGATTTATTTCTTTGCATATCGAGAACGGCCGCCTTAACCTCTTCCAGGGATATGGGCGCATCAAGCTGTGTAGAGTCAGTTGCTGACAACTGAGGTAGATCTAGCTGACTGAGAAACTTGTGACATCTATCTTTATCTAACAGAGTCTCTGACTGGTAGAGATTAGAGTAAAACCTGCGAAAGGTCTCATTCACCTTCTTAGGTTCAGTTACAATTTCACCAGTTGCGGATCTGATAGAGGGGATGTTAGCAAAGTACTCTGCTCTTATTTTGGAGGCTAGGAGGTGGCTGGGTCTAGACCCCTGAAAGTAGTAGTAACGCTGTCTAGTCCTATGTATCAAAAATTCTGACTGTTGCCTTAAAATGTTATTAATTTCTTTCTTTATGATATCACGCTGTAATTCAGTCTGTTGGGAATAGTTTCTTTGTAAGGTCAAATCAATTCTAGCCAAGTCAGCTTCCAAAGCCTGCAACTTAGCTGTTCTAGCTTTGCGCAAGTTTGACGAGAAGCAGGTGGCATTGCTGCATATAAACCCTTTAACAGCATCCCATAACATTCTGGGGTCATCGACCGAGCCTAAATTAAAGTCCAAAACGTCTTGTAGTTGAGCTAAAAATTGGGATTTATAGGCATCACTTCTATGTAGGGTGGTATTAAAGCGCCACCTAGCAGCCCGTTTGGATAAGCAGCCCAAAGTTGCATGGCAGAATACCCCCTTATGGTCTGATAATGCAATGGGCGGTAAAGCAGCATCATCAATTCTCTGAAAAAGTTGTGGCGAAGTGAAAAGAAACTATCCTTTAGAATGATTTATGTCTGGCAGAGAAAAAGGAGTAATCTTTTGCTGTGGGGTTAAAGGAACGCCAAACATCAATGAGCCCAAGAGTCTTTACCCAGGATCGCAGAGCTGTAGTAGCAAGCTCCTGATCTTTAGAGGTACTCAAGCTAGATCATCTGTATGCCATACTGATCATTTATATGGCACCATTGTACGCAGTATGGCATACAATGATGCCATATGATCATCTGTATGCCATACTGCGTTCATATCAGCCCCCACAATAAGAGAATATTCAGATAGCTCCAGCATTTTCTGTGTAAGTGTGTCAGAATTTTTAAATCAAATTTGTTTGGTGCATAAGCAGAACTAATATATATATAAGCAGTTTATATATATATATAGTTTATATATATATATATAGTTTATATAAGCAGTTTATATATATATAAACTGCTTATATAATATATAAGCACGGTGCACGGGCTGCACGGTGGCGCAGTGGTTTAGCACTGTGGCAGCACAGTTTTACCCTCGGCCGGGGGATCGCGGGGATCATGAGATCGTGGGTTCGATCCCAGCCCCCGACCAACAGTGAGCTGTGTGGAGTTTGCATGTTCTCCCCGTGTTGCGCGGGTTTACTCCGGGATTTCTCCGGTTTCCTCCCGCTTACCAAAAACATGTAGGTTTAGGGCGCTCGCGCACGCAGCGACCAGCAGCCGGTGGCTTGTCACCAGACTGCAAACCAAGTCTACCTACGGGTACAAATAAGTAACAAAAAAAAAAAAAAAAAAAAGCAGTATATATACAGTATAATGCTTATATATTATATAAGCATTATTATAATGCTTATATAATATATAAGCAATATATATATAAGCAGTTTATATATATATATATATATATATATACACAGTACCGTTCAAAAGTTTGGGGTCACTTAGAAATTTCCTTATTTTTGAAAGAAAAGCACTGTTTTTTTCAATGAAGATAACTTTAAACTAATCAGAAATACACTCTAATATCTAATATACATTGCTAATGTGGTAAATGACTATTCTAGCTGCAAATGTCTGGTTTTTGGTGCAATATCTACATAGGTGTATAGAGGCCCATTTCCAGCAACTATCACTCCAGTGTTCTAATGGTACAATGTGTTTGCTCATTGCGTTAGAAGGCTAATGGATGATTAGAAAACCCTTGTGCAATCATGTTAGCACAGCTGAAAACAGTTTAGCTGGTTAGAGAAGCTATAAAACTGACCTTCCTTTGAGCAGGTTGAGTATCTGGAAAAAATTATTATTTCAAATACAAATCATTATTTCTAACCTTGTCAATGTCTTGACTATATTTTCTATTCATTTTACAACTCATGGTGGTAAATAAGTGTGACTTTTCATGGAAAACACAAAATAATTGTCTGGGTGACCCCAAACTTTTGAACGGTAGTGTATATCCCGGGAACAAACACAAAGATAAAGAAGTGAACAGAGAATAGTACGGCCAGGAAATGAGCTGTGCACACCTAATAAAATAAGGATCTTCATTGGAACAATAAAGGGTCTATGTCCATGGCAAACAGAAAGTTGAAAAAGACAAAGTGTGATAGAAGATAGATTGAAGTCTTCAATTAATAAACATAACACCGTCCTCATCAATAGCCGATTAACGAAATAACTGAGCATTCAAACAAACTCTGTGTCACGGCCAAATACAAAATTAGAATGGGGAGTACTCCGATCTATTCAGAGAGAGACAGAAGGAAAAATTAGAGCCTGATAGCATAAGTGCCAGCAAATAAAAATAATTATGGGCCAAAAGGATTATAAAGTAAATGCTAATGCGGCTCAGGCTGGAATAAGTCACATATAGTCCACTGTTTACAGCAGGAGACGGTAAAGTAGGGGACAGCTGCTTGCACTTAATCGCCACTCGGTGCTAACGGAAAAACTCGACGTACCGGGAGAAATAAGGTGAAAACGACGTGGTTGTCGGGCTGGTGTTAGACGGCGGACAAGGAATATAAGGTACAGACCCACCCTCCCATCCGTTATTATGGGGAATGTACGATCTATATTGGAAAAGGTAGATGAGCTAGCGGCTATCTCCCGCTACGATAGCATATACCGGGAGTGCTCCCTCCTTTTGTTTACCGAGACGTGGCTAACTGAACTAGTAGCAGATGCTAACATTGAGCTGGAGGGTTTCCACACGATACAGGCAGACCGAACACCAGACAGTGGAAAAGCAAGGGGTGGTGGAGTGTTGATCTATGTTAATAACAACTGGTGCAGACCGGAACACATCACTGTTAAACAACAACACTGCAGCAAAGACATCGAGTTGCTAGCTGTTAGCATGTGGCCTACCTATCTCCCGAGGGAATACTCACACGTGATCTGCATTGTTATTTATGCAAATCCGACGGCAAACGCTGGGACAGCGCGTGACGTCATCCACTCAGTAACTGGCAGGCTGCAGACAGAACACCCAGATGCTCTTCTCCTCATCTCAGGCGATTTCAACCATGTTTCACTGTCTCCCATTCTACCCACGTTTACCCAGTATGTCACATGCCACACTAGAGACAATAAAACACTGGACTTATTCTACGCAAACACTAAGGAGGCATACACCTCATCACAACTCCCCCCACTCGGGAGATCGGATCACAACTTGGTTCATCTCCGGCCGGTGTACAAACCCCTAGTGCACAGACGACCTCCGGCCATGTGCACAGTGAAGTTATGGTCTGAGGAGGCAATGGACGCTCTAAAGGGCTGTTTTGAAACCACCGCCTGGAAGCAGCTCTGCGATCCACATGGTGAGGACATCGATGGCCTCACTCACACCATCAAGGACTACATCAGCTTCTGTGTGGACAAATCCGTTCCCACCAAGACCATATGGTGTTGCTCAAACAACAAACCCTGGATCAACCCTGAGATAAAAACACTTCTGAGAGAGAAGAAGAGGATCTTCAGGTCGGTGAACAGGGAGATGCTGAAGTCCGTACAGAGGGAGCTGAGGAGAAAGATCAGAGAAGGCAAGGACAGCGCTTCAGGAAGAAGATGGAGGACAAGCTGCAACACAGCGACATCAGCGGGGTCTGGAGAAACCTTAAAACCATCTCTGGGCTCCAGAATACCTCCCCCCAGGCCACGGGGGCAGGGAGTGGGCGAACAATCTGAATCTGTTTTTTAATAGGTTTGATCAACCGCCCTCCCCCCCGCCTGCACAACAACCACTGCTGCCTCTGAAGACATCAAGTCCTGCTGTCCACTCCCCACTCCACCATCACCCCCCCACTCCCAACACACAGCCCCCCAACCTGACCCTCACTAAGACCCAGGTGAGGACGGAGCTGAGGAAGATCAAGGCGAGGAAGGCGTCGGGACCGGACGGCATCAGTGCAAAGCTCCTCAAGTCCTGTGCAGACCAGCTGTGTGGGATTGTGGAGTACATCTTCAACCTGAGCCTGAAGCTGGGGAGGGTACCACAGTTGTGGAAAACATCTTGTGTGGTACCTGTACCAAAGACTTCCCACCCCAAAGACCTGAACAGCTACAGACCAGTGGCCCTGACGTCCCACATGATGAAGACCCTGGAGAGACTGCTCCTTGCTCACCTCCGCCCCCTGGTGGGTCCAGCGATGGATCCACTCCAGTTCGCCTACCAGCATGGTATTGGGGTGGAGGATGCGGTCATCTTCCTCCTTCACCGTTCTCTGTCCCACCTGGAGAAGCCCGGGAATGCGGTGAGGATCATGTTCTTTGACTTCTCCAGTGCTTTCAACACCATCCAACCGATGATCCTGAAGGACAAGCTGCTGTGCACAGGGGTGGACCAGCACCTGTCATCATGGATCCTGGACCACCTCACAAACCGGCCTCAGTTTGTGAGAACCCGGGACTGTGTGTCCGACACGATCATCGGTAGCACGGGGGCCCCCCAGGGAACGGTTTTGGCTCCCTTCCTGTTCACCCTTTATACTGCGGACTGCTCACACAACACAACACACTGCCATCTACAGAAGTTCTCTGACGACTCTGCGATTGTCGGCCTCATCTCCAACGGAGATGAAGCTGAGTACAGAGGGCTTATCCAGGACTTTGTGGACTGGTGCCATCGGAACTGCCTCCAGATCAACGCGAGGAAAACTAAGGAGTTGGTGGTGGACTGCCGCAGGCAAGGACAACCCCTCACAGCACCAGTAAACCTCCAGGGAACAGACATCGAGATGGTGACATCCTACAAGTACCTGGGTGTTCATCTGAACAATAAACTAGACTGGTCACACAATACCGACGCACTCTACAAGAAGGGACAGCACAGGCTGTTCCTACTGAGGAGACTCAGGTCTTCTGGTGTACAAGGGGCGCTGCTGAAGTCATTCTACGACACGGTGGTGGCATCAGCCATCACTTTTGGAGTGGTCTGCTGGGGCAGTGGCATTACAGCAGCCGATAGGAAGAGACTGAACAAACTGATCAAGAAAGCTAGCTCTGTCCTGGGGCAGCGCCTTAACCCAGTGGAGGAGATGGGAGAGAGAAGGATGGTGGCTAAACTGCCATCTCTGCTGGAGTCCGAGTTCCACCCTATGCAGGACACACTGAATGCACTAAGGAGCTCATTTAGCAGTAGACTACATCATCCTAGGTGCACAACCGAGAGGTTTCGCAGGTCCTTCCTATCAACGGCTGTCAGTCTGTATAACCTAAGCAGGGCTGCTCGCAGAGATGGCAAAAAGACGTGACAACCTAATGGTATTGAATGCAAAAGACGCAATAGACTTACACAATGGTCCCCTCCGGTATACAACTAGGAAAATAACGGTAGCTACGGAGGGTGACAATATGTATGGGTACATAATCATACCATGTAGGATAACTAAGTTGACGGTTATGCCGTTTCATTCCATCTAGTTACAATGCTCCGCACTGTGTGTGTTTATATATTTATATATTTATTCCATCTAGCGACAATGCTCCACACTGTGTGTTTATATATTTACATATTTATTCCATCTAGCTACAATGCTCCGCACTGTGTGTTTATATATTTACCTCCGCCAGGTCGACGGCCAGGAGGAGGTTATGTTTTTGCCAGCGTCTGTCTGTCTGTCTGTCTGTTGGTTAGCAAGATAACAAAAAGTTTTGGACGGATTTCCATGAAACTTTCACGCCTTGTTGGAAATGCTACAAGGAAGAACTGATTAAATTTTGGGGATGTTCCGGATCACCATCTGGATACAGGAATTTTTTAAATGATTCTTTAACATTGTGAGATACGGCCATTTTCAACATGTGTGCAGGGGCAATAGAGGGCACTGGTCGTCGTGTCTGATGAACACAAACTCCGCCTTCTTCAAAGTTTTAGGCACAAAAGCACGCAGAAAACTGTGGTGGCCAGGGCCCGCCAGCGTGCCTGTGTTTGCGCTACGCTGCAAAAGCTGAGACGGCCAGCTGTCCGGCGCCGGATTATTTGGCAGAAATTCCCCGGCCAGCCATAGGGGCTGCGCAAAAACCAGCTCTCTGCCGGGGGACGCTTCCAAATCCTCTTTTTTCCGCGGAGCGCAAACCCAATAAAACCCACGGCAACCATTATCGCGCCTTCTTTTGTCCTGCGACTCCGGAACAGAGAGGAATCCCGGCGCGAGTAATGCTGCGCCTGATATGTGTGACTCTAATGCTAAAAGTGACTGCATCAGGGATTTTCGACCTGAAGTCGCACTTTGCTACACAGCGCCACAAAAACTGTGTAGCCAAATTCCATCGATGGATGTACATTTTCAGCCAGTGAGAGAACCGACGCCTTCCAAATCCAATGCATCACTAGCAGAAGTGATGTTTTGTCATTTTGTGGCAGAGCACAATCTACCCCCATTGGTGGCAGATCGCTTCAGTGATTTGGTGCCAACATTGTTTCCTGACAGCAAGAGCACTCAATTTTTTTGTGCTACTTGGCTTATTATTTTCACATTACCAAAAAGTTATGGCTCAACATTGTGTCCATATAAGTGTACATTTGAATAAATATGTTTGAAACAGTTCATGTTGCAGTTGATGTTTGCTTAGTTTTTGTTTGTTTGTTTTTGCTTCAGTTTTCTTTCATCTGCCGATAAATACAGTTTTTAAGTACTCAGTACAGGTGTGAAAGCCCCCCCCCCCAATAAGGGAGGCATGAGGTCAGTACAGGTGTGAAAGCCCCCCCAATAAGGGAGGCATGAGGTATGCCTTGACAGGTCGCAGCCTGGCACTTTGCAGATGGAGGAGATGGACACAACAGCAACACTTCAGTTTATTACCTCCGCCAAGGATGTAATGCTTTTACTACTGAACCACTAATCCTATCATTGTGAATCCAATTGCTAGTCATATGTTTTCATGGTCAAGGAATCTGAAAACCTACACACAAACACTGTATGGGGGGGAACTGTGGCGCTTGGCGGAGGTCTGCGCTCTCCGAGTGCTTTTCTAGTTACATATTTATTCCATCTAGCTACAATGCTCCACACTGTGTGTTTATATATTTACATATCTATTCCATCTAGCTACAATGCTCCGCACTGTGTGTGTTTATATATTTACATATTTATTCTATCTAGCTACAATGCTCCGCACTGTGTGTGTTTATATATTCATATATTTATTACATCTAGCTACAATGCTCCGCACTGTGTGTGTTTATATATTTACATATTTATTCTATCTAGCTACAATGCTCCGCACTGTGTGTGTTTATATATTCATATATTTATTACATCTAGCTACAATGCTCCACACTGTGTGTCTATATATCTATATATTTATTCCATCTAGCTACAATGCTCCCCACCGTGTGTCTACATATTTATGTTTATATGTACATATGTATACTCGCTGCTCTTGTTTTTTCTTGCCTTCTGATTGTTGCTCTGAGTGTTGCTATCCCTGTGCTGTTGCAATCCTGGAATTTCCCCATTGTGGGACTAATAAAGGCTTATCTTATCTTATCTTATATCCTCTAATCGTAACAATGAAAGTAAGAAAAAACCTGTCGCACATATTTTATTAACAAACCAGTGCTGTGGCAAAGAGTCCGGGTGATGCCCAACCATGTAATCCAGGTACTGAGTAGGATAGATCAGGTCGAAAGATCCATGGTTGGCTGACATGTTCATCTAGTTGTCAGGGCTCTGGATTGCCGTTCCTAGTCACAGGTGGGGTCCACACCACCGGGAGGGAGCTGACGAATTCCTCGGCTTTGTCTGGGGACTGAAAAACCTCAGTTTTGCCGACGGCTTTGACTTTCAGTGTAGCGTGGTAAAGCAGAAAGAACTCCACTCCTTTTGCTCGGGCCGTGTTCATGGCTTTGGAGAAAGCTTGCCGTCACCTGACAGTGTAGCCGCTGTAGTCGGGTGAGAAGCAAACCGATCGTCCATCAATTATGAGCGGGGATTTCTTTGCAGCACGGAGGATAAACTGGTGTGTTGTGTACCAAAGCACATTAAAGATTAGGGTACGAGGGGCATCTTTCCTCCTGTTGTTGTCACTGAACACACAGTGGGCTCACCTGATCTCACCCTCTACATCACCTAGAGTAGGGAACCACTTTGGTAGCGACTTCATGAGAAACTGCACAGCATTGGACCCTTCAAGTCCTTCTGGTAGTCCAGTGGTGTGAATGTTACATCTCCCGTTTTGGTCCTCCATGTTAGCTAGCTTAAGCTGCATTGTCTCCAACGCGTCCTCCTGGTTAGCTAGCCTTTCAGAGTTACTTTCAACATCCGACCGTATTTTGTTCAGTTCCACATTAACGATGCTGAGACTCTTGGTTAGCAATAAGTCTGCCTGTATGGCTCGTAAGTTTTCTTCCGTGTTTTCTCCCATCTGCTGGAGTTTATCAAAGCGTACCTCCAGGAAGCCACGTTGTTCCTCAAGTGCAGCATCCGCTATGGCCTCCATGTCAGACATCCCTCGTGTCTTTACAGCAAGACTGGGCTCAAATCTCTTGCTTGAATCGGTCATGGCATTTCTACAATCAATACTGCAGGCAACTGACAGACAAAATAGTTGTCACAACAGTGAATATCAATAAAAAAAAAAAAAAAGCAATGCTGGGTTGAGTAGATTTGACCTAAGCTGCCATTTTGTCCAGCTGATCATGTGGCTCCCAGGATTTTAAATCATTATGTTTTTATTCATGTTTTACACAATGTCCCAACTTCACTGGAATTGGGGTTGCATTTATGTCTCCTACATGTCTCCCCACGTTTCAAAACTGCCACCATAATACCAGTCCTAAAGAAGCCCGTCCCATCCAGCTACAATGATTACCAGCCCGCAGCACTGACCCCCATCATAATGAAGTGCTTTGAGCGGTTGGTCATGCAGAACATCAAGTCCATCCTCCCTCCTTCCCATGACCCATCTCAGTTTGCATACAGGTCAAACAGATCCACACAAGATGCCATCACTGCTGCTCTCCATCCAGCCCTAATCCAACGGGACTCAAAGAACTCCTACGTGCGAATGCTGTTCTAGGACTTCAGTTCAGCATTCAACACAATCATCCCCCAGCACCTAATACAAAAACTCACGACACTTGGGACTCAAAACCTCTCTCTGTAACTGGGTGCTGGACTTTCTCGCAGGGAGGCCACAGAATGTGCGGGTTGGCAGCAACACCTCTCAGACCATCACATTGAGCACGGGGGCCCCACAGGGGACCCACAGGGGACCCACAAGGGTGCGTGCTCAGCCCGCTGTTCTTCACCCTGCAGACCCATGACTGTGCACCAGCCTACAACACAAACCACATCATCAAGTTTGCAAATGACATGACGGTGGTGGGCCTCATCACCAACAACGAGGAGGCCAACTACAGAAATGAGGTGAGCCAACTAGTCCAGTGGTGTAAAGACAATAACCTCTTCATGAACGTGGGAAAAACCAAGGAGATTGTGGTCGACTTCAGGAGGGGACACACACAGCATCCCCCTCTGATCATCGATGGTGCAGCTGTGGAGAGGGTGAGCAGTACCAAGTTCCTGGGGGTGCACATCTCTGAGGACCTCTCCTGGTCCAACACCACCACATCACTGGCCAAGAAGGTTCAAATTTGCCTCCATTTCCTCCGCAAATTGAGGAGAGCATGAGTCCCACCCCCATCATGTGCTCATTGTACCAGGGCACCATCGAGAGAATCCTCACCAGCTGCATCACGGTGTGGTATGGAAGCTGCACTGCTTCTTGCCGTAAGACACTAAAACGCTCAGTGAAAGTAGTCAGCAAGATCATCTGTGCCCCTCTGCCCCCCCCTCTCGGACATCTACCTCACCCGCAGAGCCATCAACATTGCAGGCGACACCTCCCACCCCTCACACTCCCTCTTCAGCCCCCTGACCTCGGAAAAAAAGGTACTGAAGCCGCCGTACCCGCTCCACAAGACTGCAAAACAGCTTTGTTCATCAGGCCATCAGGACCCTGAACTCTGTCCATTTCTTCCCCTCTGGGCCGTAACGCACTGACCTGCACAATAACTACCTCAGCTGTTGGCACAGAAAGACTGGCAGACCAACAGGAACACATTTGTTCCTGTATGTCTCTGCACTTTACTAAAACCATTTGCACAAATGCCATATCTGCTGCTGTCTGTCATTGCAATACTGATCATGTGCAGTCCTATCCGTCACTGTCTACATCTAAACTACCACAGTGAACTTGCAGTTACAAGTATTACTGCTCTACTTTTCTGTATATAAGATTGCTGGGTTTCATTGTTTATCTTTTATCTTTATTTGCACTATGGGAGGTCTGGGTCTATCTTTTGTCACCATTTGCACTACGGGTAGCATTACTGTACATAGACTGCTGTTGTTCTTTTTCCAGCCTTATTCCTTTTTCTTTTTTATATTTCAATTCTCTTGTATGTCCTGTATGTACCAAAAGCCAGTTTAGAAAGCTTGGGATCAGTCCGCCAAGGTCTCCGCCTTTGACCGCCACCTAATCCACCTAATCCGGATACAAGCAGCTGAAATGAGCTTTCTCCGTAGGATTGCTGGACTCACCCTCAGAGATAGGGTGAGGAGCTCAGTCATCGGGGAGAGGCTCAGAGTAGAACCGCTGCTCCTCCACATTGAAAGGAGTCAGTTGAGGTGGTATGGGCATCTGATTAGGATGCCTCCTGGACGCCTCCCACTTGAGGTGTTTCAGGCACGTCCCATTGGGAGGAGACCCCGGGGCAGATCCAGGACTCGGTGGAGAGACTATGTCTCCCAGCTGGTCTGGGAACGCCTTGGTATCCCCTCTGAAGAGCTGGAGCAGGTGGCTGGGGAGAGGGAAGTCTGGGCTTCTCTGCTTGAACTGCTGCCTCCGCGACCCGGACCTCCGGAAAAGCGGTAGAAGATGGATGGATGGATGGATGGATGGTCCTGTATGTATAATAGTACTGACAAATGACTAAAAAGTACTGACTAAAAAGCGACTACAGTATTTTGGGGGAGTCGATATTGACAAATCAAATTTTATTATCCCCAAATCAAAAAATGAGGAGTTTGAACATTACTTAGAGAATCAAAATTGGGAGCAGCTCATGTCAACATGTGAAGCAGATGATTGTTGTAATTTTATAACTGCAACAATCACAAAGTCTATAGAAAAATTTTCAAAGCAAATTAAAAGTAGACAACAGAAGATTAGCCTACCATGGTTAAATAATGAAATAAGAAAACTTATGAAGAGGCGAGACTATGCACTGAAAACATCACTAACCTCCAAACTACAAAATGATCACCTTGTGTACAAAAGTTTAAGAAATAAAGTGGTACATGAGCTGCGAAAATCAAAAATATCTTATTACAATAAACTGATAGATCATGCAAAGGGTAAAAACAGTTCCCTATGGAGGCATTTAAATAACTTAACTAATAAAAAAAACGATCAGAAGGGGGTAAAGGAACTTAGAATCAATGGCAAGACCGTCAGTGACAAGGCTACTTTGGCAAATGAATTTAATTCACACTTTGTGGGCTCTGTGGAAGACTTGACAAAAATTTTTGTGCTGCCAAATGTGCTCAACAACACAAATTCCATACTTCCAACAGATACTTTTCACATCGATGAGGTAAATGAGAAGTTAATTGCTGGTATTGTTAAAACACTGTCAAACTCAAAAACTAATGATATCTACAATATGAGCACCTCCTTTCTCAAAATGAACAGCAAAATATTAATCAAACCACTGACTCATCTCATTAATCTCTCCATTAGGTCTAGTACATTTCCATCTGGCTGGAAAAAAGCTGTCGTCATACCAGTTCATAAATCAGGCAGTAAAGACGATATATGCAATTACCGCCCAATCTCTATCTTACCAGTCCTATCTAAGGTTCTTGAAAAAGTTGTAGCTACACAGCTGATAGACTACTTACAAGACAGTCAACTTCTTCATCCACATCAATTTGGTTTTAGACCAGGATACTCAACAGAAACAGCAAATTGTTGCCTTATTGAAAACGTCAAACAGTCCTTGGACAGGGGTAATGTGGTAGGAGCTGTTTTTCTAGATCTCAAAAAGGCTTTCGATACTGTAAACCACAGTTTGCTTTTATCCAAAATGGTATCTTTTAACTTCTCCCCAAATACATTAGAATGGTTTGCATCTTATCTCCAGAATAGAGAACAGTGTGTAAAAGTTCACCAGGATAAATCCTCATTTTTAAACAACCGCATGGGTATCCCACAAGGGTCCATTCTTGGTCCTTTACTTTTCAGCATTTTTATTAATGACTTGCCGTTACACTGCTCAGCTGCAACATGCCAACTTTATGCAGATGATGCAGTTATTTACACAGCTGCCAAGACTCCAGCACAGGCTGCAGATGTACTGTCTACAAGTATGGTTGATGTCCAAGAGTGGCTCCTCAAGAACCATCTATTGCTGAACCTTCAGAAAACAGTCTCAATGTGCTTTTCAATCAAAAAATGTAACCTGCAACATTTTAAAGTTAATATACATGATCATGACATCAGTTTAGCTACAGAATTCAAATACCTTGGCATTGTACTAGATCCTCAACTCAAATTTAATCTTCATATAAAGAAAATTTCAAAAACAGTAAAAAAAAATCTGAACTGCTTTAAATTAATTAGATATTACATACCTTACGAAGCAGCTGCACTGTATATGCATTCTATGGTTTTTTCTCATATATCATACTGTTTGACAGTCTGGGCTCAAGCAGCCCCTTCCACAATAAGACATATACAGTAGGTTCATTATATAATCAAACCCTAAAAATCTTGGACAAAAAGCCCATTAGGTGGCATCACTGTAATGTTTTAAAAAAATACAACCTATTGAGTTTTGAGAGCTTCATTGACCTCTGTCTTCTGAAATTAACGTTCAAATGTTTCCATAAATCAGCACCCGAGCCACTTGCTGGTTTCGTCCAAAGACAGGACAGCAGCAGAGCCACCAGGAGTTCTGTTAACAATAACTGTAAAATATTCCACCGCAGAACCACATTTGGACAAACAGCTTTCTCTATAAAGGGCAGTCACATCTGGAACACAATGCCAAATGTAATTAAAATAATAACGGACTTTAAAACATTCACTAAAAATGTTAAAAACTGGCTGAAAAATAAACAAGAATGTACTCATGTATGAATTAATTGTCTGCAAAGTGAGAGTGAATGAAGGGAAGGAATAAATGTGTTTGTTTATAGTGAGTGACGGAGGGAGGAAGGCCTGAAATAGGCAAATGTGAGTTATGTTATATGTGTTAAATGTGAGTCAGGCTGTTTTATTTGTGTATTTATAATATTTATGTTAAATGTGAGTCAGGCTGTTATATTTGTGTATTTATAATATTTATAATATTTATAATTGTGTATTTATAATTTTTCTGCATTGATGTATGTGGTTATTGTGTATATTTTTTATCTTGATTCTTTTTTCTAAAGCCCATCCAGGGACAAGAGTTGCAAATTAGCTAATAGCTATACACTCTATGTGCAACACATCAGATTGATTGTCTTTGATTAATTGTCTATGTTTATTGCACTGTCCCTGTCAAATAAACTAATCTACTATCTACTACTACAAATAAAATATTTGAATCTTGAATCTTAACCCCTTGCACTCCGGTCAATTTTCCTAAAAACGCCAAAAAAAAATGTGCCCAAAGTAAATCGAAAGCTGTTCTTCAACCCTTTGCAGCAGCAAAAGAAAACACTTTGAAATTTTTGGCAAAAAAAACATGATCTCTCTAAGTGCTCCGGCCACTGAGTTACAGTCATCTAAACATAGTGAACTTGAAGAAAATAAATTTGGTTTGGGTGTTTTTTTGGATACAAATGCTTGCAAATAACACAGCTTCAGATCCGGGCTGGAAAATGTAACAGAAATGTAGAACCAAGTGTTATCCAGCTGGGGTCCAAATTTTGTAACAATACCACAAAAAATGAATATATTACAGTGATCCCTCACTTATCGCGGTTAATGGGTTCCAGAACCGACCGCGAAAAGTGAAAAACCACAAAGTAGCGTCACCCCTAATGACGTCACCCATAAATAATACGTACGTTCATTCTCTCACTCTCTCTCTATACGTGTGTGTAAGTGTACATACATATGTAGATGTAAATAAAGTGTACATAAATATGTTTTTAGAACTCTTTTATTCTTATAACAAGATACGTAACTCAAGATGAAGATGATTTACTGCACAGGTTAATGAGAGCTTTACTGCTCCTCAGGTGATGCCTCATCGTCAGGTGCTAGAGGCGCAGGATCGTCGAGGGCAGCTTCCGATAGAGCTGGAGAAGCTGCAGGAGGCGGCGTAGTGGCTCGACGGGAAGACTATTTCGCACAAAAAGGCACAAGAGAACAGCGAAAAGTTCCACGCGGCGAGACTAAGCAACACGAGCGATAAAGAACAATGAATGCGGTCTTCCTTCGCTGGGTATGGGCGCTCGGCAGGGAGAGAAGCTGGGTAAAACGTCTCGGCCAATCAGCTTGCGAGATTCCTGAGCCGAGCCAACACGAGAACAGCGAACAGAGAGATACCTGATGTTCTAATGTAGTAGTAGAACTACTCTGTAGTCTGTAGTCTCCCTGCCTTCTGCTAGCGCCAGCCCATTTTTTCTCAATTTTGAATTTTTGATGAATATTTTTGAAAAATCCACGATGCACTGAGGGCGCGAAAGGTGAGGCGCGAAGTAGCGAGGGATCACTGTACACAGCTTTTTCCTCAGGTAGTTCCCAGGCGTTTTGGAACTGTGCCAAATTGTGCCAAATGGCACAGTTTGGAAAAACGTCTGTAACTTTTGAATGATTCAATATAGAAGCTTCATTTTGGGCTCTAATGAAAGGTCACACTCAGGGCTGTCTGTGTGTGTGGGGGGGGGGGGGTTGTCCCCCCACCCCCGCTCGCTACAGAGGATGGACTTTGGCCATCGCTACACAACGGATTAGCCTCATGTGGTGATGTGGGACAGCAGCGCAATCACCGCGGCTCCCCCCCCCCCTCGCTGCAGAAGAATAGCGGGGGTGGGGTGGGGGGGGGTGTTCACAGTCTGTACGCGGCGAACAACCCCTTGTACAACAACTTGTTGTACAACTCTTGTACAGCGGCGCACGAACTGCGCCGCGAAGCACAGTTGTAATTTACCGATCGGTCAAAAGTCATTTTTGATTACAATTTTCAGGGATAAAAAATAATTTGGCTTATAACACCTTACCTCTTCACAGCCACATTGTCCTGGCCAACTTCTCTTCCTCATTGTCAGACGAACGCGACGCTGGTCCGCTCGTGGTTCTGGTCTCGCTGGTCCGCTCGTGGTTCTGGTCTCGCGGCCCGGTCAAAACATAATTCCATTATTGCGGTTTTGTGCTTCCATGATTGCGGTTTTTGGCGAACGATTTTTCAAAACAAATAACAGTAGTAATTAAAAAAAGACTGGCGAAGGCGTGTGCGTCACTCAGCCTTCGTCGTCAGCCTCCGTCGGTCTATGACCGTGGAAGAAATCATAACGTCTCATAACGTCTAATCCTTTTTTGATCCGCTCCAGCAGTCAGTCTTCACCCAGCCTTAAAAAAAACAGCTCGCGAACTTCTCTGCTTCAATTGGCTCACTGCATTCACAGCAGGCGGGTCCTTCTGGCTAGGTTTTCAGTCACTGGTTCTTCAAGGTTTCAGAAACCCAATTCAAGGCTCTTATTAGTCAAATGAGAGGTCAATCAGATGAACTAATCTGTTTGCGGCTGTGTCTGCAGCTTATTTTTTTCAGTGCGCGCTTGGACGCCACTACATCACCATCACCACCTACATCACCATCTACACCATGCGTCCTAGGGCGCACGAGAGTGCCCTCGTGCGCTCTCGGACGCAGAGACTTGCCCGTCCACGGTACAACGGAGCACAAGAGGTTAAACTGTGTATTCTGGGACTTTTCCCTGTAAACTGCAAGCTAACCAAAGCAGATAAGAACATGGCGGGCTCAGGGTATCTGCAGGTTTAATGAAGTTAAAACTTTTTAAGGCCACTTTAATCAAATTTAAGACCTTTCATCTGCGAAATAGCAAAAAGTGTGACCACATTGCAAATAGTTTTGTCCACAGATTTAATGGAACTGAAAGTGCTGAAAAATAAACATCAATATCACAACTCCATAGGCAGAACACAGGCAACTTGTAACAGCCTGAATGATATGACAATATTTCAAACAAATATGAAAATGTGCTTGTAGCATTTGACAAAAACAAACATTAAAGAACATTACACAATAAGATCTCTAAACTGAATATAGGGGCTCTCCCATGCTCTCCTCACTCCCATAATTATGGCATGGAACTGAGTTCTGTAGCCTTTGTCTCCAGCTCTGCTTCCACTTGTTTTAATTCGCACAGCTGTTCTTTGTATCTCTTCCTCAGCGTGTTTGATTTTGTGATGAGCTGGGCCAATAAGGTTCCAGTCTTTCCTTCAGCTTCTTCTGCAAGCTGATCATCATCCCTGTGTAGGCTGGTGGATACCTGGATCAGAGTTTGCCTCTTTTTCTTAAGCTCCTCTAAGTTTTCCTCTGCAGCTTTTCGCTTCTGTGCCTGGACATCAGTGATTTACAATCAGCTGAGCCCACCCCCACCCCCACCCCCACCGCACTGCTCTTGTTGAAGCAGTTCCAGGAACTTCCAGTTGACATTGGGTCCATCCATGGAGACTGAGAGCAGCTTTTGTAAGTCCAGCTGCTGAGTACATTCCTGAGGACGAAAGGAGTGTCATTTATCAAGCAGAGTTACAAGGTGCTTAACATGTAGAAATAAAATAGCAGTCAGGAAAAGAATGAAGTACATAACAGTTGCATAAAAATTAAGTTTATAATAAAACAGAAATATATATACAGTGGGGCAAAAAAGTATTTAGTCAGCTACCAATTGTGCAAGTTCTCCCACTTAAAAGATGAGAGAGGTCTCCAATTTTCATTATAGGTATACCTCAACTATGAGAGACAAAATGAGGGGAAAAAAATCCAGAAAATCACACTGAATGATTTTTAATGAATTAATTGGTAAATTCCTCGGTAAAATAAGTATTTGGTCAATAACAAAAGTTCATATCAATACTTTGTTATATACCCTTCGTTGGAAATGACAGAGGTCAAACGTTTTCTGTAAGTCTTCATAAGGTTTTCACATACTGTTGCTGGTATTTTGGCCCATTCCTCCATGCAGATCTCCTCAGGAGCAGTGATGTTTTGTGTTTTGTTTTCTGGACATGTACTGGCTTAAGCAGGGGGACACGTCTGGCACTGCAGGATTTGAGTCCCTAGCGGCGTAGTGTGTTACTGATGTAGCCTTTGTTACTTTGGTCCCAGCTCTCTGCAGGTCATTCACTAGGTCCCCCCATGTGGTTCTGGGATTTTTGCTCACCGTTCTCGTGATCATTTTGACCCCACGAGGCGAGATCTTGCGTGGAGCCCCAGATCGAGGGAGATTATCAGTGGTCTTGTATGTCTTCCATCTTCTAATAATTGCTCCCACAGTTGATTTCTTCACACCAAGCTGCTTACCTATTGCAGATTCAGTCTTCCCAGCCTGGTGCAGGTCTCCAATTTTGTTTCTGGTGTCCTATGACAGCTCTTTGGTCTTGGCCATAGTGGAGTTTGGAGTCTGACTGTTTGAGGTTGTGGACAGGTGTCTTTTATACTGATAAGTTCAAACAGGGGCCATTAATACGGGTAACGAGTGGAGGACAGAGGAGCCTCTTAAAGAAGAAGTTACAGGTCTGTGAGAGCCAGAAATTTTGCTTGTTTGTAGGTGACCAAATACTTATTTTACCGAGGAATTTACCAATTCATTCATTAAAAATCCTTCAATGTGATTTTCTGGATTTTTTTTTTTTTCCTCATTTTGTCTCTCATAGTTGAGGTATACCTATGATGAAAATTGGAGACCTCTCTCATCTTTTAAGTAGGAGAACTTGCACAATCGGTGGCTGACTAAATACTTTTTTGCCCCACTGTATAACAAGTAAACAAACTGATGGGCATACCTGCTGCATGGCAATGCCATGTGTAATGTCGAACACAAATGTGACATTTTCAGAAATGTTCTTTTTAAATGTTTTAACACTTAATTTTTCAGTTGAAAATAAAATTTGTTCTTTCTGAAGGATTAAAACAACAGAACTGCAATAATGATGATAACATCATGTCATCAAGATATGTTTAAACAGAACAACAACAACAATAACAAGCATCAACGATGTATAACACTTTTTCTTACAAGTATTCTATTGAGAAAAAAAAAAGCTGTAGCTAGATTACTGGTAATTTCTTAGTGTGGGGTTCTTACTTACTTGAAAGTGGTGAAGTAAATCCTGAGCTGTTCCGTGACCCATGAACTGGGAGCCCAGGTATCTGGATTGGACTCGATCATCTTTGAAGTAACGGACATGTAGGTCCAGCTGCTTCGTTTCAGTTGTTTGGTTGAGGGTTTCGTCAAACATCAAAGTAAAGCTGTCTTTGTTAACGTCGGTGACGAGGAGTTTAATGATGTGTGGAGCCAAACCAAATTTTGAAATGCAGGCTGATTTGTCTCTACCGCACGTAAAGTTTTTAGCGATTTCTGAGTCAGTAAACATAGCTCGGAAAATGTCTCCAACTCCTTCGTTGGCGTTCTAGGACTGGTGTTTGGTTACTGTGTGCAGACACCACGGTACCTCTGCTTGAAGTGTAGCGGTGGACCCGAAGGTTGCTCTGAGGTCTGTTGCTGTGGTTTGAGCTGCTGCTGCTGCTGCTGCTGCTGGTATCGGAGATGGAGCTGAAGCCTGTGGTACTGATGAGATGGAACAGTATTGAAAAATGGCAGGCGTTTGTTAGCAGGTTTTTGCAGCCGTTTTGTGCTTCTCGCTCTGCATATGCGATTCCACAGCTTTAATTCCCATCGAGCAGAGTTTAAAGAGCTTCTTGCACAGCGTACAGTGGGCCTCAGTTATTTCCTTGAACCGGTCTTAACCATGCCGCAAATGTCGGTTTATCCATCCAACTAAGATTAAATTTACATTTCCCCATGACTGACGTTGCCAATAGCTACTGAAGTGCAAGCTGCTAACGTGTAAACCTGAAAGTAGCCCCCTCCACCCACAAACAAATGATTGCTGTTGGTTCCGCTCACTTTCACTCCGTGGTGCTAAAATGCAGAGCAGTAATTACAAATTCGCCAAATTCTTTACAAAGATTTCACTGTACAATGTCAGAAAATATTGCAATTTTGTTCATTGTGTTTGTGGCATTTTTAAGACCTTTGAAAGGCGGATTTAAGGATTAATTGTAATTTTTAAGGATAATTAAGGCCTTAATTTTGGACAAACACATTTAAGACTTTTTAAGGACCCGCGGACACCCAGGGGCTATTGTTTAAAACAGACCATAGCAAAATTCTGGAGATCGATTACAAAACCAAGTTTACAAGTTTGCCTAACTTGTCTGTCAAACTCTCTTGCCCTACAAAACTGACTTGAAAGATTAAGTGTAACCATTATAAGTTTGATGATGTAAGGAAATTTTCAACAATTTTTGGAAGGGAAGAAAGACCTCCTTGCCTTGACAATATAACTTCTTGTGTTTCTTTCCTCGAATATGGCAGGTGGGGTATATTCAGTTTGTCTTTGCCTTGACATAATTATATGCATGCTTGTCATTTCAAACATGCTGACACCTAATCAACTGAAAATGTAAAAAGTCTGAAAATATGCAACTAAACAACTTTTAGCTTGTGATTCTTACTTCACAGAAAAAAAAAAAAAATCATCAACCAAACAAAGAACTAGCCAACAATGCAGCTCTTCTGACAGAAACAGCATTACTATTTACAACATATCACATGGTCACGAGCATTTATAAAAAGACTGTTTGGTAATTTAAACAATTTATCTGCACTGGTGCAAGTTCAGCTCTGATCGTTTTCACAGTGGTTTGCTATTCATGGTTGCATTGGTTTCTTCTTTTTTCTTTTTCAATCTGACTGTGAGCACAGACTCCCACAGACACCTGCTGAGACAACCTGATAAGAGTCAGCTGAAATATAAAATAATCAAGCTGACAGCAACATGATATGTTTCCATATGGGCAGTGCAACTTCCAAACAAGTGCTAAACTAAACAGAAGCATTAAGAGCGAGTGAGGGAGATGCTAACAGCGAAAGTGCTGTTGTCAGAGCTTCTTAGTTGAGTCAAAACATTCAGCTTAAGTTTGCAGTTAATCACAAATGACTGCAAATAAGCGGTGCAAAGGTGAGCGTGTAAACACTAACTGCCAAGTCTCTGCTGCTAGATGTCCACTGACACCATCCTGTTATTATCACTATATAGAACAACAGCTCGGTGGAGCAGTGGTTAGCACTGTGGCAGCACAGTAACAGGGATGGCAACAGGAAATTCTGATTTCAACTGAAATCTAATTTGGTCGATTGACTTATGGGGGGGCCGGGGGGCGCAGCCCCCCTGAAGCTGGGATGTTTTCAGTAAAACAGAAGTAATTTAGACTGAAAAAAATGATTAAAAAAAATGAAATACTAGACTTAGATAAATCATTAAATTTAATGAAAAGTTAACTTACTTTTTCTTCAATGTCGTCTCACTGTCTTTAGTCCAACATATTTAACAGTTCTATAAGAGTTTATTACAGTATTTACACTGGTCACCAAGTCACTTCTAATGTGAAACTTTCTTCCTTTTGGCAGCAAGCTGTGTCAGTCTCTGAACTTCATCTCCTTTTCTGGTTTCTTCAGAAATTGTCTGTTTCTGTTACCTCGTCGAACTTTGAGCCAATTTTCACCTTTACCGTCACTTTTCTCTCAAGCCAATTCCATCGGAACTTATTTTTGACACTTTTGTCTATTTCTAGCACTGATGACTCCTGATCCTTCGATAAAAATCTCATAATTCCGCTGAAAACAATACCGAAAGCTCAGAATTCCAACACGAACCAGCGATGTGATTTGGGGTTGGGGAAATTATCTGAAAATTCAGCAGGGGGTCTGGGGGACACAGTCCCCCAGCGGGGTCCAGGGCAGAGCCCCAGTGGGGGTGGGGGGGCAAGGGGGGCAAAGCCCCCCAAAGCTCCTCGGTTTTTATGATTTTTAAGTACCAGAACTGTGCTTAAATGACATAAAACAAACAGCTGAATGCCACTTATTACTGTATAATATTGACTTATGTTCCAAGAAGATAGCCTTCCTAAAATATTCCAACAAGCATTATCCATCACATGCTTTAACACTTGATTAAATCAAAATCAGTTAATTTTATCTATTCTATAATAGAAATAAAATTTCAACATACCATTACTTTTTATAATTTCAGCATTCATTTCAGATCACCAGTTTCAATCTCCATTGAGACTTGAGCAGTTCATTTTGCACAATCACTGTTGTAGCCAAGTCTTAGAAATATTCAAAAGTTATGAGTCCACTGTGCACTGTCAATTTCAAACTGTTTGGAATCATAAAAGGGGATGGTTAACTTTTATTACCGTTTCCTCCCCCGCGCAGCCCAGCTCATACAACCGTTGTACGCCGCCAGTAACAGAGAGTTAATGCCACTTCCAGTCCTGCCTGAAAGGGCGCAGCTTCACTGCGTTCGTGGACCACAAGCCGCTAACATACTTAACGTACTTTATCTTCCTGGAAGATAAAATAAAGCGGAATTCGGCGAATTAGCAGAAAATCACATCCCAAAGAACACGCCGCCATGAATCTTTGAAAAAGCATACAACGAGCCATTTGATTGGTCCAATCGTTTGCAACTATCCAGCAGTATCCAGCAGTAGCTTGACAGGGCTGTCAAGCTACTGCAATACAGCAGTAGCTTGAACACAACACATCCGGGTTATCGCGGGAGACGACTTCCGGGGAAGCGCCGAGCGCTTATGTAATCGTGTTGATTTTCGCTAAAATCGGTAACAATAAGGTACCTTACCCCCCTAAAATTTTCTCAACGGATTTATACGATTCACAGAAATGATCAATTTGAAAATAAATCGGCGGAAATCCGCGGATCGGCGGAAAATTGCCATCCCTGCAGTAAGAAGGCCTCAGGATTAATTCCACCCCTGACCATCGTGGGTTCGATCCCAACCCCTGACCATCGGTGGCCCTTCTGAGTGGAGTCTGCATGTTCTCCCAGTGTCTGCATGGATTTATCCTGGGTACTCCGGTTTCCTCCCATGGGACAAAAACATGCAAGTTGGGTTTATTCTTCAACCCCATTTCCCTTTGAAGTGCCTGAAAAACATACCCAAACTAAACTGAAAGCTGCTCTTCAGCCCCTTGCACTGTCTTCATGGGGTTGGTCTTGTTCAAAAGAAAACTCACTAAATTTTTTAGTAAAACAGTCAGAATCCCTCCAAGTGCTTCAGCCACTGAGTAACAGTGATCTAAACATACTAAATTTGAAGAAATAAAAGTTCGGCTGGGTGTTTTGGTTTGTTTTTTTTTTTTGTTTTTTTTTAGATACAAATGCCTGAAAATAACACACAGTTGTTATATACTGGCTGGAAAACACAATAGGAATGTAGAACCAATTGTTACGAAGTTCAGGTAAAAATTTGGTAACATCAGGACAAGAAATTAATATATTGCACACCTTTTTGTCAGGCGTCTTCAAACTGTGCCAAACCGTGCCATGGCCAACCCCTGCCCCCCCTCCCGTGATTCTTCAGCTAACGACCGGGTCAAGTAATTAATAATTTCTTCGATGTTCCGTGTTAATTTTAGACATTTTTCAAAAAGGTGAGTGATGTTACAACGCTTCTTTCTTGGATTCACGGACTGGTTTACACTAGCTTTACGCACCTGCGTTATGCACGCACTGTTGTGGGGGCAACAAAGCCGAATGGGCCCCTTGTGAGGTATCCCTGAATTCAGAAATTAGTTGGCTGAGCCACACGTCCATCATTTTCTTGCTCTGATATAATTGGCTTGTTGTGTTCCTGTTAGCTACGAGACTAGACCTTCATGGACCTTTATCGCTCATTGGGTTTCCACAACTGTCAATCACAAAATGGAGGGTCTATTGGGTCAAACGAGCTGTCAATCTCTCCCGGGCATGACCCATCCTAACCTGGATGGGGGAGGATTCTTTTTCTGGTTCAACCTCCTGGCAGTGATGTGTTTCTAGCTTACAAAGCTAACCATTTTCGGACGATTTTCGGCAGTTTTATGGTCTACTTATGGTCAGCTTCCCCGTCGTCATCAAGATGGACAATAAATCTTACTCAAATGGATGTATTGGACCCTCTTGGACCCTTTGCAATACAAATGGACCGTATTTGTGGAACAATCATTGATTCTGGGACGGCAACATGCTACTTTCGGTAAGTCCCTCATTCGAGCTCATGCGGTTACCTGGTTAAAAGTTATATTTCAATCCAGTGTTATCATTTTTCCAAAATCTGTTTTAATACATAAATAGACAAAATTCTAAGCTTTCAAATGATGTAAGACATGACTGCCTTCTGTAAGCATGTTTAACACAATTCACTATGACGCAGCCGAGATTTAAAAAAGAACATTTAAATACGTCCGGCCGCGGTATCCGGAAGTATAAAAGGTTAAGTGGAGACTTTGAAGTGGCCCTAGGTGTGAATATGTGTGTGAATGGTGAAAAGATTGGCACTGTACCGCGACGACCTCATCCATCCAGATGGATGCCCTGAATTTCCCTCTGGAAATTAATAAAGTATACAAAATACAAAAAAAGCAATAAAAGGCCCAAAAGAAAAGCTCTAACAATTTTGATTCTTGATTTCTTCTTCAAATTTTGACTTGAAAAGACAAGATCAGAGTGAACAAAGTTTTTGTCTCATCCCAGCTTTGAGACGATGACTAGTCTGCACTGGGTTTAAAATTTAAGTCATTTAAACAAAAAACCTTTATAATTAGTGTACAAAAGACTAAACAGTCATCCCTTCTAACAGCAGTTTCATTGTAAAACAGTGGTGAGAACTACAAAGAAGTCAACCAATGCAAAGGGTTTGAATTTATCTTTCCTGGTTTACAGAAGAGTAAATCTTTAGCCACATGTTAATCATTCAGCTATAACTCTCCTACACACCCACCACATGAACCTGCTTTAACAATTACACAACCGTTTTTATTGTAATTCATTAAACAAATGAAGGAATGAACGATTTCATAAGATTTTTCCACCTATTGTTGAAAACAGTTAAATGTCAAATATTCTGGCATTTCTATATAAGCCGATCCAAACTGTTAGAGCTGTGATACGAGGTCAGCAGTGGGTGTTAAGAGAATAGATGCGACACTTGATTGCATTGCCAATGGCGGCGTCTTAGAGCATCCCATTTTGGTTACACCCCCACTCATTCGATCATGCATCTACAAATCCTCGACCTAACCAGATTTGTTGTTCAATTGCTCGACAATCTGCACTCCGCCTGACATTCATCTCCAGCAAGAAAATAGAAGCACTATGGGATATAGTTGGATAAATGCGGACAAACCATGTCTGAGATATTTTCCAGATAAGAAAACAAAGTGTGTGTTTGATCAGTGACATAATAACAGTGCCAGAAAAGCTGAGCACACTCTTCCACAGCGGGGGGAGATGCAGAGAGTGAGGTGAGCTCACAAAAAGCTTTAGTGCTCCTGGGGCACTTTATCTCATATTTCTGAGCTGAGTAATGACTGAGTGAAAGAGACTATGGGATATCCAGGCAGCGATAGACGGGCTGTCAGCACCTTAGCTGGGTTTATAAAATAAGTACACAGAAATGCAGCATCCGCGTACTCGCAGTAAATTTGTAGCTGGCAGCTGTGGAAAACAAGATAATCAAACGACCGCAAGAGTTCAACATAAGAAAACCACTGTAGTTAATGACTGTTTGCATTCGGCTGCTCACGACTATGCAGCACACAGGCTTTATGAGGCAGGATTATGAGACATCCGTGAGTATCTCACACTTTTGCAAACTGTATTAAGTAGTACAGAAAAGATCTCTGTGTGTAGGTTTCATGTTAAAAAAAAAAAATACTGAATGTCCAGGGAAAGAAAATCACCAGTCTGGTTCTGTCTGTCTCTCCAGAACTGCACAAAATGTAAAAATGGGTTATCCACCTGCACCACTGCTTGTCAATAAAGTTACATTGTGACGTTGAAAACTGCTGTCGCACGCACAGTCAAGGGCTTGTTAACTGCATCACTGCACCGCGTCCGCTGTCCTTTGCCTGTGGGCACATACAGCAGGCCAACAAGAGTACAAATCCCCATTGGCTCCTCCCTGTGCACTTGCGTGGCTAAATCCTATAATGTGTAAAAATTAAAAGGCTAGTGCCACCGTGGTTATGCAGAGCAATGACCAGATTAAGTCTATGATTATGTTGTGTGTGGCTGCACATGCATCAGGATGGAGCGGACACGGCAGAGAGGCAGACTCACAGGGCCGGCAGCTCTGGCTGTCCATGTCTGTCACGCAGCTCCGGTCCTCTTGGTCCTCTCTGCGATTATTGGACAACAGCAACAAGTGGATCCCATACACTCCGCTTTGCATTTGTTCCATGTATGATCATTTCTGTATGATTTTCAATGTGTTTTGTCTCCGTTTTGCTTCTGGCCCGGGGCTGTCAGGCGATTGCACTGCCAGCGGGTCCTCCAGGGACCAGTGCTTCCTGCCCCGGCAGTGGGCATGCTATTTTAACATGGAAGGTTGAAACACTTTTGAGTAACTTCACAATTTTTTTTTCCATTTAAGTTTGCAGCTATTGCTCATAAACTTTCAAAATTTCTCCTCAGAAAATCACATTTTGAATGAATAATTATTAACTTTTCTTGAACATCAAAGACAATATTTGAGGCTTTTCTCATAAATTTGAGACATTTTTCTTGATGATTTTCAGATTTTTTCTGATAAATTCTGATAAATCGTGTTTCCTGCTAAATATGGTAGTCTGACAAAAAAAAAAAAAAAAAATATATATATATATATATATATATATATATATATATATATAAACTACCCACAAATATCCTGTGGTATAATCCAAATTAGGGCTGTGTGATATGGCAATACTATACAGACGTGGACAAAATTGTTGGTACCCCTCTGTTAATGAAAGAAAAACCCACAATAGTCACAGAAATAACTTGAATCTGACAAAAGTGGTAATAAATAAAAATTCTATCAACATTAACCAATGAAAATCAGACAATGCTTTTGAATTGTGGTTCAACAGAATTATTTTAAAAAACAAACTCGTGAAACAGGCCTGGACAAAAATGATGGTACCCCTAGAAAAGATAAAATAATGTGACCATAGGGACATGTTCAACCAAGATGTGTCCTCTAATTAACATCACAGGCGTCTACAAACTTGTAATCAGTCAGTCAATCTATTTAAAGGGTGACAAGTAGTCACTGTGCTGTTTGTTGACATGGTGTGTACCCCACTAAACATGGACCAGAGGAAGCAAAGGAGAGAGTTGTCTCAGGAGATTAGAAAGAAAATTATAGACAAGCATGTTAAAGGTAAAGGCTATAAGACCATCTCCAAGGAGCTTGATGTTCCTGTGACTACAGCTGCACATATTATTCAGAAATTTAAGATCCACAGGACTGTAGCCAACCTCCCTGGACATGGCCGCAGGAGGAGACAGATAATACAAATGGTAACAAAAGAGCCCAGAACAACCTCTAAACACATTCATGGTGAACTCCAAGGTCAAGGTACATCAGTGTCAGATCGCACCATCCATCGTTGTTTGAGCCAAAGTGGACTTCATGGGAGACGACCAAGGAGGACACCACTGTCGAAAACAAATCATAAAAAAGCCAGACTGGAATTTGCCAAACTGCATGCTGACAAACCACAAAGCTTCTGGGAGAATGTCCTATGGACAGACAAGACAAAACTGGAACTTTTTGGCAAGGCACATCAGCTCTATGTTCACAGACGCAAAAATGAAGCATACCAAGAAAAGAACACTGTCCCTACTGTGAAACATGGAGGAGGTTCTGTTATGTTCTGGGGCTGCTTTGCTGCATCTGGCACAGGCTGTCTTGAATCTGTGCAAGGTACAATGAAATCTCAAGACTATCAAGGTATTCTAGAGAGGAATGTGCTGCCCAGTGTCAGCTTGGCCTCAGTTGCAGGTCATGGGTCTTGCAACAGGATAATGACCCAAAACACACAGCTAAAAACACCCAAGAATGGCTAAAAGCAAAACATTGGACTATTCTTAAGTGGCCTTCTACGAGCCCTGATCTAAATCCTATTGAACATCTGTGGAAGGAGCTGAAACATGCCGTATGGAGAAGGCACCCTTCAAACCTGAGACAACTGGAGCAGTTTGCTCATGAGGAGTGGGCCAAAATACCTGCTGAGAGGTGCAGAAGTCTCATTGACAGTTATAGAAATCGTTTGATTGCAGTGATTGCCTCAAAAGGTTGTGCAACAAAATATTAAGTTAAGGGTACCATCATTTTTGTCCAGGCCTGTTTCATGAGTTTGTTTTTTTAAAGTAATTCTGTTGAACCACAATTCAAAAGCACTGTCTGATTTTCCATCGTTAATTTTCATAGAATTTTATTAATACCACTTTTGTCAGATTCAAGTTAATTATGTGACTATTGTGGGTTTTTCTTTCATTAACAGAGGGGTACCAACAATTTTGTCCACGTCTGTATATCTGTGACATGATAAAAAAAAAAAAAAAACGTCTACCGTTTAATATAAAACTGTATTGTTTATATTGGTATTTAAAAGAGACATACCCATTTCGACTTGTCACCGCCCTGCCTCTCCTCCGCAGTGCGCCAGGTGCTCCACAGCAGCAAACTGCAAGCTAATGTTTTGCCGCCACTTCTGTGCCAGGGATGTGGGACTTTTTCCCCACCGTGCTGTGTCAGAGAGGATTGGCCTCTAACTTTGTTTTAATTAGAGGTAAGTAACGTTAACACCATCTCTCGCTAATTATGAAATGGTAAATGCTAAATGACAATGCTAACTTGTCGCTAATAGGAAACATTATAGTGTATCAGACCATCATTCTGGTTTAAATCACTGCCGCATTTCTAATTTTGTCTGAAAAGATATTACTAAAGCTGCAAAAGTGCGTGACAGCAGCCGCATACACACTAAATAAATAATAAATAAACCGTGTCAGAGGAACAAACTGGCTCTTAATGTAACTTGAATTCTAATAATTTTTAATTAGTCAAGTAGGGATAAAGAATAAAGCTGAAGTCATTTCAAATGCACATTAAAAACAATTTTATAACACTGCAAAATTAAGAGCAAAAAAGGTGAATAAAAATTAATGACAGATGAATCTGTACAATTGATTTTTTTCAGTATGTAATTTAAAATGTAGAATAAGAGACTGTCCTTTTTATTGGTCATCACATATATAAACTATAGAATTTTCAGAAAACGTATAACGTGATATACAGTGGTGTGAAAAAATGTTTGCCCCCTTCATGATTTCTCATTTTTTTGTAAGTTTGTCACACTTAAATGTTTCAGATCATCAAACAAATTTAAATATTAGACAAAGATAACACAAGTAAACACAAAATGCAGTTTTTAAATGAAGATGTTTATTATTAAGGGGAAAAAAAATCCAAACCTACATGGCCCTGTGTGAAAAAGTGATTACCCCCTAAACCTAATAACTGGTTGGGCCACCCTTAGCAGCAACAACTGCAATCAAGCGTTTGCGATAACTGGCAATGAGTCTTTTACAGCACTGTGGAGGAATTTTGGCCCACTCATCTTTGCAGAATTGTTGTAATTCAGCTACACTGGAGGGCTTTCGAGCATGAACCGCCTTTTTAAAGTCATGCCACAGCATCTCAGTTGGATTCAGGTCAGGACTTTGACAAGGCCACTCCAGAGTTTTCATTTTGTTTTTCTTAAGCTATTCAGAGGTGGACTTGCTGGTGTGTTTTGGATCATTCTCCTGCTGCAGAACCCAAGTGCGCTTCAGCCTCAGGTCATAAACAGATGGCCGGACATTCTCCTTCAGGATTTTTTGGCAGACAGCAGCATTCATGGTTCCATTTACCATAGCAAGTCTTCCAGGTCGTGAAGCAGCAAAACAACCCTAGACCATCACACTACCACCACCATATTTTACTGTTGGGATGATGTTCCTTTTCTGAAATGCTGTGTTACTTTTATGCCGGATGTAATGGGACACACACCTTCCATAAAGTTAAACTTTTGTCTCGTCAGTCCACAGAGTATTTTCCCAAAAGTCTTGGGGATCATCAAGATGTTTTCTGGCAAAACTGAGACGAGCTTTTATGTTCTTTTTGCTCAGCGGTGGTTTTCATCTTGGAACTCTGCCATGCAGGCCATTTTTGCCCAGTCTCTTTCTTATGGTGGAGTCATGAACACTGACCTTAACTGAGGCAAGTGAGGGCTGCAGTTCTTTGGATGTTGTTGTGGGGTCTTTTGTGACCTCTTGGATGTGTGGTCGCTGCACTCTTGGGGTAATTTTGGTCGGCCGGCCACTCTTGGAAAGGTTCACCACTGTTCCATATTTTCGCCACTTGTGGACAATGGCTCTATGGTTTGCTGGAGTCCCAAAACTTCAGAAATAGCTTTACATCCTTTTCCACACTGATAGATCTCAATTACTTTGTTTCTGATTTGTTCCTGAATTTCTTTGGATCGCAGCTTGATGTCTAGCTTTTGAGGATCTTTTGGTCTACTTCACTTTGTCAGGCACGTCCTATTTAACTGATTCCTTGATTGAGAACAGGTGTGGCAGTAATCAGGCCTGGGTGTGGCTAGAGAAATTGAACTCAGCTTTCCAAAGATGTGATAAACCACAGCTAATTTATGATTTAACAGGGAGCAATCACTTTTTCACACAGGGTCATGTAGGTTTTAATTTTTTTTTACCCTTAATGATAAACACCTTCATTTAAAAACTGAATTTTGTGTTTACTTGCGCTACCTCTGTCTAATATTTAAATTTGTTTGATGATCTGAAACGTTTAAGTGTGACAAACATACAAAAAAATGAGAAAACAGGAAGGGGCAAACACTTTTTCACACCACTGTATATCGTTATCGTCATATAAGATTACTTATATCATGATATGAAATTCTGGTCATATTGCACAGCCCTAATCCAAATCATATAAAGAAACCTAGAAGAGAAATACTATCAATTAAAAAATCAATTCAGTGAAATCAAAAGTAACTCAAAGAGAATGACCAAATACTCTGAGTAGAAGTACAGTTTTTTCTTTATTCAAGAACTAAAAGTATCCTCCAGTAGTCTGGAAGATAACGTCCTAGACTTGGAATCCCGCTCGCAACGGAATAACTTGAGGCTGGTGGGCCTCCCGGAGAGAGCGGAGGGACGGGACCCATGTTCCTTTTTGGAAAAGTGGATTCCAGAAGCACTGAATAACGCGGATCTGCAGTCATCGGTCGTTTTAGAGAGAGCTCACCGAATCGGCCCACCAAGAGATAATAAGACACCACCGAGGACGCTGATTATGAAGTTCCTCAACTACAGAGACAAGATGACAGTCACCAATGCTGCGTGAGCTAAAGGGGAAATTAAATACCAGGACCAACAGGTGCGGTTTTACCCGGATTTGGCTGCAGGAATACAACAATTGAGAAAACAGTTCGACCCCGCCCGCAAAGACCTGCGCAACCTTGGGATTCGTCACGGAGTAATTCATCCGGCAAGACTGCTGGTCACATATAAGAGGAGAACCCACACCTTCAAGACCCCTCAAGAGGCGCAGGAGCTCATCAAGCAGATCCAAAAAGAAACTGGAGGGAGCTAAGCATGAACATGATACAGGTAGAACATTTAAGCATATGTACAGACATCTGACTGATCTGAAACATAAACTTGTCTACAAAATACAGACTGTATTAAAAAAAAAAGTTATGATGTACAACGGTGCTATAAAACTTTGAAGTTATGTTGAAAAAACTACAGAAGAGAGTTAATGTCATAAGAATAGTAGCAGAGTCAGGGTGATTGAGAGGAGAAAGAGAGAGTGGTTTGACTGATCCTCGCAGGTGTGGAACAGTCACTAGCTATAACGGGAGACGGAATTTTTTGATTTTGGGGGGATTACCATGAATGTGGGGAAAGGGAATCTGTTTTTGTTTAGTTTGTAGGATGAATGTTCTATCATCCATGTTTTTGCTTCTCTGTAAGAGTATGTTCATATTGCAAGATAATCTCAAACTCCTTATTGATCATAGATCAAAGCGTTAATCTTAATTTAACTTCATGGAATTGCGGAGCTCTACAAAATCTTAAAAAACTTAAACAAGTCATGAATAAAATAAAAGACATAGATTCAAAAATTGTAGATTAACAAGAAACTCATCTATTAGAGGAGGATGTAAAAAGATTTAGGAGAAGATGGCAAGGTAACGTGTTCACCTCATCATTTTCATCCCGAGCTAGGGGAGTTATGATTCTCATAAATAAAACAGTCCCATTTCAAATGAAAAATGTAATTAGAGACAAATTTGGAAGATATCTAATTATCCAAGGATCTTTGTTATTAGAAAATATAAATCTGGTGAACTTATACGGCCCCAATATTGATGATCAAAACTTCTTTGTTAATTTATTCCTCACTTTATCATCACTTACAGGGCAACATATAATAGCAGGGGATTTTAATTGTACATTGAATCCCAGTACAGATAGACCAACAGGACTGGACTGTACGCACAATGGATGTAGGATGACTATTAATCATTTTATGAAAGAATTGAGATTGCTAGATATATGGAGAGAAATGAAACCACAAGTCAAAGCCTATTCTTGTTATTCTAATACCTATAAGACATTCTCACGTATTGACTACTTTTTGATCTCTACAGAATTAAGGTCCAAGATTCAAAACTGTTTCTATGATAACATTGTGATCTCTGATCATGCACCCTGCTGTCTAGTATATGTAGATAAGAAATTGACAAAGGGCCCAGTTAGGTGGCATTTTCAACATAAATGGCTTCAGGATGAGGAATTTGTTAAGTACATAGAAAAACAGATAGAGGAGTTCTTTGATATCAATACTACACAAACAACTGCATGTATAAAGTGGGAGGCTTTCAAAGCTTTTATTAGGGGGCATATTATTAGTTATACAGGTTCAAAATCTAAGAAGACCTGAGAGGAGAGAGTCCAATTGGAACGTAAAATAAAAATTCTTCAAGAAAAGGTGTATGCAGGAAGTAACCCACAGTTAGAGAACAAATTACTGATTCTGAGAGCTGAATATGACAAAAAAAAAAAAAAAAAATCAGCGAATAGAGCTGCCTCGAGTCTTCTAGGATTGAAGCAAACTTTTTATGAACAAGGTGAAAAATCAGGAAAATTATTGGCATGGCAGATTAAACAATTAGAATCTAAAACACCAATTACCAGTATTATAAGTAATGGACAGGTAGTTATAGATCCTTTAGAAATTAATAGTGCCTTTAGAGATTATTATGAAAAACTATATGATACAAAAAATGAAACTGACTTAACAAAACTAAATGGGTTGTTGGGTGGATTATCCATACCAGGTATTCCAAATGAAAACAGGGAGATACTGGAGTCTAAAATTAGTCAAGAAGAAGTTGGGCAAGCCATTGATAATATGAAATCAGGAAAAAGAGCAGGACCAGATGGTCTTCCAGTCGACCTCTATAAAAAGTTTAAGAATAAATTAATAAAACCACTTTTGGAAATGGTTTTAGAAGCTTTTCAAAATGATAATTTACCACCATACATGAATAATGCCTTAATTATACTGTTGCCAAAACCAGGTAAACCCTCTAATAAATGTGAAAACATGAGACCAATAAGCCTATTAAATGCTGATCTTAAAATAATCTGTAAAATTTTAGCAAAACGACTACAAGAAATATTACCAAATATTATTAACCGAGATCAGAATGGCTTTATAATGGGAAGACAAGGCTTCCATAATGTAAGAAGACTATTTAATATTATTTACTCCAATAAAGAAGCACCGGATACAGCTCTCCTATCATTGGACGCCGAAAAGGTCTTTGATAGGGTCGAATGGCCCTATATTTTTGAAGTCCTACAAAGGTTTGGACTTGGAAATAATTTCATAAAATGGGTCCAGATAATATACAATAATGCTACAGCAGAAATCCTAACAAACAGCAATATCTCAAAATCAATAAAAATCAATAGAGGATGTCGACAAGGCTGTCCACTTTCACCTTTATTGTTTACTATAGCAATTGAACCTTTAGCGATGGCAGTACGTTTACATCCACAAATATATGGAATTAAAGTAGGCCCAACAGAACATAAAATCTCCCTGTACACCAATGACATAATGTTGTTTATGTCAAATTTTAAAAAATCAATTCCGAACTTGTTACATTTAATAAAGAACTTTGGGGATATATCAGGATATAAAATAAACAAAACAAAATCTTCAATATTAATGTTAAATGAGACCCAGAGAAATCATCCATCTCCTGAGGTAAGCCAATTCAATGTTGTAGATCAGTTTAAATATTTAGGAATTCAAATTTTGCCTAAGCTAGAATCAGTCGCCAATGCCAACTATGAAGCCTTAATGACAAATATTAATGAGCTGCTTCAGACATGGATGTCACTACCAATGTCGATGATGGGGAGAATTAATATACTTAAAAGTAACATCTTACCAAAAATACTTTATTTCAAAACATTCCTTTACCACCACCTTCAGACCTATTCTCAAGAATTAAAAAAAAAGTTAGTGGAATTTATATGGAACAATAGGAAGGCTAGACTACGTTTGTCCTGACTATATTTACCATTTGATCGTGGAGGTCTGAAATGTCCAAACTTTATGTTGTATTACTGGTCAGCACAACTGAGGCCTATGACATATTATTTTTCATCAAATGATCCTCCTCACTGGACTGAAATGGAATCATACAATTTACCTTTACCTCTTCCCTTATTCATATACTCAGACTCGGCTAAAAAATTACAGAAACAAGTTAAAAATCCAATTGTAAAGCACATGATCAAAATATGGTGTGAAACTAAAAAATATTTAAAAGAACCACACTCACTGTCATAATTTAGCCCAGTATGGGATAATCAATATTTTACACCAGGGAGAGCGGATATTGTATTTAAAGTATGGAATTTAAAAGGGATTCAAAAGATTCAAGACTTATATTTGTCACGCTCAGATAACAATGTCTTTTGAAGAACTGAGGATTAAATTCAATCTTAATAGAACACACTTTTTTAAATATCTTCAGATTAGAAATTTTATTCGTTCAAATCAAAATAATGCTCTCACCCGACCTACTTATTCATCCTTGGAAAAAATTTTGATGAAAGACAGTAAGAGAAAGGGTATTATTTCAGAGTTTTATAACTCATTGACACTATTCTCAAGTGAAAACTCACAGAAAAGACTGAATGACTGGAAAGAAGACCTGCAAATTGAAATTTCAAAGGAACAATGGGAAATGGCTTGTGCAGGAGCTCAAACCAAATCAATAAATGTACGTCTTTAACTGATACATTTTAAATGGTTAATGCGGATGTATATTACACCAGTGGAATTAAATAGATCTAACAAAAACATACCAGATACATGCACAAAATGTATGGAAAGTAAAGGAACCCTATTGCACTGTTTATAGGAATGTAGAAAAATTAGAATGTTTTGGGAAGAGGTGAGGGTAACAATTGAAAAAATAATTTCAAAACAAATCACATTGAACCCTAAACTGTTTTTGTTGGGTCTGTATCCAGAAAAACATAACTTTAATAAGAGTGAAAGAGCATTCATAGACCTCGGTTTGCTTAATGCCAAAAAATGTATTGCACTACAATGGAAAAAGACTCATAGACCAGATGTGACTCAGTGGTTAAGACAGATGTTAACAAACCTTCCACTAGAGAGAATAAGATAAGATAAGATAAGATAAGATAAGCCTTTATTAGTCCCACAACGGGGAAATTCCAGGATTGCAACAGCACAGGGATAGCAACACTCAGAAGGCAAGAAAAAAAAAATAACATTTAATAACAAGAATAACATTTATACTGAAATCAAAGGAAAATGTGTTTGAGAATATATGGAGACCTTTCATTGATTATGTAAAGAAATTAAACATAACTTCTGAAGAAGGTGAATGATATGTGTGGACCTTGCAAATTCCACGCTGGTGAATGTATATTATGTATTCTTATGTAATAGATTGCCTAGACTAAACAGAGGAGCACTGTTTTTTGTTAATTGCTGTTGTTGTTTTTATTATACTTTTTTTATTTTGTTGTTGTTCATTTTAATTTTCAAATTACTTTTGTGTTGGTGTCTGATTGTAAAAAAGGTTCAATAAAAAATATTGTGGGGGACTTCCGGGAAGATGGCGGAGAGACATAACACTTAAACAAAGAGCTCTCCCTAGCCGGATTAAAAATCATCGGTAAATGGCCAACTCGACATAAACGAATCAATAAACTAAGGGATGAAAACACGAAGGAACCGGGCACAAGGACAAAAACAGGGTAAAATTGAAGAATTCCTCTCCAACAACGCAGGAAAAACCGCTGTACGCAAAGCCCAAAAAAAACGAGATGTCCACAGCAGAGAAAATGGAGGACACCAGACTCAACAACATGAACGCTGGCATCGCCAGTTTGGGTGAAGAGTTGAGAGAATTCAAGCGACAGCTACAACAGGATTTAGCGGCTCTTAAGGAGGAACTGAAAAAAGAAAGTAAGGAGGAAATCATGGACCTCCGAAGAGAAATGGAGCGTAAATTAACGGAAAACATGGAGGAGCTGCGCTCCCAGCGGGCGTGTATGACAGAAGCGCAGACCCGAATTTCGGAACTAGAAGATTGGAAAAGCGAGGCAAACGAACAACTACAGACCCTGACGACGCAAACGCAGAGGATGCAGGAGAAAATAAACGACTTGGAGAGCAGATCCCGACGAAGCAATATGCGCATCTTTGGAATTCCGGAGGGCATTGAAGGCAACTCGATGACAAAATTCATGGATCAGTTCTTAAAAAAAGAGCTGGAAATACCCGGAGAAACGGATCTGCAGATTCAACGGGCGCACAGAACACCGGCACAGAACCCGAAAACAAACTCTCCACCCAGGTCAGTTGTGGTAAACTTTGTGAAATATGACATAAAGGAAAGAATCCTGACGCAAGCATGGAAAAAAAAGATACGAATCGGCGACAAACAGGTATTTTTTGACCATGACTACCCGACAGAAATCGTGCAGCAGCGGAAGAAATATGCCAATATTAAAAAAATGCTGAAAGAGAAAAAAATTAGATTCCAAACGCCGCTAACGAAAATGAGGATTCATTGGGAGGAAGGCACAAGAACCTACAACACGGCCGAAGAGGCAGCGCGGGATATGATGGAGCGGGGCCTTGAGGTGAGCGTGCCGAAGGAGACGGCTGGAGCAGCGGCGGCCCTGAACGCACCACGACAGACGGAGTGGAGACGAGTGAACGGCGGAAGAAGGGGGAGAGACGTAGAGCAGCGGGCCCAGGACAAGCTACAAGGCTTTCAACTGAAAGCCTAGATCATAACAAAGATTAAGAAAGGCACAGAAGAAATGAAGGCCAAGAAGACAAGGTAAAAGAGAAACAGACGGCTAGGAGAGGTTTAAGTGATATTTGTTGGACATTTCTAGACTTATGACTATTACTTTGATAGTAATTAGAAGTCTAGGGAGGGCCCTTCACTCTGTGAAGACAAACCCCCCACCCACCAACAGGGACCAGTGGGCAGAAGAAAGGCCCAAAGTACGGAGGTCGAGTTTTTTTAATGTGTTTTTATATAAATATGTGTTATTTTTGTTGTTAAAGGGGCTAGGAGCACAAGTTAAAAAAATGGAAAAACATGAATATGGGTAAAAATCTTAAGATAATGACACTAAACGTGAATGGTCTGAACTCACCTGTTAAAAGGGAAAGAATAATAAGAAAATTCAAGAAGGAAAAAGCTGAAATTATATTTATGCAAGAGACACATTTGAGCAAGGCAGAACATGTGAAACTAAAGAGATTTGGCTATAAGAACTCCTACTACAGTTCATTTAAGGGAGGAGCAAAAAGGGGGGTTATGATACTAATCTCAAACAAAATACAATTTGAAAGTGAACAGGAAATCCAGGATAAAGAAGGCAGGTATGTAATAATAAAGGGAAGAATAGATGGTATGCAGATCACATTAGTGAACATCTATGCCCCACCAGAAAGTGACAAGGGTTTTTTTCAACATCTGTTTGATCTCATAGCAACACACAGTGAAGGAGTCCTAATTTGTGGAGGAGACTTAAATGCTGTCATGGATCATGAAGTTGACACAACAAGTGTTAAGAAGACAAAAAAACATGTAACAAAGTTCATAAGAACCTCACTGGCAGAAATGGGTATGGTAGACATATGGAGGGACCTACACCCACTCGAAAAAGACTATACACATTATTCAGCAGTCCATAAAGTACACTCTAGAATAGATTACTTCCTTATGAATGAAGGTGACAGACACAGGGTGAGAAATTGTTGGATTGGAGGGGCAGAAATATCAGATCATAATCCTATATACATGGAAATATATTTAAACAATAGAAAACGACAAACAACATGGAAACTTAACGTAGGACTGTTAAATGATGAGAAAATGAAAGAAAGAATAAAAATAAACAAACGAATATATCCAAGAGAATGACAATGAAGAAGTGGACCCAACAATACTATGGGACGCACTAAAAGCCGTGTTAAGGGGTAAATTAATTGTTGAAACAGGAAAAGCAAATAAGACTAAACTGGAAGCGTATGAACAAAGATGTGAGAGACTGAGGGAATTAGAACGTAAACATCAAAGCACAAATGATCCAAAAATATATCAAGAAATTAAAGAAGAAAAAACAAAGATAAAAGAAACACAAATGGATGAAATTGAAAGGAAAAATAGATATCTAAAGCAAAAATATTATGAAACGGGGCCAAAAGCCACAAAACTGCTGGCAAAACGGTTAAGAAAACAACAAACAATGAATAATGTGTACAAGATTAAAGACCCCACCACAAATATAACCACAGTTAACCCAGAAAACATCGAAGAAATTTTCCATAATTTCTACCAAGAACTATACTCGCAACCTGAAGAAACAAATACTAAAGATATCAAAAAATTTCTAGACACATTGGACTTGCCATCAATAGGAAATCAACAAAATGAAAAACTAACAGCAGAAATAACAACACAAGAGATCAGAGATGTGATTAAGTCACTTAAAAACGGTAAATCACCAGGTAGTGATGGATACTCCTCTGAGTTTTATAAACTGTTTATAGAAGAACTCACACCACAACTCCTAAAGTCATTTAATTGGACGCTGAACAACAACAAAATACCTCCAACATGGAACGAAGCAATCATTTCAGTTATTTTAAAACCAGGGAAAGATAAAGAACAATGCGGAAACTATAGACCAATCTCTTTATTAAATGTAGATTATAAAATATACACAACAATTATATGTAAACGAATAAAGACATTCTTGACGGAATTGATAGAAGATGATCAAACTGGATTCATAGAGGGACGCCAAACACATGACAATATCAGGAGAACAATACATATAATTAACCAAATACATAAAGAAAAGAAAAGCGCAGTAATAATGAGTTTAGACGCAGAAAAAGCATTTGACAGGGTTAACTGGAAATTCCTATATAGTGTACTGGAGCGCTTTGGATTTAACGAAAAATCAGTACAATGCATAAGGACGCTATATCAAGAACCTGTGGCAAGAATCAAGATAAACGGTAGCTTAACAGACAAAGTAAATATACAAAGATCAACTAGGCAGGGATGCTGCTTATCGCCCACCTTGTTTGCTCTGTTCATAGAACCATTGGCTCAAGCGATACGACAAAATAAGAAATTAAAAGGTGTAACAATAAAGGGGGCGGAACACAAGATTGGGCTATTTGCAGACGATATTATAGTTTACCTTGAACAACCAGATAAATCAATAATGGAAATGATGAACTTGATAGAAAATTTTGGAAAATTATCAGGATACAAGATAAACATAACAAAAACACAAATACTGACATTCCACTATAACCCTCTAAACCAGATAACTGATAAGATCAAACTAAACTGGAAGCAAAAAGAAATAAAATACCTTGGAGTGAACATACCTAAAGACCTAAGCAAAATATATAAAGCAAACTATGATAGGTTGGAACAAGAAATAAAAAAAGATATTGATAGATGGTCAATCTTAAATATGGATCTGAATTCAAAAATTGAGACAGTCAAAATCAGCATACAACCTAGATTACTTTACCTCTTCCAGGCTATACCAACAGAGATTCCAGATGCCCAATTCTCAAAGTGGGACAGGATGATATCGAGATTTGTTTGGGGAGGTAAAAAACCAAGAGTGAAATATAAAACCCTCCAATTACCAAAAGAGAAAGGAGGCATGGGCCTACCGAGTCTAAAGGAATATTACTACTCAGCACAAATAAGATATATCATATGTTGGTGCGACGAGGGATATGAGGCAAAATGGAAAGAAATGGAAAAGGAAATTGAGGGACTCCCAGTACAAAGCATAATAGGGGATAAAGATGCATATAAGCAAATCAAACAAATAGACCCAATCACTAAATTTACTTTAGAACTGTGGTATAAAATAGTACAAAAATATAATATAAGGGAAGACATAAAACTATTGAAATGGGTAGCATTTGACAGTCAGTTTGAACCGGCAAAACAAGATACGGGATACAAAAATCTGGTGAACAAGGGAATCACAGCATGGGGCAATATCGGAAAAAAAGATCTCGGGAGCTTTGTAAATATCAGGAGAAAATTTAAATTAGAAAGATCGGAATTTTTCAGATATCTGCAGATGAGAGATTACTATATGAAGAAGATTAGGCATAACCTCCAAACAGATGTGAACGAGATTATACAACTTATTTTAAGCTCATATGCAGGAAATAAAATAAGAATTATTTCAAAACTATATCAGAAACTTATGACAAACAATCATACAAGTAACTATATAAAGGAGAAATGGGAGAAAGAGCTCAATTTAAACATAACAGAAGAAAGCTGGCAGGAAATATGGAAAACACAACACACATCAACAAATTCAAGGGCATGGAGGGAATTTGGATGGAAAAACCTGATTCGCTTTTTCATTACACCACAGATTCAAGGAAAATATTCAAATACCCAATCTTTATGCTGGAGGGGATGTGGGGCTCAAAATGCAGACCACTCACATATGTTTTGGAAATGCTACAAAATATCATCATTTTGGAAATCTATGCATGTGACAATACAGAGGATATTAGGATATAATATACCAATGAACTGTAACCTGATGTACTTATGTGATCTTAAAAAAGACAGTGTTATACAGGCTGAGGACAGATATCTAGTTAAAATCTTGTTGATTGCATGTAAAAAAAACTATCACAAAAAAATGGCGATCAGAAGTTCTTCCTGACCAAGAACAATGGACTGACATTGTTGAGGACATACGTATGATGGAAAAACTAACATATCGACGAAGAATGCAAGAAGGAATATGGGAGAAAAAATGGCGGAAATGGACACACTACAAAGTGCAACAACGAGGCAGAAATTGAAAGAATAACCAAAGACACTGAAAAAACCAGAAGAATTAAGAGATGGAAACTAAAAACTTGATGCTCCAACATTTGTCCCCCCCCCCTTTTATTTTTTATTTTTTTTTATTTTTTATTTTTATTTTGTTTATTTTTTTTTATTTTTCCCTACCCTAACCCCTTTGTTTTTTAAATGTAGAATGTGATCTGAATGCATTATATATGATGAAAAATGAATAAAAATCTAAGTTACAAAAAAAAAAAAAAAACTTGATGCTCCAACATTTGTCCCCCCCCCTTTTATTTTTTATTTTTATTTTGTTTTGTTTTTTTTATTTTTCCCTACCCTAACCCCTTTGTTTTTTAAATGTAGAATGTGATCTGAATGCATTATATATGATGAAAAATGAATAAAAATCTAAGTTACAAAAAAAAAAATATTGTGGGGAAAAAAAAAGTATCCTCCAGTAAACTACTCCGTAAAGTACAATTTTGTGGAAAAAGTTACTTGCGTATATACTGTATGCTTCAGTAAATGTAACCTACTTACTGCCCACCTCTGCTGGTGTCTGGATCAGTTTAGAATTACAATCAAAAACAACTGGGCACAAATAATTCCTAGAGAAAAGAGATTTATCCCTAGATTCAAATTTAAAAATTTTCAAATTGACATCAATGAGACAGCAAAACAATGGCACTTTAGCTGTGGCATTATATCCCTTCTAAATAATTAAATCTAAATATTATGTTTATTGCTAAAAGGCATTATTATGGTATTCCTCCTGAATGGTTCTGCCCCCTTTTGGACTTAATGTGAGACATGAATGGTTCCTTAATTCACTGTTGGGGAAAAATATGTTGGGTATTATTCATAGTTTAGCAGCTGTTGAAATAATCGACTATTAATTTGTGTTTTCAGCTAACATACTGTATGATTTATGTAGCGAAGGCATTAGCAAGCTTGGAGGCTACAGATAACCAGCAGCAATCAAACTACACAGCATGAATTTAATAATACAACCAAATACTGTATCTCATCTAGCCACATCAGTCATGAGTCTGCACAAGCTTTATTTGTTGTAGGGCTGTGCGATATGACCAAAATTTCATGTCACGATATAAGTATAAGATCCATATCAATGGCATAGCTGTTGAACGTGTCCCCAGCTTCAAATTCCTGGGGACCCACATCTCGGAGGACCTGTCCTGGTCAGTTAACACCACCAGCCTGATCAAGAAGGCCCATCAGCGCCTCTTCTTCTTGAGGACACTGAAGAAGAACCATCTGTCAACTGACATCCTGGGCAACTTCTACCGCTGCGTGATAGAGAGCACCCTGACCAACTGTATCACAGTCTGGTATGGGAGCTGCTCTGTTGCTGGCCGCAAGGCGCTGCAGCGGGTGGTGAAAACCGCCCAAAGCATCACAGGGACTCCACTTCCAGTTATAGAGGACGTCTACAGGAAAAGATGTCTGCGCCGGGCACGCAGCATTCTTAGGGACTCCAACCATCCTGCTCATGGACTGTTCCAGCTTCTCCCCTCCAGAAGACGTTTCAGAAGCCTTCGGACTAGAACCAGCAGGTTTAGGAACAGTTTCTTTCCAACAGCTGTCACGTTATTGAACTTAGTTCCCCGCTGACCCTCTTACCATCATCTCTTACCATCCTCACCTGTACATAACTGCATAACTACATCTAACTGGGCTGCACGGTGGCGCAGTGGTTTAGCACTGTGGCAGCACAGTTTTACCCTCGGCCGGGGGATCGCGGGGATCATGAGATCGTGGGTTCGATCCCAGCCCCCGACCAATAGTGAGCTGTGTGGAGTTTGCATGTTCTCCCCGTGTTGCGTGGGTTTACTCCGGGATTTCTCCGGTTTCCTCCCGCATACCAAAAACATGCAGGTTTAGGGCGCTCGCGCACGCAGCGACCAGCAGCCAGTGGCTTGTCACCAGACTGCAAACCAAATCTACCTACGGGTACAAATAAGTAACAAAAAAAAAAAAAAAAAAAAAAAACTTATTGCACATTATTTGCACATAACAGTACTCTTAACTTTCTGCACTGCTGCATATATTTGCATATATTTGCTTAAATTGCACATACTGTTAATTACCGTATATACTGCACTGCTGTCCTTTGCACTTCTGATTGGATGCTAAACTGTGTTTAGTTACCTTGTATTCATACATGTGTAATGACAATAAAGTTGAATCTAATCTAAGTAATCTTATTTGACGATAAAGATGTATATCACAACATACATTTCCAGTAAATCCTATAGCTTATATACAATAACCAATAAAAGGACCACCTCTTTTTTCTACATTTTAAATTACATACTGAAAAAAATCAATTGTACAAATTCATCTGTCATTAATTTTATGCACTTCTCCCCCTTTTTACTTTGCAGCATTATAAATTGTTTTCTAATGTGCATTTGAGATGACTTCAACTTTATTCATTATCGCTACTTGAGTAATTAAAAATTATTAGAAATCAAGCTACATTAAGAGCCAGTTTGTTCTTCCGACACGTTTTAATTATTTATTTAGAGTGTATGTGGCCACTGTCACACACTTTTCCAGCTTTACTAATATTTTTTCAGACAAAATAAAGAAACTCAGCAGTGATTTAAACCGGAACGATGGTCTGGATATACTATAATGTTTCCTATTAGCAACAAGTTAGCATCGTCATTTAGCATTTGCTGTTTTATAATTAGATAGAGATGGTGTTAACGTTTCTTACCTCCAATTAAAACGAGGTTAGAGGACTGTCCTCTCTGACGAAGCATGGTGGGGAAAAAGTCCTACATCCTTGGCACAAAAGTAGCGGCTCCACAGAAGTAGTGGCAAAACAGTTTGCTGTTAGCTGCTGTGGCACTAACCACCGGAACCCACCTGGCGCACTGCTGGGGAGAGGCGGGGTGGTGACAAGTAGAAACAGAGTATGTGTCCGGATATAAACGGTAAAGTTCCAGATGAAGTGGTAGACTTTTTTTCATTGTGTCACCAATATATATCGTCATATCACACAGCCCTAATTTGTTGGTCTTAGCAAAATAAACCTTGAGTCATATAGGTTTCTGTATTTTTTAGTATGTATACGTCTTGTTTCCACAGTCCACGGAAATGACAAAATCATGTCCACCGTGGACATGATCTTCTCCGTCCGCCAAGAGCAGGAGAAATGTCTAGAACAAAACATGGACTTATATGCGGTCTTTATCGACCTGACTAAGGCCTTCGACACGGTGAACAGGGAGGTCCTCTGGATCATCCTATCCAAGCTTGGGTGCCCAGAAAAGTTTCTAAACCTCATACGCCAGTTTCACGACAACATGACTGGGCAGGTTCTCTCAGGTGGAGAGGTATCGGAGCCATTCAATATCAGCAACAGCGTCAAGCAGGGGTGCGTTCTGGCCCCGGTCCTCTTCAACCTCTTTCTCTTGCGTCCTCAACCATGCCTTCAGGGACTTGGACCTTGGGGTATACCTGCCATACAGACTTGATGGCTCACTGTTCGACCTCCGCCGACTGAAGGCTAAGACCAAGGTCACAGAAAAGACTGTCCTGGAAGCGCTTTTCACTGACGACTGTGCCCTCATGGCCCACACGGAGTTTGATCTCCAGATCATTATGAATAAGTCTGCAGAAGCCTCCCGCCTTTTTGGTCTTACCATCAGCCTCGGCAAGACAGAGGTACTGTTCCAACCAGCACCCACCTCCACCGTCCTTCCCCCCTCTATCTCCATCGAGGGCACCCAACTGAAGACGGTAGATGACTTTAAGTACCTCGGCAGCACCATCAGCAACGATGGTATCCTGGATAAGGACATCAACGCCAGAATCTGCAAGGCCAGTCAAGCTCTCGGTCGTCTCCGAGCTTGCTTCCTGAACCAGCACAACATCCAGCTGCCCACAAAGCTCAACATGTACAGGGCCGTTGTCCTCACCAGCCTTCTCTACAGATGTGAGACGTGGACCGTGTACAAAAAACACCTGAAGCAGATGGAGAAGTTCCACATAAGAAGCCTACGGATGATCATGAACATTCACTGGCAAGACCGGGTCACAAACCTTGAGGTCCTGGAGAGAGCTGAGATGACCAGCATTGAAGCCATGATTTTGAAAGCCCAGCTCGGATGGGTTGGTCACGTGATCCGGATGGATGGTCACAGGCTGCGCAAGCAGCTCATGTACGGCGAACTCTGCTCTGGGAAGCGGAACCAAGGCAGACCACGCAAAAGATTCAAAGATTGCATGAAGCTAAACATCAGACACACTGGCATCCTTCACAAACAATTAGAGCTGTGGGCTATGGACAGGCCAGGCTGGCGCACCCTCACTACCCAGGCGCAAGACTACTTTGAAGAGAAGAGGCGAGCTGATGTAGCTGAAGCACGGGCACGAAGAAAGGCATCATTACCTGGGCAGTTTCCTTGCCCCTACTGCAGCCATGTCTGCCGATCAAGGATCGGCCTAAACAGCCATCTCCGTGCTCACGCAAGAAGAGGACTTCACACATGAGGGACGGTCATCATCGGATCGACGGACAACCAAGAGAGAGAAGAAGAGAGAGAAATCTGTCTTGTTTGGGAGCTGGCCATTGTTTAACGTCAGTGGTAAGTAGACTCCATGACTAATTTTGACATAGCATACTTAGGTCACTGGTGACAAAAAGAGCACAGCAGAGGTCACTTTTTAAAGATTTTCACGAAAAATCTATCCCTTTATAACCCTCACAGAGAATGTTTCTTTATAAACTTTACAGCAAGATCAATGCTAAAATTCTAAAAGTTTTACCGAAACTCCTTGATCTATTAATGCAATGAACATCTGTCTGTATGTTCCTCACATATCGCTCAAACCGTTCATCAAAGTGACCTAAGATTTGGTGTGTGTTTTACCGAGGGTGTGCATCCCCAACTATGAAGTTGTTCAGACAAAATATGCAATTATTATCGTTAAACAGTTTCCCCTGTACCACTGTTAACCATCGTGCCTGGACAGTCTTTGGTACTGCACACAATGCACATACTCCTCATTTTCTTTGGGTCTGAGTGTTAGGGTTGGTTTGCTCTGTCTGGACACATAGACTGACTGTAGACTAACTGGGCTACCGGCTCTCTACAGGAATACTTGCTTTCTATGGGCAATGCACTAGGTCACTTAAAGCAGGGGTGTTCAATCATGTGCCATGGAGGGCCGAGACCCTGCAGGTTCTCTCTTCTACCCAGTCTCTTCAGCAGGTGTTTTCACTTATCAGCAATCAGTGGGAAGAAATTCAGTGGAATCTGCTGTTGAAGACACTGGTTGGAGGTAAAGCCTGCAGGGTCTTTGCCCTCCATGGCACATGATTGGACACCCCTGACTTAAAAGATCAAAAGTATTTTAGGCACTGCACATGGGCAATATACACTTAACAAAATAAGGGAGTGGTAGTCATAACAAATATTTTCCAGTTTCCTTGGAGGTTTTTGAAGCACTGGGATTCTTGCTCATCGAGTCTGACGAGATAACGGCCACTGAAGTGTAATCATGCTTTTTAAAAACATCATTATTTACTGCTAGGCTCTACGGTCTGTATGAAGACAGTAGGAGGATAGGAAAGAAAAGAAACTGTTCAGGGCCAATGAGCAGCATCTAACCCTGAACGCACATCCATGAGCAGAAACAGGAAGTGGAGACAATGACTATTCCTCCTGACTACTGAGCATGACAAACCCAAGATGTAGGGAAGTGAGAGATGTTAGACACATAAGTCTTTAAATAACAATTTAAACATAACTAAAATTGTATCTTCCAACATGTACAAATCATTTAGATATAAAACAACAATGTACAGCTTGTGGTAAAATCTATCACTGGATTCACACAGCTGACAAACACATTTGTCTTTAAATCTTCTCCCACTTGCTGAAAGGAGAAACGCTCCGAGCACAAAAGGGAAACATTCTGGAATGTTTGGAATTCCACAACTCCTCTTACATTGTAAGCCTCAAGTTCTGCTGAGGAGTTTTCGACAAGCACTACAAGAGTCAGGGATGAACTCTGAGGGGGAAAAAAACAAGCAGTTTAACAGACCTGCCAAAGAGGACAGGTTAGAAAAAGTTCATCACAGAAATATGTCTAACAAACTCTCAGCTTCTTCAGCAATAAAGCTCCCTTCAAGCTTGGGACTCTTTACCATTTAACAGTTAATAAATGAAATGACACCTCAAATTCCTGATGTACTGTAACAGGTCTGATTTGAGTAAATGTGTGAGGTTCCAAACTGCCTGATTTTTATTGCAGATTACAGTGATTTTTCATACCTGCTACTATTTTATCCCACAACCCCACACACCGTGCGGCTCTGACTTTTCACTGTTAATTAGGAGAGAATATTGAGAGCTCTACAACTGCCACTCGAGACAGCTAAAGCAAAATTATGCAGAGCAGAATGAACGTTAATCCAACTGAAAGGTCCAAGAGCTCACATGGTGCTTTGCCGCCCGTGATGTATCGACCGTCAATTACAGCACACTGCAAAGGGTGAGATAAGTGAGACAGAAGGCACCTGAGAGTTTGTGGGTTGGTGTATTGATGTGGCTGCCTGACATCCCGCAGTAGATCGGCTGCAAGGTGGAGCCCATGAATATGAGGTTACCAGACACGATCTTCGGGAGCTGACCAACTGTTATCCCAAGCTATTTCCTTATCACTTAGTTCCTCCTACCAGAGGGCAGAGGGATATATTACAAAACAAATGGAAGGTAATATAGCCCAATACATTACACTGGTCAACACCAAATTTATTGTCTCAGTTTTTTTAGCTGATTTAGGACAATTTTGATGTGCTGAATCAAAAAATCACATTGATTTTGCTTAATCAGGTCAACTTTTTGAACTATGGCCACATGTTTTCTTACATTTTTGTTTACATGTACGGGTATTTCCGCTTTATATGATGCAAAATTCTTTATTTCTTGAAATTCTCTGAATTTTGAACAATGATGACGTAACATTCAATTTACATGTACTTACCTTTATCAATATCTACTATTCAATTTACAGTACACCTGTACAACTGCTGTACAACTGCTTATAACTTAACATAAAAACTTGATCTGATCGAGAGAAACAGATGCCATTTTTGGATTCAGCGGTGCAAAATTGTCTTAAATCAGTTGAAAAAACACAGACAACTTACAAAAAAATTATTTTTTCCATATACATGTAAATAAAAACGTAAGAAAACATGTGGCCATAGTTCAAAAAGTTAATCTGATTGAGCAAAACCAATGTGATTTTTGGATTCAGCACATCAAAATTGTCCTAAATCAGCTAAAAAAAACGTAGACAATAAATTTGGTGTTGACCAGTGTAATAGATGTTCAACTGTAAAAGCTCAAATAACAGCTTTGCTGCTCTATAAAGGCTGTTCTAACTGCATATTAAAAACAAACCAGAGAAATATTCAACTCCATTAAAATAAAAGAAAAAGAAAATAACAAGCTAGTCCATCCTGTCTGAAACCTTGCTGGGTCTAGGAGTTTAAAAGTTTAATTAGGCTACAGATGAAAATTAAAAGCACTTCTTCCAGTCCAAAATAAATTAAAAAACACTATGTGTAGTGAAGGCTCACATTCCTGCACTGATATTTACAGTGAAACATTTAAGCAGTTTTAAATTTATTTGTGATGATGATGGTTATCTTTTTTAAATTAAATCACAAATTCTAATTCTTAGAATAATTATTATCTTATAATTATTCTAATTTACAGAGATACACTAATATTCAGAATGAGGGCTGATATTACTGTGACAATAATAGAGAAGATGAAAAAGAGTAAGCTGCTCATGTAATTCACCCATTTACTGCAGTTAACATATTAGCCAACATAACAGAAGCAGCTCAGTTGTTAGCAACCATCGCCAAAGAGAGATTGTCTGACAACAGGTAAACTATTTAAACAGCATGAAGTGATAGTGTGGTCAGTTTTCTAAAGCTGAGAGTCGCTCATTGAAAATAAGAAGCGCTAACTTTACTCGCTAACCTTACCGGTGCAGTCCGCTGACAGGTAGCCGGATACAGAGGAACGGAGAGGAAGAGGGAAGGGATGCATTGCTGTAGTCCAGCTGTGATATGACAACACTGCTTTATAGTCTACATTTCACTTGTTTCATTTCTTAGTTTTCAGCAAAATCCTCCCATACTATGGAAACTTTTGGCCTTCTCCATGATTTTCTCTCCGTGTCGCTATGATGCATTCCTCTTCTTCGCTGTAACAGTTAAACTGAACATTCCCGCGGCATGCATGTAAACTTTAAAGTTAAACGATTTGTCAACAATAAAATTCTGCATCGACAAATTTTTATGATCAATGTTATCGACAACGTCGACTAATCGTTGCAGCCCTAGTTAGCAGCTAACTGCAAGCGAATGTTTTGGTCATACAGCCACTACTTCCATTTGCCAGGGATGTGGGACTGTTTACCACTGTGCTGCGTCAGAGAGGATAGTCCTCTAACCTCGCTTTAATTAGATGTTAACGTGAACGCATCTCTCTAATTATAAAACAACAAATGCTAAATGATGATGCTAACTTGTTGCTAATAGGAAACATTATAGTGTATCAGACCATCGTTTGGTTTAAATTACTGCCGAGTTACTTAATTTTGTCTGAAAAAATATTACTAAAGCTGCAAAAGTGCGTGACAGCGGCCACATACACAATAAATAAATTAATTAATTAAAACATGTTGGAAGAAAAAAAATGTCTCTTAATATAATTTGATTTCTAATTATTTTAATTAGTCAAGTAGCGATGATGAATAAAGTTGAAGTCATCTCAAATGCACATAAAAAAACAATTTTATAACACTGCAAAATTAAGAGGGGAAAAAAGATACATAAAATTACTGAGATGAATTTGTACAATTGATTACTTCCATCCATCCATCTTCATTCATTCATCTTCTTCCGCTTAATCCTTTTTGGGTCGTGGGGGCGCTGGAGCCTATCCCAGCATCTTTGGGCGAGAGGCAGGGTCCGCCCTGGACAGATCGCCAGTCCATCGCAGGCCCAACACAGAGACAGACAACCATTCACTCTCACAGTCATACCTAAGGACTTCTTCCGCTTAATCCTTTTTTTCAGGTCCCGGGGGGGGCTGGAGCCTATCCCAGCATCTCTGGGCGAGAGGCAGGGCACACCCTGGACAGATCGCCAGTCCATCGCAGGGCCAACACAGAGAGACAGACAACCATTCACTCTCACAGTCACACCTAAGGACAACTTAGAATCCCCAGTTTGATGCCAGTTAACCTAACTTGCATGTTTTTGGCATGTGGGAGGAAACCGAAGAAATCCCAGAGTAATCCCACGCAGACACGGAGAGAACATGCAAACTCCAAACAGATTGCTGTGGGGGCACTGTCTTGCTTGCTCACAGTCCCAGGGTGGGTGTCGCTGCGGCCTCCTACAGTCTTTCTTTTTTTTCTCCTGGCAAACCACACACGTCTATCTGTTCTCTTATAGGTTCATATATCAGGCCCGTGCTGAGATTTTTTCAGAAGCAGCAATTGTTTCTTGTGTTTTCGCTCCCTTTATTTTTCTCTCCCTCCCTCCCACCCCACCCACCCAACCACTTCATATCCCTTCAAATCCCTCCCCCATTCCCCTTTGTCAAGTCCAGAATGAGTAAGACAATATAAATAAAGTATTAAAGTTACTATACAGCAAGAGGAGTCTATAAATAATATATAATATAATAATTACGTATATACAGCATAAATCAAATATGAGCAGAGCTCTTTTTGGCAACATAAATGTATTTGGCACAATAAGGGAAGCAGATATTTGTTCTGCTGGACAGGACAAAAAAAAACATTTTAAAGCCACTTGATCAAGGTAAAGGCCTTACATTCACAAAACAGTAAAAAGTATTTCACCTAGTGGTGCTGGTGTTATCACGTTACTTGCCCGTTAACACGGTGCCCCTGTTAACGGCGACAAATTTTGTGATCGCAGTTAAGAGCAGTTGACTGCAGAAAGCGCAAACAGTACTTTTTGGCCTAGCTGCTCTCCGTATCAAGGCCGTTGTGGCCACTGACACTGTGCACGCCATGCAGACAAGCTGGATTACAGCCATGGATATCCCCAAAGTGCTGTCATGTTTAAGTTTACAACGTTATCTGTCGGAGCTCTCACTTGGATAATTGTTACAGCCTCCTCCAAAACTTTGCCTGGATGTTGTGTTGTTCTTGTGTGGAAGCTAGCTAGCTAGTAGCTACTAGCTACATGCTAGGTTATAGCTGATCTCCATCTGCTGAGATGGACAGAAATTTGCCTGTTTTCATCTCCATAGGTCTAAACTGTTGGTGAGCACCAGTCTAAAAACAATTCTCAAGCTGTGTTCAGAATGTCCATTGACTCCCTCTCCATTTTTGTAGCACGTTGGGGTGTCATCACGAGTGTGATAGTAGCTCCGTTTGTTAACGCCGCTGCTAAGATGCTAACGCTGTAAACAAATAGGGATAGGGTTAGGGATACGGGGCGCTTGCGCACACAGTGACCGGCAGCTGGTGGCTTGTCACCAGACTGCAAAACAAATCTACCTACGGGTACAAAATAAGTCCCCCCCCCCCCCCCCCAAAAAAAAATGACCAGTGCTGGCAAAATGAGTCACTCTGAGGACATTTTCAAAACTGATGTAACGTTATTTCCATATTCTGTATTGAAAGACCTTCAAAATGATATTTAATTAGTAGGAAGTGCGCAAAAACAGACCCAGAAAAAGCCGATTTGTTTAAATTTTAACTAGGCTGAAAACTCACATTCGAGTCTTCTGCAAAAACATAATGTATTTTCCGAAAGTATGATTTCTAAGCTTTCAAATGATACCAGGCACTCTTGGGGGTTTTCCCAAGACTTGCCACTAGCAAACAAAGAAAGAGTCATGATTTTATGACTTCTCATGCCTGTCGCTCGTAATGATGCGGTGCGCACCAGAAATATTATTTCTGGAGAATATTCTGGATAGTTTTTTGTCATTTTGGATATGTTGAGAGCTTTAATAAAGCTCTCAACATATCCAAAGTGAATATGTTCACTTTGGATATGCTCTTCACATATCCAAAGTGAAGACAGCAGGCATATTTGTCCACTCCCATGTTTATAACAGTATGACAAACTTGGAAAATTACCGACTTAAGGTACACTGTATCTGTATGTAAAAAAATGTGATTAGCGCGTTATTAATCACAATTAATTCAACATTCCAAAAGATTAATCGCAATTTAAAAAAATGTTATCATCCAGCACCACTAACTTCACCAAATTACATTTAGCCTTGTCCATTTATTTACTGGAAGTGAAACTACGAAAATTTAAGATCATCAATCCAGCAAATGTTAAATTTGCACTTCCAAGATCAATGTTGCCACTATAAAATTATTTTTATAAGTAAATTAACTGAAATTAGACCCGACAAAGGTTGCAACTTGATGGGGAAAAAAAGTCGTAAATTTACAACAAAAAAAGGAAAAAAAATTACAAGAAAAAAGTATCACATTTACAACAAAAACTCATAAATTTACAAGAAAAAAGCTGAAAATTTATAAGAAATTACAGTGGTGTGAAAAAGTGTTTGCCCCCTTCCTGATTTCTCTTTTTTTTTGTGTTTGTCACACTTAAATGTTTCAGATCATCAAACAAATTTAAATATTAGACAAAGATAACAAGTAAACACAAAATGCAGTTTTTAAATGAAGGTGTTTATTATTAAGGGTAAAAAAATCCAAACCTATATGGCCCTGTCTAAAAAAGTGATTGCCCCCTAAACCTAATAACTGGTTGGGCCACCCTTAGCAGCAACAACTGCAATCAAGCATTTGTGATAACTGGCAATGAGTCTTTTACAGCGCTGTGGAGGAATTTTGGCCCACTCATCTTTGCAGAATTGTTGTAATTTAGCCACAATGGAGGGTTTTCGAGCATGAACCGCCATTTTAAGGTCACGCCACAGCATCTCAATCGGATTCAGGTCAGGACTTTGACTAGACCACTCAAGTCTTCATTTTGTTTTTCTTAAGCCATTTAGAGGTGGACTCGCTGGTGTGTTTTGGATCATTGTCCTGCTGCAGAACCCAAGTGCACTTCAGCCTCAGGTCACGAACAGATGGCCAGCCGGACATTCTCCTTCAGGATTTTTTTGGCAGACAGCAGAATTCATGGTTCCATTTACCATAGCAAGTCTTCCGGGTCCTGAAGCAGCAAAACAGCCCCAAACCATCACACTACCACCACCATATTTTACTGTTGGTATGAAGTTCCTTTTCTGAAATGCTGTGTTACTTTTACGCCGGATGTAATGGGACACACACCTTCCAAAAAGTTAAACTTTTGTCTCGTCAGTCCACAGAGTATTTTCTCAAAAGTCTTGGGGATCATTAAGATGTTTTCTGGCAAAACTAAGACGAGCCTTTATGTTCTTTTTGCTCAGCGGTGGTTTTCGTCTTGGAACTCTGCCATGCAGGCCATTTTTCCCCCCAGTCTCTTTCTTATGGTGGAGTCATGAACACTGATCTTAACTGAGGCAAGTGGGGGCTGCAGTTCTTTGGATGTTGTTGTGGGGTCTTTTGTGACCTCTTGGATGAGTCGTCGCTACGCTCTTGGGGTAATTTTGGTCGGATGGCCACTCCTGGGAAGGTTCACCACTGTTCCATGTTTTCGTCATTTGTGAATAATGGCTCTCACTGTGGTTCGCTGGAGTCCCAAAGCTTTAGAAATGACTTTATAACCTTTTCCAGACTGATAGATTTCAATTACTTTGTTTCTCATTTGTTCCTGAATTTCTCTGGATCGCAGCTTGATGTCTAGCTTTTGAGGATCTTTTGGTCTACTTCACTTTGTCTGGCATGTCCTATTTAATTGATTTCTTGACTGAAAACAGGTGTGGCAGTAATCAGGCCTGGGTGTGGCTCAAGAAATTGAACTCAGCTTTCCAAAGATGTGATAAACCACAGTTAATTTATGTTTTAACCCCTTGCACTCTGGTCAATTTCCCTAAAAACGCCTAAAAATAACGTACCCAAAGTAAATCAAAAGCTGTTCTTCAATCCTTTGCAGCATCTTCATGGGGTTGGTCTCATTTAACAGAAAACACTTTGAATTTTTTGGCAAAACAGTCACAATCTCTCCAAGTGCTCCTGCCACTAAGTAACAGTCATCTAAACATACTGAACTTGAAGAAAATAAATTTTGCCTGGGTGTTTTTTGGATACAAATGCTTGCAAATACAGTGGGGCAAAAAAGTATTTAGTCAGCCACCAATTGTGCAAGTTCTCCCACTTAAAAGATGAGAGAGGTCTCCAATTTTCATCATAGGTATACCTCAACTATGAGAGACAAAATGAGAAAAAAAAAAATCCAGAAAATCACATTGAAGGATTTTTAATGAATTAATTGGTAAATTCCTCGGTAAAATAAGTATTTGGTCAATAACAAAAGTTCATCTCACTACTTTGTTATGTACCCTTCGTTGGCAATGACAGAGGTCAAACGTTTTCTGTAAGTCTTCACAAGGTTTTCACACACTGTTGCTGGTATTTTGGCCCATTCCTCCATGCAGATCTCCTCTAGAGCGGTGATGTTTTGGGGCTGTCACTGGGCAACACGGACTTTCAACTCCCTCCAAAGATTTTCTATGGGGTTGAGATCTGGAGACTGGCTAGGCCACTCCAGGACCTTGAAATGCTTCTTTCGAAGCCACTCCTTCGTTGCCCGGGCGGTGTGTTTGGGATCATTGTCATGCTGAAAGATCCAGCCACGTTTCATCTTCAATGCCCTTGCTGATGGAAGGGGGTTTTCACTCAAAATCTCATGATACATGGCCCCATTCATTCTTTCCTTTACACGGATCAGTCGTCCTGGTCCCTTTGCAGAAAAACAGCCCCAAAGTATGATGTTTCCACCCCCATGCTTCACAGTAGGTATGGTGTTCTTTCTCCTCCAAACACGACAAGTTGAGTTTTTACCAAAAAGTTCTATTTTGGTTTCATCTGACCATATGACATTCTTCCAATCCTCTTCTGGATCGTCCAAATGCTCTCTAGCAAACTTCAGACGGGCCTGGACATGTACTGGCTTAAGCAGGGGGACACGTCTGGCACTGCAGGATTTGAGTCCCTGGCGGCGTGGTGTGTTACTGATGTAGCCTTTGTTACTTTGGTCCCAGCTCTCTGCAGGTCATTCACTAGGTCCCCCCGTGTGGTTCTGGGATTTTTGCTCACCGTTGTCGTGATAATTTTGACCCCACGGGGTGAGATCTTGCGTGAAGCCCCAGATCGAGGGAGATTATCAGTGGCCTTGTATGTCTTCCATTTTCTAATAGTTGCTCCCACAGTTGATTTCTTCACACCAAGCTGCTTACCTATTGCAGATTCAGTCTTCCCAGCCTGGTGCAGGTCTACAATTTTGTTTCTGGTGTCCTTTGACAGCTCTTTGGTCTTGACCATAGTAGAGTTTGGAGTCTGACTGTTTGAGGTTGTGGACAGGTGTCTTTTATACTGATAACGAGTTCAAACAGGTGCCATTAATACAGGTAACGAGTGGAGAACAGAGGAACCTCTTAAAGAAGAAGTTACAGGTCTGTGAGAGCCAGAAATCTTGCTTGTTTGTAGGTGACCAAAAACTTATTTTACTGAGGAATTTACCAGTTAATTCATTAAAAATCCTTCAATGTGATTTTCTGGATTTTTTTTTCCCCTCATTTTGTCTCTCATAGTTGAGGTATACCTATGATAAAAATTGGAGACCTCTCTCATCTTTTGAGTGGGAGAACTTGCACAATTGGTGGCTGACTAAATACTTTTTTGCCCCACTGTAACACACAGCTGTCAGATCCGGGCTGGAAAATGCAACAGAAATGTAGAACCAAGTGTTATCCAGCTGAGGTCAAAATTTTGTAACAATACCACAAAAAATGAATATATTACACAGCTTTCTTCACAGGTTGTTCCCAGGTGTTTTTGAACTGTGCCAAATTGTGCCAAATGGCACAGTTTGGAAAAACGTCTGTAACTTTTGAATGATTCAATATAGAAGCTTGATGTTGGGCTCTAATGAAAGGTGACACTCAGGGCTGTGTGTGTGTGTGTGGGGGGGGGGGGGGGGTTGTTTATTCATTCATGAATGAATGAATGAACAAACAAGCCCCCACAGACAAAGAAGTATGCCACGTAAAAAATGTGTGGCTTTTTTTTTTACAAGAAAAAATAACCTACAGTGCACTAAAAATTATACTAAAATATCTGTAATGTAGAAGACCCCCCCCCCCCCGCTACAGAGGACGGACAGCGCCCATCGCTACATGACGGACCGCGGGGACGGTGCGCCGCGGTCTACTATGCACAGTTGTACTAAAGTATCTGCAATAATATCTGCAATCCGCTACAGAAGAGTAGCGGAGGGGGGGGTGTTCACGGTCCGGACGCGGCGCACGGACCAGTCCGTCATGTTGCGATGACGCACAGTTGTAATTTACCGATCAGTCAAAAGTCATTTTGATTACAATTTTCAGCGATAAGGAATAATTTAGCTTATAACACTTACCTGTCCACAACAGCAGTGTCGCTGGCGAACTTCTCTTCCTCATTGTCAGACGAACATGACGCTGGTCCGCTTGTTACGGACTCGTGGTTCTGGTCACACGACCCGGTCAAACCATAATTCCATTATTGCGGTTTTGTGCTTCCATGATTGCGGTTTTGGCGAACAATTTTTCAAAACAAATAAGAACAGTAGTAAGAAAAAAAGACTGGCAAACGCGTGTGTGTCACCCAGCGGCTTACACAAAACAGATTTTACGCACGGGATGCACGCTTTCAATCGTGGAACTTCTCTGCTTCAATTGGCTCGCTGCATTCGCAGCCTTTGGTAGACGGGTCCTTCTTGCTAGGTTTTCAGTCATTGGTTCTTCAAGGTTTCAGAAACCCAATTCAAGGCTCTTATTAGTCGAATGAGAGGTCAATCAAATCTAAACCAATCAAAGCACTCCTTTGGCTTTCTGTTCGCAGCTGTGTCTGCAGCTTTTTTTTTTTTTTCAGTGCGCCCTAGGACGCAGAGACGTGACCGCCCGCGGTATCCCGGAGTGCAAGAGGTTAACAGGGGTGGGGGGTGTCACTTTTTCCCACACAGGGCCATGTAGGTTTGGATTTTTTTTTTTACCCTTACTAATAAACACCTTCATTTAAAAACTGAATTTTGTGTTTACTTGTGTTATCTTTGTCTAATATTTTTTTTCCACAAAATTTTTTATTGAACCTTTTTTTTACAAACATGGCACAAACAATCAAACACTAACACTAAAGTAATTTAAAAAAAAAAAAAAAAAAAAAAAACACTAACTACAAGAAAAATGTACTAAAAACACCAACAACCACTAACAAAGGCAAGTCATCAACAATGCTCCTCTGTTCAGTCTAGGTAATCTATTACATAAGTATACATATTATACATTCACCAATTTGGAATTTGCAAGGTCCACACACATCATTCACCTTCTTCTTCAGAAGTTATGTTTAATTTCTTTACATAATCAATGAAAGGTCTCCATATATTCTCAAACATATTTTCCTTTGATTTCAGTATGTATGTTATTCTTTCTAGTGGAAGGTTTGTTAACATCTGTCTTAACCACTGAGTCACATCTGGTCTATGAGTCTTTTTCCATTGTAGTGCAATACATTTTTTGGCATTAAGCAAACTGAGGTCTATGAATGCTCTTTCACTCTTATTAAAGTTATGCTTTTCTGGATACAGACCCAACAAAAACAATTTAGGGTTCAATGTGAATTGTTTTGAAATTATTTTTTCAATTGTTACCCTCACCTCTTCCCAAAACATTCTAATTTTTCTACATTCCCGTAAACAATGAAATAGGGTTCCTTTACTTTCCATACATTTTGTGCATGTATCTGGTATGTTTTTGTTATATCTATTTAACTCCACTGGTGTAACATACATCCGCATTAACCATTTAAAATGTATCAATTTAAGACGTACATTTATTGATTTGGTTTGAGCTTCTGTACAAGCCAATTCCCATTGTTCCTCTGAAATTTCAGTTTGCAGGTCTTCTTTCCAATAATTCAGTCTTTTCTGTGAGTTTTCACTTGAGGATAGTGTCAATGAGTTATAAAACTGAAATAATACCCTTTCTCTTACTATCTTTCGTCAAAATTTTTCCAAGGATGAATAAGTAGGTCGGGTGAGAGCATTATTTTGATTTGATCGAATAAAATTCCTAAGCTGAAGATATTTAAAAAAATGTGTTCTATTCTTTGTCTAATATTTAAATTTGCTTGATGATCTGAAACATTTAAGTGTGACAAACATACAAAAAATGAGAAATCAGGAAGGGGGCAAACACTTTTCCACACCACTGTATATTCCATTCATTATATTTTCCGTTATGTTAAAATGCAAAATCAGTACCCACAAATTCACAAAACTGAGTAAGATTTCATCACAAAACACAGCTGTTTTGTTCATCATATGTGTGTTACTTTTAAGACCTTTGGAAAGCATATTTAATGATTGCATGTCATTTTAAGGCCCTAATTTTACACAAATAAATTCAAGACTTTTTAAAGCTCTGCAGACACCCAGGCAGATACTTGCACATCCACACACCTACTTTGCCACAAGCATAGACTCATTTTGTTGGGAAAAACAATTAAATGGTGATTAATTGAGCTTAAGACTTCATTATACAGAAAAAAAAAAACTTGATTTATTTTACTATCACACTGTATCTGAGTTTTTAAGACCTTTAAGGCCACCTATTCAAAGTCAGGACCTTACATTTGTAAACCGGCAAATGGCCATTGTCCAGTTATTTACTGGAACTGATATTACTACAAATTTTGGTTCATCAGTCCAAACAGTAAAACTGAACTCACCCAGGATCAGTGATGCCACTAAATCATTAGGTTATTCAAGCAAAACACCTGGAATAGCCCCTACCCTAACACCAAAACTCACAACAAGAACCAAGTCACAAATTTAGAAACTTGCAAAAAAAAAAGGTTGCTATTTGACAAGAAAAAGCCACAAATTTATGAGGGGAGAAAAATTGGAAACATATGTGAAAAAAGTTGGTAACTGTTGAGGACAAAGGTGGAAATTTATGACAAATGAATGTCTTTTGTTGCACTGATTTTACTTATTGTTAAAATGCAAAAACAAGAACTACAAATTCATTTAAAAAAAAAAAAAAAGGGATTTCACCCCTAAATGCAAGAAAACAACTACCATTTTATCAAATCTGTGGTATTGTCAAGACCTTTGAAATCCAAATTTAAGGACTTATAATTATTTCTAAGGATAATGTAGGATTTAACATTGGATTTAAGGCTTTTTAAAGATCTGGACACCCTCTATTATAAATCAGCAAATATTCATATTTTAGATTAAGTAAATGTTTGTAGTTTCTCATTTGTTTTGTTCAGCGCAACACTCTGAAAACTCCAACAGAAGTTACCTGAGGAGACGAGATAGCAAGGGCGATGCTGGAACGTGTGAGGAATTTTTTTAAAATGCAAAAGAAACAACTCCAATGTTTCCTTGAGCAAGGTGTTAGTTAAAAAAAAGAAAAAGAAAAAGAAAAAAAAAGCTCTGAAGCACGATGCATGAATTCACAATTCCTTATTCTCCTCCACCTCCAGTGGCGGCGCAGATGGAGGCTGACGAAAAGGCCATAAGGTCTACATGACCTTGAAGAAGTGCCAGCACGCTATTAGAAATTCCTTCAGTATGTCAGGGAGGAGACACAAAGGGGGAGTTTGCGCACTGAGGAAACTCATTAACTTCTATTGAGTGGCTTGGTAATTGGTGCATCCAGGCAGAAAGTCACTGTAATTTGTGTACTTAACTGATAAAATGAGCAAAACACAACAGGGTTCTATTATTAAAACAATGACTGTTCGAGAAGACCATCCCCAGCTTTCTTTTTGTTAAAAATTAGTCAATTCTTCATGAATCCAGGTATAAGCACTGATGCCAACAGTTGTTTAAATTCTGTGTTTCAACCAAAATGGAACAGATGAGTTCAACAGTCTAGACCAAACCAACCCACAGTCAGCTGAGGGGGAGGAGTGACAGGTGGTCAAAAGGATGAATGGGTCTGGCTGGTAGGCTGAGAGCCGCCAGGCCTCTCCATGCTACAGGAAAAACCAGGCCACGACAGAGAGAGAGGGAGGGAGGGAGGGAGGAAGAGGGAGGGAAGGAGAGGACAGGAAATGAGGACTGTAATCCAGAGAGATACTGTTTGGGTTTTTTAAACAATATTTATCACTTTCAGGCAACTCTGATACTCATCGAAGAGTGAGGTTCACATGTATTCTCCTGGGAAAGTGGCACAGAGAGGGTAGAGCAAGGTTATAAGACCAGGATAAGAAAGAGGGTCCCTCTTTTTCACGCTGAGAAACTCCTGACCAACAGCCCTGATTCTCCTCTCAGATATGATGCTACTTGTATTGATTACGGTTAAAACTGCTAATTTAGGAGAAGTTTGACCGGGTCAAACCAAAACAAACAGCTCTAGTGGGCATCCTGCTGGCTCAGCAGGTTGGGTCATATGTCCTGAGCTTGCAACACTGGCTGGAACCTGACCCCGGTTTGCCACATCACGTCTCCATTTCCCTTTTCTTTGGTTTTGTTAGTTACGCACAGCTGTCACATGCGAGTGGGACTTAAAAAAAGCAAGTGTCAACAGGGCAGAATTCCTCTGAGGACTGAACTTTTTCAAGATATTCTAATTTTGTGAGCTGTGTGTGTATAATAATGTCATAAGAAAAATGGTGTTTACTTGAATAAATATGTGCATTAATGTTGTCTCAGGCAATGACTGGTTTCACTGTTCCCTTAAATAAGCAGTATCAGAGGAGTAGTCATGCTGTAAATCATTAATCGTGATCAGCGTGCAGTGGCAGAATTATGATGCTTTTTTGGAAATACTGACTTCCCAATATGAGAAATGAGAAGACATTGAAACCGTTTCAATTACAACCACCCAAGAGATCAAAAAACTGTGACATGAGGTGTTTAAATTGTCTTAACCTTGTCTCTCCATTCACTAATTTTGTGAGGACTGTCTTGTTACCTTATGTTCTTAAATTTCTTTTTTGTTTTGGAAATGTGTTTTTTTCCTCATAAATTTGCAATCCTACTCATAATTTTGTGACTTTTTATTTGTGAATTAACAACCTGTTACTTGGAAATCTTAAAAATGTTCAAAAGAAAACTTTGACTGTACATTTAATATTTTTCTTGTAAATTTGTTTTCCTATTAATTTTTTTGCCTCAAATTCATGTTTTTCATGTAAATTTACACTTTTGCCAATTTGCAGCTTTTTTCCAGCATATTTCAAAGATTGTTTTTTCCATGCAACTTTGAGTTTTTTTCCTTCCTATTTTGAAATGCATTACTTTGCAATTTGTGCCATTTTTGCTTGGAAATTTGCAACTGTTTACTTGCAAATCTGCAACTTTTCTGCACAGCACTGAGACCGTCTACTCATAAATGTACAACTTTCTATTCATAAATGTGATTTTTCTCATAAATTTGTTTCTTTTTCCTCTTAAAATTTTACAAGGTTTCGTCATACATTTTCAACTTTTTATGCAAGTCTTCAAATTTTTGTTATAAATGTGCAATGTTTATTTTATTAATTTTATTCATTATTCATTGATTGTGGTTGCAAACAGCTCTCCTTGGGAATTGCATTAAAGTTTGGTACAATGGCAATAATAGGCAACAGTACGAGGGAAGCTCTTTAAAGATTTCCCCTGACCCACTTCCGGTTATTGTAGGAGGCTGAAATTGCACATGTATTATAATATGCATCTCTATAGGTCATGTGATAATTTGCAGCTCTGAACTGCAAAGACTTTCTCTTTCACAAGTGCTATGGGACTTATGGGAAGGATCCTCCATCATATGACTAGGCCTGTAATGATAACAAATTTTGATGGATGATAAATTTTTCCCAAAATTATCACAATAAATGATATTATTGTAGTCAAGCACTGGCATTAACAGTTCAACTGTGGTCAGACATCAGTGGAAACGGCACCCATTACAGGGCAACCATAGCGCACCACTGATGAAGATACCATTCGGCAAGTGGAGGCTACCATTTTGGAGGATCGCCACATAACTGTTTGCCAACGTGCACAAGATGTGAAGATCAGTGTGGAGTCTGCGGAAAAACAAAATCATCCATGACCATTTCCACATGGGGAAGTTGTCTGCACTATGGATTCCCCAGTTCCTCCCACATTTCCAGAAGCAGGAACGAATCACATGCTCCTAGGCTCCTTTGGCCATGTGCCAAGAGAACAAGGAGGACTTCTTCAACAGATTAATCATGCAGATCGAAACATGGGTCCATCACTATGATCCAGAGACTAAAGCCCAGTGGAAGCAGTGGATGCATTATGACTCACCACCTCTGAAGAAGGCACGCGTCCAACACTCAGCGGGCAAGATCATGCTCATGGTCTTTTGGGACCAGCATGGAGTGTTGATGATGGATTTCCTGGCAAAGGGTACCACAATTACCGGGACTTACTACAATTCTCTGCTGCAGAAGGCCATCAAAACCGAGAGGCGTGGCACACTGTCCGCCTCCTGCAAGACAACACCCTGGTTCACAACTCACATGTTGCCCAGAAGCACAGTCCTGCGGATATGAAATCCTTCCTCACCCCCCTTACTCTCCCAACCTTGCACCATCTGACTTCCACCTCTTTCAAACCATGAAGTCATTTTTGAAGGGCAAGCACTTCCAAGGCAATGAAACACTGATTTCTGAGGTGAAGTCGTGGCTTCTGATACAAGCTGGAGAAGTGTGTGACCTTTGATGGTACCTGTGTAGAGAAAATCTAATAACTGTGCAAAGTTTGGTTACTCCCAGTCCATCTGAAATGAGTCAGGGGAAATCTAATGAACAACTCTAGAGATGGCTAATGTAGAACTGAGGCTCACACAGAGAAAAGAAGGCAACAACGGTGATATAAAAAGACAACCCTAGACCATGAATTTAACATCACAAGTATCTTCTCTGTAGCTATAAATGGCCAAATACCAACTTATTTTGGCTTCCCTGATGAACTAACTTGAGCATCAGTCATTGCACAGAGAAAAATATTCAACAACCGCTGCTTGAAATATGACAGAAAAAAAAGTCCACAAAAAACAAACAGGTCAAGCACATCTATTAGAATCTGAAATGCACTGATACAGTATTTGTCAAAAAAAAAAAAAAAAAAAAAAAGCAGGTGGCCAGCTTTGCATATGCATCCTTGTCACAGAGGTTACACAGATTCTAATTTGCATGAATGAAATAATGACGTAAAAAAGGTCTCAGCCATGATGAGCAATCACGAATGCATATATGTATGTTAATCTGGATAAGCCACGCACAAGGGTGTCTGTGTATTTTTGTCCCCATTATTCAGCCACTTCCTGTCAGAGACAGGAGGCATTTCCAGGGAGCCGGTCCTCGGAGTCAGCAGGGCAAACAGGAAACATAACTCTGACCTGTCAGTGTGTCATAAGCCAGCAAGCCGCACACTCATAATCACTATAAATGGATTTGGCAGCGTTTACCATAAAAAGAACCAGTCTGCATCAAACCATAAGACGTACAAGTCTAAATCAGAGACATTTTCTTGTAACTGTGCAACCATTTACTTGGAAATTAGCAGCTTTTTTTTAAATTAAAAAAAATGTGACTAGCTTCTTGCATATTAAATACTTTTTGAATTAAATTTGTAAGGTTTTTCTTAAATTCTTAAAATTGGGAGAGGTGCCGTTTCATATTTACAAGAACATGTGTCACCTTGTTGTAAATATGAAACATTTTTCTCCAAGGTTTCCATATTTAAAGTTGCAGCTTTTTTCTGCATAATTTCCATTTTTTCCATGCAGATATCCAGCCTTTTCCACATAAACTTTACCTTTTCCACACAAATTTGCAACTTTTTCTCCATGCATTTCCGACTTTTTCCTCCATACAAATTTCCAGTTTTTTCTCCATATCAATTTCCAACTTTTTCCATGAAAATTCACTACTTTTCCCCACCATAAATTTCCTTTTTCCCCCTCATAAATTTCCACCATTTTTCCTCATATAGTTCCACAATTTTCCTCATGAATTTCTAACTTTTTAAAATAAATATCCAGCTTTCACCATGAAACTTTGCCATTTTTCCCCTACCATAATCCCCCCCTCAAATTTCTACCATTTTTCCTCATAAATGTCCACAATTTTCCAACATTTTTTTTCAAGGTTTTTGGGGACTTTTCTTCCTCCTAAATTTGTGACTTATCTTGTGAATTCTGAACTTTTCCTATAAAATTTTTTCAGTCAAAGCCATGGGGATCCACTAGTTACGTAGCCCCACATGACTAACGAAAATCACAATCAAATCAATGAGGTGGGGCAGAGACCCAACCTTAGTTAAATAGAGCTGCCAATATCTGCTTCAGCCCGCTGAGCCGCACTGCAGTCCACGCTAACGGCTCACACAGCCAGGCCTCCACGATACAAACAAGACAGGGAAGACTGGATGAAAATGTGAAGGAGGAGTGTCAATTCAAGCTTAGGCATGTTGATGTGCAAGTGGTTCAGGCAGCAAAGCACAGGTTTGTGTGCATGTTTCTGAGTATGTGTAGCAGACTGAGAGGACTTGTGAAAAGTGCACCATAAGAATGACACTCACTTTGGAAAAGAGCTCACAATGTGTGCTGAAAAGCTTAAAATCCTGCATTTTATGTCAGCAGTTTACACAAGGTGCTCGGGTACAATACAAGGCAGAATTGCTAATTAGTTTGACATGATGGGGATGTTTTTTGCAAGGTTTAAGGTTGAAGCTGAATTTACATCTAATACTAGAACTCTGCTGTACAATTTATCACAGCTACATATAAAACCCAGGGTTTCCTCTGGTAACATTTCTCCGTGGCGGTCCGACTCACCAGAAATCATACCGCCACGCCAAGCCGATATGATTTTATTAATAAAAATAAATGAAGCAATGACTTTCCGCAAGCACGCACACAAACAACAGGCGTGGCCGTCATCCGCGCGGAGTTTAGAAGCGCCCCGCTCACATGAATTTTCCAGTCAGTCAGCAGTGTCTCGCGAAGCGTGACTGTCCGACAGAAATATGAGTTTCTTAAAGTACTTTAAACGCAGAAAAAAAATCATAAGAGGTATGTAAGCACTGGCGTTTAGCATGGATTTTACCCACTGAAAACGGGAGCCATAATGGAAGAGTCACTTAGCTAAAAGATGTGGTTAGAATTCAAATGCAGCCGGCTTCATATGAAGGGAAAGGCAGGGGGACTGATGAATTGCTGAGGATATATTTCACCAGCCACTACAATATTAAGTTATGAGACTGGCAATTCCTCTCTTTTCTCGCACAAGCAGGCGTGCCGTTTTTATTCTCCAGCAGCAGTGACAAAGCAACAGCTAAAAACGCTAGCTCTAAACTGAGGTCCTTCAGCGGCTGCCTAGAGAGGTGCCTGATGAGAAAGCCTGAGCGCACAACTATAACGGTCATTGCTAAACGACCGAGAGCCGGCCATTTATGTCTGCTTTAAGTGGCCAGGAGCCACTTAGTGAATGAAAAACCCACGTGCAGGAGTGGTTTCGTGCATTGTATTGAACAAAACCCCAAAACGTGTTAATGGGAATGAATGAAGTGTGGATGTGTGTGTGTGTAAAACACCCGAGCTGCCTAGTGGCCGAGCTGTCAGAGATCGAAGGACCCAAAGGGCTCCCTGACGTGCCTGATGGAAAATAAATAAATATGTGCATTTTTTTTAACCAAATAGCCAAATTAGGAGGCATTTACTTATATTATTAGCATATTTATAATTTGTGTGTATTTTCTACTATTGAATAAAAAAAATTTAAAAAAAATAAAATAAAAAAAAGAATCAAACTGTAGGCGCTTCCCGGACAGATATTGTGATACTAGGAGACTGGCCGTGTAGTCACTTTGCAACTATAATTGCCTAAACAGATCATTCTTTTTACTGAACACATATTGCGGTGAATTATGTCTTTAGAGCCCGCTACAGTTCCCTATTATGTACCTGGCAAGTTAAGATGACCAAAATTCACAAAGTCAATGACTTTAATCTGTCAGCAGCCTTCAGACAAACTAAACATGTCAACATTTGATTTCAAATTAAGGGAGGTTTTTCCTGCTGTCTGGGTGGTGAGGAGATTTCTAAAAAACAAACAAAAAAAAAACTATAAATATAAAGAAATATTATAACAGAAATAACGGCATCCTTGGTCATTTAAGTTCATTTATTTAATTAAATACAACTTTATTAATATTTTTTCTTTGTAATCAGAGTTAAATTATTGTTCTGTTCTGACTGCAAAATTATGGTCAAAAATGTAAATTGTTATAAGGAAAAAGTAAAAAAAAATTGACCACAGTCTGTTTCAAATTTATCTAAATAGTAATTTTATTTTAAAAAACAAACAAAAATTAGTCATAAAATAATCCACAAATTTATAATAAAGTTTCAAATGTACAAGAAAAGTCAATTTTACAAGAGGAAATTACAAATTTGAGGAACACGGTTTCAACTTTAGATTTACAGAGAAAAGTAGAAAACTATAAGAAAACTGTTATAAATTTTTGAGAAAAACCTCAAACCTTCAAGGCTGAAGTCATTACTCAAATTTTTAAGTGGGTGCTCTTTGTACCCTTAACTCAACTAGAAATTTTTTGTTGTCTACTTTTAATTATTAATTTCAAAGTACTGCTTTTACATGAGTAGAATTTCTGGTTACTATACCCACCTGATCATATAATTTAAGTATGCTTTGAGTACATTACTACTATGAATGTTTCTTTCCCTTCCCTACTCTCTCAATGTAAAAAAAGAAACACTAGAATAAAAATACAAAAAATACACATATTTTTGTCATTTACGTAAACCATGACAAAAAAATCCTGCAGGACAAAACATGACACTTAATATTTTCTAACCTGTTTGTATACCACCATAGACAGAGAGAGAACCTGAATTAGACAGAGCTCAGAGAGGGCAAGATGAGACAGAAGAGAGGAGCCAAGGAGAGGAAAGTGTTCAGGCAGACGAAGGAGAGAAGGATAACACCACTAAAAAGTCGAAACAAAGGATGTTTGGGTGGGACCCCAACTGGCCCAATATTCAAGCCTCGGTTGTACAATACTTCAAATGGTAAGTTCCATATGCAGCATTATGGTGTAAAATTTTAAAAAGAAATAAATAGTATAAAATTAACATATTCCGGTATGTTTACCCCCCGGGGAAAAATATGTTGCCACCGCGCCAAGGTCTTTTAGCCAGAGGAAACACTGAAAACCAGTACCTGCAGACAATGGTGATGATTTCAGAGAATCTTACAGCTCATTGTTATGAAGCTGGGTGGAATTTTTTTGTCTCATGATACTATTTTCGGATGTTCTTCTAAAGCGGAAGTCTGCTGCAAAAAAACACTGAATTTGTATCATTGCTGTGTTAAAGTGGTCAAACAGCAAAACCACCTAATCACTTCTGATTCGTGTATTATTTCTATTTTTAATTTTAAAAAAGAAGAAAAATGAAAAGTAGCAACATGATGATAAGTCACAAAAATGTCACAAATTTGGATGAACAATTTTTCAACTATACAGTATCCCACAAAAGTGAGTACACCGCTCACATTTTTGTAAATATTTTATTATATCTTTTCATGGAACACTGAAGATATGACACTTTGAAACAATGTAAAGTAGTCAGTGTACAGCTTGTATAACAGTGTAAATTTGCTGTCCCCTCAAAATAACTCAACACACAGCCATTAATGTCTAAACCGCTGGCAACAAGAGTGAGTACACCCTTAAGTGAAAATGTCCAAATTGTGCCCAATTAGTCATTTTCCCTCCCCGGTGTCATGTGACTCATTAGTGTTACAAGGTCTCAGGTGTGAATGGGGAGCAGGTGTGTTAAATTTGGTGTTATCGTTCTCACAGTCTCTCATACTGGTCACTGGAAGTTCAACATGGCACCTCATGGCAAAGAACTCTCTGAGGATCTGAAAAAAAAAAAAAAAAAGAATTGTTGCTCTACATAAAGATGACCTAGGCCAGGGGTGTCCAACCATGTGCCATGGAGAGCCAAGACCCTGCAGGTTTTACCTCCAACCAGTGTCTTCAACAGCAGATTTCAGTGAACTTCTTCCCACTGATTGCTGATAAGTGAAAACACCTGCTGAAGAGACTGGGTAGAAGAGAAAACCTGCAGGGTCTTGGCTCTCCATGGCACATGGTTGGACACCCCTGACCTAGGCTATAAGAAGATTGCCAACATTCTGAAACTGAGCTGCAGCACGGTGGCCAAGACCACATAGTGGTTTAACAGGACAGGTTCCACTCAGAACAGGCCTTGCCATGGTCAACCAAAGAAGTTGAGTGCACGTGCGCAGCGTCATATCCAGAGGTTGTCTTTTGAAAATAGACATATGAGTGCTGCCAGCATTGCTGCAGAGGATGGAGGGGGGGGGGGGGGGGGGGGGGTCAGCCTGTCAGTGCTCAGACCATACACCGCACACTGCGTCAAATTGGTCTGCATGACTGTCATCCCAGAAGGAAGCCCCTTTTAAAGATGATGCACAAGAAAGCCAGCAGTTTGCTGAAGACAAGCAGACTAATCACATGGATTACTGGAACCATGTCCTGTGGTCTGGTGAGACCAAGATAAACTTATTTGGTTCAGATGGTGTCAAGCGTGTGTGGCGGCAACCAGGTGAGTAGTACAAAGACAAATGTGTCTTGCCGACAGTCAAGCATGGTGGTGGAAGTGTCATGGTTTGGGGCTGCATGAGTGCTGCCGGCACTGGGGAGCTACAGTTCATTGAGGAAACCATGAATGCCAGCTTGTACTGTGACATACTGAAGCAGAGCATGATCCTCTCCCTTCGGAAATTGGGCCGCAGGGTAGTATTCCAACATGATAACAACCCCAAACACGCCTCCAAGACGACCACTGCCTTGCTAAAGAAACTGAGGGTAAAGGTGATAGACTGACCAAGCATGTCTCCAGACCTAAACCCTACTGAGCATCTGTGGGGCATCCTCAAACGGAAGGTGGAGGAGCGCAAGGTGTCTAACATCACCAGCTCCGTGATGTCATCATGGAGGAGTGGAAGAGGATTCCAGTGGCAACCTGTGAAGCTCTAGTGAACTCCATGCCCAAGAGAGTTAAGGCAGTGCTGGAAAATAATGGTGGCCACACAAAATATTGACACTTTGGCCACAGTTTGGACATTTTCACTTAGGGGTGCACTCACTTTTGTTGCCAGCGGATTAGACATTACTGGCTGTGTGTTGAGTTATTTTGTGGGGACAGCAAATTTACACTGTTATACAAGCTGAAACACCGACTACTTTACATTGTATCAAAGTGTCATATCTTCAGTGCTGTCCCACGAAAAGGTATAATAAAATATTTACAAAAATGTGAGGGGTGTACTTTTGTGAGATACTGTATAAGAAAAAGAATCAAATGCACATGACAAAAAAAATGTACATTTAGGAGAAAAAAGAACTTTATATTTATTTATATTTATTTATAAAAAATAACTTTTATAAATAAATATTTAATTTTTCATAAACATGCCACTTTTGGGATATTTCTTTCCTGGTAAATTCACATGTGATATTATAAATATGCAGTTTTCCTTGTAAATTTCAAACTAATTTTAAAGCTTTCTTGTAAATTTTAAGACTTTCTCTCCATAATTTGCCATTTTGTCATGTAAATTAGACTTTTTCTTATGCATCTACAAATTTATTCATGCAAATTTTTGTATTTTTGGTAAATTCTTTAACTATCATCAAGATGCTAGTTTTTTGTTTTTTTTTGGGGGGGGGGTGAATTGGTTTTTCCTTCTAAATCTGCATTTGATTTTTTTAATTGGAATTTGTTAGTTAATTCACAAAAGACAAATTTGTAATTTACCTTTATTAAAGTTGTGCAACTTGGGGGGACTGCAAATAGTCTAATACTGTTTGTATTAGAATTTGAAAACTGAATACCAGTGTAGTGAATGAATATTTAGATAAATGAATACTTGAGTACAGCCAGCAGAAAGTACCTAATTTTTCAAATAATTCTGACACTAATCCAAGTTTGTTTTGCTTGTGTGTTTCTTTGTTTTGAGGACATTTTTTCTGTAAAATTTATTTTCAAAATGTCAAAAAGTCACCAAAGCCGTCAACTGTCCTATTTGTGTAAAAACTTCTGCTACACTAACTACTGAGACACTTGTTTGTCAGACTTCATGGCTGAAATTAACCTCAACAACACAGCAAACTGTCTTAGATTTCTCAAAAAGTTAAACCTAGAGTAGCTCATTGGATCCTAAACTCTGCCACGCAACACTGTGTCATCGAGGGAAGTCGGATTGCAGTACCCCCACCCCCCTCCACCCGAGTTACACCCAAGTGTGGTAAGCAATATCCACAACAAGGAAATTCCTACATTTAGTCCCACAGGATTTAATTTCACAGCACGATCAGCTGCCGTTAAAAGTTGCAGGGGGGGGGGGGGAATGCTTCAAACCCTGTTCTAAAGTTGTGCACAAAGCCTTGCCTCATGATCCCAAATCGAAGGAGGACAGGGAAGAAAACAAAATTACAGGGCGTCCTCTGAGAGCACAGCTGGCAAGGGCACACCCTCTGCAGCAGATATGGTGGGTTTACTTCCTGTTCAAAACATCTTTTTTTCCTTCACCATAACTGCTTCTGTCACCCAGTTTACTCACTGAAGCCATGCAAGCTCACATTCTTTTTTTTTTTTTTTTTTTTTTTTTTTTTTTTTTTTTTTTTTTTTTTACACGTGGCTTACCACAGATGTCCCCTTATTGAAAGAAGTTGTCACACTTTTGAAATTAGGATACAACACCACATTCAAGGCTCATGTTTATTTCAGAATGCTGCTTAAAATATTACGGACGCAGACGATTTCACAATAAAATAAGACAGTGCTAAGGCCCAGAGGGATTAAAGCAAGCTCTGTTCCCATGAATAAGGAGGAGGAAAAAATAATCAATACCCCCAACTTTTCCTGATCGACTAGCAATGGCTTTACACAACCAAACTGAATTCACATGAATCAGCTCCTTTCCTAAGATTCTCACACATCTATTGTGCATTTATGTGGCATTATAAGATAAGATAAGATAAGATAAGATAAGATAAGCCTTTATTAGTCCCACAACGGGGAAATTCCAGGATTGCAACAGCACAGGGATAGCAACACTCAGAGCAACAATCAGAAGGCAAGAAAAAAAACAAGCAAGCAAGAGCAGCTAATATACATATGTACATATTACTATAAAATATACACACACACACACACACACACACACACACACAGTGCAGAGCATTGTAGCTGGATGGAATAAATATATGAATATATGAACACACAGTGCAGAGCATTGTAGCTAGATGGAATAAATATGTAAATATATAAACACCCACAGTACGGAGCATTGCAGCTAGGTGGAATAAATATGCAAGTATATAAACACACACAGTGCGGAGCAATGTAGCTAGATGGAATAATATGTAGATATATAAAAACACAGTGCGGAGCATTGTAGCTAGATGGAATAAATATATAGATAGATAGATATAGATATATAGATAGATATAGATGTGGTTTTCGTCCTGGCCGTGGCACATCGGACCAGCTCTTTACCCTCTCGAGAATTCTTGAGGGTTCGTGGGAGTTTGCCCAACCAGTTTACATGTGTTTTGTGGACTTGGAGAAGGCATTTGACCGCGTCCCTCGTGGATTTTTGTGGGGGGTGCTTCGGGAGTATGGGGTATCGGGCTTGTTGTTACGAGCTATTCGGTCTCTGTACGACCGTTGTGAGAGTTTAGTTCGCATTGCCAACACTCGGTCGGAGTCATTCCCAGTGAGAGTTGGACTCCGCCAGGGCTGCCCTTTGTCACTGGTCCTGTTCATAATTTTTATGGACAGGATTTCTAGGCGCAGCCAGGGAATGGAGGGTGTCATGCTTGGTGACCACAGGATCTCATCTCTGTTGTTTGCAGATGATGTTGTCCTGTTGGCTTCATCCAGCAATGACCTACAGCTCTTGCTGGGACGGTTTGCCGCTGAGTGTGAAGCGGCTGGGATGAGAATCAGCACCTCCAAGTCCGAGTCCATGGTCCTCAGCCGGAAAAAGGTGGATTGTCCTCTCCGGGTTGGGGACAGGCTCCTGCCCCAAGTGGAGGAGTTTAAGTATCTTGGGGTCTTGTTCACGAGTGAGGGGAAAATGGAGCGAGAGATCGACAGACGGATTGGAGCAGCATCTGCAGTGATGCGGACGTTGTACCGGTCTGTTGTGGTGAAGAGGGAGCTTAGTTCTAAGGCAAAGCTGTCGATTTACCAGTCAATCTACGTTCCTACTCTCACCTATGGTCACGAGCTTTGGGTAATGACCGAAAGAACGAGATCGCGGATACAAGCGGCTGAAATGAGCTTTCTCCGTAGGATTGCTGGACTCACCCTCAGAGATAGGGTGAGGAGCTCAGTCATCCGGGAGAGGCTCAGAGTAGAACCGCTGCTCCTCCACATTGAAAGGAGTCAGTTGAGGTGGTATGGGCATCTGATTAGGATGCCTCCTGGACGCCTCCCACTTGAGGTGTTTCAGGCACGTCCCACTGGGAGGAGACCCCGGGGCAGACCCAGGACTCGGTGGAGAGACTATGTCTCCCAGCTAGTCTGGGAACGCCTTGGTATCCCCTCTGAAGAGCTGGAGCAGGTGGCTGGGGAGAGGGAAGTCTGGGCTTCTCTGCTTGAACTGCTGCCTCCGCGACCCGGACCTCCGGAAAAGCGGTAGAAGATGGATGGATGGATGGATGGAAAAACACAGTGCGGAGCATTGTAGCTAGATGGAATAAATATATAGATATATAAATATAAACACACCCAGTGCTGAGCATTGTAGCTAGATGGAATAAATATATAGATATATAAATATAAACACACCCAGTGCAGAGCATTGTAGCTAGATGGAATAAATATGTAAATATATAAACACACACAGTGCAGAGCATTGTTGCTAGGTGGGATGAAACAGCATAACCGTCTATTTAGTTATCCTACATGGTATGATTATGTGCCCATACATATTCTCACCCTCCATAGCGACCGGTATGTTCCTAGTTGTATGCCGGAGAGGACCATTGTGTAAGTCTATTGCATCTTTTGCATTCAAAAAACTATTAGTTTGTTACGTCTTTTTGCTATCTCTGCGAGCAGCCCTGCTTAGGTTGTACAGTCTGACAGCCGTTGGTAGGAAGGACCTACGAAACCTCTCGGTTGTGCACCTGGGATGATGTAGTCTGCTGCTAAATGAGCTCCTCAGTGCATCCAGTATGTCCTGCATAGGGTGGAACTCGGACTCCAGCAGAGATGACAGTTTAGCCACCGTCCTTCTCTCTCCTATCTCCTCCACCGGATCAAGGCGCTGCCCCAGGACAGAGCTAGCTTTCTTAATCAGTTTGTTCAGTCTCTTCCTATCGGCTGCAGTAATGCCACTGCCCCAGCAGACCACTCCAAAAGTGATGGCTGATGCCACCACCGTGTCATAGAATGACTTCAGCAGCGCCCCTTGTACACCAAAAGACCTGAGTCTCCTCAGCAGGAACAGCCTGCGCTGTCCCTTCTTGTAGAGTGCGTCAGTATTGTGTGACCAGTCTAGTTTATTGTTCAGATGAATACCCAGGTACTTGTAGGATGTCACCATCTCGATGTCTGTTCCCTGTATATTTACTGGTGCTGTGAGGGGCTGCCCATGCCTGCGGCAGTCCACCACCAGCTCCTTAGTTTTCCTCGCGTTGATCTGGAGGCAGTTCCGATGGCACCAGTCCACAAAGTCCTGGATAAGCCCTCTGTACTCAGCTTCATCTCCGCTGGAGATGAGACCAACGATCGCAGAGTCATCAGAGAACTTCTGTAGATGGCAATGTGTTGTGTTGTGTGAGAAGTCCGCAGTATAAAGAGTGAACAGGAAGGGAGCCAGCACCGTTCCCTGGGGGGCCCCCGTGCTACTGATGATCGTGTCGGAAACACAGTCCCGGGTTCTCACAAACTGAGGCCGGTTCGTGAGGTAGTCCAGGATCCATGATGACAGGTGCTGGTCCACCCCTGCGCGCAGCAGCTTGTCCTTCAGGATCATCGGTTGGATGGTGTTGAAAGCACTGGAGAAGTCAAAGAACATGATCCTCACCATATTCCCGGGCTTCTCCAGGTGGGACAGAGAACGGTGAAGGAGGAAGATCACCGCATCCTCCACCCCAATGCCATGCTGGTAGGCGAACTGGAGTGGATCCATCGCTGGTTCCACCAGGGGGCGGAGATGAGCAAGGAGCAGTCTCTCCAGGGTCTTCATCAAGTGGGACGTCAAGGCCACCGGTCTGAAGCTGTTCAGGTCTTTGGGGTGGGAAGTTTTTGGTACAGGTACCACACAAGATGTTTTCCACAGCTGTGGTACCCTCCCCAGTTTCAGGCTCATGTTGAAGATATATGTCACAATCCCACACAGCTGGTCTGCACAGGACTTGAGGAGCTTTGCGCTGATGCCGTCCGGTCCCGACGCCTTCCTCGCCTTGATCTTCCTCAGCTCCGTCCTCACCTGGGTCTTGGTCAGGGTCAGGATGGGGGGCTGTGTGTTGGGAGTGGGGGGGGTGTCGGTGGAGTGGGGAGTGGGTAGCAGGACTTGATTTCTTAGAGGCAGCAGTGGTTGTTGTGCAGACAGGGGGGAGGGCGGTTGGTCAAATCTATTGAAAAACAGATTCAGGTTGTTCGCCCACTCCCTGCCCCCCGTGGCCTGGGGGGAGGTATTCTGGAGCCCCGAGATGGTTTTGAGGTTTCTCCAGACCCCGCTGATGTCGCTCTGTTGCAGCTTGTCCTCCATCTTCTTCCTGAAGCTGTCCTTGCCTTCTCTGATCTTTCTCCTCAGCTCCCTCTGTACGGACTTCAGCATCTCCCTGTTCCCCGACCTGAAGATCCTCTTCTTCTCTCTCAGAAGTGTTTTTATCTCAGGGTTGATCCAGGGTTTGTTGTTTGAGTGACGCCGTATGGACTTGGTGGGAACGGATTTGTCCACACAGAAGCTGAGGTAGCCCGTGAAGGTGTGAATGAGGCCATCGATGTCCTCACCATGTGGATCGCAGAGCTGCTTCCAGGCGGTGGCTTCAAAACAGTCCTTTAGAGTGTCCATTGTCTCCTCAGACCATAACTCCACAGTGTGCATGGCCGGAGGTTGTCTGTGCACTAGGGGTTTGTACACCGGTCGGAGATGAACCAAGTTGTGATCCGATCTCCCAAGTGGGGGGAGTTGTGATGAGGTGTACGCCTCCTTAGTGTTTGCGTAGAACAAATCCAGTGTTTTATTGTCTCTAGTGTGGCATGTGACATACTGGGTGAAAGTGGGCAGAATGGGAGACAGTGAAACGTGGTTGAAATCGCCTGAGATGAGGAGAAGAGCATCTGGGTGTTCTGTCTGCAGCCTGCTGGTTACTGAATGGATGACGTCACGCGCTGTCCCAGCGTTCGCCGTCGGATTTGCATAAACAACAATGCAGATCACGTGTGAGTGTTCTCTCGGGAGATATGTAGGCCTCATGCTAACAGCTAGCAACTCAATGTCTTTGCTGCAGTGTCGTTGTTTAACAGTGATATGTCCCGGTCTGCACCAGTTGTTGTTAACATACATTATCACTCCACCGCCCCTAGTTTTGCCACTCTCTGGTGTTCGGTCAGCTCGTATCATGTGAAAACCCTCCAGCTCAATGTTAGCATCTGCTGCTAGTTCAGTTAGCCACGTCTCAGTAAACAAAAGGAGAGAGCACTCCCGGTAAGTGCTATCATAACGGGAGATAGCCGCTAGCTCATCTAACTTTCCCAGTATCGACCGTACATTTCCCATGACAACAGATGGAAGGGAGGGTCTGTACCTTATATTTTTTGTCCTCCGCCTTACTCCAGCCCGGCAGCCGCGGCGTTTTCGCCTCAGTTCTCTCGGTATGTCGAGTTTTTCCAGTGGGACCGGGTGGCGGTTAAATGCTAGCAGCTCTTCCCTGTTGTATCGAATCCTGCTATAAACAGTGGCTCCGTCCACCGGCTCAGGAGACATTTGGGACGATCTGTGTGTCCGTGATATAAGTGGGGTGAAAAAAAAAAAAAAGTGATCAAAAGAGAGAGGAAGGGAAAAAAAAAAAAAACTCGGAATCGAGCCGCTGTTGCAAAAGGCAGCCGACTGGTGTGGCGCCGAGAGATGAAAATATACTACATTTAACAGTGCAGCAGCAGTAAAAGCAGTGCACTGATATTACAGCATTTCCACTAAGTGCTTACAAGTCCATAACAGACACTGCACTGCCACTGAAGCATCCCAATGGAGACTTAAACTGTTTCTGTGGTGGTAGAATGTGAGTTTAATCAGCTTATTGAATGTAAAGGGACTGCTGTGTTACTGTGGCCTTCACTAACATTTTCATAAAATTGTACTTTACTGAGTAGCTTGAATGAAGATATTTTGTAGACTTCCTTGAGTAAAGATGTAAAGGGAAAAAAAAAAATACTTTTGCTCAGTTACTTAGTCCAATTTTTAAGGATGCGCAATTACATTCCAGGTCCCATATCGTGCAAAATCGTGGTTTTTTTGCACATTTTAACCTCACAAAATACAGAGAGAAATTTGCACTCAAATTATTTAGCTTGAAGGACCCATTAATGAAAAACTGTGTTTTTGTAGGTTTTAATCTTCTGAAACGTTTCTATTGATCACGTGATTATCAAAAAACCCCATTTCTCTTAAAGAAAAAAACAACAGCTTTTATATTGATTCCATGTGTGAGGAAAGGACCTGGTCTAACTCTTCCAGGTTTGCTATGGAACGTCAAGGGAAGGTAAGCCCAGCCTTGATACCTAACCACTGCTCTATTATTGGACAGCAATCCCCCGTTTCCTATCGCAGCTACCAGTAAACATGTCGAGGAGACACTGTGTATTTGAGCGGTGTAAGGCAACAACGGGGCCCTCACACAACAGGGATGGGAATCGCCAGAGGCCACACAACACGATACTATCACCATACTTGGGCCGCAACGTGACACTATCAATGATCTTGTGATACACTTAGTACTGCGATATCATATATTGTGATTTCCCATCCAGATCTCTGTCTTGCTCAACTCCCGGCTAGATATGCTCACCTAACCAGACAGTGAGCATTTAGCACCATCTTATGGACTGAAAAGTCAGTTGGTTTGTATTACTCTGGTACCTAAACAGGCAAGTTTGTGTTTGCAACATTTATTAATAATTATTAATAAAGTATCACGATACTAGTGAATCTCAGTCGATACACCATCACCACAACAAAGTATCACAATACACAATGCATTGACTTTTTTCCCCCACCCCTATTACACAAACTCCTAAAGGTTGCAAGAGAAAAGTGAAAAAAGAGAAAAGTGGCAAAAACTTATTTTTACAGATGTTCTGTAAGACTCTGGCCCAAACTTATTATAATCATTTTTAGATAATGCTATCTAAAATAATAAGCTGGCTGATGGCCAATAGCCAATATTGTTTCTTTTGTTTTTGCTTTGTTATTGCTATCCATTGCAGTGCAAAATCAATGGCACACATTGTGGACTCGCCAGATAAATATTGGCAATACGTTGATATCAGTCAAGGAGAATACTGGGTGGTATCAGCTGATATATTTGGATATTTGTTCCAGGTATCTTTTGGGGACAGTAATAAAACTGCCTTCATCTTTTTCTTTTCTCTGAAATTCTCAGGGGTTTTTTTCTTGTACATTTGCCATCATTTTCTTGTAAATTTGCAACTTTGTCAATTAATTTGTGTTTTTTTTCTGTTATTTTTCCACGTAACTATACCACTTTTTTGTAAATTTGCAAATAATTAATTCATCTGTTTAACCACTTCATCCTTTTTGACTTGGGAGGGGGGCACTGGAGTCAATCCTAGCATCTTTGTCGAGGTACACTCTGGACAGATCGCCAATCCATCGCAGGACCAACACAGAGAGACTCTCTCATTCACACCCAAGGACAATTTATCGCCAGTTGATGCCAATTAACCTAACGTGCCTGTCTTTGGACCGAGGGAGGAAATCGGAGAAAACCCACAGACACAGGGGAGCATGCAAATTCCACACAGAAAGGTCGCCATTGGGCAGGGGTGGGTCCAAATCCACCGTCTTCTATATGTGAGCGAACGAAGCTGACCACTGCGACAGTGAGCTGCCCAAATGTGCAACTTTTCCCTCATAAAGGTGTGATTTATTTTTTTTTTTGTAAATTTTCAACTTTTTCCAAAATATGCAACTTTTACTCTTAAATTTGAAAGTTTTTTCATACATTCAATGTTTTATTGTTAATGTGCAAAATTTTCTCAAAAATATGTGACTTTTTCTTGTAAAATTGCAACTTTTTTTCTAGTATATTTCCAACGTGGACGGTGGTTAAATTCTTATTCATTGTATTTTTTTAAATTATTTTTCCTGTTTATCAAGGCAATGAGCAAAGTTTATTTTTAGTGTTTTAAGGTTTTTGGGGTTTTCTTCCTATTTCAAAGGGCTTGAACTCTTTCCACCACAATAAAAGTGCCCCCCCCCCCGCCCCCAACACATTCTTGCATAGGGCCCCGAAAAAGCTAGAAACGGCCCTGCTAGTGTAAAACATGCAGGTCCTGCTTTTCAGCAATGACAGTGGGAGTAGTTATGGACAGCCGTTGGAGTATTTATCCCATATACCTGACAACAAACTTGAGTTCTGATAATTTATGAAACCAAATGACTAACTAAAAACGGAGTTAGTACAGGAGGCTAAAGTTTGACAACAATAAGTACTTCGGTCTCCATACAGTTTAGTCAGGACTGATCCAGTGTGTTAACAATGTATTTTTTTTTTTTTTTTAAAGTAGACACACCTCAGTGTAAACAGCTAAATATGCTCAGCACTAAGTGCCCCAAACCTCGCAGCGTTTTTCGGGAACATTTCGGCTTCTACACTCACATTTCCTTCCCCGACAACAGCCATCCTTTCCCGGGGCTTGTTTTCGGCGACAAAGGGCGGACGGAGCGGAACACCGTCTGAAATAAAATTAAACTAAATAAAATAAACTCCCTCACCTGGACATAGTTGTTCTCGCAGTAGTCCGCTACTCTGGTCAGGTTTTGGTAACTCTCCACCAGCGCCCGTTTACCGGCCGGAATCTCTTCCTCTAACAACATTTGTAGCTCTGCCATCTTACATCTCTCCGCAGAGCCTCCCTGCTTCCCTCTGCCTTCCCTTTGATTCAAACGGCCTCAGAAACTAGGCTCTGCCCGCTGCTGCCACCTCTACCGATGATCCTCTATACCGGGAGGAGGAGTCACTACAGCCAGGGCCCTTTCTCGCGTTTTTGGGGAGTCCAATCCACAGAACCGTTTCTTAAGGAAGCCCTAAAAGGTGAAAAAATAGGACATGGAAAAAAAAATCGAAATTAGTGGCATGCACAGACATTTCGAAGGGCAGGTACTCAACCAAAAAAGGGGGCACTCCTAAATACTTTAAAAAGGCCTATTTATCACATTTTAATACCTATAGGCGCAGGCAGGACTCATGTGCTGGTCACACAAAATTAATTGGACGCCAAAACATAGTTATCGGATATTAAAACACATTTGATCGGCAGTTGGTGTTTCTGTGGGGGAAATAAAATCTATACCTTTTAAAAAATGGTCTCCAGAAGGGCACTTCAAAGGGGCAGGTGCTAGAGCATCAATTGGGGTCTATCTGTACATATGCCTGTTCAAAATCCCTTCAGTGGTTAATTTTTTTCTTTCTCTCTGAGCATATAAAATAAACAGGTGAATTATTTGTTGTTTTGTATAAAGAAAGAGACTGAGAGCACCCTACAAGACTGTTTTGCCTGCACAGACTGGGATGTGTTTAAAGCTGCAGCCACCCGAGAGGACTCTTCTGTAAACATACAGGATTATGCTGAATATGTGACTGGGTACATCAGCACATGCGTTGATACCATCGTACCTGTTACATCTCAGTAATGGAGAGCCGAGAAGGAGCTAGTCTGAACATCAACTCTTTATTTAACCTTGTTCACCGATATATATCCCCCCAGCCGTAGCCTGCCTGACATCACTCTAACCCTACCCCGGCCAGACTACAGCAAGCCCCAAGGCCCAATTCCCTTATGTTACCCCCCCCCCCCAGAAAGTCAAGAACACAAATTGAACACCTGAACATGCAAAATAACTATAAACACATATATACACATAACACATCAATGCAGTCCACGTTACACTTTTCCAGTCACCAGAACAGACCCTAGACCGCCTGGTTGGGGCATACACTCTACTGCTGAGCCCAACCGTCCTCAACCATTCCAGTCACAAAATCGTCCAAGTATCTGGGTCTCCGACGCTCTCTAGCTGGGCGTCCCTCCAGAGGGCACACTGCCTCCAGCACCGTTGGTACAGTCTACGGGTCGGCATCTGCTCAGACCCTCCAGTCCCAACTGTCCCTAAAGCAGTCCATGGCGGGGTCCCTCGTCACCTCCAGCGGGGACCTCCTCAGCCTGCTCACATGCCACCGGGACCCATCGTCCAGTTCAAAAGTATCCGATCCTCTCAGTCTCACGATCCTCCGCGGCCCCACCCACAGCGGTTGAAGTTTGTGGGCGTGGACAGGGTGCTTAATCCAAACACGATCTGCTACCCTCAGGCCATGATACCACGCCTGATGCCTCCTGTTGAACTGTTCTTTTATTTTGCGCTGCCACCTGGTGACTCGGAGCCTCAGCGTCCCCGAGTCATCCTCCCATTCTGTTCGTGCCGGCCCCAGTCGTCTCACCAGTAGCAGCAACTCACACCCCAGCATGAGGGCAGCCGGGGAGCGGGGAGCTGGGATGCCCTGTAGTGGAGTAAGGTGTTGTTCAGGGCCTCAGTGAACGTAAAACTGTCCGCTAAATGGGCCCTCAGTCCATTTTTCAGAGTCCTATTGATTCTCTCAACCCCTCCGTTAGCCTGCAGGTGGTACACCGTTGTCCTTATATGTTCCACCCCTGTGACCCTCAAGAACTCCTTGAAAGCCCTAGAAACAAACTGTGGGCCTTTGTCTGTGGTGATGGAGCTCAGGGTCCCCCACCTGGCAAACAAGGATGCCAGAAACCCTGTGATCACCTCCATTGTCACTGAGCCAGTTGGGAGCACCTTGGGCCACTTTGAAAACACATCATAGGCCACCACGAGGAACCGGTTATTAGGGGGCGTTGCATGCAGTTCTCCGCAAATGTCTAGCTCGATGTGTTCCCAGGGTCCAGTAGGGAATGAGACCAGTCGTAGGGGTGGTGGTGGTGGTCCTCCAGTCTTTCTCCTCTCCAGGCATGACACGCAGTGCTTCACCATCGCCTTGATGTCCTTGTCAATTCCCGACCACCATACCGAATCCCTGCTGCATTGTTTGACCTTAACCACCCACCAGGTGCCCCTCATGTAGCATTTCCAGCACGCATCCTCTCAGGGCTGCCGGGATGACAGCGCACTGCCCCCTAGCCATGCACACGTCGTTCCAGCAGCTGAGTTCATCTCTAAACCGATGGAACAGAACCAGTTCACCAAGCGCTCCTGTCAGCCAGCCCTCTCTAATTGCCACGTACAGTCCCCTCATCACCTGGTCATTCTCCGATACCTCCCTGAGCTCCTGAGGAGATACGATTTCCCTGAGTGCTCCGTGCAGCACGTGGACCAGGTCCGGCCTCATCCAAATCCGCCGTCCTTAGGTCAGGCACCAGAGTGCACGTCGTGGACCGTGACAGAAGATCTGCCATGACATTGTCTCTACTTGGCGCGTACTTTGTCGTAAAATTGTAGGCCCTCAGTCTTTCTGACCACCTGTGGATTCTCAGTGGCCTGTGTCCTGACCCCGAGGTTTCGAGCAGAGTTGTGAGCACCCGGTGGTCCATCCTCAATGTGAAGTGTCGCCCATAGAGGTAGATATGCCACCTCTCACAGGCCCAGACACAGGCTAGCGCTTTTGTCTCACCCACAGCATATTTCTTTTCTGCCGCTGACAGAGACCTTGAAGCAAAGGCCACAGGACAACTCCATACCATCCTGCACCTGTGACATAACAGCCCCCAGGGTGGAACCGGATGCATCACATGTCACAATGGTGGGGCAGTTCGGATCAAAATGGGCCAAAACCGGTGGGGGGGTGAGCTGTCACTTCAACTTTTCCACAGCCACTGAACAGGCCGGGGTCCAGTTCCAGGGTTCATCCTGCTTCACCAGCACCCGGAGCAGCTCAATCGTCTCTGAGTACCGGGCAATGAACCGTCCATAGAAGTTAACCATACCCAGGAATGAAGAAATCTCAGCCGGTGAGGAGGGGTCCACGATCCGCAGGACTGCCTCCACATTCGAAACCAGTGGTTTCAGTCCGTTTCCGGCCAGTCGGAACCCCACAAAGTCCACGGCATCTGCCACAAAGACACATTTTTCACTGTTCAACTTGACCTCATGCCCCTGCAGCGTTTCCAACACCTTTTCCAGCCTCGTGTTGTGCTCTTCTCTTGACGCCCTGTGTACCACAATGTTGTCCAGATATACGACTACCCCCTTCAGGCTGGCCAGCATGGTCACCATGACCTTCTGGAAACAGCTTGGCGCTGAGCTCAGCCTGAAGGGAATCCTGGTGTAGTGGAAAACCCCCATGTGGGTCACAAAGGCCATTAGATTCCTGCTATCCTGGTGTAGTGGCACCTGCAGGTAGCCCTGGCATAGATCCAATTTCGAGAAGACCTGCACTCCTCTGAATGCCGCTGTGAGTTCCTCCATAGTCAACAGTGGGTACTTGTCAGGGATGACTGCCTTGTTCACCACTCTGAAGTCAATGCACGGTCTGATGCCCCCTCCTTTCTTCCTGGCCACCACCAGATTGGAGATCCATGAAGACGCAGCTGCCTTTTCGATGACCCCTGACTCCAGCAGTTTGGTCAGTTCTGCTGACACCTCGTCTCGCAGCACCAATAGGAGACGTCTCAAAGGTTGAATCTTTGGCGTGACGGTCTCATCAATGAGGGGGCGATGGTAAAACACTTCAATGTGGCCCAGGCTTCTAAACAGTGCAGGCCAACGGAGGTGACAGTCCGGGGCCACTGCCAGTGCCATCGACCCCTCCGGGTCCTTTATGGAGAAGCCCAGCTCCCCCAGCAGGTCAACTCTTAACAGGTCGGTTCCCTGGCACGCCACCTGGAAGGTGAAGCTGGGGACCTTCTTCGACCCGCAGGTCACCTCGAAGTCCGCTGTGCCCGCCATCTCGATCTCTGCATGGCCGTAACCAAACAGTCTTACCGCCCCATCTTTGATTTGCTTTGTGGGGAACAGCCTCTGCAGTGTGGGTAGGCTCAGGACAGACTTCCTGGCCCCTGAATCCACCATGAGCGACACGTCAACTCCGTCAAGTTGGAGCATGTACCATTTCAGTGGGCCTTTCCCCATGCGTGCTGTGTGGACCTGGGCAGGCCTCCGGGTCATCTCACCCGTACTGCCGCCCTTTTCTTTATCCACTTCTTCTTCCTCTTTTTCTTAGCTCTCTTTTGCCGTACAGTTAGCATGCAAACCTCCGCTCTCAATGGGAAATTGCTCTCGTTCGGCGCCCCGCTAGCCTTAGCTGTTAGCTCGCGTAGGGCCACAGACTCCCTTCGCTTTATCAAGTCCAACATTTCACTTAGCGACAGTGGCTCTTTAGTTACCCTTAGCTCAGTCTTCAGCCATGTGCTATTGGTGTTGTGGGCCAGCTTGTCACTCACAAGCCCATGTTCCAACGCTCCAAAATCGCACTTCCTTGCTAAGCTAAGTAGCTCTAACACCATTCATTGACTGAAGGGACTCACCCGTCCGCTGCCGTTGGTCGAAAAACTCGTACCATCTCTCTGTGACAGTGGAAGTGTCACTGAACGTGCTGTCCATAGCCTTCAGACCGTCCTCCACCGAACCACCTTGGCACAGCCCGAAGAAAATCCACTGTCCCTCGGTGCCAAGAAACTGAGTCATCAGGCTCCTCTGTCTCTCCTCGCTGATGAAACCCAGGCCCGCCACTGTAATATAGACCTCAAAGCTCTCTTTCCACTTAGCCCACGGAATCGCCGGCAAGCCCCGGTGTCTCAAGAAACACGGCATCTGTCCCACGCATGCTGCCATTGTGTTCCTCTTCACCAAGATGTTACATCTCAATAATGGAGAGCTGAGAAGGAGCTGGTCAGAACATCAACTCGTTATTCAAACTTGTTCACCGATATATAGCCCCCCAGCCGTAGCACGTCTGACATGACTCTAACTCTGCCCCAGCCAGGCTACGGCAAACCCCAAGGCCCAATTCCCTTATGTTACAGTGCCCACCACACAGGTCATGAAGTTCCCCAACCAGAAGCCCTGGATCAATAGTCAGGTACGTCAGATGCTGCGTGCTCGCTCTCATGAATTTAAATCAGGCTGTGAGGTCAAGTACGAAGCTGCAAAGTATGGACTGAGAGATGCTATAACAAGAGCCAAGAGGCAGTACAGAGAAAAGCTGGACAGCCTCTACTCCACTCCTGACCTGGGGCACATGTGACAAGCCCTGCAACACATCACAGACTACAAGAGGACCAACAGCAGCACCACTAGCTCTACAGACACCCTGCCAGATGATCTCAACATCTTTTACACCCACTTCGAGACCACCAGCCACAGGACAGAGACACACACTCATGCCCCCCCACCCCCACTAAGTGTCTCACCAGGCCAGGTAAACGAAGCACTGAGGAATATCAACCCTCGCAAGGCAGCAGGACCAGACAACATACCTGGGTGGGCCCTCAGAGCATGCGCTGCAGAGCTGACCGACATTCTCACAGCAATCTTCAACCTCTCCCTCAACCAGAACATAGTCCTCTCTTGCTTCAAAACGACAACCATCATCCGCCTCCCCAAAAGGAGCCCGCAGACCTGTCTGAATGATTACAGACCGGTAGCACTCACTCCAATCATCATGAAGTGCTTTGAGAGAGTGGTGCTGCCCCTCATTCAGGACAGCATACTGGGCACCCTGGACCCCCTGCAGTACGCCTACCGGCCCAACAGATCCACCTCAGATGTCATTGCTGCAGCACTCCATTATTCTCTCTCCCACCTGGAAGATAAAAACTCCTACATTAGGATGCTCTTTGTCGACTACAGCGCCGTCTTCAACACGGTCATCCCCCACAAACTCTCCAACAAACTGTCTTCACTTGACCTGCACCCCACCCTCTGTGACTGGCTACTGGACTTTCTAACTGGCAAGCCCCAGTCTGTCAGGATGAGTAACAGGACCTCAGCCAGTATCATCACAAACACAGGTGTCCACAAGGTTGTGCTTTCAGCCCCATCCTCTACAGCCTCTTCACCCATGACTGTGTTCCCTCCCACAAGGACAATATCATCCTAAAGTTTGCGGATGACACAGCAGTGATAGGACGCATCACTGGTGATGATGAAGCATCCTATAGGAGGGAGGTGGCCAACCTGGTGTCATGGTGTGAGGACAACAACCTCACCCTCAACATGAACAAGACAAAGGAGATAATAGTGGACATGAGGAAAGGGAGGAGGAGACCCCATCGGCCGCTGTTCATCCAGAAGCTTGAGGTGGAGAGGGTGAGCAGCTTTAAATACCTGGGCATCCACATCAGCAAGGACCTTCATCATCATCATAGCAGTCTGTCGGGAGCGACAATGACTGTTTCATTTAGGTCTGATCAGATTCCTCCACACAACTCTGTCCTTTGCCCTCCACTGCCAGGAACTCCTGGCCTTGTTAACCCGGGCGACGTCCGAGCCGGTATGAGTCGCTTTCTGACTGACCATTTCATGAAACTGCTTGCAAAATATTTGAGTAACGCTAGCTTTTGCTGGACTAGCGGCACATTCTTGGCAGATAGAGGTATTATCAGTGGCAAGGACAGGCCAAGACAAACTGACTCCAGTATCTGTTGCAGTGACTGACCAGATGATAGGTTTGTTTATCTCTGCTCTTTGTGTAGTGCATGTCATGATGCACCAACTGGCAAAAGTCCACCACAAACCTTGCGACAGATGTGCTTATCTGCCAGGATGTCCAGTCTCACCCCGTGTAACTGGGAGTGGTCCACCACAGACCTGTGACAGATATTTGTAACCCAGCTGAGAAAATGACCCCTTTTTTTCTCAGATGTCAATTGTATTAATACAATTGTGTGATTTTATTTTGAAAACCGATTATTTTGGGAAGAGGAAGTGTGATCCTTGTTTTCCAACTTTTGAATTCCCTTTTCACGGTCACGTTGGGTGATCTGGGTCTTTTCATTCGTTAAGAGCGATATTAGCCTCCCCTTCCGAGCAGAGTGCCGAGGCGCTCTGCTGGTTTGTCGGTCTTTACGATCTGAGAGCGGACAAGAGAGGCTGTGGGCGGTCTGGTTCACACTGATACCTCTTCTTGTTGACGGGAGCACGAGCTTGAGAGGCATTGTGGCTGTGTCCTTTTGCTGTGTTCACATTGATACCTCATCTTGGCTAGGTTTTTTTTGGTTGCCGATCAAGAACCTTCTGGATCCTGGATTCTCTCCGAATGGAGATGGCGAGCCTGACCCGAGATCTGACCAAGATCTCGATTGAAGGGCATCCTTCCTCTCTCCAGTGCACAACATTGAAGTGGTAACAACTCAAGCTGCCACTTTAAATGAGGAAAAGAAACCTGAGCCTGGAGATACAAGATATCTTGACTGGTCAAACGACTAGACCAAAAGGGCAAACAAACACTGAGCTCAGTAGGACATTTTTGGGGTTTTATTTCATACCGGCCGTTGTTATATTTGTATAGTTGTAAATTGTTTGTTGTGAAGCGTGTAAATAATGAGGCAGATTTGGTTCAGGCGGTTTATTACACGACTCACACAAGGAGCATAGACAGAATGGCATACAAGTAGGAACTCTTCCCTTAAATAACATGACATCCTTCTAGACTCTTCCCACACACAAAAGATAATCTCCTTCTAGAATTTTCTCACACACAAAAGATAATCCCCCCGTCCGACTGCAGTCAGTCCATTCATCCTTGACACCTCCCTGTTATCTTACTAGGACATCTAGAAACTTCTCACACACAAAAGGTTAACTTCGCGTCCTTTGTTCCTGTCTAAGGTGGTAAACCATTATGCATCCCCCAGGTTGCCACACCACCACCCCCCAGCAACTTAGATAGGACAAAAGGGTAACAGTCCACATGCTGTGATAGAACCATTAACATCAGTCAACATGCTGTAGAACAATCAACATCAGTCCGCATGCTACTTGGGCTTCAGTCTTCTGCCGTATCTGCTGTAGCCAGGATTCGCCGCCTCCGTGGCGCTGCCATGCTGGGGGGCTGATGTCTGGGGTGAAAACTTTTTGACTGTCCGTGTGGGTGCTCTGGAGAATCTTTTCTCTGGGAAGCACCCCGTGGGGGTCTTCCACGCCGAGGGGCCCTCGCCAACAGCACTTGCTCGTCAGCCACAACGAAAGCAGGTTTAAGTCTGTCTATGCCAATTTTTTCCCTCCTACCCCCCAAGTCTAGCAAAAAATGCTTATACTCTATTTCTAGCACTCTAAACGGTCCATCATAAGGTGGGCGCAGTGGGGGGCGGTGGGCGTCGTGTCTGACAAACACGAACTCTGCGTTTTTCAAAGCTTTAGGCACAAAAACGCACGGAAAACTGTGGTGGGCAGGGCCCGGCAGCGTGCTTGAGTCTATGCAACGCTGCAGCAGCTGAGACGGGGAGCTGCCCGGTGCAGGATTATCTGGCAGAAATTCCCCAGGCAGCCGGAGTGGTTGTGCAAAAATGAGTTCTGCCGGGGAAGCTTCCAGATCCTCTTTAGGCGCAGAACGTAACCCCAATAAAACCCATGGTAGCCTGTCTACCCAATTTGCATCCGTCAGTGAAGCCCTCAGAGCCGCTTTTAACGACCTATGAAAACGGGTTGTACGCGGTTGTGCGGTGAATTGAGACACCTAGGCTGCGGGCCATGGTTGACCAGAGTTCAGAAACAAATTGAGAGCCTCTGTCGTATGTAATGTCCGACGGAACTCCAAAACGCACCACCCATGCTGTTAAAAATGCGCGCGCCACCTCCTCGGCCGTGGTTGCCACCAGCGGAACCGCTTCTGGCCAGCGCGTGGTGTGGTCCACCATTGTCAGGAGATGCGTGTACCCCTGTGAAGGTGGAAGGGAGCCTACGAGGTCCATGTGGACATGGTCGAACCTCTTAGCCGGGATGCGAAACGGCTCCAAAGGAGTCTTCGTGTGTCTGTGAACCTTGGCTCATTGGCACGCCACGCAGGCTGTCGCCCACACTTTCATTTGTTTGCGAAGGCCCGGTCACACATATTTCTCTCCTACCATTTTGACCGACGCGCGTACCCCTGGGTGTGCCAAAGAGTGAACTGACTCAAACACGCGGTGGCGCCACGCGGCCGGAACCACAGGCCGTGGGCGACCCGTGGAGACGTCGCAGATTAAGGGGGGAATGCCGTTAAGCAGCATCCTCTTCTCCAGCCTTAACCCTGTTGGTCCAGACTGGAGCGCGCGCACGTCCGCGTCACTAGCCTGCTCCGCGGCTATGGCTGCGTAATCCAACCCTACACAGACCGGGGCCACAACGGCGCGCGAGAGGCAGTCTGCCACTACATTCAGTTTGCCCGACACATGCTGAATATCGGTAGTAAACTCTGAGATCGCGGCCAGCTGCCTCTGCTGCCGGCCCGACCAAGGTTCTGAAACTTTGGCCATCGCGAATGTTAGTGGCTTATGGTCAATGAACGCAGTAAAATTGCGCCCTTCCAGCCAGAACTGGAAATGGCGAATGGCCAGGTGGACAGCCAGCAACTCTCTGTCGAACGCGCTGTATTTACGTTCATTGTCGCGCGAGGTTCTGCTGAAAAAGGCAAGCGGCTGCCAAGCCCCGGCGATGCGCTGCTCCACGACAGCCCCTATGGCCACATCTGAGGTGTCAGTGGTGAGGGCTATGCGGGCCGTTGGGTCTGGATGTGCCAACAATGCGGCGTTTGCCAGGGCTGCTTTAACTTCCGAGAATGCCTGCTCTCGTTCCGGGGTCTATTCGACCCTGTTCGCGGGTTTCTGTTTTTTGAGCGCAGCGTACAATGGCTGCATGAGCTGCACTGCGCGGGGAAGGAAACGGTTCTAAAAGTTCACCATTCCCAAAAATTCTTGTAGCGCCCTGTCCGTTTGCGGTCGGGGAAAATCTGTCACTGCGTGCACTTTGTCAGGCAGCGGAATCGCTCCTTCGGGAGAGACGCGGTGCCCTAAAAAATCAATCCCCATCACCCCGAACTGACATTTCGCTGGGTTGATTATTAAACCGTGCTCTTCCAACCTTCAGAAAACCGTCGTGACGTGGGTTTCGTGTTCATCTTCGGACGCGCTGGCTACCAAGATATCGTCCAGGTAGACGAACACGAAAGGGAGATCGTGCAGCACTGCATCCATCATGCGTTGGAACGTCTGTGCTGCCCCTTTAAGCCCAAACGGCATGCGCAAGAACTCAAATAAACCAAACGGAGTTATTACCGCTGTTTTGGGTATGTCCTCAGCGTGCACTGGGACTTGGTGGTAACCACGGACCAAATCTATCTTAGAAAAAATGCGCGCTCCTGCGAGGTGAGCGGAAAAATCCTGAATGTGGGGAATTGGGTAGCGGTCGTGCGCTGTAGCATTGTTTAACCTGCGGAAATCGCCGCAAGGTCGCCACGAACCTTCAGCTTTAGGGACCATGTGTAGCGGGGAAGCCCATGGGCTGTTTGAGTGCCTGATGATGCCTAACCTCCCTAGGTTAGCGAACTCCTCGCGCGCTATGGCCAGTTTAGCTGCGTCCAAGCGCCGAGATCTTGCAAAAACGGCGCCCCGGTGGTGGTGATAAAATGCTCCACCCCATGTTTAGCGATAGCTGCTGAAAACGTCGGGAGTGTGAGTGCTGGGAACTGAGCGAGCAGTGTGTGGAACTTACCGCATGCTGCTGTGACGTTGGCTTGTGCTGTTGGCCGGGTCACTCGAGCTATACAGGGGAGAGAGTCAAAAGACAGTGAATTAACCAGGCGCCTGTTAGCGATATCTACCAACAACCCATGTGCACATAGAAAATCAGCCACCAGTATATGGTAATCCAATGCTGCTACAACAAAAGTCCATTCAAATGTACGACCGTGTAGAGACAAGAGTAGAGTCCTCTCACCAAAGGTCTTAATGTCTGAGCCGTTTGCTGCTGCCATCTCGGGGCCGCTGGTTCCTGCCAGCCGGTCAGCGTAGGTCGGCCGGATGAAACTCCTCTGTGCGCCGGTGTCCACGAGGAAATGCCTCCCCGAGCGTGCGTCCGTCAAATAGAGCAGCTTGTTCTCCTCCCCGAGGGTTGCGGCTGCTACCGACCCCCGGTCTTGGCGTTTCCCGAGCGCTTGAAACTGGCACGGTGGTATACATTTGCGTGCCCTCTCTGCAAAGCGGCGGTGGTAGAAGAAAAGCGTGTCACCTCCACGTTCCTTGGCCCCCGCTGCTGCTGCCGTCGGCGGCTCCTCGCCTCCTCGGGTCAACGTGCCGGGCTCCGTCACTGCCGCAATGGTCACGAAAGCCTTGGTGGCGACGATGATCCGGTCAGCCTCTCGGGCTAGCGCACGATAGTCCCGTTTGGCCAGCAACGACGAATTGGCCAGGTCCGCTCTCGCCGCTGTCGGAAGGTTCCTGAGGAAAATGTGGGTGAAGATGAAGTGGTCGTCGTCCGTGCCCTTTAACCTCAGCATCTTCTCCATCATGTCCACGGCCGAACCGTCTCCCAACTCGGTCCGCGTCAGAAGCCTCTCTGCTCTCTCACCATCCGAGAGCGTGTAGTGCTAGATGAGGGCAGCCTTCAGCGCGTCATATTTGCCGTCGGCTGGTGGCTGATTGAGCAGGCTCTCGATGTGCTGAGCCGTGCTGGCATCAAGCGCTGTGACCACATAGTGGAATTTCGTAACATCCGCCGATATCCCTTGGAGGGCGAACTGAGCCTCGGTTAGGTGGAACCAGGAGCGCGGGTTGTGCTGCCAAAAATCAGGTAGTTTGATCGCTACAGCGCACGCGAAGCTGGGGGTTCCAGTCGAGGTTGGCTCCGGGGATCTTCCGTCGTATTCCATGATTCATCTTGGGTCACCAGTGTGGAGCGTGTAAATAATGAGGCGGATTTGGTACAGGCGGTTTATTACACAACTCACACAAGGAGCATAGACAGAATGGCATACAAGTAGGAACTCTTCCCTTAAATAACATGACATCCTTCTAGACTCTTCCCACACACAAAAGATAATCTCCTTCTAGAATCTTCTCACACACAAAAGATAATCCCCCGTCCGACTGCAGTCAGTCCATTCATCCTTGACACCTCCCTGTTATCTTACTAGGGCATCTAGAAACTTCTCACACACAAAAGGTTAACTTCGCGTCCTTTGTTCCTGTCTAAGGTGGTAAACCATTATGCACTCCCCAGGTTGCCACATTGTATATATTGTTCGCTTTATCCCTACAATTAACAACCATTATTGCTCATTTCTTGCCTCCAGCTATTTCATTCCACACTCATTTTAATTCCCTATTGTAACCCTTACGAACCTATCAACTGGTCTACACTTAATTATTTCCCTTACCTAATTAACATAAGGCAAGGGTTACATATTGTCTTTAGTTCTGCCAGGATGCCCACTTTCACCCTCCACACCCTCAGAAGGGCGGGGTTGCCGGTTGAGTCGCTGACGGCCCGACCAATGAGACAGGTAGTACCGGTTTTCATGGTTATCCGGTAGCAAGCAAACCAATGCCTGACCTGACATGAACTTAAGCGAGGACCTTAAGTGGACACATAACACCACACAGCTGGTTAAGAGAGCTCAATACCGACTGTACTTTCTGAGGAGGCTGAAGAAGTTTGGCATGTCTTCCGGGATCCTCAACAATTTCTACAGCTGCATTATCGAGAGCATCCTGACCAACTGCATCACTGCGTGGTACTGCAGCACCACTGCCTTGGAGCGCAAACGCCTGCAGAGAGTGGTGAAGACAGCAGAGAAGATCATCAGGACTCCACTCCCCTCTTTGCAGAGCATCTACCACCACAGAGTCCAAAGGAGAACTGATGCCATCCTCCGAGACCCCACCGACGCCCAGCACAGACTGTTCACACTTCTACCTACCCTCAGGCCGAAGGTACAGAAGTGTGAAATGCAGGACAACCAGACTGAAGAACTCTTTCTTTCCCACTGCCATCAGACTCCTGAACAGATAACAACTCCCAAAACTCTGTAACACAGCTTTGCATATAGGAACTCACACACCGGCTGCTGAATTTGCATATTGCTCACCTGTACAGTAGATATACAGTAGTATCACCCGTCTGATGTCCATATCATCTCTGCTGCTACTTATCATGCACAGTCTGCTGGTACTACCGTTACAGAAATAATTTGTAATTTGTAATTATACACTGCTCATTGCACAATGCTCATTTGCACACTGTGCATAAGTCTATGCCATCTCAGGTTCACACCAGGTTGCACAATGCTCATTTGCACACTGTACATAGGTTCATGCCATCTCAGGTTCACATCATCTCTGATATCAATGTACCACTATCACTTTAGTCATCCAGTGAATTTTCAGTTTCATTCCTCTACTGCCTAACTGTGTGTTGGTGTGTGTGTTATTAGCATCCATTAGTATTAGGATTGAGTTACTGTGTTAGTGTGTCATGACCTATTAAGACTGTTGTTTCTGTACCTTTTACCTTGACATTTGTTCAGAGTGCAAAGTAAGAATTTCATTGCTCAGGAAATGTAGCATTTCTTAACTGTGCACATGATAAAGTCTGAATCTTGAAGAAAAAAAAATAACCAGTGGAGAGACTGATTTTTTTCATACCCTCCACCCTTTTTTTGTTCTGTTTGACTTTTAATTCATCCATAACCCCTGTTTCCATTACAGAAACCAGGAACCAATTTTAGGGTACAGGAACTTGACTATATAGGGGGATAGGAACCATCAGTCTCTGAAGGATTTGTTCATGAGGTTCAACCCCGATGTTGGATGACAAAGTAAAACACGTGTAGAATATGTTGAAGTCATACAGAAATTATGGCCGACTGTGTGTCCACTGCCCGGCTACAAACAGCCTGAGACACCGAAGTTGCCTCTCCGCTTTGTTTGTGCTACCCTGTTGCACATGTGGCCGCATACGATATACATATAATCAATTTGGCCGTTCCTCTCCTTAACCATGGCGGTATTAACTTTTAAACTTTTAGGCGTTATACGGCATAGCTTCACAAACACACTGGGAGACGCACCAGTGGGGTCCATGTCATTTTGGCTGGCTGTGCAGATTCACATTGCGGCAAACAGCAGTGGTAGTGGCCAGTATTATGTACCATGCCACTCTGTAAATGCTCATTTCCTCCCAAAGCTCACACACTGCAAGGCCACATTTAATCCTTTTTGACCCTCCACAATAACAACAGCATTATATGATACAGTGAGCATTAGATCTTCACTATTATTTTTTTTTTCTGGTCAGATTTGATGCTTCTCATTTCCTTGTTTTGTTTACATTGTGATGTCAAGTTTATCCAGTCAGCATTGAGTCAATCCTAAACCCCAACCAGCAGTTTTTAGGCCACTCTGAAATACCCCAGGTGCTTATATCGGCCCCTAGGAGTTCCTGAAAACTTCCCTTTTCCTGTAGTGGAGATACACCATGGGGGAAGTTCCTGTAACATTGGTTCTGGTTCCTGCAGTGGAAACAGGGCTATAGTTTCTGGCTATTTCTTTATCTTATTTATTATCTTATTTATTATTGCTCTGAGTGCTGCTATCCATTTGCTGCTGCAATCTTGTAATTTCTCCATTGTTGGACCAATAAAGGTTTATCTTATCTTATCTTATCTTATAAAGCAGATTATGCAAATGCTAAAGGTACATTGAGCCACTGAGGAACCCTCAACATTTTGGAGAATTAAAATTAGGTTTTACTTTTTCTTGTAATTTCCATCTTTTTTCTTGTAAATTTTCATCTTTTTTTCTCAAATTTGTGACTTTTTTCTTGTAAATTTTTGACTTTTATCTTTTGAATTTCCAACTTTTTTCTCATAAATTTGTGACTTTTTTCTTGTAAATCTGAAACTTTTATCTCACATATAAATGAGCTTTTTCTTGTAAATTTGTGGCTTTTTCATGTAAATCTGAAACTTTTTTCCTTATAAATTAGTGACGTTTTGCTGTATATTTCCAACTTTTTTCTTGTGAATTTGCAAATTTTTCTTAAAAATCTGTGACTCTTTTTCTTATATATTTGCAGCTTTTTCTCATAAATTAGGTACATTTTTCTTGTAAAGTTTCAACTCTTTTCTTGTATATTTGTGATATTTTTCTTGAAAATTTGCAACCTTTTCTCATAATTTTTTTTTACTTTTTTCATCATTAATTTGTCACTTTTTGTCATCCTTATATGTAATGGATGATTTTTTTTTTTGTTCATCCAGCCAATGACCAAAGGTTTTAAAGTTTTTGTGGGGAGTGGAAAGGATTTTATGTATTTATTCACCCCCCCCCCCCCCCCATTTCACAGGGTCCTCAAAAAGCTAGAAACAGCCCTGTCTATTGTAGCTTGGGGCCCCCCTAGTGGCTGAGGGGGCCCACTGCATTTAAACTTGTTTGAAGGAAGGAACCAATACAGTACTGCCTTTATTTGATTTAAGAACAACATCTTTATTTTATATATATATATATATATATATATATATATATATATATATATATATATATATATATATATATATATATATATTACAGAAGATGGAGAAGACAGAAATTCTACCTAAATAAATGTAGAATTAAGTTTTGATATTTATTATTCAACTAAGAGTGAGAGTAGTCCCAAGTTACTTGAGTTAAGAGTAATAAAGTATCTTTAGGGCTGTATCTTTAGAATCTACCTGATAAATTTGAGGTAACAATTTGCACTGGTTTAGGTAGATTTTATTATTTTTCTTAAAGTATAGAGTCCCCTATAAAACACTAAAATAAGCAGGGTAAAGTCCACCTAACATTTTTTAGTACATTATACATCTTATTATTACTCACAGGAATTGAGTAGTTTTAACTTTTGATTGTGAAATAAGCTGTTATTCAAATACTTAATAGCTTACTGTGGAGAGTTGTGAAGGACGAGACTGAGTGTATTCCTCAGGTTCAGCTTTATTCACAATGACATTCTCCAACATTCAAAAGCAGAAAAAGAGGATGAATCTTCTCACATCTGTCCTTTTATACCAGGACATCAAACATACAATCACATGGTGCTTAATCAAACATACAGTCACATGGTACTTAATCCCAGTCACAATGTAACTTCCCCCAATCTTAACACCATCCACCTCCTAGTCTCCGGTGGTCAGGAAATCCCTCAAGGCCATCTCCTTGAAACAAAAGGCCAGATCTCACACCCTCCCGTTACCTCTGGAAGGCTCAGTCCCTTTGTTCCCCTGAGACGTGAAGTATACAATAAGCATACAGTGATATATCTGTGGAGCATCTGAAACCAACATATGTGCATATACTGTATGTGTGCCACATGACCCCCCCCCGAAATGTCTAAGATGGAACAAATGTAATATAGTTTGCAAGTCATGGTCACATTATTACACATCAGTCCAAATGTTGCTTGGGCCTCAGTCGGCTTCCATATCTGCTGTAAGCGGGCTTTACCACCCCCGCGGCGTCTTCCCACTGTGGAGCTGCTGTTTGAGGATTAGAACTGTTAGTCAATCTCTGTGGGTGTTCTGGGGAATGCTCTCTAGGGGGTCTACCGCGCCGAGGAGCCCTCGCCAACTGCACCACTTCGTCAGCCAGCCCAAAGGCGGGTTTGAGCCTGTTTATACAAATCATTTCTTTCCTGCCCCCCAAATCTAGTAAAAAATGCTTGTCCCCTGTTTCCAGCACTCTGTATGGTCCGTCATAAGGTGGGCGTAAGGGTGGGCGGTGTGCATCATGTCTGACAAAAACAAACTCTGCATTTTTTTAAAGCTTTAGGCACAAAGACGCGCGGGAAGCTGTGATGAACTGGGCCAGGAAGCGTGCTCGCTCCCGTGTCGCTCTGCAACTGCTGAGCGGGGGGGCACTCTGGCGCAGGATTATCCGTGAGAAACTCCCCGGGCAGCCGGAGTGGCTGCGCAAAAACCAACTCAGCTGGGGAGGCTTTTAAATCCTCTTTAGGTGCAGAACACAACCCCAATAAAACCCATGGTAGCCTGTCCACCCAATTTGCATCCGTAAGCAACGCTCTGAGGGCTGCTTTCAATGACCTATGGAAACGTTCGCATAAACCATTAGCCTGCGGGTTGTATGCGGTAGTGCGGTGGATCGTTATCTCCAGGCTGCGGGCCATCGCTGACCAGAGCGCGGAAACAAATTGAGGACCTCTGTCAGACGTAATGTCCGACGGAACTCCGAAACGCGCTACCCATGCTGTTAGAAACGCGCGCGCCACCTCCTCGGCTGTGGTTGATGCCAGTGGGACCACTTCCGGCCAACGCGTGGTGTGGTCCACCATTGTCAAAAGGTGTGTGCACCCCTGTGACTGCGGGAGGGGGCCTACGAGGTCGACATGCACGTGATCGAATCGCTTAGCCGGGATGTGAAAAGGCTCCAAGGGAGCTCTAGTGTGTTTGTGTATTTTTTTATTTTTTTTTTCCGGTTCCGGTTCCGCCGGACCGGCGGCGCCACACGAGTCGGCTGCCTGTTGCAACAGCCTTTTTTTTTATCTTCCTTCTTCTTTCTACACCTTTCACTCTGTATATATATCACGGATGCACGGATCGCCCCGGGGGTCTCCCGGGTCGGCGGACGGAGCCACGGTTTGCAGCGGGAGACGTTACAGCGGGGAGGAGCTAGTGCTAGCTAGCACTTGGCCGCCGCCCGGTGCTAATGGGAAACTCGACATACCGGGAGCTGTAGCGAAAAGGACGCGGGTGCCGGGCTGGAGTTTAGGCGGCGTGAAAGAAATATAAGACAGAATAATAAAGAGCGATGGCAAGAACCAAGCAGACCGCCCGTAAAATCTACTGGAGGAAGAAGCCCCCCAGGAGACAGCTAGCCACCAGGGCTGCTCGGAGAGGCGCTCTGGCCACCGGCAGAGTGAAGAGGCCTCGCCGTCACAGGCCCGTGGCTCTGAGAGAGATCCGTCGCTACCAGAAATCCACGGAGCTGCTCATCCGTAAGCTGCCCGTCCAGCGCCTGGTGAGGGAGATCGCTCAGGACTTCAAGACCGTCCTGCGTTTCCTGAGCTTCGCCGTCATGGCTCTGCAGGAGACCAGCGAGGCCCACCTGGTGGGTCTCTTCTTCGCTAAGGGGGTCACCATCATGCCCAAAGACTTCCAGCTGGCCCGCTGCATCCGCGGAGAGAGAGCTTAGACTTTCTGCTGCACATTCACCAGCCATAATGCTCTGCACTGTGTGTCTATATATATACATTTATAGTAATATGGACATATGTTTACTAGATGTTATTTTTTCTTGCCTTCTGATTGTTGCTCTGAGTGTTGCTATCCCTATGCTGTTGCAATCCTGGAATTTCCCCATTGTGGGACTAATAAAGGCTTATCTTATCTTATCTTATCTTATCTTATTTTGGCTCGCTGACAAGCCACGCAGGCTGTTGCCCACTCCTTGACTTGCTTGCACAGGCACGGCCATACAAATTTCTCTCCTACCATTTTGACCGACGCGCGCACCCCCGGGTGCGCCAGAGAATGAATCGAGTCAAAAACGCGGCGGCGCCACGTGGTCAGCACCACCGGGCGTGGTCGTCCCGTGGAGACATCGCAGATTAGCGGGGGCATACCATCTTGTAGCTCCCTGTTCTCCAGCCTTAACCCTGTTGGTCCAGACTGGAGCGTGCACACGTCCGCATCGGCAACTTGATCCGCGGCCATGGCTGCATAATCTATCCCTACGCGGACTGGGGCCACGCGCACCTCCGCGTCGCTAACCTGGTCCGCGGCCATGGCTGCAAAATCTACCTCTGCGCGGGCTGGAGCCGCCACGGCGCGCGAGAGGCAGTCCGCCACTACATTAAGTTTACCCGCTACATGCTGGATATCGGTAGTAAACTCCGAGATGGCGGCCAGCTGTCTCTGCTGCCGGCCCGACCATGGTTCTGTAATCTTGGCCATCGCGAAAGTCAGCGGCTTGTGATCCACGAACGCGGTGAAACTGCGTCCCTCCAGCCAAAACTGGAAATGGCGAATGGCCAAGTGGAGAGCTAACAACTCCCTGTCGAATGCGCTGTATTTTCGTTCACTATCGCGCAAGGTCCTGCTGAAAAAGGCGAGTGGTTGCCAAGCTCCTGCTACATACTGTTCCACAACCGCTCCTATGGCCACGTCTGACGCGTCAGTAGTGAGCGCTATGCGGGCCATTGGGTCTGGATGTGCCAACAACGCAGCGTTTGCCAGGGCTATTTTGACTTCAGCGAATGCGCGCTCCCGCTCCGGAGACCATTCGATTTTGTTTGTGGGTTTTTGTTTTTTTAGTGCAGCATACAATGGTTGCATGAGCTGCGCTGCGTGAGGGAGGAAACGGTTATAAAAATTCACCATTCCCAAAAACTCCTGTAACGCTTTGACCGTTTGTGGTTGGGGAAAATTTGTTATTGCGCGCACTTTGTCGGGCAGAGGAACCGCTCCTTCTGGAGAGACGCGATGCCCCCAAAAAATCAATCTGCGCCACCCCGAACTGACACTTCGCTGGGTTGATTATTAACCCGTGCTCTGCCAACCTCCGGAAAACTGCTGTGAGGTGGTTTTCGTGTTCGTCTTCGGACGCGCTGGCTACCAATATGTCGTCCAAGTAGACGAACACGAAGGGGAGGTCGCGCAGAACTGCGTCCATCATGCGTTGGAACGTCTGCGCTGCGCCATTAAGCCCAAACGGCATGCGCAAAAACTCAAAAAGCCCGAAAGGAGTTATTACCGCTGTTTTGGGTATGTCCTCAGCGCGCACCGGAACCTGGTGGTAACCGCGTACCAAATCTATTTTAGAAAAAATGCGCGCCCCCGCCAAATGCACCGAAAAATCTTGGATGTGCGGGATCAGATAGTGGTCGTGCGCTGTAGCGTTATTCAACCTGCGGAAATCACCGCAAGGTCGCCACGAGCCCTCAGCCTTTGGGACCATATGGAGCGGCGAAGCCCAGGGGCTCTTCGACCTCCTGATGATGCCCAGTCTTTCCAGGTTGGCGAACTCCTCGCGCACTATGGTCAGTTTAGCTGAGTCCAAGCGCCGAGCTTTTGCAAAAACGGGTGGGCCGGTGGTAGTAATAAAATGTTCCACCCCATGTTTAGCCACTGTCGCCGAAAACGTTGGGACCGTGAGTGCTGGGAACTGAGTGAGGAGTGTGTGGAACTTACCACCCGCAGCTGTGACGTTGGCTTGTGCAGTTGGCGGGGCCACTCGAGCTGTGCAGGGAATAGAATAAAAGGAGAGTGCATTAACCAGGCGTCTGTTAGCAAGATCAACCAATAAACCATGTGAGCACAAAAAATCAGCCCCTAACATGTTGAAATTGACTGCCGCTACAACAAAAGTCCACTCGAATGTACGGCCCTGCAAAGACAGAAGCAGAGTCCTCTCACCGAAGGTCTTAATCGCCGAGCCGTTCGCTGCTGTCACCCGGGGACCACTGGAAGGTGCCAGCCGGTCCGCGTAGGAAGGCGTGATGAAGCTCAGCTGGGAGCCTGTGTCCACAAGGAATTGCCTCCCCGAGCGTGCGTCCTTCAGGTAGAGCAGCTTGTTCTCTTCTCCGAGGGCCGCGGCTGCTACCGACCCCCGGCCTTGGCATTTCCCAAGCGCTTGAAGTGGCCCGGTGGGATGCACTTGCGTGGCCTCTCTGCGAAACGGCGATGGTAGAAGCAAAGGACGTCGTCCGCTCCGTGTCGCCTGGCCCTTGCTGCTGCCGTCATCGGTGAGTCTGGTGCTGCAGCCTCTGGCCCCATGCCGTCTCCAGATGTCGCGCCTAGCTCTGCTGCTGCGGCCGAAGCTGCGCTCCGTTTGTGGGCGTCGACGAGTTGCTGCACCTCCTGGCTCAGCTCATGGTAGTCTCGTCGGGCCAACAGCGGTGAACCGGCCAGGGTCACTCTCACCGCTGACGGTAGGGTCCTGAGGAAAAGGTGGGTGAAGATAAAGCTGTCATCATCGGAGTCTCTCAACCTCAGCATCTTCCCCATCAGGTCTGCGGGTCTGTCTTTCTCAAACTCCGTCAACGCCAGGAGCCCCTCTGCTCGCTGTTGCACCGAGGGGGTGAAGTGGCTGATAAGCGCAGCCTTCAATGTGCCGTACTTGTCGCTGTCCGGTGGGTGGTTGACCAGGCTCTCCACCCTCTGGACTGTGTGGTTGTCCAGCTTCGCCACCACATGGTAGAATTTTGTGTCATCTCTCGAAATTCTCCGGAGGTTGAACTGCGCCTTGACCGCGCTAAACCAGGAGCGCGGACTGTTCTGCCAGAAGTCCGGCAGCTGGAACGTGGCGGCATTCGTCAGGCTGGCTTCTGACGAGTCCGGCTCAGGAGAATTACTTCTGCTCATGCTTCGTCGTAAGGTCACCAGTGTGGAGAGTTGTGAAGGATGAGACTGAGTGTATTCCTCAGGTTCAGCTTTATTCACAATGACATTCTCCAACATTCAAAAGCAGAAAAAGAGGATGAATCTTCTCACATCTGTCCTTTTATACCAGGACATCAAACATACAATCACATGGTGCTTAATCAAACATACAGTCACATGGTCCTTAATCCCAGTCACAATGTAACTTCCCCCGATCTTAACACCATCCACCTCCTAGTCTCCGGTGCTCAGGAAATCTCTCAAGGCCATCTCCTTGAAACAAAAGGCCAGATCTCACACCCTCCCGTTACCTCTGGAAGGCTCAGTCCCTTTGTTCCCCTGAGACGTGAAGTATACAATAAGCATACAGTGATATATCTGTGGAGCATCTGAAACCAACATATGTGCATATATGTGTGCTAACTTTTTTTTATTACCATATATGCTTATCTTTTTTCTTGGCGTCTCACTGAAGCACTTATTTGAAACTTGAAACCTTCCCTCAAAAACAAAAAGAGAAAGAGAGAGGAGTAGAGGATTTTATTATTTCTTGCGATATCTTTCGTGGGGCGAAAAATAGACTGAGTGGGAGCTCGTTTTCTTCTCTTGGATGTGCCTATCAATCTCCCAACGGAGCATGCTGGGATTTGTAGTTTTATACAGTGAACTGTAGCTACGTTGAGAGGTTTCAGGAACTAAGCCAGGTTTGTTTTTAACCTTTAATATTAATATTTTAACTCTTCTTGAATGTTTAGATTATCTTAAGTCTAGACTTTAAACTACGTTTTAAGCTTCGTGGTCGCATGGAGTTGTGGAACTTGTAGGCTCCAGTAGTCTCTCGACTAAAAACTACAATTCCCAGGATTTAAGCCGTTCATGGCGGCTGATCAAGGGCTAAAGACAAGACGCCTTCTGACAAACAGATAGGCCGGTGAGTTTAACGGTAAGTAGCGTCGGGTTTTAGACTTTTCGTCGAAAGTTTAGCAGTATAGGTGGTGTGTAGGATGAGTCAGGGTGTATTTGTATCCGTGTCACCCATGTCCTAGCTAGAGAACAGGCTCACCCTCCTCCTGCTGGTGATCCTAACAAGAATACTGTACACACAGTAAAACTAGCATAAAATAGTCACCACTTCGTGCATTGTCGGCACGATGTTTGCTGATTTATACACAAGTATACCACTTCAGCACTGTTTTAGTTAGCGACGTTTTAATTAATTTTTTTTTTTTTTGATGTCTGGAGGTTTTGTGTTGCTGTGGCGTCCCCAAGTGACACAATGGAGGTGGATGAAGAACGACGTTTGACCCAGCTGAGGTTCAACGCTGCCGTCAAAGTGATCAAGAGTTTACCCCCCGATGGTGAGCTGTACGCACAGAGGCACCACTGTGCAGCACGTTTACACAGAGAGAAGTCGCCCAGTTAAACCAGCTCATCCAGGTGCGGCAGCAGCATCTTGGGCTGCCCTGGATAATGCCTCATTTAAATAATCCACTTTGACCTGCCATGTCGCCAAGCCTTCACAGATTTGTAACAGACTAGGGGAAACTTGTCAAGCGGTCTTGCTAAGTAAATCAGCTAGTTTGCAGACATGAGGTGAAACTTCTTTTAAAATAACTGTAGGTTCTTTCCTCAGGACCCTTTCAGCCCTCCAATGACATGATGCTCAAGTTCTACAGCTACTATAAGCAAGCCACCGTTGGACCGTGCGCTATACCTCGGCCCGGCTTCTGGGATGCAGTTGGCAAAGCTAAATGGTGAGAAGGGTTTTTATTTGAAGTTATGTGAGCTAGGAATCTCTGCACAGAGCTTTCATAGGGAAAAAATAGCTGTCAAAACGGGAAATTATTTTAATGGGTTGGTAACAGATTTATACTCCACATCAATCGATATGCAAGTTCAGGTACTGGAATCGGTATCGGGAAGGAAAAAATAGCATTGGAACATCACTAGAAACAATGATTTAGCTGTATATTTGTGACTCATATTCATACTTTTTCAGTGCTGAGACAAAGTTGCTGATTTTGCCATTAAAATAACTAACCAACAGCGATCGGCATTTGTGACGCACACGCACGGGCTGAATTTCCACCTCCATTGGAATACCCCTTTAATCGCCTTTCACTGGCCACTGTGAGTAAACTGACTAGCGTTTCTTTTGTGGTTCGCTGCTACGCTTTACCCGAAGCGTTTGCTAAGCTAACGCTAGTTAGCTTAACGCTAACGCCAGTCGTACCACCTAACACCGACACGAAGCGACTCAGTCCCCGGTGAGGGCTCGCCGGAGGAACTAACCGAGGCAGAAGTTGGATGGGAGCCGGATCGGAGTTCCGGGGTGGCGGTGGTGGGAGACGGGGACCAGTGGAGGACCACCGGGACCCAGCCAGACAATAGCCTGAGTCGGAGCCCAGTTGCGAGGCCCAGCGGAGGAACTACCCAGGCAGACAGCCATAGGTGGCGGGGCTCAGCGGAGGAGCTACCGAGGCAGACGGCGGTGCTCAGCGGAGGATCTACCAGGACCCCAGCGGAGCTCGGCTGCAGCGGCGGTGTGCGGCGGGACTCGGTGGAGGAGCTGGTCAGGAGCTCGGTTACGGCGGCAGTAAGCAGCGGGACTAGCAGCGGAGGGGGCTAGCTGAGGCCCAGCTGGATTTGAGGTCGGTTGGATCGGATACCGGCGACACAAGCAGAGATTGTTTTTACTATCCACAGGTCAGTAAAAATGCCACCAAAGAAGGAGGAAATGGAAGAGATCAAAAAATCTCTGAACTTCTTGTCAGAAGAAGTGGCCAAAATGGTTAGCCAGCAGGCCAAAATAATAGGCCTAATGGAAGAAGTACGAGACTTAAAATTAACAATTCAGGAAAAAGACAAAAAAATTACGGACTTGGAGCGACGCGTCGAGGATCTTGAACAAGGTTCTCGTATGGATGACCTAGTTATAAGTGGACTAGACATCAAATATCAATCATATGCTCATGCTACAACAGGACTGAGAGGTGAGGAGGCTCCCCAGAGTGAATCAGTCTCCCTAGAAAACCAGGTGCTTCAGTTCCTTGACAGTAGAGATATAAAGGTAGAAGCCAATGCAATTTCAGCCTGTTATGCTTTACCCAGGAAAGATAATAAAACAAAGAAATCAATTGTGATGCGCTTTGTGAACAGAAGGGTAAAGAATGACATACTGAGGCAGGCCAGAAAGCTGCGGGGAACAGAAGTTTACCTAAATGAACATCTAACAAAAACAAATGCTGAAATAGCACGGCAAGCACGAATGCTGAAAAGACAAAATAAGATACAGGCAACATGGACAAGAAATTGTAGAGTTTGGATCAAACTAAATGGAACACCTGAGCAAGCAAAGAGTATAATAATCAGAGATGTTACTGACTTAGATAAATACAGATGAACACTGATTAAGAAAATTAAGAGACAATGATAATCCATATTCACACACACAGTAAGAATAATTCTTTTGATATACCATGTCAATGTACTTTAAGAAAAAAAAATAAGCAAAACAAACAAAAACTTATGACTGACTTGAGTAGACATCAATTATCCCCAGTTGGAGGAAGTCATTTAACACAGAGTAAGGATACTCAGACTCTGAAAATATGCCATTATGCTGAACATAAACTACAAGAGATGGAGAACGATATTGATCCTGATAACCACTTTTTCAATAATATTCATAACCATTGTGAATATTACACTGAAAAGCAATTCAAAAGTCAAGTGCAACTAGATGGTAAACTATCAATAATACACTTCAACAGCAGAAGTCTTAACAAAAACTTTCCACAGATTCAGGACTATTTAAAACAGCTAGACAGAAAATTTACAGCTATCGCAGTCTCTGAAACTTGGCTTAATGAAGAGCAGGTTCCCCTGATGGCAATAGAGGGATATCAGATGTTTCATATTAACAGATCTCAAAAAAAGGGTGGTGGTGTTGCACTGTATATTGATGACCTGTATAGGTGTAAGCTTGTAAATGGAATGTCCTTTGCACTACCAGGGATTTTGGAATGTGTTACTGTTGAGATTGACCAAGATAAAACAAAAAATCTAATTATATAAGTTGTATATATAGAATGCTGGGAACTTGCATTGAGACATTCAGAGATAAATTAGTCGAGCTGTACAATAATATTAATAGTAAGAAAATGGTAGTAATTTGTGGAGATTTCAATATTGATTTACTAAATCCACATCAACAAAATGTAGTTACAGAGTTCATGAACTCTATGTACAGCATGAGTCTATATCCCACAATAACACATCCCAGTAGAATCACAGTTCACACTGCTACACTTATTGACAACCTGTTTGTTAATATTATTGATAAGAAAATAGAAAGTGGATTATTGATAAATGATATAAGTGACCACTTGCCAACCTTTGCACTTATCCATGGCCACACGGGGGCCAAAACAGAAAAAAATTTAAAATCGTTCAGATACAAATCACCAAATGCAATCAGTTCTTTTAAAGAAGACTTGCTGAAGCAAGACTGGACAGAAGTCTATGTATCAGATGTAAATGAAGCCTATGACACATTTATAAACATTGTAACCACTCTTTATGAAAAAAATTGTCCATTAGTAAAAAAAAAGCTTAAACATAAATTTGCCGATAAGCCATGGTTAACCAAAGGATTACAAAAGGCATGTAAAAAGAAAAAATTATTATATAAAGCTTTCCTAAAGAAAAGGACAAAAGAAGCAGAGCAGCGGTATAAAACATACAAAAATAAGTTAACATATATAATAAGATGTAGTAAGAGAGACTATTACAGTAAAGAACTGGAGAAAAACAGAGACAATATTAAAAATACATGGACAATACTTAACAGTATTCTTGGAAATAAAAGCAGAAATACAAGCTACCCAACCGATTTTTCAAAAAATAATAAAACGACTCAGAGTGTGAATGCAGCTTCACCTGCAGATGAATTTAATAACTTTTTTGTTAACAATGGTCCTAATTTGGCTCGAGAAATACCCATTACGGCGCCTACAGGTGATACAATAAGCAATAACACTGCTATAAAAGACTGCATTTTCATAAAGAACACAGACGAGAGAGAGGTCATTGAAATTGTTAAATCGTTTAAAAGTAAAACATCTACGGACTGTGATGGTATTGACATGCTCTTAGTCAAAACTATTATTGAATGCTTAGTGAAACCACTGACGTATATCTGTAACCTGTCTCTCCAAGCAGGTATATTTCCCAATGCAATGAAAATAGCTAAAGTAATTCCGATATACAAGACGGGTGACAGAGGGGAATTCTCAAACTATAGACCAATTTCACTATTGCCGCAATTTTCCAAGATACTTGAAAAAATATTGTATGAGAGAATTGACAACTTCATACTGAAGAATAATTTATTGTGTGAGCAGCAATATGGGTTCAGACACAAGAGGACAACTGCATTTGCTCTAATGGAATTTATAGAAAAAATATCAACTGCCATTGAAAATAAAGAGTATTCAGTTGGGGTATTCCTGGATCTTAAAAAAGCATTTGATACAGTGGATCATAATTTATTATTAAAGAAACTACAAAATTGTGGTATTAGAGGGGTAACACTGTCCTGGTTAAGTAGTTACTTAAAGAATAGATATCAGTATGTATGTGTTGGTAACAAAAACTCACAGTTACTGAAGGTTACTTGTGGAGTCCCACAGGGTTCAGTTTTGGGGCCATTGTTATTCAGTATGTATATAAATGATATATGTAAAGTTTCAGAAAAAATTGACTTAATATTGTTTGCCGATGACACTAATCTATTATGCAGTGGAAGCAATTTGGAACAACTTCTGGATACACTCGGAAAGGAATTAGGAAAGCTGAAACTGTGGTTTGATTCAAACAAATTAACGCTCAATTTAAGTAAGACAAAATTTATAGTCTTTAACAACCATCACAACAACTCTGTATCTAAACTCAGTGTAAATGGTGTAGAGATTGAAAGGGTATTTGAAACTAAATTTCTTGGAGTAATAATTGATAATAAACTGTGTTGGAAGTCACATATTAATTATATTAAAGGTAAAATATCCAAATCAATTGCAATACTACACAGAGTGAAATATTTGCTGAATCAACCCACACTATACAGTATATACCTTGTATCATTCATTAATACTCCCATACATGACATATTGTACTGAAGTATGGGGAAATACATATAAAACAAACATATATCCAGTCTTTATGCTTCAGAAGAGAGCTATTAGAATAATAAACAAAGCAGCTTACAGGGAACCAACAAACCCACTTTTTCTTAAATTAAAAGCTCTCAAGTTGAAAGATCTGGTTGACTTTAAAACTGCAATAATAATGTTTAAAGTGAAGAATCTATCACTGCCCACAAATATCCAAAAGTTGTTCCAAATAAGGGAGAAACAATATCATTTCAGAGGAACATGTATATTTCAAAAACCTTCAGTGAGAACTACCACCAAACAACACTGTGTTTCAGTGCAAGGAGTCAGATTATGGAACGATTTTGGACCTGAATTAAAATCATGTACAACACTTGGACAATTTAAACAAAAACTAAAGGAAGAAATACTCCAAACATATATATAAGATGACATGTAAAATCACATAAGGATTGTCATATCCAGCCTGTGTTGTGTTGTAGCTTAGTTTTTTTTGTCACATTTTGTCTTAGCTTTGTTCTGAATTGTAATCGCTCTTGTTTTGTTTTTCTTTTGAATTCTTGGATGGAATATGGGTGGGCAATATAAGCTGTGGCTTCAGCCATCACCCATTTCGGATAACTTATGCTGAACTGTATAATCAGAGGAGTTATTGTCTAATTTGACCTTGTTGGATTTTCTTTCCCTCTTTGTTATATTATTCAGTTTCTTTTAACCTGTACTATCTGAAATAAAGATTCTTTCATTCATTCATTCATTCATATCTAGGGCTGTACCAAATAAGTTATCAAGGGATAAATTATTTTCTGAGGATAAATCTGCCAAAAAGGGCATGGGGGGGGGGGGGGGGGGGGGTTGTCCATCTTGGTTTTCCTTGTCGCTTAGGAAAACTAAAATGGACAAACCCCTGTTTGAGGGGACCGTGGCGACTGTGGAGATCACTGAAGATCATTGATGGATCAAAAATTGGCCAGCTCTCTCAGCGATCTCCATCTCTGTGTAAAGAGGGTATAAGACATAAATAACATTTTTTGTTTTTTACCTCACGTGACAGAGGGGTTCTTTTTCTTTTCACAGATATGATCGCCACGTTAGTTCCTGCTTTATCTAATTTCAACACACGTTTTGTTTTGTCTACTAAAATTTTGATGTATCTGCACTTTTCCCACAAGAAAATTAGTTTGTAATATGGAGAAATCACATTTTGTTCAAAAGTGGGATCAGTATTGAAAATATTGCTTGTAAACTTCCTGTCTGATGTTGCACCAATAAATAGATTTATAGACTCTGGTTAAAAAACAATCTGGGAGCTAAAAAAAAAAACTGTGAAATTTGACTAAGTAATGACCCTTTTGCATAGCACAGAGATCACTGAGAGATTGGGGCAATTTTTGATCTTTGGGATTATTTGGGAGATCTGTGTGTTTTGGACTGAGTCAGAACTTTGGGAAGACAGGTGACTGTAGAGATCATTGAAGATCATTGATAGATCAAAAAGTGGCCAAATCTCTCAGTGATCTCCACCCCTGTGTAAAGGGAGTATAAGAGACAAAAGAGAATGTGAATCTTGATTTTACTTTTGTAGGCTCTGTGCTGGATACCTGATTATAGCATTCTGGAAAAAAATATGTTAGAGGGATCAGTTTCATTGAATTTAAGTGCTGATTTTTTTTCATTAAGCATTTGTTAAAAAAGGATTAAACCTTTTATAGGTTTCAAAAAATTCAGTAGGGTGGAGCAGGAAAAAAATGTCTTAAAACACTAAATAAGTATCTCTATGTCACAGCTGAAAACTTTACACCTGCACAGAGACCAAATAGTCTAATTTTTGGATTCAGCCCTATGTATTACAAAACAAAGTCGAGTGAAAGTTTTGTCCACTTGGTTAGTTCTTGGTCTGTTGACTCCCTCATTGTGTTTGCATGATCTACAAATCTGTTTGTGTAACTGAAAATGACATTTTACCTACAAAGCTGGATATTTTCAGCATTTCTACAAGGAAGCTGGATCATCCCATGATTAATGTGTCACCATAGTTTGTAAACAGTCAAAAGATTTTTGTTTGCATTTCACCCAGAGCTAATAAAGAGAACGCTGCAGTCAAATAAATTGGCCCTGTTGACACAACTGGAATCTGGAACAAAAATAGTCAAACATTTAGGCAGACTTATTGCTTCATGATTTCTCTTGGGGGGGGGGGATGTAAGATGCATTATTAACATTTCTTGTTCTATTATAGGGACGCATGGAATTCTCTTGGAGAGATGTCAAAAGAAGAAGCAATGGCAGCCTATGTGGATGAAATGAAGCTGGTATGTTTTATGCTTTTTTATGTTTTTCTACATAAAAACTGGTTTTGTCGATTAAAATTTGGGACATGCTCTCATTTGTCTGGTATATTAACATGTTGGCTTTTCTGTAAAAAGCTGCAATAGAGCACTTACTTGGTCACTCCCTTGTTAGAATTTACGTTTCACTTTCAACTTAACACACTGTGGATCAGTCCACAGTGTGTTAAGTTGCTGTGCTCATTTCAAGCAAGAGCACTCTGAGGCGAGTGTAGTGTCCCCCACCTCCGTTTTCTTTGAAGATCCCAATATGTTACTGAAGGAAAGCAGTTTTCAACTTTTCCCTATAATTATTGGGGCAGAACCAAATTATGATGAGCCTATCATCCATGAATATACAACAAAAATAGTTGTATACAACTCATAGTTGTTGGTCAGGATCCCAAGGCGAACCTGTGTAGCAAGTTTGGTGACCCTAAAGAGCTTCTATAGTAAGAGGGCATAGGGAATGCTAACCTTGACCTTTGACCTTTTGGCCCCAAACTCATAGTCAGAGAACATGGTATCAGGGTGAAACTGTGTACCAAGTTTGGTGACTGTAGCTTTACTTGTTCTATAGGGAATGTTCACATTGATGTTTGACCTTTTGGACACAAACCCATAGTGAGAGGTCAGGATCCCAAGATGAACCTATGTACCAACTTGGGTGGCCCTAGCTTTACTCATTTTATAGCAAGTGGAATGTTAACTTTGACCGTTTGATCCCAAACCCATAGCCAGGTCAGGGTGTAAGTCATCCAAGATGCATCAGAAATACAACTACTGTATCGATTTGAAAAGCCTACATAATTTCTTTCAGTAGTTATTGTATTTACAAGATTTAGAGAAAATCTGACCTTGACCTCAGGGCCTTCCGATCAGCGTATGCGCATCGCATATCAAATCCATGTACCAAGTTTCAAAACAATTGAAACAAAACTGTAGGAGGAGTTGATTTCACAAAAGTGGGACAGACAGACAAATGGACAGACTGCCCCATAACATAATCCCCCTTTGGTCTTTGCCCTCTTTGGCCTTCGACCAGCAGGGGATAAAAAGGATTTTTTTAGAGTTTGTTTTAAAGGTGCAGTGTGTAATTTCCAGGATAATCTAGCAGATTTCACAATGCAACCAAATCACATTCAGTCAAAACATAGGAGAACCTACAGAAGCCATTTGTCTAATTAAAATTTGAAATAAAAACTTGGAAAGACATTATGGTGGCCCAAGATGGGTGACCACATCGGAAAGGACCATTGTCCTGTTTATGAAAAACCAACTTATCTTAATGTACAGAAAACAACTCTTTCCTAAGTGTAATGATATAAAATGAAAACAAAGTTAAGATTTGGACTGATTGTCCGCCGAGCACAATTTTTTTTTCCACTTTTGAGCATCTATTTTCTGTTCACTTTTGATGTAATTCAGTACCCTCAGTGCAAAAATGCTCTCAGCAGTGAGTGTTTTGTTTTGTTATTGTGCTCACTGCTTTGAAAGTTGAAATAATTTCAACTTTTGGAGTACTGCAGCGCTCATCAACAGCACATATCTGTAACCAGCCAATCAATGTTTAACAGCAAAAGCCTGGAAGGATGCATTTTTTTTTTCTTTCAGTTTGATGTGGTTTAGTGCAGTTAATAGAGAGCTTCAGGGCAAAATGTGTGAAATACTGACAGCAAGCTTTGAGTGACAGGTCAAGTGGTTGCTAGGATTCAGGGCAGAGACCTTTTTTTTTTTCTTTTTTTTTTTTTCTAAGAGCTCCTGTGAAGCACCCAGAAACGTATGTCTAGCATTTTTACACACTCAGTGGACAGGCAGCCTTAAAGTTGGATTAAATTTTAGAATTCTGCTTACTCCAAAAAATGTACACATGACACATTTAAGCAATTTTTTTATTAAAAAAAAAACAAAAAACAAAAAACTTTTAAAACTCTTGCATTTTTTGTCTCGGACCCACTCTAACCACACTTCAAAGCACCTTGGTTTTTTAAAAAGCTGCTTTCTTTGTTTTTTTTGTTGTTTTTTTTTCACAGACTCTGTCCATCCATCCACATTAGGGCTGCACAATCTGTCAGCATGCGCAGTATGCATATGCAAAAGCCTGCTTATAGACTCATGATGTATGGTTTTTTTTTTTTTGGAAGAGGGGAGGGCTATGCATTCATGCTCCACCATTTTTTTTTTCCACAATATTTTTTATTGAACCTTTTTTTTTTTTACAAACATGGCACAAACAGTCCACCATTTTAGAGCAGCGTTTACACAGCCTTCGTGTTATTAGACTCCCAACAAAGCTAGTGATGGTGAAACTGAGGCCTTATGAAACGATGAACAACTTTGAGACAATAGCTTCATGATCGACACAGTGTTATGAAACATTTAATAAAGAGTGCCATCTGCTGACTGACTATTGACTGACTGTAAGAACTGCATCTGAGTGGAAGACTTGAAAAAATCTCAATACATTTTTTTTTTAGCATTTGGCCATCCAAGGTCTATTCAAAATTGGATGGCAGGAACAAACAATACAAAGCAAAAAAAAAAAAAAAATCCCCCAAAATACCCTCTCAAACTTCCTGCGAGCCCTCAAGTCACGTGATGTGACCGACATAACAAGGCCTCACTTACTCCGGTCATGTGACTGTGGGCGTGCTGAAACAGCGCTCAATGCACTGCTCATGACACTTCCACTTTATATTGCTCAAATCAGTGTCGAGTGGGCGGTGCTAAGCGTAACATCACTAAACAAAGCAGGTTAAAAACTCATGAATCGACATGAACAAAGTCACACGTTTATTTGGGAAAAAATAGCTAATTTTATATTAACAAGAGCACTCTGAGGCGAGTGCAATATCCCCCACCTCTGTTTTCTTTGAAGATCCCAATACTTACTGACAGAGAGCAGTTTTCAACTTTCCAATATAATTGCTGTGGCAGAACCAAATTATGATAAGCCCATCCTCTACGAATATACAACAAAGTATACAACCCATCGGTGTAGGTCATGATCCCAAGGTGAACCTGTGTAGCAAGTAGGGTGACCCTAGAGAGCTTTACACGTTCTATAGTAAGAGATCATAGGGAGTGTCAGCCTTGACCTTTGACCTTTTGACCCCAAACGTGTAGTCAGAGGTTATGGTGTCAGAGTGAACCTGTGCACCAGGTTTGGTGATCCTAACTTTTTGTTGTTGAGATATAGTTTATAAGGCATTTTGATATTGAGCTTTGACCTTGCAATCCTAAAACCACAGTTACACTTCAGGGTCACAGGGTGAACCTGTGTACCAAGTTTGGTGGCCCTAGCTTTACTCGTACAGTAATAAGGCATAAGGAATGTTAACCTTGACCTTTGACCTTTTAACCCCAAACTGATAGTCAGAGGTCAGGATCCCAAAGTGAACGTGTGTACCAAGTTTGGTGACCCTAATTTTACTCATTGTATAGTAATAAGGCATAAGAAATGTTCCCCTTGACCTTTGACCTTTTGACCCCAAACCCATAGCCAGAGGTCAGGATCCCAAGGTACACCTGTGTAGCAAGTTTGGTGACCCTAGCTTTCTTTGTTGTTGAGACATAGTTTATAAGCCATTTTGATGTTGACCTTTGACCTTGTGATCCCAAAACCACAGTCACATTTCAGGGTCACAGAGTGAACCCTTGTACCAGGTTTGGTGGTCCTACTTTATGCGTTGGACAGTAATAAGGCACAAGAAATGTTAACCTTGACCTTTGACCTTTTGACCCAAACCCATAGTCAGAGTTCAGGATCTCAAGGTGAACCTGTATACCAGGATTGGCGGCCCTAGCTTTACTCGTTTTATAGTAATAGTAAATGTAGCATCTGCCATAGTGCAACTGCATTGTTAATGTTGAACCTTTGACCACTTGACCTCAAATCCATAGTTAGGTGAGGGTGTAAATCGTCCAAGATGTGTATTGGATACAAGCCTACATCATTTCTTTCAGTAGTTACTGTGTTTACAAGATTTAGGGAAAAATCTGACTTGACCTTTGACCTCAAGGTCATCCGATGAGAGTGAAATTGCAATATGTGCATCATCGGAGTACAGTGCATCCAGAAAGTATTCACAGCACTTCACTTTTTCCACATTTTGTTATGTTACAGCCTTATTCCAAAATGGATTAAATTCATTTCTTTCCTCAAAATTCTACACACAATACCCCATACTGACAATGTGAAAAGTTTTTTTTTGAGATTTTTGCAAATTTATTAAAAATAAAAAAACTAAGAAATCACATGTGCATAAGTATTCACAGCCTTTGCTCAATACTTTGTTGATGCACCTTTGGCAGCAATTACAGCCTCAAGTCTTTTTGAATATGATGCCACAAGCTTGGTACACCTATCTTTTGGCAGTTTCGCTCATTCCTCTTTGCAGCACCTCTCAAGCTCCATCAGGTTGGATGGGAACTGTCGGCGCACAGACATTTTCAGATCTCTCCAGAGATGTTCAATTGGATTCAAGTCTGGGCTCTGGCTGGGCCACTCAAGGACATTCACAGAGTTGTCCTGAAGCCACTCCTTTGATATCTTGGCTGTGTGCTTAGGGTCATTGTCCTGCTGAAAGATGAACCGTCGCCCCAGTCTGAGGTTAAGAGCACTCTGGAGCAGGTTTTCATCCATGATGTCTCTGTACATTGCTGCATTCATCTTTCCCTCTATCCTGACTAGTCTCCCACTTCCTGCCGCTGAAAAGCTTGCCCATAGCATGATGCTGCCACCTCCATGCTTCACTGTAGTGATGGTATTGGCGTGGTGATGAGCAGTGCCTGGTTTCCTCCAAACATGACATCTGGCATTCACACCAAAAAGTTCAATCTTTGTCTGATTACACCAGAGAATTTTGTTTCTCATGGTCCGAGAGTCCTTCAGGTGCCTTTTGGCAAACTCCAGGGGGGCTGCCATGTGCCTTTTAATAAGGAGTGGCTTCCGTCTGGCCACCTTACCATACAGGCCTCATGGTGGATTGCTGCAGAGGTGGTTGTCCTTCTGGAAGGTTCTCCTCTCTCCACAGAGGAACGCTGGAGCTCTGACAGAGTGACCATCGGGTTCTTGGTCACCTCCCTGACTAAGTCCCTTCTCCCCCAGTCGCTCAGATTAGATGGCCAGCCAGCTCTAGGAAGAGTCCTGGTGGTTCAGAACTTCTTCCATTTATGAATGATAGAGACCACTGTGCTCAATGGGACCTTCAAAGTAGCAGAAGTTTTTCTGTACCCTTTCCCAGATTTGTGCCTCAAGACAATCCTGTCTTGGAGGCCTACAGACAATTCCTTTGACTTCATGCTTGGTTTGTGCTCTGACATGCACTGTCAACTGTGGGACCTTATGTAGACAGGTGTGTGCCTTTCCAAATCATGTCCAATCAACTGAATTTACCACAGGTGGACTCCAGTTAAGCTGTAGAAACATCTCAAGGATGATCAGTGGAAACAGGATGCACCTGAGCTCAATTTTGAGCTTCATGGCAAAGGTTGTGAATACTTATGTACATGTGATTTATTAGTTTTTTATTTTTAATAAATTTGCAAAAATCTCAAAACTTTTTTCATGTTGTCATTATGGGGTATTGTGTGTAGAATTTTGAGAAAAAAAAAAGAATTTAATCCTTTTTAGAATAAGGCTGTAACATAACAAAATGTGGAAAAAGTGAAGCGCTGTGAAGACTTTCCGGATGCACTGTATATCAGATCACGGTACCAAGTTTCAAAACAATCGAAACAAAACTGTATGAGGTGATTTCACAAGACAGTTACTGTCTATGAAGTGAGGTGAAGCAGGAAGTCATGGGTCAGGGGCTACAATTCCTGCAAAAATCATCTGACCAGAACTAAATTGCAATATACATATTCTGAGTGTATATCAAAACCATGATACCAAGTTTCAAAACAATCGGACCAAAACTGTAGGAGGAGTTGATTTCACAGAAGTGGGATAAATGGACGGACAGACTGACCCATAACTTAATCCCCCTTCGGTCTTCACCCAAAGGGCTATTTGACCCCTTTGGGCTTCGACACACCGGGGGATAAAAAAAGGTGCACCTTTATGTGAGAGAAGTCACAACTTTTAGGAGAAAAAGGTAGCATTTTTTTGAAAAAGCTCCAAATTTATGGGGAAAAAAATTACAAATTTATAACAAAAAAATGGCAAAATTTTCCTAAAGTTGCATATTGACATGAAACACACACACACACACACACACACACACACACACACACACACACACACACACACACACACACACACTATATATATATATATATATATATATATATATATATATATATATATATATATATATATATAAAACGTCAGAAATTTGAGTAAAAAAGTATCAAATTTTAAGTGGGAAAAAAAATCACAAATTTTAGATGAGTGCCAAATTTTATGTGGAAAAAAGTTGCAAAGTTATATGAGGGGGGACTTATTATAAAATTTATTAGAAAAAAATTGCAAAATTTATGTGAAAATGTCAGATTTATGATCAGGAAAAGCAGCAATTTTTACGTTAAAGTTGCACATTTATGTTGGAAAAAACACATTTTTTGTGAAATATTTGTAAAGGGTACCACAAGTTGTCACTATTGCAGTAATCAACAGCAGTATTGCATGTTTTGCCAGCATCATGCAGCCACATACATACAGTGATTCCCAGTTGGACCCGGGTCCTGGTTGGGCTCAAGGTCAAAGGTAACGGCCTACGAGTGTGGGTCATTTCAACTTTGAGCAGACCTCGGCTGGAATCGAGCAGTAAACACGACAGCTCTCATACCTGTAGTTGCCAGGCACATTTGTATATTTCTTAAAATAGAAAAAAACCTAATTCATAAAGTTTTACCGCTCTACCTCTGGAACTTTAACTTTATTATGTTATAGACTCAGCTGATTATGAAGTTCAACATTGCTCCACTTTGCAATGAAGTCAGACAGCTCACATTAGGAAAATCAGTCACTAATTAAAAGAGTTAAGTGTGTGCATTTAAAGCAGCATTAATTCTTCATCATATTTTTATCATTTTTGTCTCAATATCAAACAACCCAACAGTGATGCATGCTGGAAAAGATCTCCGGGTCACACTTGATGTAATGACAACCATGTTAGATTGAGGAAAAACATTCATTAAAACGTGAGCTTTGGTTGTGTATTCAACTCTCAGATCTTGGAGGGAATGCCCATGACGGATGAGGTGGAGGAGCTCCTGCGGGTGCTCGGCCCTTTCTACGAGCTGATCGAAGAGAAGAAGAAGATCACGCAGATATCAGACCTGAGCACAGGTGCATCCCATGATCAGCTCCTTCTCGTTTTTATTCTCTCATGTCAGAGGCCACGATCCTATGGAGTTTTAACCTTTTTACAATTTGCCTCCTGTTATACGCTCAGCCCGTTTGACACAGTTTGCTAGGCAACTGGAAGGCAAGTATGTAACTGTGTAAACATGGGAGTCTGCCGATAGTTTAGTGTCTGTTTGGTGGTGTAGCTCAGATCCTGTGGGTGCTTGTTAGCAGCTTCCCTAGATTGCAGAAAAGAGAAGTGGATCCTTAACAAAAAAACAAACAAAAAAAAATGTAGCCTTTCTCCTAAATTTTGAGCAATTTTTGGCCAAAGAAATCTGCAGACTCACACAAAAAATTTGAGGCTTAAGATAAAGTAGTTGTAGATATAAACTGCTCAGTCAGCAGTAGTAATAGAGTTTTAATGCAACTTTTTTTTCACAGTTTTGCATTTTTTTCTGATAAATTTGTCTCTTAACTGGTGAATTTGTGATATTTCAATAAATTTGACATTCCTATTTAATTTTCTTTTGCTTATAAATTTTAAGCATTTTTCAGTGTAAATGTGTGATGTTTTGTTTTCAATTTGTTCCTTTTTTCTTAAAAATTTGAGGTTCTTTTAATACTGTGATCTTTTGAATGAAGCTTTTCAGCTTTTTTTAAAATTAGTTTTTTTTTTGCTGTACATTTGCTACTTTTTCCAATGCAAAATTGATATTTTTCAGCTTAAATTTGCAGCTTTTATTGTTTATTTTAATTTGGCAGCTGAGTTTTTGATTTTTTTTTTCTTGTAATTTCATGTAGGTTTGCAAGATTTCTCATATAAATTTACTACTTTTTCTTTCACTTTTTCAGTGAATGCTACTTTTTTCTGGTTAAAGTGCAACTTTTTCCCCCTCATAATAATTAGAATTCTTGTTTTAAATTTGTAATCTTTTAAACTTTTTCTTGAATGAAGCAGGTATATAAAATATTGATGTATAATGTATTTTTTGGGCGTGCAGGCTTTGGTACAATGCTGAATGCAGCAGCGAAAAGCGGTATGGCAAAAAGCATCATCAGAAACATGGAAATGAACGGCACTCTAGAGGCTCGACCTGCTCAGGTCAAAGCAAAGGAGGAAACACAGCAGGAGGATGATGATGAAGAAGAAGAAGAGGAGGAGGAGGAGCAGGAGGAGGACGATGATGAAGAGGAAGCTATAATTAAGGAGGTTAAAAAAGGTAAAGAAGTTTCTAAAATAGGAGTGAATGTTGGAAAATATTCTCGGAGGGATATGTAGTAGAATATGTATTTTTTGCACAGATAAGAATTCTGCACCATCACAACCAAAGAAGAAAAGTTCATCCAGGAGACACAAAGTGCCCCTGTCAAACGGTAAAGTCGCTAATGGCGGCGCCCATCTGACCAACGGTAGCCATCCCCATGTCGCTCTGAGCAGCGACGGCTCCCAGGAGGGTTCACCCTGCGAGCCTCTGCTCAACGGACACCACACAGGTAGGAAGGCCAATATTCTAACGTCATGTTAAAAATCTTCTGGTGATGTTGTTTTTTTTGTTTTTTTTTGCAACACGTGCACACACTTCTCTTCAAAATGGTCTCTAAGGATGCACATGCCGCACCCAAGCTGTCTGCCTGTGCACCATGTGATCAGATAATCTGCTAAGCTCTATTCCCCGAGCCACAGCAGCTCAGCGTGCAGCTAGTCTTAACACTCCAGACATCAGCTGCTCCTGGGACAGTTTTAATGGCTCTGTTGAAACGGAGCACAAAGCCCCAAATTAAACAAACTCCCTCCCTGTCACTCTGGTAATTACAGTGCAGCTCAGTTAAATTTGAGGGAGCTGGTGTCATGTTTTTCTTCCCTTTTGTGTGCCCCGTGTAGCTGCACCCAACCACCTGGCCAGTGACTCAGACAGTGAGGTCTACTGTGATTCTGTGGACCAGTTCGGTCAGGAAGAGGCAAGTGAAAACATGCAGGCGAGTCACACTTTTCAGTCTTTTCCTCGCTGATTAACTCTCAGCAGATGTTGTCTCCAGAGTTCGGCGCGCAACCGCTCAGTGGAGGACCTGGATGAAGATGAGAAGCACATACTGGAGGAGCAGCAGGAGGATGTTGAGGATCCGCCGCAGGCCATCAGGTGTGGAGGGGAAGACGGAGATGCAGGTGGACCGATGTCTCAGAGACAGAGGGTGAACGTGGGGGTGCCTGGCAACTCATTGGTCAGGAGAGGACGGGGTAAGGTTGGACTTCATGTGTTTATGGTCAAAGATCTCCAAGTTATTACAGTGCATTTTTTTTATTTGTGCTTGAATTTACTTGATCAGTGTTCTTTTGAATGAGCCAGATTCTCCTATTACAGGGAACATGTTTACTTTTTCCATGTGATGGCACAGTTTTCAGAGGTCTTAATGAAATGTCTGTGACAAACTTTTTTTTTTTTTGTTACTTATTTGTACCCGTAGGTAGATTCGGTTTGCAGTCTGGTGACAAGCCACCGGCTGCCGGTCGCTGCGTGCGCGAGCGCCCTAAACCTACATGTTTTTAGTATGCGGGAGGAAACCGGAGAAATCCCGGAGAAAACCCACGCAACACGGGGAGAACATGCAAACTCCACACAGCTCACTGTTGGTCGGGGGCTGGGATCGAACCCATGATCTCATGATCCCCGCAATCCCCTGGCCGAGGGTAAACTGTGCTGCCACAGTGCTAAACCACTGCGCCACCGTGCAGCCAAACTTTGGTCAGACTACACCAAAAACTTGCTATACTACTGCACCATTTTGCTCCCAGATTCAACACCCTTTTTCAAAAGTGGGTTTCAGTGTATGTGTTGTAAATGCTAATAAACCCGAGCTCATCCCACCCTCCTCCTTTCATTACTTCTGAGATCTGTGGTTGAGGTTAACATGGGTTGGCTGGCTCTAGTTGTTGGACACAACCTGAGCTGCATCTTCTTTTTTTCAGCTGCTCCCTTTAGTAGGGCTGTGCGATATGACAATATATATCGGGTGACACAATAAAACGTCTACTGTTTCATATAAAACTCTATTGTTTATATCGGGATTTAAAAGACACAAACCCCATTTCTACTTGTCACCGCCCCGCCTGTCCCCCGCTGTGCGTCGGGTGTGTGGATTCCGGTGTTTAGCACAGCAGCTAAAGCCAAGCTAATGTTTTGGTCAAATAGCCACTAGTTCTGTTAGCCAGGGATGGAGTCTATCCCGGCTTCTTTGCGCGAGAGGCAGGGTACATACACCCTGGACAGATCGCCAGTCCATTGCAAGGCCAACAGAGAGACAGACAACCATTCACTCTCACATTCATACCCAAGGACCATTTAGAATCCCCAGTTGATACCAGTTAACCTAACCTGCATGTCTTTGGCCTGTGGGAGGAAACCGGAGTACTTGGAGAAAACCCATACAGACACGGGGAGAACATCCCCGTGTCTGTATGGGTTTTCGTATTCCAGAAAATCCTGGAATTTCCCCATTGTGGGACTAATAAAGGCTTATCTTATCTTATCTCTTAACATGCACACTCCACACAGAAGGGTCACCAAGGGGGTGGGATTAACCCACGACCTTCTTGCTGTACTGCCACAGTGCTAACCACTGTCCCACCGAGTGCCGCTGTAACGCCAGCCCTCTCCATGTCCTCCTTCAGAGCATTATCAGGGACAGGGGTGTGTGGCTTGAGTTGCCAATAAGAAAAGACCTCGCTCACTGGTATATAAATGAGTGAATGGTTGGCTAGGCTATCTGAGGCTAACGATAACTAGTGGAGGAGCCATCCCTGTCAGAGTATAACGAACAATAGTAAAATGAGCTAAAACAGCTTCTCAAATGAAATGTGTAAAGTGTCGGCAGATGATCTGGCTGGAATCATGGATTTGGGATGTGGTGGGTGAGTTACGTCAAGGGAACCAGAAGTGCTAGCTGAGCTAGGCTAACTCCGTTAACCTGCCTGACAGCAGTAGGCCATCCTAGCAAAAACATAACAATATTAGCCTGAATACATACCTGCCAACTACTCCGGTTTTGCCGTAATGGTTCCGGTTTTCAACACCCCATTCCGGGTTACGGCTTTATTAATCAAAATTACGGTTTTTCACTAAAAATTCAGTCAAAAATTTTAAATCGTAAAAAAAACACGAAAGCAATTCCAAACACGAGATCGCTAGGCATCGTATCTAAATTTAGAACAGAGCAACATGTGATGGCGGCCGGGATGGTCACACTTTTCAGTGCTGAGACAAAGTTGCTGACTTTGCCACTAAAATCACTAACCAACAGCGAATATCGGATCAACATTTGTGACGCACACGCACAGGCTGAATTTCCACCTTGGTTGAACCAGCTTTTGAAGTAGAAATACCCCTTTATTCGCCTTTCACCGGGCTCTGTGAGTAAACTGAGTAGCGTTTCTTTTCGTGGTTCGCTGCTACGCTTTACCTGAAGCGTTTGCTAAGCTATCGCTATTGAGGGTATTGAGGTTTCTATTCTCGCGCGAAATCCCAGAGAGGCGTGCGTACATGGCGAGATGTAAACACGATGTAAACTGCTGCAGACGTTCACTTCAACCCTGGCAAATGGACCATGGATTCGAAATCTAAAGGGAGAATACATTTTATATAATGCCTAAGTTTCTGAAGAACATGTGCTGTGTAATTGCAAGCCTTGTCATGCTTGGTGTATCATGTAAACACATAAAATATCAGAGCGATTTTGCCGTCATTTACGCATGTGCTAGTATACCCTGCTGATATTTCTAGTCTTCTAGTTACCTCCGCTAAGGAGGTTATGTGATCATCAGCGTTGGTTTGTCTGTTTGTCTGTTTCTTTGTTAGCAAGATAACTCAAAAAGTTATGGACAGATTTTCATGAAATTTTCACAGATTGTCAGAAATGGGGTATCCTGCAGATGATTAGATTTTGGTGGTGATCCGGATCACCGTCTTGATCCAGGAATTTTTTAAAAGATTCTTTTTTTTTTATTTAACATTGCGAGATAGGGCCATTTTCAATATTTTATTTATGATGTTAAACACTGTATGGGGGGAGCTGTGGCGCTTGGCGGAGGTCTGCGCTCTCCGAGTGCTTTTCTAGTATTCATAATACATCACATCTGGCCTATTCGAAGTTCTATGCAGTGTTAAGATAGTCTTTTGAATGCAAATTTAATGAATGAATGAATCTTTATTTCAGATAGATTAAAAGTAAAGATTAAAAAGAAACAGAATAATATAACAAAGGCGAAAAAATCCAACAAGGTCAAATTAAACAAGAACTACTCTGATTATACAGTTCAACGTAAGTTATCTGAAATGGGTGATGGCTGAAGCCGCAGCTTATATTGCCCACCCATATTCCATCCAAGAATTCAAAAGAAAAACAAAACAAGAGCGATTACAATTCAGAACAAAGCTAAAACAAAATGTGACAAAAAAAACTAAGCTACAACACAACACAGGCTGGATATGACAATCCTTATGTGATTTTACATGTCATCTTGTATACATGTTTGGAGTATTTCTTCCTTTAGTTTTTATTTAAATTGTCCAAGCGTTGTACATGATTTTAATTCAGGTCCAAAATCGTTCCATAATCTGACTCCTTGCACTGAAACACAGTGTTGCTTGGTGGTAGTTCTCACTGAAGGTTTTTGGAATATATATGTTCCTCTGAAATGATATCGTTTCTCCCTTATTTGGAACAACTTTTGGATATTTGCGGGCAGTGATAGATTCTTCACTTTAAACATTATTACTGCAGTTTTAAAGTCAACCAGATCTTTCAACTTGAGAGCTTTTAATTTAAGAAAAAGTGGGTTTGTTGGTTCCCTGTAAGCAGCTTTGTTTATTATTCTGATAGCTCTCTTCTGAAGCATAAAGACTGGATATATATTTGTTTTATATGTATTTCCCCATACTTCAGTACAATATGTCATGTATGGGAGTATTAATAAATGATACAAGGTATATAGTGTGGGTTGATTCAGCAAATATTTCACTCTGTGTAGTATTGCAATTGATTTAGATATTTTACCTTTAATATAATTAATATGTGACTTCTATGTCAAATGCTAATATTTGTTTGACACTGCGGCCCCTGGACCCCGGCTAGCTACTAGGCTTTTCAGATTTGAAAGTTGAAGAAATATGAGGTTGTTAGCTACATTCTAACTTGATTTAATGGTAATATTTGTTTGGTGTCGGGGGGGCTTCGCCCCCCTGAACCCCCCACCAGGACTTTGTCCTGGACCTACCGGGGCCTGCGGCCCCTGGACCCTGGCTAGCTACTAGGCTTTTCAGGTTTGAAAGTTGAAGAAATATGAGGTTGTTAGCTACATTTAACTAGATTTAATGCTAATATTTGTTTGGCAAATATTAGCATTATTATTATTAGCATTAGCATTAGCATCGGCCCCTGGACCCCAGCTAGCTACTAGGCTTTTCAGGTTTGAAAAGTTGGCAGGTATGTGACAAGCCCAGAAGCGGGGGCAACAGCGGCTCAGGGGATAGAGTGGGTCATCCAATAACTGGATGGTTGGCAGGTTGAATCCTGCCCCCCCCACCCCCCCAGCCATCCTGCTGTTGTGTCTTTGGGCAAGACACTTTATCTCCCTTGCTCCCAGTGTCTGTGACGCTGGTGCATGAATGTATATGTTCGGTGGTGGTTGGAGAGGCCATTGGCGCTGATTGACAGCCACATTTCCATCAGTCTGCCCAAGGGCAGCTGTGGCTACAACGGTAGGTTACCACTATCAGTGTCTGTCTGGAGTGAAGGAATAATAGACTCGCTGTAAGCGCTTTGACATGTCATGCGACATGTAAAGCACCATATAAATCCAGTTCATTATTATTATTATAGAAGTACCGTGGGGCAAAAAAGTATTTAGTCAGCCACCAATTGTGCAAGTTTTCCCACTTAAAAGATGAGAGAGGTCTCCAATTTTCATCATAGGTATACCTCAACTATGAGAGACAAAATGAGGCAAAAAAAAAATCCAGAAAATCCCATTGAAGGATTTTTAATTAATTAATTGGTAAATTCCTCGGAAAAATAAGTATTTGGTCACCTACAAACAAGCAAGATTTCTGGCTCTCACAGACATGTAACTTCTTCTTTAAGAGGCTCCTCTGTCCTCCACTCGTTACCTGTATTAATGGCACCTGTTTGAACTCGTTAACAGTATAAAAGACACCTGTCCACAACCTCAAACAGTCAGACTCCAAACTCCACTATGGCCAAGACCAAAGAGCTATCAAAGGACACCAGAAACAAAATTGTAGACCTGCACCAGGCTGGGAAGACTGAATCTGCAATAGGTAAGCAGCTTGGTGTGAAGAAATCAACTGTGGGAGCAATTATTAGAAAATGGAAGACATACAAGACCACTGATAATCTCCCTCAATCTGGGGCTCCACGCAAAATCTCACCCCGTGGGGTCAAAATGATCACGAGAACGGTGAGCAAAAATCCCAGAACCACACGGGGGGACCTAGTGAATGACCTGCAGAGAGCTGGGACCAAAGTAACAAAGGCTACATCAGAAGCACACTACGCCGCCAGGGACTCAAATCCTGCAGTGCCAGACGTGTCCCCCTGCTTAAGCTAGTACATGTCCAGGCCCGTCTGAAGTTTACTAGAGAGCATTTGGATGATCCAGAAGAGGACTGGGAGAATGTCATATGGTCAGATGAAACCAAAATAGAACTTTATTGTAAAAACTCAACTTGTCGTGTTTGGAGGAGAAAGAACACCATACCTACTGTGAAGCATGGGGGTGGAAACCTCATACTTTGGGGCTGTTTTTCTGCAAAGGGACCAGGACAACTGATCCGTGTAAAGGAAAGAATGAATGGGGCCATGTATCGTGAAATTTTGAGTGAAAACCTCCTTCCACCAGCAAGGGCATTGAAGATGAAACGTGTCTGGGCCTTTCAGCATGACAATGATCCCAAACACACCACCCGGGCAACGAAGGAGTGGCTTCGTAAGAAGCATTTCAAGGTCCTGGAGTGGCCTAGCCAGTCTCCAGATCTCAACCCCATAGAAAATCTTTGGAGGGAGTTGAAAGTCCGTGTTACCCAGCGACAGCCCCAAAACATCACTGCTCTAGAGGAGATCTGCATGGAGGAATGGGCCAAAATACCAGCAACAGTGTGTGAAAACCTTGTGAAGACTTACAGAAAACGTTTGACCTCTGTCATTGCCAACAAAGGGTATATAACAAAGTATTGAGATGAACTTTTGTTATTGACCAAATACTTATTTTACCGAGGAATTTACCAATTAATTCATTAAAAATCCTTCAATGTGATTTTCTGGATTTTTTTTTTTCTCATTTTGTCTCTCATAGTTGAGGTATACTTATGATGAAAATTGGAGATCTCTCTCATCTTTTAAGTGGGAGAACTTGCACAATTGGTGGCTGACTAAATACTTTTTTCCCCACTGTAAGTAATAAAGCAGCAGGAGAAACGAATGTCTAGTAGTGTCCATAGAATACGTGAAGAGTAGCCATAAAAACCATGGTTGCACTGTTAAGCTCTGTATATACTGTAAGTAGAGGGGCTGTTGGTGTCTGGTTTTAGAGACGCATAGGGGCGCGTCTTCCCCTTTCATCTAGTGTTTGAAGACAAAAATATGGTGCCATCATTCCAGTGAGGTCTGGTTGTTAGGTCACAGTTGGAAGCAAATTTGAACAGTTCACTGGATGGGATCTATCGGGAACAAAGTGTAACAGAGTGACAGGGTTGCTTTTTTTCCTGAGCTTTTGCATTGGTAGCTATTCCAGATACTCAAATTCATGTGCAAAACACTTAAAGTGAAAAATTTTATAATACAGTATACCCCCTTTAACACAGCCCTATGTGCTCTCCTTTTTTCCCCTAACTGAGTGACCCCTCAGTGTCACACACAGTATGTACGCTGGCACTGTCACATGAACATGTGCCAGCAATGTCAAATTATGTTCTGTTTTTAGGCTCCAAGCCTCCTGGCCACCCCTCTGGCTCTCTGATGCCCACGCACAGCGGTGGAGACGGGGATGGCCGTCGCCGGGGAGGTCCGGGAACACCTGGTGGGAGCCTGGATGAACAGATTGTGGTGGCGTTAGCAAGGCTGCAGGAGGACATGCAGAGTGTCCTGGAGAGGCTGCGCACACTGGAGGCTCTGACTGCAAGCCAGGTCAGTTCCTCTGATTCACTGCTGACGGAAACATGAGTCGGAGGAGAGCGAGAAGTCTGTGATTATGACAGAAGCCAGAGTCATCCATTTATTCGAATAGACAGAACATTCATGATTCTATAAAATAATAGTTCCATTATATATTTTTACCTGGATAACTGTAAATCTGAATGTTAATAGACCAAGCAAACTCTGTGTATGCCTGAGTCAGTTAAAGGCTATTATGAGTATTCCTATTTTTGTGGGGTATAAGGTATGAAATGTGGATGTTAATCCCCAAAACAGAAACTTCTGTCTCAGGGTTACTGAGAAATTTCTTTAGTTTTTTTTGGAGCAGTGGCAGTCCTGGATTACTCAAGACCCAGCCACCCTTTTATAGCCATTTTTGTGATAATAGTGAAGTGGTTAATAACGTGTGGGAAGCCATGTGCAAACACTTGGCAACTACAACTAATTGGATGAAAACTCCAGTTTTAGCAGTCTTGTATGAAATAGATTTTGCTTAATTTACATGGGGCAGCTTTCTCCGCAAATTAAGTTGGAGGGCAAGTATATACACAGATATCCTTGAAGGGGGTACAGTGAATGATATGACAGAAATGTGACTAATTTTCTAGGTCCTTGAATGATAAATGCAACACAGTAATGTATGCTTGACCGTGTCTGACCGTTTGTTTGCAGGCGAGATCAGTGGCTCTGTCTCCTACTTTTGTGACGCCACCAACGAATAACAGAAGTCGGGTACACTTTTTTTTCCCCCTTCTAATTTTGTAGATGGTCTCCAAGCCAATATTAATATCATTAGTAGGAAAAACAAACTGGATATTTTTTAAGGTCGTTAAAGGTTCTTCTCTCATCCACAGAAACCATCTTGGTGGCCTTTTGACATTTCGCCCACTAGTCTGGCATTTGCTCTCATATGGCCGTTTGTGGTCCAGTGGCTTATCCGTCTGTACTTACAGAAGAGGAGGAGGTACAGTTTTACTTGTACACCTTATCAAAAATTCTTAAATGTGTTGCTGTACAATTCCAGTGTGATATTAAAACGTGTTGCTTTTTCTTTACCAGACGAACCAACTGACTATGCTGACACCTACCAATGATTGCAAGTCCCCTTAATTTCTTGGCTGGGCTGCTAATGGCCGACCACCCCCTGCTTTGAATCACAGTCCGGTAATTTTGCTTTTGCACTACGAAGAAGGCCCCTAGAGCAGCGAGCGAGTGAGATGAAGCTGTCCCTCGAGTGAGTTTCACTGCGGATCAGATGGAAGGAAGATGAATGTATGAGCTTGCAACGTTGTTAACTAAGACTCCTCTTTACTGGAATCGGTTTCTTCTTCTTCTAAAAAAAAAAGGCTAGTTTGTGGACCAGTTAAAGAAGCTTCTCAGTTGTTTCCATAAATGAGATTTTGGGCATTTAAAAAAAAAAAAAAAAGTTTTAGTTTTAAGATTAAGGCTTCATGTGATTAGACTACAAGTCGTTGTCATTAGTCGCCCAGTTAATGCTGCTATAATAAACTGTTCATAACTGTAGAATAAGAAGGATGTAATGAATGTAATACTGTACTGATATGTGAGATTTTTTAAATTCTGAAAAAAAGTTAATATTTATTGCTTTTAGCCACAGTTAGTTAAGGCATCATTGACCAGATTTTCTCTGTAGAAGTCAGGGTTATATTTCCAATGAAATGTCATACACAGGTGGATGAAGTTCAAGGTGTCTTCTCGTCACTCTTCCTGCTCCACATTGGCCTGTTTTTCCCGTCAGGGCGGACAGTGTTTTCATTGTAATTGAAAAAGTGCCTAAATGTCATAAGGTACATTCATACTGTTGGGTGGCATTATAATTTCACATAGAATGTTTTCAAAACTGATGCAGTCCTGGACCAAATTAACATGAACGCTACTGCTAAGATTATCTGACAATTGCTGGAGAACATTTCTCTCGTCTGTGATGTTGTTTTATCTGTTGTACCATTTTAACGTGTGATGTGATGTGTGTGATGACTACTTCAAGTTTGAGTGATAATCGTTTTTTTTTTTGTTTTTTTTTGCATAGTTGTAGTCTGTACAAATTGTGTACAATAGCTGTACAGGTCAGATCACAATGCAATATTTTAATTGCATCCCTGTGTATTATTAATATAGATTATTATATCCTATTAAAAAGGTTGGCATTTATGTTTTAATAAAAAGCAATAGTTTACCTTTCTACTGAAATGTACCAAGGCTTTCTCACCTTCTCTGCCTGTGGATAGAGTGGTGTTTGCATGTGATAATCTTAGCCTACAATAAAGTTTTCACAAAGAATTTGGAGTTTTTGATTTGATACTATTTATTTGGGACAAGACAAAAATAAAGACAAGAATTAAAAATAAAAAATTCAAGTGCAGTCCAAAAAGGAACAGGATTGAAGCAAAAGCTTGTCTTATCTCATCATTAACTAATTACCTGCATGCACATATACACATACATACAGTGGATATAAGTCTACACACCCCTGTTCAAATGCCAGGTTTTTGTGATGTAAAAAAAGAAACCAAGATAAATCATTTCAAAACTTTTTCCAACATTAATGTGACCTATAACCTGTACAACCCAATTAAAAAACAAATCTTTTAAGGGGAAAAATAAAAAACTTAAAATAACCTGGTTGCATAAATATGCACACCCTGTTATAACTGGGGATGTGGCTGTGTTCAGAATTAACTAATCACATTCAAACTCACGGTAATGGGAGTCGGCACACACCTGCCACCATTTAAAGTGTCTCTAATTCACCCCAAATAAAGTTCAGCTGTTCTAGGAGGCTTTTCCTGACATTTTTGTTGTCACCTCTTACAGCACAAGCCATGGTCCGCAGAGAACTTCCAAAGCACCAGAGGGATCTCATTGTTCAAAGGTATCAGGAGAAGAGTACAAAAGAACACAGTGAAGACAGTCATCAAGTGGAGACAATATGGCACAACAGTGACATTACCAAGAATTGGACATCCCTCCAAAATTGATGAAAAGACGAGAAGAAAACTGGTCAGGGAGGCTGCCAAGAGGCTGACAGCAACATTGAAGGAGCTGCAGGAATTTCTTGCAAGTGCTGGCTGTTTAGTACATGTGACAACAATCTCCTGTTGTCTTCATACTGCATGTCTGGGCTATGGGGTACGGTGGCAAGACGAAAGCCTTATCTTACAAAGAAAAAACATCCAAGCCTGGCTACATTTTGCAAAAACACATTTGAAATCTCTCAAACGCATGTGGAAAAATGTGTTATAGTCCAATGAAACCAAGGTTGAACTTTTTGGCAATAATTCCAAAAGGTATATTTGGCACAACCACAACCCTGCTCATCACCACAAGAACACCATACCTACAGTGAAGCATGGTGGTGGCACCATCATGCTTTAGAGCCATTTTTCTTCAGCTGGAACTTTGGTCTTAGTCAAGGTAGAGGAAATTATGAACAGTTCTAAATACCAGTCAGTGTTGGCACAAAACCTGCTGGCTTCTGCTAGAAAGCTGAAGAGGAACTTCGTCTTTCAGCACGACCATGACCCAAAGCACACATCCAAATCAACAAATGAATGGCTTCACCAAAAGAAGATTAAGGTTTTGGAATGGCCCAGTGAGAGTCCAGACCTGAATCCGATCGAACATCTATGGGGTGATCTGAAGAGAGCTGTGCACAGGAGATACCCTCGCAATCTGACAGATTTGAAGTATTTTTGCAAAGAAGAGTGGGCAAATATTGCTACATGAAGATGTGCCACACTGATAAAGACAGTGCTGTAAAAGCCAAAGGCGCTGCAACAAAGTATTAGTTTAAGGGTGTGCATATTTATGTAACCAGTTTATTGCAAGTTTATTAATTTTTCCCCTTAAAAGACTTGTTTGTTTTTCAAATGGGTTGTACAGGTTATAGGTCACATTACCGGTAGAGAAAGTTTTGAAATGATTTATCTCTCTTTTTTTTTTACATCACAAAAACTTGGCATTTGAACAGGGGTGTGTGGATTTTACAGCCACTGCAGACCTACCTGAGGATCCTTGCGAGTTTGGTCATGACTGGGGCAAATACCTAGGAGTAGCAGCTATTCCTGTGAAATGCAGATGGGCGGATGCCACGCCATCGTATTAGCTCCTTTCGGCATTGAAATGAGCTAAACAAGCATAACATATTTTCTTGAAATCACTTTGGGAGGAAAAGGGGGCAAAGTATAACATATCACAATTACATTTTATTTGCATTTTCCTTTTTATCTTAGAGATAAGATAAAAATGAAGCAGTAGTGTAGAAAGGTGAATGGAAATGACATCACAAATTACAAAAATAAAAGTAGAACAACAACAACAAAAAAATCAAGCTGGGTCATCAAGTACCATCATACCTTAAAATAATGATAATTGGATGTCACCAACATGCTTTATATGTAAAATATATTATTTATTAATATTTTAACTGTTTCCCCCCAGCAGTTTAAGAGAAATTTATGAAATCATCCAGCCACTCAACTATCAGCAGGAGGGAGTTACAGTGATGAAAAGTGCTACAGAAAGTGAACAGTATCAGCATGGAATAAAATCATTTTACATCAGAACATCAGTGAGCAGCAGCAGAGGAAAAAAATGTGAATAAAAAATGTAAGAGTACCAACAGATAAAACAGATTTTTTTACAGCACCAATTGATAATCATGCAACTGATAGCCACTGATTTCTTATATAATTGTGAAACAATCACTAATGCGAATTTATATGTAGATTTGAAGTGTGAGTGAAACATGAACAGTGGCGACACTCGGCAGAACTTGACCCGCAGCATAACTATAGACTCAAGCCAGACACGACGATGTGCTGAGCATTGTTTCTTGCATCAAAGTATGAGGTGTCTGTTTCATCCTCTGGCTGAGGTATGAAAGGCATAGGCTGGTTCTGCAGGTTGTCCCAGTCCAGGCCATCAAACAGGGGATGGTACTTCAGTTCTGATGGTGATTAAAATCAAAAGATAAGAAAAAAATTACATACACAGCTTTATTCTTCCGCACATTCCCAGACCACTTCAGTGATGTGCAAAAAGTTGGCCACCATTTAACAAAAGGCATATTTTGGTGATTCTTTTTTAACCGTTATGTTTAATTAATGGTCCAGTTCACTGGAACATGGTGCAGCTGCGGGTTTTAACTTTCTAAAAGGCTTTCTTTTACTAGAGTAAAAATATAGAAATCTCACTTCACTTAGAATATTATATTTGACCAGCCACAAGTAAACCAACAAGTCGGCCTGACATGATTCCTAAAAAACACAAATACTTTTTTTTTTAAATTTGTCATTTTCAGTTTTTTTTGGCAAAATATGCTAGTTGAAATAATGAAGAAGCTACTCCATGCTTCAAATAACTGGGAGATTTTAAAACCATAAACTTTGTATTTGAAATAGAGTAGTTTAAGAAGGAAATATCAGCAAGACTGTTTCCTAGTTTTGGGGGCATGGCTACCACAGCTGATTTACATATCTGGTTCGTTTGGCTATTCACACGTCTTTGCTATTCATTTCGGCCAATCAGCAGCACATTCAGGTAGAAGCACATGGCTACTTAAACAGTTAAGATAAGATAAGATAAGCCTTTATTAGTCCCACAACGGGGAAATTCCAGGATTGCAACAGCACAGGGATAGCAACACTCAGAGCAACAATCAGAAGGCAAGAAAAAAAAGCAAGCAAGCAAGAGCAGCTAATATACATATGTACATATTACTATAAAATATATATATATATACGTATACACACACACAGACACACAGTGCAGAGCATTGTAGCTGGATGGAATAAATATATGAATATATAAACACACAGTGCGGAGCATTGTAGCTAGATGGAATAAATATGTAGATATATAAACACCCACAGTACGGAGCATTGCAGCTAGGTGGAATAAATATGTAAATATATAAACACACACAGTGCGGAGCAATGTAGCTAGGTGGAATAAATATGTAAATATATAAACACACAGTGCGGAGCAATGTAGCTAGATGGAATAATATGTAGATATATAAACACACAGTGCGGAGCATTGTAGCTAGATGGAATAAATATATAGATATATAAATATAAACACACCCAGTGCGGAGCATTGTAGCTAGATGGAATAAATATGTAAATATATAAACACACAGTGCAGAGCATTGTTGCTAGATGGGATGAAACAGCATAACCGTCTACTTAGTTATCCTACATGGTATGATTATGTGCCCATACATATTCTCACCCTCCATAGCGACCGGCATTTTCCTAGTTGTATGCCGGAGGGGACCATTGTGTAAGTCTATTGCATCTTTTGCATTCAAAAAACTATTAGTTTGTTACGTCTTTTTTGCTATCTCTACGAGCAGCCCTGCTTAGGTTGTACAGTCTGACAGCCGCTGGTAGGAAGGACCTGCGAAACCTCTCGGTTGTGCACCTGGGATGATGTAGTCTGCTGCTTCCACCCTATGCATTCAGTATGTCCTGCATAGGGTGGAACTTGGACTCCAGCAGAGATGACAGTTTAGCCACCGTCCTTCTCTCTCCTATCTCCTCCACCAGATCAAGGCGCTGCCCCAGGACAGAGCTAGCTTTCTTGATCAGTTTGTTCAGTCTCTTCCTATCGGCTGCAGTAATGCCACTGCCCCAGCAGACCACTCCAAAAGTGATGGCTGATGCCACCACCGTGTCATAGAATGTCTTCAGCAGCGCCCCTTGTACACCAAAAGACCCGAGTCTCCTCAGCAGGAACAGCCTGTGCTGTCCCTTCTTGTAGAGTGCGTCAGTATTGTGTGACCAGTCTAGTTTATTGTTCAGATGAACACCCAGGTACTTATAGGTTGTCACCATCTCGATGTCTGTTCCCTGTATATTTACTGGTGCTGTGAGGGGTTGCCCATGCCTGTGGCAGTCCACCACCAGCTCCTTAGTTTTCCTCGCGTTGATCTGGAGGCAGTTCCGATGGCACCAGTCCACGAAGTCCTGGATAAGCCCTCTGTACTCAGCTTCATCTCCATTGGAGATGAGGCCAACGATCGCAGAGTCATCAGAGAACTTCTGTAGATGGCAGTGTGTTGTGTTGTGTGAGAAGTCCGCAGTATAAAGAGTGAACAGGAAGGGATCCAGCACCGTTCCCTGGGGGGCCCCTGTGCTACCGATGATCGTGTCGGACACACAGTCCCGGGTTCTCACAAACTGAGGCCGGTTCGTGAGGTAGTCCAGGATCCATGATGACAGGTGCTGGTCCACCCCTACGCGCAGCAGCTTGTCCTTCAGGATCATCGGTTGGATGGTGTTGAAAGCACTGGAGAAGTCAAAGAACATGATCCTCACCATATTCCCGGGCTTCTCCAGGTGGGACAGAGAACGGTGAAGGAGGAAGATCACCGCATCCTCCACCCCAATGCCATGCTGGTAGGCGAACTGGAGTGGATCCATCGCTGGTTCCACCAGGGGGTGGAGGTGAGCAAGGAGCAGTCTCTCCAGGGTCTTCATCAAGTGGGACGTCAAGGCCACCGGTCTGTAGCTGTTCAGATCTTTGGGGTGGGAAGTTTTTGGTACAGGTACCACACAAGATGTTTTCCACAGCTGTGGTACCCTTCCCAGCTTCAGGCTCAGGTTGAAGATGTACGTCACAATCCCACACAGCTGGTCTGCACAGGACTTGAGGAGCTTTGCGCTGATGCCGTCCGGTCCCGACGCCTTCCTCACCTTGATCTTCCTCAGCTCCGTCCTCACCTGGGTCCTGGTCAGGGTCAGGATGGGGGGCTGTGTGTTGGGAGTGGGGGGGTGTTGGTGGAGTGGGGAGTGGGCAGCAGGACTTGATTTCTTTAGAGGCAGCAGTGGTTGTTGTGCAGTCAGGGGGGAGGGCGGTTGGTCAAACCTATTGAAAAACAGATTCAGGTTGTTCGCCCACTCCCTGCCCCCCGTGGCCTGGGGGGAGGTATTCTGGAGCCCAGAGATGGTTTTGAGGTTTCTCCAGACCCCGCTGATGTCGCTCTGTTGCAGCTTGTCCTCCATCTTCCTCCTGAAGCTGTCCTTGCCTTCTCTGATCTTTCTCCTCAGCTCCCTCTGTACGGACTTCAGCATCTCCCTATTCCCCGACCTGAAGATCCTCTTCTTCTCTCTCAGAAGTGTTTTTATCTCAGGGTTGATCCAGGATTTGTTGTTTGAGCAACACCGTATGGTCTTGGTGGGAACGGATTTGTCCACACAGAAGCTGAGGTAGTCCGTGAAGGTGTGAGTGAGGCCATCGATGTCCTCTCCATGTGGATCGCAGAGCTGCTTCCAGGCGGTGGCTTCAAAACAGCCCTTTAGAGTGTCCATTGTCTCCTCAGACCATAACTCCACTGTGCGCATGGCCGGAGGTTGTCTGTGCACTAGGGGTTTGTACACCGGCCGGAGATGAACCAAGTTGTGATCCGATTTCCCGAGTGGGGGGAGTTGTAATGAGGTGTACACCTCCTTAGTGTTTGCGTAGAATAAGTCCAGTGTTTTATTGTCTCTAGTGTGGCATGTGACATACAGGGTGAACGTGGGTAGAATGGGAGATAGTGAAACATGGTTGAAATTGCCTGAGAAGAGGAGAAGAGCATCTGGGTGTTCTGTCTGCAGCCTGCTGGTTACTGAATGGATGACGTCACGCGCTGTCCCAGCGTTCGCCATCGGATTTGCATAAACAACAATGCAGATCACGTGTGAGTGTTCTCTCGGGAGATATGTAGGCCGCATGCTAACAGCTAGCAACTCAATGTCTTTGCTGCAGTGTCGTTGTTTAACAGTGATATGTCCCGGTCTGCACCAGTTGTTGTTAACATACATTATCACTCCACCGCCCCTTGCTTTGCCACTGTCTGGTGTTCGGTCTGCCCGTATCATGTGGAAACCCTCCAGCTCAATGTTAGCATCTGCTGCTAGTTCAGTTAGCCACGTCTCAGAAAACATAAGGAGAGAGCACTCCCGATATGTGCTATCGTAACGGCAGATAGCCGCTAGCTCATCTACCTTTCCCAGTAACGACTGTACATTTCCCATGACAATAGATGGAAGGGAGGGTCTGTACCTTATATTTTTTGTCCTCCGCCTTACTCCAGCCCGGCAGCCGCGGCGTTTTCGCCTCAGTTCTCTCGGTATGTCGAGTTTTTCCAATGGGACCGGGTGGCGGTTGAATGCTAGCAGCTCTTCCCTGCTGTATCGTATCCTGCTATAAACAGTGGCTCCGTCCACCGGCTCAGGAGACATTTGGGACGATCTGTGTGTCCGTGACATAAGTGGAGTGAAAAAAAGACGGATCAAAAAGAGAGAGGAAGGGAAAAAGACTCGGAATCGAGCCGCTGTTGCAAAGGGCGGCCGACTCGTGTGGCGCTGGGAGAAAAAAAAAAAGGAGTTCCTTCCAGAGCTCCTTTTGATAAGCACTGTAGGAGGTTGGGTTCATGCCTAGTCATGCAAATGACCAACTTTTGTTACCGCTCCCCACCTGGCTCCCCTGGAAGGTGACAATCCTTGGCAACTTTGAACATGACTTTCTCAGAGAAGTATTTTGAGAGGTACTAACATTCAAATGGCCACATCTTCTTTAAATCTTTTCAGATTTCCATGTGTTAGACATCATTGGAAAGCTTAGATTCCACACTTTTAGAATCTGTAAATAACTCAAAATACCCTTCGGGAGACTTGTTCCTGGTTTTTCCATGGCTGGTCACATATTTTAACACTTCAGCAGAATTTTGCTCAGCTGGGATCTTTTTCCCGATGTCACCGAAAAATGATCCGGTCTTCATCACAGTGCTATTGGCTGTGATGATGATTCAGTCAGTTTCTGAGCCCAAGCATTAGCTTCCAAGCTAACAGTGCTACTAGGGAGTTAGCTTACCGAGCGTGGTTTATATTCTTATTTTATTTAAATTTCAGTCCCCAAATAGACATCCCTATTTCCACATGGAAAGTATACAAAATGTCTTGTGTCTGGCTTATTTTGTTGTATTTTTCATGATGCTACATTGAACTGTCAGCAAGAAAAAGGGGGAAGCTTGCAAGGCTGAGAATGCTGTTCCAACTGAAGTACAGGGGTGGCAGCATCATGTTGTGGTGGTGTTTTGCTGCAGGAGGGACTGGTGAACTTCACAAAATAGATGGCACACGAGGAAAGAACATTATGTGGAAATACTGAAGCAACATTTCAAGACATCAGCCAGGAAGTTAAAGCTTGGGTGCAAATGGGTCTTTCAAAAGGACAATGACCTTCAGCATACCACCAAATTAGTTACAAAGTGGCTAAAGGACAACAAAGTCAATGCTTTGGAGTGGCCATCCCAAAGTCCTGATCTCAATCCCATAGAAAATTTGTGGGCAGAGCTGAAAAGACGTGTGTGAGCAAGTTGGCCTACAAACCTGACTCAGTTACATCAGTTTTGTCAGGAGGAATGGGCCAAAATTCCAGCAAACTACTGTGGGAAGCTTGTGGAAAGATACCCAAAAATGTTTGGCCCAAGTCATACAGTTTATAAAAGGTAATACAACCAAATACTAAGGAAATGTATGTAAACTTCTAACTTTGAAGAAAGTAATAAAAAAATTCTCTCTCTCATTATTCTGGCATTTAACAGAAATAATTTTGGTGATCCCAACTGATCTAAAACAAGAAAAGTTTAGTTTGATTTAATGCCAGACAGTGAGGAAAAAAAAAAAAAAGGTTATGTGTCTTTTTATACAGTGTAAGTAAACTTCTGGTTTCAACTGTACAGTCGTGAAAAAAATAGGGCACCCCATTAAATACTCAACTCTTTATTACGAAATAACCTTGTTTTTGTTTTTAGTTGCATTTTTTTTAACATTTATTTTAGCCACTTTAAGAGGGAATGAATGTGGGGGTGTCCTAAAAAAGATGGGGGGGTGTCCTAATTTATTCCTCACTATTTGTTTAGAATTATATTTTACATAAAATTTGAAAAAAAGTCTTTAAATCATTTTTAATTGTTTAGTTGTATAACATGAATCCCCCAGTATTTTTAACATTGATATTAAATATCCATGTGTAAATATGTAAAAAACAAAAAAACACAACACACAGCCTTATACAGGGTGTCCTAATTTTTTCACATGACTGTATTTGTCTCCTTCATGAAATAAAAAAAGCGCTATGCATCAGTGTTTGCTGGCGATATATTTTTCCCCATATCCTACAGAGAGTGTGGCTACATCTTTTCAATTAAAAGAAAAAAACACAAGGAGTGGCCACATTCCTGCACAGGACTTAAATATAACAGGGCAACAAAAAAATAACAGTAAAATAATTAGCTACTCTTGTTTTGAGATTTTTGTTAAATCGTTTTTTAATCATGCTATAAAGTGTATACATCGAAGACAAAATTTTAGATAAAATAAAAAAGAAATAATTAAATTGCTAATTGTATGCAAACCATTAATTGCACAAAATATGTTATTAATAAAAAGAAATACACATATTTAATGAAACATGTTATAACTGAAAAAATTATTATATTTGCTTTTAACTTATTACATTCATATTTAATTTTTGTATATAACTATACATTTTTAATGAAGTAATTCATCATTACATATTCATATGTACATATTCATATTCTGCAGGGTAATTTAACAAACCGTAATGCTGTTTATTCCATCTAGCTGCAATGCTCCTGCACTGTGTATATATCTGTGTACCTATGTATATTCCTTTACTGCTTTGGCTGACCAGTTCTTATTATCTTATTAACTATTGCTGAGTGCTGCTGTCCCTTTGCTGCTGTAATCCTGGAATTTCCCCATTGTGGGACTAATAACATCTTATCTTATCTTAATCTGTGTACTTAAATATTGGTGTGTTTAATTCTGTAAGATTTTATTTATTTAGCATTTTACTAACTTTAATTTTTCACAAACCTATTTATCATTTATTTGTTTTCCATTTTATTCTCAGTATTGCAGCACTACAAAGTGAGTCCAGACTCATCCCCTCCATAAAAAAATAAGGAGAAAAAAAAACGATACTTAAATTTATAGAAATTAATTTTGGAGATAAAAAGAATAATATATAAAGGTATATAAATTGCAAGTGAATTAGTTTCTACATTTATTTTTAAATAATTTGAATTTTTAATGTCATAATTTTTTCCCCAACCAAAATTAAGTACATGTATAAATCTGGGAAAAAATAAACACAAGGAATACACAATGTATTAATTTTTTTAAAGTAAAATTGCCCCCAAATCCATCATTTATAGGCATTTATTATGAAAAATGTTTATGCTTTTAAAGGCAGAATAAAAATAATTTAATAAATAATTTACTACTTACTTAAGTATTTTGATACTCTGTACTCGTATGTCTATCAGGCAAAATTTTAATCCTGGAGGACCAAAATGATCTTTCAAAAGAATTTAATTAAAATCTGAATTTTGATTCTCACCCTTCAGACCGGCACGTTTGGCCATGTCCATGGTCAGCAGGATTTCTATGGCGTTCCTGGAGTTTTCAGAAAGTTCCTCCTCTCCCTCTGGCCAGGGGATATCTACAGTAGTTGAGGGAAGTGTTGAATGAGCTGCTCATCAAGAACAAGATTATCGTCTGTGGGAGAGGTTTGGAGTAGGAGAACAAACCCACCTCTGTTGAGAATATTCTGGAAGACGAGCTGAGGCGTCTCATCGTTGAAAGGCGGCACGCCTGTGAGGAACTCGAACAGACACACACCGAGAGCCCACCAGTCCACCATGCAGTCTGTTTGGGGGTGAAAAAGGACGTTTCATTTCATACACCTGCCAGCCAGACTTTTAAACCTTTGAATATTTTCCTGAGTTGCTCGTTAGTGTGTTCACTAAATACATCTGCGGTGGCAGAAGCAGGGACTATGTTAAGAGTGGAGATGGAACTTTGCATTCCTTCACGAAATAAGGAAACCAACTGTTGACATACAGTAATGTTACATCAAAGTCGACCACATAACATAACTCAGAAAACCATGATCATTTCCTGGGGGTTTCAGACAAATTTAACTGGTCTAACTCAGTGTAAAAAGTAATTTTTTTGCTTCAACTTTTAAATTATACTTTGCACTTCACATTAGATTGTTTTTAGTGTTATTAACCCCTTGAACTCTGTGAATTCCGTGTGCAGTCACGTCTCTGCATCTTAGTGCGTCTCAGTGCGCACTGAAAAAAAAAAGCTGTATTTCCGGTCTTCCAGTACAGACACAGCCTTGTTACAACCTGAGAAAAAAGCTGTGTAATATATTCATTTTTTGTGGTATTTTTACAAAATTTTGACCTGAGCTTGAAAACACTTGGTTCTACATTTCTGTTGTGTTTTCCAGCCAGTATCTGACAGCTGTATGTTATTTGCAAGCATTTTTATCAAAAAAAAAACAAACAAAAAACACCCAGGCGAACTTTCTTGTTACTCAGTGGCAGGAGCACTTAGAGAGATTATGACTGTTTTGCCAAAAAATTCAGAGTGTTTTCTTTTAAATGAGACTAACCCCATGAAGATGCTGCAAAGGGTTGAAGAACAGCTTTTGATTTACTTTGGGCATGTTATTTTTAGGCGTTTTTACAAAAGTTGAACAGAGTTCAACAGGTTAAACAAAGTGGGACATTCAGTCTGCTCTCGCATTATGGATTAGTTATTGGCAGAAATGCCCACTGACAATAACAATACACAGCAATTTGCATGTAAAACCACTGTGGTGTTTAGTGATAGAGATTGGTCAGTACTAGACCAACTAGAAGATACAACAGAAGTAAATTTTAAACTACTGTTGATGCGTGGTGCATGGATACAGCAATCCTGGATTGTTAACTTGAGCATGTACAGGCTCACCCTATGATCTCTATCATAGGGTATCAAAGCCTGTATCATGGGCTGAAAAACCGACTTCAGAGTCGGATGTACCAGAGTTACGTACAGTTGCAATCAAAATTATTCAACCCATTGCATTTTAGGTTTATTGGCAAAATTTAAAAATTTTCAGGTGTTTGCAATTAACATATCACACAAGCACAGTTTAAAGGGCTGATGACACGTTTTTGACATTTTTTAGCATGTTGTGTAAACCCAAAAGTCATTGTCTATGATCAATATATTTACAACAGCGCCTGCATAAACTAGTTATCATCAAAAAACCGCAGCCGCTGACTGCACTGTGGTGCCGCCCACCGAATTAAGGGCGGCACCCCAATGACGTAATCGACAGAACGGACTCCGGTGTTGTTAAACTAGAATGACAGCAGCTTTGTAGCTCAGAGTTTCTTTGGTTTCTTGTTTTAATTTTACGACTATGCCTTCGCATTGTGTCGCAGGCTTAGATAAACAGCAGGCTGTGAAAGACCATATCACACACTTCAGCTCCAACTGTCATAAGCCTCCTCGTGCACTTCTCGTGCGCTTTTAGGCAGGAGGAGCGCACGAGGAGGGGAAGGATTAATGGATTTACGTGCAGCTTTGACCTACTTTCTGTGATCCCATGCTGACATCTCACTGGTCCGGCCACGTCCCCTCTCTCATTATCACCAGCTGATTCAAACTCCTGCTGATCATGTTTCCCGGTCCTCGCCCAGGTGCTTCTTATCACACCATCAGTGCGTGTACATATTAGTGGCCGTTTGCCAGTAACGCACTGCTGGTCCATAGTATTGTCATCTGTGCTGTTAGTCTGCCAGTATTTTCAGCACTCTCATGACATTAGTCACTCCATGTTCGCCGTAGTTCTCGTGTGTCCTTGAAGCGATATCGGCTCTGGGGCACACCTGTGGCTAACACGTCTCCTCTCATTCGTTCTTTGGGTGATGCCGGCCCCCGAACGCCATCAGTAAGTGTGTTTGTGTTTTTTGTACGTCTTCACCTTTTTGGGAATTGTCTGTCGTTCTGTATTAAATGTGCTGTGGTGAACCCTGCACGTAAATCCTCGTTATTTCATCCTCCCTCTCCGTGCCCTGTGTAAGAGCGCACGGAGGGTTATGATGAATGGATTTACATGCAGGATTCACCACAGCACATGTATTGAACATAAGAATGATGACAACAGTTCCCAAAAAGGTTAAGACTTACAAAAATACACAGAAACACAAACAGTAGGCGTTCCAGGCCGACATTGCCCAGCGAACATGGAGAGGAAACGTGTTAACCATGGTTGTGCGCCAGAGCCGACATCGCTACAAGGGCACAACAGAACCACGCCTGTGTGGAGTGGCTAACATGTCATGATAGTGTTGGCAATCTTGGCTGGCTGACAACACGGCAGATGATGCACACAAAACATGAACAGCTGACTGTCACCGAGTCTGACTCGCTAGGCACAATGCCCGCTTGGCACGGCTCAAACCTATACGGTTTGATGCCCCCAGATTCTTCATTGTCATCCCATTCTTCGGAACTATAATCGTCTGAAGATTGGACAACACAAACCAATTCCAGACTACATGTGCTGGAACTAGGGATGGGCATAATTTACCGATTAACCGATAATTGATCATTAAGAATTTCACCGAGGAAGTTCATTTTCGTCGACAAACCGTTTTTTTTTTTTAAACAATCCGAGGCCGAGTGTACGGCCGTCCTCAAACAATGCAATGGCAAAATTTGGGCACCAGGGGGCAACATTACACCATCGCCGTACCCTGGCGTGCCTCAGTTGATACACGCGGGCTTCCGTAGGGCAATCGCCAAATCATTAAGCGGTTACGGCGAAGTGTTGCGTGGGACCATTTCAATTTAAAAAATGACCAGGTGTACTGCAATCACTGCAATGCAGCATACAAATATACCTCATCGACAGGGTCCATGGAACACCCTTATTACGCAAAGAAACCGCCAACAGTGGTTGCGCGCTGAGTAATGGCGGTCGTGAAGATTCTTTTTTTTTTTCAGAAACTTTATTGAGAAGGTCATGAAGATTCGGTGTACACACGTCGAGGGAAGCTGCAGGAGGCGGCGTAGTAGCTCGACGGGAAGACTATTTCGCACAAAATGGCACAAGAGAACAGCAAAAAGTTCTGCGCGGCTAGACTAAGTAACACGAGCGATAGAGCAATGAATGCGGTCTTCGTTTGTTGGGTGGCCGCTCGGCAGGGAGACAAGGTGGGTAAAACGTCTCGGCCAATCAGCTTGCGGGGTGAAACGTCTCGGCCAATCAGCTTGCGAGATTCCCGAGCCGAGCCAACACGAGAACAGAGAGAGGGCTCTCCGTGCACCTGATGTTATAATGTAGTCTACCTGCCTTGTTACGTACCTAAAAATGTTAATGATTAACCGATTATTAATCATTAATTCTCCCGACGATCGGTGAAGAAAATTTCACCGAATGCCCATCCCTAGCTGGAACCATCATCAATGTTTTCTGCCACTTCCATCCTGTGTCTACAATGGGCAGCCAAGCGCTGTGTTCCGTCGATGACGTTACAACATGGCCGGTGGGGGGGGGGTTCCCAGCCACTGACGCAATTGGTGACGTGGCACTCATGAAAACGTCAGATATTCACGTGAAAAAAAGCCTGTTTGACTTAGAACTGCACAGACCAACCTATTTTGTCATATTGTATTATGTGTTGAAAAATTAGATGAAGTCAAAAACGTGTCATCAGCACTTTAAATAGTTACTAAAACTAATACAAGGATTTTATCCAAATTCAGGACTAAATCCTACTTTCAATGACTACTGCAGTCTCAAAATTGTTCAATCCCTTGAACAGAATTCCTCATAAGAGCACACATTTGCAAATCAGGTATAGTCTCAAGCACACCTGATGGAACCAATCAAGGACTCCATGTTGCAACAGGTGTGCTTGAGATCATCATAGCAGTCTGTCGGGGGCGACAATGACTCATTTAGGTATGATCAGATTCCTCCACGCAGCTCTGTCCTTCGCCCTCCACCGCCAGGAACTCCTGACCTTGTTAACCTGGGTGACGTCTGAGCCGGTATGAGTTGCTTTCTGACTGACCCTTTCATGAAACTGCTCGCAAAGTATTTGAGTACCACTAGCTTTTGCTGGACTAGTGGCACATTCTTGGCAGATAGAGGTATTATCAGTGGCAAGGACAGGCCAAGATAAACTGACTCCAGTATCTGTTGCAGTGACTGACCAGATGATATGTTTGTTTATCTCTGCTCTTTGTGTAGTGCATGTCACAATGCACCGACTGGCAAAAGTCCACCACAGACCTTGTATAGATGTCTAAAAAATAAAGTTTTGAAGCCTAACAGGTCAAAAGATTGAAAACAACCATTAATCAGCAGAGTTAAAAATACATTTCCAACACAGACTGTATATACATGAGGCAGATTTAATAACAGTGAATCTGACCTAAAATATTAATGAGATAGAACACCTCAAACACCTGGACTCCTGACGGTGATGTTTGATTTCATGTTATAAATATGGGTAAGCCAAGAGAATTGTCCAACAAGTACAGAGAAGAGATCATTGCCTTGCGCAAATGAGGAAAAAGATACCAAAAGATGGCAAAGGCCCCAAATGTTTCTAGAGATACATTTGAAAGCATAGTTTGCAAGTTTAAAGTGGCTACACTACCTGGACGTGGCAGAAAGAGGGCACTATCAACAGCTACCACCAGAGTCCTGAGGAGGCAGGGGGGCAAAAACCCTCGACTGACTGCAAAAGACCTGCAGCAAGACTTGGTGGCAGCAGGCACTGACGTTTCAGTTTCCATAGTAAGGCACATACTAAACTCTGAAGGGCTCCATGCCCAAACTCCAAGACGTACACCACAACTGGCCCAAACGCACAAGAAAAGTCTGCTCCAGTTTGCTCAAAACTATGTAAAGAAGCCAAAGAGGTTCTGGGATTCTGTTCTGTGGAGCAATGAAACAAAACTGGAACTTTTCAGCTCTATGGATCAGCGGTATGTCTGGAGGAGGAAGAATGAAGCATACACTGAAAAGAACACCCTGCCTGTAGTGAAGCATGACAGTGGCTCAGTGATGCCCTGGGGCTGCTTCGCTTCCTCTGGCACTGGAAATCTGCAGCGTATGGAGGGCAAGATGGATTCAATCAAGTATCAGGAAATCCTGGGAGAAAATGTCATGCCATCTGTGAGGAAGCTAAAGCGTGGGCGTCATTGGACCTTCCAACAGGACAATGATCCTAAACATGCATCAAAGTCCACCAAGGCTATTATCTTCCAGCACTTCTTCTGAAAACCAGAGTGGTCATCACAGTCACCTGACTTCAACGTTATTGAAAATCTCTGGTGGCATTTGAAAAAGGTGGATGCAGCACGCAAACCCAAGAATATGAGTGAACTGGAGGTCTTTGCCCATGAAGAATGGGCTAAGATTCCTCAAAACACTGCCAGAAGCTGGTGTCTGGCTACGCGTCACATTTGCAGCAGGTCATAACAGCAAAAAGGTGCTCTATTAAGTACTAAAGATGCTTGTCATGAAGGGGTTGAATAATTGTGAGACTGCAGTAGTCATTAAAAGTGGCATTTTGTGTAGAATTTGGAGAAACCACTTGTAATATTAGTTGTATTGAGCTATTTAAATTGTTTTTGTTTGATTTGTTTATCACAAACAGCTGCTACTTTGTACATTTTGCCAATAAACCAAATTTGCAGTGGGGCTTTAATAATTTTGATTGCAACTCCACACGCTCAGTCTGATTTGCACCAAGAAAAGGAACACAGGGGATTGTAGCATTAATATACTATGATTAGGTCAAAGCCTATGATATTCATCTTCAGTAACTGCACAAATAAACACACATGAATATTAGAAACAAACCCATACTTCTGAAGAAGAAATTCTTCTGCAAAAATGTAAAATTACAATGATCATTTTTATGAAAGCTGAATATATTCTGCCACTCAGGAGTATTAATGTCACAGACTGGCATGAATTCAGTTGGCTGCAATCAAGCTACAACAAGACAACATGAAAACATAATTTGTTAACATGAATTAGTAATGAGGGGATGTCACAGAGTCAAGTTAGTATTAGCTGATATATTAAAACTGAGCTTGCTGAGTCTCAGATTAAACCAAATTAAACTTTTTTAAGCAGAAAACCAGTTATCCGGTTAAAAGCATATCCACAAATCTGGCACCCGAGCTATTAAAGCTACTACTGTATATGTAATTTTTGGAAACTCTGGTTTTATGGACAGCTTGTGATCACTGAGTGAACTGCACCAGAATATCCAAAAGTTCTATACAGTACCTTTAACAATAGGTCAGCAATGTTTTGTTATGTTATGAGGAGACCTGATGCTTAACCCTTTATAATCACTCCCATCTTCCCCGTTAATCAGGCCCACAGCTTATTCACTGATCCAAAGGGCAGAAACAGCAGGGGCAGGAATTCACTCATTTCCTCTAGCATATGAGCTGGCTGGGGGAAAACATGCAACCTTGCTTGCAAAAGCAAAAATAACATTAATAACTTACCACACTGACCACTTCCTGAAACTAAAAGAAAATGTCTGTCACAAGAGCTACAATGTCCTATAAGTGGTTTTTCTTACCACAAGGCTAAGTTTTGCTATTTATTGTTTTGCCGTTTTGAATTTTGATTAGTTTCTTACCATGTGGTATTCCCAAAAGCAGCTCTGGAGCCAAATAGTCTGGAGTTCCCAAAATGGGAGCCCCTTCTGTGGGCACCGCACCCCTCCGGACACTCTTTGGCGTCCTGAAAGGTGTATGAGAGGCTGACATGGGCTGAGGACTCTGAAGCAAGAAGGAAATGAAACAACATTAAAGTAACAATGTAAAACATGCTATAAAATAGGATTTTAAATTGTGTTCTTTAAATCTGGGACCTGATACACTCATCAGACATAACATTACGACCACCTGCCTAATATTGTGTTGGTCCCCCTTTTGCTCCCAAAACAGCCCAAGATGTTAGCACAAGATCCTTTAAGTCCTGTAAGATTCGAGGTGGGGCCTCCCTGGATCGGACTTGTTTGTCCAGGACATCCTGCAGATGTTTGATTGGATTGAGATCTGTGGAATTTGGAGGATAAGCCAACACCTCAAACTTGTTGTTGTGCTCCTCCAAATTCCCCAGATCTCAATCCAATCAAACATCTGCAGGATGTCCTGGACAAACAAGTCTGATCCATGGAGGTCCAACCTCCAACTTACAGGACTTTAAGGATCTTCTGCTAACATCTTGGCACCACCAAAAGTTCATGCAGATTTTCATATATTTAATAGTCATTGCACACAAAGAGATTATCATCATTACCATAACCTATTTAATTGAACAGTCATTGGGCAAAGTGGAATCGATTATTCAGTTTAACTATTTCTACCCAACCTTACTCTATAAAAACAGATGTGCATGTGGTTATACAGAATGAATCTGTAGGTAAGAAGAAGGTAATACGAGGGGGGGGGGTGCTGAAAAGTTCATAGTGGTCAAATTTGACCAATTGTGGTTTATTTTTCAAACGCAGGGATCCAAGCGCTGCAACACCGATGGAAGAAGTGTGTGGATTGAAGGGGAGACTATGTTGAAAAATAAACCACATTTGATCAAATTTGACCACTATGAACTTTTCAGAATCTTAGCATCTTCAACTCTGCCACCTCCAGCTCCGCTTTACATATTTGGACATGGATATTTAATATCAATGTTAAAAATACTGGGAGATTCATGTAATATAACTAAACAATTAAACATGAAATAAAGTCTTTTTTTTTTCAAATTTTCTGTAAAATGTAATTCTAAACAAATAGTGAGGAATAAATTAGGACACCCCCATCTTTTTTAGGACACACCCACATTCATTCCCATTTAAAATGGCTAAAATAAATTTAAAAAAATGCAAATAAAAACAAAAAACAAGGTTAGACATAGATATGTGAACATTTCTTAATAAAAACTGAATATTTAAAGGGGTGTCCAAATTTTTTCATGATTGTACCTTCACTACCTCTACTCCTTCCATCTTCATCCTTATACCTGCCTCCCTCTCATTCACACTCATGTATTCTGTCTTGCTTCTAGTGGCTTTCATTCCTTTTTTCTCCAGAGCATACCTCCACCTCTCCAGGTTCGCTTCCACCTGCTCCCTACTCTCACTACAAATCACAATGTCATCTCTAAACATCATGGTCCATGGCAGGGGTGTCCGATCATGTGCCATGGAGGGCTAAGACCTGCAGCTTTTACCTCCTATCAGTGTCTTCAACAGCAGATTTCACTGAATTTCTTCCCACTGATTGCTGATAAGTGAAAACACCTGCTGAAGACACTGGGTAGAAGAGAAAACTTGCAGGGTCTTGGCCCTCCATGGCACATGATTGGACACCCCTGGTCCACGAAGAGTCCTGCCTGACCTTATCCGTCAGCCTGTCCATCACCATGGTAAGCAAGAAGGGGCTCAGAGCTGATCCTGGATGTAACCCCACTCCCACCTTGAATCCATCTGTTACTCCTACAGCACACCTCACCACCATCTCGCTGTCCTCATACATGTCCTGCACCATCCTCATATACTTCTCTGCCACTCCTGACTTTCTCATGCAATTCCACACTTCCTCTCTTGGCAGCCTATCAGATGCTTTCTCTAGATCTTTCTCTAGCTCAGATGCTTTCATGTTACAACAGAATATTAGAGGATAACAAAAATAACTTAAGAGGAATATGGCAAGTACTCAATGGGATTATTAGTAATCGTCCTAAGAATGCAAATTATCCAGAATATTTTATTGAAAATGGCAATTTGATAAATAATATGGAAGATGTGGTCGGTGGTTTCAATAAATTTTTCGTAAACGTTGGTCCTGAATTAGCAAAATCAATAGTGACACCAGAAACAAACTACAGTGGTTCTGTGAATGAAATGGAAGATAGAAATCCAAACACAATCTTTTTGGGTGCAGTTACTGAAAAGGAAATTATCGAGACTGTGAGTAAATTTAAGAACAAAAAAAATCAACGGACTGGAATGAAATTGACATGACAATAGTGAAAAAAGTAATTGAAGGAATTGTTAAGCCACTCACCCACATCTGTAACCTGTCATTTCAAACTGGTACATTTCCAGACAAAATGAAAATAGCAAAAGTAATACCTCTATACAAAACAGGAGACAGTCATCGCTTCACAAATTACAGGCCGGTCTCTTTACTCTCACAATTCTCCAAAATACTTGAAAAAATCTTCACTAAGAGACTGGATGATTTCACTGAAAAACACAACCTCCTTACAGATAGCCAGTATGGTTTTAGAGCAGATAAATCTACATCTTTGGCACTGATCGAACTTATAGAAGAAATTACTAGTTGTATAGATAAAAAAAAAGGTTGGTGTAGGAGTATTTATAGATTTAAAGAAAGCTTTTGACACCATTGACCACAGAATACTACTAAGGAAACTGGAAAGGTATGGGATAAGAGGGGTAGGACTGAGTTGGGTGGAAAGTTATTTAAGTAACAGACAACAATTTGTACAAATTGGTGGGCACAAATCACCCTTCATGGACATCACTTGTGGTGTGCCCCAGGGGTCAGTTTTGGGACCCAAACTCTTTATTTTGTATATAAATGACATATGCCAAGTATCAAAAATTCTGAAATTTATTTTGTTTGCGGATGACACAAATATCCTTTGCACTGGTGAGAATTTGCAGCAGGTTTTAGAGGTGGTCACAACTGAAATGGAAAAATTAACGCAGTGGTTCAACAAAAATAAATTATCTCTAAATCTAAAAAAAAAACAAAGATTATGTTGTTTGGAAATTATAAAATAAATCATGAAATAATGGTAACCATAGATGATACCAGAATAGAAACAGTACAGGAAAATAAGTTTCTGGGGGTGACGCTTGACAATAAAATCTGCTGGAAACCTCACATCAGTCACATCCGGGCCAAGTTAGCAAAATGTATAGGCATACTGGGGAAGACAAGACACATCTTGGACTATAAGTCATTGGTCTTATTGTACAATTCACTGTTTTTACCTTATCTTAACTATTGTGTAGAAGTCTGGGGAAACACCTACAAGACCAACCTACAGTCAATATGCACATTACAAAAAAGAGCTATAAGGATAATAAACAATGTAGGATATAGAGACCATAAAAATTCGTTGTTTTTAAAGTCACATGTCATAAAGTTCATCGATTTAGTTAAATTTAAGACAGCACAAGTAATGTACAGGGCAATTAATAATCAACTCCCAACTAATATACAAAAAATATTTAAAAAAAGAGACAATGATCATAATTTGAGAGGAGACTTAAACTTTACAAAACCCAAGATACGAACAACCAAGAAAAGTATGTGCATATCTGTCTGTGGGGTGGATTTGTGGAACAGTCTGGAGCCGGAACTGAAACTATGTACAAACAGAAATCAATTCAAAAAGAGGTATAAACACCATTTGCTGAAAGGATATATGTTAGAAGGGTAGTATTTATATGTACGATTCATTATGTTCACTCTGGGACATTATGGGACACTATGGAATGGTGGGTGGGACAGCACTGTGTATATCTGTGTTGTTTGAGGCTGGTTTTGATGTATGGACATCAATGTATGTTAGGATGGATGGGTGTTAATGTTGATTTGTAAAAAATACAGTAAATTGTTTACTTGGGGTCTTAAAGGTGGTAATTTGTATAAAATTCACATGGGTGTATTTATGGAAAAGAGGAGATGGAATTAATAAGTGTTCACTTCTTCCTTCTCCCTTTCGAACAGTGTATACTGTTACTTTATTGCATTTGCCATTTGTTTGTTTTTGTTATATTTTTTTGTTCGAAATTATCTATCTATCTATCTATCTATCTATCTAGATCCACAAAGACACAGTGCAACTCCTTCTGTCCTTCTCTATACTTCTCCAACACTCTTAAAGCAAATACTGCATCTGTAGTACTCTTTCTTGGCATGAAATCGTACTGCTGCTCACTGATTTTCACCTCTCCTCTTAACCTGGCTTCAGCAACTCTTTCCCATATCTTCATAGTGTGGCTGATCAACTTTATGCCTCTGTAGTTACTACAGCTCTGAGCATCACCTTTGTTCTTGAAAATTGGTACTAAAACACTTCTTCTCCACTTCTGAGGCATACTGTCACTCCCCAAGATTGTGTTAAACAATCTGGTCAAAAAGTCCACTGCCATCTCTCCTAAACATTTCCATACCTCCACAGGTATGTCATCTGGACCAACCGCCTTTCCATTTTTCATCCTCTTCAAAGCTGCACTCATTCTGCCTTGCTAATCCTTGGGACGTCCTTGTTCACCATCTTTCCTTCATCCATCCATCCTCTCTCATTTTCTTCATTCATCAGCTCCTCAAAGTACTCCTTCCACCTTCTCAACACACTCTCGTCACTTGTTAGTACATTACTATTCAAGCTGGTAATAGTTTAAGTGTGAATAACCTATCATCTATTTTTGTCAAACACTGACAGCTGAACATAAAGTCTTGGCCCAGATGCCTTCGTGCTAAAATGGAAGAAACAAAAATCAGTCCCAGAAACTGCTGAATAATTCCAACAGAAACAAAATGCAGCATTCCAGGAATGTTGTAAGTCTACCTGCACTCATCATCTCAAACCTTTTCCTGGTCTTCAGCAATGAGGGGGTCAGAGTGGCATCACTTCCATGTCAACAACATTCCAGTCAAATATACTGCTATGGTGTTTTGATGTGCAACTGATCACATTTTTTTTTCAGCAGTGACAGAATCTAATTAAAATGACAGATAATAGATTATGACAGAATTTTTAGAGCCCTGTCTGTCAAAATGACGGCTAACAAAAACGTCTAGCACAATCTCTGCCACATACTGTATTATTTTGGGTCAGCATTGCCTCCATCTTGTTGGTTTGTTGTTAGCAACACTAATCCAAAATAATAGTACGCAATAATCCGCGAAGGGTGTGAAGAGCATTCCTACCTGATACAAAGAACTGCAGGAGCTGGATTTTGGTTTTCTCTGCACTGGTGTTATTGTCTCAGATGCTGAGTGACACGAAGCAGAGGACACGTCCATCGGTTCCACAGATCCGACGCTAAGTCGGGACATTCCTGACACGTTCGAGCGATTGATGGAGCTGCAGTAGCTACGGAAAGCCACAGCGTTTCGTGGCTTGAGGAACGAGGGGGACTGTGATACGCTGCCGGCTAGATCAGGGAGTCTGTTAAGAAAGGAAGACCTTGTGTCACCTCTGTGCAGCAACTGACCAAGTTTAGGTGTTTCAGTAGTGACGATACAAGGTGTTTGTGGGAGCAATTCAATCATGAAGGAGTCCTTATTATGCTTTTGTTCCTCAGGTGATACTGAGTTCCTGTCCATGGAAGTCCTGTTTGGTTGGCAGTCAGCAATTAGAGACATTTCATGTATAGACCCTTCAGAGTCGAGGCTTAAGCTCCTGCAAATGTCACTTTCTCCAGGAAGTGGGGAAGTCAAACTTGAACTCAATATGTCTTTGGATCCATCCTCACATCCTTCATCCAGCGGTTCTTCCAGTTCACTAAAAAGGGTCTTTGCAACAGCAATGGGGCTGGAGCGCTTTGGGACTCTCTCTTCTCCTGCTCCAATCCCTTCGGCGGAGGCCATAAACTCACATAGTTGGAAGGTGGAAAATGTTGTAGTCAGGCCAGTGGGAAGCCTTACAGCCTCTTCTGGAATCTCGTAGAATCTCTTGTAATCGGCGGTTTTCTTTTTTGTTTGAAACTCTGATTGCTCCGGACTTCTTTCTACATCTGAAAAGTTCCTCTTCACAGATAAAAGAGCTGCTGGTTGACAGTCATTCACAGATTGCCACGTGTCTTCCTGAGCGGTGGAGACGGGTTCATGTTGGCTGGTATGAGGCCTTTTTCCTCCAGTATGTTGGGCTTGATTTGACTTTTTGAGCATGATGCTGTCCGACTTGGCAGGGAACCCAAATATGGCCATTTTTGGGTCCTCTTTAGATCCTTTCGAATCAGACTGTAATCCCTCCTTCTGCTTATTGAAAACTTCATTTTCTTTCTAATGAATAAAGGTGGAATGTAGGATAGATTAGTCAGATAGGTATAGGTACTTAGTATCACATTTCAAACTTATTTTGACAAAAGAATAATGAAATATTCCAAGATGCTAAAGACACTGTTTGTTTAATAGAACTGCAATGGAGTCACAACTACTGACCTCCTCACACTCCCACATTGGACTGATGCCACCCTCGGTTTCGGTGGTACTGCCTGCACTCATCGTCTCAAACCTTTTCCTGGTCTTCAGCAATGAGGGAGTCAGATTTTTTGCCAGAATATGAGGACTAAAGATGTGATTGCTAGGTCCTATGAAGGCAATGGAAACAAAGGAAACTGTTTTAAAAAGTTCTTGCATATACAACCTTTGCAGGTGGATAATAATTGAAAGAAGCTAGAAATGCAGAAATGTAGCTGCTGCTGTAGGTGTCAGTCTTAGGTTTGTATTCCTTTTGAGTTTCTACATTTCTATGGCAACAACTTTTTTCTTTTAAATCTGAAGAAGAAAAAGCAGCCAACTTTATTGTCATTCAGTCCATACAACCAATCATGTACTGTACATTCATTCATTCATTCATCTTCTTCCGCTTAATCCTTTTCGGGTCGCGGGGGGGCTGGAGCCTATCCCAGCATCTTTGGGCGAGAGGCAGGGTACACCCTGGACAGATCGTCAGTCCATCACAGGGCCAACACAGAGAGACAGACAACCATTCACTCTCACAGTCATACCTAGGGACAATTTAGAATCCCCAGTTTGATGCCAATTAACCTAACTTGCATGTTTTTTGGCATGTGGGAGGAAACTGCAGAAATCTCGGAGTAAACCCACGCAGACATGGGGAGAACATGCAAACTCCACACAGATCACTGTTGGTCGGGGGCTGGAATCAAACCCAGGATCCCCTGGCCAAGGGTGAGTTGCTGTGCTGCCGCAGTGCCCACCAATCACGTACAGTAGAACGAAATTACATTTCTCCTATCTACAATGTTAATCACATCTAGAATCAGAGGGGCCGCTGCCATGCAAGGCACTGCGACAAACAACTTCTCCTTCCCCCATTCTATTATGCTGAGCACCAAGCTAGAAGGCGGGAAGTACCGCCTTTTGGTGGCCGGGGTTTCAACCCATGACCTCTTGGCTGTGGGGCAAATGCTCTACCACTAGGCCACTTTTTTCTTGTAAATTTACAACTTTTATGTCATAAATGTGCAACTTTTTTCTTGTAAATTTGCAGTGTTTCCCTTTTAAATTTGCAATTTTTTTTCATCGTAAATTATCAACTATTTTCTTTTACATTTGCAACTTCTTTCTCATAAACTTGCAACTTTTTTTATTGTGAATCTGCAACAGTTTCCTGAAAATGATTATGTGCAACTTTTTTCTTTTAAATATGCAACTTTTTTTCTTGTACAGTTGTAACTTTTTTCTCATCAAACCTCAACTTATAATTCTGCAACTTTTGTCTCATAAATGTATGCCATTTTTCAATAGCACAAATAATACTTATAGCATCAACCTCAATATTTACTCCCGATGAAGTATTCTGTTCATTGCCCCCCCCCCCCAACAGTGAAATGAAACGTCCGTCCATAGTCCATATATCAATATCAGCAAAAACTATTTTCAAGATACCGGCAAATAAATAATTAATTAAACCTTCTAATATCATGCATCCCTATTTATATGGATTGTTCTCTCATCTATGACAGTCCACAGTTGCCACTTCAGTTTTCACCATGCAATACTGCAGCATGCAAACTGTGAGAGTATGAGCTGGAAAAACAGGTCGGCTATAATTCAAACTGAGATATATTCACTTCCATATACCAAAGATGAAAACTGAGAATTCATTAAAAAGAATGAGGAAATATCACCATCTAGATCAAATACTGACATATGGATATATTTTACACACAAGTGTCTACCCTGAAGTTCACCCAGTGTATCACTATGGGAAAACTATTAAACAATAGCTACAGTATATGAATTTAAATACAGCTTTTATACTGTACATACATACTGATATATTGGCTTGATCATTTATTTTCAGATGCTTTTTAACAGGGGTGCCCAACCTGGAGCTCCTGGAACGTTCGGGTTTCTGTGGGAAATTTTTGCATTTCACTTCCTAATTGGTCCAAAGATCTGCAAATAATTTGCTGTTGTTGTGCATGGGTGCAAAGGTGCCTACAGAACATGTACAACAATGACAAATTATTTGCAAATCTTTGGACCAATTAAGAAGTGAAATTAGAAAATTTCCCACAGAAACCTGAATGCACCGGGAGCCCCAGGTTGGGCACCGCTGCTAACAGATATTATAGGAATAAAAATGTTGCATCAGGCTTTGATATCTACATACCCAGTTTCCAAGGGAGGCCTGCAGAAGACTTCTGGGCATTTTTCTTTGTCAAAGGAGAACCCAGAGATTTATTCCTCTGTTTGATTTTGCCACATGATATGGGGCTGGACACAGCAGAGGTGCTGCAGTGACGCTTGGCTTCCCCTGCTGGCGTGTTCTGCTTATACAATAAGGCAAAAACACTTTATGAAAACATGAAGCTTTCATAAAACAGTTAAATATTCATGTTAAAATCCACATACAAATCCAAGGGAACTGATTAAGGAGAGGACTTGTCCCGGGGTGCGGAAGTAATCTTTGTTTGGTTTAACCAAGGATGGTGTGGTGAGGATGTCCATAAGACTCAGTTCTGATGAAGATAGCATGAAGATAAAGTAAATATCACTAATACTGACTGCAGTGAACACAGTTTGTTCTTAGTTGTGAAACACCATACCTCTGTCAAGCTTCACTTTGGAAAGACCAAAATCTGTTAGTTTGATGTGACCTTCGTTGGATACAAGCATGTTGTCTGGCTTCAGGTCCCTAAAAAAATGACATCAGAAATACCAAGAGTGGTTACTTACTCTGCGCTACTTGCTTCTTATAACAGTGACTTGCATAAACATTGGGTAACTGTGTGATGAACTGCTTTAAAGAGGAGTACCTGTGGATGATGCCGTGACGGTGGAGGTAATCCAAAGCCAGAGCGACCTCCGAGATGTATTTCACCGACATATCTTGGTCAAAATAGCCATATATATGAAGGAGGGATTTGACATCTCCACCTATCAGGTATTCCATCACCTTTAAGGTGAGACACAAAGATGATGAGAGGAACTCGCACAAACCCGCGTCACAAGCAAGTTGAGTCCCTGCTACAAGTCAAGCAAGTTGATAAATAACTTGACAAGGCATACAGCATATTCTCATACATTAACAAAAGCTTTTACAGCCTACCTGGTCAATTATAAAGCTTAAGAAAATTTTATGTTTAAAAACATCCACCATTTTTTATGACTTAGAAGACATATCAAGAGCTAAATCACTCGTGTGACATGTCTGTGTGTTTCTTCTGTTAAAGTTCAGTTAAGCGCCTCCCCCTTGAAAAAGGCGAGTTCAGACGGACTGTCTTTGTTATGTCACCACATCAGGTGAACCAAACAGGTTTAAGCATGGCTAGGGCCTTGGCGAAAGAGGGTGGAACTAAAGAGAAAAAAGCAAAATGGAGCTTCTCCACATTTAAAACATTCATTCATTTTCAACTACTTAATCCTGTTCGGGTTGCCGGTGGAGGGGGTGGGGGGGGTGCACCATGGACAGATAGAGCCCTGCAATGGACTGGCTATCAGCTATAAATGGACCTGGACGCTCCCTTTTGGAGACATCAAGTAGGGCATCTTCTACTCTGTGTGCCGCTCCTATTTAAAACATGTAAAGTACAATCCTTTTGAATTAAAGTCATTAGTTTGGAGTTACCAGTATCAAGCATTATTCCTAGCAGCTGCAGTAGTGGGCCGTCAGGGCCAGCAAAGCCGTCTCTGCTTCCATAAACACTATGAGAATGACTGACCTACATTTACACCCTAGATTCTTATATTTGTTCTGTGAGGGTGTATTAAATTATTCCCAACAGTCTATTCTCTTCATTTTGTAGCTTTTCTCTAGGTTGCACTACTTCTAGTAGTGTATCTGTATGTCCAATCATACTGTATTTCAGCCATCATGTGTTGTCGGGATCTTCAGAATCAAGGGTGCAGGCATTTGTAGCTTAAAATAAATGGTAATGGTATATGGCTTTTAACCAGTCAGATTTTGAGTCTGCTCCAAACCAGCAAGCACACATAAGGTTGGCATTTTAACGTTCTTTGATTGGATGGGCATAGTACATGTTCACTGGTCCATTTTTTTTTTTACAAATTCAGTTCATTACAGTACCAGTAATTTTTTTCAATGTGCACATGATTAACTTATTAACAATGGAAAGAAAAGTGTAAAATCATTTACTAGTCATGATTTGTACACTGGTGTTGCATTCACCTCAAAATATCACACACTAATCTCTCCAAAATGAAAGTTTAGAAGCTGCATGCATGTCAAAAATATTGGTATGGATACTGAAAGGTGTACAGAACTTTTTTTGGAAACGAGAGACATCTTGTGGAAGGAATCATACTACAAACCTGGGAACAGGTCAAGTGGACCCCTGATCAAGTGAGCACCCCAAGTGGACCCTGGGATTCAATCTGTACAAGTACATTTTCAATCCAGTGATTTACAAACTGGCTCGGAGCTTTCCAAAGCCTCATTCAGAACATTATAGTCCCACATACCTATTCTGTGGATTTTCATCTGGGGGCAGCCAGTGGTGATGAGCAGCAGCGGTGGAGAAGAAAAGTCTTTTGAAAGCAGAAACAGAGCCAAAACCTTCTCCGGGTCAGTTTAGTTGTCATCTTATATATAGATTTTTTTGCACTTCTTGGTGACTGGGAAAAGTCTTTCCAATAGTTTTACACAAATTCTTGTTGTTGTTGTTCTCCTTCGTGTTTACAAATCACTGGATTGACAATGTACTCGTACAGACTGGATCCCGGGGTCCACTTGGAGTACTCACTTGGTCAGGGGTCCACTTGGCATGTATCCACAAACCTGAATTTCCATAAGTTCCATACAGTACCTTTAACACTTCATGTAATAAATGTGATCTATTGTCCATTATGCAGAGCAGTTTGTCCAACAGCAAACATCACCAGAAGCTTCAGTCCCAAGTGTGACCAAGTGGATGGGCCAAGCCCAACTGGGGGTTTGAACTCACAACCTCCGGCTCCAGAGTCCAGCACTACCTGTGTCGCCAAGAGGGTCGACCCACTTGGCAAGCTAAGTAGGAATGCTTTTATTGACTCTGTTACACAAGCACTGAACCAGCCATGTTTTCTGGTTTATCCAGTTCCTTGGTGTGGCTCTGGCGCGACAACCGAACATATAGCTACAAATGCCTTTTCTCATGTTACTGGACCTTACCAGATAGATCTTGGTGGCTGTCTGAAGGGAGTAAAACAGGTGCACCACGAACGGACTTTTGCTCAAAGCAAGTGCGTCTCTCTCAGCCTTCATCTGGCTTGCCATGTTTTTATCAACCATGTCCGCCTTCTTCATCACCTACAAGAAAAAAAACCCGCAAAAGTTAAATCGGGTAAACCCGAAGCTCCATTTATCAATTTATGTTAGTTTCGAATATGCCACTTTAAATTACTCACCTTGATAGCATATAAGCGTACATTAGACTTCTTCCGTGCGAGATAAACCTTGCCGAAAGCTCCGCGGCTGATAGGCTTCAAAACGATGAAGTCGTCGATGGAAGGCGGTTTAGGATGATGATTTGCAGGTTTCTCGTTCGTTTCCCACTGAAGCTTTTCGTTTACGTCCATCGTTTAACTGCTTTAAATCAGGCTGTGTTTGTGTGAAACAGCCAGCAAACTCGAAATAAACAACACTTACATCATTAAACAGCAATACGTCTCCGGGATTTGTTTTGAAATTTTGAATCCGGCTGCTTTTTCGCCAGGACCCCACCTTAGGTATCCATGGAACTGCCTGTGTGCAAAGTGCAAAGTGCAAAAAAAAAAAAAAATCGCTTGCCGAGTAATGTAATGAATTGGTGGAAAGGTTAGGTGTGAACGTATGTGTTTGTGCTTTTGTTTTATATTTAAACTTTCGAATCACCTTAACAAGTGGCTCAATCTTTAAGTTACCTCAGGCGGCGACGGACTGACACGAAGAACTACGTAATATATACAACGAAAAAAATACAGTTTATGGGTCTGCAAATTAACAGTAGTAAAACAGAATTTTTGGAAATACTCCAGTAATCTTTATAAGTTTTTGAAAATTAATATGTATTTTCAATGTCAACTGTTTTCAAATCTATATTGTTTAGCTAGGTTGTTTATATAATTAAGACAAAGGTTAATTTTTCGGAGAAATTTGAATTGTTAAAATTCAGTAATATGGGGGATTTTAGATAATATGACAACTTTTTCAATCAGTTTCGAGAAATTTTCATTGAATTTATTTTTTAATTTTTGACGCATGACGCAAACCTTACCCGGTAGTAGTACGTCTGTTTGACGTAATGCTGTAGTCCATTTGACCTCAGAAGATACCGGAGGAGAATCCATTTGGCTATCAATCATTAGCCTAAAGTTGTGTAACTGCCGAAAGTTGTGTAACGAGGAAAAACGACAGCACGCTGCTCTCTGGAGGAATCCTTTATTTAGGTCATAGAGAGGATCTGTCTTCACCCACCAACCCTCCAAATCTTGATTTTGTGTTACATATAGGTAAAAATGTTCTCGTTCTCGTCATCGTTTCAACCACAGCAGGTAAGCCGACAGAAAAACAGCTTAGATACTTAGCAACTAGTGTGTTTTGCCTGATGATTGCCTATCTTTTATCCTTAATCTTACCTAAACATAACTGTTATAAGCGGTAGATCATTTGTGGATTTTGTCTAGTCGTTTATATCTTGTCATTTTCTGTTTCTTGGCTAATGTTAGCATCAGTGTGTCAGCACTTTGGACCCACATTTACGTTGAGTCATCCATGAACCATGTTCTTCTTTTAGATTTGATTGGCGGTTGGCAACCAGCTTACAGGTGTATTACCGCCACGTATTACACTGTATATCATCACTGTATCTGGTCAGGAGCTGTAGTCCTTACTGCCACGTACTTCACTCAGTAAACATCACTCTATGTATCAAAAGTCAATTCTTCTCGGTTGGCAACCTCTTCTTCACTCTATATCTTTGTACAAGGAGTTCTTATAAGGAGTTCTGAACAACCTTCTTCTTCAGTGAGATTTCCATGTCTACATGATGTCTATAACACTGGTCCCACTTTATATTCTTCAGGTCATCACTCTCGTCATCACTTTATATCATCGGCAAACATCACTCTATCCCACACGTGCATCTTCTTCTTCTCTTAGATTTGATTGGCGGTTGGCAAGCAGCTTACAGGTGCATTACGGCCGCGTACTTCACTCTATATCATCACTGTATCTGGTCAGGAGCTGTAGTCCTTACTGCCACGTACTTCACTCAGTAAACATCACTCTGTGTCAAAAGTCAGAATTCTTCTCGGTTGGCAACCTCTTCTTCATCTTCTTCACTCTATATCTTTGTATAAGGAGTTCTGAACAAACTTATTCTTCTTCAAACAGTGAGATTTCCATGTTTACATGTTGTCTATAATACTCTATCTGGTCCCACTCTATATTCTTCAGGTCATCACTCTCTGTGCTTCTACAGTCTTTCAGCTCTCCCCGTTCAGTAATCTTCACTCTAGTATTCTTCTTCTTCTTCTTTTAGATTTGATTGACGGTTGGCAACCAGCCCACAGGTGCACCACCGCCACACATTTCACCCCACATCACTCTTCTTCTCAGGTGCATTACCGCCACATACTTCACTCTATATCGTCTTCTTCTTTTAGATTTGATTGGCGGTTGGCAACCAGCTTACAGATTGTCTGTCTGTGTGTCACGATCATAGGCCGCCTATGATGTTCTTATGATGTCTGCGTGATGTCCTATGATGTTGACGATCATAGGACCGCCTCTGACGTTCCTATGATGTCTACATGATGTCTGTATGACATCAGATAAACCATAAGGCTGATGTTCTATGATCTCTACAGGACGTCTAGATGATGTCATATAGACCGCAGGACTCGCTAAAATACATATACAGTATATAGACACAGATAATCAACATAAATCAAATCAAATCAACCTTTATTGTCATATTGCTGTACATACAACTGTAGTGCAGGCAAGATGAAATTGCGTTTCTCTCTGCATCCATATAAGTAAAAAGAACATAATTTAAGACACACTCACACACACCCTCACCCCCCACCCCAACACAGCCATTCACACATCCCTGAGACATACTTGAAAACTAACTAGAGCTATAATATACAAATAATATACATAATGTCCATAGGTACAGTAGTATGTGTGAGAGATTCCAGATCAACTGTTCAGCATCCTAACAGCTTGTGGAAGGAAGCTGTTAATCAGTCTGGTGGTTCTGCCTCTGATGCTCCGGAATCGTTTGCCAAATGGCAGAAGTTCAAAGTGTTTATGCAGAGGGTGAGATTGGTCCTTGACAATGTTCAGTGCCCTGCTCCTACAACGGTTCTGAAAAAGTTCTTGGACAGAGGGGAGGGAAACTCCAATTACCCTCTCAGCTCCCTTAGCTATCCTCTGCAGGGCTTTTTTGTCTGACATACTGCAGCTGGAGTACCATGTTGCAATGCAGTACGTCAGAACACTCTCCACCACACCTCTGTAGAAGGTCCTGAGGATGCAGATGGGGAGAGAGGCCTGTTTGAGTTTCCTCAAGAAGTGCAGTCTCTGCTGGGCCCGCTTCCTGATCCCCAAGGAATTCTTGCTCCAGGTCAGGTCCTGCAAGATCTGCATTCCGTGGAACTTGATGTTCTCTACTCTCTCTACTAAACGGCCGCCGATGCTGAGAGGGACTTGTTCAGGCTGTGACCGCCGGAAGTCGATAATCATCTCCTTCGTTTTGTCCACGTTGAGCACCAGATTGTTCTCCCTGCACCAGCCCTCCAGGTCTCTAAACTTCTTCCCTGTACATTGATTCCTCATCCCTCTGAATAAGTCCCACCACTGTGGTGTCGTCTGCAAACTTAATAATTTGATTCCCCTCGTGTCTGGATACACAGTCATGTGTTAGAAGTGTAAACAACAGTGGACTGAGTACGCAGCATTGAGGGGATCTGGTGCTCAGCGTGATAGAGTTGGAGATGTTATTTCCAACACGGACAGACTGAGGTCTCTCAGTCAGGAAATCCAGGATCCAGAGACATGTGGCATTGTTCAGACTGAGAAGGAGTAATTTCTCCATCAGTCTCTGGGGAATAATGGTGTTGAATGCTGAACTGAAATCAATGTACAGGAGTCTGGCGTAGGTGTCTTTCTGATCCAGGTGGGTGATGACAGAGTGCAGGGTGGTGACTATAGCATCCTCCGTGGAGCAGTTTGAATGATATGCAAACTGGAGCGGGTCATGTGATGCAGGGAGGCAGGCTGTGATGTGTGGTTTGACAAGCAGCTCAAAACACTTCATCACAATTGGTGTCAGTGCAACAGGATGATAGTCATTCAGACAGGACACAACTGGTTTCTTTGCCACCGGTACTATGGTAGAGGTCTTAAAGCATCTGGGAACGATGGCCTGACTCAAGGGAGATGTTATAAATGTCAGTCAGGACATCCGCCAACTCGCTCTCGCAGTCTCGGAGCACACGTCCCGGGATATTGTCCGGACCTGCAGCTTTACGTGGGTTGACCCTGATTAGGGTCCTCCGTGTGTCCGCTGCGTTGATGGTGATAGCTGGCCCAACCGATGGTGGAGATGGGCCAGCCCTCCCTCTGATTGTCGGGTTTGATGCTTCAAAACGTGCAAAGAAGTTGTTGAGCCTGTCTGGAAGTGAAGCGTCGTCATCATTGACCCCCTGCCTAAACTTATAATCTGTCAGCGCCCGAACTCCCTGCGCCCTAACACAGAGATCTTGGTCGTGGCAGCTGCCAAGGCCAAGATGTGTAGAGTGATGATATAGAGTGAAGTGATGACATAGAGTGAAGTACGAGGAGGTGAAGAAGAGTGGTGTCTGAAGATAGAGTTGAGGTTCGATTGGACACAGCAATGATGATAGGACTACAGCTCCTGACCAGATGGAGTGATGATATAGAATGAAGTACGTGGCGGTAATGCACCTGTAAGCTGGTTGCCAACCGCCAATCAAATCTAAAAGAAAAACATAGCCTCCTTGGCGGAGGTAAGAAGAAGAACATAACACAGAACAGTAACAAGCAGGAGAAGAAGTAACAAGCAGGGGAAAACGGAGACGGCAGAGCATGGTTACAGAAAACGGGATGGGCAGGGCTGCACACATAATCACACACAGGGGACCAGAGGGGAGACAAGACCAAGACAATAATGATAATGACGATAATAATGATACTGATAAACTTGAACTAAGAGGAAGACCAATGAAGAAATAAATATGCAAGACAGAATCACTCTATAAAAGCAAGAAATCTGTGTGTGTGTCTGTCACATTCATAGGACATCATAGGACGGCCTATGATCTCTGCCTGAACATCATAGGACGTCCTAAGAACTCAGGCATCATAGGACACATAGACAAATGTGTCTTTATGATGTCATATAGACCATCTGTCTTACCTTGAAATGTCCTTTACAAATGGAGATATTCAAACTGAAGAATGGAGGGAAAACGTAAAAATGGTCCAAAATATCCCGTAGATACTGTTTCTTTCATATATCTGGTTTTTTTTGCTTACAGCGTTTTCTTGATTTAAACGTCCATCATCTTTCAGTAGGAAATCCATGCAAGTCTTTGTACATAAGGCCCCTGCTCACCCATATTAAGCCCAAACACATTCACACAACAAAACCTTTAAATAAGGAGGACGGGTGGACTGCCATCCTGCCTGTTGTGTCCAGAATGCTGGGAATCACAACATTTATCATTAATACTAAAAGAGGCAGAGGTGTAGCTAAACATCTGACACAGAGAGCATGCCAGAGGAGCCTGTCATCCCGGTCTTCGATGTGTGAGCCAGTCAATAGCAGTCACATGTTTTAATTTCAAAGAAATTAAAAGTATGATTAAAATAGATGGGTTGAAAATATATGTTTTTTATTAAAACTGTAACACTGAAAAAAAAAAAAAAAACAACAACTCTCCTCTCTTGCAGAAAAAAAAATTATGGTAAAAATGGCGTTCACTTGTATAGCGCTTTTTCTCATCTCTGGATGACCAAAGCGTTTTACAGATCCTGCTATCCACCCATTCACGCACACATTCACACACTGGTGGCAGAGCTGCCATACACACACAGGCGCTAGCCTGGCCACCAGGAGCAGCTGGGGGTTCAGTGTCTTGCTCAAGGACACTTCGACATGCAGACTGCAGACAGAGCGGGAATCGAACCCATGACCCTCCGATCAGTAGTCGGTCACACTACACCTGTGCCACAGCCGCCCCCATGGCTGTGCCGCACCACAGGCCATCACTTGATGGGGAGAGTTTGTTGTGGGGCGGCTGTAAATGGCTGGGGCGAGTTGGTTATGGGGGGACTTGATGGTAAACCGATGTCCCTCTGATGACTCAAAATTTACTTTTATACATTGCAGCTTTCATAAATAGCGCCAACACGTATTCAAGAATTGTCAGAGAAAGCAGACACAATTTGCGGAAAACACTAATTCAAACCAAAGATAAGGACATATTTAAAAAAAAAAAAAATAATTCTGTCATAGTGTGAAGTTATGGGGGGGAAAGGCAATAATGACATCTAAAACTAAGTAGCACATACAATAAGTTTACATTGTTGACAAAATTATTTAACAGTAATAAAGGAATACTTGAAACTTAAAATTATGTGTCATTTTTAATGTTATTGTAGTGTTCCCCACACAAAGTATAATAGGTAGGCATTAATATGCTGTTACTACAGCTTACACTTTTTTCCTGTTAATTTCATAATGATTTGATCATTTGAGGTGATATTTTTTTTTAAAACACACAAGCAAACCTATAACAAAATGTTCTCCTAGCAGCCTTGGTGAAGTTCTAATATGACTTATGCACCCGCTCTCCACCTCATTCTGGTTCAGGGATCCTCCTATAGAACAAAATGAGTATCAGCTGCAGTCCAAGATAGTGATATTTAAGTCTGTCTCCAACAATCCTCACTGGAGACCCAGAAAAGGATATTGAGGACCAAAGCAACAGCAATTTGACCAGGCAACAGCTAGGGAAAGATGCAAGACAGGTGTGACCAGCTGATAAGCAGCCCCTAAAATGTTCTTTTATTCTGACATTTAAAAAGCCAAAAATGGCACCAAATATACTTTTGTGGCTATTATACCGGGTTGACTAAATCAAATACAAATGCACAGGAAACACTATACGGTGGCAAAACATGATATTAAAACAACATTGCCACATTTGTGATGTACCACCAAAAATTACAGAACACCAATATTTATTCTATCAGAATTTTGTTTTGCCAATTTGCAAACTGGAAAATAATCAAGGAAATTTTATATGATAATGACATTTTTAAAAAAGAATGGTCAACAGTACAAAATGTAGTGCAATGTCACTAAAATAAAAAAGTTATGTCCAATTTTTAATAAAGCTTTGCATATAACATACAACAGCACTATAAACAAACATCTAGAGTACAGCTTCCCGTTTGTACCTGCATCATTGAGTATTTGGTTTCAGCTGGGCCCCCAAAGCCATTGACCCCAATAAAGCTGCTGCTGAAGTAAGAGTTGGTAAGACTGGCATCACTCAGGGCTGTCCCCTCCATCCCTGTGATTGTTAGCAGCTGTCCCTAGCTGGTACCTATCCCTCAACCAGTGGTCTGAACGAAGAAGAAGAAGACCCACCAGATGGAGAGCAATAGAGTGAGGAGAACTGCTGCACGTCAGAAAAGATGCCCTGAACATGAAACGTCTCAGGTTCCAGCAGTACGTCGCAGGCATGAGTGTGAACAACACAGCCGTCTGAGACAGGAGGAGACCCTTCAGCAACAGGCATGCAGAAATACTTGCTTATACTTGGTTTCTACGGGGTATGCACGGGTATGCACTAGTAATAATAACAATAATAGAAACCCAGGATAATCACTCTATTAAAGCAAGAAATCTCTGTGTGTCTGTGTGTCACGTTTATAGGACATCATAGGATGGCCTATGATCTCTGCCTGATCGTCATAGTACGTTCTATGAACTCGGGCATCATAAGACTCACAATGCCGTCATAAAGATATGATGCCTGTTTGACGGCACTTAGACAAATGTGTCTTTATGATGTCATATTGACCATCATATTTCATGATGCCTAGACTAATGTGTCTTTATGATGCCATATGGCTCATAGACAAATGTGTCTTTATGATGTCATGTAGATCATCACTCACGATGCCTAGACTAATGTGTCTTTATGATGTCATATGGCTCAAAATTGGCATGGTGAATAAGTCACAGGGCCAGTCTTTACAGTGCGTTCATATTTTCTGCACAACAGATTTCTGCAGCCATGGCCAATTCTACGTTGCCGTAAGCAGAGTTGTCAGATCAAGCAGTCTTGAAAGCGCTAATTTTCTCTGGGTGCTCCAGTTTCTTGGTTTGTACGGGCATGCGCGGGCCTTCCTGAACAGGGTCAAAAGCCACTATTTGCTCAGATCTAGTTTCATGATCCTGCCCATGAACTGGAATTATGACGCACCTATCCTTCAATCTTCTGAACGAAGAAGAAGAGGACCCACCAGATGGAGAGCAATAGAATGAGGAGAACTGCTGCACGTCAGAAAAGATGCCGTGAACATGAAACACTTCAGGTTCCAGCAGTATGCCGCAGGCATGACTGTGAACAACACAGCCGTCTGAGACAAGAGGAGACCCTTCAGCAACGGGCATGCAGAAATACTTGGTTTCTATGGGCATGGACGGGTATGCATGGGTATGTACTAGTAATAATAAGGTGAAATACAGAAAATCCCAACTTAAAGCGAGGATGTGGGCTGGGACCCATGCCCTGGAGACGAGGAATATCACTTCATCACTCTATATATAATTCAAGAAATCTCTGTCTGTCACGATGTCATGATGTCACGATCATAGGACTCACTAAAAGACCATAGGACTGGCTGTGAGATCAAAGGCAGGCTTCACTCCCTATCATAGGACTCACTATGACATTATCAAGATCAAAGGCAGGCATCACAGATCAAAGGCAGGCATCAACGAACAAGTGGTGACGTCAGAGATCCATGGCAGGTTTCACCATGGTTGCTATTGCCATGGTAACAGTAACTTTCTATGGGCATGCACAGGTATGCACTAGTATACAGTTAGGCCCAGAAATATTTGGACAGTGACACAATCTTCATGATTTGGGCTCTGCATGCCACCACATTGGATTTGAAATGAAACAACTACAACAGAATTGAAGTGCAGACTTTTAAGGTTTAATTCAAGGGGTTGAACAAAAATATATGATTAAACATGTAGGAATTGTAGCTATTTTTATACAAACGCTCCTCATTTCAGGGGCTCAAAAGTAATTGGACAAGTAAACATAACCCTAAGTAAAATGTTACTTTTCAGTATTTTGTTGAGAATCCTTTGCAGGCAATGACTGCCTGAAGTCTGGAACCCATGGACATCACCAAACGCTGGGCTTGCTCCTTTGTAATGCTTTGCCAGGCCTTTACTGCAGCTGTCTTCAGTTGTTGCTTGTTTGTGGGTCTTTCTGCCTTAAGTTTTGTCTTGAGCAAGTGAAATGCATGCTCGATTGGGTTGAGATCTGGTGATTGACTCGGCCATTGCAGAATATTCCACTTCTTTGCTTTAAAAAACTCCTGGGTTGCTTTTGCAGTATGTTTTGCATAATTGTCCATCAATCCGTACTGTGAAGCGCCGTCCAATCAACTTTGCTGCATTTGGCTGAATCTGAGCAGAAAGTATATCCCTATGCACTTCAGAATTCATCTGGCTGCTTCTGTCTTTTGTCACATCATCAATAAACACAAGTGACCCAGTGCCATTGGAAGCCATGCATGCCCATGCCATCACACTGCCTCCACCATGTTTTACAGAAGCAAACTTTCTTCTTCCCATCATTCTGGTACAGGTTGATCTTAGTCTCATCTGTCCAAAGAATGCTGTTCCAGAACTGGGCTGGCTTCTTCAGGTGTTTTTTGGTAAAGTCAATTCTGGCCTTTCTATTTTTGAGGCTGATTAATGGTTTGCATCTTGTGGTGAATCCTTTGTATTTACTCTCATGAAGTCTTCTCTTTATGGTAGACTTAGATACTGATACACCTTCTTCCTGGAGAGTGTTCTTCACTTGAGTGGATGTTGTGAAGGGGTTGTTCTTCACCATGGAAAGGATTCTGCGATCATCCACTACTGTTGTCTTCCGTGGACGTCCAGGCCTTTTTGAGTTCCCAAGCTCACCATTGCACTCTTTTTTTTCTCAGAACGTACCAAGCTGTTGATTTGGCCACTCCTAACATTTCTGCTATCTGTCTGATGGATTTCTTCTTTTTTTTCCAGCCTCAGGATGGTGTGTTTCACCTCCATTGAGAGCTCCTTTGACCGCATGTTGTGTGTTCACAGCAACAGCTTCCAAATGCAAATGCCACACCTGGAATCAACTCCAGACCTTTTAACTGCTTAATTGATGACAGGTTAATGAGGGAGGAGCCCATGCAGCCTTGTTATTTATTTTTTTTTGTAGCCTTCTGAGTCAATTGCCCAATTACTTTTGGTCCCTTGAAAATGAGGCGGCTACGTATTAAAGAGCTGTAATTCCTAAACCCTTGCTCCAATTTGGATGTGAATACTCTCAAATTACAGCTGAGAGTCTGCACTTTAAGCCCATATTGATTATATAATTGTATCCTGAATATGTTTTCGTAAACAGCTAAAATAACAAAACTTGTCACTGTCCAAATATTTTTGGGCCTAACTGTATATAATTCAAGAAATTTCCTTCTTTTAGATTAGCTTTGTGACGTTTTCCTCATAGCTTTGTGACGTTCTTCTTCTTTAATCTTGTATCTGCATCTCATCTCATTCTTCTTCAAGCTGTTGTCTGTATCTGCATCTTCTTCTTTTAGATTTGATTGGCGGTTGGCAACCAGCTTACAGGTGTATTACCACCACGTACTTCACTCTATGTGGTCAGGAGCTGTAGTTCTTACTGCCACATACTTCACTCAGTAAGCATCACTCTATATATCAAAAGTCATTCTTCTTGGTTGGCAACCTCTTGTCTTCTTCACTCTGTATCTTTGTATAAGGAGTTCTGCATCTCATCTCATTCTTCTTCTTTCAGACTTGATTGGCAGTTGTTCCACCAGCCCATGGTGTCTGTGATCTTAAAGATCCCCCACTTAACAAGTCCTCGACTGCTTCCCAAACGTAGCCCCTTAATGCCAAGATATTTTTCTGCTGCTTTCACAATGATTTTGATTTTTTTCTGGTTTCTTGGAAGTCTGTGCAGTGCAGTTTGTCACACTGACCACAAATAAGACAAACTTATTTTCCTTCAAAACCAGAGTATCTTCCTTAATTCTACTGCATGCACTGCAAGTCTGCACACTTTCCCTGTTCGAGCCCACTGCCACTTTTTTTAGCTGGCACCTTTTTTGCAGCTTCTGCATGTTAATCCCTGGAAGACTTTTTATCTGCTGAATTTCTGCTGCTCTTTTGCTGGCTTCACAACCTCGGTATGCAGAGCTATGTTCTTCTTCTTCCTCTAGATTTGATTGGTGGTTGGCAACCAGCTTACAGGTGCATTACCACCACGTACTTCACTCTATGTCATCACTCTATCGGGTCAGGAGCTGTAGTCCTTACCGCCACGTACTTCACTCAGTAAACATCACTCTGTATATCAAAAGTCATTCTTCTTGGTTGGCAACCTCTTCTTCGTCTTCTTCACTCTATATCTTTGTATAAGGAGTTCTGAACAATCTTCTTCTTCAAACAGTGAGATTTCCACCACCGCAGTTACAGCACTTTAATTTGGCTCCTCTTTCACACTTTCCATATTCATGTTCACCGGAGCATCTGGCACATCGTTGTCTACCTTTGCATATCGCTGCTACATGACCAAACTTTTGACATTTGAAACATCTGAGTGGAGGAGGAACGTAAAGTCTGACTTCATAGCTCATGTAGCCAATATACACCTTACTTGGCAGTCTTGTTTCATCAAATTTTAACATTGCCGACAGACTATCTTCTTCTTCTTCTCTTAGATTTGATTGGCGGTTGGCAACCAGCTTACAGGTGTATTACCGCCACGTACTTCACTCTATATCATCACTTTATCTGGTCAGTTGCTGTAGTCCTTACTGCCACATACTTCACTCAGTAAACATCACTCTGTGTAACAAAAGTCAGAATTCTTCTCAGTTGGCAACCTCTTCTTCGTCTTCTTCACTCTATATCTTTGTATAAGGAGTTCTTATAAGGAGTTCTGAACAATCTTCTTCTTCAGTGAGATTTCCATGTCTACATGATGTCTAACACTCTCATCATCACTCTTCAAACAACATCCCTCTATTTCAAACTGGATTAATGCTGCACCTCTTCATACCGCCAGCTACTGTGTCATCACTCTTAAGATTTGATTGGTGGTTGGCAACCAGGTTACAGGTGCGTTACCGCCACGTACTTCACTCAATATCATCACTGTCTGGTCAGGAGCTTCAGTCCTTCCATCACCATTGCTGTGTCCAATGGAACCTCAACTCTATCTTCAGACATCAGTCACTCCTCTATCTGCTCATCACTCCACAAGGAGCCGCCTCCTCCTCCTCCTCCTCCTCCTCCTCCTCCTCCTCCTCCTCCTCCTCCTCCTCCACCTCTACCACCTCCACCACCACCACCAGGGGGTGAGCATCGTTCCCCCGGACAGCACACTGTGGAGGAGGTCCTGGAGGCTGTGGCCGAGCAGGTGGGCCCTCACGCGGTCTGCTTTGCTTTCCGAATGAATACAGCTGTGGTTGTGTTTCTCGCAGCTGAAGACTATGTCCACACCCTGATTGTAAGCGGTGTGGTTATCGGGGAAACGTATGTACAGGTGTCCCCCTTATCTGTCTCATCAACGAGAATAACCGTCTCAGGTGTTCCACCTTTCATCACTGACGAGCACTTGGCGATGAAGCTCCGCAGATTTGGGAAGTTTGCGGGCCCGTTTACAACTCTGCCTTTGGGATGCAAGGCCACCAAGTTCAAACATGTGAAATCACTCAGGCGACAGGTGTTCATGTTTCTCGACTCGCCCGCTCAGACTCTGGAAGTCTCCTTCAAGGTCAAGCACAGGGACGGATCTTATATGGTGTACGCGAGCTCGGGACAGATGAAGTGTTTTGAATGTGGAGACGTGGGCCATAAACGGTTCGCTTGTCCGCACAGGCAGCGGGCGGAGGGCCCTGATGGGGCCGCGGATGGTGCCGGCGGCGAGCCCTCCGCTCACGCTGCAGCTGCGGACGGCGGCGTGGCCTCCGCTCCCGCTACCCCTGCTCCGGAGCCTGCCGCTGTGTCTGTGGACGGCCCGACTGTGCCGCCCACGGCCCAGCTTGCGGCCGGGAGCGTTGATGGCGATGGCGCCACAAGGGTCACTGATGGTGCTTGCTGTGTGGCGTCAACGGCTGGGCCTCCGGCAGCTGCTACCGCTTCGGAGGAGGGGACGGAGCACCGACCTGATGGTGCGTCACAATCATCTCGCTGTGTGACGTCAGCGGCTGTGCCTCCGCCAGCTGCTGCCGCTTCGGAGGAGGGGACGGAGCACCGACCTGATGGTGCGTCAGAATCTCGCTGTGTGACATCGGCGGCTGTGCTTCCGGCGGCTGCTACCGTTACACAGCGGGGGATGGAACAGCGACAGTCAGCTGCTGAGGGTGGCGTCCAGGAAAATGTGGCCCATGATGAATCCACTGGCCCGGGAGACCCAAGCAGTCAGCTGAGTTGTGCTGCCGAGGAAATGGAATCTGATAACGACGCTGTGTCTAATACTGGGTCTATTGAGGCAAAATGCAGTACAAACACGAGTTTGTACTCACTGGACGAAATCAATGCTTTTCTGGATGAAACCTATAACAAAGCCATTAGGGTCACCGACTACTTTAGTGACGCTGATAAATTCATTAAGTCTGTTGATGTGCTAAGAAGGCAGGTTGGTCTGGACCTCCTGGATGAAAGGAAACGTTATCGCCTCAAGAAACACCTGACAGCCCTGCGTAAAGCAACAGGGGGAACGCTGGTCAAGCGCACCTGACAGGAGGAATGAATGGCGGTCGTTCCTCTGCCTGTTTCACACATTTTTGGGATATTGTTTGAACAGACTTGTATATGACATTTAATTGACTGTAATTGACTGTCACAGAACTGGATCTTTGACTAGGTGGGCTGCAAGGAATGCTCTGTGTGGTGTGGGGGGGAACATTTCAGTTTGCACTTTTTCCAATGTGACACACTTGGTGGAATGATGTTGGTGTGCTTACATTTTTTTGAAGTGTGCAATAAAGGCTTATTTTAAAGGTCTTCGTCTTCGTCTTCGTCTTCGTCTTCGTCTTCGTCTTCGTCTTCGTCTTCTTCTTCGTCGTCTTCTTCTTCGTCTTCGTCTTCTTCTTCTTGATTTCCATGTCTACATGATGTCTCCTCTAGACCTTCACAACCTTATCATCACACTATAATTACCGCCACACCCATCACTCTTCTCTCTGACTGATCAACTATTAGATCTTCTTCTTCCTTTACATTTGATGGGCGGTTGGCAACCAGCTTACACGTGCATTACCGCCACGTACTTCACTCTGTATCATCACTGTATATCTTTGTATCAGGAGTTCTTATATGGAGTTCTGAACAACTCCCCTATGTGTGAAAAAAATTATCCGTCCTTGGACTGTGTCCTCAGTGGTGTCAATAGCTGTGCCAGCCAGCCGGCCGGCTGGCCAGCTGATATGTACTTGTGCTATTTGTATGACCCAGCTGCTGCCACACACTCTATATGTCTGTTTGTCTGTGTGTCTCCACCAACTCTATATCTCAGACATCACTCTATGTATAATTCAAGAAATATCTCATTACCATCACTCTATATCTTTGTATAAGGAGTTCTTATGCTTAAAGATCATAGGATTGCCGATGATATTCCGATATCTACATGATGTCCTATGATGTCTACATAGAGACATCGCGTAGATCAGGGGTGTCAAACTCATTCCATGGAGGGCCAAGACCCTGCAGGTTTTACTTCCACCCAGTCTCTTCAGCAGGTGTTTTCACTGATCAGCAATCAGTAGGAAGAAATTCAGAGAAATCACCTGTTGAAGACACTGGGTGGAGGTAAAACCTGCAGGGTCTTGGCCCTCCATGGAATGAGTTTGACACCTGTGGCGTAGATCATCAAGCCCTGTCTGTCACGATGTGATGATGTTCTGATGATGTCTACATATAGATATCATGTAGATCAGGGGTGTCAAACTCATTCCATGGAGGGCCAAGACCCTGCAGGTTTTACCTCCACCCAGTGTCTTCAACAGGAGATTTCACTGAATTTCCCCTCACTGATTGCTGATCAATGAAAACACCTGCTGAAGACACTGGGTGGAGGTAAAACCTGCAGGGTCTTGGCCCTCCATGGAATGAGTTTGACACCCCTGATGTAGATCATCAAACCCTGTCTTCTTCTTCTTCTTTTAGATTTGATTGGCAGTTGGCAACCAGCCCACAGGTGCATTACCGCCATGGACTTTATTATCATCACTCTATATCTTTGGATAAAGAGTTCTTATAAGGAGTTCTGAACAACTCCTTATGTGTGAAAAAATTATCCGTCTTGGCCATAGCCAGATTCCCAGCCAGCATCCGTCCTTGGACTGTCTCTGTACATCTGTCACGATGTCTCCTTCCTCTTCTTCTTTTAGACTTGATTGGTGGTTGGCAACCAGCTTACAGGTGCATTACCGCCACGTACTTCACTCTATATCATCACTCTATCTGGTCAGGAGCTGTACTCATGAGAAGTGTGATGTTACGATCATAGGAGTCGCTAAAAGATAATAGGACTTGCTATGAGATCAAAGGCAAGCGTCATTCATGGTCATAGGACTCGCTAAAAGATCATAGGACTTGCAATGACATCTTCAAAGATCAATGGCAGGCGTCACTCACGATCATAGGAGTCGCTCTGACATCATCCAAGATCAAAGGCAGCCTTCAAAGATCAAGATCATAGGACTTGCTATGACATCAAAGATCATAGGACTCGATATGACATAATTAAAGATCAAATGCAGGCATCATAGCACTCGCTATGCCATCAGCCTATGGTGTCTATATGATGACTTCTTCAAAGTTCATAGGACTCCCTATGACGTAATCAAAGATCAAAGGCAGGCATTACTGAACGAGTGGTGACACGCTTGCTTACTCCTGCTTTCTATGCGTATGCAGAAATCTATATATAATTCAAGAAATGTGTGTGTCATGACCATCGTACGCTCTAAAAGATCATAGGATGACCTATGATGTTCCTATGATCTCTACATGATGTCTATTGACGACATATAGACACCATAGTATAGAGTGATTTCAAGAAAATCTGTGTCTGTGTGTGATCAAAGGCAGGCATCACGATCATACATCAAAGATCAAAGGCAGACATCACTCATGATCATAGAACTTGCTATGACATCATCTAAGATCAAAGACAGGCATCACTCGCGCTCACTCATGATCGTAGGACATCAAAGATCAAACGCAGGCATCAGTCACGATCATAGGACTCGCTATGACATCATCAAAGATCAAATGCAGGCATCATAGCACTCGCTATGTCATCAGCCTATGGTGTCTATATGATATTAAAGTTCATAGGACTCCCTGTGACATCATCAAAGATCACAGGCAGGCATTACTGAATGAGTGGTGACGCGCTTGCTTACACCTGCTTTCTACGGGCACGCAGAAATCACTATATATAATTCAAGAAATCTCTTGTCTGTCACGACCATAGTACTCGCTAAAAGATCATAGATCGCCTATGAGGTTCCTTTGATTTCTACATGATGTCTATAAGACATCAAAGGTCAAAGGAAAGCATCACTCACAATCATAGGACTTGCTATGCCATCGGCCTATGGTGTCTTGGTGTCTATTTGATGACATCAAAGATCATAGGCATGCATCACTCGCGATCATAGGACTCTCTATGGCATCATCAAAGATCATAGGACTCCCTATGACATCATCAGAGATCAAAGACAGACATTATGACATCGGCAAAGATCAAAGGCAGGCATTACTGAGTGGCGACGTGCTTGCTTACACCTGCTTTCTACGGACATGCAGAAACTGCTTATACTTGGTTTCTACAGGCATGGACGGGTATGCACTAGTTTCATTTGATATACTAGTGCATGCCCCTGCATACCTGTGCATGCTGATAGAAAGCAAGTGTAAGCAAACATTTCTGCATGCCCGTAGAAAGTTACTGTTACCATGGCAACAGCAACCATGGTGAAACCTGCCTTGGATCTTTGACGTCACCACTCGTTCGTTGATGCCTGCCTTTGTTCTGTGATGCCTGCCTTTGATCTTTGATAATGTCATAGTGAGTGCTATGATCATGAGTAACGCCTGCCTTTGATTTTTGATGATGTCATAGTGAGTCCTATGATCGTGAGTGAAGCCTGCCTTTGATCTCATAGCAAGTCCTATGATGTTTTCGCGAGTCCTATGATCGTGACATCATGACAGACAGAGATTTCTTGAATTATATATACAGTATATAGTGATATTCCTTGTCTTCAGGGCATGGGTCCCAGCCTACATCCTTGCTTTAAGTTGGGATTTTCTGTATTTCACCTTATTATTACTAGTACATATCCGTGGATACCCATCCATACCCACAGAAACCAAGTATAAGCAAGTATTTCTGCATGCCCGTTGCTGAAGGGTCTCGTTCTGTCTCATACGGCTGTGTTGTTCACAGTCATGCCTGCGGCGTACTGCTGGAACCTGAGGTGTTTCATGTTCACGGCATCTTTTCTGACGTGCAGCAGTTCTCCTCATTCTGTTGCTCTCCATCTGGTGGGTCTTCTTCTTCTTCTTCGTTCAGACCACTGGTTGAGGGATAGGTGCGTCGTAATTCTAGTTCATGGGCAGGATCACGAAAATAGATCTGAGCAAAAAGTGGCTTTGGACCCTGTTCAGGAAGGCCCATGCATGCCCATAGAAACCAAGAAACCGGAGCACCTGGAGAAAATCAGCGCTTTGCTTGGCATTTTACACATTTGTAGTGTAGACTGGCATTCTTCAAGGTTACACATTTTTACTGTGTCAGCACCTCTTTAAAAACGACATTGCTGAGAAAGCGACGCTTTTGGTTAGTTTCTTCATCTTGAGCAACAATACGAAGACTGCTTGATCTGGCAACTCTGCTTGCGGCAACGTAGAATTGGCCATGGCTGCAGAAATCTGTTGTGCAGAAAACACGAATGCGCTGTAAAGACTGGCCCTGTGACTTATTCACCTTGCCAATTTTGAGCCATATGACATCATAAAGACACATTAGTCTAGGCATTGAGTGATGGTCTATATGACATCATAAAGACACATTTGTCTATGAGCCATATGACATCATAAAGACACATTAGTCTAGGCATCGTGAGATGTGATGGTCTATATGACATCATAAAGACACATTTGTCTATGAGATATACGACATCATAAAGACACAGTCTAGGCATCATGAGATGTGACGGTCTATATCATGGGTGTCAAACTCATTCCATGGAGGGCCAAGACCCTGCAGGTTTTACCTCCACCCAGTGCCTTCAACAGGTGATTTCACTGAATTTCTTCCCACTGATTGCTGATCAGTGAAAACACCTGCTGAAGAGACTGGGTGCAGGTAAAACCTGCAGGGTCTTGGCCCTCTGTGGAATGAGTTTGATACCCCTGGTCTATATGGTATAAAGACACATTTGTCTATGTGCCGTCATATAGACATCATGTCTTTACGACGGCATCGCGAGTCCTATGATGCCTGAGTTCATAGGACATCCTATGATGATCAGGCAGAGATCATAGGCCGTCCTATGATGTTCTATAAACGAGACAGACAGACAGACAGACACACACACACACACACACACAGAGATTTCTTGCTTTAATAGAGTGATTATCCTGTGTTGCTATTATTGTTATTATTACTAGTACATACCCGTGCATGGCCGTGCATACCCGTGCATGCCCATAGAAACCAAGTATATGCAAGTCTTTCTGCATGCCCGTAGAAAGCAGGTGTAAGCAAAAGTGTAAGCAAGCACGTCAGCACTCATTCAGTGATGCCCGCCTTTGATTTTTGATGGTGTCATAGTGAGTCCTATGATCTGTGATGATGTCACAGGGAGTTATATGATCGTGAGTCATCCCTGCGTTTGATCTTGGAAGCTGTCCTAGATCCTATGATCTTTGGTGATGGCATAGTGAGTCCTATGATGTCTGCATTTGATCCTGGTTTAAATTAGTGTCCTATTCTTAACCGAGTGATGAGTATCTGTTCTTTCCTGTTTCTGGCAACTCCCATTCGGTTTCAAGTGCTGTGTTCTATTGGTAATCGGGTGATGAGTATCTCTTTGGTGAGTGATGGTGTGTATGGCATCATAAAGACATCAAGGCAGACATCATAGGACCTCATGCCTACATCATGGGTAGCCAGTCATATTGTGTATATGACGGTATCGCAAGTCCTATGTTGCCTGATATCATAGGATCATCATAGGCCATCCTATGATGTGCTGTGATTGTGACGCACAGACATAATGTACTGCTTCAAATAGATGTTAAAGTAGTGTGTCCTATTGTTAATTGGGTGATGAGTAAGATTTCCAGATTTCCAGCAAAACTGACAGATTTCTTGAATTTATAGTGATATTTTGTAAGATTTCCAGATTTACTGCTTGGAGTGGGTGTGCTTTAAAAGGAACCCTGATTATATTGGCATGTTAGTTCTATATGCTTTATTTTTATGTTAGTAACATAACTATAATATAATTTTTTTGAAAATAATTCCCAGTTTTATATATTTTTTTTCCACAATATTTTTATTGAACCTTTTTTTACAAACATAACACAAACAATCAGACACTAACACTAAAGTTAAAAAAAAAAAAATACTGAAAAAACACCAACAACCACTAACAAGAACAGGTCTTCAACAATGCTCCTCTGTTTAGTCTAGGCAATCCATTACATAAGTATACATATTATACATTCACCAGTTTGGAATTTACAAGGTCCACACACATCATTCACCTTCTTCTTCAAAAGTTATGTTTAAGTTCTTTACATAATCAATGAAAGGTCTCCATATATTCTCAAACACAATTTCCTTTGATTTCAGTATATATGTTATTCTTTCTAGTGGAAGGTTTGTTAACATCTGTTTTAACCACTGAGTCACAACTGGTCTGAGTCTTTTTCCACAATAGTGCAATACATTTTTTGGCGTTAAGCAAACTGAGGTCTATGAATGCTCTTTCACTTTTATTAAAATTATGCTTTTCTGGATACAGACCCAACAAAAACAATTTAGGATTCAATATGATTTGTTTTGAAATTATTTTTTCAATTGTTACCCTCAACTCTTCCCAAAACATTCTAATTTTCCTACATTCCCATACACAATGAAATAAGGTTCCTTTACTTTCCATACATTTTGTGCACGTATCTGGTATGTTTTTGTTATATCTATTTAATTCCACCGGTGTAACATACATCCACATTAACCATTTAAAATGTATCAATTTAAGACGTACATTTATTGATTTGGTTTGAGCTTCTGTACAAGCCAATTCCCATTGTTCCTCTGAAATTTCAATTTGCAGGTCTTCTTTCCAATAATTCAATCTTTTCTGTGAGTTTTCACTTGAAGATAGTGTCAATGGATTATAAAACTCTGAAATAATACCCTTTCTCTTACTATCTTTCGTCAAAATTTTTTCCAAGGATGAATAATTTTTCCATCTTGCCTTGAGAGAGAGCAGTCGCATTTTTCTTCCCTCCTCCCCTGCCTTCCTGATCTATTCCCAGCTTTTGCAATGTTGCGTTTTTGTCTGTGTTTAGTTGCTCTTCTTCTGCTGAATCTTAATCTAAACGGAAATTATGGATTTGGAAGCAGCTTAAATGTGCTATTGTCACTATTTTTCAACAAGAATTGGGCCAAGGGGGAGCCCAAGAATTGGAACCTACGAGGAGACTCATGGACATTGGAATTCATGCGTCTATGGAAACATTATTGGTTATGATCTCAGGACTTCTATTTTTGGCTGTGGAGTTCCCTGATGCATCAGAAATTGAAGGAAAGTGAGCTGATCAAGCGGACCCGGCAAGCTCCATCAAATTCGACCAGTTGGGGAGGGCACGAGTAGCGGCAAACGGTGAACTGAATGACAGTGATTCAGTGAAGGAATACATCTGAAGCCCTGTGCTCTCTATGGAAAAACAGTTTAAGCCTGCATATATAATGGAAGCACAGAACTACACGGATGAGGACAAATTCTATTCTCTGAGTGCACTGTGCTGATTTGATTTGATTTGATTTGACCTTGTTTGCCCCGTGTTTACATTCCTCCTGACTGAGATAAGCGGAAGGATCGGCTCATGTCTACCCAAACAATCAACAATCAGTTGTTTGTCGTCAGCGGATTGGACCCTCTAGGACAATGCCCATGTGCCTTCTGCAAGCAAGAGAGAGAGAGAGAGAGATAGACTCTGGACTTGTTTATAAGTCACATGATTATAACATCTATCCACTGCCAGGAGGCGCCCTCTGCTGCTCACTAACAACTGTTACATTTACACTACACAATGCATACAACACTACATGCATACGATATACACACACTGCTCTCCTTCTGCGTGTGATTTGTCTACTAAATGTCTGCTAAATATGCATTGAGGTTTTTTTTTTTGCCTGCAATCAAAATTTCGCTTACTCATTAAGCGTCAATTTGATAAAACATGTTTTTTTCTCTGGCCTATTGTGTCATATCCTTTCTTTTCTTTTTTTTCCCTTTCTTCTTTATGACTGGGGCCTAGCGGCTGCCCCGGCCTTTGATGCGCTCTGCAGAGCGTGCCCAAATGCCAAGTCACGTTTCGTTACCTTGTATTCATACATGTGTAATGACAATAAAGTTGAATCTCAATCTCAATCTCATAAATAGGTTGAGTGAGAGCATTGTTTTGATTTGATCGAATAAAGTTCCTAAGCTGAAGATATTTAAAAAAATGTGTTCTATTAAGAGTAAATTTGATCCTCAGCTCTTCAAAAGACATTATGTTATCTGAACATGACAGATATAAATCTTGAATCTTTTGAATCCCTTTTAAATTCCATACTTTAAATACAGCATCCGCTCTCCCTGGTTTAAAATATTGATTACCCCATATTGGGCTAAATTGTGACAGTAAATGTGGTTCTTTTAAATATTTTTTAGTTTCACACCATATTTTGATCATATGCTTTACAAATGGATTTTTAACTTGTTTCTATAATTTTTTTGCCGAGTCTGAGTATATGAATATGGGAAGAGGTAAAGGTAAATTGTATGATTCCATTTCAGTCCAGTGAGGGAGATCATTTGATGAAAAATAATATGTCATAGACCTCAGTTGTGCTGACCAGTAATACAACATAAAGTTTGGACATTTCAGACCTCCACGATCAAATGGTAAATATAGTAAGGACAGACGTAATCTAGCCTTCCTGTTGTTCCATATAAATTCCACTAACATTTTTTTAATTCTTGAGAATAGATCTGAAGATGGTGGTAAAGGAATGTATTGAAATAAATAAAGAATTTTAGGTAAGATATTACTTTTAAGTATATTGATTCTCCCTATCATCGACATTGGTAGTGACATCCATCTCTGAATTAACTCATTAATGTCTGTCATTAAGACTTCATAGTTGGCACTGGCGACTAATTCTAGCTTAGGCACAATTTGAATTCCTAAATATTTAAACTGATTTACAACATTGAATTGATTTACCTCAGGAGCTGGGTGATTTCTCTGGGTCTCATTTAGCATTAATATTGAAGATTTAGTTTTATTTATTTTATATCCTGATATTTCCCCAAAATTCTTTATTAAATTCAACAAGGTCGGAATTGATTTTTTAAGATTCGACATAAACAAAATTATGTCATCGGCATACAGGGAGATTTTATGTTCTGTTGGTCCAACTTTAATTCCATATATTTGTGGATGTGAACGTACTGCCATCGCTAAAGGTTCAATTGCCATAGTAAACAATAAAGGTGAAAGTGGACAGCCTTGTCGACATCTTCTATTGATCTTTATTGATTTTGAGATATTGCTGTTTGTTAGGATTTCTGCTGTAGCATTATTATATATTATCTGAACCCATTTTATGAAATTATTTCCAAGTCCAAACCTTTGTAAGACTTCAAAAAGAAAGGGCCATTCAACCCTATCAAAGGCCTTTTCGGCGTCCAATGATAGGAGAGCTGTATCCGGTGCTTCTTGATTAGAATAAATAATATTAAATAGTCTTCTTACATTATGGAAGCTTGTCTTCCCTTTATAAAGCCATTCTGATCTCGGTTAATAATATTTGGTAATATTTCTTGTATTCGTCTTGCTAAAATTTTACAGATTATCTTAAGGTCAGCATTTAATAGACTTATTGGTCTCATATTTTCACATTTATTAGAGGGTTTACCTGGTTTTGGCAACAGTATAATTAAGGCATTATTCATGTATGGTGGTAAATTACTATTTTGAAATGCTTCTAAAACCATTTCCAAAAAAGGTTTTATTAATTTATTCTTAAATTTTTTATAAAGGTCAACTGGAAGACCATCTGGTCCTGCACTTTTTCCTGATTTCATATTATCAATGGCTAGCCCAACTTCTTCTTGACTAATTTTAGATTCCAGTATCTCCCTGTTTTCATTTGGAATACACGGTATAGATAGTCCATCCAAAAACCCATTTAGTTTTGTTAAGTCAGTTTCATTTTTTGTATCATACAATTTTTCATAGTAATCTCTAAAGGCTGTATTAATTTCTAAAGGATCTACAACTACCATTCCGCCATGCCAATAATTTTCCTGATTTTTCACCTTGTTCATAAAAAGATTGCTTCAATCTTAGAAGACTCGAGGCAGCTCTGTTCGCTGATTTTTTTGTCATATTCAGCTCTCATAATCAGTAATTCGTTCTCTAACTTTGGGTCACTTCCTGCATACACTTTTTCTTGAAGAATTTTTAGTTTATGTTCCAGTTGGACTCTCTCCTCTCGAGTCTTCTTAGATTTTGAACCTGTATAACTAATAATATGTCCCCTAATAAAAGCTTTGAAAGCCTCCCCTTTTATACATGCTGATGTTTGTGTAGTATTGATATCAGAGAACTCCTCTATCTGTTTTTCTATGTACTTGACAAATTCCTCATCCTGAAGCCATTTATGCTGAAATTGCCACCTACCTGGTTCCTTTGTCAATTTCTTATCTACATATATGAGACAACAGGGTGCATGATCAGAGATCACAATATTATCATAAAAGCAGTTTTGAATCTTGGACCTTAATTCTGTGGAGATCAAAAAATAGTCAATACGTGAGAATGTCTTGTAGGTATTAGAATAACAAGAGTAGGCTTTAACTTGTGGTTTCATTTCGCTCCATATATCTAGCAATCTCAATTCTTTCATAAAATGCTTAATGATCATCCTGCATCCATTGTGCGTACAGTCCAGTCCTGTTGATCTATCTATACCGGGGTTCAATGTACAATTAAAATCCCCTGCTATTATATGTTGCCCTGTAAGTGATGATAAGATAAGAAATAAATTACGGTAGCAAAGAACTTTTGATCATCTATATTGGGACGGTATAAGTTCACCAGATTTATATTTTCTAATAGCAAAGATCCTTGAATAATTAGATATCTTCCAAATTTGTCTCCAATTACATTTTTCACTTGAAATGGGACTGATTTATGTATGAGAGTCATAACTCCCCTGGCTCGGGATGAAAATGATGAGGTGAATACACTTCCTTGCCATCTACTCCTGATTCTTTTTACATCCTCCTCTATTAGATGAGTTTCTTGTAAAAACACAATTTTTGAACCTATGTCTTTTATTTTATTCATAACTTGTTTAAGTTTTTTAAAATTTTGTAGACCTCTGCAATTCCATGAAGTTAAATTAAGATTAACGCTTTGGTCTATGATCAATAGGGAGTTGGGCTGCACGGTGGCGCAGTGGTTAGCACTGCGGCAGCACAGTTTACCCTTGGCCGGGGGATTGTGGGGATCGTGGGATCGTGGGTTCGATCCCAGCCCCCGACCAACAGTGATCTGTGTGGAGTTTGCATGTTCTCCCCGTGTTGCGTGGGTTTACTCCGGGATTTCTCCGGTTTCCCCTCACATGCCAAAAACATGCATGTTAGGTTAATTGGCTGTTCTAAATTGTCCCTAGATATTTGTTTCCTATAGGCCCTTAGAATAGAGGGTTAGTATTAATGAAAGCGCTTTGAGTGGTCTTTGTGACTAGAAAAGCGCTATATAAGTGCAGGTTAGTTAGTTAGTTAGTTAGTTTGGGATTACCTCGCAATATAAACATGCTCATACAGAGAAGCAAAAACATGAGAAACTACACACAAACAAATTCCCCCTTCCCACATTCGTGGTGATCCCCCCAAAATCAAAAAAAAAAATTCCGTCTCCCGGTATAGCCATCGACCGCTCCACACCCACGAGGACCAGCCAAAGCCACTCCTTCATCCTCCCAATCACCCTAACTCTACTGCTTTAAATGACGTAACATTAACTCTCTTCTGTAGTTTTCCAACTTAACTCCAAAATTTTATAGCAACTTTGTACATCATAGTTTTTTTTTTTTTTTTTTTTTTGTAATACAATCTATATTTTGTAAACTTGCTATATGCTTCAGATCAGTTAGATGCCTGTGCAAATGCTTAAATGTTCTACCTTATATTTTATTCATGTTTAGCTCCCACCAGTCTCTTCTTGGATCTTCTTGATGAACTCCTGCGCCTCCTCAGGGGTCTTGAAGATGTGTGTTCTGCCCTTATACGTGACCAGCAGTCTTGCAGGGTGAATTACTCCATGACGAATCCCAAGGTTGCGCAGCTCTTTACGGACGGGGTCAGACTGCTTCCTCAACTGTTGAATTCCTGTGGCCAAATATGGGTAGAACCGCACCTGTTGATCCTGGTATTTAATTTCTCCTTTGGCTCGCGCCACGTCGGAGATCGTCATCCTGTCTCTGTAGCTGAGGAACTTCATAATTAACGTCCTCGGTGCTGCCTTATTATCTCTCTGTGGTCCAATTCGGTGGGCGCTTTCTAAAACAACTGATGATTGCAGCTCTGCGTTATTCAGCGCTTCTGGGATCCACTTTTCCAAAAAGGAACACGGGTTCCGACCCTCAGTTCCCTCCGGTAGACCCACCAGCCTCAGGTTGTTCCGTCTCGACCGGGACTCCAAGTCCAGGACATTATCTTCCAGACATTTATTTTTTTTTTCCAAAGTGCGCACCTTTAATTGAAGGCCGTCGACGTCATCTTCAGCACTGGAAACTCGAAGCTCCACCTGGGCCACTTGTTTCACACAGTCACCCAATTCCTTTCTCATTCCTTCCAACGCTGCCATAATCCCATCAGTTTTAGATATTTTTAAAAAACTTTATTACGATGTAAATCGCCATTTTTGTTTACCTCGCAATGCATTCTGGGTAGTGACGTAGAATGGTTGCAGCCGTTTTTTCTGTCTTATACAAGCCAAGAAGCGAAGCTACAAACTACTGCCATTTGTCAGTGAAAATGCCACATTGCGCGGCTTTTGGATGTAATTTCCATTCAAAGGGAAATAAAGAGAGCGGGGTAAGCCTCCATAGCTTTCCTAAAGAGGGAAAGTTGAGGAAAAAGTGGGGGCGGCAGCGGCTCAGGAGGTAGAGCAGGTCGTCTAATAACCCGATGGTTGGCGGTTCGCATCACGCTCTCCCCACATATCCTGCCGTTGTGTCCCTGGGCAAGACACTTCACCCGCATTGCCTCCAGTGCCCATAACACTGGGTATGAATGTGTAAAAATGTTTAAATGCTCGGTGGTGGCTGGAGAGGCCGTTGGCGCGGATTGGCAGCCACATTTCCGTCGCTCTGTGAGTGTCTGTGATCATGCGCTATAGCGCACGCTTGATAAAGCTGATATATATATTAATCACGCTATGATAAAGCATGATATTGCTCAAAGCGCGCGCATGAGACATGTCTGTGATCACACGCTATAGCGCACGCCTGATAAAGCTGACATATGTATTAATCACGCTATGATAAAGCACGATATCGCTCAAAGCGCACGCTTGGCTTGACATGTCGAAGATCTGGCTGGCAGTCATTTGGATCGACTTTGGAGCACTGCTTATGGATGTTCAACCTGCAGTCTGAGAAAGCAACAGAGAAATTGCTTTATGTTGCTGAGAGTCCATGTTTATCAGTTCAGTGCCCATCATGCTTGTAGACAGTTTTTTGTGTTTGAGCATTCTATTGTAAGTAAATCAACAATATATAAGTTTCACCTTAAAATAATACTTCCTCAAGCGCACGCTTGAGACACTCAAAGTGGAGAGACACTCGTGGAGTGGAGAGACACTCGAGCGCATGCTATATCGCTCATTTGAGCGATATAGAGCTTTATCATAGTGTGATAAATATATATATATCAGCTTTGTGCGCTTGATAAAAATTCGAACTGTGACAAAATTCGAACTGTGATTTGCTTGAGTGTACGCAAAGCGCACGCTCGTGTGCTTTGAGCGATATCGTGCTTTATCATAGCGTGATTAATACATATGTCAGCTTTATCAGGCGTGCGCTATAGCACGTGATCACAGACATGTCTCATGCATGCGCTTTGAGTGATATCGTGCTTTATCATAGCGTGATTAATACATATGTCAGCTTTATCAGGCGTGCGCTATAGCGCGTGATCACAGACATGTCTCATGCACGCGCTTTGAGTGATATCGTGCTTTATCATAGCGTGATTAATACATATGTCAGCTTTATCAGGCGTGCGCTATAGCGCGTGATCATAGACAGAGTGACGGAAATGTGGCTGCCAATCCACGCCAACGGCCTCTCTGGCCACCACCGAGCATTTAAACATTTTTACACATTCATACACCAAGTGCTCCAAAGTCGATCCAAATGACTGCCAGCCAGATCTTCGACATGTCAAGCCAAGCGTGCACTTTGAGTGATATCGTGCTTTATCATAGTGTGATTAATACATATGTCAGCTTTATCAGGCGTGCGCTATAGCGTGTGATCACAGACATGTCTCATGCGCACACTTTGAGCGATATCATGCTTTATCATAGCGTGATTAATATATATATCAGCTTTATCAAGCGTGCGCTATAGCGCATGATCACAGACACTCAGAGTGATGGAAATGTGGCTGCCAATCCGCGCCAACGGCCTCTCCAGCCACCACCGAGCATTTAAACATTTTTACACATTCATACCCAGTGTTATGGGCACTGGAGGCAATGCGGGTGAAGTGTCTTGCCCAGGGACACAACGGCAGGATATCTGGGGAGAGTGTGATGCGAACCGCCAACCATCGGGTTATTAGACGACCTGCTCTACCTCCTGAGCCGCTGCCGCCCCCACTTTTTCCTCAACTTTCCCTCTTTAGGAAAGCTATGGAGGCTTACCCCGCTCTCTTTATTTCCCTTTGATTGGAAATTACATCCAAAAGCCGCGCAATGTGGCATTTTCAGTGACAAATGGCAGTAGTTAGTAGCTTCGCTTCTTGGCTTGTATAAGACAGAAAAAACGGCTGCAACCATTCTACGTCACTACCCAGAATGCATTGCGACGTAAACAAAAATGGCGATTTACATTGTAATAGTTTTTTAAAAATATATAAAACTGGGAATTATTTTCAAAAAAATTATATTATAGTTATGTTACTAACATCAAAATAAAGCATATAGAGCTAACATGCCAATATACACTACCGTTCAAAAGTTTGGGGTCACCCAGACAATTATTTTGTGTTTTCCATGAAAAGTCACACTTATTTACCACCATGAGTTGTAAAATGAATAGAAAATATAGTCAAGACATTGACAAGGTTAGAAATAATGATTTGTATTTGAAATAATAATTTTTTCCTTCAAACTTTGCTTTCGTCAAAGAATCCTCCATTTGCAGCAATTACAACATTGCAGACCTAACATGATTGCACAAGGGTTTTCTAATCATCCATTAGCCTTCTGACGCAATGAGCAAACACATTGTACCATTAGAACACTGGAGTGATAGTTGCTGGAAATGGGCCTCTATACACCTATGTAGATATTGCACCAAAAACCAGACATTTGCAGCTAGAATAATCATTTACCACATTAGCAATGTATAGAGTGTATTTCTGATTAGTTTAAAGTTATCTTCATTGAAAAAAAGTGCTTTTCTTTCAAAAATAAGGAAATTTCTAAGTGACCCCAAACTTTTGAACGGTAGTGTAATTGGGGTTCCTTTTAAAGTGCTGTGTCCTATTGTGTATATGACGACATCGTCCTTTTGTCTCTGACGGCATTGAGTCTTGATGGTCTATATGACATAAAGACATCAAGGCATAGGGACATCGCAGGAGCATCATAGGCTGTCCTATGATGCAGACATCATAGGCATATCATAGGCCGTCCTATGATTGTGACACACAGACACACAGACACAGACACACACACACAGATTTCTTGAATTTATAGAGTGATTGATTGCCTTGGTCTTGTTTCCCCTCTGGTCCCCCATGTGTGATTATCTGTGCAGCCCCGCCCATCCCGTTTTCAGTAACCATGCCCTGCCGTCTCTGTTTGCTCCTGCTTGTTACTGTTCTGTGTTATGTTGATTACCTGTGGCTACATATATACAGTGGGGCAAAAAAGTATTTAGTCAGTCACCAATTGTGCAAGTTCTCCCACTTAAAAGAGGAGAGAGGTCTCCAATTTTCATCATAGGTATACCTCAACTATGAGAGACAAAATGAGAAAAAAAAAAATCCAGAAAATCACATTGTCTGATTTTTAAAGAATTTATTTGCAAATTATGGTGGAAAATAAGTATTTGGTCACCTACAAACAAGCAAGATTTCTGGCTCTCACAGACCTATGTTTACATTCCTCCTGACTGAGATTAGCGGAAGAACCGGCTCTTATGTCTACCCATACAATCAACAATCAGTTGTTGTCGTCAGCGGATTGGACTCTCAAGGACAATGCCCATGTGCCTTCTGCAAGCAAGAGAGAAAGAGAGATAGACTCTGAACTCTGGACTTGTTTATAAGTCACATGATTATAACATCTATCCACTGCCAGGAGGCGCCCTCTGCTGCTCAATTACAACTGTTACATTTACACTACACAATGACATGCAAATATACACACACTGCTCTCCCTCCCTCTGCTGTGTGATTGTCCACTACTGCTAAATATGCATTGAGGTTTTTTTTTGCCTGCAATCAAAATTTCGCTTACCCATTAAGCGTCAATTTGATAAAACATGTTCTTTTCTCTCGCCTATTGTGTCATATCATTTCTTTTCTTTTTTTCTTTTCTTCTTTATGACTGGCGCCTAGCGGCTGCCCCGGCCTTGGATGCGCTCTGTAGAGCGTGCCCAAATGCCAAGTCACGTTTCGTTACCTTGTATTCATACATGTGTAATGACAATAAAGTTGAATCTCATCTCATCTCATCTCACCTGTAACTTCTTCTTTAAGAGGCTCCTCTGTCCTCCACTCGTTACCTGTATTAATGGCACCTGTTTGAACTCATTATCAGTATAAAAGACACCTGTCCACAACCTCAAACAGTTAGACTCCAAACTCCTATGGCCAAGACCAAAGAGCTGTCAAAGGACACCAGAAACAAAATTGTAGACCTGCACCAGGCTGGGAAGACTGAATCTGCAATAGGTAAGCAGCGTGGTGTGAAAAAATCAACTGTGGGAGCAATTATTAGAAAATGGAAGACATACAAGACCACTGATAATCTCCCTCGATCTGGGGCTCCATGCAAGATTTCACCCCGTGGGGTCAAAATGATCACGAGAACGGTGAGCAAAAATCCCAGAACCACACAGGGGGACCTAGTGAATGACCTGCAGAGAGCTTGGACCAAAGTAACAAAGGCTACCATCAGTAACACACTACGCTGCCAGGGACTCAAATCCTGCAGTGCCAGACGTGTCCCCCTGCTTAAGCCAGTACATGTCCAGGCCCGTCTGAAGTTTGCTAGAGAGCATTTGGATGATCCAGAAGAGGATTGGGAGAATGTCATATGGTCAGATGAAACCAAAATAGAACTTTTTGGTAAAAACTCAACTTGTCGTGTTTGGAGGAGAAAGAACACCATACCTACTGTGAAGCATGGGGGTGGAAACATCGTGCTTTGGGGCTGTTTTTCTGCAAAGGGACCAGGACGACTGATCCGTGTAAAGGAAAGAATGAATCGGGCCATGTATCGTGAGATTTTGAGTGAAAACCTCCTTCCATCAGCAAGGGCATTGAAGATGAAACATGGCTGGGTCTTTCAGCATGACAATGATCCCAAACACACCGCCCGGGCAATGAAGGAGTGGCTTCATAAGAAGCATTTCAAGGTCCTGGAGTGGCCTAGTCAGTCTCCAGATCTCAACCCCATAGAAAATCTTTGGAGGGAGCTGAAAGGCCGTGTTGCCCAGCGACAGCCCCAAAACATCACTGCTCTAGAGGAGATCTGCATGGAGGAATGGGCCAAAATACCAGCAACAGTGTGTGAAAACCTTGTGAAGACTTACAGAAAACGTTTGACCTCTGTCATTGCCAACAAAGGGTATATAACAAAGTATTGTGATGAACTTTTGTTATTGACCAAATACTTATTTTTCACCATAATTTGTAAATAAATTCTTTAAAAATCAGACAATGTGATTTTCTGGATTTTTTTTTTCTCATTTTGTCTTTCATAGTTGAGGTATACCTATGATGAAAATTGGAGACCTCTCTCATCTTTTAAGTGGGAGAACGTGCACAATTGGTGGCTGACTAAATACTTTTTTACCCCACTGTGTGTGTGTATACATAGAGATCATCGGAACATCAGCCTTGTTTATCTGACATCATGTAGACATCATAGGAACATCATAGGCAGTCCTGTGATCGTCAGCATCATAGGACATCATGCAGACATCATAGGAACATCATAGGCGGCCTATGATTGTGACACACTGACAGACAGACACACTGAGATTTCTTGAATTTATAGAGTGACGTACAGGAGAAGGTTTTAAAGTGAATTAAAGCACTATTATTCAAGTGTCGGTGTTGTATAATTTCCATACATCTGACTGTATGTGGACCAAACCGCTGCCTGTATGTCAGAGAAGAGTGTACTGACATTAGAGTCCTGACCTCACTGTCCTGTTTACAAGAATCGGCTATAATCCCGAATTAAAAACTGTCATTGTAATGCATATTATCAAGAACAAATGGTCATAACGGCTGTCATATAAAACAAAACAAAAAAATTACATCCAGGTTCTATGTAATATATGTTTGATTTTTTTCAGCCATATTTGACATACTGTGCAGCAGTACTGGGAGGTACAAATACAGTGGTGTGAAAAAGTGTTTGCCCCTCCCTGATTTCATATTTTTTGTATGTTTGTCACACTTAAATGTTTCAGATCATCAAACAAACTTAAATATTAAAGATATCACAAGTAAACACAAAATGCAGTTTTCAAATGAAAGTTTATTATTAAGGGTAAAAAAAAAATCCAAACCTATATGGCCCTGTGTGGAAAAAGTGATTACCCCCATGCTAAAACATAAATTAAATGTGGTTTATCACATCTTTGGAAAGCTGAGTTCAATTTCTCAAGCCACACCCAGGCCTGATTACTGCCACACCTTTTCTCAATCAAGAAATCACTTAAATAGGACCTGCCTGACAAAGTGAAGTAAGAGTGATGAAGTGACAGTCCAAGGACGGATCACACGTAAGGAGTTGTTCTGAACTCCTTATACAAAGATATAGAGTGATGATAATCAAGTTAGTGGCGGTAATGCACCATTAAGCTTGTTGCCAACCGCCAATTAAATCTAAAAGAAGAAGAAGAACTGAAGTAGACCAAAAGATCCTCAAAAGCTAGACATCATGCTGCGATCCAAAGAAATTCAGGAACAAAATGAGAAACAAAGTAATTGAGATCTGACAGTCTGGAAAAGGTTATAAAACTATTTCTAAAGCTTTGGGACTCCAGCGAACCACAGTGAGAGCTATTATCCACAAATGGCGAAAACATGGAACAGTGGTGAACCTTCCCAGGAGTGGCTGGGTGACCAAAATTACCCCAAGAGCACAGCGACGACTCATCCAAGATGTCACAAAAGACCCCACAGCAACATCCAAAGAACTGCAGGCCTCACTTGCCTTAATTAAGGTCAGTGTTCATGATTCCACCATAAGAAATAGACTGGGCAAAAATGGTCTGCATGGCAGAGTTCCAAGACGAAAACCACTGCTGAGCAAAAAGAACATAAAGGCTCATCTCAGTTTTGCCAGAAAACATCTTGATGATCTCCAAGAGTTTTGGGAAAATACTCTGTGGACTGACGAGACAAAAGTTGAACTTTTTGGAAGGTGTGTCCCCCATTACATCTGGCATAAAAGTAACACAGCATTTCAGAAAAGGAACATCATACCAACAGTAAAATATGGTGGTGGTAGTGTGATGGTCTGGGGCTGTTTTGCTGCTTCAGGACCTGGACTTGCTGTGGTAAATGGAACTATGAATTCTGCTGTCTACCAAAAAATCCTGAAGGAGAATGTCCGGCCATCTGTTCGTGACTTCAAGCTGAAGCACACTTGGGTTCTGCAGCAGGACAATGATCCAAAACACACCAGCAAGTCCACCTCTGAATGGCTTAAGAAAAACAGAATGAAGACTTTGGAGTGGCCTTGTCAAAGTCCTGACCTGAATCCGATGAGATGCTGTGGCATGATCTTAAAAAGGTGGTTCATGCTCGAAAACCCTTAAGTGTGGTCGAATTACAACAATTCTGCAAAGATGAGTGGGCCAGAATTTCTCCACAGCACTGTAAAAGACTCCTTCCCAGTTATCGCAAACGCTTGTGTTGCAAAGCGTGGCCAAACCAGTTATTAGGTTTAGGGGGCAATCACTTTCTCACACAGGGCCATGTAGGTTAGGATTTTTTTCTCCCCTTAATAATAAACACCTTCATTTAAAAACTACATTTTGTGTTTACTTGTGTTATCTTAGATAAATAGATAGATGTACTTCATTGATCCCAACCTGGGAAATTACAGTGTAACAACAGCCTGACAGTAGACAACCAAATGACAGAAACACACACAGCATAATAGACAAAGGGATTACCTATGGAAAGTAAAACTGCTAAAAAAAGCTTATATACATCCTAGATGAATAGATGGTGACCCGAACAGATACATGAATCATACCTGCTGTACAATGCAGGTCTATCAGTTGCAGAGTGAGATGTGAGGTACCAATTAGACTGTAAGGTGCAGTATGGCAGCATAGCATAGAATTCAACATTAGAGTGAGTTATTGTACAGTGAAATGGCATGTGGCAGGAAAGATTTCCTGCACTTAACCGTTCGGCAGTGGAGCTGTAGCAGTCTGCTGGAGAAAGTGCTCTGCTATCTGTCCAGTGTGTGGTGGAGGGAGTGATCAGGATTGTCCATGATGGATCGCATTTTATTTTGTGTCCTCCTCTCCACCACAGTCTCAAAGGTCTCCGGCCTGAGACCAATTTACAGAGCCAGCCCTTTTGATAATCTTGTCAAGTCTGTTGGTGTCGCTGGCTCTGATACTGCTACCCCAAGAGACAGCAGCAAAGAAGATGGCGCTGGCGACAGTAGTCTGGTAGAAAAGCCCCAGCATCCTGTTGCACACACTGAAGGATCTCAGCTTCCTCAGGAAGTAGAGTCTGCTCATCCTCTTCTTGTGCGCAGCATTGGTGTTGGATCTCCAGTCCAGTCCGTTGTTGATCCTGACACCCAGGTATTTGTAGTCCTCAACCACCTCCACATTCTTCCCCCTAATCTGCAATGACTGTGAAGGCGTCCTTTTCTTCCTGAAGCCAATCACCATCTCTCTGGTCTGGCTGACTTTCAGCCTCAGGTGATTCTGCTCTGTCCACTCCACAAATCTGTTTACCAGTGCCCTGTACTCCCCCTCCTCTCCCCCTCTTATACACCCCACAACAGCTGAGTCGTCAGAGAATTTCTGCAGGTGGCATGACTCAGGGTTGTATTGAAAGTCAGTGGTGTATAAGGTGAAGAGAAAAGGAGAGAGCACAGTCCCCTGTGGAGCTCCCATATCACTAACCACCACGTCAGACAAGACACTGCCCAGCCGGACAAACTGTGGCCTGCCTATCAGGTAGCCAGTAATCCAGGAGATCACAGCTGTCGACCCCCATCACCCACAGCTTCTCACCCAGCAGCAGTGGCTGGATGATGTTAAAGGCACTGGGGAAATCAAAGAATGTGATTCCCACAGTGTCTCCTCCGCCATCCAGGTGCAAATGGGCTTGTTGCAGCAGGTAGATGACAGTGTCTTCAACTCTTAAATGGGGCTGATATGCAAACTGCAGAGTGTCCAGCCACATCTTCACCTGTGGCCTCAGGTGGACTAAGACCAGCCTCTCCAGGACCTTCATCACGTGATGTGAGGGCAACTGGTCGATAGTCATTCAGGTCAGATGGAGATGACTTCTTGGGGACAGGAACCAGGCAGGACATCTTCCACAGCACCGGTACTCTCTCCAGACTCAGGCTCAGGTTGTACAGGTGTTTCAGTACCAAAGGTAGTTGGTTGGCACAGGTCCTCAGGGTCCTGGTGGAGATGCGCCTTCCGCTGACAGAGTCTCTCTAGCTGTTTCTTAACTTTCTTTACTATCTTTGTCTAATATTTAATTTTTTTTTGATGATTTGACACATTTAAATGTGACAAACATACAAAAAATAAGAAATCAGGAAGGGGGAAAACACTTTTTCACACCACTGTAAATCCTACACAAATCTGTTCATACTACAGAAGGTAGTGGTTAGGTCCAGCAAAGCAAAAGGCAGAGAAACGACCAAAGCATTAAAGGGATACCTCATGTATTTCTACAAGACAAAAAATGGTTTGATGTTTTCCTTTTATTACAGGCAAGAGCTCCAGCTTTTTTTTTTTTTTTTAAACTTTACCTTTCAGTTGACTGTGGAAAATGGATATTTGTGCTTATAGCTGTGTGTTTTGTTTTTGTTTCATTTTGTTGGCTAAATAAGTACAATAATATAATCAGGTCATTTTGTTGCAAAGTTTTACCACTGCACATCATTATTATTTTAATGGTATTTGTCTCACTGTGTTATTAAAAATGATTCCATCCTCACCCACCTTTGTTCCTCTTTGTTCTAGATGATAGCACCTCTCAACCAGGTGATCAGTGCACTGCACTCGCTGAAAAACTCGGCCACAGCTTCTGTTCAGACCCTCCACAAAGACTTCCCACCTGAGCACAAGACATTTCTCAAAGAGGTGAACTTTAATATGTGGTGTATTTACGTATCAGCTGGCCCTTTTGTTTGATATCTTTGCATGCTCCCAGAATTGTCCTGGTTGGATTTCCCACTCTGGAAGAGTCACAGGAAGATGTTGAATGGCCCGACTCCTGAAGTGGGATTTCTCACTGTAAATGTGTTCTAGCAAGTCGGAAAACCGAGATGGATACCTCCATGAAAGCCACTATTGTGCTTGTTCTGTTGGAAGTGCTAATAAATAGTGCATTTTACTTGAGTGTCCACTTACTGTCGATATTGGGTGCTGTTATTTTGAGTCCTTAACCTGGGAATGGTGCTTGGTGCCCGACTTGAGCAGTCAGAAATCTGACTTTAGGGGGTGGGCTATTCTACAGCTTTGAGTGACTGACTGGGAAAATCTGGCTTTTTATAACTCGTTGAACGTGCTGTCTTTGTATGGGCAAATGAGATGGCTTGCACAGATCCTAAAATGGATAAGTAGTCAAAGTGTTTGTTTAATGGATAGTAAGTGTTCAGAATCTATTTTCATGTTACATTTGTTTTAAATCAGTGAGTAACAAATAAATGATAACAAATTTTCTTTTTTTACCAACAATAAATCATGTTTTGACTCAAATCCAAGTTGTATATGGAAAGATTGCATTTTAATAGACAAAGTCAATAAACAACTGAGCTGGTTACAGGTTAGCCAGCTAGCTGTAACTTTTCCACACAGTCAGCGGTTGCTATGGACAGAGTAAACGGTAGATGTGTTGCCAATAACTACTGTGTGTTTGGAAAAAAAATTAATATGTACAAATTCACAGATTATTTTGCACATCAGAGCTCATTCAGTATCCCTCAAGATCAAACTCTAGGTTAAAGTCATACGGTACCCATTAGGCATCCTGTCATAAGATCTAACATATTCACATTTGTTTTTTGTCTTAGCTTTAACTGTAGCTCAGGTGTTGTGGTTAAAAACTGATTTGAGCCTTGTTTGAAATTTTGACCTTATCATTTGACCTTTTAAACATAAAAACACATCTAGTGCTGCTTTTTCCACGATCTATCTGTCCGCTTATTCTGGTGCCCTTTGGGCATTTGCTTGTTGTCTGGAGCAACCACCATGCCTTGATTCGCTTGTCACGAGTTAATTATTGTAGCTGTTGTAAGAATTTATTTATATAAATAAATAAATATATAAATATATTTATTAAAGAATTCTACTTGTTATAGCTGTAAATACCTGAACAGTTATTTTTGCTTTCCTTTCTCCATAGCCCAGTGTGAGTCTGAAGGATCTCGGACTGTCGAACCTCAGGGTGAATCAGCTGGACGAGCTGGTCAACAGGTTACTACCTGTACTGGGACCAGAAGAGCCTCCCACTGTTCCTTCAGCATGGAGGACGACTCATGTTTCTACAGACAGTTTCTTTCACAACAAGCACGGTGAGAAACTGAGAGCTCTACTCCACTCTGACAGATCTGGGGCCTCATGGACAAAGACTTGCGTGGATTTCCTACTGAAAGATGACATACGTTTAAATCAAGAAAACACCGTAAGCAAAAAATAAAAAAAAAAAAAAAAAAATCCAGATGTATGAAACCATCCGTACGCAGGAATCCAAGCACATTTCCTTTGTACATCCTAATCTGCTTGAAATTGAACGCACGTGAGGAAATACCAGACTCCTCCCTTGACACACCTCCATTTGAATATGCAATTAGATGCAAATAGATACAGTATATACAAGCCCTGCACGTTAGATTCTCCTGTATCCACCATCAAAAATAATGGATTTAATAGAATTTCACAGACTGTGAGTTGGATGCGCTCCTAAATGAGGTAGAGGCACATAAAAACGTTTTAGTTGGCACGCTGTCCTCCGGCATTAGCGCCGGATACAGGTAATTCAATAGCCTGCTCACAGCCCTATAAGATTATTGTTTTCTTTTATTCAGACAGGGATGAGAAGGAGATGTTTATTTAACCTTGACATGTGTCGACTGATATCTGCAGTCGTCCTCAGAAGCATTAGCTGATCGCTGTGATTTGTAGCGTGTATACAGTCATGTGAAAAAAATTAGGACACCCTGTGTAAGCCTGTGTTTTGTTTTGGTTTTTTACATATTTGGACATAATGGATATTTAATATCGGTGTTAAAAATACTGGGGGATTCATGTAATACAACTAAACCATTAAAAATGAATTAAAGACTTTTTTTCAAATTTTCTGTAAAATGTAATTCTAAACAAATAGTGAAGAATAAATTAGGACATCCCCCATCTTTTTTAGGACACCCTCACATTCATTCCAACTTACAGTAAATGGCTAAAATAAATGTTAAAAAATGCAAATAAAAACAAAAACAAGGTTAGACATACAGTGGTGTGAAAAAGTGTTTGCCCCCATCCTGATTTCTCAATTTTTTTGTATGTTTGTTGCACTTAAATGTTTCAGATCATCAAATTTAAATATTAGACAAAGATAACTAAAGTAAACACAAAATGCAGTTTTTAAATGAAGGTGTTTATTATTAAGGGAAAAAAAATCCAAATCTACATGGCTCTGTGTGGGGAAAAAATGATTGCCCCTACACCGAATAACTGGTTGGGCCACCCTTAGCAGAAACAACTGCAATCAAGCGTTTGCGATAACTGGTATTGAGTCTTTTACAGCGCTGTGGAGGAATTCTGGCCCACTCATCTTTGCAGAATTGTTGTAATTCGGCCACATTGGAGGGTTTTCAAGCATGAACTGCCTTGAGATGCCACAGCATCTCAATTGGATTCAGGTCAGGACTTTTACAAGGCCACTCCAGAGTCTTTATTTTGTTCTTCTTAAGCCATTCAGAGGTGGACTTGCTGGTGTGTTTTGGATCATTGCCCTGCTGCAGAATCCAAGAACGCTTCAGCTTGAGGTCACGAACAGGTGGCTGGACATTCTCCTTTACGATTTTTTGGTAGACAGCAGAATTCATGGTTCCATTTACCACAGCAAATCCAGGTCCTGAAGCAGCAAAACAGCCCCAGACCATCACACTACCACCACCATATTTTACTGCCGGTATGTTTCTTTTCTGAAATGCTGTGTTACTTTTATGCCAGATGTAATGGGACACACACCTTCCAAAAAGTTCAGCTTTTGTCTCGTCAGTCCACAGAGTATTATACCCAAAAGTCTTGGGGATCATCAAGATGTTTTCTGGCAAAATTGAGGCGAGCTTTTGTGTTCTTTTTGCTCAACAGTGGTTTTTGTCTTGGAACTGTGCCATGCAGGCCATTTTTGCCCAGTCTCTTTCTTTTTTTCTTTTTTTTTTCTCTTTATTTAATATGGACATAACAAATTACATTAGTACAATCACAAGGAGAGACCAGATGTTTTGCATAGGTGTATATAGCACAAGTGCTAATTCTCAACACCAGTCCATAGGTGGCTTATATAGGTCATAAATTAGCCTATACATACAAAATTTATAAGCTAATTAAAATTACAAATACATTACAAATTATAAATAGAACAAGAGATCCATGATCACAACAAACATAATAATTCAGACTAGATATTTACACATTGCTGGTGGGATTTTAGCCAGTCTTTAACGCCTCTGTTGAAGAGGTTGGCATTTGTCTTCAATTTTAAGTGAGTTGGCAGAGAGTTCCATAAGTTTGCCCCTTTTATGGAGAAAGCAGACTGACCAAATGAAGTTCTAGACATGGTGACAATGCAGTCACCGTTGATGGAAGCTCGTGTGCTTGCTCTGCTAGAGCTCGAGCGTCTAGCCACCAAACCAGAAAAAGGAGGTGAAACAAGATTGTATAGACATTTAAAAACCAGTCTGATATTACAGAAGATAATAAAATTTTCAAAAGTAAAAAGATTGTTCTTGACTAAAATACCACAGTGATGCCACCGCATTGGTTTGCGGTCCAAGATTTTTAAAGCCCGTTTATATATTGCAGTTACGGGTTTTAGTGTAATTTGAAATGTTTGTGACCAAGATGTGATACAGTATGACAGATGTGAAAGAATCATTGCGTGCATACAGTATATGTATAAGCAGTTGTGAATGACAAATCTCTTCTAATGAGACAGAAGCAATTTAAATTGGGTTTGACCTTCTTACAAATGTAATGCACCTGATCCCTAGATACTTGACCTCATTCACTTCAGTAAGCACCTCATTTCCTATTTTAACATCAAAAACATCATTCATGGGCCTGTTTCTAATAGAGATACACATAGCAACAGTTTTTTTGACATTCAAGGTTAAATGCGACAACACAAGCCATTTAGAGATGTTCTGTAAAACCTGGGTCAGGCGCTTAGCTGCCATGCTATAGGGATGTGATTTTTCCGCTAATTCGCAGAATTCCGCTTTTTTTATCATCCAAAAATTTTCAGACCAGATGGCGGCGCTTGCACAACGCAAGGCTCAGCGTCTCTTCAGATTTTGTGGATTAGCAGCAATATTTCTGCTCATTTCGGGTCTGTTCATTCAGAACAGCTTCCTACACCCGAAATGAACTTTTGGACGTTGGATTACAAAATAACGACCTTTTTATCAGCAACCTACGTTTCATCCCTGAGCTCTGGAGAACACCCGACCCTAGGTAAGCTACCCGGCCGACCGGAAGTGCTCGCAGGCGGCGTAGAGACCGTAAACAAAAGCGGGGGAAGCGCGGCGGGCTAAGAGCTAAGCTAAAGCTAACGCCGCTTTCTCTATCCAGCATTTTCCTCACTAATGTACGGTCAGTGGCGAACAGAATGGATGAGCTACGGCTTCGGATCACCAACAATAAGAAACTTATGAACTGCAATATCATGATTTTCACGGAAATATGGCTACATAGTGGAGTACTTGTGTGGCGCCACGAGACGGCTTTTGTTGTGATGTGACGCATTATAAATAAAGCTGAATTGAATTGAATTGAATTACTTGACGGTGCTGTCGAGCTGGCCGGACGGCACACTCTGCGGGCAGACAGAGCAGCTAATGACTCCAGTAAGACTAGAGGTGGGGGAGTATGCATTTATATTAACAAGGCTTGGTGCACGAACTCTGTCACTGTTGGGAGACACTACTCAGCTAACCTGGAGTTTCTCATGGTTAAATGTAGACCTTTATATCAATCAATCAATCAAAGACTTTATTCCAGACTCATGGTCCATCAAAAATAAAATAAATAAATAAAATAAAACAAGACAGTTGAAAACAGATAATAAGAAAAACAATCAAAAAGTTACAAAACAATAAGACACAACTACTAAAAGAAGTACAAAGACAGTACAGACTTTAAAAAGACTACTGTACCAGTGCCTTCTAAACTGTGACTGACAGCGAATAGAACGGAGCTTAATGCTAGACATGACTTGAATGATTTCATTTCTAGATACATCAAGCCGACAGATGAATTTATACATAAGATTCCTTATTACTGCATGCAGTGTATTTACACGTGATGAGACAAATAACTCAGAAGCACTGCACCATCGAGGCTTTAAAGCATCATTGTAAGCAACCTGTAATTTCTGCATACTTTGTTTCGTATAATTTATCCATAAATGAGCAGTGTATAAAGGTGTACAATAGGTTTTAAAAAGAACCAGTTTCACCTCATCTGAACAAAAACCAAACCTGCGTGCAAGAATATTTGCTTGCATGTAGATTTTGCAGCGTTGTCTGAAAATATCATCATCATCAGTCATTCTATCATTAATAAAATGTCCCAGATATTTAATTTTATCCCTGACAATTAATTCCCTGCCTGCCAATTCAAAGACATGGAATTTCATTAACAAATCTTCTTTAGTGCGGCAAATCAGCACACAACTCTTATTTGTATTATATTTTATGTCATTTTCCTCTCCATAAGCAGTACACACTCTTAGTAACTCCTGAAGACCAGCACTACTTGGACTGAGAAGAACTAGATCGTCAGCATACATAAAATGATTCACTAACTTATTCCCTATTAAACACCCAGTTTTACAGGCATTCAGTTGCTTTGATAAATCATCCATATAAAGATTAAACAGGACGGGACAATATACTGCCCTGTCTGACACCACTGCTCACACCAAATGGGGATGAATGACTCTTCCCCCATTTCACCAGCATCTTCTGATGTGCGTACCAGTAAATCAGGATACGTACTAAGTACTTGGGAACCCCCCTGTCAATCATTTTCCTAAACAATATCCTGTGATTAACACGATCAAACGCCTTATATCTGCCATAGGAGTTCACTTTTCACTTTTCTTCATCTTGCCTGCTGAAGATGTTTTGGACTTTATTTAAAAAATATTTTTAACGCCACACATGTGATGGATAATGCTTGTTGGAATATTTTAGGAATGCTATCTTCTTGGAACATAAGTCAATATTATACAGTAATAAGTGACATTGAGCTGTTTGTTTTATGTCATTTAAGCACAGTTCTGGTACTTAAAAATCATAAAAACCCAGGAGCTTCGGGGGGCTTTGCCCCCCTTGCACCCCCACCGGGGCTCTGCCCCAGACCCCGCTGGGGGACTGTGTCCCCCAGACCCCCTGCTAAATTTTCAGATAATTTCCCCAACCCCAAATCACATCCCTAATGCTAGCCGTTTTGGCAGACGAATAAATTACAGTGTCATCAGCATACATCTGGCTGCTGGCACCTGGGCAACTATCGGGCAAGTCGTTGATGTATATTGTGAACAACAATAGCCCTAGTATAGATCCTTGTGGTACTCCCATGTTATTGGTGAGCAACCCAGATTTCTCCCCATTGACCTTGACACATTGTTCTCTCCCCTCCAGGTATGACCTAAATCACTGTATTGCCTCAGTTGAAATCTTGAGGTCTTTTAACTTCGACAGTAGGACAGTGTGGTTTACTGTGTCAAAGGCCTTTTTTAGATCCAGAAACACGGTCCCAACAACATGCTCCTTAACCAATAAAGCCTTGACCTTCTCGATAAAATAAGTTAGCTATTTCTGTGGAATACTTAGGTCTAAACCCAAATTGCTGTGGATAAAGTAATTGGTTGGACTCTAAATGTTCTATCAATTGAGCAGCAACAATCTTCTCCAGAATTTTTGAAACTACGGGCAATATGGCAATCGGCCTGTAGTTGCTTGCTAGGTCCTTGTCTCCCGACTTATAGACCGGGGTGATTACTGCTGTCTTCCATCTCTCTGGAAAGGTATTTGTTCTTATTGACAAGTTGACTAAGTGAGTAATAGGCTCCAACAGACTATTCTGGTGTTTCTTAATTAAGGCAGCATTTAAGATATCAACATCCTTTACCATAGAGTTATTCATTTTCCCAATAATCTCTTTAACTGCATCACTGGATACCTCTTTGATGCGAAAACTGTTGTGAACATTAACATGTTCCTTAGGGAACTTCTGGTTATGGCAGCCACGTAGGAAGACGCGTTTCACACTGCTCTGCTCGTAAAAATAAAAATTTTACTAAAACTCTCTTAATTGGAACAAAAACCCATCCCAGCGTTTTGGCGCGGATATGGTAAAGACCAAGGTTGGGAAATTAGGTGGAGGAATAGGTAACTCGACAAAACAACCCAAGCTAACAGACTTCCACGCTCGAGGCGAAACAGGGAAAACTCCAGAAGCAATGGCGGAGGAGGGAGCCAGCGGCGGAGCGGGAACTGCTGAAGAGGGGACAAATGTAGTGCTCACTGCCATCAACTCCATGAGAACAGAGTTTTCGTCTAAATTTGATGGGATTATAGCAGCAATAGAAGGTATAAGAAAAGAAATAAATGACTGCGTGGAGCGAGTGTCGCAGGCGGAGCTCCGAATTTCAAGTGCTGAAGATGACGTCACCAGCCTACAATCTTAAGTTGCAAACACTGGAATCAAAATGCAAACGTCTAGAAGATAACGTCCTAGGCTTGGAATCCCGATCGCAACGGAATAATTTGAGGCTGGTGGGCCTCCTGGAGGGACGGGACCCATGTTCTTTTTTGGAAAAGTGGATTCCAGAAGCGCCGAATAACGCGGATCTGCAGTCATCGGTCATTTTAGAGAGAGCTCACCGAATCGGCCCACCGAGAGATAATAAATCACCACCGAGGACGCTGATTATGAAGTTCCTCAACTACAGAGACAAGGTGACAGTCACCAATGCAGCGCGAGCTAAAGGGGAAATTAAATACCAGGATCAACAGGTGCAGTTCTATCCAGATTTGGCCACAGGAATTCAACAATTAAGGAGGCAGTTCGACCCCGCCTGCAAAGAGCTGCGCAACCTCGGGATTCGTCACGGAGTAATTCATCTGGCAAGACTGCTGGTCACATATAAAGGGAGAACCCACACCTTCAAGACCCCTCAAGAGGCGCAGGAACTCATCAAGCAGATTCAAAAGGAGACTGGTGGGAGCTAAGCATGAACATGACAAAGGTAGAACATTTACGCATATGTACAGGCATCTGATTGATCTGAAACATATAACATGTCTACAAAATACAGACTGTATTAAAAAAAAAAAAAAGCTATGATGTACAAAGTTGCTATAAAACTTTGAAGTTATGTTGAAAAAACTACAGAAGAGAGTTAATGTCATAAAAATAGTAGTACAGTCAGGGTGATTGAGAGGAGAAAGAGAGAGTGGTTTGACTGATCCTCGCAGGTGTGGAACAGTCACTAGCTATAATGGGAGACGGAATTTTTTTATTTTGGGGGATTACCACGAATGTGGGGAAAAGGAATTTGTTTTTGTTTAGTTTGCAGGATGAATGTTCTATCATCCATGTTTTTGCTTCTCTGTAAGAGTATGTTTATATTGCAAGGTAATCTCAAACTCCTTATTGATCATAGATCAAAGCGTTAATCTTAATTTAACTTCATGGAATTGCAGAGGTCTACAAAATCTCAAAAACCTAAACAAGTTATGAATAAAATAAAAGACATAGATTCAAAAATTGTATTTTTACAAGAAACTCATCTATTAGAGGAGGATGTAAAAAGAATTAGGAGAAGATGGCAAGGTAATGTGTTCACCTCATCATTTTCATCCCGAGCTAGGGGAGTTATGATTCTCATACATAAAACAGTCCCATTTCAAATGAAAAATGTAGTTAGAGACAAATTTGGAAGATATCTAATCATCCAAGGATCTTTGTTATTAGAAAATATAAATCTGGTGAACTTATACGGCCCCAATATTGATGATCAAAACTTTTTTGTTAATTTATTCCTCACTTGATCATCACTTACAGGGCAACATATAATAGCAGGGGATTTTAATTGTACATTGAATCCCAGTATAGATAGATCAACAGGACTGGACTGTACGCACAATGGATGCAGGATAACCATTAATCATTTTATGAAAGAATTGAGATTGCTAGATCTATGGAGAGAAGTGAAACCACAAGTCAAAGCCTATTTTTGTTATTCTAATACCTATAAGACATTCTCACGTATTGACTATTTTTTGATCTCTACAGAATTAAGGTCCAAGATTGAAAACTGTTTCTATGATAATATTGTGATCTCTGATCATGCGCCCTGCTGTCTAGTATATGTAGATAAGAAATTGACAAAGGACCCAGTTAGGTGGCATTTTCAACATAAATGGCTTCAGGATGAGGAATTTGTTAAGTACATAGAAAAACAGATGAGTTCTTTGATATCAATACTACACAAACAACGGCATGTATAAAGTGGGAGGCTTTCAAAGCTTTTATTAGAGGGCATATTAGCATCGGCGGCCGTTTAGTGGAGAGAGTAGAGAACATCAAGTTCCTCGGAGTGCAGATCTCGCAGGACCTGACCTGGAGCAAGAATTCCTTGGAGATCAGGAAGCGAGCTCAGCAGAGACTACACTTCTTGAGGAAACTCAAACAGGCCTCTCTCCCCATCTGCATCCTCAGGACCTTCTACTGAGGTGTGGTGGAGAGTGTTCTGACGTACTGCATTGCTACATGGTACTCCAGCTGCAGTATGTCAGACAAAAAAGCCCTGCAGAGGATAGTCAAGGGGGCGGAGAGGGTAATTGGAGTCTCCCTCCCCTCTGTCCAAGAACTTTTTCAGAACCGTTGTAGGAGCAGGGCACTGAACATTGTCAAGGACCGTTCTCACCCTCTGCATAAACACTTTGAACTTCTTCCATCTGGTAAACGATTCCGGAGCATCAGAGGCAGAACCACCAGACTGATCAACAGCTTCCTCCCACAAGCTGTCAGGATGCTGAACAGCTGACCCGGAATCTCACATACACACTACTGCACCTATGGACATTTTGTATATTATAGTTAGTTATTCTTTTTCCCCAAGTATGTCTCAGGGATGTGTGAATGGATGGGGGGGTGGGAGCTATGTGGGAGTGTGTCTTAATCATGCTGCTTCTTATATGGTTGCCGAGAGAAACGCAATTTCATCTTGCCTGCACTACAGTTGTATGGACAGCAATATGACAATAAAGTTTGATTTGATTTGATATTATTAGTTATACAGGTTCAAAATCTAAGAAGACCCGAGAGGAGAGAGTCCGATTGGAACGTAAAATAAAAATTCTTCAAGAAAAGGTGTATGCAGGAAGTAACCCACAGTTAGAGAACGAATTACTGATTCTGAGAGCTGAATATGACAAAAAATCAGCGAATAGAGCTGCCTCGAGTCTTCTAAGATTGAAGCAAACTTTTTATGAACAAGGTGAAAAATCAGGAAAATTATTGGCATGGCAGATTTAACAATTAGAAATTAAAACACCAATTACCAGTATTATAAGTAACCGACAGGTAGCTATAGATCCTTTAGAAATTAATAGGGCCTTTAGAGATTATTATGAAAAACTATATGATACAAAAAATGAAACCGACTTAACAAAACTAAATGGGTTTTTGGGTGGATTAGCTATACCAGTGGTTCTCAAATGGTCTGGCTTTGGGACCCACCATCACCCCTCAATGACAAGCCGCGACCCAAATCAAAGATTTTCAAATTCTGAAATTTATTGAATGTAAAGATTGTGCATTTTGAACCTGAGGTAGAAGAACAGAATATCACAGTATACAAACACAAAACAAATTTAATGATTAACCAAAATGACCCACTTTTGGGTTGCGACCCACCAGTTGAGAATCACTGATCTATACCATGTATTCCAAATGAAAACAGGGAGATACTGGAGTCTAAAATTAGTCAAGAAGAAGTTGGGCAAGCCATTGATAATATGAAATCAGGAAAAAGAGCAGGACCAGATGGTCTTCCAGTTGACCGCTATAAAAAAATTTAAGAATAAATTAATAAAACCACTGTTGGAAATGGTCTTAGAAGCATTTCAAAATGGTAATTTACCACCATACATGAATAATGCCTTAATTATACTGTTGCCAAAACCAGGTAAACCCCCTAATAAATGTGAAAACATGAGACCAATAAGCCTATTAAATGCTGATCTGATAGATAGATAGATACTTTATTTCGAACAAAAAAGTATAACAAAAACAAAACAAATGACAAATGCAATAAAGAAACAGTATACAGTGTTCGAAAGGGAGAAGGAAGAAGTGAACACTTATTAATTCCATCTCCTCTTTTCCATAAATACACCCATGTGAATTATATACAAATTACCACATTTAAGACCCCAAGTAAACAATTAACTGTATTTTGTACATATCAGCATTAACACCCATCCATCCTAGCATACATTGATGTCCATACATCAAAACCAGCCTCAAACAACACAGATATACACAGTGCTGTCCCACCCACCATTCCATAGTGTCCCATAGTGTCCCAGAGTGAGTATAGTGAATCGTACATATAAATACTACCCTTCTAACATATAACCTTTCAGCAAATAATGTTTGTACCTTTTTTTGAATTGATTTCTGTTTGTACATAGTTTCAGTTCCGGCTCCAGACTGTTCCACAAATCCACCCCACAGACAGATATGCACATACTTTTCTTGGTTGTTCGTATCTTGGGTTTTGTAAAGTTTAAGTCTCCTCTCAAATTATGATCATTGTCTCTTTTTTTTAAAATATTTTTTGTATATTAGTTGGGAATTGATTATTAATTGCCCTGTACATGACTTGTGCTGTCTTAAATTTAACTAAATCGATGAACTTTGACATGTGACTTTAAAAACAACGAATTGGTATGGTCTCTATATCCTACATTATTTATTATCCTTATAGCTCTTTTTTGTAATGTGCATATTGACTGTAGGTTGGTCTTGTAGGTGTTTCCCCAGACTTCTACACAGTAGTTAAGATAAGGTAAAAACAGTGAATTGTACAGTAAGACCAATGATTTATAGTCCAAGATGTGTCTTGTCTTCCCCAGTATGCCTATACATTTTGCCAACTTGGCCCGGATGTGACTGATGTGAGGTTTCCAGCAGATTTTATTGTCTAGCATTACCCCCAGAAACTTATTTTCCTGTACTGTTTCTATTCTGGTATCATCTATCGTTACCATTATTTCATGATTTATTTTATAATTTCCAAACAACATAATCTTTGTTTTTTTTAGATTTAGAGATAATTTATTTTTGTTGAACCACTGCGTTAATTTTTCCATTTCAGTTGTGACCACCTCTAAAACCTGCTGCAAATTCTCACCAGTGCAAAGGATATTTGTGTCATCCGCAAACAAAATAAATTTCAGAATTTTTGATACTTGGCATATGTCATTTATATACAAAATAAAGAGTTTGGGTCCCAAAACTGACCCTTGGGGCACACCACAAGTGATGTCCATGAAGGGTGATTTGTGCTCACCAATTTGTACAAATTGTTGTCTGTTACTTAAATAACTTTCCACCCAACTCAGTCCGACCCCTCTTATTCCATACCTTTTCAGTTTCCTTAATTCAATTCAATTCAACTTTATTTATATAGCGCCATTTCACAACAACAGTCATCTCATAGCACTATCAACTGTAGGGGGGAACCCCCACAGTTGCAGAAAGACCCCAGCAATCAGGCGATCCCCTGTGAGCAAGCACTTGGCGACGGTGGAGAGGAAAAACTCCCTTTTAACAGGAAGAAACCTCCAGCAGAACCAGGCTCAGGGAGGGGCAGTCATCTGCTGCGACTGGCTGGGGGGTGAGGGGATAGAGAAGAAGAAAAGAACAGACATGTAGAGAGCAAACAGCACGATGGGGACTCAATCTATGGGAGAGAACAAACAAATGTTAATGACCAGCAAAAAAAAAATATTTCATAGAGAGTGAGGAAAGGAGTGAGGCCCAGTGCATTACTGGAGGTCCCCCGGCTGACTAAACCTATTAGCAGCATAACTAAGGGAGGGTTCAGAAACACATGATCCCTCCCTAATTGTAGGCTATATCAAAAAGGTAGGTTTTAGCCCTATTCTTAAAAACAGAGATCGAGTCTTGACTCCCGAATCCAGATTGGCAGCTGATTCCACAGGAGAGGAGCTTGATAACTGAAGGCTCTGCCTCCCATTGTACTTTTGGAGATTCTAGGTATTACAAGTAATCCTGCATTTTGGGAGCGTAGTGCTCTGTTAGGATAATACGGTTGTATCAGATCTTTTAAATGAAAAGGAGCCTGATTGTTTAGAGCTTTGTAAGTAAGAAGAAGGATTTTAAACTTAATTCTAAACTCTATGGGAAGCCAATGAAGGGAGGCCAGAACCGGAGAGATATGATCTCTCTTTCTAGTACCTGTTAAAACTCTTGCTGCAGCATTTTGGATCAGCTGAAGACTTTTTAAAGATGTTTTAGGACAGCCTGATAATAAAGAATTACAATAATCTAATCTCGAGCTGACAAAAGCGTGGATCAGCTTCTCAGCATCACTTTGAGACAAGATGCTCCTAATCTTGGCAATATTACGCAAATGATAGAAGGCAGTCTTAGAAACAAATTTAATATATGAATTGAAGGACAAATCCTGATCAAAAATAACTCCAAGGTTCCTCACAGAGCTATTAAGAGAAAGAGTAACTGCATCCAAACTGAAAGTTTGATTTGGAAAGGAATTTCTAAGGTTTTTTGGACCAGCAAGAATGACTTCAGTCTTATCTGAATTTAATAGCAGGAAATTACAAGTCATCCAAGCTTTGATTTCCTTAAGACAGGCTTCTATCTTGGCTAATTGATTACTATCATCTGGCTTCATTGACAGGTATAATTGTGTGTCATCTGCATAACAATGAAAATGTATACAGTGCTTTCTGATAATGTTGCCTAACGGAAGCATATATAAACTAAAAAGAGTAGGGCTTAGCACAGATCCCTGTGGAACTCCATGACTAAGCTTTGAGTTGAAAGAAAACTCATTATTTACATTAACAAACTGGAACCTATCAGATAAATAAGATCTAAACCATTGCAACGAAGTTCCATTAAGTCCAACATAGTGTTCTAATCTGTCAAGTAGAATATTATGATCGATAGTATCAAAAGCTGCACTAAGGTCTAAAAGGACAAGTACAGAAACTAGTCCATTATCAGATGCAATGAGGAGGTCGTTAGTGACCTTCGCTAAGGCTGTTTCAGTACTATGATGGATTCTAAACCCAGATTGAAACTCTTCAAGTAAACCATTTCCCTGCAGGTGGTCAAATAATTGCGTAGCAACAACTCTTTCTAAGATTTTTGAAATGAAAGGGAGATCTCATTAGAGATTGGTCTATAGTTAGCTAAAACTCCTGGATCTAGCGTTGGCTTTTTGAGTAAGGGTTTAATTACAGCTGTTTTAAAAGCCTGCGGTACATGGCCTAAAGTTAATGAAGAATTGATTATATGAAGAATAAAGCTACCAATAAGTGGGAAGACTTCTTTAAATAACCTGGTAGGAATAGGGTCTAAAAGACAAGTTGAAGGTTTGGATGAGGAAACTGTTTTGTCTAACTCACAAAGGTCGATTGGAGTAAACTCATCAAGACAGAGATCAATAGAAGGAGTTGTAGTAGTTACAGTATTTAAGTTAACTGTGGGAAGAATCTGATTGATTTTATCTCTGATGGATGAAATTTTATTATTGAAAAAGTTCATAAAGTCCTGACTAGTAAGCTCTAAGGGAATGCTAGGATTGACAGAGTCCTGACTCTTTGTCAACCTGGCTACAGTACTGAAAAGAAACCTGGGATTATTCTTGTTCTCTTCTATTAATGCAGAGTTATAACTCATTCTAGCTTTTCTAAGAGATTTTTTATAAATTAAAAGATGATTTCTCCAAGCTAAATAGATTTCATCTAAATTAGTAGAGCGCCATTTTCTTTCTAATTGACGAGTCTTCTGTTTTAAGCTACGAGTTTCTGTGTTGAACCAAGGAGTTAGAAATCTCTGATTAGACTTTTTCTTTTTTAAGGGGGCCACCAAGTCTAGAGTCTGATGCAGAGAAGCTGAAACACTATCCACCAGGTTATCAATTACAGAAGGAGCAAGCTGTCTATAGCTTATTTCCGTTGTGTTGACACATGGCATAGAGGAAACAATCTGCATAAATTTGGAAACAGCATCATCGGAGAGGCATCTACTGTAATAATATTTTTCTTTAGGAGCCAAAGTAAAATCAAAGGTTAACAGACAGTGGTCTGACAGTACAGGGTTATGAGGAGACACTACAAGATTTTCTATTTCTATGCCATATGTCAGAACAAGGTCCAATGTATGGTGGAGGTAATGAGTAGAATTTCCTACTTTCTGAGAAAACCCAATCGAGTCTAATATTGAATTGAATGCCATATTAAGGCAGTCACTATCTACATCCACATGTATATTAAAGTCCCCTACTATAATTATTCTATCAGATTTCAGCACTAAATCAGCTAAGAAATCAGCAAATTCGGATAAAAATTCTGAGTAGGTTGATGGGGGACGATAAACTATGGCAAATAAAATTGGGTTTAACCTAAAATTGCTAAAGTGCCCAATACTGAGGACCAGGCCCTCAAAGGAATTATAACATGTTTTTTGCTTTACATTAACTAGTAATTTGGAATGGTAAATTGTTGCTACTCCTCCTCCACGACCAGAACTTCTGGGATTTTGACAGTTTAAATAACCAGAGGGAGTTGATTCATTTAAACCAACATAATCCTCTTGCCCTAACCTCTGTAAGGGATATTAAATCAATCTGATGATCAATTAACAAATCATGGACTAACAGAGACTTGGGAGTTAGAGACCTAATATTTAATAAACCACATTTAATTTTTAAATTATGAGGAGGAACAGAGGCCAAATCATTCAATTTAGAGGCTTTATGTTTAATTTGAGTTTTACCAATATTTTGCTTTATCACTTTGGGATGCTTATACATTATATTTTTATTTACTTTGGAGGGAGCAGACAACGATTCTCTGATGGGGAAGACAGGGGCTAAGCTGAGGGGTGGCGGATGAAGAGGAGCTGCAGAGAGGCGTGTAAGACTGTGACTCTGCTTCCTGGTCCCAACTCTGAGTAGTCAGGGTTTTGGAAATTTGGATAAAAAAGATGCCAGATTGTTAGATAAATGAGAAGCACCATCCAAAGTAGGATGAATGCTGTCTCGTCTCATAAGACCAGGTTTTCCCCAAAAAGAGCTCCAATTGTCAATGTAGCCCACGTCATTTTTAGGACACCACACAGACAGCCAGCGGTTCAAGGATGACGAGCGGCTAAACATGTCATCACTGGTCACATTGGGGAGGGGCCCAGAGAATACTACAGTGGCAGACATCGTTTTTACAAAGTCACACACCGATTCTATATTAAGTTTCGTGACTTCCGACTGCCGGAGACGGATGTCATTAATGCCGGCGTGAATAACAATTGTGGAATATTTACAGTTACTTTTAGCCAGCATTTTCAAATTTGACTCGATGTCGCCTGCTCTGGCCCCAGGAATGCATTTGACTATGGCCGCTGGAGTCTCTAGGTTCACGTTTCTGACTACAGAGTCGCCAATGATCAGAGTTTTTTCCTCAGCGGGTGTGTCGCTGAGCGGGGAGATACGATTAGAAACGTGAACAGGTTGGTGGTGTACCGGGGCTTTGCGACTAGGCTTCCTTCTCACCGTCACCCACCCAGTCTCCTCGCTGCTGAGGAGAGCCGGGGGACCGCTGACAGTGGGACCTAAGCTAGCTAGCTCCGCTGCAGCTAATGGGCGTCCGTCAAGATTAACTGGCGCAGACGGTGTTTCAATGCAGCGGAGCCGGGATTCCAAATCAGACAACCTCGCCTCGAGCGCCTCAAAAAGACAACATTTATTACATTTACCGTTATCACTAAAAGAGGCAGAGGTGTAGCTAAACATCTGACAGAGAGAGCACACCAGAGGAGGAGAGGAAAGAGAGCTAGTAGCCATAGCTAGTGGCTGGAGAGCAAACCACACAGGCAGACAGCAAAACAGGAAGTGACGATACGTTACCACAAGGAAGTGACGATCCAATCCCTTAATTTCCTTAGTAGTATTCTGTGGTCAATGGTGTCAAAAGCTTTCTTTAAATCTATAAATACTCCTACAGCAAACTTTTTTTTAATCTATACAACTAGTAATTTCTTCTAGAAGTTCGATCAGTGCCAAAGATGTAGATTTATCTGCTCTAAAACCATACTGGCTGTCTGTAAGGAGGTTGTGTTTTTCAATGAAATCATCCAGTCTCTTAGTGAAGATTTTTTCAAGTATTTTGGAGAATTGTGAGAGTAAAGAGACTGGCCTGTAATTTGTGAAACAATGACTGTCTCCTGTTTTGTATAGAGGTATTACTTTTGCTATTTTCATTTTGTTTGGAAATTTACCAGTTTGAAATGACAGGTTACAGATGTGGGTGAGTGGCTTAACAATTCCTTCAATTCCTTTTTTCACTATTGTCATGTCAATTTCATTCCAGTCCGTTGATTTTTTTGTTCCTAAATTTACTCACAGTCTCGATAATTTCCTTTTCATTAACTGCACCCAAAAAGATTGTGTTTGGATTTCTATCTTCTATTTCATTTACCGAACCACTGTTGTTTCTGTTGCCACTATTGATTTTGCTAATTCAGGACCAACGTTTACAAAAAATTTATTGAAACCACTGACCACATCCTCCATATTATTTATCAAATTGCCATTTTCAATAAAATATTCTGGATAATTAGCATTCTTAGGTCGATTACTAATAATCCCATTGAGTACTTGCCATATTCCTCTTAAGTTATTTTTATTATCCTCTAATATTCTGTTGTAATATTCTTTCTTACAGGTCCTCATTATATTAGTAAGCTTATTTTTATATCTTTTATATTTGATCTCAGCCTCCACCATTCTGCACTTAATGAATTGTTTATATAATGCATTCTTCTTTTTACATGCATTTATTAACCCCTTGGTTAAATAATCTGTAAAATTTTAGCAAAACAACTGCAAGAAATATTACCAAATATTATTAACCGAGATCAGAATGGCTTTATAATGGGAAGACAAGGCTTCCATAATGTAAGAAGACTATTTAATATCATTTATTCCAATAAAGAAGCACCGGATACAGCTGTCCTATCATTGGACGCCGAAAAGGCCTTTGATAGAGTCGAATGGCCCTCTCTTTTTGAAGTCCTACAAAGGTTTGGACTTGGAAATAATAATTTTCATAACTCACTGTCACAATTTAGCCCAATACGGGGTAATCAATATTTTACACCAGGGAGAGCGGATACTGTATTTAAAATATGGAATTTAAAAGGGATTCAAAAGATTCAAGACTTATATTTGTCACGCTCAGACAACTAACTAACTAACTAACCTGCACTTATATAGCGCTTTTCCTCTGTTTAGTCTAGGTAATCTATTACATAAGAATACATAATATACATTCACCAATTTGGAATTTGCAAGGTCCACACATATCATTCACCTTCTTCTTCAGAAGTTATGTTTAATTTCTTTACATAATCAATGAAAGGTCTCCATATATTCTCAAACACATTTTCCTTTGATTTCAGTATGTATGTTATTCTTTCTAGTGGAAGGTTTGTTAACATCTGTCTTGACCACTGAGTCACACTGGTCTATGAGTGTTTTTCCACAATAGTGCAATACATTTTTTGGCATTAAGCAAACCAAGGTCTATGAATGCTCTTTCACTCTTATTAAAGTTGTGTTTTTCTGGATACAGACCCAACAAAAACAGTTGAGGGTTCAATGTGAATTGTTTTGAAATTATTTTTTCAATTGTTACCCTCACCTCTTCCCAAAACATTCTGATTTTTCTACATTCCCATAAACAGTGAAATAGGGTTCCTTTATTTTCTATACATTTTGTGCATGTATCTGGTATACATGCACAGTTATATCTATTTAACTCCACTGGTGTAACATACATCCTCATTTACCATTTAAAATGTATCAGTTTAAGACGTACATTTATTGATTTGGTTTGAGCTTCTGCACAAGCCATTTCCCATTGTTCCTCTGGAATTTCAATTTGCAGGTCTTCTTTCCAATGATTCAGTCTTTTCTGTGAGTTTTCACTTGAGAATAGTGTCAATGAGTTATAAAACTCTGAAATAATACCCTTTCTCTTACTATCTTTAGTCAAAATTTTTTCCAAGGATGAATAAGTAGGTCGGGTGAGAGCATTATTTTGATTTGATCGAATAAAATTTCTAAGCTGAAGATATTTAAAAAAATGTGTTCTATTAAGATTGAATTTAATCCACAGTTCTTCAAAAGACATTAGGTTATCTGAACGTGACAAAGTCTTGAATCTTTTGAATCCCTTTTAAATTCCATACTTTAAATACAGCATCCGCTCTCCCTGGTGTAAAATATTGATTACCCCATATTGGGCTAAATTGTGACAATAAGTGTGGTTCTTTTAAATATTTTTTGGTTTCACACCATATTTTGATCATGTGCTTTACAATTGGATTTTTAACTTGTTTCTGTAATTTTTTAGCTGAGTCTGAGTATATGAATAAGGGAAGAGGTAAAGGTAAATTGTATGATTCCATTTCAGTCCAGTGAGGAGGATCATTTGATGAAAAATAATATGTCATAGACCTCAGTTGTGCTGACCAGTAATACAACATAAAGTTTGGACATTTCAGACCTCCACGATCAAATGGTAAATATAGTAAGGACAAACGTAATCTAGCCTTCTTATTGTTCCATATAAATTCCACTAACTTTTTTTTAATTCTTGAGAATAGATCTGAAGGTGGTGGTAAAGGAATGTATTGAAATAAATAAAATATTTTTGGTAAGATATTACTTTTAAGTATATTCTCCCGATCACCGACATTGGTAGTGACATCCATCTCTGAAGTAACTCATTAATATCTGTCATTAAGGCTTCATAGTTGGCACTGGCGACTGATTCTAGCTTAGGCAAAATTTGAATTCCTAAATATTTAAACTGATTTACAACATTGAATTGGTTTACCTCAGGAGCTGGGTGATTTCTGTGGTTCTCATTTAGCATTAATATTGAAGATTTTGTTTTATTTATTTTATATCCTGATATATCCCCAAAGTTCTTTATTAAATTTAACAAGGTCGGAATTGATTTTTTAAAATTCGACATAAACAAAATTATATCATCGGCATACAGGGAGATTTTATGTTCTGTTGGTCCTACTTTAATTCCATATATTTGTGGATGTAAAAGTACTGCCATCGCCAAAGGTTCAATTGCCATAGTAAACGATAAGGGTGAAAGTGGACAGCCTTGTCGACATCCTCTATTGATTTTTATTGATTCTGAGATATTGCTGTTTGTTCGGATTTCTGCTGTAGCATTATTGTATATTATCTGGACCCATTTTATGAAATTATTTCCAAGTCCAAACCTTTGTAGGACTTCAGAAAGATAGGGTCGAATGGCCCTATCAAAGGCCTTTTCGGCGTCCAATGATAGGAGAGCTGTATCCGGTGCTTCTTTATTGGAATAAATAATATTAAATAGTCTTCTTACATTATGGAAGCCTTGTCTTCCCATTATAAAGCCATTCTGATCTCGGTTAATAATATTTGGTAATATTTCTTGTAGTCGTTTTGCTAAAATTTTAGATTATCTTAAGATCAGCATTTAACCTCTTGCACTCCGTTGTACCGCGGGTGGGCAAGTCTCTGGGTCCCAGAGCGCACGAGGGTGCTCTCGTGCTCTCTAGGACGCACGAGAGCCTGCCTCCAAGCACGCACTGGGGAAAAAAAAAAAAAGTTCTTCCACTACAGACACAGCCGCGAACAGATCAGATATGATTGACCTCTCATTCGACTAATAAGAGCCTTGAATTGGATTTCTGAAACCTTGAAGAACCAATGACTGAAAACCTAGCAAGAAGGACCCACCTACCAACGCTGTGAATGCAGAGAGCCAATTGAAGCACAGAAGTTTGCGAGCTTTTTTGTGTAAGGCTGGGTGAAGAGAGACTGACTGCTGCAGCAGATGACAAAAAGGACCTGCAGGAAGAACCCCACAGACCCAGCAGCACGGAGACCATCCACAAGTGCAACCTGTGTGACAGCGACTGCCATTCGCGCATCGGCATGTTCGGCCAGGCGGTGCTTTTTTTGTTTTTGTCCCAGCAGAATAGACATTAGGATTGTCTTCTATAGTCATCATAGACCGACGGAGGCCGACGACAAAGGCTGAGTGACACTTTGCCAGTCTATTTTTAATTACTACTGTTATTTGTTTTGAAAAATCGTTCGCCAAAAACCGCAATCATGGAAGCGCAAAACCACAATAATGGAATTATGTTTTGATCGGGTCACGAGACCAGCGTTGCGTTCGTCTGACAATGAGGAAGAAGTTGGCCAGCTCCGCTTTTGCTGTGAAGAGGTAAGGTGTTCTAAGCTAAATTACAATTTTCAGGGATAAAGAATAATCAAGATGACTTTTGACCAATCGGTAAATTACAACTGTGCGGCGCACACACGGTTCCTTCGCCGCGTCCGGACCGTGAACGCCCCCCCCCCCCCCGCTATTCTTCTGTAGCGAGGGGGGGGGGAAGCCGCGGTGACTGCGCCGCGGTCGCCACATGAGTCTAATCCATCATGTAGCGATGGCCGATGCCCGTCCTCTGTAGCGAGGACGGACATCGGCCACACGCGCACACATGCACACACACACAGCCCTGAGTGCCAGCTTTCATTAGAGCCCAAGATGAAGCTTCTATATTGAATCATTCAAAAGTTAGACGTTTTTCCAAACTGTGCCATTTGGCACAATTTGGCACAGTTCAAAAACGCCTGGGAACTACCTGAGGAAAAAGCTGTGTAATATATTCATTTTTTGTGGTATTGTTACAAAATTTGGACCTCAGCTGGATAACACTTGGTTCTACATTTCTGTTGCATTTTCCAGCCTGGATCTGAAGCTGTGTGTTATTTGCAAGCATTTGTATCCGAAAAAACACCCAGGCCAAATTTATTTTCTTCAAGTTCACTATGTTTAGATGACTGTAACTCAGTGGCCGGAGCACTTAGAGAGATTGTTTTTTTTGCCAAAAAATTCAAAGTGTTTTCTTTTAAATGAGACCAACCCCATGAAGATGCTGCAAAGGGTTGAAGAACAGCTTTCAATTTACTTTGGGTACGTTATTTTTTGGCGTTTTTAGGGAAATTGACCGGAGTGCAAGGGGTTAATAGGCTTATTGGTCTCATGTTTTCACATTTATTAGGGGGTTTACCTGGTTTTGGCAACAGTATAATTAAGGCATTATTCATGTATGGTGGTAAATTACCATTTTGAAATGCTTCTAAAACCATTTCCAAAAGTGGTTTTATTAATTTATTCTTAAATTTTTTTTATAGAGGTCAACTGGAAGACCATCTGGTCCTGCTCTTTTTCCTGATTTCATATTATCAATGGCTAGCCTAACTTCTTCTTGACTAATTTTAGACTCCAGTATCTCCCTGTTTTCATTTGGAATACACAGTATAGATAATCCACCCAAAAACCCATTCAGTTTTGTTACGTCAGTTTCATTTTTTGTATCATATAGTTTTTCATAATAATCTCTAAAGGCACTATTAATTTCTAAAGGATCTATAACTACCTGTCCGTTACTTATAATACTGGTAATTGGTGTTTTAAATTCTAAATTGTTTAATCTACCATGCCAATAATTTTCCTGATTTTTCACCTTGTTCATAAAAAGTTTGCTTCAATCTTAGAAGACTCGAGGCAGCTCTATTCGCTGATTTTTTGTCATATTCAGCTCTCAGAATCAGTAATTCGTTCTCTAACTGTGGGTTACTTCCTGCATACACCTTTTCTTGAAGAATTTTTATTTTACGTTCCAATTGGACTCTCTCCTCTCGAGTCTTCTTAGATTTTGAACCTGTATTACTAATAATATGCCCCCTAATAAAAGCTTTGAAAGCCTCCCACTTTATACATGCCGTTGTTTGTGTAGTATTAATATCAAAGAACTCATCTGTTTTTCTATGTACTTAACAAATTTCTCATCCTGAAGCCATTTATGCTGAAAATGCCACCTACCTGGATCCTTTGTCAATTTCTTATCTGCATATATTAGATAACAGGGTGCATGATCAGAGATCACAATGTTTTCATAGAAACAGTTTTGAATCTTGGACCTTAATTCTGTAGAGATCGTTATTGTTCTTTTTTTTTTTCCACAATATCTTTATTGAACCTTTTTTTTTTTTTTTAACAAACATGATACAAACAATCAAACACCAACGCTAAAGCACTACAAAAAAAAAAAAAATGCACTAAAAACACCAACAACCACCAACAAAATCAAGTCTTCAACAATGCTCCTCCGTCTAGTCCAGACAATCCAATACATAAGTATACATATTATGTTCACCAGTTTGGAATTCACAAGGTCCACACACATCATTCACCTTCTTCTTCAAGAGTTATGTTTAAATTTTTTACATAATCAATAAAAGGTCTCCATATATTCTCAAACACAATTTCCTTTGATTTCAGTATATATGTTATTCTTTCTAATGGAAGGTTTGTTAACATCTGTCTTAACCACTGAGTCACATCTGGTCTATGAGTCTTTTTCCATAATAGTGCAATACATTTTTTGGCATTAAGCAAAGTGAGGTCTATGAATGTTCTTTCACTTTTATTAAAATTATGCTTTTCTGGGTACAGACCCAACAAAAACAGTTTAGGATTCAGTATGATTTGTTTTGAGATTATTTTTTCAATTGTTACCCTCACCTCTTCCCAAAACATTCTTATTAATCTACATTCCCATAAACAATGAAATAGGGTTCCTTTACTTTCCATGCATTTTGTGCATGTATCTGGTATATTTTTGTTATATCTATTTAACTCCTCCGGTGTAACATACATCCGCATTAACCATTTGAAATGTATCAATTTAAGGCGTGCATTTATTGATTTGGTTTGAGCTTCTGTACAAGCCAATTCCCATTGTTCCTCCGAAATTTCAATTTGCAGATCTTCTTTCCAGTAGTTTAATCTTTTCAGTGAATTTTCACTTGAAGATAGTGTCAATGAGTTATAAAACTCTGAAATAATACCCTTTCTTTTACTATCTTTCATCATCATTTTTTCCAAGGATGAATAAATAGGTCGAGTGAGAGCTTTATTTTGATTTGATCGAATAAAGTTTCTAAGTTGAAGATATTTAAAAAAATGTGTTCTATTGAGATTAAATTTGATCCTCAGCTCTTCAAAAGACATTATGTTGTCTGCACATGGCAAATATAAATCCTGAATCTTTTGTATCCCTTTTAAATTCCATACTTTAAATACAGCGTCCGCTCTCCCTGGTTTAAAATATTGATTACCCCATATTGGACTAAATTGTGACAATAACTGTGGTTCTTTTAAATAGTTTTTAGCTTCACACCCTTTTTTGATCATATGCTTTACAAATGGATTTTTAACTTGTTTTTGTAATTTTTTTGCCGAATCTGAGTATATGAATATGGGAAGAGGTAAAGGTAAATTGTATGATTCCATTTCAGTCCAGTGAGGGAGATCATTTGATGAAAAATAATATGTCATAGACCTCAGTTGTGCCGACCAATAATACAACATAAAATTTGGACATTTCAGACCTCCACGATCAAATGGTAAATATAATAAAGACATACGTAATCTAGCCCTCCTGTTGTTCCATATAAATTCCACTAACTTTTTTTTTATTCTTGAGAATAGATCTAAAGGTGGTGATAAGGGAATGTATTGAAATAAATAAAGTATTTTAGGTAAAATATTACTTTTAAGTATATTGATTCTCCCGATCATCGACATTGGTAGTGACATCCATCTCTGAGTTAACTCATTGATATCTGACATTAAGGCTTCATAGTTGACGCTGGCGACTGATTCTAGCTTAGGCATAATTTGGATTCCTAAATATTTAAACTGATTTACAACATTGAATTGATTTGCCTCAGGGGCTGGGTAATTTCTCTGGGTCTCATTTAGCATTAATATTGAAGATTTAGTTTTATTTATTTTATATCCTGATATTTCCCCAAAATTCTTTATTAAATTCAACAAGGTTGGAATTGATTTTTTTAGATTCGACATAAACAAAATTATATCATCGGCGTACAGGGAGATTTTATGTTCTGTTGGTCCAACTTTAATTCCATATATTTGTGAATGTAAACGTATCGCTATCGCTAAAGGTTCAATTGCCATAGTAAACAGTAAAGGTGAAAGTGGACAGCCTTGTCGACATCCTCTATTGATTTTTATTGGTTTTGAAATATTGTTATTTGTTAGGATTTCTGCTGTAGCATTATTGTATATTATTTGAACCCATTTTATGAAATTATTTCCAAGTCCAAACCTTTGTAGGACTTCAAAAAGAAAGGGCCATTCAACTCTATCAAAGGCCTTTTCGGCATCCAATGATAGGAGAGCTGTATCCGGTGCTTCTTTATTAAAATAAATAATATTAAATAGTCTTCTTACATTATGGAAGCCTTGTCTACCCTTTATAAAGCCATTCTGATCTCGATTAATAATATTTGGTAAAATTTCTTGTATTCGTCTTGCTAAAATTTTACAGATTATCTTAAGGTCGGCGTTTAATAGGCTTATTGGTCTCATATTTTCACATTTATTAGAGGGCTTACCTGGTTTTGGCAACAGTATAATTAAGGCATTATTTATGTATGATGGTAAATTATTATTTTGAAATGCTTCTAAAACCATTTCCAAAAAAGGTTTTATTAATTTATTCTTAAATTTTTTATAAAGGTCAACTGGAAGACCATCTGGTCCTGCACTTTTTCCTGATTTCATATTATCAATGGCTAGCCCAACTTCTTCTTGACTAATTTTAGACTCCAATATCTCCCTGTTTTCATTTGGTATACACGGTATAGATAGTTCGTTCAAAAACCCATTTAGTTTTGTTAAATCAGGTTCATTTTTGGTATCATATAATTTTTCATAGTAATCTCTAAAGGCTCTATTAATTTCTAAAGGATCTATAACTACCTGTCCGTTACTTATAATACTGGTAATTGGTGTTTTAATTTCCAATTGTTTAATCTGCCATGCTAATAATTTTCCTGATTTTTCACCTTGTTCATAAAAAATTGTTTCAATCTTAGAAGACTCGAGGCAGCTCTATTCGCTGATTTTTTGTCGTATTCAGCTCTCAAAATCAGTAATTCATTCTCCAACCTTGGGTCACTTCCTGCATACACTTTTTCCTGAAGACTTTTTATTTTATGTTCCAATTTAGCTCTCTCCTCTCGAGTCTTCTTAGATTTTGATCCTGTATAACTAATAATATGTCCCCTAATAAAAGCTTTGAAAGCCTCCCACTTTACACATGCTGATGTTTGTGTAGTATTGATGTCAAAGAACTCGTCTATCTGTTTTTCTATATACTTGACAAATTCCTCATCCTGAAGCCATTTATGCTGAAATTGCCATCTACCTGATTCCTTTGTCAATTTTTTATCTACATATATTAGACAACAGGGTGCATGATCAGAGATCACGATGTTATCATAAAAGCAGTTTTGAATCTTGGACCTTAATTCCGTGGAAATCAAAAAATAATCAATACGTGAGAATGTCTTGTAGGTACTGGAATAACAAGAATAGGCTTTAACTTGTGGTTTCATTTCTCTCCATATATCTAACAATCTCAATTCTTTCATAAAATGATTAATAGTCATCCTACATCCAATGTGCGTACAATCCAGTCCTGTTGATCTATCCACACCTGGATTCAATATACAATTAAAATCCCCTGCTGTTATATGTTGCCCTGTAAGTGATGATAAGATGAGAAATAAATTAGCAAAGAACTTCTGATCATCTATATTGGGACCATATAAGTTCACAAGATTTATATTTTCTAATAGCAAAGAACCTTGAATGATTACATATCTTCCAAATTTGTCTCCAATTACATTTTTCACTTGAAAAGGAACTGATTTATGTATGAGAGTCATAACTCCCCTGGCTCGGGATGAAAATGAAGAGGTGAATACACTTCCCTGCCATCTACTCCTAATTCTTTTAACATCCTCCTCTATCAGATGAGTTTCTTGTAAAAACACAATTCTTGAACCCATGTCCTTTATTTTATTCATAACTTGTTTAAGTTTTTTTAAATTTTGTAGACCTCTGCAATTCCATGAAGTTAAATTAAGATTAACACTTTGGTCCATGATCAATAGAGAGTTTGGGATTACCTTGCAGTGTAAACATGCTCATACAGAGAAGCAAAAACATGAGTGGTTGAACATTCATCCTACAAACTACACACAAACAAATTTCCCCTTCCCACACTTGTGGCAAACCCCCCAAAATCAAAAGAAAAATTCTGTCTCCCGATATAGCCATCGACCGTTCCACACCCACGGGGAACAGCCTAAGCCACTCCTTCTTCATCCTCCCAATCACCCTAACTCTACTGCTTTTAATGACGTAACATTAACTCTCCTCTGTAGTTTTCCAACTTAACTCCAAAATTTTTAACAACTTTGTACATCATAGTTTTTTTTTTTGTTTGTTTTGTTTTTGTTTTGTTTTTTTAATATATAATACAATCTATATTTTGTAAACTTACTATTTACTTCAAGTCAGTCAGATGCCTGTGCAAATGCTTAATTATTCTACCTTATATTTTGTTCATGCTTAGCTCCCACCAGTCTCTTCTTCTTCTTTGATCTTCTTGATGAACTCCTGCGCCTCCTCTGGGGTCTTGAAGATGTGGGTTCTGCCCTCATACGTGGTCAGCAGTCTCGCAGGATAGATTACACCATGACGAATCCCAAGGTTGCGCAGCTCCTTACGTACGGGATCAAACTGCTTCCTCAATTGCTGGATTCCTGTGGCCAAATCTGGGTAGAACCGCACCTGCTGGTCCTGGTGTTTAATCTCTCCTTTTTTAGCTCGTGCAGCGTTGAAGATCTTCATCCTGTCTCTGTTGCTAAGAAACTTCATAATTAAGGTCCTCGGCGGTCCCTTATCTCTCCGTGGGCCAATACGATGTGCTTTTTCCAGAATCACTGCTGATTGCAACTCCTCGCTGCCCAGCACCTCCGGAATCCACTTTTCCAGAAAGGAACATACGTCCCGACCTTCTGATTCCTCTGGAAGACCCACCAGCCTCAAATTATTCTGTCTCGACCGAGATTCCAAATCCAAAATATTATCTTCCAGAGATTTATTTTTTTTTTCCAAAGTGCGCACCTTTAATTGAAGACGGGTGACGTCATCTTCAGCACTAGCGAGACGGAGCTCCATCTGCGCCGTTCGTTCTACACAGTCACCCAATTCCTTTCTTATTCCTTCCAACGCTGTCATAATCCCATCAAATCTAGAGGAAAAGTCCGCTCTCATTGAACTCATGGCAGCCATCAGCGCATCTGCGCCATTCCCCGCAGATATCGCAGCGTTGCCAGCCTCCTCCGCCATATATGGAGTTTTGTTTGCTGCGTCACAGACCTGAAAGTCCGTTAATTTGGACTGTTTCGGCGGCTCGCTTTTTCCTTTTCCTGGTTTTCCAGCCTTAGGCTTCGCCGACATATCTTCGCCCAAATGCTGGGATACGTTCTGTCCCAAATGAGAGAGTTATTTGCCGATTTTTTTTTTTTCCAGGAGCAGAGCAGAGCGCGACACGTCCGTCCTACGTGGCAGCCATAACCGGAAGTCGTTATTGTTCTTTTTAATTTTTAAATTACTTTTGTGTTAGTGTCTGATTGTTTGTGCTATGTTTGTAAAAAAAAAAAAAATAAAATAAAAGGTTCAATAAAAAATATTGTGGAAAAAAAAACATGTTCCTTAGAGGATAACTGAGGTGGTCTAAAATTTAATTTGCCAGTTTATGAACGGATTCAATGAAAAAACAGTTAAAGACATTGGCCATGGACTCATGACTATCGATGAGGTTATCATCTACCTTGAGACTACTTATTTTTGGATGCTTTTGTTTACTCGAATTTGTTAATCTATTAATGTGTTGCCAGAGTTTAGAACTGCTCCCATTGGCCTCCTCAATTAGTTTCAAGGAAGTAATTAGTCTTAGCCTTCCGAAGCTCAGACACCACTTTGTTCCTTAGACTAGTGAAAGTGAAATGGTCAGTGTTGGTTTTAGTGACCAGAGACCTTTTGAGAGCAAGATCTCTCTTTTTCATAAGCTGGAGAATGTCCTTATTAAACCATGGGAGAGAGCATTTCTTAGGTCTGCTTTTCCAAGTTCTTGTGTATTCACTAAAGTTACTTAAGGTTGACATAAAATTACTGACACTACTCTTTAAGTTCGACACTTTGGTTACATTCTCCCAATTTGCATTCATTAAGTCCTGTTCAAAGTGAGCCATGTTTAATTTAGAAATTCCTGTTGTGAACCTAGATTGATTTTCATTTTTAATATGGTGGACAAGGCGTTGTTTTGATAGCTTTCTTACAACCAGCATCATGTTGTGATCTGAAAGTCCAGTAATCAAATTATATGTTTTTACGACTCTCTCTGGCCTATTAGTGAAAATCAAGTCAATAAGAGCGTCAGATGTCCTTGTGATACTGGTGGGTTTATCAATCAATTGTACATATCTAAATTTCCCCGTAGCTGATTTCAATTTGCCTTTGGCACTTTTATCCATCCAGTTAATGTTAAAATCACCGAATACAATACATTTATTACATTTATCACAGATGGAAAGAAGACTCTTGAATTCATTGTAAAACTCAGCACCATGAGATGGGGGATTATAGACTACAACAATGTTAAAATTCACATTTGGTGATAGAATTACATTAAGTCCCAGGCATTCCAAATTTATATTCAGTTCGAGTTCGACACATTTAAGACATTCCCTTATATAAATTAGGACACCCCCTCCCTTACTTGTGGTTCTATCATTTCTGTAACATAAGTATCCTGATATACTAACTAGATCATTTGATACATTACGATTCTTATGGTGGAGTCATGAACACTGACCTTAACTGAGGAAAGTGAGGCCTGCAGTTCTTTGGATGTTGCTGTGGGGTCTTTTGTGACCTCTTGGATGAGTCGGTGCTGCACTCTTGGGGTAATTTTGGTTGGCGGGCCACTCCTGGGAAGGTTCACCACTGTTCCAAGTTTTCACCATTTGTAGATAATAGCTCTCACTGTGGTTCGCTGGCGTCCCAAAGCTTCACTTTGCCAGGCAGGTCCTGTTTAAGCGATTTCTTGATTGAGAAACAGGTGTGGCAGTAATCAGGCTTGGGTGTGGCGAGAGAAATTGAACTCAGTTTTCCAGAGATGTGATAAACATGTTTTAATGTGAGGGGGGATTACTTTTTCACACAGGGCCATGTAGATTTGGATTTTTTTTTTTTACCCTTAATAATAAACACCTTCATTTAAAAACTGCATTTTTTGTTTACTTGTGTTATCTTTGTCTAATATTTAAATTTGTTTGATGATCTGAAACATTTAATTGTGACAAACATACAAAAAATTGAGAAATCAGGAAGGGGGCAAACACTTTTTCACACCACTGTAGATATGTGAACATTTTTTAATGAACTGAATATTTAATGGGGTGTCCTAATTTTTTCACATGACTGCAGCTCAATGGTTACAGTGCCAGATTACAAAGCAGAAGGTTCCAGGTACGAGACTAGCTGCAGTCTCTTTTAGGGGCTACAATGGAAATAAGTGTGCACACTTTCTTGTCATCCCATTGTTTTTAAATATATGTTGTATCTTTTAAACAGTTATTTTAAACGATGAATCAATCAATTTGTGACCAGCCGGGTGGATTAGCTGGTTGAATTAAAGGAAAATGGTCACGAAAAAGAAGACAATATGAACCTATTAAGTGGGTAGCCACGGTCACCTGTCAGTTGAAAGCAAATCATATCAGACTCGACAAGTACATATTTTATGTCCAAAATGCAAATCTCATCCTTTATAGTTATATACAACTTACATGGATTACACATACTACTAAATGAATGAAGTGTGCTGGGGAAAGGGTAAGACTGTTGCATTTCACACTTTACGCATGTGTTTATTGACATAATAACTGTACACACAGAGGCAGTTGGGGGCTTGGTAGAATGCTGTGAAACTGTAGTTTAATCAGCAATAAAACAAAATCACTTACTCGACCCACTGAGTTGTAATGAAACCTTGAAGACAGGGTGATATTTGGGGGCACACAGTGCCAGCTTGTAGTTTGCTCCCAACAATGCTGTTCATTAGAATCATTAGGAGAACCGGCTCTCGCTGCAAATTGTGCTTTGATGTTGGCCTGTTCAGCTGCATTGTATGGGAATATGATGTACCTGGGTGACATCCCGGTAATGCCATCCCACACAGCTGGCATAGCTCGGCTCAGGCTCGACTGGGAAATTCCCGATCGCTTTGCCAGCTCCCTCTGGAATGCCCGTTACCAGAAACCAAAGAGTTGTCAGCACCTGCACTGGGACGGGCAGTGCACGGCTTCTCGAAGTGTCGTGCTCCAGGAGCAGCCGTAGCTCAGAGCACAGTTCCACAGGGACTGCCCGTGGAAATCTAAACTGGCTGACAAGCCAGTTGTCATCCTAAGCCAGAAAATCTGTCTTTAAATACCCTTTCTCTTCTCACTGCGCAATTTGTAATATCCTCTAATAATGCTAACGCCATTGTTCTTAGAGGCATTTTCTGCACTTCTTTGCACTTGCTTTTATATCCACACATCTAATTGTGCACACTTGGATGTTTGTTCATCATGTGTCTCTGGTGTGTGCAATCATTTTCATGTCATTATCAGTCTCCCAACATCACCTCTAAGTGTCGCCCACGGACCAATAACAGTAGAAACATACGTGCACCAGCCATGAAGTTGGCGTGGGGCTGCGCATATTTCCACAGTCATTTCATTCTTGATACATCTGAAATTTTATGTGGAAAAGGACGTACGCAATGTTTTTGTGCGCAAGTACCCTTTGTACATGAGGCCCCTGGTCATTAAAAAAAGGCTGACATTTTCCCGATGTTTGATTTTTGATTGACATTGAGTGTTTGTTTGTCTGACAGGATTCTCACACAGACGATCGGGGGTGTTCAGCTCATCATCATTCCATAGACAATCACACAGCCCTCTAAAAGAAGTTTGCTCACAACTTCAGTTTTTGCCTGGTAAGAAACTCCCTTTATGTATTGACAGCACCTATATGCCTTATATAGTTACTTAATTATACAGTGGAGTAAAAAAGTATTTAGTCAGCCACCAATTGTGCAAGTTCTCCCACTTAAAAGATGAGAGAGGTCTCCAATTTTCATCATAGGTATACCTCAACTATGAGAGACAAAATGAGAAAAAAAAAAATCCAGAAAATCACATTGTCTGATTTTTAAAGAATTTATTTGCAAATTATGGTGGAAAATAAGTATTTGGTCAATAACAAAAGTTCGTCTCAGTACTTTGTTATATACCCTTTGTTGGCAATGACAGAGGTCAAACGTTTTCTGTAAGTCTTCACAAGGTTTTCACACACTGTTGCTGGTATTTTGGCCCATTCCTCCATGCAGATCTCCTCTAGAGCAATGATGTTTTGGGGCTGTCGCTGGGCAACACGGACTTTCAACTCCCTCCAAAGATTTTCTATGGGGTTGAGATCTGGAGACTGGCTAGGCCACTCCAGGACCTTGAAATGCTTCTTACGAAGCCACTCCTTCGTTGCCCGGGCGGTGTGTTTGGGATCATTGTCATGCTGAAAGACCCAGCCACGTTTCATCTTAAATGCCCTTGCTGATGGAAGGAGGTTTTCACGCAAAATCTCACGATACATGGCCCCATTCATTCTTTCCTTTACACGGATCAGTCGTCCTGGTCCCTTTGCAGAAAAACGGCCCCAAAGCATGATGTTTCCACCCCCATGCTTTACAGTAGGTATGGTGTTCTTTGGATGCAACTCAGCATTCTTTCTTCTCCAAACACGACAAGTTGAGTTTTTACCAAAAAGTTCTATTTTGGTTTCATCTGACCATATGACATTCTCCCAATCCTCTTCTGGATCATCCAAATGCTCTCTAGCAAACTTCAGACGGGCCTGGACATGTACTGGCTTAAGCAGGGGGACACGTCTGGCACTGTAGGATTTGAGTCCCTGGCGGCGTAGTGTGTTACTGATGGTAGCCTTTGCTACTTTGGTCCCAGCTCTGTGCAGGTCATTCACTAGGTCCCCCCCGTGTGGTTCTGGGATTTTTGCTCACCGTTCTTGTGATCATTTTGACCCCACGGGGTGAGATCTTGCTTGGAGCCCCAGATCGAGGGAGATTATCAGTGGTCTTGTATGTCTTCCATTTTCTAATAATTGCTCCCACAGTTGATTTCTTCACACCAAGCTGCTTACCTATTGCAGGTTCAGTCTTCCCAGCCTGGTGCAGGTCTACAATTTTGTTTCTGGTGTCCTTTGACAGCTCTTTGGTCTTGGCCATAGTGGAGTTTGGAGTCTGACTGTTTGAGGTTGTGGACAGGTGTCTTTTATACTGATAACGAGTTCAAACAGGTGCCATTAATACAGGTAACGAGTGGAGGACAGAGGAGCCTCTTAAAGAAGAAGTTACAGGTCTGTGAGAGCCAGAAATCTTGCTTGTTTGTAGGTGACCAAATACTTATTTTCCACCATAATTTGCAAATAAATTCTTTAAAAATCCTTCAGTGTGATTTTCTGGATTTTTTTTTCTCATTTTGTCTCTCATAGTTGAGGTATACCTATGATGAAAATTGGAGACCTCTCTCATCTTCTAAGTGGGAGAACTTGTGCAATTGGTGGCTGACTAAATACTTTTTTGCTCCACTGTAAGAGCAAACACAAGCTGAAGAAATTGGGTGGAACAGAAAACCTGCAGTGGAATGGCCCTCCATGGCACATGATTGCCCACCCCTGGTTTAGACCAAGGAATGAGCTTTTGCGTTTGCCCTGGTGTCATCAGAGTTGGAGGGATTGTAGGAAATGCTAAGGTGCAGGTTAAGGTTTTTATGGTTTGCTGGTGTTCAGTAGTAAACAGAAGGAACAAGTTATCTGAATCAGCATCCCAAGATCAACATCTGTGTTTACCCTGATGTTGTCTGTGTTTTTGGCATAATTAGGCGCAATGTTAAGTTCCAGGTAAAAGTTTTACAGATCCAGAAGAGCTTTGGTGTGCTTTGCTACCAACTCGTTTTCCTAGAAGTAATTACTGGAAAGCTCTGTAGTATCTGCTACACCTTTGCCAAAGCTCAGTGGACGCAAAACCTTGCAACAAAATGGCAAGTCTCAGTTGCAGTAGTCTCTGGGCTCTGAGACAGTGGAATGCAGCAGGATCTAGCTAGGCAAAACGTACACTAATACTCTTTCCAACTGTCTGTCTCCTTGTTAATCTCCTTGATATTTCACGTTTGCCCTCATAGTCTGGGTCCAGAGTCGAGGTTTCAAGAGACTTCGATCAAAGACCAGGCGAGAGGATTCTGGTTATAATGGTCCAGCGGAGTCTGAGGCCTACACACCATTATTTATGAAGGTACGTGTAGCAATGCTTAGTCAGGTAGTTTGAGCATCTATTTGGAGCATACGATTACCTAATCTCCGTTGTCTTCTCTCCTTCCTCACAGGGGTTGCTCCAGAGGGAAAAGCCACTCAAAGCACAGTCCCTGGACCAAGTGATCAAGCAAAAGAACCTTCCAGAAAGCCATCAGGAAGTTTTCAAGTCAGGTTTCGTAGAAGGGTTCGTGAGATCTCAAGCCTTCACTCAGAAAACACAAGGCATGTGGCACATTAACCAATTAACATCTAGAAAAAAAATACTATTGAGTATTAGAAAAGCACCAGATGGTCTCTGGGTGGCAGCGCTGAGTAAAAAGCAGCGAAAACTCATAATCAACTTTGTCTCTGCTCTGTTTTCACAGACTCGTTGAAGAGAACCAGGTTGGTCCTGCTGGTTCTCCTACTTATTGGTATTTATGGCATTTCAAGAACCCCCTTTCTCTCTGGTAAAGGCCCATTTTCTGACGCTGGTTTGTTTCAGCTTTTTATTATTCTTTAATACACTCTCAAAACAAATCACAATATTGCATGCAGTATTGTTAGAAGAAGGAAGGATGCTGTTGTTAATTTCAGCTTAAATATTTGATAAACTATGTCGCATTTTGTGTGTTATGTCAGGGGTTTGCAACTTGTGCCTCTGGAACCACATGCAGTTCTTTTTTTTTCTCGTACTGAGTGACTCCCTGTGGCTTTGACAAAAAATAAGGCAAATTAATGAGTAAAAGCTGAACGTTTACTTGAAAAAAGTTGCACATTTATAAGGAAAAGATGAACACTTTCAAACAATGTAAAAAAAAAGGCTGCTTTATTTGGAAAAATATCAAATTTACAGCAATACTTTCAAACTTATGAGGATAAATTTCAAAAATGAGGAAAAAAATCAAATTTACAAGAAAGAAGTATTCATTTAAGAATAAAGGTACAAATTTAAAAGAAATTGAGGAAAAAGTACATTTATGCAGAAGCTGGAAATTTATGGAAGTGTGTAGAAAAAAAAGTTCCATATTTACATTAAAGTAAAAAAATTGTAAATTTGAATGGGAAAAGTTTACTAATATGGAGTAAAAAAAGTTGCAAAATTTCAAGAAAAATCTAAACATTGCAGAGAGAACTTGCATACTAAGGAAAGTTTACTCTTATAAGTCAAAACTTTAAGGCTCAAATATTTTATAATAAAAATATATTTTTGTGTTTCCATGGCTCCTTCCAAAGTAGAGGCTGCTGGCCCCTGCATTACTCTTGATTACAGTAATTTATGACAGTGCTTTTCAACCAGATGTCACAGGACTCCAGGTGGAGTGAGAGAAGTCTGTTCAGGGTTTCTCTAGAAATTTTCAAATTATACTTCTTAAGGTTAAAAAAAATCACCTATAATTTGCCGTTGTTTGTGCATGGTTGCCTGTAGTGGCTCTTCCATGTCAGTAGGTGGCAGTATGAATACAATAATCATGGCTACTGTCTTTTCCGTCTTCATGTGTTTTATGAAGGTTAATTTTTTTTTTTTTTTGGGGGGGGGACTTATTTTGTACCCGTAGGTAGATTTGTTCTGCAGTCTGGTGACAAGCCACCAGCTGCCGGTCGCTGCGTGCACAAGCGCCCCATTTCCCTAACCTGCATGTTTTTGGCATGTGGGAGGAAACCGGAGAAATCCCGGAGTAAACCCACGCAACACGGGGAGAACATGCAAACTTCACACAGATCACTGTTGACCGGGGGCAGGGATCGAACCCACGATCTCATGATCCCCGTGATCCCCCGGCCGAGGGTAAACTGTGCTGCCGCAGTGCTAACCACTGCGCCACCGTGCAGCCCTTTAATGACCTTTTTAAGATGTGCTAGAGGTTGCGGTGACTAGATGAAAAATAGTGATGGATAAATATTTGATGAGGAAAGATTCAGACTCTGCACTGGGCCCTGGAAAAAATGCTAACCCAGGTAAAGTGCTGAGCAGTGGTCAAAAGAAAGCTAAGAAGATGAAAAACAATGCAGTACCGGGGGGTTCCAGCTGCTTCAAGCCGGTTATGCTTGATGGGAAAACTAATCATGCAAGCTTAAAGTAGAACTGAACTCACCTTTTTGCCAAAAAAGTAGAATAGCAGATTAATTCCTTATTACCTATTGTATTTTTCAACACATAAAAGAAATTTTTAGGCCGTGCGATGGCCAAGCTATAAGCCGATAAACTTTTGCCTCTGGCTGGCAGTGCCAAACAAACCGGAAGTAGTGCAGATGACGCTGCGTGACGTCACGAGTGTGACCCTTATCAAAACAACAATGGCAGATGATAGCAGTTCCAGCAGTCAAGAACACCAGAGTTTTCAGAGTGAAGAGGCATTCAGGATTGGTGACAAGACAGAGGAGGATGCAGGAGTGTCAAGTGAACAGGAAGAGAGCGAGGGAGGCATCGAACCGTACAGATTAGAGCCAGAATTTTCGGGGGATTCCGGCACCGACTCAGACCGCAGCAGTGATGGGGAGGAGAGTCGCTTATTGAATACAGAATGGTGAGTCTTTACTTTGGCATGTTTGGGGTGTCAGGATAAGGAAAATTAACAATAAAAAAAGGGGGGAAAAAAACCATCAGCATTTTTCCAACTTATTACAGTGATCCCTCACTTATCGCGTTTAATGGGGACCAGAACCGACCGCGAAAAGTGAAAAACCGCGAAGTAGCGTCACCCCCCCCCCCCCCCAAGGGCGTCACAAACAGTATTTTGCACAAAAAGGCACAAGAGAACAGTGAAAAGTGCCACTAAGCAACACGAGCGATAAAGAACAATGAATGCGGTCTTCCTTCGCTGGGTATAGGCGCTCGGCAGGGAGCGAAGCTGGGTAAAACGTCTCGGCCAATCAGCTTGCGAGGTAAAACGTCTTGGCCAATCAGCTTGCGAGATTCCCGAGCGGTGAAGAGGTGGGCGGAGAGGAGTGGAGCCGTGGTCAGAGAGGTAGATTTTGAGTTGTGCGGGCTCTCCGTGTTGATACCTGATGTTCTAATGTAGAAGGCAGGGAGACAACATTAGAACATCAGGTATCAACACGGAGCTCCACTCCTCTCCGCCCACCTCTTCACCGCTCGGGAATCTCACAAGCTGATTGGCCGAGACGTTTTACCTCGCAAGCTGATTGGCTGAGACGTTTTACCCAGCGAAGGAAGACCGCATTCATTGTTCTTTATCGCTCGTATTGCTTAGTGGCACTTTTCGCTGTTCTCTTGTGCCTTTTTGTGCAAAATAGTGCTTGTGACGCCCTTGGTGGGGGGGGGGGTGACGCTACTTCGCGGTTTTTCACTTTTGGCGGTCGGTTCTGGTCCCCATTAAACGCGATAAGTGAGGGATCACTGTATATCTACAAACACATCGCTTCCCGGTCGCTTTTCCTCCCCCTTTCTTTTCTTTCGTCGCTATGACAGCTTTCCTTGGCCACTGAACAGATCTTCCCAGGTGTTGGAAGTGTTTTGTAGTCGACTATCACGACAAAATGCACCAAAAACAACCAGTGTCGACGTGCTCGCAATGGTAAACATGGAGGACTGTGTCACACTCGTGACGTCACGCGGAACTCCGGCTGCACTTCGGCAGATTTGTCTGATTTTTCAGGGCGGGAAATTCAAAATCACGATTTTCTCCAAGATTCCGGGATTTGTGGAGGGGGTGCCAATGATAAATTATCTTTATAATTGTATGTACTATCACCCAGTGCCGTTCAATGCCATTCAGTTCAGTTCTACTTTAAGTGTCATCTCGAAATGAAACAGCTGTCTGACTTTTCTTCAGTTCCTACCATGGTATCCATTTTATGTTAATCTAAACAGGCCCTAGTTTTACTTGTAAACTAATTAGAACACTAAATTGTCATTGCATATGCTATAATAGGCTGTAATGTTTTATTTTGTTAAATTTTTGGTCGGTGAGGTTCCCCAGGATTTTGTCAATGTTAACAAAGGGTTCTAATTGAAAAGCACCGATAAAGGGAAAAAAGGCACTTTTCCTCGTAATGTGCATATACAGTTTAAATGTTTATTCTTGTGCATATTACTGTTTAGTTATCTGTAATGTAATAGACCAAACCTGAACTATGAAAATACCTGGAGGTAGTAAATGTGGAAAAGAGAACCTTGACGTTAATGTGTGACACAATAAACACAACAGCCAGCACGTTTATATTCCATGATCGCAGAGAAATATTGTAGTGAACAAATCATTTTGCTATTTTCCAGTGAGGTTCCGCACCACATCTGGTCTCGATTCGGCAGTTGATCCTGTCCAGATGAAGAATGTGACATTTGAGCACGTCAAGGGAGTGGAGGAGGCCAAGAACGAACTACAAGATGTCGTTGAGTTTCTCAAGAATCCTCAGAAGTTTACTGTTTTGGGTGGAAAGCTGCCTAAAGGTATTCTTAGTTTTCAGTTTTAAATGTCCAGGAGTACTGGTAAAGCTAAAAGGATTTACTGAGTAGAGCGGTGTTATTTTCTTCTAATTCATTTTTGTCTTCTGTCATTTCAGGGATCCTTCTGGTTGGTCTACCCGGAACTGGAAAAACTCTGTTGGCACGAGCAGTAGCGGGTGAGGCTGAAGTTCCCTTCTACTATGCCTCAGGATCAGAGTTTGATGAGATGTTTGTGGGTGTTGGTGCGAGTCGAATCAGGAACCTTTTCAGTAAGTTTGCTAGATGTGAGAAACTACATAGCTAATAAAAAACGTCATAAAAAATAACCTCTCGCTTTCTGTTTTGTGGTTTGCAGAAGAGGCAAAAGCTAATGCTCCCTGCGTCATCTTTATCGATGAGTTGGACAGTGTGGGTGGGAAGAGAATAGAGTCTCCGATGCATCCGTACTCCAGACAAACCATCAATCAGCTGCTGGCAGAAATGGATGGGTCAGTTTTTTATTTGACCCAAATAGATTAAAGGGCAACAGCAAAAAAATGAGTTAACTTAGAGTTCTCCCTGTTTTTGTGTTTTACAGATTTAAGCCAAACGAAGGCGTCATCGTTATTGGTGCTACCAACTTTGCGGAGGCTTTGGATAAGTATGTTAACATTTTGTAAGAATTATTAATTTGAGTAAAGTAGGCAGGTGATAAATAAGCAAAGTGTTTAGACATGCAGCAGCACATGTGTCCAAACCCTGTAACCTTTGTTCCCAGACTTATCCTGCAGCTATTTTTGATCCTGCTGGCATTGATCTGGTTTCTCTATTTAACTATTTCAGCAACAGGAACAGTGTTTCATCATTAACATTTTCAGTGGGAAGAAATCTAAAATTTTCTTTAAAAAATTTTATATATATATATACTGTATATACTGTATACACACACACACAGTGGGGCAAAAAAGTATTTAGTCGGCCACCAATTGTGCAAGTTCTCCCACTTAAAAGATGAGAGAGGTCTCCAATTTTCATCATAGGTATACCTCAACTATGAGAGACAAAATGAGAAAAAAAAAAATCCAGAGAATCACATTGTCTGATTTTTAAAGAATTTATTTGCAAATTATGGTGGAAAATAAGTATTTGGTCACCTACAAACAAGCAAGATTTCTGGCTCTCACAGACCTGTAACTTCTTCTTTAACCCCTTGCACTCCGGTCAATTTCCCTAAAAACGCCAAAAAATAACGTGCCCAAAGTAAATTGAAAGCTGTTCTTCAACCCTTTGCAGCATCTTCATGGGGTTGGTCTCATTTAAAAGAAAACACTTTGAATTTTTTGACAAAACAGTCATAATCCCTCTAAGTGCTCTGGCCACTGAGTTACAGTCATCTAAACATAGTGAACTTGAAGAAAATAAATTTGGCCTGGGTGTTTTTTTGGATACAAATGCTTGCAAATAACACACAGCTTCAGATCCAGGCTGGAAAATGCAACAGAAATGTAGAACCAAGTGTTATTTAGCTGAGGTCCAAATTTTGTAACAATACCACAAAAAATGAATATATTACACAGCTTTTTCCTCAGGTTGTTCCCAGGCGTTTTGGAACTGTGCCAAATTGTGCCAAATGGCACAGTTTGGAAAAACGTCTGTAACTTTTGAATGATTCAATATAGAAGCTTCATTTTGGGCTCTAATGAAAGGTGACACTCAGGGCTGTGTCTGTGTGTGCGTGTGGGGGGGGGGTTGTCCCCCCCCCCCCCTCGCTACAGAGGAAAGACATCGCCCGTTGAGCCACGGTCCCTCATGCAGCGATGATGCACAGCTGTAATTTACTGATCGGCCAAAAGTCATTTTGATTACAATTTTCAGGGATAAAGAGTAATTTAGCTTAGAACACCTTACCTCTTCACAGTAGAAGCAGAGCTGGCGAACTTCTTCCTCATTGTCAGACGAACGCGACGCTGGTCTCACGACCCGATCAAAACATAATTCCATTAGTGCGGTTTTGCGCTTCCATGATTGCGGTTTTTGGCGAACGATTTTTCAAAACAAATAACAGTAGTAATTAAAAATAGACTGGCAAACGCGTGTGTGTCACTCAGCCTTCGTCGTCTGCCTCCGTCGGTCTATGATGACCATAGAAGACAATCCTAATATCTATTCTGCTGGGACAAAAACAAAATAAGCACCGCCTGGCCGAACATGCCGAATGGCAGTCGCTGTCACAAAGGTTGCACTTGTGGATGGTCTCCGTGCTGCTGGGTCTGTGGGGTTCTTCCTGCGGGTCCTTTTTGTCATCTGCTGCAGCAGTCTGTCTTCACCCAGCCTTAAAAAAACAGCTCGCTAACTTCTGTGCTTCAATTGGCTCACTGCATTCACAGCTTTGGTAGGCGGGTCCTTCTTGCTAGGTTTTCAGTCATTGGTTTTTCAAGGTTTCAGAAACCCAATTCAAGGCTCTTATTAGTCGAATGAGAGGTCAATCAGATGAACTAATCTGTTCGCGGCTGTGTCTGCAGCTTTTATTTTCAGTGCGCGCTTGGACGCCATCACCATCTCCATCATACGTCCTACATCACCATCTCCATCATGCGTCCTAGAGCGCATGAGAGCGCCCTCGTGCGCTCTGGGACGCAGAGACTTGCCCGTCCGCGGTACAACAGAGTGCAAGAGGTTAAGAGGCTCCTCTGCCCTCCACTCGTTACCTGTATTAATGGCACCTGTTTGAACTCGTTATCAGTATAAAAGACACCTGTCCACAACCTCAAACAGTCAGACTCCAAACTCCACTATGGCCAAGACCAAAGAGCTGTCAAAGGACACCAGAAACAAAATTGTAGACCTGCACCAGGCTGGGAAGACTGAATCTGCAATAGGTAAGCAGCTTGGTGTGAAGAAATCAACTGTGGGAGCAATTATTAGAAAATGGAAGACATACAAGACCACTGATAATCTCCCTCGATCTGGGGCTCCACGCAAGATCTCACCCCGTGGGGTCAAAATGATCATGAGAACGGTGAGCAAAAATCCCAGAACCACATGGGGGGACCTAGTGAATGACCTGCAGAGAGCTGGGACCAAAGTAACAAAGGCTACCATCAGTAACACACTACGCCGCCAGGGACTCAAATCCTTCAGTGCCAGATGTGTCCCCCTGCTTAAGCCAGTACATGTCCAGGCCCGTCTGAAGTTTGCTAGAGAGCATTTGGATGATCCAGAAGAGGACTGGGAGAATGTCATATGGTCAGATGAAACCAAAATAAAACTCAACTTGTCGTGTTTGGAGGAGAAAGAATGCTGAGTTGCATCCAAAGAACACCATACCTACTGTGAAGCATGGGGGTGGAAACATCATGCTTTGGGGCTGTTTTTCTGCAAAGGGACCAGGACGACTGATCCGTGTAAAGGAAAGAATGAATGGGGCCATGTATCGTGAGATTTTGAGTGAAAACCTCCTTCCATCAGCAAGGGCATTGAAGATGAAACGTGGCTGGGTCTTTCAGCATGACAATGATCCCAAACACACTGCCCGGGCAATGAAGGAGTGACTTCGTAAGAAGCCTTTCAAGGTCCTGGAGTGGCCTAGCCAGTCTCCAGATCTCAACCCCACAGAAAATCTTTGGAGGGAGTTGAAAGTCCGTGTTGCTCAGCGACAGCCCCAAAACATCACTGCTCTAGAGGAGATCTGCATGGGGGAATGGGCCAAAATACCAGCAACAGTGTGTGAAAACCTTGTGAAGACTTACAGAAAACGTTTGACCTCTGCCATTGCCAACAACGGGTATATAACAAAGTACTGAGATGAACTTTTGTTATCGACCAAATACTTATTTTCCACCATAATTTGCAAATAAATTCTTTAAAAATCAAACAGTGTGATTTTTCTGGATTTTTTTTTCTCATTTTGTCTCTCATAGTTGAGGTATACCTATGATGAAAATTGGAGACCTCTCTCATCTTTTAAGTGGGAGAACTTGCGCAATTGGTGGCTGACTAAATACTTTTTTACCCCACTGTGTGTGTGTGTATATATATATATATATATATATATATATATATATATATACTGTATATGGGGTGCAATGGTACATGTATCTGTATTCAGATTTTTCGGTACGGCACCTTCGGTTCAGTGCAGAGGCGTACTGAGGTTCCACACGGACCATGTTGAATAACGGACAGGAAGTGTAACTGCCTCGCGCTGTACATGTAAACAAGCCTCTTGACTAGCAAACGTCATGGCTCTTCACAAATCTGGGAACACTTCGGCTTTCCGGTGAAATATGGAAACAGACAAAGGCAAGTGAATAAGACTAAAACAGCATCAGATATGCTTTTGGCAGTATGTTGAACTTGTTAACTCATGCAGCACAAAAAAAAAAAAAAACAAGCGCAGTACAAGCGCAGCTTCCAGCGGCATTTAGACAGCCTCTCCATGGCTTTTCAGATCGAGCCAAAGCAATAACAGATGCCATTGGTGTTTTTATAGCAGCGGATCTAAGGCCATATTCAGCTGTTAAGAACACCGGGTTTAACCCCTTGAACTCTGTGAATTCCGCGGGCGGTCATGTCTCTGCGTCTTAGTGCGTCTCAGTGCGCACTGAAAAAAAAAAAAAGCTGCATTTCCGGTCTTCCAGTACAGACACAGCCTTGTTACAACCTGAGAAAAAAGCTGTGTAATATATTCATTTTTTGTGGTATTTTTACAAAATTTTGACCTGAGCTTGAAAACACTTGATTCTACATTTCTGTTGTGTTTTCCAGCCAGTATCTGACAGCTGTATGTTATTTGCAAGCATTTTTATCTAAAAAAAGCACCCAGGTGAACTTTGTTACTCAGTGGCAGGAGCACTTAGAGAGATTATGACTGTTTTGCCAAAAAATTCAGAGTGTTTTCTTTTAAATGAGACCAACCCCATGAAGATGCTGCAAAGGGTTGAAGAACAGCTTTTGATTTACTTTGGGCATGTTACTTTTTGGCGTTTTTAGGGAAATTGAACAGAGTTCAACAGGTTAAACACGTGCTGAAGTTAACTGAGTCCCGGGTGAAGTTCCTTGTTGTGCCCACTTCAGCCCGAAAATAATACTATCCTTTTAAGAAAAAGCCAAATCTGTTAATGCTGCACTTTAGGCCAGTGTTTTTCAAGGGTACCCTGGTATGTTCAGATTTTTGTGGGACATTATTTAATTTAACTTCTTAATTGTCCAAAAAAAATCAAAAATAATTTGCTGTTGTTGTGCATGGGTGCCTTCAGAACCTATACACAACAATGACAATTTTTTTGACCAATTAACAAGTGAAATTAGGTAATTAATTTCCCACAGAAACCTGAACATACCAGAGCACCCTGGTTAAAACCACTGCTTCAGGCAATAAGGAACTGTAGTTTCCGAAAAATAAAAGAATAATTCAGACTATTCAAACTTCTATTGTTGCACTTGTCTGCATCAATCATTTGCTAAAAAGAGAATTTTTTTTTTTTTTATTTAAGTTTTTGTAAAGGGTATACAGGTCATTACAGCATTGCATTGTTTACATTTTCATCACATGTTCCCTTATTTTTTGCTATTTGACAACATTGGTAGGATAATTATTACAACACCCCCTTTTTTTTTTTAAAGTGAAAGAAAAAGTGAAATTAAAGAGAATAAAATTAAAAAAAAACGAACAAACAAACAGAACAGCAAAAAACAAACAAACAGAAAGTTAAGTAATTAAAAGTAAAAGAGCATCTGAGTAGCATTGGAACAAAGAGCGGGACCATTATTGAAATGGTATTTGTCAAAGATTAGATCTAATGGAAGACACATATGCGATCCAGGGTTGCCAAAAGTTCATGAACCCATCCATGTCCTGTCTCAGTGCGAATGTCAATTTTTCCATCGAGTAAATGTCTTGAATCACGTTAATCCAATCTTCAGGTGTAGGACAGTCCTTCAGCATCCATTTTTTAGTTGGGGCTTTTTTACTTGCCAATATTAAAACATTGAATAAGTATTTATCTCCTCATCTTTCCAGTGAGTCCGGTAGTAAACCCAAATACAAAGTTACAAAAGAAAAGGGAACTGTTATTTTGAATATTTTCCCCAATATTGTCTGTACATTGGTCCAATATTGGTGGATAACTGGGCATGACCAAAACACATGAAAATGATTTGCAGTCTTTTCACCACACAAGCGCCAACAGTTCAACCCCTTATGGGTAAATTTGTTTTGTGCAGGTGTTCTGAAAAATCTTACCAAATTTTTCCATCCACATTCTCTCCACTGCAGGGATGAGGTACTTTTCCATTGCTGTTTATTTAGCTTTTCCCATATTTCCAATTGTAAAGTGAAATTCCCCTCTTTTTCCCATCTCTCTTTTATATATGATGTGTTGTCTCCTTTTAAGTCTTGAAGACCTTGGTATATTTTAGAGATGTATCTGATCCCTGGGATCCCTTTATATGGGGACCCCCCCTACAGTTGATAGTGCTATGAGATGACTGTTGTTGTGAAATGGCGCTATATAAATAAAGTTGAATTGAATTGAAATTGAATATGCCATTAAGAGGACCTTCAGAACACCTGACTGGGCCCTTTCCAAATCCTCCTTTTTAAGTATATTGTTTATGTGGTGTCTAAGCTGAAAGAACCTGTAAAGATCTTGATTTATTAGACCTTGTTTTTTCAAATCTTCAAAACTGCTTAAAGTTTGCCCCTTAAAAAAATCGTAATATTTTATCAGCCCTTTCTCTTTCCACTCTTTAAATCTAGTGTCTGTTTTATTGGGGGTAAAGTCTTGATCATAGGCAATCCATTGCAGAAGTCGATAGGGCTCTTTAGCTTGATTCTCTCTGACTATCTTAAACCAAATTTTTAGCGGGGTCTCTATCCACGGGTTAGTGTTATTCAAGAGTTTAGGTAAGGCATTGTTCCCTATTATCGCCTGTAGGGGGATGGCACTTGTTATTTGGCATTCGATCTCCTTCCATTGTAGACTGGGTTACATATCTCTATTAAAGTTTTAATTTGTGCGGCTTTAAAATAGTCCCTGATATTTGGCAGCGTGAGCCCACCTTTGTCTTTGTTTAGCTGTAAGGTTCTATATCTGATTCTAGGTCTCTTGCCCTGCCATATGAATCTTGAGATCCTTCTGTCCAGCTCCTGCCATGTTTTTTTGTCAGGTTCTACCGGTATTGTTTGGAAAAGGTATAGAAGACGTGGAAGTATATTCATTTTGACTGCTTCAATTCTTTGTGCAGTACCTAAGAATGGTATCATATTCCATCTTGCTAGGTCAGATTTTATTTTTGTCACCAGTGGATCATAGTTTAGTGTTATAATTTTGTTGAGTTGTTTCGGGATATTGACCCCCAGATATTTCATAGATTCCAACTCCCAGTTAGTTTTGAGTTTACTTGGTGAATAATGATTTGGGTCATAGTTGAATGTTAAAACTTGGGTTTTATGCATGTTTAATTTGTACCCCGATAAATCTCCATAGTCTGAAAAAACTGAGATTAGTTCTGGTAAAGAAGTGTTTGGCTGCCCTAGGTATATTAAAATGTCATCAGCAAAGAGTGCTATTTTATGTTCCTTCTGACCAAGTGTAATACCTTGAATTTCTTGATTTTGTCTAATCCATTGGCTCAGAGGTTCTATGAAGATTGCAAAGAGCAGTGGAGACAGGGGGCAGCCTTGACGACATCCTCTTTCCAGCTCAAAAGATGATGATAAATTACCGTTAATCCTTATTTTAGCTGTTGGTTTTTTATATAATGCCTGTATAGTTCTAATGAAGTTGTTATGAAAATTGAAACTGGATAAGATTCTATATAGGAAAGACCAGTCAACCGAATCGAATGCTTTTTCAGCATCTAATCCCAATATGACTGCATTTAAGTTATATTTTTTTATATGATGAATTATGTGTAAAGTGCGTCTAATGTTGTCTTGTGTCTGTCTTTGTCTTATAAAACCTGTTTGGTCTAAGTGAATTAAGTCTGTCAGTATGTTTTCTAACCTTTTGGCAAGGATAATGGTAAAAAGCTTATAGTCCTGATTTAATACACTGATTGGTCTGTAGTTGGAGCATTCTAGTTTATCCTTTTCAGGTTTAGGTATAACTGCAATGACCCCTTCTCTCCAGGAGGGGGGGGATTTCCCCTGTGTGAAGGACATAGTTAAATGTTTTCAGGAGGAGAGGAGATAGTTGCTGTTTAAAGGTTTTGTACCATTCTGCTGTATAGCCATCCGCTCCTGGGGATTTGTTAGCTTTAAGTTTCACAATTGCTTTTTCCAATTCTTTAGGTTGTATTTCTGACAGTAGTGTTTTATTTTGTGATTCTGTAAGTTGGGGAAGGTTTAATGTGTTTAGGAATGTCTCGGATGCGTTTTTATGTTTTTTGTGGGAGTATAAGTTCTTACAGTAATTCTCGAAGCTTTTAAGAATATCCTGAATTCTGAATTTTATTTCCTTTGATACTGGGTCTCTGATTTTGTAGATTGCTCTTTCTGTTTGTTGTTTCCTCAATTTATAGGCTAGTAATTTTGCCGATTTACTGCCTGCTTCATAGTGTTTTTGTTTCAGAAATGTAAGTTTCTTCTGGATTTCTATTGTGTAGATCTCATTTATTTGATTTTTAATTTCTTTAATCTTGAGCGAGCCATTAGAATGAGTGTTGTCTTTGTGTTCTTTTTCTAGGTTCTTGAGTTCTGACTCTAGTGTGATTAGTTTTTCTTGTCTCAGTTTCTTTTGGGTTGCCAGTTTTGCAATAATTTTTCCCCTTATTACAGCTTTGCACGCATCCCACAGTATTAAAGGGGATACTTCTCCATTATCGTTTTCTTCCAAATATCTGAGAATATCTGATTCCAATTCATCTTTCAGTGGTCCTTTCAGGACATTTGAATTCAACCTCCAGGAAAATGTATTATTTGTGTATTTTTGGACGTTTAAGTCCATATAGATCAGACTGTGGTCAGAGAGATCCATCAGTCCTATATTACATGTTTTTACTCTTCCAATGTCTCTATTAAACATAAAAAAGTAATCAATCCTTGAGTAAGATGAATGTGGCGTTGAATAAAAAGTATAATCTTTTACATTGGGGTTGAATTCCCTCCATACGTCACAGATTCCCATTTCTTTTAATAGCATCCAAGTTTTCCTATTTTGAGTGTTATTTTGATGTGAAGAATTACCTGTTGCATCCCAGTATGGATTCAGTCTTAGATTGAAGTCTCCACCACATATCACTAAACCTTGGGCTTTAGTTAGCATTAGGTCGAATACATTTTTATAAAATTTCCATTTAGCCCCTGGTGGTGCATATACATTCAGCAGGGTGATATCTTCTCCCTCTAGCCGCCCAATTACCAAACTGTACCTCCCTTCTTTATCTTTGTGTTCTGATTTTTTTTCAAATGTAATTTTGGTTGATATCAATGTCGCTACTCCCCTCCTCCTCCCTGACTTATATGAAGATGAAGAGATCATTTTAAACCCTTGTCTATTGAGTTTAGTGTGTTCCACGTCTGTTAGGTGGGTTTCTTGTAAAAATATTATTTCTGCTTTGTCTTTTTTCATTTTGCGTAGAATCTTGGATCTTTTAACTGGATTCAGGATCCCTTTTACATTATATGAGGCTATTTTGGTTACACCCTGTTTCTCCATTGTATTTTCTTATTTGGTATAACAGTGTGGTGGCCCTCTTTTTTGCTACTCAGAAACTGAAAGAACATTAAGAACATAAAAAACATTAAGAACATAGTGTACGAAACTTTAAAACAAAAAACTGTCAAAAAAAACTTCCTGAGCTGGGGTCTCTTTAAAGACCCTGTAAGAGCCCTGATGGAGTGTAGGCTCTGAGGGAAATTCCCCAAACTCTGTTACGTGTTGAGGGTCCTCTCTTACCCCTGTAAGTTGTCCCATGTTTTTAACGTGAATTTCAGATCCCAATCCGAATTTGTAATGATTTTTTTTTTTTTTTTTTTTTTTATGCCTATACCCTATGAGATTGTGTGCACCCTCCCACCCCCATCACAGCAAACATTCACTCTAATACAGTATTTGTTAGTGTAGGGAGAACATGTGGGTGTCATTGTTACATTTCTATTTTAACAGGATTTTTTTTTTCCTTTAAATTAAGAAGACATTTGTTTCTAATGCTATAACTGCTCCATGAAAGGTTTTACCACATGCCGATTCTGCATCTCCTTTAATGTTTGTTACCTTGTAGGAGGGGGGATGGAAGTGCAGAATGACTGAAAAGAAAAAAAACAAAAAGGTCGCTATTCCTTCCTGGAACTGGAAAGCTTATCTTTGTAGCTCTGGGGCTGGGTTTCCCGCTGCTGGCCCGTGGATTTTGAAGGTCTCTGAGTGGACCACGTTTGAACCCTGATCCTCTCGCTCAGATCCGCTGCGGGTTTAAACACCGATACCGGGAGCCCTCTTCTCGCCATGTCAATTGTTGCTTCTTCCGCTGAATTATAGAGACATGACTCTTCACCGTAAAAGACCCTTAACTTCGCAGGAAATGGCGTCTGAAAGCGTAGATTCTGTTCCCGTAGAACCTTTTTGGCGTCGTTATATTCCCGTCGCTTTTTAAGAACCTCCGGGGCATAATCATGCTCCACGAAGACTTTTCTCTCTTGATGCATAAATCCTTTTTTCTGCCAAGCCCGTCTTACAAGCTCTTGTTTTATTTTGAAATCGGAAAATCTTACCACCACCGAACGTGGGGGCGCTTCTGCCGCTGGCTTTGCGGCTAATGTACGATGGGCCTTTTCTATCTTCAAATCGGTGGTTTGTGGAATATCCAACTTCTCTCTCAATAAGGATTCCACGCATTCCGCCATTGTGTTAACTATCTTCAGCTCCTTCTTTCAGACCGTGAATTCTGATGTTGTCTCGCCTCTGTCTTCCTTCTTGGTCGGTTAGCTTAGCCTCCAGCCTTGACTGTTTTTTGTGTAAATCCAGCATAGAATCTTCAAGCACTTTTATTCTTTCTTCAGCTTCCAAGATTCGGTTTTCGGCCTGGTCCATTCTGCTGTTCGTCCTTTTTAATTCCTCTCTGAATTCATGAAATTTGGCCCGAAATCGTCGTAATTCATCAAATAGCGATTTCAAGCTAACCTTCTTGTTAGCTAGGTCCGGCTCCTCGTCTTCTAAACGGAGGTCCTCCGGTTCAGATTCTGCAGCCGCTGCGCGTCCTGACCTGGGGAATGTCAGTTTCTTCTGTTTTTGGTTAGGCATGGTGTTTTTGTCTTTTGATTTTTATTCTTCCAAAAATCCGTTAAGTCTGATTTTGAAGATGTTTTCCTTGGATTGGGTCTGGGAGCTTCAGCGTTAAGTTGCTATCACCATGGCGTCCAGACCGGAAGTCCAAAAAGAGAATTTTATTTATTTTATTGTATACATTTTATTTATTGGAGAATTTACTGCTGGCAGTTTGCAGATTTTTTTTTGTCACAGCTATTCCCGTTTATACAAAAGATGAGCAGTTTTATGTTTTGCATTTTGTTTCCTTTCTGTACCGAAAATGAACTAAACCGTGACCTTAAAACTAAGGTACTTACCAAACCGTAATTTTAGGCATACGGTTACACCCCTTGTATATGCGTATGTGTATATATACAGTATATGTGTATATATGTATGTATATATGTGTGTGTGTGTGTGTGTGTATATCTGTGTGTGTGTGTGTGTGTGGGTGTGTGTGTGTGTGTGTGCACACACGCACACAGTCATGTGAAAAAATTAGGACACGCTATTAAATATTCAGTTCTTTATTAAGAAATGTTCACATATTGATGTCTGATCTTGTTTTTATTTATCTCTGGAAAAGAAGGAGATTTAATTGCAGGTAAATGACAAAAATTAACCTTGTTTTACTCATTAAATGAAAGCACCAAGGTGCTGATGCCTTTGTGCCAGAGCCTTGGCGGAGGTATGCGTTCTTGGATCATCACCAAAATGTTATGGGTTCCTCTCTAGCCCAAGGACCACATCTGGTAAAAAATTTTATCCAAATCCATCTAGTAGTTTTGGAGTATTCTTGCTAACACACTGTGAGAAGATAAGAGCCTTTGTGGAGGTATGCATTCTGGGATCATCACCAAAATGTTATGGGTTTCTCTCTAGCCCACGGACCACCTCTGGTAAAAAATTTCATCCGAATCCATCCGGTAGTTTTGGAGTACATGCATGCACAGTGAAAATAATCTGCAGTTCACATGCCTGTACTGTCGGCGGCAGCCAAGAGCCACCAAACTGATTCGAACAGCTGCAATCCAAACAAAAGAAGAGCACGATAACAGACGTTTTAAATAGCGGAAGCAATGGAGGTACGTGAATACAATGACAAGACAAGCAGGAGCTTTTGCTGTTTAGTGGCAGAGGAAGAGAACTGACAGGCAGAAAGATGGACATTTGTTCACCCAGTATTGACAGAATGCTCAGTACTTCCCTGTGGCAGGAGTTCTGGGTGCATGCACAACGCCAGCTAGGGCCAACCTGTCCTGTGGCATCAAGGAGGCAAAACGACAGTACAGCAAGAAAATATCCGGACACTTGAGCAGCACCAGAGATGCACGTTCTCTCTGGTGTGGCATACAGACCCTCACCAACTACAAACCTCCACCTCAGACCTGTGGAGGTCTGAGGTAACAACCTAAACGGCTTCTTTGGCCAATCTGAAGCACAAAACAGCAGACCAGCACAGAAGACCACTCCTCCTCCAGACGAGCTGGCCTTGAGTCTGGATCTGGCTAGCGTGAAGAAGACCCTCTGCAGGATCAACCCACGCAAGGCAACTGGCCCATACAACATACCGGGTCGCGTCCTGAAGGACTGTGCAGAGGAGCTTAAGAATGTCCTGGCCAACATCTTCAACATCTCCCCGTCTCAAGCTGTTGTCCCCACATGCTTCAAGACTGCCACCATAATACCAGTCCTGAAGAAGCCTGTCCCATCCAGTTACAATGATTACCGGCTGGTAGCACTGACCCCCACTATAATGAAGTGCTTTGAGTGGCTAGTCATGCAGCACATCAAGTCCACCCTGCCTCCCTCTCACGACCCATTTCATTTTGCATACAGGTCGAACAGATCCACAGAGGATGCCATCGCTGCTGCTCTCCATCCAGCCCTCACCCACCTGGATTCAAAAAACTCATACGTGCACATGCTGTTCTTGGACTTCAGCTCAGCATTCAACACAATCGTCCCCCAGCACCTAATACAAAAACTCAAACACTTGGGACTCAAAACCTCTCTCTGTAACTGGGTGCTGGACTTTGTCACAGGAAGCCACAGAACGTGCGGGTTGGCAGCAACACCTCCCAGACCATCACACTCTGCACAGGGGCCCCACAAGGGTGTGTGCTCAGCCCGCTGTTCTTCACCCTGCTGGCCCATGACTGCGTGCCAGCCCACAGCACCAACCACATTGTCAAGTTGGCAGATGACACGACGATAGTGGGCCTCATCACCAACAACAACAAGGCCAACTACAGAGGCCAACTGGTCCAGTGGTGTAAACACTGGTCCAGTGGTGTAAACACAACAATCTCTTCCTGAATGTGGGTAAAACCAAGGAGATTGCGGTCGACGTCAGGAGGGGTCACACACAGCACCCCCCTCTGATCATCGATGGTGCAGCTGTGGAGAGGGTGAACAGTGCCAAGTTCCTGGGGGTGCACATCTCTGAGGACCTCACCTGGACCAACAACACCACATCACTGGCCAAGAAGGCCCAAACTTGCCTCCATTTCCTCCGCAGACGGAGGAGAGCACAAGTCCCACCCCACATCATGCAGTCTTTCTACCGGGGCACCATTGAGAGCATCCTCACCAACTGCATCACAGTGTGGTGTGGAAGCTGCACTTCCGCCTTCCGGAAGACACTACAATGCGTAGTGGATGCAGCCAGCAAGATCATCGATGCACTACCCCCCTCCCCCCGGACATCTACCCCCCCCCCCCTTCCCATCTCACCATCAACATCACAGGCAACACCTCCCATTCCCTACACTCCCTCTTCAGCCCCCTACCCTCGGGAAAAGGTACTGTAGCCTCCGGGCCCACTCCACAAAACTGCTGAACAGCTTCGTTCATCGGGCCATCAGGACCCTGAACTCTGTTCACCCCCCCCCCCCCCCCCCCAGAAGGTAACTACCTGCACAATAACTACCTCAGATGTTGGCGCAGAAAGACTGGCACACCAACAATAATACTGTTGTTCTGTTGTACTTTTGCTGCTATATGTCTCTGCACATTAACTGCAACCATTTGCACAAACGCCATATCTGCTGCTGTCTGTATATCACGGCAATACTGACTATGTGCAATCATATCTGTCACTAGCTGCACCTACACTACCGCATTGAAATGCACTACGGATATTCATCTCTAGCTGTCTGAGTATAGGATTGCTGGGTTTATTACCACTAATTGTTTAGCTAAACTAATCGTTTACCTCTATTGAGGTCAGAGTCTGCCATTGGCACCACGGGTTGCATCACTGTATATAGACTACATAGACTGCTGCTGTCACTGTTTGTTCTTGTTTTTCTTTTTTTAATCCGGCCTAATTCCTTTCTTTTTATAAAATGCACACCAATGTAGAGAGAGAGAAACGCCATTTCAATTCTCCTGTATGTCCTGCACGTATAGTAGTACTGACAATAAAATCTTTGAATCCTTGAATTCACTGCGACCATTTGCGAGTGAGGAATGTTTAATGAGTTTTACCTCGTCCTTCCTCTGCAAAACTAAACAGCAAAGCCAGTGTGAAAACAATTGATGTGATGAATAAGGTGCTGATGCCTTGGTGCCACAGCCTTGGCAGAGATATGCATTCTCAGATCATCACCAAAGTGTTATGGGTTCCTCTCTAGCCCAAGGACCACCTCTGGTTAAAAAAAAAAAAAAAAATCATCCAACTCCATCCAGTAGTTTTGGAGTACACACATGCGTAGTGAAAATAATCTGCAGTTCACATGCCCATATTGTTGGCGGCAGCCAAGAGCCACCAGTCTGATTTGAACAGCTCCAAACACAAAGAAGTGCACGGTGGCAGAGCTATTAAATGGTGGAAGTGATGAAGGTACGTGAATACAATGACAAGACAAACAGGAGCGTTTGCTGTTTAGTGGCAGAGGAAGAAAACAGACGGGTAAAAAGACAGACATTTGTTCACCCAGTATTGGCAGATTGCTCAGTACTTTCTTCTGGCGGGAGTTTCCGGGTGCATGCGCCGTACTGTTCCATTGACGGTAAAAGTGAGCTATTTTTGTGTTTATTTAAAAAACAAGGCATTATTTCTAAATTCTGGCAAATTAAAAGTCGAGAAAATATGGTGATACAATAATACAAGCCTTTAGTTTCACTTAATTTTGACCAGGCGAGCTGAAACGGAGAAGCATACAGATGGACAGATACACACAACCACAAACAGACGCAATAACCAATTACCATATGCCTCAGTTTTACGGAGGCATAATAAATGGAGTAGTTGCTGAATGCTTTTTTTTTTTTTTTTTCAGTAACCGCTATTTTATAACAGTTCAGCTAGAGATCGATGGTGACAGGAAATCATCCATGTGCTGTAAAAAAGTCACACTGCTGCCTCTAGTGGCCTGGCATAGTTATTACAATACCTTTTCCCCAGACCAAATACAGCAGCATCCCAGGAAAAGAACCTCATACCAACTGTGAAGCATGGAGGTGGAAGTGTCATGGTTTGGGGATGCTTTGCTACAGTAGGACCTGGCCAGCTTACCATCATAGAATCCACGGACCCTGTAGCATGACAGTGACCCAAAACATACCAGTAAATTCACCAAGGACCAGCAAAAAAACTAAGAAATGGAGAGTCCTGGAATGTCCGAGTCAAAGCCCAGATCTTAATCCCTTTGGGATGCTGTGGGGTGATTTGAAACAGGCTGTACATGCAAGAATCCCCTCAAACGTTTCACAGCTGAAAGAATTCTACATTGAGGAGTGGGGCAAACTTTCCTCAGACCGATGTCAGAGACTGGTAGATGGCTACAAGAAGTGTGTCACTGAAGTTATTTCAGTCAAAGGGGATAACACTAGCTATTGGGCAGTAGGGTGTCCTAACTTTTTCCTCAGACTACACATTTTTGTTGATACCTTTTGTTTAATCAGTACAACAGGGTTAATTTTTGTTATTTACCTGCAATTAAATCAGCTTCTTATCCAGAGATAAATAAAAAGATTGGACACCAATATGTGAACATTTCTTAACAAAGAACTGAATATTTAATGGGGTGTTTTCATTTTTTCACGAGAGTGTGTGTGAGACACTTTTTTGTTTTGATGTATGGTGTTTGGCTTTGGTTTTAGATCTGCCTTTATGAATTTAAATATCAGTTTCCATTGTTATGCTCAAAGTACTAAAAAATACACAATGGTCAAATGTCTTCTCATAGACATCATGACCCTTTTGCTCCAAGCATAAAGAAGGAAGTATGGAAAGAAGAAGAATTAATTAAAGATCCACAGCCCTTGTTATGAGCAGTTTTTCTTCCCATCATACTTCTTCTTCACAGTCTAGTACCATAAAAGAAATTGGTCCACATATGAATCTCCTCACAAAATAATGGACCTTGCCCCATGGATCACCACCTTATCGTGATGGGGGGTTTGCATGCCCTAGTGATCCCAGGGGCTATGTTGTCTGGGGCAATTTGCCACTGGTGGGGTCTCCCAAGACAAACTGGTCCTGGGTGAAGGGCCAGACTAAGAGTGATCCAATAGACTCCCATAATAAACAAAAAAAATCAACGATTCAGTGTACCCCACCTGCTATAGGGCTCCCGGGGCCCCACCCTGGAGCCAGGCCTGGGGGAGGGGCTTGATGGCTAGCGCCTGGTGGCCGGGTTTCTGCCCATGGGACCCGGCCAGGCTCAGCCCAAAGGAGTTACATGGGTCCACCTCCAGTGGGCTCACCACATGCAGGAGAGACCATGAGGGTCCGATGCTGTGTGGATCAGGTGGCAGGCGAAGGCAGAGACCTTCGTGGTCTGATCCCCGACTTTCAAAACTGGCTTTTGGGATGTGGAACGTCACCTCCCTGGTGGGGAAGGAGCTGGAGCTGGTGCATGAAGTTGAGCGATACCGGCTAGATATAGTTGGCCTCACCTCAACGCACAGCTCCAGTTCTGGAACCAGTTTCCTGGGGAGTAGCTGGAGCTTGGCCTACTCTGGAGTTGCCCTGGGTGAGAGGTGACACGCGCAGGGGTGGGTATTCTTATATCTCCCCGCTCTGCTGCCTTGACATTGGAGTTCTCCCCGGTGGACGAAAGGGTAGTTTCCCTGGGGTCCTGACCATCATATTGTGCCTATGGACCAAATGATGGTTCAGAGTACCCACCCTTTTTGGAGTCTGTGACTGGGGTGCTGGAGAGTGCTCCTCTTGGAGACTCCATTGTCCTATTGGGAGACTTCAATGCACACGTGGGAAATGACAGTGAAACCTGGAGGAGTGTGATTGGGAGGAACAGCCTGCCCGATCTGAACCCAAGTGGTGTTCAGTTATTGGACTTCTGTGCTAACCACAGTTTGTCCATAACAAAACACCATGTTCAAGCATAAGGGTGTCCATATGTGCACCTGGCACCAGGACGTTAGTTAGATGTTAGTGCAGTTCTACACAGCCATCATCGAGTCCATCCTCACCACCTCCATAACCGTGTGGTACGCAGGAGCCACTGCCAGGGACAGACTAAGGCTGCAGCGCGTCGTGCGCACTGCTGAGAAGGTGATCGGCTGCAAGCTCCCATCTCTCCAGGATCTGTACATCTCCAGGACCCGGAGGCGTGCTGGCCGGATCATAGCCGATCCCTCACACCCTGGTCACGTACTGTTTGCCCCCCTCCCCTCTGGTAGAAGACTTCGGTCCATCCAGACTAAAACCTCCCGTCACATGAACAGCTTCTTCCCCTCTGCCATTAGACTGCTGAACACTAAGTGACTCTCGTGCACCATGTACAGCAGCTCAACCAGACTCATGTCAATCATCACTGTTTTCTTCCTGCATTACCGACTGCACTATATAGTTCTCCACAGTATCTGCTGCTGGCTAATATATATTTTAACTGTTGACCAGTATCACTTAATCTTATCCTACACTTTATTACATGTATAGTTTATTTCTCGTATCTTATCATGTTTAATGTTGCAGCATTGTACCGAGACAAATTCCTAGTTTGTGTACTACATGAACAATGGCAATAAACCTGATTCTGATTCTGATTCTGATTCTGACTCACTAGGTCGCAGGTCGATGATTGATTTTGTTATCATGTCTTCATACCTATAACCACATGTCTTGGACACTCTGGTAAAGAGAGGTGCAGAGTTGTCCACTGATCACCACCTGGTGGTGAGTTGGATCCGATTGCAGAGGTGGACGCCACTCAGACCCGGTAGACCTAAACGTATAGTGAGGGTGTGCTGGGAACGTCTGGCTGAGGACACCCTATATGGGAGGTCTTCAACTCCCACCTCCAGAAGAACTTCAACCTCATTCCCAGGGAGTCTGGAGACATGGAGTCTGAATGGGCCATGTTCTTTACCTCCATTGTTGAAGGAGCTGCCCAGAGCTGTGACTGCAAGGTTGGTGGTGCATCTCATAGTGGCAACCCTCGAACCAAGTGGTGGACACCAGTGGTGAGGGGGACCATCAAGCTGAAGAAGGAGTCCTATCAAGCTTGGCTGGCTTGTGAGACTCCTGAAGCAGCTGAAGTGTACCGGCAGGCCAAGCAAAGTGCAGCTTGGGTGGTTGTGGAAGCAAAAACTTGGGTGTGGGAGGAGTTTGTTGAGGCCATGGAACAAGACTTTCGGTCGGCCTCGAAGAGATTCTGGCAAACTGTTTGGTGACTCAGGAGGGGGAAGCAGCTCCCTGTCCACACTGTGTATGGTGTGGATGGGGCGCTGCTGACTTTGACTGGGGATATCGTCGAGTGGTGGAAGGAATACTTTGAGGATCTTCTCAATCCCACTGACACGCCTTCCACAGAGGAAGCAGGGCTTGAGGACGAGGCGGATAACTTGCCCATCACAGGGACTGAGGTCGCCAAAGTGGTTAAAAAACTCTTTGGTGGCCAGTCCTTGGGGGTGGATGAAATTCGCCCTGAGTACCTCAAGGCCCTGGATGTTGTAAGGCTGTCATGGCTGACACGCCTCTGCAATGTTGCAATGTTGTTGTCGGAAGTCGAGGACAGTGCCTTTGGCATGACAAACCGGGGTTGTGATTCTTCTTTTTAAAAAGGGGGGCCGGAGGGTGTGTTCCAACTTTAGGGGAATCACACGTCTCAGCCTCCCTGAAAAGGTCTATGCCAGGGTACTGGAGAGGAGAGTCCTACCGCTAGTCGAACCAAGGATTCAGGAGGAGCAATGTGGTTTTCTTCCTGGCCGTGGCACATTGACCAGCTCTTTACCCTCTCAAGAATCCTTGAGGGTTCATGGGAGTTTGCCCAGCCAGTCAACATGTGTTTTGTGGACTTAAAACATTTGACCGCATCCCTCGTGGTCTCTTGTGGGGGTGCTGCGGGAGAATGGGGTATTGGGCTCGTTGTTACGAGCTATCCGGTCCCTATATGACCGTTGTAATAGTTTGGTTCGTATTGCCAACACCCAGTCAAACACATTTTCAGAGAGAGTTGGACTCCGCCAGGGCTGCCCTTTGTCACTGATCCTGTTCATAATTTTTATGGACAGGATATGTAGGCACAGCCAAGAAACGGAGGGTGTCATGCTCAGTGACCAGAGGATTTCATCTCTGCTGTTTGCAGATGATGTTGTCCTGTTGGCTTCATCAAGCAATGACCTACAGGTCTTACTGGGACGGATTGCTACTGAGTGTGAAGCAGCTGGGATGAGAATCACCACCTCCAAGTCCGAGTCCATGGTCCTCAGCCGGAAAAAGGTGGATTGTCCTCTCCGGGTTGGAGACGAGCTCCTTCCCCAAGTGGAACAATTTAAGTATCTCGGGGTCTCATTCACGAGTGAGGGGAGAATGGAGTGCGAGATTGACAGATGGATCGGAGCAGCATCTGCAGTGATGCGGACGTTGTACCGGTCTGTTGTGGTGAAGAGGGAGCTGAGCTCTAAAGCAAAGCTGTTGATTTACCAGTCAATCAACGTTCCTACACTCACCTATGGTCATGAGCTTTGGGTAATGACCAAAGAATGAGATCATGGATACAAGCAGCTGAAATAAGCTTTCTCTGTAGGATTGCTGGACTCACCCTCAGAGATAGGGTGAGGAGCTCAGTCATTTGGGAGAGGCTCAGAGTAGAACCGCTGCTCCTCCACATGAAAAGGAGCCAGTTGAGGTGGTCTGGGCATCTGATTAGTATGCCTCCTGGACACCTCCCACTTGAGGTGTTTCGGGCACGTCCAATGGGGAGGAGATGCCGGGACAGACCCAGGACACACTGGAGAAACTGTCTCCCAGCTGGCCTGGGAAGGTCTTGGTATCCTCTCTGAAGAGCTGGAGCAGGTGGCTGGGGAGAGGGAAGTTTGGGCTTCTCTGCTTGACCTGCTGCATCCACGACCCGGACCTCTGGAAAAGTAGTAGAAGATGGATGGATGGGCTAATTTTTTAGTTGTGAAAAAGTCTTAAATTTTCAGGAATAAAGGTCATAAATTTATGTGAAAAAAGCTGCTGTTTTATCAGAGATGTCCCATGCACCTACTATATAGAAATAAATCACAAATTTAACGTTAACAATTTAGCAAATATATAGTAAATTACACATTTACAAGGAAAAAGTCCCTAACCAGAATTATTTTTTAATTGCCATTTTGATCACTGCTCTTTACTCTGTATTTGCATCTAGATGGATAAATGCCATCACAGGCTAGTATATGTGAATTAGAGTGTCAAGATACAATACTTTTATTTTTATTTAAATTAAATTTATTTTGATCATTTCTCCTCCACAGTTATTCTGCCTTTATACAGATTTAGAAGTGATACTCTTCTATAGAGGGGATGCACTGGAACTGAATTCTTGGCAGTTAGCATAGTTACCCAGCACTGAGTGGCAAACACATGTGGCAGCTTTAGTTTTTATGCAACAAAACATAAAAATCACACAAAATATTTAGTCGTAGCAGTACACTGAGTACCTTTTTTTAACTTTACATGTTAACACCACACTGTTTACTTGACTGTAATGATGTGTGGGTAAGAACACACATAATTGAAGAACAGGTTCTGAGCCTTTAAATATTTTAGCTATTTTTTGTCAATTAACACAAGCTGGAATGATAAGATTAGCTCTCCACAATGCAAACAGGTACTCTGTGTACTGCTGTGACTGAATACTGTGTGTATTTTTTGTATTTTACTGTCTACGCCCTAATGCTGCCACTCATTTTTGCCACTCAGTGTTTTGTAACTGGCACGAGTTCTGTTTGTTGACATCATACGCATACCCTCTATAGCCATTAGCAAATGGCATGAGTTTAGATCGGGCATGTTCTTTCGTGTGGCATTTTTAAGCACTTTAAAGTGAATATGAATTAGAATATAGCCTTTATTATTGCTTGCAGTGCTCTGGTGAGACCCGGGAGGTTTGATATGCAGGTGACTGTCCCCCGCCCAGATGTGAAAGGACGCACAGAAATTCTCAACTGGTACCTCTCCAAGATTAAAGTAGACACTGGTAAGTTTCAATGTAAATTATTCCTTAAAATATTAAGACTGTTTGTTACTAAAATCTTTTATATTTTGTTAGTTTGTTAGAGTTCTAATTGTCCATTCAGTTGTAGTGAGATCTAAAGCTCAAACAATTCCTTTGTTTGCCTTTCCTCTAAAGGAAGCCATTGTCTCTGATCACCGTTATAACATCAGGTCTGTGTGCTCTTTCTTGTTTTGCAGCCGTTGATGCAGAGATTATTGCCCGGGGAACAGTGGGTTTCTCAGGGGCCGAGCTTGAGAACCTGGTGAACCAGGCAGCCCTGAAGGCAGCCGTGAATGAGAAAGAGATGGTCACAATGAAGGAGCTGGAGTTCGCCAAGGACAAGATACTCATGGGTAAATACTCAGCAGTGCTCACCACACATCACACGAACAGACTAACATCAACCATTTAATGGAGATTAGAGGAACATAACCAAGACATGTTCAAATCAGAAATGAAATTGTTTTGTGTCAACTCCATGACAGGCCCTGAGAGGCGGAGCGTTGAAATTGACAAGAAGAACAAGACCATCACAGCGTACCATGAGTCCGGCCATGCCATTGTTGCCTATTTCACCAAAGATGCCATGCCCATCAACAAGGCCACCATCATGCCAAGGGGGCCAACGCTCGGCCATGTGAGTACTTTGTCTTTTTATTATAGTATTTCATATATTTCTTGTTTGTGTCATTTTCTTCTAGTCAGATCTGAAGTATGTGTCCTCGTCTCTGTCCCGTAGGTGTCCATGCTCCCAGAGAACGACCGCTGGAGTGAGACGCGAGCACAGCTGCTGGCTCAGATGGACGTCAGTATGGGTGGCCGAGTGGCAGAGGAGCTCATCTTTGGTGATGACAACATTACAACTGGTAGGAGCTGATTTGTCTCTATGCACCTCCCACTCTGTGGAGGTGTATATGTATATACCAGACAGTGATTGTAGCTGTGACTACTGTTGGAAAATGTTCAGCAGACCAGCAGACAATCACGGGATATGAAAAGCTGTACTATGAAATGTTCTGTTGCATACCTGATGGTATGGATTGTATGCACTGATGTATTTTGTTTTTGTTCCTCTTTTTCTGTTATTTTAGGAGCCTCAAGTGACTTTGATGGTGCAACTAAAATAGCAGAAATGATGGTAACAAGATTCGGAATGAGTAACAAGGTAAATACTTTATGCACTTTTTCAGGTTTTTTTCCCTGGTAACTCTGCATATAAGCAGAAATGCTGTCTTGTAGAATAAGTAAGGAGTGTTTATTAACCTTATTTTTAAACTAAAAATGTGTCTGTACATGTTCCTTTTTTATTACTGGTCCTTTTGTTAAAGCAATGATGTCTGTTATGCTTGAGTCCCCCCCCCCCAAAAAAAAAAAAAATAAAAAAATATAAAACTGGATGAACTTGTTTTGGCAGCTTGGTGTCATGACCTACAATGACGTATCCAAGCAAAGCCCAGAGACACAAGCTGCCATTGAACAGGAAGTCAGGGCGTTACTGAAGGTGAGTCTAGTGTATCATGTTTTATTAGAAATAAAAACTTTCACATGCATTTCTTGAATGATTTCTGAGGCATTTTTCCCCCATTCAGGACTCTTATGAGCGTGCCAAGAACATCCTGAAGACCTACAGTAAGGAGCACAAGAAGCTGGCCGACGCCCTGCTTAGATATGAAACTCTTGATGCCAAAGAGATCCAGATGGTGCTGGAGGGCAAATCTCTGGACCATTAAGAGACCTCATCAGACTTTCAGACTCTTTGGTTTTGTATATAAGAAACAGTGCATTGAAGCTTGCATTTCATTTGTTTGTGACCCTTCTGTTAATGTGAAGATGCGATTGAAGTGAATTTGTTTCATCTCTTTTATACATTCTCCTTTGACTTTTCTCATAGAGAAGACTGCCAGTATTGTGCTGATTTTTAAATCACATCAATTTAAATGGGAGAAATGATTACTTGTTCTCTACAAGTATGAGCACTAAAATTCAAAAGGATGTTTTGAGGTTTCAGTCAGGGCTTGTTGAAATTGACTCTGTAGTAGTTTTATACCTCAGAGTTCTATTTGGATCAGGAATCTTTCCTAGATCATTGACGATTGTTCACATTTTGATCAGTGAACACCAAAGGACCTTAAATGACCTCAAACTAGAATGTAGCTTTTGGTTTGAAGAAAGCTACAGCTGTTACTTCTCATTTGTTGTTCTCTGCATTTCACTTGCTTTTACCTTATGCAATCTTGTTTCCTTTTATTTATTTAAGTGCCCAAAGGTATGTAGATTTTCTTTCTTCTAAAACTAGAGCGAGGTCCTGATTTAATGTTAGTTGTAACTGATAGGGAGATGTGTAAATACTATAATCCTGTAAAATGACTGGTTTGGTGCTTTTTTCTATTCCTTCTAGACAAAGGTTTTGTGGAAGCTCAAATAAAGATCACACTCATAAAACCCTCACCATTTGATGTGTGGAGATGATTTGGTGTTTGTGTTTACATATTGTGCTGTATAGAAGTTATGTACTGACTGGGCCACTCCAAAAGGTGGGTTTTCTTGTTTTGAAGCCATTCTGTAGTTGATTGACTTTGTTGTTTAAGGTCATTGTCCTGTTGCATCACCGAACTTCTACGGGCCTTCAGCTGGCAGACAGTCACCCTGACATTATTCTGTAGGTTATCTTGATAACACCCCCCCCCCCCCCAATGATGGCAAGCGGTGTAGGCCCAAAGGCAGCAAAGCAGCCCCAAATCATGATTCTCCCTCTACCATTTTTCACCAATGGGATAATGTTTTCATGTTATGTGGTGCCTTTTTTACACCCTACATAGTGAGTACATCAGTGCACAAAACATTTTCCCAGTAGCACTGTGGTAGGAGTGGGAGGGGGTAAGAAAAGATGGATAGCATGGGGCAACAATGGTTAGCACAGGTTCCAGGTTCGAATCACCAGACTTGTAGGGGTGGCAAAAAGAAGTAAAGAAAGAAAGAAATGAGAAAAGTAGGAAAGGTGGCGGAGTAGTTGGCGCTGTTGCCTCACAGCTAGAAGGTACTAGGTTCGAATCCCCAAGCTGGCAGCGGTGGGAGAAAAAAAGGGAGGAAAGAATTGCCGCAAGATGGTACAGTGGTTAGCAGCACTGTTACCTCACACATGGATGTAAAGGGGGGGCATGTCCCCCCCCCAACATGGAAAAACAATGGTCTCCTCCCCAATTCTTAAACCTTTTGGATATGTTGTTACATAACAGAATAAAATGCAACTGAAGCACTAACTTTTTTCTCCATAAATTTGCAACTTTTTTCTGATAAATTTGGAGCTTTTTGTTGTAAATTTGCAACTTTTTTCTCAAAAATTTTCAGATTTTTTTCTTGTAAATTTGCAATTTTTTCTTTTAAATCTGCAACGTTGTCTTGTAAATGTGCAACTTTTTCCCCCTCATGAATTCACTTCTTTTTGACATAAATCTGCAATTTTTTTCTTGTAAATTTGAGACTTTTTTTTTCTTTTCAATTTGCAGCATTCATATGGATGCTGGTTAAATTTTTATTGTGATAAAATTTTCTTTGTTCATCTAGATCAAGGGTCCTCAAATGTTTTTGCCAGGAGTCTGTATTTGTGTTCTTTCAATGGGCCAAAGGTCCGGAGCAGTGCCAACATGCTGCATGGGTGGACATTTCATTTCCATGCTGGGAGGGACAATAAACATTTTCTCCAGAGTAAATATTGACGAGACATTCTAAGGGATAAGGACCTGTACTAGTAGCACTTTTTCTAGCCTCAAGGAACTTCACTAGTGCTAACTCTCTATTCTAAGGGCCTATAGGAGATGGATACCTAGGGACAATTTAGAATGACCAGGTTCAGGTTACTTTATTTGTACCCGTAGGTAGATTTGTTTTGCAGTCTGGTGACATCCATATTTACAAACCACAATTACATTCAACATAGACACAAACACAGACACATATGAAGCTGACTATAAACATGATAAAAATACTCAAGGCTCCATCAATCAGGGTATAAAAAGACAAAGAGATGGGAGAAAAACCAGAGGTAAGAGAGAAGGGTCGTAATAAGTTAAAAACTAGTCAAAGAGGTTAAAAACTCAAAGGTCTAAAACCCAATAAAATCTTTAGAACCCAAATAACATTCTACAAAAATAAGTAAATATAAAATGGAGTTAATAAATAGGTACCTAAATTATGTGCAATATATTGTTACAACTTGTTCAACTCTTTGACAGCAGCAGGAACAAAGCTGTTTTTGTAGCGCTGGGTTTTACTTTTTGGGACAGCAAACCTCCGTCTTGAGGGAAGAAGCTGAAAGTTGCAGTGCAAAGGGTGGGAGTCATCATTTAAAATGGAGGTAGCCATCCTCTGTACTTGTCTGGTGTACAGGGATGTCAGGCTCAGCTGTGACTCACCAAGAAAATGACTGGACCATCTAATTACCGGATCCAAGGATTTCCTCTGTTTCAGTTTTATCTGACCAAACCATGACACTAAAGAAAAGGATAAAACAGATTCAATAAAAGCCCGATAAAACATTGTCATTATGGTTTGGTCAATTTGGAAACGTGCAAGTTTCCTCAAGCAATGCAAATGTTGCTGACCCTTTTTGCACACCCTTTCACAGTTCTCTTCAAAGTTTAAATTACTATCAATAATCGTCCCAAGATATTTGTAGGATTGTACACATTCGGTGGTCTGTGTGGGGAGCGTGAAATAACGAAGCTGAATTATTTCTTAATTCAGGTTTTAATGTTGCATCACATCCCCAGCTATCTCTCAAGAACAGAAGAGGAGGAGCTGAGTCAAAACCTTCTTATTTATACATACAAGATCAAGGGAAGAATCACGTATCACCGTCAAAACCCCCTATTGACAATAACTCTCCCCCCGAGTCCTTCAGTCCTCCGCCTGGCCCCCAGGAGGTCAGGAAGTCCTTTCAGCTCCTTATCCCCGTACCTCCGTCTTCTTGCTGTTATCCACAGGCGGTCCAGACATATTGTCCCATCCAAGACGTGAGGTCAATCCACACATGCAATCTCAAGCATCCCATTGTGCTTAACATATGTAGGTAAAAATACATGAGCTACAGTCTGGCCTTTTAGTACGGTGACTTTGTGCCTGGGAGTTTTCCTCCTCAAGTCAATAATCATGTCTTTAGTTTTTGTCGTATTCAGCTGCAGGTAGGAATCCTCACACCAGTGAACAAAATCATCAACTACTGGGCCGTGGCCACTCTCACCATCCTGGAGGAGACTGACAATAACTGAGTCATCAGCATACTTTATAATGTGTCTGTTGTCATGTCTGCTCCGACACATGTTTGTGTACAGGATGAAGAGTAGTGGTGACAACACACACCCCTGAGGAGAGCCAGTAGAAGAGCACTTTAGGTCAGACAATGTACCATTGACCCTTACTCTCTGCATCCTGTTGGTTAAGGAATCCAGAATCCAACCCACCAGATTATTGCTCAAATCAAATTGTTGCAGGAGCCTTTCAACTAAAATATGAGGCTGGATTGTATTAAAGGTGGAGGAAAAGTCCACAAATAAAAGCCTGGCGTGTGTCCCATTAAAGACCAGTTAACCTAACATGCATGTCTTTGGATTGTGGGAGGAAACCAGAGCTCCTGGAGTAAACAAGTAAATCCACACACCCAGCACAGGAAGAACATGCAAACTCCACACAGAAAGGTTCCTATCCCTGCCAGCCTGGGGATTTGAACCTTCTAGCTGTTAGACAACAGTGCTAACCACTGTACTACCATGCTGCCCAAAAGTATTATTGTAGTCAGTCATAATTTTATGAGAAACAATGTACAAATGTACACTTATGGAAAAGTCTGCAAATTTTTACAAGAAACTATGGTGACACAATAGGAGATGGCACTCCACCCAGGACTGGGGGTTGGGGGGTGGGGGGGTGAGAGATGGTAATGGGGGAAGAAGTGAGAGGAGCCAGCGAAGGGCGCCAGAGCGCTCGGGGGGGTATGAAACTAGAATAAGATGTGCCTTTGCCCCCGCTGTGCCAGCTGTTGATGATGCATTGTGTGAAGGGCAGGATGCTTTTCACACCTGAGGACGCAGGGGTGCGAAAGTATTGTATTATGCCATGCTCTGTGACGTGCATGTGGATGTGTGAACATGCTTTGTGACTTGTACGTTAATATTTATCACCCTGGGTGCCAAAGGCAGGAATAAAGTAGATAAAGGAGGTCACTTTGGGACCCAAGTCAGTCTGTTCTGTTTGTTGGAGGTGAAATAAAGTCCTGTGTCTCGTCTGGTTCCACCTTCCACAAAATGAGTGCAAATTTAAAATGCAGGCAATTAAATTAAAACAATTCTAATGCAAATGTGTCTGATTATCTACATGTATATTAAAATCACCTAAAATAACAATTTTATTATGAGTTATTAAAATAATTGAAAGCAACTCTGCAAAATCAGAAATAGAAGACACACCCGGAGGACGGTAAACTGTCATACAGAGTATGGAATGATGATAAAAACCAAGGCAGTTATATTCATATGTGTAACTTGTGGCAAAATTTGATCAGGATCAAAAGATAATTTTGCTCTTGCCATTCATTTCAGTGGAGAATTTTTTTGATTTAAGGTCCCATATGCAGAAGTAGAGGGGGTGTGACTTAGGCTCTCAATCAATTCTTTAAAATAACTGGGGGATATATACACATTGATTAAAATAAAACCTTGGTTCTACTTAAAAAAAAATTGAGGTAATCATTCACAAGAACTATTTTTCATTCAATCAGTTTAAACAATTTAATTTGGCTCAGTGTATGTTTTTTTTTTTAACTCCAATGAAACAACAAAAATTATTTTAAGTTGGAATAAATTAAAAACAAGCAGTTTTCTTCATTGAGTTTACAGTATGCTAATAATCCATTCAATTTAACCTGAAAATTTTAATTCAATGCATACAATTTTGTAGGTTGGAGCAAACTGATTATTTTACGTTGTCTCAAACTAAAACTAAAAGTTGTCGAAATTTAAAATTTCTGGCAAATCAAATCTAAAATATGCTTTAAATATTCCGAGTAATGACAACACAAGATATTTTCTTGAACACATTTATTACTGTCTAAATCTTAAAATGTGTGATTACAATGTTTCCTCTGAACACCCACACAATGTATGTATAAAAAATCTTTTAAACTGAACATCAGAGACAAGACTAAAGATGTCAAACACTGGTGATCTGCAAAATACAGCAACACATCTTAAGAGTGTTTCAAAATCAGAGCTGTAAACTCTACACTTTAACTTCAGCTGTAAGAGCGACAATAAAAACACTGTGCCCAAAAGTTGACACTTTAAAGTTGCAGATTAAGAACATACAGAAACATTTCTTCTTAAATTCAATTGTTAAAACTTTGCTCAAACCATTGAATTGGTTTTAAAATCTGGCCCATGTACTGTACAAAATCTATGCAAAGACTGCAGTGCAAATATAGTCTCCATTTTCTTCTTAAGCACAACTTCACACCATCTTCTTACAGAGGACCCAAATGTTCAATAATTCTTCAAAGTATGCCTGACACCTAATTTACAACACTTGGTCTATGTAGGCCTGTAAGGCTCGTGCAATCTGAACTTGAAAACCCACAGTAGAAAGGTATTGCTATACAACTGCAGTTATGAAAGTGCAACTTTCTAACAAACTTTTAAAAACTGGTTCTTTGTAGAAAACTGTAAGCAACAAGAGAATTGAAGCAAGACAGTCAGTGCAGTTCGACAAGGTCTATTCCAGACTGTCCAGCTCTGTGTGTGTGTGTGTGTGTGTGTGTGTGTACTATGACCTGAGATTTTCACCAGATATCAGTAACAACCCAAGTAATCCATACATACAAAGAAATCAAGGCAACTGTGTTCACAAAACAAACTATATTTAATAAAGTGGAACGACAGGGAATAAGTATTGAACATGCTTGGTGAAATTCATTTAATATTTAGTTGAAAAGCCTTTGTTGGTAATGACAGCTTCCAGACACCTCCTGTATGGAGAAACTAAGCGCAGGCATTGCTCAGGAGTGATTTTAGCTCATTCTTCCACACAGGCTGTCTTCAAATCTTGAAGGTTCTGTGAGTGTCTTCTATGAACTCTGATCTTCAGTTCGTTCCATAGATTTTCAATTGGATTCAGGTCAGGTGACTGACTGGGCCATTCTAGCAGCTTTATTTTCCTTCTCTGGAGCCAGTTGAGAGTTTCCTTGGCTGTGTGTTTGGGATCATTGTTTTGCTGAAATGTCCACCCTCGTTTCATCTTCAGCATCTTGGCAGATGGTAACAGGTTCTTATCAAGGATGTCTCTGTACATTTGTTCATTCATCTTTCCTGTAATTATATGAAGTCTGCCTGTACCATGTGCAGAAAAACACCCCCACACCACGATAGGATGTGCAGTTCCATTTCTCCTCCAAACATGCTATGTGTAGTGGCATCTAAAAAGTTCGATTTTGGTCTCATCTGACCAGACTATATTCTCCCAATATTTTACTGGCTTGCCCAAATGTTGTGCAGCAAACTTTAAATGAACTTTAACATGCTTTTTCTTCAGCAATGGAGTCTTGCAAGGTGAGTGGGCATAGAGCCCATGTTGGCTGAGTGCATTATTGTCAGTGCTGGGAGTAACACGTTACTGTAACGCGTTACTGTAACGCCACTACTTTTGCAGTAACGTGCTGTATAATGAAATTACTATTTGAAAATTCAGTAATGCGTTACAGTTACTGAAATTTGATCAGATGTGTTACTCGCGTTACTCATTTTATTAATATGGATTGTAGAAGATCTTGGAATAACGAGGCGATGTGACTTATAAACCAAAGTTTATTATCAGCTTCGCTCCTCTAACAAGTCTCATCTCAGTGCAGAAGCAGAAGTAGAATAGAGGAAGAACACATTCAGCTCTACATACTTATACCTACACATAACAAAAGACATGCATATCAAAGCTGACATCCCGCATTATCTTAATCCCCCTCTTTTGTCTTTGTATCCCTCCACCTGGCCCTGGGAGGTCAGGGCGATCGATCTGGTCTCCACCGCAGCGCCTCGGATGCTCTTTGATCTCCGCTGACGGTTGAGACCTCTTGTCCTGTTCTGAGGTGTGAAGTCGCTTTACATATGTAATCACCAAACATTCTCACATGCTTATACATATGTAGGTTATGGGATATATGATTAATATAGACCACATGGATAGATATTTTTAGCCCAAATAAATACAAACTGACCCTACATAGCCAGCGCAGCTGTCAGTCAATGTGTTGCAAAGAGACTCTTCACTGCTGAAGTCAGCAACCACAAATGGAGCTTGCTCCTGCTGGGAAAAGATGAAGCTACTTTGTTTTTGTTTTGTTTGTCATGGTTAAGGGTGGCTGTGGCTCAGGAGGTAGAGCAGGTTGTCCAATAACCAGAGGGTTGGTGGTTCGAATCCCGCTCTCCCCTGATATCCTGCCATTGTGTCCCTGGGCAATACACTTCACGCACCTTGCCTCCAGTGTCCATGACACTGGGTATGAATGTGTGTAAATGTTCGGGAGAGGTTGTTGGTGCGGATTGGCAGCCACGTTTCCATCAGCCTGCCCCAGGGCAGCTGTGGCTACAGTAGTAACTTGCCACTACCATTGTCTGTCTGGAGTGAATGAATAATGTATCTATTTGCAAAGTGTCTATGATAAAGCGCTATATAAATCTGATGCATTATTAAAAGAATATTGGTGGGCCGTGGAGACTGACTGCAATCTTCAGAAGCGCCTGAACAGCAACAAGATCAAAACTAGTGCTATGCTATGCTAACATCATGTTATTAGTGGATTTATGCTATCTGAACAGTCACGGCTGGATTTCAAGCACAGGTATGCATCTGGACAGTTTGTGACCCAGCAAGAATTAAATTGACTGATTGCCAGATACGTCGTTACAGAATGAAGATCTGATAACAGCCATTTTCCATTAGACAGCTGAGACTGTGAGCCACTTAAGTTAAAACACATTTACTTGCTACCTGGATAAAGATTATTCAAAAATGGATTTTGAGCTCCAAAAGGAATTTATGGGACTGGATCATGTCTTTGTCACAGCAGGCATTTGGACTGTGGATAATGGACATTTTCTTTGGATCACTGCACAGCTTATTGAAGTGTTGCCAACTCACTCTTTTAGAATGATTCTCACTGTGGTCTATATTTATCATATATTCCATAACCTACATATGTTGAAGCATGTGAGAATGTTTGGTGATTACATATGGCGACTTCACACCTCAGAACAGGACAAAAGGATCTCAACCGCCAGTGAAGATCAAAGAGTTTCCCAGACACTGCGGTGGAGACCGGAGGAGCTACCCTCACCCCCCAGGGCGAAGAGGGGGAGTACGAAGACAATGGGGGGATTAAGATAATGAGGGATGTCAGCCTTTGATATGCATGTCTTTTGTTATGTGCAAGTATAAGTTCACAGAGCCGGAGGTATTCGGCCTCTTTTCTTGCTTCTGCTTCTGCACTTAGATGAGACTTGTTAGAGGAGCTGATAATAAACTTTGGTTTATATATCACACCGCCTCGTTCTTCCAAGCTCTTCTACACTGGTGACCCTGACGCGAGTATGGACCAGAGGCCCACGCAGACAGGGGAACAGATGGACGACGTTCCCCCCCGGCAGAAGTGATAGAGAGGGCTCAACCGAGCACCAGCGCCGCTGAGAGAGCCGAGGCAAGGCATTCTCACCCTGCGGACACAGCAGTGATGGTCTACACAAATGCCGTCGCTGTCAAGCTGCCGGACTTCTGGCAGGAAGACCCCGCCTCGTGGTTTCAACAAGCTGAAGCCCAGTTTACACTGGCGGGCATCACGGCCGACGATACGAAGTTCTATCACATCGTCGCCAAACTCGACGCCGCCACTTCAAGGTGTGTGCGGAGCATAATCCGGCGGCCGCCGGCCCAAGACAAATATGAAATACTGAAAGCAACCATCGTGGCAAATTACGTCCCCTCAGCTGAAGAGAGAGCCGAGAGGATCCTGGTGGTCTACGGCCACAGAGGATGCAGACCTAAAACCCTCATGGAGGACTTGCTGCAGCTTAAAGAGGAGGACAATGACAACTTCCTCTTCCAATTCGTATTCCTCAGCACACCACCGCCACACATGAGAGGGACGCTCGCCAACATGCGATGCAACACCCAGCAAGACTTCCGCGTGCTGGCCAACGAAGCTCAACGACTCATCAACGCCTGCAAGGAGCAGACACCCACAGCAGCATCCGCAGACCTCAACGCTGATGCCCAGAGCCACGGCGAGCCTCAACCCACTGAGCAGATCCAGCCCGCGGTAACAGCGACACGGCCAAAATGTAACAGACGGAGCGATGTTTGTTATTACCACCACCGCTTCGCCGAGAAGGCTCACAAATGTGTTCCCCCCTGCAAATTTACGATTTCGGGAAAATGCCAAAGCCGAGGGCCGTTAACAGCAACGGTTCTCGGCGAGAAAAGTAAGCTATTATATGTGACGGACGGACACACCGGCAAGCAGTTCCTTATTGACACAGGAGCTCAACTAAGTTTTGTCATGCCCTCCCAAGCAGATCGAGCCATGGGCACCCGGGGCAACGGAGCGGTGGCAGCCAACGGCTCCAACATTGACACTTTTGGCGAAAAAAGCCTGCACCTCCTCATCCACGGCCGCAACTACAGATGGACATTTGTTGTAGCGGCGGTGAGTTTTAACTTGTTAGGCGCAGACTTTTTGTGTGCACATGGGTTATTAGTCGATCTAGCGAACAGACGCTTGGTTAATGCACTGTCCTTTGCTTCTATTCCCTGCTCAGCCCGAGTTTCTCCACCACCCGTGCAGGCTAGCGTCACCACAGCAGGAGGTAAGTTTGATCAACTCCTCACCCAATTTCCAGCACTCACAGTTCCCAAATTCTCAGCCACAGTGGCTAAGCACGGGGTTGAACATTTTATTCCAATAACGGGCCCACCCGTATTTGCCAAAGCTCGGCGCTTAGACGCGGCCAAGCTCGCCATAGCTCGGGACGAGTTTACTACCCTTGAAAAATTAGGCATTATTAAACGTTCGAAAAGCCCCTGGGCCTCACCACTTCACATGGTTCTGAAATCCAACGGTTCTTGGAGACCGTGCGGCGATTACCGCAGATTAAACAATGCGACAGCGCATGACCGCTACCCAATTCCTCACATTCAGGATTTTTCACTGCATCTGGCGGGTGCGCGCATTTTTTCAAAAATAGACCTGGTCCGCAGTTATCATCAAGTCCCAGTTCGAGCGGAAGACATTCCTAAAACAGCTGTAATAACCCCTTTCGGCCTTTTTGAATTTTTGCGGATGCCTTTCGGCCTCAAAGGCGCAGCCCAAACTTTTCAGCGGATGATGGACGCAGTATTACGCGACCTTCCTTTTGTTTTCGTCTACCTCGACGATATGCTGGTAGCCAGCTCGTCTGAGGAAGAACACGAGCAGCACCTCACTATGGTTTTTCAGAGGCTAGAAGAGCACGGGTTAATAATCAATCCAGCCAAATGCAAATTCGGCGTGTCACAAATTGATTTTTTAGGACACAGAGTTTCTCCGAAGGGGGCAGTCCCACTTCCAGACAAAGTTCATGCGATAAAAAGTTTCCCACGGCCACAAATGGTCAAATCGCTGCAAGAATTTTTAGGAATGGTTAATTTTTACAACCGTTTCCTCCCCCACGCAGCTCAGCTCATGCAGCCTCTATATGACGCGCTCAGAAAACAAAAAGCTTCCAACGCGGTCGAATGGACCCCGGAGCGCGAACGCGCCTTCGCGGAAGTAAAGAGCGCTCTAGCTAATGCCACATTGTTGGTTCACCCCGACCCCTCGGCCCGCATTGCACTAACCACAGACGGACCTAGCTATAGGGGCAGTTGTAGAACAACATGTCAATGGGATCTGGCAACCTTTGGCATTCTTCAGCAAATCGCTAAACCAAACCGAGCGTAAATACAGCACTTTTGACAGGGAGCTGCTAGCGCTTCATTTATCCATCCGCCACTTCCAGTTCTGGTTAGAAGGGCGGAGTTTCACGGCTTTTGTAGACCACAAACCGCTCACCTTTGCCATGGCTAAAATCTCAGAACCATGGTCAGGCAGGCAACAAAGACAGCTGGCTGCGATTTCAGAGTTCACCACAGACATTCGACATGTAGCAGGCAAACTTAACGTGGTAGCAGACTGCCTCTCTCACGCTGTGACATCGCCAGAGCGCGAGGAGACAGATTATACTACCTCAGCCGCAGAACTCTTCACTAACGCGGACACATACGCAGCACCAATCCATGCAGGGATAGATTATGCAGCCATGGCAGAGGAACAAAGCAGTGACGCGGACGTGCGCGCACTCCTGTCTGGACCAACAGGGTTAAGGCTGGAGGAAAGGAGTTTACGCGACGGCGTGCCCCCCCTAATATGCGATATTTCAACCGGCCGACCTCGCCCGTTAGTCCCAGCCACATGGCGCTGTTATGACTCGCCGCTCATCAGCGGCGCCAGCCGCGCGCACACCTGCTCCTCGTCAGCGGCGAGGTATTTAATCCACTCTGCCCTGGGCTTCGGCCTGAAGCCGTCTCTCTACTTCGGCCCCTTTGCTACTACGGATCTCAAATCCACTAGCGAAGATATCCTGGGTAAGCTCCCCTTACCTCTCTCCTCTAGCTTTCCCCTGTGCACAGGTGGACATCCCCGGCGGCGGACTTCATCACCTCGCCGTTGGCTCTACGCTGCTGCCACAGGTACCGCAGGTCGCTGTCTCCCAGGCTCCGCCCTTGTCGACGCCAGCCACCTGTCACAACCAAGTAAGCCAGCTATCATCATCATTTCCCTGTATTGGTGTGGTGCCCGTTACCCTTCTCCCTCTGCTCTCTCCCACAGGGTTGTCCGGCTGTACGGTCTCCTGCCCCCGTGCCTGACGCAGACGCCACCACCAATACATTCTTATTCCACAGACACGCAGCCATACACTTCCCTGTTGCTAATAAAGCTGTTAAATCTATCCTGAGCCTGCGTGTGTGTCTCCTGGGCCGTGCGTTATGTCAGTACGGCTTCAGCAGAGCGGCTCGGCAGACAGCGGGCTCGCACGCCGTCTTTCCACCCTCGAGGCTCGGGTGGATTCAATAGCCTACCAGCAACAGGTGATATTAAATCAATTAATTAACATCACTAACCGATTAGACCACTTGGACCCCCAGCAGCCGTTCCCCTCGGCTCGTCCGGGTGGCGTGGCTCCTGCGGCTCCGGTGGCCGTCCAGCCTGCTCCGGGTACGCCAACACGGCTCACACCAATCCCCACTCCGGCTCGCTTCAGCGGTAAGCTGGGTGGAGCTCGGGGTTTTATTATGCAGTGTGAGTCCATGTTTCTTCGCGTTCCCGGAGATTTTCCCTCAGACCATAGCAGAATTGGCTATATAGGAAATCTCCTTGAGGGTCGTGCGCTTACCTGGGCTTACGCCATTATGGTGAAGCCCAGCTATGCTACCCTCACCTATGGCCAGTTCGTGCGACAATTTCTGGAAGTGTTCGATCATTCGCGTTTGGACAGTGTCCAGGTCGACCGTCTTCTCGGACTCCAACAGGGGAGCCGATCGGCGGCCGAATACGCGATCGACTTCCGGGTTACCGCGGAGGAAGTTGGCTGGGAAGAGCGCGCGCTCTGCGGCATCTTCCTCCACAGTCTAAACTCCGGTCTGAGGGATGAGCTGGCTGGACGGGATACCCCGGAGACGCTGGCGGAGCTGATTTCTCTCACCATCAGCTTGGATAACAGGCTGCGTGAGCGCACCTCCGAGCGGAAGCAGTCTTCTCGCTCGCGGGGTGCCTCTGCACGTCTGCCCCAAGCTCGCCACCTGGCGTTACCGCCGCCGGAGGTCTCCGAGGAGTCGGAACCAATGGTGACGGGCCGGACAAAGCTCCCCCTGGAGGAGAAACAGCGCCGTCGTGACCTGGGCCTCTGCATGTATTGCGGAGGTAGCCAGCACACGGTGGAGAGTTGTCCGGAGAAGCCAAACGAGGTGGTCCGTGAGTCACTGTAGGGGGCCTCGCGGACGCTAATCGGTTAAATCCCCTCACACATTTGACGCTGCCCATCCGCTTCTGTCACAACCTCACTGGGCATCTCACACATGCACTGGTGGATTCAGGCGCGGAGGGTAGCTTTATTTCACAAAGCCTGGCAACCCGACTGGGCATCCACTGTCACCCCCTCGATACTCCTCTCGCCCTGGTTAATCTCTCCCGAGTTTCCCTGGGAAAGGTAACTCACCAAACATCCCCTGTCCCGGTGATCATCTCTGGAAACCATCGGGAGGATATCTCCTTTTACGTCCTGCCCACCTCAGTAACACCTGTCATCCTCGGTTATCCCTGGCTCCGCCTCCACAACCCCGCCTTGGACTGGAAGACTGGGAAGGTTTCAGCGTGGAGCACTTTCTGCATGGGTACCTGCCTCCAATCCGCGGCCTGCGCCCCGTCCTCGCCTCCCACAGCTCAGGACACCGCGCCCCCGGATTTCACCCTAGTGCCCTCAGAGTTCCACGACCTGGGTGCCGTTTTCAGTAAATCCAAGGCGATGTCTCTACCTCCTCACCGGCCCTACGACTGTGCCATTAACATCCACCAGGGGGCGCCCTTACCCTCAGGACGCCTCTACAGTCTGTCAGCGCCGGAGAAGGAGGCAATGAACAGCTACTTAAAGGAGTCGCTCAGTGCTGGGATCATCCGACCGTCCTCCTCTCCAGTAGGTGCAGGGTTCTTCTTCGTTGGAAAGAAGGACGGATCTCTTCGTCCTTGTATCGACTATCGGGCTCTCAATGATATCACGGAGAAGGACCGGTACACCCTGCCCCTTATGGACACTGCCTTCCATTCCCTCCAGGGGGCGACCTGGTTTACTAAGCTGGATCTCCGCAGCGCTTACCACCTCGTCCGGATCCGGGAGGGAGATGAGTGGAAAACCGCCTTCCGAACCCCAAACGGGCATTTTGAATATCTCGTGATGCCGTTTGGGTTGACCAACGCTCCAGCCGTCTTTCAGCGCCTCATCAATGACGTCCTCCGGGACTTCATCGGCCTGTTCGTATTCGTCTACCTGGACGACATTCTCATCTTCTCCAGGTCCAGGGATGAACACCAGGTCCACATGAGGCGGGTCCTGCAGAGACTGCTGGAGAACCGTCTGTACGTCAAGGTGGAAAAATGTGAATTCTACGCCAAAACAACTTCCTTCCTGGGGTTCGTCATCTCCCATGACCAGGTGCTTCCGGACCCAGCGAAGATCAAAGCAGTGGTGGATTGGCCCACACCAACCTCTCGAAAACAGGTTCAGCAGTTCATCGGGTTCGCCAATTTCTACCGCCGCTTTGTCCCGAACTTTGGAGCCATCGTCGGACCCCTGACCCGCCTCACCTCTCCTAAGACCCCGTTCCGGTGGACTGAAGAGGCCGCTTCGGCCTTCCAGGCGCTGAAGACGGAGTTCTCCTCCTCCCGGGTCCTCAGCCAGGTCGATCCCGCGCTGCAGTGCATTGTGGAGGTGGACGCTTCGGACACGGGGGTGGGGGCGGTGTTGTCCCAGCGGTCCCCAGCCAATGGAGTCAAGCGACCCTGCGCCTTCTTCTCTTGGCGCCTGTCCCCGGCGGAATGAAATTACGACGTGGGGGACAGAGAGCTTCTTGCCATCAAGCTTGCCCTTCAAGAATGGCGTCACTGGCTGGAGGGGGCAGCCTTGCCTTTTGTGGTCCTCACTGACCACAAGAACCTGGAGTACCTGAGATCTGCCAAGCGTCTGAACGCCCGCCAGGCGCGTTGGTCCCTGTTCTTTGCAAGGTTTAAGTTCAGCATCACATATAGGCCTGGCTCCAAGAACGGCCTACCCGACGCCCTCTCCAGGCAATTTGCCCCGGAGGCCGCAGATGACGTTGCTCATACCATCTTGCCCAGGTCGTGCGTCGTGGGGGCTGTTACATGGGACATAGAAGACAAGATCCGGAGGGCGCAGGAATCGGAACTGGACCCTGGCGGCGGACCGGAGGGGAGGCTCTTCGTGCCATCTGCCATCTGGGGGGACATTATACACTGGCTCCATACCTCCAAGCTCACCTGCCATCCTGGAGCTTCACGGATGATCGACCTTCTCCAGCGATCCTTTTGGTGGCCAGGTCTGCGGAAGGATGCCGCCCGTTACGTCCGGGCCTGCCCCGTCTGTGCTGCCAATAAGTCAGGTAATGCCCCCCCTGCAGGTCTGCTCCAGCCCCTGCCCGTCCCTGGTAGGCCCTGGTCGCACATCGCTCTGGACTTCATCACCGGGCTCCCTGTCTCCAACAACTTTGACACAGTTCTGACCATCGTTGACCGTTTTTCCAAGGCCGCCCACTTCGTGCCCCTACGTGGACTTCCCTCAGCCTTGGAGACGGCGGACCTCCTCATCCAGCACGTGGTCAGACTGCATGGAATCCCGGTCGACGTGGTCTCCGACCGCGGCCCCCAGTTTTCTTCGGACGTCTGGAGGTCATTTTGCAACGCCCTGGGAGCCAAGGTAAGCCTCTCCTCCGGCCATCACCCCCAGTCTAACGGGCAGTGTGAGCGGACAAACCAGGAGCTGGAGGCTACGCTCCGCTGCGTAACTTCATCTAAACCCACGTCCTGGAGTTCTCATCTCGCCTGGGTGGAGTACGCCCACAACACCTCTCGCTCTACAGCCATCGGGATGTCGCCCTTTAAAGCATCCTTGGGCTATGATCCACCCCTGTTCCCCGCGCAGGAGGGCGAGTTGGCTGTTCCCTCTGTCCAGGCATATCTGAGGCGGTGCCGTTCCCTTTGGTCCACGGCGCGTAATGCGCTTTTACGCACGGCGGAGCGCAATAAGTCTACGGCGGACCGACATAGGAGACCTGCACCTGCCTACAAGGTGGGACAGCAAGTTTGGGTATCCACACAGGACGTAAACCTAAAGGGTGAGAGGAGAAAGCTGGCTCAACGGTTCATCGGCCCTTATCCCATAACCAGGATCATCAACCCGGTGGCTGTGCGTGTGGCTATTCCCTCCTCCCTCCGCATCCATTCCACCTTCCACGTCTCCAAAATCAAACTGGTGGTCTCTGACCCCCTCTGCCCTCCACCTGTGGCGCACCCCGCTCCCCGGATGATTGGTGGCCATCCGGCCTGGACCGTCGCTGACATCTTGGACGCCCGACGCCGGGGTCGCGGATTGCAGTACCTGGTGGATTGGGAGGGCTATGGACCTGAGTGGAGACAGTGGGTGCCTTCCTCGCTGGTGTTGGACCGGTCACTCATTTCTGAGTTTCATCGAGCGCACCCGGAAAGACCATCGCCAGGAGGCGCTGCTAGAGGGGGGAGTACTGTTATGACTCGCCGCTCATCAGCGGCGCCAGCCGCGTGCACACCTGCTCCTCGTCAGCGGCGAGGTATTTAATCCACTCTGCCCTGGGCTTCGGCCTGAAGCCGTCTCTCTACTTCGGCCCCTTTGCTACTACGGATCTCAAATCCACTAGCGAAGATATCCTGGGTAAGCTCCCCTTACCTCTCTCCTCTAGCTTTCCCCTGTGCACAGGTGGACATCCCCGGCGGCGGACTTCATCACCTCGCCGTTGGCTCTACGCTGCTGCCACAGGTACCGCAGGTCGCTGTCTCCCGGGCTCCGCCCTTGTCGACGCCAGCCACTTGTCACAACCAAGTAAGCCAGCTATCATCATCATTTCCCTGTATTGGTGTGGTGCCCGTTACCCTTCTCCCTCTGCTCTCTCCCACAGGGTTGTCCGGCTGTATGGCCTCCTGCCCCCGTGCCTGACGCAGACGCCACCACCAATACATTCTTATTCCACAGACACACAGCCATACACTTCCCTGTTGCTAATAAAGCTGTTAAATCTATCCTGAGCCTGCGTGTGTGTCTCCTGGGCCGTGCGTTATGTCAGGCGCCGCCGTATTTTCGACTCAATTCACTCCCTCGCGCATCCAGGTGTGCGCGCCTCGGTTAAAATGGTCGCCGAAAAGTTTGTGTGGCCGGGCCTGCGCAAAAACGTAAAAGAATGGGCAAAAACTTGCATTTCTTGTCAGCGCGCCAAAATACACAAACACACAAAAGCCCCTCTGGAACCTTTTCCAATCCCTGCTAGAAGGTTCGACCACGTTCATGTCGACCTCGTGGGGCCACTACCTTCCTCCCAGGGTTTCACACACCTGTTAACAATGATAGACCGCACCACACGCTGGCCAGAGGCAGTTCCTCTGGCGTCAACTACAGCGGAGGAAGTCGCTCGCGTTTTTTTTGACAAACTGGGTGGCACGTTTTGGCGTCCCATCGGACATCACGTCCGATAGGGGGCCTCAATTTGTCTCAGAGCTTTGGTCAGCTATGGCCAGCAGCTTAGGGGCGACAATTCACCGCACCACCGCTTATCACCCTCAGGCTAATGGGTTATGCGAACGTTTTCACAGGTCTTTAAAGGCCGCCCTCAGAGCCTCACTAACGGATACAAATTGGGTAAATAAACTTCCCTGGGTTTTATTGGGGTTGCGTGCTGCGCCTAAAGAGGATCTAGACGCCTCTCCAGCAGAATTAGTTTTTGCACAACCTCTCAGGCTCCCGGGTGAATTTTTACCAGAGAACCTAGAGCCAAGGAATCTTCCAGCCCCGAGGTTTTTAGGCAGCAACGGACCGGACTCTCTCCCCGGTCTGGCTCATCACTCCTTTCCACGAGTTTTTGTCCCACAAGCTTTAAAGAACGCTGAATTCATTTTTGTTAGGCATGAAGCTTTAAAACCAACTTTCCGCCCACCATACGATGGGCCATTCAGAGTGCTGGAACCTGGTGATAAACACTTTGTGCTTGATTTTGGGGATAGAGAAGAAACAGTCAGCATTGACAGACTCAAACCTGCCTTCTTGTTGAAAGACGAGCCTGCACTGTTGGCGAGAGCACCTCGGCGGGGTAGACCCCCCAAGAGAAAAGACTCAGCCCCCCTGCAGGGAACAATTAACCACTCTCCTCCCCAAGCTGCAGATTCCTTACAGGAAGGTCCCAGCAGGACGCCCAAGCGAACCCACAGCAGTTTCGGGAGAAGATTAAAACCCAGACAGCACAGGGACTGATGCAAACTACTCAACAGTTGTTCACTAATTGTGCTGTAACAGTTTAGGACTGACTTGTGATTTTACTATGCTGTTATGATTACCACTGAACTCTCTTAGGAGCATAGCTACTGGAAAGTTTCTTCTGTGGCAAGAGGTAGCAGTTAGTATGTCATAGTAATTATCTTAAACTGTGAATTTTTCTATTGTCCTTTTCTTAGTCGTTTGGGGGGGGGCTGTGGTCTATATTTATCATATATTCCATAACCTACATATGTTGAAGCATGTGAGAATGTTTGGTGATTACATATGGCGACTTCACACCTCAGAACAGGACAAAAGGATCTCAACCGCCAGTGAAGATCAAAGAGTTTCCCAGACACTGCGGTGGAGACCGGAGGAGCTACCCTCACCCCCCAGGGCGAAGAGGGGGAGTACGAAGACAATGGGGGGATTAAGATAATAAGGGATGTCAGCCTTTGATATGCATGTCTTTTGTTATGTGCAAGTATAAGTTCACAGAGCCGGAGGTATTCGGCCTCTTTTCTTGCTTCTGCTTCTGCACTTAGATGAGACTTGTTAGAGGAGCTGATAATAAACTTTGGTTTATATATCACACCGCCTCGTTCTTCCAAGCTCTTCTACACTCACTCTTTTTCCCTCTCTCTCACTCCACAAACCCTATTTCTCACTCCAATATGAGGAAATTACTGGCAATTTTGTGTTGATTTTCTTCAGTTTTTTCCACAATAAGCGCTCTCAAGGCAGGATAAAACAGACTGAACATGTTCTAAAAGCTCTGTCTGAAACAGTCTGTTTTTAGCCTGACATTAATAAACCCGTAATGCAATCCATTAATTAAATTACCTTGCTATGTGTGCAAGATGATTTAAGTATTCATTTAAAAGTAACGTGAAAAACGTGATTGAGTCTAAGCCACAACTGCCGGACTTTATTTTGAAAGATGTTCATAGACACAGCGGTGAGACGGGAGAAGGAAACGCGGAAAGCGTGGAGGCGTGAAATTGTGCCTGAAAAGACGTCAGTTTGGTAACATTCCTCTTCCTTCTATGATTTTTGGGAACGTACAATCTCTGAGGAACAAGGTGGGTAAAATTCAAGGGAATGCACGCTACCAGAAGGACTTTAAGAACTGCTGTGTCATGGCTTTCACCGAGTCTTGGCTTAGTGCGCGTGACCGAGACGCAGACCTGTGGATTGATGGCTTTGGAGCCCCACTGCGCTCGGATCGGCAGGAAGAGGTAACGGGGAAACGTCAGGGGAGCGGCGTATGTTTATATATTAATAAGCAGTACTGCACATCTGTCATGGTCAGAGAGCGCATCTGTACACCCGATGTGGAGCTGCTGTCCGTATCGCTACGCCCCTTTTATTTGCCTCGCGAGTTCCCCCAACTTTTCATCACGACTGTGTACATTCACCTGAGGGCAGACGCTGACTCTGCCTCCAGCACCATCTTTGATGTGGTCCAGCGGCTGCAGTCAATTTCTCCAGAGGCGCCAAACTTCATTCTTGAGGATTTTAATCATGTTTCTTTAAAGAAGACACTTAAAAACTTTTATCAGTATGTCTCCTGCCCAACCAGGCGAAAAAAGACATTGGACCTGTGCTATGGATCCATAGCGAGGGCCTATAAATCACTCCCCCTTCCTCCTTTAGGATCCTCAGATCACAACTGTGAACATTTGCTGCCCACATATAAAACTACTCTCAGAAGAGGCAAGGAGGAGACCAGGGACGTAGATGTGTGGACAGAGGATTCAGTGCACAGCCTCCAGGAATGCTTTAACTGTACAGACTTGGAGATGTTCACACTGTCCTGTGGGGATAATTTGGACTCTTTGGTGGACGTCACATGCTCATACATGGCTTTCTGTAAAAATAAGATCGTTCCACGTAAACGTGTCAAAATATATCCCAACAACAACTAACTACTAACTAACTAACCTGCACTTATATAGCGCTTTTCTAGTCACAAAGACCACTCAAAGCGCTTTCATTAATACTAACCCTCTATTCTAAGGGCCTATAGGAAACAGATATCTAGGGACAATTTAGAACAGCCAATTAACCTAACATGCATGTTTTTGGCATGTGGGAGGAAACCGGAGAAATCCCGGAGTAAACCCACGCAACACGGGGAGAACATGCAAACTCCACACAGATCACTGTTGGTCGGGGGCTGGGATCGAACCCACGATCCCACGATCCCCACAATCCCCCGGCCAAGGGTAAACTGTGCTGCCACAGTGCTAACCACTGCGCCACCGTGCAGCCAACAAGCCATGGGTTACAAAATCAGTTAAATCCTGCTTACAGAGGAAAGCACTTGCCTTTAAACAGGGGTCTGTTTCTGAGCTACAGGTTGCCACAAAAGAGCTGAAGTCCGAAATTTTAAGAGCAAAACAGAATTATAAATCAGAATTGGGAAGCAAGATGGCAACAAAGAAACTTGGTTCAGCCTGGGCCAGTATGAAAACTATTGCAGGCCTTCAGAGCACAGAACGCAGGAATCATGTGTTTTTAGATGGTTTTAATTCAGACACAGAGCTGGCTAATGCTCTTAATTACAATTAATGCTCTTAATTACAATTAATGATCACACAATACTGACGCACTCTACAAGAAGGGACAGCGCAGGCTGTTCCTGCTGAGGAGACTCAGGTCTTTTGGTGTACAAGGGGCGCTGCTGAAGTCATTCTATGACACGGTGGTGGCATCAGCCATCACTTTTGGAGTGGTCTGCTGGGGCAGTGGCATTACTGCAGCCGATAGGAAGAGACTGAACAAACTGATTAAGAAAGCTAGCTCTGTCCTGGGGCAGCGCCTTGATCCAATGGAGGAGATAGGAGAGAGAAGGACGGTGGCTAAACTGTCATCTCTGCTGGAGTCCGAGTTCCACCCTATGCAGGACATACTGGATGCACTGAGGAGCTCATTTAGCAGCAGACTACATCATCCCAGGTGCACAACCGAGAGGTTTCGTAGGTCCTTCCTACCAACGGCTGTCAGACTGTACAACCTAAGCAGGGCTGCTCGCAGAGATAGCAAAAAGACGTAACAAACTAATAGTTTTTTTTTGAATGCAAAAGATGCAATAGACTTACACAATGGTCCTCTCCAGCATACAACTAGGAACATACCGGTCGCTATGGAGGGTGAGAATATGTATGGGCACATAATCATACCATGTAGGATAACTAAATAGACGGTTATGCTGTTTCATCCCACCTAGCAACAATGCTCTGCACTGTGTGTGTTTATATATTTACATATTTATTCCATCTAGCTACAATGCTCTGCACTGTGTTTTTATATATCTACATATTATTCCATCTAGCTACATTGCTCCGCACTGTGTGTGTTTATATGCTTGCATATTTATTCCACCTAGCTGCAATGCTCCGTACTGTGGGTGTTTGTACAGTATATTTACATATTTATTCCATCTAGCTACAATGCTCTGCACTGTGTGTTCATATATTCATATATTTATTCCATCCAGCTACAATGCTCTGCACTGTGTGTCTGTGTGTGTGTGTGTATATATATATTTTATAGTAATATGTACATATGTATATTAGCTGCTCTTGCTTGCTTGTTTTTTTCCTTGCCTTCTGATTGTTGCTCTGAGTGTTGCTATCCCTGTGCTGTTGCAATCCTGGAATTTCCCCGTTGTGGGACTAATAAAGGCTTATCTTATCTTATCTTATCTTATCTTAATTGTTGTTATGGTCATTTTGACTCCTTTGATTTTAGCACAGAAACCCAAGATTTGAAACAGAAACTCAAAGACAATCAACACTTGAATATTGAGGTGCAGGATATTAAAAGGGAGTTCTGCGCTGTAAAAGTGAACAAAAGTCAGGGCCCTGATAATATATGTGGGCGCTTGGTAAAGTCCTGTGCACATGAACTGAGTCCTATATTTCATTACATTTTCAATAAGTCCTTACAGACACAACATGTGCCTAAGATCTGGAAAGAAGCCGTGGTTGTTCCCGTTCCAAAATCCAGCTGTCCTAAAACGGTAAATGACTTTAGACCAGTTGCTTTGACTTCAATTTTAATGAAAATTTTTGAAAAACTGGTCAAATGTGAGGTCCTAAAGCAGACTGAGCATACATTGGATCCTCTGCAGTTTGCCTATAGGCCTCACAGAGGAGTGGAGGATGCCACTGTCACTCTGTTTAACATGCTTTTTAAACATCTGGATTTTAATGGGACACACACCAGGCTTTTATTTGTGGACTTTTCCTCCGCCTTTAATACAATCCAACCTCATATCTTAGTTGAAAGGCTCCTGCAACAATTTGATTTGAGCAATAATCTGGTGGGTTGGATTCTGGATTTCTTAACCAACAGGACGCAGAGAGTAAGGGTCAATGGTACATTGTCTGACCTAAAGTGCTCTTCTACTGGCTCTCCTCAGGGGGGGGTGTGGTCACCACTACTCTTCATCCTGTACACAAACATGTGTCGGAGCAGACATGACAACAGACACGTTATAAAGTATGCTGATGACTCAGTTATTGTCAGTCTCCTCCAGGATGGTGAGAGTGGCCACGGCCCAGTAGTTGATGATTTTGTTCACTGGTGTGAGGATTCCTACCTGCAGCTGAAAAACTAAAGACATAATTATTGACTTGAGGAGGAAAACTCCCAGGCACAAAGTCACCGTACTAAAAGGCCAGACCACCGAATGTGTACAATCCTACAAATATCTTGGGATGATTATTGATAGCAATTTAAACTTTGAAGAGAACTGTGAAAGGGTGTGCAAAAAGGGTCAGAAACATTTGCATTGCTTGAGAAAACTTGCACGTTTCCAAATTGACCGAACCATAATGACAATGTTTTATTGGGCTTTTATTGAATCTGTTTTATCCTTTTCTTTAGTGTCATAGTTTGGTCAGATAAAACTGAAACAGAGGAAATCCTTGGATCAGGTAGTTAGATGGTCCAGTCGTTTGCTTGGTGAGTCACAGCTGAGCCTGACATCCCTGTACACCAGACAAGTACAGAGGATGGCTACCTCAATTTTAAATGATGACTCCCACCCTTTGCACTGCAACTTTCAGCTTCTTCCCTCAAGACGGAGGTTTGCTGTCCCAAAAAGTAGAACCCAACGCTACAAAAACAGCTTTGTTCCTGCTGCTGTCAAAGAGTTGAACAAGTTGTAACAATATATTGCACATAATTTAGGTACCGGTACCTATTTATTAACTCCATTTTATATTTACTTATTTTTGTAGAATGTTATTTGGGTTCTAAATATTTTATTGGGTTTTAGACCTTTGAGTTTTTAACCTCTTTGACTAGTTTTTAACTTTTTATTATGACCCTTCTCTCTTACCTCTGGTTTTTCTCCCATCTCTTTGTCTTTTTATACCCTGATTGATGGAGCCTTGAATATTTTTATCATGTTTATAGTCAGCTTCATGTGTGCCTGTGTTTGTGTCTATGTTGAATGTAATTTGTGGCTTGTAAATATGGATGTCACCAGACTGCAAAACAAATCTACCTACGGGTACAAATGAAGTAACCTGAACCTGAAAGTTACTTTTCCAAGTAACCAGTTACTTTAATTATGCAGTAATTGGTAAATAACTCAGTTACTTTTGAAAAGAAGTAACTAGTAATTGTAACTAGTTACTATTTTTTAGTAACTTGCCCAACACTGCTTATTGTTTTCTTTGAAATAGCAGTACTTGCTAACTCCAGGTCTTTCTGGAGTGCTCCACAAGTGGTCTTTGGCTCTTGGATAACTGTTCTGATAATTCTTTTGACTCCTCTGTCAGAAATCTTGTGAGGAGGTCCTGGTCAGACCTTTTTAAAGGCTATCAGTCAGGACTTAACCATCCATCCATCCATCCATCCATCCATCTTCTTCTGCTTAATCCATTTCGAATTGCGATGGGATAGCTTCCTAAATTCTGATGGAGTTCATGTATATATATATATATATATATATATATGCGCAGTGGATTTAAAAAGTCTACACACCCTTGTTCAAATGCCAGGTTTTTGTGATGTAACAAATGCAGCCAAGATAAATCATTTCAAAACTTTTTCCACCATTAATGTGATCTATAACCTGTACAACCCAATTGAAAAACAAACTGAAATCTTTTAAGATGAAAAATAAAAAACTTACAATAACTTGGTTGCATAAATATGCACACAATGTTATAACTGGGGATGTGGCTGTGTTCAGAATTAACTAGTGACATTCAAACTCATGTTAAATAGAAGTTGTCACGCGCGGCTCTAGGGAGCCACGCAATAAGAGCCAAGGGCGAGCCAGTGAGTCGTGATGTTTTATTAAAGGTAAGGGGTGAGGGATGAGGAAAGCACAAATACTCGTACAGAGGTACACTCACGAGTTGCACAGCGCAGGAGCAGGGAGCTCGTACCGGACGAAGGGGTAACAAGGCATACATACTCTCAGCGGGTAACAATCACAGGAATGCTGTAATAGGAGTAGAAGCTGACACCAGACGAAGGGGCTTCAGCCTAGCAGTGCTTATGTCGCAGCCCCGAGTCATCGAGGCTGCTCCTATTTATTCTCATTGGCAGCGCCCCAGCTGATGAGGATTAATTGGCCCCAGCCGTCCGTAATGCTGCCAGCTGGGAGCCTGCTGAGACGCTGCTCAATGAGAAGCAGGGATGAAGGGACACATGGGCTGAGCGCTGAGACGGCATCTCATCCCATGGTGACAGAGCCTCCCCCTCAAGGTCGGGCTCCTGAACGACCAGGAACATCCCAGCCCCCCCCCCCCCCACACCTAGGGTGGGTGGAAGGGAGGCAGGACCGGAGGGGAAGAAGCAAAGGGAAGGACAACACCAATAGACAAATGTAGGGTAACAGGGCAGAGAAAAAAACCCCCAAATACGCTACTCTACATCACACCAAAAAAGGGAAAAAAAAAACCAGGGCACAGACAGAGAGAATACAAAACACGGGAACAGAACAATCCACCAAAAGAATGACAAAAACGGATAAAGCAATTACAGAGTATGGATAACAGAACAAACACTACTCCATAATGCACAGACAAAACTAAGAACAGGACAAGAGTGATAAAAAACGCTGAGTATGGATAATGAAAAGGGGGGAGAAAAAACCCCCCACAATACACAGCACCGTATATATATATATATATCTACACGCACAGTCACCTAAAGGAGAGAAAGTGACTGGGACAAACGGACAATTACAGAGTATGACGGGAAACAAAACACATAACCCTATAATGCACAGACAAAGCTAAAAAACAAGGCACAAAAAGGAAAATGCTGAGTACGGATAATGGAAAACACACAGCACTATGAATATATGTTCACAACAGGACAAAAATAATGAGAATGACATGCACCGGTAAATAAAAAGATAACAGAATACCCGGCGCCAAATACCAAGAGGGACACCTAGGAGAATAACGGTGACAGGGTAAAAGGACAACAATAAGGTACAAAGCTGAGTATGGTTAAGGGGAAAACACAATACACAGCACGAAATATGCGGGAGGTCCCCTAGAGGGAGAATGGGAACAGGTTCACAGGATAATGAGGCAAGATGCCGAGTATGGTTGAAAAGGAGAGAACACAATACACGGTGGCAAAATATACGGGGGGCCACCAAGGGAAATACTGGTGACAGGTACATAAGAACAATGAGATAAGATGCTGAGTACGGTTAATACGGAAAAAAAAACAATACACAGCACTATGAATATATATTTACCAAAAGGACAAAATATCTCAACCGAGTGACCATAACAAAAATAAGCGGCACCCGAGGAATATGACAGGAAGAGTCCAAAATGGCCGAGGTGGCTCCGGAGGTCTCCCCGCCCATTGTCCAGTTGGCGAACCGGGGAAAGGGAAATGTTCGGACGGCGAACTCCGGACCCAGATCCCAGGAACCCAGTCCACCGGCAGCCGAACCAGGCCACCCAGGGGCAAACACAGATCATCGGGGGGAACCAGATCACCGAACCGTCGTCGACCCGCATCACTCAACCACCAGGATTGTTGAGGCGGACGAAGGGTCAAAACGGGTCCCGGTGGAAGAGGCTCAGGGGAGAGCCGATGACGAGGGCGATGAGCGTCAGGCCGCAGGGAAGCGGCCACCTCCTCACTGGACCTGGACAACACTGGGGCAGCACCCACGTCGGACCCCGATTGGGTCTCGGGCGAACCCACGTTGGACCCCGCACCAGAACCGACCTCCAACGTTGAACCTGGACCCTCCAGCACCACGAGGAACAGCAACTCCTCGCCGGTGACCCTGGAAGAAGGCTCAGAAGAGAAAACAGAACCGGGATCAGGATCACCGGCAGCGCCAGAACCCGGCGAGACGAGCTCAGACGCAGCGGGCGGCTGCACCCAGCTCATCTCCCCTAGAGACAGGCTAAAGTGCTCAAAGATATAAAGGGAGAAAAGAAAGGAGAGCACTCGCCTGATCTCGGGTTCTGACGCTGTCCAGGACTGCGAAGATCCAGGATCCGTAGTCAGGAGGTCGTTGTCAGGCTCCCATCCAGCTGCATCGGGCCCCACAGCCAGCACGATGGACAGCGCAGCTTGAGGTTCCTCCAGCTCCGGTAACCCCGCCGACGACCCACTCGGCGTGAAGCCAGAAGAATCTCGTCCTGCTGGACCGAACCGTTCCTCCGTGGAGACCCGGGGACGCTTAGTCGTCGGCGCAGACTCCACGCAGCAGTCAGTCCCCCTCCTCCGTCCGCCACGTAGCTGCGGAACCACAGGCCCTCTCCTTATCCCACCACGTTGACCCGGAGCCGGGGATCGCTCGGCGGAGAGAGACTCAGAGGATGCAGGATTAGGAACACAGGTTACACCAGGTGGGGGGAGTTCAGGGAGCTGCGAACCCTGAACTCCTCCTCCAGGAATGTGACAGAGCAAATCATTAAGCAGATGTGAAAAAACTATGACTTGCCTACCTCCTGGAGGTTGAATATTGCCTGCTGTGGTGGATACTGCTTCTTCCTCTCCCCGCCCGGCGATAACGGAGGACCCCCCGGGAAATCATCTGAGGATTGCTCGCGTTGTCTCCAGCAGAGAGCTCACCAGGCCGGAATTCCAGGCACACACAGCAGTCAGGAAGCGCGTCGAGGAGGAGGGGGAAACAGCTGGGGTGAGCCAGCCCGAATGTCCAGGAATGACAGCGGGGGAACGAGGCTCAGGGAACGAGGCTGTGAAAACTCCACGCTGACGAGACGAAGAGGTGACAGCTGCGTGGGGGGAACGGTCCTGGCGGCAGCCCAGAACTGGGTCCGGACGAGGTTCGTGCAGAGGTGACTCGGCGATGTGATGACGGCTATTCCCAGGGGACAAAGCGAGGGGGGAACCCAGGAATCGCCGCTCCTGATCGGAGATCGAGGCGAGGAAGGCGTCGAGCACGGGAAAGCTTCATAGCCCTGGAGTCCTCTCCACCAATCTCACTGCCGCCGCCACATGTCTGAAGATGGTGACAGGACACACAGTGGAGCTCGCAACAGCCACTCGGCCCCAGACGTAACTGCTGTCAGCTGCGGCTCCTTGAAGGGAATCCCGAGTGACGTGGCGTAGGTCGGGGGAAGCCCTCTGGTTGGCGCGAACTCCCGGACTGGAATGGCAGCAGGAACGGGATCCCGAAGCGGGGGGTAACGTCATCCACTTCGGCTTCCTGCCGGAATTTCCATCCAACCCGCGGAGCTTCTCTCGCTGTGTACCTGTGGCGTCTATCCTGGCACTGTCCTCGAGATGGAATACAGAAAGAGGGTAACAGACCAGGAGTTCCTCAGCACGGCCCGGATGCCAGCGTCTCGCATTGGAGGCGTCGTACAGGGTGAAGAGCGTCCCGTCGACCGCCCCCGAGATGGACCTCAGCTCGTCGCCCTGGCGTCGGGAGTGACTCCTGGGAAACGGCATGCTAGCAGCGCTGACACCCGGACAGAAAGGTACAATTCCACAGCGACTCACGGCCGCCGGTAACTCGTCTGGCTGTGACATACTGTCACGTGCGGCTCTAGGGAGCCACGCAATAAGAGCTAAGGGCGAGCCAGTGAGTCGTGATGTTTTATTAAAGGTAAGGGGTGAGGGATGAGGAAAGCACAAATACTCGTACAGAGGTACACTCACGAGTTGCACAGCGCAGGAGCAGGGAGCTCGTACCGGACGAAGGGGTAACAAGGCATACATACTCTCAGTGGGTAACAATCACAGGAATGCTGTAATAGGAGTAGAAGCTGACACCAGACGAAGGGGCTTCAGCCTAGCAGTGCTTATGTCGCAGCCCCGAGTCATCGAGGCTGCTCCTATTTATTCTCATTGGCAGCGCCCCAGCTGATGAGGATTAATTGGCCCCAGCCGTCCGTAATGCTGCCAGCTGGGAGCCTGCTGAGACGCTGCTCAATGAGAAGCAGGGATGAAGGGACACATGGGCTGAGCGCTGAGACGGCATCTCATCCCATGGTGACAGAAGTCAGCACACAGTTGCCACCATTTAAAGTACCTCTGATTAACCCCAAATAAAGTTCAGCTATTCTCGTGGGCTTTTCCTGACATTTTTGAAGTCACATCTTACAGCACAAGCCATGATCCACAGAGAGCATCCAAAGCATCAGAGGGATCTCATTATTCAAGGTATCAGTCAGCAAAAGGGTACAAAAGAATTTCCAAGGCATTAAATATACCATGGAACACAGTGAAGAAAGTCATTATCAAGTAGAGAAAATATGGCACAACAGTGACATTACCAAGAACTGGACGTCCCTCCAAAATTGATGAAAAGATGAGAAGAAAACTGGCCAAGGAGGCTGTCAAGAGGCCGACAACAAGATTGAAGGAGCTGCAGGAATTTGTGGTAAGTACTGGCTGTTTAATATATGGGACAGCAATCTCCCAGCTAGGGTGGCAAGACAGAAGTCTTATCTTACGAAGAAAAACATCCAATCTCGGCTACATTTTGCAGAAACACATTTGAAATCTCCCAAACACGTGGGAAAATGTGTTATGGTCTAATGAAGCCAAGGTTGAACTTTTTGGACATAATTTGAAAAGGTATATTTGGTGCAAAACACAACACTGCTCATCACCAAAAGAATACCATACCTCAGTGAAGCATGGTAATGGTAGCATGCTTTGGGGTTGTTTTTCTTCAGCTGGAACTGGAGCCTTATGTTATGTCTGAGGTTGGAGACAAGGAGAATGCCAGAAGTGGAGCTGAACACTTGTTTATTGAATACAGGGCTCAGTGCACCTAACCACGCATGCAGCCGCTGGCAGAGGTAAAGGCGGAAGAGACCGCCCCCCTACCTGTAGCCCTTCTTATACACATGGGGATGGCGGAACCGGAAGGTGGAGCCACCACCTTGTGCTGCACAAATACAGTGGGGCAAAAAAGTATTTAGTCAGCCACCAAGCATTGCTTCACAGTAGGTATGGTGTTCTTTCTCCTCCAAACACGACAAGTTGAGTTTTCATCAAAAAGTTCTATTTTGGTTTCATCTGACCATATGACATTCTCCCAGTCCTCTTCTGGATCATCCAAATGCTCTCTAGCAAACTTCAGACGGGCCTGGACATGTACTGGCTTAAGCAGGGGGGCATGTCTGGCACTGCAGGATTTGAGTCCCTGGTGGCATAGTGTGTTACTGATGTAGCCTTTGTTACTTTGGTCCCAGCTCTCTGCAGGTCATTCACTGGTCCCCCCATGTGGTTCTGGGATTTTTGCTCACTGTTCTCGTGATCATTTTGACCCCACGGGGTGAGATCTTGCGTGGAGCCCCAGATCGAGGGAGATTATCAGTGGTCTTGTATGTATGATGAAAATTGGAGACCTCTCTCATCTTTTAAGTGGGAGAACTTGCACAATTGGTGGCTGACTAAATACTTTTTTGCCCCACTGTAAGAGCTCCAATATGAAACAATATATGAACAATAAATAACTACATTACCCCCCTCCCCCCCGGTAGAAAAATCCAAAACACCCATACAATCAGCCCATCCCAATTTGGAACCTGAATCATCCGCTAGACATAACTAAACTAAAATCACAAAGGGGGCCTATGGCATTCACACAAAATAACTAAAATTATGGTAGACAGGTAGACTGTCGTCCTACCCCCCCACATGGCGAGGTGGGTTATTCTGCCACCTATGATATATAAAAATCCTGGAAGAAAAAAAAAACTACTGCCGTGTCTCCTATGTAAAACAGAACACCAAAATAATCCCTGAACTATAAATACAGATTAATACATAACAACAAACACACATCCATAACTCGGTGAGGATGACCTGTGCGCCCCCCTTCCCCCAGACCTTTCACCATTCAGTCCACCTCTGGAGGTACGTAGCTTGCTTCCCGGGCCACAGCTGATCGCTTCAATCCTGGTGCGCCTTCTCCTCCACACCTACGAACGCTCCATTTGTCTGGGGCCATGCCCAACTGCCTTCATGGCACGTTGTAACTCATAAGAATGGCACCATGAGCCATCCAACAGCAGAAGGTATCCATCTTGCTGCTCGCCCGTTGCCTTGTACTGCTTCATCTGCCACTTGGTTCTCACCCACCTGGACCTCACCTCCGCCCAAGCCTGAACCCAGTCCATGACTCCAAGCGGGGCCCTGCATGGCCTGCGGTGTCTCCGCCTGGCACTCGCTCTCCTAGTGCCACTCGGTCCTGCCCTGACTGCTTGTAAACCCGCTGTGGACCTTGCCGATGTGGCCCCGTGTTCACCGGTCCACCACAGCCGAGCTCCAGGAACACCTGGGACCATCTTTTGGGCATCGCTTGCCGCTGCAGACACCCCCCCATGCCGCTCGGTTCCCTCGTCCAGGGCGACTCGGACACTGGCACCGGGGCCCTCCCGCGGCAACCCTGAGTGTGACAAGGCCTGTTCCACTTTCTGGAGTACCCAGCAATTGTTCATTCCACACAGTGTCGTCCCAAACTCATGGAACCAGTCGTCCCACAGTCACCACCTTCACGCTTCTGCTAGAAAGCTGAAGGGGCGGCAGTGGCTCAGGAGGTAGAGCAGGTCGTCTAATAACCCAATGGTTGGCGGTTCGAATCCCGCTCTCCCCAGATATCCTGCCTTTGTGTCCCTGGGCAAGACACTTCACCTGCATTGCCTCCAGTGTCCATAACACTGGGTATGAATGTGTATAAATGTATAAAAATGTTCGGTGGTGGCCGGAAAGGCCGTTGGCGCAGATTGGCTGCCACATTTCCGTCAGCCTGCCCCAGGGCAGCTGTGGCTGCAGAAGTAGCTTGCCACTACCATTGTCTGTCTGGAGTGAATGAATAATGTACCTATTTGTAAAGCGTCTTTGAGTATATATGATAAAGCACTATATAAAACCGATGCATTATTATTAAGATGAAGAGGGACTTCATCTTTCAGCATGACAGTGACCCAAAGCACACATTCAAATCAAAAGAATGGCTTCACCAGAAAAAGATTAAGGTTTTGGAATGGCCCAGTGAGAGTCCAGCCCTGAATCCAATTGAACATCTGTGGAGTGATCTGAAGAGGGCTGTGCACAGGAGATGCCCTCACAATCTGACAGATTTGGAGAATTTTTGCAAAGAGTGGGCAAATATTTCCACATCAAGATGTGCCACGCTGATAGACTCCTACCCAAAAAGACTGAGTGTTGTAATAAAAGCCAAAGGTGCTGCAACAAAGTATTAGTTTAAGGGTGTACATATTTACGCAACCAGGTTATTGTAAGTTTTTATTTCCCCCTTAAAAGATTTCAGTTTGTTTTTCATTTGGGTTGTACAGGTTATAGGTCACATTAATGGTGAAAAAAAGTTTTGAAATTATTTATCTTAGTGTCATTTTTTTACATCACTAAAACTTGGCATTTGAACAGGGGTGTGTAGACTTTTCAAACACACACACACACACACACACACACACACACACACACACACACACACACACACCTGATGGTAGTATCATAATCAGCCCACTGATTCAGTACAGGATGCATTATTTTAGTGTAAAAACAGGACAATACTCTATTTTCCAGGATGGGTAGCAACCCTATTTGCAAATGTCCCAATTCTGAAATCCACAATTCAGGCTTTTTCAGTGAACCCTTTATTCTTTTGTCAGGAAAGAACAGAAACTTCTCTTCTGCTCCCTCTGTGTTATCTTAACCTATAATTTCATCTGTGTTTAGTTCCAGAAGAAGCCAACTAAGGTGCACCAAGTCAACAAGGTCCCTTTGTCTCTTTTGTCTTTGACCAGGCAGAATAGGCCTATATAGGACTGTCAAGGCACCACAGCACCCATTCTGACCAAATACAACAATGATTTTCTCATGTAGATTATCAATGTTTAAGTCAGTTGCAATAACTTCCTGATCATCCCAAAGGAAGAATGGAGGACAAAGAGGAGGACATAGCTGTTATTGGGATAGGATGTAATTTCCCAGGAGGTAAGTCTCATTTCTGTAAATTTTTAGTATTTTCTAAATCTAAATGTCTTCTTTAATTGTGTGAATTCAGAATAAATTCTATTTACTGTGGTCTGTTTTATTTCAGGTGAGGGACTGGATAATTTCTGGAGGGTTTTGTCTGAGGCAAAGAACTGTGCTGTAGATATTCCAGCAGAGAGGTTTGACTGCAGGTTTTGGTTTGATGCCGATGGGAGCAAACCTGGAAAGACACAGACAGCCAGAGCCGCGCTTATAGAAGGGTAAGAGGTACAGATTTAGACAGGTAACACACGAAAATTGGGTTGATATTCAGTCAACTGCTTACAAACAATGAAAATTCATGTAAGGATTCTATTAGTAATACAGTTATACTGGTAGAATATAAACTTAGTAGTCTATTTGTATAACACATCATTAAGCAGTGATTATATAATTGTGTTGGAGAACAGGCTACAACAAATTTTCAGAATTAAAAATTAATATAGGTTTGTCTGTATCTACTTAAGAATAATTTCCACAAATAATGCATGAAATTAAATTTTACTGTAGCTACGAACTGAAATAGCTTAAGTAATTTAGCTGCCTCTTATGAATAAGCAGTCATGCTTGTCAATAGAGTAATGATATAAGATAAATGTTAAATGGGATAAATTTGTAAATCATGACTCTGAAATACCTGTATATCTCTACAATAAATGTAGTCAAATTTTACAGTTTAAAAACAATTATTAAATGTGCAGCATATTATAAAATTGTTCCATTAAAATCCTTTGACAGAAAAGCTGATTTTTTTTTTTTTTTTTTAACAATAAATTTATGTTTGGTTTCTGGAATATACATGGTAATCTTAAACTGCATTTATCATTTTTAGCTTTGATTACTGATTTTAAGACTGATTATGATACTGATTATGTTTTTTTGACATGTTTTGGTAATAATGGATCCAATATGCAGACACCACACAGACAACACTCTCAAGCAAAAGGTAAGTGTTTCATTGAAAAGTAAATGCAACTGGAGTGGCTGGTGCTGGTGCTGGCCCCCCTGTGGGGACAAGAAAGCAGTGTGGTAAGTATTTAGCAGAGTCAGCTGGCAGTTAGTGACTGTTGCTGTTCTTATTTTACAGGTGCTGTACTGGGTGGCAAGTATGGATTTCAGTTTTCCAACTCCAGCTCTAGCTCCATTGAAAGGGGTTGACCTCAGGTGAGAGATGAGATACCGCACGCCTGGGGATTTAAAGGTGCTTGAGAGTCACAGTTATGACGGTGATGGAAAAGGTTGGTTTGGCGGGACACTGCTGAAGGAAATCTGTATAGATGTAGGAAATCTGCACACAGAATCCACCTATAGGGAGAGTCCAGGTAGGAGATCCTGAGATGAGAGGAGGGTGAGGATATTAGATAACAGTAGGTTATAGTTAGCAGGGTTGAAGGAGAAAGGAGCATGTTGTCCAAGCAAGCACCTCCGGGGAAGAGCTTATAGAGACAGCATGGTGAGCAGTCGAACAGTCCCACAATGAGACCAGGAAATGAACCAGTATATATACACAGCAGCTAATTAGGTGCAGGTGGTGGTAATTAGCAGAGCTGAAGAGAGTCAGGTGATAATTAATGACAATGATGACTTCATTGAGAGTGTGTGTTCAAAGTTGGATCACTACAGTTTAACAATATTAAACTGAAGAAATACTGAAATGCTTTGGTCATGATAAATTGTTCTGCGCATAATTTGTAATGATTTCAAATGTGTAAAAAGGAGAAGCTGGGAAAGTTATATCTTTTAAAACTTATTCCAAGAAAAGGTGTAACAGTTCATTTTTGCACACAAAATTTATTACTGCATATGATAAGGAAATTCCTGTATTTGAAGATGCAACAGATATTTTGTCAACATTTATTAAAAAAAAAAAACAAAGAAAAAAATGGCTATTATGGTGGTGGGGCTGATACTCTGTGGAACTGTTAGAAAGCAAAATGAAGACTGAAGCTAATAAATAAGTTAATAGATACTACTGTATTACTGATTGTAACACGTGTGTAAGCATTATGTAAGTTGTCCCTTAAAGTATGAAAGTACTCTGTAGGTAACAAAAGCTTTGCATTGCAATTTATTTGGATTGCAGCAGATGTTTCTGGTTTATCACTGTCTTGTAAAGCAATAACAGTTTTTTTTGCCACAAAGAGGAAAAAAATGCGTTAACTCATTTTTTAAATCTTGACAGTCTGCATCAATAGACAGATAGATAGATATACTTTATTGATCGCAAAACTGCAAAATTGCATTGTAACAGCAGCATAACACAGTAGATGACCAAAATGACAGAAACACACACAGCATAATAGAAAAAGGAATTACTCAGGGAAAGCAAAACTGCCTAGATATCTTAATGGTATGCGTTGCAGACCATCTCTAAGATGAACAGATGATGACCAATAAAGATACATGGATTGTACTAGCTGTACAATATAGGACTATCGAGTGCAGGGTGAAATGTGAGGTACCACTTAGGCTGTAAGGTGCAGCATGGCAGCATTGTTATGACCAAAATTCAATATTAGAGTGAGTTATTGTACAGTGAAATGGGATGTGGTAGGAAAGATTTCCTGTACCTGACCGTTCGGCAGCGGAGTTGTAGCAGTCTGCTGGAGAAAGTACTCCATTGTCTGTCCAGTGTGTGGTGGAGGGGGTAATCAGGGTTGTCCATGATGGATAACAGTTTGTTCAGTGCCCTCCTCTCCACCACATTCTCAAAAGTCTACAGCCTGAGACCAATTACAGAGCCAGCCTTCTTGATAATCTTGTCAAGTCTGTTGGTGTCGCTGGCTCTGATACTGCTACCCCAATAGAAAGCAGCAATGAAGATGGCGCTGGCAACAACGGTCTGGTAGAAAAGCTCCAACATCTTGTTGCACACACTGAAGGATCTCAGCTTCCTCAGAAAGTAGAGTCTGCTCATTCCCTTCTTGTACGCAGCATCAGTGTTAGATTTCCAGTCCAGTCTGTTGCTGATCACGACACTCAGGTACAGTGGTGTGAAAAAGTGTTTGCCCTCTTCCTGATTTCTCATTTTTTTGTATGTTTGTCACACTTAAACGTTTCAGATCATCAAACAAATTTAAATATTAAAATGGTTAATGGCATTCACTTATATAACGCTTTTATTCTCATCTCTTGATGACCAAAGCACTTTACAGATCCTGCAATCCACCCATTCGCACACTATACTATAGTTTATTAGACAAAGATAACACAAGTAAACACAAAATGCAGTTTTTAAATGAAGGTGTTTATTATTAAGGGAAAAAAATAATCCAAACCTACATGGCCATGTCTGAAAAAGAGATTGCCTCCTAAACCTAATAACTGGTTTGGCTACCCTTAGCAGCAGCAACTGCAATCAAGTGTTTGTGATAGCTGGCAATGACTCTTTTACAGTGCTGTGGAGGAATTTTGGCCCACTCATCTTTGCAGAATTGTTGTAATTCAGCCACATTGGAGGGTTTTCGAGCATGAACTGCATTTTTAAGGTCATGCCACAGCATCTCAATCGGATTCAGGTGAGGACTTTGACTAGACCACTCCAAAGTCTTCATTTTGTTTTTCTTAAGCCATTCAGAGGTGGACTTGCTGGTGTGTTTTGGATCATTGTCCTGATGCAGAACCCAAGTGTGCTTCAGCTTGAGGTCACGAACAGATGGCCGGACATTCTCCTTCAGGATTTTTTTGGAGACAGCAGAATTCATGGTTTCATTTACCACAGCAAGTCTTCCAGGTCGTGAAGCAGCAAAACAGCCCCAGACCATCACACTATCACCGCCATATTTTACTATTGGTATGATGTTCCTTTTCTGAAATGCTGTGTTACTTTTACGCCGGATGTAATGGGACACACACCTTCCAAAAAGTTCAACTTTTGTCTCATCAGTCCACAGAGTATTTTCCCAAAAGTCTTGGGGATCATCAAGATGTTTTCTGGCAAAACTGAGACAAGCCTTTATGTTCTTTTTGCTCAGCAGTGGTTTTTGCCTTGGAACTCTGCCATGCAGGCCATTTTTGCCCAGTCTCTTTCTTATGGTGGAGTCATGAACACTGACCTTAACTGAGGCAAGTGAGGCCTGCAGTTCTTTGGATGTTGTTATGGGGTCTTTTGTGACCTCTTGTATGAATCGTCGCTGCTCTCTTGGGGTAATTTGGTCGGCCGGCCACTCCTGGGAAGATTCACCACTGTTCCATGTTTTCGCCATTTGTGGATAATGGCTCTCTCTGTGGTTCACTGGAGTCCCAAAGCTTTAGAAATAGCTTTATATCCTTTTCCAGACTGATAGATCTCAGTTACTTTGTTTCTCATTTGTTCCTGTATTTCTTTGGAACGTAGCATGATGTCTACCTTTTGAGTGTCTTTTGGTCTACTTCGCTTTATCAGGCAGGTCCTATTTAAGTGATTTCTTGACTGAGAACAGGTGTGGGAGTAATCAGGCCTGGGTGTGGCTAGAGAAATTGAACTGAGCTTTCCAAAGATGTGATAAACCACAGTTAATTTATGTTTTAAGGGGGGGGGGGATCTCTTTTTCACACAGGGCCATGTAGGTTTGGTTTTTTTTTTTACCCTTAATAATAAACACCTTCATTTAAAAACTGCATTTTGTGTTTACTTGTGTTATCTTTCTCTAATATTTAAATTTGTTTGGTGATCTGAAACATTAAGTGTGACAAACACACGTAAAAATGAGAAATCAGGAAGAGGGCAAACACTTTTTCACACCACTGTATTTGTAGTCCTCAACCACCTCCACATTCTCCCCCCTAATCTGCAATGACTGTGAAGGCATCCTGTTCTTCCCGAAGTCAATCACCATCTCTCTGGTCTTGCTGACATTCAACCTTAGGTGATTCTGCTCTGTCCACTCCACAAATCTGTTTACCAGTGCCCTGTACTCTCTCTCCTCTCCCCCTCTTATACTCAGCAAGAGCCGAGTCATCAGAACATTTCTGCAGGTGGCATGACTCGGAGTTGTATTGAAAGTCGGTGTATAAACTGAAGAGAAAAGGAGAAAGCACAGTCCCCTGTGGAGTTCCTGTATCACTAACCACCCCATCAGACAAGACACTGCCCAGCCGGACAAACTGTGGCCTGCCTGTCAGGTAGTCAGTAATCCAGGAGATCACAGAATGGTTGACTCCCATCACCCACAGCTTCTTCCTCAGCAGCAGTGGCTGCATGGTATTAAAGGCACTGGAGACATCAACAAATACATCAAAATTAATTAACTTGCTGCACTGTCAAAAAGGAACCAATGAAAGAGATAGAATCAGGTAAAGTGAGTATTAAAATGTTAAAATTTAGGTGGAATTCAAAAAAATTTATTTAAAATATTGTGTGCATCAGCCAAGCACTGCCATTATGTTGTTGTTGTAGTGTTCTGGACAGGGCTGCACCCCTGTCCATGCTTTGTTTTCTAGGTTGACTCATTTATTATGGTTTGGTGTATATCCCCTCTGTGTTTGTACAGCCCCGCCAGTCCTGTGCTGCCTGATGGCCTTGATGGTGCTCACCTGTTCTGTTTTGTCTTGACTGCTCCCCTCTCTATATACAGTGGATATAAAAAGTCTACACACCCCTGTTCAAATGCCAGGTTTTTGTGATGCAAAAAAAATGAGACCAGGATAAATCATTTCAAAACGTTTTCCACCATTAATGTGATCTATAACCTGTACAACCCAATTGAAAAACAAACTAAAATCTTTTAAGGAGAAAAATAAGAAATAAAACGTACAATAACCTGGTTGCGTAAATATGAACACCCTGTTATAACTGGAATGTGGCTGTGTTCATAATTGACAAATCACATTCAAACTCATGTTAAATGGGGATCAGCACACACCTGCCACCATTTAAAGTGCCTCTGATTAACCTCAAATAAACTTCAGTTGTTCTAGTAGGCTTTTCCTGACATTTTGTAGTCACATCTTACAGCACAAACCATGGTGTGGAGAAAGCTTCCAAAGCATCAGAGGGATCTCATTGTTCAAAGGTATTAGTCAGCAGAAGGGTACAAAAGAATTTCCAAGGCATTAAATTTACCATGGAACACAGTGAAGACAGTCATCATCAAGTGGAGAAAATATGGCACAACAGTGACATTACCAAGAGCTGGACATCCCTCCCAAATTGATGAAAAGACGAGAAGAAAACTGTTTAGGAAGGCTGCCAAGAGGCTGACAGCAACATTGAAGGAGCTGCAGGAATTTCTGGCAAGTACTGGCTGTTTAGTGCATGTGACAACAATCTCCCGTCTAGGGTGGCAAGACGGAAGCCTTATCTTATGAAGAAAAACATCCAAGCTCGGCTACATTTTGCAAAAACACATTTGAAATCTCCCAAACGCATATGCGAAAATGTGTTATGGTCCGATGAAACCAAGGCTGAATGTTTTGGCCATAATTTGAAAAGGTATATTTGGCGCAAACGCAGCACTGCTCATCACCAAAAGAACACCATACCTACAGTTAAGCATCATGCTTTGGGGTTGTTTTTCTTCAGCTGGAACTGGGGCCTTAGTCAAGGTGGAGGGAATTATGAACAGTTCCAAATACCAGTCAGTGTTGGCACAAAACCTTCAGGCTTCTGCTCGAAGCTGAAGATGAAGTGGAACTTCATCTTTCAGCATGACAATGACCCAAAGCACACATCCAAAGAGGTTGTTTTTCCTGTTAGCTCCGGTGGATAAATTTTAACTACTGGATAGATTTTGGTGAAAATTTCACCAGAGGTAGCCCCTGGGCCAAAGAGGAACCCATTAAATTTTGGTGATGATCTGAGAGTGTATATATCCAGCAAGGACCTTGTTTGTATTTGTGCAGTAGGATTACACAAAAACTACTTGATGGATTTGGATAAAATTTTCACCAGAGGTGATCCTTGGCCTACAGAGGAGCCCATAACATTTTGGTGATGATCCAAGAATGTACAGTATACCTCCACCAAGGCTCTTATTTTCTCATAGTGTGTTAGCAAGAATCCTCCAAAACAATACTGGAGAATCAAGACTTTGATGCAATTTTCACCAGAACTGGCTCATACCCTACACACAAACCCATTACATTTTTGAGGTGATGCTTGAGGGACGGAAGGAGTCTTGGAGGAGGTATGCGCTCTCTGAGTGCTTTTCTAGTTTAGATTTGTTTACAAAGCATTGATAGGTACACTTGTTTGTTCTCTTTACAAATTTTGGAATTATGAATGTTCTATTTATTTATATTGCAGCTTTAATGAGCTTGATCACAAGTTTTTTGACATTAACGAAGTGGAGGCTGACTTCATGGACCCGCAGCAGAAACTCCTCCTGCACTGTACGTACAGAGCGTTGGAAGATGCAGGGATTTCTATGGAAAGCATCAGTGGAAGCAGGACTGCTGTTTACATTGGTACGCATATCACTACAACATTTTCATTGTCATATTCATTGACTGATACTGATTGTTTTGATTGTGGTTGTGCTTTTGTAGGTCTTATGAACAGAGATTATGAGATGCTGAGAAGTAACTGTCCTGCCACAATAACCCACTACAACGGCACTGGGACAGCTATGAGCTTCGCTGCCAGCAGAATTTCCTTCACCTTCAATCTCACTGGCCCTTCTTTTGCTATCGACAGTGCCTGTTCTTCATCTCTGGTGGCGCTACATGTTGCCTGTCAGGCAATTAAGCAAGGTGAGTTGAAGGTACAGTATGAAACAATTGGAAACTAGAGTTTAATGACACCTTGTGGTCACAAAATGAGCTGCACTGAACTAATACAGCAGCTACAGATGCTCTGGTGGGGAATACAAAAATTGAGTAAATGGGACTGTAGTAAAGCTAAAGTTTCCAAATGTTTCACTCAAAACCTTTTTTTTTCTATTTGCTTGGCAGTAACTGAATGCACAAAAGCTCTTTATATTTTTCTTCCACTAGGAGATTGCGATATGGCGCTCTGCGGAGGGGTTAACTGTATAATCGAGCCAAGGGTATTTGTTGCTCTCAGCAAGGCAAAGATGATCTCACCCGAAGGAACCAGCAAACCTTTCTCCACCAAAGCGGATGGCTATGGCAGAGGAGAAGGCTGTGGTGTAATACTCCTGAAATCTTTGAAAAAAGTAGGTACAGGTTAATTATTTCAAATAAGCAATCATTGTATGCCATGCCCATGAACTTCAGACGTCAAAGTAATTAGATTAGAATAAAATCACTTCTGTGTTAACCGTGTTCCTACAAAACACTGCTACTTTTTAATGTGCAAATGATCAGACACTGCATTGCTGTCGTAAACCCTCCCATGCCCTTCTCCAATGTGCACGGTGAGGGGTGAAAGGATGAGGATTTACGTACAGGAGTAACACCACACACATTTAGTGAGCATGAAGACAACAGTCCCAAAGGGTGAAAACATACAACAAGACAAAATACTTACATTGGACACCCCTGGGCCAGCATTGCCCAGCTAACGCATGAGAGGAAGTAATTAACCACCAGAGCGTCACAGAGCCGACATCGCTCGAAGGGCGCAGAGAACCACGACTGCAGTTGAGGTGGCTAATCCTTCATGACACACAGATTACACACGACTATGTACTTCAGTCGGCAATCCATTCAATGACCCAGCAGCGTGTGACTGGCAAAAGGCACTTAAGTACACGCACTGCTGGTGATGATGTAATTAGGAGCACCTGGGCGAGGACTGGCTCAGCTCCTGACATAGCCCCCCCCTTAAAGGGTGCATTCCCAGACACCCAAAGCAACATCCTGAGGACCCCCCCTCCTCCCCCTCCTCCTCCCCAACAGGAACAACGGGAACAAACCACACAAACCCGGGTGGAAGGTAGGGGGAACAGGAAAGGAGGGAACACAATACCCCACCCAGGGCCCACAATTACCCCCCCCCCCCCCCAAGTCCAAAGGCCTGGAGGCTTGGGAGGCCACCCAGAGTCCCAGGCCCAGCAGGCAGTCCGGAGAACAGAGTCCAGTGGCCTACCGGAAAACATGGGCCATCTAGCCCAGAGACTCAGTCCCTCCGGCGGCCGGCCAGCGTTGTTAAGCTACCAGGACTGAAGGAGTGAAACAGGAGGCGGCCTGCCCACTGGGAGGCTCACTGATGGGTGACCGGACCGTAGGGAGGGAACCCCCACAGCGTCGGGCAGGGAGGAGAAGGGGACCACACCGGCATCAGGCTGAGGAGTAATGGCCCAGGCGTCCTCAGGCTGACCGGCAGCATCCTCAACAATCCTGGCCTGGGACACAGCTGCACCTGCAGTGGACCCCAACAGGGCCAATGCTGCATCCGTGGCGACTCCTGGCCAGAGCTCTGCTGCACCTGTGACCACTCCCGGCTGCAGCTGTGTTGCACCTGCGGCAGCTCCCGGCTGGAGTTCTGCTACACCTGTGGCGGCTCCCAGCCAGAGCTCTGCTGCACCTGCGATGGATTCCAGCTGAAGCAACGCTGCACCCTCAGTGGTCTCCAGCTGAGCCAACACTGCACCCTTGGTGAACCCAGACCAGGCCAGTGCCGCACCCTCGGTGGACCCCGACTGGGCCAACGCTGCACCCTCAGTGGACCCTGCACTGAGGCAGGGTGCCTATGATGGGTCCAAGCAGGAGTGCAGCACCCACATTAGGCTAACCTTGGGGTGCAGCCCCCACAACAGGCCCAGCCCAGGACGCTGCACCCACGTCGGGACAGCCTGCAGAGGGACCCACACAATGGCCTCAGGCAGCAGAGGAGCTGAACCCACGACGTCGTCGGGTGGCGAGACCGGTCCCGTGGAGACCCTTGGAGATGGTGTTTCTTCTCCAGCAACTCTAGAAGGACTCTCAGGAAGGGGAGAAGAAACAGAGTGGTTAGGGTGGCTGGCAGTGGCGGAGCTTGGCGAGGGAAGTTCAGATGCAGCTGCGCGCTGCACCCAACTCTCCTCACCTAGAGCCAGACAAGATCTCTCTAAAACAGACATTAGAAAAACAAGACAGAAAACTTGCCTGAGCTCGAGCTCCACCGCTGTCCAGGACTCCGTTGATTCCGGCGATGACGACTAGGGCCTGGCCTCCAAGAGGTCCTGCTCAGGCTCCCACTCCGCTGCAGCCGTCTCCGCAGCTGGCAAGATGGTGATAGCAGTCTCTTTTAACTCCTGCAGCGGCTCCAACGCTGGGGATTCCATTGGCGTGGCTGCAGGAAAAGACCTTCGTGTGGGCCCCTTGGCAGGATCATCCAGGGCCCCAAATTCCTCCACCATCTGGCAGCTTGGTTCTAGGACCGACAGGCACTCAGGGATAATGGGAGGAGACATAGAGAGGGGAAGAAAAGAATTATGATTTGCAGCTGGAGGAGAGGACCCAGCGGACTGCTGAAACTGGGCCTCTCCCTCGGGAGACAGACAAGATTCAGTGTTAATGAATGGTTCTGAATGAAAAAATACTTGCCTGTCTTCCCGGTAATTGATGCTCACAGCTGCAGGCGGCAGACAATCATCCCTCTCCATGTCAGCGGTGACGTGGTCCTCCCGAGGGCTTGCGGAGGAGCTGTCTCCAAGACGACGGAGGGGGGCATTCCCGGGGTGGCCTCAGTGGACCTCACAGCAGCTGGAGAGATGATGGCTGCTGACGGAGGACAGGGCTTTTCCCGGCGCTTCCACACAGGGCAACGCTGTCCCCTGCCTGCTGGAACCGGCTTGGTGAGAGCAGGAGTGGAGTTCTGGCAGAAGGCAGTCTCAGCGGCATCCCGAGAGCACCCTCCCCTTGGCGTGAGCCCGGTCTTCTTCAAGGACCTCCTCCCCCTCTCGCCGTACTCACGTCGTAGCGCTGCCAGCTGGGATATCCTCTCAGCTCCCTCGGGATGCTCGGAGAGCTGAGGGCACTGCCGAACCTCTGCCTCTGTCAGCTTGATGTACCACATGACGTCCTCTGGGGTGGAATAACCGCTCGCCGAAAATATCAGGCTGTCAATGTTCATGAGAGCTCGGCAGCATTCCCAGCCGAGGCTCATCGGATAGCTCTGGCCCATGGACACCTTAAACCAGGTTAGTTCCAACAAGCGATACACAAACAAGGGGAAAGGGATGTGTGGGTGAACCCACTAAATCCTCTTAGCTGGCTGGGTCATTCTGTCATAAACCCTCCCGTGCGCTTCTCCAATGCACACGGCAAGGGGTGAAAGAACAAGGATTTACGTGCAGGAGTAGCACCACACACATTTATTGAACACGAAGACAACAGTCCAAAAGGGTGAAAACAACAACAAGACAAAACACTTACATTGGGCGTCCCTGGGCTGGCATCGCCCAGCGAACGCATGAGAGGAAGTAATTAACCACTGGAGCGTCCCAGAGCTGACATCGCTTGAAGGGCGCAGAGAACCACAGCTGCAGTGGAGGTGGCTAATCCTTCATGACACAGATTACACATGACTATGTACTTCAGTCGGCAATCCATTCAATGACCCAGCAGTGCTTGACTGGCAAAAGGCACTTAAGTACATGCACTGCTGGTGATGATGTAATTAGGAGCACCTGGGCGAGGACCAGGAAAGATGATCAACAGGGCTGGAAACAGCTGATGGTAATAAGTGAGGGGGCGTGGTCGGACCGGCAGACTGTCAGCAGTACACACAGCTGCCGGCCCCAGAGCAGTGGCTATGGATAAGGTACCACACTGGAATACATACTAACCATACATACACAGCGGCACCTAAACCCAACGGGGGGTTAGGACCAAGGCGGGGAAACCAAGCCGGCTCAGCTCCTGACAATTGCTTTACATTAGTGTTGTTAGCATCTAGAAAACAAGAGAGTCAAGGCTGACATAAAGCAATACAGTACATGGTAATTTGTGAATAAAAACACTATAATATATTTTGCTGGAACACATTCCTTGAGTGTAACATTATATACAATAAATATACTGAGTAGATCTCTAATGATTTGACTTCTACACAAAGGCAGTTAAAGACTGCAACAGAGTATGGGGTGTCATCAGCAAAACAGCAGTTAACCAAGATGGCCATGCTGTCACTCCAATCACCAAACCCTCCATTATTCAGCAAGAGGAGCTGCTACGAAGAGTCTACTCTGAGTCTGACATCGCAAATATCCAGTACATAGAGGCACATGGGACTGGAACCCCAGCAGGAGATCCCACAGAGGCACAAAGCATCTCCAATGTCATTGCTAAAGCCAGAGCTCCTGTTTCAAAGACTCTCCAGATTGGGTCTCTGAAGGGCAACATTGGACACACAGAGTCTGCAGCTGGAGTTGCTGGACTTATTAAGGTACTGCTAATGATGAAGCATGAGACCATTGTTCCATCAGTCTTCTATTCTGAAGACAGTGCCAGTGTAGATGTAAAAGCTTTGAATTTACAAATTCCAACTAGAGCTGAAAGATGGGAGACAAGTGGGTCAGTAGGGAGGGTTGCAGGAGTCAATAGCTTTGGCTTTGGAGGCACAAATGCACATGCCATTTTAAGAGAGTACAAAAACACCACAGACACCAAAGTGATACATAAAGGCTGTCCTAAACTCTTTGTAATGTCTGCAGCTTCTGAAAATTCATTAATCCTGTCCACCGTAGACACCCATCAGAGACTTTTCAGGAATCAGGAATCAGTTGACTTGCATGCACTCTTATATACCTCAGCGTGTGGAAGAAGTCATCAGAAACATAAATATAGGAAGGCCTTACTAGCATCTTCCCTCTTAGATTTAGAACAACAGCTGGTATCTGCGCTGAAAACAAAGGTGGAGACGGTGAAATCTGACATCCAGGTGGTCTTTGTGTTCTGTGGAAATGGTGTAGCCTACAGGGGGATGTGCAAGGATCTCATGAGAGAGGCTCCCGTTTTCAGAGATAAGGTCAAAGAAGTTGAGAATCTCTTCCAGAGCTATAAAACCATCAATATCAGTGAATGGCTTACTGGAGAGTATGATAACAGTGATTTCAGCAAGCCAGATGCTGTTCAGCCACTTCTGTTTGCCATTCAGATTGGCATTGTCTCTCTCCTGAAGCACTGGGGAATCAAAGCTCATGCCATGCTTGGTCATTCTGTTGGTGAGGTTGCTGCCGCTCACTGCTCAGGCCTCCTGTCTCTTGAGGATGCTGTGAAAGTGTTGCACCACCGCAGTACAGCCCAGAGTAAAGTTACAGGAGGGAAAATGCTTGTAGTGGGCAATGTGTCAGTGCGTAAGATACTAGATATTCTCCCTGTGTTTTCAGGAAAGGTTTGTGTGGCTGCTTTCAACAGCCCTCAATCCTGCACTCTCTCAGGAGAGGGAGATGCCATAGACATGCTCCATGAAAAATTAAAGATGTTTACACATGAAAAGCTCTTCCTCCATGTCCTAGATGTTCCAACAGCCTACCATAGCCACATGATGGATCCAGTACTGGAAAACATTGTGACAAACATTGGTGTTTTGCGGAACAACAACATGGAGTGCACACTCTTCTCAACAGTGACTGGAGACAGGTATTCCTATGGTGATTTCTGCACAGGCGCCTACTGGGCAAAAAACATCCGAGAGCCAGTTTTATTTGCACAAACACTGCGTGCTGTCATGAAGGATAGAGACTCAAGGAGAAGGGTTGCATTTGTGGAGATTGCTCCTCGAAGAGTTCTCCAAAGGAACATATGTGAGACATTGGGTCATGATGCTGTAGTTTTTTCATCTGTAAACCCGGAGAAAGATTATGACACCATCCTCTCGACTGTGGCAAAGCTATTTGAACTTGGCATTAATGTTGACTGGCATGAGCTCTACAGGGGTTGCAAGACAGCTCCTGTACCCTTTCCAGTATATCAGTTTGAAAGCACAAAGAAGGAGCTAAATTTTGAAGCTTTGAGAAATGGCAATGAATCTTCTGCTTGGTCTTCCCATGCACTCATATTCCAGAAAAAGCAGGATAACATGTTTGTGTGCAATTTCTCAACAGAGACTGCACCATACCTCTGGGAGCACAAAAATAATGGCATCTGCATTGTGCCAGGTGCATTCTTCAGTGAAATAGCTTTTGCCTCTGTGATGGCAAGCCTGAGCCCAAAGAAGCCAGTTTGTCAGCTCCATCTTGGTATTAGATTTGAGAGTGTGCTTACCCTCAAGTCACACTGTCAACAGTTGAAAATAACTCTGGAGCATGCAGAGAATGAGGGCTTATTTAAAATACATTCTTCAATTACAACACACGCCTCTGGCACCTACAAGTGTACTGATACCCAACCATTATTAGAGGAGTCAACTATTTGTCTTGATGCAATTGCTCAAAGGTGTAAAGTGGTTTTAACAAGAAAAGAGATCTACTTGATTCTTTCTAGAACAGGATTTGAGTATAGTCCCCTTTTTAAGCAGCTTGACAGAGTGCATTTTGGAAATGATTTAAAGGAAGCTGTGACCACAGTTCGAGTCCCTGGTGATCTTCTGAAATGTCTTCATGATTATTTCATTCACCCAGTGTTGCTGGACACTTTCTTCCAAATGAGTGCTGTGGTAGCAATGGTTCCATTAACAGCCAAACAGGGATTTCCTTCTGGTATAGCTAGTATAGCAATATCAGGACCACTGCAGGAGGAAATAGTCATGTACTCAAGAGCAACTCAAGATGCTCCAGATTTTCTTGAAGTGTGTGGTTGCTTTTCCACAAAAGAGGGGAAGGTGTTGGTGGAACTTAAGGGAGTGAGGATTTCATTTTTGAGCTGCAGCTCAAGTGTTCGTCAGTCACTGTTCTTCCACAATGAAACACTGGAAATTTCTGTTGAGAAACCCTTACAAAATTGCAAGATAAAAGCAATTGTCTTTGAGGATAGACTTGGCATAGCTAAAGGACTTCAGCCATATTTCAGCTCAGAGTCAGTATTTATGCAGGCTGAAGAACATTGGAAGGTAGACCAAGTTCGAAATATGATGTTGCACTCCATTAGCAGCAATGATGATTTGGAAAATATTCTCTTCATGTGGGGCGTTGAGGACCTCACTCACTTGTCTTCTGACAAGATACTGGACTGCTTGGTGAAATTCTGTGAGATATTTCGCCAGGCCGTTTTAGCTGTGAAAGAGTGCCAACGCTCTTGTGTCGTGCGGGTCATAACTTATAGATCATCAGAGATGACTGTGGACCACGTCAGTCCTGGTTTTGTACTGTCTGGTATGACAAGGGCTTGTGCAGCAGAGGCTCCAAGTCTTTCTTTTCAGCTGATTGACCTTGCCTCTGTGACCAGTGAAGACTGTCAGACACTAGCTTGGGTGATAAATACCTGTAAACAACAAGAGGTCAGGATCAATAAAGGTCAGGCATCAGCAACACAAATGGCACGGACACCAATGAAGGACAGGGTTGAATCTGAGAGGGATACAAACTCTTTGTATGCAAGAAACTTTGCTCTGCAGACTACTGATCCATACCGAATGTCTCACTTATCTGCCATACCATTTAACTTTAATGGAAATCCTCTCCAAGAGAAGTCAGTTGAAATTCAGCTTACCAGTGTATGTGTCCATTCATCTGACTACTTCCCTGTTACCACTGCACATTTGATGTTTGGCAAGACAATGTATTATAACAAGCACACATCACAGAATCACAGTGTGCTGGCTCTTGATTTTAGTGGCATTGTCACCTCAGTTGGGAAAGATGTTGATACTCTATCAGTGGGAGACCATATTGTTTCATGTTATCCGGTTCACGCCACTGCAAAGATTAGAATTCCCGAAGCAGTGTGCTACAGCGTGAACACATTTCCATTTCTGAAGGAGAACCCATGCGTGTCTTACTTTGTACTGGCATGGGAGATCCTTCAGAACATACTTGCTGAAGTTAAAAAACAGCACAGAAGGTTGTCCATTATCTCCTTAAACTCGGTCTCCACTCTGATGAAGGTTTTGGCCCTCACAGCAAACAGGTCAGGCTGGAATGTTTCCTCTTGGCCACATTTCCAAAGCAAACCTCCACATGTTGATGAAAGTCATGCATTTATTTTTCTGCCACCATTTGATCATGCTTGGCAGGGTGTATTTGACAGTGGTGACCACGAGAAACATGCTGTTTTTCTGTGTGGCCTTAACACCTCACCTCCAGTTTTAGCAAGTACGTCTGCATCAATGAGCGAACATATCCAAGTACATGAGCTCTATGTGACTAATGTTCTCCAGAAAGCTTGTCTGCAAGCACACAGCAGGACTATTTCCAAATGGCTTTCATCCTTAGACTTCGATGCAGCATCTCTACCTCTAAAGACAGAGCTCTGTCAACTTGTAAAGATGAAAGAGCCTCAGTGTAAAACAGATCCTGAGTCCTATTTCTCAGCAAAAACATTGAGGCAAGTTGTTTTTGACCAGGGAGAACTTTATCGTCCAACATCGGAAATTCCTTTGCTTTCAAGTAAGGGGCAACTCTTTAAACAAAGCTGTGTTTACATTGTAACTGGAGGCCGCTCTGGTTTGGGACTTGAGACGGTTAAGTTCATTGCCCATAATGGTGGAGGTTGTATTGCAACACTATCCAGAACAACTCCATCAGATGAATTGCAGTTCGAAATAGATCTCATCCAAAAAAGACACAAGGTTTCTGTCATAAATATCCAGTGTGATATTTCTGTAATGGGGCAGGTAGTTGATGCCATCTCACAGATTGGACAAAGGTTTCCTTCTTGTCCTATCAAAGGAGTGTTTCACAGCGCTGCAGTGTTACACGATACACTGATTGAATCCTTGGATGAGTCTCTCTTGAGAAAAGTGCTGCAGCCCAAAGTCAGTGGTGTGCTAAATCTTCATTATTCAACTCTTCATAACAAACTTGATTTCTTTGTGTGCTATTCGTCCATCTCGTCATTCATTGGCAATGCCTCACAGTGTAACTATGCAGCTGCCAATTCTTTCCTTGACATGTTCTGCCATTATCGGAGAAACCTTGGGCTTTCTGCACAGTCCATTAACTGGGGCCCTTTGAACCTCGGTATGCTCCTGAACAAAGATCATGTCATAAAGTTCCTGGAGGTAAAGGGCATGATGACAATGGATGTGACTGAGGTTCATGAGACACTTAAAATGTGTCTTCTCACGAACAGACCTCAACAGGTAGTGTGCAAATTCAACTTCAGAAATCTTAACATCCATGTTCTTTCCCGAAATGCATCTCTCAGAGAGCGGTTGTCAGCATTAGTGGAAATGGAGCTCAAACAGGAAAGTTATAACAAACTTAAAGTTCACCATTTGTGTTCCACACAGGAACATGTTAAGACCGTTGTCAGTAAAGTAACCAATGTAAGTGTAGATGAACTGGATGATGACTCTACCCTGTGTTCACTGGGAATCGACTCAATGGTAGCAATGACGCTGCAGAATGAGATATTCCAGGAGACAGGAGTAAATGTACCTTTAGTTACAATACTGGATCCCAGCAGCAGAATAGTTGATCTGGTAACTGTTGTATTGAACAGTGCATAACCACATTTTGCTTATGGGTTTTTCTGGTGTTTCTCACAGGGAGGGCATTTTTCCTCCTATATTAATATATGCTAAGTGCCTAAAGTGTCTGATTTATGACAGACAGTGCCTAAATGAAGTGCATTTCTAACTTTGACTTCAACTAACAAGAAATGTTTTCTTGTGATTGATATTGACTGCTCTCACATACCTTATAAGCCATATAAGAAAATCTAATATCAACATTCCCCATCACAGACAGTCAAAGTAGCATGCATTTAATAAGATAAGATAATCCTTTATTGATTCTCATGGGATGAAATTCAGGTTTCACAGCAGCAGGAAATCAGAGACAGTATATAACAGAAAAAGCAATGTGTGTTAAACATATGAATGTTAAGCTAAAAGAAACATGGCTACAGATACAGAAGTATCAACATTTTGCTAATGCAAGATAGTAATATTGCAGATACACTCAGAACAACACTATGGTGGTGCAAGGTGTCAATACTGAACACGAGTTAAGACAGCACATACAGTGCATGATAATGAAAAAAAGATGCAGGCCACCATGGCAGTTGGGCAAGTCACATGGCAAGTGATATTAGGGGATACATGGATGTCAGTGCAACATGTTCACAAAAATATAATGTTCAAGGTGAAAGTATAAGGTGCATCAACATTTCCTTCAGGAAAATAGTGGTAGCAGTGATGAATGGATCAGTAGACCAGAAGAAGTCCGAAGTCAGACTTTCTCTTTGTAAATGATACACCGTGAAAGCATGGATAATTAGTTTTGCATGGTCATGTTTTTTTTTTATATAGTATCGATAGTTAAAAGCTTTACACACAATTGTTGTCAACTAAATAATGTTAAAGAACCTCTGATAGTTTGACTTGTGGATTTTTTTTTTTTGTTTCTACTGACAAACTTCTTAATTTTATATACTTTATTTGTGTATCTGAATGCAGATTGTAGCTTGTGCTTCTTTAAGTCAAAACTCTTAATGTGCGCATTTACTGATGGTGGTTGAACCCCCTAGTACCCCTCTGCACAAGATGTGCACCGTGTTACTAACTAATCTTTATGGAAATGAGATAGTCATATATTTATGGGTTTTATGTTTTTTTGTTGTATGTTTTATGTAAATTAGAGCTGATTTGGGTCTGTGAACACTGTGCAATTCTGTAATAACTGCCATTCTGAAGTGGGGTACTTTTTAATGTAACCTATGTGAAATAATTTTTGCAAATAAATCTGCATTTTTAAGTCCACAGTCAGTCATCTTGATTTGTGTTGCAATGTAGTGAAAAGTTAATAGTTGACAAAGCAGGGGAATAAACTGGAATCATATTTCAAACTATAGTATTATGAACATCATATTTTGTCTTGAACATGAGCTGCAAAAATATGCATCTTGCAAGAAAAAAAATGCACTCAATCAATGACAGAGTAGCTCATTTCAACCTGATGAAATCACCCCAAGAGTACTCCTCCTGACCGTGACCTTGAGCACAGCTTACAGTAGATGCAGACCCATTTCTGATCATTGTGCATGAGTTTGCTGAACATTTGGGCAATTGCCTAGGAGGAGTAACAATTTTTGTGAAATCATAAATGCCCAATCTCCTGACCACTGACAATGGCCTTGAGCTCATCCTGAATGCAGACACATCTGAGGATGATTGCAAGGCAATTGCCTAGGAGGAATAACAATTTTCATAAAATCATATAAAGTAAATGCTGACATTTCCTCGCCTTTGACCCTGGCCTTGAACACAACCTTGACCCCTTGATGATCATTTAGCATTAATTTGGTGAGAATTATGGTACTTGCCTAGGAGGAGTATTCATTTTTCTGAAATCACATGATATTGACTTTGATCTTGAACACAACCTGGATGCAAAGCAGGTTGATAATTATTGTGAGTGAGTTTGGTGACCATCAGGGCAAATGCCTAGGACAGGGGTGCCCAACCTGGGGCTCCTGGAGCATTCAGGTTTCTGTGGGAAATTTTCTAATTTTACTTCTTAATTGGTTCAAAGATTTGCAAATAATTTGTCATTGTTGTCCATGTGTTCTGTAGGCACCCTTTCACCCATGCACAACAACACCAAATTATTTGCAAATCTTTGGACCAATTAAGAAGTGAAAATGAAAAAATTTCCCACAGAAACCTGAACGTTCCAGGAGCTCCAGGTTGGACACCCCTGGCCTAGGAGGAGTAACAAATCCTGTGAAATATGGATGGATGGACAATGGACGCCACATCATCGCATCAGCTCCTTTCAGTTTCACTGGAATGAGCTAAAATAAGCAACATATATTCAAATTATACGAGGCTCAGAAGTCAGACATACCACCATGTGAATATTTATCTACACAACTGTGTTATGTATTTCCATACATAACACAGTCCTGGCAAGAGCCAGCATGAATGGCGGACGCCCCTTATAATAGGGTGGTGTGATGACGCACCCAGAAGGTGGTGTCATCCCACCGCACTTCATAATAAATCCATATCCCACATTTCCCCTACCCTTTACAAAATACAAAACACATCTAATTAGAACCCACCCAAATTTGGTAACATAAACCCACATAAACACTAACTAACTAACTAACTAACCTGCACTTATATAGCGCTTTTCTAGTCACAAAGACCACTCAAAGCGCTTTCATTAATACTAACCCTCTATTCTAAGGGCCTATAGGAAACAGATATCTAGGGACAATTTAGAACAGCCAATTAACCTAACATGCATGTTTTTTCTCCCCGTGTTGCGTGGGTTTACTCCGGGATTTCTCCGGTTTCCTCCCACACAATAAAACAAAACTAAGTTAGGAGCAGTGGGTTGACTACCACACTGCTCACACAGTGAAGTGATTTATTCTGCCACTTTTTTTTTTTTTAAAGTCCAGCTGTTCTCCTACCTAAAAAGTCCTCTTTAATTTTTTCTTTTTTACAGTCTTCCATGGCAAGGGTGGATCTATTGGGGTGAACAGTTCTGCCTGAGGGCTTTGAGGCGCGCTCGTGGCAACCTCCTCCCTGGAGCTTTCTGTGATGTTGTTCATGTTGTTGTAGGATGCATTATTGTGTGACACGGGTGGTGGCTCCACCTTTCTGGTTCCACCGCCACCCGGAGTATAAGAGGGCTGTCCGGAAGAGGGGCGGTCTCTTTGACCACCTCTCAGCCTAGCGGGAGTGTCTCTGTGTATTTAGTGAGTCTGTAATAAAGTCCTATCTAGTTCACCACTCGGTTTCGTCATTGGGTCACGTTTTACATACATAACACTTTTGGCCCCCTGGGGCCAATCTTCATAACGCCGGAGCCTGGGTTCCATACTGCGGCAGCCAACTTCTGCTGAGCCCTGCCGTCTGGATCTGCCACCCGGACACTCCATAGTCTGTTCGCGTGCCAAACCAAATCATCCGTCAGCCGAAAACACGCCGCTCCCAGCTTCACCACAATCCTCAGTAGCGCCCGTTGCTTCCTGGTCAGTCACCATCCCGGTCTCCCACCGGCGCAAACCCAGTCCATAACATGAAGCAGCGCCTTACTTGTTTTCCTGTGCTGTCGTTGCGCTCCCTGTGGCCCTGCATACTCGTTCGGCTTTGGACCTCTGCCATGCTGTGGTGGTTCCGTTGTCACCAGGTTCGCTGCGGACCCTCCATCCGCTGTCTCTGTCTTCGACTGCGGCTCGTCCCAGGTACAAAAGCAGTCCAGTACCTCCTCTCTGTCCTCTGAGATGCTCCACTGTGTGGCGCCATGTGCTGTCTCTATGCCCAGCTGTCGCTGCTGACCATGACTGATGAGAGACGGATGAATGTAAAACGAGCAGATAAAAGTAGGCTGACTTTGACTAATGAACTCTGGGTTGTTAAGATAGACCGTGTATTAACAAGTAATAAAATTACACAAAATGATGTAGGCTACTTGTTTTACATAATTCCTTTATTTATAAGGTAATTTATTGAAATATATTACAGGTTCAGTTATACTGTTAGACTTTTTACTGTATTAAAACACAAGAAATATACAATGAATCAGATTAGTTTATTGTTGTTTATTGAATGAGGAAGATAACAATATGATACGTAGTAGGATTTTTAGAATTTAAACTATAAGTCCAAAAACACATAATAAATTTCAAATACATTCAAACTGTACACAAAACAAACACAAAATGCTGAAAATTCAAGTTGTTGTTTGTTATATAGCATGGTATTCATTTCATATAAAAACATTATTCTTAAGTTAATAATTTGTAAATATTTATCATACATATATTTGAAATTTTGAGTACTTTCATGGGTTCTTTTTCCACCCAAATGGAGTCAAAATCAAATAAGAATATTTAGTTTAAATAACATGATGTAGGGTTCTAAACCAAAGTTATAAAAATAATCAAAATAAAACAAAAATGGGAAGGTAAAGTAGTCGACAATTACTGTTTTTCATTTACCAATACAATACTAAGCGAGGTGTTTATTTTTACAACAGGCATTTTAGAATATAACAATTAATATGAATATGAAAACTTTATTATCCACAAATATGGAAATTTGCCTTTGGTTTCACTATAAAAAGCACACAGAAGCAAAACATTTTAAACAATGCAATATCAGCCAATGGCTGATCAAACGCTCCATTTAATATTTATAATGTATCCCATTATATTTCTGGCTCTTTTTAAAATGGTTTGAACACCCATCTGCAATGAATTAATAAATAAAGCAGTCAAGATAGGTGTATGGTTATAAAAATGTGTTGCAAAAATGAACTGGAACATTACCAATGATTTACTCAAATTCAAAAAATACAAAGTTCTGTATAAACACACAAAAATGGCATTGACATTACAGTTCTGGTGTATTACAATATCCTACAATGGCCCTTTAAAGTACAACTGCTAGCACTAATATTTTTTGCAACAATTTGACTGATCACATATGATGCTGTTGTAGTTTTCAAAATCTGGTAAAGACCTCAATGACTTCAGCAGAAGGAGGCTGCTGATTTTTGTTGAAATTGTCATCTTCAGACTCCACACTCAGTAAACCTACCACTGTGGATATTGTTGCATTTGGATCAAGCAGTTTCACCAAAGGCACATTCACACCTCTGCCCTGAAATATCAGATTCTGCAGAGTCATGGCCTGCATGGAGTCGATGCCTAAAGATGAAAGTAGTAACTCATCTTTCAGCTCACTCTGGTCCATGCCAAGTGTCTCACTAAGCAGAGAGACAACATAAACTTTTGGTGAGACGAATTCTGCTTGTTTAGTTTGAGAATCTGACTCCTTGGATTTTCGGAAGGCTTCATTTACTAATTCAATCAGGCGGTTAGTCAAGGCTTTATTCTGTGAGAGGACATTGAACCTGATGTTCCTGAAGTGGAACCTGCAGACAGCTTGCTGGGGTTGGTTGAGCACAAGGCATTGCTCCAAGCTTTTATGAATCTCGGCCACACTTAACACCATCATCCCCTTTGCCTCCAGAAACCGCTGGAAATGTTCTTTGTTCAAAAGCAGACCGAGGTTCAGAGCTCCCCAGTTGATAGACTGTCCAGGCAGTCCCAGTTTGCGCCTGTAGTGGCAGAACAAGTCAAGGAACGTGTTGGCTGCTGCATAGTTTGTTTGTGATGCATTTCCTAGGAAAGCTGAGATGGAGGAGTAGCACACAAAGTAATCCAGCTGACAGTTGAGTGTTGCATGATGCAAATTCAGTGCACCGTTTATTTTAGGTCTAAACACCTTCTCATAAAGAGATTTGTCAAGGGCCTCAATCAGCCCATCATGCAAGACTACTGCACTGTGGAACACACCTCTTATTGGACATTGAGGAAAATTCTGCCCAATGGCAGTGATAACTTTGTGCACTTGCTCAGAGATAGATACATCACACTCCATGGTGGTGATGCTGTTTCCACACTGCTTCTCTACATTGTGTATTTCTTGCTGCACATCTGATGTGGGCTTGCTCCTAGACAGTATGACAATACACTCAGCACCTCTTTGTGAAATGAACTTAACAGTTTCAAAGCCCAGACCAGAAAGTCCTCCTGTCACTATGTACACTGCTCTCTTGCGAAAAAGTTGTTTTTTTGTGGGCAGCAGTGGAATGTTGGACACGGTATTACTCGCATCTTTTCCCAGCACCACTATGCCCAGTTTCTTTGTGCTGAAATATGACCATGGTTTCTCTAAAACAAGACTCTCAACATTCTGAAAGGTAAAGCTTTCAAATCCAAATATGCTGCTCAAGTTCAAATACTTGAGCCAGCTGTAAATTTTGTGCTTGTGTGCTCTCAGGGAGCTCTTTTGCAAAATAACTAGCATTTCAATCATGTGGAGCTGAACACTTTCCTTTACACATTGGAATGCTTCCCTGGCAAGTAATCCCTGCAGATGATATTCACAGATAATTACAACATGTTGGATGCCTGGAAGGTTGCAAATGTTAGCAGTCATAGACACATCAAATGGAGGCAAGATGACACACGCATCTATTCTATTGCCTTTTACAAATGAACCATTGAATTCCTTTTCAACATTTACGTTCCAACCAGATTTTTCAAATGTGACTGCCAAGATTTTCACAAGAACAGAATCAGGCACAGAGCATACAATTGCTAAATTATTCCTGGCTTTGTGCAAGGCACGATGCAGGATCTCCCATGCTAACACTAAGTAGGAAATGCAGGGTGTTTTTTGGAGGAAGGGCAATCGTTTGGTTTTGTAGCATGCATCTGCTGGAATTCTGACCTTGCTAGCTGCAACAACTGGATAACAGGAAGCAACGTGGGAACCTACTTTCAGTGTCTTTACATCTTTACCAATGGCTGTAATAATGCCACAAAAGTCAAGGGTCAGTAGCTTGTGTTTTTGACATGAGTGTTTGTTCCAATACAGTGTATTTTCAAATTTCATATGTGAGAAACTGACTGGGAAATAATCAGAAGAATGAAGGCATATCTTACTCAGCCTTATTTCAACTGATGTGTCAGTGATTGGCTCGGCCTCCTCATCAAAGCGAATGGCGCTCAGTTGAGTCATCTCATGTGCATCAGCTGTCTGAAACACACAAGGTTCAGATGCTGATGTATACGTGTCCTCTGAACTTTTTATGATTTCTGGTTGGGTATGAACAATCAAAGGTTTCAAGATCTGACCATCTTTTACTACCAACTCTGGATACTTGCTGCCAGGATACGCTCTTAGGAGGTCAGAAAGAGCTGCAAATTCTTTAGCAGAGACTGTACTTATGTCGATCAATTGAAAAGACAGATCTGGAATCTCTGCAGCAAATGACCTTGTCATCCCAGCAAGGGCAAAACCAGGACTTATGTGGTCAACTGTGATGTCAGATGAACGGTAAGTTATTGTCCTAATTGAATTCTTGAAGTCAATCTGCTTCAGCTCAAGGACAATTTGGCGTAAAATCTCACAACAGTTGGCCAGATTCTGCAAGATAGCTTCAGCTTTCAGTGACGTCAGGTTTTCTTTGCCCCACAGAAACAAGACTTCATCAAATTTTTTGTTGATATCTGTGATACTGAGCTTTTCACAGAGAGATGGAAACCCATTGGCCAAGATATCTTTTGCATGTTTTGAGGAAATGTATCGAGAGCTTGAGTCCAAATGTTCCTTCAGACCTTCAGCAATCCCAATAGAGTCAGAGAAGACCAAAGCCTTCGGAGGAGGATTAGGAGTGAGACTGTGTGGGAGAATCATGAAGTCATTATGGTAGAAGTACTCCTCAACCACATGAGAGCGACTGCCAAGATATCTAATTATTACATTCTTGGCTTCTACCAACACTCTACCTTCCTTATCTGCAAAGCAGCCACACACCTCAACGTGATCAGCACCCACATCAGTTGCTCTCAGGTAGATTATCATCTCAATCTGCAATGGTTGAAATACTGTCAGACTTCCTATTTTGGCAGGGAACCCTGGCCTACCAGCGAATATGTGCTCCACCGTAACTGGGAGAAGCTGCATCAGATAATCCAACAAAACAGGATGAATGTTGTAATCATGCAGATACGACTGCAACTTTTCTGGAACTGAGACAGCAGCAACGGCCTCCCTCAAATCTTCCCCATAGTGCACATCTGCCTTATTCTGGAAGATATCCCCATACTGAAAGCCTCCTTGAGAGAGATACCAATAAAACTCCTGAAAGCTCACCACAGAAGTGCACCGTTTATAGATGGAGCTTAAAGAAATGTGTTCTTCTTCAATCAGTCTCCCATTTTTTGAGACTACCGTGCCTGATGCATACACTGCAGATGAGGAAAATACCCTGAAACTTGTCTCTTCCCCTGTTTGCTCAAGTTGCACCTTCATTTCAGGTGAATTCTGATTCAGTACAAATGGGCTGTGAAAGTTGACACTGAGCTGTAGTGAGTTGAGAGGTACTTTTGGCTTAGCACTGGCCATGATTGCAGCCAAACCCAGTTCAGCATAGAAGGCACCTGGGATGATGGGTATACCATTATGCTTGTGCTCTTTCAAGTAGAAAGAGGAGTCTGGCATCAGATCACAGGTGAAAACATTGCTTTCACTTCCCGTCTGATGTAGCACGGGATGATTACTTGATGTGTTTTTCTGTGCTGCGCCAATGATAACGTCCCTATCCGAGCAATCAAATTTGTATCTGGGGAAAGGCAGTGGTATTGTCTCATAACCTTTATAGAAAGTGTCCCAATCAACTTGAACACCCAACTCAAAGAGCTTAGAAACAACAGACATAGCCGTTTCATGATCTCTCTCTGGCTGTACTGAGGCAACAACTGCCGTGTTGTTACCCAGACATTCTTTGATGTTTCGCTGTAGTGCTGCTCTAGGTCCTATTTCAACAAAGACTGCGTTCTTCTTCTCTCTCACGGCTGACCTCAGTGCCTGCTCAAAAGCAACTGGCTCACGGATGTTCTTAGCCCAGTATTCACCTGTACAGAAATCTCCCTGCTGGACATCTCTGCCAGTCACCGTCGAGTACAACTCTGTATCAAGAGCATTCATCTGCAATGAGCCAATTGTCTTAATGATTTCTGGCAGAATTGGATCCATCATGTGACTGTGATAAGCAGCAGGGACATCCAGCTCACGGAGGAACAGATTCTGACCATTAGCTGAGCTCCTGAGCTCCTGATGGAGGGATTTAATTTCATCTGCATCTCCTGAGAGGGTGCAGGATTGGGGGCTGTTGAAAGCAGCAAGGCAAACTTTACCAGAGGATGAAAGAAGTGAAGTCACCTCTGATACAGCCATGTTGCTGATCACAAGCATCTTTCCCCCAGTGACTTTTCTCTGGAGAATGCTGCGGAAATATATTACTTTCAATGCATCCTCAAGTGACAAGAGGCCAGAACAGTGAGCGGCTGCCACTTCGCCAACGGAATGTCCAAGAATTGCATCAGGCTTGACACCCCAGTGTCTAAGTAGTGTGGTAATCCCAACCTGAATAGCAAAGAGGAGGGGTTGGATGACATCTGGGTTTTTGAAACCTTTGCTCTCAGACTCACTCTCAAGTGTGTCAAGGATGTTTAGACTGCTTAGACTTTGGAAATGTTGTGCAATCTCTTTGATCTTCTCTCTGAACACAGGCTCAAATTTTAGCAACTGCTTGCACATGCCATGATAAGTGATACCATTTCCACAGAAGACAAACACCAATCTTGGATCTGAATAGGCTTGGCTGATGTTTTTACCAACAGTAGCTCTCAGCTTCTCTTTAAGATCAACTATAGATGACACCACAAAGGCCTTTCTGAATTTATGTTTTTGGTGGGTTCTTCTGCAAGCTGACGTGTACAACAATGCATCTAGATCAATTTTCTCTTCTGACTTTATCTGTTTGATGGCATCTTCAATAATCATATTAAGGGATTTCACTGAATTTGCAGACAGGGCAAAATACTTGCCTTGCTTCTCATCTTTCTTTTGCTTAACATATGGCTGTATGTGCTGTTTGACAATGGCATGCGCATTTGTTCCTCCAAAGCCGAAGTTGTTCACTCCAGCAATTCTTGGACTAGAAGCGTCCCATTTTTCTGCTGCCTTGGGGATTTCAATGTTAAGTGCTTTGACATCCACACTAGAAGTATCCTCTGAGTAGAAAACAGAGGGAACAATGGTCTCATGCTTCATCATTAGGAGAATCTTAATTAATCCAGCAACTCCTGCTGCCGATTCAGTGTGTCCAACATTGCTCTTTACAGAGCCAATCCGTAGTGTCTCTGATCCTGGAGGTCTGGCTTTGGCAATGACGTTTGAGATACTTTCTGCTTCTGTTGGGTCACCAACTGGGGTTCCAGTCCCATGTGCTTCTATATACTGTACATTTGCAAGATCAGACTCTGAGTAGATTCTGTATAGCAGCTCTTCCTGTTGCGTCCTGGAGGGTTTGGTGATTGGAGTGACTGAGCGTCCATCTTGGTTGACGGCTGTTTTACTTATGACACCCCAGATATAGTCTTGATCTTGAAGAGCCTACAATGCAACACCAAGAGAAAAGTGAAACAACCCCTGGTGGTTTAAAAATGTAATAAAGAGACACCAGACATTTAGAAACTACTCCCATTCAGAATAACCAAATAAAACCATCTGTGTGGTGAGATGCAGTCTCAGCTTATTAAAAAATCCAGAATTAAAAGTGATAGAAATAACAATCTGACCTCCTGACCAGTACGTGTCACACTCTTGCACTAACTGGTTGGTACAGACACGTGACCTCAACCCAGTTATGCTATTGGCTGTGACATCTTGACTGACCATAGATATGTAAACATTAGATAGAACATGGCTAGCTGCTTTGCTAGTCATGTTTCATGGGGAAAGGGGGGTGTGTGTGTGAAAAGATCATAGCCTAAAAAATTCATAGTGCTCAAATTTGACCAAATGTGGTTTATTTTTCAACCGCAGGGATCTAAGCACTGCAACACCGATGGAAGAAGTGTGTGTTCCAAAGCGGCGACTATGTTGAAAAATAAATCACATTTGGTCAAATTTGACCACTATGAACTTTTCAGCCTATGAACTTTTCAGTCCCCCCCCCGTACCTAGCTTACTTATATGATTACAATAAATACAATGAACAGTTGTTTGTGTATTGTGTTGTCACAATGCTGTAGGTACTGTCAACCATTATAATTACCTACAGAATATGGCACCTCCGTTTGCCATGAAAATGTTAGTCATGTCCTATCTAAGGTATCATATCTGTTACCAGCCACTGGAGCATTGACTGGAGTCTCATCATCCAACTGTTAAGATATAAATATTATGATTATTTACGACCCGTAAAAATTATTAAAATATTTTTTTCATCAATATCTTTTTTAAGAATACAAAGACTTTAATTCTACTCCTTTCTAAACATTTTTTGATGTATTATGTAAATACATCAATAATACATTTTTTCATAAAAATGCAATACTGTTCACCTTTAAGTTTTTAATGTACATTTGAACAAAAAAGTATTTCATGGAAAATAGAAGGAATGTATAACGGAATGTCATGAAAGAATAAAACAGGTTTTTTGTGACTGAAAAGACAAAGATCCAAATGTTAGCATTGCGGCAACTTGTGCAATTTACAACAGATGATTGCATAATTTAAATTATTCAACAGATCCTTGAATAACTGTAGTAAATTACTATCATCTGCTGAGTAATGTGAGAAAAGTAAGTTTTTGACCAAGTAGGGCTACCATTTTAGTTCACCTGTGTGGGAGCCTGTTCTGTCTTTGCTTTCTGTTTTTCTGTTAGCAGGATTGTGCAAAAACGACTGACCTAGTTTCAATAAAATCTGGTGGAAGAATCGAGCATGGAAGGACACAATTGATTTTGGAGTGGATCCAAACTATCCGACCATTGTGAGTTAGGCTTTTTTTTAATACATTCTCCTTAATTTCACAGAGATTTGTGCATGGAACTTGATGAATGCACTCAGGGAGGGGTTATATGGTTATGCTGTTGCTCCACCATTGCTCGCTGTGTACTCTGACCTTTCTCAGTGGCTTCAGGAGAACTACACCACAACCCTCGCCTCTGCCATAACCATCGGCTCGGCTGGAAAACGGTTTGCTGGATCCGTCAGGTGAGATCATCTTGGCCTTGCTGAGAGCTACAAACACTCTTGGCTCAATGATGCAGTTGACTCCTCCACACAGAGCCATGTCGCAATCACCTGATAAGATAGAACAAGTTATCATATCTGAAGATATTTTTAATTTTTAATGCCACCTAATAAAGTGCAGTTCCACCTATGCAGTGGTTCTGAAGCTTGGGCATTGAGCCATTTCAGGTGGAGTATGGATGAGCAGGAAAACAGATTGTATGGACTGAAGTGACAGTAAATTAAATATATATGAACAAATATGATTAACGGATTTTAGTTAAAAATAATGTTTAGACCTTGTTTGATAGATTGGCAGGCGAGATGAAGAGCCACAAGTGATGACGAACAGGCACAGTCCAAGGACAATGATGGCCCAGTGAAGTTAAAGATAAAGGAGACTCTGTTGGCTGCAATACTCATGGCCAGCCCTGTGCCAGTCCAGTGGTTGATCACGCTTGGATGCACATGTGCAGCGTTCGTTTCATAATCTCTGTTCATTATGCCTCAAGTCAAATAGGGAAATTAGGTGTAAAAAAAAAAAGGCAATTCTGTGACAAAAATGTCTGCTAAAGAAAACAACATTTCTTTACCAATAAACACTCCTGTTCTGGTCCCGCTGGCTTTCTCCATGGGGATCCCAGCATTCTCCAGAGCCCGATAAGCACACTGAAGGAGCTGTTTCTGTTGAGGATCCATCTGCTCCACTTCATTATCGCTAATGCCGAAAAATCTGTGGTCAAATTCATTGAACCTAAAAATTGTTTAAAAAAATAACTGTCAGATTTAAGCATGTTTTCCTCAGCTTTAGGTTTTTGGTGAATGCTACTTTACTGATGGATGCTTATCTTTCTCTGTGCAGTGTATGCATACCTTTTGTGCTATTTTGGGTTTCCTAGATTTAAAATTTGCATTTAAGCAATGTACTTAAAGGTCCAGTTCACTCAAACATTGTGTATTTGTGGTTTTTAAAATTCTAAAATGCTTACTTGAGTCATATGACTACAGTAAAAATGTTAAAATCTCTCATCACTTAGAAATATTTATATTTTACCATTTCAACAGAATGGTCAGAAGCCACTTTTGCTCTTTAAAGTTCTTTTCCTCTTTGTTACTGATCTGCTTGTTAGACATGACCCATTACCATGCTACTAGCTGTGATGATTCAGTCTCCACCGAGAGTGTGAGCCCAAGGCATTATCTTCAGAGCTAACAGTGTTAACGTTAGCTTACCATGCAGGGTTTATATCACTTTCTCTAAATTCCAGTCACCCTAATAGACATCCCTGTTCCCACCTGGTTTACTACTTCACAGTTCAGAATCAGAATCAGAATCAGAATCAGATTTATTGCCATTGTTCATGTAATACACAAACTAGGAATTTGTCTCGGTGCCATGCTGCAACATTAAAAACACAATGAGAAAAAGGGATAAACTAAAAAACTAAAGGACTAGAAACGTGCAATAAGTGTAGAAAAATAAGTAATAATAAGTAATAATAATAATAATACTAGTAATAATGAGTAGTACTAGTCAAGGCAGTTTTAAAAAATTAGCATGTAGCAGATAATGTGAAGTACCACATAGTGCAGTCAATAATGCAACAGAAAAACAGTGATGAAGTGCTATGATATGATAATATATCTTACATCATTCTGAGTTGTATATTATTTTTGCCATGATGGTAAATGCCATGATGGTAAATGAACCGTTAGCATTAGCTTGGCTAGGTGGTCAGAGTCGGTCTGCCTGCCATGAGTTTAACTGTTTGTTCACTATTTTCTACAAATTTTACCCACCCCCACTTGAATCTTTGTTCATCTACCAACACTTGACCACTTGATCTTTGATGTTCTTTTAGCTTATTTTACTATTTTACTCTGACCGGGACCAAAGTGGCCATTGGCAGTTTCTCATTCACTCATTCAGGGTTGTTTCTGTGCTTGTTATACTTTTCAAGAATCGACCACTGAGACCACACACCCCTGTCCACCTGTGATGCTTTATTTCATTCATTTTTTAAGATGAATTTATATTACTTGGTTCAGGTTGTTAGCTCCTCGAGATAGAAGCTAGCCAGTTAACATTAGCCGGGGACATTAGCAACAGCCTAAGTGACAAAAAAGGGAGGGTATGGGTAACCCTCACAGCCACGGACAAGCAGAGCGCTCAGCTGGAGCAATTAGCAGAACAGTGTGAGGTATTGGATTGTTATCAATAGGTGGAGAGGAATTCTGGCCAATAATCCTGCTATTGATTTGTGTCTCTAATGCAAATGTCCTTGCCTTCCTGCCGTTTACTGTGATGTTAATGTGCCATTCATGCATTGTCTGTAGCTGAGTATTTAAGTGAGCTGCATATCGCTCAAACCCTCTCTGTCTGACTGCTTCAGACTACACGCATTCCCTGTCTCCTGACGAGAGCCTGAAGGCTCGCTCCAGCATGCTTATACAGTGCTGGAGTGAGTTCTCGTGATGGCGATGAATAAAACGCACTTTTAAACCTCAGTTCGCTGTGCCTTATGTCACCATTGCCACACTGGTGACCCCAAGAAAAGAACACGCTGACGACGAACAAACACAGCACCCGGCAGTGACTCCAACGACAAGCGAACGCAGCAGCCTGACGCAAATGGACTGCCCTCCCTTCTGCTACAGGGAGACCGCGACGCAGAGCCACCACCAGGCGAACTCTCCGGATATCACCCACGACCGGGAAAGCTGCAGACAGCGTCATGGTGTGACCCTCGCCTGAGATCTGCACATCCACGCTGAGACCGGCCGAGGGACACAGAATGTCTACTCCCTCTCACCGCTCCTCCGCATCGACATGAGCGCGCACGCACCTCGTCATCTCTCCAGACGGCGACCTCCAGGGCCGACGGAGAATGCAGCGCGTGGACCTGAACGCACCATGACCCGGCACGAGCGAACGACAGCAACAACCTCAACAGGGATGACCATCGGCGCCTACGACGCTGATCTCCAGCAAGCTCCCTGACCCTGACTCGCCTCTACAGCGGTCCTGCCATGCACCGAACCCCGCACGCACACCGGGGGGTTACGAGGACAGCGCACCACGCACGGGACAATACCGGCTCCACACAGACCGCCATCGTCCTCCGCCGCTGCACATCGGAACCTTCAGGGCTGCTCACACACCTGAAGCACACACGCAGCTCGCTCACAGGATTTTGTATGGGTCTCAACCACGGCGCACAATGGGAATTCAGCTGTCAGCTGTCCCCGAGGGCTTTAGGGCTGCGCGCGCACCTAAAGCCAACACGCCAAGTCCCTCACAGCTGCAGCTCCTTTTTTTTTCTTCATGGCCGCGAGAGGAGTCAGAGACAAATTTTTCTTCTCACAGCCTGTGGATCTCCGCCACGTTCAACGGGACAGCCCCTCAACATCGTGGATCCACATGCAATTTTTGCGCGGCCCAGACAACTTCGCCGTCCCGGGCCGGCACTTGCTACCCCCACCCCTCCTCCCTCCACCTCCGCCTGCACAGCGCTTTCCCCGCAGCTCGCTACCAAAACCGGACGATCGAGGCCTCAGCCCCCCGCTGAGCCCTCTGGGGGGGAGGGTATGGGTAACCCCCACAGCCACGGACAAGCAGAGCGCTCAGCTGGAGCAATTAACAGAACAGTGTGAGGTATTGGATTGTTATCAATAGGTGGAGAGGAATTCCGGCCAATAATCCTGCTATTGATTTGTGTCTCTAATGCAAATGTCCTTGCCTTCCTGCCGTTTACTGTGATGTTAATGTGTCATTCATGCATTGTCTGTAGCTGAGTATTTAAGTGAGCTGCATATCGCTCAAACCCTCTCTGTCTGACTGCTTCAGACTACACGCATTCCCTGTCTCCTGACAAGAGCCTGAAGGCTCGCTCCAGCATGTTTATACAGTGCTGGAGTGAGTTCTCGTGATGGCGATGAATAAAACGCACTTTTAAACCTCAGTTCGCCGTGCCTTATGTCACCATCGCCACAAGGGCAGAGTTAACTGGTGCTCATGAGCATTTAAAGAGACAGGCACTGAAACAAACCATTCTTAAGAAGGCTGCAAAAGATGATTCGCAATGATGCTGCAATAATTAAATACTGACTAAAGTATGCCATTGAGACCCATGGGACCTGTCAACGTGGGAAAAAAGTTTGGGTTGTTTTTATGAAACATGCATCCACAATTTCAACTCTCCATTCTAAAAGGGATATTCATTGACATCCTTTTATGTTATCATAAATGTTTGATCAATTGCATCAATATTTGTTCAAAACAATATGTAGTGCACATCTAAACTATAATATAGTGACTACATCTTAGCAAAACAAAAAATAAGAACCTGTGTTGCAGTTGGGTTGGAGGCCTCTTGAATCTAGTCATTAATCAGCATGAAAGTCACAGTTTTTTATTGTTTTTCTGTAATGGCAGTATAGGTATTTTTCAAGAGCTCTGATAATAGGAAACAAGATAAAATTCAAAGCAAAGTATCCCTGTATGCCTGAATGGGGACTGGCTGTAGTAATAAAAGTAAAGTAAAGTAGTAAAGTAATAATAACTACTTTGAGTGGCTTAAAGTGGTAAAGATTGGGTAAAAATGTTACTAGCGAGGACCTAAACATAAACAAGGCAGGATTATGGTGATAAATAAAATATCAAACACCTAATTAAGTAATGATTCTGAGTGCTTTGTACTTAGGACAGACTGCTTAGGAGCCCTGCTTATGAAGATTGCTATAAATCCTTGACAGTTAATGTAATACTTGTTAAAGAAATTAAGTAGAAATAAGAAAATAATGGATTTTCTTACCTAACTGTACAGCCATATACAGTCATGTAAAAAATTAGGACAATTAGTGTTTTTTTTTTTTTAACATATTTGGACCTATGGATATTTAATATCAATGTTAAAAATGCTGGGAGATTCATGTAATACAACTAAACAATTAAAAATGAATTAGACTTTTTCAGATTTTCTATAAAATGTAATTCTAAACAAATAGTGAGGAATAAATTAGGACACCCCCACATTCATTCCCACTTAAAACGGCTAAAACAAATGTTAGAAAAATGCAACTAAAAACAAAAAGAAGGTTAGACATAGATAAGTGAACATTTCTTAATAAAGAACTGAATATTTAAAGTGGTATCCAAATTTTTTCACGACTGTACATGTCTCATTAATGCTCTTAATGATCCAATATGCTAAGATTAACACTTTGATTTTTCCACAGGTATTACTAGCAGTGGCAGTTAGTCTTTATCAGGTGGTGTTCAATCAGTAGTTCAGTGAGTCCACTGTTTAAAGATAATCATGTTATCATTATTTCACTCCTATAAATGGTTCACAATCTGCAGCGTTATCATCAAGTTAAATGCAAGTGCAGTACGGCTGCATATAAACTCCTGGCACCTCATGAAACAGCATTAAGTTTTAAAGTACAGTATATCTCAAAAAGGTTAACATGGGAAAATATTACACTACTGCTCAAAGGTTTAGACCAACTGCGAGCTTTTAAATAATAAATTAGGATTTTTATTTTTTTTTTGTAAGATTGGAAAGGTGTGAGTGAGTGTAGTGCCCTGTTGGATGTTTTGAATGTCATCAGCAGTTGGCATCGTCTGACAGCTATCACGCTGTTAGGAGAAATTAAAATATAAATGACAAAGTTTACAGCAGTAGTATAAGTATCACATATAATTCTTTGGAATTAAATCTTATCTGACACTTGACTGATCTGAAATGTTGCAGATGATAATAATTAAAGGGAATTATTTATATATCATGTTTGACTTTAATGGGACATCTCTGTGGGCGTACAGTGGCCCAGTTTCAGCAACAACCACTCCTATGTTCTTGCTGTCAGCTAATGAAGATTTATTATGTCAGAAGGAGGATTGAGCAGTGGAAAAATACATCAGCTGTCCTATTTAAACAGTTATTAAATGTAATCAGCTGAGTGTTGACAAGTCACCCTTTGCTGTTTGTCTCAAAATGGGTGTAAAAAAAAAAGGGTTTCCCTCCCGTGTATGTCAGAAGTATCTGTAGTAATAAAAAGACAAAATTACTCAAGTAAATCACAAAACTGTACTTTACTGAGCAATATCATTGGATAATTTTCAATGGTAATATAATGGGTGTGGGGAGTGCAGTTGTTGGAGGTGTACCCGCTACGTCACTTGTGGTAACGTATCATCACTTCCTGTATTGCTGTCTGTCCGTGTGGTTTGCTCTCCTCATTCTTCTGAGGATTTTGCTTTTAATTTTGCTTCTTTTTTTTTTTCCTCTCTCTGTGACATTCTGTCTTAGATTTGTCTTGAATAGTAACCGCTTAACTTAGCTTAGCTTAGTTTTTTTTTTTTTTTTTTTTTTTTTTTTTTTCCTCTCAGTCACACTTTGTCTTAGCTTTGTTCTAAATTGTAATCACTCTTGTCTTGTTTACTCTTTTTTCTTTGACTTCTTGGATGGAATATGGGTGGGCAATATAAGCTGCGGCTTCAGCCATCACCCATTTCGGATAACTCACGTGGAATTGTTTAGTAGAAGGAGTCTTTGTCTAATTTGACCTTGTTGTTATATTATACAGTTTCTTTTAACCTGTACTGTATTATCCGAAATAAAAATAAATTCATTCATTCATTCATTCAATTGTATTTTAACCACTTTTTTCCATCTACCGTTAGTTCTCATTTCTGTTTATCAAGCCTCTTGCACTTGTGTGCGCACTCAGTGTCACCTAACCTCTTCAGCCTTCTGTTCACCTTTTATCTGTGTTTTTGTTAGCTTCGGGTTAGCCACTAGCTATGGCTACTAGCTCTCCTTCCCCTTCTCCTCTGGTGTGCTCTCTCTGTCAGATGTTTAGCTACACCTCTGCCTCTTTTATTGATAACGGTAAATGTAATAAATGTTATCTTTTTGAGGCGCTCGAGGCGAGGTTGTCTGATTTGGAATCCCGGCTCCGCTGCATTGAAACACCATCTGCGCCAGTTACTCTTCACGGACGTCCCCTAGCTGCAGCGGAGCTCCCTAGCTTAGGGCGGCCTGTTAGCAGTCCTTCGGTCCTCCTTAGCAGCGAGGAGACTGGGTGGGTGACTGTGAGAAGGAAGCCTAGTCGCAAAGCCCTGGTTAACCACCAACCTGTTCACGTTTCTAATCGTTTTTCCTCGCTCAGCGACACACCCGCTGAGGAAAAAAACTCTGATTATTGGCGACTCTGTAGTCAGAAACGTGAACCTAGAGACTCCAGTGGCCATAGTCAAATGCATTCCTGGGGCCAGAGCAGGTGACATTGAGTCAAATTTGAAAATGCTGGCTAAAAGTAACTGTAAATACTCCACAATTGTTATTCACGCTGGCATCAATGACATCCATCTCCAGCAGTTGGAAGTCACAAACTTAATGTAGAATCAGTGTGTGACTTTGCCAAAACAATGTCTGCCTCTGTAGTGTTCTCTGGGCCCCTCCCCAATCTGACCAGTGATGACATGTTTAGCTGCTTGTCATCCTTCAACCACTGGCTGTCTGTGTGGTGTCCTGCAAGCAACGTGGGCTACATTGACAATTGGAGTTCATTTTGGGGAAAACCTGGTTGACCTCCTCATCGCATCTGATAATGGACTTGTTTCTGTACTTGTCCTTTTAGACCTTAGTGCAGCTTTTGATACTATCGATCATAATATTCTACTTGATAGATTAGAACACTATGTTGGACTTAATGGAACTTTGTTGCAGTGGTTTAGATCTTATTTATCTGATAGGTTCCAGTTTGTTCATGTCAGTAATGAGTTTTCTTTCAACTCAAAGCTCAGTCATGGAGTTCCACAGGGATCTGTGCTAGGCCCTACTCTTTTTAGTTTATATATGCTTCCGTTAGGCAACATCATCAGAAAGCACTGTATAAATTTTCATTGTTATGCAGATGACACACAATTATACCTGTCAATGAAGCCAGATGATAGTAATCAATTAGCCAAGTTGGAAGCCTGTCTTAAGGAAATCAAAGCTTGGATGACTTGTAATTTCCTGCTATTAAATTCAGATAAGACTGAAGTCATTCTTGTTGGTCCAAAAAACCTTAGAAATACCTTTCCAAATCAAACTTTCAGTTTGGATGCAGTTACTCTTTCTCTTAATAGCTCTGTGAGGAACCTTGGAATTATTTTTGATCAAGATCTGTCTTTCAATTCACATATTAAATTTGTTTCTAAGACTGCCTTTATCATTTGCATAATATTGCCAAGATTAGGAGCATCTTGTCTCAGAGTGATGCTGAGAAACTGATCCACGCTTTTGTTAGCTCTAGATTAGATTATTGTAATTCTTTATTATCAGGTTGTCCTAAAACATCTTTAAAAAGTCTTCAGCTGATCCAAAATGCTGCAGCAAGAGTTTTAACGTTTTAAAGAGTTTTAAAGTTTGAGCCTTTCTTCCTGTTAAAAGGGAGTTTTTCCTCTCCACCGTCGCCAAGCGCTTGCTCACAGGGGATCGCCTGATTGCTGGGGTCTTTCTGCAACTGTGGGGGCCCCCCTACAGTTGAAAGTGCTATGCGATGACTGTTGTGAAATGGCGCTATATAAATAAAGTTGAATTGAATTGATAATTTTCACTTATGAGTACATTTTTGGGAAAAAGTGAAAATCTTGCAGATAAAATTGGCTGTACTGTTTGAGTTGAGTTATTTTGATTTCACTGATTTAAATGGACTTTGGACTCCATTATATTAAAAAATAATCCACAAACCTGTGGCATACAGTACAGGCAGCAAGGTGTCACCAGAATTTCAGACACTTTCCCCCCCGTTTTCACCAATAATTAAAAATTAAAACTGAAACGTGCCTTGTCAAACAGAATTAAACTTTTATGATTAATTTGACTATTCATGAAAATGCATAACAAAGAGGAAACTAAATAACTATCAGACACATTTTAGAAGGTTAAAACCTACACAAACAATTTTTCAGTCAATTACCCCTTTAAACAATAATTAAAATAGAAATTGGTCATGCATAAATAAAAACAGTGCATTTACTGCACTGATTTGATGATACTGGGTGGTGGTGGGTGGTTGGAGAGAATTCTCTGAATTTTCCAGGTTGAGGGGGAAAGGCCCCCCTTGTCCCCCCTTGATTTACATCTATGCTTAGATCAACAATGTGATCAAAGTTATTCACTACTGAAAAAAAAACCCTTTTGTGGTCTATATTAATCATATATCCCATAACCTACATATGTATAAGCATGTGAGAATGTTTGGTGACTACATATGTAAAGCGACTTCACACCTCAGAACAGGACAAAGAGGTCTCAACCGCCAGCGGGGATCAAAGAGCATCCGAGGCACTGCGGTGGAGACCAGATCGATCGCCCTGACCTCCCAAGGCCAGGTGGAGGGATACGGAGACAAAGGAGGGGGATTAAGATAATGTGGGATGTCAGCTTTGATATGCATGTCTTTTGTTATGTGTAGGTATAAGTATGTAGAGCTGAATATGTTCTGCCTCTTTCTACTTCTGCTTCTGCACTGAGATGGGACTTGTTAGAGGAGCGAAGCTGTTAATAAACTTTGGTTTATAAGTCGCATCGCCTCGTTATTCCAAGCTCTTCTACACTGGTGACCCCGACGCGAGGATGGACCAGAGGCGTTCCCCCGCGATTGACTCATCTGAGGCGACCCAGGCAGATGCCGGCGCCCATGCAGACAGGGGAACGGATGGAAGACGTTCCCCCACGACAGAAGAGAGGGCTCAACCGTGCACCAGCCCCGCCGTGATAGCAGAAGAAAGGCGCTCTCACCCGGCGGACACATCAAGGACGGCCCACACAAGCGCCGTCACCGTCAAGCTGCCAGAATTCTGGCAAGAAGACCCGAGCTCGTGGTTCCAGCAAGCTGAGGCTCAGTTTGCACTGGCGGGCGTAACGGCGGACGAGACGAAGTTTTATCACATCGTCGCCAAACTCGACGCAGCCACGTCAAGATGCGCGCGGAGCATAATCCGACAGCCGCCTGCCTATGACAAACACAGAGAGCTGAAGGCGACCATCGTCGAGAACTTCGTCCCCTCAGCCGAGGAGAGAGCAGAGAAGATCCTGGCGATCTACGGCCACAGAGGATGCAGACCCAAGGCCCTCATGGAGGACATGCTGCAGCTCAAGGAGGAGGACAACGACAACTTCCTCTTCCAACACATCTTCCTCAGCACTCTGCCGCCACACATGAGAGGGACGCTGATCAACATGCGGTGCAGCACCCAGCAGGACTTCCGCGCGCTGGCCCGAGAAGCGCAGCGACTCACCAACGCCTGCAAGGAACAGGTGGCCACAGCAGCATCCGCAGATGCCCAGAGCAACGGAGAACCACGGACAACCGAACAGAGCCCGCCCACCATGGCGGCAACACGACCAAGACGCAGCAGGCAGAACGACATCTGCTATTACCACCACCATTTCGCCGAGGGGGCGTACAAATGCGTTCCCCCCTGCAAGTTCAAAAGTTCGGGAAAACGTCCAAACCGAGAACCGTTAACGGCTGCGGTTCTCGGCGAAAAAAAAAAAAACTTCTTTATGTGACTGACGGACACACCGGCAAACAGTTCCTAATTGACACTGGAGCTCAACTGAGTTTTATCATGCCCTCCCACGCAAACCGGGCCATGGGCCCCCGGGGCAATGGAGCGATGGCAGCCAACGGCTCCATCATCGACACTTATGGTGAAAGGAGCCTGCCCCTCTGCATTCATGGCCGCAACTACAGATGGACATTTGTTGTAGCGGCGGTGAGTTTTAACTTGTTGGGCGCGGATTTTTTGTGTGCACATGGGTTATTAGTCGATCTAGCAAACAGACGCTTGGATAATGCATTGTCATTTGCTTCTATTCCCTGCTCAGCTCGAGTTTCTCCACCACCCGTGCAGGCCAGCGTCACTACAGCAGGAGGTAAGTTTGATCAACTCCTCACCCAATTTCCAGCACTCACAATTCCCAAATTCTCAGCTACAGTGGCTAAGCACGGGGTCGAACACTTTATTCCCACAACGGGCCCACCCGTATTCGCCAAAGCTCGGCGCTTAGACGCGACCAAGCTCGCCATAGCTCGGGACGAGTTTACCACCCTTGAAAAACTAGGCATTATCAGACGCTCAAAAAGCCCCTGGGCATCGCCACTACACATGGTCCCGAAATCCGACGGTTCTTGGAGACCGTGCGGCGATTACCGCAGATTAAACAATGCGACAGCGCATGACCGCTACCCAATTCCTCACATCCAAGATTTTTCACTACATCTGGCGGGTGCGTGCATTTTTTCTAAAATAGACCTGGTCCGTGGCTATCACCAAGTCCCCGTTCGAGCAGAAGACATTCCTAAAACAGCTGTAATAACCCCTTTCGGTCTTTTTGAATTTTTGCGGATGCCTTTTGGCCTCAAAGGCGCTGCTCAAACCTTTCAGCGGATGATGGACGCGGTATTACGCGACCTCCCTTTCGTGTTCGTCTACCTCGACGATATGCTGGTAGCCAGCTCGTCGGAGGAAGAACACGAACAGCATCTCACTATGGTTTTTCAGAGACTAGAAGAGCACGGGTTAATAATCAATCCAGCCAAATGCAAATTTGGCGTGTCACAAATTGATTTTTTGGGACACAGAGTTTCACCGAAGGGGGCAGTTCCGCTGCCAGACAAAGTTCGCGCAGTAAAAAATTTTCCACGGCCACAAACGGTCAAATCGCTGCAAGAATTTTTGGGAATGGTTAATTTTTACAACCGTTTCCTCCCCCGCGCAGCTCAGCTCATGTAGCCCCTATATGACACGCTCAGAAAACAAAAACCTTCCAACGCGGTCGAATGGACCCCGGAGCGCGAACGCGCCTTCGCGGAAGTAAAAAGTGCCCTAGCTAACGCAACATTGTTAGTTCACCCTGATCCCTCGGCCCGCATTGTGCTAACCACAGACGCTTCAGACCTGGCCATAGGGGCGGTTGTAGAACAACACGTTGGCGGAACCTGGCAACCTTTGGCATTTTTCAGCAAATCGTTAAACCAAACTGAGCGTAAATACAGCACTTTTGACAGGGAGCTGCTAGCGCTTCATTTATCCATCCGCCACTTCCAGTTCTGGTTGGAGGGGCGGCGTTTCACGGCTTTTGTAGACCACAAACCGCTCAGCTTTGCGATGGCAAAAATTTCCGAACCGTGGTCAGGCAGGCAACAAAGACAGCTAGCTGCGATTTCAGAGTTCACCACAGACATTCGACATGTGGCAGGCAAACTTAACGTGGTAGCAGACTGCCTCTCTCGCGCTGTGACATCGCCAGAGCGCGAGGAGACAGATTATACTACCTCAGCCGCAGAACTCTTCGCCAACGCGGACACATACGCGGCCCCAATCCACGTAGGGATAGATTACGCAGCCATGGCAGAGGAGCAAAGTAGTGACGCAGACGTGCGCGCACTCCTGTCTGGACCAACAGGGTTAAGGCTGGAGGAAAGGGGTTTACGCGACGGTGTGCCCCCCCTAATATGCGACATCTCAACCGGCCGACCTCGCCCGGTAGTCCCAGCTGCATGGCGCCGCCGTATTTTCGACTCAATTCACTCCCTCGCGCACCCGGGTGTGCGCGCTTCGGTTAAAATGGTCGCCGAAAAGTTTGTGTGGCCCGGCCTGCGCAAAAACATAAAAGAATGGGCAAAGACTTGCATGTCTTGTCAGCGCGCCAAAATACACAAACACACAAAAGCCCCTCTAGAGCCTTTTCGAATCCCAGCTAGAAGGTTCGACCACGTTCATGTCAACCTCGTGGGACCACTACCTTCCTCCCAAGGTTTCACTCACCTGTTAACAATGATAGACCATACTACGCGCTGGCCTGAGGCGGTCCCTCTGGCGTCAACCACAGCGGAGGAAGTCGCTCGCGTTTTTTTAACAAACAGGGTGGCACGTTTCGGCGTCCCATCGGACATCACGTCCGATAGAGGGCCTCAATTTGTCTCGGAGCTTTGGTCAGCCATGGCCAGCAGCTTAGGAGCGACAATTCACCGCACCACCGCTTATCACCCTCAGGCTAATGGGTTATGTGAGCGTTTTCACAGATCTTTAAAGGCCGCCCTCAGAGCCTCACTAACGGACACAAATTGGGTAAATAAACTTCCCTGGGTTTTATTGGGGTTGCGTGCTGCGCCTAAAGAGGATCTAGACGCCTCCCCAGCAGAATTAGTTTTTGCACAACCTCTCAGGCTCCCAGGTGAATTTTTACCAGAGAACCCAGAGCCAGGGCATCTTCCAGCCCCGAGGCTTTTAGGCAGCAACGGACCGGACACTCTCCCCGGACCGGCACATCACTCTTTTCCACAGGTTTTTGTTCCCCAAGCTTTGAAAAACGCTGAATTCATTTTTGTTAGGCATGAAGCTTTAAAACCAACCCTCTGTCCACCATACGACGGACCTTTCAGAGTGCTGGAACCTGGTGATAAGCATTTTGTGCTTGATTTAGGGAACAGAAAAGAAACAGTCAGCATTGACAGACTTAAACCTGCCTTCTTGTTGAGAGACGAACCTGCACGGTTGGCGAGAGCACCTCGGCGGGGTAGACCCCCCAAGAGAAAAGACTCAGCCCCCCTGCAGGGAACAAATGTGCCCTTCAGAGGTAAAGTGGGCTATCCCACAAAACCATTATTTTGAGAAAATGAGCTCTAAAGTTTATGTGATTTAAATATTTTCATATTTAAGTCACACCTTGAAGGTAATTATAGGGGGTAACTTTTTAATGATATAGGCACACTGATTTTTTGAGAATATTTCAACTTTAGAGCTCATTTTCTCAAAATAATGGTTTTGTGGGATAGCCCACTTTACCTCTGAAGGGCACAAATAATCACTCTCCTCCCCAAGCTGCAGATTCCTTACAGGAAGGTCCCACCAGGACGCCCAAGCGGACCCACAGCAGATTCGGGAGAAGATTAAAACCCAGACGGCACAAGGACTGATGCAAACTACTCAAAAGTTGTTCACCAATTGTGCTGTGACAGTTTAAGACTGACTTGTGATATTACTACACTGTTATGATTACCACTGAATTCTCTACAGGAGCATAGCTGCTGTAAAGTTTCTTCCTTGTCAAGAGGTGTAGCAGTTAGTATGTCATAATAATTATCTTAAACTGTGAATTTTTCTATTGTCCTTTTCTTAAAGTTGAATCTCATCTCATCTCATCTCATCTCATCTCTTAGTCGTTTGGGGGGGGCTGTGGTCTATATTAATCATATATCCCATAACCTACATATGTATAAGCATGTGAGAATGTTTGGTGATTACATATGTAAAGCGACTTCACACCTCAGAACAGGACAAAGAGGTCTCAACCGCCAGCGGGGATCAAAGAGCATCCGAGGCACTGCGGTGGAGACCAGATCGATCGCTCTGACCTCCCAAGGCCAGGTGGAGGGATACGGAGACAAAGGAGGGGGATTAAGATAATGTGGGATGTCAGCTTTGATATGCATGTCTTTTGTTATGTGTAGGTATAAGTATGTAGAGCTGAATATGTTCTGCCTCTTTCTACTTCTGCTTCTGCACTGAGATGAGACTTGTTAGAGGAGCGAAGCTGTTAATAAACTTTGGTTTATAAGTTGCATCGCCTCGTTATTCCAAGCTCTTCTACACCTTTGTAAATAGATCATTTCCAGACTATCTGAATAGTTAATATCCAAAAGTAATGCTGCTTTTACTTGAGTATAAATTCTGGAATGGCATCAAATTCCATGTGAAGTGACAAAAACACCACTTTCAAGTTTTTATTGCAATATGAGCAGCATTACCATTTAAGGACTGAGGTTACAAGTGAAAGTTCTTAAAAATTTAAGTGTATCTTATGGGGAACCCATGCTGGGATATTCATCTCAGACTGGAAGGAAAGGAGAGGCAGTAAATTCCTCTGCCGGAAGAGCATGGGGGATTAAGCAACTGGGGACAATAGGAATTGTGATGAGAGAATGTATTATGATGCAAGACCCCAGGCAGCAGGAGTAAGCAGCTGTGGGGACAATGGGAATTGTGATGCGAAAATGTATTGTGATGCAAGACCTCAGGCAGCAGGGGGAGTGAGTGTGTGATATAAAGGAGAGACCCTGCAGCATGAGGACAATGCTTTTTCTGAGACTGAGAAATGTGAGAGAGTGAAATAAAGTTTGTCTGCTATGAATGCCTGGCCTGTTTATTGCGCTCTCCATAGTCTACATAAGACCATGTCAAAATAGATTAGCTTTATCTTAAGAGATGATCTGATAAGGTTTAAAGATCATACCCATCAATGAGAGCAGCCTTGGCCGTTCGGGATTTACCCGGTTTGGTGTCATCAGGGTCATACCAACTGCTTAAGTCAAATCTCTCCTTGGGAATCAGGACAGAACAGTTTCTCCCATTCACCAGAACCTTCCAGAAATTCTCAAGCCCCTCTCCTAATGGCAAGAATACAATAAATATATCAAAAATATTTGTAATTTTGTGACAAAAACAATTGCGTAATAGCAACAAATTAAATGTAATAGAACAACTTCTTTCTTATTCACTAATGGTGGTAATTAGAACATGCATTTATTTGAATACATTAAAGTAAAAAAAAAAAATCTGAAGTTCAGAGGTGGGTAGTAACAAGTTACCAATTTATCACAAAAAGTAAACTTTTCCCCCCCTGAAAAGTAATTCAAGTCTGAGAAGAACTGCAACTTTTTCAAAGTTATGAATTTACAAGAGAGATTTTACAAGTTTAAATTGGTGAGGAAATTGCCATTTACTAAATGTACAAGAAGTCACACATTTTTATCGTTTTTTACCACTTAGTGAATACTTTTTGGGTTAATGTTCTTACACTCGAGTAATTATCAGGTGTTAATTAGTTTTACTCGAGTACAATTTCTGACTTCTCTACCCACTTCAGCTAAAGTTTTTTTTCTTTCGTTACTCCTGATATGTTGTATTATCAGTCCTGTGACATCTAATAAGGATCTTCACTCTGCCATTACACTAACATCTCACCATATAATGTAATATTTTTAAAAATTTCAAGTCTCCCCCCCCTTTTTTTTCCATGTTGTCCTACAACCCTGACCCAATGAAACTGGTTTACTATGACCTCACATTTAATGTATACTGCATTAGTTAGATAAATTGTTTTCAATTCAATTTTTTAAATTTCAGATATGCAAAGTAGATAAATTGTGAATTGCTTATACTAAATAAAATGATGAAGAACAGTATGTAACCAAAACAAAATATCCTTAAAGGTACATTATTCAATTTTTATTGTTCAGCCCAGTGGTTTTCTTTTTTCCAATCAAAAATCAGTGTAATTGGATAATGAATCAGGAAACATAATATATTACAGTCAGTGATCTATAATGTCCTGCTGTTTAATAGATATATGTAGATTACATGTAAAACGTGCATGTTCCCTTTAATATTGCTTACCTCCTGGAAAATTGCATCCAATTCCCACCACAGCAACGCTGTCCTCAGCTTCCTCCATCCTGACAGAGCATCACCGAGAAAGAAAAACACAAATCTTCAGAGCCCCATCATGTTTACTTCAAAGAACACAAAACTTTGGAGTTAGTGTTTAATAAAAAACAATGTAATTATTCCAGTCCAGTTATGGATGAGAGCATCCTTCTATCCATCCCGCAGGTGTTTCTCCAGTGATGATATCGCTACTGGATGTACAATTCTTATAGGCAGCTTATTCTCTTTGTTAAACATTAATGATTCATTGCATGAGTGGTCACGGAGATGAAGGACTTCAGTGCACACATTTATGGTGCCTTGCAAATAATTAGACCAACTTTAACAGTGTTATACAATAGCATAACCCTAGGTCAGGTTACAGGTTTGGTCCTGATCATTTGAAGGGCAGAAATACAGTATTTTATTTGTAGATATGTGTTATTTATGGTGATATATGACAGTAGTTGTTAAAATTCTGCAGCAACTGTTTACTTTTACTTTGACTGTTTTGGGATTTTAGTCGGGATGCTTCGATAGATCTTGAGCCACAAATTTGATTTCTGACTGATGATTTATGCTCTTGCAGCACACAGAAGCAAAAACCCCCAATATCAGCTTAATCGAGGACGTGCACAGGTATGGGCTATTGTTGCCTGGGCAACAGCCTATTTGCCATCTTTGTCTGAACTATTTTTTGTGAACGTACCACTTTATACTAGCATATTTGCAGGTTTTTCTTGGTCTTCTCATTATTTATGTAAATTTGAGACGTTATTCTTTTATTTTTTATTTTTGTTATTGACTTTATTAATCCCAGAGGGAAATTCAATGGCAGGGGAGGAAGCCATTCAGACCTGGTAGACCCAAACATATAGCTCAGGTTCAGGTTCAGGTTCAGGTTACTTTATTTGTACCCGTAGGTAGATTTGTTTTGCAGTCAGGTCACATCCATATTTACAAAACACAATTACATTCAACAGGAACACAAACACAGGCACACATGAAGCTGACTATAAACATGATAAAAGTACTCAAGGCTCCATCAATCAGGACATAGGACAAAGCGATAAGAGAAAAAACAAGGAGATAAGAGAGAAGGGTCATATTAAAAAGTTAAAGACTAGTCAAAGAGGTTAAAAACTCAAAAGTCTAAAACCCAATAAAAGATTTAGAACCCAAATAAAAAACCTACAAAAATAAGTAAATATAAAATAAAGTTAATAAATAGGTAACTAAATTATGTGCAATATATTGTTACATCTTGTTCAACTCTTTAACAGCAGCAGGAACAAAACTGTTTTTGTAGCGCTGGGTTTTACTTTTTGGGACAGCAAACCTCCGTCTGGAGGGAAGAAGCTGAAAGTTGCAGTGCAAAGGGTGGGAGTCATCATTTAAAATGGAGGTAGCAATCCTCTGTACCTGTCTGGTGTACAGGGATGTCAGGTTCAGCTGTGACTCACCAAGCAAACGACTGGACCATCTAACTACCTGATCCAAGGATTTCCTCTGTTTCAGTTTTATCTGACCAAACCATGACACTAAAGAAAAGGATAAAACAGATTCAATAAAAGCCTGATAAAACATTGTCATTATGGTTTGGTCAGTTTGGAAATGTGCAAGTTTCCTTAAACAATGCAAATGTTGCTGACCCTTTCACAGTTCTCTTCAAAGTTTAAATTACTATCAATAATCGTCCCCAAGATATTTGTAGGATTGTACACATTCAGTGATCTGGCCTTTTAGTACAGTGACTTCGTGCCTGGGAGTTTTCCTCCTAAAGTCAATAATCATATCTTTAGTTTTTGTCGTATTCAGCCGCAGGTAGGAATCCTCACACCAGTGAACAAAATCATCAACTACTGGGCCGTGGCCACTCTCACCATCCTGGAGGAGACTGACAACAACTGAATCATCAGCATACTTTATAATGTGTCTGTTGTCATGTCTGCTCCGACACATGTTTGTGTACAGGATGAAGAGTAGTGGTGACAACACACACCCCTGAGGAGAGCCAGTAGAAGAACACTTTTGGTCAGACTATGTACCATTGACCCTTACTCTCTGTGTCTTGTTGGTTAAAAAATCCAGAATCCAACCCACCAGATTATTGCTCAAATCAAATTGTTGCAGGAGCCTTTCAACTAAAATATGAAGTTGGATTGTATTAAAGGCAGAAGAAAAGTCCACAAATAAAAGCCTGGTGTGTGTCCCATTAAAATCCAGATGTTCAAAAAGCATGTTAAATAGAGTGACAGCGGCATCCTCCACTCCTCTGTGAGGCCTATAGACAAACTGCAGAGGATCCAATGCATGCTCAGTCTGCTTTAGGACCTCAAATCTGACCAGTTTTTCAAAAATTTTCATTAAAATTGAAGTCAAAGCAACTGGTCTAAAAGCATTTACCGTTTTAGGACAGCTGGATTTTGGAACGGGGACAACCACAGCATCTTTCCAGAGCTTAGGCACATGTTGTGTCTGTAAGGACTTATTGAAAATGTAGTGAAATACAGAACTCAATTCATGTGCACAGGACTTTACCAATCGCCCACATATATTATCAGGGCCCTGACTTTTGTTCACTTTTACAGCACAGAACGCCCTTTTAACATCCTGCACCTCAATATTAAAGTGCTGATTGTCTTTGAGTTTCTGTTTCATATTTTGGGATTCTGTGCTAAAATCAAAGGAGTCAAAACGACCATAAAAACAATTAAGAGCATTAGCCAGCTCTGTGTCTGAATTAAAACCATCTAAAAACACACGATTACTGTGCTCTGTGCTCTGAAGGCCTGCAATAGTTTTCATACTGGCCCAGGCTGAACCAAGCTTCTTTGTTGCCATCTTGCTTTCCAACTCTGATTTATAATTCTGTTTTGCTCTTAAAATTTCAGCCTTCAGCTCTTTTGTGGCAACCTGTAGCTCAGAAACAACTCCCTGTTTAAAGGCAAGTGCTTTCCTCTGTAAGCAGGATTTAACTGATTTTGTAGCCCATGGCTTGTTGTTGGGATATATTTTGACACGTTTTACGTGGAATGATCATGTCTCTGCAGAAAGCCATGTATGAGAATGTTACGTCCACTAAAGAGTCCAAATTATCTCCGCAGGACAGTGTGAACACCTCCCAGTCCGTACAGTTAAAGCATTCCCGGAGGCAGTGTACTGAATCCTCTGTCCACACATTTACGTCTCTGGTCTTCGCCTTGTCTCTTCTGAGAGCAGTTTTATATGTGGGTAGCAAATGTACACAGTTGTCATCTGAGGACCCTAAAGGAGGAAGGGGAATAGATTTATAGGCCCTCTCTATGGATCCATAGCACAGGTCCAATGTCTTTTTTTGCCTGGTTGGGCAGGAGACATACTGATAAAAGTTTTTTAAGTGTCTTTTTTAGAGACACATGGTTAAAATCCCCAAGAATAGGAATCCCCATGTGGTTTCCTCCCACATGCTCAAAATATGCAGGTTAGGTTAATTGTTGGAGACTCTAAAGTGGCCCCAGGTGTGCGTGTGTGTGTGAATGGTTAAGGGATAGCGCCGTAGCGTGGCTGCTCATCCATCCAGGTGGTGGATACCTTCAATTTCCCCTCTGGGGATCAATAAAGTATACTAAATCTAAATCTAAAAAATAAAATTTGGAGCCTCTGGGGAAATCGACTGCAACTGCTGTACCACATCAAAGACGGTGCTGATAGATAGATAGAGAGATAGAGAGATAGCCTTTATTGTCATTATACAAACAAATGTACAATGAGATTTAAGCATCTCCTTCAGTGCAACATATATAAAAGAGAAAAATAAAAAGCATAAAAACAATAAATTCCTACAATAAATAATGTATAATGTGTGCAGTGTATGTAATCTAACATAAAAATAAGTTATACATACAATATAAAAATAAAAATATTAAAAAGACTGCACAACATTCTGGACCGTAAATGTCAATTACACAGTGATGTGTTTAGAGGTATACTGGGGGGTCAGGGAGGGTTGGACTGAGAATTCAGAGCCATAATGGCTTTTGGAAAAAACTGTTCTTGAGTCTATTTGTCCTGGCTCTGATGCACCTGTAGCGCCTCCCTGAGGGCAGCAGGTCAAACAGGTCAGCTCCAGGGTGGTAGATGTCCTTAATGATGTATTGTGCTCTACTAAGGCAGCGGGCGGTGTAAATGTCTGTCAGGGAGGGGAGAGGGCGGCAGATGATCTTCTGTGCTGCCTTTACTACCCTCTGCAACCTCTCCCTGTCTACCATTGTGCAATTCCCATACCACACTGTAATGCAGTATGTGAGCAGAATGGATGAGCGATAGAAGATCAGCAGCAGGGTGGAGTTGAGGTCGTACTTCCTGAGGACTCTCAGGAAGTGTAGCCGCTGCTGAGCCTTCTTAATAATCGCCGAGATGTTGTCTGTCCAGGAGATGTCAGAGGAGATAAGGACGCCGAGGTACCGAAATGTGTGGACCCTCTCCACACACTCGCCGTTGATGAAGAGGGGGGCTGGGTCGGTATTGGTCCTCCTGAAGTTGACAATGATTTCCTTGGTTTTCTTGGTGTTCAGTCAGGTTGTTTTCTAAACACCAAGTTGCCAACTTCAGGACCTCCCCCCTATAGGCTGTCTCGTCCCCTCCTGAAATGAGTCCAACCACCGTGGTGTCGTCAGCAAACTTCACGATGAGGTTGTTGTTGTAGGCCGGACGACAGTCATAGGTGTAGAGACAGTACAGGAGGGGGCTCAGCACACAGCCCTGTGTGGCCTGTGAGCCAGTACTCATCGTCCGTGTGGAGGAGAAGTGGGAGCCAAGTCTCACAGTCTGGGACCGGTTAGTGAGAAAGTTCTTTATCCAAGCACATGTGAGAGGTGGGAGACCAAGGGTATTCAGTTTGGTAATGAGAATGTCCGGGATGATTGTGTTGAAGGCCGAGCTGTAGTCCACGAAGAGCATTCAGACGTAGCTGTGCTGCCGCTCCAAGTGGGACAGCGCAGAATGGAGGGCTACGGCGATGGCATCCTCAGTGGATCGGTTTTCACGGTATGCAAACTGGTAGGAGTAAAGGTCCGGGGGAAGATGGCTCTTAATGTGCTGGAGAAGCAGTCTCTCGAAGCACTTCATAATTACCGGGGTGAGGGCCACAGGACGGTAATCATTTAGGCTGGTGGTGGGAGACTTCTTTGGTACCGAGATGATTATGGCAGATTTCAGACAGGAAGGGATGACTGCCTGGGCCAGGGAGAGGTTGAAAATCCTGGTAAAGACGGAGGTGAGCTGGGAGGCACACGCTCTAAGCACCTTACCAGGAACTCCATCTGGGCCGGCAGCCTTCTTAGGGTTCACTGCCAGGAGCACCCGTCTGACGTCATGCTCACTGACAGTGAAAGTGGTGGTGCAGGAGCTGGGTAGGGGTGAGGGCAGGGCTGAGGCGGATGAGTGCTGCTGTTGAGTTATTTCAAAGCGAGCAGAGAAGCTATTTAGCTCCTCTGCCAGCGGTGCACTCAGGTTCTCTGATGTTGTAGCACAGCCTCTGTAATTCGTGATGTTTTGAATTCCCTGCCACGCCTCCCATATGTTGTTACTGGACAAGTGGGACTCTATTCTCATCTTATAATCCGCTTTAGCTTTTTTAACTCCTCTTTTCAGATCGGCTCGAGTAGACCTATAAAGGTCTCTGTCACCTGATGTGAAGGCAGCATCACGTGCTCTGAGGAGTGTGCGGACCTGGCTGGTCATCCAGGGTTTCTGGTTGGGAAAAACCCTAATATTTTTGTCCACAGTCACATTACCGATACAAAACTTAATGTAGTCCAAGGTTGTATCAGTGGATGTTTCCAACTCCTGTTGTCCAAATAAATCCCAGTCTGTGTCTGTGAAGCAATCCTGCAGTTTGGAGAGAGCGTTGTCAGGCCAGGTTGTGACAGTCTTTATATTGGGCCTGTCACTACGCCTGAGGGGGGTGTAGACTGGGGAGAGCAGGAGGGAAAGATGGTCCGACTGGCCGAGGTGGGGGAGGGATATGGCTCTGTATGTGTGCTTGATGTTAGTGTAAACATGGTCTAAAATGTTCTCCCCTCTAGTAGAACACTTAACATGTTGATAAAATTTGGGGAGTACAGTCTTTAGATTGGCTTTATTAAAGTCTCCTGTGACTATGTGGACACCATCAGGGTAAGCCCGCTGATGTTTGTTAATGGTGTTAAGCAGGAGGGAGAGCGCTGTATTTACATTTGCACTGGGTGAAATATCAGACCCCTCCTCAGACCCCAGGTGCAACACGCCCAGGACCGCCTGCAGTTTGCGTACCAACCAGGTGTCGGTGTGGAGGATGCCATCCTCTACCTGCTTCATCGAGCCCACTCCCATCTGGATAAGGGAAGTGGCACAGTGAGGATCCTCTTTTTGGATTTCTCCAGTGCCTTCAATACCATTCGGTCCCCCTTGCTTCGGGATAAATTAAGAAAGATGGGAGTGGACTCCCACCTGGTGGAATGGATCTCTGACTACCTCACTGGCAGACCACAATATGTCGAGCTGAAGGATATTACATCTGACACTGTTGCCTGCAGCACTGGAGCCCCCCAGGGCACAGTATTGGCCCCTCTTCTCTTCACCCTGTACACCTCGGACTTCTGCTACAACTCGGAGCTGTGTCATATTCACAAGTATGCCGACGACACAGCCATTGTTGGGCGTATCAGGGATGACAGAGAGGAGGAGTATCGGAGACTAGTAGGGGACTTTGCTGCATGGTGCCACACTAACCACCTACAGCTCAACACCTCTAAGACGAAGGAGCTGGTTATTGGTTTTGGCAGGTCTAGACCAAGACCTCAACCTGTCCTGTTAGAGGGAGCTGAGGTGGAGGTTGTGGATTCATACAAATATCTCGGGTTGTGGTTGGATAATAAATTGGATTGGACAACATACATTAGCCACTTGTATGGGAAGACACAAAGTAGGATGTACTTCCTAAGGAGATTGCTGTCCTTCAACATCTGCAGGAAACTTCTGCGGATGTTTTACCAGTCGGTGGTTGCCAGCATCCTCTTTTACTCTGTGGCGTGCTGGGGGGGCAGTATATCCAAGAAGGATGCATCCAGACTGGATAAACTGATCAGGCGGGCTGGCTCTGTGGTCGGCGCGAAGCTGGACACCCTGGTGACGGTGGCAGAGATGAGGACTCTGGATAAACTGTTGGATATAATGGACAACGTCAGCCACCCTCCGCACACCGTCATCAGTGACCAGAGGAGCCTGTTCAGTGAAAGACTGCTCCTTCCCAAGTGTCGGACCAACAGGCTCAAGAACTCTTTTGCCCACCATGCCATCACACTCTATAACTCCTCACTTAGTGGGGGGACGGGACATAGAGTACAGAGGACAGTAGGGCATTCATAGTGAAATAACCTTAACTTAACCATACTTGTACAAGCCATATTTAGCCTTATATTTATACTGTGTATATTATGTTAAGTGTTTATTAAGTGTTTATTTTTTTTCTTTTTTGCTTTTCTGATCTGTATGCTCCTTTTATGTGCTGCTGGAAATTTTAAATTTCCCAAAGGGAGTCATCCCAAAGGGATTAATAAAGTTAAGTCTAAGTCTAAGTCTATACACAGCCGTGATAAACACTACTGTTAGCTCGCTCGGTAGAAAAAAAGGCCGACATCTTACAGACATGTACTCGAGATCGGGAGAGCAATATTTGTCTGTAATAGTCCCATTGTTACACCAGTTATTATGCACATACATATAAAGCCCCCCCCCCCGCTCTTACGGGAGTCCTTAGTCCTATCACAGCATAGCAACGTGCGGCCCGCTAGCTGCATGCTAGCGTCGGATATGTCCGGATGGAGCCAAGTTTCAGTGATAATCAGAACACAACAGTCATGAACATAGCGATTGCCGGCAAGTTGTAATTCCAAGTCTTCCGTTTTATGCACCAAGGATCTGGCATTGGAAAGATACAGGCTTGGTAGAGGTGGCTTATGTGGTTGTCTCCTTAGCCTTAGCATAACACCGGACCTGCGGCCTCGCTTCTGCTTCCTCTCCCTCCTCCGATTCCGTCTCCACCGCCTCCACGACCCGACAACAATCCACGGAGAGCCCGGTGGTCTTGCTATGTCGACTGGGATGTTATGTGTGTGGTGAAAGATACTCGCAACTGGTGTCTGATGCTGGTCTCCAATCTCAAGAAGTCTCTGACGGGTGTAGCGAATGTTCGCCGAACTGATAGCGCACAAATAAAAAAAAAAGGAGTACCATAACATCCAAAAAAACCACTGAAAAGGAGAGCCGTGAGCCGCTGCAACATTGTGCGCTGTCATGTCTTGTCATGTCCTTGCTGGAGGCGGAGGCAGCATCTGCCCTCGGGTGAATGTACACAGTCGTGATGAAAAGTTGGGGGAACTCGCGGGGCAGATAAAAGTATGGGTGTGTTGGGAACGTCTGGCTGAGGCCCCTGTCTGGGAGGTCTTCAATTCCCACCTCCGGAAGAACTTCAACCACATTCCAAGGGAGTCTGGAGACATGGAGTCTGAATGGGCCATGTTCTCCACCTCTGTTGTTGAAGCGGTGGCCCAGAGCTGCGGCTGCAAGGTGGTTGGTGCATCTCGTGGTGGCAACCCCCGAATCAAGGGGTGGACACCAGTGGTGAGGGGGGCCATTAAGCTGAAGAAGGAGTCCTATCAAGCTTGGTTGGCTTGTGGGACTCCCGAAGCAGCTGAGGTGTACCGGCAGGCCAAGCGGAGTGCAGCTCGGGTGGTTGCTGAAACAAAAACCCGGGTATGGGAGGAGTTCGGTGAGGCCATGGAACAAGACTTTCGGTCGGCCTCGAAGAAATTCTGGTAAACTGTCCGGCGGCTCAGGAGGGGAAAGCAGCTCCCTGTCCACACTGTGTATGGTGCGGATGGGGCGCTGTTGACTTCGACTGGGGATATCGTCGGGCAGTGGAAGGAATACTTTGAGGATCTCCTCAATCCCACTGATTCGCCTTCCACAGAGGAAGCAGGGTTTGTGGACGAGGGGGATGACTCGCCTATCACAGGGGCTGGGGTAGCCAAGGTGGTTACAAATCTCCTTGGTGGCCGGGCCCCGGGGGTGGACGAGATTCGCCCTGAGTACCTCAAGGCCCTGGATGTTGTAGGGCTGTCATGGTTGACACGCCTCTGCAACATTGTGTGAAGGTCGGGGGCAGTGCCTTTGGCATGGCAAACCGGGGTGGTGGTTCCTCTCTTCAAAAAAGGGGACCAGAGGGTGTGCTCCAACTTTAGAAGGATCACACTCCTCAGCCTCCCTGGGAAGGTCTATGCCAAGGTACTGGAGAGGAGAGTCCGGCTGTTGGTCAAACCTCGGATTCAGGAGGAGCAATGTGGTTTTCGTCCTGGCCGTGGCACATCGGACCAACTCTTTACCCTCTCCAGAATTCTTGAGGGTTCGTGGGAGTTTGCCAAACTAGTTTACATGTGTTTTGTGAACTTGGAGAAGGCATTTGACCGCGTCCCTCATGGTTTTTTGTGGGGGGTGCTTCGGGAGTATGGGGTATCGGGCTTGTTGTTACGAGCTATTCGGTCTCTGTACGACTGTTATGAGGGTTTGGTTCGTATTGCCAACACTCGGTCGGACTCATTCCCAGTGAAAGTTGGACTCCGCCAGGGCTGTCCTTTGTCACCGATCCTGTTCATAATTTTTATGGACAGGATTTCTAGGCACAGCCAGGGAATGGAGGGCATCATGCTTGGTGACCACAGGATCTCATCTCTGTTGTTTGCAGATGATGTTGTCCTGTTGGCTTCATCCAGCAATGACCTACAGCTCTTGCTGGGACGGTTTGCCGCTGAGTGTGAAGCGGCTGGGATGAGAATCAGCACCTCCAAGTCCGAGTCCATGGTCCTCAGCCGGAAAAAGGTGGATTGTCCTCTCCGGGTTGGGGACAGGCTCCTGCCCCAAGTGGAGGAGTTTAAGTATCTTGGGGTCTTATTCATGAGTGAGGGGAAAATGGAGCGAGAGATTGACAGATGGATCGGAGCAGCATCTGCAGTGATGCGGACATTGTACCCATCTGTTGTGGTGAAGAGGGAGCTGAGTTCTAAGGCAAAGCTGTCGATTTACCAGTCAATCTACGTTCCTGCTCTCACCTATGGTCACGAGCTTTGGGTAATGACCGAAAGAACAAGATCGTGGATACAAGCGGCTGAAATGAGCTTTCTCTGTAGGATTGCTGGACTCACCCTCAGAGATAGGGTGAGGAGCTCAGTCATCCGGGAGAGGCTCAGAGTAGAACCGCTGCTCCTCCACATTGAAAGGAATCAGTTGAGGTGGTATGGGCATCTGATCAGGATGCCTCCTGGACGCCTCCCACTTGAGGTGTTTCGGGCACGTCCCATTGGGAGGAGACCCCGGGGCAGACCCAGGACTCGGTGGAGAGACTATGCCTCCCAACTGGTCTGGGAACGCCTTGGTATCCTCTCTGAAGAGCTGGAGCAGGTGGCTGGGGAGAGGGAAGTCTGGGCTTCTCTGCTTGAACTGCTGCCTCTGCTACCTGGACCTCCGGAAAAGCGGTAGAAGATGGATTGATGGAAATTCAATGCTATCTACCTGGATGAAGCAGCCACAGTTCAGTGCCAACCCCTTCACCCTTCCCACCTAGGGCCACTTTAGAGTCTCTATTTAACCGGAGGAAACCTGAACACACCCATGCAAGCATGGGGAGAACATGCAAACTCCACACAGATAGGACCTGCTGACTGGTGGATTTGAACCCACGACCTTCACCTTCTATGAGGCAATTGTACTAACCACTACAACTGTCATGCTTTCCTTCCTCCCTGAGGCAGGGGAAACAAAACCCCTCCAAGGCAAAAGACAAACTCAAGTGTTTTCACTGCAGTGAGGAACATTTATTAACAGAAAAACATAACAGTCCAAAAACAATAACTGTGTAGACACATACAAAAAAGGCAACAGAAAACTTACACAGATGAATACCCCCAGGGCTGGATATCCGTGGAGGACTGGAGGGGATGACTGAACACAGAGAAATTAGTCCAGTCCAAACTTCATGGTCGGCTGCCGCACTTGAGGAGAGCGCAGCAGACAAATAAATAGTGGGGCACTAACGAGCTGCAGGGGCAAGTGGCAGGGTGACTTAATTACCAACTGATTGCAGCTGAGGAAGCCTGAAGCACAGCAATCAGCTGGTAAGTGTGTTAGTGAGAAGAGAGCAGGGCTCTGACAAGAAACAAGAAAGTAAACCAAAACACAAGTACAGAACACAACCAAAAACAGACTTTACAGATAAATAACACTGAAACATAAAGCAAGGGTCTGCGCTCAGAGGAAATCTGAGCTCAGAACATGAGAACAACATCATGCTGCCTTACAATGAATCTGGAACTTTTTAATTATTAACTGTGACTTTTTCTATGAAATTTGCACACTTTTTTCTTGTAGAGGGGTTTTTATTTCCCTTGTAAAGATGAAATTTTTATGTGTGATTTTGGAACACTGGTTACATTTTTTGTAATGTTTGAAATTATTTTCTATAAGAATTATTCTTATTTCTTTTATTTCATTTTCCACAAAATTTGGAAACTAAAAATTTGAGTCTTTTTTCGCTCATCAGTTAACTTTTTTCCCTTGAATTTGTAACTGTCATAAATTCACATCTTTTTCTTCCAACTTTGCAACTTTGACATTTCCCCCTTATGTCTTTCTTTTGATATTTTTTCTTTAAATTTTTTTTTTCTTTTAAGAATAAAGAAAATAACATTTTTAAAGAAAAAATATCAAAAGAAAGACATAAGGGGGAAATGTCAAAGTTGCAAAGTTGGAAGAAAAAAGATGTGAATTTATGATGTCAGTTAAATGTTGGGATTACCAAAGTTAACTGTGTGGAGTTTTACCAAGAGGAACAAACACACTGATGAGTTCATAACAGGCCAAAGAACACTTCCACTGCTGGTGGCAGAAAGAAAATCCTCTAATGCAGCTTAGAACAGATGCTTCTGCCTTGAACAAATAATTAGAGTTCAGTATATTTTGTTCTTTAATTTAACAAATATATTTTGATCAAATAAGACCATCAAATGGTCACAAAGCATTATCACAGTGTGTCAGATAGTGAAACTTTGTTTCAAGAACAAAACCAGATAAAAACAGATACACGCACCTGCTTTTAACTCATCACGTTCTCTCCAGCCAAAGGAAACAAACATAATCTGCTATGTAATATACTATGAAGTAATATGGAATTACTATGCACTTTTGGCATAAGTACTGGTGTAAACAACGCAGGTTTGTGGTAACAACATGGCAAGAAGTAGGAGTGGGGGAAAACAATCGATGCATCATACTCTCGCAATATTTTGTGGTGGTGATACTATATCAGTTTTAGACTTTAGACTTTATGGTCCCCAAGGGGAAATTCTTTTTCACAGACCTGGACATTAGAACTCCCACATAACAGACAGGCAATAACAACACATAACAAAGGTAAACAACACATCACAGGACAAAACAGAATGACACAGTGAACCAGGACACACTCAGCGCTTTCTGTTGTTTAATGACTGTAGAGAGCAGGCTTTTTCCCAAAGTGAGCCCTTCTGTGTCTTAATGTCCGGTACCTGTATCCTGAGGGCAATGGAGTGAGGTATTCATCTAGTGGGTGTGTAGAGTCCTGTTCTACTGAGATTGCAATGCGTGTAATGTCCCCGTTATTACACGCATTCAGAGTCAAAGTATCATGATACTCTATTAAAATTATTTATAAATATTACAAATGCAAATTTTATCTATTTAGGCACCAGAGTAATAAAAACCATTTGACTTTTCAGTCCATTAAGTGGTGCTATGGGTGGGACAAAAAAAAATGATTCGGCATAGTATTGCAATACTTGTCACGAGGCTGAGTGTGGTTTGTCACCGTGCTCAGGCTTTTTATTCATTCCTGAGTATTTCCTGTATTTTTCCAGCGTGGTGTTTATTTTTTCCATGTGTGTTTAGGATGTGTTCTTTGTTGTCAGTTGTTTTATTACGTTTTCATGTCCTTATTATTATGATGATGATTCTGTCAGTATTCTTAGATTCCTGTTCTGTTTTGCTCTCAGTGTTTCGTTTCCTCGTGGCATGAGCTGAGCACCTGTTCCAGGCACTCCCACCTTGTTATTATCTCGTTTGTGTGCTCTGTGTTTAGTAATTAGGTTAACCTGCCTGCTCATGTGATCCACACCTGAGGCCACTTGCTATGATTATTTTCCTAGTTATGACTCCTAGGCCTAGGAGTCATAACCAGGGCAAGGTGGAGGGAGGCAGATACCAAAGGCCGCTGTAGTCTAGTCCAAGAAGAGCTTCGCATGATGGAGGAGGAGGGCAGACAAGCCAGGGCTGCATCCATGAATAGTCAGGGGAGGTGGACGTGTTGGACAGGTGTTCAAGGAAGGTCATTGGGGTGGAGGGATATGTGGGGCATGGAGGACCAGCGAATAAAGTTCCTCTTATGCGCCACATACGATGTCCTGCCAACACCGGTAAACCTCCACCGTTGGGGGCTGGCTGAGAATCCAGGTTGTATGCTGTGTGGAAAGCCGGCAAATCTTGAACACGTGTTGTCATGATGTCAAGCTAGTCTGGTGGACGGCAAGTTCAGATGGAGGCATGATCAGATATTGTCTGAGCTTGCCGTAGGTCTAGAAGTGGAGAGGAGGAAGACCCATGACGCCACCAGGATAACAGGGCCCCGCCTGATTAGGTTTGTTAGGGCAGGGGAAACAGCTAGTAGGACACAAACAAGTGTAGGAATCCTGGCATCTGCTGCTGATTGGGACATGAGAGTTGACCTCAGGAGGCAACTTAAGTTTCCAGAGGAGATTACATCATCAACCCTCAGACCAGACATAGTTTTATGGTCTAGAGCAATGTTTCTCAAAGTGCGGCCCCCGTGCCAATGGCGGCCCGCGAAAACATTTCTGGCGGCCCGCGGCCAATCTGTTAACGTCGTTAACTTGCGATCACTTCATTGCAGCAGCTAGTCCAATTGTATTATGGGAGATGGAACGTTCAGCGCACAGTGCAGAAGTGTTGGTTGGCAACGGTTTCGGAGCACCATTTTGAGTCAGAAGAAGAATAAGAAATAAATATTAGTGCTTGTGGAAGTCGAAGTGTGGAAATAAAGATGGATCAGCGAGAGAAAGAGGCAGAGATGGAGACCGCTCACTCGAGGAAACCGAGAACTGTCAGCGAGGAAAAAAGGCAGTTTCAGGGAAAATGGACTTTGGACTACTTTGTCGAACCTCACGGGTCAGATAAAGTTGTATGCCTCATCCGCAGACAGGTAATCGCAGTGCGAAAAGACTTTAACATCAGGCGCCATTACGAAACAAAACACAAAAATTATGAAAAATTCAGTGGCAAGGATCGCACCACAAAGATGGAACAACTTAAAAGGGGCTACACAGCACAACAGTCAGTCTTCACGCAATTTTCAAAAACCAGCGAAGCAGTAACAGAGGCTAGCTATGTGGTAGCTCATGAAATAGCTAAACGGGACAAGCCGTTTAGTGACGGAGAATTTGTTCGAGACTGTATGCTAAAAGTGGCAGAGCGTGTATGCCCAGACCAAAAAACAAAGTTCCGTGACGTAAGTTTGTCGAATGACACAGTCACAAGACGAATCGAAGATCTGGCAAATGATTTGAAGGACCAACTGGCGATACGTGTGGAGGGGCTAGAAAAGGGAGCGTTTTCCATCGCACTGGATGAAAGCACGGATATTTCCGACACTGCCCAACTGTTGATTTTCATCCGAACTGTCACTGAGAATTTTGACATCGGCGAGGAGCTACTGAGTATGGAGAGTATGAAAGACACAACGAAGGGAGTGGATATTTGCGAAGCAGTGTATCGCAGTCTGGACACACACAATGTTATGATGTTTTCATCAGTCCCAATTTCTTACTGTTAATATGACTTTACCCAAACTAATTAAATCTGATAATTAAAAGGATTACAAATGGAATTGAATTTTCAGTCTTTTTTTTTTTTTTGCCTCCGTCCCTTTGGTGGCCCTCGGTTCAACTTTGGATTCCCAAATTGGCCCTCACCCATCAAAACTTTGAGAACCCCTGGTCTAGAGCATCAAAACAAGTGGTCCTTTTTGAGCTGACTGTGCCATGGGAGGAGAGGATAGAGGAGGCCCATGAGACGAAACTTGGGAAGTACCAACCCCTCATTTATGAGTGTCAGCAGAGGGGATGGTGGGCGTGGAACTTGCCAGTGGAAGTGGGTTGCCGAGGATTTCCTGGGCAGTCACGTGGCCTGTCCAGACTCGGAATTAAAGGTTGCAATAGAAGAAGGCTAGCGGCTAATATCACCAAGCGAGCCGAGGCAGCATCGAGATGGCTGTGGCTGAAGCGCTGCGAGCGTTGGAACAACCCATCGGGCACAAAGGAAACACCTTAGAGCAGTGGTGGTGGAACCCATGGGGCTGAGGGGGCTGCCTTAGGACGCTGGGGCTAGCTGTCAAGCCCTTTGGAGGTGTTGTGGGCTAATTGACGAAACACCGATGAAGGAGGGTACCCACCTGATGACCCTAAGAAAGCACCATGGGCCCATGCCACAAGGCTCAGTCATTCTACTTGCAAAGCATAAGTGCTGGCCATCATCCTCAAGAACGTGGTTGGGAGGTTACCCAGCCATTGAGGTGAGAGCGATGGATTCATCGTATTATAGACTTGCTGTGATTATTTTCCTGCCCTATTTAAGATGGGTTCTGTGAGTCTCCTGTTGTCTTCTCATCTTCTCATCCATGTATCTCCGTCGGGATCCCATCCCTGTTCCGATGTGCTCCTTTGTGTTTTTGTCTTCTGGCCATTCTCCTCTACGCAAGTTTATGTTTGAGCACTTTTTTTGGATTTTGTGTATCCTTAATAAATTACCACAAACTGCATTTCAACTCTTGGGTCTTTCCTCTCTACCCTGAAGGGGCAATTCATGACAGTACGCTCTGACCCGTAAGAGACCCAGCTGCTGTAGTTTGCGGATATCTTTTTTTGTGTGTTTCACTCACCTGATTGTGGAGCTCATTATGTCCTCAGCACGCCAACCTCCGGCAATCAAAGGGAGATCGGAAGCAGGATCTCCGAGTGTAGAGGAGCAGTGGGCCGCTCAGTTCGTCCAGAGCTTTGTGGATGAAGCTCTCGCCTCCCGCACTCCAAAAAAGATCTGAGAGAGTATGAACTCAGCGACTGTAATTGTCAAGGCGCACCCTGGGTTGTGGAGGCATACCCAGTTTGCGGACTTGTTGGCCATGTTCTCCGTGCTGCAACAATCCTTCCCCAAGCTGAGGTGGGGGCCGTCTCCAGTGAACCCGGAACACGGAAGACACCTTGCTTCACCTCCAGTGCGCCCACACCTGCTCTTGCATCATTTGATCCACGATGGCGCCATCCAGCTCCGGACTGCCAGAGGAATACTCCCGCCTCTCAGGCAGCAACTCCCCCTTTGCCGAGGCAGAAGACTCCTGCAGCAGGGCCCGCTCAGTGTTTTTCCTCTCCGGCTGTATCATCAGCTTCTTCCCTCTCTGTAGCTGCTGTTTCCTGGTTCTCCTCGATGTTCTCTCCCACTGCTGAGACACTGGCTGTTTCCTTCCCTGCTCCACCCATCACCGTATCTGCAGGGGCGGCTCCTCCATGTCCCACTGAGGGGCCCACAACCGCTGAAGCCACGGAGAGGGCGGATTCTACATCTGCTGCAGCAGAAAACATCATGCCCCGGGAACACAAGCAAGTGTCTTTTCACTCTCTATTACCAACATATAAATTATCTTGCCTGATTCCCAGTAGTGAGGCTCAGCCCCTGCAGTCCTGTGAGCTCTCACCGCCTGCTGCAGCTAAAGACTTTTCACCTGCTCTCTCCATGTCTTCTCCTCTGCTCCCTGCGTGTCCGCCAGCCCCAGGATTGAGCTGCCGGATGATGGAGGAGCCTGCGGCCTTGGAGGATCTGGTCCCAGCCCTGCAGCCACAGTCTGGACAGAGGGAGAGCGCTGCGACCGAGCTGAAGCCTGTGCTGATGATGAAGCATCCCCTGGCCTCAGCAGAACAGGATCCAGTGTCGCGGAAAATCAACCTCCTGAATCCATGCCAGATGGACCACCTGCGTGGGTCACCTCACTGGGGGGTCCCAGGACTGTATTGTCCACAATGGCTGCTGCAGGGGCCGCCGCAGCAGAGCCAGAGTTGGACTGATGAAAGAAACGATAGAGGTAAAGATCTTCCTGGAGAATCAAGAGAAGGAGACTGAGGCTGTTCTGACAGAAATGGAGGAACGTCTTTAGCTGGAGCGAGAGCAGTGGTTTCAGGAGAAGACCCTCCCTCTGCAGAGAATGAAGGAGGATAAGGTCAAAATGGAAAAGTTGGAACAAGATTTGAAAGAAGAAAGGTACAGAACTGCTGAGAGATAAAGACCAGCCTTCGCACACAGGAGAAAAAATTCTCAAAGTTGAGGCTGTCTTATCTCGAATGGTGAAACAGCTTCAGGAGGAGAGACAGGAGTAGTCAGAGCAGATACTGGAGGCACATAGAATTCTGGAGACCCAGGAACTGATCTGGGACCAGGAAAGATCTGTTCTCCATTACAACATTGAGGAGTCTGAGGAGAAACTTCACAATGCCATCAGTAAGACAAGAACATGTCTGGCTCAATATCTAGCCAGAGTGATTAGAGCTGAGGCGGCTTCGTCTGAGAAGGACAAACTACTTCAGCAGGAGACTGTGGACCAAGGAGAAAAGTTTTCTCCTCAGCCAGCAAAAAGAGGCTGATAAATCCCTGGAGCCCCACAAACCGCAGTGGGATGAGATGAGATCTGCTCTGACAGAGACCAACCAACAGATGCAGGATGAAGTGCAGAAGTTGAGGGAGGAGAAAGAGGTTCTGGTGGATCAGCTCAGACAGACAGAAGACAAGATAATACTGAAAATTAAATGCTTAAAAGAATTATACCATAAAATTGCAGTGATTGCGTAGGTCTAAAGGATAATTCGCCATATGTGGAGAATGAGGAGTGCGAGCAGACTGGGCGGAGCATCAGCGGACTGGTGTTATGATATTTTCTGTGACCCTGTGGAGAAAGGAAGCAGGCGAGGCAACGAGCTGAACGACACATGAACTTTATTCCATCTTCAACATACAGTACAGTAAAAAGAGCTCCCGGGTCTCTGTGCATTCCTCTTTTATACCTTTAATTCCATGCATTGAGACCCGGACCTTCCGACCATTATACACTGTTTGGAACAAAGACCTGTGTGGCACATTAACATAACATAATGCCAGCCCCGCTGCTCACACCCTTCTCTCTTTCAGCGACTCCAACGGTTCCTCCTCTCCCCGGGGGGTGCATAGTCCATACTGTCCCGTTTGAGACCCCCGGTGGCACTTACTCCTCCGGTCCATTGCTCCCCCCTATCCCAACTGCCTTCTCTGGGTGGAGACCCCCCCCCCCCCACCAAACACCCAGAAGGGCGCTAACCCCCCTGTCCTGTGGGCTTGAGCCGGTGCCCATAGCGGCTGTAGTGGGGGGTCGCTGATCCAGTCAAAGCACCCTGCTGGCGAGGTGTACAGGAGGGCATGTCAGTCTGTGGAGGGAAAAAGGGAGAGGGGGAAAACACATCAGCTTCACGTGCGCAGGTCCCTACTGAGGGAACACAAACTTGCAGAGCCACCAATGGTGGACTTCCATGCCGGGGAGCTTGGGCCAACACCACCTGCTCATCTGCTAACACAAAAGCGGGCTTCAGCCCGTCTCCCTACGCCCCCCCAAGTCTAACACAAAATGTTTCACCCCAGGTTCCAACACCCTGAACGGTCCATTGTACGGTGGGTGCAGCGGGGTCCGGTGCGCATCGTACCTGACGAAAACAGAGCTGGTATTCTGTAAACTCTTGGGGACAAAAGTGTGGGGAAAATAATGGTGGGCCGGGCCCGGTACGTTAAAAGCTCCGTACTGTGCAAAAATTGTGCTGGTGGATCAAATCTGCTGCGATGTGTGATGTTCGTTTTGTGGTGTCCACTGAAGGCTCAAACATTATGGGATGCAACATGTTCCAAGGGCTGGGTTTCACAATTGCCAGTGGCATGGGAGAGGAATGGTCCGGCTGTGGGCTATGGGACCGGCCTTTTCCATCAGTGGAGGACAAGGAAGTGTGGGACAGTGCTTGGCCCGGGTTAAGTCAAGACGGGCCGGACCGACACTATGGAGTGCCATCGCGGGGAGGCTTCGGTGCCAGAGTTCGCGGTACCCTGGACGAGGGACCTGAATGAAACAGATGGACACCTGCGGTAGCAAGTAGAGACAGCGAGCAGGCACCTTGTAGTTCCGGAGTTGGGTCGAGTACTACTGTAGAACCGGGCGCTGCCGTGGCTGACTCAGCGAAGAAAATGAAAGAGAGTGGGGTGAGACCTAGTGGCACGATTCCCAGATGTGCTTACCAGCAGGATCCCAGGTGGATCTCGGACCGGGTCGGCGGGACTCTCCGACACAGAAAAGAAACCCGGTGATGGCGCTGCGGATCAAGTAGGCCAGTGAGAACTCCCCTAACAATTGGCTACGAGGTCTGCCCTAGGGTCGAGTCTCGGCTTGGAGGAGTCTGCAGAACACGGGACTACCGTGATGACCAAGGGCAGTTGTGGGTGGTAAAGACCCACGAGGATGGTTATTTACAAATGTCTGATGGTTCCAGGAGGTACCTGAACGAGCCGTGGCAAGTGGGGGAGAAGAAACACCAGTGCAGCCCATCTCCAGGGTGGAAGCGGTGGAAACGCTCTGGGAGAGAGCCGCCGAATGGACATTCCAAAGGGGGGCCTCCAGGGAACCGGTAGTAGGACTTTAAAAGGGGGGGGGGGGGGTTAGTGGTATGTTATGTTATATTATATTGTGGAGAGAGAAATAGGCGAAGCGGTCCAGAGCAGAGCAGACTTTATTAATCTCTCTCTCACATTCACAAGAATCACAAGCATAAAAGAGCAGGTCGCGGGCACCTCTCCTTTTATAGCATACTACTCACTCCGCCACCTGGGGTGCTGCATTAACATAAATGTTACACCCAGGAGGGGCGAAGGGGAGGAAGGATGATAGAGCCAAGCTGTTTAGACTTTGCAGCGACTGTTTATTCACTTCACCAGCTCACACGGCACGGCACATCACTTACAGAGCACATCGCTATACACCATCTTGTCTCTACACTCTGTCTACACTCTGTGTCAACGTCTCTCTGGAACACACACACTAGAGCGCCTACACTCTTCTTCTATGGTGTTCTCTACCATTACACAGTGTCTTAACATTACTGAGCGCCACCTCTGGCGTAGAAACATTACTACTTCCATTGACAGCTCATATCTAGACAGTGCATATTCAGTCCTTTAATACATTCCCTATAAATGCTCCCATTTACTATTAATCATTAAATTATAGTCTCTTAGGTACATTTATTAAGAATATTCACATTTGTCATTAGCATCTAATCCACACTGTTTCTGAGGGTTCACTAGAGGTTATCCAAAATTAACGTTTTCCTACACTCACCCCTCAAAAAGTTAATGTCGTCCCGACATTACACCTTTCTGAAAACAGTAGTTTTTTTTCTCTTTTCTTCTGTCAGTTCACATTTGGTAATCATGCATTACATGTTAAGTAGGGTATCACTACACAGGAGTCAGCGTTCATTAAAGTCTATAAAGATGCCACTGGTGATTGTCCATAGTACAGCATGTATCTCCTATTCCATGCAATACATTTGCAGAAGAGGTCTTTGTGCACGATAACCTTCAACCGCTCCATCCATCATGGTGGGTATCTGCATCTTTCCTGAGAGTAAGGATACTCAATCTAGTCATAGCCTACCAAATAAACCTTGGTGTGATGCCTGTGCCTTTGTAACATACTGCAAGTCTCTTTTTGTGTTTTTAAATTTTTTTGTTCTTTTTTTCAATTTTTTTATCAACCATCACAGTAACTACCAAGTTACTTTTCAAGACATTTATGTCTGACCAATGGTTATCTTTAGCTTCTACACCTTTGTTCTAGACAGATGAAATGCAATGAAGTGCTAGGTTGGCCTAACTTATCATAAGTCAGTCTCAATGGCTGTTTTCTTATTCTTGAAGGATACGTTTTAGCAGGAATCTCGTCAGGTCCCTCCTGGTCACTGGAACTGGACTCCGACACCTCATCACTCTGGTCCTCGTCTGCCTCAGCTGGATCTGGAACCACCGGATCGTCGACCTCTGGTGCCAGCTGCACCTGCGTGACGTCATCTGGGTCCTGGTCCTCATCCTCCGGAGTAGTGTCATCATGCGGGTAGAACTCCGGTGCATCGGCTCTCAGTGGACGCTGCTCTTGATCCTTCCCAGCTCGTAATCCAATTATGGCATTCCAACCCTCTTCATCTTCATCATCCGTGTTGCTTTGTCTGTCCACATGCCTTTGTCTTTTAGAGTCTCTTTCTCTCATTTTCTTAGAGGCATGCTTCACTGTTTCCATGGGAAGAAAGTCACATGGTAACAAAAGGTTTCTGTGTATGACCCGAGTGCGTCCCTTGCCAGTTTCAGGTCTGATTTCATATACTGGACTGTCTGGGTACTTCTTTTGGGTCACGACATACACCTTGTCTTCCCAGTATGATCTTAATTTTCCTGGCCCACCTTTTTCGGTCAAGTTTCGAACCAATACTCTGGATCCAGGGAGTAACTCAGCACCGTGAACCTTTTTATCATAAAGTGCTTTACTTCTCATCCCTTCTTTGTTTGCTGTTTTAGAAGCGAGTTTGTAAGCTTCAGTCATTGTAGCTCTCCACTTTTCAGCATAGTCTTGCTGAGAAACACTCTGCTCTCTTGTTGTGAGGCCAAACATCAGATCAATAGGCAACTTTGGACTACGACCAAACAACAGAAAATATGGTGCGTACCCTGTAGCTTCACTACGCGTACAATTATAGGCATGAACCACTTTTGCCAGAGAGGACTTCCAGTCTTCCTTAGCTGCTTCGGGCAAATTTCTGAGCATTGCCAACAGTGTACGATTAAATCGTTCCACCTGCCCATTCCCTTGGGGATGGTAGGGCGTTGTTCGGGACCCCTGCACACCACTGTACTCTTGGAGTTTTGCAAAAAGTTTATTTTGGAACTCTCTTCCCTGATCATGATGGAGTCGTGTGGGGAAACCAAACTTGAGGGCAAAATCTCCAAAGATCTTCTCAGCAGCGGTGTGGGCAGCTTTGTTACGACATGGGTAAGCCTGGGCAAAACGAGTAAAATGGTCCATTACAACCAGGATATACTCATATCCTCCTTTGCACTTCTCCAAATGCAGGAAATCCACTGACACTAATTCAAATGGGTACGTGGTGACAATGTTAGTCAGTGGTGCCCTTGTTATCTTATTGGGACGTTTGTTCTTTAAACAACTGCAAACTCTCGTGATGTAGTGCTCCACATCTCTTTGCATGTGAGCCCAATAAAAACGCTCTCTTATCAAGTTCATCACTCTCTCTACCCCTAAATGGCCCATGTTTTCATGGAGCTCTTTGAACACGAGTTTGTGAAACTTCTGGGGTAGGAGTAGCTGGTCATGTGTTGCCGTTCTCCTGTAAAGCAGTCCATCATCTTCCAAGTACAGCTTGTGTTTTTGCCTGACTAGAGCTGCAATTTTACTGTTGTGCTGCTTTACACTTCTTGGCCATTGTTTTGACAACACATAGCGCAACACCTCTCCAATCACGGAGTCTTCTTCTTGAGCTCTTTTTATATCAGTCTTTGATATTTCAGCTATAGAGCTGGCTTCTTGGTCTGCTTCACTGATGAGAGTAGAAATGGTGACTGGGCAGAGCCATGGTTCATTTTCTTGCGACTTGACCTTGACTGCCTGTGCCACACAATTCATCACATCAGGATCAACATTCTGGGTGCATTTGTTCATGTACTGCTCCATATCTAGGGGCATACGTGAAAGTCTGTCTGCATCTCTGTTTGCTTTTCCAGGGCGATACTTAATTACAAACTGGAAATCAGCTAGTTCTGCTACCCACCTCTGTGTGGTTGCATTTAACTTTGCGGTGGTAAGCACATACGTTAGGGGATTATTGTCCGTATAGACAGTGAATGGTGGAGAATAGTACAGATAATCCCGAAACCTCTCACAGATGGCCCACTTCATGGCGAGAAACTCCAGCTTCCCTGAATGAAGGTGGTAGTTCTTCTCTGAATTTGACAGTGTCCGGGAGCCATATGCTATCACCACCAGTTTGTCTTGTTGTCGCTGGTATAACACCGCCCCAAGCCCCTCCTGTGAAGCGTCACAGTGTAAAATGAAGGGTTCTTCAAAGTTCGGGTAACCTAACACTGGGGGTTGGGTAAGAAGGTCAACAAGCTGACAAACTACTGCTTGATGCTCTGGGCGCCACCTGATCACATGAGATGAGGGTAAGTGGCCACCATCGTTCTTTTTGACATGTTTCTTTAAGTTTTTCTTTGCTTTGTCTGTGTGGTCTTTAGCCAGAAGGTCGTAAAGAGGCTTTGCTATACGAGAGAAGTTTGGAATATAGCTACGGTAATATGAAATAAAACCTAGCAGTTTCCTTAGCTCTCCCACAGTGGAAGGTTGCTGCTGTTTGAGTGTCTGCACTGGGGCAATGTCCGCAGGGTCCATGGTGTAACCCTGTCCTGTTACCATTTTACCAAGAAAACGTACCTGCTGCTTGAATAACTCACATTTCCGGGGAGTCAACTTCACTCCATGACTTTGATAGCGGTACAGGACGCTTCTCAGGTCTTGCAAGTGATCTTCAAAAGTCTGTGAATGAACAAGGTTATCATCGAGGTAAGGCAGACAAACATCATCTCTCAACCCCCACAAGCACTCCTCCATAGATCTTTGGAATGCTGCTGGTGCTGAGGACAAACCAAATGGAATCCTTACCCACTCGAACAAACCCCAGGGAGTGATAAATGCAGTGAGGGGCCTACTCGACTCTTCCAGGAAACCCTGATGATACGCCTTTCCTTGGTCGAGGACTGAAAACCACACACTCCCACTTAGACTGTTCAGCATATCTTGTATGCGGGGAATTGGGTGTCTGTCTGGGATAGACTTCTTGTTCAATTCTCTAAAGTCACAACACAAACGCAGACCTCCATCTTTCTTTCGCACACAGACAATTGGACTGGAATACGATGACTTGGATTTGGTGATCCAGCCCGTTAAGCAGGTCTTCTAAATACTCCTTTACTTCTTTATGAAGTGGTTTGGGAACAGAAACATAAGTCTTTTTGACAGGATCGTGATCTTTGAGTCTGATCTTCAACTGTAAAGAGGGAATTGTCCCTACATCATACTCATCACGGGAAAACGCTTTCCGTTCCTCCCGTAGTAGCTGTTTTACTTGCTCTTGCTGTATGGGTGAGAGATGATCAAGGGGAACTGGAGGGTCCCACATGTCCATAGTCTCTTTGACAGCACAGTTCATCTCGGTCTCTTTATTTCTTCCTGTTTCACTCGTCGTTGGGTCGACGGTCGCTTGGTTTACAGCAGGGGGTCTAATATCTGCCGGATAAGCAGTTTTAACTCTCTGCGTTTCCCCCAAAATGGTCTTAGCGGGCAGCTGGATATCACGGGACGTACTGTTTGTTATCGGTATTTTGAACATAGATCGCTTCCCTTTCCATAACTGCACCAACCCACTTTGCATCTGCAAACCCTCTGGTAACTGGGTGTACTGACTCGGCTCAAATAAGACGTCCTGTGTGTCTGGAAGTGAGCCTGCTCTGACACAACCTTTGACTGTTTTGGTTTGGCCAGCAGGGATGGTAACCAACTCACTGCCAACTTTTACCATTCCTTCCCCCAGCCTATCCTCCTCACTTTGCATCACTTTCAAAAACACCTCTGTTTTCTTACAGTCAAATGAGAAGGCTGCGCTAACAGCTTCACTGATGGCGCAAGGGGATTTAATGCCCATCTTCAGGACATGGTCAATCACGTTGAACCCAATGATAGGCGGCTCTGCCACTCCGTCCTCCTTCACCACTAGCACAGGAACTAAGAGTTCCACCGGTGGGCGACTAACTGTCGGCAGCTTAAATGTGACTTCGACCCACCCTGAGAATGGAATCGGTGTCTGGTTCACTGCCCTCCCATTCAGGATATTTGGACCCACCAACTCGGCTAAGTCTCTGACGGTGGTGTGTGGCAGGTGCTCCTGTCTCCAGGTGTCATTCATTAAACACACCTGTGACCCTGTGTCCCACAATGCCTGTGTCTCCTTGTCATCAAGGAAGCAGGTGATGACACATTTTTTTCCAACCAAATTGAGTAACTGTAATTGGCGATTAGGGGACAGTAGATTAACACGGACCGTTTCTACAGGAGGTACCTCGACCTGAGCTACCAGCCTTGCTTCTAACCTCCGAATACTGTCAGTAACGAGCTCATACAGTTCTTGTGTGTTAGCTTGTTCTGATGTGGTTGCGACAGTATTGGCCGCCGTGTCTACTTGCCCTGTTCCTCTTCCGAATCTCCTCCCTATCCGACATTCCCTTGACATGTGGCCGCTGACTCCACACCTGAAGCAGTGGTTACATTGATCGCCATTGCTGGTGGACTGACATCTCTTGCAGCCACGTGTCCTCCTGGCTCTTTGAGCGCGAGGTGCTCTGGGAGACTCACGTATAGCCTTTTTGATCTCCTCCATGTCACTCTTCAGCTGCGTGACTATGTTCAGGAGCTCAGATTCCGTACGGGTCACTGTGCTTTGGGATTTAAGGATTTTTCCTTTTGTCGATGGTAGGGGGCGCTCTTGGCCATTCACTTCTCTCTCGGTTGCATACTGACCCGTCAGATTTTCCACTCGGCATTCTCGAACCTTTAGTTCTTTTGTGTGCCTTTTAAATTTCTGATGCCGTTCCCATTCAAGACTGGCTGCTGCATTCATCTTTGAAATCAGTAGCTCGTCGGTGACGGCAGGATCCTCCAAATAATGCTTCAGTTGATAATTCACATCAACACTGATCAGTCCTGTTTCCACCGCCCTCAGAATCTTCCTCTGAATAAGATCAGAACTAAACTGCTCTTCAGTGCCAGGCTCTCTGGATGCTGCTAAAAGTCTTTCCTTTAGCTCAATGGCACGAAACAGGAAATTCTGAGGTGACTCATTACTGTCTTGTGTGAGATTTATCAGACGATGATACAAGTCAGTGGAACTATCTTCTTTATAATGTCCTCGCAGGATTATGCGCAGCTGTGGCAGTATGAGATCTGACTTAATCTCCAGCATAGCGCGCAAACTCAATCCAGGACTCACTGCTTTGACAACAGCCTCAATTATCTCAGCCTCACTGTGCTTTTTCTTCAAGCCCATATTAATCTGGTGAGTGAGATTGGAATAAGACAACTTGTCTTTTTGGCCCCTCTCCCCTATCTGCCCATTTATCTTAAACTCCCGTTTAATGATCACTTCTGGCGGTAGGGGCGCTGTGGGGACCGCGGGCTGTATCACAAAATGGCGGCTTGGTGGCGCCGCAGCCTGATCATCCGTCAGCCTTATTATTTCTTCTTCAACCCGTTTAGTTGAGTCAATAATACTTTCATGCAGAGCGGCATACTGGCTCTGTAAACTGGCGAGTGCCTCCGCCTCGCGGCTCGTGCCGGCCGTTGTCGCTGCCTGCGTCAACGGTTCACTTAGCTTAGCTTCGTTAGCACATGCTATTAGCCTTAGCAGAAACTCGCAGACAACATCCTCCTCTTCGCGTTCGATGGTTTTCTCCACCTCCTCGATTAACAGTCGTATCAGCGTGTACTTCTTAGACGGTTCGGCTGGGCTTATCTTTGCAAATAAACAGACCTCATTTAGCTGTTCGGCCCGTAACGGCACCAAGGCCTCAGTTAGCTTAGCTTGTAGCTGCTCCAGCTCCATTGTTATGGCCTTTTTTTTTCTTTTTTATTTGCTCACTCACCGTCTTATACACGGCTGAACCATCCTCTGCTACCAAGTTTTGTTACACCCAGGAGGGGCGAAGGGGAGGAAGGATGATAGAGCCAAGCTGTTTAGACTTTGCAGCGACTGTTTATTCACTTCACCAGCTCACACGGCACGGCACATCACTTACAGAGAACATCGCTATACACCATCTTGTCTCTACACTCTGTCTACACTCTGTGTCAACGTCTCTCTGGAACACACACACTAGAGCGCCTACACTCTTCTTCTATGGTGTTCTCTACCATTACACAGTGTCTTAACATTACTGAGCGCCACCTCTGGCGTAGAAACGTTACTACTTCCATTGACAGCTCATATCTAGACAGTGCATATTCAGTCCTTTAATACATTCCCTATAAATGCTCCCATTTACTATTAATCATTAAATTATAGTCTCTTAGGTACATTTATTAAGAATATTCACATTTGTCATTAGCATCTAATCCACACTGTTTCTGAGGGTTCACTAGAGGTTATCCAAAATTAACGTTTTCCTACATAAATACACTTGCCATTCCCCTTTGTCACTGTTCGCATCAACACACCAATCCCCCCCATGATAATTCCCCTTGTCACCCAACACTTTTGTTCTGCATCTCGTCCTGCCATGCCCTTCACTCTGAGTGGAAACATACTGGGTGGAAACATACTGAGTGGGTTCCCACAATATTATATTATATGATGCTATACTATGACATGATATGTTTAATACTATTTTAGTTTTGAACCCACGTAGCCTTTTGTGTGATTTCCCTGTGTGTGCGTGTGTGGTGAAAATAGAACACAGCTGTGTGAAGGGTTAAAACAAAGACTGAGGTGTGAAATGCAAATGTTCCCCAGCACTATGAGTGTTTGAAGTACCTATGCTGTGGGGTGGGAGTGCTCGGGTGGGGGTGTTGGGACCGCCATTAAGTTATTGTGCATATTGTTTGTGAGTGTTTGATGTTTGAATTGCTTTAGAGTTGTTTGTAATTGCTTTGGGATTAATTTATTTTCACAGCCCTTTTTTGTGTTTAAAGACTAATGATTAAAATGGCGGAATACCCCACAGGGCCTGTGGTGTGTGCATAGATAGTTTTGTATATTTTGATGCTTAGTGTATGAGTCGGGTTGCAAATTTTGGGAGGGCCCAATTAGTGTACTTGCTATTTTCTTTGGGGGGGGGGGTGTTAGATATTAATATTATGTATATACTTCAAATAAATACATACACTGTCACCTCACCTCCTCATCCTTTTACGGACGTAACAGCATCATCACACCGCCCTATATTAGGGGGCAGCCGCCATGAGGGCGTCCTCTTGTTCCGGATGACTCCGCTATGGTGCCTCCTGTGTACTGTATTCCTGATTATCAATAAAACCACGTTCAGTGCTACATCTCTGTCGGCCTCATTCATCACCAGGTTTGTTGACATAACATTGAAAGGGTAATGGAAAGTTAGAGTGCCAAAATAATAATTCTGTAGGTAATCTCCCTTTATGCTCTACACATATTCCACACATATTCTATTTGCATTCTTATGAACAAACATGTTGTGTTAAACAGGAATTAGGCAGAGCTATAGAGCTCTCTCTCTCTCTCTTTTTTTATAGTCAGGTCTATCACATTAGATACACGCCCGGATCCAACACTCACACACGCACTTTTGATAGTACATTTTAGGAGATAGATAACATGAATAGCGGATGGCCTGTTCACGTCAGAGTTAAACTGGCCAATCAGACAGTCACGTACAAGCCCATCCTATTGTACGGGGGTTGGCCCAACCATAGATATAAAACGCTAGATTGGCAGTAGGTCACTGGAGCGCGAGATTTACGGCCGCCATATTGGTACAGGAATCACAACAAATCCACAGCTCAGCTTAACGCACAACACTCTGATTAAGTCTTCATTTCTGTCACCATGGGATGAGACGCCGGGTTTTCCGGCGCTCAGACCATGTCCCTCCTCATCGCTGTCTCTCACTGGGCAGCGTCTCTGCGGGCTCCCAGCTGTCAGTGTTACAGGACGGCTGGGGCCCAATTAATCCTCATCAGCTGAGGCGCTGCTAATGAGGATTAAAAGGAGCAGCTTCGATCACTCTGGGCTGCGACTTAAGCACTGTTATGCTGGAACCCTTACGGTAAGTGTTGAGTATTTGTTTTTAAATAATTTAATGGCGTGTTGTCAAAAATAAAGGTAAAAACTCTGATTTTCATTTGGGAGGTCACTGATTTCTGTACATGCATGACTGCCATGAGTGTAATATACAGTATATTGTAATTCAGTATCGATAGTTATGGCAATATTTCTCATGTGATATTAGTATACAGTGTTACATTGTGTTCTTTGTTACTGGGTCAGTATTGGTAGCCAATATTATCAACAATGAACTTTGGGTTCTTGTAACTAGTTTGGTAGTTACTCAAATAGCGTGAGGATAGTTTTTCTTTTTCCTGTATACACTTGGCCTAATGAAAGATTTAGGTTTATCAAACCATCTTTACACAATAATTACACATATATGGGTACAAACATCTACCTCCTGTATCAGACCAACATCATGAAGGTTTGCAGATAGTAATTTACAGATATTGTGGCACATATGTCTGGTTCATATCTCCCACAAATGTATGGCTTATGTGGATTAGGGCTTCACGTCTGGAGGAACAAAGCGTCTGGATCGATGGGGGCCGACAGGAGATGTCGAGGAGGTGTGAAGTCGGACCCTTGTCTCAGAGAGGAGGTCCTGGGGGCATCCCCGGAACATTGGAGAATAAGAGACAATGGTGAATCTTCAGAGACTTGCATTGTGATTAAATGTTTGCAGAAGCACCATGTGACTTGAGTTCTTAATCCCCCGGAGGTATAAGAATGTGATGTGACATGATTCTGCCTCTTCTTTCTATTTGAGAATGTTGGATGATTGTGTTCTGCAATAAAGCCGAACCTGAGGAATGAACTCAGTCTCATCATTGAACACAACTTCCACAATATGTTATTTGAAAATTGAAACTTTACAGATAGAATTTTACATTACCTATTTCACATTTGTCTATTACAGGGAGGGGGTACAAGAAGATCTGGTGATGATTAATGCAGTCATATCTCATAGACATTACTATTTCTGTCTTATATTACATTTTGCCTGACATTACTATAAATATTTGCTATGATGGATAGGAGGGGACAGGGTGGATATTACGTGTGATGAAGATGATGATGATGGTGATGACGATGGGCTGGGCTCTGGGTTAAATTAATAAAGCCTACATCTACTGCTTTAAACTGTGTTTTGATTCAATTAACACTTCACCTCACTTTGCAATTGATTAATATGAGCTTGCTGCTTTCATGTTGAGTGCATTATTCTATGCAATAAATTTGTAATGAACATTGGTGTATTGTATAAATTTGTTATGTGGGCCTAAAATCAATAAGAATTTCAAATTGATTTTAAACAACTGCTATACAGATCCAGGTAGATGGGGGGGGGAGTGTATAATGTCTGTCTAGTTAAATGAAGAAACTTGAATAATTGATTTGTAATTTTTTATTCTCTTTATTTATTTCAAAGTTGACATATCTAGGCCAATTTGTATAGCACAGGCTGAAATATTTCTTTGATAAACATTTTTGACAATTGGGGGGGGGGGGACAATAAGCTGGTTGCCTGGGGTGGCAAATATAACAAATACAGCCCAGGACAAAGTATGAATTAATCAATTTCGGCCATATATTTATGCATAAATGGCCACAATGAAAGAGGTAGGCTTAATTATTAATCAGGGGGTATGGTAACTTCTTTTTCAGCTCATTTGACAGTTCTTGATTGAGACACTGCAAAATGCCATAATTTAGTAATTATGAAGCTCTGAAACACCTAATATTTATGCAGATTATGCTGAAAGTAAACCACTATGTGCTGTGTTGTACTGTGTTGTAAACATGTTCACTGAAGCCTGTCAAACGTTTAACAAAGGAGAATGACCCAAGCAGGTGTCTGCACTGGACCACAGGGATGTGCTACACATATCCTGTACCAAGATGGCGGACGCGCGTCACGCCACCGCAAGCACAGACTGGCCAGCACTGCCAATCTAGCCTTTTATATCTATGGGCCCAACCAACCCAAGAAGACTAATGTACGTCGCACCCGGAAGTCATGGTCAGTGTGGCGACGCTCCAGAGGGAGCTGCGTCACGCTGCACCCAGCGCTGCTTGCTTTACATGTGACCTCCAAATAAATGTTCCATCTTTAAATTGAAGAAATCTCCGGCTTGTTCTTGGATAGTTCAATCAAAGAATCGGGTATTTTTCTAACAAATTGGTGCCGGTAGCCCAGATTGAAATTATTCTGAGGCGAGCCTGAACACATCACAACGGAAAGACCCTTTTTGCAGACGGCTACGGTGCCTGAACAAAAAAAAGGTAAGCAGAAAACCTTATTTTACATAAATTTCTAACCTTTGGCCATACTAAATTTACAGTTATCAGATTAAGGGGTATATTCGATCTCCAAATTTTAAATTGTTTGGGGATGGAAATCTGCGATCATATGTAAAGCAAGAACCACGTGGTCTCGCATGGGGGAGAGTGAAGAAATGTCCTAGGATCAAATAGCCGCTTTTTTACGAATAAAGAAGATTTGCAATGCAAGAATCTTTTTTACATCAGTAGTGAACATAGATAAAGGTACTTTTAATATGTTATAAGAATCTCAGACTTCATGAGTAAGTAATGTAACAAGCAGCCACAAGAATCTCTTTTTTTTAACCAACATTAGTGCGTGTCTGTTCATAAGTATAAAAATAAAAAACTTACTGAATAGCATAAGAATATTTTTTTTTACCAACATTAGTGAGTGTCTGTTCATAAGTATAAAATAATAACTTACAGAATAGCATAAGAATCTTTTTTTTTTTTTACCAACAATAGTGAGTGTCTGTTCATAAGTATAAAATAATAACTTACAGAATAGCATAACAATCTTTTTTTTTTTTTACCAACATTAGTGAGTGTATGTTCCTAAGTATAAAAATAAAAACTTACAGAATAGCATAAGAATCTTTTTTTTTTTTTTACCAACATTAGTATCTATTCATAAATATAAAATAATAAAGATAGCTTGTTAAAATCAGTATAAGACTGAACTTTATGATACGATACCTCTTGTACCGATGACCTGACGAGGTCTCAATGAAAGTATCCTCTATATACAGTATAAGTTAAGCTATAACAAAACGAGTACATGAAAATCTGCGGCAAATTCTCCACATCGTGCAAGCTGATCTCTGTTAAATTCTGTGTCTTTAGGGGATAAATGTGTGGTTTGAGAAATACCGGGGTTGGAAATATCTATTAAACTTTTCCCATAGTATGATTTAACTAATGGCGCTCTTCTGCCCACATGGCTAGAACAAAGGCGGGTGTGTATTTTTTCACAAAGAAGGGAGGTAATTCGCCCCCACTCCTGCGTGGAGGTGAGATTGTTAAAACAGCTTACTGAGAGGAGATTATTTGAGGTAACAGTATTAAAATGAAGCGCTAAATTAAAGTTGTAAGGTTATTCAGCATGTTTCCAGCTGAAGTTAGGGAGACAGCGCTCCATTTTCTTAAAAAAAAAAAAAGAAGAAAAAAAAAAGTCGTGGTTTGTGAACAATAGACTCCAGGGCCATCTTGTGCGTTCACAGTTGTGCATGTGCGGGTAGCTGTGGCACAGTGCCTCCATTGTGTGGCCGAGAAGTGCACTCTTTCATAAATTTACTGTAAATTAGGGCTTAAAATCATCCTAATAAATGTGGAACTTTATCTCTCTGGCTGAAAGGAAAGCTTTAAGTCTGTGCACGGCAAACAAACATAAAGTCCTCCCTCGCCCACCTATGTGGGTTTGATTGTAGTGAAGCAAAAAAGCATGCCCATTCAGCTGGAGAGAAAAGGCTCAACTTTAAATTAGGGAGAGGGAGGTATAAGAATAATAACTATTCCTACTTATACAATAAAGGTTTAGAAGAATCCTAGGTGGACAATATATAAAGGTGAGGTAATTTAAATGAATACATAAGTGTTATGTCCGTGGGTTTCTACTTTAGATTACCACTCGGAGGAACAAACACAAAGACACACACGGCTGCCGGTCATTAGCTTGCTCGTTTACTCAGGCATACGCACACATACACGTTTCAGTTCAGTTCAGTGAGCACACTCTTATACTATTGGCAATGCCACAGGATACAGCGAACACCAATGGGGTGGCATATGCAAATGCAACTCATACAACTCCCATACATCACATCTCCTCCCCACTAAATGTTGTACCCACCCCCAAGATACACAAAGCAAACAACTTTTATTATTTTAAAAACACACACTAGCCTTGAGGCTGGGAGTAGACGATCCCAAACCCCTGAGTCAGTCAAGGGTTTATTCTGGCCTTTTAGTGAGACGTGACTCTCTCATCTAACACATAAAAAAGGTCTCTTATTCAAAAATGTCCAATATATGTCTCTTAAAAGTATCTTAAACAAAGTTTATGGAACATAATGCTCTGGTGGTCTAGTAATACGAGAAGGATATCTCTTACCAGTCTCTGGAGGTGATGTGGTGTTTCCCTCTGAGGTTACCTGGGGTAATGGTGAGGGGTCACTCACAGGAACCGGAGTAGCTGGTTCTGGAACAGTCTTTTCCAGCACAGGCAGGTCTGCTGAGATGCACGACGATGCAGCTCTGCCGTCGTCTGTAGAAGTATCCAATTCAACAACCCTGGCCAGCATCTGGTCCGCGTGTCGCCTCCAGTGCTGCGATGTGCCGATGTCGACGGTGTAGGATACAGGGCCAGTCTCAGCTGAAACAACCCCTGGTATCCACTTCTTCTCTCCTCTCCCGTAATTCCGATCAAGAACTGGATCTCCCACCTTGAACGTTCTGGCTTTTGCATGCATTCCTCGATACGCACACTGTGCCTCTTGTGCTTTCTCTACCTCTGATGTCACGCTAGGCTTCAGCAGGTCCAATCGAGATCGCAGCTTGTGATGCATGAAAAGCATAGACGGGGACTCCTTCACTGTAGAGTGTGGAGTGTTACGGTACGTGAGTAGAAAGGCGTCCAGTTGGTGTTGTATGGAAGTGGTTCCAGTGGAACGCTTCAGTGACTGCTTGAATGTCTGTACAAAACGTTCTGCAAGACCATTTGTTGATGGATGAAATGGTGCAGAGCAAATGTGCTTTACTCCATTGTCTTTCATAAAAGTGTCAAACTCGTGTGAGGTAAACTGAGGACCATTATCGCTCACTAACACCTCAGGGAGCCCATAGCGACTAAATAACCCTCGGAGCACCTGGATGGTATTAGCCGTTGTAGTGGAACTCATAAGGTGTACCTCAGGCCATTTTGAATGGGCGTCTACAACCACCATAAACATTTGGCCTTGGAACGGCCCAGCAAAGTTGACATGAATTCTCTGCCACGGGGATCCAGGCCAAGTCCATGGATGGAGTGGTGCTGGTCCCTGTGCTTTCTGTGTAAATTGACAGGACTGACATGTTTTTGAGACCTGTTCAATTTGAGCGTCAATTCCGGGCCACCACATGTAACTGCGGGCGACAGCTTTCATTTTGACAACACCTGGGTGTCCAGTATGCAGTTCTGACAGCAGTCGTGATCTCAATTTTGAGGGAATGACGACGTGCACACCCCACATAAGGCAACCTTGCTGGAGTGTCAACTCATCCCTCCGGCTGATGAATGGCGCCAATGTGTTGGCCACATCCTGGACCCTCGGAAAGCGACCTGTGGAGACCATCTCCAGGACTTGAGCAAGGACAGAATCACCCCTGCTCTCTCGGCAGATTTCTCGACAGTTCACAGGTAAGGCTTCTAGGTGTTTAATGTGAAAACTGTCCACAGTACTGATTCTCTCTCTTGATAATGTTGGTAATGGAAGGCGTGAAAGCCCATCCGCATTTCCATGACGAGCTGCCTCTCGATACTGTATGGTGTAATTATGGGCAGCTAACAGGAGAGCCCACCGCTGCATTCTAGCAGCAGCCATAGATGGTGTGGCTTTGCACGGACTCAGAATAGTGGTCAATGGGCGATGATCTGTAAGGAGTGTAAACTGCCTGCCATACAGATAATGATGGAATTTACGAACTCCAAATATAATGCCAAGCGCTTCGCGCTCAATGTGGGCATAATTGCGTTCTGCCTTATTCAGAGTCCTTGATGCAAAAGCTATGGGCCTCTCTTGTCCATTCGGGAAAATATGTGAGATGACACTACCTACACCATAAGGTGATGCATCACACGCCAGCCGAATGGGAAGTTGTGGATCATAATGGGTTAACACGCTTTGAGAGAGTAACTGCCCTTTTGCCTCTTTGAAAGATGCAGCACATTCAGATGTCCATTGCCATCGTTTTCCTTTGCACAGCAGAGTATTCAGTGGGCTTAGGATAGATGACAAATTGGGGATAAATCTGCTGTAATAATTAATTAGCCCCAAGAAAGAACGTAACTGACTCACGTCTGTAGGTGCAGGAGCCTCCACAATTGCCCTGACTTTCTCTGGTGCCTTGTATAGACCCTAGGCATCAACGTGACGTGACCCAGATATTCCAGTGAATCCTTGAAAAATTCACATTTTTCCTTCCGTACTCGCAAACCGAATTCTTCCAAGCGCCCTAGGACTGCATCCAGATTTTTCAGATGCTGCACACGATCCTGTCCACTGACCAATATATCGTCCAGGTAACAGTGAACGTTCGGCAGACCCTGGAGGACTTGGTCCATGGCACGCTGGAATATCGCTGGTGCTGAGGTAATTCCAAATGCCAGCCTGTTGTAACAAAACAGACCCTTGGATGTGGTTATTGTGAGATATTTTCTGGAATTTCCCTCCGTCACCATTTGCAAATAGGCATGAGATAAGTCCAGTTTACTAAAATGTTGCCCCCCCGAAAGTGATGCGAATAGATCTTCAGTGCGTGGAATTGGGTATTTCTCCACACACAGGGCAGGATTAACTGTGACTTTAAAATCTCCACATATCCTAACATCGTTCTTTTTCACAACGGGCACAATGGGTGTTGCCCATTCACTGAATTTGACAGGGGATATAATGCCCTGCTCACACAATCGGTCAATTTCAGCCTCCACTTTTGGCCTAAGGGCATAGGGAACGACTCTCGCTTGACAGAACCGTGGCACATGATCCGGCTTCAGCGCTATGGCTACTTCCATGCCTTTCAGAGTGCCTAATTCTTTCTTAAAGACCTCTGCATGTCTTTGTAGCACGCCCTCTAGCGTCTCCTCCCGGACCGTCTTTATTTCTCGCCAGTCAATTCGAATCCTCCGCAGCCACTCCCGACCAAAAAGTGGGGGTGAACTTCCCCGAACCACATACAGTGGTAGTCTAGCCCTCTGCTTGTTCATCCTCACTGAAACGGTGATGACATCCTCTGCTGGAATCACTTCGCCCGTGTATGTTTTCAGCATTATATGGGTTTGACGCAAGGGCAAGTCCTTAAAGTGTGCATCATACAGTTTTCTTGAAATCAGAGAAACGGCAGCACCGGTATCTAATTCCATGATAATCCTTTTACCTTCAATTTTTGGTTTAACACTCATGTATGACAAATTACTCTGCTGAGACACCATATGCAGGCTCACTTCAGTGTCTGTAGTGCTACCATCACTAGATATTTCTTTTACATCCAGTTGGTGCACCCTTTTTTTCTTTTTAGTTTTATACTCCACTGGTTTCTCCTTATTTACAGTCTCTTTGTTCCTGCACATTTTCGAGATATGTCCTCTCTTACCACATTTATGGTATTTTTGCTCCTTATAAAAACAATCGCTCTCTTTGTGGTTCATTTTTCCACAGCGCGAACATTTCGTGTGTTGTTTGTTGTGTGGTGACAGTACATGCACTTTCAGCGCGTTGCTCAGCTGATGTGTCTCGCGAGCTACTGTCTCCATTGACACGGCTAGTTCCATTGCTTTGGAAAAAGTAAGCTTCTCCTCCGTCAGCAATTTTTTCTGGATAGCTTCTATATTCAATCCACAAACGAGCCTATCCCTCAATGCATCCTGCAGGTGCATACCAAACTCGCAGTGCTCAGAAAGTTTTTTAATGACTGCTATGTATTGCGTCACAGTTTCTCCCTCTTGTTGGTTCCGTTTATGAAAGCGAAATCTTTCAGCAATCACAATTGGCTTTGGGGAAAAATGGTCTTTCAAAACTTCCGTGAGTTGAGCATATGTCTTAGCCCCTGGCTTATCTGGAGCTACGAGGCTACGTAAAAGTCCATATGTTGACGCACCAATTACACTTAAGAAAACAGCAAGCTTTTTCTCCTCTGCAATACCATTTGCCGTTACAAAATACTCAAACCTCTCAACATAGGTTGTCCACTGCTCCACCGACTTGTCGAATGGGTTAATGTGTCCAATAAATCCAGCCATGGCGTGCAGTTAGCTAGCGTTTAGCAATCTTGTCACCTGGCGTCCTGTCACCCGGCGTCCTGTCACCTGGCGTCCTGTCAGGTGACAGGACTGTGCGTATGCCTGTATACTCAGGCATACGCACACATACACGTTTCAGTTCAGTTCAATGAGCACACTCTTACACTATTGGCAATGCCACAGGATACAGCGCCCACCAATGGGGTGGCATATGCAAATGCAACTCATACAACTCATACAACTCCCATACATCACAATAAGGAAAATTGTAAATTGGAGTAAATAAATAAATGAATACAAAAATAAATGAATAAATAAAATAAACTAAAATGAATGAATAATAATAAATAGGAGTTTTTTTTTTGTTGTTGTTGTGGAGATGAACCTTGTGGACGTGAGAGTGGGCAAAGAATGGAAAGGGAAATTTGGTTTTTGAGAAAATTGAAAACTGATGAAATGTTAAACTTATGTGAAGGACACAAGAAAAAATATGGAGAAACAATTGGAGGAAGGAAAGAAAAAACCTAAGAATAAGAGACTTATGCTGCAACGGTGAGAACAAACGCAAAATAATCAATAAACACGATAGAACAGAAAAGGACAAAAACACGCTGTTTAATAGCCTGTCTGTTTCTCTCCATTAAATCTGAGATGATTGTGGTCTGAGAAGATGGTGGCTGTGGAACCCCTCCCCCAGCAGCTGGTGAGGCCCCCTGGAATTGGCTGTGTCCACCCTCCCCTTCCATGCCATCGACTAGACCCCCTCCTCCCTCTGCAACAACAGTACAAAGGGACATCTAAAGAATGGTTAAAGAGGAACAATTGAGCACATGTAAGTACAGTATTGTTGCTTTCCATATCAGAGACGTGCCAAGACCACATACTGAGCAAACTCAATACATGACCAATCTTCAAAAAAGCCATACCCATGCCCCACCTAATTTGCCCTATCAGTATCAGCTGCGGGACCACAGGAGGTCAGAGTTTTACTAACAGAGTCAGGGGCCCCCATGGGACTAATACTTGAGCTACTGAGCTCAAACACCCACAAGGGCACCCGGGGGGTCCCCCAATTAGCAACACAATGGGTATCCTCCCCTACAGGATGATGAAAAAGAATGGCTTTGATATTAATGCCGTTCTATTTCAAAAGGGGGAGAGTGGGACAGGAACAGATAGAAAAGTACGAGTTCATTTAAGGTTTGCTGTCTTGAAGTCTTAAATTAGGCATTTTGCAAGTTGGTATCCTTTGTAACAAGCAGATAGTGAATCTAACAGTAAAACTAAGATAACTGATCACAATGTTCTCAGCCTGCTTTCTCATCTAAGGTGATACTATTTATGCAAATTGAGTAGCAACATAAAGAGCGTATAAATGAATGAATCTTTATTTTCCGGATAGATTAGATTAAAAGATTAAAAGAAAGAAACAATAGATCAAGGAAAAATCCAACAAGGCCGAATTAAACAATAACTCCTCTGACTGTACAATCCAACATAAGTTATCTGAAAAGGGTGATGGCTGAAGCCGCAGCTTATATTGCCCACCCATGTTCCATCTAAGAAACATCTAATGAAAAGAAGGCTAGCAATTAAGACCAAAATCTGGAAAATTCTTGACCCTTGAAAGGTCATTTTTCCACAGAATATCAGGCAGTCTGACCTTTTGCTACAAGAAAACTAGCCACCTGCTGGCCAAGAGAAAGGATGCAGGTTTAGGGCTCCTTTATACTCAAGGGTCAATACATATTTGGAGATTCCCAAACCCTCCTATCTGTATTTTTTGCACTTTTCCCAAAACTTTATGGATATGAACTAAACTTATTAGCACATTTTCTAGTCTCAAAGACCACCACTAATACTAACCCTCTATTCTGGGGGCCTATGGGAGAGGGATATCTGGGGACAATTTGGAACAACCAATTAACCAAACAAGTGAGGGCAGTACAGCCAAGAGTTCAAGAAAAGCTAGAGAAAAGTACTGCTTATGCTTTACAAATTTGTTGAAATCTAATCACATTGTTAAAGTAACAGATTTGCAGTAGGCATTTTTTAACTCGACATAAGGTACGAACATGTGAAGGTAAATCAAGTACAAATTTGTAAGATGGAGGTGCAAAATATGATAATGCTAATTTACAATCACAACTTAAGACAAAGGCTGAAAATTTATGCAAAAAGGTTGCAAGGTTCAGAGAAAATTGCACAATTGAGGAAACTTGCCAAATATTAGAAAATGTCACAAATTTCTGGAAAAAACTTGCAAATTTACAAAGAAAAAACTCCAAAAATTTGTTAGGAGAAAAATGACAATTTAGAGAAAAGTTGCAAGTTTACATGAAAGTCACATTCTTTACACATTTCCTTATACTTTGTATGGGGATGGCAGCGTAACAAGGGTGAGGGTTTTTGATCATCCAGAGATGAGTAAAAAGTGTTATAGAAGAAGATGAATTAAAACAAACATGACTAGAGTAGACTAGAGAAACAAGAAGATAATTTGAGGTAAAAGCAGCAAACACTCGGCCGAGTAGACTCAAGAATGAAGCATATACATACATATAGCTGTGTGTGCACCGGCCTTATCCAAAGGGTATAGTTTTGTAGGTATGGTGTTAGCTCGTCTGGATGCTATGGGTTCAGAAGAAAAAAAAGACAGAAAACTCCACCACACCAAGATACAGATGACCCTGTTAATACTTTAGTTTTCAGAGCAATCAGCAGACGTGTTATTTTTATACATTCCTCGAAAGGCAGATGTTCAAACCCAGAGGCATTATTTAATACCAAAACAAATCGAAAGGTCAGTAGTATGAACGGCGGGACAGTGAATCATGAAGAAGACAAGCAGGTGGTAACAGAATGTTGATGAAGGCTGAAGAGAACCGAGACCAGATGAATGAATGGAAGTTTTAATACTGAAAGAGATTATAGATGTGAGATGTGCAGCTTCATCAGCTAGTCCAGGGAAAGGTGAAGTCGTGTACACAGATGGATAGTGGATGGTAAAAATCGAGTGAGCATTTCTGATGGAAAAAGTAAGTAGGTGAAGAGAGAAGAACAGTGGATTTAGCAAGTGTAGAAAATATTTTTGATGTTGAGATGGAAATGGAAAAAGAAATGAAGGCAGAGTATGTGTAACCAAAGAAAAATAAAGATCCGTGTAAGATTTGCAATTGTAGTTTTAAAAAACAAACAAACAAACCCCAACAATAAATAAATTAAATTTTGCTTAATCCTGAAGAGTGTCAGGAAAAAGGCACAAACACAGGCAGCCAGCTTAACCTCTTGCACTTCGGTGTACCGCGGGCGGACACGTCTCTGCGTCCTAGGGCGCACAAGGGCGTCCTAGCCTAGGAGGCACTGGAAAAAAAAAAGCTGCATTTCTGTTCTTCCACTACAGACACAGCCGTGAACAGAAAGCCAAAGGAGTGCTTTGATTGGATTAGATGTGACTGACCTCTCATTCGACTAATAAGAGCCTTGAATTGGGTTTCTGAAACCTTGAAGAACCAATGACTGAAAACCTAGCAAGAAGGACCCGCCTACCAACGGCTGCGAATACAGCGAGCCAATTGAAGCACAGTAGTTCGAAAGCATGCCTCCCTTGCAAAATCTGTTTTGTTTTAGCCGCTGGGTGACACACACGCGTTCGCCAGTCTTTTTTTCTTACTACTGTTCTTATTTGTTTTGAAAAATCGTTTGCCAAAACCGCAATCATGGAAGCGCAAAACCACAATAATGGAATTATGGTTTGACTGGGTCGCGTGACCAGAACCACGAGTCCGTAACAAGCGGACCAGCGTCATGTTCGTCTGACAATGAGGAAGAGAAGTTCGCCAGCAACACTGCTGTTGTGAACAGGTAAGTGTTATAAGCTAAATTATTCTTTATCCCTGAAAATTGTAATCAAAAATGACTTTTGACCAATCGGTAAATTACAACTGTGCATAGTAGACCGCGGCGCACTGTGACCGCGGCGCACCGGGCAATGTCCGTCCTCTGTAGCGGGGTGTGTGGGGTGGGACAACCCCCCCCCCCCACACACAAACACACATACAGCCCTGAGTGTCACCTTTCATTAGAGCCCAACATCAAGCTTCTATATTGAATCATTCAAAAGTTACAGACGTTTTTCCAAACTGTGCCATTTGGCACAATTTGGCACAGTTCAAAAACGCCTGGGAACAACCTAAGAAAAAAGCTGTGTAATATTCATTTTTTGTGGTATTGTTACAAAATTTTGACCTCAGCTGGATAACACTTGGTTCTACATTTCTGTTGCATTTTCCAGCCAGTATCTGACAGCTGTGTGTCATTTGCAAGCATCTGTATCCAAAAAAAAACACCCAGGCGAAATTTATTTTCTTCAAGTTCAATATGTTTAGATGACTGTTACTCAGTGGCCGGAGCACTTAGAGAGATTATGACTGTTTTGCCAAAAAATTCAAAGTGTTTTCTTTTAAATGAGACCAACCCCATGAAGATGCTGCAAAGGGTTGAAGAACAGCTTTTGATTTACTTTGGGTATGTTATTTTTTGGCGTTTTTAGGGAAATTGACCAGAGTGCAAGGGGTTAAATGTTTCCAAGTACTTAAAGCAGTAATGAGACATTAGGTGTCCATTCTTTCAGTGCATTTCTTTTAGTTGTGAATATTAACATTAAGTAATGAGCAAACATTCACAGCAAAGATTATAACTTTACTGTATACTCAGTTATTTAAAGTCAATCTAACACCCCAGTTATGTTCCTCCCCAATAGAGGGTATGCATGGGATGACATTGAACAGAACTCTTGGAAGACAAACACTGAGTGGCAAAAATGAGTAGCAACATGGAGGTGTATGCCAGTACAACACAAAAATCCACACAGCATTCAATTACAGCAGTAGAAATAATATCTGTTGGCATGGTGGAGAGTAAATCTTATTATTCCAGCTTGTATCAATTAGCTAAAATTAAATAAAGGCTTTAAATCAGTCCCTTTCTTGACTCAAGGTTGGAAATCTAGATAAGAAGGGAAAATAAACTTTGAAGGAAAAACACACACTTATTTATGGAATGGCTGACACAAGGGGAGCCCGAGGCTCCCCCTGGATCTGTTTCTCTTATAAAAGGAGGCCAAAAGGAGGAGGGGGAGGACAGCAAGGAGGAGGAGGGAGCACACCCCACAATGGCTGCTCCTGGCAGGAGGAAGGCGCCCACACCCACCACGGAAAAACTGGACTGCACACTTAAGACTAGAACAGATAAGTGGACTCACTTCTACAGATATACAGAAAATTAGCAAAAATTAAATTATTGAAAAAATGACAGACAGCTTCCATTTACCTGACTCTGGGGTTTAAGGTACTTTGATTAAATTCGTATGGTGCAGATGCATGTAAAGTAGGAACTCTGGGTAATGACATACAGGACTTTTCAAGGCCAGAAAAAGTAAACATCAAATTCTGCAAATGGCAAGCTACCAGTAGAACACCTATCAACATCTGTAAAAGTAGCATTGTACCCCATGTACTATAGGCAATTGAACAGGTCTGATCCAAATTATTAACAACCATTATTTGCAAATCCATCCTCCAGATTGGTCATAAAACTTGGACTGGTAAACAAGGAAATGTGTGGAAGCATCCATTGTCCTAATTGAAGAGGATAAGAGACATTTCAACCTATGGGGGTTCCACACATCCCGCTGGTTAGACCCAAACACATGGATTGGAAAATGTTGGACATTTTGTCACCTCTACTGTGGAAAAGAGCCATCCATGGAAAACCAATACCTGACCTTAACATAGAATATTCTCCCAAATTAAAAACATACACATTGTCTCTTAGCTGGGTAACCACAGCACAAAAGGTGGCACACATTGACGCCCAGAAATCTCCTATATGACCAATCTTAACATTAACAAACGAGAGGATGAGGGAAAATTTGAAGCAAATTCCAAATTGGTTATGGTAAAAGGATAACTAGATGTAGATCTAATAAAAGGAACAGAGTACAACACTATGCCATATATTCAGAAGCCCAGAAGGGTGTTAACAAATGCAATTTTCCACAGTGGGAGTCATCAGCAAGTCTTAGACCAATTGCTGGGTTGAGAGGAACAGCTGAGGACCCCAAGACGGAGGATGATGACGAGGAAGACCATTCTGCCATCACAGATTATTTGTAAACACAGTGTGCTACTGATAATACATAAATCATACATAGCTCACCACACATACAGTGGGGCAAAAAAGTATTTAGTCAGCCACCAATTGTGCAAGTTCTCCCACTTGAAAGATGAGCGAGGTCTCCAATTTTCATCATAGGTATACCTCAACTATGAGAGACAAAATGAGAAAAAAAAATTCAGAAAATCACATTGAAGGATTTTTAATGAATTAATTGATAAATTCCTCAGTAAAATAAGTATTTGGTCACCTACAAACAAGCAAGATTTCTGGCTCTCACAGACCTGTAACTTCTTCTTTAAGAGGCTCCTCTGTCCTCCACTCGTTACCTGTATTAATGGCACCTGTTTGAACTTGTTATCAGTATAAAAGACACCTGTCCACAACCTCAAACAGTCAGACTCCAAACTCCACTATGGCCAAGACCAGAGAGCTGTCAAAGGACACCAGAAACAAAATTGTACACCTGCACCAGGCTGGGAAGACTGAATCTGCAATAGGTAAGCAGCTTGGTGTGAAGAAATCAACTGTGGGAGCAATTATTAGAAAATGGAAGACATATAAGACCGCTGATAATCTCCCTCGATCTGGGGCTCCACTTAAGATCTCACCCCGTGGGGTCAAAATTATCACGAGAACGGTGAGCAAAAATCCCAGAACCACATGGGGGGACCTAGTGAATGACCTGCAGAGAGCTGGGACCAAAGTAACAAAGGCTACATCAGAAAAACACTACGCCGCCAGGGACTCAAATCCAGCAGTGCCAGACGTGTCCCCCTGCTTAAGCCAGTACATGTCCAGGCCCGTCTGAAGTTTGCTAGAGAGCATTTGGATGATCCAGAAGAGGATTGGGAGAATATCATATGGTCAGATGAAACCAAAATAGAACTTTTTGGCAAAAACTCAACTTGTCCTGTTTGGAGGAGAAAGAACACCATACCTACTGTGAAGCATGGGAGTGGAAACATCATACTTTGGGGCTGTTTTTCTGCAAAGGGACCAGGACGACTGATCCGTGTAAAGGAAAGAATGAATGGGGCCATGTATTGTGAGATTTTGAGTGAAAACCTCCTTCCACCAGCAAGGGCATTGAAGATGAAATGTGGCTGGGTCTTTCAGCATGACAATGATCCCAAACACACCGCCCGGGCAACGAAGGAGTGGCTTTGTAAGAAGCATTTCAAGGTTCTGGAGTGGCCTAGCCAGTCTCCAGATCTCAACCCCACAGAAAATCTTTGGAGGGCGTTGAAAGTCTGTGTTGCCCAGCGACAGCCCCAAAACATCACTGCTCTAGAGGAGATCTGCATGGAGGAATGGGCCAAAATACCAGCAACAGTGTGTGAAAACCTTGTGAAAACTTACAGAAAATGTTTGACCTCTGTCATTGCCAACAAAGGGTATATAACAAAGTATTGAGATGAACTTTTGTTATTGACCAAATACTTATTTTACTGAGGAATTTACCAATTAATTCATTAAAAATCCTTCAATGGGATTTTCTGTTTTTTTTTTTCTTATTTTGTCTTTCATAGTTGAGGTATACCTATGATGAAAATTGGAGACCTCTCTCATCCTTTAAGTGGGAGAACTTGCACAATTGGCGGCTGACTAAATACTTTTTTTACCCCACTGTAGGTATGGGTGTGAGACTTATAGTACTCTTGCGTGTTTATTTCCATTATGCTAATTATGGTTAGGTAGCATGGATACGGATGTCTCCTAACATTGAACGATGTTGTCTACTACCTACCCACTGCTGAACAAATAGGTCCCATTACCCAACACACTCATCACAACACAACCACTGCTTGCAGATTTCATATGGTCGACAATCACACACTCAAGGCTAATGGGAGATAACTTACATCAGCACATGGATGACTAGAGATGTAGTGAATAAGGATAAAATGGTACAGGCTCCGGCCATTGTGATGGCAACCCCTCAGACCATTATTGGTCCTGCCCTGGCTGAGCCCTTTGTATCGGCACTCGAGCAAGGGTGTAGGGTACAGGGAAGAAGCATGCCGGAGGGCACCAGACCATCACGACGTGTGCCTGTGACGTGGAAAAAGGTCGTAGGGCGAGTGACTGTACGACTTCAGTCTCTAGAAGAAGAATGGACTGGTACCCGAGTGCATCCACTGCACCTCCAGTATCTGGGGTGGAGCCAGAAGCTTCAGCCTTACCAACACCAGCATCTCTACCTCTGTCCAATGACAGGGGGGTAGCATCTCTGGGACAACATCACTGAACTGTTCACTGGCTAGACTGGATGTTATCTATCCTCTGCTCCACCCACCAGACTGTCCTATAGACCTCATGGGATGAGATGTGCCTCAGAGGGTGAGCACACAGTTGTTTTGCTTCTAATGGTACCGGTGTGTGTCAATGAGATGGGACTGTGCTCCACAGCTGCGGATACGGGAAGCAGACACAGAGGAAGGTCAAAGCTCTGTTGCAACCATGTGATGAATGCAGCCAAATGATGCGAGCCCTGGCAAGGGTCAACCAGTGGACAAAGGTTTTGTGGGCTTCATGGATTGACCCTGCTAGACCCTATGACCCCCACATGGTCCACTCCACCGGACAAAGAACTATGATCAGGAGGAGACCTCGGTGGGGGTACAGGACTTGGTGACAGTTCATCTCTTAGACATCGCTGCACTGTGCTAGGGTGTCCACAAGGGGGGAGACAAGGGTAGCAGAACCAATGGTGCAAGCCTCTTGGGTTGACACAGAATGCAGGGACCTGCCTTATTCACCATCTGTTAATCACTAGCGTCTCTCACACCATGCATGGTTGACATGATAAAATCATGTCAAAGGGGGGAGTGAAAGGGTAATGGAAAGTTAGAGTGCCAAAATAATAATTCTGTAGGTACAGTAATCTCCCTTTATGCTCTACACATACAGTCCAGTATTCCATACATATTCTGTTTGCATTCTTATCAACAAATATGTTGTGTTAAACAGGAATTAGGCAGAGCTATAGACCTCTCTCTCTCTCTTTTTATAGTCAGGTCTATCACATTAGATACACACCCGGATCCAACACTCACACACACACTTTTGATAGTACATTTTAGGAGATAGGCAACGTGAATAGCGGATGGCCTGTTCACGTCAGAGTTAAATTGGCCAATCAGACAGTCACGTACAAGCCCATCCTATTGTATGGGGGTTGGCCCAACCAACCCGAGAAGATTAATGTACGTCGCACCTGGAAGTCGTGGTCAGTGTGGCGATGCTCCAGAGGGAGCTGTGTCACGCTGCACCCAGCACTGCTTGTTTTACATGTGACCTCCAAATAAATGTTCCATCTTTAAATTGAAGAAATCTCCAGCTTGTTCTTGGATATTTCAATCAAAGAATCGGGTATTTTTCTAACAACATCATGTTCCAAACCATATGCAAAACAGACAGACAGAAGGTGCTGAAGACCAGCACTACTTGGACAAAAAATCATAAGATCATCAGTAGAATGACAAGAGTGCTACCAATTATGTGTCCAGTTTTAAAAAAAGAGCTGGAGACAAAATTCCCCGGTCTGACTCCATTGCTAACCGCAAATGGGTCTGAAATATATACAATTGCCCCATTTAACCCTCATGGTCTGGTTAGCATACCAGTATGACAGAATTCTTATGATATATTTTGGCACACCTCTTTCACTCAATTTCCCTCTGGGGGCGGATGCTTGGCTTTCCTGGGGCTTGTTGGCCTTGGACATTTGTGCTCTGTGGGGGTTGGTGGCATTGCCCTGCTTGCTCGGGGTTTCTGGGGTTGGGGGTGGGGGGTTGCTGCGACCGGCCACACTCTTTGTATGTTTCCTGACAAACCAGACACATGCACACACTTACAGTATATTGCGTGCGCTCTCATACACACAAACACGGATGCACACACACAAATGTTTCGCCTTTAACAGGTGCGGATACCAGACTTGTGTTGAGACCTCTTCAGTGGAAGAAGCAGTCTGTCTTCTGTTTGTTTTAGTTGTTGGTTTGTTTGTCTTTTTTGTCTGTTCCTCTCCCTTTTCTTTCCCCCTCCCCACACCTCCTTTCCCCATTCCCCATCCTGTCGGGTCCTTCATGGGTAAAATTATTTAAATAAGGTATTAAAAGTTATTACAAGAGGAGGTTACAACAATATACAATACATAGATACAGTAGGTACTGTATAAAGCTCCTTTTGATAAAGTAAATCTGTTTTGGCACAATAAGGGTAGCAGTTTTCTGTTCTGCTCACCTAGCTGCCTAACAGGACAAGGGGAAAAAATTACAGTTTGACAACGAGGTCTCATGCTGTTCACAAGTTGACGTTGTCTGCTGAGGCATGGCATTCCACTCTTCTTGAAGGGCGGCCCTCAGGTCATTGAGGTTGTGAGGTACAGGGTTTGCAAATCCATCCTACAGACTGGTCATTAAAAATCTGTATTGGTCACCAATGGGCTATGTGGGAGCATCTGTTGTGTTGTGTGATAAGAACAAGAGACATTTTAAACACTGGGAGGCACCCCACATCCCACTAATCAAACCCAAACACATGCACTGGAAGGATGTAGGCCAGTTTGTAACAACAGCAGAGGAATGTGGTCAACCTTGGAAAGAAACTCCTGATCCAAGGGTTCAATATTACCCAAAACTGGACACCTGCTCACTGCTTTTGAACTGGGTGACCACAGTACAGAATGAAGTTCACATTGATGTTCCCAACTCACCCATGTGATCACTTTTTACATTAACAGAAGGAGAGGAACACGCACTCTCACAAATCCCAAATTCTCTGTGGTCAACAGGAAAGGCAGATGTAGGCTTAATAAAAAAAATGCAGAATTGGTTAAAATAAATACTAAATCTCATTATAGGCCTTACCAAAGACAGTATCCTCTATGTCCTGAAGCCCAAGAAGGCATTAAACTGGTCATAGAGGACCTGGAAGCAGCAGGTGTCATTATCCCATGCCCAAATTCTCCATGTAACACACCTTTGTTTCCTGTGAGGAAGGCTGGACTATCTTCCGGATGGCGAATGGTCCAAGATCTTCAGGCGGTAACAAAGCAGTTATCCCAAGAGCTGTTTCAGTCCCCGACCCACACACTTTGTTGAATGACCTACAACCACAAATGCAATATTTCACAGTGATAGACATCAGTAATGCTTTTTTCAGTATCCCAATACATCCAGATCATTAGTTTTGGTTTGCATTCAGATTTGGAAACAAGAGGTACAAGGTTACTGTGAATCACCAACCATTTTTTTTCACAGGCAATGTCAGCAAATTTGGCACAGTTTATTCCTCCTAATGGGAGCCAGTTGTTCCTTTATGTTGACAACATTTTGCTGGCATCACCTAATGAAGAAACATGCAAAAAAGACACCATTGCCTTTGCACAACAGTGGAAGAAAAGAGGCACGATTACATCAACAGGGAAGCCAATCCAACACAAGATCTCATTTTAAAACTGTTAGACAGTGTAAAACTCCCAACTAAATTAGGTATATGCAAATGTGCAGCACACACCAATGGCACAGATCCAGTTTCTCAGGGCAATAGCTTTGCAGATCAAACAGCTATGGCGGCCAAACTCAGCCTTACTAGAAAAGACAACAGCAGGTTTTCTTTTAACGCTGACAGAAAACTTACCACATGACATTCTCACTGAGGCCCAGAAAACAGCATCACAAGCCAAAATTTATAGATGGCTCAAAAAGGGAGTGATTTTTGACAACACCTCCAATCTTTACAAATGCAGCAAAAAGAAACCCATTTTACCACACAAACTGTTTCAGCAGGCCTCCATTCTGCTACATGGGGTTTCCCATGTATCCAAGGGGGTATGATCGCTATGCTAAACAAATCCTTTACTGCTTATGGATTTAGCCAATTTGCTACTTAGTTTTTGTAGGAATTGCCTAATTTGTGCAGAAAACAATGCTCAAGGGAATTTAAAGCCTGAAAAAGGCACATTCCCTACATCAATTTATCCATTTCAAAACATTTGCATGGATGTCATTGAGTTATATAAATGTGAAGGCAAAAAATATTGTTTGGTTATTTGTGACATGTTTACCAAATGGACAGAAGCCTTCCCTTGCACTCACCCAAATGCTGTTACGGTAGAAAAGAAACTGTTAGCAGAAATTTTGCCTAGATTTGGAATGCCTGAAAAGATTTACTCAGATAATGGAACACATTATGTAAATCAGATTATATCACACTTAGACACAGCACTCAACATTAACCTAAAACATTCATCTTACCATCCACAATCTGCAGGATTGGTGGAGCACACAAATAGAACCATTAAAGAAAGGCTTAGAAAAACAATAGCAGAAACAGGACAAAATTGGATCTATTACCTACCCTTAGTTCTGTTTTACATGAGAATAGTTCCCACCAAAGGGGGGTTATCCCCATATGAAATAATGTATGGCAAACCTTACCTACTCCCACCATTAAGGCCATTTAATTCAGGTGATGAGGAAGTGTGCTTAGCTGATTACATGCAAAGAATCTTGACTGACAGAGATATTATTCATACTGCTCTTCCCAGGAGGGATCACGGTGACGCACCCATCTTGGCCAAACCAGGGGATCTGGTCCTTATCAAAGTCATCAAAAAGAAAAACTAGTCCGATGCTCCCTGGCAAGGACCACACAGGGTCACCCCGGCGACACCAACAGCCGTGAAAGTCGAAGGACATGACTCTTGGGTGCATTTGACACATTGTAAACTTTATCCCGTTCAAAACCCTCCGTAAGCGACTATTTAATCCCCATTGCAAACTATATCCCCGACCCCCCCCCCCCAAAAAAAATCCTCAACAAGTGATTAACTATTTCTCTATATGGGTGTCGGCTGACGATGCCCTTGTTGGCATCCAGTAATGGCTTGTATAGTGAAGCAACTGTTGTTTATCATGGAGAGAGAAAATGCCAGAGAGAGAAGGTTGGCAGCTGAAGGATGTGAATAGTACACCTGTTTTTTCATCATCGTCATCCTTGTGGTGACACTTTTGTTTTGGTTATTTTTAGGGACACCATTACCTATCTATCATAGGGCTAGATACATTACTCACACATATCATGACTGGTTAGAAGGACCAGGCTATAAGGATCACGTTTTTGATGGTAATGTGTAGTGGAAGTATGCTAATTACACAGCCAAATCAGCAAATCGTTCAAACTGCTTTGTGTGTTCTTTGCTCCCACTTTCAGCTGGTCAAATATCTGTTACTGCTAAGCCAATGGAACTATCAGAAGCTGTTTGTTTCTTGCAAGAGGCTATGTATAGAAATAGTACAGCAAGCATTCATTTGAATCACACCTGTCATATTGCCTATGACTCCACTGACCGGAGACACAATGACACCCCTTACTTGGTGACGGCAAGGTTAATCTCGCCGGGGAATTTCTTCTTTTGTCTAAAAGGGTGTGGGAACGTCTCTTTGGGCAATTTATCACTTTCTAGGTGTGCAACGGTGCATAGTATGTCTCGCCCCTGTACTGCTACCTGCTGGACTGGCGTTGTGGGCAAAAGCTGCCCTGAAGATCCTTTTTGTCAGTCAAGAAGTCTGGAAGGCAATGTCACCCTGCAGGAGCTCTGTAGTGCTGCAATTTGTGATTCTCACAAGTATGGCATGCGTATGGTGACAGGGGGTTGATGGCTGTGTGGCCAATCTGCCTACTCACACCTGCCCATGAATTGGGGATGGGTGTGTGCCCCCGTAGTTGCGACTGACCATACCATCATATTGTTGGCAGGACAGGTGGCCAGGGTGAAGAGAGATGTCTCCTTTGCACCACATGATCCCATCTTGGGCACAGATGTGCCGAAGGAATTCAAGTTAGAAACTACAGGGCAGAAGGTACTTCATTCCCCATTTCCCTGGGTGGGAGTGGCTAACAACACCTTGTGGATTGAAACAATATTAGTCATTTGTGAATTTTTCTTTATCTGCTTTTTCTGGTATAAATGAGGAATTAACGGCTCTTAGACTTATGCTGACTCAAAATAGAATGGTTCTTGATCAAATAACTGCCATCCGAGGGGGCGTGTGTGCAATTGTAGGTGATTATTGTTGTACTTTTATTCCTGAAAATGATGCAGATAGTCACATGATTGCCTCGGCCATACGGAACCTGACTGCCTTGCAGGCTGCTGGGGCCAAGGACAATGTTACTGATGAACAAACCTGGTTAAGTTTGTTACTCTCTTCATGGAGAAGTCTCATCATGAGCCTGTTAATGATTTTTGTGGTATTATTTTTGTCCTTTTCTTGTGTCATTCCCTGCATCCGTAGTATGATGATGAGACTTGTGCATGTTAACTTGGTGATGTACCATGAAGCAGTTGCTGGGGATGGTGGGGGTGATGGATGAACAGCGTGAACTCAAGGCGTCTCTCCATGACCTAAGTACAGAGTAAAAGTATGACTGACATGCAGAAAACCGAAAGGAGTTGCATGATCTTGATGTGAAGTTGAAATGTACTACTTGTAAATACATCTATGAAGTTTGAAACATTACTTTTACTTTTATTTTGTTTTTATGTTATTCTTATTTCTGTTTTTACATTTTATTATTACACTTTATTATTATTATTGTTTTGTTTTATCATTTATGTTTGTTTTTTATATAAGCTGCAATGACACATAATTATGACACACATATATCCTTATTATATCTTTATTGCTATTTTATCATCATTCTGTTTTCACTGTTTTTACCATTAATTATTTTCTTCATTAATTAATGAGTTTATTGTTCCATTTCACCTTCTAAAGGACTAAAATGCTAGCCGATGCCTGGGGCAGCAGGGCCGATGACATACTTTCCCCGTCAATAGCTAGTTAGGATCTGTTGCACCCAAATGCACTGGAGCTTAGCATTGCTGCCAGATGGGGTTTTAAGGCCCTTTTCCACTAGCACGCTTTAGCGCGACACAGGACGGCTCAGCACGCTTTGTACACTTTTCCACAAGCCCCAACACGGTTTAACAGCCGCGATTCTCAGCCCCGCTCAAGGGCAGGGTACAGCAGTGCTGAGCTGGGCCGTGTTGTGACGTTAACAGACTGGTCGCCGCTGATTGGTCAGGTCGTAACCGGCGCTGATTGGTCAGGTTGTAACCGCCCCTCTCCTCCTCCTCTTCTGCCGAATCTTCACAACCTTCTCAATAAAGTTTTTGAAAAAAAAAAAAAAAAAAAGAATCTTCACGACCGCCATTACTCAGCGCGCAACCACTGTTGGCGGTTTATTTTCAGTGTATTGCTGTGCTATTTTCATTTATTCTCTATCAAAAATGGCTTCGCATAATAAGGGTGTTCCATGGACCAATAAGGAGGTGCAGTGTTTGCTCACTGCATTGTCAGATGAACGCATCCAGCGCGAGTTAGACGGAGCCACCCGGAATGAAAAAATATACCGGGAGGTCTCGACATCGGAGTCCTTTAACGGTGAGTTTTAATTTTTTTTTATTGTGCGTTTTTTCGCAAATATATTCGGTAAGACGCTCAGTTTATTTATGCAATAAAAAAGCTGTTCATTTGTGGATGATGATCGCTCTGCTTTATCGCAGCACACTGCGGATGTGAACAATACGCTGAAATAAGCTTATGTAATCTTGTTAAAAACTATTGTCTTTTCTGTATATCTTGCACTTTCGTGCTGTATTTTATTGTGTGCATTTTCCTTGTAGAATCATCCCACGCGTCCGCCGCGCCAGCCCGCCCGGATTCTCCAATGTGAATCTGTCCCGCCACCAGGCGCAAAATGTATTCAATGATAAATATTTGCAACATTTAAATGAGGTTGCAGAAAACGCGAGGGTATCCCAGGAGCTGGCAGAGACGGCTTCATTCAACCAAGCCTTCCTGACCCAGAGCTGGCAGAGACGGCTTCATTCAACCGAGCCTTCCTGACCCAGAGCTGGCAGAGATGGCTTCATTCAACCGAGCCTTCCTGACCCAGTTTGGGAAGCTGGTAGAGGCACTCAGTGGTCGGCGTGTATAAAATGTCGATTAACCTTCATGTTGTGTTGCAAAGTTTTTTTTAATTTTAATATTTTGTATATAATAAAATGGAATTGTTTTGGAAAGTGTGGTTTGTCTGTTATAACACTGAATTATAAAACAGTATAATTACATAGAAATTCCATTGCCTAGTCTGATCAAAATGATGCTGATCATCCTGTCAGGGGTCAACCATTGTTAAGGTAATGTAATTTTTAACTAGACCAAAAAACAAATGTTTTTGTAAGCTTTCTGTTCTTTTTATTGAAATATCATAAAAAATTAGCACCACATGATCTAGTTCTAAACTTTGGGTAAATTTTTTATGTTAACTTATAAGAAGTTGCACAGTTGGACTTTAAAATGCAGCAGGAGAGACTGATCAAGCTTACAAGTCAAAGTAGGTAAAAAAGTAAGTATATGTAAATTGAATGTTCTATCGGCATTCCAAATTCAGAGAATTACAATACTTTAGAAGGAGTGTAGCATCATCTAAACGGAAAATACTAATACTGTTGTTCCAAACCTTGACCTGAAGGTGAAAAACATGAATTTTTTTTTATTCAGTACATCCAAAATGCCCTAGGATGTAAAAAATAATACAATTTGGTGTTGGCCAGTGTGCCACTGTCTCATTATTTAATACGAATAAAAACAAGTTTCAGCTCATTATTGCTAGGTCATTTGGCAGTTAATTCAAACCAAAAGTGACTTGTGTTGTTGCAGCTTTTTTATCAGAGAGTTTCTCCAGTTTTGGAGCATATAATCATCCGTCCCTTAACTGTTAAACATTAAATAACAGCAGACAGTTTGGCAAAGGATACACAATTGTGTTGCTGTTGCCCAAAACCGCTGTGACCCACTGCTTGTGGTGCTACCTTTCATGTGTGTGCTTTTTATGAATATTCACACGTTTTTGTAAGTACAAGTGGGATAGTATTAAATTGAAATATAACATATTTCTAATAATGTTTGCTTTTTGCAAATATTTACACTTATTTTGAAAGTAAAAGTTGGATACTGTGGGGGGGTGTGTGTGTCTAATCATGTGCCATGGAGGGCCAAGACCCTGCAGGCTTTACCTCCAACCAGTGTCTTCAACAGCAGATTCCACTGAACTTCTTCCACTGACTGATCAGTGATAACACCTGCTGAAGAGACTGGGTAGAAGAGAGAACCTGCAGGGTCTTGGCCCCACATGACACATGATTGGAAGCCCCCGGATTAGGTTTAATTGGATTTAACATTTTAACACAAACTGCTTTATGGTTCATAATTCTGTTGACAGACTTATACTAAACCAAAAGTGATTTCGCAAACTGCTGGATTATTCTTAGCTTTTCCAATCTTTCAGTATTTAATTTATGCCACATGGTGGTAACCTTCACATATAAAAAAAGAGACATCTGCAAAAACTTCATAGGTTTATTGTCAGTGCAAATCCCAGTGCAATACAACATGAATGCATATCTAGTACATTGTTGATGCAGAGAATATATATTTCTACAGTACATGTTTCCATGTAAACTTGTGACTGCATTATTTTAATTGCTTTTAATCCTAGATCAAGTTTGTTTTGGCCTAAAATGCATGATAACTGTCAAATATATCTTATTATACCTAACTCAGTAAAGTTTACTTTTTGAATATATATTTTGTGGCTAATATTAACCTGGCGATCAAGTTGTGTCAGCTGATCATTTTTTTCTATGATACCATCTCAGAATCTGCTGCAGAAGCAGGTAAGTCCATGATGTCTCAACAGTCTCTCCATGATTTTCAAGCAGATCAGAGCAATTTGTTGTACAGGAAATAAAACGTTTCTACAGACATTCTTAAGCTCAATACTGCTTGTTTGTGAAGCTGTGTTGACATCAGTGACAGGCTGATCACAACCGTGACAGGCATGCCCAGCGCGAATGAAGCAGTAATTTCCCCACAACAGAGCCATCTGAAACACACACAGCGTACATATTTTAGTACCTAACAGCGATAACTTGCAGACATTAAAGTGTAGCACGACGTACTTATAGCAAACTAGCATTAGCAACCATTAACTTACCGTCATATACGACCTAGTTTGTATCCTCACGCCTTTGGCTCTCCCAGAAGCTGCAGAAATATTCCAGAGTGTTTTCATCTCGCTGCCTGTACCCTTGTCTGGCGGTCCTTTTTGGCGTTTACGGTGAAAAAAGCCACAGACCGAGGAGTGGCCTTGTACAGCTATGTGTTATGTTTTGCTTGGGTCTTCTCAATAAAGTTTTGAAAAAAAAAATGTTTTGCTTGGGTCGCGTGCATTACGTCACGGGAGTGTGGCACCGCCTCGCTGTTATAAACCCACCCACCCCAGCACAACACCCATGCCAAACACCGTGCTAATGGAGACAGAAGCATTCCGAGCCGTACTGAAGTGAATCGAGCCGCACCGAGGTGTGCTGGGCTAGTGGAAAAGAGGCTGCCATAAATTGTTCTTTTTTGATGCCTTGCATGGCATCAAAGGGGGGAGAATGATAGAAAGTTTCATTTTTGTTACATATCTGTGGTTTGCTTTGTTTCAGAGTCTGTGTGAAAGTGTCAAGGAGCAGCTGGACTGTGTTATCATTTTGTTTTAGTTCATTTTGTGTTTCCTGTGTGACTGGTGCTGAGTGAGCGTCATGGTTCCTGAGAAAGAGATGATCTGTACACCAAGTTTTGACCAGATGTACTGAACCAATCATCATGGACAATTCCTTCTCCACCTCTCAGATAACGAAGGGCTTAAAGAACTGAGTGATGTGTGTTTGAGTCAGAATGGTGCACGAATAGGCTCAGACTGTTTTTGTATTGTTCTCCACTGGCCAGCGTAATTAAATTTGCTGAAACTCTGATCCCGCCTGGTTTTTGACTGAAGGTTAAGAAGGATTTTTCTAACACTAGCCAATCAGCTTTGAGCCATATCTGTAGCAACCATTCTATAGGTACTGTTCCATAACCATATCCACTGCCTAAAAAAATAATGGACATCAAGTGTTCTGGTGAGGGGCTGATCACTAGAAGCACAAGACAACAAAGAAGTGCATCTACTAGTACAGTGGTTCCAAACCTGGGGTGCCTGAAACGATAAGATTTCTTTGGGAAATTTTGTAATTTCACTTCTTAATTAGTCCAGAAAACTGCAAATAATTTGCTGTTGTTGTGCATGTGTTCTGTGGGCATTCCATGCACAACAGTAAATTAATTGTATTTTTTTGTTTTAAAGTTCTAGTTATTTTTGTAGTGCTTGGTGTGGACGACCCTTAAGAAATGAAATTACAAAATTTCCTACAGAAACCTGAATGTTTCAGGCATCCCAGGTTAGGAACCACTGTGCTAGTGCATCTCAAAAATGAATATTGTGAAAAACTGAAATAATTAAATTCAAAACTTAAACTCATTTATCACACAAAGTGAGCTATTTCAAGCCTTTTTGTTTTAAATTTTCATGATTTTATTAAAGGTTAACAGGGGGGTCAGTGATCTGACCTCACCAGAACCTTTTATGGATAACCTTGTTTACTAATGTACTAGCCAACCAGAATAACTGTCTGTTTTTGTGCCAGACCTGACAACCTGACAGGAAAAAAGGCTCAAAAGGAGTACATCAACAACACTATGAGACCCTCAAAAGGCTACAGCGCCAGCACCAAAAATGGATGGCAACCCAGATGGCAGACCAACAAGAGTGGAAGGAGTGACTCATCTCGTCCCTGATTGCGTCCAATGCAAAGGCTACAGAACGTGCTGTGTCCCTTATGCTCGATCGTCTCCAAAGACTGATGCCGCCGACAGCCCCACAGATGTATGTGTAATGTATTAAATATGATTAATATTATATTGTGTGTTATGGGTGACGGCAACACCTTTCCGGTTCTGCCACCACCCAGAGTATAAAAAAATCGACCCAGAAGAGGCACTGTCTCTTTTTGACCAGCACCTCTGCCTCGACAGGAGCGCCTTAGAGTTCAGTAAGTTTTTATAATAAAGTTCCATTCTACTGCATCTTCAGCCTCATCATTGACGTACTGGTTATGGACACAACATTTGGCGAAGAGGATAAAACTATGGAAAAAGGAGTTTCTAGTATTCTGCCATTTTTGGAGCTCCCAGGCAAGCTGCCAGTTCCCTGGGCGAGGTGGTTTGCAGCGTTCCAAAATTATTTGGTAGCACTGAACCTTGGCGAACTGGAGAAACTACGTGCATGAGCAATACTGGTCCATAATCTCGGCATGGAAGGGCAATGTATTCTCAGTACATTGAGAGAGAGTGATAGTTTTCAGGACGTGGTTGAGCTAATGACATGCTACTTTCGCGCTCCTGAGAACGTCATTGTCTGGTGGATCCAGTTCTGACAGTGACGCCAGCGGCCGGGAGAGTCAGTGCAATGGTATGTTGCAGACCTGCGCCAGCTGGCTGGAGAGTACCAATTTGGGGCTTTGGAGGAAGAAATGGTTCGCGATCAGTTAGCAGAGCACACGCTATGTTCTGCGGCATGGTCCAGGCTCCTCACGCACTCTGGTGAACTGATGTTGAATGCAGCTGTGGAGACAGCTCAACAATACGAGGCAGCAGATAAACTATCAAGGGACGTTGGTGAGAGAACAACGTTGAGGCAGTCTGACTCACAATTAGCGGCGCAGGCTTTGGACCCGGGTAGCGATGACAGCGCAGACGATAAAGAAGACTATGATACCACTATTAAGATTAGGTCTACCCCGGGGTTGCCCAGATGTTTGGGCTGCGGGTCCACCAAGCACCAATACAAAGCAAGAGAGTGTCTGGCGAGGGGCAAACGCTGCGGCAAGTGTGGACTCCTACATCATTTCGCGAGGGCCTGCAAAAAGTTTGAGCGAGGGGAATGGCAACACAGAATGGATTCCCCCGCCACGACTCCTACGGTTATTCACACCATCTCCCCGAGCACAGATGGCCGTATTTATTGTGACGTGATGCTGGATGGCATGGAAGTGCCGTTGTTGGTGGACACGGGTGCAGCAGCATCTGTGTTGAATTGGCCTACTGTGAGGAGTTTGTTCCCGCATTACCGTGTGAGAGGACTGTCGACACCGTATTGTGGCTATGGAGGTAACAAGCTAGCCATCATGGGTTTGGTGGAGCTGACAGAGAGGTACAAGTTGGCTGTGGTCTCAAATATCCAGTTCGTGGTGACTGTCAAGGGGTTGAACGTGATGGGCTGCGACCTGTTTTATGGACTGGGCTTCACAATCACCAACGGTATCGGAGAGGAGTGGTTGGGCCGTGGTTTGTCGGACCGACCGGTTCCATGCGTGGTGGACAATGCGGTATGGGATGAAGATTGGCCTAGTATTCTGGGAGATGGACAGGACCAATCCCACCCAGGGCCATCGCAGGAGAGTTCTGGTGCCAGGGCCCAAGTTACCCTGGATGTGGGAATTGGGTGGCACGGTGGAACGCCTGTGACGGCAGGTGGAGCTGTGAGGACGGCTCCTTCTGCTTCCGGAATTCAGCCGGGAGGTACTGAGAAGCAAGGGTCTGCAATGGCTTCGCCGGCATTCAAAATGAAAGACAGCGGGGCAAGACCGGCTGGCACGGTGGACAGATGTGCCACACAGGAACACTGGAGGCTGAGTCGGGCTTCTCGTGGGGTCGCTGGAGCGGTTTGAACCGGAAAGGAAGCCCGGTCTAGATGTCGTGGACGTTTGAAGCTGAATCGAACTCCCCTGCGGGTCACTGACGTGGTTTGACCCAGGGAGGAGGCTTGGCTAAGAGCAATCCATGGCAAGCAAAAACGATGAGAGGACCAGGGATGGCTGCAGGTGGTGGCCGTCCGGGAGGATGGTTATCTTCAAATGCACAATGGTTCATGGAGACACCCCAACGAGCTGAGATGTGCTGGTGAGGAGGAGGTGTCAGGGCACCTTTGTTTTGGGATTATTTTAAGTATTTTATTAGGACCACGGCCGTTTTGTCACATGGACTGCATGACAATAGAGATGGCAGAATTACCCGTCTGGCCGTATGGGGGTGGGACAGTAGTCCACCTGTCCCATTTTAGTGTTAGTTATTTGTGTGCATGGATAGGCCCCGTTATTGTACTTATTGTTAGTGTGTGATTCGGGTTATAAATTTGGCTGGGCCTAAATGGTGTGTATGTTTTGGACTTTTCTACGGGAAGGAGGGGATGTAATGTATTAAATATGATTAATATTATATTGTGTGTTATGGGTGACGGCTACACCTTTCTGGTTCTGCCGCCACCCACAGTAACAGGCACGGTCTCTTTTCAACCAGCACCTCTGCCTCGACGGGAGCGCCTTAGAGTTCAGTGAGTTTCTACAATAATGTTCTGTTCTTCTGTATCTTCAGCCTCATCATTGAAGTATTGGTTATGGATTATGGACATAACAGTATGGCCCTCATTCTTACACGAGGTTCTGTCATGCTCCAAATTACCCATCTACCTCAAGGGCACCAAATGTTGAACACTCAAGATTCGGCCAGACACTACCAGAACCTGTAGTTAACATGCTTTTCCTGTACTTCCTAACATGTTGATAAAATTGTACAAGTTTACATTGTCTAAGGTAACTTAATATTGATCAGTATGTTACTGTTTGCAATGAGTTTTTTATTGAACAGCGAAACTATTAATATTGTATGTACAAGTACGTAAAATATTTATATACTTTAAAGTAGTTGGTTTAAACCGTTTACACTACAACAAGCCTTATTTATACATTTATTGAAAATGTTATTATTCGAAGAAAATAAAAATGCTTTGAAACTGATAACACTTGTTCATGCAAGTTATATTTGAACCCATCAAATCACATGTACAAAAATGGGTATGTAAATTCTGAAGTATTTCTCCTTTGTAAATGGTCCTATGGTGAAGAAAAATTCAGTTAAGCATCAATACAAAGGAAGAAGAGCACAAAATTTATGTCATAAGTTGTAGGCCAGTCTGAGTCTGTAGTTGCCGTTTATATTTCATGGTGACGAAGGGAGAAATTTCTGGCCATATATTCTGTGACGGCTCTCCTTACAGCATGAGCAGCATCGTCTGGGTGGTGTGATTGAAGGTGTGGCTGTGCTGCTGGCTGGGCCGTGGTTCTCTCAAGAGAAGCTGCCTCTTCTACCCAGGTGGGGTTGAGTAATCCCCCTTCTCTCTCACAGAAATCGTGCAGAGCACAACAAGTGACAGCAACAAAAGGCGAGAAGGCGAAGTGGAAGTCGCTCCGTTTGAGAAGGACACGCCATCTTGACTTCAGTCTTCCAAAAGCAATTTCCACTGCTGTCTTAGCAGCACTCGGATATTAAAAGACTCTTCCTGAGGGGTGAGAGCAGATGTGTGGGGATACCCTTTCATGAGCCAGTCCAGCAGGTGGTAGGCTGGGTCACCAAGCACAAAAAAGCTGACAGATGTTCCATTTATGTCTCGAACATGCTGTAAAGTATAAGAAAAATGTAGTGAGCTTCCAGTAGGTATGACCATGGTAGTTATTTTTTTTTTCCTTTTTAAAGGGGCTTAGGTTTCTGTCTATAGTGTGAGTGGTAAGTGGAACAAAAAAATCTACAATATGCTGCCACTTAGTGATGAGTTTTTTTTTAAGGGAACTTAGACAAGCTCTGGCTCTAGCCCATCATTAGCATAATTAAAAATGATAATGGTGAGTTTCCCTTTAAATAAAATTATGTACTTATCAGTAAGTGCTGGCTTACACATTTAGACTACTTTATGGCCGTGAACTCTGACCTTTGATTGAGGAACTGATTATTGTGCACTACTTTCTGAGGTAGGTATAAGCATATGGAATGGAGTGAAAATTTTTAATAACCAAATTTTAAAAATAAAATTCAATGCGCATTCAATGTGCACGTGGGCAATGACAGTGAAACCTGGAGGGGGGTGATTGGGAGGAACGGCCTGCTCGATCTGAATCCGAGTGGTGTTCAGTTATTGGACTTCTGTGCTAACCACAGTTTGTCCATAACGAACACCATGTTCAAGCATAAGGGTGTCCATATGTGCACCTGGCACCAGGACACGCTAGGTTGCAGGTCGATGATCGATTTTGCTATCGTGTCATCAGACCTGCGACCGTATGTCTTGCACACCTGGGTAAAGAGAGGTGCAGAGCTATCAACTGATCACCACCTGGTGGTGAGTTGGATCCGATGGCAGGGGAGGAAGCCATTCAGACCTGGTTGACCCAAACGTATAGTGAGGGTGTGCTGGGAACATCTGGCTGAGGCCCCTGTCTGGGAGGTCTTCAACTCCCACCTCCGGAAGAACTTCAACCACATTCCGAGGGAGTCTGGAGACATGGAGTCTGAATGGGCCATGTTCTCCACCTCTGTTGTTGAAGAGGCGGTCCAGAGCTGCGGCCGCAAGGTGGTCGGTGCATCTCGTGGTGGCAACCCCCCAACCAAGTGGTGGACACCAGTGGTGAGGGGGGCCATTAAGCTGAAGAAGGAGTCCTATCAACCTTGGTTGGCTTGTGGGACTCCCAAAGCAGCTGAGGTGTACTGGCAGGCCAAGCGAAGTGCAGCTTGGGTGGCTGCTGAAGCAAAAACCCGGGTATGGGAGGAGTTCGGTGAGGCCATGGAACAAGACTTTCGGTCGGCCTCGAAGAGATTCTGGCAAACTGTCCGGCAGCTCAGGAGGGGAAAGCAGCTCCCTGTCCACACTGTGTATGGTGCCGATGGGACACTGTTGACTTCGACTGAGGATATCGTCAGGTGGTGGAAGGAATACTTCGAGGATCTCCTCAATCCCACTGATATGCCTTCCACAGAGGAAGCAGGGTTTGGGGACAAGGGGGAAGATTGGCCTATCACAGGGGCTGAGGTCGCCAAGGTGGTTAAAAATCTCCTTGGTGGCCGGGCCCCGGGGGTGGACGAGATTCGCCCTGAGTACCTCAAGGCCCTGGATGTTGTTGGGCTGTCATGGTTGACATGCCTCTGCAACATTGCGTGGAGGTCGGGGGGCAGTGCCTTTGGCATGGCAAACCGGGGTGGTGGTTCCTCTCTTCAAAAAAGGGGACCGGAGGGTGTGCTCCAACTTTAGAGGGATCACACTCCTCAGCCTCCCTGGGAAGGTCTATGCCAAGGTACTGGAGAGGAGAGTCCAGCCGTTGGTCGAACCTTGGATTCAGGAGGAGCAACGTGGTTTTCGTCCTGGCCGTAGGACATCGGACCAGCTCTTTACCCTCTCGAGAATTCTTGAGGGTTCGTGGGAGTTTGCCCAACCAGTTTACATGTGTTTTGTGGACTTGGAGAAGGCATTTGACCACGTCCCTCATGGTTTTTTGTGGGGGGTGCTTCGGGAGTATGGGGTATCGGGCTTGTTGTTATGAGCTATTTGGTCTGTGTACGACCGTTGTGAGAGTTTGGTTCGTATTGCCAACACTCGGTCGGAGTCATTCCCAGTGACAGTTGGACTCCGCCAGGGCTGCCCTTTGTCACCGATCCTGTTCATAATTTTTATGGACAGGATTTCTAGGCGCAGCCAGGGAATGGAGGGTGTCATGCTTGGTGACCACAGGATCTCATCTCTGTTGTTTGCAGATGATGTTGTCCTGTTGGCTTGCCGCTGAGTGTGAAGCGGCTGGGATGAGAATCAGCACCTCCAAGTCCGAGTCCATGGTCCTCAGCCGGAAAAAGGTGGATTGTCCTCTCTGGGTTGGGGACAGGCTTCTGTCCCAAGTGGAGGAGTTTAAGTATCTTGGGGTCTTGTTCACGAGTGAGGGGAAAATGGAGCGAGAGATTGACAGACGGATTGGAGCAGCATCTGCAGTGATGCGGACATTGTACCGGTCTGTTGTGGTGAAGAAGGAGCTTAGTTCTAAGGCAAAGCTGTCGATTTACCAGTCAATCTACGTTCCTGCTCTCACCTATGGTCACAAGCTTTTGGGTAATGACCGAAAGAACAAGATCGCGGATACAAGCGGCTGAAATGAGCTTTCTCCGTAGGATTGCTGGACTCAACCTCAGAGATAGGGTGAGGAGCTCAGTCATCCGGGAGAGGCTCAGAGTAGAACCGTTGCTCCTCCACACTGAAAGGAGTCAGTTGAGGTGGTATGGGCATCTGATTAGGATGCCTCCTGGACGCCTCCCACTTGAGGTGTTTTGGGCACGCCCCACTGGGAGGAGACCCAGGGGCTGACCCAGGACTCGGTGGAGAGACTATGTCTCCCAGCTGGTCTGGGAACGCCTTGGTATCCTCTCTGAAGAGCTGGAGCAGGTGGCTGGGGAGAGGGAAGTCTGGGCTTCTCTGCTCGAACGGCTGCCTCCGCGACCCGGACCTCCGGAAAAGCGGTAGAAGATGGATGGATGAAAATATCTGAATTCTTTTAACAGTTGTGTCTAAGGTGCCCAAACTTTTTTTGCATAGCACAAACGTATGAAACCCCCCCCCCCCCAATTTATGAAAAGTAAATTTGCATTAATGATTGCTGGTAATACTGCAATCTTTACATATCCTTCAGAGACTGTTTTTATCTTTTTAATTAAATATGCCATTTGTCAAGGGGTGACCAAATTTCTGCACACCACTATAAACAAGTCATCTTTTCTCACAGGACTTGCAAGTGAATACTGCCAATGGACATGAATATGATTATGAAATAACAGTGCATATTTTAATCCTCTCATTGCTGGCCCACACATACCTTGGGAAGATGGTGGGCCTTGGGGAACAGGTTAGACTGCTTCAAAATGGTGGCATCATGGGCACTTCCAGGCACTTTGCAGCTTGCACTCCAAAAGCTCGAAGCAGACACGTATTGTACACATTACCTATACACACTATTGCTGTGTGTATACACTTATTAGGTTTTGTTTTGAGGCCCTTGGTAAAAGTAGTGAATTTACTGTATATTAAACCTTTTTGGTTTAAAAAAAAAGTTAACAGTGGCCAATAAAAATTAATTAGGAATTCATATTATTGAAAATATCTAATAATATCTACACTAAACTTACCAAATGTTGTCATCAACCATGCCTTACAGAACATAAGACGTCCAACCTTTTCTGTTAACGAAATCCCTGTAGCCATCACTGGGGCTAGGACAGGGATGTGGGTCCCATCAGCACATCCAGTGACTTGAGGGATGTGAAACTTAGCCTCAAAATGTTGGGCTGTGGCACAGGCTTCTTCCAGTGTGGGGATTTTGATGAACAGGTGTATTAATTTAGTCACGATGGCTTTGCAAAACACGCACACAAACTTCATCATGGTTGACTTGTGGACACCAAACTGATGAGCAATCAACCTGTATTCTCCGCAGCAACCGAGTTTGTACAGTGCAATTGCTGCTCGCATTTCCAGAGGTATAGTGGAACGCACAGTCACCTCGTCGGGAACGGGGCTCATAACATCTTTCAAAATTTCACAATTTTACAAACGCTCTCCGCAACATTCTAAAATTCTCCCTCCATTCTGTATCTGTGAAGTCTTTCAACATGACTCTCTCCCACCAGTCTTTGCTCCAAACTCGCATCCAGCAAGCATGGGGCTTTGGTGGTACCAGCGAAGGTTTGGTGCTGAGACCAAGTGCAGATGCTTGTTGGAGAAGAGCTAGCCATCTTTTTCTGCTCTTGCAGACAAGACGAAAAAGCAGAGAAGTGTTAAATAAGTTTTGTCAATGTAAAAACTCCCAAATTAACAGTGCAGTATTAACCGAACTGCCATTTTGACAGTTAACCCAAATGTTTTGGAAATAATGGCAATTACATTTTACGTCTTATATGTCAGTTACGTCTTGTGCGTGTGGGGAGAAATCCGATAATTGACCATATTATATATACAGTATTTTCCCAGTTGACAGATTACTGAAATGCATGTAAACACCTAAAACCGTTTATTACCTTTATCAGTTTACTCCAGTAATTGGTTTACTCATGACCATGTAAACAGGGTCACTGTAAAACTCCTCTGTAAAAGTGTGTTCAAAATTGGACAGTTAGCACTGAACCATTTAAAAATGCATCAGAGGATTAAAAATCACATGAGAAGAACTATTTCTCAACTTATCTGTTCATTGAAGCATGCACAGAATATCACAGCTGTGGGTCATTGTCCTCAGCACGACCTGACAGGATCAGACCCTGAAAAAGAAAAGGGTATATAGTCTTCTGGTTCTGGGGCGGTCCCAGCAACCTCACACAATGGCTATCTTCTTGTTGAGCTGATCAGGACCGATGTCTCCATCAAATGCCTCCTCGCCCTGGAAATGAACCCTGGTAAGTGCTTCCTGTTTATGTTCTTCTGTCTCCTTTCGGTTCCTTATCGCAACCCATGACCCAGACACCTTTCTCTATCAGAATCAGAATCAGCTTTACTGGCCAAGTATGCACAACACATACAAGGAATTTGACTTTGGCTAAAAACTTGCTCTCGTTGTTCAGGTGGAGGATTTAAATAAGATTTAAATAAGGATTCAATGACAACAGAGTATGTACAGTAAATTACAGTCTGTCCACGTTTCTATAAAAGGATGCAAATATATACAGGAATATATGCAGTTATTTACTCAGACTATCCACACTTTGCAGAAATATATGAAAAAAAATATAGTCATACAGTATTTCAATGTGAACTCAGATTCAGTGATATAGCTGATATAGTGATGAGCTGAGGAGCTCATTTAGCAGCAGACTACATCATCCCAGGTGCACAACCGAGAGGTTTCGTAGGTCCTTCCTACCAACGGCTGTCAGACTGTACAACCTAAGCAGGGCTGCTCGCAGAGATAGCAAAAAGACGTAACAAACTAATAGTTTTTTTTGAATGCAAAAGATGCAATAGACTTACACAATGGTCCTCTCCGGCATACAACTAGGAACATACCGGTCGCTATGGAGGGTGAGAATATGTATGGGCACATAATCATACCATGTAGGATAACTAAATAGACGGTTATGCTGTTTCATCCCACCTAGCAACAATGCTCTGCACTGTGTGTGTTTATATATTTACATATTTATTCCATCTAGCTACAATGCTCTGCACTGGGTGTGTTTATATTTATATATCTATATATTTATTCCATCTAGCTACAATGCTCAGCACTGGGTGTGTTTATATTTATATATCTATATATTTATTCCATCTAGCTACATTGCTCCGCACTGTGTGTGTTTATATACTTGCATATTTATTCCACCTAGCTGCAATGCTCCGTACTGTGGGTGTTTATATATTTACATATTTATTCCATCTAGCTACAATGCTCTGCACTGTGTGTTCATATATTCATATATTTATTCCATCCAGCTACAATGCTCTGCACTGTGTGTCTGTGTGTGTATATATATATTTTATAGTAATATGTACATATGTATATTAGCTGCTCTTGCTTGCTTGTTTTTTTTTTTTTTTCTTGCCTTCTGATTGTTGCTCTGAGTGTTGCTATCCCTGTGCTGTTGCAATCCTGGAATTTCCCCGTTGTGGGACTAATAAAGGCTTATCTTATCTTATAATGTGAATGAAGTAAAAAGCAGTGTGAGAGTTATGTGCAATGTAAGAATGGATGAAAAGTCATGAGTACAGCAACAGGTAGGACTAGGTGAATGTTAGGAATTCATCAGAGTGATGGCTTGAGGAAAGAAACTGTTCCTGTGACGGGTGGTTTTGACCTTCAGTGATCTGTAACGACGACCAGAAGACAGAAGTTCAAACAGTTTGTGGCCGGGGTGTGACGGGTCAGCACAGATGTTTCCCGCCCGTTTCCTGGTTATGGACCGATATAAGTTCTCAATGGAGGGTAGGTCGGTACCAATGATCCTCTCCGCAGACTTAATGATCTGCTGCAGTCTGGTCTTGTCCTGTTTAGTGGCACATCCAAACCAGACAGTGATGGAAAAGCAGAGGACAGATTGGATGATGGCGGTGTAGAAGACAACCAGCAGCTCCTGAGGCAAATCAAACTTCTTGAGCTGACGCAGAAAAAACAACCTCTGCTGGGCCTTTTTCTGGACAGTGTCTATATGGGAGGACCACTTCAGGTTCCGGGAGATTGTGGTACCCAGAAACTTGAATGAGTCCACAGTGGACACTGTGCTGTTGAGGATGGTGAGTGGGGGGAATGAAGGAGGGTGTCGCCTGAAATCCACAGTCATCTCCACCGTTTTGGCTGGGTTAAGTTCAAGATGGCTCTGGCCGCACCAGAGGATCAGCTGCTCCACCTCCCGCCTGTATGCAGACTCATCACCATCCCGGATCAAACCGATGACTGTGGTGTCGTCCGCAAACTTCAGGAGCTTCACCGAAGGGTCCTCTGAGATGCAGTCGTTGGAGTAGAGGGAGAAGAGCAGTGAGGAAAGGACACATCCTTGGGGGGAGCCAGTACTAATTTTTCGGGAGCTGGATGTAAATCTCCCTAGCTTCACCTGTTGCCACCTGTCAGTCAGAAAGCTGGAGATCCACTGGCAGGTGGAGGGGGGCACCTTGAGCTGGAGGAGATTCTGATGAAGAATGCCTGGGATGATGGTGTTGAATGCTGAGCTGAAGTCGACAAACAGGATCCTGGCGTACGTCCCTGGGGAGTCGAGGTGTTGCAGGATGTAGTGTAGTCCCATATTCACTGCATCATCCACTGACCTGTTTGACCGGTAGGCAAACTGCAGTGGGTCCATCAGGGGGCCTGTGACGACCTTCAGGTGGTTCAGCACCAATCTCTCCAAGGATTTCATGACCACAGAGGTCAAGGCAACAGGTCTGTAGTCGTTTAATCCTGTAACAGAGGGTTTCTTGGGAACTGGAATGATGATGGAGCGTTTGAAGCAGGAAGGCACATCACACAGCTCCAGTGATCTATTAAAGATCCGGGTGAAGATGGGGGCCAACTCGTTGGAGCAGACTCTCAGGCAGGACGGAGACACACCATCAGGTCCTGCAGCCCTCTTGATCTTTTGTCTCTGAAAGACCCGGCGCACCTCCTCTTCACAGATCGTTAGTGCTGGTGGGAGGTCAGAGTGGAGGAGGGATGGAGTTCCTGTGGCTGCAGATAATCCTTTTGTGTGGGTGGGAGGTGAGAACTGTAGGTTCTTTTCAAACCTACAGTAAAAGCTGTTTAGGTCATATGGTATATGTATAGGTATATGTAAGCAGAAGCAGTTCTTCATTGCTAGGCAATAGTGGGTGTATGTGCGTAGCGCTAAAAACCCACATCCTGTTATGTACGCGTGTAGCAGTGCAAAAACATTTCTCTATATATACACAGAAAGCATTTCTTCACTGCAAGAGCAGTTGGGGTGTGTGTGTGTTAACTAAGCCACTTGCTGTTATTCATGCAGCAGAAAGCACATGGTGTGACCCATCTTATCTAATTAATACATTCTGAAATAAAACATTCTTATCTAACTAAAATATTCTATCACAATACACTGAATAAACGGATTACTGGAGGGTAAACCACTTGAGTTAATGACTCCTGTTACATGGCCTTTATCAGATTATTCTGTTTACATGGTCACTTGAATAATCGGATAACTGCAGAAATCCAATCATAACCAGTTTATTAGTGTATATGTAAACATGATCAATGAGTAACTTGTCATGACAGCGTCAAAGGAATATAATTACTTGAGAATGTGTTTACACAATCAATTTAGACCATAACCATTTATTTAATACATGTATAGACATAATGATTAACAATGATCTACGTGTTGACTAAACAAAAGTTAACAAATGTGTAGTTTACTGTATAATGAAAATTAGTCTGTCACTTTGATTACGACTGCTACATTTTTCAATGAAACACACCATAACAGCAAAGTAAAAGACACAAGTAACCCTTAATTTACTACTAATAGATGCATCTAACTTTGCATTTAGTATAAAGTGTGTTTTTCTGCCTTGAAAGTGCAGTAAGTATACAGGTACCAAAAATACGTTATATGTAGTGTGTGTGTGTGTGGGGGGGGGGGCTGAAACGTTCCAAAGCTAACTAAGAAGGGGTTATGCCTTTGAGGGTCAAGATGAGAGCTTCTATACTGCAGGGATCCAATCACTGCAACACCAATGGAAGAAGTGTTTGGACCGAAGTGGAGACTATGTTGAAAAATAAACGACATTTGGTCAACTTTGACCACTGCATCATGGTAGGCCTATGAACTTTTCAGCCCCCACCCCAATTATATATAATTAAAACAAAATGTATCAAAAATAACACTTTTAAATAAAATGAACAGAAAAAAATTTAATCTCTACGTGCATCAAAAAAACAAAACAAAAACCCGGAGTGGCGGCCTAGTTGGTAGAGCATCCATCCCACATCTGGAAGGCCTGGGTTCAAATCCTGGCCGGGCCATGCCAAAGACCAAATAAAAGTGGAACTTCCTACCGTCCAGCTTGGTGCTCAGCAATAATGGAACGGAGGAGAGAAATTTGTGGCGGCGCCTTGCATGGCAGTGACCCCTCTGGTTCTAGATGTGATTAACATTGTAGAGAAGAGAAACGTAATTTTGATCTACTGTATGTGATTGGCTGTATGGCTTGAATGACAATAAAGTTACCTTTATCATTGTAACACGATGCAGTTCCTGAAACCTGTACTTTAGCACAGCACTTTTGCAGATATTCAGATGTAGCCACACGGATGTGGTGTTAAGATCAAAATGAAGACAAGTATGAACTGAACCATCAGTACTCAACCCTCCAGAACAGTTTATAAAAATATACATCAAGCAAATATATTAGATACAATTCATCAGTTATTTAAAAAAAACATTAGCATTTGTTAGTCTACATTATATTTTCCATCAGTGATGTTTCACTCCCATGTAACTGAGAGCATGCGGCAACTCAGCTCCCACAGCTTCTCAGCCATTTGGTCGTTTCTACCAGCTGAAGAGGGCGTAGCAGGAGCACAGTCACTGTGAATAAAGACATTTTACGTGAGTAATGCCATCATCATTGGAAGGCTTGTTTGTGAAGCATTCCCCTCACAACGAATGTTATCAATAGGTTTCTATGCCATTACGCTATGAAGTGAATATGGAACCATTATATTTGTGACAATATCTATACAGTAAATACAACCACCTGCTTAAGAATTACTAATCTACATGCAATCTGATTTGGACAAAACTGTTCTCAAAGCAAGAAGTAAGCAGTGATGCTGGTGCTGTCTGCTGCTTGTATGCTAAGACAAATTTACATTTAAAAATTTACCATTCTAAAGAATAGGGATAGAAGAGATGTCTAAACAATATACGCAGCTGCTATATTAGCCCTACAATTCCACCAAATAATGTATGCTGCCAACATCCCCATAGGACTTTAAATACAGTTTTGAAAATGTTGACATCATGGTGTTTTACTGTTTTGATAATACTACAGTCATGTGAAAAAATTTGGATACCCCTTTAAATATTCAGTTCTTTATTAAGAAATGTTCACGTATCTATGTCTAACCTTGTTTTTGTTTTTATTTGCATTTTTTAAAATTCCTTTTAGCCATTATAAGTGGGAATGAATGTGGGGGTGTCCTAATTTATTCTTCACTGTGTTTAGAATTACATTTTACAGAAAATCTGAAAAAAGTCTTTAATTCATTTTTAATTGTTTTGTTGTATTACATGAATCTCCCAGTATTTTTAACATTGATATTAAATATCCATATGTCCAAATATGTAAAAAAAACCACAGGCTTATACAGGGTGTCCTAATTTTTTTCACATGACTATGTCCTCATATGGAGGTGAGGTGGGGTGACGGATGCTACTAAAAACTAGTCTCCCATGCTGGAGACCCACATTCACATAACTATCTTGCCTTGTTTTTAGCGCAGTCTGTGTTAACTTTCAATTCTGCAGTCATAAGTCACTACCTTCACACATTACATTAAATAGATCATTAAGATATGGTGTTGTCAGGGGGTTACAAAAAGAGGAAGTTCTATTTTACAGACATTACAACTTTAACCCTCCACCGTGTTAATTCTTGTCATTATTTACACGACCACTAGAGGTCGCTTATTGTCAAAATGTACATATACTGCAGGTTGTGTATGGAGTTCTCTGTTGGGGAATGGCTGCAGGTCAGGTTTCCCTTTCAAAAGAGATTTTATTATCAGTGGGGCTTCCTCATAAAATAGGATAACTTCTACAACCTTGAATATCTTCATAGGGTTCGGCCAAACAAGGCAGTCATACATCCTGATACTGGATTTTAAAGCTATTTTAATTATGTATTCATGTATCTCTTGATGAGTTTCTCAGTAATAAAAAAACAGTCTAACAAAGTGAAAATATCATGGATGGAGCTATAAAACAGATTTCCAGTGATGATGGACACAATTTCACAAACAATATGATTGTTGTATTTTACAGGTGTACCTGTAGTATCCACCACTCTCCTTCTCCAGTGATGGTTCCACCGCACAGTAAATTGTAGTTTGAGCACCATCGACAGAGGTTTTGGTGAAAGGCTTGGCAATCTTTAAGAAAAACTGTTGAGGGCCACTCAGATGGCGCCACAATTCTGTCTGAACAACTCCCGGATGGAGAGAGTAGGTTGTCACACCTGTGCCTAAAACCAGAAACAAGGCAGTCAGAGACAGCAGACTTCACACCCACTGTAAAAGACTATCATTAATTAAGAAGCATTTCTTTGAAAAAAAACAAAAACAAACCCTGCAATACACAGGGTTAAAGATGCACTCCGGTGGATATAAATGCCCTAAAAAAAAAATAAAAATCTACAATGTCTAAAATGGTATCTTATACCCCTCTTTCTATTAAAAAAAACCTTTCATTTTCTTACAGTTTTGTGTCAAAATTTTTTCACTTTTCCTCCTCCTTCAAACACCAGGATCTGTGATTACTAGGCCCACCCACATCCCCCAAGGCTAATAGCGGCTAGTGTTATCAGAGTAAATCCTGTAATCAAAACCCTTACCGGTAGAAGGACATGCCCAGTTGTATGCATGGTGGCCCAGGATAATGACTGAAACTGCATCAGTCCTTAAAAGGAGTTTAATAGTAAAAGCCATCTTAATTTGGGTCAACTTTTAAAAGCAGCTGGTTAAAAAAATGGTAACTGGCCTAGAGGCTAACTTCATTTAGACCAGAGTCCTACTTGGCTTAACACTACTGACACACCAGTGCCATGCATGATACATCACCAAAAATGCTCTGTCTAAACTTGCCTTTTTCAGGGAGTGGGACTTAAGATAAACTTTAAAGCAAAAAAACCAAGACATGAGACATTTGAGTATTTTGCTCTTGATGTGATCTGTCCAGGGTGTACCCTGCCTCTCGCCCAAAGATGCTGGGATAGGCTCCAGCCGTCCCCCCCCCCCCCCCCCGCGACCCGAAAAGGATTACACGGAAGAAGATGAATGAATGAATGAAACATCTTTTCTTCTTCTTTCGGCTGCTCCCTTTAGGAGTCGCCACAGCGGATCATCTGTCTCCATCTCACCCTATCCCTTGCATCTCCCCCGTAACACCAGCCCTCTCCATGTCCTCCTTCACTATATTCATGAATCGTCTCTATGGTCTTCCTCTTTTCCTCCTGCCTGGCAGCTCCATCTTCAACATCCTTTGTCCAATATATCCACTATCCCTCCTCTACACATGTCCAAACCATCTCAGCCTTGCCTCACTTACTTTGTCTCCAAACCGCTCAACCTGAGCTGTCCCTCTGATATACTCATTTGTAATCTTGTCTCTCCTAGTCACTCCCAAAGAAAATCTTAGCATCTTCAACTCTGCCACCTCCAGTTCCATCTCCTGTCTTTTTGCCAGCGTGACGAGTCTCCAAACCATACATCATAGCAGGTCTCACAACCATCTTGTAAATCTCCCCTTTCACTCTTGCTGCTATGCTTCTGTCACAAATTACCCCTGACACTCGTCTCCACCCACTCCATCCTGCCTGCAATTTCTTCTTCACCTCTCTTGTGCATTTTCCATTGCTTTGGATGGCTGACCCCAGGTATTTAAACTCATCTACTTTCACCACCTCTACTTCTTCCATCTTCACCATTACACCTGCCCCCCTCTCATTCACACTCATGTATTCTGTCTTACTTTTGACTTTCATTCCTCTTCTCTCCAGAGCATACCTCCACCTCTCCAGGTTCTCTTCCACCTGCCCCCTACTCTCACTACAGTTCACAATGTCATCTGCAAACATCATGGTCCATGGAGACTCCTGCCTGACCTCATCTGTCAGCCTGTCCATCACCATGGCAAACAAGAAGGGGCTCAGGGCCGATCGCTGATGTAACCCCAGCCACATCTTGAACCCATCTGTCACTCCTATAGCACATCTCACCACTGTCTTGCTGTCCTCATACATATCCTGCACCACTCTCACATACTTCTCTGCCACTCCTGACTTTCTCATACAGTACCACGCTTTCTCTCTTGGTACCATATCATATGCGTTCTCTAGATCCACAAAGACACAGTGCAACTCCTTCTCACCTTCTCTATACTTCTCCATCAGGACGTTTAGAGCAGACATTGCATCTGTAGCACTCTTTCTTGGCATGGAACTGTACTGCTGCTCACTGATTGTAACCTCCCCTCTTAGCCTGGCTTCAACAACTCTTTTCCATAACTTCATAGTGAGTCTGATCAACTTTATGCCTCTATAGTTACTACAGCTCTGAGCATCACCTTTGTTCTTGAAAATTGGTACCAAAACAGTTCTTCTCCACTCCCCAGGCATCCTCTCACTCTCCAAGATTGTGTTAAACAATCTGGTTAAAAAGTCCACTGTCATCTCTCCTAAACATCTCCATACCTCCACAGGTATAACATCTGGACCAACTGCCTTTCCATTTTTTATCCTCTTCAAAGCTGCCCTCACTCCTGCCTTGCTAATCTTCGGGACTTTCTTGCTCACCATCTTTCCTTCATCCATCCTCCTCTCTTTCTCATTTTCTTTATTCATCAGCTCTTCAAAGTACTCCTTCCATCTTCTCAACACACTCTCGTCAATTGTTAGTACATTACCATTTCTGTCCTTAATCAGCCTAACTTGCTGCACATCTTTTCCAGCTCGATCTTTCTGTCTAGCCAATCGATACAAGTCCTTTTCTCCTTCTGTAGTGTCCAGCTTCTAATACAACTCACTATATGCCTTTTCCTTTGCTACCTGTCTCTTTGCCATGTGCCTAGCTTCCAAATACTCATGTCTACTTTCTTCACCTCCCTGACTATCCCACTTTTTCTTTGCTAACCTCTTCCTTTGAATACTTTCCTATACCTCCTCATTCCACCACCAAGTCTCCTTGTCTTCCTTCCTCTGTCCACTGGATACACCACATACCCATTTCCCTCAATATTTTTGCTGTATTTTCCCAGTTATCTGGTAATTTTTCCCTACCACCCAGAGCCTGTATCAACTCCCTCCTGAGCTCTGTGTGACCTTCTTCCTTCTGTAACTTCCCCCACTTAATCTTTAGCTCTGCCTTCACCGTTTTCCTCTTCTTGCTTTCCAAAGTCATCCTACAGACTACCATCCAATGCTGTCTAGCTACATCCCATACATTCTCTTACACTGTATCTCTTTCAGATTTCTCCTTCTGCATCAGAAGTAGTCCACCTGTGTGCACCTTCCTCCACTCTTGTAAGTCACCCTATGTTCCTCTCTCTTCTTAAAGTATGTGTTCACCACAGCCATTTCCATCCTTTTAGCAAAATCCACAACCATCTGTCCTTCCACATTTCTCTCCTTAAAATCATACCTACCCAGAACCTCATCATCACCTCTGTTCCGTTCACCAACATGCTCATTAAAGTCCGCCCCAATCACCACTCTCTCCCCCCGGGAACACTCTCTACCACTTCATCCAACTTACTCCAGAATTCCTGTTTCTATTCTACCTGACATCCAACTTGTGAAACATACACACTGGCAATATTCAACATCACATCTTTGACTTCTAGCTTCAAACTCATGATTATGTTTGACTCCCTCTTCACCTCCTAAACACTCTTCACATACTCTTCCTTCAAGATTACTCCTGCTCCATTTCTCTTCCTATCTACACCATGGTAGAACAGTTTAAATCCACCTTCAATGCTCCTAGTCTTGCTTCCCTTCCATCTGGTTTCTTGAACACACAGTATATCTAGCTTTCTTTTCTCCATCATATCAACCAACTCTCTGCCTTTACCAGTCATAGTCCCTACATTTAATGTCCCTGCTCTCACTTCTACATTTCCTTTTATCTTTCTCCCTCCCAACATGCCTTCCTCCTCTGCTCCTCCTCGAGCTTCGACCAACAGTAGCCCAATTTCCACCGGCACCCTGTCAGTTAACAGCACCAGTGGTGGTCGTTGTTAACCCAGGTCTTGACCAATCCGGTATGGAAGTCTTATTTGTCATGATCCACATGTTTGATTTGGCAAAGGTTTTACATTGGATGCCCTTCCTGACACAACCCTCCCCATTTACCCGGGCTTGGGACCAGCACTAGGAGTACACCAGCTTGTGAACCCCCGTGGCTGGGTTGCTCTTGATATGTCTTGTAAGTCATAAAATAACATGTTACAGGCATGCCAACAAGAAAACAAAAAAGCTTGATTTTTGGCAGCGTGTCACTTTAAATATTTGGTGCTACATTGCCGCCTGCAGTCAATGCTCAATGCTCAATGAGCAGCTCCATCACACTGAACACTTATTTCCCTTAGCCATTTGATTTGCTACTTGTTCCATTGCTAGCATAGGATCATTACAAACGAGGAGGTTGGACACTAGCCAATGAAGGTGTTGCCAAGCATCCATTAGGGGTGGGCAGTTAATTGAAAATAACTGAAACCGATGCTCACAACCTCTAACTGACAAAATTTTGCTCATAACTGGTCATTTAATTTTTGGGGGTTTTAAATACTTTATCAACTGTGTGTGCTCATGCACAGTCCCCTTATGTATGTGGACCCTAAATAAACAATTAAATTTAATATGAATTGAGCAATAATCATCTGGTGTTTAAGTAAGTCTTTCCCATCTCTCTAAGGAAAGAACTGCACAAATGCATTGTCGTTGATGGCTGCAGCTGTGCTTGGCTCATGGAGTCTCTCACCTTGATTTTAATCGACTGTATCCTGGTAGCAATCTAAAACCAAAGTGTTTGCAATAGTTGCTTCAGATTCGTATTATGAATGTAAAAATCATGATGTCAGTGTGCTAGTGGATGACAATGACACAAATTTACAAAATACATTTTCACAATAAATCAAGAAGTTTATCAATAAATCTGTCTCTTTTTCTCTGATGGAGACATTATATTTACAGTACCAGTCAAAAGTTTTGACACATCTCCTCATTCAAAATTAATATGTCAGTATGTCCCAGTTTTTGACTGGTACCGTTTATTGTAATATAATATTTACACATTATTCCTAAATAATCATTCATAAAGATAATTAAGTAAAAATGAAAATAAGAAGTAGAGCTGGGGAGTATATGGACCAAAAATCATATCTCAATATGCTTTTATTTGAATTACTTTTTTTTATGTTAAACAACGCCAGAAAGATAGTTGGAAGTTTAAGTCACATTTGACAAATGTCACACAACTCAAAATATAGAACAAAAATGAAGTAGAGTAAATAAAAATACTCTGTCTCCATTTTGGACCTGCCGTCTATGGTTGATCTGTCCGTTACAGTAAAATTGTGCCAAACATGTAAACTAGTAGTTGTTATGTAAAAAAACAACAACATAAAAACAGATTCAACAACTAAACTTACGTCTCACCTTAAATGTTTTCAGATTTTTATTTTTTGCTCTAAAGATATCAGAGAAAATTTACTAAGTATCAAGTTTAAATCAAGTCAGTTCAGAACCTCACCACACCTCCTGAGGTGAGGTAATGGAACAAATACCTAACGTGAAACTTAAAAAAAAAAAAAAAAAAAAAAATCTTCACACCAAATTAACTGCAGTGAATAACAACGATACAAGAGGAGTATACACACCTTCTAGGCGTTTAGCCAGTGAGCGGGTGAAGAGGACGTTGGCTAGCTTGCTCTGGGCATATGCTTTGTTCTTGTCGTATCCTTTCTCGCTATTGATGTCATCTAGATTGACGGCGCTGATGAAGCTGTGAGCCATGGACGACACATTGATAATCCGGGCTGGTGCTGATCTTTTGACCAGGTCAAGTAACAAATATGTCAGCAGAAAATGACCTGAAAAGAAGGAAATAAGGTATGGATTATTTTTTGTTAAGTAATATATCCAACCTCATATCTACACTGTGTCATAAAATACCAGGATGTAAAAAACAGAAAAAGGAGAAGAGAAAAAAATAAACAAGCCCAGCTTTGGGTTACTTTTTTTTTTCTTATATACACTTTTACAATGAAGAATATTTAAAATTAAAACAAAGAAAATTTCAGCTCCACTCATCATCATCATCCGTATTTATTTTTGACAGGACACCATTAATCCCTCAGCTGGTGTGGGTCCTGCTTGACTGCACTTCAGAGTCCCACTCCAGTGGTTCCTGTCCACTGGTTCAACCTGGGCCAGTTGTAGCTTGACCCGGTCCATATGGACACCATCTAGCCATGTCTTCTTCGGTCTTCCTCTTCCTCACCCTCTGCTGCTACCAGGATCGACCTCCATGACCTTCTTAATCCAGCCAACACTCCTCTCCACATGGCTGAACCAATGCAAACGCTAAATGCTCAGTTTAATTGTTTTTTTTCACCCTAAGCACCCTATAAGAGCGAGGATAGTGTACCTGTAAACATGGTGATGCTTCAAAATCAAACCCTGACACAATATTTCAGTCAAATATTAGTATACCAAGCTCTATTGTGAAACAGCATACAACAAATGACAGTAAAATCCTAATGGTAAATTGTGCATTATCACAGAGGACTATACAGTCACAACAGAAGATTATAAGATAACAGAATTCACATTAAAGAAATAAATAATAATAGTAAATGATTGTAAAAAGAAAAAAAATTACACATAAAAAGTTGAAGATTTAGTAAAACAAAATTGAAAGTTTCAAAAAAAAAGTTGAAACTTTATGAGAAAAGTTTGTAAAAGTATTAATTTTAAAAAATGCATAGTAAAAATTAAAAAAGGTGCTAATTATCTTGACAGGACTATTTATACAGTACTATAACTCAACAGTTTTACCTTGATTTTAAGGTTCAAATATGTTTTGGAGCTCCATAGCTGGTAGGATCCACAGTTCAATTTTGATGGGCTAAAATGACTCAGGATTGGTCTTTGCAGATCCAGTAGCGGCAATAAAGCCATTATAAAGGAAGACCAGGCTGCCATCTAGTGGGCATTTTAAGTATATACATTAAGTGGTTCCATGCCCGGATTGGTCCCACATAGGCGATAATTGGTACAAAAATAGTTATTAAAATCAAACCATCATTGGCGCAGCACTTTATTCTAGCCTGATGAGCACACCTCGAGGTCACCAAGAGTCTATACACATACACATGTATGTAACCCAGACCTAGTCAAAGCTGAAATGACATGTACTTAGATGAATGCAGACTCATCTGAAGATCATTGTGCAAATTTGTTGAATATCTAGGCAAGAGAAGTAGCAGTTCTCATGAAGTCACACAAGTGCTCAGATTTCCTGACCGTGACCTTGACCTCAACCTGGATGCAGACCCACCTCAGGATCACTGTACTGTTATCCCTACGTGTTGTATACACTGTGTATGTTAATGCAGATCAACAGCAAGCCAAACTCGTTTTTCACGAGCCAGGAAACCGAGCGTCCTGCTCTTTTATTTCTAGTCTTCTTAGACAGCTTACAGTTGTTTATAACTGTGGCTTGAAGCTCAATGAAAAGCCCGAGTGAAACTAAAAAGAAATAAAAACAAAAAATAAATACATATAATTAAGCTAGCGGCCCCTGGGATAGGACTAATTCCTGGAACAAACGGAAAACACAATACACTTGACAAGCTAGCGGGGCCCTGGGATAAGACTAATTTCTGAAACAATTACACTCTAAAAACGATATCAAATTCACGTATAACAAAAACTTATAAACTGACAAAAATACTAATTGAACTTACAGCCATTGCTTTCGATGGTGTAGGATGGCGTTTAACACACAGGAGGAACGTTTCAGACATTCGCGGGCAGGTTATATTCTCTGCCTTTTTTTTCTCTCTACCGAAGTCCGTTTCTTCTACCCATAAATCATAGCGACAACTGGCTGCGCTTTCAACATAAAATACAGGCGAATTGCCACTAACTATACAGAAATTATTTTTGATACAATTACTATTTTAACATGAATTATTATAAAAAGATTATGACATTTATTATGAACTTATGAACTATATTTTTTAACTATAAAACACACACTACTGAGGGCAGAATAATCACTGTGTGTGAGGTTGATGAGCATTGGGGCAATTGCCTGGGAGTAGTAGTGATTCAATTCAATTTTAATTCAATTCATCTTTATTTGTATAGCACCCAGTCACAACAAAAATCATCTCAAGGCACCAGATACATAAGCACAAGTCATAAATAATTCAGAGAAAAGCCCCAGTGATCAGATGATCCCCTATGAGCAAGCACTAAGCGACAGTGGGAGAGGAAAAACTCCCTTTTAGGAAGAAACCTCTGGCAGAACCAGACTCGGGGGGGCAGTCTTCTGCCACGACTGGTTGGGGGGTGAGGAAGAAAGAAGAGACATACTATTCTTAACATAACAATAACATGCAGGTAGACAGATATGATGTGCAAATTCTATCAAAGCTAATTTGACCTAAGATTACAGCATTTTTATGGGCTTTTTTCAGGCTTATTAAGCTAACTATAGAATCTCATAGGAAACACTGTGAGCAGACACATCTGTACCTGGACCTGGTGGTGTAATGCCCAAACACTATGCACAGTAGGCATAAATAGCAGGGCTTCTTTTTTATATAAGTGGACATAGTAGATACTAAAAATAAAATTCAAAACTATGACATGCAATCTATACTTGTGAATGATGTCTAGTTAAAACATGATATCACATCTAGCTAGCCAGCTGTCACATAGCTCATAAACACAATTAAACACATGTGCAGTGGGCCCCACTGATGCAGACTACAACACTACGCACATGTCTTGCAGTGAAACAGTATACATAGTACCGTTAAACTACTAGTTACAGACATATATTGTAACATGTGGGAAGTCTATTCAAAGGCTTTGTCAAATAGGAAAGTTTTCAGTTTTGTCTTAAAGGCAGAGAGGGTATCAGCCTCACAGACCCAGGCTGGTAACTGGTTCCATAGAAGAGGGGCCTGATAACTGAAAGCCCTACCCTCCATGGTACTTTTAGAGACCTTAGGGATTACTAGGAGTCCTGCATGCTGAGAGTGTAATAATCTGTTAGGATAATAGGGTACGATCAATTCTTTAAAATAACTGGGGGATAGATTATGTATGGTTTTATATGTCAAGAACTTTAAATTTGATTGTGGATTTAACAGGGAGCCAATGAAGGGAGGTTAATATGTGAGAAATATGATCCCTCTTTTTAGTGCCCGTTAATACCCTAGCTGCAGCATTTTGAATTAGTTGGAGAATTTTTAGAGAGTTTTTAGGACAACCTGACAATAGTGAATTACAATAATTAATCTAGAAGTGACAAAGACATAGACTAGTTTCTGTGCATCAGTTTGGGACAGGATGTTCCTGATTTTAGCAATATTCTGTAAGTGGAAGTAGGCAGTTTTTGAGAGTTGTTTGATGTGTGAATTTGTTTAATAGTGCAGGCAGATGGACTGACAGACACAGATCCATGGTATTAGCTCATTTTGGAATGAGACAATGAACTGTTTAACACCCCTTACCATTCCAGCCAGTGTCCAGCCAATGTAAAACGTCCCATGGTTGGGACACCGGAATGGTAAGAGGTAACTGTTCCAGTTAAATATCAGGGAAATAAGAGGCTTAGAAAGAGTCTGTTCGTAGTTAAGACACCATCAAATTCTGTCCTCAAACTCAGACAACAGGCTGTTTACCCATGTGATTGACTCCGATCTGCATCTCAAACCCGTCTGCTGTTTTCCCATATGGACAAACCATTACACCTGCATTGTTGATGAGGATGTGCAGTTTTGGCTCATCTACAAAGGCAAAACATAAGAAAGGGTAAATCAGGAATGGCTTTCAAACAGCTTTTTTATACATGTGCTTTGAAGAAACAAATAATTCTACCTCTGTTAATGGCCTCAGCAAATTCTCTAATAGACTTGCAATCTGCTAAGTCCAGTTTCATGCAAACAACATTTTGATTGCCAGAGCTTTCGATGATGTCCTTCACAGCTGCCTGTGCTTTCTCCATGTCCCTGCATGCTATGATCACCTTTGCTGCACCTAAATAAAAACAAAAAGCAATGGTGATCTATAGTTAGGCCCAAAAATAATTAGACAGTGACACAAGTTTTGTTATTTTAGCTGTTTACGAAAACATATTCAGAATACAATTATATAATCAATATGGGCTTAAAGTGCAGACTCTCAGCTGTAATTTGAGAGTATTCACATCCAAATTGGAGAAAGGGTTTAGGAATTACAGCTCTTTAATACGTAGCCGCCTCTTTTTCAAGGGACCAAAAGTAATTGGACAATTGACTCAGAAGACTGCAAAAAAAAAAAAAAAAAAAAAAGTAACAAGGCTGCATGAGCTCTTCCCTCGTTAACCTGTCATCAATTAAGCAGTTAAAAGGTCTGGAGTTGATTCCAGGTGTGGCTTTTGCATTTGGAAGCGGTTGCCGTGAACACACAACATGCGGTCAAAGGAGCTCTCAATGGAGGTGAAACAGACCATCCTGAGGCTGAAAAAAAGAGAAGAAATCCATCAGAGAGACAGCAGAAATGTTAGGAGTGGCCAAATCAACAGTTTGGTACATTCTGAGAAAAAAAGAGTGCACTGGTGAGCTTGGGAACTCAAAAAGGCCTGGACGTCCATGGAAGACAACAGTGGTGGATGATCACAGAATCCTTTCCATGGTGAAGAACAACCCTTCACAACATCCACTCAAGTGAAGAACACTCCAGGAAGTAGGTGTATCAGTATCTAAGTCTACCATAAAGAGAAGACTTCATGAGAGTAAATACAAAGGATTCACCAGAAGGTGCAAACCATGAATCAGCCTCAAAAATAGAAAGGCCAGAATTGACTTTGCCAAAAAACACCTGAAGAAGCCAGCCCAGTTCTGGAACAGCATTCTTTGGACAAATGAGACTAAGATCAACCTGTACCAGAATGATGGGAAGAAGAAGGTTTGGAGAAGAATTGGAACAGCTCATGATCCAAAGCACAGCACATCTTCTGTAAAACATGGTGGAGGCAGTGTGATGGCATGGGCATGCATGGCTTCCAATGGCACTGGGTCACTTGTGTTTATTGATGATGTGACAAAAGACAAAAGCAGCCGGATGAATTCTGAAGTGTATAGGGATATACTTTCTGCTCAGATTCAGCCAAATGCAGCAAAGTTGAATGGACGGCGCTTCACAGTACAGATGGACAATGATCCAAAACATACTGCAAAAGGAACCCAGGAGTTTTTTAAAGCAAAGAAGTGGAATATTCTCAACCCAATCGAGCATGCATTTCCTTTGCTCAAGACAAAACTTAAGGTAGAAAGACCCACAAACAAGCAACAACTGAAGACAGCTGCAGTAAAGGCCTGGCAAAGCATCACAAAGGAGGAAATCCAGTGTTTGGTGACATCCATGGGTTCCAGACTTCAGGCAGTCATTGCCTGCAAAAGATTCTCAACAAAATATTGAAAAGTAACATTTTACTTAGGGTTATGTTTATTTGTCCAACTACTTTTGAGCCCCTGAAATGAGGAGCGTTTGTATAAAAATAGCTACAATTCCTACATGTTTAATCATATATTTTTGTTCAACCCCTTGAATTAAACCTTAAAGTCTGCACTTCAATTCCGTTGTAGTTGTTTCATTTCAAATCCAATGTGGTGGCATGCAGAGCCCAAATCATGAAGATTGTGTCACTGTCCAAATATTTCTGGGCCTAACTGTATATCGATTATGACTCAACGTTCCATGTTAAAAATAGCAAAATAAAAAAATGAAAGCTTGGGATCAGTTCGCCAAGGTCTCCGCCTTTGACCGCCACCTAATCCACATAGCACCGGACCTCCATGATCCCTCCTGCAGGTGGTGAGCCCACTGGAGGGCGGACCCATGTAACTCCTTCGGGCCGAGCCCGGCCGGGTCCCATGGGTGGAAACCCGGCCACCAGACGCTATCCTTCGAGCCCCTCCCCCAGGCCTGGCTCCAGGGTGGGGCCCCGGTAACCCCATACCGGGCGGGGTACACTGAATCCTTGATATAGAATTTATCATAAGAGTCTGTTGGATCGTTCTTAGTCTGGCCCTTCACCCAGGACCAGTTTGTCTTGGGTGACCCTATCAGAGGCAAATTGCCCCGGACAACATAGCTCCTGGGATCACTGGGGCACGCGACCCCCTCCACCACGATAAGGTGACGATCCATGAGGGGAGAATGGATTTTCCGGAGGTCCGGGTCGCGGAGGCAGCAGTTCAAGCAGAGAAGCCCAGACTTCCCTCTCCCCAGCCACCTGCTCCAGCTCTTCAGAGAGGATACCAAGGTGTTCCCAGACCAGCTGGGAGACATAGTCTCTCCACCGAGTCCTGGGTCTGTCCCGGGGTCTCCTCCCAATGGGACGTGCCCAAAACACCTCAAGTGGGAGGCGTCCAGGAGACATCCTAATCAGATGCCCATACCACCTCAACTGACTCCTTTCAATGCGGAGGAGCAGTGGTTCAACTCTGAGCCTCTCCCTGATGACTGAGCTCCTCACCCTATCTCTGAGGGTGAGTCCAGCAATCCTACAGAGAAAGCTCATTTCAGCCGCTTGTATCCGCGATCTCGTTCTTTCAGTCATTACCCAAAGCTCGTGACCATAGGTGAGAGTAGGAACGTAGATTGACTGGTAAATCGACAGCTTTGCCGTAGAACTCAGCTCCCTCTTCACCACAACAGACCGGTACAACGTCCGCATCACTGCAGATGCTGCTCCGATCTGTCTGTCAATCTCTCGCTCCATTTTCCCCTCACTCGTGAATAAGACCCAAAGATACTTAAACTCCTACACTTGGGGCAGGAGCCTGTCCCCAACCCAAAGAGGACAAGCCACCTTTTTCCGGCTGAGGACCATGGACTCAGACTTGGAGGTGCTGATTCTCATCCCAGCTGCTTCACACTCAGTGACAAACTGTCCCAGCAAGAGCTGTAGGTCATTGCTGGATGAAGCCAACAGGACAACATCATCTGCAAACAACAGAGATGAGATCCTGTGGTCACCAAGCATGACGCCCTCCATTCCCTGGCTGCGCCTAGAAATCCTGTCCATAAAAATTATGAACAGGATCGGTGACAAAGGGCAGCCCTGGCGGAGTCCAATTCTCACTGGAAATGAGTGATCCTGAAATCTTTTAAGGGAAAAAATAAAAAACTTACAATAACCTGGTTGTATAAATATGCACACCGTTAAACTAATGCTTTGTTGCAGCACCTTTGGCTTTTATTACAGCACTCAGTCTTTTTGGGTAGGAGTCTATCAGCATGGCACATCTTGATGTGGCAATATTTGCCCACTCTTCTTTGCGAAAATGCTCCAAATCTGTCAGATTGCGAAGGCATCTCCTGTGCACAGTCCTCTTCAGATCACCCCACAGATGTTCAATCGGATTCAGGTCTGGACTCTGGCTGGGCCATTCCAAAACCTTAATCTTCTTCTGGTGACGCCATTCTTTTGTTGATTTGGATGTGTGCTTTGGGTCACTGTCGTGCTGAAAGATGAAGTTCCTCTTCATCTTCAGCTTTCTAGCAGAAACCTGAAGGTTTTGTGCCAACACTGACTGGTATTTGGAACTGTTCAAAATTCCCTCCATCTTGACTAAGGCCCCAGTTCCAGCTGAAGAAAAACAGTCCTAAAGCATGATGGTGCTACCACCATGCGTCACTGTAGGTATGGTGGTTTTTTGGTGATGAGCAGTGTTGTGTTTGTGCCAAATATACTTTTTGTAATTATGGCCAAAAAGTTCAACCTTGGTTTCATCGGACAATAACACATTTTCTCACATGCGTTTGGGAGATTTCAAATGTGTTTTTGCAAAACGTAGCCGGGCTTGGATGTTTTTCTTCGTAAGATAAGGCTTCCGTCTTGCCACCCTAGATGGGAGATTGTTGTCACATGTACTAAACAGCCAGTACTTGCCAGAAATTCCTGCAGCTCCTTCATGATGCTGTTGGCCTCTTGGCAGCCTCCCTGACCACTTTTCTTCTCATCTTTTCATCAATTTTGGAGGGACGTCCAGTTCTTGGTAATGTCACTGTTGTACCAATATTTTCTCCACTTGATGATGACTGTGTTCCATGGTATATTTAATGCCTTGGAAAGTCTTCTGTACCCTTCTGCTGACTGATACCTTTGAACAATGAGATCCCTCTGATGCTTTGGAAGCTCTCTGCGGACCATGGCTTGTGCTGTAAGATGCGACTACAAAAATGTCAAGAAAAGCCTACTTGAACAGCTGAACTTTATTTGGGGTTAATCAGAGGTACTTTAAATGGTGGCAGGTGTGTGCTGACTCCCACTTATCATGACTTTGAATGTGACTGGTTAATTCTGAACACAGCCACGTCCCCAGTTATAACAGGATGTGCATATTTATGCAACCAGGTTATTGCAAGCTTGCAGTTTGGTGAGTCCTGGGTCTGTCCCGGGGTCTCCTCCCAGTGGGATGTGCCCGAAACACCTCAAATGGGAGGCGTCCAGGAGGCATCCTGATCAGATGCCCATACCAACTCAACTGGCTCCTTTCAATGTGGAGGAGCAGCGGTTCTACTCTTAGCCTCTCCCGGGTGACTGAGCTCCTCACCCTATCTCTGAGGGTGAGTCCAGCAATCCTACGAAGAAAGCTCATTTCAGCCGCTTGTATCGGCGATCTCATTCTTTCAGTCATTACCCAAAGCTCATGACCATAGGTGAAGGTAGGAACGTAGATGGACGTAAATCAACAGCTTTGCCTTACAGCTTAGCTCCCTCTTCACCACAACAGACTGGTACAATGTCCGCATCACTGCAGATGCTGCTCCGATCCGTCTGTCAATCTCTTGCTCCATTCTCCCCTCACTCGTGAATAAGACCCCAAGATACTTAAACTCCTCCACTTGGGGCAGGAGCTTGTCCCCAACCCGGAGAGGACAATCCACCTTTTCCTGGCTGAGGACCATGGACTCAGACTTGGAGGTGCCGATTCTCATCCCAGCCGCTTCACACTCAGCTGCAAACCATTCCAGTAAGACCTGTAGGTCATTGCTGGATGAATCCAGCAGAACAACATCATCTGCAAATAACAGAGATGAAATCCTGTGGTCACCAAGCATGACACCTTCCGTTCCCTGGCTGCGCCTAGAAATCCTGTCTATAAAATTATGAACAGGATCGGTGACAAAGGGCAGCCCTGGTGGAGTCCAACTCTCACTGGGAATGAGTCCGACTGAGTGTTGGCAATACGAACCAAACTCTCACAACGGTCGTACACAGACCAAATAGCTCGTATCAAACCCGATACCCCATACTCCTGAAGCACCCCACCACAAAAAAACCACGAGGGACACGGTCGAATGCCTTCTCTAAGTCCACAAAACACATGTAAACTGGTTGGGCAAACTCCCACGAACCCTTGAGGATTCTCGAGAGGGTAAAGAGCTGGACCGATGTGCCACGGCCAGGACAAAAACCACATTGCTCCTACTGAATCCGAGGTTCGACCAATGGCCGGACTCTCCTCTCCAGTACTTTGGCATAGACCTTCCCAGGGAGGCTGAGGAGTGTCAATCAATGATGCTGAAAAACAACAGCCAACCCAGAAATCTGGGTGTGGTTCTGGACTCAGTCAGTCAGTCAGTCAGACAGATAACTTTATTGTCTGTCCCAGTTGGTGACAGAAATTCTTCTTCGACATGGCTAAAACATTATAACATCTTCAACACTCTCAAAGACATGTTCAAACCCACGGGACAAAAACAGTTTAAAAAAGTAAACATGGTTAAAAAGGAAACAGCAAATAAAATCATGTGGCAGAAAATATTAATCACTATTAAAAATTAATAGTGATTAATAGATAAATGCTGATAACTAATATTGATAGCTTACTGAAGTATGATAACTATTTGATTTTGTTCAGGATTGTTACTGCAGAAAGAATAAATGATTTCTTGTAAATGTTTTTATGGGCCAATAGAACTTTACATTGTCTGCTTGATGGCAGTAACTGAAAAGAGTGATGAAGGGGGTGAGCTGGGTCCTCTGTGATCAGGGTGGCTTTCCTGATCACAGAGTGCTGATACAGTTCAGACAATGGTGTCTGTGGTCAGCCAATGATTTTGCTAGCCTGATTAACTATACGGGAAAGCTTTGTTTTGTGCTTGATGCGGAGGGAGCTGTACCAGGATGAAATGTTAAAAGTGAGAATCGATTCAATTAATGAAGTGTAAACCAGAGTTAAAATGTGTCTGCTGACATTAAAAGTCCTCACTTTCTTCAACAGGTGGAGGCGTTGTGCTTTTTTATAAAAAGAGTCAACAAGGTGTGCAAAGGACAGGCTGCAGTCCATCTCTATTCCCAAATATTTAAAAACTTGAACTTGCGCAATAGCCTGACCCTGGATACTGAGGGGTGTAAAGAGAGTAGCTGAAAGTTTCTCTTTGCTCCCACAGTACAACTCCTTAGTTTTTGTGGTGTTTAACTCCAGAAAGTTTTGATTAAAAGTCTGAGCTACAGCGTTGACTGCCAGCTGATAGCGGATCAGTGCAGTACCGTCTGTCATATGAGCCACCAGGGCCATGTCATCTGCATATTTAAAAAGAGTCATTCCTTCCCTATCACAGGAGATGTTATTTGTGTACACAGAGAACAAAACCGGAGATAAAACACATCCTTGAGGAAGAACTGTGATTAAAATCGACTTGCTAGATGTAAAACCATTTAAAAACACTTGTTGTGGCCTGTCATATAAAAAACTCTGAATCCATAAAATCAATGTTGGGTGAACCTGCAGGTGATGTAGCAAGGTGCCTGTGTGTACAGTGTTAAAAGCAGAAGAAAAGTCCATAAACAAAATCCATGGGCGTGGGTGTGAAGAATCCAGTTGTTTAATGACAGTGTCTAGAAGTGTAAGACATGCATCCTCCACATCCCGTTTTGCCTTACAGGCAAACTGGAGGGGATCCAATTTGTGTGACAACATGTTGGTCAAAAAGTCAAACACCACTCGCTCCATACATTTAAAGAGCACAGAGGTCAGGGCCACTGGTCTGTAGTCTTTCAGGTCTTTAGGGTGAGACTTTTTGGGGATTGGAATGACGGTAGATTCCTTCCACTGGTCAGGGACACATCCAGAAACCAAGAGATGCTGAAAAAGTCTGGTGAGGACTCCACCTAGCTGAGTGGAACATTCCTTGAGGACTCTGCCTCTGAGCCTATCAGGGCCTGCGGCTTTGTGTTGGTTGACCCTATGTAAGATGGACATCACAAGTTGTTCCTCAGTAGCCATGGTTACATGTGCAAAATTTCTTCCAATCTGATTACAATTCAGATCAGAACTTTACTGTTTACATGGATCCTGAAAAAGCTGATCCGATTAGGACGCGTTTCCATATGTCACACGTTTGAATGGACTAAATCATTTTGACATGCGCACAATTATCTGACATTCTGGAAATAGTAGAAAAAGCAACTTCTGATGTAAACAAACCCCGCTTCGTGCCTTTATCTTTTTGAAATGGACCTGTATTGTGTTATTCAGACTGTACTTAATGAAGCTAAAAGTCCAGCAGTACATACTTCTGCATATGACGAACAGAGGGAGACAGCAGGACGATATAGACCAGTTTTGTTTTACTCCCGCCATGTCTTCCGCTAGCTGCTGTAAAGGTGGAAATACGTCACGTCGACATGTGGCTGACGTACAGACATGTGCAGTAAACAAATTTTCTACCCAAACTTCAGAATAAGTGTTTAAATGCGCACCAGTCGGATTAACAATTGGCATAACCCATCCGTCTCAATTGGAAGTAAATTTTGATCCGAATGAGTGTGATCGGGACACAATATTCAGATTGGCGTGTTTACATGAAGCATTTTTATTCCGATCAGGCTTTTAATCCGGTTACTTGTGTCCATGTAAACATGGCTAATGATAAGGGGTTCATGGGGAGAGATGAAAGGTGGGGAGGTCCAGATGGTCGGTGTGCTGCTGGTATTAAAACGGGTGAAGAAGGTGTTAAGCTGTTCTGCAAAGGAAGTGGAGTCTGGGTAGTTGACCATGGCAGGTTTTGGGGCTCTGCCCATCATGATGTTTACACCCTACCACACCTCCCTCGGATTTCCTGATGTTAATTTCTGCTTCACCTTATTCTTATAATTTATTTTAGCCAGCTTCGCCATCCTCCCAAAATCTTTCTGCAGTTCCTTCACCCTCAGCTTGTGTCCTTGTAGGAAAGCTTTTTTCTTTTGGACCAGGCAGATTTTCATGTCCCTTGTAACCCATTTCTTATTATTTGGGTGCATTATTATATGGTGGGTGGGAATAACAGCGTCCTCACAGAATAAGATGTAAGAGGTCAGCACATCTGTCAACATGTTAAAATCACTGCCACAGTCATTCAAGAATAGATCCGAGTCTGTCAATTCAAAGCAAGCTCTCAGTGATTCAGCTGCATCTTTATTCCAGACTCTGATGGGTTTTTTAATGGGTTTACCCATTTTCGGTTGTAATCTGTATTTTCTTCTTCTTCAGTAGCAGAATGACGTTATGATCAGAACGTCCGAGAGATGGGCGTGGTTTTGACATATATGCACCAGGGATATTACCATGACTCAAATCCAACATGTTTTCCTTTCTGGTGGGAATCGTGACATATTGCTCCAGATTGGGCAAATATGTGGTGATGTTGCATCTGTTAAAATCCCCCAGTAAAAACACAGCCTCGTCTCCAGTCTGACAGCTCTATTATAACAGTCAGCTATGTGCTCCACAGCTCTGCTAAAATCAGGACCTGGTACATAGGCTAAAATAACCGTTATTTGAGCAAATTGTCGAGGTAAATAGTGAGGTCTGAAGGACACAGTCATTAATTCGTAGTGTTTTGCTGTAACGTTCCGTGTTTTTTCCTTGTCCCTGTCAGCATGAATGATGTTAAAACCTTCCAAATCAAAGTCTATATCCTAAGAAAACCATGTCTCTGTGAAACAGAAGAGACTGGTTTGCCGGTAATTCTGATCATACCTGATCAGTGTGGCGAGTTCTTCACTTTTGTTCTTTAGCGAACGCAAGTTTGACAGCGTTATGGCAGGTAACGGTAGGCGGCTGCCTCTCCTCCTCAGTCTGTTCCTTATTCCTCCTCTCGACCCTCTTTTCCTTTGTATTCGCTTCCTCTTGTATCCACGAATTAACTCCACAGGTATGTTGTCATCGTGGAGTGATGTCAGAGCGGACTCTGGCACTGAGTGGCTCAATTCCAACAGGTAGTCCCACGAATAAGCAAGCCTACCTGTGATGGTGGTGAATGGCTGCGCCGGTTGTAAACAAAGTCCGTTTGCGCACCACAGATTCATGATAAACAGCCAGGCACAGGCCAGATAGAACACTGTTTCGATTTTCATTTCAGAAAGAGCAAAAAAAAGACAAAAAAACTTGCAAAAAACACTCAAAAACAACAGTAATTCTCCCACTCACTCAGCAGTGTCAGGAGTCGCTCTGATAGAGTAGCGCCCCCAGTCAGTATGACCTGAATTTTAACAGCCATATTAAGACAGTAGTGAAATCAGCCTATTATAACTTAAAGAACATAGCGAGGATTAGAGGTCCGATGTCTCAGCAGGATCTAGAAAAACTTGTCCATGCATTTATCTTCAGTAAACTGGACTACTGTAATGTTGTCCTCACAGGTCTCCCGAAAAAGTCCGTCAGACAGCTGCAGTTGGTTCAGAACGCTGCAGCTCGAGTCCTCACTAAGACCAAGAAGGTAGATCATATAACCCCAGTTCTCAAATCTTTACACTGGCTTCCTGTCTGACAAAGAATAGATTTCAAAATACTGCTGTTGGTTTATAAAGCTCTGAATAGTTTAGGAATAAAATACATTTCAGATCTGCTAGTCCATTATGAACCACCTAGAGCCCTCAGATCATCAGGGTCAGGCCTACTATCTGTGCCCAGAGTTAGAACCAAACACGGTGAAGCAGCGTTCAGTTTTTATGCCTCTCACATATGGAACAAACTCCCAGAAAGCATCAGAGCTGCTGAAACTCTCAGCTGCTTTAAATCCAGATTAAAAACTCTCCTATTTGCTGCGGTCTTTCAGTAGAACAATTATTAATCTCCTACAATGCACTGTATTTTTTTTTTATTTCTGTCATATTCTATTTTAGCCTGTTTTTGTTTCTCTTTAATTTACTTTTTTTTTAGTTTGCTTTTAAATTCTTATGTATTCCATTTGCAACTTGCTGTAATGCTTTAATGTTTTTATGTAAAGCACTTTGAATTGTCTTGTACACGAAACATGCTTACACGAATAAACGTGCCTCGCCTGTTTTGGTGCTTTGTGTTTCTCCATAGCTTGTGACAGCAGCTGCTTCAGGTGTGGTTTGGGGTTGGGGAAATTGTTTCAGTCACTTTATGGTAAATATATATCTAAGGCATTTAATCCACAGATTACTAAAAGTTAAAAAAAAAAAACTCCTCCACCGAGCTCTTTTGTGTTTCAGTTGCAGCTGTTGAAACGTTTAAATTTATTTTCACTTCGCATACATGAAATGCGGCTGCTGAGCGGTGGCTGCAGTGGCTCAAAAACAACTCTGAATATTGTCGTGTACGTAAACACAGTCTACAGAACACAAATGTTATCCCTTCAGAGGGACTCTGAACAGCCCTTAAAGTGCTGATGACACGTTCTTGACTTCCTCTAATTTTTCAACACAAAATACAATATTACGAAATAGGTTGGTCTGTGCAGTTCTAAGTCAAACAGGCTTTTTTTCACGCGAACATCCGACGTTTTCATGAGCGCAACGTCACCCATTGCGTCAGTGGCTCGAACCCCCCCCCCCCCCCCCCCCCCGGCCATGTTGTAACGTCATCGACGGAACACAGCGCTTGGCTGCCCTTTGTACACACAGGATGGAAGCGGTTGAAAACATCGACCATGGTTCCAGCACATGTAGTCTGGAATTGGTTTGTGTTGTCCAATCTTCAGATGATTATAGTTCCAAAGAATGGGATGACAATGAAGAATCTGGGGGCATCAAACTGTATAGGTTTGAGCCGTGCCAAGCGGGCATTGTACCTAGCAAGTCAGACTCAGTGACAGTCAGCTGTTCATGTTTTGTGTGCATCATCTGCCGTGTTGTCAGCCAGCCAATATTGCCGACACTATCACGACGTGTTAGCCACTCCACACAGCCGTGGTTCTGTTGCGCCCCTTGTAGCGATGTCAGCTCTGGGGCGCAACCGTGGTTAATACGTCTCCTCTCCATGTTCGCTGGGCAATGTCGGCCCCGAACGCCTACTGTTTGTGTTTCTGTGTATTTTTTGTAAGTCTTCACCTTTTGGGATCAGTTTATATGTTCAATACATGTGTTGTGGTGAATCCTGCGCTTAACTCCTCGTGTAAATCCTTGTTATTTATGCGTAAATCCTCACTCTCTGTGCGCTCTTACGCAGGGCAGGGAGAGGGCGCATGAAATAACGAGAATTTACGTGTAGGGTTCACCACAGCACATTTAATATAGAACGACAGACAATTCCCAAAAAGTGAAGACGTACAAAAAACACAAACACACTTACTGATGGCATTCAGGGCAGACATCGTCCAGAGAATGAATGGGAGGAGACGTGCTAGCCACAGGTGCGCCTCAGAGCCGACATCGCTTCAAGGACGCACGAGAACCACAGTGAACATGGAGTGACTAACACGTCGAGAGTGCTGAAAATACTGGCAGACTAACAGCACAGATGACAATACTATTGACCAGCAGTGCATTAATGGCAAATGGCCGCCAATATGTACATGCACTGCTGGTGATGGTGTGATGAGAAGCACCTGGGCGAGGACCGGGAAACATGATCAGCGGGAGCTTCAACTAACTAACTAACTAACTAACTAACTAACCTGCACTTATATAGCGCTTTTCTAGTCACAAAGACCACTCAAAGCACTTTCACTAATACTAACCCTCTATTCTAAGGGCCTATAGGAAACAAGATATCTAGGGACAATTTAGAACAGCCAATTAACCTACCATGCATGTCTTTGGATTGTGGGAGGAAACCGGAGCCCCCGGAGTAAACCCACGCAGCACAGGGAGAACATGCAAACTCCACACAGAAAGGTTCCAACCCCTGCCAACCTGGGGATTCAATCAGCTGGTGATAATGATAGAGGGGACGTGTCTGGACCAGTGAGATATAAGCATGCGATCACAGAAGGTAGGTCAAAGCTGCGCATAAATCCATTAATCCTTCCCCTCCTCCGTGCGCTCCTCCTGCCTAAAAGGGCACCGGGAGGCTTATGACAGTTGGAGCTGAAGCGTGTAATGTGGTCTTGTGTTTATCTAAGCCTGAGACACAACGTGAAGGCATAGCCGTAAAATTAAAACAAGAAACCAGAGAAACTGTGAGCTACAAAGCTGCTGTCATTCTAGTTAACAACACCGGAGTCCGTTCTGTCGATTATGTCATTGGGGTGCCACCCTTAATTTGGCGGGTGGCACCACAGTCCAGTCACTGGCTGCGGTTTTTTGATAACTAGTTTATGCAGGCGCTGTTGTAAATATTATATTGATCATAGACAATGACTTTTGGGTTTACACAACATGCTAAAAAATGTCAAAAAAGTGTCATCAGCACTTTAAGGGTGTGCATATTTATACAACCAGGTTACTGTAAAAAAAAAAAAAAAAAATTTCCCCTTAAAAGATTTCAGTTTGTTTTTCAGTTGGGTTGTACAGGTTATGGATCACATTAATGGTGGAAAAAGTTTTGAAATGATTTATCTTGGTCTCATTTTTTTACATCACAGAAACCTGGCATTTGAACAGGGGTGTTTAGACTTTTTATATCCACTGTACAATTACCGTTTCAACACCTGAATTTCCTCTCGTTGGATCAATACATTTTTATAGTATCCGTATCCTATACTGAAAGCAACAGGAAGGATTTCAATCCGAGGATTTACTTTCAGTCAGACCCACCTCTCCTTGCCAGGTCTATGGCCGTTTCTTTACCGATTCCGGTGTTGGCTCCGGTGATGACCACAGTTTTACCCTCGAGTCTCTCAGTTGAGGACCAGGAAGGGCGGAACAGGTTTCTGAGGTATTGAGAAACTTCACTTTAGTCTCACAAAAGAGAAGCGCGAGATAACAAAGCACGATACCATCGGACAACGATAACAGCTTAACCTATTCTGGCATAAAACGCACCTTTCTTAACATCGATTTCGACACTTGTTTATTCTCAATCATATTTCGGTTTTTAAATATTATATTATTATTACTGTCCATTGTGTAAATTCCAAATAAAGAAATATTAAGTAATATTACCTTATACTTGCCATGACGGTGTGAACTAGTAGTTGGGTTATGGTAAACCACTCTAGGCCAACTTGATAAAAACACAGTCCGGAATCCCCTCTACCCAAACTGCCACATTCCTCACTGTGAAACCGAGAGGAAAAGCGGAACTGTCACTATTTTTTTTTTAAAAACAACTTTATTGAACAAAGAACTTATTTACAAACAAACACGGGCGTATAACTCAAATAAGTGAAATTGAAGCAATATAAAACAAACTGAGCAAAAGATTCAATATACAAGGGCAGAGACAAAATAAAATTAGAACAAATTAAATTTCTCCAATAATAAAAGTAGTTTAGAGGCACAGCTGTTATTAACTAATTCCAAAGATTTAACAAATAATTTAAAGTCATTTTTCCAGAAAGAAAAATTTGGAATAGTTTTAAAAAGATCTACACTTGTGAATAAAAAATTGACCCATCAAAATTAAATTATTCAAACCGTTTACATCTCCCTTAAATTTAGATCTAATAAAGTCATTAGTTAAGTAAATCTCATTTATAATTTTCAAATGTACTTCTTTCATTTTTGGGAAAGTTGGAAAAGGCAGATATTTTTTTCGGAATTTTGATTATTTGATCCAATTCAAAATCTTTCAAAATATATTGCCTTTTGGAACTGTCACGAGTAGAGACAGGAAGATCGACTTAAAAATCAACCAATTAGCTGTGATATTGCTCTGGTGGACAACGCTGATTGGCTATAATGTGATAGGCGGGGATCGTAAGCCTGGCGAACCAGATGGAAGCTGTTTAACCCAACAGGGACACCTACTGTAATGGAAAAGCAATAGCAAAGCAAAGGCACATTTTCTCCATTATCATCATGTTCATCAGTTATACAGTAGTTGTCACTGTTTTTATATCAGAGGTGTTGTATGAAATAACTGTATTAACAATGTAGTGTGGCGATGGTGGAATAAGGCAGGGTGAACTGAGGTTTAAAAGGGAGTTTTTATTCATCGCCATCACGGAGCTCACACCAGCCCTGTGGGTGCGTGCTGGAGCGAGCTCTCAGGTTCTCGTCAGGAGACAGGGAATGCGTGTAGTCAGAAGCAGTCGTCAGAGAGAGAGTGAGCGATCTGCAGCTCACTTAAATACCCAGCTACAGACAATACATGCACAGCAGTAAGCATGGACATTTGCATTTGAGAGTCACACATAACAATAGCAGGATTACTGGCCGGAATTCCTCTCCACCTATTGATAACAGTCCATACATCTCACTGTTCTGTTAATTGCTCCAGCTGAGTGCTCTGTTTGTCTGTAGGCTGTGGGGGTGACCCACAGTAGCACATTTAATACAATGTATTGCTACCTATTGCTATGTATGGCTACCTCAATGTATTGCTCGCCTTTATGGTTTAATAGCAATGTTGCTGTTATGAACAAAATCCGCATTGCATATAATAACTCCCTAAGAAGGTTGTTAGATATACCACGTAGATCGAGTGCAAGCAAGATGTTTGTGTCCTTGAACATTCCATCCTTTGGCGAGTTGATACGAAAGAATGTTTACAGTTTTATGAGAAGGTTGCTGGCATGTAACAATCATCTTATATCAGCAATTGTCAACTCGTCACTCACACTTCACTCCAGCATTTGGAAGTGGTGGCGCTCTATTTTATACTGAGTTCAATATTGTAGGTTATTGTTGTTACAAGAGTGCCGAGTGACTGCTGATCTGTATATACTTTTATTTATTTATTTATTTATTTTCTACTCGTTTTAGTTCTGCATTTAATATGAACCCTGAGTTTGAAATAAACGTTTGAATTTGAATTTGAATTTAAGCTTAAAAATAATGTTTGCTTTATTATAATGTATAAACATAAAGCTATTTAATTTATAGTTTAAGATATTTAGATTGAATTGTCTTTTATGATGGGTTGCCAAACAGTTAAGGGGAAGGAGGTACAGTTATATTCTTTTTTTTTTTTTTTTTCACTTCCAGTGCCACACAAGTCGGCTGCCTTTTGCAACAGCGGCTCAATTCTGAGTCTGTTCTGAGTCTTTTTTCCTTCCTCTCTCTTCTGATCCGGCGACAACTCTCTGATCCGGCACAGCTTTCACTCCATATATATCACGGACACACAGATCGCCCCAAATGTCTCCCGAGCCGGTGGACGGAGCCACTGTTTATAGCAGGAGACGGTACAGCAGGGAAGAGCTGCTAGCACTCAACTGCCACCCAGTGCTAACGGAAAAACTCGACATACCGGGAGAACAGGCGAAAATGCCGTGGGTGCTGTGCTGGAGTAAGGCGGAAGGCAAGAAATATAAGGTACAGACCCACTGTCCCATCCGTTGTTATGGGAAATGTACGATCGTTACTGGGAAAGGTAGATGAGCTAGCGGCTATCTCCCGCTACGATAGCATATACCGGGAGTGTAGCCTGTTTCTATTCACAGAGACTTGGCTAACTGAATTAGCAGCAGATGGTAACATTGAACTGGAGGGTTTCCACGCGATACGGGCAGACCGAACATCAGACAGTGGCAAAGCAAGGGGCGGTGGAGTGATAATGTATGTTAACAACAACTGGTGCAGACTGGGACATATCACTGTTAAACAACAACACTGCAGGAAAGACATTGAGTTGCTAGCTGTTAGCATGCGGCCTACATATCTCCTGAGGGAATACTCACACGTGATCTGCATTGTTGTTTACGCAAATCCGACGGCGAACGCTGGGACAGCACGTGACGTCATCCATTCAGTAACTGGCAGGCTGCAGACAGAACACCCAGATGCTCTTCTCCTCTTCTCAGGCGATTTCAACCATGTTTCACTGTCTCCCATTCTACCCACGTTTACCCAGTATGTCACATGCCACACTAGAGACAATAAAACACTGGACTTATTCTACGCAAACACTAAGGAGGCGTACACCTCATCACAACTCCCCCCACTCGGGAGATCGGATCACAACTTGGTTCATCTCCGGCCGGTGTACAAACCCCAAGTGCACAGACAACCTCCGGCCATGCGCACAGTGAAGTTATGGTCTGAGGAGGCAATGGACACTCTAATGGGCTGTTTTGAAACCACCACCTGGGAGCAGCTCTGCGATCCACATGGTGAGGACATCGATGGCCTCACTCACACCATCACGGACTACCTCAGCTTCTGTGTGGACAACACCGTTCCCACCAAGACCATACGGTGTTGCTCAAACAACAAACCCTGGATCAACCCTGAGATAAAAACACTTCTGAGAGAGAAGAAGAGGATCTTCAGGTTGGGGAACAGGGAGATGCTGAAGTCCGTACAGAGGGAGGTGAGGAGAAAGATCAGAGAAGGCAAGGACAGCTTCAGGAAGAAGATGGAGGACAAGCTGCAACAGAGCGACATCAGCGGGGTCTGGAGAAACCTTAAAACCATCTCTGGGCTCCAGAATACCTCCCCCCAGGCCACGGGGGGCAGGGAGTGGGCTAACAATCTGAATCTGTTTTTCAATAGGTTTGACCAACCGCCCTCCCCCCTGACTGCACAACAACCACTGCTGCCTCTAAAGACATCAAGTCCTGCTGCCCACTCCCCACTCCACCAACACCCCCCCACTCCCAACACACAGCCCCCCAACCTGACCCTCACTAAGACCCAGGTGAGGACGGAGCTGAGGAAGATCAAGGCGAGGAAGGCGTCGGGACCGGACGGCATCAGCGCAAAGCTCCGCAAGTCCTGTGCAGACCAGCTGTATGGGATTGTGGAGTACATCTTCAATCTGAGCCTGAAACTGGGGAGGGTACCACAGCTGTGGAAAACATCTTGTGTGGTACCTGTACCAAAGACTTCCCACCCCAAAGATCTGAACAGCTACAGAGCGGTGGCCTTGACGTCCCACATGATGAAGACCCTGGAGAGACTGCTCCTTGCTCACCTCCGCCCCCTGGTGGGACCAGCGATGGATCCACTCCAGTTCATCTACCAGCATGGCATTGGGGTGGAGGATGCGGTGATCTTCCTCCTTCACTGTTCTCTGTCCCACCTGGAGAAGCCCGGGAATGCGGTGAGGATCATGTTCTTTGACTTCTCCAGTGCTTTCAACACCATCCAACCGATAATCCTGAAGGACAAGCTGCTGTGCGCAGGGGTGGACCAGCACCTGTCATCATGGATCCTGGACTACCTTACAAACCGGCCTCAGTTTGTGAGAACCCGGGACTGTGTGTCCAACACGATCATCGGTAGCACGGGGGACCCCCAGGGAACGGTTTTGGCTCCCTTCCTGTTCACCCTTTATACTGCGGACTTCTCACACAACACAACACACTGCCATCGACAGAAGTTCTCTGATGACTCTGCGATCGTTGGCCTCATCTCCAACGGAGATGAAGCTGAGTACAGAGGGCTTATCCAGGACTTCGTGGACTGGTGCCATCAGAACTGCCTCCAGATCAACGCGAGGAAAACTAAGGAGCTGGTGGTGGACTGCCGCAAGCAAGGACAACCCCTCACAGCACCAGTAAATATACAGGGAACAGACATCGAGATGGTGACATCCTATAAGTACCTGGGTGTTCATCTGAACAATAAACTAGACTGGTCACACAATACTGACGCACTCTACAAGAAGGGACAGCGCAGGCTGTTCCTACTGAGGAGACTCAGGTCTTTTGGTGTACAAGGGGCGCTGCTGAAGACATTCTATGACATGGTGGTGGCATCAGCCATCACTTTTGGAGTGGTTTGCTGGGGCAGTGGCATTACAGCAGCCGATAGGAAGAGACTGAACAAACTGATCAAGAAAGCTAGCTCTGTCCTGGGGCAGCGCCTTGACCCAGTGGAGGAGATAGGAGAGAGAAGGATGGTGGCTAAACTGTCATCTCTGCTGGAGACCGAGTTCCACCCTATGCAGGACATACTGAATGCACTGAGGAGCTCATTTAGCAGCAGACTACATCATCCTAGGTGCACAACCGAGAGGTTTCGCAGGTCCTTCCTACCTACGGCTGTCAGACTGTACAACCTAAGCAGGGCTGCTCGCAGAGATAGAAAAAAGACGTGACAACCTAATAGTTTTGAATGCATAAGACGCAATAGACTTACACAATGGTCCCCTCCGGTATACAACTAGGAAAATACCGGTTGCTATGGAGGGTGAGAATATGTATGGGTACATAATCATACCATGTGTAGAAGAGCTCGGAATGACGAGGCGATGTGACTTATAAACCAAAGTTTATTATCAGCTTTGCTCCTCTAACAAGTCTCATCTAGTGCAGCAGCAGAAGAAGTAAGAGAGCGAACACATTCGGCTCCGTGTACTTATACTCACACACAACAAAAGACATGCATACAAAGCTGACATCCCCCATTAACTTAATTATCCTCCTTTGTCTCCGTACCCCTCCACCTGGCCCTGGGAGGTCAGGGCGACCTATCTGGTCTCCACCGCAGTGCCTCGGATGCTCTTTGATCTTCACTGGCGGTTGAGACCCTTTGTCCTGTTCTGAGGTGTGAAGTTGCTTTATATATGTAATCACCAAACATTCTCACATGCTTATACATATGTAGGTTATGGGATATATGATTAATATAGACCACAGCCCCCCCCCAAACGACTAAGAAAAGGACAATAGGAAAATTCACAGTTTAAGATAATTATTATGACATACTAACTGCTATACCTCTTGACAAAGAAGAAACTTTCCAGCAGCTATGCTCCTGTAGAGAATTCAGTGGTAATCATAACAGCATAGTAATATCACAAGTCAGTCCTAAACTGTTACAGCACAATTAGTGAACAACTTTTGAGTAGTTTGCATCAGTCCTTGTGCCGTCTGGGCTTTAATCTTCTTCCGAATCTGCTGTGGGTCCGTTCGGGCGTCCTGGTGGGACCCTCCTGTAAGGAATCTGCAGCTTGGGAAGGAGAGTGATTATTTGTTCCCTGCAGGGGGGCTGAGTCTTTTCTCTTGGGGGGTCTACCCCGCCGAGGTGCTCTCGCAAACCGTGCAGGCTCGTCTCTCAACAAGAAGGCATGTTTAAGTCTGTCAATGCTGACTGTTTCTTTTCTGTCCCCAAAATCAAGCACAAAATGCTTATCACCAGGTTCCAGCACTCTGAATGGTCCATCGTATGGTGGGCGGAAGGTTGGTTTTAAAGCTTCATGCCTAACAAAAACAAATTCAGCGTTTTTTTAAAGCTTGGGGGACAAAAACCCGTGGAAAAGAGTGATGTGCCGGCCCGGGGAGAGAGTCCGGTCCATTGCTGCCTAAAAACCTCGGGGCTGGAAGATGCCCTGGCTCTGGGTTCTCTGGTAAAAATTCACCTGGGAGCCTGAGAGGTTGTGCAAAAACTAATTCTGCTGGGGAGGCGTCTAGATCCTCTTTAGGTGCAGCACGCAACCCCAATAAAACCCAAGGAAGTTTATTTACCCAATTTGTATCCGTTAGTGAGGCTCTGAGGGCGGCCTTTAAAGACCTGTGAAAACGCTCGCATAACCCATTAGCCTGAGGGTGATAAGCGGTGGTGCGGTGAATTGTCGCTCCTAAGCTGCTGGCCATGGCTGACCAAAGCTCCGAGACAAATTGAGGCCCCCTATCGGACGTGATGTCCGATGGGACGCCGAAACGTGCCACCCAGTTTGTCAAAAAAACGCGAGCGACTTCCTCCGCTGTGGTTAACGCCAGAGGGACCGCCTCCGGCCAGCGCGTAGTGCGGTCTATCATTGTTAACAGATGTGTGAAACCTTGGGAGGAAGGTAGTGGTCCCACGAGGTTGACATGAACGTGGTCGAACCTTCTAGCAGGGATTCGAAAAGGCTCTAGAGGGGCTTTTGTGTGTTTGTGTATTTTGGCGCGCTGACAAGAAATGCAAGTCTTTGGCCATTCTTTTACGTTTTTGCGCAGGCCAGGCCACACAAACTTTTCGGCGACCATTTTAACCGAAGCGCGCACACCTGGGTGCGCGAGGGAGTGAATTGAGTCGAAAATACGGCGGCGCCATGCAGCTGGGACTACCAGGCGAGGTCGGCTGGTTGAGATGTCGCATATTAGGGGGGGCACACCATCGCGTAAACCCCTTTCCTCCAGCCTTAACCCTGTTGGTCCAGACAGGAGTGCGCGCACGTCCGCATCACTACTTTGCTCCTCCGTCATGGCTGCATAATCTATCCCTACGTGGATTGGGGCTGCGTATGTGTCCGCATTGGCGAAGAGTTCTGCGGCTGAGGTAGTATAATCTGTCTCCTCGCGCTCTGGCGATGTCACAGCGCGAGAGAGGCAGTCTGCTACCACGTTAAGTTTGCCTGCCACATGTCGAATGTCTGTGGTGAACTCTGAAATCGTAGCTAGCTGTCTTTGTTGCCTGCCTGACCACGGTTCAGAAATTTTAGCCATCGCAAAGGTGAGCGGTTTGTGGTCTACAAAAGCCGTGAAACGCCGCCCCTCCAACCAGAACTGGAAGTGGCGGATGGATAAATGAAGCACTAGCAGCTCCCTGTCAAAGGTGCTGTATTTACGCTCAGTTTGGTTTAGCGATTTGCTGAAAAATGCCAAAGGTTGCGAGGTTCCGCCGACGTGTTGTTCTACAACTGCCCCTATGGCCAGGTCTGAAGCGTCTGTGGTTAGCGCAATGCGGGCCGAGGGATCAGGGTGAACCAACAATGTGGCATTAGCTAGGGCACTTTTTACTTCCGCGAAGGCGCGTTCATGCTCCGGGGTCCATTCGACCGCGTTGGAAGGTTTTTGTTTTCTGAGCGCGTCATATAGGGGCTGCATGAGCTGAGCTGCGCGGGGGAGGAAACGGTTGTAAAAATTAACCATTCCCAAAAATTCTTGCAGCGATTTGACCGTTTGTGGCCGTTGGAAACTTTTTACTGCGTGAACTTTGTCTGGCAGTGGGACTGCCCCCTTCGGTGAAACTCTGTGTCCCAAAAAATCAATTTGTGACACGCCGAATTTGCATTTGGCTGGATTGATTATTAACCCGTGCTCTTCTAGTCTCTTAAAAACCATAGTGAGATGCTGTTCGTGTTCCTCCTCAGATGAGCTGGCTACCAGCATATCGTCGAGGTAGACGAACACGAAAGGGAGGTCGCGTAATACTGCATCCATCATCCGCTGAAAGGTTTGAGCGGCGCCTTTGGTCCATCCTCGCGTCAGGGTCACCAGTGTAGAAGAGCTCGGAATGACGAGGCGATGTGACTTATAAACCAAAGTTTATTATCCGCTTTGCTCCTCTAACAAGTCTCATCTACTGCAGCAGCAGAAGAAGTAAGAGAGCGAACACATTCGGCTCCGTGTACTTATACTCACACACAACAAAAGACATGCATACAAAGCTGACATCCCCCATTAACTTAATTATCCTCCTTTGTCTCCGTACCCCTCCACCTGGCCCTGGGAGGTCAGGGCGACCTATCTGGTCTCCACCGCAGTGCCTCGGATGCTCTTTGATCTTCACTGGCGGTTGAGACCCTTTGTCCTGTTCTGAGGTGTGAAGTCGCTTTACATATGTAATCACCAAACATTCTCACATGCTTATACATATGTAGGTTATGGGATATATGATTAATATAGACCAACCATGTAGGATAACTAAGTAGACGGTTGTGCTGTTTCATTCCATCTAGCTACAATGCTCGCACTGTGTGTGTTTATATATTTACATATTAATTCCATCTAGCTACAATGCTCCGCACTGTGTGTTTATATATATATTTATATATTTACTCCATCTAGCAACAATGCTCCACACTGTGTGTGTTTATATATCTACATATTTATTCCATCTAGCTACAATGCTCCGCACCATGTGTGTTTATATATATATTTACCTCCGCCAGGAGATTATGTTTTTGCCGGGGTTTGTCTGTCTGTTTGTCTGTTTGTCTGTCTGTCTGTTGGTTAGCAAGATAACTCAAAAAGTTTTGGACGAATTTCGATGAAACTTTCAGGCGTTGTTGGAAATGGTACAAGGAAGAACTGATTACATTTTGGGGATGATCCGGATCACTGTCCAGAAGAAAACCGCAATTACGGAAAATGCCATTTTCGTGAATAACTACTGAACCACTAATCCTATCATTGCCAATCCAATTGCTAGTCATATGTTTTCATGGTCAAGGAATCTGAAAACGTACACACAAACACTGTATGGGCGGAACTGTGGCCGCCATTACGGAAAATGTCATTTTTGTGAATAACTACTCAACCACTAATCCTGTCATTGCCAATCCAATTGCTAGTCATATGTTTTCATGGTCAAGGAATCTGAAAACGTACACACAAACACTGTATGGGGGGAACTGTGGCCGCCATTATGGAAAATGCCATTTTCGTGAATAACCACTGAACCACTAATCCTATCATTGTCAATCCAATTGCTAGTCATATGTTTTCATGGTCAAGGAATCTCAAAACGTACACACAAACACTGTATGGGGGGAGCTGTGGCCACCATTACGGAAAATGCCATTTTCGTGAATAACTACTGAACCACTAATCCTATCATTGTCAATCCAATTGCTAGTCATATTTTTTCGTGGTCAAGGAATCTGAAAACATACACACAAACACTGTATGGGGGGAACTGTAGCGCTTGGCGGAGGTCTGCGCTCTCCGCGTGCTTTTCTAGTTATATATTTAGTCCATCTAGCAACAATGCTCCGCACTGTGTGTGTTTATATATCTACATATTTATTCCATCTAGCTACAATGCTCCGCACTGTGTGTTTATATATTCATATATTTATTCCATCTAGCTACAATGCTCCGCACTGTGTGTGCTTATATATCTACATATTATTCCATCTAGCTACAATGCTCCGCACTGTGTTTATATATTTACATATTTATTCCATCTAGCTACAATGCTCCACACTGTTTATATATCTACTGTGTTTATATATCTACATATTTATTCCATCTAGCTACAATGCTTTGCACTGTGTTTATATATTCACATATTCATTCCATCTAGCTACAATACTCCGCACTGTTTATATACTCATATATTTATTCCATCCAGCTACAATGCTCCGCACTGTGTTTATACATTATATTTATATATCTATCCCATCTAGCTACAATGCTCCGCACTGTGTGTCTATATATATATATTTATATTTATATGTACATATGTATACTCGCTGCTCTTGTTTTTCTCTTGCCTTCTGATTGTTGCTCAGAGTGTTGCTACCCCTGTGCTGTTGCAATCCTGCAATTTCCCCATTGTGGGACTAATAAAGGCTTATCTTATCTTATCTAGGTGTTGTATGAAATAACTGTATTAACAATGTAGTACATTTAAGCTTAAAAATAATGTTTGCTTTATTATAATGTATAAACATAAAGCTATTTAATTTATAGTTTAAGATATTTAGATTGAATTGCCTTTTATGATGGGTTGCCAAACAGTTAAGGGGAAGGAGGTACAGTTATATCCTATTATATATTTATTCCATCTAGCTACAATGCTCCGCACTGTGTGTTTATATATTCATATATTTATTCCATCTAGCTACAATGCTCCGCACTGTGTGTGCTTATATATCTACATATTATTCCATCTAGCTACAATGCTCTGCACTGTGTGTTCATATATTCATATATTTATTCCATCCAGCTACAATGCTCTGCACTGTGTGTCTGTGTGTGTGTGTATATATATATATTTTATAGTAATACGTACATATGTATATTAGCTGCTCTTGCTTGCTTGTTTTTTTCTTGCCTTCTGATTGTTGCTCTGAGTGTTGCTATCCCTGTGCTGTTGCAATCCTGGAATTTCCCCGTTGTGGGACTAATAAAGGCTTATCTTATCTTATCTTATCTTATCTTATATTGCTTCCACCTGTATTTTTAATGTGTGTATTGACATTGTACAATTAATTTAAAGTGATTTGTTTGTGTTACGATTATTGTGTATTTACAGACAGAGACAAATGGAACTAAAATGATTTGTGTCAGCCACTCCTGTCCCTTTCAGTTCAACCATTCCCCATTGCTTTAACGCCTGGTTTAAACTTTGCCTTCCTTTGAAAACCATGGCTGTGCCTTGTTGCTTTGAGGTTAACCACTGAGATCAAATACTGGCTTTTAAAATGAGCAGATCATCAAAGGCAAAAGAAAATAGGGAGCTGTATGTGAGGTTGGACACTAAAGAGGAAGAGGACTTACATTGACTGGGTAAAAAGAGAGATTAAACTGGGAAGATGTGAGGATAGATTAAGATATTTAAAATGTCTTTTACAAGTCACAACTTAAGGATGTATCTCACAGACTGTGAATGTTGACAAATGTGATTTTGGGGTTTTGTCAGGGTTCATATAAGGTTAGAAAACTGTTTTTAAGGTTGCAGTTTTTCTTGTCAAATAATTTTTGAACATGTTCAAAATTTCTTTGTGAATTTGTTTTTCCACAAATAGTTGCAAATGCTGGCAAAATAGTTGTAAGCATTTGCAAACAGTTGTAGCACTTGCCGCTAAAGTTCTTTATAGTTTGCCAAATAGGGAGCACTCATCATTATCATCATCATCATCATAGCAGTCTGCTGGGGGTAACAATGACTGTTTCATTTAGGTCTGATCAGATTCCTCCTCGCAGCTCTGTCCTTCGCCTTCCGCTGCCAGGAACTCCCTGACCTTGTTAACCCAGGCGACGTCTGAACCGGTATGAGTTGCTTTCTGACTGACCATTTCATGAAACTGCTTGCAAAGTATTTGAGTACCGCTAGCTTTTGCTGGACTAGTGGCACATTCTTGGCAGATAGAGGTATTATCAGTGGCAAGGAAAGGCCAAGACAAACTGACTCCAGTATCAGTTGCAGTGACTGACCAGATGATAGCTTTGTTTATCTCTGCTCTGTGTAGTGCATGTCACGATGCACTGACTGACAAAAGTTCACCACAGATATAATTCAAGAAAGTCTGTCTGTCTGTGTTTCTGTCTGTCCGTGTGTCTAATTGTTAAAAGAACCTTTACAAACCCTTGAAATCTGAATGCTAAGGACAGGTTTGCTCACCCTTTTTAGGATTGTGTATGACATAGTGGAATTGTACCTTAGGGGTTGCCATAGCCTGGTCTGGGCGGAGCGGAGTGATGTCAGGCGGGCTACGGCTCGGAATATAAACATAAATGTTCTTGTCTAAAATTAAGAGAAGGTTACTTCCAGCTTCCTCCTGACTCTCAGTTATTTGAGATGTTGTAGCGGTTTGATTCAACCCCCACAACACAGAGACTCAACACAGAGACAGTCAGCTCGCACTCCTGGGTTTTTTCCGCTGCATGCTGCGTTTACAGCCGTGAGGTTAAAGTGTCATCCATGCATTGTGTTCATGCATCCTGTCTGTACCTCTGATATGCAAATGCCCAGATTGACTGCTGTGAATGTCTTTGATCTATTGTTTGAGTTGAGTATATAAGCTACACTGTGCTGTAAATCTGCCTCTCTCTATCTCACTCTGCAACTGCTGCTGCAGGACACAGACACTGTGTCTCTGAGAGCCTGAGGACATCACCTCAGCACGCAGCACGAGGGCTGGGGAGGTGTTCCGATGAAGGCGGGTGATAATAAAACTATTTAAAAATCCAACGCTGCCTTTATTTTATCATCCTCTTCACTGGTGACCCCGACGTGAACTGAACACGCAACCTTCTGATCTGGACAACCACGCTGGCGACCCGAGACTGAAGAAAACGAGCGGCCAGCGAACGCAGCACCCGGGCATGAGTGCTCCTTCACAGCGGCCTGACTGGTCTGCCCTCCCTGCGGCCTCAGGGAGACCTCGACGCAGAGCCCACGGCGGGCGAGCCGCTCTCAGGACATCAACCAAGACCGGGTAAGCGGCAGAGAATGTCATGGCGCGCCCTCGCCGAGATCGGCACATCCACGCGGGACCGGCCGCGCAGCTCCTCCACATCAGAGCACATGCGGGCGACTCCCATGGCCGACAGGGCACACGTGGACCTGAACGCACCATGACTAATCTGCAGCCACGGCTCGTCAGAGATGTTTTTCGGCGCAGACTGCGCCGATCTCCACCAAGTTTCCGACCCTGATTTCCTCTCCAGCGGGCCCACCCATGCACGGAGCCCCGGCATGCGCACCGGGAGTGACGAGGACGGCGCACCATGCACGGGACAAATACGGCTTTTCCGACCGGCTTTTCCGACCGCTTTCCTTCGGCTGCACACTGGCCCTTCAGGCTTGCTGGTACACCTGAGGCCCGCAGCTTGCTCACTGGATTTTATGGTCTTAGCCACGGCACACAAGGGGAATTCAGCTGTCTGCGGTTCCCGGGGCTGTAGGGTTACGTCTGCCCTAAAGTCAACACGCCAGTCCCTCTGCTTTTATTTTTTTCTTGCCGCCGCTCCTGCTTTTCTTCATGGCCACGAGAGGAGTCAGAGACTAATTTTCTTTCTTCTTCTGATCTCCGCATGTTCAGAAGGGACATCGCGGAGCAGCAAACACTTTTTTCCCGCGCCCGGTCAGCATGTACTACCCCCCTCCCCCTCCTCCTGCACAGAGCTTTTCCCTGCTCGCTGCCCAAACTGCAACATCGAGGTCACGGTCCCCTACCGTTCCCTCTGGGGGGGAGCAGTGTAGCGGTTTGATTCAACCCCCACAACACAGAGACTCAACACAGAGACAGTCAGTTCGCACTCCTGGGTTTTTTCCGCTGCATGCTGCATTTACAGCCGTGAGGTTAAAGTGTCATCCATGCATTGTGTTCATGCATCCTGTCTGTACCTCTGATATGCAAATGCCCAGATTGACTGCTGTGAATGTCTTTGATCTATTGTTTGAGTTGAGTATATAAGCTGCACTGTGCTGTAAATCTGCCTCTCTCTATCTCACTCTGCAACTGCTGCTGCAGGACACAGACATTGAGTCCCTCTTCTCTGAGAGCCGTGGGCTCGCTCCCGGCGCGCACGCACGGCGCCGGGAGAGGAGCTCGTAACGGCGGTATGATTAATAAACTCTACTTAAAACCTTCAACAACGCCACTTTATTTCATGCCGCCGCAATGTAACATTTTGGTGACGAGGAATATAATGGCGGCATGCATAGGACACATACCTGTATTTCTGGAGTTCCCAGGTTTGCCGGCAGTGTCATGGCCTCATTGGAAATGGAGCTTCGAGGCGTTCATGACAGTGGCGGGCTTGGAGTTGGCCAGTGAGGAGAGATGGAAGAGTATTTTAATCCAGCACCTCGGCATCGAGGGACAAAGGATTGCTTTTGGGCGGTGCCGTGGTGACTCACTACAGGAATGCCTGAGAGTTTTGGACGACGTGTTTGGTGACCCTTCTCCCACTGTCTCGAGGAGTCGGTGGGAGTTTTATGAGAGGCGGCAACGAGAGGGTGAGTCGCTATGCTTGTTTCTATTGGAACTCCTTAGCCTAGCACGTAAGGGTGACGTTGGGCTGCAGGCTTATGGACTTGTTAAGGACAGGTTAGTGCATGGTGCTAGATGCTCTTAGATAGCGGCTAGGTTGCTACTAGCTGCGGAGACGATGTCATGGAAGATGGTGCTGGAGTTGGTGAAGAGAGAAGAGGCTGTGGCCCAGTTGGAGCAGATGGCTAGAGCTAGCGATGGGCCGTCCAAGCACAGTTTCCCACCGAGCGCAGAGGTTGGCGCGCTGGCAAGACGGCGTGGTAAAAGGAAAAAGAAGAAGAAGAAACGAACAAAAAAGGGAGCGGCATTGCAGGTGGGAAGACCCGGAAGCCCGACTCAGGTTCACGCTGCACGGATGGGGAAAGGCCCGCTGAAGTGGTACGTCCTCCAACTGGATGGAGTTGTCGTTACACTCATGGTGGATTCGTGGGCCGGGAGGTCCATCCTGAGCCTACCTACACTGCAGCGACTGTTCCCCGCGAAGCAAATTAATGGTGGAGTGGTGAGACTTTTTGGCTACGGCCACATGGAGATTGAAATGGCAGGCACGGTGGACTTCAAAGTGACCTGCTGGTCGAAGAGGGTCCATAGCTTTACTTTTAAATAGTGCGTGGGGGAACCGACCTGCTGGGGGTTCACCTGTTGGGACAATTGGGTTTCTCCATATTGGACCCTGGAGGTTCACGGGTGCTGTCTGTGGGTTTGGACTGGCGCCTCCGCTGGCCGAAGCTGTTTGAGAGCTTAAGCTGCATTGATACATTTCATCATCGGCCTCTGGTGAATGAGAGCGTCACGCCGAAGATACAGCCTTTGAGGCGCCTTCCACTGGCGCTGCGGGCCGAGGTGTCGGCGGAGTTAAACAGACTGCTGGAGTCGGGTGTCATTGAGAGAGCCGATGCTTCTCCGTGGATCTCCAATCTCATGGTGGCGAAGAAGAAGGGCGGGGGCATCAGACCTTGCATTGACCTCAGAACGATGAATAAGGCGTTTGTCCCAGATAAGTATCCGCTGCCCACTATGGAGAAACTCACGGCGACGTTCAGCGGGGCGAAGATATTCTCGAAACTGGATCTGCGGCAGGGTTACCTGCAGGTGCCGCTACACACGGACAGCAGGAATCTGATGGCCTTCTTGACCCACATGGGGTGTTCCGTTATACCAGGATGCCTTTCGGGCTGAGCTCGGCACCGAGCTGCTTCCAAAAGGTTATGGCTACCATACTAGCCGGCCTGAAGGGGGTGGTCGTGTACCTAGACAACATTGTGGTGCACGGGACGTCGAGTGAAGAACACGACGAGAGGTTGGAAAAGGTCCTGGAGACACAAGGTCAAATGTGTCCTGGCAGCAGAGGCAGTGGACTTTGTGGGATTCTGGCTGTTGGGAGATGGGTTGAAGCCATTGGTTTCGAGCATGGAGGCGGTGCTCCGCCTCGTGAACCCCTCCTCTCTGGCTGATATTTCATCATTCCTGGGGATGGTGAACTTTTATGGACGGTTCATTCCCAGGTACTCTGAGACAATTAAGCCACTCAAGGCACTGCTAAAACAGGACACACCTTGGGTCTGGACTCCGGACTGCTCAGCGGCAGTGGAAAAGCTAAAATGGCAGCTCACCTCACCTCCCTTCTTGGCTTATTTTGATCCGAACTGCACTATGATTGTGACCTGTGATGCATCAGGTTTCGCCCTGGGGGCAGTGATGTCGCAAGTGCAGGATGGTACAGAGTGTCCGGTTGCTTTCATGTTGACATCTCTGTTGGAGGCTGAGACAAAGTACGCTGTCAGTGAGAGGGAGGTGCTGGCCTTTGTTTGGGCCTGTGAAAGGTGGCATATGTACCTCTATGGCCGGTGCTTCATGTTGAGAATGGATCATAGAGCATTGACGACCTTGTTGGAGACCTTGGGGTCGGGCCACAGGCCATTAAGAATCCACATGTGGTCCGAGAGACTGAGGGTTTACAATTTTGAGACGAAATACACTCCGAGCAAGGACAACGTTGTAGCGGACCTTCTGTCTAGGGCCCCGACGTGTGCTTTAGTACCGGATGTGGAGGCTGTGGACTCAGTCAAGACGGAACTGGTCCACGCCCTACATGGGGCACTCCAGGACATTGTGTCTCCCAGGGAACTTAGAGAGGTTTCAGAGAACGACCAGGTACATTAGTGATACATCCCCTCCCGGCGCCACACGAGTAGGCTGCCCTTTGCAACAGCAGCTCGATTCCGAGTCTTTTTCCCTTCCTCTCTCTTTTTGATCCGTCTTTTTTCACTCCACTCATATCATGGACACACAGATCATCCCAAATGTCTCCTGAGCCGGTGGACGGAGCCACTGTTTATAGCAGGATACGATACAGCAGGGAAGAGTTGCTAGCATTCAACCGCCACCCGGTCCCATTGGAAAAACTTGACATACCGAGAGAACTGAGGCGAAAACGCCGCGGCTGCCGGGCTGGAGTAAGGCGGAGGACAAGAAATATAAGGTACAGACCCTCGCTTCCATCTATTGTCATGGGAAATGTACGGTCGTTACTGGGAAAGGTAGATGAACTAGCGGCTATCTCCCGTTACGATAGCACATATCGGGAGTGCTCTCTCCTTTTGTTTTCTGAGACGTGGCTAACTGAACTAGCAGCAGATGCTAACATTGAGCTGGAGGGTTTTCACATGATACGGGCTGACCGAACATCAGACAGTGGCAAAGCAAGGGGCGGTGGAGTGATAATGTATGTTAACAACAACTGGTGCAGACCGGGACATATCACTGTTAAACAACGACACTGCAGCAAAGACATTGAGTTGCTAGCTGTTAGCATGCGGCCTACATATCTCCCGAGAGAGCACTCACACGTGATCTGCATTGTTGTTTATGCAAATCCGACGGCGAACGCTGGGACAGCGCGTGACGTCATCCATTCAGTAACCAGCAGGCTGCAGACAGAACACCCAGATGCTCTTCTCCTCATCTCAGGCGATTTCAACCATGTTTCACTATCTCCCATTCTACCCACGTTCACCCAGTATGTCACATGCCACACTAGAGACAATAGAACACTGGACTTATTCTACGCAAACACTAAGGAGGCGTACACCTCATCACAACTCCCCCCACTCGGGAGATCGGATCACAACTTGGTTCATCTCCGGCCGGTGTACAAACCCCTAGTGCACAGACAACCTCCGGCCATGCACACAGTGGAGTTATGGTCTGAGGAGACAATGGACACTCTAAAGGGCTGTTTTGAAGCCACCGCCTGGAAGCAGCTCTGCGATCCACATGGTGAGGACATCGATGGCCTCACTCACACCTTCACGGACTACCTCAGCTTCTGTGTGGACAAATCCGTTCCCACCAAGACCATACGGCGTCGCTCAAAGAACAAACCCTGGATCAACCCTGAGATAAAAACACTTCTGAGAGAGAAGAAGAGGATCTTCAGGTCAGGGAATAGGGAGATGCTGAAGTCCGTACAGAGGGAGGTGAGGAGAAAGATCAGAGAAGGCAAGGACAGCTTCAGGAAGAAGATGGAGGACAAGCTGCAACAGAGCGACATCAGCGGGGTCTGGAGAAACCTCAAAACCATCTCTGGGCTCCAGAATACCTCCCCCCAGGCCACGGGGGGCAGGGAGTGGGCGAACAACCTGAATCTGTTTTTCAATAGGTTTGACCAACCGCCCTCCCCCCTGACTGCACAACAACCACTGCTGCCTCTAAAGAAATCAAGTCCTGCTGTCCACTCCCCACTCCACCAACACCCCCCCACTCCCAACACACAGCCCCCCATCCTGACCCTGACCAGGACCCAGGTGAGGACGGAGCTGAGGAAGATCAAGGCGAGGAAGGCGTCGGGACCGGACGGCATCAGCGCAACGCTCCTCAAGTCCTATGCAGACCAGCTGTGTGGGATTGTGACGTATATCTTCAACCTGAGCCTGAAACTGGGGAGGGTACCACAGCTGTGGAAAACATCTTGTGTGGTACCTGTACCAAAAACTTCCCACCCCAAAGACCTGAACAGCTACAGACCGGTGGCCTTGACGTCCCACTTGATGAAGACCCTGGAGAGACTGCTCCTTGCTCACCTCCGCCCCCTGGTGGAACCAGCGATGGATCCACTCCAGTTCGCCTACCAGCATGGCATTGGGGTGGAGGATGCGGTGATCTTCCTCCTTCACCGTTCTCTGTCCCACCTGGAGAAGCCCGGGAATATGGTGAGGATCATGTTCTTTGACTTCTCCAGTGCTTTCAACACCATCCAACCGATGATCCCGAAGGACAAGCTGCTGCGCGCAGGGGTGGACCAGCACCTGTCATCATGGTTGTGTGTTGTGTTGTCTCACACAACACAACACACTGCCATCTACAGAAGTTCTCTGATGACTCTGCGATCGTTGGCCTCATCTCCAATGGAGATGAAGCTGAGTACAGAGGGCTTATCCAGGACTTCGTGGACTGGTGCCATCGGAACTGCCTCCAGATCAACACGAGGAAAACTAAGGAGCTGGTGGTGGACTGCCGCAGGCAAGGACAACCCCTCACAGCACCAGTAAATATACAGGGAACAGACATCGAGATGGTGACATCCTATAAGTAGCTGGGTGTTCATCTGAACAATAAACTAGACTGGTCACACAATACTGACACACTCTACAAGAAGGGACAGCGCAGGCTGTTCCTGCTGAGGAGACTCAGGTCTTTTGGTGTACAAGGGGCGCTGCTGAAGACATTCTATGACACGGTGGTGGCATCAGCCATCACTTTTGGAGTGGTCTGCTGGGGCAGTGGCATTACTGCAGCCGATAGGAAGAGACTGAACAAACTGATCAAGAAAGCTAGCTCTGTCCTGGGGCAGCGCCTTGATCCGGTGGAGGAGATAGGAGAGAGAAGGACGGTGGCTAAACTGTCATCTCTGCTGGAGTCCGAGTTCCACCCTATGCAGGACATACTGAATGCACTGAGGAGCTCATTTAGCAGCAGACTACATCATCCCAGGTGCACAACCGAGAGGTTTCGCAGGTCCTTCCTACCAACGGCTGTCAGACTGTACAACCTAAGCAGGGCTGCTCGCAGAGATAGCAAAAAGACGTAACAAACTAATAGTTTTTTGAATGCAAAAGATGCAATAGACTTACACAATGGTCCCCTCCGGCATACAACTAGGAAAATACCGGTCGCTATGGAGAGTGAGAATATGTATGGGCACATAATCATACCATGTAGGATAACTAAGTAGACGGTTGTGCTGTTTCATCCCATCTAGCAACAATGCTCTGCACTGTGTGTGTTTATATATTTACATATTTATTCCATCTAGCTACAATACTCCGCACTGGGTGTGTTTATATTTATATATCTATATATTTATTCCATCTAGCTACAATGCTCCGCACTGTGTGTTTATACAGTATATCTTACATATTATTCCATCTAGCTACATTGCGCCGCACTGTGTGTGTTTATATATTTACATATTTATTCCACCTAGCTGCAATGCTCCGTACTGTGGGTGTTTATATATTTACATATTTATTCCATCTAGCTACAATGCTCTGCACTGTGTGTTTATATATTCATATATTTATTCCATCCAGCTACAATGCTCTGCACTGTGTGTCTGTGTGTGTGTATATATATATTTTATAGTAATATGTACATATGTATATTAGCTGCTCTTGCTTGCTTGTTTTTTTTCTTGCCTTCTGATTGTTGCTCTGAGTGTTGCTATCCCTGTGCTGTTGCAATCCTGGAATTTCCCTGTTGTGGGACTAATAAAGGCTTATCTTATCTTATCTTATCTTAATGAGAAGACTGCGCGCGGCGATCAGGGAGGGCTGGCTGGCGGGAGCGATGGGTGAGCTGGCCCTGTTTCATCAGTTTAGGGACGAGCTTAGCTGCTGGGATGAGGTGCGTGTGGCCAGGGGGCATTGTGCAGTAATCCTGGCAGCTCTGAGAGGGTGAGTGCTGGACATGCTACATGAAGGTCACCTTGGGGTGGGTAAGGTCAAACATCGTGGCAGGAATTTGGTTTGGTGGCCGGGGATTGACAAGGACATTGAAGCGATGGTCAAGAACTGTGTCCCGTGCCTGGAGAGCGGAAAGACTGGGAGACGTCCACTGCCTCCCCTGCAGCCGGTCGCTTACCCTGCGGGACCCTGGGAGCACATTGAACTGGATATCTGCGGTGAACCGCATGCAGCCCCCCCGGGTAGCAGGTTCCTGGTGATGGTGTATGACCTGTTTTCTAAATGGCTGGAGATGCTTCGGACTGGCTCGGTGACTACTGACGTGATCACGGGTTTCCTGTTGTTGTTGTTTGCCAGATGGGGGACTCCGACTTCGATCACCACTGACAATGCCCCGCAGTTCAGTTCGGGTTTTTTTGAAGGTTTCCTGAGAGCCAGAGGGGTTGAGCACATTAGGACAGCGGTGTATCACCCACAGGCTAACGGAGGGGTTGAGAGAATTAATAGGACACTGAAGAATGGATTGAGGATTTGGCGGATGGATTTACGTTTGTCGACGCACTGCACAACACCCTGCTCCATTATAGGGCATCGGTGCACGCCACGACGGGTCGCTCTCCGGTGGCCCTGATGTTGGGACGGGAGTTGCTGCTTCCGGTGAGATGACTGGGGCTGGGACAAAGGAAGTACAGTGAGGACTCAGGGGCGCTAAGGTGTCGGGTCACGGAATGTCAATGGAGGATGAAGGACTTATTTAACAGGAAATATCAAGCGAAAGGACATGGCCTGGAAGTGGCGGATAGGGTCTGGGTCTTGCACCCTGTCCGCACCCACAAGCTTCAACTGCTGTGGGTTGGGCCGCGTACGATTGTGAGGCGAAGAGGGCCGGACACTTTCGAACTGGGCGATGGTTCCCGATGGCATGCGATTAGGTTGTGGAGGTCCCCACCGGAGGTGGTGAGTGACCTTGCTTTGGACAATTTGAAGTGGTACTTGGGACTGGAGGGGTTGGATGGAGGACGACCCTTGGCTGGGGCCGATAGCGCCAGTGGCGGAGCACCCCTGCGAGGGCCACCCGGTTAGAGAACATCGGCAACCCAAATACTTGGACGATTTTGTTACCTGTGTTACTGGGAACGTCTCTGCCGTGTGAGGTCTAGACTGGAGGGTTGACTTGGTTGGACTTTGGGTTCTGGTGTGTATATTGTTGTTTTTCTTTTTGCATGTTTTGGTGGTGTTCTTGATTTTTCCGGGGGGGGGGGGTATAATATAGTGGAATTCTCTCTCCCGGCGCCACACGAGTCGGCCGCCCTTTGCAACAGCGGCTCGATTCCGAGTCTTTTTCCCTTCCTCTCTCTTTTTGATCCATCTTTTTTTCACTCCACTTATATCACGGACACACAGATTGTCCCAAATGTCTCCTGAGCCGGTGGACGGAGCCACTGTTTATAGCAGGATACGATACAGCAGGGAACAACTGCTAGCATTCAACCGCCACCCGGTCCCATTGGAAAAACTCGACATACCGAGAGAACTGAGGCGAAAACGCCACGGCTGCCGGGCTGGAGTAAGGCAGAGGACAAAAAATATAAGGTACAGACCCTCCCTTCCATCTATTGTCATGGGAAATGTACGGTCGTTACTGGGAAAGGTAGATGAGCTAGCGGCTATCTGCCGTTACGATAGCACATATCGGGAGTGCTCTCTCCTTTTGTTTTCTGAGACGTGGCTAACTGAACTAGCAGCAGATGCTAACATTGAGCTGGAGGGTTTCCACATGATACGGGCAGATCGAACACCAGACAGTGGCAAAGCAAGGGGCGGTGGAGTGATAATGTATGTTAACAACAACTGGTGCAGACCGGGACGTATCACTGTTAAACAAAGACACTGCAGCAAAGACATTGAGTTGCTAGCTGTTAGCATGCGGCCTACATATCTCCCGAGAGAACACTCACACGTGATCTGCATTGTTGTTTATGCAAATCCGACGGCGAACGCTGGGACAGCGCGTGACGTCATCCATTCAGTAACAAGCAGGCTACAGACAGAACACCCAGATGCTCTTCTCCTCCTCATCTCAGGAGATTTCAACCATGTTTCACTATCTCCCATTGTACCCACGTTCACCCAGTATGTCACATGCCACACTAGAGACAATAAAACACTGGACTTATTCTACGCAAACACTAAGGAGGTGTACACCTCATCACAACTCCCCCCACTCGGGAGATCGGATCACAACTTGGTTCATCTCCGGCCGGTGTACAAACCCCTAGTGCTCAGACAACCTCCGGCCATGCGCACAGTGGAGTTATGGTCTGAGGAGACAATGGACACTCTAAAGGGCTGTTTTGAAGCCACCGCCTGGAAGCAGCTCTGCGATCCACATGGAGAGGACATCGATGGCCTCACTCACACCTTCACGGACTACCTCAGCTTCTGTGTGGACAAATCCGTTCCCACCAAGACCATACGGTGTTGCTCAAACAACAAACCCTGGATCAACTCTGAGATAAAAACACTTCTGAGAGAGAAGAAGAGGATCTTCAGGTCGGGGAATAGGGAGATGCTGAAGTCCGTACAGAGGGAGGTGAGGAGAAAGATCAGAGAAGGCAAGGACAGCTTCAGGAAGAAGACGGAGGACAAGCTGCAACAGAGCGACATCAGCGGGGTCTGGAGAAACCTCAAAACCATCTCTGGGCTCCAGAATACCTCCCCCCAGGCCACGGGGGGCAGGGAGAGGGCGAACAACCTGAATCTGTTTTTCAATAGGTTTGACCAACCGCCCTCCCCCCTGACTGCACAACAACCACTGCTGCCTCTAAAGAAATCAAGTCCTGCTGCCCACTCCCCACTCCACCAACACCCCCCCCCACTCCCAACACACAGCCCCCATCCTGACCCTGACCAGGACCCAGGTGAGGACGGAGCTGAGGAAGATCAAGGCGAGGAAGGCGTCGGGACCGGACGGCATCAGCGCAAAGCTCCTCAAGTCCTGTGCAGACCAGCTGTGTGGGATTGTGACGTACATCTTCAACCTGAGCCTGAAGCTGGGGAGGGTACCACAGCTGTGGAAAACATCTTGTGTGGTACCTGTACCAAAAACTTCCCACCCCAAAGAGCTGAACAGCTACAGAGCGGTGGCCTTGACGTCCCACTTGATGAAGACCCTGGAGAGACTGCTCCTTGCTCACCTCCGCCCCCTGGTGGAACCAGCGATGGATCCACTCCAGTTCGCCTACCAGCATGGCATTGGGGTGGAGGATGCGGTGATCTTCCTCCTTCACCGTTCTCTGTCCCACCTGGAGAAGCCCGGGAATATGGTGAGGATCATGTTCTTTGACTTCTCCAGTGCTTTCAACACCATCCAACCGATGATCCTGAAGGACAAGCTGCTGCGCGCAGGGGTGGACCAGCACCTGTCATCACGGATCCTGGACTACCTCACGAACCGGCCTCAGTTTGTGAGAACCCGGGACTGTGTGTCCGACACGATCATCGGTAGCACGGGGGCCCCCCAGGAAACGGTGCTGGCTCCCTTCCTGTTCACTCTTTATACTGCGGACTTCTCACACAACACAACACACTGCCATCTACAGAAGTTCTCTGATGACTCTGTGATCGTTGGCCTCATCTCCAATGGAGATGAAGCTGAGTACAGAGGGCTTATCCAGGACTTCGTGGACTGGTGCCATCGGAACTGCCTCCAGATCAACGCGAGGAAAACTAAGGAGCTGGTGGTGGACTGCCACAGGCATGGGAAACCCCTCACAGCACCAGTAAATATACAGGGAACAGACATCGAGATGGTGACATCCTATAAGTACCTGGGTGTTCATCTGAACAATAAACTAGACTGGTCACACAATACTGACGCACTCTACAAGAAGGGACAGCGCAGGCTGTTCCTGCTGAGGAGACTCAGGTCTTTTGGTGTACAAGGGGCGCTGCTGAAGACATTCTATGACACGGTGGTGGCATCAGCCATCACTTTTGGAGTGGTCTGCTGGGGCAGTGGCATTACTGCAGCCGATAGGAAGAGACTGAACAAACTGATCAAGAAAGCTAGCTCTGTCCTGGGGCAGCGCCTTGATCCGGTGGAGGAGATAGGAGAGAGAAGGACGGTGGCTAAACTGTCATCTCTGCTGGAGTCCGAGTTCCACCCTATGCAGGACATACTGAATGCACTGAGGAGCTCATTTAGCAGCAGACTACATCATCCCAGGTGCACAACCGAGAGGTTTCGCAGGTCCTTCCTACCATCGGCTGTCAGACTGTACAACCTAAGCAGGGCTGCTCGCAGAGATAGCAAAAAGACGTAACAACCTAATAGTTTTTTGAATGCAAAAGATGCAATAGACTTACACAATGGTCCCCTCCGGCATACAACTAGGAAAATACCGGTCGTTATGGAGGGTGAGAATATGTATGGGCACATAATCATACCATGTAGGATAACTAAGTAGACGGTTGTGCTGTTTCATCCCATCTAGCAACAATGCTCTGCACTGTGTGTGTTTATATATTTACATATTTATTCCATCTAGCTACAATACTCCGCACTGGGTGTGTTTATATTTATTTATTCCATCTAGCTACGATGCTCCGCACTGTGTGTTTATATATCTACATATTATTCCATCTAGCTACATTGCTCCACACTGTGTGTGTTTATATATTTACATATTTATTCCATCTAGCTACAATGCTCCGCACTGTGTGTCTGTGTGTGTGTATATATATATTTTATAGTAATATGTACATATGTATATTAGCTGCTCTTGCTTGCTTGCTTTTTTTTTTTTTTTTTTTTTCTTGCCTTCTGATTGTTGCTCTGAGTGTTGCTATCCCTGTGCTGTTGCAATCCTGGAATTTCCCCGTTGTGGGACTAATAAAGGCTTATCTTATCTTATCTTATCTTAATTGTACCTTAGGGGTTACCATAGCCTGGTCTGGGCAGAGTGGAGTAATGTCAGGCGGGCTACAGCTGGGAATATAACTATTAGTGTTCTTGTCTAAAATAAAGAGAAGATTACTTCCAGCTTCCTCCTGACTCTCAGTTATTTTAGATGTAACATACTGTAATTCAAGAAATTCTGTCTGTGTGTTTGTCAGTGTGTCTAACTGTTAAAAGAACCTTTTCAAACCCTTGAAATCTGAATGGTAAGGACAGGTTTGCTCACCCTTTTTAGGGTTGTGTCATGTGTGGGTTTTGCCCTTGGGGTTTGCTGTAGCCGATGTTGGGTGTCAGACGGGATGACGTCAGGCGGGCCACTGTATGTATATCTGCCTTTCCTGTAATAAACGTCAGTTCGTTGTTCAGCATAAGATGGCTCACAGCTCGCTTATTTCGTACATAACATTTGGCGACTGAGGATTAAACCATGGGAGCATGCGCGAGACCATCACCTCCGTTCCTGGAGTCACTGAGTGTACCAGCCACACTGTGGCACCACTGGCTGGACTTGTTCATGACTGTATAATTGCAGCCAGCCTGGACGGCGCCAACGAAGAAAGACGGAAAAGCATCCTGATTCATTGTCTAGGCAAAGAGGGACAGCGAGTGCTTCACGCTCTGGGCTGTACGGACTCCTTGGACAAGTGTTTGATCCTAATGGACGAGTTTTTCATTGAAAAGTGTAATGTCATGGCACAAAGATACAGATTCTTCGACCGCTGCCAAGAAACGGGTGAGTCCACACAACATTTTGCTATGGAGCTCCGTAACCTAGTGAGCACGTGCACCTTTGGGCCTTTAGAAGAGAAGCTACCACACAGCACGAGCAACGAGTGATTAAAGGAGAAGCTACTGCTAACAAAGGACAATTTCGGGCTAAGGCAGGTGATGCAGATGACTAGCCAAATAGAATCCTCCACCCAGCTAGGGAAACAGCTACTAGCTAATGAGCAAATAACCAGCCAAGCATCCTCTCCAAGCCAGGCCGATAGCAACACAGCTAGTGACTCGGGGTGGACTTCCACGCGGAGGCAGACCATGGCACAGGCAGGAGTGGGAACCCAAGAACCGTGTGGCGGCTGTGGTTCCTCCCATCACTGAATGAGCTTGTCCGTCTGCCCTGCTAGAGGGAAGAGGTGCTACAACTACGGCCATGCTAACCACCTGGCGTGAGTTTGTCCCGCCTGTTATGTCTGAAATCAGAGACTGGAGTCTTTTTATGCCATGCAGCGAACTCCGAACAAACTATTGAGACAACCACAGAATATATACTGGTGCTGCAGCCTGCCTGACGTCACCACCAGGGCGGCTACAGCAAGCCCTAAGGGCCACACACACACACCGCACTCTCCACACAACATTCCCCTCCCCCATTACAAAAGTCTAAAAAACACAAAATTTAGACCCACCCCAATTTAGGACCCAAATCAGGCACTAAGAAAATAACGGGAAACAATGAACTGCAATGGCCTAACACATTCACCCCAAAACAACTAAAAACTTGGGGAGATGGGTGGACCGCCATCCTACCCCACATGGCTAGGCAGATTATTTTGCCACCATTAAACTAAGAGAAAAAGTCCATTTATAACTAAAACATCTCGCTGTGTTGCTATACTAAACAAAACACACAAAAATTAATCCCCAACAACACACATCCATACGTACACCAGACTCACTTCAAACACTTATTTAAAACACTTGCACATATGGATATACACACTACTTAAACATATTTACATCGGAACTATTATTTAAACACCATACAAACATATTTACACTTGAATTTTAAAGTTATACCACAGTCCACGGGCAGCCAAAGATAAAACCAGCTCGGGGGCCCAGGGCAGCCCCTTGGCATGCGTGCCCCTGGAAGCCACCTGCCCCCGGAGTCGAAGCCAACCCACAGGAGAAACGTCTCTTCTCTTCACCCTCAACCGCTTCTCTCATCTGGACCCGCCATCCAACACCTCCTCGCGGACCCAAACCCAGTCTGTAACTCTCAGGGGGGTCCCGCTTGACCTGCAGTCCTGCTGCCCGGCACGCAGTCCCTCCATGCCTGTCGGTCCGCCCCTGACTGTCTTCAAAACCACTGCAGCTGCCGCCGTTGTAGCCCCAGACACTCTGGCCCCCTGTGGCCAAGCTCCGGGGAAAACTGTAGCCTGCTCGTCTGTGTCACTCATCGACCCAGGTGCCTCGCCGCTACGCCCAGCACCTTCGTCCAAGGCGTTCCGCTGCACTGCCTTGCTGCCCAGCTGTCGCTGCTGTCTCCTGGGGCTCTCAGCATCACTCTCGTCGGTGTCACTCGTTGACCCAGGCGCCTCACACTACACCCAGCACCTTCGTCCAAGGCGCTCTGCTGCGCTGCCTCTGCACCCAACTGCTGCTGCTGTTTCCCGGGGATCTCAGCATGCTTGTGTGCCTCCTCCCACTGCAGGGAAAACTCAGTTGAGTCCGGTCGCTGCTCTCCCTCCATGCTGTCTTGGTGTACTGCGCCTTCTTCACCATCAGCGCTACGATCACTCACTGTGCTGAGCTCTTTGGCTGGCTTGCCATCTTTGGTGACTGGGGGCTCCCCCACTTGTGGCTCTGGTCCCCCCTCGATACCTAGCTGGTAGCTTGGTTTTGGTGCGCACCTAGCTTTGTGGCAAACCTCGCCGTTGCCACAGACTGAGCCTTTAGCTTCTCCGAGCTGACTAGTTTAGCTCCTTTTGGTGCCAGCAGCCTCACGACCCACAGCTTCTTGTCCCTTGTATGTTCAGCAAAACATCCAGCCAGCTGCCCGACAGCATCCGCATAAGCCTCTGTCTCTCCCAACATGCAGAGAATTCTCCGACCCTCCATGCCGAGATGACGGACCAGGAGTGCTCGTCCCCGGTCTACGTCGAGTCTACCCAGGCCAAGCTCTGCAACGTATCCCCCAAACATGGGCACCCAGTCCAGCCACAGGATCGCTGGCTCTCCCGGACACCCTAGAAATGGTGGTAGAGGTGGAGGTAGCCCATACACCTCCATATTTTATTCTCGTCGCCAAAATGTTTTGTCTGAAATCAGAGACTGGAGTCTTCTTATGCCATGCAGTGAACTCCGAACTAACTCTTTATTGAGAGAACCACAGAATATATACCGGTGCCGCAGCCCGCCTGACGTCACCACTAGGGTGGCTACGGCAAGCCCTAAGGGTTACACACACACCACACTCTCCACACAACACCGCTGCCCACGAGAAAACCGATGTATGTGTAGCAGGTGCCAAGAATTGGCTGCTGAAATGATACATTGTACAGCTTGATGGAGTTGATGTGGCGCTCATGATGGATTCGGGCACTGCGAGGTCCATATTGAGCATGTCCATGGTAAGAAAACTTTTCCCAAAAAAGACAGTTGTAGCGGAGGCTGTTAATATGTTTGGGTATGGACATGTGAAAATTGGCATGGTGAGCACGGTCAGTTTCTCGGTGTCGTGTTAACCAAAGAAGATTCCTGCATTCACCTTTCAGGTTTCACGCCATGGGGTGGACTTGTTGGGTAATGACTTGTTGGGCAAATTGGGGTTCTCCATTACGGACCTGACGGGCTCCATGGTGCTAACGGTTTCACCAGCCTGGCATGTTTGCTGACCGGTGTTGTTTGCAGGCCTGGGTTGCATGGTGGCTTTCAACCACCGGCCACTCACTGACCCAGGGGTGACGCCGAAGATTCAACCCCTCTGCCGGTTACCCCTCGCATTGCGGGATGACGTCACAGTGGAATTGAACAAACTTCTGGGGGCTGGCATCATGGAAAGAGTGGACGCCTCACCATGGATCTCGAATATTATGGCTAAAAGAAGTCAGGTGGCAACTGACCATGCATCGACCACAGAATGGTCAACAAAGCGATCATTCCAGATAAGTACTCCCTACCCACGATGGAAGAGCTCACTGTGATGTTCAGCGGCTCCAAGGTGTTTTTGAAGCTGGACCTCTGTCAGGGCTACCCCTGCAAGAGCCTCTCCACCCAGCCAGCTGCAACCTGACGGTGTTCATGACCCACATGGGCATTTTCAGATATACCCATATGCCTTTTGGCCTCAGCTCAACCCCAGGTTGCTTCCAAAAAATCATGTCCACGATTCTTGCCGGCTTCAGTGGTGTGGTGGTATATGTGGACAACATTGTGGTGCAAGGCACGTCACGGTCCTCACAAGACGAACGTCTGGAATAAGTAATGGTGGTGCTACTGGATCACAGAGTCACGATGAACGAGGAAAGGTGCATCTTTGAGGCTGAGACCATTGAGTTTGTGGGGTTTTGCTTGTCTGCTGAGGGCCTGAGCCCCCTGCACTCGAACGTGGAGGTGGTCCTGCTACTTCCGGACCCCATGACGCCCGCGCAAATTTCATTGTTCCTGGGCATGGCAAATTTCTATGGACGTTTCATTCCTTGATATTCAGAGACCATAGAACTACTCCATGCTCTCCTGAAACAGAATGCTTCGTGGGAATGGACTCCAGCCTGCTCAGCTGCCATCACTAAACTGAAATCTCAGTTCACCTTTCCGCCAGTGTTGGCCCATTTTGACCCACTGATGCCCCACTTTTGTAACCTGTGATGCATCTGGCTCGGCGGTGGGGGCAGTCATGTCTCAACTCCAGAATGGGGTGGCGCGCCCAGTGGCGTTCGCATCGAGGTCCCTCACATCGACAGAACAGAGGTATGCAGTGGGTGAGAGAGAGGCGCTCATGTGTGTTTGGGCGTGGGAACAGTGGCACATCTACCTCTGTGGATGCCACTTCACCCTGCAAATGGATCACAGGGTGCTGATAACCTTGCTGGAAACAACCGGATTGGGACACGGGCCTCTGCTGATCTACAGGTGGATGGAAAGGCTGCGGGCCTACAACATCACGACTCAGTTCACCCCAGACAGAGAGAACATAGTGGCGGACCTCCTGTCCCGTGCCACACTTAATACTGTACAGACTGGCGATTGTGATCCCCTGGAGGTGGACCTGATCAACGCGTTGCACGACCCCCTCCGGAATGCCATGTCTCTCCAGGAACTCCAGGTGGAGTGGGAGCAGGATTCAACTTTGTCCCAGTTACGCTCATTCATCAGCAGGGGGGGTGGCCCACGAAGATGCAGGGTGAGCTGGCACCTTTCCACAGGGTCAGGGATGACCTGAGCTGCTGGAACAACATGTACGTGGTGAGAGAACCTTGCACAGTGATTCTGGTGTTGCTAAGAGCTCGCGTTTTGGCCATGCTTCATGAGTGTCACCTGGGGGTCGTTAGGGTGAAACAATACTGCAGAGACTCGGTTTGGTGGTTGGGTATCAACAAAGACACTGAGGTTGTGGTAAAGGACTGTGTGCTGTGCTTGGAGAGTGGGAAAACTGGGACGCCACCACCCCTACCTCTGCGGCCGTTACAGTATCTGGAGGACCCCTGGAAGCACATCCAGCTGGACATTTGCGGTGAGTTACACACAGACCCCACAAACAGCTGTTTCCTGTTGGTGACCTACAATCTATGTATATTCATAATGGCTGGAGGTGTTGCCCACTGGTTCAGTCACAACCGATGTGGTCATTAGTTTCCTCACGTCGCTCTTTGCTTGGTGGGGTGTTCCAAAAGCCATTATGATGGACAATGAGCTGCAATTCATCTCAGGGGGGTTTGACGAGTTTTTGGGGGAGAGGGGCATGGAGCATAGAACTGCTTTCTATCATCCTCAGGTTAATGGGGGTGTGTGGAACGTTTCAACAAAAGGTTAAAGAGTGGACTAAGAGCACACATGACAGATGGCTTCAGGTTCACTGATGCTCTTCAGAGCACACTCCTCCATTACCCACATCACAACGGGGTGTTCCCCAGCGAAGCTCATGATGGGACGCGAATTACACCTTCCCATGGACCGGAGGGCACCGACGGTCGAGATGGACACCGGCTGGGACTTGGTTGACGAGGTGCTGGAGGGTGCATGAGAACGGCTGATGGGGCCAGCAGCAAGACCTCAACCAGTGAGGCGCTCGACGAGAACCCATCAAAGTCTACGTTATCTGAGAGACTTTGTTGTGGGACTTGGATAGCCGGGACTTGTTGGTTAACAGGTGGCAGAATAATGCTCAACACGTGGGCACCTTGGTAGTCCACCCAAGTGCCCAGTTAGCTAATGGTGGTCCCTAATTAGGGACGTTCATGTTCTAAAGTTATTTGTTCTGCATTTTCTGAAGGGGGGAAAATGCAATGTATGGGTTTGGCCCTTGGGGTTTGCCGTAGCCGACGTCGGGTGTCAGACGGGATGATGTCAGGTGGGCTGTGGCTGCTGTATGTATATCTGCCTTTCCTGTAATAAAGGTCAGTTTGTTGTTTGGCATAAGATGGCTCACGGCTTGTTCATTTTGTACTAACAGGTTGGGTCCAGGATTAGCCTGACATTCACTTGGAATTGTCAGAAGGTCCCAAACAGTGCCAAAGAAAAAAAAAGACAAACACTAATTGCAAACACCATCGCTAACTCTGTCGCTGACATTTGCTAACAGTTGCAAACAATGCTAATGTTTGCCAACTGTCCTTCGCAAACACTTTCACAAACATTCATGTGAATGTTACTAGTTGTTGCTAAACGTTAAATGTCGCGAATGACAGAGGTGAACAAGGCCGCCTTAAAGGGGTCAGTGACTGCATTTTTTCCACATTTTAATAACTCAGACATGTCTTACTGAAATGTTTGTGACATATTTTGTTCACATTTTCTTAATTTTTTAAAATTATTGAAGCAAGTTTGTGTTTTATTTTTCCTGACTTTCTTTAAATGCTCTGATTTATGGCCTGTCACTTTAAAAGCCATCCGTCACCTGTGTCGGAGTGGCCTCATCACTGACTGCAGGCACATGGACGCTTATATGGAGGCACTCTCAGCTGCACAAAATTATGTACTGTGGGTGATTTGCCAGCTTAAGTGACGCATACACACACACTCACAGGTACACACACACCTGTCATACGTTTCTCATTTACTTCTTTGTTTGTAGATTATCTTAAAAGTATCTAATGTGTATCTTTTTTTCCCTTACCTGTTTTGTGGTGCAGCCAGGGGGGCCCACTTGGTTGTTCTGCTTCACTGGAAAACATATACTTGCATTTCTATACCATATAAATTTATTGTTTGTTCTGTTGCACGTCTGCTCAGCTGTCTCCATTGATGATTCAGACGTCTAACAAACTAACCAGAGTGAATCAACTGAGTAGATTATGTGGGGTTTTACATATGCCTGTTTGATCAGGTGACCCAGGGATGAATGGTTCTGTTGTAAACTGACTGTGTGGGGAGAAACTTGTTCTTGCATTTAAATATTTATAGGTAAAATGTGTTCTGTATTTAAATATTTATATATTGGAAGATGGGATATTGTTACACGTGGCTCTAGGGAGCCCCGCAATAAGAGCCGAGGGCGAGCCAGTGAGTTGAGATGTTTATTATAAGGAAGGGTTTGGAACAAGGGATAAGGACACGGGGTAAGGAACACGGTCGTTGTAGACCCAAAGTACAGTTACTCATAAACAGGTTAAACTCACGAGTAGAACGGTACAGGAGTAATGGGCTGGCACCGGAGAATAGGATACCAAGGCATAATACTCACAGCAGGGAACACTCAAGGTTACTGCAAGAGGAGTAAGGGCTGACGCCGGGAATAGGGGTTTCAGCCTGTAGTGCTTTAAGTCGCAGCCCCGAGTGATCGAGGCTGCTCCTTTTTATTCTCATTAGCAGCGCCCCAGCTGATGAGGATTAATTGGCCCCAGCCGTCCCGTAATACTGACAGCTGGGAGCCAGCTGAGACGCTGTCTAATGAGAGGCGGAGATGAGGAGACATGGGCTGAGCGCCGAAATGGCGTCTCCTCCCATGGTGACAGAGATGCTGCCTAACGAGAGGCAGGGATGAGGAGACATGGGCTGAGCGCCGAGACAGCGTCTCATCCCATGGTGACAGAGCCCCCCTCAAGGTCGGGTTCCCGAACGACCAGGAACATCCCAGCCGCCCCCCCCCCCCACCTAGGGTGGGCGGAAGGGGGGCACGCAAAGGGAAGGACAAAAAAAACCCCAATGGACAATGTAGGGTAGCAGGGCAGAGAGAAAAAAAAAAACCCAAATACAATACTTTACAAAATAGGGAATAATTAACCCAGGGCACAGATGGGGAGAAAACTGAGTCAGAACACTGGTTACACACTACTCAGATAATACCAACAATGTGTGGCCCAGGGCAAGGAAAAAACCACCAAAAAGGTAACAGGGCAAAAACGCTGAGTACAAGTGATAAATAGCAAAAACACAATACACAACGCTAAATAGAACAGGAAGAGGTGATCACAGAGCATGGTTGATAAAGAAACCAAAACACATTACTCCATGAAACAAAAGCGGGCTAAGACCAGGACAAGAATAATAGGAATGACATGCACTGGTAAGTAAAAAGATAACAGAATACACGGCGCCAAATGCAAAGAAGGACACCTAGGAGAATAACGGTGACAGGGTAACAGGACAACAATAAGGTAAAAAGCTGAGTATGGTTAATAAGGGGAAAACAATACACAGCGCTAAATATACGGGAGGTCCCCTAGAGGGAGAATGGTGACAGGTTCACAGGATAATGAGGTAAGATGCCGAGTATGGTTGATAAGGAGAGAACACAATACACAGCGCTAAATATACGGGGGGGGGGGGGGGGGGTCACCTAGAGGAATAACGGTGACAGGTTCATAGGATAATGAGGTAAGATGCTGAGTATGGTTGATAAGAAGAGAACACAATACACAGCGCTAAATATACAGGGGGTCACCTAGAGGAATAACGGTGACAGGTACATAGGATAACAGTGGGATAAGATGCTGAGTACGGTTAACAAGGGAAAAACACAATACACAGCACTAAATATAAGAGGAAGAGGAAAATGTTCGGGCGGCTAAGTCCAAACCCAGATCCCGAGAAACCAGTCCGCCGGTAGCCGTGCCAGGCCACCCAGAAGCACAAAGTTCGTCAGGGAGTTGGACCAGATCGCCGAACCGGACGTCTTGCGGGTCGGGCTGTCGACCCGCATCACTCAACCACCAGGACCGTTGAGACGGACGAAGGGTCAAAGCGGGCCCCGGTGGAAGAGGTTCAGGGGAGAGCCGATGACGAGGGCGACGAGCGTCAGGCCGCAGGGAAGCAGCCACCTCCGGACCTGGACAACGCTGGCGCAGCACCCACGTCGGACACCACCGAGGCAGCACCCGCGTCGGACCCCGACTGGGTCGGCACTGCACCAGAACCGACCTCCAACGTTGAACCTGGACCCTCCAGCATCACGAGGAACGGCAACTCCTCGCCGGTGACCCTGGAAGAAGGCTCGGGAGAAAAACAGAACCGGGATCAGGATCACCGGCAGTGCCAGAACCCGGCGAAACGAGCTCGGATGCAGCGGGTGGCTGCACCCGGCTCAACCCCCCCTAGAGACAGGCTAAAGTGCTCAGAGAAATAGAGGGAGAAAAGAGAGGAGAGCACTCGCCTGATCTCGGGTTCCGATGCCGTCCAGGACTGCGAAGATCCAAGATCCGTCGTCTGGAGGTCGTTGTCAGGCTCCCACTCGGCTGCATCGGGCCCCGCAGCCAGCACGATGGTCAACGCAGCTTGAGGCTCCTTCATGGAGACCCGGGGGCGCTTAATCGTCGGCGCAGGCTCCATGCAGCAGTCAGTCCTCCTCCGTCCACAACGTAGCTGCGGAATCGCAGGCCCTCTCCTTATCCCACCACGTTGACCCGGAGCCGGGGATCGCTCGGCGGAGAGAGACAGAGGATGCAGGATTAGGAACACAGGTTACAGCAGGTGGGGGGAGTTCAGGGAGCTGTGAACCCTGAACTCCTCCTCCAGGAATGTGACAGAGCAAATCATTAAACTGATGTAAATAAACTATGACTTGCCTGTCTCCTGGAGGTTGGATATCGCCTACTGTGGTGGACACTGCTTCTTCCTCTCCCCGCCTGGCGATAACGGAGGACCCCCTGGGAAATCGTCTGAGGATCGCTCGCGTAGTCTCCAGCAGAGAGCTCACCAGGCCGGGATTCCAGGCACACACAGCAGTCAGGAAGCGCGTCGAGGAGGAGGGGGAAACAGCCGGGGTGAGCCAGCCCGAATGTCCAGGAGTGACAGCGGGGGAACGAGGCTCAGGGAACGAGGCTGTGAAAACTCCACGCTGACGAGACGAAGAGGTGACAGCTACGTGGGGGGAACGGTCCTGGCGGCAGCCCAGAACTGGATCCGGAAGGAGGTCGTGCAGAGGTGACTTGGCGATGTGACGACGACTTCTCCCAGGGGACGAAGCGAGGGGGAAACCCAGGAATCGCTGCTCCTGATCAGAGACCGAGGCGAGGAAGGCATTGAGCTTGGGACAGCTTCGTTGCTCTGGAGTCCTCTCCACCAATCTCACTGCCGCCGCCGCGTGCCTGCAGATAGTGAATGGATGCACAGCCGGAATCGCGTCAGCCGCTCGGTCCCGGACGTAACTACTGTCAGCTGTGGCTCCATGGGGGGAATCCCGAGTGACGTAGTGCAGAGCGGAGGAAGCCCTCTGGGCGGCGCAAACTCCCGGGCTGGAATGGCAGCAGGAACGGGGTCCCGAAGCGGGGGGCAACGTCATCCACTTTGGCGTCCTGCCGGGGTTTCCATCCAACCTGCGGAGCTTCTCTCGCTGTGTGACCATGGCGTCAACCCTGGCACTGACCTCGAGATGGAACAAAGAACGAGGGTGACAGTCCAGGAAATCCTCAGCACGGCCCGGATGCCAGCGTCTCGAATTGGAGGCGTCGTGCAGGGTGAAGAGCGTCCTGTCGACAGCCCCCGAGATGGACCTCAGTTCGTCGCCCTGGCGTCGGGAGTGGCTCCTGGGAAACGGCATGCTAATGGCGCTAACACCCGGACAAGGAAGGTACAGTTCCACAAACTCACGGCCGCCGGCAACTCGTCTGGCTGCGACTTACTGTTACACGTGGCTCTAGGGAGCCACGCAATAAGAGCCGAGGGCGAGCCAGTGAGTTGAGATGTTAATTATAAGGAAGGGTTAGGAACAAGGGATAAGGACACGGGGTAAGGAACACGGTCGTTGTAGACCCAAAGCACAGCTACTCATAAACAGGTTAAACTCACGAGTAGAACGGTACAGGAGTAATGGGCTGGCACCGGAGAATAGGATACCAAGGCATAATACTCACAGCAGGGAACACTCACAAGGTTACTGCAAGAGGAGTAAGGGCTGACGCCGGGAATAGGGGTTTCAGCCTGTAGTGCTTTAAGTCGCAGCCCCGAGTGATCGAGGCTGCTCCTTTTTATTCTCATTAGCAGCGCCCCAGCTGATGAGGATTAATTGGCCCCAGCCGTCCCGTAATACTGACAGCTGGGAGCCAGCTGAGAAGCTGTCTAACGAGAGGCAGGGATGAGGAGTCATGGGCTGAGCGCCGAGACGGTGTCTCATCCCATGGTGACAGATATTGTAAACTGTTTTATAGGAATATTTATTGAAGTACCTTTCTTTATGAATGATATGCCCAGTGGGAGGGGCTTGGCATTTAAGATGGGACTGTTGTGGGCCGAGGGTCAATCTGCAGTTTTCAATCTTCAGTCTGAGTCTGAGCGGGGTTACAGAGGAGGTAATATGGATTCTTCAGTCTGAAGTTTGTTATAGTGGAGATAACAGGTTCTCTGCAGTCTGGAGGTTTGTTGCAGGAAAGCAACACGTATTCCGTGGACTGTAAGTAATTAAATGACCTGTTTTCTCCCACTCTGAAGAAGGAATTAAGAGAGGACTCCATTTTAAAGGGACAAGTTGGTACAGAGACTGTTTGGGTTTCTCTCCATTTGTTTCCACTGTTTGTTTTCTCCTCACCTGTATATAATTTTGCACTTGGGAGGCCGGCAAATAAAAAGGCTCATCACCCTCTGTGCGACTTTGCCATCATTTTTTGGGGATTTGAAGAAGTTGGAAAAGAACCCCGTGACATATGGTGGAAGCGGTGGGATGGCAAGTCGTAGGAGAGCAACCCATCTTCCAAGGCAGCATACGGGATTATGTTCTCAAAAGCAACGAGAGCAGTGGAAGGAGATGGTGACGGCGGAAGTGGATCCAGCCTGGGATACAATTTCGACATAGGAGGAAGAAGAGGAAGTGGCTGGAGCTCGTGCATCGGCAGCCCCAACACCAACCACAGGAATGGCAAGCAGTTTCAGATTTGACCTGCCAGCCCCAGTATTCCATCCTAGGCGGTCAGTGGCATTATTAGAGGCACTTCCTATTCACCCCCTTTTTATTGTCATTCAACCATACAACCAATCATGTACAGTAGAACGAAATTGTGCTTTATCCTATCTACAGTGTCAATCACACACACCCCATGTGTAGAATCAGAAGGACCACTGCCATGCAAGGCGCCGCCACAGATTTCCCTCCTCCATTCCATTATTGCTGAGCACCAAGCTGGACGGCAGGAAGTTCTGCTTTTTTTATATGGTCTTTGGCATGACCTGGCCGGGATTTGAACCCCTGCCTCCCGGGTGTGGGGCGGATGCTCTACCAACTGAGCCACCACTCCGGTAACTGAGCCACCACTCCGGGCTTCCATTCCACCACATTCCACCACAAGACTCTAGTGGAGGCCCTGAGCAGCTGTGTCTGGAGTTCAGACGTGGGCCAGGGGTGCCGCCTTGCCGGATGGGTGAAGACCGTGGGGGTTGTTTATGGCGCTCTGAGCGCATGGCCAAAACATGGAAATGGCCAGGGTCTAAGTGGGCATGTGGACTGGTGCTACTGTTGTCAGGAAGGGCGCTGGAGGCCTATACTACAATGGATGAGGAGAAGGCTCGTTCCTACCGGAACTTGAAGGCAGCCCTATGGACAAAGTTTGACATCTCGCCAGGAACATATTGGTTGCAGTGGCGATCGTGGACTGTTTCATCTGGTGTGACCCCTACAGAGACTATTTATTCTACTGACGCTGGAGTTGTCTGGAGCAGTATATTAAGGAAGAGCTAACGTGGTAGCAGACTTTTTTTTTTTCCTAGGTTGCCATACATTGTCAGCCTTCGTGAGGAGGGGAATGATGTGATCAGCTAAAGGCTTAAGGTAGCCTATTAGCCCACGAGCTAACACTGTTACCAGGACACCTGCTGTAAGTGTGGTTTATATTGTTTTTTTTTCAGAACTTAGTCACCCTAATAACCATCCCTATTATTACCTGGTTCCTCGCGTCACAGCAGCCCACCTGTCAGTGGTTTCATCGTGATTCCACGATGGCTCGCCCGTACCAGAACTCCCCTGCCCATTCTGGGAAGTTTTCGGCATAACACCGGTCAGTAGCCCTGGTCCCGAGCCATTGCAGTGACCAGTGTGCCTGTGTGGGTGATTCGCTGTGGAATCATGACAAAACTCTTGGAAATGGGCTGGAGTGAACCAGGTTGTAACAGGGATGGCTATTAGGATGACTAAGATTTGAAGAAAATAACATTATAAGCTGCGCTTGGTTCAAGCTTCCTGGTGTTAGCTTGGGTGTAATAATAGCTCAGGGGCAAATAGACTACCTTTAGCATCCCGCCATCAACATGACAGACATACAGTACACGACAGACAGCTAGGCGGACCAATAATAGAGCAGTGGGCTGATCTCAAGGATGGCGGTGGGTTGGCTTTTTCTAAACATGATGTATACGATTTCTACAGAAATGTTACAGCCTGAGTGCTGGTTCCGTCCGCAGTCCGATCTTGTACCTTTTCCTGGCTTTGACAGCAGAGATTTCCTTCTAGCTCCCCGGGCTCTTATTGTGACAGCGCCCGGTGGAGCTCCCTGCTGTCAGAGCCAACAGCTGTGCTGCATTCGGGGTCATTAGTGACCGGGGTTATAAGCAGGCGCTGAATGCTCCCCGATGCAGCAGTCTCTGTTTACGTTCCTGTTAAGGTTCCTGTTAACCTTCGCTGTTAACGTTCCTGTTAATCTTCCCGTTGAGCTACCTGTTAGGATACACTCTGTTCCGGTTATACTTTCCCGTTAAGGTACGTCCTGTGATTGTCTTACCCCCACTATTGTGTGTATCATTCCCTGTTATCGCACCTCTTAATAAACATCACTGCAACTCACTGGTGACTGCTGGCGTCTTATGGTGGCTCGTGAGGGCCACCGTGACAAGAAAAGTCAAAAACGTTTCTGGCATTTCTGGGAGAGAAAAATGAGATAAAGGCCATGTGTTTTGTTTTGTTTTGTTTTGTTTTTTTAAGAGAATTGACTGTTTTGAAAATTTTTGCCTAATTATGTGACCAGTTGACACATTTGAGACAGTTAAAACCTACAGACACACCATTTTTCAGCCAAGGCTGGGCTGAAGCCCAGGGGCCTACGGAAATCAGGGGCCTATCATGAGCCAATGAAAAAGATCATATTGCTGTCAATTGGTCAGATTCTTTGTCCATCACTTGATATTCGTGTGTGGCTACTGATTAGTCTAATTTTCAAGTCCCCCACGTGGGTACCAGTAACAATAGCCTATCAGAGGAATTTTTTTTGACATGTGACTCTGCAAGCACCAGTGAGAGGTAAGAAGTAATTAGCTTGGTCAAAATGTTTGGAAAAAAAGTTTGAAATGGCACTCATAAAATTATTGGGAGGAAAAGAGCTTACGGAAAATGAATTGCTCAAAAAATCCCGAAGTGTAAAGAATTTTTCTAAGCTGGAGCATTGAGTGGAGGAGGCTGCTAATTACTGCACCAAGGAGACAGGTGGACTGTTAAAACACTTACCTGGAGGAGAAGGGCGAAGGGAGAAGAACGGCCATGATTGCTTACATCAGATAGCTGTGTGTGGGACAGTGGACTCCGGACTTGGTAAAAAGTAGACTGGGTCAAGCATGCATCCATAGAGAATGACAGTATTTGTGAGCTGGACTTAAAGGACATAATGAAGGATTTTTTTTTAAAGAAGGCCATGAGAAATACTTCTAAAAAGATAAGATATGCTATTTGCATTCCAGCCACCTGTGCAGGTTTTTGATTGCTGCTGTTGTGCATTGCTTGAATCAGGAATACTTCACTGATGTAACTTTATGCCAAAGGCACTAGTAGCTGTAAAAATGGAAATCTCAGTAAGCTAAAATATCTTAAATCAAGGTTCTGTTTGTTTTTCTCTCACAAGGTAATTTTGACAAGAATTTCTTTTCGTTGTGCAGTTTTCTGTAAGATTTTACTTACTTTACAAAAGTTTTTACTTGTCTGAAGCAATTTAATCTTACTTTGTTGGCAGATATTTTTCCCAATTTTTTTTTTTTTTTTTATTTAAGTTTTTGTAAAGGGTATACAGGTCGTTACAGCAATGCAGTGTTTACATTTTCATCACATGTTCCCTTATTTTCTGATATCTGACAACATTGGAAGATTAATTCTTACAACACCCCTTTTTTTTTTTTTTTAAAGTGAAAGAAAAAGTGAAATTAAAGAGAAAAAAAAACAAGAAACAAATAACAAAAAACAAACAAACAAACAAACCAGTAAAAAACAAACAAAAAGAAAAAGTAAGTAAATAAAGATAAAAGAGCATCTGAGTAGCGTTGGAACAAAGAGCGGAACCATTATTGAAATGGTATTTGTCAAAGATTAGATCTAATGGAAGACACATATGCGGTCCAGGGTTGCCAAAAGTTCATGAACACATCCATGTCCTGTCTCAGTGCGAATGTCAACTTTTCCATCGAGTAAATGTCTTGGATCACGTTAGTCCAATCTTCAGGTGTAGGACAGTCCTTCAACATCCATTTTTTAGTTAGAGCTTTTTTGCTTGCCAATATTAAAACATTGAATAAGTATTTTTCTCCTCGTCTTTCCAGTGAGTCCGGTAGTAAACCCAAATACAAAGTTACAAAAGAAAAGGGAACTGTAATTTTGAATATTTTCCCCAATATTGTCTGTACCTTGGTCCAATATTGGTGGATAACTGGGCATGACCAAAACACATGAAAATGATTTGCAGTCTTTTCACCACACAAGCGCCAACAGTTCAATCCCTTATGGGTAAATTTGTTTTGTGCAGGTGTTCTGAAAAATCTTGCCAAGTTTTTCCATCCAAATTCTCTCCACTGCAGGGATGAGGTACTTTTCCATTGCTGTTTATTTAGCTTTTCCCATATTTCCAGTTGTAAAGTGAAATTCCCCTCTTTTTCCCATCTCTCTTTTATATAAGATGTGTTGTCTCCTTTTAAGTCTTGAAGACCTTGGTATATTTTAGAAATGTATCTGATCCCTGGGATCCCTTTATATGCCATTAAGAAGACCTTCAGAACACCTGACTGGGCCCTTTCCAAAACCTCCTTTTTAAGTATATTGTTTATGTGGTGTCTAAGCTGGAAGAACCTGTAAAGGTCTTGATTTATTAGGCCTTGTTTTTTCAAATCTTCAAAACTTCTTAAGATTTGCCCTTTAAAAAAATCGTAATATTTTATCAGCCCTTTCTCCTTCCACTTTTTAAATCTGGTGTCTGTTTTATTAGGAGTAAAGTCCTGATCATAGGCGATCCATTGCAGAAGTCGATAGGGCTCTTTAGTTTGATTCTCTCTGACTATCTTAAACCAAATTTTTAGCGGGGTCTCTATCCACGGGTTAGTGTTATTCAAAAGCTTAGGTAAGACATTGTTCCCTATTATCGCCTGTAGGGGGATGTCACTTGTTATTTGGCATTCGATCTCCTTCCATTGTGCAGTGTAGACTGGGTTACATATCTCTACTAAAGTTTTAATTTGTGCGGCTTTAAAGTAGTCCCTGATATTTGGCAGCGCGAGTCCACCTTTGTCTTTGTTTAGCTGTAGGGTTCTATATCTGATTCTAGGTCTCTTGCCCTGCCATATGAATCTTGAGATCCATCTGTCCAGCTCCTGCCATGTTTTTTTGGGAGGTTCTACCGGTATTGTTTGGAAAAGGTATAGAAGACGTGGAAGTATATTCATTTTGACTGCTTCAATTCTTTGTGCAGTACCCAAGAATGGTATCATATTCCATCTTGCTAGGTCAGATTTTATTTTTGTCACCAGTGGATCATAGTTTAGTGATATAATTTTGTTGAGTTGTTTCGGGATATTGACCCCCAGATATTTCATAGATTCCGACTCCCAGTTAGTTTTGAGTTTGCTTAGTGAATAATGATTTGGGTCATAGTTGAATGTTAAAACTTGGGTTTTATGCATATTTAATTTGTACCCCGATAAATCTCCATACTCTGAAAAAACTGAGGTTAGTTCTGGTAAAGAAGTGTCCGGCTGCCCTAGGTATATTAAAATGTCATCAGCAAAGAGTGCTATTTTATGTTCCTTCTGACCAAGTGTAATACCTTGAATTTTTTGGTTTTGTCTTATCCATTGGCTCAGAGGTTCTATGAAGATTGCAAAGAGCAGTGGAGACAGGGGGCAGCCCTGACGACATCCTCTTTCCAGTTCAAAAGATGATGATAAATTACCGTTAATCCTTATTTTAGCTGTTGGTTTTTTATATAATGCCTGTATAGTTCTAATGAAGTTGTTATGAAAATTGAAACTGGATAAGATTCTATATAGAAAAGACCAGTCAACCGAATCGAATGCTTTTTCAGCGTCTAATCCCAATATGACTGCATTTAAGTTATATTTTTTTATATGATGAATTATGTGTAAAGTGCGTCGAATGTTGTCTTGTGTCTGTCTTTGTCTTATAAAACCTGTTTGGTCTAAATGAATTAGGTCTGTCAGTATATTTTCTAACCTTTTGGCAAGGATAATGGTAAAAAGCTTATAGTCCTGATTTAGTACACTGATTGGTCTGTAGTTGGAGCACTCTAGTTTATCCTTTTCAGGTTTAGGTATAACTGCAATGACCCCTTCTCTCCAGGAGGGGGGGATTTCCCCTGTGTGGAGGACATAATTAAATGTTTTCAGGAGGAGAGGAGATAGTTGCTGTTTAAAGGTTTTGTACCACTCTGCTGTATAGCCATCAGCTCCTGGGGATTTGTTAGCTTTAAGTTTCATAATTGCTTTTTCCAATTCTTTAGGATGTATTTCTGACAGTAGTGTTTTATTTTGTGACTCCGTAAGTTGGGGAAGGTTTAATGTGTTTAGGAATGCCTCGGATGCGTTTTTATGTTTTTTGTGGGAGTATAAGTTCTTATAGTAATTCTCGAAGTTTTTAAGAATATCCTGAATTCTGAATTTTATTTCCTTTGATACTGGGTCTCTGATTTTGTAGATTGCTCTTTCTGTTTGATGTTTCCTCAATTTATAGGCTAGCAATTTTGCCGATTTACTGCCTGCTTCATAGTATTTTTGTTTCAGAAATGTAAGTTTCTTCTGGATTTCTATTGTGTAGATCTCATTTATTTGGTTTTTAATTTCCTTAATCTTGAGCGAGTCAGTAGAATGAGTGTTGCCTTTGTGTTCTTTTTCTAGGTTCCTAAGTTCTGACTCTAATGTGGATAGTTTTTCTTGTCTTAGTTTCTTTTGGGTTGCCAGTTTTGCAATAATCTTTCCTCTTATTACAGCTTTACATGCATCCCACAGTATTAAAGGGGATACTTCTCCATTATCGTTATCTTCCAAATATCTGAGAATATCTGATTCCAATTCATCTTTCAATGGTCCTTTCAGGACATTTGAATTTAACCTCCAAGAAAATGTATTATTTGTGTATTTTTGGATATTTAAGTCCATGTAGATCGGACTGTGGTCGGAGAGATCCATCAGTCCTATTTTACATGTTTTTACTCTTCCAATGTCTCTATTAAACATAAAAAAATAGTCAATCCTTGAGTAAGATGAATGTGGAGTTGAGTAAAATGTATAGTCTTTTACACTGGGGTTGAGTTCCCTCCACACGTCACAGATTCCCAATTCTTTTAGTAGCATCCGAGTCTTCCTGTTTTGGGTGTTATTTTGATGTGGGGAATTACCAGAAGCATCCCAGTATGGATTCAGTCTAAGATTGAAGTCCCCACCACATATCACTAAACCTTGAGCTTTAGTTATCATTAGGTCGAATACATTTTTATAAAATTTCCAGTTAGCCCCTGGGGGAGCATACACATTCAGCAGGGTGATATCTTCTCCCTCTAGCCGCCCAGTTACCAAACTGTATCTCCCTTCTTTATCTTTGTGTTCTGATTTTTTTTCAAATGTAATTTTGGTTGATATCAATGTCGCTACTCCCCTCCTCCTCCCTGATTTATATGAAGATGAAGAGATCATTTTAAACCCTTGTCTACTGAGTTTATTGTGTTCCACGTCTGTTAGGTGGGTTTCTTGTAAAAGTATTATTCCTGCTTTGTCTTTTTTCATTTTGCCTAGAATCTTGGATCTTTTAACTGGATTCAGGATTCCTTTTACATTATATGAAATTATTTTGGTTACACCCTGTTTCTCCATTGTGTTGTTTTGTTTAGTATAACTGTGTGGTGGCCCTCTTTTGTGCTACTCAGAAACTGAAAGAACATTAAAAACAAGAAAAACATTAAGAACATAGTGTAAAAAACTTTAAAACAAAAAGCTGTCATAAGAACTTCCTGAGCTGAGGTCTTTTTAAAGACCCTGTAAGAGCCTTGATGGAGTGAAGGCTCTGAGGGAAATTCCTCAAACTCTGTTACGTGTTGAGGGCCCTCTCTTACCACTGAAAGTAGTCCCATGCTTTTAACGTGAGTTTCAGAACCCAATCCAAACTTGTAATGATTTTTTTTTTTTTTTTTTTCCTTTTATGCCTAAACCCTGTGAAATTGTGTGCACCCTCCCACCCCCATCACATCAAACATTCACGCAAAAACAGTATTTGTTAGTATGAGGAGAACATGTGGATTATTGTCACATTTCTATTTTAACAAGTTTTTTTTTTTTATTACAAAGACTTATTTGTTTCAAATAATATGATTGTTCCATGAAATGTTTTACCACATGCTGAATATGCATCTCCTGTAATGTTTGTTACCTTGTATGAGGGGGGTTGGATGTGCGGATTGATTCAAGAGGAAAAAAAAAAAAAAAGGTCGCTATTCCAACCTGAAAACGGATAGTTTATCCGCGACGCTCTGGTGCTGGGTTTCCCGCTGCTGGTCCGTGGATTTTGAGGGTCTTTGTGTTGTCCATGTTTGCGCTTTGATCTTCTCACTCGGGTCTGCTGGGGGTTTAAATACCGTTACCGGGAGGCCTCTTTTCGCCATGTCAGCTGTTGCTTCTTCCGCCGAATTATAGAGACACGTTTCATCGCCGTAGAAGACCCTTAACTTCGCAGGAAATGGTGTCTGAAAGCGCAATTTCTTCTCTCTTAACACCTTTTTCGCGTCATTGTATTCCCTGCGCTTTTTTAGGACCTCCGGGGCGTAATCGTGTTCCACGTAGACTTTTCTCTCCTGGTGCATAAATCCTTTTTTCTGCCAGGCCAGTCTTACAACCTCTTGTTTTATTTTGAAATTGGAAAATCTTACCAACACCGAACGTGGGGGCGCTTCCGCCGCCGGCCTAGCGGCTAATGAACGATGTGCCTTTTCTATCTTCAAGTCGGTGGTTTGTGGAATATCCAATTTCTCTCTTAGTAAGGATTCCACGCATTCTGCCATTGAGTTAAAACCATTTTCGGTTCCTTCTATCAGACCATGAATTCTTATGTTGTCTCTTCTTTGTTTTCCTTCTTGGTCGGTTAGCTTAGCCTCTATAGCTGCTTGTCTTTTGCGTAGGTCTAGCACAGAATCTTCGAGCACTTTTATTCGATCCTCTGTTTCCAAGATTCGATTCTCGGCCTGGTCCACTCTGCTGTTTGTCCTTTTCAATTCTTCTCTGAATTCCCGAAATTCGGCCGTAACATCTCGGCGAAATCGTCGTAGCTCCTCAAATAGTGATTTCAGGCTAACCCTTTTGTTAGCTATCACCAGTTCCTCGTCTTCTGAACGGAGATCTTCCAGTTCGGATTCTCCGGCCGATACGTGTCCTGGCCTGGAGAATTTCAGTTTCTTCTGTTTTCCTTTAGACATGATGATTTTGTCTTTTGATTTTCACTCCTCCAAAAATCCGTTAAGTTTGATTTTCAAGGTGTTATCCTGAATTGGGTCTGAGAACTTCAGTGTTAAGCTGCAGTCGCCATGGCGTCCAGACCGGAAGTCATTTTTCCCAATTTTAACTAGAATTACACTGGTCAACACCAAATTTATTGTCTAAGTTTTTTTTTTTAGCTGATTTAGGACAATTTTGATGTGCTGAATCAAAAAATCATATTGGTTTTGCTTAGTCAGGTCAACTTTTTGAACTATCACCACATGTTGTTTTTTACATTTTTGTTTACATGTAAGGGTATTTTCGCTTTATATGAGGCAAAATTCTTTTTTATTTCTTGAAATTTCTCGAACTCTGAAGAGTTTGCATGCGCCAGTTTATGACATGATGTCAAAAGTTGTCATGATGGCTGATTACTGTTGGACTCTGAAGAGAGACATCCCTGCTGCTGAGCATTCTAGAGGTTCGAATAAGCGGAAGTTGAAGCTCTGAATTTTGAACAATGATGACGTAACATTCAATTTACATGTACTTACCTTTATCAGTGTCTACTATTCAATTTACAGTAATTGAAGTTTGTAACATTTAATCAATAAATTGTGTTAGAAAATGACTTTTTCTCTTAAAAATCTATTTTGGATGAGAAATATTAACAAAAATCAACTGATAATGTCACAAAAATGTAATCGATTTAGTCAGAAGATCAGATTTTTTAAAAATCAACTTAGCATAAAAACCTGACCTGATCAAGAGAAACGGATGTCATTTTCGGATTCAGCGGTGCAAAATTGTCTTAAATCAGTTGAAAAAACAGACACCTTACAAAAAAATAATTTTTGTAACCCTGTGTTTTCTATTGCCAGAATTATTTTTTTTTTGCTTATTTTAAGAAAAATTATCTGCCAACAAAGCAAGAAAATTTGACTTATCAGACTGCTTAAAACAAGTTAAAACTATCTGAAAGCATGTAAAATTTTCTTACATATAATCTGCACAGCAAGAATAAATATCTTGTCAGACAAAAAAACAAGCATATACAGCCTTAATTTGTATCAATTTAATTATATTTGACTTTTTGCAGTGTAGTTGTGTTTCCTAGCTCACAGTTGCATCATCTCTCCAAGAGGAACAAAAATGAGGTCTTAGTGGCTCAGGAGGTAGAGCAAGTTGCCCAATAACCAGAGGGCTGGCGGTGTGAATCCCACTCCCCCCAACTTGCTGTTGTGTCCTTGGGCAAGACACTTTGCCCACCTTGCCCCCAGTGTGTTCATGGTTCATGACACTGGTGTATGAATGTGAATAAATGCTCGGTAGTGGTTGGAGAGGCCGTTGGTGTGAATTGGCAGCAGTGTTGAGAAAGTTACTAAAAAATAGTTACTAATTACAGTTACTAGTTACTTCTTCCATCCATCCATCCATCTTCTACCGCTTAATAAGCGGTAGTTACTTCTTTTCAAAAGTAATTGAGTTACTTTACCAATTCATCATCATCATCATAACAGTCTGTCGCGGGCAACAATGACTGTTTCATTTAGGTCTGATCAGATTCCTCTATGCAGCTCCGTCCCCCGCCCTCTGCTGCCAGGAACTCCCGACCCTGCCAACTCGGGCGACGTCCAAGCTGGTATGAGTTGCTTTCTGACTGACCATTTCATGAAACTGCTTGCAAAGTATTTGAGTACTGCTAGCTTTTGCTGGACTAGTGGTACATTCTTGGCAGATAGAGGTATTATCAGTGGCAAGGACAGGCCAAGACAAACTGACTCCAGTATCTGTTGCAGTGACTGACCAGATGATAGGTTTGTTTATCTCTGCTCTTTGTGTAGTGCATATCACAATGTACCGACTGACAAAAGTCCACCACAGACCTTGCAACAGATGTGCTTATCTGCCAGGATGTCCAGTCTCACCCCGTGTAACTGGGAGTGGTCCACCACAGACCTGTGACAGATATTGTTTTTAGTTCTGCCAGGATGCCCAGTTTCACCCTCCACGCCCTCAGAAGGGCGGGGTTGGCGGTTGAATCGCCGACAGCACGACCCATGAGACAGGCAGTACCAGTTTTCATAGTTATCCGGTAGCAAGCAAACCAATGCCTGACCTAACAGACACTACCAATTACTGCATGATTAAAGTAACTAGTTACTTGGAAAAGTAACTTTCACATTACTTTTAAATGCATACTTAAATCATCTTGCACACATAGCAAGATTAATTAATGGATTACATTACGGGCTGATTAATGTCAGCCTGAAAACACTGTTTCAGACAGAGCTTTTAGAACATGTTCAGTCTGCTTTATCCTGCCTTGAGAGCTCTTATTTTGGGAAAAATCTGAAGAAAGTCAACATGATATTGCCAGTAATTTCCTCATTTTGAAGTGAGAGTTAGCAACACTGCATAAAGCTGTCCATGTTTATTTTACCTTTATGATATGGATTGAATCCAGTGTGCAGTGATCCAAAGAAAATGTCCATTATCCACAGTCCAAATGTCTGCTGTGACAGAGACATGACCCAGTTCCTCAAATTTCTTTTGGAGATCAAAATCCATTTTTTAATAATCTTTATCCAGGTTGCAAGTAAATGTGTTTTAACTTCAGTGGGTCAACCTCAGCTGCCTGATGGAAAGTCACTGTTTATATCATGTCTTCAGTCTGTAATGACGCATCTGTGAATTAGTCTCTTTAATTCTTGCTTGGTCACAAACTGTCCAGATGCATACCTGTGCTTAAAATCCAGCCATGGCTGTTGAGACAAGAGTATTTCCACTTTACATCCAGCCGTGGTTGTTCAGATAGCATAGATACACTAACACGGTGTTGTTAGCATAGCTAGACATTACTTAGCACTAGCTTTGTTGGAGCTTTGTTGCTGTTTTCAAGCGCTTCTGAAGATTGCAGTAGGTCTCAACCAGCATTTTAGCTTGCAACCCACAATATGCTTTTGCCCTTCATCGTGACAAAGGAAAAATAATCTGTCTATTTCCACCAAAACAAAGTAGCTTTATGTCTTCCTCCGCTCAGTAGTGAAGGCTCAGCTCTCTGCAACAGGTCACGTAGTCCTAAAAATATCTATCCATATTAATAAAACAAGTAATGAGTAATGCATCTGATCAAATTTCATTAACTGTAATGCTTTACTGAATTTTTAAACAGTAATTTCAGTACATTACTACAAAAGTAGTGGCATTACAGTAATGTGTTACTTTGTAACTTTGTACTGTTACTTCCAACACTGATTGGCAGACATGTTCCTGTCAGTCTGTCCCAGGGCAGCTGTGGCTACAGAGGTAGCTTACCATATCATTGTCTGTGGAGTGAATGAATAATGGACTCAATATAAAGTGTCTTTGGGTGTCATGAAGAGTGCTAGTGGCGTGGATTGGCAGCCACGTTTCCAATAGTCTGCCCCAGGGCAGCTGTGGCTACAGAAGTAGCTTACCACTATTAATGTCTGTCTGGAGTGAATGAATAATGGACTCACTGTAAGCGCTTTGAGATGTCACTTGACATGTAAATCTAATCCGTTATTATTATTATTATTATAACATGCCTATTACACATTTTTAAACTGAGATTCTGTTGGGGGGGGGGGGGGGTGCTACAAAACTTCTCAGCCCCCGGGCCTAACGGCAAGTTAAGGTAGCCCTGAAAGTGAACCCTGATTTTTGTGGACATTCAATCTATACATTCCTCAGAAAGATCGGCGAATCCAAAAATCACAGTGTTCATCAAAATTCACAGCTCCATGAGATACTAGCGTTACTAGAAAACAACACAACAAATTTATGAGTAAAACATTGCAATACACTGCATATTGCAATACATAAAACAAACTAGAAGAAGTAATTATAAATGAAATGAAAATTTGTTAATCTATGAGACAAACAGGTCAGAGAGCAACTCAGACCGGCTCGGACGTTGCCTGGGTTAACAAGGTCAGGAGTTCCTGGCAGCGGAAGGCGAATTACAGAGCTGTGTGGAGGAATCTGATCAGACCTAAATGAAACAGTCATTGTCGCCCCCGACAGACTGCTATGATGATGATGATGATGATGAGACAAAAAAAAAAAATCTGTCAAGAAAATTTTTTTTTTGAAGAAATGATATTTGCAGACTGGCTAATTTATTGGCAGAATTTTTTTTTGGCCCAAAAAATCTCAACATGACTCTTCACAGAAATTTCTGACCTCTAAGAGAGCTAGGACATCATCAGGATTTACTTTATCAACCTCTGTTAACAAATGTTAACCAGGCCCTCAGCCTCATGTTTGTGTTTTATTCATTAGCCTACAACCTGCTATGAACTGATGAACTAGCAGAAAAATTTACTGTCCAGTCAATATGAGAAAACACATTCCACGGCAGAATGAATTGGAATATTTTGTGATAAAGTACTCAACTCATGTAGTCCATTTAGTTTATTATATCCATTTACTCAGCATAAAAATGTACGTAACTGTGAATAAAAAGTCAACAATTCTGAAGTTTCAGATAAAATTAGTCTGTATCCATTTTGTGTGATTGTGATTGGATCCAGGTTGAAATAGTGCTTCAAAATGCAAAAAGAAGAAACAGGAGCAAGAGACAAAAGTAGGGAGTAAGCAGTTTACTGAAAACTACATTTAACTCAAACAGGCTGTTGATCAGCTGATTGACCAAGAATTCATCACATTCTCCAATTAATTAAAAACAAGGCAGGAAAAAAGTATTGGATATTGAAAAGACCTAAATCACCATTAAGATAAGATAAGATAAGATAAGATAAGCCTTTATTAGTCCCACAACGGGGAAATTCCAGGATTGCAACAGCACAGGGATAGCAACACTCAGAGCAACAATCAGAAGGCAAGAAAAAAAAACAAGCAAGCAAGAGCAGCTAATAAACATATGTACGTATTACTATAAAATATATATATATACACACACACACAGACACACAGTGCAGAGCATTGTAGCTGGATGGAATAATATATGAATATATGAACACACAGTGCAGAGCATTGTAGCTAGATGGAATAAATATGTAAATATATAAACACCCACAGTACGGAGCATTGCAGCTAGGTGGAATAAATATGCAAGTATATAAACACACACAGTGCGGAGCAATGTAGCTAGATGGAATAACATGTAGATATATAAATATATAAACACCCACAGTACGGAGCATTGCAGCTAGACGGAACAAATATGCAAATATATAAACACACACAGTGCAGAGCATTGCCGCTAGATGGAATGAAACAGCATAACCGTCTACCCAGCTATCCTGCATGGTATGATTATGTGCCCATACACACTCTCACCCTCCATAGCGACCGGCATGCTCCTAGTTGTATGCCGGAGAGGACCACTGTGTAAGTCTATTGCATCTTCTGCATTCAAAAAACTATTAGTTTGTTACGTCTTTTTTGCTATCTCTGCGAGCAGCCCTGCTTAGGTTGTACAGTCTGACAGCCGTTGGTAGGAAGGACCTACGAAACCTCTCGGTTGTGCACCTGGGATGATGTAGTCTGCTGCTAAATGAGCTCCTCAGTGCATTCAGTATGTCCTGCATAGGGTGGAACTCGGACTCCAGCAGAGATGACAGTTTAGCCACCGTCCTTCTCTCTCCTATCTCCTCCATCGGATCAAGGCGCTGCCCCAGGACAGAGCTAGCTTTCTTAATCAGTTTGTTCAGTCTCTTCCTATCGGCTGCAGTAATGCCACTGCCCCAGCAGACCACTCCAAAAGTGATGGCTGATGCCACCACCGTGTCATAGAATGACTTCAGCAGCGCCCCTTGTACACCAAAAGACCTGAGTCTCCTCAGCAGGAACAGCCTGCGCTGTCCCTTCTTGTAGAGTGCATCAGTATTGTGTGACCAGTCTAGTTTATTGTTCAGATGAATACCCAGGTACTTATAGGATGTCACCATCTCGATGTCTGTTCCCTGTATATTTACTGGTACTGTGAGGGGCTGCTTAATGCTGGAATTTCCCCGTTGTGGGGCTAATAAAGGCACATCTTAACCTTTTCTTATCTTACATGACTACCATTTTTCCAGATGCGTCAAAGTATATATTTATAATGTAAACTTTTCAGCTACTTATGTATGTACTTACCAAAAAAAAATTAAAAAAAATAAAAATTGTTGTTGTATAAATAAATTCAGTGTAAAAGTGAGTTGAAATACAGACATTCTTTGAAGGTGTAAAAAGTAGAGAGGAGGAAACTTTTGCTCTCAATTAAAACAAATTATATTAAAATGTGTTTTTACATAAAATTAATAGAAAATTATTTTGAGACTGCGTGCACTGTTAGGGCATATTGCTATCCCTGAAGCTCTTACTTTAACACAGTATTTTTGCAGACATTTACATGTGTGTGGACATGTCTTATTGTAAAAAATGCAGTATCACAGGTGACGTGTTAAGGTTAAAATGAAGACAAGTATGAACTGAACCATACATACTCAACTCTCAGGAACTAGTTGAACAATATGGCTTATTAAGCAAATATATACATACAAAGCAAACTGCAAATTTAAAAGAATTTACAAATTAAAAATAACTAATCACGAAGTAAAAATAATCCCACTACAAACTCTATTAGACTCTAAGTTATATTTTCATCAAGGATGTTTCACTCCCATGTAATGGAGAGCATACAGCAGCTCAGCTTCCACAGCTTCTCAGCCAGTTCATCATTTCTGCCAGCTGAAGAGGGCTTAGCAGGAGCACAGTCACTGTGAACAAAGACACGTCACATAAGTAATGCCATCATCATTTGGCTAATTCATCTAAATTAGATATAGAACATCTCTACTACAGGAATTTTAGTTTGTTAAAGGGGCCGTGTGTCATATTCAGAGCAATCTAGTGGTCAGATTTTAAAATGCAGCCACTTCACATTTTATCAGTCATCACCATCTTTCAAAGCATATAGGAGAAGCTGCAGAAGACATTTGTGTAACTGAAGTTTGACATAAAACTTTGAAAGACATTACAGTAATCAAAGATGGCCACCTAGATGAAAGGGGACCCTTTTCCTGTTCATGAAAAACAAATCTTTAGGCAAAGAAAATTAACAACTTTTACCTACAAATTAGTATATAGCAATGAAATCAAAGTTATTTTACATTGCAATACATTTCAGAATTCAGATTCTCCCAATATTTAACATACTGTACCTTTAAAGCAGCATCATGTAACTTTCTTGTTCTAAGTAAGATCAGGGAAAAGAGTACAACTATGGCAACTATGACCACAGTCCCAAAAGCCAATGACAGGAAACAACTTTAGCCACCAACAACTAACCACCCTGTGATTGGCTGTAGGGAATGAAGTCATAGTTGCCATAGTTGTACTCTTTTCAGTGACCCTGCCAAGAACAGAGCTGTTACAGGCAATGCAGGCCTGCTCAGAGTGGCATTCATGTGGTCAAAGGTTGATGTTACAGCAAGATAATTTGGGAAACATTATATTAAGGTGACAATAGTAGGGATGCATTGGAACAGAATTCTTGGCAGTTACAGTGCAGTTAGCATAGTTACCCAGCACTGAGTGGCAATCACATGTGGCAGCTTTATTTTGTATGCAGCAAAACATAAAAATCATACAAAATATTTAATCACAGCAGTGCACAAAGTACCTTTTTTACTATAGATGTTAATACCACACAATTTGCTTGACTAGTGATGTGTGGGTAAAGACAAAGGAGCACATGGTAAGTGAAGAACTGATTCAGAGCCTTTATTTATTTGATTTTTTGCCAATTAATACAAGATGGAATGATAAGAAAGCTTAGCTCTCCACAATGCAAGCAGGTACTCTGTGTACTGCTGTGACTGAATACTGTGTGTATTTTTTGTGTTTTACTGCATACCTTCTAATGCTGCCACTTGTTTTTGCCACTCCATGTTTTTTAACTGCCATGAGTTCTGTTTGGTGACATCATACGCATGCCCTCTATTTTGCATAGAGTTGCTTTAAGCAGGCAGGTCAAAGTGAATGATATCAATATGTTTCTATGTTATTAAGCTAAGAAGTGATTTTTAATTCAGTTGTATTTGTGGTAATATCTTTTAAGTAAATAAATCAGTCTTCCTGGACTCAGGCTGGAGACCTTTGAGACTGGTGGAGAGGAGGACACTGAACAAACTGTTATCCATCATAGACAATCCTGATCACCCACTCCACCATACACTGGACAGACAGCGGAGCACTTTCTCCAGCAGACTGCTACAGCTCCGCTGCCGAATGGTCAGGTACAGAAAATCTTTTCTGCCACATGCCATTTCACTGTACAATAACTCACTCTAATGTTGAATTTTGGTCATAACAATGCTGCCATACTGCACCTTACAGTGTAATTGGTACCTCACATTGTTATGATTGCCCTTTGCAGGGCAAAGATGAGACGCCAAAAGCCAGCAGTGAGTTTTGTTATTTTATTGCAAAGTACAAAATAATGTGCCTCGAGGGACGAAACACATAAACTATAGCACACGACCATGATGGGTCAAAATAACTGAACTAATACAGAGAATCAAAGATACACTTAATACAGCAAGGGCGAAACCTGACGCTGGAAAGAGACTGGAGCCGGACATGGGGACTCCAGCCTGAGTGGGTGTGAGATCGCAGCGAGGAATGAATCTCCACTGTGATCTTAAATAGTGCAAACTAAACCACAAACAGGTGAGACAGATGATAAGGAATTAAGTGCCTGCAGCTGTGACAGCCCGTGAGCAGCCTGACAGGAGGAAGTGCTGCCACGGCGCTGTCAAAATAAAAGCACAAAGTAATTTCCCTGACAAGACTAAACAGACGGAAAAGGAAAAATAATAAATGACTCGAGCGTGGGGCAGACCTGGGCTTAGGATCACCACAGTGCCCCCGTTTTAAGGGATGGATTCCAGGCATCCCAATTGTAACATCTAAGAAAGACCCCCCCCACACACACACACATACACAACCAGGAGAACTATCAAAACCAGCTTTGGGAGGGCGGAGGGGGAATCCTGGCCTGGAGGGAACGACACTGGAAAGAAAAGATGAACTCAAAATACTAAACAGCAAGATACTAAGACATATGTTAAACACCAAGATATCCACAACTACAAATGAGAATTCCAGTTCTTCTTCCCTTTACTTCTTCTTACAGAATTGTCCATACAAAAATTTACTAAAGAACTAGAACACGAAAGTATAACAAACTGCAAAACTACAGGTTCAAAAAGGAGAACTCTCTTTCCCTTTTCTCACCCCTTTTTTCCCTTTATTTTTTCTTTTGGAAATGTCAGCGTGAAAATTTATACCAATAAAGCAAATTCCCAGACTACAAGTTCAAACAAGAATGACTTCTCTCCCAGAAAAGTTAAACCAGAAAGAAATCTGCACTAAGAAACTGGATAATACATGTCAACACAAAATAAAGAAACACTAAGAATCATGTGTTATCAGTTAAATGAATGCATAGTTCTGGTGGCCTCCCAGAGTCCCAGCTCCACCCAACCGTCACAAGAAAAAGGTTGGGTGGCCTACCAGACCTTTAGCACCACAAATTCAGGCGAAACGGTCCCTCAGGTGGCCTCCCCGCATCACTGGGCCAGCGGACCACAGAGCCCCGCTCACCTCCCCCCGAAGGCAGAAGAGGAGGTGGGTAACCCCTGCCAACCCCGGCCAAGGAATGAACCAGGAAGTAACCAGAAACCTGAAGCCGAACCACAGCAGCCTTCAGCCCCAGCGCCGCACTCTCGATGGCCTCAGCCTGAGGCGTAGCAGCACCCTCGATGGCCTTGGCTTGAGGTGTAGCAGCACCCTCGATGGCCTCCGCCTGAGGCAAAGCAGCACCCACGATGGCCCCCACCTGAGGCGTAGCAGCACCCACGATGGCCTCTGCCTGAGGCGTAGCAGCACCCGTGATGGCCTTTGCTTGAGGAGCTGGAACCATGGTGACTTTGGCTTGAGGAGCTGGACCCACGACCACCTCGGGCAATGGACTGGAACCCATGGAGACCTCTACTGTGGCAGGAAGCACCTCAGTGACCCTGAGAAAAGGTTCGGAAACAAGGAGCACAGGAACACGGTCAGGGTCACCAGCAGCAGTGGAACCCGGTGAGGCAAGCTCAGATGCTGCTGACGGCAGCACCCAGATCTCCTTCCCAAGAGCCAGACAAGATCTCTCCAAAACAGAAATAATGAAAACAAAGGAGAGTACTTGCCTGAGCTCAAGTTCCACCGCCGTCCAGGACTCCGTCGATCCGGATGGCAATCCTCTTAGCACGGCCTCCTGGAGGTCCAACTCCAACTCTGCTACAGCAGCCCCAACAGCAGGCATGATGGTCTCGGCAGTCTCTGGACCCCCCGGCGCTGCAGCCCATGCAGATGGCTCACTCTGCGCGGTGACCGGAGATCTATTCCCAGCTGGAACAGGATTGTGCTCAGTGGAGATCCAGGGACACTTTGTCGTCGGCACAGACTCCAGCTGGCAGGCTGACCTCCTCCTCTGTCCATATTGGGGCTGCGGGACTGGTACCAGGTTCACCAGGGCCGCAGGCCCCTCCTCCCTCCGGCAGACACTCGGGGAATATAGGAGGAGACACAAAGGAAGCAAGTTGCATATTTATGGCTGCAGCAGGTGGTGAGAGCTCAGGCGACTGCAAAACCTAAATCTCACCCCCAGGAATCAGACAAGGTAATTCATCAGTTAGTGATTGAGAATGAAAAACCACTTGCCTGTCTTCCTGGGGTACGGTGGTCACTGCTGCAGCAGGCTCTGTTCTTCCCTCTCCCATTCCAGAGATGCAGGCAGACCCCTCAGGAAGATGAGGAGGAGCCACTCCTGGCGGATTGGCGATGGAGGCAGCCGGAGAAGAAGTCACTGGGCTTGTAGCAGCTGGAGGAAGCACAATAGCGGAGGGAGCAGCAGCTGAGGCAGTCTGGAGTAGGGGAGCTGGCAAAACAGCTGGAAACGAAGACCCAGAGGCTAAAGCTGCTGTCATGCCTCTCTTCCATGGTGAAGAAAAAACAGCTGACAGAGGAGTTTTTCCGGTGGCCCATAGCTGGACCCAAACGGGAACCCCGTGGTGAATTGACCCGGTCATTATACTCCCTCCCCTTCGGAGCGGCCGTGTCCCAGGGAGGAGGTGAGTTCTGTGCAGGGCGGTGATGCCTTCTGACTGGAGGTGAAGCTAAATTCAAATTGGGGAAACACCGCTGCTGTTCTGAAACTGAGGCCAGCAGCTTGGCGAACTCAGAAAAATTATTTAACTTGGGATTTGCCTCCACCAGTCTAACAGCTGCCACCACGCTCTTAAGAACTTTACTGGGATAGAAGGAAGAGCGAGCTTCAGCCACACGGCCCCTGATGAGTTCAGCTGCCCACTGTTATTCTTCGCTGGGACCCCCAGCTGCCCTCCTCCTCCGCTGCACTAGAAGACGGCTCTTCGGTGACGAAACCACGGAAGCTGGAGCCGTAGCAGGAACCTCCTCACAGGCTGAGGAATAGGAGTTCCTCAGCCTCTTAGGCTTCCTGGAGGGTCTCTGGTCCAGCTGACAGTTCTTCTGTTGGAGTGCTGAAAATTTAGCCATCTTCTCCCTGCCCTCAGCGTGCTTTGCAAGGCGAGGATGACGTTTAGCAGCTGCTTCTGCAAGGCCCAGGAACCAAAGTGCCTGTTGGGGGGAATCATTGCAAGCTTTGGCCAGGAGGTCGTCAATCTCCATCAGAGCCTGGACGAGCTCAAAACCCAGGCTCATAAGATACCATGTCCTGAAAGACGCCATAGCCTCCCCCCGAACAAGAAACGCTGGCACCCAGTAAGGGAAAAAATTCAGAGACAAAAACAAAAACTCACTGAGGCTGGCACTCTGTTTGGCTGCGATCTACTGTTATGATTGCCCTTTGCAGGGCAAAGATGAGAGGCCAAAAGCCAGCAGTGAGTTTTGTTACTTTATTGTAAAGTATAAAATAATGCGCCTTGAGGGGCAAAACAAACTATAACACATGACCACAATGGGTCAAAATAACTGAACTAATACAGAGAATCAAAGATACACTTACACTTAATATAGCAAGGGCGAAACCTGACACTGGAAAGAGACTGGAGCCGGATGTGGGGACTCCAGCCTGAGTGGGTGTGACATCACAGCGAGAAATGAATCTCCACTGCGATCTTAAACAGTGCAAACTAAACCACAAACAGGTGAGACAGATGATAAGGGATTAAGTGCCCGCAGCTGTGACAGCCCGTGAGCAGCCTGACAGGAGGAAATGCTGTCACGGCGCTGTCAAAATAAAAGCACAAAGTAATTCCCCTGACAAACAAGACTAAACAGACGGAAAAGGAAAAATAATAAATGACTTGCGCTTGGGATCACCGCACACATTTTATCCAGCACCTTATAATCCTTCTTTGTACAGTCGGTACTAGCCATAGATTTATAAAGATTATCATCTATTTAACCTATTAGCAGCCTATATAGTATATAAAGTTACCTAAGCATTTGAATGTCCCTGGGTAACTCCTTGTCTGTCTCTCTGTGTTGGCCCTGTGATGGACTGGCGATCTGTCCAGGGTATACCCTGCCTCTCGCCCAAAGATGCTGGGATAGGCTCCAGCCTCCCCGTGACCCGAAAAGGATGGATGGATGGTAGAAGATGGATGGATGGATGGATGGATTGATGGATGGGTAACTCCTTTTCTATTATGCTGTGTGTATTTCTGTTGGTTTTGGGTCGTCTACTGTGTCATGCTGCTGTTACACTGTAATTTCCCAGTTTGGTAGCTAGCTAGCTAGCTAGCTATCGTCCTGAAAATATGGGTGAGAAAGGATGTCATCTTTTATATGTTGTTAATGGGCTGGCTGCTGAAATGGTCCAGAAAGTCTTTAAATATAATGTGGTCCTAACTATGTCTACAGTTTCAAAGACAGTGATGTAATTTCACTGCATTTCACCCTTTCACAACTGCTAAATCCTCTTATGGAGGTGATGGGCGGTGAGGGATGGTATTAAAAAAATGATCTTTGATGTCTGAGACACGAGTCCCTATCTTGCCACTGCTGTCTGTTAACTTTGATTTCTGGTTTTGTGATTCAGTTCCTTAAGGGAAATAAAACATGAGGGTCTCCCTTACACACATTACAACTGTAACCCTCCACCATGTCACTTCATGGCATTATTTATGTGACCACCAGAGGCTAATTGGTGTCAAAATGTATATACAGTACGTATAAGTTGCAAAAGACATTCTGATCTCAACAACACTTTTTTTTCCACATAAAATAAAGACTTTTATACATCTTGAGTAACTTCATATGAGTCCAAGCCAAACAAGATGGTTGTTAGATTATCTAATAAAGATTAAATACCCCGTGTAAATTTTTGAATTGATGGCTCTATAGGACAGACTTCCACACAAGCAATATGACATCTGTATTCTAGGTGTACCTGTAGTATCCACCACTCTCCTTCTCCAGTGATGGCTCCACCGCACAATAAATTGAAGTTTGAGCTCCCTGGGTAGAGTTTTTGGTGAAAGGCTTAGTCATCTTGTAGACAAACTGTTCAGGGCCGCTCAGATGGCGCCACAAATCCGTCTGCACAACTCCAGGATGGAGAGAGTAGGTTGTCACACCTGTGCCTAAAACCCCCCAAATTACAAAAATACCTAAACAACATTTCAATAAAACACAAAAATGTCCAAACCAGTAAATATGGGTGGAATATAAACCTTCTAGGCGTTTAGCCAGTGAGCGGGTGAACAGGACATTGGCTAGCTTGCTTTGGGCATACGCTCTGTTTTTGTCATATCCTTTCTCACTGTTGATGTCATCTAGATTGATGGAGCTGACAAAGGTGTGACCCATGGAAGACACATTGATAATCCGGGCTAGTGCTGATCTTTTGATCAGGTCAAGTAACAAATATGTCAGCAGAAAATGACCTGGAAAGAAGAAAATACTGTGACGTAGCAGGGTTCACACAAAGAAAGAGGAGCAAGATGGTTGTGATGAACAGGCTTTATTTACACACCACCAACCCCCAACCTACACTTAGTACGCAGAGCAGTGGAGGTCATTCCCACAGACCTCTGTTTACATTACGGTTACACACACATGATACATCTTGCCCTAATCCTGCTAAACACTGCTGGGTCATTATAATGCAGTTATAATGACACAGCAGTATAACCCAGAAATAACACATTTAACACACACAGTAACGTTTCAAACTGGCAAAGCATGCTGGGAAATCCCTGGCCCCCTTAAAATGGCCCCGACGTTACACTGCCCCCCCCCCCCCCCGGACTGGTTTCTGTCCCCAGAAAAATTAAAGTCCAATTTAAAAGTCCAATACAAACTCATCCAGGTGTCGGGGCGGTCTTCGGCGCCGGTGGCCAACACGTACAGGCCCCCTAGTGTCCATCCGGGTCTCGGTCGGGGTATCGGGCCGGGATGGAAGCTCCGGTCCGTCCACCAGCGGTGCAGATGGCCGATACGGGGCGAGACGGTCACGATGAAGGACCACAACCCGGTCCCTTTTTCTAAGCCTCACCCTGTACACCACATCTGACAGTCTCTCCAGGACCACGCATGGCCCCGACCACTGGCTCGCCAGCTTCGGTGATCGTCCTCTCTTCCTCTCAGGGCAGAAAACCCAGACTCGATCCCCCGGTGCAAAGTCCCTCCCCTGGCAGCGGGAGTCGTATGCCCACTTCTGCCGACCCCCTGCCGCTGCCAGGGCCTCTCGAGCCAGCTCGTGCACCGTGTGGAGACGTTCTTTCAAACAAAAAAAATAATCCAATCCGGGTTTTCCTTCCACCTCCGGCTCGGGGGGGCAACCGAATACCAAATCCACCGGTGTGCGCAGCTCGCGTCCAAACATGAGCGCCGCAGGGGTGCACCGGGTAGATTCCTGAGCTGCCGTCCGGTACGCCCACAAAACAAAAGGCAGGTGCAGGTCCCAGTCTCGCTTTCGCTGGTCCACTAGGATAGCGAGCTGGGTGGTGAGGGTCCGGTTGAATCGTTCAACCAGGCCATCGCTCTGTGGATGCAGTGGGGTGGTCCGGGTCTTCCAGATGCCCAGCCGTTTGCAGACCTCTCCGAAGACCTCCGCCTCGAAGTTCCGACCCTGATCGCTGTGCAGCTCCTCCGGTGCGCCAAAACGACAGAACATTTCATCCACCAGCTTTGATGCCGTCGTAGTGGCGCTCTGATCCGGGACCGCGTACGCCTCTGGCCACTTAGTGAAATAATCCATCGCGACCAGCACGTAGCGGTTCCCCCGGTCCGTGGTCGGGAAAGGGCCCAGGATGTCCACTCCCACTCGCTCCATCGGTGCTCCCACCCGGTACTGCTGCAGGGGAGCGTGGGATCGCTGAGTTGGTCCCTTCTGAGCTGTGCATGTGTCGCAGCGATGAACGTGGAGCTCCACGTCCTGATGACAGCCAGGCCAGTAGAACCGGGCCCGAAGGCGCTGCAGCGTCTTTGTCACCCCGAAGTGGCCCGCTCCTACCGCCCCATGAACCAGCTGGAGTACTTTGGGCCGGAGTCGACGAGGAACCAGCAGCTGCCAAATGTGCCGCTGCCCAGCTGGAGTCTGCCACTGTCTATACACCACGCCCTCGTGACAGCGGAGGTTGGCCCACTGGGAGTGCAGGGCCTTAGTCTCTGGGTCCAGCGGTGACACAACCTCCCAGGCGGGTCGCTGTCCTGCGTCCAGCCACTGCCGAACCCGCGAAATGACCGGGTCTCTGTCCTGCTCGCTCTGCAGCTGCTGCGTGCCAAGAACCTCTGTGACGTCATCGCTGGGGAGAACTGCCTGATCATCTGAGGAGGGGCTGTGCGTCGCTGCGTGATTCCTGCTCGCAGCGGCTCGGAGAGCGGCAGCCCGTGGGGCGATTTGGTCCCAATCTTCAGCCCGTTGACAGTGACGACACTCCTCTGTCGCGCAGGGGCGCCGAGACAGCGCGTCAGCGTTGGCATGGAGGCGGCCTGCCCGATGCACAATCTGGAAATTATAATCCTGCAGTGCCTCCAGCCACCTCGCCAACTGTCCATCCGGTTCTTTGAAATTTAACAACCAGGTCAGGGAAGCGTGGTCCGTCCTGAGCTGGAACCTCCCCCCGTACACATACGGGCGGAAGTGACGCAGTCCTTGAATGACAGCCAGCAGCTCTCTGCGGGTCACACAGTAATTTCTTTCGGCTCTGCTGAGAGTGCGGCTGAAGAACGCGACTGCCTGCTCTCTGTGTTCTCCCTCCTGGGATAGCACCGCCCCGATGCCCTGGTTGCTGGCGTCCGTGTCCACAATGAAAGGGCGGCTCGGGTCAGGATACCGCAGGACGGGGGCTCTGATGAGCGCTGCGCGAAACTGGCAGAAAGCAGCAGCGCAGCTGTCACTCCACTGGAACAGGCGTCCTTTCTGCGTCAGCTGATGCAGCGGGCTGGCAATGGTGGCGAAGTCTTTCACAAACTTCCTATAATAGGAGGCCAATCCAAGAAAACTCCTCAGTTCTCCAACGTTCCGCGGCACCGGCCAGTCTCTCACTGTTGCCACTTTTTCCGGGTCAGTGGCGACCCCCGCTGCGCTGACGACATGGCCCAAAAAGGTGGTCTCCCGCCGGAACAGGTGGCATTTCTTAGGGTGTAACCGTAGCCCCGCCTGCTGGATGGCTCCCAGCACCTCTCGGAGATTTGACAGGGCGCTGTCAAAATCAGCTGCATGCACCAGCAGGTCATCCAGGTAAACAACGCAGCGACTCCGCGGCACGTGAGCCAGCACTCGCTCCATCAAGCGTTCAAAGGTGGCCGGAGCGTTGCAGAGTCCAAACGGCATCACTTTAAACTGGTACAGTCCCTGCCCGATGGAGAAGGCTGTTTTTTGGCGGGCCTCGGGTGACAGCTCTACCTGCCAATAGCCGCTGCGTAGATCCAGCGAGCTGAACCAGCTGGAGCCGGCGATGTGGTCCAGTGCGTCATCGATGCGGGGCAGGGGGTAGGAATCTTTCCTGGTGGCATCGTTCAGGCGTCGGTAATCCACACAGAACCGCCACGACCCGTCCTTCTTCTTGACCAGCACCACAGGCGCTGCCCAGGGGCTGTTAGAGGGCTCAATAACATCTGCCTCCAGCATTTCTCGCACTTTTTGTTCCGCCGCTGCCCGCCTTGAAAAGGGCAGCCGGCGTGGGTGGAGTCGAATCGGCCTGGCCTCACCGGTGTCGATCTCGTGCTGCACCAACCCGGTCCGGCCGCATTCCTCATCCTTCGCAGCAAAAACACCCACGTAATAGTCCAATAGCTCCCGCAGCTGGCGTCTCTGTTCCGGGTCCAGCCCGCTGCAGCTCCGCTGAAATAATTCCTCCACTGCCTGCTGCGTCTCCGCTGACACGTTGACCCCTCCCCTTGCTGTCCCTGTGTGTGCTCGTGCTCCCTCTGTCCGCGCTGGTGACGTCATCGTGTCCAGTCCTCGCGGTGACCTGCCTGGTCCGGTCTGTCTTGGCGATCCCTCGATCGTGCGTGCCCCCGTGTCCCTTCTCTGGGTTCTGCTGTGGAGCGTGATGGTCCGGTTTCCCAGCTGGAGGGAAGGTCCGGTGGTGTCGATCTTGGCACGCCAGGCTGTGAGCAGGTCTAGTCCAATAATACAGGGGTCTTGGATGTCAGCCAGCCAGAACGGGTGTCTTATGTTCTGACCGGCCACCCCCACCACCAGCACTCTCCGCCCCTTCAGTCGGGCGCGCTCACCGGTAGCTGTGGTGACGCAGCGCTCGGTGGGTTCCCACCCCCGCGGAGCCGTCTTGCTCGTGCCCGGCAGTACGCCCGGTCGAACCAAGGAGATTGTAGAGCCGGTGTCAATCAGGGCCCGGATCGACGTCTTTCCCAAGCTGCACTGTAGATAGATCCCTGGAGAGTGTCCAACTCGGCCCACGCGCGGTGCCGGCTCCTCGGGGGAAACATCTGCTGGAGGTGGCCTGTCCCCGTTCACGCCACCTCGCTCTAGTTTAACGCCGGCGAGGGGCCGGTTTGTCGTGGGGTGGGTGCGGGGCAGTATCGCGCGATGTGTCCCATCTCTCCGCAGCGGAAGCACCCTTCCTCGCGCCGCCGAGGCCATCTTCTCCGTGGACGCGCCGCTGTGGTCTGCCGTAATTCCTCCTCCTCCCCCTCGCTCTCCATCGTAGCCTGGTAGGTTCTCCGGCTGTGCGTTGCTGCTTCAGCGGTGCGACTTATTAGCGGCTCTGCCCGCTCTGCTTCTGCCACTGCAGTCTTCCAGTCGCTCGCGGCGTGGAGCCGTACGTGGCTCTGGAGCTGGGCCGGGCGGAGACCTTGGATGAAGCTCCGGAGGGCGAGCTTCTCTACTGCCTCCGGCGCGAACTCTGGGTAGCTGCGCCGGGTTAACAGCCATATATCTGCAGCATAGGCTCCTAATTTTTCCTGGTGGTTCCGGCGGCGGCGGGTCAGCTGTTCTTGGGCGTGCTCAGCGTCCGCTATTCTCCCAAATCGTCTCTGGAGCGCCCCTTGTAGTGCTGGCCAGCTGTGGTGCTCCCCGGGCCGGAGATCAGAGAGCGTGCAGAGGGCTTTCCCTTCCAAGGCCAGCGCGACCTGTACGGCGGTTTCCTCTGGTGACCAGCCGTTCAGCGCCGCAGTCAGCTCGACCTGTGTCAGGTAGTCATCTAATGTGGCTTCGCCGTTGAAACGGGGAATCTTGGCCCGCTGCCGAACAGGTGGGGTGGTCGTTTCCTGATCGATCGCCACCCTTGATCGCCGTGGGGTCGCCAGCCCGTGCTGTCCTAAGAAGGGTGGAACGTTTGCTCTGTTCTGCCCGCTCTGTCTTGAAAAAGACAGGAGGCGGGGTGCGCTGGCCCCGTCAGGTCCGCCGCTCCGTTCGTCCCGGCTCCGGGCTCCCGGTGGTGATGCCTCGGTCTCATCATCCATCATCAGCTGAGCAATGGCCTGCTCCAGCTGCTGGATCTCCATTCTGATCGCTTCCATTTGCTCCATCCCACTTCTGACACCAGTGTGACGTAGCAGGGTTCACACAAAGAAAGAGGAGCAAGATGGTTGTGATTTATTTATTTAGCGAATGCAAAGTCCTTAAGCCAAGCAGTTGCCTCCTGGTTTGCTGTATGGAGGGTGTGTAATCCTCCTTCCAGTCTTTGGAGCGGGCAAGCCTCTATGATGTGTTCCATTGTTTGCTCCTCTCCACATGCGCACAGAGGGCTAGGGCTACTGCCCCATCTGTAAAGGCTGGCCAAGCAGGGGCCATGTCCAGTCCTGAAGCGATTGAGTGTAGACCACTGTCTCCTTGGGAGGTTGGTGCCCGGGACCTGTTGGTTGGGGTTTATCACCAGCTGTTTGTTTGGGACCTCCTTGGTCTCCCATTCCTCTTGCCAAGCTGTCTGGATGGTAAAGTCAGCTGGGGGAGGTCAGCGTCGCGCCCTCCGCCAGTACCCGGGCTCGCCTGGGGAAGCTAATGATCCTACCAGCAGACTAAATTCGAAGAGACGACGCCTCTGTGCCAAGTCAAAGAAGAATCCTAGTCACAGTCCTAAAGCCGAAAGCAAACAGCCCCAAGAGCACTTTGTGGTAGGATCGGCCCTTCGCATATTACAACTAAACGTTGAAGGCCTATCTGCAGCCAAGCGAAGCCTTATCGAAGTCCTCACCTTCCAACATTCGATTGACGTAATCTGCCTCCAAGAGACTCATATTGGCACAGAGGAAGCTGGCCGCTTCACCATCAAAGGCTTTGACCTCCTGTGCTATGTTCTACATGGTTGTGATGAACAGGCTTTATTTACACACCACCAACCCCCAACCTACACTTAGTACGCAGAGCAGTGGAGGTCATTCCCACAGACCTCTGTTTACATTACGGTTACACACACATGATACATCTTGCCCTAATCCTGCTAAACACTGCTGGGTCATTATAATGCAGTTATAATGACACAGCAGTATAACCCAGAAATAACACATTTAACACACACAGTAACGTTTCAAACTGGCAAAGCATGCTGGGAAATCCCTGGCCCCCTTAAAATGGCCCCGACGTTACAATACAGTATATGTATCATCTTAGTATGTGTTAAGTAATATAGCCAATCTGATATGTGCACTTAAAGCAAAGACTATACTAAGTAAACTCAGATTTTTATTTATATCTTGCGTTCAGTTTTCGATGTAAGAACTCAATGTGGATGCAGAACCATCTGAAGATCACTATGTCTGAGTTTGGTGAGCATCCAGGCAATTGCCTAGGAAGCGTAATGATTCCTTTGAATTGCATATGGACGGACAGACAGATGATCGACACATAAAGTAACATGGCATTATCTTATTTCTCTTTCATCATGACCAAACAAGTAATTTCTCAATGTTGCTAGTTCAACCGGAGTTAATTATCAGGAAAAACAAGAGACTTAGAAAGAGTCCATTAGCAATTCAATCATCATCCCATACTGTCTTCTACTCAGAAAGCAATTTATTTACCCATGTGATTGACTCCCATCTGCATCTCAAAGCCATCAGCTGTTTTCCCATAAGGACAAAGCATTACACCTGCATTGTTGATGAGGATGTGCAGTTTTGGCTCATCTATAAAAAACAGAACATGAGAGGGTAAGTCAAGAATGAAATGGCTTTATATACACATTTTAACTGTGAACAAGTAATGAACAAAAACCTCTGTTAATGGCCTCAGCAAATTCGCGAATGGACTTGCTGTCTGCTAAGTCCAGTTTCATGCAAACAACATTTTGGTTGCTGGAGCGTTCGATGATGTCCGTCACAGCTGCCTGTCCTTTCTCCATGTCCCTGCATGCTATGATCACCTTTGCTGCACCTAAAAAACAGAAAAGTAAGCAATAGTATGTCATTTAGTGCATAGACTTTGACTAAACATGAAGTGACAAACTTTCCTTAGTTCAATTTTAGAGAAAGGTTAGTCACTCTTGGTGAAGGGTATGGTGACAAAATGTGTACGTGTATACTCTGTATTACTTCTATTACTACTACCCCTAATAATTACAGTATGTTGACAATAAGGCTTCTGAAGCACACAGTGAATATGTTTCCTGCAGTGCATAGGCTGAGAGAGCAACAGGTGTGGACGAGAGCAGTTCTCTAAATTTTTCCCAAGACGATCTCAATCTAGTGATGGGACTGGCTACAGATCCCCTACTGGCACATACTATGTCTCCCAGGTTGCACAAACAGAAAAATAAAGGTGTCCACTGGAAACCAAAAGGTTCTTTGGAGTGATGTCCATCAAGAACCTTTCAGAAAGAGATTGATCAAATAACCTTTATTCAGAAATGCCCAGTATTCTGCAATTTCTGTAGAAATTAAGAATTCATGACTGCACTTTTTCAAACCACAGAGAAGATACCTAACATAACACAGATTAAGATGTTTGAATCCAGTGAGGACAAATGCCTCAGTCATTATTCAGTGACTCCATAGCCTTGTAGGAATCATTTGAAGAAGTAAAGGGGATGGGAGTAAATCTAGACAGAAAATGAGGATTGGAGCAGCCAGGCTGCAACTCTAATGGATGAATGAAAAACATAATTTCTGAATTAAAGTTTATTTCTGAATTAAAGTTTCTCCTCTGTGGAAGGTATGCCAGTGGGTTTGAGGAGATCATCGAAGTATTCCCTCCACCGCCTGACAATATCCCCAGTCGAAGTCAGCAGCTCTCCATTAGCACCATACACAGTGTGGACAAGGAGGTTTCGCAGGTCCTTCATACCTACGGCTGTCAGACTGTATAATCTAAGCAGGGCTGCTCGCAGAGATAGCAAAAAAACGTGATGACCTAATAGTATTGAATGCAAAAGACGCAATAGACTTACACAATGGTCCCCTCCAGTATACAACTAGGACAATATTGGTCGCTATGGAGGGTGACAATATGTATGGGTACATATTCATACTATGTAGGATAACTAAGTAGACGGTTATGCTGTTTATTCCATCTAGCTACAATGCTCCGCACTGTGTGTATATTGTATATATTTATTCCATCTAGCTACAATGCTCCGCACTGTGTGTTTATATATTTATATGTACATATGTATATTCGCTGCTCTTGTTTTTCTTGTCTTCTTGATTGTTGCTCTGAGTGTTGCTATCCCTGTGCTGTTGCAATCCTGGAATTTCCCCATTGTGGGACTAATAAAGGCTTATCTTATCTTATCTTATCTTATCTCATCTTATCTTTCCCCCTCTTGAGTTGCCGGACAGTTTACCAGAATCTCTTCGAGGCTGACCATAGTCTTGTTCCATGACCGCCCTGGACTCCTCCCACACCGGAGTTTTTGCTTCAGCAACCACTAGAGCTGCACCGCTTGATCTGCCGGTACACCTCAACTGCTTCAGGAGTCCCACAAGCCAACCAAGCTCGATAGGACTTCTTCAGCTTGATGGCCACCTCCACCACTTGGTTCGGGGGTTGCCACCACAAGATACACCAATAACCTTGCGGCCACAGCTCTGAGAAGCTGCTTCAACAATGGAGGTGGAGAACATGGCCCATTCAGACTCTATGTCTCCAGACTCCCTCAGATTGTGGTTGAAGTTCTTCTGGAGGTCGGAGTTGAAGGCCTCTTGAACAGGGGCCTCAGCCAGATGTTCCCAGCACACCCTCACTATATGTCTGGGTCTACCAGGTCTGAATGGATCCTCTCCCACCATCAGATCCAACTCACCACCAGGTGGTGATCAGATGACAGCTCTGCACCTCTCTTTACCCGAGTTTCCGAGACATATGGTCTCAGGTTGATCATCGACATGTGACCTAGGGTGTCCTGGTGCCAAAGTGGACATATGAACACCCTTATGCTTGTACATGGTGTTCATTATGGACAAACTGTGGTAAGCACAGAAGTCCAATAACTGAACACCACCCGGGTTCAGATCGGGCAGGCTATTCCTCCCAGTCACACCCCTCCAGGTTTCACTGTCACTGCCCATGTGCACATTGAAGTCCCCCAGTAGGACAATGGAGTTTCCCAGAACAGCACTTTCAAGCACACCAATCAGAGATTCCAAAAAGGGTGTGTACTCTGAACCATCATGTCGTGCATAGGCACAAATGATGGTCAGGACCCATTTCCCAACCCAAAGGTGCAGGGAAACAATCCTTTTGTGTACTAGGGAGAACTCCATTAGAGGCAGCAAGGTTGGGGGGATACAAGAATTTCCGCCCTTGCCCACCACCTCTCGCCCGGGACAACTTCAGAGTAGGCCAAACGCCAGCCCCTCTCCAGGAGACTGGTTCCAGAACCGTATCTGTGCATTGAGGTGAGCCGAACTAAATCTAGCCAGTATCACTCAGCCTCATGCACCAGCTCAAGCTACTTCCCCACCAGAGAGGTGACATTCTATGTCCCAAAAGCCAGTTTAGAAAGCTGGGGATCAGACTGCCAAAGTCTCTGCTTTCAACCGCCACCTGATCCACATAGTACCGGACCCCCACAGCATGTGGTGAGTCCACTGGAGGGCGGACTCATGTAGCTCCTTAGGGCTGAGCTTGGCCGGGTCCCATGGGCAGAAACTCGGCCACCAGACACTTGCCATCGAGACCTGTTTGACATACTGAGACCATACTGTTTGACAGTCTGGGCTCAAGCAGCCCCTTCCACAATAAGACATATAGGTTCATTATATAATCAAACCCTAAAAATCTTGGACAAAAAGCCCATTAGGTGGCATCACTGTAATATTTTAAAAAAATACAACCTATTGAGTTTTGAGAGTTTCATTGACCTCTGTTTACTGAAATTAACTTTCAAATGTTTCCATAAATCAGCACCTGAGCCACTTGCTGGTTTCATCCAAAGACAGGACAGCAGCAGAGCCACCAGGAGTTCTGTTAACAATAACTGTAAAATATTCCACCACAGAACCACATTTGGACAAACAGCTTTCTCTATAAAGGGCAGTCACATCTGGAACACAATGCCAAATGAAATTAAAATAATAACGGACTTTAAAACATTCACTAAAAAGGTTAAAAACTGGCTGAAAAATAAACAAGAATGTACCCATGTATGAAATGATTGTCTGCAGGGTGAGAGTGAATGAAAGGAAGGAATGAATGTGTTTGTTTATAGTGAGTGACGAAGGGAGGGAGGCCTGAAATAGGCAAATGTGTGTCAGGTTGTTATATTTGTGTATTTATAATATTTACAATATTTATAATTATGTATTTATAATGTATTTATGTTTTTTGCATTGATGTATGTGGTTATTGTGCATTCCTTTTTTTTTTTTTTTTTTTCTTAACTTGTTTCTCCTTTCTAAAGCCCATCCAGGGACAAGAGTTGCAAATTAGCTAATAGCTATACACTCCGTGCAACACATCAGATTGATTGTCATTGATTAATTGTCTATGTTTATTGCACTGTCCCTGTCAAATAAACAAATCTATCTACCTTCCCCCGGGCCTGGCTCCAGGGTGGGGCCATGGTAACTAGTGGTGGGTGGTTCAATCCAAATATTGATAATAGCGATACATTTCCCTCCTCAGCGTTGTTGGCAAAGTCTACGCACGAGTTGTTCTCGTTCATCTACAGAAGCTTGCCGAACGTGTCTACCCCGAGTCTCAGTGTGGCTTCCGCGCTGAGCGATCGACGGTAGACATGATATTCTCCATCCGCCAACTCCAGGAGAAATGCAGAGAACAGAACATGCCTCTGTACGTCGCCTTCATCGACCTCACCAAAGCATTCGATCTGGTCAGCAGAGAGGGCCTTTTCAAGATCCTGCCAAAGATAGGATGCCCACCAAAGTTGCAAAGCCTCATCGAATCGTTTCACACCAACATGCAGGGGATAGTGCAGCACGATGGCAACGTCTCAGAGCCATTCAACATACGCAGCGGAGTGAAACAGGGCTGTGTACTTGCGCCAACCCTCTTTGGGATTTTCTTTGCTATGCTCCTGAGGCATGCCTTCAGCACAGCAACAGAGGGAATCTACCTGCACACAAGATCTGACGGCAGGCTTTTCAACCTCGCCCGCCTGAAAGCCAGAACCAAAGTACGCAAGGCTCTAATCAGAGACATGCTGTTCGCAGACGACGCTGCAGTCGCAACCCACACACAGCAGGAGCTTCAGACCCTGATGGACCGCTTCTCCCAGGCATGCAAGGACTTCGGGCTTACCATCAGCCTGAAGAAGACTAACGTCTTGGCGCAAGGCACGGAAGCACCACCAACCATCACCATTGATGACTACAAGCTGGAGGTCGTGAATCAGTTCACGTACCTGGGGTCCACGATCAGCAACAACCTCTCCCTTGATACAGAGATCAACAAGAGGATTGGAAAATCAGCCTTCACACTCGCTCGCCTCACCACACGAGTGTGGGAGAATCCCAAACTCTCTGTCAAGACGAAAATGGCAGTGTACAACGCCTGCGTCATCAGCACACTGCTCTATGGGAGTGAGACGTGGACAACATACGCCCGGCAGGAAAAGAGACTGAACTCCTTCCACTTGCGCTGCATTCGCCACATCCTGGACATATCCTGGCAGGACAAAGTGCCCAACACAGAAGTTCTGTCCCGCGCCGGCCTTCCCTCCATGTTCACTCTACTCAGGCAGCGCAGGCTCCGCTGGCTAGGCCACGTTCACCGTATGGAGGATGGCAGAATCCCCAAAGACGTCCTCTATGGAGAACTGGCAACTGGCAGGAGAGACGTTGGCCGCCCACAGTTGCGCTTTAGAGACGTCTGCAAGAGAGACATGAAGGCCCTGGATATCAACACAGAGCGCTGGGATGACCTTGCAAGGGACCGCTCCAAATGGAGAGGCACCCTGACCAGACAGCTCAAGGCGGGTGAAGAGAGACTGACTGCTGCAGCAGATGAAAAAAGGACCCGCAGGAAGAACCGCCACAGACCCAGCAGCACGGAGACCACCCACAAGTGTGACCTGTGTGACAGGGACTGTCATTCGCGCATCGGCCTGTTCAGCCACAGGCGGTGCTGTTCCAGCAGAGTAGACATTTAGGATTCTCTTCCATGGTCATCATAGACCGACGGAGGCCGACGAATATTGATATTGAGCAATACCAGTGTAATAAGATCCTCCTCTTCTTCTTGTGGTTTCACCTACTCTCTCCTCCTCCCTCTTGTATAATCCCGTGACTCAGCAGTGCCTGGTAAACAAGAAGAAGCAGCAGCTGCCAGCTGCCGGAGGTATGCCGAGAACTGCTCTCTTGCCGAGAATTGCATCCCATCCGCCAGAACTATAAAATATAACACTACAGCCAGGCTTGTAACAATTTGTGCGTTTTTAGAAGTACTGATTAGTACATTTTTAGAAGTAAAAATTGTTATTACCTCTTATAAATTATCTTTATTCACCAGACATTTTAATGTTTCAAAGAGGGTTGGAAATCATAGAAGAAATCTCTGTTGTCATTCATGTACAGTAGAACAAAATTATGTTTCTCCTATCAACAATGTTAATCACATGTAAAATCAGAGGGGTAGCTGCCATGTAAGGCACTGCCACAGACAACTTCTCCTTCTCCCATTCTATTATGCTGAGCACCAAGCTAGAAGGTGGGAAGTACCATCATACCAAGGCCCATATAAATATGGGCTTTGGTATGACCCGGTCGGGACTCAAACCCCCAACCTCCTGGATGTGGAGCGGATGCTTTATCAACTAGGCCACCACTCTAGTGGTGATCCAACTACATGTTTTATAATCTTCAAAGTCGAGATTTTGCATTTATGCATTGTTGGTAAAATGGGTAATCACTTTTTCAAAGTATTTTCAAAATATATAGTTGTATTGACTTTGACTTACACTAAACACCTGCTTGTGATGATAGGATGCAATTCCCGGCATAACACCGGCAGTGCGGAGTGCCGCGCAAACACAGCATAGAGACAGAGCAGAAGAATGGCAGAGAGGAAGAGGAACGCCGTATCGTGTTGCTATATTTTCAGGCCAAAAATGAGACCACGGCAAGCTGCACAATTTGTAAAAAGGTTGTGAAATACAATGGTAACACAACTAATTTTACAAGCATATGAAAAATCATCCAAAAGACAACGCCGAGCTACAGAAACAGAGAGGAGAGAAACCCCCCACCCCTTGGCCCCGACAGATCCAGACCCCTGACCCAGAGGCAGAAATCATTGGCAGAGGCCTTTCAGTATGGCAGAGAATATCCAGGTAGTGGTGAAAGTAATATTTTAGTTATCTTCGGCATTAGTTAATATTAATTTTCAAAGTGCAACTAGTCATTTATTACTTTAGCCAACTCAAAAAGTATAAATTATACTAAGACCATGGTGTTATGTATGAGAAGTAAGAGTCAGAGTCTTGTCTTGCAGGAACCATCAACACCAACCAACCACCCTTTATTATGAACACAGAACTATTTATATACAAGGGCCGTGTCCGCCTGACGTCACGCCAGGGGCGGGTACGGCAGCACACACACACGCCACATTCACGACACCACAATTCCCCTCCTCTCTACAAAAGTGTAAGACCACACACAGAATCAAGACCCTCTCCAATTTAGGACCCAAATCACGCACTGAGGGAACGAGGAATAATGAACTGTAATAAAATATCCCAACACACTCCTCTAAAAGAATAACAAAAATTGGACCATGTCTCTAAAATATATAAAATAATCCCGTAACACACCACATACATACTCTCATGCACACCACTAATATATATACACGTATTTACATGTTAACACTTAAGTAACACCAATGTCTGTTGGCAGCCAGGGGTAAAACTGGCTTGGGGGTCCCAGACAGCCTCAAAGCCTCTACGCCCTTGGCTTCCAAAGATAAGGTAGGCTTGGAGGCCCTGGGCAGCCCCATGACGTGTGCGCCCCTGGCTGCCGTCTGCCTCCGGGATCAAAAACCACCTTTCCTGCAAAAGTGTCTCTCTTTGCCACTGACTGCCTTATTGCTCGGGACCTGCCACGCTACTGTCCAGCACACCGCCCCTCCATGCCTACTGGTCCGCTCCCGACTGCCTTCAACACTGCTGTTGTGATGCCAAACATTCCGGCACCCTGTGGCTGAACTCCAGGGAGACCTGAAGCCTACTCATCGGCGCTGCTCGCTGCCTGGGGTACCTTGCCGTAACACCCAACGCCCTCATCCAGGACACTCCACTGTGCTGCCTCCATGTCCAGCTGCTGCTGCTTTCCCCCGGGGCTCCCAGTGTCACTCTCGTTGGCGACCCTCTCTGACCCAGGCGCTTCCTCCCTGCTTTTAGCACCCTCGTCCCAGACGCTCTGCTGCACTGCCCGGTAGTAGCTGCTCTCCCTTGGGCCTCTCAGCGTCACTCTCGTTGGCGCCACTGACTGACCCAGGTGCTTCGTCGCTGCTCTCAGCACCCTCGTCCCAGATGCTCCGTTGTGTCGTCTCTGCGCCCGACTGTCGCTGCTCTTCCCTGGGGCTCTCAGCCTCCATAGTCCCGCTCACTCGCTGCCTATCCTCCAGCTGCGGGGATGACTCATGCTGCTCTCCCTCTCCCCTGTCATCGCACACCGCGCCGTCCAACTCATCAGCACTCTGGCCCTCCACCTTTTTGCGCTTTGCGGCTGGCCCGCCGTCTTCAGTGACTGGGGACTCTCCCTCTTGCAGTCCCGGTCCCACCATGAAGTCTAGCTGGCAGCTTGGAGCTCTGTTTTGGCGCGCAGTTAGCTTTGCGGCTAACCTGCCCATTGGCACCGAATGGGCCATTAGCTTCACCAAGCTAACTAGCCTAGCTGCTCTTGGTGCCAATACTCCCACCACCCACAGCTTCGTGGCCCTCGTTTGCCCGGCGAAGAATTTGGCCAGCCGCTCGACAGCATCCTCATACAACTCCGTCTCACCCAACATACCGAGAATTCTTTGGCCCTCCGCGGTGAGATGGTGAGCCAAAAGCGCTTGTCGTCGTCTTCCGTCGAGTCTGCTTAGGCCCAGTGCCCCGATGTAACCCCCAAACATGGCCCGACACTGCGACCACAGGATCACCAGCTCTCCTGTGTACTCTAGAAACGGCATCAGTGGTTGAGGTAGCCCATACGCTTCCATAGTTTTCTTCTTGTCGCCAAAATGTTATGTATGAGATAAAAGAGTCAGAGTCTCGTCTTGCAGGAACCATCAACACCAACCAACCACCCTTTATTATGAACACAGAATTATTTATATACAAGGGCCATGCCCGCTTGACGTCATGCCAGGGGCGGGTACAGCAGCACACACACACGCCACACTCACAACACCACAATTGGTACAATACATTTATTCCATTGAAACGTGTTTTTTAAATTAATACATTTACTGGAATTGAAACAAATATACTGAATATAATATGGCTCAGGTTTAATTGAATATAATTACCTTTTTGTGTTAACTGTGAAAGTGATACTGTATGTATTTACTTCTAAACTTTGCCTAAATTCTGTCCTGTGTTTTAACTAACTAATAATCCAAAGGAAAATTCACAAAACACTTAAAGGTCATGAAAATTCATTCAGATTTAGTAATTTGATGATGCATCCACCTTAATTATTAAAAAGTATTGGTATCGGCGATACTGGCCCTGTACTCACTTGGTATCGGATCAATAGCAAATCTTGCAGTATCGCACACCACTACTGGTAACCCCATACTGGGTGGGGTACACTGAATCTTTGGTTGTGCATCCATCATGAGAGTCCGTTAAATTGCTCTTAAGGCCTACAGTATACCTACTCCGCAAGAACAGAGAAATTTGTTCTCTCTGGCATCATTTTGTTCTTGCAGCCCTGATTTGGGAGTTCTTGCAGCTTGTTCTTAACACAGCATCGTGGCAGAACTTTTTTCTTGAGTGGTGTCCAAGAACTATTGTGTGACTGGTCAGAAATGTGAATTTCCCAGGAGTTTTGCACTTGAGTTTCTTGTGAAGTATGAAATGTCATGGCCAGAAAGAACTTTGTTCTTATTCTTGCCACCTCTAGAAAAAGAAGAAAAAAAAAATCTCTGTTCTTGCAGAGAATGTACAGGCCTTTAGTCTGGCCCTTGTCTTGGAACACCCTACCAGAGGCAAGTTTCCCCAGACAATGTAGCTCCTGAGATCACTAAGGCCTGCAAACCCCTCCACCATGATAAGGTAGCCATCCATGGGGGGCAAAACAAAAGTCACATTTGAAAAGGAGCTGACAGAAGTAAAACTTATAAATACCCACCCTTCTCCCTTTTTTGTCTTTATCTAATTTTATTTAGCACACTCTTAAATTATTTACAAGTGTAACAGAGCCAATAAAAGCATTCCTACTTGGCTTGACAAGTGGATTAACCCTCTTGGTGACACAAGCAGAGTGCTGGACTCTGGAGTGTGAGGTAGTGATTTTAAACCCCCAGTTGGAAACCACCAAGTCACACAAGTAATTACACTTATGTTGTGAACAGGGTGAAAGGTGTGTATTGCACTTCATACACCTTTTGCCACATTCAAACTTTATCTGAACTTTATCCTTCTCTTCCTTATATCTAATTGCACTGAGTATACACAAGGTAATTAGGTATTTCCTTTAATGGGCAGTTTAACAGCTGTAACTGATAATATAACCTTTCACATAAAAAGAGTGTCATTATACGATTGTTTATGGCCTAAAAGTACAAACAAATAGTGATGGTACCAGTGATGTCACTGACTACAACTTAAAGAAGATTTATAGATGAATGCTAATGGCCAGAAATACATTTAGATGAGGGTCTACAAACTGCATCTCTAGAGCTACATGTGGATCTTTTGCCCATAATCACTGACTCTGTATCATTGAAAAAAAAAAGTCACACATTTATAACAAGAAAAAAGCATAAATGGTGGTCGGTCTCGAGCTGACATGATAGACATCCTGTCAGAGTTTTGGTATGTTCCTTTACCATCAACCAACACATGGTGCATTCCTGTTCTTTCCATGGTTCGTAGCCAGCTGACATCACAGACCTCCCATCAGAGTTTTAAAAATCTCCAAAAAAACAACTCTGAAACCAAGGTGGATGTCCCTAGAAAAGCTAGCAGCTAGCTCGCTCTAGTGCTAACGGTAGCAAAATGCTAACATATAGAGTCAATCTGAAGGATGTCTCTTCAAAAATTGGGAAGAAGAATTAATGTTCCAGGGGTATGTTTGTTTTTCATGCATATTTATCCATTTATATAATGTTTTGACCACAATAGACAATCCTGAACAAAGGGGAGGGTTTTCTTTGACTTTAGAAATGCAGCCATGTAATCTTGAATTTAAAAGATGTTCACACTACCTAAACAGCAAAAGATGGACTTGCCTGGAAGAACTTGTTGGGGACACCCCAGTTTGCATTATTCTTAGGTTTAAGAACCACTGATCTCAATATCATTCAGTGTAAGGAACACACCAGGAATCTGGGATGTTCCCAACAATCACTTCCAGGCCATTATTGACATAATGCACGGCTCAGGAGACGCACACACACAGGCTTAGAGTAGTTCAAAGAGTTAATTAACAGCAGGAGTGAATGAGTGCGTGTCTGCGGGATGTAAATGTGTTGGTGATGGTGTCTGCTCCAGGCACAGAGGCAGGTGACCGTACAGCCGAGCAACCCTATGGAGAGAGCACAGGGAGAGGGTGACGGGCATACACCAACACAGGAGGGATTTATGGCGAGAGAAGGACTTACTTGGTTGGTCAGGACAGCTGGTACAACAAGGGGGCGAAGCCCGGAAGACAGCCACCTGGAGAGCTCCGTACAGCAGCGAGGATTGGGCGATGGAGTGGAGATGTCCGCCGCTGGGGAATCCACCTGTGCACAGGGGAGAAGACTGAAGAAGAGAGGTAAGCGATCTTCTTACCAAAATGGTGATGCTGAAGAGAAGTATGCTCACAACGGTGAGGGACGAAGTCTGACGGCTTCAGGCCGAGCCTCCGGGCGAGACGGCCTTTATCCCTCGCCGCTGATGATTATCAGGTGCGTGAGCAGGTGGCGCCGCTGATGAATGGCGCGGCGTGACAGTACTCCCCCCTCTAGCAGCGCCTCCTGGCGATGGCTTATCCGGGTGCGCTCGGTGGAAGTCCGCGATGAGCGATGGGTCCAACACAAACGACGGGGGCACCCATTGTCGATGCTCGGGCCCATAGCCCTCCCAGTCCACCAAGTATTGCAACCCACGACCTCGGCGCCGGGAGTCCAGGATGGAGGAGACGGACCAGGCCGGATGGCCACCAATCATCCGGGGCGCGGGTTGCGCTGCAGGAGGAGGGCAAAGGGGGTCAGTGACTGCCAGTTTCACCTTCGACACATGGAAAGTGGGATGGATGCGGAGGGAGGGGGGAATAGCCACGCGCACAGCCACCGGGTTGATGATCCGGGTGATGGGAAAGGGACCCATGAATCGCTGTGCCAGCTTCCTCCTCTCGCCTTTTAATGTGACGTCCTGGGTAGACACATACACGAGTTGCCCAACTCTGTATGCCGGGGCAGGTCGCCTGTGCCGGTCCGCCACGGTCCTGTTGCGCTCCGCTGTGCGTAAAAGCGCATGACGCGCGGCAGCCCAGGTGGAGCGGAACTGCCTAAGGTGCGCCCTAACAGAGGGGACAGCTACCTCGCTCTCCTGCGCTGGAAACAGCGGGGGGTCGTAACCCAGGGACGCCTTAAAGGGGGACATCCCCGTTGCAGAAGAGCGGGCGGTGTTGTGGGCATACTCCACCCAGGCGAGATGGTTGCTCCAGGACGTCGGCTTGGATCTGGTAACACAGCGGAGCGCAGCCTCCAGCTCCTGATTGGTCCTTTCACACTGCCCGTTAGACTGGGGGTGATGGCCGGAGGAGAGGCTCACCTTGGCTCCGATGGCGTTACAAAAAGATCTCCAAACCTCGGATGAAAATTGGGGACCCCGGTCCGAAACCACGTCCACCGGAATCCCGTGCAGCCTGACCACGTGTTGGACGAGGAGGCCCGCCGTCTCCAGGGCGGTAGGGAGACCTCGCAGGGGGACGAAGTGTGCCGCCTTGGAGAAACGGTCCACGATGGTCAGGACGGTGTCAAAGGAGTTGGAAACGGGGAGTCCGGTGACGAAATCCAGTGCGATGTGCGACCAGGGCCTGCCGGGGACGGGCAGAGGCTGGAGCAGACCCGCTGGGGGGGCATTTCCCGACTTGCTGGTGGCACAGATTGGGCAAGCCCGGGCGTAGCGGGCTGCATCCCTCCGCAGGCCTGGCCACCAAAAGGACCGTTGGAGGAGGCTGATCATCCGAGAGGTGCCGGGATGACAGGTGAGCCGGGAGGTGTGGAGCCAGTGGATGACCTCTCCTCGGACCGCAGATGGGACGAACAGTCTTCCCTCCGGTCCGCCGCCAGGATCAGGTTCCACCTCCTGCGCCTTCCGGATCTTGTCTTCAATGTCCCAAGAGATGGCTCCCACGACACACGACCTGGGCAGGATAGTGTGGGGCGTCTCCTCAGCCTCCACGGGGGTGAACTGCCTAGAGAGGGCGTCAGGCAGGCCGTTTTTGGAGCCCGGCCTGAAGGTGATTGAGAAGCGGAACCTGGCGAAGAACAAAGACCAGCGCGCCTGGCGGGCATTCAGGCGCTTGGCAGATCGTAAGTATTCTAAGTTCTTGTGGTCCGTCAGGACCACAAACGGCAGGTCCGCCCCCTCTAGCCAGTGGCGCCACTCCTGTAAGGCGAGTTTAATGGCCAGGAGCTCTCTGTCCCCCACATCGTAGTTCCTCTCCGCCGGGGACAGGCGCCGGGAGAAGAAGGCGCACGGTCGCTTGGCGCCATCGTCCGGTGATCGTTGGGATAACACTGCTCCCACTCCCGTGTCCGATGCGTCCACCTCCACAATGCACTGCAGCGCGGGGTCGACCTGGCGAAGGACCCGGGAGGAGGAGAACTCCGCCTTCAGCGCCTTAAAGGCAGCATCGACCTCTTCAGTCCACCGGAACGGGACCTTCGGGGACGTGAGGCGGGTCAGCGGTCCGACGATCCAGCTGAAATTCGGGACAAAGCGGCGGTAAAAATTGGCGAAGCCAACAAACTGTTGCACCTGCTTCCGGGATGCGGGAGTAGGCCACTCCACCACCGCCTTCACCTTCTCCGGGTCTGGGAGCACCTGGTCTTGGGCGATGATGAATCCCAGGAAGGATGTGGTCCTAGCGTAGAACTCGCATTTCTCAGCCTTCACGTACAGACGATTCTCCAGCAGTCTTTGGAGGACCCGCCTCACATGGACCTGGTGCTCGTCTCTGGACCTGGAGAAGATCAGAATGTCGTCCAGGTAGACAAACACGAAAAGGCCGATGAAATCCCGGAGGACGTCATTGATGAGGCGCTGAAAGACGGCAGGAGCGTTGGTCAACCCTAACGGCATGACGAGATACTCAAAGTGGCCGTTCGGGGTACGGAAGGCTGTTTTCCATTCATCTCCCTCCCGGATCCGGACGAGGTGGTAAGCGCTGCGTAGATCCAGCTTGGTAAACCAGGTCGCCCCCTGGAGGGAGTGGAAAGCAGTGTCCATGAGGGGCAGGGTGTAACGGTCCCTCTCAGTGATGTCATTAAGCGCTCGGTAGTCTATGCAGGGACGGAGGGAACCGTCCTTTTTCCCGACAAAGAAAAACCCTGCCCCCACGGGTGACGACGATGGGCGAATAATCCCAGCGCTCAGTGATTCCTTTAGGTACGTATTCATTGTCTCCCTCTCCGGCGCCGACAGGCTGTAGAGCCGACCAGATGGCAGGGGAGCCCCCTGGCGGAGATTGATGGCACAGTCATATGGTCGATGCGGGGGAAGAGACATAGCTTTCGATTTACTGAATACCATACCCAGGTCGTGAAATTCCGGAGGCACCAGCGACAGGTCCGGAGGTGCTGTATCCGCCACAGGAGGAGCCGCGGACGGGGAGCAGGCAGCGGACTGAAGGCAGGTGCCCATGCAGAAGGTACTCCATGCTGACACCCCAGCTGACCTCCAGTCCAGGACAGGGTTGTGGAGGCGTAGCCAGGGGTACCCCAGGATGACGGGCGACACAGAGTTGGGCAGGACGTAAAATATCATCTCCTCCCGGTGGTTCCCTGAGATGATGACTGGGACAGGCATGGTCTGGTGAGAAACTCTCCCAAGGGAGGCACGGGAGAGATGGACCAGGGAGATGGGGTGTTTTAGTGCCTGACAGCGGATGCCCAATCGGGTTGCCAGGCCTTGTGAAATGAAGCTGCCCTCTGCGCCCGAATCCACCAGTGCGTGGGTGAGGTGCCCAGTGGGATTGTGGCAGAAACGGATGGGCAGCTTTAATTGGGAGAGAGTGTCTAACCGGTTGGGATCCGCGAGGCTCCCTACAGCGATTCGCGGACCCCGCCGACTGGCTTTCCGCGGGCAACGCTCCACAGTGTGTTGGTCACCTCCGCAATACATGCAGAGGCCCAACTCACGGCGGCGTTGTTTCTCCGCAGGGGAAAGCTTGGTCCAGCCCGTCACCATCGGCTCCGACTCCTCGGGGCACGATGCTGGCGGCGCCGCCAGGGGGCGAGCTTGGAACAGGTGCGGCGAGACTCTACGAGGGCGAGAAGAAGAAGACTTCCGCCCCGAGGAGCGCTCGCGCAGCCTGTTATCCAAACTTATCGCTAAGGATGTCAGCTCCGCTAGCGTCCCAGGGATATCCCGTCCAGCCAGTTCATCCCTCAGATCATTATTGAGGCTGCGGAGGAACAGGCCACAGAGGGAGCGTTCCTCCCAGCCCAATTCCTCCGCCGCTACCCGGAAGTCGACCGAGTAGTCCGCTGCCGACCGGCCTCCCTGCTGGAGAGCTGATCGACCTGGACCGTCTCGGTTTGAGAATGGTCAAAGACCTCCAGAAAGCGCCTCACGAACTGGTCATAGGTGAGGGTGGCATAACTGGGCCTCCCCATTACGGCGTAGGTCCAAGTTAACGCACGCCCCTCCAGAAGATTCCCTATGTAACCAATCCGACTGTGATCCGAGGGAAAATCTCCGGGCACACGGTGGAACACGGACTCACACTGCATAATGAACCCCCGCGCTCCGCCGAGCTTACCGCTAAAGCGGGCGGGGGTCGGAATCGGTGTGAGCCGAACCGGTGCCACTGGAGCCGGCTGGACGGCCACTGGAACGGCAGGAGCCGCGCCACCCTGACGAGCCGGGGGGAACGGCTGTTGAGGATCTAAGCGGCCCAACCGGTTAGTTAAGTTTAATAATTGATTTAGGATAACCTGCTGTTGATAAGCAATCTGATCCACTCTAGCCTCGAGAGTGGTAAACCGGTGTGCGAGCCCGCCGTCCGCCGAGCCGCTCTGCTGAAGCCGTACTGACATAATGCACGGCTCAGGAGACGCACACACACAGGCTTAGAGTAGTTCAAAGAGTTTATTAACAGCAGGAGTGAATGAGTGCGTGTCTGCGGGATGTAAATGTGTTGGTGATGGTGTCTGCTCCAGGCACAGAGGCAGGTGACCGTACAGCCGAGCAACCCTATGGAGAGAGCACAGGGAGAGGGTGACGGGCATACACCAACACAGGAGGGATTTATGGCGAGAGAAGGACTTACTTGGTTGGTCAGGACAGTTGGCACAACAAGGGGGTGAAGCCCGGAAGACAGCCACCTGGAGAGCTCCGTACAGCAGCGAGGATTGGGCGATGGAGTGGAGATGTCCGCCGCTGGGGAATCCACCTGTGCACAGGGGAGAAGACTGAAGAAGAGAGGTAAGCGATCTTCTTACCAAAATGGTGATGCTGAAGAGAAGTATGCTCACAACGGTGAGGGACGAAGTCTGACGGCTTCAGGCCGAGCCTCCGGGCGAGACGGCCTTTATCCCTCGCCGCTGATGATTGTCAGGTGCGTGAGCAGGTGGCGCCGCTGATGAATGGCGCGGCGTGACAATTATGTTGTTTTTTTTCTTTTTCGTTTGCTGCTGTGGTCAGGGGAACCTTTTCAAACCGGATCACATTTGGAGTTTCTCAAGTTAAAAAAAAGGGTCTAAAGGTCCAGAAGCAGTCAAAACAATATGTGTAGACAAACAAGCACACAATTTTTAGGAGATGTTTCTCAAACTTGTTCTGCATTCCTTTGTACTCAGTGTTATGTATGAATAATGAGACAGGAGTCGTGCTGAACTGAACAACGAACCGCCCTTTATTACAGAACACAGAATTATATACACCAGTGGCCGTGCCCGCCTGACGTCACCCTGTGGGTGGGTACGGCATCACACACATACTACACTCACGACAACACACTTCCCCTCCCCCTTACGAAATGCAAAACCACACACACAATCGAGACCCTCCCCAATTTAGGACCCGAATCATGCGCTAAGAAAACAGGAGAACAATTTACTGTAATAAAATAACCTACCACATTCACACAAAACAACTAAAATTGGACCAAGTCTCTTAAAACGTATAAAAAAGTAATCCCATAACACACCACATACATACTGTCATGCACACCAGCATTATATATGTACATGTTTACACTAATAGTGTTCAAGTCACACCTCTGTCCACTGGCAGCCAGTGGTAAAACCGGCCTGGGGGCCCAGGGCAGCCCCAAATCATACACGCCCCTGGCCGCTGAAGATGAGACTGGCTCGGAGGCCCCAGGCAGCCCCACGACATGTGTGCCCGTGGCCACCGTCTACCCCCAGGATCAAAAACAGTCTCTCTCGCCATATCGTCCCTCTTCACCACCAACTGCGTCGCTCCTTGGGACCCGCTGTGCTGCTGTCCGGCACACCGTCCCTCCGTGCTCATCGGTCCACTCCCGATTGCTCTTAACACCGCTGTCGTGGCTCCAAACACTCCGGCCCCCTGTGGCCGCACTCCGGGGAAAACTGGAGCCTGCTCGCCAGTGCCGCTCACTGCCTCGGATGCCTCGCCGTACTGCCCAGCGCCCTCGCCCAAGGCACATGGCGCATGGCTGCTGCTGCTCACTCCCGGGGTGCACAACATCACTCTCGTCGGTGTTGTTCTCCGATCCAGGCACTTCATCACTGCTCTCAGCACCCTCTTCCCAGGCACTGTCCTATGTCGTCTCCATGCCCAGCCATAGTTGCTCTCTCCCGGGGCTCTCAGCTTTGCTCTTGTCGGCATCACTCTCTGACCCAGGCATTTTGTTGCTGCTCTTGGCACCCTTGTCCCAGGCGCTCCGCTGCATCGTCTCCATGCCCAGCTGTTGCTGCTTTTCCCCGGGGATCTTAGCCTCCATGGTCCTGCTCGCTCGCTGCCTACCCTTCAGCATCGGGGATGACTCCTGCTGCTCTCCCTCTCCACTGTCATTGCACACTGCGCTGTCCAACTCATCAGCGCTCCGGCCCTCCACCTTTTTTTCGCTTCGTGGCTGGCCCGCCGTCTTCAGTGACCGGGAGCTCCCCCAGTCCCACCTAGATGCCTAGCTGGTAGCTTGAAGCCCTCTTTTGGTACACAGTTAGCTTCATGGCTAGACCGTCCATAGACACTGACTGTGCTGTTAGCTTCTCCTAGCTAACTAGCTTAGCCTCGTTTGGCACCAACACTCTCGCCATCCACAGCGTTGTGGTCCTTGTCTGCCCAGTGAAAAAATCGACCAACCGCTCGACAGCATCCTCATAGCGCTCCGTCTCTCCCAACGTATCAAGAATTCTTCGGCCCGCCGCGCTGAGATGATGGGCCAGGAGCGCTCCTCGTCTTCTCCTGTCGAGTCCACTTAGGCCCAGCGCCCAGATGTAACCCTCAAACATGGCCCTCCACTTTGGCCACAGGATCACTGGCTCTCCCCTGTACTCCAGAAACGGCACTAGGGGTTGAGGTAGCCCATACGCTGCCATAATTATCCTCGTCGCCAATATGTTATGTATGAATGATGAGACAGGAGCTGTGCTGAACTAAACAGCGAACCACCCTTTATTACAGAACACAGAATTATATACACCACTGGCCGTGCCCGCCTGACGTCACCCTGTGGGTGGGTACGGCATCACACACACACACACTACACTCACGACAACACACTCAGCTTGTGCTAGCACGGCATAACTGGGGATATTTTTGATGGGATGTCTTGTGTTGATGATCCACTGATAAAACAGGAATGTTTAGACGTAAAAGGGAAAGGATGTGGAGGTGAGGCACGAGCGTAGGTCGACACAGATTCTTTATCGAACCCTCTATCATATGTACAGCCTGGGACCCCAGCATGGGCGCTGGGGCCGTGAAGAGCCTAGTCTGGAAAAGACGTTGCCTCAGTTCCTCTGTGCTCTCTTATATGGCTTTATTGACCTGCACGTAGGAACTGAGGCTGGCCCTTATTCATTAGGCCTGACAAAGGCCATGAGTGGCAAGATTATAATACGTTATATACAAAAGCACTGTGTGGCACTATTAACGTAACACGTTACCTTCCTACCATACATTCGCCTCCCTGTGCTGTAGTTTAAAGCAGCAGGAGGCGGAGGCGTAATTACCCCTGTGGGGTGCTATCCCCCCCAGTCCATTATTCAGCCCCTCTGTCTGCTTCTGGGTGAGAGATAATGTCCGTCCGCAGTGTGCTGGCGTCGCCACAAATGCACCATTTTTTATATCAGTATTGCTTTGTGGTAAAGTACCATAAGAAAATACAAAATGTATGAAAAAAATGTCACAAATCTATGTGAAATCAGTTGGAAATCAAGATAAAACTTTCAAACCCACGCAAACTTATTCTACCACTTTACATGAAAAAAGCTGCAAATCGACAGTAGTAACAAAAATACAAGGAGCACTTCATAAATTTATGTGAAAATGTTTACTAATTTATGAGGAAAAAAGTTATGTTATGAAAAAAATGCAAATTTGCAAAAACTCAAATATAGAAGAAAAGATGCAAATTTAGGAGAAAACCTCACCCATTTTTGAGAAAAAAGTAACAAATCTAAAAAAACCTGTAAATGTAAACTGTAAAAGTTACTAATTTAAAAGAAGTAGCAAATTTATGAGCGAGCTGCATATAACAGTATAAGAGGAAAGAACTTGTCTATTGCTAATGTTAACAGGCAAGTTTATATTCATAATTCAGCTATAATTCCTTCATTTACAGTGGGGCAAAAAAGTATTTAGTCAGCCACCAATTGTGCAAGTTCTCCCACTTAAAAGATGAGTGAGGTCTCCAATTTTCATCATAGGTATACCTCAACTATGAGAGACAAAATGAGAAAAAAAAAAATCCAGAAAATCACATTGAAGGATTTTTAATGAATTAATTGGTAAATTCCTCAGTAAAATAAGTATTTGGTCACCTACAAACAAGCAAGATTTCTGGCTCTCACAGACCTGTAACTTCTTCTTTAAGAGGCTCCTCTGTCCTCCACTCGTTACCTGTATTAATAGCACCTGTTTGAACTCATTATCAGTATAAAAGACACCTGTCCACAACCTCAAACAGTCAGACTCCAAACTCCACTATGGCCAAGACCAAAGAGCTGTCAAAGGACACCAGAAACAAAATTGTAGACCTGCACCAGGCTGGGAAGACTGAATCTGCAATAGGTAAGCCGCATGGTGTGAAGAAATCAACTGTGGGAGCAATTATTAGAAAATGGAAGACATACAAGACCACTGATAATCTCCCTCGATCTGGGGCTCCACGCAAAAGCTCACCCCGTGGGGTCAAAATGATCACAAGAACGGTGAGCAAAAATCCCAGAACCACACGGGGGGACCTAGTGAATGACCTGCAGAGAGCTGGGACCAAAGTAACAAAGGCTACCATCAGTAACACACTACGCCGCCAGGGACTCAAATCCTGCAGTGCCAGACGTGTCCCCCTGCTTAAGCCAGTACAGGTCCAGGCCCATCTGAAGTTTGCTAGAGAGCATTTGGATGATCCAGAAGAGGATTGGGAGTATGTCATATGGTCAGATGAAACCAAAATAGAACTTTGTTGTAAAAACTCAACTTGTCGTGTTTGGAGGAGAAAAAACACCATACCTACTATGAAGCATGGGGGTGGAAACATCATGCTTTGGGGCTGTTTTTCTGCAAAGGGACCAGGACGACTGATCCATGTAAAGGAAAGAATGAATGGGGCCATGTATCATGAGATTTTGAGTGAAAACCTCCTTCCATCAGCAAGGGCATTGAAGATGAAACGTGGCTGGGTCTTTCAGCATGACAATGATCCCAAACACACTGCCCGGGCAACGAAGGAGTGGCTTCGTAAGAAGCATTTCAAGGTCCTGGAGTGGCCTAGCCAGTCTCCAGATCTCAACCCCATAGAAAATCTTTGGAGGGAGTTGAAAGTCCATGTTGCCCAGCGACAGCCCCAAAACATCACTGCTCTAGAGGAGATTTGCATGGAGGAATGGGCCAAAATACCAGCAACAGTGTGTGAAAACCTTGTGAAGACTTACAGAAAATGTTTGACCTCTGTCATTGCCAACAAAGGGTATATAACAAAGTACTGAGATGAACTTTTGTTATTGACCAAATACTTATTTTACCGAGGAATTTACCAATTAATTCATTATTATAAAAATCCTTCAATGTGATTTTCTGGATTTTTTTTTCTCATTTTGTCTCTCATAGTTGAGGTATACCTATGATGAAAATTGGAGACCTCTCTCATTTTTTAAGTGGGAGAACTTGCACAATTGGTGGCTGACTAAATACTTTTTTGCCCCACTGTAAATGTTGACACGTGGAAAAAAGTGCAGTAAATGAGACCTTTAACACCTCCCTTTTGAACTGATACCTGTAACCCTGATTAAACAAAACACACACAAAGCAACAGTTAGAATTTAAACTTCACTCAAGCCCACCTCTCTTTGCCAGGTCTATGGCCGTTTCTTTACCAATGCCAGTGTTTGCTCCAGTGATGAGTATAGTTTTGCCATCCAGTCTCTCAGTTGAGGACCAGGCATGGTGACACAGCTTTCTAGGATATTGGCAGACACAGTGCCATAAAAAAGCAGAGTGGGATAATAAAATACAATAACAGCAGATAATATATTCTATAAAAAAAAATAAGTTTTGTTAAATCATTACTCATACAACGCTAGAACTACGTTTAGTATATTTTAAATTTAAAAATATATAAAGTGCTGTTACCTTATACCTGCCATGGTGCTTTATTTCAGTAGTTGTCACGCCTCACAAACCAACAAAGAATAAGTGCAGTGTGAAAGCTGGGCTTATAAAGGAGTCTGACCTGACAACAACAGGGAGGAGGCTGCAAAAGGGTGCAGCACTGGAAAAGCAAAGGTAAAATTACTGTCTGCATGTTATGTGTTTATATAAGCTGGAGACATTTTAGAACAAACAGACTTAAAAGTCATATTGTGGAGAGAGGAATAACCAGGCTGAGCATTCAAAGCAGGTGAAACTTTATTCTTCTCCCTCTCACATCCACCAGAATCCAAAACATTAAAAAACTCAGGTTGCAGGCACTCTCTTTTATATTACCAAACTCCTTCGCTACCTGAGGTGCTGTATTAACATATCAACCCCCCATGACAATTCCCTTTGTCCCCCAGCACCTTTGATCTGCCATGCCCTTCAGTCTGAGTGGCTTCCCCCCCAGACTTTCAGACTGAGCCTTAACCCTCATGTCCTTTGGGCTTTAGCCTCCGTCCACAGCTGCTGTAACAGGGGATTTTTGGCTCCGAGGCGCTGCTGTGCCGGTGGGGGATTCCTGGGGGTGTGTGCGTCTGTGGGGGGACAATGGGGGGGGCACCTTCATCATGCTCATGTGACTGATCTGACGAGTCATTTACCTAGGGAGTTCTCAGTGGGGGTCTTCCGCACCGAGGAGCTCGGCCCAACACCACCTGTTTGTCTGCTAAAACAAAGGCGGGCTTAAGCCTGTCTATACAGATTGTGTCCCGGCGACCCCCCAAGTCTAACACAAAATGTTTGTCCCCGGGTTCCAGCACTCTGAACGGGACATCGCAGGGCGGGCACAATGGGGTCCGGTGGGCATTGTGCTTGACAAATACGAACGACACCTCCTTCAAGGTCTTTGGCACAAAAGCGCGGGGAAAACAGTGGTGGGCCGGGCCGGGTAGTGTCCCTGCCCCTGCGCTATGCTGTGAACGCGGGGATGGATCGGTGTTCGGCGCAGGGTTATCCGGCAAAAATTCTTCGGGGAGCCGCAGTGGCTGGGAAAAAAACAGCTCTGCTGGGGAGGCCGCCAAATCCTCCTTTGGTGCTGAACGCAACCCTAATAGAACCCACGGCAAGCAGTCTACCCAATTTGCATCCTTAAGCGAAGCCCTGAGCGCTGCTTTAAGCGATCTATGGAAACGCTCACATAACCCATTGGCCTGGGGGTTGTACGCAGTTGTGTGATGAATTGTGATGCCCAGGCTCCGGGCCATGGTGGACCAGAGGTTGAAAACAAACTGTGGGCCCCGATCGGACGTGATATCCAAAGGGGTGCCGAAACGTGCCACCCATGTCGTCAAAAATGCATGTGCAACTTCTGCGGACGCGGTGGAAGCTAGCAGGACTACTTCGGGCCAGCGCGTGGTGCAGTCCACCACTGTCAGGAGGTGCGTGAACCTCTGGGATGGTGGGAGGGGGTCCGCGAGGTCCACATGAACGTGGTCGAACTGCTTAGCCGGGATATGGAACAGCTCCCAGGGGGCCTTTGTGTGCTTGTGCACTTTGGCTTGTTGGCACGCTACGCAGGCTGCCACCCAGTGTTTCACCTGTTCGCGCAGGCTCGGCCAGACGAACATCGCTCCCACCATTTTGACTGATGCGCACACTCCTGGGTGCGCCAGGGAGTGAACTGACTCAAAAACGTGGCAGCGCCAAGCGCGTGGGACCACCCGGCGCGGGCGGCCCGTGGAGACATCACAGATTAGGGGGGGCCCCATCCTGCAGTACTCTGCTCTCCAGCCTTAACCCTGTTGGTCCAGACTGGAGCGTGCAAACGTCTGCATCGCCGATCTGCTCAGCGGCGTATGGCCAGGTGGAGAGACAGTAACTCTCTGTTGAATGCGCTGTATTTACGCTCACTGTCGTGCAAAGACCTGCTAAAAAAGGCGAGCAGCTGCCAAGAACCGGCGACGTGCTGCTCCACGATGGCCTCATGGCCACGTCTGAGGCATCTGTAGTGAGCGCTATCCGAGCTGCCGGGTCCGGGTGCGCCAGCAGTGCAACGTTCGCCAGGGCTGTTTTAACCTCGGAAAACGCCTGCTCTCGCTCAGGAGTCCAGTTGACTCTGTCCTCCTGTTTCCGTTTCTTAAGCGTGGCGTACAACGGCTGCATGAGCTGGGCTGCGCGGGGTAGGAAACGGTTATAAAAGTTAACCATCCCCAAAAACTCCTGCAGCGTCCTGACTGTCTGAGGCCGGGGAAAATCTGCCACTGTGCGCACCTTGTCCGGCAAAGGTATTGCGCCCTCTGGTGAGATGTGGTGGCCCAAAAAATCGATTCCTGTCACCCAGAACTGGTACTTCGCCGGGTTGATTATTAACCCATGCTCCTCCAACCTCTGGAAAACTGTCCTGAGGTGGGCTACGTGTTCGTCCTCGGATGCGCTGGCCACCAGGATGTCGTCCAGGTAGACAAACACAAACGGCAGATTGTGCAACACCGCATCCATCATGCGTTGGAATGTCTGTGCCGTGCCCTTTAACCCAAAAGGCATGCGTAAAAACTCAAACAGACCAAACGGGGTTATTACTGCCGTTTGAGGTATGTCCTCAGCGCGCACCGGGACCTGAGCGTGCACCAGGACCTGGTGGTAACCGCGGACCAAGTCTATCTTGGAAAAAATGTGTGCCCCGGTGAGGTGAATGGAAAATTCCTGAATATGCAGGATGGGGTAGCGGTCGTGCGCTGTGGTGTTATTTAATTTGCGGAAATCACCGGAACATCGCCACGATCCCTCGGCCTTAGGAACCCATATGTAGCGGGGATGCCCATGGGCTGTTTGAGCATCTGATGATGCCCAACTTTTCCAAGTTGGCAAACTCCTCGCACACTATGGCCAGTTTAGCTGTGCCCAGGCACCGAGGTCGTGCGAAAACGGGTGGCCCCGTGATGGTAATGAAGTGCTGCAACCACTTAGTAGTATCTGGTGTCATCTGCCATTATTCCCCGGAGTGCAAACTGGGCCTTGGTGTGAAGGAACCAAGACTTCGGGTCGTGTAACCAAAAGTCTGGGACTTTGACCGAAACGGCGCACGCGTTGCTGGCACTTCCTGTCTGGGTCGTCTCTGGGGTGTTCGCCTCGCGCTCCATTGTGCATCAAGGGTCACCAGTGTGGAGAGAGGAATAACCAGGACGAGTGTTCAGAGCAGATGAAACTTTATTCTTCTCCCTCTCACATCCACCAGAATCCATAACATTAAAAAACTCAGGTTGCAGGCATTCTCTTTTATATTACCACACTCCTCCGTTACCTGAGATGCTGTATTAACATATCAACCCCCCATGACAATTCCCCTTGTCTCCCAGCACCTTTGATCTGCCATGCCCTTCAGTCTGAGGGAAAACTACTGAGGGAAAACTACTGAGTGGCTTCCCACACCACAAACAATGTATGTAATGAAAGCACCAAGGTGCTGATGCCTCGGTGCCAGAGCCTTGGCGGAGGTGTGTGTTCTCGGATCATCATCAAAATGTTACAGGTTTCTCTCTAGCCTAAGGACCACCTCTGGTAAAAATTTCATCCAAATCCACCCTGTAGTTTTGGAGTACACGCATGTGCAATGAAAATAATCTGCAGTTCACATGCTGGCACAATGACCCCTTTAAGAGGGAAATATAGTTTTAATGAACCAAAGGACTGTAAAAAGTGTCAAAAGTGTTAGCTAATGGGATAATTGTAATGACAATTACATCCATCCATCCATCCATCCATCTTCTACTGCTTTTTCGGAGGTCCGGGTTGTGGAGGCAGCAGTTCAAGCAGAGAAGCCCAGACTTCCCTCTCCCCAGCCACCTGCTCCAGCTCTTCAGAGAGGATACCAAGATGTTCCCAGACCAGCTGGGAGACATAGTCTCTCCAACGAGTCCTGAGTCTGCCCTGGGGTCTCCTCCCAGTGGGACGTGCCCAAAACACCTCAAGTGGGAGGCATCCAGGAGGCATCCTGGTCAGATGCCCAAACCACCTCAACTGACTCCTTTCAGTGTGGAGGAGCAGTGGTTCTTCTCTGAGCCTCTCCCAGATGACTGAGCTCCTCACCCTATCTCTAAGGGTGAGTCCAGCAATCCTACAAAGAAAGCTCATTTCAGCCGCTTGCATCCGTGATCTCATTCTTTCGGTCATTACCCAAAGCTCGTGACCATAGGTGAGGGTAAGAACGTAGATTGACTGGTAAATCAACAGCTTTGCCTTAGAGCTTAGCTCCCTCTTCACCACGACTGACCAGTACAACGTCCGCATTACTGCAGATGCTGCTCTGATCCGTCTGTCAATCTCTTGCTCCATTCTCCCCTCACACGTGAATAAGACCCCAAGATACTTAAACTCTTCAATTTGTCATTAACATCTGTTTGTTCTCTCCCATAGATTGAGTCCCCGTCGTGCTCTTTGCTCTCTACATGTGTCATGATTTATAGTAAGACAGCCCACGTGCAAAATGCAACAACAGAAGAACACTCCAAACACAAAAACACGTTTACAGGTTTTATTAAATCTCAAAAAGAACAGGAGCACAGCTACAGAAAATGTCACTTGCCAGAGAAAGTGGCCTGTGGAGACAGAGACGAGAGCTGTTAGTGGGGAATGGAGACTAGGCTGTGGGAAAACTACAGTAGATTACCACTTACTTGAGCCGAACAGGTGAACCAACAGAAACCCCCAGCGGGGAAAGACGAACCAGCGGGATGAAGTGGGTCATGAGAAGAGGAGGGGTTGAGTTGGTTATGCCTGACCGGGTGGAGAGTAGTAGCAGCTGAGTGTGGATGATGGGGCTGGTGAGTGCACACAATCCCTGAAGACGCACCCGCACAGATGGCAGCAACCTGGAGAAGAGGAAAGACACAGGGGGTGAGTGTGAAAACTTCACCAAATATGTGCAACAATACTTGCTCTGTTGTTTGCAGAGGCAGTATACCCAAATGAGCCAGCGCTGAGGCACTGAAGAGCAGATCCTTATAAGCACTGGCTGAGCAGAGGCAACAGGTGCGTCTAATCTCCCAGGTGTGTTGATTGCCTGAGGAGAAAACGGGAAGGAGGGGGTGCGCGCTCACCAGAACATGACAACATGTCTGTTCTTTTCGTCTTCTCTATCCCCTCACCCCCCAGCCAGTTGCAGCAGATGACTGCCCCTCCCTGAGCCTGGTTCTGCTGGAGGTTTCTTCCTGTTAAAAGGGAGTTTTTCCTCTCCACCATCGCCAAGTGCTTGCTCACAGGGGATCGCCTGATTGCTGGGGTCTTTCTGCAATTGTGGGGGTTTCCCCTACAGTTGAAAGTGCTATGAGATGACTGTTGTTGTGAAATGGCGCTATATAAATAAAGTTGAATTAAATTGAATTGAACTTGGGGCAGGGGCTTGTCCCCAACCCGGAGAGGACAATCCACCTTTTTCTGGCTGAGGACCATGGTCTCAGACTTGGAGGTACTGATTCTCATCCCAGCCGCTTCACACTCAGTGGCAAACCATCCCAGTAAGACCTGTAGGTCATTGCTGGATGAAACCAGCAGGACAACATCATCTGCAAACAACAGAGATGAGATCCTGTGGTCACCAAGCACGACACTGTCCGTTCCCAGGCTGCACCTAGAAATCCTGTCCATAAAAATTATGAACAGGATCGGTGACAAAGGGCAGCCCTGGTAGAGTCCAACTCTCACTGGGAATGAATCTGACAGAGTGAGACCGGATACCTTGTAACAACAAGCCCGATACCCCATATTCCTGAAGCACCCCCCCACAAAAAACCACGAGGGACGTGGTTGAATGCCTTCTCCAAGTCCACAAAACACATTTTAAACTGGTTGGGCAAACTCCCACGAACCCTCGAGGATTCTCGAGATGGTAAAGAGCTGGTCCGATGTGCCACGGCCAGGACGAAAACCACATTGCTCCTGCTGAATCCGTGGTTCGACCAGCGGCCACTCTCCTCTCCAGTACCTTGGCATAGACCTTCCCAGGGAGGCTGAGGAGTGTGATCCCTCTAAAGTTGGAGCACACCCTCTGGTCCCCTTTTTTGAAGGGAGGAACCACTACCCCGGTTTGCCATGCTAAAGGCACTGCCCCCGACCTCCATGCAATGTTGCAGAGGAGTGTCACATCATGACAATTAGTTTTTTTTTTTTTTAAATTGGATACTGAGTGAATGTTAAAAGTTACAAAAAGATTGTTAATGAGCTTCACTTATGTATATTAACTTGCATTAAATAAAGTTTGGTGAAATGTGTGAGGAAAATTATTAAGCCATTGTTACTGTTGTGACATCATTATGACATGTGTGGCCGCAATGTTTTAGTAAAGAAACCAGTTGCAGCTCTAGACAACATGGGGTGGAAAAGTGGTGGCAAGAGGTCTTGGCAGGGTGGCAAGGGTTTATGATACATGACAATCCTCATATATTTGTGAATTTTTTCATCCGGAGTGGTGGTCTAGAGGTAGAGCATCTGCCCCACAACGGGGAGGCAAGGGTTCAAATCATGCCTGGGTCATGCCAAAGACCATGTAAAAGTAGAACTTCCTTCCGTCCAGCTTGGTGCTCAGCAATAATGGAACGGAGGAGGGAAAACGTTGCTTACCCAGCCACAGGGGGTGCCCAAGCCAGTGTACTCCCTGCGCCGGTCCCAAGCCCAGATAAAATGGGCAGGGTTGCATCAGGAAGGGCATCTGGCATAAAAACCCAAGCTTCAACTGTAAGGATATGGCAGATACATTGATGTCTGCCGTAACACCTCGTCTAACCCACTAGTAGTGGAAAAAACGGATGTTAAAAATGATAATAAAAAAATGAGCCATAAAAGCATTTTTAAAGACACACTCTGGCAGCTCTAAAACCACCTCAAAAACAAATGTGTATTGACCAAAATAGTATATTGTGGCTTTTTATATACAAAAAACTTTCAATGCCTTAGAATTGCTTGGAAAGAGCTTTTACATCCTCCACCTATGTGGGACCCACAGTAGTGTTGAGGCATATACTGCAATTTTGATGTGTTTTTTTGTTATTTGTGGGAGTTCATAATGTTATTTTTATGATAAGTGATTATACTTGTACACCGGACAAGCCATCTGTAATATTTAGTAGGTTAATTTGTCCATAAACAGAGTGATGCTCATACAGGCACTTTGGGCAGCTGAGGGGTCCTTAAGGACGCGGGAGGACTTAAGTATCATTTGGGAAGTCGCCTGCAGGATGCCGCCACGTTGCATTATGCTGGATGTGCTTGCATTTCTGTGTTTTGTCCAAGTGTGCAACAAAAATTTGAGGCACCGCTGGGATTGATTGACATCATGCTCTGAGTGACAGCAGCAGTTGAAGTGATGGCCAAACGATGACGTTGGGAGCACGCAGCTACAGGAGCGCGCCTGCTTCACACAGCATGGATTCAGAGGAGCTGGCAGAGACGGTGTCACAGGAGCTGTGGGTTCTGCAACCGGACCAGCTCAGACGTGTGTGAGGGGGCTAAAATCTCAAGTGGAAATGTCACAAGACAAGCGTTAATCAAGAAAATTACGGATTCCATGGACAGTGTAATTGATAAAGAAGATGATGATGCTGCAAAATGTTTTTTGATATGAGGGGGCTGAAAAGTTCATAGGCTGAAAAGTTCATAGTGGTGAAATTTGACCAAATGTGGTTTATTTTTCAACATAGACAATATAAGACAAAGACTGACATATATAGACCAACGAGTAATCAAGACAGTACAGGACGGGTGGGCACACTAATCAGGCTAACAGAGGACATGCGGGGAAAACAGAGTCAACAGATACGGTAAACAGGATGGGCTGGGATGTACAGATAAACAAGGACAAAGGATACACACAAGAACATGAACACACTACAACCAACATAGGGACACAAAGACCATGACAATAATAGCAAACATGACAAAGGACAAGGCAGGGATACTTAATATGGAACATAACTAGAACCATGATAATAATAATAAACATAAAGACTAGGTATGCAAGTTATCTATTAATTCATTAATTTAATTCAGTTCAGTTCAATTTAAAGGCTTTATTATCATGTGCACAGTTAAGAAATGCAACATTTCCCGAGCAATGAAATTCTTACTCTGCTGTCCACAATGAATGCCAAGGTAATAAATACACATCAATACTAATACTAATAAATGTAATAATATGTTCTCATGTCTGCTCTTTTCATTTTCTGTATCCCCTCACCCCCCAGCCAGTCGCAGCAGATGACTGCCCCTCCCTGAGCCTGGTTCTGCTGGAGGTTTCTTCTTGTTAAAAGGGAGTTTTTCCTCTCCACTGTCACCAAGCGCTTGCTCGCAGGGGATTGCCTGATTGCTGGGGTCTTTCTGCAATTGTGGGGGTTTCCCCTACAGTTGAAAGTGCTATGAGATGACTTGTGGTGAATTGATGCTATATAAATAAAGTTGAATTGAATTGAATTAAACACACCTTAATACTAATACTAATACTAATAAACACACGTTAAAAGCAATTACGACAGTTAAAGCAGTTACTAGAGGAAACAAGAAGAATGAAAATTCACTGGGTGACTATTACTTGTCCCTGAGTAAAGTAAAAATTCACTGAGTATGACTTGTCTCTGATTATATCCAATAGACTGTACAATGGTAATTGTAATATCAGAGATATTTAATATCAGAGATAATGAGATGGCAGGACACTATGGACAATGTGCAAATGAGCAATGTACAAATTAGCATCCAGTGTTTAATTACCTCCGCCAGGCCAAAAAGGCCAGGAGGAGGTTATGTTTTTGCCGGGGTTTGTCTGTGTGTTTGTCTGTTTGTCTGTCTGTCTGTCTGTCTGTTTGTCTGTTGGTTAGCAAGATAACTCAAAAAGTCTTGGACGGATTTCCATGAAACTTTCAGGCGTTGTTGGAAATGGTACAAGAAAGAACTGATTAAATTTTGGGGGTGATCCGGTTCACCGTCTGGATACAGGAATTTTTTAAAGCATTTTTCATTCAACACTGTGACATAGGGCCATTTTCAATATGTGCGCAGGCGCAATGGAGGGCGCTGGTCGTCGTGTCTGCAACACAAACTCTGCGTTCTTCAACGTTTTAGGCACAAAAGCACGCGGAAAACACTGCTGGCCTGGGCCCGCCAGCGTGCCTGTGTTTGCGCGCAACTGCAAAACCTCACACGGCCAGCTGTCCGCCGACGGATTCTTTGGCAGAAATTCCCCGGCCAGCCATAGGAGCTGCGCATTTGGCAGAAATTCACCGGCCAACCATAGGCGCTGCGCAAAAACGAGCTCTCTGCCGGCGAAGCTTCTAAATTCTCGCTTGCCGCGGAGCGCAACCCCCAAAAAATAATATAATATAAAACCCACGGCAACCTGTCTACCCAATTTGCATCCGTCAGTGGAGGAGATGGACACAACAGCAACACTTCAGTTTATTACCTCCGCCAAGGACGCAATGCTTTTACTACTGAACCACTAATCTTATCACTATCACATTGATTGTCATTGATTAATTGTGTGTTTATTGCACTGTCCCTGTCAAATAAACAAAGAATCATTGTGAATCCAATTGCTAGTCATATGTTTACATGCTCAAGGAATCTGAAAACGTACACACAAACACTGTATGGGGGGAATTGTGGCGCTTGGCGGAGGTCTGCGCTCTCCGAGTGCTTTTCTAGTTGTTAATTGATTCACTTTATTGATCAATTAATGATTAATTGATAAGCGGCAGTTTTCCTGAGTATGTGAATTTCCCTCTGTACAATCCAGTGTTTCTGTCTTTAACATATAAAAAGTTAATTATTACTGTTTTTGATATACTGAATAAAACATGAACATCATATTCCTCAGTGATTTATTGTATCATTTGCATTTTTTTTACTACAGACAAGGCCATTTTTGTAGTTTAACAAATTTTGTACTGTATAGTTATGTGCTGGTGTATCTCAGTAAATTACAAATGTCATGATTTTTTTATGTGATGAATGCCCCTTCGTGGCAGGAAGACAGACCCAGGCACTGAATTGCGTTGGTGACATTTATTAACAAAAAGAACAGAAATCCAAAAAACTATGCAGAACATACAAAAATACAAATGAGAAACATTTACAGTGGGCGTTCCAGAGCTGACGTCGTTCTGCGAACGTGGGAGTAGAGTCAGATGAGGAGTAAACAGAGAAACACTCCAGGGAACATTCAAATAGTGCTGCAGAGAATGAATGGACAGGCGGTGAATAAATACTAGTGAGAAAATAACTTAAATGATCACAGGTGTCAGTGCACCTGAGCGGGGAAAGAAGGGACCATAACTAGTGATTGGGATCAGCTGGTAGTGATGAGAGAGGAGCAGTTGGACTGGCAGTCTGGCAGACGACACCCACGCAAAGCGCGAACCAGGAAATGTTGTCTGACAGCTGTCAGCCCACAGAACAAATATAAAAGATCAACATAGTCAAATACAGACTAGATAATAATTACCCATGAAACAAGACATAGCTGAAACAAACTAAAACATAAACAAAGAGAATCAAAGGCAGAATGACAACTCAAAAAGGCATATTAAAAATACCACAAATAAATATACAATTACAGAAAAGGAGCCACGAGGCTGGGTCCGGCAGAACCTCCAGAACCCAGCTCGTGACATTTTATTTATTTAAAAAACTATTACCAATATCAAAAAATTTATCTTTTTTAAGTTATATTAAAAAATTCACTTTCACATTCTAATTTATTGAGATACACTAGTAGACTGTTTTAACAGGAAAAACAATTGTGAGCTGCTTCATCTGTTGCATGTTAAATATTATCACAGTACCCCCAGCAATCCAGGCAAATCCAGTGCAATCTGGGCTCCCTCTGATGTCTGACAGGGTACGTGCACTAGTTAACCCTGCAAGCAATGTGGGTCCGTGATCACTTCATCTCAGCGGGCATTTGAATAGGAAACGCAGATAAACATGCAAGGAAATGGATGGATGGATGAAGTAGGTGTCACCATCACCACGTCACAGTACAGAGAGTGGAAATGAATCAGAGGGCTGTGAATCATTATTCTGACAGATTATATTAATTTCGAAGTTGCAGCAGATAACTGTGTCTGCAACAGTGACACAAATATCACGGCAGGTCAGAGTGAGAGTGAGCTGCTATCTGACCATCTCTTGCTGCTGTGACGTCAACGCCAGCCTGTCCTGTTAGTGCAAACCCGGCTCCTCTGCTGCTGTGTGTTGAAATGTTACCTCAGTAACTTGGGTCTGGTCTGCTTTTTCATCTAGCGGGGGGTGAAGGCAGCGGGGATGGGGTTTTGTGCTCATGTAGTTTTTTTCCTTGCCTCAGTCTATTTCTCTGCCCTGCTGATTTGAAGCATGTGGCTCTCCGACGTAACCTGGAAGGGTGAGTTTTTTTACGTTGCATAGCACATGCACTCTGGGGGCTTGGGGTCTTCTTCTGCTTTTTCTTAAGTTTTGGTTGAAAGGCTGCAGTGGGTGACTGCGTGTGCCCCTGCCTGGACAGCACCACCACTACATTTCATAGAATAAACTCCCATTGAAAAGGACTGCTGAATTATCAATTAATCGACAACTAATTTAATCGGTTAAATTCTTATCGATAATTAATCAAAAGTCAGTTAATCATTAACGTTCCTAATAAAGACCAAACAATACTAAAACTAAGGCAGGAATAAACATAACCAAGGACATGACAACAATGACAACCAAACTTAGGCTGAGGCAGGGAAAACACAGAACTTTGTACAGCAATGAACTTAGGGTGAGAACGTGGGCTGGGCCCATGTCCCGGTGAAAAAAAAATACACAAACTATAAATCAAGGTGAGGACATGGGCCCAACTCAAGACCTGACACTCATTAACATGATGAATGAGGCCACAATGTTGAATTTGAGAGACAAAGCGATCAAAGAAAGACATTGTGTAATAAAGCTACAAAAGTAAATGAACTGCAAACAAAAATACAGGCTAGTCAGTGTTGTGTCCGAATAAACGAGGAGGCGAGGTGATCTTTTATAATGTTTTAATTATCAAGAACTATGTACACATGGGGAGACCCTACCGCGAGTACAGGAGTCCCAGCGAAGAGGCAGTATGTCTCCCGCTCCAGGCTTATATACTCCAGGTGACGCCACCCCCCAAAGGCGGGGCATCACCCTTCCCTAGCCTAGGGCACTGCCATACTAATATTATATATATATGTTACGATCCTACACACACACCCCTTGAAAAAATGCAAGCACACAAATTACCCAACCAAATAATTTACACCCGATTCACACACTAATACAAGAGGGTATAGGCCTATTCATTCACACACCACACTGGCCCAGTGGAGCTCTCCGCTATGTAAACAACAGTCCTAGAAAAGAAAAAGGGCCACTCACCAAACTAAATCAATCCCGTTAAAGCTAAACATATACACACAACAATCATAGACATACACAATGGTGGTACCTGATGCCATAAACTCGCAGAATACACATAAGTACACACAGAGAACTCCCCACAATAAAAAAACACAAGTATTCACACTATAGGGCAATTAACATACCCATTCACACCCAGGTGCTACTGCACCTCACACTCACTAAACAGTCACACAACAACGGTGGTCTTGTGCCTCAAATCCCTTAAACACCCCGTTACAGTGGCAGACATTCCTTTTACTTTCAAGAACGTAAACGACCATTAAGACCACACCACAGACAGGGAAATTAAAACACAGCATCAAGTTCTGGAAATAGTAATAAAACACAACATTGCAAAAATACTGTAAGTAGTTACTATTACAAAGAAGTGGCAACACAAATCTATGAACATTTCTCTCTCCCTTTTTTTAACAAAACAAACCCGATATCCACATGTCACGCTCCTAAGTTGTACCACTAATAGGATAAATGAACATAAGAACCAACTTATATGCTTCACATTACCCACATGGTTCTCATCATCCCATTCTATAACAACTTCAACATGTGAATACAGTCAGAATATATTGAACATAATAACCATAAACAAAACACATCTAAATAAATCATAAATCAGCACCCGAGCCACTTGCTGGTTTCGTCCAAAGACAGGACAGCAGCAGAGCCACCAGGAGTTCTGTTAACAATAACTGTAAAATATTCCACCGCAGAACCACATTTGGACAAACAGCTTTCTCTATAAAGGGCAGTCACATCTGGAACACAATGCCAAATGAAATTAAAATAATAACGGACTTTAAAACATTCACTAAAAATGTTAAAAACTGGCTGAAAAATAAACAAGAATGTACTCATGTATGAATTATTTGTCTGCAAAGTGAGAGTGAATGAAGGGAAGGAATAAATGTGTTTGTTTATAGTGAGTGATGGAGGGAGGAAGGCCTGAAATAGGCAAATGTGAGTTATGTTATATGTGTTAAATGTGAGTCAGGCTGTTATATTTGTGTATTTATAATATTTATGTTAAAGGTGAGTCAGGCTGTTATATTTGTGTATTTATAATATTTATAATATTTATAATTGTGTATTTATAATTTTTCTGCATTGATGTATGTGGTTATTGTGTATATTTTTATCTTGATTCTTTTTTCTAAAGCCCATCCAGGGACAAGAGTTGCAAATTAGCTAATAGCTATACACTCTATGTGCAACACATCAGATTGATTGTCTTTGATTAATTGTCTATGTTTATTGCACTGTCCCTGTCAAATAAACTAATCTACTACTACTATTAATAAATACAGATTATCAGACACACCGTAAGCCCTCACACATTCAACCCAGGTCTCCTGAAGGCCCCCCCCCCCAGAGTGTCCGTCACATGGCCCACTTCCAGAGCATCTCTGTCTGTTTGTGACAGGAGATGGACTGCATAGACGTCCTTTTCTGCTCCGACGTCGCAGCTCATTGGGATGCCATCTCGACCCATCAGCCAAACTCAGGTAGCTGTCACCGCCGGACTGGACCACCCACAGATTATCCTGTCCAGCTGTCAGTTTTCTGGAAATGCGCACCCGACCAAGCCGAGGCTTGACCCTAGGGCGCACGTCATCACTCTCAACCAGGGGAGCGCTCACTGGCTTTCTCCGTCGTCTGCGTCGCGACCTGGCACCCTTATGACTCCTCAGCGGTTTGCCAAGTTGACTTGAACCATGTCCCTTGGTTTTGGTATCGGCACGGCCAGGGTTCATGCCGTCTGGTGGTACCCTGGATACCAGATGATGTTGTGTCGGACCGGCACCAGTCACTGTTGGCTCAGCAGCCAGAAGTCGTCGGCCACCGGAGCCCTGTAGCTCATGCTCTTCAGACCTTTCCGCTACCGCAGGGGTCAAACCATGCTGTCCAAGTCCACCGTCCATGGGACCACAAACACTAGCACAGGACCCCCGCCTTGTCGGTGTACTAAGGTGCTGGTGGTGTCCCTCTTCATCCAGAATGGGCCATCCAAAGTCCCACACTTCTTCACCACTTCCCATGTAAAATGGCCAGTTACACAGACCACCACCTGCCCACTCCTCCATATCTATGGATGTGATGGCGAAACCGAACCCGTAAAACAAGTCACTACCCATCAGATTAATATCTTCTCGAAACATCGAGATGTCAAGGGGATCATTACCATAATCACAACAGGCAATGTACGTTTCACTCACATTGTAGTGGGAAAAACACCGTCTTACAGTTTCCAAGTTCAAAATGGAGGTTGCCGACCCCGTGTCCACCAACATTGGCACCGTCCATGTTGGGAGAGACAGTGTAGACCACTGTGGGTGCCTTCTTCTTTCCACCGTCCCTAGCAGACCTCTGTTCTTCCTTGTCGAAAATGTGGCAAACTCTGGCGAAGTGATGGAGCAGACCGCACCATCCACAACTCTTGACCTCCGCTGTGTACTCCCTGGCTTGGTAGTGGTGCCAGCTGGATCCACAGCCGTAGCCTCTCGGTGTCCTCGGGGTGGACCTCAACTTCATGATGGCCGCGTGGTCAACGTCTCTTCCATCGTCCGAATCCAAGGCCAGAGTCATCCCGGATGTGTCGTTCTTTGGCAGGGCTTTGCTGTCCTTAAGACGCGTCGTCAGCCGTTCCGCTGCCTCATTTTGTTGTGCTAGCTCCATGGCTGCTAATGGTGCTAGCTCACCAGCGCGAGTTAGTAGGCGAACTCTTGCCGAGGAGCCGGCCACTTGTTCTGCTAACTTTTCGCGGACCAACTCCTCCTCCAAAGTCCCAAGCCTGCACTCACCTGCCAGCCGTCGAAGGTCCGCCACAAACCGTCAAACCGACTCTCCGGGCCGCTGGTTCCGCTGCTTGACTTGCATGCGCCACCTTATGATGTTTTCAGCGGCGCGAAAGTAGCCCGCCATGAGCCTTGCCACATGGCCGAATAGGTCACCTCCTCCAAACGTGCTCAGAACCCTCCGGCTCTCCACATCCAGGTTATGGACCAGGATAGCTCTTGCGCATAATTTATCAAGGTCGCCGAGGTCTAACGCCAACAGATAGTATTCGAAGGCCACCCGCCACCTGGTCCACAGGACCAACGGCTCACCCGGAGCCTGCAACACAATGCGAAGCACGGCAGCAGCCCTCTCCTTCTCCATTCATTCTCATCGTCAAATGTTGTGTCCGAATAAACGAGGAGGTGAGGTGTTGTTTTATAATGTTTATTATCAAGAACTATGTACACACAGGGAGACCCTTCCACAGGTACAGGAGTCCCAGTGAAGAGGCAATATGTCTCCCGCTCCAGGCTTATATACTCCAGGTGACGCCACCCCCCAAAGGCGGGGCATCACCCCTCCCTAGCCTAGGGCACCGCCATACTAATATTATATATATATATTACGATCCTACAGTCAACAGAGTCATTTGAGGCTGAAACCAGAGTGGAAGTTCAGGAGCTGTCCACAGTGGTGGAAAAGCTGAAGAACCATAAAGCACCTCCAACCATCAGCCAGAGAGACTGAGAACTTTATGAAACAAGTCGGACTGCTCAGAGAAGAGATGGCTGAAATAAGAAAAAGCATAAATCACTCTCAAGGACCACCACCCCAGGTGAGAGGGAAAGTTAAGAGAAGATCCAAGGGATGTTAAGAGCAGGAGCTTAGTGACCAGTGTGAACAATGCTTTAAATGTGGGCAGTCAGGACATTTTTCAAGGGGCTTTAGGGGACAAAGAAAAATTAGTGGAATACCTAACAACACCCCTGTCACAATTCAGACTGTATTGTCCCAAAAGCTCTTAGCACCTGACCAAATAGCACCTGATGGAAAAGTCCATGCTCTTCTTTGTGAGAAGATTAGGCAGCTGGAGGTGAAGTTAGAGAGAAGTGGGAAGGCCAAGCAAACAGTGGGTTCCACCTATACTAGCCACCTGTCATTATGCCATCAAGCTAAATTAAAATCCCTCATTGGGAAGAAGTGCATAGTGAACTGTTTCTTTGAGGGAGTAGCAACACAAGTTCTATGGGACACAGACTCACAGGTCACGATCATTAATGAAAGCTGGAGAAAGTCCTGCTCCCACTCTTCCCACTAGGGAGCATGTGGGAACTCCGAGGTGAGGATGAGTCTCTAGCTGGCAAAGCTGCAAATCAGACCACCATACCTTTTGCAGGCTGGGTTGAACTGAGATTCAAACTGAGCTCAGAGTGAGGACCCCAACCAGGACTGCTTGTGCCGGTGCTGGTCTCTAAGGAACCAGGGGTAGCAGAACCACCCATTGTTGGCTATAATGTGATTGAGGAGCTGGTGATGAATGGGATGGAGCTGTATCCAGAGGTGACACCTGCTGTACTAGGAGATGCTTTTTCTATAGACTGTAATAAAGCAAATGTGTTGATTCATACAATAAGGAACTGTGACCAGAGTGGAAAAAGAGGGTGTGGTGAAAGTGGAACAGCTAAAAACTGTCATACCAGCAGGCCAGACCACAGAGGTTAGATGTAGTGTGAGAACAGCTCCTCTCTTCACAAAGCAAGAAGTCTTCTTTGAGCCAGAGAAGGTGTCAGAGTTACCAGAAGGGGTAAATATGCCTGAAACAATTGCTTGCCTGCAGAAAGGCAGCTGGTCAAAGCTTGCTATCCCCATCACCAATGACAGCAGTTGTGACACCACACTCGCCCCTCGCACTGTACTGGGACAAATCCAGCAGGTTAAAGCTCTTTACCCAGCAGATGTGAGACCTGCAAATCCTGGTGAAAAGCAGCTGGAATGAGAAGAGGTCTGGAGAATGCAAATGACCCAGATAACACCTCTGAGAAACCTGAGCCACCCACCCACCTGGAAAGCTGATCAATTCGACCCTGCTGTATCAGTAGATCACTTGACCGCAGATCAGCAGGAAAAAGTGAGACAGATGCTGCGAGAAGAGTGTGCCATGTTCTGAAAAGATGAGAATGATGTAGGATGCATTCCATCTCTTCATTTAAAAATCAGACTGCGTGACCCAACCCCGATAAGGTGCACCTACACCTCGATACATAAGCCACTCCCCAAACAAGTGAAGGAGTATTTGGAGGACCTGCTAAATAGAAGGTGGATTCGAAAATCAAGGTCCCCATACCCCTCACGGATAGTATGCATGCGCAAGAAGGCTGGGAGTCTACGCCTGTGTGTGGACTACAGGAAATTAAATCATAAGTCCATTCCTGACTACCACCCCATCCCCTGAGTGCAAGATATCCCTAACAGTCTGAGAGGGAGTGCTTGGTTCTCGGTGCTGGACCAGGGCAAGGCGTACCATCAGGGATTCCTAGAGGAGAGTAGCAGACCACTCACCGCCTTTATAACACCATGGGGTCTGTATGAGTGGATCAGGATCCCTTTTGGCCTGTCCTCGGCTCCAGCAGAATTCCAGCGTAGCACAGAGGAGTGTCTCACAGGTTTGCATGATATAAAATCTCAGCCATACTTGGATGACAACCTAATCCACAGTAAATCATTTGATGACCATCTGTGTGATGTCAGGGAGGTGTTATGCCACTATCAGGCACATGGAGTGAAACTGACACGAAAAAAATGTGAGTTGTTTAAAAATCAGGTGTCAACCATTAAGAAGAGCAAAGGGAAAAATAAGAAGTCTGACCAGCTACCCTCAAGCCAACTGATCACCTGGACAGAACAACACCAGCAGGTTCTCTGCCAGTTTATAGATTATCTGGTGCAGACACCCTTCTTAGGTTACCCTGACTTAAAAAAAACAAAACAAAAAACATTAATACTGCACTGTGATACATCACAGGAGGGCCTGGGTGCAATACTGTACCAGAGGCAAGAAGGTAAACTGGTTGTCATTGGCTGTGGTTCTCGAATAGCAACTGCTCCAGAAGCCAATTACCACATCCACTCTGGAAAGTTAGAATTCTTGGCCATGAAGTGGGCCATTTGTGAAAGGTTTAGGGAGTACTTGTATTATGCCCCTTCATTCTTCGTCTACACAGACAACAACCCCTTAATGCGCATACTGACCACAGCAAAGCTGAATGCTACAACACACCAGTGGGCTGCTGAGCTGGCAGACTTTACGTTTTCAGTTAAGTATCGACTGTCATGATCTCCCTGTGTGCTTTTCTACAGTGCACGGAGGAGGAGATAAGGACGAGGATTTACGCACTGGGTTACACCACACACACATTTATTGGACACCAACACTAACAAACAGTTCCAGAGCATACAATTCACAATGGCTCAAGGAGTCCTCCAGGATGCTCAACAGTCTGGGTGAGAAAACTGGGGAAAGAACACACACAGATTATACTCACGAGACTGGAGCTGTCTGAGTAAGTCCAAATAAGCACCAAGTGAACGCAGTCCTCTGACGTGACTTCATACGATGAGCGATGACCATATATGAAGTGCAATGACTCAGCAATGCGTGACTGGAAAAAGGCTCCTTAAGTACACGCATTGCTGGGGATTGTAGATTGGACGCACCTGAGCGAAGACCAGGAAAGATAATCAGCGGGGCTGGGAACAGCTGATGGTAATCAATGAAGGGGCGTGGTCGGACTGGCAGACTATCAGCACTACACACAGCTGCCGGCCCCAGAGCAGTGGCGATGGATACGGTAACACACTGGAAATACATACTAAACATGCATACACAATGGCACCGAGACCCACAGAGAGATCAGGACCGAGCTGGGGGAAACCAAGCCGGCTCGGCTCCTGACACCAACCCAGGAAGCCTAACAGAGATGCAGATGGCCTTTCACAGATTCATCAGCTGGTCTTCTGGGAGCTGCATAAGAATATGGGACACTTTGGAGTGGAGCAGACGCTCAGCTTGATTCGTGATGGGTTCTACTGGCCTCATATGTAGAGAGATGTGGACCACTATGTAACCAAGGTGTGCAGCTGTCTGAAACGCAAATGCCCAAACAAACCAACTAGGGCATCACTGGCTAATATCGTGACTACATACCCCTCTGAGATTGTATCGATAGACTTTTTGCACCTGGAAAGCTGCAAAGGGGGATAGGAGTACCATATCGACCATTTTATTTGCTTTGCCCAGGCATATGCATGCACCAACAAGTCAGCTAAAACAGCTGCTGAAAAGATCTTTGGAGACTTTGTTTTCAAGTTTGGGTTCCCAGTCAAGCTGCATAATGATCAGGGAAAAGAGTTCGAGAATAAGCTCTTCTCCAAACTGGAAGAATACAGTGGTGTTCAAGGTTCACGCATGACAGCGTATCAGCTGGTAACGGTCAAGCTGAGAGATTTAATTGCACACTCATCTCCATGCTCAGAAACCTGACAGATGAAGCCAAGTCAGACTGGCAAAGCTGTAGGCCCAAATGATGTACATGTATAATTGTACTCACAACAAGGCAACCGGATATGGTCCATACTCTCTTCTCTATGGTAGAACCCCCCAGCTACCAGTGGACATCATGTTCACCAGTGAACAGACAAGTGAACAGAGCACATTCCACAGTGATTATGCTTATGCTACTAAGTGGAGAAAGTGGATGCAAGAGGATTGCATACTGCCATCAGAGACAGCACGGAAAGAACAAAATGGAGCCAGAGCCCACTATGATCACACAACGCATGGAGGAGAATTGCAGCCAGGTTCTCAAGTGCTTGTGAAGAACTTTAGGGTGCATTCAGATGACCACTGTTTGGTCCAGACCAAAGGACCAAACAGTGGCTTCTGGGGATAGCTCGGTTCAGTTGGTGCAGTCTGAAAGCGTGTTGGAACTCTGGTGTACATCAAACAAGTGAAGTTTGGTCCCCCTGAAAACAGGGGTCTCGGTTCTGTTTCAAACGAAGTCTGGTGCGCTCCACTTGCAGTGTGAATCCAAACGGAGTATCCAGCGGACCAAAGTGACATAATGTCCAGCTCAGGAGACACACACGCAGGCTCAGAATAGATTTAACAGCTTTTATTGACAGACAGGTATGGATGAATGCGTGAGTGGGATATGGCTATGTGTTGAGGATGGACTTCCAAGTGCAGGTAGCAGAGCAGACCGTCGTACAGCCGGGCAACCCTATAACGACAAAGCAGAGGGACAAGGTAAAGGGCAACACACCCGGACGGGGAATGTGAGAATGACAGCTGCTTACTTGGTATGACAGGTGGCTGGCGTCAGCAAGGGATGAGCCCAGAAGACAGCGGCCTGCGGTGCCTGTGGCAGTAGTGTGGAGAGGTTGGTGAAGGTGAAGGTCCGCCGCCGAGGAATCCACCGAGGAATCCACCTGTGCACAGGGGAGAGGACTGAAGAAACAAGGTAAGATGCTTACAGTTAAGCGTAGTCTTGCCGGTCATGGGGGTTCCAATCACCAAGACGAGCTGAAGGGAACAGACGGCTTCAGGCTGAAGCACAGGGCTGAGTGGGTTAAGTAGTCTGTTGCTGACGAGGCGCAGGTGTGCGCGCAGCAGGAGCCGATGATGAATGGCGAGTCATGACACAAAGGGCGGAAGTGCCCCGTTTGTGTAACCATAGCAACACATAGTCTGAGAAGAGGAAGTGGCGTTTACCGTATTACATTTTGGGTAGAAAATAACAAAGACAACCGCGCAAATCCAGGAAATCCTTTTACCGGTGAAAGCTGAAGAGAAAAGTTAAAAAATGTCGTATTTGTGGCAGACAAACAACCTGGCTGAAGGGAACGGATTTACGTTTTCGGTCCTGGCCTATCGATGAGCCTGATTTTTCTTCTTCGCCGAGATTTTTTCTTCTTGGTCAGTGGTGGTTTTGGCTACAGTGCCCCAAGTGAGCAGTTGTTGTAACTGCATAACGCTGTCCAGGCAGTTTGGTCTGCTGCAGTGTGAATGCAAACCAAATGAAACCAAGGTGTGAAAATTCTCTGCATTCCCCACCCAGTCGAACCGAGACTCCCGGACTATCCTGGTCTGAATGCAGCCTAAAAGACTGGGGAGTTGAAGATGAAGTGCAGCAGCATACAGCATGGCACGTAATTTGCCATCTACCTTAGATAAATGTAATAAACGTACAACTTTACGCTGATGATACAGTCATATATAAATCTGATAAAAAATAACACTAGAGTACAAAAGTCTTTACAGGAAGATTTCAATTCAATACAAGATTGGTTTGAACATAATCAACTTGTAGTTAATAAAACAAAATTGTGTGTTACTGTATGTTATTTGGAACCAAACAAAAACTGAAACATAATTTCTCCTGTGATTATAAATACTAAAGATGGAAGTGCATTCATCAATGTTGATAAATTTAAATATCTGGGTGTTTGGCTTGATCCCGAATTGTCATTTAAATCACATATTGATTATATTCTCAAAAATCACTAACCTTTATCGTTCCTGTATGTGTTTCTCCTATAGAACTCGTTTGAAACTTGCTTCTCAACTATTACTTCCTCTTATATCAAAATGCAGCAAAAATACTTGTATTTTATGTATTCTATTTTGATTTTTGTTAAGTGTTGTTTGTTGGACCCCCTCGAAAACGAGATGTTACATCTCAAGGGGTTTGTCCAAATAAATAAAATTTCAATATAACGTAGTGTGGGCCTCGGGCATAAGAGACCATAAGATGGATGCCTCCTGCTTTACATAGGGCAGTGCGGTGACGTGACAGGACGTCCACGTCACCACACCGCACTTCACAATAAAGTGCCCTTTGTATATTACAACGTGCCCACTGAGTTACGTGTGTGGTCATGCCATAGGGTCACATGTCTCAGCAACTCGGAAGCCAAACACTGCAGAAAAAGTATTAGGGGGCGTGTCCACCAAACTCATTTTTTCTGCTGTGGGTGACTATTTTCTATTCATTCGCTACGTAGTCCAGCATTTATAGCGCTGAAACACTTTGAGTGGTGGCCACTTATTGTCGCAGTGCTCAGAGCTGAAAAAAGTTCAGCTTGTCAGATTACTGTACAGCTGCGCTTCTCAATGTCAGACCTTTCTAAGCAGCCAATCAAAATTAAGGAAGGGTGGGACATAGTATGCTGGTACAGGAAGAAGAGAACGGTCGGTGATGGACGGTAAAGGCTGAAATTTGCTGCATCAAACAACCTGGTACGCTTTGATCTGACAGGAAAAGGATCCATCCATCCATCGATCTTCTTCCGCTTAATCCTTTTCAGGTCACAGGGGTGCTGGAGCCTATCCCAGCATCTTTGGGCGAGAGGCAGGGTACACCCTGGACAGATCGCAGTCCATCGCAGGGTCAACACAGATAGACAGACAATTTAGAATCCCCATTTGATGCCAATTATATCAAAATTTGAAAGCAAATGCTTGGAGAAGCATGTGTGCATCTGTCGGCATCTTGTTATTGCTATTAATAACAGTCTTGTTATTAATAGTCTGGTTCCAAGGTTGTCATAGCCAGGAGCGGCACTGGGGTTAAGCTCCCAGTGCTCATAAAATGCTCCTTATGGCGTGCGTCTCGAAAAGCCTCTGACAACTAAGTTCAACTCCTAGCCTGCCCGTGTGGTTTAGTCTCTAAGCCCGGCGGAACTGCTTTTACTAATAGGAAAAGGGGCGAGGGCGGATCTCTGGCGCCTTAAAACCAGATGCTTCGGGTAGATGGTGGCTCGTCAACCTGGGAAGGTAGCCCATCTAGGGGAAGGTAAACCCTGATTTCAAACCTCAGCTTCCTTGCGGCACACCTGGTCACGGGAAAGGCTTCGGGAGTCAACCCTGAGGAAAAATCCGGAGTCAGAGCCCCTAAGGCAGTTCTCTGTTGTGCTCAACATCGTTCTGGCAGCTCCTGCGACGGCGCTGGTGCCAAACTATAGCAGCCCTGCTGTTCCTTTGGATTCATCAGTGACGTGGAGAGGGGGGACATGCTGCATGGGTAACATCTTGTCCTCCATATCTTCCTGCCCAGGCTTGAATCCTACCAACGTCCAACGCTGGAAGGTAGAACACCGGTGCACATCAGCCTGTTCAGCCGCAGGCGGTGCTGTTCCAGCAGAGTAGACGTTTAGGATTCTCTTCCATGGTCATCATAGACCGACGGAGGCCGCCGCCGCCGCCGAACAGTCTTGTTATTATTATTATTATTATGTAGTCATATGGTTTTTGCTGTCGTGTCTCTGTCAGTTAATAATAATAATAATAATAATAATAATAATGGATTGCATTTATAAAGTGCCTTTCATTCAAATTTTCAGGAATGGTGTGTAACGGCACACTGAACACATGATTAGATTTTGGTGATGATTTCAAAATGCATTCCTCTGCCAAGGCTCTTATCTTCTCACAGAGTGTTAGCAACAATACTCCAAAACTACAGGATGGATTTGGATGAAATTTTCACCAGAGGTGGCCCTTGGCCCAAAGATGAACTCATTAGACCTTAGAGGTGATCCGTGAGTGCATACCTCCGCCAAGGCCCTATCTCGAAATGTACAGATGGATGGCGATATGGTCGGACAAAGGGAGGGCGGGACGGAGCCTTGGTGGAGGTGTGCACTCTCTGAGTACCCTCTAATTGTAGTTGCTTTGGCAGGGTTCTACTGAGCCACATCTCCACTGAGGGTGAGCCCCAGAGTGATTGCTGTTGGTAGACCCCCCCCCCCCCCCCAGCAACAATCTACCCAGGGTGGGAGGTAGGGGGAACAGGTCAGGAGGGAACAAAAAACAACCCTGCTCAGGGCCCACACCAGAAAAACATAAAATTACCCCCCCCAAGTCCTAGAGCCAAAGGGCTCAGGAGGCCGCCCAGAGTCCCAGGCCCAATGGAAGGCAAGGTGAGACAGGTCGGGTGGCCTGCCCAAGTCCCAGACCACCCAGACGGCTAGGAGGAATAAATCAGGCAGGCTGCGACAATATATGGGCCACCCGACCTGGCGGCTCAGTCATTCTAGTGGGCAGCCCGAGTCCCTTGACCACCAGTCCCGGAGAGGTTGCCCCGGAAGCTGTTTCCCCCCGGAAGACTAAATGGGGGAAGCAGGACCGGAGGAGACGAACCATGACGATATCCGGCAGAGGAGAGGAGGGGACCAAGACGGCGTCTGGCAGGGAAGAGGAGAGTGGAAGCACGACGGCATCAGGCAGTGGAGAGAGAGGAACCACGACGCCCTTGCGGGTCCCAGTAAGGAAATCGGTAGCACCTGCAGGGGTCCCGTTAGGGACATGGTTGCACCCACGGTGTACCCCGGCTAGGCCATGGTTGCACCTGCGGTGGACTCCGGCTGGGCCATGGTTGCACCTGCGGTGGACCCCAGCTGGGCCAGCGCTGCCCTGATGGTGGGCCAGCCGACCCACATGAGCACCCAAGCCAGGAGGCGGTCAATCACAGGCACTTGGGTTGGCACTGTGCACCCATGATGACCTTGATGGGGGGGAGCTGGACTCATGACTTCATCTGTGGGCAGGACCAGACCCACGGAGACCCCTGGCGATGGTGGATCCTCTCCGGCGACCCTAGGAGAAAGCTCAGGAACAACAGGAGAAGAAAAGGTGTTAGGGTCGCCGGCAGCAGCGGGGCCCGGCAAAGTGGGTTCAGATACAGCTGACAGCTGTAACCGACTCTCTTCACCTAGAGCCAGGAAAGCTCTGTCCAGAACAGACATGAGAAACACAAGAGAGTTTACTTGCCTGAGCTCGAGCTCCACCGCCATCCAGGACTCTGTCGATCCTGGTGATAAGATCTCGGGCCCAGCCTCTAGGAGGTCCAGCTCTGGCTCCCACTCTGCTGCGGTGGCCTCCGCAGCAGGCATGACGGTGGTGGCAGTCCCGGTGCCCCCAGGCGAAATAGCCCATGCTGGAGGCTCCTCCGGCGTCGTGGCTGGGGGTCCACTCCATGCTGGCACTGGTCTTGGGTCTTCCAGAGCCACAGTCTTCTCCATCATCTGGTGGCTTGGTTCTGGGGCCGGCGGACACTCAGGAAAAAATGGAGGAGACGTGGAAAGGATTGGGAGAGAGTTAATAGCTGCAGCTGAAGGAGAGAGCCCAGCGGACTGCTGAAACTGGGCCTCTCTCCAGGGAGACAGACAAGGTTTATCATTATAAGATGTAACAGAATGAAAAAACACTTGCCTGTCATCCCGGATCTTGATGTTAATGGCTGCGGATGACTGGCAGCCATCCCTCTCCATGTCAATGGTGAATCCGGACCCTCTAGAGGATGGTGGAGGAACCGTTTACATAGGGACGGAGGTGGGCATGACCGGGGAAGACCAGAAGGACCTCTCAACAGCAGGAGGAATCGTCAGAGTGACTGTGAGTGCAGCAGCGGCAGAGGGGATTGCAGCTGGCGAAACAGTGGTGAAAAGAGAGCACGAGAGTGGCCCTGCTGCGGGAGTAGCCAGACTCGACGAGGGGGGAGTGGCTGTCAAAGAGGAGGAGGGCTTCCTCCAACGGTTGGCCCTGGGATGGCGTTGCTGCCGCGGGATAGATGGAAGAGGTTGAGGCAACGGCGGTAAAGGGGGCAGGTGGAGAGCAAGCACCCGGGGATGGAAGCGCAGACTGGGTCTGACCTACAGCTGATTCACCACTCCACCCCAACAATCCATCTCGTACTCCCGTGATCGGCAGTTCTGAGCCGATCTTGCCAGATCCTCGATAACGGAGACGAGCTCCAGCTCGTCCCGACTCCACTTCCTCCTCCCGACTGGATTGCCTGCTGAATCCAGAAGGAGCTCCAACAGGCAGGTGAGTGAAAAAAAAAAAAAACAGTTCAAAAGAAAAAATAACACCTGGGTATAATCCACTGAATCTGTTTTTCAGGCTGGATTGTTCTGTCATGAATTGCTGCCTCTCCCAGACAGCACAGACAAGACAGATTCACTTGCAGGATAACAACCAAGGCTGATTTATTAAAGTAAAGAGTTTAGACCCCAAAACTTGTGCAGACATACAAAAAATGCAAAAGAGAATAAACTTAGAGCTGGCGTCCCTGGGCCAACACTGCGCAGTGGATGCAGGTGGAGCAGAGTACACGACGTAACGTGATAGGGAATCCACGACGAAACGTGGAGAGACAATAATGAAAGCACGACAAGACGTGCCATGCAACAAACAATAATCCAGCCATGAGAGACAAATAATGAACTGACTAAATACACACACTAATGACAAAGGGATTGGATGCACCTGAGCGAGGGAACGGGGCAGTAATCACAGAAAAGAGGAATCGGCTGAATGCCATGAGAGGGGGCGTGCTCGGGCTGGCAGACTGACAGGCAATGCTCACACAAGGTGCAGGCCCAAATGAGTTGCCTGACAGCTGCCAGTCAGAGAATCAGTACAACACAACATACTCGAAAACAGACTAGAAATAAATGCAAACAAGAAATGATATGGCAAGGCAAACCAAATGGAGACCACGAGAGAACTCAAAGGGCAAAGCAATACACAAATACATATGAAAACTCAAAAAGCATAACAAGGCACAAATAAATGCACAAACAATGAAAAGCCATTAGACTGAGCCTGGGAGGAACCTGGCTCAGTACAAAATGCAACAATACCCAGATGAATATGAAATAGAGAGGAAAGCCATGGAACTGAGCCTGGGAGAAAAACCGTCTCAGTTCATGGCAGATGTAATATTCTGTTATAGGTAGTTGTGTAGCAGCTGTCCAGTCCTAGCGTCCTGAGCCTCCACATTATTCTGGAATCGGTATGTATGGCTCTTGTTATGAAGTTTTATTTTCATTAATTATTGCAAAATCCGCCATTTCTCCATTCCAGGAGGATAGAACCAATTACCTTTTGCTGCTGGCTGCCACATCTGCTTAATGTCACTGATACAATAATTCAGCCCACGTGCGAGATGCAGCAACAAAGAGACAATCAAACAGTAACACACATTTGAGTTTTCTTTATTAAATAGCAAAAGCCCTCACACAGCTACAGAACAGTCACTTGCCAGAGGAAGGAGCCTGTGGAGAGAAGACAAGAGCTGTGAGAGGAGGAATTGAGTAAGGGGAAAATGGGCTAGCCAAATTACCACTTACGTGAGCTCCAAGGGAGCACCGGTAGGACTCCAGCGGGGAATAGATGAACCAGCAGGGTGGGGAATGAGCTGGTGGTGCCTGATCGGGTGGAGGTTTACTGTCGGTGATGGTGATGTGGCAAGAGAGTGCACACAGTCCCGGCAACACACCCGCACGATGGCAACAACCTGAACAAAGGGAAAAAAGCACACAGGTTAGTAATTTCTTTCACTGGTGTGAACGTGACTTGCTGTCTTATGGCAGTATACCCAGACGAGCCAGCGTTGAATCACTGAAAGATGCTTCCTTAAGTATGCTGGCTGATGAGAGGGCGCAGATGTGTCCTCTCCCTCAGGTGTGCTGATGAGCTGAGGAGAGATGACGGGGAAGGAGGGGGCGCACTCTCGCTGCCCATGACACTTAAAGCAGGATGTTTTGCCTCTTTTTCTTATTATTCTGTCTCTTTTTTTCCCCTTCTTGTCTCTATTATTTTATCTTATTTTCACCCAGTTTTGTGTTGTCCCTGAACAATTTCCTGCTTTGGGTTAGCTCAATGCTGGATTCAAGAGCTGCCTGGTTTAAAGTGTCCACTGCTAATAAGGACTGACTTCTACCTCTGCTGGAGGCAGAGCCTGGCGTGTTTAAAGAGTAAACTGTTAAGACCTGCTTGGCCTCCAGACGGGTCTGGCTAGATGTTTTTATGTGGTTCTTAACAGTGAATTTGTGGTGTGATCTGTTCCTCTTTGTCACGGGGCTGAGCGCGGTGCGTCACCAGACTCAGGCTCTTAATTTATATCTTAGTATTTTTTGTATTTTTCCAGCATTGTATTGTTTTTCTGTGTATTGATTCTAGAAGTGTTCTTGGCTGTCAGTAGTTTGATGTTTTCTTACCCTTGTTATTATAAGATAAGATAAGATAAGATAAGATAAGCCTTTATTAGTCCCACAATGGGGAAATTCCAGGATTGCAACAGCACAGGGATAGCAACACTCAGAGCAACAATCAGAAGGCAAGAAAAAACAACATCTAGTAAACATATGTCCATATTACTATAAATGTATATATATAGACACACAGTGCGGAGCATTATGGTTGGTGAATGTGCAGCAGAAAGTCTAAGCTGTCTCTCCGCGGATGCGGCGGGCCAGCTGGAAGTCTTTGGGCATGATGGTGACCCCCTTAGCGAAGAAGAGACCACCAGGTGGGCCTCGCTGGTCTCCTGCAGAGCCATGACGGCGAAGCTCAGGAAACGCAGGACGGTCTTGAAGTCCTGAGCGATCTCCCTCACCAGGCGCTGGACGGGCAGCTTACGGATGAGCAGCTCCGTGGATTTCTGGCAGCGACGGATCTCTCTCAGAGCCACGGGCCTGTGACGGCGAGGCCTCTTCACTCTGCCGGTGGCCGGAGCGCCTCTCCGAGCAGCCCTGGTGGCTAGCTGTCTCCTGGGGGGCGTCTTCCTCCAGTAGATTTTACGGGCGGTCTGCTTGGTTCTTGCCATCGCTCTTTATTATTCTGTCTTATATTTCTTGCACGCCGCCTAAACTCCAGCCCGGCACCCGCGTCGTTTTCGCTACAGCTCCCGGTATGTCGAGTTTCCCATTAGCACCGGGCGGCGGCCAAGTGCTAGCTAGCACTAGCTCCTCCCCGCTGTAGCGTCTCCCGCTGCAAACCGTGGCTCCGTCCGCCGACCCGGGAGACCCCCGGGGCGATCCGTGCGTCCGTGATATATATACAGAGTGAAAGGTGTAGAAAGAAGAAGGAAGATAAAAAAAAAGGCTGTTGCAACGGGCAGCCTACTCGTGTGGCGCCACCGGTCCGGCGGAACCGGAACCGGAACTGACATGATTCTGTCAGTATTTTTAGATTCCTGTTTTATTTTGGCTCTCAGTGTTCATATTTCATTTCCTCATGGCATGAGCTTTGCACCTGTTTCAGACACTCCCATTCTGTCATTATCTCATCCGTGTGTTTTGTGTTAGTAACTTGATCTCCTGCCCGCTCATGTGAATCTGCACCTGCCATCATTTATTTCCTCAGTATTTATAGACTGTTGTTTTTTCTGTTCACTGCCGCAGTCTCAGTGATTCCTCCTCATCACCAGAGCCCTTTCCCCGCTCTGGTGAGTTTATCGTGAATTCATTCCTGCTCGTAGGTTTCCTTATTATCTGTGTTTTGGATTTTTGCTTTGGTGCACTCTGGCACTTTGTGTGTTTTTGTTAATAAATACCACAAGCTGCAGTCGGGGTCTGGGTCTGTCTCTCACTGCCCCGAGGGGCAAATTATGACTCTCTTCTTCAGATTCTTTTATTGTTTTGGGGTATTCTAATTTGGGGGAACTGTGCGGTTACTTTGTCTTGTGCTTCTTTCATGAATATTGTTTCCTCTATTACAGACGGCAGCTAAAGGTAGTTAGGTGAAGACTTCCCTGGTGGGAGATTTTCCCCCCCCTCCTCCCAGTGTGTGTCACGTTTCCCGATCACTAGTGTGGTTGTATTTGGGTGTGCACGTGTGTATGTGTGTGTGTGTGTGTGTGTGTGTGGGGGGGGGGAGTGACCCTTCCCTTGGCAATTTCCTCCCTGCCCCGGCCTGCCTCTACTGGTAAGCTGCAGCGCTGAGTGGGAATTTTACCATTTTAATTGACTTATTTTAAATTGTTCTATCATGGAAATGAAGACCTATTTTTATTTTAAAACAGTGTTAAATAAAATGTATTACTTTTGAAATGGAACCTTGTCTGTTGCCTCTCAGTGAACCAACCTGTATCTGCCTTACGAGATATTAAGACCATTTTAAAATACATCTGTGCTTTAACTTATATTCTCTGGGTGAAATTCCCAAGGTGGCATTGCTTTTACAGTAGTGAGACTTTGTGTAAGCTGGTTCAGTGGTGGTAATGCATATAAATTGTGCCAAACTTTATAATGAAACGTGTAATGGCATCCCGCTCACCTGCCACAAATCTTTACATGTCTAACTCTATATAACATACAACAGAAAAATGGGGAATAACTGAAAACATGTTATTTTACTAAATGTTACCTCACTGTAGTTTATATAGAATAAATTTATTAAAAACATACCATAAGATCTGCAGGAGGACTTTTGTCTTCCTCTTTATCATGTCAGTCCTCTGTCCTTTTGACTCTGAATCTTCATGATCTCTTAGTTTTTTTTCCACTTCTCCTTCACTTGTTTCTTCAACTCGTCATTCTATGGTCTTCTACTGTGACTCCTCTGGACTGGCCAGTATACAAATTACACAAAGTAGAATACATGAAAAATGTCTGTAAATTGAGCAAATTTATTATAAGCAAATAAATTGAAAGTTAAAGAGAAATAAATTGTAAAAATTATGCAACTGAGGAAAAAGTTGCACATGTACAATTTAAAAAGTTGCAAATTCATGAAGTAAAACATTGCAAATCAATGAGAAATCTACAAAAAAAGGGTCTTGCTGAAAAATTTAAATTATAAATATAAGTGAAAACTCATATCTAACACGGAAAAAAGTCAAACACAAATTTATATGTAACCACAGCAGTTTGGGGGTCTTAAACCAACAGTAAAATGGATGAGATTTAATACTTGGGTACTAAGTCATGTGTATAGAGTCGACATATTAATATTACTGGCATGTATTGGGGGGAGTGGATTTTTGTCTTAAAGTCTACTATGAATATACGTATGTTTACACAGTATGTACTGATGGTATACTCAGCAGCTGGTGAAATTTGCCAGTGCTCCATTGTAAAGCCAGTCCAGTTTGGTAAGAGATTAAAAAATTCCACTTACTGTGTGAAGAGACACTAAAGGTGTGTCACTTGCTCATGGACATTTTGCATAGTCATGCTGACAAAACAACATTGTCCTGGTCATCTGACAGCTCCCCACAGGTTTGTTTTCAGTACTGTATACGAGCATTGGTTTGTTTTGGTTGGTTTAAAAATACTGTGTATATTGTGACGTTTCAAGGGTCCACACAATAATGAGAGAGGATTTGGAATGTAGCAGACATTTATTTCAACTCCGATTACGCAGAATAGAGGGGAGGTCATCCACACACACACTCACTTCACTCAGGGTGACGCAGACGTGTAATCTCTCACACGCAAGGAAAACAGCACTATCACAAACAGACTTATAACACTACAACAACTAGAGGGCACTCAGAGAGCACATACCTCCGTCAAGGCTCCGTCCCTCCCTCCCTTTGTCCATCCATGTTGCCATCCATCTGTCCATTGTGAGATAGGGCCTTGGCGGAGGGAAACACTCACGGATCACCTCCAGCGTCTAATGAGGTCGTCTTTGGGACAAAGGCCACCTCTGGTGAAAATTTCATCCAAATCCAACACTCTTCAGTTCAATTCAATTCAATTCAATTCAACTTTATTTATATAGCGCCATTTCACAACAACAGTCATCTCATAGCACTGAAAGACCCCAGCAATCAGGCGATCCCCTGTGAGCAAGCACTTGGCGATGGTGGAGAGGAAAAACTCCCTTTAAACAAGAAGAAACCTCCAGCAGAACCAGGCTCAGGGAGGGGCAGTCATCTGCTGCGACTGGCTGGGGGGTGAGGGGACAGAGAAGATGAAAAGAACAGACATGTAGAGAGCAAACAGCATGATGGGGACTCAATCTATGGGAGAGAACAAACAGATGTTAATGACCAGCAAAAAAAAAAATATTTCACTGAGAGTGAAGAAAGGAGTGAGGCCCAGTGCATTATTGGAGGTCCCCCGGCTGACTAAACCTATTAGCAGCATAACTAAGGGAGGGTTCAGAAACACATGATCCCTCCCTAATTGTAGGCTATATCAAAAAGGTAGGTTTTAGCCCTATTCTTAAAAACAGAGATCGAGTCTGACTCCCGAATCCAGATTGGCAGCTGGTTCCACAGGAGAGGAGCTTGATAACTGAAGGCTCTGAGAAGATAAGAGCCTTGGCAGAGGTATGCATTTTGAGATCATCACCAAAATCTAATCATGTGTTCAGTGTGCCATTATACACCTTTCCTGAAAATTTGAATGAAAGACGCTATATAAATGCAATCCATTATTATTATTATTATTATTATTAACATACAGCGAAATGACAGCAAAAACAATATCACTACATTATATGACTATATAATAATAATAATAATAATAATAACAAGACTGTCATAATTGTATTGACCATACATTGGGGCTGGGCAATTCTACCTTTAATTAACATAATGGTTTAGTGAATCTTTAAGGTCGGTTTCCATTTTTTTCCCCCTCCTCTCTTCTCCATTACAGTTTACTGACAAGGCTCATAATTATTAAGCAATATTATACAACAGTATGGTATCATACCATTTTTTTTGCATTTATCAACCACAAATTCACACTGTTTGATGCAGCAAAGTTCAACCTCCACCTCCTCCACCGTCACGTCCCATTCTCGTCTTCCTGTACCGGCATCCTATATCCCGCCCTTCCTTAATTCTGATTGGCTGCTTATTAGTCTGACAAGTTGAACTTTTTTCAGCCCTGAGCACCACGACAAAAAGCGGCCACTGCTCAAAGCGTCTCAGCGCCGAGGGTGCTTGTTATGTGTGAGATTTGACTCTCGGGGCTTGCCATAGCCTAGCCGAGGGGGGTTGGGGTAATGACGTCAGACGGGCTACGGCTGGAGTGTATATTGTGTTGTTTTTGATAATAAAGTCAGTTCAGTGTTCAGTTGAGAGCTGCTCCAGTCTCATGTTTTTCGGCTATAACAGTGCCCAGTGCTGTAAACGCTGGACTGCATAGAGAATGAATAGAAAATAATCACCCACAGCAGGAAAAAACGAGTTTGGTGGACACGCTCCCTAATAATTTTTCTGTAGTGCTTGCTTCCGGGTTGCTTCTGAGTTGCCAAGGTGCGTGGCCCTATGGCATGACCGTGCACGTAACTGAGTGGACACATCTTAAAGGGGCAGTACATGAAAAGTGCCAGATTAATATATAAAATGATATTCAAAAAAATTCCTGCATCCACATCGTGAGCCGAATCACCACCAAAATCTAATTATCTGTTCCCTGTGCTATTACACACCATTCCTGAAAATTTAATCAAAATCCATTCATAACTTTTTGAGTTATGTTGCAGCCAACCAACCAACCAACCAACACCACTAAAATCATTACCTCCATCCTCCCTTGGTGGAGGTAATAATGCTCAGAACACAAAAATTATAACTGTCTATGAATCCCCTGTGGCACAAAGCATGCTGGGAGAATACCCCGCCCCTTATCATAGCCCTGACGTTACACTGTCCCCCCCCCCCCCCCCCCCCCGGACTGGTTTCTGTCCCCAGAACAATAAATACAACTTAAAAGTCCAATATGAACCTGTCCAGACTTTGGGGTGCCTGCCGTCGATGGCGACTGGCATACATGGGCCCATTAGTATCCAGTTGACCCTCCACCGGGGTCTCCAGTCATGATGGGGCCTCTGGCTTGGCCACCCGCGGGGCAGCTGGCTGCCACAGGGTGAGGCGGTCATGGTGAAGCACCACCACCCGGTTCCTTTTCTGCAGCCTCACCCTGTACACTACATATGACAGTCTCTGTAAGACCCTGCATGGTCCCGACCAGTGGCTCACCAGCTTTGGTGACAGTCTTTTTTTCCGGTCTGGGCAGAAAAACCAGACTTGATCTTCAGGTGCAAATTCTGTCCCCTGGCAGTGGGAGTCATACTGTACGTTCACTTCTGTTGACTCCCCACCACTATCAGGGCCTCCTGAGCCAGTTTGTGCACCATGTGAAGATGTTCTCTCAAGCAAAACAAATAATCCAACCCTGGTTTGCCCTCCACCTCTGGGGGAGGGTCGAACATCAAGTCCACCGGAGTACGCAGCTCACGTCCAAATATTAGTGCTGCCGGGGTGCACCGTGTGGATTCTTGAACTGCTGTCCTTTATGCCCACAGGGCCAAAGGCAGGTGCAGGTCCCAGTCTTGCTGTTGCTGGTTCACTAGGACAGCGAGCTAGGTGGTCAGGGTCCGGTTAAAGCATACAACCAGGCCGTCACTTTGTGGGTACAGTGGGGTGGTCTGGGTCTTCCAGATGCCCAGCCCCCTGCAGACTTCTTCGAAGACCTCTGCCTCGAAGTTCCATCCCTGGTCACTGTGCAGCTCCTCTGGGGCGCCAAACCGACAAAACATCATGTCCACCAGCTTTGATGCTGTGTAGAAGCGCTCTGATCAGGGACCGTGTACGCCTTTGGCCATTTGGTGAAGTAATCTATTGCAACCAGAACGTAATGGTTCCCCCAATCTGTGGTTGGAAAAAGATTGCCACTGCCGGTAGCGACACCCTCACGACATCAGAGGTTGGACCACTGGGAATGTAGGGCCTTGGTCTCTGGGTCCAGCCCAGACAAAGCCTCCCAGGTGGGCTGCAGGTTCATGTCCAGCCACTGCTGGACCCGGGAGGCGACAGGATCTCCATCCTGTTCAATCCGAAGCTGCTGTGTGCCGAGGGCCTCTGTGCCATCATCACTGGGGAGAGTTGGCTGATGATCTGAGGAGGAACTGTGTGCTGGTGCGCTATCCAGGAAGGGTGCATGCGCACGCAGCGACCGGCAGCTGGTGAAAAAGTCCGTTGTCTGTGTGTCTTGTTTTTATGTACTTTAATGTGTTTTTACAAAATCCTATGTCCACTCTTCACTTCCGCCCTCCAAAGAGAGCAGACGCTTTTTCTCCCAGCTCCAGCTCCTTATCTCTCTCCTTCCCTAACTGACTGGATCCCAGCTTGCTATTGTCTGTCTGCGTGTCTTTACTGCTGATTATCGAACGAAATTATGGATTTAATAAGCTGGGCTTTGAACACAATTGACACTGTTTTTTCAATGAGAAAAACTGGCCCGGGGGAGCCGATTTGCCCCACAGGAACAGCTGCTGCGGGTTATTTGAAGGACACAAGTAATTGGAAACTCTTGTGCCTGTGTGATCTCTCTATCGAAGATGTTGAAGATTTATACCTTTTCGGAGCAATGGTCATCGGAATTCTACTGATTGGAACTGGGATTGTTCTGGTGTACCGCAAATTGAAGAAGATGGACGGAGCCTATCAAAAAGAGGACCCGGCGAGGCTCAGCCATCAAATTGACCAACTGGGCAGAACTCTGATAGCGGCTAATGGAGAACTGTACAGGAAAATGGATTACATCACGATCACGCTGAGAGCCGTCCATGATTCGATTTCAACGTCCAGCCATGAAGGATTTGAGCACTGAATCTGTAAGAGAATAAAAAGTTTTTTCTCTGAAGTCAGTGCTATTCGACCTGTTTTGACGCCCTCAGCACACAGTCCTCCAGATTATCTTCAGTATACTTGTTTTCATAACATGGCGGGCAGCATTTGACTCTCAAGAACAGCCAGCTGTCTGGCAAACTATTCCATCTGCTGTGCCAAGGACACGCGCCTCTGCTCAGACGGTAGACATAACATCTGCTGCGGGAAGAGACTTTTGTTGTTCTCCAACTGATATCATTGATTGCACTCAACACACACACTCACACTGACTCACTATACTGACTTGAAGATTTATTCATTCACTGCTCTCTTTGTGTCATTGTATGGATTCTATTGTCTGCTAATTGTGCATTGAGAGTTTTTTTTCTTGTAATCATAATATTGATCATATATGAACTTTATTCTGACAATCAATGCTTTTTTCTCTCTCCTATTGTGTTTACCCCGCCCTCTTCCCCATTGCTTCCTGTTCTTTCTCTGCTGACAGGCGCCTCATGGCTGCCGCGTCATTGAAAATGTCACCTGACGTTCTCAGTGTCAAGTCAAATCCCTCGTATATTTACCAGTTATTTACTTGTGAATGTACTTGGCAATAAATCTATTTCTGATTTCTGATTTCTGATTTATGTGTCGTTTCTGTCCTGGAATGTTTGTGGACTGTATGGCGAAGAGCTCCCTGGTCCCATCAACATGGACTTCCTCCCCTTTTTTGCACTCCTGCTACTTTTTCTCCGGCTCTTTGTCTATGAGGTAAACGCGACCGGCATCATGGCGGGCAGAATACATTATTCCAGGGACATGTTGCTGCATTTAAACACGGTTGATACAGCGGCTGTGATTGAGCCTAAGCTGCAACTGCCGGACTTTATTTTGAGAGATGGACACAGCGGTGAAAAGAGAGACGGGAGAGACGGGAGAAGGAAACGCGGAAAGCGTGGAGGTGTGAAATTGCGCCTGAGAAATGTCAGTTTGGTAACATTCCTCTTCCTTCTATGATTTTTGGGAACGTACAGTCTCTGAGAAACAAGGTGGATGAAATTCAAGGGAATGTACGCTACCAGAAGGACTTTAAGAACTGTTGTGTCATGGCTTTCACCAAATCTTGGCTTACTGCGCATGACCGAGACGCAGACCTGTGGATTGATGGCTTTGGAGCCCCACTGCGCTCGGATCGGCAGGAAGAGGTAATGGGGAAACGTCAGGGGGGCGGCGTATGTTTATACATTAATAAGCAGTACTGCACATCTGTCACGGTCAGAGAGCGCATCTGTACACCCGATGTGGAGCTGCTGTCTGTGTCACTATGCCCCTTTTATTTGCCTCGCGAGTTCCCCCAGCTTTTCATCACAACTGTGTACATTCACCCGAGGGCGGATGCTGACTCCGCCTCCAGCACCATCTTTGATGTGATCCAGCGGCTGCAATCAATTTCTCCAGAGGCGCCAAACTTCATTCTTGGGGATTTTAACCATGTTTCTTTAAAGAAGACACTTAAAAACTTTTATCAGTATGTATCCTGCCCAACCAGGCGAAAAAAGACACTGGACCTGTGCTATGGATCCATAGAGAGGCCCTATAAATCACTCCCCCATCCTCCTGTAGGATCCTCAGATCACAACTGTGTACATTTGCTGCCCACATATAAAACTGCTCTCAGAAGAGGCAAGGTGGAGACGAGAGACATTGATGTGTGGACAGAAGATTCAGTGCACAGCCTCCAAGAATGCTTTGACTGTACAGACTGGGAGATGTTCACACTGTCCTGCGGGGATGATTTGGACTCTTTGGTGGACGTCACATGCTCATGCATGGCTTTCTGTAAAAATAAGATCGTTCAACGTAAACGTGTCAAAATATATCCCAAAAACAAATCATGGGTTACAAAATCAGTTAAATCCTGCTTACAGAGGAAAGCACTTGCCTTTAAACAGGGGTCTGTTTCTGAGCTACAGGTTGCCACAAAAGAGCTGAAGTCCAAAATTTTAAGAGCAAAACAGAATTATAAATCAGAATTGGAAAGCAAGATGACAACAAAGAAACTTGGTTCAGCCTGGGCCGGTATGAAAACTATTGCAGGCCTTCAGAGCACAGAGCGCAGTAATCATGTGTTTTTAGATGGTTTTAATTCAGACACAGAGCTGGCTAATGCTCTTAATTGTTTTTATGGTCGTTTTGACTCCTTTGATTTTAGCACAGAAACCCAAGATTTGAAACAGAAACTCAAAGACAATCAGCACTTTAATAATGAGGTGCAGGATGTTAAAAGGGAGTTCTGCGCTGTAAAAGTGAACAAAAGTCAGGGCCCTGATAATATATGTGGGTGCTTGGTAAAGTCCTGTGCACATGAACTGAGTCCTATATTTCATTACATTTTCAATAAGTCCTTACAGACGCAACATGTGCCTAAGATCTGGAAAGAAGCCGTGGTTGTTCCCGTTCCAAAATCCATCTGTCCTAAAACGGTAAACGACTTTAGACCAGTTGCTTTGACTTCAATTTTAATGAAAATTTTTGAAAAACTGGTCAGATGTGAGGTCCTAAAGCAGACTGAGCATGCACTGGATCCTCCTCTCCTCACAGAGGAGTGGAGGATGCCACTGTCACTCTGTTTAACATGCTTTTTAAACATCTGGATTTTAATGGGACACATGCCAGGCTTTTATTTGTGGACTTTTCCTCCACCTTTAATACAATCCAACCTCATATCTTAGTTGAAAGGCTCCTGCAACAATTTGATTTGAGCAATAATCTGGTGGGTTGGATTCTGGATTTCTTAACCAACAGGACGCAGAGAGTAAGGGTCAATGGTACATTGTCTGACCTAAAGTGCTCTTCTACTGGCTCTCCTCAGGGGTGTGTGTTGTCACCACTACTCTTCATCCTGTACACAAACATGTGTCGGAGCAGACATGACAACAGACACATTATAAAGTATGCTGATGATTCAGTTATTGTCATTCTCCTTCAGGATGGTGAGAGCGGCCTCGGCCCAGTAGTTGATGATTTTGTTCACTGGTGTGAGGATTCCTACCTGCAGCTGAATACGACAAAAACTAAAGACATGATTATTGCCTTTAGGAGGAAAACTCCCAGGTACAAAAGCACCGTATTAAAAGGCCAGACCACCGAATGTGTACAATCCTACAAATATCTTGGGACGATTATTGATAGTAATTTAAACTTTGAAGAGAACTGTGAAAGGGTGTGCAAAAAGGGTCAGCAACATTTGCATTGCTTGAGAAAACTTGCACGCTTCCAAACTGACCGAACCATAATGACAATGTTTTATCGGGCTTTTATTGAATCTGTTTTATCCTTTTCTTTAGTGTCATGGTTTGGTCAGATAAAACCGAAACAGAGGAAATCCTTGGATCAGGTAGTTAGATGGTCCAGTCGTTTGCTTGGTGAGTCACAGCTGAGCCAGACATCCCTGTACACCAGACAAGTACAGAGGATGGCTACCTCCATTTTAAATGATGACTCCCACCCTTTGCACTGCAACTTTCAGCTTCTTCCCTCAAGACGGAGGTTTGCTGTCCCAAAAAGTAAAACCCAGCGCTACAAAAACAGCTTTGTTCCTGCTGCTGTCAAAGAGTTGAACAAGCTGTAACAATATATTGCACATAATTTAGGTACCTATTTATTAACTCCATTTTATACTTACTTATTTTTGTAGGATGTTACTTGGGTTCTAATATTTTATTGGGTTTTAGACCTTTGAGTTTTTAACCCCTTTGACTAGTTTTTAACTTTTAATATGACTCTTCTCTCTTACCTCTGGTTTTTCTCCCATCTCTTTGCCTTTTTATACCCTGATTGATGGAGCCTTGAGTATTTTTATCATGTCTATAGTCAATTTCATGTGTGCCTGTGTTTGTGTCTATGTTGAATGTAATTTGTGGCTTGTAAATATGGACGTCACCAGACTGCAAAACAAATCTACCTACGGGTACAAATAAAGTAACCTGAACCTGAACCTGAACCTGAACCTATCCCAGGCTGCAGTGGTCTGGAGAGCAGCAGCTTGTGAGCCTGCTGGGTCATGATCCTCGGTCCACTGTCAGTGCTGACAGCCCTCCACAGCACAGGGGCGCTGGGACAGTGCGTCAGTGTTGGCATGGAGGCGGCCTACTTGATGTACAATCTGAAAGTCATAATTCTGCAGTGTCTCCAGCCATCTTGCTAACTGTCCATCTGGCTCTTTAAAGTTCAATAGCCAGGTCAGGGTAGTGTGGTCCGTCCTGAGCTGAAACCTCCCCCCATAAACATACGGGTAGAAATGGCGGAGCCCTCTGATGACTGCCAGCAGCTCTCGGCGAGTGACGCAATAATTCCTTTCAGATCTGCGGAGAGTGCGGATGAAGAAGGCAACCGCCTGCTCTCCGTGCTCTTCCTCCTGGGATAGCACCGCCCTAATGCCCTGGTTGCTGGTGTCTGTGTCCACGATGAAGGGGCATTTGGCATCGGGATGCAACAGCACGAGGGCTCTGATGAGCACCGAGCAGAGCCTGGAAAAAGCAGCAGCACAGTCCTCGCTCCACTCAAATGTGTGGCCCTTCTGTGTCAGCTGATGCAGCGGACTTGCGATGGTAGCGAAATCCTTCACAAACCTCCTATAATTGGAGGCCAGTCCGAGGAAGCGCCGCAGTTCTCCCATGTTTCTCACCGCTGCCACCTTCTCTGGGTTGGTAGCGACTCCTGCAGCACTGACGATGTGGCCCAGGAAGATGGTTTGTCGCTGAAACAGTTGGCATTTCCGAGGGTGGAGCCACAGCCTCGCCGGGCCAACGATGTCCAACACCTCCCGGAGGTTGGACAGGGCACCACCAAAATCAGCTGCGTGAACCAGCAGGTTGTAGAGATAAATGATGAGGCGGCTCTGGGGGACATGAGCCAGCACTCGCTCTATCAGGCGTTTAAAGGTGGCCGGGGCATTGCAAAGTCCAAATGGCATCACCTTGAACTGCCACAGCCCCTGCCCAATGGTGAAGGCTATTTTCTGGCGAGCTTCTGGTCACAGCTCCATCTGACAGTAGCCATTGCGGAGGTCGAATAAGCTGAACTAGCTGGAGCCGGCGATGTAATCCAGCGCATCATCAATGCGGGGCAGAGGATAGGAGTCTTTACACATGTCGTCATTTAGGTGCCGGTAGTCCACACAGAACCACCACGAACCATCCTTCTTCTTGACTAGAACCATTGGTGCCACCCAGGGGCTGCTGGAGGGTTCAAAGACATCTGCCTCCAGCATCTCCTGAATCTTTTACTCTGCTGCCGCCCGCCTTTAAAAAGGCAGATGGCAGGGTCGGAGCCAGTGAGTTGTTTCTTTTTCTTCTGCATGTTATGTTTTTATTGTCTTTTACTTATCTTTTGTCTGTTTGTACTTTGTTATTTATTACTGTGCAACACTTTGGTCAACTTTGTTGTTTTTAAATGTGCTTTATAAATAAATTTGGTATGGTATGGTATGGTTTCACCGGTGTTGATCTGGTAGTGCACCAAGCTGATTCAGGTGCACTCTTCATCTCTGGTATTGAAGACGTCAACATAGCAGTCCAGCAGCTCCCGCAGTTGGTGTCTCTGCCCCGACTCTAACCCCCTGCAGCTCTGCTAGAACAGCTCCTCAACCGTCCACTGGGTTTCTGATGACGTGGTGACTTGTTCTGCTGGCGACCCCCTCGCTGCCGTGTCTGGTGGCGATGACCTACCCTCCGCTTGCGGTGGTGGTGCTACAGCGGTCGGCTCTGGTGGCAATCCCCTCAGCTCGGCATGCACTGACGGCACTGGCCTCTCAATCACGTGGGTCCCCTGGTTCCCTGTCTCGCTCTTTCTGCAGAGCGTGATGGTCTTGGCCCCCAGAAGGAGAGAAGAGCTGGTGGTGTCGATCTTTGCACCCCATACTACAAGCAGATCTAGTCTGATGATGCAAGGGTCTTGGATGTCAGCCAGCCAGAACGGGTGGTTTGTGTTCTGATCGGCTACTCACACGACAAGGACTCATTGTCCTCCCAGTCTGGTGTGTTCACTGGTAACTGTGGTGACACAGTGCCTGGTGGGTTCCCACCCCTGCAGTCTGAGTTCATCTGTACTGGGCAGCACCCTGGGTTGGACCAGGGAGATGGTGGAACCGGTGTCGATCAGGGCCTGGATTGGAGTACTGTCCAGGCTGCACTGCTGGTACAGCCTGTCCAAGTCAGCCCAGACGTGGTGAGAGTTTGGTGGGGAAAATGTCTGCAAGAAGTGGCAGGTCCCTGGCTGTCCCACCTCACTCTAGTTTAAAGCTGGTGAGGGGGCTGGTTGTCACAAGGTAGGTGCAGAGCAGTGGCGTGTGATGTGGCCTGGCTCCCTGCAGCAGAAGCATCCTTCGTCGCGCCATCATTGTACTCTCGCCGGCCGAGCAGCTGTGGCCTGGCACAGCTTCTCCTTGTCCTTGCTCTCAGCCGTGGCCTGGAATGCTCTCTGTCTTGGTGATAAAACATCAGCCATGTGCTCCAGCATCAGCTCCACCCGCTCCGCCTCTGCCACGGCCATCTCCCAGCTGCTCGTGGCATGAATCTGGATGTGTTCTCAGAGCCGGGCCGGGCAGAGCCCTTGAATGAAACTCTGGAGAGCGAGCTTCTTCACAGCCTCCGGCTTGAAGTCCGGGTAGCTGCACAGTGCAAGCAGCCGGACATCTGTTGCATAAGCCCCCAGGCTCTCTCAGTTGTATTGCTGGCAGCTGGCCAGTTGTTTCTGGACATGGTCAGCATGGGTCACCCTCCTGAACCGCCTCCGAAGTGCTCCCTGTAGTGCTGGCCAGTTGTGCCATTCCTCAGGCCAGAGATCGGAAAGCATGCAGAGAGCTCTGACCTCTAGAGCCAGTGTGACCTGCACAGCTGTCTCTTCAGGTGTCCAACCGTTGAGTGTAGTGGCCAGTTCAACCTGGACAAGGTAGTTGTTGAGCGAGGTTTCACCACTAAAGCGGGTAAGCTTGGCCGGTTGGCGGCTCGGCGGTACTGGGATTGGGACGGTCACCTCCAAGCTGATCACTGCCCTCAGCTGGAATGGGATCGCTTGCTCGTAGTTTCGCCGCTGGTGCTCCCCGTCCTGCTTTGAAAAAGGCGGGACACAGGACACACTTGCTCCATCCGGCCCGCTACCCCGTTTTTTGCGGCAAGCAGCTCTGGGGACTGGCGTGTCTGCTTTGCTGTCCATCTCCATCTGGAAAATGAGCTGTTCAAGTTGCCAAATCTCTGCCTTGATCCTCGCTTCCATCTCTCAATATCCCACTTCTGACACCAGTGTGAGGTTCCAAGGGTTCACACAATAATGAGAGAGGATTTGGAAGGTAGCAGGCATTTATGTATTTCAACTCTCTGATTATGCAGAACAGAAGGGAGGTCATCCACACACACACCTCACTCAGGGTGACACAGGCATGTAATCTCTCACACGCAGGGAAAGCAACACTATCACAACCAGACTTATAACACTACAACAGTAACGCTCATAACACAAGAGTTATAACTGTCTATGAATCCCCCGTGGCGCAAAGCATGCTGGGAGAATCCCCCATCCCCTATCACAGCCCTGACGTTGCAATATATTTTTTCAAACATGATTGAATTTGCCCCATGATGAAAGCTGTAGCAGCTGTTGTTGTTGTTGCAAGTGGCAGCAGTTTTTATTAGCAGGTAAATTTAAATACCTCTCCCTTAATTTTATAGTGTTACAAGCAGTTATTACAAGCAGGGCCATTATATGGAGAAAACCACTACATTACATGCACCAGCAGGACCATTACATGGCCCTGCTGGTGCTTGTGGAGTAGATACAGCTATTACACTGGTGTTAGAAATCAAGTTAGAGCTAATAGCTAGCCATGCTAACTGCTGCAATGACTCACAGCTCACCCAGGTGTGTCTCTGAGGTAAAGAACAACCAGACTTGGCTGTACATCAGTGGATGTCTGCAAGCCCCCATGAGAGAGACTGCATTGCTGTTGAAACTGAGGGGAAGCCTCTGCACACTTTGAACTGGCGGAGCCTGACGCATTAGTGTCACATGATGTATACAAAGATGGCGGCACTCATGTACAGTGGGGCAAAAAAGTATTTAGTCAGCCACCAATTGTGCAAGTTCTCCCACTTAAAAGATGAGAGAGGTCTTCAATTTTCATCATAGGTATACCTCAACTATGAGAGACAAAATGAGAAAAAAAAAAAATCCAGAAAATCACATTGAAGGATTTTTAATGAATTAATTGGTAAATTCCTCGGTAAAATAAATATTTGGTCAATAACAAAAGTTCATCTCAATACTTTGTTATATACCCTTTGTTGGCAATGACAGAGGTCAAACGTTTTCTGTAAGTCTTCACAAGGTTTTCACACACTGTTGCTGGTATTTTGGCCCATTCCTCCATGCAGATCTCCTCTAGAGCAGTGATGTTTTGGGGCTGTCGCTGGGCAACACAGACTTTCAACTCCCTCCAAAGATTTTCTATGGGGTTGAGATCTGGAGACTGACTAGGCCACTCCAGGACCTTGAAATGCTTCTTACAAAGCCACTCCTTCGTTGCCCGGGCGGTGTGTTTGGGATCATTGTCATGGTGAAAGACCCAGCCACGTTTCATCTTCAATGCCCTTGGTGATGGAAAGAGGTTTTCACTCAAAATCTCATGATACATGGCCCCATTCATTCTTTCCTTTACATGGATCAGTCGTCCTGGTCCCTTTGCAGAAAAACAGCCCCAAAGCATGACGTTTCCACCACCATGCTTCACAGTAGGTATGGTGTTCTTTCTCCTCCAAACACTACAAGTTGAGTTTTTACAATAAAGTTCTATTTTGGTTTCATCTGACCATATGACATTCTCCCATTCCTCTTCTGGATCATCTAAATGCTTTCTAGCAAACTTCAGACGGGCCTGGACATGTACTGACTTAAGCAGGGGGACACGTCTGGCACTGCAGGATTTGAGTCCCTGGCGGTGTAGTGTGTTACTGATGGTAGCCTTTGTTACTTTGGTCCCAGCTCTCTGCAGGTCATTCACTAGGTCCCCCCGTGTGGTTCTGGGATTTTTGCTCACCGTTCTCGTGATCATTTTGACCCCACAGGGTGAGCTCTTGCGTGGAGCCCCAGATCGAGGGAGATTATCAGTGGTTTTGTATGTCTTCCATTTTCTAATAATTGCTCCCACAGTTGATTTCTTCACACCAAGCTGCTTACCTATTGCAGATTCAGTCTTCCCAGCCTGGTGCAGGTCTACAGTTTTGTTTCTGGTGTCCTTTGACAGCTCTTTGGTCTTGGCCATAGTGGAGTTTGGAGTCTGACTGTTTGAGGTTGTGGACAGGTGTCTTTTATACTGATAACGAGTTCAAACAGGTGCCATTAATACAGGTAACGAGTGAAGGACAGAGGAGCCTCTTAAAGAAGAAGTTACATGTCTGTGAGAGCCAGAAATCTTGCTTGTTTGTAGGTGACCAAATACTTATTTTACCGAGGAATTTACTAATTAATTCATTAAAAATCCTTCAATGTGATTTTCTGGATTTTTTCCCCCCTCATTTTGTCTCTCATAGTTGAGGTATACCTATGATGAAAATTGGAGACCTCTCTCATCTTTTAAGTGGGAGAACTTGCACAATTGGTGGCTGACTAAATACTTTTTTGCCCCACTGTAGCTGCTGCAGCACTGGTTTCAATTAAAGCAAAGTTTAAAACCCAGTTTGAATTGTTTGCTGGGGCTTCTGGCTGGTCTGATGAGAATTAAGTGACGCAGTTATCTCTGCCTGAGTGATGAATCAGCAGCATGCCTGTTATTGCTGAGCCCTAAAGGGAATGGCTGGGGCACCTCATAGGTGCTTTGGACAGTATAACCACCCTGTGCTGCAGCACTCTGAGTTCAGCAGGTTCAGACACCCCAGCAAGCCTTTGCTGACAAATGATATTGAATGTCAGTGCAGATGTGCCTACACAGTGCAGAAAAGCTTGCCAGAGACCAGTTCATAGTGCCACTCAGCTATAAAGAGCTGCACATTCAAGCACAGCTGGCTCACCTGCCACATTGGATCTGCATGAAACCCTGGAGTTGGCAGTGGAGTTGGTGAGTAGGGATGCCAGGCTGCTGGAGGTTGCGCCTGTGGTGAGAGCAGCAATGACGGACACCTATCTCTGGAGAAGAGGACACAGTTCAAGCAGGTGCTGTTCAGTCATTTGCCCAGGTTGCATGCCCCTGCCGCTGTGCTCAGAACTGTTGGGGATGTGGACAAGCAGGACACTTGCTTGTGCAGTGCCCCAGACTCTCTTCCATGCAGGAAAACACCCACGAGCCTGTGCAGGTGGGGACTGGGAGACGTGGGCCCATGAAGCAAGCACCCACACCCACACCCCATCACCACACCTACCTGAGACAGTGATTGGCTTGGCCTGGATTCATGTCAGAGATTTTTGTCACATTCCCATGACACAGTCAGGAGTTACATGCACAGCCCTGCTGGACATGTGATTCAGTCTAATGTGTTGGTAAGCTGGACTGTTGGATAAGCTTTATTTTAAAGAAACTACAGAATGGCTGGGTGGGATGATAGTTTCTCTCCCCCCTTTTTCCTCCCGTTATCCTTCGCTCTCTCCTCTTCTCTTGTTTTTTGTTTTACTTTCGTGTCCTCTTCATTTTTTTAAACTTATCCATCTATTGATTATGTTCTTTTTAAATCTGTTTCAAGGGGATGGCATGTTAGTTATCTGGGTTTTTTCCTTTTAGGAGTCTTCTTATTTTGTTGTTCTCTATGTGTGTGTGTGTGTGTGTGTGTGTGTGTGTGTGTGTGTGTGTGTGTGTGTGTGTGTTTGTGTGTGTGTTTTAGTTGGGTATATAAGAGGGTGGCTGAACAAGGGGAATGTGAGATGAGAGAAGAGGAAAGATTAGGGTGGGAGGAAACCACAGAATATGGAAGATGCTTGGAATCAAAGAGTAAAGAAAGCACATGTAGCCCTCAGAAATCCCACATTGCATGCAATCATCTTAAAATAGGAATTTAATTGCGAAAAGACACTTGAAATACATCTAAAGAAAGCTGTTAATAGTAGCCTAGAATAACTAGTTCAAGAATCAAATTCAAGTTCAAAAGTCAAATTAACTGACATAATGTCTGGCTCAGGAAACACGCAAGCAGGCTCAGGATAGATTTAACAGCTTGATTCAACAAGCAGGTGTGTCTGGATGTGTGAGATATGTGTATGTGATGAGGGTGAACGCTGATGCACAGGAAGCACAGCAGTGCGCCGTACAGCCGGACAACCCTATGGAGAGAGCAAAGGACAGGGGTAAAGGGCACCACACCTGAACAGGAATAATGAGCTGTGTGCTGCTTACTTGTGGGTGGCAGGTGGCTGGCGTTGGCCAAGGGAGAAGGCCGGAAGACAGCGTCCTGCAGAGCCTGTGACGATGGTGAGGATTGGGTGGCGATGACGGGGTATCCGCCGCCAGGGAATCCACCTGTGCACAGGGGAGAAGACTTGGAAAAGGTAAGGAATGCTTACGTAGAAGCGTAGTTTCGCTGATGATCAGGAGATGATCCAAACGCGAAGGAGTGCCGATGCGAACAGACGGCTCCAGACCGCTGCACAGGGCTGAGTGGGCTAAATAGCCCGCAGCTGACGAGGCGCAGGTGTGCGCGCAGCTTAGGCAGATGATGAGCGGCGAGTCGTGACATTAACCTGAACAACAACAAAATCATTTGTGACTAATGGCCAACATTTAAAGTGCATACTACAGATTAAATAAATTAAAAAATAATCCAAAACACATCTCCATTAAACCATATAGGTTTAATTTTGGTTTACAATATTTAAGCCAAAAATTTAGGTTTTCTCCTCATAAACCAGCTCTTTTTTCAAAATATATCATAATATGTAATCACTGGTTGATGCCTACGTCAGCTCGCTGTGCAGCAGTAGAAATAAGTGCTATCGTAGTAATTACCATGTGTGTGTAGGTCATACTAGCCTTTGGTTTTGGAACAGAAACTTTCAACATGAAGAGACTGTCATGGCGGCCGCTGGGCCGTCATCAGCCCCGGCTGCGCACACACCTGCCGCCAATAACCAGCAGGCCTTAAAAGCCAGTGTCACTGACTGCTCAGCATGGAGTCGTCTGTGTTCTTCGCCACGCAACGCGTCACGGACTCGACCTCTAGCCAGAGCATCCACGACACATCATCGTCAAGCCTCGTCATGTAAGCCTCAGAATAACTCACCTTATCAGAGTATTCTCCCCTGTGCACAGGTGGACCTCCCTGGCGGTGGACCTGTCTCCCCTAGCAGCGGGGCTTCTCCTCCTCCTCTTCGGATCTCCACGTCACAGCACCAAGCCCCATGCTCACCTAGCCACACCAAGCCACGGAGCAGGCAAGAGTCTCCCAGCGCCACCTGCAAGTAAGCAGCGCACTTTGTTACATCTCCTCACTGCGAGCTGCATTTATTACCTCCGCCAGGCCGAAAGGCCAGGAGGAGGTAATGTTTTTGCCGGGGTTTGTCTGTGTGTTTGTCTGTGTGTCTGTCTGTGTGTCTGTCTGTCTGTCTGTCTGTCTGTCTGTTGGTTAGCAAGATAACTCAAAAACTTTTGGACAGATTTCAATGAAACTTTCAGGCGTTGTTGGAAATGGTACAAGGAAGAACTGATTAAATTTTGGGGATGATCCGCATCACCGTCTGCATACAGGAATTTTTTAAAGCATTTTTCCACACTGTGACATACGGCCATTTTCAACATGTGCGCAGGCGCAATGGAGGGCGCTGGGCGTCGTGTCTGACCAACACAAACTCCGCCTTCTTCAACGTTTTAGCCACAAAAGCATGCGGAAAACACTGGTGGCCTGGGCCCGCCAGCGTGCCTGTGCCAGCCATAGGCACTGCGCATATTGCGCTGGTCGTCGTGTATGACCAACACAAACTCCACGTTCTTCAACGTTTTAGGCACAAAAGCACGCGGAAAACACTGCTGGCCTGGGCCCACCAGCGTGCCTGTTTTTGCGCCACGCTGCAAAACCTGACACGGCCACCTGTCCGCCGCCCGATTATTTGCCACAAATTCCCCGTCCAGCTATAGGCGCTGCGTAAAAACGACCTCTCTGCCGGGGAAGATTCTAAATTCTGTTTTGCCGCGGAGCGCAACCCCAATATAATATAAAACCCACGGCAACCTGTCTAACCAATCTGCATCCGTCAGTGGAGGAGATGGACACACCAACACTTCAGTTTATTACCTACGACAAGGAGGCAATGCTTTTACAACCGTAAAACGGGGCTATAAGGGACGGCGGGGTAATATGGGACACTTTTCTAAATGTAATTCTGCTTTTTTAATTTTGCTTCCGCCTAGATTTGATGAAGGATTCATGGATATTTGACAATAACAACACAACTCAGCGTCCTGCTCAAAATAAAAAAAGCAGAATTACATTTAAAACATTTCCCAGAAAAGTGTCCCTTATTAACCCGCCGTCCCTTATAGCCCCGTTTTACACTACTGAACCACTAATCCTATCACTATCACATTGATTGTCATTCATTAATTGTCTGTTTATTGCACTGTCCATGTCAAATAAACAAATAATCATTGTGAATCCAATTGCTAGTCATATCTTTTCATGCTCAGGGAATCTGAAAACGTACACACAAACACTGTATGGGGGGAACTGTGCCGCTTGGCGGAGGTCTGCGCTCTCCGAGTGCTTTTCTAGTTCCCCCTGTGCTTGTGTGTTTCCAGGGTTGCCAGGTCGCAGCGGGACTCGCTCAGCTCCAGCTGTCCTCCAGCATCACACTCACCCACACATCCACACTCACTACACACAATGATTTAATAAATAATTGTCAAACAATCTTACTTGTGTCAGTGTCTGTCTCCTGGGTCAAGCAATCATGTCAGAGACCATGCTAGGCGGGACATAGAAGTAATTTCATGTGCCATTCCCTATAGGAAAAATATACACTCGCTCCCCAATAATATGGATGAGCTTTTGGAGTTTGGTGGGAACAAAAGGAAAGGAAGTTAGTGAGTAACCGTGAGTGAAGCAGTTAACAGCTAACGGGTCTGGATGGTTCACCTATCGGCAGACTGTCAAGAATCTGAAACCTCAAAAGACTGTATATTAGTTTGTTACCTCAATAAAGATTCAGGACACGGAATATTCTTTCATGAGTTTTACTTGCCGCAAGGAGCACAGGCAATAGTTAACATTCAGCCATGCACTAAGGCAGTCTCAGTGTTTGGGCATTTTTATACACTCTTAGTTAAAACATCTCCCTCTCTACACCTGCAAGGTCATGGTACAAAAAATATGCTGACATTTAGACTACAGAGTGTATAGCACAGTCAAAATAACAGGAACTTGACTTCCGGTCTGGACGCCATGGCGACTGCAGCTTAACGCTGAAGCTCTCAGACCCAATCCAAGAAAACACCTTGAAAATCAAACTTAACGGATTTTTGGAGGAGTGAAAATCAAAAGACAAAATCATCATGTCTAAAGGAAAACAGAAGAAACTGAAACTTTCCAGGCCAGGACACTTATCCGCCGGAGAATCTGAACTGGAAGATCTCCGTTCAGAAGACGAGGAACTGGTTGTAGCTAACAAAAAGGTTAGCTTGAAATCGCTATTTGAAGAGCTACGACGATTTCGCCGAGAGGTTACGGCCGAATTTCGGGAATTCAGAGACGAATTGAAAAGGACAAACAGCAGAGTGGACCAGGCCGAGAACCGAATCTTGGAAGCAGAGGAACGAATAAAAGTGCTCGAAGATTCTGTGCTAGACCTACGCAAAAGACAAGCATCTATAGAGGCTAAGCTAACCGACCAAGAAGGAAGACAGAGAAGAGACAATATAAGAATTCATGGTCTGATAGAAGGAGCCGAAAACGGTTTTAACTCAATGGCAGAATGCGTGGAATCTTTACTAAGAGAGAAATTGGATATTCCACAAACCACCGACTTGAAGATAGAAAAGGCACATCGTTCATTAGCCGCTAGGCCAGCGGCGGAAGCGCCCCCACGTTCGGTGTTGGTAAGATTTTCCAATTTCAAAATAAAACAAGAGGTTGTAAGACTGGCTTGGCAGAAAAAAGGATTTATGCACCAGGAGAGAAAAGTCTTCGTGGAACACGATTACGCCCCGGAGGTCCTTAAAAAGCGCAGGGAATACAATGACGCCAAAAAGGTACTACGTGAGAAGAAACTGCGCTTTCAGACGCCATTTCCTGCGAAGTTAAGGGTCTTCTACGGCGAAGAAACATGTCTCTATAATTCGGCAGAAGAAGCAACAGCTGACATGGCGAGAAGAGGGCTCCTGGTAACGGTATTTAAACCCGCAGCAGACCCGAGTGAGAAGATCAAAACGCAAACATGGACAACACAGAGACCTTCAAAATCCACGGGCCAGCAGCGGGAAACCCAGCGCCAGAGCGTCGCGGATAAACTGTCCGTTTTCAGGTTGGAATAGCGACCATTTTTTTTTTTTTTTTTTTGAGTCAATCTGCACATCCAACCCCCCTCATACAAGGTAACAAACATTAAAGGAGATGCGTATTCAGCATGTGGTAAAACATTTCATGGAACAGTCATAATATTTGAAACAAATAAGTCTTTTTAATAAAAAAAAAAAAACTTGTTAAAATAGAAATGTGACAATAATCCACATGTTCTCCTCACACTAACAAATACTGTTTTTGCGTGAATGTTTGCTGTGATGGGGGTGGGAGGGTGCACACAATTTCACAGGGTATAGGCATAAAGGGAAAAAAAAATCATTACAAGTTCGGATTGGGTTCTGAAACTCACGTTAAAAGCATGGGACAACTTATAGGGGTAAGAGAGGGCCCTCAACACGTAACAGAGTTTGAGGAATTTCCCTCAGAGCCTACACTCCATCAAGGCTCTTCCAGGGTCTTTAAAAAGACCCCAGCTCAGGAAGTTCTTTTGACAGTTTTTTGTTTTAAAGTTTTATACACTATGTTCTTAATGTTTTTCTTGTTCTTAATGTTCTTTCAGTTTCTGAGTAGCACAAAAGAGGGCCACCACACAGTTATACTAAACAAAACAACACAATGGAGAAACAGGGTGTAACCAAAATAATTTCATATAATGTAAAAGGAATCCTGAATCCGGTTAAAAGATCCAAGATTCTAGGCAAAATGAAAAAAGACAAAGCAGGAATAATATTTTTACAAGAAACCCACCTAACAGACGTGGAGCACACTAAACTCAGTAGACAAGGGTTTAAAATGATCTCTTCATCTTCATATAAGTCAGGGAGGAGGAGGGGAGTAGCGACATTGATATCAACCAAAATTACATTTGAAAAAAAATCAGAACACAAAGATAAAGAAGGGAGATACAGTTTGGTAACTGGGCGGCTAGAGGGAGAAGATTTCACCCTGCTGAATGTGTATACTCCCCCAGGGGCTAACTGGAAATTTTATAAAAATGTATTTGACCTAATGATAACTAAAGCTCAAGGTTTAGTGATATGTGGTGGGGACTTCAATCTTAGACTGAATCCATACTGGGATGCTTCTGGTAATTCTCCACATCAAAATAACACCCAAAGCAGGAAGACTCGGATGCTACTAAAAGAAATGGGAATCTGTGATGTGTGGAGGGAACTCAACCCCAGTGTAAAAGACTATACATTTTACTCAACTCCACATTCATCTTACTCAAGGATTGACTATTTTTTTATGTTTAATAGAGACATTGGAAGAGTAGAAACATGTAAAATAGGACTGATGGATCTCTCTGACCACAGTCCGATCTACATGGACTTAAATATCCAAAAATACACAAATAATACATTTTCTTGGAGGTTAAATTCAAATGTCCTGAAAGGACCATTGAAAGTTGAATTGGAATCAGATATTCTCAGATATTTGGAAGAAAACGATAATGGAGAAGTATCCCCTTTAATACTGTGGGATGCATGCAAAGCTGTAATAAGAGGAAAGATTATTGCAAAACTGGCAACCCAAAAGAAACTAAGACAAGAAAAACTATCCACATTAGAGTCAGAACTTAAGAACCTAGAAAAAGAACACAAAGGCAACACTCATTCTACTGACTCGCTCAAGATTAAGGAAATTAAAAACCAAATAAATGAGATCTACACAATAGAAATCCAGAAGAAACTTACATTTTTGAAACAAAAATACTATGAAGCAGGCAGTAAATCGGCAAAATTGCTAGCCTATAAATTGAGGAAACAACAAACAGAAAGAGCAATCTACAAAATCAGAGACCCAGTATCAAAGGAAATAAAATTCAGAATTCAGGATATTCTTACAAGCTTCGAGAATTACTATAAGAACTTATACTCCCACAAAAAACATAAAAACGCATCCGAGGCATTCCTAAACACATTAAACCTTCCCCAACTTACGGAGTCACAAAATAAAACACTACTGTCAGAAATACAACCTAAAGAATTGGAAAAAGCAATTATGAAACTTAAAGCTAACAAATCCCCAGGAGCAGATGGCTATACAGCAGAGTGGTACAAAACCTTTAAACAGCAACTATCTCCTCTCCTCCTGAAAACATTTAATTATGTCCTCCACACAGGGGAAATCCCCCCTCCTGGAGAGAAGGGGTCATTGCAGTTATACCTAAACCTGAAAAGGATAAACTAGAGTGCTCCAACTACAGACCAATCAGTGTATTAAATCAGGACTATAAGCTTTTTACCATTATCCTTGCCAAAAGGTTAGAAAATATACTGACAGACCTAATTCATTTAGACCAAACAGGTTTTATAAGACAAAGACAGACACAAGACAACATTAGACGCACTTTACACATAATTCATCATATAAAAAAATATAACTTAAATGCAGTCATATTGGGATTAGATGCTGAAAAAGCATTAGATTCGGTTGACTGGTCTTTTCTATATAGAATCTTATCCAGTTTCAATTTTCATAACAACTTCATTAGAACTATACAGGCATTATATAAAAAACCAACAGCTAAAATAAGGATTAATGGTAATTTATCATCATCTTTTGAACTGGAAAGAGGATGTTGTCAGGGCTGCCCCCTGTCTCTACTGCTCTTTGCAATCTTCATAGAACCTCTGAGCCAATGGATAAGACAAAATCAAAAAATTCAAGGTATTACACTTGGTCAGAAGGAACATAAAATAGCACTCTTTGCTGATGACATTTTAATATACCTAGGGCAGCCGGACACTTCTTTACCAGAACTAACCTCAGATTTTTCAGAGTATGGAGATTTATCGGGGTACAAATTAAACATGCATAAAACCCAAATTTTAACATTCAACGATGACCCAAATCATTATTCACTAAGCAAACTCAAAACTAACTGGGAGTCGGAATCTATGAAATATCTGGGGGTCAATATCCCGAAACAACTCAACAAAATTATATCACTAAACTATGATCCACTGGTGACAAAAATAAAATCTGACCTAGCAAGATGGAATATGATACCATTCTTGGGTACTGCACAAAGAATTGAAGCAGTCAAAATGAATATACTTCCACGTCTTCTATACCTTTTCCAAACAATACCGGTAGAACCTCCCAAAGAAACATGGCAGGAGCTGGACAGAAGGATCTCAAGATTCATATGGCAGGGCAAGAGACCTAGAATCAGATATAGAACCTTACAGCTAAACAAAGACAAAGGTGGGCTCGCGCTGCCAAATATCAGGGACTACTTTAAAGCCACACAAATTAAAACTTTAGTAGAGATATGTAACCCAGTCTACACTGCACAATGGAAGGAGATCGAATGCCAAATAACAAGTGACATCCCCCTACAGGCGATAATAGGGAACAATGCCTTACCTAAGCTTTTGAATAACACTAACCCGTGGATAGAGACCCCGCTAAAAATTTGGTTTAAGATAGTCAGAGAGAATCAAACTAAAGAGCCCTATCGACTTCTGCAATGGATTGCCTATGATCAAGACTTTACTCCTAATAAAACAGACACCAGATTTAAAAAGTGGAAGGAGAAAGGGCTGATAAAATATTATGATTTTTTTAAAGGGCAAATTTTAAGAAGTTTTGAAGATTTGAAAAAACAAGGTCTAATAAATCAAGACCTTTACAGGTTCTTCCAGCTTAGACACCACATAAACAATATACTTAAAAAGGAGGATTTGGAAAGGGCCCAGTCAGGTGTTCTGAAGGTCTTCTTAATGGCGTATAAAGGGATCCCAGGGATCAGATACATTTCTAAAATATACTAAGGTCTTCAAGACTTAAAAGGAGACAACACATCATATATAAAAGAGAGATGGGAAAAAGAGGGGAATTTCACTTTACAACTGGAAATATGGGAAAAGCTAAATAAACAGCAATGGAAAAGTACCTCATCCCTGCAGTGGAGAGAATTTGGATGGAAAAACTTGGTAAGATTTTTCAGAACACCTGCACAAAACAAATTTACCCATAAGGGATTGAACTGTTGGCGCTTGTGTGGTGAAAAGACTGCAAATCATTTTCATGTGTTTTGGTCATGCCCAGTTATCCACCAATATTGGACCAATGTACAGACAATATTGGGGAAAATATTTAAAATAACAGTTCCCTTTTCTTTTGTAACTTTGTATTTGGGTTTACTACCGGACTCACTGGAAAGACGACGAGAAAAATACTTATTCAATGTTTTAATATTGGCAAGCAAAAAAGCTCTAACTAAAAAATGGATGTTGAAGGACTGTCCTACACCTGAAGATTGGATTAACGTGATCCAAGACATTTACTCGATGGAAAAGTTGACATTCGCACTGAGACAGGACATGGATGGGTTCATGAACTTTTGGCAACCCTGGATCGCATATGTGTCTTCCATTAGATCTAATCTTTGACAAATACCATTTCAATAATGGTTCCGCTCTTTGTTCCAACGCTACTCAGATGCTCTTTTACCTTTATTTACTTATTTTTTCTTTTTGTTTGTTTTTTGCTGGTTTGTTTGTTTGTTTGTTTTTTTATTTTATTCTCTTTAATTTCACTTTTTCTTTCACTTTAAAAAAAAGGGGTGTGTTGTAATAATTATTCTTCCAATGTTGTCAGATATCAGAAAATAAGGGAACATGTGATGAAAATGTAAACAATGCATTGCTGTAACGACCTGTATATCCTTTACAAAAACTTAAATAAATAAAAAAAATAAAATAACAGGAACTTACTCCCGTGCATTTTTATCATGAACAAAACAAGTCGAGCAATCATTATTTCTTCAAACAGTCACAGGACAATTTTTATATGAAGATTAATATTTGCACGTACACAGGTTCATAACAGTGACATATACACTTCGTTGAATAAAATGATAAAACTTATATACAAAAAATATACAAAACCTCCAACATTTCCCTCCTGTTTTTATCATTTTTAACCTTTTAGAGATGCCTTTATTCATCAGTAACATGTAACTTCTCTCTATTTTCTACATGTTCATCATTTGCATCATATTCCAATTAAACAGGGGATTTTCCACAGTCATCATAGTCTTATCTTTGGTCATAGTCATCCTCAGTTTTTGAAAGAGCTGCATATTGTCCCTTGCTTTCAAATCTCAACATGGTAGTTTGTAACATGAAGGTATGATGTGTGATGGCTTGTGTAATCATAGATCTTATGCAAGGATAACACACATAAAAAGCACACAGAATATAATTAATACCACAATCAATGGGATCAACCATTTCAAAATTATCTGCCACCAAGTTACACTTTGAAACCAATCCCAGGGACTCCAACCTTTGTCTTCATCCAGAGCATGTTGTAAGTGCAAAATGTCATTCAAATGGCTAATAATGTGAGAAATATTCTCAGACTCATCCGGAATATAAGTACAACACTCCTGGCTAACTATATGACATACTCCACCTTGTGCGGCCAGTGTTAAGTCTAGAGCCATTCTATTTTGTAATGTCATCATTCTTGCTAATTTTTGTTCTTTTTTTTTTTTTTTTTTTTTCTGTCCTGTCAGGCAGCTAGGCAAACAGAACAGGGATCTGTCACCCTACTGTGCCAAAACAGATTTACTTTGCCAAGAGGAGCCTATACAGTGCCTAACTTTGCACTGTATATTGTTGTAACTCCTCCTGTAATAACTTTTAATACTTTATTTTAATTGTTTTACCCATGGAAGACCCAACAGGTTGGGGAAGAGGGAAAGGAAGTGTGTGAAGGGGGGAAAGAAAAGGGAGGGGAACAGACAAAAAAAAAAGACAACTAAAACAAACAAAAGACAAACTGCTTCTTCCACCGGAGATGTCTCAACACGAGTCTGGTTTCTGCACCTGTTAAAGGAGAGACACTTGTACATGTATTTCTGTGTGTCTATATATGAGAACGCGCGCAAAATAAGTGTGTGCATGTGAGTGGTTTGTCAGGAAACATACGAGTGGAGGGCCGGTCGCAGCAGCCCTCCCCCCAAGGACCCCGAGCAGGCAAGGCAACGCCACCAACTCCCAGCCCCGAGGTCAGCAAGCCCCAGGAAAGCCAAGCATCCACCCCCGGAGAGACGATCAAGGGAGGGCAGGCTGCCCGGCGGCCGGCGTGGTGAGCCCACACCCCTGGACCTGCCCGACCCCCACCCCCCCCAGCGGGACAACATCCACCCCTGGGCCCCAGGCACCAGGAGGCCAGCGACCCCACCCCCCAGGCTAGAGACCAGCCAGCGCCCCCCGGCGCGAGCCCCCCCAGGTACCCCCACAGCGGTCCCGCCCCAGCGCCTCGGCCACACACCCCGGGGACCCCCACGTCCCCGGGGTGTGTTTTTGTTCTTTATTCAGCACTGTGAACCCCTGTTCCATCAGTACAGTCAAATTTTCCATTGTCCATGCTAATGCATTTATGTGATGTACAGCCAAAGCAGCCCCATACATTGGAAAAATGGTACCCATAATGCCTTTAAGATCGTTAATTCTTGGTTTTCCGGATAGTCTTCCCACTAACTGTTGCATACCCGCTTTTGTACTTCTTTTTGCCCTGGTGTGTATTCCAGTCTGCTCAGGATGATAATAATGGAAGTAAGACGTTTTCATGTGATATGTAAGATTTGATCTTATACTAATATGTGGGAACAAAGTAGCCATGTAACACCTGCCACACCATCCTGGCAGAAGCAGCGAGTAGACATTAGACCCACAAACCCAAACATGGTCTTCCAGGCATCCATACCCATCTTCATTAGGCCAAAACACATAAGGATTATTGCTACATTTCCCAGTACAATTCTTACTATTCAGGGTGAAATTTCCAGCAGCAATATAGGGAATACGATGTGCATTTCTACAGACAGAATCGTGAAAATGTACTCCACAGGTCACTTCCTTTGTGTTATTACATTTTGGTGAAAAACCCAAATTGTAATTATTGTTATTACAGTTTTTAGAGAAACAAATCGGTGAAGTAAAGAGTGTTGGATTTACCTTCATTAGAGGCTTTTTGACTTTAGGTAAATAGAACCTTCCAATTCCTGTAGTATTAAACACCCTTATCTTTGACCCAGTGTAATCAGTGACAGTAACATTTAATCTATTAAGATATCCTGTTGATAAATTCCCCACTAACCAATATGGAACATTACCACTTGCATTAATCGGAGTAAGACGGGAAACCATAGCCACTGTCACTCCAGCAGTTTCTTCTTCACTCAGTGGAACAGGAATCATGGGTATTGCAGTCTTGTGTGAGTGGGGTAACAATGAACACGCATAGCAAGAAGTGTTGATTCCCAGTCCCCTTACCGAGATCACCATTGTCTGGTACCACAGGTTATGCGTGTAATCCACGTATTGTCCATTGTCTATACTTCGTGGGTTCCTTAACCTTGAATCAAAAAGGGTCCACCATCCCACTGTCATGAAAAGTACGGAGCATAGAATCATCAGTACTTTTGGTGCCATGCTTCTACCCGAGAGAGTATCCACCAGACCTCTATCTTCACCAGGTTTGAGACCATCTCCCTAAATGGAGGGGGCTACTATCACCCCACACACCGAGGTGTGTAACCCCTTTGTAGCTGGACTTACTCGGGGAAGCAAGTTAGTTCACTTACGGGCACCCGTAGTCTCTTTACATGTGCAAGATGAATCCAAGATGGTCGTTCAGCAATACGTACTGCAGGGGGGTGGTTAGCAGCACCTGATATGGCCCAAGCCACCTTACTGAGTCCCAACTCTGACTATGGTGTTTTTTTATGAAAACATAGTCTCCAGGCTGCAAGGGGTTATCCTGTCCTTCCTGCGGAGTAGAGAGAGTTCTGACAGTATCAACGTATTCCTTAACCTCACATGCTCTTCTTAAATGGCTTGCTAGATCACCATATTTGTTAAAAGATACCAAAGGTTTTACTTCTGGTAATAAGTATGGCCTGTGGAATGCACATTCAAAAGGTGACAATCCTGTCTTTGCGTCGGGTATGGTATTTATAGTCATTTTCACCATTTTTAAGGCTTCTGGCCATGCTTTGCCTGTATCCTTCATAACTTTTGTAAGTGTTTGTTTTATAGTAGTGTTTTTCCTTTCTACAAGGTCTGCACTTTGTGGGTGATAGACAGTATGAAATTTGATCTTACTTCCTACAGCTTGAGTTAAATCTTGAACTGTTTGTGCTGTAAAATGAGTTCCATTATCTGCATAAATCAGTTCTGGAACCCCAAAGGTGGGAAAAATGTGATTCAATAGAGTTTTACACACGAATGCGGCATTTGCCGTGGATGTGGGATGAATTTCTGTCCACTTTGTAAAGGTGTCAACCAACACCAGGTAATACTGTAATTTCCCATGCTTACCTAATTCAATAAAATCCATACACCACTGACTAAAAGGCTCTTTTGGTATGGGAATTTTTCCCTGCCTTGTTCTCATTGCTCCTTGGCCATTATTTTGTAAACAAATGATGCACTTTTGGCATGTTGTTTTTACTTCCTTCAAAATGTTAGGACAGAAAAATTACTTTTCCAACATCCTCAGCATCCCTCCTGTTGTACATGACATGGTCCATGTGTCACCAGGGTATCCCATTTGTATAATGTGGGTGGCAGAACAATTTTCCCATCCGGCATGCAAAATATACCGGAATCATTTAGACGTGCATCAGGGGAAAGGTCCATATTATTTTGACAATCTTTTAAAACATCAACATCAACATCATCAATGAAGCAGACGGTTCCTAAAAAACCCATAGCAGCACAGTGAGCGGCGTTGTCAGCCAAGCGATTACCGCAGCTAAATAAGTCAGTGCCGTTAGTGTGGGCAGGGTAGTGAATAACTGCCACAGAACGCGGTAACATCAAAGCGTCACGTAATTGCAATAACTGCTGTTGATGTTTAACTGGTTTTCCAGTTGAGGTGACAAACCCCCGCAGGTTCCAGGTAGCAGTATGTAGGTGACATGCATTGTAAGCATATTTGCTGTCAGTACAAATAGTTACATCCAGGTTAGTAGCCCATGTAAGTGCCGCAATCAAGGCCAATAATTCAGCCATTTGAGCTGATGCAGGTTGTGGAACATTTTCCACTATCAGGACCTCAGACAATGTTGTCACAGCATAAGCAGTGGATGTTGACCCATCAGCTCTTTTTAGGGAGGAACCATCAGTAAATAACCACAAAGAATTAGGTAAGGGAGTGCCTGCCAGATCAGGGCGAGGCAAATATTGATGTAGGGACTGTTGAACACAGTCATGGTCAAAAACACTGTCATCATTTGATAATGGTAATATGGTGGCAGGATTAAGAGTAGCACATTGGACAAGTTTAACATGTGGCTGTGATAACAAGGTTATAGTGTATGACAACAGTCTAGCTGGTGACAACATGGAATGTTTGTCCCGCTGCAAAAACCCCTCCACAGCGTGAGGAACGTGTACAATCAAAGGGTGATAGAGGACAATATCAAGCACAGAGGAAACTGCTATCGCCGCTGCAGCCACTGCCTGCACACAGACAGGGAAACCTGCAGCAACAGAATCAAGTTTTCGTGAATAATAAGAAAGTGGTCTGTATTGCCCAGCATGTATTTGAGTCAGAACTGCAGTCATATGTTTATCCTGGACATCACAGAACAAATGAAAATCCATATCATAATTTGGCAAAGCTAACGCACATACTGTAGTCAGTATGCATTTCAAATCATCAATAAGCTCTTTATGTTCAGCCGTCAATTCTATGTTGAAGGTTGGTGCAACATTTGAAACTTTCAAAATATCATATAGTGGAGCAGTCTTTTGTGAATAATTTGGGATCCATGCCCTACAATAATTAAAAGTTCCTAAAATGGACATTAATTGTTTTTTTGTTTGTGGATACGGGATATTTTGAATAGCTGCAACTCTGTTTGGTTCCAATCTCTTCCCATTTCCACTCAAAAGATGTCCTAGAAACTTCACTTCAGGTTGGCAAAATTGCAACTTATTTCTACTGCATTTGTGCCCTTGTGAATGCGAAAATCTCAAGAGAGCCATTGTGTCTTGTCGACATTGCTCTTCACTGTTAGAAGCCACAAGGATGTCATCAACATACAAAAGAGTTTTGGAGCAACATGGTGGTATAAACTTTGCCAGATTTGTAGTCATTGCTTGTGAAAATATTGTAGGGCTTTCACAATATCCTTGTGGTAGCCTGGTGAAAGTATACCTTTTGCCATCAAAAGTAAACGTAAACCAGAACTGAGAATTTTCATGAACAGGAATAGAGAAAAAGGCATTACTGATATCCACCACCGAAAACCACATACTATCAGCTGGGACGCTATTTATCAGCGTGTGTGGGTCTGGCACTTGAGGGGCCCTCGGGACTACTGCAGCATTTACAGCCTGTAAATCCTGCACTAGCCTCCACCCGACACTTGGTGTTGCCTTCTTCACAGGAAATAATGGTGTATTTACTGGGGAGTCAGGGCAGGGAATAATAATTCCACTCTGCTTCATTTGTTCAATTAATGGTCTAATTCCTGTTATTGCCTCTGATTTCAAAGGATATTGAGATTTGTATGGCAATACTCCTCCTTTTGAAGAAACTTGGACTGGCTGCACTCCATGCATTAGGCCCACATCGGCTGAGCCGTTGGACCATAATGCAGGTGGTAACTCAGTAAGTTGTCAGTCCGTTTCTCGGCTCATGCATTGTGGGTATTTTTCATCACCACAATAAAAATGTGTTTGGTATTGCAACCTCATGCTGACTTGAAAACCAGTCCTGTAAAGGTTTTTAGAAGGAGAATATTGAACACCTTTACAGGTAGAGCCTTGCCAGTCAATGGCATCCAATCCGCTTTTTACCAGATGACGACACAATTCCCAGGGCGTGTTTTGTGGTGCCCACAATGACATATGTGGTGGCACTGAGTTTTCATATAAAGCCATGGCTGCAGGTGTAAGCACCACTGAAACTGCAGCCTTCCCTTCATCATCAAAATAAAGGTGATCAGTCTTTATGTTGATGATATTCAGGTCCTGACACTGATCTGCATATTCTGCGTCAAAGGGAGTTGTGGGATCATCATGCCGCATTGTAACGTGTAATTGTTCAGGTCCCTCTATTCCCGAAATTTGGTCTTTTGTCAAGACACAGCTCATGGCCTGAGTGCTTTTGGTACACAGAGCGGCAACAGCACTGTCTGAGTGCAGATCAAAGCTGTATAATGTGCCACACCCGTTATCATCAAAATCATCATTGTCAAATAGACAAGTCTTCACTGTTGTTGATCTTATCACATTGTAATCATCTTGATCCTCAATTGGCCCAATAGTTAGATTTAAACAGTGCAATGCATTTCGTCCTAATAAATTTATTGGACAAGAGGATGCGACCACCACATCAAGTGTACAGGAAATACCAGTCATACCATCATGCAGGGTAACTGGCCCATATAACTTTTCTCTGGTCAGCATTCCTCCTGCATTTTGGACAGTAATGGTCTTTCCTGTAAACTTTGTATTAGGGGGTTGTGTTTTCATTGTTTTTCTCGTTGCCCCAGTGTCACATAAAAAAAATGCATTCTCTCCCCATTCACCATAAGTGCAATGGTGGGACTTGAAGTGACACTATTATACAAGGTCAAATCCAAAACATTTTCATCGTTTAATTTTAATTGCAAGGCTTCTTGCAATTTTCGTTTCTGATCTTGTACAACCCTTTTATCCTCTTCAGTCAACCTGTAGTCATTTTGTAGGTTGGTTAGTCATGCGCCCCTAGGTTGTCGGTCAGTCAATGGTCCAGTGCACCAATCACCATCACTAGTCCTCATGTCTTGTTTGTCATAACTCCTTCCTCGACCTCTGCCTCTCCGATAACCTCTTTGTCTATTATCCCTACAATCACGTGCCCAGTGACCTGGCCTTCCACAATTAAAACACACATCCCCTTCTCCACCATAACCAGGTCTTCCACTGGGCCCAGCCCTTGCCTTAGGGTGAGCCCCTCCCCAGGTCTGCTGCTGCAGATTCACATAACCTTCCTCTTCTTCCTCCTGAGACATAAACACCGCTGCACATTTTCTACTTCCTCCCTTTTTCTTGGCCTCTGTTACATGAAACACATGCTGCTTAAACTCATCCACTGGACAGGTTTTCATAGTCACACAGCTCATTTTAATGGCGGAGGCCAAATCTGATGGCAAAGTTTCCAAGAAAGTATATTTCAACAATGTGGACGCAGTGCCGTCCTGCACATTATCCAAAAGCAAAGTTTTCTTAAACATATCAAGGAATCTATGCCAATAGTCAATCATATCTTCCCCTGACTTCATACGCATAGCGGCCACATCCCGCAAGGAACCAGTAGGGCCATAATGTTCTCTTATCTTATCAAAAACTTTTTCCATTTTTTCAAAATAATCTCCCAAGGTGTCTTTTCCGAAATCCGTTGTAAAATAATCAGGGGGAAAAATTGCCCTCACAAATTCATCAGCCTTACGTCTACAAACAAGCTGCAGTATTTTTACCATCTCAGGTGGAGCAAGGCGATGAACCTTCAAAAATGACTCTAAATCCTTAATACACCCCTCAATATCATCAGTGGGCTTTGGAATTGATCTTGCAGCCTGCTGCATTTCATAAGGGGACCACAGTTTGTACATTAGGGTTGTTGGGGGTATAGCATTTCCACACTATCCTCTTTTCCTGCATTTGGATTTATTTTCTCCACAAACGGCAGACAAGAATCTGGATTTGAATATTCTTGTTCCACCTTTTTTGCCTCTTCTATCAGTTCTTTATAGGGGATCTTAGGAACAACAGGGTAGGGCGGTGGCTCTTCTAGCGTCTCCTGTTGTGTTTCCTGGTTTTTAAGAAGAGGTTCCTTGCTCATTTGACTTTTAATGATGCGATTTGACTTATTCCCTTTTTCTTTTTGATTTCTCTTATTTTTATTCTGAATATCTGTTGCTGCACCTAACCATAATACTGCACATTAAACTTCTGGATTACTTTTGCCTGTTTTCTTACTGTTTTTATGCTTTTGTTCGACGGTGGCTGCTAAAACGGAGCGCTCGTCAATATTCAGGGTCAGTTCGAATCCGTACTGATTTTTCCAGTTTGTAAGATATTTTTCAGGATTTTTCATATTACATTTCTGTCTTTCATTGTAATTTTTTACGGTCCAAATTGCTGTCTCCTTTCATCTTTTTTGTTTCCCCGTCTCTCTAGACTTCTTACAAACACATCCTCCCATTGTTTTATTTTATTCGGTACGAATAATGAAAATTTTACCAGGAAAAATGTATGTTTCTTTACATTAACATTACATCCCAGACAACCTGATATTCTATTTTTGGACCCAGTCCAGGTGTTTCAACCTATTTCTTCTACGGACCCCGTCCGATACTTCTAATATTTTCAACAACCTTCACTTACTTATTTGAGGATGGATGTCACTAGGAGATGATAGAGGCTCAGCTGTCCACCAGGTCCCTGAAGTCAGGTATTCAAATGACTGACGAAGTCAGACCGTGCACGGATTTCCACCAATGACCCCTAGTTGTTATCCGTCCGGCTTGAAGGACCACGTATGTCAAGAATCTGAAACCTCAAAAGACTGTATATTAGTTTGTTACCTCAATAAAGATTCAGGTCACGGAATATTCTTTCATGAGTTTTACTTGCCGCAAGAAGCACAGGCAATGGTTAACATTCAGCCATGCACTGCGGCAGTCTCAGTGTTTGGGCATTTTTATACACTCTTAGCTAAAACATCTCCCACTCTACACCTGCAAGGTCATTATACAAAAAATATGCTGACATTTAGACTACAGAGTGTACAGCACAGTCAAAATAACAGGAACTTACTCCCGTGCATTTTTATCATGAACAAAACAAGTCGAGCAATCATTATTTCTTCAGTCACAGGACAATTTTTATATGAAGATTAATATTTGCACGTACACAGTTTCATAACAGTGACATATACACTTCGTTGAATAAAATGATAAAACTTATATACAAAAAATATACAAAACCTCCAACACAGACAAAACACTGGAGATTGGTAAGAGTGAAGAAGGGATTGTGTTTGTTAAACTACAGATAATGTACGTGTGTACATGTTATCAGGAATTCCCCCCAGCTCAGTAATGCCATGTTTAAGGTTAGCTAAAAACTAACTGATGATAATCACCAGGCTCTTTAATAATGGTGTAAATGACAGTCAGATTACAGATTATACAACAGTTAGTTCTGACCGAGCAATTTGATTGGACAATAGGGATTCTAGGAGTGACTAAAATCTAGAATAATTGCACTGTTTCACTAGATATGTATCACTCCGCTTCAAAGGTGTTCATGTAACCGTTAATTACTAACACTAATCTACTGTCAACTAACTCTCAGTGACAACTGCAATACTGCGTTGAATACCTTAATGTCCACAGTGAGGTGCTGTTTGAAAAGATTTCTTACCTGACCTGGAAGTCCCACCCTTTTGAAAAAAGCTCCATTCAGTTTACAGTCTGCCCTTGTATAAACATTGAGAAGCTATTCCACGTCTGTTTAAAAAATAGGCAGTGCTAGAGTTGGATTTATTGTCTCAATTAACAAACCGCATTACCTTTGTGGTAATGGACTCTTTGTTTCATCTGAAAATGTGAAGAAAAGCGAGCCAAGTGTGTCATATCACTAGCATGCTAACTACTAGCCACTGGTTGGCTACTGGCATTGGCTACGTTTTGATCTCGGGTCATCTGCAGTGTCGACTCTACAGGTATATGCTTTATAAACACTTTTGCACTTGACAATATTTAATTTGTTTACATGTGTGTGAAATGAGAATAGACGTCTTCATGCTGATTGAAATGTTTAGCAACAGTTACTGGCTACATTTAGAAGGACTTTTTTCCTCAGCTGTACAAAATAACTGGTTAAACAAACAAATCATAGTATTTTGTCCAGTATTGCTGTCTTTTAATAAACTGTGCTTGCAAAACTGTTGTATAAAAGCAATACAGTGGTACCTCTACTTACGAATTTAATTCGTTCCGGAAGAATTCTCGTAACGTGAAAAATTCGTAAGTAGAGGCGCGTTTTACATGTAAATGCCGTAATCCGTTCCAAGCCCCCAAAATTCGGGCATAAATTTTTTATAAATCGTAAAAACGCATCAAAACATGTAACAAATACATGTTACAATTAGATTACTGCACAATAAACATAAAATGAGAGTTTAAAATGAGAGAAAGAATAATAAAAGAGAATAATAAAAGAGAAAGAATAATAAAAATTATGTTCATTTACCCTTTAACTGCTATCGTCGTCGACGTCGTCACCGTTTGCCTTCTTTGGTTCATGTTCTGATCCAAGGACGTTTGCTTTTGTCGGCTTGTAAGTGCTTCGTTTTGTTTTAATACCGTGCTGATCGTTGATGTATTACGGCCATATTCTTTGGCGAGATCAACCAAACGCATAAAGTTTTGGAAAAAAAAAAAAAAACTTCGTGGCCAATGGGATACCAGGAAGATGCTAGGCGATAGCCAATGGCAGAGCAGCTACAGGTATGTTTACGTTCGGTAAACTACGGAAGCTGCGAGGAGCGCGTACTTTTTTGCCTTTCGTATCCTGAAATTTCGTTCATAACTAGAGGCAATATTTTCCCGTTGAGGCGTCTCGTAACCTGAAAATTCCGTATGTAGAGACGTTCGTAAGCAGAGGTACCACTGTATTACACTCGAGGTCATTACGGTATCATGAATATACTAACTACGGCTATGATACTCTAATGCCCTCCGCATAGATGTATCACACCCGCAGTTACTATATTCATTGATACCGTACTCCCTCTCGTGTAATATTGCTTAATTAAAGCTCATTTTTTAAGTCAACCTTCAAATAAAGCTGTCACATATGTGACTACTAAAATTATAGGATTTTTCATCATGTTAACTATCGTAAGATAGCAATTATCATAAGCTAAATAGCTTCCATAAAAACTGTCGTTCTCCACCAGTTTCCCTCCCACCACCTGGTAGTCTTCGGTCTCTATGATGGCTAACAGGCTCATTATAAGGTCGAGGCCCCTCATATGAGTACGGACTTATATTTTTCCTCTTTTTCAAAGGCTAAATTACAGCATATTTTTCTTAATTACAGTGACCATTAGTCTATAGATCCCTGGATTGCACTTTGAAGGAGCTGTATATCTTTGAAGTAATTCCAACCATCCACACCAGGTAGCAGCATTGTGCCAAAAAGTGAAAATCTGGCTTTGACGCTCAAAACAAAAAATTAACGGCAGTACTGATCCTGAGGGAAAATTCAGTACAGATCACTGCAATGCCAAACATTTACATATTTGGTATAATGTCATAGCTGTGACACTATATTTTTTGAACATTTTTAAGTAGAAAAACTATGGGTAACTCCTTTAAAAAAATTTATATAGATTTCAAAATGTTTTGAGAGGGGAAAAACTCAGGTGCTCCATCTTCGAGATTCATACTATAATGTTTCCAATTTTGTATTTGTGATCATATGGGATACAGTGGTAGGAATTCATGTATGCAGAGCATGGTGTGGATGAAATCTAAACTGGCCCAACATCCATCCGAAATACTGTGTTTAATCCTGCAAGCAAGTCAAACTGAGCTACTTGCATATGTAATCTCCTCAGTGGAGGTTAATCCCACTTCCACAGGATGTGGGACACAGGGGCAGCACCTATCTCCGCCCCGAGGCCACACGGCTATTGTAAGTAGTGAAAGCTACAGTGGTGGGGGTCAGTCTTCTGGTAGTTGTGTGTTAACTTTCCGTTCCCCATTCTATTATGCTGAGCACCAAGCTAGAAGGCAGAAAGTACAATTTTTATATGGTCTTTGGTATGACCCAGCCGGGATTTGAACCCACAACCTCCTGGTTGTGGGGCATATGCACTACTAACTAGGCCACCGCTGTGATCAAAGCCTCAGTGGAGGCTAAATGAGAAGTTCTCTTGGTCTCAATCAACCCATAACTCAGAGTGTTGTATGTGTTTGTCCAGCAGGTGGCAGCCCATTATCACTAATCATCTTGTGTACACCTTGGACACCAGCCTCACTTTACAGGATTGTGTCTGGACTCAGATTAAGAGGTTGGTATTTGTGTAAATCTTCATTGGGCAAACCTCACTCTTCTGGAACACTAATTACCCACATAAAGTTCACCAAACTGCCATGAATAGGTCATTCACACAATGCAGACATCATTCCAATAATGCAGCTTGGCTTGCACTGTGGACAGGAAACACTATGCTGGCCATCAGCTGACTGTGTGTAAGCAAACATTTCCTTCCCTTTTTTCTGCTACATCAGTCATGCACGAGTGTGTTATGGAAATATTAATCTGTGTGTCTGTCTGGGAAATCTGAGGGTGAAGATCATGTGGTTGGTTAAGACGAGAGAAGTGGACTTTGTAGTATCAGTACTTTGTAAGGAAAATAAATCAGCATCATGAGTAAAGGCGATATGCATATTTTTGAAGAACAATAGCCAGTGAACAGAGCTGCTTCACTTTATATATTGATTAGAAAAGCTATAGGAGTCCATATTATCTGGTTTACACTTTAATGACTGTCCTCTCACCATATTTTCTATATTTAGATAGAAATGGAAATGTGTAAAAATAACACACCTTCCATACCGTACAGTGTATATACCAAACCCACATGAGACAGCTGTGTTTGTGACCATTCCTGTCTGTGTTTACCTTCACTTCCACATTCACAATTCCCTTCTGCATTTATGTTTCACTTAATTTGTGGATTAAAGGTCAAGGTAACAGTTAGGGTAGGGTGAGAATCTACTTTAAACACATCACACCTCTAACCCTTTGCCATATCACTTCATGCAGTTATTTTCACTACCACTAGAGGTCACCATTGCTTATTATGGCTCTCTGAAGGACAGAAAAGCATGCTGTTTGTACGCATTTGGTGAGACGGGGCTATTGCAAAACTGACAGATACTGGTTGAAAGTTGATCCTGGTTAAGTTCTCAAATGCTGTATAACACTGATTTATTTGCTTTGCAGGAAATCACATTCAAAGCAAACAGATAAAGAAGTAAGAACACTATGTAAGCGCAAATGGTAAATGTCTGTATGATTTATTAATTATTTAATCTTTATTTGAATTATGTGTCATCTTTTTCCTTTGTGTTTACTGTTGTTGTTGACAGCTCATGGTTTTGTCATTAGACATAACAGTTTACCTAAGCTACTGGCGCCACATTAGCAGCTTCCCAGAAGCCAAAGACAATAGAGAGGCAAGAGGATGCACTGAATAAACCAAGAGAACAATCCATTAGCTATAATGGGACTGTTAACTTTATTTTGGCAGCTAGAACACAAGAGGATGCAGGACTTCACTGTGATGTACAGGGCAGAAATGCATAAACAAACAAGTGTGAACCAAGGGAGAATATCTTGTGGTGCTGATCATGGTGCTGTTCACTTACAAAAGGGTAGCCTTTAAAGAATGTTTTGATTTCAAGAAATTCTTTGACTAAAAACAAAAAAACCCCACTATAATTTTTAGACTTCTGCCTTCATTTTCTCTATAACTTTATCATATTAAATGGTTATAAATCGTCTGCAAAATAAAGACAACACTTGCAATTTAAGTTTTATTTAGATGAAAACAAAATCATAATGTATACACTTCGCTGGAATAACAAAATAGTTTAATACTTTATATACAATAAAAGTAATTTTTGTTTCTGATGATGGGTAGGAATTTGGATTCTTTGGGTGAGCAACAACGACACTGCTGGTGTGTCTACATGGCTTACGTAAGGGTGGGAGGCAAAAGGAATGCCCTTACATAATCCGTTTTTTGTTGTGAAACTGTTTGCAAACTGTATACAGGATGGCTAGTGTAAAATATGAGAATAAAGGAAGGACTGTAGGGAAAAAGGGCAGTAGGAGTTCCACATCCTCCCTGATCAGCTGCCTTTCTGCTGTTGTCACAGTTTCTGGAGGGGGGACTTCTGAATGTGGTTAGAATAGAAATTATGAAGAAGTACACAAGTTTTCTTTTTTTAAATAATGCACTTACATGTGAATGGACTTAAATACAAAATCATTTTGAAAATACAATAATAGGAGAACTTGGCAACATCTAAACAACAATGAGATTAAGTGTGAAAATTAGAAAATGAAAGTTTTGTTTTTCAAGTCATCAAATAGGTCTTGAGTTGTGGAGACATGATATAGTTTTATTTTTACCACTTTTTTTAACTTTTCTTATGTGTTCTTTTTTCGGACATATACATATGTGTGTGTGTGGGGGGGGGGGACAAAATCCAAATAAGGAGTTTGAGGGGTGGTGTTTTTTTAATCAGCTTTAGATTTAGGAAATAAAACAACTTGGTTAAGATCAGGAAAATATTGCAGTTCTGTTCTGATCTCTTTCTTTTTTTTGTGGGGGGGGGCAAAGCAGCATTTTTGGTGCATTTAAGGGCGCAGACACAGCAACCCTGCTGCTGTTGTAGGTAAATAGACCTACTGTACATGTCATGAATGTGACATGTTAGCTCCTAGAAATGTGCTAAATGTACAGTTTCAGGGAGCTAGCAAATCTACTTCAGTTGAGTTGAGGGTAGTTTACTTCACACTGGATGAACTTTTCAATTGAGAACTACAGACTCACAAACAAAATGGATTGTGTGGTAGAATAGTGGACAATGAGAACACAAATACTGAGAAATTCTGGGAAAGAAGATTCAGTTTAGAAAGAATAAAAGCACAGACAACAGACAGAGTGACCACAGATGCTGGACACCGCACTGTATGACTGTGTGGGGATGTAGCTCAGTGGTAGAGCGCATGCTTTGCATGTATGAGGTCCCGGGTTCAATCCCCGGCATCTCCAACTTTTATACTGGAATGGTGGCCTAGTGATTGAGCAGCTGGGAGGTCATGGGTTCAAGCCCCAGCCGGGTCATACCAGTGACCATATAAAAATGGTACTTCCCCCCTTCTAGCTTGGTGTTCAGCATAATAGAATGGGGGAAGAAAAAGTTGTTTGTGGTGGTGCCTTGCTTGGCAGCGGCCCCGCTGATTCTAGATGTGATTAACATTGTAGATAGGAGAAACGTAATTTCGTTCGTTCTACTGTACATGATTGGCGGTATGGATTGAATGACAATAAAAGTTGGCTTCTTCTTCTATGTATTACCCAACAAATAAATTTGCAAACATTTAATTTGTAGTGTGACATATGACTATACTGTGCGCATTTCAAGTCAGGTAAGGTTCATTTTGAGGTATCAGTATATTGTCAGTAAGCAATAATATTCAACACATGCTCATTGCTTGTGCCGTTTCCCCTCACGTTACACACACACTTTGCAAAATGGCCAAATGCAATTATTTGAGGAACGTGAAAAAAAAATCAAGCGAATAGTAAAATATAAATTCTTGGCTAAATCCAGGCCAAATCATTGGATTGCAGAAAATGCCCCCAAATTCTTCAATTTGCTCCATACTTTTTTTTTTTTTTTTTTTTTACAGAAGTTAAAGATGTCTTGTACCTTTGAACAACTCCTGAAAATTTCATGCATTTATCATGAATAGTTCAAAAGTAATCTTATTGAACTTAGCTTTTTCTGTACCACTCGTTTTTACAGTAAAATCAGTGTTATGCCTCATTTTCAGAACCCCAAAATCTCAAAAACTAATTAAGATATAAGGCTGAAATTTAGCATGGTGTTTACTGAGACTAATAGCATTATTTTGTGAAAGTATGGAGCAAATCGGAGTTGGTGAGTTGGGAAGTCGTCGGTGATCTCATGTGGATTGACTCTCTTGTGCTTGTAAGCTAAACTGGTTTAGCAACTAGTGTAACTTAAATGTTTTGCATCCTAGTTTCACATGCAAATGAATGCATTATAATCGGTCATTTATACAACATTATCTTAGAGGTAAACAGGCTATCAAGACTATCATCCCATTCATTATAAAAATCTCATACATGCTGCCTGACCTTGTGTTTTCCCCTCATATCCATCATAGTTGGCATGTATAGCTGCTGTAATTGCCACCATACTATTCTCAGAATTTAACTATACCTTTATTTACATGCCCAGTGTTAGTCAAATAACTAAATAGAAATAAAAATTATGACATGGTCTAGTAGTAGAGCACCTAAACTGTAGTTCACTAGGGGTTGTTGGCAGTGATCTGTATTGACAATGACCATAATGATTTAAAAATGCAGTATTGTGTTAATAATCTACAAATGATAATGCCATGATAGGGACAGGATTTCTTGAAGTATTTCCATTTCCTGTTCTTGCTTTGTAACAAGGTGGCAGTTGTGAACCTTAGTGCTGGTTGCCTTCCACTAGCCAATAAATAAAAGAAGGTGCAGCTAACTGTTAACTGTACTAACCGTAGTGCATAACTAGAACTGATGGGGATAATCATCTTGGAAGAAATGAAAGAGAGGAAAACTCCACTTGAGCACCCACCAAAAGTTAATCTGCCAGTGTTTGAGTTTTTGGGTTTTCTAGAAAGTGACTAGAAGTTAAGCAGTCTGTTAAGCAGTCTGCTTAACCAGCTGTCCTGGTTAAGCAGTTACTTAAAGAATAGATATCAGTATGCATGTGTTAGCAACAAAAACTCAGAGTTACTGAAGGTCACCTGTGGAGTCCCACAGGGTTCAGTTTTGGGACCATTGTTATTCAATATGTATATAAACGATATATGTAAAGTTTCAGAAAAAATGGACTTAATATTGTTTGCCGATGACACTAATCTGCTATGCAGTGGAAACAATTTGGAACAACTTCTGGATACACTCGGAAAGGAATTAGGAAAGCTTAAACTGTGGTTTGATTCAAACAAATTAACGCTCAATTTAAGCAAGACAAAATTTATAGTCTTTAACAACCATCACAACTACCCAGTACCCAAACTCAGTGTAAATGGTGTAGAGATTGAAAGGGTATCCGAAACTAAATTCCTTGGAGTAATAATTGATAACAAACTGTGTTGGAAGCCACATATTAATTATATTAAAGGTAAAGTATCCAAATCAATTGCAATATTACACAGAGTGAAAAATTTGCTGAATCAACCCACACTATACACCTTGTATCATTCATTAATACTCCCATACATGACATATTGTAATGAAGTATGGGGAAATACATATAAAACAAACATATATCCACTCTTTATGCTTCAAAAGAGAGCTATTAGAATAATCAACAAAGCAGCTTACAGGGAACCAACAAACCCACTTTTTCTTAAACAAAAAACTCTCAAGTTGAAAGATCTGATTGACTTTAAAACCGCAATAATAATGTTCAAAGCGAAGAATCTATCACTGCCCGCAAATATCCAAAAGTTGTTCCAAACAAGGGAGAAACGATATCACTTCAGAGGAACATGTATATTTCAAAAGCCTACAATGAGAACAACCACCAAGCAACACTGTATTTCAGTGCAAGGTGTCAGATTATGGAACGATTTTGGACCTGAATTAAAATCATGTACAACGCTTGGACAATTTAAACAAAAACTAAAGGAAGAAATACTCCAAACATACTTACAAGACGACATGTAAACTCACATAAGGATTGACATTTCCAGCCTGTGTTGTGTTGTAGCTTAGTTTTTCTTTTTTTCTCTGTGACACTATGTCTTAGATTTGTTTTTGAATAGTAACCGCTTAACTTAGACTAGCTCAGTTTTCTTTTTTCTCTCAGTCACATTTTGTCTTAGCCTTGTTTTAAATTGTAATCGCTCTTGTCTTGTTTTCTCTTTTTTCTCCTTTGAATTCTTGGATGGAATATGGGTGGGCAATATAAGCTGCGGCTTCAGCCATCACCCATTTCGGATAACTCACGTGGAATTGTATAGTAGAAGGAGTCTTTGTCTAATTTGACCTTGTTTTATATTATGCAGTTTCTTTTAACCTGTAATGTACTATCCTATCCGAAATAAATAAATTCATTCATTCATTCATAAATAAATTCATTCATTCATTCATTCAAGTTAACATTAGATTTCCCAGTGTGCAAGAAATACAGAGCAACAATCTAACCTGTTCACCCACCATCCCTTTAGAGATTTTCCATTGAAAAGTGAGTAGCTGGTTTTTATAGATGAAATTAAATACATCTCATTTACAAATTCTATGTCCCCTACACACAATACAGCAAGAGTAACTGTTTTTTTGCACACTTTTCTTCGGTGAAAATGTGACTGACCCACTTCATTCTCTGACCAAAAACCATATAAAAATATTACTATTTTCTAACTTGATGCTTAGAAGACATAGGTATGGCTGAAGGAGTTTAATGTCACTGAGGTAACAGAGGACAGTTCCCCCTGCCCCCTCCGATTGTAGCTATGTGGCCTAAGGTCATACAAATGGAGATAGGCACCACCTATATGCCACCTGGTGCATGGAACGACCTAAATTTTAAATGCAAAACAAACAAAAGTCAATCTACATACGTATAGAAGCCTAGTCTAACAAGTCTGTGATAAAGTAATATACATACTGTCACGGATCTGGATGAGCATTGCACATTCTATCTCTTTTCATTCTGAGTCTATTTACCAACTACTCTAGGGGCAGCGGGAACTCTAATAACCAGTGGCTGTCATCAATTACCACGCTCACCTCTGACTTTCCCACACTTCTACTTAAGCTTCACTCTAGCTTGTAGCAATATGGGATTGTCATGTTGGACTGCTTTCTGCCTGCCTACCTTGGTGTGCCCTGCTCCCCAAGCTCCAGCACAGTCACCCATTAGCTGTCAGATCTCCCAGCCTCACACCTTCTCAGACCTCCTTGCTCTGGACCTTATTCTCCTGGAAAACTCAAGTAAGCAATCATAAGCAACATTCTAATTGATCTAAATAGCCCTTACCACTGGACCCTCCTTGGCCTGTGACCTACAGATTGGAAACCCCTTCTCTTGGATCTGCTGATTTCCTCCCTCTTGGATATAATGCACTGTACATTAGCTCTTACCTACCATTATCAATGATACTCACCATCTCCTCAGCATCTCTACCGGACAAACCCACCTGCTCTTGCCTCCTTGGATTGCTCCTCAGAATTAAAACAATCCCTCCTGGATTTCACGGGATGTTTTTGTAATTGCTGTGGCCCAAACTGTCATGAGACGGAGTGCAGTGTTTCGCCGTGTTCAGGCTCTCTATTTATTGTTGCTCTTATCCTGTGTTTTCTCAAGTTTATATATTATTTCTCTGTGTGTGGGTTTTGTTATGTGTAGTCTCTGTGGCATGAGCTGTCCTCTTCCAGACACTCCTTCCTCCCTTTTCATCTTGTTTGTGTGCTCAGCTCGGTAATTAGGTCACCTGCCCGCTCATGAGATCCACACCTGATGGCACTCATTGTGTTTGGTTCCTGCCTTATTTAAGAATGCTTTCCGTCACTCAATTGTCAGTGCCTCATGATTGTCTCTGCGTTTCTTTACTCCCTCGGAACCCCTACCCTGTTCCGATGTGCATTCCTGTAACCTTCTCGCCATTACCTGCACTCTTCAGTTGATGTAAGTTTATTTTTGCTCACAATTTTTCAACTTTATATTTTCCTTAATAAATCGCACAACTAGCAGTCCAGTGCTTGGGTCTTTTGTTCCTGCCCTGAGGGGGCGAATCATGACACAAACAGCTTGAATTTGCAGCAGCTTTTATAAAAATGTTGCAATAAAAGTTGTGATTTTTTTGAGTTTTTTGCAATGAAGTTTGTGGGAGGAAGTGCAAATCAGTTTACAATTCAGTTTTAAATCAGTTGCTTTTTCCATAGTTTACTGCAATGCCATTCTATATAACACCACAAGAAATGCCCGGGATTGTCAAAAAATTTCCTATTAAACAGTGATTTAGTTGTAAATTAAGCAGAAACTTCTGCTGTACCAAAACGCTTTTGGGCAACAGCAAATATGGAATTTTGCACAATTATGTGAGAATTAAGTGCTCAGTAAATTTGTCACAAAAATGACCAACATTGTACTCTTGCTGACAACTTGAACAGAAAAGATGAACAAAAGAATAAGCCATTACAACAGCTAAATGGCACTGAATGCATGTTAGAGCAGTGGTCCAAAACCACCAGTCTGGTCCGTAGACCACTAGGTACAGGGCTGCAGAAAAAAAAAAATCTGTTCCTTTGCATTGACAAAGTCTATATGTTATTTTAAAAAATGACCAAATATTCTCTCTTTTCCCGTGCCTGACTTTCTGCTTGTTGTATCTGTTTGTGAGTCTTGACACACACCTATCTCATCAGATGCTCGAAAATTAAACCCACAAGCAACCTTTGCTTTCAAAAGCGCTTGAGTCTTATCAGAGGACAGGCACCTCGAGGGTTAGCTGGGGAGCTCCCGTGTCTCCATGTCAGGAACGGAGGCTCACGGTCCCAACATTGCTAAATCCTGGAGGGACTGTTAAAAGTAAGGACTCAATCGCTACTTCTAAGTCAATACTCACCTGTCAGATTCCTCGTCATTTACCATGTCATTTCTCCTCCCTACAGGAGTAACTCTCCTCAGAGTGGGCTGAACCTTCCAGAAACAACCCTTAGAAATAACAATTCTTTGCCTTTCCATTCTGATCTCCATGTGTTTGTGTCTGCTATTGGGTTCTTCTTTGCTAAACCATGACACAAATAGACACGAAAACCGAGGAGACATGGGGGAAATACACAAACTAGAGGGCACTCAGAGAACGCATACCTCCACCAAGGCTCTGTCCCTCCCTCCCTTTGTCTCCACTCCATCCCTTTGTCCGTTCATATTGCCATCCATCTGTACATTGCGAGATAGGGCCTTGGCAGAGGCATGCACTCATGGATCACCTCCAACATCTAATGAGTTCATCGTTGGGCCAAGAGCCACTTCTGGTGAAAATTTCATCCAAATCCATCCAGTAGTTTTGGAGTATTGTTGCTAACACCCTGTGAGAAGATAAGAGCCTTGGCTGAGGAATGCATTTTGAGATCATCATCAAAATCTAATCATGTGTTCATTGTGCCATTACACACCTTTTCTGAAAATTTGAATGAAAGACGCTATATAAATGCAATCCATTATTATTATTATTATTATTATTATTATTATTATTATTATTATTATTATTATTATGTAGTCCTATAATGTAATCATGTTGTTTTTGCTGCTGTTTCTGTGTCTGTTAATAATAATAATAATAATAATAATAATCACAAGACTGTCATAATTGTATTGGCCATACACTGGGGCTGGGTAATTCCACCTTAAATCAACATCATGGTTTATTGAATCTTTCAGGTCGGTTTTCATTTTTTTTCACTCCTCTCTCTTCTGTTACAGTTTACTGACAAGGTTCATAATTATTAAGCAATACTGTATTACACAACAGTACGGTATCAGAGATCTGGAGATCTGAGGAAACACATATAAAACAAACACAAACTTAATCTTTTTACTACAGAAAAAAGCCGTAGGCATTGTATCAAAGAAACCTTACCGTGAATCAACAAATCCAATATTCATTCAATTACATACTCTTAAATTTAGAGATCTGGTAGATTATAATGTCATTCAAATCATGTACAAAGCAAATAATAACCAATTACCTGTAAATATTCAGATACTGTTTAAAAAAAAAGGGAAAGCAAATCTGAGCTAAGAGGTAACTGTTTTTAATAAGCCAAAGGTTAGAACAAATACAAAGTATCATTGCATGTCTCTCACTGGAGTTAAACTGTGGAACTGTTGCTCTGAAAATATTATGGGCCCCCCAGGGAACGGTGTTGGCTCCCTTCCTGTTCACTCTTTATACTGCGGACTTCTCACACAACACAACACACTGCCATCTACAGAAGTTCTCTGATGACTCTGCGATCATTGGCCTCATCTCCAATGGAGATGAAACTGAGTACAGAGGGCTTATCCAGGACTTTGTGGACTGGTGCCATCGGAACTGCCTCCAGATCAACGCGAGGAAAACTAAGGAGCTGGTGGTGGACTGCCGCAGGCAAGGACAACCCCTCACAGCACCAGTAAATATACAGGGAACAGACATTGAGATGGTGACATCCTACAAGTTCCTGGGTGTTCATCTGAACAATAAACTAGACTGGTCACATAATACTGACGCACTCTACAAGAAGGGACAGCGCAGGCTGTTCCTACTGAGGAGACTCAGGTCTTTTGGTGTACAAGGGGTGCTGCTGAAGACATTCTATGACACGGTGGTGGCATCAGCCATCACTTTTGGAGTGGTCTGCTGGGGCAGTGGCATTACTGCAGCCGATAGGAAGAGACTGAACAAACTGATCAAGAAAGCTAGCTCTGTCCTGGGGCAACGCCTTGACCCGGTGGAGGAGATAGGAGAGAGAAGGATGGTGGCTAAACTGTCATCTCTGCTGGAGTCCGAGTTCCACCCTATGCAGGACATACTGAATGCACTGAGGAGCTCATTTAGCAGCAGACTACATCATCCCAGGTGCACAACCGAGAGGTTTCGCAGGTCCTTCCTACCAACGGCTGTCAGACTGTACAACCTAAGCAGGGCTGCTCGCAGAGATAGCAAAAAGACGTAACAACCTAATAGTTTTTTGAATGCAAAAGATGCAATAGACTTACACAATGGTCCCCTCCGGCATACAACTAGGAAAATACCGGTCGCTATGGAGGGTGAGAATATGTATGGGCACATAATCATACCATGTAGGATAACTAAGTAGACGGTTGTGCTGTTTCATCCCATCTAGCAACAATGCTCTGCACTGTGTGTGTTTATACATTTACATATTTATTCCATCTAGCTACAATGCTCCGCACTGGGTGTGGTTATGTTTATGTTTATGTTTATGTTTATATATCTATATATTCATTCCATCTAGCTACAATGCTCCGCACTGTGTGTTTATATATCTACATATTATTCCATCTAGCTACATTGCTCCACACTGTGTGTGTTTATATATTTACTTATTTATTCCACCTAGCTGCAATGCTCCGTACTGTGGGTGTTTATATATATCTACATATTTATTCCATCTAGCTACAATGCTCCGCACTGTGTGTTTATATACTCATATATTTATCCCATTCAGCTACAATGCTCTGCACTGTGTGTCTGTGTGTATATATATATATATTTATAGTAATATGTACATATGTATATTAACTGCTCTTGCTTGCTTTTTTTTTTTTTTTTTTTTTTTGCCTTCTGATTGTTGCTCTGAGTGTTGCTATCCCTGTGCTGTTGCAATCCTGGAATTTCCCCGTTGTGGGACTAATAAAGGCTTATCTTATCTTATCTTATCTTATCTTATTAAAACATGTTCAACTCTGAAGCAATTCAAAAAATTGTACAAAGATGAGAAAATCTCCCAGTATCTCACTGTAAAATGCTGGGAGATAAATTTGTAATAACTTACAGGGTTTTTTGTCTACTTGTTCTATTTGATTTTCTTTGTTGATTTTGGGTAAGACTTAAATTTTTATGTTATTGATTTTAAAATTGTAACGGGGTAGGCATTGTATAAGCACTAGCTTCAGCCTACACCCTTTCGGTTGTTCTTTTGTGTGTTCTTATTGTATTGTATGTGTTTATTATTATTATTACCGAATAAAAAATAAATTCAATTCAATTCAATTCCATTTTTTTGCAGTTATCAACTACAAATTTACATTGCATCCATATTATCTACCGCAACAAATTTGTAAGAAATATGACCATGACAAAGGCACAAACGCTCACCTGGCACGCCAACAGATGCTGACATGGTCCTCCAAGCATTTGCTTTCAAATTTTGATCATGATATCCCTTTAATGTCAGATCAAAGAGTACCGGGTTGTTTGATGCAGCAAAGTTCAGCCTCTCCACCGTCCGTCACCTACCGTTGTCGTCTTCGTGTACCAGTGTCCTATGTCCCACCCTTCCTTAATTCTGGTTGGCTGCTTAGAAAGGTCTGACATTGACGAGCGCAGCTGTACACTAGTCTGACAAGTTGAACTTTTTTCAGCCCTGAGCACTGTGACAAAATGCAGCCACCACTCAAAGCATTTCAGTGTCGAGGGCGCTCAATGCTGTAAACGCTGGACTACGTAGAGAATGAATTGAAAATAATCGCCCACAGCAGAAAAAACAAGATTGGTGGACATGCCCCCTAATACTTTTTCTGCAGTGTTTGGCTTCCGTGTTGCCAAGGCATGTGGCCCAATGACCTGACCATGCACGTATCTCAGTGGACACGTCTTAAAGGGGCAGTAATTGAAAAGTGCCAGATTAATATATGAAATAATATTCAAAAAAATTCCTGCATCGACATCGTGATTCAAATCACCACTAAAATCTAATCATCTGTTCCCCGTGCCATTACACACATTTCCTGAAAATTTCATCAAAATCCGTTCTTAACTTTTTAAGTTATGTTGCTAAAAGGGAAACCAAGTAACAGACAAACTAACCAACAGACAAACCAACCAACCAACCAACCAACGCCACTAAAAACATTACCCCCATCCTCCCTTGGCAGAGGTAATAAGCAAAAGTAATAGTAGAAACATTGAGCAATAAAGAAGAAAAGCAAACTCATTTTCATACCCTTTGAAGCTTGTCAGAAGAAAAACTGGCAGAGCCACAGACCTAGTGTTTACATTATAGAAATATCTTTCTAAGGTCACATCCCACTGCCTCCCCTGACACACACACAGGCGGCCAGGAGTCTGGGTCTAAAATTCAGGCTGTCATCTACAAAACCTCAAATGAGCCAAGGCAGTAAGAGATGATAAACATCAAATGTCCTCATGTCCTGTCACCGCCTTCGCTGGTTTGTCCCCACTCACATTTTGTTTAGACTGGCCTTTTTTAAAAAAAGAATCTTTGGTCTTTACCCCCCTCAATTCCTCTGTATTTGGTTTCTAACCCACTTAGCCTCACTCACCTCTTTCAGAAATTACAAAACATATAAACTGTGCCATTCATCTGCTAAAATCACTCCTTTCAACTGATCCAGTCTTCAAACTGAATTTTTCATTCAACTACTGTACTATGTCATTGTGATACCAATCTGTGGCTTTGTAATTATGACCACTTTTTTTGTAGAAACAGAAGCCTTGTTACACACCAGATGACGGAGCCCTTTATCTCACCAGTGCACAGTTGACCGAAACACATTACAGTACTTACATCTGCCACTCCAGTCCCCTTGATAATTGATCTCATGCATTTTTCTCACTAGTTTTTGGTTTCTCTGGGAGGTTACTTAAAGGTTACTCTTGTATGTTGTTGCAGAAGCCTTTTGAAAAGCTTTTCTCCCTCATCTGTCAAAATTATAGATGTTTTTGAATGAAGAGGAGAAAAACACGGTTTATTTTATACAGTATTCCCTCCTTATAGGCCTAAATGGGCTTTTTTGTGTAAAAGTTGTGTTTATTTTTTTATTTTTAGAACTACATGCAGCTAAGTCAATCTGGCTCAGCACAGAAGACATTCTTTGTAGAAAGAAGGTGTTTGCGCCACACGAGTTGGCTGCCTTTTGCAACAGCGACTCAATTCTGAGTCTTTTTATCTTCCTTCTTCTTTCTGATGCGGTGATAACTTTCTGATCCGGCACACCTTTCACTCTATATATATCACGGACACACAGATCGCCCCAAAGGTCTCCCGAGTTGGCGGACGGAGCCACTGTCTACAGCAGGAGACGATACAGCAGGGAAGAGCTAGCTAGCACTCAACTGCCACCCGGTGCTAACGGAGAAACTCGACATACCGGGGAACTGAAGCGAAAACGACGCAGGTGCTGGGCTGGAGTTTTGGCGGCGTGCAAGAAATATAAGACAGAATAATAAAGAGCGATGGCAAGAACCAAGCAGACCGCCCGTAAATCTACTGGAGGAAAAGCCCCCCAGGAAGTAGCTGGCCACCAAGGCTGCTCGGAAAAGCGCTCCGGCCACCGGCGGAGTGAAGTAGCCTCACCGTTACAGGCCCGGTACCGTGACTCTGAGAGAGATCCGTCGCTACCAGAAATCCACGGAGCTGCTCATCCATAAGCTGCCCTTCCAGCGCCTGGTGAGGGAGATCGCTCAGGACTTTAAGACCAACCTGCGCTTCCAGAGCTCCGCCGTCATGGCTCTGCAGGAGGCCAGCGAGGCCTACCTGGTGGGTCTCTTCGAGGACACCAATCTGTGCGCCATCCATGCCAAGAGGGTCACCATCATGCCCAAAGACATCCAGCTGGCCCGCCGCATCCGCGGAGAGAGAGCTTAGACTTTCTGCTGCACATCCACCAACCACAATACTCTGCACTGTGTGTCTATATACTGTATATATACAGTATATATACGTATATACAGTATATATATATATATATATTTATAGTAATATGTACATATGTATACTAGCTGCTCTTGTTTTTTCTTGCCTTCTGATTGTTGCTCTGAGTGTTGCTATCCCTGTGCTGTTGCAATCCTGGAATTTCCCCATTGTGGGACTAATAAAGGCTTATCTTATCTTATCTTAGTAAATACAGTATCTCACAAAAGTGAGTACACCCCTCACATTTTTGTAAATATTTTATTATATCTGTTCATGGGACAACACTGAAGATATGACACTTTAAGATAAGATAAGATAAGATAAGATAAGCCTTTATTAGTCCCACAACGGGGAAATTCCAGGATTGCAACAGCACAGGGATAGCAATACTCAGAGCAACAATCAGAAGGCAAGAAAAAAAGCAAGCAAGCAAGAGCAGCTAATACACATATGTACATATTACTATAAAATATATATATACACACACACAGACACACAGTGCAGAGCATTGTAGCTGGATGGAATAAATATATAAATATATAAACACACAGTGCGGAGCATTGTAGCTAGATGGAAAAAATATGTAGATATATAAACACCCACAGTACGGAGCATTGCAGCTAGGTGGAATAAATATGTAAATATATAAACTCACACAGTGCGGAGCAATGTAGCTAGATGGAATAAATATGTAAATGTATAAACACACACAGTGCAGAGCATTGTTGCTAGATGGGATCAAACAGCATAACCGTCTACTTAGTTATCCTACATGGTATGATTATGTGCCCATACATATTCTCACCCTCCATAGCGACCGGTATTTTCCTAGTTGTATGCCGGAGGGGACCATTGTGTAAGTCTATTGCATCTTTTGCATTCAAAAAACTATTAGTTTGTTACGTCTTTTTGCTATCTCTGCGAGCAGCCCTGCTTAGGTTGTACAGTCTGACAGCCGTTGGTAGGAAGGACCTGCGAAACCTCTCGGTTGTGCACCTGGGATGATGTAGTCTGCTGCTAAATGAGCTCCTCAGTGCATTCAGTATGTCCTGCATAGGGTGGAACTCGGACTCCAGCAGAGATGACAGTTTAGCCACCGTCCTTCTCTCTCCTATCTCCTCCACCGGATCAAGGCGCTGCCCCAGGACAGAGCTAGCTTTCTTGATCAGTTTGTTCAGTCTCTTCCTATCGGCTGCTGTAATGCCACTGCCCCAGCAGACCACTCCAAAAGTGATGGCTGATGCCACCACCGTGTCATAGAATGTCTTCAGCAGCGCCCCTTGTACACCAAAAGACCTGAGTCTCCTCAGCAGGAACAGCCTGCGCTGTCCCTTCTTGTAGAGTGCGTCAGTATTGTGTGACCAGTCTAGTTTATTGTTCAGATGAACACCCAGGTACTTATAGGATGTCACCATCTCAATGTCTGTTCCCTGTATATTTACTGGTGCTGTGAGGGGTTGCCCATGCCTGCGGCAGTCCACCACCAGCTCCTTAGTTTTCCTCGCGTTGATCTGGAGGCAGTTCCGATGGCACCAGTCCACGAAGTCCTGGATAAGCCCTCTGTACTCAGCTTCATCTCCATTGGAGATGAGGCCAAAGATCGCAGAGTCATCAGAGAACTTCTGTAGATGGCAGTGTGTTGTGTTGTGTGAGAAGTCCGCAGTATAAAGAGTGAACAGGAAGGGAGCCAGCACCGTTCCCTGGGGGGCCCCCGTGCTACCAATGATCGTGTCGGACACACAGTCCCGGGTTCTCACAAACTGAGGCCGGTTCGTGAGGTAGTCCAGGATCCATGATGACAGGTGCTGGTCCACCCCTGCGCGCAGCAGCTTGTCCTTCAGGATCATCGGTTGGATGGTGTTGAAAGCACTGGAGAAGTCAAAGAACATGATCCTCACCATATTCCTGGGCTTCTCCAGGTGGGACAGAGAACGGTGAAGGAGGAAGATCACCGCATCCTCCACCCCAATGCCATGCTGGTAGGCGAACTGGAGTGGATCCATCGCTGGTTCCACCAGGGGGCGGAGGTGAGCAAGGAGCAGTCTCTGATACAATGTACAATGATACACTTTGATACAATGTAAAGTAGTCAGTGTACAGCTTGTATAACAGTGTAAATTTGCTGTCCCCCCAAAATAACTCAACACACAGCCATTAGTGTCTAAATCACTGGCAACAAAAGTGAGTACACTCCTAAGTGAAAATGTCAAAATTGTGCCCAAAGTGTCAATATTTTGTGTGGCCACCATTATTTTCCAGCACTGCCTTAACTCTGTTAGGCATGGAGTTCACTAGTGCTTCACAGGTTGCCACTGAAGCAAGGTTGCTGAATACCACACCTCTCCTGATTCTCCTTCTCCGGAACCAATGGCTCTCGACCAGATAGAGTGATGATATAGAGTAAAGTACGTGGTGGTAATGCACCTGTAAGCTGGTTGCCAACCACCGATCAAATCTAAAAGAAGAAGAAGAAGGAATCCTCTTCCACTCCTCCATGACAACATCACAGAGCTGGTGGATGTTAGAGACCTTGCGCTCCTCCACCTTCCGTTTGAGGATAACCCACAGATGTTCAATGGACTTTAGATCTAGAGACATGCTTGGCCAGTCATCTCGGAGGTGTGTTTGGGGTTGTTATCATGTTGGAATACTACCCTGCGGCCCAGTTTCTGAAGGGAGGGGCTCATGCTCTGCTTCAGTATGTCAGTACATGTTGGCATTCATGGTTCCCTCAATGAACTGTAGCTCCCCAGAGCCAGCAGCACTCATGCAGCCCCAAACCATGACACTCCCACCGCCATGCTTGACTGTAGGCAAGACACACCTGTCTTTGTGCTCCTCACCTGGTTGCCGCCACAAACGCTTGACACCATCTAAACCAAATAAGTTTATCTTGGTCTCATCAGATCACAGGACATGGTTCCAGTAATCCATATCCTTAATCTGCTTGTCTTCAGCAAACTGTTTGCGGGCTTTCTTGTGCGTCATCTTTAAAAGGGGCTTCCTCCTGGGATGACAGCCATGCAGACCAATTTGATGCAGTGTGTGGCGTATGGTCTGAGCACTGACAGGCTGACCCCCCCACCCCTTCAACCTCTGCAGCAATGCTGGCAGCACTCATATGTCTATTTTCAAAAGACAACCTCTGGATATGACGCTGAGCATGTGGACTCAACTTCTGTGGTCAACTATGGCAAGGCCTGTTCTGAGTGGAACCTGTCCTGTTAAACCGCTGTATGGTCTTGGCCACTGTGCTGCAGCTCAGTTTCAGGGTGTTGGCAATCTTCTTATAGCCTAGGCCATCTTTATGTAGAGCAACAATTCTTTTTTTCAGATCCTCAGAGAGTTCTCTGCCATGAGGTGTCATGTTGAACTTCCAGTGACCAGTATTAGAGAGAGTGAGAGCGATAACACCAAATTTAACACACCTGCTCCCCATTTACACCTGAGACCTTGTAACACTAACGAGTCACATGACACCGGGGAGGGAAAATGGCTAATTGGCACAATTTGGACATTTTCACTTAGGGGTGTACTCACTTTTGTTGCCAGTGGTTTAGACATTAATGGCTGTGTAATGAGTTATTTTGAGGGGACAGCAAATTTACACTGTTGTACAAGCTGTACACTGACTACTTTACATTGTATCAAAGTGTCATATCTTCAGTGTTGTTCCATGACAAGTTATAATAAAATATTTACAAAAATGTGAGGGGCGTACTCACTTTTGTGAAATACTGTAACAAAGAAACTTGTTTAAGGTACATACTGTAGGATCATATAACATTTTATGGCTACATTCTCATCAGTGTCTTTGTGGATCTAGAGAAAGGATAGGGTGCCAAGAGAGGAAGTGTGGTACTGTATGAGGAAGTCAGGAGTGGCAGAAATATGTGAGGGTGGTGCAGGACATGTATGAGGACAGCAAGATGGTGGTGAAATGTGCTGTAGGAGTGACAGATGGGTTCAAAGTGGGGGTGGGGTTACATCAGGGATCGGCTCTGAGCCGCTTCTTGTTTGCCATGGTGATGGACAGGCTGACAGATGAGGTCAGGCAGGAGTCTTCGTGGACCATGATGTCTGTAGACGACATTGTGATCTGTAGTGAAAGTAGAGAGTAGGTGGAAGAGAACCTGGGGCTTCACGTACAAAGACTTGTGTGGATTTTCTACTGTACATACCAATCTGCTTGGAATTGAACGCACGTGAGGAAATATCGGACTCCTCTCTTGACACGCCTCCATTTCAATATGCAATTATATACAAATAGGTATGCAAAGAGATATATACAGTACAAGCGCTGCACCTTTGATTCTCCTGTATCCACAATCAAAAATAATGGATTTAATGAAATTTCATGGACTGTGAGTAAGAGATGCTCCTGAATGAAGTAGAGGCACGTAAAAACATTTTGTTTGGCATGCTGTCCTCTGGCATTAGCGCCGGATACAGGGAATTTAATAGCCTGTTCACAGCCGTAGAAGATTAGTGTATTGTTTCCTTTATTCAGACAGGGAAAAGAAAGAGATGTTTTTAACTTTGACATGTTTAGACCAACATCTGCAGTCCTCCTCAGAAGCCTCAGTTGATCACTGTGATTGGCACCATGTACTGTATAGCTCAGTGGTTAAACTACCAGATTTCAAAGCAGAAGGTACCAGGTACGAGACCACCTGCAGTCTCCTTTAGGGACCATTATGGAAATAAGTGTGTGCACTTTCTTGTGTCATCCCATTGTTTTTAAATGTATGTTGTGTGGCGGGTTGATTTAACCCCTCCACAACACACAGGACAGTCAGCTCTCTTCTCTTAGTTTCTCCCGCTGCACTACTGAGATGTAATGTGCCATTCATGTATTGTGATGTAATGTGCCATGCATGTGTTGTGATGTAATGTGCCATTCATGTATTGTGATGTAATGTGCCATTCATGTATAGTGTTCATGCGTCCTGTCCTTACTGTGACCTAGAGACAGATCAATATGTAGATGTGCCTTGTAACCTCTTTGTCCTGCAAGCTGGAGCAGAGGACAGCAATCTGCCTATTGTTATGTAGGTCTTTCAAATGCAAATGTCTCATGCCTGTTCTGCAGTCCCTTTGATTGTACCAACTGCTGTGAATCCGCTTTGATGTATTGTCTGAGTTGGGTATAAATACTGCACAGGTTCTGTAACTCAATCTCTCAATCTCACTTCTGCAACTGCTGCTGCTGGACACAGACTTTGTGTCCTCCTTCTCCGAGAGCCGCTGGGCTCGCTCCCGGCGCTCATGCACGGCGCCGGGAGCGGAGCTCATGACGGCGGTATGATTTAATAAAACTTCACTTAAAACCTCAGCAACGCTGCTTATTTTTTCATGCCGCTGCAGTTGTATCTTTTATACAATATTATTTTAAACGATGAATAAATCAATCAATCAATTTGTGACCAGCCGGGTGGATCAGCTGGTTGAATAAAAGGAAAACAGTCATGAAAAAGAAAACAGTATCAACCTATTTAGTGGGTAGCCACGGTCTCCTGTCAGTTGAAAATGGATCATCTTAGACTCCACAAGTATATATTTTATGCCCAAAATGCAAATCTCATCCTTTATAGTTATATACAACTTACATGGATTACACACACTACTAATTGAATGAAGTGCACTGAGGAAAGGGTGACACTGTTGCATTTCAAACTATACGCATGTGTTTATTGACATAACTACTGTACACACAGAGGCAATTGGGGGATTGGTAGAATGCCGTGAAACTGTAGTTTAATCAGCAAAAAAAGAAAGTCACTTACTCAAACCACGGAGTTGTCATGAAGCCTTGAAGACAGGGTGATATTTGTGGGGTGCACAGGTGCGTTGCGCATGAGGTGGGCTATTATTAGGACAATTACATAAATTTACTCACCAAGAAGCCACCCATCCACACAGTGCCAACTTGTAGTTTATTCCCAACAATGCTGTTCATTAGAATCATTAGGACAACCGGCTCTCACTGCAAATTGTGCTTTGATGTTGGCCTGTTCAACTGCATTGCATGGGAATATGATGTACCTGGGTGACAGCCGGAAAATGCCATCCCACACAGCTGGGATAACTCGGCTCAGGGTTGACTGGGAAATTCCCGATTGGTCTGCCAGCTCCCTCTGGCATGCCCCTGTTTCTAGAAACCCTGGAGTTGTCAGCACCTGCACTGGGACGGGCAGCGCATGGCTTCTCGCCATGTCGCGCTCCAAAATTGGCTGTAGCTCTGAGCACAGTTCCGCAAGAACTGCCTGTGGAAACCTAAACTGGCTGACAAGCCAGTCATCATCCTGAGCCAGAAAATCTTCTGTCTCTGAAATACCTATACCTAAGTAGAAGCAAGACAGAATACATGAGCGTGAATGAGAGGGAGGCAGGTGTAATGGTGAAGATAGAAGTAGAGGTAGTGAAAGTAGAGAAGTTTAAATACCTGGTGTCAACCATCCAAAGCAATGGAAAATGCACACGAGAGGTGAAGAATTGAGTGCAGGCAGGGTGGAGTGGGTGGAGACGAGTGTCAGGAGTGGTTTGTGACAGAAGGGTAGCAGCAAGAGTGAAAGGGAAGCTTTACAAAGCGGTAGTGAGACCTGCTATGATGTCTGGTTTGGAGACGGTGGTGCTGACAGAAAGACAGGAGATGGAGCTGGAGGTGGCAGAGTTGAAGATGCTCAGATTTTCATTGGGAGTGACTCGGAGGGACAGGATTAGAAATGACTATATCAGAGGGACAGTTCAGGTTGAGCAGTTTGGAGACAAAGTAAGACAGCCAAGGCTGAGATGGTTTGGACATATGCAGAAGAGAAATAGTGGAGATATTGGACAAAGGATGTTGAAGGTGGAGCTGCCAGGCAGGAGGAAAAGGGGAAGACCACAGAGAAGATTAATGGATGTACTGAAGGAGAACGTGGAGAGGGTTGGTGTTACAGAGGAACATGCAAAGGATAGGGTGAGATGGAGACAGATGATCTGCTGTGGCGACCCCTTAAGGGAGCAGCCGAAAGAAGAAGAAGAAGACTAAAAGACTTTCACACTTTTTTCTTGGAAATCAGCAACCATTTCTCCAAATCTTCAATTTTTTTCCTCATAAATGTTTGATTTTTTTCTCTTTAATATACAGCTAGTGTCAGTTTGTGGCTTTTCTTATCAATGTGCAAAATTTTCTACTTAAATTTGAATTTTTTCTCATAAAATTGTGACTATCATTACAAACATGCACCTTTTTTTTAAATCTAAAATTAACTTTAAAAAATTGTGATGTTTTTCCTTTTTTTTTAAGCCATTGGCCATAGTCAAAATATCTGCATGTTTTTCTGGAGCTACAGGTTGCAGTTTTTTGCTGTAGAGGCAGTCAATCCTTACTCATGCTTTCTCATACAAGTGCTACTGAAAATGTGCTTATCAGTTTTCAGAGGATCCAGGTTTCATTTTTCCCCTGCATCCATCTTTTGCATATTTCTCTGTCATGGTGGCAGAAGCTGAAGCTCTGTGTGACTGTTGTAGGGGAAAAAACAGCGTCAGTGTTGCTGGAGTTTCAACAGTAACTTTGTCATCCTTTTTTATTGTACCATCAAAAAGATAATTCAAGATGGAAGCAAGATGGAAGATGGCACTGTGGTGAATCTAGTTCATGTTGCCTTTGAAGGTGAGCAGACAGTCATTAGGACTCTGCTATGAGCCCCAGGAAACAGGCGTGCAGGGCTATTTATAGAGCAGTCTCAAGGAGCCGATACTGTAATTCAGAGATCTGTGTATATGTGTGTGTGTGTTTCTTGAGGGACCAGAGTGGCCTGATTCACAGCATTTTCACTGCCGCATGAAACATTTGTTCAACAGCAATATCAACGCGAATTGAGGATATCCACATAAGAACACAAACATATGATAATCAAACTCTAAATGCACATGAAATGTTCTGCACTTAGAAAGGGTGGGTTAACTTCTGATTCACTTCAGAATGAAGCAAATAAAGGCGGCACCACATCATAAGCAAAGAGCAACAGCAAGAGGCAAAAAATCTTCAACTCAATGCACCACGGTAAAGTGATGCACATAAGATCCAGAATGAATTGCAGGTTTTAATGATGACTAGTGCAGTGCCTGGTCACATGGCCATATAAGGAGTTGTTCAGTTCCTGCTGAATTCTTTATAAGGTGTTGTCCAGTCATAGAATTCCAGTCACATAACCATATAAGGAGTTGTTCAGTTCCTGCTGAACTCCTTATAAGATGTTGTTCAGTCATAGAATTCCGGTCACATTATTATATAAGGGGTTGTTCAGTTCCTGCTGAACTGAACAACACCTTATATGGAGTTGTTCAGAAGTCCTTAATAAGAACTCCTTATAAGGAATTAAGAACACGGACACATATGTTCTGAGTTCACATGACCATATAAGGAGTTGTTCAGTACAACACCTAATAAGGAGTTGTATGTGCAAGGAGGAAAAGAAAACGAGTGAAGTACATGGCGGTAATGCACCTGTAAGCTGGTTGCCAACTGCCAGTCAAATCTAAAAGAAGAAGAAGTATGTGCAAGGAGTTGTTCAGAACTCCTTATATAAGGAGTTGTTCTTATATGGTCACATGACCATATAAAGAGTTCCTACTGTGTTCTTCTAAGGAAGACCTGGTTCTGGAGCTCGGCTCGGGCCCACATTTTTAAGATTTTATTCCACCGGCCTTCAGAGTCTGCCCTATGAATTTCAGCCTTCAACTCCCAGCGTTTATACCTTTTCCACCTCTGTGTTTATTTAATAGCTCCCCTATGGACGTTCAATAAAGATTTCCCCTCCTAAACTACCACATATCCGAGGAGGCTGAAATTTACAGGGGTTATTGGGCTTAATATTATAGCCATAAATCCAAATTTTCAGCCCCCATATACCAGCAGTTATACCTTTTCCACCTCTGTGCTCAGGTTCCTGGGCACCCACATCTCCTCTGACCTCTCCTGAACTGTCAGCACCAAGGCCCTGGTGAAGAAAGCCCAGCAGCGGTTGCACTTCCTCCATGTCCTGAGGAAGAACAGCCAGGACCAGAAGCTGCTGCTGGCCTTCTACCGCTGCTCAGTGGAGAGTGTGCTCACCTACTGTCTGAGTGTGTGGTACGTTGGCGCCACGGCCGAAAACGGGAAGGCTGTGCCGAGGGTCAGCAACACCACCCAAAAAATCATCGGTGACCCTCTGCCCTCCCTGGATAACATCTCCAGATCCTCCTGTCTCAGAAAGATCAAGGCCATCACAGGAGACCCCCTCACATCCCACCCACCACCTGTTTGACCTGCTCCCCTCTGGATGAGGGTTCAGATCAACCAGGTCCCACACCTCCAGACTGACAAACAGTTTCTTCCCCTGGGCCATCTGGACTGTCAGAGGCGTTACCCCCCCCCCCCTTCCCTCCACATGCTCACATGCACAGAACTGAGGACCTTTATAATTATCATAATAACACACTTGTCTTTGCACTCCGTACTTTCATGTACATTGACTCATCCATGAAGCCACTACCATTCCTGTGTATATACCTGTTGGCTATTTTTATTTTTATTTCAGATGTATGTTTAATTGTGTATCATGTAACTATGTTTTATCAAATCTTTCTCTCTTACTTTATTGCACAGTAGCCTAGTGGTGCACCCACAATTTTGTTGTACTGTACAACTGTAAAATGATAATAAAGCCTATTTTTCTTCTTCTTTTTTTCTAATAGCTACCCTACGGATGTTCATTAAAGATTTCTCCTCCTAAACTTCCACATATCCGGGGAGGCTGAAATTCAGGGAAGCATGTATCAAATCTGAGGTCAATCTGACAGACGGTTCGAGAGATATGCAAGGAATAGACACACACACACACACACACACACACACACACACACACACACACACACACACACACACAGAATCCTTACATTATAATATGATGATTTCAGTGGAAATAGTCAGGTAATCCTTTTCACCACATAGCTATGAATAAGCTCAGTTTCATCAAGATGGGGTTCCCACTCATTACAAATTGTGGAATCCATCCATCCATCCATCCATCCATCCATCTTCTATCATAAAAACATAAAGGAACAAAACAAGGAGAATAGTGCAAACAGTGCCTTGTGGTTATGAAAATAACTACATATAATGAGATGCTGGAGAGAAGTGTAGTGAGAGGAGTTTTAAAAATTTTGAAATGTAGCCTCTCACCCCACCATTACTGTGAGTGCTTCACCCCAACCATGACTCTAACCTTGAAAACTAAAAAATATGGATTAAATTTCAAAAAGAAAGTAAAACACAAAAGCAGAAGTGAAGTGACCACAGAATGTGAACTCTGGTTTCTCAAGTTGGAGTTTTTGGTAATGCTCCCAACCATCACCGTCCCACCTCCGTATGAGGATTTGAGGAGTTTTGAAACGATGAAAGTAGGGATTTAATCAAGAAAAAATCATGTTGAGTGCCTGCAAAGAAAACTATTTTCCTTTTATTATCATAGGGTGGGAATTTCTGTTTTCATCCACATTTGCTGAAATCAAGTTGGGGACAGCCTCCTGCCCCAAGTGGAGGAGTTTAAGTATCTTGGGGTCTTATTCACAAGTGAGGTGAGAATGGAGCGAGAGATTGACAGACAGATCAGAGCAGCATCTGTAGTGATGCGGATGTTGTACTGGTCTGTTGTGGTGAAGAGGGAGATGAGTTCTAAGGCAAAGCTGTCAATTTACCGGTCAGTCTACGTTCCTACTCTCACCTATGGTCACGAGCTTTGAGTAATGACCGAAAGAACGAGATTGCGGATACAAGCGGTTGAAATGAGCTTTCTCCGTAGGATTGCTGGACTCACCCTCAGAGATAGGGTGAGGAGCTCAGTCATCCGGGAGAAGCTCAGAGTAGAACCGCTGCTCCTCCGCATTGAAAGGAGCCAGTTGAGGTGGTATGGGCATCTGATTAGGATGAGTCCTGGACGTCTCCCACTTGAGGTGTTTCGGGCATGTCCCACTGGGAGGAGACCCCGGGGCAGACCCAGGACTCACTGGGGGACTCGCCTAGGTCTGGGAACACCTTGGTATTCTCTCCGAAGAGCTGGAGCAGGTGGCTGGGGAGAGGAAAGTCTGGGCTTCTCTGCTTGAACTGCTGCCTCCACGACCCGGACCTCCAGAAAAGCAGTAGAAGATGGATGGATGGATGGATAGAAGTTGAATAAATATTACATGCATAAATATCACTGTAGGATTTGGCAGCCTAGTAGTAGTCTTCAATAAATACTAGTGCATGCCTGTAGAAAGCAAATATTCTTATCTCAAAACAGGTAGCCCAATCAGGCTTTACAGGCCCAAAATAGGCTGTGTTTGAAAGTGGAATACAAAGAGGTGTAGCCTATATGTAGACACTCACACGTTGGACTTTGACAAATATAAAAGGGACTGAATGCCACTAAGATTTATTTGATTGTGTGAATATTAACTATAGAATTTTTGAAAATGAATGGGACATCCAATACTAGCAACTGTTTAAGAACCCTTGTTTATTTTTTGTCAGATCACTTATTTGTGTGATCTTTTATGACATATTCTGTCATGATTAATAAAGCTTGACAGCGCACGTGCACGATGCCAAAGCACAGGAGGAACCACACAGAGGGGCATGTTTGAAAGTTTTATTAAATCTCAAAAACCAAAGCGCACAGCTGCAGAAAGTCACTCTCCAGAGGAATGGCCCTGTGGAGAGAAGACACGAGCTGTGAGCAGAGGAATGGAGTAAGGGGAAATGGGTGAGCCAAATTGCCACTTACTTGGGAAATCCAGGAATGACTGGCAGGACCCAGCAAGGAATAAATGAACCAGTAGTGTAAGGGGGGAAGATGAGCTGATGGTGCCTGACCGGGTGGAGCAGGAGCTGAGAACGGTGATGTGGCAGGACAGCACATGCAGTCCAAGAGACACACCTACACGGTGGCAGCAACCTGAGGAAAAGGAGAAATAAGGTGAGATAACGTTTTCACACTTATTACTTAAACTTGCTTGCCTATTGCAGGCAGTATACCCAGACAAGCCAGCGTCGACTGCGCGGAGAGAGCCTCCTTAAGTACGCTGGCTGATGAGCAGGTGCAGGTGTGTCTTCTACCTCAGGTGTCGTGATGAGTTAGTGAATGTGAGGCAGGACGGGAGGGACGCACTCCCGCTGCCCATGACATATTCAGAGGTGTTGTATCTTGCACTTTGGGGAATGAGAGTTGTTCAGTCATCATTATAAGATAAGATAAGATAAGATAAGATAAGATAAGCCTTTATTAGTCCCACAATGGGGAAATTCCAGGATTGCAACAGCACAGGGATAGCAACACTCAGAGCAACAATCAGAAGGCAAGAAAGAACAAGAGCAGCGAGTATACATATGTACATATAAACATAAATATATAGACACACAGTGCGGAGCATTGTAGCTAGATGGAATAGATATATGAATATATAAACACACACAGTGCGGAGCATTGTAGCTAGATGGAATAAATATATAAACACAGTGCAGAGCATTGTAGCTAGATGGAATAGATATATGAATATATAAACACACACAGTGCGGAGCATTGTAGCTAGATGGAATAAATATGTGAATATATAGTCACACACACGGTGTGCAGCGTTGTAGCTAGATGGAATAAATATGTAAATATATAAACACACACAGTGCGGAGCATTGTAGCTAGATGGAATAAATATGTAAATATATAAACACACACAGTGCGGAGCATTGTGGCTAGATGGAATAAATATGTAAATATATAAACACACACAGTGCAGAGCATTGTAGCTAGATGGAATAAATATGTAAATATATAAACACACACAGTGCGGAGCATTGTAGCTAGATGGAATAATATAAACACACACAGTGCGGAGCATTGTAGCTAGATGGAATGAAACAGCATAACCGTCTACTTAGTTATCCTACATGGTGTGATTATGTACCCATACATATGACATGGGCTACATTGACAATTGGAGCTCTTTTTGGGGAAAACCTGGTCTTATGAGACGAGACAGCATTCATCCCACTTTGGATGGTGCTTCTCATTTATCTAACAATCTGGCATCTTTTTTATCCAAATTTCCAAAACCGTGACTACTCAGAGTTGGGACCAGGAAGCAGAGTCGCAGTCTTACACGCCTCTCTGCAGCTCCTCTTCATCCGCCACCCCTCAGCTTAGCCCCTGTCTTCCCCATCAGAGAATCGTTGTCTGCTCCCTCCAAAGTGAATAAAAATATAATGTATAAGCATCCCAAAGTGATAAAGCAAAATATTGGTAAAACTCAAATTAAACATAAAGCCTCTAAATTGAATGATTTGGCCTCTGTTCCTCCTCATAATTTAAAAATTAAATGTGGTTTATTAAATATTAGGTCTCTAACTCCCAAGTCTCTGTTAGTCCATGATTTGTTAATTGATCATCAGATTGATTTAATTTCCCTTACAGAGACTTGGTTAGGACAAGAGGATTATGTTGGTTTAAATGAATCAACTCCCTCTGGTTATTTAAACTGTCAAAATCCCAGAAGTTCTGGTCATGGAGGAGGAGTAGCAACAATTTACCATTCCAAATTACTAGTTAATGTAAAGCAAAAAACATGTTATAATTCCTTTGAGGGCCTGGTCCTCAGTATTGGGCACTTTAGCAATTTTAGGTTAAACCCAATTTTATTTGCCATAGTTTATCGTCCCCCATCAACCTATTCAGAATTTTTATCCGAATTTGCTGATTTCTTAGCTGATTTAGTGCTGAAATCTGATAGAATAATTATAGTAGGGGACTTTAATATACATGTGGATGTAGATAGTGACTGCCTTAATGTGGCATTCAATTCAATATTAGATTCGATTGGGTTTTCTCAGAAAGTAGGAAATTCTACTCATTACCTCCACCATACATTGGACCTTGTTTTGACATATGGCATAGAAATAGAAAATCTTGTAGTGTCTCCTCATAACCCTGTACTGTCAGACCATTGTCTGTTAACCTTTGATTTTACTATTTCTGACTATTTGGCTCCTAAAGAAAAATATTATTACAGTAGATGCCTCTCAGATGATGCTGTTTCCAAATTTATGCAGATTGTTTCCTCTATGCCATGTGTCAACACAACGGAAATAAGCTATAGACAGCTTGCTCCTTCTGTAATTATAACATGGTGGATAGTGTTTCAGCTTCTCTGCATCAGACTCTAGACTTGATGGCCCCCTTAAAAAAGAAAAAGTCTAATCAGAGATTTCTAACTCCTTGGTTCAACACAGAAACTCGTACCTTAAAACAGAAGACTCGTCAATTAGAAAGAAAATGGCGCTCTACTAATTTAGATGAAATCTATTTAGCTTGGAGAAATAATCTTTTAATTTATAAAAAATCTCTTAGAAAAGCTAGAACGAGTTATTACTCTGCATTAATAGAAGAGAACAAGAATAATCCCAGGTGTGGTATATATTACTCATATATTCCATACCTGCATATGTTAGAGCATGTGGAAATGTTTGGGGCAACATATGCAAAGGAACTTCACACCTCCGAAAGGACAAAGGAATCTCACCGCCGTGTGAAGACCAATGACGTCACAGGACGCGGCGGCGACAGACTTGACACCTTCACCCCCTAAGGCGAGGAGAGGTTTTCCCATCACTCCCAAGACGAAGGGAGGAGTTAACAGGACAATGGGGGGATTAAGATACGGGGGATGTCGGCTTGTGTTTTGCATGTCTTTGATGTGTGCCTGGTTCCAAGGTTGTCATAGCCAGGAGCGGCGCTGGGGTTAAGCTCCCAGTGCTCATAAAATGCTCCTTACGGCGTGCATCTCGAAAAGCCTCTGACAACTAAGTCCAACTCCTAGCCTGCCCGTGTGGTTTAGTCTCTAAGCCCGGCGGAACTGCTTTTACTAATAGGAGAAGGGGCGAGGGCGGATCTCTGGCGCCTTAAAACCAGATGCTTCGGGTAGATGGTGGCTCGTCAACCTGGGAAGGTAGCCCATCTAGGGGAAGGTAAACCCTGATTTCAAACCTCCGCTGCCTTGCGGCATACCCGGTCACGGGAAAGGCTTCGGGAGTCAACCCTGAGGAAAAATCCGGAGTCGAAGCCCCTAAGGCAGTTCTCTGTTGTGCTCAACATCGTTCTGGCAGCTCCTGCGACGGCGCTGGTGCCAAACTGTAGCAGCCCTGCTGTTCCTTTGGATTCATCAGTGACGTGGAGAGGGGGGACATGCTGCATGGGTAACATCTTGTCCTCCATATCTTCCTGCCCAGGCTTGAATCCTACCAACGCCCAACGCTGGAAGGTAGAACACCGGTGCGCATTGGCCTGTTCAGCCACAAGCGGTGCTGTTCCAGCAGAGTAGACGTTTAGGATTCTCTTCCATGGTCATCATAGACCGACGGAGGCCGACGACGATGTGTGCCTGTATTTAACCAGCGAGCTGGGCAGAAATCTTCCTCTTTTGCCTTCTGCCAAGCTCTGCACCAGATGAGACAAGATAGAAGAGTTGTTCATTAAAGACTCTGTTTTTAATACAAAACCGCCTCATCATTTCCAGCTCTTCTACACTGGTGACCTTGACGCGAGTATGGACCTGAGGCGTTCTTCAAGCGACTCATCCGTGGCGACTCTGACATACGCCAGCGACGACGCAGACGAGGGAACAAGCGGACAGCTGTTCCCCCCGGCAGAAGGAATTGAAAGGGCTCAACCGAGCTCCAGCACCGCCGTGAGAGCCGAGGAAAGGCACTCTCACCCGGTGGGCACAACAGTGATGGTGTGCACGAACGCCGTCACTGTCCAGCTGCCAGACTTCTGGCGAGAAGACCCCGCCTCTTGGTTTCAACAAGCTGAAGCCCAGTTCATACTGGCGGGCATCACAGCAGACGATACAAAATTCTACCATATCGTCTCCAAACTCGACTCCGCCACTTCGAGGTGTGTGCGGAGCTTGATCCGGCGACCACCGGCCCGGGACAAGTATGAGACGCTCAAGGCGACCATCGTGGTGAACTATGTCCCACCAGCGGAGGAAAGAGCCGAGAGGATCCTGGCGATCTACGGCCACAGAGGGGGCAATCCGAAGGCCCTCATGGAGGATTTGCTGCAGCTCAAGGAGGAGGACAACGACAATTTCCTTTTCCAGTTTATTTTCCTCAGCACGCTTCCACCACACATGAGAGGGACACTCGCCAATACGAAGTGCAACACCCACCAAGACTTCCGCACACTGGCCAGCGAGGCTTATCGGCTCGTCAACGCCTGCAAGGAGCGGACACCTACAGCGGCATCCGCGGACCTCAAAACTGACGCCCCGAGCCACAGAGAGCCACGACCCACGGAGCAGACCCAGCCCACGGTGACAACGGCACGGCCCAAGCGTAACAAACAGATCGACGTCTGTTATTATCACCACCACTTCGCCGAGAAAGCCCACAAATGCTTTCCCCCCTGCAAGTTCACGATGTTGGGAAAACGCCAAAGCCAAGGGCCGTTAACAGCAGCGGTTCTCGGCGAGAAAAATAAGCTGTTATACGTGACGGACGGACACACAGGCAAGCAGTTCCTCATCGACACAGGAGCTCAGCTGAGTTTCGTCATGCCCTCCCACGCAGATCGAGCCATGGGTACCCAGAGCAACGGAGCAGTGGCAGCCAACGGCTCTGACATCGACCCGTTTGGTGAAAAGAGCCTGCACCTCCTCATCCACGGCCGCAGCTACAGATGGACATTTGTTGTAGCAGTGGTGAGCTTTAACTTGTTAGGCGCAGATTTTTTGTGTGCACATGGGTTATTAGTGGATCTGGCAAATAGGCGCCTGGCTAATGCATCTTTTGCTTCTATTCCATGCTCAGCTCGAGTTTCTCCACCACCTGTGCAGGCCAACGTCACCACGGCAGGAGGTAAGTTTGAGCAACTCCTCACCCAATTTCCAGCACTCACAACCCCCAAATTCTCAGCCACTGTAGCTAAACAAGGGGTTAAACACTTCATTCCAACAACGGGACCTCCCGTTTTTGCCAAAGCCCGCCGCTTAGACGCAGCCAAGCTCAACATAGCACGTGACGAGTTTGCAACTCTAGAAAAATTGGGCATTGTTAGACGCTCAAAGAGCCCCTGGGCTTCACCACTTCACATGGTTCCTAAATCCGACGGTTCTTGGAGACCGTGCGGAGATTACCGCAGATTAAACAACGCTACAGCGCATGACCGCTACCCCATCCCTCACATACAGGACTTTTCACTACATTTAGCGGGTGCGCGCATTTTTTCAAAAATAGACTTAGTCCGCGGTTATCACCAAGTCCCAGTCCGAGCTGAAGACATTCCTAAAACAGCGGTTATAACCCCTTTCGGCCTTTTTGAATTCCTGCGAATGCCTTTCGGCCTCAAAGGTGCTGCTCAGACTTTTCAACGTATGATGGACGCAGTCTTACGCGACCTCCCCTTTGTTTTCGTCTACCTCGACGACATGCTGGTAGCCAGCTCATCTGAGGAAGAGCATGAGCAGCACCTCATTACCGTTTTTCAGAGGCTAGAAGAGCACGGATTAATAATTAATCCAGCCAAATGCAAATTCGGCGTATCGCAAATTGATTTTTTAGGACATAGAGTCTCCCCGAAAGGGGCAGTTCCGCTTCCAGACAAAATTCATGCGATAGAAGGTTTTCCACGGCCCCAAACGGTCAAATCGCTACAGGAATTTTTGGGGATGGTTAATTTTTACAACCGTTTCCTCCCTCATGCAGCTCAGCTCATGCAGCCCCTGTATGACGTGCTCAAAAAAAAAGAAAGCTTCCAATGCGGTCGAATGGACCCCGGAACGCGAACGCGCTTTTGCGGAAGTTAAAAACGCCCTAGCTAACGCCACAATGTTAGTCCACCCAGATCCCTCGGCCCGCATTGCTCTAACCACAGATGCTTCAGACTTGGCCATAGGGGCAGTTGTAGAACAACTTGTCAAGGGGGTCTGGTAACCTTTAGCATTCTTTAGCAAATTGCTAAACCCGACGGAACGCAAATACAGCACTTTTGACAGGGAGCTGCTGGCGCTCCATTTGTCCATCCGCCACTTCCAGTTTTGGTTAGAAGGGCGGAATTTCACGGCTTTTGTGGACCATAAACCGCTCACTTTTGCTATGGCTAAAATTTCAGAACCTTGGTCGGGCAGACAACAAAGACAGCTAGCTGCAATTTCAGAGTTCACCACAGACATTCGACATGTAGCGGGCAAACTTAACGTAGTAGCGGACTGTCTCTCTCGCGCTGTGGCACCACCAGAGCACGAGGAGACAGATTACACTGCCTCAGCAGCCGAGCTTTTCTCTAACGCAAACACATATGCAGCACCTATCCATGAAGGGATAGATTATGCAGCCATGGCGGAAGAACAAGGCAGTGATGCGGACGTGCGCGCGCTCCTGTCTGGACCAACAGGGTTAAGGCTGGAGAAAAAAGGGTTGCGCGACGGCGTGCCCTCCCTAATATGCGATGTTTCAACCGGCCGACCTCGCCCGTTAGTACCAGCTGCTTGGCGCCGCCGTATTTTCGACGCAATTCACTCCCTCGCGCACCCAGGTGTGCGCGCCTCGGTCAAAATGGTTGCCGAAAAGTTTGTGTGGCCAGGCCTGCGCAAAAACGTAAAAGAATGGGCAAAAACTTGCATTCCTTGTCAACGTGCCAAAGTACACAGACACACAAAAGCCCCTCTGCAGCCTTTTCCCATCCCTGCTAGAAGGTTCGACCACATTCATGTCGACCTCGTGGGGCCACTGCCTTCCTCCCAGGGTTTCACACACCTGCTAACAATGATAGACTGCAACACGCGCTGGCCAGAGGCAGTCCCTCTAGCGGCAACTACAGCGGAGGAAGTCGCTCGCGTTTTTCTAACAAATTGGGTGGCACGTTTCGGCGTCCCATCAGACATCACGTCAGATAGGGGGCCTCAATTTGTCTCAGAGCTCTGGTCAGCCATGTCCAACAGTTTAGGGGCAACAATTCACCGTACCACCGCTTATCACCCTCAGGCTAATGGGTTATGCAAGCGTTTTCACAGGTCCTTAAAGGCCGCCCTCAGAGCCTCATTAACGGACACAAATTGGGTAAATAAACTTCCCTGGGTTTTATTGGGGTTGCGTGCGGCACCTAAAGAGGATTTAGACGCTTCCCCTGCAGAATTAGTCTTTGCTCAGCCTATCAGACTACCAGGCGAATTTTTACCAGAAAACCCGGAACCAGGGCACCTCCCAGTCCCAAGGTTTTTAGGCAGTAACGGACCGGACTCTCTCCACGGTCCAGCTCATCACTCCTTTCCACGAGTTTTTGTTCCTCAAACTTTAAAAAACGCTGAGTTTGTTTTTGTTAAGCATGAAGCCCTAAAACCAACGTTACGCCCAGTATACGATGGCCCGTTCAGAGTGCTGGAAAATGGTGACAAACACTTTGTGCTTGATTATGGGGATAGAAATGAAACGGTCAGCACTGACAGACTCAAACCTGCCTTCTTGTTGAGAGACGAACCTGCACAGTTGGCGCGAGCACCTCGGCGAGGCAGACCCCCCAAGGAAAAAGTCTCAGCCCCCAGGCAGGGAACAAATAATCTCTCTCCTTCCCCACCTTACACCAGCCTGAATCGAAGCCCAGCTGCGAGGCCCAGCGGAGATACTACCAGGCAAGCGGCTATTTGTTGACGGGGCTCAGCAGAGATTTCACCCAGGCAGACGACGGTAGGTGGCGGTGCCTAGCGGAGGACTTACCGTGACCTCAGCGGAGCTCGGTGGCAGCGGCGGTGTGTGACGAGACTCGGTTGGAGGAGCGGGACGGGAGACCAGTTACGGCGACTATGAGCAACGAGACCAGCAACGGAAGGGGCTAGTTGGCTAGCTGAGGCCCAGCTGGATTCGAGGACGATCGGATCAGATTCTGGCGATATAAGCAGAATTTATTTTACTATCCACAGATTTTCTTTTTCCTTCTTTCCAAGAAAGACTGAAGATGGCTGCCACCGGATTAAAAAGTGGGCTGATGGGCACCACTAATAAGCCTTCTCTACTTCTCTACATCCTCTTCGTTTTGTCTTTGTGTGTCTGGACCTGCAACAAGAAGGATTTTCCGACAAACTCAACCAAAGGTGAAGTTAAAAAGTTTTATCTGTATGGATTTGGGCTTGGACATCTCACCCTACACTCTATGTGGTCTTTAAAAGCCCTGAGCAAAAACTTCCAAATTAAGGCAAACATGGCTGTTAAGCAAAAATCACAATATGGCAGAGGATATACAATTAAAGTTCTGTTAGTTCTGCTACTTCTGGCAGGAGATATTCACCTTAACCCTGGACCTGCCACTATTAAACAGCAGACCACTGGGTTAGCACAAAACCGAGCTGTACAAAAGCAAAAACAACATTTATTTTTCCAAACTGTTAATCATGCACGAGTTCTTTGGGACACCAAGGCTAAACCAAAGGGGATCCTCGGCGGTCATTTAAACATACGGAGCATAATCCCCAAAAGAGATGAGATTTCGGTGTTGTTGTTGGACTCAAATCTGGACTACCTTTGTCTCTCAGAAAGCTGGCTACACAGGAACATAGACACTAATATGATCGATATTGTGGGCTACCAGTGTTTTAGAAAAGACAGGCAGGTAGGGAGGGGAGGAGGTGTTTTAATTTACATCAAAGAGAAATATAAATGTCAACTGGTTGATTTGAATACTTCACTTGAATGTTTAGCTGTTAATGTATGTCTCTCTCCGGTAATGAATTTCAACATTGCAGTAGTGTACAACCCACCGTCACACAACTCTTCCTTTTATAATGAATTAAGTGATCTGGTTAAACAACTTGAGAAGAACAGAGAAACAATGATTCATGGTGACTTTAATATCAACTGGTCTGATAAAAAAGACAAACAAAAACTGAAAAGCCTCATGACTAAATTTAATTACCAGCAAATCATCAAAGGACCCACCAGGATAACCAAACAATCCAGAACACTTATTGACATGGTATTTACTAATAAACCAGAACGAATAACCAGAACCTATAATCTTGTAACTGGTCTCTCAGATCATAACATGGTTCTTGCTGTCAGGAAACTTACTAAAAAGCGACTACAGTATTTTGGGGGAGTCGATATTGACAAATCAAATTTTATTATCCCCAAATCAAAAAATGAGGAGTTTGAACATTACTTAGAGAATCAAAATTGGGAGCAGCTCATGTCAACATGTGAAGTAGATGATTGTTGTAATTTTATAACTGCAACAATCACAAAGTCTATAGAAAAATTTTCAAAGCAAATTAAAAGTAGACAACAGAAGATTAGCCTACCATGGTTAAATAATGAAATAAGAAAACTTATGAAGAGGCGAGACTATGCACTGAAAACATCACTAACCTCCAAACTACAAAATGATCACCTTGTGTACAAAAGTTTAAGAAATAAAGTGGTACATGAGCTGCGAAAATCAAAAATATCTTATTACAATAAACTGATAGATCATGCAAAGGGTAACAACAGTTCCCTATGGAGGCATTTAAATAACTTAACTAATAAAAAAAACGATCAGAAGGGGGTAAAGGAACTTAGAATCAATGGCAAGACCGTCAGTGACAAGGCTACTTTGGCAAATGAATTTAATTCACACTTTGTGGGCTCTGTGGAAGACTTAACAAAAAATTTTGTGCTGCCAAATGTGCTCAACAACACAAATTCCATACTTCCAACAGATACTTTTCACATCGATGAGGTAAATGAGAAGTTAATTGCTGGTATTGTTAAAACACTGTCAAACTCAAAAACTAATGATATCTACAATATGAGCACCTCCTTTCTCAAAATGCACAGCAAAATATTAATCAAACCACTGACTCACCTCATTAATCTCTCCATTAGGTCTAGTACATTTCCATCTGGCTGGAAAAAAGCTGTCGTCATACCAGTTCATAAATCAGGCAGTAAAGACGATATATGCAATTACCGCCCAATCTCTATTTTACCAGTCCTATCTAAGGTTCTTGAAAAAGTTGTAGCTACACAGCTGATAGACTACTTACAAGACAGTCAACTTCTTCATCCACATCAATTTGGTTTTAGACCAGGATACTCAACAGAAACAGCAAATTGTTGCCTTATTGAAAACGTCAAACAGTCCTTGGACAGGGGTAATGTGGTAGGAGCTGTTTTTCTAGATCTCAAAAAGGCTTTCGATACTGTAAACCACAGTTTGCTTTTATCCAAAATGGTATCTTTTAACTTCTCCCCAAATACATTAGAATGGTTTGCATCTTATCTCCAGAATAGAGAACAGTGTGTAAAAGTTCACCAGGATAAATCCTCATTTTTAAACAACCGCATGGGTATCCCACAAGGGTCCATTCTTGGTCCTTTACTTTTCAGCATTTTTATTAATGACTTGCCGTTACACTGCTCAGCTGCAACATGCCAACTTTATGCAGATGATGCAGTTATTTACACAGCTGCCAAGACTCCAGCACAGGCTGCAGATGTACTGTCTACAAGTATGGTTGATGTCCAAGAGTGGCTCCTCAAGAACCATCTATTGCTGAACCTTCAGAAAACAGTCTCAATGTGCTTTTCAATCAAAAAATGTAACCTGCAACATTTTAAAGTTAATATACATGATCATGACATCAGTTTAGCTACAGAATTCAAATACCTTGGCATTGTACTAGATCCTCAACTCAAATTTAATCTACATATAAAGAAAATTTCAAAAACAGTAAAAAAAAATCTGAACTGCTTTAAATTAATTAGATATTACATACCTTACGAAGCAGCTGCACTGTATATGCATTCTATGGTTTTTTCTCATATATCATACTGTTTGACAGTCTGGGCTCAAGCAGCCCCTTCCACAATAAGACATATAGGTTCATTATATAATCAAACCCTAAAAATCTTGGACAAAAAGCCCATTAGGTGGCATCACTGTAATGTTTTAAAAAAATACAACCTATTGAGTTTTGAGAGCTTCATTGACCTCTGTCTTCTGAAATTAACGTTCAAATGTTTCCATAAATCAGCACCCGAGCCACTTGCTGGTTTCGTCCAAAGACAGGACAGCAGCAGAGCCACCAGGAGTTCTGTTAACAATAACTGTAAAATATTCCACCGCAGAACCACATTTGGACAAACAGCTTTCTCTATAAAGGGCAGTCACATCTGGAACACAATGCCAAATGAAATTAAAATAATAACGGACTTTAAAACATTCACTAAAAATGTTAAAAACTGGCTGAAAAATAAACAAGAATGTACTCATGTATGAATTAATTGTCTGCAAAGTGAGAGTGAATGAAGGGAAGGAATAAATGTGTTTGTTTATAGTGAGTGACGGAGGGAGGAAGGCCTGAAATAGGCAAATGTGAGTTATGTTATATGTGTTAAATGTGAGTCAGGCTGTTATATTTGTGTATTTATAATATTTATAATATTTATGTTAAATGTGAGTCAGGCTGTTATATTTGTGTATTTATAATATTTATAATATTTATAATTGTGTATTTATAATTTTTCTGCATTGATGTATGTGGTTATTGTGTATATTTTTTATCTTGATTCTTTTTTCTAAAGCCCATCCAGGGACAAGAGTTGCGAATTAGCTAATAGCTATACACTCTATGTGCAACACATCAGATTGATTGTCTTTGATTAATTGTCTATGTTTATTGCACTGTCCCTGTCAAATAAACTAATCTACTACTACTACACTGCAGATTCCTCACAACAAGGTCCCAGCAGGACGCCTAAACCAACCTACAGCAGCTTTGGGAGAAGATTAAAACCCAGACTGCATAGGGACTGATTACACCACTCTGCAATTTTTCGCTAATTGTGCTGCAACAGTTTAGGACTGACTTATGATTATACTATGCTGTTATGTTTTCACTGAACTCTCTTAGGAGCATGGCTGCTTGAAAGTTTCTTCTGTGGCAACAGCTGTATCACGTAGTATGTCTTAGTAATTACCCTAGACTGTGAATCTTTCTGTGTCCTTTCCTAGTTGTTTGGGGGGCCTGTGGTATATATTACTCATATATTCCATACCTGCATATGTTAGAGCATGTGGAAATGTTTGGGGCAACATATGCAAAGGAACTTCACACCTCCGAAAGGACAAAGGAATCTCACCGCCGTGTGAAGACCAATGACGTCACAGGACGCGGCGGCGACAGACTTGACACCTTCACCCCCTAAGGCGAGGAGAGGTTTTCCCATCACTCCCAAGACGAAGGGAGGAGTTAACAGGACAATGGGGGGATTAAGATACGGGGGATGTCGGCTTGTGTTTTGCATGTCTTTGATGTGTGCCTGCATTTAACCAGCGAGCTGGGCAGAAATCTTCCTCTTTTGCCTTCTGCCAAGCTCTGCACCAGATGAGACAAGATAGAAGAGTTGTTCATTAAAGACTCTGTTTTTATACAAAACCGCCTCATCATTTCCAGCTCTTCTACACCAGGTTTCTTTTCAGTACTGTAGCCAGGTTGACAAAGAGTCAGGACTCTGTCAATCCTAGCATTCCCTTAGAGCTTACTAGTCAGGACTTTATGAACTTTTTCAATAATAAAATTTCATCCATCAGAGATAAAATCAATCAGATTCTTCCCACAGTTAACTTAAATACTGTAACTACTACAACTCCTTCAATTGATGTCTGTCTTGATGAGTTTACTCCAATCGACCTTTGTGAGTTAGACAAAATAGTTTCCTCATCCAAACCTTCAACTTGTCTTTTAGACCCTATTCCTACCAGGTTATTTAAAGAAGTCTTCCCACTTATTGGTAGCTTTATTCTTCATATAATCAATTCTTCATTAACTTCAGGCCATGTACCACAGGCTTTTAAAACGGCTGTAATTAAACCCTTACTCAAAAAGCCAACGCTAGATCCGGGAGCTTTAGCTAACTATAGACCAATCTCTAATCTCCCTTTCATTTCAAAAATCTTAGAAAGAGTTGTTGCTGCGCAATTATTTGACCACCTGCAGGGAAATGGTTTACTTGAAGAGTTTCTATCTGGGTTTAGAATCCATCATAGTACTGAAACAGCCTTAGTGAAGGTCACTAACGACCTCCTCATTGCATCTGATAATGGACTAGTTTCTGTACTTGTCCTTTTAGACCTTAGTGCAGCTTTTGATACTATCGATCATAATATTCTACTTGATAGATTAGAACACTATGTTGGACTTAATGGAACTTCGTTGCAATGGTTTAGATCTTACTTATCTGATAGGTTCCAGTTTTTTCATGTAAATAATGAGTTTTCTTTCAACTCAAAGCTTAGTCATGGAGTTCCACAGGGATCTGTGGAACTCAAAGGATGCTCCAAAAAGTTAAAGATTTTCCTCACTTACCAATCCATGCAGATATCTACACCCCACCCACTGCCCGACTTTCATCCAGACGGCCGATTTGGAAAAACCCTCCCCCAGCTGACTTTACCATCCAGACAGCTTGGCAAGAGGAATGGGAGACCAAGGAGGTCCCAAACAAACAGCTGGTGATAAACCCCAACCAACAGGTCCCGGGCACCAACCTCCCAAGGAGACAGTGGTCTACACTCAATCGCTTCAGGACTGGACATGGCCCCTGCTTGGCCAGCCTTCACAGATGGGGCAGTAGCCCTAGCCCACTGTGCGCATGTGGAGAGGAGCAAACTATGGAACACATCATAGAGGCTTGCCTGCTCCAAAGACTGGAAGGAGGATTACACACCCTCCATACAGCAAACCAGGAGGCAACTGCTTGGCTTAAGGACTTTGCATTCGCTAAATAAATAAACAGGGATCTGTGCTAGGTCCTACTCTTTTTAGTTTATATATGCTTCCATTAGGCAACATTATTAGAAAGCACTGTATACATTTTCATTGTTATGCAGATGACACACAATTATACCTGTCAATGAAGCCAGATGATAGTAATCAATTAGCCAAGTTAGAAGCCTGTCTTAAGGAAATCAAAGCTTGGATGACTTGTAATTTCCTGCTATTAAATTCAGATAAGACTGAAGTCATTCTTGTTGGTCCAAAAAACCTTAGAAATTCCTTTCCAAATCAAACTTTCAGTTTGGATGCGGTTACTCTTTCTCTTAATAGCTCTGTGAGGAACCTTGGAGTTATTTTTGATCAGGATTTGTCCTTCAATTCACATATTAAATTTGTTTCTAAGACTGCCTTCTATCATTTGCGTAATATTGCCAAGATTAGGAGCATCTTGTCTCAGAGTGATGCTAAGAAACTGATCCACGCTTTTGTTAGCTCGAGATTAGATTATTGTAATTCTTTATTATCAGGCTGTCCTAAAACATCTTTAAAAAGTCTTCAGCTGATCCAAAATGCTGCAGCAAGAGTTTTAACAGGTACTAGAAAGAGAGATCATATCTCTCCGGTTCTGGCCTCCCTTCATTGGCTTCCCATAGAGTTTAGAATTAAGTTTAAAATCCTTCTTCTTACTTACAAAGCTCTAAACAATCAGGCTCCTTTTTATTTAAAAGATCTGATACTACCGTATTATCCTAACAGAGCACTACGCTCCCAAAATGCAGGATTACTTGTAATACCTAGAATCTCCAAAAGTACAATGGGAGGCAGAGCCTTCAGCTATCAAGCTCCTCTCCTGTGGAATCAGCTGCCAATCTGGATTCGGGAGTCAGACTCGATCTCTGTTTTTAAGAATAGGGCTAAAACCTACCTTTTTGATATAGTGTCATGGCGGCCTCTGGGCCGTCATTAACATCATTAACTCCAGCTGCGCACAGACCCACAGGTGTTAATCAGCAGTTGTTAAAAGCCAGCGTTGCTGACAGCCCGGCACAGAGTCGTCTGTCCTCCTCGTCGGAGAAAGAACCTGAACTCCGCTCTCTGGCCTCGTCAGGTTACTCTCTCGTCTCGTCTGGAACTTCTCTGGCTTCGTCAAGAACTTCTCTTACCTCATCAAGGACTTCTCTTACCTCATCAAGGACTTCTGTTCAGAGTCAAGCACGTAAGAGAACTGTCTGTTACTCTACTCCTAACCTCTACCCCTGTGCACAGGTGGACCCCCCTGGCGGCGGACCTGCGGCCCCAGCTGACGGGGTTACGCCAACACACACACGTAGCGGTTCGCTACCACCACGACTACCGGTACGTCTTGCTCCTCAAATTCCTGAACTACTGCTGTATCAGTTGCAGGAGTATTGGCCACCGTTATCAGTGGAGTTACTGTCATCAGCATCTGTTGTCTCATCGTCACCACGCTCTGTGGATTCACTCACCTCGTCATCATCTGGATTGTCATCGTCCCGGCCTGTGGTGTCACAGCCGGAGTCACTGGAAGATTTGTCCTTATCACAGCCACGGGTGGAAGCCCTAGCACGTTCACGGACACCTTCACCTCCACGTTGCACGGCCGCTGGTTCTCAGCAGGACGTAACCTGTGCTCCTGCCAAGTAAGCCTCACTACCTGTAGCTTGTCACTTGCGTGGGACAAAAGTAATTGTTTGTGCTTGTATGTTCCAGGGTTGCCGGGTCTCCGTCCAGGGTGCTCAGCTCCAGTGACCAGAACTCTATCCACGCACTCACACTTGCACTACACACCCTTTCACTCTAATAAAGATTATTGTTCACTATCTGCCCGTGTCAGTGTCTGTCTCCTGGGTCCCGAAACATGTCAGTACAACTCCTTCAAGTTGACCCAGCGGACAGCTCACTGTCGCGCTTAAGTAACACTCTTAGCGCCCGGGTAGATTTACTAGCCCACCAGCAGACAGTAATCTTAAACCAATTAACTTCAATTAATAGTCGGCTGGATCGTTTGGAAGGACACCAGACGTTTCCCCCGACCGCAAACATCTCAGCCCCTGCAGGCTTAGCGTCAGGACAAGTTAACATCTCCTCGTCCTCTCGTCTCACCCCAATTCCTACACCTGCCCGGTTCAGCGGCAAACTCGGGGAAGCCCGAGGATTCATATTACAATGTGAGTCAGTTTTTCTGCGTGTGCCGGGGGATTTTTCTCTCGATTCTAGCCGGATAGGCTGTGTCATAAATTTGCTGGCAGGAAGAGCGTTAGACTGGGCGTATTCGATCATGGCTAAACCTAGCTATTCCCTGCTTTCTTACCAGGAATTTGTGTCAGAATTTTTGTCTGTATTTGATCATACGGATAGGGGTGAGGTGTTGACTGAACGATTTCTAAGCTTACAGCAGGGAAAGAGAGCAGCTGCAGATTACGCCATTGACTTCCGGGTCCTGGCCGCAGAGATTGGGTGTGGGGAGCCATCACTTTGTGGCATTTTCCTACGTAGTCTCAACGACGAGCTAAAGGATGAGTTAGCGGCACGGGAAAAACCAGATAATTTGCAAGATTTGATTGCCCTAGCAGTTAGTATCGATAGCAGATTAAGGGAGCGGGCGGCTGGACGACGAGTTATCTCCCGTTCGGCTAAACCCCGCCCTCGCGTTCCTAACTCTCCTCTTCTCGCTCTACCCGCGTCAGAGGAGGCCCCGGATCAGGAAGCCATGATTATGGGTCATTCCAAGGTATCAGCAGCTGAGAAATAACGCCGTAGAGATCAAGGCCTATGTTTCTATTGTGGGAAGGAGTCACATGGGGTTTCCGAATGTCCGAGTAAGTTAAAAGGGAAGGCCCGTGGATCGCAGTAGGGGGATTCACGGGCAAGAACTCAGAGGAACCCCTTACTTGTTGTCATCTACCCCTCAGACTCATTCATACACACACTGAACACTCCACACTAGCGTTAGTTGATTCTGGAGCTGAGCAGAATTTCATTCCTAGAGACCTGGCAACCCGGATGGGCCTTAGCTGTCAGACTTTAGAACCCCCTGTCAGATTGATCACCCTGTCTAAGGCTTCCTTGACCACCATTGACCTTCAGACAGCCCCTGTGTCAATAATTGCTCAGGGAATCACAGGGAGGAGATTCAGTTCTTAGTGCTGCCCGTTTCATCTTCGCCCGTTATTCTGGGGTACCCCTGGCTGCGCCTACATAACCCCACTATTGATTGGCAAGCGGGGAGAATAACGGCATGGAGTACATTCTGCCTTAGCGCCTGTCTCCAATCAGCGGCGTGCGCCCCATCCGTTAAGGTGCCTCTGCCAAATTCATCCCCACCGGATTTGTCGAAAGTGCCAGAGGTTTATCACAATTTGGGGCAAGTGTTCAGCAAGTCTCGGGCGTTGTCTTTACCCCCCCATCGTCCGTATGACTGCGCCATCAATCTGAAGGCTGGGGCCCCTCTGCCGGCTAGCCGCCTTTACAGCCTATCAGCCCCGGAGCGCGAGGCCATGGATACGTACATTAAGGAGTCCTTGGCTTCTGGTATCATCCGCCCGTCGTCTTCGGCAGTGGGGGCCAGATTTTTTTTTGTTGGAGAGAAGGACGGTTCACTACGCCCCTGTATCGACTTCCGGGGCCTGAATGAAATAACAGTCAAGGATAAATATACTCTGCCCTTGATGAACACTGTGTTTGACTCCCTCCAGGGGGCATCCTGGTTTACTAAACTGGACCTTAGGAATGCCTACCATCTAGTGTGCATTAGAGAAGGAGATGAGTGGAAGACGGCTTTTCGGACCCCCAGCGGTCATTTTGAGTACCTGGTAATGCCGTTTGGGTTAACTAACACTCCGGCCGTCTTCCAGCGTTTGATTAATGATGTACTTCGGGATTTTTTGAACTCGTTTGTTTTCGTTTATCTTGATGACATCCTCATCTTCTCCCGCACACTAGAGGAACATCGGGTGCATGTCCGCAGGGTATTACAGCGCCTCCTGGAGAACCAGTTGTTCGTCAAGGCCGAAAAATGTGAGTTCCACACTGATCAGACCTCCTTCCTTGGATTTATTATTGCTCGGAACCAGGTGCTTCCTGACCCTGCCAAGGTCAAAGCAGTGGTGGAATGGCCTGCACCCACCTCCAGAAAGCAGCTTCAGGGTTTCCTGGGGTTTGCTAATTTTTATAGGAGGTTCGTGCCCAACTTTGGTAATATTGCCCGTCCTTTGACTGCTCTCACCTCCCCTAAGATCCCATTTTGCTGGAGTAAGGAAGCAGTCGGTGCGTTTGAGAAGCTCAAGAGGGAGTTCGCCTCGGCCCGAGTCCTTACCCAGGTGGACCCGAAGCTGCAGTGCTTGGTGGAGGTGGACGCGTCTGATGCGGGAGTTGGAGCTGTACTCTCCCAACGGTCCCCTGAGGATGGTAAGATTCGCCCTTGTGCTTTTTTCTCTCAGCGTCTCACCCCTGCAGAGAGGAACTATAGCATCGGGGACAGGGAGTTACTGGCTGTGAAACTGGCCTTGGAAGAATGGAGACATTGGCTGGAGGGGGCTGCTCAGCCGTTTGTGGTTTGGACTGATCACCGTAACCTGGAGTACCTCAGGACGGCGAAGCGCCTGAATGCACGCCAGGCTCGCTGGTCCCTCTTCTTCGGCCGGTTTAACTTTACCATCACGTACCGGTCGGGAAGCAAGAACGGTAAGCCGGATGCCCTCTCCCAGCAGTTTGACCCCCCATCCTCCGAGGACCAGGAGACCCCTATCCTGCCGCCTTCCTGCGTCGTGGGCGCCCTGTCCTGGGGAATCTGCAAGACGGTTCGCCAGGCTCAGAAGACTGAGCCGGACCCCGGGGGGGGGGGGGGGGGGCGGGCCGCTTGTTTGTTCCACGCACTGTCCGAGGCAAGGTGATTGAGTGGGGTCACGCTTCCAAGTTGGCTTGTCATCCTGGAGTGGGTCGGACCGTGGATCTTTTCCAAAGGACCTTCTGGTGGCCAGGGTTACGGAGGGACGTTGTAGGCTACATCCGGGCTTGCGCTCAGTGCGCCACCGGGAAGACAACATCATCTCCCCCGGCGGGCTTACTACATCCGTTGCCGGTTCCTTCACACCCCCGGTCTCATGTAGCGATGGATTTTGTGACTGGGTTACCCACTTCAGATGACTACACCACGGTGTTGACCATTGTGGACCGGTTCTCGAAGGCGGCCCATTTTGTGCCACTTCGGGGTCTGCCTTCGGCCCAGGAGACTGCGGACCTCCTGGTGCAACATGTGGTCCATCTTCATGGCATCCCTGCGGATATTGTGTCTGACCGAGGACCCCAGTTTGTATCTCAAGTTTGGAAGGCTTTCTGTGCGGCACTAGGAGCCACAGCTAGCCTCTCTTCTGGTTATCACCCCCAAAGTAATGGTCAGTGCGAACGGGCTAATCAGGAGCTGGAAGCCGCCCTTCGTTGTGTCATCTCCTCCTGCTCATCCTCCTGGAGCAAGTTCCTGCCCTGGATTGAGTACGCTCACAACGCCACGATCTCCACGGCCACGGGCGTCTCCCCGTTTAAAGCTACTTGTGGGTTTGATCCTCCGTTGTTTCCTGAGGAGGAAAAGGAGATAGCGGTTCTTTCAGTCCAGGCACACATTAAGCGCTGCCGGCTAGTTTGGCTCCTCGCTCGTCAAGCCTTGCTGAAGACCACTAAACGTAATATCCAGGTGGCCAACCGGCATAGGAGACCTGCCCCGGACTATAAGGTGGGTCAGAAGGTTTGGTTGTCAACCCGGAATATTGGTGTGCCGGCTGAAAAACGTAAGCTTACTAAGTGCTTCATTGGCCCCTACACCATTAATCGTATTGTTAACCCTGTGTCTCTGCGCTTGTCTCTCCCCTCTTCGATGCGTAGCTGCCCCACCTTTCATGTCTCCCAGGTCAAGCCGTACGTCTCTGACCCCCTGTGCCCTGCTCCTGCGGCTCCCCCACCCCCAAGGATGATCGATGGCCATCCGGCCTGGGGGGTGACTGCCATCTTGGATGTCCGCAGGCGGGGTCGTGGCCTTCAGTATTTGGTGGACTGGGAGGGCTTTGGACCGGAGGATCGTTCTTGGATTCGCCCAGCGTTGATCCTGGATAAACAGCTGATTCGTGATTTCCATCGGGCGAATCCAGGTAGGATTGGGCAGGTGCCTGGAGGCACTGCTAGAGGGGGGAGTACTGTCATGGCGGCCTCTGGGCCGTCATTAACATCATTAACTCCAGCTGCGCACTGACCCACAGGTGTTAATCAGCAGTTGTTAAAAGCCAGCGTTGCTGACAGCCCGGCACGGAGTCGTCTGTCCTCCTCGTCGGAGAAAGAACCTGAACTCCGCTCTCTGGCCTCGTCAGGTTACTCTCTCGTCTCGTCTGGAACTTCTCTGGCTTCGTCAAGAACTTCTCTTACCTCATCAAGGACTTCTGTTCAGAGTCAAGCACGTAAGAGAACTGTCTGTTACTCTACTCCTAACCTCTACCCCTGTGCACAGGTGGACCCCCCTGGCGGCGGACCTGCGGCCCCAGCTGACGGGGTTACGCCAACACGCACACGTAGCGGTTCGCTACCACCACGACTACTGGTACGTCTTGCTCCTCAAATTCCTGAACTACTGCTGTATCAGTTGCAGGAGTATTGGCCACCATTATCAGTGGAGTTACTGTCATCAGCATCTGTTGTCTCATCGTCACCACGCTCTGTGGATTCACTCACCTCGTCATCATCTGGATTGTCATCGTCCCGGCCTGTGGTGTCACAGCCGGAGTCACTGGAAGATTTGTCCTTATCACAGCCACGGGTGGAAGCCCTAGCACGTTCACGGACACCTTCACCTCCACGTTGCACGGCCGCTGGTTCTCAGCAGGACGTAACCTGTGCTCCTGCCAAGTAAGCCTCACTACCTGTAGCTTGTCACTTGCGTGGGACAAAAGTAATTGTTTGTGCTTGTATGTTCCAAGGTTGCCGGGTCTCCGTCCAGGGTGCTCAGCTCCAGTGACCAGAACTCTATCCACGCACTCACACTTGCACTACACACCCTTTCACTCTAATAAAGATTATTGTTCACTATCTGTCCGTGTCAGTGTCTGTCTCCTGGGTCCCGAAACATGTCATATAGCCTACAATTAGGGAGGGATCATGTGTTTCTGAGCCCTCCCTTAGTTATGCTGCTAATAGGTTTAGTCAGCCGGGGGACCTCCAGTAATGCACTGGGCCTCACTCCTTTCCTCACTCTCTATGAAATATTTTTTTTTTTTTTTTTTTTTGCTGGTCATTAACATCTGTTTGTTCTCTCCCATAGATTGAGTCCCCATCGTGCTGTTTGCTCTCTACATGTCTGTTCTTTTCTTCTTCTCTATCCCCTCACCCCCCAGCCAGTCGCAGCAGATGACTGCCCCTCCCTGAGCCTGGTTCTGCTGGAGGTTTCTTCCTGTTAAAAGGGAGTTTTTCCTCTCCACCGTCGTCAAGTGCTTGCTCACAGGGGATCGCCTGATTGCTGGGGTCTTTCTGCAACTGTGGGGGTTCCCCCCTACAGTTGATAGTGCTATGAGATGACTGTTGTTGTGAAATGGCGCTATATAAATAAAGTTGAATTGAATTGAATTGAATTGTCACCCTCCATAGCTACTGGTATTTTCCTAGTTGTATACCGGAGGGGACCATTGTGTAAGTCTATTGCGTCTTTTGCATTCAATACTATTAGGTTGTCATGTCTTTTTGCCATCTCTGCGAGCAGCCCTGCTTAGGTTGTACAGTCTGACAGCCGTAGGTAGGAAGGACCTGCGGAATCTCTCGGTTGTGCACCTAGGATGATGTAGTCTGCTGCTAAATGAGCTCCTTAGTGCATTCAGTGTGTCCTGCATAGGGTGGAACTTGGACTCCAGCAGAGATGACAGCTTAGCCACCATCCTTCTCTCTCCCATCTCCTCCACTGGGTCAAGGCGCTGCCCCAGGACAGAGCTAGCTTTCTTGATCAGTTTGTTCAGTCTCTTCCTATCGGCTGCTGTAATGCCACTGCCCCAGCAGACCACTCCAAAAGTGATGGCTGATGCCACCACCGTGTCGTAGAATGTCTTCAGCAGCGGCCCTTGTACACCAAAAGACCTGAGTCTCCTCAGTAGGAACAGCCTGCACTGTTCCTTCTTGTAGAGTGTGTCAGTATTGTGTGACCAGTCTAGTTTATTGTTCAGATGAACACCCAGGTACTTGTAGGATGTCACCATCTCGATGTCTGTTCCCTGTATATTTACTGGTGCTGTGAGGGGTTGTCCTTGCCTGCGGCAGTCCACCACCAGCTCCTTAGTTTTCCTCGCGTTGATCTGGAGGCAGTTCCGATGGCACCAGTCCACAAAGTCCTGGATAAGCCCTCTGTACTCAGCTTCATCTCCGTTGGAGATGAGGCCAACGATCGCAGAGTCATCAGAGAACTTCTGTAGATGGCAGTGTGTTGTGTTGTGTTGTGTGAGAAGTCCGCAGTATAAAGGGTGAACAGGAAGGGAGCCAGAACCGTTCCCTGGGGGGCCCCCGTGCTACCGATGATCGTGTCGGACACACAGTCCCGGATTCTCACAAACTGTGGCCGGTTTGTGAGGTAGTCCAGGATCCATGATGACAGGTGCTGATCCACCCCTGCGCACAGCAGCTTGTCCTTCAGGATCATAGGTTGGATGGTGTTGAAAGCACTGGACAAGTCAAAGAACATGATCCTCACCGCATTCCCGGGCTTCTCCAGGTGGAACAGAGAACGGTGAAGGAGGAACATGACCGCATCCTCCACCCCAATGCCATGCTGGTAGGCGAACTGGAGTGGATCCATCGCTGGTCCCACCAGGGGGCGGAGGTGAGCAAGGAGCAGTCTCTCCAGGGTCTTCATCATGTGGGACGTCAGGGCCACTGGTCTGTAGCTGTTCAGATCTTTGGGGTGGGAAATCTTTGGTACAGGTACCACACAAGATGTTTTCTACAACTGTGGTACCCTCCCCAGCTTCAGGCTGAGGTTGAAGATGTACTCCACAATCCCACACAGCTGGTCTGCACAGGACTTGAGGAGCTTTGCACTGATGCCGTCCGGTCCCGACGCCTTCCTCGCCTTGATCTTCCTCAGCTCCGTCCTCACCTGGGTCTTAGTGAGGGTCAGGTTGGGGGGCTGTGTGTTGGGAGTGGGGGGGGGGGTGATGGTGGAGTGGGGAGTGGGCAGCAGGACTTGATGTCTTCAGAGGCAGCAGTGGTTGTCGTGCAGTCGGGGGGGGGGCGGTTGGTCAAACCTATTGAAAAACAGATTCAGATTGTTCGCCCACTCCCTGCCCCCCGTGGCCTGGGGGGAGGTATTCTGGAGCCCAGAGATGGTTTTAAGGTTTCTCCAGACCCCACCAATGTCACTCTGTTGCAGCTTGTCCTCCATCTTCTTCCTGAAGCTGTCCTTGCCTTCTCTGATCTTCCTCCTCAGCTCCCTCTGTACGGACTTCAGCATCTCCCTGTTCCCCGACCTGAAGATCCTCTTCTTCTGTCTCAGAAGTGTTTTTATCTCAGAGTTGATCCAGGGTTTGTTGTTTGAGCAACACCGTATGGTCTTGGTGGGTACGATGTTGTCCACACAGAAGCTGATGTAGTCCGTGATGGTGTGAGTGAGGCCATCGATGTCCTCACCATGTGGATCGCAGAGCTGCTCCCAGGCAGTGGTTTCAGAACAGTCCTTTAGAGCATCCATTGCCTCCTCAGACCATAACTTCACTGTGCGCATGACCGGGGGTTGTCTGTGCACTAGGGGTTTGTACACCGGCCGGAGATGAACCAAGTTCATCAACCAGCCAACCAAGTTTCCCCTCTGGGGATCAATAAAGTATACTAAATCTAAAAAATCTAAAAGTTGTGATCCGATCTCCCGAGTGGGGGGAGTGGTGATGAGGTGTACGCCTCCTTAGTGTTTGCGTAGAATAAGTCCTGTGTTTTATTGTCTCTAGTGTGGCATGTGACATACTGGGTGAACGTGGGTAGAATGGGAGACAGTGAAACATGGTTGAAATCGCCTGAGATGAGGAGAAGAGCATCTGGGTGTTCTGTCTGCAGCCTGCCAGTTACTGAGTGGATGACGTCACGTGGTGTCCCAGTGTTCGCCGTCGGATTTGCATAAATAACAATGCAGATCACGTGTGAGTATTCCCTCGGGAGATAGGTAGGCCGCATGCTAACAGCTAGCAACTCGATGTCTTTGCTGCAGTGTTGTTGTTTAACAGTGATATGTCCCGGTCTGCACCAGTTGTTATTAACATAGATCATCACTCCATCGCCCCTTGCTTTGCCACTGTCAGGTGTTCGGTCTGCCCGTATCACATGGAAACCCTCTAGTTCAATGTTAGCATCTACTGCTAGTTCAGTTAGCCACGTCTCTGTAAACAATAGAAGGCAGCACTCCCGGTATATGCTATCGTAGCAGGAGATAGCCACTAGCTCATCTAACTTTCCCAATATAGATCGTACATTCCCCATAACAATGGATGGGAGGGTGGGTCTGTACCTTATATTCCTTGGCCACCGTTTTACCCCAGCCCGACGCCCACGTCATTTTTGCCTTATTTCTCCCGGTACGTCGAGTTTTTCCGTTAGCACCGAGTGGCGGTTAAGTACTAGCAGCTTTTCCCTGCTGTACCGTCTCCTGCTGTAAACAGTGGCTCCGTCCACCGGCTCGGGAGACATTTGGGGCGATCTGTGTGTCCGTGATGTGTATGGTGTCGCCGGATCAGAAAGTTGTCACCGGATCAGAAAGATAGAGGAAGAAAAAACTCAGAATTGAGCTGCTGTTGCAAAAAGGCAGCCGACTCGTGTGGCGCCGGAACTATAACTATTTTAGTTTACGCATATATGTAGTTTATTTAGGATGACTCCTGGACACCTCCCACTTGAGGTGTTTCGGGCACGTCCAACAGGGAGGAGACCACGGGGCAGACCCAGGACATGCTGGAGAGACTACATCTCCCAGCTGGCCTGGGAACGTCTTGGTATCCTCTCTGAAGAGCTGGAGCAGGTGGCTGGGGAGAGGGAAGTTTGGGCTTCTCTGCTTGAGCTGCTGCCTCTGTGACCCGAACCTCTGGAAAAGTGATAGAAAATGGATGGATGGATGAATGGTGTAGTTTATAGTCTATCGTCAGTAAACTCATGCACTACTATAACAGGACACGTTTACAAATATTTGAGACCAATTCTAGTGCATCCTTTTATATTTTAGGAATGTTATAAATACAAAACACCGAACATTATTGTACACAGCAGAATGACCTGTTTGGCTGCAACTCTTGCATCAGTGTTGCCCATTTGTCAGTAAATATTTAAATAAAAATGATTTATTTCGTTATTTGGGAATTTTTGTCTGCAGTTTGGTGACGCTTGTCATTTAGTCAAGCCGTGCATGTGGCTGCATATGATATGCAATTGATCTGGGCATTCTGCTCCACAATCATGGTGGTATTATTATTAACTTTTAAATTTTACATAGCCGTGCAGGCACACCGAGAGGAATGCCATTGGCAATGGTGAGTTGTTATCCTGCAAAGGGACTCCCGTCTACCGCTGACTGGGCGGGCTGGGCTTGCTTCCCTGTGAAGGACAGTGTTCCGCCTGCTAGTTCTCCAACACCGGTGTTCTTTAGGCAGACCCTGGGTCCCCGCTGGCATTCCCTGAATTATCCTTTAGACATACGCAATCTCTCCAACACCGGTGTTCTTTAGGCAGACCCCGGGTCCCCGCTGGCATTCCCTGAATTATCCTTTAGACATACGCAATCACGGCAACATTATAGTATCATTTTTTTAAGCATTACATTGTCACTGTTCTCTCTTTCTTGTCAAATTTGTCACTTTTTACTTCCTTTTTTTGTTTGCAAAGCGCTGTGGTGACTGACTGGTCATGATGCCACGTATTATCCAATCAGCATGGTCGTGATACCGTGTGTGACGACGGAGTGTCGCCACTGTTGTGATTTATTGTATGTGTGATTATGTTATATTTGTAATATTGTAAATGTTATTATGATTGTTTGTTAAAAGTACACACATTATTTCTAGGATCTGTCTTTGTCTAATTGGAATGCCTTTGTGAGATAATTGCTATGGTTAATTATTTGGGTAAACAATTGGTAATTATTTAATCCACATACCTTTGCCAACATGCTTCCTGAGGGTGTCCGGGCAAAAGACTCTGTTAGGGGTTGAAGGCCTTTTTGAGGGACACCAGCAGGAAGGAAGCATGTGATGGTGAGTTAGAGGGGTGATTTAAAATTAGTAAATAGGGGTTTAAATTATTTATTGAATTATTTATGGTGTTATTTATTTTGTGTTAGTTATATTTATTCTGTATATAGGTGGGGAATTATTTATGGTCTTTTAGATGTTAGTGGGTATATGTGGAAAATGGAAAAATGTTATTGTTTTACCTGGGACATATGGTATGTTCTAATTGATGTTAATTATCTCAAATAGTATATAACAGCTGTTTTTGGTTAGTAGTTGTGGTCAAGAGAATCAATGATGATGATGATGGCTGATGGACAAATTTAAGTCGTGGTAAATCGTATCGGATGTTTGAAGTTATTACCTGTAAGTTTTGGAATAAAAATGGAAAACTGTTGATTGCTAAATTGCCTCAAAGCCTCCTTGCATAAGAGACTTATTATCCAATCAGCATGGCCGTGATGCCACATATTATCCAATCAGTACAGAGTCAGTCCGAAACCCTGCCCACACTTCCTGAAGCCAGGGCATGAAGAGAGAGAGGTGACACAGCGGTGGCTAAACTTATATTGATAAAAATTACATATTTTGACTGAGTGACTCCATACTTGGGGATGCACACCCTCATAACCTCAGCAAAGCACTTATAAAATCTGAGGTCAGTCTGATGAATGGTTTGGGAGATATCTGAGGAACAGACAGACAGACAGACACAGAGATTTGGTGCATTTATAGATAGATAAAGACACACACACACATAATCCATATCTGTTCATATATAAACACCTTTATTTTATTACAATAGAATCAAGTTTTCATCTTTATCCAACTAGTTTCATCTTTATCTACCTAGACGATAAAATCCATCGTACTTGGAAGAGTACCAGAGTACACTCTGGAAGTGAATAATCCTGTTATCTCATTGGTTCATCATAAACGAGACCTCATCATCAGGTGACAGTGATGAAAAGTTGAAATTGTTTCAGTTTCCTAGGATTGCATTGTGAGCCTGCCTGTGCACATTGTCATATTGTGTTGTTTCAAAGAGGAGGACTTACAAATATTGCTTCACACTGGCTTCCTTGAAAATTAATAGACAAATAGTGATGTGTGGTGCTGCCCCAATTTACTTAACCTGATTGATAAAACAGACAAGTTATATCATTTGTTAGAAAAGTGAATTTAAAAATACAAATAAGCTACACACAAACACAGTAAATATTTCTGTAAACATTTTGTTTTTATCAAACACATTTTATTTTGCTTTCTTATACAACACATAACAACAAACACAACACACAAGCCCGAGTTAAAATAATTGATAATAGAATAAATAATACAAACACAGAATTATGACCAGCTGGCCATAGTCGTTGTCGGCTCCAGCTCATGTCCGAGCATTGGTTTCGTCTTAGTTTTCAGGACGTTGCCATCTGTGATCGATGTCGATGGCGGATGTGGCTCTGAAGGCCCAGCCTATGATAGAACTGTCGTGGGCAGAAGTCACATTTTATTGTGGGGGACGTGGTTGGTTTTGTTTTTCTTGTCTTCGTTTGTGTTTATCATCATCCTGTTGTTTTCTGTGCCTCTCAAATGAGTCTGTGCCTTCCCAAGTTCTTCTTCTCCAGGCTGCTCTGCCGGTGGCAAGTTGTTTCCAAGATCTTTTGTCTATGTTGGCTTGCTTCAGGGAACATTTTACCTGGTCCTTGTAGCGCAGTTTTGGCCTACCATGTGGTCTTTTTCCTGTCTCAAGCTCCCCCTGGAGCATGATTCGTGGTAGTCTGGTGGGGTCCATCCGTACGACATGTCCTGTCCATCGAAGGCGGTGCTGCAAGATGGTAGCTTCCACACTAGGCAGCAGAGCACGCTTGAGAATCTCATTGTTTGAAAGTCGATCCTCCCAACGAGTGCCAAGTATTTGTCTGAGCTTTCTCTGTTGGAAGTTCTCAAGGCGCTTGATATCGCGACGGTACAAGGTCCAGGCTTCACAGGCGTAAAGAAGGGTGGAAAGAACAACGGCTCGAAAAACCATGATTTTGGTGCGGATGGTTATTGCATGATTATTGAAGACTCAATGACAAAGGCGTCCATATGCGGAGTGTGCAGCTTTTATGCGGTTTTCGATGTCCTTTGCACATGTTGGTATTTTTGAGAGGATGCTACCAAGGTAAGAGAAATGCTCCACTTCATCGACAGGATTTCCGTTAATCTTAAGGTTGATCCTTGAGGAAGTTTGACCAGGTGCTGGTTGGTTGAGGATTTTGGTTTTGTCAGTGTTAACTTCCATTCCAAAATGCTCATAAGAGTCATTATAAATGGTAGCTATCCTATGGAGGTCATCAACAGTCTGAGCTGGTGTGGCATTATCGTCTGCAAACTGCAATTCATGAACACTGGAGACTGAGGTTTTGGATTTCGCGCGAAAGCGAGCAAGATTAAAAAGCCCCCCATCCAAGCGGTATCGCAGATTGATACCAGGGGTTGTTGGTGGTATTTCATTTAGCATTGCAGCCATATACAACAAAAAGCAGGTTGGAGCAAGGACACATCCTTGCTTGAGACCACTAGTGATGGGATAAGGGTCTGAGAGGGTATTCTGGTGGCAAACCCTACCAACCATGCCATCGTGAAGAGCGCGAACGAGAGCGATAAAATCATCTGGACATCCAAAACGAGCAAGAACAGCCCACATAGCAGGGCAAGGAACTCGATCAAAGGCCTTCTTGAGGTCCCAGAAGATGAACATAAGTGGTTGTTGTTGTTCTTGGCTCTTTTCCTGGAGTTGTCGAGCACAGAATATCATATCTACTGTACCACGAGAGGGTCTAAAGCCACATTGGGACTCAGGAAGTACATCCTTGGCTACTACAAGAAGACGGTTGAGAAGGATACGAGCAAAGATCTTGCTTGCAATGCTCGGTAGTGAGATGCCGCGGTAGTTTCTGCAGTTCTCTCTATCTCCCTTCTTGAAAATGGTGACTATATTTGCATTTTAAAAGTCACTTGGTAACGTCTTGGTTTCCCATATTTTAAGTAGAAGCTGCATTAAATAGTTTTTCACCTCGGGACCTCCATGAAGATAGAACTCCAGCGGGATGTTATCTGGTCCTGGTGCTTTGCCTGTCTTCATGTGCTTTATAGCTTTATTTAGCTCATGTAGTGAAGGTGGTGTAGGCATCCACTCGTGAGTGGGGTGTTGTGGGGTCTTGCAGAAGAGATCCCTAGGGGTGCAAAAGTGACTATTTAATAGACTCTCAAAGTGGGACTTCCAACGGTCAAGGATCCCCTTGGTGTCTGTGATAATGGTGGAGCCATTTGCATCTTTTAGGCTGCCCACAGATGATCTGGTGGGGCCAAAGATCTCCTTCGTTGCAGCATAAAAACGGCGCATATCCCGTTGATCGGCATATTTTTGCAAATCTTCTGCTTTTTGCTGCCACCAAGTGTTTTGGGCTTTACAAATCCCTCTCTGGCATGCCGCTTTTGCTTGCTGGTGTTTCTGTTGATTCTTTGCAGACGGATCATTTTCAAACGCAAGACGTGCATGGCATTTAGCCTCTATGAGGTCGGTGATTGTTTCATCATTCTCATTGAACCAGTCTTGGTTTTTCTTGTGTTTGTGACCAATCGTTTCTTTGGCGGCAGCAGTCAATGCATCACGGAGAGTGGTCCATCGGTCTTCAATTGAGGCATTGTCTGGAAGGCTCAGTTCATTCATGTTTCTACCAATGGCCTCTCTAAAGGACTGCAACATTTGGGGATTGCGGAGCTTGTCACAGTCAAAGCAATGGTGAGGAACATTTGCCAAAATGCGTTTGGTGGCCGCCGGATCGTAATATTGAGTTGGGAGATCAGGAGGCGGTGATCTGTCCAGCAGTCATCTGCTCCAGGCATGGATCGTGTGATGCGGACATCATTTCGGTCTCTTGTTTTTGTGAGGACATAGTCGAGGGTGTGCCACTTTTTGGAGCGAGGGTGTTTCCAGGTCATCTTCTGGCGATGGGGGAGTTGGAAAAGGGTGTTTGTTACAATAAGATTGTGTTCGGCACAAAGGCCCAGTAAAAGTTCCCCATTTGCATTGCATTTTCCCATACCATGGTGGCCTATGATGCCTTTCCACAGCTGGTGGTCACTGCCAACTCTGGCATTGAAGTCACCCAGAATAACAAGCTTGTCAGATTCTGGGACTGTCAGAATAGTATGTGTGAGCTGTTCATAGAAGGAGGTCTTGCTTTCATCTTCAGATGTAAGTGTAGGCGCATACACTGAGATCAGAGTGAGGAAACGTTTTTGGGTGAGCGGAATTCGGATGGTCATTATTCGCTCATTGATTGCAGTTGGGACAAGGTTGTGTTGGTCCACAAGCTGGGATCAGATGGCAAAGCCTACACCATGGATATGTGGATCTTCTGTATCCTTTCCCTTCCAGAAAATGGTGTAGTTTGATCCAGTTTCCTTGATGTTGCCTTCCTCAGCAAGTCTAGTCTCACTTAGAGCTGCTATGTCGATGTTAAAGCGTGCAAGTTCTTTACATACCAGAGCTGTACGATGTTCTGGGCGCTCGCTGCTCCTCGTGTCCTGCAGTGTGCGGATGTTCCAAGCACTCAGGATGAAGGGTTTTGTAATGAGAAATCCAATCGGTGGTTGAGAATCCAGGCGATGGTTGAGAGCGGTTGAGTTTGAGTTTTTATGGTTTTGATATGTAGGTCGACCGCTGTGATGGGTAATCTGCCAGCCGCGGCATGCTAGCCAGATAAGTCTGCAGTGTCCGATGTTTGCCCCACCTTTTCTAGGGGCCTCCCAATATGGGGTGGGCTGCGGGAGTCCTAAATAGGCCAGCCCAGTCGCGGATCCAGCTACCGACATCCAATGTCACTGCAGAGTTCATTGGAAGGCGATCATCTTAGATCCGCCGCCAATGTGTGGCTGCGAGCTAGAGGCTTCCAGTCATACCAAACCTGCCCCGTTACGCGCAGTTCCATCGCCATTGGGCTTGAAGGGATCGTCCGAGTTGAAGACGAAGGCCAATCGCTTGTGAATTTGTTTAGGGTGGTCGTGGCTGCGCGAGGGCCACGCACATGCTCTTGGCCATCAGCATGTCCAACGCGGTTCGGCAGGCCGAAATGTGCGATTTGGCCATAGTAATAGTTAAACAAAAAGGGGGAGGAAAAAGAAAAGAAAAATCCCAAATAATTATTACAATTGCATCTGTACTCTAAGCATCCTTCCACAGTTCAAATAAGCACATTCTGAGGGCATCATTCCATTTCATCTGCACAACAGAGCTCCATCTATACGATATAAAGTCAACATAAGGTATTCACATCCAGTGTATCCTTCCCCTTCATAATAATTTCGCGTATGTCTGTGGGCAAGTATTCTATTAAGGGCTGCCAAATATGCATAAAAATGTTATTGTTTCCTTTTAGTTTGGCACTAAGCCTTTCCATTGGTAACACTGAATATTTCTTTGTACCACTGAGTTACAGTAGGTGGTTTCTCGTGGATCCAATTAAACAGTATACATTTTCTAGCTAAACCTAGGAGTTTATTTAGTAGTTTAGTTTGTTTGGCATTCATGCTACTTTCTTCAGTCGGCAGCCCCAATAGAAACTGGCCCGGATCTTTATATATCTTATACTTTAATATATCACTGATTTCTTTAGATACATACATCCAAAACGTAGCGATTTTTGGGCAAGACCAAAAACAATGTACATATGTCCCCATTGTCAGTTTGCATTTAAGACATAATGATGATTTATTAGAATCAATTTTATTCAATATATAAGGTGTCCTGTGTTGTCTATGTAATATTTTATACTGCATTTCTTTAAATTTATTGCTAATAAATATGAATGAATAGTTTGAGAACACTTTCTCCATGCCTCTTCATCAAAGCCACTTTGAAGATCTTCCTCCCATCTTTTAACTAATTTTCCCATATCATATTTTTTTTTATAGTTCTGCAGGCTTTTATAAAAGTATGAAATGTGACCTTTATTTAATTTGAAGTTTATTATGAGTCTCTCAATTGGTCCTAATGAGATTGCATTCTGTAAAGATTTATTGTTTGTTGTAATGAAGTATCGGGCTTGGAGAAAGGCAAAAAAATCTTTTTTTTGTAAATTAAAGGTATTTTGAGCTTGTGTGAAGGACGTAAATACATTATTCTCATCGAACAGGTCTCCTATCACTCTCACTCCCGCTTCATACCAAGATCTAAATATGGCGTTATTAACACCAGGAGGAAAATCTCTATTATTCATGAGTGGGGTGAGATATGAAAAGGTACTTTTTCTATCAGTGAATTTATTCATGTCTTGCCAGATCTTAATGGAGTTTGACAGAATTGGATTGTCCCTGACTTTTATAGACATTTTATACAAGTGAGTTCCCCCAATAGTTCAAAGGGGTCACACCCCCATGAATCTATTGGGTTTTCTTTTCTTTCCACAAAGCCACGAACCCATCCGTGAATAATTCTGCCATTACAGGCCCAGTTGTACAGTATAAGGTTAGGAAATGCAAGACCTTTATCCTTGGGCAACTGCAGAGTCTTCATACTAATCCTGGGTTTTCTCCCTTGCTATATAAAATGTGACAGATCTTTTTCAATCTCTTTTGCCAATTTCTTAGAGATATAAACAGGTAACATCTACATTGGGTATAATAGGCGTGGTATCACATTCATTTTTAACAAATGAATTCTACCCATCCAAGAAATTGTCAGATCCTTCTATCTTATTAGATCCTTCTTAATACTCTTATGTACAGTATGAAAGTTCAAGTTCAGTAGGTTTTGAACATTTGGTGTAATATTAATCCCCAAATATGAGAGCCCTGAGGTAGACCAAGAAAAAGGAAAATCAGGGAGATTTGGTAAGTTCTTGTCATACCCAATTGGCATAGCCAAAGATTTATCAAGGTAGATCTTGTACCCTGAGAAAGACCCAAAGGTTTCAATAACTGACAATAAAGCTGGTATAGATTCTTCTGGGTTTATGATAAACAACAAAACATCATCCGCATACAGGACAATTTTGAATATACAGTGGGGAAAAAAGTATTTAGTCAGCCACCAATTGTGCAAGTTCTCCCACTTAAAAGATGAGAGAGGTCTCCAATTTTCATAATAGGTATACCTCAACTATGAGAGACAAAATGAGAAAAAAAAATCCAGAAAAACACATTGAAGGATTTTTAATGAATTAATTGGTAAATTCCTCAGTAAAATAAGTATTTGGTCAATAACAAAAGTTCATCTCAATACTTTGTTATATACCCTTTGTTGGCAATGTAAGAGGTCAAATGTTTTCTGTAAGTCTTCACAAGGTTTTCACACACTGTTGCTGGTATTTTGGCCCATTCTTCCATGCAGATCTCCTCTAGAGCAGTGATGTTTTGGGGCTGTCGCTGGGCAACACAGACTTTGAATGAATGAATGAATGAATGAATGAATGAATGAATTTATTTCGGATAGTACAGTACAGGTTAAAAGAAACTGTATAATATAACAACAAGGTCAAATTAGACAAAGACTCCTTCTTCTATACAATTCCACGTGAGTTATCCGAAATGGGTGATGGCTGAAGCCGCAGCTTATATTGCCCACCCATATTCCATCCAAGAATTCAAAAGAGAAAAAAGAGAAAACAAGACAAGAGCGATTACAATTTAAAACAAAGCTAAGACAAAATGTGACTGAGAGAAAAAAAAGAAAACTAAGCTAAGTTAAGCAGTTACTATTCAAAACAAATCTAAGACAAAATGTCACAGAGAAAAAAAGAAAAAAAAACAAAAAACAAAAAACAAAAAAAAAACTAAGCTACAACACAATACAGGCTGGATATGTCAATCCTTATGTGAGTTTACATGTCGTCTTGTAAATATGTAAATAAATGTAAATAAATATGTAAATATGTAAATAAATGTAAATAAATATGTAAATATGTAAATAAATACTTTCAACTCCCTCCAAAGATTTTCTATGGGGTCGAGATCTGGAGACTGGCTAGGCCACTCCAGGACCTTGAAATGCTTCTTACGAAGCCACTTCTTCATTGCCCGGGCGGTGTGTTTGGGATCATTGTCATGCTGAAAGACCCAGCCACGTTTCATCTTCAATGCCCTTGCTGATGGAAGAAGGTTTTCACTCAAAATCTCACGATACATGGCCCCATTCATTCTTTCCTTTACACAGATCAGTTGTCCTGGTCCCTTTGCAGAAAAACAGCCCCAAAGTATAATGTTTTCACCCCCATGCTTCACAGTAGGTATGGTGTTCTTTCTCCTCCAAACACGACAAGTTGAGTTTTTACCAAAAAGTTCTATTTTGGTTTCATCTGACCATATGACATTCTCCCAATCCTCTTCTGGATCATCCAAATGCTCTCTAGCAAACTTCAGACGGGCCTGGACATGTACTGGCTTAAGCAGGGGGACACGTCTGACACTGCAGGATTTGAGTCCCTGGCGGCGTAGTGTGTTACTGATGTAGCCTTTGTTACTTTGGTCCCAGCTCTCTGCAGGTCATTCACTAGGTCCCCCCGTGTGGTTCTGGGATTTTTGCTCACCGTTATCTTCATCATTTTGACCCCACGGGGTGAGATCTTGCGAGGAGCCCCAGATCGAGGGAGATTATCAGTGGTCTTGTATGTCTTCCATTTTCTAATAATTGCTCCCACAGTTGATTTCTTCACACCAAGCTGCTTACCTATTGCAGATTCAGTCTTCCCAGCCTGGTGCAGGTCTACAGTTTTGTTTCTGGTGTCCTTTGACAGCTCTTTGGTCTTGGCCATAGTGGAGTTTGGAGTCTGACTGTTTGAGGTCGTGGACAGGTGTCTTTTATACTGATAACGAGTTCAAACAGGTGCCATTAATACAGGTAACGAGTGGAGGACAGAGGAGCCTCTTAAAGAAGAAGTTACAGGTCTGTGAGAGCCAGAAATCTTGCTTGTTTGTAGGTGACCAAATACTTATTTTACTGAGGAATTTACCAATTAATTCATTAAAAATCCTTCATTGTGATTTTCTGGATTTTTTTTTCTCATTTTGTCTCTCATAGTTGAGGTATACCTATGATGAAAAATGGAGACCTCTCTCATCTTTTAAGTGGGAGAACTTGCACAGTTGGTGGCTGACTAAATACTTTTTTGCCCCACTGTAGATAGTAAAATCTTCTCCAAGATATTAGCAAACAGACTTGAACACTATCTCCCCCTACTAATTAAGCCAAACCAGACGGGTTTTATTAAGAACAAAACTTCCCAAACTAATATGAGAAAAGTATTCAACATTATTCAACATACAAATATGAATCAGAAACATGGTCTTATTATTTCACTGGATGCGGAGAAGGCTTTCGATCGCGTAGAGTGGCCTTACCTTTTCACAGTAATGAGAAAATTTGACTTGGGAGAGGACTTTATCAACTTGGTCAAGCTAATATATTATTCACCTAGAGCTAGTGTGCTTATAAATGGTGCAAAGTCATCTGAATTTACACTTGGGAGAGCTACTTGACAGGGAGTCCCTATATCGCCACTAATATTTGCCTTGGCCATTGAACCACTGGCAGAGGCTATTAGAAGTCATAACAGCATTATTGGCTTCCAAATTAAAAATAATACAGTGGGGCAAAAAAGTATTTAGTCAGCCACCAACTGTGCAAGTTCTCCCACTTAAAAGATGAGAGAGGTCTCCAATTTTCATCATAGGTATACCTCAACTATGAGAGACAAAATGAGAAAAAAAAATCCAGAAAATCACATTGAAAGATTTTTAATGAATTAATTGGTAAATTCCTTGGTAAAATAAGTATTTGGTCACCTACAAACAAGCAAGATTTCTGGCTCTCACAGACCTGTAACTTCTTCTTTAAGAGGCTCCTCTGTCCTCCACTCGTTACCTGTATTAATGGCACCTGTTTGAACTCGTTATCAGTATAAAAGACACCTGTCCACAACCTCAAAGTCAGACTCCAAACTTCACTATGGCCAAGACCAAAGAGCTGTCAAAGGACACCAGAAACAAAATTGTAGACCTGCACCAGGCTGGGAAGACTGAATCTGCAATAGGTAAGCAGCTTGGTGTGAAGAAATCAACTGTGGGAGCAATTATTAGAAAATGGAAGACATACAAGACCACTGATAATCTCCCTCGATCTAGGGCTCCTCGCAAGATCTCACCCTGTGAGGTCAAAATGATGAAGATAACGGTGAGCAAAAATCCCAGAACCACACGGGGGGACCTAGTGAATGACCTGCAGAGAGCTGGGACCAAAGTAACAAAGGCTACATCAGTAACACACTACGCCGCCAGGGACTCAAATCCTGCGGTGCCAGACGTGTCCCCCTGCTTAAGCCAGTACATGTCCAGGCCCGTCTGAAGTTTGCTAGAGAGCATTTGGATGATCCAGAAGAGGATTGGGAGAATGTCATATGGTCAGATGAAACCAAAATAGAACTTTTTGGTAAAAACTCAACTTGTCGTGTTTGGAGGAGAAAGAACACCATACCTACTGTGAAGCATGGGGGTGAAAACATACATTGGGGCTGTTTTTCTGCAAAGGGACCAGGACGACTGATCTGTGTAAAGGAAAGAATGAATGGGGCCATATATCGTGAGATTTTGAGTGAAAACCTTCTTTCATCAGCAAGGGCATTGAAGATGAAACGTGGCTGGGTCTTTCAGCATGACAATGATCCCAAACACACCGCCCGGGCAATGAAGAAGTGGCTTCGTAAGAAGCATTTCAAGGTCCTGGAGTGGTCTAGCCAGTCTCCAGATCTCGACCCCATAGAAAATCTTTGGAGGGAGTTGAAAGTCCGTGTTGCCCAGCGACAGCCCCAAAACATCACTGCTCTAGAGGAGATCTGCATGGAGGAATGGGCCAACATACCAGCAACAGTGTGTGAAAACCTTGTGAAGACTTACAGAAAACGTTTGACCTCTTACATTGCCAACAAAGGGTATATAACAAAGTATTGAGATGAACTTTTGTTATTGACCAAATACTTATTTTACTGAGGAATTTACCAATTAATTCATTAAAAATCCTTTAATGTGATTTTCTGGATTTTTTTTTTCTCATTTTGTCTTTCATAGTTGAGGTATACCTATGATGAAAATTGGAGACCTCTCTCATCTTTTAAGTGGGAGAACGTGCACAATTGGTGGCTGACTAAATACTTTTTTTCCCCACTGTATATGTTTATATCTACACACTAGTGCAAGTATAAGGTAACATCAAAGAAGGGAAGATAAAACAAAAAAAGTAAAAAAAAATAAATAAAAAATAACAAAAATAACAGAAAAGATAAAAAAATAAATAAAAAAAATTAAAAAAGGGAGAGGGAAAGGGGGGGGGGAATAGGTATACTAAGGCTAACTACTCTATTTTTAGATTTATCTTTAGACATTACAAGTACTAAAAGTTTATTCTCACAAATAAATCCATTTAATCCATTTAACTCGAGCAGTCTCAGCAGCATCAACAGAACAAAAACAATCCTAACAAAAACGTCAAAATGAGCACTTCTCAGGGCTGAGGGGAAACGGCACCTCTTGCACGCACACGCACAGTCTAGTCCGCTGATCTTCTTCATATCCAACAGTCAATGTGTCGCTGCTCACTCCCGATTCAAACTTCTCCATGTCTCATTATACTCATGTAGTCACTCTAATATGGTGTAAACAAAGCGGTGGGCTAACTCCATTTAAATCTAGACCACCTTAATCAGTCACCTATAAATATTAACTCTTCAATTATATTTCTACCGTCGCAGTCATCCACACAGTTCTCCATTATCATGTTCTTACCAGCCTGTTTGTTCACAGGGCCATGTCCATCGTCTCCATGAAGCTTTCAGCCTTCTCTGCCGTGTCAAAAGAAAGCTCCTTATTATTATAGGTGAAGCTGAGGGTCGCTGGATATTGCATCCTGAACCTGATGTTTTTCCCGATCAGCTTCTGGCACACTGCTTTGAAGCGTCTCCTCTGTTGCAAAATATTTTGTGGCAAATCTTGTCGGATGGTGATTCTTGCTCCTTCATATTCCAGATTTTGTTTGCCACTAAGCATTAAAATCTTGGTCTTGTCTGCAGGATAGTGGAGCTTCATTATAACAGCCCGAGGGCTATCTGGTTTAGGGCGGCCAAGTCCTCTGTGGCATCTGTCCAGCCTTATCCTACCTTCTTTGGACTCCATATTAAGTAGCTTGGGTAGCCAGGTTTCAAAGAATGACAATACATTCTTTCCTTCAATTCCTTCCTTGACGCCGAAGACTCTGATGTTGTCCCGACGGGACCGTGCCTCTTGGTCATCCATACGATTAGTGAGGGCGGCTAGCTTAGCTTCTGCTTCAGCTAACCTACCCTCAAGTTCAGCGATAATGTCCTCGGCATTGGAAATACGACATTCGGCTTCTCCCAAATGTTTTGAGTCCTCCTCTATCTTTGTCGTAATCATGTCTAATTTATTAGAAAACGCGGCCAATTTCTCCTCCATGACAGCTGCCATCTTGGTTGTAATTTCCCTTATTATGGCAGCGCTATCAACAAGCGGGCTAGCATTAGCCTCCATAGAGTCTCCTTCTTTAGCAGACAGTTCAATGGGCTGTCGGCGATTATTTCTCTGAGATCTTTGTTTTTCAGGAGCCTCTGTCGGTATTCCTTTGTTAGACATGATCTCCAACTGCTTCCTGACTGAAGCATGCACAGTCACTACAACTTTTATGGTTAAAATATAGGTATTGAGATAGTTAAGTCGGGAGCTATCTGGCCGCGGTCCTCTCAGTACAACGTCATCCCGTCGTGTCGCAGAATTTATTTCTGTTCTCTGTAAACATTTTTGATATTTAGTAGACTGAGATAATAACCAGAGCGGTGACCTAGAGGTACAGCAACCAGAAGGTTTTGGGTTCAAGTCCTGGCTGGGTCATACCAGAGACCATAAAAAAAAAGGTACTTCCTGCCTTCTGTCTTGGTGCTCAGCATAATGGATTGGGAGACGAAAAGTTGGTTACCCAGCCACTGAGGGAGCACAAGCCAGTGTACTCCCTGTGCTAGCCTAGATAAATGGGGAGGGTTGTGTCAGGAAAGGCATCTGATGAAAAAAAAATCCTTGTCAAATTGACTTTTGGGTAATTGCAATATAAGGTGATGAGATGCTGTGGCGAGCCCGAAAGGGAGCAGCTCAAAGACAAAAAATAAAAACAAAAACAAAAAAAACAGTAGACTGAAATAATGATGAGCTAATGCATAGATAATCATGTTTTCCCCAATACACAGCCTTGAAGTTTGGGTTATTAAAACAGAACTGAAAATTTTTGCTGACCTTCAATTGTAACTCTGGAATTTCTATATTGCTGAAGGGTTTGTCATGTTCAATCCATCTTCGTCCGCTTAATCCTTTTCGGGTCGCGGGGGGGCTGGAGCCTATCCCAGCATCTTTGGGCGAGAGGCAGGGTACACCCTAGACAGATCGCCAGTCCATCGCAGGGCCAACACATGCAAGTTAGGTTAATTGGCCTCAAACTGGGGATTCTAAATTGTCCTTAGGCATGAATGTGAGAGTGAATGGTTGTCTGTCTCTCTGTGTTGGGTTTGTCATGTTCTCATTTCAAAAGATTAGAGAAAATGGTGGTATTATATGAAATGCCAAAAGACTGAGACACTAATCCAGGGGTGTCCAACCATGTGCCATGGAGAGCCAAGACCCTGCAGGTTTTCTCTTCTACCTAGTCTCTTCAGCAGGTGTTTTCACTTATCAGCAATCAGTGGGAAGAAGTTCACAGAAATCTGCTGTTGAAGACACTGGTTGGAGGTAAAACCTGCAGGGTCTTGGCTCTCCATGGCACATGGTTGGACATCCCTGCACTAATCTAACACTAAAGATCCAGTTAGAAAATTCATCACTGCTGCCTCCCCTGGGTGTGGATGCCCGAGGGCGCCCACTGTGCGTGTTTGATACCTTGTGGTGTCCGGGGTGGCTCGGGGCTCTTGGAGTGGGCGGAGACTCGGCCAGGGGTTCAAGCTGCTCTGGGGCTTGCGGGGCATTGGGTGCTGTGCTCTGCCTGTATTGGTGCTGTGGATTGCAGGCTGGGGCTCATGCCTTGCTGCTCTGGGTCTCCTGAGGCCTTTGGTTCATGACTGCAGCTGCTCCGCACAGAGCCTCCCTCCTGATGGGCCCATAGCTGTCTTGGGGTTGTTCGGCCTTGTGTCATTCGTGCTCTGTATGGGCTGCGGGTTGCTCAGGTGATGGGAGCACTGTCTTGCTTGCCTGTGATTCCAGGGAGGACGTTGCTGTGGCCTCTGACCCTTATTTTTGGTTATGTTTCCTGACAAGCCACACATGTGCACACATACACACACACATGTTTGTCTATTCTCTATTTGTAATGGTTCTGTGTGTACTCTGCCTTCTTCTCTCCCTCTGAATAGGCTCAATGCCCTGCAGCCTTGTTCCTCACCTGCTGCCAATCAGAGAAGCCCTTTAAATGGGGTGCTCGCCCTTCACTCTAACAGTACGTCACCAGCAAAACTGACCCATCGGACATTGATGGAAGCGATAAGAGATCACCTCAGGGTTCTTGAGCAATGGTTTGATCAGGCCGATAATCAGATTCAATGTTTTTTGAGTCAAATTAGTAAACTGACTGAACGCTAGGCCCAGCTGAAGACCATAGCTCAGGGCCTCACTACAGCCTTCTCCACCATTGCTTCCACTGCTACAGCTAGCTTCCCTGCCCAGTCTGGCCATTCCCTCTTAGTTTCCACTCCTCCACGCTATAATGGTTGGTTGGGGGATGCCAATGGGTTCCTCTTGCAATGCCAACTCGTGTTTGATCATGTCCTGGGTGATTTCCCCTCCAACTGTAGTTGGATTGCCTATCTGACGGGGTCTCTCGATGACCATGCCCTTTCATGGGCCCAAGCCATTGTCCAGGGGCCAAATTATAACTCATACACCTACAACTGTTTCATGGAAGAGTTTACCCATGTGTTTGATCATTCCGAGCAGGAGGGGACTGCGTCCTCCCGGCTCATGACAATTTGCCAGGGAGCTAAATTAGCAACCGAGCACTCTATTGATTTCTGGGATCTTGCGGGCTCCATGGCCTGGAGTGATGTCGTGCTACATGCAGTGTTTACCCACAGCTTAAACTCCACTCTCTGTGATGAGCTTGCTTGTTTTCGGGATGAACCCAAATCACATGATGCACTCATCTACTCTGTCATTAAACTAGACAATAGGTTATGCGAGAGATCGGCGGAGCGTAAGTCCCATCTCTCAGCCCCTAGTTCACTCTCCACCGCTCCACCCGCAGATCCTTCCCCTCCCTCCACCTGACTCACCAGTTCCTGTGGCTGTGGGCAGATTTAGATTCATCCAAGCTGAATGGCAGCGACATCGCGAGGAGGGGTTGTGTTTCTGTTGTGGGCAGGTGGGTCACTCGGTTGCACAATGTCCCGCTAAGAGAAAAAGGCAGTACCCGCTAGCCACTATAGGGGTACTAGCAGGCAGTGCATCTGGACCCCTGTGCACACGTTTACCCATTCATTTGTTGCTCAAGCACACCTAGTATGTCAGTTCAGCCCTGATTGATTCTGGAGCTGAACAAAACTTCTTTTCAGAGGGTCTGGCAACACGACTAATGATTCCCTGTAATGACCTACCACAGCCCATAGGTACAGTCGCCTTGTCTGGCCAACAGATGAGTCATATTTCCTAGCAAACGGTGCCCATAGCCATGTTATCCTCTGGAAATCATCGTGAACACATTGAATTCTTTGTCCTTCCTGTCTCCACCTTATCCATAGTATTAGGTTACCCGTGGCTTAGACTCCATAACCCAACCATCAACTGGGATAAGGGGGCTGTTAGTTCCTGGAGCCCCTCTTGCATGTCTGCCTGTCTCCAGTCAGCTGCCTGTTCACCCCACATCCCCATTCCATCTCCTGCTGAAATTCCTGATTTATCCAACGTGCCCTCTATCTACCATGACCTGGCACCCGTCTTCATTCAGTAAGACCAAAGCACTGTCCCTCCCTCTCCATGGGCCCAATGACTGTGCTATTGCGCTCCAGCAGGGGGCGCAATTGCCTTCCAGCTGGTTGTATAGCTTGTCAGTTCCAGAGAGAGAAGCCATGGATGAATACATTAAAGAGTCCCTTGGTGCCGGTATCATTCGCCCCTCATCATCAGCGGTGGGAGCAGGGTTTTTTTTGTGGGGAAAAAGGATGGTACCCTCCCTCCGCCCATGCATTGATTACCGGGAACTCAATAACATTACTGTTAAAGACAAGCATTCTCTTCCACTCATCAATTTGGCCTTTGATCTGCTCCAGGGTTCCACCATTTACACTAAGCTTGACCTCAGAAATGCATACCATCTCGTCTGAATCCGTGAAGACAATGAGTGGAAAATGGGATTCCATACCCCCACCGGCCATTTTGAATATCTGGTCATGCCCTTTGGCCTCACCAGCGCCCCAGCAGTTTTCCAGCACCTTATCAATAATGTCCTGTGGGATTTTTTGGACTCTTTTGTATTTGTTTATCTGGATGATAGCCTGATCTTCTCACGCATCCTGGCTGAGCACAAGGTTCACGTGCAGAGGGTGCTTCAACGCCTGCTCGAAAACCAACTTTTTGTGAAAGCCGAAAAATGTGAATTCCACACCACCTCCACTACGTTTCTGGGGTTCGTAATTTCGGAAGGTCAGATCAGAACCGACCCAAAGAAAGTTCAAGCAGTCACTGATTGGCCTACACCCTCCTCCCGAAAGCAGCTTCAGCAGTTTCTAGGCTTTGCCAACTTCTATCGCAGGTTTATCCAGAACTATAGCACCATTGTCTCCCCGCTCACCCAGTTAACATTCACCAGAGTCCCCTTCAACTGGTTCAGCGAAGCCAAGTCTTCCTTCTCCATCCTGAAAACACCTTTTACCGAAACATCCATCCTGACACAACCCGACCCCCAACGGCAATTTATTATCGAAGTGGATGTCTCTGACGTTGGGGTGGGGGCAGCCCTCTCTCAACGCTCGGCCACCGACCACAAGGTCCACCCATGTGCATACTTTTCTCAATGCCTGACCCCTCCTGAGAGGAACTACGCCATTGGTGATTGAGAACTGCTGTCATCTGGGGGTAGCCAGGACCTTCACTGCCCTTCGCCGTACCTCTTGGTGGCCCATCATGGATTGAGATGTGCGTGAATACATTAAGGCATGCCCTCAGTGCTCAGCTGGCAAGTCCCTCACCACCTCTCCCGCTGGTTTACTTCATCCCCTCCCCACCCCCGGCCGTCCCTGGTCCCACATTGCACTAGATTTTGTCACCGGTCTGCCTCTGTCTCATGGTCATACAGTTATCCTTACAGTGGTGCACATGTTCTCGAAGGCGGCCCACTTTATCCCCTTTGCAAGCTTCCATCTGCCTGGGAGACAGCCAACCTCCTCACAACCCATGCCGTCAGACTGCATGGCATCCCGTGCAACATCATTTCGGACCGTGGTCCCCAGTTTGTATCACAGGTTTGGCACTCATTCTGTAAGTTCATCGGGGCCACGGTCAGTTTGTTGTCAGGATACCGCCCTCAGTCCAGTGGGCAGTGTGAGAGGGCCAGCCAGGAGTTGAAGGCATTCCTGCGGTGTGTCACGACCTCGGACCCCTCTTCATGGTGTTCCCTCCTGCCCTGGGTGGAATATACCCACAATACTGCCACGCCTGTGGCCACTGGTGTGTCCCCCTTCGAAGCATCCTTGGGGTACAGTCCTCTCCTCCTGCCCATCTCGGAGGAAGAGCTTGCTGTCCCCAGCGTCGCTGAGCACATAGCCAGATGCCATTACCTCTGGAAGGTCACCAGGGCAGCACTGCTCAAGTCAAAGGAAGAGAATGCCATGTGGGCCATCAGGAGGAGATCCCCCACCCCTGCCTATCCTGTTGGCGGCAGGGTTTGGTTATTTACCAAACACCTTCCCTTGAAGCAGAACAGCAGGAAGCTAACTCCTCGCTTTGTTGGTCCCTTCTCTATCAAAGCAATTGTTAATCCCGCCTCTGTTCAGCTCAGTCTCCCTCCCTCACTTCGCACAAATCCTATGTTCCACGTCTCAGAGGTCAAACTGGTGTTTGCCAGCTCCCTTTGCCCACCGCCCCCCCCCAAAAGATAGTCGATGGAAGCTTGGTCTACGCAGTCAACTGCATCATTGATGTGCGCCACCAGGGTCGTGGCATACAGTACCTGGTGGACTGGAGGGCTACAGTCCTGGAGAAAGATCGTGGATCCCCGGGTCCTTCATTATGGATGACTCCATAATCATCACCTTCCATCAGCAGCACCCGAACAAGCCCAGAGTAATACCAGGAGGCGTTCATTGAGGTGGAAGTACTGTTATGGTTCTGTGTGTACTCTGCCTTCCTCTCTCCCTCTGATCAGGCTCAATGCCCTGCAGCGTTGTTCCTCACATGCTGCCAGTCAGAGAGGCCCTTTAAATGGGGTGCTCTCCCTTCACTCTGCCTGGTGACATTAACCTGCACACAGCCTGAATCTTGCTCTGAGCTCAGCTTCGTGTGATTATTCTGCTTTGCCGTGTTTTTGATCTTTGTCCTGTTCTAGATCCTGAGACTGCCTGCTTTATTGGATTTATCTGCCTGCCTGCTTCTGTTAGAATAGAATAGAATAGAATAGGCTTTATTGCCATTGTACAGTTGTACAGCACAACAAAATTGTGGGTGCTTACCAGGCTACTGCCCAATAAAGTAGGTGAGAAGAATTTGAAAATAAAACAGCTACAGGACACACAGTTAACCATCTGACTGAAGTAAAAATAAAAGTAAAAATAACAAATAGCCCATTGGTATATACACAGGTATGGTAGTAGCTTCGTGGGTGGAACTATGTACATAAGAGTGCGGAGTGCAGGACACATAATAGAGTAAAATGGACCAAGGATTATGGAAAATATGTACAGTAGTGATTTCATGGATGGGTCAATATACCAATATTCTGCATGCCCTGACTCCTGCCTGTCTCTGGATTCTGGAAATAGCCTTACGGACTGGATTTGGATTTCCTCAGATTCTGCACTTCCCCTTTCCCTACAGTAAGTCGACTTACCATCGCTATCTTCACTACTCTTCACTTTCACTCCCCAGTGCTCAGGCCTGGCCAGCCTGTCTCCAACTACCCCCTGGAAACACCCCAGCAGCACCACAGCACCTCTCCCCCTAGCAACCTGCTTCCCCAGTGAGGAGGTTCTCCACATTCTCCCAGCCATTCTCTGCAGAAGTGTAAGCACAAAGAAATCAGCTTTAAACCTGATCATACTGTCTATCAGTTATAGTTATCTGTCCCTCTGCTCTCTCCTCATAGGGTTGCCAGACCCTCGGGTTCAACATTTCACTTGGCCTTGCTCATTAATGTAATAAATATTATTGTTCACTTCTGTTATTGTTTCCACCCATGTCTGCTTTTGGGTCTTATACCACACACTCCAACACTATCAGGTACAGATGTCTGGATTGTGCTGAGACCTTCTCAGAAGCATCAGTTGTTCTTTGTGTTTTTCTCTCTTTATTTTAGTCTTTTTTTTCTCTCCCTCCTCATCCCCAACTCTGACCACTTCATATCCCCTCACCTTCCTCCCCCATTTTCCCCTGTAAGGTCCATTATATCTAAGGCAACTTACAGAAGTAATAAAGTTATCAAACAGCAAGAGGAGCCTATAAATACTATTTATATACAGCATGTATCAACTAAGTGCAGAGACCGGAGTGGTGGCTCAGTTGGTAGAGCACCTGCCCCACACCTGGGAGGCAGGGGTTCAAATTCCAGCCGGGTCATGCCGAAGACCATATAAAAGTGGAACTTCCTGCCGTCCAGCTTGGTGCTCAGCAATAATGGAATGGAGGAGGGAAATTTGTGGCGGCACCTTGCATGGCAGCGGCCCTCTGATTCTACACTTGGGGTGTGTGTGTGATTGACACTGTAGATAGGTAAAGTACAATCTCGTTCTACTGTACATGATTGGTTGTACAGTTGAATGACAATAAAGGGTGATTTAATTTTAATTTTAAGGTCCTTTTGGCAAAGTAATGTGTTTGGCACAACAAGGCAATCAGATATCTGTTCTGCTTGCCAAGCTGCTAAACAGGCCTGGTTAAAAAAAATCACTTTTGTACTTTGATTAGAATAGGTCTGTTTTTTTCTGTATGAAGAACAATGAATTATGATCTTTCCTCGCTGGGAAAAAAGGTTATTTGTCCTTTTACTGTAACCGAGGCTGTGCTATCTTTGCATGGCCTCAGCTCATGACACATTTATAGTGTGTCATCCTAGATGCCACCAGTGATAAACAGCAGTACCTCACACTCAGTCCTTCAGCAGCCGAGCAACTGGTGTCCACTACAGTCACAATAAATTAGTCAGACTCTATCATCTGATCCATGCGACGCACCAGTGACCTTTGCTAGATTGAAGTGAAGACACCAGATTGCAATGAATACAAATAACTGGGTAGCAACGGATGATATACTATGGCTGATTCTGTCATCACCATTCTACTTTATATAAAAGTTTAGTAGAAGTTCATCTAATATTTGTGAAATGATTTAATTATGCCTCAGTGAAAACGGAGTCATATGGTAATTCAATTCAATTCAATTCAATTCAACTTTATTTATATAGCGCCATTTCACAACAACAGTCATCTCATAGCACTATCAACTGTAGGGAGGACCCCCACAGTTGCAGAAAGACCCCAGCAATCAGGCGATCCCCTGTGAGCAAGCACTTGGCGACGGTGGAGAGGAAAAACTCCCTTTTAACAGGAAGAAACCTCCAGCAGAACCAGGCTCAGGGAGGGGCAGTCATCTGCTGCGACTGGCTGGGGGGTGAGGGGATAGAGAAGAAGAAAAGAACAGACATGTAGAGAGCAAACAGCACGATGGGGACTCAATCTATGGGAGAGAACAAACAAATGTTAATGACCAGCAAAAAAAAAAAATATTTCATAGAGAGTGAGGAAAGGAGTGAGGCCCAGTGCATTACTGGAGGTCCCCCGGCTGACTAAACCTATTAGCAGCATAACTAAGGGAGGGTTCAGAAAACACATGATCCCTCCCTAATTGTAGGCTATATCAAAAAGGTAGGTTTTAGCCCTATTCTTAAAAACAGAGATCGAGTCTGACTCCCGAATCCAGATTGGCAGCTGATTCCACAGGAGAGGAGCTTGATAACTGAAGGCTCTGCCTCCCATTGTACTTTTGGAGATTCTAGGTATTACAAGTAAACCTGCATTTTGGGAGCGTAGTGCTCTGTTAGGATGATACGGTAGTATCAGATCTTTTAAATAAAAAGGAGCCTGATTGTTTAGAGCTTTGTAAGTAAGAAGAAGGATTTTAAACTTAATTCTAAACTCTATGGGAAGCCAATGAAGGGAGGCCAGAACCGGAGAGATATGATCTCTCTTTCTAGTACCTGTTAAAACTCTTGCTGCAGCATTTTGGATCAGCTGAAGACTTTTTAAAGATGTTTTAGGACAGCCTGATAATAAAGAATTACAATAATCTAATCTCGAGCTAACAAAAGCGTGGATCAGCTTCTCAGCATCACTCTGAGACAAGATGCTCCTAATCTTGGCAATATTACGCAAATGATAGAAGGCAGTCTTAGAAACAAATTTAATATGTGAATTGAAGGACAAATCCTGATCAAAAATAACTCCAAGGTTCCTCACAGAGCTATTAAGAGAAAGAGTAACTGCATCCAAACTGAAAGTTTGATTTGGAAAGGAATTTCCACACACAGACGCATTAATCACTTAATGCGTCTGTGTGTGGCTGGTTGTGTGTGTGTGTGTGTATCTGTCTGTCTGTTCGCCTGTCTGTTTCAGCTTGCACGGTCAAAATCAAGCAGAAGTAAAGGTTTGTATCATTGTATCGCCATATTTTCTTGACTTTTAACTTGCCAGAATTTCCAGATAAGGCTTTGTTTTCAAAATAAACACAAATTTAACTCACCTATACCATCAATGGAGCCGGGGAAAAAGGTATTGAAATAAGCATCCCAGGTGACTAGAGGCGGCAGCACGACTTTTTTACACCACACGAATGACTTCCTGTCACTTAGGGCTGGGCGATATAATGAACATGTTCATTGTATTGGTACATTTGGCCTCCCACAATACATAAATCATAATCTCGCGGATACTCAAATATTTATCATGTTAAAATGAGCTGCTGCTGCTGCTGCGAGACAGGTTTGTGTGCAGCTTGGCCACTGAAGTCTGAAATTAGTCTGGAAGCGGAAGCTCTCTAGCTCACCAGGGCTGCCCCGCCCCCCTGCATGCTCACAGAGAAATCTAAACTGCAGTAAGCAGAGAAGAAAAGGAAGATAACAGAATAAATGTAGGCACAGCAAACGGGGTGGGAAATAAACATTTCAAATCTGAACTCTGCACCTTCGCCAGCTAAGTGAATAACTTAGCAAACGAACTTTCAAAATAAGAGCTCCTATCTGGTCTTGCAACCCTTCAAAGTAAGAGTGAGTAGCTAACCAAATAAACAACTGATGGAATGTAGACACATAAAAAAGCGATAAATTATACTTCTGTCACTTATTAGAGATGAGATGAGATGAGATTCAACTTTATTGTCATTACACATGTATGAATACAAGGTAACGAAACGTGACTTGGCATTTGGGCACGCTCTGCAGAGCGCATCCAAGGCCAGGGCAGCCGCTAGGCGCCAGTCATGACGGTCGTGACGGCCAAGTATTAACTATATGTGGTAAACTGAAACATTTCTGTCCATGTGGATACACTTGATTACTTGATAATGTGAGTCCTGTTAAACAAAGGAAAAAGACACTTTGCTCAGTTACATATTGTTGTGAATTAATTTATTTAATTTTTTAAATTAATTTGCCACTATTTCCAGATAAGGCCTTGTTTTCAAAATAAACACAAATTCAACTCACCTTTACCGCCAATGCAGCTGCGAAAAAAGCTCTTGTAATAACTATTCACACCCACTAGAAGTGACAGTGTGACTTTTTTTACCCCCCCCCCCCACCACCACCATGCCACAGGCACCAAGGTATCAGCACCTTGGTGCTTTCATTTTTTTAAGCTCTCATGGCTCCATTCATCTTTCAGGTAAGCTGGCAGAGGAAATACAGTAAAAAAATGAAAAGCAAATTATGTCCGCACGGCAAACTGCAAAGTACGAGCAGGTTGTTGAGTGTTTTATCTACCTGTTAACATGCTACCTTTAGTCCAAGCAGATTAAAGTTTACACAGTTCATAAATGTAAGACAGTCTCCGTAGTTAGTGATTTATTGTTGGATTCTTTGTTCCCATGCCATTTGTTCAAATGATCTGACATTTATTTCCAGCAATTTATCCACTAAATATGTCAGGTGCGATGAGTTGCAACTTTTCCCATGACTATGAAGTTTATATCCATTTCTGAAGAATGACACAGGTTCCTGATCAAATTTACACCTGTATACCTCTGTTCATGGGAAGACAAAAAAAAAAATGCTGCGATTTACGTTTAATTAAATAAATGTTTCTGTTGAAGTTGACAATTTGCATGACCTCAGTTACAAAATGTTTCATCCCTCTTTGCTAATAAATTCATCCTCTATCATTAGGATGAGGACCAGTCCTACTTTTATGATGCATTTTTTTTCCATAAAGGTACCATTTACATATGGCATTAAATGATTTTTTGTGACAGGATTTTAATCACATACTGCAGGGGTGTCCAACCATGTGCCATGGAGAGCCAAGACCCTGCAGGTTTTACCTCCAACCAGTGTCTTCAACAGCAGATTTCTGTGAACTTCTTCCCACTGATTGCTGATAAGTGAAAACACCTGCTGAAGAGACTGGGTAGAAGAGAAAACCTGCAGGGTCTTGGCTCTCCATGGCACATGGTTGGACACCCCTGACATACTGTGTGAATACAATACTTTTACACCTCACAGTGTGATTGATGTTTTTGTTTTAATTCTTCTTATTTTCTCCACTAAAAGTGTATGAGTAGCAAAAGTCGTAAGCCTTGAAAACAAAATTCTAGGCCACACTACTCAGACACAAAAGGTACTACACCCATAGGTGGTGTTATAATAATCAGTTTTACTTTTTTTTGGAAGTATCTCAAGCATGAATGGGCCTGGATGCAAAACCCTTTCATCAATCTAATCTTTCAAATATTCTGCAACTTCCCTGAATTGGTTTTATGCTCTACAAATAACATTTCCTGCAGCATACAGCTCTGGAAAAAAAAATAAGAGACTACTACACAATCTTTCCTAAATTAGCATCTCTACATGTATGGCACCCATTCAGTTTGAGGGTCTGTTGAATTCCAACGCAAGGAAATCTCAGTCTACTTAAAGAGTACCTGTGGTGGTTGTGAAAAAAAAGATATTATATTGAGCCCCTGTCTCACGTTCTAGTTCAAGTTTAAGTTGAAATTCACGTTCAAAGCAATTTGATATAAATCCATTGCTGATGTGCTGGTTCAGCTATGTCAGCAAAACATGGGTACAGCCATACTAGCGGCTACATGGACTTCCAGGACGCTTCCTGTGACGTAATTTCGTGGCTATCGCGATCTGGATCAGTATTGGCTGAGCCTCGAGTACCCGGATGTGCAGCGGCTTTGGGGATATTCAAATTCAAATTCAAACGTTTATTTCAAACTCAGGGTTCATATTAAATGCAGAACTGAAACGAGTAGAAAATAAATAAATAAATGCTTAAATTCGGCGGGTCCTCTTGTCTGATCTGAGGTCGTTAACAGCCGCAATACGGCAGATTAATTCAGCTCCTCCCTCGCCGCTATAAAGAGCGGCAGACAGTGCATTGCGTTGTGTGAGGACCAAAATTCAAACGTTTATTTCAAACTCAGGGTTCATATTAAATGCAGAACTAAAACGAGTAGAAAATAAATAAATAAATGCTTAAATTCGGCTGCTTGTCTCATCTGATCTCGTAACTGCCGCAACACGGAAGATGATTCTACAACTATATACAGAGCAGCAGACACTCGGTGCTCTTGTAAAAACAAAAACATACAATGCGATATGGATATCGCAACATGGCGGAATGTAAAGCCTTTGGATGTCTGAATAATAAGCGAAAAAAACAAAGAAACACTTTTTTTGTGTACCCAAACCCAGCTCACCTTGTCAGAAGATCGGAGCGGAAACAGGGCACAGACGAATAATTTCAGACGAAACTGTGTTGTGTGTGAAGACCACTTCGTCACTTTAACCCTCAGAAGACCTTTCTGGCTCAAATCTGTAGCCATGTTGGAAGAATTCTTCCTCAGAGTCCGACAATTCAGCCATAATAGAATAAAAACACTCACAACAGCACCCTATTCTCTCATACAGGTGGAGCATTGACTGTTGAGTATCAACGAAGTGACGTCACATCCGCATGTGTCATGGCTGCGCCCACAGTTTTCATTGGCTGCCCATGGCCAAGGTCCTATTTGAATATATGTCTGGTGGTATATGGCTGGCAAAAATTATTTACCAAAATAAGAAATACTTTTTCATAATGTTTTCAAGTCAAATGCGTCTTCACGACCACCACAGGTACGCTTTAAGGAGGTACTGATTAGGTGATCATCTAAGCATGGTAACATGGTGTTGGGGTTTTACACCCTTATTGTGAAGTGTGGCGTAGTGGTGGCCACTTCCTGTCCCGCCGCTGCACTGCCCTATAAATAGCAGAGAGCATCCATGAAAGGGTCTCTTTGACCGGTGCCCTCTGCCTCGTGGCTGTTCTGTGTCTATTGAGGTTTGAATATTAATAAAGCTGAGTTTGTCCATTCACCTGGCCTCATCATTACAAAAGGTATTTTGTCAGACATAACATTTGGCGATCAAGGATGAACTAATAGAGGCGTGTATTACACCACTTTGCCCCTTCCTGGAGCTCTCGGGTGAGCCACCTGTGCCCTGGCCAAGATGATTTGCGGCCTTCCAAAATTACATTGTCGCGCTCAACCGGGTGAGCTAAATAAGTTAAGAGCACTTGTGCTCCTTGTACGCAATTTAGGGATTGAGGGCCAGCATATCCTGTGCACACTCGGGACTTCGGACTCATTTGAGGACGTCGTTGTGTTGCTAGCAAGCCATTTTCATGCCCCGGAGAGTGTGACTGTCCGGAGGATTCGGTTCCGGCAGCAACACCAACATGCAGGTGAGCCTGTCCACCAGTTTGACGCTGACTTGAGGCAGCTAGCTAGCGAGTGTCGTTTTGGGCTACTGGAGGAAGAAATGGTAAGTGACCAGCTAGCGGAGCACACGAACAGTGCTGCTTTACGAACTAGGTTACTCACGGCGTCAAGTGACTTAATGTTAACTAGGGCTGTCAAGCCAGCTGTCCAAATGGAGACTGCAGACAAGCGAGCCTCAGAGCTAAATTGGCGTCAGTCACAACAGCAGCTGGAGCCTTCCGCTGCGGCATTAGTAGTGGACCCAAATAGCGAGGATAGCTTGGATGACGACACTGCAGAAGCCAGCGCTACCAGCCGAAGGTCTGCCCCGGGAAAACCCCGTTGCATGGGTTGTGGGTCTGTGAAACACCAAATTAAGGCTAAGGACTGCCCTGCTAGAGGGGAGTGTTGTAGCAAGTGTGGATGGTTGAACCATTATGATAGAGTGTGTCGTGTATCTGAGCTGGAGAGCCCACGGAAGAAATCATTCCGCCCGCCCCCGACAACTATCCACATGGTGTCCCCGAGTACCAATGGGTACATGTTCTGTGCAGTGACACTGGATGGCATGGAGGTGCCGCTGCCATGGGGGCGGAGGGGTCATTGCTGAATTAGGCCACATTGAAGAAGTTTCCCCCCACTACAGATTAAAAGCTAACCCAGCGCCGCTGTATGGTTATGGAGGTGGCAGGCTGTGCACGGTTGGAACAGTGGAGTTAACGGTTCGGTACAAGTCTGCGATGATGGCTGACTTCACGTTCCACGTGACGGCCCGAGGTGTCAACATCATGGGCTGTGACTTGTTTTACAGACAGGGTTTTGCCATCAAAGATGACGTTGGGGAAGAATAGTCTGGTTGTGGCCAGTGGAACCCTCCTGTTCCAGTGGTGGAGGAGGACATTGTGTGGGACAAAAAACTAACAGACACCACAGTGGTCAAGCAGGACCAGCCTCGGGGAATGGTAGAAGGGGGTACTGAGCGTGGTGGCGAGGCGCCTGCGTCGGCCAGTGACGCCAATGCGCTAGCCCCCGATTCCTCCGGAGTTTGATCACAGAGGGATGGAGGATTGTCAGCTACGAATGCGACCACTGCAACGGCTTCAGAAGAGGACGGAGCCAGACCAGCAGGCACAAAGAAACCGCATGCCAAGCAGCACCATATCAAGCCAAGCACAGCACCTCTTAGGGTCATCAACTTGGTCCTGTCAGGTCTGGCCCTCACGAGCCAGCATAAGACGCCACAGTCCAGTGAAATTGCACAGAAGTTTATTCACAGTTCAGGACAAGGGAAGGACAAGATAACTAGTCGCGTGGGCTGAGCAGCAAGATTACCTATTAGCATACCAAACGAGCATTGATGGCTGAGACGAGGAACGCTCGCTCACCGTCTGACAAAGGAAAAGGGCAAGGAATACAAACGATAACCTCAACAATAAGCACACTTACATGAGAGGAGGAATCGTGGATGAACATTAGGTAAATGTTTGACGAGACTGCTGCATGATGCAGCCGCTGGCGCCGGCATTTAAAGCCGGCTGCTAACGACCGCAAATGCAGCACAGCTGCTCAGACTTGACAGCAGGAAACTCCCGAGCGTTTGTCCAATCAGAGCCCGGGGAGCCAGAATGACAACACCGCTGTCAAAGCCTGACAGGAATGGTGTGTGGCCCGAGCGCGGACAAAATTAGCGCTCGGGTGTGACAGGACCTCCCCCTCAAGGCGGACTCCTGGATGCCTGTTAACATCCACACCCCCCACCCCACCCCAGGGCGGGTGGATGGGGGAAGCAGGCAGAGGGGGGACAGAATCAACCTCAAAGAAAAAGAAATCAACACAATATCCTACCACACAAATCACAATAAGACAAGTCAGGGGCAGAAAACAACCAGGGGATACATTCACAGGGAAGGGAAAAAACCCCAGACTGTACAACACAGGAACACATATCACAAAGAAAAAACAGCTAAATAATGTACAAATGTCATCACAAAGCTGGATTACCAGACTGTTACAGAGAAAAAAAACCCTCAACTCTCATGAATTGGCAGCAAACCAAAAGAAAGACCCTCAAAAGTTATGAACCTAACACTGATGTGGCTGAACAGCGGCCTTCAGTACACATGAGCAAAAATGGAAAACAAACATAAACCAAAGACCCCATAAAGTATTTCACCTCGGATACAAAAATGTCAGATGTTAAGTTTGAAGTTATGTCCCAAACACAAGGTTTCTACTAGAGTCCCTGTCAGTTAGCTTTCACTTCTGAAGGCCAGTTTATAATGCAGATGACTCTGTTTTGAGCTTACCCACGTGGAAGAAATATCAAAAATGGTTCAGGAGAGTTTTAGAGATCCCAGTTAGTACTTAACCATTCAGATAAGCAGCTGTCTGAAGTGACCATCACCTTAAAACAGTCAGAGTGCAAAAGCTCTACCAGAAATTTAGCGGCTGAGAATTTCAAAGGCTGCACTTCAAATTCTAATTTTAAGAGTGATTAGAAAAAACATGGCCAAACTTCTGAATGCAGAAGCTGAACAAGTTCATATTCTTGGCATTTGAATCAACCCAACTAGACCCTATTTGGCAGAATAAAGATCTACTGTAGATATTTCAGCAAGTGATTAGCGACTGCCAGCAAGAAAAATAATCATAATGGCATTATGTCTGATGAAAAAAAAGGTCTGCTCTGAGGATACTTAGATCGGGGATGCAGTAGACAGACAACACTTTACTAAACAGTAGCTCAAAAACAAATGAATTGCCATGACAAGGGTACATATATTCATTAAACACAAAATAGGAGTAATATAAATGATGTTCAATATAACCATAGTAGATCCAAAAATTGAGGAAAAGTGCTAACAAAATCAGATTAACTCGGCTGTCTCCAAGGCCAAAAGGTCAAAGTCACAAATCGGAGTACACCATTAGACCTTGCCTATGGAGTATTTCAGCCAAAAAAACCCAACTCAAAATCACAGAAACTACAGAGGGGCGAAAGAAGGGGGAAAAAAAAGCACACCAGGATGACAGGCATAATATACAGTTCAGGGGGCCTCCCAGCCCCCAGCATCCAAACCGCTAACAGGGGTAGTGGGACGTGTTCTGGCGGCCTACCCGAATCCCGGGCTGAGGATGACCATGCCTCTGGCGGCCGGACCAGGGTGCCAAATATACAGTTCTGTTTATCGGGAGGCCGGCCTCGGACGCCAAACGGGAAGAGCAGGCTTCCAGGTGGTCGACCCGCATCAACCTGCCAACAAGATCACTGGAGAGAGATCATCGACGGTCTCCCAACGGCGGGGAGAAGTCAGGGAGAACCGGGCCAACTATGGTTAATCCCCGCGGTTCCAGATGCGGGGGAGGGAGGAACGTGACGAGGGTAGGGAATTAGTTTGGCGTTATTCAGCGGTGGGTTTGCAGCACCATCTCCGGATCCCACCCAAACAGGCGCTGGTAGGGCCGGAACCAGTCCGGTAGAGAATCCTGACTGGATCGATGCTGCACCCACGGTGGGCCCGGATTGGGCCAGAACCCCTCCGGGGACGAACTCGGACTGGGACGATGCTGCACCCTCGATGGACCCCGATTGGGTCTGAACCATTTCGGTGACAAACTCTGACTGAGCCGATGCTGCACCCGTGTCGGACCCCGATTGGGTCTGAACCACTCCAGTGACGAACTCTGACTGAGCCGACGCTGCACTCGTGTCGGAGCCCGATTGGGTCTGAACCACTTCGGTGACGAACTCTGACTGAGCTGACGCTGCACCCGCGTCGGACCCCGATTGGGTCTGAACCACTTCGGTGACGAACTCTGACTGAGCCGACGCTGCACCCGCGTCGGACCCCGACTGGGTCTGAACCACTTTGGTGACGAACTCTGACTGAGCCGACGCTGCACGCGCGTCTGACCCCGATTGGGTCAGGGCCGCACCAGTAACGACCTCCAACTCCGAACCCGGAACCTCTAGCACAGCGCTAGGCATCTGCTCTGCACCGGCAATCTTGGGGGAGGGCTCAGAAGAAAAAGAAGAACCGAGATCAGGGACACCGGCAGCGCCAGAACCCGGCGAGACAAGCTTGGATGCAGTGGAAAAGACAAAAACAACACTGAGCACTTGCCTGATCTCAAGTTCGGACGCCGTCCAGGACTTCGACGATCCGGGCTCAGATGGGAGGAGGTCGTCTTCTGGCTCCCATTCAGCCGCGTCGTACTCCGCATCTGGCAAAAAGGCTTCCGCAGCCTGAGGACCCTCTGATGCCATCGTCCATGCTGGCAACCTGTACGGCGTGGTGGCAGGGGGCCCCTGGCCCGCTGGGTTGGACTGCTCATCTGTGGAGACCCGGGGACGTTCCATCGTCGGCGCAGGCTCCATACAGTAGTCCGCTCCCCTCCTCCATCCTTGACGTGGCTGCGGGGCTGGAATCTTCTGCTCTAGGACCGCAGGCCCCCTCCTCATCTGATGACACTCGGCTGACGTCGAGGAACGCTCAGCGGGTGGAGACACAGAGGCAGCGGGTTTAGTAATTACCTCAGCAGGTGGTGGAGGCTCGGGGGGCTGCGAACCCCGAACCTCACCCCCAGGAGTCAGACAAGACAAATCACTATTAGGAGAAAAAGAGTGAACTTGTACTCGCCTGTCTCCCAGAGGAAGGATGGTGCCTGCTGTAGGAAATGTTGCTCCTTCCTCTTCCCGTCGAATGGTGGCAGAGGGCTCCCTGGAAGGACGAGGGGGGAGCCGCATGTGATGGAATCGGTGCGGGGCTCACCGGAGCAGAACTCCTCATACACCCAGCAGCTGGAGAAGGCGTCGGAGAGGAGGGGGCGACAGCCGAGACGGGTCGGGCACGACTCGCTGACAGGACAGAGGGGGAAAACGGCCCGGGGAGAGAGGCTGGGGGTTACCTCCAGGTGAGACGCTGAAGAGACAGCTGTCTGGTTAAGGGGATCATTCTAGCGACCCGGAGCAGGATTTGGACAGGGCTCTTGCTGAGGATGTCTCTGGCCGCGGCGCCGACATCTACGGCGGGCCACAGGTGGTGCAAACTCCTGGCCTGGATCGAGGAAGGGATTGGGATCCCAAAGCGGGCAGCGGGGATGCCATCTCCTCTGCCTCAGGGCTTCTTCTTCCTTGTACATCCGGAGTATCTCGCATTGGGCGGCGATGTCAAGTCTCCTCGCGTTGACTTCTGGGTGGTCGTCGTAGCGGGGAGAAAGTTGGTTGAGCACATCCTCAGCGCTGTCCAGGTACCAGTGTACGTCGGGATGAAAGTCGAGGAGGGAAGAGGCGATGAGGATTTCATCAACCTCATCCAGCGCCTCGGTCAGCTGGTGGCTGGAACCCCGAGTGCGACCCCTCTGCAACGGCATAATTCCAGTACACCGTACCCAGACAGGAAAGAGCAGAGTTCTCCTGAATGCAACTTCACTGCGAACGGCGTCTCCTTCTGGCGGCAGTCTACTGTCAGGTCTGGCCCTCACGAGCCAGCATAAGACGCCACAGTCCAGTGAAATTGCACAGAAGTTTATTCACAGTTCAGGACAAGGGAAGGACAAGATAACTAGTCGCGTGGGCTGAGCAGCAAGATTACCTATTAGCATACCAAACGAGCATTGATGGCTGAGACGAGGAACGCTCGCTCACCGTCTGACAAAGGAAAACGGCAAAGAATACAAACGATAACCTCAACAATAAGCACACTTACACGAGAGGAGGAATCGTGGATGAACATTAGGTGAATGTTTGACGAGACTGCCGCACGATGCAGCTGCTGGCACCGGTATTTAAAGCCGGCTGCTAACGACCGCAAATGCAGCACAGCTGCTCAGACTTGACAGCAGGAAACTCCCGAGCGTTTGTCCAATCAGAGCCCGGGGAGCCAGAATGACAACACCGCTGTCAAAGCCTGACAGGAATGGTGTGTGTCCCGAGTGCGGACAAAATTAGCGCTCGGGTGTGACAGGTCCGGGTTTGAGTAGAGGAACGTCCATGGAAAATACGGGCAAGACGACAGCCAGCAAAACACCAGGAACACCTGCGCATCGTGGCTAAGCTGGGCATAGCTTACTTCCAGCTGTCTGATGGCTTGGTGAGACATGCCAATGAGCTGCGGTGTGTCCAGGAAGAGGCTTCTGGTGGCAGGGCTGGACAAGAGCGGCAGTCGGGGGTGATGAGGAGAGGCGCTTTCATCCGGGAGATCAGCCACTATCCTGGATGACTGCTGCTTAAGGGGATGGGTCTGCTGAGGGGCTGCCCTAGGCCCCCCCAAGGCGGTTCTACCCTTTTCTATCCAAAGGACAGTGTTGTAAATTTTATTAAATAGTTATGATGTTCATATGTTTATGCATGCAGTAAATTGTTATTATTATTATTACTTTTTAGTAGTTTAGGAACACGGCAATGATTTTAGTTTATTAATGGACTTTGATTTATTTTAGTAGGTGGCAGAATAATCCACTTTACTGTGTTGGCAGGACGGTAGTCCACCCATCCTCCCTATTTTAAGTTCTGTTGTGTGAGTGTATTTAGACACATTAGTTTTTGTTTGTTAGTGTGTGATTCGGGTCCCAAATTGGGGAGGGTCTTAACTGTGTGAGCGGTTTTGGACTTTCTGAAGGAGGGGGGACATGTGTTTTGGGGGTTTTACACCGTTATTGTGAAGTGCGGCGTAGTGGCAGCTACTTCCTGTCCCGCCACTGCACCGCCCTATAAATAGCAGAGGGCATCCATGATATGGTCTCTTTGACCGGTGCCCTCTGCCTGGTGGCTGTTCTGTGTCCATTGAGATTTGAATATTAATAAAACTGAGTTCATCCTTTCATCTGGCCTCATCATGGGGACGGCAGTGGCTCAGGAGGTAGAGCAGATCGTCCAATAACCACATGGTTGGCGGTTTGAATCCCGCTCTCCCCAGTATCCTGCCGTTGTGTCCCTGGGCAAGACACTTCACCCCCAATTGCTCCTGGTGGGTCTGGAAGTGCCATGCTAGGCAGCATGCCGCCATCTGTGTGTGAATGGGTGGATGGCAGGATCTGTAAAGCGCTTTGGTCATCAAGAGATGAGAATAAAAGCGCTATATAAGTGAACACCATTTATCATTACAAAAGGTATTTTGTAAGACATATGAAAGCTGTGAATAAAAATCAGACTTTTTCCATAAATACAGATTTCTGAGCTCTTTCTAAGTTAAAATGTAAGTTTTGCAGTGTTTAACAACGAACATGAACTTGCTCTCTTTTATTATTTGATCTAAAATCATATCAAAAAGTATAAAGCAGCATCTTTTTTTGCTTTGGCCAGTTGTCATTATCTGTAAATCACTGCTCTAAATGACAATATCTTGACTTGGAATTTTGCTGAGTTGTTTTCAGTAGGTTAGATAATAAAACAAAATTGTTAATTTTTATTCAAATACATGTAAAAATAGTACAGCCAGATAAAGTAATAATTTTACAATGGTTTCTTTGGTTTTAATTTTTTTTCCAGAGCTGTATTTTCAGAAAAAGTGAAATTGAACTCCTCAAAGGTCATTCACTCAGATTACTTGAAATTACACACATATCATCTGCAGATACTGTTAATGAAAAGTCATTAAAATGATCAACAAATGTCAATCCAATCTGGTTGTAGAGGCTAATGAATTTGCACAATTTCTCTTTGTCCTGTATCTTTTCATGTATCTTCTGATGTAATCTTCCAAATTTCATGAAATTCCACAATCACAATGACAACTATATTTTGTAGAAGCATGCCAAATTTCATGCAATTCTGTTCATAGTCTGTGCCACAAATTATTCTTATAGAATTGCTATCAGCCTTTATGTTCTGTCAACGGAACAATTTCTCTTAAGGATGTAAAAGTGTGACCTGAAGCAGTTGCCTGGTGCAGTGGGTTAAAACCTCAGTATTGTCTGCTGGAGGTCCCTGGTATGAATCGCAGGAAGGTCTTATTCTTCTGAACAATGCCCTAAGTGTAACATTACTCCTAATGAGTTTGTAGTGCCACAGTATATCCCCCAACTTTGTAAATGCACTAACTGATGGACCTATATTCAACATTATAGCCTTACGGCCATTTTTAAAGATCGTCCACTACCATGATTAGCATTAGCATATTGCTTAAGGCTGACAGGATTTACACATACCTACAGTGCATTTCATAAGAAGACAAATTTGTGCTATGGCCACGTGTTCTGTATGTAATCTGAAACAGAACATCCCACTCAAGTGAAATAATTCCCTTTAGTGCTTTCCTCGTGTTTATTTTCGTGTTGTAATCCATATGAATCTTTATCTTCTCACTTATTTAATTTGTTAGGAGTATTCATACCCTATATTTTCTCTAATAACTCAGTTTATTGTCATTTAATTTATGTAAAGTTCATCCTGTGCCTTTGGTGGAAAATGTTATTTTTGGTCACACACCAGGCCCTTAGAGAAAAAGGATAAAGCGTACATTTGGGCTAAAGCCAGAGGCTGTGATGGATGAGTGACACAAAAAAAACATTTGGACGGGGGCGTAATAACAGTGCTGCTCCTTCTTACAAAAGCAAAACACTGACCTCTCTTGTCCTTTTCTTCTGCCCAATAGGCTTTGTCAGACAGATAGCAGTCCCAAAATAAACCCGCTAAGCAACTGAATTGGATGCACCATTTTATGTAAGTTGTGCAGGTTACGTTACAGACACAAATGACACATCTGTGTTGCTTAATTGCTTTTTTATTCCCTAGATATTTGAGCCAGAACCCTGGGTAATTACTCTGTGGGCTATTATCATTGAAGTCAAAGAGTTTGCGGGGAAATTTCATAATGACATGGGCTTGTAATACATGAATGTTGAATGTTGGATTCTTTTGTGTCTACTCAGGGAAAATGTCCTACATCATTTGATGTCCCCTGATAGGAGGTAAATGACGATGGTGGTACACCATCATGAAATCTTGACCGACCATGGAACTCCCACTATGGGTTAAACAAAATTCCAACAAATTCTGCAAGTGCACAGATGAGTTTTTGTGTGTTTTCCTTTCAGGGATTACATTACGTAAGATCTGGCGTAATCGTATTTAAACTAGATTTCAGCACTGATCCCGCGGATTAAAACGCTCTCACACAAGCACAGTTGTACTTCTGTAAATCATCAGTTTTTCTTTTATTACTTAAAGCTTTTAGTAAAACTTTGTGCAGAATTTAAAACACACTGGACTCAGTACCTTTTTCCTACATCCTTAATTATCAACCTTTAAATTGGCCATATTTGTGCTAAATTAAAAGTTGTGTGTTATGGTAAATCTTGCACCAATCTGCAAGGCAGCAAAGATTGTAATTGTAAAGAGGGGATATATCACTACTGATGAATTTATACAGCATAACATATACAGTACGGCCTGCATATACAGTACAACTAGTGTGTATTTCTTCCAGCTGGCCCCCAGTAAACAGGCAGAAGATGATGAATGGCTGCTATGAATAGATCCGAATAGATCGGCATTGCCATGCATTGCACGTATGTTGTGTGAACAGCAGTTTTGCCAAAGGAAAGAAGTGGCGCACAGCAAAAAGGAGTGTGAGGAGCTCTTTGGTATTCACTGAGCAGACTCACAGGACTGTGGCTGCAGGGGCAGAGTGACAGAAAGCTGGACTCTCAAAAGCCTGAAAGAGAAACACGTCCAGGGCCAATAATGCATGTGAATGAGAGTGCAACAGCAGGAGATTTATGAAGGGACCCTTGGCATTTCTTTGTATTTTCACAGTGAGGACAATAGATTGTCTATATGTCCTCAAGTCTGTGTCCTTGGTGCCTCCTACCATCACTAAAACAAGATCAACAAGATCAAGATCAACTCAGCATGTTGCTTTTTAAATAAAATATGCTGCTTGTATTACAGGTAATAAAGAACAGCTATTTTCAGTTGTATATCATTACAATCATTATCAAGATGATTTTAAATAAGGGCTTTGACAGATTAAGAGAAAAAGGAGAACATTACCACAAAATATTAGAATCCTGGATTGTTTTTTAAGTTGCAGCCCATAAAAGGATAGATAATCCTTTAGCTTGGGTCCAGTTCTTGTATGAAAATAGACCCCATTTACATAATCAGCACTGTGAACAGACTGTAACAATGATCTTATGGTTATGCAACTGTCCAGGAATACTTAGCCTATGGGTCAAGAAACATTTTAAGTTGCATGGAGCACTGCAGCTTATTCTTTATGACAGCTGGCTAGTGAAAGACTTATTTGAACAAATTGTAACTGCAGTAAGGATAAAGTTGAGAAATCCATTTGGACACCATTCCCCATGCCTTGTAATCTTTGCTATTCCACATTAGATCTGATTATTGCACTGATTATAGCTTTATTGCCTGACTTTAATGCTCTAACTTCCTGTTCACTATCAAAATCCTTTATTGCTGACCTCATTTCCTGTCATGGATCAGTAACATTTAATTGTATTTTATCTTCTCTGGGCTTGGTACTATACCTGTTAAACACTATCTGGGTGTAGCGGCAGCACATACTGCAATGTTTTCAACCCTTTTTTTGAGCGACAGCACCCATCTTACATTGAAAAGGTCCCGTGCCACCCCACCAACCCAAATGTCGTGACACATTGTGGCCTATTACGGCATATTCACTGGCAATTTAGTCTTGTAATTAGGCCTGTAAAGGCAACAAATTTTGGCAGGTAATAAATTTTCAGTAGTAAACTTTTCATTTATCACTGTCATGCTTATTGCTGGTCCAAGGCTCCTTTATACCAGACTGTTGGGAAAGGGAGGGCTCCGCATGTCTGAGTGCAGTAGTCCCACTTAGGAAAACTGAGTGGGATAGTTATGTTTTACATTTTTTAGTTTTCATTTCAACTGTTTTCAAATAGGCTACATACTGACTCACTGACATCACTGGGTTCTCCTCGCTCATTTGGCTTCAGTTCAAAATGCTCCCACACCGGCGCTTTGGAATTCATTTTTTTTTTTTATTCTTCCAAACTTTCTAGAATTGTGTAGCTGTCAGGAAACTCAGCCACAAGTGATCCTGCTGTGCTCACGCTGTAATTTGTTTATACTCGGTGTGAAACATGGTGTGATTACATATGTAATGGTATACTTAATATGCTCCCTAAAATGGTATACCAGCCACTTAGACTCCCGTGACAGCTGTCGCAGCCTAATTGGAAGTTAGATCGACTGGGGAAGTAGAATAGTCTATCAGGCAACAGAAGGAGTGAATAGGGTGAAAGAAGGGTGAGCTGATGGAGAGGCTGGGCCAGATCGGGGAGGAGATGCCGGGAGCCCAGAAAGAGGTGGAGGAGCAAACTCGCGGAGGCTGCTGGAGAGAACGAGTGACAGGGCAGCCGGGAGTGTATAAAAGTGTCACCAGGCTTGCACACAGGACTCGTGGGTTTTGAGTCAGAGCGCTGGCGCTACTCGCTTGGAGAAAATGGTACGTCCCGTCGTTGGAGCGTTGTTTTTTTGCTTTTTTGTTTTACACAACTTGAAGTTGCATGTGGGTTTTGCTCGACAAGTTATTGTGCTAGCCCCGTCATAGCTTCCCCGCCCCGCTGTTGTCCAGGACAAGAAGAGACTAACAGCTTAAGTGGCTCGCTGGTGGAGTGGATATTGACTCAGCGAGCAGGACTGTTGTTTTAAGTTTGTTTACATTAATCCAGCCACCTTTGGTCCTATAAATTACCCAGAGAGAGGCGTATGGGCCAACCGCGTGTTCCTGCGAGTGAAATTTCGGCTGTTCTGCAAAGATAGCGCACGGACCGCGTACACTCGCTGCCAGGTGGAATCCAGAAGACGCTAGTGGTTGCCACAGCCAGCCGGATCTCGGATTAAAATGGAAGCTGGTGGGAGTTTTGCCCCTGCCATCCAGACGCCATTTCACCGATGCAGCTCCTCTTCACCCTGTTACGTGTGGATGTGCCAGCTACTATATTCAGCCTGGTAAAACTGTTCTAAATTTTGTTACTACACCATACGGGAGACCGAAGTAAAGTTTTGATGTTTTTTAATTTGAACTGTGTGTTACGGTTGGTGCACCTCGTTAAAGACAGAGGACTGTAGAGCTGCCATTTTGGGACATTGAGGATTTAACCACACTAGGGACTGATAGCTGATGGTGGGAATGACCAGAGTGTGTCCGGTGGATTTTTTTTTGAATTGCCTCTTAAGGACACATTTTCTTCTTTCTACAGTTCTGTTAATCTGAAAAGGAAGACTTCTGTTCCTGTTCATTTTTGTGGCCTTCAACATTATTACATTTTTTTGTTGCTGTTGTTTTACCCGAGACGATTTTGCTTACTTCATTCCAAATTTTAGGTGACAGAGTATTATCTTGTTTCCTTTTAGAGAGGGGGGGATTCTGACTGTGTGTTTTGGGCTAAGGTGTCAGGAGTCTACTACTGATGCTGTGATTAAGGGTGACACCTGAGTTAAAATATTGGGAATTCCGATTATATTAATACGGCATGTTGGGGGGTCTGTCACGCTTGTGTTTATGCCATTAAGAACAAGGGTTCTCCTTAATAAATAGCCAATACTGTCTCACTTAAAGTTGTGGTATATAACCATCTTTTGTGGAAGGAAGAGTTGCCCTGGGGTAGGGGCGCTCCACCTGTTTGCTAGAACTACAGGGAGAGAGCCACCATCGGTTAGCTCTGTTGTTGCCAAGTAGCGCACTTTAGCAAGAAACCTCTGGCTATTAATGAGAGTTTGGGCCCTTGTAATCCACATTCACTCCACCCTCCTCAAGCCAGAGAGTCCAGTCCAACAGGTCACAACTCACCCACTGACGTGGGTACAGGGGCTACTGACACTGGGGGTCTCAGACCTAGATCTGACATCCCGGTAGTCACCCAGGGCAGGTATTTACGACTTTCCCCCACAAAGCGGGGTCGTTCTCCCGTTACACATACAAATCAGCATTGATATTCTGCCATTACCAGAAGAATAAATTAGTTTGAAAATGAGACTTAACAGGGGTGCAAATACATGTAACGGACTCGAACTAGTCAGCTACATTAAAATAACAAAATAAAATAAATCTTGGCCGATGCAGAGAAGTAGACGTCAGGCAGGGTCTCGATCAGTCAGTAGTCTGTTTATTTCTGAAACAGATTGGGGCAGACAATTTACACATGACACGGGAATGGGGACAAGTGCTGGCATTCCCCTTCCCAGGCTTCCAAAGTGTGAGATAGCTTACAGCTACGTGGACTACATAACTTTAGATCGTATAGTTACAGTATACCACAAGCAAAGAAAAAGTTTAGCACCAAATACATGACAGCATTACATGACAGAGTTACATGACTGATCGTTTTTTTCTATTTTTTACAACAGTACATTTAACATTTTAACATACCTGAAACAGATTGGGGCAGACAATTTACACATGACACGGGAATGGGGACAAGTGCTGGCATTCCTACAGAACAATGGACTCGTTAGCGCCTACTTAACTAGCCATCAATCATCGGTATTTATGACGCTACTTTGAATATTTTACATCGGTATTGCAAACGAAAATGTAACAGAAAATCTTACAATCAAAATTAGTACAATAACTTAAAGAAAACTACAGTAAATCAATCACATTAATCAATTTCGTTCCTTGAGGAATTACACACAACTTACCCCTTCCCAGGCTTCCAAAGTGTGAGGAAGTTCCCAGATGTGTCACACTAATTATCGCCCCATCAGAAACACTTGACATATTTACAACACGGACATTTTGGGAAGTTCATTACTGCAGGAACATATTTATTCTTAAGACTACTACATACTCCCCTCTGAACTTCACCAAAATACCACTACAAGTCAACCACCAAAAAACCACTGGATAAGTATATCCCACAGTATACTGCAACATGTATGTCACCCAATTCAAAGGGAAAGCAACTACGGAGGGCTGCGTAGACCCCCCCATAGTGTACTTGCTACAGGAGTGCCGTATACACTACCCATATCATACCAGACTAAATACCACCAGTTGACTTCACATGAATTGGAGAAAGGGAAATAAAGAGAAGAAAAACAAAGAAAAAGAACAAATCTGTCATTCTTCAACTGGACAGAAGGCCTATGTGGTGTGTGTGTGTGTGTGTGTGTGTGTGTGTGTGTGTGTGTGTGTCTTCCCCTACGGCATCAGTGCCCTAGCCAAACTAAGAACTGAACTGTTTGAGCGTTGAGTATACTGTTGGGCCATGTTCTGAATCAGCCGATTCACTGGTTTAACTACCCTCCCTAACCTGGTTCTCACTGTGCCCACTGTACTACTAGGGGAACTCCCAATGCTGGAAGGCGGCATGGACACTTCAGATCTTTGGTCACCACAAAAACTGGCAGATAGACAGGGCATTTCTGAAAGATCATTGGTCAACTGAACAGTCTCTGCTGTGTTCAACTGCACGGGCAGGTCAGAATCTTGTGTGCATGAAGCCTCTTGTAGCTGATTGGAGGCAGAGGCCCCTGCCACCCAACTGGCTGTCCAAGCAGTCCTGTCGATCTCTGATGCAGCAACATGTGAATCAAGATCATCACCTGACTCATACGACTCACTCAGGGTCACTTCATGAGCAGCACTGTCCATTTCAATTGGCAGAAAGTTGACCAAGAGAAGCAGATTGCGATGAACAACCCTTTCTTGCCCATTGGTTGTGTTCCTGACACGGTAAGTATGGCACCTAGGGTCGGCAGAGACGACGACATACGGGGTGGACCCCCACTTGTCTGCTAATTTCCTGCGCCCCCGTTCACCCTTGTTTGCCAACAAGACTCGATCACCTTCCACAATGTCACGTCCTTTAGTTCTCCTATTGTACAAGTCTGCTTGACGTTCCTGGCTTGAAAGAGCGTTGGCCTGAGCAGCTGACAGAGCCTCCTTCAGATCTTGTCTCATCCTAGCAACATACTGGTCATAGTCCACAGTGTCGCAGTCCCTTACAGCATTCTGAAACATGACATCCACCGGTAGACGTGGCACTCTGCCATACATTAAAAAGAATGGCGCGTAACCGGTGGTTTCGTGTGCAGTGCAGTTGTAAGCAAACGCTAGAGTCTGTAGCATCTGCGGCCATTTCTGCTTTGCTCTAGGGGGAAGGGTTCTTATCATGCTGCCCAAAGTTCTATTGAACCGTTCAACGTTCCCATTCCCCATGGGGTGATAGGCAGTAGTTCGGGACTTTTTGACCCCAGCAACTTGCAACAATTCCCTGATCAGCTCACTTTCAAAATTGGCACCCTGGTCTGAGTGAATTCTGTCAGGGAACCCATACACACAAAAGTATTTGTCCCAGAGCTGGCGGGCAACTTGTTTTGCAGATTGGTCACGGCAGGGGTAGGCATGGGCCATTTTAGTAAAATGGTCAGTGGCCACTAGCACATCCACACTTTTCCCACTGCTGTCCTCCGCGGACCAAAAATCAATGCACACAAGTTCTAATGGGCTCGTTGTCTTAATGCTTTCGAGGGGCGCTCTGGCTTCCGGTTCAGGAGTCTTACTGACCACACAACGCTTGCATGTTTTCACATATTCACGGACTTCCCGTTCCATGTCAGTCCAGAAGAACCTCTGCCTTGCCAAGTATAAAGTTCTCTGCTGGCCCTGGTGGCCTGCGTCATCATGGATGCCTTGCAGCACTCGCTGAACCAATGAAGCTGGAACAACATACTGGTGTCTTTTCTTGCCAGTCAGTGGATCTTTGCTCACCCTGTACAGTAGCCCATCTAACATCTTGAGTTTGTCCCACTGCTTCAACATTCTCAAGACGTCATTTGTCTCGTGAGGCCTTTCTCTTCGCGACGGTCGTCGCCCGCGTGTCACAAAAGAGATGACTCTGGAGAGGCAGGCATCTTGCTGTTGCTGGCCTTGCAACTCCTGAATGGAAAACACAGGTAAGGGGTTCTGACCACAGGCAGCCAGCTGCTGCACGTCCTGGACAAGCCAACACGAGGCTCTCTCAGCTGATCCCATCTCCCACTCAGCATGACCCTCGAACACGGCCTTCACTTTTTCGCTGTCGAGTGAGGAACGCTCCAGCCTGGAGACTTGCGAGAGACAACTGACCTCCTGGTGGTTGGCACTCAGTCTAAAGACTTCCTGTATCATATTGTCCTTAATCAGCTGTGCTTCTTCCAGCAGCGCTCCGTATGGCTCAGACACAAGCCTCTTGCTGACACAGCCCTGAACGAAAGGCTGCCTGCTGAGGGCGTCCGCCACAATGTTTTTCTTGCCAGGAATATACTTGATACTGAAGTTGTACGGGGCTAACTTTGCAACCCATCTCTGTTCGCATGCGTCCAACTTCGGCTTAGTCAGTATATATGTCAATGGATTATTATCCGTCCAGACAGTGAACTCATGCCCTTTTAACCAATGACTAAATTTGTCACAGACTGCCCACTTAAGGGCCAAGAACTCCAGACGATGCGCTGGGTACTTTGTCTGGGATTGCGTCAGAGACTTGCTTGCGAAAGCAATCGGACGGGCCTTGTTCTCCCCTTCCGGGACTTGAGAGATGACTGCCCCTAACCCATCTAATGACGCATCAGTGGACAGGATAAAGGGACGGCTGAAATCTGGATGAGCTAAGACGACTGACTCGAGTAGGGCCAACTTCAGTTGCTCAAAAGATTTCTGTTGGTCACTTGTCCAGTCACTCGGCTTGAGTTTCTTAAAGGCCACATGCCTTGTCTGGCCTTTACTCTTCTTTGGCGTTGCAGTGAGGGCAAAGAGAGGCTTAGCAATGCTAGAGCAATTCTGAATGAAGCGCTGATAATACATGACCATGCCCAAAAAGGACTTTATTTTTCTTGGGGATGGGGTCACGCCATCTTCATGCATTAGTGCTTGTTCAGTCATGGCAGCAATTGCTTGTACTTTCTCCGGATCAGTCGCTACTCCACTCTCGTCAACGACATGGCCCAGAAACTTCACACTGCGCTGAAGAAAATGGCACTTTTTGGGCACAAGCTTTAATCCGTGCGCACTCAGCCTGCTGAACACTACATCAAGCCGCCTCAGTGCCTCACCTTCGTTCGGCGCGAAAACCAAGAGGTCATCTAAATAACACAACAGAGTCAAAAAATTCTGGTCGCCAAAGATGTTTGTCATGAGGCGCATAAAGCTGGCTGGCCCATTACATAGCCCCTGAGGCATGCGATTGAACTCATGCAGCCCCATGGGCGTAGTAAAGGCAGTCAGTTTCTTATCCTCTTCACACATGGGGATATTGTAATATCCTGATGTTAAGTCCATGGTGCTGAAGAATGCACTCCCCCCAAGAGCAGCCAGGCAATCCGCCTGATGAGGCAATGGGTGGGCATCTTTGATAGTCCTGGAATTCAGCCATCTGTAATCCACACAAACCCTCAGATCACCGTTCTTCTTCCATACGAGTACCAGGGGTGACGCCCTCTCACTGGAAGACTTACGGATGATTTCTTTTTCCTCCATCTCAGACAGCACCTGTCTCAGCTTTTGGTAATGACCAGGTGGGACACGTCGATACGGGAGTCTGAATGGCCGAGGATCAGTCAGGTGGATCCGATGAACAAAACCGGTGGCCTCACCGCAACTTGTTCCTAGAAAATAGGCTCTCATATTTCCGTATCAAGTCGAACAACTGGCCTTTCCAATAATCTGTAACATCACATGAATCAATGTCGAGGTCACTCAATCCGAGTCGATTCAGAGCATCACTGAAATCAGGGGTAGAGGAGGATGAGTCAGCATCATGTAGGCTCTGGCTGTTCACCAGAAGGTCATTTGGGGGGGTTTTGGAAGTGGGTACATCCAGGTCTTCCAACGCAACACACGGGAACACATCAGCTAACTTAGTGTTTCGCTTCAATGTAATTTGTTTGTCACTTGGATTGATCACTTTAATAGGTACCCATCTGTCCCCTGACATTGTAGCGACAGCCCTCCCCACCATGATACCCTTCTTGTGTGTGTTGGAACTTGGAGCGTCAGCGAGAATAGCGCTCCCTGCTGAAACAGGTGAGTTGGCTGGGAGCCTACCCCACACAAGGTGTTCATGATGTGGCAGCAGTGTTACGGCTTGTGTCAGCTTGGCTGTACCTATCATGTCAGGAATCACATTCCCCCTCCATCTGTTAATTCCAGATAACATGTTAAGAAAATGTTCAACCCCTGGGTCATTCGTTGATTCAGGCTTCTCAATCACTTTCCAGTAACTGGAGTTTTGTTTGAGGTGATGAATCAAGTGCTTTATCACGTTGGAGCCCAGGATCATTTCGTCACACTGACCTGGCATGACCAGTGTGGGAACACTCACATCCTGTCCATACACAGTCATCTCCAGCTGATAAATGCACTTCGGCTTCACTTGAACCCCACCACACCCCACCAGTACCATGCCTGTGTCTGCAGTAATGCTCTCAGCACATAAGCCCACACTACGTAGTTTCTGTTCGGCCTCTTCATTCATTGTGCAGGCCATGGACCCACTGTCAATTAATGCATGCAACAAAACTTGGTTCTTCACTGAGACGTCAGTATAAAAGAGACTATCGGAATTTGCTAATTTGTGCACATTTTGATAAACAATCTTATTTCCAGCAGGAGCACACTTGCATTTTTCTTCATAAGTAGATTGCACATCATCTTCAAAACTGAGGGACTGACTAAATGCACCCACATCGTCCCCTCCCACATGTGGGTGGCCTAGTTTCCCTGAGCAGGCGCAGTGGTATTGGGCATTGCTGTCCTGTGCTTGGAGCAGTCCTTTTTTTGATGTCCAGTTTCAAAGCAAGCAAGGCATCGCTTTTCTCTCATGCAGTGCGATCTTGTAGAGTGGGTGCTGTCGCCACAGACGCGGCAGGGAGTGACTCGAACCCACTGGGCTGGTTGCGCAACACCCGGTGCTGTGGCCTGGTTTGTCTTCTCCAGCACCCTCTCCAGCATACACAGGACACGCTCAAACGCACCCCCCTCCGCACTGGAGGACTTGCTGAATCTGGACGGGCTAGACGCACTAGGCTCACGAACACTCACTTCCTCCTTAACGTCTGGCATGGAGTAAGCGACAGCCGCAGTCACCTTAGATGGTTTAACTTCCACTGGCTTCCTCTTGGACAGGAACTCCCTCTGATACTCATCGATCGCTTCCTGCACCTCTGTCAAAGACCACTTGCTCATAGGTTTACTCTTAAATACACTGGACAGCTCAGGATCATTGCAGTTCCTAATAAACATCATGGATATTTCAGCATTCATGTTCTCCAATTTCCTGCCTTGCTTTTTCAGGAGACGATCTGCCTGCTCTGCTGCTGTATTCAAGCGCACCCAATAATCCACTGGATTCTCACCCACACTGGGCTGAGTGGCATAAAAATCAGCCAACGGTAAGCATGATGCAGGGGACTCACTGAAATACTTCCGCAGGATATCATAGATCATGTCTGGCTGGACTGCATGGTCCGGGGTTAAGCTACTCCTTATTCCCACTTTAACTATTTTCTTGGCCTTTCCCATCAGATGACTCAGGATCTCATCAACTTGATCTGAAGTGGGGAATTTCTTTTTGCGTAAATACATTTCCATCAGCTCTATCCATTCCTGTACTGAGCATTTACCAGACCCCTCCCCTCTGAACACAGCAGGCTCACGAACATCTGACTTGACTACCACATTGACATTGGTGAGATCAAGAGTGCCACTGATGTTACTAGATTGTTCATGCCTGTCTGGCGCCATTGGAGAGACTGGGTCACATGACTGTGTGACAGGCTGAGTAGAAGGTAACAGCCGACTGGCTATGGAATCTCCAATTCGATTCCCTAATTCAGTAATTAGATCACGCAGCTCAGCTGAGGGGTCATTGCTACCAGGAGGAAACATGGGGGTGGAGGATGCGGGCCCTACCTCACATGCCTGTGCTGGTAAATCCCCCTCCCCATCACTGATATGTGGCTGTGGTGTCTGTACAACATAAGTAGCCCCCACTGGGTGTGTATGCATAGTACCACCCTCTCCCACCATGTCAGTGAAAGTTAACTGTTTAACTCCCCCACCCCTCAACAAAAAAAGACCCCTGCCTCCACCTGCCCCAGCTACAGGGGTGTGGGAATAAAGGCTATGAGACATATCACCATCCATTACTAAAAACTAGCTTAATTAAATGGTAATAAACACAAAATAGAAATTTCAAAACAGGCTACTCTGATATAACACACGTAAAATAAAATTCAAAGCCAAATAATACTGAATGAGCTTCTGTCAAAAACCTTAAGTAACTGAAGGATGCGTTGTGTTGATGAAGACTGGACTCTCCTTGCGAACCTCCACTCAGCAGGCAGCTGGACCCCGGAGATCAGCTGTGGCTGATCAGAAGAATCCTTGAAAGGTCACGGCACCAGTTTATGTAACTGAGGTCATCCTGCGCAGTTCGCCCACTCGGGACACGAACCCGCGACCTACCAGTCAACTACACAGTTCGAGCATGGGAGACACAGCACGATCGCGCTGAGCTAAAGGTCCGACCGATAGCTCAGCGCTACCGATACTGTATGAGGCTTTTCGGGAGGGAGGTTTACTAACGTTCTACGCCGAACAGTGCTAGTTGGCATCCGTTACACTCTCCCCCTTAAACCTCACTCCCATCCGGGTCACGGCACCAGTTTATGTAACGGACTCGAACTAGTCAGCTACATTAAAATAACAAAATAAAATAAATCTTGGCCGATGCAGAGAAGTAGACGTCAGGCAGGGTCTCGATCAGTCAGTAGTCTGTTTATTTCTGAAACAGATTGGGGCAGACAATTTACACATGACATGGGAATGGGGACAAGTGCTGGCATTCCCCTTCCCAGGCTTCCAAAGTGTGAGATAGCTTACAGCTACGTGGACTACATAACTTTAGATCGTATAGTTACAGTATACCACAAGCAAAGAAAAAGTTTAGCACCAAATACATGACAGCATTACATGACAGAGTTACATGACTGATCGTTTTTTCTATTTTTTACAACAGTACATTTAACATTTTAACATACCTGAAACAGACTGGGGCAGACAATTTACACATGACACGGGAATGGGGACAAGTGCTGGCATTCCTACAGAACAATGGACTCGTTAGCGCCTACTTAACTAGCCATCAATCATCGGTATTTATGACGCTACTTTGAATATTTTACATCGGTATTGCAAACGAAAATGTAACAGAAAATCTTACAATCAAAATTAGTACAATAACTTAAAGAAAACTACAGTAAATCAATCACATTAATCAATTTCGTTCCTTGAGGAATTACACACACCTTACCCCTTCCCAGGCTTCCAAAGTGTGAGGAAGTTCCCAGATGTGTCACACTAATTATCGCCCCATCAGAAACACTTGACATATTTACAACACGGACATTTTGGGAAGTTCATTACTGCAGGAACATATTTATTCTTAAGACTACTACATACAGATGGCCCAACATTGACCGTGACACTTTTGTTCCCCACTTGTTTGGTGCAGAGGGCAGCCAACACTGGGATGCAGCATCTGGAGGAGGTGGTGACACTTTTCCAGCTGGTGCCGTCCAGATGGCATTGTGGGCTCACACATAGCAGTGTTTTTATTTTATTTTTTTTTTGGGGGGGGGGGGGTCCATGGAGTGTGCAGAGTGGCTGCAGAAGTTGTGTGGGTGGCCCCACCTGTCTGTGGGGTGAGTTTTTCATCAAGAAGAAGAAGAAGAAAGAGTGCATTCATACTGCCACCTATGGACATGGATGAGCAACTACAGGTAATGATGCACAACAAAGGCAAATTATTTGCAATTTTTGTACCAATTAAGTAAAATCAGACAATTTCCCACGGCACCCCGAACGATTTTGTAATGTTCTCCTGGAACATTTAATGACGAGGCGCACACACCGGGTGTCAGTTAGGACTTTTTACTTGTCACTTCAACAGCAACTCACAACTAACCACACAGTGGCACATGTACAACTCCTTTTATAGTTAGGTCATGGCCGGGGTCATACTGCCCTCTAGTGGTGACTCCATATGAACTTCACATATCAATACATCTCCCTTTTTTTCTAGTAAAGGTCATGTCCAACTATAAACTTTTTCTCAAATTTCTATATACAAAATAAACTCCATTGCTATTTACATTTTTTTTTTTTAACCTTGTACACTGAATCACAAGTTCAATTTTTCCTCTGTTTACAATTCAACATCAACACATTTTTTTTTTTTCTGTTTACAATTCAATATCAACACATTTTTTTTTTTTTTTTTCATTCATCTCAGTACTCCTCACATTTCCTCAATCAGTCTTTTCGGTTTCACAATTTGCCTTTGTGAGCATCTCCTTTGTGTCACCTCAGTCTGTTCGTTAGTGTCTGTCTCTATGTTCTGGTTCTCAGCCATTTCTGGTTGTTCGGTTTGGCTGTAAATTGGCATGTCGCTTATTTCACTGTCTGTGACTCTCATTTTTGTCTGAGGCACTTTCAGTAAGTGACGTCGGTTTCGCCTCATTGTTTTTCCATGCTCTGTGATGACTTCATATGATCTGGGAGTTGTTTCTTTGACCACTTTTGCCAGCGGTCCCCATTCTCCATCACATCTCACTCGCACTATGTCCTCATGTGCAAGTGGTCTCAGAGGTCGTGCTGTTCTGTTGTACAGTTCAGTTTGCCTCTCATCACGCCTCACATCTCTCTTTTCCATCACCTGAGATGCTGATGGAAGTCGCGTTCTGAGTTTTCTGTTCATGAGCATTTCTGCTGGGGACAGTCCATTCTCCAGTGGCGATGCTCGGTAATTCAGGATCGCCAGATGTGGGTCTTCTGCATTGTCTGCAGCCTTTTTCAGTATGCGCTTCACAATTTGCACTCCTTTCTCTGCTAACCCATTCGACTGTGGGTACAGAGGGCTTGAGGTCACGTGCTTGAACCCATATGTGTCTGCAAAGTCTTTGAAGCACTGACTCGTGAATTGTGGTCCGTTATCGCTTACAACAGTCATTGGAATTCCATGGCGTGCGAACATTGTCTTTGTGTGTGCAATCACCTTTTCTGCTGTTGTGTCACTCAACCCTGCAAACTCTGGGTAGGTGGAATGATAGTCCATGACTAACAGATAGTCCTTGCCCTTAAGCTGAAATAGATCCATGCCCACTTTTCTCCATGGCCCTTGAGGCTTCTCATGGGGCCTCATAGGCTCCTTTGGCTGTTGATACCTGTGGCGCTGGCAAATCTCACAGCGCTGCACATATGCCTCAATGTCCTTGTGCATGTTGGGCCAATACAAAACATCACGTGCACGTCTTTTGCACTTTTCAATACCCAAATGCCCCTCATGCACTAATTTAACCATTTCTGATCTCATGGAGGTAGGTATGACTATCCTTGTACCTTTTAACAGAACCCCATCTAACACAGACAGTTCACCTTTAAAGTGTTGGTAAGGCTTGTCAATCATAACCTGTCCTGGCTGATGTATCTGTTCCATTACTCTTTTTAGTTTCTCATCCTTTTGTGTTTCTTTCACTATCTTCGTCCATTTTGCATCTGACACTGGCATGTGTGCCTTAATAGAGTCTACATGTATTTGCACAGCTTCCTCTGTTGTGCTGCTGGTGTTGCTCAAGCTAGCCCTACTCAGCGCATCGGCTACAATTAGTTGCTTGCCTGGTGTAAACTCAAATTTCAAGTCATATTTCTGTAATCTTAACATTAGACGCTGGATGCGCGGTGGTGCGTCACCCAGTGGCTTCTGTGAGATCGCAATCAGTGGTTTGTGGTCTGTTTCTAGTATTACTGACCGTCCATACACATATTCATGAAACTTCTCACATCCAAACACTGCACCTAGAGTCTCTTTCTCTATTTGCGCGTAATTTTTTTTTCTGCGCTTGTCATGGTGCGCGATGCGTATGCGACTGGATACCACTCTGTGTCATGTTTTTGCAATAGCACAGCTCCTAGGCCGGCTTTGGACGCATCTGTGGACACTTTTAGCAGTTTGTCCTGATCATAGAATTTTAACACTGGCTCCTTTATTAGACTGCTTTTGAGCCACTCCCATTCTCTGGCATGCTCTGCCATCCACTGCCACATTGTATTGGTCTCTAACAAGCTTCTAAGAGCTATTGTGTTAGCTGATAAATTTGGGATAAATTTCCCCATGTAATTGACTAGCCCTAGGGCTCTTTGCAAGTCATTTTTGTCCTGCGGTACTGGCAGCTCTGCTATGGCCCGCACTTTTTCCGGATCTGGTTGCACGCCTGCCCCAGATAATTTCTCTCCCAGGTATGTAATCTCCCGTACCCCGAATTGGCACTTACTCTTATTCAGTTTCATACCTGACTTTTGCGCCTGTGTGAGAACTCTTGCCAACCTTTCGTCGTGCTTCTCTTTTGTTTTTCCCCAGACTACCACATCATCAAGAAAAACTCCCACCCCTTCTATTCCGTCAAACAATTGCTGCACAGTTCTATGGAAAATTTCAGGGGCTGAGCTAATCCCGAACGGCATTCGTAGAAAGCAATGCCTTCCGAATGGTGTATTAAATGTGCACAATTTAGCGCTTTCCTCGTCGAGCACTATTTGGTAAAACCCAGATTTGGCATCTAATTTTGTGAAGTAGCTTGCTCCACTCATTGTGCTGGTTATGTCAGATTTTGTTGGTAGCCTGTAATGCTCCCGCTGTATTACTTTATTTAGATCTTTTGGATCTATGCACAATCTCAAATCTCCATTTGGCTTCTCCACTATAACTAGTGAGTTAACCCATTCAGTTGGTTCTTCTATTTTTCTGACCACTCCGTCTGCTATCAGTGAGTCTAGTGTTTCTCTCAGCCTCTTTTTAAGAGCTATTGGCACTTTTCTTGCTGCATGTATGACTGGCTCTGCATTCTCTTTCAGCCTAATTTTTTGTTTGCCTGGTAGGCGGCCTATTCCTTTGAACACCTCTTTGTATTCTTTCACCCAGTCAGTGTGTTTGTGCCTACTTGTTGTAGCCTCTGTATTTTCTCGTGTTGTCACTTTGTCTGTATCAATGACATTCACCCTTTTGATCAGACCTAGCTGATCGCATGTTTTTAAACCCAAAATTGCTTGTCTATTTCCATCAACAAGTACAAACAATGCATTCACTGTTTTACCTTTGTTTGACAGTGTAACCCTGCACATTCCTTTAGTGGGTATTGGCTTATCGTCATATGTTCTCAGATTAATCTTTTTATCTCTTATTTTCGGCTTGTTTTTCAGTCTTTTAAAATCTTTCATTGGCAGGATGTTTACCTGCGCACCTGTGTCGAGCTTCAGTGACATGTCCGTGCCTTTCATCTCCAGGCACACTATCCATTCGTCAGCGCTCGTCTCTCCCTCGATGGCGTCCACGTAAAACTGATCCTCTTCGCTGTCGCTCTTTTTCTCCACGAGTTGCACCCTCCTCTTTGAGAAGCAGGTCTTTGCGAAGTGATTTTTTCCGCCACACTTGCGACATTCCTTCCCGAATGCTGGACACTGTTTCAGCGCATGTTGCCTTCCACACCGCTCACAGTTCCCGCGCGCGCGCTCTGGGTTTGCCTCCCTTTTTCTTGCCTGCAACGTTCCTTTCGGCTTCGCGCGCTGCACTGCACCAACCTCAGCAGTCTCTTTTTCCTTGCTGCTAAAAGTCTTTAATTGTGCCTTTGTACTCTCAGACGCTTGGCAAATCTGTATCGCTTTCTCCAGCGTTAAGTTAGTCTCTTTCAGTAATTGCATCCGCAATTTGTTGTCTTGGACCCCAATTACAATTTGGTCCCGTATCACTGACTCACTCAATGTTCCAAAGTTGCATGACTGACATTTCAACCGTAGGTCTGTGACATACAGCTCAATGGACTCTGACTCTTTCTGAAGTCTTTTTCTGAACACATACCTCTCGTACGTTTCATTCTTTCTCGGTGTGCAATAATTGTCAAATTTCTTCATCACGGCGTCGAAGTTGCCTTTTTCTTCTTCCGTGAAGACGAATGTGTTAAACACATTTAGCGCCGCTCGCCCTGCTACTGTTAGCAGTAATGCTATTTTCCTCTCCTCGTCACGGAGACCGATAGCAAGCGAATAAAGTTCAAAACTCTGTTTGAATACTTTCCAGTTCTCGTTGACGTTACCGGTCAACTTTAACTCGTCCGGCTGTCGAAGAGCGTTCATCTTCACCGTCGGTTCGTAGTTTTATATCCTGGTATCATGTAATTTACTCCTGGTACCATGTAATGTTCTCCTGGAACATTTAATGACGAGGCGCACACACCGGGTGTCAGTTAGGACTTTTTTACTTGTCACTTCAACAGCAACTCACAACTAACCACACAGTGGCACATGTACAACTCCTTTTATAGTTAGGTCATGGCCGGGGTCATACTGCCCTCTAGTGGTGACTCCATATGAACTTCACATATCAATACAGATTTCTCACACCACCCCAGATGAAAAACAATGACATACCTGTATGTGTTCCAATTAGCATAATAGAGCAGAAAAAGAATTGTGCCTGAAACCTGTTGAGTATAGGAAGTACTGATCCTCTGTAAACATTTTAATGCCTATAATTAATGTGGATGCATGAATGGTTGTTCCCCTGTTGAACCTTGCAATGCTTCAACATGCTAATCCTCTTGGTGTAACTAAAAAGAATGCAATAAAACTTCAGCACTGTTTACAGTCCATGAGACACAGACTTATTAAAACCTTTAAAATTATTTGTTTCACGATTTTTTTTTGTTATTCTGTGTCAAATACTGACATTTATACCACAATTACAGATGTACCCTGTAACATTTAGTAGCTCATTCTATAAAAATAATAGATCAGATTTTCTATCTAAATCATCTGCTGTGTGATCATTGGATGCGTTCCCCTTTTCTAAAGCAGCGCTTTAAAGACGACTGTTTTTTTTTTTTAAACTAATTTTAGCAATCTAGCTTGTTGGGTTAACCCTTTGAGTGTGAAAATTTGCGTGCCCCTAGTGGCAGAGCATGGCACTTATTTGATTTACATGTCAAAAGTAAGTGAGAAATTTCTGTTTTTTTTTTTTTTAAATGTACTGATTTCTTGTTCATATAGTTTGAAGATAAGATGATGAGGTACCTCTGTACAAAAAACGGTGTCAAAAGACTGAATCATTTTTTGTGTAAATACGTCCAAAGTCCACTTTTGACTGAGTTATGGAATTTAAAGAGGTGCCGCAACATTATGCAAATTAGATTCATAAATTTATTCCTATCTAAAACTTTGGATCATATTTTACATCTTTCTAATTGACAGTAAGCCATTATCTCTTACCACTTTCAAGTTATAGCCTTGGAAATCTGAACTATTTTTTTGACAAAAAAATATTTACCACTCTTGACCACTAGGGTGTATGTGACAGTTTGGCAACATACACACTCATAGGGTTAATATTTGAACATCACCACTAACTAGGGTCACAAACTGATTTTAGCCTATTATGTCTTATTGTTTTATAGTTGTAATGGAAGGTTACAGGTAAAGCCAAAAACTAACTGCAGATACTGTAAGTGAATACATGCACTATATTGCCAAAAGTATTGGGACATCCCTCCAAATGAATGGCCACCAATGCACAAAGTGTCCTGATCTCTTAACCCGATAAAACACCTTTGAGATTAATTAGAGCCAAGACTGTGAGCCAGGCCTTCTTGTAAAAGTGTCTGACCTCACCGATGCACTTCTTGGTCAAAAAGTTCTCATAAACACACTCCTAAACCTTGTGGAAAGCCACCCTTTGGAGCTATAACAGCTTCAAGTCTTTTGGCAATTTAGGCTGCATTCAGACCAGGATAGTCCGGGGGTCTTGGTTCAACTGGGTGGGGAATGCTGAGAATTTTCATACCTTCGTTTGGTTTGGTTTGCGTTCACACTGCAGTGGGCCAGACTGCCTGGACAACATCGTGCAGTTACAACAACTGCTCGTTTGGGGCGTTGTAGCTGAAACCATCACTGACCAGGAAGAAAAAAATCTCATCAAAAAAAGAAAAAAAATCAGGCTCATCAACTGGCCAGGACCAAAAACAAAAGTCTGCTCCCTTCAGCCGGGTTGTTTGTCAGCCACAAACAAGACATTTTTTAACTTTTCTCCTCGGGTTTCTCCGGTAAAAGGATTTCTTGGATTTGCGTGTTTGTCTTTATTGTTATTGTCTACCCAAAATGTACTACAGCATATGCCACTTCCTCTTCTCAGACCATGTGTTGCTGTGGTTTCACAAACGCCGAGGGGCACTTCCGCCCTTTGGTCTGCTGGATACTCCGCTTGGATTCACACAGTGGGAGGACCGTGCTCATGCTACCAGCTACTTCTAGCTATTTTCTGTATTTTCCCCATCTCAGTCTTATTATTGAATTCAAGTATTGGTTTTGTCTGCATATTGTTATCTGAGTTTGCTCTTTGCTCTATTTGTTTTGAGTTGTCCTGATTCATATCTTAGTTTGGTCATTATCCATCCATCCATCCATCTTCTACCGCTTTTCCGGAGGTCCGGGTCGCAGAGGCAGCAGTTCAAGCAGAGAAGCCCAGACTTCCCTCTCCCCAGCCACCTGCTCCAGCTCTTCAGAGAGGATACCAAGGTGTTCCAAGACCAGCTGGGAGACATAGTCTTTCCACCGAGTCCTGGGTCTGCCCCGGGGTCTCCTCCCAGTGGGATGTGTCCGAAACACCTCAAGTGGGAGGCGTCCAGGAGGCATCCTAATCATCCAATCCTGGTCATTATAGTCTTGTTTTTTTGTTATTATTATGTGATCATCTTGTATATTTATTATATCTCCTGTGTTTATATTGGAGCCTTCTCCGCCTTTGCCTTCAGTTCTCCCTTTTGTAATTTGAATATTTATTAGTATGCTATTATTTGTATCTCTGGGTTGTATTCTTGTCCTTGTCTCGGCAGTTTGTTATAATTTCTTCCTTGTGTATTATTTGGTTTGAATCTCATTTTGTAATTATTTCATGTTTATAGTCAGTTACCTTTTTGTTCCTCCTGTGCTTTCACTTTGACAAGGTTCTGTGTTTACTTCCGTTTCCTCTGTTAAGGTCAAGTTGGCAGTTCTCACAGCGGTCATTATTCTGAACTAATTGTCCTTGCTCCTGTTACCCACACCTGATGATCATTTGTTGATTTTTCCATGTTCTATTTAAGGGCCGCTGCACTGCAGTTCGGCGCAGCATCCTTCACTTATAAGATAAGATAAGATAAGCCTTTATTAGTCCCACAATGGGGAAATTCCACTTCAGGCATGAGTCCCACGTCTAGTGACTTTATTCCTGCGTGTGGCCCACGCTTCACCTTCATTCCCGGCGTGTGTCCCATGCTCTAGCCCATCTGGCTATTCCCCCTCTCATATCCAGCCTTGTAAGTTTTGTTCGTGTTTTTGTTGGACTTTGTGTTTTGTCATTAAATGCTTTTGCAAACTCACAGTTCAGCATTTGGGTTTTCATCCCACTCCTGCCTGGGCAATTTATGACAGAACCGAAACCCCCGTTTTCAGGGGGACGAGACTTCGCTTGTTTGCTGTGTACCAGAGTTCCAACGCGCGCTCAGACTGCACCAAACAAACTGAGCTATCCACGGAAGCTACTGTTTGGTCCTTTGGTCCGGACCAAACAGTGACTGTCTGAATGCGCCCTTAGTGTATAAAACTTATGAGCTAATCAGCTAGCCATTAATCTTGGCTAATAAAATAAATATTGGTAGTGAATTGCTAATCAGAATTGTGCTTGGGTAATAGTTGACAAATACAGATCCAACTTATTATTAATTTTGGCATCTTAAATTTAAACTTTCTCTTTTATAAAAAGCTGAAGCTTATATTGTATAGCCTAGTGTGTATTATGCTAATAGCAGGTAAAGTGGAGCTGTTAAAGGGTAAAAGCAGAAATATTTGAGAAAAAGGTGTACAGCGGTCTAATATCTCATGTACTGTATTTGTAGAGATATAATTTGACACGTTTAGGCTTAACGAGAGAGGCCATATGCAAGCCAAAGAAAAGCTCTAACTGCAGAGTTAAACAGAAATTAAATCACATTAAACGAGTCTGCCTCAGATATTTCCTGGTCAGTGAGCTGCTAGTCTGATAGCCACTGACTGTGTTTGTGTTTTAGTGGTAAGGCTTTGGATTAAAGCTGTTCTGCATTATAGTAAGATAATGAGATCTGCTTTCTGAGAGCGGATATTTGGACCGACCTTGACACAGACCTGAGGGCAAGACATTCACCAGCAAAGCTTCAAATTACAATCACTTTTATTGTTCCTGCTGTGAAGGAGTGCAGTAATGATTAGAAATGTAAGTAAGCCTCAGGTGCAAACCACTACTGAATTAACACAATTTAATCTGCCTTAATTATTGATAAATGCAGACCTTTGTTCTTTCATAATCATCTCAAGGAAAGTCGTGCTGGTTTGAGAAGAATGTAATCTGCATAAACTCTGTAAACCCAGAAAGAGAAGCTTGTTGTGACTCAAAATATTACCGTCTAAAACAATCTTTTAGATTGTTAACAGTAAGAACAATTTGGCCCTTATTTAATGGATGTTCATTGTGTTTATGCAACTTTACTGACAGTTTGTAGGGGCAAAGTTTAACTGGTAGACTGGAATTTGGGGAAAAATCCAATGTGGAAAACAGTATGGTTGTATTTGTACATAAAAAGTGTGGCATCTGAACTCTGGTTTGTACAAATCTATTGCAACAGCCTTCACAGTTGTGCAGGCTTGGTGACACCCTTCTTGTGCTTGATTCAGTAGGGAGGAAATGCATTAGTAATCATAAACTCTTTTACTCTGTTTTCGGTTGAAATGACTGAGGCAATCATATTTGCTTTGGCAACAATATGTGACTTTCGGGCAGGGGTAGATACGTTGGTGACATCAGCAGAGGTCACAGAAATGTCACACAAAATTACTAGCCTGTTTAATCTGTTTTATAACTTAAACAGAAAATACAAAAAATTATCAAGCACCAGTTCAGAATTGAAATATCAGATTTTGTTGTTGGTTAACAAAAAAGAGCAACAACAAATAAACAGAAAAAACAGGTCTGCAGACTCTTGAGCCAGCATCTCACATGAAGTGCGGAAATAGAAAACAAGACCCAGCCAACCCTGTTTCCTGATGCCTCTTGTTTATTACAACTTGATAATTACTGTAACTGCAATCAGCATTATCTACAAAGGGATTACAACTAGTCAAATCAAAGAAGCAGCGGGAAACACGTACTTCCTCTGTTGTATAACTTGGGATTCTCCCATTTTCTAGCTGCTTTAAGTCCAAGATTGTTTTTATGAATTGCTTTTAGTGCTTATTTTTAAGGCCTAAACATGGAATTGTGTCTGTATTTGATTATGTTAAATGCTAGACAAAAAGTGCATGTCACGTTATTGTTTTTTTTTAGTACGGTACATAAACCATTATGGAGTGGTGGCCTAGTTGACTGAGCATCTGTCCCACAACTGGGAGGTTGGGGGTTCAAGTCCTGGCTGGGTTGTACCAAAGACCATATGAAAATGGCACTTCCTGCCTTCTAGTTTGGTGCTCAGCATAACAGAATGGGGGAAGGAGAAGTTCTTTGTGGTGGCACCTTGCATGGCTCTGATTCTAGATGTGATTAATATTGTAGAAAGAAGAAATGTAATTTTATTCTTCTGTACATGATGGATTGAATGACAACAGAGATATCTTCTGTTATGGAAGCACAATGTGTGCATTATTTATGTCCATCTTTATATAGGTTATATTCTCTACTGTTGTAACAGTTTGCTCTTTTACATATAGTCAGATTTGTTTTATTACCATCACATTGAAATATTTCATGTAGACACAGCTCTTAATGTGATGTTTTCAGTCAATGTACTGTATTTGATATTAATAGTTTTGCATTTATCTTTTTATGTTTGTCTCTTAGTCTAAAGAGAACTCACTGAGGTGTTCTCAAGCTCTGTATCATGCTACTTTAAATGGTGAAAAAATCACCAGCTCCATTTAGCTACAGTGGATGAGACTTGTAAGATACTGTTTAGGCTAGAGACACACCAAGCTGAAATCTCTGACAAAAAGACATCCTACTGAGTCCCCTTGTGTTGAGTTTGTGGCCGTAAAAAAAGTTGCACCTGCACACACTGAGTACAACAGCAAACAGGCTCTGCACCTGTGCTCACTCTTGCTACGTTCAACAGCTCATCAGAGTGGTCTCTTTTGCAGACAAGCCCAACACTGATTCACCATGTTGAATTGGCCAAGTGCTGACAGTACTGGACACAACAAAGACTTGGTTCACCAACACCTCGAACTTTCCAGATGGCCGATACTCGGCTTGGTGTGTCTCCAGCTTTAGAGCTTGGAAAATTTACTTTGCCCTAGAGAACATGTGGAGAATTGGCGATTGGCTTATTATCTGAGCCACTAAATCTCAGAGGATCAGTTTAATCAAATACCTGCCCCCTAGAGGCTACATCCATCAGGTGAAAACAGCAGTAACAGCAGCCACTCTGGGAGGTGTCCATGTATACTTTACGAGCTATCTTTCTTCACCCATCTTTGTGTCTCCATCTATCTCCCATTTTCTCCTCTTAACACACACACACACAGTCATGTAAACTCACATCAACAGCCCACATATTCACAACTTTGACCTCAGAGGTTTTCCTCTTGCCATGCTATTTATGAAATGTATAATGAAGCTGTCGCTTCATATTCACTTGTACACCCAGTGCTGCAGGCCAAGAGCTGTGGTAGACAACGCCTCAGTTGAATTCAGTTCGTGCTAGACTGCCGCAGGATGTACTGCAGTCTGAGCGTGCTTTTCTTTTCTGCTAGATAATTGTTGTGAGCAGTTCTGATACACAATAGAATCTGAATACAGTGGTACATAAGGCAAATACTGATAGTTGCAGAATAACCCCAACATTGCATTGTCTGTCACCACTTTGACTTTGTTGTCAAACATACCACTATGGAAATATAAAAACTAATTGTACTGGCCTATATGACTTTTTCAGCAATTTTAATGTGCATCTTAAAACATACTTTAATGGCTACCTCCATCCAAGATGTAATGCATCGATTTAATTTCTCTCCTGGAAGGATTACTCAGTCTGTGAGTGAAAGGTTTACCACAGAAGTGGCCGACTTAATGAGATGGTGTGGAACTGGATCTTCATTTTATTTTCTGTTTTAAAAAAAGAAGCATGATAAGGATATCTATTATGTGATGACAGCATGCTATCAACGGACCCGTTGATGATGCCGGAGTTCTTTCATGTGGACAAAAGACAGTTTCAGCTTGTGCAGCATCACAAATGCATTTCTTTGCAGCATGTGCACAATTTTAAATACACGTTGAAGGTGGTGTGTTTAGAAATGATGCAAGTCCATATACGACAGAACTCAGGCTGTAAAAGTTTTATTTTAACTTATGAACTTCCTATCAGTAGTATGAGCAAGGGTAATCTAGTGAACTATTAACAATCACAAAACTTAACAGAAGCCATCCCAGCCAGCAAGAATTGGTTGAAAATATGTTGAAAAGCTGATCTGCTAAACCATCTAAAAATCTGGATTTGGTTTAAAACTGAAAGATTAGAAGTTATCTTTTTCAGGCTGTCGAAAAGATGAGTTTAAAAAAAAAAAATCTAAATAGGGTTTATGTGCACAACCCAATTTTCAGGATTTTTGGGCTAACCTGAAACGTGAAGGGGCTGACCAGATTTAGTCCAAAAAATGACTAAAGTGCACCTGGTGCTGGGAGGGATGAGTCTTACAGTGTTTTACAGTTGTATCTTCGTATCGCTGTATAATGAACGTGTAGCCTGATTATCAATAGTCATACAGTTAAATGAAGAAAACACAACTGTCAGTGTGCAGGTCATGATTTTATTACAAACTCCAATTCCAATGAAGTTGGGATATTATGTGAACTGTAAAAAAAGGCAGAATACAATGATTTGCATATCGTTTTCAACCTATATTCCACTGAATACACTACAAAGACAAGACATTTAATATTCAAATTGACAAATTTTATTTATTTTTATTTTAATTTTTTGCAAATATTCACTCATTTTAAATTTGATGCCTACAGCATATTCCAAAAATGCTGGGACAAGGCTATGTTTACCACAGCGTTACATCACCTTTCCTTTTAATAACACTCAATAAGCATTTAGGAACTGAGGACGCTAATTGCTGAAGGTGGCTTCAACAATTAGCTTGATGTACGATTTCAGTTGCTCACCAGTCCGGAGTCTCTGTTGGTGTATTTTGCCACTCATTTTCAATGGGAGACAAGTCTGGACTGCAGACAGGTCAGTCTAGTACTTCACTGGAATTGGGGTTTGTAAGACTGAACCCAGGTGCAAGTACAAAGAACGGAGGCTGGGACAGAGGGCAAGTGTTTGTTTATTATACTGGTGAATAAAATGAGATTGAGCTATTCCAGAACTCTCTACATGATCAACCAACCTGAAGAGGAGGAGGAGAGAACAAAATGTTAGTATCAGCGATAATGTGGTGAGTAAAAGATTAATAAATATGAGAGTCAAGTTATACAGTGTCTGGCAGAATTCAGCAGGTAAGGGGATGGCGCTCATTCAAAGTGGAGTTGCCCGTGCCATGATGAGTATGTCATTCTTGGGGAGAATGGAGATAGTAGTGTATTGTCCTTTTCAGGAGCCGCGGGGGTGATGAGGTTAGTATGATGTAAGATTTCCTTCCACAGATTCATCGTGACGAGGTAGCGTCCAGATTTTTCTTGAGCATTTATGAGATTGGTTAGTTTGCAGTTAATCATGGAGGTCATTTACAGTTCTTTCCTTTTGCTCCAGAGAGGAGGGAAGTGTGTTCTTGAGGAAGCCAGAGAGGCAGCAGAGCAGCAGTGGCAGGTGAGCATGCAGCAACTAGGACAGCATGCTGGCAGACTGGCACACAAACAGCACTCTTCCATCTCCTCTATTTATACCCCACAGGCAGTCACAGGCTGGTGGAGGTAGTTACTCAGCTGCCAGCAATCGGGCTCACCCTGGTCTGCAAGAGGAGAGGCTATATAAAGTCTTCTCACCACCAGAGGGCTTGCTCACCTGACACTACAGTGCAATTTAGTATTCACTCAGTAAAGAAAACCCTAAATGTTTCCTTCTGCAACCCTGCATGTGTGAAAATTTGTTATGTGGGCAATTAGTCAAACCATACACATGTGGACAAAATTGTTGGTACCCCTCTGTTAATGAAAGAAAAACCCACAATGGTCACAGAAATAACTTGAATCTGACAAAAGTGGTAATAAATAAAAATTCTATGAAAATTAACCAATGAAAATCAGACAATGCTTTTGAATTGTGGTTCAACAGAATTACTTTAAAAAACAAACTCATGAAACAGGCCTGGAGAAAAATGATGGTGCCCCTAGAAAAGATTGAAAATAATGTGACCATAGGGACATGTTTAACCAAGATGTGTCCTCTAATTAACATCACAGGTGTCTACAAACTGTTTGTTGACATAGTGTGTACCACGCTAAACATGGACCAGAGGAAGCAAAGGAGAGAGTTGTCTCAGGAGATTAGAAAGAAAATTATAGACAAGCATGTTAAAGGTAAAGACTATAAGACCATCTCCAAGCAGCTTGATGTTTCTGTGACGACAGTTGTACATATTATTCAGAAATTTAAGATCCACGGGACTGTAGCCAACCTCCCTGGACGTGGCCGCAGGAGGAGATGGATAATACGAATGGTAACAAAAGAGCCCAGAACAACCTCTCATTCATAGTGAACTCCAAGGTCAAGGTACATCAGTGTCAGATCGCACCATCTGTTGTCGTTTGAGCCAAAGTGGACTTCATGGGAGACAACCAAGGAGGACACCACTGTTGAAAACAAATCATAAAAAAGCCAGACTGGAATTTGCCAAACTGCATGTTGACAAGCCACAAAGCTTCTGGGAGAATGTCCTATGGACAGACGAGACAAAACTGGAACTTTTTTGGCAAGGCGCATCAGCTCTATGTTCACAGACGCAAAAATGAAGCATACCAAGAAAAGAACACTGTCCCTACTGTGAAACATGGAGGAGGTTCTGTTATGTTCTGGGGCTGCTTTGCTGCATCTGGCACAGGGTGTCTTGAATCTGTGCAGGGTACAATGAAATCTCAAGACTATCAAGGTATTCTAGAGAGAAATGTGCTGTCCAGTGTCAGACAGCTTGGTCTCAGTCGCAGGTCATGGGTCTTGCAACAGGATAATGACCCAAAACACAGCTAAAAACACCCAAGAATGGCTAAGAGCGAAACATTGGACTATTCTAAAGTGGCCTTCTATGAGCCCTGATCTAAATCCTATTGAACATCTGTGGAAGGAGCTGAAACATGCTGTCTGGAGAAGGCACCCTTCAAACCTGAGACAACTGGAGCAGTTTGCTCATGAGGAGTGGGCCAAAATACCTGCTGAGAGGTGCAGAAGTCTCATTAACAGTTACAGAAATCGTTTGATTGCAGTGATTGCCTCAAAAGGTTGTGCAACAAAATATTAAGTTAAGGGTACCATCATGTTTGTCCAGGCCTGTTTCATGAGTTTGTTTTTTAAAATAATTCTGTTGAACCACAATTCAAAAGCATTGTCTGATTTTCACTGGCTAATTTTCATAGAATTTTTATTTATTACCACTTCTGTCAGATTCAAGTTATTTCTGACCATTGTGGGTTTTTCTGTCATTAACAGAGGGGTACTAACAATTTTGTCGACGGCTGTATATAATGAGGAAATTCACATGCCAACTGTCATCTTCTTTGTAATCTGTGGGAACGAAAACTCTCTGTCAGTGAGGTTATTGCTACTGGTTTCATACTCGGAGACAAACCCACAGTGTCTGCATGGCTGAGAACAAATAACCAACTTCCTCAAAGTTCGTGACCTGAGTCACAGTGTGTGTCAATGTGGGCTGCTGCAATGAAGCTGTCGATAAACAGAGGTGGGTGATAAAGAAAAGGCTGATCTGAGACATGGAAATATAAGAGGGAGTTCACATGTGGTTTCACAAAATTTCAGAAGAAAATTGTGAAACATGAGAACAAATGACTGCACAATTTAGGACCATCAGTTAGTTTTTTGTCACTTCTTTACCCTCTCAAGTGTATTCTTAGACATATATTTATTAGTTTTTATTTCCTCACATTAACTGAATGTCACAAAGAATGTGCATTGCTCTTCTTTAATTTATCCACAACTGATATAGTCGATTATTATATTTTATCTCATCATCCCTTTGAACATCTAACTGGTTTATTATTGCATTACTGTGACAAATAAATACATCTAAAATACTGAGCTGTTGTTTTTGATCAGTGGTGAACTTTCCATGGAGGTTTCAAACATTAACTGCTGTGACACATGCTTTGTGTATCTCGCAATGTGACCTCCAGAATCTCTGCCATCTCCAGCCAGTTTGAAAGCCGATGAGGGCCACTGCTGTTGCGTTTAATCACTTCATCACCCCACAGGCAGGGTGCATTTCCTTACCAAAACAGTTTAGACTATGTTGAACTATCAAAGGTATGGTGTATACATAGCTGTTCACAGTGAAGGAATTTCCTTTCCTTTGAGTATGGCACCAGACAACTGCCGCCAGATAGATGACAGGAAACTGATAGAAACATCAGCTGCTGTGATAACGTTATGTCAGAGTGGCAGTGATGTGACAGATGCAGTTGTAGGTTAAGTTTCTTCAGTTGTCTCTACATCATCTGTGAAGGAGAACAATGTGCCTTCATTGTTTATACAAATTCTAGATATGTGTTTGGGGAAAGCTGGACAGAAAATTGATAACCCAGTCTGTGACAATCAGAGGCTTGTTTGGGAATTAAACCCAGGACTTTTTGCATCCACAGCAAAAATCAAAACCTACCTTAAAGTGACACCACCAAAAATCTAGTTTTTTTTTCTTGTTAATGTGTCTGTAACATGTTTTTATGACTTACAAAACATAGCAAGATCAAAATCACTCAAATATGTCATGTCTTTTTTTTTTTTTAATTTTTGCTGTGAAATTTCTGTTAAGCCCTGCCCCCTGAAAAAAAGGTGAGTTTAGAACAAGCGTTTTTGGTGATGTAACTATAACAGGTCCGTAATGTTGAGCCAATCAGGACTCTCTGGCCTAACTGAAGTTCGCCTCCAGGGCCAGTTGCCATTTTTGGACAGCTGCTTTGAAAACTTGACCCAAATTAAGATGGGTTTTACCATTAAAGTGCTTTTAAGAACTGATTTCAGTCATTATCCTTGTCATGATTACAAGAATAATCAGCTCACGTGCAAGATGCTACACCAGTGAATGCACACGACACAAAGAAGCAAAGTTTAAATGCAATTTTATTGAACAGGTGAATGCAGGATTAGCGGGGAAAAGCACCTCACTTGCCAGAGGAATACCTAGCCTGTAAGGAGGGAGATGAGAGCAGGTTAGTATGAGGAGGCCCTCTGCTCAATCTCCCAGGTAAGAACACCTAGGATACATGAGGAAGGCACAATGGGTTGGGGGAGGGGGGAGGGGGCTGAGTGGTCAGTGGTAAACTGGCAGGAGAGAGCGTCAGGTTTGATATTGCGGGAGCCCGGCCTGTAGGTGATGGTAAGATTAAACCAAATAAAGAATAGGGCCCAGCGGGCCTGCCTGGCATTTAATTGGTGGGTCGACCGAAGATATTCTAAATTTTTATGGTCGGTCCACACAACGATAGGACGAACCGCTCCCTCCAGCCAGTGCCCCCACTCCTCCAGAGCCAATTTAATGGCCAAAAGCTCTCGGTCCCCTACATCATAGTTCCTCTTGGCCGGCTTGAGCTGTCGACAGAAATACGCACATGGGTGGAGCTTCTGATCGGACCTTCTGATCAGAAGCTGAGCACTGCGAGAAGACAGCGCCCACCCCCGAATCAGAAGCGTCCACCTCTACAATGAACTGGAGCTGAGGGTCAACCTGGACCAAGATGGGTGTGTTGGAAAATAGGTCCTTCAGTTTAGAGAAGGCCCGTTCAGCTGACTTGGACCAGGTGAAAGGCACCTTGACCGAGGTCAGCTGAGTAAGAGGCTGTGCTACCCCACTGTAATTTCTAATGAATCGGCAGTAAAAATTTGCAAATCCCAAGAAGCATTGAAGCTCCTTATGGGACTGGGGTGTTAGCCAATCAAGCACAGCCTTCACCTTGGCCGGATCGGCCCTCAACTCTCCCTCAGCAACAATAAACCCCAGGAAGGAAGTGGAGCAGGTGGAAAACTCGCACTTTTCAGCCTTCACAAAGAGCTGGTTTTCTAGGAGCCACTGTAACACAGCCCAGACATGGATTGAGTGTTCCTCTGGCGTGTGAGAAAAAATCTAAATATTGTCAAGGTGGACAAAAACGAATTGATTAACCATATCGTGAAAGACATCATTAATCATTCTCTGGAAGACGGCGGGGGCGTTGGTGAGCCCAAAAGGCATCACAAGATATTCAAATTGCCCCAGGTGTGTTTTAAAAGCCGTTTTCCATTCGTCCCCCTCACGAATGCGGACTAAAGGATACGCATTACACAAATCCAATTTGGTAAATACCCACGTGCGCTGAAGGAGCTCAAATGTGGAGTTGATCAGGGGCAGAGGGTATTTGTCCTGAACAATAACGGCATTTAGCTTGTGGAAATCTATGCACAGCCGCAGAGATCCGTCCTTCTTTCCGACAAAGAAGAACCCTGCCCCAAGAGAAGCCAAAGAAGGTTGAATGAGGCCGGCATTCAAAGAGTCCTTAATATAACTTTCCATCGCCTCTCTCTCCGGCCCAGAAAAGCTGTAGAGCCGGCTGCACCCGGGTGGAGGTTGATAGCACAGTCATAAGAGCGGTGAGGAGGCAAAAAAAGGGCTCTCGATTTGCTAAAGACCTCCCCAAGGTCATGCTAGACCTCTGGTACGAGGCTGAGATCTGGCGGCTCCACCGGAGGAGAGGATACGGAAAGGGACGGTGAACACTCGGCCAAACAGAGACAGGATGCTAAACAGAAGGGGCTCCAGGAAGAGATGGAATTTTGTGCCCAATTAATAATAGGGTTATGTTTCCGGAGCCACGGATACCCTAGAACCACTGGGGAAGATGAACTAGGGAGAATAAAGAACGGTATGGTCTCCCAGTGGTTCCCAGAAAGGAGAACGGAGATCGGCGCCATGCATTCGGTAATGGACCCCACACAACTACCAGATAATGCCACAAAATTTACTGAAGTCGGCAGTTTAGTTGTGGGAATACCAATTTCCCGCATGAGCTGCAAAGAGATGAAATTTTGCTCTGCCCCCGAGTCAATTAATGCCAAAGCCCTCCTCTTGACCCCTGGCAACTGAATGAGGGGCAGAATGGAAAAGTTAAAGGGGGGATGAATAGAGTTCCCGCCCGTCAGACCCCCCACGGCTACTGACGGGCCGCGTCTTTTGGGCTTCAGGTGACAATTAAATATCTTGTGCTCTAAAGAGCCGCAATACATGCAAGCACCGGCTCTCCTCCGTCGCTGGTGCTCCTCCGGAGTCAGATGGACTCGGCCAAGCACCATAGCTTCAGAGGAGGAGTCGACTTCACCCGTGCCAGTAGCCGGGGAAAATGTGTGCGAAACGGACGGGCCGGAGGAGGCCTTCTGCTTCTGCGGTAGCGGTTATCCAAACTGACGGCCTGATCTATGAGCTCATCCAGAGAGGAGGGAACATCATGAACTGCCAGGTCGTCGCTGAGGTGGGCATTAAGACCCTGGAGGAAGGCGCCTCTTAAGGAAACATCATTCCAACCAGAGTCCGCCGCGGCGACCCGAAACGCCACAGAATAGTCGGTTGCAGACCAACTGCCCTGGCGGAGTGACAAGACACAGCTCATGATGTTACCCTCACTCTCGGAGCAATCAAAAGCCTGGGAGAACTCACCAATAAATCTATCAAAAGTGTAGCAAGGACCCTCAGCACTGTCTAAAATAGCCTGAGCCCAGCTGAGGGCTCGGTCTCGCAGCAGGAGGGTCATGAAATGAATTTTGGACGTGTCGTCTGGGTACTCCCCGCCCACCTACCGCAGATAAAACTGAACATGGCACAGAAACCCCTTACATTTCCCCACCTCCTCCGCGTATGGGGCCGGTGAGGGAACAAAAGTGGTTTGGCAAATGGACGAAGAAACTGGGATTGCAGGAGGGGGGACAGGACCCGAATGAGACATGTGACTAAGATGATCGGTGACGGTGCTCAGCTGCTGCGTAATTGTCTGCAGCTATTCTGTCAGCACAGCCACCTGCATCTCTGTGATGTCAAGCCAGTAGAGGGCAGAGTGCTCCGCTGATGCAGCACCTGCTGAGCCTAATTCATGGCTGGCTCGTTCTGTCATGATTACAAGAATAATCAGCTCACGTGCAAGATGCTACATCAGTGAATGCACACGACACAGATAAGCAAAGTTTAAACAATTTTATTGAACGGGTGAACGCAGGATTAGTGGGGAAAAACACCTCACTTGCCAGAGGAAGACCCAGCCTGTAAGGAGGGAGATGAGAGCAGGTTAGTATGAGGAGGGAAACAGGGAATAATGAATAACAGGAATATTCTTGTGAATCGGAGCAGAGAGCTCGACAGAGGAACACAGCAGGGCAAAGATGATCCAGTGGAGAAACCGCGGATGAGTAGGGCTGGGGAGATGTCTGACCAGGTGAAGAAGGCAATCTGGAACGATGATGATAATGATGGAGCAGGTGAGAGCACAACAACCCCTGAGGACACACTGCAGAGATAGCAGCAACCTGAAAAGGTGGAAGAGAAAAACAGATTAATGTCTGGGTTCCTTGTTAACTGAAACTTCACTTACTTTTACCTTCAATGGCAGTATACCTAATGAGCCAGCGCCGGAGCGTTCACAAACTGGTCCTTTTAAGTGCTGGCGGGAAGAGACAGCAAGTGCATCCACTCACGCAGGTGTACTGGTTACCTGCGGAGCCAGGGACTAGACGAGGAACCTCCCACAGGAAGGGAGGGGGAGTGCGCTCACCTGATCATAACAATCCTGGGCCACCATGCAGACAACTGGGCATGTCCCTCAACCGGTAAGTCTTTTTATCACCTGATTTATTCTGTTTAATGTAACGCTAGTCATTATTAGTCTTGTGGGATGTGGGTGGGCCTAGTCAATGATCCTGGTGTTTGAAGGAAGAGGGAAAGTGAAAAGATTTTGACACAAAATTATAAGACAACGAAAGGTTTATTGTAGAAAAAACGGGCATAAGATACCATTTTAGACAATGTGGATTTGTTTTTATTGGGGATTTACGTATATCCACCAGAGTGCATCTTTAAATAATTTAACCTACATTTACAAACCTGATCAGTAAGTGAAAATGACATTTTGTTAATATTAAAAATAATTATATTCCAACATAAAAGACATAATATTTGCAATGAAAAAGGATCCATGTGGATAGCATTTTTCTTCCATAGGCAAGCTCACTGCTGCACTTCTCCACCTTCATAAGTTCCTGCTATCAGGTGGTAACATGAGAAACGTGAGCTAGCCACGAAACCCTACTCCTACGGGCCACAGTGGCCAGCATACCACTACTGATAGAGAGCATGGGACCATGAACAGAAAACCAGCCTTTATCTGAGTGGTCAAGAACAATGAAGAGGGCAAATCAATGGAAAACAATGGTGAGAAGGATAAAAAGACTCTTTTTCAAGGTCGAGTGACTGTGAAAGTTACAAGGAAGAACAGAGAAAGGAAAGAATGATTAACCAAATGAGCAGCAGTTCTTATCATTTCAGGCAAAGCATTTCTCTTCAAATAGTTTGCTTCTTTGAATGAGTAGGAGAAAATGTGTGACAAAAAATTAGAAAAGGGTAACAAAAGTTACAATAAAGGACAAAGAAATGCCTTGGACTGGTACAAGTTTGGCACACCAACAAAAGAGGGTATAAGGTGGAGTAAAGTGTGATAATGGAGCCAGTTGAATGCAGATCGGTCATCAGCGTCCTGTGCTTGAGAGGCCACACATCATGGGATATGCTCGATGAGACAAAACAGTTCAAGTGTGGTCAGACATTAGTGGAAATGCTACCCATTCATGGGCGACCACAATGTGCCACTGATCAAGACACCACCAAGTGGTGGTCACCATTTTGGAGTATTGCTGCATAACCATTCACCAACTAGCCCAAGTTGTCCAGATTGATGTGGAGTCTGCGGAAAAAAAACCCATCCATGGCCATTTACACATGGGGAAGTTGTCTGCACGATGGATTCCATGGTTGCTCGCACCTTTCCTGAAATGGGAACAAGTCACTTGCTCCCAGCCTCTTTTGGCCATGTGCCAAGAAAACCAGGAGGACTTCTTCAATAGACTAATCATACAGAACAAAACATGGGTCCATCACTATGATCTAGAGACTAAAAGCCCAGTAGAAGCAATGGAAGCATTATGACTCACCACTCCATTACCGGAGTGGTGGCCTAGTTGGTAGAACATCTGTCCCACAACTGGGAGGCCAGGGTTCAGATCCTGGCCGGGTCATACCAAAGACTAGGTAAAAATGGTACTTTCTGCCTTCTAGCTTGGTGCTCAGCATGATAGAATGGGGAAAATTAACACACAGAGCTACCAGAGGACTGACCCCCCTCACTGTAGCTTTCACTACTTACAGTAGCTGTGTGGCCTAGGGTCATGAAATGGAGATAGGCACCACCCTTTGCCATTGGCATGGGAATAACTTAACCTCCAAAGAAGGCACGTGCCTAGCTCTTGGCAATCAAGGTCATGCTCACAGTCTTCTGGTACTGGCATGAAGTATTGATGATTTATTTCCTGGCAAAGGGGAACCACAATTACCAGGACTTCCTATGCTTCACTGCTGCAGAAATTTGGGAGGGCCGTCAAAACCAAGGGGCGTGGTATGCTAACCAAATGAGTCCGTCTCCTGCGAGACAATGCCTTGGTTCACAACTCACATGTTGCCCAGATGGAAGCATGGTCTTACTGCTATGAAATTCTTCCTCATCCCCCCCTTACTCTCCCGACCTTGCACCATTGTAGAAGGGCAAGCAATTCCAAGACAATGAAACACTGATTTCCAAGGTCAAGTGATGACTTCTGATGCAATCTGCAAACTTCTATAGGTGAAGTCTCTACAGCTGCATAAAGCAATGGGAGAAGTGTGTGACCCTTGGTGGTACCTATGTAGAAAGACTACGTAGAAGACTAATAACGGTGCCAAGTTTTGTTCCTGTCAGTCCATGGGAAATGAGTCAGGGGAAATCTTTAATGAGCAGTCCTCATAACAACAATCCTGTTTAAAAAAAATCAGAACAGGGAATGTACCATGTAAGGTGTTTCCTGCTAACAATCCCATGAACGCAACAACAGTCAAGAGAAGCCATCTTCCTTTCACATCAGTAGCATGAATTATAAATGATGTCAGTGTGATGACTGTAGATTCCTGTTTTTCATACTCAGATGAATTATTGTTCTTTCAACACTCTAATCCTTGAACTTCATACATCACAGAAACAAGTACAGTATATGACAGGAAAACTCTGCCTCTGAAAGTACTCAGACTAAAATAAGTAAAATTGTGAATTATCTTCCAACAGGAAATGACATTGGAAAACATAGCTTTACCATTATGGGGTCTTCTACTGCTGTACAGCTGTGATTGGGTGTTGTTGGGTGATAATTCTACTCCATCATGATTGGTTTGTTGGTGGTTGCCAAGTTGAATTAAAGCCAAAATGCACGACAAGGGATGCCATAGGGGCAAAAAACACAGGGCTAAGACAGGACACTTGGCAACCCTACTTGCCAGGGATTGAAATTCATACTCACCGAGAACCAAATGTGACCTTTTGTGTGTGTGTGTGTGTGTGTGTGTGTGTGTGTGTGTGTGTGTGTGTGTGTGTGTGTGTGTGTGTGTGTGTGTGCGTGTGTGTGTGTGTTGAGGGGTGTGGGGTAACCTAGCGCCAGATGCCACCCATGTTTCAGCCTGTTTTACAAGAAAGGTTTTCAGTAAAATAATATCAAGCATCACTGAGTAGGACCTGGTGACTAAGCTTGCAAAATCCAGATGAAAGGTAAAGAAAAGATCTCATCACTTTTTCTGTAAGGATGAACAAGAACCATGTGGATTACCACTTTGTAATTGGCACACGACTGCAGTGAACCCACACACTTCACAAGGGCACGCCATTCTGAGGATGACAGGAATGATTAGCTTAGGAAACAGATTCAGATGTTAACTATGTGTGTGTGGCTGGTCCTAACATCATATTACAGTGTGTAATGAGCTGCGGTGTAATCACTGGATATAGTCTGGTTCAGCAGGAGCATGACCCTGCCAGTTAACAAGGATTATCCCATGATCTCATTACAGTTAAGAACTACAATGCAGATGCAGAAACAAATGAGAACAAACTAGTCAAGTTGTGTGTTGCTTCTTGGACTGCTCTATTGCTGGAAAATCTGTGATGAAGGACATTAAGCCTTTTCTTCAGCACTTCAGATGCTCCTTAGGAAAGCTGCACCTTCAAGTGTTTTGTTTGTCTACTGCAGTCAAATAAAATAGCTATTTTTAACGTCAGAACTACTTGATATTAAGACAGGAAAAGGAGAAAAAAGAATGGATTTGATGCTTTTTGAGATGTTAATTTTAGTGCATGAACAGAAATAAAAATAATTTGATTTATCTGATTTTCTTTAAATAAGCTAAACAGACTTTCCACTTCATAAATAATAGCGCCCCCCCCCCCCTTTTTCATTTAGAGCAAAGATTGACGACCTCTACATAGAACAATTTTGAGATTTTTTTTCCAATAAATGTTATGGTCTGAAGGTGAGAACGTTGTCACACTCACAACATTCCATTAATAATCTCATTTCCTGCAGCTGTTCTCATTAGCGCACCTGAGCTGATTGCTGGCTAAGTATAAATAGAACTCAGTTGCTCCAGTCCCTTGTGGGTTTGCCTCAGTGCTACAGTTTGCTGTGAATGCTGGTTCTCCTGCTTGCCATGCTCTTGCGTGACTCCATCGGTTCTCATCTTCCAAAGACCATTACTACCTTGGAACTCACGTAAGCCTGCAAAACAATTCTGATTACACAATATCTACATCAGAAATTGCTCTCCTCTCCACTGTGTTCTCAGCCTCTTATTGTCCTGATCCTTCTCCCTGTGTCCACATTGGAAGGAAATACATGTAAGATGAAATCAACATTAAATATAATCACTAACCAATTATCACAGAAAAAACCCTGGGGTACCACTACACTCTCCTTTACCAAGACTGGAAGTTAGCAAATCCAGTCTACATAGTATACTCACCCTGAAGAAGTCCTCCTCATCTCCCACCATCTTCCCACTGCCCCTGTAAGTGAACAGACTCATTGCAAACTCTTATCTTGGAACTCCCTATCATCCCCACCTGTAGAGGTCGAAGCTTCATCCCTCTTCATTAATAGTAAAAACACAGCTCTACCCCACTGGGCAGATCTGATCACAACCTGGTTCTGTTATCACACAAGTACATTCCTCTTGTGCAAAGGCAGCCTAGCCTGCTCACACACGGGCTGTGAGGAGGTGGACACAGGAGGCTGCTGATGCACTACAGGACTACTTCGAGACAACAGACTGGGATGTACTGTCAAAAACCCTCCGTGCGCCCTATCTTTGCGCACGGAGGAGAGAAGAAGAAATAAGGATTTAACTGCAGGAATTACCACACACACATTTATTGAACGAGAATGAAGGGAACCATACAAAATGGTAGAGCAGCTCAGGCAAATACAGAGTTCTCTCAAAATGCTAGGCTGTGCAGGGAGAGAGGGAAGCAGTTGTGCCACACTTGGAAACGGTACCAGCATGGCGACACAACTAAACAGAGAAACGCTAGAGTTACTCATAGCCTAGGCAAACCGGATCCTCCAGTACAGGGGTGTCAAACTCAATCCATTCTGGGCCAAGACCCTGCAGGTTTTACCTCCACCCAGTGTCTTCCACAGGTGATTTAACTGAATTTCTTCCCACTGATCGCTGATTAGCAAAAACACCTGCTGAAGATTCTGGTTGGAAGTAAAATGTGCAGGGTCTTGGCCCAGAATGGATCGAGTTTGACATCCCTGCTCCAGTAGATCGGCGAGCATACACTTTCAATGATATGACGGTTAGACGGCGGAGCACAGCCATCTAATGCATACAATGATCCAGCGGCATCTGTCCAGCAAAGAGCTGCTTTAGTACAGACGCTGCTGGCGTGGCAAATAAGAAACACCTGGGCGAGACACGGGGGAGATGATTACCGGGGTAGGAAACTAACTAACTAACTAACTAACTAACCTGCACTTATATAGCGCTTTTCTAGTCACAAAGACCACTCAAAGCGCTTTTCATTAATACTAACCCTCTATTCTAAGGGCCTATAGGAAACAGATATCTAGGGACAATTTAGAACAGCCAATTAACCTAACATGCATGTTTTTGGCATGTGGGAGGAAACCGGAGAAATCCCGGAGTAAACCCACGCAACACGGGGAGAACATGCAAACTCCACACAGATCACTGTTGGTCGGGGGCTGGGATCGAACCCACGATCCCACGATCCCCACAATCCCCCGGCCAAGGGTAAACTGTGCTGCCGCAGTGCTAACCACTGCGCCACCGTGCAGCCAGAAACAGCTGATGGAATTAAGGGAGAGCGAGGGGGCGTGGCTGGACTGACAGACTGTCAGCAGTGTGAGAGAAAGTAGGTCACAGACGCAGACTAACAGCTCCCGGTCAGGCAGTGGCAAGGATAAGGAAGTCAGTACAATTTCCTATAGGCCCTTAGAATAGAGGGTTAGTACTAGTGAAAGAGCTTTGAGTGGTCTTTGTGACTAGAAAAGCACTATATAAGTGCAGGTTAGTTAGTAGTTAATACACAAAAATGCACATAACCAGTAAAACCAAAAAAACCCAAAGCAATCAAGACTGAGCCGGGGAAAGCTAAGCCGGCTCGGCTCGTGACAGAGCCTCCCCTTTCAGGGGTGGATTCCCAGACACCCCAGGTAATATCAACTCCACCCCCCCAACAGGAGCAACAACAACAAACAACACGAACTCGGGTGGGAGGTAGGGGGAAAAAGGAAGGAGGGAACACAATACCCCACCCAGGGTCCATAATTAACCCCCCCAAGTCCCAAGTCCAAAGCCGTAGTGGCTCGGGAGGCCGCCCTGAGTCCCAGGCCCAGCAGGCAGTTCGGGGAACCCAGTCAGGTGGCCTGCTGGAGAACATGGGCCATCTGGCCCAGAGACTCGGTCCCTCAGGCGGTCGGCCAGCGTTGTTGATCCACCAGGGCTGACGGGGTGAGGCAGGAGGCGGTCTGCCTACCGGGAAGCTCGCTGGTGCGTGACCGGACCAAAGGGAGGGGACCCCCATGGCGTAGGACTGGGAGGAGAAGGGGACCACGGCGTCCTCATAGTGAACTGCAGTGCCTACGGTAGCCCCTGACCGGGCTGGCTCCGCTGCACCCACGATGGACTCCAGCGGGAGCCAAACTACACCCGTGGTGACCTCTGGCTGAGGCTCAGCTGCACCCATGATGGCCCCCAACTGGGCCTGCTCTGCTGCACCCACAATGGACCCCGACTGGGTCAAAGCTGCCCCCGCGGTGAGAGGGCCGACCCGCAGAAACACCAAGCTGAGGAGGCGATCGATGGGAGGAGCCCTGATGACCTTGGCAGGAGGGGCTGAAGCAGCGACGTCCTCTCTCGGCAGGGCCAGACCCTCGGCGCCCTCTGGCGGTGGCTTCGCAGCACCCACGGTGGACCCCAACTGGGCAAAGGCTGCAACCTTGGTGGAACCCGTGCTGGAGTGTGGCCTCCATGACGGGTCCGGACAGGAGCGCAGCACCCACGTCGGGCTGATCCTGGAGTGCAGCACCCATATTGGGCTGATCCTGGAGTGCAGCCCCCACGATGGTCCAAGGCCAGCCTGCTGCGCCCATGGAGATGCGGTCTGTGGAGGAACCCACACGACGGCCTCGGGCAACGGCAGGAGGAGCAGAAGCAATGACCTCCTCCACTGGACGGACCGGACCCATGACGACCTCTGGCGAAGGCACACCCTCTCTGGTGACCCTAGATGAAGGATCAGAGGAAGCAGGAGGAGAAAGATGGTTAGGGTCACCAGCAGCGCGCAGAGCCCGGTGAGGTGAGTTCAGATGCAGCTGATGGAAGCACCTGACTCTCCCTCCCCAAGAGCCAGACAAGATCTCGCTAAAACTGACATGAGAAAAACAAGAGAGAAAACTTGCCTGCGCTTGAGCTCCCCCGCTGTCCAGGACTCCGTCGATCCTGGCGATGAACACCCGAACCCAGCCTCCAAGAGGTCCAGCTCTGGCTCCCAATCCACTGCAGAAGCTTCCACAGCAGGCGAGGTAGTTGTTGCAGTTCTAGTGTCCTCCTGCAGTGGCTCCAACACTGGGGATTCCTCTGGCGTGGCTGCAGGGAACCCTCTACATGCTAGCTCCGGGAAGGACTCCTCTGAAGCCACTAGCTCCTCCACCGTCGGATGGCCCTGACCTTGGGCCGACAGATCCTCGGTGAGAATTGGAGGAGACATGGAGAGGGGGAAAAATGAGTTAATTAGGGCAGCTGGAGGAGAGGACACAGCGGACTGCTTATGCTGGGCCCCTCCCTCGGGAGACAGGCAAGGTTCAGTGTGTCATTAGATGGTATATAATGAAGAAATACTTGCCTGTCATCCCGGTTCTCACTGTTCCCAACTGCAGGCAGGGGACAATCCTCCCTCTCCGTGTCAGTGGTGACGTCTGCTTTAGTACAGATGCTGATGGCGTGGCAAATAAGGAACACCTGGGCGAGACGCGGGGGAGATGATTACCGGGGTAAGAAACAGCTGATGGAGTTAAGGGGGAGCGAGGGGGGCATGGCTGAACCGACAGACTGTCAGCAGCGTGAGAGAAAGTAGGTCACAGACACAGACTAACAGCTCCCGGTCAGGCAGTGGCAAGGATAAGGAAGTCAGTACAATAATACACAAAAATGCACATAGCCAGTAAAACCAAAAACCCCCAAAGCGATCGAGACCGAGCCAGGGAAAGCCAAGCTGGCTCGGCTCGTGACATGTACTCTGTGGGCCACACAGGAAGGACATAGACAACATGACTGACTGCATCACAGAATACATCAAATTCTGTGAAAACACAGCCATGCCAGCTCAGACTGTACGCTGTTTCCCCAACAACAAACCATGGATCACTAGTGACCTAAAAGCACTTCTTAACAAGAAGAAGCGGGCTTTTAGGTCTGGAGACAGGGAGGAGCTGAGGAGAGTGCAGCGTGAAGTAAGAGAGATGCTGAGGAGGTGTAAAGACAATTACGGGAGGAAGTTGGAGGATAAAGTACAGCAGAATATGAGAAAGGTGTGGTCTGGAATGAAAAACATCACTGGGTGTAAGGGAAGAGACAGACAGACAGCGGGAAGCCATGAGAGAGCCCATGAGCTGAATCTGTTTTTTAATAGGTTCAACACACCATCTGTTACCCCCACAACACAGCCAGACCCCCATATACCCCCCACTCCCCTGTGCAGCACCTTTCTCTTCCCTCAGCCCCCCTTCAAATAAAGTAAACTGAACCTAAACCTGAACCTTCTCTCCACTGATGACATCAGCACCAACCCCCACATCACTGTGACTACAGGCCAGGTGAGGAAACAGCTGGAGAGACTTCACCAGCGGAAGGCTGCAGGCCCTGATGACATCTCCTCCTGGATCCTGAGGACCTGTGCTAACCAGCTAGCTCTGGTATTAAAGCTCCTATATAACCTGAACCTGAGTATGGAGAGAGTACCGGTGCTGTGGAAGACATCCTGCCTGGTTCCTGTCCCCAAGAAATTGTCTCTATTGGACCTGAACGACTATCGACCAGTTGCCCTCACATCACATGTGATGAGGGTGTTGGAGAGACTTGTTTTTGACATGTTTGCAGGACCCAGGGGACAAAAGACAGACTCGAGGAGATAAAGTTAACCTTTTATTACCCAGTGAGTGATGTATGAGTGTGTGAAGGTGTAGTGTGTGAGCGTGTAGCGTGTATTGAAGTGCAGGACTCATGCTGGGACTGAGCAGGTCTGAGCTTCGCCTGGCAACCCTAAGAACACAGAGCAGAGAGGTTAGCTCTGCACCAGTATAGGGAGATGTGACAAGAGACTGCTGCTTACTTTGCAAGTGGTGACGCAGAGCTTCTGCTTGCCTGACTGGTGGCTGCCAGGGAGTGGGAGCTGTGAGGTGGGGAGGCGACTCTGACGCCGGGGAGACGCTGAGCTTCCACCGGGAAGAGGGTGTCCGCCGCCTGGGGGGTCCACCTGTGCACAGGGGAGATTATCTTGACAAGGTAAGTGAGAGGAGCGCTTACGTGCGTTGCTGTGTTGCTCTTCTGTGGCCGTAGTTTCAGAACGAGGATGGGCGATGTGCCTTCCTGAGTGTGGCAGACGCCTCCGTGCTGAGTTGCAGGCCAGGCTGGCCTTTAAAGGCCAAATGTCACGTAACAGGGTCCTTAAAATGTCTTGAAACTAGATATAAAAGGGAACCAAACCGTTTGGGTCTTGGTGCATATGCTTCAGTAACACCGGAACATTTGTTAATTTAAAACTGCCGCGCTTGGCCTGACGTTACCACTCAGGGCCCCCGGAATCGCCTGGGGAAGAAGGTGGAAGTGACGAAACAGATTGTACCCTAGTTTGATGCTTGGGGTATCCCGATTGATTGTTTATATGGAGACTGGAAGATTGAAGTGAGCAACAAGAAAGAAAAAATTGGATATTTCACCCATACCGTAAAACGGGGCTATAAGGGACAGCTGGGTAATAAGGGACACTTTTCTGGGAAATGTTTTCATACCTGTCAAGTGATACATTTTAACCATATTTTAATACCGAAATGCAATTTTAGCAAATACGGGCGTATTGCCATTTCTGTACGCCCAAAAGAAAAATATACGGGAAAAAAAATTAGTGAGTGTGTTGAGGAACACGTCGTGTGTGTGACCCCCACAGCTAGGGGGCTGGCAGAGCGCTCAGCGTGAGCTATTCTCACTACAGTGAGAAGTAGGCTGATGGCCTCACACTTTCTACTGTCCTGCGGCTCCGGAACAGAGAGGAATCGCCTTCCAAATCCAATGCATCACTAGCAGAAGTGATGGTTTGTCATTTTTTTTGTGGCAGGGCACAATCTACCCCCATTGGTGGCAGATCACTTCTGATCTGCCACCTGATCTGATCTGCCACTTCAGAAATGCTAGAGTCAGCAAAGGCTGCTACTTGGAACTATAACAAGCAGCATCAGTGAACATTTTCTTGTTTCAAGTTCATCCAAGTGCATTAGTGTAACAAAGCTGACAAATAAAAACTCTTTAATTCCAAGTGTATATACAGTATCTAGCTGACAATTAAGAACTATATTCAGAATAATTCTTATTGTTGTAGAAGAGCTTGGAAGAACGAGGCGATGTGATATATAAACCAAAGTTTATTATCAGCTCCTCTAACAAGTCTCATCCTAGTGCAGCAGCAGAAGAAGGAAAAAGAGACCGAACACCTCCGGCTCTAAGAACTTATACTTGCACGTAACAAAAGACATGCAAATCCAAAGCTGACATCCCTCCTTATCTTAATCCCCCCATTGTCTTTGTACTCCTCCTCATGGCCCTGGGGGGTGAGGGCAGCTCCTCCGGTCTCCACCGCAGTGCCTGGGAAACTCTTTAATCCTCACTGGCGGTTGAGATCTCTTTGTCCTGTTCTGAGGTGTGAAGTCGCCTTACATATGTAATCACCAAACATTCTCACATGCTTCAACATATGTAGGTTATGGAATATATGATTAATATAGACCACAATTGTGTACTTTCAAATTAAGCAATCTACCTTGTGCTAATGTAAATTTGAAAAATATTTTTGTATTTTTTTTTATTTTATGTATTTTTTTTGTGCTACTTGGCTTATTATTTTCACATTACCAAAAAGTTGTGGCTCAAGATTGTGTCCATAAAAGTGTACATTTGAATAAATATGTTTGAAATAGGTCATGTTGCAGTTTTGTTTTTTTTGGGGGGGGGGGCGGGGGGTCAGTTTTCTTTCATCTGCCGATAAATACAGTTTTTAAGTACTCAGTACAGGTGTGAAAGCCCCCCAATAAGGGAGGCATGAGGTATGCCTTGACAGGTATGTTTTAAGTGTAATTCTGCTTTTTTTATTTCGAGCAGGACGCAGAAAAGTGTCCCTTATTACCCAGGGTTATGGCCCTATACACACGATCCTGGGGATTTTAATACAAGTCAGTTTCCACAATTACTTCCATTTCATCCTTGATTTTGTTGCTACAACTGAATGAGGAAAGAAAGGGTTCTACTGTAAGCTAGTGCCCCACTGTATCGTCATAATAATGGCTTCCGAAAAATCGATATTTATGGGGCGCCCTCGACAGACCCCCTTCGGCTTCCCAATTTTGCCGGTGGTTATAATTAATTTAAACATCACAGATTTCTTTTGGCTTACCATTCAACATTCTGGAGGCGATTAATGTCCAATTCAATGACATTTTCCACTGGTTCTGCTCTCTGGTCATCGTCGGAACTGTTGTCATCAGACAAAGCATCTGATTCCGTCTCGGACGGCTCGAACCTGTAAGGTTCTATGCCTCTGTCACTGTCTGAACCACTGTCATCAGTATCTGGGGTGTCGTCTTCCCTGAATTCCAAGTCCGATTCACCAGAGGACAAAACTAAACTAATTTGTTCACAATCGCTGTCACTTTCCGTCATGATTGTCCAATGTTGATAAGTGTGAATGTGGATAGGCAGGGCAGCCAGGGTGAAATTTGTGACGTCAACAACATGGCTGCAGTCTGGATTGGCTGTCACACACTGACAGCCGCTAGGGGGGCCTTCGCCTGGTGTATTTTGTGCAATTATGTAAATACGGGTGGGTGATATGGTCTCCGGTATGAATATTTGGTTTAAGCTATGTGTATTTTATCAAAATTCGTTGGCATTTGGGAAAAAAAATTACGTGACATTTGGCCTTTAAGGGCTGCTGATGATTAATCACAGGTGTGTGCGCAGCTGGAGCAGGTGCAGGCCCTACAGGTGCCATAACAGTTTTAGCCCATCTGAGGCTGCAGGTGAAGACGTGGCAGGACCCTCTGCAGTTTGCATATCAGCCCCATTTAGGAGTTGAAGACACTGCCATCTACCTGCTGCAACAAGCTCACTTGCACCTGGATGGAGGCAGAGACACTGTGAGAACCACATTCTTTGATTTCTCCAGTGCATTTAACACCATTCAGCCGCTGCTGCTGGGTGAGAAGCTGCGGGTGATGGGGGTTGACAGCTCTGTGATCTCCTGGATTAATGACTACCTGACAGGCAAGCCACAGTTTGTCCGGCTGGGCAGTGTTTTGTCTGATGTGGTGGTGAGTGATACAGGAGTTCCACAGGGGACTGTGCTTTCTCCTTTTCACTTCACCTTATACACCACTGACTTTCAGTACAACACAGAGTCATGCCACCTGCAGAAATTCTCTGATGACTCAGCTGTTGTTGGGTGTATAAGAGGGGGAGAGGAGGGGGAGTACAGGGAACTGATAGATTTGTGGAATGGACCAAGAAGAATTACCTGGGGCTGAACGTCAGCAAGACCAGAGAGATGTTGATTGACTTCAGGAAGAAGAGGACGCCTTAACAGCCATTGCGGATTGGGGGAGGTTGTGGGGGTAGTTAAGGACTACAAATACCTGGGTGTCGTGATCAGCAGTGGACTGGACTGGAAATCTAACACCGATGCTGTGTACAAGAAGGGGATGAGCAGACTCTACTTTTCAAGGAAGCTGAGATCCTTCAATGTGTGCAACAAGATGTTGGAGCTTTGCTACCAGGCTGTTGTTGCCAGTACCATTGAAGAGGATGATAAAATAAAGGCAGCGTTGGATTTTTAAATAGCTTTATTATCATCCGCCTTCATCAGAACTCGGCTGCAGCCCATGGCTTGAGCAGGCTGCAACTTCGTTCCTCCAGCTCTCAAAGAGGGGAAGACACACAGTGCGTGTGTCCAGCAGCAGTTGAAGAGTGAGTGAATGAGAGGCAGAATCACAACTTGGCACAGCATTTATACCCAACTCAAACAATAGATCAAAGGACCTTCACAGCAGTCAATCTGGTATTTGCATATCAAAGGAACAGACAGGATGCATGAGCACAATGCATGGATAACACATGGATGATACATTAACTCAAAGCAGTGACATGCCTAACCGGCAGACTGTAGCAGAAACAACCAGAATGTGAGGTGATTGTCTTTAGTCTGTTGTGGGGGTTAAATCAAACCGCTACACCATCTTCTTTGCTGCTGTCTGTTGGGATAGCAGTATCAGAGCCAGTGACACCAATAGACTTGACAAGATTATCAAGAAGGCTGGCTCTGTAATTGGTCTCAGGCCGGAGACCTTTGAATCTGTGGTGGAGAGGAAGACACTGAACAAACTGCAATCCATCATAGACAATCCTGATCACCCCCTCTACCACACACTGGACAGACAGCGGCGCACTTTCTCCAGCAGACTGCTACAGCTTTGCTGCCAAACAGTTAGGTACAGGAAATCTTTTCTGCCACATTTCATTTCACTGTACAATAACTCACTCTAATGTTGACTTTTGGTCATAACAATGCTGCCATACTGCACCTTACAGTGTAATTGGTACCTCGTATTTCACCCTGCACCTTATAATCCTTCTCTGTACAGTCAGTACTATCCATAGATTCATAAGGATCATCATCTATTTAACCTAGTAGTAGCCTATGTTTTATATAAAGTTATCTAAGCATTTTTACTTTACTTCCCTTGGTAACTCCTTTTCTATTATGCTGTGTGTATTTCTGTTGGTTGGGTTGTCTGTGTCATGCTGCTGTTACACTGTAATTTTCCAGTTTGGGATCAGTAAAGTCCGTCCGTGCGTCCGTCCGTGCGTCCGTCCATCCATCCGTCCATCCATCCATCTATCTATCTATCTATACATTGCACATTCTCTATCCTCTGTTGCATATTTACTCACGTCCTGTTCTCCTCTCCTCTTCCAGGTCATTTCTGGGCCAGGCCCTGTTATGGATTTTTTTTTTTTTTTTATTATCCATTCATTCTGTCTTCTGTAATCATAAATGAAATAACACTCAGTACCTTTCCCATGAGACAACACAACCTTGAACATTGTAACAGAAGATTTGTATCTCTGAGATGTAGCTCTGACAGACTGCTCACTCCAGGTTCTCAAAACAATGCTTATCTGTTTGGTCTTTTGTATTCAAACTCTCTGCTCTGTTTTGAGACTGAATTTTCTCGTGTGGTACTCACCTTCGTGTGGGACATGACAGGTTCCCTTCTCGGCTAAGATGTAACTAAATACCCAGAAATAGGATCTCTGACTCTGCACTATTATTTATTCACCAGATCATCAAGGGACATTTAGTAATATAAAGAAAATTCACAACAACTCCATCATCATCTTTTACTAAAAATACAAAAACCTTGCACACTTGTGTCTGAGTGCATCTGTGGATTGCATCTGCGATCGGGTCCTGTACACAAATCATGTCAATAAATACATAAAACATAATGCAGTGAAGGTAAAATAACAGTTTATTTAAAATGGCATGTCACCAGAAGAGTTTTTTCTCTTTTAATTATGCAGCTGACTCCTTAGATTGTTGAAAGACAGACATATGGAGTGATGATATAGAGTGAGGTACGTGGCGGTAATGCACCTGTAAGCTGGTTGACAACCACCAATCAAATCTAAAAGAAGAAGAATAAGAATTATGAAGCTTGTCTAATAAATGAGCAAGTTATTTCTTCTTGCCATTTCTATTCTTGTAAGTCTTTCTTATAAAATTTGAAATAATTCTTGCAAAATTACAATGATACTTTAAATAAATTGCCATTTTTGTCTTGTAATTATTTTTTTGTATTTTTTTTTTATAAATTTGGGGCTTTTCATGTAGATTTGTGACTTATTTGTGCAACTATTTTCAGGAATTTTCATGCTTTTTCTTATAAGTTACTGCTTACTTCTTATAAATTTGCTATTTTTTCTTGTTAATTTGTGAGTTTTCTCTTTGTAAGTTTAGCTCTTTTCACAAGCCAATGTACTCCTTGTGCCGATCTAGGTAAATGGGGATGGTCGCATCAGGAAGGGCATCCAGCATAAGATCTTTGCCAAATCAGACATGCAGATCATCACAAATTAGACTGGATTGGTTGAGGGTTAACGATGACCATCATTGCAATTAACCAACAGGGTGCCAGTTAGGGGTGGGAATCACGAGGGACCTCGCAATCCGATTCAGTTCGTGATACTAGGGTCACGATCCAGTACTATTACGATCTATCACAATCCTATCACTATTACGATCCATCATGATACCATACATCCCCCCTCCCATGTCAACGTCAAATTTTTTCCCTAAAGTACGACTGTCAATATCTGTCTCATGTAAAGTTTTAACTGTTTTCAATTTACCGCGGCCACTTTTGTTGTGGTGGCTGGTAGCTCTCAGTCCTGCAGCTGTTGTGGTCCTTTCTATTGCCAACATTCTCGGATTTTCATTTTCCACGGAGACATGTCTCTGCACACAGGTTGATGGTGGCAAGCCTCCAGAATTCGCTGGTCAGTGCCGCTCGGAGAAAAATCAAGCTACACACCTGTGTTTTTAACTTAGCCGTTGCTAACACTATTCTGAGATGTGTGCTGGCTCGCATGTTCAACTGCTTTTTTGCAACGCTTCTTGTGGGTTGTGTGTCATGTCCTACATGACACTCAAGAACTTAGGACTGCCATGCCAGATAGGGAGATCTGGAAACATTATATTTATTATGGGACCCAAGGAGGCATTGGGTAACATTGTGTTGTTGCTGTGTCCTCACACTAGTAGTGTGTCATGTCAAGGTCTTCCATTCCATCTTTGTTATAAAATTCAAAAAAGGCCCAACATTTGAGCAAACTTTTTGCCGCATTCAACTGCTTTCTAACTTTCAAAGCTGGCTGCAAATCTGCAAGACAAGATATGACTTCACTTGACTGGGTGCTTGCTTCATGCTATCTAGTCGATTGAAAATGCAATTGGTTGATTAATGTTCAAGAATATGCAATGTTACATGAATATATATAAATAATAAAAGATTTATCCATCCGCATAGGGATCGGTGGATCGTTGTTAGTGTCAAGCATCGCGATCCATCACTGAATTGATCTTTTGTCCCACCCCTAGTGCCAGTGCAAACTGGGCTACTCAAGGGATAGGTTGAGGTGGAGGCAGATGATCCATTGTGACGACTGTTATGTCTGAAAATGAGGCGTGGACAGTGGGCATCAACTGCACTCTCCTTTATTCAATACACAACTGAACTATATACAGAAGGGTGGCGCCATATCGCACCACGCCCAGTTCGCCACGTGATGATGTCACCTACAGCGAGCCACCACGTCCAAACACCACAGTGACCCCTAAAGGGAGCAGCCGAAAGAAGAAAAAGAAGTGTTACAAGTTGGTTAAAAGCATGGTTCACATGGATTAAAAATACCGTTAACATTAGAGTCAAAAATTCTGTTTTCCCAAAGCAGCTCTTCTTTTTCTGTCTTTTTTATTTCATACATTATTAGAGAATTTTCGTAAAGTTTACATTACTTATTTAATTACTTTCTCATTTTAAGTGAGTGGTGGCCTAGTTGGTAGAGCATCCGCTCCACAACCGGGCGGTCGTGGGCTCAAATCCCAACTGGGTCATACCAAAGGCCATATAAAATGGTACGTTCTGCCTTCTAGCTTGGTGCTCAGCATCATAGAACCGGGAAAGGAAAGTTAACGCATAGAGCTACCAGAGGACTGACCCCACACTGTAACTTTCACTACTCACAGTAGCTGTGTGGCCTAGGGTCAGTGAAACGGAGATAGGCGCTGACCCACACACCACATGGTGTCCCACATGCTGTGGATTAACTAACTTCATTTTAAGTGTCAAAACTTTAAGTTATAAAGTAGATAGACTGATTAATTTTTACCGAACCGAGTCAAACAAATGCAAAACGGATGGGTGGCGGTCTTAGCACCTTCATTGCTGGAGAGCAGACATCTCTCTCTGGTTCAGCATTCCGACCATTTGCCTCCGGTCCTCTGGGACCCTGCACGTGCGGTGCGGCAGCCGGTGGACTCTGAGCTGATACTTGTAAGACTTTGCAAACAGCTGTAATGCGTATCACTAAAGTTCTTTTTGGTTCACCTAGTAATGAACACTAGCAACTGTTTAAGACCCTTTACAGCAAAACTGTTGGTGACCTTAAAAACTGTGTGAATTATTTGCAACCTTTTATGAATCCTGACAAAACCCAAGAAGCACAGCATTTGTGAACGTTCCTCAGCATTCTCATTCCAAGACACACAAGCTTGATTTTCGCCCAAAGAAAAGTTGCCACATTCTCCAGCACCAGAGTATGTTTGGAATAATGATTTACTGATTTACTTTTAACAAAATGTAAAAAAGGATTACAGTTTTGTCACTGTGGACTTCATATATTCTGAGATGTTAGTGAAACACACTGCTAGAGAAGTGGCTGTTTATATAAAAGAGCAATGAGGACTGAGGTCAGGAAATTACAGAGGAAATTTGCAGTTGAAATGTTTACACTGAGCAATTCTTGCTCACGGTTTGATAAATGGTTGGTGCTCAACAGAAGGCTTCCTGAATGCCACCGTTGATCTGACGGCATTCAGGTTTTGCACTTACTGTATGGTGATTTTTGCAACAGAAGATATGAAATGAATGTGCTATTCATGTTACTTTTGTGCCTTTTATCAGTGAAACAATGTTTTCAGTAGAAAATAGTAGGAAACACCATAGATTTATCGTTAGGCAGTGTGTCACCACAGCATACTCAGACATTAAACCTCAGCTGGAGACTCTTATATTATGTCTACCATTCTTTCTTTTATCCTGTTTTCACTCAATCATTTTTGTTTCTTACAGTTTATTTGAAATCATGAAAATCCTTGCCCTGACACTAAATCATTCATCTGTCTCTAAACAAGCTTTAACAAAATGGATAAGCAAAATCATACTGAAGGGAATCATAAAAAAACAGTTCCAAGCGACAACAGTTATTTGGTTTAACTTATAGAATAAATGTTGAGTTCTCAAGATAACAACTACAGAACAACAACACCAGCATGTGCAGTAAATTGGTTCATTGCTGAAAAATGAGCCATTGTTTTTGCCTCTAACGGGAGGGTAGTGATGGCTTTTCCCAGGATGGTGGACAGTTGAACAAATGCATGAATCACACAAAAATTTTCTTGCAAAAGGAAAGACCACATCAAAGGACATAGAGAAGCTAGAGACAGACATAAAAAGAAGATGAACGTGTCTGCGTGGGTTTACTCTGGGATTTCTCCGGTTTTCTCCCACATGCCAAAAAACATGCAAGTTAGGTTAATTGGCATCAAACTGGGGATTCTAAATTGTCCTTAGGTATGACTGTGAGAGTGAATGGTTGTCTGTCTCTCTGTGTTGGCCCTGCGATGGACTGATGATCTGTCCAGGGTGTACCCTGCCTCTCGCCCAAAGATGCTGGGATAGGCTCTAGCCCCCCCACGACCCGAAAAGGATTAAGCGGAAGAAGATGAATGAATGAATGAATGAAAAAAAAGCAAAGAAATAGCCTTAATAAATACTCTATCATCACTCTATAAATTCAAGAAATCTCTGTCAGTTTGTCAGTGTCTGTGTGTGTGTGTGTGTGTGTGTGTGTGTGTGTGTGATGATCATAGGAGATCATAGGACAGCCTATGATGTCTGCATGATGTCCTATGATGATCCTATGATATCAGGCAACATAGCACTCACAATGCCATCATATAGACAACAGGACTGGCTACGAGATCATAGGATTGCCAGCGAAGTTCCTATGACGTCTACATGATGTCAGATAGACAGCATAGTAGAGAGTTGCCTATGATGTTCCTATGATGTCTACATGATGTCTATATGATGCCAGATAGACACCATATAGACTGATTCCACAAAATCTGTGTGTGTGTGTCAGTGTCTATGCCTACGATGTCTCTATGATGTCATATAGACATCATAGCCACATCATAGGCTCAGTGATGCATCAAATCTTTGGGAAACAAGAAAAACAACACAACAGTGCATTGGCAATAGCAAGTATTGGCATTAAGGAGATCCCTGCTTCAACCCAGGCATATGTATATGAGGTAACGTTTATCATTATATTGTTAAACAAGCAAAACAATACAACAGTGCATTGGCAATGGCAAAGATTGTCATTAAGGAGATCCCTATGCCTGGCTTCATCCCAGGCATACATATACAAGGTAAAGTTTATCATTACATGGATGCACCACATCCTGAACAGGGTTGAAAGCCACTTTTGGCTCAGATCTATTTTCATGATCGTGTCCATGAACTGAAATTTCGACACACCTATCCGTCAACCAGTGGTCAGAGCAAAGAAGAAGGAGAAGACCCACAAGATGGAGAGCAATAGAGTGAGGAGAACTGCACGTCAGAAAAGATGCCGCGAAGATGAAACACCTGAGGTTCCAGCAGTACGTTGCAGGCATGACTGTGAACAACACAGCCGTCTGAGATAGGAGACCCTTCAGCAACGGGCATGCAGAAATACTTGCTTCTACTTGGTTTCTATGGGCATGGATGGGTATGCACTAGTCATCATCATCACTATAGATTTAAGAAATCTCTGTCTGTCATGACCATAGGACATCATAGGATGGCCTATGATGTCTGCCTGATGTCCTATGATGTTTGTATGATGTCGGCAATCATAGGACTGTCTACATGACGTCACATAAACTGTAATCTGTATGACGTCAGATAAACCATAAGGCTGCTGTTCCTATGATCTCAGAAGGATGTCTATATGATGTCATACAGACTGCAGGACTTGCTAAAACACATACACATAGATACAGGTAAGCAACATAACACAGAACAGTAACAAGCAGGAGAAGAAGTAACAAGCAGGGGCAAACAGAGATGGCAGGGCATGGTTACAGAAAACGGCATGGCCGGAGCTGCACAAATAATCACACACAGGGGACCAGAGGGCAGACAAGACCAAGGCAATAATGATAATGATGATGACGATAATAATATGGGCTGGGATCCATGCCCTGGAGACAAGGAATATCATCCATCTTCTGCTTAATCCTTTTTGGGTCGCGGGGGGTGGGGGGGGGGGGGTGCTGGAGCCTATCCAAGTATCACTCTATATATCACTTCACTCTATATATAATTCAAGAAATCTCTGTTATGATGTCATGGGGAGACAAGACCAAGGCAATAATGACAATGATAATGACAATAAGAACAATAATAATGCTACAAAGAGGAAGACCAATGAAGAAATAAATATGCAAGGCAGAATCACTCTATAAATTCAAGAAATCTCTGTCAGTCTGTGTGTCTGTGTGACACGATCATAGGACATCAGAGGATGGCCTATTGTGTCTGCATGATGTCCTATCATGATCCTATGATATCAGCCAACAAAGGATTCGCCATGCCATCAGATAGACAATAGGACTGCCTACCTATGATGTTGGCATGATGTCCTGTGATGCCTGCCTTGATGTCTTTATGATGTCATAGAGACCATCACTCATGATGCCTGCCTTGATGTCTTTATGATGTCATATAGACCATCACTCACTAAAGAAGAGATACTCATCACCCGATTACAAATGGATACAGCACTTTAAACCACACCCATTCGAAGCAGTAAATCTGGAGATCTTACTCATCACCCGATTAACAAGAGGACACACTACATTAAACCACACCCATTCGAAGCAGTACATTTGACCAACAAAACGGACATCGCAATGGCTCAAGATACATCACTGAACAAATACAGCCTCACCTGTTGGTTGCAACATCTGTGATTGGTGTCAATGCTGGACGCACTCTCCTGATTCCACGAATCACACTCACACCATCTGACATGTTTCCATTCACCTTGCGACGTAAACAGTTTCCAGTAACACCCTGCTTTGCCATGACTGTGAATAAGTCACAGGGCCAGTCTTTACAGTGCATTGGGGTTTTCTGCACAAGAGATTTCTTCAACCATGGCCAATTCTACGTTGTCGCGAGCAGAGTTGGCAGATCAAGCAGTCTTCGTATTCTTGCTGAAGATGAAGAAACTAAGCAAAAGCGTCGCTTTCTGAGCAGTGTTGTTTTTAAAGAGGTGCTGACACAGTAAAAATGTGTAACCTTGAAGAATGGCAGTCTACACTACAAATGTGTAAAATACTAAGAAAAGCACTGATTTTCTCCAGATGGTCCGGTTTCTTGGTTTCTATGGGTATGGATGGGTCTTCCTGAACAGGGTCAAAAGCCACTTTTTGCTCTGATCGATTTTTGTGATCCTGTCCATGAACTGGAATTATGATGCACCTACCCCTCAACCAGTGGTCTGAATGAAGAAGAAGAAGACCTACCAGATGGAGAGCAATAGAATGAGGAGAACTGCTGCACATCAGAAAAGATGCTGTGAACATGAAACACCTCAGGTTCCAGCAGTACGCCACAGGCATGACTGTGAACAACACACCATCTCAGAAAGGAGGAGACCCTTCAGCAGCGGGCATGCAGAAATACTTGCGTAAACTTGGTTTCTACGGGCATGGACGGGTATGCATGGGCTTGTACTAGTCATCATATTATAATTCAAGAAATCTGTGTCTGTGTGTCTGTCACTATCATAGGACTCGCTATGACATCATCAAAGATCATAGTACTCGCTATGCCACAATCATAGGACTCACTAAAACATCATAGGACTTGCTATGCCATCATCAAAGATCAAAGGCACGCATCACTCACGATCATAGGACTCGCTATGACATCATCAAAGATCATAGCACTCACTATTGATCATAGGAGTTGCTATCAGCATCAAAGATCATAGGACTCGCTATGACATCATCAAAGATCAAAGGCACGCATCACTCACGATCATAGGACTCGCTATGACATAGCACTCGCAACTGATGATCATAGGACTCGCTATAACATCATCAAAGATCATAGGACTCGCTATGACATCATCAAAGATAAAGGCAGGCATCACTGAACGAGTGGTGACGTCAAAGATCAAAGGCAGGTTTCACCATGGTTACTGTTGTCATGGTAACCATGTCAAAGATCACTGGCAAGCATCACCATGGTTACTGTTGCCATGGTAACCATGTCAAAGATTAAAGGCAGGCATCATCGTGGTTACTGTTGCCATGGTAACCATGTCAAAGATCAAAGGCAGGCATGCAGAAATGCTTGCTTACACTTGCTTTCTACGGGCATGCAGAAATACTTGCTTATACTTGGTTTCTACGGGCATGCATGGGTATGCACTTGTCACTCTATAAAATCAGAAATCTCTTGTCAGTGTGTCAGTGTGCCTGTCAGTGTGTCACGACAGGCACATGTGTCATAACACGTCATATGTGTTAAATGTGAGTCAGGCTGTTATATTTGTGTATTTATAATATTTATGTTAAAGGTGAGTCAGGCTGTTATATTTGTGTATTTATAATATTTATAATATTTATAATTGTGTATTTATAATTTTTCTGCATTGATGTATGTGGTTATTGTGTATATTTTTATCTTGATTCTTTTTTCTAAAGCCCATCCAGGGACAAGAGTTGCAAATTAGCTAATAGCTATACACTCTATGTGCAACACATCAGATTGATTGTCTTTGATTAATTGTCTATGTTTATTGCACTGTCCCTGTCAAATAAACTAATCTACTACTACTACTACGATCATAGGACCGCCTGTGATGTTCCTATGATATCAAGTAGACGTCATAGGATGATCCTATGATATCAGGCAACATAGGACTTGCGGTGGACCGCCTATGATGTTCCTATGATGTCTGCATGATGTCCTATGATGATCCTATGATATCGGGCAACATAGGACTCACGATGCCGTCATATAGACAGTAGGACTGGCTACAAGATCATAGGATTGCCTACGATGTACCTATGATGTCTACATGATGTCTATTTGACGTCATATAGCTATATCTGCATGATGTCCTATGATGATCCTATGATATTAGGCAACATAGGACTTGCAAAGCCGTCATATAGACATCATAGGATTGCCTACAATGTTCCTATGACGTCTACATGATGTCTATTTGACGTCATATAGACATGTCTGCATGATGTCCTATGATGATCCTATGATATCAGGCAACATAGGACTTGCAATGCTGTCATATAGACAATAGGACTGGCTACAAGATCATAACATTGCCTACGATGTTCCTATGATGTCTACATGATGTCTATTTGACGTCACATAATAGACAGCATAGTATAGAGTCCCCTCTGATGTTCCTATGATGTCTACATGATGTCTATATGATGCCAGATAGACATCATAGGACCACCTATGATGTCCTATGATGTCTACATAAAGAAAAAAGATAAAAACCCAGCATTCCTATGTACAGAAAAAAAGTAGATTCATAATAGGTGCATAGGTGCAGACCGACAAATTGGACTGCACATGATCAGCATTGCAGTAAGAGACAGCAGCAGGTATGGCATTGATGTCTGAAGATCGAGTTGAGGTTCGACTGAACACAGAAATGATGATGGAAGGACTGCAGCTCCTGACCAGATAGAGTGATGATATAGAGTGAAGTACGTGGTGGTAATGCACCTGTAAGCTGGTTGCCAACTGCCAATCAAATCTAAAAGAAGAAAAAGAATGGTTGCAGTAAGGTGCAGAGACATACAGCAGCAGATGTACACATGTGGACAAAATTGTTGGTACCCCTCTGTTAATGAAAGAAAAACCCACAATGGTCACAGAAATAACTTGAATCTGACAAAAGTGGTAATAAATAAAAATTCTATGAAAATTAACCAATGAAAATCAGACAATGCTTTTGAATTGTGGTTCTACAGAATTACTTTCAAAAACAAACTCATGAAACAGGCCTGGACAAAAATGATGGTACCCCTAGAAAAGATTAAAAATAATGTGACCATAGGGGCATGTTCAACCAAGATGTGTCCTCTAATTAACATCACAGGTTTTCTACAAACTTGTAATCAGTCAGTCGGCCTATTTAAAGGGTGACAAGTAGTCACTGTGCTGTTTGGTGACATGGTGTGTACCACACTAAACATGGACCAGAGGAAGCAAAGAAGAGAGTTGTCTCAGGAGATTAAAAAGAAAATTATAGACAAGCATGTTTAAGGTAAAGGCTATAAGACCATCTCCAAGCAGCTTGATGTTCCTGTGACTACAGTTGCACATATTATTCAGAAATTTAAGATCCACAGGACTGTAGCCAACCTCCCTGGACGTGGCTGCAGGAGGAAACTTAATGAAAAATGGAAGAGACGGATAATACGAATGGTAACAAAAGAGCCCAGAACAACCTCTAAACACATTCATGGTGAACTCCAACGTCAAGGTACATCAGTGTCAGATCGCACCATCTGTCGTTGTTTAAGCCAAAAGTGGACTTCATGGGAGACGACCAAGGAGGACACCACTGCTGAAAACAAATCATAAAAAAACAGACTGGAATTTGCCAAACTGCATGTTGACAAGCCACAAAGCTTCTGGGAGAATGTCCTATGGACAGACAAGCCAAAACTGGAACTTTTTGGCAAGGCACATCAGCTCTATGTTCACAGACGCAAAAATGAAGCATACCAAGAAAAGAACACTGTCCCTACTGTGAAACATGGAGGAGGTTCTGTTATGTTCTGGGGCTGCTTTGCTGCATCTGGCACAGGGTGTCTTGAATCTGTGCAGTGTACACTGAAATCTCAAGACTATCAAGGTATTCTAGAGAGAAATGTGCTGCCCAGTGTCAGACAGCTTGGTCTCAGTCATAGGTCATGGGTCTTGCAACAGGATCCATCCATCCATCCATCTTCTACCGCTTTTCCGGAGGTCCGGGTCGCGGAGGCAGCAGTTCAAGCAGAGAAGCCCAGACTTCCCTCTCCCCAGCCACCTGCTCCAGCTCTTCAGAGGGGATACCAAGGCGTTCCCAGACTAGCTGGGAGACATAGTCTCTCCACCGAGTCCTGGGTCTGCCCCGGGGTCTCCTCCCAGTGGGACGTGCCTGAAACACCTCAAGTGGGAGGCGTCCAGGAGGCATCCTAATCAGATGCCCATACCACCTCAACTGACTCCTTTCAATGTGGAGGAGCAGCGGTTCTACTCTGAGCCTCTCCCGGATGACTGAGCTCCTCACCCTATCTCTGAGGGTGAGTCCAGCAATCCTACGGAGAAAGCTCATTTCAGCCGCTTGTATCCGCGATCTCGTTCTTTCGGTCATTACCCAAAGCTCGTGACCATAGGTGAGAGTAGGAACGTAGATTGACTGGTAAATCGACAGCTTTGCCTTAGAACTAAGCTCCCTCTTCACCACAACAGACCGGTACAACGTCCGCATCACTGCAGATGCTGCTCCAATCCGTCTGTCGATCTCTCGCTCCATTTTCCCCTCACTCGTGAACAAGACCCCAAGATACTTAAACTCCTCCACTTGGGGCAGGAGCCTGTCCCCAACCCGGAGAGGACAATCCACCTTTTTCCGGCTGAGGACCATGGACTCGGACTTGGAGGTGCTGATTCTCATCCCAGCCGCTTCACACTCAGCGGCAAACCGTCCCAGCAAGAGCTGTAGGTCATTGCTGGATGAAGCCAACAGGACAACATCATCTGCAAACAACAGAGATGAGATCCTGTGGTCACCAAGCATGACACCCTCCATTCCCTGGCTGCGCCTAGAAATCCTGTCCATAAAAATTATGAACAGGACCGGTGACAAAGGGCAGCCCTGGCGGAGTCCAACTCTCACTGGGAATGACTCCGACCGAGTGTTGGCAATGCGAACTAAACTCTCACAACGGTCGTACAGAGACCGAATAGCTCGTAACAACAAGCCCGATACCCCATACTCCCGAAGCACCCCCCACAAAAATCCACGAGGGACGCGGTCAAATGCCTTCTCCAAGTCCACAAAACACATGTAAACTGGTTGGGCAAACTCCCACGAACCCTCAAGAATTCTCGAGAGGGTAAAGAGCTGGTCCGATGTGCCACGGCCAGGACGAAAACCACATTGCTCCTCCTGAATCCGAGGTTCGACCAACGGCCGGACTCTCCTCTCCAATACCTTGGCATAGACCTTCCCAGGGAGGCTGAGGAGTGTGATCCCTCTAAAGTTGGAGCACACCCTCCGGTCCCCTTTTTTGAAGAGAGGAACCACCACCCCGGTTTGCCATGCCAAAGGCACTGCCCCCGACCTCCACGCAATGTTGCAGAGGCGTGTCAACCATGACAACCCAACAACATCCAGGGCCTTGAGGTACTCGGGGCGAATCTCGTCCACCCCCGGGGCCCGGCCACCAAGGAGATTTTTAACCACCTTGGCGACCTCAGCCCCTGTGATAGGCGAGTCATCCCCCTCGTCCCCAAACCCTGCTTCCTCTGTGGAAGGCGTATCAGTGGGATTGAGGAGATCCTCGAAGTATTCCTTCCACCGCCCGACGATATCCCCAGTTGAAGTCAACAGTGTCCCATCCGCACCATACACAGTGTGGACGGGGAGCTGCTTTCCCCTCCTGAGCCGCCGAACAGTTTGCCAGAATCTCTTTGAAGCCGACCGAAAGTCTTGTTCCATGGCCTCACCGAACTCCTCCCATACCCGGGTTTTTGCTTCAGCAACCACCCGAGCTGCACTCCGCTTGGCCTGCCGGTACACCTCAGCTGCTTCGGGAGTCCCACAAGTCAACCAAGCTTGATAGGACTCCTTCTTCAGCTTAATGGCCCCCCTCACCACTGGTGTCCACCACTTGGTTCGGGGGTTGCCACCACGAGATGCACCGACCACCTTGCGGCCGCAGCTCTGGGCTGCCGCTTCAACAACAGAGGTGGAGAACATGGCCCATTCAGACTCCATGTCTCCAGACTCCCTCGGAATGTGGTTGAAGTTCTTCCGGAGGTGGGAGTTGAAGACCTCCCGGACAGGGGCCTCAGCCAGACGCTCCCAGCACACCCTCACTATACGTTTGGGTCTACCAGGTCTGAATGGCTTCCTCCCCTGCCATCGGATCCAACTCACCACCAGGTGGTGATCAGTTGACAGCTCTGCACCTCTCTTTACTCGGGTGTCCAAGACATACGGTCGCAGGTCTGATGATACGATAACAAAATCGATCATCGACCTGCGGCCTAGGGTGTCCTGGTGCCAGGTGCACATATGGACACCCTTATGCTTGAACATGGTGTTCGTTATAGACAGACTGTGGTTAGCACAGAAGTCCAATAACTGAACACCACTCGGGTTCAGATCGGGCAGGCCGTTCCTCCCAATCACCCCCCTCCAGGTTTCACTGTCGTTGCCCACGTGCGCATTGAAGTCCCCCAGTAGGACAATGGAGTCTCCAGGAGGAGCACCCTCCAGCACCCCCGTCACAGACTCCAAAAAGGGTGGGTACTCTGAAACATCATTTGGTGCATAGGCACAAATGATGGTCAGGACCCGTTTCCCAACCCGAAGGCGCAGGGAAGCAACCCTTTCGTCCACCGGGGAAAACTCCAATATAGAGGCAGCAAGGTGGGGCGATACAAGAATACCTACCCCTGCTCGTCGCCTCTCGCCCGGGGCAACTCCAGAAAAGGCCAAGCTCCAGCCCCTCTCCAGGAGACTGGTTCCGGAACCGGAGCTGTGTGTTGAGGTGAGGCCAACTATATCTAGCCGGTATCGCTCAATCTCGTACACCAGCTCAGGCTCCTTCCCCACCAGAGAGGTGACATTCCACGTACCAAAAGCCAGTTTAGAAAGCTTGGGATCAGTCCGCCAAGGTCTCCGCCTTTGACTGCCACCTAATCCACATAGCACCGGACTTCCATGATCCCTCCTGCAGGTGGTGAACCTACTGGAGGGCGGACCCATGTAACTCCTTCGGGCTGAGCCCGGCCGGGTCCCATGGGTGGAAACCCGGCCACCAGACGCTAGCCTTCGAGCCCCTCCCCCAGGCCTGGCTCCAGGGTGGGGCCCCGGTAACCCCATACCGGGCGGGGTACACTGAATCCTTGATATACAATTTATCATGAGAGTCTGTTGGATCGTTCTTCGTCTGGCCCTTCACCCAGGACCAGTTTGTCTTGGGAGACCCTATCAGAGGCAAATTGCCCCGGACAACATAGCTCCTGGGATCACTGGGGCACGCAAACCCCCCCACCACGATAAGGTGACGATCCATGAGGGTGGCCATGCAACAGGATAATGACCCAAAACACACAGCTAAAAACACCCAAGAATGGCTAAGAGCAAAACATTGGACTATTCTAAAGTGGCCTTCTATGAGCCCTGATCTAAATCCTATTGAACATCTGTGGAAGGAGCTGAAACATGCTGTCTGGAGAAGGCACCCTTCAAACCTGAGACAACTGGAGCAGTTTGCTCATGAGGAGTGGGCCAGAATACCTGCTGAGAGGTGCAGAAGTCTCATTGAGAGTTACAGAAATCGTTTGATTGCAGTGACTGCCTCAAAAGGTTGTGCAACAAAATATTAAGTTAAGGGAACCATCATTTTTGTCCAGGCCTGTTTCATGAGTTTGTTTTTTAAAATAATTCTGTTGAACCACAATTCAAAAGCACTGTCTGATTTTCACTGGTTAATTTTCATAGACTTTTTATTTATTACCACTTTTGTCAGATTCAAGTTATTTCTGTGACCATTGTGGGTTTTTCTTTCATTAACAGAGGGGTACCAACAATTTTGTCCACGGCTGTGCGTGTCAGTCTTTCTGTAGTTATCATCACTCTATAAATTCAAGAAATCTCTGTGTGTCACCACCATAGGACTCGCTAAAAGATCATAGGATTGCCTATAATGTTCTACAGGAATTCCTATGATGTTCCTATGATGTCTTACATGATGTCTATATGATGTCATATAGACCATCACTCATGATCATAACGATTGCTTGTGATGTTCCTATGATCTCGACATGATGTCCTATGATGTTCCTATAGGACTCGCTAAAAGATCATAGGATTACCTATGATGTTCCTATGACGTCTACATGTCTATATGATGTCATATAGATCATCACTCATGATCATATGACTCGCTATGACATCATCAAAGATCATAGGACTTGCTATGACATCATCAAAAATCATAGGTCTTGCTATGACACCATCAAAGATCAGAGGCAGGTATCACTGAATGAGTACTGACGTGCTTGCTTACACCCTTGCTTACACCTGCTTTCTATGGGCATGCACAGGTAGGCACTAGTCACTCTATAAATTCAAAAAATCCCTGTGTGTCTGTGTGTCTGTGTGTGTGTGTGTCACATTTATAAACATCATAGGATGGCCTATGATGTCTGCCTGATGTCCTTTGATGATCCTATGATCTCAGGCATCATAGGACTCACAATGCCGTCATAAGCATCATAGGACTAGCGATGCCATCATAAAGATATGATGTCTATATGACGGCACATAGACAGAGCACATGATATAGACATAGCACATCATACAACGCCCTATGAGGATTCGCGATGCAGTCATAAAAATATGATGTCTAGACAGAGCACATGATACAGACATAGCACATGATACAGACATAGCAGTTATACATCCAAGATGGCGCCCACAGTGGTCGACATGGTGCTTCGCTGCGCTCTTTGTTTGTTTTTGTTTGTCAATTGTGTGTCTGCTTGCACTTATACCCGTGAAGAACTTTTAAATATCAGGACTTTGACCCCCACGGACCTCCTCCCAGTTTTTCTAGCCCCTGCCGCCGATCTGGTTTATTGTTTGGCTCGGAAAGTGAGACGGCGGAAGAGAGGAAGACGAGCGGGCGCTCTCGTACGACTTCGCAGGAGAGGCTCGCGAACGGCGCTGCCTGGCATATTTCTGTCCAATACCAACTCTCTCTCTAACAAGGTGGATGAACTGAGACTGCTGATGCGTTTTAAGGACCTCGCCTCCTCAGCTGTCCTCTGCTTTACTGAGACCTGGCTCCGGGAAAATATACCGGACAGCGCGCTGCGCCTCGACGGCTTCCAGCTCTTCCGTGCTGATCGTGACACAGAGCTTTCCGGCAAGACCACAGGAGGCGGTGTCTGCTTCTACATCAACTGTAGCTGGTGCTCTGATGTAACGGTAATTTCCAAACACTGTTCTCCTGCCTTGGAATTTCTTGTTATCAACTGCAAGCCTTTTTATTCCCCACGGGAGTTTGCTTCTTTTATACTGATCGCTGTGTACGCCCCTCCCGACGCGGACACGCGCGAAGCTCAGCGCGTGCTCGCGGATCACATTCAACACACAGAGCGGAGTTTTCCAGACTCGCTGATTATTGTGGCTGGCGACTTTAATCAGTGCAATCTGAGCCACGATCTCCCCCGCTACAAACAGTTTATTAAATGCCCCACCAGAGGATTAAACACACTGGATCACTGTTACACCACAGTGAAAGACGCATATTGCGCTGTCCCTCGAGCTGCGCTGGGATTATCTGATCACGTGATGGTTCACCTCATTCCCACATACAGACAGAGATTGAAGCTCACTAAACCTGTTGTGAGCACTACGAAGATACGGACCAGTGATGCTGAGGAGAAGCTGGAAACGTGCATGGAAATATCTGACTGGGGCATGCTTAAAGGAGCCACGCATGATCTGGATGAGTACACGGACACTGTGAACTCATATATCCACTTTTGTGAAGAGAACATTCTTCCATCACGCACCAGGGTGAGGTACTCTAATGACAAACCCTGGTTCACAGCTAAGCTCAGACAGATCAGGAAGGAGAAGGAAGCAGCGCTGAAAAGTGGAGACAGGGACTGCTACAGGGAGGATAAATACCGGTTTAACAGAGAGCTGAAGAGGGCTAAATCTGTGTACTCAGAGAGACTCCAGCAGCAGTTCACTGCTAATGACTCGGCTTCCGTGTGGAGAGGACTGAGGCAGATCACCAACTATCGGCCTCAGGCTCCTAAAGGTCAGGATGACAAAGCCCTTTGTCAGAGACTGTCCCAACACTATGCCCGTTTTGACACCTCGTCATCTGTGTCCAACTCCCCCCCTCCCTCCAGCTCCACAGCCTCCACATTCCCTACTTCATTTAAGGCACCCCCCCCCACCTCCCCCCCTCCCCTTATCATCAGTGAGCAGGATGTGCTCAAACAGTTCTCCAGACTGAACCCGCGCAAGGCCCCCGGCCCAGATGGCGTGTCTCCCTCCACCCTGAGACTCTGTGCGAAACAGCTGGCTCCTGTATTCACAGACATTTTTAACACCTCCCTTAAGTTATGCCACGTGCCGTCCTGCCTCAAATCCTCCACCATCATCCCTGTCCCCAAGAAGCCACGGATCACTGGACTTAATGACTACAGACCTGTAGCGCTCACCTCTGTAGTCATGAAGTCCTTTGAGCGCCTGGTCCTGTCCCACCTCAAGTCCATCACCACCCCTCTCCTGGACCCGCTGCAGTTTGCCTACCGAGCCAACAGGTCTGTAGACGATGCAGTCAACCTGGCCCTCCACTCCATCCTGCAGCACCTGGACTCCCCGGGAACCTACGCCAGGATCCTGTTTGTGGACTTCAGCTCCGCATTCAACACCATCCGCCCCGCTCTGCTCCGGGACAAGCTGTCCCTGCTCAACGTGCCTGACTCCCTCTGCAGGTGGATCATCGACTTCCTGACGGACCGGAGGCAGCATGTGCGGCTGGGAAAGACTGTCTCAGACTATACTAGCATCAGCACCGGATCACCCCAGGGCTGTGTACTTTCCCCCCTACTCTCTCCCTTTACACCAACTCCTGCACCTCCAGCCACCAGTCTGTCAAGTTGATCAAGTTTGCGGACGACACCACCCTCATCGGGCTCATCTCCAACGGCGACGAGTCCGCCTACAGGAGAGAGGTGGCCCAGCTGGCGTCCTGGTGCAGCAATAACAACCTGCAGCTGAACGCTCTGAAGACAGTGGAGATGATTGTAGACTTCAGGAAAGTCACTACTCCTCTGACCCCCCTCACCCTCTCAGGCTCTCCCATCACCACTGCTGATTCCTTCCGCTTCCTAGGCACTACCATCACCAGGGACCTCAAATGGGAGCTGACCATCAGCTCACTCATCAAAAAAGCCCAGCAGAGGATGTTCTTCCTGCGGCAGCTGAGGAAGCTCAAGCTACCCACCAAGATGTTAGTGCAGTTCTACACAGCCATCATCGAGTCCATCCTCACCACCTCCATAACCGTGTGGTACGCAGGAGCCACTGCCAGGGACAGACTAAGGCTGCAGCGCGTCGTGCGCACTGCTGAGAAGGTGATCGGCTGCAAGCTCCCATCTCTCCAGGATCTGTACATCTCCAGGACCCGGAGGCGTGCTGGCCGGATCATAGCCGATCCCTCACACCCTGGTCATGTACTGTTTGCCCCCCTCCCCTCTGGTAGAAGACTTCGGTCCATCCAGACTAAAACCTCCCGTCACATGAACAGCTTCTTCCCCTCTGCCATTAGACTGCTGAACACTAAGTGACTCTCGTGCACCATGTACAGCAGCTCAACCAGACTCATGTCAATCATCACTGTTTTCTTCCTGCATTACCGACTGCACTATATAGTTCTCCACAGTATCTGCTGCTGGCTAATATATATTTTAACTGTTGACCAGTATCACTTAATCTTATCCTACACTTTATTACATGTATAGTTTATTTCTCTTATCTTATCATGTTTAATGTTGCAGCATTGTACCGAGACAAATTCCTAGTTTGTGTACTACATGAACAATGGCAATAAACCTGATTCTGATTCTGATTCTGACATCATACAATGCCCTATGAGGACTCTGGTGATCAGGGAAATAATTTTTTACAACTGTTTCTAATATGGGAATGCTAAAAAAAAGAGGTATATTAGCCTTGTCCTCTGTCCTCTCTATAAATTAAAGAAATCTCTGTGTCATGATCATAGGACATCATAGGACAGCCTGTGACGTCTGCATGGTGTCCTATGATGAGCCTATGATCTCAGGCATCATAAGACTCGTGATGCCATTATAAAGATAGGATGTCTATATGACGTCATACAGACATACAGACAGGTGACATCATATAGACGGTGTCTGACTAGGTGATCAACGGCAGGCATCACTCACGATAATCCTATAATCCCAGGCATCACAGGACTCGCAATGCTGTTATGTAGATGTGATGTCTATATGACATCATAGAGACATATAGACAGGTGTCTTTGACTATGTGATCAACGGCAGGCATCACTCATGATCACAGGACTTGCTATGGCCTATGATGTTCCAATGATCTATAGATAGGCTGTCTATATGACATCATAAAGACATATAGACAGGCGTCTTTGCCTATATGACATCATATAGACAGGAGTCTTTGACTATGTGATCAACGGCAGACATCACTTACGCTGATCCTATGATCTCACACATCATAGGACTCACGATGCCGTCATATAGAGATGTCTACATGGCATTATAGAGACATATAGACAGGTGTCTTTGACTATGTGATCAATGGCAGGCATCACTCACGATCATAGCACTTGCTATGACCTATGATGATCCTATGATCTCAGGCATTCAGAGGACAGCCTATGATGTCAGCATGATGTCCAGTGATGATCCCATGAACTCAGGCATTGTAGGACTCGTGATGCCGTCATATAGATATGAAGTCTATATGATCCAATGATCTCAGGCATCATAGGACTAGCGATGCCGTCACATAGATAGGATGTCTATGGCTACATTATATCCTATGATGTTCCTATGACACCAAGGATCATAGGACCTCCGATGTCTGTGTGTCACAAGCATAGCACTTTGTGTTGCCATGGGAACCATGTGAAAGATCGAAGGCAGCCATCACTCACAATCACTCTATCAAAGCAAGAAATCTCTGTGTCTGTGTGTCTGTGTGTGTGTCTGTCACGTTTATAGGACATCATAGGACGGCCTATGATCTCCGCCTGGACATCATAGGACGTCCTATGAACTCAGGCATCATAGGACTCGCGATGCCGTCATAAAGATATGATGTCTATATGACGGCACATAGACAAATGTGTCTTTATGATGTCATATAGACCATCACTCACGATGCCTAGAATAATGTGTCTTTATGATGTCATATGGCTCATAGACAAATGTGTCTTTATGATGTTATATAGACCATCACTCACGATGCCTAGACTAATGTGTCTTTATGATGTCATATGGCTCAAAACTGGCAAAGTGAATAAGTCACAGGGCCAGTCTTTACAGCGCGTTTGTGTTTTCTGCACAACAGATTTCTGCAGCCTTGAACCGACTGGCCACATATCTTAACTACATAATAATAATGCTGATAAATTAAGAGGAAGACCAATGAAGAAATAAATATGCAAGACAGAATAATAATAATAATAGCAACCCAGGATAAGAATAATAAGGTGAAATACAGAAAATCCAAACTTAAAGCAAGGATGTGGGCTGGGACCCATGCCCTGGAGACAAGAAAAATCACTCTATATACTGTATAATTCAAGAAATCTGTCATTTACGATGTCTTGATGTCACAATCATAGGACTCGCAAAAACATCATAGGACTTGCTATGAGATCAAAGGTGGGCTGCACTCACGATCATAGGACTCGCTATGACATCATCAAAAATCAAAGTCAGGCATTACTCATGATCATAAGACTCGCTATGACATTATCAAAGATCAAAGGCAGGCATCACAGATCAAAGCCAGGCACAAACAAACGAGTGGTGACGTCAAAGATCCAAGGCAGGTTTCACCATGGTTGCTGTTGCCATGGTAACAGTAACTTTTGACGGCCATGCAGAAATGTTTGCTTACATTTGCTTTCTATGGACATGCACGGGTATGCACGGGCATGCACAGATATGTACTAGTCACTCTACTAAAGCAAGAAATCTCTGTGTCTGTGTGTTACGTTTATAGGACATCATAGGACATCAGGCAGGTATGATGAACCTATGATCTTAGGTATCATAGGACTCGTGATGCTGTCATAAAGGACTCACGATGCCGTCATAAAGATCATAGGACTCGCGATGCAGTCATAAAGGACTTGCGATGCCATCATAAAGATATGATGTCTATATGATGGCACATAGAGCACATCATAGGAGCAATGCCGTCATAAAGGACTCGTGATGCTGTCATAAAGATATGATGTCTAAAGCCACTTTTTGCTCAGATCTATTTCATGATCCTGTCCATGAACTGTAAAATGCCAAGCAAAGCGCTGATTTTCTCAAGGGTGCTCCGGTTTCTTGGTTTCTACGGGCATGCACAGGCCTTCCTGAACAGGGTCGAAAGCCACTTTTTGCTCAGATCGATTTTCATGATCCTGCCCATGAACTGGAATTAGACCCACCAGATGGAGAGCAATATAATGAGGAGAACTGCTGTGCATCAGAAAAGATGCCATGAACATGAAACACCTCAGCAGTACACCGCAGGCATGACTGTGAACAACACAGCCATCTGAGACAGAAGGAGACCCTTCAGCAACGGGCATGCAGAAATACTTGCTTATACTTGGTTTCTGCGGGCATGGACGGGTATGCATGGGTATGTACTAGTTACTAGTACATACCCATACATACTAGTAACTAGTAACTAGTTACTAGTACTACATACTAGTAACTAGTATATATAATTCAAGAAATCTCTGTGTTTCTGTCTGTGTGTCATGACCATAGGACTCGCTAAAAGATCATAGGATCACCTATGATGTTCCTATGATCTCTACATGATGTCTATATGACGTCATATAGACACCATAGTATAGAGTGATTCAAGAAAATCTGTGTGTGTGTCTGTGTGTGATCAAAGGCAGGCATCACTCATGATCATACGACATTAAAGATCAAGGGCAGGCATCACTCACGATCATAGGACTCGCTATGACATCATCTAAGATCAAGGGCAGGCATGACTGACACTCATGATCATAGGACATCAAAGATCAAATGCAGGCATCACTCACAATCATAGGACTCGCTATGACATCATCAAAGATATAGGACTTGCTATGACATCATCAAAGATCAAATGCAAGCATCATAGGACTCGCTATGCCATCAGCCTATGGTGTCTATATGATCACATCATCAAAGATCATAGGACTCACTATGACATTTTCAAAGATCAAAGGCAGGCATCACTCATGATCACAGGACTCGCTATGGCATAATCAAAAATCATAGGACTCCCTATGACATCATCAAAGATCAAAGGCAGGCATTACTGAACGAGTGGTGACGTGCTTGCTTACACCTGCTTTCTATGGGCATGCAGAAATACTTGCTTATACTTGGTTTCTACGAACATGGACGGGTATACACTAGTTTCATTAATGTGCCTTAAAGGTTGTATGCTGCAATTTGACCCCCAATAACAACAAAAAACCTCTTTAGACAGACAGAAGAGTTCTGCATGGCCCTCTCAGCATGAAATTACTGTTGACCAAAGGCAGGCATCACTCACGATCATACAACATCAAAGATCAAAGGCAGGCATCATTCACGATCATAGGACTCTCTATGACATCATCTAAGATCAAGGGGCAGGCATAATCACACTCAACGATCATAGGACATCAAAGATCAAATGCAGGCATCACTCACGACCATATGACTCGCTATGACATCATCAAAGATATAGGACTCACTATGACATCATCAAAGATCAAATGCAAGCATCATAGGACTCGCTATGCCATCAGCCTATGGTGTCTATACAGTATGATGACATCATCAAAGATCATAGGACTCACTATGACATCTTCAAAGATCAAAGGCAGTCATCACTCACGATCATAGGACTCGCTATGACATCATCAAAAATCATAGGACTCCCTATGACATCATCAAAAATCAAAGGCAGGCATTACTGAACGAGTGGTGACGTGCTTGCTTACGCACCTGCTTTCTACGGGTATGCAGAAATACTTGCTTATACTTGGTTTCTACGAGCATGGATGGGTATGCACTAGTTTCATTAATGTGCCTTAAAGGTTGTATGTTGCAATTTGACCCCCAATAACAACAAAAAACCTTTTTAGACAGACAGAGGAGTTCTGCATGGCTCTCAGCACGAAATTACTGTGGACCATATGACTATCACTCACTGTCAGGCAAGTTTTACTGAAAATTAGTAACTTAACCTTTACTAATATTTTAACCTTTTATTTATATTTTTATACAGTGGTAGGCCCACTGAGAGACAGCCTCTCTTTTTCAAGCACCCTCTTCCCACTCACACATTCACACCTGGAAGCTGCCCAGTACAACCACAGAATGACCCGTGGCCACTGAGCAGCTCCACTGGAGCAGTTGAACTTTAAACTTTAAACTTTATTTATTTATATAGCACCTTTCATACAACAAAGTGCAGCTCAAAGTGCTTTACAGTTAAAAACAATTCCAGATAAAACACAAACAAAACAATAAAAAGACAAAGAGAGTCCACCCCCCACCCCACTCTCATCCAAGGCATATGAACCCCAACCCCAACCTACCCCAGAGCCCACCTCCTCCCACCCTGTTCCACTCCACCCACAAGTAATAATAGGAATAGTTAAAACATGGCTGAGAACTGAGGACCAGAGTGAGGACACGCCATTGTGGGGGAACCGTCAGCACCAGGAGCTGGTCTCAGCTCACAGTTGCAGAGACACCATCACAGGGGCCACCCCGGCCCAGGCAGAGGGAGGAGTCCACACCACAACGAACAGGCTGTGACTGGACTCCCCCATCCCACTGAGCCAGGAAGCCAGAATGTCTAAGCTCTCTCTCCGCGGATGCAGCGAGCCAGCTGGAAGTCTTTGGGCATGATGGTGACCCCCTTAGCGAAGAAGAGACCCACCAGGTGGGCCTCGCTGGTCTCCTGCAGAGCCATGACGGCAAAGCTCAGGAAACGCAGGTCGGTCTTGAAGTCCTGAGCGATCTCCCTCACCAGGTGCTGGATGGGCAGCTTACGGATGAGCAGCTCCGTGGATTTCTGGTAGCGACGGATCTCTCTCAGAGCCACGGGCCTGTGACGGCGAGGCTTCTTCACTCTGCTGGTGGCCAGAGCGCCTCTCCGAGCAGCCCTGGTGGCTAGCTGTCTCCTGGGGGGCTTCTTCCTCCAGTAGATTTTACGGGCGGTCTGCTTGGTTCTTGCCATCGCTCTTTATTATTCTGTCTTATATTTCTTTCACGCCGCCTAAACTCCAGCCCGGCACCCGCGTCGTTCTCGCTACAGCTCCCGGTATGTCGAGTTTCCCATTAGCACCGGGCGGCGGCCAAGTGCTAGCTAGCACTAGCTCCTCCCCACTGTAACGTCTCCCGCTGCAAACCGTGGCTCCGTCCGCCGACCCGGGAGACCCCCGGGGCGATCCGTGCGTCCGTGATATATATACAGAGTGAAAGGTGTAGAAAGAAGAAGGAAGATTAAAAAAAAAGGCTGTTGCAACAGGCAGCCGACTCGTGTGGCGCCGCCGGTCCGGCGGAACCGGAACAAATTAGTTAAAATTAAAGTTAAAATTAGTTAAAAGCTAAACTAAAAAAGTGGGTCTTGAGCCTCCTTTTAAAAACATCAACACTCTGCAGCCCTGAGGTCCTCTGGCCGGCCATTCCACAGACATGGGCCAAAAAACTGGAACGATGCCTCACTGTGGGTTTTTGTCCTAACTTTAGTATCTTTAAAAGGCCAGTACCAGAGGACCTCAGGGTCTGCGAGGGACGATATGGTAAAAGCAGATCAAATAAATAAGAAGCTACCAAGACCATTAAGAGTTTTATAAACATAAAAGAACTTTAAAATTGATTTTCTGTTGGGGTTAAGGACCTTGCTCAAAGGCACCACAGTGAGGTGGGGCAAACACTGATATGTTTATGCTATCGCAGAGCTAGCAAAAAAAAACGTGACGACCTAATAGTACTGAATGCAAAAGACGCAATAGACTTACACAATGGTCCCCTCCAGTATATACAACTAGGACAGTATCGGTCGCTACGGAGGGTGACAATATGTATGGGTACATATTCATACTATGTAGGATAACTAAGTAGACGGTTATGCTGTTTATTCCATCTCGCTACAATGCTCTGCACTTTGTATATATATTGATGTGTATGTATGTATATCCACTGCTCTTATTTATATCTTTCGTATCTTCTTAATTATTGCTCTGAGTGTTGCTATCCCTGTGCTGTTGCAATCCTGGAATTTCCCCATTGTGGGACTAATAAAGGCTTATCTTATCTTATCTTATCTTATCTTATCTGTCCCATCCAGATTCTGCCGGTCCAGGGATTGAACCAGTAACTCTCTAGTCACCAGTCCACATCCCTAACCATCTGGCCACCACTGCCCTGAAAATTATCTTATTTAATACAGCTACTATTTACTTCTTTTTAAAAGTAACTGAGTTACTTATTTTACAATTACTGGATGTTTAAAGTAATTAGTTACATTTAAAGGTAACTAACACTACTGATAAATACAGTATCTCACAAAAGTGAGCACACCTCTCACATTTTTGTAAGTATTTTATTATATCTTTTCATGGGACAACACTGAAGATATGACATTTTAATATAATGTAAAGGAGTCAGTGTGCAGCTTGTATAACAGTGTATATTTGCTGTCCCCTCAAAATTCAAGATTCAAGATTCAAAGGCTTTATTATCATGTGCACAGTTAAGAAATGCAACATTTCCTGAGCAATGAAATTCTTACTCTGCCCTCTGAACGAATGTCAAGGTAATAAGTACACAACAATACCAATGAGGTAATAACACAGAAGCGAACCACAGAATAACTAGAGGAAACAAGAAGAATGAAATCTGAAATTCCCTGGGTGACTATAGTGGACAGTGGTATATTGATATCAGAGATGATATGAACCTGAGATGGCATAAGCCTATGTACAGTGTGCAAATGAGCAATATACAAATTACAAATTAGCACCCAGTGTGAAAAATTTCTCTGCAATGATAATATCAGTAGACTGTACATGATAATTAGCAGTAGAGTTGATATGGACATCAGACAGGGTGAGACAATATACACTGTACAAATGAGCAATGTGCAAATTTAGCAACCGGTGTGTGAGTTCCTATTTGCAAAGCTGTGTTGCAGAGTTTTGGGAGTTTGTTATTTGTTCAAGAGTCTGATGGCAGTGGGAAAGAAAGAGTTTTTCAGTCTGGTTGTCCTGCATTTCACACTTTTGTACCTCCGGCCTGAGGGAAGAAGTATGAACAGTCTGTGCTGGGGGTGGGTGGAGTCCCGGAGGATGGCGTCGGCTCTCCTTTGGACTCTGCGGTGGTAGATGCTCTGCAGAGAGAGGAGTGGAGTCCTGATGATCTTCTCCGCTGTCTTCACCACTCTCTGCAGGCGTTTGCGGTCCAGGGCAGTAGTACTGCCATACCATGCAGTGATGCAGTTGGTCAGGATGCTCTCAAAGATACAGCTGTAGAAGTTGTTGAGGATCCTGGGGGACAAGCCAAACTTCTCCAGCCTCCTCAGAAAGTACAGCTGCTGTTGAGCTCTCGTAATCAGCTCTGTGGCTTTGTGTGTCCACGCAAGGTCCTCACTGATGTGGATGACAAGGTATTTAAAGCTGCTCACCTTCTCCACCTCAAGCTCCCGGAAGAACAGCGGCCGATGGGGTCTCCTCCTCCTCTTCCTCATGTCCACTATCATCTCCTTCATCTCAAAATAACTCAACACACAGCCATTAATGTCTAAACTGCTGGCAACAAAAGTGAATACACCCCTAAGTGAAAATGTCCAAATTGTGCCCAAAGTGTCAATATTTTGTGTGGTCACCGTTATTTTCCAGCACTGCCTTAACTCTCTTGGGCATGGAGTTCACTAGAGCTTCACACGTTGCCACTGGAATCCTCTTCCACTCCTCCATGACAACATCACAGAGCTGGTGGATGTTAGAGACCTTGTGCTCCTCCACCTTCCGTTTGAGGATGCCCCACAGATGCTCAATAGGGTTTAGGTCTGGAGACATGCTTGGCCAGTCCATCACCTTTACCCTCAGTTTCTTTCGCAAGGCAGTGGTCGTCTTGGAGGTATGTTTGGGGTTGTTATCATGTTGGAATACTACCCTGCGGCCCAGTTTCTGAAGCGAGGGGATCATGCTCTGCTTCAGTATGTCACAGTACATGTTGGCATTCATGGTTCCCTCAATGAACTGTAGCTCCCCAGTGCCAGCAGCACTCATGCAGCCCCAAACCATGACACTCCCACTGCCATGCTTGACTGTAGGCAAGACACACTTGTCTTTGTACTCCTCACCTGGTTGCCGCCACACACCCTTGATGCCATTTGATTTTTGATTTTGTGTACTTTATTGATTCCCAGAAGGGAAATTCAGGGCATCCACCTGGATGGATGAAGCAGCCACGGTACGGTGCTATCCCTTAACCATTCACACACACATTCACACCTAGGGCCACTTTAGAGTCTCCAATTAACCTAACCTGCATGTTTTTGGCCTGTGGGAGGAAATCAGAGAAATCCCGGAGTAAACCCACACAGACACGGGGAGAACATGCAAACTCCACACAGATCCCTGTTGGTCAGGGGCTGGGATTGAACCCAAGATCCCATGGCCAAGGGTGAGTTGCTGTGCTGCCACAGTGCTAACCACTGCTCCACCGCAACACCCAAATTAGTTTATGTTGGTCTCATCAGACCACAGGACATAGTTCCAGTAATCCATATCCTTAGTCTCCCTGTCTTCAGCAAACTGTTTGTGGGCTTTCTTGTACATCATCTTTAAAAGGGGCTTCCTTCTGGGACGACAGCCATGCAGACCAATTTGATGCAGTGTGCGGCGTATGGTCTGAGCACTGACAGGCTGACCCCCCCACCACTTCAACCTGTGCAGCAATGCTAGCAGCACTCATGCGTCTATTTTCAAAAGACAGCCTCTGGATATGACGCTGAGCACGTGCACTCAACTTCTTTGGTCGACCATGTTCTGAGTGGAACCTGTCCTGTTAAACCGCTGTATGGTCTTAGCCACTGTGCTGCAGCTCAGTTTCAGGGTGTTAGCAATCTTCTTATAGCCTAGGCCATCTTTATGTAGAGAAACAATTCTTTTTTCTGATCCTCAGAGAGTTCTTTGCCATGAGGTACCATGTTGAACTTCCAGTGACCAGTATGAGAGAGTGTGAGAGCACTAACACCAAATTTAACACACCTGCTCCCCATTCACACCTGAGACCTTGTAACACTAATGAGTCACATGACACTGGGGAGGGAAAATGGCTAATTGGGCACAATTTGGATATTTTCACTTAGGGGTGTACTCACTTTTGTTGCCAGCGGTTTAGGCATTAATGGCTGTGTGTTATTTTGAGGGGACAACAAATTTACACTGTTATACAAGCTGTACACTGACTACTTTATATTGTATCAAAGTGTCATATCTTCAGCATTGTCCCATGAACAGATATAATAAAATATTTACAAAAATGTGAAGGGTGTACTCACTTTTGTGAGATACTGTACATACTTCAATTATCTTGCACACATACTGTATTGTTTAGTGTTACTGAGCATGTGTCAGTGTGATGAATGTGAAAACTGTCCATGTTTATCTTACCTCACATTCTTTAGTTGCCACTGGTGTTTTGCTAAATAGCTGTCTGAAGGCAACTGACTCGACTGTTGACAATAGCCACGGTTACATGGGCAAAATTTCTTCAATCTTATTACAGTTCAGATCAGAACTTTACTGTTTACATGGATCCTGAAAAAGCTGATCCGATTAGTATGTGCGTTTCCATGTGTCACACATTTGAATGGACTAAATCATTTTGACATGCGCACATCGACATTTCGACATTCCAAAAATAGTAGAAGAAGCAACTTCTGGTGTTAGCAAGCCCTACTTTGTGTCTTTCTCTTTTTGAACTGGACCTGTATTGTGTTATTCAGACTGTACTTTTGCTTCTGCTGGTCTCCGTAATGAAGCTACAAGTACATACTTCTGCATATGATGAACAGAGGGAGACAGCAGGATGATACAGACCAGTTTTGTTTTACTCCCGCTATGTCTTCCGCTAGCTGCTGTAAAGGTGGAAACACGTCACATCGATGTGTGGCTGACATACAGACATGTGCAGTAAACATATTTTCTGCCCAACCTTCGGAATAAGTGTTTTCATGCCCGCCATTTGGATTAACAATCGGCATAACCCACCCGTCTCAATCGGAATGAAATTTTGATCCGAATGAGCGTGATCGGATCAGAATATTCAGATTAGCGTGTTTACATGAAGCATTTTAATTCCAATCAGGCTTTTAATCCGGTTACTTGTGTCCATGTAAATATGGTCATAGATAGCATATCTTCATTGATGTATCTGGCAATCAGTTGGCTTAATTCTTGCTGGGTCGCACACTGTCCAGATGTATACCTGGGTTTGAACTCCAGCAGCAGTTGTTTAACTGAAGGCACTTCACCATCAGCGATGCTAGCTTAGCAAGCCTTTCCTTAGCGACTTTGAAGACAAGAGTTATTATTTTTTGGCATGGATAGGTGTTTGCGACTCACCGATATATCATTGTCTTTAACCATGAGAAAGGAAAAAAATCCTAATATTTCCATGAGAAGAAATTTAGTGGTCCTTGTCTGTCAGTCACTGTCAAACTAATTCACACTCTTTGAGACAGGCCATGTTGAGTAACAGCTGCATGTCAGCATATGGTAGGGGGCATTTGTGCATTTGTCAGTGTAATGTAATGAAAAAATAAAATTTGTTAAAATTTCAGACATTGAAACAACATTACTTAATTTGAAAAGTAATTTTGTTACACAGCAGTCACTGTCAAAGCAGTGCCATACTTTTTAATTCTGACACTGCAGTGGCAACACAAAACAATCCAAAAGTTTTCAGGGTCCAAACCAAAAAAAGGTCCATCCATCCATCCATCCATCCATCTTCTACCGCTTTTCCGGAGGTCCGGGTCGCGGAGGCAGCAGTTCAAGCAGAGAAGCCCAGACTTCCCTCTCCCCAGCCACCTGCTCCAGCTCTTCAGAGGGGATACCAAGGCGTTGCCAGACCAGCTGGTACCAAAAAAAGGTATTACAAGAAAAAAAAAAATTGAGATTTTTCTCTAAGAGAAAATACCCTGTATGTTCTTACCAGTAGGAAATACTGTATTACCTATGTGTATGTTTTGACATTAAGCTGTGGTGGATGTAATAAGTGTACCCAGGTGTGGAGGCACAGAATAAGTGCAGGCACGACGAACTGAAGTTTAAAAGGGTGTTTTATTCATCCACCATCACAGGACTCACTCCAGCGCTGTGTAAAGCGCGCTGGAGCGAGCCCTCAGCCTCTAGTCAGCAAACAGGCAATGCGTGTAGTAAGAGCAGTAAGAGAGTGAGCAAGCGATTTTCAGCTCACTTATATACCCAGCTCGACAATGCATGCATGGCACATTAGCATCACAGTACAGCAGGAATGCATGGGACATTTACATGAGAGTCACGCATATCAATAGCAGGATCACTGGCAGGAAAGAGAGGCTGCCTATTGACATCAGTCCATACATCTCCCTGTTATGCTAATTGCTCCAGCTGAGCGCTCTGCTTGTCCGTAGGCTGTGGGGGTCACCCACATAAGGGACCTTTATTGGTTGTGTAAATAATGACATGAAGTGACATATTGGAGGGTTAAACTTCTGTTTAAAGTTGACGCTCACCTTTTCGTAACGATGTTTTCCTAACTGTAACTACCCAAAGTCTAGTCTTGTCCACCATACTCCTTCCATCTCTGTAAAAGGATTTCAGCAGTTCATAATAGATAAAATGCTTCTTTGATTATGGCAGTATTTGGAGATTGGGAACATGCAACAGATTTTTGCGCATTAGTTGGAGGACTTGTTGCAAATTACTCACTGAACTTCCTGTTAAACTGGATTTAAAGATCCCTAACATGTTTCAGACAGGATTGTACAGGTACATTACAAGATTTGCTGCAAATTTCAAACTCATCAACAGATGCTGAAGTGCATTGGAACAAAAGTAATACATGTTTTTAACTTGAGACATCTGCAGTGTGCTGTACTTCTTTCCTATCAGCAAAAAGCCTCGCCTATAGAGATTGAAGCCATTGCGGAAACAGTCACACAGCAGGGAAATGACATAATTCCAAGGATCTTAAAGAAATACCACTGTAAGAACATAAAACCATATCAGCAGCAAATGAGATATGTTAGATGCCCTGTTGTAAAGGGGCGCCAGACTGTAATCACAGTGCTTTACAAGAGGGCTAGTTTTATCACACAGAAATGCCATATTGGACTTATTGACTATTTTGCAGTAGTGTGCATTCAGAGGTCTTTCTCCTCAGATGCACAACACAGATTGTGGCTGGGTGTGTAGTTCCTGTCTCTTTAATGTATGTCACCCACCAGTCACACTCGATTATGCAACAGGCTGCACTACTGTTCAGAAGCTTGGGGGGAAATTTGTGCAACATGGTGATGATGGCCTGTATCACGTTTGTCTCTGACCACAGAAAATTACAATATGCTTGTATGCACTCTCCAAGCTTGCTCAATAAAATCCATTTAAACAACATTATAATATAAGGCTGTCATGTATGTGGTGTGGGGCTCAGGCGAGTGTAACTAATGTAAATCTGTTCTGACATTGAAATTTCTGACCTCGACAGCCACTCTTGCTGCAGACTCAGGGGTTTGACTGTGTGCTACAGTCTCATCAGTTTATGAAGACATGTGTTGAAGGAGGCAAAGCACACAAATAAGTGTGGTCACATCTGTGCTAAATGATGGCACCCAGCAGGAACTTTCCTCTCACCCAGCTGTCACAACACCAAATGAGATGAAAAGAAGCAACATAAAAGCAGCAATGGTGGGAAAACAAGGAAACGGGAAGCTGTACTGAAATGGCAATAGGCGATGATGATGATGATCAGAGAGTGATCAGAAAGTGATACAAAGGGAGAATGATGATGATGTGGAGGTGTGTGGAAAGGATGAGGCTGAGTTATTTCTCAAGTTCCATTTTATTCTCAACACACTCTCCAACATACAAATCAGAAAAGAGGCAGAACCCCCAAACTCTGCCAGTTTTATACCCTTGACATCAAAGCACAAAATTCCATTGTCTTTAAACCCCAAACACAATGCATCCCCCCTGCAGTTCCTAACTCTTCCACCCAAACCCCAGTGGTCAGGAAATCCTTCATGTCCATCTCTTTGCATATCCAAAGGTCAACACTCACATCCTCCTCATCTCCCTAGGAGGTCCAGACCTTTTGTTCCTCTTCAGACGTGAAGCCAAAGTAAGCCCACAGGAATATACAAGAGAGCATATGAACAGTCATATATATGTGAGCCCGTGAAACTACATATGTGCACCACATATAACCCCCCCCCCCAAACGTCTAAGAGGGAACAACCAAACACAGATTGCATGTCATAATAAAATCACCACACATTAGTCCACATGCTGTCTTGGTCTCAACCGTCTGCCGTATCTGCTGCAGGCGGGCTTAACCTCTTCTGCGGCGCCCTCCTGCTGTGGAGCTGCTGTCTGGGGATTAAAACTGTTAGTCAATCTCTGTGGGTGTACTGGGGAATGCTCCCTAGGGGGTCTACCCCGTCACGGGGCTCTCGCCAACTGCACAGTTTCGTCAGCCATCACAAAAGCAGGTTTGAGTCTGTCTATGCCAATTATCTCCTTTCTGCCACCCAAATCTAACAAAAAATGCTTATCACCTGTTTCCAGCACCCTGAATGGTCCATCGTATGGCGGTTGCAGAGCTGTGCGGTGGGCATCATGCCTGACAAAAACAAACTCCGCATTTTTTAAAGCTTTAGGCACAAAAACACGCGGAAAACTGTGGTGAACGGGGCCGGGTAGAGCACTCGGGCCCATGCTATTCTGCAAACGCTGAGCCGAGGAGAACTCTGGCACTGGGTTGTCAGGGAGAAATTCTCCGGGCAGCTGAAGTGGCTGTGCAAACACTAGCTCCGCTGGGGAGGCGTCTAAATCCTCTTTAGGTGCAGAACACAACCCCAATAAAACCCATGGCAGTTTGTCAACCCAGTTTGCATCCGTAAGCGAGGCTCTGAGAGCCGCCTTCAGCAACCTGTGAAAACGTTCGCATAACCCGTTAGCCTGCGGGTGATATGCGGTCGTGCAGTGGATCGTTGCCCCCAGGCTGCGGGCCATCGCTGACCAAAGTTTGGAAACAAATTGTGGGCCTCTGTTAGGCGTAATATCCAACGGAACTCCAAAACGCGCTACCCATGCAGTTAAAAAAGCGCGTGCCACCTCCTCGGCTGTAGTTGACGACAGGGGAACCACTTCCGGCCAGCGCGTGGTGCGGTCGACCATTGTCAGAAGATGTGTGCAGCCCTGCGAGGGCGGTAGGGGGCCTACGAGGCCCACGTGGACATGATCAAACCTTTTAGCTGGAATATGAAACGGCTCCAAAGGAGCTCTCGTGTGTCTATGCACTTTGGACCGCTGGCAAGCTATGCAGGCTGCCGCCCACTCTCTAACCTGTTTACACAGGCCCAGCCATACAAATTTCTCCCCCACCATTTTGATCGAAGCGCGCACCCCCGGGTGCGCCAGAGAATGAACCAAGTCAAAAACGCAGCGATGCCACGAGGCCGGAACCACCGGACGGGGTCGCCCGGTGGAAACATCGCAGATTAGGGGGGGGCATACCGTCTTGCAGCACCCTATCCTCCAGCCTTAACCCTGTTGGTCCAGACTGGAGCGCGCGCACGTCCACGTCGCCACCCTGCTCCGCGGCCATGGCTGCGTAATCTATCCCTACGCGGACTGGGGCTGCGCGTGCTTCCGCGTCACTACCCTGGTCCGCGGCAACAGTTGCAAAATCTACCTCTACACGGGCTGGAGCAGCCACGGCATGCGAGAGGCAGTCTGCCACCACATTCAGTTTGCCTGCTACATGCTGGATATCGGTAGTGAACTCCGAAATTGCGGCCAGCTGTCTCTGCTGCCGGCCCGACCAAGGTTCTGAAATCTTGGCCATCGCAAAAGTCAGCGGCTTGTGGTCAACGAACGCGGTGAAACGGCGCCCCTCCAGCCAAAACTGGAAGTGACGAACAGCCAAATGGAGGGCTAACAACTCCCTGTCGAATGCGCTGTATTTCCGCTCACTATCGCGCAAAGTCCTGCTGAAAAATGCGAGCGGCTGCCAGGCTCCAGCCACATACTGTTCGACAACCGCCCCTATGGCCACCTCTGATGCGTCAGTAGTGAGCGCTATGCGGGCCGTTGGGACTGGGTGTGCTAACAACGCAGCGTTTGCCAAGGCTGTTTTGACTTCAGAGAATGCGCGCTCCCACTTGGGAGACCATTCGATTTTATTTGCGGGTTTTTGTTTTTTAAGCGCAGCATACAATGGTTGCATGAGCTGCGCCGCGTGGGGAAGGAAACGGTTATAAAAATTCACTATTCCCAAAAACTCCTGTAACGCTTTGACCGTTTGTGGCTGGGGAAAATTTGCCACTGCGCGCACCTTGTCAGGCAGAGGAACTGCACCTTCGGGAGAGACGCGATGCCCCAAAAAATCAATCAATCTGACACTTCGCTGGGTTAATTATTAGCCCGTGCTCTGCCAACCTCCGGAAAATTGCCGTGAGGTGGATTTTGTGTTCGTCTTCGGACGCACTGGCTACTAAAATGTCGTCCAGGTAGACGAACATGAAAGGAAGATCGTGCAACACCGCATCCATCATGCGTTGGAAAGTCTGCGCTGCTCCTTTAAGCCCGAACGGCATGCGCAAAAACTCAAAAAGCCCGAAAGGAGTTATTACCGCTGTTTTGGGTATGTCCTCAGCGCGTACTGGGACCTGATGATAACCGCGCACCAAGTCTATCTTAGAAAAAACGCACGTCCCCGCCAAATGAACTGAAAAATCCTGGATATGTGGGATTGGGTAGTGGTCATGTGCTGTAGCATTGTTCAGCCTGCGAAAATCACCGCACGGCCGCCATGAGCCATCAGTTTTAGGGACCATGTGAAGCGGTGAAGCCCAAGGGCTGTTTGAACGTCGGGTCATGCCCAGTTTTTCTAGGTTGGCGAATTCCTCGCACGCTATGGCCAGTTTAGCTGAATCCAAGCACCGAGCTTTTGCAAAAACGGGTGGCCTGGTGGTAGTAATAAAATGCTCCACCCCGTGTTTAGCCACTGTCGCCGAAAACGTTGGCACCGTGAGTGCTGGAAACTGATTGAGGAGTGAGTGAAACTTACCACCTGCAGCTGTGACGTTGGCTTGTGCTGTTGGCGGAGTCACTCGCGCTGTACAGGGAATAGAGGAAAAAGAGAGTGCATTAACCAGGCGTCTGTTAACAAGATCGACCAACAAACCATGTGAGCACAAAAAATTAGCACCTAACATGTTGAAATTGACTGCCGCTATGACGAAAGTCCATTCAAATGTACGGCCGTGGAAAAAGAGAGACAGGGTCTTCTCCCTGAAGGTCTTAATCGCCGAGCCGTTCGCTGCTGATGCCACAGGGCCACTGGAAGGCGCCAGCCGGTCAGCGTAGGAAGGTGTGATGAAACTCAGCTGGGAGCCTGTGTCCACGAGGAAATGCCTCCCCGATCGCGCGTCCCTCAGGTAGAGCAGCTTGTTCTCTTCACCGAGAGCCGCAGCTGCTACCGACTCCCGGTCTTGGCGTTTCCCGAGCGCTTGAACTGGCACGGTGGAATGCACTTGCGTGCCCTCTCGGCGAAACGGCGATGGTAAAAGCAAAGGACGTCGTCTGCTCCGCGTCTCCTGGCCTCTGCCGCTGCTGTCGTCGGTGAGTCTGGTGCTGCAGCCTCTGGCCCCCTGCCATCTCCGGATGATGCGCCCAGCTCCGCTGCTGCGGTCGTGGCCATGTGTTGTCTATGGGCGTCGACGAGTCGCTGCGCCTCCTGGCCCAGCTCGTGGTAGTCTCGGTAGGCCAGCAGCTGTGAACTGGCCAGGGTAACTCTTCACTTCCGCCCTCCAAAGAGAGCAGACGCCTTTCTCTTCTCTCTTGCTTCTGACTTATCTCCTTCTCCCCAAACTAACTGGATCCCAGCTTGCTGTCGTCTGTCTGCGTCTTACTGCTGATTATCGAAAGAAATTATGGAATTAATAAGCTGGGCTTTGAACGCAATTGACACTATCTTTTCAACGAGGAAAAGTGCCCCGGGGGAGGTTGTTTGCCCCGCAGGAACGGCTGCTGCGGGCTATTTACGGGAGACAAGTAATTGGAAACTCTTGTGCCTGACTAATCTCTTTATCGAAGATGTAGAAGATTTGTACGTCTTCGTAGTAATGGTGATTGGGATCGTTCTGATTGGATCTGGGATTGTCCTGGTGTACCGCAAATTGTTGAAGATGGATACAACCTATCAAAATGCTGGCCAGGCGAGGTGCATCCATCAAATTGAAAAAATGGAGAGGACCCTGATAGCGACAAATGGAGAACTGTCTCGGAAGGTGGATTACATCATGATTACGCTTAGGACCATCCACGATGGACTCAACGCCCAGCAATGAAGGATTAAGTACTGAATCTGTAAGAGAATATAAAGTTTCCTCTCTGTGATCAGTACTATTCGACTTAATCTGACTCCCTCACAAAAATCCTCCTGATCATCTGCAGTCTTTGTTTTCAAAACATTGAGCTCATGGCCTTCCGACAGGCAGCTGCATGGCCAAGGACAATGCCAGTAGCCAGACAAAACATCTCCTACCAAAGAGTCCTTGTTGTTCTTAACTGATACAACACCTACTTTCAACATTACACTCATACTGATCCACAAACTGATGATAAAGATGATTCACTCACTGCTCTCTTTGTGTCCTGTGAACTTTTTTGGTCTGCTGATTGTGCATTGAGGGCTTTTTTTTCTTTGTAATCATAATATTGATCATATATGACCACTATTCTGAACTCAATGATTTTTTTGCTCCTTCCTATTGTATTATTTCCTATGCTACCTGTACCCTCCTGTTGGCAGGCGCATTTCAGATGCAGCCGTGTCACCGGAAATGCAGGTTCATTTTCTGTGTCAAGTCAAATCCCTCGTATGTTATCAGTGATCTGTTATCAGTATCTGTTAATGTACTTGGCAATAAATCTTTTCTGAGTTCTGAGTTCTGAGTACTGCTGACGGTAGTGTCCTGAGGAAAAGGTGGGCGAAGATAAAACCATCATCTTCGGAGTCTCTCAAACTCAACATCTTCGCCATCAGGTCTGCAGGTCTGTTGACCTCGCCCTCAGTCAACGCCAGGAGCTTTTCTGCTCGCTCTCCCAGCGATGGGGTGGAAAAACGGATGAAAGCAGCCTTCAATGTGCCATACTTGTCGTCGTCTGGCAGGTGGTTAATCAGGCTCTCTACTCGCTGGGCTGTGTGGCTGTCCAGCTTTGCAACCACATGGTAGAATTTCGTGGCGTCTGCCAAAACCCTCCGAAGATGGAACTGTGCCTCAACTGCGTTAAACCAGGAGCGCAGGCTATGCTGCCAGAAATCAGGTAGCTGGACTGTGGTAGCTGCATTAGCCTGGCTGGCTCCTGATGAGTCCGGTGCAGGAGAATCGTTACCGGCCATAATACGTCTTAAGGTCACCAGTGTGGAGATGCGTGGAAAGGATGAGGCTGAGTTATTTCTCAAGTTCCATTTTATTCTCAACACACTCTCCAACATACAAATCAGAAAAGAGGCAGAACCCCCAAACTCTGCCAGTTTTATACCCTTGACATCAAAGCACAAAATTCCATTGTCTTTAAATCCCAAACACAATGCATCCCCCCTGCAGTTCCTAACTCTTCCACCCAAACCCCGGTGGTCAGGAAATCCTTCATGTCCATCTCTTTGCATATCCAAAGGTCAACACTCACATCCTCCTCATCTCCCTAGGAGGTCCAAACCTTTTGTTCCTCTTCAGATGTGAAGCCAAAGTAAGCCCACAGGAATATACAAGAGAGCATATGAACAGTCATATACATGTGAGCCCATGAAACTACATATGTGCACCACAATGATGCTTTAATTTAAAGCTTTGATTTTTTTATCTCCTTCAACTGAAAAGGGTCAACATCCCAAATAGATCCCTCTAGAGCAGTGTTTTTCAAACGTTTTCGAGACACAGAAATCCTGCAGCATCCCACCAATCTAAAATTGTGGCCTTTTACGGCATATCTAATAACAATTTAGTCTTGTAATTTGGTTATACTCAGTATGAAATGCAATGTGATTACATACAGAGTCAATACAAAGCAGTAGCGGCTTGATCATGAACAGACAAACACCTATACTTAAGAGGAGCCTGAGTCTTTAGCTCCACAGATATTACATGCAGCTCTTGCAAAGCCCCAAGAAAACATCACTATGCTGACCAACACATTATTCAAGACAACACAACATCAGCCTCACTCAGCATAATGAAATCTGACCAAAAAAAGATGACAACACATCTTAACCCCAGCACCAACAGCAAATGCCAACTGGAGTGGTGGCTCAGTTGGTAGAGCATCTGCCCTACACCTGGGAGGCAGGGGTCCAAATCCCAGCCGGGTCATGCCGAAGACAATATAAAGGCGGAACTTCCTGCTGTCCAGCTTGGTGCTCAGCAATAATGGAACAGAGGATGGAAATTTGTGCCAGTGCCTTACATGGCAGCGACCCCTCTAATTCTATATATATGTGTGTGATTAACATTGTAGATAAGAGAAACATAATTTTGTTCTACTGTACATGATTGGCTGTATGGATTGAATAACAATAAAGATGGCTTAGCCTTATAAACGGGGTCAAATGGGACGCAAACAAGCCAAAATAATGACATCAAATTAAAAGGAATTTATTGCAAGTATTTATAAAAGTGTCACAATTATTTGTAAAAGTGTCCTGTTTGTTGACTTGATGTCACTTGGTCCTGTCAGATATGATTTAATGTGTTATTTGGGAGTTGTGTGACTTGTTTGTTACTACAAGAATGGCCATTTGTTGTGAAATATTAATGTAAAAATTATTCAATTTTTGGGGGGAGCGCTTGGTGGGCTTTTGGTGTCCCATAAAATTGATTTCATTCAGGTCCTATTAGGTCCTGTTTATTAGTCAAACTGAACACCAATGAAAAATATTTCCCGCAGTCATTTAAAGAGTTGAAAATAAAACAACATACAGGAGAGAAACAGCTTTTAACTCACCCTTTACCATGTCTTTACATGGACCTGGATAATCATCCTGTCATTGTGGCATATTGGAATACCACCATGCACATCACGGATGTGGGGACGCACGCATGGCGTGACATTATCACACCGTGACTATATTAAGGGACAGAGAGGACTGAGACCGACCTGGGTGGCCGACATGCCACGGCCCAGATGTGTAGAGTGATAACACAACATAACAAAAATATTTTTTTTGTAAGTTGTCTGTGTTTGTTCAACTGATTTAAGACAATTTTGCACCACTGAATCCGAAAATGACATCCGTTTCTCTCGATCAGGTCAGGTTTTTATGCTAAGTTGTAAGCAGTTGTACAGCAGTTGTACAGTTGTACTGTAAATTGAATAGTAGACACTGATGAGATGAGATGATGAGATGAGATTCAACTTTAAAGGTAAATATGTGTAAATTGAATGCTACGTCATCATTGTTCAAAATTCAGAGAATTTCAAGAAATAAAAAAGAATTTTGCATCATATAAAGCGAAAATACCCGTACATGTAAACAAAAGCGTAAAAAACATGTGGGCATTGTTCAAAAAGTTGACCTGACTGAGCAAAACCAATGTGATTTTTGGATTCAGCACATCAAAATTGTCCTAAATCAGCTAAAAAATCTTAGACAATAAATTTGGTGTTGACCAGTGTAATATAGAGTGAAGTGATGATATAGAGTACGAGGAGATGAAGAAGAGTGATGTCTGAAGATAGAGTTGAGGTTCGATTGGACACAGCAATGATGATAGAAGGACTACAGCTCCTGACCGGATAGAGTGATGATATAGAGTGAAGTACGTGGCGATAATGCACCTGTAAGCTGGTTGCCAACCGCCAATAAAATCTAAAAGAAGAAGAAGAGAAGAAGAGACTCTCTTTGCCGCTCCACCTCTATGCCAACACCAACCTGTACTAGTTCCCGGTTGGCTTAGTACAGCAGCTACCGTACTGTAACACGTGCTGTCAGCAGTGTCTGTTTAATAATCCACTGAATTACAGAGCTGCTTGGAGGAATCTGATCAGACCTAATTGAAGCAGTCATTGTCGCCCCCGACAGACTGCTATGATGTTTAGTACAGCTCCTTCCTCCACTGTCCTAATTCCAGACACAACATTGGAAAGAGGTAAACTGGTCTTTTGGAGGAGAATTAACTATTTTCCTGAAGATGGAAGTGTGTCTAGCACAACCTGGTCTCAATAAAAAACGTATCTAATAAACGTTTTCCCACCCCTCTGAAAATGTACACTACCATTCAAAAGTTTGGGGTCACCCAGACAATTTTTGTGTTTTCCATGAAAAGTCACACTTTTATTTACCACCATGAGTTGTAAAATGAATAGAAAATATAGTCAAGACATTGACAAGGTTAGAAATAATGATTTGTATTTGAAATAATTTTTTCCTTCAAACTTTGCTTTCGTCAAAGAATCCTCCATTTGCAGCAATTACAGCATTGCAGACCTAACATGATTGCACAAGGGTTTTCTAATCATCCATTAGCCTTCTGACGCAATGAGCAAACACATTGTACCATTAGAACACTGGAGTGATAGTTGCTGGAAATGGGCCTCTATACACCTATGTAGATATTGCACCAAAAACCAGACATTTGCAGCTAGAATAGTCATTTACCACATTAGCAATGTATAGAGTGTATTTCTGATTAGTTTAAAGTTATCTTCATTGAAAAAAAGTGCTTTTCTTTCAAAAATAAGGAAATTTCTAAGTGACCCCAAACTTTTGAACGGTAGTGTACATTTCCACGTTAAATCAAAAAATAACATGCTTCAGTACATTTTGACAAGTTCACTCACTGCGCAGTTCTCACCGCACATGCGCAGAACAACGCATATTTTACTTTGGTTTCCCAACGCTCATTTGGTTGGTGGGAGGGGAATGGCGGACGGTTGTTTCAGCAAAAACACACAAGTTTTACTCCCACTCTCGTCTATCATTGAACTTTTTCTTTGTTTTTTTCCTTACTTTGTTTTTCACTTCACTAATGAAAGGTTCCTGTGAAGTTTGGGTTAGGTATTAACCCTTAGATGCATAAGTGGGGTAACAGTGACCCCTGCGGTTGTTTGTTTTTTGCAATATCTTTGTAATTTTAATTTTTTATCATTTAATCTTCATGTATTCCTCAAATAAGTTGTCTTTGACATGAGTCCATTTGGATTTGTATCTAACTGTTATATTTTTTAAGTAATTGCATTTTTTGTATCAGTACCACACTATTCCATATGTGGGGTCAAAAATGACCCCAAGCATTTCTCAAAGTTGTCCCTTTGGAATTTCACCACGGTTATCAGTAACACTGTAGACGCTGCAATTAACATCACAGACTGGATGCCAGGGTAAACAGAGAGGGTAAACAGATGAGGACAATAGGTATTGAGATGGGAGAGATTACGGTAATATAGCAGGAAGGAGTAGCTGGGGGGAGAAGGGATGAATGTATTGTGATGTGAGATGGGCAGGTAGAGGAAAGGAGTGGAAAAAGGTCAGCAAAGATGAACTCATGGCCTTCATGGGATTGACCATTCTTGCAGAAAGTGAGAAGAACTGGGATGTATCAATCCGTGAGCTCTTTGGGAGTCCGCTATATAACCCCATGTACAAGGCCACTGTGTCAGTTGGACGATTTGAAGATATTCGCCGATTCTTGCGCTTTGATGACAAGAGGACCAGAGCCACCCAACTGGAAACAGACCACTTGGCACCCTTCCACTACTTATGGGACCTGTTCCTGGTCAACTGCAGGCAGAGATTCATCCCCAGTGATTGTATCACAGTGGACGGACAACTTGTGCCATTCAGAGGGAGGACCAAGTTTATGCAATATATGAAGAGCAAGCCCGCGAAGTACAGCATAAAGATCTTCTGGGCTTGTGATGCAAAAAACCCCTAAGCAATTGATGGGATTGTGTACACTGGGAGACAACCAGGGGAAGGAGCCAGTAAGAATCTGGGTCTTAACATTGTCAGTCAGTTGTGCAGTGGACTCAGACACACAGGTCACAACATCACCACAGACAACTTTTTCACCAGTGTGCCTCTTGCAGAGCATCTCCTGGAGAAGGGTCTGACTATTGTGGGAACATTGCGACAAAACAAGCCAGACATCCCTCCTGTGATGGAGGCTTCCAAGACCAGGGAGCTCTTCAGCACTGAATTTGGGTTCAATGGCAGCATGACCATGGTCAGCTATGTCGGAAAAAAGGGGAAGGCTATTCTGCTCCTCAGCACAATGCACCACAGCAAAAAAACAAAACAAAACAAAAAACAGAAGTGATCCACTTCTACAACCAGACGAAAGGAGGTGTAGATATTGTGGACCAGATGGTTGGCACCTACACCTGTAAACGCCAAACGCAGAGGTGGCCCATGGTGCTGTGGTACAATGTGATTGATGTTGCCACCCTGAATGCCTACTCCTTTTTCAAGGCTCAGCACCCTGAATTCTGTGCAGGTATCACAAATGCCCGGCGGCGCTTTCTTGCAGAGCTCTCACATGAGCTTGTGATGCCTTATATGAGAATTCGACTGGAAGGTAACCCACGTCTACCAACCTACAGTGGGGTAAAAAAGTATTTAGCCAGCCACCAATTGTGCACGTTTTCCCACTTAAAAGATGAGAGAGGTCTTCAATTTTCATCATAGGTATACCTCAACTATGAGAGACAAAATGAGAAAAAAAAATCCAGAAAATCACACTGAAGGATTTTTAAAGAATTTATTTGCAAATTATGGTGAAACATAAGTATTTGGTCAATAACAAAAGTTCATCTCAGTACTTTGTTATATACCCTTTGTTGGCAATGACAGAGGTCAAACATTTTCTGTAAGTCTTCACAAGGTTTTCACACACTGTTGCTGGTATTTTGGCCCATTCCTCCATGCAGATCTCCTCTAGAGCAGTGATGTTTTGGGGCTGTCGCTGGGCAACACGGACTTTCAACTCCCTCCAAAGATTTTCTATGGGGTTGAGATCTGGAGACTGGCTAGGCCACTCCAGGACCTTGAAATGCTTCTTACGAAGCCACTCCTTCGTTGCCCGGGCGGTGTGTTTGGGATCATTGTCATTCTGAAAGACCCAGCCACGTTTCATCTTCAATGCCCTTGCTGATGGAAGGAGGTTTTCACTCAAAATCTCACGATACATGGCCCCATTCATTCTTTCCTTTACACGGATCAGTCGTCCTGGTCCCTTTGCAGAAAAACAGCCCCAAAGCACGATGTTTCCACCCCCATGCTTCACAGTAGGTATGGTGTTCTTTCTCCTCCAAACACGACAAGTTGAGTTTTTACCAAAAAGTTCTATTTTGGTTTCATCTGACCATATGACATTCTCCCAATCCTCTTCTGGATCATCCAAATGCTCTCTAGCAAACTTCAGACAGGCCTGGACATGTACTGGCTTAAGCAGGGGGACACGTCTGGCACTGCAGGATTTGAGTCCCTGGCAGCATAGTGTGTTACTGATGGTAGCCTTTGTTACTTTGGTCCCAGCTCTCTGCAGGTCATTCACTAGGTCCCCCCGTGTGGTTCTGGGATTTTTGCTCACCGTTCTCGTGATCATTTTGACCCCACGGGGTGAGATCTTGCGTGGAACCCCAGATCGAGGGAGATTATCAGTGGTCTTGTATGTCTTCCATTTTCTAATAATTGCTCCCACAGTTGATTTTTTCACACCAAGCTGCTTACCTATTGCAGATTCAGTCTTCCCAGCCTGGTGCAGGTCTACAATTTTGTTTCTGGTGTCCTTTGACAGCTCTTTGGTCTTGGCCATAGTGGAGTTTGGAGTCGGACTGTTTGAGGTTGTGGACAGGTGTCTTTTATACTGATAACGAGTTCAAACAGGTGCCATTAATACAGGTAACGAGTGGAGGACAGAGGAGCCTCTTAAAGTAGAAGTTACATGTCTGTGAGAGCCAGAAATCTTGCTTGTTTGTAGGTGACCAAATACTTATTTTCCACCATGATTTGCAAATAAATTCTTTAAAAATCCTTCAATGTGATTTTCTGGATTTTTTTCCCCTCATTTTGTCTCTCATAGTTGAGGTATACCTATGATGAAAATTGGAGACCTCTGTCATCTTTTAAGTGGGAGAACTTGCACAATTGGTGGCTGACTAAATACTTTTTTGCCCCACTGTACATCACTGCAGCAATGGAAAGGTGTGGGGTGATAAAAGCTGCAATCCAGCCACACGAGGGAAACACACAGGGCCAACAGAAGAGGAAGAGGTGTAAGATGTGCACAAGAAAACAAGACTGCAAAGTCAGCAATTGTTGTTGGAAATGCAATGACCCTGTGTGCAGTGCTCACAGCCAGAAAAGGATACTGTGTAACAGCTGCTCACAGTGAGCTCACAAACCCTCACACCTTCACCTATTTATTGCTCAGTATGTTTTCATTATTGCTGTGTACATATTGTATTCAACTTTTAGGTAATATTGTTTCAAGCATTATTTATTGTTGTAATTATAAGAATGTTAAATGCATGAGTAAACTGTGAGTGTGATAGTTTGTTTTTAGGGAGCAGTATCTCAATTTCATTGCATTGTTTATTAGCAATGGAATGACAATAAAGGCACTTTGACTTTGACTTTACCTTTTTTTCCTTTCTGATTGTTTACCTTTTTTACCTTTCTGTGATAAAATGTTAATAAAAAGTAATAATTGAACATGTCAAACATGAAATAATTCTTTTGTTGACCAAAATATAATTTAAAATAATAATAATAATAACTAGAAAAGCCCTCGGAGAGCGCAGACCTCCGCCAACAGCCACAGTTCGCCCCATACAGTGTTTGTGTGTACGTTTTCAGATTCCTTGACCATGAAAACATATGACTAGCAACTGGATTCACAATGATAGGATTAGTGGTTCAGTAGTTATTCACGAAAATCGCATTTTCCGTAATGGCGGTTTTCTTCTGGACGGTGATCCGGATCACCACCAAAATCTAATCATCTGTAGGATACCCCATTTCTGACAATCTCTGAAAATTTCATGAAAATCCGTCCTTAACTTTTTGAGTTATCTTGCTAACAAACAAACAAGCAAACAGACAGACAGACAGACAGACAGACAGACAGACAAACCAACGCCGATGAAAACATAACCTCCTTGGCGGAGGTAATAATATAATAATAATAATCACCCAAAATATAATAAAAATAATCATCTTTAACCAAAATGAAAGAAATTTCTGAAGTTTACAGCATAAAACGCATTCATTCTAATTGGGGTCATTTTTGACCACACTCATGGAAGAGTGTAGGAATTGGTTGGTCATGCATCTAAGGGTTAAAGTATGGGTTATGTTAGGTTAGTTGCTCCATGCTCACGCACAATAAAAGTGAAAAAAAAAGTGCCGTTACATACCTTTCTTAAAGCTGTAAATGCCACGTACCCACTGCACGTCAAAAATCCTTTTTACGTGCCTCTGTATGTTTTCTCTGACTGACTAAACGTGAAATTGAACGTTTTCTTGCTGAGACTGGGCTCGTCTAGCATCACCACCACTGTTCCTCATGACCCCAGGTAAGCCACCCATCCCATGGCCTTGTTGGTTCGAGTCATTCCACACTAACTTGTTGGCGATGGACCTGAAGAGACATGGCAAGTTGAGGCTGCGAGCAGTTTTTAATCTACAGCCTGGATGCTGAGGGGCAGCAGATATTCAACAATTTAGGACAGGCAGACACATATGAAGAGTGCATTGTGCTGCTGGCTGGACACTTCACAGCGCCTGAAAGTGTGCAAGTTGAAGTTGAAGTTTAATGTTTATTTAAAAGAGACATTACATAATAATGGTAAATGGTAAGTGGTAAATGGCATTCAATTATATAGCACTTTTATTCTCATCTCTAGATGACCAAAGCGCTTTACAGATCCTGCTATCCACCCATTCACACACACATTATGTGTGTGTGTTAACGGCATAATGAATGAATCTTTATTTTGGATAGATTAGATTAAAAGATTAAAAGAAAGGAACAGAATAATATAACAAAGGGAAAAAAATCCAACGAGGTCAAATTAAACAATAATGCCTCTGATTATACAATTCAACATAAGTTATCCGAAATGGGTGATGACTGAAGCCGCAGCTTATATTGCCCACCCATGTTCCAAGAACTCAAAAATAAAGTAAAATAAAAGTGATTACAAATCAGAACAAAGCCAAGACAAAATGTGACAAAAAAAACTAAGCAACAGCACAACACAGATTGGATATGATAATCCTTATGTGATTTTACTTATCATTTTGTATATATGTTTGGAGTATTTCTTCCTTTAGTTTTTGTTTAAATTGTCCAAGCATTGTATGTGATTTTAATTCAGGTCCAACAGCATTCCACAGTCTGACTTCTTGCACTGAAACACAGTGTTGCTTGGTGGTAGTTCTCACTGAAGGTTTTTGAAATATACATGTTCCTCTGAAGTGATATTGTTTCTCCCTTATTTGGAACAACTTTTGGATATTTGCGGGCAGTGATAGATTCTTCGCTTTAAACATTATTACTGCAGTTTTAAAATCAACCAGATCTTTCAACTTGAGAGCTTTTAATTTAAGAAAAAGTGGGTTTGTTGATTCCCTGTAAGCAGCTTTGTTTATTATTCTAATAGCTCTCTTCTGAAGCAGAAAGACTGGCTATATGTTTGTTTTATATGTATTTCCCCATACTTCAGTACAATATGTCATGTATGGGAGTATTAATGAATGATACAAAGTATATAGTGTGGGTTGATTCAGCAAATATTTCACTATGTGTAGTATTGCAATTGATTTGGATATTTTACCTTTTGTAGGACCTTGGGTGAGTCGGCAGAGAGCGTCCCAGTCAGGATGCAGAGAATAAAGAGAGGTGGACAACAGCAAGGAGATCATGGGGAGTTTGGCAGGAAGAAGGAACTATGGGGGGTCAAGGGTGAATGTATTGTGATGTGAAATGTCGTGGAGATGTGAGACGAGCTGTGGATATAAAAGGAGAAGCTGTGCTTAGCTGTTTATGCTTTTTGTGTATGACTGATGGGAGAGTGTACTAAACTTCGTTTGCTCGTAACCTTGCCTCCTCATTTCACACTCTCCACACTGGTGACCCTGGACGTATGATGGAACATGAGGCAGGAACCCTGGAGTCAGCCCGGACGGGAACCCCCAGCAACACGTGCGCTGTTTCAGTCAAGTTACCGGACTTTTGGCAGCACAACCCGCGCTCTTGGTTCCACCACACCGAGGCTCAGTTCGCCCTCCGGGGAATAACGGCAGATGAAACCAAGTTTTACTACGTGGTTGCAGCGCTGGACGCTCGCACAGCCCAACAGGTAGCGAGCCTGCTCGACCAGCCCCCAGCCTACAACAGATATGAAGCTCTCAAGACGGCGCTGACCCGACGCTACATGCTCTTGGACTGCGAGAGAGCAGAGAGGCTCCTGAGGCGTTCCAAGTTGGGAGATGGTTCGGCTGCCGATCTGATGGAGAAGATGTTGGCGTTAATGGGCATGGATGACGGGCATTTCCTGTTTGCCCACCTTTTCCTCCGGAATCTCCCAACAGAGGCAAGAGCGGTTCTGGCTAATTCGCCGTCGCTGGCCGTGCGTGACTACCGTGCACTAGCCCAGGAGGCAGACTGGATCCTCCTCACCACCAGAGCGCTCACAGTCAGCGCGGCTGCGTCGGACCCCAGCGAGACAACCAGAGGAGGCGAGGAGCCACCGACGGTAGCGGCAGCAGGGGCCAAGGGGCGCCAGAGAGACACGCTCTGTTTCTACCACCGCCGCTTCAGAGAGAACGCACGCAGATGTGCGCCACCGTGCCAGTTCAAGCGCTCGGGAAACGCCAAGGTCGGCAGTCGGTAGCAGCTGCGACCACCGGTGAAGAGAACAAGCTGCTCTACATGACGGATACACGCTCAGGGAGGCGTTTCCTCGTGGACACCGGAGCCCAGAAGAGCATCATCCTGCCAACCTACGCCGACTGGCTGGCAGGACCTAGCGGCCCCGCGCTGTTGGCAGCAAACGGCTTGGAAATTAAGACCTTTGGTGAGAGAACACTGATCTTATCTCTACATGGCCGTACATACAAGTGGACTTTTGTCATAGCAACACTGAATTACCATATCCTGGGGGCTGATTTTCTTTGTGCACATGGTTTACTGGTTGATGTTGCTAACAGGCGCCTGGTTAATGCACTGTCCTTTGACTCTCTCCCCTGTACAGCTCAAGGGGCCGGGCCAGTAACACAAGCCAACGTCACAGCTCCAGGCGGTAAGTTCCACACACTGCTCACTCAGTTTCCAGCACTCACGGTCCCGACGTTTTCAGCGGCCATTGCTAAACACGGGGTGGAGCACTTTATAACCACCACCGGGCTGCCTGTTTTCGCACGACCTCGGCGCTTGGACGTAGCTAAACTGGCCATAGCGCGCGAGGAGTTTGCCAACCTGGAAAGGTTGGGCATCATCAGGCGTTCGAACAGCCCATGGGCATCCCCGCTACACATGGTTCCTAAGGCTGAGGAGTCATGGCAACCTTGCAGGGATTTCCGCAGGTTGAATAACGCCACAGCACATGACCGCTACCCGATTCCCCACATTCAGGATTTTTCCGTTCACCTCGCTGGAACACGCATTTTTTCTAAAATAGACCTGGTCCGCGGTTACCACCAGGTCCCAGTGCACGTGGAGGACATACCCAAAACAGCGGTAATAACTCCGTTCAGGTTGTTCGAGTTCCTGCGCATGCCATTCGGGTTAAAAGGAGCGGCACAGACGTTCCAGTGCATGATGGACGCGGTGCTGCGCGATCTCCTGTTTGTGTTTGTCTACCTGGATGATATCCTGGTAGCCAGTGCATCTGAGGATGAATACGTAACCCACCTCAGGACGGTTTTCTTAGAGGTTGGAGGAGCACGGGTTAATAATCAACCCGGTGAAGTGCCAGTTTGGCGTGACGCAGATTGATTTTCTGGGGCACTGCATCTCACCGGAGGGAGCGATACCCTTGCCTGATAAGGTGCGCGCTGTAGCAAATTTTCCCCGGCCTCAGACGGTCAGGGCGCTGCAAGAATTTTTGGGGATGGTTAACTTTTATAACCGTTTCCTCCTCTGCACAGGTCAACTCATGCAGCCATTGTTCGCCGCGCTCAAGAGACGGAAACCCGCAGAGGGAGTCGAATGGACTCCGGAGCGAGAGCAGGCGTTCTCTAAGGTTAAAGCAGCCCTGGCAAACGCCACACTGTTGGCACACCCAGACCTGGCGGCCCGGATAGCGCTTACCACCGACGCCTCGGATGTTGCCATAGGGGCCGTCGTGGAGCAATGTGTCGCTGGTTCTTGGCAGCCGCTCGCTTTTTTCAGCAGGGCTTTGCGCGACAGTGAGCGTAAATACAACGCGTTCGACAGAGAGTTGCTGGCTCTCCACCTGGCCATACGCCACTTCCAGTTCTGGCTGGAAGGGCGCAACTTCACCGCGTTTGTGGACCACAAGCCGCTGACGTTCGCGATGGCCAAGGTTTCGGAACCTTGGTCGGGCCGGCAGCAGAGGCAGCTGGCCGCGATCTCGGAGTTTACGACCGATATTCAGCATGTGTCGGGTAAACTGAATGTGGTGGCGGACTGCCTCTCGCGCACGGTGGTGGCCCCGGTCTGTGTAGGGATAGATTATACAGCCATGGCTGCAGAGCAGGTTGGCGATACAGACGTGCACGCGCTCCAGTCTGGACCAACAGGGTTAAGGCTGGAGAGCAGAGTACTGCAAGATGGCAGCCCCCCCTAATCTGCGACGTCACCACGGGACGCCCGCGCCGGGTGGTCCCGGTCGTGTGGCACCGCCGCGCGTTCGAGTCAGTTCACGCTCTGGTGCACCCAGGAGTGCGCGTGTCAGTCAAACTGGTGGGAGCGAAATTTGTGTGGCCAGGCCTGCGCAAACAAGTGAAAGAGTGGGCTGCAGCCTGTGTAGCGTGCCAACGAGCCAAAGTACACAGACACACGAAAGCTCCTTTGGAGCCGTTTAATATACCGGCTAAAAGATTCGACCACGTTCACGTGGACCTCGTGGGCCCCCTCCCGCCGTCGCAGGGGTGCATGTGTGACTGAGGTCATCCTGCGCAGTTCGCCCACTCGGGGACACGAACCCGCGACCTACCAGTCAACTACACAGTTCGAGCATGGGAGACACAGCACGATCGCGCTGAGCTAAAGGTCCGACCGATAGCTCAGCGCTACCGATACTGTATGAGGCTTTTCGGGAGGGAGGTTTACTAACGTTCTACGCCAAACAGTGCTAGTTGGCATCCGTTACACATGCACCTCCTGACAGTGGTGGACCGCACCACACGCTGGCCAGAAGCAGTCCCGCTAGCGGTAACCACGTCCGAGGATGTGGCGTGCGCTTTTTTGACAACATGGGTGGAGTGTTTTGGAATCCTGTCGGACATCACATCCGATAGAGGTCCTCAGTTTGTTTCCTACCTGTGGTCTGCGATGGCCCACAGCCTGGGTGTCGTAATTCATCGCACAACCCTGTACAACCCACAGGCCAATGGGTTATGCGAGCGTTTTCATAGGTCACTGAAAGCGGCGCTCAGGGCTTCGCTTACGGATGCAAATTGGGTAAACCGGTTGCCGTGGGTTTTATTGGGGTTGCGTTCCGCACCAAAAGAGGATTTGGAGGCTTCCCCGGCAGAGCTTGTTTTTTCTCAGCCACTGCGCCTGCACGGGGAATTTTTGCCAGATTATCCCGCGCCAGACAACTGCTCGTCTCAGCGTTTGCAACAGAGTGCAGACACAGGCACGCTGCCCGGCCCGGCCCATCACTGTTTTCCACGCGCTTTCGTGCCGAAAACTTTGAAGAACGCGGGGTTCGTGTTCGTCAGGCACGATGCCCATCGCTCTCCATTGCGCCCACCCTATGATGGCCCGTTCAGAGTGCTGGAAACAGGGGACAAGCATTTTTTGTTAGATTTTGGAGGGCGTCAGGAGAAAATATGCATAGACAGACTTAAGCCCGCTTTTGTGGTGGCAGACGAGCAAGTGCTGCTGGCTCGGGCCCCTCAGCGTGGAAGACCCCCACGGAGAGCTCCCCAGGCAAACGATTCACCAGGACAGCCACACGGGCAAAGCGGAGTTCCCCCCCCCCTCGCTATGGCCCACCCGCAGTCAGACACACCTCCACCAGCCCCCCGCCGGCACAGAAACCCCGGTTACAGCAGATATGGGAGGAGACTGAAGCCCAAAAGGCATGTGGACTGAAACTCTGTCTGGGGGTGGTGGTGTAGGACCTTGGGTGAGTCGGCAGACAGCGTCCCAGTCAGGATGCAGAGAATAAAGAGAGGTGGACAACAGCAAGGAGATCATGGGGAGTTTGGCAGGAAGAAGGAGCTGTGGGGGGTCAAGGGTGAATGTATTGTGATGTGAAATGTCATGCTTTGTGATGTGAAGTGTCATGGAGATGTGAGACGAGCTGTGGATATAAAAGGAGAAGCTGTGCTTAGCTGTTTGTGCTTTTTGTGTATGACTGATGGGAGAGTGTAATAAACTTTGTCTGCTCGTAACCTTGCCTCCTCATTTCACACTCTCCACACTTTAATATAATTAAAATGTGACTTCCAGCACAGTTTATTATCAATTATTACTCCAAGCAATTTAATTTCGGATACTCTTTCAATCTCTACACCATTTACACTGAGTTTAGATACTGAGTTGTTGTGATGGTTATTAAAAATTATAAATTTTGTCTTACTTAAATTGAGCGTTAATTTGTTTGAATCAAACCACAGTTTGAGCTTTCCTAATTCCTTTCCGAGTACATCCAAAAGTTGTTCCAAATTGCTTCCACTGCATAATAAATTAGTGTCATCTGCAAACAGTATTAAATCCATTTTTTCCCGAAACTTTACATATATCATTTATATACATATTGAATAACAATGGCCCCAAAACTGAACCCTGTGGGACTCCACAAGTAACCTTCAGTAACTGTGAGTTTTTGCTATCAACACATACACACTGATATCTGTTCCTTAAGTGAAAACATAATCAGGAAAGTGACACCCCCCTAATACCATAATTTTGTAGTTTCTTTAACAATAATTTATGATCCACTGAATCAAATGCTTTTTTAAGATCCAGGAATACCCCAACTGAATACTCTTTATTTTCTACAGCAGTTGATATTTTTTCTATAAATTCCATTAGAGCAAATGCAGTTGTCCTCTTGTGTCTGAACCCATATTGTTGCTCACACAATAAATTATTCTTCATTATAAAGTTGTCAATTCTCTCACAGAATATTTTTTCGAATATCTTAGAAAACTGCGGCAATAGTGAAATAGGCCTATAGTTTGAAAATTCTCCTCTGTCACCCGTCTTGTATATCGGAATTACTTTGCCTATTTTCATTGCATTAGGAAATATACCTGTTTGGAGGGACAGTTTACAGATATACGTCAGTGGCTTCACTAAGCATTCAGTGATAGTTTTGACTAAAAGCACGTCAATACCATCACAATCCGTAGATGTTTTAATTTCAATGACCTTTTTCTCATCTGTGTTCTTTATGAAGATGGGGTCTTTTATAGCAATGTTTTTGCTTATTGTATCATCTATAGGTGCCATAATGGGTATTTCTCGTGCCAAATTAGGACCAATGTTAACAAAAAATTTATTAAATTCATCTGCAGGTGACACTGCTTTCACACTCTGAGTTGTTGTTTTTTTTTTTTTTTTTAAAGATTGATTGGGTAGCTTTTATTTCTGTTTTTATTTCCAAGAATATTGTTAAGTATTGTCCATGTATTTTTAGTATTTTCTTATTTCTGTTTTTCTCCCGTTCTTTACTGTAATAGTCTCTTTTACTACATCTCATTATATAAACTTATTTTTGTATGTTTTATACCGCTACTCTGCTTCTTTTGTCCTTTTCTTTAGAAAAACTTAATATAGTGTTTTTTTCTTTTTACACACTTTTTGTAATCCCTTAGTTAACCATGGCTTGTCAACAAATTTCTGCTTTAGCTTTTTCTTTACTAATGGATAAATTTTTTCATAAAGAGCGGTTACAATGTTCATGAATTTATCATAGGCTTCATTTACATCTGATACATAGACTTTTGTCCAGTCTTGCTTCAGCAGGTCTTTTTTAAAAGAACTGATTGCATTTTGTGATTTGTATCTGAAAGATTTTAAAGTTTTTTCTGTATTGGCCCCCATGTGGCCATGGATAAGTGTAAAGACTGGCAGATGGTCACTTATGTCAAAAATCAATAATCCACTTTCTATTTTCTTATCAATAATATTAACAAACAAGTTGTCAATAAGTGTAACAGTGTGGACTGTGATTCTACTGGGATGTGTTATTGTGGGATATAGACTCATAATGTACATAGAATTCATGAACTCTGCAATTACATTTTGTTGAAATGGCTTTAGTAAATCAGTATTGAAGTCTCTACAGATTACAACCATTTTCTTATTAGGTATATTATAGACCATTTGCTGTGACGTCACATCCTTTTGTTTACGCCGCCATATTGGACAGCCGAAGCGAGCGGACGGCGCATTCAGCAGCTGTTCAGCGGTGTACCAGATCGCGATATATTTACCTGATTTAAAACTACATCTTTGTTTTATTTAATGTTGGCATTGATTACACTATGGTGTTTCACTGCTCTGCCTTTGGGTGTACAAATCGCCAGAAAAAGGGATCAAACTTGAAGTTTTACCGGTTCCCAGCTGACAAAGACAGGCGCAGGAGGTGGGTAGCAGTGCTGAAGAGGAAAGATTGGTCCCCGTCGCCTTACTCGCGGATATGCAATCAACATTTTATATCGGGTATGTATGATGTATCAGTGTCTATAGATGTAATGTTATATCATTGTAAACACTGGTAAATGGGTATGTCCCTCCCTGTGTGCACCACCAAGTCCTACCATCTGTGACCTAGCACTAGCCAACTGCTAGATGACCAGATAATGATCATGAATGCATGCTCCTGTTTGAAATTTAATGTGTTGATCAATATGGCTGAGTTTATTTTACAATGAATAAAAAATTTATTACATTTACAAAAATAAGGAGTATTTTTACAATAATTCACATTCACCGATACAGTTAAACCTCCCACCATTGTTTATTACTTTGTACTTCAATGTACCACATAAATAGGTCTACATGGATTAAAAGAATGATATAAACATGATAAATCGTTATATTGCTTCTCAAACTGTATAAACTATATATTCTAACTACTCCATATTCCAGGTGAGAAGAGCATTGACCCTCTTTCCCCAGATTACATACCATCACTCTTCACCTTCACGTCTACTCCAACGAAAGACAGAAACAACGCCAGCCTCCATCGGTACATTAAAACACAAGCAAGGAAAAAAAGACAGAGAGAGAACTTTGATCGCTCACTTGCTGCCAGTGCACTCTTAGAACTGTCTTCTGGAGGTACTGTGTGTGAAAAGGAAGAGACAATGGAGGTGAAAGAGGAGCAGCCTGGTATGTGTGTCAAGGTGGATATTGCATCAGAGCCAGCCAAGGTCACTGAGAGTTTGGTATCATCTGCAGGGACTTCTTGTTCATGTAAAGCTGAGTGTGATGCATTAAAGAAGCAGTGCCAATCACTACAAGAAGAAGTTTATGCTTTACGTGCCCAGGTCAAGTCGCAGTCTGACACTGAAGAATCACTGACTGGAAATGATGAAAAAGTGAAATTTTATACAGGACTGCAGTCTTTTCAACTGCTGCAAGAACTATTTTTCCATATTGAAAGACATATATGTGATGTGAAAGGAGTATCAAAATTTCAGCAGTTTCTGTTGACCTTGATGAGGCTGCGCTTGAACCTGACTTTCCAAGACCTCGCCTACAGATTTGGAATTCATGCGTCAACTGCTTCCAGGATTTTTCAGAATATCATTTCCATTTGTAGTGCTTTTCTTTTTCCCAGTTTAGTTTTCTGGCCAGAAAGAGAATTGTTACGTTCAACATTGCCAGCTTGTTTTAGAAAACATTATTCAAAATGTGTTTCAACAATTGATTGTTTTGAAGTGTTCATCGAACGTCCCTCCGATTTGAAGGCCAGAGCCCAGACGTACTCCTCCTACAAGAGCCACAACACAGCCAAGTACCTTATTTCCATAACACCTCAAGGTACTGTCAACTTCATATCCCGTGGATGGGGTGGCCGTGTTAGTGACAAGCACATAACTGAAAACTGTGGCTACCTGAACAACCTTAATCCTGGAGACCTCGTCCTTGCTGATAGAGGGTTCAACATACAGGAGTCCCTTGCATACTATGGTGCACGCATTGAAATACCAGCTTTCACCAAAGGAAAGAAGCAGTTGGATTCAAAAGAAATCGAGTCCACACGAAATTTGGCTAGTGTTCGTATTCACGTAGAACGGGTGATTGGGATTGTGAAGAACCGCTATAGTATCTTGCAGGGCACTTTACCTATCACAATGCTGGAACTTGATAAAACCACTAACTTAACTTGTCTCGACAAAGTAGTAAGAGTTTGTTGTGCATTGATAAATGTAAATGATTCTGTTGTGCCTTTCAATTAAACTGATTTGGCGTTTAATTTTTGGTCAAAACAGAAAGTGTGAAGAGAATATGACACCATCTTGCTTCATGATCACCCAGGGTTTCAGTGGGGGGTCCGACAGCTTCTGGGAGTGATGTACCTGTAGTGGATAAATATTCTTAAAATTAATATGTGGGTTTGATGACTTTTTATCTGGATATAATTCTTTCTTGGACAATAAAATTTGTAATATATCTAATAGTGTTGGGAGTTGTTTATCCAGTATTCTTGTTTCCACAAAATTTTTTATTGAACCTTTTTTAAAAACACAACACAAACAATCAAACACTTTGCAATTTACAAGGTCCACAAACATCATTCACCTTCTTCTTCAAAAGTTATGTTTAAATTCTTTACACAATCAATGAAAGGTCTCCATATATTCTCAAACACAATTTCCTTTGATTTCAGTATGTATGTTATTCTTTCTAGTGGAAGGTTTAACATCTGTCTTAACCACTGAGTCACATCTGGTCTATGAGTCTTTGTGTTTATCCAGTATTCTATTGATACGACAAATATTTATAAATCCTTTTACAGAATATATATAGATCTATAAAAATATTTAATTAGTTTTTAATTAATTTAATTAATTTAATTGAGATATACTGTATGCTGCTAATAATAACAATAATTGAATATTTTATTAAATTTTAATAATTTATCACTTAATAGATTCTATACAACATAACAAATCTATACAGTAGGGCCTTCACGACATAGTGGACCATTGAAGTGATGACTGGGGATATCAGCACATAACTGATATCACAAAGTTTTGTAGGCTTTCAGAGACTCTCCAGTGTACCTAGACGGTGTGTTGACTAGGTAGTTGTAGATGTCCATATAGCGTACGTCAGGTTTGGGGCAAAAATCAATGAAACTGGTGAATTTTTAAAGCGACAAGTTGTAAGGGTCCACGCCGATAAAACGGATCTTTTCCGTGTACCGGTCATGATGTTTTTTATCTAGTAGTTGCGCTACATCGGACAAAGCCGTCACATCTGACAGCGGACGCCATGTTGAAACGCACACGCACAGCGCCCGACTTGCCGTCCGATATGGCGGAATCAACAAAAATCACATGACGCAGGACGTCACTGGCAAATGGTTAATAGTACAGCTTGACTAACTTGTCTCTGAATGTCTCAACGCAAGTTCCCGGCATTCTATATGTATAACTTATAATCAGATTTTTTATTTTATCTTGGTCAATCTCAACAGTAACACATTCCAGAATCCCTGGTAGTGCAAAGGACATTCCATTTACATATTTACACCTATACAGTATATCAATATACAGTGCAACACCACCACCCTTTTTTTGAGATCTGTTAATATGAAACATCTGATATCCCTCTATTGCCATCAAAGAAGCCTGCTCTTCATTGAGCCGTTTCAGAGACTGCGATAGCTGTAAATTTTCTATCTAGTTTTTCTAAACAGTCCTGAATCTGTGGAAAGTGTTTGTTAAGACTTCTGCTGTTAAAGTGTATTATTGATAATTTACCATCTACTTGCACTTGACTTTTGAATTGCTTTTCAATGTAATATTCACAGTGGTTATGAATATTATTGAAGAAGTGGTTGTCAGGATCAATATCATTGTCCATCTCTTGTAGTTTGTGTTCAGCATAATGAGATATTTTCAGAGTCTGAATTTCCTCTCTCTGTGTCAAAGGACTTCCTCCAGTTGGGGATGATTGATGTCTACTAAAGTCAGTCATGAGTTTTTGTTTTTTTTTTTAAAGTACATTATCATGTTATGTCACAAAAGGACTGTTCTTGCCATGTGTGGATATAGATTATTGTAGTCTCCTAATTTTCTTAATCAATGTTCATCTATATTTATTTAAGTCAGTGAGATCTCTTATTATTATGGCCTTTGCTTCCTTAGGTGTTCCATTTAGTTTAATCCAGACTCTACAGTTTCTTGTCCATGTTGCCTGTATCTTGTTTTGTCTTTTCAACATCCATGCTTGCCATGCTGTTTCAGCATTAGTCTTTGTTAAATATTCATGAATATTAATTATTTTCTATTAATTAATTAATAGAACATTAATTTCTATTAATGTCCATTCATATAATGAACATTAATAGAAATTAAGTATGACAGATTTAGCAATACTGCAAATTTGCATTTGTAGTCCCCTCCCCAGGAAGGGGGGGGGGGGTCAAAAAAACACACAAACAAACAATCATGCATGAGGAGAACATCTACAATGAAACTGTACAAAGTGGATATACTAAAGTGCAAGAGTTAAGGTGCTACAAAACAAAACATTCAAATGTCACACGAGTGAAGTGCTGTGTATGCATACACACATACATGCATCCAAGCACCTCACAGCAACAACAAACAGCAGCAAACAAGAGGCGGGGCATATGTGTGTGACGCACGGGCACATACTGTATATACACATACTGTATATATACAGTATGCATATGCCGCAGAGCAACCACTAGTTATGGGTACAGTTTTGGTTGTTTATTTTTACAACACGTCTTAAAAGTGTTGATAGAAAAATTCCATTTTATCTACATTATTATTGTTATTAATAATGTATTATTATATTTGAGAAATATCATGCCTTTCATATGCCATGTTTAATGTTTATATGTGCATGCCATATAGGAGAAGTTCATATATTCTTGATATGTTTCTGTGAGCAATTATTGGCCTTCAGAGAATTCAGTACAGGATCAGTACATGCGTAAGGAATGAGCTAAGCTACTCTTAATCTCTTTGACATGACCTGTTTTGGGTCACAGGAATGCACAGGAACTCCTCAAGCTGTATAGATCAGTGGTAGCTGGACATTCTGTTAGTTTTATGGCTCTCATGTCCATGTCTCCATGACCCCATGTCTCCAGAGTGTCTGTGATGTTTCCCCGGATAAGCTTTGATTATCAGGACTGTCCCGTTCTGTCCCTTCCCTTATCCTCAACCTCCCTCTCCTTTCTCCTACATATATATATATATATATACAGTATATACTGTATATATACTGTACGTATATATCAGACCTAAAGAAATGAATCCTTTGGAGATTCTAGGTGTGCCTGAATGCCATGCTTTGTAATCTCCCCCTCAAATGGCCATTGAGGTGAAACTGGATATCTATTTTTAGAATAAATGTACATAAATCCAACTTTCCGCCTGATTATTTGAGTTTGAATAATTTAAGCTCAAAATTATTCTAAGGATTAAGTGGAAGAAGATGAATGAATTGACATATTTATCGGCCCAGGAGAGGTGGTTAAAAATCTCCTTGGTGGCTGGGCCCTGGGGGTGGACGAGATTCGCCCTGAGTACCTCAAGGCCCTGGATGTTGTTGGGTTGTCATGGTTGACACGCCTCTGCAACATTGCGTGGAGGTCGGGGGCAGTGCCTTTGGCATGGCAAACCGGGGTGGTGGTTCCTCTCTTCAAAAAAGGGGACCGGAGGGTGTGCTCCAACTTTAGAGGGATCACTCTCCTCAGCCTCCCTGGGAAGGTCTATGCCAAGGTACTGGAGAGGAGAGTCCGGCCGTTGGTCAAACCTCGGATTCAGGAGGAGCAATGTGGTTTTCGTCCTGGCCGTGGCACATCGGACCAGCTCTTTACCCTCTCGAGAATTCTTGATGGTTCGTGGGAGTTTGCCCAACCAGTTTACATGTGTTTTGTGGACTTGGAGAAGGCATTTGACCGCGTCCCTTGTGGATTTTTGTGGGGGGTGCTCCGGGAGTATGGGGTATCGGGCTTGTTGCTACGAGCTATTCGGTCTCTGTACGACCGTTGTGAGAGTTTAGTTCGTATTGCCAACACTCGGTCGGAGTCATTCCCAGTGAGAGTTGGACTCCGCCAGGGCTGCCCTTTGTCACCGATCCTGTTCATAATTTTTATGGACAGGATTTCTAGGCGCAGCCAGGGAATGGAGGGTGTCATGCTTGGTGACCACAGGATCTCATCTCTGTTGTTTGCAGATGATGCTGTCCTGTTGGCTTCATCCAGCAATGACCTACAGCTCTTGCTGGGACGGTTTGCCGCTGAGTGTGAAGCGGCTGGGATGAGAATCAGCACCTCCAAGTCCGAGTCCATGGTTCTCAGCCGGAAAAAGGTGGATTGTCCTCTCCGGGTTGGGGACAGGCTCCTGCCCCAATTGGAGGAGTTTAAGTATCTTGGGGTCTTGTTCACGAGTGAGGGGAAAATGGAGCGAGAGATCGACAGATGGATCGGAGCAGCATCTGCAGTGATGCGGATGTTGTACCGGTCTGTTGTGGTGAAGAGGGAGCTTAGTTCTAAGGCAAAGCTGTCGATTTACCAGTCAATCTACGTTCCTACTCTCACCTATGGTCACGAGCTTTGGGTAATGACCGAAAGAACGAGATCGCGGATACAAGCGACTGAAATGAGCTTTCTCCGTAGGATTGCTGGACTCACCCTCAGAGATAGGGTGAGGAGCTCAGTCATCCGGGAGAGGCTCAGAGTAGAACCGCTGCTCCTCCACATTGAAAGGAGTCAGTTGAGGTGGTATGGGCATCTGATTAGGATGCCTCCTGGACGCCTCCCACTTGAGGTGTTTCAGGCACGTCCCACTGGGAGGAGACCCCGGGGCAGACCCAGGACTCGGTGGAGAGACTATGTCTCCCAGCTGGTCTGGGAACGCCTTGGTATCCCCTCTGAAGAGCTGGAGCAGGTGGCTGGGGAGAGGGAAGTCTGGGCTTCTCTGCTTGAACTGCTGCCTCTGCGACCCGGACTTCCGGAAAAGCAGTAGAAGATGGATGGATGGATGGATGGATCGGCCCAGGAGACATGCACACAGGCTCAGGTAAGATTCAATAGCTTTATTCAACAGCAAGGGTGTTTGGGTGCGTGTATGTGATATGTTTATGGTTTGTGGGTGGACGAGGTGAGTCGGGAACAGAGCAGCACGCCGTGCAGCCAGGCAACTCTATGGGAAGAGAGGAGACAGGAATATGAGCTGGGCTGAACCAAACGGAGAGATATACTGAATGAGGCTTACTTGCAGGTGGGACGGTGGCTGGCGTTGGCTGAGGATCTTCAGCCTGGAAGACAGCGTTCTGCTGTGCACACAACGAGACTTAGAGAGGAGAGGAAAGGAGATGGCGATGATGGGAGAATCCGCCGCCAGGGAATCCACCTGTGCACAGGGGAGAGGCTGGTAGACAGGTAAATGATTAAACAGCTTACGTGCTGTAGAGAAGGTCGGCAGGACGGGAAGAGACAATCCTGCTGAGGGCTTGAACGCGTAGAAACACAGACTGCTCCAGACCGATGCTCTGGGCCGAGTGGGCTAAATAGCCCGTGATTGACGAGGCGCAGGTGTGCGCGCAGCTGAGGTGGATGACAGGGAGCGGCGAGTTGTGACAGTACTCCCTCCCTAGCAGCGCCTCCTGGCGCTGGCTTGTCTGGGTGTGCCCGGTGGAACTCCGTGATGAGATCTCTATCCAGCACAAAAGAAGAGTGCACCCAGGACCTCCACTCCGGGCCATATCCTTCCCAGTCCACCAGGTACTGCAGCCCGCGACCTCGACGCCGGGAGTCTGGGATGGATGCAACCCCCCAAGCCGGGTGGCCGTCGATCATCATGGGAGCGGGTGGAGCCCTAGGGGGCAGACAGAGTGGGTCGGAGATCACGGGCTTGATCTTGGACACATGAAAAGTGGGACACACACGGAGGGAGGGGGGGAGGGCCAAATGCACAGCCACCGGATTGACAATTTTGGAGACGGTGAAGGGACCGATGAAGCGAGGAGCCAGCTTCCTCTTCTCGGCCTTAAGATTGATGTCCCGGGATGACAACCAGACCTGTTGGCCCACCTGGTAACCGGGGGCCGGCTTCCTGTGGCGATTAGCCGTGGTGCTGTTGCGCACCACCGTGCGTAAAAGCGCCTCGCGCGCCCTGGTCCACAAGCTCCGGCAGCGTCTCAGATGCGCCTAGATGGACGGAACGGCCAATTCACTCTCCTGCTCGGGAAACAAGGGGGGGTCGTAGCACAACGACGCCCGGAACGGGGACATCCCAGTAGCCGAAGACCGTGTAGAATTGTGGGCATACTCCACCCAGGCCAAGTAAGAGCTCCAGGAGGATGGATAGGAGGAGGTGACGCAGCGCAGGGCAGCCTCCAGCTCCTGATTGGCGCGCTCACACTGCCCGGTGGATTGAGGGTGGTGACCGGAGGAGAGGCTCACCGTGGCCCCCAGGGCGTTGCAAAAGCACTTCCACACTTGGGACACGAACTGGGGCCCCCAATCAGATACAACGTCAACTGGGATCCTGTGCAGCCTGACCACATGTTGGACCAGGAGATCGGCTGTCTGTCGTGCTGAAGGGAGACCCCGGAGCAGCACAAAGTGGGCGGCCTTGGAGAATTGATCCACAATCGTCAGAACAGTGTCGTAGGTGTTGGAGACAGGGAGACCAGTAACGAAGTCAAGGGCGATGTGTGACCAGGGCCTGCTCAGGACCGGCAGGGGCTGGAGTAGGCCCGCAGGGGGGGGGGAATTCAGGGTCTTGCTAGTAGCACACTGGGGGCAAGCCCGGATGTAATTGGTGACGTCCTTTTGGAGACTGGGCCACCAGAAAGAGCGTTGAAGGAGGTCCACCAGTCGGGAGACGCCAGGGTGACAGGCGAGCTTGGACGTGTGGGCCCAGTGAATGACCTCCCCCCGAACTGCTGATGGAACAAAGACCCTCCCATCTGGGCCACTGCCAGGGTCCGGTTCAGTCTCCAGTGCCCTCCGGATCTTGTCTCTGATGGACCAGGAAACCGCCCCCACAACACACGAACTGGGCAGGATGGTGTGATCCAGCTCCTCTGGGGCCTCAGGGGCGAACTGTCTAGACAGGGCGTCGGGCAACCCATTCTTGGAGCCTGGACTGTAGGTGATCGTGAACTGGAACCGAGCAAAGAACAGAGATCAGCGCGCCTGGCGGGCATTCATACGTCTGGCTGACCTCAAATACTCTAGGTTCTTGTGGTCCATCCAAACCACAAAAGGCTGAGCTGCCCCCTCCAGCCAGTGACACCACTCCTGCAGCGCGAGCTTAACAGCCAGAAGCTCCCTGTCGCCGACGTCATAGTTACGCTCAGCCGCCGACAGGCGCCGGGAGAAGAAGGCGCAGGGCCGCTTGACTCCATCCACCGGTGATTGCTGGGAAAGCACCGCCCCCACCCCCGTGTCAAATGCGTCCACCTCCACTAGGCACTGCAGCGTGGGGTCAACCTGGGTCAGGACCCAGGAGGAGGAGAACTCCGTCTTCAGGGTCTCGAACGCGGTCGCTGCCTCCTCGGTCCACTGGAAGGGCACCTTGGGAGAGGTGAGGTGGGTCAGGAGAGAAACGATGGCACCAAAGTTGGGAACAAAGTGACGGTAGAAATTGACAAAGCCGATAAACTGCTGCACCTGTTTCCTGGAGGTAGGTGTGGGCCACTCGACCACCGCTTTAACCTTGGCGGGGTCGGGGAGGATCTGGTTATGGGAAATAACGAAACCCAGGAAAGAGGTGGTCTTGGCATAAAACTCACATTTCTCTGCCTTGATGTAGAGTCTGTTCTCCAACAGCTGCTGCAAAACCCACCTCACGTGGGCCTGGTGCTCCTCCCGAGTCCTGGAGAAGATGAGAATGTCGTCCAAATGCACGAAGACGAAGACCCCCAGGAAATCTTGCAGGACATCGTTGATGAGCCGCTGGAAGACGGCGGGAGCGTTGGTGAGCCCAAACGGCATTACTAGGTATTCAAAGTGGCCGCTGGGCGTCCGAAAGGCCGTCTTCTACTCATCACCCTCCCGGATCCGAACGAGATGGTAGGCGCTGCGGCGGTCTAACTTGGTGAACCAGGTGGCCCCCTGGAGGGAGTGGAAGGCGGTGTCCATGAGTGGCAGGGTGTACCTATCCTTCACCGTGATGTCGTTGAGGGCTCTGAAGTCGATGCACGGACGCAGAGACCCATCCTTCTTTGAAACAAAGAAGAAGCCGGCACCAAGCGGGGACGAGGAGGGGCGAATGATCCCAGCGCTGAGCGACTCCCTGATGTAAGTGTCCATTGCTTCACGTTCAGGAGCAGAAAGGCTGTAGAGGCGGCCAGATGGTAATGGCACCCCCGGGTGGAGGTTTATGGCACAGTCATACGGACAGTGAGGAGGAAGAGACATCGCCTTGGACTTGCTGAACACGAGCCCCAAGTCATGGAACTCCGGGGGCACCAAGGTGAGGTCCGGAGGAGAGGAGACTGGAGCAGGCAGAGGAGAGGATGTGGCGCAAGCCACAGACTGGAGACAGGTGCCCATACAGAAGGAATTCCATGAGAGGACGCTTCCGGATTGCCAGTTGAGCACAGGGTTGTGTAGCCGCAGCCACGGGTAAACCAGGATGACGGGGGCCACAGAGGAAGACAGGACATACAGGCTAAGGTCTTCTCGGTGGTTGCCAGAAACTATAATTGGCACCGGCCTAGTGCGGTGTGTCACTACTCCCAGGGGCGAGCGATAAAGGGTGACAAGGTTGAGGGGCGCTGACAACGGTTGGCAGGGAATACCCACACTGGTTGCCAGGCTCTTGGAAATAAAGCTTTGCTCTGCCCCCGAGTCCACCAGTGCGTAAGTGAGGTGCCCGGTGGAGTTGTGGCAAAATCTGATGAACAAGGAGCAATTCGTGAGGGGATTAGGCCGATTAGTGTCCGCGAGGCCCCCTACAGTGACTCGCGGACCCCCCCGTTTGGCTTGACCGGGCATTGCTCCACGGTATGCTGGTCGCCTCCGCAATACATGCAGAGGCCCAGCTCCCGGCGGCGTTGTCTCTCCGCTAGAGGGAGCCTGGTTCGCCCGACCATCATCGCCTCTGGCTCATCGGCGGACTCCGGAGCGGGTAACGCCAGGGGGCGAGACTGAGGGGCGCGGGCGGAGATTCTGCGCGGGTGGCTGACTGACTTCCGCTCGGCGGCCCGCTCCCGCAGCCTGTTGTCCAAACTAATAGTCAGAGAGATTAGCTCGGACAGTCGCCCCGGAAGATCCCGGCTGGCCAACTCATCCTGCAGACCAGAACTGAGGCTGCGGAGGAAGATGCTGCAGAGGGACGCCTCCCCCCAGCCAACCTCCTCCGCTGCCACCCGGAGGTCAACAGCGTAATCCGCCGCCGACCAGCTGCCCTGCTGGAGGCTAAGGAGCCGGTCAGCGAGGATGCTGTCAAGACACGAGTGGTCGAACACCTCGAGGAAGTCCCGCACGAACTCGTCATAGGAGAGGTTCGCGTAGCTGGGCTTCGACATGACGGCGTAAGCCCAAGCTAACGCTCGCCCCTCCAAGAGATTAGCCAAGTAACCAATTCGGCTGTGGTCTGAAGGAAAATCCCCGGGAACGCGCAGGAACACCGACTCACATTGTAAGATGAACCCCCGTGCTTCACCGAGCTTCCCGTTGAAGCCAGCGGGAGTTGGGATCGGAGTGAGCCAGGTTGGTGCTTCCGAGCTAGGCTGGCCAGCCTCGGAGGCAGCCGGAGCTGATCCGACATGATGAGCCGGGGGGAACGCCTGCTGGGGGTCTAAACGGTCCAACCGGTGAGTTATCATGGTCAACTGATTTAGTATCACCTGCTGTTGATGAGCTATTAAATCCACCCGAGCCTCGAGGGTGGAAAAACGGCATGCGAGCCCGCTGTCCGCTGGACCGCTCTGCTGGAGCCGTACTGACATATTTATCGGCCCAGGAGACACGCACACAGGCTCAGGTAAGATTCAATAGCTTTATTCAACAGCAAGGGTGTTTGGGTGCGTATATGTGATATGTTTATGGTTTGTGGGTGGACGAGGTGAGTCGGGAACAGAGCAGCACGCCGTGCAGCCAGGCAACCCTATGGGAAGAGAGGAGACAGGAATATGAGCTGGGCTGAACCAAACAGAGAGATATACTGAATGAGGCTTACTTGCAGGTGGGACGGTGGCTGGCGTTGGCTGAGGATCTTTGGCCTGGAAGACAGCGTTCTGCTGCGCACATGACGAGGCGTGGAGAGGAGAGGAAAGGAGATGGCGATGACGGGAGAATCCGCCGCCAGGGAATCCACCTGTGCACAGGGGAGAGGCTGGTAGACAGGTAAGTGATTAAACAGCTTACGTGCTGTAGAGAAGGTTGGCAGGACAGGAAGAGACAATCCTGCTGAGGGCTTGAGCACGTAGAAACACAGACAGCTCCAGACCAATGCTCTGGGCCGAGTGGGCTAAATAGCCCGTGATCGATGAGGCGCAGGTGCGTGCGCAGCTGAGGTGGATGACAGGGAGCGGCGAGTTGTGACATGAATGAATGAATGAATGATTATTCTAACAAGTGTTTAGTGTAGTACGTGCTGTGATTGCAGGTGCTATGTTATTCCAGACCTTGGTGCCCCTCACTGATAGCACAGATTGAGCTGGTGGCTGTACCGCTGCCAGTCCTCAGTTTAACATATTCTCCCGGGGGGGGGGGGGTGCATAGCCATTTAATATTTTATAAATTGAACAGGCAAATTTGAGAGTTTTATAATTTTCAAAAGACAGGAAATTGTATTTTTTGGAAATGTAACAACAATGATTTGTGGGATCTTTCTTATCAATGATTTTTATGGCTTTTTTGCGTAAAGACTCAATGGGTTTGATTATGGCTACACCAGTGAGTGGCCAGTTGGTAAAACAGTAGTCGATGTGTGAGAAGATAATTTCATGCAAACACATTTTGGCTGCACTAATTGTCAGCAATGGTCTAATTTGTTTAAAATTTCTTAGATTGAATTTGATTATGTCTGAGATTTTTTGATGTGTTTTTTGAAGGTTAATGAGGAGTCTAAAATCACGCTGAGGTACTTAAATTCCTCAACTAGTTGCAGCTCCTCCCCTTTTAAGAAAATGTTTGAGTTTGTAATATTTGATCGTTGTTTAGTAAACATCATGCAAACAGTTTTTTTAGTGATTAGTATGAGACATGAATTATTCAGCCAGTCATGGATTTGGGTCATCGCTGTTGTAAGAATACAGGTGGTGTTTCTGGCAGCGCCGACAGCGGGCGGTTGAGATGACCCAGTAGTACATTGCAGACCTCTGCTGTCTGGCAAGCGTATGCAGGTTTGGCCGTTTAGAGGGCACAATAGTGTGGGACCAGCTAGCAGAGCCCACCAGCAACCCGTGGCTGTAGGCAAACCTAATCATGGTGCCCAATGACCTACCGCTGGCGAAGGCTGTGGAGTTGGCGTTCCAGCTGGAGGCTGCCAACAAGCTAACATCATAACTAGGTAAGCCACAGCAATGAGCCCATGCAGTTACCCCAGAAAAAGAAACCAGTCACTCGACCTTTTTGGAGGATGCCGAGGTGAACACCGTGAAACACCATTCATGCGGTAACTGCGGCTCCCCGATGCACTAAGAGAGAGTGCGATCCTGCCCGGCCAAGGGACAGCGATGCAACCGCTGTGGCAAACTCAGTCACTTTGCCAAGGTGTGCCGATCATCACTACTGACATCAAGCCTGCCACCCAGTCCAAAAGAACCACCACTAACCACCATCCATGCTGTGGGCTCCAGAGGGCTGGCGTACAAGTGGTGCACAGTGAGGTTACTAACTAACTAACTAACTAACCTGCACTTATATAGCGCTTTTCTAGTCACAAAGACCACTCAAAGCGCTTTCATTAATACTAACCCTCTATTCTAAGGGCCTATAGGAAACAGATATCTAGGGACAATTTAGAACAGCCAATTAACCTAACATGCATGTTTTTGGCATGTGGGAGGAAACCGGAGAAATCCCGGAGTAAACCCACGCAACACGGGGAGAACATGCAAACTCCACACAGATCACTGTTGGTCGGGGGCTGGGATCGAACCCACGATCCCACGATCCCCACAATCCCCCGGCCAAGGGTAAACTGTGCTGCCGCAGTGCTAACCACTGCGCCACCGTGCAGCCCACTGCGCCACCGTGCAGCCCAGGTGCACGGTGGCGGGTGTGCACGGTGCACGGTGTGCAGGTTAGACAACGTCAGCTTGCCATTGTTGCTGGACACCACTGTGAGGTCAGTGATGAACTGGGTTACAGTTAAAAAATTCTTCCCCAACCATCCTATTGGGAAAAATCTAGCGGAGCTGTATGGCTATGGACACACACACACACACACACACACACACACATCAGCTTAGTAGAGACTGTATCGCTGGCAGTTCACTATGGGTCAAGAGTCCTCCTGGCGTTTGTCTTCCAGGTAACCACACACCGGGGAAATATCTTGGGGTGTGATCTTTTTTACAAACTGGGTTTTACCATCTGTGATAACCTTGGGCTCTGTTTGACTGCTGATAATGGGAGCGCAGCACACCAGGACATAGGTGCAGCTGCTCCGTGCTTGACACCACAGACAGAAGACAGTGTGGAGAGAGGGCAGAAACCGGACTCATCTTGTATTTGTGCCTGGCATCAGCAGTGAGGAGCCACCACAGTGCCGCAGGATAGCGATTTTGTGGCCCAGCGGGACCCAGCGGGGCGGCGCAAACCGGGGGCACATTCTGCCACCGACGTGAAAGTGACACTGCCACAGCAGCAACCAGCATCAGGGATGAGAGAGCAGCAGCAGCGCCGTATGAAGCCGACTAGGTCCAGATTCACAGTGCTTGATTGGGTTCTAGTCCGCCAATCCAAATGCCCAGATGACCTACAGATGTTCCTGTCCCCGCCGATGCAAGTCACTGTGCAATTGGGGCCAACCATGACCAATGGTTCGAGATGGCACCCAGGTCCACTACAACCAGCACCTCCAGGGCTGCGCCCACCACGGGCTCACCTGAGGCCCCTGAGGTTGAAAGTTAATATGAGACTCTGTTTTTGAAATGTTTGGACAGAGCATGGTTGATAACAGTGGCAGAATAATCCACTCAACCATGCAGGGTTTCACCGGCAGTCTACCTGATTGCTCAGGTTCAGATAATCATTTTGGTTATGGTATATGGAACCTTAAATGATTTATGGTATGGGTCTAGAAGCTAATAGTACCATATTGTGCCTTAATATCAAGCAAATGTGTGTAACCTAACATTGGCAACTTAGTGCACTTAACATCATGCATTATGTTAGCCACAACACTGGTACTGGTGAATGTATACGTACTGTATGTGTTATGCTAGCAATGTATGCCACAATCAAGGTACCCAGCTAAGGTTAACCATCACCGGCAGAGTTCTGGTTTTTCCTGGGGCATGTGGCATATTGGAATACCACTATGCATGTCACGGACGTGGGGACGCATGCACCACGTGACATCATCCCGGCGTGACTATATTAGGGGACTAACGGCGGGAGACTGTGTCTTTGGCGCTCTGCCTCTATGCCAACACCAACCTGTATTAGTTCCCGGTTTGCTTAGTAGCAACTGCACTGTAACATATGCTGTTAGCAGTGTCTGTTTAAAATACCATCATTCAGTACAGCTCCTGCCTTCACTGCTCTAATTCCAGACACATCAGTCATCAAATCCAGTTTTAATATGGTGGTTGCAAAATGCAAAGCCAAGGCTAGTGGACCATTGCTAAGCAAATTAACTCCACTCCAGCGCTGTCCAGCTGCATCTTGACAGTTGTGTTTGGAAATAATTGGCTGCAGACAGGTCCACGTGTTGAGGTTAGCTTTTATTAAACAATTAGCTAGAACAGCTAGGAGGGCGCACACAGTGAGGTGAACTGGGTGGTGGTACACCAAAGGTGGAGAGCAAGAGACCGACTAGCCCTGGGTAGCTGGCTATTACACCTTGCGGTGTGATGACATCACGCATGCGTACGTGCAACCGCAGAGTGGTGCATTGTGCCATTTCCCATATATCACACTGGTGTCTTTATTATGTCCAGTTTAGGGGAAGGCCTTGGACTGCTTTTATCCAAAGCTGGTGTTCAAATTGTAGCTTCCTAAACTTGTAGCAAGTAACTACTGCTGGATATGAAAACCTGTTGTATTCAGTGCTTTGAAATCCGTCATACAGGGACGTTGTCAAAAGACGGACTGTGATTGGTTAGAGGTCCGCCTCCTTCATTTTTTTCAATACAAGGAGATAGTGAATTTTCCATCGCAACAAATATAAACTGATTTCTGATTGGCTAGATAATTTCAGAAAGTATTCTCACCTCCTTAGTTACAAAAACAAACTAATTTCTGATTGGCTGATTAATGTTCCGACAGTGGCAAGCCCATTTTTAACTCCTGTGGACTTCTGACAGGATTCTGACTACATTTTTCTTCTTCTACTTTTATTCCCGCGTTCTGGTGGGGTTGCTGCAGCAGACATCGATATAGTATCTGCCATATCCATAGGTTGGAGCTGAGTTTTACGCCAGATGCCCTTCTTGACACAATCCTGCCCATTTTTATCCGGGCTTGGTACCGGCACAGGGAGTACACTGGCTTGTGCACCCCCTGTGGCTGGGTAGCCAACATTTCCCTCCTCCGTTCCATTTCACTGAGCACCAAGCTGGATAGCAGGAAGTTCCATTTTTATATGGTCTTTGGCATGACCCAGCCAGGATTTGAACCCTGGCCTACTGGTTGTGGGGTGGATGCTCTACCTCTAGGCCACCACTCCGGTAGGATTCTGACTACATATGACACAGTAATAAACATATAATATCAAATGCATTTATTATCACAATGTTTGAATCATTTCTTCTCCTTTTCTTCTCAAATTTCTGAGAAAGCTCCACCTCCGTTGCATCCTCCCACGAGTCACCACTGATAGAACGACATGCGCATTTGCTCTGGGTGACGTGAGTGGATGCAAGTTTGTGTCTTCACGAGTTGGATTTTATTAAACTTGAGGCAGGAGTTTGCTTGATGCTTTCAGCGTTGGTGTTTTACCATTGTCAGAAAAGTGAATTAGTTTGGAAATGAGACAGCCACTTACCAGAGACGTCTCTCATCAGACACCTGCTCCTGTGAAGGGGGTTCTTTTCTTCGCAGACGTTTCTTGGCACAGCACCTCCGACCTCTGTGATGGTTGTTGTAGCCATCACTTGTTTGGTGCTGGGGGTGGCCGATATGATTTCTGGGGGAGGTGGTGACATTTTCCCCATTCGCATAGTGTTGTGGACTCATGCAAAGCAGCATTTTTTTTTTTAAAGATTTCTACAGCAGATGCAGGCCTGCTGGGGTGGTTGTGAAGGTGGTCCCACTTCTGCGTAGGTGAGTTTTCCAGGAGGAAGGAAGGAGGAAGAAGAAGAGGAGGAATTGCATTCATGCTGACATGGAGGAGCCACTGCATGTGCCAGTGCACAAAAAGAAGTGAAATTAGACCATTTCCAGCAGCACCCAGAATGTTCTCTCACAGACCCCATGGAGTCCGAAGACCCTGGGTTGAAAAACACTGCTCTAGATATTCAGTGTTGACCAGTAAACTGCCCTACTGCTCTTCTGATGGTAGCAGAATTTCTCTTTACTGGTGCATTGGAATGGCTAATAATATAAGCTGGCTAGCTCTCAGCTTGGGTAGCTAAGAGCTAGCCAAGTTAACTAATTATATTAGTCTGAGCCGACTAATGTAATTCTTCTGAAAGAACAAATGAAATAAAGCATCACTGGTGAACAGGGGTATGTTGTTTCAGTGGTCAGTAGGATATAACCCATTCCTGAAGTACAATAAGCACAGAAACAACCCTGAATCAATAGAATAGAATTGGCTTCATTGTCATTGTACAGTTGTACAGCACAAGGAAATTGTGGGTGCTCCACCAGGCTACTGTGCAATAAAGTAAAAGAGGAGGATAAGATAAAACACAATTACAGAACACACGATTAAACACACAACTGAAATAAAAGTGGCCCAGGATTATGCAAATATACTCAGGTATGGTAGCAGCTTCACGAATGAAACAATGTACATAAAAGTGCAGCATGCCGAACACACAGTTGGACACAGGATTGACTAAAATGGCCGAAGGATTATGAAAAATATACATAGGTATGATAGTGATTTAGGGAATGAAGAGGAAACTGCTAATGGGTACTAGCTGCCTTTGGTCCTGGTCAGAATAAAGTGGTGACAGTAAAGCTCCATTATCTTCACTGAGAATATCAAGTTATGATTTGTCCTTACTGTAGTAGTAAGCAAAAAAAAAAAAAAAAAAGTTTAAAATTCTTCACTTTTGATGCCATGTTCCATCTGGTATTTCAGTGTTCTGCTCTCACCATCAACAGTGGCAGAATTTTCTAAATAAGAGAACTTCAGTTTTTGGTCTACTGCTTAATGCTGCAACAGCTACTACTTAGCGCTCTCTCACTTTCTTTGAGTCGACCTGAAATGGATGAGCGCTGCAGGTGTTGTACAGTGGTGTGAAAAAGTGTTTGCTCCCTTCCTTATTTCTCATTTTTTTGTATGTTTGTCACACCTAAATGTTTCAGATCATCAAACAAATTTAAATATTAGACAAAGACAACACAAGTAAACACAAAATGCAGTTTTGAAATGAAGGTGTTTATTGTTAAGGGGAAAACAAATTCAAACCTACATGGCCCTGTGTGAAAAAGTGATTGCCCCCTAAACCTAATGACTAGTTGGGCCACCCTTAGCAGCTTAGCACTGTATATTCAAAGCAAAAGGAGTGGGCTATGGCCAGTCTGTTGCCCCATTCCTCAGTTCTGCCTTTGGCTCCTTCATCACATCTTGTGCCAGGGCAGAAACATGTCTCACCTTATCCCTGATATTCATTTAGCTGCCGAAGATTCAGAGTGGGTGGTGATGCTGAGATCTTTCCTGTAATTTGGAGGCAATGACCATCGGACTCCATAATGCTAAGATACAGACACAAGTGGTAGGAAGTAGCCGTTAGCGCCGCCATCAAGTGATGTAAGCGGTGAAGGGATAAGGGATAAGGACCTGTACTTATATAACACTTTTTCTAGTCTCAAAGACCACTCAAAGCGCTTCACTAGTACTAACCCTCTATTCTAAGGGCCTATAGGAGACAGATACAGTGGGGAAAAAAAGTATTTAGTCAGCCACCGATTGTGCAAGTTCTCCCACTTAAAAGATGAGAGAGGTCTCCAATTTTCATCATAGGTATACCTCAACTATGAGAGACAAAATGAGAAAAAAAAAATCCAGAAAATCACATTGAAGAATTTTTAATGAATGAATTGGTAAATTCCTCAGTAAAATAGGTATTTAGTCACCTACAAACAAGCAAGATTTCTGGTTCTCACAGACCTGTAACTTCTTCTTTAAGAGGCTCCTCTGTCCTCCACTCATTACCTGTATTAATGGCACCTGTTTGAACTCGTTATCAGTATAAAAGACACCTGTCCACAACCTCAAACAGTCAGACTCCAAACTCCACTATGGCCAAGACCAAAGAGCTGTCAAAGGACACCAGAAACAAAATTGTAGACCTGCACCAGGCTGGGAAGACTGAATCTGCAATAGGTAAGCAGCTTGGTGTGAAGAAATCAACTGTGGGAGCAATTATTAGAAAATGAAAGACATACAAGACCACTGATAATCTCCCTCGATCCGGGGCTCCTCGCAAGATCTCACCCCGTGGGGTTAAAATGATCACGAGAACGGTGAGCAAAAATCCCAGAACCACACGGGTGGACCTAGTGAATGACCTGCAGAGAGCTGGGACCAAAGTAACAAAGGCTACCATCAGTAACACACTACGCCGCCAGGGACTCAAATCCTGCAGCGCCAGACGTGTCCCCCTGCTTAAGCCAGTACAGGTCCAGGCCCGTCTGAAGTTTGCTAGAGAGCATTTGGATGATCCAGAAGAGGATTAGGAGAATGTCATATGGTCAGATGAAACCAAAATAGAACTTTATTGTAAAAACTCAACTTGTCGTGTTTGGAGGAGAAAGAACACCATACCTACTGTGAAGACTGGGGGTGGAAACATCATACTTTGGGGCTGTTTTTCTGCAAAGGGACCAGGACGACTGATCCGTGTAAAGGAAAGAATGAATGGGGCCATGGTATCGTGAGATTTTGAGTGAAAACCTCCTTCCATCAGCAAGGGCATTGAAGATGAAACGTGGCTGGGTCTTTCAGCATGACAATGATCCCAAACACACCACCCGGGCAACGAAGGAGTGGCTTCGTAAGAAGCATTTCAAGGTCCTGGAGTGGCCTAGCCAGTCTCCAGATCTCAACCCCATAGAAAATCTTTGGAGGGAGTTGAAAGTCTGTGTTGCCCAGCGACTGCCCCAAAACATCACTGCTCTAGAGGAGATCTGCATGGAGGAATGGGCCAAAATACCAGCAACAGTGTGTGAAAACCTTGTGAAGACTTACAGAAAACGTTTGACCTCTGTCATTGCCAGCAAAGGGTATATAACAAAGTATTGAGATGAACTTTTGTTTATTGACCAAATACTTATTTTACCGAGGAATTTACCAATTAATTCATTAAAAATCCTTCAATGTGATTTTCTGGATTTTTTTTTTCTCATTTTGTCTCTCATAGTTGAGGTATACCTATGATGAAAATTGGAGACCTCTCTCATCTTTTAAGTGGGAGAACTTGCACAATTGGTGGCTGACGAAATACTTTTTTGCCCCACTGTATCTAGGGACAAGTTAGAACAACCAATTAACCTAACATGCATGTCTTTGGATTGAAGTTAGCTAAAGACACCAGCAGTCTGCACTGGTAATTTTTCAGGTCTTTTGGCAATCTGAGAAAATATCTTTTAAATATTTACGATACATATGTATATTTTCTTTTTTTAAAAGGGTGTCTTGTTAGCCAGGGGTTCCTTGTGCTTTATTTATTTATTTAGCGAATGCAAAGTCCTTAAGCCAAGCAGTTGCCTCCTGGTTTGCTGTATGGAGGGTGTGTAATCCTCCTTCCAGTCTTTGGAGCGGGCAAGCCTCTATGATGTGTTCCATTGTTTGCTCCTCTCCACATGCGCACAGTGGGCTAGGGCTACTGCCCCATCTGTAAAGGCTGGCCAAGCAGGGGCCATGTCCAGTCCTGAAGCGATTGAGTGTAGACCACTGTCTCCTTGGGAGGTTGGTGCCCGGGACCTGTTGGTTGGGGTTTATCACCAGCTGTTTGTTTGGGACCTCCTTGGTCTCCCATTCCTCTTGCCAAGCTGTCTGGATGGTAAAGTCAGCTGGGGGAGGGTTTTTCCAAATCGGCCGTCTGGATGAAAGTCGGGCAATGGGTGGAGTGTAGATATCTGCATGGATTGGTAAGTGAGGAGAATCTTTAACTTTTTGGAGCATCCTTTGAGTTAATGCTGCTCGCCGGATGTGTGGAGGGGCTATGTTTGACAGTACAGAGAGCCAGGGGAGTGGTGTTGAGCGGATTGTTCCAGTTATAGTTCTCATGGTTGTGTTGAGCTGGGTGTCTACATGGTGTGTGTAAGATGACCTGGACCAGACAGGGGCACAATATTCTGCTACAGAGTATGAAAGGGCCAGTGCTGAGGTGCGCAGGGTGGAGACTGCCGCCCCCCATTTTGCACCAGCGAGCTTGCAGAGCAGGTTGTTTCGTACCTTCACCTTAGCAGCCGTCCCCTTTAGATGTTCCTTGAAGGATAAGGTCCTATCAAGGGTCACTCCAAGATAAGTTGGATTTGGGGCATGCTTAAGCTTGAGTCCGCTCAGGTGGATGTTTAGTTCTCTGGCAGCTTTTGCATTGTGGAGATGGAATACACTGGAGACGGTTTTTGCTGGGCTTGGTTTTAGGCGCCAGATTTTGCAGAACTGGTCCAGTTTGGCAAGATCTTCCGTGAGCACCCGTTCCAGTGGTTCAAAGTCTGGTGCTTGGAATGCCAAACAGATGTCGTCTGCATAGGTGAATTTGCGGGATTTTGTAGTAGGCAGGTCGTTTATGTAGAGGTTGAACAGAGTTGGAGCTAGAACTGAGCCTTGTGGGAGTCCGTTTTTCTGCATTCTCCATGCACTTGTCTTCTGACTGAGGTGGACTCTGAACCTTCGGTTGGTCAGCAGGGTTTTTATAATTGCTGTTGCCCAAGCAGGGATCGCCTTTATAAGTTTCAGGAGGAGGCCTTTGTGCCAGACCGTATCATAGGCGGCTGTAAGGTCGAGAAACACAGCCCCTTGTGCTTTACAAGTGTGGCGTTACAATAACAATACTTCTCTATGGGCAAAACTGGAAATCCAAGCGTTACCAGTTCAGAATGTTTTTTTTTTTTTTTTTTTTTTTTACTGTTAACAGAATATCTGATCATTACTTGGGTTGTTTTTGCACAGTTTCCATGCTTTTTTATCATTAAAGATTTTGTTTTGTAATTTGATATTGATTTTGACTGTATTAGTGAGACATCACTTATTAGTCTCATTTGTATTGATATTTCTGAGGACACATACAGGCACTGAGACCACGCAGTTGGGCGTGTAGATGTATGAGTGAGAATTTTAGTTTGAACACTGTGTGATCAAGCCAGCTTTTCCGGTGTCTAGCAAACACACACTGGTGTGCAGAGCTGACAGCGATCAGGTCAAAAAAGCTCACTTGATTAAAATCAGTCTTATCTTCCTGTTTAGGGTTGGTGAAATGAAAAGTCAGATGTTTGTCCCAAATGCCAGAGCTGATACGTAAATATCTCTGGTGCACAGAGGTGTTAGTAGTTAGCTGTAACTCACACATAGGTGATATGTCATCACCCACTGCAACCATCTGATATGTGGTAACACTGAAAATATTGTACTGATATTTTTTTTTTCATTTCCAAATTGCTTCACTGCTTTTTTTTTTTTAATATATATTTTATATTTCCCTCTGTGCTGAAGTGGAACCATGCAGCACTTGAGAGGCACCATGGAAAAAATATACTGTCTCTAAATCATATTTTTAAAATGTCACACCAATTCATTTCTTAAGATGATCTTTTTATCTTGTTACCTCCGCCAGGCCGAAAGGCCAGGAGGAGGTAATGTTTTTGCCGGGGTTTGTCTGTGTGTTTGTCTGTGTGTTTGTCTGTGTGTTTGTCTGTCTGTCTGTTTGTCTGTTGGTTAGCAAGATAACTCAAAAACTTTTGGACGGATTTCAATGAAACTTTCAGGCGTTGTTGGAAATGGTACAAGGAAGAACTGATTAAATTTTGGGGATGATCCGCATCACCGTCTGCATACAGGAATTTTTTAAAGCATTTTTCCACACTGTGACATACGGCCATTTTCAACATGTGCGCAGGCGCAATGGAGGGCGCTGGCCGTCGTGTCTGACCAACACAAACTCCGCCTTCTTCAACGTTTTAGCCACAAAAGCATGCGGAAAACACTGGTGGCCTGGGTCCCTCAGCGTGCCTGTGCCAGCCATAGGCGCTGCGCACATTGCGCTGGTCGTCGTGTCTGACCAACACAAACTCCGCGTTCTTCAACGTTTTAGGCACAAAAGCACGCGGAAAACACTGCTGGCCTGGGCCCGCCACCGTGCCTGTTTTTGCGCCACGCTGCAAAACCTGACACGGCCACCTGTCCGCCGCCCGATTATTTGCCACAAATTCCCCGCCCAGCTATAGGCGCTGCGTAAAAACGACCTCTCTGCCGGGAAAGATTCTAAATTCTGTTTTGCCGCGGAGTGCAACCCCAATATAATATAAAACCCACGGCAACCTGTCTAACCAATCTGCATCCATCAGTGGAGGAGATGGACACACCAACACTTCAGCTTATTACCTCCGCCAAGGAGGCAATGCTTTTACAACCGTAAAACAGGGCTATAAGGGACGGCGGGGTAATATGGGACACTTTTCTAAATGTAATTCTGCTTTTTTAATTTTGCTTCCGCCTAGATTTGATGAAGGATTCATGGATATTTGACAATAACAACACAACTCAGCGTCCTGCTCAAAATAAAAAAAGCACAATTACATTTAAAACAGTTCCCAGAAAAGTGTCCCTTATTAACCCGCCGTCCCTTATAGCCCCGTTTTACACTACTGAACCACTAATCCTATCACTATCACATTGATTGTCATTCATTAATTGTCTGTTTATTGCACTGTCCATGTCAAATAAACAAATAATCATTGTGAATCCAATTGCTACTCATATCTTTTCATGCTCAGGGAATCTGAAAACGTACACACAAACACTGTATGGGGGGAACTGTGCCGCTTGGCGGAGGTCTGCGCTCTCCAAGTGCTTTTCTAGTTGTTTATTACCTCCGCCAGGAGGTTATGTTTTTGCCGGGGTTTGTCTGTCTGTCTGTTTGTCTGTTGGTTAGCAAGATAACTCAAAAAGTTTTGGACGGATTTCGATGAAACTTTCAGGCGTTGTTGGAAATGGTACAAGGAAGAACTGATTAAATTTTGGGGATGATCCGGATCACCGTCCAGAAGAAAACCGCCATTACGGAAAATGCCATTTTCGTGAATAACTACTGAACCACTAATCCTATCATTGTCAATCCAATTCCTAGTTATATATTTTCATGGTCAAGGAATCTGAAAACGTACACACAAACACTGTATGGGGGAACTGTGGCCGCCATTACGGAAAACGCCATTTTCGTGAATAACCACTGAACCGCTAATCCTATCATTGTCAATCCAATTGCTAGTCATATGTTTTCATGGTCAAGGAATCTGAAAACATACACACAAACACTGTATGGGGGGGAACTGTGGCCGCCATTACGGAAAATGCCATTTTCGTGAATAACTAATGAACCACTAATCCTATCATTGTCAATCCAATTGCTAGTCATATGTTTTCGTGGTCAAAGAATCTGAAAATGTACACAGAAACACTGTATGGGGGGAACTGTGGAGCTTGGCGGAGGTCTGCGCTCTCCAAGTGCTTTTCTAGTTATATATAAAAAAGCCTGAAGTGGACTTGTTCATAGTTGTCTTTATTCATTCTATTTTATTGCATTACAAGCCTTTTTTGCATGGCAATGCATTAATTCATCCCAAGTGTAATGGCAGCAGCTGTGTTTGTTTGATCCATGTGAGAAACATGGCAATTCTTGTGACTGTTGTAATTTCCCTGCTATATATGTCAACAGTGACATCCTTTCCAGTATTTGACCTTTGGTTGTACAGCAATGCCTCCCAAAGATTTGTTTTGGCAGGTATATATACTCACAGCCTGGCTCTGTGTGCCAGTCAAAGTTGTTTACTTTGTGTCTGGGGGAACCCCCAACATGGAAATGACCTTTGACCTCTGGGGAATCCCTTGGGAACTCCCTACCTTTTTTTTTATTTTATTCCCTCCATATTTTTTTAAAACCTAGGTTTGGAAATTTGTCCTTTGAGATTTAAAAATTATTGAAATAATTTGTCATCAAAAATACATGAGGTATAAGTATTATTCACAACAGGAAGTAGACGATTTTGAGACTTCCTGCCCAGCAGAATACGGCAACAGATGGATTGAGCATGGCTGGCTAAAACAAATATCCAAAGCCATCCAGCTGCTTACCTCAGCCCAGGTAGGGTGAAACTGTCATAATGATGAAATAATCCCTCATATCCAATTATCTACCCAATATTTTGTAGGTTGTTTGAGAGATGATGATATTTTTGAAGTTTGTTGAAGTGTGACTAGACCATGTGACTGTCAGTGGTAATCCATGCCTATGTAACCCTTCACCTAGTCTCCATGCATGTGCAAAAAACTGTAATAGTTGTGAAAAAGTAATTTTTGAAGCTTCATTTGTGAATAAGGATGTATTTTTGACTTGAAGTAAATGCAGTATTATTCTGGTCAGTCACTGCTACAATTCCTGGCCTGCATGGCCTTGGTAGTTTTTAGAAGTGCAAATCTGGCAATCCTTCATTATTTACTGGATGCCTAGTTCTAGTCAATTTTATTGTTATGTTTTTGAATTGACATCTTGACTTTAAATTAGCTGAAATACCAATTTACAAGGTATTTATTCCGGGCTATTAATTGCAGACAAAATGTGAGAGCCTGCAAGGAATTTCTGCCCTCGGAAGGCTGCGACCCGGCAAAGTGGTTAGTGAAATGTTTAACTCTGTTGAAGTTTAATGATGGTTGTTTGAATATGCACATGTCCAAAGAATAGAAACTTTTGTGTGTGTTTCTAATATGAAAATCTGATGTGCACAAGCCATACAATTTTTAAATGTGGATTTGATAATCTGTTGTATTTGTTTACAGTAAATGCTGCATAATTTTTGCTGGTAGCTTTCTTGCAACAACTCAGTAAACCTAAAAAATCTATCAATTTGAGATCATAAATGTTTACATTTGTGTGTATGCAGTATGATTTAATTTCTGCAATACTAGAATTTTGTGTCCACAGCTGAAATAATGTTTCTTGTGTTTGATATGTTTCAGTCTTTACGGTGTTTGATGCATTAAAGTCGAAAGCAAGGACATTAAAGATGTGTCAAACTCAGTTATTGCACACCAAAATGCAGCTCATAATCCGGGGCCAGAACAGTAAAGACATTACCTCATACTCGTCTGTACCAAGTCATCGTGGACGAGCATGGGTGTGCAAGCAAGGAACGCTGCAGATTCAAGAGGTTGGGTCGTGCCGTGTCATCGAGATCGTGATGGTGACATCCTGTCGGTGCCACTCACCAGTGTGCTAGTGCTAGTGTATGACAATTGAGTAAGAGACATTCACTTTTCTGCTACAGCCTGCAAGTGAAGGACATGTATCCAGTGATTGAACCTTGAGGGCACATTTTAAGTCAAGTCAAGTCAAGTTTGTGTTTCTCAAGTGCAAAGTTTATTAGTCACTGAATACTGTGTTTATTTTGTGCTGATGTTGAGAGAAGTGTTTGCATTATTCTGTTTTCATTGTACATGTACTGCTTGTGCACATCCTGTTGCTAGCGTATTTCAATCAGTATTTTTGAACATCAATTTAAATGAGGCTAGTAAGATCAAGTAAGATCAAGGGCTGAGGTAAGGGCTGGTTGAGCTTCAATTCAATGATATAAGTATATTTCAAGATTCCTCAAATTTAATTCAATTTTGAATTAATCAAATCAAGTACAAGTTCAAAGTATTTAGGGAATCATATACCCCAAAGATAAGAATTCCCTAATTCAAGTATAGTTTCCATTCAGTTATTTTGAGTGGAAATTTCGAGGTAAACATAAAAAACACATTGTGTTTCAGGTTTGCATAATATTTTTTATCTCCAGGTTTTCACTCAAGAAATCTGGTTGGTGAAAATCCCAATTACTAAGCCTGGCTAGCATTGTCTGTCAGACCATCCAGATTTACTAAACATTTTTTTTACGGTCATTAGATTGCCAAAACGACTGTCGGGTGGCATATGCTGTCACAAAGAGTTCACCAACTCACTGAAACAGTTGACAGTGTATGTAATACTGCCGGCAATCGAAACTCACTTTATTCAAAGAGGTAATATAAATTACCATTTCATTTTTTGTCCCATTTCCTCACTATTTTCCATAAACACTGTACTGCAACAAAATGGCTGCAGCTGCCAAAAATGCAACTGAGCAAGAATTGCGAGAGCAGATCACAGCTGCCAAAGAGCAATTACAAGCCATAAATGCTGACTTGGCAGTTGAAACCTTGTCTGAGGAAGAGCGAGCTCAACTCAACACTGATGCAAAAACAGTACATGATGAAATAGAAACTCTTGAAATGGAGTTGGCTACAATCAGTGAACAAGAAAAGAATAATGGTGACAAGAAGCAACCAGAAGAAGAGAATGCGGTGGCTGGAGTTCAAGAAAAGGAAGATGCAAGTGATCCAAAAGATGGCGCCACTGGCAAGACTAACCAGAACACTGCACAAACAAAACTCAGGCATGTCCCACTTCATGAGCTGAAGCAAAGACGAGAGACATGCATGAAGAGACTGAAAGAAGTCAGGCGGTTAGTGAAAACAAAGGGAGAGGATAAGTCTGTCTCACCAGAGATTTCTGCTGAATACGACAGCCTCAATGACAGAGTTGCGACTTTAGATGCTGTCATCAGTAAAAAAGAAGAACAAGAAGCACAGGTAGACAGAGCAAACAAAAAGTTTATGCAAACATACAGTAAAGTAAAGAAGACTGTGTTCGCTCTTTTTTATGCATACAAAGATGAGGTCTTGGACACAACTGAAGATGACTTGGAAGACCTGATTCGCCTGGACAAAGAAATGACAGCTACATATGAAGCCTGCCGAGATTTGTGCCCGCCAGACAACGAGATGCAGCGCAGAGTCGACAGCGCTAAGCAAATGTGCTCAGACATGGCGAAAACCTTGAAACAAATTGGAGAGAATCCAATGATGGCAGACAAGGAGAGAAAAGGCCTTCTCAAGACTACTTGGGGAATGGATTATTCCAGGTCTCTCTTTGGAAGCAAGTTAGACTATGAGTCTGATATTTCTGCCAAGTCTAAAGTCTCCATTCAGTCAAAGGTATCTGTAAGTACACAGATTTCAGAATCTTCAACAGGCTCTTCAACAGGATCAAGTAATGGCTCAGAAAAGGCCAGGAAGCTGGCTGAATTGAGCGCTAAGCAAAAGTGTGCAGAACTTCACGCAAAGATAAGGAAATACAAGGTGGCCTTGGAAAGTTGTCATGAACAATTAGAAATAGCAGAAGAAGAGGAAAGAGTCCAAAAGTCAGATGACATCTCCTGTTGCAGTGACAAGCCTAGTAAAGGTTATCTGAATCCAGAGGCACCTGCTTTTTCTCCTGAAGCCAAATCACCAAAAGCTGAAGATTGCGCGAGCCAAGTAGAGTCACAGTTGGCCTTCATCGCCCAAACCTTCTCAGATAGCGTCAGCAAATCAAGGCTGCCTGTTCCCACACCTCCTGTGTTTGATGGTGACCCACTCAAGTTCATCAACTTTCGCAAAAGTTTTGTGACACTTGTTGAGAACAACGGAATTCCACCATCAGACAAGCTGTATTATCTGCAGCAGTACCTTGCAGGAGAAGCCAGAGCGGCAGTAGAAGGTTGTTTTTTCGGAAGAGATGAAGCTGCCTACAACCGTGCATGGACCACGTTGGAAGAGCGGTTCGGACACCCCTTCACCGTTCAACTCTCCTTGAGAAACAAGTTGAGAGACTGGCCCAAAGTAACAGGCAAAGATAAGAAAGGTCTTCAAGATTTCAGCGATTTCTTGAGCACCCTCAAAGAAGCTATCCCCTACGTGAAAGGTCTTGAAGTTTTGAACGATTGCGTCCAAATCCAGGAAACAGCAACCAAGTTACCCGAGTATTGCAACACTAGGTGGACACGGCGTGTTACAGAAGACATAGATGTTGGAAAGGGCTACCCTGCTTTTCAAGAATTTGTCGACTTCGTAGCCAGAGAAGCCAGAGTGGCTACCAACCCTATATGCGTGGTCGCTCAAAACCAAGACAAGTTGCCAACCACGAATAGAGGAAACGAGTCTAGGGCAAAGACAAAACGAGCACCTGGCATTACTCATGCCACCAACACCAGTGCTGAAAAAGAAACCCCTAAAAGTGGAGCCAAAAATTCTCCAGTTTGCACCTACTGCGACAAAGATCACCTCATCTACAAGTGCAATACTTTCAAAGAGTTGCCTTATGATGACAAAATACAAAGCATTCGAAGCAAGGCCCTTTGCTTCAAATGTCTCAGACGTGGCCACACATCAAAGAAGTGTCTAGTTAAAGTGTCCTGCAACACGTGCAAAGGCAAACACCAAACTCTGCTGCACTTAGACAAGAAGAAAGCAGACACAAAGCTTACAGAGTCAGAAGCCGACAAAGATGAAAACACATTTGAATCTATTTCAAACAAAACCAACCAAGATTACATGAAGAGTTATACTTCAATGATCGTACCTGTTTGGGTCAAGACAGGCCAAGCTGGCTCGCAAGAAGTATTGGTTTATGCACTGATTGATTCCCAAAGCGACAGCTCCTATATCACAGAGGATCTGACAGCCAAGCTGTGCATGCCACATGAAACAACAAGAATGAAGATAACAACTATGACATCTTCATCGGTGGTCTATTGTAAGAAGTTCTCAGACATCAAACTGAGAGGATACGACTCGACTGTCGAAGTCCGAGTCAAGTCGTGCTACACAAGAGACCACATCCCTCACAACAGGGAGCACATTCCCTCAAAGGTAGCGGCAAGTATGATGCCTCATTTGGCTCGAATAGCCCCCTTCATTCCTCCTATTCAAGACTGTGAAGTGGGACTGCTCATTGGATACTCCTGCCCACAAGCACTCAGACCGGTGGAGATAGTCTCCGGAAATCCCGAAGAAGCCTTTGCTGTGAAAACAGACTTGGGATGGAGCATCATTGGAGGCCCTTGTTATGAACAAGGCAACAATGGTGTATGCCATAGGATTGTCGCCAAAGAATTGATAGTGCCACCACCCTGTGAGATCCTGAAGGTTCTCGACCAAGATTTCAGCGACACCAAAGATGAAGCATGCTATTCCCAGGATGATCTCGCGTTTCTGCAAATCATGGAAGAAAACATCCAAATCAATGAAAATGGAAGAATCTCCATGCCATTGCCAATCAAGTCTACCACGAAGTTGCCCAACAACTATGGGATGGCCATGTCTAGGCTAAATTCTCTGAAAAGGAAATTGAGCAAGGATGACAAGTTTAGAAACCACTACTGCGACTTCATGGACCAGATGATTCAAAAGGGCTATGCAGAGCGTGTTGACCCTCCTTCACCAAATCAAGTCATCAATTACAAACCACATCAAGGTGTATACCACCCACAAAAACCAGACAAGATAAGAGTGGTTTTCGACAGTTCGGCCAAGTACCAAGGTTTGTGCCTGAACGACATGCTGCTGAAGGGTCCGGACTTGATGAATGGCTTGCTTGGCGTGCTATTGAGGTTTCGTCAGGACAAAATTGTAGTGACCTGTGACATCGAACAGATGTTTTACAACTTCGATGTTCTGCCACAGTACAGAGATCTACTGAGATACTTATGGTGGCCCGATGGGGACTTGACACTCCCGCCAGCGGAGTACAGGCTCACTGTACACTTATTCGGGGCCGCATCATCACCAGGATGTGCCAACTATGGCATAAAGTACTTGGCAAAGACGCACAAAGAGAGCTTTCCTGAAGGAGCAAAATTCCTCACAAGGAACCTTTACATGGACGATGGTTTGAGCAGCCTGTCTACCGTGGGTGAAGCGAAGGAGCTAATCTGCCAGGCCACTGAAATATGCAAAAAGGGCAAAGTTAGACTCCATAAGTTCCTGTCGAACAGCATAGACGTCCTGGAATCTATACCACCTTCAGAAAGAGCCACTACCGTCTCCGAAATAAACTTGGAACTGTAACCTCTCCCGGTTGAGCGCACACTTGGAACAAGATGGGATGTTCAAAATGACTGCTTCAGGTTCAAGATAACACTACAGGATAAACCCAACACAAGAAGAGGCATCCTCTCTACAGTCATGTCAGTCTATGACCCAAATGGATTTGTTAGCCCTGTGGTGTTGCAAGGGAGAAAGATCCTGCAAGAACTGTGCAAGCAAAAGAAATCCTGGGACGAACCTGTCGAGCCTGTCATAATTGAACGGTGGGAGAGCTGGAAAGCAGATATTCAGGAACTGGAGGATCTGAAAATACCCAGATGTTTCAAGCCTGACAAGGAAGTGAAATCTTTCGAGTTGCATCATTTCAGTGATGCCAGCACTCAAGGTTATGGGCAGTGCTCGTATGTCAGAATGTGTGACCAAGATGGAAACATAGACTGCGCCTTGCTCATGAGCAAAGCGAGAGTGGCACCATCAAAAGTTGTCTCCATTCCTCGGCTTGAATTGACAGCAGCAACAACGTCAGTGAAAATCAGCAAGTTCCTCAGAAGAGAGCTCGAGATCCAGGTCACCAAGGAATATTTTTGGACAGACAGCAAGGTCGTGCTGGGATACATCGCCAACAGTGCAAAGCGGTTTCACGTGTTTGTCAGCAACCGTGTACAGTACATTCGGGAGAACACTGAAGTGCAACAAGGGCACCACGTACCGACCAAGTCGAATCCAGCCGATCTAGCTTCGAGAGGCGTGTCGGCCAAAGAACTGGGCACCTCTATGTGGCTGAAAGGCCCAGAATTTCTCTACAAAGCAGAGCTACCACTGACTTCGCCAGACGATACTCTCAACCTTGGCGACCCTGAAGTAAAAGTACAGTGTCTCGGGGCATCTAGCGTTGTTCTACCAACAGGACTGTTGGATGTACTACAAAGGATTTCGAAGTGGCAGACCATGATCAACATCTTGGGAACTATGATAAGAAGAGTGTCTTCGAAGACAAGCCGTCTACTCCAAGACAGAAAAGCATGTAATCTAGCCATCAAGTGGTTACAAGCCAAAGAGTTTCCTGAAGAGATCACAACCCTGGGGAAAGGTGGAAACGTAGCAACGTCAAGCTGCTTGAAGACTCTAGATCCCATGTTGGATGAAGAAGGCCTGCTAAGGGTTGGGGGAAGAGTTCGTGAAGCAGAAGACATCACCAAGGAAGAATGTCACCCCATTATCCTTCCAAGAAAATCACATGTCACCGAGGCCATCATCAGGCATGTACATCAAAAGACCAATCATGGAGGTTGCAGCTCAACTTTGAATGAACTACGATCTCAAGGATATTACGTACAAAGGGGCTCCAAGATAGTGGCTCAAGTGATACGCAACTGTATCATGTGTTGCAAGCAAAGAAGACCAGCGGAGAGTCAGAAGATGGCTGACTTGCCACAAGAACGTACAGAAGCGCATCCTCCATTCTACAAGTCTGGAATGGATGTCTTTGGCCCGTATCTCATCAAACGCGGAAGATCAGAAATCAAGCGCTACAGACTGCTGTGCACGTGTCTGTACAGTCGTGCAATTCACCTGGAGCTTCTAGACGACCTCTCAACTGACTGTTTCATCAATGCCCTAAGATGCTTCTTGGCATTGCGAGGTGTGGTTAGAAGCATACTCTGTGATCAAGGTTCCAACTTCATCGGTGCTGACAATGAACTGAAACAAGCTCTCGCCGAATTGGATCATGACAAGCTGGAGACAGTTCTAGCAAACAAGCAAGTGGAGTTCAAGTTCAATGCTCCTCACGCTAGTGAGCAAGGTGGCGTATGGGAAAGACAGATCCGCACAGTGAGGAAGACGCTGAAGTCGGTGATAGACTTTGCGAACACACGACTAGACGACGCCTCCTTAAGAACACTGTTCTATGAGGCAGCATACATCATGAACAGTCGTCCATTGTCTCCAATGTCTTTGAATGACCCACTCTCCAAACCTCCCATAACGCCAAACGCTCTACTTCATGGCAAGCTTGAGGGAGTCTTACCTCCACCAGGAGCCTTCTGCGCCCAGGACGTTTATGCACGGAAACGCTGGAGGTGTGTTCAACACCTGAGTCAGCTCTTTCGAAGTAGATGGAAACAAGAATACTTACTGAATCTCCAACATCGCCAAAAGTGGTGCAAACCACAAAGAAACCTCCAAACAGGAGACATTGTTCTCATGATGGATGAAGGGTTGGCGAGAAACCAGTGGCCACTTGGACTTGTGATGAGTGCAATGGCCGACAAGGACGGACTTGTCCGAAAAGTGAGGCTGAGAATTTCGAACGCCAGAAGTGTGGCTCGTGGGGAGAAGATTAAGCCAGTCTCCGAACTGGAAAGACCAGTGCAAAAGGTTGTGCTCTTGCTGCCGGTTAAAGATTAGGTGACATTGTGAAAATTTTATGTTGGCATGACTTTATAGTCTTCCATCATAAAGATTTTGGTGGGAGTGTAACGGCAGCAGCTGTGTTTGTTTGATCCATGTGAGAAACATGGCAATTCTTGTGACTGTTGTAATTTCCCTGCTATATATGTCAACAGTGACATCCTTTCCAGTATTTGACCTTTGGTTGTACAGCAATGCCTCCCAAAGATTTGTTTTAGCAGGTATATATACTCACAACCTGGCTCTGTATGCCAGTCAAAGTTGTTTACTTTGTGTCTGGGGGAACCCCCAACATGGAAATGACCTTTGACCTCTGGGGAATCCCTTGGGAACTCCCTACTTTTTTTTTTATTTTATTCCCTCCATATTTTTTTAAAACCTAGGTTTGGAAATTTGTCCTTTGAGATTTAAAAATTATTGAAATAATTTGTCATCAAAAATACATGAGGTATAAGTATTATTCACAACGGGAAGTAGACGATTTTGAGACTTCCTGCCCAGCAGAATACGGCAACAGATGGATTGAGCATGGCTGGCTAAAACAAATATCCAAAGCCATCCAGCTGCTTACCTCAGCCCAGGTAGGGTGAAACTGTCATAATGATGAAATAATCCCTCATATCCAATTATCTACCCAATATTTTGTAAGTTGTTTGAGAGATGATGATATTTTTGAAGTTTGTTGAAGTGTGACTAGACCATGTGACTGTCAGTGGTAATCCATGCCTATGTAACCCTTCACCTAGTCTCCATGCATGTGCAAAAAACTGTAATAGTTGTGAAAAAGTAATTTTTGAAGCTTCATTTGTGAATAATGATGTATTTTTGACTTGAAGTAAATGCAGTATTATTCTGGTCAGTCACTGCTACAATTCCCGGCCTGCAAGGCCTTGGTAGTTTTTAGAAGTGCAAATCTGGCAATCCTTCATTATTTACTGGATGCCTAGTTCTAGTCAATTTTATTGTTATGTTTTTGAATTGACATCTTGACTTTAAATTAGCTGAAATACCAATTTACAAGGTATTTATTCCGGGCTATTAATTGCAGACAAAATGTGAGAGCCTGCAAGGAATTTCTGCCCTCGGAAGGCTGCGACCCGGCAAAGTGGTTAGTGAAATGTTTAACTCTGTTGAAGTTTAATGATGGTTGTTTGAATATGCACATGTCCAAAGAATAGAAACTTTTGTGTGTGTTTCTAATATGAAAATCTGATGTGCACAAGCCATACAATTTTTAAATGTGGATTTGATAATCTGTTGTATTTGTTTACAGTAAATGCTGCATAATTTTTGCTGGTAGCTTTCTTGCAACAACTCAGTAAACCTAAAAAATCTATCAGTTTGAGATCATAAATGTTTACATTTGTGTGTATGCAGTATGATTTAATTTCTGCAATACTAGAATTTTGTGTCCACAGCTGAAATAATGTTTCTTGTGTTTGATATGTTTCAGTCTTTACGGTGTTTGATGCATTAAAGTCGAAAGCAAGGACATTAAAGATGTGTCAAACTCAGTTATTGCACACCAAAATGCAGCTCATAATCCGGGGCCAGAACACCAAGTTCACTGAAAAACAGAGTGAAGTGTCAAGACACTTAGGGTGCTTTCACACCTATAGGTTTTAGTTCTTTTCAATCAAACTCGAGTTCGTTTTCTCCGTTAGCGTGGTTCATTTTGTCTGGTGAGAACACGGTAATCGCACTCAGGTGCACACCAAACCAATCGTGTCAAGACCACCTGAAAGAGGTGATCTTGATTCAAATCAACTGGTGAACTCTGGTGCGGTCCTGCAGATGAGAAAGGGACCATTCTAAAACAGGACCAACGGCAAACCGTAAAAACATTTTATGCCACTGTACATACCTGATGGATCTTTGATAATATCTGTGGATGAGCATGTCTGGAAAATAGGGACAGTGGAGGCAGTAGCTATGCTGAACAGTAATTTTATTAGCAAAGAGCTAGCAGCACATGAAGCTTACAGAACTGTGCTATGCTAACAATAAGGAGGTACAGGCTGGTATTTCTGTAGAGGCGGAGCCGTCAGCCTCCTATTATAGGCATGGCGTGATGACGTCACCCGTGCCTGCACCATCACGTCCGCACCATGTATTGATGTTATTACATTACATTCACCTCCCCCCAGGAAAAACCAAAACCATTATTAACATTATTATGATAGGCATAAGAATAAATGTGAACCTGGGCAACCGGGTGGACTACTGGCAGGCCCTGCATGGTTGAGTGGGCTATTCTGCCACTGTGTTTCCAACCATGCTCTGTCTAAACATTGCAAAACAGTCATTTTCTTACTGTTCAACCTCAGGGCCCTCAGGCGAGCCCACGGTGGACGCGGTCCTGGAAGTGCCGGCCGTAGCGTACCTGGGTGCCATCTTGCTGGAATCACGGCTCACTCGTCAGCAAAGTTCCATGCCAGGTCCCACACTAATTTGGTCAGCTCCAGCATTGCGTCTCGATCCGGGGCAGCTGCTGATCTTACCCTCCGTGAACGGCTGGCGTGCCACCTCAAACCATCGGCCATGTGGAAGGTGGCTGGCCCCAACTGTGCGGTGATCATCATCAGCGGTGGCTGGAGCATCTGCAGGTCCAAGTATACAAATCGGTGGGCACGAACTCAAGTGAGTGGCAATCTGCTGGGCTGCACTCAGCGCTGCTGCTCTCTCATGCCCGATGTCGGCTGCTGTTGTGGTGGCGTGCCGTTTACGCCGGCGGCAGGATGCGCTCTGGATTGACGTTGCTCTGCTGGGTCCTGCTCAGCCACAAACTCTGTCTCCTGTAGCGCTATGGCGGCTCCCTGAGGCTTATGCTTGGCGAGGATCAGAGACGAATCTGGATTATGCCCTCTCTCTCCTGGTGCTGGTTGTGGTTGCAGCGGTATGTTGCTTTTGCTGGTGACGGGATGCGCGCTGGGTTGTCGTCGTTCACTGGGGTCCCTCTTGGCCATGAACTCCCTCTCTTTCAGCTCTGCGGTGGCTCCTTGAGGCTTATGCTGGGCAAAGATCGGAGGCGAGTCCAGTTTATGCCCTCTCTGTGTGTGCTGGTATTGCTGCCCGCTGGTTGGGCAGGGGTGTGCTTGTGCTCGGTGCATTGGGGAACCACAGTTACTGCATGTTTGGTGTCTCATGATGTTCTGTTGTCCCTTGGTATTCACCTCGGCATCCTCCGAGAAGGTCGTGGTGTAACCGGGTTCTTCTGCCGGGGTAACTGCTTGTGCTAGCAGGGTCCGTTGCTGTGGGTTACTGAGCTGTGATATTAGCTTGTCAGCGGCCTCTAGATGGAATGCTAACTCCACCGCCTTTGCCAGTGGCAGGTTGTCTGGTGCCATCAGCAGCTTCACCCGTAGCTGCGGATTGTTGGTGTACTCCTCTAGCTGGTCCTGCACCATTCCATCCTCTAGTTGCCCAAACTTGCACATGTTGTCCAGACAATGGAGGTCTGTGACATACTGTTGGGTCGTCTCTCCCACTCCCTGTCGGCGTTGGCAGAGCTTGATTCGTCTAGCTACCTCACTCTCCAGCTGGGGTACCAGACACACTTCCATCTTCAGGAAAAATGTAATTTTTTCCTCCAGAAGACCAATTTTTCTCCTTGTCACCATTGTTATGTCTGGAAAATAGGGACAACGGAGGTGATGGCTATGCTGAACAGTAGTTTTATTAGGAAAGAGCGAGCAGCATGTAAAGCTTACAGAACTGTGCTATGCTACAATACGGAGGTACAGGCTGGTGTTTCTGTAGAGGCGGAGTGCCAAAAAGAGGACAAGCTGCCACCGTCAGCCTCATATTATAGGCACAGCGTGATGATGTCACCCGTGCCTGCACCATCATGTCCACGCCGTGTATTGGCATTATTACATTACATAACATATGTCACAATTATGGAGGATTAATGAATGTTAACATGTTACTTTCCATCCATAGCCGCACTTCATTTTCAAACTGTACAATTTGCCGGAAGTGGTATATGCATGTAATGTAATGAACAATAACCAAGGTGATGAAAACCCCCCATAGATTAAGCTGCGATTTGTATTATTCTCTCCCCAGAAATGCATAAATGCACAGTTGTCACCCTACTTCCTGAATTTACCTTTCCTGTTCTTGTGGCGAAAAAATCTGACCAATAAGAACAGAGAACATTCTGACGTAAGTCTCGCAGGATTTAACATGATGGAATTTGGTCCACTTGAATTTTTGCCTGTGTGAAAGGGAAAAAAAATGATACAAAGTGACAAACTTGTCTACTGATTCAGACCAAAGTAAACAAAATTAGGTGTGAAAGCACCCTTAGAGAGCACATTCCTTTGCCAATGTCTGACTGACTGTGAGCAAAATTATGGAAAAAGCATGGATTTGCATGAAATTTTCAGCCAAGGTGGCCCTTGGGCTATGGATGAACCCAGTAGGTTTTTGAGATTATCCAGATCAGGATGTAGATTCTGAATTACTTTTTAAAATTTTCTTCAACATTGTGAGATAGGGCTCTTGGCTCTCCTCCAAAATCTAATGGGTTCACCCATAGCCCAAGGGCCACCTCAGGTGAAAATTTTATAAAAATCAGTCCAGGGGTTTTTGCTTAACCCTGCTGACAAACAAAACAACAACAACAACAACAAACAAACAAACCTGATCACTCTTGGCAGAGGAAATAAAAAGATAGCCGCAGCTGTGGCCATGTTTCTCTCCATAGTTGTATATTGTTGTTTATTAAATCACTCTTTATTGTCATTCAACTGTACAACCAATCATGTACAGTAGAACGAAACTGTGTTTTACCTATCTACAGTGTTAATCACACACACCCCAAGTGTAGAATCAGAGGGCTGCTGCCATGCAAGGCACCGCCACAGATTTCCCTTCTCCATTCCATTATTGCTGTGCACCAAGCTGGACGGCAGAAAGTTCCACTTTTATATGGTCTTCGGCATGACCCGGCCGGGATTTGAACCCCTGCCTCCAGGTGTGGGGCAGATGCTCTACCAACTGAGCCACCACTCCGGCTGCATTCCCTTTTAATGTTGACATCCATACAACATAGTGTCTAGAATACTACTATATTAAATACACTACCTTCTTATATGCTATTTTGTTACAACATTTCATAACTTTGCTTACTGCAATAAATGTACGGCTGACTTATGTCAGAATTAGTATGTTGGCATTATTATTGCTATAATAGCTTTGTGATGATAAATGTGAAGATCTCATATCTACTTTATAGGACAATACAACATAATTATTAAGTGCTAGTGTTAGAACTACTAACTCGTGTTAGAACTACAAACCTTTTACAGTTTCTACTAATTTTATACACTGCTCAGTGGCTGTTCAGATCATTAATGGTACTTAGCATAGTGAAGTTTACTAGGTGCTAAGATTGTTTAGATAAGAGTAAAGGCTTCTATTTCACTCTGTCTCAAGTTAAGGTAATAGACCTTGGAGGGACAATAATTTCCTGATCTAACACATAGCAAGAAAAGCAGTATTTCTTTAAAATATTCAATGACTTTGCTAAGTTTGTATTTCAGACTCATTGTAAACAAGGGGAAATGTCACCCTTTAGGTGCATTATATCTTACATCTGTAATGATTGTTTAGGTTAAAATTTAAATTCTAAATATAAAATGTATACAGGAATTGTTGTGATCATATCACTTAAGTCAATTTTAGACCTGCAGAACAGCTGCAGAATTAGGTTATAAATTGCTATTTAATTGTCTTGATTAGATTGATATCTATATTTTACTTTGACAATTTCTGCTTCATGATGGATATGTTTTTAATTTTTTTTCTTAGGCATGTTGAAAGAACAGGCATCTTTTTACTTCTAAATTTTTGCAGCTTTTCCTGACTAAATTTTGGAGAATTTGTTCAGGTGAAATATAAAAACATGCACTAGGTTGTAAGTGGTTAACAAAAGACTGAATAGTTAGAGTGACACTTGAGTTTTTTTTCTTAACATGTCTGTACCATGTTTTTTTTTATGACTTACGAGACATATCAAGAGTGAAATCACTCAAATGTCTTATGTCTCTGTTTTTTTATGTAAAGTTTCACTTAAGCCCCGCCCCCTGCAAAAAGGTGAGTTGAGACGGAATGTTTTTGGTGATGTAACTATGCAAAGCAGCTGGCATGTGGGTAGTGTTGAGCCAATCAGCCTTGCGTTCAGTTGACAAAACCGCTTGCAACAGTTCGGAATTGTTTGTTAGTTTCCGTAACTGAACGACACACTCAACGAACCATTTTCTCATTAACCAAACTCCTTGGGGAGGTGACTCACATAGCGAACAAAGATGGCGGCTAGGTAAGATAGTTTGCGATGTCCTTTTTGTTTTCTTTTCTTTTCGGAGCAATTCCATCAATTTAAGAGTAGAGGTTATGTCAGTTTGTAAGTAAAACAATACCATGCATAAAATATTGTTATAACAGAGAATTTTTAGGTAATTCTAAGAGGCTACAGGCTACAGGAGGCTACAGTCTATGCTGTTCAGCTAGTTCACGGACAGCTGTAAGTAGCCCAACTACCAGTGCCTTCGCCTTTGGCTCTGAGTTGGAGCTCTGACATGCCTGAGGCTCAGCGTCAATCACTCAATGAGCTGGTCTAAACGGTGTGAAATCCTCTTTCCACAGTTAATTTTTCCCTTAAACACGCTAAATTGTTCATGTACTATAGATCTACACAACTACAGAATGCGCGAGCCGAACAGAAATACCGTTCGCTGAGAACTACCCATTCATTTAGGTTAGTTCACCTTGCAAATTATGTTCGGCGACGCACGCCAGGACTCTTTGGGCTAACTGAAGTTATCTTCCAGGCTAGTTAGCATTTTTTAACAAACCGCTTTGAAAACTTGACCCAAATTAAGATGGGTTTTTACCATTAAACTGCTTTTAAGGACCAGTGCAGTTTCAGTCATTATTCTGGACCACTATGCATACAACTGAGCATGACCTTCAGCCAGTAAGTCTTTTTATCACAGAATTTATTCTCATAATGTAATGCTAGCTACTTTTAGCTTTGTGGGATGTGGGTGGGCCTAATAATCACAGATCCTGGCGTTTGAAGGAGGGGGGAAAGTGAAAAGATTTTGACATGAAACTGTAAGTCAATAAAAGGTTTTGTTTGTAGAAAAAGGGGCATAACATAAGATACCATTTTAGACAATGTAGATTTGTTTTTTTTACAGGGGGTAATTTCCTCTTGTAAAATTGACTTTTCTTGTACATTTGAGACTTCATTATAAGTTTGTGGATTATTTTATGGCTAATTTTTGTATTTGCCATGTCAGGTCAGGCATTGGTTTGCTTGCTACCGGATAACCATGAAAACCAGTACTACCTGTCTCATGGGTCGGGCCGTCGGCAACTCAACCAGCAACCCCGCCCTTCCGAGGGTGTGGAGGGTGAAACTGGGCATCCTGGCAGAACTAAAAACAATATCTGTCACAGGTCTGTGGTGGACCACTCCCAGTTACACGGGGTGAGACTGGACATCCTGGCAGATAAGTACATCTGTCGCAAGGTCTGTGGTGGACTTTTGCCAGTCAGTGCATCGTGACATGCACTACACAAAGAGCAGAGATAAACAATCATCTGGTCAGTCACTGCAAAAGATACTGGAGTCAGTTTGTCTTGGCCTGTCCTTGCCACTGATAATACCTCTATCTGCCAAGAATGTGCAGCAAAAAGTCCAGCAAAAGCTAGCGGTACTCAAATACTTTGCAGTTTTATGAAATGGTCAGTCAGAAAACAACTCATACTGGCTCGGACATCACCTGAGACAAGGCCAGGAGTTCCTGGCAACGGATGGCAAAGGACAGAGCTACGTGGAAGAATCTGATCAGACCTAAATGAAACAGTCATTGTCGCCGCCAACAGACTGCTATGATGATGATGATTGTACACTACCGTTCAAAAGTTTGGGGTCACCCAGACAATTATTTTGTGTTTTCCATTAAAAGTCACACTTATTTACCACCATGAGTTGTAAAATGAATAGAAGATATAGTCAAGACATTGACAAGGTTAGAAATAATGATTTGTATTATTTTTTCCAGATACTCAACCTGCTCAAAGGTCAGTTTTATAGCTTCTCTAACCAGCTAAACTGTTTTCAGCTGCGCTAACATGATTGCACAAGGGTTTTCTAATCATCCATTAGCCTTCTGACGCAATGAGCACACACACTGTACCATTAGAACACTGGAGTGATAGTTGCTGGAAATGGGCCTCTATACACCTATGTAGATATTGCACCAAAAACCAGACATTTGCAGCTAGAATAGTCATTTACCACATTAGCAATGTATATTAGATATTAGAGTGTATTTCTGATTAGTTTAAAGTTATCTTCATTGAAAAAAAACAGTGCTTTTCTTTCAAAAATAAGGAAATTTCTAAGTGACCCCAAACTTTTGAACGGTAGTGTATATCCACCGCACTGATTCTTTAACAAACTGCATTTTGCACTTACACCTAGACGTGTTGCTGCTTGTGGTTTTTGGTACTGAAGTAGGTGCTAAAGTACACAGGATGTTTGATCTCCTTTGCAGATAATGGCATCAAAATTAGTTTTGCTTTAAATAACGTCTTCATTAACTGGAATGTTATCTGCTTACATTTGAACTGCATGCTGATGTGCAATAGATGATTCTTTAAAAAAAAAAAGCTTTTCCTTAATTATTTAGCTGTAAACGCTTGTGCCGTAGTTTATGTGCACGATGCCACAAAGTGTAAAAAACAGTGACACTTGTAGAAATGGGTAAATATGAAAGAAAAGAAATAGACAATAGGCAGAAAGTCCAGGTTAGTTGTAAAATATATTTATTTGACTAGTAAAATCTGCACTTCCAAAATATAAGGACAATAACACAAACTCCCAGAAGGGCCCTAAAAGTGATTGGCATAAGGCAGATATTTTCCATAATATTCAATACAATCTATTATGATTTCCACCTTGGAAATACATACAGGGTTCAACCCATATAGTCTGCTGTGAATTAGTACCCTATACAGAGCCTGACCCCAGGCTAACACTTTAATCTTGTTGGCAGATTCTTTTCTTCCTTGACAGGGATAAAATCTTCCTTGGCATCGGCTGTAAGATGACTGTACGTTTTAAGCATTAGCACATACACTGAGGTTATGACAAAAAACATAAATTGGAATTTTAAAAATATTAAATGCAATTCAAAGGAGTTCTTTATTCATGGCTTTTACTACAATATCAGGGCTTCAAAAGGAAAAGGGCTTTTGGTTTTAACATTTTGGAATCACATAAGACTGATTGTGGGCAAGCTGCCAGGGTAAAGAAAAAGACATAATTCATAACATTAACTGAAACCCATCTTGGGATGGACATTTCAAAGAGTAGGTTGCAAAAAATGGAAAACAAAACCGCTGCCATGGTGTTCCTGTTCAAGTCACACGAGCTTGTCTCTCCTCGTGCCCTATGTTTGACAATTCGGATCAATAAGCAGGTCAGTGCCTGTACGCATCACGTCCTCATGGGGCTGCACATGTAACGCTGGGTGTGCTTTTGCGCCAGAGGGGGATTTTCTGAGTTGATCGGTGGTGATGGAGGCGGCTGCAGCGTTTCATTAAGCTGCTGTGGTGCAGAGGCTAGCAGTCGTCCAGAGATTACTGACTGACTGGCAGCGGGTCTTACACTCTTCACATATCCACCCCCTCTTCACTGCGACCTGCGTGTGCTCCCTGCTAGTCTGAGAACACCATCTGACAGTAATTCATCTTCATTCACCTTTGCAGGGTCTGCACTAATATGCAGAATGCTGGAAAAACAAAGTGTTTATCTTTTGAAATAAGTTATTTTACTGTGCGCTGTACAACCTGTCACTATTAAGACCACACAGCACTAACAGCAGTGGGGCACAGGAAACAACGTTTTTGCAAATAAACTGGACGGAGAGAGATATGTGTGCTTTGTGGATCGCTGCAAGAGAGGTACAATTCTGCATATCTGACTAGAGGGAGGGGGGAGGAAGGGATTGGACAGAAAGGGCCACAAGTAGGGGGATGGGTTACTACTGGAAGGAAGCACGGAGAGAGCGACCCTTGAGCGGCTGGGGAGGGCGGTAGTTGTCCACCATGCAGCATTCAGCCTCACCCTCGGAGGAGAAGAGCAGCTTCCGGAATTTAGCCATCTGTGAAAAAGGAGAGGACGGTAATAACTTTAGTCACCCCTGCTGAGCCCCTGTGACTGTCACGCACTCATATGGCATTACCGTCCCCGCTGACATTAACCCAGAAGCTTCCTCTGGGAACCTGGCTCGGCAGCTATATTGTTAAAATGTGAATAGTTTTCCAATGACGTCTGGATAAACAAAATATATAAAAATTAAGCATCAAAGATCAGCTAACAGAGATAATAAGATGTGATATTTTGTGATTTTTTTTTTTTTTTTAGTTTTACTCGTCTTATAAACTAAAGTTATCTCCTGGCTATATTATTAACCAATATTTAACTTTCTGCTTCCTGTTTTAATAAGTTAATAACAAGCTAAATTTGAACAATTCCTGACTGCACCTTTGTGTTTGGCTAAAAGAAGACGGATCTCATTGTTTTCCTTCCTGTTAACTGACTAAGTTAAAATTACCTCACGACTTCAGCTTAGCACTTTCCTAAGTATATTTTTTAATAATGTTAGCTGGTAACTGGAAGTACCGTCGTGTATGATTATCAGACAAGAGGAATGCCACTTTATTTTTGACATATCCCACTTTACCTTAAACCAAGTTTAGCCTCACGCCTAGCTAACAGACACGTTACAGCTAACTTTTTTGCACCTTGAAAGTAAGATAGCAATTAGCTAACTCTAGTAAGAATGATATTGCTCTCCGTATCTGGCTCACTCTTGGGAAAGAAAATATATAAAACATAAATAAATCTGTGACGTTATTTCTGATAGTAGCTATGAGTTTTCAGAAGTGTTATCCAATTCTTAACTAGCTGGTTGCAGGCTGTTAGCTAAGCTAAGCTAAAAAGTCATTTCCCCCCAAATTTCCTCAGCAGACATGAGAGCCTCACTTATATTGCTACCATTTGGGCAAATATTTCATTATGATATCAAATAATTCCGTAAGAATAAGAAACTGGATTTGAACTACCTATTTTGATTAGTTAACTCTGGCTAGTCATTCCCTGGTAGTAGGGCAGGCAACAAATCGATTTTAAATCATTCATGAATGAATGAATGAATGAATGAATGATTTTGAATGAAAAAATGAATGAAAAAATTTTTTTTTTACATTGTCAAAGACTCCCTCATGGATCGTCACCTTATCGTGGTGGGGGGGTTTGCGTGCCCCAGTGATCCCAGGAGCTATGTTGTCCGGGGACAACATAGTGTCCGGGGCAATTTGCCTCTGATAGGGTCTCCCAAGACAAACTGGTCCTGGGTGAAGGGCCAGACTAAGAACGATCCAACAGACTCTCATGATAAATTGTATATCAAGGATTCAGTGTACCCCGCCCGGTATGGGGTTACCGGGGCCCCACCCTGGAGCCAGGCCTGGGGGAGGGGCTCGAAGGCTAGCGTCTGGTGGCCGGGTTTCCACCCATGGGACCCGGCCGGGCTCAGCCCGAAGGAGTTACATGGGTCCGCCCTCCAGTGGGTTCACCACCTGCAGGAGGGATCATGGGGGTCCGGTGCTATGTGGATTAGGTGGCGGTCAAAGGCGGAGACCTTGGCGGACTGATCCCAAGCTTTCTAAACTGGCTTTTGGTACGTGGAATGTCACCTCTCTGGTGGGGAAGGAGCCTGAGCTGGTGCACGAGGTTGAGCGATACCGGCTAGATATAGTCGGCCTCACCTCAACACACAGCTCCGGTTCCGGAACCAGTCTCCTGGAGAGGGGCTGGAGCTTGGCCTTTTCTGGAGTTGCCCCGGGCGAGAGGCGACGAGCAGGGGTGGGTATTCTTGTATCGCCCCACCTTGCTGCCTCTATATTGGAGTTTTTCCCGGTGGACGAAAGGGTTGCCTCCCTGCGCCTTCGGGTTGGGAAACGGGTCCTGACCATCATTTGTGCCTATGCACCAAATGATGTTTCAGAGTACCCACCCTTTTTGGAGTCTGTGACTGGGGTGCTGGAGGGTGCTCCTCCTGGAGACTCCATTGTCCTACTGGGGGACTTCAATGCGCACGTGGGCAACGACAGTGAAACCTGGAGGTGGGTGAGTGGGAGGAACGGCCTGCCCGATCTGAACCCGAGTGGTGTTCAGTTATTGGACTTCTGTGCTAACCACAGTCTGTCCATAACGAACACCATGTTCAAGCATAAGGGTGTCCATATGTGCACCTGGCACCAGGACACCCTAGGTCGCAGGTCGATGATCGATTTTGTTATCGTATCATCAGACCTGCGACCGTATGTCTTGGACACCCGAGTAAAGAGAGGTGCAGAGCTGTCAACTGATCACCACCTGGTGGTGAGTTGGATCCGATGGCAGGGGAGGAAGCCATTCAGACCTGGTAGACCCAAACGTATAGTGAGGGTGTGCTGGGAGCGTCTGGCTGAGGCCCCTGTCCGGGAGGTCTTCAACTCCTACCTCCGGAAGAACTTCAACCACATCCCGAGGGAGTCTGGAGACATGGAGTCTGAATGGGCCATGTTCTCCACCTCTGTTGTTGAAGCGGCAGCCCAGAGCTGCGGCCGCAAGGTGGTCGGTGCATCTCGTGGTGGCAACCCCCGAACCAAGTGGTGGACACCAGTGGTGAGGGGGGCCATTAAGCTGAAGAAGGAGTCCTATCAAGCTTGATTGGCTTGTGGGACTCCCGAAGCAGCTGAGGTGTACCGGCAGGCCAAGCGGAGTGCAGTTCGGGTGGTTGCTGAAGCAAAAACCCGGGTATGGGAGGAGTTTGGTGAGGCCATGGAACAAGACTTTCGGTCGGCTTCAAAGAGATTCTGGCAAACTGTTCGGCGGCTCAGGAGGGGAAAGCAGCTCCCCGTCCACACTGTGTATGGTGCGGATGGGACACTGTTGACTTCAACTGGGGATATCGTCGGGCAGTGGAAGGAATACTTTGAGGATCTCCTCAATCCCACTGATACGCCTTCCACAGAGGAAGCAGGGTTTGGGGACGAAGGGGATGACTCGCCTATCACAGGGGCTGAGGTCGCCAAGGTGGTTAAAAATCTCCTTGGTGGCCGGGCCCCGGGGGTGGACGAGATTCGCCCTGAGTACCTCAAGGCCCTGGATGTTGTTGGGTTGTCATGGTTGACACGCCTCTGCAACATTGCGTGGAGGTCGGGGGCAGTGCCTTTGGCATGGCAAACCGGAGTGGTGGTTCCTCTCTTCAAAAAAGGGGACCGGAGGGTGTGCTCCAACTTTAGAGGGATCACACTCCTCAGCCTCCCTGGGAAGGTCTATGCCAAGGTACTGGAGAGGAGAGTCCGGCCGTTGGTCGAACCTCGGATTCAGGAGGAGCAATGTGGTTTTCGTCCTGGCCGTGGCACATCGGACCAGCTCTTTACCCTCTCGAGAATTCTTGAGGGTTCGTGGGAGTTTGCCCAACCAGTTTACATGTGTTTTGTGGACTTGGAGAAGGCATTTGACCGCGTCCCTCGTGGATTTTTGTGGGGGGTGCTTCGGGAGTATGGGGTATCGGGCTTGTTGTTACGAGCTATTCGGTCTCTGTACAACCGTTGTGAGAGTTTGGTTCGTATTGCCAACACTCGGTCGGAGTCATTCCCAGTGAGAGTTGGACTCCGCCAGGGCTGCCCTTTGTCACCGATCCTGTTCATAATTTTTATGGACAGGATTTCTAGGCGCAGCCAGGGAATGGAGGGTGTCATGCTTGGTGACCACAGGATCTCATCTCTGTTGTTTGCAGATGATGTTGTCCTGTTGGCTTCATCCAGCAATGACCTACAGCTCTTGCTGGGACGGTTTGCCGCTGAGTGTGAAGCGGCTGGGATGAGAATCAGCACCTCCAAGTCCGAGTCCATGGTCCTCAGCCGGAAAAAGGTGGATTGTCCTCTCCGGGTTGGGGACAGGCTCCTGCCCCAAGTGGAGGAGTTTAAGTATCTTGGGGTTTTGTTCATGAGTGAGGGGAAAATGGAGCGAGAGATCGACAGACGGATTGGAGCAGCATCTGCAGTGATGCGGACGTTGTACCGGTCTGTTGTGGTGAAGAGGGAGCTTAGTTCTAAGGCAAAGCTGTCGATTTACCAGTCAATCTACGTTCCTACTTTCACCTATGGTCACGAGCTTTGGGTAATGACCGAAAGAACGAGATCGCGGATACAAGCGGCTGAAATGAGCTTTCTCCGTAGGATTGCTGGACTCACCCTCAGAGATAGGGTGAGGAGCTCAGTCATCCAGGAGAGGCTCAGAGTAGAACCGCTGCTCCTCCACATTGAAAGGAGTCAGTTGAGGTGGTATGGGCATCTGATTAGGATGCCTCCTGGACGCCTTCCACTTGAGGTGTTTCAGGCACGTCCCACTGGGAGGAGACCCCGGGGCAGACCCAGGACTCGGTGGAGAGACTATGTCTCCCAGCTGGTCTGGGAACGCCTTGGTATCCCCTCTGAAGAGCTGGAGCAGGTGGCTGGGGAGAGGGAAGTCTGGGCTTCTCTGCTTGAACTGCTGCCTCCGTGACCCGGACCTCCGGAAAAGCAGTAGAAGATGGATGGATGGATGGATGGATTGTCAAAGACTGAATACTGTCAAAACTGATTTTTTTTCCCCATTCACAAGAGTAAATATGGTAGCCTCCAGCTCTAAATCCCTCCACCACCCTTAAAAGTTAATTTTATATAAGTTAAGTTGGCACTTAGACGTGTTTGGATTCATCTTTGATCAACCTATTATAACAAAAGTTTAGTTAGGTTAAAATGAGGTTTGTACTTTATTCCCAATAAGGAATCATGTCTGTGGGTTTTTTTTTTTTTTTTTTTTTTTTTTGGGGGGGGGGGGTAATTTATTTTATATGTAATTTCTTGTTTTCCACCAAAACAGTGATTAAAATCAAAAAAACGAATGTGACATTAAAAAAAAATGGGGGATTTTATTTTTAGGCCACATTGCCCAGCCCTACCTGGTAGTTGCTGTTTTATTTGTAGGAGTGTAATGCCTACGTACACGTTTCTCTTACTTAGCTGATAAATAATAATCACTGTGTAATTACTTCCTTGTCATTATCTCCTGAACAGCCTTGTACGGTCCTAAGTCTGAAGGTTAAATCCACAAGTCTCACAAACAGACTACAGACTCAATGGTATGAAATAAACATTTGACCACAGTGTTAGTTTTCACATGGCCACAGCGCTCAAGGCAATGTTTGGATTAATGGGTGGTTAGGAGGTAAATATCCATTTCAGTCACAGCATTCCTGCAAGTGTCATTTTGGAACAAACACAAATGCAGGTTTGATGTGTTCACCTAATCACGCCGCAGAAATCAGGCGCTCACTGCAGCTATGCCTTTTCGCCCACAGACTGTGCTGCATATGTGGCACGACTGCTTCCTGATAACTCCCCACAGAATGACTAAAATACTTTGGTAAAGCCGCCTGACCTGCATCTGTGACCTTTCATTTGCCCTCATCCTCTCTGTTGGAAGAGTGCCTTTCTTCTTCATTTTGAAAGTGAAAAAGGCTGCTGTATTACATTTCCAGCCATGACAGAGGTTTCTTATTCTTCTACGAGCCGAGCCAGTTAACGTGAACAATTAGGCCCTTGATTTAGGTCATACAACAAGAGAGGATTTGCAGACAGGGCTATTCTAGACCGCAGGCACACGGCCAGTCCTTCCGCTGTAGCTGAATGGGCTCTCTTAGTAGCAGACATACCTGCTCAGAGCTGATGCTGATTGGCTCTTTGCACACGATCCATGTAACGCTCTCTAGCAGAGGAGGTGTGGTCAGGGATCCATCGTATGTCCAATAGTGTAGACATCCAGGGAGCAAAGTAGAGGGGTCAAAGTTCGCAAAAGAGGTCTGCTTGCCCTGAAAATGCAGAAATAAACAATATAATCACTGTTGAAAAGTATGATAAATAAAGGCAAAGCTATTTTTTTTTTAAAAAAAAGTGAAAACGCACTTTGGACTTGATCATATCAAAAGCATCGAGAACATTGCTTAAGTTGGCATTTTCATCACCAATCTGAAAAACAGGAATACACATTATGTGCACAGCTAATTAAATGTATTTTCCCTTCTGATACAAATTCATGGTATAAAAAATTCTGCTCACCTTCAGGAAAACTCCAATGACAGCCAGCCCATCCGGCTGGCTAGCAGCATCAGCAAAGCTAGCATATTTGGTGTTCCAGTGCACCAGATGAAGCTGAGCAATAAAGATACACATCTGGGTTAAAACTAATGACTTTGATCCAATTTTAGAACAACTGAATAGTCTCAAATCTGGTAGGTGGATCTGTGGGTAAATTATTTTCACTATTTTGCTAAAAGCATGCACACCAATAAAACAAATATATTGCACCCAGCAGAACTTCCTACCACGCTTACTTTGGATGCATAATTTCTTTTTTTTTTTTCATAATCTTATCTTCCTGTCAGGGTGCTGTTGAGCTTGGCTTATTAGCTAATTAGCTGGCAAGTGGAAATACTGTCTGAGTAATGGGAGTCATAATGATGTGACACATCCCCACCTCAGCAGGATATTTGGTCCCTGCCACAGTATGCTCAGAGCCCCTGTCGTCAGAAGCTCCCCAGTGGAAATGAAACTGTTTGAGCCTGTACGTCCCTGAGATTGGTCCATCTGTCAAAGCTGCAGGAAAAAAACAAAAAAATCCCATCAGTTCAGCCCACACTGAATGTGGGTAGAATTGCATTCATTTTAGCAGTTGTGAGGCTGCAGCTCTGTGTAAAATCTGGGGGAAAAAATGCTGGAAAGGATAACTCAAACTTGGGCAGAAAAATACAAAGCGCTGACTTAACCCACTGTCATCGTGGCACACTTCCTGCTTCACTCAGCAGTTCCTGTTGAGTAAGTCCCACTGAGGGTTCACAAAATCTGAAGCAATGTCCAGGTATTGTAGACAAACCTCCTTTCAGTGTTGCATAATATATCTATTTGGAGTATCCAAGTGGTTCAAACAGTAGCAGTTAATCCTGTACATTGTTCTATTTCTGGAACAGGGTCACACTTCTACAGTGCACACCGATTGCTCCAAAACAGGATATTTGTTTGTCAGCAGTCGACCTAAAATGATAAGGAATTTGAGGTTGCAAAATAGGCAGAGGTATTTTCCTGAGTGCACAAATGATGCATGAGTGTGTTTATTCATAGCTTTTTTTCCTTTAAAGGATCACATTGGAACTAGGAGTGAATTACTGAGGAAGATTCAGAGGCCATAATGGATTCTGAGAAGAGGTGCTTATGTTTTTGTAATTTCTTATTGTGCACATGCACAATCCTCAACATTATACATTATGTAACCATATCCTTATGATATAACCTGAAGGACAATTCTGAAAACAAGATAAAAAACAACAAAAAACCCTATAAAAACTGAATGGGACAGCACTCATTTATACTGAAACATGTTTTTTTTTTTCCCCCACAAGGAAAAAGTGGTCACTCATTCTTAGACGCACTCTGAATATTAATAGCTAACCAGGCCTGTGCGGTGATCTGTGGAGAGTAACCTTCACTTTTATGTGAGCTTTCGACCTAGCTGAGTGGCAGCAGAAAAGAACTGGCGTGGGAAAAGTGTGCAAAGGTTGCATTACCAATTCGATTAGATCTGCATGCTTTGTGCTTGCCTTTTCAATGGGACTCCTGCTGCCTTACTCAGGATCCTAAAATGCAAACGGATTTAATCTGATGTCAAGGAAACTGGTGTGCATGTTTGCATGATATCAAGACTTATGTTGGAGCTGCAGAATTAATCAAAACCAGCCATGCATTAACATTAAATGGGAATTTTGTGGCTACTGCATCATCTATGTGAGGACCCTGGGTGCTTTTATTTGCACAATCTCCTCTTTAAGTCTAAAATAGCAATTTCCACTCATTAATAGCCGCTGCACCCCTATATGCAATATCGGTGTCACACTAACTTGAGCTGTCGGTGTCATCTACGAAGGTCACTTGGAAGGAATGTCCGTTGTTGAGGATATCGAGGCAGGTGGACGGGTCGTACTTCACGCTGAGCGGCTTCAGCCCCGCGTCGTAATTTGCGTCGCCAGGTACGATGTCAATGGGGGACTGGCGGGGTCCGTTGGCGACGGGGAAGTTTTCAGCCCATTTTTCTGGTCCTAAAAAAAATATGCATGATGGCAGTGGGATTAATAAGGTTTATCAAGCTGGTGTTTCGTTCTTTTAATAATGAGCACATTAGGGGATGGTGTGTGTGCGCGCGCGCGCGCTCAAGTCGCGCGTGAAATGTCCCAAAATGGGCACAATAACAAAAAAATAAATCTCTGCAATAAAAGGTGAATGCATCTCTATTTTTCATCCTGATTATAGCCCCCCACCCCCACCCAATGCCATCCATACGTTAAAGCAGCGCCTCACCGTTGTCTTCTCCGTATCCCCAAGACATTGTAACGGTTCGGTTGTAAGAGTAAGCAGAGCTGTAAATGCCTTAAGCGAGCCGTCCCCTATAGAGCACAGCAGCTAGTGCGCACCTGACAGCCGCACGGCTTATATACGGTCCCCTGTGAGCGCTGGTGTTGCCCACATGATGTCCGCGCAGTGACCGGGAGGAGTTTGGATGCGCTGCAGCGCTGCAGCACCACGATCAATGACATCCTCTCTCTCTCTCTCTCTCTCTCTCTCTCTCTCTCTCTCAACTGAGCACTCACCACCTTCTTGTCTGTCACTAACTAACTAACTAACTAACCTGCACTTATATAGCGCTTTTCTAGTCACAAAGACCACTCAAAGCGCTTTCATTAATACTAACCCTCTATTCTAAGGGCCTATAGGAAACAGATATCTAGGGACAATTTAGAACAACCAATTAACCTAACATGCATGTTTTTGGCATGTGGGAGGAAACCAGAGAAATCCCGGAGTAAACCCACGCAACACGGGGAGAACATGCAAACTCCACACAGATCACTGTTGGTTGGGGGCTGGGATCGAACCCACGATCCCCACAATCCCCTGGCCAAGGGTAAACTGTGCTGCCGCAGTGTTAACCACTGCGCCACCGTGCAGCCGTAAGCATACATGGCCTACATCAGTCATCTTTACAGAATCGTGCAATTAAGGCAAATAGGCTCGATACAGTGACAGATAGTTTTGTAAAGTCTGCAAATTTAACAGGAAAGCCAGTTTCTTTTTTTTAATCTCCCCCTTTTATCTATAAAAATGCACAAGTTTCAAGTGATACCATAAGCATATCATATATTTATTGAGAACCAGTGTACTAATAAAAATAAAAAAAAAAGCTTATCACTATAAATTCAAGAGATCTGTGTGTGTCTGTGTGTCACGATCATAGGACTACCTAAAAGATCATAGTGTGGAGAATGGGGAAAGATGAGGCTGTTTATTTCTCAAGCCAGATTTATTCACATTCTCCAACATCATCCAAACACAGAAAGAGAATAAGAGAATGAATCTTCCCACATCTGTCCCTTTTATACCCAGGACATCAAACATACAGTCACATGGTACTTAATCCAAGTCACAATGTAACATCCCCACCGATCTTAACACACTCCACCTCTCAGTCTCTGGCCGCTGGGCGAAATCCCCCAAGGCTGTCTCTTTGCATGCCAAAGACTAAACTTCACACCCTCGTGTTATCTCCAGAGCGGCTCAGTCCTTTGTTCCGTCTCAGATGTGAAGCCTAAGGTGGTATACGTATGAATCATGCAGTCCTATACATATGTGCATATACTGTATGTGCCCCACAATAGGACCGCCTATGTCATAGGCCCTATGATGTCCCTATGATGACTACATGATGTCCTATGATGTTCCTACGTCTACATGATGTCTATATGACATCATATAGACTAAAAGATTATAGGATCGCCTATGATGTTCCTATGATGTCTACATGATGTCTATATGATGTCACATAGACCATAGGACTGATGTTCCTATTGTAAAGAACTGAGGTCCACACGAATAGTGGTTTCAACAAAGTTCTCTTTTAAAAACTAGGAGCGGGAAACATTTACAGGCGGCAACATCAACACATCGCCATTTTCATATAATATCACCCGGTGAAGGTCAGCTCTGACCTGTGACGTCACCACAGTCTTAAAGACACACCACATATAAATATCACATTATATGACATCTCCCCCTTTTTTTTTAGTTTTTTTTTTTCAGAACAAAACAATTTTTCAATTCAAACATTTTTCATTTCCATTTCACCCTTCCCCACAGCCCATGGCTTAATTATTGAACCAAATATAACCACACTTATCACAGTGAACACGTGAATTTCTCTCTTTTCATTTTTTTTTTTTTTTCTCTACAAATCTAGTCTTTGCACAGGTTTAATCATTCTACCAGACCGGGTAAACAACAGTCCTTGCTTTGAGTCTGGCGGTTTGACACTGGATTCTGGTAAAATAGTGTCAGCGGCAGCTGCAGTTTCAGGCTGCTGATCGACAATCTCTGGCTGCAGGTCATTTGGAGCTGAAGAGGGTATCTCTCTGGCTGATTCAGGATCATGTTGCAAGTGACGGCGGTTGCGTCGCAAAGTTGCTCCCTGGAGTGTTTCAATAAAAAAGGAGCGAGGTGTGCTGCTTTCTCCTGTGACAACAGCGGGTGTTTTCCAGGATTTCTGATGGTCCAGCTTTGTGAGGACTGAATCTCCTGGCTTCAACGAAGATAGGGGTTTAGCTCCATGGCGCTGATTGAAGTAGAATGCTTGTTTCTGTTTCTCCATTGCATCCTTATTCCTGACGACTTCCAGATCAGGCCATCGGGGCTGAAGATTCACTTCGAGTGTAGGAAGAGTTGTTTTGATCTTTCGACCCATAAGTAGCTCTGCAGGACTCACGCCTGTGGTGGTGCAGGGCGTTGATCGAAAGCACATGAGGGCGAGCAAAGGATCTTGCTGCTTTAAGATTCTTTTTGCTGTTTGAACTCCCCTCTCTGCATGTCCGTTTCCTTGGGGGTTATGTGGACTTGAGGTGATGTGCAAAAAGCCAAACTCACTTGCAAACTTTTTAAATTCTTGGCATGAGAATTGAGGCCCATTGTCAGATACAACCACATCTGGACAACCAAACCTCGCAAACACTGCCTTCAGCTTTAAGATCATCTGAGAAGCAGTGGTTACTGGCAGATGAAGTATCTCGAGGAACCGAGAGAAATATGTCTGACACAACAAGGTAAGTGTGCTTGTTATGTTCACACAGGTCAACAGAAAGTCTCTTCCAGGGTCGATCAGGTAGAGGGGTTGACAAGAGAGGCTCTTTTCGCTGAGCTGGTCTCATCTCACGACACACCTGACAGGACTGGACTTTGCGTTTGATTTCAGATGAGATGCCAGGCCACCACACAGATGTGCAGGCTCGCTCTCTGCATTTTGTCAGACCTTGATGTCCATCATGTATTCGATCCAAGATGTCTGCTCTGAGCACATCCGGAATCAACATGCGGCTTCCTCTGGTGATAATTCCATCGCATTCAGACAGTTCATTTTTAATGGGAAAATAGTCTCTGATAGCTGCTGGGACATTGCCTATGTATTCTGGCCATCCTGACTTGATGTACCGCAACACCAACTGTAGGTTACAGTCAGCTGCTGTAGAGGTCTTTATAGTGTCTATTTTATGTGTAGTAGCTGGCAAGTTATCAACAACTGCTGCTATGTAGCACGCTACATCAGAGTGAGTATCAGTCTTGTTTTCTACGCACTGTAGTGGACTTCTTGAGAGTGTATCAGCTACTACCAAGGTCTTTCCCGGAGCATATTCGGCTGTCGGTTTGAACCTCATAAGTCTCATAAGTAGCCTTTGGCACCGTATTGGCACTTTGTCCAGGTCCTTTTTGTTCATGAGAGGCACCAAGGGTTTGTGATCTGTGACCAACTTAAAATCTTCCAGACCACAGAGGTACTTCTCGAATCTCTCACATGCCCAGACACTCGCCAAACACTCCTTCTCTATCTGTGCATATCTAGTCTCGGCCTCTGACAGACGACGTGAGCAGTATGCCACAGGTTTCCAGTTTCCATCGTGCAGTTGCAGTAGTACTCCACCTATACCATAGCTGCTGGCATCGGCTGATACGGCAGTAGGTCGATTCACATCGTAGAATTTCAGAACTGGAGAAGTAGACAGAATGTCTTTGATGCGTTGAAATGCCTCCTGCTGAGAATGGTCCCACATCCACACTGACTTGGATTTCAACAGTTCATATAGTGGCTGGCCCACTGTCGACAGATTTGGGATATATTTCCCTAGGTAGTTAAACATGCCTAGGACACGCTTGAGGTCATGCACGTTCTGTGGTGAAGGGAGCTCGCGGATTGCCTTGACTTTATCAGGGTCGGGTCTCACGCCTGATTTGTCAATTTCTTGGCCCAAGAAGTGAAGCTTGTTTTGTCTAAACTTACATTTTTCTCTGTTCAGTTTAAGTCCGGCTGACTCGATCCTTTCCAGTACCTTGCTGAGACGCTGGTCGTGCTGTTCAGGAGTGTCGCCGTACACCAGTATGTCATCCATGTAGATAGCCACGCCTTCCAGGCCGTTGAGGGTTTCTGTCATTTTGCGCTGAAAAATTTCAGGAGCGCTTGTGATCCCAAATGGAAGACGTTTGAATGCATATCTCCCAAAGGGTGTGATAAAGGTTGTTAATTTACTGCTTTCTGGATGGAGAGGAATCTGCCAAAACCCGGAGGCAGCATCCAATGATGTGAATGTGGTTGCTCCACTAAGTTTTGCAGTGATTTCCTCTGCAGTAGGAAGAACATACCTCTCTCTTCGTACAGCTTCATTTAACCTCTTTAAATCGACACAGATCCGCACTTTTCCATTTTTCCTTGGGACTGGTACCATTGGCGCGCACCAATCTGTAGGATCAATCACAGCTTCAATCACATTATTCTCCTCCATACGCTGCAATTCCTCTTTAACCTTCTGCAAAAGTGGCAAAGGGATACGACGGGCAGTGTGCACTGTGTATGGCTGAGCATTCTCTTTTAACAGGATTTTAACTGGTTCTGTTTTAAGGGTTCCATGCTCACCAAATGCTTTGTGTACTTCTTCGACACGCTTCACAAGCCCCATCGACATTGTTGTGTCTCTGCCCAGCAAATTGTTTGCATTATTGCCACTGATGACATACACAGGAAAAGTATATGGCTTTTCTTTGTATTCTGTGAAGGCTTGAAATTTCCCTATACAGTCCAATTGACCACCCGGGCTGCACAGTGTGACATTAGATGGCTCTAATTCCTTCTTAGGAACTAGTTCGTTAAATGTCTTTTGTCCCATAATGTTTGCGTCTGCACCCGTATCAATTTTAAAATTGACTGGTGTTGTTCCAGTTGTAAGCTGTATGGTCCATGGGTCATCATTTCTATTTGTTTTTGTGACTGCGCCCAAAAAAAATGGTGTCTGGGAAACTGTCTCTTCAGTGACTTCTCTGACTGATTTACTGTGACATTTCTTTTCCCAGTGACCCACCTTTTTACACTTGTTGCATGTTGACTTCATGGCTGGGCACTTTTCAGGATCTCTGTGTTTTAATTTTCCACATCTTCCACACCATGACTCTTTTTGCTCTCCACTTTTTTTCTTCCTTGGTTTAAATGGAGATCTTCCTCTGCCTGCTGCTTTTCCCTGGATCTCCTGCACCGTGGCGTGTGCCTCCCCCTGCTGGTGAACCTGGAGGACAACCTCCTCGGACTGGCGAACTGTTTGAATGGTTTGGGCAAGCGTTAGATCAGCCATCATCTGCAGTTTACGTGACAGCTCTTTATCAAGGATGCCCACAACAATTCGGTCACGGATATGTTCATCTCTCTTTACACCAAAGTCACAGTGTTCTGACATCTCAAAAAGGGCTCTGATAAACATTTCCACTTTCTCACCGGGCCGCTGCAGCCTCTGGTGAAAACAAGCGCGCTCATGGATCACGTTCCGTTTGGGACAGAAGTACTCGTCGTATTTTCCTAACACAACGTCAAACTTCTTTTGATCCGTATCCTCAGCAAATGAGAATGATTTGAAGATGTTTTCAGCTTCGGGGCCCATGGCGTAAATCAGTGAACTGACCTGAACTTCGCCGTCCTCTTTATTCAGTTTTATAGCCGTCCGGAAACGCAGAAAGCGCTCTTTCCAGCCCGCCCATTCATTTGGACGATGAAAAGGAAAACTTTCCGGGGGATTAAACAAGGCCATCTTACTGAAGCAGAGCGTCCGTCAAGCACTTCTGACACCATGTAAAGAACTGAGGTCCACACGAATAGTGGTTTCAACAAAGTTCTCTTTTAAAAACTAGGAGCGGGAAACATTTACAGGCGGCAACATCAACACATCGCCATTTTCATATAATATCACCCGGTGAAGGTCAACTCTGACCTGTGACGTCACCACAGTCTTAAAGACACACCACATATAAATATCACATTATATGACACCTATGATCTCTACATGATGTCTATATGATGTCATATAGACGCTGTCATGACCATAGGACTCGCTAAAAGATCATACGATCGCCTATGATGTTCCTATGATCTCAACATGATGTCTGTATGACTAGACACCATAGCATAGAGAGATCAAAGGCAGGCATTACTGAATGAGTGCTGACATGCTTACACCCTTGCTTACACCTGCATTCTACGGGCATGCGGAAATACTTGCTTATATTTGGTTTTTACAGGCATGCACAGGTATGCACTAGTACTTTAATATTTAACCTCTTGCACTCCGGTGTACCGCGGGCGGTCACGTCTCTGCGTCCTAGGGCGCACAAGGACGCACACTCTAGTGCGCACTGAAAAAAAAAAAAGCTGCATTTCCGTTCTTCCACTACAGACACAGCCGCGAACAGAAAGCCAAAGGAGTGCTTTGATTGGTTTAGATGTGATTGACCTCTCATCCGACTAATAACAGCCTTGAATTGGGTTTCTGAAACCTTGAAGAACCAATGACTGAAAACCTAGCAAGAAGGACCCGCCTACCAACGGCTGCGAATACAGCGAGCCAATTGAAGCACAGAAGTTCGAAAGCGTGTGTCCCTTGCGTAAAATCTGTTTTGTGTCAGGCTGGGTGACACACACGTGTTCGCCAGTCTTTTTTTCTTACTACTGTTCTTATTTGTTTTGAAAAATCGTTCGCCAAAACCGCAATCATGGAAGCGCAAAATCGCAATAATGGAATCATGGTTTGACCGGGTCGCGTGACCAGAACCACGAGTCCGTAACAAGCGGACCAGCGTCATGTTCGTCTGACAATGAGGAAGAGATGTTCGCCAGCGACACTGCTGTTGTGGACAGGTAAGTGTTATAAGCTAAATTATTCTTTATCCCTGAAAATTGTAATCAAAATGACTTTTGACCGATCGGTAAATTACAACTGTGCGTCATCGCAACATGAAGACCGCGGCGCACGGACCGTGTACCGCGGCGCACGGACTGGACACGGTCCGTGCGCCGCGTCCGGACCGTGAACGCCCCCCCCCCCCGCTACTCTTCTGTAGCGGATTGCAGATATTATTGCAGATATTTTAGTACAACTGTGCGTAGTACACTGCGATGCATGGCCGCGGTCTGTCATGTATCGATGGACAATGTCCGTCCTCTGTAGCGGGGGGGGGGGGGGGGGAGTTGTTATCTTCTACATTACAGATATTTTAGTATAATTTTTATTGCACTGTAGGTTATTTTTTCTTGTAAAAAAAAAGCCACACATTTTTTACGTGGCATGCTTCTTTGTGTGTGTGGGCTTGTTTGTTCATTCATTCATTCATGAATGAATAAACAACCCCCCCCCCCACACACACACACACACAGCGTTTCACCTTTCATTAGAGCCCAAGATGAAGCTTCTATATTGAATCATTCAAAAGTTACAGACGTTTTTCCAAACTGTGCCATTTGGCACAATTTGGCACAGTTCAAAAACGCCTGGGAACAACCTAAGAAAAAAGCTGTGTAATATATTCATTTTTTGTGGTATTGTTACAAAATTTGGACCTCAGCTGGATAACACTTGGTTCTACATTTCTGTTGCATTTTCCAGCCCGGATCTGACAGCTGTGTGTTATTTGCAAGCATTTGTATCCAAAAAAACACCCAGGCGAAATTTATTTTCTTCAAGTTCAGTATGTTTAGATGACTGTTACTCAGTGGCAGGAGCACTTAGAGAGATTATGACTGTTTTGCCAAAAAATTCAAAGTGTTTTCTTTTAAATGAGACCAACCCCATGAAGATGCTGCAAAGGGTTGAAGAACAGCTTTTGATTTACTTTGGGTATGTTATTTTTTGCCGTTTTTAGGGAAATTGACCAGAGTGCAAGGGGTTAATGTGACAGAATAAAATAATAATAATAATAATAATAATAATAATCACTCAATAAATTCAAGAAATCTGTGTGTCAGTGTGTGTGTCGCGACCAAAGATCATAGGACACCTATGATGTTCCTATGATGTCTGCATGATGTCCTATGATGTTCCTATGTATAACGACTCGTGTGAACAAATTATCCGTCCTTGGACTGCATCACTCATGATCATAGGACTCGCTATGACATCATCAAAGATCAAAGGCAGGCATCACGATCACAGGACTCGCTGTGACATCATCAAAGTTCATAGGACTTGCTATGACACCATCAAAGATCAAAGGCAGGCATCACTGAACGAGTGCTGACGTGCTTGCTTACACCCTTGCTTACACCTGCTTTCTACGGGCATGCAGAAATACTTGCTTATACTTGGTTTCTACAGGCATGCACGGGTATGGACTAGTAATAATAATAATAATGGATTAAATTTATATGGCACTTTACATGTCAAGTGACATCTCAAAGTGCTACAGTGAGTCCATTATTCATTCACTCCAGACAGACATTGATAGTGGTAAGCTACTACTGTAGCCACGGCTGCTCTGGGGCAGACTGACGGAAACAGGGCTGCCAATCCGTGCCAACGGCCTCTCCGACCACTACCAAACATTTATACCTGGTTGTGTATTGACATATTAACAACAGCAGATGGCACGGACATGACGTCGGACGCACGGGTGACATCAGCACGCCATGCTTATTTGAGGGGACTCTTAGGAGGAGTCGTCCTCTTCAGTGCTCCACCTCTGGGACAGTCAGAGCCTGTACTGTTAAGGGGTTAGCTTGTAGCAGCGACACTGTGACACGTGTACATATACTGTACAGTATTCTGTAATAAAGTTCGAGTTCAGTACAACGCCTGCCTCCGCTGTCCTATTTCCAGACATAATACCCAGTGTCATGGACACTGGAGACGAGGTGGGTAAAGTGTCTTGCCCAGGGACACAACGGCAGGATGGCTGGGGAGAGTGGGATTAGAACCACCAATCCTCTGGTTATTGGACGATGCGCTCTACCTCCTGAGCCACTGCTGCCCACATTTCCCTCCTCAGTTCCATTTTTGCTGAGCACCAAGATGGACAGCAGGAAGTTCCATTTTTATATGGTCTTTGGCATGACCCGGCCAGGACTTGAACCCTGACCACCCAGTTGTGGGGTGGATGCTTTAACTCTAGGCCACCACTCCAGTGATCATCTCCCATTGACGGTCGTGGGGAAATCATGTTCTCTTTTAAAGCAGCGCTGTGTAACTTTGTTGTTTTGGGTAGGAACAATGAAAAGAAAACTATGGTGACTTTGACCTCAGTCCTAACCAGAGGTTGCACTAGACTTTTTTGTTAGCTGTCATTTTGACAGACAGGGTTGTAAAAATTGTGTCATAATCTATAATTATCTGTCATTCATCTATAAATGCAGCATATTGCTGTCTGTGTGTGTATGTGTCTGTGTGTCTATCTGTGCGTCTGTTCCACGCATATCTCTTGAACCGTTTGTCAGACTGGCCTAAGATTTTATAAGTGCTTTGCTGAGGTTACGAGGGTGTGCATCCCCAAGTATGGAGTCACTCAGTCAAAAAATGTAATTTTTACCAATAAAAGTTTAGCCACTGCTCTGTCTCATGCCCAGGTTTCTAGAAGAGTGGGCGGAGTTTGGTTTTGGATTGACTCCGTACTGATTGGATAATACGCGGCAATACGGCATCAGTAACCACAGTGCTCTATGAGCAAAACAAGGAATCAAAAAGCGACAAATTTAACTAGAAAAAGATAATACTCAAGATTTAATGCTTAAAAAATTATACCACAAAGTTGCCGTGATTGTGTAGGTCTATTGGTTAATTCGGCCTGGAGAACACAAGGTGCATGGGTGTGCTGGGGGGGGGGGGCAGGTGGCGGGGAAGCAACAGTTGAACCGGTGGATCGCAGTCCTTCGCAGGGAACCAGGCTCAACCTGCCTGGTTAACAGGAGTCTCAGCTGCTGCTTTACCCATGTGCCAGCACTGTCCTTTGCAGCACCACAGGTAAAGCAGCAGCCAAGACTCCCATTAACCAGGCAGGCTGGGCTTGGCTGCCTGCGAAGGACTGCAATCCACCAGTTCAGCTGCTGCTTCTCCAACACTGGTGTCCAGCCGGGTGCTCCATGATCATTCACGGAGAGACACGCCCAGCCTGCCCAGTCAGTGGTAGACGGTAGTCCTGACTGCTGCTTCACTGGTCCTTTGCAGGACCGTGAGTCCCCCCTCCCATGCGAGTATTTAAAAATTAAGATAAGATAGATAAGATAAGCCTTTATTAGTCCCACAATGGGGAAATTCCAGGATTGCAACAGCACAGGGATAGCAACACTCAGAGCAATAATAGAAGATAAGATAATAAGAGCAGTGAATATACATATGTATACATAAATATATATACACAGTGCGGAGCATTGTAGCTAGATGGAATAAACAGCATAACAGTCTATTTAGTTACCCCACATAGTATGAATATGTACCCATACATATTGTCATCCACCGTAGCGACTGATATTGTCCTAGCTGTATACTGGAGGGGGACCATTTTGTGTAAGTTTGTTGCGTCTTCTGCATTCAATACTATTAGGTCGTAACATTTTTTTTTTTTTTAACAATCTCTGCGAGCAGCCCTGCTTAAGTTATAAAGTCTGACAGCCGTAGGTAGGAAGGACCTGTGAAACCTCTCGGTCGCGCACCTAGGATGATGTAGCCTACTGCTAAATGAGCTCCTCAGTGCATTCAGTATGTCCTGCATAGGGTGGGACTCAGACTCCAGCAGAGATGACAGCTTAGCCACCATCCTTCTCTCTCCTATCTCCTCCACTGGATCAAGGCGCTGCCCCAGGACGGAGCTAGCTTTCTTGATCAGTTTGTTCAGTCTCTTCCTATCGGCTGCTGTAATGCTGTTGCCCCAGCAGACCATACCAAAAGTGATAGCTGATGCCACCACCAAATCGTAGAAGGTCTTCAGGAGCACCCCTTGTACACCAAAAGACCTGAGCCTCCTCAGTAGGAACAGCCTGTGCTGTCCCTTCTTGTAGAGTGCGTCGGTATTGTGTGACCAGTCTAGTTTATTGTTCAAATGAACACCCAGGCACTTGTAGGATGTCACCATCTCAATGTCTGTTCCCTGGATGTTTACTGGTGCTGTGAGAGGTTATCCTTGCCTGCGGCAGTCCACCACCAGTTCCTTAGTTTTTCTCGCGTTGATCTGGAGGCAGTTCTGATGGCACCAGTCCACGAAGTCCTGGGTAAGTCCTCTGTACTCAGCTTCATCTCCGTTGGAGATGAGGCCAACAATCGCAGAGTCGTCAGAGAACTTCTGTAGATGGCAGTGTATTGTGTTGTGTGAGAAGTCTGCAGTATAAAGGGTGAACAGGAAGGGAGTCAAAACTGTTCCCTGGGGGGCCCCCGTACTGCCGATGATTGTGTCGGACACACAAGCCTGGGTTCTCACAAACTGTGGCCGGTTTGTGAGGTAGTCCAGGACCCACGATGACAGGTGCTGGTCCACCCCTGCGCACAGCAGCTTGTCCTCAGGATCACTGGTTGAATGGTGTTGAAAGCACTGGAGAAGTCAAAGAACACGATCCTCACCGTGTTCCCAGGCTTCACCAGGTGGAACAGGGAATGGTGTAGGAGGAAGATCACTGCATCCTCCATCCCAATGCCATACTGGTAGGCGAACTGGAATGGATCCATCGCTGGTCCCACCAGGGGGCAGAGGTGAGCAAGGAGCAGTCTCTCCAGGGTCTTCATCAGGTGAGAAGTCAGGGCCACTGGTCTGTAGCTGTTCAGGTCTCTGGGGTGGGAAGTCTTTGGTACGGGTACCACACAAGATGTTTTCCACAGCTGTGGTACCCTCCCCAGCTTCAGGCTCAGGCTGAAGATGTGCTCCACAATCTCACACAGCTGGTCTGCACAGGACTTGAGGAGCTTCGCGCTGATGCAGTCCGGAACCGAGGCCTTCCTCGCCTTGATCTTCCTCAGCTCCACCCTCACCTGGGTCTTAGTGAGGGTCAGGTTGGGGCTGGGGGGCTGTGTGCTGGGAGTGGGGGGTGGACAGCAGGTCTCGATGACAGTAGAGGCAGCAGTGGTTGTTGTGCAGGCGGAGGGGAGGGCGGTTGGTCAAACCTATTAAAAAACAGGTTCAGATTGTTCACCCACTCCCTGCTCCCCGTGGCCTGTGAGGAGGTATTCTGGAGCCCAGAGATGGTTTTGAGGCTTCTCCAGACCCTGCCGATGTCATTCTGTTGCAGCTTGTCCTCCATCTTCTTCCTGAATCTGTCCTTGCCTTCTCTGATCTTCCTCCTTAGCTCCCTCTGTACGGACTTCAGCATTTCCCTGTTCCCCGACCTGAAGATCCTCTTCTTTTCTCTCAGAAGTGTTTTTATCTCAGGGTTGATCCAGGGTTTGTTGTTTGAGCAACACCGTATGATCTTGGTGGGTACGATGTTGTCCACACAGAAGTTGATGTAGTCCGTGATGATGTGAGTGAGGCCATCAATGTCCTCACCATGTGGATCGCAGAGCTGCTCCCAGGCAGTGATTTCAAAACAGTCCTTTAGAGCGTCCATTGAAGACCATATCTTCACCATGCGTATAACCAGAGGTTGTCTGTGTACTAGGGGTTTGTACACCGGCAGGAGATGAACCAAGTTGTGATCCGATCTCCCAAGTGGGGGGAGTGGTGATGAGGTGTATGCCTCCTTAGTATTCGCATAGAATAAATCCAGTGTTTTATTGTCTCTGGTGTGGCATGTGACATACTGGGTGAACGTGGGCAGAATGGGGGACATTGAGATTTGGTTAAAATCACCCGAGATGAGGAGGAGAGCATCTGGGTGTTCTGTCAGAAGCCTGCCAGTTACTGAGTGGATGTCACATGCTGCCCCAGCATTTGCCATTGGATTTGCATAAATAACAATGCAGATCACGTGTGAGTATTCCCTCGGGAGGTAAACAGGCCGCATGCTGACAGCTAGCAACTCAATGTCTTTGCTGCAGTGTTGCTCTTTAACCGTGATGTGTCCCGGTTTACACCAGCTGTTATTGACATACATTATCACTCCTCCACCCCTTGCTTTCCCACTGTCTGGTGTCCAGTCTGCCCGTATTGCGTGAAAACCCTCCAGTTTGATGTTAGCATCTGTTGCTAGTTCTGTTAGCCACATCTCAGTAAACAACATCATGCTAATCTCTCTGAAGACGCTCTCGTAGCGGGACATGGCTGCTAGCTCGTCTGTCTTATTGAGTAGCGATCGTACGTTCCCCATGATAACGGATGGGAGGACGGGTCTGTACCTTATGTTCCTTGTCTTACTCCATGCCGTTTCCATCTGATTTCTCCCGGTATGTCGAGTTTTTGTGTTAGCACTGTGGGCCGGTTAAGTGCTAATAACTGGTCCCTGTTGTACCGTCTCCTGCTATAAACAGTGGCTCCGTCCGCCGGCTCAAATTAAAAACTTAATAATAATACCGTCATGATTGTGGAGCAGAATGGCCAGATCAACTGCATATCATATGCAGGCACATATGCACGCTTTGATTAAATGACAGTAAGACACAAAAATACTCAAATAACAAAATAAATTATTTTTATTTAAATATTTACAGACAAATGGGCAACACTGATGCAACAGTTGCAGCCAAGTGGGTCATTCTGCAAAGTATAATAATGTTGGGTGTTTTGTACATATAATATTGCTAAAATACAAAAGGATGCACTACAATGGGTCTCAAATATTTGTAAATGTGTGCTGTTATAGTACTGCATGAGTTTATTGACGATAGACATACAAACTAAATTATAATGATGACTGAACAACTCTCATTCCCCAAAGTGCAAGATACACTATTATGAATATTGTGGGGCACAATTATGCACGTTTGTATATCATTGCATGATTCATACATATACCACCTTAGGCTTCACATCTGAGACGGAACAAAGGACTGAGCCGCTCTGGAGATAACACGAGGATGTGAAAGTTTAGTCTTTGGCATGCAAGGAGACAGCTGTGGGGGATTTCGCCCAGCGGCCAGAGACTGGAGGTGGGGGTGTTAAGATCGGGAGGAAGTTACATTGTTACTGGGGATTAATCACCATGTGACTGTGTGTTTTGATGTCCTGGGTAGAAAAGGGACAGATGTTGGGGGATTCGTCCTCTTTCTGTTTTTGGATGATGTTGGAGAATGTGAATAAATCTGACTTGTGAAATAAACTCAGCCTCGTCCTTCCGCATTCTCCACACTGGTGACCCTAAGACGTATCATGAGCAGAAGTAATTCCCCTGAGCCGGACTCGTCAGGAACCAGCCAGGCGAACGCAGCCACAGTCAAGCTACCAGACTTCTGGCAAGACAACCCGTGCTCCTGGTTCCACTTGGTTGAAGCACAGTTTGCCCTCCGGGGGATAATGGTAGATGACACGAAATTCTACCATGTTATTGCCAAGCTCGACAACCGCACGGCTCGACATGTGCAGAGCCTTTTGGAGCGCCCACCGGCCGACGACAAATATGGCGGGTTGAAGGCTGCGCTCATCCAGCGTTTCACTCCCTCAGTCCAGGAGAGAGCGGAGAGGCTCCTGGCTCTGAACGACTTGGGAGACAGCACGCCCGTCGACCTGATGGAGGACATGCTGAGGCTGACGGGCTCAGACGGCGACGACTTCCTCTTCACCCACATTTTCCTGAGAACCCTCCCGTCGGCCATGAGAGCGACCCTGGCCGGTTCACCGTTGTTGGCCCAGTGGGACTTCCGCGCGCTGGCCCAGGAGGCACAACGGATTCTCAACGCCAGCAGACAGCGCGTGGCCACTGCAGCAGCGACAGAGATCGGCGCGACGGCCCGAGACAGCAGGGGGCCAGAGGCGGCGGTAGCAGACCCACCGACAACGGCAGCGGCGAGGGCCAGGGATCGCGGAGGAGACGACCTCTGTTTCTACCATCGCCGCTTTGCAGAGAGGGCACGCAAATGTATACCACCGTGCCAGTTCAAGCGCTCGGGAAACGCCAAGACCGGGGGTCGGTAGCAGCCGCGGCCCTCGGGGAAGAGAACAAGCTGCTCTACTTGACGGACGCGTGTTCGGGGAGGCAATTCCTCGTGGACACAGGCTCCCAAGTGAGTTTCATCATGCCTACATATGCTGACCGGCTGGCGGGTCCCGGAGGTCACGGAGTGTCAGCAGCGAACGGCTCGAGGATTAAGACCTTTGGTGAGAAGACTCTGCTTCTGTCCCTGCACCGCCGTACATTTGAGTGGACTTTTGTTATAGCTGCAGTGAGCTTCAATATGTTAGGCACTGATTTTCTGTGCTCACATGGTTTGTTGGTTGATCTTGCTAATAGGCGCCTGGTTAATGCACTTTCTTTTTATTCCATTCCCTGTGCAGCCCGAGTGACCCCGCCCACAGCACAAGCCAACGTCGCAACGGCAGGTGATAAGTTCCACACACTACTCACTCAGTTCCCAGCACTCACGGTTCCCACATTTTCAGCAGCTGTCGCTAAACACGGAGTGGAACATTTTATTACTACCACCGGACCGCCCGTTTTTGCAAAAGCTTGGCGCTTGGATGCAGCTAAACTGTCCATAGCACGCGAGGAGTTCGCCAACCTGGAAAAGTTGGGCATCATCAGGCGTTCGAAAAGCCCATGGGCTTCCCCGCTTCACATGGTCCCTAAAGCTGACGGCTCGTGGTGCCCTTGCGGAGATTTCCGCAGGTTGAACAACGCTACAGCACACGACCGCTACCCGATCCCGCATATCCAAGATTTTTCCGTTCATTTGGCGGGGGCGTGCATTTTTTCTAAGATAGACTTGGTCCGCGGGTACCATCAAGTCCCAGTACGCACTGAGGACATACCCAAAACAGCGGAAATAACTCCGTTTGGCCTTTTCGAGTTTTTGCGCATGCCGTTTGGGCTTAAAGGTGCTGCGCAGACGTTCCAGCGTATGATGGACGCGGTGTTGCACGATTTCCCCTTCGTGTTCGTCTACCTGGACGACATCTTGGTAGCCAGCGTGTCCGAAGACGAACACGAAAACCACCTCACGGCAGTTTTCCAGAGGTTGGGAGAGCATGGGTTAATAATCAACCCAGCAAAGTGTCAGTTCGGGGTGACGCAGATTGATTTTTTGGGGCATCGCGTCTCTCCAGAAGGAGCAGTTCCTCTGCCTGACAAAGTGCGCACAGTAACAAATTTTCCCCAGCCACAAACGATCAAAGCGTTACAGGAGTTTTTGGGAATGGTAAATTTTTATAACCGTTTCCTCCCCCGCGCAGCGCAGCTCATGCAACCATTGTATGCCGCGCTAAAAAAACAAAAATCCACAAGCAAAATCGAATGGTCTCCTGAGCGAGAGCGAGCATTCGCGGAGGTCAAAACAGCCCTGGCAAACGCTGCGTTGTTAGCGCATCCAGACCCAACGGCCCGCATAGTGCTCACTACTGACGCGTCAGATGTGGCCATAGGGGCGGTCGTGGTGCAGCATGTAGCCAGGGCTTGGCAGCCGCTCGCCTTTTTCAGCAGGACGTTGCGCGATAGTGAGCAAAAATACAGCGCATTTGACAGGGAGTTGTTAGCCCTCCACTTGGCCATTCGCCACTTCCAGTTCTGGCTGGAAGGACGCCGTTTCACCGCGTTTGTTGACCACAAGCCGCTGACTTTCGTGATGGCCAAGGTTTCAGAACCGTGGTCGGGCCGGCAGCAGAGGCAGCTGGCTGCAATCTCAGAGTTTATTACCGATATTCAGCACGTAGCGGGTAAACTTAATGTAGTGGCAGACTGTCTCTCGCGCGCCGTAGCGGCCCCAGTCCACGTAGGGATAGATTATGCAACCATGGCCGTGGATCAGGCGAGCGACGTGGACGTGTGCGCGTTCCAGTCTGGACCAACAGGGTTAAGGCTGGAGAACAGGGTGCTGCAAGATGGTATGCCCCCCCTAATCTGCGATGTCTCCACAGGACGACCGCGCCCGGTGGTACCGACTGCGTGGCACCGACCGCGTGGCGCCGCTGCGTTTTTGACTCGATTCATTCTCTGGCGCACCTGGGGGTATGCGCGTCGGTCAAAATGGTAGGAGAGAAATTTGTATGGCCGAGCCTGCGCAAGCAAGTTAAGAGAGTGGGCAGCAGCCTGCATGGCTTGCCAACGAGCCAAGGTTCACAAGCACACGAGAGCTCCCTTGGAGCCGTTTTACATCCCGGCTAAGAGGTTCGATCACGTTCACGTGGACCTCGTAGGCCCCCTCCCGCCGTCGCAGGGGTGCACACACCTTCTGACAATGGTAGACCGCACCACGCGCTGGCCAGAAGTGGTCCCACTGTCATCAACCACAGCCGAGGAGGTGGTGCGCGCGTTTTTAACGGCATGGGTAGCGCGCTTTGGAGTTCCGTCGGACATATTATGTCCGACAGAGGTCCTCAATTTGTTTCCGAGCTTTGGTCAGCGATGGCCCGCAGCCTGGGGGTAACGATCCACCGCACTACCGCGTACAACCCGCAGGCTAATGGGTTATGCGAACGTTTCCATAGGTCATTGAAGGCGGCCCTCAGAGCGTCGCTTATGGATGCAAATTGGGTGGACAGGCTACCATGGGTTTTATTGGGGTTGCGTTCTGCACCTAAAGAGGATTTAGAAGCCTCCCCGGCTGAATTAGTTTTTGCGCAGCCACTTCCGGCTGCCCGGGGAATTTCTCCCAGATAATCCTGCGCCAGAATGTTTCCCGGCTCAGCAGTCGCAGAGTGACGCGGAAGCGGGCATGCTTCCCGGCCCCGTTCACCACAGTTTTCCACGCGTTTTTGTGCCTAAGGCTCTAAAAAATGCGGAGTTTGTTTTTGTCAGACACAATGCGCATCGCCCACCGTTGCGACCACCTTATGATGGACCATTTAGAGTGCTGGAAACAGGGGATAAGCATTTTTTGCTAGATTTGGGGGGCAGGAAAGAAAAGATTGGCATAAACAGACTCAAACCCGCCTTTGTGTTGGCCGATGAGGATGTGCTGTTGGCTACGGCTCCTCGGTGCGGCAGACCCCCTAAGGAGCATTCATCAGAACACCCACAGGGATTGACTAACAGTTCTCATCCTCAGACAGCAGCTCCCCAGCAGGAAGGCGCCGCGAAAGTGGTTAAGCCCGCTTACAGCAGATATGGGAGGCGACTGAGGCCCAAGCGACACGTGGACTGATGTGTAATAGTTTTACCATGACTTGCAGACTGTTATTACGTTGTTCCATCTTAGACGTTTGGGGGGGTCATGTGGGACACAATTATGCACATATGTATATCATTGCATGATTCATACGTATACCACCTTAGGCTTCACATCTGAGACGGAACAAAGGACTGAGCCGCTCTGGAGATAACACGAGGATGTGAAAGTTTAGTCTTTGGCATGCAAGGAGACAGCCGTGGGGGATTTCGCCCAGCGGCCAGAGACTGGAGGTGGGGGTGTTAAGATCGGGAGGAAGTTACATTGTTACTGGGGATTAAGCACCATGTGACTGTGTGTTTTGATGTCCTGGGTAGAAAAGGGACAGATGTTGGGGGATTCGTCCTCTTTCTGTTTTTGGATGATGTTGGAGAATGTGAATAAATCTGACTTGTGAAATAAACTCAGCCTCGTCCTTCCACATTCTCCACAATATAACTCATAAAAGATCACACAAATAAGTGATCTGACAAAAAACTAAACAAGCGGCTCTTAAACAGTCACTAATATTGGATGTCCCATTGATGGGATGTCTAATATTGACTAATGACTAATGACTATTGACTAATGACTAATATTGGATGTCCCATTCACCAAAGGACTACAAAAGGCGTGTAAAAAGAAAAATTTATTATATAAAGCTTTCCTAAAGAAAAGGACAAAAGAAACAGAGCAATGGTATAAAACATACAAAAATAAGTTAACATATATAATAAGATGTAGTAAAAGAGACTATTACAGTAAAGAACTGGAAAAAAACAAAGACAATATTAAAAATACATGGACAATAATCAACAGTATCCTTGGAAATAAAAGCAGAAATACTAGCTACCCAACTAATATTTCAAAAAATAATAAAACGACTCCGAGTGTGAATATAGCTTCACCTGCAGATGAATTTAATAATTTTTTTGTTAACATTGGACCTAAACTGGCCCGAGAAATACCCACTACGGTGCCTACAGGTGATACAATATGCAATAACACTGCTGTAAAAGACACCATCTTCATAAAGAACACAGACGAAAGAGAGGTCATTGAAATTGTTAAATCGTTCAAAAGTAAAACATCTACTGACTGCGATGGTATTGACATGCTACTAGTCAAAACTGTTATCAAATGCATAGTAAAACCACTGACGTATATCTGTAACCTGTCCCTCCAATCAGGCATATTTCCCAATGCAATGAAAATAGCTAAAGTAATTCCGATTTACAAGACAGGCGACAGAGGGGAACTCTCAAACTATAGACCAATTTCACTATTACCGCAATTTTCCAAGATACTTGAAAAAATATTCTATGAGAGAATTGACAACTTCATACTGAAGAATGATTTATTGTGTGAGCAGCAATATGGGTTCAGACACAAAAGGACAACAGCATATGCCTTAATGGAATTTACAGAAAAAATATCAACAGCCATTGAAAATAAAGAGTATTCAGTTGGAGTATTCCTGGATCTTAAAAAAGCATTTGATACAGTAGATCACAATCTATTATTAAAGAAATTACAAAACTGTGGTATAAGAGGGGTAGCACTGTCCTGGTTAAGTAGTTACTTAAAGATTAGATATCAGTATGTATGTGTTAGCAACAAAAACTCAGAGTTACTGAAGGTCACCTGTGGAGTCCCACAGGGTTCAGTTTTGGGACCATTATTATTCAATATGTATATAAACGATATATGTAAAGTTTCAGAAAAAATGGACTTAATATTGTTTGCTGATGACACTAATCTGCTATGCACTGGAAACAATTTGGAACAACTTCTGGATACACTCGGAAAGGAATTAGGAAAGTTTAAACTGTGGTTTGATTCAAACAAATTAACGCTCAATTTAAGCAAGACAAAATTTATAGTCTTTAACAACCATCACAACAACCCAGTACCCAAACTCAGTGTAAATGGTGTAGAGATTGAAAGGGTATCCGAAACTAAATTCCTTGGAGTAATAATTGATAACAAACTGTGTTGGAAGCCACATATTAACTATATTAAAGGTAAAGTATCCAAATCAATTGCAATATTACACAGAGTGAAAAATTTGCTGAATCAACCCACACTATACACCTTGTATCATTCATTAATACTCCCATACATGACATATTGTAATGAAGTATGGGGAAATACATATAAAACAAACATATATCCACTCTTTATGCTTCAAAAGAGAGCTATTAGAATAATCAACAAAGCAGCTTACAGGGAACCAACAAACCCACTTTTTCTTAAACAAAAAACTCTCAAGTTGAAGGATCTGATTGACTTTAAAACTGCAATAATAATGTTCAAAGTGAAGAATCTATCAATGCCCGCAAATATCCAAAAGTTGTTCCAAACAAGGGAGAAACGATATCACCTCAGAGGAACATGTATATTTCAAAAGCCTACAGTGAGAACAACCACCAAGCAACACTGTATTTCAGTGCAAGGAGTCAGATTATGGAACGATTTTGGACCTGAATTAAAATCATGTACAACGCTTGGACAATTTAAACAAAAACTAAAGGAAGAAATACTCCAAACATATTTACAAGACGACATGTAAACTCACATAAGGATTGACATTTCCAGCCTGTGTTAAGTTGTAGCTTAGTTTTTTCTTTTTTTCTCTGTGACATTATGTCTTAGATTTGTTTTTGAATAGTAACCGCTTAACTTAGACTAGCTCAGTTTTCTTTTTTCTCTCAGTCACATTTTGTCTTAGCCTTGTTTTAAATTGTAATCACTCTTGTCTTGTTTTTCTCTTTTTTCTCCTTTGAATTCTTGGATGGAATATGGGTGGGCAATATAAGCTGCGGCTTCAGCCATCACCCATTTCGGATAACTCACGTAGAATTGTATAGTAGAAGGAGTCTTTGTCTAATTTGACCTTGTTGTTATATTATACAGTTTCTTTTAACCTGTAATGTACTATCCGAAATAAATAAATTCAATTCAATTCAATAAATTCAATTCAATTCAATTCAATTTTCAGTTATTCTGTAATTAATATTCACACAGTCAAATAAATCTCAGTTCGATCCCTTTCATATTTGTCAAAGTCTAACATGTGATTGCCTACACATAGGCTACACCTCTTTGTGTTCCACTTTCAAACACAGCCTACATTTGGTCCTGTAAAGCCTGATTGGGCTACCTGTTTGAGACAGAAATACTTGCATTCTGTGGGCATGCACTAGTTTTAATTGATTTGAATTTGATCACCCTCAGTGTAATCTGCCAGATGACAGACAGCTTTCAGATTTTTCTGTCACTGCTGAAAAAAAATCCGTCAATGAAGGACAATTTTCACCTCTGGTCCCAACAGCCAATCACAGGGCACAACTGTGTCCACCAACAGCTAAACATCCTGTGATTGGTTGTTGGGACTGCGCTCAGCCGGCGCAGTTGTAGTCCTGTCAGTGTATGCTGTTCCAGGTAATGCAGGCCCACTCAGGCTATAGGAAATAAGTGACATTCCGGGTCAAAGATTAAAACAATTGTGGAGACATTATTTTAGGGTGAAAATTTTATGTGGTGTTGCTGTAAATATTTAAACATTTGATTGCATCATCTAGTCTAGGGCCACTGCAGCGCAGGGCCACCTTCAGGTTTGCTCTGGTTTCATCCAGACTAATGACTATGGTGGTATTATGGTGCCATCTACTGGTGTTCTCTGGGCCCTCCAAAGAAGAGTTTTTAAAGCTCTGCGTCACTCACCCATACTAAAGAATGGAAAAATCATCACATATCTACTGTATATTAAAACTGGCTTTTGAATGATAACCTTTGCCATTTCTGCAGAGGAGATTTCTACAATGTTAAGAATGCGGTCAAGAATTCATTTCAGAAGTAGGGTCACAAAGTTTTAAAAGTAAGTACCACAGTACCAGTGCTGTGGTAGAGCATTTTTTATGCTTTTTTAAGGACAAGCATTCATTATCATTTTCGTTTTATCTTTTTCCCCCTCATCTGAATTTTTGGATTAAAAAAAATGAAAGAAAAACTTAATCTTCTTTTGACCTTACAAACACTGAATTGAACACGAAAATTAAATTTTGAGTTGTATTTGAAATGTAAATTGTATGTACAACACTTATTATAAGCAGATGGGATATCTGACTTTCAAAATAATACAGATTCACATTGATTTAGACAAAAATGAGAGCTACATAGTCTTAAGGTGAAATATATTTTCATGAAAACAAAGATTAAAAAAAATACATCAACAAAGCGTTTACAAATGTGCACAATGTAAGTTTTAATGTTCCTCTAAAAATTAGTATATTGATGAAAAAAATATTTTGTAATTTTTGGCGGGTCAACAATAACAGAAATATTTACATCCAGCAGCTGGAGTAGGACAAACACGGAAGTCTAGTGAGGATGTCACAGCCAATAGCATCGCTAGCTTGATGTTATGTGCCAGGTCTCTTTTGGGTTCTTGGGTTGCCAGGTAGTGAATTATTCAGCTAAATACCTGAGTCTCAAGGCAAATGTCAGTTTCCCAAGCGTTCCCAAGTATGGCATGACAAAGGAACAGGATAAACATGGGTTCTGCCTTTGATGGCTAATGTCTGCTGAAGAGTCTGAAAGGGCTGAAAAGTCACGCAGAGGTGACCTTTTTTCTTCTGACAGGTAAGCTAGCTAGTGCTAGCTATGCCGCTAACTAGCTCATTGTGGTTAGGGGCGCGGGTTGGGGGCAGCAGTTTAAAGTCTATGTAACCAACTACATTTTATTTCTGACATGTTCACATTATAATTATGACTATATGATAATATCAGCCAATATATGGCTTGGAATAGACCCCACTAACTGCTCTTTACCAAGCTGACACATGACAGGTTCATGACATGATCAACATTTGGGTCTCTGAATGTAACAGCACACACCAATTGTGCAGCAGTCATGTTTTACATAAAGATTTTTTAAAATTATCAGTTTTGATGTGCAGCTGCTTAGTCTAATAATTTGGTGTACAGTGAAAAAAGTTACAGTTGTTTATTGTTGTTACAGATTAAGATAATAATGTAAAACTTTATTGATCACCATGGTGGAAATTGAGGTTAAAAATAGTTTAAGTTCTAATAGTTGAATAAACAGGTCTTAATTTTTTTTTTTTACTAACTAATGTTACTGCACAGCATTAGCCACAATATTTCTTGAGTCCCTGAAGTAGCTGTAATTATGTATGTAGAAATTTATGTCAGATTTTTGACTATCCAAGTAATAAACCATAACATTTTTTCACCCTCTGTAAGGACTTCCTCCATCATGAGGTGAATAAGGACAGATGGGTGTTTGGTCAATGTCATCATGATACAGCAGAGAAGAGCTCCACCAAGCAGTGATGGAGAGAGGGTCAACAGCTTCTGAAGCCTTCACTGATGTGATGGACCAGTGGGGGTTAAGGACAGAACATCAATATCTGACTTTTAGGTGAGTATGATGCAAAGTTTTACATGTAAAAAGTCACAAAAAGGACTATGAATATGACTGTGTTCTCATAGATCAACATTTAAAAACCACACCCAAAATGGATTAAGCAGAAGAAGATGGATGGATTCTGAAGATGTCAGTAGAAGCTTCTCCTCCACCACACCTGTGTATGAGGCCTGGACTCCATTAGCAGCTCAGGACAACAACCACTAGAGGGGAGTATGCAGCTCCTGACCAGACAGAGTGATGCTATAGAGTGAAGTACGTGGCAAGCTCTCTGAGGGGAGAGCGGTCGGTGGCAAGTTCAAAATTTGCAAAAGAAGATATAAGGAAAAAAGCCTTTCAGGAGAAATTTGCCTTGTTTTGGGGACTATCAGAGTCGGCCCATGCAGTCGGGTAGTGAGTGGGATGGGGGTGGGTGGCAAGTCGTGGGTAAAAGTGGGCCAAAGAGGAGGAAATGGGAGGATGGGTCTCAGGGCAGTGACTCGGATAGTGGAGCTCGGGATAAAATAGGAAGGAAGGAGGAAGAAAAGGAGGTTAGTTACAAAGTTTCTATAAAAGTGAAGGAAGGTTCTGGGTTTTCTTCTGTGAATCCATTAAAATTGGCAAAAGAAATTAAAAGAGAAACTGGAGATGTCATGCATGTTACAATTTTGAAAAGTGGGATGATGTTTGTAATATGCAATGTTTCCTCTGGCTTAAAGACCTTGGCGCGGTGGCAACATATTTCCCCCCAACATACCGGAATATGTTAATTTTATTCATTCATTCATCTTCTTCCACTTAATCCTTTTCGGGTCGCGGGGGGGCTGGAGCCTATCCCAGCATCTTTGGGTGAGAGGCAGGGTACACCCTGGACAAGATCGCCAGTCCATCACAGGGCCAACACAGAGAGACAGACAACCATTCACTCTCACAGTCATACCTAAGGACAATTTAGAATCCCCAGTTTGATGCTAATTAACCTAACTTGCATGTTTTTTGTTTTTTTTTTGGCATGTGGGAGGAAACCGGAGAAATCCCGGAGTGAACCCACGCAGACACGGGGAGAACATGCAAACTTCACACAGATCACTGTTGGTCAGGGGCTGGGATTGAACCCAGGATCCCCCGGCCAAGGGTGAGTTGCTGTGCTGCCGCAGTCAGAATCAGAATCAGAATCAGAATCAGATTTATTGCCATTGTTCATGAAGTACACAAACTAGGAATTTGTCTCGGTGCAATGCTGCAACATTAAACATGATAAAATAAAAGAAATAAACTATACATGCAATAAAGTGTAGAATAAGAATGAGTAATACTAGTCAGCAGTTTAAATATATTAGCGAGCAGCAGATAATGTGGAGAACCATATAGTGCAGTCGGTAATGCAAGAAGAAAACAGTGATGATTGACATGAGTCTGGTTGAGCTGCTGTACATAGTGCACGAGAGTCAATAAGTCACTTAGTGTTCAGCAGTCTGATGGCAGAGGGGAAGAAGCTGTTCATGTGACGGGAGGTTTTAGTCTGAATGGACCGAAGTCTTCTACCTGAGGGGAGAGGGGCAAACAGTATGTAACCAGGGTGTGAAGGATCGGCTATGATCCGGCCAGCACGCCTCCGGGTCCTGGAGATGTACAGATCCTGGAGAGATGGGAGCTTGCAGCCGGTCACCTTCTCAGCAGTGCGCACGACACGCTGCAGCCTTAGTCTGTCCCTGGCAGTGGCTCCTGCGTACCACACGGTTATGGAGGTGGTGAGGATGGACTCGATGATGGCTGTGTAGAACTGCACTAACATCTTGGTGGGTAGCTTGAGCTTCCTCAGCTGCCGCAGGAAGAACATCCTCTGCTGGGCCTTTTTGATGAGGGAGCTGATGGTCGGCTCCCACTTGAGGTCCCTGGTGATGGTGGTGCCTAGGAAGCGGAAGGAATCAGCAGTGGTGATGGGAGAGCCTGTGAGGGTGAGGGGGGGGGCAGAGGGGTTGTGACTTTCCTGAAGTCCACAATCATCTCCACTGTCTTCAGAGCGTTCAGCTGCAGGTTGTTGTTGTTGCACCAGGACGCCAGCTGGGCCACCTCTCTCCTGTAGGCGGACTCGTCGCCGTTGGAGATGAGCCCGATGAGGGTGGTGTCGTCCGCAAACTTGATCAGCTTGACAGACTGGTGGCTGGAGGTGCAGGAGTTGGTATAAAGGGAGAAGAGTAGGGGGGAAAGTACACAGCCCTGGGGTGATCCGGTGCTGATGCTAGCAGAGTCTGAGACAGTCTTTCCCAGCCGCACATGCTGCCTCCGGTCCGTCAGGAAGTCGGTGATCCACCTGCAGAGGGAGTCAGGCACGTTGAGCAGGGACAGCTTGTCCTGGAGCAGAGCGGGGCGGATGGTGTTGAATGCAGAGCTGAAGTCCACAAACAGGATCCTGGCGTAGGTTCCCGGGGAGTCCAGGTGCTGCAGGATGGAGTGGAGGGCCAGGTTGACTGCGTCGTCTACAGACCTGTTGGCTTGGTAGGCAAACTGCAGCGGGTCCAGGAGGGGAGTGGTGATGGACTTGAGGTGGGGCAGGACCAGGCGCTCAAAGGACTTCATGACTACAGAGGTGAGCGCTACAGGTCTGTAGTCGTTAAGTCCAGTGATCCATGGCTTCTTGGGGACAGGGATGATGGTGGAGGATTTGAGGCAGGTCGGCACGTGGCATAGCTTAAGGGAGGTGTTAAAAATGTCTGTGAAGACAGGAGCCAGCTGTTTCGCACAGTGTCTCAGGGTGGAGGGAGACACACCGTCCGGACCGGGGGCCTTGCGCGGGTTCAGTCTGGAGAACTGTTTGAGCACGTCCTGCTCACTGATGACAAGGGCAGGTGGGGAGGAGGGGGGGCCGCCTTTGATGAAGTAGGGACCGTGGAGGCTGTGGAGCTGGAGGGAGGGGGGGAGTTGGACACAGCTGACGAGGTGTCAAAACGGGCATAGTGTTGGGACAGTCTTTGACAAAGGGCTTTGTCATCCTGACCTTTAGGAGCCTGAGGCCGATAGTTGGTGATTTGCCTCAGTCCTCTCCACACAGAAGCAGAGTCGTTAGCAGTGAACTGCTGCTGGAGTCTCTCAGAATGCACAGATTTAGCTCTCCTCAGCTCTCTGTTAAACCAATATTTAACCTCCCTGTAGCAGCCCCTGTCTCCACTTTTCAGCGCTGCTTCCTTCTCCTTCCTGATCTGTCTGAGCTTAGCTGTGAACCAGGGCTTATCATTAGAGTACTTCACCCTGGTGCACGATGGAAGAATGCTCTCCTCACAAAAGTGGATATATGAGTTCACAGTGTCCGTGTACTCATCCAAATCATGCGTGGCTCCTTTAAACATGCCCCAATCAGTTATTTCCATGCACGTTTCCGGCTTCTCCTCAGCTCACTGGTCCATTTCTTTGTAGTGCTCACAACAGGTTTAGTGAGCTTCAGTCTCTGTCTGTAAGTGGGAATGAGGTGGACCATCACGTGATCAGATAGTCCGAGTGCAGCGCGGGGAACAGCGGGATACGCGTCCTTCACTGTGGTGTAACGGTGATCCAGCGTGTTTTTTCCTCTGGTGGGGCATTTAATAAACTGTTTGTAGCGGGGGAGATCGTTGCCCAGATTGCTCTGGTTAAAGTCGCCAACCACAATAACCAGAGAGTCCGGAAAAGTCCGCTCCGTATGTTGGATGTGATCCGCGAGCGCGCGCTGAGCTTCGCGCGCGTCCGCGTCGGGAGGGACGTACACAGCGGCGAGGATGAATGAAGCGAACTCCCGCGGGGAATAAAATGGCTTGCAGTTAATAAAAAGAAATTCCAGGGCGGGAGAACAGTGTTTGGAAATTACCGTTACATCAGAGTACCAGCTGCTGTTGATGTAAAAGCAGACTCCACCTCCTGAGGATTTACCGGAGAGCTCTGTGTCACGATCAGCACGAAACAGCTGAAATCCCTCGAGGCACAGCGCGCTGTCCGGTTTATTTTCCCTGAGCCAGGTCTCAGTGAAACAGAGAGCAGCCGAGGAAGAGAGGTCCTTAAAACGCATCAGCAGTCTTAGTTCATCTACCTTGTTAGAGAGAGAATTGGCATTGGACAGAAATATGCCAGGCAAAGCCGTGCACATGCCTCTCCTGCGGAGCCGAACGAGAGTGCCCGCTCGTCTTCCTCTCTTTCGCCGTCTCACTTTTCGAGCCAAGCAATGAACCAGATCGGCGGCAGGAGCTAAAAAAACTGGGAGTAGGTCCGTGGGAGTGAAAGTCCTGATATTTAGAAGCTCTTCACGGGTATAAGAGCAGGCAGACACACAATTGACAAACAAAAACAAACAAAGGGCGCAACAAAGCACCATGGCGACAATTGTGGGCGCCATCTTGCGCCATCTGCGCAGTGCTAACCACTCCGCCACCGCACTGCCCCTGTTAATTTTATACTATTTATTAAAATTTTACACAGTAGCGTTGCATATGGAACTTACCATTTGAAGTATTGTACAACCGAGGCTTGAATACTGGGCCAGTTGGGGTCCTACCCAGACATCCTGTGTTTAGACTTTTTAGTAGCATTATCCTTCTCTCCTTCCTCTGCCTGAACATTTTCCTCTCCTTGGCTCCTCTCTTCTGTCTCATCTTGCCCTCTCTGAGCTCTGTCTAATTCAGGTTCTCTCTCTGTCTGTGGTGGTATACAAACAGGTTAGAAAATATTAAGTGTCATGTTTTGTCCTGCAGGATTTTTTTGTCATGGTTTACATAAATGACAAAAATATGTATATTTTTTGTATTTTTATTCTAGTGTTTCTTTTTTTTACATTGAGAGAGTAGGGAAGGGAAAGAAACATTCACAGTAGTAATGTACTCAAGCATACTTAAATTATATAATCAGGTGGGTATAGTAACCAGAAATTCTACTCATGTAAAAGCAGTGCTTTAAAATTAATAATTAAAAGTAGACAACCAAAAATTTCTGGTTGAGTTAAGGGTACAAAGCGCACCCACTTAAAAACTTGAGTAATGACTTCAGTCTTGAAGGTTTGAGGTTCTTCTCAAAAATTTATAACAATTTTCTTATAGTTTTCTACTTTTCTCTGTAAATCTAAAGCTGAAACCATGTTCCTCAAATTTGTAATTTCCTCTTGTAAAACTGACTTTTCTTGTACATTTGAAACTTTATTATAAATTTGTGGATTATTTTGACTAATTTTTGTGTTTAAAATAAATTACAGTTTTTTTTTTTAGATAAATTTGAAACAGACTGTGGTATTTTTTTTTTTTACTTTTTCCTTATAACAATTCACATTTTTGACCATAATTTTGCAGTCAGAACAGAACAATAATTTAACTCTGATTACAAAGAAAAAAATATTAATAAAATTGTATTTAATGAAATAAATTAACTTAAATGACCAAGGATGCCGTTATTTCTGTTATAATATTCCTTTATATTTATATATATATATTTTTTTTTTCTTTTTAGAAATCTCCTCACCACCCAGGCAGCAGGAAAAACCTCCCTTATTTTGAAATCAGATGTTGGCACGTTTAGTTTGTCTCAAGGCTGCTGACGGATTAAAGTCATTGACTTCATGAATTTCGGTCATCTTAACCTGCCAGGTACATAACAAGGAACTGTAGCGGACTCTAAATACATAATTCACCACAATATAAAACATGCTAATTCATTCATCTTCTACCGCTTAATCCTTTTCGGGTCACGGGGGGGTTGGAGCCTATCCCAGCATCTTTGGGCGAGAGGCAGGGTACACCCTGGACAGATTGCCAGTCCATCGCAGGGCCAACACAGAGAGACAGACAACCATTCACTCTCACAGTCGTACCTAAGGACAATTTTAGAATCCCCAGTTTGATGCCAATTAACCTAACTTGCATGTTTTTGGCATGTGGGAGGAAACCGGAAAAATCCTGGAGTAAACCCACGCAGACACGGGGAGAACATGCAGACTCCACACAGATCACTGTTGGTCGGGGGCTGGGATCGAACCCAGGATCCCCCGGCCAAGGGTGAGTTGCTGTGTTGCTGCAGTGCTAACCACTTCGCCACCACGCTGCCCTAAAAAACATGCTAATATATTACAAAATAAATATTTATGTGTTGTTTTTGAAGATTTTTTTTTTCAATTTGAGTCTTCAACAAAGAGGTACTCATGAGTGTCTTCCTCAGTGGAGGCGTTGGCTTCCTCTTCAACCTTGATCTTCTGTTTGGCTGGGCATGAGCCTCCCTCCTGTTCTCTTCTTGGTATCACACATGGATCTCTGAAAGCACTTTTTCATTCTTTTGTTACATTTTTCTTGCTCCCGTTTCAGTGCTTTCTCTCCTTTCCTTCTAGGCTCCATGTGCTCTAACTGCATAGTTAGCTTCTCTTCTTCCTTTATTAATTTTCTGTGACATTCTGGTCAGTCACTGCAACAGATACTGGAGTCAGTTTGTCTTGGCATGTCCTTGCTACTGATAATACCTCTATCTGCCAAGAATATGCCGCTAGTCCAGCAAAAGCTAGCGGTACTCAAATACTTTGCAAGCAGTTTCATGAAATGGTCAGTCAGAAAGCAACTCATACCGGCTCGGACGTTGCCCAGGTTTGCAGGGTCAGGAGTTCCTGGCAGCGGCAGGCAGGGGACAGAGCTATGTAGAGGAATCTGATCAGACCTAAATGAAACAGTCATTGTCACCTGCGACAGACTGCTATGATGATGATGATGTGTTCACGTACAGAATGATCTGTTTAGGCAGTTATAGTTGTGCGCTCAGGCTTTGTCATTAGGCACCTCTCTAGGCAGCCGCTGAAGGACCTCAGTTTAGAGCTAGCGTTTTCAGCTGTTCCTTTTTGTCACTGCCGCTGGAGAATAAAAATGGCACGCCTGCTCGTGCGAGAAAAGAGAGAAATTGCCAGTCTCTTCATTCCTGCAATTCCTACAGAACATAACTTAATATTGTAGTGGCTGGTGAAATATATCCTCAGCAATTCATCAGTCCCCCTTGCCTTTCCCTTCATATGAAGCAGCTGCATATGAATTCTAACCACATCTCTTAGCTAAGCGACTCTTCCATTATTGCTCCCGTTTCCAGCGGGTTAAAACCATGATAAACGCCAGTGCTTACATACCTCTTATAATTTTTTTCCACGTTTCAAGTACTTTAATAAACTCATGTTTCTGTCAGACAGTCATGCTTAGCGAGACACTGTTTGCTGACTGACTGGAAAACTCATATGAGCGGGGCGCTTCTAGACTCTGGGCGGATGACGGCCACGCCGTTGTTTGTGTGAGCGCTTGCGGAAAGTCATTGCTTCATATATTTTTCTTAATAAATTCATATTGCCTTAGGGTGGTGGTAAAATTTCTGGCGAGGCGGGCCGCCATGGAGAAATGTTACTAGAGGAAACCCTGAATATGTAAATCATCTAATCAACAGACTAAAGCACTCAAGATTAAAAGTTTGTTAGGGAAAAGTGTGGAAACATTTAAACCGTGTGTTACTTCAGAGGTTAAGGGAGTTATCTATAATTTATCATCTGAAGTAACTAACCAAGAGCTGCTGACCTGTCTGAAAGGGAGTGAAGTTGTTGCAGTCAGGCACATGGGAAGGGGTGAGAGGAGTGGCGGCTTTACACCTGTCCTTATTACCTTTAAAGATGAACTGCCAAGGAGAGTAACGCTGGGGTACATCAGTTACAATGTAAAAGAATATGAAAGGCCCCCACTGAGGTGCTTTAAATGTCAAAAGTATGGTCATGTAGCTGCAGTATGTGGAGGTGGTCGAAGGTGCAGACAGTGTGGTAAAGATCATGATGGGAAGGAATGCAAAGACCCAATGAAATGTTGTAACTGTGGAGGTGACCATCCAGCCTCATTCAAAGGGTGTGCCAATTATATTAAGGCAGAAAATGTTGAAAGAATCAAGAGAGAAAACAAAATCTTATATGCAGAAGCAGTTAAATGGATGGAGGGAGTGCAGGGAATCAGGCAGCAGCATGGTGAGTCATTGGGCAAAGAACCTATAAGGGTGAATAGCATACCAGGAAATGATGATGCAGTTATTGTGAACAGGAAAGCATTATTAGCATTTATGGTGGAAGCAATGTGGAGAGTAAAATTGGTGGCAAAAAAATCAGATGTAGTACATGAAATCATTTCTGCTGCTGAAAGGCTGTTTGGCCTTTCAGCCAAACTTCTTATGGATCTACCTACTCTAAGAGTGGTGGAGGCCAAGGGTCAGGAGGAAGTCGGTACCAGGAATTAGACTGTAGCAACTGTGAGAAAGATGAAATGGCCAGTAGGGATAGTGAAAATGGCGATAATTAACTTCCTTGGCATAATGTTTTGTATTATGCAATGGAATGCTAGGAGTCTGATGGCAAATGGACAAGAACTTAAACACTTTTTGAATGAGCTTGAGGAGAAGCCAGATGTAATTTGTATTGAAGAGACTTGGTTAAAATCACACCTGAATTTTGTAGTACCAGGATACAAGTGTGAGAGGAAAGAGAGAGAGATCAGCTCAGGAGGTGGATGTGCAATGTTTATCAGAGATGGGATTCAGTACAGGAGAAGGGAAATTAAAAGTATGATAGAGAGCATAACAATAGAAGTGTGGACTAACCGAGGGAAAATGTCAATTGTAAATGTATATAATCCATGCATCAGTTTAGAAGAAAGTCGTTTCCAGGAAGTTATGGATAAAGTTAGTCTTCCAGTAGTTTGGCTTGGAGACTTCAATACACATAATGAGTTATGGGGAAGCAGGAAAAGGGATAGAAATGGTAAGATTGTAGAGGATTTCATTGATAAATATAATTTGGTCATGCTAAATGATGGGCAGCCTACTTGGTTTAGGACAGGCCGGGGAATGGCATCCTCGATTGATATTAGTTGCATTGGCTGAGTTGGCAGCTATTGGTACATGGAAGATAATGGATTGGAACCTACTGGGCAGTGATCATGTGCCAATTATTGCCAAATTTGGCAGAACTCTTATTGAGGATCCAAACATTCCCCCCTGAGGCTAAACTATAAAAGAGCAAACTGGGTAGAGTATAAGGAAAAAGTAAACCTGAAAGTAGCAGATATACAGAGTGAGAAAGGAGTGGATGAGTGGAGTAATTGTCTAACTGAAGTGATTTGGTCTGCTGCATCAGAGGCTATCTCTAGGAAAAAGATTCCTAAGGGAGGGACTATGGTCCCTTGGTGGAATGAAGAATGTAGCCTGGCAATTAAAGCCAGGAACAGAGCGTATAGCAGGTTAAAGAGGCATCCAACTGAAAGCTTAGAAAGACTGAGAGCTAAAGCAAGGAGAGTAATCAAAGGAGCAAAAAAACAAAGCTGGAGAAATTTCTGTGAAAAATTGGGTCCAGATACTCCTGTTAAAAAAGTCTGGAGTTTAGTTCGTAGAATGACAGGAGCCTTTAGGCAGACGGTAATCCCTGTTCTTCAGTATAATGGATGTGAGGCAGTAAATAGTAAAGAAAAATCAAAGGTATTGGTTAAACAATTTCAAAAGGTGCACAACCAAAGTAATATACGTGAGAAAAGCAGAAGAAGAGGAGCAGAGATTGTAGAAAAGCAGCAGTACAAATTGCGAGCGAATAGTGAGAATTTTGACATCGTTAATGCAATGCTCACCTTAAATGAACTTAAAAGAGCACTAGATAGGGGAAAGGACGCATCTCCGGGAAGAGATGGGCTGAGCTACCAGTTATTTAAACAGGCTGGGGTGTTATTGCTAGAGGAGGTATTGGCCCTGCTTAACAGTGTGTGTTTTCCTAAGGAGTGGAAGCATGCTGTAATAGTTCCAATTTTGAAACCTGGGAAGGTAGTCAGCAGCCCAAGCTCCTATAGACCTATTGCTCTGACCTCGGTACTATGTAAAGTAATGGAGCGAATGATAACAGAAAGGCTAGTGTGGAAGCTTGAGAAAAGCGAGTTCTTTGTGGACTATCAAAGTGGATTTAGGCAGGGACGCTCTACTATGGATGCTGTCCTAAATTTAGATGCTGATATCAGGAAGGCAATTACCAGTAGAGAGGCAGTAGTGGCAGTGTTCCTGGATATTGAGAAGGCGTATGATATGCTGTGGAAGGAAGGGCTGTTGATCGCACTACATGATGCTGGAATCCAAGGGAGAATGTTTAATTGAATCAAGAATTTCCTTTGTAATAGAACAATTCAGGTACGGGTGGGGAGGGAACTCTCTGAGGAACCTGAGGTGGAGAATGGAACTCCGCAAGGAAGTGTGATTAGCCCTGTCCTCTTTAATATTCTGGTGAATGGTACGTTTAGTAGAGTGGGGAAATAATTTGGGGTTTCTCTATTTGCAGATGATGGTGCTATATGGAAACAAGGCAGGAACTTAACATATGTATATAACCAGGTTCAGAAAGCCCTAGAGAATATAATAGGATGGGCTGATGAATGGGGCTTTAAAATATCAGTTGATAAGACCAAGTATATGGTATTTGGGCATAAAAAGAAATTACCTGCATGGCACTTGCCATTATATGGAGAGGACATTGAAAGAGTTAAGCATTTTAAATTCCTTGGAGTGTGGCTGGATCAAAGGTTAACATGGAAAACTCATATTGACAAAATTTGTGGAAAGTGTGAAAAAATCATAAATGTGCTTAGGTGTGTGGCAGGATCTGACTGGGGGGCTGATAGAGAAACATTGTTAATGATATATAGAGCTATGATAAGATCAACAATTGACTATGGGTGTATGGCTTATGGGTCAGCTGCTCAATCTGTAACTAATAAGCTTGATATAATTCAAGAAAAGGCACTAAGAGTGTGTAGTGGGGCATTTTGTACCTCTCCCATTCCAGCTCTTCTTATAGAAATGGGTAAAATGCCTTTACAGTTAAAAAGGTACAAGCTTGGATTGAAATATTTAATGAAATTAAAAGGTCAGGATAAAATCTCTTCTAAAAATATATGGAGACAGCACTGGGAGTTCATGGGGTCAAACAGGAGAAGTAGAACTAATTTTATTGAAAAGGTTAAATCACTAGCAGAGCAAATAAGTATTTTTAATGCTAACATGTGTCCTCTAGTCTGTTGGTCAGATGTACCTCCATAGATCTTCCCAGAACCCAGAATTGACCTTAGCATTCTTAATAACGGCATGAGGAAAACATCAGGAGAAATGGTGAAGGAAGTGCAAACTCGTTTAAGTAATTATTGGAGAGAATATTTACAAATATATACAGATGGGTCAAAGAGCTCAGAGAATGGGAGGGTGGCATTTGGGGTGTTCATTCCTGATCTCAGATTTGAAAAGGGGCTGCGAATATTAGACCACATGTCTGTCTTCTCAGCAGAAGTGGTGGCGGTTTTATGGGCACTTTGGTGGGTGGAAGAACAGAACAGAAGGTTTTCAGTCATATGCAGAGACTCTTCAGCAGTTTTGTTAGCGATCAAAGAACTTAAATCCAAAGCAAGACCAGATTTACTCACAGAAATATATCTTACGTTGTTCAGACTTCACAGAGCAGGGTGTGAGGTGGGTTTTATGTGGGCTCCAGCGCATGTGGGAGTAGAGGGAAATGGCGGGGCTGACAGACTGGCAAAAAGGGGAGTACACAGGGAAGAAATAGAGTTTACTCTGCAGCACGGTCCTCCTGAAATTGGGGAAAGCATTAATAAATCAATAAAAGAGCAGCGGGGGAAAGCATGGGAAAATGAAGGGAGAGGAAGACATTACTATAACATACAGAGCCAAGTCGCTAAACATAAAAACCCTTTTATTTGTAAAAGGAAAGATTCACTTGTTTTAACCAGGTTGAGGCTTGGGCACTGTGGGCTCAGAAGTGGGCTGGCTCTGATAGGGAAACAACCTGATGGCAAGTGTGACTGTGGAAACATGAAAACAGTGTCTCATGTCATAATCCACTGCAAGGAATATGCTGGACAACGGAGGAAACTGTTTACTAACTAACTAACTAACCTGCACTTATATAGCGCTTTTCTAGTCACAAAGACCACTCAAAGCGCTTTCATTAATACTAACCCTCTATTCTAAGGGCCTATAGGAAACAGATATCTAGGGACAATTTAGAACAGCCAATTAACCTAACATGCATGTTTTTGGCATGTGGGAGGAAACCGGAGAAATCCCGGAGTAAACCCACGCAACACGGGGAGAACATGCAAACTCCACACAGATCACTGTTGGTCGGGGGCTGGGATCGAACCCACGATCCCACGATCCCCACAATCCCCCGGCCAAGGGTAAACTGTGCTGCCGCAGTGCTAACCACTGCGCCACCGTGCAGCCGTGGCCGTGGCTCTAAACTCAACAGTTTAGAGACCTGGGATCCGCTGGAGAAACTGTCTTTAACATGCACACCTTGATGAACCTGGACAGTTGGAGTAAAGTTAAAAAACTATTGGAGTTTCTGCACAGAACCGGCTTGTATGGGAGAATTTGAGATGCAGCTACCAACATGATGTATGAACTGTGGAGGGCAGCAATACGCCATTGATTCGTCTAGTCTGCCTTAACCAAGAAGAAGAAGTACGTGGTGGTAATGCACCTGTAGGCTGGTTGCCAACCGCCAATCAAATCTAAAAGAAGAAGAAGGAGGAGAACCACCAGAGGGATCGTCCAGTGAGGAAGACAGTCAGCAGCACACCAATGTAAGTTTAGTCTTATCAAAACATTTTACACACAGTAATGCATAAAGCCAGATCCTTATATTTTGAATTTTTAAATGTGTTTAGATTTTTTTTAACTGTTTTTGAAATGTTAAGGAGTGTGCTTTTTTAAATATTTAGTGAGTAACCTGGTCAAACAAATCATATTTTGCCCAAAGTAGATGCAACAGATATTTGTTTCTTTCTTTTTTGAATAACTTCTCAAAACAACAGTAAAATTTTGGCAGCTAAAATGTCTTGGACTTTTCATTTTTATTAAAACCACAACCTGCCTGTGCACTTGGTGTTCCAAGAATGTGGAATTAGAAAAAATGTTGTTCCTCTTCTTTAATCAGGTCCAGTCTTGCAGCAGGAATAAATATACAACACAGCCATCCATCCATCTTCGATGGCTTTTCTGGGGGTCCAGGTTGTTGAGGGAGCAGTCTGATCAGAGAAGCCCAGACTTCCCTCTCCCCAGCCACCTCCTCCAGGTCTTCAGAGAGAACACCAAGATGTTCCCAGACCAACTGGGAGACATAGTCTCTCTAACGTGTCCTGGTCTGCCCCAGGGTCTCCTCCCACCTCCCACAACACACACATAAAAAGTAATTCCATTTCTGTACCTGCTCTTTCCTTCACCTACAGTATATTGTCATTCACATTATGTACGTAGACCAAGCACACTCATTGCATCACTGCTGTAGTCCTAAAACTGTCTAGTAGTTCACATACTGTCGTGTTTTAATGCTGATAGTCCGTGATGACACTTTCTTAGAGACTGTCCTTTTTTACATTGTGGAGAGTGCAAATAACGGAGGCAGACTCATGCAGCAGACTACTTTATTCACTCTCACATCAGTCATAACAGAAAAAGCATTTTCTCAATACACCAGGGTCTCTCCTTTTACAGTTAGGCCCAAAAATATTTGGACAGTGACAGAAGTTTTGTTATTTTAGCTATTTACGAAAACATATTCAGGATACAATTATATAATCAATATGGGCTTAAAGTGCAGACTCTCAGCTGTAATTTGAGAGTATTCACATCCAAATTGGAGCAAGGGTTTAGGAATTACAGCTCTTTAATATGTAGCCGCCTCTTTTTCAAGGGACCAAAAGTAATTGGACAATTGACTCAGAAGGCTGCAAAAAAAAATAACAAGGCTGCATGGGCTCTTCCCTCGTTAACCTGTCATCAATTAAGCAGTTAAAAGGTCTGGAGTTGATTCCAGGTGTGGCGTTTGAATTTGGAAGCTGTTGCTGTGAACACACAACATGCGGTCAAAGGAGCTCTCAATGGAGGTGAAACAGACCATCCTGAGGCTAAAAAAAAAAGAAGAAATCCATCAGAGAGATAGCAGAAATGTTAGAGGAGTGGCCAAATCAACAGTTTGGTACATTCTGAGAAAAAAAGAGTGCACTGGTGAGCTTGGGAACTCAAAAAGGCCTGGACGTCCACGGAAGACAACAGTGGTGGATGATCGCAAAATCCTTTCCATGGTGAAGAACAACCTCTTCACAACATCCACTCAAGTGAAGAACACTCTCCAGAAGTCTACCATAAAGAGAAGACTTCATGAGAGTAAATACAGAGGATTCACCACAAGGTGCAAACCATTAATCAGCCTCAAAAATAGAAAGGCCAGAATTGACTTTGCAAAAAAACACCTGAAGAAGCCAGCCCAGTTCTGGAACAGCATTCTTTGGACAGATGAGACTAAGATCAACCTGTACCAGAATGATGGGAAGAAGAAAGTTTGGAGAAGAATTGGAACAGCTCATGATCCAAAGCACACCACATCTTCTGTAAAACATGGTGGAGGCAGTGTGATGGCATGGGCATGCATGGCTTCCAATGGCACTGGGTCACTTGTGTTTATTGATGATGTGACAAAAGACAGAAGCAGCCGGATGAATTCTGAAGTGTATAGGGATATACTTTCTGCTCAGATTCAGCCAAATGCAGCAAAGTTGATTGGACGGCGCATCACAGTACAGATGGACAATGATCCAAAACATACTGCAAAAGCAACCCAGGGGTTTTTTAAAGCAAGGAAGTGGTATATTCTGCAATGGCCGAGTCAATCACAAGATCTCAACCCAATGGAGCATGCATTTCACTTGCTCAAGACAAAACTTAAGGCAGAAAGACCCACAAACAAGCAACAAATGAAGACTGCTGCAGTAAAGGCCTGGCAAAGCATCACAAAAGAGGAAACCCAGCGTTTGGTGATGTCCATGGGTTCCAGACTTCAGGCAGTCATTGCCTGCAAAGGATTCTCAAAAATATTGAGAAGTAACATTTTACTTAGGGTTATGTTTATTTGTCCAATTACTTTTGAGCCCCTGAAATGAGGAGCGTTTGTATAAAAATAGCTACAATTCCTATATGTTTAATCATATATTTTTGTTCAACCCCTTGAATTAAACCTTAAAGTCTGCACTTCAATTCTGTTGTAGTTGTTTCATTTCAAATCCAATGTGGTGGCATGCAGAGCCCAAATCATGAAGATTGTGTCACTGTCCAAATATTTCTGGGCCTAACTGTATATCCTCCACCCATCTCACATCTGCAAGACATCTCGCATCACAGTACATTCAACCCTTCTTCCCCCACTGTCCCCCAGCTCTCCTTCCTGCTACATCACCATAATCTCTCCCATCTCAATAACTATTGTCCTCATCTGTTTACCCTCTGCGTCCAGTCTGAGATGATTAACCCAGCGTCTACACCACCTCCCCAGAATCTCAGACCGAGTTTCAGTCCTCACGTCCTTTTGGCTTCAGTCTCCTCCCGTATCTGCTGTAATGGGGGTTCTCCGCCTCCTTGGCGCTGCTGTGCCGGTGGGGGGCTCCTGGGGGTGTGTCTTTGTCTGCGGGTGGGCAATGGCGAGGGGGGGGGGACCTTCGACTTGCCTGTATGGCTGCTCTGATGAATCGTTTACCTGAGGAGTTCTCCGTGGGGGTCTTCCACGCCGAGGGGCCCGAGCCAACATCACTTGCTTGTCCGCCACCACAAAGGCGGGCTTAAGTCTGTCTATACATATTTTCTCCCGACGACCCCCCAAGTCTAACAAAAAATGTTTGTCCCCTGGTTCCAGCACTCTGAACGGGCCATCGTAGGGTGGGTGCAATGGGCATCGTGCCTGACAAACACGAACGCCGTGTTCTTCAAAGTTTTTGGCGCAAAAGCGCGTGGAAAACAGTGGTGGGCCGGGCCCGGCAGCGTGCCTGTATCTGTGCTATGCTGCAAACGCTGAGACAGACAGTTGTCCGGCGCGGGATTATCTGGCAAAAATTCCCCGGGGAGCCGCAGTGGCTGAATAAAAACAAGTTCCGCCGGGGAAGCCTCCAAATCCTCTTTTGGTGCGGAACGCAACCCCAACAAAACCCACGGCAACCGGTCTACCCAATTTGCATCCGTCAGCGAAGCCCTGAACGCTGCTTTCAGTGACCTATGGAAACGCTCGCATAACCCATTGGCCTGTGGGTTGTATGCGGTTGTGTGATGAATTGCAACACCCAGGCTACGGGCCATCGCAGACCAGAGGTCGGAAACAAACTGAGGGCCCCTATCAGACGTGATGTCCGACGGGATGCCAAAACGTGCCACTCATGTTTTCAAAAAAGCGCGCGCAGCGGACGCGGTTGCCGCCAGCGGGACTGCTTCTGGCCAGCGTGTGGTGCGGTCCACCACTGTCAGAAGGTGCGGGCACCCCTGCGATGGCGGGAGGGGGCCCACGAGGTCCACGTGAACATGGTTGAACCCCTTAGCCAGTATACGAATCATGTGTCTGTGTACTTTGGCTCGTTGGCACGCTACGCAGGCTGCCGCCCACTCTTTCACTTGTTTGTGCAGGCCTGGCCATACGAACTTCGCTCCCACCATTTTGACTGACGCGCGCGCTCCTGGGTGCGCCAGAGCGTGAACTGACTCAAACACTCGGCGGTGCCAAGCAACTGGGACCACCGGGCGCGGGCGTCCGGTAGAGACATCGCAGATTGGGGGGGGGGGGGGCTGCCATCTTGCAGTACTCTGCTCTCCAGCCTTAACCCTGTTGGTCCAGACTGGAGCGCGCACATGTCCGCATTGCCAATCTGCTCTGCGGCCATGGCTGTATAATCGATCCCCACGCAGACTGGAGCCACTACTGCGCGCAAGAGGCAGTCCGCCACCACATTCAGTTTACCCGACACATGCTGAATATCGGTCGTAAACTCCGAGATCATGGCCAGCTGTCTCTGCTGCCGGCCTGACCATGGTTCCGAAACCTTGGCCATCGCGAACGTTAGCGGCTTGTGGTCGACGAACGCAGTGAAGCTGCGTCCTTCCAGCCAGAACTGGAAGTGGCGTATGGCCAGGTGGAGAGCCAGCAACTCTCTGTTGAACGTGCTGTATTTACGCTCACTGTCGCGCAAAGCCCTGCTGAAAAAAGTGAGCGGCTGCCAAGAACCGGCGACGCGTTGCTCCACGATGGCCCCTATGGCCACGTCCGAGGCGTCGGTAGTGAGCGCTATCTGGGCCGCCGGGTCCGGGTGCGCCAACAGTACGGCGTTTGCCAGGGCTGTTTTAACCTCAGAGAACGCCTGCTCTCGCTCCGGAGTCCATTTGACTCTGTCCGCCGGTTTCCATTTCTTGAGTGCGGTGTACAATGACTGCATGAGCTGAGCTGCTCGGGGGAGGAACCAGTTATAAAAGTTAACCATCCCCAAAAACTCTTGCAGCGCCCTGACTGTGTGAGGCTGGGGAAAATTTGCCACGGCGCGCACCTTGTCGGGCAAGGGTATCGCTCCCTCCGGTGAGATGCGGTGCCCCAAAAAGTCAATACCCGTCACGCCGAACTGGCATTTTGCCGGGTTGATTATTAACCCGTGCTCCTCCAACCTCTGGAAAACTGTCCTGAGGTGGGTTATGTGTTCGTCCTCGGACGCGCTGGTCACCAGGATATTATCCAGATAGACAAACACAAACAGCAGATCGCGCAACACCGCATCCATCATGCGTTAGAATGTCTGTGCCGCGCCTTTTAATCCGAAGGGCATGCGTAAAAACTCAAACAAGCCAAACAGAGTTATTACCGCTGTTTTGGGTATGTCCTCCGCACGCACTGGGACCTGGTGGTAACCACGGACAAGGTCTATTTTAGAAAAAATGTGTGCCCCGGCGAGGTGAACGGAAAAATCCTGAATATGGGGAGTCGAGTAGCGGTCGTGCGCTGTGGTGTTATTCAACCTGCGGAAATCTCCGCATGGTCGCCACAATCCCTCGGCCTTAGGGACCATGTGTAGCGGGGATGCCCATGGGCTGTTTGAGCGCCTGATAATGCCCAACCTTTCCAAGTTGGCAAACTCCTCGCACGCTATGGCCAGTTTAGCTGCGTCCAGGCGCCAAGGTCGTGCGAAAACAGGTGGCCCGGTGGTGGTGATAAAGTGTTCCACCCCGTGTTTAGTGCTGGCCGCCCAAAACGTTGGGACTGTGAGTGCTGGGAACTGAGTGAACAGTGTGTGGAACTTACCGCCTGGAGCTGTGACATTGGCTTGTGTTATTGGCCCGGCCCCTCGAGCTGTACAGGGGAGAGAATCAAAAGACATTGCATTAACCAGGCGCCTGTTAGCAACATCGACTAGCAACCCGTGTGCACACAGAAAATCAGCTCCCAGGATTGGGAAACTCAATGCCACTATGACAAAAGTCCACTCGTACATACGGCCATGTAGGGAAAAAGTCAGTGTTCTCTCACCAAAAGTCTTAATGTCCGAGCGGTTTACGGCTACCAGCTGGGGGCCACTAGCTCCCGCTAGCCGGTTGGCGTAGGACGGCAGGATGAGGCTCTTTCGGGAGCCGGTGTCTACGAGGAGCCGTCTCCTCGAGCGCGAGTCCGTCACGTAGAGCAGCTTGTTTTCTTCACCGGCGGTCGCAGCTGCTACTGACTGCTGGCCTTGGCGTTTCCCGAACACTTGAATTGGCACGGTGGCACACATCTGCGTGCGTTCTCTCCAAAGCGGCGGTGGTAGAAGCAGAGCGTGTCTCTCTGGCGCTTCATGGCCCCCGCTGCCGCTACCGTCGCCAGCTCCTCGCCTCCGCTGGTTGTCTCGCTGGGTTCCGACACCGCCGCGTTCACTGTGAGGGTTCTGGTGGTGAGGATGATCCGTTCTGCCTCTTGGGCTAGCACCCGGTAGTCACGCGTGGCCAGCAACGGCGAATTGGCAAGGACCACTCTTGCCTCTGTTGGGAGGTTCCGGAGGAAAAGGTGGGCAAACAGAAAATGCCCGTCGTTCGTGCCCATCAACGCCAACATCTTCTCCATCAGTTCGACCGCCGACCCATCTCCTATCTCGGAGCACCTCAGGAGCCTCTCTGCTCTCTTACAGTCTGAGAGCGTGTAGCGCCGGGTCAGCGCAGCCTTGAGAGCCCCGTATTTGTCGTGGGCTGGAGGCTGTTGGAGCAGGCTCGCTACTTGCTGAGACGTGCGAGCGTTTAGCGCTGCGGCCACATAGTAATATCTGGTGTCGTCTTCCGTAACTCAGCCTCGGTGTGGTGGAACCAATACCGCGGGTCGTGCAGCCAAAAGTCCGGTAGTTTGACCGAAACCGACCGAGGTTCTTGCCTCGTGTTCCATAATTCGTCAAGGGGTCACCAGTGTGGAGAGTGCAAATAACGGAGGCAGACTCGTGCAGTAGACTACTTTATTCACTCTCACATCAGTCATAACAGAAAAAGCATTTTCTCAATACACCAGGGTCTCTCCTTTTATATCCTCCACCCATCTCACATCTGCAAGACATATCACATCACAATACATTCAACCCTTCTCCCCCCACTGTCCCCCAGCTCTCCTTCCTGCTACATCACCATAACCTCTCCCATCTCAATAACTATTGTCCTCATCTGTTTACCCTCTGCGTCCAGTCTGAGATGATTAACCCAGCGTCTACACCATCAACAAATTGTACCTGACTATAGTAACAAAGGTCAACACTGACTATGGGGACAACAAAAGCTTTCCAGTGTGTATCCTAATCCTGATTTAATTAATTTTTCTATTGCTCTCCCAGGTCTGCCCCATGGACCCTGCATCTGGACTGGTTATTTTTTAATAAATATTTTCCCCCAAATAAATTCCTGTTTGTTATATGTTGACTGACTTGATTTGAGGTAGATTTTCTTTTACATTCTACTCATCCACCTCCAAAGGTTGAATATTGTGGTGAATTTATTTTTAGAAGTAACTCAAATCTAAAAAGTAAAACTTTCATATTTTACAATAATCCCATATAAATTTAGCAATTTTAAGATTTTTTTTAAAGATTTGGATGAATGTGTGAGCTATTTGATATAGATCTGAATAGTGATGTGCTAATTTTTGTAGATGCAGTTCTGTTCTTACACATATCGAGTCCTTATGCCCACACCCCACTCCACCAACACCCCCCCACTCCCAACACACAGCCCCCCAACATGACCCTCATTAAGACCCAGGTGAGGACGGAGCGGAGGAAGATCAAGGCGAGGAAGGCGTCGGGACTGGACGGCATCAGCGCAAAGCTCCTCAAGTCCTGTGCAGATCAGCTGTGTGGGATTGTGGAGCTCATCTTCAACCTGAGCCTGAAGCTGGGGAGGGTACCACATTTGTGGAAAACATCTTGTGTGGTACCTGTACCAAAGACTTCCCGCCCCAAAGATCTGAACAGCTACAGACCAGTGGCCCTGACGTCCCACATGATGAAGACCCTGGAGAGACTGCTCCTTGCTCACCTCCGCCCCCTGGTGGGACCAGCGATGGATCCACTCCAGTTCGCCTACCAGCATGGCATTGGGGTGGAGGATGCAGTGATCTTCCTCCTTCACCGTTCTCTGTCCCACCTGGAGAAGCCTGGGAGCGTGGTGAGGATCATGTTCTTTGACTTCTCCAGTGCTTTCAACACCATCCAACCGATGATCCTGAAGGACAAGCTGCTGTGTGCAGGGGTGGACCAGCACCTGTCATCATGGATCCTGGACTATCTCACTAATCGGCCACAGTTTGTGAGAACCCGGGACTGTGTGCCCGACACGATCATCAGTAGCACGGGGGCCCCCCAGGGAACGGTTTTGGCTCCCTTCCTGTTCACCCTTTATACTGCGGACTTCTCACACAACACAACACACTGCCATCTACAGAAGTTCTCTGACGACTCTGCGATCGTCGGCCTCATCTCTAACGGAAATGAAGTTGAGTACAGAGGACTTATCCAGGACTTCGTGGACTGGTGCCATCGGCACTGCCTCCAGATCAATGCGAGGAAAACTAAGGAGCTAGTGGTGGACTGCCACAGGCAAGGACAACCCCTCACAGCACCAGTAAATATACAGGGAACAGACATTGAGATGGTGACATCCTACAAGTACCTGGGTGTTCATTTGAACAATAAACTAGACTGGTCACACAATACCGACACACTCTACAAGAAGGGACAGCACAGGCTGCTCCTACTGAGGAGACTCAGGTCTTTTGGTGTACAAGGGGTGCTGCTGAGGACATTCTATGACACAGTGGTGGCATCAGCCATCACTTTTGGAGTGGTCTGCTGGGGCAGTGGCATTACAGCAGCCGATAGGAAGAGACTGAACAAACTGACCAAGAAAGCTAGCTCTGTTCTGGGGCAGTGCCCTGACCCAGTGGAGGAGACAGGAGAGAGAAGGATGGTGGCTAAACTGTCATCTCTGCTGGAGTCCGAGTCCCACCCCTATGCAGGACATACTGAATGCACTGAGGAGCTCATTTAGCAGCAGACTACATCATCCTAGGTGCGCAACCGAGAGGTTTCGCAGGTCCTTCCTACCTACGGCTGTCAGACTGTATAACCTAAGCAGGGCTGCTTGCAGAGATAAAAAACGTGACGACCTAATAGTATTGAATGCAAAAGACGCAATAGACTTACACAATGGTCCCCTCCAGTATATACAACTAGGACAATATCGGTCGCTACAGAGGGTAACAATATGTATGGGTACATATTCATACTATGTAGGATAACTAAGACAGTTACGCTGTTTATTCCATCTTGCTACAACGCACTTTGTATATACAGTATATTTATATATTTATGTGTATGTATGTATATCCACTGCTCTTATTTATATCTTCCGTATCTTCTTGACTATTGCTCTGAGTGTTGCTATCCCTGTGCTGTTGCAATCCTGGAATTTCCCCATTGTGGGACTAATAAAGGCTTATCTTATCTTATTTGAAAAAAGATTATTGTTCCACCATAAATTATTTCCAACTTCACTGAGGATTATTGATTACAATGTTATGTAGATACTGTATCTAATATGTACAGTGTATTTTAGGTTCTTGTTCATCACTACGTTATAAAAAGGTTGAAAATACTTTGTAAGCCATTACTTTGTGAATCTGTCACACTGAATAAACAGTAGATTTCATCTTCTACAGTAACTGAAAGGGCACAAATGAATTCAGGCATCCAACATTTCAAAACATTTATTTATACATTTTAAAATAATAAAAATAAAACATTCACAGCCTAAAATTAACTGGAACCGCCATAAAATAACTGCTGGAGCTTAATAACAGCCGTTTTTTTTAAAGCATGCATAGCTAAAACGGATGAACTTAAACAGACCATAAAAGTGTGATTCAGCATTTTTACAAAAATCACAGAACAGCTAACAGCAAAGTCCTTACAATCTGATCTAAAGTGTCATAATTACGTTGTCAAAATTAGACAGCTATCAGGTTTGGTCACAGCTGTGCTGCATTAGCGTAACTGTCAACAACACTATACCATATAGTTATTTAAAAAAGGTTTACCAGAGATGCACATCAGAAAGGACTATGTTAAATAAAGAATTCTATACCAAAAGAGTCCTCGCTTGAGACGCTGTCTGGCTCATATAATGACCAAAGATCTGAGATGTTAGCAGTATGCAGTACATTGACATTAGCCACCAGAAGTGCTGTTTATATCTACCTGGCAACCGGTACGAGATTATAGTGAGTCAACAGTGCGTGCGACACCTACTGGCCAGGAGGTCAGAGTCCTTTATAGCGCACCTTTCGTCAAACTTTTCCACAAAACATTTTTTTGCAGTGTGGGTACAGATTTTTATAGATGGGATTTTTTATGATTTTTTTTTTTTTTTTTACAGATTTGTGACCTTTTTGATTTTAATCCACAGACTAAAACTTTTTTTTTCAGTTTTATAAAAAAAAAAAAAAAAAAAAAAGCTTCTTTCTTTTGTCGCGCGTTGATGATGTAATCGAAAAGCGACGCTTGTTAAAGATCCACGCGGATGTCAACGTTCTGTCCTCGGTAAGGTGTGTGTTGACTGTCTTTTAAAAATGCCGTTTACAGCCAATATACGGCTTATTGTAGACTCTGGCATGTAAAACCAATGTTAGGCGTAATATTTACGAAGAATGTGATGAAATTGGTGGACACGTTATGTTTTTAACGAAAATCGAGTGTTTGAGTTCGGGACAAGAGACAGATTTACCTCGTCAACAATGCTAAATGACTCCACGGGTGTGATTTGTACTTTTTGTAACTTGTGACTTCACCCCTTTTCTAGGAAAATGATTCAAAAGTTTAAATTTTGATGAACTTTAGTACGTTTCTAATTATCGAGAAGTCCTGTGGAGTCCAAAATTACTAGGGCGTACTAGGACAGAGTTTTGACAGTGTTTATTTTCTGAAGCGAGGAGACATGTTTTAGTTAGTTTAGCTCCAGAATATATCTGTGAGATGTTTAGAGATTATAAACCTAGCAGGGCTCTTAGATCCACAGATTCGGGTCAGCTAGTGGAGACCAGAGTCCACACTGAACATGGAGAAGCGGCATTTAGCTGGTATGCTGCAAATAAATGGAACAAATTGCCGCTGGAGTTGAAATTTGCATTAAATGTGGAAACTTATAAATCTAAGTTAAAAACATTTCTCTTTTCATGTGCTTATGCATGAAATTTGTACTGTTTTTTTGCTGTCAAAAATTCTTTTAATAATTTAAATTACATGTATTTTAATCTGTTCATTCCATTGTATAATGTTTTAATATTTTAACCTCTTTCTTTTTTCTCTTCATTGTTCAAGCTTTTTGCTTTATTTCCTCTGCATGTTCTTTTTATGTATGTAAAGCACATCGAGTTGCCATTGTGTATGAAATGTGCTATATAAATAAACTTGCTTGCTTAAGCAGTGGCTAAAGGTACGGAACCGTACCGGAATGTGTGCTGCAGATGTGGCTCAAATCTGATTGGCCAGTCTTTCTATTAATCAGTCCCTCCAGGATTTTGCTGGATGTTTTTATGAGTGTTGTGGCCCAAAAAGTCTGAATTCGCGGGAGCTTTTTTTTTAAAGTTGCAATGTTTTGACAGGTTTTTTTTGCACTAAAAGTTGTGCAAAGAATTACACATTTTAAAGCAGATGTTTTTTCCAGCTTACTGCAGAGATATTCTATATAACAATACAAGAAAAAGCACAGGATTGTCAAACATTTCTTATTACTGTGATTTGTAAATTAAGCAGAAACTTCTGCTATACAGAGAAACTGTTTTGTGCAATAGCCAGTACAGACTTTAACACAATATCCATTACAACAGCTAAATTGCATTGAATGCATGTTAAAGAGTAGAGATTTGGAAATTATTTGCAGCGCCTTCATTTGAAAACTCCCTACGGTCTCCAACCACTTGATACTGAGCGGAGAGGAAAAACATAAATAATTTATTCTGTTATATTGTCTATTGGAATCAGTGTTTTTTCTGAAAAAAAAATTGCAGACAGTATTCCTATGCCTAACTCCAACATGTCTGTCTATCTGCTGCGCGTCTAGAAACACACACCTCTCTCATCAGACACACATCTTTCATTTACGGGGCGGGGGGGGGGTGTCCGTGTCCAGACCAGAGATTCACAGGTTTAAAGCTCATTGACAAGATGTAGTAATAATTTTACTTCTAAAAATGTATGAAATGATCAAACACTGGCTGTAGTGTTAGACTTGCTCGTTTGTTTGTGATTTTATGGAGTCTCTTGTCACGTGTGCTCCCACAACGGGGTGCTTTTGAGGCAGGCAGTTGTTTTTCAACACAAACCCAGCACTTTGTACACGCGGTCAGGACAGAGACGTCCATTGGCAGGCTGGGGGAGACGGAGGAAGGGATGGTATTGGAAACCTCGCAAGTGAGTGTTTTTATTTTTTAAAATTACACACCGTTTTTTGCTGGTGTTCCGTTAATACCGTAAACATAGAAGTGAACGCGGTGTAACAATGCATTTTGATTGGTTAGACTGAGCATTTCGGCGCCACTCAGTTGAAATTTGATTGGTGAAATTGGCGGAAGTTGATGAGGATTGGCCAAAATTTCGGGAAAGTTGCGGGGTCACACAATAGTTGTGCTGATTGGCCGATTTCACATGAATTGACGTGATCGCAACATCGTGAAATCCTGGAGGGACTGATTATTGCCATATTTCATGCGGCAGTGGCTACAGGTACGAAAATCTGAGGCATGTATCAGCAATTCAAAAAAGGATATTTCTCATATTCATAATGAGTTTAAATTTTTTAATTGATACCTATTTATTACATTTTAACCTTATCCCTTCCCAGGTCTTAAGGCTAACCTCTTTTAATTCAAAATTCCATCTCATGTCAAGTAAAATGGCAGAGACATGGCAGCAAGATCAGGAAGTGTACCACCAACCCTCCAATCAGAGTTTAACCATACTGTTCACCTACGCCATAGCCGCAGCAGACTGGAGTTGATCTGAAAAGGTTTTGTTGGATTGTCAACTCTTCTGTACCAATAGACATTTTGTATAGGGATACAGCTTCCCTACCAATAAACACTCCCTATTGAATATCCACCAGTCAGCTCTTACTAGGCTAAAGCACCACAGGTTTTCTAAGATTTTCTTTTGATCTTGGTCCATTCATCTTGAAGAAGCCATCACAGCTGTTTTAAAAAGGAAGTGTATTGGTATGGAAGAGTTGACAGTCTGACAAAACCTTTTCAGACTGACTCCAGCCTGTTGCGGCTGTGGTGTAGGTTAATAGTGTGGTTGACCTGTGATTGGAGGGTTGCTGGTTCACATCCCGCTCTTGCCGCCATGCCCACACCATTTTACTTGGTATGAGATGGAATTTAGAATTAAAATTAAGAGGTTAACCTTAGGATTTGGGTTCAAAGTTAGAAAGTAGATATTAATTAAAAAATTGAAACAAATAAATGCCTCAGATTTCGATACCTATAGCCTGCTGCCTTTAAAGGCATTAATAGAACGTTCTGGCAAATCAGATTGAAGCCGTATCAGTAGCAAGCATCCTATGGGTATGGTTCTGTGCCCATAGCCACTGCCAAATAGGTATTAATTTAAAAATTGAAACAGAATATGGGCTAGTATGAAAAATATCCTTTCTTCAATTGTTGATAAATGCCTCAGATTTCTGTACCTGCAGCCACTGCCTTTTAAAAAAGACATTAATGAATATGTACTTATTATTGGTGGTTGACAACAGCATAGATCAATTCCTTTTTTTTTTCTGGGATTGGATTTGTATTCCATGACGGCTCACATTTATAATTACAGTGGGGCAAAAAAGTATTTAGTCAGCCACCAATTGTGCAAGTTCTCCCACTTAAAAGATGAGAGAGGTCTCCAATTTTCATCATAGGTATACCTCAACTATGAGAGACAAAATGAGAAAAAAAAAAATCCAGAAAATCACATTGTCTGATTTTTAAAGAATTTATTTACAAATTATGGTGGAAAATAAGTATTTGGTCACCTACAAACAAGCAAGATTTCTGGCTCTCACAGACCTGTAACTTCTTCATTAAGAGGCTCCTCTGTCCTCCACTCGTTACCTGTATTAATGGCACCTGTTTGAACTCGTTATCAGTATAAAAGACACCTGTCCACAACCTCAAACAGTCAGACTCCAAACTCCACTATGGCCAAGACCAAAGAGCTGTCAAAGGACACCAGAAACAAAATTGTAGACCTGCACCAGGCTGGGAAGACTGAATCTGCAATAGGTAAGCAGCTTGGTGTGAAGAAATCAACTGTGGGAGCAATTATTAGAAAATGGAAGACATACAAGACCACTGATAATCTCCCTCGAGCTGGGGCTCCACGCAAGATCTCACCCCATGGGGTCAAAATGATCACGAGAACAGTGAGCATAAATCCCAGAACCACACGGGGGGACCTAGTGAATGACTTGCAGAGAACTGGGACCAAAGTAACAAAGGCTACCATCAGTAACACACTACGCCTACAGGGACTCAAATCCTGCAGTGCCAGATGTGTCCCCCTGCTTAATCTGGTACATGTCCAGGCCCGTCTGAAGTTTGCTAGAGAGCATTTGGATGATCCAGAAGAGGATTGGGAGAATGTCATATGGTCAGATGAAACCAAAATAGAACTTTTTGGTAAAAACTCAACTTGTCATGTTTGGAGGAGAAAGAACAGCATACCTACTGTGAAACATGGGAGTGGAAACATCATGCTTTGGGGCAGTTTTTCTGCAAAGGGACCAGGACGACTGATCCGTGTAAAGGAAAGAATGAATGGGGCCATGTATCATGAGATTTTGAGTGAAAACCTCCTTCCATCAGCAAGGGCATTGAAGATGAAACGTGGCTGGGTCTTTCAGCATGACAATGATCCCAAACACACCGCCCGGGCAGCGAAGGAGTGGCTCCGTAAGAAGCATTTCAAGGTCCTGGAGTGGCCTAGCCAGTCTCCAGATCTCAACCCCATAGAAAATCTTTGGAGGGAGTTGAAAGTCTGTGTTGCCCAGCGACAGCCCCAAAACATCACTGCTCTAGAGGAGATCTGCATGGAGGAATGGGCCAAAATACCAGCAACAGTGTGTGAAAACCTTGTGAAGACTTACAGAAAACGTTTGACCTCTGTCATTGCCAACAAAGGGTATATAACAAAGTACTGAGATGAACTGTTGTTATTGACCAAATACTTATTTTCCACCATAATTTGCAAATAAATTCTTTAAAAATCCTTCAGTGTGATTTTCTGGATTTTTTTTTTCTCATTTTGTCTCTCATAGTTGAGGTATACCTATGATGAAAATTGGAGACCTCTCTCATCTTTTAAGTGGGAGAACTAGCACAATTGGTGGCTGACTAAATACTTTTTTACCCCACTGTACAAGTCACTTCTGCCGTATTTGTATGACCACTCGTTTGATTTCAGTAGAGGAAATAAATGCGTTTTTAGTTCTTGAGGATTGGAAGTAGTTAATTGGTTGTATGTGATGAGGTTTAGAAGAAGGAAGTAAGACAGCTGCACTGGGAGCTGTTTTAGTACTTATGTTAACATTGTACTTAAAAGATGAGATCAGCACCCTATACTTGCCCAGAGATTTAAAAAAAAAAAAAAAAAATTGCATGAGTTCCGATCTGACCATTCTCAATTAGATCACATGATCATGTATCAGTATATATCCAGTCTAGGACCACATACAACAATTTGTGCCACTTCATGACGTCTAAGAAGGACTTTCATACAATTCTTCCACATGTTGTCTTAATGAAATGTCTGATCCATGCTTTGGACAGACTACATCAGGCTTTAATTACTACAGCACCATTTTCCACCCAGTTTAGATCGGCTTCCTCACAATAACCCATTTCAGTGCATGTTTCTTAAAATGCTCATGATCCCCAGTTCCCTGCACCCTTCTTTATTATTCACTGCTTATATCTTGGGTTGACGCCATTTTGAGGCCAAAACTGGGTTCATGCTTTGCGTGTCTGCTCGAGCACGAGGCTTGTGTGACGTAAATTACGTAATCATCTCCAGTTGCGCTAGACTCCACTGGGCCCCTCCACAGCTGAGCGCACGCAACCCAAATTTTCTGACTGCGTTATCTGTGCATGTTGACTTCGCATGCACAAGAGCCAAACTTCTATTCATGAGGTGGCGCTATTGACACAACACACAAAAGAAGAAGAGGACGAAGAAGAAGATTAATTTAAAAGAAACATGACTAGATGAAACCAGAGAAAGAAAAAGCAATTAGCGGTAAAAGTAGCGGTAAAAGCAAGTTTCTTTTCTCTCCTTTGTACAGTCGCTGTTGCTAAGATGCACATGGCTGTTGTTTTTCTTCTCTTTTATATAGCCATTGAACAAACTGATGCATCAGTGCATTTGCACTACCTATTATAGGGCTGGTGTGAAACTCCAAAGGACTGATGCGCACATGCGTCAAACGCTTGGCCTAATAGATGCAAAAAATGAAGCATATATGGGGGCGGCTGTGGTGCAGGTGGAGTGTGGCTGACTACTGATTGGAGGGTCAGGGGTTTGATTCCTGCTCTGTCTGCAGTCTGCATGTTGAAGTGTCCTTGAACAAGACACTGAACCCCCAGTTGCTCCTGGTGGTCAGGCTAGCGCCTCTGTGTGTATGGCAGCCCTGCAGCCATCAGTGAGTGAATGTGTGCGTGAATGGGTGGATAGCAGGATCTGTAAAGCACTTTGGTCATCCAGAGATGAGAAAAGGCGCTATATACACTACCGTTCAAAAGTTTGGGGTCACTTAGAAATTTCCTTATTTTTGAAAGAAAAGCACTTTTTTTCAATGAAGATAACTTTAAACTAATCAGAAATACACTCTTTACATTGCTAATGTGGTAAATGACTATTCTAGATGCAAATGTCTGGTTTTTGGTGCAATATCTACATAGGTGTATAGAGGCCCATTTCCAGCAACTATCACTCCAGTGTTCTAATGGTACAATGTGTTTGCTCATTGCGTCAGAAGGCTAATGGATGATTAGAAAACCCTTGTGCAATCATGTTAGGTCTGCAATGCTGTAATTGCTGCAAATGGAGGATTCTTTGACGAAAGCAAAGTTTGAAGGAAAAAATTATTATTTCAAATACAAATCATTATTTCTAACCTTGTCAATGTCTTGACTATATTTTCTATTCATTTTACAACTCATGGTGGTAAATAAGTGTGACTTTTCATGGAAAACACAAAATAATTGTCTGGGTGACCCCAAACTTTTGAACGGTAGTGTAAGTGAACGCCATTTACCATATATAGAGGGTACGTGCCAAGTGGAGGTGGAGCATAAACAAAGCTTAATGTTAGCTGGCTAGCTCATAGGTCTGGTACGGAACATAGCCTGAGCTAACTGTTGCGAGAGTATAAAAGCCCAAATAAAACATAATTGGGCCAGGTGTGTGGTGTGATTGGCTGATAGGATATGATTAGTTCCTGCAGAACAGTAAGCACATAAACAACCCAGAATGAGCAAATGGCTAACTCTATTAATGCAGGTCTCCTGGTCTGTTGGCCTTTTGCCACCAAGGTGATCTGTAATGTGATAGAGTAACCCTGACTGCTTAGCCAAGGTAACCCCAGTGGGCAATCTGCTAACATGTCATGGCCAAAATATAAGAATAAGCCAGAATGATGCGATATATTTCGACTGTGGATTAATGAACCAAGAGGGAACAGGGGTGTCTAGTGGGGGGAGTAGAATTTAAAGAAAATAGACATTAAAAACCATAGTTGGGAAGCTAACGCCATAATGGTACTGTCAGTGTAGGTTTAGCTGCTCAGAGAAACCCGCTCACCATCATTAAAATGGGTAGATATGGAGCTGGGAGGATGATATAATTTCAAACATATTTGGTGTTTTTGAGCCACTGTTACCAATACAAAATTTTCCAATCACTGCTAATCAATGAAGAAAGAAAAAGGCAGAAACCCATAACACACATATAAAGTAAAACTTTCCCTTGAACATAGTAAATTTTTGTTGATCATCATTCTCTCCCCAGGCAACATGGCGAAGAATAAACAAAAAGGAAAAAAACAGAAGAATGTCTTTCAAGTGGCACACAAGCATGTGAAGAACAAGAACAAAGCGAAACCTGTCACAACAACTCTCAAACATGTAAGGTTGCTTTCATCTTTTCCCCAGAATATTCTGCATGCATTATGTATTCCTCTCTTGTATGTAGTGTTTGTTGCACCGGGCTCAAGGGAGATTTGTGGTGTCGCAGATCAATGTGGTGAAAAAGGAGAAGGTGGAGAACCTGAATGAAATCTTCACACATGTCCAGAGGGATGTAAGGAGCATTTCAAAGTCGGTTGCTCCCAAACCAAAGACACACACACAGGTAGAGGAGGGAGTTGTGGACCTCTCAAAGTCAATATTCCAGGTTTAATGGGTGGTGTGGATAATGTGTACTATACGTTTCTGTTAATCAGGTTGTCAAAGAGGCACCATTGGAACCTGTGAATGTTGACAATGCTGCTCAACTCTTCTCTCAGCTATAACGGATCAAGAAGACTGATGACTGACGGATCATTTTGCCCAGAGAGCCGTTCTCCAACATAACTGGACATACAAGTACTGAACGTTTAGTGAGCGAGCGTCAGCAAAGTGATGATAAATAACAGACTTGCCTCCTGCAGTTTCGTATAACCATACAAATATGGAACTGCATTGGTTGGGCAACCTAGTCTTTGATTTTGAAGTTTTTCCAACATGGTGAATTCCCCACGCTTTCTTATGTCTTGAAAATAGTGCCAAATTGTTAGATAAAATAATAGATAATAGTGAAGGTGTTGAGCTTGTCTTTAGCTTAGACCAACAACAGGTGGTTTCATGCGCTATTTATTGTGCTGTTATGATGGTTATCGAAACTGTTTTAATAACCAAATAGACTAAATTCTAAGCTTTCAAACGATGTATGACATGACTGTCAGCTCCAGTTGGGTTTGCTACACTTCACTGTGTGGTAGCAAAAGCAGCGAGTAGGGGATGTGTAGGGCTTGCAGCGGCCACTCACGGACATCATCAAGTTAAACCATCAGCTAGTACGATCGGTAAAAATTAAATATTTAGCCGATGGGCTGTTGGCAGTCAGCAGTGTGATGGCCGATACCAATAGCTAGCTGATATACAGTGGTGTGAAAAAGTGTTTGCCCCTTTCCTGATTTCTCATTTTTTTGTATGTTTGTCACACTTAAATGTTTCAGATCATCAAACAGATTTAAATATGAGACAAAGATAACACAAGTAAACACAAAATGCAGTTTTTAAATGGTGTTTATTATTAAGGGGAAAAAAAATCCAAACCTACATGACCCTGTGTGAAAAAGTGATTGCCCCCTAAACCTAATAACTGGTTGGGCCACCCTTAGCAGCAACAACTGCAATCAAGCATTTGTGATAACTGACAATGAGTCTTTTACAGTGCTGTGGAGGAATTTTGGCCCACTCATCTTTGCAGAATTGTTGTAATTCAGCCACATTGGAGGGTTTTCAAGCATGAACTGCCTTTTTAAGGTCATGCCACAGCATCTCAATTGGATTCAGGTCAGGACTTTGACTAGGCCACTCCAAAGTCTTCATTTTTTTTTCCTTAAGCCATTCAGAGGTGGACTTGCTGGTGTGTTTTGGATCATTGTCCTGCTGCAGAACCCAAGTGCGCTTCAGCTTGAGGTCACGAACAGATGGCCGAACATTCTCCTTCATGATTTTTTGGTAGACAGCAGAATTCATGGTTCCATATACCACAGCAAGTCTTCCAGGTCCTGAAGCTGCAAAACAGCCCCAGACCATCACGCTACCACCACCATATTTTACTGTTGGTATGATGTTCCTTTTCTGAAATGCTGTGTTACTTTTATGCCAGATGTACTGGGGCACACACCTTACAAAAAGTTCAATTTCTGTCTCGTCAGTCCACAGAGTATTTTCCCAAAAGTCTTGGGGATCATCAAGATGTTTTCTGGCAAAACTGAGATGAGCCTTTATGTTCTTTTTGCTCAGCAGTGGTCTTCGTCTTGGAACTCTGCCATGCAGGGTATTTTTGCCCAGTCTCTTTCTTATGGTGGAGTCATGAACACTGACCTTAACTGAGGCAAGTGAGGCCTGCAGTTCTTTGGATGTTGTTGTGGGGTCCTTTGTGACCTCTTGGATGAGTCGTCACTGCGCTCTTGGGGTAATTTTGGTCGGTCGGCCACTTCTGGGAAGGTTCACCACTGTTCCATGTTTTCACCATTTGTGGATAATGGCTCCCACTGTGGTTCGCTGGAGTCTCAAAGCTTTAGAAATAGCTTTATCACCTTTTCCAGACTGATGGCTCTCAATTACTTTGTTTCTTATTTGTTACTGGATTTCTTTGGATGGCAGTATGGTGTCTAGCTTTTGAAGATCTTTTGGTCTACTTCACTTTGTCAGGCAGGTCTTATTTAAGCAATTTCTTGATTGAGAACAGGTGTGGCAGTAATCAGGCCTGAGTGTGGCTAGAGAAATTGAACTCAGCTTTCCAAAGATGTGATAAACCACAGTTAATTTATGTTTAAATGGGGGAAAAATGACTTTTCACACAGGGCCATGTAGGTTTGGATTTTTTTTCGCCTTAATAATAAACTAATAAACACCTACATTTAAAAACTGCATTTTGTGTTTACTTGTATTATCTTTGTCTAATATTTAAATTTGTTTGATCTGAAACATTTGTGACAAACATACAAAAAAAATGAGAAATCAGGAAGGGGGCAAACACTTTTTCACACCACGGTATCTGTGCATCCCTAACTTCATGTCAAGATGAGGATTTGCAGATGAGTTGATATGGCAGTGCTTCAGTAATGGCATAATGGCAAAATGAGTGTAAGCTAATATCAACTGATGCACTTGTGCCCTGTCATCTGTGACATTCTTCCAGGAAAGAAAACAATACAGATGGTGTTTTATTTGTAATGAATATTGTTTGTTTATAAGTGTATTGTTTGTTTAATTTCTTCAGCAAATTGTGTTAATAAAATATTTTAAGATGGTTTCAAACATTTGATATCAGGAAATTTTTTTTTCAGTCTTAATTTACAAAAACTAATTTGAACAGATATAACCAGCAAATGTTGACTATATCAAGGGTGATTAATAATAGCTTTCTAAATTGGGAAGTTTATTCTATGTTAGTAACAAAGGTAGTCATGCCCTTTTTTGAATCTTTTTCATGTTTCAGATTTTGTGCACTTGGTCACAACTGAGGGGGAGAGCAATTCTTTGTGTTGCTTTAACACCTAAATCCCACCCAATCATCCTTGAATTAACTTACTAAAATTGCAGTTTTTGGTGTTAAGAAACATTGTAACACACACACACACACACACACACACACACAACCTATTTGATTTACAGCAATGTAGCTTTTATTATGGTTCAGTTCACATCTTGTAGTGTGGTTCTGTTGAATGGCATCATATTGTTGCATGTTTCCTCCTATTTCATCCACTCCGTGTTTGTGCAACCTCTATTTGAGGGCTTCACTCTGTCATTTCTATCAGAAGGGCACCAGAAAATGAAGTATAGATTTTTTGCCCCCACCTGCAAGCAGAGAGCCGTTATCAGTATGCTGCTGCTGCATCCTGCTGTTGCAACTTGACATTGGAGGTCACGGGTGTACCGGTGGCTAGCTGATTGCTTGTCTCAGTGGCGACCTCTGACTGAGTTAGTTGGTCACTAAATCTGGAGTGAGGTGGAGAGCATGAGAGAGGCTGGTAAACAAACGCCTGGCTGTGTTGATATAAATAAGCGGGTAAATTAGATTTTCAAGGCAAAGATGACATGACATGAAATATTTGCCTGAGTGATGGTTTCAGCTTGCAGCAGTGAAGGTGGTTTATGGTGGAGAGACAGTTGGGAAAAGCCTGCATTCATGTTTTTGGCCATGTAGGGGCAGCAGAAAGAAGTTTGAAACACGACTAATGTTACCATTCTAAGTTTATATAACAAGGCCTTCAGTAGTTCACTGTTCTTGGATCTAAATAAGGCAATATGATGGTGTATTTGGATTTGCTTTTGTGTCTATTTGATCAATGCCCAATGTAACACCTTTTTTAAAAAAAATCTTTGGCAGGTTCTCTTTATAATTCAACATCCGTTCTATCATCCCTTTCTGCTATTTGTCTGGTATAGGGTTAACTTTTAGTAAGTGTTAGTAGGATTGGACTGCCACCCAATCCACATAGCACTGGACCACCATGATCCGTCCTGTAGGTGGTGAGCCCACTGGAGGGCGAACCCATGTGACTCATTGGGGCTGAGCCCGGCTGGGTCCCATGGGCAGAAACCTGGCCACCAGGTATTTGCTGGTGAGTCCCTCCCCCAGACCTGGCTCCTGGGTGAGGCCCCGATAAACCCATACCGAGTGAGGTACTTGGAATCCTTGATTTTTGAACTGTCAAGAAACCCATTAGACAACTCTTCGTCTGGCCCGTCATCCAGGACCTGTTTGTCTTGGGAGACCCTGACAGAGGCAAAGTGCTCCCGTCAACATAGCTCCTGAGATCACTGGAGAGTGCAAATCCTCCCCCTCCAATGATAAGGGGACGATCCATGGGAGGCTGGACTCACCATTAGAGATAGGGTGATGAGCTCAGTTATGCAGGAGAGGGTCAGAGTAGAGCTGCTACTGTTTTGCATCGAAAGGAGCCAGTTCAGGTCATTTGGGCATCTGATCATGATGCCTCCTGGGCGCCTCCCATGTGAGGTGTTTTCAACACATCCCACTGGGAACAGACCCCCGGAGAAGACACAAGACACACTGAAGAGACTGTCTCCCAGCTGGCCTGGGAATGCATTGGTATATTCCCTGAAAATCTGGAGGAGGTGGCAGGGAGAGGGAAGTCTGGACTTCTCTGCTTAGACTGCTGCCTCCACGACCCGTACCCCTGGATAAGTGGTTGATGATGGATGGAGGTTTTGCTGTCCAAACCGAGTTGCCCAGGGTTGTCAAATTTTGCTGAACTCTACTATGGAAACAAAAGAGCCTGTCCTCCAACAGAAAACAACCATCTAAAACTTTTTTTACCTGCAGGAATTATGCCTTATTATGTTGTTTGCAAAAAAGTGACCTCTAGTAGTTGTGAAAACAACTACATAAAGTTTGATGGCATATGTAGCAGGTGTAAAATGTCGAAAATACACCTTCACCTTTCCTTAACCCTACCCTTTCCCTCAAACATAACTAAGAAGTTTTAGTGGCAAACCGTTAGCTGTTATTGAAACTTTAAGTATCTATAGATGTGCATTTAATAGTAAAAAAAGTGAATTTGTCAATCAGAAGTGAACCACAAATGCTGGAGTGAATATGGGGTTGCAGCAAAATTTGAAGTCCAGTTGTTTGCTTTAGTCTTATTTTAGTATATCATCTCTCACACACATACAGTATATCATGGTCAAAAATTCCCATAAACACACTCCTAAACCTTGTGAAAAGCCTTCCCAGAAGAGTCGAAGCTGTTATAGTGGCAAAAGGAGGCTTTCCACAAGGTTTAGGAGTGTGTTTATGGCAACTTTTGACCATTCTTCCGGAAGCACACTTGTGAGGTCAGGTGCTGATGTTTGATGAGAAGACCTGGCTCGCAGTTTCCGCTCTAATTCATCCCAAAGGTTTTCCATCGGGTTGAGGTCATGGCTCTGTGCAGGCCAGTCAAGTTTCTCCACACCAAACTCACTCATCCATGTCTTCATGGACCTTGCTTTGTCTGTTGGTGCCCAGTCATTTGGAGGGGTGCCCCAATACTTTTGGCAGTATACAGTAGTGTAGCGGCTGTTCTTCAGCACAACAGGAAGTCGGGTCATTAAACTGGGGTTAGATAAATAAATAAAAACAATAATTCTCTGCAAAGTTAAATCTCCTTTCACTTTATACAAAAATCTTTTAATGTAAATACAGCAATTAGAGTGCATAAACAGTCTGTTATAGGATGCTGAGATAGAGCAGCATCAATAATTTTTGCAAAATTTTGATAATCTTTCTCAGGAAATCTTGACAAGCAGGGCACATTTCCTCTGAAATCCCTTCACTCGATGCCTTGTGGGCAAAAACATTCATTTCCAGTATGGAAGAAGAGGCTTTCAGGTGGAAATGATTGGCAGGGAGAGCATAGCATATGTGCTGTTAAGGTGTCAAGCCTGCGAGCAGGTGCTTCCCACTGGGATCCAGATGGATGCACCGGAGCGCAGGCAGTGGGGGATGCACCGCTACACCCCCTGGGGGACAGAGATCATGCCAGCGTGCACACACATTGGATTCTTATTGCAATTTACATTTGCTGGTGGGGGGTTGTGGGCTGGAAGACCAGGGCACATTTGTCATGCCAGAGTGTTGTTAGTCACGTTTGCACCTTCTAGTCATGCAAAAATTCAGAGTTATGGAGCTATTTTGAAACTTATTCCCGATCCAACTTCACTCCATCATTATCATGAGACTGTCTCTGTCTTTATAATTATAATATAAGAGCCTGCTGTCTCTCATTAGCCTTAAGCCCAACACAAGACAGATGGTGCTTATAGTGGTTTACTTTATAATTAAAAGTAATCAAGAGGATTGATTTTTTTTTTTTTTTTTTTTTTTTTATATATAAGTATCCAAGTCCTGAGACATTTTATAGAAGCTGAATACTGGTTTGATTTAATGTCATCAGTAGTGACATTTAGACTATGGTTCCACTATGGTTGGAAATGTCCACAAGATGGTGCTCTGGATGGGCTTATCAATATGCATGGTGACAAGTGGGGAAGTGGATGTGTAGGTGTGTGTGTTGGGGACAGAGAAAGAGGAGAAGAAGAGGACGGGTTTGCCTCACTGAATGCCAATAAGATGCTGAAGGCCTATTTGCTGTATGTCATTCCTACCACACAGCTGGGTTTTTCACTCTGACAGGACCAGCAGCAAAAGGTTACACCACCTGGACTTCTCCCTGTGACAGAAATCAGAATCATAGCATTTGTCTGTGTAAGAGAGGAGGATAGTGTGTGCGCTCATGTGTGCGTGCGTTCCCTGCTTGTGTTTGCCTATGCAGATTTGCTTTTCACAGCCATTTTAGAGCCTGGTGCTTGTGACAACCCAGACCTCAGTGTTCCAAACTCGTGATGATGGTGATTTAAAAAAAAAAAAATAAAAGCCTCATGGATGTGCAGTGCAGCATAAAATGTGATTTATATCATTTATGTTGCTTGTAGTTTTCTTTAAACACTTTAAAAGATCAAGGTGCCTTTCAAAATAAAACATTAGTGACATACTGTAGAATATACAGCTGTGGACAAAATTGTTGGTACTCTTCTGTTAATGAAAGAAAAACCCACAATGGTCACAGAAATAACTTGAATCTGACAAAAGTGGTAATAAATAAAAATTCTATGAAAATTAACCAATGAAAATCAGACAATGCTTTTGAATTGTGGTTCAACAGAATTATTTTAAAAAACAAACTCATGAAACGGGCCTGGACAAAAATGATGGTACCCTTAAAGTCCTCGGACGGTGACATTTTTTTATTGAACCAATAAACTGATTGTATGAAAATATTCCATTCTGGCCATTCCCGTGATTTAATATGTGTCACCAGCCTCCATAAATGACTTTATTTGGTAATAGCCCATCTTTCACTTAGTGATGCTGCAGTACCACCATCTGTCGATAGGGGCAGGCAGCAGTGACGTCAGCTCAGGAAGAAGTGAGGGTGATATTGCCTGCCTGTGCTGTGAGCCTCATCAGAGAAACATTCCCATCAGATCACTACAAGGGATTTTGCCTACCAAGATTAGATTTGTGAAAAATGATATTTAAATAAAGTTTTGTAAAATCATATATTGAGTTTATTAATGTTCATGTCAATTTTATAATTCTAATATTTCAGCATTCATCAAAGTTGCATGTCATATACATTTGAATAATTTTTCTACCATTTTATGGTATAAAATTCGGGTTCAATTCGGCACTCAATGTGGTGGGAACTCTGGCTTGTACATAGTGCCACTGCTCCCATAAGTGGGTTGGATCAACCAAGGTTTTGTTGAACAGAGTATTCATCAGATCATCCACATATTCTGAAAAAAAATATATTCAATAAAAATTAGACATCCATTTGACTACAGTATGAAATACAAATTTGACCCAAATTAACATAATTTGATAAAAGCTATGAAATGTGAAAGTTGAATGAAGACCAACCCTCCACCCACTGTAAATATCATATACAAGCCTAGAAAATGATACTAATATTTCTTATACTCCCCGAAAGTTGGATTAACTTTCTTTGCTTGCAGTGTATATCTGCCTTTTTTGAATTTTGGGTACCTGATGATGAAGACAATATAAGCAATATAAGCTGCGGCTTCAGCCATCACCCATTTCGGATAACTTACGTGGAATTGTATAGTAGGAGGAGTCTTTGTCTAATTTGACCTTGTTGTTATATTATACAGTTTCTTTTAACCTGTACTGTACTATCCGAAATAAATTCATTCATTCATTAAGACCGGCTCACCATCACGATTCTATGCCTGCTTGTGGCCTGCATTTTCATTAAAGTGCATTGCAGCTAAACAAAGTCTGTAATTAGAATATTATCACAATGATTTATTTGTGGACATATAAGTGATCTGTCTATCAGCAGAAACTCTATGTAATTGGCACTGTTATTATAATTGCATTTCATGTTTTTGGTCACATATTGCATCTCCTCACCTTGTCAACATTCCAAGGAATGAGAAGTGTACACTCTTTGGTGCAAAATGAATAATCAGACTGTGGAAAGCCTCCACATTTGAAGTTTGCTGCCCTGGACTCAGCTTTCGCACATCCCTGAGGACCCGTGTTTTGTTGATCATATCAACAACTTTTTCACAGCCCTTTGTCCCTGAAATAAATAAATTGTAGGTGTGAGATATGTGACCAAAAATGATGAAAATCAATGGGATAATAATTTTTATATATATATAATACATGCACTGTTGTTTCATTGTGTGAAACTGTTTTTTGTGTTAGGTTGCAGTCTCTCAGGAGCTGCGGGATCATATGTAGTGCTCGCATCTTTGTATTTGTACTACGCAGGTGTGCGCGCAGCTGAAGCCGCTGATGAGCGGCGAGTCGCGACACAAATTGCATCTTATTCTCGAAATCGCTGTCAACGAAATGTCTACTGCACATGTTGGGTGAGTTACCGACATCATTCCAATTTTTTCGCGTTTTCTGAACGAATTTCACCCATGCCGTTCTGATTTTCCCAAGGACGGGAAATTCAAAAACACTCACCGCATGCTCCGCTGGTATAACGTCGCACCCGTAGACAACACAACGCCAAACCATAATTAATTCAATTCCTGAAATCCTAATCTTAATAAATAATCTATTTGTAATCCACAAGTACTCCGAGAAATATCTGTATTCGCCGATTTTAAAACGTAAACAACAAACAATGTCCGCCGAGCGTGTGCGTGTCTCTCCCTGTGATGATGTCACACAGTCAGTGGCCATTTTAGCCGCTGATCGCTCGGCTGAGTCAGACAGCTCTCAAGGACAGCGTACTTCAAGAGCGCATTGTCACCTTATGCGACATTTGTTGACACCAAAACATGTGCGGTTCAAATTAGCTCGTCTCACATAAAAATTTAAGATATGATTTAGCGATATTGAATTTTCGTCCGGCCGACGCCTTTAACTTAATATTTTGTTGCACAACCTTTTGAGGCAATCACTGCAATCAAACGATTTCTGTAACTGTCAGTGAGACTTCTGCACCTCTCAGCAGGTATTTTGGCCCACTCCTCATGAGCAAACTGCTCCAGTTGTCTCAGGTTTGAAGGGTGCCTTCTCCAGACGACATGTTTCAGCTCCTTCCACAGATGTTCAATAGGATTTAGATCAGGGCTCATAGAAGACCACTTTAGAATAGTCCAATGTTTTGCTCTTAGCCATTCTTGGGTGTTTTTAGCTGTGTGTTTTGGGTCATTATCGTGTTGCAAGACCCATGACCTGCGACTGAGACCAAGCTGTCTGACACTGGGCAGCACATTTCTCTCTAGAATACCTTGATAGTCTTGATATTTAATTGTACCCTGCACAGATTCAAGACACCCTGTGCCAGATGCAGCAAAGCAGCCCCAGAACATAACAGAACCTTCTCCATGTTTCACAGTAGGAACAGTGTTCTTTTCTTGGTATGCTTCATTTTTGCATCTGTGAACATAGCGCTGATGTACCTTGCCAAAAAGTTCCAGTTTTGTCTCGTCTGTCCATAGGACATTCTCCCAGAAGCTTTGTGGCTTGTCAGCATGCAGTTTGGCAGATTCCAGTCTGGCTTTTTTATGATTTGTTTTCAACAGTGGTGTCCTCCTTGGTTGTCTCCCATGAAGTCCACTTTGGCTCAAACAACGACGGATGGTGCGATCTGACACTGATGTACCTTGACTTTGGAGTTCACCATGATTGTGTTTAGAGGTTGTTCTGGGCTCTTTTGTTGCCATTCATATTATCCGTCTCTTCCATTTTTCATCAAGTTTCCTCCTGCAGCCACGTTCAGGGAGGTTGGCTACAGTCCCGTGGATCTTAAATTTTTGAATAATATGTGCAACTGTAGTCAGAGGAACATCAAGCTGCTTGGAGATGGTCTTATAGCCTTTACCTTTAACATGCTTGTCTATAATTTTCTTTCTAATCTCCCGAGACAACTCTCTCCTTTGCTTCCTCTGGTCCATGTTTAGTGTGGTACACACCATGTCACCAAACAGCACAGTGGTGACTACTTGTCACCCTTTAAATAGGCCGACTGACTGATTACAAGTTTGTAGACACCTCTGATGTTAATTAGAGGACACATCTTGGTTGAACATGTCCCTATGGTCACATCTTTTCTAGGGGTACCATCATTTTTGTCCAGGCCTGTTTCATGAGTTTGTTTTTTAAAATAATTCAGTTGAACCACAATTCAAAAGAACTGTCTGATTTTCACTGGTTAATTTTCATAGAATTTTCATTTATTACCATTTTTGTCAGATTCAAGTTATTTCTGTGACCATTGTGGGTTTTTCTTTCATTAACAGAGGGGTACCAACAATTTTGTCCACGTGTGTACATTACAAAATGTTAAAATTTCCCAAAATGGATGCTAAATTTATAGCTACAGTGGTGTGAAAAAGTGTTTGCCCCCTTCCTGATTTCTCATTTTTTTGTATGTCACACTTAAATGTTTCAGATCATCAAAGAAATTTAAATATTAGACAAAGATAACACAAGTAAACACAAAATGCAGTTTTTAAATCAAGGTGTTTATTATTAATGGTAAAAAAAAAATCCAAACCTATATGGCCCTGTGTGAAAAAGTGATTGCCCCCTGTTAAAACACAAATTAACTGTGGTTTATCACATCTTTGAAAGCTGAGTTCAGTTTCATAGCTATTTACAAAGCTTTGGGACTCCAGCAAACCACTGTGAGAGCCATTATACATAAATGGCAAAAACATGGAACAGTGGTGAACCTTCCCAGGAGTGGCCGACTGACCAAAATTACCCCAAGAGCGCAGTGACAACTCATCCAAGAGGTCACAAAAGACCCCACAACAACACCCAAAGAACTGCAGGCCTCACTTGCCTCAGTTAAGGTCAGTGTTCATGACTCCACCATAAGAAAGAGACTGGGCAAAAATACCCTGCATGGCAGAGTTCCAAGATGAAAACCTCTGCTGAGCAAAAAGAACATAAAGGCTTGTCTCAGTTTTGCCAGAAAACATCCTGATGATCCCCAAAACTTTTGGGAAAATACTCTGTGGACTGACAAGACAAAAGTTGAACTTTTTGGAAGGTGTGTGTCCCATTACACCCTGCGTAAAAGTAACACAGCATTTCAGAAAAGGAACATCATACCAACAGTAAAATATGGTGGTGGTAGTGTGATGGTCTGGGGCTGTTTAGCTGCTTCAGGACCTGGGAGACTTTCTGTGGTAAATGGAACCATGAACTCTGCTGTCTACCAAAAAATCCTAAAGGAGAATGTCTGGCCATCTGTTCGTGACCTCAAGCTGAAGCGCACTTGGGTTCTGCAGCAGGACAATGATCCAAAACGCACCAGCAAGTCCACCTCTGAATGGCTTAAGAAAAACAAAATGAAGACTTTGGAGTGGCCTAGTCAAAGTCCTGACCTGAATCCAATTGAGATGCTGTGGCATGATCTTAAAAAGGTGGTTCATGCTGGAAAACCCTCCAATGTGGCCGAATTACAACAATTCTGCCAAGGTGAGTGGGCCAAAATTCCTCCACAGCACTGTAAAAGACTCATTGCCAGTTATCACAAATGCTTGATTGCAGTTGTTGCTGCCAAGGGTGGCCCAACCATTTATTAGTTTTAGGGGCAATCACTTTTTCACACAGGACCATGTAGGTTTGGATTTTTTTTCCCCTTAATAATAAACACCTTCATTTAAAAACTGCATTTTGTGTTTACTTGTGTTATCTTTGTCTAATATTTAAATTTGTTTTATGATCTGAAACATTTAAGTGTGACAAACATACAAAAAAAAAAAGAGAAATCAGGAAGGGGCAAACACTTTTTCACACCACTGTATATACTCAGTTAGTCCCATTTTGTCATTGATTTTCTATTAAAAACAAAGCCTTAAAAGAGTCTATCTTTAATTTTTTTTTCATGCAATTTTTTCCAACAAGCAAGACAGCCAAGATTCAATTTATGATTAAAGTTTCAGACCAGGATGTCCAGTGGAGCAACATTTTAATGTGTCCACACATGAGAGCCAAAAATTCTCATCACGTTCTTATGCCTGTGGACTTATCTCATGTATGTTGGTTCAATCTTCAATTTTGAAATGTGGGACTTTTTTTGACCGCTACTGTGCTCTCAGTGCGATTTTCCTTTTTTGATTGAGTATCTGAGCCTCCAATGCTGAGATTAATAATGAGACAGCACCCTGCTATCACTGATGGGTATGATAAGACTATCATAGAACTAATATTACAGAGTTCGACATGTTGGATCTTTAATTGAGAAAACAAAACACTCTCCTATGCAAGAGACGGGTCAAATCCACTAGGTGCCATTTTTTTGATTCCAGTCAGTTCACCCTCACTGCCAGTGAGCACTTTACTTGACACACATTAAATAGTTGGTTAAAGCCGCAATTGTCTGTTTTCTTATGTATACATACAGTGGATATAAAAAATCTACACACCCCTGTTCAAATGCCAGGTTTTTGTGATGTAAAAAAGATGAGACCAAGATAAATCATTTCAAAGCTTTTTTCACCAATTAATGTGACCTATAACCTGTACAACTCAATTGCAAAAACAAACTGAAATCTTTTAAGGGGAAAAATAAAAAAACTTACAATAATCTGGTTGCATTAATATCCACACCCTTAAACTAATACTTTGTTGCAACACCTTTGGCTTTTATTACAGCACTCAGTCTTTTTGGGTAGGAGTCTATCAGCGTGGCACATCTTGATGTGGCAATATTTGCCCACTCTTCTTTGCAAAAATGCTCCAAATCTGTCAGATTGCGAGGGCATCTCCTGTGCACAGCCCTCTTCAGATCACCCCGCAGATGTTTGATCGGATTCAGGTCTGGACTGTGGCTGGGCCATTCCAAAACCTTAATCTTCTTCTGGTGAAGCCTTTCTTTTGTTGATTTGGATGTGTGCTTTGGGTCATTGTCATGCTGAAAGATGAAGTTCATCTTCATCTTCAGCTTTCTAGCAGGAGCCTGAAGATTTTGTGCCAACACTGACCGGTATTTGGAACTGATCATAATTCCCTCCACCTTGACTAAGGCCCCAGTTCCAGCTGAAGAAAAACGGCCTCAAAGCATGACACTGCCACCACCATGCTTCACTGTAGGTATGGTGTTCTTTTGGTGATGAGCAGTGTTATGTTTGCGCCAACTATACTTTTTGGAATTATGGCCAAAAAGTTCAACCTTAGTTTCATTGGACCATAACACATTTTCGCACATGCATTTGGGAGATTTCAAATGTGTTTTTATAAAAGGTAGTCGGGCTTAGATGCTTTTCTTCATCAGATAAGGCTTCCATCTTGCCACCCTAGATGGGAGATTGTTGTCACATGTACTAAACAGCCAGTACTTGCCAGAAATTCTTGCAGCTCCTTCAATGTTGCTGTCGGCCTTTTGGCAGCCTCCCTGACCAGTTTTCTTCTTGTCTTTTCATCAATTTTGGAGGGACGTCCAGTTCTTGGTAATGTCACCATTGTGCCATATTTTCTCCACTTGATGACTGTCTTCACTGTGTTCCATGGTATATTTAATGCCTTAGAAATTCTTTTGTACCCTTCTCCTGACTGATACCTTTGAATAATGAGATCCCTCTGATGCTCTGGAAGCTCTCTGCAGACCATGGCTTGTGCTGTAAGATGTGACTACAGAAATGTCAGGAAAAGCCTACTAGAACAGCTGAACTTTATTAGGAATTAATCAGGGACACTTTAAATGGTAGCAGGTGTGTGCTGACTCTCATTTAACATGAGTTTGAATGTGATTGATTGATTGATTGATTTTATTTATTTGAACATTCTGAAAAAGAAAAAAAGAATTTAAAACAAAACAAAAAACAAGCCAAAAATAAAATGTTCAAAAGGAGTGGGAAGAAGCCAGCGCTTATATAGTCCCACCCCCTTTCCATACCCAACAAATTACAGTATTGTGGAGTGTGTGAAATCACAGGCAGATTCATTTCAGACGATTTATTACACACTCACATCTTTCAAGCACAGAACAGAATGAATTCTTAAGCAGAAACTCCCCCCTTAAGTTTCATGGCATTTACATCACACACAACATGACATTTGCATCACACTGCATTCAACATCCTTCATCCCTGACTCCTTCCTGCTATCTCAGCAGGAATCTCCTGCTCTTTGTTCTCCCAAGCTTATCACTGTCTCCTGTCTGAGATGCTAGATAATCTGGCTCACACAAGGTGCTACACCGCCCCCCCCCCCCCCCCCCCAGCATCTTAGATAGGACAATAGAATGACAGTCCACATGCTGTGATAGAACAATTGAACATCAGTCCACATGCTGCTTGGGCTTCCGTCTCCTCCCGTATCTGCTGTAACTGGGGTTTACCGCCTCCGCGGCGCTGCTGTGCCGGTGGGGGGCTGCTGGAAGTGTGTCTGACTGCAGGTGGGCTGTTGCTGGGGGGGGGCACTTCGGTCTGTCCATGTAGCTGCTCTGGAGAGTCGTCTCCCTGGGGAGCTCTCCGTGGGGGTCTTCCACGCCGATGGGCCCTAGCCAACAGCACTTGCTCGTCCGCCACAACGAAAGCGGGTTTGAGTCTGTCTATGCCAATTTTTTCCCTCCTACCCCCCAAGTCTAGTAAAAAATGCTCATCCCCTGTTTCCAGCACTCTGAACGGTTCATCATAGGGTGGGCACAATGGAGGGCGGTGGGCGTCGTGTCTGACGAACACGAACTCCGCGCTCTTCAAAGTTTTAGGCACGAAAATACGCGGAAAACTGTGGTGGGCAGGGCCCGGCAGCGTGCCTGTGTTTGCACTACGCTGTAAAAGCTGAGACGGGCACCTGCCCGGCATGGGATTATCTGGCAGAAATTCCCTGGGCAGCCGTAGTGGCTGCGCAAAAACGAGCTCTGCCGGGGAAGCTTCCAGATCCTCTTTTGGCGCGGAGCGCAACCCCAATAAAACCCATGGCAGCCTGTCTACCCAATTTGCATCCGTCAGTGAAGCCCTGAGTGCCACTTTCAGTGATCTATGAAAACGCTCGCATAACCCATTGGCCTGTGGGTTGTACGCGGTTGTGCGGTGAATTGCAACACCCAGGCTGCGGGCCATTGTGGACCAGAGTTTGGAAACAAATTGCGGGCCCCTGTCGGATGTAATGCCCGACGGGACTCCAAAACGTGCCACCCATGCTGTTAAAAAAGCGCGCGCTACGTCCACGGACGTGGTTGCTGCCAGCAGGACCGCTTCTGGCCAGTGCGTGGTGCGGTCCACCATTGTCAGGAGGTGCGTGCACCCCTGTGATGGCGGGAGGGGGCCCACGAGGTCCACGTGAACATGGTCGAATCTCTTAGCTGGAATACGAAACGGCTCCAAGGGAGCCTTCGTGTGTCTGTGTACCTTGGCTTGTTGGCACGCCACGCAGGCTGCAGCCCACTCCTTCACTTATTTGCGCAGGCTCAGCCAAACAAACTTCTCTCCCACCATTTTGACCGACGCGCGCACTCCTGGGTGCGCCAGAGTGTGAACCGACTCAAACATGCGGTGGCGCCATGCGGCCGGGACCACCGGACGTGGGCGACCCGTGGAAACATCGCAGATTAGGGGGGGGGGGCGCCATCCTGCAGCACCCTGCTCTCCAGCCTTAACCCTGTTGGTCCAGACTGGAGCGCGCGCACATCTGCATCGCTAATCTGCTCCGCGGCCATGGCTGCGTAATCTATCCCCACGCAGACCGGGACCACCACAGCTTGCGAGAGGCAGTCCGCCACTACATTCAGTTTACCAGACACATGCTGAATATCGGTAGTAAACTCTGAGATCGCGGCCAGCTGTCTCTGCTGCCGGCCCGACCACGGTTCTGAAACCTTGGCCATCGTGAATGTTAGCGGCTTGTGGTCCACGAACGTGGTGAAGCTGCGCCCTTCCAGCCAGAACTGGAAGTGGCGTATGGCCAGGTGAAGGGCCAGCAACTCTCTGTCGAACGTGCTGTATTTACGTTCGCTGTCGTGCAAAGTTCTGCTGAAAAAGGCGAGCGGCTGCCAAGCCCCGGCGACGCACTGCTCCACGACCGCCCCTATGGCCACGTCTGAAGCGTCGGTGGTGAATGCTATGTGGGCCGCCGGGTTCGGATGCGCCAGCAGTGCGGCGTTTGCCAGGGCTGCTTTAACCTCTGAGAACGCCCGCTCTCGCTCTGGGGTCCATTCGACCCTATCCGCGGGTTTCTGTTTCTTGAGCGCAGCATACAATGGTTGCTTGAGCTGCGCCGCGCGGGGAAGGAAACGGTTATAAAAGTTCACCATTCCCAAAAATTCCTGCAGTGCCCTGATCGTCTGAGGCTGGGGAAAATCTGCCACGGCGCGCACTTTGTCGGGCAGCGGGATCGCTCCTTCAGGAGAGACGCGGTGCCCCAAAAAATCAATCCCCGTCACGCCGAACTGGCATTTTGCCGGGTTGATTATTAACCCGTGCTCCTCCAACCTCCGGAAAACCGTTGTGAGGTGGGTTTCGTGTTCGTCTTCGGACGCACTGGCTACCAGGATATCGTCCAGGTAGACGAACACAAACGGGAGATCGCGCAGCACTGCATCCATCATGCGCTGGAACGTCTGTGTCGCTCCTTTTAACTCGAATGGCATGCGCAGGAACTCGAATAAACCGAACAGAGTTATTACCGCTGTTTTGGGTATGTCCTCTGCGTGCACTGGGACTTGGTGGTAACCGCGGACCAGGTCTATTTTGGAAAAAATGCGTGTTCCGGCGAGGTGAACGGAAAAATCCTGTATGTGGGGAATTGGGTAGCGGTCGTGCGCTGTGGCGTTGTTCAACCTGCGGAAATCCCCGCACGGTCGCCACGATCCCTCAGCCTTAGGGACCATGTGTAGCGGGGATGCCCATGGGCTGTTTGAGCGCCTGATGATGCCCAACCTTTCCAGGTTGGCGAACTCCTCGCGCGCTATGGCCAGTTTAGCTGCGTCCAAGCGCTGAGGTCTTGCAAAAACGGGCGGCCCGGTGGTGGTGATAAAGTGCTCCACCCCGTGTTTAGCGATGGCCGCGGAAAACGTCGGGACCGTGAGTGCTGGGAACTGAGTGAGCAGTGTGTGGAACTTACCGCCTGTAGCTGTGACGTTGGCTTGTGCTGTTGGCTGGGTCACTCGAGCTATACAGGGGAGAGATTCAAAGGACAGTGCATTAACCAGGCGCCTGTTAGCAACATCAACCAGTAAACCATTTGCACACAGAAAATCAGCCCCCAGTATATGGTAATTCAGTGCTGCTACGACAAAAGTCCACTCATATGTACGGCCGTGTAGAGATAAGAGCAGAGTCCTCTCACCAAAGGTCTTAATATCCGAGCCGTTTGCTGCCAACATCCCGGGGCCGCTAGATCCTGCCAGCCGGTCAGCGTAGGTCGGCCGGATGAAGCTCTTCTGAGCTCCGGTGTCCACGAGGAAACGCCTTCCCGAGCGTGTGTCCGTCAAGTAGAGCAGCTTGTTCTCTTCACCGAGGGTCGCGGCTGCTACCGACCCCCGGCCTTGGCGTTTTCCCGAGCGCTTGAATTGGCATGGTGGCACACATCTGCGTGCGTTCTCTCTGAAGCGGCGGTGGTAAAAACAGAGCGTGTCTCTCTGGCGCTCCTTGGCCCCCACTGCTGCTACTGTCGGTGGCTCTTCGCCTCCTCTGGTCGTCTCGCTGGGCTCCGCCGCTGCCGCGTTGACTGTGATCGCCCTGGTGGTGATGATGATCCGGTCTGCCTCCTGGGCTAGTGCACGGTAATCGCGTGCGGCCAGCCACGGCGAATTGGCCAGAACCGCTCTCGCTACTGTCGGAAGGTTCCGGAGGAAGAGGTGGGCAAACAGAAAGTGCCCGTCGTCCGTGCCCATCAACGCCAGCATCTTCTCCATCAGGTGTACAGCCGAACCATCTCCTAACTCGGTCCGCGTCAGGAGCCTTTCCACTCTCTCACAGTCCGAGAGCGTGTAGCGCTGGATGAGCGCAGCCTTGAGCGTCTCGTATTTGCTGCTGGCTGGTGGCTGATCGAGCAGGCTTGCTACCTGCTGAGCTGTGCGGGCGTCGAGCGCTGCGACCACATAGTAGAATCTGGTATCATCTGCCGTTACTCCCCGGAGGGCGAACTGGGCCTCGGTGAGGTGGAACCAAGAGCACGGGTTGTGCTGCCAGAAATCCGATAGCTTGACTGAAACCGCACACGCGTGGCTGTAGGTTCCAGTCCGGGCTGTCTGTGGGATGGCTGCCGCCTCGCTGTAGCTTCCTGACTGGGCCGGCTCCGGGTATCTTGCCTCGTGTTCCATAATACGTCTTGGGTCACCAGTGTGGATTGTGTGAAATCACAGGCAGATTCATTTCAGATGATTTATTACACACTCACATCTTTCAAGCACAGAACAGAATGAATTCTCAAGCAGAAACTCCCCCCTTAAGTTTCATGGCATTTACATCACACACAACATGACATTTGCATCACACTGCATTCAACATCCTTCATCCCTGACTCCTCCCTGCTATCTCACCAGGAATCTCCTGCTCCTTGTTCTCCCAAGCTTATCACTGTCTCCTGTCTGAGATGCTAGATAATCTGGCTCACACAAGGTGCTACAGTATCACTCTTAGTCATCATTCATCCCACAACCACATTCACCATAATACACCCCATAGTCAAATTATACAACAGACATGACACAACAATGACAGTCCATATTGACAACAATACCAACATTCAACAATATTGCAACAACAATAAACAAACACTTCTGGCATGTTCAAAGCAAACACAGACAACACCATCACCATCACAATCACCATAACACAATAACACTCACAACAACAACCTTCCCTCACTGAAGACACATTGTAACATCACTGCCCTTCATTCTCATACTGCTCAAAAATCACGTCTTTATATGTTGATTTAAATATATGGATGTTTGGACATTGCCTGTGTTTCTTCCTCAACCCATTCCACAGTTTTACCCCACACACAGACACACAAAAACCCTTCCTAGTAGATCTTACTAAGTGCATTTTAAATTTTGTGTTCTCCCGTAAATTATATTTCCCTTCTCTCTCACTGAAAAGATTTTGTATATTGTGTGGCAAAAGGTTTTTACTGACTTTAAACATTAATTGTGCTGTATTATATTGAACCAGATCCTGCAATTTCAATAACTTTGAATGTAAAAACAATAAATTAGTATGTTCGAGATACCCGACTTTGTGTATAACATGGACTGCCCTTTTTTGTAATATTAGCAATGAATTAAGTTTACTTTTATAACTGTTACCCCAGACCTCTATACAATAGGTCAAGTATGGAAGTACTAATGAGCAATACAAGATATGAAGTGATTTGTAATCTAGGACCTGCTTAACTTTATTTATAATTGCAACATTTTTTGCAACTTTGTTTTGTATGTATCTGACGTGTGGTTTCCAACTAATTTTATCATCTAGTATTACACCCAAAAACTTGATCTCCTTAACCTTTTCAATAACTACATTATCTATATGAATATGTATATCTTCTTTATTTTTACAATTACCAAATATCATTACCTTAGTTTTATCTATATTTAGTGATAATTTATTACAATCCATCAATTTTTTAAGCTTATTTAATTCATTATTTAGAGTATGGATTAGTTGATTATAATTATTTCCAGAATAAAATATATTAGTATCATCAGAAAATAATATTATTTTTAATAATTTAGAAACTTGGACTATACCATTTATGTATGTTAAATAATTTGGGGCCCAATACTGACCCCTGGGGGGACCCCACAGGCAATTCCCATACACCCAGACAGATATTCTTCCATCTTCACAAACTGTTGTCTTGTGGCACATATGTTGAGTACATATTCTCCACAAATGTATTGCTGTATGTTTATTGTGTGATACACGTCTCATGGAACAAAAGGGACTGAGACTCTGAGAGACAACAGGAAGAGTGTGAGATTCGGCCTTTGTTTCAAGGAGACGACCGGGGGAGATTTCCGGACCACAGAGACTAGAGGACAATGGTGTGAGATCAAAGGGGTTACTTTGTGATTGAGATGAAGTACCATGTGACTGTATGTTTGATTAAACACCATGTGACTGCTGTTTCGTGCCCGGGGTATAAAACCCCTGATTGGAGATGAAAACTTCCTCTTTCTTGCTTTGAGATGTTTGGAGTATGTGATCTGTTAATAAAGCTGAATCTGAGGAATAAACTCAGCCTCATCATTGAGCACATTCTCCACAGTCTCTCAGATAGATAACTTGTAACCCAATTCAGAGCCATTCCCCTAATACCATACATTTGCAGTTTATTAAGAAGTATTGAATGATTTATTGTATCAAATGCTTTTCTAAAATCTATAAATACACCAATTGCATATTTTCCTTGATCTAATGCATTTATTATTTCCTCTGTTGCTTCTATTATCGCCAACGATGTTGTACTCTTGGCTCTAAATCCATATTGGTTCTGATTAAGCACATCTTGTTTATTCAAAAAGTTTTCTAATCTGTTGTTGAAAAGTTTTTCCAGATTCTTTGAAAATTGTGGGAGAAGCGATACTGGTCTGTAGTTTGTGTATTGGTGTTTATTTCCTTGCTTGAATAATGGTATTACTTTTGCTATTTTCATTTTCTGTGGGAATGAGCCAGTTTGAAATGATAGATTCTAAATATATGTGAATGGTTTTAATATGCCATCAACAGTTCTTTTTACTAGTGCCATATCAATACCATCACAATCAGTAGATAATTTATTTTTACACTTTTCAACAACAGATTTTACCTCTAGTTCATCTACCGCTGTAAGAAAAATTGACCGAGGGTTATTTCCAATCAGTGTCTCACTCGCGGTGTCTCTTCCTTGGTTTGGAATTTTTGCTGCCAACTCTGGTCCAACATTTACAAAAAATTTATTCATTTTATTTACTACCATATTCTTATGATAATTATCACCACAATTATCAGTAAAATACTCTGGATATATCATTTTCTTAGTTCCATTTTCCTTAATTTATTTAATATATCCCAGACTCCTTTTATATTATTTTTATTTTCATTTAACATTTTCCTATAGTATAAGTTTTTACTAGTTCGTATTATTTCAGTTAATTTATTTTATATGTTTTATATTTTTTTTCAGCTTCTCTGGTTCTTAATTTAATGACATTTTTATAGAGATAATTTTTCTTTTTACAAGCATTTTGTAGCCCCTTGGTTAACCATGGGCAATTTTTGTATATATGTTTTTTTATCAATTTCTTTAATTGGACAGTTTTTATCATATAATGATTTATATCAATAAATTTATCATATGCCAAGTCCACTTTTTTCTCTCTATAGACAACATCCCAATTCTGTAACATTAAGTCTTCTTTTAAATCACTGATTCTATCTTCTGTTCATATTCTTTTATAAATAATCTTTTTACATGGTGTATTATTATTCTTACTCTCATTAGCCCCATAATTAACATCTAAAGAAACAAATACAGGCAAGTGGTCACTAATATCATTTATTAGTATACCACTCACCATATTATATTCAATAACAGTGGTAAAAATGTTGTCTATCAGGGTAGCACAGTGTGCCGTTATTCTCGTAGGTTTTGTAATCTTTGGAAATAAGGTTAAGCTATACATTGTATCTAAGAAATCTACAGTTGGTTTGTGTTGTTTTGTTTTCATTAAATCTATATTAAAGTCACCACAAATAAAGATATCTTTTTGTCTTTTTTTGCATACATCTTTTCCATCCCATTTCTAAATTTTTCCATATCAGATCCCGGTGCTCTATATATACAACTTACTATTATGTTTTTCTATTTTCCATCGTAATCTCAATTGTTAAACATTCCATACTTTCATTCACTGTTGATGTCATGCTGTCCACTTTTTTACTTTTTAATTTTCTATCAACATACAGTGCTACCCTACCACCACTTTTACATTTCCTATTTTGTGTGTACATCTCATATCCATATAGTTCAAAATTTACATCTTTTTCTTCATTAATCCATGTTTCACTTATTGCAATAACCCTAAATGGTGTGTTAAATTGATTTAAAAACTCCTTAATACTATCAAAGTTTGCATAGAGACTCCTAATATTAATATGTATTATTGTCAATGTCTGATCCAAATTCATAATTCCATTTAATTGTTGTTCATCATAATAAACACACTTATTATTAATATGATTAAAATAGTTATTGTCTGGGTCAATATCTCCTAAAATGTCTTGTGGTTGCTGTTCAGTTTTGACAAAGATTCCAGCTTCAATTTGCCCCAATACACTTTCATCATCAAATGAGAAAGGATGATTGGTTAAAGTACTAATCATAAATTATGTCAACAATGTACACCAAAAGGAAAAAGAACACAAGAATCTCCACTCATGACCCTACTGCACCGTTATTCTTGAATCAGGGCTAAGGTTTAAATCTGTCCAATTCCTCAATTTCTCTAATCATTATTGCTTTAGCTTCTTCTGGAGTGCCAAGCAGTTTTATCCACACCTTACAGTTCTTTGTCCATGTCAACTGTATTTTTCCCTGTTTTCTGAGAGCCCTGGCTTGTCTAGCTATTTCAGAGTTCTTTTTTGTTAAATGTTCATTTATATAGACAGCCGTTCCTCTGTTTTTTTGCTTGTCGCAGAAGATCAGATTTTTCTTTCCTGCTGACGAATCGGATGATGATCGCTGGTTTTCCTTTACTGTCTTTTCTAGGTAACGTGTGGCAAGCTGAAATAGTCTGATTGTCCACAACAATGTTTTTAGAGTTGAAAAAATGTAACACCTGCTGCTCAAGAGTGTGTGATTCTGCCAATGTCTCATCCTCCCCATCCTGGTTATCAACTCCAGCTGTCACACGTGCATAGGAGCGGTGTCTGGTGTTAACACCGCTCATAATGACATCATCCATTCTTGTATACTGTTCTAATTCATCCACACATCTTTCTAAGAAATTAATTTTCTTGTCTTTTTCCATGACTTCAGCCTTTAATTCACGCACTTGATCCATAAGGCCAATAAGCAAAGTTTGTTGTTGTGCTATCTTAGATATTTCCTCAGTCATGAAATTTAATGAGAGTTTGATCTCCTCCAACTCCTCTCCATTTTCCTGATTCCTTTTCGGAGGCATACTGACTAGACTGACTGGGATCAAAGGCGGCTCACCTGTTGTCTAATACAGGAGGCAAAGTACGTCCGATGGCTAGTGGAGGCCGCCAGTTGGCCCGCCATCTCAATTATAGCTGTCACCCGACTGTGAGGTTGAAGCGTTCCTGATGGCCAGTGATGGCTAGTGAAGGTCACCACTGGCATCACCACCTGACAGCTGAATCCGCCGGTAAAACCAAGGCTCCCTCGGCAGCTAGCGTCGTCCCAGCTAGTGTCGTCCTTCACCAATCCGCCTCGGCCCAGCCGAACGCCACAGAGCAGAATCGTCTGTCTCACAGAAAAACACCCGGTTCTTGAAACATGGATTATGCAGGAGAAGTCCCCAAACAAGTGGTCCACGTCCCAGATATCACCACCACACCTCTCTGGTTGCTCATCCAGGTGAACAGGTGCCACAGCCACGTTCCTCTCCAGCTACCGAAGCGCCGCTGGCCCTCTGGCGTACTTGGCTCCCGTGGTGCTCGTCTCGCTGCCCAGGACACCTCCATGCTGCTCCTCTCCGGCGCCCTGCACAGATGAGCAGAAGCCGTTAACTGGCTGCGTCGTCCTGCCACCTCCACAGCTCTCACCAGCCGAACGGATGCCGTTAGCAAGCCGCGATCCTGTCCGCGATTTCGGCCACCTGCACAGCTACTCCCGGTCTCCTCTCCAGGTGAGTTTGTTCATGCTCTGGTGCTCTTGCGTCTGTATTACTGATCACACCAACAGTCCTTGTTAGTTTTTAGTGCATGATCTCAAGTTCCACTAGAACCACAAAAACCAGGAAGAGAGCAACGATAAGATTTGGAGGTACCGCCCGCAATGTTTGATTGACAGCTGATCTCTGCAGAAACAACAATGGTTAATTCTGATTGGTTAATTCTGAACACAGCCACATCCCCAGTTATAACAGGGTGGGGATATTTATGCAAACAGGTCATTTTAAGTTTTTTATTTTTCCCCTTAAAAGATTTTAGTTTGTTTTTCAATTGGGTTGTACAGGTTATAGGTCACACTAATGGTGGAAAAAGTTTTGAAATGATTTATCTTGGTTTCGTTTTTTTACATCACAAAAACCTGGCATTTGAACAGGGGTGTGGAGACTTTTTATATCTACTGTATACACTCACCGGCCACTTTATTAGGTACACCTGTCCAAATGCTCGTTAACCCTTAATTTCTAATCAGCCAATCACATGGCGGCAACTCAGTGCATTTAGGCATGTAGACATGGTCAAGACAATCTCCTGCAGTTCAAACCGAGCATCAGTATGGGGAAGAAAGGTGATTTGAGTGACTTTGAACGTGGCATGGTTGTTGGTGCCAGAAGGGCTGGTCTGAGTATTTCAGAAACTGCTGATCTACTGGGATTTTCACGCACAACCATCTCTAGGGTTTACAGAGAATGGTCCGAAAAAGAAAAAATATCCAGTGAGCGGCAGTTCTGTGGGCGGAAATGCCTTGTTGATGCCAGAGGTCAGAGGAGAATGGCCAGACTGGTTCGAGCTGATAGAAAGGCAACAGTGACTCAAATAACCACCCGTTACAACCAAGGTAGGCAGAAGAGCATCTCTGAACGCACAGTACGTCGAACTTTGAGGGAGATGGGCTACAGCAGCAGAAGACCACGCCGGGTGCCACTCCTTTCAGCTAAGAACAGGAAACTGAGGCTACAATTTGCACAAGCTCATCGAAATTGGACAATAGAAGGTTGGAAAAACGTTGCCTGGTCTGATGAGTCTCGATTTCTGCTGCGACATTCGGATGGTAGGGTCAGAATTTGGCGTCAACAACATGAAAGCATGGATCCATCCTGCCTTGTATCAATGGTTCAGGCTGGTGGTGGTGGTGTAATGGTGTGGGGAATATTTTCTTGGCACTCTTTGGGCCCCTTGGTACCAATTGAGCATCGTTGCAACGCTACAGCCTACCTGAGTATTGTTGCTGACCATGTCCATCCCTTTATGACCACAATGTACCCAACTTCTGATGGCTACTTTCAGCAGGATAATGCGCCATGTCATAAAGCTGGAATCATCTCAGACTGGTTTCTTGAACATGACAATGAGTTCACTGTACTCAAATGGCCTCCACAGTCACCAGATCTCAATCCAATAGAGCATCTTTGGGATGTGGTGGAACGGGAGATTCGCATCATGGATGTGCAGCCGACAAATCTGCGCCAACTGTGTGATGCCATCATGTCAATATGGACCAAACTCTCCGAGGAATGCTTCCAGCACCTTGTTGAATCTATGCCACGAAGATTTGAGGCAGTTCTGAAGGCAAAAGGGGGTCCAACCCGTTACTAGCATGGTGTACCTAATAAAGTGGCCGGTGAGTGATCGCCTAATTGCTGGGATCTTTCTGCAATTGTGGGGTTTTCCCCTACAGTTGAAAGTGCTATGAGATGACTGTTGTGAAATGGCGCTATATAAATAATGTTGAATTGAATAGCTGTACAGTGCTGTGAAAAAAGTATTTGCTCCCTTCCTGAAAGCTGTGAATAATTTATTACACAAATGCAAAATTGAGTTCTTCCAAACTTAAAACGTAAGTATTGTAGTGTTTAACAATTAACATGAACTTGTTTTCTTTGCATTGTTTGATCTAAGAACATATCAAAAAGCACACCTTCAAGCAACATCTTTTTTTTGTTGTTGTTGTTGTTTTGGCCAGTTATATTTTTTTTAATAAATAAATGGTTTAAATGACAGTATTTTGACAGGGGAGTGACTTTGGGTGAGTTTAGTTCTAACCTCATGAAAACAACTCCCCCAAATTCCAAGTCAAAATATTGTCATTTAGAGCATTTATTTACAGTAAATGCTGACTGGCAAAAACAAAAAAGATGTTGCTTATAGATGTGCTTTTAGATCAAATAATACAAAGAAAACAAGTTCATGTTCATTCATAAACACTACAATACTTAAGTTTTAACTTAGGAAGAACTCAGTTCTGTATTTGTGTAATAACTTATTTCCAGTTTTTATGTATGTTACCATGCTTAGATAATCAACTAATCAATACCAACTTAAGTATAGACTGACATGTTCTTGTGCTGGAATTCAGCAGATACTGAAACTGAATGGCTGCCATTCATGTAGCCATGCTAATTTAGGAAAAAAATGTAGTGTTCTCTTAATTTTTTCCGGAGTTGTATGTCACACTTACAGTAAATGTTTCAGATCATCAAACACATTTTAATATTAGAGAAAGATAACCCAAGTAAGTACAAAATGCAGTTTTTAAGTGATGATTTAATTTATTAAATGAAAAAAGCTTTCAAAACCTACCTGACTCTATGTGGGGAAAAAGTAATTGCCCCCAAACTTAATAACTGGTTGTGCCACCTGTAGCATCAACGTCTCCTCAGGCCAATCCAAGAGATCACTTTTCTTCATTTTACAGAAATTTCACTTTTCTTCATTTTAAAGCAACTCTCGCTCAAGGTCTGGTCAAGAATGCTGTGTCTTCAACAGGACCACAGTGTAAACAATTTCACTTTTGTAGAGAGACTTGATAAGGATTTGCTTTTAAAGGCTTAAGTGGACCATAAACTCTTGAAGTCAAGATCCCAAAATGGACAGTTCATGCTGATAGTATCCACTCTACAGGAACTGATGCTCTTAAAAAGTCATAAACTTCTTAAGCGGGCAGATATATGGGCTTCTTCCTTCTTTTAGACAGTTTCCAGAACCCTCTAGCCCCCCCCCCCCCCCGCTCACATTCCAGAGACCTAAAAATTATCTAAAGCTCAACAGTACCTCCTTGTGGACATCTACGGAATGTTTCATTGTGTAATCTGACTGTTAATTCTGACCAAACATTAAGCTTTTCTTCCAGCTATTATCTCCCTGGGATTCTAAGGACACTGTGAAAATCATCACCCTTTTGATCACCAACTATGGTTTGCCGTAATTCATTAATCCTTGATTTAAATGTGAGTGCATGTATTAGGAATGTGTATTAGGAATGTTTATTTTCATGAGTGTTATTCAAATGAATGTTAATATTATTAGCAATGGTATAAATGCAGGATCACTGAATATTAGCCCTGAGTCACTTAATTAGTTAGATTTTACATTGAACACATAATTTCCTAAGAACTGAATGTTTATCAATCTGTCCGCTATCACTCATGATAAATAACCACTAGGCTGCCTTCCACTGGATAATGCCCCTTTTCACTTGATTGGCTGTTCCCAAACAAAGAGATGTTCTCTCATTGGAAAAAAGCCCATTCAAACTCCTCTTTATGGAAGATGATTGGCCTGTCTTGCGGCCAGCCCTGTTTTATGACCCAGCAGCACGCTTCACTTAAATGCGTGAGAGCCGTCCTGCATTTAGAAGTTACGAGAAGAAAAAAGAGAAAAGATACGAAAAAGAGAAGATCTAGATCGGAAAAAGAACAAAAGAAACTTTTTGTTTTCACTTCTTCAGAGTTCTTTGTACTTCCTTGCAGTTTTCTTTTGTTTAAATTGTTCTGCGAATTTTAAGAAGTCTTTTGTGTGTGTGAACCTTGTCAAATCCTGCGTTAGTTTTCCTTGTTTTTCTGGTTAACTGAGGAGAAACCATTCTTTTCTTACGAGCTCGCCTTAAAGAGAGTCAAACTCTCACTTTTTTTTTTCTTCACCCCAGAAGCCATTCTTATCCTAGTTGAATGTTTTTTCTTGGAATTTTTCTGACTTTTCATGCAGTTAAAGTGGACTTTCAGTTTTCCTATTTTAAAGTGAACTGATAGAGATTTTGTTTGGACATTCTTTTCCGGCCTCATCATACCCCGTAAAGAAACTAGGAGCTCGTGGGTGAAACTGACTAAAACGTTCTTTCTTTAGTCTTTGGTTTTGTTCTGTGGGGCGGCAACATATTAAATTCGGACCGGTTGCCAAAGGACTCCACGCCTGCTCCGAGACAGCCTTCACTGCTGCCTGTTCACTGTCCGCCCTGTGAGCCCCCGGCCGAGTCTACGCTTCTTACAGTTGTGAACCACCTGAAAGCCGAGCAACAGCCACTTTCCCCCTGGGTCCCTATACCACTGGCTGGCGCTGACCATCGCTGAACACGTGGACCTACAGCTGTTCGTGAGACTCCCGTTTTCCTATCTGCTGGGTTTAAACGTGATGTCCTAAAATTTCTGTTACAATTGAACACAGCCAGTATTTCATGGTACAATTAGTCCCTCAGCCGTAGGACAAAGCTATAAACTGAAGGAAAATTCTTATTCATTTTTAAGTAACCTCCTTTCATTTTTGTAGATTAATTCAGAAGTTCCTTTTCAGATAATCAGCTTGTGGAATTTTTCCCCATAAAATTGCGTTCTGGTTTTGTTAGATATTTCAGCCTTCCATTGCATTACAGCTGAAACATAAAATCTGGTTTCCTCTTGGTTCCACAAAGGTCTAACTCTAGATTTTATGTTCAGGAATCCACTAACAGTTGATGTGATATTGAACACCTGTTTATCATTTGAATCAGTTTATCCATCATTTGAATACCATATCATGTAACCTGAATGAGTTTAATTTAATAAAACTGTAAATGTGAGAAGTTGAAGTGTTTTCCTTTTGCATATGTTTTCTAGATCACGGCAGGAAAAGAACTCACTAAAATTTTGAGACTGCTTCATTAAGTAATTGAAGGTATGGAAATTAATTAATTGAAATTAATTCATTAACAAGTTGTTCTTTTAGAACTGGTGCCCCCTTTTTACGAGTGCTTTCCTATTTTATTTAGTGAGTGTAGGGGTGACGGTTTAACTCTGTCCCCTCGCACACTCACTATTAAATAAAATAAATAATTCCTATACCTTATTACACTATATTTTGTTAAATATCACTACACACCCTTAGTGGCAACAACTGGTAATGAGTCTTTTACATCACTGTTGAGGAATTTTGTCCCACTCTTCTTTGCAGAATTGTTTTAATTCAGCCACATTGGAGGGTTTGAGCTTGAGGTCATGAACTGATGGCTGGACATTCTATTTTGTCTTAATAAGACGAGATGTGAGCCATGTTGTGCCGAGCAATGAACTGACCTTTATTGAGAAAACAGGCTCAAAATACACACTGGCCGTAGCCCGCTTGACGTCACCACGTCAACTGCCTGGTGCTGGCTACAGCAAGCCCCAAGGGCCAAATCCCCACACAACCCCCCCCACACACAAAACAGTAAGAACACAAGTCAACCCCCCCCTTAAATTTAGCAGTAAAACCCCGTATCAACATAGAACACACAATTTATCAATACTCTTAAAAATCTTTTTTTTTTGAACACACACTAACAAGCCTAGTGAGCTAAATGGGCACCTGGATACACTGCCAGGGTACCCTTCTGTGTTGAAGCGGATTATTCTGCCGTCCATGACCAACACGCCTCAGCTAAAGCTAGGCCTACAACAAAGTCATCGAGGTGTCTGGGCTTCTGACGTGTCCTAGCCGAGCGCCTCACAGGCGGAGGACCTGCTCCAGGCTCCGGCAGCTGCACCTGAGTGTCCCCAACACCCCCCAGTGGTGAACTGTGGGCCATTGTTTGTTGTGATGGCATCTGGGACCCCCCACCTGGCAAACAGCGACGAGAGGAAACCGGTGACCATGTCCATCGTGACCAAGTTAGTGGGCAACACTTCTGGCCATTTTGAAGACAGATTGTAGATCACCAGCAGAAAATGGCTGTTTGTGGGGGACGTGTGCAGTTCACTGCAGATGTCCAACTGGATGTGCTTCCAAGGGCCCTCCGGGTTTTGTAACGGACGCAGAGGTGGGGGAGGTGGCACGTTGGTTTTCCCGCTTTTCAAACACGGAACACAGTTCTTAACCATAGTCTCAATGTCCTTATCAATGCCAGGCCACCAAACTGAGTCTCTGCAACGTTGTTTCACCCTGACCACCCCCAGATGACCCTCGTGGAGCATAGCAAGACACGTGATCTCAGCGACACCTGAATCAACGTGTATTGTCCTCACAACACACGCGTTACTCCAGCAACTCAGTTCATCCCTGAACCTGTGAAAAGGTGCCAGGTCACCCTGCATTTTCGTGGGCCAACCCCTCCTGATGAAAGAGCGAAGTTGCAACAACGTCAGGTCCTATTCCGACTCCGCCTGGAGTGACACCATGTCCCGGAGGGGCCCGGCCTTTGCAACGTGTTGATTAGGTCTGCCTTCTTTTGGAGGTCCTCCTGAGGAATTAGCTGAGTTGCTAGCAGCCTGACGTGGAGAGGGAACTTAGGCGGCTAGGTTTTCCTTAGCTAGCACTTGCAAGCCTAGCTGAGTAGCGGACTCGATTTGGCTAGTCATCTGCATTACTTGGCTCAAATCGTTCTTAGTTAGCAATAGCTTTCCCTTTAGCCGCTCGTTGCTCATGCTATGTGCTAGCTTATCTTGAATTAGCTCTTCAACAGGCCTGAAGGCACACATGCCTCACTAGACTGTGGCGCTCCATAAGAAAGTGCTGATTGGACTCACCTGCTTGCTGGCAGCGGTCAAAGAATCTGTATCTTCGAGCCATGATGTTACACTGTGTTATGACCTGGCTCAAGGGCCACAATAAACAAAAGCACGCACCAAGTGGAGTTGGGAATTAAACTTAACTTTATTAAACCAAATTAAGGAAAAAGCATAACTGAAGTATTTACAGTATGTAAGTGTTTCAGCAGTAACATCAGTAGTGTAGGGAGTGAGTGAATGTCAAATATGGTGTAGTGGTGTTGAATGGTGCAAAACCTAATTAACGTAACCAAACATAACCAAGCCAAGACAGAGGATAGCCTGTAGGGGAAAGAGCACAAATATAGGTTAGAGGGGTAAAGAGGTGGAAGGCCTGGTCTCCAACCCCCAGTGATGGGATGGAGCAACCCAAGTGGAATGGCCTCAAATCTGAGTTCACCGCCAGGCTTAAATGTCCTGGGTCACCTGGGTGCCACAGGTGATCCCACTTGGCAATCAACCACCAGCAACAAGCCACAGCATAGCACCCCTTATAGGACCCAAGAGGCCGTAACAACTGCTCAACAAAAACTTTGACCATCTTGCCCAAGCACTCATTCAAAGAGCCCGTGCTACCCAGCGCGCGAAGCACACGTTGACCTTCTTTACTGAGGCAGTAAATTAGCATGCTCTTCCGTCTCTTTTTGTCGGTGCCGCCCAAGCCAGCCGCGGCGATGTAGTCATCGAACGCCTCCAATCAGCTGCGCCACAGTGTAGCTGGCACACCCGGAGACTCCAAGAACGGAGAAGGTGGTCTTGTGCACACCCCCATGATTTAATCCGACATCGCCAAATGTTATGTCTTAATAAGGTGAGACGTGAGCCACGTTGTGCTGAGCAACAAACTGACCGTCACCAAGTCGACTACCTGGCGTCGGCTACGGCAAGCCCCCAAGGGCCAGATCCTCACATTACACATTCTCCTTCAGGATTTTCTGGTAGAGAGCTGATAGAATAATTCTGTATTCTTTATCTTTTGGTACCTCAGAGTCTGTGTGAAGTGTACAAGGTTGTGACAGTATGACATTTTATCTTTGTTTATATATGCATGTTCTGTAATGTCTGAGAAAGGAGACAGCTTGGAAGAACCAGACTGAACCAGATATTCTCTCATGGACAGTTTTGAGATAACAGGATGCTTAAAGGGCCTATATCATGCCAAATCGACTTTTTTGAGCTTTTAAGCATGTTATAATGTTAATTCCTCACCAAAAACACCCCCAAAGTGGTATTTTGCTCCATTCACGCATCTCTGAGTATTCCTCCTCAACCCTGCTCTCTGAGCTGCTGCTCCGCCCTGTCCCTGATAATGACTGGGTCCCCACGTTCATACGTATGAATGTGGGTGAGCCGCCCACTCCAGGAAGTGCCTGTGCTGCCAGCACCGCCCCCAGGCTAACGCACACACCCACTTTCTCCACGCAGCTAACGGAGCGGTGATCGGCAAAACTCTTTCACTTTAGCATTGACGCTGTGAAGAAGTAGTTCCTCTCGCACCTAATCTGCTCAGTGACAACAACTGTTTGCTTTTTTATGTAAGACAATGCCTTCTAAGTGGCGTAAATGTGTCTTTGGCTGTGAGAGATTTAGGAGTTTGTTCAGCCTTCCTTGTTTTTGTGGGCGGAACCCAGCGACACACTGCAGCAGCCGGCTCAGGGGTTACGTCATGAAATGGGTGGCAGCCACAAGAAGGAGAGGCAGAGCCTCAGAGATCGAGGCATGTTACTTCCGGGCTCGCGAAAATAACTCATATTTCATAAGAAATTCATTCTCCAGTGTACCAAAGGTAATATACTATCACATACATGCATATAGTTTACTGTGAAAGGCTTAAAATAGCATGATATAGGCCCTTTAAAGACTGAAAGTTGTGTATGTGATTCAGAACAATTTCCAAAGGTGGCTCTGAGTGTATCACTTATTGTTCTCCACTGATCAGTGCAAATTAAATTTACTGAAACTTTGATCCAGCCTAATTGTTTGACTACTGGTTAAAGAAAATCTTTTCCAACAAGAGCAGAATTCATGGTTCCATCAATTACAACAAGACGTCCAGGTCCCGAAGCAGCAAAGCAACCACATGTAACGGGAAGCATGCCTTCCAAAAAGTTCAACTTTTGCACAGAATATTTTCCCCAAAATCTTGGGATCATCAAGATGTTTTTTTTAGGCAAATGTGAGATGAGCATTTGTTCTTTTTGGTCAGGAGTGGTTTTTACCTTGGAACTCTTCCATGGATGCCATTTTTGCCCAGTTCATTTCTTATTGTTGAATTATGGACCAGTGTCCAAACTGAGGCAAGTGAGCCCTGCAGTTCTTTAGATGCTGTTCTGGGTTTTGTTTCTCATCTGTTATTGGATACCTTTAGACCATGGCATGATCTGTTGCTTTTTGAGATCGTTTAGCCTACTTCACTTTGTCACAGTGGATCCTCTACAAAAGAAAAATTTAACTCATCATCACGCCCACCTCCCACGAGCTATCACTTGCTCTGGTCTCTCTTCTGGGTCTCGACTACTGTGGAACGTGGATGTGAGCCTAGAGAACTTGCACCAAGTTTAGAAGTTGGTCGCACAATTTAAGTGTTCTTCCCCTTCCCAGATTATGATTTTTTTTCCCCATTTTTTATGGTCATCTAAATGACTTAAATGACTGAGAGTGAGAGTTCTCTGATGGTTGCAGCCAAACAGCATACGTACCCAGAGCAGCACGGCAGAACATAATGCTATTTGTTGAGACTTCAAATTTCAAACTCCACAAACCAATTAATAGCTAAATAGCTTAGAGTAGCTAAACCTCCACTCTGTAAAAAATGTTACTGCAGTCTAGTATTTACTGCAGGGCTATTCAGTTACAAAATCAGTTGGGCCACAGTTTGAAATCAAGACATGTAACTGGGCCGCACATGTTCAGCGATCTGTTGAATATGACAAATTTCAAAACAACACAGATCAATATGACAAAAATATGCACTTTTTATTCATTGTCTTGGTTTTAAATGTGCGTTTGGCACATGACAAAGCCACATCAAAAGTGCATAAAAACACAATAACAGTGCTGGGGTTGAGCAGAACTTGAAGTAGTAGAAATAATTTTCCTCTTGAACAACAATTAAATAAATGGAATGGGGGGAAAAATTAAATTCTGTAAATAACCATTTTGGTCACGTGTTACTCAGGCATATCTCAAAGTGCATAAAACTCAATGTGCACTGTTAGTAGCATTAACATTTGTTTCCCTTTTGAAATAAAATATACTACATCCTGGTCATAACTGACCTTGGCACATCACAAAGTGCATTTAGCTGAATGAAAAATGAACTGTCAAACACTTCAGTGCACAAACCCCCCAAGAAAAGATTGATAACATCAACAAACATTGCACATCCACTATTGTGGTTTGTTTTGTTTTAAATCACCACGTGTGAGTAGGAACCTCTTTATATAACTATACATTCCATTACACACACACATCAGTTAACCAAAAGTTTGTAGTAGCGTTAAGGATGCAAAGGGAACCCACTTAAAAACTTGAGTAATGACTTCAGTCTTGAAGGTTTGAGGTTTTTCTCCAAAATTTATAACAATTTTCTTATAGTTTTCTACTTTGTAGATTTATCTAAATTTTAAACCATTTTCCTCAAGTTTGTAATTTCCTCTTGTAAAATTGACTTTTCTTGTACATTTGAGACTTTATTATAAATTTGTGGATTATTTTATGGCTAATTTTTGTCTATTTTTTAAAATTACTGTTTTGTTTTTTTTTTAAATAAATTTTGAAACAGATTGTGGTAAAATTTTGATGTTTTTTCTTTATACAATTTACACTTTTGACCATAATTTTGCAAAGCCAGAACGGAGCAATAATTTAACTCTGATTTCAAAGAAAAAATATTAATAAAAATTATATTTAATGAAATAAATTGCCAAAGATGCAGTTATTTCTGTTATAATATATCTATATATTTATAGTTTTTTAGAACTGTCCTCACCAACCAGACAGCAGGAAAAACCTCCCTTATTTTGAAATCCAAATGTTGGCACGTTTAGTTTGTTTGAAGGCTGTGGACGGATTAGAGTCATTGACTTGTGAATTTCGGTCATCTTAACTTGCCAGGTACATAATAATGAACATAAATTATTAGTTAATATTGTAGTAGCTGGTGAAGTCAATCCTCAGCGATTCATCAGTCACTCTTGCCTTTCCCTGCATATGAAGTCTACACCTGTTAGCTATATGACTCTTCATTATTGTTTGCGTTACCAGCGGGTTAAAACCATGATAAATGCTTCTACTGCTTACATACCTCTTCTGTTTTTTTCCACATTTAAAGTACTTTAATAAGCTCATGCTTTCTCTCTCAGGCAGTGACGCTAGCGAGACACTCTGTCTGCTGACTGGAACAATCACTCTGACGGGGCGCTTCTGAACGCCGCGTGGATGATGGTCACGCGTGTTGTTTGTGTGCACGCTTGCGGACCGTCATTACGTCATATTTTTTTCTTAAATTTATATTTCCTTGGTGTGGTCTGGGCCACTTGGAGGTTGGTTCTGGACCGCATGTGGCCCACGGGCCACTAATTAAATCAGCCTGATTTACTGTATACCATTCATCCAGCATGACAGCCATATAAACAAGGGCGATAATTCCAGCACTATCAACAGATGTCATTGCAAAGAGCCCAGCTACTGACCTTTAGGCTGCAGAATCAATACCCATTGACCAGAGCTATCAGATCTGTATTTCAAAAATGAAATACTTAAACATTCTGTACCATATCAAAACCACACCCTCAGACTGCTACCATACCATAAGCTTTTCAACCACCAACTTGCTGTAAATCTTTGCATTTTGGAAAACATTTGTTTTATCAATCACAAAAAGGAACAACCTAGAAGAGACCATTGCACACTATACACTGTGGTGTGTTCTTGCCATTGTTGAATAACGTACAGCCTTAACTTAATAATTAGAACACAAAACCATGTCTGAGCTTACTGAAGCAGTTATTCAAGTTAGGTCAATGGGAAATTTTCTCATCTGCAATGTGAAAGAGTTATTTTCATACATTTACTCTATGGACTAAGATACAGTAAGTAGCAATGTGGTCACCTGCCAGTGGTATGTGATGGGAACTATTTATATGAACTGCTAAATAAAATGTTTTTTTGGTTTTTTTTTTTTTTTTTTTGTGCCATTACTTGAATAGATGTTTAAGTTGTCTGGGTTGCTAAGCAATGACTTGAAAGTCTTTGGAGCAGTAATTCCAGTTTCATTGAAGTATTCCCTTGTGCTCGAGCATTAGTGTGCTACAAGTCTTGATTAGAAGACTCCTCACTGAGTTAATCAAAGTACCAAAGTTGTAGCATTAAAGATTTGATTTCCCTTCAAGTAAAGGGAATTAAAGTTCTTCCTTTATTCCTAGAAGGTAGGCATTCTGCAGCTCCTTCCTCCAAAATATTTCAAGAACAAAGTCTTTGCATCAAGGTCAAGAAAGAGAATTTTTTATCACTATCCAGATATAAGCCCACTGCTTGGCTGTTCTTTGCCTTAAAAAAAGTTTGATATTGATTACATGTTACCCGTGTCTTAGAAAAGTTCAGGTTTTAAGTTGTGCCTAGATTCAACCCTCGACACCTTCATGAACCTCTGAATCCACACATACACACAAATAGAGCTACATAAATGTGTGTGAACCTAGAATTAGAAATATTGTAATTAAATCAACATTTTAAAAAATATATTCCATTAATTTGTTATAAATGTGAAATCCTGCCAAAAGGCCTGTTAAAAATAATGCATATTAATACCAGTGCTTCATACCCACACTATACCTTTAAACACCAAAAGGGAGGTGCACTTGTGTAAATGTTCATACATCTTACCGTTATTGTCAGTCACACAGTCTCATGCTATACCTAGTATTTGCATTAGAAATTAGTACATTTTTTATGCATGTTTTGTATTTGCACAAGAGGAACAGTTGTATATTTACTTGTGGCTGATGCAAAGCTGGAGATAAAAAGAAACAGAAGAATAGCAAAAGTGTAATATTTCTTCTGTTCATTATCAGGAGGAAGCACATAAAAATAACCATATTGTTTGAAAGGAACAATTAAAACAATCAGTTTTGAACATTATGTTCTCCTGTTTGAAACTGGTGTTTTTAAAAACATGTTTTTCATCATGTTCTTTCCACTGTGATGGTTTAATAGCCCCCACTGATAAAATAACATCATTGCACATATGAGTGATACAGATTCATTAATTTGTATCATTGCTGATATTTTTTCTGCTGAAAAAAAAATCTTAAAATTTCCACGCAGTGCTGTGGTTTTGCTGCCTTTAGTATGATCTGATCTGCCTGTCCCTTTGGTCACAATTAATGTGACCGATGGGATGGGCCAAACCCAACTGGTTGCATCTAGATGGGGAATGAACCTACAGTATGTCACCAAGAGGGGTTGACCCCCTTGGCAGTCTAAGTAGGAATGCTTTTATTGACTTGATTACATACTGGCAACATGTGGCAATATTGTGAAATGTCTGTGTAAAAACAACTTGTGTTAATGAGGGGATACTTTAATTGCAAGTGAGATGGCACAAAGTTTTTAGATTATGTAGAGTTACGTGAGGCTCATAGGCATTAGATGTATGTGTGGTTTGGCTCTCGACATTGGCCCTGTAATGGATCAAGGTACGAGTCTTGATTCCCAGCCAAGGTGACTGCATGCCACAAACAGTATCTCCATCTCAACCAAATGCCAAAAGCAAACAATCCTAAGCCTCTGCACTTCCATTTTCCATCTGTAACAAACCATCAGAGCGTCAAGAGGCTGCAAGCTGTTTGACTCGTAGGGAATGAAATAGGCTTTACACTTGAGAGAGCACAAGAGTTGGTTTAAAAAAAAAAAAAAAGGATCCCAGGCATGTTGCTTAAGTCACCAGTGAGGTCCTACCTGCAGGCACCGTGAGCAGGGGTGAGGATAAGGGAAGGGAGATGGTGGAGATCTCAGGAGAGGAGTGCATGACTTTGCTTGTCAGTGGAGTGGAGAGGGGAGAGAGCTTTCTGGTACACCTGTCAGACTCATGAGCAAAGTACATCTGTTCATCCCCTCCTCCTCCATCAGATGTCAGTGCCTAAAAACAGGGCTTTCTGAAAAACACAGCACACTTATTTCTGCCTGCCTCTGTCACAATGCCTCTTTGTTTTTCACACATATATAAGCACTCACACTCATATATATACAGACAAAAAGAGAACTGATGCAAAAAAGGGTTCAGGGAGGAAATGCCACAATGCAAATGTAGTCTATAAAATACAATTCTGCCAAAATAGAAGTTGATGAAAGGAGTTTTTCTAAGCGGCAGTTGCAATTTAAATAATACTGAAAAAAAAATGTTCTTCTGTGCACAAAAAAGATTCTTTCAATGCCATTGCTATTTAATTTAAAGTAAGGCTCTCAGAGAAAATGCTTCAATGTCTTTTATTTGATGCAATAATGTAAAAAGCAGATCTTTTAATAATGCACAAAAGGGAAAAAAAATCTCAAGGTCAAATGAAATTGATGTATGTAGTCATATACTGTAGTGTTATGCATCTTACTTAATTTATTCGTTAGACTTTACTAGTTTTGCATTACTTAGCACTTGTTAAAGATCTGTTACACCATTTCCAGTGTTGGGAGTAACGAGTTACAAAGTACAAAGTAATGCATTACTGTAACGCCACTACTTTTGCAGTAATGTACTGTGTAACAAAATAACTTTAAAAATTCAGTAATGTGTTAGTTACTGAAATTTGATCAGGTGCATTACTCGTTTTATTAATATGGATAGATATTTTAGTGCAAATAAATGAATATACAAACTGACGCTACCGTAGCTGAGACGAGCCGTCAGTTGATGTGACCTGTTGCAGAGAGCCAAATCTTCACTACTGAGAGGAGGAAAAGATAAAGCTACGGTGCTTTGTTTTTGTGGAAATAGACAATTATTTTTTCTTTGTCGCGGTTAAGGACAAAAGCATACAGACGTGGACAAAATTGTTGGTACCCCTCTGTTAATGAAAGAAAAACCCACAATGGTCACAGAAATAACTTGAATCTGACAAAAGTGGTAATAAATAAAAAATTCTATGAAAATTAACCAATGAAAATCAGACAATGCTTTTGAATTGTGGTTCAACAGAATTATTTTAAAAAACAAACTTATGAAACAGGCCTGGACAAAAATGATGGTACCCTTAACTTAAAGGCGTCGGACAGACGAAAATTCAATATCGCTAATTCATATCTCAAATTGTTGTCTGAGATGAGCTAAGTCGAACCGCACATGTTTTGGTGTCAACGAATCTCGCATAAGGTGACAATGCGCTCTTGAAGTATGCTGTCGTGGAGAGCTGGCTGACCCAGCCAAGCGATCAGCGGCTAAGATGGCCACTGACTGTGTGACGTCAGTTCAGGAAGACACATGCACACGGTCGGCGGCCAGTGCTGTGTTTTGCTTTATGCAACACTTGATGTTTACGTTTTAAAATCGGTGATTACGGATATTTCTCGGAATACTTGTGGATTACAAGTAGATTATTTATTAAGATTAGGATTTCAGGAATCGAATTAATATGGTTTGGCGTTGTGTTGTCTACGGGTGCGATGGTAAAAAAGCAGTGGAACAGTTAGACACCTACTCGGCCGCTTTCAATACACAAGGACTCGGTTTGAACACGTTGTATCGTTCTCCCCTGTGAGGTAAAACGCTCCTCTCCAGTCCATGGTTACCGACAAGAAGCCGCTTCTTTTTTTTTTTTTTTTGTTACTTATTTGTACCCATAGGTAGACTTGGTTTGCAGTCTGGTGACAAGCCACCGGCTGCTGGTCGCTGCATGCGCGAGCGCCCTAAACCTACATGTTTTTTTGGTGTGCGGGAGGAAACCGGAGAAATCCCGGAGTAAACCCGCGCAACACGGGGAGAACATGCAAACTCCACACAGTTGGTCGGGGGCTGGGATCGAACCCACGATCTCATGATCCCCGCGATCCCCCGGCCGAGGGTAAAACTGTGCTGCCACAGTGCTAAACCACTGCGCCACCGTGCAGCCCAATCCCAATCCTGCTTCTTGCAGGATTAATAAGAAAGGTGGAAACAATTACTCCAAAAATCTTATTCCGTCCCCGAAGCGGATGATGCTGCTAGCGACGTGTGCCTAAAGAAGAAAAAAAAAGTCGGCTTCTCAACTCGTTCGCCCAGGTAAGACTGCATAATAGGAGCTGATTTTTCCACGTTTTGGCTCAGTTTCGGGGTGGTGGTGGTGGTTTCGGGTCCGCATACGGCTCCCTGACCATGTGTGTGTCCACCTTTACTGCGCCACGAAGATGGGGAACGGTCGGGTGGGCTTGTGTACTCAGGGAGAGAATTTCTTGACCATGGAAGGCGTGCATTTCATGTCTAATGTGGACACGTCCTCCTCACCTATTATTTTTTGCACGGCGAGCGGAGGTTCCGCGAAGATGTGCAGACCGTATTGTTTTTAAACCCCCCCCCCCCAGCTCTGTGTGGACGTCGGTTAAAAGAAAATAGGAAGTGCGTTTATAAGCGTGTGTGCTTGTGGAGTTGGGGGGGGGGCACTCTTTGCTCCCAAATCCCCTCATACTCCATTACTCCGATTGAGTGAGTTTTGCAGCCAAAGTAGTGTCGTAGAAGACGTCATTTCTGTGTAATGTTCAGCGGTGCTTCAGCTGTTTTAGCCAGCAGTCACACATTCGCTGCATCACAATATCACTGACCTTTCGCTTTCGTTTATTTATTTCTTTAGATTTATGCAAAGGAACCTTGGGATAAACTTACATTACAGAGGATCAGGGTTTTCCTACCCCCCCCCCCCCCCACCAGAGGGATGCACTAATGTTTTAAAAAAAAAAAAAGATCAAACACTTGTGCATCTGAATGCTCTCGTTCTGCCATTTTCTTTGTATTCCTGGGCTGACGTCACTAATGCCCGCACCTATCGAGAGATGGCGGTACTGCAGCCTCACTAAGTGAAGGCTGGGCTATGACCAAATAAGGTCATTTATGGAGGCTGGTGACACATATTAAATCACGGGAATGGGCAGAATGGAATATTTTCATACAATCAGTTGATTGGTTCAATAAAAAAATGTCACCGTCCGAGGCCTTTAATATTTTGTTGCACAACCTTTTGAGGCAATCACTGCAATCAAACGATTTCTGTAACTGTCAATGAGACTTCTGCACCTCTCAGCAGGTATTTTGGCCCACTCCTCATGAGTAAACTGCTCCAGTTGTCTCAGGTTTGAAGGGTGCCTTCTCCAGACGACATGTTTCAGTTCCTTCCACAGATGTTCAATAGGATTTAGATCAAGGCTCATAGAAGGCCACTTTAGAATAGTCCAATGTTTCGCTCTTAGCCATTCTTGGGTGTTTTTAGCTGTGTGTTTTGGGTCATTATCCTGTTGCAAGACCCATGACCTGCGACTGAGACCAAGCTGTCTGACACTGGGCAGCACATTTCTCTCTAGAATACCTTGATAGTCTTGAGATTTCATTGTACCCTGCACAGATTCAAGACACCCTGTGCCAGATGCAGCAAAGCAGCCCCAGAACATAACAGAACCTCCTTCATGTTTCACAGTAGGGACAGTGTTCTTTTCTTGGTATGCTTCATTTTTGCATCTGTGAACATAGAGTTGATGTGCCTTGCCAAAAAGTTCCAGTTTTGTCTCGTCTGTCCATAGGACATTCTCCCAGAAGCTTTGTGCCTTGTCAACATGCAGTTTGGCAAATTCCAGTCTGGCTTTTTTATTATTTGTTTTCAACAGTGGTGTCCTCCTTGGTCGTCTCCCATGAAGTCCATTTTGGCTCAAACAACGACGGATGGTGCGATCTGACACTGATGTACCTTGACCTTGGAGTTCACTATGAATGTGTTTAGAGGTCGTTCTGGGCTCTTTTGTTACCATTCGTATTATCCGTCTCCTCCTGCAGCCACGTCCAGGGAGGTTGGTTACAGTCCCGTGGATCTTAAATTTCTGAATAATATGTGCAACTGTAGTCACAGGAACATCAAGCTGCTTGGAGATGGTCTTATAGCCTTTACACATGCTTGTCTATAATTTTCTTTCTAATCGCCTGAGACAACTCTTTCCTTTGCTTCCTCTGGTCCATGTTTAGTGTGGTACACACTATGTCAACAAACAGCACAGTGACTACTTGTCACCCTTTAAATAGGCCGACTGACTGATTACAAGTTTGTAGACACCTGTGATGTTAATTAGAGGACACATCTTGGTTGAACATGTCCCTATGGTCACATTATTTTCAATCTTTTCTAGGGGTACTGTAGAAGAGCTTGGAAGAACGAGGCGATGTGATATATAAACCAAAGTTTATTATCAGCTCCTCTAACAAGTCTCATCCTAGTGCAGCAGCAGAAGAAGGAAAAAGAGACCGAACAACTTCGGCTCTATGAACTTATACTTGCACATAACAAAAGACATGCATATCAAAAGCTGACATCCCTCATTATCTTAATCCCCCCATTGTCTTCATACTCCTCCTCATGGCCCTGGGGGGTGAGGGCAGCTCCTCCGGTCTCCACCGCAGTGTCTGGGAAGGTCTTTGTTCTTCACTGGCGGTTGAGAGTCTTTGTCCTGGTCTGAGGTGTGAAGTCGCCTTACATATGTAATCACCAAACATTCTCACATGCTTCAACATATGTAGGTTATGGAATATATGATTAATATAGACCACAGCCCCCCCCCCCCCCCCAAACGACTAAGAAAAGGACAATAGAAAAATTCACAGTTTAAGATAATTACTATGACATACTAACTGCTACACCTCTTGCCACAGAAGAAACTTTCCAGCAGCCATGCTCCTAAGAGAGTTCAGTGGTAATCATAACAGCATAGTAATATCACAAGTCGGTCCTAAACTGTTACAGCACAATTAGTGAACAACTGTTGAGTAGTTTGCATCAGTCCCTGTGCTGTCTGGGTTTTAATCTTCTCCCGAATCTGCTGTGGGTCCGCTTGGGCGTCCTGCTGGGACCTTCCTGTAAGGAATCTGCAGCTTGGGGAGGAGAGTGATTAATTGTTCCCTGCAGGGGGGCTGAGTCTTTTCTCTTGGGGGGTCTACCCCGCCGAGGTGCTCTCGCCAACTGTGCAGGCTCGTCTCTCAACAAGAAGGCAGGTTTAAGTCTGTCAATGCTGACTGTTTCTTTTCTATCCCCAAAATCAAGCACAAAATGCTTATCACCAGGTTCCAGCACTCTGAATGGCCCATCGTATGCTGGGCGGAAAGTTGGTTTTAAAGCTTCATGCCTAACAAAAACGAATTCAGCGTTTTTTAAAGCTTGGGGGACAAAAACCCGTGGAAAAGAGTGATGTGCCGGTCCGGGGAGAGAGTCCGGTCCGTTGCTGCCTAAAAACCTCGAGGCTGGAAGATGCCCAGGCTCTGGGTTCTCTGGTAAAAATTCACCTGGGAGCCTGAGAGGTTGTGCAAAAACTAATTCTGCTGGAGAGGCATCTAGATCCTCTTTGGGCGCAGCACGCAACCCCAATAAAACCCAGGGAAGTTTATTTACCCAATTTGTATCCGTTAGTGAGGCTCTGAGGGCGGCCTTTAAAGATCTGTGAAAACGCTCGCATAACCCATTAGCCTGAGGGTGATTAGCGGTGGTGCGGTGAATTGTTGCCCCTAAGCTGCTGGACATGGTTGACCAAAGCTCCGAGACAAATTGAGGCCCCCTGTCGGACGTGATGTCTGATGGGACGCCGAAACGTGCCACCCAGTTTGTCAAAAAAACGCGAGCGACTTCCTCCGCTGTAGTTGACGCCAGAGGGACTGCCTCTGGCCAGCGTGTGGTGCGGTCTATCATTGTTAACAGGTGTGTGAAACCTTGGGAGGAAGGTAGTGGTCCCACGAGGTCAACATGAACGCGGTCGAACCTTCTAGCAGGGATTGGAAAAGGCTCCAGAAGGGCTTTTGTGTGTTTGTGTATTTTGGCGCGCTGACAGGAAATGCAAGATTTTGCCCATTCTTTTACGTTTTTGCGCAGGCCAGGCCACACAAACTTTTCGGCGACCATTTTAACCGAGGCGCGCACACCTGGGTGTGCGAGGGAGTGAATTGAGTCGAAAATACGGCGGCGCCATGTAGCTGGGACTAACGGGCGAGGTCGGCCGGTTGAGATATCGCATATTAGGGGGGGCACACCGTCGCGTAAACCCCTTTCCTCCAGCCTTAACCCTGTTGGTCCAGACAAGAGTGCGCGCACGTCCGCGTCACTACTTTGTTCCTCTGCCATGGCTGCATAATCTATCCCTGCATGGATTGGGGCCGCGTATGTGTCCGCGTTGGTGAAGAGTTCCACGGCTGAGGTAGTATAATCTGTCTCCTCGCGCTCTGATGATGTCACAGCGCGAGAGAGGCAGTCTGCTACCACGTTAAGTTTGCCTGCCACATGTCGAATGTCTGTGGTGAACTCTGAAATCGCAGCCAGCTGTCTTTGTTGCCTGCCTGACCACGGTTCGGAAATTTTAGCCATAGCAAAGGTGAGCGGTTTGTGGTCTACAAAAGCCGTGAATCTCCGCCCTTCTAACCAGAACTGGAAGTGGCGGATGGATAAATGAAGCGCTAGCAGCTCCCTGTCAAAAGTGCTGTATTTACGCTCGGTTTGGTTTAGCGATTTGCTGAAGAATGCCAAAGGTTGCCAGATTCCGCTGACATGTTGTTCTACAACTGCCCCTATAGCTAGGTCCGAAGCATCTGTGGTTAGCGCAATGCGGGCCGAGGGATCGGGGTGAACCAACAATAGGGCCTTTTCCACTAGCATGCTTTAGCGCGACACGGGACGGCTCAGCACGCTTTGTACGCTTTTCCACAAGCCCCAACACGGTTTAACAGCTGCAATTCTCAGCCCCGCTGAAGGGCAGGGTACAGCAGTGCTGAGCTGTGCTGTGTTGTGACGTTAACAGACTGGTCGCCGCTGATTGGTCAGGTCGTAACCGGCGCTGATTGGTCAGGTTGTAACCGCCCCTCTCCTCCTCCTCATCTACCAAATCTTCACGACCTTCTCAATAAAGTTTTTGAAAAAAAAAAAAAAAAAGAATCTTCACGACCGCCTTTACTCAGCACGCAACCACTGTTGGCGGTTCCTTTTCAGTGTATTGCTGTGCTATTTTCATTTATTCTCTATCAAAAATGGCTTCGTGTAATAAGGGTGTTCCATGGACCAATAAGGAGCTGCAGTGTCTGTTCACTGCATTGTCAGACGAACGTATGCAGCGCGAGTTAGACGGAGCCGCCCGGAATGAAAAAATATACCAGGAGGTCTCGACATCGGAGTCCTTTAACGGTGAGTTTTAATTTTTTTTTATTGTGCGTTTTTTTGCAAATGTATTGGGTAAGACGCTCAGTTTATTTATGCAATAAAAAAGCTGTTCATTTGTGGATGGATCGCTGCTTTATTGCAGCACAATGCGGACTAAAGCTTTTATTTTAATTATTCATGTGAACAATACGCTGAAATAAGCTTGTGTATTCTTGTTAAAAACTATTGTCTTTTCTGTATATCTTGCACTTACGTGCTGTATTTTATTGTGTGCATTTTCCTTGTAGAATCATCCCACGCGTCCGCCGCGACAGCCCGTCCGGATTATTCAACCGAGCCATCCTGACCCACAGCTGGCAGAGACGCCTTCATTCATCCGAGTCGTGACCCAGTTTGGGAAGCTGGTGTAGACACTCAGTGGTCGGCATGTATAAAATGTCGATTAACCTTCATGTTGTGTTGCAAAGTTTTTTTTTCTTTTAATATTTTGTATATAATAAAATGGAATTGTTTTGGAAAGTGTGGTTTGTCTGTTATAACACTGAATTATAAAACAGTATAATTACATAGAAATTCCATTGCCTAGTCTGATCAAAATGATACTGATCTTCCTGTCAGGGTCAACCATTGTAAAGGTAATGTAATTTTTAACTAGACCAAAAAAGAAATCTTTTTGTAAGCTTTCTGTTCTTTTTATTGAAATATCATAAAAAATTAGCCCCACATGATCCAGTTCTAAACTTTGGGTACATTTTTTATGTTAACTTATAAGAAGTTGCACAGTTGGACTTTAAAATGCAGCAGGAGAGACTGATCAAGCTTACAAGTCAAAGTATGTAAAAAAGTAAGTATATGTAAATTGAATGTTCTATCGGCATTCCAAATTCAGAGATTTACAATACTTTAGAAGGAGTGTAGCATCATCTAAACGGAAAATAATAATACTGTTGTTCCAAACGTTGACCTGAAGGTGAAAAACATGAATTTTTTAAATTCAGTACATCCAAAATGCCCTAGGATGTAAAAAATAATAATTTGGTGTAGGCCAGTGTGCCACCGTCTCATTATTTAATATGAATAAAAACAAGTTTCAGCTCATTATTTCTAGGTCATTTGGCAGTTAATTCAAAACAAAAGTGACTTGTGTTGTTGCAGCTTAATTATGAGAGAAAATTAATTGTGAGATAAATCCACAGAGCGAGCAAGGCAATAATCCTTGGATCCTTTTTTGTCTCGTGTAAATAAGGACTCAGTCCGGTGCGTAACGTCACGGGAGTGTGGCCCCGCCTCGCTGAGAATCTGCTGCTGCCCCGCTTCTAAAACCTCCTAAAAAAAAACCAAAAAACGCAGCACAAGCACAACACCGTGCTAATGGAGACGGAAGCATTCCGAGCTGTACTGAAGTGAATCGAGCCGTACCGAGGTGTGCTGGGCTAGTGGAAAACAGGCTAATGTGGCATTAGCTAGGGCGCTTTTAACTTCCGCGAAGGCGCGTTCGCGCTCCGGGGTCCATTCGACCACGTTGGAAGCTTTTTGTTTTCTGAGCGCGTCATATAGGGGCTGCATGAGCTGAGCTGCGTGGGGGAGGAAACGGTTGTAAAAATTAACCATTCCTAAAAATTCTTGCAGCGATTTGACCGTTTGTGGCCGTGGGAAACTTTTTATCGCGTGAACTTTGTCTGGAAGTGGGACTGCCCCCTTCGGAGAAACTCTGTGTCCTAAAAAATCAATTTGTGACACGCCAAATTTGCATTTGGCTGGATTGATTATTAACCCATGCTCTTCTAGCCTCTGAAAAACCATAGTGAGATGCCGTTCGTGTTCTTCCTCAGACGGGCTGGCTACCAGCATATCGTCGAGGTAGACGAACACGAAGGGGAGGTCGCGTAATACCGCGTCCATCATCCGCTGAAAGGTTTGAGCTGCGCCTTTGAGGCCGAAAGGCATTCGCAAAAATTCAAAAAGGCCGAAAGGGGTTATTACAGCTGTTTTAGGAATATCCTCTGCTCGAACTGGGACTTGATGATAACCGCGGACCAGGTCTATTTTTGAAAAAATGCGCGCACCCGCCAGATGCAGTGAAAAATCCTGAATGTGAGGAATTGGGTAGCGGTCATGCGCTGTTGCATTGTTTAATCTGCGGTAATCGCCGCACGGTCTCCAAGAACCGTTGGATTTCGGAACCATGTGAAGTGGTGAGGCCCAGGGGCTTTTCGAGCGTCTAATAATGCCTAATTTTTCAAGGGTGGTAAACTCGTCCCGAGCTATGGCGAGCTTGGCTGCGTCTAAGCGCCGAGCTTTGGCGAATACGGGTGGGCCCGTTGTGGGAATAAAATGTTCAACCCCGTGTTTAGCCACTGTGGCTGAGAATTTGGGAATTGTGAGTGCTGGAAATTGGGTGAGGAGTTGATCAAACTTACCTCCTGCTGTGGTGACGCTGGCCTGCACAGGTGGTGGAGAAAGCCGGGCTGAGCAGGGAATAGAAGCAAAGGACAGTGCATTAACCAAGCGCCTGTTCGCTAGATCAACTAATAACCCATGTGCACACAAAAAATCTGCGCCCAACAAGTTAAAACTCACCGCCGCTACAACAAATGTCCATCTGTAGTTGCGGCCGTGGATGCAGAGGTGCAGGCTCTTTTCGCCAAAAGTGTCGATGGTGGAGCCGTTGGCTGCCACCGCTCCATTGCCCCGGGGGCCCATGGCCCGGTCTGCTTGGGAGGGCATGACAAAACTTAGTTGAGCTCCCGTGTCAATAAGGAACCGCTTGCCGGTGTGTCCGTCCGTCACATATAAAAGCTTGCTTTTTTCGCCGAGAACCGCCGCTGTTAACGGCTCTCGGCTTCGGCGTTTTCCGGAAATTGTGAATTTGCAGGGGGGAACGTATTTGTAAGCCTTCTCGGCGAAGCGGTGGTGGTAATAACAAACGTCGCTCCGTCTGTTACGTCCTGGCCGTGTCGCTGTCACCGCAGGCTGGCTCTGCTCAGTGATTTGTGGCTCCTCGTGGCTCCGGACATCTGCGGATGCTGCTGTGGGTGTCTGCTCCTTGCAGGCGTTGACGAGCCGTTGAGCTTCGTGAGCTAGCGTGCGGAAGTCTTGCTGGGTGCTGCATCGCATGTTGGCCAGCGTCCCTCTCATGTGTGGCGGCAGCGTACTGAGGAATATGAAATGGAAGAGGAAGTTGTCATTGTCCTCTTCTTTAAGTTGCAGCAAGTCCTCCATGAGGGCCTTGGGTCTGCATCCTCTGTGGCCGTAAACCGCCAGGATCCTCTCGGCTCTCTCCTCGGCTGAGGGGACGTAATTTGCCACGATGGTCGCTTTCAGTTCTTCATATTTGTCCCGGGCCAGCGGCCGCCGGATTATACTCCGCGCACATCTCGAAGTGGCGGCGTTGAGTGTGGCGACGATGTGATAGAACTTTGTATTGTCAGCCGTGATGCCCGCAAGTGCAAACTGGGCTTCAGCTTGCTGAAACCACGATGCGGCGTCTTCCTGCCAGAAGTCCGGCAGGTTGACGGTGACGGCGTTTGTGTAGACCGTCACTGATGTGTCCGCAGGGTGAGAGTGCCTTGCTTCGGCTCTCTCCGCGGTGCTGGTGCTCGGTTGAGCCCTCTCTATCACTTCTGCCGTGGGGGAACGTCGTCCATCTGTTCCCCTGTCTGCATGGGCGCCGGCGTCTGCCTGGGTCGCCACAGATGAGTCGATCGCGGGGGAACGCCTCTGGTCCATCCTCGCGTCAGGGTCACCAGTGTAGAAGAGCTTGGAAGAACGAGGCGATGTGATATATAAACCAAAGTTTATTATCAGCTCCTCTAACAAGTCTCATCCTAGTGCAGCAGCAGAAGAAGGAAAAAGAGACCGAACAACTTCGGCTCTATGAACTTATACTTGCACATAACAAAAGACATGCATATCAAAAGCTGACATCCCTCATTATCTTAATCCCCCCATTGTCTTCGTACTCCTCCTCATGGCCCTGGGGGGTGAGGGCAGCTCCTCCGGTCTCCACCGCAGTGTCTGGGAAGGTCTTTGTTCTTCACTGGCGGTTGAGAGTCTGTCCTGTTCTGAGGTGTGAAGTCGCCTTACATATGTAATCACCAAACATTCTCACATGCTTCAACATATGTAGGTTATGGAATATATGATTAATATAGACCACAGGTACCATCATTTTTGTCCAGGCCTGTTTCATGAGTTTGTTTTTTAAAGTAATTCTGTTGAACCACAATTCAAAAGCATTGCCTGATTTTCATTGGTTACTTTTCATAGAATTTTTATTTATTACCACTTTTGTCAGATTCAAGTTATTTCCACATCAACAAAATGTAGTTACAGAGTTCATGAACTCTATGTACAGCATGAGTCTATATCCCACAATAACACATCCCAGTAGAATCACAGTTCACACTGCTACACTTATTGACAACCTGTTTGTCAATGTTATCGATAAGGAAATAGAAAGTGGATTATTGATAAATGATATGTGACCACTTGCCAACCTTTGCACTTATCCATGGCCACACGGGGGCCAACGCAGAAAAAATTTCAAAATTGTTCAGATACAAATCACCAAATGCAATCAATTCTTTTAAAGAGGACTTGCTGAAGCAAGACTGGACAGAAGTCTATGTATCAGATGTAAATGAAGCCTATGACACATTTATAAACATTGTAACCACTCTTTATGAAAAAAACTGCCCATTAGTAAAAAAAAAAAAAACCTTAAACACAAATTTGCCGATAAGCCATGGTTAACCAAAGGACTACAAAAGGCGTGTAAAAAGAAAAAATTATTATATAAAGCTTTCCTAAAGAAAAGGACAAAAGAAGCAGAGCAGCGGTATAAAACATACAAAAATAAGTTAACATATATAATAAGATGTAGTAAAAGAGACTATTACAGTAAAGAACTGGAGAAAAACAAAGACAATATTAAAAATACATGGACAATACTCAACAGTATCCTTGGAAATAAAAGCAGAAATACAAGCAACCCAACTAATATTCCAAAAAATAATAAAACGACTCAGAGTGTGAATATAGCTTCACCTGCAGATGAATTTAATAATTTTTTTGTTAACATTGGACCTAATCTGGCCCGAGAAATACCCACTACGGTGCCTACAGGCGATACAATATGCAATAACACTGCTGTAAAAGACTCCATCTTCATAAAGAACACAGACGAAAGAGAGGTCATTGAAATTGTTAAATCGTTCAAAACTAAAACATCTACGGACTGTGATGGTATTGACATGCTATTAGTCAAAACTGTTATCGAATGCATAGTAAAACCACTGATGTATATCTGTAACCTGTCTCTCCAAACAGGTATATTTCCCAATGCAATGAAAATAGCTAAAGTAATTCCAATATACAAGACGGGCGACAGAGGGGAACTCTCAAACTATAGACCAATTTCACTATTACCGCAATTTTCCAAGATACTTGAAAAAATATTCTATGAGAGAATTGACAACTTCATACTGAAGAATGTTTTATTGTGTGAGCAGCAATATGGGTTCAGACACAAGAGGACAACTGCATATGCCCTAATGGAATTTACAGAAAAAATATCAACAGCCATTGAAAATAAAGAGTATTCAGTTGGAGTATTCCTGGATCTTAAAAAAGCATTTGATACAGTAGATCACAATTTATTATTAAAGAAGAAATGGATATCAGTATGTATGTGTTAGCAACAAAAACTCAGAGTTACTGAAGGTCACCTGTGGAGTCCCACAGGGTTCAGTTTTGGGACCATTATTATTCAATATGTATATAAACGATATATGTAAAGTTTCAGAAAAAATGGACTTAATATTGTTTGCCGATGACACTAATCTATTATGCAGTGGAAACAATTTGGAACAACTTCTGGATACACTCGGAAAGGAATTAGGAAAGCTTAAAATGTGGTTTGATTCAAACAAATTAACGCTCAATTTAAGTAAGACAAAATTTATAGTCTTTAACAACCATCACAACAACCCAGTACCTAAACTCAGTGTAAATGGTGTAGAGATTGAAAGGGTATCTGAAACTAAATTTCTTGGAGTAATAATTGATAACAAACTGTGTTGGAAGTCACATATTAATTATATTAAAGGTAAAGTATCCAAATCAATTGCAATATTACACAGAGTGAAATATTTGCTGAATCAACCCACACTATACACCTTGTATCATTCATTAATACTCCCATACATGACATATTGTAATGAAGTATGGGGAAATGCATATAAAACAAACATATATCCACTCTTTATGCTTCAAAAGAGAGCTATTAGAATAATAAACAAAGCAGCTTACAGGGAACCAACAAACCCACTTTTTCTTAAACAAAAAACTCTCAAGTTGAAAGATCTGGTTGACTTTAAAACTGCAATAATAATGTTCAAAGTGAAGAATTTATCACTGCCCGCAAATATCCAAAAGTTGTTCCAAACAAGGGAGAAACGATATCACTTCAGAGGAACATGTATATTTCAAAAGCCTACGGTGAGAACAACCACCAAGCAACACTGTATTTCAGTGCAAGGAGTCAGATTATGGAACGATTTTGGACCTGAACTAAAATCATGTACAACGCTTGGACAATTTAAACAAAAACTAAAGGAAGAAATACTCCAAACATATTTACAAGACGACATGTAAACTCACATAAGGATTGACATATCCAGCCTGTGTTGTGTTGCTTAGTTTTTTTTTCTTTTTTTTTCTCACATTTTGTCTTAGATTTGTTTTTGAATAGTAACCGCTTAACTTAGCCTAGCTTAGTTTTCTTTTTTTCTCTCAGTCACATTTTGTCTTAGCTTTGTTTTGAATTGTAATCACTCTTGACTGTTTTCTCCTTTTTCTATTTTGAATTCCTGGATGGAATATGGGAGGACAATATAAGCTGCAGCTTCAGCCATCACCTATTTCGGATAACTTGCGTGGAATTGTATAATCAGAGGAGTCTTTGTCTAATTTGACCTTGTTGTTATATTATTCAGTTTCTTTTAACCTGTACTGTACTATCCGAAATAAATTCATTCATTCATTCATTCATTCTGTGACCATTGTGGGTTTTTCTTTAATTAACAGAGGGGTACCAACAATTTTGTCCACGTCTGTATTGGTGGATTGGAAGCTAAGTGCCGGTTGAGACCTACTGCAATCTTCAGAAGTGCCTGAAAACAGCAACAAAGTTCCGACAAAGCTAGTGCTAAGTAACGGCTAGCTATGCTAACAACACCATGTTAGTGGATCTACGCTATCTGAACAGCTACGGCTAGATGTGAAGTGGAAATATTCTTGTCTCAACAGCCATGGCTGGATTTCATGCACAGGTATGCATCTGGACAGTTTGTGACCCAGCAAGAATTAAACCTGATCGCCAGATACGTCGTTACAGACTGAAGACTTGATAACAGTCACTTTCCATCAGACAGCTGAGACTGTTATCCACTGAAGTTATAACACGTTTATTTGCTACCTCGATAAAGATTCAAAAATTGATTTTGATCTCCAAAAGAAATTTGAGGAACTGGGTCATGTCTCTGTCACAGCAGACATTTGGTCTGTGGATAATGGACATTTTCTTTGGATCATTGCACAATGGATTAAATCCATATTATAAAGGTAAGATAAACATGGACAGTTTTATACAGTGTTGTCAACTCTCACTCCAAAATTAGGAAATTACTGGCAATATCATGTTGATTTTCTTCAGATTTTTCCCACAATAAGAGCTCTCAAGGCAGGACAAAGCAGACTGAACATGTTCTAAAAGTTCTGTCTGAAACGATCTGTTTTCATCCTGCAATTAATAAGCCCGTAATGTAATCCATTAATTAAATTATCTTATGTGTGCAAGATGATTTAAGTATGCATTTAAAAGTAACATAAAAGTTACTTTTCCAAGTAACTAGTTACTTTAATCATGCAGTAATTGGTAAAGTAACTCAATTACTTTTGAAAAGAAGTAACTAATAACTGTAATTAGTTACTATTTTTACTAACTTGCCCAACACTGACCATTTCACAGCATTACTTGAAATGCAATGTTACATGACTGCAATATAATGTAACCTTGAACACGCCCTTGAAGCTTCAAAACATGAAAAGTATTTAGGGGTCACCTTGTCATTCAGTGACACATGATCAAAAACATACAGACAATACAACCAGAAAAGCAAACCAAACTGAATTTTGTGAAGAGAAATGTGAAGTCTGCTACCAAGGAGATCAAGGTAACAGCATACACTACTCTGGTCCGTCCTCAACTAGAATATGCATCCTGTGTATGGGACCCTTGGAATGCAGACAGGCTCTAACAACTCGAAGCTGTACAACACCCCATTGTCAGGTACATCAGTAATGACTACCACTCTAGGACCCATGGAGCTGTCACAAACATGGTCAAAAGTCTTGGATGGAAACCCCTTGCTGAGAGACGCAGAAGCCCATTTGACAATGATGTATAAGATGACCCACTTCCTCGTCGCAGTCCCAATCTTCTCATATGTCAGATTAAACGCCAGACCTACAAGGAAACATCATCGTCTAACCTTTCACCAACTCTGTCTTTGCTGATTACCAGAAGTTTGCCTTCCTGCCTAGAAATGTGATTCAGTGGAATCTTCTTCCAGCAGCACTGGCTGAAGCCCCAAGCCTGGATACCTTTCCACCCCGACTGCCAGATGTTGACTACAGTCAGATTGCCAATTAGATATGATCAAGCCCTGTATATAGTATAAAAATGTTTTTTGGTTCACTTATTTGTAAATATTAGAGCACACGAACGACACCCGACAGATTTGTGCTGTGCAAAATGTCCTCCTAGAAGGGTTTTCAAAATCTATTGAAAGCAACCCTCATGCCAAATCCATAATTTTGAGTGTAAAAATGTTATTAACCCTGAAACTCTGTGTACTGAGATCACTGGTTGGCCAGCAAAAGGTATCTCTGTTGCCTTTGATAACATTCTGCAGGGTGCTTATTAGCAATATGAAATAATCTGTCATTGTGTTCCTATACTGCATAATTTAAGTGTTTTAGAAAATGTTTTTGCTGTTTGACTAGGCTAAAAACAACAAATTTTTGTGTGGACACAGAAGATTTTTTTATGGTTGCTTCTTCCTCTGATGACCTCGAAAACCTACAGGCAGGAAACAAAGTTGGAAACACCACAACACCACGAATCTTCTCACTGGCAGTCAGTGGACAGCTGTAGCACCTTAGGCAAAGTTTTAAAAAATAAATAAAAACATGTTGAATATGCTGAATAAGGGTACACATGCTTTGAAAATGTTCCTGAGTCCGTAAAGAAAAGAGGCCCTTTCTTTCCAAACAAAAATACTCCATGTAGTGTTGTTTTGTTCAGAGCAGGGCATTGAAAACAGTTTAAATTGGACTTGAAATCACCTCTGACTGGCCAGCAGTCTTTTGTAAGAAACTGAAAAGCAAACTGTTTAGATTTACATTTTAAGTAGCAGACGATGCTAAACGTGACTCACCAATTGTTTGGGAATAATAAAGAATGTTCTTGCTTAGGATAAAGACAAGTTGTTTACACATTTTTGTAGCAAGACACAAACAAGTTTAGTGCAGAACATGAAGATAAGTGAACTCATCATAGCGAAATGGATGGACACGAAGAGGTTGGTGATGTGTCGCACAGTATATTTAATGACATATGGCCATTCTTGGAGAAACTAATGAGACACAACTCCTAAATAAGGCATTAAATCATATCTAATAGGACCAACTGGCATCAAGTCAACAAACAGGACACTTTCACAAATATTTGTGGCCTATTGTAATGTATTCCTTTTATCCATCCATCCATCCGAGTAGGCTGGAGCCTGTCCCAGCATCTTTGGGCAAGAGGCAGGGTACATCGTGGACAGATTGCCAGTCCATTGCAGGGCCAACACAGAGAGACAGACAATCATTCACATTCATACCTAAAGACAATTTAGAATCCCCAGTTGATGCCAATTAACCTAACCAACATGTCTTTGGCCTGTGGGAGGAAACTGGAGTACTCGGAGAAAATCCATGCAGACATGGGGGAGAACATGCAAACTCCATACAGAAGGGTCACCGATGGTCAGGGGGTGGGATCGAACCCACGATGGTCAAGGGTGGGATTGATCCCGTGACCTTCTTGCTCTGCTGTCACAGTGCTAACAACTGCGCCACCGAGCTGCCCATTCCTTTTAATCTGATTTAATTATTCTGGCATTTTTGTGTCCTGTTTGATCCTGTTCGTTGTTGGTGCTGGGGTTAGGATGTGTCATCAACTTTTCTTGGTCAGATTTTATCATGCTGAGTGAGGCTGGTGTTGTGTTGTTTCGAATAGTGTGTTGGTCAGTATAGTGATGTTTTCTTGGGGCTTTGCAAGAGCCACATTTAATATCTGTGGAGCTAATGACTCGGGGTCCTTGCAAGTGTAGGTGTGTCTGTTCATGAGTAATTTGCCTCCTCAGTGGGATCTCCCACGAGCCGCTACTGCTTGTCTGAAGACTTTTGGATTGTATGTTGCGACTGGAACGACATTATTTATCAGGCCCAACTTTTCTGCCACAACACTTCACCCTGAACCCTTTTATGAGAATGTCACATTGAAGGTGAGTGTGTGATTTGCTTTAATGCTGATGTATTCCATTCATTTTAACTCCCTCACTGGTCCATGAGGCAAAAAAGGTTAGGGACCACTGCAGTGGACCAAACAGGAAGTGGAAGATTTAAGGTTCCCAAGAGCAGTGGGTACAGAAAAGAGAGAGTGAAGGGCTTTAGGACTGTAAACTAGTGCAATTTATTCCTGTATTTTTCTGTAAATCCAGAAACAATCCACAATCAATATAACCCAAGAATAATTACTTAAAAATGAAACGACAGAAAAGACGAAGGTTGAAAAAAAATATGAATTCACTTTTTTTGCAACAGTCCCTTGCAGACATAGACCACTGCAGACACAATGAGTAAGCAAGGCAATGTCAAGTGTCTGGGTCAAGGGTGTAGCTTTGTTTCAAATATTGGGGGGGGGGGTGAAATCTCTGCCCGTATAAGGACTTAAAAAAATAATCTTTTTATTATAGGACTGTCAGCACATCAGTACAGGTGTTTGTCTCCAATGTCCTCTTTTTCACTTTTAAATGAAAATGATTTTTTTTAAAGGAGTCATTGACTGAAAAATGGTGTGTTTGTAGGTTTTAACTGTCTGAAATGAGTGTACTGGTCACCTAATTATTCAAAAATTTTCAAAACAGTCAATTCTCTCTCGGGGTTCATTCAAAGTAGACACACTCAAGACAATATAAGGAGGACCCTCCACATCATCGAGCATATAAATAAGGAACAAATGCAGGCCATTTTATTGAGTTTGGATGCAGAAAAAGCATTTGACTCGGTGGGTTGGGGGTTTCTTTATAAAGTCATGGAGAAATTTGGTTTCCACCAAGAGTTTACCCAGAGCATTAGAACATTATATGCATCCCCGACAGCTAGAATTAAGGTGAACGGGAGTTTGTCCGGGACCATACATTTGCAACGCGGTTGTCACCAGGGTTGCCCACTCAGCCCAGGGCTATTTAATTTATTTATTGAACCACTTGCTCATGTAATAAGTCAATGTCAAAGTTTGGATGGAATTATAATAAGGGGTACTGAACACAAAATAGGTCTTTATGCTGACAATGTTTTGATTAGTCTTAAAAACCCAGAATCTGGTATTCCTAGATTAATGAACCTGCTGCAGATGTATGGATCCCTGTCAGGCTATACCCTTAACACTGAAAAAAAAAACCCACAAGCCTTGGTGTTTAATTTCACCCCATCTTTAGATCTTAGAAATAAGTATACATTTAACTGGGACTTGGCTTCCATTAGATATTTGGGTGTGAATCTGACAAAAGATATCTCTCATTTGTACTCACAAAACTATATGCAGATTAATATACAGATAAATGAGGACCTTAACAGATGGACTCTTCTCCCACTAGATCTTGGGAATAGAATTATGGTGATAAAAACTAATATCTTGCCCAGATTGCTCTACTTGTTTCAGTCTCTGCCTGTTTATCTTCTGGATGGCCAATTTAGAGAATGGGACAAGGTTATATCCAGATTCATTTGGAATGGCAATGCTCCTAGAGTGAAGTATAAAACCTTACAACTACCAAAACATAAAGGGGGGATGGGTTTACCAAGCCTCAAAGATTATTACTTAGCATCACAGATAAAACCACTGATACTCTGGTGCAATCAGAAATATGTGGCAAAATGGAAAGCCATGGAGTTGTCTTCATCAGACAGACCTCTACAGAGCCTATTGGGAAGCCCTTGGGTAGCTAAACAATGTAAAATTCAGAGCCAGTGGGCTAGGTTTTCCATAGATATATGGTCTAGCCTGGTGAAACAACTCAATCTTCAAAAAGAAATATGTATTTTAAATTGGCCAATCCATGATCCAAATTTTAAGCCGGTTGAAAGTGATAAAAGGTTCATACAATGGGGGAGACGAGGAGTTATGCTATGTGCCTGCTGGTTGATAACTATCAGCTAATGGACTTTAAAACTATGTCAGAAAAATATGGCCTTACCCACCAAGATTTTTACAGGTACTGTATCTCAAACTAACACATTATTTTGACAATAATGTGAAGGGATTAATAACAGATATATCAAATATCACACAAATGTTCATTCGAGCATATAACTCAAAAACGTATAGTAAAATAATTGGAGAGTTATACAGACACATAATTGAAATCAGAGGCCATACAACAAATTATGTAATGGGAAAAAGAACTGGGAATTGTAATTACCCCAGAGGATTGGGAAAATATAATTCATACACAAACCACAACTACAGCTTCAAATATATGGAGAGACTATTCATGGAAAAGTTGTATCAGATTCTTTATAACTCCAAAACAAAAATCTAAACAGACCGGCGCACAGCCTAGATGCTGGAAAGGGTGTGACCATGGTGTGGCCGACCACTCACACATATTCTGGAGTTGCCCTATTCTTAAACCCTTCTGGGAGGGAATACACAGCATTGTTAGGGAGGTTCTTGGTTATAACATTGAATTTACATGTTTATCCTTTTATCTGGGGAAGATAGATGCAAACTTTTCAAAAAGTGATAGTTATCTCTTAAAATATTCATGGTAGCAAGCAAAAAGGCCATAACAAGGAGATGGCTTTGTAAGGAACCCCCCTCTATTGAGCAATGGCTAGCCACAATTAAAGACATCCAGTGTATGGAGCAATTGACCTTCAGGCTGAGACTGAAAAAAGAAAAATGCAAGACAATCTGGGAAAAATGGAATATATACGCAATGTTAAGGGGATAACCTTACCATTAGGATACCATTGTTTCCTCCCTTTTGTATTTCCTTACCCCTCTATGCATATGTTACTTTAAACTTTACAAGTTGTATCCCCGTTGTTATTGTTCTTGCTGCTCCTGTATGTAACACAGATCTGTACACAATCTTGTCATCCTGATTTGCAGCAATGTTATGTTGTATTTACTGAAAAAATGGAAAAATAAAGTTTAAAAACAAAACAGAACAGTCAATTCTCTTAAAAACAAACAGCCTTTATCTCATCTTTCTCTCCCAGAAACACCAGAAACGTTTTTGACTTTTTTGTGGAAATCATTAAGCTTTCTGTCATGTACATGGAATGGTGCTAAAGGTAGCCTATTAGCCCCCAAGCTAACACTGGTAACAGGAAGCTCGAACCGAGAGCGGCTTATATTGTTATTTTCTTCAGATCTTAGACACCCTAATAACCATCCCTGTTACCACCTGGTTCACCGGTCTGTGGTCCATAATGTGCCTTGTGTCGCTCTGGCCCGAAGATGCAGGCGCATGCATCTTTGCAGGGTAGACGCAGGGTAGCACATCTCTATAAGCAGCACAGAATTATAGAACACCAGCGTCGGCATGCCGATCATGGGGAGCTGAGAGCCAGCAGAGCTGCGGAGAGCTGCGTCGTGATAGGGTAATCTCCCGGCCGGTTGGTTGCCGAGATCCCATAGCTCAGCCACTGGCCTTGGTTTGTGGCGATGGGTGGTTGTTGGGGGGTAGGCTGGGATGACGCGAGATGCACAAATGACTGCAGATTGGTGAACCAGCACTGTTCATCCAAGCTGGAAGGAGCTGGCTAGAAGCTACTCAGCTAATGACTAACTGACGTAAGAGCACTGTTACCAACTCCTCCGTAAGGAAAGTAGCTTTTGGCTGTCCTAAAAGTTGCTAGAAGTCACTAAATGATGTCATTGCCTAATTTGCATAATTGGTCATTTACATGTAATTGTAATGGACACTGTAGGAGAAAAGAATAATGTCGTAGGAGAGACAAAAAGTGAGTAAAAAACATCCTAAATATCTTCAGAACTACAAATTAACTTTCTTCTGTTGATTCTTGGTCTGTTTGTTTTAATAAGGCATTTGAATAGGCCATCACTTCTATATCAATTTTGCTGTGCCGTACAACTGCACAATGACAATAAAGCCTATTCTATCATCTCCAATAAACGACTTCAACCAGCCTTTGAATTCAGGGTTTGATTCCCACTCCTTTCTGTATTTTTGAGCGTACAGTTTAGACTGCAACATGATGAGCTAGTTGCTAGATGTTTAGCTTACAAGTACATACCTGCGCATGCCCGTAAAAACCAAGTATAACCAAATACTTCTGCATGCCCAAGCAAGTGTAAGCAAACATTTCCTCATGCCCATAGAAAGTTACTGTTATCATGGCAGCAGTAACCATGCTGATGCCTGCCTTTGATCTTTGACATCACCACTCGTTCAGTGATGCCTGCCTTTGATGATGTATCTGCCTGGCAACAGTAACCATGGCAACATCTGTGCATCTATGATGTCATAGCTATGAATGCCCACAGTGCCCCTATGGATGTTCATTAAAGATTTCCCCTCCTAAACTTCCGCATATCTGGGGAGGCTGAAATTTGGAGATGCATACCCTTGTAACCTCAGCAAAGTACGTATCAAATCTGAAGCCAGTCTGACGAACGGTTCGGGAGATATGCATGGAGAAAAACACACACACACACACACACACACACACACACACACACACACACACACACACACATAGAGATTTCTTGCATTGTAATATGATGTCACATACACACACAGAGTGGATGAAGTGAGTATGTGACTGAGGCCATTAGTCAAATGCAATGATTTATTAGTGTGACACTGACAGTGAAGAAACATTTACATCGATTGGTGGGGGTGGGGGTTGTACACGTGCAATTCATTTGCAGTCTGGACATAAGTGGCATGGGCGTGGGTGTCCTCTTTGACTGCAACTAACTGCTGCACAAGGCTACTGTGAAATTGACCGCTTGTGAGTGCTTTGGGATGGAGAGAAGCTCATGGTCATACCCGCTGTTTGCTGAGAATAGTAACTGCAGCACAATAGTGCTTTCATGTCAACAGCCACTGTGGCTAGTGATTTTCCAGTTACTAGCCACTCAGCCTTTTCACTAGCCACAATTTCGTAGTTGTAAAATTATGTTTAATATGATCAAATTTGATTCATCATCATTGCATGCTAAAATGTAGTTGAATTAAATGTAGAACCTTTTTAAATGCAGTGACTTATACATACGTACATAAAAATAGCAAGACAAACACTGTCTAAGTAGTTATTAACAGCAGTAAACACTGTAAAACAGTTGAGAAAAATATTTGCAATATGAGAGTGAAGTACAGGTAAATTTGGGGTCCATCACAATTCTCATTTCTACCCTGTCACCTTGATCCTTGAAATCAAGGGCTCCTTGTTCTCATCAGTAAAAAGAAAAAAAGAAAACTGATATGAAAAAAGTCTCATCTTACAGAGAAAAATGTCTCAGATGTACACAAACTATTCTAATCAGTAGAAAGTCAGAAATTTACTAGAAATAAAGCTGTAAATTCACAGAGAAAATTTTGGACCTCCTGGTGGGCTGTTTTTGACCCATGGGCCATATGTTTGACACCCCTGGACCAGCCCAGTAAAAATACATATTTAGAGGATTTACTTCCATGAAATAGTTGCATATCACAACAGCATGTAAATGAATAAGATAAAATAAAATAGAAAGCACAGATAAATGAAAGTTCACGTAAGAAAACTTACATGTAACGGCGGACATTAAATGCAAGCTTCTTGCTCTAAAAATACTCATGTTTAACGACAGAGATAGAAGCTAATGGTGGGGGCTACTCATCGCTTGGACAACAGGTGATCAGAGCTCGATATGAGAAGTTGTCACCGCCATGGCATTTCTTCCCACCGGGTTGCGGTGCACGCACTGTGTGCAGATAGTGCTTCTGGGAGTTGTAGTTTCGTAGTCTTACATTACAGATGGGTTATATTCAGATGCTGTCTAAGGAAACTACAACCCGCCAAGCCCTGCATGTCAGAGTCTCCAAAACCCCAAAGTCTCAGATAACACCAGAAAAAGTCGCTAGATTTGTCACTAGTTGCTTTTGACAAAAAAGTCACCAAGAGGGTTTGAAAAGTCACCATATTTAGTGAGAAAGTCACCATGTTGGCAACACTGCGTAAGAGGCAGGGTGGAATTGAACAGCTGAAGTCTGTTTCTTAAAGTGACGGGTTTTAAATCGGAGCATTTCAAGAAAGCCAAGAAAAATAAAAACAATTTTGCTTCAATAATTAAGAAATTTAAAGCAGACGGACAGACGAAAATTCAATATCGCTAATTCTTATCTCAAATTGTTGTCTGAGATGAGCTAAGTCGAACCGCACATGTTTTGGTGTCAACAAATGTCGCATAAGGTGACAATGCGCTCTTGAAGTATGCTGTCGTGCAGAGCTGTCTGACCCAGCCAAGCGATCAGCAGCTAAGATGGCCACTGACTGTGTGACGTCACCACCGGCAAACACACGCACACGGTCGGCGGCCAGTGCTGTGTTTTGCTTCATGCAACGCTTGATGTTTACGTCTTAAAATCGGCGATTACGGATATTTCTCGGAATACTTGTGGGTTACAAATAGATTATTTATGAAGATTAGGATTTCAGGAATCAAATTAATATGGTTTGGCGTTGTGTTGTCTACGGGTGCGATGGTATACCTGCTGTGTTTTGCTTCATGCAACACTTGATGTTTACGTTTTAAAATCGGCGATTACGGATATTTCTCGGAATTACCAAATATTTTCATGATCATAAGAACGGTTAGGGGGGAAAAAACATGCTGAAGAAAGACAGTTTAACTCACCGGTTACTTATATTGGAAGTCCATCCTCCTGTGTTTTTTAGAAGCAAAGTTCTCAATTACAGAGACATACAGTGTTCCCTATTGCTTCAGCTTCTGTATTAAAGCAGACTCCAGTGAAATAGTACCCAGGTTTGTCAGTCTTTCTTGTCCACATATATTTTGCAGGTGTCACGGCTCGCCGCTCTCAGGCATCTGCCTCAGCTGCGCGCACACCTGCACCTCGTCAGCGCCCTACATGTGCAGTAGACATTTCGTTTACAGCGATTTCGAGAATAAGATGCAATTTGCAAAAAGATTGGTGATAAAGAAAACGGCTATTCCAACTATATATCCCGCGATTCCCAAGTCTGACTGAGACAAGTGTCAGTGACAGTGGCGTGAAAAGCCAGGGTGATCTACCGAGGCGATCAGCTGTCAGAAAACGAGAAGTAAACAGGGTAAGTTTTGGATTTTTAATATTCACTGCAAATGTTTACTAAACATTTTAAATGAATTCCAAGCAATGGATGATTTTCAAAATCAAATTATTTCTGGGAAATAATGCGGCGGCGGACAGGTGCCCGTGTCAGGTTTTGCAGCGTCGCGCAAACAGAGGCACGCTGGCGAGCCCAGGCCACCAGTGTTTTGCGCGTGCTTTTGTGCCTAAAACGTTGAAGAACGCGGAGTTTGTGTTGGTCAGATTTCTGCCAAATAATCCGGCGACGGACAGGTGCCCGTATCAGGTTTTGGAGCTGCGCGCAAACAGAGGCACGCTGGCGGGCCCAGGCCACCAGTGTTTTCGGCGTGCTTTTGTGCCTAAAACGTTGAAGAACGCGGAGTTGACAAACAGACAAACAAACCCCGGCAAAAACATAACCTCCTCCTGGCCTTTTCGGCCTGGCGGAGGTAATTACCAATGACAGTTCAGCTTTCAATTTTTAGGGAAGCAACATATTTGCTAAGAAAAATAAATATAAGCCTAAGATTGTAAGAGAAATGTGCTTTTAAAAATGGAACCCCAATTTTCTACCATAAAATAGTGCCCATTATAACTGTGAAATGTTATTTATTGGAATATAATAATTGCTATATCTGGAAACTAGTTATTTTCTTAATCTGTAGTGATACTCCATTGATTTTTGTATTTCTTTGTATATTTCTGCTGTGTTTTCAAACGTTCATACAAAGGTGGTATAGTATGTAATATTTCTTTTCAAATTGAGAAGAATTTAGTGTGTTCAAATTATTCAAATGTATATGACATGCGACTTTGATGAATGCTGAACTATGAGAATTATAACACTGACATGAACATTAATAAACTCAATATATGATTTTACAAAACTTTATTTACATATCATTGTTCACAAATCTAATCTTGGTAGGCAAAATCCCTTGTAGTGATCAGATGGGAATGTTTCTCTGATGAGGCTCACTGCACAGGCAGGCAACATAACCCTCACTTCTTTCCCACAAATACGGCTGAATACCCCCTCAGCACCACCCAAAACTACTTCATCATCCGATTCTTCATTTTCAATGTCATCATTTATATTGAGGTCGTCAAACTCGAGAAAATAATCGCTGTCCGAATCACTTTGCTCTCGTTCTGCCATTTACTATTGCTGTTGTGACGTCACCAATGCCCGCACCTATCGAGAGATGGCGGTACTGCAGCCTCACTATGTGAAGGCTGAGCTATGAGCAAATAAGGTCATTTATGGAAGCTGGTGACACATATTAAATCGCGGGAATAGACAGAATAGAATATTTTCATACAATCTGTTGATTGGTTCAATAAAAAAAATGTCACTGTCCGTCTGCTTTAAGAAAATGTGAACAACATATGTCACAAGCACTTCCTAAAGATATGACTGAGCTGTTAAAATGTGGAAAAAGTGTAGTCAATGACCCCTTTTAGCAAAAAATGACAGTATACAGTTTGTATCCTAGTGTGGCGGAAGAGCCCAAAATCATTAACTTTGCTAAAAGAACAAGGCTAATTTACTTCTTTATTTTGGCATTCCCATATTAGAAACAGTTGTTAAAATTATTTCCCTGATTTACCAAATATATATTCAGCCTCTGTGCCCCTATGAAGCAGCAGGCCTACTTAATACCTGTTATGCGTTAAGTATTTCAGCACTGGCAGAAATCAAGTTTTGACTATTGTTACCTGATCATGTGTGCCTCCTCTCTCCTGTCCTTGTTCACCCTGCTGCTGCCACATTCTTGCTCCTGATATTAAAAAAGCTCAGTTAATATTCAAATGGTTTAAAAGAGGTACTTCATGGACAATTTTGGAGGATGTAATTCATACTAGATTTTTCAATGCCAAAAACTTGGAAAGATGTGAAATATTCTTTACCCCTTCTTCCCTCTTAATAGCATCTTAACAGTGCAATCAGTATTAGCTGAGGTTAATGTAGCTGCTGAATGAGGTTTAATCACTATTATTCTCAACTCATTTTATGTTGTTATTAATCAGTTGTGATGATTAACATATTTACTCTGACAGGACTGGTTTTTTTTCATTAATTTATGATGTCGTTCGGAGAGCAGAGTAAAAATTTCATTGCTCAGGAAATGTTGCATTTCTTAACTGTGCACATGATAATAAAGCCGCTGAATCGTGAATCTTACCACTTGTCACCATGTGGCTATTTCTTACCAAGCAGATGAAGTAAAGGCACTACTGTGATTTAGTCAGCTAGACTATGACAAAAGCAACAGTTATCCTGCCTGCAGAGGCATAATGAACACAGCCCACCACACCTTAGGTGTGCAATGTTTTATTCATGAACTGATAGTAAATCTGTAAGCAGATTTGCGACTAAATCATCCTAGTATTAAAAACTTCCTCTGGATTCATTATCTACACATTAAATTTTTTTACAAGGATATTCAGTTTTCAAATTTAGGATTCAGGTATTTGCTCCCCCTCAAAGGTAACTTGTGGAGGAACAAATAAGTTCAGGCGAGATGAGACAAGCTGGAAGGTTCAGAGTTTTATTCCTCCAACATCATGAGACACACTGTATCGCTGTACGCTGTGGCTGTGTGTCCTGTGTGTGTGCTGTGTGTGTGTGCTGTCTGAGGCATGTAAAGTCAGCTCTTTTATACAGACAAGAGAGAATGCATGGCACATTTGCATATTGATATACTGTACATATCAGTCAATACATATCAATCGTGTGATTAACTGGCGCCGGACTTCCTCTCCTTAATCCGGGGATGTATAACAATAGTCATTGTTCTGGTTGTCCCCCTAGGGACTCTGTCCGTATGCAGATTGTTCTGCTTCCTGCCCTAGCTGAGTGTGAAGGTTGAATGTCCATGTAGATTGTGGTGGGTCACCACAGGGCTCCCCCCCAGAGCACTCAGCAGGGGGTGTGAACCCCCCCCCCCCCCCCCCCCCCCCCCGTCGTTTGGGCTCCAGCTCCGGTAGAACTGTTGGAGGGCATGTTAGTCCGTGGGGGGACGGGGGAGGGGTGGAAAAAACAGTGTGCTCCGCTCCGAGTTCCAGCACGTTGAACAGCCGTGGATCGTGGGCGCACAGGCCGGTGTGTTTCGTGCATAATGGAACAAGACGGCGATCGGCCGGCTTTAGGCAGCGAGGTGCGGGAAAAGCGCTGTGCAGGAGGAGGGGGAGGGGAGTGGGAGTAAGCGAGTGCTGGCCCGGGATGTCAAAGGTGTCTGGGCCGTGCAAAAATTGCGTGTGGATTCGTGATGGTGAGGGACTTTCCCATGGTGGAGATCCACAGCGGCTGTGAAAAAAACATTTTATCTGACTCCTCCTGCGGCTCGATCCAGGGAGGATGTGGGGAAGGCGAGCGGCCAAATCCCCGAGGATGCGTAGCGGCAGTGAAACAATTGCAGTTGTGTGAGGGTGTGAGGCGGTTTGGCTTTAGGTGCGGGAAGCAGCCCTAAAGTCATCGGGGAAAGCAATCAGCACAATTCCTGTTGTGCATCGTGGCTGAGAAACCCATACAATGTCCTGTATGCAGGCTGCACGTATGCTTCAGGTGCGCAAGCAGCCCTAAATGTTCCGAGGGTGGCGATTGGCCGTTTTTCCTCGGGCATGTGCAGCGGCGGAGGACAATGTATCAGTCTGTGGAGCCAGTTTTGTCCCGTGCGTGGCGCGCGCTTGGCGCAGTGACCAGATAACTGGCAGTTGCGTTGTTCTCGTAATCCTGCGGTGTGTGTGCGGGAGGTCCGCTGTCCAGAGTTTAGTCAGAGTCGGGGAGCTCGGTGAAAATCAGTGCAGTCGGCGTTGATAATTGTCCCCGTTCAGGCTGCTTCCTTCATTCGCTCATGTCGTTCATGGTGCGTTTTGGTCCCAGTGCTGCGCTCCGGGGAGGATGAAGAGGTTGCAGGTGTTCTCTGGTCCTCTGTGTCCACAGCGCGGTGAGAGGGAGCAGACGGTCATTCTCCCTCGTCAGGTCACCAGTGTGGAGGGAAGAGATCAGGCGAGGGTCGCACCATGACACGTTCTGGGGCTTTCCCGGTCGGGGTCATCTCCGGGGTGTTCGCCTCGTGTTCCATTCTTCGTCAAGGGTCACAAGTGTGGAGGAACAAATAAGTTCAGACGAGATGAGACGAGTTGGAATGTTCAGAGTTTTATTCCTCCAACATCATGAGACACACTGTAGCGCTGTACGCTGTGGCTGTGTGTGCTGTGTGTGTGTGTGTGTGTGTGCTGTGTGTGTGTGCTGTCTGAGGCATGTAAAGTCAGCTGTTTTATACAGACAAGAGAGAATGCGTGGCACATTTGCCTACTGATATACATATCAGTCAATACATATCAATCGTGTGATTAACTGGCGCCGGACTTCCTCTCCTTAATCCAGGGATGTATAACAATAGTCATTGTTCTGGTTGTCCCCCTAGGGGCTCTCTGTCCGTATGCAAATTGTTCTGCTTCCTGCCCTAGCTGAGTGTGAAGGTTGAATGTCCATGTAGATTGTGGTGGGTCACCACAAACTAACAAATTTACCTTTACCAGAGTTACCAGAAAAAAACATGCAAATTTAGGAGAAAATAGTATAAATTCACCAGAAAAAAGTAGCAACTTGATGATAGTAAAAAGAAAATTATAAAAAACAATCAGAAATTTGAAGGTTTCTGCAAATATGTAAGGAAAAAGGCTTATTTTCCATGACAAATTTGAAAAAAAAAAATGCTACATTTTAGTGAGAAACTGCATTTAGGGGAAAACAACATGGGGAAAATACTGCCTATTTATACAAAAAGTAGGCAAATTTATGAGAGAAAAAAATGTCTCTGATTTACAAGAAAAGCTGTAAAACTATGACAAAAAAGTTGCACACACACAAAAGTGACATTAGAAATGTCACAGTACTTAATAAAACACTGATGAAGTTTACGATGGGAGAAAAAAGACTGGACAGAATATTTGGAGTCCCAAAAGTTGGTAGTGAGGACAACTCTAAATGGGTTTACAATATGCTTTTAGCTGATATATAATGTATATACATACAGTACTGAAGTGACTTTACAGGAAAAGCAACAGGCTGGAGGAGGTGACAAATGCTGCAAGAAAAAAATGCTGGAAGAACCATTGCAACTTTTTATTTATCAATTTATTAATTTTTTTAGCACTTCCTTTATTGCAGATGGACCCTTTAACACCAACAAACTCAAAAGGTACAGTGTTAAGGTGATGAATCTTGTTATACTAGGTCAGGGGTCAACAACCATTTTGAAACTGAGAGCTACTTCAAAGGTACTGAGTACTACGAAGGGCTACCAGTTTGATACACACTTATGCAAAAAAAGTTGCACCATTTAAATTTATATGTTATTATTAATGATTACTGATGTTTATCTATGTGAAGACACTGATCACATTAATAAATTCCTGCAATAATTGTTAAAAATGATTTAACAAGCTAGGAAACAGATACAAACAGTACAGCACTTTTTTTCCCTCAGTAACTGCACAGAGAAAATGCTCATTTTGGCTTTAAATGCATTTACAGCACTTATGTTAGCAACAGTCTTACCTTTGCCTTGCAGCTCACAGTTCAAAAGGCTTAGTTTCCCGGTGATGTCCGTTAAAAATGCAAGGTCAAGTATCCACTCAGGGTCGTCCAGCAGTGAGATGTCTTTGCTTTTGGATTGCATGAACTCTTTGATTTCACATAAAAGTGACCAAAAACTCATCCCCTGCTCAGCCATCGGATTTCGGTGTGTAATAAAAGATCACCATATTCAGTTGACAGCTCCTCCAATAGCACCTTGAATATCCTGTGTTGTTTGGGTTTGGAGCGGATGCCATTTATTATTTTCATGACCGGAGTCATCACATGCTCAAATCCAGTCACTTTTGCACATATGACCTGCTGATGAATGATGCAGTGGTAATGCAGGAATGTTGGGAAGTCTGTGTCACCTTTACAGTGCGCAATGAAACCTGCATGTCGGCTGGTCATAGCAGTGACTGTAGACACTGGTATCAGTGTCTATAGTCACTGATACCAGCTTTTCCAATAGTACCTTTTTCGCCACTAAAAACTTCTTTACTGCATTATAGATTTCTGCTCCCCGAGTTGTTTGAACAGGCAGTAGTGTCAGGAGTTCTTCTTTTATGGAGAAATCATCAAACACCATCCGAATGAAGATCATCAGCTGCGCTGTGCTGTTGCTGTCCACGGACTTATCGCACTGGATGCTGAACCACCAGCACTTTGCCAGATCCCAGTCCAGCTGCTCGGTCAATTTCTCAGACATCGCTGACATTCTTCTAACCATTGTACTTGCCCCCATTTGCACATCAGAGAGAGTGGAGATGACATCTGTTCCATTCTTTGTATCTTTAAATACAGTGTTTGCAACTATCATCATTGCTTCTTTGAAAACCTCTCCGTCTGTAAATGCCTTCTTCTTCTTTATCAAAAACTGTATAGCTCTAAATGAGGCTTCGATTGTTTTTTGGGAATTTTTCAGTGGCCTCATGAAAAAGAACTGCTGTTTGACCAAAGTTGCTTTAAACTCACAGACTTTCTATGCCCACAGTGTGCTGCCTGGTGGGTAGTTAGCATGGTAGCTTTCATGACATGTACTGAAGTGTCTTTCAATGTTGTGTCACTTTGCCATTGCCACAGTCGCCCCGCAAATGAGAAACACACATTTTTCTTTCACTGTAGTAAAAAAGAACTCTTCTTCCCATTCGCTGTGAAAATAAGTTGTTTTTTTTCTGCCATGTTTTTGGAGGTAGAATCTGCATTTAACTCCTCAACACTGCGTCGCCCACTAGCTTTTTTCACCAAATGCTGAAATTTGTCATGCGCACAATACTGACCTTTGAACCAGAGTAAATCAGAGTATATGTCTATTAAACATTTTTATTTTTAATTGTTTTTATATTTTCATTTTAAAATCTACATCATTGCAAGTGTGATTCAAAAATAATGTTAACACAATTTAAGAAATTTAAGACAAAGCTCACTGGTGACGAGTGCTATTTTCTAGGGGTGTAACGGTACACTAAAATCATGGTTCAGTATGTACCTTGGTTTTAAGGTGACGGTTCGGTTCATTTTCGGTACAGAAAGGAAACAAAATGCAAAACATAAAACCGCTTATCTCTTTTATAAGCAGGAACAGCTGTGACAAAAAAAAAAAAAAAACCTGCAAACTGCCAGCAGTCAGTTCTCCAATAAATAAAATGTATTTGATAAAATAAATAAATTGTCTTTTTTAGCAAATTAACGATGTAGACAAATGCAACAATAGACGATTGAATAGTCTGAATCATTCTTATTGCCTTATTCATCATCAGTCATTCTTATTCCTTATTGCCTGAAGCAGTGATTTTAACCAGGGTGCTCTGGTATGTTCAGGTTTCTATGAGAAATTAATTATCTAATTTCACTTGTTAATTGGTCAAAAAAACTGCAAATGTGTCATTGTTGTGTATTGGTTCTGAAGGCATCCCTTCACAACAACAGCAAATTATTTGCAAATTTTTGGACAATTAAGAAGGAACTTAGCCAGGCACCCTTGAAAAACACAGGTCTAAAGTGCAGCATTAACAGATTTAGCTTGTTCTTAAAAGGATGGTATTATTTTCTGGCTGAAGAGGGCACAAAAAGAAACTTCATACCGGGGCTTAGTTAGCTTCAGCATGTGTTTAAACCCAGTATTCTCAGCAACTGAATATGGCCTTAGAGCCGCTGCTATAAAAACACCAAAGGCATTTGTTATTACTTTGGCTCGATCTGAAAAGCCCCGAGAGGCTGTCTAAATGCCGCTGGAAGCTGCGCTTGTACCGTGCTAGGTTTTTTCTTTTTTCATGTTGCAATGAATATTCACGTTCGCGTAGTGCCGTTTCAAATGAGTTAACAAGTTCAACATACTGCCAAAAGCATATCCAGTGCTGTTTTGGTCTTATTCGCTTGCCTTTGTAAGTTCACATATTTCACTGGAAAGCTGAAGTGTTCCCAGACAGGAGACTTGTGAAGAGGGCCTTCAAGCTCTGGCTTCTCCATACAGCCAGCCATGACATTCGCTAGCCAGAGACTGAGCTGCACTGTTTGTTTACATGTGCAGTGGGGTAAAAAAGTATTTAGTCAGCCACCAATTGTGCAAGTTCTCCCACTTAAAAGATGAGAGGTCTCCAATTTTCATCATAGGTATACCTCAACTATGAGAGACAAAATGAGAAAAAAAAATCCAGAAAATCACATTGAAGGATTTTTAATGAATTAACTGGCAAATTCCTCGGTAAAATAAGTATTTGGTCAATAACAAAAGTTCATCTCAATACTTTGTTATATACCCTTTGTTGGCAATGACAGAGGTCAAACGTTTTCTGTAAGTCTTCACAAGGTTTTCACACACTGTTGCTGGTATTTTGGCCCATTCCTCCATGCAGATCTCCTCTAGAGCAGTGATGTTTTGGGGCTGTCGCTGGGCAACACAGACTTTCAACTCCCTCCAAAGATTTTCTATGGGGTTGAGATCTGGAGACTGGCTAGGCCACTCCAGGACCTTGAAATGCTTCTTACAAAGCCACTCCTTCGTTGCCCGGGCAGTGTGTTTGGGATCATTGTCATGCTGAAAGACCCAGCCACGTTTCATCTTCAACGCCCTTGCTGATGGAAGGAGGTTTTCACTCAAAATCTCACGATACATGGCCCCATTCATTCTTTCCTTTACACGGATCAGTCGTCCTGGTCCCTTTGCAGAAAAACAGCCCCAAAGTATGATGTTCCCACACCCATGCTTCACAGTAGGTATGGTGTTCTTTCTCCTCCAAACACGACAAGTTGAGTTTTTACCAAAAAGTTCTATTTTGGTTTCATCTGACCATATGACATTCTCCCACTCCTCTTCTGGATCATCCAAATGCTCTCTAGCAAACTTCAGACGGGCCTGGAAATGTACTGGCTTAAGCAGGAGGACATGTCTGGCACTGCAGGATTTGAGTCCCTGGCAGCATAATATGTTTCTGATGTAGCCTTTGTTACTTTGGTCCCAGCTCTCTGCAGGCCATTCACTAAGTCCCCCCGTGTGGTTCTGGGATTTTTGCTCACCATTCTCGTGATAATTTTGACCCCACGGGGTGAGATCTTGCGTGGAGCCCCAGATCGAGGGAGATTATCAGTGGTCTTGTATGTCTTCCATTTTCTAATTGTTCCCACAGTTGATTTCTTCACACCAAGCTGCTTACCTATTGCAGATTCAGTCTTCCCAGCCTGGTGCAGGTCTACAATTTTGTTTCTGGTATCCATTGACAGCTCTTTGGTCTTGGCCATAGTGGAGTTTGGAGTCTGACTGTTTGAGGTTGTGGACAGGTGTCTTTTATACTGATAACGAGTTCAAACAGGTGCCATTAATACAGGTAGTGAGTGGAGGACAGAGGAGCCTCTTAAAGAAAAAGTTACAGGTCTGTGAGAGCCAGAAATCTTGCTTGTTTGTAGGTGACTAAATACTTATTTTACTGAGGAATTTACCAATTAATTCATTAAAAATCCTTCAATGTGATTTTCTGGATTTTTTTTTTCTCATTTTGTCTCTCATAGTTGAGGTATACCTATGATGAAAATTGGAGACCTCTCTCATCTTTTAAGTGGGAGAACTTGCACAATTGGTAGCTGACTAAATACTTTTTTGCCCCACTGTACCTTGACCTTGGAGTTCACCATGAATGTGTTTAGAGGTTGTTCTGAGCTCTTTTGTTACCATTCGTATTATCCGTCTCCTCCTGCGGCCACGTCCAGGGAGGTTGGCTACAGTCCCGTGGATCTTAAATTTCTGAATAATATGTGCAACTGTCATCACAGGAACATCAAGCTGCTTGGAGATGGTCTTATAGCCTTTACCTTTAACATGCTTGTCTATAATTTTCTTTCTAATCTCCTGAGACAACTCTCTCCTTTGCTTCTTCTGGTCCATGTTTAGCATGGTACACACCATGTCACCAAACAGCACAGTGACTACTTGTCACTCTATAATAGGCCGACTGACTGATTACAAGTTTGTAGACACCTGTGATGTTTATTAGAGGACACATCTTGGTTGAACATGTCCCTATGGTCACATTATTTTCAATCTTTTCTAGGGGTACCATCATTTTTGTCCAGGCCTGTTTCATGAGTTTGTTTTTTAAAATAATTCTGTGGAACCACATTTCAAAAACACTGTCTGATTTTCATTGGTTAATTTTCATAGAATTTTTATTTATTACCACTTTTGTCAGATTCAAGTTATTTCTGTGACCATTGTGGGTTTTTCTTTCATTAACAGAGGGGTATCAACAATTTTGTCCACGTGTGTACAACCCAGTCTCAGTAAACGATATATCTAATAAAAGTTTTCCCACCCCTCTAAAAAAGTACATTTGCACGTTGAATAAAAAAAAAATGCCTCTGTTCGTTTTTACAAGCTCACTCACTCCGCATACAGTCCTCACCGCGCACGCGCAGAACAATGCATCTTTTACTTTGGTTTCCAAACACTCATTCAGTTGGTGGGAGGGGGATGGTGGACGGTTACCTACACAGCCATTCGGGCAACAGACACAAAAACACTCGAGTTCAACTCCCACACTCATCTGTGACTGATTTTTTTCTTTGTTTTTTTCCCCCTTACTTTGTTTTTCACTCCACTATGGTTGCATGACCACCAAACGCATTTTTTGTCACCCAACTGCCCTGAATGTTTTTTTTTCAGCATTTGTGTGCTGCGCTCTGGGAAAAAAAAGCCTGTGCCCTGTATCCCAGCAACAGCTTGTCACTCTCAGCTCAGCAGTTCCGCTTTTCCTATGGTCAGACTTTCTACTGATTTTTTAATAGCAGTCTGTAAATAATAATGGACAGGAAACGTATTCTAGCAGCTCTGGATGTAAAATATGATGACACGGAAAGCACAAGTCTGAGTACAGACTAGTACCGGCGTCCTATGTCCCGCCCACACAGCAGTTCTGATTGGCTGCTTAAGGTCTGACATTGATGAGCTCAGCTGCAGTCTGAAAAGTTCATCTTTTTTCAGCTCTGAGCGCCCTGAGTGCCGCAACAAAAAATGGCCACCGCTGACAACGTTTCAGTGCCGAGGGTGCTCAGTGCTGTAAATGCTGGACTACATAAAGAATGAATGGAAAATAGCCGCTCAGAGTGGAAAAAACGCGTTTGGTGGACACGCAGCCTAATGAAAGGTTCTGGTGAGGTTAGGGTTAGGGATTAAAGTATGGGGTAGTTGGGCGATGCTGAAAGACAATAAAAGTAAAAAAAAAAAAAACTGCCGTTACACACACAGCAAAATGTCCAGTGTTGACATTAAAACTGACTCAGTCAGAGTCAATTTTAACACTTTTCCAGATGCTATACAGCTCCACACTCACCAGCGTTAAAGTGACCCTTTTAAAAGGGTTAATGTTAATGTCATGTGATGTTATATGGCGTGGCCAAAAACTCCCCAGTTCATTTAAGTTGTACAAAGGATTCCACCTCACAAGGTGACAGACACGTATAACTTACTGCTCTTGCCTTGGAGGACTGATGGCGGACATAGAAGCATCCTTCTGGACACCGGAGAAGAAGAAATTTTTAGACAAACAAATGTGGACTTTTCCACCAAAAGAATATCACATATTTGACAAAAAACTGGCATGTCTTCTATCACTGTACTGCAAACAATAAGTGCAGCCCTGTATTCTATACCATTAACCTTAATCCAACTAGATGAGAAAACTTCTTTTGACGAGCTCATTTCAAACAAGTCATTGTTGACCACATTCTCATCTCTGAATACAAAGGACCTAATTGGCCCATATTCATGATGACTGAATGAGAGTGTCTCCCAGTGATAAGCAATAGCCATCTGGTGCCTTTTAGCAAGTGATTTGGTTATGTTTTTGAAGTTTTTGAAAGAATCTTTGAACAACTTGTGTTTGGCTTCAAACCTCATTGACCACATAAATAACAAGGGGCCAATTTTCCTTATAGAAGATGGATAATGGATCATAAAATGATGCTTAGGTACTAATTTTTTATGTGGATACAAGTGCTTAAATAATGTGTGGTGGTCAACAATCAAATGCTTTAAATAAACTGTCATACCTCAACTGAGAGAAGGTGAGAAAATTATGTTCATTACTTGAAGCAACATGAGTAACAAGTTCCAGTATTGGTTGCCTGGAGGAATAATGTCTATTCAAGTGTTTGAATAGAATTCAAACACTTGTGTTTGAATAGAATTCAAGCCAATGCCATTCCCAGCACCCTACAAAATAATCTTTGTTGGACGATTTTTTTCATTCTGAAAACCCATAATCAAAACCATAAATCCTGGAAAGCAAGTCTTGTTCTAAGATAAAGTGCTATGTAAGATATCCAAACAACAATTTCATCTCATACTGAGCCACACCCTCAAGAAGGTCATGCATGATATCAAATGAGTAGTTATTACAAACATGAAAATGCTTCAATGAATTTAGTGCTAAATTTTTTTTCAAACTGTACTCTGACTTCAGTTGTGGATTTTCCTGGAGGGACTTGCAATGCATTTCAAACAGATCTTTATGAGGAATCACCTTAGGATCATCCTCACTGAACACTGAGAATCATTCTTATCAATCAAACATAGTCGGCAGAAATAACGACTGCTAAATGACTCATTAAAACCGAGAATTGTGTGCATCCCTAGATTATCCCCGGTTATCGGTGAGGTTGTACCATAGACTGGTTCAATAGAAAACAGAAGACTAAGTCTTTGTGTTTCAAGAGCTTTTATATCATTTATTAGTGGTTCTAGTATAGCATCAAAACCATACTTCTGCACATCCTGTGTGTGAAAAAGTGCTACCAAATGTATGTTCATTAACAATGAATTAAATTTTGGAGGCAACTTTCGTATAATAAAATACAGACATCCAATTTTGTGAATTCCACGTTTGGAGCCTAATGGGTTGACTATTTTGAAATCATCATAATAAATTTGAATTTGTAATGCATATCTTTCTGCTGAAAACAAAGGATGGTTCTTAAAGTAACTTCCATCAGAAAAAAAAAAAAATCATTGTACGTGTCAGAATCTGATCTACATTTTGTCTTTAATAAATCACAAATTTTAGGATTTCTACACATGAATTTCAAAGTCTCTAAAATTGGCAGTTGCACAAAAGTATCCTTCACAGGTACTTGTTCATGCATTCCAGATATTTTATTTCTCCTACTGTCATATCTCATTCCCAGTGGTATTTCTACTGGTTCAACAGCTCCCCATTTTAAGTTAAAATATTTATTTCACTTCCATTCAGTGTTCAGATTTGTAAAAGGGTTTTCAAATTTTTCAAAACATTTATTTATGACAGAAATGTTGGGGTCACTTTGAGGAAAAGCAGAAATAGCAGCACGCTTTGCTTGCAAATGAAGCTCACTAGTTAGTTCCTCCAAATCTCCTTCAATTGAAGATACTAAACTGTTCCTAATCTCACTTCCCTGTAATTTGGCCACAATGGATGCACATATTTCTTTGGTTGGATCTTTACATTGTACTGAAACGCTGCTCTCAGGAGAAACACTGGAAGAACTACATTCATTCAGAGGATTAAACTGGTCCTCACATGCATGTGCTTGTGATGAACTTGCACTCACTAGTGGAACACTGAACAGAAGAGGTTTGAGCAATTTGCTGATCATTGCTATGCACACTATTAAGGTGCCTCCAGAAGCCTGCATATGTTAAAAACTGATGCCTACAGCCTTGCTGAGAACAAAACAACTTAAATGTGGGTCCAGGAAAATAACTATGTTCAACTCTTAAATGTGAAATCAACTTTAGATTGCTGGCAAACAGTTTTTTTTTTTTACAAATGAAACAGGTCAGCATAGTTTTAACCTCTTATTCACAGAATGAGAGTGTCATGGACTGGTTAAGCAGTCTGGCACACAAGTCCCTCACTCTGGGTGACTCCTTCATTTTCTCCACATCAGTGTTATGAACTGTTGTCTGCAAGAATGTGTAGAAATTCACTAATGCAGCGGCGAAGAACCAGAAACACTGAGCACTAATGGAGCTAAAAGCTAACAAGCTAACGGAGATGCTGGTTCTTCTTCTGTGGTGTTAAAACAGTTCCCATCTGGCAAGAGTTCCCTGTGACGCATGCGCATGTCTTTACTTCCATGTTTACATGAGCGGAGTTGCTGACGTGGGTGTCTCTTAATTTATCAACAAAAATAACCATAAAGACTGTCCTCAACATTTTCCGAATATTTTTCATAAAGCAGGGATAAACAATTTTGTACTACGTGCAGCGCTGAGTTGGAACATAAAGTCGACGACTGATAAACACTTAAAATGGAGAGCACACAGAGACTGGCTGAAACTCATGAACAGAGAGGGAGACTTGGAGCTGCTGCGATTGTAAATAAAATACTTATTTGTTTCACATTTGTGTTGTAAATTAATAACTTATCTGGCATGGTGGTGTTTTCTTTTACAAACTGGAAACAGTAGTTAACTGTTGGTTAAGCGCTGTGAATAAATGCAGAGTAAAGGTATATTTTATGAGATCATGGACTTCTAGCACTTAAGTGAGAGATGTGAAGATAATAAATCACAATAAAATGAAAATGGCAGAATTAATAAAGGCTGCAGTAAGCACTATTTTTGCTCAGTAGAACTAAACTGAAATGAGCAAATTTTCCCAGGAAATGAACTGAAACCCTTTTCAATAATTGAAAGTTAATTTGTAGTTAAAATATAAACAACAAAAATAAAAGAAACTAAATTATTCAACCCTACTGTGGTGTGGGGATTTAAAAATATGATTAATTTCACTTTGAAATATATTCTCCTTTTCATCTCCCCTTCAGATGTGTGAAGACTGGGTTTCCATTCCAAGCTCCATCCTGCATTGAGACCTTCTGAAGGGAAGAGGTTGTCAGTGGAGGAGCTATCCCTGCTTCATGTGGATTTCAGTACAGAAGAAGACCTCAAATTTTTCAGGAGTCTTAGTTTTCAAATTCAAGATTAGAGAAGGTGCTGCCATAATTTTCTCCATACTCTAACATGCATTCAGTGCAATTTAGTTGTTGTAATGACTATCCATCCATCCATCCATCCATCTTCTACCACTTTTTCGGAGGTCCGGGTTGTGGAGGCAGCAGTTCAAGCAGAGAAGCCCAGACTTCCCTCTCCCCAGTCACCTGCTCCAGCTCTTCAGAGAGGATACCAAGGCGTTCCCAAACCAGCTGGGAGACAGTCTCTCCAGTGAGTCCTGGGTCTGCCCCGGGGTCTCCTCCCAGAGGGATGTGCCCGAAACACCTAAAGTGGAAGGCGTCCAGGAGGCATCCTGATCAGATGCCCATACCACCTCAAATGGCTCCTTTCAATGTGGAGGAGCAGCAGTTCTACTCTGAGTCTCTCCCGGATGACTGAGCTCCTCACGCTATCTCTGAGGGTGAGTCCAGCGATCCTATGAAGAAGACTCATTTCAGCTGCTTGTATCCGCGATCTCGTTCTTTCGGTCATTACCCAAAGCTCGTGACCATAGGTCAGGATAGGAATGTAGATTGACTGGTAAATCGACAGCTTTGCCTTGGAGCTCAGCTCCCTCTTCACCACAGCAGACCGGTACAACGTCCGCATCACTGCAGATGCTGCTCCAATCTGTCTGTCAATCTCTCGCTCCATTCTCCCCTCACTCGTGAATAAGACCCCAAGATACTTAAACTCCTCCACTTGGGGTAGGAGCCTGTCCCCAACCCGGAGAGGGCAATCCACCTTTTTCCGGCTGAGGACCATGGACTCGGAGGCACTGATTCTCATCCCAGCCACTTCACACTCAGCGGCAAACCATCCCAGTGAGAACTGTAGGTCATTGCTGGATGAAGCCAACAGGACAACATCATCTGCAAACAACAGAGATGAGATCCTGTGGTCACCAAGTATGACACCCTCCGTTCCCCGGCTGTGCCTAGAAATCCTGTCCATAAAAAATTGTGAACAGGATCGGTGACAAAGGGCAGCCCTGGTGGAGTCCAACTCTCACTGGGAATGAGTCTGACCGAGTGTTGGCAATATGTACCAAACTCTCACAACGGTCATACAGAGCCCAAATAGCTCATAACAACAAGCCCGATACCCCATACTCCCGAAGCACCCCCCACAAAAAACCACGAGGGACGTGGTCAAATGCCTTCTCCAAGTCCACAAAACACATGTAAACTGGTTGGGCAAACTCCCACGAACCCTTGAGGATTCTCGAGAGGGTAAAGAGCTGGTCGGATGTGCCACGGCCAGGACGAAAACCACATTGCTCCTCCTGAATCCGAGGTTCGACCAACGGCTGGACTCTCCTCTCCAGTACCTTGGCATAGACCTTCCCAGGGAGGCTGAGGAGTATGATCCCTCTAAAGTTGGAGTACACCCTCCGGTCTCCCTGTTGTAATGACTAATTCTTTTATTTATTTATTTTTATTTATTTATTTTTTTAATTTAAGTTCTCAGCAAGAATACAATGTTGGTCATTTTTTGACCACTTTACTGAGCATTTAGTTCTACATAAATCACTGTTTAACAAGAAATTTTTGGCAGTCCTGTGCTTTTCTTGTGGTGTTACATACAGTGTATTCAGAAAGTATTCACACTGCTTCACTTTTTCCACATTTTGTTACAGCCTTATTCCAAAATGGATTAAATTCAATTTTTTTCCTCAAAATGTACACATAATACCCCATAATGACAACATTAAAAAAGTTTTGAGATTTTTGCAAATTTAGTAAAAATAAAAAACTAAGAAATCACATGTACATAAGTATTCACAGCCTTTGCCATGAAGCTCAAAATTGAGCTCAGGTGCATCCTGTTTCCACTGATCATCCTTGAGATCTTTCTACAGCTAAATTGGAGTCCACCTGTGATAAATTCAGTTGATTGGACATGATTTGGAAAGGCACACACCTGTCTATATAAGGTCCCACAGTTGACAGTGCATGTCAAAGCACAAACCAAGCATGAAGTCAAAGGAATTGTCTGTAGACCTCTGAGACAGGATTGTCTTGAGGTACAAATCTAGGGAAGGGTACAAAAAATTTTCTGCTGTTTTCAAGGTCCCAATGAGCACAGTGGCCCCCATCATCCGTAAATAGAAGAAGTTCAGAACCACCAGGACTCTTCCTAGAGCTGGCCGGCTGTCTAAACTGAGTGATCGGGGAAGAAGGGCCTTAGTCACGGAGGGGACCAAGAACCCGATGGTCACTCTGTCAGAGCTCCAGTGTTCTTCTGTGGCGAGAGGAGAACCTTCCAGAAGGACAACCATCTCTGCAGCAATCCACCAATCAGGCCTGTATGATAGAGTGCCTAGACCAAAGCCACTCCTTAGTAAAAGGAACATGGTAACCCACCTGGAGTTGCCAAAAAGGCACCTGAAGGACTCTCAGACCATAAGAAACAAAATTCTCTGGTCTGATGAGACAAAGATTGAACTCTTTGGCATGAATGCCAGGCGTCATGTTTGGAGGAAACCAGGTACCGCTCATCACCAGGCCAATACCATCCCTACAGTGAAGCATGGTGGTGGCAGCATCATGCTGTGGGGATGTTTTTCATCAGCAGGAACTGAGAGACTAGTCAGGATAGAAGGAAAGATGAATGCAGCAATATACAGAGGCATCCTGGATGAAAACCTGCTCCAGAGCATTCTTGACCACAGAAGGGGTGATGGTTCATTTTTCAGCAGGACAACAACCCTAAGCACACAGCCAAGATATGAAAGGAGTGGCTTCAGGACAACTCTGTGAATGTCCTTGAGTGGCTCAACCAGAGCCCAGACTTGAATCCAATTGAACATCTCTGGAGAGATCTGAAAATGGCTGTGCACCGATGCTTCCCATCCAACCTGATTGAGCTTGAGAGGTGCTGCAAAGAGGAATGGGCAAAACTGCCTAAAGATAGGTGTGCCAAGCTTGTGGCATCATATTCAAAAAGGCCTGAGGCTGTAATTAATGCCATAGGTGCATCAACAAAGTATTGAGAAAAAAGCTGTGAATACTTATGTGATTTCTTAGTTTATTTTTAATACATTTGCAAAAATCTCAAAACTTCTTTCATGTTGTCATTATGGGGTGTTGTGTGTGGAATTTTGAGGAAAAAAAAATGAATTTCATCCATTTTGGAATAAGGTTGTAACATAACAAAATGTGGAAAAAGTGAAGCGCTGTGAATACTTTCCGGATGCACTGTAGAATAGCATCACTGTAAACGATGGAAAAAGCAACTACTTTAAAATCCATACTCCCTCACACAACTTTAAGTGCAAAAAACCTCTAAAAATGTCTTAAGTTTTTGGAAAAGCTGGCAAAAATTCAGGCTTTTTGGGCCGCAACAATCACAAAAACAGCTGAAATCTTGGAGGGACTGAAATAAGATAAGATAAGATAAGATAAGCCTTTATTAGTCCCACAATGGGGAAATTCCAGGATTGCAACAGCACAGAGATAGCAACACTCAGAGCAACAATCAGAAGGCAAGAAAAAACAAGAGCAGCTAGTATACATATGTACATATTACTATAAATATACAGTATATATATATATATATATATATATATATATATATATAGACACACAGTGCGGAGCATTGTGGTTGGTGGATGTGCAGCAGAAAGTCTAAGCTCTCTCTCCGCGGATGCGGCGGTCCAGCTGGATGTCTTTGGGCATGATGGTGACCCTCTTGGCGTGGATGGCACACAGGTTGGTGTCCTTGAAGAGACCCACCAGGTAGGCCTCGCTGGCCTCCTGCAGAGCCATGACGGCGGAGCTCTGGAAGCGCAGGTCGGTCTTGAAGTCCTGAGCGATCTCCCTCACCAGGCGCTGGAAGGGCAGCTTACGGATGAGCAGCTCCGTGGATTTCTGGTAGCGACGGATCTCTCTCAGAGCCACGGTACCGGGCCTGTAACGATGAGGCTTCTTCACTCCGCCGGTGGCCGGAGCGCTTTTCTGAGCAGCCTTGGTGGCCAGCTGCTTCTGGGGGCTTTTCCTCCAGTAGATTTACGGGCGGTCTGCTTGGTTCTTGCCATCGCTCTTTATTATTCTGTCTTATATTTCTTGCACGCCGCCTAAACTCCAGCCAGGCACCCGCGCCGTTTTCGGTTCAGTTCCCCGGTATGTCGAGTTTCTCCGTTAGCACCGGGTGGCGGTTGAATGCTAGCTAGCTCTTCCCTGCTGTATCGTCTCCTGCTGTAAACAGTGGCTCCGCCCGCCGACTCGGGAGACCTTTGGGGCGATCTGTGTGTCCGTGATATACACTACCGTTCAAAAGTTTGAGGTCACTTAAAAATTTCCTTATTTTTGAAAGAAAAGCACTTTTTTCAATGAAGATAACTTTAAACTAATCAGAAATACACTCTATACATTGCTAATGTGATAAATGACTATTATAGCTGCAAATGTCTGTTTTTTGGTGCAGTATCTACATAGGTGTATAGAGGCCCATTTCCAGCAACTATCACTCCAGTGTTCTAATGGTACAATGTGTTTGCTCATTGTGTCAGAAGGCTAATGGATGATTAGAAAACCCTTGTGCAATCATGTTAGGTCTGCAATGCTGTAATTGCTGCAAATGGAGGATTCTTTGACGAAAGCAAAGTTTGAAGGAAAAAATTATTATTTCAAATACAAATCATTATTTCTAACCTTGTCAATGTCTTGACTATATTTTCTATTCATTTTACAACTCATGGTGGTAAATAAGTGTGACTTTTCATGGAAAACACAAAATAATTGTCTGGGTGACCCCAAACTTTTGAATGGTAGTGTATATAGAGTGAAAGGTGTACCGGATCAGAAAGTTATCACCGGATCAGAAAGAAGAAGGAAGATAAAAAGACTCAGAATTGAGCCGCTGTTGCAAAAGGCAGCCAACTCGTGTGGCGCCGGAACCGGAATACAGTGAAATTATTTATACATGCTTCATGCATTGAATTTGTTTACTTACTCTGGGTTGTTAACTTGACACGACACACCCTTTGCACTGAAGAAGGCACTTTTGAGCACTTTGTGAAATCCTAAGTTAAAGAATAAAAAGTGCATTATTTTAATTGATTTTGGGTCAGTTCTTTATGTGATAATTTATGTATTAACAAAGTTAGAGTATTCTTGGTACAATTTGCAGCATTAGGTCTTGAAGATTTTTTTTCCTGGCAAGTAAAATGGCTATTAAAATGATAATTTCCCAGATCGAATTGGGATCAGAATTGAATCAATCGATTCTGGAAATTAGGTATCATTCCCAGCCCTAGTAAGCACCACTTTGTTGTTTTATTGTTAGTATTATTTATGTCACTTTTATTTGTATATTACTTAAGTCTGTCTGCATTTTGTCACAAGTCTGCTACTGAAGCCAATGCAATGACATTTTGTTCAATAATGACAAAGTACATGAATTACAATTAGTTGTTGTGCAATCACTATTTGACAAAAATAAAAAAGGATGAAGCACACATACCCATGATTGTCAGTCACGTGAGCCACTAATATGTTGACCATCTGTCTTCGTCTGGCAGTCGTTAAGGTCCCTGTTGTTTGGTACTCCTGCAGCATGGTTTCACCCCCAGATTTGCTTCTTAGCACAGTTTCAATCAACTAATAAAGAAAAAAAAAAACATGATAAGCACCCTTTCTAGAGAGTTAGCATATCTAGAGGAATGTAAAGAAACTCAAGATTTCACAACCTGTTCAGCAGCCGCTGCCTCTATCCTCGATCTGTATTCTTCCTCAATTCGTTGTCTCTTGCTTGGGACATCATCGACAATTATAGCTGATGTGCTTACACTGGAGCTTGTGTCAGATGCTTCAGAAACAGAAGACCAGTCAGAGAACTCTAAAAGATGAAAAGTGTGTCAGCTTTATTTTGCAGTGTGCCGTGCATTTTTCCATACCAGTCTCACCATCATCAGTGAAAGCTGTCAGCACCACATCATGTTGTTTAATAAGATCATTGAAAATTTCTGCATCAACTTCTGTCCCTGTTGCATCTTTGTATATAACTTGCATCAGGGGTAAGCAAAATTTCTCAATCACTGGAAAAGATAAGAAAACGTCACAAAACTCATTTCATTTGAAATCCCAATTTGAAAATGAATGGCATTATTAATGGCCTGTTTGGGAGTTTGTTCTCTTTTCTTGAGGAGGCACAAATTGCAGTTTACAAATTAACTCTGATTTATAAAAAGGTGCATAATATTTAATCAACACAACATTACAGAGCTTACACAATGAGGTTTTAATTGGTAAGAGTGCAGTTTTAAACTTAACCCTAATCTAAAAGCAAATTCACTTACACACCTTGTTCATGAAGCTGCATAAAGTTAAACTGTTCGTCAACCTCATCCAACTTTATACACTTCTGCTGCTGCTTAAACTTCACAGGGACCAGCATTTTTTTCTATGACATACAAGACAATGATATAAAATGACATTAAAAAGGAAGAAAGAACCAAGCAAAACAAACAACAGTGTCATAATACCAAAAATCACGATTAAAACAATACCTCCTGTCTGCAAAAATTTGTTTGCAATATTGGCATATCCAATGTATGCAAAAATTCAATACCACGCATATGTGCAAGTAGCGTTGGTGCTAAGCACCCAGGCAAGTCAGAGCACACATGAAGGGTTAGACACAATGCCAGGACCCTGCATTCAGATAGTTTTGATAATGCACCCATATACAAGTTAACGCTAAACACCAGACACAAGTCTCAGCCTTTAAAATTTTACACAGTAAAGGTGCCTTCACAAACACGAATTTGGCAGTCTCATTTTCAAACTAGTTTACTCTCCAATACTCTTACTGAGCAATTTTGTGTGTGCTCGCCTCTTTCCATTGCCTTTGTATACATTTGCGACGCCTGTTCGCATTTAGTCTGAATGCACCTTTAAAGATATACACGGTATATTCATACTTTGCTTGAAATATTAGGTGTTTGCCGAAAAACTTTACCTATTAACGATTTCCACGCTATCATGCCGCTAGCTAGTGTTGGTAAGCTAGCGACGCTGACTCTATGCGGTCCTGCCAACAAGCATGCATATTGTCCATGCAAGTTTTATTGTAGTTACATGCTATAGTTTAAAGCATTAATTTCTCAAAGATTCAGTAAGTTTTCTTCTTCTTCCGGCACTCAGAGAGAGCAGACGCTTTTCCTCCTCCTCTCCCTCCTAATCCTCTCCCTTCTGATTCCACCTTGCAATGTTATGTTTTAGTCGCTCTTCTTCTGCTGAATCTTAATCTAAACGGAAATTATGGATTTGGAAAGCGGCTTAAATGTGCTATTGTCACCACTTTTCAACAAGAACCGGGCCAGGGGGGAGCCCAAGAATTGGAACCTGCGTGATTCGACTGAAGTTTGGCATGATCACAGGATTTTTCTGTTTGGCCCTGGAGTTCCTGGCGTATCAAAATTATATTCGGGTGAGCTAATCAAAATGCCGACCCCGGCGTAGCTCCCCCAACAATTTCCAGTTGGGGGGAGCACGGATAGCGGCATATGGGATTAACATGGATTTACCATCTGGCATGCATTGAAGAGAGAATGGACTCTCTTGGACATGTTTACCTATGTTTCGGTAGGTGGACAACATCTGGAGCCGCTGAGTGCTTTCCAGAGAATGACTTTAAAGTTTAAGCCTGTACATGGAAATTATGAAGCACAGAATCGCATAGGGGAGGAAAAATTCTATTCTCTGAGTGCACTGTGCAGATTTGACCTTGTCTTTTTTGGTCCTGTTTACATTCCTCCTCGATGAAGATAAGCGGAAGGAGCGGCTCTGCTAACCCAAACAATCGACACAATTGCTGTTGTTTCAACAGACTGGACTCTTCAAGGACAGTGTACCATGTGTCAACTTACCATCTTGCAAGCAAGAGAAGGGACTCTGGACTTGCTTTAGATCACATGATTATAACATCCATCCACTGCCAGGAGGCGCCCTCTGCTGTTCACTAGCAATTGACACACACACACTACTGCATTCAACATTACATGACTGATACAAATACTGATACATATTTACAATACACTGACTCTCTCAACTTGTTTTGTGTGATCTATTGTCTGCTAATTGTGCATTTGAGAGTTTTTTTTCTTGTAATCACAATTTTGGTCATAAAATGAGCTTTATTTTGATCAACAATGCTTTTTTCTCTCTGCCTATTGTGTTTTCCCTCCCCTCCCCCCCCTTTACCCCCCCCTGTTCGACTGGCGCCTTCGGGCTGCCCCGGCTATGGGATGCGCTTACAAGGAGCGTGCCCAATGTCAAGTCAAATTTCAATTCTCCTGTATGTATTGCACGTATGGTAGTATTGACAATAAACCTTATTCATTCATTCATTCATTCATTCATTAACTCAACTTGGTTCATTTCCTGCTGGTGTATAAAGCCCTAATACGCAGACAACCTCCGATCATGCACACGGTGAAGATATTGTCTGAGGAGGCAATGGGTGTTCTAAGGGACTGTATTGAAATCACTGTCTGGGAGCAGCTCTGCGATCCACATGGTGAGGACATCGATGGCCTCACACCATCACAGACTACATCAACTTCTGTGTGGACAACACCGTACCCACCAAGACCATATGGTGTTGCTCAAACAACAAACCCTGGATCAACCCTGAGATAAAAACACTTCTGAGAGAGAAGAAGAGGATCTTCAGGTCGGGGAACAGGGAGATGCTGAAGTCCGTACAGAGGGAGCTGAGGAGGAAGATCAGAGAAGGCAAGGACAGCTTCAGGAAGAAGATGGAGGACAAGCTGCAACAGAGCGACATCGGCGGGGTCTGGAGAAACCTCAAAACCATCTCTGGGCTCCAGAATACCTCCTCCCAGGCCACGGTGGGCAGGGAGTGGGCGAACAATCTGAACCTGTTTTTTTTAACAGGTTTGACCAACTGCCCTCCCCCCCGCCTGCACACCAACCACTACTGCCTCTAAAGGCATCAAGACCTGCTGTCCGCACCCCACTCCACCAACACCCCCCACTCCCTGCACACAGCCCCCCAACCTGACCCTCACTAAGACCCAGGTGAGAATAGAGCTGAGGAAGATCAAGGCGAGGAAGGCCTCGGGACCGGACGGCATCAGCGCAAAGCTCCTCAAGTCCTGCGCAGACCAGCTGTGTGGGATTGTGGAGCACATCTTCAACCTGAGCCTGAAGCTGGGGAGGGTACCACAGCTGTGGAAAACATCTTGTGTGGTACCCGTACCAAAGACTTCCCACCCCAGAGACCTGAACAGCTACAGACCAGTGGCCCTGACGTCTCACATGATGAAGACCCTGGAGAGACTGCTCCTTGCTCACCTCCGCCCCCTAGTGGGACCAGCGATGGATCCACTCCAGTTCGCCTACCAGCATGGCATCGGGGTGGAGGACGCAGTGATCCTCCTCCTTCACCGTTCCCTGTCCCACCTGGAGAAGCCTGGGAACGCGGTGAGGATCATGTTCTTTGACTTCTCCAGTGCTTTCAACACCATCCAACCAATGATCCTGAGGGGCAAGCTGCTGTGTGCAGGGGTGGACCAGCACCTGTCATCATGGATCCTGGACTACCTCACAAACCAGCCACAGTTTGTGAGAACCCAGGATTGTGTGTCCGACACGATCATTGGCAGCACGGGGGTCCCCAGGGAACGGTTTTGGCTCCCTTCCTGTTCACCCTTTATACTGCGGACATCTCACACAGCACAACACACTGCCACCTACAGAAGTTCTCTGACAACTCTGCGATTGTCGGCCTCATCTCCAACGGAGATGAAGCTGAGTACAAAGGACTTATCCAGGACTTTGTGGACTGGTGCCATTGGAACTGCCTCCAGATCAATGCGAGGAAAACTAAGGAGCTGGTGGTGGACTGCCACAGGCAAGGACAACCCCTCACAGCACCAGTAAACATCAGGGAACAGACATTGAGATGGTGACATCCTACAAGTACCTGAGTGTTCATCTGAACAATAAACTAGACTGGACACACAATACCGACGCACTCTTCAAAAAGGGACAGCACAGGCTGTTCCTACTGAGGAGGCTCAGGTCTTTTGGTATTCAAGGGGCGCTTCTGAAGACATTCTACGACATGGTGGTGGCATCAGCCATCACTTTTGGAGTGGTCTGCTGGGGCAACAGCATCACAGCGGCAGACAGGAAGAGACTGAACAAAGTGATCAAGAAAGCTAGCTCTGTCCTGGGGCAACACCCCAGTACAGGAGATAGGAGAGAGAAGGATGGTGGCCAAACTGTCATCTCTGCTGAAGTCCGAGTCCCACCCTATGCAGGACATACTGAACGCACTGAGGAGCTCATTTAGCAGTAGACTACATCATCCTAGGTGCGCAACCGAGAGGTTTCGCAGGTCCTTTCTACCTACGACTGTCAGACTTTGTAACCTAAGCAGGGCTGCTCGCAGAGATAGCAAAAAAATGTGACGACCTAATAGTATTGAATGCAAAAGACGCAACTGACTTACACAAATGGTCCCCTCCAGTATACAACAAGGACAATATCAGTCGCTACGGAGGGTGACAATATGTATGGGTACATATTCATATTCAACCTAAATAGACGGTTATGCTGTTTATTCCATCCAGCCACAACTCTCCGCACTGTGTATATACAGACGTGGACAAAATTGTTGGTACCCCTCTGTTAATGAAAGAAAAACCCACAATGGTCACAGAAATAACTTGAATCTGACAAAAGTGGTAATAAATAAAAATTCTATGAAAATTAACCAGTGAAAATCAGACAATGCTTTTGAATTATGGATCAACAGAATTATTTTTATTTATTATTTTTATTATTTTATTTATACTGTATATCTATGTGTACATATGTATATTCACTGCTCTTATTTTCTTATCTTCTAAATTATTGCTCTGAGTGTTGCTATCCTGTGCTGTTGCAATCCTGGAATTTCCCCATTGTGGGACTAATAAAGGCTTATCTTATCTTATCTTAAAATGTACTTGCCTTAAGCACCTTAATGATGACCATGCAGCCAACTTGTCTCACTCTGCTCATCTAACAGTCGCATGTGCCACGCCTGGGCGGAGCTTTGTTTAAAATCAATTCGCTCAAATTGAACTCTATCAAATAACCCCAACATTGGACATCATTTAAATCAGGAGAGAGCGAAAAGTACACTTTGAGAGTCAGTATCAACTCTGAAATGTTTGACCCCCAAATTTTAACTCCAATTTTTGCTGTGCACCTTTCTTAAAGCTGTAAATGCCACGTACAGACTGCATGTCAAAAATCTTTTTTACGTGCCTGTGTATGTTTTCTCTGAGTGACAAAACGTGCAATTTAACATTTTTTTGCTGAGACTGGGCTTGACATTTACCTTGTTTTGGACAGAGGGTTTTGTCCTTTGATTTGAGAACCAATTTAAAATGGTTTGTTGCCCTTGTGGAGCTTTTTTCATTTTCTCTCACTTGTGAGCTGAATGCATTCTATATGAGCATCCCCACCAGCCGCCCGTAACTGACTCCCACTCAGTGTTGCCACATGGGAAATGGAGAAATATCATACTGGCACTTTAAAATTATCATATTTTGACCCAAACTATTGCATGTGTGGTCTATATTAATCATATATTCCATAACCTACATATGTTGAAGCATGTGGAAATGTTTGGTAATTACATATGTAAAGCAACTTCACACCTCTGAAAGGACAAAGGTTCTCAACCGCCAAGTGAAGAACAAAGACGTTCCCAGACACTGCGGTGGAGACCGGAGGAGCTACCCTCACCCCCTGGGCGAGGAGAGGAAATACCAAGACAATGGGGGGATTAAGATAATGAGGGATGTCAGCCTTTGTTATGCATGTCTTTTGTTATGTGCAAGTATAAAGTCAGTGAGCCGGAGATATTCGGTCTCTTTTCCTTCTACCACCTCTGCACTGAATGAGACTTGTTAGGAGAGCTGATAAATAAACTTTGGTTTATATATCAAATCGCCTCGTCATTTCAAGCTCTTCTACACTGGTGACCCTGACGCGAGTATGGACCTGAGGCGTTCCCCCGCAATCGACTCATCCGTGGCGACCCAGGCAGACGCCAGCACCCACGCAGACAGGGGAACAGATGGACGTCTTTCCCCCCCAGCAGAAGGGATTGAGAGGGCTCAACCGAGCACCAGCACCGCTGTGAGAGCCGAAGCAAGGCATTCTCACCCTGCGGACACAGCAGTGATGGTATACACGAATGCCGTCACTGTCAAGCTGCCAGACTTCTGGCAAGAAGACCCCACCTCGTGGTTTCAGCAAGCTGAAGCCCAGTTTGCACTGGCGGGCATCATGGCTGACGATACGAAATTCTATCATATCGTCTCCAAACTCGACGCCGCCACTTCGAGGTGTGTGCGGAGCATGATCCAGCGGCCGCCGGCCCAAGACAAGTATGAAATACTGAAAGCCACCATCGTGGCAAATTACGTCCCCTTAGCTGAAGAGAGAGCCGAGAAGATCCTGGCGGTCTACGGCCACAGAGGGTGCAAGCCTAAAGCCCTCATGGAGGATTTGCTGCAGCTTAAAGAAGAAGACAACGACAACTTCCTCCTTCAATTCATATTCCTCAGCACGCTGCCGCCACACATGAGAGGGACACTCGCCAACACGAGATGCAGCACCCAGCAAGACTTCCGCGTGCTCGCCAACGAAGCTCAACGGCTTGTCAACACCTGCAAGGAGCAGACACCCACAGCAGCATCCGCAGACCTCAACACTGATGCCCAGAACCACGAAGAGCCACAACCCACTGAGCAGATCCAGCCCGCGGTGACAGCGACACGGCCAAAATTTAACAGACAGAGCGACGTCTGTTATTATCATGACCGTTTCGCCGAGAAGGCTCACAAATGTGTTCCCCCCTGCAAATTTAAACGCCAAAGCCGAGAGCCGTTAACGGCAGCGGTTCTCGGCGAGAAGAATAAGCTGTTGTATGTGACGGATGGACACACCGGCAAGCAGTTCCTCATCGACACAGGAGCTCAGCTGAGTTTCGTCATGCCCTCCCACGCAGATCGAGCCATGGGCACCCGGGGCAACAGAGCGGTGGCAGCCAACGGCTCTAACATCGACACTTTCGGCGAAAAGAGCCTGCACCTCCACATCCACGGCCGTAACTACAGATGGACATTTGTTGTAGCGGCGGTGAGATTTAACTTGTTAGGCGCAGATTTTTTGTGTGCACATGGGTTATTAGTGGATCTAGCAAACAGGCGCTTGGTTAATGCACTGTCCTTTGCTTCTATTCCATGCTCAGCTCGAGTTTCTCCACCACCTGTGCAGGCTAACGTCACCACAGCAGGAGGTAAGTTTGAGCAACTCCTCACCCAATTTTCAGCACTCACAATTCCCAAATTCTCAGCCACAGTGGCTAAACACGGGGTTGAACACTTTATTCCCACAACGGGCCCACCCGTATTTGCCAAAGCTCGCCGCTTAGACGCGGCCAAGCTCAACATAGCACGGGACGAGTTTACGACCCTTGGAAAATTGGGCATTGTTAGACGCTCGAAGAGCCCTTGGGCCTCGCCACTTCACATGGTTCCGAAATCCGACGGTTCTTGGAGACCGTGCGGAGATTACCGCAGATTAAACAATGCTACAGCACATGACCGCTACCCAATTCCTCACATTCAAGATTTTTCACTACATCTGGCGGGCGCGCGCATTTTTTCAAAAATAGACTTAGTCCGCGGTTATCATCAAGTCCCAGTCCGAGCGGAGGACATTCCTAAAACAGCTGTAATAACCCCTTTCGGTCTTTTTGAATTTCTGCGAATGCCTTTCGGCCTCAAAGGCGCTGCTCAAACTTTTCAACGAATGATGGACGCAGTATTACGCGACCTTCCTTTTGTCTTCGTCTACCTCGACGACATGCTGGTAGCCAGCTCGTCTGAGGAAGAACACGAGCAGCACCTCACTACGGTTTTTCAGAGGCTAGAAGAGCACGGGCTGATAATCAATCCAGCCAAATGCAAATTCGGCATGTCACAAATTGATTTTTTAGGACACAAAGTCTCTCCGAAGGGGGCAGTTCCACTTCCAGACAAAGTTCACGCGATAAAAAGCTTCCCACGGCCACAGACGGTCAAATCGCTACAAGAATTTTTAGGAATGGTTAATTTTTACAACCGTTTCCTCCCCCACGCAGCTCAGCTCATGCAGCCACTATATGACGCGCTCAAAAAAAAGAAAGCTTCCAACGCGGTCGAATGGACCCCGGAGCGCGAACACGCCTTCGCAGAAGTAAAGAGCGCTCTAGCTAACGCCACATTGTTAGTTCACCCAGATCCCTCGGCCCGCATCGCGCTAACCACAGACGCTTCGGACCTGGCTATAGGGGCAGTTGTAGAACAGCATGTCAGCGGGATCTGGCAACCTTTAGCATTCTTTAGCAAATCGCTAAAACAAACTGAACGTAAATACAGCACTTTTGACAGGGAGCTGCTAGCGCTTCATTTATCCATCCGCCACTTCCAGTTCTGGTTAGAAGGGCGGAGTTTCACGGCTTTTGTAGACCATAAACCGCTCACCTTTGCTATGGCTAAAATTTCAGAACCATGGTCAGGCAGGCAACAAAGACAGCTGGCTGCGATTTCAGAGTTCACCACAGACATTCGACACGTGGCAGGCAAACTTAACGTGGTAGCAGACTGCCTCTCTCGCGCTGTGACATCACCAGAGCACGAGGAGACAGATTATACTGCCTCAGCAGCAGAACTCTTCACTAACGCAGACACATACGCAGCATCTATCCATGCAGGGATAGATTATGCAGCCATGGCAGAGGAACAAAGCAGTGACGCGGACGTGCGCGCACTCCTGTCTGGACCAACAGGGTTAAGGCTGGAGAAAAAGGGTCTACGCGACGGCGTGCCCCCCCTAATATGCGATGTTTCAATCGGCCGACCTCGCCTGTTAGTACCAGCTACATGGCGCCGCCGTATTTTCGACGCAATTCACTCCCTCGCGCACCCAGGTGTGCGCGCCTCGGTTAAAATGGTCGCCGAAAAGTTTGTGTGGCCAGGCCTGTGCAAAAACGTAAAAGAATGGGCAAAAACTTGCATTTCTTGTCAGTGCGCCAAAATACACAGACACACAAGCCCCTCTGGAGCCTTTTCCAATCCCTGCTAGAAGGTTCGACCACGTTCATGTCGACCTCGTGGGACCACTACCTTCCTCCCAGGGTTTCACACACCTGTTAACAATGATAGACCGCACCACACGCTGGCCAGAGGCAGTCCCTCTAGCGGCAACCACAGCGGAGGAAGTCGCTCGCGTCTTTTTGACAAACTGGGTAGCACGGTTCGGCGTCCCATCGGACATCACGTCAGATAGGGGGCCTCAATTTGTCTCAGAGCTTTGGTCAGCCATGTCCAGCAGCTTAGGGGCAACAATTCATCGCACCACCGCTTATCACCCTCAGGCTAATGGGTTATGCGAGCGTTTTCACAGGTCTTTAAAGGCTGCCCTCAGAGCCTCACTAACGGATACAAATTGGGTAAATAAACTTCCCTGGGTTTTATTGGGGTTGCGTGCTGCGCCTAAAGAGGATCTAGACGCCTCTCCTGCAGAACTAGTTTTTGCACAACCTCTCAGGCTCCCAGGTGAATTTTTACCAGAGAACCCAGAGCCAGGGCACCTTCCAGTCCCAAGGTTTTTAGGCAGCAACGGACCGGACTCTCTCCCCGGTCCAGCTCATCACTCCTTCCCACGGGTTTTTGTCCCTCAAGCTTTAAAAAACGCTGAGTTCGTTTTTGTTAGGCATGAAGCTTTAAAACCAACTTTCCGCCCAGCATACGATGGGCCATTCAGAGTGCTGGAACATGGTGATAAACACTTTGTGCTTGATTTTGGGGATAGAAAAGAAACAGTCAGCATTGACAGACTTAAGCCTGCCTTCTTGTTGAAAGACGAGCCTGCACAGTTGGCGAGAGCACCTCGGCGGGGTAGACCCCCCAAGAGAAAAGACTCAGCCCCCCGGCAGGGAACAATTAACCACTCTCCTTCCCACACTGCAGATTCCTCACAAGAAGGTCCCAGCAGGACGCCTAAACCAACCTACAGCAGTTTTGGGAGAAGATTAAAACCCAGACAGCACAGGGACTGATGCAAACCACTCCACAATTGTTCACTAATTGTGCTGCAACAGTTTAGGACTGACTTATGATTTTACTATGCTGTTATGATTACCACTGAACTCTCTTAAGAGCATGGCTGCTGGAAAGTTTCTTCTGTGGCAAGAGATGTAACACTTAGTATGTCATAGTAATTATCTTAGACTGTGAACCTTTCTATTGTCCTTTCTTAGTTGTTTGGGGGGCCTGTGGTCTATATTAATCATATATTCCATAACCTACATATGTTGAAGCATGTGGAAATGTTTGGTAATTACATATGTAAAGCAACTTCACACCTCTGAAAGGACAAAGGCTCTCAACCGCCAAGTGAAGAACAAAGACGTTCCCAGACACTGCGGTGGAGACCGGAGGAGCTACCCTCACCCCCTGGGCGAGGAGAGGAAATACCAAGACAATGGGGGGATTAAGATAATGAGGGATGTCAGCCTTTGTTATGCATGTCTTTTGTTATGTGCAAGTATAAAGTCAGTGAGCCGGAGATATTCGGTCTCTTTTCCTTCTACCACCTCTGCACTGAATGAGACTTGTTAGGAGAGCTGATAAATAAACTTTGGTTTATATATCAGATCGCCTCGTCATTTCAAGCTCTTCTACAGTATGTACAAAAATAACTTGAAAAATCACAGGCTAGGACAGTGCATTTAAAAAACAAAGCAATTCTATATGTGTGGAACTGCAGTAACCTAAGGAATAAACACCGAGGCTCAGCCATTTGAATGAAACAACTACATTATGCATTGTCACAATTAAACACACCCACCCACACAGAGAATTGCATCTCTTTGCACAATCACTGCTTCCATCCTTAAATGTAGGGTCTAACTCCCAGGCAGGGCGATAAACCTGCTGTGCCTGACAGAAGTGCTTTGTTTTCTTTTTTAATATATTTTATTTTAAACATTTTTCGACATAACATAGAACAAACCCACTACAAAACGCCCAACACCGCCATATGAAACAATTACAAAACATGGAGTCATCTCGTTCAAATGAAAAACACCAAAAGATAACAGGTAATACTAAACACAGAAACACCATGTACTGACTGACAGGATAAATGGGGTACTTAACAAAAGACAAAGTAGACAAACGACTCACAAAAAAAAAAAAAAAAAAGGCACGGATTGGGCAACGACCGCGACGTTGCAATGCTGAGTGTAACCAGGTTTATAATTAAAGATACCATAAAGCAGCAGTTTGTATAATTCAAGTGATGTTTTGGTCTCACTAAGCAATGTCAGAAATGGTTTCCACATCTTTTGAAAGTAATCTTGTGAATTATGTTTACTGTAGTGGATCTGTTTCATCTTGGATATAGAAAGCATTTCGTTAAGCCACCTCTTAAAGCAGGGTGGCGTTGGTAACTTCCAGTTTAATAAAACAAATTTCTTAGCTGCAACCATGCCAGTTTTGATTACTTGCTTTTGATGGGAGGGAAGTGTCCTTGTCTTATCAGAACAGCCAAATATTGCCAAATTACAGTCTGGTTGAATATTAATTCTAAATTGTTTAGAAAACCATGTGAATATATCTGACCAAAAGTTGCTAAGTGCAGGCCAGTGCCGGAACAGATGTGATAATGAGCCCTCTGCGGTGCTACATCTATCACAAAAGGGAGAAACAGAGTCATATGTCTTGTGAAGCTTAGTTTTAGAGTAGTGCAATCTGTGTAGGACTTTAAATTGGATTGATCTACAGTATATCTGGAGTTAATAGAGCAGCTCTTAATACATGTCAAACCTTCTTCCCACAATTCCTCTGAAATTGGGACACCTAGATCTCCAGCCCAGGCCTCCCTGAAACGACTGGCATCCACTGGTTCTGTAAAGACAGAAACAAAGCAAGAGATCAGATGTTTAGAATTTGGTTGCAAGAGAAGTAGATCATAGAAGATGTGGCTCTTAGGTTTGATTATGAATTCTGAGACGTGCTCCCATATAAAATGACGTATTTGAGGGAAACGATAAAAATGTGAATGAGGGAGACAGTATTTATCCTGCAGCTGAGTAAACAATGCAAATTTATTGTCTATATAGAAGTGTCCAACACAGCACAGTCCTCTCTCTTTCAAGTCCACAAACACTTTGTCTATCAGTGCTGGTTTAAACAGGATATTATGTGTGATAGGAGTGTGCACTGAGACACTTGGTAGCCCAAGAACTCTTTTCATTTGGCTCAGAATCTTGAGGGTATTTCTGAGGACAAAGTTGTAGCTAGATAATTTGTTGTGAGGCACACCAAACAAGAGTAGACGTGGAAGAGAGGTTCCCAACGCTGATCTGGACTCAATTTTTAGCTATTTTGGAGTAGTAGCGGCCCAGTCGTCTTCAGGGAAGTCCCGCTGTCAAAAAGCAAGAACCCTCGCATTTGCAGCTCAATAGTAATGCCTAAATACAGGAAGACCAAGGCCACCTTTGTTTCCATCTTTCTGTAGGTGGATTTTGGAGACACGGGGTGGTTTATTAGCCCAAACAAAGGAGAGGATGACTGAATCTAACTGTTTAAAGAAAGATAAGGGAAGATTAATAGGAAGGTTCTAGAAAAGATGCAAAAACCTTGGCAGTACAACCATTTTTATGGCATTGATGCAGCCAGTTAATGAGAGGTGAAGGAGTCTCCATTTTCTGATGTTATCTTTTAGATCATCAATCATGCCCAAGTAGTTCAGTTTCATTAAAAACTTGGGGTTTCTGGGAATTTTAAGTCCAAGATAGGTAAAATGAGTAATGACCAACTAAATGGTAAAGAATTCAGAAATGTAGGGCTCCAATTGTTTGCCAAGGGCATGAATTCGCTTTTGTCCCAGTTAATTGTATATCCTGATAGCTTACTAAAGGATTGACTAAAGGATTGGTTCCAAGGTTGTCATAGCCAGGAGCGGCACTGGGGTTAAGCTCCCAGTGCTCATAAAATGCTCCTTATGGCGTGCGTCTCGAAAAGCCTCTGACAACTAAGTCCAACTCCTAGCCTGCCCATGTGGTTTAGTCTCTAAGCCCGGCGGAACTGCTTTTACTAATAGGAGAAGGGGCGAGGGCGGATCTCTGGCGCCTTAAAACCAGATGCTTCGGGTAGATGGTGGCTTGTCAACCTGGGAAGGTAGCTCATGTAGGGGAAGGTAAACCCTGATTTCAAACCTCCGCTGCCTTGCGGCACACCCGGTCACGGGAAAGGCTTCGGGAGTCAACCCTGAGGAAAAATCCAGAGTTGGAGCCCCTAAGGCAGTTCTCTGTTGTGCTCAACATCATTCTGGCAGCTCCTGCGACGGCGCTGGTGCCAAACTGTAGGAGCCCTGCTGTTCCTTTGGATTCATCAGTGACGTGGAGAGGGGGGACATGCTGCATGGGCAACATCTTGTCCTCCATATCTTCCTGCCCAGGCTTGAATCCTACCAACGCCCAATGCTGGAAGGTATAACACTGGATCACTGGAGAGGACACTCCAGCTTCACCTTTGGTGTAGACAAAACACGGGGAATGGCAGTTACTGGTTATAAGCCACCGCTCAATTGGTGTAGAGCATGGCGCCAGGGGTTGTTCCCGATGGTGGGAGAGATCATCGGATCTCACTGGACGGCTACCGCCCGCCTCAAGCTGGGCAGCCCCCAGCCAATAAGGTGTTGTCCCGCCACAGCTTGCTTTCCTCATTGGGTGCATGGGGATGAGGAGAATTCCGAACAGCAGGCTGAGAACCTTCGCACCAGGCAAGACAAAAAAACAAAAGAGACCAACTCTAAAACTGGGAACTTGGAACGTCCGCACTATGATGACAGGACTCGCTGCTAACCTCAAGGACATCAACAACACCAGGAAGACTGCCATCATCAATAATGGGCTGAAGAGACTGGGAGTGGATATCGCCACTCTCCAGGAAACACGGTTGGCTGACGCAGGCACACTGAGAGAGAAGGACTACACGTTCTACTGGCAGGGAAAGGACAGTGACGAACACAGGGAACACGGAGTGGGCTTCGCAGTGAAGAACACCTTGCTGAAGATGGTGGAACCGGGCAGCAATGGCTCTGCACGACTCCTCACCCTCCGCCTCAACACCACACAAGGCCCAGTCACCCTCGTCAGTGTGTATGCCCCAACACTGACAGCCACACCAGAGGCAAAAGACGAGTTCTACGAGAATCTCGCAACAACTGTCAGGATCATCCCCAACTCTGAACAACTCATTCTCCTTGGAGACTTCAATGCCAGAGTGGGTGCTGACCACGACTCCTGGCCCTCCTGTCTTGGACCATTTGGCGTGGGCAGAATGAACGACAGCGGACAGCGGCTGCTCAAGTTCTGCACATATCACAATCTGTGCATCACAAATTCGTTCTTCAAGACCAAGGCCCAACACAAGGTTTCCTGGTGACATCCGCGCTCAAAGCACTGGCACCAGCTGGACTTGATCCTGACCAGGCGCACCTCAATGAAGAACGTGCTAATCACCCGTTCATTCCAGAGTGCAGATTGTGACACAGACCATTCATTGGTGTGTTGCAAGGTCAAGCTGCAGCTGAAGAAATTCCATCGTGCTAGACAGCCTGGAAAGGCATGGATTGACACCAGCAAGATGGCCCAACCAGAATTTGTTGAGCAGTTTGCCTCCACCTTTGAGAAGGAACTTGGTGTACCACAATCTGCAAAGCAGAAGTGGGAAGAGCTGCGAAACATCATCCACTGCACAGCCTTGGCTACCTTTGGGAGGAAGACCTCGAAGTCACAGGACTGGTTTGATGCCAAGTTGACCGAGATGACCCCTGTCATTGAAGCCAAGCGCTCAGCACTTGCTGAGTACAAGAAGTACCCAAACGAGAAGAATCTCCAGATTCTCAGGGCTGCGAGAAGCAAAGTTCAGCAGACTGCTCGGCGCTGTGCCAACAAGTACTGGACTCAGCTCAGCCAAGACATTCAAACCGCTGCCATAACAGGGAACATCCGTGGTATGTACGATGGCATCAAGAAAGCACTTGGTCTGGCTCAGAGCAAGACAGCCCCCCTCAAATCCTCCACTGGGGAGATGATCACAGAAAAGAACAAGCAGATGGAGAGATGGGTGGAACACTACTCTGACCTCTACTCCAGACAGAACACCGTGACACCGTCAGCCCTTGATGCCATCGACTGCCTGCCATCCATGGACGAACTTGATGCCGAGCCAACCATCGACGAACTCAGCAAGGCCATTGATAGCTTGGCCGCTGGCAAGGCACCCGACAACGACGGCATACCCCCCGACCTGATCAAGCACTGCAAGACCGCCCTACTGCTGCCATTGCATGACGTCCTCTGCCAGTGCTGGAAGGAAGGTGCCGTACCACAGGACATGAGGGATGCCAAGATCATCACCCTCTACAAAAACAAAGGGGAGAGAAGCGACTGCAACAACTACAGGGGCATCTCCCTCCTCAGCGTTGTTGGCAAAGTCTACGCACGAGTTGTTCTCGTTCGTCTACAGAAACTTGCCGAACGTGTCTACCCCGAGTCTCAGTGTGGCTTCCGCGCTGAGCGATCAACGGTAGACATGATATTCTCCATCCGCCAACTCCAGGAGAAATGCAGAGAACAGAACATGCCCCTGTACGTCGCCTTCATCGACCTCACCAAAGCGTTCGATCTGGTCAGCAGAGAGGACCTTTTCAAAATCCTGCCAAAGATAGGATGCTCACCAAAGTTGCAAAGCCTCATCGAATCGTTTCACACCAACATGCAGGGGATAGTGCAGCACGACGGCAACGTCTCAGAGCCATTCAACATACGCAGCGGAGTGGAACAGGGCTGTGTACTTGCGCCAACCCTCTTTGGGATTTTCTTTTGCTTAGCTCCTGAGGCATGCCTTCAGAACAGCAACAGAGGGAATCTACCTGCACACAAGATCTGACGGCAGGCTTTTCAACCTCGCCCGCCTGAAAGCCAGAACCAAAGTACGCAAGGCTCTAATCAGAGACATGCTGTTCGCAGACGACGCTGCAGTCGCAACCCACACACAGCAGGAGCTTCAGACCCTGATGGACCGCTTCTCCCAGGCATGCAAGGACTTCGGGCTTACCATCAGCCTGAAGAAGACTAAAGTCTTGGCGCAAGGCGCGGAAGCACCACCAACCATCACTATCGACGACTACGAGCTGGAGGTCGTGAATCAGTTCACGTACCTGGGGTCCACGATCAGCAACAACCTCTCCTTTGATACAGAGATCGACAAGAGGATTGGAAAATCAGCCTTCACACTCGCTCGCCTCACCACACGAGTGTGGGAGAATCCCAAACTCTCTGTCAAGACGAAGATGGCAGTGTACAATGCCTGCATCATCAGCACACTGCTCTATGGGAGTGAGACATGGACAACATACGCCTGGCAGGAAAAGAGACTGAACTCCTTCCACTTGCGCTGCATTCGCCACATCCTGGACATATCCTGGCAGGACAAAGTGTCCAGCACAGAAGTTCTGTCCCGTGCCGGCCTTCCCTCCATGTTCACTCTACTCAGGCAGCGCAGGCTCCGCTGGCTAGGCCACATTCACCGTGTGGAGGATGGCAGAATCCCCAAAGACGTCCTCTACGGAGAACTGGCGACTGGCAGGAGAGACGTTGGCCGCCCACAGCTGCGCTTTAGAGACGTCTGCAAGAGAGACATGAAGGCCCTGGAGATCAACACAGAGCGCTGGGAGGACCTTGCAACGGACCGCTCCAAATGGAGAGGCACCCTGACCAGACAGCTCAAGACGCGTGAAGAGAGACTGACTGCTGCAGCAGATGAAAAAAGGGCCCGCAGGAAGAACCGCCACAGACCCAGCAGCACGGAGACCACCCACAAGTGCGACCTGTGTGACAGGGACTGCCATTCGCGCATCGGCCTGTTCAGCCACAGGCGGTGCTGTTCCAGCACAGTAGACATTTAGGATTCTCTTCCATGGTCATCATAGACCGACGGAGGCCGACGACGACTAAAGGATTTTATGTAATTCAACAAATTGGGAACTGAAACTACTAGATCTGATAGACAAATCAAGAAATGATCTGCATCTAGATTCACAAGACTTTCGACATTGCTTAGTCTTACGCTGTGAATACCTGGGTGGCTCCTGATTCCAATTGCCAAAGGTTCCAAAGCAATATCAGAGAGGAGGTCTCCCTGCCTCACCCCTCACTTCAGCTCAAAAGATTGGGATTTATCTGTATTAGTGAGAATGGAGGATGTTGGGTGAGAGTAAATTATTTTAACCCACTCTATAAAATTCACTTCAAATCCAAAACATTTCAGTGACTCAAACGTAAAGGGCCATTCAATTTGATCGAATGCCTTTTGAGCATCTAAAGATAGATTGGCACCCTGTATGTTCTCATTGTGAGCAGAATATATTGCATTCAACAGCAGATGAACATTACTAAATGAAAACCTATTTGGGAAAAAGCCATTTTGATTAGGATGCAAGATTGAGATGATATGATTGCTTAGCTTTGTGGCCAAAACCTTTGTTATTATTTTCTGGTCACAATTCAAGAGAGCGACGGGTCTGTAACTTGCAGGATTAGTTTCTTCTTTTCCTGTTTTCAAACGCAAACAAATATTTGCATTGTAAAGCGAGTTAGGAAATCTCTTTTGTTTTTCCGTGAGTCATTCACCATTCTTAACATAAGGGGAGCAACTTTTTCATGAAACGCCTTATAAAATTCACACCCAAAGCAATCTGGGACAGCAGTTTTTCTGGAAGGGAAAGCTCGGATAACATTTAAAAGATCAGTTTTGGAAGAGTCTAGAGTTTTGCAGAGTCTAGATCTTCTCTTGCATCATCATCTAACAGGAATATTTTAGTTGGCGAAAAAGTCTGCAAAATGTGCTTCAGTAGCCTGCACTTTGCTGGAATACAATTCTTTATAGAAGTTTTTAAAGCAGGAATTTATTTCTTTTGGATTTGTAATTAAAGTACCAGATTTGGATTTGATCCTATGGATAGCTTTACTAGCCCGCTCGCCCAGGTTCAAAATGTTTCTCTTTAAGTTTTAGCAGAAGGTTACCAATATGCCTACTAAGAATACTGTTATATTCATATTTCAGTTTTAAGATGTTATTGTAGTCTGATTGAGAGAGAGAAGATCTGTATGTCTCTTCAAGTACAAAAAGTGTTTTTTTCAATGTCCCTAAGGCGGCTATTAAGTTCTTGTTTTTTTTTGAGGATTCAAAAGAGATAATGTGGCCCCGCATCACAACTTTAAATGCTTCCCATAAGATGGAGTCAGATACCTCATTATTATCATTGACAGCAATAAATTCATCAATCTGTGTAGACATGTATTCAATAAAATACTGTTCTTGGAGGAGAAGAGGGTTGAAACGCCAACTATACTTCTGTGTAGACAGAATATTTTTAAATTGAAGTGATACTGGACTATGATCAGAAATAAAGATATTATGGTATGTGGAGTTGGTAGTGTGAGGCAATAATTTAGATGACACAATAAAATAGTCAGTCCTAGTGTAAGATTTATGGACATGGGGAAAAAAAGGAAAAAATCATTGTTGGTGGGATGTTGAAGTCTCCATACATCAACCATGTTCATTGATTTAATTAAATAAGATGATAAGCCTTTATTAGTCCCAAATCATTCACTCAAATCATTTAGTACCTGCACTGAGGCAATAGTGGGAGGTGGTTTAGTTGATAATCGGTCTAAAAAGGGGTCCAGATAGCAATTAAAGTCACCTCCAGTAATGACACTGGAGCTGGAAATGGGTATAATATCAAACGCTTTTAAGAAAAAAATATGGATTATGAATGAATGAATGAATGAATTTATTTATTTCGGATAGTACATTAGTACATTACAGGTTAAAAGAAACTGTATAATATAACAACAAGGTCAAATTAAACAAAGACTCCTTCTACTATACAATTCCACGTGAGTTATCCGAAATGGGTGATGGCTGAAGCCGCAGCTTATATTGCCCACCCATATTCCATCCAAGAATTCAAAGGAGAAAAAAGAGAAAACAAGACAAGAGCGATTACAATTTAAAACAAGGCTAAGACAAAATATGACTGAGAGAAAAAGAAAACTGAGCTAGTCTAAGTTAAGCGGTTACTATTCAAAAACAAATCTAAGACATAGTGTCACAGAGAAAAAAGAAAAACTAAGCTATAACACAACACAGGCTGGAAATGTCAATCCTTATGTGAGTTTACATGTCGTCTTGTAAATATGTTTGGAGTATTTCTTCCTTTAGTTTTTGTTTAAATTGTCCAAGCTTTGTACATGATTTTAATTCAGGTCCAAAATCGTTCCATAATCTGACACCTTGCACTGAAATACAGTGTTGCTTGGTAGTTGTTCTCACTGTAGGCTTTTGAAATATACATGTTCCTCTGAAGTGATATCGTTTCTCCCTTGTTTGGAACAACTTTTGGATATTAGCGGGCAGTGATAGATTCTTCACTTTGAACATTATTATTGCGGTTTTAAAGTCGATCAGATCTTTCAACTCGAGAGTTTTTTGTTTAAGAAAAAGTGGGTTTGTTGGTTCCCTGTAAGCTGCTTTGTTGATTATTCTAATAGCTCTCTTTTGAAGCATAAAGAGTGGATATATGTTTGTTTTATATGTATTTCCCCATACTTCATTACAATATGTCATGTATGGGAGTATTAATGAATGATACAAGGTGTATAGTGTGGGTTGATTCAGCAAATTTTTCACTCTGTGTAATATTGCAATTGATTTGGATACTTTACCTTTTATATAATTAATATGTGGCTTCCAACACAGTTTGTTATCAATTATTACTCCAAGGAATTTAGTTTCGGATACCCTTTCAATCTCTACACCATTTACACTGAGTTTGGGTACTGGGTAGTTGTGATGGTTGTTAAAGACTATAAATTTTGTCTTGCTTAAATTGAGCGTTAATTTGTTTGAATCAAACCACAGTTTCAGCTTTCCTAATTCCTTTCCGAGTGTATCCAGAAGTTGTTCCAAATTGTTTCCACTGCATAGCAGGTTAGTGTCATCAGCAAACAATATTAAGTCCATTTTTTCTGAAACTTTACATATATCATTTATATACATATTGAATAATAATGGTCCCAAAACTGAACCCTGTGGGACTCCACAGGTGACCTTCAGTAGCTCTGAGTTTTTGTTGTTAACACATACAAACTGATATCTATTCTTTAAGTAACTTCTTAACCAGGACAGTGCTACCCCTCTGATACCACTATTTTGTAGTTTCTTTAATAATAGATTGTGATCTACTGTATCAAATGCTTTTTTAAGATCCAGGAATACTCCAACTGAATACTCTTTATTTTCAATGGCTGTTGATATTTTTTCTGTAAATTCCATTAAGGCATATGCTGTTGTCCTTTTGTGTCTGAACCCATATTGCTGCTCACACAATAAATCATTCTTCAGTATGAAGTTGTCAATTCTCTCATAGAATATTTTTTCAAGTATCTTGGAAAATTGCGGTAATAGTGAAATTGGTCTGTAGTTGGAGAGTTCCCCTCTGTCGCCTGTCTTGTAAATCGGAATTACTTTAGCTATTTTCATTGCATTGGGAAATATACCTGATTGGAGAGACAGGTTACAGATATACGTCAGTGGTTTCACTATGCATTCGATAACAGTTTTGACTAGTAGCATATCAATACCATCGCAGTCAGTAGATGTTTTACTTTTGAACGATTTAACAATTTCAATGACCTCTCTTTCGTCTGTGTTCTTTATGAAGATGGTGTCTTTTACAGCAGTGTTATTGCATATTGAATCACCTGTTGGCACCGTAGTGGGTATTTCTCGGGCCAGTTTAGGTCCAATGTTAACAAAAAAATTATTAAATTCATCTGCAGGTGAAGCTATATTCACATTCGGAGTCGATTTATTATTTTTTGGAATGTTAGTTGGGTAGCTGGTATTTCTGCTTTTATTTCCAAGGATACTGTTGATTATTGTCCATGTATTTTTAATATTGTCTTTGTTTTTTTCCAGTTCTTTACTGTAATAGTCTCTTTTACTACATCTTATTATATATGTTAACTTATTTTTGTATGTTTTATACCGCTGCTCTGCTTCTTTTGTCCTTTTCTTTATGAAAGCTTTATATAATAAATTTTTCTTTTTACACGCCTTTTGTAGTCCTTTGGTTAGCCATGGTTTGTCAGTAAATTTGTGTTTAAGCTTTTTTTTAACTAATGGGCAGTTTTTTTCATAAAGAGTGGTTACAATGTTTGTAAATGTGTCATAGGCTTCATTTACATCTGATACATCGACTTCTGTCCAGTCTTGCTTCAGCAAGTCCTCTTTAAAAGAACTGATTGCGTTTGGTGATTTGTGTCTGAACGATTTTGAGATTTTTTCTGGGTTGGGCCCCGTGTGGCCATGGATAAGTGCAAAGATTGGCAAGTGGTCGCTTATATCATTTATCAATAATCCACTTTCTATTTTCTTGTCGAGAACATTGACAAACAGGTTGTCAATAAGTGTAGCAGAGTGAGCTGTGATTCTACTGGGATGTGTTATTGTGGGATATAGACTCATGCTGTACATAGAGTTCATGAACTCTGTAACTACATTTTGTTGATGTGGACTAAGTAGATCAATATTGAAATCTCCACAAATTGCTACCATTTTCTTACTAGTAATACTATTGTACAGCTCGACTAATTTATCTCTGAATGTCTCAATGCAAGTTCCCGGCGTTCTGTATATGCAGCTTATGATTAGATTTTTTGTTTTGTCTAGGTCAATCTCAACAGTAACACATTCCAGAAGCCCTGGTAGTGCTGAGGACATTTCATTTACAAGCTTACATCTATATAGGTCATCAATATACAGTGCAACACCACCACCCTTTTTTTGAGATCTGTTAATGTTAAACATCTGATATCCCTCTATTGCCATCAGGGGAGCCTGGTCTGCATTAAGCCAGGTTTCAGAGACTGCTATAGCTGTGAATTTTCTGTTTAGCTGTTTTAAATAGTCCTGAATCTGTGAGAAGTTTTTGTTAAGACTTCTGCTATTGAAGTGTATTATTGACAGTTTACCATCTAATTGCACTTGACTTTTGAATTGCTTTTCAGTGTAATATTCACAGTGGTTATGAATATTATTGAAAAAGTGGTTATCAGGATCAATATCATTCTCCATCTCTTGTGGTTTATGTTCAGCATAGTGGCATATTTTTAGAGTTTGAGTTTCCTTACTCTGTGTTTCATAGTCAGTGTTCATCTGTATTTATCTAAGTCAGTAGCATCTCTGATCATTATACTTTTTGCTTGCTCAGGTGTTCCATTTAGTTTAATCCAAATTCTACAATTTCTTGTCCAGGTTGTCTGTATCTTATTATGTTTCTTTAGCATCCGTGCCTGCCGTGCTAATTCAGCGTTTTTTTTTGTCAGGTGTTCATTTAGGTAAACTTGAGTTTCCTTTAGTTTTTTGGCCTGCCTCAGTATGTCATTTTTCACCCTCCTGTTCACAAAGCGCATCACAATTGATTTCTTTGTTTTGTTATCTTTCTTCGGTAAAGCATAACAGGCTGAGATCGCATTGGCTTCTACCTTAATGTCTTTATCATTAAGGAACTGAAGCACTTGGTTTTCTAAGGACATTGATTCACTTATGGAAGCATGTTCACCACTCAGTCCTGTAGCGGCATGGGCGTACGACTGATATCTGATGTCTAGTCCACTTATAACTATGTCATCAATGCGAGAACCTTGTTCAAGATCCTCGACGCGTTGCTCCAAAAGACGCCCGTGTTGCTCCAGGTCCATAATTTTTTTGTCTTTTTCTTTTATTATTGAATGTAGGGCTTGTACCTCCTGTATTAGGTTTAATATTTTGTCCTGCTGGCTAGTCACTTTGGCCAATTCTTCTAACACAAAGTTCAGAGTTTTTTTAATTTCTTCCATTTCCTCTTTTTTGGGTGGCATTTTACTGACCTGTGGATAGAAATAAGCAGAGAATCCGGCTAGGCCTCAACTAGCTCGGTCGCTACTGGACCCGCCGCTCCTGCGCAGCTTCTCCGCCGAGTGACGCTGCTCAGCTCCGCAGATCACCGCCGTCTATCGCCGGCGCCTGCCTCCGTCTACCTGGCCAGTTATGTCGTGCATCGCTGGCGCAGCCGGAATCCACCGATCACTCAATCCACCGATCACCGGAATCACCGATCACACCAATCACACATATTATCTATATTGGGGCCATAAATATTCAGCACTGTTACTGGAAAGGTATTTATATGTCCTAAAACCATTAGGTATCTGCCGTACAGATCTAGTTTTATAGAGTCTAGGCAGAATGGAATATGTTTATGAAAAAGTATAGCCACCCCTCTAGCTTTGCAAATAAATGGTGCCTGAAAAACATGAGAAATCCAGTTTGCTCTCAGCCTACGTTGTGCATTTGCACTAATGTGTGTTTCCTGGAGGAAAATGATATCTGCCTTCAATGATTTAAGATGAGAGAAAACCTGACCTCTCTTAATTGCGTGACCAAGACCCTTCACATTCCACAGGACCAGTGTTAAATTATTGGTAATGCTGCCATATGCAACGCTATCAGTTGGTTATGTTATCCTGGATATGAAAGTAATCTGACATCAGCCCAAGTTCACACAAAAAATAACTAAAGTTATTACACATAGAACACACATCGTGGTGCAAAATAGCCCACCTGAACATAACCATGAACATCTTCTCCACCCACCCCATAAGTGCCTCCCTGATTGTGGCACACATATCCCTATATGCTTGAGACTGCTTTGTGCACAGCACAGCTGGTAGCTCCCCAACAAAAAAAAGGAAAACAAAAACAAGGCAAAGCCGGCTCAATTCCACTGCCAGTACAGTTGACTGAGAATAAAAAAGGAACACATTGACAGTCTCATTTAAAAAACGAACAGTACTGCCGAGTGTCGACAAGTTATTCCAACGACAGATGAACTCTCTTAATGAACAAATAAACATCACAGTTCTTATGACGTGGTATTTAACGTGTTAAAAAATATCATTGCCTCACCCGGCGCCATGAAAACTTTGAATTGGTCCTTATGCTTGACTCGAAGCCTTGCAGGAAAAAGGAGAGAGTGCTCCATCTTAAGCTTCCACAGCTTGCCGAGGGCCTCATTGAATTCCTGTTGTTGTCACATCACCTCAGATGTATAGTCGGGAAAAATGAGGACTTTGTTGCCTTTGTATTCCAGCTCACGCATTCTCCGAAGCTGCAGTATCAGCTCTCTTTCACAATAGAAGTGGACCCTCACAGTGATGGCATGGGGTTTGGCTCCCTCAGGAAGAGGTGGTCTCAGGGTGCGGTGTACTCGGTCAATGATCACCATGAACTGGAAGTTATCCTCACGAAGGAGCTTTGGAATGAGCGCTGCCACAAATTCCGTTGATCTACTCCTCTCTTCTCCTTCAGGCATGCCAATAATCTTGATGTTATTGTGGCATGAACGGCCTTCAGGGTCATCTACTTTGAGCTTGAGTGTGCTGTTTTCTTCTGATAATCCCTTTTCCAGGCAGCTTATATGGTTATCGTGCTCCGACATTTGCCCTTCCATGAATTCCACCTCTTCAAGTAGCTCAGTTTGAGTGTTTTGTAGAGCTTGCAGGGTCCGGTCCAATTTATCAAACCTGTTGTTCATGCGGTTGAGAATGTTATTTGAGATTTTCTCCCAAATCAGCAGTAGTTCATCTTCATCACCACGGTCATTGTCAGAGGGATTGCTGGGAGGCACTCCACTAGCATAGCTTGCCAGGCTAGTGCTATTAGCATTAGCTGAAGTTGGTTGAGGCAAGTTGCTTCGTTTAGACATCTTTTTTAGCATACTCTCCTAATAGTGCCAATGTAGCAAGCTCCCCATGTTGAGGGAATGTCCAAGGCCAGTAAAGTAAGGAATAAACCTGCCAAAATATTAAAATTACAATCTGGCATGGATGAGCTTCTAAAAAGGACAACTACTCCATGTGGTGTTCTTGAGCACCCCCCCCCCCCCCAGGTGCTTTGTTTTCTTACCGGTGTCTGTATCTGTGCTGCCGGACAAACAAACGTGAGCTAAACACTGCTGAAGTGACTGGCACATTTGGCAGTGAGGAGGGGGCAGCCAGGTATGAGCTGATCAGCTATGAGCAGTCATCAGTTTCTGGTGATGTGTGAGTGTTCACATAAATTAAAATGACTTTTTTTGGGGGGGGTGGGGGGGTGGTGGCACACAGAAATGCCAAAACTATCATATGTTTGGCCTTTTTTAAAACTATTGATCATACTGTATATCGTATAGGCCCTAAAACTATCGTATAAATACAATAATTATCGTATATCTAGCAACACTGCTCCAACTGAGAGAAGGCACAAGGACCGGTTGTGCAATACCAAGTCTGCAGCAGGAGAGGATACATTGTCTGATTATTAGAAATGTTATTTTTCTTTGCTTGCAAATGAAAAAATGACAACTTCTTCATACTTGCTTGTAGATTTCTTTTTTATTTATAATAATTATATGATTACTTGGTGGGGGGGGGGTTATATTGACTGGATTTAATTTTGGAGGGGGTTACAACCCTCCATCTCCCCCATAAATTATGCCTAGGTCTGGGTCGTGCTTCTGTGGGTAAGGTCACGATGAAGTGCAGACGTCTGCATGGAAACTTCAATTCACTAATCAAAGCTATTCCTCCACTCAAATGCTGATGGTATTCAATAATGCCAGTATAAGACATAAAGAATAAAATTTATCCAAGGTTTCTCTTTTTCAGAGCAGTAGGAACACATTTGTGATGTCGTAGTACAAAAATAGATTGTACTTAGCAACTGAGTTATCAGAGTTTGTCTTTGAAACTGAACTGAGGTGACAGAAAAGGTTGAGGTACATGGAGATAATGTGGAACAGACTCTCCAGTTAGATTTAGATAGGAAATGTGTGGATCACAGAACTTTCTTTTTGACCACCAAAAAAATTAGTGATAATTGAAACACTGCGATTGTACTCAGTTTAATTTTTACCTTCAAATAAATGGGTGTGGTAAAACTCTCAGCATGTCAACTGCCCCACTGATAACTACAGTCTGCTTGAAGATCATCTGATACATTTTCTGTTTTTATAGACGTATTTAGGTATTTTAACAATGATTAGAAGAAGGGGTGTGAGACAGTGGGTGCTGGTGGAAAAAATTTGACTCCGCACCCCTGCTAAGAAGTGTTAGAGAAGTGCTAATGAGTGTGGTTGAAATACTGTAGTTTTAAAAGTACTTTGTCAAGCACATGGACAAAATTTGGCCCAAGTGCAAGGCCTTTGCATTTCATGCCTGTAACGGATGTGTTTTTTCCGGACGGTCCAGGGCCAAAGATGTGCTGTCTTCAGCACCCCTGTAACATGATTGACACGTGTGATTTTATGTCATTGACATCTGCCATTCATTTACCAGAAGTGGTCTCAGACAATGCAATGGAGAACAACACAGATGAGCACTTATGAACTTTGTGGCTTAGTTGAGTCTTTTTTTTTCTTGTTGTAAAATGATTGATGGGAGGAATTTGGTCGCACTGATCATACATCATATGCATATAGCATATGCCCGTGTGTGGTTGTACGAGGGGAGCTGAAAAGTTCATAGGCTGAAAAGTTCATAGTGGTCAAATTTGACCAAATGTGGTTTATTTTTCAACATAGTCTCCCCTTCGTTCCACACACTTCTTCCATCAGTGTTGCAGCGCTTGGATCCCTGTGGTTGAAAAATAAACCACATTTGGTCAAATTTGACCATTATGAACTTTTCACCCTATGAACTTTTCAGCCCCCCGATACATGAGAAGCCGGGCCACGGCAGAACTTGAAGCAGCATTACTGTTTTTTTTTTTTGTGAACTTGAATGTCATCTGCTGTGAAAAGTGTAGAGCGTAGATACGAAAGAGAGTCAGTATATAGCAATTTCTGTTTTTTCATCAGTAAGTTTCCAACTGACTCAGGGAACAAGTTAATTAGTCCTTTCATCAAACCTTGTTGTTCTATTATGCTGCATGGATGAGCACAGATACGGACTATTGTTGCCTGGGCAACAGCTCGTTTGCCATCTTTGTCTGAGCTGCCACTCCAGAGGGAAAGAAAATAATAAAAAAGTAACTGTTGTGACTTTTTTTGTCACTTTAAACAAGTAAACTGACAGTTCTTTCTTGTTTCTCACATAATTGTTTTCATGTAACTTTGAGATGTTATCCTTATTTGCATTGTATTGTAGTAAATTAAAATCTAAATAATTTTTAATCATAAAATTGTGACGTTTTTCTCTAAAAGTTACATTTTGATAAGTCCAAGGTTTTTTTTCTTTTAAATTTAGAATTTTGTTTATACATTTTTGAAACACTCTCATAAATTGGCAACTTTTTTGTTATGCTTGAGATTATTTTTCTTCGTTTCTTGAAATCATACTTTTTTCCAAAAAATTTAGAGACTTTCACTCTTGAATTTACATTTTTTATTTGAATTTTTCACTTTTATGTCAAGAATACTAATACTTTTTCTCCTCCATGTCTTTCTGTTGATATCATTCTTCTTCTTCTTTTAGATTTGATTGGCGGTTGGCAACCAGCTTTCAGGTGCATTACCTCCACGTACTTCACTCTGTATCATCACTCTATCTCTTGTTTTCTGCTCAAAAGTCAGAATTGCACTCAGAACTCTTGTTGATATCATCTTCTTCTTCTTCTTCTTCTAGATTTGATTGGCAGTTGGCAACCAGCCTGCAGGTGCATTACTACCACTGACTTGATTATCATCACTCTATATCTCCTTATAAGAAGTTCTCATAAGAGTTCTGAAGTTCTTATAAGGAGTTCTGAACAACTACTTATGTGTGAAAAAATTATCCGTCCTCTCGGCGTTGTCGACCAGCTCTTGATAGCCTATAGATCAAAAGAAATGGTGATGTCCTATCATCTGTCATGGTCTGAGCGCCGATGTCGTCCGTGCTCAGGCCATACATCATCTCAGCCAGGCCTCTGTTATGACAGCGTCTCAGCGGTGCTTCCGGCTGTCAGAAGCCAAGCACCACGGGACGGCTGGAGGCCAATTACCACTCATCAGCTGATGAGCTGTCAACCCCTATATAAGGGAGCAGCCCTGTTTGCTCAGGGCTGTGACCTCACGCTATCCACACGTACCTCTCGTCATGGATTAGGCTGGAGTCCCTACGTCCGGCTCCAGCCCTCCTCTCTTCCCTCATCGTTATCCGTAAGTGTACCTCTTGTGTTATTTGTGTTTTGCACTACGAGGCTCTTTTCCTTTGTTCCTTTCCTTTATTAATAAACTACGCAAACTCACTGGTTGGCCCTTGGCTCTTATTAATGGCTCGCAAGAGCCATTCGTGACAGTAGGTCACAGCCAGTGAGTTGCTGGCCACCATGTGTTTTGCAGTTGGACTGCTCCTACCTGTCTGGGTACCGTGCTGAAAGCATGCCGTCGCGGAGGGCCCGCACTCAGAGTCAGAGCGACGATCTGGCAGACGCCCTCGAGTGCGTCGATAAAATCCTCATCACAGCCTCCCTCCTCGACTTCCACAGCGACGTGCACCGGTACCTGGACCAAGCTGAGGATGTTCTCAATCATCTCCCCCGCTTCGCTAACCACCCTGAAGTCAGCGCGAGGAGATATGACATCGCCGCACAGCGCGAGATACTCAGTGGGCTGGAGGGAAATCCCGGCAGGAAACCGAAGAGGAGGAATCGTCGCCCCTCACTTCGGGATCCCACTCCTGCCTCATTCTGGCCCGGGAGTTCGCACCATCCAGGGGTCTTCCCCCATTGAGCATGACGTCAGTCGGGATTCCCCCAGAGAAGCTGCAGCTGACAGCAATTAACATCTGGGACCGAGTGGCTGCTGCTCGCTCCGCTGTTCATCCAACTGAAATCATTAAGCATGTGACGGCAGCAGTCAGACTGGTGGAGAGGAATCCCGGGTTAAGGGACTTCCCTGAGTTCGCCGACCTCCTCGCCTCTGTCTCTGCACAGGAGCGGCGATTCCCGGACCTCACCTTCGCCTCACCCTCTGCCAGAAACCGTCGTCACCTCCACAATCAACCTCAAATTGAATCCCGTCCGGATCCAGTTCCGGGTCGCTGCAAGGGCTCAATCTCCCACACAGCTGTCACTCCTGCGCCTCGTCAGAGGGGAATCCCCGTAGCCTCTCCCTCCGGGCCATCTTCTCCTGCTGTCCCGTCAGCGCTCCGTGCCCGGCTCGTCTCGGCTGTTGCTCCCTCCTCCTCGACGCCTATCCTGGCTGCTGTGTGTACCTGAAGTCCTGTTTCGGCGAGCCCCGTCCCGGAACCTTCTCGAGCGGCTCCCCCTCGACCTCCCAGGGGGCCCTCAGTCACCACCCGGCGGGGAAAGGGAGGAGCAATGTCCGCCACAGCAGGCACCATCCAGCCTCCAGGAGACAGGCAAGTCCAAATTCATTTATATTCTACAATGGTCCTCTCCGGCATACAACTAGGAACATACCGGTCGCTATGGAGGGTGAGAATATGTATGGGCACATAATCATACCATGTAGGATAACTAAATAGACGGTTATGCTGTTTCATCCCACCTAGCAACAATGCTCTGCACTGTGTGTGTTTATATATTTACATATTTATTCCATCTAGCTACAATGCTCTGCACTGGGTGTGTTTATATTTATATATCTATATATTTATTCCATCTAGCTACAATGCTCCGCACTGTGTTTTTATATATCTACATATTATTCCATCTAGCTACATTGCTCCGCACTGTGTGTGTTTATATACTTGCATATTTATTCCACCTAGCTGCAATGCTCCGTACTGTGGGTGTTTATATATTTACATATTTATTCCATCTAGCTACAATGCTCTGCACTGTGTGTTCATATATTCATATATTTATTCCATCCAGCTACAATGCTCTGCACTGTGTGTCTGTGTGTGTGTGTGTGTGTGTATATATATATTTTATAGTAATATGTACATATGTATATTAGCTGCTCTTGCTTGCTTGTTTTTTCTTGCCTTCTGATTGTTGCTCTGAGTGTTGCTATCCCTGTGCTGTTGCAATCCTGGAATTTCCCCGTTGTGGGACTAATAAAGGCTTATCTTATCTTATCTTATCTTATCTTATTATTGTGATTTGCCTTGTCAGACTCCTGGGGGCGGAGTTCGGGGTTCGCAGTCCCCCAAGCTCCCACCACCTGCTGTGGCTTTAATTGTTAATCCTGCATCCTCTGTGTCTCCCTCCGCTGAGCGGTCCTCGACGCCAGGCCAACGTCGCCGGATGAGGAGGGGGCCTGCGGTTCTGGAGAGCCTGGTTCCAGTCCCGCAGCCACGTTGTGGGCGGAGGAGGAGAGTGGACTGCAGTGTGGAACCTTCGCCGATGAGGAAGCATCCCCGGGTCTCCATGGACGAGCGGTCCGGTCCAGCGGGTCGAGGGTCCCCTGCCACCACGCCGTGTGGGCCGTCAGCGTGGACATCGGTGCCGGAGGATCCTGAGGCTGCGGACACCATCATGCCAGCTGCGGAGCCCGACGTAGCTGAGTGGGAGCCTGATGACGACCTCCTGCCATCTGAGCCCGGATCATCGGAGTCCTGGACGGCGTCGGAACCCGAGATCAGGCAAGTGCTCTGCGTTGTCTTTCTTCTTTCCATTCTAGAGCATTTTTGCCTGTCTCTTGGGGAGGTGAGTCGGGTGCAGCCGCCCGCTGCGTCCGAGCTTGTCTCGCCGGGTTCTGGCGCTGCCGGTGATCCTGATCCCAGTTCTTTTCTCTCTCCCGAGCCTTCTCCTAGGGTCGCCGGCGAGGAGCTGATTTCGCCCGCTGTGCCAGAGGTTCCGGGTTCGGGGTTGGAGGTCGGTACTGGTGCAGCGCCGACCCAGTTGGGGTCCGACGCGGGTGCAGCCGTGACCCAATCGGGGTCCATCGCGGGTGCAACCGTGACCCAATTGGGGTCCAACGAGGGTGCAGCACCAGCAGGATCCAAGTTCAATGAGGGAGCTGCAGATCCCCTACCACCGGACACTGGACCGGCTCATCTTCTTCCCCATTTTTATCACCATCCTCATCAGCTTCACCCTCATTTTCCCCCCAAGCCTTCTCCACCAGGTGCCGTTTGGACCCCTCACTTTCGGCCCGGCTCGCCCTCGCTATTCCCCTCTACAGGGAAGCCATTGCCTTTCTCCCCCCTGCGGTCCTGGTGGCTGAGCGATATGGGTCAGCTGCCAGAAGGACTGCCGCGCCCATTTGGCTCTCTGAGCCGGCCACCCGACCCACTGGACTCCCTATTCGGCGGCTTGGTCCGGCCACCTGAAGCACAGTTTTTCCTGGCCTGGGATTCGGGTAGGCTGCCTGAACTCTTCCCATTACCCCTGTTAGCGGTCTGGACGCTGGGTGCGGGGAGGCCCCCGGAACTGTGTTATCTTACCTGTCATTCCTGTGCCTTTTGTTCCTTTGTAATTTTGTGGATGTACGGGTATGATATTATGATTTCATGCAGTCTCATCGCTGTTAGCGTGTTTTTGTGTTTCATGCACCTCATCGCTGTTAGCATGCCTTTGTTTTCTTTCTAGGCCTCCTTCTGTTGTTGCATCCTTTTTTAGGGTCTGGTCTATGTATCATCCGCACGTTATTTAGTATTGTGTTTTTTTCTTCTTCTTCCCCACCGTACTCTGTAATTGCTTCGTTTGTTCCCTGTCATCGTCATGGTTTTTTTTCCCCGTCTCCTTTTCTGACTCGCTCCCTCCTGGCCTGCGCCCCATCCGCCCACCCTAGGGGGGGTGGGGGGGTGGGGGCTTGGGTGTTATTGGCCGTTCTGAGCCCGGCCTCGAGGGGGAGGGACTGTCATGGTCTGAGCGCCGATGTCGTCCGCACTCAGGCCATACATCATCTCAGCCAGGCCTCTGTTATGACAGCGTCTCAGCGGTGCTTCCGGCTGTCAGAAGCCAAGCACCGGACGGCTGGAGGCCAATTACCACTCATCAGCTGATGAGCTGTCAACCCCTATATAAGGGAGCGGCCCTGTTTGCTCAGGGCTGTGACCTCACGCTATCCACACGTACCTCTTGTCGTGGATTAGGCTGGAGTCCCTACGTCCGGCTCGAGCCCTCCTCTCTTCCCTCATTGTTATCCGTAAGTGTACCTCTTGTGCTATTTGTGTTTTGCCCCACGAGGCTCTTTTCCTTTGTTCCTTTCCTTTATTAATAAACTACGCAAACTCACTGGTTGGCCCTTGGCTCTTATTAATGGCTCGCAAGAGCCATTCGTGACATCATCTTCTTCTTCTTTTAGATTTGATTGGCAGTTGGCAACCAGCTTACAGGTGCATTACCGCCACATAATTCACTCTATATCATTATCTGGTCAGGAGCTGTAGTCCTTACCGCCACGTACTTCACTCAGTAAATATCACTCTATGTATCAAAAGTCAGAATTCTTCTCGGATGGCAACCTCTTCTTTGTCTTCTTCACTCTGTATCTTTGTATAAGAAGTTCTTATAAGGAGTTCTGAACACTCTATATCTTTGTATTAGGAGTTCTGAACAACTCCTTATGTGTGAAAAAATTATTCATCCTTGGACTGTGTCCTCAGTGGCGTCATCAACCCATACCTGTGGCTGTATGCTGTAATGATGTCCTATCATCTTTCTTCTTCTTCTTCTTTTAGATTTGATTGGTGGTTGGCAACCAGCCTACAGGTGCATTACTGCCACTGACTTGATTATCATCACTCTATATCTTTGTATAAGGAGTTCTTATCAGGAGTTCTGAACAACTCCGAAAATTTATCCATCCTTGGTAGGAACACTCTGTTATCTTCTTCTTCTTCTTTTAGATTTGATTGGTGGTTGGCAACCAGCTTACAGGTGCATTACCGCCACTGACTTGATTATCATAACTCTATATCTTTGTATAAGGAGTTCTGAACAACTCCTGAATGGTCAGAAACATAACCGGCCTTTCTCAAAGAAGTTCAGCTCAAAGGGAAGAACAGCCATCAACAAATCCCACACAAGCACAAGATCATGCCGCTGCAAGGAATTGTTATGTTCACAAAAGCAAAATGGATGATGACACATTGATAGTTAAGAGGACAAACTTTGTAGCTTTTATCTGCCACACCATTAATGTTGCAGCACAGCTACAGAAGAAAAGTGACGGAATCAAAACCATTGTGGAAGCAGCAGTAGGATTCCTAGAGGTGAAAGATATCAAAGCTGACCAGATTCATGTTTTATTGAAAGCTGAAACAGATGTTGAAACTTAATATCTGAATATATGGTACTACACATACTACAGTGGAATGCGAGGAGTCTTATAACAAACGGACAAGAACTCAAGAAGTATCTTTATGAACTACTAGTTGTTCCAGAGGTAGTGTGTGTACAGGAGACATGGCTTCAACCTCACTTAGAGTTTGTTATTCCAGGATATAGTTCAATCAGACAGGATAGAAGTAACAGTGTAAATGGAGGAGGATGTGCCACTTTCATTAAAGATGGCCTGGCATATAGGGTGATTCCCTCCCCTGGGGATATAGAGTGTAATATTATTGAAATATGTAGGCCAAATGGACAAGGAAATATTAAACTGATCAATTATTACAACCCATGTAGGCAGTTGACAGCAGATACTTTCAGTGTTATGGCAGGGGAAGGCCATATGAAAGAGGTATGGTGTGGAGACTTTAATGCTCATAACAACTTGTGGGGAAGCACGCATACAGATAATAATGGAAATGTTGTGGAAGAGATGTTAGATGAAAGATCATTAATTTGTCTCAACAGTGGTGAAGGTACCAGGGTGGATGTGCATAGGGGCACATCATCATGCATTGACCTGACTGGTATCTGATTCTTTAGTGAGCGCCTGTGAATGGACGGTTATGAACAGTACAGCTATGGGAAGTGATCACTTCCCAATACTTACAGTCATTAAAACTGAAGTATTGACATGGTTTTAGGACCCAGTGAGCAGACACCGACTCAAAAGCAGATTCAGTTATCTTTATCATGTGCAGGGTGTGTGTGTGCGTGCGTGTGTGTGTAGATGTAGCAGCTGGGGGCGAGCAGAGTGCCGTGCAGCCTGGCAACCCTATGGATAAGCAAAGACAGGGAGGATTAGTGCCTTACCCTGGAGGGAATGTACAGGGATGTCTAGTGCTTACTGTTCGATGAGATGGTGGACCACTCAGGTTCAACCCAAAGGCTCCAGCCAGGGAGACAGCGCCCGCTGTCCCGGTTGCTGCTGGAGAGGATGGAAGTGTTTGTGGAGATGGGGTGTAGCTTGGTCCGCCGCCATGGATCTCCACCTGTGCACAGGGGATGAGCGTCGAAAATGATGAGAGTAGAGATGGCTTGCTTGTCGTGGAGGTGAGAATCCTTCCTGACGACCGTTGAAGAGAAGCGAGGTTCTTAGAAGAATGTAGGCTGTGACGAGGAAGACTATGAGGAAGACAAAAGGCATGTGCTGGTCTCAACTGACCATGGAGAATGATGACTTCGCGCTGATCTGTGGACAGCGCAGTCTAAATAGCTCCAGCGATGAGGGAGAGCAGGGGTGCACACAGCTGTGGATAATTAAGCAGGCAGAGCAAATCATTACAGTACCCCCCCCCCCCCACGAGGCGCCTCTCGGCAACCGATCCAGCCTACCCGGGTGCGTCTGGTGGAAGTCCCTGATGAGTTGAGGATCCATCACGAAGGAGGGATGCACCCAGGACCTCCACTCAGGGCCGTAACCCTCCCAGTCCACCAGGTACTGCAGGCTGCGACCCGGCGACGGACATCTAGGATGGCGTTGACCTTCCATGCCGGGTCACCATCAGTCACCAGTGGTGGAGGTGGCATCTTGGGAGGAGGGCACAGAGGGCTGGAACAGAATGGCTTGACCTGAGAGACATGAAAGGTGGGACAGATGCGAGGGGGGGGGAGAGCTAGGCACACAGCCACAGGGTTAACAATATGGGTTATGGCAAAGGGCCCAATAAACAGCTGAGACAGTTTCCTTGACTTAGCCTTGAGGTTGATGCGTTTAGTCGAGAGCCATACTTGTTGGCCCACCCGGTAGGGGGGAGCTGGCGTCCTGTGACGATTGGCGATCGTGGTGTTGCGTTCCACTGTGCTCCGCAGCACAGTCCGGGTAGCTCTCCACAACTGGCGACAGCGCCTCAGGTGGGCTTGGACGGACGGTACAGCAATGTCCCCCTCCTCCTCAGGAAACAACAGAAAATTGTAGCCTAGAGAGACACGGGGGTGTTGTGGCCATACTCACTCTACGGGAGGTGGGTGCTCCAAGACACTGGGTTGGCGGTGGTGACGCATTGCAATGCAGCCTCCAACTGCTGGTTCGCCCGTTCACACTATCCATTACTCTCCAGGTGGTACCCCGATGACAGGCTCACTGTAACCCCAATGGCGTTGCAAAAGGATCTCCACACCTGGGAAACAAACTGGGGCCCCAGGTCGGAGAGGATGTCCAGGGGGATGCCGTGCAACCTCATCACGTGGAGGACCAGTAGATCCGCCGTCTCCTTCGCCGTGGACAGCCCCTGTAGGGGGATGAAGTGGGCTGCCTTCGAGAACCTAACCTCATATCTTAGTTGAAAGGCTCCTGCAACAATTTGATTTGAGCAATAATCTGGTGGGTTAGATTCTGGATTTCTTAACCAACAGGACGCAGAGAGTAAGAGTCAATGGTACATTGTCTGACCTAAAGTGCTCTTCTACTGGCTCTCCTCAGGGGTGTGTGTTGTCACCACTACTCTTCATCCTGTACACAAACATGTGTCGGAGCAGACATGACAACAGACACATCATAAAGTATGCTGATGATTCAGTTATTGTCAGTCTCCTCCAGGATGGTGAGAGTGGCCACGGCCCAGTAGTTGATGATTTTGTTCACTGGTGTGAGGATTGCTACCTGCAGCTGAATACGACAAAAACTAAAGACATGATTATTGACTTTAGGAGGAAAACTCCCAGGCACAAAGTCACCGTACTAAAAGGCCAGACCACCGAATGTGTACAATCCTACAAATATCTTGGGACAATTATTGATAGTAATTTAAACTTTGAAGAGAACTGTGAAAGGGTGTGCAAAAAGGGTCAGCAACATTTGCATTGCTTGAGAAAACTTGCACGCTTCCAAATTGACCGAACCATAATGACATTGTTTTATCGGGCTTTTATTGAATCTGTTTTATCCTTTTCTTTAGTGTCATGGTTTGGTCAGATAAAACTGAAACAGAGGAAATCCTTGGATCAGGTAGTTAGATGGTCCAGTCATTTGCTTGGTGAGTCACAGCTGAGCCTGACATCCCTGTACACCAGACAAGCACAGAGGATGGCTACCTCCATTTTAAATGATGACTCCCACCCTTTGCACTGCCACTTTCAGCTTCTTCCCTCAAGACGGAGGTTTGCTGTCCCAAAAAGTAAAACCCAGCGCTACAAAAACAGCTTTGTTCCTGCTGCTGTCAAAGAGTTGAACAAGTTGTAACAATATATTGCACATAATTTAGGTACCTATTTATTAACTCCATTTACTTATTTTTGTAGGATGTTATTTGGGTTCTAAATATTTTATTGGGTTTTAGACCTTTGAGTTTTTAACCTCTTTGACTAGTTTTTAACTTTTTAATGACCCTTCTCTCTTACCTCTGGTTTTTCTCTCATCTCTTTGTCTTTATCATGTTTATAGTCAGCTTCATGTGTGCCTGTGTTTGTGTCTATGTTGAATGTAATTGTGGCTTGTAAATATGGATGTCACCAGACTGCAAAACAAATCTACCTACGGGTACAAATAAAGTAACCTGAACCTGAACCTGAGTCATAGATGACGTTGCGAAGGTGGTTCCATTTGGCGTCCACGTCACCTGGGATATCGGACTGGAGGTGAGCTTCAAGTTTCCTCTAAAAGCTGTCAGTGAAGGTCTGAGCCTTGATCAGATCGGAAATTCCGCAGGTGTTGATGCGGGGGTGGCCCTTAGTCTTGGCATGGTGGATCTTCCTTGGCTTCAGTCTGACCTTACTGGCAACAAGGAAATGATCTGTATCACAATCAGCGCTGTGATAGCTACTCGTGTGAAGAACACTGCTGAGGTCCACTCTTCTGGTGATGACAAGCTCTAGCTGGTGCCAGTGGCGGGACCGGGGGTGTCTCCAAGACACTTTCCACAGCTCTTTACACTTGAAGTAGGAGTTTGTAATTCAGAAGCCGTGATGACAACAGAATTCCAACAGCCTCTGTCCGCTCTCGTTCATCCTGCCTATGCCAAAGTGGCCAAGACAGGATGGCCACACTTACCAGTCTGCTACGACGTGAGCATTGAAGTCGCCTAGCAAAAATAAGCCTTCAGAGTGGGAGATTCTAGATAGCACTTCCTCTAGAGCCTCGTACAACTGATCTTTGGCTTCTGGAGAGGATGTGAGGGTCGGGGCATACACAGAAAGGATGTTCACAAAGCCCGACGATGTCTTCATGCGGACGGCGAGGATTCTTTCGGACCCTCCTGTAGGGGTTTCTGTGGTGGCGATCAGCGAGTTCCTCACTGCAAAACCTACACCATGCTGCCTGGACTCGTCCTGGGACAGGCCCTGCCAATAAAAGGTGTAGTCTGAGTCTCTAAGAGAGCCGCTGTTGGCCAGGCGGGTTTCCTGAAGGCAGGCAACATTGATGTTGAGTCGTGCCAGTTCCTTATTGATGATGGTGGTCTTGCGAGAGTCATCCATTTGTTGGAGATCAGTGGTAAGTCCGGGGCACTTGGTGCGAACGTTCCAGCTTGCAAATTGAAGAGCTGGAGTCTTCGTATGTTTCTCCTTTTGACTGCCTGGTGCAGATTGACGCTTGCTTGTCAGGAGAGACCCCTAAACTCTACGCACCCAGTAGAGCAGGCAAGCCATGGTGGGGCAGCACCTTACTGGCTGGGGGCTGCCCAGCTTGAGGCGGGCGGTAGCTGCCCAATGAAGCTGCGAAGGCTTCTCCCACCATTGGATGAGACCCCTGGGGCTCCTCCCTACACCAATCAGTTGGAGCTTATAACCGGTAACTGCCTCGTCCCATGTTGTGCCGGAATCTTGCGATACTGCTGGAGTGGCCTCTCCAGTTTGCGCTAAAAAGCCTGGGTGGGGTAGTATGGAGACACTGGGCTGTCCATAAGTCAGTGTCCCCCTCCCAGTGTCACTGGCTGAGTCCAAAGGAAAGGATGATCCAATACAGTTTGGGACCAGTTCCACTGCAGGAGTTGCCGGATGTAGTGCTGAGCATCTGCCAACCGCCTTAGGGCTCCACTCCGGATTTATCCTCGAGGTTGACTCCCGAAGCCTTTCCTGTAATCAGGTATAGCCGCAAGGCAGCGGTGGTTTGGAATCAGAGTTTACCTTCTCCTAGGTAGTTTGCCGGCCAAGGCCAATGGGCACCACCTGCCCAGATTTGAAATCAGAGTGGTCCTTCTCCTAGGTGGACTGACACCCAAGTCTGACGAGCCCCACCTACCCAGAGCAACCTGGTTATAGCGCCAGAGACTCACTGACACCCTCTGTCATTTAGTGAAAACAGGGTCGGCACGAGAAGCCAGACAGTAGGATTTGGTTAGGAGAGGCTATTGGAGAGACGCTGGGCTATGAGTGGGATATTTCAGTGGAAATGTAGGTGCTCATTTCTGCATTCCACCCCAGCACATCCTAACCCATTTAGACACCCTACTGCCACCCATCACACTCCCATCACTCTGTATCACTCTATATACAGTATAATTCAAGAAATCTGTGTGTGTGTGTGTGTGTGTGTGTGTGTGTGTGTGTATGTGCCTGTCACTACCACAGGACTCGGTAAAAGATCATAAGATTGGCTATGATGTGCCTTTGATGTTTACATGATGTCTATAGGACGTCATATAGTCATCACTGAACGAGTGGTGATGTCAAAGATCAAAGGTAGGTCTGTCACAATGTCACGATGCCATGATCATAGGACTTTGTGTTACCATGGTACCCATGTCAATGATCAAAGGCAGGCATCACTGAACGAGTGGTGATGTCAAAGATCAAAGGCAGGCATCACTGAACGAGTGGTGACGTCAAAGATCAAAGGCTGGTTTCATAGGACTCACTATGACATCAGCCCACAGGTGCATCGCCACCACACACTCTATATACAGTATGTCTTTTTGTGTCTGTTTTTCCTCATAATTTTGTGATGTTTTCCTCATAGCTTTGTGATGTTTTCCTCATAGCTTTATGTTCTTTTCCTCATAGCTTTGTGACATTTTCCTCATCACTTTGTGACATTTCCTCAGAACTTTGTGACATTTTCCTCATAGCTTTGTGACTAGCTTTGTGACGTTTTCCACATAGCTTTGTGACATTCTTCTGCTTTAATCTCGTATCTGCGTTTCATCTCATTTTTATTCTTCTAGCTTTAGTCCGTATCTGCGTCTTATCTCATTCTTCTTCCTCTTTTAGACTTGAGTGGCGGTTGATCCACCAGCCCATGATGTCTTTGAACTTAAAGATCCCCCACTTAACAAGTCCTCAACTGCTTCCCAATGTAGCCCCTTAATGCCAAAATATTTTTCTGCTGCTTTCACAATGATTTTGATTTTTTTCTGTTTTCTTGGAAGTCTGCACACTGCAGTTTATCACATCTACCACAAATAAGACAAAATTATTTTCCTTCAAAACCAGAGTATCTTCCTTAATTCTACAGCATGCACCGCAAGTCTGCACACTTTCCCTGTTCAAGTCAACTCCCACTTTTTTAGCTGGCACCTTTTTTGCAGCTTCTGCATATGTTTATCCCTGGAAGACTTTTATCTGCTGAATGTCTGCTACTCTTTTGCTGGCTTCACAATCTCGATATGCAGAGCTATGTTCACCACCACAGTTACAGCACTTTAATTTGGCTCCTCTTTCACACTTTCCATATTCATGTTCACCATATGCACCAGCATGCACAGGTATGCACTAGTATTTTTAAAATACTAGTGCATACCTGTGCATACCTGTAGAAACCAAGTATAAGCAAATATTTTTGCATGCCCATAGAAAGCAGGTGTAAGCAAGCGTGTCACCACTTGCTCAGTGATGCCTGCCTTTGATCTTTGATGATGTCATAGCGAGTCCTATGATCTTTGATGATGCCATGCATACCCGTGTATGCCCATAGAAACCAAGTCATAGCGAGTCCTATGATCGTGAGTGATGCCTGCCTTTGATCTGATGTCACATCGAGTCCTATGATCTTTGATGATGTCATAGTGAGTCCTATGATCTTTGATGATGTCATAGTGAGCCATATGATTGTGAGTGATGCCTGCCTCTGATCTTTGATGACATCATAGTGAGTCCTATGATCTTGAGTGATGTCTGCCTTTGATCTTTGACATGGTTACCATAGCAATACAAAGTCCTATGATCGTGACACACAGACAGACACACACACAGATTTTCTTGAATTACTAGTGCATACCTGTGCATGCCCATAGAAATCAAGTATAAGCATTTCTGCATGCCCATAGAAAGTAGGTATAAACAAGGGTGTAAACAAGCATGTCAGCATAGCGAGTCCTATGATCTTTGATGATGTCATAGCCAGTCCTATGATCGTGACTGATGGCTGCATTTGATCTCTGTTGATATCATAGTGAGTCCTATGATCGTGAGTGATGCCTGCCTTTGATCTTTGATGTCCTATGATCGTGAGTGATGCCTGCGTTTGATCACACACAGACACACACACAGATTTTCTTGAATCACTATACTATGGTGTCTATATGATGTCATATAGACATCATGTAGAGATCATAGGAACATCATAGGCGATCCTATGATCTTTTAGTGAGCCCTATGGTCGTGACAGACAGACAGACAGACACACAAACAGAGATGATGATATAGAGTGAAGTATGTGGCGGTAATGCACCTGTAAGCTGGTTGCCAACCGCCAATTAAATCTAAAAGAATTATTATTCTTGAATTATATATAGAGTGATGATACATAGAGTGAGTCCTATGATCATGAGTGATGCCTGCCTTTGATCGTTGACATGGTTACCATGGCAACACAAAGTCCTATGATCGTGACACACAAAATCCTACGATCGTGACACACAGACAAGACAGACAGACAGACACACACACACACACACACAGATTTTCTTCTTTTAGATTTGGTTGGCGGTTGGCAGCCAGCTTACAGGTGCATTACCGCCACGTACTTCACTCTATATCATCACTATATATTGTATCATCACTCTATATATAATTCAAGAAACCTCTGTGACGATGTAACGTTGTGACTCTGTCACGACCATAGGACTCTCTAAAAGATCATAGGATTGCCTATGATGTGCCTATGATGTCTACATGATATCTTTGTCATATAGACACCAAAAGATCAAAGGTAGGCATCACTCACGATCATAGGACTCGCTATGACATCAAAGATCAAATGCAGGCATCATAGGACTCGCTATGCCATCATCAATAATCATAGGACTCACTATGACATCATCAAAGATCAAAGGCAGTCATCACTCATGATCATAGGACTCGCCATGACATCGTCAAAGATCAAAGGACTTGCTATGGCACCATCAAAGATCAAAGGCAGGCATCACTGAATGAGTGCTGACATGCTTCTTCTTCTTTTAGATTTGATTGGCAGTTGGCAACCAGCCTACAAGTGCATTACTGCCACGTACTTCACTCTGTATCATCAGTCTATCTGGTCCTTACCACCACGTACTTCACTCAGTAAACATCACTCTATGTATCAAAAGTCAGAATTCTCGGTTGGCAACCGCTTCATCTTCTTCACTCTATATTTTCTTCTTCTGTTAGATTTGATTGGCGGTTGGCAACCAGTTCAAAGGTGCATTCTTTGTATAAGGAGTTCTTATCCGGTGCTGGCTGCCTTCCTGTTCACTCTTTATACTGCGGACTTCTCACACAACACAACACATTGCCATCTACAGAAGTTCTCTGATGACTCTGCGATCATTGGTCTCATCTCCAACGGAGATGAAGCTGAGTACAGAGGGCTTATCCAGGACTTTGTGGACTGGTGCCATCGGAACTGCCTCCAGATCAACGCGAGGAAAACTAAGGAGCTGGTGGTGGACTGCCGCAGGCATGGGCAGCCCCTCACAGCACCAGTAAATATACAGGGAACAGACATCGAGATGGTGACATCCTATAAGTACCTGGGTATTCATCTGAACAATAAACTAGACTGGTCACACAATACTGACGCACTCTACAAGAAGGGACAGCGCAGGCTGTTCCTGCTGAGGAGACTCAGGTCTTTTGGTGTACAAGGGGCGCTGCTGAAGTCATTCTATGACACGGTGGTGGCATCAGCCATCACTTTTGGAGTGGTCTGCTGGGGCAGTGGCATTACTGCAGCCGATAGGAAGAGACTGAACAAACTGATTAAGAAAGCTAGCTCTGTCCTGGGGCAGCGCCTTGATCCGATGGAGGAGATAGGAGAGAGAAGGACGGTGGCTAAACTGTCATCTCTGCTGGAGTCCGAGTTCCACCCTATGCAGGACATACTGGATGCACTGAGGAGCTCATTTAGCAGCAGACTACATCATCCCAGGTGCACAACCGAGAGGTTTCGTAGGTCCTTCCTACCAACGACTGTCAGACTGTACAACCTAAGCAGGGCTGCTCGCAGAGATAGCAAAAAGACGTAACAAACTAATAGTTTTTTTGAATGCAAAAGATGCAATAGACTTACACAATGGTCCTCTCCGGCATACAACTAGGAACATACCGGTCGCTGTGGAGGGTGAGAATATGTATGGGCACATAATCATACCATGTAGGATAACTAAATAGACGGTTATGCTGTTTCATCCCACCTAGCAACAATGCTCTGCACTGTGTGTGTTTATATATTTACATATTTATTCCATCTAGCTACAATGCTCTGCACTGGGTGTGTTTATATTTATATATCTATATATTTATTCCATCTAGCTACAATGCTCCGCACTGTGTTTTTATATATCTACATATTATTCCATCTAGCTACATTGCTCCGCACTGTGTGTGTTTATATACTTGCATATTTATTCCACCTAGCTGCAATGCTCCGTACTGTGGGTGTTTATATATTTACATATTTATTCCATCTAGCTACAATGCTCTGCACTGTGTGTTCATATATTCATATATTTATTCCATCCAGCTACAATGCTCTGCACTGTGTGTCTGTGTGTGTGTGTATATATATATATTTTATAGTAATATGTACATATGTATATTAGCTGCTCTTGCTTGCTTGTTTTTTTTCTTGCCTTCTGATTGTTGCTCTGAGTGTTGCTATCCCTGTGCTGTTGCAATCCTGGAATTTCCCCGTTGTGGGACTAATAAAGGCTTATCTTATCTTATCTTATCTTATCTTATAAGGAGTTCTGAACAATCTTTTTCTTCTTCAGTGAGATTTCCATGTCTACATGATTTCTATAACACTCTATCTGGTTGCCATGGCCAAGATGTCGGCCACCCAGGCTGGTCAGCTCTTCTCTACAGGTCCTATCTGGGCATTACTCTATAAGGAGTTCATATAAGGAGTTCTGAACATTCTTCTTCTTCTAACTGTGAGATTTCCATGTCTACATGATGTCTGTAACACTATGCTACCACATCACTATATACTTAGCGCTTGCTTACACCCTTGCTTACACCTGCTTTCTACGGGCATGCAGAAATACTTGCTTATACTTGGTTTCTATGGGCATGCCTGTCACGACCATAGGACTTGCTAAAAGATCATAGGATCGCCTGTGATGTGCCTATGTCTTCATGATGTCTGTATGACATCATATAGACACCAAAAAATCAAAGGCAGGCATCACTCATGATCAAAGGACTCACAATGACATCATCTATCAACCAAGTATATCCTGCCCATGAACTGGATGGATGGTTTTTTCTGCACATGGGGAATTGTTTGGAGCGTCTTCTTCTTCTTTAGATTTGATTGGCGGTTGGCAACCAGCTTACAGGTGCATTACCGCCACATACTTCACTCTATATCATCACTCTATCTGGTCAGGAGCATCACTCCATTGTTCGGAGTTCCTTATGAGAACTCCTTTTACAAGGATATGAAATGATAATGGTCAGGTCAGTGGTGGTGATGCACTTGTGGGCTGGTTGCGAACCGTCAATCAAATCTAAAAGAAGAAGAAGAAGAATCAGAGACACACACACACACACACACACACACACACACACACAGATTTCTTGAATTATAGAGTGATAGTTGCCACGGCCAAGAGATATAGAGTGATGATATAGAGCAAAGTACATGGCGGTAATGCATCTGTAAGCTGGTTGCCAACCGCCAATCAAATCTAAAATAATAATAAGACACTATTTTAGAAATAGATGGTGACGAGAGGCTGGAACTTCGAACCGGTGTGGCACAACCGGGTTGTGAATGGACAGGAGATGGCGGAGCAGGCAGCAGAAGGTGATGAACCAGGGAGTGAACTAGGAGGAATGGAGGTAGGAAGCGGGAAAGAGGAAGTTTGGAGTTTGGCAGAGTCTCAAAGAAGCAAATGTAAACGTAAAGAAAAACAATCAAGAGCGTTCTCAAGTGCTGATGAATCAGAAGATGAACAATCCCGGAATAAACAGGAGTGTAATCATTAAACTTACTCGGGAAGGGGTATCATTTCACGAGTGGAACCCAATTAAGATCACAAAAGCAATTAACAAGTTACTTGGAGAAGTTTTAAATGCAAGAATTCTTCATAGTGGTTCGTTACTAGTTACATGTAAAGATAGTGTTCATAAAGGAAAAGCAATCAGAGTCAATAAGATGGAGGGGAAAAATGTGCAAGGCAATGACAAGAGTGATATCGGGCATTTCAACAGCTGTCTCAACTGATGAAATAATGGAAAACTGGAGCAAAAGTGACAGAGGTGCAAAGATTGAAGACTAATAGAAATGGTGAAAAATGTGATAGTCTGTCGGTAATGTTAAAATCTGATGAAACAAAGCTGACAAATAAGGTGTATATTGGCTACATGAGCTATGAAGTCAGACTTTACGTTCCTCCTCCGCTCAGATGTTTCAAGCGTGAAAAGTTTGGTCATGTAGCAGCGATATGCAAAGGTAGACAACGATGTGCCAGATGCGCCGGTGAACATGAATATGGAAAGTGTAAAAGAGGAGCCAAATTAAAAGTGTTGTAACTGCGGTGGTGAACATAACTCTGCATATCGAGGTTGTGAAGTCAGCAAAAGAGCAGCAGAAATTCAGCAGGTAAAAGTCTTCCAGGGATTAACATATGCAGAAGCTGCGAAAAAGGTGCCAGCTAAAAAAGTGGGAGTGGACTCTAACAGGGAAAGTGTGCAGGCTTGCAGTGCATGCAGTAGAATTAAGGAAGATACTCTGGTTATGAAGGAAAATAATTTTGTCTTATTTGTGGTAGATATGATAAACTGCACTGCACAGATTTCCAAGAAAACAGAAAAAATCAAAATCATTGTGAAAGCAGCAGAATAATATCTTGGCATTAAGGGGCTACATTGGGAAGCAGTTGAGGACTTGTTAAGCGGGGGATCTTTAAGTTCACAGACATCATGGGCTAGTGGATCATAATGGTAATCACGATTTTGCAATGAAATGCCAGGAGTTTAATATCAAATGGGCAAACAAATCCCAGGTAATCTGCATACAAGAAACATGACTAAAACCTCAGTTGGATTTTGTATGTTAGGAACTACAGTCAAAGAAATATGTTTAGGTCTATTTAGATATGTAAGTGCAACTGGATTAATTCAAAGAATTTTTTTTTTTTTTTCTGCCATTCTCTTGTCCATACTCCAACCCGGTAGGTGGCGGTAATGCACCTGTAAACTGGTTGCCAACCGCCAATCAAATCTAAAAGAAGAAGAAGAAGACATGCTGATTAATTTTTGGAATTTGGGAGGAAACCGGAGCACCCGGAGAAAATCCACACATTGCTTTGCATTTTACACATTTGTAGTGTAGACTGCCATTCACCTCTTGTTCAGTGATAAATGGACAGTGTGATCATTTTTTGGAATGTGGGAGGAAACTGGAGCACCCGGAGAAAGTCCATGCTTTGCTTGACATTTTACACATTTGTAGTGTAGACTGCCATTCTTCAAGGTTACACATTTTTACTGTGTCAGCACCTCTTTAAAAACAACATTGCTCAGAAAGCGACGCTTTTGCTTAGTTTCTTCATCTTGAGCAAGAATACAAGGACTGCTTGATCTGCCAACTCTGCTCGCGGCAACACTGAATTGGCCATGGCTGAAGAAATCTCTTGTTCAGAAAACACCAACGCGCTGTAAAGACTGGCCCTGTGGCTTATTCACAGTCATGGCAAAGCAGGGTCTTACTGGAAACTACATCACAAGGTGAATGGAACCATGTTGTCAGATGGTGTGTGTGATTTGTGCAATCAGGAGAGTGCGTCCAGCATTGACACCAATCACAGATGTTGCAACCAACAGGTGAGGTTGTATTTGTTCAATGATGTATCTTGAGCCATTGTAGTGTCCGTTTTGTTGGTCAAAATTTCGCAGTAGCATGATCACCATTCCCACCTTTAAAGTGATGCGATGAGGAGGCATTCCAGATGGGCAAAGTGTATTTAGAAACTCAGTTGGATATGTATGATTGCCCTCAGAGTCTACAGTGTCAGCACTGTTGCAAACATGTTCCTCTCCTGGGAAAATCTTTGTCATGTACTCATTGACTGTGTCAACTTCAGTTTGTCGGGCATAATATGACATGTTCACATAACCATCTTGGATTTGAAACACTGACTTGGATGTCTTCATACACCCAACTGACAATGTCTTTCAGTTTGTCACCTGGAATCATTAGTCTTTCATCGAATGAAATTGCAAACGCGTCCTGCTCTGGAACTACTGGAATTTTTCCTTCCCCAAGGTCCAAGAGAAATTTAGCAAAATGTTTTTCAGCTTGTTGATCTTCTACAGCTTGACAGATCCTCATGTTTTATGTTAGACAAATAGTTCAACATTTTTTCCATAGGTTTGAGCTCTTTAAACACCTTCCTGTCAGTATTCCATTGTCAACATGGGCCATGAGTCATGTGTGACATGACAATGCTATGTACACTACCGTTCAAAAGTTTGGGGTCGCTTAGAAATTTCCTTATTTTTGAAAGAAAAGCACTTTTTTCAATGAAGATAACTTTAAACTAATCAGAAATACACTCTTTACATTGCTAATGTGGTAAATGACTATTCTAGATGCAAATGTCTGGTTTTTGGTGCAATATCTACATAGGTGTATAGAGACCCATTTCCAGCAACTATCACTCCAGTGTTCTAATGGTACAATGTGTTTGCTCATTGCGTCAGAAGGCTAATGGATGATTAGAAAACCCTTGTGCAATCATGTTAGGTCTGCAATGCTGTAATTGCTGCAAATGGAGGATTCTTTGACGAAAGCAAAGTTTGAAGGAAAAAATTATTATTTCAAATACAAATCATTATTTCTAACCTTGTCAATGTCTTGACTATATTTTCTATTCATTTTACAACTCATGGTGGTAAATAAGTGTGACTTTTCATGGAAAACACAAAATAATTGTCTGGGTGACCCCAAACTTTTGAACGGTAGTGTAGACACCATAGTCATAGATACCATGTATATAGCAAGTCCTATGATCTTTGATGACGTTATAGTGAGTCCTTTGATCTTAGCGCTTTGTGCCTATGGTGTCTATATGATGTCATGTAGACACCATAGGCTGATGTCATAGCGAGTCCTATGACCTGTGATGATGTTATAGTGAGTCCTATGATCGTGAGTGATGCCTGCATTTGATCTTTGATGATGTCATAGTGAGTCCTATGATCGTGAGTGATGCCTGCCTTTGATTTTCGATGTCCTATGATCGTGAGTGATGCCTGCCTTTGATCACACACAGACACTCACACACAGATTTTCTTGAATCGCTCTATATTATGGTGTCTATATGATGTCATATAGACATCATGTAGAGATCATAGGAACATCATAGGAGATCCTATGATCTTTTAGCGAGTCCTATGGTCATAACAGACACACAGACACACATACAAATTTCTTGAATTATATACAGTATAGCGTGATGATAATCACTCTATATATAGTTCAAGATATCTCTGTCTGTGTGTGTGTCTCTGTGTGTGTCAAGAATTAAGAATCAAATCAAATCTTTACCCAAGAATTTTGAGAATTGTGACACCCCAATAACACATAATGCATTTACAATACTTGTCTTCTGGTGGCTCCACGTGAAACTTTCTATAAGCTGATAAATATGTCAATTCTGTGGGGAATGAATCTGCCTGCTACACAAGGGAGGGAACATTTTATTTTATATCTGAAGCAGCGGCATTGTTTGTATGGAATAAATAGAAGAGCAGTTATAGCCACCGACAAAACCCCAGCTTTCATCGATGGCAAAACCAAGGGAATATTGCAAGGCATTGCAAACAGCATTTGACTGACAGGCAATACCTGAAATAGATTGCATGGCTGCTTTTAAACCAAGATGTCACCAAAATACATTTTGAAAATAGGAATCTCCTCTCAGTTTGTGGCTTAGAGACTGAAAAGGTTTTTGCACATATGCTGGTACCACTGTATTACAGGAGTGATAGAGGGATTCAGACACTTGTACACCAAGTGGTAGATCAGTGTTGGATGAATGCTTCTTCTTCTTTTAGATTTGATTGGTGGTTGACAGCCAGCTTATAGGTGCATTACCGCTACATACTTCACTCTATATCATCACTCTATCTGGTCAGGAGCTGTATCACTCTCGAGTGAGATTTCCAGATTTCCATGAGTGAGATTTAAAATCCTATCTTTCTGCCTGGTGTTTAGTACTCTTTAGACCCTGCAGATAAGACAGGGAAGTTTTCAGGCACATTACAAGCAGAGAGAAGATGATGACAGCAGAGCTCACCTCGCCCCGGGGAGGTGAGTAGCCCAGAGGGGATGTGAAGAAATGGATTTCAGGAACACGGTTGTGCACTGAGGAGACCAAAATGGGGTGAAAGTGAAGGCACACAGTGGTAAACATCAAGACACAATAGGAGGTATAGGAAGGGACTGAAGTGAAGGAGCAGATAAGGCTAGGAGAAAATTTACGATCAATATCTGTCAACAGGAAGGAAGAGATGGTATACTCCATTAAATATAAGACATTTTACACTGTATATACCAAATATTGCAATAAGAATTAATTAACTGAATTCCAAAGATTAGAAAAAAAATCTATCCACCTGTCAGTGAATGCTTATACACACTTACATATTTTTTTATTTGTATTTCTATTGTATTAGTGCATACCCATGCATGCCCATAGAAAGCAAGTGTAAGCAAGCATTTCTGCATGCCTGTAGAAAGCTACTGTTACCATGGCAAAAGTAACCATGGTGAAACCTGACTTTGATCTTTGACATCACCACTCGTTCAGTGATGCCTGCCTTTGTTCTGTGATGGCTGCCTTTGATCTTTGATGATGTCATAGCGAGTGCTATGATCATGAGTGATGCCTGTCTTTGATCTTTGATGATGTCATTGCAAGTCCTATGATCTTTTAGCGAGTCCTATGATCGTGAGTGATGCCTGCCTTTGACCTCATAGAGAGTCCAATGATCTTTTTGCGAGTCCTAAGATTGTGACATCGTCACAGAGACCTGCCTTTGATCTTTGACGTCACCACTCGTTCAGTGATGCCTGCCTTTGATCTGTGATGCCTGCCTTTGATCTTTGATGATGTCATAGCGAGTCCTAGTGTAGAAGATGCCTTACAAACGAGACTGAGTTTATTTCTCAGGAAGCTTTATTGAAAGTCACATCTTCTATCATCAAAGTTCTCAGCATAATAAGAGAAAGAAACACAACTTTCCTCCAGCTTTTATAACCCCCAGAGATACTCAACCCCCACATAGCGTATCTCACACTTTTACCCCCACAGAAGCTCAGTAAACATATGCACCCATAGTCACACATAGCCCTCGAGACTTGCTGGCGTCTCTGCTCTCTTCTCCACCTCGGGGCTCCTGCCGGGACATTGTCTCTGACTTCCTTCTTCCCCCAGCACCCACCTCCTAGCCGAGGTCCCTGCTGGGGCATTGTTCATTTGGACGTTTGACTGTAGGCTCTGCACCGTCGAGCCACTGTATGCCTGTGGGGGACAATGCGTACCATACAGCATGCTACATATGTGCATTAAATATGCACCATATAACCCCCCCCCAAACGTTCAAATAAGGACCAGGTACACTTCAAATGCATAGAACTATGACACTCTACACAGAACAAGAGAGAAAAAAAAAACTTGGCACAACAGATTACAGTTCCCACTGCTTGGACTTCAACACTCTGCCATATCTGCTGTGAGCTGGTCTCACTCTGCTTGTTGTTGTCCGCTGCATCTGTGAAGTAGAATCGTTAACACATCGTCGTGAAAGCTTAGCAGAGCGTCTCCCGGGCGGCCCGCCGCGGCGGGGGGCACTGGCTAACTGGACTGGGTCGTCACCTAACACAAAAGCGGGTTTGAGCCTGTTGATGCAGACTAAATCTGTCCTGTCTCCCAAATCAAGCAAAAAGTGCTTTTCCCCGGTTTCTAACACTCTGAATGGTCCATCGTAAGGTGGTCTTAAACCTGGCCTCTGTGCGTTGTGTCTAACAAAGACAAATTCTGCATTCTTTAAGGCTTTAGGCACAAAAACACGTGGAAAACTGTGATGAGCGGGACCAGGGAGGGTGTGCGACCCCGCGTCGCTCTGCAGCCGCTGAGCGGGGAGGCGCTCCGGAGCAGGATTCTCAGGGAGGAAATCTCCCGGTAACCGGAGGGGTTGGGCGAAGACGAGTTCTGCCGGAGAGGCATGCAAGTCCTCTTTAGGAGCTGAACGCAACCCTAATAAAACCCATGGAAGTTTATCAACCCAATTTGTGTCCGTGAGAGCCGCTCTGAGGGCTGCTTTCAATGACCGATGGAAGCGCTCGCACAAACCGTTGGCCTGGGGGTTATACGCAGTCGTGCGATGAATTTTCACCCCCAGGCTGCGTGCCATGGACGACCAGAGCTCGGAAACAAACTGTGGTCCTCTGTCGGACGTTAAGTCTGACGGGATACCAAAGCGCGCGACCCAAGCTGTTAAAAAGGCGCGTGCAACATCTGCCGTTGTAGTTGCCGCCAGAGGAACCGCCTCTGGCCAGCGCATGGTGCGGTCTACCATGGTTAGAAGGTGTGTGAAACCCTGGGACAGCGGAAGCGGTCCTACTAAGTCGACATGCACATGATCAAAGCGTTTGGCTGGGATGTGAAAAGGTTCAAGAGGGGCTCGTGTGTGTTTGTGTACCTTTGCCCTTTGACACGCAGTGCAAGCTGCAGCCCACTCTTTGACTTGTTTACGCAGCCCCGGCCAAACAAACTTCTCCCCTACCATTTTGATAGAAGCGCGGACGCCCGGGTGTGCCAGTGAGTGTATTAAGTCAAAAACACGGCGACGCCACACAGCCGGGACTACGGGACGGGGACGCCCCGTGGAGATATCGCAGATTAGGGAGGGCATGCCTCTTTGAAGCACCCTGTGCTCCAGCCTTAGCCCTGTTGGCCCAGACTGGAGCGCGCGCACGTCCGCGTCACCAACCTGTTCAGCGGCCATGGCTGCGTAATCTAAACCGACGCAGACCGGAGCTGTGAGCGCTCCCGTGCCGCCAGCCTGACCTAGGTCTGCCGTAGCCGACTCTGCCCCCTGGGGGCCTGTCGCTGCAACCGCGCGCGAGAGGCAATCTGCCACTACATTGCGTTTACCTGCCACGTGTCGAATGTCCGTGGTAAACTCCGAAATTGCAGCCAGCTGCCTCTGTTGTCGGCCCGACCAGGGCTCTGAAACCTTGGCCATTGCAAAAGTTAAAGGTTTATGATCCACGAACGCGGTAAAACGGCGTCCTTCCAACCAGAACTGGAAGTGGCGGATGGCCAAATGTAGGGCCAAAAGCTCCCTGTCAAACGCGCTGTATTTACGTTCGCTATCGCGCAATGTTTTGCTGAAAAATGCGAGTGGTTGCCAGCATCCTGCAACCAGTTGCTCGACCACCGCTCCCACTGCCACGTCGGAGGCGTCTGTGGTTAGCGCCATGCGAGCTGCCGGCACCGGGTGTGCCAATAACGCAGCGTTGGCGAGGGCTGATTTGACCTGTGAAAAAGCGCGCTCCCGATCCGGGGACCACTCGACCTTGGCTGTAGGTTTTTGCTTCTTTAATGCCGCGTACAATGGGTGCATAAGCCGTGCCGCGTTTGGGAGGAAACGGTTATAAAAATTGACCATCCCCAAAAATTCTTGCAGCGCCTTGACCATCTGCGGTTGGGGGAAATCCGTTATCGCGCGCACTTTATCCGGCAGCGGGACCGCGCCTTCTGGCGACACGCGGTGTCCCAAAAAATCAATTTTCGTTACCCCGAATTGGCACTTCGCTGGATTAATGATCAGCCCGTGTTCTGTGAGCCTCTGAAAAACGGCTGTGAGGTGGCGTTCGTGTTCGGCTTCAGACGCGCTGGCTACCAAAATATCGTCTAAATAAGCGAACACGAAAGGGAGGTCGCGCAGCACTGCATCCATCATGCGTTGGAACGTCTGCGCGGCGCCCTTGAGGCCGAAAGGCATGCGCAAAAACTCGAAAAGCCCGAAAGGGGTTATAACTGCCGTTTTGGGTATGTCCTGCGCGCGGACTGGAACTTGGTGATAACCACGCACCAAGTCTATTTTGGAAAAGATGCGCGCCCCCGCTAAATGCGCCGAAAAATCTTGGATGTGCGGAATCGGATAGCGGTCGTGGGCTGAAGCATTATTTAATCTGCGGAAATCACCGCATGGGCGCCACGAGCCGTCAGCTTTGGGTACCATGTGCAGGGGTGACGACCAGGCGCTGTTGGAACGCCGGACTATGCCCAGCTTTTCCAAGTTGGCGAATTCCTCGCGCGCGATGGCCAGTTTAGCTGGGTCCAACCGCCGAGCCTTTGCGAACACAGGGGGGCCAGCAGTGCTTATGAAATGCTCTACCCCGTGTTTGGCAACTGACGCTGAAAATGTAGGGACCGTGAGTGCTGGAAACTGGTTGAGTAATGCATGAAACTTACCACCCGCTGCAGTGACATTGGAATGCGCCGAAGGCAGGGCCACCCGAGCTGTGCAGGAGATAGAATAGAAAGACAGTGCATTTATAATACGTCTATTAGCAAGATCAACTAACAAACTGTTTGAGCACAAAAAGTCAGCACCCAGCATGTTGTTGCTAACTGCAGCAACAACGAAGGTCCACTCAAAGTTGCGTCCGTGGAGGGACAGGCGGAGTGTCTTCTCCCCATAGGTTTTGACCGTGGAGCCGTTCGCTGCTAACACCAGGGGCCCGTTGGCCGGCCCCAGTGTGTCCGCGTAGGTAGGCTTGACAAAACTCAGCTGGGAGCCCGTGTCCACCAGGAATTCTTTCCCAGAATTCGCGTCCGTCACGAAAAGCAGCTTGTTCTTCGTGCCGAGAGTCGCAGCTGCTACCGGCTCCCGGTCCTGGCGTTTCCCTGGCACTGGTACTGGCACGGCGGGACGCATCTGCGGGCTTTGTCGGCGAAACGTCGATGGTAGAAGCAGATGGCGTTGTCAGCTCTACTTCTCCTGGTCTCCGCCGCTGCTGCCGTCATCGGGTCCGGTGCCGCAGCCTCTGGTCTCCCTCCTTCTCGCGAAGGGGCGGTCATCTCCGCTGCCGCCGTCGTGGCTGTGCGCCGTCTATGGGAGTCGACGAGCCGTTGCGCCACCTGTCCCAGCTTGTGGTAGTCACGGTTGGCGAGCGACTGCGAGCTGGTCAGGGTCACTCTCACTGCCGGCGGGAGCGTCCTGAGGAAGAGGTGGGCGAAGATAAAACCGTCGTCATCCTCGCCTCTCAGGCTCATCATCTGTGCCATCAGATCCGCTGGCCTGTCTGCTTCTCCCTCTGATAGCGCCAGGAGCTTCTCTACCCGCTCTTCCTGCGAGGGGGTGAAAGCTCGGATTAGGGCAGCTTTCAGTGTGCCGTACTTGTTGTCTTGGGGTGGGTGGTTGGTCAAACTCTCCACCCGTTGCACTGTGAGGCTGTCCAGCTTCGCGACGACCTGGTGGAACCTCGTTGCATCTGCCGAGATACCCCGAAGGTGGAATTGCGCCTCCACAGTGGTAAACCAGGAGCGCGGGTTATGTTGCCAGAAGTCGGGCAGCTGTAGCATGGTAGCTGCGTTAACCCGGTGAGCTCCTGCGGAGTCCGGCGTGGAAAGGTTGTCGTCACTGGACATAGTAGTCGTAGGTCACCAGTGTAGAAGATGCCTTACAAACGAGACTGAGTTTATTTCTCAGGAAGCTTTATTGAAAGTCACATCTTCTATCATCAAAGTTCTCAGCATAATAAGAGAAAGAAACACAACTTTCCTCCAGCTTTTATAACCCCCAGAGATACTCAACCCCCACATAGCGTATCTCACACTTTTACCCCCACAGAAGCTCAGTAAACATATGCACCCATAGTCACACATAGCCCTCGAGACTTGCTGGCGTCTCTGCTCTCTTCTCCACCTCGGGGCTCCTGCTGGGACATTGTCTCTGACTTCCTTCTTCCCCCAGCACCCACCTCCTAGCCGAGGTCCCTGCTGGGGCATTGTTCATTTGGACGTTTGACTGTAGGCTCTGCACCGTCAAGCCACTGTATGCCTGTGGGGGAGAATGCGTACCATACAGCATGCTACATATGTGCATTAAATATGCACCATACTATGATCTTTTAGCGAGTCATATTGTATATGCAGTGGATATAAAAAGTCTACACACCCCTGTTCAAATGCCAGGTTTTTATGATGTAAAAAAAAATAGACCAAGATAAATCATTTCAACACCTTTTCCACCATTAATGTGACCTATAACCTGTACAACTCAATTGAAAAACAAACTGAAACCTTTTAAGGGGGAAAAAAAAACTTACAATAACCTGGTTGTATAAATATGCATACCTGTTATAACTGGGGATGGGGCTGTGTTCAGAATTAACCAATCACATTCAAGCTCATGTTAAATGAGAGCACACACCTTCCGCTGTATGTGTAGAGTGATATTACAGAGTGAAGTGATGATATAGAGTGAAGTACGAGGAGACGAAGAAGAGTGATGTCTGAAGATAGAGTTGAGGTTCGAGAGGACACAGCAATGATGATAGAGGGACTACAGCTCCTGACCAGATAGCGTGATGATATAGAGTGAGGTAAAGAAGAAGAAGAAGGCTTTTCCTGACATTTTTGTAGTCACATCTTACAGCACAAGCCATGGTCCGCAGAGAGCTTCCAAAGCATCAGAGGGATCTCATTGTTCAAAGGTATCAGTCAGGAGAAGGGTGCAAAAGAATTTCCAAGGCATTAAATAAACCATGGAACACAGTGAAGACAGTCATCATCAAGTAAAGAAAAAATGGCACAACAGTGACATTACCAAGAACTGGATGTCCCTCCAAAATTGATAAAAAGATGAGAAGAAAATTGGTCAGGGAGGCTGCCAAGAGGCCAACAGCAACATTGACATAGCTGCAGGAATTTCTGGCAAGTACTGGTTGTTTAGTACATTTGACAACAATCTCCCGTCCAGGGTGGCAAGACAGAAGCCTTATCTTACGAAGCAAAGCACCCAAGCCTGGTTACATTTTGCAAAAACACATTTGAAATCTCCCTAACGCATGTGGGAAAATGTGTTGCGGTCTGCTGAAACCAAGGTTGAACTTTTTGGCCATAATTCCAAAAGGTATATTTGGCGCAAACACAACACTGCTCATCACCAAAAGAACACCATTCCTACAGAGAAGCATGGTGGTGACAGCATAATGCTTTGGGGCTGTTTTTCTTCAGCTGGAACTGGGGCCTTAGTCAAGGTGGAGGGAATTATGAACAGTTCCAAATACCAGTCAGTGCTGGCACAAAACCTTCAGGTTTCTGCTAGAAAACTGAAAATGAAGAGGAACTTCATCTTTCAGCACGAAAATGCACACATCCAAATTAACAAAAGAATGGCTTCACCAGAAGAAGATTAAGGTTTTGGAATGGCCCAGCCACAGTCCAGACCTGAATCTGATTGAACATCTGCGGGGTGATCTGAAGAGGGCTGTGCATAGGAGATACCCTCACAGTCTGACAGATTTGGAGCATTTCTGCAAAGAAGAGTGGGCAAATATTTCCACATCAAGATGTGCCACGCTGATAGACTCCTACCCAAAAAGACTGAGTGCTCTAATAATAGCCAAAGATGCTGCAACAAAGTATTAGTTTAAGGGTGTGCATATTTATGCAAATAGGTTATTGTAAGTTTTTTATTTTTAATTTTTCTCCTTAAAGGATTTGTTTGTTTTTCAATTGGGTTGTACAAGTTTTAGGTCACATTAATGGTGGAAAAAGTTTTGAAATGATTTATCTTAGTCTCATTTTTTTACATCACAAAAACCTGGCATTTGAACAGGGGTGTGTAGACTTTTTATATCCACTGTACATACATGCATACATACATACATACATACATACATACAGTACATACTTTAAATTAAGTGAATAAAAAATCTTTGATTTATACTCTTCCAGTGTGTTCTTTAGAAGCACATAGGTATTGATCACCACTCTATTTAAAATGTACAGCAAAAATAAACAGGACAACCAGTGCTGAATCCATTTATGTCACAGCACAGATGATTCAATATTTAACTGTGTAAATTCTTCAGCAGGTGCGCAGCAACATAACAAAAATCCTCCAGTAGTGCTTCTGTGCCTCAGCGGTCCATCTGCAGTCCTCAAAGCCACAACAGAAGTTTATTTTTGCCAATACAGTACAAGACTCATCTGTGTACACACGCTACAGTATTTCCATAATTTTGCTTTCAGAGGGCAATCTAAGTAATGAACTGTGAGAAAACCCATCTGTATTCCATTTTCATTTTTTCCCATCTGCAATGCTATTAATGATCTTGCAGACACATTTGTGTGCTATGTGATATAAAATATATTTATTTTCACTGCACACAAATTATTGATATGTAAAATCTGGAGAATGGATTTGGCTTAAAATTGAGTGTGGTATAATACCTCCATGACTGAGACATTTAGAACTGATTTTCAAAACAACAAAACATTTGAAATACAATGGTGTAGTGCTAGTAGATGATAGTTAATAAAATATTGTAATAAGGTACAGGAATTATTTAGATTATTTAATAGTGGGTGTGAAAGGGGACGGCGTTAAACCGTCACACCTGCACTCGCTAAATAAAATAAATAAGCACTCATAAAAAGGGGCACCAGTCCTAAAGGACACTTATATTAAACTTAGTTTTAATTAATTTTGTACCTTCAATTACTTAATGGATCAGTCTCAAAATTTAAGGGAGTTCTTTTCCTGCCGTGATCTAAGAAACAAATATATGCGAAAGGAAAATGCTTCAACTTCTCTCATTCACCCTTTTATTAAACTCATTCAGGTTACATGATATGGCATTCAAATGATGGATAAACAGATGATAACAGGTAACAGGTATCCGATAACAGATATCTGAAATGATAACAGGTGTCCGATATCACATCAACTGTTAGTGGATTCCTGAACATAAAATCTAGCGTTAAACCTTTGTAGAACCAAGGAGAAACCAGACTTATGTTTCAACGGTAATGGAAGGCTGAAATGTCTAACAAAACAGAACGCAATTTTATGGGGAAAATTCATAAGCTGATTATCTAAAAATGAACTTCTGAATTAATCTACAAAAATGAAGGGAAGTTACTTAAAAATGACTAAAAGTCTTCCTTCAGTTTATAGCTTTATCCTATGGCTGATAGACTAATTGTACCATGAAACACTGATTATGTTCAACTGTAATTTGAATGTTAGGATATCACGTTTAACCCAGCAGATAGGAAAATGGGAGTCTCACTTACGAACAGCTGAAGGTCCACGTGTTCAGCGAGTCGATGCTGGTTCGGTTTTGATCATTGGGACCCAGAGATGGAGCGACTGCTGCAAGGCTCCTTGATGTTCACAACCAACCGTAAGAAGTGCAGACTCAGCTGGGACCTCATAAAGAACAGTGGCAGCAGTGGAGGCTGTCTCAGAGCAGCATGAAAAGTCCTTGGCAACGAGTCCGAATTGGTGAGGTCCCTGGCCGCGGGATAGATCAGAAAAACTGAAGGAGAAACTTCTCAGTCAGGCGGGTATGAGGCCGGAAAGAGAGTCCAAAAACACAATCTCTGTTCACTTTAAATTAGGAAAACTAAAGGTCCACTTTAAATGGCGTGAAAAGTCAGAAAATCTGAGAAAAACATTTACTAGGATAAGAATGGCTTCTGAGGTGAAGGAAAAAAAGAGTTTGACTCTATATTTAAGATGAGCTCATAAGAAAAAGATGGTTTCTCCTCAGTAGCCAGAAAAATGAGAAAACTAACGCAGGATTTGGCAAACTTCACACAGAACAATTTTGATAAAACTACACGGAACTTTGAAAAGGTGGAACAAAACTTTCCTCTGAGATCTAGATCGCTATTCTGCTTCTTTAATGTTAATCTTAAACTTCTTCTCTTTTCTTTCTATATTCTCTCTATTCTTTCCCTATTCTCTTTTCATTTCTTTTCTCTTGTTCCTCTCTGTTCTTTTTCTTGTTCTAATCTTCTAAACGTCTTTCAGTCTTTTTTCTTAATCCTACTTCTTATTCTAACATGCAGGGCGGCTCCTCACTCTTTTAACTGAGCACGCCGTTGGGTCATAAAACAGGGGCCGGTCACAAGACAGACCCATCAACTTTCATAAAGAGCAGTTTGAACGGGCCGTTATCCAATGTGAAAACATTTCTTTGTTTGGGAGCAGCCGATCAAATGAACAGAGCATCATTCAATGAAAGGGAGAGAAAGCCGGGGGCCAGGAATGATAGCGGACAAGAATTAATACCCATTCAGTTCTTATAAAATTAGGTGCTCAATATAAGATCTAGCTAAATTAACTGACTTGGCTAATATTCAGTGATCATGCATTTATACCATTACTACTAATATTAACATTTGTTTGACTCACACTCATGAACATAACATTTCTTATACATGTTTATAATACATGCACTCATATTTAGATCAAGGATTAATGAATTACTGCAAACCCTGGTCGGTGATGAAAAGGATGATTTTCAGTGTGTAACCCTTGCCTTATGTTAATTAGGTAAGGGAAATAATTAAGTGTAGACCAGTTGCTAGGTTCGTAAGGGTTACAATAGGGAATTAAAGTGAATGTGGAATGAAATAGCTGGAGGCAGGAAATGAGCAATAATGGTTTTTATTTATAGGGATAAAGTGAGCAATATATACAGAAAATTTACAACTATACAAATATAACAACAGCCGGTATGAAATAAAACCCCAAAGATGTCCTACTGAGCTCAGTGTTTGTTTGTCCGTTTGGTTTAGTCATTTGACCAGTCAAGATATCTTGTATCTCCAGGCTCAGGTTTCTTTTCCTCTTTTAAAGCATCGACTAGGGTTGTTACCACTTTAAATCTTGGGCACTGGAGAGAGGAAGGATGCTCTTCAATCGAGATCTTGGTTAGCTCTCAGTTCAATCTCGGTTCAGTCTCGGGTCAGGCTCGCCATCTCCATTCGGAGAGAATCCAGGATCCAGAAGGTTCTTGATCGGCAACCAAAAAAAACCTAGCCTGCACAACAATAATGGTATTATTGTTTACAGCTAGAGTAATTTGTTTTCCAATCCCTTCTTATATAACATCATAGCTTAGTGTTTAAATTCTTCTCTCATATTACTATTATCACAATCCAGCAATATAGTAATATCTTACATTTCACATCTTACATCTTACATGCATGTGTTCTTTTTCTTTTCTCACAATCTCACTGGTAGCACATGAAATACCCTTTTTTCACATAACCAATTAAATGAATTCCTCTGTTTATCTCTACATCACTTAACCATGAGATTATGATTAATCCTTTCTAACCTTGTCTTTGTAATTCATGAAATAAATTACAATTAATTTATCACATAACCAGGGAATATACTGTCCCATTACTTCCTATATCCCCTTTTTAAAATCAGTAAAACCCGGTCTGAGCTACTGGGTTTAGCATAACCTCTGCTTTTACATAGGAGGCCAAGACCATGTGCTTTTAGCATCAAACTACACATTTCATTTGACAGAAATAGTGCATAAGAACTAAAAGTACGTCAGCATACTGTTGGGAACTGAAATCACATTTAGGAAAACCATACAGACACAAAAGCAGCCTTTTCCATTGCTTTTAAACAGGAAAAAATCCACTCGCGATTAACATTAGCATAACGCTAACATTAGCATGTATCTCACTCACCAAGATGAGGTCTCAGTGTGAACAGAGCAAAAGTCACCACTTCATGACCTCTCAAGCTCGTGCTCCCGTCAACTTAGGATAATAAAGGTTGCAAATTAGCGTTTGGAGAGTGTTTAGATCCATTTATAGCATCTTTCTGAATTAACTCACCAAGAAGAGGAATCAGTGTGAACCAGACCACTCACAGCCTCTCTCGTCCGCTCTCATATCGTGAAAGACCGAAACCCGAGTGCGCGCTTGCTGCCTCTACTTGGAAGGCGGGGCTAATATCGCTCTTAATGAATGGGAAGACCCAGATCACCCAACGTGACCATTAAACGGGAATTTAAAAGTTGGATAACGAGGATCACATTTCCTCTTCCCCAAAATAATCGGTTTTCAAAATAAAATCCCACAATTGTATTAATACAATTGACATCTGAGAAAAAAAAGGGTCATTTTCTCAGCTAGGTTACAAGTGTCCTTAGGATCCGGGGGAGATGATAAGCTGAAAGAAACTTAATGTTTAGTAAGAATTGACAGTCCAATTATACATAATGAAACATATTCTGTAGGTATCCACTAGGAGGTACTGTTGAGCTGTAGATAACTTATTAAGTCTCTGGTATTTGTCGAAAACCTTATACCTGTCTGGTTAAGAAGTTTATGACCTTTTAAGAGCATTAGTTTCCTGTAGGGCGGATGCTATCCACATGAACTGTCCACATTGGGGATCTGGACTCCGAGTTTTTATGGTCCCTTTAAGCCTTTAAAAGCAAATTCTGATCCTTACCATCTCTGCAAGAGGCAACTGTTCACATTGGGGTCCTGGGAAAAACATTCTTGGTCAAGCCTTGAGTGAGGGTAGTTAATATGAAAACGTGATATTCCTGTAGAAGGAAGAAAAGTGATTTTCCTGTAGAAGGAAGAAAAGTGAAATTCCTGTAGAATGGGAAAACTTCTGGATTGGTTTGAGGAGACGTTGATGCTACAATGGAATCATTAAGTCTTAAATGAGTTTATATTTGAATCCCATTAAAATATGTAGGATTCGGGGAGTAAAATTAAAACAGTCTCTATTTTGTATTTGCAATCTCAACAGCACTCATACACTGGCCCGACGTACCAAGTTTACATCGGGAATGCATCTTATAGAGGTCATTTGCATATTGGCAAGATGTCAACAACCTAAAATTTTAATCTTTCAACTGCTCCTTTTTGGGGTCACCACAGCATATCATAATCTGATATTGTGATTGTCCACATAGTTGACTTGGCAAGAATTTTATATGGTCATGGTATGACCTAGTCATGAACCCACAACCTTCTGACTGTGGGGTGGATGCTTTACCACTAATCACAATTTAGTAGTAGGATTTCTCACCTTGAATAACAACATAGTTGCAGTCTTAAAGATCTGACCTAAATAAATGAAGGACATGACTAACATTTAACTGCAGAATACTGGGGTGGTGGCCTAGAGGTAAAGCATCTCCTCTATAGCAGGAAGTTCATGGGTTCGTGACCTGATCAGGAAGGGCGTCTGGTGTAAAATCTTTGCCAAATCAAATATGTGAATCTTCACAACCCCAAAAGGGAGCAGCTGGATGCAAAAGATTAACATTTGGCTGCAGCTGCTTTGGCTTTGATACACTGGCTGATGGTCATCTCTGATCTAATGCCGATGTCTAGCCGACATCTTGCCAGTATGCAGATGACCTCAATAAGATGAATCCCCGATGTAAACTTGCTAACATCAGTGGAAAGTATGTAGGCTGTTGGAGAAGGAGCAACAATACTTCACATGGTGAAAATTCAATTCATTTCAATTCAACTTTATTTATATAGCACCATTTCACAACAACAGTCATCTCATAGCACTTTCAAATGTAGGGGAAACCCCCACAATTGCAGAAAGACCCCAGCAATCGGGCGATCCCCTGTGAGCAAGCGCTTGGTGGTGGTGGAGAGGAAAAACCTTGTAACAGGAAGAAACCTCTAGCAGAACCAGGCTCAGGGAGGGGCAGTCATCTGCTGAGACTGGCTGGGGGGTGAGGGGATAGAGAAGATGAGAACAGACATGTAGAGAGCAAACATTAAATGGGAGAAGCCCAGTACATTATTGGATGTCCCCCGGCTGTCTAAATCCATTAGCAGCATAACTAAGGGAGGGTTTAGAGACACATGATCCCTTCTAATTGTAAGCTATATCAGAAAGGAAGGTTTTTACCCTATTCTTAAAAACAGAGATCGAGTCTGACTCCCGAATCCAGATTGGCAGCTGATTCCACAGGAGAGGAGCTTGATAACTGAAGGCTCTGCCTCCCATTGTACTTTTGGAGATTCTAGGTATTACAAGTAATCCAGCATTTTGGGAGTGTAATGCTCTATTAGGATGATAGGGTAGTATCAGATCTTTTAAATAAAAAGGGGCCTGATTGTTAAGAGCTTTGTAAGTGAGAAGAAGGATTTTAAACTTAAGTTTGAGCTCTATGGGAAGCCAATGAAGGGAGGCCAAAACCGGAGAGATATGATCTCTCTTTCTAGTACCTGTGAAAACTCTTGCTGCAGCATTTTGGATCAACTGAAGACTTTTTAAAGATATTTTAGGACAACCTGATAAGAAAGAGTTACAATAATCTAATCTAGAGCTAACAAAAGCATGGATCAGTTTCTCAGCATCACTTTGAGACAAGATGCTCCTAATCTTGGCAATATTATGCAAATGATAGAAGGCAGCCTTAGAAACAAATTTAATATGTGAAGTGAAAAACAGATCTTGATCAAAAATAACTCCAAGCTTCCTCACAGAACTATTAAGAGAAAGAGTAACCGCATCCAAACTAAGAGTTTGATTTGGAAAGGTATTTCTAAGGTTTTTTGGATCAACAAGAATGACTTCAGTCTTATCTGAATTTAATAGCAGGAAATTACAAGTCATCAAAGCTTTGATTTCCTTAAGACAGGCTACTAACTTGTTTAGTTGATTACTATCATCTGGCTTCATTGGCAGGTATAATTGTGTGTCATCTGCATAACAATGAAAATGTATACAATGCTTTCTAATGATATTGCCTAACGGAAGCATATATAAACTAAAAAACGTAGGGCCTAGCACAGATCCCTGTGGAACTCCATGACTGAGCTTTGAGTTGGAAGAAAACTCATTATGGACATGAATAAACTGGAGCCTATCAGACAAATAAGATCTAAACCACTGCAGCGAAGGTCCATTAAATCCAATATAGTGTTCTAATCTATCTAGTAGAATATTACGGTCAATAGTGTCAAAGGCTGCACTAAGGTCTAAAAGGACAAGTACAGAAACAAGTCCATTATGAGATGCGATAAGAAGGTCATTAGTGACCTTCACTAAGGCTGTTTCAGTACTATGATGGATTCTAAACCCAGATTGAAACTCTTCAAATAAACCATTTCCCTGCAAGTGATCAAATAATTAATTGTGTAGCAACAAGTCTTTCTAATATTTTTGAAATGAAAGGCAGATTAGAGATTGGTCGATAGTTAGCTAAAACTCCTGGATCCAGCATTGGCTTTTTGAGTAAGGGTTTAATTACAGCAGTTTTAAAAGCCTGCGGTACATGGCCTAATGTTAAAGAAGAATTGATTATTTGAAGAATACAGCTGCCAATAAATGGGAAGACTTTTTTAAATAACCTGGTAGGAATAGGGTCTAAAAGACAAGTTGAAGGCTTGGATGAGGAAATTATTTTATCAAACTCTAAAAGGTCAACTGGAGTAAACTTATCCAAACAGATATCAATTGAAGGAGTTGTAGTAGATGCTGTATTTAAGTTAACAGTAGGAAGAATCTGACTGATTTCTATCTCTAATAGATGAAATTTTATGATTGAAAAAGTTCATGAAGTCCTGACTAGTAAGCTCTAAGGGAATGCAAGGATTGACAGAGTCCTGGCTCTTTGTCAGCCTGGCTACAGTGCTGAAAAGAAACCTGGGATTATTCTTGTTCTATTAATGCAGAGTAATAATTTGTTCTAGCTTTTCTAAGATTTTTTTTTCTAAATTAAAAGATGATTTGTCCAAGCTGAATAGTTTTCATCTAAATTAGTGGAACACCATTTTCTTTCTAATTGATGAGTCTTCTGTTTTAAGCTATGAGTTTCTGTGTTAAACCAAGGGGTTAGAAATCTTGTGCATGCGCGAGATTGGGCGCATGCGCATGCAGCGACCAGCAGTGGGTGAAAAAGTTTGGCATCTTAGTCTCTGTTTTTATGCACTTTAATGTGTTTTAGTGTAATTCTCTGTGCCGTTTTTGTCCTTGAATTGTTTGTGGATTATAAAATGAAGAGGTCTTTGGTTCCATCAGTATGGATTTTCTTCTTGTTATTGCACTGTTGCTCCTTTCTTACCGGCTCTTTGTCTAGGACGTCAGCATGGTCACGTTGGTAAGAATGCAGTACTCCAGAGACATGTTACTGCAGCTAAACATGGGTAATCCAACGTCTGTATTTGAGTTTGTGCCGCAACTGCCGGACTTTATTTTAAGAGACTTTCATGGACATAGCAATGAAAAGAGAGACAAAAGGAGGAAACACGGAAAGCGTGGAGGCATAAGATTAAACCTGAGGAGACGTCAGCTTAACCGCATTCCTCTTCCTTCCATTATTATGGGGAACGTACAATCCCTGAGAAATAAAGTGGATGAAATTCAAGGAAATGTCCGATATCAGAAGGATTTCAAGAACTGCTGTGTCATGGCTTACATGGAGATGTGGCTTACAAATCATGACCGGGACCTGGACCTGAGTATTGACGGCTTTGGAGCCCCACTTCGCTTGGATCGGGAAGAAGAGGTAACGGGGAAATGTCAGGGAGGTGGCGTATGTTTGTATATTAATAAACAGTACTGTACATCTGTCACAGTCAGAGAGCGCATCTGTACACCAGATGTGGAGCTTCTGTTCATATCGCTACGCCCCTTTTTTCTGCCCCGCAAGATCCCCCAACTTTTCATAATGACTGTGTACATTCACCCGAGGGCGGATGCTGCCTCCGCCTCCAGCACCGTCTTTGATGTGGTACAGCGGTTGCAGTTGATTTCCCCAGAGGCTCCAAATTTTATCCTTGGGGATTTTAACCATGTGCCTCTAAAGAAGACACTTAAAAACTTTTATTAGTACGTCTCCTGCCCAACCAGGTGAGAAAAGACATTGGACCTGTGCTATGAATCTATAGAGGGGGCCTATGAATCTCTTCCCCTTCCTCCTTTAGGATCCTCAGATTACAACTGTGTACATTTGCTGCCCACATATAAAACTGCTCTCAAAAGAGAGAAGACAAAGACCAGGGACATAAACATTTGGACAGATGATTCAGTGCTCTGCCTCCAGGAATGTTTTAACTGTACGGACTGGGAGGTGTTCACACTGTCCTGCGGGGATGATTTGGACTCTTTGGTGGATGTCACATGCTCTTACATGGCTTTTTGCAGGGATATGATCATTCCACATAAACGTGTCAAAATATATCCCAACAATAAGCCATGGGTTACTAAATCAGTTAAATCTTGCTTACAGAGGAAAGCACTTGCCTTTAAACAGGGGGTTGTTTCTGAGCTGCAGGTTGCCACAAAAGAGCTGAAGTCCGAAATTTTAAGAGCAAAACAGAATTATAAATCAGAATTGGAAAGCAAGATGGTAGCAAAGAAGCTTGGTTCAGTCTGGGCTAGTATGAAAACTATTGCAGGCCTTCAGAGCACAGAGCGCAGTAATTGTGTGTTTTTAGATGGTTTTAATTCAGACACAGAGCTGGCTAATGCTCTTAATTGTTTTTATGGTTGTTTTGATTCTTTTGATTTTAGCACAGAAACCTAAGATTTGAAACAGAAACTCAAAGACAATCAGCACTTTAATATTGAGTTGCAGGATGTTAAAAGGGTGTTCTGTGCTGTAAAAGTGAACAAAAGTCAGGGCCCTGATAATATATGTGGGCGCTTGGTAAAGTCCTGTGCACATGAACTGAGTCCTGTGTTTCACTACATTTTTAATAAGTCCTTACAGACACAGCGTGTGCCTAAGGTCTGGAAAGTTGCTGTGGTTGTCCCTGTTCCAAAATCCAGCTGTTCTAAAACAGTAAATGATTTTAAACCAGTTGCCTTGACTTCAATTTTAATGAAAATTTTTGAAAAACTGGTCAGATCTGAGGTCCTAAAGCAGACTGAGCATGCATTGGATCCTTTGCAGTTTGCCTATAGGCCTCACAGAGGAGAGGAGGATGCCACTGTCACTCTACTTAACATGCTTTTTAAACATCTGGATTTTAATGGGACACACACCAGGCTTTTGTTTGTAGACTTTTCTTCTGCTTTTAATACAGTCCAACCTCATATTTTAGTTGAAAGGCTCCTGCAACAATTTGATTTGAGTAATAATCTGGTGGGTTGGATTCTGGATTTTTTAACCAACAGGACACAGAGAGTAAGGGTCAATGGTACATTGTCTGACCAAAAGTGTTCTTCTACTGGCTCTCCTCAGGGGTGTGTGCTGTCACCACTACTCTTCATCCTGTACACAAACATGTGTCAGAGCAGACATGACTAATCAAGATGGCGCCGCGGATGGTTGCCACTGGCTTCTGCTCTCTGATGTTTTTGTTAATTATGTGTGTTTTCTTTGACTTTTGCTCTTCCGCCTAGATCACCTTTTCAAGGGAGGAATTACTTTCATTTAGACTATCTTCCAATGCAACTTTTCTGCCAGTTTCTGCTGATTTGAAGTCTCTTCAGGAGAATTTAGCTTTGGGAGCAGCGGCCATTGGCACCGGCCGGAAACGAAGGCGGCGTGGTAAACGTGCCGGTGCGCTAGTCAGGCTGAGGAAACGAGGACATCGCATGCCGCTTCCATCGAACCATCTGGCGAATGTCCGCTCTTTGGCGAACAAAATGGATGAGCTGCTGCTCCTGACCCACAAAAACTTGGATTTTAGCAGATCTGGTGCCCTGTGTGTCACGGATTCCTGGCTGAGTGAACACATCCCGGACAGCGCGGCGCGCCTGGACGGATTCCAACTGTTCCACGCTGATCGCAGCCGAGAATTCTCTGGAAAGACTAAAGGTGGTGGAATCTGCTTCTACATAAACGAAGGTTGGTGTACTGATGTCACAGTGTTAAAGAAGTCTTGCAGCCCTAACTTAGAGTCACTGTTCATAAACTGCAAACCCTTTTATTCATCGCGAGAGTTCTCCTCGTTTATTCTGGTCGGAATTTATATCCCACCTGTTGCTTGTACAGTGGAGGCCCTGCAGCACCTCGCTGACCAGATAGCAGATGTGGAGGAAAAACATCCAGACTCTCTGCTTATCATTCTGGGTGATTTCAATAGAGCTAATCTCACAAATGAACTTCCTAAATACAGACAGCATATTAAATGTCCCACCAGGGACTCAAATACACTCGACCACTGCTACACAGTTTTAAGAAACGCTTATCATGCTGTCCCCCGTGCAGCTCTGGGTTTTTCTGACCACTGTCTACTTCATCTTATTCCAACATATAGACAGAAACTAAAAACTTCCAAGTCTATAGTTAGGACTGTGAGGAAATGGACTGAGGAATCAAAGCTGGAGTTACAAGCCTGCTTTGATTGTACAGATTGGAGTGTTTTTGAAGATGCAGCCACTAACCTAAATGAACTCACTGACTCTGTGACATCATACATCAGTTTTTGTGAGGACATATGTGTGCAGACCAAGACTTTCTGCACATACAACAACAGTAAACCCTGGTTCACTCCTAAACTCAAGCAGCTACGTCAGACCAAGGAGGAGGCCTACAGGACTGGTGACTGGACTCTGTATAAGTGGGCCAGAAACATGCTGACGAAGGAGACCAGGCTTGCTAAGAGGAGCTACAGTGAGAAGTTACAACAAAACTTCTCAGCCAACAACTCCGCTTCTGTTTGGAGAGGCCTGCAGAATATCACCAACTACAGGAGGCCATCCCCCCACCCTGTGGAAAACCTCCAGCTGGCTAACGACCTCAACAGCTTTTATTGTAGGTTTGAAAAGAACCTACAGTTCTCACCTCCCACCCACACAAAAGGATTATCTTCAGCCCCAGGAACTCCATCCCTCCCCCACTCTGACCTCCCACCAGCACTAACAATCTGCAAAGAGGAGGTGCACCGGGTCTTTCGGAGACAAAAGATCAAGAAGGCTGCAGGACCTGATGGTGTGTCTCCGTCCTGCCTGAGAGTCTGCTCTGACGAGTTGGCCCCCATCTTCACCTGGATCTTTAATAGATCACTGGAGCTGTGTGAAGTGCCCTCCTGCTTCAAACGCTCCATCATCATTCCAGTTCCCAAGAAACCCTCTGTTACAGGATTAAATGACTACAGACCTGTTGCCTTGACCTCTGTGGTCATGAAATCCTTGGAGAGATTGGTGCTGAACCACCTGAAGGTCGCCACAGGGCTCCTGATGGACCCACTGCAGTTTGCCTACTGGTCAAACAGGTCAGTGGACGATGCAGTGAATATGGGACTACATTACATCCTGCAACACCTCGACTCCCCAGGGACGTACGCCAGGATCCTGTTTGTCGACTTCAGCTCAGCGTTCAACACCATCATCCCAAGCATCCTTCATCAGAAACTCCTCCAGCTCAAGGTGCCCCCCTCCACCTGCCAGTGGATCTCCAGCTTTCTGACTGACAGGTGGCAACAGGTGAAGCTAGGGAGAATTACATCCAGCTCCCGAAAAATTAGTACTGGCGCCCCCCAAGGGTGTGTCCTTTCCCCACTGCTCTTCTCCCTCTACTCCAACGACTGCACTTCAGAGGACCCTTCAGTGAAGCTCCTGAAGTTTGAGGACGACACCACAGTCATCGGTTTGATCCGGGATTGTGATGAGTCTGCATACAGGCGGGAGGTGGAGCAGCTGATCCTCTGGTGCAGCCGGAACCATCTTAAACTTAACCCAGCCAAAACAGTGGAGATGACCGTGGATTTCAGGCGACACTCTCCTTCATTGCCCACACTCACCATCCTCAACAGCACAGTGTCCACTGTGGACTCCTTCAAGTTTCTGGGTACCACGATCTTCTGGAACATGAAGTGGTCCTCCCATATAGACACTGTCCGGAAAAAGGCCCAGCAGAGGTTATTTTTTCTGCGTCAGCTCAAGAAGTTTGATTTGCCTCAGGAGCTGCTGGTTGTCTTCTACACCGCCATCATCCAATCTGTCCTCTGCTTTTCCATCACTGTCTGGTTTGGATCTGCCACTAAACAGGACAAGACCAGACTGCAGCGGATCATTAAGTTTGCAGAGAGGATCATTGGTACCAACCTACCCTCCATTGAGAACTTATATCGGTCCATAACCAGGAAACGGGCGGGAAACATTTCTGCTGACCCGTCACACCCCGGCCACAAACTGTTTGAACTTCTACCTTCTGGTCGACGTTACAGATCACTGAAGGCCAAAACCACCCGTCACAGGAACAGTTTCTTTCCTCAAGCCATCACTCTGATGAACTCCTAACATTCACCTAGTCCTACCTGTTGCTGTACTCATGACTTTTCATTCATTCTTACATTGCACATAACTCTCACACTGCATTTTACTCCATTCACATTATAAGATAAGATAAGATAAGATAAGCCTTTATTAGTCCCACAACGGGGAAATTCCAGGATTGCAACAGCACAGGGATAGCAACACTCAGAGCAACAATCAGAAGGCAAGAAAAAAAAAAACAAGCAAGCAAGAGCAGCTAATATACATATGTACATATTACTATAAAATATATATACACACACACACACACACACAGACACACAGTGCAGAGCATTGTAGCTGGATGGAATAAATATATGAATATATGAACACACAGTGCAGAGCATTGTAGCTAGATGGAATAAATATGTAAATATATAAACACCCACAGTACGGAGCATTGCAGCTAGGTGGAATAAATATGCAAGTATATAAACACACACAGTGCGGAGCAATGTAGCTAGATGGAATAATATGTAGATATATAAAAACACAGTGCGGAGCATTGTAGCTAGATGGAATAAATATGTAAATATATAAACACACACAGTGCAGAGCATTGTTGCTAGGTGGGATGAAACAGCATAACCATCTACTTAGTTATCCTACATGGTATGATTATGTGCCCATACATATTCTCCCCCTCCATAGCGACCGGTATGTTCCTAGTTGTATGCCGGAGGGGACCATTGTGTAGGTCTTTTGCATCTTTTGCATTCAAAAAAAACTATTAGTTTGTTACGTCTTTTTGCTATCTCTGCGAGCAGCCCTGCTTAGGTTGTACAGTCTGACAGCCGTTGGTAGGAAGGACCTACGAAACCTCTCGGTTGTGCACCTGGGATGATGTAGTCTGCTGCTAAATGAGCTCCTCAGTGCATCCAGTATGTCCTGCATAGGGTGGAACTCGGACTCCAGCAGAGATGACAGTTTAGCCACCGTCCTTCTCTCTCCTATCTCCTCCATCGGATCAAGGTGCTGCCCCAGGACAGAGCTAGCTTTCTTAATCGGTTTGTTCAGTCTCTTCCTATCGGCTGCAGTAATGCCACTGCCCCAGCAGACCACTCCAAAAGTGATGGCTGATGCCACCACCGTGTCATAGAATGACTTCAGCAGCGCCCCTTGTACACCAAAAGACCTGAGTCTCCTCAGCAGGAACAGCCTGCGCTGTCCCTTCTTGTAGAGTGCGTCAGTATTGTGTGACCAGTCTAGTTTATTGTTCAGATGAATACCCAGGTACTTATAGGATGTCACCATCTCGATGTCTGTTCCCTGTATATTTACTGGTGCTGTGAGGGGCTGCCCATGCCTGCGGCAGTCCACCACCAGCTCCTTAGTTTTCCTCGCGTTGATCTGGAGGCAGTTCCGATGGCACCAGTCCACAAAGTCCTGGATAAGCCCTCTGTACTCAGCTTCATCTCCGTTGGAGATGAGACCAACGATCGCAGAGTCATCAGAGAACTTCTGTAGATGGCAATGTGTTGTGTTGTGTGAGAAGTCCGCAGTATAAAGAGTGAACAGGAAGGGAGCCAGCACCATTCCCTGGGGGGCCCCCGTGCTACTGATGATCGTGTCGGAAACACAGTCCCGGGTTCTCACAAACTGAGGCCGGTTCGTGAGGTAGTCATAGTGAGGTAGTTATATTACTGAATCTGAGTTCACATTGAAATACTGTATGACTGTATATTTTTTCATATATTTTTGCAAAGTGTGGATAGTCTGAGTAAATAACTGCACATATTCCTGTATATATTTGCATCCTTTTATAGAAACGTGGCAGACTGTAATTTACTGTACATACTCTGTGTCATTGAAATCTTATTAAAATCTTATTAAAATCTTACACCTGAACAACGAGAGCAAGTTTTAGCCAAAGTCAAATTCCTTGTATGTGTTGTGCATACTTGGCCAATAAAGCTGATTCTGATTCTGATTCTGATGACAACAGACACATTATAAAGTATGCTGATGATTCAGTTATTGTCAGTCTCCTTCAGGATGGTGAGAGTGACCACGGCCCAGTAGTTGATGATTTTGTTCACTGGTGTGAGGATTCCTACCTGCAGCTGAATACGACAAAAACTAAAGATATGATTATTGACTTTAGGAGGAAAACTCCCAGGCACGAAGTCACTGTACTAAAAGGCCAGACCATTGAATGTGTGCAATCTTACAAATATTTTGGGACGATTATTGATAGTAATTTAAACTTTGAAGAGAACTGTGAAAGGGTGTGCAAAAAGGGTCAGCAACATTTGCATTGTTTAAGGAAACTCACACACTTCCAAATTGACTGAACCATAATGACAATGTTTTATTGGGCTTTTATTGAATCTGTTTTATCCTTTCCTTTAGTGTCATGGTTTGGTCAGATAAAACTGAAACAGAAGAAATTCTTAGACCAGGTAGTTAGATGGTCCAGTCATTTGCTTGGTGACTCACAGCTGAGCCTGACATCCCTGTACACCAGACAGGTACAGAGGATGGCTTCCTCCATTTTAAATGATGACTCCCACCCTTTGCACTGCCACTTTCAGCTTCTTCCCTCCAGATGGAGGTTTGTTGTCCCAAAATGTAAAACCCAGCGCTACAAAGACAACTTTGTTCCTGCTGCTGTCAAAGAGTTGAACAAGATGTAGCAATATATTGCACATGATTTAGTTATCTATTTATCAATTTTTATTTTATATTTATTTATTTTTGTAGGTTTTTTATTTGGGTTTCAGATCTTTTATTGGGTTTTAGACTTTTATTGAGTTTTTAATCTCTTTGACTTAGTTTTTAACTTTTTTAATATGACCCTTCTCTCTTATCTCTTTGTTTTTTCTCTTATCTCTTTGTCTTATGTCCTGATTGGTGGAGCCTTGAGTACTTTTATCATGTTCATAGTCAGCTTCATGTGTGCCTGTGTTTGTGTTCATGTTGAATGTAATTGAGGTTTGTAAATATGTGTCTAAAAGGATGTCACCTGTGTTGCATTAAAATATCCTAACCTCCGGTTCTTTTGGTACCAAGGCCAAATAACCAGACAGAGAGGTGAAGTATAGTTTCACTTATTTTAATGAAGCTGAGATATGGTACAAGATACAGCACCGGAGCACAACTCTCAAGACGTATCAAGAGAGAGTGCTACTCCAACAGTGGGTCCTATGGTTTTTATAGAACTCTGCCACTCCCTCGTGCAGGAGGGAGGGCTCCCCTCACGTGTGTCAGTGTCCTTCCACTATGTGCCAACTCAGCTGAGGGCAGAGCTGATTCTATCTGGTTTCAGCGAGTGAATCCTTGGGTGTAATCTAACGGCGGCAGTATGGCGTGCAAAGCAAGCAGGCTGAAGGATGAAAACCATAGTTACAGAATAACTGACATTCTCAAAGCAAGCAGGAGGAAGGTTGGAGAAACATAGTTGCAGAATAACCAACATTCTCAGACAGACAAGGGCATCATAGAAATTTACCAACACCTGACTACAAAACAAATCTACCTACGAGTACAAATAAAGTAACCTGAACCTGAACCTGAACCTGATCTCTGATTGGACTTTTGCTTTTTTAAAGGGGCCACCAAGTCTAGAGTCTGATGCAGAGAAGCTGTAACACTATCTACCATGCTATCAATTACAGAAGGAGCAAGCTCTCCATAGCTTATTTCAGTTGTGTTGACACATGGCATAGAGGAGACAACCTGCATAAATTTGGTAACAACATCATCTGAAAGACATCTGCTGTAGTAATATTTTTCTTTAGGAATCAAATAGTGAGGAATAATGAAATCAAAAGTTAACACAGTGGTCTGACAGTACAGGATTATGAAGAGACACTACGAGATTTTCTATTTCTATGCCATATGTCAGAACAATGTCCAATGTATAATGGAGATAATGGGTAGAATTTTCTACTTTCTGAGAAAACTCCATCGAGTCTAATATTGAATTAAATGCCTTATTAAGACAGTCACTCTCTACATCTACATGTATATTAAAATAATATAATATATATAATTATTCTATCTGATTTCAGCACTAAATCAGCTAAGAATTCGGCAAATTTGAATAAAACTCTGAGTAGGCTGAGGGAGGACGATAAACTATGGCAAGGAAAATTGGGTTTAACCTAAGATTGCTAACATGCCCAATACTGAGGATCAGGCCCTCAAAGGAATTAAAACATGTTTTTTGCTTTACATTAACTAGTAATTTAGAATGGTAAATTGTTGCTACCCCTCCTCTACCACCAGAACTTCTGGGATTTTGATAGTTTAAATAACCAGAGGGAGTTGATTCATTTAAACCAACATAATCCTCTTGCCCTAACCAAGTCTCTGTAAGGGATATTAAATCAATCTGATGATCAATTAACAGATCATGGACTAGCAGAGACTTGGGAGTTAGAGACCTAATATTTAACAAATCACATTTAATTTTTAAATTATGAGGAGGAACAGAGGGGCCAAATTATTAAATTTAGAGACTTGATGTTTAATTTGAGTTTTACCAACTGTTTGTTTAATCATTCTAGGATGCTAAAAAATGCTGAATGTAATAAAACAGATTGTCCCTTAGAGCACATGCACCGAGTCTATTTGGATGGATGCCATCTGGCTTCATAAATGATGGGCGGTTCCAAAACAGGTTGAAACTGTCAATAAAACCAGTGTTAAAAGTAGGACATGTTGAGCACAACCAGGTATTAAGGCTTAGAGTTCTGCTAAAATAATTGCAACCTCTTCTAAGAAGTGCAAGTGGCCCCGAAATAAACACACGTCTGCCACAGTTCATAGGGGTGGACAGAAGGCTCCTGAAGTCACTCTTTAAGAGCTTCGATGTTTCATTTGTGATGTTGTTGCATCCAACATGCACAATAACAGTTTTAGCGTGGGGGTATTCATTTAATAGGTCAGGGATAAGAGCCTCAATGTCTGACACTTTAGCCCCAGGAAAAAATTGTGTAACACAGTATCTACTTCTGATGTTCCTCATTATTGAATCACCAATTACCAGCATCGTCGGGGGGGGGGGGCGGGGGGGGGCTTTGTCGGTGGCTTTTGAAATGGTGCATAATTTTGCTGTAGTTGCTGCTGTGGCAGCGGGGTGCGGATGTGGGGGTGATGTGGGGGATGCACTCTCTTCTTTTTGGAGCTGGTGTATAGTTTGGCACACCTAAGGTAGTTTTGATCCAGGGCTTGCGGGTTTGGGCTGCTGCTGAAGTAATAGGGGCTGCCATGGGTGGATGATCGATGTCCAGGTGGGGGAAATCTTCTAGAGAAACAATGTCGAATCTGTTTTCCAGCAAAAGGGGGAGGGAGGAGGCACGGCCATGTCTGGTCAATCCCCGACGTTTGCTATTTGGCTCAGCCAAGGTCCAGGGCGCGCATTGAGGCTGTGACGAACCACCCGGAGCTTTGGGTTTAGCTCCGAGCTGAAGCCAGTGTTTGATGCTGGAGTCCTGGACAGCTGAGGTGACCGGAGCAGGGGTGGAAGTGGATGGCAATGTGTTAATTTCACCCAGGTAAGTAGCCGTTTCTGCTAGCTGCGAGTCCATTGCTAGGGCCAATGTCCATCCAAAAATAATAGTGTCAAGGTGGTTTTCAGCCTCCCGAATCTTATAAAGGTTAGAGAGTCTCAATTCCAACTCAGAAACCTTCTTAGAGAGGGAGACACAGCTGACACAAGTAGGGGATGGAGCCATCGCTTTCCAGGCCAGAAGTGGCTGGCTAGCTAGCTTAAAACAGGTTAGCCTAACCTGGTGAAACAGCCCTGCCCAGGGTCTGATTCACCTGTGTGCCTGATCGGGCTTTCGTATTTACTAAGCTAACACTAAGTAAAAAGATAATATCAATTAAAGAAATAAAGAGATAAAAATTTAAAACGGAGCTAGTACAACAAACAAAAAACAGACAACGCTTTGACAGCGTCGTGACAGTTTACAAACAGACGCTGTCTTCCTTGGCAGTCTTCCTTGAAAATGATGTCATTATAAAAACTAAGGCCAAGAGCAAATTGCTGAAAAGTATCTGACTAGTTTGGATTTGTTTATCTCCAGCTGGATCAAACAAAGAAAGAATTCACACTATACACAGCAGAACAAACCTGCATTTCTCCTATCTACAGTGTTGACTACACCCAAGAATTGGAGGTGCCTGCTATGACCCGAGCGCCGGTTCTGATCGCGCTCGGGCTAAGTTATTTCTCGCTGCCGGCCTTGACAGCTGCGGGCTGTATTCTGGCCTCACCGGGCTCTTATTGTGAAAGTGCTTGGTGGGGCTTCCGCCTGTCAACGGCCGGTCAGCTGATTGTCATTACCGTCGTTAGTGCTTCGCCCTTTTAAGCCCGGCACTGGCGACGGTAAGACGCAGGAGTATCAGTCTACATTCTGTCAACGTCTCGTCTCGTTTTGTCCTTGTCAAGTCTGGGTCTACGCCTCGCCATGTTTGGGAGTGCCGTGAGACCTTCATGTCAGGTTCATGTATCATAGTCTTGTCACAGTTAGCTCGTAGCGGCTGGGTTAACCCTACGAGCCCAAGTCTTAGTTATGTCTGTGTTTGCCCTAAGGGGTTCATAGTTGTGTTTTGTCACGTCTGGAAATAAATAACATCTTGCCAAACTCTCTGGTGAACTCTGTGGTGTCTCTTGGTGATCCGCGAGGATCACCACATGACAGTGCCACTTCCATGCAAGGCATGGCCACAAGCATGTCTTTGTCTTGTGGGAGGAAACCCACACAGCATAGGGAGAACATGCAAATTCCACACAGGTGGGCACATGATGGTCTTGATCTGGAGTCAAACCTGAGTTCAATCTTAGATCGTGTTGCTGTGAGGCAGCAGTATTGACCACCAGTCCACCAGAGACACTGCTGTAGTGATAATCTTCATGCAAAAAACAGAAATGTTCAGAGCATTTGCACTTTTGCCTTTTTTTTTTTTTAAAAAAGCCTGACTTAATGTAAAATCTTCTAAAAAAAATCTCATGAGTTCATCTCTTTTGCCTTGTCTGTTTTCCCAGCTACAACTTTTTAAACACCTGACATACAAAGATATAAAGCCACTCCATAAGCATTTTGAAATTTTATTGCCAGCCATTCAGTAAAAGTCCTGTATTTAACACACCCTGGACCATAATTTATAAAATGAGAATTGTGCTGTATTACAAGTACTGTTTAACATATGCATAACTACAGACACATTTTTCCTACAGCTTTTAGTGCCATTTAATTATTCTGTAACTTGTGATGTAAATTTGCTGTTTTAATTGAAAGACACATTTGTATAAAATAAATGGTTTAGTTAAGCACAAACGAAATGGAGCAAACTTTTTCACAAACTGCAGAAAGACTTCTCTACTCCTGAACATGTGGCTCACAACACTTGGAAGATTAGATGGAAGTATGGATGTGTAAAATTGACTTTTTTCCACCACTAATATCAAAGCCATCTCCCCAGCCAATGTGATATCATGGGTATAGCATACTAGGCCTATTTTTTTTTTTTTTAGAACATTTTGCATGATCAGCAAAGGTATTTTTAAGTATTTCACGTGCAGTTTCAAAGTGAAAACTCATTTTTAATACCGTGACATATGGTGATGTCATCACATCTCATGGTGTCAAAAGCAATCAAAACATTTTATGGTATATGTGTATGTCTGCATTTTTTGACTGAAGGAGATCATACTGCTTCCCAAGATTGGAGTGCATAGAAGTATGCAACCAGTGGAACCAGAACAAATCGCTGAAATAAAACGTCTGTTGCTTGGCTAAACAAATGGGTTGCACCTCATTGGTTGATGCACCTTGTGGGCATTCTGTTGTCTAAATGGAGGCAGACAGGGGAAATGCTGTCAGAATGACTTGAACTATTAACAAAATTAAATCAGTTAGAGATGATGGCAAGACATAAGATGGAGAACAAAGGAAAAGTGGCTTTTAATAACACATTGGCAAATGAAACTAGTGGTAGATATGTTTTCTATAATATCGTAGAGCAAGTGTTGCTCACTATCTGTGATACACAGTGGAGTATAGTAGAGATTTGTTAATTGCACTGCAAAAGGCATACAATAATGTAATTTATCATGTTTTTCCAAATAAAATCGACATCACTAAAAAATTGCTTAATTATCAAAGAAATTTGTCTTCAGTCTTTAAAGATGGCTTATCATCGATTGCACACAGCCATATGTGGCACAAACGCTCAGGTTGGAAATGGGACAATGTCATACACCACAATCCTGATCAGTGTTTTATCTGCTCTGACAATAGAAATAGATGCCCTGCCAGTTCACAGCCAGGCATCTGGAGAGAAGCGCAGTGTTGGCACAGTGCGCTGGGAGTGCAGCAAGTGCACTGTGCTAAAAGTCAAAAGAAAAACAAAGAACTACAGCAAATTACATTGTTTTTTATAAACAGCATTACTGTGAATATGTTTTAATTTCTGTAGTCTATTACCGATTAAAGTATCTTACTAAAATAAACACAAATATTTTTTCTTCCATCATTCCAAATATATTAAAACATGTGACAATTTCTAAAAGCATATAATTTTTTCTTGTGCATTTCTCCTTAGTGCAATAACAGGAGGAACCTGTGTGCAAAGCAGATTGCCCCCTTCTGGAATATATAAAATTTAGATGCAAAACAACAACCACAATTGCTGACTGCTTTGATAAATCAACTTTGCTTGTGTGCAATAAACAAATTTACATGTTCTCCACCCAGTATTTTGAGGGTAAGAGCAAAAATGCCCCACATTGCGTATTTATTAAGACAAAAGTGCAAAATCATCACTCTGTGGTATTAGGCTTAATCATTTCTCTCAATTTTCGGTGCGTGCCTGGCACTTTGTACATGGTTTAGTACCTCAATCTTCTGTAGATCAGGCTCTAAATGGACATTTTTTTTTTTGGTGATTAAGGTTATGAGAAATGGTTATTGCTAGGTAGATGGATGTGTAATGTATAAATGTGTAATTACACATTGCAGCTTCAACCATCCACCAGTTAACTTCATCTAATTATTCTCACAACCAAGAGATTACGCTTTTTCCAAACCTAAGTGTAGTTCCTCATTCCTGCTGGTCTTCTGAAACCATAAGTGACAAGTCATATAAACAGTGCTTGAACTGACATAACACAGGTGTACCATTTCCATAATAACAGGGTGCCTCAACAATCGCTGCTTAAAATCCTTATTTAGTTCCAGGTGGTTGCCACTCGTTAGAAATGTGATCTGCCTCTCAAGTAGAATTCATTTCATTTAAGAACCAATCTCATCAATTGATTTTGTTTCACCATGTCTTTTGCAAACATGGCAGCACATTGTGGGAAGTTGAAAACAAATCTCATTATGCTCCATGACACTGCAGAGCACTAGCAGGTATCTGCATATGAAATGGTGAGGGTAATGCAAGGGTAATGTGAGTTTTCAGTAATTCCAGCTTTCAAGGTGGTTAATCTAATTTCATTTATAATTTACTATTTTGGATCTAAACAAAAGCAGCATTCTGATTTGACTTTATATCCCTTCATTTAAAAAAGGTATTAAATCAGACCAATATCCCACCATTATCATCTGTAAGCCACCTCCTGCATCGTTCCTCCCATGTTGGATTCTCCAGAGCTTACTCCATCACATCATATAAAATCCATATTACTATGAGCAGCTGTTTGAGAAAAACAAATTATACATGGAGATATTTAAATTCAGCCACCACCATTCATGTGACTTATGATTTATTGATACCTTGGAGCAAACATTAATACTGCCATTATGACTGAGACTCATCTGACTGTGTTCGTGATCGGCACCCACTCACAGTCTCCATTGTCTGCCCTTCAGTCCGCAGGAAGGTTAAACTTGTGTTGAGGCTACAGTGACTGTCAGACATTTGGAGTTTGTGCAGTTGGGCTTCCCTTGTTATGTGTAACCTTTTGAAAGGTTGCAACGTTTCATTTGACATTTCAGGAACAATCCATTTGTTTTGGCAGACACGGCTTTACTGAACAACATCAAAAATTTCCTTTGACCTGAGGAAAAACCTAGAGCATGAGAAACATCATGTGGTATTATGATATGGTATGTAAGGGTTTTTTTGGTGTCATTTTCATTTGCTAATTTATTTTCAATGACTAAACACTAAGGTATAAAGGTAACATACATGTACGAGTACCGTACTATTTCAGAACAGATAATTTATCATCCTTCCTACCTATCGTCATCATTTCAACAGCCTTTTAATGCCTTTTTCAAAGTATTTGATATTTTGGTGATTGATTTAAGGATCTATTCAAGGATTCCTGAAGTGGTTTGGTGAAAAAATAAGAGAGGAAATTGTTGGTTTGAACATGTGTAAAGGATTAGTGGATATTTTGGACAAAGGATGTTGAAGGTGGAGCTGCCAGGCAGTAGGAAAAGAGGAAGACCACAGAAAAGGTTCACGGATGTTGAAGCTGGAATCTTTGTCAATACTGAACAGCAGCCACAAGACATTTTAGGAGATATTGACCCAGACAATAACTATTTTAATCATATTAATAATAAGTGTGTTTATTATGATGAACAACAATTAAATTGAATTATGAATTTGGATCAGACATTGACAATAATACATATTAATAGTAGGAGTCTCTATGCAAACTTTGATAGTATTAAGGAGTTTTTAAATCAATTTAACACACCATTTAGGATTATTGCAATAAGTGAAACATGGATTAATGAAGAAAAAGATGTAAATTTTGAACTATATGGATATGAGATGTACACACAAAATAGGAAATGTAAAAGTGGTGTCAGGGTAGCACTGTATGTTGATAGAAAATTAAAAAGTAAAAAAGTGGACAGCATGACATCAACAGTGAATGAAAGTATGAAATGTTTAACAATTGAGATTACGATGGAAAATAGAAAAAAACATAATAGTAAGTTGTGTATATAGAGCACCGGGATATGATATGGAAAAATTTAGAAATGGGATGGAAAAGATGTATGCAAAAATAAGACAAAAAGATATCTTTATTTGTGGTGACTTTAATATAGATTTAATGAAAACAAAACAACATAAACCGACTGAAGATTTCTTCGATACAATGTATAGCTTAACCTTATTTCCAAAGATTACAAAATCTACGAGAATAACGACACACTGTGCTACCCTGATAGACAACATTTTTACCAATGTTATTGAATATAATATGGTGAGTGGTATACTAATAAATGATATTAGTGACCACTTGCCTGTATTTGTTTCTTTAGATGTTAATTATGGGGCTAATAAATATAATATCAGGACTTTCACCCCCACGGACCTCCTCCCAGTTTTTCTAGCCCCTGCCGCCGATCTGGTTTATTGTTTGGCTCGGAAAGTGAGACGGCGGAAGAGAGGAAGACGAGCAGGCGCTCTCGTACGACTTCGCAGGAGAGGCTCGCGAACGGCGCTGCCTGGCATATTTCTGTCCAATACCAACTCTCTCTCTAACAAGGTAGATGAACTGAGACTGCTGATGCGTTTTAAGGACCTCGCCTCCTCAGCTGTCCTCTGCTTTACTGAGACCTGGCTCCGGGAAAATATACCGGACAGCGCGCTGCGCCTCGACGGCTTCCAGCTCTTCCGGGCTGATCGTGACACAGAGCTTTCCGGCAAGACCACAGGAGGCGGAGTCTGCTTCTACATCAACTGCAGCTGGTGCTCTGATGTAACGGTAATTTCCAAACACTGTTCTCCTGCCTTGGAATTTCTTGTTATCAATTGCAAGCCCTTCTATTCCCCGCGGGAGTTTGCTTCTTTCATAATGATCGCTGTGTACGCCCCTCCCGACGCGGACACGCGCGAAGCTCAGCGCGTGCTCGCGGATCACATTCAACACACAGAGCGGAGTTTTCCAGACTCGCTGATTATTGTGGCTGGCGACTTTAATCAGTGCAATCTGAGCCACGATCTCCCCCGCTACAAACAGTTTATTAAATGCCCCACCAGAGGATTAAACACACTGGATCACTGTTACACCACAGTGAAAGACGCATATCGCGCTGTCCCTCGAGCTGCGCTGGGATTATCTGATCACGTGATGGTTCACCCCATTCCCACATACAGACAGAGATTGAAGCTCACTAAACCTGTTGTGAGCACTACGAAGATACGGACCAGTGATGCTGAGGAGAAGCTGGAAACGTGCATGGAAATATCTGACTGGGGCATGCTTAAAGGAGCCACGCATGATCTGGATGAGTACACGGACACTGTGAACTCATATATCCACTTTTGTGAAGAGAACATTCTTCCATCACGCACCAGGGTGAGTTACTCTAATGACAAACCCTGGTTCACAGCTAAGCTCAGACAGATCAGGAAGGAGAAGGAAGCAGCGCTGAAAAGTGGAGACAGGGACTGCTACAGGGAGGTTAAATACCGGTTTAACAGAGAGCTGAAGAGGGCTAAATCTCTATACTCAGAGAGACTCCAGCAGCAGTTCACTGCTAATGATTCGGCTTCCGTGTGGAGAGGACTGAGGCAAATCACCAACTATCGACCTAAGGCTCCTAAAGGTCAGGATGACAAAGCCCTTTGTCAAAGACTGTCCCAACACTATGCCCGTTTTGACACCTCGTAATCTGTGTCCAACTCCCCCCCTCCCTCCAGCTCCACAGCCTCCACATTCCCTACTTCATTTAAGGCACCCCCCCCCCCCCCTCCCCCCCTCCCCTTATCATCAGTGAGCAGGATGTGCTCAAACAGTTCTCCAGACTGAACCCGCGCAAGGCCCCCGGCCCAGACGGCGTGTCTCCCTCCACCCTGAGACTCTGTGCGAAACAGCTGGCTCCTGTATTCACAGACATTTTTAACACCTCCCTTAAGTTATGCCACGTGCCGTCCTGCCTCAAATCCTCCACCATCATCCCTGTCCCCAAGAAGCCACGGATCACTGGACTTAATGACTACAGACCTGTAGCGCTCACCTCTGTAGTCATGAAGTCCTTTGAGCGCCTGGTCCTGTCCCACCTCAAGTCCATCACCACCCCTCTCCTGGACCCGCTGCAGTTTGCCTACCGAGCCAACAGGTCTGTAGACGATGCAGTCAACCTGGTCCTCCACTCCATCCTGCAGCACCTGGACTCCCCGGGAACCTACACCAGGATCCTGTTTGTGGACTTCAGCTCCGCATTCAACACCATCCGCCCCGCTCTGCTCCGGGACAAGCTGTCCCTGCTCAACGTGCCTGACTCCCTCTGCAGGTGGATCATCGACTTCCTGACGGACCGGAGGCAGCATGTGCGGCTGGGAAAGACTGTCTCAGACTATACTAGCATCAGCACCGGATCACCCCAGGGCTGTGTACTTTCCCCCCTACTCTTCTCCCTTTACACCAACTCCTGCACCTCCAGCCACCAGTCTGTCAAGTTGATCAAGTTTGCGGACGACACCACCCTCATCGGGCTCATCTCCAACGGCGACGAGTCCGCCTACAGGAGAGAGGTGGCCCAGCTGGCGTCCTGGTGCAGCAATAACAACCTGCAGCTGAACGCTCTGAAGACAGTGGAGATGATTGTAGACTTCAGGAAAGTCACTACTCCTCTGCCCCCCCTCACCCTCTCAGGCTCTCCCATCACCACTGCTGATTCCTTCCGCTTCCTAGGCACTACCATCACCAGGGACCTCAAATGGGAGCTGACCATCAGCTCACTCATCAAAAAAGCCCAGCAGAGGATGTTCTTCCTGCGGCAGCTGAGGAAGCTCAAGCTACCCACCAAGATGTTAGTGCAGTTCTACACAGCCATCATCGAGTCCATCCTCACCACCTCCATAACCGTGTGGTACGCAGGAGCCACTGCCAGGGACAGACTAAGGCTGCAGCGCGTCGTGCGCACTGCTGAGAAGGTGATCGGCTGCAAGCTCCCATCTCTCCAGGATCTGTACATCTCCAGGACCCGGAGGCGTGCTGGCCGGATCATAGCCGATCCCTCACACCCTGGTCACGTACTGTTTGCCCCCCTCCCCTCTGGTAGAAGACTTCGGTCCATCCAGACTAAAACCTCCCGTCACATGAACAGCTTCTTCCCCTCTGCCATTAGACTGCTGAACACTAAGTGACTTATTGACTCTCGTGCACCATGTACAGCAGCTCAACCAGACTCATGTCAATCATCACTGTTTTCTTCCTGCATTACCGACTGCACTATATAGTTCTCCACAGTATCTGCTGCTGGCTAATATATATTTTAACTGTTGACCAGTATCACTTAATCTTATCCTACACTTTATTACATGTATAGTTTATTTCTCTTATCTTATCATGTTTAATGTTGCAGCATTGTACCGAGACAAATTCCTAGTTTGTGTACTACATGAACAATGGCAATAAACCTGATTCTGATTCTGATTCTGATTCTAATGAGAGTAAGAATAATAATAAACCATGTTAAAAGATTATCTATAAAAGAATACGAACAGAGGATAGAATCAATGCTTTAAAAGAGGACTTAATGTTACAGAATTGGGATATTGTCTATAGAGAGAAAAAAGTGGACTTGGCATATGATAAATTTATTGATATATTTAAATTATTATATGATAAAAACTGTCCAATTAAAGAAATTAATAAAAAACATATATACAAAAATTGCCCGTGGTTAATCAAGGGGCTACAAAATGCTTGTAAAAAGAAAAATTATCTCTATAAAATTTTCATTAAATTAAGAACCAAAGAATCTGAAAAAAGATATAAAACATATAAAAACAAATTAACTGAAATAATACGAACTAGTAAAAAATTATACTATAGGAAAACGTTAAATAAAAATAAAAATAATATAAAAGGAGTCTGGGATATATTAAATAAATTAAGGAAAAATGGAACTAAGAAAATGATATATCCAGAGTATTTTACTGATAATTGTGGTGATAATTATCATAAGAATATGGTAGTAAATAAAATGAATAAATTTTTTGTAAATGTTGGACCAGAGTTGGCAGCAAAAATTCCAAACCAAGGAAGAGACACCGTGAGTGAGACAGGAATGAATTGAATTTATTTATTTCGGATAGTACATTACAGGTTAAAAGAAACTGTATAATATAACAACAAGGTCAAATTAGACAAAGACTCCTTCTACTATACAATTCCACGTGAGTTATCCGAAATGGGTGATGGCTGAAGCCGCAGCTTATATTGCCCACCCATATTCCATCCAAGAATTCAAAGGAGAAAAAGAGAAAAACAAGACAAGAGGAATTACAATTTAAAACAAGGCTAAGACAAAATGTGACTGAGAGAAAAAAGAAAACTGAGCTAGTCTAAGTTAAGCGGTTACTATTCAAAAACAAATCTAAGACATAATGTCACAGAGAAAAAAAGAAAAAAGAAAAACTAAGCTACAACACAACACAGGCTGGAATGTCAATCCTTATGTGAGTTTACATGTCGTCTTGTAAATATGTTTGGAGTATTTCTTCCTTTAGTTTTTGTTTAAATTGTCCAAGCGTTGTACATGATTTTAATTCAGGTCCAAAATCGTTCCATAATCTGAATCCTTACACTGAAATACAGTGTTGCTTGGTGGTTGTTCTCACTGTAGGCTTTTGAAATATACATGTTCCTCTGAGGTGATATCGTTTCTCCCTTGTTTGGAACAACTTTTGGATATTTGCGGGCATTGATAGATTCTTCACTTTGAACATTATTATTGCAGTTTTAAAGTCAATCAGATCTTTCACCTTGAGAGTTTTTTGTTTAAGAAAAAGTGGGTTTGTTGGTTCCCTGTAAGCTGCTTTGTTGATTATTCTAATAGCTCTCTTTTGAAGCATAAAGAGTGGATATATGTTTGTTTTATATGTATTTCCCCATACTTCATTACAATATGTCATGTATGGGAGTATTAATGAATGATACAAGGTGTATAGTGTGGGTTGATTCAGCAAATTTTTCACTCTGTGTAATATTGCAATTGATTTGGATACTTTACCTTTAATATAATTAATATGTGGCTTCCAACACAGTTTGTTATCAATTATTACTCCAAGGAATTTAGTTTCGGATACCCTTTCAATCTCTACACCATTTACACTGAGTTTGGGTACTGGGTTGTTGTGATGGTTGTTAAAGACTATAAATTTTGTCTTGCTTAAATTGAGCGTTAATTTGTTTGAATCAAACCACAGTTTAAACTTTCCTAATTCTTTTCCGAGTGTATCCAGAAGTTGTTCCAAATTGTTTCCACTGCATAGCAGATTAGTGTCATCAGCAAACAATATTAAGTCCATTTTTTCTGAAACTTTACATATATCGTTTATATACATATTGAATAATAATGGTCCCAAAACTGAACCCTGTGAGACTCCACAGGTGACCTTCAGTAACTCTGAGTTTTTGTTGCTAACACATACAGTACATACTGATATCTATTCTTTAAGTAACTACTTAACCAGGACAGTGCTACCCCTCTTATACCACAGTTTTGTAATTTCTTTAATAATAGATTGTGATCTACTGTATCAAATGCTTTTTTAAGATCCAGGAATACTCCAACTGAATACTCTTTATTTTCAATGGCTGTTGATATTTTTTCTGTAAATTCCATTAAGGCATATGCTGTTGTCCTTTTGTGTCTGAACCCATATTGCTGCTCACACAATAAATCATTCTTCAGTATGAAGTTGTCAGTTCTCTCATAGAATATTTTTTCAAGTATCTTGGAAAATTGCGGTAATAGTGAAATTGGTCTATAGTTTGAGAGTTCCCCTCTGTCGCCTGTCTTGTAAATCGGAATTACTTTAGCTATTTTCATTGCATTGGGAAATATGCCTGATTGGAGAGACAGGTTACAGATATACGTCAGTGGTTTCACTATGCATTCGATAACAGTTTTGACTAGTAGCATGTCAATACCATTGCAGTCAGTAGATGTTTTACTTTTGAACGATTTAACAATTTCAATGACCTCTCTTTCGTCTGTGTTCTTTATGAAGATGGTGTCTTTTACAGCAGTGTTATTGCATATTGTATCACCTGTAGGCACCGTAGTGGGTATTTCTCGGGCCAGTTTAGGTCCAATGTTAACAAAAAAATTATTAAATTCATCTGCAGGTGAAGCTATATTCACACTCGGAGTCGTTTTATTATTTTTTGGAATATTAGTTGGGTAGCTAGTATTTCTGCTTTTATTTCCAAGGATACTGTTGATTATTGTCCATGTATTTTTAATATTGTCTTTGTTTTTTTCCAGTTCTTTACTGTAATAGTCTCTTTTACTACATCTTATTATATATGTTAACTTATTTTTGTATGTTTTATACCGTTGCTCTGTTTCTTTTGTCCTTTTCTTTAGGAAAGCTTTATATAATAATTTTTTCTTTTTACACGCCTTTTGTAGTCCTTTGGTTAACCATGGTTTGTCAGCAAATTTGTGTTTAAGCTTTTTTTTAACTAATGGGCAGTTTTTTTCATAAAGAGTGGTTACAATGTTTATAAATGTGTCATAGGCTTCATTTACATCTGATACATAGACTTCTGTCCAGTCTTGCTTCAGCAAGTCCTCTTTAAAAGAGCTGATTGCATTTGGTTATTTGTGTCTGAACGATTTTGAAATTTTTTCTGGGTTGGGCCCCGTGTGGCCATGGATAAGTGCAAAGGTTGGCAAGTGGTCGCTTATATCATTTATCAATAATCCACTTTCTATTTTCTTATCAAGAACATTGACAAACAGGTTGTCAATAAGTGTAGCAGAGTGAACAGTGATTCTACTGGGATGTGTTATTGTGGGATATAGACTCATGCTGTACATAGAGTTCATGAACTCTGTAACTACATTTTGTTGATGTGGATTCAGTAGATCAATATTGAAATCTCCACAAATTGCTACCATTTTCTTACTAGTAATATTATTGTACAGCTCGACTAATTTATCTCTGAATGTCTCAATGCAAGTTCCCGGCGTTCTATATATGCAGCTTATGATTAGATTTTTTGTTTTGTCTAGGTCAATCTCAACAGTAACACATTCCAAAATCCCTGGTAGTGCTGAGGACATTTCATTTACAAGCTTACATCTATATAGGTCATCAATATACAGTGCAACACCACCACCCTTTTTTTGAGATCTGTTAATGTAAAACATCTGATAGCCCTCTATTGCCATCAGGGGGGCCTGATCTTCATTAAGCCAGGTTTCAGAGACTGCAATAGCTGTAAATTTTCTGTCTAGCTGTTTTAAATAGTCCTGAATCTGTGAGAAGTTTTTGTTGAGACTTCTGCTATTGAAGTGTATTATTGACAGTTTACCATCTATTTGCACTTGACTTTTGAATTGCTTTTCAGTGTAATATTCACAGTGGTTATGAATATTATTGAAAAAGTGGTTATCAGGATCAGTATCATTCTCCATCTCTTGTGGTTTATGTTCAGCATAGTGGCATATTTTTAGAGTTTGAGTTTCCTCGCTCTGTGTTTCATAGTCAGTGTTCATCTGTATTTATCTAAGTCAGTAGCATCTTTGATCATTATACTGTTTGCTTGCTCAGGTGTACCATTTAGTTTAATCCAAATTCTACAATTTCTTGTCCATGTCGTCTGTATCTTATTTTGTTTTTTTTAGCATCCGTGCCTGCCGTGCTAATTCAGCGTTTTTTTTTGTCAGGTGTTCATTTAGGTAAACTTGAGTTTCCTTTAGCTTTCTGGCCTGCCTCAGTATGTCATTTTTCACCCTCCTGTTCACAAAGCGCATCACAATTGATTTCTTTGTTTTGTTATCTTTCTTCGGTAAAGCATAACAGGCTGAGATCGCATTGGCTTCTACCTTAATGTCTTTATCATTAAGGAACTGAAGCACTTGGTTTTCTAAGGACATTGATTCACTTATGGAAGCATGTTCACCATTCAGTCCTGTTGTGGCATGGGCGTACGACTGATATCTGATGTCTAGTCCACTTATAACTAGGTCATCAATGCGAGAACCATGTTCAAGATCCTCGACGCGTTGCTCCAAAAGACGCCCGTGTTGCTCCAGGTCCATAATTTTTTTGTCTTTTTCTTTTATTATTGAATGTAGAGTTTGTACCTCTTTGATTAGGTTTATTATTTTGGCCTGTTGGTTAGTCATTTTGGCCAATTCTTCTAACACAAAGTTCAGAGATTTTTTAATTTCTTCCATTTCCTCTTTTTTGGGTGGCATTTTACTAACCTGTGAATAGAAATAAACAGGGAATCCGGCTAGGCCTCAACTAGCTCGGCCGCTGCTGGATCTGTCGCAATGGAGCTCCTGCGCAGCTTCTCCGCCAAGTGACACTGTACAGCTCCGCAGATCACCGCCTTCTATCGTCGCCGCCTGCCTCCGTCTACCTGGCCAGTTATGCCGCACACCGCTGGCGCAGCCAAGATCCACCGATCACCGCCACTCGTCGCCGTCTGGCTGGGTGGCTCCTCCGCTGGGCCCCGTCACCGCCAGTTATGCCGCACACCGCCGGCGCAGCTGAAATCCACCGATCACCGCTGCCGATCGGTGGCCGATCACCGCAGCTCGCTGCCGTCTGGCTGGGTGGCTCCTCCGCTAGGCCCCGTCACCGATCGCCGTCTGTCTGGTAGTTCCTCAGCTGGGCCTCGACTCAGGCCACTGTCCTGCTGGATCCAGGTGGCCCCCGTCTCTCACCAACGCCGCGCCCGAGCTTCCAATCGCCGTCTCGGTTGGTTCGTCCGGTAAGCCCTCACCGGGGACTGAGCCGCTTCGTGTCGGAATTAGGTGACGCACTGGGGCTAGTGTTAAGCTAGCAAGCGTTAGCTTGGCAAAAGCTTCAGATAGAGCGCAGCAGTTCGGCCCGATTAAAGGGGCATTCCGACGGGATTCTGACGGGGGTGGAAATTCAGCCCGTGGGTGTCCGTCACGAGCGCCGATCGCTGTTTAGGTACTTTTAATGGGAAGAAATCAGCGACTTTGTCTCAGCGTTGAAAAAGTGTGGAAATAACCCTCAGTCAATCTTTCTTACAGCGGTGGATGAACTAGAGGTAAAATGTGTTGCTGAAAAGTGTAAAAATGAATTATCTACTGATTGTGATGGTATTGATATGGCACTAGTAAAAAGAACTGTTGATGGCATATTAAAACCATTCACATATATTTGGAATCTATCATTTCAAACTGGCTCATTCCCGCAGAAAATGAAAATAGCAAAAGTAATACCATTATTCAAGCAAGGAAATAAACAACAATACACAAACTTCAGACCAGTATCACTTCTCCCACAATTTTCAAAGATTCTGGAAAAACTTTTCAACAACAGATTAGAAAACTTTTTAAATAAACATGATGTGCTTAATCAGAACCAATATGGATTTAGAGCCAAGAGTACAACATTGTTGGCGATAATGGAAGCAACAGAGGAAATAATAAATGCATTAGATCAAGGAAAATATACAATTGGTGTATTTATAGATTTTAGAAAAGCATTGGATACAATAAATCATTCAATACTTCTTAATAAACTGCAAATGTATGGTATTAGGGGAATGGCTCTGAATTGGGTTACAAGTTATCTATCTGAGAGACAACAGTTTGTGAAGATGGGAGAATATCTGTCTGGGTGTATGGGAATTGCCTATGGGGTCCCCCAGGGGTCGGTATTGGGCCCCAAATTATTTAACATATATAAATAATATATTCCAAGTTTCTAAATTATTAAAAAATAATATTATTTGCTGATGATACTAATATATTTTATTCTGGAAATAATTATAATCAACTAATCCATACTCTAAATAATGAATTAAATAAGCTTAAAAATGGATGAATTGTAATAAATTATCAGTAAATATAGATAAAACTAAAGTAATGATATTTGGTAATTGTAAAAATAAAGAAGATATACATATTCATATAGATAATGTGATTATTGACAAAGTTAAGGAGATCAAGTTTCTGGGTGTAATACTAGATGATAAAATTAGTTGGAAACCACACATCAGATACATACAAAACAAAGTTTCAAAAAACATTGCAATTATAAATAAAATTAAGCAGATCCTAGATTACAAATCACTTCATATCTTGTATTGCTCATTAGTACTTCCATACTTGACCTATTGTATAGAGGTCTGGGGTAACAATTATAAAAGTACACTTAATTACCTCCGCCAGGCCGGAGGCCAGGAGGAGGTTATATTTTTGCCAGCGTTTGTCTGTCTTTCTGTTTGTTTGTCTGTCTGTCTGTTTGTCTGTCTGGTGGTTAGCAAGATAACTCAAAAAGTTTTGGACAGATTTCAATGAAATTTTCAGGCGTTGTTGGAAATGGTACAAGGAAGAACTGATTAAATTTTGGGGATGATCCGGATCACCGTCTGGATACAGGAATTTTTTAAAGGATTCTTTAACATTGTGAGATACGGCCATTTTCAACATGTGTGCAGGCCCAATGGAGGGCGCTGCTTGTCGTGTCTGACCAACACAAACTCCGCCTTCTTCAAAGTTTTAGGCACAAAAGCACACGGAACACAGTGCTGGGCAGGGCTTGGCAGCTTGCCTGTGTGCCTGTGTGCCTGTGTTTGCACTACGCTGCAAAAGCTCAGACGGGCAGCTGTCCGCCGCCGGATTATTTGGCAGAAATTCCCCGGCCAGCCATAGTAGCTGCGCAAAAAGAAGCTCTCTGCCGGGGACGCTTCCAAATCATCTTTTGCCGCGGAGCGCAACCCCAATAAAACCCACGCCAACCTGTCTACCCAATTTGCATCCGTCAGTGAAGCCCTCAGTGCTGCTTTCAGTGATCTATGAAAACGCTCGCATAACCCATTGGCCTGTGGGTTGTACGCGGTTGTGTCATGATTTCTTTTGTTTTTTCTTTTGAATTCTTGGATGGAACATGGGTGGGCAATATAAGCTGCGGATTCAGCCATCACACATTTCGGATAACACATTTTGGTAACTGTAAAAATAAAGAAGATATACATATTCATATAGATAATGTGATTATTGACAAAGTTAAGGAGATCAAGTTTCTGGGTGTAATACTAGATCACACATTACAGTGATTTGTAATCTAGGATCTGCTTTTGTGTGATGTGATCACAAATGGAATTGTGATCGTCACTTCCTTGTGGTAACGTATCGTCACTTCCTGTTTTGCTGTCTGCCTGTGTGGTTTGCTCTCCAGCTCTCGAGCCACTAGCTATGGCTACTACCTCTCTTTCCTTTCCTCTGGTGTGCTCTCTCTGTCAGATGTTTAGCTACACCTCTGCCTCTTTTAGTGATAACGGTAAATGTAATAAATGTTGTCTTTTTGAGGCGCTCGAGGCGAGGTTGTCTGATTTGGAATCCCGGCTCCGCTGCATTGAAACACCGTCTGCGCCAGTTAATCTCGACGGACGCCCATTAGCTGCAGCGGAGCTAGCTAGCTTAGGTTCCCGTCACCGGTTCCCCGGCTCTCCTCTGCAGCGAGGAGACTGGGTGGGTGACGGTGAGAAGGAAGCCTAGTCGCAAAGCCCCGGTACACCACCAACCTGTTCACGTTTCTAATCGTTTTTCCCCGCTCAGCGACACACCCGCTGAGGAAAAAACTCTGATCATTGGCGACTCTGTAGTCAGAAACGTGAACCTAGAGACTCCAGCGGCCATAGTCAAATGCATTCCTGGGGCCAGAGCAGGCAACATCGAGTCAAATTTGAAAATGCTGGCTAAAAGTAACTGTAAATATTCCACAATTGTTATTCACGCCGGCATTAATGACATCCGTCTCCGGCAGTCGGAAGTCACGAAACTTAATGTAGAATCGGTGTGTGAGTTTGCCAAAACGATGTCTGCCACTGTAGTATTCTCTGGGCCCCTCCCCAATCTGACCAGTGATGACATGTTTAGTCGCTCGTCATCCTTGAACCGCTGGCTGTCTGTGTGGTGTCCTAAAAATGACGTGGGCTACATTGACAATTGGAGCTCTTTTTGGGGAAAACCTGGTCTTACGAGACGAGACAGCATTCATCCCACTTTGGATGGTGCTTCTCATTTATCTAACAATCTGGCATCTTTTTTATCCAAATTTCCAAAACCGTGACTACTCAGAGTTGGGACCAGGAAGCAGAGTCGCAGTCTTACACGCCTCTCTGCAGCTCCTCTTCATCCGCCACCCCTCAGCTTAGCCCCTGTCTTCCCCATCAGAGAATCGTTGTCTGCTCCCTCCAAAATAAATAAAAATATAATGTATAAGCATCCCAAAGTGATAAAGCAAAATATTGGTAAAACTCAAACATAAAGCCTCTAAATTGAATGATTTGGCCTCTGTTCCTCCTCATAATTTAAAAATTAAATGTGGTTTATTAAATATTAGGTCTCTAACTCCCAAGTCTCTGTTAGTCCATGATCTGTTAATTGATCATCAGATTGATTTAATTTCCCTTACAGAGACTTGGTTAGGACAAGAGGATTATGTTGGTTTAAATGAATCAACTCCCTCTGGTTATTTAAACTGTCAAAATCCCAGAAGTTCTGGTCGTGGAGGAGGAGTAGCAACAATTTACCATTCCAAATTACTAGTTAATGTAAAGCAAAAAACATGTTATAATTCCTTTGAGGGCCTGGTCCTCAGTGTTGGGCACTTTAGCAATTCCAGGTTAAACCCAATTTTATTTGCCATAGTTTATCGTCCCCCATCAACCTATTCAGAATTTTTATCCGAATTTCCTGATTTCTTAGCTGATTTAGTGCTGAAATCTGATAGAATAATTATAGTAGGGGACTTTAATATACATGTGGATGTAGATAGTGACTGCCTTAATGTGGCTTTTAATTCAATATTAGACTCGATTGGGTTTTCTCAGAAAGTAGGAAATTCTACTCATTACCTCCACCATACATTGGACCTTGTTCTGACATATGGCATAGAAATAGAAAATCTTGTAGTGTCTCCTCATAACCCTGTACTGTCAGACCATTGTCTGTTAACCTTTGATTTTACTATTTCTGACTATTTGGCTCCTAAAGAAAAATATTATCACAGTAGATGCCTCTCAGATGATGCTGTTTCCAAATTTATGCAGATTGTTTCCTCTATGTCATGTGTCAACACAACGGAAATAAGCTATAGACAGCTTGCTCCTTCTGTAATTGATAACATGGTGGATAGTGTTTCAGCTTCTCTGCATCAGGCTCTAGACTTGGTGGCCCCCTTAAAAAAGAAAAAGGCTAATCAGAGATTTTTAACTCCTTGGTTCAACACAGAAACTCGTAGCTTAAAACAGAAGACTCGTCAATTAGAAAGAAAATGGCGCTCTACTAATTTAGATGAAATCTATTTAGCTTGGAGAAATCATCTTTTAATTTATAAAAAATCTCTTAGAAAAGCTAGAACAAGTTATTACTCTGCATTAATAGAAGAGAACAAGAATAATCCCAGGTTTCTTTTCAGTACTGTAGCCAGGTTGACAAAGAGTCAGGACTCTGTCAATCCTAGCATCCCCTTAGAGCTTACTAGTCAGGACTTTATGAACTTTTTCAATAATAAAATTTCATCCATCAGAGATAAAATCAATCAGATTCTTCCCACAGTTAACTTAAATACTGTAACTACTACAACTCCTTCTATTGATGTCTGTCTTGATGAGTTTACTCCAATCGACCTTTGTGAGTTAGACAAAATAGTTTCCTCATCCAAACCTTCAACTTGTCTTTTAGACCCTATTCCTACCAGGTTATTTAAAGAAGTCTTCCCACTTATTGGTAGCTTTATTCTTCATATAATCAATTCTTCATTAACTTTAGGCCATGTACTGCAGGCTTTTAAAACGGCTGTAATTAAACCCTTACTCAAAAAGCCAACGCTAGATCCAGGAGATTTAGCTAACTATAGACCAATCTCTAATCTCCCTTTCATTTCAAAAATCTTAGAAAGAGTTGTTGCTACGCAATTATTTGACCACCTGCAGGGAAATGGTTTATTTGAGGAGTTTCAATCTGGGTTTAGAATCCATCATAGCACTGAAACAGCCTTAGCGAAGGTCACTAACGACCTCCTCATTGCATCTGATAATGGACTAGTTTCTGTACTTGTCCTTTTAGATCTTAGTGCAGCTTTTGATACTATTGATCATAATATTCTACTTGATAGATTAGAACACTATGTTGGACTTAATGGAACTTCGTTGCAGTGGTTTAGATCTTATTTATCTGATAGGTTCCAGTTTGTTCATGTAAATGATGAGTTTTCTCTCAGCTCAAAGCTTAGTCATGGAGTTCCACAGGGATCTGTGCTTGGCCCTACTCTTTTTAGTTTATATATGCTTCCGTTAGGCAACATTATTAGAAAGCACTGTATACATTTTCACTGTTATGCAGATGACACACAATTATACCTGTCAATGAAGCCAGATGATACTAATCAATTAGCCAAGTTAGAAGCCTGTCTTAAGGAAATCAAAGTTTGGATGACTTGTAATTTCCTGCTATTAAATTCAGATAAGACTGAAGTCATTCTTGTTGGTCCAAAAAACCTTAGAAATTCCTTTCCAAATCAAACTTTCAGTTTGGACGCAGTTACTCTTTCTCTTAATAGCTCTGTGAGGAACCTTGGAGTTATTTTTGATCAGGATTTGTCCTTCAATTCACATATTAAATTTGTTTCTAAGACTGCCTTCTATCATTTGCGTAATATTGCCAAGATTAGGAGCATCTTGTCTCAGAGTGATGCTGAGAAGCTGATCCACGCTTTTGTTAGCTCGAGATTAGATTATTGTAATTCTTTATTATCAGGCTGTCCTAAAACATCTTTAAAAAGTCTTCAGCTGATCCAAAATGCTGCAGCAAGAGTTTTAACAGGTACTAGAAAGAGAGATCATATCTCTCCGGTTCTGGCCTCCCTTCATTGGCTTCCCATAGAGTTTAGAATTAAGTTTAAAATCCTTCTTCTTACTTACAAAGCTCTAAACAATCAGGCTCCTTTTTATTTAAAAGATCTGATACTACCGTATCATCCTAACAGAGCACTACGCTCCCAAAATGCAGGTTTACTTGTAATACCTAGAATCTCCAAAAGTACAATGGGAGGCAGAGCCTTTAGTTATCAAGCTCCTCTCCTGTGGAATCAGCTGCCAATCTGGATTCGGGAGTCAGACTTGATCTCTGTTTTTAAGAATAGGGCTAAAACCTACCTTTTTGATACAGCCTACAATTAGGGAGGGATCATGTGTTTCTGAACCCTCCCTTAGTTATGCTGCTAATAGGTTTAGTCAGCCGGGGGACCTTCAGTGGGCCTCACTCCTTTCCTCACTCTCTATGAAATATTTTTTTTTTGCTGGTCATTAACATTTGTTTGTTCTCTCCCATAGATTGAGTCCCCATCGTGCTGTTTGCTCTCTACATGTCTGTTCTTTTCTTCTTCTCTGTCCCCTCACCCCCCAGCCAGTCGCAGCAGATGACTGCCCCCCCCTGAGCCTGGTTCTGCTGGAGGTTTCTTCCTGTTAAAAGGGAGTTTTTCCTCTCCACCGTCGCCAAGTGCTTGCTCACAGGGGATCGCCTGATTGCTGGGGTTTTTCTGCAACTGTGGGGGTCCTCCCTACAGTTGATAGTGCTATGAGATGACTGTTGTTGTGAAATGGCGCTATATAAATAAAGTTGAATTGAATTGAATTGAATTGAATAACTTATGTTGAACTGTATAATCACAGGAGTTATTGTCTAATTTGACCTTGTTGGATTTTATTACCCCCTTTGTTATATTATTCACTTTCTTTTAACCTGTACTCTTAATCTATTCGAAATAAAGATTCATTCATTCATTCATTCAATTGCAACGCCCGCAGCCTGGGAGTTTGCAGATGCAGGAGATGGACACAACACCAACACTTCAGTTTATTACCTCCGCCAAGGAGGTAATGCTTTTACTACTGAACCACTAATCCTATCATTGTGAATCCAATTGCTAGTCATATGTTTTCATGGTCAAGGAATCTGAAAATGTACACACAAACACTGTATGGAGGGGAACTGTGGTGCTTGGCGGAGGTCTGCGCTCTCCGAGTGCTTTTCTAGTTCATTACTAATATTACAAAAAAGGGCAGTCCGTGTTATACACAAAGTCAGGTACCTTGAACATACTAATTTATTGTTTTTACATTCAAAGTTATTGAAATTACGGGATCTGGTTCATTATTATACAGCACAATTAATGTTTAAAGTCAGTAAAATCCTTTTGCCACACAGTATACAAAATCTTTTCAGTGAGAGAGAAGGGAAATAAATTTATGGGGGAACACAAAATTTAAAATGCACTTAGTAAGATCTACTAAGAAGGGTTTTTGTGCGTCTGTGTGTGGGGTAAAATTGTGGAATGGGTTGGGGGAGAAACACAGGCAATGTCCAAACATCCATATATTTAAATCAACATATAAAGACATGATTTTTGAGCAATATAAAAATAAAGGGTAGTAATATTACAATGTGTCTTCAATGAAAAAAGGTTGTTATTGTGTGTGTTATTGTGTTATGGTGATGGTGATGGTGTTGTTTGTGTTGAACATACCAGAAGTATTTATTTATTGTTACAATTATTGTTGGATGTTAGTAGTGTTGTTAATATGGACTGTCGTTGTTGTGTCATTCTGTTGCATAATTTGACTATGGGGTGTACTATGGTGAATGTGTTTGTGGGATGAATGATGTCTAATAGTGATATTGTAATTTGTTGGGTATGGAAAAGAGGTGGGACTATATAAGCGTTGGCTTCTTCCCACTCTTTTTGAACATTTTATTTTTGGCTTGATTTTTGTTTTGTTTTAAATTCTTTTTTTTTCTTTTGTCTGAATGTTCAAATAAATAAAATCAATCAATCAATCAATCAATCAAGGTGGAGCTGCCAGGCAGGAGGAAAAGAGGAAGACCACAGAAAAGGTTCATGGATGTATGAAGGAGGACATGGAGAATCATCTGGGCAAACGTATCAATCACTTTTTTTGTCAATGTCCGTCAATCCATGAAGGAATTTGTTTTCGATTGATTGCCTAACAAGTGCGTTTAACCTCTGCTGTCCCATGGTGTTGCGTGTTAATCCTTTTCAGCAGTGAAAAGCTTGTCTCTGACTCAGTATTATTCGAACATACTTGTTTTCGTCTACCTGCTGACTGTGAAGATCAAGATATTAGCTCTTCTTCCAAGCAAGCCAAATCTAATGGCATTTTCTACATGCGAACTACTGCTTTCATGTTTAGCAAGTCATTCAGAAAGATGCTGCAGATCCATAAATCCAGTGTCCCTCCAAAGAGCAGGCAAGGAAAGTGGAAATGTGACTTTTTCGCATTGCTTGCCATGTTTTACTTCTGAACCTTTCTGAGCTGAAAGAACTTTTGCCTTTGCCTGACTGAGTGATGTTTAAATCCTCTGACTGGTGTGGTCCTGAAAGCTTAATCTCCAATTTCTGCTCTAATGGCAAGGTACTAAATCTGTCTTTTCATGAATTGTTCACTTGATTCATCTTATTATTTCACCAGGTGGCTGTAGCTAACTAGTGTAGGTTGACAGGCTTTTTAGTTTTTGATAGCCAGTGAAAATGAACCAATGAATGTCCTTATGTACGTTAAATCCATTAGCTACTTTTGATTTGCTGTGGGGCCTTAATGGGAGGGCCCATCTGGGCAACACAGATAGCAGCTAGAACATGCATAATACAGTTTTAACCAACAGGATGACTTTAACAGGCGTTGACCGGCCAGCCCCATGTGTAATGTAACAGCAGTATTTATGAGAAATCCTGATGCTGATACAAGAAATATATCAAGATGGACTGTATTACAGCAGTGCTACATAATATATAATAAATGCACAATATTTTTAGTTAACTGTGAAAAAAAACATATTTTGTGAAGAATGTATAATACTGAATGCGAATGCACTGCTCAGCAGCAACATCTGATGGTGCTGATGGGTCGTGCCCCACCGGCCCATAATGTAGAGACACCAGTGGTGACTACATCTTCAACCACATCCCATTTTTCAGTGACTCAATTGAACTTATTTGAACTATGTTTTCTCAAAAGAGGAATATGTAATCTCTAAAAGAAAATAATAAATTATTTTTTGTAATATATATTTGGGTTTCTTACAGTGGTAGAAAATATTAAAAATGGTCATACCACACAAGGGCACTTCAGTACAGGCAGAGGACATGCCAAAAGTTGAGCTTCCAACAGTGCAGCTTAGGCAAAGCCACCCACCCCCAGATGGCTTGTTAGTAACTATAGCACAGTGAAGCAATAGGAGCCAAATACTGTATCTTTCCAAGTCCAGAAACCAAAAATAATGTGCAGTTTTTCATACAACTTTTAAGAATCTGCAGTACCTTTGATATGTCCAGCTTGTGAGAATATGCCAATTTCTGAAGTTAGTTTTATGTTAAATTTTTCATCCTTTTGTATTATTTAAATTGTATGTTTCTGTGCAGTGTTCACCCTAGTCAGATCCTCCCTCTTCCCATCACCCAGTTATCTGCTCAGCCCTGATGTGTATCACCTGCTTCCCAGTGTCTCTGAGCATTTAAACCCCAGTTTTCTCCTCCTTCTTCTTTTCCATTATTCCATGTTCACAGCTTCATTTTTTGTTAGTTGCTGCCTGTGTCATCCTTCATTCCATCTCTTGGTTTTAGCTTTTGTCTATGCCCCTTTGGTTTGTTTGACTGTAATTTTTCATTTTGTCAAATTTTCCAAATATTTGGAGAATAAAAGCTTGAGCATGACCCGTGCAGCTAAGTGGTGATGTACTGATCCTCTGCTATCTGCAGATTCAAGGCTCTGTAGCACTGATGACAAGGTTCCTGTCTTTGCAAGGTCCTGAAGGTCTTTATTTTGTTTTTATAAAGGGTAAAAACACCTCTAAAATGATTTAGTTGCCATCTTACTACTTTTTTCTGAGCACTTTTCTTGCATAGAAACAATTTAAGCAATGCTTTTAAAACCAGCATTTAGAAACCTTGCCACAGCAATGTTTGAAATCAAAGTAGATTTCGAGTTCTCCACAGCTGCAGAGTTCAATCAATCAATCAATCAATCAACTTTATTTATAAAGCACTTTAAAAGCAACACTCGCTACACAAAGTGCTAGAAGAGCTCTGATATATTAATGTCTAATCCCGTCCCTCCTAGTCATTCTTAGTGAGAATCTTAGCATCTTCAATTCTGAACCGCCAGCCCTGTCTCCCGTCTTTTCATCAGTGCCATCATCTCCAAACCACACATCACAGCAGGCCTATCTTTCTGTCACAAATCACCTCTGATGCTCGTCTCCACCCGCTCCACCCTTACGCTCTTTTCTTCACCTCTCTTGTGCATCTTCCATTGCTTTGGATGGTTGGCCCCAGGTATTTAAACTCATCTACCTTCACAACTCCTTATGTCTTCACAATTACACCTGCCTCCCTCTCATTCACACACACATGTATTCTGTCTTGCTTCAACTGACTTTAATTCCTCTTCTCTCTCTCTTCCCTATATGCTTATAGTGATAAAATGGGATATTAGAAATAAAGCTGAATAAATGCGTCATTTAGCAAATATACAATATTTCCCTTTGAACACACATAAGTAAAACTTCGGGCATAAAAACACCTCAGAATTACACTTGAGGCAGTTTCACATACAATCAGTACTTATAATAATAGCCTTCAAAATCAAGTGGTGTTGTATGAACCAGATGGGGGGAGATTTACTGTACATTGTGTTAGATCCTTAAATCCAAATACATACAGAAAAATTTGCATTTCCTACCAGAAACATGGTCTGAATGCTGTTAGCTGAATATGCTGAAGTACTTGAACTGAAATGCTGCAAAATAATTAGCTGAAGTGCTATATTTAGTGCTAATTTATTTTATGGCTATCTGAAAAATAAAGGATTCTTTTATTTTAAAAAGCTTTTTTTAAAAAGTTTGCAAATCTACAATTTGCTGATATTTATTGTCTCGGAACTTCATGCAAGTTACTTCTTTTGATTGGTAGAATGAGTCAAGATGTCTGAAACCACTACAACATGGAAAAAAAATGTTCTGATTGTTAATAACAGATAAATCCAGAGATCATCCAGGTGTCTGCAGACAACCCTGGTCTTGTCTGATCTTAAAAGCTAAGCAGCATCTACCTCGGTTCGTACTTAGATACTAGATACTTAGAGAGCGGCTGTGGCACAGGTGTAGTGTGGCCGACTACTGATCAGAGGGTCAGGGGTTTGATTCATGCGCTGTCTGCATGTCGAAGTGTCCTTGAGCAAGACACTGAACTCCCAGTTGCTCCTGGTGGGTCAGGTCAGCGCCTGTGTATGGCAGCTCCGCCACCATCAGTGTATGAATGGGTGGATAGCAGGATCTGTAAAGTGCTTTGGTCATCCAGAGATGAGAAAAAAGCGCTATATAAGTGAACGCCATTTACCATTTTAGATGGGAGACTGTCTGGGAATACCAGATGCTGTGGTCTCTCCAGGATGTACTCTGCCTCCTGCCCAACGACGTTGGTATAGATCCAGCCAATTCACACAACCCAAAAAGAATCAGAATCAGAAGATGAAGGATGTTGGTTACTACATGATGATGTTGTTGTTGTTTTTTTAACAACCTTTAAAAAGGCGGTATAATGTTGTGTTTGAGGCCATTATTTTGAAGTGCGGTGCAGTGGCAGCCACTTCTTCTTCCACCACTGCACCACCCTATAAATACCAGCGGGCATCTTTATTCGGCCTCTTTGCCAATGCCCCTGCCTGGTGGCTGTGTGGTGTGTCCAACCCATCAATAAAGCTGAGTTCGACTGTTCACCCCGTCTCCTCATTTCACCAAGGTATTTACAGACATAACATTTTGGCGATGAGAATAAACTATGGAGGCATGTGTCGCACCTCTTCGCCCCTTCTTTGAGCTCCCAGGTAAGCCACCCGTGCCTTGGCTGCATTGGTTTGCAGCCTTCCAGAGTTATATTATCACGCTTGACCTGGGTGAGCTTGATATGTTGAGAGCACGTGTGCTTTTGGTGCATAATTTGGGGGTTGAAGGCCAGCGTGTCCTGTGCACACTCGGGGCTTCGGACTCATTTGAAGATGTAGTTGAATTGCTGGTGAACCATTTTCACACCCCGGATAGCGTAATGGTCCAGAGGATTAGGTTTTGACAACAACACCAGCAAGTGGGTGAGCCTATCCGCCAGTTTGTCATCAACCTGCGGAAGCTGGCTAGCAAATGTCATTTCGGGCCATTGGAGGAAGAAATGGTACGTGACCAGCTGACGGAGCACACAACCAGCGCTACTTTATGAGCTAGGCTACTCAAGGCACCGTGTGACCTGACGTTAGCTAGGGCTGTTGAGCTAGCTCTCCAAATGCAGACTGCGGACAAACTAACATCGGAGCTAAACTGGCACCAGTCACAATGGCAGCCGGAGCCTTCAGCCGCAGCATTAGTAGCAGACCCAGATAGTGAGGATAGCATGGACAACGACACAATAGAAACCAATGCTACCAGCCATAGGTCTGCAATGGAAAAACCCTTGTGTATGGGTTGTGGGTCCGCAAATCACCGATATAAGGCCAGGGGCTGCCTGGCTAGAGGGAAGCACTGTGACAAATGTGGACGCTTGAACCATTATGTCAGGGTGTGCTGTATGTCTGAGCTGAAGAGCCCATGGAGAAAATCAGCTTCACCTGCCCCAACAGCTGTCCATGCGGTGTCCCCGAGTACCACCGGGTGCACATTCTGCAAGATGGTGCTGGATGGTGAGGAGGTACCGCTGCTGGTTGACACGGGGGTGGAGGGATCGTTATTGAATTGGGCCACGGTGAGGAAATTTTTCCCTCATTACAGAATAAGAGGTAACCCAGTGCCACTCTACGGATATGGAGGTCGAAGGCTGCACACGGTTGGAACACTGGAGTTAATGGTTCGGTACAAGTCTGCGGCCATGGCTGACTTCACATTCCATGTGATGGCCCGAGGCGACAACATCACGGGCTGCAACCTGTTTTATGGACTGGGGTTCGCCATTAAGGATGATGCTGGGGAAGAGTGGACTGGTTGTGGCCAGTGGCGCTGTCCAGTTTCGGTGGTGGAGGACGACGTTGTGTGGGACAAAGATTTACCAGGCACCATGGCGGTCAAGCAGGACCAGCCTCACTCAGGTTCGATGCAGGAAGGTCTCAGTGCCAAGGTGCGGTAGGAGAGGGTACCGAGTGTGGCGGCGAGGCGCCTGCATCGGTGAGTGACGCCAACGAGCTAGCCCCAGATTCCTCCGGAGCTTGGCTACAGAGGGCTGAAGGATCTGCAGCCACAACGGCAACTGCTACAGTGGCTTTAAAAGAGGTCGGGGCCAGACCGACAGGCATGGAGGGACCGCATGCCAGATGGCACCATTGCAGGCCAAGCAGAGCTCCTCTGAGATTTATGGACCTTGTCCGGGCTCAAGGAGAGGAACGTCCACCGCAGATATGGGCCAAACGACAGCCAGAGGAACACCAGGAGCAGCTGCACATCGTGGCTAAGCAGGGTGCAGCCTACTTCCAGCTGTCGGATGGCTCATGGAGGCACGCCAACGAGCTGCGGCGTGCCCGGGAGGAGGTTTCAGATGGCGGATCCAGACGAGAGAGGCGGTCGATGGTGAAGAGAAGAGGCATTCCCCTCTATGATGTCAGCTGCGATCCTGGGCGCATGCTGCTTCCAGGGTCGGATCTACTGAGGGGCTGCCCTGGGCCCCCCACAAGCCGGTTCAACCCCTTTCTGCCAGAAGGACAGTAGTGGGGTTTTGCAAAAATAAAAAATAAGTTGCAATATTCATATGATTGTGTGTGTTAAAAAAATTAATAAACTAAAATGTTATTGTTCTGGTTTTTTTTTATTAGGATAGGAACATGGCACTAATTTTCATTTGTTAATGGACTGTTATTTATTTTACAGGTGGCAGAATAATCGGCAGAATAATCCACCTTGCTGTGTGAGCAGGACGGTAATTCACTCGTCCTCCCTAGTTTAGGTTTTATCGTGTGATTGTGTTAGGTCATTTAGTGATTTCAATTTTCGTTTTCATAGTGTGTGATTTGGGTCCTAAACTGGGGAGGGTCTTAATTGCGTGTGTGGGTTTGGACTTTCTACGTGTGTGTGTGTGTGGGGGGGGGGGTGTTGTGTTTGAGGCCATTATTGTGAATTGCGGTGTAGTGGTGGCTACTTCTTCTTCTGCCACTGCACCTGTAGTGATCCAAGTTGTGTGTTGTTGTTCTCCTCTCTTATTAATTATGTTTCACAGCTGCAGTTCATGCCTGCGCAGGTATGCAGTTCATACCTGCGCTCCCTAATCAGGCAGCCTTTATAAGGAGTGGGGCCCTCCATTCCTGCATGGAAACGTCAGTGCTCCAGCTCTGTGAAAGAGCTTCACAATGCTTATCTACTCTTCCTCACCAGCTGGGAGCTTTTCCTCCCTTTCTACTACATCTACTCTGCTCCTCGTCAGCTGGAAGTTTTGCCTCCCTCTCTACAAACTGTAAGCAGCCTGTTAACCTGTTCTCATCAACCTGCATCATCCTCTCCTTGTCCTTTATACCTGTGCACAGGTGGACCATCCTCCTGGCGGACCAACCCTACTCCGGGTGGCGGACCAGGACTCACTCCATGAGCTGGAGGCTCCTCTTCCTCATCAGCATCTCGTAAGTGCCTCAGCACTAAGACTGAACTTTCCCCTTCTCTCCTCAGCTGAGGAATCCTCTGCACTGGACACTGTACATATCTGCACTGGCACTTCCTCACAGTCACGGGACTATGGTAATCAGGAGAAGAACAAGGCTGCAAGTAGTTTCACTCCTACCATTCCTTGCTCTGTAAGATCATTATTTATTCCACTAATTCATCCATGTGTTACAAGATTACTCATATCTCCTTCTCTGTCATCCTTGCAGGGTTGCCAGACTTCTCCCTCTCTGCACTCACTCACACACACACACACACACACACACACACACACACACACACACACACACACACACACACGCACGCACGCACGCACGCACGCACGCACGCACGCACACACACACACACACACTCACGTTCAATAAAGATCATTGTATTTCTATCCGAGTCTGTCTGCTCCTGGGTTTAAGCCTCAAATCATGTCAGTACGTCTCCGTCAGCCAGACCCAGCAGACGGCGCTACCGCACAAAGACTAAACATCATGGAGGCTCAGTTAGACCAGCTCACATACCAACAAGTGATCTTGAATCAGTTAACCCAGATAAATTCTCAGCTCGATCAGCTTACCTTAGCACTGCCATCTCAGACTGCTTCCGGGGGTTCAGCCGTACCGCCGCCTTCATCTTCCCCTTCAGTGCGGCATCCTCGGTTGACACCAGTTCCCACGCCAACCCGTTTTAGCAGCAGACTGGGGGAGGCTCAGGGGTTTCTCCTTCAGTGTAGCCTTGTTTTTCAGCAGGTACCAGAGGAGTTCCCAACGAACCATAGTCAAATTAGCTACGTGGTGAACCTGCTGGAGGGGCAGGCTTTAGCCTGGGCTTATGCTGTAATGGATCGCCCCGATTATCCCAATTACACATATGACCGATTTGCTTCTGAATTCACCCAAGTTTTTGATCATTCTGACCGGGATAATATCCTCACCACCTGCCTTCTCAATCTTCAGCTGGGGGCCTGGTCCGTAGCCGACTACTCTGTTGATTTCTGGGTTGTTGCGGCTGAGGTGGGATGGGAGGATGCTTCACTCTACAGTATTTTTACAAGCAGTGTTAGTCCTAGCCTTCAGGATGAGTAGGCCTGTTTAGTAAAACCCTCCTCATTACACAAGTTAATCTCTCTAGCCATCAATTTTGATAACTGCTTAAGGGAGTGGGCTAATGAGCGCCGTTTTACTAATCGCTCGGGCTCCCAGCTGCGTCTCCCCTCTCAGTCCCCCCTCCCAGCCCTCACACCTCTGAACCCTCTGACACCGGGGAACCTATGCTGTTGGGCCAGTCTAGGTTGCCTCCTGTGGAACGACAGCGCCACCGTGATCTCTGATTGTGCATGTATTGTGCTAGCCGATCACGAGGTCGCTTCTTGCCCCAATCAGCTAAAAGGGGGGGGGGGGTCCATTCGTCACAGTAGGGGGGCTAACGGACGTAGGGAGGTCTAAAACCCTTACAGGACTGGTATTGCTCATTCGATTTCAACACTGTCACACTGACTTTTCCACTAATGCTCTCATTGATTCAGGCACAGCACAGAGCTTCATTTTGGATGGTCTGGCAACCTGGCTGAAGCTCCCATGCCACAATCTGGAAACTCCATTGAATTTGGTTGCTGTTTCCAGAGAGCCACCCGCCAAGGCTACTAAGAAGACTGCCCCCATTTCAGTTTTGATTTCAGATAACCATCGGGAGCACCTGAGTTTTTTTGTTTTGCCCACCTCTGACTACCCTTTCATTTTAGGGTATCCTTGGCTAAAACTCCACAACCCAGTTGTTGATTGGCAGGCAGGGAGGGTCATTTCATGGAGCACCTTTTGTTTAGCCGCTTGTTTACAGTCTACAGCCTGTTCTCCCTCTGTTTCTATTAGTTCCTCGCCCACCCACATGCCTGATCTCACTTCGGTTCCCCTTGATTACCATGATCTTGCGCCAATCTTCAGTAAAGCTAAGGCACTTTGTCTACCCCCCGCCCCCGTTCCCACCGTCCTTATGACTGCGCCATTAACTTCCTTCCAGGAGTTCTGTTGCCTTCCAGTAGGCTTTATAGTTTCTCTGCCCCGAAACGGGAGGCGATGGATAAATACATCAAGGAGTCATTAAGCTCAGGCATTACCAGGCCTTCGTCTTCGGTGGTGGGGGCAGGGTTTTTTTGTGGGAAAAAAGGATGGTTCCCTTCGACCCTGCATTGATTTTAGGGAGCTTAATAGCATCACTGTGAAAGACAAGCACACTCTGCCACGTATTAACTCTGCTTTTGACTTGCTTCAGGGGGCCTCTGTCTTCACCAAGCTGGACCTGCGCAATGCCTACCACCTGGTCCGGATCAAGGAGGGCGATGAGTGGAAGACAGAATTCTGCACTCCTAGTGGCCACTTCGAATACTTGGTGATGCCGTTTGGATTGATGAATGCGCCAGCAGTGTTCCAACGGCTCATCAACGACGTGCTGAGGGACTTCCTGGATTTCTTTGTGTTCATGTACTTGGATGACATTCTCATCTTTTCTCGTTCTATAGAAGAGCATCGGGTGCACATGGGGAGGGTCCTTCAGTGACTGCTGGAAAATCAACTCTATGTCAAGGCTGACAAGTGTGAGTTCCATACTTCCTCTACCACCTTCCTGGGGTTTGTCATTGCCCATAAAGGGATCCGGGCTTACCCACGTAAGTTGAAGGCAGTGGTGGAGTGGCCTGTTCCTTCCTCCCGTAGGCAGCTGCAGCAGTTCCTGGGATTCGCCAATTTTTGCCGGCGCTTTATCCGTGACTACAGTTTGGTTGCTCTGCCCCTCAGCCGCCTCACCTCCACTAAAGTCCTTTTTCGGTGGTCCAAAGAGGCGGATGTGGTGTTCTCTAAAGTCTCACTTCTCCTTTCCCCCATCCTTGCCCAGGTGGATCCATACTTACAATTCCTGGTAGAGGTGGATGCCTCGGACTCCAGCGTGGGGGCGGTCCTGTCTCAGTGCTCAATCTCCGACAATAAGGTCCATCCCTGCACCTGCCAAAAGGAACTATGATGTGGGGGATCGGGAGTTGCTGGCAGTCAAGTTGGCCTTGGAGGAGTGGCACCACTGGTTGGAGGGAGCCTCGCTGCCATTTGTGGTTTGGACTGACCATAAAAACTTGGAGTACCTCAGAACCGCTAAATGGCTGAACTCGAGACAAGCCCACTGGTCCCTGTTCTTCGGCAGGCTTAACTTTATCATCATCTACCGCCCAGGGTCCAAAAACATCAAGCCTGACGCTCTCTCAAGACAGTTCCCCTGTGACATGACATTGCCTGAGCCACATCCTATTGTGTCTCCCTCATTTGTGGTCGGTGTGCACTCCTGGGAGATCAAGGAGAGGGTCAAGAGAGCACAGGATGGGGAGCCCGACCTGGGTGGGGGTCTGGCAGGACAGTTTTATGTTCCTTCCTCAGTCCGGGGTGAGGTCATCGATTGGTTGCACTCCTCTAAGGTCATGTGTCATCCCGGGGTGTCTCACACCTCGTCTCAGCTGCAGAGGGCCTTCTGGTTGCCATCGATGAGGAGGGATGTCAACAAATTCATCCAGTCTTGTCCCCAGTGCGCCACTGGGAAATCATCCTCCTCTTCCCCCTCAGGACTCCTGCACCCCCTACCCATCCCCAGCAGACCATGGCCCCATGTGGCTCTGGATTTTGTGACTGGGCTTCCTCCCTCCACTGGACATACAGTCATTCTCACCATTGTGAACAGGTTTTCTAAGGCAGCTCATTTCATCCCCCTAAATAAGCTCCCGTCTGCCAAGGAGACGGCCGACCTGTTCGTGCTGCATGTTTTCCACCTTCACGGAATCCCGGTGGATGTAGTCTCGGACCAGGGTCCTCAGTTTGTCTCTCAGGTGTGGTGATCCTTTTGCAAGGCCATTGGAGCAACGGTCAGCTTGTCCTCGGGATACCATCCTCAGAGTAATGGCCAATGGGAACACGCCAATCAAGAACTAGAGGCTGCCCTGAGGTGTGTCACTGCCTCCAATCCTGCATCCTGAAGCACGTACCTACCTTGCATCGAGTAGGCACACAACTCTGCCACTTCTGCGGCTACAGGTCTCTCCCCCTTCGAGGTGTCCTTGGGGTACAACACCCCCCCACCCCCCGTTCCCGGAGTGGGAGGTGGAGATTGATCAGGCTCACATCAAGCACTGCTACCGGATTTGGAGGACAACCAGTGTTGCTCTCCACCGCACTGTGGGCCACAACTCTGAGATCGCCAACTGCCGGAGGACCCTGGCCCCTCCTTACTGGGTTGGACAGAAGATATGGTTGTCCACAAAAAACACCAACCTAAAAACTGAATCCAAGAAGCTCTCTCCTCGCTTCATTGGTCCTTCAATCAATCCAGTAGCTGTCCGCTTGTCTCTTCCCCCTGCTCTTCGCATCTGTCTGACTTTCCATGTTTCTCGGGTGAAGCTGTTTTCCACCAGCCCTTTGTGTCCTTCATCTAAGCTGCCTCCCCCTCTGGTGATGATTGACGGCAGTCCAGTGTTCAAGGCCAATTGCATTATGGACGTACAACGCAGGGGGACGAGATCTTCAGTACCTGGTGGACTGGGCTGGATATGGCCCTGAGGAAAGTTCATAGGTCCGAGCTTTGTTTATCACAGATCAACAGCTGATCAGAGCTTTCCATTGGGCTCACCCTGGAAGGTTGAGTCGGCCACCGGGAGGCGTTCCTTGTGGGGAGGGGGCACTGTTGTGATCCAAGCTGTGTGTTGTTGGTCTCCTCTCTTACTAATTATGTTTCACAGCTGTGGTTCCACTCACACCCGCGCTCCCTAATCAGGCAGCCTTTATAAGGAGTGGGGCCCTCCACTCCTGCATGGAGACGTCAATGCTCCAACTCGGTGAAAGAGCTTCACAACGCTTATCTACTCTTCTCCTCACCATCTAGGAGCTTCACCTTCCTTTCTACTACATCTACTCTGCTTCTCGTCAGCTAGGAGTTTCGCTTCCCTCTCTACAAACTGTAAGCAGCCTGTTAACCTGTTCTCATCAACCTGCATCATCCTCTCCTTGTCCTTTATACCTGTGCACAGGTGGACCATCCTCCTGGCGGACCAACCCTACTCCGGGCGGCGGACCAGGACTCACTTCATGAGCTGGAAGCTCCTCTTCCTCATCAGCATCTCATAAGAGCCTCAGCACTAAGACTGAACTTTCCCTTTCTCTCCTCAGCTGAGGAATCCTCTGCACCGAACATTGTACATATCTGCAGTTGCACTACCTCACCGTCGCGGGACTACTGTAACCAGGAGAAGAACAAGGCTGCAAGTAGTTTCACTCCTACCATTCCTTGCTCCGTAACATTATTTATTCCACTAATTCATCCGTGTGTTACAAGATTACTCATATCTCCTTCTCTGTCCTCCTTGCAGGGTTGCCAGACTTCTCCCGCTCTGCACTCACACACACACACACACACACACACACACACACACACACACACACACACACACACTCATGTTCAATAAAGATCATCAGCACTGTGGCAGCACAGTTTTACCCTCGGCCGGGGGATCGCGGGGATCATGAGATCATAGGTTCGATCCCTGCCCCCAGCCAACAGTGATCTGTGTGGAGTTTGCATTTTCCCCCCTTGTTGCGTGGGTTTACTCCGGGATTTCTCCGGTTTCCTCCCACATGCTAAAAACATGCAGGTTAGGGAGTTAAGGGGCGCTTGCGCACGCAACGACTGGCAGCTGGTGGCTTGTCACCAGACTGCAAAACAAATCTACCTACGGGTACAAAATAAGTACAAAAAAAAAAAAGCCATCTTTTCAACATTTTTATCAACGAATTTGTGCTAGGAAGGACACACACACACACACACACACACACACACACCATCCATCCATCCATCCATCATCTTCCGCTTAATCCTTGTTGGGTCGCGGGGGGACTGGAGCCTATCCCAGCATCTTTGGGCGAGAGGCAGGGTACACCCTGGACAGATCGCCAGTCCATCGCAGGGCCAACACAGAGAGACAGACAACCATTCACTCTCACATTCATACCTAAGGACAATTTAGAATCCCCAGTTTGATGCCAATTAACCTAACTTGCATGTTTTTGGCATGTGGGAGGAAACCGGAGAAATCCCGGAGTAAATCCACGCAGACACGGGGAGAACATGTAAACTCCACACAGATCACTGTTGGTCGGGGGCTGGGATCGAACCCAGGATCCCCCGGCCAAGGGTGAGTTGCTGTGCTGCCGCAGTGCTAACCACTCCACCACTGCGCTGCCCACACACATACCCTAAAATATCCCAGTCACACAAGCACATTGATATACTTTATTAATATACTACAATTGATATATTTTGTTATATTGATACTTTATTGATGTACTTTATTGATATCCCATGTTCAGGATAAATTCATTTCATCTGGCATACAATATCATACAGCTGGACAAAATTGTTGGTACCCCTCTGTTAATGAAAGAAAAACCCACAATGATCACAGAAATAACTTGAATCTGACAAAGGTGGTAATAAATAAAAATTCTATGAAAATTAACCAGTGAAAATCAGACAATGCTTTTGAATTGTGGTTCAACAGAATTACTTTAAAAAACAAACTCATGAAACAGGCAAAAAAAATGATGGTACCCCTAGAAAAGATTGAAAATAATGTGACCATAGGGACATGTTCAACCAAGATGTGTCCTCTAATTAACATCACAGGTGTCTACAAACTTGTAATCAGTCAGTCGGCCTATTTAAAGGGTGACAAGTAGTCACTGTGCTGTTTGGTGACATGGTGTGTACCACACTAAACATGGACCAGAGGAAGCAAAGGAGAGAGTTGTCTCAGGAGATTAGAAAGAAAATTATAGACAAGCATGTTAAAGGTAAAGGCTATAAGACCATCTATAAGACCATCAAAGGTAAAGGCTATAAGACCAAGGTAAAGGCTATAAGACCATCTTCAAGCAGCTTGATGTTCCTGTGACTACAGTTGCTCATATTATTGAGAAATTTAAGATCCACGGGACTGTAGCCAACCTCCCTGGACGTGGCCGCAGGAGGAGACTGATACTACGAATGGTAACAAAAGAGCCCAGAACAACCTCTAAACACATTCATGGTGAACTCCAAGGTCAAGGTACATCAGTGTCAGATCGCACCATCCATCGTTGTTTGAGCCAAAGTGGACTTCATGGGAGACGACCAAGGAGGACACCACTGTTGAAAACAAATCATAAAAAAGCCAGACTGGAATTTGCCAAACTGCATGTTGACAAGCCACAAAACTTCTGGGAGAATGTCTTATGGACAGATGAGACAAAACTGGAACTTTTTGGCAAGGCACATCAGCTGTATGTTCACAGACACAAAAATGAAGCATACCAAGAGAACACTGTCCCTACTGTGAAACATGGAGGAGGTTCTGTTATGCTCTGGGGCTGCTTTGCTGCATCTGGCACAGGGTGTCTTGAATCTGTGCAGGGTACAATGAAATCTCAAGACTATCAAGGTATTCTAGAGAGAAATGTGCTACCCAGTGTCAGACAGCTTGGTCTCAGTCGCAGGTCATGGGTCTTGCAACAGGATAATGACCCAAAACACACAGCTAAAAACACCCAAGAATGCTAAGAGCGAAACATTGGACTATTCTAAAGTGGCCTTCTATGAGCCCTGATCTAAATCCTATTGAACATCTGTGGAAGGAGCTGAAACATGCCGTCTGGAGAAGGCACTCTTCAAACCTGAGACAACTGGAGCAGTTTGCTCATAAGGAGTGGGCCAAAATACCTGCTGAGAGGTGCAGAAATCTCATTGACAGTTACAGAAATTGTTTGATTGCAGTGATTGCCTCAAAAGGTTGTGCAACAAAATATTAAGTTAAGGGTACCATCATTTTTGTCCAGGCCTGTTTCATGAGTTTGTTTTTTAAAATAATTCTGTTGAACCACAATTCAAAAGCATTGTCTGATTTTCATTGGTTAATTTTCATAAACTTTTTATTACCACTTTTGTCAGATTCAAGTTATTTCTGTGACCATTATGGGTTTTTCTTTCATTAACAGAGGGGTACCAACAATTTTGTCCACATGTTCTTATGTTCTGGGGTTCTGACATAATACTTGCATCATTATGTTTACAGATCCACCAGTACGTAGCTCACATGTACTATCACTGATGATCAGTGGCGGATGTGCTCAATGAGGAGCAGCTGCAAGTAATCACAGACAATTAGAGGATGATAGTGTGTTCTCTCATCAGGGATCCGTGACACCAATGGAAACATTAAAAAGTACATTTTGTTCATGTCTTGAGATGAGAGAAAAATTAACCATTACATAGAAATTAACCATTGCATAGAAAGAGGGGCAGTGTGGTGGCAGAGTGGTTAGCACTGCGGCAGCACAGCAACTCACCCTTGGCCGGGGGATCCTGAGTTCAATCCCAGCCCCCGACCAACAGTGATCTGTGTGGAGTTTGCGTGTTATCCCCGTGTCTGCGTGGGTTTACTCCGGGATTTCTCCGGTTTCCTCCCACATGCCAAAAACATGTAAGTTACATTAATTGGCATCAAAACTGGGGATTCTAAATTGTCCATAGGTATGACTGTGAGAGTGAATGGTTGTCTGTCTCTCTGTGTTGGCCCTGCGATGGACTGGCAATCTGTCCAGGGTGTACCCTGCCTCTCGCCCAAAGATGCTGGGATAGGCTCCAGCCCCCCCGCGACCCGAAAAGGATTAAGCGGAAGAAGATGAATTAATGAATGCATAGAAAGATTTAACTAGCATCCATATGAATGTTGCAAATTTGCAAGCAAAAAACTTGCATATTTACACTTAATCCTCAAGCGACCGAGTGGGGTCATTTACGACCCCAGCCATATATTTTAATGTGCCGTCTCTTTATTTTTTATCCAAATTTTCTTTCCTCGCCTGAATTTGTCAGTCTACTAATCCTACACACTTTCATAGATTTTTGCAGGGATCAACCAATTGGTGTGGCGTAGACATCGCAAACTCTTGTGGGATCATTTATGACCCCGAAGAGAAGCACTGGTTTTTAAACATTGGTTTTATAAATTTTATTCATATGTTCCACTTCTAATAGTTAGTTAGTTAATCCCTTCACGCCTGAAGGTGTATATGGGCGGCGCCTATCTCCGTTTCTCTGACCCTAGGCCACACAGCTACTGTAAGTAGTGAAAGCTACAGCGGGGGGTCAGTCCTCTGGTAGCTCTGCGTGTAACTTTACTTTCCCCATTCCATTATGCGGAGCACCACGCTAGAAAGCAGAAAGCACCATTTTTATTTGGTCTTTGGTATGACCCGGCCAGGATTTGAACCCCTGCCTCCCGGGCGTGGGGTGGATGCTCTACCAACTGAGCCACCACTCCGGTTTCCACTTCTAATCAGTACTTTATATTGTATTGCAGTGAACCATGGCTAACAGACCTAGGATAGCAAGATTTACATTTGTCTGTTTGTCTGGATTTGTTTGTCTGTTTGTTTGTTTGTCTGTTTGTTAGCAAGATAACTCAAAAAGTTATGGACAGATTTTTATGAAATTTTCACAGATTGTCAGAAATGGGGTATCCTACAGATGATTAGATTTTGGTGGTGATCCGGATCACCGTCCACAAGAAAACCGCCATTACGCAAAATGCCATAATAGGTATCATGATCATCATCGTAACTACAATAATAGGTATCATCATCATCGTGATGATATGATGACTATGATGACTATGATGATGATGATGATGATACCTATTATTGTAACTATGATGATAATAACTATGATGATGATGATGATGTTCCAAGAGTGAACTGACAAGGACTGTCTAAATAAATGTAATGTTGTTCTTACAGTCTGCGTTTTGGTTATTTCTTGCAATAAAAGTATTATTAGCAAACACATTTTACATTAGATCATTATAAAATACCTGTCTTAAATACAGGGAGTAGTTTTGGTATGATAAACCTCCAACCAGCCATTTATAATAAGGATCCCTGTACAGAGCACAATGGGGTCATAAATGACCCCACTTGGTCATTTCAGTACGTAAAATAGCTTGGTCGCTTGAGGGTTAAAAAAGTCATAAATTTACAAGAAAAAAATTGCAAATTTATAAGAAAAACATCAAAAAGTTATAAGAAAAAACTGGAAAATTACCAGAAAAAATTCAAATTTAGAAGAAAAAAGTCACATATTTCTGATGAAAAAACTAACAAATTTATGAGAAAAATTTCACCAATTTATGAGAAAAAAGTTTACAATAAAGCATTGAAAACCTATCAAGAACGAGTTCCAAATTTACAAGAAAAAAGTTTAAAAAATTTGAAAAAGTGCAACTTTACAAGAAAAGGATCACAAAATTGAGAAAAAAGTTGCAAGTTTAAAGTGACCATCAAAAATGTATTTATTTTTCTTAACATGTCTGTAAGAGGTTTTTAATGACTTACACGATAAATCAAGAGTGAAATCATTCAAATGTCTCATGTCTCTGTTTTTTTGCTTTAAAGTGTCACTTAAGCCCCGCCCCCTCAAAAAAGGCGTGTTTAGACAGGTGTTTGTGGTGATGTAACTATGCTTGGTGCTGCTGTGTCGGTAGTGTTGAGCCAGTCAGGACTCTCTGGCCTAACTGAAGTTAGCCTCCACGCTAGTTAGCGTTTTTTAACCTGCTGCTTTGAAAACTTGACCCAAATTAAGATGGGTTTTACCATGAAACTGCTTTTAAGGACGATACAGTTTCAGTCATTATCCTGGGCCACCGTGCATACAACTGGGCATGTTCTTCCATTGGTAAGTCTTTTTAGCACAGGACTTATTCTAATAATGTGCTAGCTATTATTAGTGTTGTGGGATGTAAGTGGGCCTATTCACAGATCCTGGTGTTTGAAGGAGGAGGGAGAGTGAAAAGATTTTGACACAAAACTGTAAGACAGTGAAAGGTTTTATTTGTAGAAAAGATGGACATAAGATACCATTTTAGACAATGTAGATTTGTTTTTATAGAGGATATATATCCACCAGAGTGCATCTTTAAGAGAAAAAAGTTGAAGGAAATTTTAATTTACCTGAAAACTGTTAACAGTGAATTTGCAGCTTCCAGCCCCCTCGTGGCTGCTTTATAGCCAGAAACGTCTCTGTGTTCATGCACAGAGTGCGTGACCTTCCTGTTTTTGCAGTTACTTTCCAATATCAGCCAAATAAATAAATAAATGGCTTTAAGTATCGAGGGCTTTTTGGTCAGTCACCTCATATTCAGGCCATTAGAGGCCACGAGGCACAGCTGAGAACTGTCTCACAGAAAAGAGCAATCAAAGCGTCTGCTGTTCTCTTACTGAGCCACAGTAGGGGAACTTCCCTTTCTTCTGCCTCCTTATACAGTACTGCAGCCTAAGTCTCAGCACTGCTCCATCATTTCACTCTGGCAGTATTGATTGCATCAAGTCCATCCAAAAGAATGAATGGAATAACCTTCATCTCTGTATCCACTGGCTTTTCAAAAGATGGCAGAAATACAGAGCACGGGGGAAGGGGGGGCTATTGGCGGAGGAAGCAAGGCAAAAATGGCTGGTCTTTATGGATTCCTGCCCTACTGATCATGTGCACTGACTGTCAAGCTGACAGTGACCCCAGATAATCATCCTCATCCCCTTTCTCATCAGCCTTGGTTTGGCCCGGCAAGCCGCAGCTTTCACGGAATCAATCAGCATTGAGATATGGGCTGTCGTCACGGTGGTGACCAATTTTGGCATGCAAGACTCTCCCTTAATAGACAAAGAGATGGAGATCAATAGCCAATTTGGCCTTCGAATGAGCCTGGAATGGATCAGGGAAAATTCATTTTCTTCCCCTCTTTTTATCCCAGAGAAGTTGGGCAAAGTATGACAAACATTCACGACCAGTACAGTAAAAAAGTGAATCATTCATTGGCCAGTATATGACTAGCCTTGGCAGCACAGGCCAGATTGAGAGATTAGTTTTTAGTGATCTGTACATATTTAAAATGCTCCAAGAAAAAGACATTCACGTTTTCAATCAAAATATAGGTTTCAATTAATTTATTTTCAAGATTCAAAGGCTTTATCATTTGCACAGTTAAGAAATGCAACATTTCCTGAGCAATGAAATTGTTACTCTGCTCTCTGAATGAATGCCAAGGTAGTAAATACACATCAATACTAATAAAGGTAATAAACACACCTGAATACTAAATACTAATACTAATTAATACTAACAAATACACACATTAACCCCTCAACGCCTGAATTTATTTCCAATTATGAAAAAAAAATTTTCACTTGTGTTTTTGCTTTCAAGTAGATGCTAAATTAAGTTGAGAAAGTTAATTTGACTATAGCACATAAAGTAGATATAATTTTAGGTATGATACAAATTAGCGACAACAGGCATCTATGGTAAAAAAAATGGTAAAAAAGCACCTGTTCCCATCTCAAGTACAAAGTGTCTTTTATTTATGCAACAAAGTTATTTTCAGTATTTTCAACTCTCATGACTGCCAAACTATAACCCTAACCCTAACCCTAAACCTAACCCTAACCCTAACCCTAGCAATCAGGAAATGGATGGTGCTCCGTTTCTGACCGTTCCTACGAGAAACTAATGCTTGCAAAAGGTTCCTAGGTATGTGTTGGAAGTGCTCCAACCGGAAGTGGAGGAATACAGACGGTATTTTGGTTGCATTTGGAGCGGAAGCCGTTTGATGCGAATTCGCAACAACAGGCGTCAAGGGGTTAAAGGCAATTAGGACAGCAGTTAAAACTAAAGGAAACAAGAAGAATGAAAATTGGAAATTCACTGGATGACTATAACATGACCCTGGGTAAGTGAAAATTCACTGAATGAGTATGACTCGCCCCTGATAATACCCAATAGACTGTACAACGGTAATCTTAATATCAGAGATGATATGAACCTGAGATGGCATGAGACTATGTACAATGTGCAAATGAGCAATGTACAAATTAGCACCCAGTGTGAGAACTTCTCTTTGTAAAAAGAATTATTTTGGTGCAATGTAGAGGACTGTAAAGACATAATTCACCAAAATACAGTGTTCATGTACAGAATGATCTGTTTAGGCAGTTATAGTTGTGCTCTCAAGCTTTCTCATCAGGCACCTCTCTAGGCAGTCGGAGAGGACCTCTGTTTTAGAGTGTAAAGAGATCTAGCATTTTTTTTAGCTGTTGCTTTTTGTTACTGCTGCTGGAGAATAAAAACAGCACGCCTGCTCGTGCGAGAAAAGAGAGAAATTGCCAGTCTCTTCATTCCTGCAATTCCTACAGCATTATCGTTGTGATTTGCTCATCACTTCCTGCATTGGTGACTCCGACAACAGTCTGCTGAACATATTCACAGACAGCTTTGAACGGACATGGTAGCTAATGCAGTTTCTCTCAAGCTACTGGAGTTCTGGGAGTCACTGGCTTCAGCTTGGTTCGCCCAGACGGAGGCTCAGTTTGCCCTACGAGAGATCACGGCAGATGTGGTTTCAGTCCTTGGGAGTTCTACAGCAGCCAGGGTGGTGAGCTTGATCAAACATCCCCCACAGCAGGATAACTATGTGACACTCAAAGCCCACCTGTGTAAAACTTTTGAACTCTCTGATGCAGAGCAAGCCAGCCGCCTTTTCTTGCTACAAGGCATCAGCGACAGTAAATCATCTCAACTGATGGACAGGATGCTGGATCTCTTTGGTGAGCATGAGCCAGGTTTCCTCTTCATTCACCTTTTTCTGTGACAGCTACCCTCACAAGTTTGAGCTACTTTAGCAGATACCACCATCATTGACTGTCGTGCTTTGGCTGAGGAAGCTGACAAATTTTTCCTGGCCAGGCAGCAACATTGTGCAGCCGCTTTATTACCCACCACGTACCCTCCACTGCTGCCCGTGGACATGGCGGCTGCTGCAGTCATTGCGGCCCCCCAAGCGACAACATGAATCTGGTTGGTGTTTTTACCATGCAAGATTTAGAGCTAAAGCCAAGTGCTGCCGCCCACCGTGTGATTTCAGTGTGGCGGGAAACGCCAGGGCCGGCAGTCAGTAGTGGCCATGACTGTCGGATGAAATGGAAAGCTGCTTTTTATTCATGATACCAACTCTGGCTGCTATTTCCTGTGTGATACAGGTGCACAGAAGAGTGCCCTCCCGCATTGAAGCTGGACATCCTGGCTGGAGGCTATGGCCCCCCATGAAAGCAGCAAATGGAAGCCCCATACGCACTTATGGCACCAGGTATGTCCAGTTGTGTTTTAGCGGGCAGCAGTTCAGCTGGGACTTCATCATGGGTGACGTAGCTGTAGCCCTCCTTGGAGCAGATTTTTTTTGTGCTTATGGTTTGCTGGTTGATGTCAGAAACCACCGTTTGATCAATGTCACCATGTTTTGCTCGTATGCATGCACATCAGGCAGCCCAACTTCCAGCGCATTGTCTAGTTCTCTCTCTGCATCCGACAATTTTCTCCAGCTTCTTGCTAGTTTTCCTACACTCATGCTGCCTACCTTCTCATCTGCAACTGCAAAGCACAGGGTGGAGCACCACATCGCCACCACAGGGCCACCAGTTTATACATGCTCTCGGTGTCTAGATGCTGCTAAATTAGCAGTAGCCAAAGCAGAATTTGAAAATATGGAGCGCCTTGGCACCACCCGCCACTCCAACAGTCCCTGGGCAGCACCGCTCCACCTTGTCCTGAAGCCAGGGGGTAGATGGCGCCCATATGGTGATTAGCGCCAAGTCAATGACACAGTGACCCCTGACTGCTACAAGGTCCCACACGTTCAGGATTTTTCTGCCCACCTAGCAGGAAAGGTGATCTTTTCCAAGGTAGATTTGGTCCGGGGATACCATCAGGCCCTCGTCCACCCACAAGACATTCCTAAGATAACAGTGATCACCCCATTTGGGCTCTTTGAATTTGTACGTATGCCCTTTGGCCTCAAAAATGCTGCACAGACATTGCATTGCCTGATGGATTCAGTGCTACGTGACCTCCCTTTTATTTTCGTCTATCTAGACGATATTCTGGTCATCAGCACATCCAAGGCAGAACACCTGTCCCACTTATGGACCTTTTTTGAGCGGCTCAGTCAGCACAGGTTGATTGTCAATGTGGCCAAGTGCCAGTTTGGGCTGTCAACCATCGATTTCCTGGGACACAGAGTCACTAACGATGGCGCAGTCCCCCTACCGTCAAAAGTGACAGCGGTTGCAAATTTCCCACACCCCTTCACAGTCAAGTCCCTGCAGGAATTCCTCAGCATGGTTAATTTTTACCATCGCTTCATTCCCCGTGCTGCGCAACTCATGCGTCCCTTGTATGAGGCCCTCAAAGGCAAGAGCTCTCGCCACAGGGTAGAGTGGTCAGCCGAGAGAGAAAAAGCATTTGAAGATACCAAGTCGGCCCTGGCAAGTACAATGCTGGCCCACCCATCACCCAATGCCCCCATAGCCATCACCACAGATGCTTCTGACTATGCCATCGGGGCAGTTCATGAACAGTGTGTCAACGGAATGTGGCAGCCTCTTGCATTTTTCAGCTGACAGTTACGCCCCAGTGAGCGGAAGTATTCCACCTTTGATCGCAAACTGCTTGGACGCTACCTGGCCATCCGTCACTTCTGTACCCTGCTGGAAGGTCACAAATTCACGGTGTTTGTGGACCACAAACCGCTGACATTTGCCATGGCTAAAGTGACCGAGCCATGGTCAAGCCACCAGCAGAGACAACTCTCCTACCTCTCAGAGTTCACCACAGACATACAGCACATCACTGGCAAGACCAACCTTGTAGCTGATTGTCTTTCCCTGGCTGTCATGGCAGTGGTTCACTTAGGACTGGACTATGCCCGCATGACAGAGGACCAAGCAGCTGACCCAGAGGTGCAAGCATTCAGAACGGCAGTCAGCGGGCTCCATTTAAAAGATGTACATTTTGATGATACAGGAACAATACTCCTCTGTGACGTTTCCACTGGCAAGGGGCCCATTGTTCCCAGCAGTTGGAGACGGCAAGTTTTTGACATGATCCACAGCCTTTCCCACCCTGGACAGAAGCCATCTCAGAGACTGGTGGCTGCAAAGTTTGTCTGGCATGGGCTCAAGAAGGATGTGAGAGATTGAGCTAACACTTGCATTAAGTGTCAGTGCTCCAAGGTGCAACATCATGCCAAGGCCCCACTGATAGAGTTTCAAGTGCCAGAAAGTCCTTTTGACCATATTAATGTGGACATTGTTGGCCCCATGCCCCCCTCTTGCGGCTTCACGTACTTGCTCACCATGGTGGATAGGATGACTCGATGGCCAGAGGTTGTCCTGTTGGTGTCAGCTACATCTGATGAGGTGGCTTGTGCTTTTATCGGGACATGGGTTGCCCAATTTGGCACTCCATCTGACCTCTCTTCCGGCCGTGGTTCTCAATTCACCTCAGAGCTATGGAATGCTGTTGCAGAGAGCCTGGGGGTAAAGCTCCACCGCACCGTGGCTTACCACCCACAGGCTAACAGGCTATGTGAACGCTTTCACCATTCTATGAAGGCTGCTCTTCGGGCCAGCCTCACAGACAGCAGTTGGACAGATAGGCTTCCGTGGGTTATGCTGGGACTTAGAACTGCTCCTGAGGAGGATCTTCAAACTTCATCTGCCGAGTTGGTTTATGGTCAGCCGCTACGTGTCCCAGGAGATTTTGTCCCCAACACGACAACTCCTTGGTCAGCGGCTGCTCAATGCCAAACGCTCCTGGAGAATGCCAAAGCTTTTATACCAGTCCCCACTTCGCAACACGGCCCCCTCAATCTCACTTTCCTATGAGTCTGCAGTTGGCGGATTTTGTTTTTGTCCACCATGACGTTCACCATGGCCCTTTGAAACCTCCTTATGACAGTCCATTCCATGTATTGACACCAGGAGAGAAACACTTTGTTGTGGAGATTGGAGGCACGCCAGAGAAAATTTCAGTGGACTGCTTAAAGCCAGCCCACCTGGATGTGGACAGACCTATCACTCTTACACAACCCCCTTGACAGGGGCACCCCCCTCTCCCAATTAAACCAGTTTCCTGCTCCCCCTCTTGTTCGGCGGAGCCGTTACGGCCGGGCGATTCGCCCTCCACCTCCACGTTGACTTTGTTTTCTTCCATTGTGGTAAATTCTGGGGGGACGTGTGTAGCGGACTCTAAAGACATAATTCACCACAATATGTGTTCATGTACAGAATGATCTGTTTCATGCATGATCTGTTTAGGCAGTTATAGTTGTGCTCTCAGGCTTTCTCATCAGGCACCTCTCTAGGCAGCCTGAGAGGACCTCTGTTTTAGAGTGTAAAGAGAGCTAGCATTTTTTTTAGCTGTTGCTTTTTGTCACTGCCACTAGAGAATAAAAACGGCACGCCTACTCGTGCAAGAAAAGAGAGAAATTGCCAGTCTCTTAATTCCTGCAATTCCTACAGCATTATCATTGTGATTTGCTCATCTTATCATTATGGAGACTGAAAATCTCAGAAAAAAATGAGCACCTTTAAAAGTGTTTATGTATATTACAGAAGCTCATTCTTATTCTGGTTTACTCCTCGACTTCAATGCACTCTCAGGAGATTAAATCTAAAACCATATTGGCGATCATTCTGGTGCTTCATGGATACACTGGGGTAGTGTTTTTGGCTTCGGCATCAGGTTGTGACATGCTCACTGTAAATTATAATACACCTATAAAGCCCTATTACACCTTATACACTTTGTAATGAGTCAGTTGAAGTGAGATGTCATCCATCCATCCACATTCCCTATTCAGAGATCAAAATTGACCAAACCTCTCAATGATCTCTTAAAGCCTAAAAAAGCTGTTTCTGTTTAAATTGTTGTATAGTTTTCATGATGATCTATAGAGAAAACTCATTGAGAGACCAGAAGAGATCATTGAGAGTTTGTCGGACGATTAAAGAGGTACATAGCTTATAGATTTGAGAGGTTTCTAGTGCTCTTCTGCTCCCTTTACACAAGTGTGGAGATCATGGAGAGATTGCTGAGTGATGACAAAATGGCCAGATCTCTCAGCAATCTTCTAGTGATCTCCATGGTCGCCACAGCTGAGAGATTGTTTTGACTCTGTCCAAAACAGTCCCTCATTGATCATCAAAGGAAAATAATCTCTCAACAAACTCTCAATGAGCTCTCCATGAGCACTCAATGATGCCATCGATCTAGTAATGATCTTTCAATGAATGCCAAATTTTTCCATCCCAAAGGTAGAGATCGCTGAGAGATCAGTGAAGGATTGCTGAGCATTTGGTGAAAGACCAATAGAGTTCATTAAAAAACTGATGAGAAATTATTGGGAGATCAATGAGCACTCCTTGAGAAATCGTTGAGAGACTGTTGAAAGATCACTTCCCTTTGGCGATCGTTAAGAGCTTGTTTTGGAATGAGTCAAAGCTCTGAGGACCGTGGAGATCATTGAAGATCATTGCAAGATCTTGGCAATCATTGAGATGTTATTTAGAAGATCATTTGGAGATCTTACCATTTTGTCATCACTCAGCAGTCTCACAGTGATCTCCATCCCTCTGTAAAGGGGATGTAACTGTATGGCTGCTTCCTCAGGCCTTCCTTAAGAAAGGGCTTGTTATCTTCCTGATAAAACAATTTATTAATGGTTTGAAACTAGCAAGCAAACAAAAAACACAAGAACTCACTTGATTTTTCAGTTTTGCCTTATCATCCTTAAAACGCCCCAAATTGTTCTATTTTTGATACACAATAAAAGTTACATTGGTTTATGTAAGTATACATTTGAATGCTGTATTTTTACTCCCTAATTCTTTTCTCACCATCATCTGTGTACAAAGACATAATAATTATGTGTTCCAACCAGTGTTACCCCTCGCTTTCGATACACCATCAGTACCTTCCTTGTCTTATTTTAAAAATTTGAGACAATGTGAATTATAATTATGACAGCTGGGACCAAAATGACAATAATTTGTGGTTGTGCATGAATGGACAGCAGCCTCTCGAGAATGTAATTGGAGCCGGAGTGAATCCAGTCATGAAACCTGAAGGGTTCCTTTTCTACCCATTCATTGCTCATAATTATAATGTGACAGTTCTCTCCACTATGTTATAATTTCCCCATTGAGATGCATATTAACTTGTTTCCATTAGAGCCCGTTTCCATGGAGAGTTATCAGGGGTGATACTGCTCACACACAGCATTGTCAGTGGGGGAAACCGGGGCCCGCAGGCCCTGCAGGTGCTCACATCGTCATCCCCAGGATGTCCTCGAGCCTCCTCGGCCTGCCACAGAACAAAGGGGTGGATTCAATTATGAAGTGACACCTTGAGGCATGTAGGCGAATTTGTGCTGCTTCAAAGGAGATCACTCAAAATGTGTCCTCTCCCTTTATCTGCTGCCGGCCTGTCTAGCTTACCCACCTCTCTCTCTAGTCAGGGGCTCCTAATGCTTTGCTCTGAAATGCTTAAAACACTTTGGTTGCACTTACAGGTGCATCCAAGGTTGAAGTGACCTACTGTAAATGTGACTAAGATCTTTTGCTTTGCGTTAAGGAGAGTTTCTGATTTTTGGCAGTTAATGCAGAAGTAATAAGATACCTCAGCCCACACACAGATCTGCATAGGAAAACAGGATTACTCCTGTCATTTTCTAACAGCTTCATCCACGCTGGGATGTTTCATCCTTCCTTTTTACTTTTTATACAAGCTGTTTGTCACTTTTTTGTTTGCTTTTTCATTTGTTTTTTATGTTTTCTGAAGCTTGATACAAATTTTTATTGTAATTTATTTAGCGTCTATTGCATGAGGAAGTCATGAGTGGCAGAGAAGTATGTGAGGGTGGTGCAGGATGTGTATGAGGACAGCAAGCTGGGTGGTGAGGTGTGCTGTGGGAGTGACCGATGGATTCAAGGTGGGAGTGGGATTACATCAGATCTGCCCTGAGGCCTTCTTGTTTTCCATGGTGATGGAAGGGCGGGAGTCTTCATCGACCATGATGTTTACAGATAACATCGTGATCTGTAGTGAGAGTAGGGAGCAGGTGGAAGAGAACTCAGAGAGGTGGGGGCATGCGTTGGTGAGAAGAGGAATGAAAGTTGGTAGAAGCAAGACAGAATACATGAGTGTGAATGAGAGGAAGGCAGATGTAATGGTGAAGATGGAAGTTTAAATACCTGGGGTCAACCATCCAAGGCAATAGACAGTGCACAAGAGAGGTGATGAAGAGAGTGCAGGCAGGGTGGAGACAAGTGTCTGGGGTGATTTGTGTCAGAAGGATTGCAGTTAGAATGAAAGAGATGATTTACAAGACAGTAGTGAGACCTGCTATGATGTATGGTGTGGAGACGACGGCACTGACAAAAAGACAGGAGATGGAGCTGGAGGTGGCAGAGTTGAAGATGCTAAGATTCTCACTGGGAGTGACTAGGAAGGACAGGATTAGAAATGAGTAAATCAGAGGGACAGCTCAGGTTGAGCGGTTTGGAGACAAATTAAGAGAGGTCAGGCTGAGATGGTTTGGACATGGAGAAGGTTGGTGTTACAGAAGATGCAAGCGTTAGGGTGAGATGGAGATGGAGGTAGATGATCCACTATGGTGACCCCTAAAGGGAGCAACTGAAAGAGGAAGAATATTTAGCATATTTCAGCTCATCATTTTTGTCTTATACCACACAGTTTTTCTGTTTAATAACACTCTTCCATCTTCTAGTTTGTCCGAAACCTCTGTGCGCTGGTTGCCACCTTAAAACTATGGGGCAACAAAATAAGTGACTGGCATTAAACAGTGATGATTGACAGTTGAGGAGTTGGTTACCAGTTGTTTGATTTTTCTATTGAATGGCTGGAACTTGACTATGCAGGATGTGTGTGAGTCCTTTATAAAGTGATTACATCTACTGTACTTTGACTGTTGCCCCAAAAGTCGTATATGTACACGTGCAAAGAAAAGATTTTCATGTTAGAATAAAGTGGAAACAAGTAATTGACAATTTTGAACATTTTATTTATACATTCCAAGTTTATTATTTTAAAAATAATTATCCCCTTGACATAATTAGGTGCATCTGGTCCTATGAGGAAGTTAACCAATTGCTGCTGGTGGTGCCAGCACAGCGGCTACCTTCGCTGTTCCCGTCCCTCCTGTTCAGTGGTAGTTTGCCAACAAATGCAGTTGGCTTCAGCACGTAGCTGTGAGTGTGCCCACCTGTCTACTGGGAGACCTGCACTGGGTTTAGATCTATGGTGTGGCTACAAGTTATTCTCAGGTCCCACTGTGTTGAAAAGTTATGTTTTTGGCACTGATAATGGTAATCATGGCATTTCTATAACAGTCTGTTAATGACACTACATGTCAAAAAGAAATTTATAGCAAACTTGAGACTTGCAGCTGAGGACTTGGGTTTGGTTCGTTGAGCAGAAATGTTCAGTAAATTGTAATCAGTTCATTTCCTACTGAAAAAAGTAGCACGTTAGAATACTTTTGAGTAACTGGAAATTAGCAGTCTTTCGTCATCATCACCATCATCATCATCCATACTTATTTTGACAGGACACAATTAGTCCCTGAGTTGTGGTGGGTCTTCTTACAGTTGAAGCTGAGTTTTTACGCCAGATGCCCTTCCTGACGCAACCCTGCCCATTTTATCCGGGCTTGGGACCGGCGCAGGGAGTCCTCTTGACTTGTGCACTCACTGTGGCTGGGTAACCAACATTTCCCTCCTCCGTTCCATTATTGCTGAGCACCAAGCTGGACGGCAGGAAGTTCCACATTTACATGGTCTTTGGCATGACCCCGGTGGGATTTGAGCCCCGGCCTCCCGGTTATGGGGCGGATGCTGTACCTCTAGGCCACCACTCCAGTTTCGTGATTAGCTGATATTGTCCAGAGGTATGACATCACCTAAAGATATACCTTTAAATCTCTTGAATTTACCTTATTGCAAAAGCAGTTAATGTTAGTGTCCTGCTGTTTTCCCATCAGCTTTGTAACCAGAGATAAGTATGGTTATTTCCCTCAGACTGACTTCAAAACTATGGCAATAGCAGTTATGGAGATGTAGCAGCATCATTCTCCTCCAGTTGTTGGCTTGCAGGTATTTCCTCAGTAGAGCTTCTTAGCAGCTTACAGAGACACTTATCACCTGGCCAAATAAATAAATAAAAATACACACTTCTGTTACTCAGTTGTTGTGTTTGGAGGTTACACACTTTCTTAGAACAAGGGTTACATTCAGTAATGCAGACCAAACTCTTAGGTGTGAAACCTCTTCCGAATCACGGTCTGGTCTAAAGAGCTGAAATTTGGTCTGGCAAAAGGAGGTGGTCTTGATCCAGATCAAAGTGAACCTTGGTTCAGTTTATTTAGAGTGTAAAAGCAATTTTCAGAAAGGTTCGTACTTTTGGACCAAACAGCACTCAGTGAAAGGAAGAGACCCAGTTTAGATAGACAGACAGACAGACAGACGGATGGATGGGTAGATGTACTTTATTGATCCCAAGCTGGGAAACTACAGTGTAACAGCAGCATGACACAGTAAGACAACCAACCGACAGAAATGCACACAACATAGTAGGGTAGGAAGTAGAAAAAGGAATTACCTAGGGAAAGTAAAATTGCTTAGATAACTTTACATATTACACTATATACATTACACACTGCTACTAAGATAATAAATAGATGATGACCTGTGGGAATATATGAATAGTACTAACTGTACAAAAATAGGACTATAAGGCGCAGGGTGAAATGTGAGTGTAAGCACCATTTTTATTTAATAAGTATATTTTTCTGACAATTTAATTTTGTTGCTGTAATATTAATATGATAAGATTGAGCAGTATTCAGAAATATAATAGACTGTTTAATGCAATACTTCATTAAGAGAGTTTTAAATAGTTTGAGTTTTGCCATTTTACTTTTAGGCTTCCATACACCTGTATTGGAAATGTAGAAGATGAACGTTGTTAGCAAAGTGTTGTTGTGCTGTTGCTAATAAATCGGAGGACAGCAGTGCGGCAGTATTTTTACTGTCGTGCCTGTCACGATCTGAGCATGGTGGGATTCCACTGGGCTTAGTCTTTTTGCCTTTTTTCATATTTGTACTGGGTTGTCCTATTGAGTTGCAATTCCTGTTATTTTATCCTTGGTTCATTTGTCACATATTCTGTATTGTGACTAGAAAAGTGCTATATAAGTGCAGGTTAGTTAGTTAATTAGTATTGTTTCTTAGTATGATTTATTTTCCTGTTTATGTTCATTATAATTTGTTTATTACATTTTTGAGGTTACTTGTCTTTATTTTTGCCATCTCATATTTTTATTCTGTTGTGTTCTCCCTCTGGGTTGACAGCTGTCAGTGGTGTTTCTGGGTTTTTGCTCTGCGTGGGCGTGGCCCCTGTTAGTCTGTCAGCTCCGGTCGCTCCCCTCTTATTGTTTCCAGCTGGTCCAAATTGTTAATTATTGTTACTGTCTGCCCGCTCATGTGACCCACACCCGTTTCATTTGTTTGTGGGCCTATTTAAGGGCTGTTATTTTAATTTCTGATGGCTGCAGTCTTTGAGTTTCTCCTTTCCTCATCTCCACCAGAACGCAGCCCTCATTCTGGTGCACTTAATCTGTAAGTTTGATTGCTTGTTTGAATTTTGTGCTAGCACACTGTTTTGGACTTTGTGTTTCGCTGTTTTTCAATAAATCTCACAAACTCACAGTTCAGCACGTGGGTCTCCCTCTCTGCTCCAAGGGGCAATTCATGACAGAAGACTGCGGCCCGTAAGAGACACAGCTGCTGTGAGTTGTGTTTTTTTTTTTTTGTTTTGTTTTGTTTTGTTTCACTAACCTGATTGTGGAGCTCATCATGTCCCCAGCATGCCAACCTCCGACAATCAAAGGGAGATCGGAAGTGGGATCCCTGAGTGTGGAGGTGGAATGGGCCGCCGAATTCATCCAGGGCTTTGTGGATGAAGCCCTCGCCTTCCGCAGCCCAAAGAAAATATGGGAGAAGGTGGATTCGGCGACCACTATAGTCGAGGCGCACCCTGGGTTCCCCAGTTTGCGTAGCTGCTGGCTATGCTTTAAGTCCTGCAGCAGTCTTACCCCGGGCTGACATGGGGGCCGCCTCCAGCGAGCCTGAAGTCAACACGGAAGCGCGCTCCGCAGCAGACGCCCTGCTCCACCTCCAATTTGCCCATTCCTGCTCCAGTTCCATCTGCTCCACGATGCCGCCATCCAGCTCCGGACCACCGGAGGAATACTCCCGCCTCTCAGGCAACAACTCCCCCTTCGCTGAGGCAGAAGACCCCCGCAGCAGTACCCGCTCAGTGTTTTTCCTCTCCGGCTGTATTGTCAGCTTTTTCCCTCTCCACAGCTGCTGTTTCCTACTTCTCCTCGACATTCTCTTCCGCTGCTGAGAGGCCGGCTGTTTCCTTCCCGGCTCCGCCCATCACCATATCTGCAGGGATGGCTCCTCCACGTTCCACTGAGGAGCCCACAACTGCTGAAGCCATGGAGAGGGTGGATTCTACACCTGCTGCAGCAGAAAACATCATGCCCCGGGAACACAGGCAAGTGTCTTTTCATTCTCTATTACCAACATATAAATTATCTTGCCTGATTCCCAGTGGTGAGGCTCAGCCCCCGCAGTTCTGTGAGCTTTCACCACCTGCTGCAGCTAAAGACTTTTCACCTGCTCTCTCCGTGTCTCCTCCTCTGCCCCCTGAGTGTCCGCCAGCCCCAGGATTGAGCTCGCTGGACGATGGAAGAGCCTGCGGCCCTGGAGGACCTGGTTCCAGCCCCGCAGCCACAGTCGGGGAGGGGATGGAGGGAGAGCGCTGTGACCGAGCTGAAGCCTGTGCCGATGGTGAAGCATTCCCTGGCCTCAGCAGAACAGGATCCAGCACCAGCGGAAACTCGACCTCCTGAATAAATGCCAGACGGGCCACCTGCGTGGGTCACCTCACTGGTGGGTCCCAGGACTGTATTGACCACCATGCCTGCTGCAGGAGCTGCCACAGCAGAGCCAGAGTTGGACTTCCAGGGGACTGGGCCCAAGAGGCCATCGCCTGGATTGACGGAGTTCTGGACGGTGGTGGAGCTTGAGCTCAGGCAAGTGCTCTCCTTTGTTTTTATTGTTTCAATTTTGGAGCGATCTTCTCGGGCTCTTGGTGGGGAGAGCCAAGTGCAGCCATCGTGGTTCCCCCTCCTCTGCCAGACACTGTCATGGTTCCCCTTCCTCTGCCAGATGCGGTCGTGGCTCCCCCTCCTCTGCCTGAGGCCATCATGGTTCCCCCCTCCTCCGCCTGACGTCATCGTGGCTCCCCCTATTCCTCCACCCTCCACACCTCTGGTTGTCCCAGTTGGGCGGCCGCCCCCTGGACCACCTTCTCTGTGGTGGTGGTTAAAGAACTCTGGCCAACCGCCTGACAGACTGTGCTGTTGAGTTGGGTGGCTCATATTCTCCCGCAGACCACCTTACTCTTACCACCTCACCATCTGCCAGACCTGGGACTTCAGCCGGCCACCAGAACAGTCTTGCTCCTTGGTCTAGGGGGCCTACGTGCCCGGTTCTGTGTGGGTCCTGAGCTGGGCTTTTGTTTTTTGTTGTTTCCTCTTAGTCTGGGCTTTGCTAGGATGTTTATTCTGAGAGTTTTCTTATTTCTCTGGTTTGTTTCGGTCGCTTCGTGCCTGGGTCCACTTCTTCCCACCCGGGGTGGGGTTTTTTTTGTGTGTGTGTGTGGTTCTTTTCTTTTGATGTTGCCGGGGTGTTTGGTATCCACCCCTGGGGGGGGGGGGGGGTCTGTCACGATCTGAGCGCAGGGGGATTCCACCGGGCTCAGTCTTTTTGCCTTTTTTCATATTTGTATGGTGTTGTCATTTTGAGTTGCAATTCCTGTTATTTTATCCTTGGTAGATTTGTCACATGTTCTGTATTGTTTCTTAGTATGATTTATTTTCCTGTTTACGTTCATTATAGTTTGTTTATTACATTTTTGAGGTTACTTGTCTTTATTTTTTCCATCTCATTATATTTTTATTCTGTTGTGTTCTCCCTCTGGGTTGACAGCTGTCAGTGACGTTTCTGGGTTTTTGCTCTGTGTGGGCGTGGCCCCTGTCAGCTGTCAGCTCAGGCTGCCCCCCTCTTATTGCTTCCAGCTGGTCCAAATTGTTAATTATTGTTACCTTCTGCTCGCTCATGTGACCCACACCTCCATATCCTCCCCCCAACCTGCAATGGCTGTGAAAGTGTCCTCTTTTTCCTGAAGTCGATCACCATCTCGCTGGTCTGGTCTCTGGTCATCAGCTCTCTGCTCTGTACTCTCCCTCCTCTCCCTCTCTTATACACCCAACAGCAGCCAAGCCATCAAAAAGTTTCTGCAGCTGGCATGACTTGGAATTGTACTAAAAGTTGATGGTATATAAGGTGAAGAGAAAAGGAGAAAGCATAGTCCCCTGTGGAGCTCCTGTATCATGAACCACCACATCAGACAAGACACTGCCCAGCCGGACAAACTGTGGCCTGCCTGTCAGGTAGTCAGTAATCCAGGAGATCACAGAGCTGTCGACCCCCATCACCTGCAACTTCTCACCCAGTAGCAGTGGCTGAATGGTGTTAAAGGCACTGCAGAAATCAAAGGATGTGATTCTCACAGTGTCTCCTCCTCCATCCAGGTGCAAATGGGCTTGTTGCAGCAGGTAGATGACAGCATCTTCAATTCCTAAATGGGGCTGATATGCAAACTGCAGAGGGTCCAGCCACGTCTTCACCTGCGGCCTCAGGTGCTAAGACCAGTCTCTCCAGGACCTTCATCACATGCGATATGAGGGCAACTGGTGAATAGTCTGTCAGGTCTGATGGAGACGACTTCTTGGGGACAAAAACCAGGCAGGACGTTTTCCACATCACCAGTGCTCTCTCCAGACTCAGGCTCAGTTTGTATAGGTGCTTCAGTACCAGAGCTAGCTGGTTGGCACAGGCCCTCAGGATCCTGGCGGAGATGCCAGTGGGCCCGCAGCCTTCCGCTGGTGTAGTCTCTCCAACTGTCTCCTAACCTGGCCTGTAGTCACAGTCATGTGAGGATTGGTGCTGATGTATTCAGTGGAGAAGGGGGAGTGGGGGGGAGGGTGTGTGGCGGTCTGGCTGTGTTGTGGGAGTGACAGACGGTGAGTTGAGCGTATTAAAAAACAGGTTTAATTCGTCAGCTCTCTCAAGGCTCCCTGATGTCTGTCTGTCTCTCCCCTTACACCCAGTGATGTGTTTTATTCCAGTCCACACATCCCTCACATTTTTCTGCTGTAGCTTTTCCTCCAGCTTCCTCCTGTAATTGTATTTACACATCCTTAGCATCTTGTTCAGTTCCCGCTGCACTCTCCTCAGTTCCTACCTGTGTCCAGACCTAAAAGTTCTCTTCTTGTTAAGAAGTGCTTTCAGGTCATTGGTGATCCATGGTTTGTTGTTGAGGAAACAGCGCACGGTCTGGGCTGGCATGGTTGTGTTTTCACACAATCTGATATATTCTGTGATGCAGTCAGTCATGTTGTCTATGTCTGTCCCATGTGGCTCACACAGTACATCCCAGTCCATCATCTCGAAGTAGTCCTGTAGTGCATCAGCAGCCTCCTGTGCCCACCTCCTCACAGTCCATGTGTGAGCTGCTCAAATATGGCTGTTCATGCATAAATAGTAGGGGTGGGAATCTTTAGGCACCCAACGATTTGAGCCAATTACGATTCTCTATGCATCTCGATGCATTTTTTTTTCTTTTCAGGATTTTTTTTCCTCCCACTGTGTGACAACTTCTTACTTTTAAAGAATGACCCATGAATTTACTTCCAATATCCTTTAATGTTTCAAAAAACCAACAACAAGAAAAGTGCAACTGTAGCAGCACATTTGCTGCTATAACAGACTTCAGAGTATCCTGAACTTTAACAAATAAGACTTATAACAAACATTCTGTTATATGCAATAAGTAACTGATCCTTCAGTCAGAAATACTCAATTTTTTTTTTATTTAAGTTTTTGTAAAGGGTATACATGTCATTACAGCATTGCATTGTTTACATTTTCATCACATATCCCCCCCCCCCCTTTTTTTGTTTTTTGACAACATTGGAAAAAAATTATTACAACACCCTTTTTTTTAAGTGAAAGAAAAAGAGAAATTAAAAGAAGAACAAAAAACAAAAAAACAAAACAAAACAAAGGAAAAAAAAACAAAAACAAAAGAGCAGAAAAATAAGAGTATCTGAGTAACGTTGGAGCAAAGGGAGGTGCCATTATTGAAATGGTCTTTGTCAAAGATTAGATCTGATGGAAGACACATATGCGATCCAGTGTTGCCAAAAGTTCAAGAACCCATCCATGTCCTATCTCAGTGCAAATGTCAACTTTTCCATCGAATAAATGTCTTGAATCACATTAATCCAATCCTCAGGTGTAGGACAGTCTTTCAACATCCATTTTTTTTGTTAGAGCTTTTTTACTTGCCAATATTAAAACAGTGAATAAATATTTTTCCCCTTGTCTTTCCAGTGATTCCGCTAGTAAACCCAATTACAAAGTTACAAAAGAAAAGGGAACTGTTACTTTGAATATTTTCCCCAATATTGTCTGTACATTGGTCCAATATTGGTGGATAACTGGGCATGACCAAAACACATGAAAATGATTTGCAGTCTCTTCACCATACAGGCGCCAACAATTCAACCCCTTACAAGTAAATTTGTTTTGTGCAGGTGTTCTGAAAAATCTTACCAAATTTTTCCATCCAAATTCTGTCCACTGCAGGGATGAAGTACTTTTCCATTGTTGTTTATTTAGCTTTTCCCATATTTCCAGTTGTAAAGTGAAATTCCCCTCTTTTTCCCATCTTTCTTTTATATATGATGTGTTGTCTCCTTTTAAGTCTTGAAGACCATGGTATATTTTAGAAATGTATCTGATCCCCGGGATCCCTTTATATGCCATTAAGAAAACCTTCAGAACACCTGACTGGGCCCTTTCCAAATCCTCCTTTTTAAGTATTTTGTTTATGTGGTGTCTAAGCTGAAAGAACCTGTAAAGGTCTTGATTTACTAGACCTTGTTTTTTCAAATCTTCGAAACTTCTTAAAGTTTGCCCTTTAAAAAAATCGTAATATTTTATCAGTCCGTTCTCTTTCCACTTTTTCCACTATTGTCTGTTTTATTAGGAGTAAAGTCCTGATCATAGGAAATCTATTGCAATAATCGATAGGGTTCTTTAGTTTGATTCTCTCTGACTATCTTAAACCAAATTTTTAGCGGGGTCTCTATCCACGGGTTAGTGATGTTCAAAAGTTTAGGTAAGGCATTGTTCCCTATTATCGCCTGTAGGGGAATGTCACTTGTTGTTTGGCATTCCATCTCCTTCCATTGTGCAGTGTAGACTGAGTTACATATTTCTACTAAAGTTTTAATTTGTGCGGCTTTAAAATAGTCCCTGATATTTGGCAGCGCGAGCCCACCTTTTCTTTGTTTAGCTGTAGGGTTCTATACCTGATTCTTGGTCTCTTGCCCTGCCATATGAATCTTGAGATCCTTCTGTCCAGTTCTTGCCATGTTTTTTTTGTCAGGTTCTACCGGTATTGTTTGGAAAAGGTATAGAAGACGTGGAAGTATATTCATTTTGACTGCTTCAATTCTTTGTACAGTATCCAAGAAGGGTATCATATTCCATCTTGCTAGATCAGATTTTATTTTTGCCATCAGTGGGTCATAGTTTAGTGTTATAATTTTGTTGGGTTGTTTCGGGATATTGACCCCCAGATATTTCATAGATTCCATCTCCCTTCCATCTCCCTTGCTTAGTAAATATTGATTTGGGTCATAGTTGAATGTTAAAATTTGGGTTTTGTGCATGTTTAATTCGTACCCCGATAACTCTCCATACTCTGAAAAAACTGAGATTAGTTCTGGAAAAGAGGTGTCCGGCTGCCCCAGGTATATTAAGATGTCATCGGCAAAGAGTGCTATTTTATGTTCCTTCTGACCAAGTGTAATACCTTGAATTTTTTGATTCTATCTTATCCATTGGCTCAGAGGTTCTATGAAGATTGCAAAGAGCAGTGGAGACAAGGGGCAGCCCTGACGACATCCTCTTTCCAGTTCAAAAGATGATGATAATTTACCGTTAATCCTTATTTTAGCTGTTGGTTTTTTATATAATGCCTGGATAGTTCAAATGAAGTTATTATGAAAATTGAAACTGGATAAGATTCTATATAGGAAAGACCAGTCAGCCGAATCAAATGCTTTTTCAGCATCTAATCCCAATATGGCTGCATTTAAATTATATTTTTTTTATATGATGAATTATGTGTAAAGTGCGTCTAATGTTATCTTGTGTCTGTCTTCGTCTTATAAAACCTGTTTGGTCTAAATGAATTAAGTCTGTCAGTATATTTTCTAACCTTTTGGCAAGGATAGCGGTAAAAAGTTTATAGTCCTGATTTAACACACTGATTGGTCTGTAGTTGGAGCAGTCTAGTTTATCCTTTTCAGGTTTAAGTATGACTGCAATGACCCCTTCTCTCCAGGAGGGGGGGATTTCCCCTGTGTGGAGGACATAGTTAAATGTTTTCAGGAGGAGAGGAGATAGTTGCTGTTTAAAGATTTTGTACCACTCTGCTGTATAGCCATCTGCTCCTGGGGATTTGTTAGCTTTAAGTTTCATAATTGCTTTTTCTAACTCTTTAGGTTGTATTTCTGACAGTAGTGTTTTATTTTGTGACTCAATAAGTTGGGGAAGATTTAATGTATTTAGGAAGGCTTCGGATGCGTTTTTGTGTTTTTTGAGGGAGTATAAGTTCTTGTAGTAATTCTCGAAGCTTTTAAGAATTTCCTGAATTCTAAATTTTATTTCCTTTGATACTGGGTCTCTGATTTTGTAGATTGCTCTCTCCGTTTGTTGTTTCCTCAATTTGTAGGCTAGTAATTTTGCCGATTTGCTACCTGTTTCATAGTATTTTTGTTTCAGAAATGTAAGTTTCTTCTGGATTTCTATTGTGTAGATCTCGTTTATTTGTTTTTTAATTTCCTTAATTTTGAGCGTGTGGAGAGCGTGAAAAGATGAGGCTGAGTTTATTTCTCAAACCAGATTTTTTCACTTGTCTCCAACATCCTTCAAACAGAAAAAGAGACACATCCTCCCACATCTGTCCTTTTTATACCCAGGACATCAAAGTACAGAGTCACATTGTCTTTAAATCCCAAGACACAATACATCATCCTCCAGGTCTTCTCCCCTCCACCTAAAACCACTGGTGGTCAGGAAATCCCCCAAGGTCATCTCTAAAGATCACATTTCGCACTCTCCTGTTATCCCCAGGAGACCCAGACCTATTGTTCATTCTGAGACGTGAAGCAAGAGTAATATACATATGCAGCCTAAGCAACTCACATATGTGTGCCACATGAACCCCCCCAAACGTCTAAGATGAAACAATACAACCCAGTCTGCGTATCATGATAAAATCACAAACATCAGTCCACGTGCTGTTTGGGCTTCAATCGTCTTCCAAACTTGCTGTAAGTGGGCTTTACCACTCCCGCGGCGCCATCCTGCTGTGGAGCTGCTATCTGAGGATGACAACTGTTAGTCAATCCCTACGGGAGCTCTGGGGAATGCTCCCTAGGAGGTCTGCCACGTTGAGGAGCCCTCGCCAACTGCACAGCTTCGTCAGCCATCACAAAAGCGGGTTTGAGTCTGTCTATGCCAATCATTTCCCTTCTGCCCCCCAAATCTAGCAAAAAGTGCTTATCACCTGTTTCCAGCACTCTAAATGGGCCATCATAAGGCGGTCGCAAGGTTGGGCGATGAGCATTGTGTCTGACAAAAACAAACTCCACATTTTTTAAAGCCTTAGGTACAAAAACGCGCTGAAAACTGTGATGAACGGGGCCAGGAAGTGTGCTCGCTCCCGTGTCACTCAGTAACCGCTGAGCAGGGGGGCACTCTGGCGCAGGATTGTCTGGGAGAAACTCCCCGGGCAGCCGGATTGGCTGCACAAAAACCAATTCAGCTGGGGAGGCTTTTAAATCCTCTTTAGGTGCAGAACGCAACCCCAATAAAGCCCATGGTAGCCTGTCTACCCAATTTGCATCCGTAAGCGACGCTCTGAGGGCTGCTTTCAATGACCTATGGAAACGTTCGCATAAACTATTAGCCTGGCGGTTGTACGCGGTAGTGCGGTGGATCGTTACCCCCAGGCTGCGGGCCATCGCTGACCAAAGCTCGGAAACAAATTGAGGACCTCTGTCGGACGTAATATCCGACGGAACTCCAAAACGCGCTATCCAAGCCGTTAAAAATGCGCACGCCACCTCTTCGGCTGTGGTTGATGCCAGTGGGACCACTTCAGGCCAACACGTGGTGCGGTCCACCATTGTCAAAAGGTGTGTGCACCCTTGCGACGGCGGGAGGGGGCCCACGAGGTCGACATGCACATGATCGAACCTCTTAGCCGGGATGTGAAACGGCTCCAAGGGAGCTTTAGTGTGTTTGTGTATTTTGGCTCGCTGGCAAGCCATGCAGGCTGCTACCCACTCCTTAACGTGCTTGCGCAGGCTCGGCCATACAAATTTCTCTTCTACCATTTTGACCGAGGCACGCACCCCCAGGTGCACCAGAGAATGACTCGAGTCAAAAACGCGGCGGCGCCACGCGACCGGCACCACGGGATGTGGTCGTCCTGTGGAGACATCGCAGATTAAGGGGGGCGTACCACTTTGCAGCACCCTGTTCTCCAGCCTTAACCCTGTTGGTCCAGACTGGAGCGCGCACACATCCGCGTCGCTAACCTGGTCCGCAGCCATGGCTGCATAATCTATCCCCACGCGGACCGGGGCTGCGCACACCTCCGCGCCGTTAGCCTGCTCCGCGGCCATGGCTGCATAATCTACCCCTACGCGGACTGGAGTAGTTATGGCACGCGAGAGACAGTCTGCCACTACATTTAGTTTACCCGCTACATGTCGAATATCGTTAGTAAACTCGGAGATTGCAGCCAGCTGCCTCTGCTGCTGGCCTGACCACGGCTCTGAAACCTTGGCCATCGCGAAAGTCAGCGGCTTGTGGTCGACGAACGCAGTGAAACGGCGTCCTTCCAGCCAGAACTGGAAGTGGCGAATGGCCAAGTGGAGCGCTAACAACTCCCTGTCGAACGCGCTGTATTTTCGCTCGGTATCGCGCAAAGTCCTGCTGAAAAAAGCAAGCGGCTGCCAAGCCCCAGCAACCCGCTGCTCCACAACCGCCCCTATGGCCACATCTGACACGTCAGTAGTAAGCGCTATGCGGGCCGTTGGGTCTGGGTGTGCTAACAACGCAGCGTTTGCCAAGGCTGTTTTGACTTCCGAGAATGTGCGCTCCCGCTCCGGAGACCATTTGATTTTATTTGTGGGTTTTTGTTTTTTAAGCGCGGCATACAGTGGTTGCATGAGCTGCGCTGCGCGGGGGAGGAAACAGTTATAAAAATTCACCATTCCCAAAAACTCCTGTAATGCTTTGACCGTTTGTGGCTGGGGAAAATTTGTTACTGCACGCACTTTGTCCGGCAGCGGAACCGCTCCTTCTGGAGAGACGCGGTGCCCCAAAAAATCAATCTGCGCCACCCCGAACTGACACTTCGCTGGGTTGATTATTAACCCGTGCTCTCCCAACCTCCGGAAAACTGCCGTGAGGTGGTTTTCGTGTTCCTCTTCGGACGCGCTGGCTACCAAAATGTCGTCCAGGTAGACGAACACAAAGGGGAGATCGTGCAACACTGCGTCCATCATGCGTTGGAACGTCTGCGCAGCGCCTTTAAGCCCGAACGGCATGCGCAAAAACTCGAAAAGGCCAAACGGAGTTATTACCGCTGTTTTGGGTATGTCCTCAACGCATACTAGGACTTGATGGTACCCGCGGACCAAGTCTATTTTAGAAAAAATGCACGCCCCCGCCAGATGAACGGAAAAATCTTGGATATGCGGGATTGGGTAGCAGTCGTGCGCTGTAGTGTTGTTCAACCTGCAGAAATCACCGCAAGGTCGCCACGAGCCGTCAGCTTTAGGGACCATGTGAAGTGGGGAAGCCCATGGGCTGTTCGAACGCTGAATGATGCCCAACTTTTCAAGGTTGCCGAGCTCCTCGCGCGCTATGGTCAGTTTAGCTGCATCCAAGGGCCGAGCTTTTGCAAAAACGGGGGGACCGGCGGTAGTAATAAAATGTTCCACTCCGCGTTTAGCGACGGCTGCTGAAAATGTGGGAACCGTGAGTGCTGGAAACTGAGTGAGGAGTGTGTGGAACTTACCGCTTGCCGTAGCGACGTTGGCTTGTGCTGTGGGTGGGGTCACTCGGGCTGCACAGGGAATAGAGTAAAAAGAGTGCATTAACCAAGCGTCTATTGGGAAGATCAACCAACAACCCATGTGAGCACAGAAAATCAGCCCCTAACATGTTGAAGCTCACTGCAGCTATAATAAAAGTCCACTCAAATGTACGGCCTTGCAGGGACAGAAGCAGAGTCTCCTCACCGAAGGTCTTAATGCTCGAGCCGTTTGCTGCCAATGCTCCGTGACTCCCGGGGCCTGCCAGCCGGTCAGCATAGGTTGGCGTGATGAAACTCACTTGGGAGCCTGTGTCCATGAGGAATTGCCTCCCTGAACGCGCATCCGTCAAGTAGAGCAGCTTGTTCTGTTCACCGAGGGCCGCGGCTGCTACCGACCCTCGGCTCTGGCATTTCCCAAGCTCTTGAACTGACACGGTGGTATACACTTGCGTGCCCTCTCTGCAAAGCGGCGATGGTAGAAACAGAGGTCATCTCCTCTGTGATGTTTGGCCTTCACCGCCGCCGTTGCTGGTGGGTCTGCTGCCGCCGCCTCTGGCCCCCTGCCATCTCCGGCCATCGCGTCGAGTCCTGTCGCTGCTGCGGTGGCTGCGTGCTGTCTGCTGGCGTTGAGAATCCGCTGTGCCTCCTGGGCCAGCGCGCGGAAGTCCTGCTGGGCCAACAACGGTGAACCGGCTAGGGTCGCTCTCGTGGCCGACGGTAGGGTTCTCAGGAAAATGTGGGTGAAGAGAAGGTCGTCGCCTTCTGAGCCCCTCAGCCTCAGCATGTCTTCCATCAGGTCGACGGGTGTGCTATCTCCCAAGTCGTTCAGGGCCAGGAGTCTCTCAGCTCTTTCCTGGACTGAGGGAGTGAAACGCTGGATGAGCGCTGCCTTCAGCCCGTCGTATTTGTCTTCGGCCGGTGGGCGCTGCACCAGGCTCCGCACATGTCGAGCCGTGCGGTTGTCGAGCTTGGCGATAACGTGGTAGAATTTCGTGTCATCTGCCATTATTCCCCGGAGAGCGAACTGAGCTTCGGCCAAGAGGAACCAGGAGTCCGGGTTGTCCTGCCAGAAATCTGGTAGTTTGACTGAGACTGCGTTCGCCTGGCTGGTTCCTGGCGAGTCCGGCTCGGGGGAATTTCTTTCGCCCATGATACGTCTTAAGGTCACCAGTGTGGAGAGCGTGAAAAGATGAGACTGAGTTTATTTCTCAAATCAGATTTATTCACTTGTCTCCAACATCCTTCAAACAGAAAAAGAGACACATCCTCCCACATCTGTCCTTTTTATACCCAGGACATCAAAGTACAGAGTCACATTGTCTTTAAATCCCAAGACACAATACATCATCCTCCAGGTCTTCTCCCCTCCACCTAAAACCACTGGTGGTCAGGAAATCCCCCAAGGTCATCTCTAAAGATCACATTTCGCACTCTCCTGTTATCCCCAGGAGACCCAGACCTATTGTTCATTCTGAGACGTGAAGCAAGAGTAATATACATATGCAGCCTAAGCAACTCACATATGTGTGCCACAAGCGAGTCATTAGAATGAGTGTTGTCTTTGTGCTCTTTTTCTAGTTTCTTAAGTTCAGACTCTAATGTGATTAGTTTTTCTTGTCTCAGTTTCTTTTGGGTTGCCAATTTTGCGATAATCTTTCCCCTTATTACAGCTTTGCATGCGTGCCACAGTATTAAAGGGGATACTTCTCCATTATCATTTTCTTCCAAATATCTGAGAATATCTGATTCCAATTCATCTTTCAGTGGTCCTTTCAGCACATTTGAATTTAACCTCCAAGAAAATGTGTTATTTGTGTATTTTTGGATATTTAAGTCCATATAGATTGGACTGTGGTCAGAGAGATCCATCAGTCCTATTTTACATGTTTTTACTCTTCCAATATCTCTATTAAACATAAAAAAAATTGTCAGTCCTTGAGTATGATGAATGTGGTGCTGAGTAAAATGTATAATCTTTTACACTGGGGTTGAGTTCCCTCCACACGTCACAGATTCCCATTTCATTTAGTAGCATCCGAGTTTTTCTACTTTGAGTGTTATTTTGATGTGGAGAATTACCTGATGCATCCCAGTATGGATTCAGTCTTAGATTGAAGTCTCCACCACATATCACTAAACCTTTGGCTTTAGTTATCATTAGGCCAAATACATTTTTATAAAATTTCCAGTTAGCCCCTGGAGGTGCATATACATTCAGCAGGGTGATATCTTCTCCCTCTAGCCAACCAAGTATCATGCTAAATCTTCCTTCTTTATCTTTTTTTTTGTAATTTGAATTTTATTGGGTTTTCAATTTAGAAAACAAACAAACAAACAACAAAAAAAAACAAATACACCCAGTGAGAGGATAAAACATTCCATTTCCACCCTAATACTCTTAAGATGATTAGCTTAATCTACTACACCTATAAAGGTAAGATAGGATCCCCACTTATTGTAGAAGCTGTCCATCCTGTCCAGAAGTTTATATGAAAGGCGTTCTAGTGCAGCAAGCTTGCCCAACTCCCTGAGCCATTGAGCTACGGGTGGGGCAGAGGAAGATTTCCAGTAAAAAGTGATCAACTTTCGGCCCACCATCAGAGCAGTCTGAATCCACTCGGCATCAGAGATTGGGTCCTGAATCGTTGATGGATCCCCAAGGACAAAAAGTCTTTGAGTAAATGGCACTTCTTGCTTAACAATTGTCATAATATGTCTATGGATCTGCAACCAAAAGTTCCTGTATTACCGGACAACTCATCATATGGATTAATGTCCCCTCCCCCTGTAGACATCTCCAGCAGCTTGAAGAGTGAATGAGATTCGTTCTCAACATTTTACGAGGTGTCCAGTAAAATCGATTCAAAATTTTAAGTTGAACAAGTCTGGTTTTCAATTCCCTAGACACTTTCTTCCGATTCTTTAAAATATTTGCCCATTCAACATCAGTAAATTGTGAATTCAGATCTTTTTCCCATACGTGTTTAAGGAATGAAGAATCTTTATTTGAGCTCTTAAGGAGCATTAAATAGAAATTTGAGGCCTTAGATCTTTTGCCACAGGAACTCAAAGCCTGGATGAGCCAATCTACATCAGGAGGAGGGGTAATTATAGATCCAAAGACTTGACACAGCAGATGTCGAAGTTGTAAATATTTCCAAAACTGATTCTGTGGTAGTCCATACTGTGCCCGTAGAACATCAAATGACTCCAAAAGTGATGGCTGATGCCACCACCGTGTCATAGAATGACTTCAGCAGCGCCCCTTGTACACCAAAAGACCTGAGTCTCCTCAGCAGGAACAGCCTGCGCTGTCCCTTCTTGTAGAGTGCGTCAGTATTGTGTGACCAGTCTAGTTTATTGTTCAGATGAATACCCAGGTACTTGTAGGATGTCACCATCTCGATGTCTGTTCCCTGTATATTTACTGGTGCTGTGAGGGGCTGCCCATGCCTGCGGCAGTCCACCACCAGCTCCTTAGTTTTCCTCGCGTTGATCTGGAGGCAGTTCCGATGGCACCAGTCCACAAAGTCCTGGATAAGCCCTCTGTACTCAGCTTCATCTCCGCTGGAGATGAGACCAACGATCGCAGAGTCATCAGAGAACTTCTGTAGATGGCAATGTGTTGTGTTGTGTGAGAAGTCCGCAGTATAAAGAGTGAACAAGAAGGGAGCCAGCACCGTTCCCTGGGGGGCCCCCGTGCTACTGATGATCGTGTCGGAAACACAGTCCCGGGTTCTCACAAACTGAGGCCGGTTCGTGAGGTAGTCCAGGATCCATGATGACAGGTGCTGGTCCACCCCTGCGCGCAGCAGCTTGTCCTTCAGGATCATCGGTTGGATGGTGTTGAAAGCACTGGAGAAGTCAAAGAACATGATCCTCACCATATTCCCGGGCTTCTCCAGGTGGGACAGAGAACGGTGAAGGAGGAAGATCACCGCATCCTCCACCCCAATGCCATGCTGGTAGGCGAACTGGAGTGGATCCATCGCTGGTTCCACCAGGGGGCGGAGATGAGCAAGGAGCAGTCTCTCCAGGGTCTTCATCAAGTGGGACGTCAAGGCCACCGGTCTGAAGCTGTTCAGGTCTTTGGGGTGGGAAGTTTCTGGTACAGGTACCACACAAGATGTTTTCCACAGCTGTGGTACCCTCCCCAGTTTCAGGCTCATGTTGAAGATATACGTCACAATCCCACACAGCTGGTCTGCACAGGACTTGAGGAGCTTTGCGCTGATGCCGTCCGGTCCCGACGCCTTCCTCGCCTTGATCTTCCTCAGCTCCGTCCTCACCTGGGTCTTGGTCAGGGTCAGGATGGGGGGCTGTGTGTTGGGAGTGGGGGGGGGTGTCGGTGGAGTGGGGAGTGGGTAGCAGGACTTGATTTCTTAGAGGCAGCAGTGGTTGTTGTGCAGACAGGGGGGAGGGCGGTTGGTCAAATCTATTGAAAAACAGATTCAGGTTGTTCGCCCACTCCCTGCCCCCCGTGGCCTGGGGGGAGGTATTCTGGAGCCCCGAGATGGTTTTGAGGTTTCTCCAGACCCCGCTGATGTCGCTCTGTTGCAGCTTGTCCTCCATCTTCTTCCTGAAGCTGTCCTTGCCTTCTCTGATCTTTCTCCTCAGCTCCCTCTGTACGGACTTCAGCATCTCCCTGTTCCCCGACCTGAAGATCCTCTTCTTCTCTCTCAGAAGTGTTTTTATCTCAGGGTTGATCCAGGGTTTGTTTTTTTTTTTTTTGAATGCAAAAGATGCAATAGACTTACACAATGGTCCTCTCCGGCATACAACTAGGAACATACCGGTCGCTATGGAGGGTGAGAATATGTATGGGCACATAATCATACCATGTAGGATAACTAAATAGACGGTTATGCTGTTTCATCCCACCTAGCAACAATGCTCTGCACTGTGTGTGTTTATATATTTACATATTTATTCCATCTAGCTACAATGCTCTGCACTGGGTGTGTTTATATTTATATATCTATATATTTATTCCATCTAGCTACAATGCTCCGCACTGTGTTTTTATATATCTACATATTATTCCATCTAGCTACATTGCTCCGCACTGTGTGTGTTTATATACTTGCATATTTATTCCACCTAGCTGCAATGCTCCATACTGTGGGTGTTTATATATTTACATATTTATTCCATCTAGCTACAATGCTCTGCACTGTGTGTTCATATATTCATATATTTATTCCATCCAGCTACAATGCTCTGCACTGTGTGTCTGTGTGTGTGTGTGTGTATATATATATTTTATAGTAATATGTACATATGTATATTAGCTGCTCTTGCTTGCTTGTTTTTTCTTGCCTTCTGATTGTTGCTCTGAGTGTTGCTATCCCTGTGCTGTTGCAATCCTGGAATTTCCCCGTTGTGGGACTAATAAAGGCTTATCTTATCTTATCTTATCTTATTTGAGAGCTCCCCCTTCATATAGATCTTTTAACATCAAGATGTCCTTTTTCACCCAGATTTTCCATATAAATGGGGATTTTCCAATATGGAGACTTGGGTTAAGCCAAATAGAAGCCATAGAATGAAGATGAGAGCTAAACTCTAGTATAGAAGCAACTCTCTTCCAAACGTATTGTAAAAAGGATACAATAGGATGCGACTGAAATTCAGAAGAAAGTTTGATTGTGATTAGATGTACTAGGGGAAGAGGGCTGCTCAGGTAACTCTCCAAATAAAACCAAGGGGGAGCTCTCTCAGGGGGGGGAGAGCCCAATGAATCAAATGTCTATGACTAAAAGCGTAATGATATAAAACTAAATTTGGGACCCCCAAACCTCCTGAGTCTGTAGACTTCTGTAATCTTTTCAACTTTAATCTAGGGCGCTTACCATTCCATAAAAACTTATTGCACAACCTATCAAATTGTCGAAAATAACCAACTGGGATCCTAAGAGGAGGAGATTGCAGAAGGTAATTAAATCGGGGTGCACAAATCATCTTAATAACATTGACCTTGCCCCAGAGAGACAAAAAAAGAGGTGACCACCTTTCTATGTCTATTTTAAATTTTTCGAGCAAAGGCTCAAAATTAATCTGAATCAGATCCGATAAAGTGTGAGGAAACAGGATGCCAAGATATTTAATTCCTAATTTTGGCCAAGAGAAGCCTATATTTTGACCAAATGTAAACAGTGTTTTAGGGCAATAAGATGTTAGAGGGAGAATTTCTGATTTTATCCAGTTAACTCTATAACCAGACAAACGTGAAAATTGGTTAATAATTTTAAGGAGAGCTGGAATTGATTTTTGAGGTTGTGTAATCAGTACCAATGCATCATCAGCATACAACATTATCTTATGGGTACTGCCATGGACCTGAATACCTGGAAAATTGCCGTCTTTGCGGATAGCAACAGCTAATGGTTCTAATGCCAAAGCGAAAAGCAGGGGACTTAAAGGGGAGCCCTGGCGCGTACCCCTATAAAGTCTAAAAGGCTGTGATGTAACTCGATTTGAGATCACTGAAGCTCTTCTCACTTCCGCCTCCAAAGAGAGCAGACGCCTTTTCTCTTCTCTCTTGCTCCCGACTCATTTCCTCCTTCCCAAACTAACTGGATCCCAGCTTGCTGTCGTCTGTCTGCGTCTTACTGCTGATTATCGAAAGAAAGAAATTATGGAATTAATAAGCTGGGCTTTGAACGCAATTGACACTATCTTTTCAACGAGGAAAAGTGCCCCGGGGGAGGTTGTCTGCCCCGCAGGAACGGCTGCTGCGGGCTATTTACGGGAGACAAGTAATTGGAAACTCTTGTGCCTGACTAATCTTTTTATCGAAGATGTAGAAGATTTGTACGTCTTCGTAGTAATGGTGATTGGGATCATTCTGATTGGATCTGGGATTGTCCTGGTGTACCGCAAATTGTTGAAGATGGATACAACCTATCAAAATGCTGGCCAGGCGAGGTGCATCCATCAAATTGAAAAAATGGAGAAGACCCTGATAGCGACAAATGGAGAACTGTCTCGGAAGGTGGATTACATCATGATTACGCTTAGGTCTATCCACGATGGACTCAACGCCCAGCAATGAAGGATTAAGTACTGAATCTGTAAGAGAATATAAAGTTCCTTCTCTGTGATCAGTACTATTCGACTTAATCTCTCCCTTACAAAAATCCTCCTGATCATCTGCAGTCTTTGTTTTTCAAAACACTGAGCTCATGGCCTTCGGACAGGCAGCTGCATGGACAATTGCCAAGGACAATTGCCAGTAGCCAGACAAAACATCTCCTGCCAAAGAGTCCTTGTTGTTCTTAACTGATACAACACCTGCTTTCAACATTACACTCATACTGATCCACAAACTGATGATAAAGATGATTCACTCACTGCTCTCTTTGTGTCCTGTGAACTTTTTTGGTCTGCTGATTGTGCATTGAGGGCTTTTTTTTCCTTTGTAATCATAATATTGATCATACATGACCACTATTCTGAAATCAATGATTTTTTTTGCTCCTTCCTATTGTATTATTTCTCATGTTACCTGTACCCTCCTGTTGGCAGGCACGTTTCAGATGCAGCCGTGTCACCGGAAATGCAGGTTTATTTTCTGTGTCAAGTCAAATCCCTCGTATGTTATCAGTGATCTGTTATCAGTGATCTGTTATCAGTATCTGTTAATGTACTTGGCAATAAATCTTTTCTGAGTTCTAGGTTCATTATATAGTAATTTAATCCAAGAAAGAAACTTTGAACCAAAACCAAAAGTCTCTAGAGTTGCAAAGAGATACTGCCACGCAACCCTGTCAAATGCTTTTTCAGCATCCAGGGAGAGGGCTGCCACTGGAGAGAGGTGTGAAAGTGAGGGATCATTTTGAACTGACCATATGATATCAATAAATCTCCTAATATTGTCTGCAGCACCCCTGGAACGAATAAAACCCACCTGATCAGGATTTATAAGAGATATCATTACTTTATCTAATCTTAATGCCAAAATTTTGGAGAGAATTTTACAGTCACAGTTTATAAGACTAATTGGTCTATAATTCTTACACTGTAACGGATCTTTATTGCTTTTTAAAATAAGCGAAATGAAAGCCTCTGTTAAAGAAGGGGGCAGACGGCCTTGTTCAAAAGATTCCGCAAACATTTCTAAAAGTAAAGGAGAAAGCTCATCAACACAGGCCTTGTAAAATTCTACAGTGAATCCGTCAGGGCCCCGTGCCTTTCCAGTCGGGAAGCTCTTAATAACTTTCACAATTTCCTCTTTAGTAATTGGGGCGTCAAGTAAGTCTATTTGTTCCTTCGTTAGGGAGGGCAAAGACAGGGATGACAAAAATGCATAGATTGTCACGACGGCCCTCACGGACCGTCACAAGACGCCTCAGTCACCAGAGAGTTTGCAGTGGTAATTTATTGTAGAGTAAGGATGAACACACACAGAACACATACAGTGGCTGGGTGAAGTCTGAGCCGGGGAACACCCGATGCGCCAGACGAGATAATCACAAAGATACAGTCACACAGAGCGTACCTTACAACGGGACCATTAACAGACGGGTAACGGGGGATTCCCAAGTCCATTAACCACGATGAGCAAGGAGAATAACAGGAGCACGACGGAACGTGGCTGAACATACAGGTGAACATAACAGGATATAACAGAGACTGCCGCGTTGAAGGACATTTAGCACCCGCTTATATCTCTGTTGGCTAATGATCCCAACGCGGCACAGCTGCTGCTAATGACAGCAGAGCAGCAGCTGACTTTGACAGCAGGGAGCTCCCCCGGGCGCCTTCACAATAAGAGCCCGAGGAGCTGGAAGGAATCCTCAGCTGCCAAAGCCAGAGAACAAAAAGATATGAGACCCGAGTGTGGCCAGAACCGACACTCGGGTTATGACAGTACCTCCCCCTCAAGGCCGAGCTCTGAGCAGCCTGAGTAACACCCAAGCCCCCCCCACCCCCCACCCCCCTAGGGTGGGTGGATGGGGCGCTGGCAGGAGGGAGAGAGACAAACAACCAACAAGGCTACAAGGGTAGGGAGAAAAAAAAAAACCCACAATCCCCAAAAATGTGGGCAACCACAATAAGTACAAAATAGGCAACACACCCTTTGGCAAACAGAGTGACACAAAAACACAAAACAATCCCCCTCCCCCCCCCCCACACCCCAACAGTCCCACAGACGAGATCAGGAACCCGAGAAGGGCGCAGTCCAGGCCCGGAGGGATGGGGGCAAAAGGTTCGGGGGGGTCGTCCGGCAACAACAGGCCACCGAACAGGGAGGGGAAAAGAGGACAGTTCGGGCGGCCTACCCCAGTCCCATGCTCGGGAGAAGAGAGTTTCAGGCGGCCGGAGCAGGTCGCCGCACAGGAAGACAAACAGGTCGGGGGGCCGACCCAGAGAACCAAACCAACGAGACAGCCCTTCAGGCGGCCGCCCCGCAACACCAGCCCACCAGAACCGTTGGGAAGAAGCAGCCGGTGGTCCCGCAGAAAAGGGGGGAGATGAGGGGAAACCGGGCGGAGCGTTCGGGACCCCAATGGCCCCAGGTGGAGATGGGTAGTGCTCCTCAGGGAGACGAGGAGGATGACTGTGGAGATGAGGATGATGAAGAAAACGAGCCTGTCCAGCATCCGGTGGCTGGAGATCTGCAGCTCCCTCACCGAACCTAGGACCTGCTGGTGCAGCACCCACGGTGGACCCCGATTGGGCCTCCGGGACCAAACCCACGGTGGACCCCGATTGGGCCTCCGGAACAGCACTCCCGGTGGACCCCAACTGGACCGGAACCGAACTCCCGGTGGACCCGGTCAGCGTGGCACCAGACTCGACCTCCAACCCCGAAACCGGAACCTCTGGCGCAGCAGGCGAGAGCAGCCCCTCGCCGGCGACCCTGGGGGAAGACTCACACAAGAGAGAAAACCCGGGATCAGGATCACCGGCAGCGCCAGAACCCGGCGAGATAAGCTCGGACGCAGCGGGCGGCTGCACCCGGCTCATCTCCCCTTGAGACAGGCAAAAGTGCTCTAAAAGGTGAAGAAGAAAGATAAAACAGAGCACTTGCCAGAGCTCGGGTTCTGACGCCGTCCAGGACTGCGATGATCCGGGCTCAGAAGTCAGAAGGTCGTCCTCAGGCTCCCACTCAGCTGCGTCGGGCTCCGCAGCTGGCATGATGGTGCGTGCAGCTAGAGAGTCCTCCGGCACCGATGTCCACGCCGGTGGCCTGCACGGCGTGGTGGCAGGAGAATCTCGCCCTGCTGGACCGGACTGCTCCTCCGTGGAACCCCGGGGACGCTTTGTCGGCGATGGCTCCACGCTGCAGTCCGCTCTCCTCCTCCGCCCATGGCGTGGCTGCGGAACCGGAACCAGGCTCTCCAGAACCGCAGGCCCCCTCCTCATCCAGTGACGTTGGCCTGACGTCGAGGACGGCTCAGCGGGGGGAGACACAGAGGAAGCAGGGTTATTACTTTCGTTCACAGCGGGTGGAGGGAGCTCGGGGGGCTGCATACCCCGAACTCCACCCCCAGGAGTCAGACAAGGCAAAACAATATCAAAAGAAGAGAAATTATCATGCACTTGCCTTTCCCCTAAGGGTAAGATGGTCCTCGCTGTGGGGGACGTCATTCCTTCCTTTCCCCGCTGGATGGCGACAGAGGGCCCTCTGGGAAGACGAGATGAGGCCACTCGAGGCGGATCCGGGATGAAGCTCGCCGAAACGGAGCTCTCGTGACACACAGCAGCCAGGATAGGCGACGAGGAGGAGGGGGCGACAGCCGGGGTCAGTCGGGCACGGAGCGCTGACGGGACAGCAGGCGAGGGCCCGGGAGAAGATGAGGCTGCGGGGATTCCCCTCTGACGAGGCGCAGGAGTGACAGCTGTGTGGGGGGTTGAGCCCTTGCGGCGACCCGGGACAGCATCCCGACGGGGCTCTAGCCGAGGTTGGAAGCCGGAGTGACGACGGTTCCTTGTAGGGGGAGAGGCGAAGGTGAGGTCCGGAAATCGCTGTTCCTGTATAGAAACAGCGGCAAGCAAGTCGGCGAACTCAGGAAACTCACGCAGCGCTGGATTCCTCTCCACGAGTCTAACCGCCGCCACCACATGCTTCATACACGCTGGAGGATTCTTAGCGGAGCAAGCAGCAGCCACCCGGTCCCAGATCTTGTCTGCTGTCATCTGCAGCTTCTCTGGGGGAATCCCGAGTGACGACATGCCCGATGGGAAAAGACCTCCGGGTGGTGCGAACTCCCGGGCCGGAACAGAGGCAGGAGCGGGATCCCGAAGCGAGGGGCGACGTCTCCTCCGCTTCAGCTTCCTGCCAGGATTTCCCTCCAGCCCTCGGAGTCTCTCACGCTGGGTGGCGATGTCATCTCTCCTCACGCTTACCTCTGGATGATTGGTGAAGCGGGGAAGAGAATCCAGAATCTCCTCGGCTACTTCCAGGTATCTGCCAATGTTGCTGGGAGCGTCCAACAGCGTAGCGGTGAAGATGGTGTAGTCTACCTCCTTCAGAACTTCCGCTTGCTGCCTGCCAAGGCGCCGACAATGGCCCCTGGATGACGACATACTCCCCGCTGCAGACACTCAGACAGGTAGGAATTAACAGTCCACTACTGCAAACTGCACGGTGAATGGCGTCTCGATACAACGCCTCCTCTCCGGGCGTTAGGCGGCAGTCTACTGTCACGACGGCCCTCACGGACCGTCACAAGACGCCTCAGTCACCAGAGAGTTTGCAGTGGTAATTTATTGTAGAGTAAGGATGAACACACACAGAACACATACAGTGGCTGGGTGAAGTCTGAGCCAGGGAACACCCGATGCGCCAGACGAGATAATCACAAAGATACAGTCACACAGAGCGTACCTTACAACGGGACCGTTAACAGACGGGTAACGGGGGATTCCCAAGTCCATTAACCACGATGAGCAAGGAGAATAACAGGAGCACGACGGAACGTGGCTGAACATACAGGTGAACATAACAGGATATAACAGAGACTGCCGCGTTGGAGGACATTTAGCACCTGCTTATATCTCTGGTGGCTAATGATCCCAACGCGGCACAGCTGCTGCTAATGACAGCAGAGCAGCAGCTGACTTTGACAGCAGGGAGCTCCCCCGGGCGCCTTCACAATAAGAGCCCGAGGAGCTGGAAGGAATCCTCAGCTGCCAAAGCCAGAGAACAAAAAGATATGAGACCCGAGTGTGGCCAGAACCGACACTCGGGTTATGACATAGATCTCTTGAGATCCAGCCTCCATTTCAGAAGAATAAAGCGAAGTGTAAAATTCTCTGAAAGCACCATTAATTTCATTTAAGTCTGACACCAGAGTACCATCCTGTGTCCTAATAGCAGATATAGTACACTGAGCTTCTTTCATTTTAATATATCTAGCCAGCATTTTGCCAGCTTTGTCCCCCTCCTCAAATTGTTTATGCCTAAGGCAAAATAGGGAAAATTCAACTTTTTGTTTTAGGATTGAATTCAGCTCATACTTAAGCTTCAGAAGGGGTGACAAATTTACTAAATTTGTGTCTTGTTTGAATGAAGTCTCTAATATAGCTATTCTCCTCTCCAAATCAATCTGTTTAGTAATGTTAGTTTTCTTTTTAAAAGATGCATATTGAATAATATGTCCCCTAATAAATGCCTTAAAGGCCTCCCAAGCAACCCTGGCAGAGGGAGCAGAATCCCAATTTGTCTCAAGATATAAGGAAATCTCTGCTTTCAAAGAGGACACAAAATCTGGATTAAGAAGAAAGCTTGAATTAAGCCTCCATCTAGAATTTTTTTTTAACTGACAAGGCGGGATCATATGTAAAAAAACAGGGGCATGATCTGATAGTATTATGCTACCAATGAAGCTCGAATTTACAGAAGAAACAGAGAATTTTGACATTAAAAAGTAATCAATCCTGGAAAACACATTATGAGCAGTGGAATAAAAAGTGTAATCCCTTGTGGACGGATTAAAAAGCCGCCACACGTCTACCAAACCAATTGCATTGCACATGTCTTTCAATGTAGAGCCAGATTTAGATGAACGCTGTGAGGGGGTGCTCCGATCTAAAATGTTGTCCATGACCTGATTAAAATCCCCACCTACTAAAATGGGATAATTACCCATTTCGCTTAATTCGTGTTCCAGTTGTGCAAAAAATGCACAATCAACTATATTTGGTGCATAAACATTAGCGAGTATCATCCTATGGCCCTGAATTTCTATAAGAATTATAAGGAGTCGTCCATCATCATCACTAACCTCTTTTAGACACTTGAACTGCAAATGTTTATGAATAAGGATTGCCACCCCCCTGCTCTGGCTATTACCACAAGACGCAAACCCATGGCCCACCCAGTCCCGACAGAGTTTTTTAGATTCTGTTTTAGTGACTAGAAAAGCGCTATATAAGTGCAGGTTAGTTAGTTAGTAGTTAGTTTAGTGAGGTGGGTCTCCTGAAGCAATGCTACATCCACTTTTTTTGATTTAATAAACGCCAAAATTTTTTTCCTCTTAATTGGGTGGTTAAGGCCTTTAACATTCCAAGTAATGAGGTTAAGAAAGCTCTGACAATTAGCCGACATCATAAACGGTAGATATTACCATCCAAAATATCCAGCAATTCTCCACCAAAAACCCCCTCACTGGGCAAAAGACAAACACAATAAAAATTAAAAATACAAAAAAAAGAAACGAAAACCACTTAATCATAAAGTAACATAATCGGTGACCTAAAACCAATGTCACCCATTGGTGCACAAAAACCGCACCAACCAAAAAAAAGAAAATAAAAAACTCTAGGACCGTGACTGTGAACAGTGCAACAAACTTAGGGAGAGCCGCAACATCGCAGCAGCCTCATGCCTACAGATAATAAAGCGTGGGCAGTAAAAAAAAAAATGGAACCTTACATTAATACTGCATCAAATCCTCCGTCAAAAATATATAACAAATAAACATATAGCATATATTCATACCATTGTTCATCAATGTCTCACGGTAGTGAAAGAATCAGGTTCAGTGCTTTCTTAGGGTCAGTGAACTCCTGTTTACCACTTGCCAACTTCACAACGAGAACTGCAGGATACCTGAGAGAGAATGCAATTTTCTTCTGGTGCAGCAGGTGTTTACACTGCTTGAACGCCGCCCTCATCTCGGATACTCGTCTGGAATAATCTGGGAAAACCATGATGTGATGACCATTCCAATCCAGCTTTCCCATCCCGCGCGCTGCCTCCACAATACGCTCCCTATCCTGGAAGCGCAGAAGTCGAATCAGGATAGCCCTGGGTGGCTGGCCGTCCGGTCTGCGTCTGGCAAGGCTCCGATGCGCACGGTCAATTTCCAGCCCTCCAGGGAACTCCATTTTCAGCAGATCTGGGATAGCTTTGCGCATGAAGGTAAGGGCATCTGATTTTTCACAATTTTCTGGAAAGCCGACAAAGCGTAGATTGTTTCGGTGTGATCTATTTTCCAAGTCGTCCAGCTTCAGAAGTAAATCTTCCACCTGCGTCTGGGTTGCGGGGGGATTAGCATCCAGAGCTACACTGGCATCCTCAAGAAAAGCAATGCGAGACTCCACATCCCCCCGCCGGGTGGCTAACTCCGTTAACTTGGTGTCCACCGCCCTCGCTGATGCCTCAATAGAGTTAAGTTTAGCGTCTTGCCTCTCCGATATTTCTTTCAACAATGCATAGATCTTAGAGATGTCCTCCGCCATTTGGTGTTTGGCAACACCTGCACCTGTTGAAGGCGGCGGAGAGGGAGGAGGGCTCGTTGTGGTATCACCAGCTTTAGCCAGATTTTCCTTGCTAGCACCGGCTTTGGGGCGAAGATTAAGTTTCTGTTGTTGCGTTGGCATTTTAATCCTGTTCTCCACAAATCCAGTCTCAATGCAAAGTGTAGTAGTAGTAGTAGTAATAGTTTCAGCTGAGGAAACAAGAGAAAAACGCCCTTGTAGAAGAAAAAAAGGCTGTCTGCACTGCGGTGCTCCTCACCTAAGCAGCCATCTTCACTGCCCGCGTCTCTTGACTATATCCCTTCTTTATCTTTGTGTTCTGAATTTTTTTCAAACATAATTTTGGTTGAGATCAATGTCGCTACCCCCCTCCTCCTCCCTGACTTATATGAGGATGAAGATATCATTTTAAACCCTTGTCTATTAAGTTTAGTGTGCTCCAAGTCTGTTAGGTGGGTTTCCTGTAAAAATATTATTCCTGCTTTGTCTTTTTTCATTTTGCCAAGAATCTTGGATCTTTTAACTGGATTCAGGATCCCTTTTACATTATATGAGATTATTTTGGTTGCACCCTGTTTCTCCATTGTGTTGTCTTATTTAGTATAACAGTGTAGTGGCCCTCTTTTATGCTACTCAGAAACTGAAAGAACATTAAGAACATAAAAAACATTAAGAACATAGTATATAAAACTTTAAAACAAAAAACTGTCAAAAGATCTTCCTGAGCTGAGGTCTTTTTAGCGACCTTAGTAGCGCCTTGATGGTGTGTTGGCTCTGAGGGAAATTCCTCAAACTCTGTTAGGTGTTGAGGGCCCTCTCTTACCTCTGTAAGTTGTCCCATGTTTTTAACGTGAATTTCAGATCCCAATCCGAACTTGTAATGTTTTTTTTTTATGCCTATACCCTATGGAATTGTGCGCAACCTCCCACCACCGTCACAGCAAACAATCACGTTAATACAGTATTTGTTAGTGTGGAGAGTTCATGTGGTTCATTGTCACATTTCTATTTTAACAAGGTTTTTTTTTTTTTTTTTTTTTTTTTAAAGACCTACTTGTTTCTAATATTATGACTGTTCCATGAAATGTTTTACCACTTGCTGATTCTGCATCTCCTTTAATGTTTGTTAGCTTGTAGGAGGAGGGTTGGATGCGCAGATTGATTAAAAAATATCGTTATTCCCTCCTGAAAACGCTCAGTTTTTCCTTATAGCCCTGGCGCTGGGTTTCCCGCTGCTGGCCCGTGGATTTTGAGGGTCTCTGTGTGCACTACGTTTGAGCGTTGATTCTTTCGATCGGGTCTGCTGCGGGTTTATGCACCGTTACGGGAGCCCTCTTCTCGCCATATCCCTGGTTGCTTCTTCCGCCGAGTTGTAGAGACACGTCTCATCCCCGTAAAAAACCCGCAGCTTCGCCGGAAATGGAGTTTGAAAGCGCAGTTTCTTCTCTCTTAGTACCTTTTTAGTGTCCTTGTATTCCCAACACTTTTTAAGGACCTCCGGGGTGTAGTCGTGCTCCACAAAAACTTTTCTTTCTTGGTGCATAAATCCTTTTTTCTGCCAAGCCAGTCTCACAACCTCTTCTTTTGTTCTGAGGTTGGAAAACTTCACCACCACCGATCTTGGAGGCGCTTCCGCCGACGGCCTTGGGGTTAATGAACGGTGCGCCCTTTCTATCTTCAAGTCGGTGGATTGGGGAATTTCCAACTTCTCTATCAGTATGGATTCCATGCATGCAGCCATTGTGGTGAAACCGTCCTCGACTCCTTCTTTCAGACCATGAATTCTTATGTTGGCCCTTCTTAGTCTTCCTTCTTGGTCGGTTAGCTGAGCCTCCAGTCTTGTCTGTCGTTTAAGTAAATCCAGCACGGTTTCTTCCAGCCCTTTTATTCTTTCCTCTGCTTCCATGATTCGGTCCTCAGCGTGGTCCACTCTGCTGTTTGTCTTTTTTTATTTCGTCTTTAATTTCACGAAATTCGGCCCAACACTCTCGGCGAAATTCTCTTAATTCTTGAATTATTGTTTTTAAGCTAACCGTGTTGCTAGCCTCAATTAGCTCCTCTGCTTCCGAGTGGATGTCCTCCAGGTCAGATTCTCCGGCCAATGCGCGTCTTGGCCTGGGAAATGTCGATCTCTTCTGCTTTCCTTTAGGCATAATGACTTTGTCTTTTGATTTTCACTCTTCCAAAAATCCGTTAAATCTGATTTTCAAAGTATTTTCACGGATGGGGTCTTGGTGCTTCAGCGTTAAGCTGCTATCACCATGGTGTCCAGACCGGAAGTCCAGAAATCCTCAATTTTTAACAGAAATGTTAAACTTCCAATGAAAGTTCTCCTGTTGTGTGCAATAAGTACACAATAAGCACAGAGATTAGCTGCTCACCACTGGGACAACGGGGATCAGAGGCAGTTCTCCTGGTAATATGATCGCTGAGGGCAGGGACAGGTGTCTTCTGCCGCCTGCTGTCTGTTCGTCGCGTTTCTCCAGACTGACTCCAAAATGAGCTTGCCGTGGAGTCTGGCTCCACTCCATACTCGGTACAGGAGGATCCGCCACCCTCCATGGCATTTCTTCCCACCGGGCTGAACAAGGGCAGGATGGGAGACCGACCCATGGAGTAGACCATCTGTGGCCTCTCCAGACTCTGTCCACGGTGACAGTGGACCAATGATCACACACTGTGTGCAGATAGTGGTTATGAGAGTTGTAGTTTCATAGTCTCACATTGCGATAGGTTTATTATTTTAGATGCTGTTTGACAAAACTACAACCTGCCAAAGTGGCTAGTGGGAGTGGCTGTCTTACCAGCCACTGCTGAAATCCACCGGTTATTGGCCAGTGCTAATGTCAAGCCCTGGTTACGGATGTGTCAAGAACTGCAGAAAACTCCTCAAAGAGTGAGTAGCAAATGGTAAATGGCGTTCACTTATATAGCACTTTTTTTTTTTTTTACTCATTTCTGGATGACCAAAGCGCTTTGCAGTTCCTGCTGTTCACCCATTCGCACACACATTCACACACTGATGGCGGCGGCGCTGCCAGTGCAAGGCAACAGCCTGACCCACCAGGAGCAACTGGGAGTTAAGTGTCTTGCTCAAGAACACTTCAACAGGCAGACTGCAGACAGAGCGGGAATCAAACCACTGATCCTCCGATTAGTAATCGGCCACACTATACCTGCGCCACAGCTGCCCCTTAGTAGCAGGTTTGCCAACTACCTGCAAATCCAAACCACACACAGCAGACGACTGTCTTCTCTCCCCTACTCAGACCTTATGGGTATCCATTACACTCTGCTCTTCATGATACATCACCTTGTCATGTTTTCAGTCTTTAAATTACTCCGTGATTGATTTCATGTGAAGAGCTTGATGACTTTTGCATTTCAGGCTGGGGGAGCTGATTGTTCTTCCCCACTCCAGAATCAATGTAATCTTATCGGATACGCTAAAAACTGCAACGGCAATAAAACAATTTGGGAAGATGTAGTTTGCTGCTGTCATTTTTCATCATTGAGCTATAGCCAATGTGTTGGGAATGTATGTGCACACTGAAGGGAAGTAAATTGTTACCGTCTTTTTTCTTTTTAATCAGAAAATATATTGTCAGACCCCGGCAAATTAGCTAGAAAAAAAAAAGAGGGAAACCATATACACCATCAAACAGACAGTTATCCACCATAAGACGCTACAGGCTGGCTGGGTTACTCCGCTCTAACTGAACCTAATGACTTTGCTACACCTCATCTATCACAGCTGTCATAAATTTCACTGATTCCATTAAAGCTTCTGCACAGATAAAAAAAAAAAGGGGGGGACTCTTCATTCTTCATTCTGCTTTTACTGCTTGGCATATTACTGGCAACACACCCAGATTAATTTAAATATTTTTCAAATCAAACATTGAAAATGCACTCATCATGCCCCCCTAAGCTAATATAATATAAATGGTAATTAAGATTTGTGCAGTGAGCTGGAGGAGCGAATATTTGTAATAAAGCCGATGGCCTCTGACTTTATAATGAATACATCCTGTGAAGTACTATGAAATTACAGGCTACTGTCCATGTACCTTCAGTGAAAATATTGGTTTAAATCCGTGTTAGTGTGGTGAAATATCAGGGTAAGAAGCTGTGCTTTTTAAAAATAATTACAGAGTGTACTTACCCTCGAAATTGCCTGATACTTAGGGTTTCGGGCTGTGTTCTGGATTTTGCACTAGGGATGGGCATTCGGTGAAATTTTCTTCACCGATCGTCGGGAGAATTAATGATTAATAATCGGTTAATCATTAACATTTTTAGGTAGGTAACAAGGCAGGTAGACTACATTAGAACATCAGGTATCAACACGGAGAGCCGCACAACTCAAATCCACCTCTCTCTCTCAAATCCCTCTCTCTCTGTTCGCTGTTCTCGTGTTGGCTCGGCTCGGGAATCTCGCAAGCTGATTGGCCGAGACGTTTCACCCCGCAAGCTGATTGGCCGAGACGTTTTACCCAGCTTCTCTCCCTGCCGAGCGGCCACCCAACAAACGAAGACCGCATTCATTGCTCTATCGCTCGTGTTGCTTAGTCTAGCCGCGTGGAACTTTTTGCTGTTCTCTTGTGCCATTTTGTGCGAAATAGTCTTCCCGTCGAGCCACTACGCCGCCTCCTGCAGATTCCCTCGACGATCCTGCGCCTCTAGCACCTGAGGAGCAGTAAAGCTCTCATTAACCTGTGCAGTAAATCATTTTCATCTTGAGTTACGTATCTTGTTATAAGAATAAAAGAGTTCTAAAAACATCACGGTGCGTCTTGACGCCATGGTGTATTCCGGTTCCAAAAATTTGATTAATTCCTGAAAACCTTTGCCCTCCACGGCACTGACAGGGAGCATGTCTATTTCGACCATCTTCACTATCAGTTCGGTGACCTTCTCTGCTCGTTGAGCACTGCAGCTCCTCCGTGCTAGCATCGAGTCCAGGCTAGCCTGGGTTAGAGATGAACCGCCGCCACCGTCTTTTATCAGGCTTGGATGAGTGGTGTTCAAATGATACATCATTTGTGTTGTCGATGAGGTATATTTGTATGCTGCATTGCAGTGATTGCAGTACACCTGGTCATTTTTTAAATTGAAATGGTCCCACGCAACACTTCGCCGTAACCGCTTCATGATTTGGCGATTGCCCTACGGAAGCTCGCATGTATCAACTGAGGCACGCCAGGGTACGGCGATGGTGTAATGTTGCCCCCTGGTGCCCAAATTTTGCCAGTGGCACAGTTAAATGCATTGCATTGTTTGAGGACGGCCGTGCACTAGGCCTAATAACCTACATTCGGATTGTTTAAAAAAAAAAAACGGTTTGTCGACGAAAATGAACTTCCTCGGTGAAATTCTTAATGATCAGTTATCGGTTAATCGGTAAATTATGCCCATCCCTAATTTGCACATTAGTAATTACTCCCAAATTCCCCTGTACCTATGGGGTAATTTTGCTGTAAGTAGACAGAAAGTACTCTGTAATTATTTTTTTAAAAACATAGCTTGTTACACCAACATTTCACCGTGCTTCCACTGTTTTGCACCAGCATTTTCTCTTAAAGTACATGGAAAGTTCCCTGTAATTATCAAAAAACAAAACAAAAAACCACTGCTTGTTACCCCAATATAAACCTTGTGATTTCCTAGTACTTCATGGACAGCCCATGATGACTGCCTGTGTGCTAAAGTTTTAACAAAAAATGTACTATAGTGTTGAGGGCTTTCTGTACTGTAAAACTTTTATGACAGAGATAAAAATGAAGAAGCATAGTTACGATGGAGCATGAGTTATTGTCCAAAGGCAGCGTCTAAATATTTTCAGTTTCATTAAACCATTTTGTGGCTTTTATTGAAATAATTCAAAGATGAAAATCTATATACCAAGCAAGTGGATCACATCGTTTCTTTTCCAAATAGGCAGAGACAAGTTAAGCTTATTGAAGACAGTCTGTCGACTGCTGTAAAGACATGGAAGCTGATGACTGCGATCCGGGCCTGGTAATAAATTTGCTTAAATTGAAAATATATACCCTTATTTCCAAAGATGCCTGCCTTTCCAAATCAAAAGGCAACTGTCCAGCAGCAGTAGCAAAACCACCATTAATTTTAATCTATTCTTTATTTCCCCAGCTGTGAATCTGAAAAAAAAAATTTCAATATTACACAAACTTAAACAGCTCCAGTAGAATAAAAATTGTGCAGTCAGTTTCATCCAAAGACTCGTTTAACTGTGTGTTTTTTTTTCTTTTTTCAGACACTTCACTCAGCTGTGTATAAATGGATGAACTCAAGTGCATTAAGCCGGGGTGAAAGGTTTTCTCACATATAGGTTAAACAGGAACAGCTGTGTGCAGTCATGCCAGCCACTGGTGGCGTGGACTTGATCCAGCGGGGTAATTGTGTGGGGCAATGAAGGCGGCCCTCATTAACCTTCCTGCATTACCTTTTACTGTGGATAAATGAAGGACTGTAAATCAGCCATCTGTTGCTGCCCAGGGTGGAAGTGGCACGCTCAAACCTTCCAAGGACATTAATATTGTAGAGTAATAGTGAGCAGCAAACCCTGCAGAGTCTACAACTATCCTGAGTTTACAGGATTGTTTAAGAGGGAACTTTGTACCTTTGCCTGTTTCTGTGTGGATTTTCTAAAATCTCTAGTCTGCTAGGTTAGCTAGGCTGAATCCATGAACAGTGTGTGTGCAGGGCAAAGGTGGAGATTTCTTTCATATTTTCACTCAGACAAGCATCTTCCATTAAAAGAAAACTTGAAAGGCTGTTTTTTAAATCAAAAAGAAAGCTGCCGATTTACACTCTAAGGGGCAGATTTACTAATGTGCTGCGCCATTGCAAAATCCTGTTTTGGCGCTTCTCTCTGTGCGTGACTTTATTTGGCATGACAGAAAAACAGATTATACAAATATCAACGGTCTGACAGAGATAAGATGAGCCTTTATTAGTCCCACAATGGGGAAATTCCAGGATTGCAACAGCACAGAGATAGCAACACTCAGAGCAATAATTAAGAAGATAAGAAAAATAAAAATAAAAATAAGACCAGTGAATATACATACGTACACATAAATATATAAATATATATACACAGTGCGGAGCATTGTGGCAAGATGGAATAAACAGCATAACTGTCTACTTAGTTATCCTACATAGAATGAATAGTTACCCATACATATTGTCACCCTCCGTAGCGACTGATATTGTCCTAGTTGTATACTGGAGGGGACCATTTGTGTAAGTCTGTTGCGTCTTTTGCATTCAATACTATTAGGTCGTCACGTTTTTTTGCTATCTCTGCGAGCAGCCCTGCTTAGGTTATACAGTCTGACAGCTGTAGGTAGGAAGGACCTGCGAAACCTCTTGGTTGTGCACCTAGGATGATGTAGTCTGCTGCTAAATGAGCTCCTCAGTGCGTTCAGTATGTCTTGCATAGGGTGGGACTCGGACTCCAGCAGAGATGACAGTTTAGCCACCATCCTTCTCTCTCCTATCTCCTCCACTGGGTCAAGGCGTTGCCCCAGGACAGAGCTAGCTTTCTTGATCAGTTTGTTCAGTCTCTTCCTATCGGCTGCTGTAATGCTGATGCCCCAGCAGACCACTCCAAAAGTGATGGCTGATGCCACCACCGTGTCGTAGATTGGTGTTATGCTGAACTGGACATCAGCTGGCAGTTTGTTTTTTTTTTTTTTTTAAATTTCATGTGTTTATACTGTATATAGCCTACTACATGAATTTGCATCCATACAATGGGATACAATAGGAGCCCTTTCTACCTGCAGTGGACATACAGATGGTGTCAGCTGATAGTGACTTTTTTCTCTTTTCTGTGGAGGTTCAGACTCAGATTCTGGAGTTTTCCTCTCCTCTCTATCCTATCAGCCCCCCCCCCCACTCTTGAAGCAAAATCTTCCACTTTGTCAATTTTCTTTGCTTTTTTGCCCCATCCATATTTCTGTATTTACAGTACTTATTTTTTTCTGTGCATAAAGCAGTAATTCAGTTCCCTCTTCCTCTATTTCTCTCTCCCAGTTCAGGATGCACAATAAAGGAGGAAAACAACAATGAGATTATTAACAAAAAGAATGCACAGATCCATAGAAACATCCCTCGAAACTGCAACACCATAACTCAGTGACATTTATAAAAAGTTGTGAACTGGGAGACCTGTAGATTTTGTTAAGTTATTCACATAATAAAACCTCAGAGTCTTCATCAGACTATCTTGACATTTCTAGTGTTAATAAAATAAACACGGTTAAATAATCAATTTATTCATGAGTAGTCCTTTTTAAAATTAGATACAAATGCTTCATTTATACATATTAAACAAGAGTCTGCCAAGTTAAATGAAAATCTAAACTTTGAAATTGACAAACAAAAATGAACTATTTCAGTGGGTTTTGCACTGTGCATGCCTGTGCATGCCCATAGAAAGCAAGTGTAAGCAAGCATTTCTGCATGCCCATAGAAAGTTACTGTTACCATGGCAACAGTAACCATGGTGAAACCTGTCTTTGATCTTTGACGTCACCACTTGTTCATTGATGACTGCCTTTGATCTGTGATGGCTGCCTTTGATCTTTGATGATGTCATAGCGAGTGCTATGATCTTTTAGTGAGTCCTATGATCGTGACATAGCGAATCCTATGCTCTTTGATGATGTCATAGCGAGACCTATGATTGTGATTATATAGTGCATAAATATATTGAACAGAACTTCAGAAACATGCTGATAGCATTTACTGATGGTTCCAAGGACCCTACAACTGGTCATAGTGGAGCTGCGGTATACATTCCTCAGTATAAAATATCTATCAATAAAACAACCAGCAATCACTTATCAGTATACACAGGTGAACTAGTTGCCATTATATTAGCTCTACAGTGGTTGGAGATAAATTATAGGAATAATGCTGTTACTGCTTCAGATAGTTGGGCAACTCTCAAGAGTGTTCAGTCACTGCAGTCGTGTAGGCAGGACCTAATTGTAGAAATCCACTCCTTAATTTACAACCTCTACAGTAAAGGCCAGTCAGTAAGCTTTCTTTGGGTTTCAGCCCATGTTGGAATAGAGGGTAATGAGGACGTGGACTTATTAGCGAAACAATCATTGAAATTTGAGGCAGTGGATCTGGATATCTCACTCAGTAAGGCAGAAGGCAAATTGATAATTAACAAGTATATAGTGCAAAAGTGGCAAGAATATTGGGACTCAATAGATATAGGAAGATCTCTTTATGACATTCAAAAGCGGGTGGTCTCTGGAATGAGACTTGGCAGAAACAGGAAAGAGGAGATACTCATCACCTGATTGAGAATAGGACATATTACTTTGAACCAGACGCTACATAGAATAGGTAAACACCCAACAGGCAGCTGTGCACGTTGTGGTTGTCAGGAAACAGTTCAGCACGTTTTGTTGGAATGTCAGGGATACTGGGAACAAAGGAAAAATCTGATTGCAGTAATGGAAAGGGCTAATTTAAGTTTTGGTTTGGAAAACATGTTAGGAACCCCAGTCAAAGAAATATATGTACACACGTGGACAAAATTGTTGGTACCCCTCTGTTAATGAAAGAAAAACCCACAATGGTCACAGAAATAACTTGAATCTGACAAAAGTGGTAATAAATAAAAATTCTATGAAAATTAACCAATGAAAATCAGACAGTGCTTTTGAATTGTGGTTCATCAGAATTACTTTAAAAAACAAACTCATGAAACAGGCAAAAAAAAATGATGGTACCCCTAGAAAAGATTGAAAATAATGTGACCATAGGGACATGGTCAACCAAGGTGTGTCCTCTAATTAACATCACAGGTGTCTACAAACTTGTTATCAGTCAGTCGGCCTATTTAAAGGGTGACAAGTAGTCACTGTGCTGTTTGGTGACATGGTATGTACCACACTAAACATGGACCAGAGGAAGCAAAGGAGAGAGTTGTCTCAGGAGATTAGAAAGAAAATTATAGACAAGCATGTTAAAGGTAAAGGCTATAAGACCATCTCCAAGCAGCTTGATGTTCCTGTGACTACAGTTGCACATATTATTGAGAAATTTAAGATCCACGGGACTGTAGCCAACCTCCCTGGACGTGGCTGCAGGAGGAGACGGATAATACGAATGGTAACAAAAGAGCCCAGAACAACCTCTAAACACATTCATGGTGAACTCCAAGGTCAAGGTACATCAGTGTCAGATCGCACCATCCGTCATTATTTGAGCCAAAGTGGACTTCACTGTGGGACTAATAAAGGCTTATCTTATCTTATCTTATCTTAAAATGTACTTGCCTTAAGCACCTTAATGATGACCATGCAGCCAACTTGTCTTACTCTGCTCGTCTAACAGTCGCATGTGCCACGCCTGGGCGGAGCTTTGTTTAAAATCAATTCGCTCAAATTGAACTCTATCAAATAACCCCAACATTGGACATCATTTAAATCTGGAGAGAGCAAAAAGTACACTTTGAGAGTCAGTATCAACTCTGAAATGTTTGACCTCCAAATTTTAACTCCAATTTTTGCTGTGCACCTTTCTTAAAGCTGTAAATGCCATGTACAGACTGCATGTCAAAAATCTTTTTTACGTGCCTGTGTATGTTGGTCGGGGGCTGGGATCAAACCCAGGATCCCCCAGTCAAGGGTGAGTTGCTGTGCTGCTGCAGTGCTAACCACTGCTCCACCGCGCTGCCCACAATGATAATGCAAAGTGATTTATTGATGAGAAAGCACCAGTGAATGGGCAAATATAATGAGTGGTGGCCTAGTTAACCCTTTGAGTGTGAGAATTTGTGTGCCCCTAGTGGCAGAGCACGGCACTGCGCCTGCCTTTTCACTCTGACATTTCCTCCCACATGCCAAAACATGCAAGTTAGGTTAATTGGCATCAACTGGGGATTCTAAATTGTCCTTAGGTATGACTGTGAGAGTGAATGGTTGTCTGTCTCTCTGTGTTGGCCCTGTGATGGACTGGCGATCTGTCCAGGGTGGACCCTGCCTCTCGCCCAAAGATGCTGGGATAGGCTCCAGCCCCCCCGTGACCCGAAAAGGATTAAGCGGAAGAAGATGGATGGATGGATGGATGATCACATGCATTGGGAATTTGTACTGATTGTACTGATTTGCCAGTTTTAAAAGGTGGCAGACATCTGTTGGAGGACTCAGTGGATGACACGTAATACACCAAAGAAGAAGAACTCCTCATTTCCTTTTCCTGTTTGTAGCAGTTAGCCCAGAAAGCTAATATGGCCACGATCGTCACCGTCACTTTTTTGGCTTTGTACGCGGAAAATAGCCACGGGATACAAATGAAATTTATGTGGGATAATCATAAAACTTTGCAGATGTGGTATAGATTTTAAATTACCGGCAGAATGCAAAATATGGACTATGATGGGTGAAAATGCAGCGGCCTCGCCACCCAGCCACCCAGCCCCCCTTTGTCAAAAGTAAGTGAGAAATTTCTGTTTTTTTAAAAAATGTACTGATTTCTTGTTCATACACTTTAAAGATAAGATGATGAGGTACCTCTGTACAAAAAACGGTGTCAAAAGACTGAACCATTTTTTGTGTAAATACGTCCAAAGTCCAGTTTTGACTGAGTTATGGAATTTAAAGAGGTGCCATGACATTATGCAAATTAGATGCGTGCATTTACAGTATTCCTATCTGAAACTTTGGATCATATTTTACATCTTTCTAATTGACAGTAAGCCATTATCTCTTATCACTTTCAAGTTATAGCCTTGGAAATCTGAACTATTTTATTGACAAAAAATATTTACCACTCTTGACCACTAGGGGGTTATGTCACAGTTCGGCAACATACACACTCATAGGGTTAGTAGAGCATCTGCCCAACAACTGGGAGGTTGGGGGTTCAAGTCCCGGCCGGGTCATACCAAAGACCATGTAAAAATGGTACTTCCTGCCTCCTAGCTTGGTGCTCAGTGTAATAGAATGGGGGAAGGAGAAGTTGTTTGTGGCGGTGCCTTTCATGGTAGCGATCCTTCTGATTCTAGATGTGATTAACATTGTAGATAGGAGAAACGTAATTTAGTTCTGCTGTACATGATTGGCTGTATGGACTGAATGACAATAAAGCTGGCGTCTTCTTCTTCTTTCATAATGGAACTGGAACTGGAGCTGCTCTGAGTCCAGAATGCAGAAGTAAGTCACTCTGCATTGTGCAAGAGGTCCACTACTATAAGACAATATTAGTGTTTCTCTCTGCTGTTCTTGGTAGCTGCACTTGCACACATTCACAACTGTCCCGGTTGTGTCACTTCTTTTTCTTTTTCTATTTCAAACACACTCAAATCCTTTCACATCCAGTCCCATCTGTGTTCTGCCTTCATGCTTCACTTTCTTTGGGAATTAAACACACATTTTTACATGGTTAAGGTTAGGGACGTGGTTAGGGTGAGACACTCTTTACAATAACGGTTAGCGTTTTAGGTTAAGTTTAAAACTCCTCTCTCACTGCTCTTCTCTCCCATGAACTCTCCATGTTAGTCCATGGGCCGAGTCAGATATTGGTACCACTAAAAGGGACAAAACCTCTATGGTGCCATTTTGTTTGTAGGACCTATATATGTGTATTAAGGCATGATAGCATTTCCAAATGAGTAGCTTAGTCATGATACACGGCACCTCCTTTTTTTTAAGTAAAATTATCATGACGCCTAATATCACATGCTGGTATTTCTGAATTATTCTTCCTTTTACTGTACAGAATGCTAATAGAAATTGACCTTGGATAGTTTCCAATATTAATTTTTATTCAGTTTCTACTTTTCAGTTTTTTTTTGAGGGAGAAGGTACGATTTATTTTTGATTTCAGCACATTTTCGCATTCCAGTGGAGCGCCGCGAGGCAAGTCAATATAAATGTTTATTTAAGACTTATTTTGGTTATCACTTAGTTCAGAAAATTAATTAAATGTTATCTTTTATAGTGTGCCAAAAGAAACTGGAGTTCTGGAGGATCGCAACATTTTATTAAAAACGAAACCAGAATAATAGTGTACAACTTTATAGACAAGAATGAGTAATTTCAATGCCAATTTCAATTGATGCAATTAATTACATGAGATAATTTACCAATACCTGGTGTCATTGCAGGTCTGGATGAATGTACCTAACTGAAAATGGATTCCACCCAAGAAGCAGGGAGTGGAACGGCACCCAAGCGCGCATGCCTTGATTGCATAATCCATTGCTCATCTTCAGATGAAGAACTAGTATCTCCAAAGGACATCAACTCCTGGAAAACCCTGCTGAGAGCCGCTGAAATAAGACAGCATGCTCCGATCCTGGACCTAGCAAAAGGATTGCCAGATGATGCCATACCAGCTGTGGCCTACCACCGGAAATGCCGAAGCATTTTCACCATGAAAAGGGACCTCGATGCTATAATTTCCAAGCAGAGGTGCACAGAAGAAAACAAAAGCTCAACGGAAAGAAAAAAGTCACAGAGGCCAGCACCATCTCAGTCAAGGGTTTATGAGGCAGAGTGCATCTTCTGTGAGAAGACCAGCAAGTACTTGAAAGGAGATAGGACTAGAGATCCTCTGGTCCAGTGCACTGAACTGCGTGCCGATGAGAAAGTCCGAAAGGCTGCTGTCAGTAAACTGGACGACAGAATGCTTGCCATCGTCAGCAGAGACCTCGTGGCAGCGGAAGGTCATTACCACCGGACTTGCTACCGTGAGTACACACGGGATTCAAGCACCACCACACAGGACAGTGGAAAAGGTGCCAGTGCTGCTCCAACTGACACTGATGCTGAGTATGAAGCTGCAGAGCAATAGTCATACAATGACCTTTTCTCTTACGTAAGAGAAGAACTGTTTGTCAACCCTGATGTGGTGCCAGTGACCAACCTCACAGCCAGACTGGTCGAGGGCATGGCAACTCTTGGAGTGGAAACAGTGAAAGCCTCAACCAAGAAACACATCCGACACAAACTGGTAGCTGAGTTTGGAGAAGCCCTGCAAATCACTCAAGATGACAATGGGAAACTACTTGTGTATCCCAATAGCCTTTCTATGCCAGAGCTTGTTAAGGCATACCAAATACTCCAGAGAAAGGTGCAACTCATGGAATCAGACAGGAGTGAGGACATCATCGACAAGGCAGCACTGCAGATGAGAGGTGATATCAAGAAGCAAGACTACAGACAGTCATGGCCACCTCAGATGTCGGAGGATGCGGTCATTCCTTCTTCAGTGACCAGGTTCCTGAACACACTGCTGACAGGCTCAACAGACCGCTCAAACCCATCTGACAGAATCCAGCGTTTCTGCAGCTCATTTGGCCAGGACTTGGTATATGCCATTACCAATGGTAAGGTGAAGCCAATGAAGCATGTATGAATCTTCCTCCACCATACGCAATGTCAATGATCTCCGCTACCACCTCTTCTATGCAAAACGGGGAGATGTGGAGTCCAGCCAGCTGCCACCATGCAAGGACTGTTTGCACATGCATGTGCTTCGGGCCAACTACCAGGCTGCAATATGGCGGTGCTGCCTTGAGAGGGAACCTGTTGTCCCAGACCCAAAGAGCTGTGGGTGGACAACAGATGAGGAAGGCAACCTGATCATTGAGTGGATGCGTGGATCACCCGCGCCAGAGGCCGTGTTGCAGTTGCTGTCATGCAAATGTGTCCGCGTCTGTAAACTTCCAGACTGTGTGTGCCTGATGAACCAGCTGAAATGCACATACATGTGCAAACTGCAGACCTGCAGCAACCAGAGGGAAGAAGATGAAGATGGCGAAGCTTATGAAGTAGCAGATGATTCGGACACAGACGAATAGATCTACTAGTTACCTGTGACATAATGCACGGCCCAGGAGACACACACGCAGGCTCAGGATAGATTTAACAGCTTTATTAGCAACAGGGAAGTGGTATGGCTGCGTGTCTGTGGAATAAGAATGTATTGGTGGTGGCGTCTGCGTCAGGCACGGGGGCAGGAGGCCGTACAGCCGGACAACCCTGTGGGAGAGAGCAGAGGGAGAAGGGTAACGGGCACCACACCAATACAGGGAATAATGATGGTAGCTGGCTTACTTGGTTATGACAGGTGGCTAGCGTCGACAAGGGCAAAGCCCGGGAGACAGCGACCTGCGGTACCTGTGGCAGCAGCGTAGAGCCAACGGCGAGATGATGAAGTCCGCCACCGGGAATGTCCACCTGTGCACAGGGGAAGGCTAGAGGAGAGAGGTAAGGGGAGCTTACCCAGGATATCTTCACTAGTTGGTTTGAGATCCGTAGTAGCAAAGGGGCCGAAGTAGAGAGACGGCTTCAGGCCGAAGCCCAGGGCAGAGTGGATTAAATACCTCGCCGCTGATGAGGAGCAGGTGTGCACGCGGCTGGCGCCGCTGATGAACGGCAAGTCATAACAGTACTCCCCCCTCTAGCAGCGCCTCCTGGCGATGGCTTTTCCGGGTGCGCTCGATGAAACTCAGAAATGAGTGACCGGTCCAACACCAGCGAGGAAGGCACCCACTGTCTCCACTTGGGTCCATAGCCCTCCCAATCCACCAGGTACTGCAATCCGCGACCCCGGCATCGGGCATCCAAGATGTCAGCGACGGTCCAGGCCGGATGGCCACCAATCATCCGGGGAGCGGGGTGCGCCGCAGGTGGAGGGCAGAGGGGGTCAGAGACCACCGGTTTAATTTTGGAGACGTGGAAGGTGGGATGGATGCGGAGGGAGGAGGGAATAGCCACACGCACAGCCACTGGGTTGATGATTCTGGTTATGGGATAAGGGCCGATGGACCGTTGGGCCAGCTTTCTCCTCTCACCCTTTAGGTTTATGTCCTGTGTGGATACCCAAACTTGCTGTCCCACCTGGTAGGCAGGTGCAGGTCTCCTATGTCGGTCCGCCGTAGACTTATTGCGCTCCGCTGTGCGTAAAAGCGCATTACGCGCCATGGACCAAAGGGAACGGCACCGCCTCAGATGTGCCTGGACAGAGGGGACAGCCAACTCGCCCTCCTGCACGGGGAACAGGGGTGGATCATAGCCCAAGGATGCTTTAAAGGGCGACATCCCGATGGCCATAGAGCGAGAGGTGTTGTGGGCGTACTCCACCCAGGCGAGGTGAGAACTCCAGGACGTGGGTTTGGATGAAGTAACGCAGAGGAGCGTAGCCTCCAGCTCCTGGTTAGTCCGCTCACACTGCCCGTTAGACTGGGGGTGATGGCCGGAGGAGAGGCTTACCTTGGCTCCCAGGGCGTTGCAAAATGACCTCCAGACGTCCGAAGAGAACTGGGGGCCGCGGTCGGAGACCACGTCGACCGGGATTCCATGCAGTCTGACCACGTGCTGGATGAGGAGGTCTGCCGTCTCCAAGGCTGAGGGAAGTCCACGTAGGGGCACGAAGTGGGCGGCCTTGGAAAAACGGTCTACAATGGTCAGAACTGTGTCAAAGTTGTTGGAGACAGGGAGCCCAGTGACGAAGTCCAGAGCGATGTGCGACCAGGGCCTGCCAGGGACGGGCAGGGGCTGGAGCAGACCCGCAGGGGGAGCATTACCTGACTTATTGGCAGCACAGACGGGGCAGGCCCGGGCGTAACGGGCGGCATCCTTCCGCAGGCCTGGCCACCAAAAGGATCGCTGGAGAAGGTCAATCATCCGCGAAGCTCCAGGATGGCAGGTGAGCTTGGAGATATGGAGCCAGTGTATAACGTCCCCCCGGACGGCAGATGGCACGAAGAGCCTCCCCTCCGGTCCGCCGCCAGGGTCCGGTTCCGACTCCTGCGCCCTCCGGATCTTGTCTTCTATGTCCCATGTAACAGCCCCCACGACGCACGACCTGGGCAAGATGGTGTGAGCAACGTCTTCTGCGGCCTCCGGGGCAAATTGCCTGGAGAGGGCGTCGGGCAGGCCGTTCTTGGAGCCAGGCCTATATGTGATGCTGAACTTAAACCTTGCAAAGAACAGGGACCAACGCGCCTGGCGGGCGTTCAGACGCTTGGCAGATCTCAGGTACTCCAGGTTCTTGTGGTCAGTGAGGACCACAAAAGGCAAGGTTGCCCCCTCCAGCCAGTGACGCCATTCTTGAAGGGCAAGCTTGATGGCAAGAAGCTCTCTGTCCCCCACGTCGTAGTTTCGTTCCGCCGGGGACAGGCGCCGAGAGAAGAAGGCGCAGGGTCGCTTGACTCCATTGGCTGGGGACCGCTGAGACAACACCGCCTCCACCCCCATGTCCGAAGCATCCACCTCCACAATGCACTGCAGCGCGGGATCGACCTGTCTGAGGACCCGGGAGGAGGAGAACTCCGTCTTCAGCGCCTGGAAGGCCGAAGCAGCCTCTTCAGTCCACCGGAATGGGGTCTTAGGAGAGGTGAGGCGGGTCAGGGGCCCGACGATGGCTCCAAAGTTCGGGACAAAGCGGCGGTAGAAATTGGCGAACCCGATGAATTGCTGAACTTGCTTTCGAGAAGTTGGTGTGGGCCAATCCACCACTGCTTTGATCTTCACTGGGTCCGGAAGCACCTGGTCATGGGAGATGACGAACCCCAGGAAGGAAGTTGTTTTGGCATAGAATTCACATTTTTCCGCCTTGACGTACAGACGGTTCTCCAGCAGTCTCTGCAGGACCCGCCTCACGTGGACCCGGTGTTCATCCCTGGACCTGGAGATGAACACCGTCCACGATGAGAATGTCGTCCAGGTAGACGAATACGAACAGGCCGATGAAGTCCCGGAGGACGTCATTGATGAGGCGCTGAAAGACGGCTGGAGCGTTGGTCAACCCAAACGGCATCACGAGATATTCAAAATGCCCGTTTGGGGTTCGGAAGGCGGTTTTCCACTCATCTCCCTCCCGGATCCGGACGAGGTGGTATGCGCTGCGGAGATCCAGCTTAGTAAACCAGGTCGCCCCCTGGAGGGAGTGGAAGGCAGTGTCCATAAGGGGCAGGGTGTACCGGTCCTTCTCCGTGATATCGTTGAGAGCTCGATAGTCGATACAAGGACGAAGAGATCCGTCCTTCTTTCCCACGAAGAAGGAAGGACTGTCCTCCTCTCCAGTAGGACGGTCGGATGATCCCAGCACTGAGCGACTCCTTCAGATAGCTGTTCATTGCCTCCTTCTCCGGCGCTGACAGACTATAGAGGCGTCCTGAGGGTAAGGGCGCCCCCTGGCGGATGTTAATGGTGCAGTCGTAGGGCCGGTGAGGAGGCAGAGACATCACCTTGGACTTACTGAAAACGGCACCCAGGTCGTGGAACTCTGAGGGCACTAGGGTGAGATCCGGGGGCGCGGTGTCCTGAGCTGTGGGAGGCGAGGACGGGGCGCAGGCCGCGGACTGGAGGCAGGTACCCATGCAGAAAGTGCTCCACGCTGAAACCTTCCCAGTCTTCCAGTCCAAGGCGGGGTTGTGGAGGCGGAGCCAGGGATAACCGAGGTTGACAGGAGTTACTGAGGTGGGCAGGACGTAAAAGGAGATATTCTCCCGATGGTTTTCAGAGATGATCACGGGAACGGGGGAAGTTTGGTGAGTTACTTTTCCCAGGGAAACTCGGGAGAGATTAACCAGGGCGAGAGGAGTGTCGAGGGAGTGACAATGGATGCCCAGTCGGGTTGCCAGGCTTTGTGAAATAAAGCTACCCTCTGCGCCTGAATCCACCAGTGCATGTGTGAGGTGCCCAGTGAGGTTGTGACAGAAGCGGATGGGCAGCGTCAAATGTGTGAGGGGACTTAACCGATTAGCGTCCGCGAGGCCCCCTACAGTGACTCGCGGACCACCTCCTTTGGCTTCTCCGGACAATGCTCCACCGTGTGCTGGCTACCTCCGCAATACATGCAGAGGCCCAGGTCACGACGGCACTGTTTCTCCGCCAGGGGGAGCTTTGTCCGGCCCGTTACCATTGGTTCCGACTCCTCGGAGACCTCTGGCGGCGGCAACGCCAGGTGGCGAGCTTGGGGCAGACGTGCAGAGGCGCCCCGCGAGCGAGAAGACTGCTTCCGCTCGGAGGCGCGCTCGCGCAGCCTGTTATCCAAACTGATGGTGAGAGAAATCAGCTCCGCCAGCGTCTCCGGGGTATCCCGTCCAGCCAGCTCATCCCTCAGACCGGAATTTAGACTGCGGGGGAAGATGCTGCAGAGTGCACGCTCTTCCCAGCCAACTTCCTCCGCGGTAACCCGGAAGTCGATCGCGTAGTCGGCCGCCGATCGGCTCCCCTGTTGGAGTCCGAGAAGGCGGTCGACCTGGACACTGTCCAAACGCGAATGATCGAACACTTCCAGAAATTGTCGCACGAATTGGCCATAGGTGAGGGTGGCGTAGCTGGGCTTCACCATAATGGCGTAAGCCCAGGTAAGCGCACGACCCTCAAGGAGATTACCTATATAGCCAATTCTGCTATGGTCTGAGGGAAAATCTCTGGGAACGCGAAGAAACACGGACTCACACTGCATAATAAAACCCCGAGCTCCACCCAGCTTACCGCTGAAGCGAGCAGGAGTGGGGATTGGTGTGGAAAAGGTGCCAGTGCTGCTCCAACTGACACTGATGCTGAGTATGAAGCTGCAGAGCAACAGTCATACAATGACCTTTTCTCTTACGTAAGAGAAGAACTGTTTGTCAACCCTGATGTGGTGCCAGTGACCAACCTCACAGTCAGACTGGTCGAGGGCATGGTAACTCTTGGAGTGGAAACAGTGAAAGCCTCGACCAAGAAACACATCCGACACAAACTGGTAGCTGAGTTTGGAGAAGCCCTGCGAATCACTCAAGATGACAATGGGAAACTACTTGTGTATCCCAACAGCCTTTCTATGCCAGAGCTTGTTAAGGCATACCAAATACTCCAGAGAAAGGTGCAACTCATGGAATCAGACAGGAGTGAGGACATCATCGACAAGGCAGCACTGCAGATGAGAGGTGACATCAAGAAGCAAGACTACAGACAGTCATGGCCACCTCAGATGTCGGAGGATGCGGTCATTCCTTCTTCAGTGACCAGGTTCCTGAACACACTGCTGACAGGCTCAACAGACTGCTCAAACCCATCTGACAGAATCCAGCGTTTCTGCAGCTCATTTGGCCAGGACTTGGTATATGCCATTACCAATGGTAAGGTGAAGCCAATGAAGCATGTATGAATCTTCCTCCACCATACGCAATGTCAATGATCTCCGCTACCACCTCTTCTATGCAAAACGGGGAGATGTGGAGTCCAGCCAGCTGCCACCATGCAAGGACTGTTTGCACATGCATGTGCTTCGGGCCAACTACCAGGCTGCAATATGGCGGTGCTGCCTTGAGAGGGAACCTGTTGTCCCAGACCCAAAGAGCTGTGGGTGGACAACAGATGAGGAAGGCAACCTGACCATTGAGTGGATGCGTGGATCACCCGCGCCAGAGGCCGTGTTGCAGTTGCTGTCATGCAAATGTGTCCGCGTCTGTAAACTTCCAGACTGTGTGTGCCTGATGAACCAGCTGAAATGCACATACATGTGCAAACTGCAGACCTGCAGCAACCAGAGGGAAGAAGATGAAGATGGCAAAGCTTATGAAGTAGCAGATGATTCGGACACAGACGAATAGATCTACTAGTTACCTGTGACATAATGCACGGCCCAGGAGACACACACGCAGGCTCAGGATAGATTTAACAGCTTTATTAGCAACAGGGAAGTGTATGGCTGCGTGTCTGTGGAATAAGAATGTATTGGTGGTGGCATCTGCGTCAGGCACGGGGGCAGGAGGCCGTACAGCCGGACAACCCTGTGGGAGAGAGCAGAGGGAGAAGGGTAACGGGCACCACACCAATACAGGGAATAATGATGGTAGCTGGCTTACTTGGTTATGACAGGTGGCTGGCGTCGACAAGGGCAAAGCCCGAGAGACAGCGACCTGCGGTACCTGTGGCAGCAGCGTAGAGCCAACGGCGAGATGATGAAGTCCACCGCCGGGAATGTCCACCTGTGCACAGGGGAAGGCTAGAGGAGAGAGGTAAGGGGAGCTTACCCAGGATATCTTCACTAGTCGGTTTGAGATCCGTAGTAGCAAAGGGGCCGAAGTAGAGAGACGGCTTCAGGCCGAAGCCCAGGGCAGAGTGGATTAAATACCTCGCCGCTGACGAGGAGCAGGTGTGCGCGCGGCTGGTGCCGCTGATGAGCGGCGAGTCATAACAACCTGTTACAGTACTGTAATGGAATACTACTCTTTTGCTAGGAGACTACTTTGTAATCCTACAATAATTATGCATTAATCTACTGTTAAAACTGTTTACTGTGCTTCATTTGTATCTCAGATATCCTCTAATAACATTCACTTCTGCAATTATGAAGAAGCAGCAGTAGATGATTCGGACACAGACTAATACTAGCCGCTATAGTACTCTATTGGAAGTGCTTTGCAGTGCCACAGTATTACAATACCAACTGTCAAAATTGTTTTTTGTGCTTTATTTGTATCTCAGATATGCTGTAATAACAAGTAATTGCTCATTAATAGGGTAAATATGTGTTGGTATTATCATTCCAAAAATTCGCAGCCTCAGATTTTGTGATTTATGGGGCATCATATTCAATGCCTGATAGCTATGACTAAGCTACTACTTTGGAATTGCTATCATGGCAAAATATCATCCACAGATATAGGCCATTCCAAAATGCATCACTAGAATTTGTCCCTTTGAGTGGTACCAATAACCCAAAAATCTGGTCTGGGCCCATGGACTATGTGGCATGTAGTTACTTTCACAACCAGTGCAAGGCACTGTTCCCACCACTTTCCTCGTCTCTGCCAACATGAAGTAGTATTGCAATAACAAAATAACATCCAGCTTTTTGAGACTTGGCTGCTGCAGCTACCAGTGCTTCAGAAATCTAAAGTGCTGTTTGTGGTGTTTGGACGTGGTGGCTCACCATAGGTGATATCATTACATGGCAAACTGGCCGTGGCGCCATATGGCACAAACCTTCTGTATATAGTTCAGTTGTGTGTTGAATAAAGGAGAGTGCAGTTCATATCTACTGTCTACACCTCATTCCCAGACATGACAAATGGTGACAAGGATGAAAACCCTAATAACTCTAACATGAAAGCGTGCTTGACACCCCCACAGACATTCCTTGCTCTGCCAGGTGAGCCACCGATCCCCTTGCCTCACTGGCTCAAGACATTCCAGGTCTTTATCGCCGCTGCCGGCTTGAACAATGCTAGCGATGGGAAGCTAAAAGGGATGCTAGTCACCTATCTCGGCACCGAAGGACAGCGTGTGCTTCACTCTCTGAGCCCTACAGACAGACACAAAGACTGTGTGGCTGCAATGAACACACTTTACGCTGACAAAAGCAGTGCAACGGCATGGAGAGTGGTTTTCAACTGGTGCCACCAACGTACGAGTGAGTCAGTCCGGCATTTTGTAGCAGACCTCTGGGACCTGCCAAGCACCTGTGCTTATGGAAAGTTAAAAGTTAATAATAATGAAGTTAATAATACGCAACAAGCTAGCAGAGAATACCAACAACATGAGGCTATGGAGTAAGCTATTTTTGATCGCAGACGGGCAAACACTGGACGAGACTGTGAGAATGACATCCCAAATGGAAGCAGAGGACTGGCTATTATCACAGATAATGCTGTCTAGCCAACAAGCCCCTTGTCCAACCCCATAAACGCAGGTTGACGCCGCCACCGCCCAGCACTCCGACCCCCCACCTCCCCACTACAACTGAAAGAAGAAGGGTAGGAAATGGGACAACGCAAGTGAGCACCCACCTGCCAAGCCAGAGGAGTGAAATGCTACTGCTGCAGGAAGCTAAACCATTTTTCCAGGGTTTGCCGCTCAACTTTCGCAGACCGGGCTCAGCCACCATTCACTCAATTGGCGCCAAATACTCACTGTTCAGGTGGTGTATAGTGGAGCTGGACGGTGTTGGTGTGCCAGTGCCACTGGACACGGTGGCATTGAGGTCCCTTCTGTGTGTGTCTATGGTGAGGAAGCTGTTCCCTCAGAAAACCATCGCAGCTGATGTGGAGGATTTATTCGGTTACGGCCAAACTAGAGTCGGTATGTTTTTTCTGTGCAATACGGCTCTAAGGCCGTTCCATCGTTCACCTTTCAAGTGACACACCAGGGGGCCGATCTGCTTGGCATCATCCTGATCAGCCAGCTGGATTTCTCCATTACCGACCCAATGGGCGCCACTGTTCCGGCGGTCACCTCGTCCTTGCAACACCGTTGGCCAACGCTTTTCACGGGGCTGGGCTGTCTCACCTCTTTCAACCACCGTCTGCTCATTGACATGATGGTGCCCCCGAAAATTGAGCCTCTGTGCCGGCTGCCCCTTGCACTATGGGACGACATCACGACAGAGCTGCAGAAGCTGTTGGACACCGGCATCATCAAGCAGATCAACACATCTCCCTGGATCTCAAACTTGGTGGTAGCAGAAGACGGGTGGCCTACGACCGTGTATCGACCTCAGAATGGTAAACAAAGCGGTGATCGCCGACAAATATCCCCTGCCCACAACGGAGGAGCTGACAGCAGCGTTCCATAGTTTGAAGGTTTTTTCCAAACTGGATCTCTGCCAAGGCTACCTACAGGTTCCCCTTCACCCGGACAGCCACAACCTAACAGTCTATATCACCCACATGGGAGTATTCACGTACACCCGCATGCCCTTCGGCCTTAGTTCCACACCAAACTGCTTTCAAAAGATCATGGCTACAATCTTCACCGGTCTCCCAGGGGTGGTGATGTACTTGGATGACATCGTGGTGTACGGCGCAACATCAGCCTCCAACGACACTCACCTTGATAAGGTTATGGAGGTACTAGCAAAACACGCCTTCGCTCTCAACAGGAGAAGTGCATCTTTGGAGCAATGACCGTCAAGTTTGTGGTTTTCCGCCTGTCTGCTGAGGGCTTGAGTCCCCCTGCACATGTCGAAGCGATACTGCAGCTACCTGAACCATCATGCCCCGCGCAGCTCTTGTCCTTCTTGGGCATGGTGAATTTTTATGGGTGTTTTATTCTCCGGTACTCAGAGACAATAGAGCCACTACGCACCCTCCTGAAGCAGGATGCACTCTGGGTAAGGACCTCGGCGTGCAGTTCACCTCCCTACCAGTATTCACCCACTTTGACCCACAAAGCTCCACGTTCATGATGTGCAACACTTCCAACACAGCAGGAGGAACCGTTCTGTCACAACTGCAAGGAGGAAACAAGCACCCAGTGGCATTTGCCTTGAAGTCACTCACCTCGGCCAAGCAGAAGTACTCAGTGGGAGAGAGGGAGGCACTGGCGTGTGTTTGGGTGTACCTATATGGACAATGCTTCACGCTGGGGACAGACCACAAAGCCCTCACGGCACTGCTGGAAACATCGGGGTCAGGGCACAGACTCCTGCACATCTACAGGTGGACAGAAAGACTACAGGCATACAACTTTAACACCCACTTCACACCAGGCAGAGAAAATGTGGTGGCAGACTTCTTGTCCCAGGCTACACCTCTCCCTGATCCAAATGGTGACTGAGACCCCCTGGAGCCGAAACTGATTCACATGCTGAATGGGCCATACCAAAATGTTGTCTCCCTGCAAGAGCTCAAGGAGATGTCTGAACAGGATCCAACACTGACCCAGCTGCATGCCTTCATTCGCGAGGGCTGGCCGGCCAACATGTTGGGGGAACTGGCACCTTTCCACAGAGTCAAGGATGATTTATCATACTAGAACAATGTCTGCGTGGCAAGAGGGCACTGCATGGTGATTCTGGAGGCACTTAAAGGCCGTATCCTGACCATGTTACACGAGGGCCACCTGGGCATCGTCAGAGTTAAACAACAGTGTAGAGGCTCAGTATGGTGGCCAAGAATCAACAAGGTCATGGAGATCATGGTGAAAGACTGCTTGGCCAACGGGAAAATTGGTGTGCCACCACCCCCACCCCTGCAACCACTGCCATGGCCATCCGCCCCGGGGAAACGCGTCTAATTGGCCACATGTGACGAACTGCATAGCACCCCCCAGCACCAATGCTTTCTATTAGTGGCCTACAACCTCTACTCAAAATGGCCCGAGGTGTGGCCCACTGGCTCAGTCACCACCGACGTAGTCATCGATTTCCTCACTTTCCTTTTCGCCTGCTGGGGTGTGCTGGACGCAATCACAACGGACAACGGACCACAATTCACCTCAGCGGATTTCGAGGCCTTCGTGAAAGAAAGGGGCATCAAACATAAGAACTGGCTTTTACCACCCTCAGGTGAATGGGGGGTGGGGAGGTGGGTGGAGAGATTCAACCAGACCCTCAAGAATGGTCTTAGGGCACACCTAGCAGATGGGCTCCTGTTTTCAATCGCACTACAGAGCACCCTCCTACATTATAGAGCAACACCTCATGCACGACGGGCAGCTCCCCGGCCTTACTGATGCTGGGACGAGAGATGAGCCTTCCCCTGGACCGACTACACCCCCCCCCCCCCCCATTGGCCGCTACACCGCCGGAGATGTCCTCACCTGGCGGGGGGGGGAGGGGTCGAACAACAACAACGGATGAAGCAAAGGCTTGACAAGAAGTGCAAGGCGAGGAGACCTGGACTTGCAGTGCTGGACTGGGTTTAAGATAAGATAAGATAAGATAAGATAAGCCTTTATTAGTCCCACAACGGGGAAATTCCAGGATTGCAACAGCACAGGGATAGCAACACTCAGAGCAACAATCAGAAGGCAAGAAAAAAAAAACAAAAAACAAGCAAGCAAGAGCAGCTAATATACATATGTACATATTACTATAAAATATATATACACACACACACACACACAGACACACAGTGCAGAGCATTGTAGCTGGATGGAATAAATATATGAATATATGAACACACAGTGCAGAGCATTGTAGCTAGATGGAATAAATATGTAAATATATAAACACCCACAGTACGGAGCATTGCAGCTAGGTGGAATAAATATGCAAGTATATAAACACACACAGTGCGGAGCAATGTAGCTAGATGGAATAATATGTAGATATATAAAAACACAGTGCGGAGCATTGTAGCTAGATGGAATAAATATATAGATATATAAATATAAACTGACATAACGCACGGCTCAGGAGACGCACACACACAGGCTTAGAGTAGTTCAAAGAGTTTATTAACAGCAGGAGTGAATGAGTGCGTGTCTGCGGGATGTAAATGTGTTGGTGATGGTGTCTGCTCCAGGCACAGAGGCAGGTGACCGTACAGCCGAGCAACCCTATGGAGAGAGCACAGGGAGAGGGTGACGGGCATACACCAACACAGGAGGAATTTATGGCGAGAGAAGGACTTACTTGGTGGGTCAGGACAGCTGGCACAACAAGGGGGCGAAGCCCGGAAGACAGCCACCTGGAGAGCTCCGTACAGCAGCGAGGATTGGGCGATGGAGTGGAGATGTCCGCCGCTGGGGAATCCACCTGTGCACAGGGGAGAAGACTGAAGAAAAGAGGTAAGCGATCTTCTTACCAAAATGGTGACACTGAAGGGAAGTATGCTCACAACGGTGAGGGACGAAGTCTGACGGCTTCAGGCCGAGCCTCCGGGCGAGACGGCCTTTATCCCTCGCCGCTGATGATTGTCAGGTGCGTGAGCAGGTGGCGCCGTTGATGAATGGCGCGGCGTGACATAAACACACCCAGTGCTGAGCATTGTAGCTAGATGGAATAAATATGTAAATATATAAACACACACAGTGCAGAGCATTGTTGCTAGGTGGGATGAAACAGCATAACCGTCTATTTAGTTATCCTACATGGTATGATTATGTGCCCATACATATTCTCACCCTCCATAGCGACCGGTATGTTCCTAGTTGTATGCCGGAGAGGACCATTGTGTAAGTCTATTGCATCTTTTGCATTCAAAAAAACTATTAGTTTGTTACGTCTTTTTGCTATCTCTGCGAGCAGCCCTGCTTAGGTTGTACAGTCTGACAGCCGTTGGTAGGAAGGACCTACGAAACCTCTCGGTTGTGCACCTGGGATGATGTAGTCTGCTGCTAAATGAGCTCCTCAGTGCATCCAGTATGTCCTGCATAGGGTGGAACTCGGACTCCAGCAGAGATGACAGTTTAGCCACCGTCCTTCTCTCTCCTATCTCCTCCATCGGATCAAGGCGCTGCCCCAGGACAGAGCTAGCTTTCTTAATCAGTTTGTTCAGTCTCTTCCTATCGGCTGCAGTAATGCCACTGCCCCAGCAGACCACTCCAAAAGTGATGGCTGATGCCACCACCGTGTCATAGAATGACTTCAGCAGCGCCCCTTGTACACCAAAAGACCTGAGTCTCCTCAGCAGGAACAGCCTGCGCTGTCCCTTCTTGTAGAGTGCGTCAGTATTGTGTGACCAGTCTAGTTTATTGTTCAGATGAATACCCAGGTACTTATAGGATGTCACCATCTCGATGTCTGTTCCCTGTATATTTACTGGTACTGTGAGGGGCTGCCCATGCCTGCGGCAGTCCACCACCAGCTCCTTAGTTTTCCTCGCGTTGATCTGGAGGCAGTTCCGATGGCACCAGTCCACAAAGTCCTGGATAAGCCCTCTGTACTCAGCTTCATCTCCGTTGGAGATGAGACCAACGATCGCAGAGTCATCAGAGAACTTCTGTAGATGGCAATGTGTTGTGTTGTGTGAGAAGTCCGCAGTATAAAGAGTGAACAGGAAGGGAGCCAGCACCGTTCCCTGGGGGGCCCCCGTGCTACTGATGATCGTGTCGGAAACACAGTCCCGGGTTCTCACAAACTGAGGCCGGTTCGTGAGGTAGTCCAGGATCCATGATGACAGGTGCTGGTCCACCCCTGCGCACAGCAGCTTGTCCTTCAGGATCATCGGTTGGATGGTGTTGAAAGCACTGGAGAAGTCAAGAACATGATCCTCACCATATTCCCGGGCTTCTCCAGGTGGGACAGAGAACGGTGAAGGAGGAAGATCACCGCATCCTCCACCCCAATGCCATGCTGGTAGGCGAACTGGAGTGGATCCATCGCTGGTTCCACCAGGGGGCGGAGATGAGCAAGGAGCAGTCTCTCCAGGGTCTTCATCAAGTGGGACGTCAAGGCCACCGGTCTGTAGCTGTTCAGGTCTTTGGGGTGGGAAGTTTTTGGTACAGGTACCACACAAGATGTTTTCCACAGCTGTGGTACCTTCCCCAGTTTCAGGCTCATGTTGAAGATATACGTCACAATCCCACACAGCTGGTCTGCACAGGACTTGAGGAGCTTTGCGCTGATGCCGTCCGGTCCCGACGCCTTCCTCGCCTTGATCTTCCTCAGCTCCGTCCTCACCTGGGTCTTGGTCAGGGTCAGGATGGGGGGCTGTGTGTTGGGAGTGGGGGGGGTGTCGGTGGAGTGGGGAGTGGGCAGCAGGACTTGATTTCTTAGAGGCAGCAGTGGTTGTTGTGCAGACAGGGGGGAGGGCGGTTGGTCAAATCTATTGAAAAACAGATTCAGGTTGTTCGCCCACTCCCTGCCCCCCGTGGCCTGGGGGGAGGTATTCTGGAGCCCCGAGATGGTTTTGAGGTTTCTCCAGACCCCGCTGATGTCGCTCTGTTGCAGCTTGTCCTCCATCTTCTTCCTGAAGCTGTCCTTGCCTTCTCTGATCTTTCTCCTCAGCTCCCTCTGTACGGACTTCAGCATCTCCCTGTTCCCCGACCTGAAGATCCTCTTCTTCTCTCTCAGAAGTGTTTTTATCTCAGGGTTGATCCAGGGTTTGTTGTTTGAGTGACGCCGTATGGTCTTGGTGGGAACGGATTTGTCCACACAGAAGCTGAGGTAGCCCGTGAAGGTGTGAATGAGGCCATCGATGTCCTCACCATGTGGATCGCAGAGCTGCTTCCAAGCAGTGGCTTCAAAACAGTCCTTTAGAGTGTCCATTGTCTCCTCAGACCATAACTCCACAGTGTGCATGGCCGGAGGTTGTCTGTGCACTAGGGGTTTGTACACCGGCCGGAGATGAACCAAGTTGTGATCCGATCTCCCAAGTGGGGGGAGTTGTGATGAGGTGTACGCCTCCTTAGTGTTTGCGTAGAATAAATCCAGTGTTTTATTGTCTCTAGTGTGGCATGTGACATACTGGGTGAAAGTGGGCAGAATGGGAGACAGTGAAACGTGGTTGAAATTGCCTGAGATGAGGAGAAGAGCATCTGGGTGTTCTGTCTGCAGCCTGCTGGTTACTGAATGGATGACGTCACGCGCTGTCCCAGCGTTCGCCGTCGGATTTGCATAAACAACAATGCAGATCACGTGTGAGTGTTCTCTCGGGAGATATGTAGGCCTCATGCTAACAGCTAGCAACTCAATGTCTTTGCTGCAGTGTCGTTGTTTAACAGTGATATGTCCCGGTCTGCACCAGTTGTTGTTAACATACATTATCACTCCACCGCCCCTTGCTTTGCCACTCTCTGGTGTTCGGTCAGCTCGTATCATGTGAAAACCCTCCAGCTCAATGTTAGCATCTGCTGCTAGTTCAATTAGCCACGTCTCAGTAAACAAAAGGAGAGAGCACTCCCGGTAAGTGCTATCATAACGGGAGATAGCCTCTAGCTCATCTAACTTTCCCAGTATCGACCGTACATTTCCCATGACAACAGATGGAAGGGAGGGTCTGTACCTCATATTTTTTGTCCTTCGCCTTACTCCAGCCCGGCAGCCGCGACGCTTTCGCCTCAATTCTCTCGGTATGTCGAGTTTTTCCAGTGGGACCGGGTGGCGGTTAAATGCTAGCAGCTCTTCCCTGTTGTATCGTATCCTGCTATAAACAGTGGCTCCGTCCACCGGCTCAGGAGACATTTGGGACGATCTGTGTGTCCGTGATATAAGTGGGGTGAAAAAAAAAAGTGATCAAAAGAGAGAGGAAGGGAAAAAAAACTCGGAATCGAGCCGCTGTTGCAAAAGGCAGCCTACTGGTGTGGCACCGAGAGGACACGACTTCCCAACCGTGCCCACAAGTTGCAGTCATTTTGGACAACGCTGATACAGATCACAGAGCAGTTGGGCCCAGCCACCTTTCGTCTCGCTGATGGGTCATGGTGGCACGGCAACCACCTCAGAAAAGCGACACCAACTTCGGCCCTGGATCAGGAAACGGCTACGGACATGGCGAGATCAGGCTGGGACTTTGGCGACACAAGACCCAGAAACCCCGATGAATGTCCGCCAGAGCTAATGATGGTGACACAGCCAGAGCGCCACTCGGCCCGGGTTCAGCAGAGACCCCGCTACCTTAGGGACTTTGTAACTAAGATTTGAGATAGTGGACTCTTAAGTGTAGCCAAGATGTGACCGACAACAGTGGCAGAATAATCCACTCGGTCACGCGGGCATACCGGTAGTCTACCTGGGTGCCTAGGTAGTTGTATATACAGTGATCCCTCACTTATCGCGGTTAATGGGTTCCAGAACCGACTGCGAAAAGTGAAAAACCGCGAAGTAGCGTCACCCCAATGACGTCATCCATAAACAATACGTACGTTCATTCTCTCACTCTCTTTCTCTCATATGATATGTGTGTGTGTGTACGTGTACATACATACGTAGATGTAAACAAAGTGTACATAAATATGTTTTTAGAACTCTTTTATTCTTATAACAAGATGCGTAACTCAAGATGAAAATGATTTACTGCACAGGTTAATGAGAGCTTTACTGCTCCTCAGGTGACGCCTCATCGTGAGGTGCTGGAGGCGCAGGATCAGCGAGGGCAGCTTCCGATAGAGCTGAAGCTGCAGGAGGCGGCGTAGTGCCTCGACGGGAAGACTATTTCGCACAAAATGGCACAAGAGAACAGCAAAAAGTTCCACGCGGCGAGACTAAGTAACACGAGCGATAAAAAGCAATGAATGCGGTCTTTCTTCCCTTCATGGGTGCTTGGCAGGGAGAGGAGGTGGGTGAGACGTCTCGGCCAATCAGCTTGCGGGGTGAAACGTCTCGGCCAATCAGCTTGCGAGATTTCCGAGCCCAGCCAACACGACAACAGCGAACAGAGAGTTGTGCTGCTCTCCGTGTTGACACGTGATGGTCTAATGTAGTCTCCCTGCCTTCTGCTAGCGCCCGCCCATTATTTCTCAATTTTGAATTTTTGATGAATATTTTTGAAAAATCCGCGATGCACTGAGGGCGCGAAAGGTGAAGCGCGAAGTAGCGAGGGATCACTGTAGTTCTTTGGGTTTTTCAAGGGGGGAAGGTACGTAAATATAGTGTTTGGACGTGGTGGCTCGCCGTAGGTGACATCATCACGTGGCAAACTGGCCATGGCACCACACGGCACCACCCTTCTGTATAGAGTTCAGTTGTGTGTTGAATAAAGGAGAGTGCAGTTCATATCCGCTGTCCGCGCCTCATTCCCAGACATGACAGTGTTCATGAAGCATATACTGTATATAAAATATAGATGTAACCATGCGCTTGAGGAGTAGTATTTTAGCCTGACAATGAAGCCAGACATGAACATATTGATGGCACTAAGTCATCAGCTAATATAAAAGATTTGCAAATCAGATGCATGGTGCATTTCACAGATGTTTTGTGCTGATATCACAATGATCCAAGTCTAATCAAATTTCCAGTGCAAGCATCTTGAAATGGCTGTAGCTCCATCGAGGCCATATTATTGTTGGCTAAATCTGTTAAAAGAGGCAGATGTGATGCTGATCAGACAATTAAATTAGCACCTCAGTTCTCACCTGCCTGTCAGAGCAGCGAATACTAAAAATCTAAGACTCTTGTGTTTAAATTGCTGAGTTATTAAAAAAATACTCCCTGTACTGTTGTTATTGAAAGGGAAAATTAGCTGTGAGATTAAAATCTTCTGGGGGGTTGTTAGTGTGCTTATTTCATCCATGAAGTTAGATATTTTAATGTGGGATTCTTTAGGGATTGATTCACTTTTAGAGCCAGCCCCAAGTTCCTTTTACAGGAAATTATGAAAGGATTATACAGTTGATATAAAAAGTCTACACACCCCTGTTCAAATGCCAAGTTTTTGTGATGTAAAAAATGAGACCAAGATAAATCATTTGAAAACTTTTTCCACCATTAATATGACCTATAACCTGTACAACCCAATTGAAAAACAAACTGAAATCTTTTAAGGGGAAAAATAAAAAATAAAAAAACTTACAATAACCTGGTTGCATAAATATGCACACCCATAAACTAATACTTTGTTGCAGCACCTTTGGCTTTTATCACAGCACTCAGTCTTTTTGGGTAGGAGTCTATCAGTGTGGCACATCTTGATGTGGCAATATTTGCCCACTGTTCTTTGCAAAAATGCTCCAAATCTGTCAGATTGCGAGGGTATCTCCTGTGCACAGTGCTCTTCAGATCACCCCACAGATATTTGATTGGATTCAGGTCTGGACTCTGGCTGGCCATTCCAAATCCTTAATCTTCTTCTGGTGAAGCCATTCTTTTGTTGATTTGGTTGTGTGCTTTGGGTCATTGTTGTGCTAAAAGATGAAGTTCCTCTTCATCTTCATCTTCAGCTTTTTAGCAGAAGCCTGAAGTTGAAGAAAAACAGCCCTAAAGCATGATGCTGCCACCACCATGCTTCACTGTAGGTATGGTGTTCTTTTGGTGATGAGCAGTGTTGTGTTTGTGCCAAATATACCTTTTGAAATTACGGCCAAAAAGTTCAACCTTGGTTTCATTGGACCATAACACATTTTCCCCACATGTGTTTGGGAGATTTCAAATGTACATTTGCAAAATGCAGCTGGGCTTGAATGTTTTTCTTCGTAAGATAAGGCTTCCGTCTTGCTACCCTACCCCATAGCCCAGACATATGAAGAAGATGGAAAATTCTTGTCACATGTACTAACCAGCCAGTACTTGCCAGAAATTCCTGCAGCTCCTTCAGTGTTGCTGTCGGCCTCTTGGCAGCCTCCCTGATCAGTTTTCTTCTCATCTTTTCATCAATTTTGGAGGGACATCCAGTTCTTGGTAATGTCACCGTTGTGCCATATTTTCTCCACTTGATGATGACTGTCTTCACTGTGTTCCTTGGTATATTTAATGCCTTAGAAATTCTTTTGTAACCTTCTCCTGACTGATAACTTTGAACAATGAGATCTCTCTGATGCTTTGGAAGCTCTCTGTGGACCATGGCTTGTGCTGTAAGATGTGACTACAAAAATGTCAGGAACAGCCTACTAGAACAGCTGAACTTTATTTGGGGTTAATCAGAGGCACTTTAAATGATGACAGGTGTGTACTGACTCCCATTTAACATGATTTTGAATGTGATTGGTTAATTCTAAACACAGCCACATCCCTAATTATAAGAGTGTGTGCATATTTATGCAACCAGGTTATTGTAAGTTTTTTTTTTTTTTTTCCCCTTAAAAGATTTCAGTTTGTTTTTCAGTTGGGTTGTACAGGTTATAGGTCACATTAATGGAGAAAACTTTTGAAATGATTTATCTTGGTCTCATTTTTTTACATCACAAAAACCTGACATTTGAACAGGGGTGTGTAGACTTTTTTTTTATAGCCACTGTATGTGAGAAGTTTTCTTCTTTTTACTCTTTGCAATGCATCTTGGACTTAAAAAAGAGAAATCAAAATATTTGTTTAATGCCATGTTTTGAGTGTCATCCCTTGAGATTGGAAGGGTGGGCTTTCAACATTCTACTGATAGAAATAGCTTTCAGTGTAGACAAAGTTTAGCTAGAATAGTCCATATGGCCAGAATAAAATGGTATATAACTGTCTTTGAGAACAGAAATATTTTGGTTGTCAATTCAAAATGTCCAAACTGACTAACATTTCACAGTTGGGCGATATATAATGTGATAACATCAGTAGATTGTCTAAGATCAGCTGCCCTAGCACACAACAATAATAACAATGCCAAAAGCAAGGGTCATAATCAACCTTGCAGTCACATTCTCTGTTCCCAAGTGAAGCCCAAGAACTGGACTGCTTGTGAATCTGAGTGAGGAAAAGTGTAATGAGTTTGGAAACTAACTTCACCAGAGGACACACATTTATGACTCAAACCTTGGCATGAAAGTCCTTGAACACTGGTTGCAACTCCTCAGCGGCTCCAGATACGGACATTTTTCAGTGAAAGTGGACCCTGAACTCTAACCTATGAAAAGGCTGGCACAAAGACTGTTTTCCTTCACTGAGAGATTTTTCCTCACCTGTACCATCCAATTCTGGTTTTAAAAATATGAGGAGATTTTTAAGATTCCTCTGTCTATTAGAATTTAATTTGTTTCTTGATTTGTACAATAGAGAAAATTTAATATACATTTTAGTTTAAAATATGCAGTTTTTAAAGAGGGGCTGCAATTAATTAAAAACATGGCAGATGCTTGGGTAAAAAGATTCTTCTGACGAGATGTTTTTAATTAGTTTATAATTGTGATTTCACCCCTTTCACATCCAACATCATTCCCTTAATTTGGTGAGTTTTTACATATAAAGCACAGAATGATCAGACTGCACAAGTTAAAGACTTAATCGTACCATAGCTTTCAACCTAAGCACTCTCCTACCTTTGGTTCTCAGTTTAAAAATCAAAAATGGCAGCTCCTACCTAATTAGAAGCTTTTAGATTTGTGAAGGAAAGCTGTCATTCAACAATGAAATAAACAATAAAAACTTTGATTTTTTCTTTATGATGGAGTAACTCATTCCATCCTGATGACCAGACCTCAAGGTCACCTCTGTATATAAAAACATGCATGTGCTAGGCTTACTGAAAGATGAAATGACTAGGGCTGCAACAACACTTTGACTTAATCGATTATTAGTCAGTTACATAAAAACGTCGACTTATGTTGAATACATTTGTGATGGCTGTATCCACAGCCACACAACAGAAATGATAATTTGGTCATATTTACCCAGCTAACACTCATATAATTCAGATATATCCTTTACATCATTTCACATTTAATAATTTGCAGTCACTTATACTAAAACAGTTATGCAGCTTATTAGTATGTTTTATGACACTACACTGCATTTTAAATGATGGCATGGACATTTGCTTTACATTGTTTTCATTAATTTATACAAGTTGCATTAATTATATTTTTCTCTATTTTCTGAGTTACCTGTTGGTTCACTCCTTCCTACCTGGTGGAGACCGGCCCGGGGGGGTGGGGTCGCTGGCCTCCTGGCACCTGGGGCCCGGGGACTGGCGTTGACCCCATTGGGGGGGGGGGGGGCTGCCCGGTGGCCTGGCCTCCCTCAATCGTCCCTCCGGGGGCGGATGCCTGGCTTTCCTGGGGCTTGCTGACCTCAGGCATTTGTGCCCTGTGGGGGTTGGCGGCGCTGCTCGGGGTTCCCGGGGGGAGAGCTGCTGCGACTGGCCCCCCCTTCGTATGTTTCCTGACAAACCACTCACACGTACACACTTATTTTACGCGCGCTTTCATATATACGCACAGAGACACACACGCACAAATGTCTCTCCTTTAACAGGTGCGGATACCAGACTTGTGTTGAGACATCTTCGGTGGAAGAAGCAGTTTGTCTTCTGTTTGTTTGTCTTTTTGTCTGTTCCCCTCCCTTTTCTTTCCCCTTCCACACACTTCCTTTGCCTATTCCCCATCCTGTCGGATCCTCCATGAGTAAAATAATTTAAATAAAATATTAAAAGTTATTACAGGAGGAGTTTACAACAATATACAGTACATAGTTAGGTACTCTATAGAGCTCATTTTGGCAAAGTAAATCTGTTTTGGCACAATAAGGGTAACAGATCTCTGTTCTGCTTACCTAGCTGCCTGACAGGAAAAGGGGGAAAAAAAGGGAGTTATTTTGTATTGCATTCCACTGTTATTTCTGTAGTTTCTACCTTTTAATTGAAGATGGTTTATTTTGTTTGTATATAAGATAAGATAAGATAAGATAAGATAAGCCTTTATTAGTCCCACAACGGGGAAATTCCAGGATTGCAACAGCACAGGGATAGCAACACTCAGAGCAACAATCAGAAGGCAAGAAAAAAACAAGCAAGCAAGAGCAGCTAATATACATATGTACGTATTACTATAAAATATATATATATATACACACACACACAGTCACACAGTGCAGAGCATTGTAGCTGGATGGAATAAATATATGAATATATGAACACACAGTGCAGAGCATTGTAGCTAGATGGAATAAATATGTAAATATATAAACACCCACAGTACGGAGCATTGCAGCTAGGTGGAATAAATATGCAAGTATATAAACACACACAGTGCGGAGCAATGTAGCTAGATGGAATAATATGTAGATATATAAATATATAAACACACCCAGTGCTGAGCATTGTAGCTAGATGGAATAAATATGTAAATATATAAACACACACAGTGCAGAGCATTGTTGCTAGATGGAATGAAACAGCATAACCGTCTACTTAGTTATCCTACATGGTATGATTATGTGCCCATACATATTCTCACCCTCCATAGCGACCGGTATGTTCCTAGTTGTATGCCGGAGGGGACCATTGTGTAAGTCTATTGCATCTTTTGCATTCAAAAAACTATTAGTTTGTTACGTCTTTTTGCTATCTCTGCGAGCAGCCCTGCTTAGGTTGTACAGTCTGACAGCCGTTGGTAGGAAGGACCTACGAAACCTCTCGGTTGTGCACCTGGGATGATGTAGTCTGCTGCTAAATGAGCTCCTCAGTGCATTCAGTATGTCCTGCATAGGGTGGAACTCGGACTCCAGCAGAGATGACAGTTTAGCCACCGTCCTTCTCTCTCCTATCTCCTCCATCGGATCAAGGCGCTGCCCCAGGACAGAGCTAGCTTTCTTAATCAGTTTGTTCAGTCTCTTCCTATCGGCTGCAGTAATGCCACTGCCCCAGCAGACCACTCCAAAAGTGATGGCTGATGCCACCACCGTGTCATAGAATGACTTCAGCAGCGCCCCTTGTACACCAAAAGACCTGAGTCTCCTCAGCAGGAACAGCCTGCGCTGTCCCTTCTTGTAGAGTGCATCAGTATTGTGTGACCAGTCTAGTTTATTGTTCAGATGAATACCCAGGTACTTATAGGATGTCACCATCTCGATGTCTGTTCCCTGTATATTTACTGGTACTGTGAGGGGCTGCCCATGCCTGCGGCAGTCCACCACCAGCTCCTTAGTTTTCCTCGCGTTGATCTGGAGGCAGTTCCGATGGCACCAGTCCACGAAGTCCTGGATAAGCCCTCTGTACTCAGCTTCATCTCCATTGGAGATGAGGCCAACGATCGCAGAGTCATCAGAGAACTTCTGTAGGTGGCAGTGTGTTGTGTTGTGTGAGAAGTCCGCAGTATAAAGAGTGAACAGGAAGGGAGCCAGCACCGTTCCCTGGGGGGCCCCCGTGCTACTGATGATCGTGTCGGACACACAGTCCCGGGTTCTCACAAACTGAGGCCGGTTCGTGAGGTAGTCCAGGATCCATGATGACAGGTGCTGGTCCACCCCTGCGCGCAGTAGCTTGTCCTTCAGGATCATCGGTTGGATGGTGTTGAAAGCACTGGAGAAGTCAAAGAACATGATCCTCACCATATTCCCGGGCTTCTCCAGGTGGGACAGAGAACGGTGAAGGAGGAAGATCACCGCATCCTCCACCCCAATGCCATGCTGGTAGGCGAACTGGAGTGGATCCATCGCTGGTTCCACCAGGGGGCGGAGGTGAGCAAGGAGCAGTCTCTCCAGGGTCTTCATCAAGTGGGACGTCAAGGCCACCGGTCTGTAGCTGTTCAGGTCTTTGGGGTGGGAAGTTTTTGGTACAGGTACCACACAAGATGTTTTCCACAGCTGTGGTACCCTCCCCAGTTTCAGGCTCATGTTGAAGATATACGTCACAATCCCACACAGCTGGTCTGCACAGGACTTGAGGAGCTTTGCGCTGATGCCGTCCGGTCCCGGCGCCTTCCTCGCCTTGATCTTCCTCAGCTCCGTCCTCACCTGGGTCCTGGTCAGGGTCAGGATGGGGGGCTGTGTGTTGGGAGTGGGGGGGTGTTGGTGGAGTGGGGAGTGGGCAGCAGGACTTGATTTCTTTAGAGGCAGCAGTGGTTGTTGTGCAGTCAGGGGGGAGGGCGGTTGGTCAAATCTATTGAAAAACAGATTCAGGTTGTTCGCCCACTCCCTGCCCCCTGTGGCCTGGGGGGAGGTATTCTGGAGCCCCGAGATGGTTTTGAGGTTTCTCCAGACCCCGCTGATGTCGCTCTGTTGCAGCTTGTCCTCCATCTTCTTCCTGAAGCTGTCCTTGCCTTCTCTGATCTTTCTCCTCAGCTCCCTCTGTACGGACTTCAGCATCTCCCTGTTCCCTGACCTGAAGATCCTCTTCTTCTCTCTCAGAAGTGTTTTTATCTCAGGGTTGATCCAGGGTTTGTTGTTTGAGTGACGCCGTATGGTCTTGGTGGGAACGGATTTGTCCACACAGAAGCTGAGGTAGCCCGTGAAGGTGTGAATGAGGCCATCGATGTCCTCACCATGTGGATCGCAGAGCTGCTTCCAGGCGGTGGCTTCAAAACAGCCCTTTAGGGTGTCCATTGTCTCCTCAGACCATAACTCCACAGTGTGCATGGCCGGAGGTTGTCTGTGCGTCTATAGGTTGAGTTCTTCCTCTGAGTTCGGGTTTTGTTATGTTGAGCCTTATTTTTTCAGTAGAGTTCTGTTTAGTTGACCTCTTTTAACTAGTGATGGCCAGGTAAGGCTTTCCGGAGGACTTGAGGCCTTTCATCAAAATGGTTCATATAGATGGGGCCTCATGTGACACTTCATTTTCTCTACTTGTCCATTAAGTGGACAAAACATATACAACATGGAGATTTTTACAAGGGCACTATTGGTTTAATGTGTATTTTTTTCCTTTCAATAAATGCTTTCTCTTTTAAGGAATATCAATAATCATAAGGGAGAAAAAGAAATAATAAACCTGAGGTGACTACAGTGAATGTGCTTGTGCTACTTATTCCTTTTTTAAGAAATAATAACTATTAAACAGTCTTTGGACTAAGGCAATTTCTTTTTTTGAGATTATTTCACCAGCTTTGAAGAATACTCTCTCAGAGCACAGAGGAAGCAGGTGTGCAAAGGAAGGCTACTGCAAGTTTATATAGTGTAGGATAGACACATTTCTGTCTACATTCACCTCTGTCCTTATTCTCATGCAGGGCATGACAGTGCCTCAGCATAATGATGTGTTATTGTTGTATCCAAGCTTTTTGAAACACAACAGACACTTTACCTTGAAATAAAAATAAATTATAAGAATAATCCATCTGGGACTTGAACCTCACTCCCCAGATGCAGGACAGATACTTTGTTTTAAGGCTACCACTTAGTGATGACCAGCTAAGGCTTTCTTGAAGACTTGAGCCTTTTCATCAAAATGGTTCATATAGACAAAGCCTCATGTGAAACTTCATTTACTGTACTAGGCCATGTAGTTGAGAAAAAGTATACAGCATGCAGATTTTTACAAGGGCATTATTGGATTAATGTGTATTTTTTCAATTTCAATAAATGTGCTGTCTTTTAAGAAACATCAATGATCATAAGGGAAAAAATAAAACTGGAATGACTCCAGTGAATGTGCTTGTTACTTGGTGTGCTTGTACTACTTATCCATTTTTATTAAGAAATAACTTTTTAACAGTCTTATTCTGTCTTTCCCCGTATATTGACCTCTGTCCTTATTCTTATGCAGGGCACAACAGCAATAGTACCTCAGCATAATGATGCGTAATAATGATCCAAGCTCTTTGAAACACAACAGACACTTCACCTTGCAAATAAAAGTAAAATTACAAGAATGCTCCAGCTGGGACTTGAACCACAGTCTCCCAGTTGCTTTACCTCTACACCATCACTTCAGTTACAATAAGCACCCACTATTTGTGAAAAATGCATCAGTGGGAGAAATGCGCTCAAACTGTTCCCAAACGGGAGAAGTCCGTGTTTTTGTTGGTGCCTCCATCTGAAAATTGGCTGTGACAAATCCCGTACACAGTCAAACATTGGCAACACAAAATGTGAGGGATGGGGGTTTCCATTGTGTATCGCTGCTCACTTTATTTCATGTTGCGTGTAAAATCATGAACGGCTTCCTGACCCAGTCATGTGGTACAACCAGCCAGCGAGGCTAATGACATCAATACATACATCAGCAATACACACTTCAAAACGCACTTCGCCAAATATTTCCTGGACTAGCTCAGAGCACCTCCGGAGCTTGCCCATCCCGTCACTACTTTTTACCAAAGAGACTATTTTCATTATGTGTTTTTTTGATCTTTTTGTTCATTTGGGCATAATAATAATAATAAGCCATCTTTATTGTCATTCAGTCCATACAGCCAATCATGTATAGTAGAACAAAATTACATTTCTCCTATCTACAATGTTAATCACACCTAGAATCAGTGGGGTCACTGCCATAAACAACTTCTCCTGCCCCCATTCTATTACACTGAGCACCAAGATAGAAGGCAGGAAGTACCATTTTTATATGGTCTTTAGTATGACCCAGTTCCGGCTAATGTGAAGGGGCAAGTTGTTCCAAAGTTTGGAAGTAGTCACAGCAAAGGCCTGGTCCCCCTTAAATTTTAATCTGGACCTTGGGACACCCAGGAGTGACTGCTCGGCAGACCTCAGTGATCACGGGGTATACAAGGTTAATAGGTCATTGAGGTAGGAAGGTGCTAACCTATGCAAAGACTTCAAACAAACAAAATCTGAAAATCAGTGCTCTGCACCCTGTGCAAAAAGAAATTGCACAACTTGTGCCACAGCAGCACAACTGCTATGCATGGAGATTTAAAAAGAAAACATTTCGGGGCACTCCAACCTCAAACCGATCAGCTGTCAGATTGAGTATTTCTTACCGTCAGCGCTGTTCGGTCGTAGTCCCTGGGAGTTGTCATTTTAATAATAATAATGCATCAGATTTATATAGCGCTTTTTCATAGACACTCAAAGACGCTTTACAATGGATAGATTATTCATTCCCTTCACAGACATTGATAGTTGTAAGCTACTACTGTAGCCACAGCTGCCCTGGGGCAGACTGACAGAAATGTGGCTGCCAATCCGTGCCAATGGCCTTGCCGACCACAACAGAACATTTATACCCAGTGTCATGAACACTGGAGGCAAGGTAGGTAAAGTGTCTTGCCCAGGGACACAATGGCAGGAAGACTGGGATTCAAACAGCCAACCCTCCAGTTATTAGACAACCCACTCTACCTCCTGAGTCACTGCTACCCACATTTCCTCCATTCCATTTTTGCTGAACACCAAGCTGGATGGCAAGAAGTTCCATTTTTATATGGTCTTTGGCATGACCTGGCCAGGACTTGAACCCCTAACTCCCGGTTGTGGGGCGGATGCTCTATCTCTAGGCCACCACTCCGGTTGTGGAGTGTATAATTTTGTAATTATTTGCCATTTTTGAAAGTAGCTCAACATTAATTCAACTAAGACTCCCTTGTATCCAAGTCATATGGTAATTGCTAATGGCACTGACTGCTTTCCATAAAATTTATATATACAGTGAGTCCCTTTATTTTAAAAACCTATAGTTTTTTTTAACCAATTTAGTTTATAAATATGATAATGACTGGACAGGTTTTATTCATTTATTTGGAAGTTTTGAAAGTTAGGAATCGTATTAAATATTCATAAAATCCCGTTCTTTCACTTTCACCATTAGTATGGACTGAATTTATGTTTTACTTGGACCTTAAAATGAATGGTCACAAGTAGCCCCTTTTTGTATTCTTGGCACTTTATTTTTTATGCTTGGATTTGAAATGTCTGTAAGAGAAGTGCTTGACCTTCACCAAAAAATCTCGACTAAAGAGAAAACAGTTGTTAGAATAATTGTTAGCTGCAGACCTAGAAATGACGTGTACTCATAGTTTGTGACCTTTCACCTTGACCTTGAGCACAACGTGGATGCAGATCCACCTGAGGACCATTGTGTCTAAATTTGGTGAGCATCCAGGCAGCTGCAGTGGCTGAGAATTTGGCAGTGTGCTACAGCATCTCCTTACAGCTACACTTTACTGGAAAAAGGGGTGGATATCCCTTTCTCGAAATACTGTGAGAATTCATTACAGAGGCTTGAATGTCTGGATTTAGGTCACCCTTTCACCAGATAGTTCTGCTAAAGTACAAAAAAATTCATATCAACATTCATTCTTTTCACGGACCAAAATTAAACTCACATGTAGTGGTGCGACTTTAATGTCAGCTGCTTGTGAGTCCTATCAACCTGAATTAAATGGTCCTGTCAGAGGTGGACACACTGCTATGATCGAATCATATTCAGAAAATAAGCTCTGCGCTGAAGGCACACAGTGATATGAACCGGCAGGCGGCAAGACGGATGTCATTAGTGAAATACAAGATGACAAACTGCCATTACGGTGTCCAGCTTTCTCCTGACTGACGTTAATTTGACATGTATTCAAACACTGCATCGCACAACTTGTTAAAGTATCACTTTGATGACAGCTGTGACACACGCTGCATAATCAACCGTAAATCATGATTAAATGAGCAGTTTGAATAGATGGAGGGCTCATGGTAATGAAAGGAGAGAATATATTTGAAAGCGGCACATCTTAATGAAGCACCAAATGTTTATATACGTCTGCAAGTAATTATGCCAAGAAATTTCTTTTCCCTTAAGGTAGCATCTCACTGGGCTGCGTGTGACAGCTTGCGACTAGTTGGAGATTGGCATTCGTGAAGGAGTTTCCAGAATCTCTCCAAATGTTTACGGCGGTTTGCGATTTCCTCTCGTGAGTTGCAGGGCCTTGTTTTTGTGTTGCAGAAATTTTCAACATGTTCAAAAAAATTGTGCAACTAATTTTCTTTCAAAATAGACACAAAGGTGTCATGGGTGTCTCGACCCTATCTCAAACCCTTTTAAGTGTAGTTTCCGTGAGTGGGAAAGTGCGAGAAAGTTGAACAACTTTGCGAGGGGTTGGGGACCTTTGAAGCTAAATTGTGACTGACTGGCAACAACAAGGGGCAGCACAGTGGCGGAGTGGTTAGCACTGCGGCAGCACAGCAACTCACCCTTGGCCGGGGGATCCTGGGTTCGATCCCAGCCCCCGACCAACAGTGATCTGTGTGGAGTTTGCATGTTTACTCTGGGATTTCTCCGGTTTCCTCCCACATGCCAAAAACATGCAAGTTAGGTTAATTGTCAATCAAACTGGGGATTCTAAATTGTCCTTAGGTATGACTGTGAGAGTGAATGGTTGTCTGTCTCTCTGTGTTGGCCCTGCGATGGACTGGCGATCTGTCCAGGGTGTACCCTGCCTCTCGCCCAAAGACGCTGGGATAGGCTCCAGCCCCCCCGCGACCTGAAAAGGATTAAGCGGAAGAAGATGAATGAATGAATGAATTAAACACCGGGTGAATTTTGGCCTAAAATTCACTGGGAGATTGTGTGACATACGCAGATGTACCAAGTGAGTGTAATTCCAAGTTTAAAAAAAACCTGTTGCTAATTCACATACAATGGATGTGAAAAGTCTACACACCCCTGTTCAAATGCCAGGTTTTTGTCGTGTAAAAAAAAGAGACCAAGATAAATCATTTCAAAACTTTTTCCACCATTAATGTGACCTATAACCTGTACAACCCAATTGACAAACAAACAAACAGAAATCTTTTAACGGGAAAAATAAAAAATAAAAAACTTACAATAACCTGGTTGCATAAATATGCACACCCTTAAACTAATACTTTGTTGCAGCACCTTTGGCTTTTATTACAGCACTCAGTCTTTTTGGGTAGGAGTCTATCAGCACAGCACATCTTGATATGGCAATATTTTCCCACTGTTCTTTGCAAGTCTTTGTTTCAGCCCAGTGAGATACGACCTTTATATTCACATTTATTTTCAAAAGTGTCAATCACTGAAACATCTGAGCACTTATATGACACAAACATTTTTATTGACTGATAAGAACACAGCTTTGTTTTTTAATCTACAATGACGATGACTTTTCCACCCTTACAACAGTTAGAACATAACATTGTTTTGTACATAAACTGAAAATACAAAGTTACAGAAAACATGCCTTTTAATAAAAATATATTTACAAAAATGTACATTTCTATACAACAGTTGCCAGTTACACATCTCTACATGACCCATAAGTCTGGTTTCAGCCTGTTCCAACAAACTGTCAGTATATTTTCTTTTTTATACTCTAAAATGTAATAAAATCAACCTTTGTAGCCTTTTTGAAATAAACACAAGAGATATTTACAGGTTGTTGAGCCAGAAATCATTACAACAGATAAAAGCAATGATTTTTTGTGCATTTTTTCCAAATATGTGAGACATCACCATACTGTTCATCAAATAACAGGCTATAATAGAAAAAACACAAACAAACAAAACAAACAAACAAAAAAACGAGAAACATGTAGCAGAGGCAGTTCCTTTAAACATGTTTCTGGATACAAAAATAGTGCTAGATATTACACATTATCATCATTCACAAAACACATATTTGAATGAGCTGCAGGGCAGTATTTTGATTATATATTTTTTAAAATTTCATGTATTTTTTCATGTCATACTGCCATAACAAACTTGTCTGTGTTCACAAGTTAGTGTGATGTTTTAAATCAAGCTACATAAATAAATGGTGGTGTGGTTTAAACAGTGCTGATGTTTTTTTTCTCTCTTTTTTTAAATAGGAAACCTTATTATTATCCAAGAGCAAATAAAACAGAAAATTACCAGAGATGTGAGGATTTATCAGACTGAAATTGAGGCTTGGGGTAAAATGATCAATTTTTAATGTGTCAAGCGCAATAAATGTTTGTATTGTGGGGTGGCTTCGAGCCTCAAGGACAGATCTCACAAAAGCGGCACAAATAAAACTCACTCCGTTCTTAACGATAAACCTTTTTGTGATGAAGGTACTGCATGTTTTATTGTTTTGTAATTTTGCTACATTAAAACCAATTTCAGCTTTTACCAGCACTAAAGTTCCACATCTAGAAATATCCTCAGCTATGTCAAACAGAACTTCAAACCATGTAAAAAGGTTAATCAGCTGATCACTAAATAGCATCAACCAGGCTGAAGATGTAACGGGGTGTGACATGCTCATTTGAGCTTCTTTGACTTTCTGATAATGGTGACTGGAGTTCCAGTTAGAAATAAAGACAATATAAGTATCTCCTGGAGAGAAAAATCATGCATGACTCTGTTGACTTTGTATTCTTAACTTTGCTTAATTGTCATTTCTGTCTGCTAGCAAAAAAATGAAAAAACATTGTAAGTTAATGTGTGATGAGGAGGTAAAGAGGTCAGATATAGTTTTTAATAAGCTTAAAAAACTAAGGCTAAAGCAAAAAGTCTTGACATTTCAACAGGAAGACTGAAAAAAAAAACTTGTACAGTATTGGACTATATTTGTAACTTTAAGTTTCAAGTGCCCCTATAGTGCCCTTTTTTCCACATGTTGACACAATGAAATGCTTGTGACATGATTCAGTCAAAACAACTCAGGGTTTAATTACTGCCGTACCATTCTCCACACGGGGTAAGGAGTGCTCCTCAAAATAGATTATTTTATAGCATATTGCTTTATATAGTAGTAAGTCCCAGTTCACCCCAACCTCCCTCTTTCATCATTGCTCTAAATCAGGGGTCTCCACCCTGGGGCTCCTGGAACATTCAGGTTTCTGTGGGAAATTTTCTAATTTCACTTCTTAATTGGTCCAAAGATTTGCAAATAATTTGCTGTTATTGTGCACGGGTGCCTACAGAACACATGCACAATAATGACAGCATAGGGAGAACATAAAAACTTTCCTGTGCATACCAGTCTGGGGGTTTGAACCAGGAACCTTCTAGCTATGAAACAATAGTGCTAACCACTGCACCACCTTGCTAACCTGTTGGGGACAGGGGTGTGTGGTTTGAGTGGTCCTTCGGTACAACTGTCACCAACACAACCACGAATTAGAGTATGGCTAGCTGTGATAATGACAGCTAATCCTTAGTAAATGAGGAGGGATCCGGGCCTAAGTATAATACACTACAATAAGATAAGATGAAATAATGTCTATGAAAGAAATATATGGTCAGGGGTTGGTAAATCGTCTGGCTGGGAAGATGGGTATCTTGTGGGATGGATAAAAAATAGACAATAAAGGATGCTGAACCGCAACTAAGCCCCTGTCCTGTTAACTTGTATCAGTGAGGGACACCTCTCCTCAGTCAGAAAACCTGGCCACGCACTCACCCTAATTAGCACTAGTAATGCAGTCTATCTATCGTCGCCAAAATATTGCCAGAATGGAGATATACGCTGTAGATCTGTGAACCAGCCAGGCTAGTATGGCGGCTACAATTTACAACGAGGCCCTACAAAATCCCTTGTTACGATGATTCATGTCACTGACCGAACACACCAACGGTCCTGGTATCTGTGTCACGATGGCCAAAAATTACAAAATAGGCTAGAATTATGTGTGATATTATTAACTAAGCAAACTTGCTAGCTAAGCTAGCTGCATCATAGGTGCACAAATTCAGAGGCTCGGTTGGAAACGTCCCTCCCTCTTCTCCTCTGAGGAGAATGGGGCAGGTCTGTAGGCTTATGAAGAGCTAAGTCCATGGAAGAGAACAGCAAATCCAAATGAGGTAGTTCAAGAGGATTTGTAGTCGTGTTTACTGTGGTAAAGTAGAACTCCGGTGCAGGTGGGCTTTGGGCTGTTTGACTTTGCAGACTATATAATGTAACAAAAATCCTAAATAATGCACTAAAATAAAAGGAACCATAGGGACTCTTTAAGCTAATAATCATAGCTTGCTAGCATGTTGCAAAAATGTCTAACGGCTAAATAGACATAAGGTAACAAAAAACAAAGCAAAATTTTAAAAACAGTTTTTAAACTATTTACTTTAAAAACAATTTTCATAGGTGAACACTTCTCTTGCCAGTGGTTTATAAGAGACTGTACTCACTCTTGAACACTGTGAAACTGAATATTCACTGACTTAGTCTGTTTTTAGCTATCCATTACCAATTTTTGCAATAACAAATATATTTATTTTCATGTAATACAGACTCACACTGTATATACATTTATACTCCAAAGCCGGTATCCTTACACAACACCATTATGAATAAAATGAAATAAATCTGGAACAAGCAACATAATTTATTTCTGTCTCAGTTCACAGACCATGTCATAAATCAGTCATGAAATATTTCCCATACTTTTCAAATATCCAGCCGCAGTTTGCATTTAACCTGATAACAGAACAACTTCCAAAACACTGTTTAACAAGTGTTCTGAAACTTCTTCTGTAATTGAGTTGCTAATAGAAATTTTGCTAATATACAGTACATCTACAGCCAAGTTTCTGCTATGAGCACTCAGCTGGCTCCCAAAGAATACCACCTCCCAATCTGATTGAAACAGCACCAGCTTCTTATTGTTTGAAATAACTTTGAAGAAAAACTCTGGAGAAACCAATTTGAACAATGAACTGCAGAACATGCTGACAAACCAATCACCAGTGACATAATTCAATTTGCTGTAATTTACTTCTAATTAGGTTAATTATAAATGTGCAGCTGAACCTGAAGCTGCATTTCAATTTTCTTTTCTTTTTTTTCTTTTTTGCAGAAAGGTAGCAGCTTAACGTAGCAGAAATATGAAAACTTCAACACTATATTGTTAATTGAAAAAAAAAAGTGGTGAAATTTTCAGCATAGGCTTTTTCAACCAATTAGAGCTGTAACAGTTTTGAAATAAAACACTGACTGCATTGTTGCCCACATCAGTGGTCCCCAAATGATTTTTTTCACGATCTGGGGGGGGGGGGGGGTTAAAATAAACAGAACACAATAACAGCAAAGTGCGTGATTAAAAAAAATCACCTTCACAACGTTATTTCTCTGCAAGGAGACGGTCACATACAGTGGTGTGAAAAAGTGTTTGCCCCTTCCTGATTTCTCATTTTTTTGTGTGTTTGTCACACATAAATGTATCAGATCATCAAACAAATTCAAATATTAGACAAAGATAACACAAGTAAATACAAAATACAGTTTTTAAAAAAGGTGTTTATTATTAAAGGTAAAAAAAAAAATCCAAACCTACGTGGCCCTGTGTGGAAAAGTGATTGCCCCCCTCCCCCCGTTAAAACATAAATTAACTGTGGTTTATCACATCGTTGGAAAGCAGAGTTCAATTTCTCTAGCCACACCCAGGCTTAATTACTGCCACACCTGTTCTCAATCAAGAAATCGCTTAAATAGGACCTGCCTGACAAAGTGAAGTAGACCAAAAGATCCTCAAAAGTTAGACATCATGCTGTGATCCAAAGAAATTCAGGAACAAATGAGAAACAAAGTAATTGAGATCTATCAATCTGGAAAAGGTTATAAAGCCATTTCTAAAGCTTTGGGACTCCAGCGAACCACAGTGAGAGCCATTATCCACAAATGGCGAAAACATGGAACAGTGGTGAGCCTTCCCAGGAGTGGCCAGCTGACAAACATTACCCCAAGAGTGCAGCGGCAACTCATCCAAGAGGCCACAAAAGACCCCACAAAAACATCCAAAGAACTGTAGGCCACAGTTGCCTCAGTTAAGGTTAGTGTTCATGACTCCACCATAAGAAAGAGACTGGGCAAAAATGGCCTGCATGGCATTGTTCCAAGACGAAAACCACTGCTGAGCAAAAACAACATAAAGGCTTGTCTCAGTTTTGCCAGAAAACATCTTGATGATCCCCAAGACTTTTGGGAAAATACTCTATGGACTGACGAGACAAAAGTTGAACTTTTTGGAAGGTGTGTTACATCCGGCATAAAAGTAACAGCATTTCAGAAAAGGAACATTATACCAACAGTAAAATATGGTGGTGGTAGTGTGATGGTCTGGAGCTGTTTTCTTGCTTCAGGACCTGGAAGACTTGCTGTGGTAAATGGAACCATGAATTCTGCTGTCTACCAAAAAATCCTGAAGGTGAATGTCCGGCCATCTGTTCGTGACCTCAAGCTGAAGCATACTTGGGTTCTGCAGCAGGACAATGATCCCAAACATAGGTGGCAAGTCCACCTCTGAATAGCTTAAGCAAAACAAATGAAGACTTTGGAGTGGCCTAGTCAAAGTCCTGACCTGAATCTGATTGAGATGCTGTGGCATGACCTTAAAAAGGTCATCAGTGGAGATGATTGTAGACTTCAGGAAAGTCACTACTTTCCTTTTAGTAGTGACTAAAGTCACTACTCCTCTGCCCCCCCTCACCCTCTCAGGCTCTCCCATCACCACTGCTGATTCCTTCCGCTTCCTAGGCACTACCATCACCAGGGACCTCAAATGGGAGCTGACCATCAGCTCACTCATCAAAAAAGCCCAGCAGAGGATGTTCTTCCTGCGGCAGCTGAGGAAGCTCAAGCTACCCACCAAGATGTTAGTGCAGTTCTACACAGCCATCATCGAGTCCATCCTCACCACCTCCATAACCGTGTGGTACGCAGGAGCCACTGCCAGGGACAGACTAAGGCTGCAGCGTGTCGTGCGCACTGCTGAGAAGGTGATCGGCTGCAAGCTCCCATCTCTCCAGGATCTGTACATCTCCAGGACCCGGAGGCGTGCTGGCCGGATCATAGCCGATCCCTCACACCCTGGTCACGTACTGTTTGCCCCCCTCCCCTCTGGTAGAAGACTTCGGTCCATCCAGACTAAAACCTCCCGTCACATGAACAGCTTCTTCCCCTCTGCCATTAGACTGCTGAACACTAAGTGACTTATTGACTCTCGTGCACCATGTACAGCAGCTCAACCAGACTCATGTCAATCATCACTGTTTTCTTCTGCATTACCGACTGCACTATATAGTTCTCCACAGTATCTGCTGCTGGCTAATATATATTTTAACTGTTGACCAGTATCACTTAATCTTATCCTACACTTTATTACATGTATAGTTTATTTCTCTTATCTTATCATGTTTAATGTTGCAGCATTGTACCGAGACAAATTCCTAGTTTGTGTACTACATGAACAATGGCAATAAACCTGATTCTGATTCTGATTCTGAAAAGGCAGTTCATGCTCAAAAACCCTCCAATGTGGCTGAATTACAACAATTCTGCAAAGATGAGTGGGCCAAAATTCCTCTACAGCGCTGTAAAAGACTCACTGCCAGTTATCGTAAACGCTTGTTTGCAGTTGTTGCTGCTAAGGGTGGCCCAACTAGTTATTAGGTTTAGGGGGCAATCACTTTTTCACACAGGACCATATAGGTTTGGATTTTTTTCCTTTAACAATAAACACCTTCATTTAAAAAACTGCCTTTTGTGTTTTCTTGTGCTATCTTTGTCTATTTAAATTTGTTTGATGATCTGAAACATTTAAGTGTGACAAACATACAAAAAAATGAGAAATCTGTCATGGTCTGGTGAGCGCGCCCCCCCTCCTTCCCGTTCTCTCTGCTGCTGGTAACCAACACACCTGGGAGATCGGACGCACCTGCCACCTCTGTTCTGCCAGCACTTATTAGGACCACTTTGTCTGTGCCTCAGTGCTGGCTCTTGTGGGTATACTGCCTCGCAGTAATCAAGTTACTAATATTGTTCTATGTGTTTGGTGAAGTTTTCATACTCACCTGCATTGTGCCCTTTTGTTCTCAGGTTGCTGCCATTGGTGCGGGTGCGTCTTCGGGGACTGTGTGCGCTCACCTACCCCTCCAACCACACCAAACAGTAACAGTTCTCCACCCGGTCAGGCACCACCGGTTCCATTCCTTCCACGACCCGCTTCATCCTGCTGGTTTGTCTCTTCCTGCTGGGGTTCCTGCCGGTTCGCTTGTTCAGCCCACGTAAGTGGTAATTTGACTTGCCATCTCCCTGTTCTCCATTCCTCCTCTCACTGCTCTTGTGTCTCTCTCCCCACAGGCCACTTCCTCTGGTGAGTGACGTTTTCTATGGCAGTGTTCGAGTTCTTTTGAAATTTAATAAACATTTTCAAATGTGTACTCTGGTGTGATTGTTTCGTTGTTGTTGTACTCTGCACGTGAGCTGTAAGCTAATACATCATGACAGAACAAGCCAGCCTTAACCTCGGCTCAGCGAGTGCAGCGGCAGCGGAGCATTCCGCTCTAGATCGTTTAGATGCTACTGAAAGACAGGTGGCCGTGTTAACTCAGCAGCTGCAGACCATTTTGCAGCAGCTGGGCATGGTCACCAATCATTTGGCTATTCTGGCTCCCTTGGGTCCTCCTGTTCCTCCTGCTCGTATTGTTCAAACCACTATTTGCCATACCACGTCCGTTCCCACACCTGCCCCGTACGCGGGGGAAGTGGGGAAATGTAAAGAATTTTTGTGCCAGGTATGGCTATATTTGGGGCAGGTGGAGGGGGGAGGACCCGAGCGATTCCGCTAAGATTCATTTCATGACTCTTACTTCGGGACCGGGCCCTTAGTTGGGCACGGTCCATTCTCGACAGCCCGGAGGGGGCTGCGTACACGTTTGAGCAATTTGTTGTCAAGTTTACCCGTGCTTTTGACCATTTGGAGAGTCAGGGTAACATCATGATCTGCCTTTTGTGTCTCTACCAGGGAACCCAGTCAGTGGCCGAGTTCTCAGTGGAGTTTCGAGTCAAAGCGACAGACTTGGGGTGGAACGAGGTTGCGTTACGCAGCATGTTCCACCACGTATGTTCCACCACGGTTTAAATTCTCACCTCCGCGACGGCCTGGCAGTTTATGCGGTTCCCGACTCTCTGGACGGTCTCATCGATCAGGCTATTGGGTTAGATAACCATTACCGTGAGCGTGAGAAGGAGCGACAATCCTCCTTTTGCCCGCCCATCATGCGGGCACCCACTCCAGCTACTGACACAGGGGGTGCTAACTCTTCCTCCAAGCCGATGGAGCTCAGTCAGGCAAACCCGACTGAGCACCGGCGGAGAAGAAGACTTGGTGCGTGTTTATACAATGGTTCTATGAAGCACAGAGTGCACAACTGCCCTCTGGTGCCAAAAGGACGTGGCCCGTCAGTAGCTGTGGGGGGTCTGGCAGGTGGGACCTCTTCTAATTCCCCCAGTAATTTCTCTATTTTGGCCCTCGTTCAATTACCGGAGGTCGAGAGGAGGGATATGGCGTTAGTGGATTCAGGGGCAGAGGGGAATTTCATCTCCTCCCAACTCGTTCGGGATATGGGTATTCCCATTTGCAAATTGCCCACTTCTCATAACATTACCACCATATCTGGCCAGAGGATCGCTGTAGTCTGTGAATGCACGGCACCCATCGTGGTCCTTCTTTCCGGGAACCATCGGGAGGAGTTTTCGTTCTATATTTTTCCAAATTCTTCCTCCCCGATGGTCCTTGGATACCTGTGGCTCCGGACGCATAATCCCATAATTAATTGGGCACAAAATTCTATCTCCTCCTGGAGTCCATATTGTTTGGCTTCTTGTTTGAGTTTGGCTGAGTATTCGTCGTCTCTCCCCATCTCCTCTCCTTTGGTCGAGCCGCCGGACTTCAGCCTCGTCCCTGAGGTCTATCATGACTTAGGGGAGGTCTTCAGCAAGTCGAGAGCACTGTCGCTCCCACCTCATTGCTCTTATGACTGTCCGATAGATCTCCTCCAGGGGGCAAGGTTGCCGTCCAGCCGGCTCGATAACATTTCTGGCCCCAAGAGGGAGGCAGTGGAGAGATACATTAAAGACTCCCTGAACACCAGCCTTATTCGGCCATCTTCGGCTCTGCTTGGAGCAGGGTTTTGTTTTTGTTGGAAAGAAGGACGGGTCATTGCACCCGTGCATTGACTACCATAAGCTCAATGTGAACACTGTCAAAGATAAATATCCTCTGCCCTTGATTAACTCCACGTTTGAGCTCCTTCAGCGCACGCAGGTGTTTACAAAATTAGATCTTCGCAACACTTATCATTTAATTTGTATCCGCGAAGGAGATGAATGGAAGACGGCATTTAAAACTCATATGGGGTAATTCGAGTATTTGGTCATGCCATTTGGGCTCACTAACGCCCCCGCCATCTTCCAGCGGCTCATCAATGATGTCCTTCACGATATGATTAATCAGTTTGATTTTGTTTATTTAGATGACATATTAATCTTCTCCCGCTCGCCAGAGGAACATGAGGTCCATGTGAGGGCCATTTTACAATGGCTTTTGGAGAACCAGCTCTATGTAAAAGCCGAGAACTGTTAGCTCTCCACCAACACCACCTCCTTCTTGGGCTTCATAGTGGCTGAAGGTGAGCTGATTGCCGACCCTGCCAAGGTAAAGGCTGCGCTTGATTGGCCCATGCCCCACTCCCACAGGGAGCTCCAGCGCTTCCTGGGGTTTGCAAATTTCTATCGCAGGTTCATTCGGAACTATAGTAGGGTAGCACAGCCTCTTACAAAGCTGACCTCTGTTAAGGTTCCATTTCGCTGGACCAAGGCAGCTGAGCAGGCCTTTTCTAAATTAAAGGGCCTGTTTTCAGAAACACCCATCTTGGCACAGGTCGACCCTCAGCTCCAATTCATCCTTGAGGTGGACGCTTCTGATTCGGGGATGGGTGCTGTCCTTTCACGGTTCGCGTCCTCCGACCAGAAGCTCCACCCGTGCGCGTTTTTCCTCTCGGCGGCTCACGCCTGCTGAAAAGAATTACAACATAAAGGATAGAGAGCTTTTGGCCATTAAGTTGGCTTTGGAAGAATGGAGACATTGGTTAGAAGAGGCTATTCTCCCCATAGTCGTGTGGACCAACCATAAAAATTTAGAATATCTGAGGTCGGCCTGCCGACTCAATGCCAGGCAGACCTGCTGGGCCTTGTTTTTCAGTAGGTTTGATTTCACAATTACCTATTGGCCTGGCTCCTGGAATACCAAACCAGACGCACTCTCACGCCAGTTTGATTCTGAGCAGGTAGGGCCCCCCCCCCCAGCCAACTGTTACTCCTTCCCGTATCCTCGGTGCCCTTACCTGGGATATTGAGCAGAGGGTCTGACAGGCCCAGTCTTGGGAGCCCGAACCTGCGGGATGCCCCCATAACCGACTGTTTGTTCCTGCCGCCCTCCACAGAGACGTCATCCACTGGGGCCACACTAGCCACTTCACCTGCCACCCCGGGATTGTAGGCACCATTAACCTAGTTTGGCGGGCGTTCTGGTGGCCCACACTGCGGCGGAACATGCAGGAGTACGTCAAAGCGTGCCAAACCTGCGTTCGGGCAGGGCAGATTCATCACCTCCTGCTGGTCTCCTACATCCCTTGCCTGTTCCTGGTCGCCCCTGGTCTCACATCGACCTCAATTTCATCACTGGACTTCCCCCTTCCCATGGTAAATCAGTCATCCTCACTATCATTGATTGTTTCGCCAAGGCTGTTCACCTCGTTGCCCTGCCCAAACTTCCCTCTGCTTCTGAGACTGCCAAACTGCTTACTGCCCATGTCATACACTTGCACGGCATTCCTTGTGACATCATGTCTGACCAGGGTCCCCAATTCACGTCTCAAGTTTGGAAGTCCTTTTGTCGCATGCTTGGGACCACTGTCAGCCTCACTTCAGGACGTCACCCACAGAGCAACGGGCAGGCTGAGTGTACCAACCAGTCGTTGGAGGCCACCCTCCCGTGTGTAGCAGCTGAGAACCCTTCGACCTGGAGCACACACCTGACCTGGGTGGAGTATGCGCATAACTCGGCCATTTCCACGGCCACGGGGCTCATCCCCTTCGAGGCCTCGATGGGGTACACCCCTCCTCTGTTGCTCATGACCGAGAGGGAGATCGCGGTGCCGTCTGTGGGGGCCCATGCCCGCTGCTGCCTCCGTATTTGGAGGTCCACCTGTGCCACTCTCACCTGATCGTCCGACCGCAACCGCCAGATGGCTGACTGGAAGCGGGTCCCTGCCCCTAAGTACGCCATGGGGCAGCAGGTTTGGTTAGCGGCGAACCAGATCCCTCTGAAGACGGACTCCAAGAAGCTGTCCCCCTGTTTTTCTGGGTCCTTACCCCATCACCAGGGTGGTGAACAACGTCACGGTCCAACTCAAGCTCCCACGTGCACCCGACCTTCCATGTCTCTAACATCAAGCCTGTCTCTGTCAGTCCACTTTGCCCTCCCCCGAAGCTGCCTCCTCCTCCCTGGGTGCTCGACGGCGATGTTACCCATACAGTCCAACAAATCCTGGACGTTCACCATTGGGGTTTACAGTACTTGGCCCACTGGGAGGGCTACGGCCCGAAGGAACGCTCATGGATCCCAAAGTCGCACTTCCACGACAAGGGGATGGTCCGGGCCTACCATCGAGCCCACCCAGAGAAGCTTTGTGGACTGCCAGGAGGCGTCCCTTGGGAGTGGGGGGGGCACTGTCATGGTCTGGTGAGTGCACGCCCCCTCCTTCCCGTTCTCTCTGCTCCTGGTAATCAACACACCTGGGAGATTGGACACACTTGCCACCTCTGCTCTGCCAGCGCTTATTAGGACCACTTCATCTGTGCCTCAGTGCTAGCTCATCTGGGTATACTGCCTCGCAGTAATCAAGTAACTAATACTTTTCTATGTGTTTGGTGAAGTTTTCATACTCACCTGCATTGTGCTCTTTTGTTCTCAGGTTGCTGCCATCGGTGCTGGTGCATCTTCGGGGACTGCGTGCGCTCACCTGCCCCTCCAGCCACACCAAACGGCAACAGTTTACATACACGAACAATCACACCAGAGTACATGTTTGAAAATGTTTACATTTTCAAACGTGTACTCTGGTGTGATTGTTCCGTTGTTGTTGCACTCTGCAAGTGAGCTGTAAGCTAATAAATCATGACAAAATCAGGAAGGTGGCAAACACTTTTTCACACTACTGTATGTGTGTACACATACACAGTACTTCACTCGTGTGACATATGAATGCTTTGTTTTGTAACACCTTAACTCTTACACTTTAACATATCCACTTTGTACAGTTTCATTGCAGTTGTTCTTCTCATGTATGATTGTTTGTGTTTTTGTGACACGCCGGGGGACTACAGATGCAAATTAGCAGTACTGTGAAATCTGATATACTTACATTTGTATTAATGGTCATTAGTATGGAATGTCCCTTTCAAATAAACATTAAACTTAAATTTAAAGATATAGGGAGGGTTGCACAGGCAAAGTTGACTCACAAGGCATGCTTGTAAAAGGGTCATGGATTGACTTGTTTGCAATCTGTGGGTCCTTTGTGGTCGGACAGTGATGCTCAAACTCTCTAACGATGACTGCTTTTTATTCGTTTTAGCTAGCTAGCTTGTGGGTTTGATTTCTGAACACCACTAAATTACTGAGACTGCACAGACGCAACAGGCAGGACGTCAGGTGGGAAGAGACTGTCCAGTAAATTTTCAAAATAAAACACTTTGATAGTCAATACAGAAGAACAGAATAAACCCTCTACCGTGTCACCACCCAGCAGTTGGGGACCACTGAGCTACATCACAACACACATGTCAGTGCTAAATCTAGACTAGACAGCATGATTTATGGGTCACTGGACAGAAATGATCCAACATAACATTTCAGCATTTTGTATTTTCAAGTGGTCTAACGTGACTTTTTTCACATTCAGATTTTATATAAGTACTGACTGGAAATTTTGGCCAAATCACATATTCTTTTTACCAAGATACATTGGGTAGGCTATAAAGCAGGTGAGTCCACACTTTACAAAATCCACTGTTGTGCAATAGGTTAAACTGAAGACTTTCACCTGGGAAAGCAGAGTTTGGACACTGCATCAAGTCAACAGTTTGATTTTTGAGGGCTTAAATCCAGCTGGTTAACCACACCTACAAAGATCATGCAAAAAAGTGGCTTGAAAAAACTAAATGCAGTAGACACTGTATGTTGTAGATAAGCATTTGTTTGCACAACATACATTTTCTATTCCACTTCAGTTTGCTTGCTTTTTCAGAGCAAGCTGAATCTTACGGTGACTGGGTGTTATGTGTACTGTTGCATTTGGCTTTCAGTAGTTACTAATAAGGATGTTCATATAACAGAGATGTTTTAGAAACTGTGTACAATAGCTGAATGTGATCATAGACAAAATGCTGAATTATATGGAAATATAAAAGCATCCTTGAATCACTGAGGCTGACAGCAGTGACAGTACTAGTGTGATAGCAAATTACAAGGGGAAATGATTTTTTTTTTGTTTGTGTTTAAATATCAAACATATTAGAGGAGAGACAAAGCTTTAGTGGTGTGTATGTAAAGATATGCTAATTAGCTATCTGTTTATGTTATGAATGCTAGTGTGAGCTGAAAACAAATCAGAATATTAGAGGTAGCTCATGAGTCAATGGAGCAAAAAAAAGATATAATTTTTTTTACACAGTTACACAGACAGTGCACTTAGAGAATCATTATAAATTTAGCCTTCATGCTAAGAAAAATGCTAATACATTTCCCCACTTGTTTAAACAGTTTTTAAACATTAAATTTTGTCATAAATTATTAATATTTATTGTGAAATTTTGTTGTCCTTAAAGAACCCCATCTTTAAAGAGGTCACTGACTGCACTTTTTCCACATTTTAACATCTTACACAGGTCTTAATAAAATGTTTGTGACATATTTTATCAACATGACATATTTTAACAACATCTTTTGAAGCCTTTCCGATAATGGCTGGTTTCAATGCATGTCTCTTTAAATCTCTAAGGCTGCATTTTGCTCCACCCTTTCTCTTATGTCACTACTGCTAATCTTAGCTGGCTAGATCCTAATTCCTAGCTTGGAGCCAACTAATGTAAATTTGTCTTAAGTAATGAATGAAACAAAGCATCACTGATGGACAGCCATGTGTGGTTAATAGGATACAATAAGCACAGAAACATTTGTGAATGAGCCCAGACTAGTGGCTAATCTGCTAGCTTCAGCAAACGATGTAGCATCACAGCAGAAATACCACAAAATAAGCCAGAATGGCAGGAGCTATACTATCAACTATGGATTAGTGAATCAGGTGGAAACAATGATGTCTATTAGGGTGATTGAAATCTAAAGAAAACAACATAAATGCAAGCTTCCTAGTACTACTGTTAGCTCTTAAGCTAACATCTTTGGCTCCCCGCCCATCTACATGACAGACAGCTAGGCTGGCCAATAATAGAGCAGCGGGCAGGTATCAAGGCTAGTGATGTTTACCTTTTAGGCTTTTTGGAGAGAAAAACGAGGTGTTCTGATAAATTTTAAATAGGTTTTGATAAATTTCCAATAATCACGTGATCAATAGACATATTTCAGAAGGTTTAAACCTACACAAACACAATCTTTCAGTCAATGGCCCCTTTAAATAATATCTTAAGTCTGTCAATGTAGAGTTTGAAAGAATAAAATGACTTCCCCCAGTTTAAAAGATCTCCCTTGCTTGCATGACTGCATAAAATGGAATCAATGCAGAATGCATAAAGAGACTGTGGAGGAGAAGGCGAATGCCGCTGGCTTATGAACAGCAGCAGTCCATGTTGGGATGCACAGGCTGAGCAGGGAAAGAGTGCACTGAGACGTTAGGGCTCTGCTCCCTGGCAGGAGGCTTGTGCCAGTGTTGGCTCTCTACCACAGGAAGCCCTTTCTGCTTCTGAAACTTGGCAGGACTCGGAATATATGATGGAACAGCCCCACAGGGCATTTGTGTGATAAATGGATAAAGCTGGATAAAGTTATGCTCTGAGCTATTGGCTTATGTATGAGTCAAATCCAAACCAGACAGCAGCGATGTTTCATTCATTTTCTGAATATCCTACTGCGGTCACAGATTGTTCTGTCATTTATTCATCTTACAGTTGTGAGCAAAAGACAAAAAAAAAAATCATTGGAAAACAGTTTGTGAAGTTACAGCGCAAGCACATTTCATAAAAGCAGCAACAATGCATCAAAAACATGTTCTTATCTTTCAACATAATTTCATTTTTATAAATAAAAAAAAACTGTTCTCCCTTCCCATCTGTTTTAATATTTTTAGAAACATGATCTGTATAAGATATGCCTTACAATACAACAGGCTGTAGTGAAGTAAACTCTGGCCAATGGATTAAAATGCAAATAACTTTTCCTCCAAGAGCATATCTCATTTGTTTTGTGCTGCGCAGTTGGGCATCTAAATATGATTCATCCCCCGTACACAACTTGCAGTCCTGAATGGGTGTCTTGATCCCTCAGAGATCTTTTTTCTGTCTCTTGATGGCGATGATGAATTCTAATACCACCAACCAGCAGAGTCTGCTTCCTCACCCTGCAGTGATAAAGGAGAAGACTTATGAAAATGCATTATAGGGCCGTGTCTTCTCCTCCAACATGGCGACTGCTTATAATGCTGTAAACCTGATGAGGATTAGGCTGTCCAGTTTCAGTGGCCTTAGAAATATCTCTGGAAGTTTTTTCCTCTTTTTTCTGGAGCTGCTTCACTAATCCTTCTGGACATGACTTACTGAGCTTCTCCTCACTACGATTTTCCATCCCCGGCCTGAGAGCACAACATTTGTAACATTCTCCACAACTTGGACTGGGATTTTCAGGATTTTAGCTGTATGGGATGTGAGGAGGTTTGGTGAATGGGCCTCTGATAGAATTGCAAAAAAGCAGACATATGGAAGCGAAATGGAAAACTCAAGTGTGCCATGGTTTGTAAAGAGATGGATAGAACTGGGACTCAAGCCTCTTAGAAGAGCTTTGGTGTTAACAGTGAACATTTCTGCTTGTACAGTATATGAAGAAACTCTGTGACTGCAGTAAGTTCACTCTGTTCAAAACAAAAAATCAACAGCAGAGAGACTAACCTGTAGTTGATTTATGGAATTAAACCATCCTCATTCACACCAACTCATGTCTTTAAGCCGCACCTTCTCATTTTAAAAGTGCAGTGGGTAACAATTACCAACATCTTGTGTTCAAATCAGAGGTAGAAACAATCTCAAATTCCCATCCCCTTCCATGACTACAATATAGGTGACTATTTCAGTATTGTGTATGTGATATTTCTCTGTCTCCAACTTGACACACAGGGCTGTTTGTCTTTGCGTTGCTACCATATAAATGTATAAGATGGCAACACATATATGGCCATAGCGTGGTGATTCTCAGAATGATGATCCACATGCCGATATGGCAAGGATTTTTACGCCGGATGCCCTTCTTGATGCAACCCTCTCCATTTACCCGGGCTTGAGACCGCCATAGGGAGTACACTGCTTGTGTGCTGTGGATGGGTAGCCAACTACCTTCCCCCATTCCATTATGCTGATCAGCAAGGCAAGGCGAGTTTATTAGTATAGCACATTTCATATACCAGACAATTTAAAGTGCTTTACATAAAACAGTCAGGCATTACAGCAAGTTGACTTTGTATGTAATTGCGTCGTGTTTCACACTCAGTGAGTATAAACAAATTACAAAACTAAATTGTCATTACATATGCTGTAGGCTACAGTGTGTCATTTTGTAACATTTTTGGATGGCAGGGATTTTTCCAATGTCAAAAATGTGCCATGGCTCAAAAAAGATTGAAAAACACTGCCTTAGTGTATACAATATAGACATAAATGATTCATTCTAAAAGAATAAAAACCTAACAATTCATTTAGCAAAGTGATGGGAAAGTAATAGAAACAGAGATCTGACTTTTAGCTACAAACTGCGTCTTTAAAACATAGAAAGCTTACACAGTTTAGGGCAGGAGTATGCAACCTGTGTCAGTCTTTTGGGCATAACAAGTAGCTCCCAGTGGCTTTGCCAAGAATTAATGAACTCAAAAAAATGCAAGAAAAACGGCTGCAAATGTATTCTAAAACAACTGCAAAGTTATGATAAATGTCCCATATCTACAGTATGAGAAAATTTATGAATTTAGGAGAAAAAAAATAGTGGTGTCAATATTTATCTCATTAAGCACAATTAATCACATGACACATGATTAAATGAACACCTTTCTTGCCCATATGCTGTCAATGCACTTCATGTTGCCTTCTGATTAATACTGACACCACTAAAAACACAAATTTGCAAAAAAGAATGTTTAAAATTCATAAGAAATATGTTTATAAACTACAAAAAATGTAAAAAATTACCAGAAAAAAATAGCTAATTTAAAATACAAAAAGTTGTAAATTTATGGGGAAAAAGTCAAGCATTTATAAAGTACAAAGGTATGAGAAAAAAAAACTGTACAGACCGATTTGAACTTATAATTGAGCCATTTTACCTTAATTTGTTAGGTTTTGAAGCACCATGTCACTATGGGTAAAATTACAGGATCATTGTGTATGAGCTTTGATGACCATCTGGGCAATTGCCTAGAAGGAGCAGCAATTTTCCTGAATTATTGATGAACTGACAAACAACTGACTCAGCACCATGGTAATAGCTCATTTCACTTATCCCAGAATGGGCTAAAAACTCTTAAATGACTAAAGTTTGACCAAAACTAATACACATTTTCTTTAAATAAACAAAATGAGTGTTTTCTCTTGCAGCAGCAAAAGGAAACAGATCTAAACTCAATGTTATAACTGCGGTCTGCGATTCATAAACAGTGCCAAGCATCCCTGCTATGAAAGTCAAGCCAGCACCAAGCCAACTGATGATGCAGCTGCATCATTACCCGCACCGCGAGAGGCGAAAAACAGGAAACTCTTTTACCTTAGGCCTCACTTTTCATACGCCCTTCCACAAAATTCAATTAGATGAATGTTGTTTATGGGCAGTTCTGGCCCATTGGAATGTCATTATTGCTCCCTCTGTCGAATTCAGTATTAGCTACCCTTCAGTGAAGCTGGTCTTCCAAATGTCATGGAGCTTACGACTTAGGAGATGATTAACGGATGTTTAGAGATGCTCAATACACAGTTCACTGGCTACAGTTTTTAATGAGGGCCGGATGTAAGGCCTTTAATAAGCATGGACGATGAGAAATAACACTCAGAACAGACTGTAGTATTTGGGAACAACCTCATCACCTTAATATCAAACTCATAGATCAAATAAACCAGAGCTCTCACCTGGTCTCAGTTGTCAATATCCGATATGTGGTTTTCTACCTGCAAAGGAGAGCACATAGAGGTAGAGCAGGTTAACACCACAGATGTGATATACCCCTTTTTGTTAAACTGAGCACACGGGTGGTTTTTTTAATCTTTTCTAAAGGTCACCGCTGATATATGCTCAACAAGAGCGGCCACACCGGCAGTCTTTGTGGTACATTATCAGGAGGCATGATCAATGTGACCTTCAGGAAACAAACAAATCTCCCACACCGTGTCTCTGAAAAATAATCTGTTCCATTAGAGGAGGCACAAAGCTTTCATCAAGGCCGAGCTCTCTCACTGGTTAATGTCAAATAAATAAAGCACAATAAAGGAAATGTGGCCACAATGCACAGCAGAATCCATATCCAACTGGGGATAATTGCTTTGATGTCACCACTTGAAATGGAGTCTGGTTGTATCACTTAATTTATACTTTCTGTGCATGCTTTAAAAGCCCAAGTATAATCAGAATTATTTATTTAAATTCCTTACCCAGTTTTAGTTTTTTCAGCACAAACTCAAAGGTAAATAAAAAGTAAAAGCCAGATGCATTTTTCTTCCTTAAGCACCCTCAGCAAACATCAGTCTGTTTTATAGCTGAAGATCGTTTTCCATCAAAATCACTGGTGTAATAAATGTGCATTACAGCCGGGTGACACCAACTGGCTGATTGAATACAATCAATATGAGCTTTGTGGAAAGACTGATGAAGCTTGTGTCTATGTTTGAATTTGAGCTGAATAAATGTATTGGTTTGACTTTCTCCAAAGTCAAATTTTACAGTGGAAGATTGCGGGTTTTTTTTGTTCTGCATGGCATAATAATTTCAGTTTCATATTTTACAACTTCAAAATAATACATATTTGTCTTTTCCTGGGTCGTGGTGATGCCCCTCATTCTGCAACCAATATGGACACTGTCCTTTAACAAAAAACGCCCTACATGATCACTTTTATGACCAAGTAGTATGCCTTATATGCATATGTAGACATTAAATGACCTCTAGTGGTTGTAAAAATAATTACATGAAGTAACATGGCAGAGTTCACAGTTGCAGTCTGTATAAATTAGACCCTCACCTTTTCCTAACCATTACTCTTAACTTAGCCAAAACATCTTTGGCAACTAATACTAAAGTCATGAGCAACTTCTTCGGATGCTGAAGTGGATTGGCATCGACAACAAGGACTACCATTTGATGGCGCACCTTTATGCCAAACAGAAGGCTGCCGTCAGAATCAAGGATGGGCTTACTGATTGGCAGAAGATCTGCCGGGGAGTGCATCAGGGATGTGTCATGTCAAAAGACTTGCTTAATCTTTACAGTGAGATTAGTCTGAGAAGGCTCGAAGACATAGACAAGGGCATTGTGTTAAATGGAAGGAGCATCAACAACATCCGCTATGCAGATGATAGTGTCTTGATAGCGACATCTCCCGAAGGTCTGCAAAGGCTGCTTGATGTGGTGGTCGAGGAGAGCCAGGGTATGGGAATGGGCATCAACTGTGCAAAAACCAAATGCATGGTTGTGTAAAAAACTTCGCCTTAACCACGGTGCAACCTCTATTCCGGTACATCACCAATTGATCAGGTTTTGTCTTTCAATTACCTGGGATTGCTGCTTACTGCTGATGGTCGATGCGACAAAGAGGTCTGAAGATGCATTTTTATAGCTAAGGAAGCATACAGAAAGATGGAGAATGTTCTCAAAAACAGAACCATTAGCATCCCCCTAAAAACCCGACTTCTAAAAACATTTGTGTGGTGCAGGTTTACATACGGCTATGAAGCATGGATGCTGAACGTGAACTCTAGAGGATGACTTGAGGCAGCTGAAATGCGGTTTTACCGATGCTGTCTTTGCACTTCGTGGATGGACAAGGTAACCAACAAGGCTGTCCTTGAAACCATGGGCTAGGGAAGGATGCTTTTCACCACCATTCAACAAAGACAACACTCTTTTGTTGGGCACAGCATTAGGAAGCAAGGCCTGGAAGACCTGAGCTTATCAGGGAATCATTGCCATTGGCCGCGGTGGCCAATATATTACCTTCTTAAAGGCGGTTTTTCCAACTTTGACGCCAAGAGAGGCCTGGGACAGAAGCAGACAATGCCATTCCTTCCCAGCCTTCCCTGTTGTGCGCCGCCAACGTCGACACCGAAATCCAGCGTTCACCCAAGCTCAGCAATGAGCATGGCAGCAGAAGAAGAACACTAAAGTAAGTAAATTGTAAACCTGGAACCTTGAACAAGGTAGTGAAAGTAAACACAGCCAGCAGTGAGTAAAAGTCAAGACATGGAAGCAAACTTGTGACATTTTTTAGTATTGTCCCTCAATAACCTGCCCCTTCAAGTAGATATCAAGGTCCTATTTGCTGCACTTTTCCCACATGCTGACAGTTCCCACAGGTTTTTATGAAATGTTTGTAGCATGCTTTGACTAAATTAGCTTTAAGTATTTAATTATTGCAGTATCATTGTAACTCATCTTTTGCAGCCTTCTTCAGAACAGCTCATTTCAGTGCATGCCTCTTTATATGCTCCTGAGGATTTTGGATGTTGCTAATGTCACTGGCTAAGGTAAGCTGGCTAGTTCCTAGCTCAGGTAGCTAGCGTAGCCTGAGCCGACTAATGTAAATTTATCTGAAAGAAGAATGAAATAAAGAATCACTGGTGGACAAGGGTGTGTGGTTTCACTGGTTGATAGGATACGACTGGTTCCTGAAGTACAACAAGCACAAAAACAACTCTGAATGAGTGAATGAGAAACTGCTAATGGCTGCTAGCTGCCTTTGGTTCCAGTCAGAGTAAAACTGTAAAATAAGCTAAAATAATGTCAAACTAGGATTCTAGTGGAGGTGGATGACTGGAGAAGACAGCGATCAAAACCAGCTACAATCAAACAGGCCAACTATAGGCAGATCAACTCTGATCAAATAGCCAAGCTAATGCTAGTCGTTCATCTACCATCATGGCAAAAATAAAACAAAATAAGCCACAATGACACAAGACATTATCCACTGTGAATTAGTGAACCAGTTGGGAACAGGGATGTCTATTAGGGTGACTGCAATTTAAAGAAAATAATAATATAAACTGTGCTTGGTAAGCTAACGCCATAGTAGCACTATTAGCTCTGAAGCTAACACCATGGGCTCACATTCTGATCAGGGACTGAATCATCACAGTCAACAGCTTGGTGATGGGATGTACTGTAACTGAAGACCAGATCATTTGTCACTGACGTAGAGAAAAAGAACCCGGAAGAACAAAACTGGCTTCTGACCATTCTGCCGAAATGTTAAAATATAATTATTTCTATGTGAAGAGAGATTTTAATGTTTTTACTGTAGTCATATGACCCAAGTAGGCATTTTAGAAGGTTAAAACCCATAAATACACCAAGTTTGAGTGAATGGCACCTATAAAGCTTCTGAAACCAGGAAACAGCGAAAGGTGGTGACATCAATGGTAGATATACACTACCGTTCAAAAGTTTGGGGTCACCCAGACAATTATTTTGTGTTTTCCATGAAAAGTCACACTTATTTACCACCATGAGTTGTAAAATGAATAGAAAATATAGTCAAGACATTGACAAGGTTAGAAATAATGATTTGTATTTGAAATAATAATTTTTTCCTTCAAACTTTGCTTTTGTCAAAGAATCCTCCATTTGCAGCAATTACAGCATTGCAGACCTAACATAATTGCACAAGGGTTTTCTAATCATCCATTAGCCTTCTGACGCAATGAGCAAACACATTGTACCATTAGAACACTGGAGTGATAGTTGCTGGAAATGGGCCTCTATACACCTATGTAGATATTGCACCAAAAACCAGACATTTGCAGCTAGAATAGTCATTTACCACATTAGCAATGTATAGAGTGTATTTCTGATTAGTTTAAAGTTATCTTCATTGAAAAAAAGTGCTTTTCTTTCAAAAATAAGGAAATTTTTAAGTGACCCCAAACTTTTGAACGGTAGTGTGTTTCTTTTTCTCCCTTCTTTTTATTGGCTTTCTTATAAAGAACAGACAAACAAGAGCAAACAAATGGCAGGTATCAGAAAACCCCAACCTACCTGCCCTCATCACAGGCTGCTCAACTTCTTAGATGGACTGCAGTGAGTGTAAAAATGCCATCAATCTATTGCACAGAGTCCGGTCTCAAATTATCCATATTATTTAAAACAGGATGCTACTTCTCAGTAATACCCTCATCTTATCATGGAGGGTGGAGGCCAATTTTTCCAGTGGGAGTATTCTCAGGACCTCCTAATAGTAGTGAAAGATTGGTATTAGGGGATTGCTATTGAGAATCATTTTTCTTGCTATGTATAAAAGAATTTCAATAAGTCTGGTATTGTGCTTGTTCCATGCACTGTCTACTTTAGCTGCCAGAACACTTTAAAAGGGTGAAAGCACAAAAATCACATCCTGAAAAACTGCTCACTTCATCTTTCATGTCACTCAAAAATTTTTGTACTGACACACACTTCCAGGACACCCTGCATGTGAATATGAACTAAATTCAGTTACATTTAGTACAATTAAGAAAACGTAACTCTGACTTTCCCCCCTTTAGCAGCGGTGTACAACAGTCTGTGTAGAATTTTAAATAGTGTTTTAGATACAAACATATTCTGTGGTTAGGCTCTTACGATCATTTTAGTTGGAGGACTTGTTGCAATATGAGCTATTCTTTTTTAAACCAACTTTCAAGACTTTACTCTGTTTTACTTTCTAAATTTTAGATCGACATTTTGAATTAAAAAAAAAAAAAACTGAGAACACTGAAGAATGCCAAATAGTTATTTAAATATTTAGCATTTTCTAAGAGAAATGATATTTGGAAACCAGACCATCAATGACAGAGAAGCTCATTCCAGCCTGACGAAATCGCCCCGAGAATGCTCAGATCTCCTGATCGTTGATCTTGACCTTAAGCACAGCCCAGATACAGAGCCATCTAGGATGTGCTTAAAGTCAACGTCGGTGGCCTAGGAGGAGTAACTTTTTTGTGAAATCACAAATGTCCAGATCTTCTGAATTTTGACAGTGACCTTGACCTCAACCTGGATGCAGACCTACCTGAGGGTAACTGTGAGTGAGTTTCTTGAGAATTGAGGAGTTGTAGTATTCTTCTAAAATCGTGTAAGTGCCCAAATCTCCTGACGCTGCAGACACACCTGAGGATCATGTTGAGTTTGGTGAGCACTGGGGAAAATGCCTAGGAGGAGTAGCGATTCCCATGAAATGTGGGTGGACAGACTGGACAGACGACAGATGCCATGTCATCACATTAGCTCCTTTCGGCTTTGCTGGAATGAGCTAAAAATCTAAACAATCAAATCTATTTATTGGCTACTTCTTCACTGACCTCTAATGAAAGAAGCCTTCTCAGCTTCTGTCTGAAAAAAAAAAATCTCCTGGCTGGATCCAGACCAGAGTGTGTCAAGTTTGGTCTTAAATGCTCTCCTACATGTCTGGAGCCTGCTACTTTAATTATAGCCTGCAAGTGTATGTGTGCAAGCCTGCGTGTGGGCCCGCACGGAGGCTCGCCTCCACTGTTTGAGCCACGGTCGACAGGGAGGACCTGTCAGTCCGGGCGCCCTCACCATTCACTCAAGTGAAGCCCCGCGTTCTCTCAGATCTGTGGCCATGAATTATTCTGGAAGATTAGCTTTCAGAAGGCGAAGACTGTCTGCCCACTTGAGATCTCCCAAAGTGCCTTGCTCTGTCTCCCCCCAACCACCACCGTCAGCCCTGTCAACTCACCAGATGGTGGCTACCCTCCTCGTCATAGTCATCCTCGCCTCCGTCGGTCATCTCTCCCGCCTCCATCTCCATCGCCCCTTCTCCGGCCTCCTCCCCAGAGTGTTCGGCTGTCTCGGATACAGACTCCTCATGCAGAGAGTCGCAGTTGTCCTCGTACTTTCTCTGAGCATCTGAGAGAGAAAGGAGGGCACACAGAATCAAATTAGGCAGATCAATTTCTGTAGTTTTTATTAAGAGCAAATGATGCTGTCTTTGTCTATGTTTACAGTGATGCAGGAACTACAAGCTGCTTTTTCTAACATTCAACTGGACTATAATTTACTGTATTTCCATGTAGTATCTAGGCCATGAGCACCGTCTCCTGTACACATTGAATAGTTCCCTTCTTTATATAATCTGAGCAGCTCTCCACATCAACGGATATATATTTTTTTATCCATATAATCAAGACTACCACAAGTATCTCCTTTCCGCTTATAGCAAGTGTTTAACTGAATGCATGAATGCATAAACAGTGAAGGGACTATAAAACATGTTAATACACTGCTATTGTTTCCAAGGTGTTATACAAGGTGTTAAGGCTCTAAGAATAACTACTCATAATGGCTGATTAGTTTTGAAGCGCTGCTACCTAATCCATTAGGAATAAAATGGCAAGGAATCACAATTTGGAGGAACTGCACAGAACTGCACTTTTTGGAGCTAATACGGAATGGATATATAATTTCTTTTCTATAACGGTGGATCTGTGTATTTGTAGTCAGCTCAACCTTCTTTTTTTCTCCTATTTTAGTATATGAAGCTAATTTATAAAGCGTCACTGTTGACCTCACTGACAGATATTAGTGAAAATGAAACTTGTTTTGTAATCTAGACTTATTCGATTGAAAGATGAGCAAAGGTACTGTATAGTGCTTTGGATTTTTTCATCCCCAAGGACCCAGAATGTTGAAAAGAATTTAAAGAGCTTATTTTATCATTATTCATGGAGCCGTCACTAACTTCAGATTCAGTGTACAACTTAAATTTCAGAAGGTTAAAATGTTATATACACCTCAAGTCAGAATGCAATGATTTTCAAATCTCATAAAGCACGATATTATTAACAATTGAAAATACAAATGTTGAATGTAAGGTATTTTACAATTTCTTGAAAAATCGAGCTTATCTTGAATTTGATGGCAGCAACACATCTCAAAAAATACTGGCAGCCACCAGTGGTACCCCTCAGCCTGCAGTTGACCTCTGACCTTGACCTTGAATGCACGGTCAGCCAGATTCAAACTCCTCCAAGATTTTTCTTAGATACCAAAATGGGATTGATTTGAAAAGCCTACATTATGTCTTTCTCTTGTTATTGCATTTACAAGATATTGGTGGCGCTGCTGCCAGAAAAACTGACCACTGACCTTGACCTTAAATTCAAGGTCACCCAAATTTGAGTTGGTCCGAGATTTCTCATAGCTACAACTATGCTATCAATATCAAAAGCCTCCCTCATTTTCTTCTTGAGTTTACATGGTTACAAGAGTTATGGAAAATCTGACCTCTGACCTTGATGTCAAGGCCACACAAATTTGAACTCGTCTGAGATTTTTCATAGATACTACTATGGTATTGATTTGAAAATCCTACATCATTTCTTTCTCTAGTTATTGCGTTTACAAGGTAGGTGTTGACAGTGGGGTGATGACAATGCCCCTTCAGCATTTTAGAGGCTCAGGGATAAAAAGTAGGGACAGATGCAGCAAAAGCTTGGAAAGGAAAGTGGTACTAATAAGAAGCCACTGGAGGAACATGCTGCAACTGTAAAAATCTACAAATTGTGAAGCAATTTCAGAATAATGTTCCTAAATGTAAAATTGCTAAAACTTTTGAATATTCCATTCCATATTCTTTTACAGTATATACAGTAATATCATCAAAAGATTCAGAGAATCTGGAGACCTCTCTATTTAGAGGGGATTCGGCTAAAAAGCAATACTGGATGCCCATAATGTTTAGGCCCTCAGGCGGCACTGCATTAAAAACAGGCATGATTCAATTTTCCTGATTTATACTCATTTTTACCCTCTAATCACAAACCTCAGATCAATTTCTCAGTGGGAGAACCAGGAGTCTCTGTGATTTATTTGCTACTCAGTTATCATCAAGGCTAGCAGAGAGTGGTCCAGACTTTAAATGAATCTGCACAAGGTGGAAAAAATGCATAACTAGCACTTTGTGTCATGTAGTTTAAATGACCTTCACGGTAAGCATCAGTCTGAGCCTGAAAGGCATCTATAAAGACCTCTCATAAAGCGAGTCAGCATGGTGTTGACATCTGTCCGCCGCTATGACAGAGCGTTCTGCTGCTTTTATCTCCCACTGTGTCATAAAGAATTATGGCCAGTGTGTTCCCTCAATCCCCCCCCCCCACCACCACCTTCCCCAATGTTCCCAACTGGGCTCAGATTCTGCTGTCCACTTCTTACCGGACTCGGTTCTCTGCTGCTTTTCAATCTTCTCCAGGCGTCCAAGCAAAGAGTCAATCTTCATCTTAATCTGTGTGAGCTCTCGCTTAATAGTGTGGAGCTGGTCTGTCTTCACTGCTGAAGCACAGAAACAGAGGAAGGACACTCTTATTTGTGTACTTACTGATACAGATTGTATTGCATCATCTATTAATGTTCATAGAGTTGAGTTTTGGATATGGTCCCTCTGAGCCATGAAGAGCATCTTACGCTTGCCAACTGAGAAATTACCCGGCTAAAACTGTGGACCTGCTGCTTCATTTTGAAGATTAGTGCATGGCTTATGCCCACCATGCTGTGCACTGCTCAACTTTTATCCACTAATGCCAATATCTGAACGAGCTCTGTGCTGTCACTCAGTTACCATTAGAGCAGTCTGTAAACTACTCTGTTTGTATAAATGTTTTGATAGTATTTGCTGATTAATTACATATTATAGATTTGGTTACATCAAATGAAAATTGACTATTTCTTGCTGTTGCTGCATGCCTTTTGTCATGAATTGCCCCTTGGGGCAGAGAGGAAGACCCATGCGCTGAACCGTGAGTTTGTGAGATTTATTGAAGACAACAAAACATAAAGTCCAAACAATGCTCCAACACAAAATTCAAACAAACGAGTAAACTTACGGATTAGCGCACCAGAATGAGGACTGCGTTCTGGTGGAGATGAGAAAAGGGAAACTCAAGACTGCGGCAAGGGAAAATGAAAATAACCACCCTTAAATAAGGTCAGAAACAAATCATACAAGTAATGACAGGTGTGGGTCATATGAGCAGGCAGAAGGAAACAATGATTCATAATTGGACCAGCTGGGGGTAATGAGAGGGGAGCGACCAGAGCTGACAGCTGACAGGGCAACGCCCACACAGAGCACAAACCTGGAAACGCCACTGACAGCTGTCAAACCAGAGGGAGAACACACCAGTAGGAATATAAAGAATAAAATATCCACAAATGCAGACCGAGATACAAGATGGGCGCATGCTGGCTACTGCAACAGTTACTGCCATTTCTGGAGAAACCCAGGGAGCCAGTGATCCCGTGGCTGGAGTGGAGACAGGAGTTCGAGGAATATATCAAAGAGCTGGGTCTCCTTTGGGTTAATGGGAAACAGCGCAGGGCACTGCTGGCCTGCAACCTTGGCACGGAGAGCCGAAGGATCCTAGACTCGCTGGGCATGGAAGAGTACTACAAGGATGCCGTTGTGCGAATGACAGCGCACTTTGCGGAGAAGACAAGGGCCAGGGAGCTGCGGGTGAGGGAGGTTTTGGCGCCAGGACCGACAGGGCCAGTTAGCTTAGGGAAGCTAATGGCTCAGTCTGCGTCAACGGACAGGCTAGCTGACAGGCTAGTTTCACGCCAAAACAAGTCTGCGGGTGCCAAGCTAGACCTCGAGGCAGAGCCGGGACCATGTGTGGAGGAGTCCCTGACCACTGACAACAGCGGAGACGGTGTGACCATCGCGCGCCCTGAAGGTTGGTCAGGACCGCAATGGGTGGTGAAGCTGAACGGTGTGAGGATGTCCATGTTGATAGCCACCGCCGCCACGCGGTCAATTGTGAGTGAAGCCTAGGTTCGGAGGTTCACCCCCCGGATGCAGTGGAACTGCCAGATGACAGGAACTCCGGTACCGGCAGGAGCATCATGTTGGCAGTGCAGTATGGCAAGAAAATACTTCCAGCATTCCGGTTCCAGGTGGCATGCTGGGGTAAACATGGCATGGGGTGGGACTTGCTCAAGGAGCTGGGATTCACCCTTGAAATTGGTGGACAGACAGTCAGCGGCCCAGAACAAGTTCACACGGGCATTGTGGACAGTGAGAGTGAATATGGCTCCGACAGGGAGAGTGAATACAACACAGAGTGACACTGAGAGTGAAGGGGACCCGGAGAGCGTCGATGAGGAAGAGCTGGAGATGGAGAAAGAGCAGGGACCGGTATATCCTCCACCCATCGACCAGCCAGAACCGAAGTAGGTGGAGAAAGAGACTGAGCTGAGTGAGACTAACACCGGCGAGGCTTTTATGGAAAGTACTGACACCGGAGCGCCCGCTCCGCGCTCTCAGGGAGAGAGCTGCCAGGAAGAGGGGCCGGGACAAAGCGCAGGAAAGTCCCCAGTCGTTGAGGAGAACGAGCCAGCTGTGGAGCCCAGTCTGGTGTGGGACCACAGTGCTGACGGGTTGGACGTCGCGGTGTGTGAAGACGGCAGAGAAGGGCTGCAGCAGGAGTCAGCCCTGCTGTTGGAAGCTAAACAGCGGGAGAGTGGGACCATGCCGGCCGAGGGCTCTGGGGAAGGTCAGCAGCTGCACGACGCAGTGGGACACCTGGAGCGAGTGTACCAAGAATAGTGTTGAGGTGCCCGGGTTGGACAGTGGAGCTGACGAGAATGACACTGAATGCCCAGAAGGGGAACAGCTGCAGCAGGACGCAGTGACGCCGCAGTGGAGCACCGGGACCGTGAGTGCTGGAGGCAGCGGCGAGTAGCCGGGGTCGGAGGACAAGACCGGCAAGGGTGACGTCGTGAGCCCCGGAGGTGAGCAGCAACAGCCGTGCGCCATGGAGGTCGGGCAGTGCCTCAGTGCAGGAGCTCCATGCACCTTGGACGAGGGCGCTGGGCAGTATGGCGAGGCGCCCGAGGCGGTGGATGACGCCACCAAACAGGCTTTGTTTCTTCCTGAAGTGCGGCCACTGGGGGCCGGAGGGTATGGTGCGTAAGGCAGTTGGGTGCGGCTCGTTGGGCATGGAAGAGGCGGCGCACCGAACAGCGGCACTGCGGGTCCAGAGGGAAAAAGTGCCAAATGGTGGGTAAAGACATTTTCGCCAGGGAGGGGGGCTTCGACCCTGTGGGTAGACAGTGGCTAAGGACACAGATGCCATGGGGCTGCCCAGGTGCTCTGTGGCAGTGTGGAAGATTGCTGGGGTGATTGCTGGGGTCTTTCTGCAATTGTGGGGGTTCCCCCTACAGTTGAAAGTGCTATGAGATGACTGTTGTTGAGACATGGCGCTATATAAATAAAGTTTAAAAAAAAAGATGGTGGCTGCCCAGAGACATTGGGGTTACTTGAATAATCCATCTTGTGTAAATATTTGTGTATGTATATATGTGAATGTGTGTTTTGTTTGTATTGATTGCTGGTGTGCATGTGGGTGAGAATGTGAAAATGGGATTATTTTATGCATTTTAAAGAGATGTGGTCCATTTTAGTTGTTCTTTGTGTGAATGTGATAGGTTGTTTTAGTACAATATATTATTCCCCATGTTCTTAGTGCGTGATTCGGGTTCCAAATTTGGGAGGTTCAATGGTGTATGTGGCTTTGCATTTTTCTAAAGGGGGGTAGAATGTTGTGTATGAGAATGTGTGTATGTGAAGCTGTGCCCACCCACTGGGTGACGCCAGGTGGGCACGGCCCACTCTGCATATAAACCCCTGTTCTGTAATAAAGTTGAGAGAGTTAGCTGCATGAAGACTCGCCTCCTGCTCCGTCATTTCTCAGATGTAACAGACCCCCCACCCAATAGGAGCACAAAAATAACCCACCCCGGGTGGGTGGTGGTGGGGGAACAGGCTAGGAGGGAACAAAACAAAACCCCGCTCAGGACCCACACCAGGCAAAACCCCAACCATCTAAGCCCCCTGGACCGAAGAGCTGGGCAGTTCAGGTAGGCGGCCAAAGTCCCAGGCCTGGCAGATGGCAAGATGGAAAGAGTCGGGTGGCCTATCAGAGAACGCGGGCCACCCAACCCAGCGGCAAAGTCTGTCGGGTGGTCTGCCAGAGTTTTTTAGCCACCTGAACAGAAAGGGTGGTCCAGGAGGCGGCTGCCCATCAAGAATAACTAATGGCAGGCAAGATAGAGGAGTCAGGGAAAATGTCAGGGTGAGGAGAGGGAATCATGACGGCCTCGGGCAGAGGAAAGGGAACCACGACAACCTCGGGAAGAGGAGGGGGAATCATGATGGCATCTGGCAGAGGAGGGGGAATCACAACGGCATCTGGCAGAGGAGGGGCAACCACGATGGCATCTGGCAGAGGAGAGGGGACCACGATGGTTTTGGACTGCTCTGCAACACCCTCGGTGGTCCCGGACTGGGACATTGCAGCACCCACGGTGGCTCCGGGCTGGAGCGGAGCTGCACCCGCAGTGGCTCCAGGCTAGAGCAGAGCTTAACCCGCAGTGGTCCCGGACTGGAACATAACTGCATCCTTGGTGGACCCAGACTGGGCCAAAGCTGCAATCTTGGTGGACCCAGACTGGGCCAGAGCTGCACCCACGGTGGCCCCTGGGCTGGAGTGTAACACCCACAGTGGGCCCACACTGGAGTGCAGCACCCAAGTAGGTTTCAGGCTGGGGCGCAGCACCCATGGAGACCCGGACTGAGGAGGAGATGCACCCACGGAGGTCCCAGGCTGGGATGGAGCGCCCGCGAAGACCTCATACGGAGGGGGAGCAGCACCCACGGAGATGCCGGGCTGGGACGGAGCACCCGCAACAACCTCAGCTGGAGGAGGAGCAGCACCCTCCGAGGTCCTGGGCTGGGATGGAGCACCCACAATGACCTCGACGGGGGGAGCTGGAACCACGGAGATCTTAGGCGGTGAGGCCGGACCCACGGAGACCTCTAGCAAAGCTGGACAATCCTCGGTGACCCTGGGGAAAAACTCAGGCAAGAGAGGCAGAGAAACAGGGTCAGGGTCACCGGCAGCAGTGGAGTCCGGCGAGGTGAGCTCAGGTGCAGTTGACGGCTGCACTTGGCTCTCCCCACCAAGAGCCCTACAAGATCTCTCCAAAATTGAAACAATGAAAACAATAAAGATTGACATGGAGTGGGGCCTGCTGAAGAGGGAGATGGGCATTGGCACCAGTTTTCGGGAGATGGCCGTGAAACAGGAGCAGCAGCCGGGGACCGGGCACCTGCCAGCAATGGCTAACAACGCTGACCTGGAGTACCAGTTTCTCTGGCTCACTTGTCTGAGCTCGAGCTCCACCGCTGTCCAGAACTCCGTTGATTCTGGCAACAATGTCTCGGGCCCGGCCCTCTGGAGATCCAGCTCTGGCTCTGCTGCAGTGGCCCCTGCAGCAGGCATGGTGGTTGGTGCAGTTCTGGGACCCCCCAGCGAGGTGACCCATGCAGGTGGCTCGTCTGGCGTGGATCCAGGAGGTCAAATTTTTGCTGGTGCTTATTCCTACATAGCTGAAGCCAGGGGATGCTCTACCATTAGCACAGGCTTCAGGCAGGAGGCAGTGCTTTCCCTCCATCCAGACTGTGGCTGCGGGGCTGGAACCAGGTCCTCCAAGGCTGCAGGCTCCTCCATCGTCCGGCGGCTCAATCCTGGGGCCAGCGGAGACTCAGGGGGCAGAGGAGGAAACACGGAGAGAGCAGGTGAAAAGTCTTTAGCTGCAGCAGGTGGTGAGAGCTCACGGGACTGCGGGAGCTGAGCCTCACCACTGGGAATCAGGCAAGATAATTTATATGGTGGTAATAGAGAATGAAAAGACACTTGCCTGTGTTCCTGGGGCATGATGTTTTCTGCTGCAGCAGGTGTAGAATCCGCCCTGTTCGTGGCCTTAGCAGTTGTGGGCCCCTCAGTGGAATGTGGAGGAGTCGCCCCTGCAGACATGGTGACGAGCGGAGCTGGGAAGGAAACGGCTCACCTCTCAGCAGCAGGAGGAATCATCGAGGAGGAGCAGGAAACAGTAGCAGCGGAGAGAGAGGAAGCTGGCGGAACAGCCGGAGAGGAAAAACACAAAGGGGACACTGATGTAGGAGTCTTCTGCCTCGGCGAAGGAAAAACTGCTGCCTGAAAGGTGGAGGCGTTCCTCCGGCAGGATTTCCCTGGATAGCGGTGTTCTGGAGCAGGTGGAGCGGGAACAGGAATGGGTGCCGGAGACTGGTGAGGAGCCGATACTACAGAGGCCCGGGAACGCCTCCCCTTCGGCATGGGCCCAGGTTTCCTTGGGGAATTCCTCACCATCTCACTGTTCCCAAGTTTCAGCACCGCCACCAGAGAAATCCTCTTCACATCCTCAGCATGCTCCTGAAGCTGAGGGCACCAGCGCACAGCTGCCTCTGTGAGACCCGAGTACCACAATGTGTCTTTTGGGGTAGGACCGATGCGTGCTGCAGAGATTAGCCCATCCATCTCCATCAGGGCTTTTCAGCACTCCCACCCCAGGCTTATCAGGTGGCTGCACCCACCTGCAGAGTCTGTATGGACTGGGGACATGATTCGCTCCAGAGAAACAGGTGAGTGAAACAAAAAAAAACAAAAAACAAAAAAAACAAAAACCCACAACTCACAGCAGCTGGGTCTTTTACTGGCCGCAGTCTTCTGTCATGAATTGCCCCTCAGGGCAGAAAGGAAGACCCATGCGCTGAACTGTGAGTTTGTGAGATTTATTGAAAACAACAAAACATAAAGTCCAAACAATGCTCCAACACAAAATTTAAACAAACGACTAAACTTACGGATTAGTGCACCAGAACAAGGGCTATGTTCTGGTGGAGATGCGGAAAGGGAAACTCAAGACTGCAGCAAGGGAAAATGAAAATAACTGCCCTTAAATAAGGTCAGAGCAAATCATACAAGTAATGACAGGTGTGGGTCATATGAGCGGGCAGAAGGAAACAATGATTCATAATTGGACCAGCAGGGGGCAATGAGAGGGGAACGACCAGAGCTGACAGCTGACATGGCAACGCCCTCGCAGAGCACAAACCCGGAAACGCCACTGACAGCTGTCAAACCAGAGGGAGAACACAACAGTAGGAATATAAAGAATAAAATATCCACAAATGCAGACCGAGATACAAATGCAAATTAATACAAAATAAAAGTGTAACAAAACTAAGACATAAACAGGAAAACAGAAAACAGTACAAGAATAACAGAAACCAAAAAGCACAAAAGCCAACAAATATATAAATATAGAGAAAAAGCCATGAGACTGAGCAGGGCGGAAACCTACAGTGCTCAGCTCATGACATCTGTAATACAATGTAATTATGCTAATAGTTTTAATCATGAAGCAGTGACAGGAAATTGGTAGTATGGATTTACTTAAAAAACAGTAACACTCCTATTGTTTGTTGTGTTCTAAATGGGACAATGATTGCCAGAATTTAAAGTGGCAAGCCAAAAATCAAGGTGTGGCACACATATGCACATAGGTATATCACTTCATGCTTCATATGTATACCACTTTAGGCTTCACATCTTAGATTGAACAAAGAACTGGGTCTCTTTGGAGATAACAGGAGGATGTGAAAGTTTTGTCTTTGGTATGCAAAGAGACGGCCTGGGGGGATTTTCCTGGCCGCCAGAGGCTTTGGGGGGAGGTGTTAAGATCTGAAAGAAGATGCATTGTTACTTGGGATTAAATACAATGTGACTGTGTGCTTTGAAGTTCCTGAGGTATTTAAAGGACGAACGTCTGGGTTTCTTCCTCTTTTTCTGTTTTGCTGATGATGGAAGATGTGAATAAACTTGACTCGTGAGATAAACTCTGCCTCGTCATTTTCACATTTTCCACACTGGTGACCCTAAGACGTATCATGAGTGAAAGAAATTCCCCCGAACCAGCCGGGTCAGGGGCTCCCAGCCAAGCGTATGCCACTACCGTCCAGCTACCGGACTTTTGGCGAGACAACCCGCGCTCCTGGTTCCACTTGGTTGAAGCACAGTTCGCCCTCCGGGGGATAACGGTAGATGACACGAAGTTCTACCATGTGACTGCCAAGCTCGACAACCGCACGGCTTGGCATGTGCAGAGCCTTGTGGAGCAGCCACCGGCCGACGACAAATACGGCGGGTTGAAGGCTGCGCTCATACAGCGCTTCACTCTCTCAGTCCAGGAGAGAGCTGAGAGGTTCCTGGCTCTGAACGACTTGGGAGATGGCACGCCTGTTGACCTGATGGAGAACATGCTGAGCTTGAGGGGCTCAGACGGCGACGACTTCATCTTCACCCACATTTTCCTGAGAACCCTACCGTCAGCCACGAGAGCGGCCCTGGCCAGTTCGCCGTTGTTGGCCCAGCGGCACTTCCGCGCGCTGGCCCAGGAGGTGCACCGGATTCTCAACGCCAGCAAACAGCGTGCGGCCACCGCGGCAGCGACGGAGTTCGACGCGACGGCCGGAGATGGCGAGGGGCCAGAGACAGCGGTAGCAGACCCACTGACGACGGCGGCGGTGGGGGCCAAGGATCGCGGAGGAGACACCCTCTGTTTCTACCATCGCCGCTTTGCAGAGAAGGCACACAAATGTATATCACCGTGCCAGTTCAAGCGCTCGGGAAACGCCAAGACCGGGGGTCGGTAGCAGCTGCGGCCCTCGGTGAAGAGAACAAGCTGCTCTACTTGACGGATGCGCGTTCGGGGAGGCAATTCCTCGTGGACATAGGCTCCCAAGTGAGTTTCATCACGCCTACCTCCGCTGACCGGCTAGCGGGTCCCGGAGGTCACGGGGCGTCAGCAGCGAACGGCTCGGAGATTAAGACCTTTGGTGAGAGGAACCTGCTTCTGTCCCTACATGGCCGTACATTTGAGTGGACTTTTGTTATAGCTGCAGTGAGTTTCAATATGTTGGGGGCTGATTTTCTGTGCTCACATGGTTTGTTGGTTGATCTTGCTAACAGGCGCCTGGTTAATGCACTTTCTTTTTATTCTATTCCCTGTGCAGCCCGAGTGACCCCGCCCACAGCACAAGCCAACGTCGCAACGGCAAGCGGTAAGTTCCACACACTGCTCACTCAGTTCCCAGCACTCATGGTTCCCACATTTTCAGCAGCTGTCGCTAAACACGGAGTGGTACATTTTATTACTACCACCGGACCGCCCGTTTTTGCAAAAGCTCGGCGCTTGGATTCAGCTAAACTGACCATAGCGCGCGAGGAGTTTGCCAACCTGGAAAAGTTGGGCATCATCAGGCGTTTGAACAGCCCATGGGCTTCCCCGCTTCACATGGTCCCGAAAGCTGATGGCTCGTGGCGACCTTGCGGAGATTTCCGCAGGTTGAACAACGCCACAGCGCACGACCGCTACCCAATCCCGCATATCCAAGATTTTTCCGTTCATTTGGCGGGGGCGCGTGTTTTTTCTAAGATAGACTTGGTCCGCGGTTACCATCAAGTCCCAGTGCGCGCTGAGGACATACCCAAAACAGTGGTAATAACTCCGTTTGGCCTATTCGAGCTTTTGCGCATGCCGTTTGGGCTTAAAGGCGCTGCGCAGATGTTCCAACGCATGATGGACGCGGTGTTGCGTGATCTCCCCTTCGTATTCGTCTACCTGGACGACATCTTAGTAGCCAGCGCGTCCGAAGACGAACACGAAAACCGCCTCACGGCAGTTTTCCGAAGGTTGGGAGAGCACGGGTTAATAATCAACCCAGCGAAGTGTCAGTTCGAGGTGCCACAGATTGATTTTTTGGGGCATCGCGTCTCCCCAGAAGGAGCGGTTCCGCTGCCTGACAAAGTGCGCGCGGTAACAAATTTTCCCCAGCCGCAAACAGTCAAGGCGTTACAGGAGTTTTTGGGAATGGTGAATTTTTATAACCGTTTCCTCCCCCGCGCAGCGCAGCTCATGCAACCATTGTATGCCGCACTAAAAAAACAAAAACCCAAAAATAAGATCGAATGGTCTCCGGAGCGAGAGCGAGCATTCTCTGAGGTCAAAACAGCCCTGGCAAATGCTGCGTTGTTAGCATATCCAGACCCAACGGCCCGCATAGCGCTCACTACTGACGCGTCAGATGTGGCCATAGGAGCGGTCGTGGAGCAGCATGTAGCCGGGGCTTGGTAGCCGTTCGCCTTTTTCAGCAGGACTTTGCGCGATAGTGACCGAAAATACAGCGCATTCGACAGGGAGTTGTTAGCTCTCCACTTGGCCATTCGCCACTTCCAGTTCTGGCTGGAGGGACGCCGTTTCACCGCGTTCGTTGACCATAAGCCGCTGACATTCGCGATGGCCAAGGTTTCAGAACCGTGGTCAGGCCGGCAGCAGAGGCAGCTGGCCGCAATCTCAGAGTTTACTACCGATATTCAGCATGTGGCGGGTAAACTAAATGTAGTGGCAGACTGTCTCTCGCGCGCCGTGGCGGCCCCAGTCCGCGTAGGGATAGATTACGCAGCCATGGCCGCGGATCAGGGTAGCGACGCGGATGTGCGCGCGCTCCAGTCTGGACCAACAGGGTTAAGGCTGGAGAACAGGGTGCTGCAAGATGGTATGCCCCCCCTAATCTGTGATGTCTCCACTGGGTGACCGCGTCCTGTGGTACCGGCCGCGTGGCGCCGCCACGTTTTTGACTCGATTCATTCTCTGGCGCACCCGGGAGTGCGCGCGTTGGTCAAAATGGTGGGAGAGAAATTTGTTTGGCCGAGCCTGCGCAAACAAGTTAGAGAGTGGGCAGCAGCCTGTATGGCTTGTCAACGAGCCAAGGTACACAGACATACGAGAGCTCCCTTGGAGCCGTTTCACATCCCGGCTAAGAGGTTCGATCATGTTCACGTGGACCTCGTAGGCCTCCTCCCGCCGTCACAGGGGTGCACACACCTTCTGACAATGGTAGACCGCACCACGCGCTGGCCGGAAGTGGTCCCACTGTCGTCAACCACAGCCGAGGAGGTGGCGCGCGCGTTTTTATCAGCATGGGTAGCGCGCTTTGGAGTCCCGTCGGACATTACGTCCGATAGAGGTCCTCAATTTGTTTCCGAACTTTGGTCAGCAATGGCCCGCAGCCTGGGGGTAACGATCCACCGCACAACCGCGTACAATCCACAGGCTAATGGGTTATGCGAACGTTTTCATAGGTCATTGAAAGCAGTGCTCAGAGCGTCGCTTACGGATGCAAATTGGGTAGACAGGCTACCGTGGGTTTTATTGGGGTTGCGTTCTGCACCTAAAGAGGATTTAGGAAGCCTCCCCGGCTGAGCTAGTTTTTGCGCAGCCACTTCGGCTGCCCGGGGAATTTCTCCCAGATAATCCCGCGCCAGAATGCTCCCCGGCTCAGCGGTTGCAGAGTGGCACGGAATCGGGCACGCTGCCTGGCCCCGTTCACCACAGTTTTCCGCGCGTTTTTGTGCCTAAGGCCTTAAAAAACACGGAGTTTGTTTTTGTCAGACACGATGCTCATCGCCCACCGTTGCGACCACCTTATGATGGACCATTTAGAGTGCTGGAAACGGGATAAGCATTTTTTGCTAGATTTGGGGGGCAGGAAAGAAAAGATTGGCATAAACAGGCTCAAACCCGCCTTTGTGGTGGCGGACGAGGATGTGCTGTTGGCCAGGGCTCCTCGGCGCGGCAGACCCCCTAGGGGACATTCCCCAGAACACCCACAGGGATTGACTAACAATTCTCACCCTCAGACAGCAGCTCCCCAGCAGGACGGTGCCGCGGAAGTGGTAAAGCCCACTTACAGCAGATACAGGAGGAGACTGAGGCCCAAGCAGCACGTGGACTGATGTGTAATGGTTTATCATGACATGCAGACTGGACTGATGTGTAATGGTTTATCATGACATGCAGACTGTTATTCTGTTGTTCCATCTTAGACGTTTGGGGGGAGTCATGTGGCACACATATGCACATAGGTACAGTGGGGCAAAAAAAGTATTTAGTCAGCCACCAATTGTGCAAGTTCTCCCACTTAAAAGATGAGAGAGGTCTCCAATTTTCATCATAGGTATACCTCAACTATGAGAGACAAAATGAGAAAAAAAAAATCCAGAAAAACACATTGAAGGATTTTAATGAATTAATTGGTAAATTCCTCAGTAAAATAAATATTTGGTCACCTACAAACAAGCAAGATTTCTGGCTCTCACAGACCTGTAACTTCTTCTTTAAGAGGCTCCTCTGTCCTCCACTCGTTACCTGTATTAATGGCACCTGTTTGAACTCGTTATCAGTATAAAAGACACCTGTCCACAACCTCAAACAGACTCCAAACTCCACTATGGCCAAGACCAAAGAGCTGTCAAAGGACACCAGAAACAAAATTGTAGACCTGCACCAGGCTGGGAAGACTGAATCTGCAATAGGTAAGCAGCTTGGTGTGAAGAAATCAACTGTGGGAACAATTATTAGAACATGGAAGACATACAAGACCACTGATAATCTCCCTCAATCTGGGGATCCACGCAAGATCTCACCCCATGGGGTCAAAATGATCACGAGAACGGTGAGCAAAAATCCCAGAACCACATGGGGGGACCTAGTGAATGACCTGCAGAGAGCTGGGACCAAAGTTACCAAAGTAACAAAGGCTACATCAGAAACACACTACGCCGCCAGGGAAACAAATCCTGCAGTGCCAGACGTGTCCCCCTGCTTAAGCCAGGACATGTCCAGGCCCGTCTGAAGTTTGCTAGAGAGCATTTGGATGATCCAGAAGAGGAATGGGAGAATGTCATATGGTCAGATGAAACCAAAATAGAACTTTTTGGTAAAAACTCAACTTGTCGTGTTTGGAAGAGAAAGAACACCATACCTACTGTGAAGCATGGGGGTGAAAACATCATACTTTGGGGCTGTTTTTCTGCAAAGGGACCAGGACGACTGATCCGTGTAAAGGAAAGAATGAATGGGGCCATGTATCGTGAGATTTTGAGTGAAAACCTCCTTCCACCAGCAAGGGCATTGAAGATGAAACGTGGCTGGGTCTTTCAGCATGACAATGATCCCAAACACACCGCCCGGGCAACGAAGGAGTGGCTTCGTAAGAAACATTTCAAGGTCCTGGAGTAGCCTAGCCAGTCTCCAGATCTCAACCCCATCGAAAATCTTTGGAGGGAGTTGAAAGTCTGTGTTGCCCAGCGACAGCCCCAAAACATCACTGCTCTAGAGGAGATCTGCATGGAGGAATGGGCCAAAATACCAGCAACAGTGTGTGAAAACCTTGTGAAAACTTACAGAAAACGTTTGACCTCTGTTATTGCCAACAAAGGGTATATAACAAAGTATTGAGATGAACTTTTGTTATTGACCAAATACTTATTTTACCGAGGAATTTACCAATTAATTCATTAAAAATCCTTCAATGTGATTTTCTGGATTTTTTTTTTCTTATTTTGTCTCTCATAGTTGAGGTATACCTATGATGAAAATTGGAGACCTCTCTCATCTTTTAAGTGGGAGAACTTGCACAATTGGTGGCTGACTAAATACTTTTTTACCCCACTGTATATCACTTCATGCTTCATATGTATACCACTTTAGGCTTCACATCTTAGATTGAACAAAGAACTGGGTCTCTTTGGAGATAACAGGAGGATGTGAAAGTTTTGTCTTTGGTATGCAAAGAGACGGCCTGGGGGGATTTTCCTGGCCGCCAGAGGCTTTGGGGGGAGGTATTAAGATCTGAAAGAAGATGCATTGTTACTTGGGATTAAATACAATGTGACTGTGTGCTTTGAAGTCCCTGAGGTATTTAAAGGACGAATGTCTGGGTTTCTTCCTCTTTCTCTGTTTTGCTGATGATGGAAGATGTGAATAAACCTGACTTGTGAGATAAACTCTGCCTCGTCATTTTCACATTTTCCACAAAGGTTTTTTTCTTGTCAACATGTCTATAACATTTTTTTTTTATGACTTACAAGACATATCCATCCATCCATCCATCTTCTACCGCTTTTCCGGAGGTCCGGGTCGCGGAGGCAGCAGTTCAAGCAGAGAAGCCCAGACTTCCCTCTCCCCAGCCACCTGCTCCAGCTCTTCAGAGGGGATACCAAGGCGTTCCCAGACTAGCTGGGAGACATAGTCTCTCCACCGAGTCCTGGGTCTGCCCCGGGGTCTCCTCCCAGTGGGACGTGCCTGAAACACCTCAAGTGGGAGGCGTCCAGGAGGCATCCTAATCAGATGCCCATACCACCTCAACTGACTCCTTTCAATGTGGAGGAGCAGCGGTTCTACTCTGAGCCTCTCCCGGATGACTGAGCTCCTCACCCTATCTCTGAGGGTGAGTCCAGCAATCCTACGGAGAAAGCTCATTTCAGCCGCTTGTATCCGCGATCTCGTTCTTTCGGTCATTACCCAAAGCTCGTGACCATAGGTGAGAGTAGGAACGTAGATTGACTGGTAAATCGACAGCTTTGCCTTAGAACTAAGCTCCCTCTTCACCACAACAGACCGGTACAACGTCCGCATCACTGCAGATGCTGCTCCAATCCGTCTGTCGATCTCTCGCTCCATTTTCCCCTCACTCGTGAACAAGACCCCAAGATACTTAAACTCCTCCACTTGGGGCAGGAGCCTGTCCCCAACCCGGAGAGGACAATCCACCTTTTTCCGGCTGAGGACCATGGACTCGGACTTGGAGGTGCTGATTCTCATCCCAGCCGCTTCACACTCAGCGGCAAACCGTCCCAGCAAGAGCTGTAGGTCATTGCTGGATGAAGCCAACAGGACAACATCATCTGCAAACAACAGAGATGAGATCCTGTGGTCACCAAGCATGACACCCTCCATTCCCTGGCTGCGCCTAGAAATCCTGTCCATAAAAATTATGAACAGGACCGGTGACAAAGGGCAGCCCTGGCGGAGTCCAACTCTCACTGGGAATGACTCCGACCGAGTGTTGGCAATGCGAACTAAACTCTCACAACGGTCGTACAGAGACCGAATAGCTCGTAACAACAAGCCCGATACCCCATACTCCCGAAGCACCCCCCACAAAAATCCACGAGGGACGCGGTCAAATGCCTTCTCCAAGTCCACAAAACACATGTAAACTGGTTGGGCAAACTCCCACGAACCCTCAAGAATTCTCGAGAGGGTAAAGAGCTGGTCCGATGTGCCACGGCCAGGACGAAAACCACATTGCTCCTCCTGAATCCGAGGTTCGACCAACGGCCGGACTCTCCTCTCCAGTACCTTGGCATAGACCTTCCCAGGGAGGCTGAGGAGTGTGATCCCTCTAAAGTTGGAGCACACCCTCCGGTCCCCTTTTTTGAAGAAAGGAACCACCACCCCGGTTTGCCATGCCAAAGGCACTGCCCCCGACCTCCACGCAATGTTGCAGAGGCGTGTCAACCATGACAACCCAACAACATCCAGGGCCTTGAGGTACTCGGGGCGAATCTCGTCCACCCCCGGGGCCCGGCCACCAAGGAGATTTTTAACCACCTTGGCGACCTCAGCCCCTGTGATAGGCGAGTCATCCCCCTCGTCCCCAAACCCTGCTTCCTCTGTGGAAGGCGTATCAGTGGGATTGAGGAGATCCTCGAAGTATTCCTTCCACCGCCCGACGATATCCCCAGTTGAAGTCAACAGTGTCCCATCCGCACCATACACAGTGTGGACGGGGAGCTGCTTTCCCCTCCTGAGCCGCCGAACAGTTTGCCAGAATCTCTTTGAAGCCGACCGAAAGTCTTGTTCCATGGCCTCACCGAACTCCTCCCATACCCGGGTTTTTGCTTCAGCAACCACCCGAGCTGCACTCCGCTTGGCCTGCCGGTACACCTCAGCTGCTTCGGGAGTCCCACAAGCCAACCAAGCTTGATAGGACTCCTTCTTCAGCTTAATGGCCCCCCTCACCACTGGTGTCCACCACTTGGTTCGGGGGTTGCCACCACGAGATGCACCGACCACCTTGCGGCCGCAGCTCTGGGCTGCCGCTTCAACAACAGAGGTGGAGAACATGGCCCATTCAGACTCCATGTCTCCAGACTCCCTCGGAATGTGGTTGAAGTTCTTCCGGAGGTGGGAGTTGAAGACCTCCCGGACAGGGGCCTCAGCCAGACGCTCCCAGCACACCCTCACTATACGTTTGGGCCTACCAGGTCTGAATGGCTTCCTCCCCTGCCATCGGATCCAACTCACCACCAGGTGGTGATCAGTTGACAGCTCTGCACCTCTCTTTACTCGGGATTCAGTGTACCCCGCCCGGTATGGGGTTACCGGGGCCCCACCCTGGAGCCAGGCCTGGGGGAGGGGCTCGAAGGCTAGCGTCTGGTGGCCGGGTTTCCACCCATGGGACCCGGCCGAGCTCAGCCCGAAGGAGTTACATGGGTCCGCCCTCCAGTAGGTTCACCACCTGCAGGAGGGATCATGGAAGTCCGGTGCTATGTGGATTAGGTGGCAGTCAAAGGCGGAGACCTTGGCGGACTGATCCCAAGCTTTCTAAACAAGACATATCAAGAGCTAAATCACTCTTATGTGTCATGTCTCTTGTTTTTTTTTTTTTTGCTGTGAAAGTTCAGTTAAGCTCCACCCCTTGGAAAAAGAAAAGTTAAGACAGAGCGTTTTTGGTGATGCCACGATATGTAGCGTTGAGCCAATCAGGACTTGGTGTTTGAAGGAGGACAAAAATTTTTTTACAAGCAACTATAAGACAATGAAAGTTTTTTGTGCTGAAAAAATAGCATAACATACCATTTTAGACAATGGTATATTATGCTATATTATGCGTTGTATATTAGTGAACTTGGCATAGGAAGGTTTGGCCCAAGGGTTGGAGTCAGCCAATGGATGGAGAACTTCTCTGGGAGAGCCCACGGATCAGAATTAGTGTCCCCATACATGTCGATATTCACTGGAGTGAATCTTTAAAAGTAACACCTAAAACCATAAACTCATTGCCAGTGCTGACTAAAAATCCTTGATCAAGTGAGCTGTTGTTTTACTTAAAGACTCCTATACTAACTATTGCAGTTGTACTAATAGTTGTCCAGGTTCTAAGTTGTCCTAGTTTTAATTCAACTGGACAGAGTTTGACCTTGCATCCATCTTTTTTTTTGTTTTGTTTTTTATAAATCAGTTGGCTTTTAAAAAACATCCAATATTGGAAATCACTCAATTTAGCACTATTTTTCCTTCAGTGCCTCAACCAAGAAAGGTGGAATTGATTTAGATTGTTTTTTGTGTTCATTGAGCAGGATTGCTCAAAAATTATAATATATTTTTATGTAATATATTTTTAATGATTCTTCCCAATGGATTCTTTATAATGAAGCAAAATTTGATAATTCATTTCATGTTTCCACAAGTCAATATAACAGACTAATCAAAATTCTGAATCTGTGGACTCAGTTCATGTCTGGTGTGGAGGGAGTTCTCATTCTTGGCTGGCATATGCATTCTCAGTTTGCTCTGGATGAGAAAAGTGATGAAAATCAAAAATTAGGATCATACTGGAATTCAACAAGCTGTCATGAATTAACTAAAAAATATTGTTTGGACATAAATGAGGCTTTGCAGAGCTGTTGGGATTGAACTCAAACAACCCAATGAAAATGCTTGATTTAAAAGTATGTGGAAAATTTTAAATGGTAGAAATACTGCATCCCTTGAATTTAGGAGAAGAATGTTTAAATAATGAGGCACAAAAAATGTTTATATCTTCTCCTTCTTCTCGTTCGTCAGATGGACACTCCCACCTCTTCAATGAAGGCAACAGTATGCTACAGGTCCCCCAACTCGCCATAGAGCTTCCGGACCACTGGGATTGGGATGGGCCAGGTCCTCTCTCTGAGCACTTCATGCAGTGGGCAGGACTGTAGCAAATATTCTGCTGTCTGACTGACGGGGATTCTTGGGGTGATCATCCCCAACCCGGCAGCTCCCCAGGTGGTGGATAGGGGAAAAAGCCCCCAGATATGAGGGCTAGCTGTGATATAAGTCAGTCTTGCCTGGTCGAATAAGCAGTCCCGGACCAACTGGGGACATTCCTATCAGGACGGGGCAGGGTAACAGGTGGCACTGTTGCACTCTTGAAATCCCCCATGTGCCCTATGATGGGATCGTCATGCGAACAAGAGGCGTGTTATAACCTCTTGCCCCGGGGAAGGAAAACCCCGGAGAAACAAACCAGGGTTGGGGATGCTCATTAGCCTTAGTTGGCAAGTCGCTTACGAGAAGGAAACTCGGATAAGAAAATCAATGCCGAAGACGGATGCACTGGGTCCATGGCGCATAACGGCAGTACAATGCACTCACGTCATATGGAAAATGTTCATATAAGAATAACACGTTCAACATTCACACTTTGTCAGGATTTGTCAGGATTCTCCTCATATAGTTTAATGTAAACCAGACTCCTCTTGATAAAATTTCTCATACAGTGGATGCACCAGAAGCCCCTTGTCCCCAATCAAGTACAATTCCCTGTGACAGAACAACAAACATAAAAAAAAAAATGCATTTGGGTATATGAGGGCTGTTCCTTCAAGATTTCCCTTGACTAATTTCAGAACAAAACTTGGCACAGTTAGGTACCACCAAGGATTACAGACTTCTCTCATTACTTTATGTCACTGTGGAGACCTCACCTGTAGACGTCTGCAGGTTGCATCAGAAGCTATGACTTGACCTTGGAACTCAGCGTTTCTGTCATGGGCAGCGAGAGCGCGCCCCTCCCGTCTGGTCTCACATTCACCAACTCATTACTGCACCTGAGGCAGAAGACGCGCCTGCCCCTGCTCATCAGCCAGTGTACTGAAGGAGGCTCTTTCTGCGCATTCAGCGCTGGCTTGTCTGGGTATACTGCCCATCAACGGACAAGCAAGTTGTATTGACAAGTTTTGACACGTCATCTAATCTTGTTTCCCTCTCTTCATCAGGTTGCTGCCACCGTGCAGGTGTGTCTTTGGGACTGCGCACGCTCTCCTGCCACATCTCCACTACTCCTTGGCTTTCAACTTCCACCCAGTCAGGCACCATCAGGTCATTCCCCTCACCCTACTGGTTCGTCTATTTCCCGCTGGGGTCCTGCCAGTTCTTCCTCGGAACCCAAGTAAGTGGCAATTTGGCTTGCCCATTTCCCCTTACTCCGTTCCTCCACTCACAGCTCTCGTCTTCTCTCCACAGGCTGTGCATCTATTTTGAATATTAATAAACTTTCAAACGTGCCCATTCGTGTGGTTGATTTCCTGTGCTGTTGTATTGTGCACGTGAGCTGTCAGCTTATTTAACCATGACAGAACAAGCCAGCCAGGACCTCAGCTCAGACGGTGCCGCAGCACAAGAGCTGTCCGCTTTGGATCGCTTAGTGGTGATTGAGCACCAGCTTGCCGTTCTCACTCAACAAATTCAGAATATGATGTGGCTTTGGCCCAATGCGCCTCCTCAGGCTCCTCCTCCTCAGCCTGCTCCCCACACTACGGTGCGTCGTACTACCTCCGTTCCCACGCCTACCCCGTACGCGAGGGAGGTGGGGAAATGCAAGGGCTTTCTTATTCAAGTCCGTATGTATTTGTAGCAGGTCGGGGAGGAGTACCCAGGGGATGTGGCTAAAATTCAGTTTTTCACTCTGTTGCTCAAAGACCGAGCCCTTGAGTGAGCACTGTCCACGATTGATAACCCCAAGGGGCGGCAGTATATGTCTGAACAATTTGTGGACGCTTTCTCCTGCGCGTTTGGCCATACTGAGAGTCAGGGCAACATTATGAGCTGCCTGATGACGTTCCGCCAGGGCACTCGGTCAGCAGCCGAGTACTTGGTGGAGTTCCAGGTTGAAGCGGCTGACTCGGGGTGGAATGAGGTTGCTCTGTGCAGCGCGTTCCTCCACGGGTTAAACGCTCAACTTCGTAACGATCTGGCGGTTCACCCTGTCCCTGAGACTCTCCACGGTCTTATAGATCAGGCTGTAGGATTGGACAACTGGTATCGTGAGTGCGCGAAGGAGCGCAAGTCCTCCTCTCGACCGCATGCTGAGGGCACGCCCGCTGTGGTTACTAACACTGGTGGCGCCGGCTCTCCGATGATGAGTGAAGGTGAAGGGCTGGTGCGTGCGCGTACTGTGGCTCGCTGCACCACAGTCTGGACGAATGCCGCCAGCGGCCAAAAGACGCGGCCCGTCAGTAACCACGGGGGGGTCTGGCGGGCGGGACCAAAACTACTCCCCCCGGTAATTTTTCAATCTCAGCCCTTGTGCAATTGCAGGGGGTTGAGAGGAGGACTACGGCATTGGTTGATTCGGGGTCTGAGGGTAATTTCAGCTCTGCCCAATTCGTTCGGCAGGTGGGTATTCCCACACTTAAATTGGCCCATAACCAGAAAATCACTACCATATCTGGCCGGGAGGATGCAGTGGTCACTGAGAACACGGTGCCAATCTCCATCCTCCTTTCCGGGAACCACTGGGAGGAACTCTCGTTCCTAGTTCTTCCTATTTCATCTTCCCCGGTGGTTCTTGGTTACCCATGGCTCCGGAAGCATAATCCAATAATTAACTGGGAACAATTGCATGCGTTCAGTGGAGTGTTCCCCTTCTCTGTCTGTCTCCCTCCCTCTGGTCGAGCCGCCGGACCTCAGCCTCGTTCCCCGGGCACACCACGATTTGGGGGAGGTCTTTAGCAAATTGAGAGCGGTGTCGCTACCACCTCATCGCTCTTATGATTGTGCTATAGACCTCGTCCCGGGGGCGAAGCTGCCGTCCAGTCAGCTGTACTGTATTTCTGGTCTGGAGAGGGAGGCGATGGAGAAGTGCATTAAAGAGTTGCTGAATGCCGGCCTTATTTGGCCATCTTCGGCTCCGCTCGGAGCTGGATTCTTCTTCGTCGGGAAGAAGGATGGCTCGTTGCGCCCGTGCATCGACTACCGTGAGCTCAACGCAATTACTACCAAAGACAAGTACCCTCTGCCTTGGACTAATTCCGCGTTTGAGCTCATTCAGTGCTCATGGGTTTTCACCAAGTTAGACATAAGAAATGTGTACCATTTGATCCGCATTCATGAAAGTGACGAATGGGAGATGGCGTTCAAAACCCACAAGGGGCAGTTTGAATATTTGGTGATGCCATTTGGGCTCACCACTGCCCCCGCCGTCTTTCAGCGGTTAATTAATAGTTCGACACGCAGCTCCAGTTCGTCCTCAAGGTGGACGCATCTGATTTGGGGGTAGGCGCTGTGCTGTCACAGCGCACACCCTCCGATCAGAGGCTCCGCCCGTGCGCATATTTCTCTTGGTGGCTCACGCCGGCCGAGAGGAATTATGACGTGAGGGACAGAGAGCTGCTGGCCATTAAGTTGGCATTGGAGGAGTGGAGGCATTGGTTAGAGGGGGCTATTCACCCCATCGTCGTGTGGACCAACCACAAAAACCTCGAGTATTTGTGTTCGGCCCGCCAACTTGACGCCAGGCAGGCTCGTTGGGCTCTGCTTTTTCAGAGGTTCAACTTTTCCATCACATACTGGCCTGGCGCTCGGAACACCAAACCGGACGCGCTATCACGCCAGTTTGATTCCAAGGAGGTAGCGCTCCCCCCCCAAACCATCATACCGCCTTCTCGTGTCCTTGGAGCCCTTACTTGGGATATCGAGCAGAGGGTCCGCCAGGCCCAGTCCCAGGAGCCTGTGCCAGTAAGGTGCACCCGGAACCATCTGTACATCCTGGCCCTCCTCCGCAGTGATGTCATCCAGTGGGGTCACACCAGTCGCTTCGCTTGCCATCCTAGAATTGCTCGGACTGTGGACTTCGTCCGGCGAGCGTTCTGGTAGCCCATGCTGCGGCGAGACGTACGGGAGTACGTTAAGGACTGCCAGACCTGCATCCGGGGGAAGTCGGAGTCCTCTCCCCCATCTCGTCTCCTCCATCCCCTCCCCACCCCTGGTCGTCCATGGTCACATATTGCCGTGGACTTCATCAGCAGACTTCCCCCCTCCCGTGGCAAGACGGTGATTCTTACCATTGTGGATCGCTTCTCCAAGGCGGTTCATCTGGTTGCTTTCCCGGAGCTCCCCTCGGCCTTGGAGACGGCGGTCCTGCTCACTGACCACGTTATCCGAATCCACGGTATCCCCATGGACACTGTGTCTGACCGGTGTCCTCAATTCACGTCCCAGGTCTGGAGGGCCTTTTTCCGGCCCTTGGGAACAACGGTGAGCCTCTCTTCCGGTAACCACCCACAAAGCAACGGGCAGGTGGAGCACGCCAACCAGTCATTGGAGGCCGCCTTGCGGTGCATAGCGGTCGATAATCCTTCATCTTGGAGCACACACCTGACCTGGGTAAAGTATTCAATGAACTCAGCCGTCTTCACTGCCACTGGACTCACGCCGTTTGAGGCATCGCTGGGGTACACGCCGCCGCTCCTACCCATGGCCGAGAGGGAGTTCACGGTTCCGTCCATGGGGGTCCATGCTCGTCGCTGCCGGCGCATCTGGAGGTCTACCCGGGCCGCCCTCGCCTGCTCCACGGAACGCACCCGGGCTGCTGCGGACAGGAAGTGGGTCCTTGCTCCCAAGTATGTCGTCGGGCAGCAGGTCTGGCTGGTGGCGAGCCAGATTCCTCTCAAGGAGAGATCCAAGAAGCTGTCCCCCCGCTTCCAGGGCGCATACACCATTTCATGGGTGATAAATGACGTGTCGGTCCAGCTGAAGTTGCCGCCAACCCTGCGGGTGAACCTCACGTTTCATGTCTCCCACATCAAGCCCCTCTCAGCCAGTCCCCTCTGCCCCCCCCCCCCGAAACCGCCTCCTCTTCCTCGGATCATCGACGGCCACCCCGCCTACACTGTTTGCTGTATCCTGGATGTTCGGCATCGGGTCCAGGGCCTTCAGTATCTGGTGGTCTGGGAGGGCTATGGCCCGGAGGAACGTTCCTGGGTTCCTACATCGCGGGTCCTGGATAAGGAGATGCTCCGGGCCGACCACCGAGCTCACCCAGAGAAGCCCTTTGGACCACCAGGAGGCGCTCCTAGGAGGGAGACCCTGTCATGGGCAGTGCCCCTCGCGTCCAGTTTCACATTCACCAACTCATCACTGCACCTGAGGCAGGAGACGCACCTGCCCCCACTCATCAGCCAGCGTACTTAAGGAGGCTCTCTCCGGGCATTCAACGCTGGCTCGTCTGGGTATATTGCCCGTCAATGGATAAGCAACTTGTATTGACAAGTTTTGACATGTTGTCTAATCTTGTTTCCTTCTCTTCCTCAGGTTGCTGCCACCGTGCAGGTGTGTCTTTGGGACTGTGTGTGTGTGTGTGGTGGGGAGGGGGTCAGAAAGGATTTTGTAGTCACAAGATCATGTTTCCGTTTGACATGCCTCTTGGTTTTGATGGCCTTTCGCAGTTTATGCAGCAGTGAAGCATAGTAAGTCCCAGTAATTGTGGTACCCTTTGCCAGGACATTCATCATTCAATACTCCATGCTGAGCATGACCTTGACTGCTGAGGGTTGGACACATGCCTTCTTCAGAGGTGGTGAGTCATAACACATCCATTGCTTCTACTGGACTTTAGTCTCTGGATCATAGTGATGGACCCATGTTTTGTCCTGTATAACTATTTTGTTGAAGAAGTCCTCCTGATTTCCTTGGCACATGGCCAAAAGAGCCTGGGAGCATATGACTCGTTGCTGCTTCTGGAAAGGTGTGAACAACCAGGGAATCCATCATGCAGAAAACTTCTGCATGTGCAAATAGTCATGGATGATTTTGTTCCACAGACCCCCATACTGATCTTGAAATCTTGGCAACTTGGACTAGTTCTTCACTTCAGCTTCAATCCTCTTCACTCCCGATGGAGCATAAGGCACTGACAAACTTCCTCCAGGCATCTCTGTCTTGGGCAAGCCAGCTGATCTCATTCCAGGTCTTACCTGCCTCCTTTATTTCATTTTCCACAGTTCTTCTCAAGTGTCCAGTGGCCTGCCCCTCTTCCTTTTCCCAGGTGGTACCCATCTTAGAGCAATATTTGGATGTCTGGTGTTGTTCATCCTAAGAACATGCCAAGCCATCTCCATTTGCACTGTTTCACTTCCAGGATGATGCTGCTGATGCCTGTCCGTTTACTCACTTCTTTGTTGGTGACCCGTTGTTCCCAATGAATCCTGAGGATCCAGTGAAGACATCTTCCCTCAAAACCTTTCAGTTGACTTTCAATCTTCTTATATGTTCTCTGAGTTTCTGAGGCATAGAGAACTAATCTTATATTGGATTCGTACATCTTCAACTTGGTCTTTGTTGTCAGATAGGAAGATTTCCAGATATTCTACAGTCTATTAAAGGCTTGTGCTGCAAGACCTATTCTTGTAGTAATTTCTTTCTCAATATTGATGTTCGCAGAGATACAACTACCAAGGTACTTGAAGTGTTCGACTTCTTCAAGCTCTGTCCCTTGTATGTTGGTCTTGGACTAGCTGGTGAATGGTTATGCAACGATCCTCCAAAATGGCGGCCTCCACTTGGCAGATGGCGTCTTCATCAATGGCGCACTGTGGTCACCGGGGAATGGGAGTCATTTATACCGATGCCAGTGCTCGACTACGCCATATAATGGGACTTCCTCCCCCATAAGTCTTTTTCATCTCATCAAAGATCTGCTGTGGTATGTGGCCTCTAAAGTACAAGAACCTGATGATCACTCTGCATTCAACTGGTTCCATTGTCACACCTTACTCCACCATAGCATCTGTAAAAGAGAAGCTCTTAGGAGTTTAGTGCTGTAAATTACTGTGTGACCTATAGAGATATGGATCATTATACATGTGCAATTTCAGTCTCCTACAATCAATGGAAGTGAATCAGGGGAAATCTTTAATGAGCAGCCTTCATATACAGTGGGGAAAAAAAGTATTTAGTCAGCCACCAATTGTGTAAGTTCTCCCACTTAAAAGATGAGAGAGGTCTCCAATTTTCATCATAGGTATACCTCAACTATGAGAGACAAAATGAGGAAAAAAAAATCCAGAAAATCACATTGAAGGATTTTTAATGAATTAATTGGTAAATTCCTCGGTAAAATAAGTATTTGGTCAATAACAAAAGTTCATCTCAATACTTTGTGATATACACTTTGTTGGCAATGACAGAGGTCAAACGTTTTCTGTAAGTCTTCACAAGGTTTTCACACACTGTTGCTGGTATTTTGGCCCATTCCTCCATGCAGATCTCCTCTAGAGCGGTGATGTTTTGGGGCTGTCGCTGGGCAACACGGACTTTCAACTCCCTCCAAAGATTTTCTATGGGGTTGAGATCTGGAGACTGGTTAGGCCACTCCAGGACCTTGAAATGCTTCTTACGAAGCCACTCCTTCATTGCCCGGGCGGTGTATTTGGGATCATTGTCATGCTGAAAGACCCAGCCACGTTTCATCTTCAATGCCCTTGCTGATGGAAGGAGGTTTTCACTCAAAATCTCACGATACATGGCCCCATTCATTCTTTCCTTCACACGGATCAGTCGTCCTGGTCCCTTTGCAGAAAAACAGCCCCAAAGTATGATGTTTCCACCCCCATGCTCCACAGTAGGTATGGTGTTCTTTCTCCTCCAAACACGACAAGTTGAGTTTTTACCAAAAAATTCTATTTTGGTTTCATCTGACCATATGACATTCTCCCAATCCTCTTCTGGATCATCCAAATGCTCTCTAGCAAACTTCAGACGGGCCTGGACATGTACTGGCGTAAGCAGGGGGACACATCTGGCACTGCAGGATTTGAGTCCCTGGCGGCGTAGTGTGTTTCTGATGTAGCCTTTGTTACTTTGGTTCCAGCTCTCTGCAGGTCATTCACTAGGTCCCCCCATGTGGTTCTGGGATTTTTGCTCACCGTTCTCATGATAATTTTGACCCCACAGGGTGAGATCTTGCGTAGAGCCCCAGATCGAGGGAGATTATCAGTGGTCTTGTATGTCTTCCATTTTCTAATAATTGCTCCCACAGTTAATTTCTTCACACCAAGCTGCTTCCCTATTGCAGATTCAGTCTCCCCAGCCTGGTGCAGGTCTACAATTTTGTTTCTGGTGTCCTTTGACAGCTCTTTGGTCTTGGCCATAGTGGAGTTTGGAGTCTGACTGTTTGAGGTTGTGGACAGGTGTCTTTTATACTGATAACGAGTTCAGACAGGTGTCATTAATACAGGTAACGAGTGAAGGACAGAGGAGCCTCTTAAAGAAGAAGTTACGGGTCTATGAGAGCCAGAAATCTTGCTTGTTTGTAGGTGACCAAATACTTATTGTACTGAGGAATTTACCAATTAATTCATTAAAAATCCTTCAATGTGATTTTCTGGATTTTTTTTTTCTCATTTTGTCTCTCATAGTTGAGGTATATCTATGATGAAAATTGGAGACCTCTCTGATCTTTTAAGTGGGAGAACTTGCACAATTGGCGGCTGACTAAATACTTTTTTGCCCCACTGTATGTAGTAGCATACTCATGCAACCTCAAACAAGAAATTTCAATCCTTATCCACCTTATTGCTGGGGGTGTCGTTGTACGAACGATTATGGGCAGAGTGTCTGGTTTCGGCAGAAGTAGTGTTAAATCAGTCAGTAAGAGTGGAGTGGCAGGCGCATTTAAAATAGTGTTTTTTAAAGTTTTTCAAATTCATTTTAATGTAAAGTCCACATATGTGCTTTGCACTCAAGTGGCAGCTATTTTCAGCACTTGTAGTTTTTGTATTTTTGGATGTTTCTGCGTAGTTCTGGTACTTGCTGCTGTTCGTGGTGTGAGGCTCCTCACAGATAAGCACAGCTAAATCTGTGGCTTCAACAGCAATGAGTAGATCATGCACTGAAAACTAAAGGATTGTTTATGTGATCGGTGGTACAGACACAGCAGCACCAGGTATGTGTTCACTTGTATGAATGTCACAGATCTGATGTTTTACCCCGAATTTGACACACTCAAGCACAGTGTTTTGGTTCTTTGTGGCTCTGACTAGACTCTATGTCTGCTCTGAGGTAAATTTGATTATGTCCAACATATTTTAACAAAATGCAGCTGACTTTATTGCAGTGGAGACACTGATATCGGAGCTTTTATTTGTTTACAGCGTTAGCATATTAGCAGCGGCGCTAACAAACAGAGCTACAATCTGCCAGGCCACTTTTTAAGGTCATCTTCCTATCCCTAGATAGTCATGGGAAATGGTATGATTATATTACTGTTTTTGAGGCGCAAAAGGCCATGTTCCCACATTTCTTATGCCGAAGTCATTGTTTTTTAAAAAGGAAAAGTGTCCCGTTTCAGTGACAACCATATGTTCTAAACTAGTACTGAAAGCTGCTACTATAATTCACGCAAGGCATCATGGGGCCTAGGAATAAGGTGGATTGATTCTTTTTTTTTTTAAACTTTTTCTTCTGTGTGCTACTTTTAAGTTCAGACACTCAAACTACTTGAAAGGCAAACTTCTCATCGTATACATCAGATTTGACAGTAGTACGTTTGTACTTCATTTTTTGCTCTCCAGGCATTCAGGAACTTGTGCTGAACTTCATTGGACTTGTCTGCGTATGACACTGATATTAAATGTCGAACCTACAGGGGTCCAAATCAAGCTTTGAGATGTGACGACTCCGGGGTCAGGACAGGAATAAATAAGTGGCTTGCGGCGTAATCGCCCATTACCCATTATTCCTGTCTGATGATCCAGGAGTGTTAATGTAATGCTAAAACTTGTTTGTCATTACCTCTGCTCATAAAGCTTCAAACTATCCCAGAGAATATCAATGTGTCTCACGACCATTTTAACATTTCACAGACTTGCAGTGAACATTGCTTCACTAACGGCACAACGTGAGAAACTGAGGCCACAACTTTCCCTCCCACAGCTTCTGTTTACTGCCTCATGAATAATTGCACTCCCCTTTTTCCCCCCGCTTCGCTTCGGCTCTCTGTATCCTCTCTACAGTACTAGTCGGAGGTTTGAGTAAATGAAGCATGTCCAAGTTTGCATCCTAACCTTGATATGTCAAATAGAAATACACTGAATAACAGTCGCTGAAAAAGAAATGAATTAACTTATCGGGGAAAACGTCACAACCAATTCAATCTGGTGCTGAAATGAGAGTGTGCTCCTTAGCAGATTAAAGTATTTAGATAATAAAGTCAAAAGATAATATCATTCCTTAACCCACAGCAGCTGAAATGTGTCATCACTGGAGAAGAGGTGGAGGGTGGTGGTGGTGGTGGTGGGGGTGAGAAAACACACACCAGAAGTTGAGAGGAAAACATAAAATTCTCTGTGACACCTATCAGATTCTGTCAGGCTGGAAAGAGGATGGATAAGCGCTCGGTAAACACACCCACGGGTTCCTGTAAAGCTTGGGCTGGAAAAATCAAGAAACACGTACAAAATGAAAAAAGAAAAAGTGTCTGCCATCATGTCTGCGTGTGGTTCTTTAAGTTAGTTTCTCTGATGTGCATTTACACCCACAACGCATCACAATGCAAAGCCTCACTCCAATGTGTCGATGCATAAAACATAACCACCTACATTTAGAGAAGATGTCAGTGTGCAATAAGATAAAAAAAAATGACACATTACCTTGCACTGAACTACATTTCCACATAAGAATTTTTTCTAATCTTTCAGCAGAATAAAGGCTGAAAAACAACACAACAGCTGCCCAACTAGGATCCAACTCCCGCTCGAAGATATTTGTCAATGTACGGATGATTAATGTTTCCATAGAAAGGAGAGAAAAGCAGCCACTTTGGAAGAAATTCATAAGTAATGTGTGTGGAAATCCACAAGACTTGTTTAGCCAACAGCCCTAAAGCAGAAAACTGACCTTTCTGGGGGAGCAAAGCAGTAGATACACAAGTATATATCCCTACGGAGGACACACTGAAGTGTCTCTATCTCCTCCTCAGTATCACCTCTTTCGATTTGCACAAACCAACATCCATGACTAGGTGCACATATGCGCTGCTTTCCCATTTCAGCATTATCTGAGCTCACTCCGGGCAGATTACTAGTCGTCCTTTGATGATAAGAAAATGTGGAACAGTTTCTAATTTATCGGGGCCTCCAGGCTTTTCTTTTTTCTCTTTCTTTTGTGCTGTCAGTTGCTTAAGCTGGAGAGAGAAAACATGCACACCATAATCCAACATTGTATCACCAACACAGAATCTTTAGATAGCTCGGTTAGAGGAAGAGGGTGGAAGGAAAGTGACATTGTTATTTAATAAGCATTAGGAACGATTTAGGGAATGAGTAATGGGTCTAATTTTAGGTCCTCATGATGTAGTGCCGATGTTTCATCTCAGGGATAGAAAGAATCTCAGCTGTCGCTACTGCTTGGCTATTTAGATTAAACCGGACAAAGGCTTTTAAGTTGGGCAGCACTGGTGTCATTCTAGCAGTTGAAAAGTTACAACTTTGCACGTACAAACATTACAACTTTTGGGGTCTTTTCCTTCTCATTCATATTATTGCATCTATTTTACAAAGCACGCATTAAGCAATGTTATTAGTATTTATTATGTTATTATTACAATGTAATAATTACAATGCTATTAGTATTTGCATCCTAAACTTTTACTTTAGTGGGTCAGGAGGGGGGGCTAGGTGGATATGTAGCCACAGGCGTAAATCAAGGGGGGAATTGGGGGCATGCCCCCCCAAACCTGGAAGAAAGAGAGAATTGCACCCCCAATCTCAACATAAACATTTATATATCATGTTACATAGTAACTGAATAAAATGCATTTGAAGCATCAACGGTTAGCCAAAATGCAAAACTAATATGTTTGTGGAAATTTGCATCTTTTCTTTTAGATCTTTTAGAACTTTTTTTCTTATAATTTTTTTTTTAAATATCTGCAATAATTTACAATTTGCAAAGATTTTGGAATTTTTTTCATGTCTATCTGTAACTTTTTTTCTAATTAATTTGGAACAAATTTTTCACCAAAATTTACAACTTTTTACTCATTAATTTGTACATTTTTTCTTATAAATTTGCTACTATTTTGCAACTTTTTTTTCATTAATTTGCAATGACTGGATTTTTTTTTTCGTATATATGCAACTTTTTTCTCATTAACTAGCAAGTTTTTTCTTGTAAACTGATGACTTTTTCATGTGAATTTGCAACTTTCTTATTAATTTGTAATTGTGCAACTTTTTCTTCAAACTTTCCAATTTTTTTTCACTGAAATTTGCAACTTTTTTCTTGTAAATTTCTAACTTTTTTCTTATAAATTTGCAGTTTTTTTCTCAAGTTTTCAAAGGCTTTCTTGCAAATTTGCAACTTTTTTTTTATTAATTTGGAATGATTGTACAACTTTTTGATTCTAAATTTCATTTTTTTTTCACAGAAATTTGCAACATCTTTCTTGTAATTTTTTTTACCTTTTTCTCATAAATTTGCAACTTTCCACATAAATTTGTAATTTTTTTCTCATAAATTTATGACTTTTGTCTTAAATTTGCAACTTTTTTCTTGTAAATTTGCTACTGTTTTGCAACTTTTCTCATAAATTTGCAACTATTTTTCATGTAAATGTGAAACTTTTCTCAGTAATTTGCAATGATTTTGGAATTTTTCTGAATCTGCAACTTTTTTCTTGTTATTTGCAAGTTTTTTTTGTAAATTCATGACTTTTTTTCATGTAAATTTGCAACGTTTTTCTCATTAATTTGGAATGATTGTACAGCTTTTTTCTTCTAAATTTACAGTTTTTTCACAGAAATTCGCAACATCTTTCTTGTACAATTTTTACTTTTTTCTCATAAATTTGCAACTTTCCACACAAATTTGTGATTTTTTTCTCATAAATTTATGACTTTTGTCATAAATTTGCAACTTTTTTCTTGTAAATTTGCTACTGTTTTGCAACTTTTTTGTGTAAATTTGCAACTTTTTTTCATGTAAATGTGAAACTTTTTTCTCATTAATGTGCAATGATTTTGGGATTTTTTTGAATCTGCAACTTTTTTCTTGTTATTTGCAAGGTTTTTTTTTTGTAAATTCATGACTTTTTTCATGTAAATTTGCAGCGTTTTTCTCATTAATTTGGAATGATTGTGCAGCTTTTTTCTTCTAAATTTACAATTTTTTTCCACAATCTTTTTCTCAAAAATTTTGCAACTTTCACATGGATGCTAGTTCAACTTTTTATTCTATGTAATGCTTTTTTTCCCCTGTTTATCTAGACAATGACCCAATTTTACTTTTTTGTGGAAATTGATGTGTATAGGTAGATTTCCCCCCCCCCCCATTTTATGGGGTTTGAATTCTTCCCCATAACAAAACCTTGCATACAATGCATCTGACAAATATTCACATTTTTTTTTTTCACATTTTGTTATGTTACGGCTGTAGTGGATTTGTATTAATGGGCCTATAGGTGTTTTATTGTTGGTACAAGTATTAATGTAAATATGAATGTGAGTAGGAATGAAGATTTCCTTTCATTACCCTCATATCCTCGTAGGGCACCAGTCCAGATAATGGACAATTTTATTAACAGTTCTTTATTTGTACCAATTATGAATCAGTCTCAAAAAAACCCTTGTGAGTTCTTGTCTGCTGATAATCAAGAAGATGGGCATGAAATGAAACAATAACTGTCATGAACTTGGGTTTGATGTCTCAAACCCAGTTCTGACGCTGTGGCTATTTTGACTGTGTTGTGTATTTTATGCCCATTTTCCATCAGGCGCTGTCTGGGAGCTCCTTGGGTCCTTCGCTCCCTGACAGCTCAACCACACCTCCTCCTCTTGTCAGTGTGATCAGCTTTGTCTCATTATGATGTTACTTTTCTCTTCCACGCACACACACATTCACATCCACTCAGTCCAGTCCACGCACTCCCTCTCATTACGCACACCGGTGATCTCTTTCCTCGTTAGTATTGTCATTACTTAAGCTCTGCATTTGTGGAAAGAGATTGCTGGATCATTGCGCAATGTACAGTCGGCTCCACTCCCTGCATTGTATCTTCAGCCTGACTGTGCAGTCTTCAGCTAATGCTACCTGACATTTGTTTGTTACCTGGTGTTAGCGGTTGTTCCTGGTTCACCTGCTGTGACCGGACAGCACAGACTGCCTTGCACCGCTCCAGCCTGTAAGTTTATGTTTGCCTTTCTCCTTGTGCCGTTCAGCTGTCCTGCGGCACTAGGCATTCTCTCCCTTGGCCTGTTGAGCGTCTTAGAGGCGTCCCTGTTCTCCTGGTGTCCTCCATGACTGTTAACTCATCCTTCTGTTGATAATTGTAGCTGTTTGCTGGATTGAATCTTTATTTTTGTTCAATAAATTGCACGCAATATACTCTGCACATGGGCTTTAATTCCTTCCTCCGTGCGTTGCATAAAAGCACACGGGGATCATAACAGCATAATCCGGCCAGAAATAAACCCAGAGCGTATTTTTTTCTTTTTCACCTTTTGTGTGCTCTCTCCATCAACCAAGTCACGCCATGGTGGTCTGGACTGAGGAGGAGGTGAAAGCTCAGGAGCTTTTGAAGGATGCTCTTTTTTGGGGTCAGTGGCCACATTCTCCTGACGATGTTTCGCTGGCATGCAGTACTGCTGAGGAGGTAATGTGGAAACATCCCACCCTCAGGTTAATTCTGAGGGTGGATGACATCCTCTCCGTTGTATTCTCCCAGCCTTGCGCGGTGCCGGAGAGGGATTCTCCGACACTGGAGCCGTTACCGCCACGGAAAAAGTGCTCACGATGGAGGATGCCCCCCCTCCCCTCCACTCACAGCTTTCCCGCTCCAGCTTTGCCTCCACCTCTCAAGTCTGGGTCCACTCAACCCACGTTTGTGATGATGGAGGAGGAGAGACTGGCTTTGTTAGCCCAGATTGACCGTCAAATTGAGGAGGAACGCTGTGAGAGGGAGGAGCAGAGACGAGCGCTTCTGGCTGCGATAGACCGTCGCATGGAGGAGGAGAGGAACTCAGCTAGGCCGATTTTTCCTCCTGCAGCCGCCTCACCCTCAGCTTTTACATCTGCAAACAGACGGTTTTCCCTACGGACTCTTCTTCCCCTGCGCCCGTTTGGGGGCTTCACCTGCATTTATCGAGGAGCCCTGGCATGAATCGGATGCAGACCAGGAGGAGGGTTAACCGGACGCCGCTGGAGACGTCAAGAACCAGGAGAACAGGCAAGTTCTTTCTCATTCAGGGTTTTCTACTGATGAACAATTTTGCCTGTTCCCTGGCCAAGAAACTCAGGGTTTGCAGTCCACTGAGTTCCTTGCTCCAGCAACATGTCTTAACTCCTCACCCATTCTCCCCATTTTCTCTCTGGGTGCTCCTGAGGGTTTGCCTATTCCAGAACTTAGTCATCAGAGGGGGGAGGAACTCGAGGCCCTGGTAGATCCTATTCCTGGGCCAACGGTGAGGCAGTCCCCAGCCGTCACACCAGGGGAGCTACCAGCAATGAAGACGGCGTCTAAGGACTTTGAGACTGCAACCACCATCATCCCTGCTGCGGGGCCTACCACGGCAGAGACACCTTGAGAGCAGGACATCCAGCAGAGTGGGTCCAAGACATCGTCGTCAGGATCGACGGAGTCCTGGACGGCGGTGGAGCTCGAGTGCAGGCAAGTAATCTCTCCTGTATTTTTCATGTCTGTATTTGAGAGATCTTGCCTGGCTCTTGGAGAGGAGAGTCGAGTGCAGCCCTCAGCTGCATCTGAACTCCCCTCGCCAGGCTCTGCCGCTGCCGGCAACCCTAACTGCCTTTCCTCTCCCATCTTCCCTGAGCTCCTTCCTAGTGTCACCGGAAAGGATCCGCCGCTACTTGGGTTCCCGCGGACGGCGACGATGAGAGTCCTGCTGCCCCGGTGGAGGTCCACATGGACATAGCACCTCCTGGACCTACTGAACCAGCGCACCCTGGATCGCCGGAGTCCTGGATGGCGATGAAGCCCGAGTTCAGGCAAGTGTGCTCCATAATGTCTCCTCTGCCTATGTTGAGGTCACACTGCCCGACTCATGGTGAGGAGGGCCAGCGGCAGCTTCCTGCAGCTCCCAGGCTCATCTCACCAGGCTCTGCCGCTGCTGGCGACCCTGACTTGGTTTCTTTCTCTCTCCCTCCGGTTTCGGAGTTCCTTGCCAGGGTTGCCGGAGAGCAGCCAATGCCACATGAGGACACTATGGAGGTTGCAGGGCTCTAGCCGGAGTCCACCATGTGTGCAGCGGAGCTCCAGCCGGAGTCCACTGTGGGTGCTGCAGAGCTTCAGCCGGGAGCCACCGCGGGTGCTGCAGAGCTCTAGCCAGGAGCCACTGTGGATGCAGTGTTGGCCCGGCCTGGGTCCACTGAGGGTGCAGTGTTGGCCCGGTCGGGGTCCATCGCGGGTGCAGCGTTGGCCCAGTCGGAATCCACCGTGGGTGCAGCGGAGCTCCAGCTGGAGTCCACCACAGGTGCAGCTAAGCTCCAGCCTGGAGCCACCGTGGGTGCAGCTCTGTCCCCGACTGGGACCATCGCGGGTGCTACTGTCCCCCAGCTTGGAGCTACAGGGGAGGGGGGGGCTCCTTCCTGGTTGCTACCTTATGATGATGGGGCTCTCCTTCCATGGTATCCCCATTGATTGGTTCTTCCCGTGGGGAGACCTCCTCCCGGGCTGCCGTTTCTGAGCTGGTGGCTTAAAGACCCCGCTCGCCCGCCTGACAAACTGTGTCAAGGGGTTAGGTGGCCCTTTTTCCCTGGCCGGCCACCTGACCCACTCTCCCGGGCAGTCTGACTGGTCTTGGACTTGGACAGACCACCTGATTGGCCTCCTTCCTTTGCCCCTTGGGCTTGGGACTCTGGTCGGCCCCCTGGACACTTGGGCTTCGGGGTTTGGGGGGAGGACTGTTGTAGGTTGGGGCTGAAGGGGGGTTTCACCTCACTTATTTTGTGTTTTGATTTTGTGTCATGTTGTCACTTATTGCTTCCCACCTGACCTGTTTCCCCCAACTCCCACCCTGGTTTGCTGTTTCTCCGGAGGGGGGAGGGGGGTTCCTTATTGTGTTTTTGTGTTTCTTTTTTGACACTAGGGGTGTCTGGAATCCACCCCTTGAGGGGGAGGCTCTGTCATGAACTTGGGTTTGATGTCTCAAACCCAGTTCTGATACTGTGGCTATTTTGACTGTGTTGTGTATTTTATGCCCATTTTTCATCAGGCGCTGTCTGGGAGCCCCTTGGGTCCTTCGCTCCCTGACAGCTCAGCCACACCTCCTCCTCTTGTCAGTGTGATCAGCAGTGTCTCATTATGGTGTTACTTTTCTCTTCCACACACACACACATTCATATCCACTCAGTCCAGTCCACGCACTCCCTCTTAAGCTCTGCATTTGTGGAAAGAGATATCCAGATCATTGTGCAATGTACACAGTCACTGTTCCCCTCTGTGTATGTTAGCCTCCATTCCCTGCATTGTATTTTCAGCCTGACTATGTAGTCTTCTGCTAACGCTACCTGACATTCGTTTGTTACCTGGTGTTAGTGGCTGTTCCTGTTTCACCTGCTGTCACCGGACAGCATGGACTGCCTCAGACCGCTCTAGCCTGTAAGTTTATGTTTGCCTTTCTCCTTGTGCCGTTCAGCTGTCCTGCGGCACTAGGCACTCTCTCCCTTGGCCTGTTGAGCGTCTTAGAGGTGTCCCTGTTCTCCTGGTGTCCTTCATGACTGTTACCTCATCCTTCTGTTGATAATCGTAACTGTTTGCTGGATTGAATCTTTATTTTTGTTCAATAAATTGCACGCAATACACTCTGCACGTGCGTTTTGATTCCTTCCTCCGTGCACTGCGTAAAAGTGCACGGGGATCACAACAGTAACTCCCATATGTCTTTCAATAGTTTAATCAGAAATGTCACAATAGGTTAACATATTTGGATAACTTTAAAACAGAGTTCAACATGTATCATGGGCATCATAGACTGTTACTGAATTACTGAGCATCACATGTGAATCAAACATTTGTGGAACCAAAGAACTCTAGTTTAACTTGGTGATACACTGGAAATTGGAAAACCATAAAATAGCATTGGTCAAGAAAAGTGGATGCAATTTTATGAAGAAAATGATGCGTAAACAATCTATAAAAATGGAAAATTGGTGTTACTCTGAAAAAGAATGTAAATTAATGAAAGGACAAAATGCATTTTGAAATTCTGATAGGAGTTGCATGAAATTAAGTTTATAGAACTTACACCAGGAATATTCTGAAGAATTAAGTTTAAATTAAACAACAGACCGTCAGCTAAGCAGAATCATTGGGTCCCAGTGGGTAGCAGGCGGTCCATTGGATTCTGTTTCAACTGGGCCAGCATGGGTTCTGTTGAAAGACTGGCAGACAGGCTCTTTGCCACGGTTATGACCTATTCCCAAGATCACAAAGGGGCTGGTTCTTCAGCAGACTGGCTGTGGTCTTCTCTTATGCACTGAAGGAGTTTGTTTATGTACAAAGTCCCATCAGAAAATCAAATTGAGACCAAAACAAGCCACTGATCCGTTTCTTCCGATGTATTGTGGCTGGAATGAATTGGTTTAAGCTTAAAAAAAAGTCAAACAAAATCTTCTTATACGGTAATTTAAAGAAAAGGATTAAAATAAGGAAAACTGAACTTTAAAGAAAAGAAAAAAAAATCACAGAGCATGACAGGCTCTGGGCCTTACTTGAAAGATAGAAAAAATGCTCCTTACAGCTTGACCAATGGCCCAAAAACTAAACAAAGGAAAGTTTTTCTCGGGTGTGGCAGAATCTCACTGAATTTCATGAAACTGAGCTGAACCAATTATATTTGAGCTTCCTGTTCAACAGAAGTCATAAACTCGACCTAAAAAGGAGATGCAGTGAAGCCTGGAGCTCTATTAGTCAGTTAAAGTCCAGCTATGGTCTCCCAAAGAGCAGAGAAAGAGGAGGGGGAGAGACATTTGATATGAAAAATGAGATCCTCCTAAAACACATATGTTGGCTATGAAAGCATAAATTTCTTAAACTTTAGTGACTAAGCTATGTTCCTCAATAATAAGGGGCAAACAATGTGTCTACATTGTAACTGTGATAAATTTGTGATAGTAAGCATGGAGAAAATAATTTCTTCCTGAAAATAAAGCAACACATATTAAATCATATCAATAAAAAAAAAATCATCACAATTGTCCATCCCAAGAGTTCAACCATGTCTTCAGTCATGGATACTATCCTGAGAGAAAGAACATGAATTAATTTATTGTTCATAATGCATAAATTCCACTGCAAAGAGAAAAAAATTAAATATTCCTGATTTGTCCACCAGATGGCACTGTGAAACTGTCTGGTTGTTTACTGGAGAATCATGACTCCCAACTCTGGATTATATCAACCATAAATCTGTCAATTTGGGCATTCCTTCCTGTAAAAGGGATGAACTTCCAATTTATGGCCGATGGATAGTGTTACAGCTCTGGTCCTTGGGTGACAGAAGCAGTTCATGGCCAGACTTTTGAGCTGAAACAGTTTTCTTCAGCAAAGAATGATTTTATAAATTGGAACCAAAAGGGGATAATGCTACACGGCCTTTTTCCCAAATGGATTAAATTAATTTTTTTCCTCAAAATTCTACACACAATACCTCATAATGACAACATTAAAAAAGTTTTTGAGAGTTTTGCAAATGTATTAAAAATTAAAAAACAAACTATGAAATCACATGTACATAAGTATTCACAGCCTTTGCTCAATACTTTGTTGATACACCTTTAGCAGCAATTACAGCCTCAAGTCTTTTTGAATATGATGCCACAAGCTTGGCACGCCTGTCTTTGGGCAGTTTTGCCCATTCCTCTTTGCAGCACCTCTCAAGCTCCATCAGTTGGATGGGAAGCGTTGGTGCACAGCCATTTTCAGATCTCTCCAGAGATGTTCAGTTGGATTCAAGTCTGGGCTCTTGCTGGACCACTCAAGAACATTCACAGAGTTGTCCTGAAGCTACTCCTTTGATGTCTTGGCTGTTTGCTTAGGGTCGTTGTCCTGCTGAAAACTGAACCGTCACCCCAGTCTGAGGTCAAGAGCGCTCTGGAGCAAGTTTTCATCCATGATGTCTCTGTACATTGCTGCATTCATCTTTCCCTCTATCCTAATTAGTCTCCCAGTTCCTGTCGCTGAAAAACATCCCCACAGCATGATGCTGTCACCACCATGCTTCACTGTAGGGACGGTATTGGCCTGGTGATGAGCGGTGCCTGGTTTCCTCCAAACATGATGCCTGGCATTCACGCCAAAGAGTTCAATCTTTGACTCATCAGACCAGAGAATTTGGTTTCTCATGGTCTGAGAGTCCTTCAGGTGCATTTTGGCAAACTCTAGGCGGGTTGCCATGTGCCTTTTACTAAGGAGTGGCTTTTGTTTAGCCACTCTACCATACAGGCCTGATTGGTGGATTGCTGCAGAGATGGTTTTCCTTCTGGAAGGTTCTCTTCTCTCCACAGAGGAACGCTGGAGCTCTGACAGAGTGGCCATCGGGTTCTTGGTCACCTGCCTGACTAAGACCCTTCTTCCCCGATCACTCAGTTTAGATGGCCGGCTAGCTCTAGGAAGAGTCCTCATGGTTCTGAACTTCTACCATTTACAGATGATAGAGACCACTGTGCTCATTGGGACCTTCAAAGCAGCAGCAATTTTTCTGTACCTTTCCCCAGATTTGTGCCTTGAGACAATCTTGTCTCAGAGGTCTACAGACAGTTCCTTTGACTTCATGCTTGGTTTGTGCACCAACATGCACTGTCAACTGTGAGACCTTAAATAGACAGGTGTGTGCCCTTCCAAATCATGTCCAATCAACTGAATTTACCACAGGTGGACTCTAATTAAGCTGTAGAAACATCTCAAGGATGATCAGTGGAAACAGGATGCACCTGAGCTCAATGTTGAGCTTCACGGCAAAGGTTGTGAATACTTATGTACATGTGATTTCTTAATTTTTTAATTTTTAATAAATTTGCAAAAATTTCAAAACTTTTTTCACGTAGTCATTATAGGGTATTGTGTGTAGAATTTTGAGGAAAAAAAAGAATTTAATCCATTTTGGAATAAGGCTGTAACATAACAAAATGTGGAAAAAGTGAAGTGCTGTGAATACTTTCCAGATGCACTGTAGTGCCTCCCAGAACCTAGAAACTGCCCTGACTACAATAATACTTGCAGTGTCTCCCTCAATATTTACTCTAGAGAAACTATTCTGTTTATTGTCCCCAACATTGAAATGAAATATCTGCCCATATATATAGTGTGACTCTGCCAGAGGAGCACACAAAGCTCTTTCACATCAGCAAAGCTTTCTGCCAGTTCCCAATCCAAGCCTAACTTTGAATCAGCTACCACATTCACACCAAAAGCAGATCCATTTGGAGCCTTACAAATTTGTTCTCAACTGGAATCCATAAACGAGTTGATTTTTCCTTTTCTACTACATGATGGCTGAAAATGGGCTTCCCTAAATATACTGTAAGTTGGCTGAACTTGAGAAGACACAATGTACAACTTGTGCTGTCAGGGGCTGTCAATCTATAGGCGATAAGGCACAAAAATTCTGGCACACTTGTCTTGCTGAGTCATGGTGAAAAGACTTCACGGTACACCACAATCAACCATTTGTGGATTATGTCACACTACATGGGTGTTCGTTTTGCCCGAGTCTCATAATCACTTCCAATATTGCACATTGTTGATCTGGCTAAATTTCTGTGGTCTGAACCGAGCATTACAGGCTGTGTGCTTCAGATAAGTTAAGAGATAAGATAAGCCTTTATTAGTCCCACAACGGGGAAATTCCAGGATTGCAACAGCACAGGGATAGCAACACTCAGAGCAACAATCAGAAGGCAAGAAAAAAACAAGCAAGCAAGAGCAGCTAATATACATATGTACATATTACTATAAAATATATATACACACACACACACACACAGACACACAGTGCAGAGCATTGTAGCTGGATGGAATAAATATATGAATATATAAACACACAGTGCAGAGCATTGTAGCTAGATGGAATAAATATGTAAATATATAAACACCCACAGTATGGAGCATTGCAGCATTGCAGATGACACAAAAAGGCACAACATAAAAACCTTCTCACTGAGCCAGTTATATGGTCACAATAATCTGATTACTTGCAATAACCAGATAACAGTAATAATAATTTGATGTATTTACATGCAGGGGAAGGGGAAATAATCACACAGGGTTACAAAAATAATTTTTTTGTAAGTTGTCTGTGTTTTTTCAACTGATTTAAGACAATTTTGCACCGCTGGATCCAAAAATGATATCTGTTTCTTTCGATAAGGTCAGGTTTTTATGCTAAGATGATTTCTAAAAAAATCTGATCTTCTGACTAAATCGATTACATTTTTGTGACATAATTGGTTGATTTTTGGTTAATATTTCTTATCCGAAATAGATTTTTAAGAGAAAAAAATCATTTTCTAACACTAATTTATTGATTAAATGTTACAAACTTGGATTACTGTAAATTGAATAGTAGACATTGATAAAGGTAAGTACATGTAAATTGAATGTTACGTCATCATTGTTCAAAATTCTGAGCTTCAACTTCCATTTATTCGAACTTCTCGAATGCTCAGTGGCAGGGATGCCTCTCTTCAGAGTCCAACAGTAGTCAGCCATCATGACAATTTATGACATCATGTTATAAATTGGCACATGCAAACTCTTCAGAATTCGAGAAATTTCAAGAAATAAAAAAGAATTTTGCATCATATAAAGTGAAAATACCCGTATATGTAAACAAAAATGTAAAAAACAACATGTGGCCATAGTCCAAAAAGTTGACCTGATTGAGCAAAACCAATGTGATTTTTGGATTTAGCACATCAAAATTGTCCTAAATCAGCTAAAAAAAAATTAGACAATAAATTTGGTGTTGACCAGTGTCATTTTTCTGATGCATTGCAATGCATGCACAAATGATTCTGAATCGATGCACAAATGTCAAGATTCCAATTCTTAAATATTAATTAATAATGGGATTCAATTTTTGATCTCTCAATGGTCACCCAATAATCTCCGTTTGTGTAAAGGGGCCCTTAGCTTACAGGGATTATTTGTACAAGGGCTACCCTCACAACAGAAACCTTTTAAATAATAACTTCCATCACTGGTGGACCTGACATTGTAGGGTTGGGCAATCTGACCTTAAATCAGCATCACGCTTAATTTACCCTTTCATTTCAGCTTTTGTGGTTTTTCTGTTATTTTTTCCTCCCTTCTTCTTATTGACAAGGCTCGTAAGCCATATTACACAAGAGTGTGGTATCATATCACTGTGGTGCGGTGGTAAATGAGCATAATATAATAAAGAACAAGCTATTGTCATTTCAAACACAAAATAAACAACGTCCAGTGTTTACAACACATCCTCTTGAGGTGTTGTGGGTCAAATCACATGTGCAGCGGCTAATTAACTTGTTAGCTGCGTTGGGAGAGTCCTTTACACACTCATGATTGTGTTACTAGCACACAGTGATTATGAGTCTCTTATCAGGTTCTTAAATACAGCCTTAGCTTGTCCATTCCCTCTGTAAAACAGTTGAGATGATGCGGACAGCCGTCAGAGGCTAACAGCGACTTACGTCCTGCTCCCTTTAGTATTAGTATCCATGCACTTTGCTTGTTTTTTCTTGACATCTTCAGATAAAATGAATCAATCATCACATACTCTGTAGATAGAGACTGTGTTTGTTTTCGTTACAAGCTGTCTTTTATTGTTCTGCCTGTGTTCTGCTCTATCTGAACAGCACTCACTGTGCTGCTTCTGGACGTACATATGTGCCCATGCCTGTAAAGCTGGATTTATGCACCCGCATCACTTCGACACCAGTAACGACATCTATCGCGGACGCAGTGATCGGGTTTCAGCTGATGTGTGTAATGATTTGTGTTCTTGTGTGTTTTTACCTCCACCAAGGAGGTTATGTTTTCATCGGCGTTGGTTTGTCTGTCTGTCTGTCTGTCTGTCTGTTTGTTAGCAAGATAACTCAAAAAGTTATGGACGGATTTTCATGAAATTTTCACAGATTGTCAGAAATGGGGTATTCTACAGATGATTAGATTTTGGTGGTGATCCGGATCACCGTCCAGAAGAAAACCGCCATTACGAAAAATGCGATTTTCGTGAATAACTACTGAACCACTAATCCTATCATTGTGAATCCAATTGCTAGTCATATGTTTTCATGGTCAAGGAATCTGAAAACGTACACACAAACACTGTATGGGGGGAACTGTGGCGCTTGGCGGAGGTCTGCGCTCTCCGAGTGCTTTTCTAGTTGTTTATGAAATAGCAATGGACAAGAGCAGATTGTGATGTAGTTGGAGCTAAATGTGACGAAAAAGCAGCTTTTAATATGAACATTGCACAGTGAAAAAGAGAAGTTGGAGAAAACGGTGCGTGCGACCACCGCTGCTGCCGTTATTTGACAATCTGTGTAATTACTCAGGTTATGATGAGCCACAAAATACTCTGTATGCACTTACTTCCTCAATATTCTTTTGAATTTGGACCGCTGTTTAATTGACTCACTTTGGAAGTTGTGCTGCCGTGAAAAGGCAGCAGAGCGAATCAGCGGCAAGAACCAGGAAATGTGAAGGAGGAGACAAAGCGGACCAATCACAGCTCTTATGGCCTGTGTCACCCGACGTGCACTTCTCCTTCTCTGGAGAGGTGCACATTGGGTGATGCAATAGTAACATACGTCAATGCTGTCACAGCTGCATTGGGTCGATGTGGGTGCATAACTTGCACATAACTCTGCGCGCATGTTTTAAAGGGCCAGTACACGACAAGCTGTCACATACACGCACACAACAGGGAGAGGGGAAAAAACCGACATGAGCAGAACTATGTCAGTTCTACACCCTGAACATGACATCCAATTATTTGCCCAGCCCTATTACTTTGTATTGACAGAAAATACAGAAATCATATTCTGTCCACTTGAAATTATAACAGAGAAACTGACTTTTGATACTCTGTATCTGACTCAGTATTATCTGACTCAAAAATACAGTAAAATCACTATTTATTTGACTCTCACATTAAATCTCTTAAGGGCTTAAAGACCCAAAAAGCATGTTAACTGTCTGACTCTAGAGCATATTGTGGGCTAAATGTGAAAAACAGAAAAAAAAATCCATAATCATGATCCATGCATGTAACCTCATGCAAATTAATGCCAGTGCAACCCAACTGCCCACACTAACCCCGTGCCCTGTTGCTTGGATGAGCTAACCTTATTTTGCCATCCAATCTATCTAGGCCAAAGTCAATACAAACAGTGATTTTTCATGGGTCTGGCTGGGGCAAATTAGTCTCCCAAACATACAGCAGCACTGCTTAGACAGGGAAGAGAATTCATTGACTCTGTCCAAAAACATGACGAGCGATGGGCTTGTTTTTCTTTCTCCCCCCACCCTCCCTTCTCTGTAATATCAACTGTGGCTGGGTCCTCCTCGCAGACCTTAACCAAGCTGGTTGTGCTGATAACACTGGCCCAGACGGGCAACAATGAAACAAACACTGCAACCAATTACACAGGCTACCAAAAAGAGATGAACATTTAGAAAAACACAGCTGACCACGGCTCGGTGGACATGCCCCCAATCTCCCTTTAATTACATTTCGGGTGTTATAGTGCATCGCCAGTTAATCAAGAGCACCAAATGAGATCCAGATGGATGCTGGGTGACAGGGATAGCGCTGTTTGCTGAATGGATGCTGCTTGGAAAGCTGGGATTATATTTGTGTTTGCGATTTAGTGTTTTGCTCTACATTGCAGCATGGCTTGTTCCGAGCTGCTCTAGTGAATTAAATAGCTTTTTATAGAGGCGCGGCGGAAGACGCACAACTGAATTATGCTGCTGCCATTTCATCTGCAAGTAATGGTTCAGAGATTTGCATTAAGCCGTCAGATTTGAAAAGGGGGCCAAATGCCATTAGCGTAATTAGGCCGTGTTCTTTGAAAAAAGAGACATCAAACGAAGTAATATCTGACTGGTCCGCTGTAAACAAGAGACAAGTAAAAGGACACCTGACTGTACGTACGTTTGACCCCAGAGGATGTGGGAGGTCTGGAGGATGAAGAGGAGGATGAAGAGGACGTCTTGATGGGGAAGGAGGTCTTCCCACGACGGGTGGAAGGAGCAAGCACCCTGGAGCGCTTCAGAGGGATCACAGCTCGGGGTGGGGGAGCCACTCTGCCATGGTAGTCAAAAAGCCTCGAGAGAAGAAAAAGCCGTAATATTACTCGTGGCTTTTTGCACTTTTTCCATACGTCACTGTCTTTTATGAAAGGCCCTATGGCGTTTAGAGCTGAAAGGCTTTCAGCATCACCTCATCATTACCTCTATCTAAAACCTCTGTTCTGTGTTTGTGCTAAAACAAAAGGCACACTTCAGTTTAAATCGACCAACAGCCCTCTTTTTTGTACCACTAACCAGGCTATTACATGCATGAAAATAATCCCTTCACGTCCTTTAAAAGTGAAGGGGATGAAAACAGAGAGGGTACTTAATGTCAAATGAAAGTGTCAGCTTTGACCGTTTTCAGTGGGACCAGCTCCCAACAGGTTTGACATTTAGAAAATAGAAACAGTCTGCACAGATAAGCACTCCGATCAGTGGCCTTTTTGAAAGAGACAAAACTAGAGTTCCTTCATCAGCGTGTTGATCTGTTCGGTTGTTATGACTAGCTGATCCTTTCAGAGAAGCTCTGTTGCAAAGATGCTCAATTAAATTGAATTCACTGGAACTTTTAAATAAGTGTGACTCATCAAAATATAATTTATTGACCATTTCTAAAATGCCAGTGCCAAAGTTGTCCAAGCACTTGTCAGCAATTATTAAGATAAGATAAGATAAGGTAAGATAAGCCTTTATTAGTCCCACAATGGGGAAATTCCAGGATTGCAACAGCACAGGGATAGCAACACTCAGAGCAACAATCAAGAAGACAAGAAAGACAAGAGCAGCGAATATACACTACCGTTCAAAAGTTTGGGGTCACCCAGACAATTATTTTGTGTTTTCCATGAAAAGTCACACTTATTTACCACCATGAGTTGTAAAATGAATAGAAAATATAGTCAAGACATTGACAAGGTTAGAAATAATGATTTGTATTTGAAATAATAATTTTTTCCAGATACTCAACCTGCTCAAAGGAAGGTCAGTTTTATAGCTTCTCTAACCAGCTAAACTGTTTTCAGCTGTGCTAACATGATTGCACAAGGGTTTTCTAATCATCCATTAGCCTTCTGATGCAATGAGCAAACACATTGTACCATTAGAACACTGGAGTGATAGTTGCTGGAAATGGGCCTCTATACACCTATGTAAATATTGCACCAAAAACCAGACATTTGCAGCTAGAATAGTCATTTACCACATTAGCAATGTATATTACATATTAGAGTGTATTTCTGATTAGTTTAAAGTTATCTTCATTGAAAAAACAGTGCTTTTCTTTCAAAAATAAGGAAATTTCTAAGTGACCCCAAACTTTTGAACGGTAGTGTACATACTGTATGTACATATAAATATATAAACACACAGTGCAGAGCATTGTAGCTAGATGGAATAGATATATAAATATATAAACACACAGTGCGGAGCATTGTAGCTAGATGGAATAAACAGCATAACCGTCTACTTAGTTATCTTACATAGTATGAATATGTACCCATACATATTGTCACCCTCTGTAGCGACCGATATTGTCCTAGTTGTATACTGGAGGGGACCATTGTGTAAGTCTATTGTGTCTTTTGCATTCAATACTATTAGGTCATCACGTTTTTTTGCTATCTCTGCGAGCAGCCCTGCTGACAGCCGTAGGTAGAAAGGACCTGCGTGAAACCTCTCGGTTGTGCACCTAGGATGATGTAGTCTGCTGCTAAATGAGCTCCTCAGTGCGTTCAGTATGTCCTGCATAGGGTGGGACTCGGACTCCAGCAGAGATGACAGTTTAGCCACCATCCTTCTCTCTCCTATCTCCTCCACTGGATCAAGGCGCTGCCCCAGGACAGAGCTAGCTTTCTTGATCAGTTTGTTCAGTCTCTTCCTATCGGCTGCTGTAATGCCACTACCCCAGCAGACCACTCCAAAAGTAATGGCTGATGCCACCACCGTGTCGTAGAATGTCTTCAGCAGTGCCCCTTGTACACCAAAAGACCTGAGTCTCCTCAGTAGGAACAGCCTGCAGCCTCCCTTCTTATAGAGTGCATCGGTATTGTGTGACCAGTCTAGTTTATTGTTCAGATGAACACCCAGGTACTTGTAGGATGCCACCATCTCAATGTCTGTTCCCTGTATGTTTACTGGTGCTGTGAGGGGTTGTCCTTGCCTGCGGCAGTCCACCACCAGCTCCTTAGTTTTCCTCGCGTTGATCTGGAGGCAGTTCCGATGGCACCAGTCCACAAAGTCCTGGATAAGTCCTCTGTACTCAGCTTCATCTCCGTTGGAGATGAGGCCGACGATCGCAGAGTCGTCAGAGAACTTCTGTAGATGGCAGCGTGTTGTGTTGTGTGAGAAGTCCGCAGTATAAAGGGTGAACAGGAAGGGAGCCAAAACCGTTCCCTGGGGGGCCCCCGTGCTACCGATGATTGTGTCGGACACACAGTCCCGGGTTCTCACAAACTGTGGCCGGTTAGTGAGGTAGTCCAGGATCCATGATGATAGGTGCTGGTCCACCCCTGCGCACAGCAGCTTGTCCTTCAGGCTCATCGGTTGGATGGTGTTGAAAGCACTGGACAAGTCAAAGAACATGATCCTCACCGCATTCCCAGGCTTCTCCAGGTGGGACAGAGAACGGTGAAGGAGGAAGATCACTGCATCCTCCACCCCAATGCCATGCTGGTAGGCGAACTGCAGTGGATCCATCACTGGTCCCACCAGGGGGCGGAGGTGAGCAAGGAGCAGTCTCTCCAGGTGGGGCTACCCACCTGTATTCTGGTACAGTTGGCTTCGAATCTGGCCATATGATGAAGTGGTGTGTTGACTAAACAATGGGCGTGGTATTCAACTATTCTGCTACTCAATTGGTCTGCAACCTGCTACAGTGGAGCTATGGAAAAACATAGACATTTATTGAAAAACATTGCAAATTTACAAGATCAGCTGAAAATTTAAGAGAAAAACCCCTCAAATTTATATGTAACAAGAGCACTCTGAGGTGAGTGCAATATCCCCCGCCTCCATTTTCTTTGACAATCCCAATACTTACTGATGGAGAGCAGTTTTCAACTTTTCAATATAATCACTGTGGCAGAACCAAATTATGATCAGCCCATCATCCACAAATATACAACAAAGTATACAACCCATGGTTGTAGGTCATGATTCTAAGGTGAACCCTTATGGCAAGTTTGGTGACCCTAGAGAGCTTTGCATGTTTTATAGTAAGAGATCATAGGGAGTGCCAACCTTGACCTTTGACCTTTTGACCCCAAACCTGTAGTCAGAGGTTATGGTGTCAGAGGGAACTTGTGTACCAGCTTTGGTGACCCTAGTTTTCTTTGTTGTTGAGATATAGTTTATAAGGCATTTTGATGCTGAGCTTTGACCTTGCAATCCCAAAACCAGTCACATTTCAGGGTCACAGGGTGAACCTGTGTACCAAGTTTGGTGGCCCTAGCTTTACTCATTGGACAGTAATAAGGACTGTTAACCTTGACCTTTGACCTTTTGAGCCCAAACCCATAGTCAGAATTCAGGATCCCAAGGTGAACCTGTGTACTAAGTTTGGTGACCCTAGCTTTACTCGTACAGTAATAAGGGATAAGAAATGCAAACCTTGACCATTGATCCCAAACCCATTGCCAGAGGTCAAGATCCCAAGGTGAACCTGTGTAGCAAGTTTGGTGACCCTAGCTTTCTTTGTTGTTGAGATATACACTACCGTTCAAAAGTTTGGGGTCACTTAGAAATTTCCTTATTTTTGAAACAAAAGCACTTTTTTTCAATGAAGATAACTTTAAACTAATCAGAAATACACTCTATACATTGCTAATGTGGTAAATGACTATTCTAGCTGCAAATGTCTGGTTTTTGGTGCAATATCTACATAGGTGTATAGAGGCCCATTTCCAGCAACTATCACTCCAGCGTTCTAATGGTACAATGTGGTTGCTCATTGCGTCAGAAGGCTAATGGATGATTAGAAAACCCTTGTGCAATCATCTTAGGTCTGCAATGCTGTAATTGCTGCAAATGGAGGATTCTTTGACGAAAGCAAAGTTTGAAGGAAAAAATTATTTCAAATACAAATCATTATTTCTAACCTTGTCAATGTCTTGACCATATTTTCTATTCATTTTACAACTCATGGTGGTAAATAAGTGTGACTTTTCATGGAAAACACAAAATAATTGTCTGTGTGACCCCAAACTTTTGAACGGTAGTGTAGTTTATAAGCCATTTTGATACTGACCTTTGACCTTGCAATCCCAAAACCATAGTCACACTTCAGGGTCACATGGTGAATCCGTGTACCAAGTTTGGTGACCCTAACTTTACTTGTTTTACAGTAATAAGGCATAGAGAACAAAACTGTAGGAGGAGTTGATTTCACAAGACAGTTACTGTCTGTGAAGTGAGGTGAAACAGTAGGTCAAAGGTCAGGGGCTACAACTCCTGCAAAAATCCTCTGATCAGAACCAAATTGCAATATGTGCATCATCAGTGTATATCAAACCAAGGTACCAAGTTTCAAAACAATTGGACCAAAACTGTTGGAGGAGTTGATGTCACAAAACTGGGACAGACAGATAGACGGACAGACTGAACCATAACATAATCCCCCTTCGATCTTCGCCCAAATGGGGAAGATAGTTTGGAATAAAAAAAGAAAGTCACATTTTCTATTAAAAAAGGTCTATGTATACACAGCTCTGGAAAAAAAGAGACCACTGCAAAATCTTTACTGAATTAGCATCTCAACATGGATGGCAGCCATTCAGTTTGAGTATCTGTTGAATTCAAACACAAGGACATGTCAATCTACTTAAGGAAATATGCTTGTTAAGATGCATGAAAGCTGTAAATAAAAATCAGAGTTATTACACAAATACATATTTCTCAGTTCTTCCTAAGTTAAAACATAAGTATTGTCGTGTTTAAGAATGAACATGAACTTGTTTTCTTTGCATTATTTGATCAAAACATCTAAAGCCAACAACATCTCTTTTGTTGTTTTGACCAGTTGTCATTGTATGTAAATAAATGCTAAATGTTGATATTTTGACTTGGAAATTGGGTGAGTTTGTCATGAACTGGGTTTGGATCTTTTCCAAACCCAGCTTCATGGCTCTGTGGCTGTGTTTAATTCCCCTGTCATATTTTTGGTGCCTGTTATCTGCCAGTATATGTTTTGGTTTGTTCTCATGTATTTTTGTGACAGGCAGCTGTCAGGGAGCCTTTCGGGGTAGCCACGCCTCCTGTCAGCTGGCAGCCACGCCTCCCTCTCGTGTCAGTGCTTGACAGCTGATACCAATTACTGTCTGCTTCCACTCAGCTCAGCCACACTCACACACACATACATACTCACCCCCACCTGTGCTCACTCAGCTCAGCCACATTCACACTCGCACTCACATACACACACATACATACACACTCGTACACACTCACTCACACCTGTGCTCAATCAGCTCAGCCACATTCACACTCACATACACACACATACATACGTACTTGCACCTGTAATTACTCTGCTCGTTATGTTTAGATTATTTAAGCTCTGTCTGTTCACTTGTATCTTGCCAGTTCACTGGATTGTCTACCTTCTCCCAGAACTCTTGTAAGTACTGTTTCCCACCATTCCCCAGTTTCATCTGGGAACACTTTGGGTTTTTTCCTACCCCCCCCACCCCCACCCCGGCTCTGCAGTCTTGTCTGCGAGCGCTTTGGGTCCTTTTCCTCTTTGCTTACTCTCCAATGAACTGCTGAGCATTAGTATCTGTACTTTGTTTAATGCTCAGTTCGCTCCTTGGAGCTTTGCCATTCTTATGTTTAATAAATATGCACAACTCTATCCTGCGTTTGGGTCTTTGTCTCTTCTGCCCTGGAGGGGCAGCAATTCATGACAGAATGAACTGGCCAGTATGAAAAAACCCAGCGGAGGAGTTGTGCATGTTATTTTTCATCTTTCTGTGTTTTTTCCTACCCACCTGTCGTTTGGAGCACCATGGGCCATCTGAACGGATTGGAGCGGCGGGCGGTGACCTTTTTGGAGATCATCCTGGTACAGACGCAGGCTTCCCTTTCCCCGAAGACGGTCCGGGAGGGTCGGGACAGCGCGGCATGGGTTATGGAGGTGAACCCCAGCCTATGGAATCATTCGGAGGCTACGGAGGTGCTCAGCTCCATATACTCCCTGCCAATGGAAGCCCTGACGCTGGAGCCGTCCCTTACAAAGAAGAAGTGCGCATGCTGTAAGAAGCCTCCAGCCTCTCCTGCGACAGCCCCGCTTCCTTCTCCAGAGCCCTGGCCTGCTCCGTCCATGGAGGAATTGGAAGAACGCAGACTGGTGTTGCTGGCGGAGACTGAGCTCCTCCTGGAGGTGAAGCCGTGGCTCCTCCCGGAATTGACATTGGAGTTAGAGGAGCTAACTCAGCCACATTCACACTCACACTCACACATGCATACATACTTGCATCTGTAATTACTCTGCTCATTATGTTTGGATTATTTAAGCTCTGTCTGTTCACTTGTATCTCGCTGGTTCACTGGATTGTCACCTCCACGGACTGCTCTCTTCCAAGCCCTGTGAGTACTGTTTGTTCCCCCTGCTCACCAGTCTCGTCTGGGAGCGCCTTGGGTTTTCTCTTTTTGTTCCCCACGCTCATCAGTCTCATCTGTTAGGGCCTTGAGTCTTTTCTTCGGTGTTGTACTCACCAGTGAGCGGGAGAGCGTCCTGTGGAAATCCATGTTTAACTTGTGCAGTTCACCTGTTGAAGCTTTTGTTAAGACTCTTTTGTTTAATAGACACACACAACATTATCCTGCATTTGGGTTTTTGCCTCTTCTGTCTTGGAGAGGCAGCAAATTATGACAAGAGTTGTCTTCAGGAGGTTAGACAATAAAACAAAATTATTAACTTCACTCAAACACATACATACAAATGGTAAAACCTGATAAAGTGATAATTTTGCAGTGGTCTCTTTGGGCTCTTAATTTTTTTTCCAGAGCTGGATATATATTTTTCTTTGCCTTCATTTTAAGGCAACAGCAAGATCCATTTAGAGTTTTTTTGGCCCAAGATTTCTTAAATTGTCACTTTCTACTGTAGACGTTGCTGACCTCTGTGCTAGGCATTAAGTGATTAAAAACAATCTAATAATTTGCACAAATTCTAGTCCTGAACCATAGGTAGTGCATAAAAGATTAATTAAAACCTGAGGTATTTTGACTAAAGAATGTCACAGACATTTAATTAAGACCTCTGGGAACTGTGTCAACAAAAAAATGGTGTAATATGTCCCATTTTAATCAATAATAAAGTTACACAAATTCTAATGTTTTACATTTAACAAATCACTGTTTCAACTATTGTCTGAGCCCCATCTACCTTGCATAAAGATGGAATGTAGCTTGTCCAGTATTGGTTTTGTACATGCTGTACAAAAAAGACAGACCTAGCTTCCACATCAAATTTATAGTGTTGTATAAGGTGGGGGCGGGGGGAGGGGTCTGCACTGGTTACAAAGGCAGAAAATCAGATTGTGTTTGATTCGTAAGTGTCCAATTTAAATGCTGATTTTATCATTATGTATTTTTTTTTTGTAAAAAAAGAGTTTTAAAGACATTATCAGAGATTTAAGTAATATGTGTTATCTTGAAATGACACACAAATCATGACTGAAACATTTACTGTTCTGGAAATCTTAGAGGATTTTTCTCTTGGCTTCCATCACTAGGACGGAAACCAATTTTTTTTGGGTATACTTGGGGTTTACTACAATATAACTTTTCACCCACATTAAACACCCTTCTTCTTAGAGACCTGTTTCAGTATCTGTGTCCTTAAAGGTGATAGAGGCAACATTCTGACCTCCTGGCCAGTTTTTTTTTTTTTTTTTGAGGACAGTGCAAGTTGATGAACATTGTTATCAATCAATGTAAACTTGCCAGATTGTAGCTAGTGCTTAATTTCCATCTGTTGTCCGTGGGTTACAATTTTTCCTTCCCCCATTCTGTTATGCTGAGCACCAAGCTAGAGGGTGGGAAGTACCATTTTTATATGGTCTTTGGTATGACCCAGCTGGGGCTTGAACCCATGACCTCCCAGCTGAGGGGTGGGTGCTCGACCACTAGGCCACCACTCCGGTAGGACACAGCTCCAGTAGGTGTCATACTTATTCTTACCCCAACCGCTTGGTAGAGACACATGGCATCAGTCCAGTTATGCTATTGGCTGTGACTAGCTGTGACATCCTTACTGGCCATAGATATATAAACACTAGATAGGACGTGGCTAGCCACCAGGCTAGTCATGTTGCATATACATAGCTTACTTATATGATTACAATAAATAGAGCAAACAATTGATTAAGTATGCTGTTATCACAATGCTGCAGGTGTTGTCAGCCTTTATAATTACCTGTAGAATACGTGCCTCTGTTGGCCATGAAAATGTTGGCCATGTCCTATCTAGTGTTCATCTATGATTATGGCACCAACCACCATAGTCTTGTGATCCAACTGCTCAGATCTAACTATTATGATTATTCTGGACCTGTAAAAAATGTTTTTTTTTCATCAATATATTATTTTTTTGAAGAATATAAATACTTTAATTCTGCATCTTTCTAAACATTTTGTTTATGTTTTTTTTAATGATTTGTTTCATGAAAATACTGCCTAGTTCACCTTTATTGGTAATGAGCCCCTTCTCATCCTTCCCCCCACCCCAACACTTCTGAGATCTGTGGTTAAGGCTAATGTGCTATATATACTATATATAGCACATTAGCTCTGGAAGGAGCTGTTCCAAGCTGACTTTATTAATATATTGCGGTGACCCAGCACACTGCAGACTGATACTATTCACACTCAGCAGGGCTGGAGGAAACGGAGGACAATTTACATACGGACAGAGAGCTCCAGGGGGCAATCAGAACAATGGACTGTTGTGTATACATCAAGGGATTAGGGAGAGGACATCCAGGCGCCAGTTGGTCACGCTAATAATATGTATTGACTGATATGTATATCATTATGCTAACGTGCCATGCATTCTCTCTGTCTGTATAACATGTATAAAAGAGCTTGCGATACATGCCTCAGCAGCACAGTAGCTCACTTAGCTACAACGTGCGGCCCATTATGTCGAAGGAAATAAAACTTTGCACCCTTCCAGCTCGTCTCATCTCGCCTGATCTTTTACCTCCACACTGGTGACCCTTGACGAATAATGGAACACGAGGCAAACACCCCGGAATGCGCTCTCCAGAGCGGGCAGCGCTGGTACCGACAGGCACTATGAACAGCAACACGAGCGAACCGAAGGAAGCAGCATGAACGGGGAAAATCATCGGCGCCGTCTGCATTGATTTCCACCAAGCTCCCCGACCCTGACTCACTCCGGACAGCAGACCTCCCGCACACAGAAGCCCCGCATGCACACTGCAGGATTACAAGGACAGCGCAACTTCCAGCTATGTGGTCACTGCGCCAAGCATGCGCCACGAATAGGGACAAACCGGCTCCACAGACTGATACATCATCCTCCGCCGCTGCACATGCCCGAGAAACACAGCCGATCGCCATCCTCGGAACCTTCAGGGCTGCTCACGCACCTGAAGCAGACATGCAGCCTGCACACAGGACTTTGTACGGGTTTCTCAGCCACGGCGCACAATGGGAGTTTAGCCGATTGCTGTCCCCGATGGCTTTAGGGCTGCGTCTGCACCTAAAGCCAAACTGCCAAGTCCCTCACACAGCTGCAGTTGTTTCACAGCCGCTACGCATCCTTGGGGAATTTGGCCATTCGCCTTCCCCACATCCTCGCTGGACTGAGCCGTGAGAGGAGTCAGGGACTTAATTTTTTCACAGCCACTGCGGATCACTGCCAGTTTGACCGGGAAAGTCCCTCACCATCGCAGATCCACACGCAATTTTTGCGCGACCCAGACACCTTTGACGTCCCGGGCCGGCACTCACTTATTCCCACCCCCTCCCCCTCCTCTTCCACAGTGCTCTTCCCGCACCTCACTCCCTAAAGCCGGCCGATCGCCGGTTGGTTCCATTACGCACGACGCGCACCGGCCCCGTGCGCCCACGATCCACGGCCGTTCAACGTGCTGGGACCTGGAGCGGAGCACACTGTCTTTTTCACCCCTCCCCCGTCCCCCCCAATTTTCATCATAGGTATACCTCAACTATGAGAGACAAAATGAGAAAAAAAAATCCAGAAAATCACATTGAAGGATTTTTAATGAATTAATTGGTAAATTCCTCGGTAAAATAAGTATTTGGTCACCTACAAACAAGCAAGATTTCTGGCTCTCACAGACCTGTAACTTCTTCTTTAAGAGGCTCCTCTGTCCTCCACTCGTTACCTGTATTAATGGCACCTGTTTGAACTCGTTATCAGTATAAAGGACACCTGTCCACAACCTCAAACAGTCAGACTCCAAACTCCACTATGGCCAAGACCAAAGAGCTGTCAAAGGACACCAGAAACAAAATTGTACACCTGCACCAGGCTGGGAAGACTGAATCTGCAATAGGTAAGCAGCTTGGTGTGAAGAAATCAACCGTGGGAGCAATTATTAGAAAATGGAAGACATACAATACCACTGATAATCTCCCTCGATCTGGGGCTCCATGCAAAATCTCACCCCGTAAGGTCAAAATGATCACGAGAACGGTGAGCAAAAATCCCAGAACCACACGGGGAGACCTAGTGAATGACCTGCAGAGAGCTGGGACCAAAGTAACAAAGGCTACATCAGTAACACACTACGCCGCCAGGGACTCAAATCCTGCAGTGCCAGACGTGTCCCCCTGCTTAAGCCAGTACATGTCCAGGCCCGTCTGAAGTTTGCTAGAGAGCATTTGGATGATCCAGAAGAGGATTGGGAGAATGTCATATGGTCAGATGAAACCAAAATAACTTTTTGGTAAAAACTCAACTTGTCGTGTTTGGAGAAGAAAGAACACCATACCTACTGTGAAGCATGGGGGTGGAAACATCATGCTTTGGGGCTGTTTCTCTGCAAAGGGACCAGGATGACTGATCCGTGTAAAGGAAAGAATGAATGGGGCCATGTATCGTGACATTTTGAGTGAAAACCTCCTTCGATCAGCATGGGCATTGAAGATGAAACGTGGCTGGATCTTTCAGCATGACAATGATCCCAAACACACCGCCCGGGCAACGAAGGAGTGGCTTTGTAAGAAGCATTTCAAGGTCCTGGAGTGGCCTAGTCAGTCTCCAGATCTCAACCGCATAGAAAATCTTTGGAGGGAGTTGAAAGTCCGTGTTGCCCAGCGACAGCCCCAAAACATCACTGCTCTAGAGGAGATCTGCATGGAGGAATGGGCCAAAATACCAGCAACAGTGTGTGAAAGCCTTGTGAAGACTTACAGAAAACGTTTGACCTCTGTCATTGCCAACGAAGGGTACATAACAAAGTAGTGAGATGAACGTTTGTTATTGACCAAATACTTATTTTACCGAGGAATTTACCAATTAATTCATTAAAAATCATTCAATGTGATTTTCTGGATTTTTTTTTTTTCTCATTTTGTCTCTCATAGTTGAGGTATACCTATGATGAAAATTGGAGACCTCTCTCATCATTTAAGTGGGAGAACTTGCACAATTGGTGGCTGACTAAATACTTTTTTGCCCCACTGTAGTAGCTCCTTTTGCCCTGATGAAACCACCACAAGAGCACCCATATTTCCTGACCTTTAACCTTGATCTTGACCTTGAGCACAACCTGGATGTAGACAGACCTGAGCATCATTGTGTGTGAGTTTGGTGAGCATCAGGGCTGTTGCCTAGAAAGACGAGTGATTTTTGGCTCCTTTTGGCTTAACCAAAGGGCAAATTTTGGGTCATCTGTGCTCGGGTTTAATAAATTTAAAGCATCTTTGAGCGTCACAAAAAGATGTCAGCTTCAATGATGTGAAGCTAGCCATACAAGTGGGCCAGTAGTGGCCTAGTGGTTAGGGATGTGGACTGGTGACCAGAGGGTGACCATATCAGATCTGGGTGGGACAGACAGGATAACAGTGTATGTCCCACCCTTCTTCACTGTAGTGCCCTTGAGCAAGGCCCTCAACCCCAACTGCTCCAGTGGAGTCGTTCAGTGGCCACAGATCAGACTCTGGTTGTACCAGGCAGCTTCCAGGTGTGAATGGGTAACTGTGCCAGTGTGAACAGGGCATCCTTGAAAAAGAGAGATTGCCTCCTATGAATAAAATGTTAAATAAACAAAAATAAAAAAGACCTTCATAATACACTGTGATATCCTACCGTGTAGCAATGATCACACTTGAGTTATTTCTTTGGCTAACTCTGCCATTTATTCTGTAACACACACAACAAGACTGAACATGGATTCTGCGCGGGGTTTTCACACTCTTATTCTAATGTGTCCCCTTCATAGTAGTGCTGAACAATACAGGTAGTTCCCCCTAGAGGCATGTGCCAGTAATGTTCTATTTTAGACTTGCAGTCTACCACATCCCTCCCCTCTAGATTAAACTACTCTTAATTACACTAGCCAATTACTAGACATCCTGGAACTCCAATTTAACCCTGAACTATCACAGTTACTTTTTAATTTCTTAAACACATGTGTCATACACATAATTTCTTTCTTTTTTTTTTTTTTTTTTCACATGTATAACACACATAACAGTCTAACTGGGGATTTGGTTTGACTACCGCATCCCAGTGAGGTTCCAGGACGCATTCTTGTCCTGTGGCTGGGGAACTCACTACTGACTAAGTATAGTCCTTCAAGTAGTCTGGAGCTCTCCGAGCTCGCTGAGATCTTCTCACGGCGGGTGAGCCAACTGCAGGTGAAGACTCAGACTGCTCCACTGTTTCGGCTGCTGCAGTGCTGCCCGTAGAATCTGCAGAGACGGTTACCTCAGGTTTCACCTGAAGTGGTGGTTCGTTGATGCTCTCCTCAGGATGGGTGTCAGACAACACCTCTGGTGCCATCGGCAGGGGAATGGAGCTCCTACCACGAACTTGGTCGATGTGTCGCCTCACCACTTGTCCATGACCTAATGTCACCTTGAATGACACAGGGCCTGTCTTTTCTGTTATTTCTCCTGGTACCCAGGCTGGTCCTGAGCCAAAGTTGCGGGTGTAGACCACGTCTCCTTCTCTCAGTATTCTCTCTCTAGCATGCATGTCATGATAACCTTTTTGTTTCTCTTGTTTATCATGCACTTTGTTTCTGAAGTCTGGATGTATTAAGTCAAATGTTGACCTCAACTTCCTTCCACACAACAGCTCAGCTGGTGACTTGCCAGTTGTAGATTGGGGTGTTATTCGATAGCTGAACAGAGCTCTCGACATTCGGGTTTCAATAGAGTCTCCTGTCATCTTTTTCATGAGTGACTTGAACGTCTGCACGGCCCTCTCGGCTAAGCCGTTAGAAGAAGGATGGTATGGCGCAGTCGTGATGTGACGTATGCCATTCTTTTCAGAAAACTCTTGGAACTGTTCACTCGTAAAACATGTACCGTTCTCTGATACTATGATTTCAGGTAGCCCATGTTGGCTGAAACTCTTTCTAAGACATTCAATGGTAACAGTAGAAGTAGAGCTACTCACAGAATATGCATCGATCCACTTTGAGTATGCGTCAACTATGATCAGGAACATTCTTCCCATCCATGGACCTGCGTAGTCAATGTGAATTCTTCTCCATGGTTTATCTGGAACTTCCCAGGGATGTAGTGGGGCTGCTGGAGGACTGTTCCTGTTCTCCTGGCATGCCGCACATGACTTCACAAGCGCCTCCACCTCTGCATCCATGTTGGGCCACCACATGTAGCTCCTCGCCAACGCTTTCATGCGAGTGATGCCAGGGTGTGCTTGGTGTAGTTGTTGCAGTAAGGCATTCCTACCAGGTGGTGGAACAACCACGCGTCCTCCCCACAGGATACAACCTTCCTGGGTGCTGAGCTCATCCTGTCGTCTGGCATAGGGAATGAACTCAGGACTGTTCATCTTCGGCCATCCTCTCAAGATGTATTCTCGCACTCTTGCTAGAACAGGGTCTTTGTCTGTCCACTTCTTTATTTGTTGTGCGTTCACCAGGGGCACGCCGATATCTTCAAACAATAGCACTCTCTCCTCCTCCTCAGGCGTGCTGTCTCTTCCTCCATCCAAGGGTAGCCTACTCATCGCGTCAGCATTCGTATGGTCCCGTCCGGCTTTGTAAACGATGGTGTACTCATACGCTGCTAATGTAACGGCCCATCTCTGAATTCTCTGAGATGTCATCTGGGGTATGGCTCTCATTTCACTGAACAGTGAAATTAGTGGCTTGTGGTCAGTCACTATAGCGAACTGTCTCCCGTACAGGTATTTGTGGAATTTTTTTACACCAAATACTACTGCAAGGCCCTCCTTGTCTAGCTGGGAGTAGTTTTTCTCAGCTGCACTAAGAGTTCTTGAGACGAACCCTATGGGTCTCTCTGAGCCATCCTCCATACGATGAGAGAGTACAGCACCCACACCGTAGGGTGATGCGTCACACGCCAGGATGAGTGGTTTGTTTGAATCATAGTGCACTAACACACTACAGGACTGAAGTAGCGCTTTGGACTCTTCAAACGCCTTCTGCTGCTTGACCCCCCATGACCATTTTTCTTCCTTCTTAAGTAAGGTATGTAGTGGTGCCAGCAGCGTGGAGAGCTTTGGGAGGAACCTATGGTAATAGTTCAACAAGCCCAGGTAGGCTTTTAACTCAGTAACATTTTGTGGCTCAGGCGCCTCCGCAATGGCTTCCACTTTGTCTGTTAGAGGGTGTAGACCACTGGCGTTAATCTTGTGGCCTAGGAACACCACCTCTTTTCCCATGAACTCACACTTGCTTCTTTTCAACCTCAGACCGCTTTTCTCCAACCGTTGAAGCACTTCCTCCAGCGTTTTCAGATGTTCTTGTTCATTTGGTCCTGTACAAAGGATGTCATCCAAATAAATGGCAACATTCGGAATTCCACCTAGGATGCCCTCCATAGTTCTCTGGAATATAGCAGGACTGGAAGCTACTCCAAATGGTAAGCGTGTGTAGGTATATAAGCCTTTGTGTGTATTGATGGTTACATACTTTCTTGATTCTTCTTCCAGGACTACTTGTTGGTAGGCGTGACTCATGTCTAATTTCGTGAAGTGTCGGCCGCCATTCAGCTGTGCGAAGAGGTCCTCCACTTTAGGAATTGGATACTGATCCACCCGTGATGCTCGATTGACAGTGAGTTTGTAATCTCCACATATTCTAATGGAGCCATCCGGCTTTCTCACTGGGACTATGGGTGCCGCCCATTCTGCAACCTGCACTGGCTCAATGATCTTGTCATCCAGCAGCCTCTGTAGCTCGCTTTCGACCAGTGGCTTGACTGCATAGGGTACCGGTCGGGGTTTGCAGAATCGTGGTTGGGCCTCCTTGTCCACATTAATCTTTGCAGTGACACCTTTTAGCTGTCCTAAGCCTTCTTTGAACACCTCAGCGTGTCTTTCGAGGATCTCCTCCAGCTGCAATTTGGGCTGAGATTCCACCTTATTCACCAACTGATCCATCATGGCCAGTTCTTGTAGCCAACTTCGCCCTAGTAGATTTGGTCCTTCGCTCCCAACTACTACTACAGGTAAGTCCTTTTCTTTGTTTTCGTGCTGCACCTTCACTTGTGCCATGCCTAGCACGTCTAGCTTCTCTCCTGTGTACGTTTTTAATTTTAATGAACAGGGATTTAATTCTGCTGTGTCTGTTTTCTTCCACAGTTGTGTATATTGCTGTTTACTTAATATGGTTACTCCACAGCCTGTATCAACTTCAAATGTTACTTTCATTCCATTAACATTCATGGTACGCGTGATGGGCGCTACCTTGGTCAGCTCCTCTGACGTGTTGTAAATTGTGTGAAAACCCATGTCTTCTGTATCACTTTCTCCCTCCCCTCTCAGTTGATTCGCTCGCTGTTCCTTTCCTGGGCCCTTGTTTTCATACTTTTGCCCATTAACTGTTGCTTTCAGCACCTGTGCGCTGTCCACCTTTATTCTACATGCTTTCTTAATGTGCCCTCGCTTGCCACAATTATGACACAGCTCAGTGGCAAATTTGCACTCGGCGGCATTGTGCTGGCCTTTGCAGCGATAACAACTGGGGAATTTGCGATGATTTTTATCAGTTGACACTTTGTGGACACCTACTTGGGTCTTAGGCACACGAACATGCGTTGCTGTGTCCTCTGTTAGTTTCCCTTGCATCTCTCTCACATCTTTAGATGCTGTTTCCATCGCTTGGCATAATTCCAAAGCCTTCACAAAAGTGAGTTTTGTTTCAGATAAAAGTCGCCGTTGCATTCGGTCATCATTCACTCCACACACAAGTCTGTCTCTTAACATTTCTTCCAATGCGTCTTTGTAATCACAGTGCAGTGTTAATTTCCTCAATTCTGCCACATACTCTGCTATGGACTCAGTGTTCCTCCTTATGCGTGAATTAAATTTGAATCGTTGCACTATTTCACTCGGTTTGGGGCTGAAGTGCTTCTGAAGCTCCGCAGTAATCTGGTCGTACGTTTTATCTTTCGGTAATGCAGGGCTTATTAAATTTCTCAACAAGCTGTAAGTAGTTGCACCAACTCCACTCAACAGTACAGCCTTCCTTTTGTCTGGCTCCTCAATCTCATTAGCTTGGAAGAAAAAGTCCAACATTTCACTATATTCTTCCCATGACTGAGTCGAGTTATCAAAAGGGGTTACCGTTCCGATTACAGCCGCCATTGCTCGTCGTGGTGGGGAAACCTCGTTTTTCCTCCTCTGAACTTGCACTCGAACTACTGGAGTCACTTGAGTTCGCCACACTTGCAATGTTCTCTGTTTCTCGCCGCTGATTTTTTTCTTTTAATCCTCGTCGCCAATTGTGTGTTATCCTACCGTGTAGCAATGATCACACTTGAGTTATTTCTTTGGCTAACTCTGCCATTTATTCTGTAACACACACAACAAGACTGAACATGGATTCTGCGCGGGGTTTTCACACTCTTATTCTAATGTGTCCCCTTCATAGTAGTGCTGAACAATACAGGTAGTTCCCCCTAGAGGCATGTGCCAGTAATGTTCTATTTTAGACTTGCAGTCTACCACATACACACAGACAAATAATTTGATAACAAATAAGAAACATAGCCCTACATGAAACCTAAGCATCCAATGGATGGTAAGTACAAGTATTTTCATACCTTATTTATGTATATAGCACCACTATTGACCTCTATAGAAGCAAATACATGTATGAACCAAAATGACTTTTTTGACACCATTCTTATAAATATATAATGCAATAAAATTCTTAAGATACTCAATTTTACTTGCTATCACCCTTTTTCATACTATTCAGGTCACTAGCTTTCTAATGACACCAAACAAATCTGTGCACCTTTTTGGTATCAATATAGTGTTCGGCTCATGGACTATTACTGGAATTAGTTAAAAATAAAACCTATTTATATTTATAGTGAAAACTGTTGGTCAATGATCCACCTAGGATAACAGATATTGAATGGGGTAGGTGAGTTATGTCGAGGGGAGCCACAAGTGCTAGTTAAGCTAAGCTAGTTTGGCTAGAGTGTCTGATCGTGTGATTATAGGGCCATCCCGAGCAAAATGTAACAAATTAAGCAAGAATCACACCTGGAAGGATTAATGAACCAGCTGGGAACATGAATTTCTAACGAGGTGAATAAAACATATAGAAAGTAGCCATAAAAGCTGTGGCAAGTGATGCTGTTGGAGTGTGGTTTCAAAAACTCACTGGGACACGTCTATTCCAATAAAAGATGTAGAGATAAACATGTTGAATAAATTGCTATTCAAATGAGCTGCACAGCCAGAGACAAATTTGAACAATTCACTCAAACACCTACTGTGATCAAACCAGATGCTAACAAAGTGACAGGGAGTTTTTGGGCCGTACTATGACGACATGGTCCATGATCAGGTCTCACTGATGCAGAACACATTTATGGGCATTTCCAAGTTCATTTCCTTATCACAGAAGCCCCAAAATTAATTTTCCTGCTGGGCACAAGGTGTAAAAGAGGCTGGTCTAATTATTCAGAAGTGTATTTTGGATAATCCAATCCAAAATGCTCCTGCCCATCCCGTTAATGCACAGAGGCGCATTATCTAAAGTGAACTCTGATCATGACGGCTTGTTTAAGATAGGGGACTGAAAATGCACACTAAGTAAATAAGGAAGACATTGATCACAGCTGATGCCAAGTTAGTTATTTTAGAGAGAACAAACAGGGAAGAATGCTGGGCTGAAAAATCAGCTGAATGGTTTAATGTAGTGTGCACGGATGCAACACACAGACATGAATGAGTTTGAAACTTCAACAAAAGAGGATGATGCCTGTGCAAATTTTCATAAAATGGAAGGATTATTAATGGTGGCACAGAAGTGGCTCCCAGCCTGTGGGGAGATGGCGTACTCCCTCTCCTGTTTCTTTTGTCAACCAAGGGTCTCCCCCATCTTGTGCTGGGGTCTGTCGGGGTTTGTGGCTCTCTGTCCCAGTCCCGCCTGGGTGGGAGGGAAGGAGGAGATCACGGGCGCAGTGTCCCATCCCCCCGACCCCTGCCATGAAGCGAGCCTGCTCTTAGCAGCCCCTCCTGGGGACTGACAGGTGACAGTTGGGGTGTCCGCAGCTCGAGAACCTCGACTGTAGAAGCGTGGTGCGGACAGCCTTGGCCTGGCTGGAAATCTGGGGGCGTGTGACAGCAGGGAGATGTGGATGCATCTCATGTCTCTTTGGGGCATTACAGTGAAAAATAAAACCCTGTTCATTCATTCTTTCCTTCATTCCCCTAAAAATAAACACATCAATGCCTAATAAGCCCATGATGAAAACAAAAATGTGGATGGAATAAAAATCTTCAGACTGACACATCCCCCCCCCCCCCTTGTGCTGCATCCACACCAGAACGCACACATGCTCCCTGTTCATTCATTTCCCTAAAAAACAATTATACATTAAAGCCTAATCTATAGACTCCAATGGTAAGTCCACGTTTAAAATGAGAATATGGATGGAATAAAAAATCCATTTAGTGTATCATCATAAAAATAAAATGATGGGTGATTATATCATGACTGTTACAACTCTCTCCATGAAAATAACAGAAAATCCCAGTGCATGCTGTTTCCTCATGAGCTCCTGAGATGAGCAATTTCAAAACACACCGCTGAAATAGCATTAAACAATGCGCTTCTGACAACAGACCTCCTTTTTCCTCATCAACTGTCATTGTCATGACATGCACCATAATATGGGTGCACATGAGATTGTGTGCCACCATGCCTCTTTGAAATGACTCTCCACCTCCCAGCTCAAAGTGGGCACACTGTCTACTGGTAATTAGATGGGGTGATGCAAAGCGTAAAAAAACAGCGTGCACTGACAGGAACTAACAAAAATACTGGCGTACGGCGGGAAGTCTGGCACAAAAGTCTGTTGATGACTGTCAAAAGAGGGCCCTTTGTATTGGTAGCCATTCCTGATACCCAAATTCACATGTGAAAATATGTCCCCTTTAATATGAGCAAACCTAATTGATACACACCTGCTGTAGAAATCATCCCTGTAGTACTCGTAATCAAATTCATAGCCACTGCAAGAGAAGAAAAAAGGGGAGGAGGGGACAGGGCAAGACAGAAGAGATAAAGAAAGAGAGGGATCTTATTAAGAGCAGCCATTCTAGCTCTGTCAAAAGAAAGCAGATCAAACTCGAGCCACTTGAACTTGAATGGACATGCTCCAGTTGATGCCTAAAGCTCCTTGCAGGTTAAGCCTCCAGTCTAAGCTAGGGAGGCATGCCAAAACCAAAGATCAACAACAAAGACCAGTGGAAAAAGTTTTGGAGGGAAAATACAGACAAAGAATAAAAAGAAAACTTATTACCTTGCAGCTGAAACAAACAAAAAAAATCAATGTTACAGGCTCAGGATGGAAACTGATTTAGAATTTCGAGCGGGGAATAAAATGAAGAGAAGAGGCAGAAAGAACAAGCTGCTATTGTCACATGAATTTTAATTAGGATTAATGTATTACTATTTCAGTTTAGAAGAGTGTGGTGCTGGTTTTTGCCTCTCCTGTTCCGGTTTCATAATCACCATAATACACCCTGGCCGTTTTCAGCTGCAGCCACGAAATGCAAATGAGGGTTTATAATAACACAGTACACAAACTAATACATTTGTAACATGAGATGTGTAATAAAACAAACAACCAATTCACATAGGAGTAAATTAGTAGGAATGGGAATGTTGCCTATGAGGAGACGATCACAAAAAAGCGTTTCGGTGAAGAGGAAAAAAATAACATGTCTAGACCGCCGTCACATTCGACTGCAGTAAACAAACACTGCTTTGATCTGCTTGTGACCAGGAGATGTGTATGGGGCAGAAAATCAGGGTCATGCTTAATGAAGCTTACAGAACACACTCTTCTTTGAGCTTTACAGGCATGTATTGAATAAACTCCAGTCAGGGCACAGAAATATGAAAGGTTTCAAAACTCAATTAGAAATTCAAGGTTCAAAAGAAAAAAAAAAGGACAACCACCATCGAAATTCTCATTGTAAATATTGCTACATATTTACATGAGCTGAAGTAGCGGGATGCGAAAAAGTGGTTAATGTACATGATGCTGGGAAAAGGTCAAATCCTACCTGTAGACAGCTGAGAGAGGCCGCTTGGATCCCGCTTTGGGCCTGTACGGCTTGGGCTCTCCAGCCATATTTATGTCTGTGAAACAGAGAAACAAACATTTGGTCATTTTCTTGAGTAATCCATTTAACATCTTCTTTTTGTGGTCACCCAGATGAACTGAGGCCTGGCCAACAGTAAAGAGGTCACTGATTACACTTTCGTCTACATTTTAACAGCTCATGCATGCCTTAATTAAATGTTTGTGACATATTTTGTTCAAATTTTCTTTAATTATTGCAGCAAATTTGTTTTTTTATTTTTACAGCCTTTCTGAAAACAGCCTGTTTGAGTATATGTAACTAAATCTTCAGACCGGATTCAAGTCCATCCTCCCTCTTACTGTAAATCGCTATTGCTAACATTGACTGGCTAGCTCCTAGCCTGTTGCTCAGATGTATCGCAAGCTGAATACGGGTCATGTCGGCCCTAGGATCTTTCATGGCATGGGCGGAGAATTTCTGTAAAACTCCTCACATTTGTTGGTGTCTGAGAAAAGTCCTTTTAACAGTTTTGTGGGGGTTTTCTGCTTGCACCGTTGGGGATCCCGGGGCCGACTGCGTCAGGACCAACTTGACCTGTTACCCCTGAGCAAACTAACACTTGTCTTACAGAATGAATGAAATAATGCATCAGTGGTTGACAGGGGTGCGTAGTTTCAGTGGTCAATAGGATATGACCGTCCCTGGAGTACAATAAGCACAGAACATTTGCAAATGAATGACTAAACTGCTAGCTTCAAGGCAGCTAGCTGACTTTAGCAGCTTGCTGACATTAGTGGCTAGCTGGTGATAGCAGCACAATAATGCTAGCAGCTAGATGGCATTAGCTAGCAGCTCAAAATTACGTCTAATGTATATGGTCAAGTATTAGTAGATAAACAAGGATTCCAGTGGGGGTGAATAGAATTTATAGAAAATAGCAATCCAAACTGACCAGATCAACAGTTAAGCTAACGCTAGGTGGCCTGTCGGTCATGTGACCAATGTCAACCCCCCTAGCCAAGTTAATCCTAACAGAGGTCAATGCAGCATCATGGAAAAAATATAATATACTTGACATGCAAAGTGCCATATAAATCTATTATTATTATGAGCAACAGATGCCTTTCAGAAGGAAAACACAATTTTTCAGTCAATGACCCCTTTACAAGATGTTTACCTTCACCAAGAGGAGGCGGTAATGTTTTCGGCTGGGTTGGCTGGTTGGTTTGTCTGTCTGTCAGCAACATTACTCAAAAAGTTCTGAACGGATTTTGATGAAATTTTCAGGAAGGGTGTAATATTGCACGGGGAACAGATGATTAGATTTTGGTGATGATCCGGATTACGATCTGGATCCAGACATTTTTTTGGGAGGAAAATAATAACAATATTGAGCTTCCCCTTTAAGTCGTGTCCACCCCTTTAAGACGTGTCCACAAAGGCTGCACGGTGGTGCAGTGGTTAGCACCGCGGCAGCACAGTTTTACCCTCGGCCGGGGGATCGCGGGGATCATGAGATCGTGGGTTCAATCCCTGCCCCCGGCCAACAGTGATCTGTGTGGAGTTTGCATGTTCTCCCCGTGTTTGCGTGGGTTTACTCTGGGATTTCTCCGGTTTCCTCCCACATGCCAAAACATGCAGGTTAGGGAGTTAAGGGGCGCTTGCGTACGCAGCGACCGGCAGCTGGTGGCATGTCACCGGACTGCAGAACAAATCTACCTACGGGTACAAAATAAGTCCAAAAAAAAAAAAAAAAGTTACATTTCTCTCTGCACCCATATACATGATCTGCTGTGTTTGGAATGTCCATTCACTCCCTCCCTCCTTCCTCGCTATATAGTAAATTTAGATATAGCAGACCATATAGTAAACTCAATATAACGATAAAAGGGACTACAGATGGAATCTTTACCCTGTGTTTAATGTTTTTTCTGTACTTAGTTAGTTAGTTAATTCCCTTCACACCATGTTGGTGTATGGGGCGGCGCCTATCTCCGTTTCTCTGACCCTAGGCCACACAGCTACTGTAAGTAGTGTACTTGGTCCCTGACAAATAAACCAATAAATTAAACTAAAATTAACAGCTTCTGGATGCTAATGGGCTTGTTTTCGCAGCGCGGTTAATGATGTCATCATGGTGAGACAGTAAAACATAACAGACTAACAGTGGTAAAAAATGAATACCTGCATGTAATTTGTAGTAAATATGTATTAAATCAAATCATTTTTGCTGACTTAATAAATATAAATGCCTTTAGGTAGTTTATGTTGTGATGTGAAGCTCTCCTCTCACTGCTCCGTTGGCTGCGCATTGTATTATGCGATATATTGGCTAATGTAGTGGCCATCTGTTGTACACTACTTTTCAAAATGCATTGTGGGATATTTTGAGTGTACTGCATAGTGAGTAAAATTTTCAGTTCAGATTTCGAACCAGTACTACAAAATGGCTGATTCACTATGTAGTACACTATATGGGGAATGAGTGAACATTTCGAACACAGCAATAGTATGTGATGGTTGACATTATTTTGTCTGAAGCCGCCAGAAAAAAAAGTAAACAAACTGTGTGGTTTATGAACAGATTTTGATGACATTTTCATGAAAAGTGTGTTTGCACTCTGTCTGCACGGGGACAGAGTACCAGCAGACAAGGTAAGGATGTCTTGCGAGGCATGTTACCCACATGGTATGAAAACACACAGCACTGGACAATGTTTAATCTTTATTACCTCTGCCAAGATGAGGAGGTATTGTTTTTTGCCAGTGTAGTGCCAAGAAGTGATTGAGGGTGGCACAATCTGCTGCCAAAAAATGATCACTGGCTGCAGGAGCCGGGAGTGCCCGCTTGTTAAAGGTGTACTGCCTGGTCTCAGTCCACCTACGTGTCTGTAAATGTTTTGATATTTCAATGCATCTGAAAAAAAAATTATGGTGTTGGCCAAAGTGTTTGCAGTTTGGATAACAACATATAGCATTTATGAGATTGCAATTGATTCCAATATTTATGTGCAAAAACCTTGTTGTTTAGAAGCTACACTGTAATTGTCCATTGTTGACGCATAGAATATGTATTTATACAGTATGTACATGTATATATCCAGTAAATCTATGTATTTTTCCATGTAACCTTGTGACTGCATTATTTTAATTGCTTTTAATCCTCCATCAAGTTTGTTTCCAGTTCAACATGTGTCATAAGTGTTAAATATATCTTATTATACCTAACACAGTACTGTATACCTGTGGAAATATATATTTTATGGCTAACATAACCCCATAACTACAATATGTCACCTGGTGATCAATTTTTAGCAGCTGATCACTTTTTGCCACGAGACCGGCATTGCTTTGTCTGTCCGTCTCTTAGCAACATTACTCCAAACTTTATGAATGGATTTTGATGAAATTTTCAGGAAAGGTGTGTAATGGCACGGGGAACAGATGATTACATTTTTGTGGTGATCCGGATCACCATCTGGATCCAGGAATTTTTAGGAAAAGTCAGTATCAACTTGCTTAAACTTTACTTTTGCTGGTACACCAGAATTTCTGTAGCCAAGTTACTTCATACTATTTATTTGTTATTTCAATAAATCTTACAGAAGAAAACTTGAATTAGTATTTTTCATCAATATCAAATGCAGAAATGTTGCATTTAGAAAACTGCTGCATTTCTAACAATGTCATTTGGGGGAAATTAGCTGGTTAGTGGATGTCTGCGCTCTCCGAGTGCTTTTCTTGTTTAAAAATCCTAACAGCTTTTGTGAAAGGCCCCCCCAAACATGATGATTAAAAAAAAGAAATCAGCTTGAACAGTTTTGCTCCTACAGTGTTTTGATTGCAGCCAATGTGAGCATAACAGCACACACACTAACAGATTCCATTCACAAACAAGAAGGCAGTCAGAGAGCGCATATTTTTGCCAAGGGTTTTGTTTCTGTCTGTCTGTTAGCAGGATTAGGCAAAAATGGCTGAATGGATTTTGATGAAATTTTCACCAGAAGTGGCACTTGGGCTATGGATGAAACCATTAGATTTTGGGGTGATCTGGGTCAGGATGCACAAGGCCTTGTCTGAGAAAAGCGGCACAGGCAGACAGACAAGAAAAAGAATACTGGCAGCTGCCAGTGGTACCCCTCAGCCTCTGTTTGTTGTTGAGATATAGCTTATATGGCATTTTGACCTTGACCTTTGACCATATAATCCCAAAATCAGTCAGAGGTCAGGGTCTCAGGGTGAACATGTGTACGAAGTTTAATGACCCTAGCTTTACTCGTTCTCTAGTAATAGCGCAAAGGGAATGTTAACATTGACCTTGAAAAGGTTGCATAATTCCTTTGTGTAGTTATCATATTAGGAGATTTAAGGAAAACTGACCTCTGAGGTCAGAGGTCACCCAAATTCTAACTTGTCCGATATATCAATTTGAATAGCACACATCATTTCTTTCTCTAGTTATCGCGTTCACAAGATTTGGGGAAAATTGATCTCTGACCTTGATCTAAAGGTCAGAAGTCACCCATATTCGAACTTGTCCGAGATTTTTCATAGATGCTATCAGTTTGAAAAGCCAACATCATTTCTTTCTGTAGTTATTGCAGGTAGGTGTTGACACTGCCGCCCATCCACCCAGCAGGGTGACGACAATACCTCTTCTGCCTTTAGAGGCTTAGGGGTAAAAACCTGCCCAATCATATTACCTCCTTGGCAGTGTCACGGTGGCCCTCACGGACCACCAGAAGACGCCACAGTCACCAGTGAGTTTTGCAGTGATGTTTATTTATAGTGAGGGATGGACAAGCACAGGATACATACAAGGAAAAGGTGACGTCTGAGCCGGGGGGCACCCGATGCGCCAGACGGAATAATAATGAAGGTTAAGTCTCACAGAACGTACCTTAAAAGACGATAACCGGGAACGTTAACCGATGAGTTTACAGGAGATACCCGAGTCGGCTAACAGTGGACTACGGAGGTAAACAGAGACTGCCGCATCGGGGAGCATTCAGCACCTGCTTTTATCTCTGGCAGCTAACGACCCCGATGCAGCACAGCTGCTCTGTTGACAGCAGCGCAGCAGCTGACTTTGATAGCAGGGAGCTCCCCCGGGCGCTTTCACAATAAGAGCCCGAGGAGCTAGAAGGAATCCTCTGCAGCCAAAGCCAGGGAAATATGACACAAGACCCGAGTGTGGACAGAACCGACACTCGGGTTATGACAGGCAGAGGCAACAGCCAGAGTCCTGACCAGTGATGTCAGGTTTTAGACAACAAAAAAACAGCTCTATCTGTGAAAACAAGCTTGTCTTGCATGTACTTTTAGTATCTGATGTGCATCAAGTTATTCTCTCCTATGTGCATCTTTGGGTCAGCTTTTGCTGATTTTTGTACCTTGTATTAAAGAAAAAAAAAACACAACTTGTGACATAATTTTTATAAGTAACTTTCTGGATAAAACAAAAGCTCAATCCTTCAAGGAAATGAGAACTGGCAACCTGGGTCCAGGAAATCTTGCAAAATCACTCGCAATCAAACGTGACTTTAGAGACAGCTTCCATCTTGCTTTCCGATTATTGTTTTGCTCACATGAGAATCCACTCTGGAACAAAATGATTTCTGATATTTAGCATATTGGAATATTTGGGATTTGAGATCAGAGTGGCCCTGGGGCCTGTTCTATGAAGCAGGATTTAGGCTTAGCGAAGTAACTTCAGGGTTAACCTTGGGTTTTCTGTACTACAAAGCTGGTTCACTTCTTTTCAGGCTAGATCACCATGGCAACTTATGCTGTGAAGTTAACCTGGTCCGCAGCACGATAAGATCCAGATAAGAACTCAGTGCCTGTATCAGTGCAGCTCTCCAGCCAATTAAATCCTTTGGAAAAGGACACCCTCTCCCCTCCACTAATAAGAGACCGATATCATTTATTAAGGTAAGCTCCTCCGCTGTGGTCAGATCCTGCTGGGAGTCTCTGTTTTTTAGTTTTTTTTTCCTCTTGCTGCAACCAATAAAAAATAAATTTTATCATGCATTTCTCTTAATATCTGCATTATCTCAGGACAGACTGTACAATATAATAAGCTACCCTCCACTTCAAAATCTGAGATTCATTTATTTGTTATGTTAAAATAACATTTAAAAAAAATCATGTTTCACACATCAAGTCAGTAGTTCAGTGTGGGATAAAAGAAGATAAAATAATAACCTAAAAAAATAAATGCAATAATAAACTGAAATTACACTAGTGTAGAATAAAATAAACATTTTATATACACTGGTATGAAAAAGTGTTTACCCCCTTCCTGATTTCTCATTTTTTTGTATGTTTGTCATGCTTAACTGTTTCAAATCATCAAACAAATTTAAATATTAGACAAAGATAACACAAGTAACCACAAAATGCAGTTTTTACTTGAAGATATTTGTTACTAAGGGTAAAAAAAAATACAAATCTACATGGCCCTGTGTGAAAAAGTGATTGCCCCCCGTTAAAACATAAATTAACTGTGGTATATCACATCTTTGGAACGCTGAGTTCAATTTTTTAGCCATTTTTAAAGCTTTGGGACTCTAGCGAACCACAGTGAGAGCCATTATCCACAAATGGTGAAAACATGAAACGGTGGTGAACCTTCCCAGGAGTGGCCGGCAGACCAAAATTACCCCAAGAGCGCAGCAACGACTCATCCAAGAGGTCACAAAAGACCCCACAACAACATCCAAAGAACTGCAGGCCCCACTTGCCTCAGTTAAGGTAAGTCTTCATGACTCCACCATAAGAAAGAGACTGGGCAAAAATGGCCTGAATGGCAGTGTTCCAAGATGAAAACCACTGCTGAGAAAAAAGAACATAAAGGCTCATCTTAGTTTGGCCAGAAAACGTCTTGATGATCCCCAAGACTTTTGGGAAAATACTCTGTGGACTCACGAGACAAAAGTTGAACTTTTTGGAAGGTGTGTGTCCCATTACATCCGGCGTAAAAGTAACACAGCATTTCAGAAAAAGAACATCATACCAACAGTAAAATATGGTGGTGGTAGTGTGATGGTCTGAGGCTGTTTTGCTACTTCAGGACCTGGAAGACTTGCTGTGGTAAATGAAACCATGAATTCTGTTGTCTACCAAAAAATCCTGAAGGAGAATGTCCGGCCATCTGTTCATGACCTCAAGCTGAAGCGCACTTGGGTTCTGCATCAGAACAATGATCAAAAACAAACCAGCAAGTCTACCTCTGAATGGCTTAAGAACAACAAAATGAAGACTTTGGAGTGGCCTAATCAAAGACCTGACCTGAATCTGATTGAAATGCTTTGGCATGACCTTAAAAAGGCAGTTCATGCTCAAAAACCCTCCAATGTGGCTGAATTAAAACAATTCTGCAAAGATGAGTGGGCCAAAATTCCTCCACAATGCTGAAAAGGACTCATTGCCAGTTATCGCAAATGCTTGATTGCAGTTGTTGCTGCTAAGGGTGACCCAACCAGTTATTAGGTTTAGGGGGCAATCACTTTTTCACACAGGACCATGGAGGTTTGGATTTTTTTCCCCCTTAATAATAAACACCTTCATTTAAAAACTCCATTTTGTGTTTAATTGTGTTATCTTTGTCAAATATTTGACAAAGAGGGAGTGCCTGACTCCCTCTGCAGGTGGATCATCGACTTCCTGACGGACCGGAGGCAGCATGTGCGGCTGGGAAAGACTGTCTCAGACTATACTAGCATCAGCACCGGATCACCCCAGGGCTGTGTACTTTCCCCCCTACTCTTCTCCCTTTACACCAACTCCTGCACCTCCAGCCACCAGTCTGTCAAGTTGATCAAGTTTGCGGACGACACCACCCTCATCGGGCTCATCTCCAACGGCGACGAGTCCGCCTACAGGAGAGAGGTGGCCCAGCTGGCGTCCTGGTGCAGCAATAACAACCTGCAGCTGAACGCTCTGAAGACAGTGGAGATGATTGTAGACTTCAGGAAAGTCACTACTCCTCTGCCCCCCCTCACCCTCTCAGGCTCTCCCATCACCACTGCTGATTCCTTCCGCTTCCTAGGCACTACCATCACCAGGGACCTCAAATGGGAGCTGACCATCAGCTCACTCATCAAAAAAGCCCAGCAGAGGATGTTCTTCCTGCGGCAGCTGAGGAAGCTCAAGCTACCCACCAAGATGTTAGTGCAGTTCTACACAGCCATCATCGAGTCCATCCTCACCACCTCCATAACCGTGTGGTACGCAGGAGCCACTGCCAGGGACAGACTAAGGCTGCAGCGCGTCGTGCGCACTGCTGAGAAGGTGATCGGCTGCAAGCTCCCATCTCTCCAGGATCTGTACATCTCCAGGACCCGGAGGCGTGCTGGCCGGATCATAGCCGATCCCTCACACCCTGGTCACATACTGTTTGCCCCCCTCCCCTCTGGTAGAAGACTTCGGTCCATCCAGACTAAAACCTCCCGTCACATGAACAGCTTCTTCCCCTCTGCCATTAGACTGCTGAACACTAAGTGACTCTCGTGCACCATGTACAGCAGCTCAACCAGACTCATGTCAATCATCACTGTTTTCTTCCTGCATTACCGACTGCACTATATAGTTCTCCACAGTATCTGCTGCTGGCTAATATATATTTTAACTGTTGACCAGTATCACTTAATCTTATCCTACACTTTATTACATGTATAGTTTATTTCTCTTATCTTATCATGTTTAATGTTGCAGCATTGTACCGAGACAAATTCCTAGTTTGTGTACTACATGAACAATGGCAATAAACCTGATTCTGATTCTGATTCTGATTCTGAAATATTTAAATTTGTTTGATGATCTGCAACATGTAAGTGTGACAAACATACAAAAAATGAGAAATCAGGAAGGGGGCAAATAAATATATCTATCTATATATCTATATATATATATATATATACACACACACTACCGTTCAAAAGTTTGGGGGTCACTTAGAAATTTCCTTATTTTTGAAAGAAAAGCACTGTTTTTTTCAATGAACTTTAAACTAATCAGAAATACACTCTAATATCTAATATACATTGCTAATGTGGTAAATGACTATTCTAGCTGCAAATGTCTGGTTTTTGGTGCAATATCTACATAGGTGTATAGAGACCCATTTCGAGCAACTATCACTCCAGTGTTCTAATGGTACAATGTGTTTGCCCATTGCGTCAGAAGGCTAATGGATGATTAGAAAACCCTTGTGCAATCATGTTAGCACAGCTGAAAACAGTTTAGCTGGTTAAAGAAGCTATAAAACTGACCTTCCTTTGAGCAGGTTGAATATCTGGAAAAAAATATTATTTCAAATACAAATCATTATTTCTAACCTTGTCAATGTCTTGACTATATTTTCTATTCATTTTACAACTCATGGTGGTAAATAAGTGTGACTTTTCATGGAAAACACAAAATAATTGTCTGGGTGACCCCAAACTTTTGAACGGTAGTGTATATATATAACCTGACCTATAACCTGTACAACCTAATTGAAAAACAAACTGAAATCTTTTACAGGAAAAAATAAATAAATAAAAACTTACAATAACCTGCTTGTATAAATATACACACCCTGTTATAACTGGGGATGCGACTGTGCTCAGAATTAACTAATCACATTTAAACTCATGTTATCTGGGAGTCAGCACACACCTGCCACCACTTAAAGTGCCTCTGATTAACCCCAAATAAAGTTCAGCTGTTCTAGTAGGCTTTTCCTGACATTTTTGTAGTCACATCTTACAGCACAAGCCATGGTCCACAGAGAGTTTCCAAAGCATCGGAAGGACCTCATTGTTTAAAGGTATCAGTCAGGAGAAGGTTACCGAAGAATTTCCAAGGCATTAACTATACCATGGAACACAGTGAAAACAGTCATCAAGTGGAGAAAATATGGCACAACAGTGACATTACCAAGAACTGGACGCCCCTCCAAAATTGATGAAAAGACGAGAAGGAAACTGGTCAGGGAGGCTGCCAAGAGGCCGACAGCAATAATGAAGGAGCTGCAGGAATTTCTGGCACATACTGGCTGTTTAGTACATGTGACAACAATCTCCCATCTTCTTCATATGTCTTGGGCTACGGGGTAGGGTAGCAAGAGGGAAGCCTTATCTTACGAAGAAAAACATCCAAGCCTGGTTCCATTTTGTAAAAACACATTTGAAATCTCCCAAACCCATGTGGGAAAATGTGTCATGGTCCCATGAAACCAAGGTTGAATTTTTGGACCATAATTCCAAAAGGCGTATTTGGCGCAAACATAACACTGCTCATCACCAAAAGAACACCATACCTACAGTGAAGCATGGTGGTGGCAGCATCATGCTTTGGGGCTGTTTTTCTTCAGCTAGAACTGGGGCCTTAGTCAAGGTGGAGGGAATTATGATCAGTTCCACATACCAGTCAGTGTTGGCACAAAACCTTCAGGCTTCTGCTTGGAAGCTGAAGATGAAGAGGAACTTCATCTTTCAGCACGACAATGACTCAAAGCACACATCCAAATCAACAAAAGAATGGCTTCACCAGAAGAAGATTAAGGTTTTGGAATGGCCCAGCCAGTCCAGACCTGAATCCAATCTAACATCTGTGGGATGATCTGAAGAGCGCTGTGCACAGGAGATGCCCTCACAATCTTACAGATTTGGAGCATTTTTGCAAAGAAGAGTGGGCAAATATTGCCACATCAAGATGTGCCACACTGACAGACTCCTACCCAAAAAGACTGAGTGCTGTAATAAAAGCCAAAGGTGCTGCAACAAAGTATTAGTTTAAGGGTGCACATATTTATGCAACCAGGTTATTGTAGTTTGTTTTTTTCCCCTTAAAAGATTTCAGCTTGTTTTTCAATTGGGTTGTACAGGTTATAGGCCACATTAATGATGGAAAAAGTTTTGAAATGATTTATCGTGGTTTCATTTTTTTACATCACAAAAACCTGGCATTTGAACAGGGGTGTGTAGACTTTTGAGATCCACTGTGTGTGTGTGTGTGTGTGTGTGTGTGTGTGTGTGTGTGTGTGTGTACACATAGTTAGGTGAACATTTCTTGATAAAGAACTGAATATTTAAATGAGTGACCAAATTTTTGCACGACTATATACGTATGTGTGTGTATATACTGTATATATATGTATATATGTGTGTGTGTGTGTGTGTGTGTGTACTTTTATTTTTAGAGGAACATAATAAAAGAAAGCTATAGGGAAAGGAAAATATTTGGAAGACCTACTACTCTGAATTTTATTATTTATAATTACGTAGCCCGTAGTCCATTATTTACTCTCAATTGTGCCTATACCATTGCTACTGCAGGTATAAAGGGAATATTGTTAACTGTATCGCCACTTATTAATGAAATTGGAGAAAACTGACATTATTAAGCAGCCTATCCATCGAAGTAATGGACAGTAATATCAAGGAGTTATATAATATTTAAAACAGTCAATCAACTGAATCATTCACAATGTGGCTTTTTTCCTCCCGTTCTTCTTTCCTACTTTGACTGCTGGAGCTGTTTTTTTCCCTTGTATTAGATGCTGGCACTCTTCATATTTATTTAATAAGACACTTTTTATTCATCAGTGACTTACTCTGCTTTTCCCTGTTCATTCTCCTTATTGGTCATCTGCTGAGATCACCGCCTCTTTTATGTGAACACACACACAGCCAGACAGATTAACCAAGGGTCTACTTACTGAGTTAATAACCGCATTTGTAGTACAGACAATCCTGATCCTGAATGTCTGGGTTAGTGAAGCCAGATAACTGAAAAATACCCTGGATATGTTGAACCTGCTTCATAGTACAGACCTCAGATGTTCTTCAGAGCAAATCTGATCACTTGCAACACACCTCACCACAGGAAAATCTGAGATAATCAGCAGGACCTTCAAGGTTACTGTGACTTTGACTGGATGATTGGAAGGGAAGAATCAAGTCCAAAATCAGCCAGATTATCTTGTAGTGTGTGGCTGGCTTCAGTACCCTCTCCGCACTATAAAATCCAGTTAAATAATCTTAGGCTGGCCACACACGGGAGGATTTTTAAATCTTAACCAATTTTAAAACAAGGAAGACCACAGACATCAGGACAGCGTAAAATTATTTTTAACATTCTAATTCTGCAAACACACACACTAAATGATTAAGTGAGATTGGTAGACCACACCGTTTCTATTAATGATTTCACACCACGATTCTGCTGGCACGAGATCTCACAGAATCTCTCGTGATCAAATGACATTCAAATGTAACCTCAGGATATGAACAAATATGGAGGACTATCGACATCGTCAGCTGGCTTTTGTGGTGAAAAACAAAAATTAAAAAAAAATTATGGGTGAAACCTTGGCATAGTCTCTGACTCGACCAGGAACTGTAAAAAATTGTATTCAAAGATTGACACCACACATTTATTTCTAAATAATCACAGGGACGAGCCTCGAATCTGACCACGCCCCCCGATCCCTCTGGGGGCAAATCAAGACATTCAGTTTACATGCTTTTATTGATTTTAACTAATTGGATTTCACAGTGTCTGTGAGGAAAGAAAAGGTGAAGGGGAAAAAAATTGCAGCTCCCCAAATGGCCACCAGAAACTGACAGTAAAAACGAGTTAGGGCCAAGTCATGCAAAACTTTAGAACATAAATAAAATGGATTAGGTTTAAAACAGTTTGGCTAGAAGACATAATTAGAAGTACAGCTGTTTTGAGTGACCTTTCCATAGATGTGGAATCTCAAGCAGTACCACCACTGTACCACTTAATCGTGAAACCTTATAGGACCTTTGAAGCTGTCTTGCTACTTACTTTCTCAATAGTGTCTGTTTAATGCTAATAAATGCTAAATAAGGAGGTTAACTCACCCCCATATGAGTAAATCATTATTCCTCATAGTGTAAGTGATATCAAAGGAATTCATTTAAAGCCAGTGTTTCCTCCTCTGCAAAGCAACCTAATTTAAAAGCCAAAAATCTATACCAGCAAAAGTGAAACAACTTTTCTTTCTTCAAAGTCCTCACATCGCACACCGGCTCAAGATGGTAGTGATGGTGCTGCGTAGAGTTCAAAGCAGTGCCTGAACACAGGGGAGCACAGAAACGTACTTCTTCATAATACATAATCAAGCTCTTCCAAAGCTCCGTGCTATTTCCCTTGCAAAATTGAACTTTTCAAGCAACATTTAAATAAGGCAACACACAAAGCTGCAGTATTGCAGAACACAGTGACTACGTTGTGAGTGCCAGTTTTCTAAAGGCAAAACTGGAGAGCTCGCTGCCGTGTGCTGGAAAGATTGCAAAATAAAATTGTTTCAAGGCACAAGAGAGAATCCTTGAAAACATAAAAACAAAGAATAAGCACAAAAACAAAAACACAAAAGGTGGATGTTAGGAGAGCTTTGATTTATGACTGGCCCTTTTTTCTTTTTGTTATATAAAAAAAATTACCATCAGGTGTACAGTTTTGTGGCCCAGCCAGTCACTGAATTAGTTTTTCTTTTCATACTATCTAAGCATTGCTGAGGGTATTGCAAGGTCCTTGCATTTTTTTGAGACGGTGTGGATTTCATTTGGGAGAGAAGCCGGCACTACAGTAAAAAACACCAGAGGAAAAACAGCCCTGAAACTTTATGAACAGTGCCTTAAAATGACACATACCCGAAGCTTGGTTAGATGTAAGCAGCACAAATTGTGTTGTGGTAAAAAATGACTACAGCTGAAGGAAATGGACCACTCCAGGCTAAGTGGTCGGAAAATACTTTCAGCGTAGCTTGACCAAAGGCAGAGTGAAATCCGGTGATGTGCTCTTTTTTTTAAATTGCCCTTGCAATCATAAATGCACTAAACCCTTTGTCTGTATTTTCATGCTTAGAAGCAGCAAGGCACAAGAAAAGGGCCATTTAATAACTGGCAGGATGCAAGTTTATGGCCAAAAACAATCCTCTAATACACATGCCGCCCTTGAGAGAATAAGACTAAACCTCGTTGTGAAGTCGCTAAATGAGAGCCTCGGCTGTGAGCGCCTCATAGATATATAGGTTCCTTTAAAAGCACTTTCTGACAGATTGTTGTTTTATAGCCATTTTCTCACTCTCATTTTCTCCCCTCTAGCTACACATTTGCGTAAATAATGCATGTGTCTTTCCCATCGACCCCAAACAAGTGGAAGCACCCCAATCCCTGTGAGTGGAGCTACACCGGGGTGAAAATAAGCTGCTGGCAAACTCTTCCCTCCTTCTCCCAGAGGCTGCTCTCATGAGAAATAGGATTAAACCCTGGTCTGTTTGTATACTGCCTACTTAGACATGCTAGAACACAGACTTTTTACCCAGAGCTGCTTGACCAAATGAGTGCTTGTTTGTGAACACTTGACCGAGTGGGTTGGGGTTGACCATGATGCTGGCTTCAGGAATAATTACAGTTTTACTGACAGCGATATCAGGACCGAACCTTTAATTAGCCTGCAGCAGCCCAACTAAATGTAATTAGCAACCCAAACCTAGAGCACTCAAAAAATCTCTGTCAGATCCATTTTTTTTTTTTTTTTTTTCTGTGGACGCTGGTTTAAATCCAGGATGATTTATATGCAGTGCAGGCAAATCCTTGCTGTTCAGTCATGCCATGAAGCTGACAGGTATAGCCTCTGCTAGAGGCTAGGAGAACAGCAACCCATTTTGAGTGAAGCTGTCAGGATAAGTCTGGTTCAGGGGTCCAATAGAGCAATCAAAGCAACATTTTCAGTGGTAAATATCAGCTAGGCCTAAAGCTGAAACACAGTTTTATTAATCAACTGATAATTGACAAAAAGAATAACTGACAAAAATTTAAGCAGCAGAAATTCACATAATAAAGTAATTTGTGTACATGTGAGTGCAACCTAGTGCTTGATGTTACTGATTTTTAAAGGATTCAGGTGGGTATATCCCACTGCAGTATCAACAAATGAACTGAGTTCAAAACTACTTTTAGACAAAGGGAATTTCATCTTATTCTTTAAAAAAAAAGATTAGATTGCACAAATAAAGACAAAAGGCTCTATTTCAGGGATCCAGTCTATTATCTAAGTCACAGAAAGCATTTAGGAGTGTGTCCAAGTCCATTTTGCTATCACAGCAGCACAAAAAGGAATTCTGTGCCAGGCGGAAAGTGGGAAGAGGCTGTCCTAATGCTCTTATTTATTTAGAGGCAGGTTTTGGGCGCAGTGTGAAATAGACCAGTCGTTATTGTTGCTGTCATTCTCTTTAATAAACACAGGTGTGAGATCCATGGCTAGATTCCAATATGTCAGTGTTTAAATGGGAGGACAAATCCACTTTGCGCTGATGACAATACATGCTTGTTCACAAAGTGGAAATGTGTTTAAGGGCCGTCAAAACCAAACAGCTTGAAAGGAACTTTTTTAACCTCCTTCCCCACAGCTCTGGTTGCACTGGGGAGTCGTAACCATAATTATGCATGGATGAGAGCTGTACATTTCAGAGTTTATGCTAGTCTTTGTCCATGATTTTGACAGATTATTATAAAAATTCCTTCAGTTCACCGGAACTGTACTTCTCTGTGAAACCGTGGAAGAGTGACCATTCCTCCCAGAGATCCCAACCCTGAGGCCCGTTAATGTCCCCTGCTCTGCTGAATGCAAAATTGTTGTGTTTTAACAAAAAAAAAATGTCGGGATACTTTCATTTTGAATCACTCTGTTAAAAGAATGCCAGTGACTAACTGGAGGAATAATGAAATGGTTATAAATTAGATAATGGTGGATATAAAAGCTGGCATTGGTCCGGTAATCGGTGAGGGCAGATCTCAGCAGACAGGCTCTCCAGCTGGGTGACAGTTGCTCCCAGTGTAGGTCACACATCGGTCCTACAGCTAAGGTAAGGGATTATGACAGATTTTTTACAAAATCAGTGCATCAAAATAATGGACAGTGACAAATTCTAACCCCAGTGTAGGAACAGCTGTCTGTGCGTGCTCACACATTTTAAATACACTGCTGAAATAATGCAAGGAGTTGTTCAGAACTCCTTATACAAAGATATAGAGTGATGATAATCAAGTCAGTGGCGGTAATGCACCTGTAAGTATGTTGCCAACCGCCAATCAAATCTAACAGAAGAAGAAGAAGAAGCCGTTGACAGTGCACTTCTGATGATAGCTCTGCTTTTTTCTGATCAAAAGGGCATTGTCATAAAATGCATCATAATACCAATGCACTGGGATTGTGCAATTGCCACACCTCTCTTAAACAAATCTCCTTCTTGCAGCAAACAGTGGGCACACAGTGCAAAGATAATAAGATGGCGTGATGCAAAGTGGGACAAATAGATATAAACCATGCGCTGACATAAAATGAGAAATCCACAGACGGAAAATGGGAAGCAGGGCACAAAAGCATGGCTATGATCACTAAAACAGGGCACAAAGATTAGACATTGACAAGGCAACACTGTTCTAACGTTCTAATTCGTTAACATTCTAATAAGGCCAAAAACATGCAACTTAGGTTAAGAGGAGAATCTAAAGTGGCCCTAGGTGTAAATGTGTGTGTGAATGGTGAAGGGATGGCGCCATAGCGTGGCTGCTTCATCCATCTAGGTGGATGCCCTGAATTTCACAAAAATAACATAATTCTAGTAGGAGTTGAATGCTTAATGCATTTCACATACACAGTGAATGGGAAGGGGAAAAATGACAGATCCAGTGGACATGTACCATTAATGTTGGTAACCCTGACCAGGTTTATGCTAGACATCCTTTGCCTCTTGGTCCTATAAGACCCAAGAATGTCCTAATATTAAGCAATTTTAGTAAAGGTAAATATGCATCTTTAGCTTTGTGCCAAAGAACAAGCAAAATAAATGTATTTGTGTTGGACAGCATCCATGCCATGTCCTTTCACTGTCTGAGCTAGGGGTGGAAATCACCAGAGACCGCGCAATACGATACTATCACAATACTTGGGCTGTGATGCGATACTCTCACAATCTTGTGATACGATGAGCATTGCAAAATCATACATTGTGATTCTCCATCCTGATCCTCGTCTTGTTCAACTCCCAGCTAGATCTCAGGAGTCACTCCTTTGTTGTACTGACCTAACCAGAGAGCAAGCATTTAGCACCATCTACTGGACTGAAACATCAACTGGTTTTTATTAATCTGGAACTTAAATAGGTAAGATTGTGTTTGCAGCATTTATTAATAACTCTTAATAAAGCATCATGATAATGGTGTCTCTGAATCAATACAGTATCGTGGACACAAAGTATCGCAGTACTACAGTGTATTGATTTTTTTCCTGACCCCTAGTCTGAGCTGTCACTGGGATGCAAATCTTCACTGGTAATCCTTCTGCAAAATCTAAAGCGCTTGTATATTAAGGCTAGCAGTGTACTCTGAGGTTTAACTTTGTTAGTGCTCTGATTAATGCATTGATAATATCCCTGATAGATCAGCTGGTCACTGGTAATTCAAAATGAGGTTTAACCACATCAAACGACACAAAAACTGGTCTAATCTCCATGCCGATTATTTTCCATGTGCATCCGTGATAAACACATAGATGCCTCCTTTAGAACGCCTTCAAAAACTCTTGAAAAGTCCTTCGGGGCGGGGCTGTGCGGGCAGGCGAACTGGCATGTTTTCACACTATCCCCACTTCTGTTCATGTCAAGTGGGCATGAGTGGCACTAATTGCTATCCATGCTGTCGACGTTCATCCTGATTGCCACTTTTGGCAAAAACACTGTGAGGCACTAGAATCTCATTTTAGCATGAATGAGATGTTCAGCAAGCTGGAGACAAATAACAGTGCTGTTTCAGCGTTGTTCTTTTCTTCACCTTATTCTGCACTATCCCAACATCATTCAAGGGTGTGTGTGTGTGTGTATATATATATACAGTATATCTCTATGTGTGTGTGTGTGTGTGTGTGTGTGGAGCTGTACGTGGTGCTGAGTTACAAAGGCTTGACTTTAAAATGCTCTAAAAAAAAAAAACTTGTGCTGTATTGTTCAGTCTGAGCAGGGAAAAAAACAAAAGGGACATGACCTTCTGGCTGTGTGGTTGTATACATGATGCAATTTATACGCAATTTATATTTTGCTGAAAAGATAGCTTTGCACCTTCTCGTCTCCAATATTCTATCACTCGGAGAAGCAGGCCGTCTGTCTGTGCGCCTGTAGATACTAAACAAGCACAGCCCAGGTATGAATAAATATTTAAGGGAAAATTGATATTGGCTGAGGAACTGGGGAGGGGTGGGGGACCATGGCCCTGTATGTGAGCAGAGTCGCAAAGCATAAGTAATCACCGAAGACAGACTTGTGTTCTTCTGTCAAGAAAACAAGGATCGGTGACTCCCTGAAGGAACCTGCCCGGGTGTTTTATTGGTCTCATTTGCTGCCTTACATCTCTGTCTCCCACAGACTACTCGTGCAGATGTCTCCTGTTCAGCCCTCGGTCTCACCCTATCCCTCAACGTCTCTTTCTCGCACACAGGATGAAATCTCATCCTCCCCACCATCCGTTACTCTTTCACACATTCCTTATTTCTTGCCGTGTCTTTGCCCGGTGCACTGCTAGGAAGCTCATTATGAGACATTTCAGTGCTGAGCATCACCTGTGGGGCCTTTTCTATCTGACACCTGTGCCGCCTATGAAAGCTCTGCAAGTCTTATTTCTCACATCCTCTCATTGAGCAAGGGATGAATAACAGTCGAGCATCTGAATAAATCACAGCTATAAACTCAACCATATGGTAACATATTTCTGGGGAATCACTGGGAATGAGAAAGTACTCCTGCGAAAACTGTCAGCACATAAAAACATAAGGAGGGGAATATGAATGAACGACTGACTGGAACGGGCAGAAACCTGCTAGTCCTGATGAAGCTAGCAAATCTCTCCATCTCTCTCTCGCTCTCTGTTTCTTCATGAAAGCAGCCGTCTAGCCTCTCTCAAACAGAGGAAGGGGGAAAACCAAATAATAGCCCGAGGCTTCAGGAGGAAGAGTGCTAACAGGGATGGTAGCAGGGGTCGGCACAAGGTCAGAAGGATGGCAGGACAGCGTGGGCCGTAGTGAGCCCACAGACTTTTTTGTGCTAGTGTGAGCGACACATTAGGAGACTGGAAGATTCCTCAAAAGACATTGTGTACTTTTGGAAAAATGGTGCTCAGTCAATGTTCAATAGTTTATTTAGGACCTGCTTTTCTTTAAACACATGGAAAAAGAATATTGTTAAAACATATTTCAGAAGAATAACATTAGTGGCAAAAATATGCTCAACAATATTTATATCTCAAAACTAAATGGTAAAACTTCATTGAGCCAAAATCTACTCTGAGTGACTCATCCTTCTGAATTAACCCAATTTCATGGCCAAAAAAGAAAAAGAATGTCAATCTGCTGTGTGCTTACGCAAAATTTCTTTTCAACGGGGACAGGAAACACAGCAGCCAAACACAGCTGATTTTATGTTTCTGCAGCTGTAAATGACCTGTTTGAACACCTGCTGTGATGCAGCACTAAAGCTATGATTGAAACAACAACAACAACAACAACAAATGATGTGTCAGTTATTATAAGTGTAGGCCCACATACAGGGACGGGAAATAAACAGGTAGAGATACACCATCTAGCTTAAAGCCATATCCCACTAGACATATATGTTTAGTTACTGTTTGGGATAGATGTTAGGTTTCTTTTATACAAGTTATGGTTATCCCATTTGAAGGACAATGCTTGCTCTTTTCAGATATTCTCAAAATGAACTCCTAAAAGAGGGTGAGCTTGTGGGTCTGTTCTGAAATTTTAGATTAGCTCTCAGTTTTCTGATAGGTAATCACCATGCTCAAGACTTCAAAGTTGAGTAGCTGCTAAGGGCTCCATTACACAGACAGAGCTTGTTGGGTGACCAGTAGAGATCAAAAATTGACCCGAGCTCTCAGTGATTTCCATCCATCCATCCATCTTCTTCCGCTTAATCCTTTAAGCCTAAAAAAAGCTGTTTCTGAGGAAATGTTTGGGAGCTCATTGTACAATTTTCATGGTGATCTATTGATATCTTTGACAGATCTTTGACAGATCATTGCAAATCGTAAATTGCTGTTTTTAAGGACAGTGCAAGTTGATGAACATTGATATTAATCAATGTAAACTTGCCAGATTGTAGCCAATGGCTAATTTCGATCTGTTGTCCATGGGTTACAATTTTTCCTTCCCCCATTCTATTATGCTGAGCACCAAGCTAGAGGGCAGGAAGACTTCTTCCTCTTCTTTCGGCTGGTCCCTTTAGGGGTCACCACAGTAGACCATCTGCCTCCATCTCACCCTATCCCTTGCATCTTCCTCTGTAACATCAGCCCTCTCCATGTCCTCCTTCACTACATCCATGAATCTTCTCTGTGGTCTTGCTCTTTTCCTCCTGCCTTGCAGCTCCATCTTCAACATCCTTTGTCCAATATATCCACCATCCCTCCTCTGCACATGTCCAAACCATCTCAGCCTTGTTTCTCTTACTTTGTCTCCAAACTGCTCAACGTGAGCTGTCCCTCTGATATACTCATTTCTAATCTTGTCCCTCCTAGTCACTCCCAATGAAAATCTTAGCATCTTCAACTTTGCCACCTCCAGCTCCACCTCATGTCTTTTTGTCAGTGCCACCGTCTCCAAACCATACATCACAGCAGGTCTCACTACCGTCTTGAAAATCTTCCCTTTCACTCTTGCTGCTACCTTTCTGTCACAAATCACCCCTGGCACTCGTCTCCACCCACTCCACCCTGCCTGCACTCTCTTCTTCACCTTTCTTGTACATTTTCCATTGCTTTGGACGGTTGACCCCAGGTATTTAAACTCATCTACTTTCATTACCGCTATTCCTTCCATCTTCACCACTGCACCTGCCTCCCTCTCATTCACACTCATGTATTCTGTCTTGCTTCTACTGACTTTCATTCCTCTTCTCTCCAGAGCATACTTCCACCTCTCCAGGTTCTCTTCCACCGGCTCCCTACTCTCACTGCAGATCACAACGTCGTCTGCAAACATCATGGTCCACGGAGACTCCTGCCTGACTTCATCTGTCAGCTTGTCCCTCACCATGGCAAACAAGAAGGGACTCTGAGTTGATCTCTGATGTAATCCCACCCCCACCGTGAATCCATCCGTTACTCCTATGGTGTACTTCACCACCGTCTCGCTATCCTCATACATGTCTTGCACCACCTTCACATACTTCTCTGCCACTCCTGACTTTCTCATACAGTACCACACTTCCTCTCTTGGCACCCTATCATATGCTTTCTCTAGATACACAAAGACAGAGTGCAACACCTTCTGACTTTCTCTATACTTCTCCATCAGCACTCTTAGAGCAAACATTGCATCTGTAGTACACTGTGCAATATGACGATATACGTATATCGGATGATGATATAAAAACATCTATCGTTTCATAGAATACTCTATTGTTTATATTGTGTTTAAAATGCCCATACCCCCATTTATTCAGTAAAGCTCCTACCTCACCACTACTTGTCAGGGCACCGTCTCTTCCCTGCAGTGTGCGACTGCGTGCAGCGGAACAGGTGTGGTGGGTGGCTAGGCTTCAGTCCGGTGGATGCTAATGCTAACTCCAAACTACTGGTTCAGATAGCTGCTACTCCTGCTTGCCAGGGATGTGGGACTGTTTTTTATCGTGGTGTGTCAGAGAGGATAGTTCACTAACCTCATTTTAATAGGAGGTAAGTAACGTTAACACCATGTCTAATTCCAAAATGCTAAATGATCATCATTTAAGCTAAGTTGTGCTAACTGGAAATCCTAGCAGACCATCGCTTTTTGGTTTTTTTTTTTGTAAATTTCTGCTGAGTTTCTTAGTTTTGTCTGAATTTTTTTTAATTAAAGATACAAAAGTGTATGATGGTGGCACATACATACAAAATATCCCTCACCAGGCCCGTCCAGCGCCTGGTGAGGGAGATCGCTTAGGACTTCAAGACCGTCCTGCGTTTCCTGAGCTTCGCCGTCATGGCTCTGCAGGAGACCAGCGAGGCCCACCTGGTGGTCTCTTCTTCGCTAAGGGGGTCACCATCATGCCCAAAGACTTCCAGCTGGTCCGCCGCATCCGCGGAGAGAGAGCTTAGACTTTCTGCTGCACATTCACCAACCAACCATAATGCTCTGCACTGTGTGTCTATATATATATACATTTATAGTAATATGGACATGTGTTTACTAGATGTTGTTTTTTCTAGCCTTCTGATTGTTGCTCTGAGTGTTGCTATCCCTGTGCTGTTGCAATCCTGGAATTTCCCCATTGTGGGACTAATAAAGGCTTATCTTATCTTATCTTATCTTAATAAATAAATACATTAAAACTGGTCAGAGGAGCAAGTTGGCTCTTAATGTAATTGATTTCTAATCATTGTAATTAGTCAAGTAGTGATAATGAATAAAGTTAAAGTCATCACATGTATTTTATTACATTACCTTTTGTGTCTTTGATTTTCGGATCATGACCAATCTGAAATATTTTTACTAAGAAGCACACAGGTAAAATCAGGCCAGAATGGCAGTCTTTAGGCTGCAGGTCTATATTTAAATTTTCATTGATTTAAACTAACAGCTAATTTGTATCTGTAGATGGTAGCCATGTAAATTAGAAACATTCTTTTGTAAATGTGAGGATTCATTCATCTTTCATCTTCTTCCGCTTAATCCTTTTCGGGTCGCGGGGGGGCTGGAGCCTATCCCAGCGTCTTTGGGCGAGAGGCAGGGTACACCCTGGACAGATCACCAGTCCATTGCAGGGCCAACAGAGAGAGACAGACAACCATTCACTCTCACAGTCATACCTAAGGACAATTTAGAATCCCCAGTTTTTGATGCCAATTAACCTAACTTGCATGTTTTTGGCATGTGGGAGGAAACCGGAGAAATCCCGGAGTAAACCCACGTAGACACGGGGAGAACATGCAAACTCCACACAGATCACTGTTGGTCGGTGACTGGGATCGAACCCAGGATCCCCCGGCCAAGGGTGAGTTGCTGTGCTGCCGCAGTGCTAACCACTCCGCCACCACGCTGCCCTAAATGTGAGGATTTTTCTCATAAATTTGCAGGATTTTCCTGCAGAGTTAGAACCATTTTACTCCGAAATGTGCAGCTTCTTACTTGAAAATTTACAGCTTTTTATTATTCATAATTTTGCAGCTTTTTCCTCATGAATTTAGAACTTTTCTTACTCTTGAATTTGCAGTATAAAAAAAAAAGCTGTAACTTGCAGAATTTTACTCAAATCTTGTATCTGCAGCGTTTTTAGGTTGTAAACAGTTGGAAATTTACACCTTTTTTTGTCTTTTTGCTAAAGTTGCAGTTTTTTACCCATAAAATTCCACTATTTTGGTCAGAAATTGGCAGCTTTTAACTGAGACTTACATCCCCCCCCCTTTTTTTTTTTGTTTTGTGTCAGGTCAGGCATTGGCTTGCTTGCTACCGGATAACCATGAAAACCGGTACTACCTGTCTCATGGGTCGGGCCGTCGGCGACTCAACCGGCATCCCCGCCCTTCCGAGGGCATGGAGGGTGAAACAGGGCATCCTGGCAGAACTAAAAACAATATCTGCCACAGGTCTGTGGTGGACCACTCCCAGTTACACAGGGTGAGACTGGACATCCTGGCAGATAAACACATCTGTCGCAAGGTCTGTGGTGGACTGTGCCAGTCGGTGCATTGTGACATGCAATACACAAATAGCAGAGATAAATAAACCTATCATCTGGTCAGTCACTGCAACAGATACTGGAGTCAGTTTGTCTTGGCTTGTCCTTGCCACTGATAATACCTTTATCTGCCAAAAATGTGCTTCTAGTCCAGCAAAAGCTAGCAGTACTCAAACACTTTGCAAGCAGTTTCATGAAATGGTCAATCAGAAAGCAGCTCATACCGGCTCGGATGTCGCCTGGGCATACAAGGTCCGCGCTGATCTGTTCACACTCCGACAGGCAGCGAAAAGTAAGCTAGGAGCAAGAAGACAAAAGAAGAGGAAAACAGCAACCTTGTGTGTAGCAGAATGGAATGTACGCACTCTGTTGGTCAGAACAACATCACAGCGCCCAGAAAGACAGACCGCGCTTGTGGCCTTGGAAATGAACAGGTACAATGTAGACATAGCTGCACTTAATGAAACAAGATTGCCTGGATATGACAGCTTGGAAGACCATGGGTACATCTTCTTTTGGAGTGGGAGATCAACTCAAGAAAGGAGAGAAGCAGGAGTGGGCTTTGCAGTTAGAAAGGAGATAGCAGCAATGCTTGATGAGGAACCGGTGCCAATCAACAACAGGATAATGACTATGAGACTCCCACTACAGCGGAAGATGTATGCCACACTCATCAATGTACTGTATATGCCCCAACAATGACCAACACAGAGGAGGTGAAGGAAGAGTTCTACAGTGATTTACGTGAGACTATCAGGCGTGTACCGACTGATGACAGGCTGATACTCGTTGGAGATTTTAATGCCAGAGTTGGTTCGGACACCAAGAAATGGAAAGGAGTGCTAGGCAGTCATGGAGTAGGCAAGTGCAATGCTAATGGAAAATTTCTACTTGCACTATGTTCAGAGTACAACCTTGTGATAACCAACACTCTATTTAAGCACAAGGACACACACAAGAAGACATGGATGCACCCAAGATCCAAGCACTGGCACTTATTAGACTACATCATAGTCAGGCAGAGAGATAGAAGGGATGTACTGGACATCAGAGCAACGAGAGGCGTGGACTGTGGCACTGATCATGTTATGCTGAGATCTAGATTAAGGATTTGGAGATGAAAACAGCACTGCAGAACGGGTGTGAAGCCACCACGGAAGCTAAACACTAGTGCACTGAAAGGCCAAAAGAAGCAGGAAGAACTTACACAGGAAATGGATGAAAACTTGAAAGACTGGGACAGCAACAACTCAGAGAATGACATAGAAGAGAAATGGGCAACACTGAAGGATACGGTGTATTAGACTGCGAGTGATGTATTAGGCTACCCTGAGAGGAAACATCAAGATTGGTTTGATGAGCATGATGAACACCTGAAGAAACTACTAGAAGCGAGGAATACAGCTAGGCAGGAAAACCTACAGTGTAACACAAGGTCGAAGAAGAAGAAATACTCAAAGGCTCAGAGTGAGCTACAGAAGTACACCAGAGAGATGAAGTCAAACTGGTGGGATGAAAAAGTGGAGAAACTTCAAACTGCAGAAGACAGGAAGGACATGAAAACATTCTTCACAGGTTTGAGAGAAATCTACGGCCCTAAACCAAGAGGATTGATCAAACTAAAGGCTATGGATGGTGAAACGGTTTTGCAGGAGAAAGACAAGATCCTGAACAGATTTGCAGACCACTTTGACCAACTACTAAATAACCCTGGAGATCTCACTGAAGAGGCTAAAGAAGCTCTAGTGCAGTGACCAGCTGTATCACGTCTGGATGAACCACCAAATTTTGATGAACTAATGGCAGCTATCAGGACAACACAGGATGGTAAAGCTCCAGGAAGGGATGGAATTCCAGCAGAAGTGTGGAAATTTGGTGGTGTTCAGCTCACCAACTGCCTGAACAAGCTCATCCAAGAGATATGGGATGCCCAGAAAGTACCTCAAGACTGGAAGGATGCCTTTGTTCAAGAAAGGTGACAGGAAGGATTGTGGAAATTACCGAGGTATATCATTGCTAGCCACTGTTGGTAAGATTCTCTCACGTGTACTACTGAACAGACTCAGTCAACACATCTCGCAGAATGTACTGCCGGAAACCCAGTGTGGCTTTAGAAGTGGAAGAAGCACAATGGACATGATTTTCTGCTTGAAACAGGTTCAAGAAAAGTGTATTGAACAGAACATGCCACTTTATGTAGTCTTCATAGACTTCAGTAAAGCCTTCGATACTGTTTCGCGACAAGGACTTTTGCAGGTACTCAAGAAATATGGTTGTACGGAGAAGTTTGTCAGCTTGATCGAGGCACTCCATACAGGTATGCAAGCAAACGTGGCAATGAGTGGTTCAGCATCTAAAGACTTTTCAGTAAGCAACGGGGTGAAACAAGGGTGTGTGCTGGCACCTACACTCTTCTCGCTATATCTGGCAGCCATGCTTGAGGTGGCCTTCAAAGACACTTCAGAAGGAGTATACATTCAAACAAGGAAAGAAGCAGACTTGTTCAATGTGGCACAGTTTAAAGCCAAGAGTAAGACATCGATAAAGGCAGTAAGAGAAATGCTCTTTGCTGACGACAGTGCTCTAGTTGCACATGGCGTGGAAGATATGCAATCTTTAGTGGAGAAATTTGCAAGAGCAGCTAGCCAATTCAGCCTCCAAATCAACATCAAGAAGACAGAGTGCCTTTATCAACCACCAAAGTTCCAATTATCAACATCACTACCAGAAGAGATCAGCATTGGTACAGAGCCACTAGTCAAGTGCAAGACTTTCAAGTACCTAGGGAGTACTGTTTCAGAGAATGCTAGGCTGGAGGATGAACTATCTCTCAGAATGGGAAGAGCGAGTGCTGTGTTTGGAAACTTGAGGGAGACACTGTGGAACAATCGACATGTGTCTATCCATGTGAAATGCAAAGTGTACAGAGCGACAGTACTGGCTACTCTATTGTACAGTGCTGAAACTTGGACTGTCTACAGAGTGCAGGTGAAGAAACTCCACGCGTACGTGATGAGACACCTTCGAGCCATGATGAACATCTCATGGAAAGACAAGCTAACCGACACAGAAGTGTTGAAATGAGCTGGTCTATCATCAATGGAGGACATGCTAATACAGATGAACCTGAGATGGCTCCGATATGTTGAGGGGATGGACCACCAGCGTCTCCCTCGGCAGTTACTCTACTCACAGTTATACGAGGGCAAACGCAATCAGGGTAGACCAAGGCTCAGATTTAATGACACTAAAAAGAAACTTGAAGAATATGGACATAGACAGGAGTTCCTGGCAGCGGAAGGCTAAGGACAGAGCTGTATGGAGGAATCTGATCAGACCCAAATGAAACAGTCATTGTCGCTCCCGACAGACTGCTATGATGATGATGATGAGATGGCAGCCATGGGTAATTTTCTCATTTTCAGACATTTTTTTGTTATTTTTTTTTTTTGCTATTCTCCTCTGCTTCAGGAAATATTTAACTTGTTGATGTTTACTTTTTATTCATATATGATTTCGAAGAAAAACCTGAAATTTATGAGAATCAAGTCTCAAATGCACATTACAAAACTATTTTATAACACTGCAAAATTATGAGGGAAAATGGTAAATGTAAAAAAAGACATGGTCCTTTTTATATGATTATCTAAATTGTAGAATTTACAGAAAATGTACTGTAAATCGTGACATATACCGTTATTGTGATATAAGATGACTTATATTGCAATATGAATTTTTTTGCCAGACCTATCGCACAGCCCTAATCTGTAGTACTCTTTCTTGGCATGAAACCACACTGCTTCTCACTGATTGTCACCTTTCCTCTTAACCTGGCCTCAACAACTCTTTCCCATATCTTCATCATGTGGCTGATCAACTTTATGCCTCTGTAGTTACTACAACTCTGATCATCACCTTTGTTCTGGAAAATTGGTACCAAAACATTTCTTCTCCACTCCTCAGGCAACCTTTCACTCTCCAAGATTGTGTTAAACAATCTGGCTAAAAAGTCCACTGCAATCTCTCCTAAACATCCCCATACCTCCACAGGTATGTCATCTGGGCCAACTGCCTTTCTATTTTTCATTCTCTTCAAAGCTGCCCTCACTTCTGCCTTGTTAATCCTCGGGATGTCATGGCGGCCTCTGGGCCGTCATTGGCATCATTATCTCCAGCTGCGCACAGATCCACAGGTGTTAATCAGCAGCTGTTAAAAGCCAGCGTTGCTGACAGCTCAGTACGGAGTCGTCTGTCCTCCTCGTCAGAGAAAGAACCAGAACTCCGCTCTATGGCCTCGTCAAGGTATTCTCTTGTCTCGTCAGAAACTGTCTCGTCAAGAACTGTCTTGTCTAACACTGACTCGTCAAAGTCTGCCTCGTCAAGAACTGTCTTGTCTAACACTGACTCGTCAGAGTCTGCCTCGTCAAGATCTGTCTTGTCAAAAACTGTCTCGTCAGAGTCTGTCTCGTCAGAAGCTGCCTCGTCAGGATCTGTCTCGTCAGGAACCTCTCTGGCCTCGTCAAGAACCTCTCTTGCCTCGCCTAGGACTTCTGTTCAAAGTCAAGCACGTAAGAGAACTGTTTGTTACTCTACACCCAACCTCTACCCCTGTGCACAGGTGGACCCCCTTGGCGGTGGACCTGCGTCCCCAGCTGACGGGGTAACGCCAACACGCACACGTAGCGGTTCGCTACCACCACGACTACCGGTACGTCTTGCTCCACAAATTCCTGAATTGTTACTGTATCAGTTACAGGAGTACTGGCCACCGTTACCGGTGGAGTTTGTGTCATCGTCATCTGTCGTGTCATCGTCACCACGTTCTGTGGAATCACTCACCTCGTCATCATCTGGATTGTCATGGTCACCACGCTCAGTGGAGTCACTCGTCTTGTCATCAGCTGGATTATCATCGTCACCACATTCTGTGGAATCATTGGTCTTGTCTTCAGCTGGTTTGTCATCGTCCCGGTCTGTGGTGTCACAGCCGGAGTCTCTGGAAGACCTATCCTCGCCACAGTCACAGGTGGAAGCCTCAGCACGTTCACGGACGCCTTCACCTCCACGTTGCACGGCCGCTGGTTCTCAGCAGGACGTAACCTGTGCTTCTCCCAAGTAAGCCTCACTACTGATAGCTTGTCATTAGCGTGGGACAAAAGTAATTGTCTGTGCTTATATGTTCCAGGGTTGCCGGGTCTCCGTCCAGAGTGCTCAGCTCCAGTGACCAGGATACTATCCACGCTCTCACATTTGCACTACACACCCTTTCACTATAATAAAGATTATTGTTCACTAATTTACCCGTGTCAGTGTCTGTCTCCTGGGTCCCGAAACATGTCACGGGACTTCCTTGTTCACCATTTTTCCTTCATCCATCCTCCTTTACCTCATTTTCTTTATTCATCAGCTCTTCAAAGTACTCCTTCCACCTTCTCAACACACTCTCGTCATTCGTTAGGACATTACCCTTTCTGTCCTTAATCGGCCTAACCTGCTGTGCATCCTTTCCAGCTCGATTTCTCTGTCTAGCCAATCGAAGTCCTTTTCTTCTTCCTTAGTGTCCAGCCTCTTATACAACTCACTATATGCCTTATCCTTTGCCTTTGCCACCTCGCTCTTTGTCATTCACCTAGATTCCAAATACTCCTGTCAACTTTCTTCATCTCCCTGACTATCCCACTTTTTCTTTGCTAACCTCTTCCTTTGGATACTTTCCTGTACCTCCTTATTCCACCACCAAGTCTTCTTGTCTTCCTTCCTCTGTCCACTGGATACACCACATACCTTTCTACCCGTTTCCCTCAATACTTTTGCTGTACTTTCCCAGTCATCTGGTAATTCTTCCCTACCGTCCAGAGCCTGAATCAACTCCTTCCTGAACTCTGTGCGACCTTCTTCCTTCTGTAACTTCCCCCACTTAATCTTTGGCTCTGCCTTCACTCTCTTCCTCTTCTTCTGGCAGAGTGGTGGCCTAGTTGGTAGATCATCTGCCCCACACCTAGGAGGCCGGGGTTCAAATCCCGGCCGGGTCATGCCAAAGACCATATAAAAAGTGGAACTTCTTGCCGTCCAGCTTGGTGCTCAGCAATAATGGAACGGAGGAGGGAAATTTGTGGCAACGCCTTGCATGGCAGCGACCACTCTGATTCTAGATGTGATTAACATTGTAGATAAGAGAAACACAATTTCATTCTACTGTACATGCATGGACTGAATGACAATAAAGTTGGCTTTACCTTTCTTGCTTTGCAAAGTCATCCTACAGACTACCATCGGATGCTGTCTAGCTACATTCTCCCCTGCCACCACCTTGCAGTCTCCTATCTCTTTCAGATTTCTCCTTCTGCATAAGATGTAGTCCACCCGTGTGCACCTTCTGTCATGGTGAAAGAATGGTCAGTTCACGTGCAGGGTGCCACACCAGAGAAAACACACAACACAGAGAAGCTACGTTAAACCAATTCATTAATCCAAAAGGGAAAGCACAGTTAGGGAAAGATGCCACTCGCCAGAGAGGATTCAGCCTGTAGGGAGGAGACGAGAGCTGGTTAATAGGAGGAGGGAGGTCGGGACAGGTGGAAGACAAATTACCACTTACGGGAGCTGAGCAGAGAACCCAACAGAGAGACCCAGCAGGAATAGACGAACCAGTGGGATGAAGCTGGCAGGGAGTAGGGAAGGAGAGGATCTGGGTGAGGTGTCTGACCAGGTGGAGACAGGCAGCTGAAGCGGAGATAAGGATGATGGAGCAGGTGAGCGCACAACAATCCCCGGAGATGCACTGCAGAGATGGCAGCAACCCAATGAGCCAGCGCTGAAGCATTCACAGATTGGTCCTTACAAGCGCTGGCAAGGCAGAGACGGCAGGTGCGTCCACTCACGCAGGTGTGATGATTATCTGCAGAGCCGGGGAACCTCTCGCAGGAAGAGAGGAGGGCGCGTGCTCACCTGATCATAACACCTTCCTCCACTCTTGTAAGTCCCCCTATGTTTCTCTCTCTTCTTGAAGTATGTGTTCGCCACAGCCATTTCCATCCTTTTAGCAAAATCCACAACCATCTGTCCTTCCACATTTCTCTCCTTAAGACCATACCTACCCAGAACCTCCTCATCACCTCTGTTCCCTTCACCTACACACCCATTACAGTCCACTCCAATCACCACTCTCTCACCTCTGGGAACACTCTCTACCACTTCATCCAACTTACTCCAGAATTCTTCTTTCTCTTCTACCTGACATCCAACTTGTGGGGCATATGCACTGACAACATTCAACATCACACCTTTGACTTCTAGCTTCAAACTCATGATTCTATCTGGCTCCCTCTTTACCTCCTGAACACTCTTCACATACTCTTCTTCAAGATTACTCCTACTCCATTTCTCTTCCTATCTACACCATGGTAGAACAGTTTAAATCCCCTCCAATGCTCCTAGCCTTGCTTCCCTTCCATCTGGTTTCTTGACCACACAGTATATCTACCTTTCTTCTCTCCATCATATCAGCAAGCCCTCTGCCTTTACCAGTCATAGTCCCTACATTTAGAGTCCCTACTCTCACCTCTACACTTCCACCTTTCCTTTTGTCTCTCTCCCTCTTAACACGCCTTCCCCCTCTCCTCCTCCTCAATCTTTGACCTGTCATATATGCGCCTCTCTGAGGCGCAAAGAAAAAGAGACGAGCCCACATGCTGAAGTGTGTGTTTATTAAACAGGAAGGTAAACTGTACAAAAGTGTCCAACACAAAAGTCTATGAAAGGCGACCCTGCAGTGCTACAGAGCGAACCCAGGTCTGGAGAGGCTAACAACACTGCTGGGGAAACGGTGCAGCTTAAGCACAGCATACACAAACTTGATTAGCAAATTAGTGGAGACTTACAAACATGCCTCAGAACAAGCAGAGCTCCGGGAACAGCACAGAGAAGTCTTGGCAGGAGAAGATTAACAGAAGGTAAACTAACAGCTTAACAGGCAGGAGTTAGACTACTGAGGATGACCAACAGAGTGACAAATGCTAAATGAGTTAACTGAGAATAAATACAGCATGAGCTAATGACACAACTGAATACAGGTGTGAGCTGAGCAGCAGGTGAGCTGATTGCAAGCTGCTTGCAGCAGAGGCAGGCTGTGAGCAGCCAGTGGGGAGTGCCTGGAGAGAGAGAGGGGCAACACAGGAACACAGATAAACCTAGACATAAGAGCAGACAAAAACAGGGAAACAAAATACAACAATAACTTGTGTCTGAGCTCCGAGATGACATTGGAGCTCAGACATATGACATGACCAACAGCAGCCCAATTTCCATTGGCACCCTGTCGGTTAACAGCACCGGTGGTGGTTGTTGTTAACCCAGGCCTCGACTGATCCGGTAGGAAAGTCTCATGTGTCATGATCCTCATGTTTGACTTGGCAAAGGTTTTACGTCGGATGCCCTTCCTGACACAACCCTCCCCATTTACCCGGGCTTGGGACTGGCACTAGGAGTACACTGACTTGTGCACCTCCTGTGGCTGGAGGACAGGATGTACCATTTTTATCTGGTCTTTGGTATGACCCAGCCGGAGCTTGAACCCATGACCTCCTGGTAATTGAGAGATCAAGAGAGACCACTGAGGGATTAAAAGTTTGTTTAGTGACCAAAGAAGTATGAGCTGAGAGATCATTGAAAGATGGAAAAAAAATGGCCAGATCTCTCAATGATCTCTCAGCAATTGCCAAAATCTCTCAATGATCTTCCAATGATCTCCACTGTCGCCACAGTTGAGATTTTTTTGACTCAGTCCAAAACAATACCTCAACGACCACCAAAAGAAAGCGATGTCTCAAAAAACTCTCGATGAGCTCTTTACAAGCTCATCAATCTCCCAGTTATCTCACAGCAATCTTTCAGTGAAGCCCACTGGTCTTTCACTGAATGCTCTGTGATCCCTCCCTGATCTCTCAGCCATCTCTCTTATTTTGTAACCTGTCCGGTCCAGCAGCTTGGCAAGCAGAACTGATATCTGATTACCTTGTTGTGCCAAACACATTTACTTTGCCAAAAGGAGCTCTGCCTATAGCATTGGATGTATACAGTACAAACAATATTTTGAAGGCTTTGAAGATCCCAAGATTCTCATTGGGAGTGATTAGGAGGGACATGATTAGAAATGAGTATATCAGAGGGACAGCTCAGGTCGAGTGGTTTGGAGATAAAGTAAGACAGGCAAGACTGAGATGGTCTGGACATATGCAGAGAAGGGATAGTGGATATATTGGACAAAGGATGTTGAAGATGGAGCTGCCAGGCAGGAGGAAAAGAGGAACACCACAGAGAAGATTCATGGTCTTGTCATGTAGTGACATGGAGAGGGTTGGTGTTACAGAGAAAGATGCAAGGGATAGGGTGAGATGGAGGTAGATGATCTGCTGTGGTGACTCCTAAAGGGAGCAGCCAAAAGAAGAAGAGTATAAATAGTATTTTAAGGCTCCTCTTGATGTATAATAATTTTAATACTTTATTTAAATTGTCTTAGTTACACTGGACCTGACAGGTGAGAATGGGGGAGGGAGATGAGGGGATATAAAGTCTCTCCACCATCTCTACCTTTGGGGTGAAAAAGTGGCATTCATTGAAAGATTGCAGAAAGCTCATTGGGAGATTTATGAGATTATCAAGAGATCAAGGAGAGCTAAAGGAGCAGTCAATGATCTCATTGATTGCTATGTTTATTGCACTGTCCCTGTCAAATAAACTAATCTACTACTACTACTACTTCCATTTGGTGATCATTGAGAGATTGTTTTGAACTTCGAGGGCCGTGGAGATCACTGAAAATCATTGTGAGATCATTTCCAATAGCTGACAGATCACTGAAAGTGTCATGGGCAACGAGAGCGTGACTCTCCCGTCTTGCCTCACATTCGTCAACTCATCACGGCACCTGAGGCAGAAGACACACCTGCACCCGCTCATCAGCCAGAGTACTTAAGGAGGTTCTCTCCACGCATTCAACGCTGGCTCGTTTGGGTATACTGCCGGCTAAAACTGACAAGCACGTATAAGTTGACAAGTTTAGACATGCTGTCTTACCTTGTTTCTCCTCTTTCCTCAGGTTGCTGCCACAGTGCAGGTGTGTCTCCAGGACTGCGCGTGCTCTCATCCCACATCTCACTATCCCTCAGCTTCCTATCTCCACCCGGTAAGGCACCATCAGCTCATCTCCCCCACACCCTACAGGTTCGTCTATTCTCCGCTGGGTCCCTGCCGGTTCTCCCTGGATTCCCAAGTAAGTGGCATTTTGGCTTGCCCATTTCCCCTTACTCCATTCCTCCACTCACAGCTCTCGACTTGTCTCCACAGGGTGGTTCCTCTGGCGAGTGACTGTTTCCTCCGCTGTGCGCTTGTGTTTTTGCAATTTAATAAACTTTCAAACGTGCCCCTTTGTTTGGTTACTTCCTGTGCTGTTGCATCGTGCACGTGAGCTGTCAATCTTAAATAACCATGACAGATTGAGCCAGCCAGGACGGTAGCTCAGCCAGTGCCTCACCACAGGAACTGTCTGCTTTGGATCGCTTGTCGGCAACCGAGCACCAGCTTGCTGTGCTGACGCAGCAGGTTTCGAATATGATGAGGCTTTGGACGTACGCGGGGGAGGTGGGGAAATGCAAAGGCTTCCTTATTCAGGTCCGCATGTATCTGGAGCAGGTCGGGGAGGAGTACCCTGGGGATGTGGCCAAAATTCAGTTCTTTACACTGTTGCTCAAGGACCGAGCCCTTGAGTGGGCATGGTCCATGATAGATAACCCCGAGGGGTGTCAGTACATGTTTGACCAATTTGTGGATGCTTTCTCTTGCGTGTTTGGCTGTGCCAAGAGTCAGGGCAATGTCATGAGCTGCCTGATGATGCTCCGCCAGGGCACTCGGTCAGCAGCCGAGTACTCGGTGGAGATCCGGGTTGTAGCAGCTGATTCAGGGTGGAATGAGATTGCTTTGCGCAGTGCATTCCTCCACGGGTTAAATGCTCAACTCCGTGATGATCTGGCGGTTCACCCTGTCCCGGAGACTCTCAACGGTCTCATAGATCAATCAGTTGGATTGGACAACTGGTACCGTGAGCGCATGAAGGAATGCGAGTCTCTTCTCACCTGCGCGCCGAGCGTGCACCCGCCTTGGCTGCTGACACTGGCGGCGCCGGCTCTTCGCCCGAGCCAATGGAGCTCTCTCAGCATGTGACCGACGATGAGCGCCGGCGAAGGCAAAGATCTGGCGTGTGCGCATACTGTGGTTTACTGAACCACAGTCTGGACGAATGCTGCCAGTGGCCAAAAGACACAGCCCGTCAGTAGCCATGGGGGGGTCTGGCAGGTGGGACTAAATCTACTCCTCCCGGTAATTTTTCAATTTCGGCCCTGATCCAATTGCCGGGGGTCGAGAGGAGGACTATGGCGCTGGTTGACTCGGGGTCAGAGGGTAATTTCCTTTCTGCAGAGTTTGTTAGGCAGGTGGGTACTCCCACATGTAAACTGCCCCGTGATCAAAGGATCACTACCATATCTGGCCGCGAGGATGCGGTGGTCACCCAAAGCACGGTGCCGATTTCCATCCTCCTTTCCGGGAACCACTGGGAGGAACTCTCGTTCCTGGTTCTCCCTGTTTCATCTTCCCCGGTGGTTCTTGGTTACCCTTGGCTCTGGAGGCATAACCCCATAATCAGTTGGGATCAAAACACCATCTCCTCCTGAAGCCCTTTCTGTACAGCCCACTGTATGCGTTCAGCGGAGTGTTCCCCATCTCTGTCTGTCTTCCTCCCCCCGGTCAAGCCACCGGACCTCAGCCTCATTCCTCAGGCTTATCACAATTTGGGAGAGGTCTTTAGCAAATCGAGAGTGTTGTTGCTGCTGCGTCATCGCTCTTATGATTGTGCTATAGACCTCATCCCTGAGGCGAGGCTGACATCCAGTCGGTTATATAGTATTTCTGGCCCAGAGAGGGAGGCGATGGAGAAATACATAAAGAAATCGCTGAACGCTGGCTTTATTCGGCCATCATCGGCTCCACTCGGAGCCGGATTCTTCTTTGTCGGAAAGAAGGATGGCTCACTGTGCCCGTGCATCAACTACTCAACGCAATTACCATCAAAGACAAGTACCCTCTGCCTTTGATTAATTCAGCATTCGAGCTCCTTCAGCGCTCACGGATATTCACCAAGTTAGACTTTAGGAACGCATACCATGTGATCCGCATTCGCGAGGGCGATGAATTGAAGATGGCGTTTAAAACTCACCAGGGACAATTCGAATATTTAGTGATGCCATTTGGGCTCAATAATGCCCCCGCCGTCTTCCAGCGGTTAATAAACGACGTCCTTCACAATATGCTCTACCAATTCGTGTTTGTCTACTTGGATGATATTCTAATTTTCTCCCGCTTGCCAGAGGAATATGAAGCCCATGTCAGGGCTGTTTTACAATGGCTCTTGGAGAACCAGCTCTACGTCAAGGCCAAGAAGTGCGAGTTCTCCACTACATCAACCACCTTCTTGGGCTTCATAGTGGCTGAAGGGGGACTGATTGCCGACCTGGCCAAGGTGAGGGTAGTGCTGGATTGGCCAACTCCCCACTCCTGTAAGGAGCTTCAACGCTTCCTTGGGTTTGTGAATTTTTATCACAGGTTCATCAGGAACTACAGTGGGGCGACACTGCCCTTGACACAGCTGACCTCCGTTAAGGTCCCCTTTCGCTGGACCGAGGCAGCTGAATGGGCGTTTGTTAAATTAAAGCGCCTGTTCACGGAAACACCAATCTTGGCCCAAGTCAACACGCAGCTCCAGTTTGTCCTTGAGGTGGATGCATCTGATTCGGGGGTTGGCACTATGCTGTCGCAGTGCACGCCCCCGATCAGAAGCTCCGCCCGTGCACATATTTCTCTCGTCGGCTTAAGCCAGCCGAGAGGAATTATGACGTGGGGGACAGAGAGCTGCTTGCCATTAAGTTGGCATTGGAGGAGTGGAGGCATTGGTTAGAGGGGGCTATTCACCCCATCGTCGTATGGACCGACCACAAAAACCTCGAGTAGTTGTGGTCGGCCCGCCGACTAAACGCCAGGCAGGCTCGCTGGGCTCTATTTTTCCAGGGATTTACTTTTACCATCACATACCAGCCTGGTGCCCGGAACACCAAACCGGACGCACTATCACACCAGATTGATTCCAAGGAGGTAGCCCCCCCCCCACCCCACCCCCAAACCATCATACCGCCTTTGTGCATCCTCAGAGCCCTTCCTTGGGATATCAAGCGGAGGGTCCACCAGGCCCAGTCCCAGGAGCCTGTGCCAGTAGGGTGCCCCCGGAACCATCTGTAGGTCCCGGCCGCCCTCCGCAGCGATGTCATCCAGTGGGGTCACACCAGTCGCTTCGCTTGCCATCCTGGCATTGCTCGAAATGTGGACTTCGTCCGGCAAGTGTTCTGGTGGCCCACGCTGTGGCGGGACATACGAGAGTATGTGAAAGCCTGCCAGACCTGCGTCCGGGGGAAATCAGACTCCTCTCCCCCGTCTGGTCTCCTCCATCCCCTCCCCACCCCTGGTCGTCTATGGTCACACACTGCCATGGACTTCGTCACCGGACTCCCCCCCCCCCTCCCATGGCAAGATGGTGATTCTTACCATTGTGGATTGCTTCTCCAAGGTGGTGTATCTGGTTGCCCTCCCGAAGCTCCCCTAGGCCTTGGAGACGGTGGTCCTGCTCACCGACCACGTGATCCAGGTCCATGGTATTCCCATGGACATTGTGTCTGACTGGGGTCCTTAATTTACGTCCCAGGTCTGGAGGGCCTTTTGCCGGACCTTGGGAACTACAGTGAGTCTCTCCTCTGGAAACCATCCGCAGAGCAACGGGCAGGCGGAGTGCACCAATCAGTCCCTGGAGGCCGCCTTGTGGTGCGTAGCAGCCGATAACCCATCATTCTGGAGCACACATCTGACCTGGGTGGAGTACTCCATGAACTCTGCTGTCTCCTCTGCGACTGGACTCATCCCGTTCGAGGCATCATTGGGGTACAAGCCGCCTCTTCTACCCATGGCCGAGAGGGAGATCACGGCTCCAGCCGTAGGGGGCCATGCTCATCGCTGCTGGTGCGTCTGGAGGTCTACTCGGGCCGCCCTTGCCTGCACCACAGAACGCACCTGGGCTGCTGCTGATAGGAAGCGGGTTCCAGCTCCCAAGTACGTCTTCGGGCAGTAGGTCTGGCTGGCTGCAAGCCAGATTCCTCTGAAAAAAAAACTAAGACACTGTTCCCCCGCTTTCTAGGGCCATACACCATCTCTTGGGTGATAAATGGCGCGTCGGTCCAGCTGAAGCTGCCTTTGACCCTACGGGTGAACCCCACATTTCATGTCGCCCACATTAAGCCCCTCTCAGCCAGTCCTCTCTGCACCCCCCCCGAAGCCGCCGCCTCCTCCTCGGATCATCGATGGCCACCCCGCCTACACTGTACATTGTGTGTTGGAGGTTTGCCATCGGGGCTGGTGCCTGCAGTACCTGGTGGACTGGGATGGCTATGGCCTGGAGGAGCAGTCCTGGGCCTCCTCACCGCGAGTTCTGGACATGGAAATGCTCCGGGCCTATCACCGTGCTCACCCGGAGAAGCCCTCCGGACCGCCAGGAGGCACTCCTAGAAGGGGGGGCCCTGTCATGGGCAGTGAGAGCGCACCCCTCCCGTCCTGCCTCACATTTGTCAACTCATCATGGCACCTGAGGCAGAAGACACACCTGCACCCACTCATCAGCCAGCATACTTAAGGAGGCTTTCTCCGCGCATTCAACGCTGGCTCATCTGGGTATACTGCCTGCTAAAACTGACAAGCACGTATAAGTTGACAAGTTTAGATATGCTGTCTTACCTTGTTTCTCCTCTTTCCTCAGGTTGCTGCCACCGTGCAGGTGTGTCTCCAGGACTGTGCACGCTCTCCTGCCACATCTCACTACCCCTCAGCTTTCTATCTCCACCCGGTAAGGCACCATCAGCTTATCTCCCCCACACCCTACTGGTTTGTCTATTCTCCGCTGGGTCCCTCTCGGTTCTCCCTGGATTCCCAAGTAAGTGGCATTTTGGCTTGCCCATTTCCCCTTACTCCATTTCTCCGCTTACAGCTCTTGTCTTCTCTCCACAGGGTGGTTCCTCTGGCGAGTGACTGTTTCCTTAGCTGTGTGCTTGTGTTTTTGCAATTTAATAAACTTTCAAACATGCCCCTTTGTGTGGTTACTTCCTGTGCTGTTGCATCGTGCACATGAGCTGTCAATCTTAATTAACCATGACAGAAAGATTGTTTGAGAACTCAGTGATCTCTCAGCAATCGCCACCCCAGTGTAAAGGGAGTATAATAATAATAACCAAAGCAGGAAACAAAAGTCCTTATTCTTCACTGGAGATCCACCACAAGCTTAAGGGATGATCTGATATGAAAACTGGTTCATGTAACAGAACAGAACAGAACAGGGACGATCAGTCAAACTGCATTTCAAGACCGCACATTCTGTCTGCTGAGGAAAAAGCTGATTATTGGTCTGTTATTTAGTGTCAAAACGCAGTGACATGTGAACCCATCTGCTTTTGCACACATTTAAAGATACAGGCCGACCCTGCTAGTGCCACAAACAAACTCATTTTGTTAAAAACACCAAAATGGGATCCATGATTAGATAAAAATCTTTCTTATTTAATACATACAGATGGGACTTAATTTAGCATTAATGTCTGCCAATACAGTCATTATTTGCATGCTGCTAATGAGAAGCAAAGGATTACACTTTTAAGTAGAGATTACAGTCATGTTGTACTTAATGCTGAGCTAAATGGTAATGCAAAGCTCACAGTTACAATGATTACACGCACAGTTATCATCCTAGTCACACTAGTATGCTGTTATTTTCCAATCAGAATTAAAAAAAAAAATAACCATAAGCCTGATGCAAATGCTGAATGTTGAAGAAATGTACCAATCTGAATGATGGTTTGAACAAAGTGAAATGACAAATGACTTCATGCCAAAAAGAAAATGCTTCACCAAATTTAGTGGCACTAGAGTAAAAAGTCATTATGATGCATTCTGTGGGAAATGTGGATATCTGCATAAAAGTGTGTGCCAAACAACACAGTGGGAGTTATTGCATATAGATACCTCAGACCCCCAAACTAATTATGTATCACTCTCTGGAGACTGCATGTCTGTACAGAGTTTAACGGCAATCCGTCCGATGCTTGTTGGAACATTTTCAGTTGAATCATAGTGGCGCACTGGCACAATAACACCACCAACCACTGAGTTACGCCACCAGTGTGAGCAAAAAATAATAAAAAACAATAATAATAATAAAAAAAACTCAGTGTTTGTGCCAGAAAGTTTATCTTCACTGCTACAGGGCTTTTAATGTAGCGATTTACAACCAACATACCACATACTGTGTGAGGCATAAATAGCTGCATAGGTGCTGCAGGGGGGTTTATATTTCCCATCTTCAGCATGAATCATGGTTAACCTCATTTATGTAGAACCAAATCTTCTTATAAATCCAGTCTCGACTTTTTAGAAATGTTTTTTATGCGCAAAAAAATGCTAAAGGGAAGAGGAGGCTAATAAGATACATTACTAAGCATACTTCAAGCTCGAAAACACTTAGTAAAAGACATTCCCTTACGCTTAGGCTCAGTGGGAGGTTAACTTTAAACGACTGTGGGGCAAGTTAAAAAAAAACCTGATAGAAATCCTGCAATTTTCATCTTAAATTAATTCACCCCGGCTTAGGTGGTTTCAGCGCAAAGACGCTGTGCTGTGGCGAGTTTAATATAGAATTGACTGGCAGACTGGCTTCTTCCATAGCAACAGCTGTCAAGAGTCATCTGTAGCACATCATTCATGTTTGTACGGCATGGCAAACACAACATTTTTAGAACTACATAAAACTGATTAACCAGAAGGACCAAATCTGGGACGCCTGTCTTCAAATGAAAACCCTGCTGTCAACAAGGTACAAAATGTCTCCCGATTGCCTAAAAAAAAAAAAACTTTGAAGGACCTTAAATTGATGAAAAGCCTCCCCTTCTCTCTTTTGAAGAGCAGAATTAAAAAAAATCCCCACACAGCAGGGCTGATGGTCCTTCATCACATTTGTCACTTCTTTCCTTTTGCCTCTTCCTTCATTTGAAGCTCCCCTTCTTCCAAACGCCAACTGTCTATTCGATGAGATAAAAATGAAAAGCAGAGGCCTGATGGGGAGGAAAAAAAAAAAAGAAAGCTGCCGGAGCTGCCGATCATGTCCTGATGGAAAGAGGAACGCTGGCGCCTATCTCCCCAACGGCTCAATTAATTGCGCAAAGTTAACTAATCATGTAAACTGCTGCTCAGCAGGAGAGACACAGACGAAGACAACGACAAGCGTGGAGGAGCTTAATCAAGCAGGTGACGGCCGTGCAAGAGTGACATGTTAAGACGAGAGATTCAGCTCAGCTCTGAGGGAAACTCACTGCTCATCTGTGCGCTCGCCTCACCTTTGGAGAAGCTCTGGCTGCTGTGGGAATCACACATACGCTCTTTCAAGCCCTTTTCCACTGGCCAAAACAGGCCAGAAAAAAAAAAAAAAAACAGACCCAGATTTGTCTGCAGAGGGAGAGCAGTCACTAAATATTCAGTCCTTTGTAAAAATGACTCGGCAGTAGACATGGGTTTTATCAAGCTCACCTCCAATCACATCCACTGAGCGCATGAATTTGCATAGGTATTCTGCCGGTACCAGAGAAGCAAAACAATTAAAGTGGGACTGAGGAACAGACATTGTTTCTGGGTTCAGTCGGTACTGAGATCTGTATCATTTGACAATGGGACAAAAATACAAGACATGAAAACTGTCAGAGAACGCTCTGTCCTTACCTGGATCAGCATGCTTATGACATCATCTATAATGACATGATGCACTGCAGAAAAAAAATGATTTTCAAGATCTTCTCAGATGTTGGAAAAGATTAAGGACCCCTGTACACAGCACAGGCATTGCTGGGTGACCAGTGATGGATCAAAAATCGGCCTGATCTCTCAATGATCTCCTAGAGCCTTGAAAAAGCTGTTTCTGTGTAAATGTTTGGGAGATCCTTGTGCAGTAAAAAAAAATTAATTTTTGATCCTCGAGAGATCATGAAAGACATGGAGAGATCACTGAGAGACCAGGAGAGATCGCTGAGGGATCATTGAGAGTTTCAGTGTGTGAATGTGTGCAAGAATGGGTGGATGGCTGTATCTATAAAGCGCTTTGATCATCCAGGGATGAGAAAAAAAGCACTATATAAGTGAATGCCATTTACCATTTCTCAGCGATCTTTCAATGGATGCTAAATTTGTCCACGCTGGAGGTAGAGGTGGCCGAGAGATCAGTGAGGGATTGCTGAGTGCTCAATGAAACACCAATAGAGTTCAATGAAAGGCCATGGTGGAGATTGCTGAGAGACCATTGGGAGATCGATGAAATCACTGAGTGCTTCTTGAGAGTTTGTTGAGAGTTCACGGAGAGATTGCTCCCCTTTGGTGATGGTTGATAGAGTGCTTTCGACTGAAGGTGCACTTGCAAATTTTGATGTGAAAGCTGTTACGATCTGGTGAGCACACTCCCCCTTCTGTCCTGTGGGAGGGTCCCCGGCTCCGCAGGTAATCAATACACTTGCGTGAGTGGACGCACCTGCTGTCTCCTCGCTGCCAGCGCTTAAAAGGACCAGTCTGTGAACACTGCAGTGCTGGCTCGTTGGGTATACTGCCATACAAGAATTAAGTAAGTAAAGTATAAATTGTTTTGGAACCCAGAGAATAATCTGTCTCTCTCTTCCTCCTTCTCAGGTTGCTGCCATCTCTGCGGTGCATCCCTGGGTTTGTTGTGCGCTCACCTGCTCCTTCATCATCGTCTTCATTCCAGATCACCTACTCCACCCGGTCAGACATCTCACCACCCCTACTCATCTGCAGCTTCCGTTTCAATTCATCCTTGCCTTCCTGGGCTCCTCGTCGGGCTCTCTGCTCTCACTCGTAAGAGTTTTTCCTATGATTCATTATTACCTGCCTCCCTCCTCATTCTAATCTGCTCTCGTCTCCCTCATTACAGGTTGGGTGCTCCTCTGGTGAGTGAGGTGGGGGGGTTTTCCCGCTAACTTTGCAACAACTCTTTTCAATAAAATCATGTTTAAAACTTTGCCTCTCTGCGCTGTGTGCATTCTCTGGTGTAACATCTTGCACGTGGGCTGATATTTCTAGTAATCATGACAAAAGCAGCTTAATGTTTTGCTCAACTGAAACATTTTTCATGAATAATAAACGCCTTACAGGAAAAACCTCAGCATGGATTACAAGCAGATTTGCATTGTATAATATCCTCCTTATCCATTTACAGATTTCTTATTTTTGAAGGTCTACCAGCTCCATTCTGAATCAGACCTCGCATATTATTCAGTTTAGTTTTGCAGATATCAACTTCGTCCTTTCTTTTTTGTGCCTGTGAAGCAATCAATCAAGGTCGCAGGGTGCTGCAGTCCCTTCAAAGTGAAATAACCATTCACCTTTTCCTCTACCATTCCTGGGGACATGAAGTGCTGGCAAAAAAAACCCCCAACTTGTTTACTGACACCGCACAATGACAAGAAAGTCATGGCAGGCCTACATTGTGAAGGGTTGTTGTCAAATTACATGGGTAGAGGGATGTCGAGGAGACTGAGTAATAATCTGCATATCAAAGGTGCTGTTCTAGGAACCTCTGAAGATCTGACTTCAAAAAGGGTGTGTTCAGGAGGCTCATGAAAGAGTTCAAGGTGGAATGATATGGCTCGTTCCATCTTATGGTTTAAATTCACATCTGTACTGTTATTCCTATCAGGATAACTTAAAACTATTTTCTCTATTCGATTCAAGGTGAACTAGTCTACATAATTAACATCAGTAAAGAGAACTTTTGATGACAGTGAAGGATTCTTTTCATTTTTGGATTTTGGGCTGAATGTTAAAAGTGGTTTGATCGGTCAAATTGTTTAAAGGATAACTGGCCGAATTTCAAAATTATACATTACTGTCCAATAATTTTATTTACAATCATCCCGATCCAAGCAACTAGTATTCGTTTTCCCCATTGCATATAGTACACCCAATATTCCTCTGAGATTGCATTTTCAAAAGTAAGCCATAAATATGTTTTTTTTTTCATTATTTTCACTGATACGATTGCTGCAGTAGCTCCTGCTTCCTCCATTTTATTGAACTGACATTCTGATCAATTCAAGAGGTTATCTTCTCCTTGTCTGTAAACACAAATGCTCAAGTACTTACACCACTCCCATAAGGATGTTTCATTTTGTGTTTGAGCACTTTTTATAGTCTACATACCACATCTGCCTGACCAGATCATTACGTACAACCAAAATCAAAGGAAAGACTACTGACTTGACAGTTGTCCAGAAGACAATCATCGAGACCCTCAACAAGGAGGGTAAGACACAGAAGTCTAGCTGTTCATAGAGTGCTAATGGAAAGCTGACTACAAGAAAAAAGTGTGGTAGAAACAGGTGCACAAGCAACAGGAGTGGCTGTAGCCTTGAGAGGATTGTCAAGAATCCTGCGGCTGTGGCGCAGGTGTAGTTTGGCCAACTACTGACCGGAGGGTCAGGGGTTCAATTCCCACTCTGTCTGTAGTCTGTATGTCGAAGTGTCCCTGAGGAAGACACTGAACCCCCAGTTGCTCCTGGTGGGTCAGTCCAGTGCCTGTGTATGGCAGCTCTGCCACCATCAGTGTGTGAATGGGTGGATGCAGGATCTGTAAAGCACTTTGGTCATGTAGAGATGAGAAAAAGCACTATATAAGTGAATGTCATTTACCAAGAAAAGTCCATTCAGGAACTTGGGGAGTTTAACAATGAGTGGACTTAAGGCCCTTTTCCACTAGCCTCACTTAGCCCTACACCGCACCACTCAGTCCACTTTAGGCGCTTTTCCATTAGCCCCAGCACCGGTTACCAGGTACTTTTTTCGTACCTGATCCAGGGCAGGGTCTAACCGGGCTGAGTATGGCTGTGATATGACTTTAAGAGACTGGTCGCCGCTGATTGGTCAGGTCGTAACGTCATGAAAGCGACTTTTTCTGCTGAATTTACTCCACGACCGCCATTTGTAATTGTTCAGCCAGTGAACACAGTGCGCCCCTTTAATACGGTATATTATATTAATATACTGTATAATATACTTATATAATAATATACTCCTAATATTATATATTAGGAGGTGCGCAATTTTCTTTCTATATTAGGCGACGATCGCATCCAGCGCGAGTTGGACGGATCTACTTGAAATGCAGGTGTCGGAGCAGATGGCTTCCCAAGGGCACATCCGTACTGCCAAACAGTGTCGGGAGAAGCTGAAAAAGCTGAAAAGCGATTACCGAGCAGTGAAGGACCACATTGCTCGAAGTTCAGTGGATCGGAAGGAGTGGAAGTGGTTCGCTGAGAGACTCTGGGCTCGACACGGTCACTGTCACGGCCACAGTCACGGTCACGGCTTTGGAAACCATGGATGGTGAGTGTTGTTTTAATATTGCGCATCCTTTCGCCACTTGATCCTTTCTGTGCCAAGCTCACTGTTTTTAAGAAATAGGAAGGTTGTTAGATTGTGGGTAATGGTTGTTACTGAGGCTTGCGTATTGTTTTGCAGCCAACTGCAGATTCACGCTTGCTTTGTGTTAAGTATTAGCGCGAACAAAATGCTGAATTACGCTTATTGTATTCCGGTTAAAAACTTGAGAGTGTTGTGTACATGTTGCACTTTGGTGTTAAGTTTTAAATTGCGTGCATTTTCTTCCTAGAATCGCAGTTCACAGACACAGCGGACTCTCCTGGCGCTGCGTCTGCGTGTGCGTCTGCCGGAGCGCCAGCTGACTTGACTCCCATGTCAGCCACATCACCAGCTCCATCTGAATCACGTTCAAGTGCCGGTAAGGCACAATAACCACAATTTTTTTTTTTTGGTTGAAACAGGTCCAGCAGCGGAAACCAGGGTCGAAAATCCATCCATCCATCTTCTACCGCTTAATCCTTTACAGGTCGCAGGGGGGCTGGAGCCTAACAAGTTATGTACCAAATTGATTAATGCAATTTCCTGTAGCTGCATATTAATTAATTGAAAATGTCTTTTTAAATGTGCAAAAAGGTTATTCTTTGGTCTTCACTTATCGGTGTTCCACAACCATTTTTAGGTGTGGTGATTGTCTAAAACAGGAGTTACAACAGCACCAAACAAAGTGCATGAACTGCCGTTGAAATCAACATGCTTCATTGAAATGCTTTGCGTCAGCTGACTGTATTAACCCATTCAGATTTCTGCGGCCACACTACAAGCAACTAGTTTAAACCTTACCCATCCATCCATCCATATTCTTAATCTTAATCCTTTTTAGTTTTGCAGGGGGGCTGCAGCCGAAGACAGCACCCTGCGTGTTGCAAAATCTGCTCTACTGAGGGGCAGCAACATGACAGTTCAGCTTATATACAGCAATGAAGCATAATATAATAGTGACATTCCACCACAGACTTTCACCTGTGTAATTCCATAATATATGTAGTGATCCAGCTTTAACGACCATGCCTTTCTGTCTTTCCATCTAGGCAAGACGAAAACAGACAACTCCCATCGCTGACCTTACATTAGCGATGGTCAACATGCATGACGAAGAGATGCGGCTCTTGGAACGGCAACATGACCAGCGGCAAGAATCAGGAGTACATGCAGCATTTGCGACAGGTGGCCGCAGATGTGCGGGCAGATGCGCGTGAAGCCCTGGAGCAGGACGCTGCGTTACGAAGGGAAGAGCTCGCAGAGATGTCATCGCCCAGTCTGTTTTTTTGTTTGTAAATTTTGCTTCTGGAATAAAATTGTATTGTTTGCATCAAAAGTCTAGTTTATCTGTTACGACACCGTATGAGAAAAGCCAATAATTACATACACATTCCATTCTCTGTTCACTCCACATGCTGCTGTTCATCAGGTCAGGTGTATAGCCTTCTAATGGTAATTTAATTTTTAACAACACAACGAAACGTAATGTCTTGGTAGTTTTTTTTTTTTAATTTTAAACAAATTTGCAATGCTGAATCCATTTCTCTTGAACGGGTACATTTTTTAGGTTATAAGCAGTTGTACAGGTGTGCTTGAACTTGTAGACACTGATAAAGGTAAGTACGTGTAAGTTGAATGTTGCATCACCAGTCAAAATTTAATAAATTAAGAAGGAATCTAGCAAAAATTTGGCACTAATAACAGTAGACAAATCGGACAAGGATACACAACTGTGTTTTTGTTGCACACAACTGTTGTTACCAACAAGTGCAAAATTTATATTCCCTTTTCCCAAAGATTAAAAATCAATTTGTAAGTAAAAGTGGGAGACCTTTACATGGGAAAATATGACATGTATCAGCACATGATTTATAGTTCAATTTGCATTTCCACCTAAGCAAAAGTGGCTTGTCGAGCTGGATTTTTGTGAAGATGGCCTGTGCAATGTTTCTGCATGTAATTACATACCTGTCAAGTGATACGGTTTCGCCGTATTTTAATACGGGGAAAATGCAATTTTAGCAAATACGGGCGTATTGCCATTTCTGTACGCCAAAGAGAAAAATATACGGGGAAAAAAATTGAGAGTGTAGGGAGGAACACGTCGTGTGTGACCCCCACAGCGTACGGGGCTGTCAGAGCGCTCAGCGTGAGCAATTATCACAACAGTGACGAAGTGTGGACTCATCATTAGGCTGATGGCTTCGCACCTTCTTAACAGATAAGTGTTATGAACAAGAGGACAGGTAGATGGACCATGCACAACATTTTATTTACAAAAAACATTTTTGAAATATGTATGCACATAAATGTGGACAAAATAGACAAGTATTGCATCACATGTTATATTGTAACGTGCAGCTTGACATGGCGACGTCCCACCGGGAGGTTTGAACTCACGCCTCCCGCTCCAGAGTCCCGCTCTCTACCTGTGTCGCCAGGGTCAACCCACTTGTCAAGCCGAGTAGGGTGCTTATATTGAGTTCGCTACAATATCACCACCCTGCTCCTCTGCTCTCTGTGCCGCTGCCACCACTGGTTCATCTACTGCATCATCCAATGTAGTGTCAAACGTCTCTCCATGACTCTCACACAGATTGTGCAGAGTACAAGAAGTCAGCACCATAGATTTAACCAGTTTCATGTCAGTCATTCCTCTCTCCTTCCTCCTTCCTTCTCTCCTCGTCATCAGCCATTTTGTTTGTTGTGGGGATTCGGTCACGTGTTTCACGTCATGAGGGTGTGGTGCCGCCTGCTGTTCAACAAATCCCACCCACAGCAGGTGTGCCAGCAGGTGCGCCAGCAGTAGTTGAAAAGCAACTGAGGCTGAACTGAACCGAAGTGAGTAGAGCCGGGTTTTCAAATTGGGGCTGAGCGGGGCTAGTGGAAAAGGGCCTTAAGTCTGGTGTCAATTACTCAAGAGCCGCCATACACAGATGTCTTCAGGAAAGCCGGCCAACTCACTTGACCTGAACCCCATAGATTCTCTATATAGTCAAGAGAAAGATGAGAAGCCCTCGACCCAACAATACAGATGAGCTGAAAGCCACTACTAAAGAAACTTGGGCTTCAATAACACCTCAGCTATACCACACCCTCCCAGCACAAGTTGGTTGAAAAGACGGCTTTGACAACCATCTAAAAATGTATGTATTTAGTTGAAAAATGAAAAGCTGTCTTTTTAAGGTCGTTGAAAAGGCGTTTTCATATAGACGTTTCTGTATGGTTTAAATTTGGTTGAAGAATGAAGATGAAAAGTTGCCTTTTTGAGGTTGTTAAAAAAAGCATATAGTCACTAACATCCTGATCCTTTTTTGAGTTGTGTGTGGTACATACACCAGCATCTCTGGTCAAGGAGCAGAGTACATCCTGGACAGATCACCATTCTATCACAGAGCCTGGTATTCCCAAACAGTCTCCCATCCAAGCACTAACCAAGGTAGATCCTGCTTGGCTTTGAAGATCAGACAAGACCAGGGGTGTCTGGGGACACCCAGAGTCCAAGGTGTGGATGTTAATAAAAAGACACAACACAGAGAGAAATTTGTAGAATGTACTTGTATTCAAATAGTACTTTTTTAAGTGTACAGCACAATAGCACAAGCACTGGTTTCACATTGTTCCATATATTACTGTTTGTAACAAGCATTATGCCAAATGGGGTGGGTTCAAAAGATCAATACAACGATTTGGATCGAGCCACGTCTGACTGAACTGATATTGATCCACAAAATTCACGGATTGATCTTTTAATATAATGCTTTTACGTCTGTGAACATCTGCTGAGTCTGATCAGGTTGAAACCGGGTCAGTGAGCCAGGAACAGCAGCAAAGAACCAGAAACACCCGGAGTGCTAACGAAGCTAACAGATGTGCTGGTTCTTCTTTTGTGGTGTTAAAATGGTTCTCATCCAGCAAGAGTTCCCTGCGGTGCACTTCCGTGTTTACATGAGTGGAGTTAGTCACTGAAGAGACCGTCCTCAACAGTTTCCTAATATTTTCATAAAGCAGGGATAAACTGTTTTGTACTGCGTGCAGCGCTGAGTTGGAACATAAAGTTGACAATTGATAAACACTTGAAACTGAAGGTGCAGAGAGAGTGGTGATCATTCGTGAACTCATGAACAGAGAGGGAGACTTGGAGCTGCTGAAATTGTAAGTAAAATATCCTTTATTTGTTTTAATATTTGTGTCGTAAATTAATAATTTATCTGGCATGATGGTGGTTTCTTTTACATTGATACAGGGTGAACTGTTGGTTAAGCGCTGTGAATAAATGCAGAATAAAGGTATATTTTATGAGATTATGGACTTCTAGCACTTAAGTGAAAGATTTGAAGATGATAAATCACAATAAAATTAAAATGGCAGAATTAATAAAGGCTGCAGTACAACGAGCCCTTTTTACTCAGTAGAACTAAACTGAAATGAAAAAAATCTTCCCAGGAAATGAATTGAAGCCCTTTTCAAAAATTGAAAGTTACTTTGTAGTTAAAATATAAACCACAAAAATTAAAGAAACTAAATTATTAAACCCTACTGTGGTGTGGGGATTTAAAAATATGATTAATTTTACTTTTAAATCTATTCTCCTGTTCATCTCCACTTCAGATCTGTGAAGACTGGGTTTCCACTCCTAGATCCATCCTGCACTGAAACCTTCTGAAGGGAAGAGGTTGTCAGTGGAGGAGCTATCCCTGCTTCGTTGTGGATTTCAGTACAGAAGAAGACCTCAAATTTTTCAGGGGTCTTAGTTTTCAAATTCAAGATTCAAGAAGGTGCTGCCAAAATTTCCTCCATACTCTAACATGCATTCAATGCAATTTAGTTATTGTAATGACTAATTCTTTTATTGATTTTTTTTTTTAATTTAAGTTCTCAGCAAGAATACAAAGTTGGTCATTTTTGACAGCTTTACTGAGCATTTAATTCTACATAAATCATTGTTTAACAGGAAATTTTTGGCAATCCTGTGCTTTTCTTGTTGTGTTATATAGAATAGCATCACTGTAAACTATGGAAAAAGCAGCTACTTTAAAATCTGTACTTCCTCACACAACTTTCAGTGCAAAAAAACTAAAAAAATGTTGCAACTTTTTGGAAAAACTCCCACAAATTCAGGCTTTTTGGGCCACAACAATCACAAAAGCAGCCAACAAAATCGTGGAGGGACTGAAATACAGTGAGATTATGTATACATGCTTCATGCACTGGATTTGTTAACTGACTCTGGGTTGTTAACTTGACACTACACACCCTTTGCACTAAAGAAAACACTTGTGAGCACTTTATGAAATCATAAGTTAAATAATAAAAAGTGCACTATTGTAACTGATTTTGGGTCAGTTCTTTATGTGATAATTTAAGTATTCAAAGTTAGAGTATTCTTGGTACAATTTGCAGCATTAGGTCTTGAAGATTTTTTTCCTGGCAAGTAAAATGGCTATTAAAATGGTGATTTCCCAGATTGAATTGGGATTGGATCGGCTCAAATTAAATCGGAATTGAATCAACTCAGAATCTCAAGAATCAGAATCGAATTGATTCTGGAAATTATGGATTGTTCCCAGCCTTAATGCCAAATGTCGAACTTAAAAAAAAAAGCTGCTACAAAATATGTATTTTTATCAAGCACTTTTAACAAAGAGTCCTAGTGGTTCTAAAAGTGTATTTGACTTTTGTATTTGAACTATTTTGAGGAATTTGGACCAAATCCAAATGGAAAAATTTGTGCCCAATTTCCAACAACTTTTTTCTGATTAAATGTTGTCTGTGGTAGATGGACTAACACAGCCCAATTTTCAACATCTATTTGTGGGCTAAATTAAGGCTTGGACTAACGGACCCAATTTAGCCCAAAATTCAACATCTAAATTATGGCTTGTGCTGGTGTGTGTGTGGGGGTGGGGGGTGGTAAGCTGATCACTTCCACATCAAACGGCACTGATGCAAGACGGTTGCGCCCATGCACAACACATAAACATTAGCAAAAATATACTATTTATTAACACTTCTATTTTAGGTCTTCTAGTTGTTTATACACATGGTGCTGACAAATTTTTATATTTGATCTCAAATTAGCACGTAGTCCATTTTTTTTTTTTTTTCAGTTGGTGTTGCTAATAAGAGTGTGGATTTGATTAATGGAACGTGAACAACTCAGACATGAAATCATTCCAATGTTTGGTTTTCAAAACAATTGCAAGATTATTTCAAGCATGTAATAAATTGCCACTCAGTCACAGCTAGTCACCAGAGCCCCCCACAACACGATATTATCATGAGACTTGGGCTACAATGTGATACTATCACCATATTGTGGTATTTACTGCAATACAGATTTCTCTGAATTGATACAGTATTATGGACACAAAGCATCACAACACTATGGTGTATCAATTTTTTTTGCCCCTCCCCTCGCCACAGCTGTCACCACACAGACATGCAGAAAATGGCATAGGACCTTTGAATTTTTGGGTCTGAAACAGATTTAAAAAAATATATATACCATATCAATATATGAAACTAAGAACAATGACGTTGAGGTGTAATATCTCCATCTGAAATGGCAGCAAAGTTTTAAGGAGGGTGGAGGTGTGGTAGACATGGTGTACATCAGTAGGTAACATACTGTATGTCTGGAGTGAGAACTGAAAAGGATGTACGCCAGAATAATAAAGTTTACTTTAGTTAATGATCCAGTTGTGACTATGTTTTTATGCCTGCAGGAAATATTAATGTCACTTGTTTTCACTGCATTCATTTCCATAATAATTAAACGAATAATCACAGTATGAGGAGAACTTATCTTGTAAGATTACAATCTTAGTTTTAATCACACTTTATTGACAACAGGATTGATAGTAACTCAGAAGCAAATTATTTCACATTAACTGCACCCTATCATGAACAAATCCATTACTCTGGCTGATTTGAGTTATTTTGCCACCACAGTAATGATTTACACTTAAATGTATCACATAAGATAGCTAGCTAGCTTATGTGATATCTATCTAGCTAGCTAGCTAGCTAGCTAGATAGCCGTTATTGATCCCAAACTGGGAAACTGCAGTGTAACAGCAGCATGACAGTAGACAACCAAACGACAGAAACACACACATGACAAACAAAGGGATTACCCATGGAAAGTAAAACTAACACTACTATAAAAGCCTATATAGATCATAGCTGAATAGATGGTGACCCATATAAACACATGAATCATACCCGCTGCACAATGCAGGACTATCGGAGCAGAGTGAAATATGAGGTACCAGTTAGACTGTAAGATGCAGTAAGGCAGCATAGTTATGACCAGAATACAATATCATAGTGAGTTATTGTAAAGTGAAATGGCATGAAGGAGGAAAGATTTCCTGTACCTGGCTGTTCGACAGCAAAGCTGGAGTAGTCTACTGGAGAAAGTGCTCCGCTGTTTGTCCAGTGTGTGGTGGAGGTGGTGATCAGGATTGTCCATGATGGATCGCAGTTTATTTAGAGTTCTCCTCTCCACCACTGTCTCAAAGGTCTCCGGTCTGAGACCAATTACAGAGCCAGCCCTCTTGATAATCTTGTCAAGTCTGTTGGTGTCGCTGGCCCTGATACTGCTACCCCAACAGATAGCAGCAAAGAAGATGGCGCAGGCAACAATGGTCTGGTAGAAAAGCTCCGGCATCCTGCTGCACATGTTCAAAGATCTCAGCTTCCTCAGGAAGTAGAGTTTGCTCATCCCCTTCTTGTGCACAGCATCGGTGTTGGATCTCCAGTCTAGCCCACTGCTGATCCTGACACCCAGACATTTGTAGTCCTCAACCACCCCCACATCCTCCCCCTAATCTGCAATGACTGAGAAGGTGTCCTCTTCTTCCTGAAGTCAATCACCATCTCTCTGGTCTTGCTGACATTCAGCTTCAGATGATTCTGCTCTGTCCACTCCACAAATCTGTCTACCAGTGCCCTGTACTCCTCCTCCTCTCCCCCTCTAATACACCCCACAACAGCTGAGTCAGAGAATTTCTGCAAGTGGCATGAATCAGTGTTGTACTGAAAGTCAGTGGTGTATAAGGTGAAGAGAAAAGGAGAGAGCACAGTCCCCACGTGGAGCTCCCGTATCACTAACCACCACGTCAGACAAGACACTGCCCACCCGAACAAACTGTGGCCTGCCCGTCAGGTAGTCAGTAATCCAGGAGATCATATAGCTGTTGACCCGCATCACTCGCAGCTTCTCACCCAGCAGCAGTGGCTGGATGGTGTTAAAGGCACTGAAGAAATCAAAAAAATGTAATTCTCACAGTGCTTCCTCTGCCATCCAAGTGCAGATGGGCTTGTTGCAGCAGATAGATGACAGTGTCTTCAACTCCTAAATGGGGCTGATATGCAAACTGCACAGGGTCCAGCCACATCTTCACCTGCGGCCTCAGGTGGGCTAAGACCAGTCTCTCCAGGACCTTCACCACATGAGATGTGAGGGCAACTTGTCGATAGTCATTCAGGTCCGATGGAGAGGACTTCCCGGGGACAGAAACCAGGCAGGACATCTTCCACAGTACTGGTACTCTCTCCAGACTCAGGCTCACGTAGAACAGGTGTTTCAGTACCGGAGCTAGCTGGTTGGCACAGGTCCTCAGGATCATGGCGGAGATGCCATCAGGGCCCGCCACCTTCCACTGACAGAGTCTCTCCTGCTGTTTCTTAACCTGGTCTGTAGTTACAGTGATGTGAGGGAGGGGAGATGGAGAGAGGTGCTGCACAGGAGGGTGGGGGGAGGGGTGTGTAAGGGTCTGGCTGTGTTGTGGGGGTGAAAGACTGTGAGTTGAACCTATTAAAAAACAGATTCATATCATCAACTCTCTCTTGGCTCCCAGATGTCTACTTGACTCTCCCCTTGCACACAGTTATTTGTTTCATTCCCATCCACACATCTTTAGCGTTGCTTTGCCTGAGTTTAGTCTCCAACTTCCTCCTATAACTGTCCTTGCACCTCCTCAGCATCTCTCTCAGCTCATGCTGCACTCCCCCCAGCTTCTCCTTGTCTCCGGACCTAAAAGCTCTCTTCTTTTTGCTCAGAAGTGCTTTCAGGTCACTCATGACCCATGGTCTGTTGTTGGAGAAGCAGTGTACAGGCTGTGCTGGCATGGTTGTGTCTTCACAGAAGACTAAAATGAATACAATATTGAAATTCCAAACCATTCACAGCGCATATGAAGGCTGCGGCTTCATAAATTCAAGGTGACACAAGCTGCAACACACTGGTGTATATATTTATTTTATCTGCAAATATCCATTTTTCCTCCCCCAAGACAACACAGTTTCCCCAACACAGGGCATTTTAATGTGAATCATCCAGAAAGTGTTTCCCCTAGGTTTACAGCCTGGGGGGTGGGGGGGGGGGAGCGTGAAGGCCGACAACGACAAACTCTTAAAGAAATCATGGTGTTCTGGTGCTATATAGTAAAATAAATACAGAAAAATTATAGAATACCTAATTATTGAAACAAATGGGACATCCGATATTAGTGTTTCAGAACCCTTGTTTGTTTGTCAGATCACTTATTTGAGTGATCTTTGATGACTTATATTCATAATAGTGTATCTTGCACTTTGGGGAATTGATCCTAGCATTTTTAGCATTTTTCCTGATGAGGACCAGGCCAAATGTCCTTACGAGGAAAAATGTCCTCAATGAAAAGGTGGTTTGTCAAGGGGTGGTCCACACAAGAATAGAAAGACAGGATTACACACACACATGCAGACTGGTTTTCATGTTTGACGGGGACCAATTTTCTGATCATCACTTGTGGGGACTACCCGTTCTACAGAGATTCATTGCATTTAGATAGAATATTAACTTGACACTCTGGGGGGGTGCCCCCCCCCCAATATAATGGCAGGGGAAACACTGCATTACACAGAAATATGAGTGGGGTGTTTTGTAATGAACAATAAAGCTAATTAATTTATTGCTCCTATTATAAATGAGACAAATCATTGTTAGGAAATGCTTAGATGCTGTTTTCACCCTTGCTCCTTAACACAAAAGCATGAGACTGTTCAGTCCTGCAACTTTACAATAAAGACCAGCGCTTGTAAAACGCCCATTTTATTGTATACGGCTAAAACATCTCTGTGAACATCCCATCACAAATGGGAGCATCTCTCCCTCTGTAAATACTCAAGTCCGACTTTTTTTCCTGCTGCCCTGCGTCAGTGCCTCTCTCTCTCTGCCTGCACGGACCAAAGTCCAAGGGGATCAGCTCATAATCCCCAGCCCCTTCAGGCGCCCGCGGGACAGATAAAGGCATGGCATTGGGTTGCGATCACATCCCTCGGTGTGACCTGTAAACCCAGTGAGCTGTCTCATGCAAGTCAACAATGATGCACTTCAAAAAGCGGACGATTCGGCTGCTGGACAGACAAACGTGGCACGGTGAGGGAGCTTCGAGTTGGGAAGCGAGGCATGAAGAGAAACATAAAAAAAACACACACACACTCATGGGCAGTTAGGACTAGTGTTTCCTCTGAGATACATGCATTAATAAGCAAAAATCAATGGTTCTCTTGCTGCTAAAAATAAGCTCTTTTAGTGAGTTGTTCTGGCATCAGCCTGCTGGAAAATTCCCACTTTGACATTTATATTTAATTTTAACCAGGAAATAAAGGTAATTACTGACTTAGAGCAATTTGACAGGCATATTGCTGGCCCCTAGGCAAGAAAAAAAAGGTGGTGCAATTTTCAAAACCCATGTCACTCATTCCTGCATAGGTGCAAACATTTGAGTGCTGCTGCAAGACAAGAACAAGCGAGTGAGATGTTACAGTAAATTTAATTACTTCGTGGCAGCTGACGTGACATTTAGTTTCACTGGTGGTTAGACTGGTACACGCAGAATGCAGCCACATGTCCACATTTTCTGATGCTCACGTATGGACATGTTGTAAAACAACTAAGAAAAGGGCACTGGCTTCATGCATCACAGTCATAAACTGTGGTTTAATAGGGACCCAAAATGAAGCTTCGAGCTGGGTCAGTGCCTCCTGTTCATAGACAATCCTTTGATGGCACAGGTATATTAAAGGGGTAACACAATTAAAATTTGTTGCATATCTATTTACTTATCTTTTTATCCATTGAAGCAAAAAAACAATGTATTCATTATTTGGGAGCTTGTCATCATACCCACATAACAGAAACCCAGCTCAACACTTCCCCAACTGCCTGGCTTTTAAGCCTGCTTCATGCTGCATTTCTCCTCTAGTCCGCCTTGGTCCGTTGTACGCTTTGGACAAGCCCGGCAGGCACACGGCACTGTTCATGCTCACTTTTTTCATCTACCCAGGCCAAGCGGTTGACGCATGCACAAAACCATCCATCCATCCATCTTCTACCGCTTTTCCAGAGGTCCGGGTCACGGAGGCAGCAGTTCAAGCAGAGAAGCCCAGACTTCCCTCTCCCCAGCCACCTGCTCCAGCTCTTCAGAGAGGATACCAAGGCGTTCCCAGACCAGCTGGGAGATGTAGTCTCTCCACCGAGTCCTGGGCCTGCCCCGGGGTATCCTCCCAGTGGGACATGCCCGAAAAACCTCAAGTGGGAGGCATCCAGGAGGCATCCTAATCAGATGCCCATACCACCTCAACTGACTCCTTTCAATGTGGAGGAGCAGCGGTTCTACTCTGAGCCTCTCCCGGATGACTGAGCTCCTCACCCTATCTCTGAGGGTGAGTCCAGCAATCCTACGGAGAAAGCTCATTTCAGCCGCTTGTATCCGCGATCTTGTTCTTTCGGTCATTACTCAAAGCTCGTGACCATAGGTGAGAGTAGGAACGTAGATTGACTGGTAAATCGACAGCTTTGCCTTAGAACCTTATAAGCTCCCTCTTCACCACAACAGACCGGTACAACGTTCGCATCACTGCAGATGCTGCTCCGATCCGTCTGTCAATCTCTCGCTCCATTTTCCCCTCACTTGTGAAAAAGACCCCAAGATACTTCAACTCCTCCACTTGGGGCAGGAGCCTGTCCCCAACCCAGAGAGGACAATCCACCTTTTTCCGGCTGAGGACCATGGACTCAGACTTGGAGGTGCTGATTCTCATCCCAGCCGCTTCACACTCAGCGGCAAACCGTCCCAGCAAGAGCTGTAGGTCATTGCTGGACGAAGCCAGCAGGACAATATCATCTGCAAACAACAGAGGTGAGATCCTGTGGTCACCAAGCATGACACCCTCCGTTCCATGGCTGCACCTAGAAATCCTGTCCATAAAAATTATGAACAGGATCGATGACAAAGGGCAACCCTGGCGGATTCCAACTCTCACTGGGAATGAGTCCGACCGAGTGTTGGCAATACGAACCAAACTCTCACAATGGTCATACAGAGACCGAATAGCTCGTAACAACAAGCCCGATACCCCATACTCCCGAAGGACCCCCCACAAAAAACCACGAGTGACGCGGTCGAATGCCTTCTCCAAGTCCACAAAACACATGTAAACTGGTTGGGCAAACTCCCACGAACCCTAGAGAATTCTCGAGAGGGTGAAGAGCTGGTCTGATGTGCCACGGCCAGGACGAAAACCACATTGCTCCTCCTGAATCCGAGGTTCGACCAATGGCCGGACTCTCCTCTCCAGTACCTTGGCATAGACCTTCCCAGGGAGGCTGAGGAGTGTGATCCCTCTAAAGTTGGAGCACACCCTCCGGTCCCCTTTTTTGAAGAGAGGAACCACCACCCTGGTTTGCCATGCTAAAGGCACTGCCCCCAACCTCCACGCAATGTTGCAGAGGCGTGTCAACCATGACAGCCCAACAACATCCAGGGCCTTGAGGTACTCAGGGTGAATCTCGTGCACCCCCGGGGCCCGGCCACCAAAGAGATTTTTAACCACCTTGGCGACCTCAGCCCCTGTGATAGGCGAGTCATCCCCCTCGTCCACAAACCCATCATTTGTAGTTTCACTCTCACCCAATAGGTAGCGCCAAAGCGCTGGCGCACCAGGATTTTCACTAACGAAGAAACATGAGAGAAATGCACATCAACAACAAAGTTTCCCTTCAAATACAGAGTCCATTTCTGCTGTTTGACTTCCCAGTTTTCACTCCTTTTCCACAAAGATGCTACTGCCGCTGTAAAAGAAAGTATGTACTGTATGTATGATTCATGTATGTTTTTATTCTCGTTTTCCACTTTCTCGTTGTCTTCTTCGTTTACTGATGTATGCTGTGTCGATATTGCCACCTTGTGATTGGGATGTTCAGTCTTGCGCATGTGCTTTTCAACGCGTTCAGGTCGTGGGCAGGTGGCACGGTCACAAAATTTGGGCTGCGCGCGGTCATCCATGGTCAGGCACTCCGGACACTAGCGGAGTGGAGACGATGACGTAAATTTCATCACACGAGGTTTCCGGTTACACGTACGCGGACAGCAGAGGTGTAGCATGAAGCAGGCTTTACTAGCCTAGCGGTAGCCAAGTTTGTTCTTTAGCCTGCTAACTAAACTACCTCCCCACCACAACAAAAACAGTCCTATTCAGTAAGAAACACTGTTGTTGTTTCTGCTTCTGCCATCTTTTCATGCACAGTGCTACATGCTAGCCCCATCACACAGATGCATAGTCCCTGCTAAGCCCCGCCAAGGTGAAGTTGTGATGGATAATTCTCAATTCATTTTTATTTTTTTTTTTTGTAGCCCATCCATTTATTTTTTCAAGCTCCTAAGTAGAAAAAAGTGATCCTGTGTCTGAATCTTTTGCAAAAAATTGAGAAAATTAGGAAAACTCATTAGACTAAGGACTCAATCAGATGCACTACGTTGCTTTATCATTCTACTAGACCAGTGCTTTTCAACGTGATCTGAGCTACAGCACACTTATTACATTAAAAAAAAATCCCACAACAAACCACCTCAAATGTCGACACAAATGTCGCCTATTACAGCATTCAGTGTGTAATGACAATTTAGTCTTGTAATTTGCTGATACGCACTGTGAAACCTGGTGATTCAGGGCTGTGCGATATGACAATATATATTGGATGACGATATAAAAATGTCTACTGTTTCATAGAACACTATCATTTATATCGTTATTTAAAATGAACATACTCCCGTTTATTCAGTAAAGCTCCTCACCACTACTGATCAGTGCCCCGTCTCTCCTCTGCAGTGCACACAACGGAACAGGTATGTGGTGGGTGGCTAGGCTTCAGTCCCGTGGTTACTAATGCTAACTCCAAACTACCGGTTCAGACAGCTGCTACTCCTGTTTGCCAGGGATGTGGGACTGTTTATCATCGTGCTGCGTCAGAGAGGATAGTTTGCTAACCTTGTTTTAATAGGAGGTAAGTAACATTAACACCATGTCTAACTATAAAATGCTAAGTTGACGATGACAATGTTAAGTTGTGCTAACTGGAAACCGTAGCAGACCATCGTTTTTTTGGTTTAAATTACTGCTGAGTTTCTTAGTTTTGTCTGAAAAAACATTATGAAAGATGCAAAAGTGCATGATGGTGGCACATACATGCAAAATAAATAATAAATACATTAAAATGGGCCAGAGGAGCAAGTTGGTTCTTAATGTAATTTATTTGATTTCTAATCATTTTAATTTGTCAAGTAGTAATGAATAAAGTTAGTCATCACATGTATTTTATTACATTACCTTTTGTGTCTTTGATTTTCAGATCATGACCAATCTGAAATAATTTTACGAAGAAGCAAACAGGTTAAATCAGGCCAAAATGGCAAGCTGCAGATCTACACTTAAATTTTCACTGATTTAAACTAACAGCTTGTAGGAAACCCACGCTGGGATAATCATCTCAGACTGGAAGCAGAGGGGAGGGGAATATTCCCTCTGCCGGTAGAGCGTGGGGGATTAAATGGAGGACAGTACGTATTGTAATGTGTAAATGTATTGTGATGCAAGATTTCAGGCAACAGGGGGAAGGAATGGAGTGATATAAAAGGAGAGACCCTGGTGTATTGAGAAAGGTCTGAAGTGAGAGAAGGAAATAAAGTCGTCTGTCGTGCAAGCCTGGTTTCTTATTTGCACTCTCCACACTGGTGACCCTTGACGAATTATGGAACACGAGGCAAGATCCCCGAGTTGGCCCGGACGGGAAGTCCCAGCAACGTGGCAAGCATTCCAGAGACGGCCCGGACAGGAAGCCCCAGCAACGCGTGCGCTGTTTCGGTCAAACTACCGGACTTTTGGCTGCACGACCCGTGGTCTTGGTTGCACCACACCGAGGCTCAGTTCGCCCTCCGGGGAATAACGGCAGATGACACCAGATATTACTATGTGGTTGCAGCGCTGGACGCTCGCACATCTCAGCAAGTAGCGAGCCTGCTCCAACAGCCTCCAGCCCATGATAAATACGGGGCTCTCAAGGCCGCGCTGACCTGGCGCTACACACTCTCGGACTGTGAGAGAGCGGAGAGGCTCCTGAGGCGCTCCGAGTTAGGAGATGGGTCGGCGGTCAAACTGATGGAGAAGATGTTGGCGTTGATGGGCACGGACAACGGGCATTTTCTGTTTGCCCACCTTTTCCTCCGGAACCTCCCAACAGAGGCAAGAGCGGTCCTGACCAACTCGCCGTTGCTGGACACACGCGACTACTGTGCACTAGCCCAGGAGGCAGATCGGATCATCCTCACCACCAGAGCCCTCACAGTGAACGCGGCGGCGTCGGAACCCAGCGAGATGACCATCAGAGGCGAGGAGCCGGCGACAGTAGCGGCAGCGGGGACCAGAAGGTGCCAGAGAGACACGCTCTGCTTCTACCACCGCCGCTTTGGAGAGAACGCATGCAGATGTGTGCCACCGTGCCAATTCAAGCGTTCGGGAAATGCCAAGACCGGCAGTCAGTAGCAGCTGCGACCACCGGTGAAGAAAACAAGCTGCTCTACGTGACGGACTCGCGCTCAGGAGATGGTTCCTCATAGACACCGGCTCCCAAAAGAGCCTCATCCTGCCATCCTACACTGACCGGCTAGCGGGAGCTAGCAGCCCCGAGCTGATAGCCGTAAACGGCTCGGACATCAGGACTTTTGGTGAGAGGACACTGACTGTATTCCTACACAGCCGTATGTACGAATGGACTTTCGTCATAGCGGCATGCAGTTTCCCAATCTTGGGAGCTGATTTTCTGTGTGCACATGGGTTGCTAGTCGATGTCGCTAACAGACGCCTGGTTAATGCAATGTCTTTTGATTCTCTCCCCTGTACAGCTCGAGGGGCCGGGCCAACGACACTAGCCAACGTCAGAGCTTCAGGCAGTAAGTTCCACACACTGCTCACTCAGTTCCCAGCACTCACGGTCCCGACGTTTTCGGCGGCCATCACTAAACATGGGGTGGAACACTTTATCACCACCACTGGGCCACCCGTTTTCGCACGACCTCGGCGCCTGGATGCAGCTAAACTGGCCATAGCACGCAAGGAGTTTGCCAACATGGAAAGGTTGGGCATCATCAGGCGCTCAAACAGCCCATGGGCATCCCCGCTACATATGGTTCCTAAGGCCGAGGGATCGTGACGACCGTGCGGAGATTTCCGCAGATTGAATAACGCCACAGCGCATGACCGCTACCCAATTCCCCATATTCAGGATTTTTCCGTTCACCTCGCCGGGGCATGCATTTTTTCTAAAATAGACCTGGTCCGCGGTTACCACCAGGTTCCAGTGCACGCGGTGGACATACCCAAAACGGTGGTAATAACTCCGTTTGGCTTGGAGTTTTTACGCATGCCCTTCGGATTAAAAGGCACGGCACAGACATTCCAACGCATGATGGACGCGGTGTTGCGCAATCTGCCGTTTGTGTTTGTCTACCTGGATGATATCCTGGTTGCCAGCGCGTCCGAGGACGAACACGTAACCCACCTCAGGACTGTTTTCCGGAGGTTGGAAGAGCACGGGTTAATAATCAACCCAGTGAAATGCCAGTTCGGCATGACGGGGATTGATTTTTTGGGGCACCGCATCTCACCGGAGGGAGAGATACCCTTGCCGGACAAGGTGCGCGCCGTGGCGAATTTTCCCCGGCCTCAGACGGTCAGGCCACTGCAAGAGTGTTTGGGGATGGTGTGGAGGCTTAAAATAAGTGCAGGCGGACACGGCAAGCTGAAGGTTTAAGAGTTTTTTTTTTCTCCAACATGAGACACACTGCAGCACCGTGTGCTGGTGTGTGCGCTGTTGTCAGTGCACTGTGAGTGAGCTCCCTAAGGCATGTAAAGTCAACACATTTACACAGACAAGAGAGAATGCATGGCACATTTACATATTGATATACGTAACAGTCAATACATATCAATTGCTTTGATTAACTGGCGCCAGACTTCTCTCCTTACTCCGGGGATGTATAACAATAGGACAAAAGAGAATGCAAGGAACATTTACATATTGATATCAGTCCATACATACCAATCGCGTGATTAACTGGTTGTCCCCCAAGGGGCTTTCTGTTTGTATGCAATCCCTGCTGAGCGTGAATATTATCAGTCTGCATTGTGCTGGGTGCCCACACGTGTGCTGGGTGCCCACACCGTTCCCCCTAGAACGGTCAGAAGGGGTTGTGACACACCCCGCCGTCGTTTGGCTCCAGCTTCGGTAGAACTGGCGGAAGGCATGTCAGTCCGTGGGGGGAATGTGGGAGGGGTGGAAAAGGGCAGTGTGCTCCGCTTCGAGTTCCAGCACGTTGAACGGCCGTCGATCGTGGGCGCACGGGCCGGTGTGCAGTCATGCGTAATGGAACAAGACGGCGATCGGCCGGCTTTGGGAGTGAGGTGCGGGAAAAGCTCTGTGCAGGAGGAGGTGGAGGGAACAAGTGAGTGCCAGCCCGGGACGTGGTGTCTGGGCTGCGCAAAAATTGCATGTGGATCCGCGATGGTGATGAACTTTTCCCGTTAAACGTGGCGGAGATCCACAGCGGCTGTGAAAAAATTATATCTCTGACCTCTCTCGTGTTTTGGTCCAGCGATGATGCAAGGAACGCGAGCGGCCAAATTCCCCGATGGCTGTGATAAACTGAAGCTGTGTCAGGGACTCGGCAGTTTGGCTTTAGGTGCAGGAAACAGTCCTAAAGTCATCGGGGAAAGCAATCGGCCAAATTCCCGATGTGCGCCGCGGCTGAGAAACCCATACAAAGTCCTGTGTGGGGGTTGCACATCCGCTTCAGGTGCGTGAGCAGCCCTGAAGGTTCTGAGGGTGGCGATCGGCCGTTTTTCTCGGGCCTGTGCAGCGGCGGAGAACGATGTATCAGTCTGTGGAGCCGGTATTGTCCCGTGCGTGGCGCGCGCTTGGCGCAGTGACCACATAGCTGAAAGTTGCACAGAAGGGCCATTGTCGAGAGTTGAAGTCAGGGTCAGGGAGCTTGGTGGAAATCAGTGCAGGCGGCGTCAATGGTCTTTCCTGTTCAGGCTGTTTCTGTGCGTTTGCTCGTGTCACTGATCAGAAGGTTGCGTGCGTCTCAGTCCCAGTGCTGCGCTCTTGGCCCTGGAGGTCGCCATTGTGGAGAGAGGACAAGGCGCGTGCACTCCCCTGTGGGTGCGAAGGATGTAGGTGATCTCTGGTCCTCTGAGATCCACAGCGTGGTGAGAGGCAGCGGACGGTCATTCTCCCTCATCAGGTCACCAGTGTGGAGGTAAAAAAAAAATCAGGCGAGGGACACACCGTGATGCGTTCTGAGGCTTCCCGTCCGGGTCATCTCCGGGGTGTTCGCCTCGTATTCCTTCTTCGTCAGGGTCACCAGTGTGGAGGCTTAAAATAAGTGCAGGCGGACACGGCAAGCTGAAGGTTTAAGAGTTTTTATTCCTCCAACACGAGACACACTGCAGCACCGTGTGCTGGTGTGTGCGCTGTTGTCAGTGCGCTGTGAGTGAGCTCCCTAAGGCATGTAAAGTCAGCACATTTATACAGACAAGAGAGAATGCATGGCACATTTACATATTGATATACATAACAGTCAATACACATAAATTGCTTTGATTAACTGGCGCCAGACTTCTCAATTCAATTCAATTGCCCACAATGGTCAACTTTTATAACTGGTTCCTCCCCCGCGCAGCTCAGCTCATGCAGTCATTGTACGCCGCGCTCAAGAAACGGAAGCCGGCGGACAGAGTCGAATGGACTCCGGAGCGGGAGCAGGCATTCTCTGAGGTTAAAACAGCCCTGGCAAACGCCACACTGTTGGGACACCCGGACCCAGCAGCTCGGAGAGCGCTCACTACCGACGCCTCGGACGTGGCCATAGGGGCCGTCGTGGAGCAACGCGTTGCTGGTTCTTGGCAGCCGCTCGCTTTTTTCAGCAGGGCTTTGTGCGACAGTGAGCGTAAATACAGCGCATTCGACAGAGAGTTGCTGGCTCTCCACCTGGCCATACACCACTTCCAGTTTTGGCTGGAAGGGCACAGCTTCACTGCGTTCGTGGACCACAAGCCGCTAACGTACGCAATGGCCAAGGTTTCGGAACCATGGTCGGGCCGGCAGCAGAGACAGCTGGCCACGATCTCGGAGTTTACGACTGATATTCAGCATGTGGCCGGTAAACTGAATGTGGTGGCGGACTGCCTCTCGCACGCAGTAGTGGCCCCAGTCTCCGTAGGGATAGATTATACAGCCATGGCCACAGAGCAGTTTGGCGATGCGGACGTGTGCGCGCTCCAGTCTGGACCAACAGGGCTAAGGCTGGAGAGCAGAGTACTGCAAGACAGCAGCCCCCCCCACACACCCCCAATCTGTGACGTCTCCACAGGACGCCTGCGCCCGGTGGTCCCAGTTGCTTGGCGCCGCCGAGTGTTTGGTGGGAGCGAAGTTTGTATGGCCAGGCCTGCACAAACAAGTGAAAGAGTGGGCTGCAGCCTGTGTAGCATGCCAACGAGCCAAAGTGCACAGACACACGAAGGCACCTTTGGAGCCGTTTCGTATACCGGCTAAGAGGTTCCACCATGTTCACGTGGACCTCGTGGGCCCCCTCCCGCCATCGCAGGGGTTCATGCACCTTCTGACAGTGGTGGACCGCACCACACGCTGGCCAGAAGCAGTCCCGCTAGCGGCAACCACATCTGCAGACGTGGCGCGTGCCTTTTTGACAACATGGGTGGCATGTTTTGGCATCCCGTCGGACATCACGTCTGATAGTGGCCCGCAGTTTGTTTCCGACCTCTGGTCCGCGATGGCCCGTAGCCTGGGTGTAGCAATTCATCGCACAACCACGTACAACCCACAGGCCAATGGGTTATGCGAGCGTTTCCATAGGTTGCTGAAAGCAGCGCTCAGGGCTTCGCTTACGGATGCAAATTGGGTAGACCGGTTGCCGTGGGTTCTGTTAGGGTTGCGTTCCGCACCAAAAGAGGATTTGGAGGCTTCCCCGGCGGAGCTTGTTTTTTCTCAGCCACTGCGGCTCTCTGGGGAATTTTTACCAGATAATCCCGCGCCGGACAACTGTCTGTCTCAGCGTTCGCAGCATAGCGCAGATACAGGTACGCTACCAGGCCCGGCCCACCACTGTTTTCCACGGGCTTTTGTGCCAAAAACTTTGAAGAATGCGGCGTTCGTGTTTGTCAGGCACGATGCCCACCGCCCCCCATTGCGCCCACCCTACGATGGCCCGTTCAGAGTGCTGAAACCAGGGGACAAATATTTGTTAGATTTGGGGGGTCGTCGGGAGAAAATATGTATAGACAGACTTAAGCCCGCTGTTGTGGTGGCAGATGAGCAAGTGATGTTGGCTCGGGCCCCTCGGCGTGGAAGACCCCCACTGAGAACTCCCCAGGTAGAAGATTCAGCAGAGCAGCCACAAGGGCGAGTAGAATGTCCCCCCTCGCCATTGCCCACCCGCAGTCAGACGCACCCCCAAGAGCCCCCAACCGGCACAGCAGCACTGCGGAGTCGAAGGTCCCTCGTTACAGCAGATATGGGAGGAGACTGAAGCCAAATGGATGTGAGGGTTGAAGCTCAGTCTGAGACTCGGGGGGGGGGAGGGGGGGCGGTGTAGGGAACCCACGCTGGGATTATCATCTCAGACTGGAAGCAGAGGGGAGGGGAATATTCCCTCTAGAGTGTGGGGGATTAAATGGAGAACAGTACGTATTGTAATGTGTAAATGTATTGTGATGCAAGATTTCAGGTAACAGCAGGAAGGAATGGAGTGATATAAAAGGAGAGACCCTGGTGTATTGAGAAAGGTTTTTTTCTGTGTATGAATGCAGTGAGAGAAGGAAATAAAGTCATCTGTCGTGCAAGTCTGGTTTCTTATTTGCTCTCTCCACAAGCTAATTTATATCTGTAGGTGACAGCCATGGGTAATTTTCTCATTTTCAGACATTTTTTTGTTATCTGTTTTTTGTTGTTTTTGCCGTTCTCCTCTGGCTCAAGAAATATTTAACTTATTGATGTTTACTTTTGATTCATATATGATTTCGAAGAAAAAAATGAAATTTATGAGAATAAAGTCTCAAATGCACATTAAAAAAAACTATTTTTTAACAGCACTACAAAATTATGAGGGAAAACGGTGCATTTACTGTAAGTAAAAAAAAAAGATGTTCCTTTTTATGTGATTATCTAAACTGTAGAATTTACAGAAAATGTATATTGTGATATACACTACCGTTCAAAAGTTTGGGGTCACCCAGACAATTATTTTGCGTTTTCCATGAAAAGTCACACTTATTTACCACCATGAGTTGTAAAATGAATAGAAAATGTAGTCAAGACATTGACAAGGTTAGAAATAATGATTTGTATTTGAAATAATAATTTTTTCCTTCAAACTTTGCTTTCGTCAAAGAATCCTCCATTTGCAGCAATTACAGCATTGCAGACCTAACATGATTGCACAAGGGTTTTCTAATCATCCATTAGCCTTCTGACGCAATGGGCAAACACATTGTACCATTAGAACACTGGAGTGATAGTTGCTGGAAATGGGCCTCTATACACCTATGTAGATATTGCACCAAAAACCAGACATTTGCAGCTAGAATAGTCATTTACCACATTAGCAATGTATAGAGTGTATTTCTGATTAGTTTAAAGTTATCTTCATTGAAAAAAAGTGCTTTTCTTTCAAAAATAAGGAAATTTCTAAGTGACCCCAAACTTTTGAACGGTAGTGTATATAAAGAGTTCGTTTCCAAAAACAGATAAGTCCAATTGGTTTAATAATGAGAAAAACAACTTAGGTAAATTGGCATCAAACTGGGGATTCTAAATTGTCCTTAGGTATGAATGAGAGAGTGAATAGTTGTCTGTCTCTCTGTGTTGGCCCTGCGATGGACTGGCGATCTGTCCAGAGTGTACCCTGCCTCTTGCCCAAAGATGCTGGGATAGGCTCCAGCCCCCCCACGACTCAAAAAGGATTAAGCGGAAGAAGATGGATGGATGGAACTTTTCATCTGTTGGTTTATGTGTTAGTATTTCCAATTCAGCTTCTAAGACATAGTCAGTTAAAATATGAATATCTCAGACATAAAGCAAAAAATTGAACATCAACTCATTGTTATTTTTTTCAATTTATGAGTACAAAAACAGTTAAGTCCACAACACATACTTTTGCAAAAACAGACATGTCCCGAAAACCATGCTAGTTTGTCTGGTGAATGTATCACTGGTTCATCTGCTTCATCAAAATTATCCATATTTGACATAAAATGCAACAAAATTGTAAAAAAAAAAAAAAAAAAAGCTGGCAGGGAAATCACGCAAAGCGAGCAGACCCAAGTAGGGGTCTCTGCAGAACGCTGCCGCTGTCATAAACGCTCCGAGCACTGTGGAAAAGCGCACGGAGGAAGAGAAGGATGGATGAGGATTTACGCGCAGGGTTCACCAAACACACATTTATTGATAACACACAGTTCAAAAATAAAGACTTACAGAAAGGTTATGGTGTACACAAAATGGCTGACGCCGAAGCGAATAGCGGGTAGACCACTGTGTACCGTGGCCACAGGAAAAAATACAATTAGCATATACTCTCGGGAGAGCGAGGAAGACCCAAGGAGGCTCTACTGGCTAAAGGAAGCAAACTGGGCAACAGCCTAAGCGTAGCAGTAGCACTGCGGGGGGGAAACGCTATCAACTAAGTGTAGCAGAAACTACCACACCAAGAAACGCCACACAGTTTACTCATAGGCAGGAACAGTCCAAGAAGTCCAGTTCTCCCAACGAGGGCGAATAATAAATTCTTCAAAGACGTGACAGTCACCCGACGTAGAACACTCGTATGACTCAAATAATGGTCCAGCAGTGTTTGTCTAGCAAAGAGCTGCTTAAGTACAAATACTGCTGGCCAAACAAATTGGGCACACCTGGGCGAGGCACGAGAAAGATAATTACCGGGGCTGGGAATAGCTGATGGAATTCAGAGGGAGGGCGAGGGGGCGTGGCTGGGCCGACAGACTGTCAACAGCGTGGGAGAAAATAGGTCACTGATGCTGACTAACAGCTGCTGGTCAGGCAGTGGCTATGGATATGGACATAAGTACCAGAATACACAAAAATGCACATAAACAGTAGAACCAAAACCCCACAGAGAGATCAGGGCCGAGCCGGGGGAAAGCCAAGCCGGCTCGGCTCCTGACAGAGCCCCCCCAATAACGGGTGGATTCCCAGACACCCAAGGTAACATCAAGAAGACCCCCCACCCCCCCAACAGAAGCAACAACACCAAACACCACAAACCCGGGTGGGAGGTAGGGGGAACAGGAAGGAGGGAACACAATACCCCGCCCAGGGTCCATAATTACCCCCCCAAGTCCAAAGACGTGGAGGCTCGGGAGGCCACCCTGAGTCCCAGGCCCAGCAGGCAGTTCAGCAAACCCAGTCTGGTGGCCTGCCAGAAAACAAGGGCCATCTGGCCCAGAGACTCAGTCCCTCAGGTGGTCGGCCAGCACTGTTGATCCACCAGGGCCGACGGGGTGAGGCAGGAGGCGGCCTGTCTACTGGGAAGCTCGCTGGTGGGTGACTGGACCGAAGGGAGGGAACCCCCATGGCGTAGGACCGGGAGGAGAAGGGGACCACGGCGTCCTCATGGTGATCCGCAGTGCCCTCGGTGGTCCCAGCTTGGGACCCAGCTGCACCCGCAGGGGCTCCCGACTGGGCCAGCTCTGCTGCACCCACGATGGGCCCGACCGGGCCGGCTCCGCTGCACCCACGATGGACTCTCAACGGAAGCCTTGCTGCACCCGCAGTGACCTCCGGCTGAGGCTCAGGAGCACCCGCAGTGGACCCCGAACGGGCCAAGGCTGCACCCTCGGTGGAACCCACGCTGGAGCATGGCCTCCATGACGGGTCCGAGCAGGAGCGCAGCACCCATGTCGGGCTGATCCTGAAGCGCAGCCCCCACGATGGTCCAAAGCCAGCCTGCCACGCCCACGGAGATGCAGCCTGCGGAGGGACCCACACGACAGCCTCAGGCAGCGAGGAAACTGGATCCACGGTGTTGTTAAGCGGCGGTACCGGTTCCAAGGCGACCCCTGCAGGAGGAGCAGGAGCAACGGCCTCCTCCACTGGATGGACTGGACCCATGATGACCTCCGGCGAAGGCACACCCTCTCTGGCGGCCCTAGATGAATGCTCAGAGATAGCAGGAGAAAAAGGGGGGTTAGGGTCGCCAGCAGCAGCGGAGCCTGGTGAGGGGAGCTCAGATGTGGCTGCGCGCTGCACCCGACTCTCCTCACCCAGAGCTAGGCAAGATCTCTCCAATATTGACATAACAAAAACGAGACAGAAAACTTGCCTGAGCTGGAGCTCCACTGCCATCCAGGACTCTGTCGAACTTGACGTTGACAACCTGGGTCCGGCCTCGAGGAGATCCATCTCCGGCTCCCACTCCGCTGCATCATCCTCCACAGCAGGCGCGATGGTCACAGCAGTCCTATTAACCTCCTGCAGCAGCTCCAACGCAGGGGATTCAACCGACTTGGCTGCAGGGGGAACTCTCCATGCTGGCTTCGGGAAGGAATCGTCCAGAACCACCGGCTCCTCCACCATCTGGCAGCTTGGTTCTTGGACTGGCAGGCACTCAGGAATTAAAGGAGGAGACACAGAGAGTGTAGAAAAAGAGTATTTAGCTGCAGCTGGTAGGGGGAGCCCAGCGGATTGCTGTAACTGGGCCCCTTTCCTGGGAGACAGACAAGGTGTATTTTTGTCAAGACGAGTTGAAAGAAAAAACACTTGCCTGTCATCCCGGCCTTTGATGTAAACCGCTGCAGCTGGCAGGCTGTCATCCCTCTCTGAGTCCACGGTGATATGGCCCTCTTCAATGGGTGGAGGAGGAGCCGTCTCCATGGCAACAGAGGTGGGTGTTTCCGGAATGACCTCAGCGGACCTCACAGCTGCCGGAGGGATGATGGCAGCTGACGGAGGAGAGGGCCTCACCCAGCGCTTCCATGCGGAACAATGCTGTCCTTTGACGACACCACCCTCATCGGGCTCATCTCCAACGGCGACGAGTCCGTCTACAGGAGAGAGGTGGCCCAGCTGGCGTCCTGGTGCAGCCACAACAACCTGCAGCTGAATGCTCTGAAGACAGTGGAGATGATCGTGGACTTCAGAAAAGTCACAGCCCCTCTGCCCCCCCCTTACCCTCACAGACTCTCCCATCACCACTGCGGATTCCTTCCGCTTCCTGGGCACCACCATCACCCGGGACCTCAAGTGGGAGCCGACCATCAGCTCCCTCATCAAAAAGGCCCAGCAGAGGATGTTCTTCCTGCGGCAGCTGAGGAAGCTCAAGCTACCCACCAATATGTTGGTGCAGTTCTACATGGCCATCATCGAGTCCATTCTCACCACCTCCATCACCGTGTGGTATGCAGGAGCCACCGCCAGGGACAGACTAAGACTGCAGTGCATTGTGCGTGCTGCTGGGAAGGTGATCGGCTGCGAGCTCCCATCCCTCCAGGACCTGTACATCTCCAGGACCCGGAGGCGTGCAGGTCGGATCATAGCTGACCCTTCACACCCTGGACACGCACTGTTTGCCCCCCTCCCCTCAGGTAGAAGACTTTGGTCCATTCAGACTAAAACCTCCCACTACATGAACAGCTTCTTCCCCTCTGCCATCAGACTGCTGAACATTAAGTGACTTATTAGACTCTCGTGCACTATGTACAGCAGTTCAACCGGACTCATGATAATTATCACTGTTTTCTTTTGCACTACCGACTGCACTATGTGGAACTCCACAATATCTGCTGCTTGTTAATATATTTTAAATTGCATAGATTAGTATTACTCATTCATATTCTACATTTTACTGCATGCATAGTTTTTTATTTTTATCTTTAGTGCTACTCCATGTTTAATGTTGCAGCATTGCACCGAGACAAATTCCTAGTTTGTGTACTACATGAACAATGGCAATAAATCTGATTCTGATTCTTTGCTTGCTGGAGCCGGCTTGGTGAGAGCGGGAGTGGAGACCTGGCAGGGGACAGTCTCAGCGGCATCCTGGGAGCGCCCTCCCCTCAGCCCGAGCCTGGACTTCTTCGGAGCCTTCCTCCTCCTCTTGCCGTACTCGCGTCGGAGCGCTGCCAGCTGGGAAATCTGCTCAACTCCCTCAGGATATTCGGAGAGCTGAGGGCGTCGCTGAACCTCTGCCTCCGCCAGCTTGACATACCATATGACGTCTGCCGGGGTGGAATATTCGCTCGCCGTAGATATCAGACTGTCGATATCCATGAGAGCTCGGCAGCGTTCCCAAACGAGACTCATCAGATAACGCCGGCCCCAAGACATCTCCAAACCAGATAGTTCCCACAAGCAATGCAAAAAATAGAAAAAGGGATGTGTGGGTGAACCTGCTAAATCCTTTTTAAGGGCTGCACCATTCTGTCATAAACTCTCCGTGCGCTTTTCCACAGTGCACGGAGGAAGAGAAGGATGGATGAAGATTTATGCGTTGGGTTAACCAAACACACATTTATTGATAACACACAGTTCAAAAATAAAGACTTACAGAATGGTTACGGTGTACACAAAATGGCTGACGCCGAAGCGAACAGCGGGCAGACTACTGTGTACTGTGGCCACAGGAAAAAATACAATTAGCATATACGCTCGGGAGAGTGAGGAAGACCCAAGGAGGCTCTACTGGCTAGGGGAAGCAAACTGGGCAGAAAACAGAAAAACAGTTTTTCATTTGTTGGTTTATGTGTTAGTATTTCCAATTCATCTTCTAAGACATGGTCAGTTAAAATATGAATATCTCAGACATAATAAAGCAAAAAATTGAACATCAACTCATTGTTATTTTTTTCAATTTATGAGTACAAAAACAGTTAAGTCCACAACACATACTTTTGCAAAAACAGACATGTCCCGAAAACCATGCTAGTTTGTCTGGTGAATGCATCACTGGTTCATCTGCTTCATCAAAATTATCCATATTTGACATAAAATACAACAAAAAACTGGCAGGGAAATCATGCAAAGCGAGCAGACCCAAGTAGGCGTCTCTGCAGAATGCTGCCGCTGTCATAAACTCTCCGAGCACTTTTCCACAGTGCACAGAGGAAGAGAAGGATGGATGAGGATTTACGCGCAGGGTTCACCAAACACACATTTATTGATAACACACAGTTCAAAAATAAAGACTTACGGTGTACACAAAATGGCTGACGCCGAAGCGAACAGCGGGTAGTCCACTGTGTACCGTGGCCACAGGAAAAAATACAATTTGCATATACGCTCGGGAGAGCGAACGAGGAAGACCCAAGGAGGCTCTACTGGCTAGGGGAAGCAAACTGGGCAACAGCCTAAGCGTAGCAGTAGCACTGTGGGGTGGGGGGGAGAAAGAAGTCCAAGAAACACCACACAGTTTACTCATAGGCAGGAACAGTCCAAGAAGTCCAGTTCTCCCAACGAGCGCGAATAATTAATCCTTCAAAGACGTGACAGTCACCCGACGTAGAACACTCGTGTGACTCATATAATGGTCCAGCAGTGTTTGTCTAACAAAGAGCTGCTTAAGTACAAACACTGCTGGCCAAACAAATTGGGCACACCTAGGCGAGGCGCGGGAAAGATAATTACCGGGGCTGGGAACAGCTGATGGAATTCAGAGGGAGAGCGAGGGGGCGTGGCTGGGCCGACAGACTGTCAGCAGCGTGAGAGAAAATAGGTCACTGATGCTGGCTAACAGCTGCCGGTCAGGCAGTGGCTATGGATATGGACATAAGTACCAGAATACACAAAAATGCACATAAACAGTAGAACCAAAACCCCACAGAGAGATCAGGGCCGAGCCGGGGGAAAGCCAAGCCGGCTCAGCTCCTGACAGCCACAGCAGATAAACTCATGATTGGCTGGTCTCAACATCTAAACACGTTACTGGCTGATCCTTGCTGCACCACTGAGTCACATCACCCAAATACCAAGCGCTGATTTGCCGTGTGTGGAGTTATCTGGTTTTGTAAAAACAGTGTCCCGGCGTTTATCGGCTTTTGGAAAAAAAAAAAAAAAAAAAAGAACTTTGTAGTGTATATAACAGCGGATATAGCAGATTTTTAGAAAAAACAATTTGAACTTCTATAAGTAGGTAATGTGAACAGTTGTTTGTTGTACAGAGGGAAATTTTCTTGGAAGTGGCGTTTATCATTTTTTGCAAACAAAGTCTTCATATTGTTATGGTGATATAAGATGACATATTGTGATATGAATTTTTTTGTCATATCGCACAGCCTTAGTGCAATTACATACAAAGTCAATGGAAAGACGCAAACACACACAAGTTTACTCTGGGCGAGTTGGGTTTTGTTCAACTCAAGTGACAAATTCACTTGATGCTTGGTGGCAATAGCAAATCAACATTGAGATTCTGCCGTTACCGGGAGTATGTATCACTAATGGGTTTCATGGACACTCAAAGACGCTTTACAATGGACACATTTTTCCTTCACTCCACAGACAGACATTGGTAGTGGTAAGCTACTACTGTAGCCACAGCTTCCCTGGAGCAGACTGATGGAAATGTGGCTGCCAATCCACGCCAACGGCCTCTCCGACCACTACTGAACATTTATACACATTCATACCCAGTGTCATGGACATTAGAGGCAAGGTGGGTAAAGTGTCCTACCCAGGGACACAACGGCAGGATGTCTGTGGGAGAGTGGGACTCGAATCACCAACCCTCTGGTCATTGGACGACCCGCTCTACCTCCTGAGCCACTGCCACCATCATGAGATTCAGCCAGGAGGTGAACAAGACAGAGATCGGGATGGAAAATCGTAGCGTTCGGCATACCACAAGACCGTGACGGTATTGCATCGTGGTGCCTCTAGTAAGTCCCATTCGTGCCTTACACAGTTAACTTTGAATTCACAATGACTTATTAAGCATGATGGTCCAACTGTCTGACCAGACCCATACAGTCTATAACAGTCTAACAGACACCTGCACACCTCACTGTTTTGGCTGTTGCAGCTCAAATACTGATCAGAAATTAATGCTAACTGGTGTCATCATTTAAGCTCATCTCCTTTAATAAAAAAGCTTAATTAACACCAGTTCCTCCTAATGTTCCTCACATTATAAAATGGCAATTTTGCACCACTTCCTCCACCCATGGGCTCGACGCATGTTGATACTTTCTCTGTACATCAGCACTCCTGCATACGTCAGGGTGTGAATCCTTCTCTTCCCATCACACTGATTGGTGCCTTCTCCTGGCACCGGTCCAACCAGTCTTTGCTCCTCTGAATAATGCTGCTGGCTGGAGAGACGAGGGCAAGCGGCAGAATGCTGACCCGTGACAGCTCTGTCACATTATTTCATCATTGACAGACTCATTAGGCCCTTTCTGACAGATAAAATCACATTTCCAGAACAGAGGGGCGTCGGATTTGGCTGCTTGGAACATATGTATTAAAACAAATAAAATGTGCCTGATGCACAGCAGGTGAATTTTAAAATAGCATCTTAGGTGGCAACTAAAGTATCTGGAACAGATTATATTCTGTAATTGCTTGTGATTTATTCAAGAGAAGCAGAGCAGCAGACTCTTTATAGCTCCACCAAGGACTGTGGAGCGCATGATTTGTATTCTTTCCCATGGTCATGCAAACTGAAATTCTGGTTAAATGGAGCTAAGCAAGTCTGGTCTGAAAGGCACAAAAAAAAAAACCTCCATTGCACACAAACACACGACTGCCCTCAACACATAGTTCAAGATACACGGAGGACATCTGACAGGAGATGGAACAGCTGCCTGAGTCGTCCCCCCTCCTTCCACCATCGGCACACAGACCCACTAAATCACACATTTTGTTTGTCATGTTCTGAAGGCTTCAATCACGCCAAAAATTACAACAACAACAAAAACAGAACAACCTCGACCCAAAACCGGGAGATCAATTTTCAGGTCTCAAGCAAGTTTTCCACATAGAAACACACCAGCACATGTTGATATAACACATGTGCAGGAAACAACTTTCCATGGTTCACAGGGCTGAAACCCCATTTGAGCGCCAACATTCCTGGGCTGCAAGATTTTAAATATTTATGGACTTGCACTCAAATACTGGTGCTCAAATACCCGTGTTCAGACTATCAAGAAAGGTCTTCTTTTGCTAATTAAATTTAGCACAACAGGCATCAGCCACGTTCCCCTTTTTAATGAAGAGAATGGCTGAGAAAAATTCTGTGAACACTTCAACAGATGTGTTTTACCCATCTGTAATTGTTAATACCCCCTTTACACAGGAGTGGAGATCATTGAGAGATTGCTGAGAGATCTGGCCAATTTTTGATCTATCAATGATCTGCAGTGATCTCCATCTGTATAAAGGGGCACCTTTACACAAACAGAGATCACTGGGTGAACACAGAGATTGAAAATTTGCCCAATCCCTCAATGATCTCCTAAAGCCTCGAAAAAGCCATATCTGTGTAAATGTTTGGGAAACCGCATTGCGATTTTTATGGCAATCGATAAAAATCTTTGAAACATCCTTCAGAGATCACTGACAGACCCTTAAGAGATGATCACTGAGATTTTCTTGCATGACCAAAGAGGTGTATATATATTTCAGAGGTTTCTAGTGCCATTTTACTGCCTTTACAAAGGGGTGGGGAGATCGTTGAAAGATGAAAAAAATAGCCAGGTCTCTCAACCTGATGGAAATTAGCCACTGGCTACAATCTGGCAAGTTTGCATTGATTGATATCAATGTTCAATGGGGGCGGCTGTGGTGCAGGTGTAGTGTGACTGACTACTGATCGGAGGGTCATGGATTCAGTTCCTGCTCTGTCTGCAGTCTGCATGTCGAAGTGTCCTTGAGCAAGACACTGAACCCCCAGTTGCTTCTGGTGGCCAGGCTAGCGCCTGTGTGTGTATGGCAGCTCTGTCGCCATCAGTGTGTGAACTGGTGGATAGCGGGATCTGTAAAGTGCTTTGGTCATCCAGAGATAAGAAAAAGCGCTATATAAGTGAACGCCATTTACCACTCATCAACTTGCACTGTCATTAAAAACAGTAATTTGCAACCATCTTACAAAAATCTCTCCGCAATCTCAAAGATCTCTCAATGATCGCCACGGTCTCCTCAGAGATTTGACTCAGTCCACAACAATCTCTTAACAATCACCAAAGGGAGGCAATCTCTCAAGGAGAGCGCAGTGATCTCATCCATCTCCCCGTGATCTCTTTGCAATCTCTGCCACATGATTTCAATGAACTCTATTGGTCTTTCAGCAAAGATCATTGAGACATCGCTTCCCTTTGGTGTTCGCTGAGAAATTGTTTTGGAGATCACTGAAGATCATTGAGAGATCGTTGAGATGTGGCCATTTTCTCATCACTCAATGATCTCTCAATGATCTCCTCCCCTGTGTAAAGCGGGGGCGATGCGGGGTTAAGTGTTTAATCAATACATTAGCAGCAGCTATAAAGGTTTCACATGTTCAACCTTAACGCTACTAGTACAAAGGAATACAGCAAATGAATTCAAACTAATTCATTCTGAAAATGACACCTACACAGACCACTTCAAAGCCTCGTGACGCTCACTCATCTATTGCTGCTGAATGTGCAGTATGCGCTGCTGAGAACAAACTGATTTGCAATAAGAGGCACAGTATCCCTCCCAGGACCAAATTTGCATTCATCAGTTACGGCAGTCCTCCTCCATCCCCCCCCATTCACCTCCCGGTGCTTGACACTGTTCACCTTTCAACATACTGAGACTGAAACTCCATTTCTTTTCCAAGCTCCAAATTTTATTATTTTTTTTTAATTTTTTTTTTTTGCACAGAGGTGCGAGGAAGGTTCAGCCACTGTAAACCTCCCATAGTTTTCTCATTTCCTGTGCATCAGGTTTTCCGCCAGTCATCCGCAGAGTCCAAACTCAAATATAGCAGCACCTGTTCCATCCGTGCAGTAGCTGCTGGCAGCCACTCGCAGACCTAAGAGCAGTCAGATGAGTCCAGAACCCCTAAAACCATCCCAGCCCCACGCCACAGTGTCCCCCACCTCCCACCCACTCCTCTGCTCTGGAGCACCTGCAGGGCTTCTGTGCAGGCTTTGCCTCCTGACACTTGCTCCTCTGTGCCCGGCCACCAGATCTGGCTTTCCTCCCACGCATGGAGCTGTAGATCCAGAAAGTTATGCAGGAAGCGGGGAAGGGGGATCTATTTCTAGTGAGTGCAGAATACACGCATTTTTCATTTCTTCTATTGAAAAAGGGAAAATGGAAATGGAGTTGTGCTACTATAGAGCCGGCGTCTGCCACAGAGTAGCCCTTTTAAATCCTTATCACACCCTACAGATGTCTGGGAGACAAGAGGGGATTGTATACCTGGCTGCACACACTTATGGATTATTGTGCCAACTTGTCATTAGCAGAGCCACTGATTGGACACATATTAGGCACTTGTTTAGCCACCTTTCCCACTGTGGCATACTGACTGGGTAGATCACCACTGCTTTAAATATCAGCTCTGACAGGCTGGATTGAAGAAACGTTCTCCTGGCTGTATAATACCAGCCTAATTATAATGGAGCTGCTGTTTTTATTCCGTCATCACTTTAATCAGCTAATTGTCTCACCTAATTACACTCATTCCTCCAGCAATAAAAAAAAACATTTAAAACATCTTTCTACACCGCACCACCAAAAACATAAACCACCTTAGCATGCTGCAGATTTTTTTAAATTATTTTTAATAAAAAAAAAAACCTGACACGTTTTGCACATGGGCAACTGCAGCTGCAAAAACGGCTCATTTGTTCCCAAACTGCTTCACGTCTCCTACATACTGTGCACGAGACCAAATATTTTCTGCCCTCGTGGATGCAGTAACGAGAACCGGGATCACAACAGAGACCCGGGCTGCATGCGCAGCACCGGCAGGAAGCAAAACCAAAGTTGATTTTTTTGGTTTAAATCTGACATTGGAATTCTATGTAAACTGAGCTGTTTTCCTATAATCAGGACGAGCGTATATTGGCGATTCAAACAAGCATCAGGAAAATGTGTGAAATAAAATAGATGATGCATTAAAAAAAAAAAGAAGCCAGTGTGCAGCAGGTGACTTCTATCATTAGCTATAACTACACATTCATCCAACTTAAATAAACCCTCGCCCACTTTATCCAGCAGCATCTGCAACTTCTATATTTCATTTTTACGCCCAGCACAGACTGACATCAGCATAAAGACAATACGCCCCCCACCGTGTCTCCCCACCGTGTCTCCCGGAGACACAGACCTGCGGGCTGCACTTACACCGGTGGTTGCGGCGCTTCCTCTTGTACATGGTCATGATGTACCGGTCCAGCTTGGCGTCCGTTCACGCACCGGGGAGGCAGCAGGGCGGCGAGACTTTGGTGCGCGGCGAGACTTCCTGACCGGGAATGAAGGAGCGGCTGAGACGGAGAAGCGGAGGTTTGTGGAGCAGGAGCGTACCACGCTGAGGGAGGGGAGGGGAGGAGAGGAGAGGGGTGGGGGGACACGCTGCCGTCCCGGACGGAAGCGACGGAGGAGGACGCCTGGTCTCATCTACCACGCTTTAGCTTTCTGCAGCCGTTCGGGACGTGGATCATTGCATGCCTTTTTAATTCTGGGGTTTAGTTGTTTGTGGATATTATTTTAAACATGATTTTCTTTTTAAATTTGTAAAGCAACATTGTTTCCCCGTTTAAATCTTTTAACTTTGGACCTTTTCTTTGCTTTCATTGTCAAGCCACAGCATTAAAGGGTACCTGTGGTGGTCGTGAACAAAAAGATATTATATTGAGCCCCTGTCTCACTTTATAGTTCAAGTTCAAATTCAAGTTCAAGGCAATTTTATATAAATCCATTGCCGATGTGCTGTTTCAGGTATGCCAGCAAAACATGTGCGCAGCCATACTTGCGGCTACATGGCCTTCAAGGACGCTTCCTGTGACGTAATAACGTTGCCACCGCGATCTGGATCAGTATTGGCTGACCCTGGAGTGCCCGGATGAGCAATGGCTTTCGTGATATTCAAATTCAAACGTTTATTTCAAACTCAGGGTTCATACTAATTGCAGAACTAAAACAAGTAGAAAATAAATAAATAAATGCTGATCTGAGCTCCTAACAGCCGCAACACAACAGATAATTCGGCTCCTCCCTCGCCACTATACAGAGGAGCAGATACTCGGCGCGTTGCGTTGTGTGTGAGGACCAAAATTCAAACGTTTATTTCAAACTCAGGGTTCATATTAAATGCAGAACTAAAACGAGTAGAAAATAAATAAATAAATGCTTAAATTCAGCGCCTTGTCTGATCTGATCTGAGCTCGTAATGGCCGATGATTCTAAAACTATGCGATCTGGATCAATATTGGCTGAGCCTGGAGTACCCGGATGTGCAGCGGCTTTTGGGATATTCAAATTCAAACGTTTATTTCAAACTCAGGGTTCATATTAAATGCAGAACTAAAACGAGTAGAAAATAAATAAATAAATGCTTAAATTCAGCGGGCTGTGTCGTCTGATCTGAGCTCGTAACTGCCGCAACACGGAAGATGATTCTAAAACTATATACAGAGCAGCAGACACTCGGCGCTCTTGTTAAAACAAAAACATACAATGCGATATGGATATCGCAGCATGGCGGAATGTAAAGCCTTTGGATGTCTCAATAATAAGCGAAAAAACAAAGATAAACACTTCTTTTGTGTACCCAAACCCAGCTCACCTTGTCAGAAGATCATAGCGTTAAAGTGACAGGAACAGGGCACAGACGAATCCTTTCAGACGAAATTGCGTTGTGTGTGAGGACCACTTCGTCACTTTAACCCTCAGAAGACCTTTCTGGCTCAAACCTGTAGCCATGTTGGACGAATTCTTCCTCAGAGTCAGAAAATTCAGCCATAATAGAACAAAAACAACGGACAACAGCACCGTAGTCGCGGTGAAACACTGAGTATTGTCTTTTCAGTAGCAACGGTATGACGTCACTTCCGCATATGTCATGGCGGCGCCCATAGTTTTCATTGGCTGGCCATGCCCGCGGTCCTATTTCAATATATCTCAGGTGGTATATGGCTGGCAACAATTATTTACCCAAATAACAAATACCTTTTCCTAATGTTTTCAAGTTAAATGCGTCTTCACGACCACCACAGGTACGCTTTAAATGTCCCATATTGGCCATTGTAATTTTATTGTCTGAAGTAATAATTATTGAAAATGAATGGGACATCCAATATTAGCGACTGTTTAAGAACCCTTGTTTATTTGTTTGTCAGACTTATTTGGGGAATGGGAGTTGTTCAGTCATCTTTATAATTGTTTTAGTTTATATGTGTAGTTTAGACAGGACAGCAGCAGAGCCACCAGGAGTTCTGTTAACAATAACTGTAAAATATTCCACTGCAGAACCACATTTGGACAAACAGCTTTCTCTATAAAGGGCAGTCACATCTGGAACACAATGCCAAATGAAATTAAAATAATAACGGACTTTAAAACATTCACTAAAAATGTTAAAAACTGGCTGAAAAATAAACAAGAATGTACTCATGTATGAATTATTTGTCTGCAAAGTGAGAGTGAATGAAGGGAAGGAATAAATGTGTTTGTTTATAGTGAGTGACGGAGGGAGGAAGGCCTGAAATAGGCAAATGTGAGTTATGTTATATGTGTTAAATGTGAGTCAGGCTGTTATATTTGTGTATTTATAATATTTATAATATTTATGTTAAATGTGAGTCAGGCTGTTATATTTGTGTATTTATAATATTTATAATATTTATAATTGTGTATATATAATTTTTCTGCATTGATGTATGTGGTTATTGTGTATATTTTTTATCTTGATTCTTTTTTCTAAAGCCCATCCAGGGACAAGAGTTGCAAATTAGCTAATAGCTATACACTCTATGTGCAACACATCAGATTGATTGTCTTTGATTAATTGTCTATGTTTATTGCACTGTCCCTGTCAAATAAACTAATCTACTACTACTATAGTCTGTCGTCAATAAACTCATGCAGTACTATAACAGGACAGGTTTACAAATATTTGAGACCCACTGTAGTGCATCCTTTTATATTTTAGCAACATTATAAGTACAAAACACCGACCATTATTATACTCAGAAGAATGACCCATTTGGCTGCAACTGTAACAGCCACGGTTACATGGGCAAAATTTCTTCAATCTGATTCCAATTCAGATCAGAACTTTACTGTTTACATGGATCCTGAAAAAGCTGATCCGATTAGGACGTGCGTTTCCATGTGTCACACATTTGAACGGAATAAATCATTTTGACATGCGCACGTCGACATTTCGACATTCCGAAAATAGTAGAAGAAGAAGCAACTTCCGGTGTCAGCAAGCCCAGCTTCGTGTCTTTCTCTTTTTGAACTGGACCTGTATTGTGTTATTCAGACTGTACTTCTGCTTCTGCTGGTCTCCGTAATGAAGCTACAAGTACATACTTCTGCATATGACGAACAGAGGAAGACAGCAGGACGATACAGACCAGTTTTGTTTTACTCCCACCATGTCTTCCGCTAGCTGCTGTAAAGGCGGAAATACATCACATCGACGTGTGGCTGACGTACAGACATGCGCAATAAACATATTTTCGGCCCAACCTTCAGAATAAGTGTTTTCATGTGCACCAATCGGAAGAACAATCGGCATAACCCACCCATCTCAATCGGAATGAAATTTTGATCCGAATGAGCGTGATCGGGTCAGAATATTCAGATTGGCGTGGTTACATGAAGCATTTTTATTCTGATCAGGCTTTTAATCCGGTTACTTGTGTCCATGTAAACATGGTCTGTTGCCCATTTGTGACCTGTGCTGGCAAAATGAGTCGGAATGCGCACCACATTATTACGAGCTACAGGCATGAGAAGTCATAAATCATGACTCTTTCTTTGTTTGCTAGCGGCAAGTCCCAGGAAAACCCCCGTGAGTGCCTGGTATCATTGTAAAGCTTAGAAATCGTACTTTCTAAAAATATATATGTTTTGGCGGAAGATGTAACTTCCGACCGATCGAACACAAGTTTTAAACCTAGCCAAAATATAAACAAATCAGCTTTTTCTGGGTCCGTTTTTGCACACTTACTACAAATTAAATATCATTTTGAAGGTCTTTCAATACAGAATATGAAAAAAAAAAAACTTTACCTCAGTTTTGATAATTTCCTCAAAGTGACTCATTCTTCCAGCACGGATCACATTTGTCAGTAAATTAAAAAAAAAATTATTTCATTATTTGGGTGTTTTTGTCACGGTCGTTGTTTAGTCAAAGCAAACATATGTGTCCGCATATGATATGTAATTGATCTGGCCATTCCACTCCACAATCATGGTGGTATTATTAACTTTTAATTTTTAGATAGCCGTGCACTGGGAGGAGCGCCATGTTGAACCCATGGTGCTGCAAAGGACAGCGGTGGCACGGGTGAAGCAGCAGCTGAGACTCCATCCCGTTAATCGGGCAGGCTGGGCTTGGCTCCTTGGGAAGGACTGTGATAAGCTGGTCCGGCTGCTCTCGTTTCCCCCTCGTGTTTTCCACATATCGATGGTCGAAACGCAAAACCTATCTGAAAAATGCACTTTTTTTTTTTTTTTTGAGAAAACTAAAAACTAAAAAATTTGTTTTCTTGCGGAAAGTTTTGCTATTTTTTTCATCAGAATAATTTTCTGTTACAATAAAGGGCAGGACTGTCTTGCAGACAGATATGAGCAGCCTTCCTTGTTCTCATCATCCATAGTGAAATCCACAAATCAGAAAATCCTGCAGATAGGAGGTTTTGCATTTCAGCCATCGATATGCCGAATTATCCTTTAGAGCTCCGCAATCACGGCAACATTATAGCATAATTTTTTAAGCATTAAATCGTCAGTACTCTCTTTTTCTAGTCAAATTTGTTGCTTTTTACTTCCTTGTTTTGTTTGTGGAGTGCTCTGGTGACTGGTCGTGATGTCATATTATCCAAGGAGTCAATCCAAAGCCCCGCCCACGCTTCTAGAAGCCAGGGCATGAAGAAAGTGGTGGCTAAACTTTTACTGAAAAAAATTACATATTTTCACTGAGCAGTTCCATACTTGGTGATGCACACCCCTGTAACCTCAGCAAAGCACTTAAAAAATCTGAGGTCAGTCTGACAAATGGTTTGGGGGATATCTGAGGAACACACACACAGACACACAAACAGACAGAGATTTTGTGCATTTATAGATAGATGAGGTGGAGCTACAGCAGCAGAGGCTCAGTTTAACAGTAGTGTGGGATACTGCAAGATTTGGTATCGATCCAATACCAAGTAAATACAGGGCCAGTATCACCGATACGATACAATACCAATACTTTTTAATAATTAAGGTGGATACATCATCAAAAAATTACTAAAGCTGAATGAATTTTCATGACATTTAAGTGTTTTCTGATTTTTCTTTGGATTATTAATTAGATAAAACCCAGGACAGAATTTGGGCAAAGTTTAGAGGTAAATACATATAGTATCACTTTCACGATTAACACAAAAGGGCAATTATATTCAATCAAATCTGAGCCATATTATATTCAGAATATTTGTTTCAATTCCAGTAAATGTATTCATTTAAATAATACTTTTCAATGGGATAAACCAAGGTCTTAGCATAATTTATACTTTTTGAGTTGACTAAAGGAAAAAAATGACCAGTTGCACTTTGAAAATTAATATTAACTAATGCCTGGATATTCTCTGCCATACTACAAGGCCTATACCAGTGATCTCTACTTCTGGGTCTGGGTCTGTCGGGGCCAGGGGGTGGGGTATTTCTCTCCTTCTCTCTCCATTTCTGTAGCTTGGCGTTTTCTTTTGGATGATTTTTCATATGCTTCTATAAATTAGTTGTGTTACCACTGTATTTCACAGCCATTTTTATAAATTGTACAGTTTGCCATTCCCCTCATGGATCGTCACCTTATCGTGGTGGTGGTGGTGGTGGTGGGGGGGTTTGCGTGCCCTAGTGATCCCAGGAGCTATGTTGTCTGGGGCAATTTGCCTCTGGTAGGGTCACCCAAGACAAACTCGTCCTGGGTGAATGGCCAGACTAAGACCGATCCAAAAGACTCTCATGATGAATGCTAGAACAAGGATTCAGTGTACCTCGCCCGGTATGGGGTTACTGGGGATCCACCCTGGAGCCAGGCCTGGGGGAGAGGCTCGATGGCTAGCGTCTGGTGGCCAGGTTTCCGTCCATGGGACCAGGCCGGGCTCAGCCCGAAGGAGTTACATGGGTCCGCCCTCCAGTTGGCTCACCACCTGCAGGAGTTACCATGGCGGTCCGCTGCTATGTGGATCAGGCAGAGACCTTGGCGGTCTGATCCCAAGCTTCCTAAACTGCCTTTTGGGACGTGGAATGTCACCTCTCTGGTGGGGAAGGAGCCTGAGCTGGTGCATGAGGTTGAGAGATGAGTTGAGAGATACCCGCTAGATATAGTCTGCCTCACCTCAACACACAGCTCTGGTTCCAGAACTAGTCTCCTGGAGAGGGGCTGGAGCTTGGCCTACTCTGGAGTTGCCCCGGGTGAGAGGCGACAAGCAGGGGTGGGTATTCTTGTATCCCCCCCATCTTGCTGCCTTTATATTGAAGTTTTCCCCGGTGGACAAAAGGGTTGTTTCCCTGCGCCTTTGGGTTGGGAAACGGGTCCTGACCATCATTTGTGCCTATGCACCAAATGATGGTTCAGAGTACCCACCCTTTTTGGAGTCTCTGACTGGGGTACTGGAAAGTGCTCCTCTTGGAGACTCCATTGTCCTATTGGGGGACTTCAATGGGCACATGGGCAACGACAGTGAAACCTGGAGGGTAGTGATTGGGAGGAACAGCATGCTTGATCTGAACCCGAGTGGTGTTCAGTTATTGGACTTCTGTGCTAACCACAGTTTATCCATAACAAACACCATGTTCAAGCATAAGGGTGTCCATATGTGCACCTGGCAGGACACCCTAGGTCACAGGATGATGATCGATTTTGTTATCGTGTCATCAGACCTGCGACCGCATGTCTAAGACACTTGGGTAAAGAGAGGTGCAGAGCTGTCAATTTATCACCACCTGGTGGCAGGGGAGGATGCCATTCAGATCTGGTAAACCCACACGTATAGTGAGGGTGTGCAAGGAACGTCTTGCTGAGGCCCCTGTCCGGGAGGTCTTCAACTCCCACCTCCGGAAGAACTTCAACCACATTCCGAGGGAGTCTGGAGACATGAAGTCTGAATGGGCCATGTTCTCCACCTCCATTGCTGAAGCGGCTGCCCAGAGCTGTGGCCGCAAGGTCGTCGGGGCATCTCGTGGTGGCAACCCCCAAACCAAGTGGTGGACACTAGTGGTGAGGGGGGCCATTAAGCTGAAGAAGGAGTCCAAGCAAGCTTGGTTGGCTTGTGGCACTCCCGAAGCAGCTGAGGTGTACCGGCAGGCCAAGCGGAGTGCAGCTCCGGTGGTTGCTGAAGCAAAAACTCGGATACGGGAGGAGTTCAGTGAGGCCATGGAACAAGCCTTTTGGTCGGCCTCAAAGAGATTCTGGCAAACTGTCCAGCAGCTCAGGAGGGGGAAGCAGGTCCCTGTCCACACTGTGTATGGTGCAAATAGGGCACTGCTGACTGCGACTGGGGATATCATCAGGCGGTGGAAGGAATACTTCGAGGATCTCCTCATTCCCACTGACACGCCTTCCACAGAGGAAGCAGGGCTTGTGGACGAGGGGGATGACTCGCCAATCACAGGGGCTGAGGTCACCAAGCTGGTTAAAAATCTCTTTGGTGGCCGGGCCCCGGGGGTGGACGAGATTCACCCTGAATACCTCAAGGCCCTGGATGTTGTAGGGCTGTCATGGTTGACATGCCTCTACAACATTGTGTGGAGGTCAGGGGCAGTGCCTTTGGGATAGCAAACTGGGGTGGTGGTTCCTCTCTTCAAAAAAGGGGACCCGAGGGTGTGCTTCGACTTCAGAGGGATCACACTCCTCAGCCTCCTTTGGCAGGTCTATGCCAAGGTACTGGAGAGGAAAGTCAAGCGGTTGGTCGAACCTCCGATTCAGGAGGAGCAATGTAGTTTTTGTCCTGGCCATTGCACATCAGACCAGCTCTTTACCCTCTCGAGAATCCTCGAGAGTTCATGGGAGTTTGCCCAACCAGTTTACATGTGTTTTGTGGACTTGGAGAAAACATTCGACCGCGTCCCTCGTGATTTTTTGTGGGGGGTGCTTTGGGAGTATGGGGTATCAGGCTTGTTGTTATGAGCTATTCGGTCTCTGTATGACTGTTGTGAGAGTTTGGTTCATATTGCCAATACTCGTTCAGACTCATTCCCAGTGAGAGTTGGACTCCACCAGGGTTGCCCTTTGTCACCGATCCTGTTCATAATTTTTATTGGACAGGATTTCTAGGCGCAGCCAGGGAACGGAGGGTGTCATGCTTGGTGACCACAGGATCTCATCTCTGTTGTTTGCAGATGATGTTGTCCTGCTGGCTTCATCCAGCAATGACCTACAAGTCTTACTAGGACGGTTTGCCGCTGAGTGTGAAGCGGCTGGAATGAGAATCAATACCTTCAAGTCTGAGTCCATGGTCCTCAGCCGGAAAAAGGTGGATTGTCCTCTCTGAGTTGGGGACAAGCTCTTGTCCCAAGTGGACAAGTTTAAGTATCTTGGGGCCTTATTCACAAGTGAAGGGAGAATGGAGCGAGAGATTGAGAGACTGATCAGAGCAGCATCTGCAGTGATGCGGACGTTGTACCGGTCTGTTGTGGTGAAGAGGGAGCTAAGCTCTAAAGCAAAGCTGTTGATTTCCCAGTCAATCTACGTTCCTAACCTCACCTATGGTCATGAGCTTTGGGTAATGACCAAAAGAACAAGATCACGGATACAAGTGGCTGAAATGAGGTTTCTTCGTAGGATTGCTGGACTTAACCTCAGAGATAGGGTGAGGAGCTCAGTCATCCTGGAGAGGCTCAGAGTAGAACTGCTGCTCCTCCACATTGAAAGGAGCCAGTTGAGGTGGTATGAGCATCTGCTCAGGATGCCTCCTGGACGCCTCCCATTTGAGGTGTTTCGGGCACGTCCCTCTGGGAGGAGACCCCAAGACAGACCCAGGACTTGCTGGAGAGACTATGTCTCCCAGCTGGTCTGGGAACACCTTGGTATCCTCTCTGAAGAGCTGTAGCAGGTGGCTGGGGAGAGGAAAGTCTGGGCTTCTATGCTTGAAGTGGTGCCTCCGCGACTTGGAGCTCCGAAAAAGTGATAGAAGATGGATGGATGGATGGACAATTTGCTGTTGTCTCATTTTAGGCCTGAAAATATAGCCACATGACATGGCGGTCCTCTTCCTCTGTGCCATTTTTCTGCTCCAGCTCTATGCTGTGTGTGCATGTGGCACTGTGTGCTGCCGGTGTTATGCCGAGAATTGCTCGCTTGCCGAGAATTGCATCCCATACTGTCAAAGTCAATACAACTATGCCGAGAATTGCATCCCATCGTTGCAAGCAGGTGCTTAGTGTAAGTCAAAATTAATAAAACTATATACTTTGAAAATACTTTGAAAAACTGATTACCCTTTTTACCAGCAATGCATAAATGCAAATTCTTGACTATGAAAATTGTAAAATGTGGAGTTGGATCACGATGATTTCTAACCCTCTTTGAAAAACTAAAACGTCTGGTGAATAAACATAATTTGAAGATAATATACAAGAGGTAATAACAATTTTTACTTCTAAAAATGTATAATGGGTACTTCTAAAAATGCCCAAATGGTTACAAACCTGGCTGTGGTGTTATATTTTATAGTTTTGGCAGATAGGATGCAATTCTCGGCATAACACCGGCAGCTGGCGGCTACTGTTTCTAGCTTGTTTACCTAGCGCTGCTGAGTCACGTGATGGTACAAGAGGGAGGAGAAGGGAGTAGGTAAAACCTCCGTGCTGTGATGGGAGCTGCAACACAGGCACAGAGTACCCATCTCATTACACTGGTATTGATACTGATCAATACCAGTGTACAATACAATACCACTACAGTTTATCAGTGAAATAAGATCTGGGGGTAAGTGAAAGCAGCTAGGGCTTAATATGTCATATTACACCAGAAGTGCAATCTGCTCATTTCTTTTCCATCCATCCATCCTCTACCACTTATCTGGGGTCTGGGTTACCAGGGGAGCAGTCTTAAGGTGCTAGCTAGTAATGGCCTTGAGATTCTGCAGTCACCAGAGTAAAAGCATCAACACTGGAGATTGGAGAGTAAACTAGTTTGAAAATGAGACTAACACTCACCTGCAGGCAGAAGGACCAGGGGTTCTGCAGCAGCTGAATCGGAGTGTTGGAGTTATTTACCCATGGACTCCTGCCACAGACGTGCTAACAAGGGCTAGCGGGCTAGCAGCATAAACAACCATCATCTTGTGAAGTTTTGGAGCCAGGGACAATTTTTTTTTCAGGTGAGACTCCCGTCGGATAACGTAAACCTAAGCATGATGGTGTTTTGGGGATTTCCACAGCACGTTGAGCATAGCTGCAGAAGTTATAAAGGCAACTCCGTCCATCTGCAACTGGCTCAGAGGGCGAATTTACATCTATTTGCATGTTTACATTGAGTTAAAATGTAATTGCACTGCATGAAAAATTCACTTTGCGTTTGGTCAGAACACACCTTTAGAAGGGAAGCCCGTACTTTCCTCTCCCCAGCCACCACATCTTCTTCTTTTTCTTTTAGATTTTATTGGCGGATGGCAACCAGCTTACCGATGCATTACCACCATGTACTTCACTCTAAATCATCACTCGGTATTCAACAAGCATTCAGCAAATCTCAACCATGGTTACTGCTCCAGCCACCACCTCCACTGCTTGTGCTGAATTTATCTCATTTTGAACAAATAAAATATCAACAATAACAAAGGAAAAAAGAGACAACAGAAAATAATAATAAAAAAGTTTACATCAGAAAAAAAAAAATCAATACAAAAAACAGTGTTTCAAAGGGAACAGGGGGAATCTCAAGCTTTGTCTTGTCCTGCCCATTATTCTGCCCACATTTTAATTACCAAAATAGAAACATAACTTTATATGCCTATATATGTATATATGTATAGCCTATCATCAAATACAATCATCCATCATTGCATTTTTTCTTTATACCGCTTTCTCCTTTTTTGTGCCCTTTGAGAACTGTTTTCTTATATTTATTTTTGAATTGTGTGATCTTTTTACATCATTTAATTCCTTTGTTTAGTTCAGGGATGTCAAACTCAATCCATTCTGGGCCAAGACCTTGCACATTTTACTTCCACCCACTCTCTTCAGCAGGCGTTTTTGCTAATCAGCCATCAGTAGGAAGAAATTCAGTTAAATCACCTGTGGAAGACACTGGGTTGAGGTAAAACCTGCAGGGTCTTGGTCCAGAGTGGGATGAGTGTGACATCCCTGGTTTAGTTCATTCCACAAGGTCACCCCATAAACTGAAATGTACAGGCTTTTAAGTGTGGTGCAGATTCACTCAGTTCATACCTTTTCTCTCTATTTTTGAATAAATTTTGAATACTAAAAGGAAGTACATCATATCTTGCTTTAAACATCACCTGTGCAGTTTTAAATTTCACCAAATCCATGGATTTCATAACCTGTGATTTTAAAAATGGTGAAGAGAGGATAAGGCGCTCCCAGGATAGCTGGGAGACATCTCCAGTCTCTCCACTGTGTCCTGGGTCTGCCCTGGGGTGATCTCCTAGTGGGACAGGCCCACAACACCGCATGTGGGAGGAGTCCAGGAGGCACTCTAATCGGATGGCCAAACCACCTCAGCTGGCTCATTTTGGTGTGGAGGAGCAGTGGCCCTACTCCGATCCTCTCCTGGATATCCCCACCCTATCTCTAAGAGTGAGTCCAGCCACCCTACTCAGCTCATTTCAGCTGCTTGTGTCTGTGATCTCATTGTTTTGGGTCATTACCTGTTGCTCATGACCATAGGTGATGGAAGGAATGATTGACTGTAAATCACAGCTTTTCTTTAATGCTAAGCTCCTTCTTCACCACGACAGACCAGTACAATGTCCACATCGCTGCAGGGTGCTGCTGTCCGATCCGTCTGTCAATCTCCCGTTCCATTCTCCCTCACTCGTGACCAAGACCCCAAAATACTTGAACTCCTCCACTTGGGGTTGGAGCTCGTCCCCTACCCAGAGAGAATAATCCACTCTTTTCCAGCTGAGGACCATTGACTCAGACTTCGAGGTGCTGATTCCCATCACTTCACACTTTGTAGCAAAACACCTCAGAAAGACCTGTAGGTCATTGCTCAGTGAAGCCAATTCTGTGGCCACTGAACATTCTCCATTCCTTCGCTGAGCCTAGAAATTCTCCCTATAAAAATTATGAAAAGAGTCACGACAAAGGAAGGTTGAGTCAAAATCCAACTTTCATTAGGAAAGAGTTTGACTGATTGCTGGCAATCTGAGCCAAACTTTTGCAATGGTCATTTAGAGACTGGGTAGCTCATAGCAACAAGCTAGATACCAAAGAACCACTAGTGTTGTCAAGACCAGACAGAGACTAGAATGTACCAAGACCAACACAGGACAGCGACTTTAAGGTATCAATACCAAGTTGAGACCAAAACCTACAATCCCAGTGTTTTTGTACTGTACTGTCTTGATGTGGTCTTGACTACAACAAAGCAGTGTGTATTTCCCTGTAATGTGAGCATTGTAAGATTTTAAATGTATAACTATTACTCATGGGCACATTTGTAAGATTAAGTCCATTAAAAAAGCCACAATTTTTCAGAGTATGGGTAATTGGAATATCAGTGGTAAATGATACTCAAACAAAAAGCATTGTTAGGGTATTTTATGTTTATAATAACTCAAGTATAAGAAATAGTCACCAACAATATTTGAATGAATAACAAACTGAGGTACATGCAGATGTACTGTGTGGAACTTTTGATGGCCTATATTTTAGTGATACCTTGTGGTTGCAGTTCCGTTCATTTCTGTGGCTGCAGTTCACTTTATGGCCACAAGATGTCAGTAGTTTTCAATAGTTCCACACCATAAAGATGGTAGGCTGCAGTCAGATTTTACACCCCACACATGACTTTCCCATTGATGTGTGTGACAATTTTGTCAAACTGAAAACTAAAAATTCTCCTTATATATTTAAAAAAAGATGGTTTCTGTCCTCGTATGAAGTTTTTACTTTGCTGATGTGCGTTCAAATGGTCACTTCTTGGAGCAGTTTAGTTTTAATTAGTAATTTGATCATATATAAGTGTGGTGGGGTTGAGACTGAGGGTGGCTGTGATTGGTTGTGTTTAAGGGAGCTTTCCTACGGGACTGTGACCAGTAGCTGTATGGGTGGGCGCTCAAAACGATGGTTTGTTACCATACAGACTGTGGCTCCAAAAACGCAAGATGGCTGCACACCAAATCCAGGAAGTAGAACTTCACTTTCCCACAATCTACATTAAATATCCCAAAAGAAGACAGGTCACTTGATCACCAGCAAAATGTGGATCAACTCAATGGTAAGATTTTAGACTGGTAGTACCATCCTCACTAGCATATCTAAAAATACAAAAAATAAGTTGCCATTCTGGAAATTTCCCCTTGTGGGACTAATAAGGCTTATCTTACATTTTTCTCTCTACCAGCCTTTCAAAAATTAGTCAAAGAATGATGTGCATACACCCCTCATGGATCGTCACCTTTATTGTGATCAGTGATGCTGTCATAAAAAAAAATAGTATTAATGTCCCTCCACAACCTTTGGGCAAGCTTGAGAAAAGATGCATCTCATCTTACTTGCAAAGGGGATCGTGTTGCTAAGGAAACACGGAAAAGGATGCGAGATAGATGTTGATTTGTGTGATATCTCCCACTATATTACAATATATTTATGTGGGGTGAATAATATATTTCTTCCCCTCTTTGACTGGCAACAACAACAACAAAAAAACCCCTCTGAAATCCAACATGAAAAGTAGCAAAAATCCAGTCAATAATGCTGTACACCTAAACTGCTGCTCTCCCATACTCCAGAATGACAAATGGACTCCTTTGCTTCATGTTTTTACTATGAGTACCACAAAAATTGGACTCTAGGTTTTGGGAAAACTGCCAAATCAAAGAAATCGATAGAGAGTCTGGATTACTGGTTCATGTACCGAGCTGTGGGTCAGACTCATTTGCTATAAACATGGTGAAACATTTCCTTCAGCATCTAAAACAGCATTTAAAAAAACAAACAAACAAACAAACAAAAAACGCATGGACACAGCAAAGAAAAAATATTACAAACATGTTACAAAATGTGGGGAGAAATGTTGATTTGAAGGTGAGGCGGGGACATCTACTGACCATGATGGATTAATGCAGCAGACAGCCTCAACAACAGGATGTACATGAGAGATCATAAATTAGAAACATTTTAATTCTGCAGTTGTTCATAAACATGCCACCTTTTCCCTGCTAGTTAAACATATTTTATGCACAGAGCCCACTTTCTTTACTATTCCTGTCTAACTCAAGGCCTTTTTAGCGAGTATCATAAAGAAAACATTAGTGAGCAAAGCTAGATTCTTTATTCATCCCACACCATTGGCTTTTATGCCATCTTTTTAAGCAAAATGTCCTTTGTGCCAAAACACTTCATCAGCCTGATTAGGGAAAAGAGCAGCATTTGCATCTTTTTTATATATACAGAATGGTCATGGTCATTTAAGAAAGCTGTGGAATTTCAGTGGACTGAATTCAGCTTTAAAAAATAAAACCTTTAAGTGTAACACTCAGAACAGAGCTTGTGGAGAATGTTTTAATTAACAGCCATCCTCATTCACACTAATTATTGAAGAGAATAGTAAAAATATTCCTAGGAGAAGTGTTGGCAAAATGTAACTGGTTGACAGAATCTCACATGGGTCACTGATTCATTTTTATCTCTAAACTAGACCGGTCCACACTTGGGCTTCATTGTGCTACAGGTGGAGTCATTCAGAAATTACTGTGGACAGCTGACAGAGCTGAAACTGAAAAAAGTCCAAATGAGCGGCGTTTTATTGCTGTGGAATAACATTCAGTTACATGATTCCTATGAAGCCATGGATTACTTCATATTTATTATAGAAATTTAAAGTGCATGTGGAATATGAAAGAGTGATCATAGAGACAAACCTCTCCAACTACAGCTTCTTTTAGATTAAAGGTAGAATATGCAGTATTTTCTGCATTCAGATATTCCAGAAATACCTAAAAATTTAATTAATGTGTAGAGAAACAACTTTTTTGCTGTCATGCAAAATATGCTAATTTATGATATTGCAGAGCTATGAATTCATTTATGATGTTTGCCGGGCTAATAACGTGATAAATACCAGCTTACACCAGCAGGGCAAGTATAAGCAAGTTTTCAGCTCAGAGTCAAAAATCCTGCATCGCTGTGGATGAAGGTTCATTACTGCCATCTGGTGTTGCCAATAATCACCTGCAGTTTTTGCATAGTCCACCTTTAAAAGGAACTCCGATTATATTGGCATGTTAGCTCTATATGCTTTATTTTTATGTTAGTAACATAACTATAATATAATTTTTTTGAAAATAATTCCCAGTTTTATATATTTTTAAAAAACTTTATTACGATGTAAATCGCCATTATTGTTTACGTCGCAATGCATTCTGGGTAGTGACGAAGAATGGTTGCAGCCGTTTTTTCTGTCTTATACAAGCCAAGAAGCGAAGCTACAAACTACTGCCATTTGTCAGTGAAAATGCCACATTGCGCGGCTTTTGGATGTAATTTCCAATCAAAGGGAAATAAAGAGAGCGGGGTAAGCCTCCATAGCTTTCCTAAAGAGGGAAAGTTGAGGAAAAAGTGGGGCAGCAGCAGCTCAGCAGGTAGAGCAGGTTGTCTCATAACCCGATGGTTGGCGGTTCGCATCACGCTCTCCCCAGATATCCTGCCGTTGTGTCCCTGGGCAAGACACTTCACCCGCATTGCCTCCAGTGCCCATAACACTGGGTATGAATGTGTAAAAATGTTTAAATGCTCAGTGGTGGCCGGAGAGGCCGTTGGCGTGGATTGGCCGCCACATTTCCGTCACTCTGAGTGTCTGTGATCACGCGCTATAGCGCATGCCTGATAAAGCTGACATATATATTAATCACGCTGTGATAATAGCACAATATCGCTCAAAGCGCACGCATGAGACATGTCTGTGATCGCATGCTATAGCGCATGCCTGATAAAGCTGACATATGTATTAATCACGCTATGATAAAGCACAATATCGCTCAAAGCGCGCGCATGAGACACTCAAAGTGGAGAGACAGTCGCGCGCACGCTATATCGCTCATTCGAGCGAAATAGAGCTTTATCATAGTGTGATAAATATATATATATCAGCTTTATCAAGCATGCACTTGATAAAAATTCAAACCGTGATTCGCTTGAGCGTGCGCAAAGCGCTCTCTGATCCTGCTTTTTCATCACACGCATTGCCTGTTTGCTGACTAGACACAGGGCTCGCTCCAGCGAGCTTCTTGCTGGAGGATGAAATAAACACCCTTTTAAACTTCAGTTCACTGTGTCCTGCCTGCACTTATTCCGTGCTTCCACACTGGGTTCCCTTATTTCATCCACCACACTGGTGCACAAAGCGCACGCTTGTGCGCTTTGAGCGATATTGTGCTATTATCACAGTGTGATTAATACATATATCAGCTTTATCAGGCATGCGCTATAGCGTGTGATCACGGACACTCAGAGTGACGGAAATGTGGCTGCCAATCCACGCCAACGGCCTCTCCGGCCACCACCGAGCATTTAAACATTTTTACACATTCATACCCAGTGTTATGGGCACTGGAGGCAATGCGGGTGAAGTGTCTTGCCCAGGGACACAATGGCAGGATATCTGGGGAGAGCGTGATGCGAACCGCCAACCATCGGGTTATTAGATGACCTGCTCTACCTGCTGAGCCGCTGCCGCCCCACTTTTTCCTCAACTTTCCCTCTTTAGGAAAGCTATGGAGGCTCACCCCGCTCTCTTTATTTCCCTTTGATTGGAAATTACATCCAAAAGCCGCGCAATGTGGCATTTTCACTGACAAATGGCAGTAGTTAGTAGCTTCGCTTCTTGGCTTGTATAAGACAGAAAAAACGGCTGCAACCCTTCTACGTCACTACCCAGAATGCATTGCAACGTAAACAATAATGACGATTTACATCGTAATAAAGTTTTTTAAAAATATATAAAACTGGGAATTATTTTCAAAAAAATTATATTATAGCTATGTTACTAACATAAAAATAAAGCATATAGAGCTAACATGCCAATATAATCGGAGTTCCTTTTAAAGAATACTCATTGAGAATCCTAAAATAAGCATATTATACCTCTTCCGAAAGCTGAGAACATAATAAACATGAATATAGCACTTTTGTAGCCTTAATTTCATCTAGAAAGAAAAGAAATTGAATTTTTTTCATTCATTCTGTGCACCCATGTCAAGGCTCTGACTTCCGTATTTGCCGACTGATTTGGGTGATGTCACAAGTTGAACAAACTAAAAGCTCAATGGCTAAAGCGAATCCAACCCACACTCTTGATTATGCATCTACATTGTAGAAATAAACAAATATTGCAGACAATAGACCTTGTGAAGGTTTTGATCGCTTGGTCACTCGGTGGCGAGATCACTATTTTCACTGCAAGCATGGAACGTGCAAGGAGAGGGTGAAGATTTGAAGCAAAAATGAGGATCAAGACTTGTCTAAAATCATCCCGATCAATAAAGCACATATATTTGAAGAATAAGGTCTACCCTTGCTAAAAACATACTGTAATTTGCTATTAAAATGAGAAACACTCTACTTTCTCAAAAATCTGATGAATAATTTCGGCTGAGTTGACGGTCGCTCAGGGACAACTTTCACACACATTTTTTTTTTTTTTCATTTAGAGAAAAGACAGACAATCTCAAAGTGGATTTCTAAATTTTCTATAATAGAAAAGTAAGACAAGAAACCTCAATAAATACATTTTACACGTATCGGTTCACAGTGTTGTTAGGGTTAAGCTGCAACTTGTCTTCATTTCTCGTCACTTCATCACGAAGGTTCAGCCCAGAGGAGGCGCACCGACTCGGGCTGTTCTGCTCTGATCCAGCAGCTCAAACACTTGGAGGTGAAGGAGGGACCGCTGGTGGACTTGAATTTTGGTTTTGTAGAAGTTTAAAAACTGCTTCAGACACTGGCAGCGGTGGGATGATGAGGGAGGAACAGCCGGGCAGGAGGACCGGAGCTAACGGCTAACAGGGAGCAGCTGGGCGGTGAAAAAAAACCCTCTGGGATGGATTAAAGAGGAACTCACCATCCGGCTGTCTTGGACCCGGTTCATGCAGGTAATCTGCAGGGACTGCAGCATTAGCACTTGCTTGGTTTTCGTTGTTGGCTTCAGAGTCAAAATCTCTCAAATGTCCGTCATCATTATCGCTGACTGCTAAATCACTCTTCACCTTCTCTTCCTCTTCACTGGTATCCATTTTAAAACTCAGATCGAGAATGCTTTCTTCCATTTTCCTCAAAATATGAATGTGATCTCGTCATTTTCAGATTATAACAAGACTAGTAATTAATTCATTGTTCAGCTCCTGATGTCACACATTTCAGGGTGACATTCCCAGAGAATTTTTGGTTATGGAATAACATTTGCACCAGCAAGCACTGAATTTAAATTTTAATTATATGAATTTGAATAACTGAATTTGAACCTGAATTAATCAGTTTGAATAATTGCTTTTAAAATTTGAATCTGAATTGCCTAATTTGAAATTGAATCTATTGGTTTGAATGTGTATTGTAAATTGAAACTGTATTTCATTTACTTGAAAATGTCGGCTCCCTAATTCATTATGAGAGTTCAGTTTCATTCTTGTCGTACAAATTCAGTTTTTTATTTCAGGTTTTTGTGCCACACATCTGGGACCTAGCCTCAGTCAAAACTAGTTGAGCACAGATAGAAAGAACTCTGTTTTACGTCCGCAATTCTCGCTTTACGTGCTGTTTACCTGTTAACGCCTGCACGGACTTGAGTGGTTAATTCAAAGTGATGTCCAGCAGCCACACGCCAGGTTTGTAAAAATAATAATAATGATGTCATGTATGAGAAGAGGTGTCAGTTTGCATACAAAACATCATTAGCCAGGGCAACAGATTAGCAGAGATTAACAGCAGATCCTCCATTCAGGTGTTGGAGGTGTAGCAGCCCAGGAGGTGGTGATTTGTAGCAGCCTAATATTAAATTTAATGTATTGATAAAAACCATTGCCATAAACTTATTGTCATATTTGCCATGTGGCAGCAGATGATCAATAACTAGTCAGTTTTGTCTGTTTCATTATTAACCACACAGAGCTCATCCACAATATTAGTGCAATACTGTTTGCATGATAATTTATAATCTGTAGCATATCACATGATGTACAGAAACATGCTTGTATTAACATGATGTGCATATTCAGAGCATACTTAGAGCTTAATCAGGATAAGTTATTCTATATTTGCATGTCAGGTGGGTAAATCTCACTAAATATAAGCAAAAATCTGTGACGTGTACTGCATTTTATTTTTTCAACAAATGTGTAGTACATGTGTAGAGTAGACTGTTGTGGTACACTTTCAGTCATAAATACATTGAACTTAATTATTTGTTTAAATATTAATTTCTGAAAAGAGAAGAACCAGGTTTATGAATCTTTAAGTGAATTTATAATTGTATCTAATATTAATCAGTGTTCACATCATTAACTCAGGCTCAGGAAATATGCATTTCTTTTTACCATTTCCTATACTAGTGCATACCTGTGCATGCCCATAGAAACCAAGTATAAGCAAGTATTTCTGCATGCCCATGGAGAGCAGGTGTAAGCAAGGGTGTAAGCAAGCACATCAGCACTCATTCAGTGATGCCTGCCTTTGATCTTTGATGGTGTCATAGTGAGTCCTATGATTGTGAGTGATGACTGCATTTGATCTTTGATGATGTCATAGTGAGTCTTATGATCTTTGATGATGGCATAGTGAGTCATGATTGTGAGTGATGACTGCCTTTGATCTTTGATGATGTCATAGTGAGTCCTATGATCTTTGATGACTGCATAGCAAGTCCTATGATCATAAGTGATGCCTGCCTTTGATCTCTGATGTCCTATGATTGTGAGTGAGCGTGAGCGATGCCTGCCTTTGATCTTTGATGATGTCATAGTGAGTCCTATGATCGTGAGTGATGCCTGCCTTTGATCACACACAGACACACACACAGATTTTCTTGAATCACTCTATACTATGGTGTCTATATGACATTATATAGACATTATATAGACATAATAGTCACATCATAGGCGATCCTATGATCTTTTATCAAGTCCTATGGTTGTGACAGACATTGTCACATCATGGCAGAGATTTTTTGAATTATATATAGAGTGATGACAGGGCTCACCAAATAAAACTGCAAAAGGTCTGACAAGTCGGTCCTCTCCCTCCGAGCTAGGTGTGGGAATCTTTCGGCACCTCATGATTTGATTATAGTTCAAAACTCTGACTTGATTCTGAAACAATGCATCTTGACACATTTTTTTCTATTCAAGATTTTTCCTTCCCACTGTGTAACAAGCTGGCCCTTTTAAAGCAAAATATTTACTTCCAACATCTTTTATTAAAACAGGAGAGAACACAAACTAAATTGTATTGCATTTTATAAAAAGATTAATATCAAAAAAACTAAATTTCACAAACAGTCCACCTCTATACAATATTTTCATTGCAGAAAAAAACTGTTTCAAACTAAGACAAAAAAAAAAAAAACAGACAAAATATAATTCCACAGGACAGAATTCCTTGACATTTTTTTTAAAATCTCAACAGCAAACTCTGTTACAGCATGGATGGAGCTGTAACTCCATGGTTACAGGGAGAGGGGAGGTGGAACTTTTTATGTTCAGTAACACATGGAGCTTTTACAGAGTTTTTCCGTGTCGGCCTTGTGTGAGCGGGGGGGGGGGGGGTGCCAGCAGCGAACCTGCCTGCCTTTTGCAACCCACTGCATACTCTCTGGGATGGTTGGAGCCACAGAGTCTCTGCAGATAGTGGTGTTCATAGGACAGCGAAGAGGGCAGTCTGCAGCAGGAGGGGAGCACCCAAGGGCCCGTGCCATAATCTGTCGGGCTGTCGCTGATGCAGCAGTTCAATTCCACTTTTTTCCCACCAAAATAAAATGGTCTTCCTTTTCCCCAAATTGTATCAAAAGGCTTCGGGGTCTGGACAGAGGACTCTCGGGGTCCGGATCTGGACCGGAGTCCACCAGTTCCCCTGGTATATGATTTTATTAGAAGTCAGCATGTTCTCCACCAGTAAGACAACAGAGGTTGTTCATTCCAACACATTTCACTGCAAATCCATAAACCACCTAGATCAGACCGTGGAACATAGATATGAGTGTAATATCCCCGTTACACAGGTGCAGATCTGGCCAATTTTTTTTTAATCTATCAATGACATTTAATGATTTCCACACTCTCCACAGTGTCCTCAGATTTTTGACTCAGTCCAAAACACACACGAATCTCCTAAATGATCCCTAAGATCAAAAATTGTTCCAACATCTCAAAGATCTCCATGCTGTATTAAGGGGCTCCAAAACCGTGTAGGTACAAGGTGTAGAAGACTGTAGACAGGTTCCTGTTTGATGCCATCATGTGACTGAATTATTTCACTGTAAAAACTCCTAACTTCACCTCTGTCTCCTCTGGCAGGGAGGAGATGACCATCAGGATCCTGCTGCTCTTTTTCCTGACCACATGTATCAGTTTCCTCTTTCACTTTATCAACTCAAGCACACCTCAACAGTCCAAGGATGGATAATTTTTTTTCACACGCGTTGTTCAGAACTCCTGATAAGAACTCCTCATACAAAGAATCAAGTCAGTGGCAGTAATGCACCTGTAAGCTGGTTACCAACCGCCAATCAAATCTAAAAGAAGAAGAACAGATCTGTTCCAGTTCTCAGTGTCTTTGCTGCTCTCTTTTCCAACATGACAGACCTCCTACCAGGCAGAGGAGAACATCAACATCAAACTGGAATGAATGGACCTTTACCTCTAAACATGAGAGACTGAACAGGAGGAATAACTACAGCCCCAGTTTATAGCAGTTGGAGAGGTGGCTGATGAAAAAGTACCCAACATTTAAAATGAGTGATATAAAATCATGTAAATTCTTGTTCAACTTGAGTTTAAAAATGAGGAACTTTTGGAAAATGCAACCATATTTATTTTATTTAATTTTGAGATGGTTTCATGTGTGCTGTAGGTCATATAGTGTCACTAAAACCCTTAAAATCCATCCATCTTCTACCGCTTTTCCGGAGGTCCGGGTCGCAGAGGCAGCAGTTCAAGCAGAGAAGCCCAGACTTCCCTCTCCCTAGCCACCTGCTCCAGCTCTTCAGAGAGGATGCCAAGGTGTTCCCAGACCAACTGGGAGACATAGTCTCTCCAGCGAGTCCTGGGTCTGCCCCGAGGTCTCCTCCCAGTGGGACATGCCCGAAACACCTCAAGTGGGAGGCGTCCAGGAAGCGTCCTGATCAGATGCTCAAACCACCTCAACTGGCTCCTTTCAATGTGGAGGAGCAGTGGTTCTACTCTGAGCCGCTCCCGGATGACTGAGTTCCTCGCCCTATCGCTAAGGGTGAGTCCAGCAATCTTACGAAGAAAGCTCATTTCAGCCACTTGTATCCGCAATCTCATTCTTTTGGTCATTACCCAAAGCTCATGACCATAAGTGAGGGTAGGAACGTAGATTGACCGGTAAATCGACAGCTTTGCCTTAGAGCTTAGCTCCCTCTTCACCACAACAGACCAGTACAACATCCACATCACTGCAGATGCTGATCCGATCCGTCTGTCAGTCTCTCGCTTCATTCTCCCCTCACTCATGAATAAGACCCTGAGATACTTAAACTCCTCCACTTGGGGGCAGGAGCTTGTCCCCAACCCAGAGAGGACAATCCACCTTTTTTCAGCTGAGGACCATGAACTCGGACTTGGAGGTGCTGATTTTCATCCCAGATGATTCACACTCAGTAGCAAACCGTCCTAGTAAGACCTGTAGGTCATTGCTGGATGAAGCCAACAGGACAACATTATCTACAAACAGAAATGAGATCCTGTGGTCACCAAGCTTGACACCCTCCATTCCCTGGCTGCGCCTAGAAATCTTGTCCATAAAAATTATGAACAGGATTGATGACAAAGGGCAGCCCTGGTGGAGTCCAGCTCTCACTGGGAATGAGTCCGACCAAGTGTTGGCAATATGAACCAAATGGTCGTATAGAGACCAGATAGCTCGTAACAACAAGCCCGATACTCCATACTCCCGAAGCACCCCCCACAAAAAACCACAAGGGACGCGGTCGAATGCCTTCTCCAAGTCCACAAAATGCATGTAAACTGGTTGGGCAAACACCCACAAACCCTCGAGGATTCTTGAGAGAGTAAAGAGCTGGTCCGATGTGCCACGGCCAGGACGAAAACAACATTGCTCCTTCTGAATCCGAGGTTTGACCGACTGGACCAACCCTTAAAATGTGAGATTAAATTTTTCTTAATATTAATGTAAACTTATTTTGGGATCATGTCTAACCATACTAACTATCAGTATTCAGTAGATCCAACTCAAGAAGTTATTTTAAGAAAATGTAGTAAACAAGTGATCCCTCAAAATTACTTGATATACTTAATTTAATTAAATAAATAACAGTAATAAGTATTCACTGAGCCAAAAAAGAAAAACAATTAGAAAAAAAATCCTGATGCTTTAACTCAAGTACACGTGACTGTACTCTTTCAGTATCTTGATTTCACCATTTTAAATAAATGGGAGCAAAGTTTTTCTCATCATATGTGAAATTATTTTCTAATTGTTTTCATATTCTGGCTTAGTGAATACTTACTGTTTCTACATACGATTTCATTATATTGGAGGGCAAATGTCATTAGTTTATATTTTAGTCTTTAGAAACAAAAAACACTTGTAAAATTGCAAAGCTGCAAAATTTAAAACATGAGTGTGCAAACTTATTAAAACAGTTGGAAATGTAGATGAAAAAAGTTAAGCAAGAGTGACGGTGTTACACATCAATGCTTTCTTATTGACATAGTTTTTTGGGGGGACTACTCTTGTATGTATGCAAGCGAGACACATAAGGTAATGTTACCTTTACTTGAGTACATATTTGAGCTATTCTACCCACCTCTGTAAACAAGATGTTTCTGGAGTCACATGGTTCACACAAATACCAATGGGAGTTAAGTTTTAGCACCCTTAACACCATCACATCTCCTTAGAAGTTAAAGAGCTTACTGTCTTTCTCCTAATGAAAAATAATAATTTCAACATGAACTTGTAACATATATGCAGATAAACGGATTAGATTATTTTAAATATTTGAATCAAATCCAGTGTTGTACAGTTGAGTAATTCTCACTGTACAAAGTTTGTTGCTCATTTTAATAAAGGACTTTTACAGATATTACACTCTCCATTTTCTTCCATACAGAAATTTTTCAAAGGTAATAATAATAATTATGCATCAGATTTATATAGCACTTTTCATAGACACTTTACAATGGATACATTATTCATTCACTCCACAGACAATGGTAGTGGTAAGCTACTACTGAAGCCACAGCTGCCCTGGAGCAGACTGACAGAAACATCACTGCCAATCCACATCAACGGTCTCTCCAACCACTTCCGAACATTTATATACATTCATACCCAGTGTCATGGACACTGGAGGCAAGGTAGGTAAAGTGTCTTGCTCAGGGACACAACAACAGAATGGCTGAGGAGAGCGGGATTTGAACCACCAACCCTCTGGTTATTGGATGACTCGCTCTATCTCTTGAGCCACTGCTGAAGTATATCGTTACTTTCAACTAAAACTCCCACAGTCCACTGGCAAATCCTATATAGAGGGGATTGGAACAGAATTCTTGGCAGTTACAGGACAGTTACCATAGCAACACAGCACTGAGTGGCAATCACGTGTGACAGCTTTATTTTGTATAGAATAGAATAGGCTTCATTATCAATGTACAGCTGTACAGTACAACAGAATTGTTTGTGCTCCACCAGGCTACTGCGCAATAAAACAAAATGCAGCAAAACAAAAAAAAAAATCACAAAATGTTTAGTCACAGCAGTGCACAGAGTACCCTTTTTTTAAACTTTAGATGTTAATACCACACCATTTACTTGACTGTAGTGATGTGTGGGTAAAACCAAGGAGCACATGGTAAGTGAAGAACTGATTCAGAGCCTTTATTTATTTAATGTTTTGCCAATTAATACAAGATAGAATGATAAGATTAGCTCTCCACAATGCAAGCAGGTACTCTGTGTACTGCTGTGATTGAATACTGTGTGTATTTATTGTGTTGTATTCCATACACCCTATTTCTGACACTCATTTTTGCCCCTCAGTGTTTTTTAACTGTCAAGAGTTCTGCTTGGTGACATAAAATGCCACCATGTGGGCAAAAGGTGCAACAACATGTTTGCATTTACAGATAAGAACTTCATTATAATCTGCAGAACAAATACAGTAAGATGCCAAAACAAATTCAAAAAAATATTGTGGGGTGTCTCATTTAAAGCAACATACAGTCCCTCACAGCAGTTTACCAAAAACAAAGTCTAAGCCAGTTTCTGTGATACTATCAGTGTATAGAGCAGTGAAGCTGTATTTAAACAGCACTTTTCAGAACAAATCTCATTGATCCAATGGGAACTGTACAAAGGTTTAAAAAAAAAATAAATTCAAAGACTTTTTGGACTAGATAAGATTAAACGGATAGCTTAACCCCTTGAACTCTGTGAATTCCGCGGGCGGTCACGTCTCTGCATCTTAGTGCGTCTCAGTGCGCACTGAAAAAAAAAGCCGTATTTCCGGTCTTCCAGTACAGACACAGCCTTGTTACAACCTGAGAAAAAAGCTGTGTAATATATTCATTTTTTGTGGTATTTTTACAAAATTTTGACCTGAGCTTGAAAACACTTGGTTCTACATTTCTGTTGTGTTTTCCAACCAGTATCTGACAGCTATATGTTATTTGCAAGCATTTTCATCTAAAAAAAACACCCAGGCGAACTTTCTTGTTACTCAGTGGCAGGAGCACTTAGAGAGATTATGACTGTTTTGCCAAAAAATTCAGAGTGTTTTCTTTTAAATGAGACCAACCCCATGAAGATGCTGCAAAGGGTTGAAGAACAGCTTTTGATTTACTTTGGGCATGTTATTTTTAGGCGTTTTTAGGGAAGTTGAACAGAGTTCAACAGGTTAAAAAAGCTATAGATTTTTGAAATAAAAACAATCATAGTAAAATATGCTAAAATTGTTAAAATGTGTAAAAAAAACAAATAATGGTGCTACGAGTTTAAGAAAAAAGGACCCCTATAAGAATTTATTAGCCATCTAATATTTCCAATTCCCAGGGTGCTTATAGGTCATAGTGCTCAAATCATTAATAATAACGTTGAACTTCCTCCAGGAGCAGATGCTGTTCTCGACTCGTTACTTCATCACCAATTCTTCTGAAGACCAGGATGTTAAAACAGGAGATCAAGCTCATCTTTGGACTTTTCCTGTTTAAAAAATAGACATAAATAAATATAAGACATAATACAAATATGGTATTTACTAAACTAAATACAATCACTTGGTACACAATGAAAGCTGTTTAATTTTTTTTATCCTGTTTTACAAACTTGAAATTTCCTAATCTATTGACTCTGACTCTGGTTCTGTACCTGGAAATCAGTGCTAAGTTTTAAAACAATCTCACAAATAAGTTGATTGAAGTTATCTTTTAAAACTAATTAAGTTTAATGTATTTATGACTGAAACTTTACCACAACAGTGTACTCTTCACACGTACTACACATTTGTTGAAAAAAACAAAACACAGTATACATGTCACAGATTTTTGCTTATGTTTAGTGAGATTTACTCTCCTGACATGAAAACATAAAATAATTTATTCTGATTAAGCTCTAAGTATGCTCTGAATATGCTCATTGTGTTAATACAAGCGTGTTTCTGTACATCATGTGATATGTTACAGATTATAAATTATCATGCAAACAATATTGCACTAATATTGTGGATGAGCTCTGTGTAGTTAATAATGAAACAGACAAAACTGACCAGTTATTGATCATCTGCTGTCTCATGGCAAATATGACAATAAGTTTTATGGCAATGGTTTTTATCGATACATTAAATGTAATATTAAACTGCTACAAATCTAAAGTGTGGCAGTTTTGATGGATAAGCTATAGATTATATCTAAAGTCATTTGCTGATTTCTGACGTTAGCATCTTACCAGCTGACTGTGGCTAGTTATCAAGCTAACAACACTATTAATTTACTTGCCAACTTCTAATAGCTTTTTTAGTTTGAAATCTAATTTTAAAGGACAGACAACCACTGTAACTACAATCTCCATCCTCTTAGTAACTCAGAGAAGGCAGAATGTTTCACCCCTATTATCATTTCATAATTATGCCTTCTATGATGCTGAATAGCCAATATTAGCACAAGTTACTGACCTTTGTCCACTTTCTGACTCCACTGAACTTTGTGTAGAAGAAAGGTCTCTCACAGAAAGCCTCTGGGTTTTGAAAGAGCAGCGTCCTGACAGCTGAATCACCACCTCCTGGGCTGCTACACCTCCAACACCTGAATGGAGGCTCTGCTGTTAAGCTCTGCTAATCTGTTGCCCTGGCTAATAATGTTTTGTATGCAAACATGACACCTCTTCTCATACATGACATCATGATTATTATTTTTACAAACCTGACGTGTGGCTGCTGAACATCACTTTGAATTAACCACTCAAGTCCGTGCAGGCGTTAACAGGTAAACAGCACGTAAAGCGAGAACTGCGGACGTAAAACAGAGTTCTTTCTATCTGTGCTCGACTAGTTTTGACTGAGGCTAGGTCCCAGATGTGTGGCACAAAAACCTGAAATAAAAAACTGAATTTGTATGACAAGAAGTGAAACTGAACTCTGATAAATAATTAGGGAGCCGAAATGTTCAAGTAAATGAAATACAGTTTCAATTTTATTACAATACACATTCAAACCAATAGACTCAATTTCAAATTAGGCAATTCAGATTCAAATTTTAAAAGCAATTATTCAAACTGATTAATTCAGGTTCAAATCAATTATTCAAATTCAAATAATTAAAATTCAATTTCAGTTCCTGCTGGAGCAAACATTATTCCATATTTGGTCATCTGAAACTTTCACTTTCACTGACTTTTTTCTCTCTCTGGATCACAATTTATTGCAAAAAATGGTGATATCCGGGGAAATTATATCATTTCCTGCATAAACATACCAAATTCAGCCTAATTAAAAATCAATAAACCTCTCCTTTAAGTGAGCATTTCTAATTATTTTCCGCTAATTCTTTTGTTTTTCAGCAGACACTTTTGGCTCCCACAGTTATTATCCCATGGCGAGGCTGTGCCCAGACTTTAACTTAACAATAAATGAATAATGAGTGCGCCCATTATTCATTCACTCCAGACAGACAGCAATAGAGGTAGGCTACCTTTGTAGCCACAGCTGCCCTGGGACAAACTGATGGAAATGTGGCTGCCAGTCCGCTCCAACCACCACCACACATTTATTCACATTCAAGGAGGGTAAAGTGTCTTGCCAAAGGGAAACAACAGCAGAATGACTGGGGCGGGGCAGGATTTGAGCTGCCAACCCTCCAATTACTGGACGACCTACTCTACAGTACCTCCTGAACCACTGCTGCCCCAGTCACCAAACTTGGCACGCAGATTTGTCTTGGGCAGGGCTGATTCTGGCTATAAAGCAGAGTATGCCAATGCTACAGGTCCTCTCAGCTACTAGGGGGCCCAAGTTCACCCTCAGCATTAGTTAGGGAAGGATTAAAATACCTTCATTTTTTTAATCATAAATTTGCAACTTTTTCCTCTTGAACCTGTAACTTACTGTATGTATCACACACTTGTTACTTTTTTGTAAATTTGCAAAGTTCTCATAAATTTTTGACTGTTTTCTTGTAAATTTGCATTTCTTTCTTGTAAAATTACAACCTTTTTTCCTGGTAAATTTCCAATTTTTACCTCCACCGAGGAGGGATGTGATCATTGCGGTTTGTTTCTTTGTCTTTTGTTTTATTTTTAGCATGATTATGCCAAAACTCCTAAATGGACTGTGATGAAATATTCACAAAAATTAAATGGACTCTGGATAAACCCATTAAATTTTGGAGACGATCCATTTCCTTTAACATTGTGAGATAGGGTTTTGGCTGAGTTATGCGCTCCCTGAGTTCCCTTTAGTTTTTGTGTAAACTTGCAGATTTTTTTCTTATACATTTGCTACTTTTTTAAATATAAATTTGGACCTTTTTTCCTCAGACTTTTGTGACTTTTTAATGTAAATTTGCATTGTTTTCTTGTAAATTTGCAACATTCATATGGATGCTGATTTGTTTTAGTCTCCATCTAGACAATGACTCATGTTTATTTTTTAATCTTTTTGTTGGTCTTTTAAAGAGTTTGACCTCTTCTCCATTCCATGAACAACAGCAGATCTTGACACCAAACTGGGTGCAGGAATAGAACGTTTTAGACCTGCATTCATTTTGGCGGAAAAAGGTCAAAGGTCAGTGTACTGGGTTAGTGTGGGTCTGCACCCCTGCTGGGCACCTACTCATTCTTAACTACACACAGCAAATCATTTAGCAGATAAATGATGAACTTAAACAGCTGAAGGTGAAATACTGGACCTTATTTTGCTGTTTGCCACATGTGTAAATAAACTTCTTAAGATGTTTTGTCTGAGGGAAACAAACCCCAAAGGGCCAAAGTACTGTCATACTTCAAAAGTGACTATCCATCTCTTCTGATATCAAATTACTCCCACTGTTATTTCCTCTATCACACATGGGGCCTGTGAAAATCCAATTCAGCTAATTTCATTGCAGATGGGGGCATTTTTCATCTAAGCTGATGTGGTTACCAACAATGGAGAATGGATGCAGAGATTTCACAGAGAAGAATGTTTGGGAGAACCTCATAAAGTCTTTTTGAGCACTTAGCACATCATTACCCCCCTTTAAGACTTAAAGAGATTGAGAGAACATGTGCAGCGATCAAATATGACAAAGCCGTGTGGATTCTAAGACAATGCACACACTGCCTTCTGTCTAACAAACAGTGTTGGGAATAACAAAGTAACGTGTTACTGTAACGCCACTACTTTTGCAGTAACGTGCTGTGTAATGAAATTAATGTTTAAAATTTCAGTAATGCGTTACAGTTACTGAAATTTGATCAGATGCGTTACTCGCATTACTCATTTTATTGATATGGATAGATATTTTTAGTGCAAATAAACTGACCCTACCATAGCTGGCGCAGCTGTCAGTCTCCTTCGTAGGTCGGTTTCCTGTCCTGCCCCAGTTCACACCACAGCCCAGTAGGAAGAAATGCCATGGTGGTGGCGACTTCTCATATCGAGCCCTGATTGCCTGTTGTCCCAGCGGTGAGTAGTCCCCAAGAGCTCCTACCTCTGTGGTTAAACATGAGTATTTTTTGAGCAAGAGGCTCACATTAAATGTCCGCATTAAATGCGTTTATAGTTTTCTTACGCACAGAGAAAAAAGTGACTGTGATTTGTTGCAGTAAAGAACAGCTTCTTCTAAGCAGTGGACTTTCATTTATCTGTGCTTTCTGTTATATTTTATCTTATTAATTTACATGCTGCTGTGATATGCAACTATTTCATGGAAGTAAATCCTCTAAATATGCGTTTTTAATGGGCTGGTCCAGGGGTGTCAAACATATGGCTTGTGGGCCAAAAATGGCCCACCAGGGGGTCCAACATTTTCTCTGTGAATTCACAGCTTTATTTCTAGTAAATTTCTGACTTTCTACTGATTAAAATAGTTTGTGTAAATCTGAGACATTTTTTCTCTGTAAGATGAGACTTTTTTCTCATCCGTTTTCTTTTTTCTGATGAGAACAAGGGACCCTTGATCTTGCTGTGTGTGCAAGATGATTTAAATATGCATTTAAAAGTAACGTGAAAGTTACTTTTCCAAGTAACTAGTTACTTTAATCATGCAGAAACTCAAAAGTAACTCAGTCACTTTTGAAAAGAAGTAACTAGTAACTGTAACTAGTTACTATTTTTTAGTAACGCCCAACACTGCTAACAAATGACCCTCATTTAGGGTGGAGACTTCAGGAAGCCAGCGGACACCCCAGGGAAAGATTTTTTACATGATGTATATAAATCTGCTTGAGCCACATTATCTCATCAGCCTGTGACTTCCAGCCCCTCTTAGCTCATTACGCAGGCACTATTTTTTTCCCCCCACCACAGAGTAATTGCAAATGCATCTATTGTGTCAACTGGAATAACTGCTTAGCAGTCTGTGGCAGTAAGTTATTTCACTTTGCAAACCTGATGGGATCATTTGTTTGAATTCAGTCCTGGACGGACACAGAATCATAATGAAACAGCCCCAAACAGCAGAAATAATTTGCTGCTCTACACTTACGCAGATTAGCCTCCGTTGCTCAGAGGAAGATTTTAGGATAAATTGCAACATGATTGACTGTGTCTAAAACTATATGCTTTAGCAGACCCCATCCTAGACATATGAGACTTCTTTTGGCAAGAGCTGCAGAATACATCAGGCTTGGTTTCAATAGAGAGCATCCTTCTGCTCTGTGGGTTGATTCGAGCACCATCTTGCAAAGAAAAATTGTGCCCTCTCGTGGACATTATGCGGTACGACAATTAGAGCTTTTTCCCAACAGGGGCTGTTTCGGTGGGATTTCTTCAGCTTAAATCAAAGAGACAATAGTAGTATCAGACAACTCATAGTTGCCTGTAAGCAGAGTACACTTTTTCTATAAAGTGGATGAAGCCCTAGTTTTATAAACAAATCTACCAAAGTAAATAGGTGTCAGATGTTAAGGGCAGCATTGTGGTGCGGTAGTTTTATCACCTCACACCTTTCCAGTGTGGAGGTTAGATGTCCTCCCTATATTTGATGGGGTTCCCATTGGGCCATTCGGATTCCTCCAGTAGTCCAAAGACATGCATATCAAGTTCACTGAGACTCGTTCGTTAATGGACATTAACTGGGGATTCTAATGTCCACAGAAGTAAACGATTGCCTGTACCTGTGTGTTGACCCTGTGGACTGGTGAATTAAAGTGTCGGTTGTTACATGTTAGTCATCTTCCTAATACCCCCGTCAATAGGAATCATTGAGAGTTGAAAAAATGGCTAGATCTTGCAACGGTCTTTCATTGAGCTCCTAGCGACTGCCAAAATCTCTCAATGATCTTCCAGTGATCACCACCGTCGAAATGGTCTCCTCAAAGTTTTGACTCAGTCCAAAAAAATCTATCAACAATTGACAAGGGAAGTGAACTCTCAAGGAGTGCTCAATGATCTCTTGGAAATCTCTGCTGTGGTCTTTCAATAAACTCTATTGGTTTTTCATCGAATGCTCAGCAATCCCACACTGATCTCTCAGCCATCTCTACATTCAGGGTGGAAAATTTTGGTGTTCATTAGAAGATTGCTGAGAGATCACTGAAAAATTGCCAAGAGATCACTTGGATATTAATAAGATTTTTGAGCACTTCTTGACAGATCGCTTCCCTTGTCGTTTGTTGAGAGATTGGACTGAGTCAAAACTTTGAGGAGACTGTGGAGACCATTGAAAGATCATTGAGAGATTATTATGTGCACTCACTGAAAGATTGTTGAGAGATCTGGCCATTTTTTCATCTCTCAATGATCTCTCATCACTCAAGAGTACTAGAAACCTCTCCCAAACTTTACATACCCAGAGGCCCCCATCACCCAAGAAAAGCTCAGCAATCTCCTTGGTCACCCAAGAAACTCAATGATCCCTCAGCGACCTCTCCTGGTCACTCAAGGATCTTTCAAAAATTATAGAGTGTAAATTATAGAGTGCCATGGAAGCTGCTGAAAATTGAATTTTTGACCATGCAGAGATCTCTTAAGCATTTAAACAGAAATTTCTTTTCGGGGCTTTAGGAGATTGTTGAGAGATTGGCCCAATTTTTGATCTCTCAATCACCCAATGATCTCCGTGCTGTGTAAAGGGGGCCTAAATAAGCATAGATGATTTCTTAAAAGTCTAAAAAAACACACCAAAACTACCCTTCAAAGTATATACAGTGGGGAAAAAAAGTATTTAGTCAGCCACCAATTGTGCAAGTTCTCCCACTTAAAAGATGAGAGAGGTCTCCAATTTTCATCATAGGTATACCTCAACTATGAGAGACAAAATGAGAAAAAAAAAATCCAGAAAATCACATTGTCTGATTTTTAAAGAATTTATTTGCAAATTATGGTGGAAAATAAGTATTTGGTCAAAAACAAAAGTTCATCTCAATACTTTGTTATATACCCTTTGCTGGCAATGACAGAGGTCAAACGTTTTCTGTAAGTCTTCACAAGGTTTTCACACACTGTTGCTGGTATTTTGGCTCATTCCTCCATGCAGATCTCCTCTAGAGCAGAGATGTTTTGGGGCTGTCGCTGGGCAACACGGACTTTCAACTCCCTCCAAAGATTTTCTATGGGGTTGAGATCTGGAGACTGGCTAGGCCACTCCAGGACCTTGAAATGCTTCTTACGAAGCCACTCCTTCGTTGCCTGGGCAGTGTGTTTGGGATCATTGTCATGCTGAAAGACCCAGCCACGTTTCATCTTCAATGCCCTTGCTGGTGGAAGGAGGTTTTCACTCAAAATCTCACGATACATGGCCCCATTCATTCTTTCCTTTACACGGATCAGTCGTCCTAGTCCCTTTGCAGAAAAACAGCCCCAAAGTATGATGTTTTCACCCCCATGCTTCACAGTAGGTATGGTGTTCTTTCTCCTCCAAACACGACAAGTTGAGTTTTTACCAAAAAGTTCTATTTTGGTTTCATCTGACCATATGACATTCTCCCAGTCCTCTTCTGGATCATCCAAATGCTCTCTAGCAAACTTCAGATGGGCCTGGACATGGACTGGCTTAAGCAGGGGGACACATCTGGCACTGCAGGATTTGAGTCCCTGGCGGCGTAGTGTGTTACTGATGTAGCCTTTGTTACTTTGGTCCCAGCTCTCTGCAGGTCATTCACTAGGTCCCCCCGTGTGGTTCTGGGATTTTTGCTCACCGTTCTTGTGATCATTTTGACCTCACGGGGTGAGATCTTGTGTGAAGCCCCAGATCGAGGGAGATTATCAGTGGTCTTGTATGTCTTCCATTTTCTAATAATTGCTCCCACAGTTGATTTCTTCACACCAAGCTGCTTACCTATTGCAGATTCAGTCTTCCCAGCCTGGTGCAGGTCTACAATTTTGTTTCTGGTGTCCTTTGACAGCTCTTTGGTCTTGGCCATAGTGGAGTTTGGAGTCTGACTGTTTGAGGTTGTGGACAGGTGTCTTTTATACTGATAATGAGTTCAAACAGGTGCCATTAATACAGGTAACGAGTGGAGAACAGAGGAGCCTCTTAAAGAAGAAGTTACAGGTCGGTGAGAGCCAGAAATCTTGCTTGTTTGTAAGTGACCAAATACTTATTTTACCAAGGAATTTACCAATTAATTCATTAAAAATCCTTCAATGTGATTTTCTGGATTTTTTTTTTCTCATTTTGTCTCTCATAGTTGAAGTACAGTGATCCCTCGCTACTTCGCGCTTCACCTTTCGCGCCCTCAGTGCATCGCGGATTTTTCAAAAATATTCATCAAAAATTCAAAATTGAGAAATAATGGGCGGGCGCTAGCAGAAGGCAGGGAGACTACATTAGACCATCAGGTGTCAACATGGAGAGCAGCACAACTCTCTGTTCGCTGTTGTCATGTTGGCTGGGCTCGGAAATCTCGCAAGCTGATTGGCCGAGACGTTTCACCCCGCAAGCTGATTGGCCGAGACGTCTCACCCACCTCCTCTCCCTGCCGAGCACCCATGAAGGGAAGAAAGACCGCATTCATTGCTTTTTATCGCTCGTGTTACTTAGTCTCGCCGCGTGGAACTTTTTGCTGTTCTCTTGTGCCATTTTGTGCGAAATAGTCTTCCCGTCGAGGCACTACGCCGCCTCCTGCAGCTTCAGCTCTATCGGAAGCTGCCCTCGATGATCCTGCGCCTCCAGCACCTCACGATGAGGCGTCACCTGAGGAGCAGTAAAGCTCTCATTAACCTGTGCAGTAAATCATTTTCATCTTGAGTTACGTATCTTGTTATAAGAATAAAAGAGTTCTAAAAACATATTTATGTACACTTTGTTTACATCTACGTATGTATGTACACGTATACACACACACACGTATCATATGAGAGTGAGAGAATGAACGTACGTATTGTTTATGGATGACGTCATTGGGGTGACGCTACTTCGCGGTTTTTCACTTTTCGCGGTCGGTTCTGGAACCCATTAACCGCGATAAGTGAGGGATCACTGTATACCTATGATGAAAATTGGAGACCTCTCTCATCTTTTAAGTGGGAGAACTTGCACAATTGGTGGCTGACTAAATACTTTTTTGCCCCACTGTAGCACTGGAAATTGGTCTGTGGCTTCCCTTCTCCTACTCCGAGCTGTGAGAGGGAGCCAAATCCATTTTCCCATCACTTCTAAAACTACATAAAGAACACCAGGTCCAGTATAAGTCCTGGGCAGACTGTGCTCAGCTGAAAAGCATGACTTTAAGTGAATGAACAAATATTGACTCTGCTGCAGAATGAAAGCCTTGGGTCAAAGGTATGGGTTAAGTGAGTCTATTTCTAGGTTATAAAAAGAAAATGAAGCCTACAGTAGAGTAAATAGAGGTCTCCTGCTAAGCCTGAAGCCATAGGCTGTAATGACCAGTTTATTTCTGAAGAAGGTCAAACTGCTCTTGGATACGAGTTCAGACCACATACCCACTACAGCCAAAAACAAGTTTATTTATTACATACAATCTCAGACATCACTGCATGTAGTTTGCCTTTTCTTTCACTGCCAGGAGTAAACCCTGAATAAATTACCGAGGCAAAAATATACTCCCTCAATTGCCCTCACAAAGCTTTTATTTATGTTTCTGAATGTAAAATAATTTTTCAAATTCACCTAATATGACTGTGGTTTTCTTTTTGAAATCTACTTGATGAGAACTTTTAACACAAGTCTTCTTATGAATTTCACCAGTCAGATGGTGAAGCCTGATTGGTGATACAGACAGTATACATTCACAAAATCAAAATAGAGAACCAGCAACAGCCACCAAATAACGGTGATTATATGGTGGATCCGTATGGGCCCGTCTGACCGCCAGGTCATTGTGAATAGATTTGCAGAAGCCTCTCGACTCTTTGGTCTGACTATCAGCCTCGGCAAAACTGAGGTCATGTGCCAGCCTGCTCCAGTAACCACACCACCTCCTCCCACCATCTGCATAGAGGGTACCCAGTTGAAGGTTGTCGATCATTTCAAGTACCTCAGGAGTATCATCTCATCTGAAGGAAATTGCCACTTGCATCAGTAAAGCGAGTCAGTCACTGGGCCGCCTTCGCTCTCATGTGTTCAACCACAAGAACATCAAGCTAGCAACCAAGATCAAGGTGTACAAAGCAGTTGTACTCACAAGCCTTTTGTATGACTGTGAGACCTGGACACTCTTAAAAAAAAAAAAAAAATTCAAGAAGCTTGAGTGCTTCCAAATGAAAGCCCCGCGCTCACTTATGAGAATAAGACGGCAGGACAAAGTGACCTGGAGGCTCTGGACAGGGCTGACCTTGTCACCATTGAGGCCATGATCATGAAAGCACAGCTCCGCTGGACTGGATATGTGATTTGAATTGACAGCTCCCGACTGCCTCGCCAAGTATTCTATGGAGTACTCTCCCAGGGTCATGGGAACACAGGTCTCCCAAAGAAGCGATACAAGGACTGTATCAAAAGCAACCTGAAATACTGTGCCGTACCAGTACGGGAGCTGGAATCCCTCAGGACAGAGTGAGCTGGCGTGCAGCAATGCAAAAGGCCTTCACCTCCTGTGAGAACAGCCGGTGAGAGAGAATCACCAGCGCCAGAGAACGCCAGAAGGTCTCTTCCTCCGCACCAGCTACCGCATCATTCCAGTGCCCTCACTGCCCCCGCATGTGCACTTCCAGGATTGGACTTGTCAGCCACACCCAAGCCCACAATCGAAGACAGCTGCACAACTAGACATCATCGTTCTCGATGGTCTACCACCACCATGGCTCCTGAGGGTGTGAGCGTCAATGTGTAGATGTCCTTGGAGACACTATTGGGATCTCTCCTTGGTTTGAAATATTTCTCATTGAGTACTGAGCAATTTGAGAGGTGGAAGAGATCGATCGTCAGCGCAGACTGCGCAGAGCGGCGGAGCTAACTGCGGAGGAGCTGACAGACACTCCGGCTGGATCGGAGTTCAACTACAGCGGCGAAAGAAAGGCCGGATCGGAGGTCACCTACAGCGGCGGCAAGTGGTGCAGCTAGCTGAGGCCCCGGCTGGATTGAAGCACACCTGTAGTGGCAACACCCGGCAGAGCTACCTGAGGTCCTGGCCCAATTGGAGCTCACTTACAACGGCAGTAAGCGGCGGAGCTAACTGTGGCGGAGCTAACTGTGGTGGAGCTAACTGTGGCGGAGCTAACCGAGGCCCCGGCCAGATCAGAGCTCAACTACAGCAGCAGTAAGTAGCAGAGCTAACAGTGGATGAGCTAACTGAGGCCCCAGCCGGATCCGAGTTCAGCTGGTCCAGATACCGGCAGCACCAGCGGAAATTATCCTGCTGTCATCAGATCAGTAAAAAATGCCACCAAAGAAAAAGGAAATGGAAGACATTAAAAAAATCTCTGAACCTCATGTCAGAAGAACTCACCAAAGTGGCCAATCAACAGTCCAGATTTTTAGGGCTAATGGAGGAAGTCCGGGAGCTGAAATTAAAAATTAAGGAAAGAGACAAAAAAATTGCAGACTTGGAGCGATGCATCGAGGATCTTGAACAACATACTCGTATGGATGATTTAATCATTAGTAGACTAGACATGAAATATCAATCATATACTCATGCTACAGCAGGAATGAGAGGTGAGGAGGCTCCCCCAAGTGAATCAGTCTCCTTGGAAAACCAGGTGCTTCAGGTCCTTGAAAGCAGAAACATAAAGGTTGATGTAAACGCAATTTCAGCCTGCCATACACTACCTAGAAAGGATAATACAACAAAGAGATCAGTTGTGATGTGCTTTGTAAACAGAAGAGTAAAAGAAGACATACTGAGGCGGGCCAAAAAGCTGCGGGGAACAGAAGTTTACTTAAATGAACATTTAACAAAGATTAATGCTGAAATAGCACGGCAAGAACGGATGCTGAAAAAACAAAATGAGATACAGGCAACATGGACAAGAAACTAGAGTTTGGATTAAACTACATGGAACATGTGAAGAAGCAAAGGCCATAATGTTAAGAGATCTCACTGACTTAAATAAATATAGATGATCAAGAAAATTAAGAGACTATAGTAATCCAATACAATGCAATGGAAATAGCAATGTGTCACAATCTGTGCACGGGGGGATTTCACCGTGATCTGTTTCTTTGCTTTTTGTTTTTTCTTATTTGTATTATGTATTCTGAGCTCTTTGCCTTTTGGTTTTTCCTTATTGGTATAATGTTGCATTTTGAAATTCTATGCCTGTTACGTTTTTTAGTTTGCTTTCACATATTAAATATTGTTTCTCTGTATGACTTATTCTCCTGTTTTCGTTCAGTGCAGTTTTGTTATCTGCTTTCACTTTTCTTTCTCCCTTAGGAGTTGCAGTTGTCAGGAGCACTGCCAGGTTTTTCCCTGGTGGTGGGCGGTGCTCCTGTCAAACTGTCAACTCCGTCCCACAGCTGATTGTCATTTTCTCTCCAGCCCGCTCATGTGATTTGCACCTGTCCTCATTTGTTTCATTTGTGTTTAGTTGTATTTAAGGGCTGCTATGTTCATTCCTCCTTGCCGGAGTCTTACGTTTCTCTACCCTCTTCTCCGCCAGAACCAACCCTTCTTCTGGTGCGATTAATTGTAAGTTTTCTTTGTTTGTCTGTTGGGATTTAGTTTGAGCTTGGGTTTGATGTTGTGTTAGTTTTTTTGTAATAAATTCACAAACTGCAGTCCTGCGTGTGGGTCTCTCTTCTCTGCCCTCAGGGGCAATTCATGACAGAAGACTCTAGCCAGTTTGAGACCCAGCAGCTGCAGTTTGTGTTAAATTTTTGTTTCACTTCAGCGGCAGCTAAGGCTTGTAGGTTTCCCCTATTTTTCTCTAGTTTTGTTTTTTCACTCGGGGTTAACCATGTCAGTCACCTCGGATTTGTCAACCCTGGGACTGAGCGAGGTGGAGCGGTGGGCTGTGTGTGTTCTGGGCAACATTTTTTGCAGGCTCGTGCCTCCCGTACTCCCGAGAGTGTCTGGAGGGTGCGGCACAGGTACTCGAAGCATGCCCCAGCCTGTGGAACCACCCGGAGCTCACAGACCTACTCCTCTTCATATTTCCACCACAATCTACAAGTCACGGGCTGCGGGAATCTGCTCTGATGTCCGTGCCTGCGCTGATGAAGAGCAAGCGCTCACGCACACAGAAGCCTCCAGGCCTCTTGCCACTCTCCGGCGACAGCTCCGCCTCCTCCTCCCGAGCACTGATCCGCTCCATCGGCAGAGGAGCTGGAGGAGTGCAGGCAGGTCTTTTTAGCTGAGACTGAGCTCCTTCTGGAAGTTAAGCCATGGCTCCTCCCTGATCTTGCCCAGGAGTTGGAGGAGATTTCGCCGGGGGGTCCGGAGTTTGAGCCAACGAGGGATCGTCCCCTGACTTCGGAGCCTCTCCTTCCTCTCCTTGAGACTACATCTCTGCCTCCCACTCCCCGTCGTCATACTAGGAAATCCCGCCAGAAGAACGCTTCCACCTCACAGTCCACAGCTTCCCTCACTACGATTCAGACAACTCCCGCAGCAGGTTTCTCCTCGCTGGCTGTCCTGTCAGCTCACTCAGTCTCCTTTTCTGCTGCAACTCCCATCTCCTCGACGTCTCCTTCTGCTGCTGAGAGCACAGCCATTTTTTTTCCGGCTCCACCCATTACCATGCCTGCAGGGGTGGCTCCTCCATGTTCTGCTAAGGGGCCCACATCCACTGAAGTCATGGAGAGGGTTGATTTCCACCCAGCTGCAGCAGAAGACATCACAACCAGGGAACTCAGGCAAATGTTTTTTTTTTTCTCATCCTATTAAGTATGAATTATCTTGTCTGACTCCTGACGGTGAGGCTCAGACTAGGCAGTCCTCTGAGTCCTCACCATCTGCTGCAGCCTCAAACTGTTCACCTGCTCTCTCCGTGTCTCCTCCTCTGCCCTCCTGAGTGTCCGCTGGCCCCAGGATTGAGCCACCAGATGTTGGAGGAGCCTGCGGCCCTGGAGGACCCTGGTTCCAGCCCCACAGCCATGCTCTGGATGCAGGGTGAGCACTGAGACCGAGCTGATGCCTGTGCCGATGAAAGCGCATCCCCGGGCTTCAGCTGAACAGGATCCAGCGCCAGCAGGAAGCCAACCTTCTGTGTCCACGTCGGGTGAGCCACCTGCGTGGGTCACTTCGGTGGGGCGTCCTGGGACTGCATCGACCACCATGCCTGCTGCTGAGGCCACCACAGCAGAGTCCGAGCTGGACCTCCAGAGGGCCGGGCTCGAGATGTCATCGTCTGGATTGACGGAGTCCTGGATGGCGGTGGAGCTCGAGCTCAGGCAAGTGCTCTCTCTGGTTTCTCTTGTTTCTTTATTGGAGAGATCTTGTCTGGCTCTGGGTGGGGAGAGCCAGGTGCAGTCATCAGCTGCACTGGAGCTCACCTGGCCGGGCTCCACTGCCGCCAGTGACCCTGACCTTGTTTCTCTACATCTCCCATCTGAGGGTCACCGAGGATCGTCCAGCTTTTCCAGAAGTCTCTGTGGGTCCAGCCTCGCCGCCCAAGATCACGGTGGGTCCAGCTCCTCCTGTCGAGGTTATCGAGGCTGATCCGTCCCAGCCCAGGACCTTCGAGGGTGCTGCTTCCCCATCAGTTGAGGTTGTCGTGGTTGCTCTTTCCCAGCCCAGGGCCTCCATGGGTGCTACTTCCCCTCCGGATGAGGTCTTTGCGGGTGCTCCGTCCCAGCCCGGGACCTCCGAGGGGGCTGCTTCCAGGTCAGATGAGGTTTTTACCGGTGCTGCGTCCCAGCACGGGACTTTCGAGGGGGCTGCTTCCAGGTCAGATGAGGTCTTCACGGGTGCTCCGTCCCAGCCCTGAACCTCCGTGGGTGCAGCTCTGACCCAGTCCGGGTCCACCGGGGGTGCAGCTCTGATCCAGTCCGGAGCCTCCGCTGGTGCAACCTCGCTCCAGTCTGGAGCCTCTGCGGGTGCAACCTCGCTCCAGCCCAGAGCCTTCGTGGGTGCAACGATGTCCCAGTCCGGGATCACCAAGGGTGCAACTCTTTCCCAGTTCGGCACCACTGAGGGTGCAACTCTGTCCCAGTGCGGGACCACCGAGGGTACAACTATGTCCCAGTCTGGGACCACCGAGGGCGCTGCAAAGTGGTCAAATGCCGTGGCAGTTCCCGCTCTTCTGCCTGAGGCCATCGTGGTTCCTCCTCCTCTGCCCAATGCTGTTGTGGTTCCCCCTCCTCTGCCAGATGTCGTCAAGGTTCCTCCTATTTCTCCATCCTCCTCATCTCTGGTCATCCCGGTTGGGCGGCTGCCCCTTGGACCACCTTTTCAGGGCTGGTGGTTAAAGAACTCTGGCCAACCGCCTGACAGACTGTGCTGTTGGGTTGGGTGGCCCATATTCTCCAGCAGGCCACCCGACTCTTACCACCTCACCATCTGTCAGGCCTGGGACTTCGGCCGGCTACCGGAACTGCCTAGTTCCTTGGTCCTGGGGGCCGAGGCTCCTGATTTTGTCTGGTATGGATCCTGAGCAGGTTTTTTGTTTTGTTTTGTTTTCTCCTAGCTTGGGTTGCTGAGGTGTGAGTCTTGGGAGCATTATTTTCTCTGGTTTGTTTTGGTCCCTTCATGCCTGGGTCCCCCTCCCCCCACCCTGGGTGGGGTTGTTTCTTGTCCTTTGGTGGGGTGGGTTCTTATTGTGGGTGAGTCTTGTTTTTCTGTCAGTGTTGCCTGGGGTGTCTGGTATCAACCCCTTGGGGGTGGGCTCTGTCACAATCTGTACACGGGGGGTTTTCACCGTGATCTGTTTCTTTGCTTTTTGTTTTTTCCTGTTTGTATTATGTATTCTGAGTTCTTTGCCTTTTGGTTTTTCCTTATTGGTATAATGTTGCATTTTGAAATTCTATGCCTGTTATGTTTTTTAGTTTGGTTTCACATATTCGATGTTTCATTGTATGATTTATTCTCCTGTTTTTGTTCAGTGTAGTTTTGTTATCTGCTTCCACTTTTCTTTCTTCCTTAGGAGTTGCAGTTGTCAAGAGCACTTGCAGGTTTTTCCCTGGTGGTGGGCGGTGCTCCTGTCAAACTGTCAGCTCCGTCCCACAGCTGACTGTCATTTTCTCTCCAGCCCACATGGAAAGGAATTCGGAAAGCTTAAACTATGGTTTGATTCAAACAAATTAACACTCAATTTAAATAAGACAAAATTTACAATTTTTAACGACCATCACAGCAACTCAGTATTTAAACTCAGTGTAAATGGTGTAGAGATTGAAAGAGTATCCAAAATCAAATTTCTTGGAGTAATAATTGATAATAAATTGTATTGGAAGTCACATATTAATTATATTAAAGGTAAAATGTCCAAATCAATCGCAATACTACATTGAGTGAAATAGTTGCTGAATCAACCCACACTATATACCCTGTATCATTCATTAATACTTCTATACATGACATATTGTGCTGAAGTATGGGGAAATACATATAAAACAAACATATATCCAGTTTCTACGCTTCAGAAGAGATCCATTAAAATAATAAGCAATGCTGCTTACAGGGAACCAACAAACCCACTTTTTCTCAAATTAAAAGCTCTCAAGTTGAAAGATCTGGTTGATTTTAAAACTGCAGTAATAATGTATGAAGTGAAGAATCTATCACTGCCCTCAAATATCCAAAAGTTGTTCCAAATAAGGGAGAAACAATATCATTTCAGAGGAACATGTATATTTCAAAAACCTTCAGTGAGAACTACCACCAAGCAACACTGTGTCTCAGTGCAGGGAGTCAGACTGTGGAACGCTTTTGGAGCTGAATTAAAATCATGTTCAACGCTTGGTCAATTTAAACAAAAACTTAAGGAAGAAATACTCTAAACATACATACAAAATGACATGTAAAATCACATAAGGATTGTCATATCCAGTCTGTGTTGCATTGTTGCTTAGTTTTGTTTTGTCATGCTTTGTTTTGCAATTACTTTTATTTTTTTGCTTCTTAGATGGAATATGGGTGGGCAATATAAGCTGCAGCTTCAGCCATCACCCTTTTCGGATAATTTATTTTGAATGAATGAATGAATGAATCTTTATTTCGGATAGATTAAAAGTACAGGTTAAAAGAAACTGAATAATATAACAAAGGGGGAAAGAAAATCCAACAAGGTCAAATTAGACAATAACTCCTCTGATTATACAGTTCAACAAAATTTATCCTAAATAGGTGATGGCTGAAGCCGCAGCTTATATTGCCCACCCATGTTCCATCCAAGAATTCAAAAGAAAAAACAAAACAAGAGCGATTACAATTCAGAACGAAGCTAAGACAAAATGTGACAAAAAATACTAAGCTACAACACAACACAGGCTGGATATGACAATCCTTATGTGATTTTACATGTCATCTTGTATATATGTTTGGAGTATTTCTTCCTTTAGTTTTTGTTTAAATTGTCCAAGCGTTGTACATGATTTTAATTCAGGTCCAAAATCGTTCCATAATCTGACTCCTTGCACTGAAACACAGTGTTGTTTGGTGGTAGTTCTCACTGAAGGTTTTTGAAATATACATGTTCCTCTGAAATGATATTGTTTCTCCCTTATTTGGAACAACTTTTGGATATTTGTGGGCAGTGATAGATTCTTCACTTTAAACATTATTATTGCAGTTTTAAAGTCAACCAGATCTTTCAACTTGAGAGCTTTTAATTTAAGAAAAAGTGGGTTTGTTGGTTCCCTGTAAGCTGCTTTGTTTATTATTCTAATAGCTCTCTTCTGAAGCATAAAGACTGGATATATGTTTGTTTTATATGTATTTCCCCATACTTCAGTACAATATGTCATGTATGGGAGTATTAATGAATGATACAAGGTATATAGTGTGGGTTGATTCAGCAAATATTTCACTCTGTGTAGTATTGCAATTGATTTGGATATTTTACCTTTAATATAATTAATATGTGACTTCCAACACAGTTTATTATCAATTATTACTCCAAGAAATTTGGTTTCAGATACCCTTTCAATCTCTACACCATTTACACTGAGTTTAGATACTGAGTTGTTGTGATGGTTGTTAAAGACTATAAATTTTGTCTTACTTAAATTGAGCGTTAATTTGTTTGAATCAAACCACAGTTTAAGCTTTCCTAATTCCTTTCCGAGTGTATCCAAAAGTTGTTCCAAATTGCTTCCACTGCATAATAGATTAGTGTCATCGGCAAACAATATTAAGTCCATTTTTTCTGAAACTTTACATATATCATTTATATACATATTGAATAACAATGGCCCCAAAACTGAACCCTGTGGGACTCCACAAGTAACCTTCAGCAACTGTGAGTTTTTGTTATCAACACATACATACTGATATCTATTCTTTAAGTAACTACTTAAAGAATAGATACTACTTAATTTATGTTGAACTGTATAATGCGAAGAGTTATTGTCTAATTCAACCTTGTTGGATTTTTTCCCTTGGTTTATTGTTCTGTTCCTTTCTTTTAATGTTTTAATCTAATCTAGCCAAAATAAAGATTTATTCATTCAGCTCATTAATAAGCAGAAAATAGTATAACTGGATACTCAAGTACATGTAAGCAAGTGAAGTTTGACAAAACTGTACTTTGTTGAGTAGTTTTACTGTAAGATTCTTTTTAATCTTGACTACAATTATGAAAAAAAAATAAACAACTTTTACTCAAGTGCATTTGGTTGAACTGTCTGAGCTACTTTTGGCACCACTCATTTTCACGAGAGCCAGGAGACGAGGAGTAATAAACAGGGGACGCCCGAGAACATCAATGACACCACAACCAAGGAGACAAACTACACCAAACATAAAGAGGAATGAGACAGTCAAGGACTGGGGAATGTGGGGAATCAATACTGAGGGAGATAGTATCTGGGAAGTGATCAGACAAAACAAAACAACCAGAAGTAAATGCACACAGAGGAGACAACTGTAGCACAGAGAAACAGAAGCTAATGAGCATAAACTCAGCTGAGGAGAATACATATCCAAAAATATGACCAGAAATCAAAATGAGAAACCAAAGGTAAACTGAAAATCATAACCAGGGAAAAAACAGGAAGTGCTACAAAATAAAACTACAAAGCTGAATGAATTTAAAAATGCCTTGAATAGGAAGTATTTCAAAATAAAGCCAAAGTCAAACTGTTTCAAAACTAAACAGAAATCTGGATTCAATACACCATTAAAAAAACAAAGGTCCTGTAATGAAAAGGCTAGACAGGTGGACAGAGAGGACCCAAGCGTAGCCAATAATTCAGCTTCAGATGAGTGATGTAAATAACAGACAAACCAAGGACTGAGGCATACACCAGGAAAAACTAACTAACTGAATACCGAAATAACTGAGGAAATAAAACAAGGCTCAGTGGCCGCAAAAAGACCGAATAAACTTAAACATAAGAACAATAAATTAATGAGCAGGAGAGACAAATAACTAAACATACAAACCATGACGGAATTCAGGAACACAACGATATACAGTGGATATAAAGAGTCTACACACCCCTGTTCAAATGCCAAGTTTTTGTGATGTAAAAATATGACACCAAGATAAATCATTTAAAAACTTTTTCCACCATTAATGTGACCTACAACCTGTATGACCCTACTAAAAAAAAAAAAACAAACCCTGAAATTTTTTAAGGGGAAAAATAAAAAACTTACAATAACCTGGTTGCATAAACATGCACACCCTTAAACTAATACTTTGTTGCAACACCTTTGGCTTTTATTACAGCACTCAGTCTTTTTGGGTAGGAGTCTATCAGCGTGGCACATCTTGATGTGGCAATATTTGCCCACTCTTCTTTGCAAAAATGCTCCAAATCTGTAAGATTGTGAGGGCATCTCCTGTGCACAGCGCTCTTCAGATCATCCCACAGATGTTAGATTGGATTCAGGTCTGGACTGGCTGGGCCATTCCAAAACCTTAATCTTCTTCTGGTGAAGCCATTCTATTGTTTATTTGGATGTGTGCTTTGAGTCATTGTTGTGCTGAAAGATGAAGTTCCTCTTCATCTTCAGCTTTCTAGCAGAAGCCTGAAGGTTTTGTGCCAACACTGACTGATATTTAGAACTGTTCATAATCCCTTCCACCTTGACAAAGGCCCCAGTTCCAGCTGAAAAAAAAAAAAATAGCCCCAAAGCATGATGCTGCTACCACTGTGCTTCACTGTAGGTATGGTGTTCTTTTTGGTGATGAGCAGTGTTGTGTTTGCACCAAATATACCTTTTGGAATTATGGCCAAAAAGTTTGACCTTGGTTTCATCGGACCACAACACATTTTCCCACATGCATTTGGGAGATTTCAAATGTGTTTTTGCAAAATGTAGCCGGACTTGGATGTTTTTCTTCATAAGATAAGGCTTCCATCTTGCCACCCTACCCCATAGCCCAGACATATGAAGAAAATGGGAGACTGTTGTCACATGTACTAAACAGCCAGTACTTGCCAGAAATTCCTGCAGCTCCTTCAGTGTTGCTATTGGCCTCTTGGCAGCCTCCCTGATCAGTTTTCTTCTTGTCTTTTCAGCAATTTTGGAGGGACGTATAGTTCTTGGTAATGTCACTGTTGTGCCACATTTTCTCCACTTGCTGATGACTGTCTTCACTGTGTTCCATGGTATATTTCATGCCTTGGAAATTCTTTTGTACCCTCCTCCTGACTGATACCTATGAACAATGAGATCCCTCTGATGCTTTGGAAGCTCTCTGTGGACCATGGCTTGTGCTGTAAGATGTGACTATAAACATGCCAAGAAAAGCCTGCTAGAACAGCTGAACTTTATTTGGGGTTAATCAGAGACACTTTAAATCGTGGCAGTGTATGCTGACTCCCATTTAACATGAGTTTGAATGTGATTGGTTAATTCTGAACACAGCCACATTCCCAATTATAACAGGGTGTGCATATTTATGCAACCAGGTTATTGTAAGTTTTTTATTTATTATTTATTTTTTTGTTTTTCCCCTTGAAATATTTCAGTTTGTTTTTCAATTGGGTTGTACAAGTTATAGGTCACAATAATGATGGAAAAAGTTTTGAAATGATTTACCTTGGTCTGATTTTTTACATCACAAAATCCTGGCATTTGAACAGGGCTGTGTAGACTTTTTATATCCACTGTAAGTCCATAAACAGTAAATCCATGACAGAAGGTTATCCAACAAATTAAATTTATACCAAACAAGTAATTACTATGGTGAAAGGGATCATATTAATAAAGTTATATAATACAAAAGGTAAGCTGAATATCATAACCAAGGACCAAGAGGAAGACACCGCCAAAATAAAACCGGGAATCAAATTATTATATTATGAAACTAAAGGAAGCCAAAACAGCAAGTATTTTCAAAATAACCCCAAGACCCAGGGAAAATAAGCAGACAAGAATAACCACAAGAAATACGTTTGGAATGACTAAGGGCAGAAGAACCTAAACTGACACATGAATAACAGGTTAAAGGGGGGGGGGCGATTTGACCAAATGTGGTTTATTTGTCAACATAGTCCCCCCCTTCAGTCCACACACTTCTTCCATCGGTGTTGCAGCACTTGGATCCCTGCGGTTGAAAAATAAACCACATTTGGTCAAATTTTACCACTATGAACTTTTCAGCTCCCCTTTGTAGACATTACAAAACTAAACTAAGACCAAGGGTGACAAAATAAAACAAAAGGAATATAACAACATAACCCAAACCTAGAACAGAATAAATGTTATGAATTTCCCGTTTAATGGGTGAGAAATAGGACACCAAACACACGCTGTAGGTTTTTGCACATTTATTAACATAAAGACAACACAAAAAAACTCCCAAACTAACTGGTGAACCAAAATAAGACAAAAACACAAAATGCTCCCAATCTAACTGGTAGAGCATGTGGCAAAACAGTGAATAAATTCAAAGTGCCCCAACAAGTAAACTGGCAGGCATGTAGAGAAAATATGGAATACCAACAACGTGCGTCGACAAGTGGACTGACAAGCACGAAGGTAAATACAGTATGATGACATGAAACATAAATGCTGGAGGTAAGATGGGCTCAACGTCAGTGGTGCCCGAAACGGGGAATGTCTGAGTAAGAGAGAAACATTCAGCCGGAGACCCCAAGAGCAACGGCTGACGGGAGGAACAAAAGGAAAATGGCACCAAGACAGAGCACTAGTGATGGGAAGGCAGGCGCTGGTGGTCTGATCTTATCTGGGAAATATATTTCAAGGCGTGCATCGTGATGTATGTGTTGACGTTGGACCACATGACTGGGTCAGGTAGCCAGTCATGATTTTGCACACAACATGAAATAAAGTGAGCAGTGCTACCCAATGGAAATCCCCGTCCCTCACATTTTGTGCTGTCATGTTTGACTGTGTAAGGGATTTGTCACAGCCAATTTTCACATGGAGGCAGTTTAAATGCATTTCTCCTATTAATGTATTAACCACAAATAGTGGCTCTGTGGTATAACTGGAATGATAGCTTAGTGGTAAAGCATCTGTTTTGGAAGCAGGAGGCCTGGGTTCAAATCCCAACTGTGTTATTCCCATAATTTCATTTTTATTTGCAAAGTGAAGTGTCTGTTGTGTTTCAAAGAGCTTGGATCATTATTACGCATCATCATGCTGAGGCACTATTGATCTTTGTGCCCTGCATGAGAGTAAGGGCAGAGCTGAATATACTGGGACAGTATAAGACTGTTGAAAATTTATTATGGCTTAATTAAAATGGATAAGTAGTACAAGCACATGAAGTAACACAGACACATTCACTGGAGTCACTCCAGTTGTATTATTTCTTTTTTCCCTAATGATCACTGATATTTCTTAAAAGAGCACTTTTATTGAAACTGAAAAAATACACATTAAACCAGTAATGCCCTTGTAAAAATCTGCATGCTGTATACTTTTTGTCGACTACATGGCCTAGTAGAGCAAATGAAGTTTCACATGAGGCTTTGTCTATATGAACCAGTTTGATAAAAGGTTCAAGTGTTAAAGAAAGCCTCTCCACCCTATGACTAAGTAGCAGCTTAGAGGTAAAATATCAGCCTTGTAACTGGGAAGCTGGGGTTCAGGTTCCAGCTGGGTCATTCTAATAATTTATTTTTATTTGCACAGTGAAGTGTATGTTGTGTTTCAAAGAGCTTGGATACAACAATAACACATCATTATGCTGAGACACTATTGTGCCCTGTATGAGTGTACCACAAGCACATTCACTGTAGTCAGTTATTTGCATTTATTGAAATGGAAAAAATGCCCTTGCAAAAATCTGCATGTTGTATACATTTTGTCCACTAGATGGCCTGGTAGAGAAAATGAAGTCTCACGTAAGGCCTTGTCTATATGAGTCATTTTGATGAAAGGCCTCAAGTCCTCCAGAAAGCCTCATTTGGCCATCACTATGTCACACACCAACTTACCTCACAGCACCTAACCATGGGGACAACAGGACCTAACCATGAAAAATAGGTCACGGCAGGAGACAGCAGTAGGAGAATAGTAGGACACGGCAACAGCTGATGTTGTGTTCCTTAAATACTCACACGTCATTACAGACAGGTGTAGCTCATGAGTAAACAATGGGCAACAGCTGTGCAGCCCCAAGGAATACACAGCTGGAAGCTGCACAGCGCTGTCAAAATAAACAAACCGGAAACAGAAAATACAACACAGCAAAATTCCAAAACATCATAATAAACTAAGAAATAACAGAAAATAAACAGCAAAATGTTCGCTGGGCAGAAGAACTGGGCACAGCTCTAACCTGTGCCCCAGGAACATGACAATAAATCATAATAACCAGAAGTAAACAATAGTATAATAACTCAAAGGGCAGTGATCATGCCCTCCACAGCAGGTCCAGAACTACAGCTTCCTAAACTCAAAATCTGGGGCATGGTCAGCCTGCTGCTGATCATGCCCACAGTAACAAAAAGCCCTGATCCCATTTTAGAGGTCAAGTCCTCAATCATAAAATTGTTAATGTTCATATGAAACCAGTTTGTTGTGGTTTGGTAATATCACATCTTTAATTTTCTGATTTAATGAGATGATTGAAACATTATTTTCCCCACAGGAAACACATGTCATGTCATCACTCTACTGTGAATTATTTTCATCATATATCGATGAATTTATCCACATGATTTATTTTCTCTATCAAGCCTCCATCCTTTCAAGACCTTGTTTGGTTTGACTCTAATCTGCATTATCCTCTCTTTTCTCCCTCAACTCTGTTAGGTCTCTTTCTCTGCTTCCTGTCCTCTCTCTCTCCATCTGTCAGGGTCAACAGAGTGCAAAGAATCACATTAAGAAGTATTCAAATGTTGAACTAGTCGCAATTGGTATTCATACGAGCATTAAAGGCTGCCAAATCTAATTCCGCTCTGATGCTATCAGTACCATGACCGCTCACCCAGTCAGCAGAGATAATTCCCACCCCACAGGGTGGCAGGGGGTTAGAAAAATCCAATACACAGACAATAATGTCTCCTGGATGTAATGGAGCCAAAACTGACTGAACCATTGAATTTGAAATGATTTTAACCAAAGGGGGGTATAAGGGGGAATGGATTTGACTTCATTTCTTATTTTAGCTGCTACATCTGAGATTAACAAGGCTGTAAATTCTCTGACATGAGCAGGAAAGTGGCCCTCGTAAAGTGTAGAGTGATTAATGTCCCAAGGATGATAAATGGCAGATTGTCAGGACTACTTTTTAGTAAAGTCCTACATGACAGAAAGTGCACTTCAGAAGTGAGGCTGAAACATCTGTCCTGTAACCTTTTAGAATACACTTATGATAGACTTCCTCCAGCAGAAAACACCCTTTAACCCTAGAACACTAACGTTAAAGTTAGTAACACTATTGGGACACATCGGGCGATTTTCACCCGATGTTAGTGTTCTAGGGTTAAGATCATTTGTGCCAGCAGATCATATGATCTGTATGTACTGTACGCCCTGACATGAAATGATCTTTAGTAGTAGTGATTATTTAGTGAAATCCCAGTTACTGCACTTTTTCCACATGTCGACAGATCCCACTTTCTTTCTTCTGCTGCCATACTCATTGCTGAGTTTGGGTGAACGATGGATACCGACATTGACTCTGGCGTCGCACAACATGGGAGGCTGGGAAGGAATGGCGTTGTCTGCTTCTGTCCCAGACCGCTTGAGGCATCAAAGTTGGAAAAACTGCCTTTAAGAAGGTGATACATTGGCCGCCGCGGGTGCACTTCCCTGGAATTTTCCTGACAAGCTCAGGTCTGCCAGGCCTTGCTTCCTAATACTATGCCCAACAAAAGAGTGTTGTCTTTGTTGAATGGTGTTGAAAAGCATCCTTCCCTGGCCCACAGTTTCCAGGACAGCCTAGTTGGTTACCCTGTCCATCCACGAGATGCAAAGACAGTGTTGGTAAAACCACATTTCAGCTTCCTCAAGCTATCCTCTAGAGTTCGTATTCAGCATCCATGCTTCACAGCTGTACGTAAGCGTCAACCACACAGATGTTTTTAGAAGTATGGTTTCTTGGGGGGATGGTGATGCTTCTGTTTTTGAGAATGTTCTCCAGCTTTCTGTACACTTCCTTAACTATTGAAATGTGTCTTTGGACCTCTGTTGCATCGACCATCGGCGGTAAGCAGCAATCCCAGGTAGATGAAAGACAAAACCTTTCTCAATTGGTGACGTGCTGGAACAGAGTTGCACTGTGGCTCAGGTGAAGTTTTTGACACAACCATGCATTTGGCTTTTGCACAGTTAACATCCAGTCCCATAGCCTGACTCTCCTCAACCACCACATCAAGCAGCCTTTTCAGACCTTCGGGCAATGCCGCAATCAAGACAGTATCATCTGCATAGCGGATGTTGTTGATACTCCTTCCATTTAACACAATGCCCTTGTCTATGTCTTTGAGCCTTCTCAGAATAATGTCACTGTAGAGATTAAACAAGTCAAGCGAAATTACACATCCCTGACGCACACCCTGGCAGATCGTCTGCCAATCAGTGAGCCCATCCTTGGTTCTGACGGAAGTCTTCTGTTTGGGAAACAGGTACTCTATCAACCGGTAGTCCTTATCGTCAATGCCAATCCACTTCAGCATCCAAAGAAGTTGGTCATGACAAACTCAGTCAAAAACCTTTCAATGGTCAATGAAGCATAGGTACGGATCTTGTTGCACTTGAATGGAACGTTCTGAGATCATACGTAGAATGAAGATTGCATTGCGGGTGCCCTGATCTTCTATAAAACCAAATTGCACATCTGGTACCTCCTGTTGTATCTTGGTCCAGATCCATTGAAGGACAATCTTGAGCAATCTTGAGCCCCATGGTGGTAATGAAGTGCTCTCCCTGTGTTTAGTGACGATCACCGAAAAAGTCGGGACAGTGAGTGCTGGGAACTGGGTGAGTAGTGTGTTATCCCCTGGAGCTGTGACGTTGGCTAGCGTTGTGGCCCCGGCTCCTCTAGCCGTACAGGGGAGAGAATCAAAAGACATTGTGTTAATCAGGCGTCTGTTAGCAATATTGACTGTTAGACCGTGTGCACACAAAAAATCAGCACCCAAAATGGGGAAGCTGCATGCCGCTATGACGAATGTTCATTGGTATGTACGGCCGTACAAGGATACAGTCAGTGTCCTCTCACCAAAAGTCTTAATGTCTGAGCCATTTGCAGCCATCAGCTTGGGGCCGCTAGTTCCCATCAGCCAGTCTGCATAGGACAGCAGGATGAGACTCTTTTGGGAGCTGGAGTCCACGAGGAATCGTCTCCCTGAGTGTGAGTCTGTCACATAGAGCAGCTTGCTCGCTTCATCAGTGGTCGCAGCTGGTACCGACTGCTGGCCCTGGCGTTTCCCGAGCGCTTGAATTGGCATGGTGGCACGCATCGGTGTGTGTCCTCTCCAAAACGACGGTGGTAGGAGCAGAGTGTGTCTCTCCAGTGCTTCTTGGCCTCCGCTGCAGCCACCGTTGTTGGCTCCTCGCCCCCGCTGGCCGTCTCGCTGGGTTCCGACGCCACTGCGTTCACTGCGAGGGCTCTGGTGGTGAGGATAATCTGATCTGCCTCTTGCGCTAGCGCCTGATAGTTGCACACGGCCAGCAGCGGCGAATTGGCAAAGACTGCTCTGGCTGCCGTCGCGAGGTTCCGGAGGAAAAGGTGGGCAAAGAGGAAATGCCCATCATCTGTGCCCATCAACGCCAACATCTTCTCCATTAACTTGACCGCTGACCCGTCTCCCAACTCGGAGCGCATCAGGAGCCTTTCCACTCTCTCGCAGTCTGAGAGCGTATAGCGCCGAGTCAGCGCAGTTTTGAGAGCCTTGTATTTGTCGTGGGCTGGGGGCCATTGGAGCAGGCTCGCCACCTGCTGAGTTGTGCGTGCGTCCAGTGCTGCAACCACGTAGTAGTATCTGGTGTCATCCGCCGTTATTCCCCGGAGCGCAAACTGGGCCTCGGTGTGGAGGAGCCAAGACTTCGGGTTGTGTAGCCAAAAGTCTGGGAGTTTGACCGAAACGGCACACACGTTGCTGGCACCTCCCGTCCGGGTCGTCTCCAGGGTGTTTGCCTCGAGTTCCATTGTGTGTCAAGGATCACCAGTGTGGAGAGAGAAATAATCAGGTAGATAGGTCCAGAGTAGAACAGGCTTCATTCATCTCTCTCTCTAACATTCTCCAGAATCACAAGCATCAAAAGAATCACAGGTCACAGGCACCTCTCCTTTTATATCATACAACTTGATCAGCCTTCTGTGGTCCTGCATTAACATGAAAGCCTTTGCAATTCCCATTCTCTTTGTCACTGTTTGCATCAACACACCAACCCCCGCATCAACACACAACCCCCCCATGACGATCCCCCTTGTCCTTCCATCTGAGTGGAAACATACTGACATAATGAGTGGGTTCCCACATTGGGACCTTTTCTGGGCAGGGTACTTAACAGGGCCAATAGCGCAGTCATGGGTTGTAAAGGAAAAACATCGGCAAGAGCAAAACTGGCTTCTGCCTATTCTGCCAAAATGTAAAAATATTTTTATTTCTAAGTGAAGAGACATTTTAGCATTTTTTCTATCTTTAGTCATATGACCCCAAAAAAATCATTTTAGAAGGTTACAACCCACAAATACACCAAGTTTCAGTGAATGGAATCTTTAAATGATTTGTGCCTAATGTATCTAGCTCCTAAACTTAAGTTGAAGGATTCAATTAAACCACCAGTAAGAATTTTATTAATATTTAACAGTGATAAATGTTTAATTGAAAGTAGACAAATATCCATCTCATATTAAAGAAATAGTTCATAGTATAAACTTTACACTTTACAAGACTCAGGTCTTTTGGTGTACAAGGGGCACTGCTGAAGACATTCTATGACACAGTGGTGGCATCAGCCATTACTTTTGGAGTGGTCTGCTGGGGCAGTGGCATTACTGCAGCCGATAGGAAGAGACTGAACAAACTGATCAAGAAAGCTAGCTCTGTCCTGGGGCAGCGCCTTGATCCGGTGGAGGAGATAGGAGAGAGAAGGACGGTGGCTAAACTGTCATCTCTGCTGGAGTCCGAGTTCCACCCTATGCAGGACATACTGAATGCACTGAGGAGCTCATTTAGCAGCAGACTACATCATCCCAGGTGCACAACCGAGAGGTTTCGCAGGTCCTTCCTACCAACGGCTGTCAGACTGTACAACCTAAGCAGGGCTGCTCGCAGAGATAGCAAAAAGACGTAACAAACTAATAGTTTTTTGAATGCAAAAGATACAATAGATTTACACAATGGTCCCCTCCGGCATACAACTAGGAAAATACCGGTCGCTATGGAGGGTGAGAATATGTACGGGCACATAATCATACCATGTAGGATAACTAAGTAGACGGTTGTGCTGTTTCATCCCATCTAGCAACAACGCTCTGCACTGTGTGTGTTTATATATTTACATATTTATTCCATCTAGCTACAATGCTCCGCACTGGGTGTGTTTATATTTATATATCTATATATTTATTCCATCTAGCTACAATGCTCCGCACTGTGTGTTTATATATCTACATATTATTCCATCTAGCTACATTGCTCCGCACTGTGTGTGTTTATATATTTACATATTTATTCCACCTAGCTGCAATGCTCCGTACTGTGGGTGTTTATATATCTACATATTTATTCCATCTAGCTACAATCTCCGCACTGTGTTTATATACTCATATTTATTCCATCCAGCTACAATGCTCTGCACTGTGTGTCTGTGTGTGTGTGTATATATATATTTTTATAGTAATATGTACATATGTATATTAGCTGCTCTTGCTTGCTTGCTTTTTTTCTTGCCTTCTGATTGTTGCTCTGAGTGTTGCTATCCCTGTGCTGTTGCAATCCTGGAATTTCCCTGTTGTGGGACTAATAAAGGCTTATCTTATCTTATCTTACATAATATACTGATATGGGTGAGCGTTCCTATGCTAAAGTGTGTTTGTCTATAAATTTACCGATAGTCAGCAATGGAATATTTGTAAATTTAAATACACACCTGAAAATTAATATTTGATTATAAAAAAGGGGTGTAGGGCACGCACATCCAAAAACTTTTATAGGTCCTGGATCAATACAGTATGTGAAATATACAGAAAAAAAAGAATCTGCACACTATAATGAACAGCTATACTCAAAATTTTACTAATGCAAAGCAACATTTCAATTCATCAGGCATTATCACTTGAGTATCAGGGCAGCAAACAATATAATATGCACTATGAGACAAGGTGATTTTCTGTTTGAAACAGGTTCAAGAAAAGTGTATCGAACAGAACATGCCGCTTTATGTAGTCTTCATAGACTTCAGTAAAGCCTTCGATACTGTTTCGCGACAAGGACTTTGGCAGGTACTCAAGAAATATGGTTGTACAGAGAAGTTTGTCAGCCTGATCGAGGCACTCCATACAGGTATGCAAGCAAACGTGGCAATGAGTGGTTCAGTATCTAAAGACTTTTCAGTAAGCAACGGGGTGAAACAAGGGTGTGTGCTGGCACCTACACTCTTCTCGCTATATCTGGCAGCCATGCTTGAGGTGGCCTTCAAAGACACTTCAGAAGGAGTATACATTCAAACAAGAAAAGAAGCAGACTTGTTCAATGTGGCACAGTTTAAAGCCAAGAGTAAGTCATCGATAAAGATAGTAAGAGAAATGCTCTTTGCCGACGACAGTGCTCTAGTTGCACACAGTGTGGAAGATATGCAATCTTTAGTGGAGAAATTTGCAAGAGCAGCTAGCCAATTCAGCCTCCAAATCAACATCAAGAAGACAGAGTGCCTTTATCAACCACCAAAGTTCCAATTATCAACATCACTACCAGAAGAGATCAGCATTGGTACAGAGCCACTAGTCAAGTGCAAGACTTTCAAGTACCTAGGGAGTACTGTTTCAGAGAATGTTAGCCTGGAGGACGAACTACCTCTCAGAATGGGAAGAGCAAGCGCTGTGTTTGGAAACTTGAGGGAGAGACTGTGGAAAAATCGACATGTGTCTATCCGTGTGAAATGCAAAGTGTACAGAGCGACAGTACTGGCTACTCTATTGTATGGTGCTGAAACTTGGACTGTCTACAGAGTGCAGGTGAAGAAACTCCATGCGTACATGATGAGACGCCTACGAGCCATAATGACCATTTCATGGAAAGACAAGATAACCAACATAGAAGTGTTGAAACGAGCTGGTCTACCATCAATGGAGGACATGCTAATACAGATGAACCTGAGATGGCTCGGACATGTTGAGAGGATGGACCACCAGCGTCTCCCTCGGCAGTTACTGTACTCACAGTTATGCGAGGGCAAATGCAATCAGGGTAGACCAAGGCTCAGATTTAAAGACACTGTAAAAAGAAACTTGAAGAAGTTGGACATAGACAGGAGTTCCTGGCAGCAGAAGGCTAAGGACAGAGCTGTGTGGAGGAATCTGATCAGACCTAAATGAAACAGTCATTGTTGCCCACGACAGACTGCTATGATATGACAAGGAGAACTTGCAAAGTCCACACAGAACAGTCACTACTGACCAGGCGTGGAATTGAACCTCCAACCTTCTTGTTGTGTTACAACAGTGCTAACCACTGCTCCACCAAACTGCCATAAAGTGATACAATAAAAACTCAAATTAGTCCTCAATTTGAGAGCTTTAGTTCAAAATACTTCATTCATCGCAGTATTTTTGGGGAATCTTACATATAATATGAAACCTGATGACATTAAATATATTTAAGACTGAGTAACCCACAATGTCACATTGAAAAGCATCAATATCTACTTAAAGACGGACTCTGGTAGCTATAAAACTTTATAAAAACAAATCTACATTGTCTGAAATGGTATGTTATGCCCTTTTCTCCACAAACAAAACCTTTTATTGTCTTACAGTTTCGTGTCAAAATCTTTACCCCCCCCCCCCAAAAAAAAAAGCCACAATCGGTGATGGCCCATCCTACATACCACAAGGCTAATAGTGGCTAGCATTACATTAAACAGCGTAAAGGTGCCTTCAGACCAAACATGAAAGGGTGGCGCAAATCCATACAAAGTCAATGGAAAGAGGTGAGTACACGCAAAATCACGCATTTGCATGTTCATGTCCGAGGGATAACGCCGTCATCTGAGTAAAAGTATTGACATTGTAGAGTAAACTAGTTTGAAAATGAGACTGCCACTCACCTGGAGACAAAAGGACCGGGAGCTCTTCAGATGAATTGGGATGTTGGAGTTATTTACCCATGGACGTGCTAACAAGGCTAGCAAGCTAGCAATGGAAACACCTATCTTGTGAAGTTTTGGAGGCAGGGACAACTTTTTCAGGTGAGCCCCCGTCAGATAATGTAAACCTTGTTATTTTGGGGATTTTCACAGCAGGTTGAACACAGCTGCAGAAGTTATAAAGGTAACTTCACCTGTCTGCATCTCACTCAGACGGTGAATTCATGTCATGTGTTTACATTGAGTTATAATGTATTCATGCTGCGCAAAAAATTTGCTTGTTCATGTTTGGCGTGAAGGCACCTTAAATCCCGTGATAAACAGGCTTACAGGTCTACGTCATTAATAACACTCCATTTAAACTTGCCTTTTTCCAGGGGGCGGGGCTTAAGTGAAACTTTAAAGCAAAAAAAAAAACAAAAAACAGACACATGAGAGATTTGAGTGATTTTGCTCTTGATATCTTTTAAGTCATAAAAAGACATGATACAGACATGTTAACAAGAAAAAACCCCCACAATTTTTGACTGTCACTTTAAAACCAAGGAGTAATATTTAGGTTGTTTTCACATTTGAAAGGCCACACTGAGGTCTGGACCAAAGTTCATGTTTTTGTTAGATTGTCTACATTTGGTCGGGTCAGGATTTTACACTGCTGTTTATCCAGGCAAACTAGTGGGGCAGATTAAGCCAGTTTTTCATAAGAATCTTTCATTTGATGATACAAGCACCAAAATTGGCACAAATGAAGTTCAGGACCTACTTTTTAAGAAAAGTACGCTCTCCAGCTGAAAATCCAAGATGGCCACCATTTTTCAAGATGGCGACCGTGTCAATCTCTGATATTTTCTATTTGTGAAGTGGAAATCCAATATGCATTGTTTCTGAATGATCTGAACATTAAACTGCATGTATTTTAATACATTTATCTCATTTCTATGTTCTGAATTTAAATATGACTAACATATTTCAAAATGGCGGCTACTAAATGGCTGTAAATTGCAGTTTTCTAGCTGAAAATCTGTCTCTGTAAGCTATGCGGCCAAAACCTAAAAGTCCATGGTTACTTATTTCATTGATGTGATAAAATGTTATTCAATTTAGTTTATTGCTTTTATGAGAGTGATGTCAAAGCACAACCAGGATGTCAAAGCACAACCAATCCTTTCTTTCAGCCTCCAATGTCACAAAAACACGCCATATGCATGAAGTCACAGCAAGCTGCCTCTACATGCTACAAAAGGAGGCATATGAGTATCACTGTGCACAGGAGAATGACGCCCTGAATTTTGATGAATGGTGTGAGACACGCAGGAAAGAAAGTCCACAGTTTCAATTCTGGGAGCTTGTCCTGTCAATGGAGTTGGTGGTGTTCTCGCTGGTCAGATCTTTCAGAGAGGCTAACTTCAACTTGTACTGTCAAGCACTGTCTGCTTTAATCCCATTCTTCTTTGCTAACAACAATGTGAACTATGCTCGATGGCTCCCCATCCACCTCAAAGACATGGTTTCTTTGAAGCAAAGTCACCCTGGAGTGTTCCATGAATTTCAGCTGGGAAAGTTTGTGGTCCACAAGACTCACAGGGAATTCTCCGGCATAGCCATTGACCAAGCTCATGAGCAGGCCAATGCTGTCGTGAAAGGTGATGGTGGTGCCATTGGAGTTACTGAGGATCCATCTGCACTGAGGCGATGGATGGTTTCTGGACCAGAAGTTAGCCAGTTAGTTAACCAGTATGAGTTGGCTTCACAGGTTAAAGCTGCAAATGAAGATATCAAGCATCATGAGCAGAACAACCAGTCTCAGAAGTCCTTCACTGACAAGGTCAAGAAGTTTTTTGGTGTGATGAAGGACCTGGGCAATCCTTTCCTGGAGGAATCCAAGGATCTGCTCACACTGGACACAAAGCTCATCGCACATCCCAGTGCTGCAGAGCTTGTTAGGACTCATTTTGAGAAAGGTGAAGTTGCCTTCAAAGACTTTTTCAATGGTCTGGGTGATGAGGCTTCCTTCTACAAGCCAATCAAAAAGAACAAAACTGACTTCTTTCGGCAACAGGCAGCTGTAGATTCCAGCGACAAAAAGAAGGAGGTACTTAAAAGTGACTGCAATCTGTTCTTGCAGCTTTTCATATCATGTCAAGCTCGAGAGTGTGATCTACTGGAGTTCTTCAGGCACGAGAATCAGTCCTTTCCTGCAGCACTGAGTGACATGGGGAATCTCCATTCTGGAAAGAAGTCTGACCTTGCTGACCATCTGGAAGATGCCATTTCTCTCCCTGACACTCAACCAGAATGTGATGCTATCATCATTGATGGTTCTGCTCTTGTTCACTCACTGTCTCCAAAGACATCAAAGACCTTTGAGGAATATGCTGTACATGATGTAGTACCAAAGATCCAGTTTTACTTGTCAAAGTATGAACGCACAGACATAGTTTTTGATGTATAGAAAACATCAAGCCTGAAAGCTGAAACAAGGTCAAAGCGAGGAAAGGGAACTCGGCGTAGAGTGACAGACAAAACCAAACTACCACCCATCTGGTCAAGCTTCCTGAGAGACAGTGACAACAAGACTGAGATCTTTCACTACCTTGCAGACAAGATTATATCCATGTGTCCCAACAATGTTGTAATTGTGACCAAGGATGATCGGGCATTGTCAAACAAGACCTTCAACCTTGATGGCTTAAGTCCTTGCAACCATGAAGAAGCTGACTCCAGGATATTCACACATGCTCTTCATGCAGCAAAGCAACAGACGGAGTCTGTCTTGATCAAAGCATGTGACACAGATATTCTGGTTATTGCAGTCAGTGTCTTTGCAACTCTTCAGGATGCAGGCTTGTAAATGGTGTGGGTAGAATTTGGTCAGGGTCAGTCCATAAGATGGTTTCCTATTCACGATCTGGTAGATAAGCTTGGTCCAGAGAAAGCTAGTGGTATGTGCTTCTTTCATGCTTTCACTGGTTGCGACGTGGTGTCAGCCTTTCGAGGTAGAGGCAAGACAACTGCATGACAAACATGGGGGTTTTGTCCTGAAGTGAGCCCAGTCTTCAAGAAGCTCAGTCAATACCCACCTATCATAGAAGATGCTGACCTCAACATCTTTGAGAAATTTGTTGTCACCATGTACGACAAGCACAGCAACACCACCAAGGTCGATGAGGCAAGACTGCACTTGTTTGCTCAGAAGCAGAGATCTTACGATTCTATTCCACCAACCAGTGCATCTCTCACTCAGCATGTTAGACGTTCTGTCTTCCAGGCAGCCTGTATATGGGGCCAGGCAACATCGTGCAAAATGCAACCTGAAAGCCCTGCCAACTGGGGCTGGCAGAAGAATGGTGAAGTCTGGGCAGTTGTCTGGTCAACCCTGCCACCCATTGCTCAGTCTTGCCAGCAGCTGACAAAATGTCGCTGCACGGGTGAATGTCGTGGACCATGTAAATGCTACCGCCGCACCCTGAAATGTACACAACTGTGTTCCTGCAAATGCAAGGAGTAAAACAGGTGACCAAGAGTCAATTCAAGCTAGCCAGTTCAGTCTATACTACATCTCTGTATTGAGTGGTAGGAAACATACATCACATCATATCAGTATCTTCACTCAGGTAGTGTTTCTTCATTATATTTTCAATATATCATCATAGTAGTTGATAATTATGATATTTGGAAGGCAAAATTGGATTTCTTGTCTCCAAAAACACATATTTTGATATATAGATCATAAAAGTAGCATGATATCATCAGAATTTAAGCCAAATACTGCTGTAAACCCATATCAGAGGCGGCCATCTTGAAAAAATGGTGGCCATATTGGATTTTCAGCTGGAGAGCGTACTTTTCTTAAAAAGTAGGTCCTGAACTTCATTTGTGCCAATTTTGGTGCTTGTATCACCAAGTGAAAGATTCTTTCACTAATCTGCCCCACTAAACCAAGCAACTTTAAAGGACGCATGTACATCATGTCATGACTCAAGATATACATGCATCTTGAACGCGCAGGCTGCTGCATGTTCATGCGCCACCTAGTGTTTTAGGGCACAGGACGCAGCCTTCAGGGTCAGTGACACTGCAGGACTAACAACAGCTAGGGCCAACCTGTCCCGTGGCATCAAGGAGGCAAAACAACAGCACAACAAGAAAATGTCCAGCCACTTCAGCAACACCAGAGATGCACGTTCTCTCTGGCATGGCATACAGACCCTCTGTTATGTATGGTGTTAGCCTGGTTCACAGATGAGGTGAGGTGACTTGTAGAACACAGCTTTATTGAACACAATGCTTTATTTATTTAGCGAATGCAAAGTCCTTAAGCCAAGCAGTTGCCTCCTGGTTTGCTGTATGGAGGGTGTGTAATCCTCCTTCCAGTCTTTGGAGCGGGCAAGCCTCTATGATGTGTTCCATTGTTTGCTCCTCTCCACATGCGCACAGTGGGCTAGGGCTACTGCCCCATCTGTGAAGGCTGGCCAAGCAGGGGCCATGTCCAGTCCTGAAGCGATTGAGCGTAGACCACTGTCTCCTTGGGAGGTTGGTGCCCGGGACCTGTTGGTTGGGGTTTGTCACCAGGTGTTTGTTTGGAACCTCCTTGGTCTCCCATTCCTCTTGCCAAGCTGTCTGACTGGTAAAGTCAGCTGGGGGAGGGTTTTTCCAAATCGGTCGTCTGGATGGAAGTCGGGCAGTAGAAGGGGTGTAGATATCTGCATGGATTGGTAGGTGGTACCAACACAATGCTGGCAGTCACAGACAAGGCACCGGCGAAGGCACAGGCGAGAAAGAGACCGTAAGATGGCCAACCCTGGCCTTACATAGGGCGGTGCAGTGGCACCACCAGATGTGCATGTCACTACCCCGCACTTCACAGTAAAAGTGCCATATAACACCCCCCCCCCTTTAAAAAGTCCAAAACCACTCACACAATCAGACCCCCCCAAAATTTGGGACCCGAATCACGCACTAAGTTATTAAAACTAAAGAGAAGCGGCCTAACACACTCACACAAACCAACTAAAAATAGGGCTGACGGGTGGACTACTGTGCAACCCGCTGGCGGAGTGGATTATTCTGCCAATCCTACCTCAACAGAAAGTCCATTGTTAAACTAAATTTGTGCGCTGTGCTCCTAAACTAAAGAAAAACACAAAATAATCCCAAATATAACATTTCTACTAACACCAGAACATTAATATATGCTATTTACAATTGAGTTCTCTGGGTGAAAGGATATACAGTGGTGTGAAAAAGTGTTTGCCCCCTTCCTGATTTCTCAGTTTTTTGGATGTTTGTCACACTTAAATGTTTCAGATCATCAAACAAGTTTAAATATTAGACAAAGATAACACAAGTAAACACAAAATGCAGTTTTTAAATGAAGGTTTTTATTATTAAGGGTAAAAAAAAATCCAAACCTACATGGCCCTGTGTGAAAAAGTGACCCCCCCCCCACCCCCCGGTTAAAACATAAATTAATTGTGGTTTATCACATCTTTGGAAAGCTGAGTTCAATTTCTCAAGCCACACCCAGGCCTGATTACTGCCACACCTGTTCTCAATCAAGAAATCACTTAAATAGGACCTGCCTGACAAAGTGAAGTAAACCAAAAGATCCTCAAAAATTAGACATTGTGCTGCATTCCAAAGAAATTCAGGAACAAATGAGAGCCAAAGTAACTGAGATCTATCAGTCTGGAAAAGGATATATAGCTATTTCTAAAGCTTTGGGACCCCAGCAAACCACAGTGAGTGCCACTATACACAAATGGCAAAAACATGGAACAGTGGTGAATCTTGCCAGGAGTGGCTGGCTGACCAAAATTACCCCTAGAGCGCAGCAACGACTCATCCAAGAGGTCACAAAAGACCCCACAACAACATCCAAAGAACTGCAGGCCTCACTTGCCTCAGTTAAGGTCAATGTACATGACTCCATCATAAGAAAGAGACTGGGCAAAAATGGCCTGCATGGCAGAGTTCCAAGACGAAAACCACTGCTAAGCAAAAAGAGCATAAAGGCTTGTCTCAGTTTTGCCAGAAAACATCTTGATGATCCCCAAGACTTTTGAGAAAATGCTCTGTGGACTGACGAGAAAAAAGTTGAACTTGTTGGAAGGTGTGTGTCCCATTACATCCAGCGTAAAAGTAGCTCAGCATTTCAGAAAAGGAACATCATACCGACAGTAAACTAAGGTGGCAGTAGTGTGATAGTCTGGGGCTGTTTTGTTGCTTCAGGACCAGGAAGGCTTGCTGTGGTAAATGGAACCATGAATTCTGCTGTCTCCCAAAAAATCCTGAAGGAGAATGTCTGGCCATCTGTTCGTGACCTCAAGCTGAAGTGCACTTGGGTTCTGCAGCAGGACAATGATCCAAAACACACCAGCAAGTCCACCTCTGAATGGCTTAAGAAAACAAAATGAAGACTTTGGAGTGGCCTAGTTAAAGTCATGACCTGAATCTGATTGAGATGCTGTGGCATAACCTTAAAAAGGTTGTTCATGCTCGAAAACCCTCCAATGTGGCTGAATTATAACAATTCTGCAAAGATGAATGAGCCAAAATTCCTCCACAGCTCTATAAAAGACTCATGGCCAGTTATTACAAACGCTTGATTGCAGTTGTTGCTGCTAAGGGTGGCCCAACCAGTTATTAGGTTTAGGGGGAAATCACTTTTTCACACAGGGCCATGTAGGTTTGGATTTTTGTTTCCCTTAATGATAAACACCTTCATTTAAAAACTGCATTTTGGGACTTCCGGGAAGATGGCAGAGAGGCATAACGCTTAAACAGAGAGCTCTCCCTAGCCGGATTAAAAATCTTTGGTAAATGGCCAACTTGACATAAATAGGTCAATAAACCAAGAGATGAAAACACGATGAACCCGGGCACATGGAAAAAAGCAGGGTAAAACTAAAGAATCCCTCTTCATCAGCACTGGAGAAATCGCTGAACACGAGGCCAACAAAAACGAAGAGACTTCAGAGAAAATGGAGGACGCCAACCTCAGTGTTATGAACACTGGCTTCGCCAATATAAGTAAGAACATAAAAGACCTCAAATGACAACTCCAACAGGATTTAACGGCTCTTAAGGAAGAACTGAAAAAAGAGATGAAGGAGGAAATTATGGGTCTCCGAAAAGAAATGGACCGCAAGCTGGCAGAAAACACGGAGGAGCTGCGCACTCAACGAGCGTGTATGGCAGAAGCACAGGCTCGAATATAAGAGTTAGAAGACTGGAAGACCGAGGCAAACGAGCTGCTACAGACTCTGACTGCACAAACACAGAGGATGCAGGAAAAAATAACCGACCTGGAGAGCAGGTCCAGACAGAGCAATATACGCATCTTCGGGATTCTGGAGGGCACTGAAGGCAACTCGATGACGAAATTCATAGATCAATTCTTAAAAAAAGAGCTTGAGCTGCCCAATGAAACAGACTTGCAGATCCAACGTGCGCACAGAGCCTTGGCACAGAACCTGAACTCAAACTCTGCACCCAGGTCAGTTATGGTAAACTTTTTAAAATACGACGTAAAGGAAAGAATCCTGACACAAGCGTGGAAAAAAAAGATACGAGTTGGCGACAAACAGATATTCTTTGACCATGACTACCTGACAGAAATTGTGCAGCAGCGAAAGAAATATGCCAACATTAAAAAAATGCTGAAAGAGAAAAAAATTAGATTCCAAACGCCGCTAACGAAGATGAGAATTCATTGGGATGACGGCGTGAAAACCTACAACACGGCCAGAGAGGCAGCGCGGGACATGAAGGAACGAGGCTTTGTGGTGAGCGTACCCGAGGAAACGGCTGGAGCAGCGGCGGCACGGAGCGCATCAAGACAGCCGGAGTGGAGGTGAGTGAGCGGCAGAGGGCGGGAGACGGACGTGGCGCACCGAGCCCAAGAAAAACTGCAAGGCTTTCAACGGAAAGCTTAGATTATAACAAAGATTAAGAAGGGCATAGAAGAAATGAAGGCCAAGAAGACAAGGTAAAGGAGAAACAAATGGCTAGAAGAGGTTAAAGTGATTTTTGTTGGACATTTCTAGACTAATGACTATTACTTGGATAGTAACTACAGGTCTAGGGAAGGCCCCTCACTCGGTGAGGACATTCCCTCCACCCTCCAAAAGGGACCAATGGGCAGAAGAAAAGCCCAAAGTGCGGAGGTCGAGGTTCGTTAATGTGTTTTTGTACATACACTACCGTTCAAAAGTTTGGGGTCACCCAGACAGTTATTTTGTGTTTTCCATGAAAAGTCACACTTATTTACCACCATGAGTTGTAAAATGAATAGAAAATATAGTCAAGACATTGACAAGGTTAGAAATAATGATTTGTATTTGAAATAATAATTTTTTCCTTCAAACTTTGCTTTCGTCAAAGAATCCTCCATTTGCAGCAATTACAGCATTGCAGACCTAATATGATTGCACAAGGGTTTTCTAATCATCCACTAGCCATCTGACGCAATGAGCAAACACATTGTACCATTAGGACACTGGAGTGATAGTTGCTGGAAATGGGCCTCTATACACCTATGTAGATATTGCACCAAAAACCAGACATTTGCAGCTAGAATAGTCATTTACCACATTAGCAATGTATAGAGTGTATTTCTGATTAGTTTAAAGTTATCTTCATTGAAAAAAAGTGCTTTCCTTTCAAAAAAAAGGAAATTTCTAAGTGACCCCAAACTTTACAACGGTAGTGTATATGTGTTAGTTTTGTTGTTAAAGGGGCTAGGAGCACAAGTTAAAAAAATGGAAAAACATGAATATGGTTAAAAATCTTAAGATAATGATGTTAAATGTGAATGGTCTGAACTCACCTGTTAAAAGGGAAAGAATAATAACAAAATTCAAGAAGGAAAAAGCCGAAATTATATTTATGCAAGAGACACATTTGAACAAGACAAAACATGAGAAACTAAAGAGATTTGGCAATAAGAACTCCTACTACAGTTCATTTAAGGGAGGAACTAAAAGGGGGGTTATGATACTAATTTCAAATAAAATACAATTTGATTGTGAACAAGAAATCCAGGATAAAGAAGGCAGATATGTAATAGTAAAGGGAAGAATAGATGGTATGCAGATCACATTAGTGAACATCTATGCTCCACCAGAAAGTGACAAGGGTTTTTTTCAACATCTGTTTGATCTCATAGCAACACACAGTGAAGGAGTCCTAATTTGTGGAGGAGACTTAAATGCCGTCATGGATCATGAAGTTGACACAACAAGTGTTAAGAAGACAAAAAAACATGTAACAAAGTTCATAAGAACCTCACTGGCAGAAATGGGTATGGTAGACATATGGAGGGACCTGCACCCACTCGAAAAAGACTATACACATTATTCAGCAGTCCATAAAGTGCACTCTAGAATAGATTACTTCCTTATGAATGAAGGTGACAGACACACGGTGAGAAATTGTTGGATTGGAGGGGCAGAAATATCAGATCATAATCCTATATACATGAAAATATATTTAAACAATAGAAAACGACAAACAACATGGAAACTTAATGTAGGACTATTAAATGATGAGAAAATGAAAGAAAGAATAAAGTTAAACATAAATAAATATATCGAGGAGAATGACAATGGAGAAGTGGACCCAACAATACTATGGGACGCACTAAAAGCCGTGTTAAGAGGTAAATTAATTGTTGAATCAGGAAAAGCAAAAAAGTCTAAACTGGAATCATATGAACAAAGATGTGAGAGACTGAGGGAATTAGAACGTAAACATCAAAACACAAATGACCCAAAAATATATCAAGAAATCAAGGAAGAAAAAATAAAGATAAAAGAAATACAAATAGATGAAATTGAAAGGAAAAATAGATATTTAAAACAAAAATATTATGAAACGGGGCCAAAGGCCACAGAACTGTTGGCAAAACGGTTAAGAAAACAACAAACAGTGAATAATGTACATAAGATTAAGGACCCCATCACAAATAAATCCACAGTTACCCGAGAAAACATCGAAGAAATATTCCATAAATTCTATCAAGAACTATGCTCGCAACCTGAAGAGACAAATGTTAAGGATATTAAAAAATTTCTATGCACATTGGACTTGCCATCAATAGGAAACCAACAAAATGAAAAGCTAACAGCAGAAATAACAACACAAGAGATTAAAGATGTGATCAAGTCACTAAAAAATGGTAAATCACCAGGTAGTGATGGATACCCTTCTGAGTTTTATAAACTGTTTATAGAAGAACTCACGCCACAGCTCCTCAAGTCATTTAATTGGACATTAAACAACAACAAAATACCTCCATCATGGAACGAAGACATTATTTCAGTTATTTTAAAACCAGGGAAAGATGGGGAACAATGCAGAAACTATAGGCCAATCTCTTTATTAAATGTGGATTATAAAATATATACAACAATTATCTGTAAACAAATAAAGACATTCTTGATGGAATTGATAGAGGATGATCAAACTGGTTTCATAGAGGGACGCCAAACACATGATAATATCAGGAGAACAATACACATAATTAATCAAATACATAAAGTAAAGAAAAGCGCAGTAATAATGAGTTTAGACGCAGAAAAAGCATTTGATAGGGTTAATTGGATGTTTCTATATAATGTGCTGGAACGCTTTGGATTTAATGAAAAGTCAGTGCAATGCATAAAGACACTGTATCAAAAACCTGTGGCAAGAATCAAGATAAACGGTAGCTTAACAAACAAAGTAAATATACAAAGATCAACTAGGCAGGGATGCTGCCTATTGCCCACCTTGTTTGCGCTATTCATAGAGCCACTGGCTCAAGCGATGCGACAAAATAAGAAACTAAAAGGTGTAACAATAAAGGGAGCAGAACACAAGACTGGGCTGTTTGCAGACGATATTATAGTTTACCTTGAACAACCAGATGAATCAATAATGGAAATGATGGACTTGATAGAAAATTTTGGAAAATTATCAGGATACAAGATAAACATACCAAAAACACAAATACTGACATTCCACTATAACCCTTTAAACCAGATAACTGATAAGATCAAACTAACCTGGAAACAAAAAGAAATAAAATACCTTGGAGTGAACATACCTAAAGATTTAAGCAAAATCTATAAAGCAAACTATGATAGGTTAGAACAAGAAATAAAAAAAGATATTGATAGATGGTCAATCTTAAACATGGATCTGAATTCAAAAATTAAGACAGTCAAAATCAGCATACAACCTAGACTGCTTTACCTCTTCCAGGCTCTACCAACAGAGATTCCTGGTGCCCAGTTCTCAAAGTGGGACAGGATGATATCGAGATTTGTTTGGGGAGGTAAAAAGCCAAGAGTGAAATATAAAACTCTCCAATTACCAAAAGAGATAGGCAGCATGGGTCTACCGAGTCTAAAGGAATATTACTACTCAGCGCAAATAAGATATATCATATGTTGGTGCGACGGAGGATACGAGGCAAAATGGAAAGAAATGGAAAAGGAAATTGAGGGACTCCCAGTGCAAAGCATAATAGGAGATAAGGATGCGTATAAGCAAATCAAACAAATAGACCCAATCACTAAATTTACTTTGGAACTGTGGTATAAAATAGTACAAAAGTATAATATAAAGGAGGACATAAAACTATTGAAATGGGTAGCATTTGACAGTCAGTTTAAACAAGCAAAGCAAGATAGGGGATACAAAAATCTGGTGAACAAGGGAATCACAGCATGGGGAAATATGGGAAAAAAAGATTTTGGGAGTTTTGTAAACATGAGAAGAAAATTTAAACTAGAAAAATCTGAATTCTTCAGATATCTGCAGATGAGAGATTATTATATGAGAAAGATTAGGCATAACCTCCACACAGATGTGAGTGAGATTATACAATTCATTTTAAGCTCGTATGCAGGAAATAAAATAAGAATTATTTCAAAGCTATATCAGAAACTTACGGCAAACAAACATTCAAGTAACTATATAAAGGAGAAATGGGAGAAAGCTAAATTTAAACATAACAGAAGAAAACTGGCAAGAAATATGGAAAACACAACACAGATCAACAAGTTCAAGGACATGGAGGGAATTTGGATGGAAAAACCTGATTCGCTATTTCATTACACCACAGATCCAAAGAAAATATACAAATACCAAATCTATATGCTGGAGGGGCTGTGGGGCTCAAAATGCAGACCACTCGCATATGTTTTGGAAATGCTGCAAAATCTCATCATTCTGGAAATCTATACATGTGACAATACAGAGGATATTAGGATATAATATACCAATGAACTGTAACTTGATGTATTTATGTGATCTTAAAAGAGGCAATGTAATACAGGCTGAGGACAGATATTTAGTTAAAATCATGCTGATTGCATGTAAAAAAACAATCACAAGAAAATGGCAATCAGAAGTTCTTCCTGACCAAGAGCAATGGACAGACATTGTTGAGGATATACGTTTAATGGAAAAACTAACATATCGACAAAGAATGCAAGAAGGACAATATGAAAAAAATGGTGGAAATGGACACACTACAAAGTGCAACAATGAGACAGAAATTGAAAGAATAACCAAAGACACTGGAAAAACCAGAAGAATTTAGAGATGGAAACTAAAAACTTGATGCTCCAACATTTGTCCCCCCTCTCCTTTTTTCTTCTTCTCTTTCTTTTTGGCTGTATGGTTAGCTCCTTTTTTAAATATAGAGACTGTGATCTGAATGTAATATGTGTAACTGAGCGCACAAACTGGCGATGTCCCACCGGGAGGTTTGAACTTGCGACCTCCGGCTTCAGAGTCCCACACTCTACCTGTGTCGCCAATAGGGTCAACCCCCTTTGCAAGCCAAGTAGGGGTGCTTATATTAACTCTGCTACATATTCCCCTCTGATTTTTGACATCATCCCAATGTCAGTGCTGCATTACAGCTTGGGAACTGATACACTGCCAGTAAATCCCACTTCTGACACCAAATGTAACCAAGCGCACAAACTGGCGACGTCCCACCGGGAGGTTCGAACTCATGACCTCCGGCTTCAGAGTCCCGCACTCTACCTGTGTCGCCAATAGGGTCAACCCCCTTGGCAAGCCAAGTAGGGGTGCTTATATTGACTCTGCTACATATGTATGATGAAAAATGAATAAAAATCAAAGTTACAAAAACTGCATTTTGTGTTTACTTGAGTTATCTTTGTCTAATATTTAAATTTTTTTGATGATCTGAAACATTCAAGTATGACAAACATCCAAAAAAAATGAGAAATCAGGAAGGGGGCAAACATTTTTTCACACAACTGTAACTGGCATGGGGGCCCAGGGCACCCCCTCAGCAGACACACCCCTGGAAACAGCCGGCCCCCGGGGCAATGGCTGACCCTCCGGAAACTGAAGCTGCTCCTCTTCACCATCAACCTTGCCTCACGTCCAGCCTTGTCTCCCGGAGCCTTCTCCCGGACACACCGAAGTCGATTTGCGTGCCACACTGAGCCATCAGACAGCCTGAAGTGCGCTGCACCCAGTTTGGCCACTATGTGCAGACACTCCCAACACTCCTGAGGTTGTTGCCTGGCCCACCTTTGCCGTGGACGTTCCTCACCTCAAATCCAAACACAATCCAGGACCCTCAACGGGGCCTGGCTCAGCCTGAGATGTTGTTGTCGAGCACGGTAATCTCCCGTGCTCATCGATCTTGCCCCAACTTCCTCTAAGACCATCATAGCGTTCACCATTATAGCTGCAGACCCTCCATCCCTCTGCAGCCAAGCTCTGGAGGCACCTGGGGCTAGCATATTGGTGTCACTCGCTGGCACAGGCGCCTCGATGCCATGCTCGGTACCGCCCTCTACCGTTTCCCGAGCACCGGCACTGAGACCCCCCTGCACCAAACCTAAGTGAAGCTGGTCCTGCTTGACTGCTGTGGTGTCCATTAGTTCTTTGTCCAACACAATGTCCTCATTAACCACCGGAACTGAAGGGTTCCACTGGCCACAACCCGACCATTCATTCCTGCCATCATCTTTTATGGAGAAACCCAGTCCATAAAATAAATCCCAGCTCATGATGTTATCACCCCATGCTGTCAATTGGAACGTGAAGTCAGTCACCGTCACAGACTAATACCGAACAGTCAACTCCAAAGTCCCGACTAGGCCCAGTCTTTCACCTCCATAACCGTACAATGGCATTGGGTTACCGCTAATCCTGTGGTGGAGAAAAAACTTCTTCACCAATTTAGCAACAACCCCTCCACCCCATGTCAATCAACAGCGGCACCTCCACATCATCCAGCCCCACAGTGCAAAACATGTACCCGTTTGTGTTGGGGGACACCATCTGGATGGTTGTCGGGGATGGGCCGAGTGATTTCTTCCGTTGGCTCTCTGGGTTAAATTCATGGCACACCTAGGCAAAATGGTTCAAGCGACCACATCTGCTACAATGTGCTCCTCTTGCCAGACAGTCCTTAGCCTTTTTGCAGTGCGTCACAGATCCACAACCCATGCAGAGGCGTTTTTCCGGGGCAGACCTTCGGCTGGTAGCGTTAGCTTCCATATCTTCATTGTCCAAGCTATCTTTGCTATCTGGGTCTGCGACATTTGCCGTGATGAGAGGCTCCAGCGGCTGCTGTGACTGGCACCCAGTTAGCTCCAGAGCTAGCTTGTCTGGGGCTTCCATTTGGAGAACTAGCTTGACAGGTCTGGCTAACATGAGGTCACTAGGGGCCGTTAGCAGCCGAGTCCGCAATGCAGCACTGCATGTATGTTCTGTCAGCTGGTCACAAATCATTTCCTCCTCCAGCGTCCCAAAATGACACCCGCTAGCTAGCTGCTTCAGGTCGGTGACAAACTGCCGAACGGGTTCACCTACCCGCTGACACCGCTGCCGAAAACGGATCCTCCGGACAGTCACGTTATCCGGGGTGTGGAAATGGCTAGCTAGCAGCTCCACTACATCTTCAGAAGTGTCTGAAGCACCTAGCGTTCGCAGGACTCCCTGGCCTTCTATACCCAAATTGTGAACCAGATGCCACTGGGCCCTTAGCTGATTGAACTCACCGAGTCCCAGTGCAGCAACATAGGTCTCAAAGCACCGGCGGGCCCCCGGGAAACTCAAGAAAAGGGCAAATTGGAGCTATGCACGCCTCCATGAGTTAAATCCAACGTCGCCAAATGTTATGTATGGTGTTACCCTGATTCATCGATGAGGCAAGGTGACTTGTAGAACACAGTTTTACTGAACACAATGCTGGCAGTCACAGACAAGGCACAGGTGAGAAAGAGACGGTAAGATAGCGGAGCCCAGCCTTATACAGGACAGTGTGGTGACTCCGCCGGAGGTGCACGTCACTACCCACACTTCTCAGTAAAAGTGCCATATAACACCCTCACCAACTACAGATCTTCACCTCAGATCTGTGTGAGTGACATCACACTGCTTAACAACTTAAATGACTTCATTGGCTGCTTTGAAGCACAAAACAGTACATCAGCACAGAAGACTACTCCTCCCCCCAGATGAGCAAGCTATAAGTCTGGATTCGGCTAGTGTGAAGAGGACCCTCTCCAGGATCAACCAACGTTCTGAAGGACTATGTGGAGGAGCTCAAGAGTATCCTGGCCAACATCTTCAACATCTCCCTGAGTTAAGCTGTTACAACCACATGTTTCAAAAATGCTACCATAATACCAGTCCCAAAGAAGCCCGTCTCATCCAGCTACAGTGATTAACAGCCCGTAACACTGACCTCCATCATAATGAAGTGCTTCGAGCGGCTGGTCATGCAGAACATCAGTGCCACCCACCCTCCCTCCCGCGACCCATCTCAGTTTGCATACAGGTCAAACAGATCCACAGAAGATGCCATCTCTGTTGCTCTCCATCCAGCCCTCACCCATCTGGACTCAAAGAACTCCTATGTGCGAATGCTGTTCTTGAACTTCAGTTCAACACAATCATCCCCAGCACCTAATACAAAAACTCAAACACTTGGGACTCAAAACCTCTCTCTGTAACTGGATACTGGACTTTCTCACAGGGAGGCCACAAAACGTGTGGGTCGGCAGTAACACCTCCCAGACCATCACACTGAGCACAGGAGCCCCACAAAGGTGCGTGCTCAGCCTGCTGACCCATGACTGCATACCAGCCTACAGCACCAACCTCATCATCAAGTTTGTGGACAGAACAACAGTGGTGGGACTCATCACCAACAATGTAGAGGTCAACTACAGAAATGAGGTGAGCCAACTGGTCCAGTGGTGTAAAGACAATAATCTATTCCTGAACGTGGGAAAAATCAAGGCGATTCTAGTCGACGTCAGGAGAGGACACACACAGCATCCCCTTCTGATCATCAATGGAGCAGCTGTGGAAAGTGTGAGCAGCACCTAGTTCCTGGGGGTGCACATCTCTGAAGACCTCTCCTGGTCCAACAACACTACGTTACTGGCCAAGAAGGCTCAAACTCACCTCTATTTCCTCCGCAAACTGAGGAGAGCATGAGTCATGTGCTCATTCTACTGGGGCACCATTGAGAGCATCCTCACCAGCTGCATCACTGTGTGGGACGGAACCTGCACTGCCTCCTGCCAGAAGACACTACAACGCACAGTGAAAGCAGCCAGCAAGATCATCGGTGCCCATCTGCCCCCCACCCCCAACCCGGTCAGCTACCTCACCCACCTCACCCGCAGAAACCTAAAACCTAATAACTGGTTGAGCCACCCTTAGCCGCAACAACTGCAATCAAGCATTTGCGATAACTGGCCATGAGTCTTTTACAGCGCTGTGGACGAATTTGGCCCTCTCATCTTTGCAGAATTGTTGTAATTCAGCCACATTGGAGGGTTTTCAAGCATGAATGACCTTTTTAAGGTCATGCCACAGCATCGCAGTAGGATTCAGGTCAGGACTTTGACTAGGCCACTCGAATGTCTTCATTTTGTTTTCTTAAGCCATTCAGAGGTGGACTTGCTGGTGTGTTTTGGATCATTGTCCTGCTGCAGAACCCAAGTGCGCATCAGCTTGAGGTCACGAACAGATGGCCAGACATTCTCCTTCAGGATTTTTTGGGAGACAGCAGAATTCATGGTTCCATTTACCACAGCAAGTCTTCCAGGTCCTGAAGCAACAAAACAGCCCCAGACCATCGCGCAACCACCATCATATTTTACTGTCGGTATGATGTTCCTTTTTTGAAATGCTGTGTTTGTCATGTTCAGGGTCGTTCACCCCATCCATGACCTGTGGCTGTAGATTGATTATTGCTTATTAATGCCAGCTGGCAGATTGAGCCTTGCTCTCTGCCAGTCCTACAGCCACGCCTCCTCCTCTCACCAGACATTCACCAGCTGTATGGTTCACCACACACACACACACACACACACACACACACACACACACACACACAAAGAGTTTCAATCAGTCACACACCTGCTTGCCACATGGCTGTGTCCACTTCCCTTCGTTAGGGTTTTGTGTACTAATAGGGAGGCAGTGTGACCAATCAGTGTGGCAGCTTAAACTCACTCTTGGACTTCCTGGCTCGCAGACTGTTGGTTTTACCCCCTGGACTATACCGTGCAGTTTCTCCAGAGCATTTCCGCTCCTACGCGTATGTACTGTATGTCCTCTTATTATTGCCTTTCCCTCTGCTCCTGTTCTGTTTGGAGCACGATTGGCTTTTCCTCCCTGCCAACAAAGCTTGAAGCCAGTTGTCTGCTCATCTATCTGTGACTGTTATTTGGACATTTTGTGTACAGTTTTCCTTTGTTAATAAACACGCTACTTTACTGCATGTTGGGCTCGCTGCCAATTTATATGTTCGCTGCGAGGTTACGCAGCGGACATGACAGTAAGCTGCCACCAAAAGAGCCCAAGCAGTAGGTAGCGTGTTACGTGCATTTTTTGTGTGTTTTTCCTACCTGCTGCTGGAGCAATGATGAACTTCTGGAGCGACGTGGAGCTGCACGGACTGGCCTGTTTGAAGGGAGCCTTTTTTTGGACGCAGGGGCAGTATTCCTCCAAGGCTGTTCGTGCCATCCAGGATACAGCAGCGGAGGTATTACAGGAATGTCCCGACCTGTTGTTTTTCCTTGAGTCTGCGGACATTCTTCATTCCATCCTCGCGCTGCGTAGAGAGGAGCCTGGGAGGGAATTACCAGCGACGGAGCAGCGCCCGAAACGGAAGAGGCGTTCAGGACAAGAAAGCCATTCCTCCTCCTTCAGCTCTCCCGCTCCAGCCCCGCCCACATCTCCAGAACTCGGTCCCGCTCATTCTCCATGAGGGTGGGAGAAACACAGACTGACTTTGCTGGCGGAGATTGATCACCGACTGGAGGAGGAGAGATCGGTGGCCACCATTTCCTCTCCAGCACCGTTCTGGGAGGCTTCTCCACAATCAGTGGAGGAGTCCAGCCCCGCCATAACCAATGCGAGGAGCTACCCCTCACCAGCTGCAACAGGAGACACCATCAGCCAGGAGAACAGGCAAGTTTTCCTTCCTTTTGTTTCTAAAATAGTTGAAAATTCTTGCCTGATCTCTGGTAGAGAGTCTCTGGGTGTGCAGTTCCCAGAGACCTCTCCACCTGCTGCAGCCACTGTCATCCCACCTACCCTCTCCATATCTCCTCCTGTCACCTCTGAGCATTCACGGACCCTGGGGCTCCAGACGAAGGAGGAGCCCGAGTGGGAATCGCCAGGGTTGGAGCAGCCCTCGACACAGAAGCGGCATTCGCGGCGAAAGCAGCCGTCCTCCTCCGTCAGCCCGTCTGCTCCAGCCCCGCCCCTGTCACTGGAGCTCCAACCCGCCTCAACTCCAGCCCTGGATCACCGGAGAAGTGCCATCTCCTCCTCGCCAGCAGCCCGTTCCTCATCCAGTGAGACCATTTCCACGACAGCCTCCTCTTCCAGTTCATCCTCGCCAGCTATCACGCCAGCCTGTCCTTCCTCTCCAGCTGCCGCACAGTCCGTCTCCTCGATGGCTCCTTCCGCTACTCTGAGGCTACTCCATGCCGTCTCCTGAAGTCTCCGTTTCCATGACACCGGGGGTGGTGCTTATTTCTCCCATGATCAGGTCCAAGCTCTTCGGAGCCAGGGAGAGGGATGACACTCCACACAGTACAGCAGCAGGCAGCATCCAAGTCCAGGCTAACAGGCAAGTTAATTTTAGTTCTTCTCCAACTTATAATGAAATTTCTTGCATGATTCCTGGTAGGGAGGCTCAGGGAGTGCAGTCCCCTGAGTTCTTCCCATCTGCTGCTGCCTTGAATGGCTCAACAGCCCTCTCTCTGCTCATTCCTGCTTCCTCCGAGGGTACTCTGGAGCTGAACTGTCAGGATCGGAAGGAGTCAGAGGTCCGGGAGGATCCGTCCCTCGCAGCAACGGTGAGCTGGACACCAGCCGCCATGCCGGAGGAATCTCCAGCACGGATCACGATGGCTGAGATAATGACTGCAGAGACCATCATGCCTGCTATGGAGGCCACCACAGCAGAGTCAGCATCCAAGCTGCACCTCCAGGAGGCCAAGCCAGTTGAGACATCGCCCGGCTCGTCGAAGCCCTGGACAGCAGTAGAGCTCGAGCTAAGGCAAGTGCTCTTTTTTTGTCTTTCTTTCCCTCATAGAGCATTTTTGCCTAGCTTTAGGTGAGGAGAGCCAGCTGCAGCCGCATGCTGCACCTGAGCTCGCCTTGCCAGGCTCTGCCACTGCCGGCAACCTTGACCCCTCCACCTCTGTGTCTGAGTCCTCATATAGGTTCGCTGGAGAGAGGTCCATGTTGCCGGATGAGATGGAGGATCCAGGCTCGCCTCTGGAGGTTACCAACGGTAACACCCGAGGCACCCGAGACACCCCGAGGCCCTTCCAGAGGTCCTCGGGGTGTCCCTTCCTCTTCCGCCAGGCTCTGCCATGGTCCGCCTGCTCCTGCCACCAGGAACTGCAGGGGGTCCCCTTCTTCAGTACGGCCACCCACCTTTCAACCTTCCGGTGGGTAGGCCGCCACCTCGTCTCTTCTCCTAGGCCTGGTGGCTCAACTATGCAGGCCGGCCGCCTGAAGGACTGGGTTCCTTGGTCAAGTGGCCCTTTTCCTCTGACAGGCTGCCTGATGCTGTTCTGCAGGCCACCTGCTGTCCCTGGGATTTTGGCCGGCCTCCTGAACTTACAGCCACCTGCGGGGCCTTGGACTCTGGCCGGCCCCCTGAACTGGGGGACTCTTGGGGTGGGTTAGCTTATTTTTGGGGTTGGGAAAAGTGTTGTTTGTAGCACTGTATTGTGGTGTTTTCCCTCTTCATTTATCCTTCCAAACCTGCTTTCCCCCACCTCCCACCCTGGTTTGTTGTATTGGCCTTTTGAGTGGGGGGGGGGGCAGGTTGTATTTTCTGTTTTTGATGGTACGGTGGGTGTCTGGTATCCACCGCTTGGGAGGAGGGCACTGACATGTTTGGGGTCGTTCACCCCGTCCATGACCTGTGGCTGTAGGTTGATTATTGCTTATTAATTCCAGCTGGCAGATTGAGCCTTGCTCTCTGCCAGTCCTAGAGCCACGCCTCCTCCTCTCACCAGACATTCACCAGCTGTATGGTTCACCACACACACACACACACACACACAGAGTTTCAATCACCTTAACTGAGGAAAGTGAGGCCTGCAGTTCTTTGGATGTTGTGGGGTCTTTTGTGACCTCTTGGATGAGTCGTTGCTGCGCTCTTGGGGTAATTTTGGTTGGCTGGCCACTCCTGGGAATGTTCACCACTGTTCCATGTTTATGCCATTTGTTCACACCACTTGACCCTCCTGTTCTTAATGACTGCTGTTATATATTTATGTATGTATGTACTTGTATTTGTTACGTGTGGTCCTCGCGAGCCACAGAGAGAGCCGAGGGCGAGCCAGTGAGTTGTGATGTTTTATTTATAATAAGGGATAAGGGATAAGGAACACGGCCTTGTAGACCGAAAGCACAGATACTCATACAGGGTAACACTCACGAGTAGTACAGCAAAGGAGTAGAGAGCTGGCACCGGGCATAGGGGTTCCAAGGCATAAATACTCACAGCGGGTAACACTCACAAGAATGCTGCAAGACGAGTAGAGAGCTGGCACTGGGCATAGGGGTTCCAGCCTTCACAGTGCTTAAGTCGCAGCCCCAAATGATCGGAGCTGCTCCTTTTTATCCTCATTAGCAGCGCCTCAGCTGATGAGGATTAATTGGGCCCCAGCCGTCCCGTAACACTGACAGCTGGGAGCCCGCTGAGACGCTGTCAAATGAGAGACAGAGATAAGGAGGGATATGGTCTGAGCGCCGGACGACCCGGCGTCTCATCCCATGGTGACAGTATTATTTATTGGGTTTTATTTCATTTATTATGTACTACATCCATTGTGTATGTGTGGATTGTGTGGTTGCAGCACGGGTGACAAGCCCAAGACAGCTTTCCCCTTGAGGGACAATAAAGTTTATCTTATCTTATCTTATCAGTCAAGCACCTGCTTGCCACATGGCTGTGTCCACTTGCCTTTGTTAGGGTTTTGTGTACTAATAGGGAGGCAGTGTGACCAGTCAGTGTGGCAGCTTAAACTCACTCTTGGACTTCCTGGCTCGCAGACTGTTGGTTTCACCCCCGGACTGTACTGTGTAGTTTCTCCAGAACCTTTCCGCTCCTACGCATATGTATGTCCTCTTATTATTTCCTTTCCCTCCGCTCCTGTTCTGTTTGGAGCACGATTGGCTTTTCCTCCCCGCCAACAAAGCTTGAAGCCGGTTGTCTGCTTATCTATCTGTGACTGTTATTTGGACATTTTGTGTACAGTTTTCCTTTGTTAATAAACACGCCACTTTACTGCATGTTGGGCTCGCTGCCAATTTATATGTTCGCTGCAAGGTTACGGAGCGGACATGACAGTGTTACTTTTACGCCGGATGTAATGGGACACACACCTTCCAAAAAGTTCAATTTTTGTCTCGTCAGTCCACAGAGTATTTTCCCAAAAGACTTGGGGATCATCAAGACATTTTCTGCCAAAACTGAAATGAGCCTTTATGTTCTTTTTTGCTTAGCAGTGGTTTTTGTCTCTTTCTTATGGTGTAGTCATGAACACTGACCTTAACTGAGGAAAGTGAGGCCTGCAGTTCTTTGGATGTTGTGGGGTCTTTTGTGACCTCTTGGATGAGTTGTTGCTGCGCTCTTGGGGTAATTTTGGTTGGCCGGCCACTCCTGGGAATGTTCACCACTGTTCCATGTTTTTGCCATTTGTGGATAATGGCTCTCACTGTGGTTCGCTGGAGTCCCAAAGCTTTAGTAATGGCTTTATAACCTCATGAAATGGTCAGTCAGACAGCAACTCATACCGGCTCAGACGTCGCCTGGGTTAACAAGGTCAGGAGTTCCTGGCAGCAGAGTGTGATGGACAGAGCTGCGTGGAGGAATCTGATCAGACCTAAATGAAACAGTCATTGTTGCCCCCGACAGACTGCTATGATGATGATGATGATGAGATCTCAGTTCAGAATCAGAATCAGAATCAGGTTTATTGCCATTGTTCATGTAGTACACAAACTAGGAATTTGTCTCGGTACAATGCTGCAACATTAAACATGATAGGATAAGAGAAATAAACTATACATGTAATAAAGTGTAGGATAAGATTAAGTGATACTGGTCAACAGTTAAAATATATATTAGCCAGCAGCAGATACTGTGGAGAACTATATAGTGCAGTCGGTAATGCAGGAAGAAAAACAGTGATGATTGACATGAGTCTGGTTGAGCTGCTGTACATGGTGCACGAGAGTCTAATAAGTCACTTAGTGTTCAGCGGTCTAATGGCAGAGGGGAAGAAGCTGTTCATGTGACGGGAGGTTTTAGTCTGGATGGACCGAAGTCTTCTACCAGAGGGGAGGGGGGCAAACAGTACGTGACCAGGGTGTGAGGGATCGGCTATGATCCGGCCAGCACGCCTCCGGGTCCTGGAGATGTACAGATCCTGGAGAGATGGGAGCTTGCAGCCGATCACCTTCTCAGCAGTGCGCACGACGCACTGCAGCCTTAGTCTGTCCCTGGCAGTGGCTCCTGCGTACCACACGGTTATGGAGGTGGTGAGGATGGACTCGATGATGGCTGTGTAGAACTGCACTAACATCTTGGTGGGTAGCTTGAGCTTCCTCAGCTGCCGCAGGAAGAACATCCTCTGCTGGGCTTTTTTGATGAGTGAGCTGATGGTCAGCTCCCATTTGAGGTCCCTGGTGATGGTAGTGCCTAGGAAGCGGAAGGAATCAGCAGTGGTGATGGGACAGCCTGAGAGGGTGAGGGGGGGCAGAGGAGTAGTGACTTTCCTGAAGTCTACAATCATCTCCACTGTCTTCAGAGCGTTCAGCTGCAGGTTGTTATTGCTGCACCAGGACGCCAGCTGGGCCACCTCTCTCCTGTAGGCGGACTCGTCGCCGTTGGAGATGAGCCCGATGAGGGTGGTGTCGTCCGCAAACTTGATCAACTTGACAGACTGGTGGCTGGAGGTGCAGGAGTTGGTGTAAAGGGAGAAGAGTAGGGGGGAAAGTACACAGCCCTGGGGTGATCCGGTGCTGATGCTAGTATAGTCTGAGACAGTCTTTCCCAGCCGCACATGCTGCCTCCGGTCCGTCAGGAAGTCGATGATCCACCTGCAGAGGGAGTCAGGCACGTTGAGCAGGGACAGCTTGTCCCGGAGCACAGCGGGGCGGATGGTGTTGAATGAGGAGCTGAAGTCCACAAACAGGATCCTGGCGTAGGTTCCCGGGGAGTCCAGGTGCTGCAGGATGGAGTGGAGGGCCAGGTTGACTGCATCGTCTACAGACCTGTTGGCTCGGTAGGCAAACTGCAGCGGGTCCAGGAGAGGGGTGGTGATGGACTTGAGGTGGGACAGGACCAGGCGCTCAAAGGACTTCATGACTACAGAGGTGAGCGCTACAGGTCTGTAGTCATTAAGTCCAGTGATCCGTGGCTTCTTGGGGACAGGGATGATGGTGGAGGATTTGAGGCAGGACGGCACGTGGCATAACTTAAGGGAGGTGTTAAAAATGTCTGTGAAGACAGGAGCCAGCTGTTTCGCACAGAGTCTCAGGGTGGAGGGAGACACGCCGTCTGGGCCGGGGGCCTTGCGCGGGTTCAGTCTGGAGAACTGTTTGAGCACATCCTGCTCACTGATGATAAGGGGAGGGGGGGAGGAGGGGGGGGGTGCCTTAAATGAAGTAGGGAATGTGGAGGCTGTGGAGCTGGAGGGAGGGGGGGAGTTGGACACAGATGACGAGGTGTCAAAACGGGCATAGTGTTGGGACAGTCTTTGACAAAGGGCTTTGTCATCCTGACCTTTAGGAGCCTTAGGTCGATAGTTGGTGATTTGCCTCAGTCCTCTCCACACGGAAGCCGAATCATTAGCAGTGAACTGCTGCTGGAGTCTCTCTGAGTATAGAGATTTAGCCCTCTTCAGCTCTCTGTTAAACCGGTATTTAACCTCCCTGTAGCAGTCCCTGTCTCCACTTTTCAGCGCTGCTTCCTTCTCCTTCCTGATCTGTCTGAGCTTAGCTGTGAACCAGGGTTTGTCATTAGAGTAACTCACCCTGGTGCGTGATGGAAGAATGTTCTCTTCACAAAAGTGGATATATGAGTTCACAGTGTCCGTGTACTCATCCAGATCATGCGTGGCTCCTTTAAGCATGCCCCAGTCAGATATTTCCATGCACGTTTCCAGCTTCTCCTCAGCATCACTGGTCCGTATCTTCGTAGCTTCGTAGCTACGAAGTTACTTTGTTACTTTGTAACTTTGAGTAAACTTGTTACTTTGTAACTGAGTAACTTTACTCAGTTACTTTGTTTCTCATTTGTTCTTGAATTTCTTTGGATCACAGCATGATGTCTAGCTTTTGAGGCTCTTTTGGTCTACTTCACTTTGTCAGGCAGGTCCTATTTAAGTGATTTCTTGAACTGAGAAATTGAACTCAGCTTTCCAAAGATGTGAAAAACCACAGTTAATTTATGTTTTAACTGGGGGGCAATCACTTTTTTCACAAAGGGCTATGTAGGTTTGGATTTTTTTTTTACTCTTTATAATAAACATCTTCACTTAAAAAACTGTATTTTTGTGTTTACTTGTGTTATCTTTGTCTAATAAATTTGTTTGATGATCTGAAACATTTAAGTGTGACAAACATACAAAAAACTGAGAAATCGACAAACACTTTTTCACACCACTGCATTGCACACACCACTAAGAGAGAGAGAAACAGCATTTCATTTCTCCTGTATGTCCTTTACGTATAGAAGTATTGACAAATAAAAATCTTTGAATCTTGATGATGTTTATGTTGTTAACACAGACCCACAGTTAGCAAACATGTTGCTCACCCTACCAGGTTTGTTCTGAAGCTCTGGCCAGGGAACACACTTTAAGTGTGAACTTTTCAGACTCCCTCATATTAGTTGGTGAACTCATTTCCTGAGCTAGAATATTATCCAGCTCTTTATTTAAAACGACATGTCATCAGCCCGTGACCATTTTCAGAGGGCATTGCTTTTCAATATCTGTCACATCCTCTCTGGAGATATCTGGTAAGTTTCTATTTACAGTAGGTGACTATTTATGCTGCTCTCTTCCCTTATCGGGTGCCTTAACTTCCTGTGTTTGGTCTGAAAGTCAAAACCTTTCTGAAGATTGCTTTCACACTTGGGCCAAAACCATCTATTTTTGCCAGACCAAATTTTGTCTGTTTGGTTCGAAAAAATTTAGGTCGCAACAAAATTGAAGTCTGAAAGTCCGGACCAAACGCATTTGCCCCCTACGTAACTTTATATTTCATATAGCGAGCGTTTTTCTGCGATAAGTCACTTTATTAATTTTGGCAGGAATAGTTTATTTAATATCTTAATAAGTTTTCAGTGCAATATGTAAATTTTACTTGAGATATTACAGTCTTATGCAAAAATGTACACACTCTTTGACACCTTGCATATTTTGCTGATTTTTTAAAATTGCTGTTTAATAAATTAATTGTGGGGTGCCTAAACTTTTTCACATTCTCAATTGCATATTTATTTGTTTACTTTTAATTTTGATGAATTTATGAAACTAAAAAGTAGCTATGCATATGCATCTTTTTCCATATATTACAGAGACCGTTTACATATTTTTCAATTGGAAAATACAGTATATGGAGTGGCAAGATTTTAGCATAAAACTGTAGTTTTTAACTGATATAACAGTTGTATACTTACTGAAAAAGTATTAGCACTTGTTAAAATTGCTGTAAAATTTTTTTTAAAGTCAATCCTATGAGTTATTTTGTCAGTGTAATGTCACTGATTCTGTGTAATGTACATATTTGTTAATATAGATTTAATCTGATAATTACAGAATTGCTGTTTAAATTTGAATGCCTCTGACATACTTTAACTGGCTGTGCTTATTCACACAAGCGCTCAGTGTTGCCCCATAATTCAGGATTTGGAGTAAAATTGATGTCATTTATAAACATACTGTATTAGAGGGTCTGATCTTTTATTTTCCATATTCACATAAAGTATTTTCATGAAACTTATCATATTCAGTAAAATCAAATTTTAGAAAAGAGAAGCTTACGCTTTGGGAAAATGAAGTGCAGTATATAAAAATGGAGACGTATCATTGTCATAATTCAAAGGGATGTGTGTCACCAGTGGTAATACCCCCTCAGATCCACAGTGTGGTGCTCAGTGACCACAGAGTGACAAAGCCGCCTTTCAGACACATCCTCCATGATTCCCATGATCGCCATGTGCTGCACATGGGAGCAGACGAGACTGACGCTGTCCTGACCCATCATTTCAAACCAAATTAGCACTTGATGAATTTCCCCTTTTTCTTATAACAAGTGCTCGTCTTGGTCGACGCGCAAATATCATCTGACAGGACGGCTCCTGCAACTCAAAGTAATGAAGGCAGCCCATCTCCCCCTGTTAGATGAGGTGCATAAATACAGACACAGCTCATTAATAATTCTGTCACACAGGTAGGCTACTGAGGAAATGGTGACACACTTTACAGCTCAAGTCCCAGAACTCATCAGCGACCGAGGCCCACTTAAACGTGTTTGCATGCTGTACCCTTTAAACAGCAGCAAAAGTCCTTGGTACTGATCCCCCCCCACAAAGACTCCCAGTTTTCTAAGTTGTATGCATGTGGATTCTTGTCACATTTTATCAGAATTATGTGTATTATGACACAGAATAAAGCAGCCACTTCTTCTATGTATTCATCAGTTTGAAAACTTAACCACTTCATACTTTTCCACCAAGGCTACAGGCTAATAAGGGCACACAAACAAGCTGCAAGAAGTAGTCAAGGTCAGGATTGCTCTTGAAACCATCTGCTATCTACTGAAAACCGCCCCCACCCCCCTGCGTGTAACGCACTGTTTTTCTTCAGAGACACAGGGCAAACATCTGTCTGCTATGCTTCCTCTCCCTCAACAGATTGAAAAGGAGTTCGGTCATCCCGTTAGTTCAGGACGGCGTGCGCCTAATAACGAGAGTGCCTTCGGTTCCTACGGCAGAACTGTCATCCAAAAGGAGTTTCACCACGAGAGCAGGGAGTTCAGTGTCTTAATCAAATCTACAGTGATTATGCAGAATATTCTGGACAGTTTTTAACACAGAGGTCAGCTCAGGTATAAGTCATTATCCCTCACTGATTTCCTTAATTAAATCATACCAGACACAAAGGAGGAGACGCTGATAAAGGGGGAAAAGAAGCTGAGTTTGAGGATGGATGTTAGCCTTAAAATAAGCAAGACTGTGCAATAAATGGGACTGGAAATATTGAGAAGTGCCAGATGTTTTGTTTAATCGCTGTATATTTAATCAGACAAACATTTGGCAATAAATCTGTGTCCTCTCAGTTGCAAAAATAATCCTTCTAGCTACAACCCCACTCCCCAAAATAGCACAGGGTTGAAGGTCTGGGAAAGCCAAGTGCCCAGATTTATCATGCGCCACTGCTCTGAACACTGCTCCGAGCACCTTGGGATGGTTACTACCCGACTGTCAACTGTGGCTGGGTGGTGTCGGGGAGGTTACTCTTGGCCGCGCCTAATGCAAAGTGTTGAGCGCATTAAACTTGCGGCGGTTAACCGTCAGTCACTTCAGCCTGACCTTTACTGGAGAGTGGAGCCCGAGGCGGGGTCCCATCCTCCAGCTGTGAGCGCGAGCCGGACACAAACAACTGGACGCCGTGAGTCATGAACCCTCATTGTACTGCACTGTAATTAGGGTGAAGGAATAAGGAAGCGTGGAAGCAAAGTACCGTGAGAGGAGCGGGGATGTGGGAGGGAAATAAATGCTAAGTCAAATAAGGAAACGAGAGAGAGCCGAAGTAAACACGTAGAGAGAGCAAGATATTGCTTGGGGCAAGGTTCCGGGCTGTTTTTGGTGTTATTTTGTTTATAGTGTCTGTCTTCATTCACGGGACAGCGTCCCCAGCGAGTCTGTCAGGGATTTTTTAATTCATGCACTAAGTAGGGAGAGTCCTGTGAGCGCGGGTCCACACAAACGCCCCCGGGGTTGCAGTAATTATCACCGCATGTGTAATCGCAAGTCACCAACCATTACTCACACAACACGTCACCTTTTGTCGCCTGCATTCCTCTTTTGTATCTTGGCCCGAAGTGCACATCGACAGTTAATGGCCTGAATTAAGAGACAGATATGACTGACTGGATCGATTATTGTGAAGTGTTAAAGGGCAGATTTTCTATTCCGGAGGGGCCTGTGTCACGTTGGTTATGAGGAGCTGTCTGCTTAGCTGATGCTTGGAGTAAAGGTTGCACCACAGTGGTCTCTGTCAGCAAGGCCAAGCACCTGCTGCAAACATACAGCTTTCTTATTCAAGTATTATCTCTCTGCAAGCACAAGGAGAGCATCTGTAGGAACACTAATCCTACACACAAAGCTCATTACTCTGGACGCACGTGGCTGAAAGTCTCAGCGATACAGTCAGCGTGAAAGCAAGCCTCTTCAGTTAATGTGCTTATTCCAAACATGCTATCTTATCATAACCAGCATGCATTTTTTTTTTCCTTTTAAAATTAAGTCCAGCTTCCCGATCCACTCATGCAAAGCAATCCTATCTGCCTCAGCATGCCTTAAATGTGAACCTAAACCCTCAACAGTACACAGGCATCTTTGATTATGCATGGGAAACAATTATCCAAATCTCTTCCTCTCCTACCGTCCAAAGCTACAGCCCCCTCACTGTCTTTTCCCTCGGTTTCTCTGCTGATGGAAGTAATATTAATGAACACATCCTGGATGCTTGTTAGGCTACAAGTTAATCCTTTTTTTCAGTGTCCATATTTGTCATCTCCAAATGGGCTCCCATAGGTCTGTGTGCTAGCTGCTATATGCTAAAAAAAAAGTAACAGAAACTTCAGAGACTGTCAGTCAGCTAAAGGAAAGACTCGGCGGTGGCTGGTTGGTCAGCTGGAAGATATGAAGACAGGAATGAGCATCGACATGTCTTCTGCTTACTCATGTTAGCGTCAGCATTACACTTCAGATCCTCTCATGACCAGTGGCCATTAGAGTGCTACACCAGGATGAATGCAATGTTTTTCTTGACGTCTACGGACATTTTTTTGTGTCCTTCCCCCTCATTTTTGTCCAGCCTTAAGTTGCTTTCAGGTACGGTGTGCACTATGCTCACAGAGCCGGGCAGGAGAGCACACACACTTAATCCCGCTCTGGAAAGTGATTTTGAGGAAAGAGCAGGCTATATGCTCAAATAAACTAACATTATATTGTACAAGTAGAAAATATTACATTTTCACTGCTGTTATACAGTGCTGAGAAAAAGTATTTGCTCCCTTCCTGATTTCTTATATTTTTGCATATTTGTCACACTTACAGTAAATGTTTCAGATCATCAAACAAATTTTAATATCAGACAAAGACAACCTGAATAAATACAAAATGCAGTTTTCAAATGATGATTTCGTTTATTAAATGGAAAAAAAAAACCTATCCAAACCTTCCTGGCTCTATGTGAAAAAGTAATTGCCCCCCGTGTTACATCATGAATTAACTGTGATTAACCACATTTTTTGGAAAGCTGAGTTCAGTTTCAGTAGCTACACCCAAGCCTGATTACTGCCAGACTTGTTGAATCAAGAAATCACTTCAATAGAACCTGTCTGACAACCTGAAGTAGGCTAAAAAAAATCTCAAAAAGCAACACATCCCACTGTGATTTAAAGAAATTCAAGAACAGATGAGAAACAAAAAACCAAAACAGCATCTAAAGAACTGCAGGCCTCACTTGTGGCAGTTTGGACACTGGTCCACGATGGAACAATAAGAAAGAGACTGGGCAAAAATGGTATCCATGGGAGAGTTCCAAGACAAAAACTGCTGCTGGGCAAAAAAACCCACAAAGACTTGTCTCACATTTGCCAGAAAACATCTAGATGATTCTCAAGACTGTTGGGAAAATATTCTGGGGACTGACGAGACAAAAGTTGAACTTTTTGGAAGACATGCGTCCTATTTTATCTGGCATAAAACTAACACAGAATTTCATAAAATGAACATCGTATCAACAGTCAAACATGGTGGTGGTAGTGTTATGGTCTGGGGCTGCTTTACTGCTTCAGGACCTGGACAACTTGCTCTAATTGACAGAACCATGAATTCTGCTCTCTACCAAAAAATGCTGAAGGAGAATGTCCGGCCATCAGTTCATGAAGCCCTCCAATGTGACTGAATTTAAAGAATTCTGCACAGAAGAGGGGGCAAAATTCCTCAACAGCAATGTAAAAGACTCATTGTCAGTTAATGGCACCAATGGTGGCACAACCAGTTATTAGGTTTAAGGGGCATTTAGGGGGCACTTACTTTTTCCACATAGAGCCAGGTAGGTTTGGATAGCTTTTTTCCCTTAATAACTGAAACCATCATTTGAAACTGCATTTTGTATTTACTCAGGTTATCTTTGTCTATCATTAAAATTTGTTTGATGATCTGAAACATTTACTCTAGGTGTAACAAATATTCAAAAATATAAGAAATCAGGAAGGGGCAAATACTTTTTCACAACACTATATGTACAACATTTAAGTCCAAATTGTTGAAAGGTGTCATACAGCTCAGGTAAGTGGGACACAGCCAAGGTCATCTCTCAATTTTCCTCCTCTTCCTGTTCTTTGAAATATGCCAGATCTGCCTGTAATTTGGGGGACCTGTCGTGATCTGAGCACGGGGGATTTCATTGTGCTCTGTCTCTTTGCCTTTTTGTTTTTCCTTATTTGTATAATATTGTATTTTGGAGTTCTTGGCCAGTGATGTTATTTCTAGTTTGTTTTCACGTATTTGGTATTGTACGATTTATTTTCCTGTTTACATTCAGTGTAGTTTTGTTATTTACATATTTGAGTTTTTTGTTTCCACTTTATTTTGCCAATGTCCTCTCTTTTCTTTCTCACTCTGGAGTTGCAGTTGTCAGGAGCACTTGTGGGCTTCTCCCTGGTTGTGGGTGGTGCTCCTGTCAAACTGTCATCTCCGTCTCCCCCCCTCATGACACAGCTGATTGTCATTTTCTCCCCAGCCCGCTCATGTGATTCACACTGGTGACTTTTTGTATTAATTGTTTCTAATCCTATTTAAGGGCTGTTATTTTCTTTTCTTGTTGCCGGAGTCTTAAGTTTTCTTCCCTCGTCTCCACCAGAACCCAGCCCTTGTTCTGGTGCAGTATCTCTAAGTTTATTTTGTATTTCGGTTTGAGCACTGTGTTGGTCTTTGTGTTTGCTTAATAAATTTCACTAACTGCAGTTCTGCGCGTGGGTCTCACCTCTCTGTCCTGAGGGGCAATTCATGACAGGTCCTTACAGAGGGCTGTGCCCAAGTTGAAAATATTTTAACTTAAAAAGACATGAAAGGGTTTAAGAGTAGAACACAGCACCCACCACATTCTACCAAAAGCACCATTAAAGCTGTTTAGTGGAAGAATATTAAATGAATAAGCTTTAATGTAAACTCTACCTACACTTCATTGTATGTGCTTTTATATACCTAGAGTCATGTGAAAAAATTAGGACACCCCATTAAATATTTAGTTCTTTATTAAGAAATGTTCACATATCTATGTCTAACCTTGTTTTTGTTTTTATTTGCACTTTTAACATTTATTTTAGTCATTTTAAGTGGGAATGAATGTGGTGGTGTCCTAAAAAAGATGGGGGGGGGGGGGGGTTGTCCTACCTCACTATTTGTTTAAAATTACATTTTACAGAAAATTTGAAAAAAAAAGTCTAAAAAGTAATTCATTTTTAATTGTTTATTTGTATTACATGAATCTCCCGGTATTTTTAACATTGATATTAAATATCCATATGTCAAAATATGTTAGAAAAAAAAAAAAAAACTCACAGGCTTACACAGGGCGTCCTAATTTTTTCACATGACTGTACATGTTATGTGAGCTATGCATAAGCACATTTGTCTTTTGGAAAAAAATAATTTGGATACAAATAGTTTCCCTTAGCATCCCCAAATTAGTTTAAAATATCTGTTGTCCACTAAATCAACAGTACTGGCTGCCTTTATATTGCAGGGGCATGGTGTTGGACTTCTCCACCCAGGGAACAAGGGACGGAAAGAGGAGGTGTCACAGGGGGGTATTAGATGGGACAGTAAGGACTATGCGCCCCCCCCCTCCCCCGGAGAGAGGAGTAAATGCCAGAGCCGCTGGGAGAAGAAGGGTGTGATAGTGGCACCGGCGTTATGTCATGTTAATGTGCCACACAATCCTTTGTTCAAACAACAATGTATTATGGTTGGAAGTTCCGGGTCTCGATGCATGGAAATAAAGATATAAAAGAGGAATGCACAGAGACCCGGGATTTTCTTTTGCTGTAAGTTATGTTGGAGGAAGAATAAAGTTTCTGTCATTCAGCTCGTTGCCTCACCTGCCTCCTTTCTCCACAATATAATCTTTATAACTACAGACATTATCATTTCTGTGTGACAACTCACCTTTGAAATCATTTTGTTGTTGTTGTTTGCGTTTTCTCTCGCTTTGTTTTTCTTTCTCTTTCCCTCTCTCCACCCCCCCACTCTGACCACTTCATATCCCCTCAATTACCTCCCCCATTCCCCCCGTCAGGTCTAGCATAACTACTACACAACTACTACAGTTCAAATAAAATATTAATCTTATTATACAGCAAGAGGAGTCTATAAATACTATTTATATACAGTATACATGTACTGTATTTCAAATGCATGCAGAGCTCCTTTTGACAAAGTGAATATGTCTGACACAGTAAGGCAATCAGATATCTGTTCTGCTTGTCAAGCTGCTGGACAGGACCGGTATAAAAAATGAAATCATTTATTGAAAGACATATTTATAGTCTGGTATCTAGGCTTTGGCTCTTTATGTTCCACAGTTAAAATGAATGAAATATAGGGGAAGGGATCCTAACAAAGTTCCCCAGAACTGCAGATGGATGCTGTTTGTGATAGAGTAAACCAACAAAACTGTGAAATGATTTGTTTATTTTACAAAGATATGCTAAAATAGTATGGACATATTTGTTGATACCCCTAAAGAGACTATTAATCCTTGCATGTTTCAAACTAAGGGTTTAATCTTAATTAACATCACAGGTGCCTTCAAGTTTTTCATCAGCTGTTCAGCCTATTTAAAGGAAGAAAATCATGCTACTTTGATATCACTGTGCACCACAAAGAACGTGGACAAGAGAGAACAAAGGAGAGCACTGTCTGAGGAGCTCAGAAAGAAGACTATAGATAACCATAATAAAGGTAAAGGCTATAAGACCATCTTCAAGCAGCTTCATGTTCCTGTGACCACAGTTGACAATGCTACATAATAAATGTTAACTGTGTATAGAACAGCCGTAAAGGGAAAAAAACCCCCATCAATTTGATACAGACTGTCAGGAACAGTAACAATAAATCACTGTGCCACATCAACCCTTCTAAGGTGCCTTCACACCAAACGTGAACGGGAGGCACAAATACATGCATAGTCAAAGGAAAGAGACGAGCACACACAAAATCACGCATTCGTGCATTCACGTCCGAGGGATACCGCTAGCTTTGAGATTCTGCCGTCACCGGAGTAAAAGTATCAACATTGGAGAGAAAGCTATTTTGAAAATGACACTGCCACTCACCTGAAGACAGAAGGAAGGGGAGCTCTTCAGCTGAATTGGGATGTTGGGGTTATTTACCCATGGATGCCTGCTACGGATGTGCTAACAAGGCTAGCAAGCTAGCAACAGAAACACCCATCATCTTGTAAAGTTTTGGAGATGGGGAGAACTTTTTCAGGTGAGCCCCCCGTCAGATAATGGATACCTAAGCATGATGTTATTTTGGGGATTTCCACAGCAGGTTGAACACTGCTGCAGAAGTTATAAAGGCAACTTTGCCTGTCTGCAGCTCACTCAGATGGTGAATTCATATCTATTTGTGTGTTTACATTGAGTTATAATGTAATTGTGCTGCATGAAAAATTCGCCCATTCGCATTTGGTGTGAAGGCACCTTTAGTCCTATAATTATGATATTTCGCCTGTTTTTCTTTTAATCTTTTTTCAGTAAATGTGTCAGAAAATGCCTTTTGTGTAAATATTTTGACCTTTTTTCCAGGAGAAATGTAACTTTCAATATTTGGCAGGTATTTGTCATTATTATATGTTATAAATGCTGAAAACAGTGTGTGATAACAAAAAAGAAAAAAAATAGATTTGAATTTTCATCAGGCTTCTCTTTATAAATATTTCAAATACACATGAACAAAACTTTTGAGATTACAAAATGAAAACTGAACCCATTTTACATCTTCTCAAACATGTTTGTCACACTCCAAAACTCTCACAAACAATACTAATACTATTTACAATACTAAACTATTATTTACATAGGAAACAACACTAAAACATCACAGAAGCTCTCCTCTCTCCTCTTTCCTCCTCTCCACCTGCTCTCCTGCTGTACTTACTCGTTATTTCACTCATGCAAGCAATCCTTGATTACCATAATGTACCATATATCAATGGAAAGTTCCACTTCTCAGCTTTCAGAATCCATTAGAATTACATCACTAGCGTGAATGATCGAGGAGTTACGGTAATTTGAATGAGGTGCTTCACTTTGCTTTGTCAGAGATGCAGTAGGACTTAAGCAGTAAAAATGAGACTCTTGATAACTTATTTCATAATAGTGCTGTGGCCTCTGTCTGTTTGGAAAATCATTCAAAAGTTATTGCATTGAAAGATATCATGACCGACATGCTTAGAGTTTACAACAGGGCAAAAAATTTGAACTGTTGCAGAAAAAGCAAACTATTTTTTTTAGAACTACTTCGGCCAAACTCACCAATAAACTAGAAAAGCAGTCAAAGTGCACATACACTACCGTTCAAAAGTTTGGGGTCACTTAGAAATTTCCTTATTTTTGAAAGAAAAGCACTGTTTTTTTCAATGAAGATAACTTTAAACTAATCAGAAATACACTCTAATATCTAATATACATTGCTAATGTGGTAAATGACTATTCTAGCTGCAAATGTCTGGTTTTTGGTGCAATATCTACATAGGTGTATAGAGGCCCATTTTCAGCAACTATCACTCCAGTGTTCTAATGGTACAATGTGTTTGCTCATTGTGTCAGAAGGCTAATGGATGATTAGAAAACCCTTGTGCAATCATGTTAGCACAGCTGAAAACAGTTTAGCTGGTTAGAGAAGCTATAAAACTGACCTTCCTTTGAGCAGGTTGAGTATCTGGAAAAAATTATTATTTCAAATACAAATCATTATTTCTAACCTTGTCAGTGTCTTGACTATATTTTCTATTCATTTTACAATTCATGGTGGTAAATAAGTGTGACTTTTCATGGAAAACACAAAATAATTGTCTGAGTGACCCCAAACTTTTGAACGGTAGTGTACAGTATATATTTATAGTAATATGTACATATGTATACTAGCTGTTCTTGTTTTTTTCTTGCCTTCTGATTGTTGCTCTGAGTGTTGCTATCCCTGTGCTGTTGCAATCCTGGAATTTCCCCATTGTGGGACTAATAAAGGCTTATCTTATCTTATCTTATCTTATCTAATGCATTTATTTAGGGACTGCATTGAACATCATGTAAATCAGGGGTCCTCAAATGTTTTTTGCCAGGGGTCAGCCATTGCTTTTTTCCAGTGTGCCGGAGCAGTGCCAGTATGCTGCATGGGTGGATATTTCATTTTTTATGTTGGCAGGGACAATAAACAGAACATTTTCTCCAAAGTAAATATCAAGGGGACACTATAAGTATTATTGTTGTCAGTCACAAATTTATGAGAAAGAATGTACACATGTACACTTATGGGGAGAAAAAAGCTGCAAATTTACAAGAAAAAAAGTCAAATTTATAAGAAAGAAACTTGGAAATTTACAAGAAAAAACTGAAAATTTACAAAAAGTCAAGTTTACCAGAAAAAAGCTGTAAATTCATGAGAAAAAAAATGTAAATTTACAAGAAAAAACACTAATTTTTTGAAAAAGGTTACAAGAAAAAATTGCAGATTTATGAGGAAAAAGTGGCAAATTTACAACAAAAAAGTTTTACATTTACAAATAAATGTAGTAAATTAATGAGAAAAAGTTATAAATTTATGAGAAAAGCTGCACATTTTAAAGCCCCGACTCCCTTGACAATGAGTGCAGTCTTTAAGCTTCAGTGGCAGCAAGGCCATATTGATGGTAGTGGTCAGGCTACCACCAAATCGGTCAAATCTGCTGTTTGAACGAAGTGATCACAAGCACAGGTGTCGCTCAATGTGCACGCACATAACACTGAAGGCAGCGCAGCAAAGTTGGTCAGCACAGAGAAGGGAGTATATTAAATAAAGGTGAAATAAAATAAACAGTAACGTAGTCCTTCAGCCAAAAACACAGAATTTCTAACATGTAAATATCAGACCGGTCTGTCTGACGGTGGCTCTCTGACCCAGGATTTACACTGACACTGGATGCAGTGCATTACAGCTGCGATCCGGCCTGCGCATATAGCTTCCATTCTCGTCAATTTTCTAATCCCCACCTGGTCCGGACCACTGCGGAACGAATCTGGCTTGTCAGATTCGGTTTGCTAATGAAACACAACAAGTCTGTTTTTGATGGATGCCGGATTCAATCTGCAAGGAAATCCCGTGGTATCGCACAGTATTTAATAGCCGTTTGTTCATTAAAAACAATTTAAGGATTGTCCATTATTTTCTGAGGTCTACTCTTCCACCACTGTGTCAGAGAAGGGAAGAACTTGACTTAACATACAAACACTTCATAGAATTAAAATTAACAGGCTACTTACATTTTGTTTAGAGCCCAAAAATCCAGGTGGGGAGACGCTACATCACACTTCCCTGTTGTTATCACATGATCACGAGTGGTTAATCTCGGTCACTCGTTGGTCTTTCTCAAAATCTCGAGTTATTTTGTATAATTCTCACGTGATCTTGTATTTCATCCATGCTGCTGCAAAATGCAAATGGAGCTGGTAGGGATGAACGCAAGGGGCAATCCGCACTGCATCTGCAATGCACCGCATCCAGAGTCTGCAAATTCTGGGTGACTTTCATTTTTGCGTCATGTTTGGATCACTGGTCCGTATTATCAAAAAGGCTTTGGGTCCAGAGGGACGACACTCTGGGTTCGGATGCAGACCGGGGTCTGCTATTTGAGGAGCCCGGATGTAAATGAATAATGAATGCTTGTGTTAAGGAAGCAGGTTGGTAAGGAAACACTAAAGATTTCATAACAATATTTCATAAATATTTAAGTGGGGGGGGGGATTCATGACTTTATGTTACAGGTAGGTTCTTCCTTCAAAGGCAGAAAAAAATGCCCAGAAGCTTCTGTATGTTTACAACTGACTGAATAATCCTCAACTAAGCTTTCATGAACTATGACATTTGTCACTCAGTCAGATATGAAAATATAAGTATTAGTCAGTGTATACAGGAAACATCAGTGTGCAACTTATGAAACTGGCCTTTGGATCAATGCTTCCTTCTTGATATTTTTAATGAAATGTATGTTTTTTATGCTATAATTGATTAATGAACCACAATTGTAATGCAAAGTACAATATCTGGCCTTTTGCATCGTTACTGAGGTGAACATATTAAAATGGGAAGTAAGAGCGCCACAGTTCAAACTAGAGGGCACAGAGAGCCAAGACTCCATCTGTACCTCCCTCCCTCCCTTTGACCGCCTGTACTGCTGTCCATTGTGAGATAGGGCCTTAGTGAACACACATCATATTCATCCAGCAGATTCATCCATAGCCCATGGGACACCTTTGGTGAAATTTTCTTCAAAATCCATCAAGTAACTTTTGCATAATCCTGCTAAACCATTACGGGATCGAGCCTTGGTGGAGGAATGCACTCTTGGATCACCAAAATCTAATGGGTTCACCCATAGCCCACGGGACACTTCTGCTGCCAATTTCATCAAAATCCTTCAGTAGTTGTTGTGTAATCCTTCTGCACATAAACAAACAAGGGCCTAGGCAGAGGTATGCACTCTTGGACCACCCCCAAAATCTAAAGGGTTCATCCTTTGACCAAGGGCCGCCTTTGGTGAAAATTTAATCAAAATCCACTGAGTAGTTTTTGCATAATCCCTCTAACAGACAGACAGACAGACCTGATTCCATTACCAGCTTGGCAGAGGTAAAAAAAAAAATATAGTGTAGCCACCTGCAAACAAAAGGTGTAGACACACTCCAAATTTGTACATACACACATATGCACCTGTCCACAGACACCCATTTGCCCGCACACACAGCTTGTCAAAGCCAGTTGAGCCCTGTGCACCGACTGATTCACAGCTCTGTGTTTCTTTGCCTTCTGAACCCAGGTTTCTAATCAGAGAATTAGCCACAGTTTCTCCTGCCAAAATCCACACAGTAATCCATCTCACTTTGTCCACACTGTGGCTCATGCCCCACTACAGCATTTGTCAGCATGCATGAAAGAGAGAAGGGGACAGCGAGGGATCTTGGAAGCTGGAAGAAATGTGATTTCCTATATCCTGGGTGGCTTTATTAAAGCCTATTAGGAGCACAATGACAAACATTTAATTTCTGCCTTGTTGTTTCCATAAAAGAGCCATGCACTTTTACTCCGGGTTGATATATCCCAGCTCTGATGCATCTATGGCTCAGTCAAAAAAAAATCTTGCTGTTGTAGTATGAATGGGTGTCTGGGTGCTCCTCTGCTCCCTGTTATGGATGCCTCTGTTGAGCACTGGGTCAGGCTGTGCATTCAATGTCCGGCCCAGTCTCTCAGAGCGTGATTAATGAGAGAGAAGATGGACGACCAGGCTGCATTCTAATCACCCACAAGGACGAGAAAAGATGTGAGAAGGAAGAAGGAACGGGACTGAGAGTGGAAGGGGAAAGAAATGGATTGTATTGATAGCACAATTTGTGTTAAGTGTTTTTTGCTCACATTAAAGCCATTTACTAAAATGGAGCTGCACACGTACGTATACACACATGCTCAGATGAGCTGAATATTCTTATAGACTCAAAATCAAACACGGGGACATGAAAGATATGGAGAAGGCCAGATGGGGTTTGCTTTGGCACGGCTCGGCCCACTGGATCAGGAGGAATTGGCCCATCTAGTTGCATGCTGCAACACCCACAGGGCCTCTCGCTTATGAGTGTTCATGCTTCTAAACCGAGCACTCAAAATATAGTTAGTGAACTGTGCAGTTATTGTAGACATAGTTGGAATTATCTATGCAAATTTCAAACCCAGGACGGTGCTGTGAATACTAATGGTGGAGAGAATCATAACAGCCAGGTAGGGAAGGTGCAGGAGGATTGGTTTGGATAGACATTAAAGGGAAAAAAAATCCCCAAGTGGATATTCCCTCACAGTATAAAGCCTTTGATATTCATATCATTAAAGGAATTACAAGTTTTTTTGTTTAGATTTTTTGTAAAATCCCCTGTGCCTCATGTGCTCATGGGAGTTAAGATATTTCTTCTTTTTCACAGATTGCCTTTGAATCACCCTATTAAAGGACGATTTGAGAGGGAAGCTTCTCTGCTTGCACACTCTGATACCAACTATCACATTAAGGTGAAAAACTTTCAGTCATATGGTGGCCCTTAGAGCTTGTTCCACTGCAGCTTAAGGAAACAACTGGAAAAACAAAAATCAAAGAAAGAAAAAAAAAATCTTTGGCAAACTGGCACTGCGTAATGTAGGTGCTGCAAAGACATCACGACACATGCCACTCCAGAAACACACTGCATCTTTATCAAAAATGGTGACAGAGAGGTGTGACAAAGCTAGAGAACACAGCAACAAAAGCGGGTACGACTGAGTGATGGACCACAAAATATGGTGTGACCACAAAGGTTTCACTTCCCTGCAGACATCTGTTTAATTTAAAAGAAATCAAACACATACATAATGTACATGCAACATGTGTAATTGTATAAGTTATGTAAATAATAAAAAGATGCATATGGAGCTGGAGTTGCATATGCCATAACTTTTTTTGATGGCAACTAATAGTGTTGTGAAAAAGTATTTGCCACCTTCCTGATTTCTTATATTTTTGCATATTTGTCACACTTAAATGTTTCAGATCATCAAACAAATATTAATATTAGACAAAAATAACCCAAGTCAATACAAAATTCAGTTTTTTTTTTTAACAATGATTTCATTTATTAAGGGAAAAATGCTATCCGAACCTACCTGGCCCCATATGAATTGCCCCCCTTGTTACATCATGAATTAACTGTGTTTAAGCACATTTTTTGGAAAGCTGAGTTCAATTTCACAATCCACACCCAGGTCTGATTACTGGCAGACCCGTTGAATCAAGAAATCAGTTAAATAGAACCTGTCTGACAAAGTGAAGTAGGCTAAAAGATCTCAAAAAGCAACACATCACGGTCCGATCTAAAGAAATTCAACAACAGAAGAGAAACAAAAACCAGAACAACATGTAAAGAACTGCAGGCCTCACTTGCCTCAGTTTGGACACTGGTCCAAGATTCAACAATAAGTGAAGTCAAAGTCAACTTCATTGTCAATTCTGCCTGCCATATGTACAGCACATACAGAGAATTGAAATTACATTACTCTGAGAGCCATGGTGCAGCAAGGTAAACACTACTGTAAGAAATATGAATATAAAGTGTATGTCACGTGCCGAGCCAGCTTGGCTTTCCCCGGCTCGGCCTCTATCTCTTTGTGGGGTTGGCTTTGCTGGTTATGGGTTTCTTGATGTATTCTTGTACTTATTCCATGCCTCTAGCCACTGCCTGACCAGCAGCTGTTAGTCAGCATCTGTCATCACCTTTCTCTCATGCTGCTGACAGGCTGCCGGCGTAGCCACGCCCCCTCACTCTCCTTCTGGCTCATCAGCTGTTCCCAGTCCCCGGTAATTATCTGTCCGTGCCTCGCCCAGGTGATTCCTATTTGTCACGCCAGCGGCATCTGTATTAAAGGAACTCTTCGCTAGACAGACGCCGCTGGATTATTGTACGTGTTAGATGGTTTCTCTCTGCCGTCAACCGTCATGTCACTAAGGACTGTCTGTGTGTCTTGGATTCTCGCTGTGACGACTCGGTCTGCCCACCCACTGTGAGTAACTGCCTGCGCGCTGTTCCGCCGTTGTTTTCCTCCTCTGTGTGTGTAGGGCAACCTTGAGGGCGCTAACAAGGATCCAAGCTGTTCTGTGTCTGTATGTTAAGTTGTGTGTTAATAAATGTGTGTGTGGTGTAACCCAGCATTTAAGTCCTCGTCTTTTTTCTCCCCTCACCGTGCACTGTTGGAGAAGTGCACGGAGAGCTCATGACAGTGTAACATCTAACACCAAACATTAAACATTAAACATCAAACATCAGTGCAAAGAAAACCAAGCCACCAACCAGACCCTAATTAAAAATACTAAAGGTGTACAAAATAACTAAATACAATAAAAATTAAGACAGCATGTAAAGACTTAAGGCATATATCAGGCCACATAGAGGGTTAAATTGGCATCAGTGGGTACGTCTTTGGTTTATATCATTAATAGTTCACTTGAATCTGGTTATGTACCCTCGTATTTTAAACATGCAGTTGTGCAGCCACTTTAAAAAAAAACCTAACCTTGATCCATCTGTTTTTAAAAACTTCAGGCCAATTTCTAAGCTTCCTTTTATTTCTAAGCTTTTAGAAAAAGTTGTTGCCAAGCAGCTCACTGACTTTCTGATTGAACATAATATTTTTGACAAATTTCAGTCAGGCTTTAGTCAGAAACACTCGACAGAGACCGCTCTTCTGAGGGTGTCAAATGATATTTTAATGTCATCAGACTCTGGCAAATGCTCTGTTTTAGTGTTATTAGATCTTACTGCAGCATTTGATACTATTGATCATTTTATTTTGTTACAAAGGCTTAGAGATTGGGTAGGTATTTCTGGAAAAGCTCTGGATTGGTTTTTCTCCTACCTTTCTGGTAGGAGCTTTTCCGTGGCTGTTGGCTCTTATTCAGCTGACTCTGCTCCTTTAACATGTGGGGTGCCTCAGGGTTCTATTCTGGGTCCACTTTTATTTGCCCTATATATGCTGCCACTTGGTTCTATTATCAGCAAATTTAAAGGTGTGTCTTATCACTGCTACGCTGATGATTTACAGCTACTTTTTTCTTTTAAGCCTGACCATGTTGACAATTTAAAAATTATTCATGATTGTCTGTCTGCAATCAAGGACTGGATGTCTAGTAACTTTTTGCAACTTAATGCTGATAAAACTGAAGTCCTTATTGTAGCACCTGATAATCTAATTCCTAAGTTGGTTAATAGCATTGGTTCATTAAGCTCTAACGTACGGTCTAATCTAAAAAGTCTTGGTGTCATTTTCGATCAATTGATGAGTTTTGATCAGCATGTCAAATCTCTGACCCGGAGTTGTTTTTTTCCACCTTAGGAATATATCCAAAATTAGGTCATTGGTTTCCTACACTCAGTTAGAAATCATTATTCATGCCTTTGTTTCTTCACGTTTGGACTATTGTAATGCTGTTTTTACATGTCTTAGCAAATCCTCTTTACACCGCCTACAGTTAGTCCAGAACGCTGCTGCAAGATTACTAACTAGGTCCAGTAGATTCTGTCATATCACTCCTGTTTTGGCCTCCTTGCATTGGCTTCCTGTAAATTATAGAATTGATTTTAAAGTTCTTGTTCTTACTTACAAAGCCATTCATGAAGAGGCACCTTTTTATATTAGTGACCTGCTCTCTCTACACCAGCCCAGCAGGTCTCTCAGGTCTTCTCATCAGAATCTATTGATAGTTCCTAGTACTAGGCTCAAAACCAAAGGCGATAGAGCCTTTGCTGCTGTTGCTCCCAGACTGTGGAACTCCTTGCCTTTTGAACTTAGATCTGCACCTTCCATTGGTGTTTTTAAGAAGCAACTAAAGACCCACCTTTTTAGCCTGGCTTTTTAACTATGTGCCGATTGTATTTTTATGTGCTTTTACTGTCTACTTTGTTTTACTGTTTTATGTGCCTGTGTTTTTATTTTGTTTTTTACCATGTTAAGCACTTTGTGACTCTGTCTGTGAAAGGTGCTCTATAAATAAACTTATTAAAACTTATGTAGTGCAAAGAGAGCAGTCCATTGGTGCATAAAGTGACTGATGCAGCCCTGAGATCAGTGTGTGTGCGTGTGTTGCAGTGGACAGTTCCTGGATGACAGAGTTCAGTTTTTGAAGCTCCTGAAATCAGTGTGTACATGTGTGGAGTGAACAGTACCTGAGGATGGCAGAGTTCAGTTGTTGAAGGGGGGAGGGGGGAGTAGTCAGAGTCCAGGATTCGTGAGTATGTGGGGCAGAAGGGGGAGAAGGAGCAGATCAAGGAAATAGTTGAGCTTCCTGACAGCCTGGTGGATGAGGCTGTCCTTGAGTCTGCTGGTCCTGGCCCGGAGACTCCGCAGCCTCCTCCCTGATGGCAGCAGACTGAAGAAGCTGTGTGATGGGTGCCCTGGATCACCTGCAATGCAGTGGGCTTTGCGGGTGAGGCTGGTGCTGTAGATGGCCTCAAGGGAGGGGAGAGAGGCACTGACAATCTTCTCAGCTGTTCTCACTATGCAATGGACGGTGTTGCGGCAGGATGTGGTGCAGGCGCTGCACCACACGATGATGCAGCTGTTCAGGGTGCTCTTGATGGTGCCTCTGTAGAAGGTACACATGATGGGGACCAGGGCTTTGGCTCTTCTCAGTTTGTGGAGGAAGTAGAGATGCTGCCGAGCTTTCTTGGCCAGTGATACAGTGTTGGTGGTCCAGGAGAGGTCCTCTGTAATGTGCACATCCAGGAACTTGGTGCTGCTCACCTTCTCTACAGCAGCACCATTGATGGTCAAGGGAGCATGCTGGGTGTGCACTCTTCTGAAGTCCACAACAATCTTCTTTATCTTCTCCATGTTCAGAGAGAGATTGTTGTCTCCGTACCACATGGCCAGGCAGCTCACTTCGCTCCTGTAGTTTGTCTCGTCTCCTCTGTTGATGAGACCCACCACAGTTGTGTTGTCCGCAAACCTGATGAAGAGGCTGGAGCTGTATGTCAGTGTACAGTCAACACCAACCAACACCAAGAAATGAACTGGGAAAAAATGGCATCTATGGGAGAGTTCCAAGGTGAAAACAGCTACTGACCAAAAAGAACACAAAGGCTCATCTCACATTTGCCAGAAAACATCTTGATGATTCCCAAGACTTTTGAGAAAATATTCTGTGGATTGACGAGACAAAACTTGAACTTTTTGGGAGGCGGGCGTCCCATTACATCTGACATAAAACTAACACAGCATTTCATAAAAAGAACATCATACCAACAGTCAAACATGGTGGTGGTAGTGTGATGGTCTGTGGCTGCTTTGCTGCTTCAGGACCTGGACGACTTGCCGTAACTGATGGAACCATGAATTCTGCTCTTTACCAGAAAATCTTGAAGGAGAATGTCTGGCCTCAAGCTCAAGGCCCTCAATGTGGCTAAATTAAAACAATTCTGCAAAGAAGAGTGGGACACAATTGCTCAACAGTGATGCAAAAGACTCATTGCCAGTTATCACCAATGCTTCACTGCAGTTGTTGTCGCCAAGGGGCAATTTAAAAAAAAAATTGTATTTACTTGGGTTATCTTTGTCTAAAATTAAAATTAGTTTGATGATCTGAAACATTTAAGTGTGACAGCAATGTAAGAAATCAGTTAGGAGGCAAAATACTTTTTCACAGCACTGTATGCATAAGAAGTTGATGTACAAAATGGACCAAAGACAACACATATACCTGCCCTACAATGTATTTGCAGCCGCTCTTTAAGTAGCACTCCTTGCACATTCTCCTTGTACCTGTCCCTGCTTATTCTTCTCCTCCTTCACCATATAGCTTACTCTCTGTGTCCTGTGCTGCTTGCTATGCATCATGTTGGCCCAAAATGACGATTGATTGCAGTGCCACAGCTTTTGTAATCCGCTTAGGATGGATTTTGCATCTAAATCACTTTATTATTTATGTTCCTAACTCTTGCCAATGCCATTTGGAAGCACTTTGATTGGTGATCCATCAAACATTATCCTTCACTATGGTCATTAATATTGTAATGGGATGGACCTTCACCATGAAACTTCCAGGTGGAAGGGAATGCAGATCTCTTCAGGGAGGGTCAGACTACTTAAAATATGAGTCAACAGAAAAGGGATTATCAGGTGTACTTGCTACCAGGCAGACTCTCAAGAGATTTAGTTAGTGGTCCCTTTCTCTGCTATCAAACACTCTCTATTCCCCTCAAGTCTTCTGCTTGCAGCCTGCACAGCAGTTTGTATCGTCATACATGGCCTTTCTTAGAAAATATTTGCTGTTATTCTTGCATTGTCCTTTTCCATCAGGACTTCAATCACGACCTGCCAATCTCATGAATCTGCCGCTTCCAGGCGAGTACACTGCTACGTCAGAACACAGTTAAAATAACCACCTCTCTAGCTGAAAGAAAAACAAGGAAAGGTACACAATTATCTTACCAAATAAATGGTTAAGAGTGATATGAAAAGGAAATATGATATCCTGAAAAAGTTTCAAACCTTAATTTATTTTTTGTGCGAGAGAGTATTTAAAGCTCCCATTCACTAAAACATGGTGTGTTTGCTTTAAGATTTTAAAATGTTTCTTGGGTCATATGACTACAGCAAAAATATAAAAATCTCTCTTCATTTAGAAATAATTATATTTTAACATTTTGACAGAATGGGCAGAAGCCGCTTTTGCTTCTTTTTTGGTTTCATTTCCCCAGCTCACTAATAATGATCCGGTCTTCATTTACAAGTTTACCATGCTGAACATCACTGTCACAACACCATCGCCCCCACCCAGAGTTTCAGAGCCAAGGTGTTAGCTTCATAGCTAACAGTGCGGCTATGGTGTTAGCTTATGTTCTTTAAATTCCAGTCACCCTAATAGCCATCCCTGTTTCCACCTGATTTTCTAATCCACAGTTGATAATACAGTGGTGTGAAAAAGTTCAATTTTCTAGCCATTTCTAAAGCTTTGGGACTCCAGCGAACCACAGTGAGAGCCATTATCCACAAATGGCGAAAACATGGAACAGTGGTGAACCTTCCCAGGAGCGGCCGGCTGACCAAAATTACCCCAACAGCGCACCGACGACTCATCCAAGAGGTCACAAAAGAGCCCACAACAACATCCAAAGAACTGCAGGCCTCACTTTCCTCAGTTAAGGTCAGTGTTCATGACTCCACCATAAGAAAGAGACTGGGCAAAAATGGCCTGCATGGCAGAATTCCAAGCCAAAAACCACTGCTGAGCAAAAAGAATATAAAGGCTTGTCTCAGTTTTGCCAGAAAACATCTTGATAATCCCCAAGACTTTTGGGAAAATACTTTGTGAACTGATGAGACAAAAGTTGAACTTTTTGGAAGGTGTGTGTCCCATTGCATCTGGCATAAAAGTAATACAGCATTTCAGAAAAGAAACATCATACCAACAGTAAAATATGGTGGTGGTAGTGTGATGGTCTGGGGCTGTTTTGCTGCTTCAAGACCTGGAAGACTTGCTGTGGTAAATGGAACCATGAATTCTGCTGTCTAGCAAAAAAATCCTGAAGGAGAATGTCTGCCCATCTGTTTGTGACCTCAAGCTGAAGCACACTTGGGTTTTGCAGCAGGACAATGATCCAAAACACACCAGCAAGTCCACCTCTGAAGGGCTCAAGAAAAACAAAATGAAGACTTTGGAGTGGCCTAATCAAAGTCCTGACCTGAAACCTACTGAGATGCTGTGGCATGACCTTAAAAAGGCGGTTCAGACTCGAAAACTCTCAAATGTGGCTGAATTACAACAATTCTACAAAGACGAGTGGGCCAAAATTCCCCCACAATGCTGTAAAAGACTCATTGCCAGTTATTGCAAACGCTTGATTGCAGTTGTTGCTGCTAAGGGTGGCCCAACCAGTTAGTAGGTTTAGGGGGCAATCACTTTTTCACACAGGGCCGTGTAGGTTTGGATTTTTTTTCCCCCTTAATAATAAACACCTTCATTTAAAAACTGCATTTTGTGTTTACTTGTGTTATTTTTGTCTAATATTTTAAATTTGTTTGATGATCTGAAACATTTAAGTGTGACAAACGTACAAAAAAATGAGAAATCAGGAAGGTGGCAAACACTTTTTCACACCACTGTATATCTCACGTAATTCTGGCTCATTTTGTTATGTTTTCAATGTGATGCTACATCGAACTGTTAGCATTAGCTTAGAAAGTTGGTCAGTCAAACACATTAGAGCTCACCTCAGTGGGAAGAAGCTGACAGACAGGCTGCCTATCTAACAGTCAGTCTGACTAGTTTTGATCTATATTTTCTATAAATTCTATTTACCCTCACTGGAGTCCTTGTTTATCTACCAACACTTGACCATATACGTCATTCTCAGACATTATTTTAGTTTATTTCAGTAGAATTTGTTTGTTATTTCTGACTGGTACCAAAGGCAGATAGCTGATATGTTCTCTGCGTATTGTACTATAGGGACCTGTCATAACTACTTGACCACTAAAACCACACACTCTTGTTCACCAGTGATGCAGTATTTCAGTCTTTAGAATGAATTTATGTTAGCTGGCTCAGGCTTGCTACAAGCAAGTATTAGCAATAGTGACAAAAGAGGGAGGGTGGGGTTAACTGGGGCTCATGAGCATTTAAAGAGACATGCACTGAAACAGTTATGAGGTAGGCTGAAAAAAGATGCTACACAATGATGCTGCAATAATTAAATAATCAAAGTCAGTTTGACCAAAGTATGTCACAAACATTTCATTGAGACCTGGGGAAACTTATCATGTGGGGAAAAAAACAACAGTGAATTGGACCTTTAATGTTAAGATAGGATGTTTCACCAGGGAAGTTCTGCATGAAGGTTTGGAAGGTGAACAAATGCTGGGACAGCTTAGTTTGTATCCACAGAGTCCACTGAAGAATGATGACATTGACATACAGAGGATAGATCGCAATGGGTCAAGAAGGCAACTGCTCAGATGCAACTGAAATTATCATGTCATAAGGAGTTCCTCCACACAGCTTTTCACGGGAGGGGAGGCAACATACAACAGCAAAAACAACTAAGACTTAATGTTCCTCATGCAACAATTGTTTGCCTAAAAGGGTTGAAGGGGTGTCCGGTGAGAGATTTTACTCCGACTGTAGAAAAATGACAACTGCTCTTCATGCTGAAAGAGTGATTTCGACTTCAGTCCTGCATGATATAAAACAGGCAACATCCTAATAACGTCAGTTTAATTGGTGTCACCTGTAGTTTTAAACTGAGAAGAAAATGTCCCTCTTGTACCAAAGTTTTGAAAACAAAAGAACTAAAAAATTGTGTAGAATTTGATTAAAGGCTCTGTTTGCAAATCTGGAAAAATTTGCTTTGATGATACCCGTGACAAATAAATGAACTAAAGGCTATTCCCAATATTCATTCATGTCACAGCTTCAGCTGCTTAAATCCCACTTGGAGATCTTTCCAAAAATTAATGGAGAACAAGGTGTGCAGTTCATTCATTGGCTACATGACATTAAAAGCAAAGTTTATCTAAGGCTGTTCTCTAACAAAAAATGTTACTAAATTGATATGAAATGTCATATGCCTTACAGCTGCAATCTGTGTAAAGTAGACCCTCACCGAACCCTAACCACTTCCTAATCTTAACCAAGTGTTTTTAGGACATGACCTACCCATCATGCTAAATATAAACAAATAAAAATGTGTGTTTAATGTCTAAAGGATGTTAATTGAAATACCAGAAGTAAGCCACCAACCAGAAAGTGAAAGTAAACACAAATAGCAGAGCAAGGGGTCTTGAAACTGCCAAATATACCATCTTTGGCTTTGTACATTTGGCTGTTTTCTGGGGATGGGCACAAACAACATATTACATATCAGTAGCGGGATGTGAATTTTTCAGCAAGAAATACTGGCTGGCTGTCCAATGGTTTCTGTACTGGAAGCTGCAGCAATGTCATTTAAAATGTTCCTAATAAAGTTTTCCACAAACAAACAAAACAAAACAAAAACCTACAGTGATGCCATGCTGCACAGTTTAAACCAGTGGTGGTTGAAGTCAAAAAACAGCACATTCATTAACTGCACCTTCTATTTCTTGCCTCAAATGTTGTGAGAAACACTTTTTGTTGGTTTGTTTAAAACATATCAGACAAAGTTTACTCGTATTCTGCCATCTTGTCCTTCAGCTGAACTCTGGTGAAAGACTGCTGACAACCGGCCAGTCAGGTGCACCCTTTGTGTTCTCAGCAGCAGAACAATGAGAATTTTTCCTCTGGGACAGAGCTCTTTGGCTATTGGTTTTCAACAGTGTCATATATTATTACATAGATAAATGTATATATAAGGACTAGACAGGACATGGCTAGCCATTAGGCTAGACGCAATCAGCCTAATGTGGCCACCACATTGATTTATTAAATAAATACAATGAACAGCTGTTTGTGTGTCTGTTATCACAGTGCTGCAGGTGCTGTCAACCAATATAACTAATGCCAGAACATGGCGTTTTCTACTCAGTAATGACACCAAATTTGCAACATTTACTCAAAAAGTTGTGACGTTTCTTAGAAATTTTAAACTTTTTTCCTGTAAATTTTCAACTTTTTTTCTCATAAATTTGCAACTTTTCTGTCCAAAAGTTTGCAGTTTTTGTCTTATGAATCTACAATTTTTTTTCTTGTAAAGTTGCAGTTTTTTCCTCTAAAATTTCAACATTTCTTGTACAACTTTTTCTCAAAAATTTGTGACTTTTTTTCCACATAATTTTTTAAACTTTTTTCTTGTAAATTTTCACCTTTTTTCACCTTGTAAATGTGAAACTTTTCCCATAGATTTGTGAGTCTTTTCTTATAATTTTGCATTTTTTTCTTATAAATTTTCAACTTTTTTCTCAAGAATTTGCAATTTTTTCCACTGTAAATTTTTAAACTTTTTTTTTTTCGTGTAAATTTGCAGTGCTCATTTGGATGCTGGTTAAATTCTTATTCTGTGTAATTAAATTGTAGTTTGCGACTAATTAAATTTTAAAGTTATCATTATCATTACCATATCTTTCCACCTTTATTTTTTGCAAATTTGTAATTAATTTGCATTTATAGATTTGTACCTTATGCCACACCCTAAACCACACCTGGGGTTCCACACAGCGATTGGCCTAGAGCAGACAGGAGTGAAGATCTTTCGTTGCTGCCATTCGTGCCAGGAGGCGTCATGGGCATGACAGATTGCCTGACCTTATGCTAAATTGGAGAATACCCCCATCCCCTTTGTTAAAAAGTAATAAATCACCTACTGAGTAGAACCAAGAGAAAAGCTACGAAATGAAGAGAGTAGACTATTGGGAATATTATAATAGATCCCCATGGAACAAAGAATGCAGGGTGTAAATGTAGGTCACTGATATTGATAGTGTTTAGACCAGCAGAGAAGGCCTTGCTGGCCCGTTATCATATTTGAAGACTTTTTTTCCCCCCCAGTTGCAGTTTTTACTTTCTGTATTAGGAGGAATGTTTGAACATTTCATGGCTGAATATGTACATATGTGTCATTACTGTAGATGCTGCCCAAACTGTGGTGGTAAGAGGTTTCTATAGTGGCTGCATAAAGACATTTAAGTGCTTCAGCGCAAAAGCAAAAAGGAAGACAACAGTAGATTTTATGTCCTCTCTCTGTGCTTGTGTGATATGAGAAATTCTTTTATGCTGTTGACTCTGAATTGCACAGAGACACAGCACGGCATTCTAAACGGCATTGTGTGTACTATTAGTTGGTAATGATTGCTGTGCTCAGAATCTTAGATATGATCTTATGAACTCCTATACATATTTGATTGGGTAATGGAGCATCCATTTTTCATTGTGCAGCGAGGAGAGGAAGGTGCTGCCGGCTGTGTTATTTCAGATTTATTTTTTTTTAACATTATCTCATCACCACACCCATACAGCGGCAGTCTCATCTTCCGCGGTGGCAACGAGCTCTGACCTCTGAACCTTGTGTGTCACTGAGCACGCAGATTAGTCATCACCAGTGGGCCCGAGCAACTGAAGTGGATGTGTGCAGTCGAAGTATGATGTGATTATTCCACTGACCTCTTTTCCCCAACACCGTCGCCTTTTCAAAACCCTGCTTCTCAAGCATTGCTCAGGCCTCAACAAAAGCATGCTCTGCTTATTTTCCACGTGGGAGGTGGATGATCAAAAACCATGTCGGCGACGGCTTGAGGAGCAACAACATTTATGAATGCTGTTACCGACGCCGGGACATTAGCTCCCAGTGTGATGTGCAATCAGCTGGCAGGTAATAACGCTTTAATGAAATGTTTTTGAATGGGACGACACATCCTTTCTAGGGGTCATTCCTCAATGCCAAATCATTATGTGACTGATTTATTTCTCTGCCACGTTAATATGAAAAGCATCAGGTTGGTGGGATTAGAAGACGGTGGTCTTAATTGTCAATTAAGGATGTATGTCCCAATCTTATTTCAGCCACATGAGTTGTTGCTGACAGCTGAAAGCGCCTCAAAGTTGGTGTGAAATGAATTTTGAAGTGGTCAGAATATTTTCGATTAGGTTTTTGTTTATTGGACCAAAAAAGCAATCAAACATGACGAGAATCAAATGATTTGTCTCACCTAAATTCCTATTATGTATATGCTGGAATGATTAGAATGATGGTGATTTGATTATTTGAACCGTGTGGTGATTGGCCTGGTTGTGAATGCTTTTGATTCACCAAATTGTTATAATGCTTTTTTTCATTAATGGTGATATTCACAACCAAAAATATCAAAATAATGAAAAACATCAAGAGCAAAAAGACATTAGATTACATTAATCAGGTAAAGGGACATCAGCTTTGCTCTCTACTGATGGTTTGTCATGATGCGGTACATTTAAAAAAAAAATGTGTTTCATTTTTACCCACACCCGAGTCGAGATGTGGGTAAGGCACCTGAAGCAAGGGTCACCAAACTTGGTTGACGGGTGAACCTCAGGCATTAACATGTGGTGGTGTTATTGGGGTAGCAAGGTCAAAGATCAAGGTCACAGGGTCACAAAAGGTGAAAATTGATAATGACTTTATTATCAAAGCTAAGGGCAAGAAATTTGTGCCCATTGGAACAGTGTCTTGGGCACATAACAAATGTCAAATGACCCTGACCTCGGCTTTGAGCTTGAGAAAATTAGGTCACTAGGTCACCAAGTTTCAAATTTGCAAGGGAGGCTGAAAAGTTCATAGGCTGAAAAATTCATAGTGGTCAAATTTGACAAAATATGGTTTATTTTTCAACATAGTCTCCCCTTCGGTCCACAAACTTCTTCCATAGGTGTTGCAGCGCTTGGATACCTGTGGTTGAAAAATAAACCACATTTGGTCAAATCTGACCACTGTGAACTTTTCAGCCTATGAACTTTTTAGTCCCCCCCGCCCGTACATTCTTGTTTATGACCTTTAAACTTCCTTATTGTTCCTTTATTATCAGATTTAATGCTAGCAGAATTTGAAAATAAGCTATAATTACATACAACATCCAAATATGAAATGATCTTAACCCTGCCTTTAATCCTGAAGATTGGTAGAGTCTTGTTAGTTAACCTGGACATCCTCATTAAAATAGGGAGTGAGATATTTAAAATTTACCATTGACGTCCACGACAACAAAGATTGGGCTCCAGGGCATTAGCCTGCATTTCTCTTGAGTGCAATTCTAGTTTCCAAAGCCTTTAAACCTCTGAAAATAAAATCACTTTTTACAGAAGACATCTAATTTCTGAAGGGTGCAGGTTTAAAGAACAAGCAGCAAGAGCTAAGCATCTTAACAATGGAAAAGCAGCTGAAGGAACTAGTTCTTTCCCCTTGTCAAAGTGTCAAGAGCATCAGGGCTTCCTCGGCAGCATTTAAGCCATTTATGCACAGTCTTCAAAGTCTGCATTTCAGCAGACTTTTTCTGTGTGAATTACCCACAGCTCACAGTGTTGACATTATTAATGGATTTACAAAGGAAAACCTCTGACTACATGCAACAGTGCTGGGAGAATGTAATTTTGTTTTTTCTGTGCAAGCATGCATATTAAATGACAATAAAGAAACCATGAACCTTCAACAAACAAGAACTGAAAAGCAAAAACAGAAGTTCAAATCTGTACATATTAAGTAATACACACTATTGACTCCACCACCATTGATTTTATTCATCTTTATATTGTTGTTCTGACAAAATGAATTACCCCTCCATGGATCCCCCACCTTATCGTGATGGAAGGGTTTGCATGCCCTAATTGTTATGTATGGAAATACCTGGGTGAAGGATGAGGCGAGGTGATGGTTGACGAACACAGCTTTATTGTGAACTATGTACAGACAGCATACGGTAGGCACCAGCTTGGGCATCCGGCGTAAGAGACAGAACATGGATGCCCTCTGCTATTTATAGGGCAGTGTAGCGGCGGAACAGGAAGTGTCCGCCACTATACCGCACTTCACAATAAAGGTATCAAACACCAACACCACATTCTCCCCCTCCCCCCTTAGAAAAGTCCCAAACCATTCATTCAATTAAAACCCTCCCCAATTTGGGACCCGAATCACGCACTAACAAAACGAAAACTGATGCACTTAAACGGCCTGCCACACTCACACAACAAAACCTAAAATAGGGTGGACGGGTGGACTACCGGCCTACCCACATGGCACAGTGGATTGTTCTACCACCTGATAAGCTAAAGAAAGTCCATTAATAAACTAAAATCATTGCTGTGTTCCTAAACTAATAAAACCCACACAAAACCATGCTATTTTACAACATACATAAACATATGAACATCAGAACTATTTCACAAAATTTACAGCACTGTCCCTTGGGCAGGAAGAGCAGAAGCGGCATGCGGGGGGAGGGGCAGGGCAGCCCCTCAGCAGACGCGCCCCTGGAAGGAGCAGGTCCCCAGGACAATGGCTGATCTCCCGATGAAAGCGCCTCTCCTCTTCACCATTGACTCCCGCACTCGTCCAGCCACGCCACCAGATGCCTCTTCTTGAACACACTGAAGCTGATCAGCGTGCCTTGCCGAGCCGTCAGACAGCTGGAAGTATGCTGTGCCCAGTTTAGCCACTATGCGCACACACTCCTGATGTTTCACTGGCTGTCATCTGGCCCATCTTCGCTGTGGACGTTCCTCTCCTCGAACCCGGACCAAGTCCATAACCCTAAGGGTAATTTTACTCAGCCCGATGTGTTGCTGCTGAGCATGCGATAACTCCATGCTTGATGGTCTGGCCCCGTCCTCGTCTATAAACATTGTAATGTTCACCGTAGTAGTTGTAGACCCCCCCACCCCACCCCACAGTCAACCATGGCCAAGTACCGGAGGCATGTTGGGCTAGCATGGTGTCACTCGTCGGCATGGGTACCGACCCTGGGCGAAAACTGGTCAACTTGACTGCCATGGTGTCCGTTAACTCTTCATACTGTTTGCTCCCAGTTTCTGTTGGGGGTGAGCTGTGTGATTTCTCCTGTAGATTTTCCGGGCAAAACAAACGGCACACCCTGGCATAATGATTCCAGTGTCCACATTTACCACAATGTTTCCCTCTAGCCGGGCATTTCTTAGCTTTATGGCAGTACGTTGCGGACCCACAACCCCTGTAATGGGGGTTTCCCAGGGCAGACTTTTGGCTGGCACCATTGACTTCCCAAAATTCTTCGTCCAAGCTATCCTTGTTATCAGGGTCCACAACATTAGCTGAGGCAAGTGGCTCTGGCTGCTTTTGTGGCTGGCACCAATTTAGCTCCACAGCTAGCTTAGCAACGGCTTCCCATTGGAGAGCTAGCTCCATAGCTTTGGCTAATGTTAAGTCATTAGGCGTCATTAATAGCCTAGCACGCAGCTCAGCGTTACACACATGCTCTGCTAGCTGACCGCAAACCATTTCATCTTCAAGTGGTCCAAAACGACACTCGCTGGCTAGCTGCTTCAAGTCAATGACATATTGTCCGATAGGCTCCTCTTCCCGCTGATATCGTTGCCAAAAATGGATCCTCCAGACAGTCATGTTGTCTGGGGTGGAGAAACATTTAGCTAGCACTTTCACAATGTCCTCATATGAGTCCGCCTTGCCAAGTGTCTGCAGGACCCTCCGGCCCTCCATACCCAGGTTGTGAACAAGAGGTGCCCGTGCTCTCGCCCCATCTAACTCCCCATGGCCCAGCACCGTAACATACATCTGATAGGCCTCCCACCAAAGCGGCCATGAAACTGATGGTTTGCCTGGGAGCTCCAGAAAGGGACGAAGCGGGGTGGTGCACAACTCCATGAGTTAATCCTCGATCGTCAAATGTTATGTATGGAAATACCTGGGTGAAGGATGAGGCGAGGTGATGGTTGACGAACACAGCTTTATTGTGAATTATGTACAGACAGCATGCGGTAGGCACCAGCTTGGGCATCCGGCATAAGAGACAGAACATGGATGCCCTCTGCTATTTATAGGGCAGTGCAGTGGAAGAACAGGAAGTGCCCGCCACTACACCGCACTTCACAATAAAGCTGTCAAACACCAACACCACACTAACGATCCCAGGAGTTATGTTGTCAATGCCAACTTGCCCCTGGTAGGATCTCCCAAGGCATATTGGTCCTGGGTGAAGGGCCAGACCAACAGTGGCCCAGTGGATCCCCATGAAAATGTTACAACAAGGATCCAGTGTACTCTACCTGCTTTGGGGCCCCGAAGGAGCCACATGGGTCCACCCTCCAGTGGGCTCAACACTTGCAGAAAGTTTCATTGGGATCATGGTGCTATGCGAACTAGGGGGCAGTTTGTGCTACTCTGCTTGGATGAGACCTGGTCACCTGGATAAGCGGTAGAAGATGGGTGGATGGATAGATGGATAGCTATCACCAGCTAACCATGTACTGTATGTCCGGACTCTGGGATGAAACTGCGCATACCCAGAGGAACATGCAAACTCTGCACAGAAAAGGGCCCTTTGCCACTGAAGGATTTTAAGTGAGAACCATCTTTCTGCAAGACAACAGTGACAGTACCAACCACATATATCTGTGTCATATTCTAAGATTTCAGTATCTTAAGGTGTGTTTAGACCAAACGCAAAAGCGTGATGTGAATACATGTAACGTTAATGTAAACATGCGGAAGACATGTGAATTTGGGCATTCGCGCATTCAAGGGATTTGATAGCCCTAGCTAGTAATCAGCCTTGAGATTCTGCCATCACTGGAGTTAAAGAATCAAAACTGGAGACTAAGCAAGTTTGAAAATGAGACTGCCACTCACCTGCAGACACATGGACCGGGAGCTCTGCAGCTGAATTGGAGTGTCAGAGTTATCCACCCATGGGCCATGGCAAGGGTCCATGGCCCTCGCATTCGTGTTTGGTTGGAACACACCTTTACAGCATTTTTTACTCAGTCACTTGCTAAATACACCTATAAGGATTTCATAATTTGACCAGTGATGCAAGATTACATCCAACTGAAGCCATGAACTGAACTGCTTCACTGTCTACCTACAAAGTCAGCATCCATAGCTCATTTAAGGGTGTCATTACAGTATATTTGTGTTTGGCAAGGTTGGCGTGATGAAATTTGATACAGGCTTGCAAATTAATGGCCACTAATCATCAGCCATCTTTATTAAGTTTAAACTATTTTTACCACATTTGGCGGACCAAGCAAACTTTACACAGAAATACATCAACCTCCACAATCAATCAGTTTCATTATTGCTAATGTTTGATATTAGTGCATTGGCGCATATGCCTATCCTTGTACTGTAGTCTTATCTTTATACTGGGTTTTAAAATTCTTTTTAACCCACATTACAAACTTAAAAAAATATAAAATGAGATGCTTTTCTCTGTAGGGGAAGCTATTACTGTCACTCTGCAGTCAGGTGTGCCTCTGTGCAGGGGATGATCAGTTCTAGATATCAATGCAATATTATTCTATACTGATAACCTAACCTTCAATTTGATGTTTTAAATAAAACCCCAGCTGTTTACTGTATTAGGCTCCCTGGCCGGAACACCAAACATGCTTGAAGGAATTTAATCTAAAGTTCTCTTGCTTGCCCGCATATAGCAGTGTTATCTGGTCATGATCATTTTAGAATTATGTCTGATAGCAGTAGTGTCTAGGAATGTGCTCTGCTGTATCTTTGCAATTCATTCCAAGGCCTCACACAAATGTTTTATCAAGATAAGGAACAAGACAATGAACTCTGTGGACAAAACTGATTCTATATTCAAACTTAAATGAGGGCATATTTTTTACTTCTGGGGTAAAAACACGAAAACCTGCAAAACTTTTTTTCCCCACAGTTTTTTCTTAATGATCTGAGATAGTCTAGAAGCATTTGCTTTTGACTCAATCCTTCCCAGCTCTGATTTTCGGCCTCCCAGCTATGAGCGCAACAAATGTGAACACAACAAAGGTTTATCACTCACAACATGCACAAAGATGACAGAATTCAAAGCAGAAAGCAAGTATATGCTTGAGCAGCATATTGTACTTTCATATTACAGTATAGTCTCCTCCACTTTAAACAGAATGTCACAAGAACTTCAACATACTTTTTGAAAGTTGTTGCTTAATAAATGTTAAAATCAAACCACAGTTACATCCTCTAGTGGATCAGTGATTCAGCAGGGATTTTCGAAAAAAAAAAAAAACAGCATGACAACAAACACAGACATTTCCGCATTTAAGAGCCAAGGGAGGATCTGGACTAAAAGTCTGAGAGATGCCTGAGGCGATTTTTGTTCCTGAGGGAGGCGATCCATTCCTCCAGCAAAGATTGGACTAAATGAAACATTCTGTATTTCAAGGGGGGAAGCATTCATAAAGTGCTGTATAGGCTGCATCTCACTGGCCCTTCATGAATTCCTAATGACATGTCCAAAGCGAGAAACAAAGCAATATCTTGTAAAAGGGGAGAAAAAGACAAAGCAAGGAAAACTCACCGAGAGGCTGTCCAGCGATGATACGAGCATTTTCTCCGGCAACAGCAGCTCGAGCATTTCTTTCGTTTAAGTACTGCACAAAGGCGTAACCCTTGTGCACGGAGCAACCCACTATCTTGCCATACTTGGCAAAGATGACCTCTATGTCGGACTTCTTCACAATGGCTGTGTTGAGGTTGCCGATGAAGACTCTGGAGTTGAGCGAGCGAGGGTCGTTCTTGTTGGTCACATTGCTGGTCTGAGTTTTACCCGTCATTCTCCTTCAATTGCCCTCCTGGGACAAAGACAGAATGGGGGGAGGGGAGGGGAAGATCTTTAGAGGCTGGACAGGCTAATTGCTAAGTATTCTTCAGCACAAAGTGTCATATTTAAACATCAGATTCATAGAGTGTGCATGTCTTTTGGCCTGTTGTGTTTTGCATCCATCTAGATATTTTGTGAGTTTAGCAGACATCAACTGTGGGATATTGAGCTTTACCTTAAATATAACAGGACTAATACTTACTTGTAGTCTCTAAAATGCCACAACAATACACAAAAACATTAGCAACAAAGTATCTTTGGAGAATCACGGCTACTGAAACTAACCTTATTCTCCTTACATTATGTAAAAACTACTTCCTGTCTACCAAACTACATCAATCAGCCAAACTAAAGCCCAATTTAAGTTTTTTCCTTAACGCTACATGGAGTTTACGACGCACCCTAAGTGCATGGCCTCTGCTGTTGTTAGCATTTTTACTTGTGCGTTGGTTTGAATGCATTGCTGTATTGCCAAATGGGGTTTCTGCTGAGGTGGAGTGGTTTGTGTTCATAATGTTTTTGTTTATTGAACAGCAACGGACAAGAGCAGATTGTGATCGAGTCAGAGCTAATAAATGTAACCCCCCCCCCAACCTTTCATATGATCACTGCAACAGAGAAAAAAACAGAAGACATTGGAGAAAAAGGTATGTATGACCACTGCCTCGGCAGTCATTTGACAATTTATATAATTAATGGGGTTAGGACAAGTCAAAAAATATTCTTTGTCTGTCAACCTCCACAATATTTTGAATTTGGAACATTGTTTATCCAACTCTCTTTGGAAGTTGTGCTGTGGTGAATGAGCAGAGACAAGAACCAGGAAATGTGTAGGGCTCTGCTTTTCAACCAGGGGTTCTAGGACCCTAGGGGATCCTTCAGAGAATGCTCAGGAGATCGTCTGGAAACTGTCTAATTTCACTTCTTAAAAGGAATTCCGATTATATTGGCATGTTAGCTCTATATGCTTTATTTTTATGTTAGTAACATAACTATAATATAATTTTTTTGAAAATAATTCCCAGTTTTATATATTTTTAAAAATTTTTATTACGATGTAAATCGCCATTTTTGTTTACGTCGCAATGCATTCTGGGTAGTGACGTAGAATGGTTGCAGCCATTTTTTCTGTCTTATACAAGCCAAGAAGCGAAGCTACGAACTACTGCCATTTGTCAGTGAAAATGCCACATTGCGCGGCTTTTGGATGTAATTTCCAATCAAAGGGAAATAAAGAGAGCGGGGTAAGCCTCCATAGCTTTCCTAAAGAGGGAAAGTTGAGGAAAAAGTGGGGCGGCAGCGGCTCAGCAGGTAGAGCAGGTCGTCTGATAACCCGATGGTTGGCGGTTCGCATCACGCTCTCCCCAGATATCCTGCCATTGTGTCCCTGGGCAAGACACTTCATCCGCATTGCCTCCAGTGCCCATAACACTGGGTATGAATGTGTAAAAATGTTTAAATGCTCGGTGGTGGCCGGAGAGGCTGTTGGCGTGGATTGGCAGCCACATTTCCGTCACTCTGTCTGTGATCACGCACTATAGCGCATGCCTGATAAAGCTGACATATGTATTAATCACGCTATGATAAAGCACAATATCGCTCAAAGTGCATGAGTGTGCGCTTTGCGCATGCTCGAGCGAATCACGGTTCGAATTTTGTCACGGTTCGAATTTTTATCAAGCGCACGCTTGATAAAGCTGATATATATATATTTACCACACTATGATAAAGCTTTATTTCGCTCAAATGAGCGATATAGCGTGCGTTCAAGTGTCTCTCCGCTCCGCGAGTGTCTCTCCACTTTGAGTGTCTCAAGCGTGCGCTCGAGGAAGCATTATTTTAAGGTGAAACTTATATATTGTTGATTTACTTACAATAGAATGCTCAAACACAAAAAATTGCCTACAAGCATGATGGGCAGTGAACTGATAAACATGGACTCTCAGCAACATAAAGCAATTTCTCTGTTGCTTTCTCAGACTGCGGGTTGAACGTCCATAAGCAGTGCTCCAAAGTCAATCCAAATGACTGCCAGCCAGATCTTCCACATGTCAAGCCAAGCGTGCGCTTTGAGCGATATCATAGCGTGATTAATACATATGTCAGCTTTATCAAGTGTTGTGGGATGTGTCTGGTGCGTGTGTTTGGAGGGGGCAGCTCGGTGCGTGGACGTGAGTGAGTGGGAGCGTGTGCGCAGCCGAGGCGCCCCCCCCACCCCCCGGTGTGTGTGGAATGACCCCGAGAGCGAACAGTGTGTGTGATTTGGTGCGGATGAGTAGAAAGAGCGAGGCAACTGGAGCAAGTAGAATTTGTTGCTGACAACAGTGCGGTATATAAATAAAGCCCCAACGCTTCAGCAAAATGGCCTGTGCTTCTGTGTACCACCATATCCCTTTTTGACAAGAGTGAGGTTTACTCGGGAGTTGACCCCGGAGGAAGAGGGATCTCCCCTGCGTCCCCCAACCACGGTTAGGAGACGAAAGACAGGAATGGTCAACACAAGCGTGCGATCACAGACATGTCTCATGCGCGCGCTTTGAGCAATATTGTGCTATTATCACAGCGTAATTAATACATACGTCAGCTTTATCAGGCATGCGCTATAGCGCGTGATCACAGACACTTAGAGTGACGGAAATGTGGCTGCCAATCCACGCCAACAGCCTCTCCGGCCACCACCGAGCATTTAAACATTTTTACACATTCATACCCAGTGTTATGGGCACTGGAGGCAATGCGGGTGAAGTGTCTTGCCCAGGGACACAACGGCAGGATATCTGGGGAGAGCGTGATGTGAACCGCCAACCATCGGGTTATTAGACGACCTGCTCTACCTGCTGAGCCGCTGCCGCCCCACTTTTTCCTCAACTTTCCCTCTTTAGGAAAGCTATGGAGGCTCACCCCGCTCTCTTTATTTCCCTTTGATTGGAAATTACATCCAAAAGCCGCGCAATGTGGCATTTTCACTGACAAATGGCAGTAGTTCGTAGCTTCGCTTCTTGGCTTGTATAAGACAGAAAAAACGGCTGCAACCATTCTACGTCACTACCCAGAATGCATTGCGACGTAAACAAAAATGGCGATTTACATCGTAATAAAGTTTTTTAAAAATATATAAAACTGGGAATTATTTTCAAAAAAATTATATTATAGTTATGTTACTAACATAAAAATAAAGCACATAGAGCTAACATGCCAATATAATTGGAGTTCCTTTTAACTGGTGCCATTATTGTGTATGGGTACCTGTAGTGGCTCTTCCATATCAGTAGGTGGCAGTATGAATGCAATAATCATGGCTGCTGTCTTCTTCTTAGTCTTCTTTTTCATGTGTTTTGTGGAGGTTAATGACCTTGTTAAGATGTGCTCGAGGTTATGGTGACTAGATGAAAAGCAGCAATGGATAAATATTTGAAGAGGAAAGATTCGGACTGTGAACTGGGCCCTGGATAAAATTCTGACCCTGGTAAAGGGCCAAGCAGTTGTCAAAAGAAAGCTAAGATGGTGAAGATAAGGCATTACAGTGAAAACTATCTTTTGTTTGGATTTATTTTCACTGGGAATCCATCTGAACCAAGTCCATTATGCTTGATGAGCAGGGAAAAACTATCGAATAAGTGTCATGGTCCCATGCAGGCCTTTCTTCAGTTCCTGCCAGGATATTGCTTTATGTTGATCTGAACAGGCAAAAGATTCACAATGAGTGAGTATAAACTAATTACAAGACTAAATTGTCATTACATATGCTATAATAGACTAGAATTTGCCATTTTCTAACATTTTTGTTTGGTGAGGTCCTGCGAGGGTTCCTTGGCTCAGAAAGATTGAAAAATACTGTTACAGGAGTAGACAAAGCGAACCAATCATAACTCTTGCGGTCTGTGTTGCCACAACATGTAGTTACATTTCTGAAGAGGTGTATGTCAGGCTATGTACTAAAATATGATATAGTTACTGTGTTGGGTCTGTGGCTACGGTGTTGTTTTGACATAGAAGCATAAATTGGGCTTAAGGCAACATTAGTAGGGTAGTAGGGAGGGGTTAATAAAGGTAGATAAATACTTTTGCAGAGGGGCACAATTGGCAACTATAGCTCAGTAAAAAGACAATCTTCATCTTTTGACTGCTCCCTTTAGGGGTCTCCACAGAGGATTATCTGCCTCCATCTCACCCTATCCCTTGAATCGTCCTCTGTAACACCAACCCTCTCTATCACTGTGTTCAGAATGTTCACTCACTCACTCACTCACTCACTCACTCACTCACTCACTCACTCACTCACTCACTCACTCCTTGCTATATAGTGAATTTAGATATAATGGACTATATAGTAAACGTAATATAACAATAAAATTAACAGCTTTCGGACACTACTGGGCTTGTTTTTGTTGTTTTTGTGGTGCAGTTAATGATGTCATCATAGTGAGACAGTAAAATGTAACAGGCTAACAGTGGTAAAAAATGAATACCTGCATATAATTTGTAGTAAATATGTATTAAATCAAATTGTTTTTGCTGAATTAATAAATATAAATGCCTTAAGGTAGTTTATGCTGTGATGTGAAGCTCTCCTCTCACTGCTCCGTTGGCTATGCATTGCATTATGGGATAGATTGGTTAATGTAGTGACCATCCGTTGTATACTACTTTTCAAAATGCATTGTGGGATATTTTGAATGTACTATATACAGTGATGTGAAAAGGTGTTTGCCCCCTTCCTGATTTCTCATTTTTTTGCAGGTTTGTCACACTTAAATGTTTCAGATCATCAAACAAATTTAAATGTTAAACAAAGATAACACAAGTAAACACAAAATGCAGTTTTTAAATGAAGGTGTTTATTAATAAGGGTAAAAAAAAAATCCAAACCTACATGGCCCTGTGTGAAAAAGTGATTGCCCCCCCCCCCCCGTTAAAACATAAATTAACTGTGGTTTATCACATCTTAGGAAAGCTGAGTTCAGTTTCTCTAGCCACATCCAGGCCTGATTACTGCCACACCTGTTCTCAATCAAGAAATCACTTAAACAGGACCTGCCTGACAAAGTGAAGTAGACCAAAAGATCCTCAAAAGCTAGACATCATGCTGCGATCCAAAGAAATTCAGGAACAAATGAGAAATAAAGTACTTGAGATGTACTGTATCAGTCTGGAAAAGGCTATAAAGCCATTTCTAAAGCTTTGGGACTCCAGCGAACCACAGTGAGAGCCATCATCCACAAATGGCAAAAACATGGAACAGTGGTGAACCCTCCCAGGAGTGGCCGGCCAACCAAAATTACCCCAACACAGCTCAGTGACGACTCATCCAAGAGGTCACAAAACAGCAAACAACAACATCCAAAGAACTGCAGGCCTCACTTGCCTCAGTTAAGGTCAGTGTTCATGACTCCACCATAAGAAAGAGACTGGGCAAAAATGGCCTGCATGACAGAGTTCCAAGACGAAATCCACTGCCAAGCAAAAAGAACATAAAGGCTTGTCTCAGTTTTGCCAGAAAACATCTTGATGATCCCCAAGACTTTTGGGAAAATATTCTGTGGACTGACGAGACAAAAGTTGAACTTTTTGAAGGTGTGTGTCCCATTACATCCGGCGTAAAAGTAACACAGCATTTCAGAAAAGGAGCATCATACCAACAGTAAAATATGGTGGTGATAGTGTGATGGTCTGGGGCTGTTTTGCTGCTTCAGGACCTGGAAGACTTGCTGTGGTAAATGGAACCATGAATTCTGCTTTCTACCAAAAAATCCTGAATTAGAATGTCCGGCCATCTGTTCATGACCTCAAGCTGAAATGCACTTGGGTTCTGCAGCAGAACAATGATCGAAAACACACCAGCAAGTCCACCTCTTGCCTCTGAATGGCTCAAGAAAAACAAAATGAAGACTTTGCAGTGACCTAGTTAAAGTCCTGACCTGAACCAATTGAGATGCTGTGGCATGACCTTAAGAAAGTGGTTCATGCTGGAAAACCCTCCAATGTGGCTGAATTATAACAATTCTGCAAAGATGAGTGGGCCAAAATTCCTCCACAGTGCTGAAAAAGACTCATTGCCAGTTATTGCAAATGCTTGATTGCAGTTGTTGCTGCTAAGGGTGGCCCAAGCAGTTATTAGGTTTAGGGGGCAATCACTTTTTTACACAGGGCCATATAGGTTTGAATTTTATTTTCCCTTAATAATAAGCACCTTCATTTAAAAACTGCATTTTGTGTTTACTTGTGTTATCTTTGTCTAATATTTAAATTTGTTTGATGATCTGAAACATTTAAGTGTGACATACAAAAAACTGAGAAATCAGGAAGTGGGCAAAGACTTTTTCACACCACTGTAGTGAATGAAATTTCAGTTAAGTTTTTCGAACAGCACTACAAAATGGCGGATTCACTATATAGTTCACTATATGGCAGCAGCTGGTGGCTTGTCACCAGACTGCAAAACCAAGTCTACCTACGGGTACAAATAAGTAACAAAAAAAAAAAAAAAAAAAAATATGGGGAAGGAGTCAACATTTCGAACACAGCCTATGTCTTCCTTCATTACATCCATGAATCTTCTGTGGTCTTCCTCTTTTCCTCCTGCCTGGCAGCTCCATCTTCAACATCCTTTGTCCAATATATCCACTATTTCTCCTGTGCACATGTCCAAACCATCTCAGCCTTGCCTCTCTTTGTCTCCAAACTGCTCAACCTGAGGTGTCCCTCTGATATACTCATTTCTAATCTTGTCCTTTCTAGTCACTCCCAATGAGAATCTTAGCATCTTTGACTCTGCCGCCTCCAGCTCCTCCTGTCTTTTCGTGAATAGAAAGACTCTCGGTAGAAAGGCAATAGTTCCAAAATAAGACAGCTTACAGCAGTGGTATAGAATTTCTTTTTATATTGCTGGTTTCCCTCAAATCAAAATAAAAAATGTAATCAAAATGGATCAATAGCACTGTGGGCCACAGGAAGAATAATTAATAAGTTAATTTGGGGTAGAACTAAGACATGAAAATTAATGTATTTCTGTGATTTTAAAAATTGTCATTTAACACTTTGGGCTCCCGTGAATAAATTGTTTAGTACATAAAGTCTGAAATCATTCAGTTCAAATATAAACTTATTGTTGACAGTGGCTGCTGTTGTTGTCCAAGGTTCTCTTTAGCGAATGTAAAGTTAGAGGTCACTGGCCAGTCAACTGTTCAGCTAAGCCACATTATGCGTGGCTGAAATGCTTCTTCTGGATGGCTGTGAGGCAGCATTGGAAGAAGCAACAATATGTGAATGTCACAGCGGTTTTCTCTGCTTTGTGAGATGCTGAATACAGTAGCTGTCAGTGGGAATGCTTTGCTATCTCAATACCCATATTGTTGCATCCCTAATGCTTTGTGTGCTGTTTCACCGATCACAGAATGTGTAGGCTGCAATTTGCGATGCAGCTTTATTCAGACTTTTTTGTGTGCGTTTGTGCTGTCAAGTTATCACCGTACATTAGCCTCAGCTTTTGTAGGCCTCCACTGTAATTATTTCTAAGTGACCTTTTCATGGATGGAGTGTTGGTTTTTATGAAATATGATTGGCTGCAGGATCAGGGCAATTATGCCTACCCAAGGAAAGGATGCACTATTGAGCAATTACAGTTGTGTGGTTAATTACAGTTATCATGGGTCCTACCAATTTCCCGTCGCTTTTTCCCCCACTCGCATTGCAGGCGTGCAATTTTGTTTTCGTAGCTGTAAAAATCCAGGATTTCATTACAGTTTATGTTCCAAAACGGATTACACTTAGTCCATTAAATACTGTGAAATATTGTGAAGAAAACACTATTTAATATTTGCCTGTTTTGAGTCTCTGTCCCTGACACACAGTGATAACAACTATTCAGCTTTGAGACGAAGAACCTGAATAATGACTCCAATCCTCAGTAAATAGGATTAGTATCCATAGTAACGCTCATGTTCTTGGAATATCGTGCTCAGACACACATATGCATACGCACACATTCTCACAGGCCATCTTTTTACCTTTATCTAATATAATTTTCTATTGCGAGAGGCTATAGAGTCCTTCAGCACAGCCTACTGTATTTGATAGCCTCATTCTCTTCCCAGTTACACACTGTAGTTTTATTTTGAAGTGCTACGATGTAATGGGATTTCTAGTATATGGTGTGAGATCATGTTGAAAATACACTGGGAGAGTGTCATTCACATAAGGCATAACGTTCTGCAGAGAGGTTTCTTCCTTTGAACCTACAGTAAATGAAGAGGGAAGCTGCCCAGTCATCCTGGAAACTGGAGCAGTCGTGTGATTTACGGTGCAGTTATTTTTCTGTCAGCCATCAACTGCACCAGAGTCTGAGATCAGATGGAGATCAACATTACCAGGCAAGGACTTCTCCATGGCTGCAGGCTTTCTCCTTCCTTCAGGACAGTCTTTTTTTATTCTATCAAAATATGAGTATGTTCACAGTTTATTTGGGGGGTAGATACAGCATAGCCAACCTTGTGCATGAGATCTAGCCCAGGTCATTTTCTCGGGCTATTCCCTGGTACAGTCTATATGGAGCAGAGGTTATACTCAGGTAAAAGTAGTGTTAATTTAATATAATTAAATATGCAAATGCAAGTAAGGGTGGTCATCAAAAACTTACTGGAGTATTACTTCAGAAAGTGTGCACTAGAAAAGTTAGTTGAATAGTGAGTAAGGGCTTTACGGCCACCAAATTTGAAGGTGTACATTTGCAACTTCTCATAAATTTGTGAGATTTTTCCTTATAAAAGTACACCTTAAATTTGAGATCTGTTAGTATTGGCTTGGCTAGGCACTCATCTCGGCGGGGAGGATATCATGAACAGGCTGCCTGGCGTTATTTTAAGTGTTGATCCGGCTGGTTTTGATAGCTATTTGCTATAAATTCTATTCAACAGCCCCCCTCCCCAAACTGAAATCTTTGTTTATCTGCTACATTTGACAATATACTGTATGTCATTCCTATATTATTGTAGCTTATTTTCTTGTAGTACACAAATTTACGTTAGTGGGCTCAGGTTTGCTTTCAAGCTAGGAGCTAGCCAGCTAAGAATAGCAATAATGGTGTAGAGGGAGGGTACAGTTAAACGTAGCTTTTAGGGACTTTAAAGAGACATGCACTGAAACCAGACATTCTGAGGAATCCTGCAAAAAAATGATTCACAATGATGCTGCAATAATTAAATATCTAAAGGGAATTTGACCAAAATACGTCACAAACATTTCATTAAGACCTGTGGAAACTGTCAACATGTGGAAAAAGTGCAGTGAATGGGACCACTAAATTGCTTTATATTTCAAAATATTTTACATTGATAATCAGTGTCTGCATTTCTATTACATTTCCATCATTGTCAACAGAATATCCATAAAAATGCACCAGAAATGTAGTTAATGAAGTTCAAAATGAATTTAGAGTGGTCTAGCTGAAAACTTTGCATTTATGTGTCCCTTTCAAATTCAAACAAAACGCCACCCTAGACACGAACATATAAGTGACCAATCATGTCTAAAGGGGTGTTTCAGGCCCTGTGTACATGATGATGTTTCCATAGAAAGAGTAAAAAAATATCTGCGTCCACACATCAACTTCACAACAGATGACTGCCCTTCCCTGAGCCCGGTTCAGCTGGAGGTTTCTTCCTGCTGAAAAGGAGATTTTCCTCTCCACCATCACCAAATGCTTGCTCACAGGGGATCACGTGATAGATGGGGTCTTTCTTCAATTGTAGGGTATTCCGCTACAGTTTGAAAGTGATATGAGATGTTGTGAAATGGTGCTCTTTAAATAAAGTTGAATTGATTCAATGGCGTGTTCATGTAAGATCAAAACTGCTGTAGTAACTACATTGGGCCAGTAGGAGAAAATGCGACTTTACAGCACATGGCAGCAACACCACTTTCTGTCTACTGTCAATTGCTTCAGGAAGCTTGTGCTGAACCTTTAAAATAGTAATAATAATAATTCAATAATTAGTGAAAGTAAACACATTCAGCAACTACACCATTTATTTCTTGCCTTGATTGTTTTCAGAAACATGTTTTGCTGTTTAGTTTTGAAGGTATAGCAGACAGTTTACGGTTCTGATGCCATTTTGGATGTAGTAAAAAGACTTGAACGGACCTCCCACCAGTACCAGGAAACTTTTTCTATGATTCAGAACAGTTTCAAACCTTTACCCCCGTATCTCATGGAGTGGCGAATGCTGAGGAGCATTCGCCAATGTTGCACTTTTTGGGTTTAGTCAGAGTTCATAAAAGGTTGCCAAACAGTTTGCCAACACTTTTTCTTGTCGCCTCAAAATTTTGAACATGTTGCGAATGTGTTTTTCCACAGACAGCTGCAAAGTGAAAAATCGCAGATGGTTATAACACATCTGCACACATCTGTCACTCAGGGTTGTATCTCACAGAGTGAGCAAATGCTGATGGAGGTGACCATTTTTGATAAATGTTGGCGAAAATCAAGCTAGTATCTCACGGAGCAGCGAATGCCAAAGAACATTCATGAACGCTGTGCTTTTTGGGTTTTGTCAGGGTTCATAAAAGATTGCAAAACAGTTTGCACGCAGTTTTTAAGGTCGCCAACAGTTTTGCTGTAAATGGTCTTAAACAGTTGCCTTGTGTTCACTACTAGACAAACCAAAAAGAACTTTGGCGACATGTGTTACAGCTATTTGCAAATGCTTGCAGCCGTTTGGGGAAAAATACATTCGGCAAAAAAATGTGAAAAGTTTTTGGTGACAAGAAAACTATTTTCGAAATGTTTGGCAAGTTTTACAAACCCTGACAAAACCCCAAAGGTGCCACATTCACCAGCATTTTCTGCTCTGCGAGATACAGCAACGTTCTTTTTGCTTTGTCTGGTAGTGAACACTAGCAACTGTTTAAGACCTTTTATGACAAAACTGTTGACGACCTTAAAAACTGTGCGCGCTGTTTTGCAACCTTTTACGAACCCTGACAAAACCCAAAAAGCACAGTGTGGGTGAATGTTTCTCAGCATTCGACGCTCCGTGAGATACTACGTTGATTCTTTCTTGATGTTTGCCCACATTCGTCAGAAAGTCTGCAAATCCAAAAATCGCCACATTTGTCAGCATTCACGGCACTTCAAGATGCTACCCTTACGCTTTCTCACATCCAAAATCCTGGCGTCATATGGCCAGAAAGCCAAATTGCAAGTTTGACAGTTTGGAGTAAAAATATTGGCGTGTGCTTTTCTCCGTGTGTGTGTGTATTTGTATGTGTAAGCTCTTAATCTATATTTGGATATACATGCAGACATGCATATCCAAAGTCAAAAGAGTGACCACAATGACCGTGTAACGGTGCTTTAATTCCACAATCTGACACACCTTCAATATTGATGTCCATGGACAGGTTATGGGGAACGTGACCAATCTGTGGAAAAGCGTTAGATGGCCTCTCTTGTCAGATAAATCAGGAGTGGGTTCTGGTCATGGGGTAATTTTACTGTGTCCTACTGTTGTATTTCATGTTGTCTTCTCCGTTGTTTTCTCTGATGTGGGACACTAATTTATTCCATCACTGATTTTCCTGCTGACCTTGCCTTTTTAGTATATTTACAACCGTCTGAGGTGATAGCGTCATGAAGAGAAACATGGGAAAACAGCGGAGGAAGTGATAAACACCGAGAATGTAATTGGCAAAAGGATTGTTTTAGGGGGTTTCATATTTGTTATCAAATAAATAAATAAATAAAAATCCCTGAGCTTCATCCCAGAAACACATTCTGCAAACTGCTTTTAGAGGAAAAATAATGACCTGCTGTTCAAAGCCCACTCTTTAAAAATGATTACAGCTTCTACGGTGCTGCCGTTTGACAGTTAAGAGGTGAAGACAGATAAGTCTTCATTTTCACTTTCATGCCAGTGTGGCCGTGCCAGAATAGGTGTCACATTTTTCAAAAGGTGGATGTCTCCTTTAGGAATGAAACACTTTGATGTTCTGGCATTACAGAAAAGCACAGTGTGCTTCGCCTTCGGTACGATACGAAAGAGAATCACAATCTCACGGCAATGATGAATGAAAAATATGTGTAAGATCAGAGGAAAGAAGCACCAAGGTCATGCGGCAGACAACACATAACTGTGTTGGGATAGTGGTTGATTGCAAAAAAAAAAAATGATTAAAAAAAAAGGGGGAAGAATTTAGTGAAGGAATAGCCATTCTACTGAGCTCTGGCTCTGTAATGCATTGTGCCTTGGTAGACAGGCTCTTAAAAGGTTGTTGTTTGGCTGCGGCCGCCTGCCTGATTTATAGACATTTTTTTTCCTCCACAGAAGGAGGGAACTCATTGAATTGATTCCTTTTGTAATTTCCTACCACTCTGCCACCACTGTACATTTCTCTTCACCGTGTCTCGGCCACTCTCTTCTGATTGTTGCCTAGGCAGCTTGACGGCCATTGCTGAGGAAAGGCAGGAGACGCTGCTCACTGAAACAGAACACAGAAAGGGTACACCTTCTCCAGTGGTGTCGCTGCCATGTATGCAGACTTGGAATAATTGCCCCATGAATTCTTTTTATTTACATCTCGACTTAAAATGTGTCTCTGCTCTGCCCGTGAAAACCTTGCCAGCTACTGAAAGAAGGAAAAAACCTTCTCTATTTGTAAATCAATGCCTCTATTTGTATTTGGAGCTGCGGAGTATCTCACTGTGCAGCCAGCCATAAATTTGTGTGCTTCTGTCAAATGCGGTCAGACACCGAAGCCATTCCACCCATACAAAGACAAACTGCAGTCACAACATTTCGCCAGATATGGAGGTAAAAGAACAGTTGCGGAAATTAAATTTAATATGAGTGAAATGGCCATAAACCCATTTAATGCCATATAGGACCTTCCACTTTTCCACTTCCATCTAGAAAAATGACTCTAGTCTCCAAGATAGAGAGACATAAACCTAATTTTCCCCACATTTTCAATCAGCCGCTGCCCTTTGGCTTTATGAGTCAAGGTACACAGAGCTGGGCTGGAATTCAACTCAGTATGACAGCTACAGCAAAGGCGGCCTGTAAAAAGAGGAGGAGGAGGAGGAACAACTCTAATTTTGCCAGCCAAGGATGCTGAGAGTGCTGTAAATGAGAAATACATTTTATTTAATGGGACATTTACACAACCACATTATTTATGACAATGAAAAGATGTTTTTGGGGGAACATTTCTGTGGCAGTAGTTCTACAGAACACAGCAGCACAACCCTAGATGATGGGTAGATGTTACATAACAAATTACTAATAAAGGTAAAGGCCCTGAGTAGTTTACCCTCTCTGTTTCAAATACTTTTGATAATGTTCACATTTAAAGGGGACCTGTGGTGGTCGTGAAATAAAATATATTATATTGAGCCCCTGTCTCACGTTCTAGTTCAAGTTCAACTTCAAGTTCAAGTTCAAAGCCACGCAATATAAATCCATTGCTGATGTGCTGGTTCTGCTATGTCAGCAAAACATGGGCGCAGCCATACTGGCGGCTACATGGCCTGCCAGGACGCTTCCTGTGACGTAGTAGCGTTGGTACCACGATCTGGATCAATATTGGCTGAGCCTGGAATGCCCGGATGAGCAGTGGCTGTCGGGATATGGATATCGCAAAATGGCGGAATGTAAAGCCTTTGGATGTCTCAATAATAAGCGAAAAAACAAAGATAAACACTTCTTTTGTGTACCCAAACCCAGCACACCTTGTCGGAAGATCGTCGCGGAAAAGTGGTTGCACAATCTCGTGTTGTAAATGTGTCTAACTCGTGTGTTTAGATAGGGCAGCTCAGTGCGTGAACGTGAGTGAGTGCGTGCGCGCAGCCGAGGCGCGCCCCCGTGTGTGTGGAATGGCCCCGAGAAGCGAACGGTGTGTGTGAATTGGCGGATGAGTGGAGAGAGAGCGAGGTGACCGGAGCAGGTACAAATTGCTGCTATTAACAGTGCGGTGTGTGAATAAAGCCCCAACATTCAACATCAGTTTTTTGCCGAACACAATGGCCACATTTGCACCAGTCTGCATTGGCCATACTGGCTCGGCCAGCACGCCAGTTTATAGCAGCATTTTCCTCCGAGGAATCTGAAGATTCCGACGAATCAGTGTCATTTTCACCCTCAGAAGACCTTTCTGGCTCAAACCAGTAGCCATGTTGCCCGAATTCTTCCTCAAAGTCCGATAATTCAGCCATAACAGAACAAAAACACTGACAAAAGCACCGTAGTCGCTGGTACACGCTGAGTATCGACTTTTCAGTAACAACGAGGTGACGTCACATCTGCATGTGTCATGGCTGCGCGCATAGTTTTCATTGGCTGGCCATGCCGGCTGTAGTATTTGCATATATCTCTGGTGGTAGATGGCTGGCAATAATTATTTAACCAAATAACGAATACTTTGCCTAATGTTTTCAAGTTGAATGCGTTTAGACGACGACCACAGGTCCCCTTTAAGACTGTACTATAGTTACATGTTTTCTGAAAAAAGGAGTACTAGTGGTTATAGAAATAACTTATTATGTGAAAGGATGGATAGTGTGGGTGAGAGGTTTAATGTGTGGGAGGTTTTGTCACTCCCCTATTCCCAATCTTTCCCCATTTTTAGTGGTTTTAGGTTTTAGTAGCAAACCCTAGCAAATTAGTATAAACCTAATCCATTGTAAAAAGTGTATATTATTGAATAAAGCAAGTGAATTGGCAAAGAGGATGTAAAGCAACAAGGTTACAGCAAGACAAACCGACTCCTGAGTGGAAGCCCTATTATAGTACTGTCCTCTACCTTCTTGTGGCATTTATGTGGATTTCACTGCTTTTTAAAAACACAAGACATTTTTTGTTCAGATTTGGAGGGCAGAAGCTTACAATAACAGCAAATGTATTGGTATTAGTAAAATGTCTTGTTTTATAAGCCACAACTCTATTAGCTCATCCTTGCTGTTATCATCCATCCATCCATCCATCCATCCATCCACTTAACCACTTAACTGAAACCAATTCCAGCATCTTTGGGTGTCCAAACAACTGTGTTGAATGCATTCCTTTCTTTAAATGTACAGTTGACAACTGACTACCAAAGATAGCTGCTGATGCCATTATGAAAGAGAGAGAAATACAGTATTATCATCGTGAAAACAGACACGATGAGACTCAAAGCAAGCTAATCTGAAAAAAAGCTCAAATTTAATACAAATGTTTGAGACAGACACTTCTTAACATGTTCCAAACATTTTATTGCTATTTTTTTTCAGATATGAGTTAAATAAAAAGTTTAGATTCCCCATAAAAAATCTTTATTTTTCCTTTTGGTTCTTTGTCAGAAATGGTTGGCTAGCACATCCTAATATGCCTGTTTTATAATCATCGATATTTCTGGTCTTCAAATTGACAATGAATTAATAAATAAACACCAACATAACTATGCTTCAATAATTTAAACAATTATGAACTAAGCTTCAATTTACAAAGATAATTCAGTCTTGTAATCTGTCGCAATAAGTAAAACAAACAAAGAATTCTTAGATATCATCATTAAGTCTAAGGTAGGGATGTTCTAATGTCAGATTTTCATTGCGCAGTTATCAAATAGCCATGACTATCACAATAATGATGATATTCAAATATCTGAAGATAACATAAAAAAAATCCCACAATCCTATCAGTCAAACTGACTTGTATAATGGTATGTATACCTACACAAAAGTGTACTGAAAGAAACATTACTCCAAATGAATTTTGTAAAGACAGCTAGATAACTAACACACAATATATTATACAACAGTTATTTCCAACTGAGCAATCCCATTGGATAATATGGATTCCAGGAGTTACTATATTCCCTGATATGATCACACTCGGATGCTTTACTGAATATGTATCACTCCACTTCAGCTGTATTTAAATAATCCTTAAAGGGCCTATATCATGCAAAATCGACTTTTTTGAGCTTTTAAGCATGTTATAATGTTAATTCCTCACCAAAAACACCCCCAAAGTGATATTTTGCTCCATTCATGCATCTCTGAGTATTCCTCCTCAACCCTGCTCTCTGAGCTGCTGCTCCGCCCTGTCCCTGATAATGATTGGGTGCCCACGTTCATACGTATGAACGTGGGTGAGCCGCCCACTCCAGGAAGTGCCTGTGCTGCCAGCACCGCCCCCAGGCTAACGCACACACCCACTTTCTCCGCGCAGCTAACGGAGCGGTGATTGGCAAAACTCTTTCACTTTAGCATTGACGCTGTGAAGAAGTAGTTCCTCTCACACCTAATCTGCTCAGTGACAACAACTGTTTGCTTTTTTACGTAAGACAATGTCTTCTAAGTGGCGTAAATGTGTCTTTGGCTGTGAGAGATTTAGGAGTTTGTTCAGCCTTCCTTGTTTTCGTAGGCGGAACCCAGCGACACACTGCAGCAGCCGGCTCAGGGGTTACGTCATGAAATGGGCGGCAGCCACAAGAAGGAGAGGCAGAGCCTCAGAGACCGAGGCATCTTACTTCCGGGCTCGCAAAAATAACTCATATTTCATAAGAAATTCATTTTCCAGTGTACCAAAGGTAATATACTATCACATACATATAGTTTACTCTGAAAGGCTTAAAATAGCATGATATAGGCCCTTTAAATTAAAGTTAATATCAATGGCTTCTTATGTGAGAGAATTGTAATACTGTGTTGGATACCTTAATTTCCACAGTGAGACACAGTTGGAAAAGAGACAGTTCTAATCCAGACCTCCCTGACCTGGACATCCTGCCCTTATAAACATCTGGTCATATATACAGTATTTCATGCCTCCTTACAACAAAACAGACAAGCCAGAGCTCAATTTATTGTCTTGAATAGCCAACCATAATACCTTTGTGTTACTGGACTCTTTATTTCATTTGGAAATGCCAAGAAAAAGCAAGAGAAGTGCGGAAACTAAGGAGGCTGAAGCTAAATCACTAACAAGCTAAAAAACTAGCTACCGGGGCGAGTCACATGACCCGGAAAAACCTACTCAACACTCACTTGTGCACAGGACAATATTTCATTTGATTACGTGTGTGTGAAATGACAATACGCCAATTCTTTTCTATATTGTACTCACTGAGGTGCTCAGCAACATTTAACTGGGTCCATTCAGAATGGACTATTTTTCATGGCAGAGCAAAATGATTGATTAAATAAACAAAAGTCATATTTTGGCCCATATTGCTGTCATTTGATAAACTGTGCTTGTGGAACTGTTGTAAAAGCAATATTACACTCGAGGTCATATGGTATCATGAATATACAGTGTTGTGAAAAAGTGCTTGCCCCCTTCCTGATTTCAAATCAAATCAAATCAAACTTTATTGTCATATTGCTGTACATACAACTGTAGTGCAGGCAAGATGAAATTGCGTTTCTCTCGGCATTCATATAAGAAGCAGCATGATTTAAGACACACTCCCACATAGCTCCACCCCCCACCCCCACCCCCCCATCCATTCACACATCCCTGAGACATACTTGGGGAAAAAGAATAACTAACTATAATATACAAAATGTTCGTAGGTGCAGTAGTGTGTATGAGAGATTCCGAGTCAGCTGTTCAGCATCCTGACAGCTTGTGGAAGGAAGCTGTTGATCAGTCTGGTGGTTCTGCCTCTGATGCTCCGGAATCGTTTTTGATTTCTCATTTTTTTGTATGTTTGTCACACTTAAATGTTTCAGATCATCAAACAAATTTAAATATTAGACAAAGATAACACAAGTAAATACAAAATGCAGTTTTTAAATGAAGGTGTTTATTATTAAGCGAAAAAAAAAAAAAATCCAAACCTACATGGCCCCTGTGTGAAAAAGTGATTGCCCCTAAACCTAATAACTGCTTGGGCCACCCTTAGCAGCAACAACTGCAATCAAACGTTTGCAATAACTGGCAAGGAGTCTTTTACAACGCTGTGGAGGAATTTTGGCCCACTCGTCTTTGCAGAATTGTTGTAATTCAGCCACACTGGAGGGTTTTGGAACAGGAACCGCCTTTTTAAGGTCATGCCACAGCATCTCAGTTGGATTCAGGTCAGGACTTTGACTAGGCCACTCCAAAGTCTTCATTTTGTTTTTCTTAAGCCATTCAGAGGTGGACTTACTGGTGTGTTTTGGATCATTGTCCTGCTGCAGAACCCGTGCGCTTCAGCTTGAGGTCACAAACAGATGGCTGGACATTCTGCTTCAGGATTTTTTGGTAGACAGCAGAATTCATGGTTCCATTTACCACAGCAAGTCTTCCAAGTCCTGAAGCAGCAAAACAGCCCCAGACCATCACACTACCACCACCATATTTTACTGTTGGTATGATGTTCCTTTTCTGAAATGCTGTGCTACTTTTACGCCGGATGTAATGGGACACACACCTTCCAAAGAGTTCAACTTTTGTCTCGTCAGTCCACGTAGTATTTTTCCAAAAGTCTGGGATCATCAAGCTGTTTTCTGACAAAACTGAGACAAGCCTTTATGTTCTTTTTGCTCAGCAGTGGTTTTCGTCTTGGAACTCTGCCATGCAGGCCATTTTTGCCCAGTCTCTTTCTTATGATGGAGTCATGAACACTGACCTTAACTGAGGCAAGTGAGGCCTGCAGTTCTTTGGATGTTGTTGTGGGCTCTTTTGTGACCTCTTGGATGAGTTGTCGCTGCGCTCTTGGGGTAATTTTGGTCGGATGGCCGGCCATTCTTGGAAAGGTTCACCACTGTTCCATGTTTTTGCCATTTGTGGATAATGGCTCTCACTGTTGTTTGCTGGAGTCCCAAAGCTTTAGAAATGGCTTTATAACCTTTTCCAGAATGATAGATCTTAATTACTTTGTTTCTCATTTGTCCCTGAATTCTTTGGATGATGTCTAGGTGTTGAGGATCTTTTGGTCTACTTCACTTTGTCAGGCAGGTCCTATTTAAGTGATTTCTTGATTGAGAACAGGTGTCGCAGTAATCAGGCCTGGTGTGGCTGGAGGAATTGAACTCAGCTTTCCAAAGATGTGATAAACCACAGTTAATTATTTTTTTTTTTTTTTTGGGGGGGGGGGGTGTCACTTTTTCACACAGGGCCATGTAGGTTTGTATTTTTTTTACCCTTATTAATAAACACCTTCATTTAAAAACTGCATTTTGTGTTTACTTGTGTTATCTTTGTCTCATATTTAAATTTGTTTGATGATCTGAAACATTTAAGTGTGACAAACATACAAAAAAATGAGAAATCACGAAGGGGGCAAACACTTTTTCACGCCACTGTATACGTAACTGAGGTGATATCTTCATCTTAATTAATTAACCCATTATGAAGATTGCAATTTTATACATATATTGTGGTTTTCGTCAAGTAATCATCTCTCTCTTTTCTCTATTGCAAGTAAAGTTGTAATAGACATATTCAGGGCTTAATTTGTGTCCGATCCTGGTGGAACAGGATATGGCACCTGCCACATCAAGACCAGAACCTCTTTAGTGGCATCCAGCACCTCTTGTTTCACTATGAAAATATATAAATACGTTTTTATCTATTGTGCCATTAGTCTTTGTTTGTTGTGCAAAATCCCTCAATTACCAGTTTTATCTGCATTTTAAATTGGATTTTAGCAGAGATGGAAAAAAGGTGGGTGGCGTTTCAGGTGACACAGCGCACCAAGAAGGAAACTGAAAAGCCAAAAGACAGGCAGTGTTATTGAATTTCTTTAAACTAGCCATACAGTCAGACTCTAAAGGGGTAAACCGTTTGCTGGATGTGGATCAACAGTGTGGTCAGCCTTGCGAAGACAGGGAGACAGGTAGCAGTGCCAAGGTAGGAGTGATGTTAGCGTAGCTGCACCTATCGCTAGCTGAGAATAGCAGTGGACATAATGGTGAATTTATTCCTAATAGACGGAAGGATCTCTGAGCTTAGTGAACCAGTGCAGTGCACCGCCATCTCCTTACTGCTCTTTCTTTGCCTTTTTGGCCTCCCATCTCCATTCCATTTGTGAAGTCAAGGATTACAAAAGGACGCAAAACTACCAGAGACATGAAGATGAGAAAAGAAAGTGGAGAAATTAGGTTGAGGGCTCTGTTGATAATTTATCGACTAATATGGACAAATAAGCATGAAAGTAAGAGGAAATTTTATTGTTATTCTCTGCTGTGTCTTTGGTGAGTATTAATTTTGAAGCTGGCCATAAATAATATACTGTATGCTGTTGTGTAGCATGTGTCTGTGTACATATTTTAGTGTAGTTACTGTAAGCCTCACAGTCTAGTGGCTGTTTTTGTTGCAGGTGTGGGTTGTTGCTCCATGGTGCTGAGACTCGATGGAGGAGTTTTTTTAGCCTGCTTGTTTTTCCTTGATGCCAATAGAAGAATTTGCCATCGTTCTTCATTTCCCCCACTGTGGAAATCTGGCTGAAGTGAGAACAGGAGTAACGAGCGAGAGAGAGAGAGAGAGAGAGAGAGAGAGAGAGAAATGGAAAAGAAGCTGCAAACTGTTATCAGGTGTTTCTATGTGTCTCCTCCAGCTGACTTTGATCGAACATAAAACTTAGATTAATACATATAGACAGTACATATGCACTGTCTGCAAATCTGTACTCGCAAATATGGGGGATATCGGCCCCTCTGTGTTGTGGGATCTCCCACTTTACAAATTAAGCACTGACGATATACCAGATAATCAGAGTTAGATTACACTGCAGGTTACATTGCAACCTTCATGCTTTAACAGCATCAACATGCTACATTTAAGGAAAAGCGTCACCTACTAAATTCTCAGTCTTTTACACAGATTTCCCTTTTTTATTTAGGTGGTCACCATCTTTGGGGAAACACTATGTACCTCATACATCTTATCGAGCTTCACAGCCTTTCACAGCAGGACCTTTTCCTTTTACCTGCAGCAAACCTCATTTCACTAGAAATAGTGTCTCTATGCATTGCAGCTCCAACCATTTTTTTCGCTGTGAACTCTGTTCTCAGAAAATTCATTTGACTATTAGAACGCCCCCCCCGCCTGGAGGAATGATACAATTAGCTAACATGCAAATGGAGTCATTTCTCAGCTGGCCTTCATTCACCTGCACCGGGGAGCTGAGTAGTAAGTGATGGGAGAAACTCCTGTGTAGCAGGGCAGAGAAAACATGGATGATACACAAGTCTTATTGTCCGGAGGGAGTCTGCTGTTTGTGAGTCACAGAGGAGGAGTTCAATTGGAATAAAAAAAAGATTTAATTTCCTTTTTTTTTTTTTTGGATGGGGGGGTTGTATACAGCTGCACGGAGTTGAAACTAATCTGGTCAAACACAGTGAGCTGTCGGGCACAAAATAGATCAATCTCTGTCTGCTCTTAATCCAATTTGATTGGTAAGGGTAGTGCCAGGGTGATATAAAACCCACTCTGCATGATTGTTTTGAAAGCTTCCTCTCCACTACGGAACACTGGTCCAAGGGATATCCAAAAGATCTGTATCTGCAGTTCTGCTGAATATTTGAAAATGGGCACTCAGATAAACAGCATCAAAAATCAACACTGAAATATAAGTGGTAGGAAATTCAGTCTCAATGTCATCTGACCAGCACTGTTACTACTTACTGTATTGTGTGTTACTCCAGCAGCTATAATGCTGTATGTACTGATCGCCACTGAGGAGCAATGGTGTTATTTACAAAATAAAACATGCCACTTATTACAAGATAGACAATATATTAAGTTATGTTGTAGAATAAAACACTTGTGGCATCTGGCAGGAATCAAACTCACAACCTAAAGACCAAATCATACATACACAGTGGTCTTGGTCTATGTGCACTCTGGTCTCGACTACAATAATAACTTTACACATCTGGGTCAAACCATTCAGCCATTTTGCCAATGGGATTACTGCATTTAGCAAGCTAAATGGGAACATTTTTTATCCACAAGAACATATATAAACAAGATGGATCAGTGGTTAGCACTACTGCCTCACAGTAGAACGGTCTGGGGTTAAATTCATGTTTGAACCCAGATCAGGCCAGTCTGTGTGGTGTTGGCATGTTATTTTGCTTGCGTGGGTTTCTTCCCAAAAAACCCAACATGTACTTCATGGCAGTAACCACTCGTGTTCTAAATGTGAGTAACACTGTATTCAGGTACACTTCTTTCTACTACACTACTCACAAAAAGTTAGGGATACTTGACTTTCGGGTGAAATTTCAGGATGAACCTAAAATGCACTATAATCGTTACAGGTGAACTTAATTTGACCTTCTCTAACCTTTTGAATGCAAATGTCCAGCTATTCAATGTTTAAGTACTTTTTGCATAACTTGCTGTTCTCTAACAAGGTGCTTAACGGCAAAATTCACAACAGGTTTTTGATCCACAAATCGATCAGTAAATTTTTTAGTTCAGTGAGAATTCCTCTTCATCATGCTGTTCACATTTTGACATCATGAGACCAAAACGACGCCTAACAATTGATTAACAGTACCTCACCATTGCGAGGCTTCAAACAGGATGTTCTCGGAGGGATGTGGCCACTGAGCTTAGACTGTCACAGAGTGTCATCAGCAGGTTGCAACAGAGATACAGAGAGACTGGAAGAGCCACAGAAAGGCATAGAAGTGGACATCCTTTGGCCACATCCCACGCTGATGACCGCTTCATTGTGAACAGTGCCCTGCAAAACCGGATGATGAATGCCACTCAACTACAGGCACATTTAAGGGAAGTGAGAGGCACCCAAGTGTCACATCAGACCATTCAAAACCGTTTACATCAGCATGGTCTGCGTGCTAGACAACCTGCAAGGGTACCTGACCACACCACCAGGCACAGGCATCATCATTTGCATGGGGCCAGGAGCATTTACGGCTGGACAAGGGACAGTGTGTCCTCAGTGCTGTTCTCTGATGAAAGTCAGTTCACGTTGACCAGAAGTGATGGCTGCCAATGATGTTAGAGACATCAAGGAGAGCGCTATGCATCAGCCACTGTTGTCACCATGTTACAGTCTGGGCAGGTGTGTCTAGTCAATACAGAAATGCCCTACACCTTATGAATGGTACAGTGACAAGCTGATACTACCTGAATAACATTATTAATCCAGTCATTTTGTGCCTGCATGAGTAACACAAGCCCAATTTTATCTTCATGAACAACAATGCTCCAGCTCATTGAGGTCACATCATTAGGGAACGGCTGCTGGAGGCTGGGGTATCTCCAATGGAGTGGCCTGTACTTTCTCCAGACCTGAATCCCATAGAAAACCTGTGGAATCAGCTGAGTTGGCGTGTAGAGGCTCATAACCCTGCACCCCACAACCTCAATGACCTAAGGGCCGCCCTTCAAGAAGAGTGGAATGCCATATCTCAGCAGACAATAAGTAGACTTGTGAACAGCGGTGAAAATGTCATTGTCTAGCTGTAATTAATGCTCAAGGGCACATGACAAGTTATTGAGACATTGACAGTTTTATTGGTGGGATCACCCATCACTGTTGTTGGCTTTTGTTTCAATAATGTTTTGAGATGAGGAACCACCATTGCGGGCAGCGCGGGTGGCTGGAGGTGGTTAGCACTGCGGGCAGCACAGCAACTCACCCTTGGCCGAGGATCCTGGGTTCGATCCCAGCCCCTGACCAACAGTGATCTGTGTGGAGTTTGCATGTTCTCCCCGTGTCTGTGTGGGTTTACTCCGGGATTTTTCCGGTTTCCTCCCACATGCCAAAAGCATGCAACTTAAGTTAACTGGCATCAAAAAAACTGGGGATTCTAAATTGTTCTTAGGTATGTGAGAGTGAATGGTTGTCTGTCTCTCTGTGTTGGCCCTGTGATGGACTGGCGATCTGTCCAGGGTGTACCCTGCCTCTCGCCCAAAGATGCTGGGATAGGCTCCAGCCCCCCCCCCCCGCGACCCGAAAAGGATTAAGCGGAAGAAGATGGATGGATGGATGGAACTCACCATTGCAGTCTACAAATCTACCTACGGGTACAAATAAAGTAACCTGAACCAGTGCATGCTTCTACCTACTTTCATTGTTGACCTACCTCTGTTGCGTGAACTTTTTACATTTTCCATAAATTTCACCTGAAAGCCAAATATCCCTAACTTTTTGTGAGTAGTGTATGTATAGACTGAATGACAATACAAGTTTCTATTATTACCTCCACCAAGGAGGTAATGTTTTTACCGGGGTTTGTCTGTCTGTTTGTCTGTTACCAACATAACTCAAAAAGTTATGAATGGATTTTGATGAAATTTTCAGGAAAGGTGTGTGATGGCATGGGGAACAGATGATTACATTTTGGTGATGATCTGAGAGTGTATAGCTCCACCAAGGGCTTTTTTATATTTGTGCAACAGGATTACACAAAAACTACTGGATGGATTTGGATGAAATTTTCACCACAGGTGGTTCTTGGGCTAGAGAGGAACCCATTATATTTTGGTGATGATCTGAGAATGCATACCTCAGCCAAGGCTCTTATCTTCTCACAGTGTGTTAGCAACAACACTCCAAAACTGATGGACAGACTTTGATGCAATTTTCACCACAACTGGCTATAGGCCTACACACAAACCCATTACATTTTGGAGGTGATCCATGAGAAATGGAAGGAGCCTTGGCGGAGGTATGCGCTCTACGAGTGCTTTTCTAGTTCTTTATGTGACTCAGTGAGTTAAGCAGTAGTATGTAACTTTCTTGTTCTTGGTAGGAACACTGAAAAGACAAGAATTATGGTGACTATGACCTCAGCCCCAACAGCCAATCACAGGGCACAACTTTAGCCACCATCAACTAAGCACTCTGTGATTGGCTGTTGGGGCTGATGTCTTAGTTGCTATAGCTATAGTCTTTTCAGTGTTTCTACCCAGATCAGAGCTGTTGCAGGTGATGCAAGCCCTCTCAGGCTATGGGGGGTGTACGTCACAGATGTGTTTGGGTTCTCATAACAGCTTGGGTCCGAAGCCTTTTCATAACATCACACAATGATTGACTGTACACCTGTTTTGATGATATAGTGCATTCTGATTGGCTGTCTGTCCATCCATGCCTCCATATTTGTAGTTTTGTAAAGAAAAAAATTAAATTCGTTATAAACATTTTTTTTTGTCTCTACAATGACAAGAACTTGTGGTGTTTTCATCTTTATGTTTTACTAATATAAGATAATTATCTGTCTCTGGGCTTATCCTCACATACGTACCTACACATGTATTTTTAAAAAAATGCAGCCATTTATACATGGTTTTTGCATTTTATTCACACTTAAAGTGCTATTTTTGAGCTCTAAAAATTACTTCTAATTAAAATTAATTAAAATTAACTCCTTCCAAGGTGAAGCCTTACACTGACTTCAGCAATGACGCTACACATTGGATAACTAGTTGTCATTGGGTGTTTCCATGGAAAAGATGAGCCGAGGTTGTCCTGCTATTTTAGCTTTATTAATGGGACTTTTTACCAGTTTACTAGTGAACCTCAGTATGCTGGAATATTTGGAAAAAAGTACATTTTTTCAACATATTTCAAAAAGATAAACTTTCTCAATATTGACTGCACAGAGGTTGCAAATTTCATACATTTTCCTTAAGAAACTGTTGAAAATATTAGCAAATCGATGATTGACCATATTAACCACAATAAAAACGCCTGTATCACTCTGAATCAATAACTGATTATAGTACTGACTGAATGTGTAGGAAACAACATGTGAGGTTTTAGATATATTTTAATTGGTTTATTATTAAAAGATACAAATAGATGAAAACAAAACAAGTTCTGATGATTACAGAGACAAAAATGTTTATAATACAAATATTTACTCTCACAATATTATTATTAATAGTCAATCATTTTGTGTGACATTATGAAAAGGCGCAGGACCTGAGCCGATTTGAGAACCCAAGCACATCAGTGACCTATATGGGGAAGTGACATTCACCAGATCACAGGTTGATGGATGATCAAAATAATTATGCCTCGGTGAAACAGAGGCATACAGTAAACAGTTAGTGCGCCTGTTTGTGGCTGTGTGGGTGTGTGTATCCATCTGTTTGTCTGCCTCTCTGTTTCAGCTCGCCCGGTCAAAATTAAGTGAACTAAAGGCTTACATATATAATTGCATCGCCATATTTTCTCAACTTTTAACCCTTTGACATCCTTCTATTTATGGACATAAAAAGCGCCCTCACTGTCTATGTTGCAGTGCTGTGCCTGTCATGTGCTGTGTCATGTGATGTCATAAAACCCCCCAGTTGTACTAAATATTCCACCTGACAAGGTGGCAGACACGTATAACTTACCGCTCTTGCCTTGGGGGACTAATGGCCCCCATATAAACCCCCCCCCCCCACACTTTTGGACACCAGAGAAGAAGAGTTTGTAAAAAAATGGTGATCGATCGCAAGACGGAGGAGGCATTTGCTCCCAAATTTGCCAACTATGATTCTAAAAAGAGATTATTTAGCTTATGAAAGTAAATATCTACATTTTTTTATAACAGAGGGTGGGCAAATCTGGTTGATTTGCACCTGCCATCGACCCCCAGCGCCATGTGACTGGACAGAACAATCGCACCAGTTCCCGGTCATCATATGAGATAAATTGCGGCGGAATAAAAGCGAAATTGTGGTGGAAAAGTTTCTGGATGTGGGAGAGAAAGGGAAAATGACAGAGAGAAGACAAAATAACGACCAGGATAGACGAAAATGGATGAAGCGCGCCACCTGGCCAGCGGTACCATCCTTTGTGTAAATATGTCCAAAGTCCGTTTTTGACTGAAAGTTATGCAATTTGATATGGCTGCCATGGCATTATACAAATTAGATGCGTAAATTTACTCCTATCTCAAACTTTGGATCATATTCTACATCTTTCTAATTGACAGTAACCCATTATCTCTTACCAATTCCAAGTTGTAGCTTTGGAAATCTCTGACATCTGAACTGAATATTTTCTTGAAAAAAATCTTGACCACTGGGGGAGAGGAGGAAACGGTGCAATGGAGCGCCATAGGCAGTCATTGGGTTAATTTGCCAAAATTGCGAGATAAGGCTTTGTTTTCAAAATAAACACAAATCTAACTCACCATTTCTGTCAATACAGCTGCAAAAAAAGGAAATGACAATAACTATGCTGAACCAGTAGAGGTCAGAGTGCCACTTTTTTACAGCCGCCCATGCCACCATGCCACAGGCACCAAGGCACAGCACCTTGGTGCTTTTTAATTTGGAAATATTTTTAATGGACAAAATATTCTGCAGTGTTGTTTTAACCTTACTGGCCTGGAAAAAGGCAGGACCCAAATGTAGGCAGGTGGTCAGGTGAACTTCATTTATTTACCAGGGACCAAAAAACAAAGACCAAACAAGAAGCACAGCACGAGAGCTGGGAAACCTAAACTAAACATTTAAACACAAAAGCAAAACTGCAAATTCAGAAGGCAGAATAACAAACTATACTAAACTAAAATGCAAACCTGAAATCCAAGAATCAGGAACAAAGACTCTTTAAACTGATGATAGAACAAAGAGACTGATGGACCCAGGAGGAAACTAAATAGACAAGCAAGGCAATCAAGGGTGGGGGACAGCTGAGGATAATCACACAGGTGGAAGCAATGATGCAAATGAGGGAGACGAGACAGACTGAAGAGTCAGACACACACAATCAACAGAAACCCATTCAGAACATAGAACCAACTAAGGAGAAATGTACCAAAATAAACACCAAAATGTCCAAGCAAGAAATAAAGCATAAACCACAGAAATAAACCCAAAACAAACCCAACAGTAAATTGAGAAATGGAAACAAAAACAAAACAAGAAGTGCTTTTAGAAATAAAACTGTACTAAAGTTAAACAAGAGCTGAACATAAGTGAAGCATGATGATGTCACCTGCTTCGATACATAGTCATATTCAGAGTTTAGGAACACAATATTTTTTTGCATATTAGTTGGAGTACCTGCTGATTTTTGTGCATTTCTCCATAATGCAAACGCTAACCTCCAAAAACATACCACCTTGATATAACTGCCACCTATGTTTCAGCTTTGTATTGGTTCTCTGTCAAGCTGTGATTAAATATATGGATCTTTAGCCACTAAATACTCCAATACTTTCACAGTTTTTTTTTTTTTCGTCTGTTGTTGATACTGAGTAGGTTTATGGAAAATTGTTTGACTTCTTTTTATTGCTGCCTGCTGCAGCCAAAACTGACACTGTAAGGAAGACGAGAGTGAAGCAAAACAGTTAAGTTGCAGGTCATAAAACCTGCTAGAGGACAATGACATAAAGTTCAACAGAGCTGCAGAGCTGGCGATATTTCTCTTTGAGCTCATCACTACTGTCAACCTCTGTTTGATCTATTTTCAATTTGAGGATTTGGATTGTAGCAGTTCTCTAAAAAAACAGGTTGAAATGTAATACATAAACAACAGATAATTTAGGCATTTACTGGACAGAATTTCAGTTGAGAATGTATATTTAAATGTTTGTTGGATCATTCTGGGTTGACTATGTAAAACAGTACATAAATGACTCTATTCCTCTCTTTATATTAATAATAAATTTGTTTAAGGAACTCTTAATTGTCACAGCAACCAAATTTTAAGTGTATCACATGGAAATGTATAAACTAATAAAAATTGTGTTTGCTAACAGTATTTATCAACATTATGGTTAGAGTTTGATATTAGCACCAGCTAACTAGCCAAAGGTGGGTGGCTAGTAGTTCAGTTTCATTTCTTGCATTTATAGGAAAAAGTGTAAATTTATGATGAAGTCTCTTTTAGTGAGCAAGACACAATCTTGGGGGGGGGGGGGCAGTAGGAGTAGGAATCAGCAGAGGCACTACGATGTGCTACTATCACGATGCTATGGCCGCAATATGATTCTATCATGATCTTGCGATATGCTGAGCATTGCGATATCATATATTGCGATTTCTCTTCCCAATCTCTGTCTTGTTCAGCGCTTTGCTAGATCTCCGAGTTGCTCTTTTACTGTGCTGACCTAACCAGACAGTGAGCATTTAGCATCATCTACTGGACTGAAAAGCCAACTGGTTTTTATTATGCTGGTACCCAAAAAAACTGAATTTGTATTTGCAACATTTATTAATACTTTTATTTTTTTTCCACAATATTTTTTATTGAACCTTTTTTTTTTACAAACATGGCACGAACAATCAGACACTAACACAAAAGTAATTTAAAAATTAAAAAGAACAATGACAAAAAAAAATTGTGTAATTAAAAACAACAACAACCATTAACAAACACAAGTCAACAACAATGCTCCTCTGTTTAGTCTAGGTAATATATTACATAAGAATACATAATATACATTCAACAGCTTGGAATTTGCAAGGTCCACACATATCATTCACCTTCTTCTTCAGACATTATGTTTAAATTCTTTACATAATCAATGAAAGGTCTCCATATATTCTCAAACACATTTTCCTTTGATTTCAGAATATATGTTATTCTTTCTAGTGGAAGGTTTGTTAACATTTGTCTTAACCACTGAGTCACATCTGGTCTATGAATCTTTTTCCACAGTAGTGCAATACATTTTTTGGCATTAAGCAAACTGAGGTCTATGAATGCTCTTTCACTCTTATTAAAGTTATGTTTTTCTGGATACAGACCCAACAAAAACAGTTTAGGGTTTAATGTGATTTGTTTTGAAATTATTTTTTCAATTGTTACCCTGACCTCTTCCCAAAACATTCTGATTTTTCTACATTCCCATAAACAGTGAAATAGGGTTCCTTTACTTTCCATACATTTTGTGCATGCATCTGGTATGTTTTTGTTATATCTATTTAATTCCACTGGTGTAACATACATCCGCATTAACCATTTAAAATGTATCCGTTTAAGACGTACATTTATTGATTTGGTTCGAGCTCCTGCACAAGCCATTTCCCATTGTTCCTCAGAAATTTCAATTTGCAGGTCCTCTTTCCAGTAATTCAGTCTTTTCTGTGAGTTTTCACTTGAGAATAGTGTCAATGAGTTATAAAACTCTGAAATAATACCCTTTCTCTTACTATCTTTCATCAAAATTTTTTCCAAAAATGAATAAGTAGGTCGGGTGAGAGCATTATTTTGATTTGATCGAATAAAATTTCTAAGCTGAAGATATTTAAAAAAAGTGTGTTCTATTAAGATTGAATTTAATCCTCAGTTCTTCAAAAGACATTATGTTATCTGAGCGTGACAAATATAAGTCTTGAATCTTTTGAATCCCTTTTAAATTCCATACTTTAAATATAGTATCTGCTCTCCCTTATGTAAAATATTGATTACACCATATTGGGCTAAATTGTGACAGTGAGTGTGGTTCTTTTAAATATTTTTTGGTTTCACACCATATTTTGATCATGTGCTTTACAATTGGATTTTTAACTTGTTTCTGTAGTTTTTTAGCCAAGTCTGAGTATATGAATAATGGAAGAGGTAAAGGTAAATTGTATGATTCCATTTCAGTCCAGTGAGGAAGATCATTTGATGAAAAATAATATGTCATAGACCTCAGTTGTGCTGACCAGTAATACAACATAAAGTTTGGACATTTCAGACCTCCACGATCAAATGGTAAATATAGTAAGGACAAACGTAATCTAGCCTTCCTATTGTTCCATATAAATTCCACGAACTTTTTTTTAATTCTTGAGAATAGATCTGAAGGTGGTGGTAAAGGAATGTTTTGAAATAAATAAAGTATTTTTTGGTAAGATATTACTTTTAAGTATATTAATTCTCCCGAACATCGACATTGGTAGTGGCATCCATCTCTGAAGTAACTCATTAATATCTGTCATTAAGGCTTCATCGTTGGCATTGACGACTGATTCTAGCTTAGGCAAAATTTGAATTCCTAAATATTTAAACTGATTTACAACATTGAACTGGTTTACCTCAGGAGCTGGATGATTTCTCTGGGTCTCATTTAGCATTAATATTGAAGATTTTGTTTTGTTTATTTTATATCCTGATATATCCCCAAAGTTCTTTATTGAATTTAACAAGGTCGGAATTGATTTTTTAAAATTCGACATAAACAAAATTATGTCATCGGCATACAGGGAGATTTTATGTTCTGTTGGTCCTACTTTAATTCCATATATTTGTGGATGTAAACGTACTGCCATCGCTAAAGGTTCAATTGCCATAGTAAACAATAAGGGTGAAAGTGGACAGGCCTTGTCGACATCCTCTATTGATTTTTATTGATTTTGAGATATTGCTGTTTGTTAGGATTTCTGCTGTAGCATTATTGTATATTATCTGGACCCATTTTATGAAATTATTTCCAAGTCCAAACCTTTGTAGGACTTCAAAAAGATAGGGCCAATCGACCCTATCATAGGCCTTTTCGGCGTCCAATGATAGGAGAGCTGTACCTGGTGCTTCTTTATTGGAATAACTAATATTAAATAGTCTTCTTAAATTATGGAAGCCTTGTCTTCCCATTATAAAGCCATTCTGATCTCGGTTAATAATATTTGGTAATATTTCTTGTAGTTGTTTTGCTAAAATTTTACAGATTATTTTAAGATCAGCATTTAATAGGCTTATTGGTCTCATGTTTTCACATTTATTAGGGGGTTTACCTGGTTTTGGCAACAGTATAATTAAGGCATTATTCATTTATGGTGGTAAATTACCATTTTGAAATGCTTCTAAAACCATTTCCAACAGTGGTTTTATTAATTTATTCTTAAATTTTTTATAGAGGTCAACTGGAAGACCATCTGGTCCTGCTCTTTTCCCTGATTTCATATTATCAATGGCTTGCCCAACTTCTTCTTGACTAATTTTAGACTCCAGTATCTCCCTGTTTTCATTTGGAATACATGGTATAGATAATCCACCCAAAAACCCATTTAGTTTTGTTAAGTCGGTTTCATTTTTTGTATCGTATAGTTTTCCATAATATCTCTAAAGGCACTATTAATTTCTAAAGGATCTATAACTACCTGTCCGTTACTTATAATACTGGTAATTGGTGTTTTAGATTCTAATTGTTTAATCTGCCATGCCAATAATTTTCCTGATTTTTTCACCTTGTTCATAAAAAGTTTGCTTCAATCTTAGAAGACTCGAGGCAGCTCTATTCGCTGATTTTTTGTCATATTCAGCTCTCAGAATCAGTAATTTGTTCTCTAACTGTGGGTTACTTCCTGCATACACCTTTTCTTGAAGGATTTTTATTTTACGTTCCAATTGGACTCTCTCCTCTCGGGTCTTCTTAGATTTTGAACCTGTATAACTAATAATATGCCCCCCTAATAAAAGCTTTGAAAGCCTCCCACTTTATACATGCCGTTGTTTGTGTAGTATTGATATCAAAGAACTCATCTATCTGTTTTTCTATGTACTTAACAAATTCCTCATCCTAAAGCCATTTATGTTGAAAATGCCACCTAACTGGGTCCTTTGTCAATTTCTTATCTACCTATACTAGACAGCAGGGTGCATCATCAGAGATCACAATACTATCATAGAAACAGTTTTGAATCTTGGACCTTAATTCTGTAGAGATCAAAAAATAGTCAATACATGAGAATGTCTTATAGGTATTAGAACAAGAATAGGCTTTGACTTGTGGTTTCATTTCTCTCCATATATCTAGCAATCCCAATTCTTTCATAAAATGATTAATGGTCATCCTACATCCATTGTGCGTCCAGTCCAGTCCTGTTGATCTATCTATACTGGGTTTCAATGTACAATTAAAATCCCCTGCTATTACATGTTGCCCTGTAAGTGATGATAAAGTGAGGAATAAATTAACAAAGAAGTTTTGATCATCAATATTGGGGCCGTATACACTACCGTTCAAAAGTTTGGGGTCACTTAGAAATTTCCTTATTTTTGAAAGAAAAGCACTGTTTTTTTCAATGAAGATAACTTTAAACTAATCAGAAATACACTCTAATATCTAATATACATTGCTAATGTGGTAAATGACTAGTTCTAGCTGCAAATGTCTGGTTTTTGGTGCAATATCTACATAGGTGTATAGAGGCCCATTTCCAGCAACTATCACTCCAGTGTTCTAATGGTACAATGTGTTTGCTCATTGCATCAGAAGGCTAATGGATGATTAGAAAACCCTTGTGCAATCATGGTAGCACAGCTGAAAACAGTTTATCTGGTTAGAGAAGCTATAAAACCGACCTTCCTTTGAGCAGGTTGAGTATCTGGAAAAAATTATTATTTCAAATACAAATAATTATTTCTAACCTTGTCAATGTCTTGACTATATTTTCTATTCATTTTACAACTCATGGTGGTAAATAAGTGTGACTTTTCATGGAAAACACAAAATAATTGTCAGGGTGACCCCAAACTTTTGAACGGTAGTGTAAGTTCACCAGATTTATATTTTCTAATAACAAAGATCCTTGGATGATTAGATATCTTCCAAATGTGTCTCTAATTACATTTTTCATTTGAAATGGGACTGTTTTATGTATGAGAATCATAACTCCCCTAGCTCGGGATGGAAATGATGAGGTGAACACATTACCTTGCCATCTTCTCCTAATTCTTTTCACATCCTCCTCTAATAGATGAGTTTCTTGTAAAAATACAATTTTTGAATCTGTTGTCTTTTTATTTTATTCATAACTTGTTTAAGTTTTTTAAGATTTTGTAGACCTCTGCAATTCCATGAAGTTAAATTAAGAGTGACGCTTTGATCTATGATCAATAAGGAGTTTGAGATTACCTTGCAATATGAACATACTCTTACAGAGAAGCAAAAACATGGATGATAGAACATTCATCCTACAAACTAAACAAAAACAAATTCCCTTTCCCCACATTTGTGGTAATCCCCCCAAAATAAAAAAATTCCGTCTCCCGTTATAGCTAGTGACTGTTCCACACCTGCGAGGATCAGTCAAACCACTCTCTCTTTCTCCTCTCAATCACCCTGACTCTACTACTATTCTTATAACATTAACTCTCTTCTGTAGTTTTTTCAACATAACTTCAAAGTTTTATAGCAACTTTGTACATCATAGCTTTTTTTTTTTTTAATACCATCTGTATTTTGTAGACATGTTATATGTTTCAGATCAATCAGATGTCTGTACATATGCTTAAAAGTTCTGCCTTTGTCATGTTCATGCTTAGCTCCCACCAGTTTCCTTTTGGATCTGCTTGATGAGCTCCTGTGTCTCTTGAGGGGTCTTGAAGGTGTGGGTTCTCCCCTTATATGTGACCAGCAGTCTTGCCGGTTGAATCACTCCGTGACGAATCCCTAGGCTGCGCAGCTCTTTGCGGGCGGGGTCGAACTGCCTCCTTAATTGTTGAATTCCTGTGGCCAAATCTGGGTAGAACCGCACCTGTTGATCCTGGTATTTAATTTCCCCTTTAGCTCTCACCGCATTGGTGACCGTCATCTTGTCTCTGTAGTTGAGGAACTTCATAATCAGCATCCTCAGTGGTGTCTTATTATCTCTCGGTGGGCCGATTCGGTGAGCTCTCTCTAAAACAACCAATGACTGCAGATCCGCGTTGTTCAGCGCTTCTGGAATCCACTTTTCCAAAAAGGAACATGGGTCCCGTCCCTTTGCTCCCTCCGGGAGGCCCACCAGCCTCAAATTATTCCGTCGCAAGCGGGATTCCAAGTCCAGGACGTTATCTTCCAGACGTTTACATTTTAATTCCAGTGTTTGCAACTTAGATTGTAGGCTGGTGACGTCATCTTCAGCGCTTGAAATTCGGAGCTCCGCCTGCGATACTCGCTCCATACAGTCGTTTATTTCCTTTCTCATTCCTTCTATCGCTGCTATAATCCCATCAAATTTAGAAGAAAACTCTCTTCTCATGGAGTTGATGGCAGTGAGCACTGCGTTTGTCCCCTCTTCAGCAGTTCCCGCTCCGCCGCTGGCTCCCTCCTCCACCATTGTCTCTGGAGTTTTTTCTGTTTCGCCTCGAGCGTGGAAGTCTGTTAGCTTTGGTTGTTTTGTCGAATTACCTTTTCCTCCACCTAATTTCCCAACCTTGGTCTTTACCATATCCGCGCCAAAACACTAGGATGGGTTTTTGTTCCAATTAAGAGAGTTTTAGTAAACTTTTTATTTTTAGGAGCAGAGCAGTGTGAAACACGTCTTCCTACGTGGCCGCCATAACCAGAAGTCTTAATACTTTTATTTACTGTAAGTATCATGATACTGGTTTCTCTGTATTGCTACAGTATCATGGACAAAATGTATCACAGTACTACAATGTATTTTTTTTGTCCCATCCCTAGGGGCACAAATTTGCAAGAACATGTAAAATTAAAAAAATGCATTGATTATAAGGTTACAAATTTGCCATAGCATGTCACAGATTTATCAAAATGTACACACAGCAGTGATGTACACAGACATTTTGGGGGACTAGTGCCCAACCAAAAAATAAGAGGGCACTCATAAATATTGAAAAAAAGTAAAGTTACATGCAGTAGTGCAAATTTTACTGTACTGTTAAAAAAAGCTCCATAGAACTGCACTTCAGAGGGCAGAGGGCAAAGGGGGAGGTGCTAGAGCACCACCTGGAGTCTATTTGTGCATATACCTGACATACAGTATGAGGAAGAAAACATTACAATTTTATGAGTCAAATAGCAAATTTGTGATTTAAAAAGTTGCAAATTTAAGACAGTATCACACAAGTTTTGTCATGAACCTGGGTTTGAGCGTTTCAAACCCAGTTCTGACATATGGTTATTTCGCTCTGTTTTCCTTCAAGCACGTCAGAGAGCTATTAGGCCTTCGCTTCCTGACAACTCGGGCACGCCCCCTCCTCCTGTCAGTGCCATCAGCTGTGCCTTGCTATTGGGTGTTTCACACACATACACACACACTCCATTCATTCTCATTCACACGCTCAGACACTCACTCAAGCACACCAGCGATTAATTAGGTTCAGCCGATGCATTCACACACCAGCGGTCTCTTCCCTCGTTAGTTTCATTATTATAAAAACGCTGCGTTAGCAGGAAGAGACCGTTGGAGCATTCGCCTCCATACGTGGCAGCGTGTTCTCCACGTATGTGTCTCACTACCTTCGTGCATTCAGCCTGACATTTCAAGATGGAGGATTCCTTGATGTTAGCGTCTGACCCTGCCTTATTTCCTCATCCACCAGACGACACGGACAGCCTCAGATCATTCCAGCCATAAGTCTGTTTGCCTTTCTCTGTGTGCCCAACGTACGTCGGCACTAGGCATTCCTTCAGGCTGTGGGACAACTGGGTGGCTTCCCTGTATGTCTGGTGGCTGTTAATTCATCATTACAACTGTCTGTATTTTTGTGGTTGACTAGACTGGTTATTTCATTGTGGTTTGAGTTAATAAATGGCACGTTCTAAGATAAGATAAGATAAGATAAGCCTTTATTAGTCCCACAATGGGGAAATTCCAGGATTGCAACAGCACAGGGATAGCAACACTCAGAGCAATAATTTAGAAGATAAGAAAGTAAGAGCAGTGACTATACATATGTACACATAAATATAAAAATATATATACACAGTGCGGAACATTGTAGCTAGATGCAATAAACAGCATAACCGTCTATTTAGTTACCCTTCATGGTATGAATATGTACCCATACATATTGTCACCCTCCATAGTGACTGATATTGGCCTAGTTGTATACTGGAGGGGACCATTTGTATAAGTCTGTTGCGTCTTTTGCATTCAATACTATTAGGTCGTCACGTTTTTTTTTTGCTATCTCTGCAAGCAGCCCTGCTTAGGTTATACAGTCTGACAGCCGTAGGTAGGAAGGACCTGCGAAACTTCTCGGTCACGCATCTAGGATGATCTACTGATAGGATGATCTATGAGTCTACTGCTACAGTAAATGAGCTCCTCAGTGCGTCCAGTATGTCCTGCATAGGGTGGGAGTCAGACTCCAGCAGAGATGACAGTTTAGCCACCATCCTTCTCTCTCCTATCTCCTCCACTGGGTCAAGGCGCTTCCCCAGGACAGAGCTAGCTTTCTTGATTAGTTTGTTCAGTCTCTTCCTACCGGCTGCTGTAATGCCGTTGCCCCAGCAGACCACTCCAAAAGTGATGGCTGATGCCACCACCGTGTCGTAGAATGTCTGCAGGAGCACCCCTTGTACACCAAAAGACCTGAGCCTCCTCAGTAGGAACAGCTTGTGCTGTCCCTTCTTGTAGAGTGCGTTGGTATTGTGTAACCAGTCTAGTTTATTGTTCAGATGAACAACCAGGTACTTGTAGGATGTCACCATCTCAATGTCTGTTCCCTGGATGTTTACTGGTGCTGTGAGGGGTTGTCCTTGCCTGCGGCAGTCCACCACCAGCTCCTTAGTTTTCCTCGCGTTAATCTGGAGGCAGTTCCGATGGCACCAGTCCACGAAGTCCTGGATAAGTCCTCTGTACTCAGCTTCATCTCCGTTGGAGATGAGGCCGACGATCGCAGAGTCGTCAGAGAACTTCTGTAGATGGCAGTGTGTTGTGTTGTGTGAGAAGTCGGCAGTATAAAGGGTGAACAGGAAAGGAGCCAAAACTGTTCCCTGGGCGGCCCCCGTGCTGCCGATGATCATGTCGGACACAAAATCCCGGGTTCTCACAAACTGTGGTCGGTTAGTGAGGTAGTCCAGGATCCATGATGACAGGTGCTGGTCCACCCCTGCGCACAGCAGTTTGTCCTTCAGGATCATCGGTTGGATGGTGTTGAAAGCACTGACGAAGTCAAAGAACATGATCCTCACCGCATTCCCGGGCTTCTCCGGGTGGGACAGGGAACGGTGAAGGAGGAAGATCACTGCATCCTCCACCCCAATGCCATGCTGGTAGGTGAACTGGAGTGGATCCATCGCTGGTCCCACCAGGGGGCGGAGGTGAGCAAGGAGCAGTCTCTCCAGGGTCTTGATCATGTGAAACATCAGGGCCACTGGCCTGTAGCTGTTCAGGTCTTTGGGGTGGGAAGTCTTTGGTACAGGTGCCACACAAGATGTTTTCCACAACTGTGGTACCCTCCCCAGCTTCAGGCTCAGGTTGAAGATGTGCTCCACAATCCCACACAGCTGGTCTGCACAAGACTTGAGAAGCTTTGCGCTGATGCTGTCCGGTCCCGAGGCCTTCCTCGCCTTGATCTTCCTCAGCTCCGTTCTCATCTGGGTCTTAGTGAGGGTCAGGTTGGAGGGCTGTGTGCTGGGAGTGGGGGGGTGTTGGTGGAGTGGGGTGTGGACAGCAGGTCTCGATGACTTTAGAGGCAGCAGTGGTTGGTGTGCAGTCAGGGGGGAGGGCGGTTGGTCAAACCTATTAAAAAACGGGTTCAGATTGTTCGCCCACTCCCTGCCCCCCGTGGCCTGGGAGGAGGTATTCTGGAGCCCAGAGATGGTTTTAAGGTTTCTCCAGACCTCGCCGATGTCACTCTGTTGCAGCTTGTCATCCATCTTCTTCCTGAAGCTGTCCTTGCCTTCTCTGATCTTCCTCCTCAGCTCCCTCTGTACGGACTTCAGCATCTCCCTGTTCCCCGACCTGAAGATCCTCTTCTTCTCTCTCAGAAGTGTTTTTAACTCAGGGTTGATCCAGGGTTTGTTGTTCGAGCAACACCGTATGGTCTTGGTGGGTACAGTGTTGTCCACACAGGAGTTGATGTAGTCCGTGATGGTGTGAGTGAGGCCATCAGTGTCCTCACCATGTGGATCACAGAGCTGCTCCCAGGCAGAGGTTTCAAGACAGTCCTTTAAAGCATCCATTGCCTCCTCAGACCATATCTTCACCGTGCGTATGACCGGAGGTTGTCTGTGTACTAGGGGTTTGTACACTGGCAGGAGATGAACCAAGTTGTGATCCGATCTCCCGAGTGGGGGGAGTGGTGATGAGGTGTACGCCTCCTTAGTATTTGCATAGAATAAGTCCAGTGTTTTATTGTCTCTAGTGTGGCATGTGACATACTGGGTGAACGTGGGCAGAATGGGGGACAGTGAAATATGGTTGAAATCACCTGAGATGAGGAGAAGAGCATCTGGGTGTTCTGTCAGCAGCCTGCCAGTTACTGAGTGAATGGCGTCACGCGCTGTCCCAGCGTTCACCATCCGATTTGCATAAATAACAATGCAGATCACATGTGAGTATTCCTTCAGGAGATAGGTAGGCCACATGCTAACAGCTAGCAACTCAATGTCTTTGCTGCAGTGATGTTGTTTAATCGTGATATGTCCCGGTCTGCACCAGCTGTTATTGACATACATTATCACTCCTCTGCCCCTTGCCTTGCCACTGTCTGGTGTCCGGTCTGCCCGTATTGCGTGGAAACCCTCCAGTTCGATGTTAGCATCTGTTGCTAATTCTGTTAGCCACGTCTCAGTAAACAACATCAAGCTAATCTCTCTGAAGATGCTCTCGTAGCGGGAGATAGCAGCTAGCTCGTCTGTCTTATTGAGTAGCGATCATACATTCCCCATAATAACGGATGGAAGGACAGGTCTGTACCTTATATTTCTCACCTGACGTCTTGCTCCAGCACGGCATCCACTTTGTTTCTGTCTTATTTCACCCGGTATGTAGAGGTCTTACGCTAGCATATTGGTCCGGTTAAGTGCTAACAACTGGTCTCTGCTGTAACGTATCCTGCTAAAAACAGTGGCTCCGTCTGCCGGCTCAGGAGACATTTGGGCGATCCGTGTGTCCGTCCGATGTATAAGGTGTCGCCGGATCAGAAAGATTAGCAAGAGAAGGCAGATAGTAAATAGAAATAGGAAGAAATTGATCCGCTGTTGCAAAAAAGCAGTCTACTCGTGTGGCGCCGGAATTACAAAAAAAAAAAAAAAGTATAGTATAGTATACACCAGCGATTAATTATGTTCAGCCCACGCATTCACACACCGGTGGTCTCTTCCCTCGTTAGTTTTCATTCCCTCCCTCTTGCGCTGCGTAATGGCGCATGGGGAATTATGACACAATGTTCCGACCATCAGAAAAAACCCAGCGGAGAAGACGTTTGTTTTTTCTTTTCCTTTCATCTTCTTTTTCCCTTCCTCCTCGAGTTTCAGCATTATGTTCTGGATGGACGAGGAGCAGAGGGCCCAGGATAATACTGGAGGAAGTGATCTTTGCCTTTCAGTGGCCGAGGACGGGGAGTGGGCACGACTTGTTGTGGAGGACGTCGAACGACGCCATCCTAACCTCCGGTTTATTCCTAGGGTGAACGCCATCCTCTCCGCCATCCTTCTCTTTCCAGACGTAGAGCCAGAGGGGGCCTCTCCAACATCGGAGCCAGCCACCCGTCAGAAGAGACGTTCCCGGCGGAGGAAGACCTCCTCTCCTCGTGGTTTTCTTTCATCTCCCAGGCCAGCGCCAGCCCAATCCTCAGACGTGATAATGGAAGAGGAGAGATTGGGTTTGCTGGCCATGATAAACCATCGGATCGAGGAGGAGCGCCGCAAGAGAGAGGCCCAAGGATGCGCTTCCCCGGCTGTGAGGGTTCCACCCCCCGCGCCTACCCAATCCACGGGCTCGTCGACGGAAGAGGAGTGGTTGGCCTTGCTTGCCCAGCTAGATTGCCGGGTTAAGGAGCAGTGCCATGTGAAGGAAGAGCAGAGATTGGCCCCGCTCAACCGCCAAATGGAGGAGGAGCGCCACGAGGAGGAATCGGATAAAGATCTCCTAGTGCCCGAGCTCCTCAGGGCTACTCCGCTTACCTCTCTGGAGAGTACGGGTCCTCCCTGCATGGACGACCTGCTGCTCAGTGCGGTGCTCCACATCCCGGATTATCTGGTTCCTGAGTCCTCTGGGAGGAAGAAGGGGAGGAACGCCCATCGGAAGTGGTGTCCGGTCTCGCCAGAGCAGCACATGGAGGAACGCCTCGAGAGAAGAGGAGACGCCTTGGAGGCTGCTGAGGACATTCAGTGCCGGAAGGACAGGCAAGTTATTTCTCATTTAACTTTTACGTTTGATGAAGAATTTTGCCTGCCTCCTGGCGAGGAGACTTGGGGCGTGCAGTCCCCTGAGTGCTCCGCCCCAGTGGCATATAGTGCTCCCTTATCCGACCTCACCAAACCCTTTCTGTGTGACCCTTCGAGCTCACCGGCCCTGGATCCAGGTCACTTGGGGGAAGAGGAATCAGAGGCCCAGGGGGGTCCCACTCAGGTGCCATCGGAGAGGTTGTTCTCGGCCGCCACACCAGAGGAGCCAGTGGCGTGGAAGACGGCGCACAGGAGCACCCAGACTGCAACCACCCTCACGCTTGTTGTGGGGGCCGCCGCAGCAGAGCCATCACCTGGACCAGACCTCCAGCCGACGGGACTCCGACCACCATCGTTGGCATCGCCGGAGTCCTGGACGGCGGTAGAGCTTGAGCACAGGCAAGTAATCTCTCCTGAAGTTCATTTGTCAATGATTGAGAGATCTTGTCTGGCTCTTGGGGAGGAGAGTCGGGTGCAGCTCTCAGCTGCATCTGGACTTCCCTCGCTGGGCTCTGCCGCTGCCAGTGACCCTAACTGTTCCTCCTCTCCTATCCCCTTCAAGATCCTTCCTAGGGTCGCTGAAGAGGAGCTGCCACTACCTGGGTTGCCCAAGGAAGATGACGCGGGGCTAGCGGTCCTGGAGGAGGTCGGGTAAAGCACCGGGCGAACTGACAGTATCCATGCACCCCAAGTCGTCGGAGTCCTGGACGGTGGTGGAGCCCAAGTACAGGCAAGGGTGCCCCATTATGGCTGTCATGTCCATGTCTATGACACAGTGCCTGACTCAGGGTGAGGGGGCGCCGGGGCTGCTCACTATAGCCCTTGGGGCCACCTCACCGGACTCTGCCACTGCCGCCGACCCCCTGCCAGGCTCTCCGGAGAGCAGCTGGTCCCGCCAGAGGCCACTGAGGATCGGGGTCCAGCACCAGGGGTCGTAAGGAGCCTTACCTCCCTCACTGGGGAGGCCACCTTGAGAGCAATGAGGACCCCGATGGGGGACACCACAGGTGCAACGGTGCTCCAGCCGGAGCCCACCGCTGGTGCAGCAGAACTCCAGCTGGAGTCCACCGCGGGTGCAGCAGAGCTCCAGCCGGGAGTCACCGCGGGTGCAGCAGAGCTCCAGCCGGGAGTCACTGCAGGTGCAGCAGAGCTCCAGCCGGAGTCCACCATCGCCGGTGCAGCAGAACTCCAGCTGGAGTCCACCGTGGGTGCAGCAGAGCTCTAGCCGGAGTCCACCGTCGCCGGTGCAGCCATGTCCCAGATCGGGACCATTGCGGGTGCAGACACATCCCAGACTGGGACCGTCGCGGGTGCTACGGTCCCCCTGCTCCAAGCTTCAGATGGCGTTGGGCCCCCTGTCCCTCGGTTTGGTCACCGGGGTTCCCGGCGGGGGGGGGGGGGGCGGTAGGCTGCCTCTCCGCTTCCCCCTCCGGTTCTGGTGGCTCCACCCCTCTGGTCGGCCACCAGAGGGATTTGGTGTTCGGGTCGGGTGGCCCATCAGCCCGGGTAGGCCGCCGGACACTATTTTGCGGACCGCCTGCTAAACATGGGACTTGGGCAGGCCACCTGATCAGTCACCCCTCGCCATGTTGGGGGCCTGGGACTCTGGTCGACCCCCTGAACTTTGGACTTCTGGGGAGGGGGGTTAGTGTCCTAGGTGGGGCTGTTAGGAGGGTCACTGCTCTTTATTTGCTTGTTATTTGTTGTATTTTTTCACTGGTTGCTTCCCTCCTAACTGGTTTTCCCCCACCTCCCACCCTGGGTAATTGTTTGGTTTTTTTGGGGGGGGGGGTTCCCTTGAGGTGTGTCTTTTGTTTTTGGCTGATGGTACTGGAGTTTCTGGAATCCACCCCGGGGGGGGGGGGGCTATCATGAACCTGGGTTTGATTGTTTCAAACCCAGTTCTGACATAAGGTTATTTTGCTCTATTTTCCTTCAGGCACGTCAGAGAGCTATTAAGCCTTCGCTTCCTGACAGCTCGGGCACGCCCCCTCCTCCTGTCAGTACCATCAGCTGTGCCTTGTTATTGGGTGTTTCACACACATAGACACATACTTCATTCATTCTCATTCACACGCTCAGACACTCAATCATGCACACCAGCGATTAATTATGTTCAGCCCACGCATTCACACACCGGTGGTCTCTTCCCTCGTTAGTTTCATTATTATAAAAATGCTGCATTAGCAGGAAGAGACCGTTGGAGCATTCGCCTCCATACGTGGCAGCGTATTCTCCACGTACTGTATGTGTCTCACTACCTTCGTGTATTCAGCCTGACATTTCAAGACGGAGGATTCCTTGATGTTAGCGTCTGACCCTGCCTTATTTCTTCATCCACCAGACGACACAGACAGCCTCGGATCGTTCCAGCTGTAAGTCTGTTTGCCTTTCTCTGTGTGCCCAGCGTACGTCGGCACTAGGCATTCCTCCAGGCTGTGGGACAACTGGGTGGCTTCCGTGTATGTCTGGTGGCTGTTAATTCATCATTACAACAGTCAAAAGTAGTCAAAAGTCTAGTCGACTTTTGTGGTCGACTAGACTGGTTATTTCATTGTGGTTTGAGCTAATAAATGGCACGTGCTACTCCTGCTCTTGGGTTTTTCATTCCCTCCCTCGTGCACCGCATAATGGTGCATGGGGAATTATGACAAGTTTGTAAAATAGGTCACAAATTTATGAGAAAAATGTGTGAGAAAAAAACAAATTGTTGTAATAATGACACAAATTTACACAAAACGTTATACATTTAGGTGGAAAAAAGTTGTATAATTAAAAGAGTAAAGTCCATCCATCCATCTATCTTCTACTGCTTTTCCGGAGTTCTGGGTCACAGAGGCAGCAGCTCAAGAAGAGAAGCCCAAACTTCCCTCTCCCTGGCAACCTGCTCCAGCTCTTCAGAGAAGATACCAAGATGTTCCCAGGCCAGCTGGGAGACGTAGTCTCTCCAGCGTGTCCTGGGTCTGCCCCGGGGTCTCCTCCCAGTTGGACATGCCCAAAACACCTCAAGTGGGAGGCGTCCAGGAGGCATCCTGATCAGATGCCCAAGCCACCTCAGCTGGCTCCTTTCAATGTGGAGGAGCAACGGTTCTATTCTGAGCCTCTCCCAGATGACTGAGCTCCTCACTCTATCTTTAAGGGTGAGTCCAGCAATCCTTTGGTGAAAAGTCATTTCAACCGCTTGTATCCACGATCTCATTCTTTCGGTCATTACCCAAAGCTCATGACTATAGTTTAGGGTAGGAACATAGATTGACTGGTAAATCGACAGCTTTGTTTTAGAGTTCAGCTCCCTCTTCACCACAACAGACTGGTAAAACTTCCGCATCACTGCAGAGGCTGCTCCAATCCGTCTGTAAATCTCTTGCTCCATTCTCCCCTCACTTGTGAATGAGACCCCGAGATATTTAAATTCCTCTACTTGGGGCAGGAGCTTGTCTCCAACCTGGAGAGGACAATCCACCTTATTCTGGCTGAGGACCATGGACTTGGACTTGGAGGTGCTGATTCTCATCTCAGCCACTTCACAGTCAGCAGCAAACCGTCCCAATAAGACCTGTAGGTCAGTGCTTGATGAAGCCAACAGGACAATATCATCCGCAAACAGCAAAGATGAAATCCTGTGGTCACCGAGCATGACACCCTCCAACCCTTGGCTGTGCTTAGATATCCTGTCCATAAAAATTATGAGCAGGATTGGTGACAAAGGGCAGCCCCGGCGCAGTCCAACTCTCACTGGAAACGAGTTTGACTGGATGTTGGCAATACAAACCAAACTCTTGCAACGGTCGTATAGGGACCGGATAGCTCGTAACAACGAGCCTGATACCCCATACTCCCTCAGCACCCCCCACAAGAGACCATGAGGGACGTGGTCAAATGCTTTCTCCAAGTCCACAAAACATATGTAAACTGGTTGGGCAAACTCCCACGAACCCTTGAGGATTCTCGAGAGGGGAAACAGCTGGTACAATGTGTCACGGCAAGGACGAAAACCACATTGCTCCTCCTGAATCCGAGGTTCAACTAGCAGTTGGACTCTCCTCTCCAGTACAGTAAAGTGTGAAATAAAAAAGCAAATTTATGATAAAGTGACATATTTGGTATTTCTAAGTAATTATTTACCAAAAACAAGTCGTTTGTGAGGAAGAAGCCTTACAAATTTAAATGTATCAAATTCAAGACTTTTTACAATATTTGTCAAACCGGTACACATATGAGAAAAAAAGTCTCAAATTGGCATGTAAATTTAAGAGAAAAAAGTTGTATAATGGCAAACAAGTAAAAGCAAGGTACAAAGTAAAAGAAGACAAACAATTCACTGCAATTTGAAGAGGAAAAACACTTCCTTATGACTAATGCTAACCCGTTTGTCAGTGAATGGGTTGAAAGGCAGCGAACTCTGAAAAGCTACTCGTCACAGAAGCTTGTGAGCACAAAGTCAGTATGTAAATCCGCAGCGTTAAAACGTCCTAAAATATTGTAAGGGTGTGTTTTCATTGGGTGGATGAAACATTTTTGGCCACTGACCATTCTGCTCTCCTCATTAAGTCTAAAAGTGTCATCATTAGTGCTCCAAGATGCAGCTGCAGCTGGAACAGATTTTTAATGTGGGGGTAGGAAATTAGCATTTGTTAACAGCTACTCTGCAGGAGAGGTAAAACTGAGTTCCAGCTCTTCATTAGGTGCATTAGTCTACAGTTTAAAAAGTGTTTGACTGTAATGAAAACGCAAATTGCATCCGAGCCTTTAGAATCTGTCATGCAGCCACAGAGTGGTGCGTTTTGTTAGAGAAACGAAGCATTTCATTTATCGTGTTCTCAGCTCACTGCAATTAACAGTTTGCAGAAGGATATTTCTTATTTATGGGCACCCCGTGAGCCACTCTGTGCTCGATAACCTATATTGTAAGAGGATGACAGGCAATTTTTTTTTCTTTTGCCTTCAAAGGCCTGGCAACAGCTCAGTTGAATTTAAATGACCTTAAAATTCACAGGCTTAATTTACAGAATTACTATGCAGAAAAGAAGGAATGTTATTAGTATAATTCCATCAGAATAAGCATTTCCCCCCAACTTTTAGCCCTTTTGCGTTCATTGGCTATTCATATAACTATACTGTTGTGTCCTCTGCTCTTCAGCCAACTCCAGGAGGTCATAGTGAGGATATAGTTGGCATCGCCTCTGCTCTTGCGAGGTTACAGAGGGGCCGGTCAGCCATCTGTAGTCTGGCTGTGACCTATGTGTCAGCAGAGGTCTTGTCCGCCAGCAGCTGCCCTTGCCTATAGCACCGCCTGGTGCTGTAACTGCTTCATGAGAAGATGCCCCCTGTCACCTCTCATCGGACGTGTGTAAATATTTCTGCCGGTGGTGTTGAAGGGTGTGAGGGCTTGGATGCACGGAGAGGAAAAGTCCTGCTGCCGTCCATCTGCTATGAAGTGCAGCTGGCCTGACCATACGTTTGCCCGACAAGCCACACAATCAATCAAGCCACCAAAAACAGAAAAAAGATTAATTGCATATTGGGGTAGGTGGCCAGGAAAACTCAGCCTTGATGTGAAGAGTTGGCCAAGACAATTTGGCCATTGCTCCCCTATGTGTTCATTGGGCTTCAATAGGCAGGTTGTCTCTTTCCAATGTCAATTTCATTTTTATTCATAATCACTTTGCCTGCCAAGTGCAGAATAAATGCAAAGTTTATTCTAGTCACTCATGCTTTTGTACAAGACAGGAATAAATATCTCAGAACTGTTGGTGAGGATCAACCGGCAAACCTCTTGGACTGAAAATTGAAGCTGAGAGACAAGTGCTAAAAAATGCAGTTAAGGACATTTCCAATGGCAAAGTCTCATAAAATCTTGCCATTTACTCAAAAACACAGGACCCATGCCCTTTGTCTTTACAAATACATCAATCTGTGGCATTAATGTTGTCCAAAGGCAAGAAGGGTTATTGTTTTGAAGGGGCATGTTTTGAGCAATACCATAAGCTTTTCCTTACTCCATCCAAGTAGTTTTAGTCCCTTTACCCAAGCAAGTGTTTGGTTAGTACGTAAACCTAACCAACAAAAATAAACCAAAAGTAAAAACCAAATTTGGTACCCCCCCCCCCCCCAACAAGCAAAAAGGACACAAATTTGCAATTTTCTGCTTGACAAACATCTGATTTACGCTCCAACAACGTTCGCATCTCTTTTACAACAGGGTGTTGTCCCTCTGCATTGAGTCAAATATTATTTTTAAAACGAGTTTACAGACCCTATTGCAGACCCCAACTATCACAGGTCCTAAGCCAACAGGGACATACTCAGTGTAGGGCTGATGACCGTGACCAAGCAGAAATATGACAGCAAGAGTGCGTAGGTTGGTCGAGATTGGTTGTGTTTGACTGAGCTGTCTATGGGCTTCTGCAAATACCATGAAGGGAAGCTGTATGGTAGATTTAAGTCATTCTATTGAACTGCTCTTTATGATGAACAAAGGGATTTGAGTCATCTTTTTTTGTTTCTATGTCTGCCCATTTCTCCTCTGCTCAAATCCACCCACTCCTCTGTGCTGGATTGGTTGTACCAGCCAGATCTGTTCTTTACATGCACAAAACACTTAACAGTGAAACAGAAAAACTGTTTTATGTTCATGTTGTTTTTGACAGAAGCTTCTTTTGTTAAGATGAGTTAATTGATGCAAATGACCTTATTTTCCTCATCATTATTGTATGGGAGGGAATTCATGCCTCGGCTCTTTTTCGTGTATGCTACTGCGCACACTTATGCTGCAAATGAGATCAAAAGAACAAGATGGTAGCACTTTAAATTAAAAAATATCAGTGATCATGGGGTTCCAAGCAGATGTAGACTCCAAGGTCTTGTATTGTTTAAGAATGCCCTTTAAAACCTAGGGTGTGCTATACATTAACTTTTAAAGCAGCACTATGTAACTTTCTTGTTCCTGGTACGAACACTGAAAAGGCCACAACCACGGAGGCCACAACCTCAGTCTGAACAGCCAACCACAGAGCGCTTTGCTGTTGGTGGCTACAGTTGTGCCCTGTGATACGTTGAATGGACTGAGGCCACAGTTGTCACAGCTGCTGTCCCCCCAGTGATCCCACCAAAAAAGCACTGTTTGCAGGCAATGTGGGCCAACTCTGGCTATGGGGGAAGTGACATTCACTCAGCCAAATGGAGGTGAAAATCTTACACAATGTTGCTTTAAATTACCCAAGAGAGGCATGCTGTACTTAGATAGATAGACAGATAGATAGATAGACAGATAGACAGATAGATAGATAGATAGACAGATAGATAGATAGATAGATAGATAGATACTTTATTTCAAACAAAAAAACAAAACAAATGACAAGTGCAATAAAAGAGTATATAGTGCTTGAAAGGGAGAAGGAAGAAGTTAACGCTTATTTACTCCAACTCCTCTTTTCCCTAAATACAACCCATGTGAAATATATGCCTATTACCTCAATTAAGACCCCAAGTAGACAATTAACTATATTTTGTACATATCAGCATTGACACCCATCCATCCCAGCATACATATGGTCCATACATCTACACCCAGCCCAAACAACATAGGTATACACAGATATGCACAGTACTGTCCCCCCTACCAATACCATTATTGTTACTTCAGAACAATAAGACTTCCATGGCAAAACTCAAACATGGGGCCTCCAGCATACAAAGCTATCACCTTAACCACAACACCACACAGCTACTTCAGCTATTATTTTATTTAACTTTGTTAAATAATAAATGTTGGATTGAAAGGACTTCCAGCGGCAGTAGAACAATGTTTAAAACTTAATGTGTACTACACATTGTTTTCAAATGCAGAGAAGAGGTATATTGCACTTCAGAAGAATGACACTTTGCCAGGGGGATTTGAACCCCAGTTTCCAGCATAATAAATGACCATCTTAACCCCTGCACCACACAGTTACTTTGGCTCACATGCTGACTTTCTCACAGACTAACAAAATGTTTCATTAACAAGTCAAAGACTGAGACATTTCATAACAATGATTTTTGGAACAAGAACAGAATTGCATGAAATTTGGGGTTTTGGTGGAGAATACCGTTGTGATTTTCACTGTGAGGTTTCATCAAGTTTGGATGAATATGTCATAAGTTAAATTAAAAACTACATGCCAAAAAGAAACTGTTCAACCTACAAAATCAAAACGGATTGACATTTTTGGATACTTTTAACAACTTTTCATTATCGATATCTATAGTTGATCTCTGTTTAATTTCAAGCAATTTGGATGAATGTCCTAGGAGGAGTTTACTTTGAGTTCATTTACACATTTTTGAAAATATGGTGCAGAAAACTTCATATTAGAGCATAAGACCAGGGAAGAAAAGTTGCAGAAAATTTCATGGAATAGAATGATGAAATAATTTTTAGTCTAGGCCCAGGTGTTGTTGAGATTTTTGCAAAAATGTAAAACAGTTTATTGTAATACCACCTTTGTACACAATGCCTTGATATTTGGTCTCTGAGTAGTGGATTCTGGACATCATCGACCATCACCGAGAGGCCCGCCTCTGAGGTGAACTGATGGAGTACCACAGATTAAACCATCTACGCAATGTGGTCATTGGAGAGGACAAAGAGAGGTACTGGTCAGATGAAGCCGAGAGCCTGGAGTCAGTGGCCAGAAATAACAACATGAGCCGTGTGTTCAGTATGCTCCATCAAGCACACAGTGGCCCACATACCAAGACAGCCCAGGTGAAGGACATCAATGGCAATCTCATCACCACTGAGAAAGACTGCCTCGACCGCTGGAAAGAGCACTTCAGTCTTCTCCTGCATCATCCTCCTGTTCCCATTGACCCCAATCTCTTAGCCACTGCCAATGCCACTGCTTCCTGTGATTTCTGCAGGACCGACCGAATCACCTCTGAAGAAGTCGTAGCAGCCCTGACCAAGATAAACAACAGAAAAGCCCCTGGAATTTATGCTATAACTGCTGAAATGCTGAAGATGGGTGGAAATTGGACAATCCTGTGGCTCACCCACATCATCAATCATGTTTAGGTGACAAAGCAGCTCCCCAGTGACTGGACCAGGGGCATTATACTCCCCTTCTGGAAGGGAAAGGGTGACAAACGTGTCTGCAGCAATCACAGAGGCATCACCTTTTTGTCCATTCCTGGTAAGCTCTTCAACAGGTCCTCCTCACTCGTGCCCTTCCAGCCATCAGAGGTGACCGTCGCCCTCAGCAGGCAGGCTTCATGCCCAACCGCCCAACCTCACACCGCATCTCTGCTGTTTGCCTATTAATAGAGAAAGCCTATGAATTCCGCTAGGACTGCCATCTCTATATAGCCTTTATAGATCTTAAGGCTGCCTTTGACACTGTGGACCATGCTTCTCTTTGGAGTATCCTGCAGACCCTCGGAGCCCCACCCAAGATTGTAGCCCTGTTTAAGAGTCTCTACAGCAGCTTGGAGAGCTGTGTCCATGTGAACGGAAAGGAGTCTGGCTGGTTTCCCATCAACAGTGGGGTCTGATAGGGTTGTGTGGCCGCTCCTGATCTCTTCAGTTGTGTCATAGACTATCTGATGACCAAGGTCTGCGACCGGGCCCCTGGCATGCAGTTTGGCAACTAACATCTGGCTGACCTTGAATATGCTGACGATACCATCCTGTTCAGCACATCCTACAGTCAGCTGAGAGATGCTCTAGTTGTCTACCACAAATAGGCAGCGAAGCTGGGTCTTCAGGTGAGCTGGATGAAGACAAAGCTAATGCATGTTGGCGACAGACCGGACCCACCCCGTTACAGTTTGCGAATGATGCCATCGAGTTTGTCAATTCCTTTGTGTATCTGGGCTCCACAGTGACAAAAAACGGGGACATGAAACCAAAGATCAACCACAGATGTGGCCTTGCTGCATCAGCCCTGCAGGCACTATGGAAACCTCACTGGCACCAATCTCCCAAAAGACGAAGCTCCACATATACAATGTATCAGTCCTCTCCATTCTAGTCTATGGGTCAGAGACATGGCCACTGAATGAGACTCTGGCCTCGAGAGTGGATGGGTTTGATAGTCAGCCCTCAGAACGATTGAGAAGATCAGATGGCCCCAGCGCACTTCTAATGACACGCTCCAAGCTCGCACACATCAGCCTGCAGCATCCCACTGGTTTGACCATGTTCTCCACCTCCCACCAGAACACTCAACAAAAGCCATCCTCATGTTTGACCCCAGGGCCTCAGGGTGGAAAAGACCTTGGGGCAAGCCATGTACCAGATGATTCAATGTGATGGAGAGAGACCTCCGACAGCTTGGAGTTGCTGTTGATAGCGCAGAGGAGCTGGCCCCAAAACCGTCAATGAAGAAGAAGAAGAAACAATAGGTTTCTCCACAGCACAACTGCTTGGGTCCCTGTATAAATAGAGTTGAACAATTCTGCAATGGAAGAGGAGGAAACTGGCGCAAACTTTGTCAAGCATGGGGAGAACATGCAAACTCCACACAGACAGACCCTGCTGGCTGGTGGGTTTGATCCCATGATCTTCTTACTGTGAGGTGATAGTGGTAACCACTACACCCCCATGCTGCCAAGCATACAGTCTATAATCAACACTAGATTTCTGGGTAAAATGCCTGAATAAATGTTTGCAACTTTTAATAACATAACACAAGAGTTTCTCTCTGTATAGCTAATTTCTCCCTTCATAAGCACTGGATGGAAGTGAGTTATTTTCTAACTCACTTGTTTGGGCTTATTAAGGCTTTGGAACATTTTAATTTAGAAGGGTGTCTGCTTTGATTCACTGCCAACACTGGCATTCACTTCTGCTAATTTTCATCACTGAATTGGGCCGTTTTGATTGTGTTTGTTAATTTTAAATGAAATTATTTGTCATGGAAAAAATGAAGCTCACTGGAGTGTGACAAGTCTGTGCTTCAGGTATGATGAGTAAGTTAGGGGAGTAGTCGCCTCCGTCTGTCCGGACTGTAACTTGAGAAAGACTGAAGCTAGGGTGACCAAACTTGGAATATGGTTAAACCTCAGGCTTAGCATGTGTTGCTATGCTTTTGGGGTCACAAGGTCAAAGGTCAAGGTCACAGGGTCACAAACAGTCAAAATCGATTTTGGCCAATATTGACCTTTTTATTGGAGATAAAGGCAAGAAATTTGACCACATGTTAAAATGGTGTCTTTGGCACATAACAAATGTCAAATGACCTTGACATTGGCTTTGATTTTGAGGACTGACAGAGTCTGAAGTGAGGTTACTAGGTTACCAAGTTTCAAATTTACATTCTGGCTTATAACTTTTAAACTTGCCTGATGGTGCCTTTATTAGCAGGGTTGCTGCTAGCAGAATTTGAATATAAGCTATATTGTCATACAGCACCCAAATATGAAATGACCTTGACCCTGCCTTTGACCCTGAAGACTGGTAGAGTTTGATTCTAGTTAATCTGGACATTCCCATTCCAGTAGGGAGTAAGATGCTTCAAATTTTCCATTGACTTCCACCCCAATTAGGCTAAGGCTCCAGCGTGTGGGTCTGCATCTCTATTGAGTGCAGTTGTAGTTTATTTGTCTGATACTTTTAGCTATTAATTATATACCTATTATTATTATTAAAAGGTATTTGTGTCTGTTCATTGTATCACAGTATTTTCTGATGCAGCTTAATGAACAAGCTTGCAAGGTTTAGCCAATAACCTAGAAAATAAATTATGATCATCTCCTTTGTAGAATCAAAATCACTTGTTGGATAAAGCTGTAAATTTAACAAGTATAAAATAGGAACATGAATACATTTAAATTGGGCAGACAGTCACATTGTTCCCTTTTCTGTGGTTCCCCCAAAGACAGAGATGGTAATCGCTGAAAATAACAGACAGTTCAATGTGAGCGAAACTCTAGGATATACACTAAAGACATCGGTTTGGGAAAAAAAGTCCTCAAATAGACTTTGATGATACAAATCTTCACTGTGTTATGTTTATGCCTGTGACTGCTCCCTCTTCTTATTGCCAGGCTAAATGTTCAAAGGTAACAGAAACTTTGTGTAGCACATTGACAAGGTAAAGAAAATAATAAAAAAAAAAAAGGTTTTCCAAACTTCAAAGAATCCCCAAGACTTCAAAAGCCTCTTCATGGTTCAGTGACTAATCTTCAAAGTCATGCCAAGGATTGAACTGATAGTGCCGCTGTGTATAGCAGGTACAAACATCCCTGTCAGTTCCACTGAGGTGTGAGGTGTAGAGAAAGGGAGGGGAGATAAAGCCAAAAGCTAATTGAGACAAAGTCCATCCGCAGCCTGTGTGGGGAAGAAAAAGCTCCTGGCTGAAGATATGTGGTAATTACAAGTGCTGGAGAACCAATCAGTCAAATGAATCCACCATTATAGGTTGACATCAGTCATTAAGGTAAACTGGCGAATTATTGATGATCCTTTTGGTTAATCCCTATCATTGTGGAGCTTACAGTACATCTAGCTTATCTTTCTGCCTGGTGTGAGACAAAAATTTGGGAGAATTTAGAGAAAATTGTCTCTAATGTTCTATCTTTAGAGAAATATTCATTATATGTCCTTTCATATTCTTTTTCTGCATATGTAAAGTCAATATTACTCTACTAGTTAACATTAAATGTCACCTTTGAATCTTCGTTATCAATGTTTGCTGTAGAATTTTGCAGAAAATCATGTATTTCCTTGTGGACTTGTGCCATTATTTCTGTTTTTGCTAAAAGCGCTTTAGAGTCATCAAGAGATAGTGTGTGGTAATCAGAGTAGCCAGAAATTGTACTCAACTTAAAGTAGGATTATGAATGATAAGTACTCAAGCATCTTTTCTCATAAATTTAGCTCATGATTTTTCCTTCTGAATGTACAACTTTTTCTTTCTAGATTTGAGTTTTTTTCCAACATCATTTGTATTTTTTTTAACCATATAAAGTGGTGTGAAAAAGTGTTTGCCCCCTTCCTGATTTCTCATTTTTTTGTTTGTCACACTTAAATGTTTCAGAACATCAAACAAATTTAAATATTAGACAAAGATAACACAAGTAAACACAAAATGCAGTTTTTAAATGAAGGTGTTTAACCCCTTGCACTCCGATCAATTTCCCTAAAAACGCCAAAAAATAACATGCCCAAAGTAAATCAAAAGCTGTTCTTCAACCCTTTGCAGCATCTTCATGGGGTTGGTCTCATTTAAAAGACAACACTTTGAATTTTTTGGCAAAACAGTCATAATCTCTCTAAGTGCTCCGGCCACTGAGTAACAGTCATCTAAACATACTGAACTTGAAGAAAATAAATTTGGCCTGGGTGTTTTTTTGGATACAAATGCTTGCAAATAACACACAGCTTCAGATCCGGGCTGGAAAATGCAACAGAAATGTAGAACCAAGTGTTATCCAGCTGAGGTCAAAATTTTGTAATAATACCACAAAAAATGAATATATTACACAGCTTTTTTCTCAGGTAGTTCCCAGGCGTTTTTGAACTGTGCCAAATTGTGCCAAATGGCACAGTTTGGAAAAACGTCTGTAACTTTTGAATGATTCAATATAGAAGCTTCATCTTGGGCTCTAATGAAAGGTGACACTCAGGGCTGTGTGTGTGTGTGTATGTGTGTGGGGGGATTTGTCCCCCTCCCCCCGCTACAGAGGACGGACATCGGTCATCGCTACATGACGGAATAGTCATGTGGCGATGTGGCGACCGCGGCGCAGTCACCGCGGCTCCCCCCCCCCCTCGCTACAGAAGAGTAGCGGGGGGGGCGTTCACGGTCCGGACACGGCGCACGAACCGTGTACCACGGCGCACGGACTTCGGACTTCGTGCGCCGCACAGTTGTAATTTACCGATCGGTCAAAAGTCATTTTTGATTACAATTTTCAGGGATAAAGAATAATTTAGCTTATAACACTTACCTGTTCACAGCAGCAGCGGATCTGGCGAACTTCTCTTCCTCATTGTCAGACGAACGCGATGCTGGTCCGCTTGTTACGGACTCGTGGTTCTGGTCTCGCGACCCGGTCAAAACATAATTCCATGATTGCGGTTTTGGCGAATGATTTACGACCTTCGTCGTCGGTCTATGATGACCATGGAAGAGAATCCTAAACGTCTATTCTGCTGGAATAAAAAAATAAAGAGCACCGCCTGTGGCTGAACAGGCCGATGCGCGAATGGCAGTCCCTGTCACACAGGTCGCACTTGTGGGTGGTCTCCGTGCTGCTGGGTCTGTGACGGTTCTTCCTGCAGGTCCTTTTGTCATCTGCAGCAGTCAGTCTCTCTTCACCCAGCCTTACACAAAACAGCTTTCGAACTTCTGTGCTTCAATTGGCTCGCTGCATTCGCAGTGTTGGTAGGCGGGTCCTTCTTGCTAGGTTTTCAGTCATTGGTTCTTCAAGGTTTCAGAAACCCAATTCAAGGCTCTTATTAGTCGAATGAGAGGTCAATCATATCTGATCTGTTCGCGGCTGTGTCTGTAGTGGAAGAACGGAAATGCAGCTTTTTTTTTCAGTGCGCTCTAGAACGCAGCGCCCTCGTGCGCTCTAGGACGCAGAGACGTGCCCGTCTGCGGTACACCGGAGTGCAAGAGGTTAATATTAAGGGTAAAAAAAAAATCAAACCTACATGGCCCTGTGAGAAAAAGTGATTGCTTTGCCTGTTAAAACATAAATTAGCTGTGGTTTATCACATCTTTGGAAAGCTGCGTTCAATTTCTCTAGCCACACCCAGGGCTGATTACTACCACACCTGTTCTCAATCAAGAAATCACTTAAATAGGACCTGCCTGACAAAGTGAAGTAGACCAAAAGATCCTCAAAAACTAAACACCATGCTGTGATACAAAGAAATTCAAGAACAAATGAGAAAACAAAGTAATTGAGATCTAGCAGTCTAGAAAAAGGTTATAAAGCCATTTCTAAAGCTTTGGGACTCCAGGGAACCACAGGGAGAGCCATTATTCACAAATGGCGAAAACATGGAACAGTGGTGAACCTTCCCAGTGGCAGACCGGCCAACCAAAATTACCCCAAGAGCGCAGCGATGACTCATCCAAAAAGTCACAAAAGACCCCACAACAACATCCAAAGAACTGCAGGCCTCACTTACCTGAATTAAGGCCAGTGTTCATGACTCCACCATAAGAAAAAGACTGGGCAAAAATAGCTTACATGGCAGAGTTCCAAGACAAAAATCACTGCTTAGCGAAAAGAACATAAAGGCTCGTCTCAGTTTTGTCAGAACACATCTTGATGATCCCCAAGACTTTTGGGAAAATATTCTGTGGACTGACGAGACAAAAGTTGAACTTTTTGGAAGGTGTATGTCCAATTACATTTGATGTAAAAGTAACAGCATTTCAGAAAAGGAACATCATACCAACAGTAAAATATGGTGGTGGTAGTGTGATGGTCTGGGGCTGTTTTGCTGCTTCAGGACCTGAATGACTTGCTGTGGTAAATGGAACCATGAATTCTGCTATCTACCAAAAAATCCTGAAGGACAATGTCCAGCCATCTGTTTGTGACCTCAAGCTGAAACGCACTTGGGTTCTGCAGCAGGACAATGATCCAAAACACACCAACAAGTCCACCTCTGAATGGCTTAAGAAAAACAAAATGAAGACTTTGGAGTGGCCTAGTCAAAGTCCGGACCTGAATCCAATTGAGATGCTGTGGCATGACCTTAAAAAGGCGGTTCATGCTCAAAAACCCTCCAGTGTGACTGAATTACAGCAATTCGATAAAGATGAGTTTGCCAAAATTCCTCCACAGTGCTGTAAAAGACTCCTTGACAGTTATCACAAAAACTTGATTGCAGTTGTTGCTGCTAAGGGTGGCACAGCCAGTTATTAGGTTTAGGGGGCAATTACTTTTTCCACACAGGGCCATGTAGGTTTGGATTTTTTTCCTTTAATAATAAACACTTTCATTTAAAGACTGCATTTTGTGTTTACTTGTGTTATCTTTGTCTCATATTTAAATTTGTTTGATGATCTGAAACATTTAAGTGTGACAAACATACAAAAAAATGAGAAATCGGGAAGGGGGCAAACACTTTTTCACACCACTGTGAAACTGCAACTTTTTATTCATAAATTAGCAACTTTATTCTCATACATTAATCTTTTATATGATCATTTTTTTCTTGTACATTGAACACTGTCCTCACAAATTTGATGTTTTCGTTTACATTTTAGCTGTTTTTTTTCATTTAAAATCACTGCTTTTTCTTTCATTCAAAGTGATACCTGATATTTGTTTTATTGTTTTGTTTTTTTATTTGGGTTATCTGTTTTTATTTGTACCCTCTATGTTGTTTTGTCCTTGGCTGTTTTTTATAAGTGCTGCCATCTTGGCCAGGCCAGGGCACTACTGTAAAAAGGTTGTTACCTCAGTTGGTTTGTAAAATAAAGGTTAACCTCTTAAAATTCTGATTTTCCATCCGTGGAAAGTTTCACAATGGCTGGAAGCTGGCAGGAATGCTAAGGAGTTAAATAACATTACAACACCAAAGTTGAACTTTTTCATTAGTATACTTTCATCTAATAAAGTGTTTGCAAGATACCTAATGAGCAAGTTAAGTGAAAGTAAGAAAGTATAAATAAAATGGAAGTAGCATGGAGAGAAATCAAATAACAGTTTGCATTCTCTACCACTGATTTATAGTGCACTCCTTTTGAAGTCAAACTTCAAGATGACTGCACTCGTGTACTATCAATAACAGTGAAAGCAGAGTAAAATGTGCTCTTTATTAATGCTTCTGTTTTTTATGTGTCTTCTAGCTGCTGTACACACAGTACTACCCAACATCTACCTCTGAACATGCTGGGTGTTTACAGGCAAAGTATATGCTAACAATGGCTAACAAGAAAGCCAGGATTTTCTGATGTCCTACAGATGTGGACAAAATTGTTGGTACTCCTCTGTTAATGAAAGAAAAACCCACAATGTTCACAGAAATAACTTGAATCTGACAAAAGTGGTAATAATGTAATATGTACTGTATATGTATACATATTACATATGTATACAATGTACATATGTATATTAGCTGCTCTTGCTTGCTTGTTTTTTCTTGCCTTCTGATTGTTGCTCTGAGTGTTGCTATCCCTGTGCTGTTGCAATCCTGGAATTTCCCCATTGTGGGACTAATAAAGGCTTATCTTATCTTATCTTATCTTATCTTATAAATAACAATTCTATGAAAATTAACCAATGAAAATCAGACAATGCTTTTGAATTGTGATTCAACAGAATTATTTTAAAAAACAAACTCATGAAACAGGCCTGGACAAAAATGATGGTACCCCTAGAAAGATGGCATGTTCAACCAAGATGTGTCCTCTAATTAACATCACAGGTGTCTCCAAACTTGTAATCAGTCAGTCGACCTATTTAAAGGGTGACAAGTAGTCACTGTACTGTTTGTTGACATGGTGTGTACCACACTAAACATGGACCAGAGGAAGCAAAGTAGAGAGCTGTCTCAGGAGATTAGAAAGAAAAATTATAGACAAGCATGTTAAATGTAGCACAGTTTACCCTCGGCCGGGGGATCGCGGGGATCGTGAGATCGTGGGTTCGTTGGTTCCCTACCAACAGTGATCTGTGTGGAGTTTGCATGTTCTCCCCGTGTTGCATGGGTTTACTCCGGGATTTCTCCGGTTTCCTCCCACATGCTAAAAACATGTAGGTTAGGGACACGGGGCACTTGCGCACGCAGCGACCGGCAGCTGGTGGCTTGTCACCAGACTGCAAAACAAATCTACCTACGGGTACAAAACAAGTAACAAAAAAAAAAAAAAAAAAAAAGGTACATCAGTGTCAGATCGCACCATCCATCATTGTTTGAGCCAAAGTGGACTTCATGGGAGACAACCAAGGAGGACATCACTGTTGAAAACAAATCCTAAAAAAAGCCAGACTGGAATTTGCCAAACTGCATGTTGACAAGCCACAAAGCTTCTGGGAGAATATCCTATGGATAGACAAGACAAAACTGGAACTTTTTGGCAAGGCACATCAGCTCTGTGTTTACAGATGCAAAAATGAAACATACCAAGAAAAGAACACCGTCCCTACTGTGAAACATGGAGGAGGTTCTGTTATGTTCTGGGGCTGCTTTGCTGCATCTGGCACAGGGTGTCTTGAATCTGTGCAGGGTACAATGAAATCTCAAGACTATCAAGGTATTCTAGAGAGAAATGTGCTGCCCAGTGTCAGACAGCTTGGTCTTAGTTGCAGGTCATGGGTCTTGCAACAGGATAATGACCCAAAGCACAGCTAAAAACACCCAAGAATGGCTAAGAGCGAAACATTGGACTATTCTAAAGTGGCCTTCTATGAGCCCTGATCTAAATCCTATTGAATATCTGTGAAGGAGCTGAAACATGCCGTCTGGAGAAGGCACCCTTCAAACCTGAGACAACTGGAGCAGTTTGCTCATGAGGAGTGGGCCAAAATACCTGCTGAGAGGTGCAGAAGTCTCATTGACAGTTACAGAAATTGTTTGATTGCAGTGATTGCCTCAAAAGGTTGTGCAACAAAATATTAAGTTAAGGGTACTATCATTTTTGTCCAGGCCTGTTTCATGAGTTTGTTTTTTAAAATAATTCTGTTGAACCACAATTCAAAAGCATTGTCTGATTTTCATAGAATTTTTATTTATTACCACTTTTGTCAGATTCAAGTTATTTCTGTGACTATTGTGGGTTTGTCCTTCATTAACAGAGGGGTACCAACAATTTTGTCCACGTCTGTATACTGGCATGTGGTCAACTTAGATGCAGTGTTCTTCTGACATGCAGGTTTCAGCCTCAGACATAAGCGGATCGTACCATTACACCACCATCGCTTCTTCAGACTCTTTAAGGACTTTATTGTGCCATTAAAAATTGCATTCCCACCACAGGAACCTTTTTTTTTTTTATCAGGAATGACCTCTTGTCTCTTTAGACACTTTGGCCATGCTTATGAAGTAGAGCCACAATTTTGATTGAACAAATGTTACTTCTCATCACAATGCAAGCAGCTGCACCACGGTGTGTTGGCTGAGTGCAGAGGCAGTCTTTTTCATGTTGTTATTCACCACAAATAAAACTGACTCAACATTAAGAGGCTTTCGCTGAAAGAATAAGATATATTTATGAAAAAAAAGGGGTTTTATGTAGAGAAACTCCTGTGAATTATACATGAAAATTGCTGTTCACTGTGCTCTGAGCTCTGGTGAAATTGCAGAGCAATATGCACTCTGCGACATTAATGCTTTCTCATGCAAGTTTTATTACGGTTATCATCCTATCCTCCAATCATCCTGAAAACAAAGGAAAACAAAGAAAATATAGAAGGCAAGCAGAAGCATAGAACACAGAAAGCATAGAACACAGAGTTCTGCTATTCAGATGTTTACGTGTGCTGGGTTCACTTCGTCAGAAATTATACACTATTCCTTCCACAGTTTGCGTACCTATATATTCACATATTTTGCAAGTGTGAATGAAATAAAGACAAAAGCTGAGCTTGCTGAATGTTTACGTCAATTGATATTTCCCAGTTTGCACATACCAAAGTAGCCTTGTGTTGCAAAGTGCCTCTTGTAACAGAGGACATAGTTCCCCAAATATCAAAGTAGACTTAGACAGCCCTGTGTTTAAGAACTGAATCTCGATAAGCCAGGGGCCCCATTAGAGCCACATCTCTAATACTACAGAGAATACAACACATTTCAAAGTCTCGCTGAGGCCTGCTGCAACTGGAAAATGGAAATTAAAACAGAGAAAAATACAAACAGCAATGATATGGATTCATGAAATTGAGTCTTCAGCGTTTCTATTTAATTGGCTGGGTGCATGTTGTGTCTCCATTAAAAATGGCTCCCACCCCCTCCATCTGTAAATAGACACTTCAGTACGCCCCCTCAATTCCTTCCCCTGTAATTGCTCTGCATTTGTAGTATAACAGCAAAGTACAATTAAAACAGCCTCAGTGTTTGCTGACAGTCCTAGTCTTTAAAGAGTTCACTTGGTGCCTAAACAATTCAAAATAAAGAACTGCAGGCACAATAAGATAAGCTTTACTGTTTAATGTCTCTTATAAATGGGCAATACACACCCAACTGGCACAAGTAGTAATTGCCAGTAATTCTACCTATTCTCCAATAGACAGCTCAATTACCCCAACCAGTAACCAAAGGCACAGATGCAGATTTTTAAAGCATTTGCCACTCACAGCTCAAGGGAACCCTTAAAGGCCTCCCTGGGCAATGAAGCCATCATCACGCTTCATGAAGTGTAAGCAGTTTCTTTTCTCTGCTTGCTCTGGCACATTTCCATTTATCAGGTCTACTGATGCACAGTATGAGAGCCACACACTTCAGTAAAATAGATCAAAGTGTAAGGTATGTCAAAGAAAGGGAGGCATATTGGATTTACACACACAAGCGTGCCTATATACTCACCGTGGGTGCCCCCAAACACACAGCCTCATGCATAGTTACGCACTCACATGAAGCCAGTCACACACTTTACATGCAAACACCGCAGACATAAAAAAAAAAAAGGGAGAGCCTCACAAGGCAAGCAGATCACAGTGCTTGAAGTACAAGTTTTGACAGTTTGACAGCACATGCTGTCTTTTGTGCAGCAGAAGAGGCTTATGGAGTCTGTCTGCTGCCCTCAACTCTGCTTCTGCTCTCAGAGTAATAAAATAAAATCCACGCACCATATGGCTTTATGCATATCAATTGGTGAGCTCCAGAAACTTCACTTGCATCAGAAAAAATAAACAATTTACAAAAATAGATATTAAAGAATATCATCTGAGAAGCGTGGTTCAAAAAAAGTGGAATAATCATATTCGTTTGAAAGGTTTCCTTTTAGAATGAGACGTCAATCATGCGGGGAAAAAACTACGCCTACTCTGTCAGAGTGATGGCTGTCACGCACACACACACACACACACACACGCACACACACAAACCTCCAACATTATGAAAAAGGTTTTAAAAATCATTTCTACAAATATATTCATATTTAGACAAAGTACTGTTGGTGTTTTATGCATAATATTAGTAATAGTAAAGATGCAAGGAGTAGAGGTGGTGAAGGTAGATGAGTTTAAATATGGGGTCAACCATCCAAAGCAATGGAAAATGCACAAGCGAGGTAAAGAAGAGCGTGCAGGCAGGGTGGAGTGGGTGGAGACGAGTGTCAGGGGTGATTTGTGACAGAAGGATAGCAGCTAGAGTGAAAGGGAAAATTTACAAGACAGTAGTAAGACCTGCTATGATGTATGGTTTGGAGACGGTGGCGCTGACAGAAAGACAGGCGCTAGAGGGGGCAGAGATGTAGATGCTGAGATTCTCACTGGGAGTGACTGGAAGGGACAGGATTAAAAATGAGTATATCAGATATAGTATGTCTTTTACTTTGGAGACAAAGTAAGAGAGGCCAGGCTGATATGGTTGAAGATGGAGCTGCCAGGCAGGAGGAAAAGAGGAAGACCACAGAGAAGATTCATGGATGTAGTGAAGGAGGATATGTCGAGGGTTAGTGTGAGAGAAGAGGATGCAGGGGACAGGGTGAGATGAAGACAGGTGGTCCGCTGTAGCAACCCGAACAGCCGAAAGAAGAAGAAGAAGAATTCAATGTAGGTTTTGGAACAGATGAAATGATTGAAAGCCTTCAGATCTTTTCAGCACCTTGCTGGTTGACATGTAGGTCTTAAAGCGGCGTATAAAAGCCAGGCCATGCAATGACATCCTAACTGTGGATGAACACTCACATCCTCTTAACAGGAATACATGAACACTCAAGTGGCTTAAGTTCTGAGGTGAAACGTTGCTTTGAGGGAGATGGATCACCTTTAAATGGAAACAACACTGGGGCTGTGTTGGTTTTTTTTTTTTTTGGCTGTGCTAACACAACTGTCATGTACTGACGCGACAACTATTTCTCACTCTCAAGATGAAATCCATCTTCATATTCTGCAAATCATGCAAGCCGTCCTGAAAGCATCCTCCTCCTCCTCCTCAAAAAAAAAAAAAAAAAAAAAAAGACTGGTAACAAAAAATTAAGAGCTCACAGGGGGACAGGGGTGACAGTGGAAATCTTATCGAGGGATTGGAAGCTCTACATCTGTCTAACATAAGTTAGGGTGAAGTGAAACCAGTGATCCTGCTCTCTACATCTCTGTCTTCCGCTCATGCCTTATCAGATCATCCATTTCCCCTCTTGTTTGTTGCTTTGAGTGACACCTGGTACTCAGCCCCGAACAATATCTGTCAGATTGTGTTATTATGCTGATTGAGTGCCGCATGAATTGTCGTGTGAATAAAACGGAGTGCTAAAGGAGGCTGGAGGTGCTTGCAAAGTAATCAAAGGCTTTAAAATGGGCTGCAGATGTGGCATTTTTGCATTTAAAACACATAGATGACCAGCTTTTCCACAGCAGGGTGAGGCCTGTTAATGTAGTGTGTGGGTGGAGTAATAACAAATATTACACAATGATAGGCCTCCCTTTGGGTTTCGCTCCTTTTCGACTTGATGCAATGTTTACAAGTCTGTAATCAGCATAAAATGAATCACCCCCCCCACCCAAAAAAAAAAAAAATCTAATTCCTGCTTATCACTGGCAATTATTTCCCCTCCTGCAAAGTTATGGATATAGTTTAGTAAAAATATAAACACTGTCATGTGATAATCACTGTGCGCTGATTCCCTGTTTTGCCTTGCAGAGCTGAAGAGGATTAAGCCCGGCTTTCTTAGCTAACCTAATAATATGTATGACAGAGCTGCAGGCGACTTAGTGTTTGCTGCCTCACATCTCTCTGAGGAGCAGCATAGACAGGCCTGATGTTTTTCCTCTCAATCACCTCTGCCGGGTCTCAAGCTAAATCACCGACACCTACTGCACCGCACCTCTCCTTTAGTCTTCACTATATATCCATACCAGCAGCTCTGTCTGCCTGCAGTAGATCTGAGCGGCCTTCAGGAAGGGAGGCGTGCGTCACACTGTGCCTTGAAGGTCCCCTATTGTGCATTTTCCAGGCATTCATTTTAAGTCTTGACATTGTCGAGGATGAGTATTTGGAGTTTTAAAGACCAAAAAGCATTCGGTCTTGTTTTATATCACCTCAAAAAAGGCTGCCTGTCCACCAGGTATTAATGAGCCCCTAATCTGACTGGGTAAAGGTTTTTGTGAATGAAACATTGTAGACCAACTATGAGTAACAAGGCGTAGCCCACAGCAGAGGAGGAATCTAACAGCCAGTAGGAATTTGAGTGGAGGAAAACTGAAGGCAGGGCTGGCTTTGCTGCTTCCAAACTGCAGTTGGCGAGCTGACATCACGGGTTCCATTAGCATAAATTAATGCCTAAGCAACCCTGGATGGCTTTTTTAAACTACCAGCTGTCCAGGGTCTGCTCTCCTGCATTTCTCCGGTGTCTCAATTTTCATGTCCTCGCATCGCGTATGTCACACGAACGCACCGGTGGGCCTGGAAGCTGGTGGTTCCAGTCGTTGCTATTGATTTATATTACAATATAGGTGCCGCCGTTATTTATTTTATGTCTTTTAATTTTGTCACTCTGTCAATCTCAGCACAGATCAGTGGTTGATTGGAATACACAGATACATACAAGTGCATCTCAATAAATTAGAACGTCGTCGAAAGTTGATTTATTTCAGTAATTCAATTAAAAAAATGAAACTCACATATACTGTAGATTCATTACACACAGTAATATATTTCAAGTATTTATTTCTTTTAATTTTGATGGTTATGGCTTACAGCAAATGAAAACCCCAAATTCAGTGTCTCACAAAATTAGAATATTACATAAAATCAATTCTGTCTCTCTGTGTTGGCCCTGTGATGGACTGGCGATCTGTCCAGGGTGTACCCTGCCTCTCGCCCAAAGATACTGGGATAGGCTTCAGCCCCTCCGTGACCTGAAAAGGATTAAGTGGAAGAAGATGGATGGATGGATGGATGGATGGATTTTTCATAGAAATGTTGGCTTCATGTACCCACTCAATACTTGGTCGGGGGTCCTTTTGCATGAATTACTGTATCAATGCGGTATGGCATGAGGGCGATCAGCCTGTGGAACTGCTGAGGTGTTATGGAAGCCCAGGTTGCTTTGACAGCGGCCTTCAGCTCGTCTGCATTGTTGGGTCTGGTGTCTCTCATCTTCCTCTTGACAATACTCCATAGATTCTCTATGGGGTTTAGGTCAGGAGAGATTGCTGTCTAATCAAGCACATTGATACCATGGTCATTAAACCACCTATTGGTACTTTTGGCAGTGTGAGCAGGTGCCAAGTCCTACTGGAAAATGACATCAGCATCTCCATAAAGCTTGTCAGCAGAGGAAAGCATGAAGCGCTCTAAAATTTCCTGGTAGATTGCTGCACTGGCCTTGGACTTGATAAAACACAGTGAACCAACACCAGCAGATGACATGGCTCCCCAAACCATCACTGACTGTGGAAACGTCACACTGGACCTCCAGCAACTTGGATTCTGTGCCTCTCCACTCTTCCTCCAGACTCTGGGACCTTGATTTCCAAATGAAATGCTAAATTTACTCTCATCTGAAAAGAAGACTTGGGAACACTGAGCAACAGTTCAGCCTATTTTCTCCTCAGCCTAGGTAAGACGCTTCTGACGCTGTCTCTGGTTCAGGAATGGCTTGACACAAGGACTGTGACAGTTGTAGCCCATGCCCTTGATACGTCTGTGTGTGGTGGCTCTTGAAGCACTGACTCCAGCTGCAGTCCACTCTTTGTGAATCTCCCCCAAATTCTTAAATGGACTTGAAAGTGTGTGGTAATTAGCTGCAGTACTCAATCCATCCAACAGATGGCACACTCCATTTTTAGTGCCACATTAGAGGCAAACTCCCCCGCCCCCCCCCCATTTTTTTGGGGGGGGGGAGTTTGCTTCACAATCCTCTCAAGGCTGTAGTTAACCCTGTTGTTTGTCCACCTTTTTCTGCCACACTTTTTCCTTCTACTCAACTTTCCATTAATATGCTTGGATACAGCACCCTGTGAACAGTCAGCTTCTTTAGCAATGACCTTTTGTGGCTCACTCTCCTTGTGGAGGATGTCAGTGACGGTCTTCTGGACAACTGTCAAGTCAGCAGTCTTCCCCATGATTGTGCAGACTACTGAACCAGACTGAGAGACCATTTAACGGCTCAGGAAACCTTTGCAGGTGTTTTGGAGTTAACTAGCTGATTAGAATGTGACACCAAGAGTCTACAATATTGAACATTTTCACAATATTCAAATTTTTTGAGAAACTGAATTTGGGGTTTTCATCAGAATTAAAAGAAATATGTCACCGTGTGTAATGAATCTATATAATATGAATTTCACTTTTTGAATTAAATTACTGGAATAAATCAACTTTTCGATGACATTCTAATTTATTGAGATGCATCTGCAGGTAAATGGTTGCTGCTTATTGTCTTCCATTTTAATGGACATTTTTGAAAATGTCTGCAATAATTACTGTCATTTTAATTTTCATATTGACAGTGAATAGATTTCATATTCACATTTTAATTTTAAAAAAGTTAATTCACTTTAATTAATACAATACGAGCATATAGCTTGTGCATAAATTATTTTTTTCAGTATGCGGACAAAGAGATGCGGTATATGTGAGTGCACGCTTGTTTGATGGGGCCACATGTGTGTGTGTCACATTTCGTGTCCAGCATCACACAAAGTAGAATAACTGGTTTTTTTTTTGTTTTTTTTGAGGGGACTGTCATGGACAAAAGCAAAGGAGTGAAGGTTTACATCATGCACATTAAAGCGGGGCAAACCGAGATGCACGAATGAGCATGGAATAGAGCATCGCACCATGCCCGTCTGCGCAGGCTAAGTGGGGAGACTGTCCCAGGGGAAGCTGAACCAATGTGTTTCCCATAACTTCCATTCCAGGACGGACGGGTCTTGGCTCCACAGCAGCTGACAGCAGTCACAGCCGCTGTAGGAGGGGACTGACTGAAAAAATACTCTTAAAGTGAGCACCAAAAATCAAGTTGTTTTTTTTTTGTTAACATGTCTGTAACGTTTTTTTTTTTTATGACTTGCAAGACATATCAAGAGTGCTTGCGTTATTTTGCTGTGAAATTTCTGTTAAGTGGAGCGTTTTTGGTGACGTCACTATAACAGGTCTGTAGTGTTGAGCCAGTCCTCGGCAGAAGAGGGCAGAATTAAAGACTGAAGTTAACGTCCAGGGCCAGGTAGCATTGTTGGACAGCTGCTTTGAAAACTTGACCCAAATTAAGATGGGCTTTACCATTAAACTGCTTTTAAGGACTGATGCAGTTTCAGTCATTACCCTGGGCCACCGTGCATGCAACTGGGCACGTCCTTCAACTGGTAAGTCTGCAGGATTGATTCTGTTTAAAGTAGCGCTAGCCACTGTTACCCTGGTGGGGTGAGGGTGGGCCTATTCAGAGATTCTGGTGTTTGAAGGAGGAGGAAAAGTGAAAAGATTTTGACACTAAACTGTAATACAATGAAAAGTTGTTGTTTTTTTGTAGAAAAATGAGCATAAGATACCATTTTAGACAATGTAGATTTGTTTTTATAGGGGATTTATATTCGCAGGCTGGCAGAGTTGGGAACCTTTCTGTATGGAGTTTGTATGTTCTTCCTGTGTTGTGTGGGTTTACTCCAGGTGCTCTGGTTTCCTTCCACAATCCAAAGACCTGCATGGTAGGTTAATTGGTGATTCTAAATTGTCCCTAAGTAGCTGTCTCCAATAGGTCCTTAAAATAGAGGGTTAGTACTAGTGAAGTGCTTTGAGTGGTCTTTGAGATCAGAAAAGCGCTATATAAGTACAGGTCCTTTTCCCCTTATCCCTTATATCCACCAGAGTGCATCTTTAAAAGAAATTTTTCACTCTCAGCAGCTGTGATATTTGAGTTGCTGTGCTGTGACGGGGGTCATTGCTTGAAGGGTCAATTAGTCCAGGTCAAGTAGCCCACGTAAACCTATTCACACAACAGAGGGAACCCAAATCTTACTGAGTTTGCCTGGATAGCCGGGGTAATTTAAAAGGGGATTTTGTAACATCACAAAGCCTAGGAACTGCAGTCCCCTTGTGTCTTCAGAGCTCCTTTCAAACTGACCGTTGAACCTTGGAAAGCCTGCCAAGACCTGATTTGTGTATGCATTTTGAAACATCACTGACTCTGCAATAGACATTGATTGCCATCAGTTTCACCTCTGAATGCAATGATTTGACAAAGAAGTAGTACCAAAGTAGGCGTCACTGACAAAACATCGCACTGATTTAATAAATAAAGGCAGATTATATTTTTTGTGAAGTGTTTTAAGGTGCACATGTGACCCATGGATGTATTTTATAAGGTGCATTTTGATCTATGAAGAGATGTCTTATAGTATTTGTAATGCACATGACATTGTTGAGAATCTAAGCTGAGGAAGGGTCTTACTCTTCAATAAATATTGAAAGTTTCATTGATTTGCAAACACATGCTATACAGCTCAGTAAACACACCTTAATGGAGGATCTGATGAGTGAAACAAAAATAAATGCTAACTGTATCGCATTATGATCAAATAGTTTTCTTTTCCAAAACACTGCATGGATGAAAGTATTGTTCTGCTCCTCTTAATCATTGAATTCAGGTGTTTTATCCCAGGGAAAGGGTAATACCTCAGCTTATCAAGACATTTTGGACACTTCTGTTCTTCTGTGGCAGAAGTTGGCAACCTCTACTATGCAAAGAGCCATTTCTGAGAGATATTTCAACAGCAAAATCTGCATGGAGCCACAAAAATGTGAGCCTGAAAACTATGGTAAAACAGGCATTATACTATAAATATTAAGAGGTTTTTCCAAAATTTGTGCGATTTTTCACATACATTTTCTCATTTTCTAATAAATTTGTCATATTGTCTTTGAAAATGTGTTGTTTTTTCAGGTAATATTGAAGCCTCTTTCCACAAAAATGTTTGACATTTTTTCTTTAAAAAAATGCAGTGTTTCATGTAGGTCCAGTAAGTATTTTTTTTTGTCAGAAATTTTGTGATTTTTTTAAATTGCAAATTTACAAATGTTTTTCCCACAAGACAGCAAATTCCCCTCTAAATTTGTCATATTTTTGGCATAAACTTTCTGTTTTTCTAACAAATTTGTTCTATTCTTCCTTTTAAACTTTGTTACCTTTTTCAGTTAAAGAAGTTCCGTTGCACTTTGCACAATGACAATAAGGCCTCTAATCTAATCTCTAATCTGAATTTGCAGCACTTTCACATGAATTGTAACATTTTCCTTTAAAAAAAATCACAATTTTTTCAATAAATTTGTGGGGTGTTTTCCCCCCAGAAAGTGTGTGACTATTTCTTGCAAAGTTTTTGTTGTGAGCATTTTTGGCATAAACGTCCTGCTTTTCTTATAAATTTGCTACTTTCCAAGGAACCATTGGCTATGGGTAAAAGAGCCACGTGGCTCCAGGGCCACAGGTTGCAGACCCCTGTTTTACGGGCCCTTTTCTGTTACAGCACGACTGTGTCCCAGAGCATAAAGCAAGGTCCATAAAGGCATGGTTGGAGTTTGGTGTGGAAAACCTTGGTTGGCCCAAACTGAACCCTGACCTCAACCCTGTGCAACACCTTTAGGATGAACTACGGTGACTGGACCCCAGGTACAGCATCAGAGTCTGACCTGCAGGAATGAGCAGCTATACACTGTATGCAACTATATACAATGATGTCATGAAATTAATGTTTATGTGGCCCAGTCCAATATTTTTGTCCTCTCTGTGTATCATGTGGGTACTTTAAAAACAACTATTTACATGACAGTTTGCAAAACTGTTGGGAAGGGACAGAATTTTTCACTTGGGCTATTTTCTGTTTTCAGTTTCCATCCCATGTACTTCTGTCCATCCATTTGAGAAGGCTTCGGTGCATGCAGGTTAAATAGCATCTGTGAAAAGCTAAATATAGTGTGCACAATAGCAATTTAGCTGTCTTTCCACTCTTTAAAAATGTACTGTGCTTTCATTCATACAAAGTAACTGAGTACAAAAAGAGTCTTGCCCAGCATGTGTAATGGATTTTTTTTTTTTTTTTTAAAGTTGTTGTCATTGTTTCTTCACTTAGGCATTAAAGTTGCACTCCGGTGGCCATAAATCCCCTATTAAACACAAATCTACATAGTCTAAAACGGTATCTTATGCCCCTTTTCTACAAAAAAACCTTTCATTATCTTACAGTTTCATGTCAAAATCTTTTCACTCCCCCTTCAAACGCCAAAATCAGAGATTACTAGGCCCAACCACATATCACAAGGCTAATAGGTGAAAGCACTACATTATCAGAATAAATCCTGTGTTAAAAACACTTGAAGGACATGCTCAGTTGTATGGACGGTGGCCCAGGATAATGACCGAAACTGCATCAGTCCGTAAAAGCAGTTTAATGGTAAAACCCATCTTAATTTGGGTCAAGTTTTCAAAGTAGTTTGTTAAAAAGAAATGCTAACTAGCTTGGAGGATAGCTTCATTTAGGCTAGAGTCTCCTGATTGGCTCAACCCCACCCATGTGCCAGCACCACGAATAGCTACGCTACCAAAAACGTTCCGTCTCAACTCGCCTTTTCGCAAGGGGCGGGGTTAAGTGAAACTTTACAACAAAAAAGAGACACAAGAGACATTTGAGCGATTTCACTCTTGATATGTCTTGTAAGTCATAAAACATGTTTCTGACATGTTAACAAGAAAAAAAAAAAACTTGGTTTTTGGCGGACTGTCACTGTAACTATAACACAATGATCACTGTTTTAGTGTATTTTGTGTCAAGTGTGTTCACTTCTGTAGACTGCCTTTATTTTTTCACCCTGCGTACACGCAATGTGCTCCAACTGTTTTAAGGCTTGTTTCAGCTGGCTCTTCGTAGCAAACTTGCAACTGTTTCTCTCCCGGCTCAAAGACATGGAGGATTTATGCTGTGTGCTCCCATGCCTCTGTATCAGACCAGGCAGGTTGCTGTGTGGATCATCGCTGCTTTCTGTACACTCTGATCTCTTTGCGAAGGTAAAGGGACAAAAAGACTTCCTGGTGTCTTCCTGTTTATTTCATCTGTCAGCAAATTAAATTTTTGCCACTATGCATCTGCCCAAACTAGTCACTACACTTCCCATAGTCCAGCACCATCAGGACAATTCCAGGTTGTACACTATGCACTTACTTGTAAAGGTACATTGTAGTATATATTTCATACTGTATATACAGTATTACAAGTTATGCATCCTCTGGATAATACATTGGTAGGTGCCACATTTTGCAAACATCTGACTTATAAGCTGATAAAATTATGAGCTCAAAAATTGTTTTATATTGTAAATAACAAGTTAACACATTGCCCTTTGCTCTAACTACGCTAATGCATGGATGACACACATTATTCTCTTTCTGCTACTGGATTAAAACTGTTCAGTGTGTTCTCCCGTTAAGGTATGTTGCCAAAAACACAAAAGAGGGCGAACGCTGCTCAGATTTTCACACTTAACACTTTGACCATTATGAGCTGCACCACGCTGGCACTCTCCGTGAACTGCATGTCGACATGGCCTGCAATGCAAAATAGCAACTGGAAGTACAGACGGGTGCATTTTGAGGGCCATTGTAAGTCATTAAATGATGGCTGATGGGAGCCCAATCTGGCATGTGTAATACAGCTATTTTTCCCCCATGAATAATGCTACAACATCTGTTCTCTGTGTTCCGTATACAAATGAGTGTCAATCATCTTAGCTTAATCACAGTTTTTAAATATTCAGGCAACAAAGCTTTAGTGTGTTTCTCAACTAAACTTATATTAATTCTGAAACCTGCTTTGAACTGGTGTAAGTATAATTGCCTACAGGACAACCTTACAAAAACAATAGATATGGTAATTGCATTTTGGCAGCTTAAAGGTGATTACACTGCATTTTTATGAAAACAAATATTAATATATATATATATATATATATATATATATATATATATATATCAACAAAATGTTTAGAAATGTGCAGAATTAAAGTCTATTTTCTTCAAAAACTATATTGATAAACAATATTTTTTTTAAAAAAAATTACAGGTCAGAAATAGTCATTTACATCTGAGCAGTTGGGTGACGAGATTCTGTGAAATGTCATGTGAAAAATTAGGACACCCCATTAAGTATTCAGTTCTTTATTAAGAAATGTTCATAAAACTTTGCCTAACCTTGTTTTTGTTTTTATTTGCATCTTTTTTAACATTTATTTTAGCCATTTTAAGTGGGAATGAATGTGGGGGTGTCCTAATTTATTCCTCACTATTTGTTTAGAATTACATTTTACAGAAAATTTTTTAAAAAAAGTATTTAATTCATTTTTAATTGTTTAGTTGTATTATGGGAATCTCCCAGTGTTTTTTTTAACATTGATATTAAATATCCATATGCCAAATATGAAAAACAAAACAAAAAACAAAACAGGCTTATACAAGGTGTCCTAATTGTTTCACATGACTGTACATATATACAGTATAAACACTAGATAGGACATGGCTAACATTTTCATGGGAAGCAGAGGCACCATATCCTGTAGGTGATTATAATGATTGACAGCACCTGCAGCACTGTGACAACAGAATACACAAACAATCGTGTACAATTTCTAATTACAATTTTATTGTAATCATGCAAGTAAGCTATGCATATGGAACGTTATTAGCCTGGTTAGCCATACCCTGTCTAGTGTTTGTATATATCTATGGCTGATAAGGATGTCACAGTCTGTCAAAGCCAATAGCATAACTAGATTGAAGTCACATGTCTCTCCCAAGCAACTGGGGAAAGAATAAGTGTGACACCTACTGGCCAGGAGGTCAGAATGTTGTCTCTATCACCTTTACATTGGCCATAACACCAACTCAGTTGAATCCTGGGGTTCACATCCCCTTCTTTGCCTTTTGTCACTGTTGTCTGGATTTAATTTCTTGTTAGTGAGTGCACTCCTCTTATGCACTAAATACAATTTTTAGGGTGTTATTAGGGAAATCCATTAGGGTTAGAAAAGGTAATGGTCTATTTTATACACATTGCAACTTTTACCATTGTCATGTCACTTTATGTTATTATTCACACAACCACTAGAGGTCAGTTTTTGTCAGAATATACATAGAGAGTATAATATAGATGTATGGCTGTGCCATTGTGTAGTTAAACCTCAAGGGGATGCAAGAGTGTGTACAAGAGATATAATAATTTTTGGCCATAAAAAGAAAGAATGTGACAAAACTGAATTTCAACAATGCAGGGTTGAATGATTTATAACCAAATGTATCTATTTAAAACTATGATGCAAAAAAAAAGAAAGAAAAGCAGTCCATTTTTTATGAGAATGTAACTGTGTAAACTAAACTCAGCAACTTTTTAGCCATAAAAAGGAAAATATTTTAGTACCGTACGTTTTTATTCTGCCACTAGACAACAACATTAGAAGTTAATTTTCTTGTCATTAATAAATATTGTTTTCTATTCATCCTCTTTTTTGCCTTTATTTGTTCTCCACTGACCTCCTTGGGTAGATCTGGGCACTGATTTATTGAGCTTTATATGCTCTTGCAAAGGTGGCATGCAGTGACTTTATCATTGCTTTTGACAAAGGCAGCATCTGGATTAAGATGGTTGAGGATTAAAAAAGTATTGAGCTGTGGAAGGTAAAATCCATACAAAAAAATGCAAGCTGAAAAAACAAACAAAAAAGCTTCTGCAAGCAGAAAGAGCAGTTCCTCAAGTATTTATGTCACAGGCTTAATCCACCAATAAGTTCTTGTAATAAATTTAATACAGCTGTGTCTGGGTGATTTTTGCATCTCATTTTTTTAATATGTAACTTGGTTTTGTTGTGTAGAGAGAGTGTGATGTGTGTGTGTGTCCCTCAGGGCTTGCTGTACCCGCCCTGGGTGTGACGTCAGACGGGCTACAGCCAGACTGTATATAGTTGTGTGTTCTCTAATAAAGAGGGAGTTTGCGGAGTTCGCTGCATGGCACGACAGACTCTAATCTCTGACATACCATTTTGACATACCATTTTACCGACATAACATTTTGGCGATGAGAGAAAACCATGGAGGCGTATGGGCTACCTCCACCTCTGCCGTCATTTCTGGAGTGTCCCGGGGAGCCAGCGATCCTGTGGCTGGACTGGTTGGCCATACTTGGGGGATACATCGCTGGGCTGGACCTGGATAGACTCGACGGAGATCGAGGAGGGGCGCTTCTGGTCCATCATCTCAGCGCAGAGGGTTGGAGAATTCTTGGCATGTCGGGAGAGACAGTGCTTTGTGTGGATGCTGTTGGACGGCTGGCTGGAGATTTTGCTAAACGTCCAAGGGACAAGAAGCTGGGGCTGTGGGTAGTGAGACTGTTGGCGCCAAGAGGAGCTAAGCTAGTTAGCTTGGAGGAGCTAAAGGCTCAGTCTGTGGCAATGGGAAAGTTAGCCATGATGCTAGATGTGTGCCAAAATCAAGCTACAAGCTACCAGCTGGGTGTCCAGGGGGGACCTGACCTCCTGATTACCGGAGGCGGCGAGCCAGCCAAGGAGCTCAGCACGGTGCGTGACTGTAGCACTGGTGATGTTGACGGTGCGGTGAGCAGTGACAGCAGAGAGGGAGAGCAGCGACCGGACTCAACTGAGTTTTACCTGCGGCTGGAGTCCGGGCAGCGGGAGAGCAGAAGCAAGCAGGCTGGAAGCCCTGGGAAGCAGCAGCGACAGCCGGGCGCAAAGGCAGCGCAGCGGAGCACCTTGGACCAAGGTGCTGGGCGTAGCGGCGAGGCGACCGAGTTGATAGGTGACATCGACGAGCGAGCTTTGGTACTCCCCAGAGTTTGGCCACAGAGGGCCAGAGTGTTTGGAGCTACAACAGCGGCAGCTGCAGTTTTTCTGAAGACAGTCGGGGGCGGACCAACAGGCATGGAGGGACTGCGTGCTGGGCAGCAGCATGGCGGGTCCAGACAAGAGAAGCAGTCGTGGGTGAGGAGAAAAGACATTCTTGCTGGGGAGGTCAGCTTCGACCCTGGGGGCCGGCGGTTGCTAGGGGTGTGCATACCGTGGGGCTGCCCTGGGCCTCAGAGCTGGTTTTATCGGTGGCTGCCCATGGACTGTAGTGTAACCTAAATAACGTTAATGTACATATGTTGATAGGTGTACGTGAGTGTATGTTGTGACATGGGATTATTTTGTATAGTTTAGTTAGCTCAGAAAAAAGGTCCTATTTTAGTTGTTTTTTGGGTGAATGTGTTAGGCCATTCTAGTTCTCTGTTTCCTGTTATTTCCCTTAGTGCATGATTCGGGTCCTAAATTGGGGAGGGTCTCGATTGTGTGCGTGGTTTGTGACTTTCTAAAGGGAGGGAGAGTGTTATGTAGAGAGGTGTGTGTGTGTGTGTGTGTGTGTGTGTGTGTGTGTGTGTGTGTGTGTGTGTGTGTGTGTGTGTGTCCCTTAGGGCTTGCCGTACCTGCCCTGGGTGTGAAGTCAGGCGGGCTACGTCCAGATTGTATATAGTTGTGTGTCCTCTAATAAAGAGGGAGTTCGTGGAGTTCGCTGCATGGCACGACAGGCTCCAGTCTCTGATTGTCTGTCTTCCAGGTTGGTCATCACAACTCCTTGGCTGCTCAACATGCATTTTCAAGTCCATCACTCCTGACAGGAGCCCAGTGATGGTACAGGAAACTGCAGCAGAAACATTTTTATTCACCCGTCTCAAAAAAAAAAAACCCTCTCCCTTCTAATGAGCAAAATCATGGATTTTCTTTTTGTTTAATTCTGATCTGCACTGCAGCAGCTCAGCCTGTGTGAGATACGCTTGTCAACACGGCAGCGGAAATGAAGAGAACATGACAGCAAGTAAGGGGAGTTGTTTCGTGGGGTTACAGTTTGAAGGCAGGTAACAGTATTGTCCAAAACAACCATGAGATGTTAAAAAACAAAAGAATACATTGCTTAAAAAATGTGCACTGGCACCTTTATGATGCTCCTGTCAGGTTACATTACATCCTGGAAGATATAAACAGTCATCTAAAACAGACACTATAAATATGAGCAGCAAATTTGGCCAGAAGCCTGCTTTTCCCTGTGATAATAAAAATGTTTCAATCAATATTAATGTCTCTGTTTTGCTTATGAGGCAGTGAAACAACACAACAGTGACTGAAGCGTTTTCTCAGGGAATTTAAAAAGTCCACTTGGTTACGGTAAATGTTTGTTGTGATTGCTTCAACAACATAGATGACATTTATGTGCAAAAGACATGCAATGACTTCCTACTGCATTCACACTGAAATGTGGACTAAGAGCAGTAGATATGAAATGAAAGAATATGATTTAAAAAAAAAATGCTTACATGGCCTTTTCCATTTGCATTCTATGAAAAACATAAAACAGTTTTCTTTCTTTTTTTCTGAATAATTTTGTTTGTTCACATCTACAGTTCTGAGAAAACAACAAGAGACCACTGCAAAATCTTTCCTGAGTTAGCATCTCTCTCCATGTAGAGCAGCCATTCAATTTGAGTATCTGCTGAATTCCAACACAAGAACAAAAATCTGCTTAAGGAAGTACTGATTAGGACATCGTCATATAAAACACATGAAAGCTGTGAATAAAAATCAAGAGTTATTCCACAAATACAGATTTGAGTTCTTCCCAAGTTAAAACTTAAGTATTGTAGTGTTTATGAATGAACACAAACTTGTTTTCTTTGCATTATTTGACCAAACAGCACATCTGAAAGTAACATCTTTTTTGTTGTTTGGCCAGTTGTCATTTTCTGTAAATAAAAGCTTAAATGATGATATTTTGACCTGGAACATGGGTGAGCTGTTTTCTGTAGAGAATAAAACAAAATTGTTCATTTTTCTTAAAACACATTTGTATAAATAGTAAAACCGGATAAAGTGATAATTTTGCAGTGATCTGTTTGGTCTCTAAATTTTTTTCCCAGAGCTGTATGTTTGTCTTTAGTGAGGTCACACTCCAAGTTTCATTTATAGAGCCCCAGTCGAGAATTTCAAGCTACAGCAGGCAGAAACTGAAAGAAAGGAAGAAAAAATAAGATTGTATATAAAAAATGAAAGGCTACTCTCAACATAAGTATTGAACATGTCAACATTTTTCTCATTAAACATTTCTGGTGGAGCCATTGACCTGAGATTTTCACCACATATCAGTACAACCCAAGTAATCTATACATACAAAGAAATCAAGGCAACTGTGTTCACAAAACAAGTTATATTTAATAAAGTGGAATGACACAGGGAATAAGTATTGAACACACGAAGAAAAAGAGGTGCAAAAAGGCATAGAAAGCCAAGAAACCAACTGAAATCCATCAGAATTTAGGAAGCCATCCCATGCCCCATCAGTGCAAATAAATTTCAGCTGGTTAAGTCCTGACTGATAGCCTTTAAATAGGTCTGTGAATATCAGATTGTCACATCACAAAGAATTCATGATGGGTAGAAGCAAAGAGCTCTCTCTAGACCTTCACAACCTTATTGTGGCAAAACATAATGACGGCATTGGTTACAGGCACATTTCTAAACTGCTGAATTTTCCAGTGAGTACTGTTGGCGCCATAATTTGGAAGTGGAAAGAACATCATTTTACCATAAACCGGCCACGACCAGGAGCTTCTCGCAAGATTTCTGACAGAAGAGTCGAAAGAATTATCAGAGGAGTTATCCGAGAGCCAAAGACCACTCGTGGAGAGCTCCAGAAAGACCTGGAGTTAGCAGGTACTGCTGTTTCAAAGAAAACAATAAATAATGCATTCAACCGACATAGGCTCTATGCCCGCTCACCTCACAAGACTCCATTGGTGAAGAAAAAGCATGTTGAAGCTCATTTAATGTTTGCTGCACAACATTTGGGCAAGCCAGTAAAATATTGGGAGAATATAGTGTGGTCAGATGAGACCAAAATTGAACTTTTTACATGCCACAACACACAGCATGCTTGGAGGAGAAATGGCATTGCACATCAGCCCCAAAGCACTATATCAACAGCAAAATTCGGAGGTGTTTTTCAGCACATGGTACAAGCAGACTTCATATAATTGAAGGAAAGATGAATGGACAAATGTACAGAGACATCCTTGATAAGAACCTGTTGCCATCTGCCAAAATGCTGAAGATGAAACGAGGGTGGACACTTCAGCAAGACAATGATTCCAAACACACAGCCAAGGAAACTCTCAACTGGCTCCAGAGAAGGAAAATAAAGCTGCTAGAATGGCCCAGTCAGTCACCTGACCTGAATCCAATTGAAAATCTATGGAATGAACTGAAGATCAGAGTTCATAGAAGACACCCACGGAACCTTCAAGATTTGAAGAGCTGGTGTGGAAGAATGGGCTAAAATCACTCCTGAGCAATGCCTGTGCCTAGTTTCTCCATATAAGAGGAATTTGGAAGCCGTTATTACCAACAAAGGCTTTTCTACTAAATATTAAATGAATTTCACCAAGTGTGTTCAATACTTACTCCCTGTGTCATTCCACTTTATTAAATATAACTTGTTTTGTGAACACAGTTGCATTGATTTCTTTGTATGTATGGATTACTTGGGTTGTTACTGATATCTGGTGAAAATCTCAGGTCAATGGTTCCATCAGAAATATGTTTAATGAGAAAAATGTTGACGTGTTCTACTTATTTTCCCCGCTGTAAGTTCTTTATAAGCAAGAAATAAATGTTTTTGCACTTTTCCCTCCAGCAATGTTCAGATATTTAAAATGTTCTTTTTCGTTATTATAATTTGTTCTATATAATGTCATTTTCTTGGCTCAAAATAGTTACTTTCACTTTGTTGTTCTGCATGTAAATGTAGCAAATGCAGTAGAGCAAGCGTGGCAATTTCTTCAGTTTGTGAAATGAACACACCATACGTGCTGATGCCACGGTGCTTGTGGATTAGGCTGCGTATCCACCTGTTTTTGTGGATAAATACTACATCACAGTGAAAACAAACAAGCCCTATATAAAGCTTCGTATAACCACATTTACAAAAAAATGCAGTTAAAGTCTTTTGCTCATTGTTTGCCTGTGATGTCCTGTTGCCAGTTCATGTTCTGGATCCTGAATCTACGTCAAATCGTGTTTTTGGAAAATGATGGTGACTTTTTGTCAAGGCTCATTTTCATGTTAGGTTCATCAGTAACATCTACAGCTTGTTGTTCATTTAGAATGATTATCATTACTATCACTGCATTTAATTTTAAAAGTCATATTGACTATATGTCAGTGTGAAAATATATTATCCGCATTTTCTAGAAACAATTATTATAGTCATGAAATAATTATTTTAACAGAATTACAGGTCTAAAACAATCATATTTCTATCTGAGCAGGTGGCTGTTGAGGAATACAGCAGCCAGTAAGGATCTCAGTAAAGTAAAGTGGTGCTCACTTATATAGGGCTTTTTTACTCATCTCTGGATGACCAAAGCACTTTACAGATCCTGCTATTCGCAAGATGCTGGCCTGACTCGCCAGGAGCAACTGGGGGTTCAGAGTCTAGCTCAAGGACACTTTGACATGCAGACTGCAGACAGAGTGGGAATCGAGCCCCTGACCCTCCAATTAGTAGTTGGCCACACTAAACCTGCACCACAGCCGCATAACAGCAAATAGCATAACTAGGTTGACATCACATGTTGCCATTTAACAGTGTCCATAGATGTAACACATAAAGCACTGGGAGAAGAGGGAAACAAAGGACTCATTAAATATAAAAACAAAGTGAAAGAAAATAGTCAGGGTCTTTATCCATTTCTAAAGAGGCTCAAACTCACTTTATGCTTTCCTCTTTTTCAGGTCTTACCCCAGTCCCTCAAACTAGGCCACCAGGCATGCTGGCAAAGTGCCAAGGTATTGATTTTATGGCATTTGTGAGAGCTGTAACAGAGCTGTAGACAGCAGACTTTTGTTGCAGCACCCATTCAGCCTACGGGTTGATGTATACATACTATATGGCCCCTTAAGTAGTTCTTTAAATTGTTTTCATCTTAATCCCTAAAATTGCTTTTGGTTGCACTTTAAATGGATCCACAGAGCCCTGTTGTGATAGATTTTGTTCTTTCTGGAATGGATGCTTGTATAATATTAACTACAGAAGCACTACTGCTCTGCTGTTTTCAATTATAAAGTTTTTTTTTTTGTTAACCTTGTTGCTAGGTTTGAAAACCACTAAAATCCCCTTACCTTGTATATTTCAAAAATAGCCAATTAGGGGAGTGAGAGACTGGCTTCCTTTTATTAAAATAAAAAAAAAGAATGCATCCTTTCATTTCCTGTCAACTCTGTTTGCAGCTAAGGCTTTCCAAATGTATGTTCTTTGTGAGGGATATTGAACTGAACCATGATGGTGGCTTGTAATGGAAGGTTTGGATAAAACAGGGCCAGTATGTGCCAAAATAGAATTGAAAGAATACAGTTCTGGGTGTTTTTAAGACTCACACTGTAGGGGTGGTAGTCATATAAGCACTATGCACCGATTATAAAACTGGATGCATCACTCATATCTAGGACATCTTTGGGGAATATAAGAATACTATATTATGCAAACATAATGACAGCTTTAAAGTATGGACACATGCAAGATGTTTTTCTTAAAATGGCCACAAGCAAATGCAATTAGTAAATTAGGAAAACATCAACAAGTGCTGAAAAAAAAAAAACTAAGCGAGTGATCAAAAGCAGCCATCATCAAACAGTTAAGCCAACAATAAGCAGGCCGACTCCAACTGCTTAGCCAAGCTAATGCTAATGGTTCACCTACCATCACTGTGAAAATATAACAAGACAAGCCAGAATGACACCATATGTATTATTGACTGTGAATTAGTGAACCAGGTGGGAACATATCTATTATGGTGACTGAAATTTAAAGAAGATAACAATATAAACCACATTTTGTAAGCTAACCTCCTAGTAGCACTGTAAGTTCTGAAGATACAGTAACGCCTTGGGCTCAGACTCTGGGCGGGAACTGAATCATCACAGTGATGGGTTGTAGCTGAAGACCGCCTCATTTGTCAGTGACGCAGGAAAAAAGAACTGAAGAGTTAAACCTAATTGCTCCATTAAAATATTATTTTTAAGAAAAGAGAGATTTTAATATTTTTACTGTAGTCATATGACCCAAGAAAGCATTTTAGATGGTTAAAACCCACAAACACACCATGTTTGAGTGAAAGAAAGATAAAAGCTAATCATTTCGTTGCACTGGAACACAGAGAGGCTCACGGTAATTTACACGTCTCTTTTTGCAGCAAACTATTGGTTTTTTTTTAGCTTACTTTATCAGTAGGCATTATGGTAATTGACACATTTGTTCACATAGGATGAGGATTATATGGGACTAAAAATTATAGAACCTTTAAATGTATAACACAAGCTTTTGTCAGCCTTATGGATTAAATGAATAAAAATCCCATCTTTTTTGTCTGTGATTTTTTGCATATACTGTAGGTTTTACATCTTGTTACTATTAAATCCCAGTGAAATACAGTTTACTCCCTATTCATTTAGAAAGGGAACAGTTTATTGTGAATGCATTGCTGAGATCCTTGGTGTGTTGCAAGACTTGCTTTTGGAAGGACACTGGTGCTTGTGTGGTAGGAAAGTGAACAATGTTGGGAATCATTTTTCACTTTAAAGCCATTGGTACAGGTTTGTGTTAAATTATGAATCGACATACCAAGGTTGGCCACTGTTGAACAACTGAACCTGTGCTTTAAAAGGCTTAAATTACAATGAAACACATTGCTTTCAGAGATGTTGAACATAAAAAAATGTTGTTGTGCTGTACAGTCCTTCAGAAAAGAATTTCAATGTTCAGCTGACTTGCAAGTGTCCAGTGGGGATACACACAACCCCCGTCTGTGTCTCCAGATGCTGCATCTTTACACTTATGCCTGTAATCAATATGAGAGCTGGAGTGTGCTGGTTTGTGCTGCTGGGCCGTGTTTACTATGCAGTGTATAGCGGACACAAATCTCTAGTTGCTGGCGTAAAGAATTCTCTTTGAACAACACAGAGCAGGCAGAAACTGATGTTGCTGCTGGTCTGCATTTCAGGCTTTCTGCGGGCCATGTTTGTTCCGTTTTCAAAAGGATTACATACAATAATTCCACAAAAGATCATAATGTAACACTTGTTTAAAATAAAGCAGTACTGCAATTATATTTTCTATGATTTTATTTGTGTTTAATTTGGATTTAGGCTGCTGTTTGATTGTAGAACTTATAAAAACTCCTGTTTAAAATGTATGTATGCTAAAAGAAAACATTGGGTCTGGATCTTGTTATCTACAAAAGAAAAACTTCAAAATATGTGATCTTCAAAACCAAAAGTGTAGTTTTGCTAAACTGTTAGTCCACATGTTGCAGAAGTTTCACACTTTCAAGAATCTTTCAGAAATTTAGGATAAATAATTCTACACAGTGTATTAGTACTTGTGTGTATTTGTATTTGACAGAGTTGATAGATCAGTTCTTAAGATATGTCTGCTTTATTTGTGACAAAACTATTGACTAATTCATGTTTGGTCATGATAGCCAATCAGCACTGATATTCCACAGTTACTGGGAGAATAAATTAGTTTGAAAATGAGACTACCACTTACTGGAGAAAGACAACAGACACACTCCCATAAAGGGGGTGCTTTTCACAGCAATTGTGCTTTTCTTGGCACAACACCGGCAGAGCACTGTGACATTTTTGTGTCCACCGCTTGTTTGGCACTGGGAGCAGCCAACATCAGGATGTAATTTCTGGAGGAGGTGGTGGGATTTTCCCAGCTGGTATGCCCCTCTGGATGGTGTTGTGGACTTGGGCATGGGGCCATTTTTTTAGATTTCTGCAGATTTGTGCAGAGTGGCTGCGGAGGTTGTGGGGATGAGTGTGCAAGACAAAGATGGAGAAGAAGAAGACAAGAAGGATTGCATTCATACTGCCATCCACTGACATGGAAGAGCCACTACAGGCACCGAGGCACAACAGTGGCAAATCGTTTGCAATTTTTTGGCACAATTAAGTGAAATCAGACAATTTCTCATGGAACCCCGGACAATCCCTCATGGCACCCTAGGGTCCTGTGAGACCCAAGTTGACACTCTACCAGTAGTCCAAATTTTGTGTGTATAAACTAGTTATATTGTGTTTAGTTGATTAGCATATCATAAACAGTACAAACAGGAAGAAACAGCATGGTTGGCTTTTGCAAAAAATTAGATGCACTAATGGTTAAGTTTCTACCCTTCCTTAAAGACCAAAATTTTAGAGCTGTCACCATATTTCACAGACCAGGATTTCAATCCCATTATTCCCTTTTGTTCACACGAGTTCCTCATCAATTTTACTTTTACTTCAGCATTCGCCCTTTGCTTCCAAGTTGCCAATTCCCTTGTTTCACTAAATACATTTTCTTTTACAGGTACAGAGAAAAAGGTTTTGCACCTATAACCTATTGGTTGAAGGGTTTCCTCTGGTAACATTTGCACATGGCAGCCAGCCACGCTTGAAGTTATGCCGCCACTCTAAGAGGAAATATAAATATAAGAAAAAATATGCAGGAATGACGGTCTGTAAGCTTGCACACAAACAACGCATGTGACAATCATCCGTGCGGAGTTCAGAAGCACCCTGACCGTTCCAGGTGACCGTTCCAGTCGGCAGGCAGAGTGTCTCGCTAACATTACTGTCTGAGAGAAAAATGAGCTTATTAAAGTACTTTAAATGTGGAAAAAAAAACAAAAAAAAAAACCCCAGAAGAGGTATGTAAGCAGTGGAGGCATTTATCATGGTTTTAACCCACTGGTAACGGAAACAATAATGAAGAGTCACTTAGCTAACAGGTGTGGTTAGAAGCTCCAGTAGGTTCATTTTGTCTTCTTTTTAATAAGTTTTTTGTTTTTCTTATTTCAGACAAGAATTAAAATATGTTTTTACTTTTTCCTTAGTTAATATTAATTACCTAATTTATGTTCATTATTATGTACCTGGCAAGTTAAGATGACCGAAATTCACAAAGTCAGTGATTTTAATCCGTCAACAGCCATCAGACAAACTAAAAGTGCCAACAATTGGATTTCAAAATAAGGGAGGTTTTTCCTGCTGTCTGGGTGGTGAGGAGATTTCTAAAAAAAACCCTATAAATATATAGAAATATTATAACAGAAATAACTGCGTCTTTGGTCATTTAAGTTAATGTATTTCATTAAGTACAATTTTAAAGTTAAATTATTGTTCTGTTCTGGCTCTGCAAAATTATGGTCAAAAATGTAAATTGTTATAAGGAAAAAGTAAAAAAAAAAAATACCACAGTCTGTTTCAAATTTATTAAAAAAAAAACAAAACTAATTTTATTTTAAAAAACAGACAAAAAGTTGTCATAAAGTAATCCACAAAATTATAATAAAGTTTCAAATGTATAAGAAAAGTCAATTTTACAAGAGGAAAGTACAAATGTGAGGAAAACAGTTTCAAATTTAGATAAATTTACAGAGAAAAGTAGAAAACTATAAGAAAATCGTTATGAGTTTTGGAGAAAAACCTCAAACTTTCAAGACTGAAGTCATTACTCAAGTTTTTAAGTGGGTGCTCTTAGTACCCTAAACTCAACCAGAAATTTTTGGTTGTCTGCTATTAATGATTAATTTCAAACCACTGCTTTTACATGAGTAGGAATTCTGGCGACTATACCCACCTCTGATCATATAATTTAAGTATGCATGAGTAAATTACTATTATGAATGTTTTTTTTCCCTTCCCTGCTCTCTTAATGGAAAAAAAGAAACACTAGAATAAAAATACAAAAAAATACACATACTTTTGTCATTTATGTAAACCATGACAAAAAAAAAAAAATCTGCAGGACAAAACATGACACTTGATATTTTCTAACCTGTTTGTATACCACCACAGACAGAGAGAGAACCTGAATTAGACAGAGCTCCGAGAGGGCAAGATGAGACAGGAGAGAGGAGCCAAGGAGAGGAAAGTGTTCAAGCAGAGGGTTCAGGATTGGTGGGAGCAGAGGAAGGAGAGAAGGATGACACCACTTAAAAGTCCAAACACAGCACATCTGGGTGGGACCCCAACTGGACCAATATTCCAACATTCAAGACGCGGTTGTATAATACTTCAAATGGTAAGTTCCATATGCAAAGCTACTGTGCAAAATAAAAAAAAAAGAAATGAATAGTATAAAATTAACATATTGCGGTTACAATAGTGTCATGTGTTTTCTGCCCCCCCCCCTTCCTTCCCCGGAAAAATATGTTGCCACCGCGCCAAGGTCTTTAAGCCAGTGGAAACACTGGGTTATAATCAAGACCTTGTCAAGACCAAGACCAAGACCTACATACACAGTGGTCTTGATCTTGGTCTTTGGAAACCCTGGTCTTGGTCTGGTCCTGACTACACTGCTATCAGAGAAAAGATTAGGGTTTAAAAGAAGATGAGGGTCTATTTCAACAGATTACATCTGTCATAATAAACTTCCTGTAGTTATTGTCACAATCAGTAGAAGTTACTGTTTTCAAACACATACTGTAACTATAGGGCATAACTGCAGAAGGTAAGGATATTTTATATAGTTGTTTTCTGTTACTGGACATGCTACAAGAAACCCTTGATCATTAAGCAATTGATATGGCAAACACCTGTTATTGGCACTTTGTTCTTGTATAGCGGTGAAGTACTCAGACTAGACTTGCATGCATTTAAGACAAATGTGTAAGAGCTGTGAATGTTGTTCATTCTAACATCTATATTTGCTGATTTAGGTCTGTTTTACAATGTGTAAATTTTCATCCAGAAAACAGCACTGAGATTCATATGAACAGATTCAAAGGTTTTTATGTATAGGGTGAAAAAATCTCCATAGGAAACTTGAATCGAGGAGACTTTTACTGCAGAATAACAAACTGGACAAATGAGGCCCTATTTTTCAGGTGAAATACTGTAAGCACCACAACGAATACTTGAATTATTACATCAATTAAGAAATAACATTGCAGAGAAGCTGCACTACAAGGATGGTGTCTAGCAGATGATTGCTTCCAAATGTTATAGGTCAGTATAAAGAGGGGCTAACACAACACCTAGCATAAGCATCAAATCAGGTGTACATAAGCATTGTAAGCACCCTGTAATGTTGTTATTGGCCTCATTAATGAAATTATAATGAGCTTTGGGCTAGCATGCCCCAACTGCTCCACTGTCAGCTGAAAATACTGCCTAAAGTAGCCCAAGTGGAACAAAAATGGAACTCTGTACACTGTACTTTTCACCTCAAAGGGCTGTGAATAGTTGACACAGAAAATAAAATCACAGGTAGACCTTCTGCACTGATAAAATATATTTTTTTGCATCAAATCAGTGTGAAAGAGCTTTTATTCTGTTAAATAAACTGTAATTATGGCATTACAGCAAAAAAAAAAAAAAATGCATAAGATTACTTCCTAAAAAAGAAAGGAAAAACAAACAGTTTCCAGCATAAAGTAAACTTGATCTCAATCTGACCTAATATTGAGGAACATGGAACATTTATAAAATTTCTGCAACTGTTGGGAGCTGAGGCAAAAAGCCATGATTTATATCTTAGCTCTAAGAAAAGTGAATAGTATTGTTTAACAGCCGTGGCAATCCTCCCTTGTGGCTCATTTTCCACTGCAGGACAGTGGAAATCTTCATGTCTTTCTAAATCCATGTTAGGAGCTCATGAAATATTTATGGATCCAAGCAAACAACAGGATATGTAATTATCATCAAACACAAGAGTACACAATGGCTGCAATCAAGCCACTTCTGTCTCTCTCTGTCAGTCAAACTGGGGAAAGGTTAAGTCTTCCTCCCACTCCGCTAATTTCTGCTGACCTTTCCAAGGTGATGTCTTTAACACCATAAAGTTTCTCTGAATTTCTCAATACTTATTAAATCACTCAAAACACAATCAGCACGAGGGCTGTCTATAAATAAACAGGCACCCAATGGTGTGTGCAGCAATCCAGCAGCCCTGCACACACAAAAAAAGGAGCTCTTAACATATTCTGTTGAAAAGTGTTGCCTGGATGAGACGATGACACATCCTGCCACGTTACTATGACACAGCCGAAGATCCAAAGCAGCAGACAAGACTTGAAAGCACAACAAGGACACGAGAAAGCATCTTCAGAGTTTACATGGAGTGTTTCTGTAGCTTTCAGTGTCGAGTTCCCATATGAGAGAGTGTGATTCAGCACTGCTTGAAAGCTTTTTGCATTTTTACCTCAGCTTTGGAGACAGTTTTTCAGGGAAATGGGGCATAGTTACATACAAATGGGAAATGTGGAATTGCTGTATCTGATCAAAACTGTAAAATATGCATCAGTACACATGAGATGAATTGTCTTTTTGAGACGCGAGGTGATACTGTGTATGCAAAAGAAGGGGTATGCAAATGTTTTATGAACAGCTTGTGCATTTCTGAGGCGCATAAACGCAACCTGCAGATCGGATTTTAGATTGGATGAGGGAATCATTACAGATGTTAAGAGGGCACGGTTTTATACATTTTCCCCTCCTTTGCTTAGTGCAAGATATGGAAGTCATAATTTGTTATGAGAGTAATAATGATTAATGAATGGTTCTGGCACCATTATAGTTTCTTAATGAAACTATATAAAAACATTATTTAAATGGAAAAATGCATAATGAATTTCATGGTACTGGTCATTTTTTATTAGAAAACATCTGCCCTCAAGAAGCTCAGAAATGACATATAAAAATGCGATATAGTCTTTGTGGCATCACCCAGTGGCTTGTAGAGTTGAATTTTGAGGTTTTGGCTATTTTACCACATTTGGATGGACCACATTTGTCATTAGCACTTGCAAACGTGAACTTGCATACATAAATACACTAAATAATGCCATTTACCAGACTGATAAATACTCACAAAAATGTTAAGCACAGACTTCTTGAGAAGGCTGTCATTACAATTCACAGAACACAGCATCATAACTGTTAAGTAATTACTAAATAAATCCAAAAGCCATGACATCATATCAGTGATATGCCAAGCTGGCCTCGCCCACTCAGGGAATAATTAGCTATAGTAATATAATAAATAGCAATAAATTTATGGAATTAAGCTTACTGGGAGATAAGATACGCCTTTATTAGTCCCACAATGGGGAAATTCCAGGATTGCAGCAGCAAAGGGATAGCAGCACTCAGAGCAATAGTGAATAAGATAAGATAGGAACTGATTAGCCAAAGCAGTAAATAAATATACATATGTACACAGTGATACACAGATAATTAATTATCATCCAAACACACACAGGTACAGCATGTCATTGGCTAAGATACCCTGGCATGAAAATTTATTCTTTCACATGTAACCAATATCCTTAATAACAGATGGATATCCTACATGGGAAGTGGCCAAATTAACAATGTATTCTATTTAATTTTCTTGTATTCTTGTAGATTAATCTAATAAATAGAAAATGTAACTAATGGGGAACACGTCAATCATGCAGTAACACAATGCCCCATTGATAAACATTTTTTTAATCGCAATTACTCACAACTAATTACAGCAGAGTGAAAAAAGCAGACCATTCGAAGCACAACTGTTTCCATCGAGCAGTCTATGGTGCAATCCAAGACAGAGATGCATGAAGCTTAATTCATGACACAAACACCTCATTTTATTTAGTTCTGGGTGTTCAAATTAATTTGCTGGAGTATTGCTGTCCTACTGTGTGGACATACTGTGAGAGAAGAGACCACTGCGAGAGGGGGAGAGGCCACTATTGTGATGATCAGGCGATTGTGCTCAACATCCCCTCCTGTTCCTGTCTTCCCGGCTCTGGAGTATTACCTACATCTGCGTGATTACATACCTGCTGCTTCCTAATTGCTCAGTGTATTTAAGAGCCAGCGTGTGAAGAGCTCACCACTGGATCGTTAGGTTTGCTACCGTCATCTAAGTCACTCATAATTATTTTCCCTCACGTTGATCTGTGTCTTTACCTCCTGTCTCATACTGTCTTCTCAGGTTGGCTGCCACTGTAGCAGTGTGCACTCCAGGGTTACTCACGCTTGCCTGGCCAAGAAGACACCGGAACGTTCACCCAGGTCACCTTCAGGGGAGCATAGGGATCATTCAGCTAAAATCCCCTTCATGACCTTGTTGTTGCAGGACTGGGTGCTTAAGTGGGTACAGTCTGTCTTGATCAGCCTGGACGGGCCACTATACATTCACGTGCGGTTTGTGCAGGAATTCTCCAAGGTTTTCGACCATACGGAGAATGAGGGGAACATCGTTAGCCAGCTGATGGGACTACGACAGGGGGACAGGGATTTCTCTGTCGAGTTCCGGGTCGCCATGGCAGACTCCAGATGGAACGACACTGCTCTGCTCTGCTCTGTGCCTTCTTCTGGGGCCTGGATACCACCTCTGCGATGAATTGGCTATCTGCGCATCCCCCTCCTCTCTGGATAAAATTATTGCGCAGGCAGTGGCTCTGGATAACCGGTTTAGGGAGCATGCGATGGAGCAGAAGGCAGCTGCTTCCCCGTTCACTCCACGGCTGACCCCCCCCAGCCTCTGATGCTGTTCTGCCAGTGTCATTACCGGAGCCAATGGACCTCAGTAGGGTTTGTCTGACTCTGAAGGAATGCCGGCGTCACAAGAGGGCGGGGGTGTGTGTATATTGCGGAGTCCCTGGCCACGCAATATCGAAAATCCCCAATTTGGCCCGAAAGACCCAGCCCGCCAGTCGCCATGGGGGGTCTAGAGGGAGGGCCTTCGCAAAATTCCCCCAACTGCTTTGAACTTCCAGTCCTCATCCAGTTACCGGGGGCAGAGTTCAAAACCTCTGCCCTGATTGACTCAGGAGCGGAGCAAACTTTGGTTCAACAGGCCATGGTCCAGAAATTTCAGATACCCACAAGGAGTGTCCCGACACCTTTGAGTGTCTCGGCAGTCTCAGGCAGCAGCATCGCGACGATTACCGAACAACCTGAGCCCATTTCGGTCATTTTGTCCAGTCTCATGTCCAGTAATAACCACGAGACTGTTCAGTTTTATGTCCTGCCTCAATCGACCACCTCCATGATTCTGGGGTATCTGTGGCTCCGCACTCACAATATGATTATAAACTCGAGTCAGGGCTCCATTTCGTCCTGGAGTCCCTTTTGTCTCTCATCGTGTCTCCGGTCGGCCGCATGCTCACCTTCTCTCCTAATCTCCTCCCCTCTGACTGAGCCGGTGGATTTCAGCTCTATGCCAGAGGTCTATCATGACTTAGGGGAGGTCTTTAGCAAGTCCAGGGCCCTATCTTTACCATCTCACCGGGCCTACGACAGTACTATCGACTTCCTTCCGGGCGCGCAGCTGCCAATCAGCTGGCTCTACAGTTTATCTGGGCTGGAGATAGAGGCAATGGAAACCTAAATAAAAGACTCCCTCTGCGCCAACATTATTCGTTCGTTGTCCGCCCCTCTCAGGTTCTTTTTTGTAGGGAAAAAGGACGGGACATTGCGGCCGTGCATTGATTACCGTGAGCTTAACGCGATTACCTGTAAGGGTAAGTATCCGCTGTCCCTTTTCAACTCAGCATTTGAGCTACTCCAACAGGCGCATTACTTAACCTAGCTCGACCTCTGTAATGCGTACCACTTGGTCCGCATTCGTGAGGGAGACGAATGGAATACGGCATTTAAAACACTGCTGGGCCATTTTGAATAATTGGTTATGCCATTTGGGCTGACCAATGCCCCTGCCGTCTTCTAACGGTTAATTAATGACATCTTACGGGACATGGTGAACCAGTTTGTTTTTGTGTGGACGATATTTAGATTTTTTCCCGCATGCTGGAGGAGCACATAGTCCACGTTTGGTCTGTCCTACAGCGGCTGCTGGAGAATCAGCTTTCCATGAAAATGGAGAAGTGCAAATTTTCCACTCGCTCAACTTCGTTCTTAGGGTTCATCATTGCAAAGGGCATGTTAAAAGCTGATCCGGCGAAAATCAAGGCGGTAGTAGACTGGCCAACCCCCCAGTCCAGGAAGGACCTTAAAAGCTTCCTGGGTTTTGCCAACTTCTACCACCGATTTATCCGTGACTATAGTAAAATGGCGGAGTGGTGGCTCAGTTGAGCCATCACCGGAGTGGTGGCTCAGTTGGTAGAGCATCTGCCCCACACCCGGGAGGCAGGGGTTCAAATCCCGGCTGGGTCATACCAAAGACCATATAAAAATGGTGCTTTCTGCCTTCTAGCGTGGTGCTCCGCATAATGGAATGGGGAAAGTAAAGTTACACACAGAGCTACCAGAGGACTGACCCCCCGCTGTAGCTTTCACTACTTACAGTAGCTGTGTGGCCTAGGGTCAGAGAAACGGAGATAGGCGCCGCCCATATACACCTTCAGGTGTGAAGGGATTAACTAACTAACTATAGTAAAATGGCGCAACCGCTTACGCAGTTGACGTTGACCAAAAGCCCGTTCAAGTGGTCTGAGGCCTCTGAACGAGCTTTTGTGACCCTGAAAGGCCTCTTCACCAAAGTGCGTGTCCAGGTGCAGGTGGATACTTTGGCACAGTTTGTAGTTGAGGTGGATGCTTCTAATTCAGGGGTGGGCGCTGTCCTCTCCCAGCGCTCCAGCTTTGACCAGAAGCTCTGGACGTGCACATATATCTCCCGGCAGCTAACGCCAGCCGAGAGGAATTGCAATGTTGGGAACCACGAACTGTTGGGCATTAAACTGGCATTGGAGAAGTGGAGACACTGGCTCGAGGGAGCTAGCCAACCAGTCATTGTCTGGACTGATCGTAAAAATTTAGAATATCTGTGATCGGCCAGACAGTTGAATTCACAGCAGGCTCGGTGGGCCCTGTTCCTTAATAGGTTTAATCTTTCCATCTCGTACCGACCAAGGTCCCGTAATGCCAAGGCTGACGCTCTCTCATGCGAGTTCTCATCTGACTCCTCCTCCTCCACAGCTGCTGCATCTTCCCTGGAGACTAATCTTCTCTTCTCTTGCTTTCTTGGGACACTCTCGTGGGAGATTGAGCAGAGGGTTCGGCAGACCCAGTCATTGGAGACCATCCCGGAGGGAGGTTCACCTGACTGGTTTTATATGCCCACCACACTATGCGGCAAGGTGATTAAGTGGGGCACACCAGCCTCTTCACCTGCCATCCTGGCATCTCCCGTACGATTGAGCTGCTCAGGAGAGCGCTTTGGTGGCTCACACTCGGGAGGGATGTGAGGGAGTATGTCAAGGCCTGTCACACCTGCGCCACAAACAAGTCTGACTGTTCCCTGCCAGCTGGTCTCCTCCATCCCCTCCCGGTGCCAAGTCGTCCATGGTCCCACGTCGCATTAGACTTTGTCACGGGCCTCCCTCTGTCCCAAGGCAACACCATGATCCTCACCATTGTCGACCAGTTCGCCAAGGCCATCCACCTGGTCCCTCTTTGCAAGTTACCATCTGCCACGGAGATGGCCGATCTGGTGATGCAGCACATGATCTGGCAACGTGGGATCCCTATAGACATTGTCTCAGACCAGGATCCACAATTCCCATCCCAGGTGTGGAAGGCATTCTGCAGTTTTTTGGGTGCTACTGCCAGCCTGCTGTCCGGATACCATACACAAAGTAACAGTCAGGCTGAGTGTGCCATCAGTCCTTGGAGGCCACCCTAAGGTGCGTAGCAGCCTGCCACCCGTCCACCTGGAGCTCCCACCTGACCTGGGTGGAGTATTCTCACAACTCTGCTGTCTCCTCCTCTACTGGGCTTACCCTGTTTGAGGTCTCGATGGGTTATACACCACCTCTGCTGCCCATGGCGGAGAGGGGTCTCGCTGTTCCATCCGTGGAGGTCTGCGCGCGACATTGTCGCCGTCTGTGAAGGGCCACAAGAGCTGCCCTTCTCCGCTCTGCGGATCGGAATCAACATTATGCTAACCGCAGACATGCACCGGTGGGACAGAAGGTCTGGCTGTCCGCCGAACAGATCCCACTCAAGACGGAGTCCCGGAAGCTCTCCTCACGCTATCTGGGCCCGATCCCCATCAAGCGAACCATTAATGACATCACTGTTTGGTTGAGCCTGCCACCTTTGATGTGGATCCACCCCACCTTCCACATCTCCCACATCAAGCCCCTCTCCACCAGCCCTCTCTGCCCTCCTCCAGATCCCCCACCTCCCCCTGGGTCATCAACGGTCAGACCACGTACACTGTGGAGAGGATCCTGGACATCCGTTGACGGGATTGTGGGTGCCAGTACCTGGTCAACTGGAAAGGGTACAATCTGGATGAGAGGTCCTGGATTCTGGGGTCCTACATCTTGGGTAAGTGGACGGTGTGGGCATTCTATCGAACGCACCCGTGTAAGCTCAGTGGGACACCAGGAGGCACCCCTTGGTGGGGGGGGGCACTGTGATGATCAGGCAAGCATGCTTCCCCTCCCCTCCTGTTCCTGTCTTCCCGGCTCCGGAGTATTATCTACATCTGCGTGATTACACACCTGCTGCTTCCTAATTTCTCAGTGTATTTAAGAGCCAGCGTGTGAAAAGCTCACCGCTGGATCGTTAGGTTTGCTACCATCATCTAAGCCACTCATAATTATTTTCCCTCACTTTGATCTGTGTCTTTACCTCCTGTGTTATTCTGTCTCCTCAGGTTTGCTGCCACTGTAGCGGTGTGTACTTTGGGGCTGATCACACTCACCTGGCCAAGAAGACACCGGAACGTCCGCCCAGGTCACCATCTTCCCCCTTGTTCCCCTGGTCCACGGAGGAGTTCTTTGCCAGAATCCTCTGCTCATTGAGTAAGTTTGCTCTCCTGGTTTATTCTCCTCGTGTGGAGAATCTGTCCCTAATAATCTCTTTTCTGCTCTCTTCCCGTAGGCTGCGTGCACTGAAGCGGGCACCGGTTTTGTGTAAATTTAAGTGTGTGTTTTTGTTTTTCTCTTTTCCTTAGTTGTGCGCTTTTATTTAGGGTTGTGTGTTAGGTTTTGGTTTTTGCAATAAACTGGTGCATTTTTACTTCTGAATCTGTGTTCGTTCTGGCAGCTCTGCATTTGAGCCTCACTTGCCCTGAATCATGACAACTATGCACGGCCCCGGTGGGCTCCGGATGGCGCCTTTCCCAGCTGGTGCAGGACCCGACAGCTGGAGCTTCTGGGGTCCAGGACCGGGTCGTGGATGGTGCTGATCAGGTGGTTCATCGCTTTAAAGATGAAAGCTGCTCCGTGATCCAAACAATAAAGCCAAGAAAAACAAGTCTCCCATGAAAAACAGACATGAAATGGGTTAGCAGCTAAGCTAAAGGCTAACCCTTGGCGAACACCACTTTCATCAGTTCTGTTTGCAAATGTCCGCTCCCTAGAAAACAAACTGGACTATTTACTACTGGAACTCCCATTGAAAAGAGAGGTGAGAGATGCAACTGGTATAACAACTGCTAAGATAACAATTGCTGTAATAATGCTAAAGTGGTCACTATTTGTTTACACATGCAGTATTTCTGCAGTATTTATGAGGTTTTTTGGACAATATTCTGAATTCTTGTCATTTTTGACATGTTGAAAGCTTTAAATAAACCCGCAGTTGCAGAATGCTAACACATCAGTCCACTCCCATATTAATAAGAGTGTGAAAAAAATTGAAAAGAATTACCAATTTCTGGTACATTATATAGAAAAAAGTTATGATTAAACTGTTATTAATCAAGAGTAACACAATTTTAAAAAGATTAATCGTGAATAAAGTTTTTTAAAAATGTGTCTACAGTATGTATAAAAAGGCAAAATATCAAGGAGGAACCTTGAAAAAACCCCACTCAAATATACTGAATTTAATGTTTGCAGTCGTGAGGTTGTGCAGGAAGTCTGGAAGGCCACAGCAATCCCAATACCCCCTCTGGCCCATGTTGCTCTTGCTCTTGGCGATATTACACTGCCCCAGGTAGCCAAACAGCATTCAGAAGACATAATGACTCACTTGATCTTAGCTATTCTTTGACATTGCTCTCCAGCCTTTAAAACTCATACATTAAATGGCTATTCTGCTGATTTCATAAGGATATCATAAAGGAGATGGCTCTAAAAGAAATCTGAAAAGAATCCCCCTTTTCAACCTCTGGCCCTTACTGTCTCATTTGCATTCATATTTTTTCACTTCACTGCACTTCTGTCATATTAGGAGGACACTTTTTCTTCTATTACAGTAACGTGGAGACTTCTTACTGGAACAATATACAGTTCATTCTTCTCTCAATATTTAGGTTCAAAAGCCCCTATTCACTAAGAAGCGGCATATTTGCTGAGCTTGGCACAAAGACCGTGAAAATCAGAGACTTTAAAAATATACTGTTTTACATTTGCTTAATCTGAAAAAAAAAAAAATCCTTCAGTGCAAAAAATAAACTTTATGGTTTTGTAGGAGGTTATGTGTCAAGAGTATGTGAAGGTTTACATAAGAAAACAAGATGCTGTGCTAGTCCCAGCTGTATTAATGTTGAGCTGAGCTACCATCTGCTCTCATTTAGTCTACAGACATGACAGTGGTATCAATCTTCTCAGTCAACTCTCAGCACGGAAATGACTAATATATTTTCCTAAATGTCAAGATATGCCAATATTTCAAGTCTAAATGACAAATTAACTAATCTAAAAGGTGATACAAAAGCACATTTATCTGTCATGTATCATGTGTTTATCATGTTGTTCATACCCACTGCAATTACTGCAATGTGCAATGGCAGTCAACGTGGTAAATGTTTCTTCTATGTATTTTCATTAAAATAGCATTGAAAAGTTGGTGAGGTGGGTAACATGACATGTCATATAGCATAAATTTATGAATTGATACAGATACATGAGCCTTGGGTAGTAATTACAACAATTTTTAGAGTAAGGTTTAAATGTTTGAAAAGGGTTGTTTTATTCAGAACGGTGAGCAAAAAACCCAAAATGCATCCTGTGAGTGGCAGCGAAACACCCTGGTGGTCAGAGGTGAATGGCCAGCCTGGATGGAGTTGACAGAAAGGTTACAGTGCCTCAGATAACCACTCTTTACAACGGTGGTAAAGAGGAAAAAAATATTTCAGCTTTGATAGGCTACAACAGCACAGGAGGACATTGGGTTTCAAATCAGTCTGGCCTGAACAAAAATCCGACATCTCAGTGGGTTCAGACCTCCAGAAGTGCTGAAGGCTGGAAATGTCACCTTGACTGAAATATTTGGATTAACATGAAAAGCATGAACCAGACTGCAGTGTATAAATAATTTAGGGTGGGGCATATTTTCTTTGTATGCTTTCAGCACCTAAATGAAAATGTTTATTCTGAAGCAGTCCTATCTTCTTCCTAGTAGGAACACTGAAAAGGAGAAGGGTCTGGCTGCAGGCACCATTTCCTGGAAAACTGGAGCTCTACTCACCTTAACCCTAATAAAAGTAGATGTAAGCTCCACTCTCTAAGGGTCTGCAGCAAGACCCTCTTGCTGAAAAGACTGCAACTGTCATGTTTTACGGCTGAGTACCAATAGCTAATCACACGGTGATCTGTTAGTGGACTTCATGCCCTATGATTGGTTAAACGGACTCACTCTTTAAAATGCACCACTTGTCTTTTCAGTGTCAGGGGAAGTTACATAGAGCTGTTGCCTGCAGGCAATACAGGACCACTCAGGCTATGGCAGAAATGTCATGTGCCTGTTCCAAGGTTGAAGAAACATTATTTTAACAATTATCTTAGAAACATTATTTAAAGGTGAAATTCTTACAGTGTTGCTTTAATTAGGCATATTTCATAAGAATTTATGTAGGCTAAAAATATTTAGTAGTACTATGGCAAGTAAACTAGAGACAAGTTAATTTCCTTCAGTGACCCCAGGCCACAGAAATGCAGTAGGTAGTGAACGCTTCAGTGGGGCATCTGTATGCTAACTTTCCTTTCCCCATTTTATTGTGCTGAGCACCAAGTTAAAAGACAGAAAGTATCATTTTTTGCTTATCTTTGGTATGACCCAGGTCAGTCATGAACCAACAACCTCCTGAAGATACGATGGGGTGGGGAGGCTGAAAAGTTCATAGGCTGACTAAGAAGGAGTTATGCTACAGCAACGAAACTAGCCATGCATTAAATTCAACCTTTTCTGATACTAACTGCATTGTTTCTTTTAAGATACACTGACATTGGAGACTGTGTTGAAAAATAAGCCACATTTGGTCAAATTTGACCACTACATGGTGTGTGTGTATATATATATATTTTATAGTAATACGTACATATGTTTATTAGCTGCTCTTGCTTGCTTGTTTTTTTTCTTGCCTTCTGATTGTTGCTCTGAGTGTTGCTATCCCTGTGCTGTTGCAATCCTGGAATTTCCCCGTTGTGGGACTAATAAAGGCTTATCTTATCTTATCTTATCTTATCTTATCTTACATCATGGTCAGCCTATGAACTTTTCAGCCCCACCTCATAGTAGGGATGCTCTATATTAGGTCACCACTCTGGTATCCATCCATCTATCCATCCATCCATCCATCCATCCATCCAAGCAGAGAAGCCCAGACTTCCCTCTCCTCAGCCATCTCCTCCAGCTCTTCAGAGGGGACACCAAGGTGTTTTCATGCCAGCTGGGAGACATAATCTTTCCATCGTGTCCACCTCAAGTGGGAAGCATCCAGGAGGCATCCTAATTAGATGCCCAAACCACCTCAAATGGCTCCTTTTGATGTAGGGGAGCCATGGCTCTACTATGAGTCTCTCCCGGATAACTTAACTCCTCACTCTATCTCTAAGGGAGCAAGTGGATTGGGAGGCAGTTGAAGGCAGAGATCTTGGCAGTCCAATCCCCAGTTTACTAAACTGTCTTTTGGTATCAGATCAGAGAGGAGAATTTTAGTAAAATTTGCAGACTTAGGGCCTACTCACCTTGGTGGTTCTGCACCAAGAGAATAGGCACCTCTGCTCCTTTGCCTGCTGGTGGCCTGCACTTCCCCATATTAACTTTTTTTTTTTTTTTTTTTTTTAGCACAGTTCCCAGACTTCTTTGAGGAGTCCCTGACTTTATTTCAGTCGTGCAGCTTCTTCACTTTTTCCTGACACTGTAAGCCTTATCAGACTTTGGGAGTCAAACCTTAGTCAGTACAGAACAGACACTACAGTTGGCCCTTATATAGATAGAGTTGAAGACTGCAAAGAGGGTGTGGAGCACTGTAGTGCATTCATAAGCATGATCACTCAACAGTAAATGCTTCATAAGGTATATGTCCAGTAGATCCTTGGTTTACCTATACTTGCTATTCATTGACCATATGAAACAGTTAACAATAAAATTTGGAGGTGACATAGTGAGATTCAGGCTACCGAGCATATAGTGGCCAGCACTTTTATTTACAAAAAGTTGAATCCAGCCAACTTTGGGCAAATGAGCTCTTCAGAGTAAAGGAACTCATGCTAAGCATTTGTTCTAGCAGTTTTTGAAGTTGAAGACAAAATAATTCAGCAACTAAGCAACTTATCTGTTTCTCCACCTTTTCAGAAAAACTTTTTGCTATTTTATTTTCTAAAATACCTGAGAAAGTTTACTACCATGTTGAATCGGTTCAAAAATCCAGTTGTAAACACCACTGGGTACATTTGTTGTCCAATCAGGAGCAGCTCCATGTTTGTGAGGCTGTAGATTAGATAGGGGGGCTGCCAATCATTACTTTCTCAATGTTTGCCCAACAAATATGATATTCAGAGGCAGCACAATCCCATCCATTCAAACCAACCAACCAACCAACCAACCAACCAAACAAACAAACAAAAAACACCCTGGTGGACATGCACTTAATAATGTCTAGGAAGTTTAGAAATTGATTAATAGTAGTAGAGAAGAATACTGTTCACTGATGGAATGAAAAATACACAAAATAGATACAAAAAAATATACATAATCAGAGTATTCACAAGCAACCATCTGGTATCTAAGCGATAATAATAATGCATCAGATTTATATAGGGCTTTATCGTAGACGCTTTACAAAGAGATACATTATTCATTCTCTCCAGACAGACAGTGAGAGTGGCAAGCTACTACTGTAGCCATAGCTGCCCTGGGGCATGCTGACGGAAATGTGGCTGCCAGTCCGCGCCAACGGCCTCTCCAACCACCACCAAACATTTATACACAGAAATGGTCAGTCAGAGAGCAACTCATACTGGCTCGGACGTCGCCCGGGTTAACAAGGTCAGGAGTTCCTGGCAGTGGAAGGTGAATTACAGAGCTGCATGGAGGAATCTGATCAGACCTAAATGAAACAGTCATTGTCGCCCCCGACAGACTGCTATGATGATGACCCAGTGTTATGGACACTCGAGGCAAGGTGGGTAAAGTGTCTTGTCCAGCGACACAACCGCCAACCATCCGGTTATTGGACAACCTGCTGTACCTCCTGAGCCACTGCCGCACTAGGTGGTGATAGGTGACACTCCGTCAAAAATCTAGTTTTTGTTTCCTGTTAACATGTCTGTAACACTTTTTTATGTCTTACAAGACATATCAAGAGTGAAATCACTCAAATGACTCATGTGTCTGTTTTTTGGCTTTAAAGTTTCACCCAAGCCCCGTCCCCTCAAAAAAGGCGAGTTGAAACTGAGCATTTTTGGTGACATACGCTATGTTCCAAGCCACAGTGTACTTCAACTGTATTCCCCACTGTGGCATGCTGGTATACCACCATGCACATCACAGACGGGGGAACACACGTACAACATGACGTCATCATCCCATGACTATATTAGGGGACTAACAATGGGAGACTGACTCTTTGGCGCTCCACCTCTAGCCTGCTCCTCCTGTACCACACTTCCTTTTGTCTGTTCCACGTGTTATTAGGGATAAGGGACCTGTACTTATATAGCACTTTTTCTAGTCTCAAAGACCACTCAAAGCACTTCACTAGTACTCAACACAGACAGCGTGTCCATTGGTCTCATTCCCAGACATAACACTGGCGACGAGGTAAACTTAATCTTCTGGAGGAAAATAAGACATTTTCCTGAAGATGGAAGCGTACATGGAAGAGCATCTGGAAGCGTGTCTGACACTCTGGCTGGAGAGTGAGTCAGCAAGGTGAATCAGATTTGGCCAGCACTGACAGCAAGCAGGAGACTTGGTCCAGCAGTTCGGAAGAGGAGTTGGTGCAAGATAAATTGGCAGAACACGCCACAAATGCAAAGCTGCGGGAGAAGTTAGTGACAGCGCTGGGCAGCATGTCACCTACCAAAGCACTGGAGTTAGTATTCCAGCAAGAACTAGAAGAGGCTGCCTAGTTAGCTTTGCAGCTAGCGGGCCCCGGCTTCTGTTAGCTACATTCAGCACCTCTGGTAAAGATGGTTGCCCTGGGTGCTAAGCCCGTTGACCCCACATCTTCTCAGGAGGGCCCCGAGGTAGACGCCATAGCACAGCAGGACACTGCAGCACACCAACCCAGCAGTAAACTTGGTTCGGCCAACGATGGCTCGAGTTTGCTGCACTCAGACATGGATGCAGCCACTCCCTGTTTCACACCGCATGACGAGCAGAGCACAGGAGACAGGGAACTGATCCTCGCACAGTGTAAGCCTTCCAGAGCTGTCACTCCACCGCAGGAGTTCCAGTCTGTATCTATGCAGGACCGGGAGCCACCACAGGAGGTCCAGACTGCACCCACACAGGACCAGTGAGCATCCCTATAGGACCCAGAGCTGGTCCTCACACAGCACAAGCTTTCTTGAGCTGCTGCCTCACGTGACAACAAACCCCGCTAAATCATGCAGTTACCCCGGCAGAAGATCCCATTGACACCACAACCCTTTTGGGGGATGCTGAGGTGAACAAAACGGGACAACAGGACATCATGGGACACCAAACATGTGGTGATTGTGGTTTCCTGCACACCAAACACGTGCAAGCTCCTGCCCGGTCAGGGGGCAGCGATGCCAGCCAGCACTGCAGTAAGCTTAACCATTTTGCCAAAGTGTGCCGTTCAACATGGCTAATGATGAGCTTGCCACTCAGCTCAATTGAGCTGCCTTTGCCAACAGCCATTCATTCAATGGACTCTAGCAATTCGGCATACAAGTGATGCACAGTGAGACTCAATGACATCATTCTGCCGTTACTACTGGACACTGTTGCTATGAAACTGCTGATGAACTGGGTCACAATGAAGAGGTTCTTCCCTCGGCATCCAATCAAGCCGGACGCGGTGGAGCTCTACAGATACGAGCACACCAGAATCAGCCTCGTAGGAACCATCACGGTAACAGTTTATTACCGGTCCAAAGTCCTCCCAGCTCTCGCCTTCCAGGTAGTGATGCATGGCGACAACATCCCAGGGTGTGACTTCTTTTACGAATTGGGTTTCACCATCATTGATCACAAAGGACTTTGTTTGGCCACTGATAGCCACAGCATGTTTCACCCAGACATGGGTACACCCGCTCCAAGCTTCACACCACATGGAGAGCAGAACACGAGAGAGTATAAGCCGGACTCCACCCCGATCCTCAGCACCACCCTGGAGCGTGTCCTGCCGCTGGCGAGAACATCACGCCGCCACAACCGCAACCAGCATTGGGCAAAACCATCGAGACGAGAGAGTAGCGGCAACACTGCATGAAGCCAACTAGATCCAGACTCACGGTGCTCAATTAGGTTTGAGTCTGCCGATCCAAACGCCCAGATGACCTGTAGATGTTCCTGTCCCTGCCGATGCAGATCACCGCAGAGTTGGGGCCAGCCACCTTCCAGAGGGCTGATGGTTCAAGATGGCACACCAGCCACCTGCGGAAGATAAGAGCAACAGCTGTCCCGGATCAAGACGCGACACTGGAATCGATCCAGCCAGTGTGGGACCCAGACTGGCACTTTGATGACGAGAAAGTAATTCCAGCAAGATGGTACCCAGGACCGCCGTGGCCAGAATCTCCAGGGCCACGCCCACCATGGGCTTGCTTGAGGCCCCCTGAGGTTGGACTATTAAATGACTCTCTTTTTTGAAAATGTTTAATCAGAGCAGCGTTGATAACGGTGGCAGAATAATCCACTCAACCATGCGGGGTTTTACTGGCAGTCTACCCGGTTGCCCAGGCTCATTGGGTTAAAACATAATGGTTTTAGTTTTGGTATGTTAAACCTTAGGGAAATTATGGTTATGGGTTTAGCCAAGCCACGTGAATGTTTGCTAGCTAGCTCTGTGCTACAGCACATGAAATGGTTCTGGTTATACAGTGGGGTAAAAAAGTATTTAGTCAGCCACCAACTGTGCAAGTTCTCCCACTTAAAAGATGAGAGAGGTCTCCAATTTTCATCATAGGTATACCTCAGCTATGAGAGAAAAAATAAGAAAAAAAAATCCAGAAAATCACATTGAAGGATTTTTAATGAATTAATTGGTAAATTCCTGGGTAAAATAAGTATTTGGTCAATAACAAAAGTTAATCTCAATACTTTGTTATATATCCTTTGTTGGCAATGACAGAGGTCAAACGTTTTCTGTAAGTTTTCACAAGGTTTTCACACACTGTTGCTGGTATTTTGGCCCATTCCTCCATGCAGATCTCCTCTAGAGCCGTGATGTTTTGGGGCTGTCGCTGGGCAACACAGACTTTCAACTCCCTCCAAAGATTTTCTATGGGGTTGAGATCTGGAGACTGGCTAGGCCACTCCAGGACCTTGAAATGCTTCTTACGAAGCCACACCTTCATTGCCCAGGCAGTGTGTTTGGGATCATTGTCATGCTGAAAGACCCAGCCACGTTTCATCTTCAATGCCCTTGCTGGTGGAAGGAGGTTTTCACTCAAAATCTCACGATACATGGCCCCATTCATTCTTTCCTTTACATGGATCAGTCGTCCTGGTCCCTTTGCAGAAAAACAGCCCCAAAGTATGATGTTTCCACCCCCATCCTTCACAGTAGGTATGGTGTTCTTTCTCCTCCAAACACGACAAGTTGAGTTTTTATCAAAAAGTTCTATTTTGGTTTCATCTGATCATATGACATTCTCCCAATCCTCTTCCGGATCATCCAAATGCTCTCTAGCAAACTTCAGATGGGCCTGAACATGTACTGGCTTAAGCAGGGGGACATGTCTGGCACTGCAGGATTTGAGTCCCTGGCGGCGTAGTGTGTTTCTGATGGTAGCCTTTGTTACTTTGGTCCCAGCTCTCTGCAGGTCATTACTAGGTCCCCCCATGTGGTTCTGGGATTTTTGCTCACAGTTCTCGTGATAATTTTGACCCCACGGGGTGAGATCTTGCGTGGAGCCTCAGATCGAGGGAGATTATCAGTGGTCTTGTATGTCTTCCATTTTCTAACAATTGCTCCCACAGTTGATTTCTTCACACCAAGCTGCTTACCTATTGCAGATTCAGTCTTCCCAGCCTGGTGCAGGTCTACAATTTTGTTTCTGGTGTCCTTTGACAGCTCTTTGGTCTTGGCCATAGTGAAGTTTGGAGTCTGACTGTTTGAGGTTGTGGACAGGTGTCTTTTATACTGATAACGAGTTCAAACAGGTGCCATTAATACAGGTAACGAGTGGAGGACAGAGGAGCCTCTTAAAGAAGAAGTTACAGGTCTGTGAGAGCCAGAAATCTTGCTTGTTTGTAGGTGACCAAATACTTATTTTACTGAGGAATTTACCAATTAATTCATAAAAAATCCTTCAATGTGATATTCTGGATTTTTTTTTTCTCATTTTGTCTCTCATAGTTGAGGTATACCTATGATGAAAATTGGAGACCTCTCTCATCTTTTAAGTGGGAGAACTTGCACAATTGGTGGCTGACTAAATACTTTTTTGCCCCACTGTATTTATGCTGTGTTAGCCATATGCCACAATATTAGTACCCAACTAAGGTTAACCATCACCAGAAAGGTTATGTTTTTTCCCAGGAAGGGGGTAAATGTGGCATACTGGTATACCACCATGCATGTCACGGACGTGGGGATGCACGTACGACATAATGTCATCACGCCATGACTATATTAGGGGACTAATGGTGGAAGACTGTCTCTTTTGCATTCTGCCTCTAGCCTCCTACCTCCTGTACCACACTTCTCTTTGTCTGTTCCATGTGTTATAAGCTCATTAAAGCTAACCCTCAACACAGACAACGTGTCCGCTGGTCTCATTCCCAGACATAACACCTACTCCCTGCTCTGTTCTCAGGGAATATCAGTGAAGTTAACTGCCCTTCAAAAAATTTCTCCGTTTGAAACATCCTATAATCGTTGGTCTCCTCCTCTGTGAGGTACCATGGTAACTATGGACACATACAGATACTACGGTGGATAATTTATATTTCTTAAATAAAATATTAATACAAAAATATTTTTACTATCAGCTGATATAAACAATAACTAACATCCATTGAGCTTGCTAATAACATTAGCAACAATAGTTTGCTTTATTCGTATATGAGGTGCAATGGCTTATGGGTAATCTTCCTGTCAACTTCTGGTGAAGTAATGTACGGTTGTTCACTCCTTCCTTCCTCAGTTCTCTCACTTAATATGACAGAATACCCTGTGCAGTCCACTTCGGAGTACACTATTGGGCGATTGGAATGCACCTATAGATATGTACAGCTGCTGGCACGTGAGTAATGTTGAGCCAATCAGGACTCTCTTGCTTAACTGAAGTTAACCTCTGGCCAGTTAGCATTTCTGACCTAGCTGCTTTGAAAACGTGACCCAAATTAAGATGGATTTTACCATTAAACTGTTTTTAAGGACTGATGCAGTTTCAGTCATTATCCTGGGCCACTGTGCATACAACTGGGCATGTGGCCATTTTGAATATCTGGTCATGTCATTCAGGCTGACCAACGCCCCTGTCGTCTTCCAGCGGTTAATAAACAATGTCCTATGAGACTTGATGAACCAGTTTGTGTTTGTGTATTTGAATGACATTTTGATTTTTTCTTGCACCCTGGAGGACCATGTAGTTCACGTCCGATCTGTCCTGCAGTGGTTGCTGGAAAACCAGCTTTTTGTATAAGCTGAGAAGTGTGAATTTTCCACTCGCTGAACTTCATTTCTGTGGTTCATCATCGCCGAGGGACGGTATAGGCCGATCTGGCTAAAATTAAAGCAGTTGTAGACTGGTCTACCTCCTAGTCCAGGAAGGATCTGCAGCACTTCCTGGGCTTTGCTAACTTCTACTTTGCTTACTTCATTGTCTAGACCGACCATAAAAATTTAGAATGTCTTTGGTCGGCCAGATGGTTGAATTCACAGCAGGCTTGGTGGGCCCTGTTCTTTAATTGGTTCAGTCTATCCATCTCGTAATGACCAGGGTCCCGTAACGCTAAGGCCGATGCTCTTTCACGTCAGTTCTCTCCTGATTCCTCCTTCTCCTCCATCTCCTCCTCCGAGCTGCTGCGCCTTCCCCGGAGACTATTCTACCCCCCTCCTGCTTTCTCGGGAGACTCCAGTGGGAGATTGAGCAGAGGGTCCGGCAGGCGCAGTCATTAGAACCCTTCCCGGAGGGAGGCCCTCCGGACTGGCTGTATGTCCCCGTGGCGCTATGAGAAGTTATCCATTAGAGGCATAACAGCTTTTTTGCCTGTCACCCCAGCATCTCTAGGACCAAAGACTTGTTATGCAGAGTGTTTTGGTGGCCCACACTGGCGAGGGATGTGCTGGAGTAGGTCAAAGCTTGTCACATCTCCTCCGCAAACAAATTCAACTCCTCCCCTCCTGCGGGTCTCCTCCATCCCCTCCCGGTGCTGGGTCGCTTGTGGTTACACATCTCTTTGGATTTTGTCACGGGCCTCCCTCCATCCCAGGGGAATACCGTCATCCTCACCGTTGTCAACCACTTCCCCAAGGCCGTCCACCTCGTTCCCCTCCCCAATTTACCATCTGCCACGGAGACGGCTGACCTGCTGACACAGCAAGTCATCCGGTTGCATGGTATTCCTATCAACATCATCTCGGACCGGGGTTCCCAGTTCACATCCCAGGTATGGAAGGCATTCTGCCGCTGTTTGGGTTCGTCTGCCAGTCTGATGTCAGGATATCACCCGCAGAGTAATGGTTCAATTCAATTCAACTTTATTTATATAGCACCATTTCACAACAACAGTCATGTCATAGCACTTTCAACTGTAGGGGAAACCCCCACAATTGCAGAAAGACCCCAGCAATCAGGCGATCCCCTGTGAGCAAGCACTTGGTGATGGTGGAGAGGAAAAACTCCTTTTTAACAGGAAGAATCCTCCAGCAGAACCAGGCTCAGGTCAGGCTGAGCGTGCCAATCAGTCCCTTGAGGCCACCCTATGGCGTGCAGCATCCTCCAACCCCGCCACCTGGAGCGCCCACTTGACTTGCCCACTTGACCTGGGTGGAATACACATTGAACTCGGCGATCTCCTCTTCCACTGGGCTTACACCATTCGAGATGGGTTACACGCCACCATTGTTGCCCATGGCAGAGAGAGGCCTTGCCGTCCCATCTGTGGAGGCCCATGCGCGTCGGTGTTGCCATCTGTGGAGGGCCACGAGGGCTGCCCTCCTCCGCTCTGCGGAGTGCAACAGGCAGTATGCAGACTGCAGACGGGCACCACCGCCGAAGTACAGGGTGGGACAGAGGATTCGGCTGTCCACTGACCAGATCCTGCTTAAGACTGAATCCAGGAAGTTGTCTCCCCGCTTTCTGGGTCCCTTTACCATCAAGCAGGTGATCAACGATGTCACCATACGGTTGGACTTTCCACTCGTATATGCGTATACATCCCACATTCTATGTCTCTCGGATTAAACCCCTCTCTGCCAGTCCCCTCTGCCATCCTCCGGACCCCTCCCCGCCCACTGTGTACATAATCTGGACGGCCAGATTATGTACACAGTGGAGAGGATCCTGGACGTGCACCATCGGGGGCGGGATGTCAATACCTCGTTCACTGGGAAGGAAATGGTCCTCCAGAGGAGAGGTTGTGGATCCCAGGATCATACATCATGGATAAGCAGATAATCTGGGCTTTTCATTGCACCCATCAATGTCAGCCTGGTGAGATGCTGGGAGGCGTCCCTTGAGGGGGGAGGGCACTGTAATGGTCTGGCGAGCGTGCTCCCCCTCCCCTCCTGTTCCTGGTTCCCACTCCAGTGATGAGCACACCTGCGTGATTATCCACCTGCTGCTCCTGATGAGCTGGCGTATTTAAGACCCAGCGTGAGGGGAGCTCACTGCTGGATCATCTGGGTTTGCAGCCTCAAGTCTCGCCAAAATTTTATCTTGTCTTCCCAAATTTACCTCTTGTGTGTTTTCTGTTCCTCAGGTTGCTGCCACCCATAGGTGTGTCTTCCGGAGCTGATCGCGCTTGCCTGACCAGGAAGATCATCTCATCCATCCAGGTTCTGCCTTCCACCTGTCCCCGATCCACGTTGGAGTTCCCTGCCGGACTCTACTGCTCTGACTGTAAGTGTGCTTTCCCGCATTACTCTCCCTTCGGACAACCTGTCCCTTATCACCTCTGTCTGCTCTATCTCTCGTAGGCTAGATGCGCTCCAGGGGGCTCCCGTCTTGGCAGCGATTTAAGTTGGTGTTTTTGTGTTTTACTTTTCTTGTGTTTTGCATTTTGGTTTTCTGTTTTCTTTTCAATAAAATTGTGAAACTTTTTATTAGAGTCTGAGTGATCGTTCTGGTTGCTCTGCGTTTGCGTCTGACCCCGGTCTGAATCATGACATGAATAAATGTGTGATACAATAACTGGTGTGGAAAGGAATCTTAAATTACTTTTCAGACAACTTTCTAAAATCCCTCCATTGACAGTTTAGACAGCTTTGAGTGCAGAGACAGACACTGTAGCATTGTGTTCCTGATGAAAGTCTTGTTGAAGGTGTAGTCTATGCAAACTCTTCATCGGGGATGTGTACTTAGTAATATAGTAAATTGATAGCTATTGTGAGGACATTTTATCAGAATTTCACAATTTCTACAGTATTTTTTCACTTTGTGTTCTAACTTCATTGATAAATGATCTACTTATCTACCTTTTTAAATGAGTTGGGTTAGAGCTGATACTTAGAGGTTTTATTGTGTAAAAGTGTAGCCTCACAGAGACTTTGTATTGCATAATTTTGCAAAACAAAACATCATGACAGAAGTCTCTGTTCCCCTGTCTGAAACCAAAGTCAATCAGCTACTAATGGGCTATCCAGGGTCCCATGTGAGTCAAGCCAGCTGTGTGCTGATGAGCTTTTGTCACTGACTCACCCCATTATCACAGTGTTTTTTTATACTCTTGCCATTTATTAGTACATATTATCCCCATCTCACCCCTACATCCATTTCATTGCATTAGAGGTTAATTTACATTGTACATTGTTGCATTTTCTAGAGTGCCTAAATGAACCTTAAAGCATTTAAATGAAGGCAGGTGTTCTAAGCCTTGAGACATTCATTTGGATGGAACACTAACTTATTACCCCAGCCTCACTTTAGGTCTCCAGCTTTACAATAATACAGAAGCAACATGTAACAAAAGGTTAATGACCTATAGTTTCTTGTGCTTGCAGCTATTTATTTTTAGTCAAATGGATGTTTTCACACATTTTCTTGATGAAATGTGCAAAAAAATACAATAAAATGAGTCAAAGGGGACTGAAAGGATCATTGACTACAATTTTTCCACAATTTAATAGCTCCCGTACTGTAGGTCTTAATGAAATGTTTGAGACATACACTACCGTTCAAAAGTTTGGGGTCACCCAGACAATTATTTTGTGTTTTCCATGAAAAGTCACACTTATTTACCACCATGAGTTGTAAAATGAATAGAAAATATAGTCAAGACATTGACAAGCTTAGAAATAATGATTTGTATTTGAAATAAAAATTTTTTCCAGATACTCAACCTGCTCAAAGGAAGGTCAGTTTTATAGCTTCTCTAATCAGCTAAACTGTTTTCAGCTGTGCTAACATGATTGCACAAGGGTTTTCTAATCATCCATTAGCCATCTGACACAATGAGCAAACACATTGTACCATTAGAACACCGGAGTGATAGTTGCTGGAAATGGGCCTCTATACACCTATGTAGATATTGCACCAAAAACCAGACATTTGCAGCTAGAATAGTCATTTACCACATTAGCAATGTATATTAGATATTAGAGTGTATTTCTGATTAGTTTAAAGTTATCTTCATTGAAAAAAAACAGTGCTTTTCTTTCAAAAATAAGGAAATTTCTAAGTGACCCCAAACTTTTGAACGGTAGTGTATTTTGGTCAAATTTACTTTAGTCATGCTAGTGCTAATGGCACAACGTAGTATCTTGGTGAAAATATAACAAAACAAGCCAGAATAATGATATATTGATATAATTATAAACTGTGGATCAGTGAACCAGGTGGAAACAGGGATGTCTATTAGGGTAACTGAAATCTAAAGAAAATAACATAATGCGTAGCACTGTTACCTCTTAAGCTAAAGCATTTGGCTCCCTGCCTGTCTACACGACAGACAGCTAGCCTGGCCTATAAAAAGTGCAGTGGGCAGGTGTCAAAGCTAGTGACATTTCCCTTTTAGTGAACTTTCCCTCTTAGTGGCGTTCAAAACAACCCAGAAGAGTTGAGTTTTTGAGGGAGTTTATTAATCATACCGCCATCACAACACCCACTCCAGCGCCGAGCGGGCCCGGAGGCTCTCATCAGGAGACACGGAATGCGTGTGTCAGAAGCAGTGGTCAGAGAGAGAGAAAGAGTTACAGAGCGATGCAGTTTAAATACCCCACTACAGACAATGCATTCACAGCAGTAGGCATGGACATTTGCATTTGAGAGTCTCCCACATCAATAGGAGGATTACTGACAGGAAGACATTTGCATTTGAGAGTCACCCATAACAATAGGAAGATTACTGGCAGGAAAAAGCTAGACAAAGGGAGGCTGCCTATTGATATCAATACACACATCTCATTGTTCTGCCAATTGCTCCAGCTGAGCGCTCTGCTTGTCCCAGTCTGTTGTGGGGGTCACCCACAGTACTCCCCCCCAGAGGGCTTCAGCAGGAAGCTGAGGCCTCGATAGTCCGGCGTTGGTAGCGAGCAGGGAAAGCTCTGTGCAGGCGGAGGTGGAGGGAGGGGGGTGGGGGTAGCAAGTCCCGGCCCAGGACGGCGAAATTGTTTGGGACGCGCAAAAATTGCCTGTGGATCCGCGATGTTGAGGGGCTGTCCCGTTGAACGTGGCGGAGGTCCACAGCGGCTGTGCGAAGAAAAATTTGTCTCTGACAACTCTCGCGGCTGTGAAGAAAAACAGGAGCTGCGAGGCTGCGTAGCGGCTGTGAGAGAAAAGGAGCTGCAGCTGTGTGAGGGACTTGGCATGTTGGCTTTAGGTGCGCGCGCGCAGCCCTAAACCCTCGGGGACAGCAGGAGGCTGAATTCCTTTGTGCGCCGTGGCTGAGACCCGTACAAAATCCTGTGAGCGAGCTGCGTGCGTGCTTCAGGTGTGTGAGCAGCCCTGAAGGTTCTGTGTGCAGCGGCAAAGGACGATGGCGGTCTGTGGAGCCGTTATTGTCCCGTGCATGGTGCACCGTCCTCGTAACCCCCCCGGTGTGCGTGCGGGGTTCGGTGCATGGCAGGACCGCTGTAGAGGCGAGTCAGGGTCAGGGGGCTTGCTGGAGATCAGCGTAGTCGGTGCCGATGGTCATCCCTGTTCAGGTTGTTGCTGTAGTTCGGTCATGGTGCGTTCAGGTCCACGCGCTGCGTTCTCCGTCGGCCCTGGAGGTCGCCGTCGTGGAGAGAGGACGAGGTGCATGCGCTCTCGTGTGGAGGAGCTGTGAGAGCGGCCGGTCCCAGCGTGGATGTGCAGATCTCAGGCATGTAGATCTCACCATGAAGCTTTCTGCCGCTTTCCCGGTCGTGGGTGATCTCCGGAGAACTCGCCTGGTGGTGGCTCTGCGTCGAGGGCTCCCTGTAGCAGAAGGGAGGGCAGTCCATTTGCGTCAGGCTGCTGCGTTCGCTTGTCGTCGGAGAATCACCGCCGGGTGCTGCATTCGTTGTCGTCGGGTCACCAGTGTGGCTGTCCAGACCAGAAGGTTGCGTTGCACAAAGCGTGTGCTTTCTCGGGGTCACCAGTGTGGCGGCATGAAATAATAAGCAGTGAACTGAGAGTTTTTGAGGGAGTTTGCCTATTGATATCAATACACACATCTCATTGTTCTGCCAATTGCTCCAGCTGAGCGCTCTGCTTGTCCCAGTCTGTTGTGGGGGTCACCCACAGTACTCCCCCCCATACCGCCATCACAGAACTCACCCCAGCACCGTGCAGGCACGCCGGAGTGAGCTCTCAGGCTCTCCAGCAATCGTGTGTCAGAAGCAGTGGTCAGAGAGAGAGAAAGAGTTACAGAGCGATGCAGTTTAAATACCCCACTACAGACAATGCATTCACAGCAGTAGGCATGGACATTTGCATTTGAGAGTCTCCCACATCAATAGGAAGATTACTGACAGGAAGACATTTGCATTTGAGAGTCACCCATAACAATAGGAAGATTACTGGCAGGAAAAAGCTAGACAAAGGGAGGCTGCCTATTGATATCAATACACACATCTCATTGTTCTGCCAATTGCTCCAGCTGAGCGCTCTGCTTGTCCCAGTCTGTTGTGGGGGTCACCCACAACGTGAGTGTTTTGTTTTGATGTGTTTTTGATAACCAAGAGACCAGTTTAGAAGGTTAAAACCTGCAAAAACACAATTTTTTTCAGTCAATAACCCCTTCAAGAAGAACACCTGATTTTAACTAAATGCACTGTTTGTTCTTTAATTTTCATTGATTTGGATAATTTGAGACTCACAGCACAATTAGCTTATAGTTTTATGGCCCAACATTAACTCCAGTCATTGCTTTTAATAACATCTTGAACCATATTTACACTTACGTAGCACCTTAGAGTTACACTATGCAAGATTCTAAACCCAAATATTAGTACTATTACCATTTCTGCTCATGGAAGTATAATAAATTGTGAAAACTAATAACATTCATCATGTAAATATTCTTCTGTAAAGAACTGGAATTTCCTGTATTCATAAAAACATCCAAAATGTGTTTTTTCACTATCACAAAAGCAAGGCCCTTCAAAACAGAAAGCGGAATCAGCTTGGATGATAATGTGAGTGAGAATGGCAGTGACCCAGAGAGATTTCTTCTTGCTGTTTCTTGTGTGCTTACAAATAGGTGGAGTTAAATTGGTGGCTTCCTTGTCCATCTGCCGTAACAGCTGGTGATGCTCTGTTAGAAGATTGAGGCGGGGTGGGAGGGAGGAGGAAAGCCCAAAGGTGATTGTCCCCATTTCTGTGAGAAATAATGTTTTAAAATTAACTTAACCTTGCATTGTTTTATTGGTACATGCAACTTTAATTAATTAATTTCTTAACTCCTGAAAAGCCAATTCCATATGTTGCAAATTGAATCATGTCCATTGTAATTTGCTTGAGCATGTTTTATCTCTGCAAATGGGACTGAAAATAAGCTAAAATCTGGCAGGTCAGTCACTTTGAACTCGTCTCATTGTTTAACACCATCAGGATGGTGTTACTGGACGTGAGTCCTATGTGGGAACGCTCTGCTGTCCTGCTACTGAATGAGCGCTAACATGGAAGAGGTGGCTTGGCAGTAGATGAGACCGACAGCAAAATAATCAGCCTGGGAAGACCTGGGAGTGGAATGTAATTACAAAATGAATGGACAAAGCAGCAGTCTTCTGGTGAGATCTCCGAGGATGGAGACCGAGGAAGCAGTTGCAGGAAGGAGGAAAGTAAGAGTGAGGATAATGCATTGGGAAGGGTGAGGAAACGAAAGGCAAAAGAAGTGCAAGAGACGACTGGGGGCAATTCCTGTCACACAGTCCATTAGCTTCCTTTAGTTTGGATTCTATTTAGCACAGAATTTGTTTGCTGTGTGAGATTTTAACATTGAAAATTGATACTATTGCTTTGCATGTTAACGTTTTAACATGCAAGTAGAAAAAAAAATGCAGGAAAGATTCAGTTTCACACAGACGCAAGTAAGGCAGCTTCTTATTTACTCAACAGCTGCCAATAAATGTTGGCTGAAATTATTTTTCTCCACATTTATTTGGAGCTAGATAACTGTATAGATGCTGTATGCTGCATGTCACCAGATAACAGCAGCAAGAGGTTGGACAGTAATATCATGCGGGTTTAAAAATAAAAGCTAATAAACACATTTAGAACTACAAATGCAACCCAGTGTGCTACATTCGATTGTAATCATTCAAGTTAACATTTCCTTAAAACTAAATATAGCAATGAAGATGCCACAACACATACTGTATGTTCCTGTTATGCAGATACTTTGCAACATCTGCATAATGTTGGACACAAATTAACAGACAGTTTTAAACTAGAATTGCACTCAGCAGAGATTCAGACCCACGTCTTACAGCCCTATCTCTGTTGAAATGCCATATAGCAGGGAAAATCCCCGGTTGATTTTCCACTTCAGCTCCGATGGGACGCCACGTCCTGGTTTCAGACCTTACCGATCATCAAGATCAAATTCAAGGTCAAGGTCATTGGACATTCAAGAGGTTTCCCAGACCCCATTCTACCCTAACAGCACACATACATCCAGCCAACATCAGCAAGTTTACATCAGGAATACATGTTGTAGAGGTGACTTGCGCATTGGCAAGACATTGACTAGACATTGGTGTAATGCTGATGTCTAGCCGATGTCTTGCCAATGTGCAAACCGCCTCTATAAGATGTATTCCCAATGTAAACTTGGTACCTTGGGCCGATGTTGGTGTGATGTATAGTCATGTGAAAAAATTAGGATACCCTGTATAAGCCTGTGTGTGTTTTTTTTTTTAACATATTTGGACATATGGATATTTACAGTAATATCAGTGTTTAAAATACTGGGAGATTCATGTAATACAACGAAAATAAATGAATTAAAGACTTTTATCAAATTTTCGGTAAAATATAATTCTAAACGAATAGTAAGGAATAAGTTAGCATACACCCCCTCCCCCATCTTTTTAGGACACCCCCACATTCATTGCAACTTAAAATGGCTAAAATAAGTGTTAAAAAATGCAAATAAAAACAAAAACAAGGTTAGACATAGATATGTGAACGTTTCTTAATAATGAACTGAATATTTAATGGGGTATCCTAATTTTTTCACATGACTGTATGTGTGCTGTTGGGGTAGCTTGTGCTAAGATTTGGTGGTTCTATGTGTCATAATAAAGTCCCTATAAGCCAAAACCAATTGTGATTTTGACCGTATGTGACCTTTTGACCCCAAACGCATAGCCAAATGTGGTACTCCCGTGGTCAACCTGTGTGCCAAGTTTGGTCACCCGGCCTAGCATCATTTCCTCTTGAGTTAGAGCACAGTACACAGAGAGACAGACAGACGTACAGTATATGCAGACTCAGGCCTCAACTACTTAGCTTCATTAACAATTGAAAATGGTAGTCTTACTATGACCGTGGCTTGTTTCTACGGTTCTGGTTTCACTCCCTTTCATCTGTTACTTTTACTCACTGGTTAGGTTTAGGCTCTAAATCTGCTTGGCTGAGTTGGGGAATTTTAAAACAGATAAAGTTGGAAAAAGTGGTTTGGTGAAACTGTTGCTGTTTTGAGACAACAGCAGTTATTGAAGCGCTGTGTAATTGGCTTCATCATTACTTCAAGTCTTTGCTAATTATAAGCTCATTAAGCTTTTTAAAAGTAACCCTAGGACACTGCCATGGTTAGATTTAGTATTTAGAGAAAAACAAAACAATCTGCAGTCTCTCAATCCAAGCTGATGTGTTCTGGAGATGCTGTTTTACCACAGGAGAGTATGAAAGGCTTGAACAGTTTGCTATACCACCTCGTGTACTCTGAATGTGGGAGCTTGGTAAACAGTCACCCAATCACTAAAAGGACATAAGAGTCAGAGACCGTATAATAATAAATCAATTTTATATAGCACTTTATCATAGATGCTTTACAAATAGATACATTATTCACTCACTCCAGACAGACAGAGGTAGTGGCAAGCTACTACTGTAGCCACAACTGCCCTGGGGCAGGCTGACAGAAACATGGCTGCCAATGGCCACCACCAAACATTTATACCCAGTGCTATGGACACTGGAGGGTAAAGTGTCTTGCCCAGGGACACAACAGCAGGATATCTGGGGAGAATGGGATTTGAACTGCCAACTATCTGGTTATTAGACAACCTCCTGAGCCACTGCCGCCCCATATAGGGGACATATTATCCACTCTGTCCACATGTTGACAGAGTTCCCAGAGTCAGTGAAATGTCCATGACAAACTTTGGTCAAAACATCTCATGGAATAAATATTGCAGAAAGGCTGTCTGATGTGACCTCAAATCAACAATACTATTAGTTTTACAGTTTACTCTGATTTCAGTTTTTAAAATGATTCCTTAATTTTATTTATTTATTTAGGGCGGTATACAGAGGTATGCCAGTAAATAACTCCAATTATCAGTAAAAATATTATATATAAAATATAAAAATGTTAATAATTAGAAGCTAAAGCAGGTATCACTAACGCTAGAAAGAAGCTCTGCATCCCTTCAACTGATCTTCTGTCAGTCCAGCATTTGTTTTTATCACAATAAATTCTAAGGAAAAGAGAGGTGAGCCAATGGAGAGACTCACTGAACACATTAAATATCAGCTTGTACCAGATCGCCACTTCCTCTTTCACTGTCACAAAGCATTATTATTTCATACTAAATTTAGTAAAGCTTTTATTTAAGTCCCCATATATAAGGAGACAGTGCATATAATAGACATAATGGGAAAAGTATTAAAATGGGATTAAAAAAAAATCAAAATAATCAACATGGACAAAATTACATTGGTTTTAGGGTCTGAATGTGTTTTGGTCATTTTTCAATTAATCATACAGCCCTACTGTATAATGCAGCACCTTTTTCTAACCAGTTGATCATAAACATGAGCAAATTTACAATAAAAAGTTGCAAATTTATGAAGAATAAATAAGTCATAAATATACAAAAAGAAAATCTTAAATAGGAGAAAAAAGCAACACATATTCTTGAAAAATATGGAAGCCAAGAATCTTACTCATTGTTTTCTTAAGAAAACACGCTGTTATCCTGTGATAATGAGTCTGGTTACATGGTCACAATAGGAGAAAAAAAAAAAACAACCTTCCTTAAATAGTTCTTTCCAGAGATTGTTGATCCCTTGGCTAGTTAAAAGGCTGCTTGCCAGTTATACAGGGATATACTGTAACTCTTAAAGACTACTAAGTTTAATGTCATACCCCTCTTGCTTTAGAATTAAATAAGATGCCACAGTAACATCAAATGATTGCTGGATTCATCTGTTCAGCCTGTCATTGGAGCTTGTTTTATGATTTTCTTATAATAAGGCATGCACTTTGCAGCTGGTTGTGAACTCCCCTAAGTGTTTTGCTTTGTATCACAGAGGTGAATGTGCTTGGCTTTCATACAGCAGTATTCAGCTCTACTGCAATGAACAGACTTCCAAGGTATATCCAAAATCCATACAGATTGTCAGTTCAACAAAGACATTCTGACCCCTAAACCTTAAAAAAAAAAAACATCAATTTTTGGTATGCTTCTGCAACGCGGTATGGCCTTGATATTGCTACACACATTTCTAATCTATATAGATTTCATTTTCTGGGCCTATAATTAATCTGAAAGTGAAATTGCTTTTCAAATTGTTCCAACTTGCACCGACTGACCTAATTAATTCAATGATTATGCTCACCAGGAAGAGATCTCTGTCTAAATGATGTGTCTAATTCGAATGAATATTTCAAGCCCATGTCAACAATTAATTCCATTTACATATGTAATGAGCCCTCTTGATTACTTAATTATGTTTGTACTCCCTGATGATGTCACTGACAGGTGTCTTTTTAGGGTATAGTCAAAAGAAGTAGAAACCAAAGCAGATGTCTTGTTTCATTTGGCGTGTTGGAGTGGTGCACTGCATACCGAGGCTGTGGTTCTATACCTGCATTACAGGAGCTGCTGAGCTCCCGCCGCTCGCAATGACTTTACATCTGCCCCTGACAAATGTATTCACTGTCATCCGCCGATTCGTCGGGGACTGACAGAAATGGATTTTCCTTGCAGTTAGCTCCCCATGGCTCTAAGAAATGAAAGAAGGAACATTAAATAATATAAACAGAACGCCATCTCTCTTATGGTTTAGCTATCTGGTCACAACAATTTGGGACACCTGCTGATTCAAAGATTTGAAATGCAGTGGTAGATTAGTACAGATGTTTTGGTTTTATGCTTATATTGTGATTTGCATTCTTAATGAGCTATTTTCTTTTAACTGGATTTTAGCAGCTTATATATGAAAATGTTCTGTTTACATTTCATTTCCTGTGTGGTTTGGAGGTTACTGCAGCAATCCCTTCCTGCACCATCAAAGTACAACATATCTGAAGGTGCTTTAATGCAGAGTTGCATTAGATGAAAAAAGGAAAAGATTGATGCCATAAAATCATTGCATTTACTTAGAATAAATAAAATATTGATCATGTTAGGCTTTGGAACAAAGAAAGAAAAACATTTTACGTTTTGTCAGTATACTAAACCCACTGGCTTGTAGCTACAGTACAGGCTTTTTATGGGTAGATGTATTCTAAGTACTGTTGCATGATACTTTTCACTATTACTTGAGTACAATTGTGGAGAAAAAAAAATCTGCACTTTTACCATTATATTTGGTCACATTCTGTGAGTTACTTTGGAGTCCTCTGATTGGAACTGATCTCTAGGTTGTGATCTGAGGTTGCATAATGCTCATTTGCTTACTGTACATAGGTTCATGCCATCTCAGGTTGGCATCATCTCTCATATCAATATACCACTATCACTTCAGTCATCCAGTGAATTTTCAATTTCATTCCTCTACTGCCTAACTGGGTGTTGGTGTGTGTGTGTCTTAGCATCCATTAGTATTAGGATTGAGTTAGTGTGTCATGACCTATCAGAATTGTTGTTTCTGTACCTTTAACTTGGCATTCGTTCGGAGAGCAAAGTAAGAATTTCATTGCTCGGGAAATGTAACATTTCTTAATTGTGCACATGATAATAAAGCCTTTGAATCTATCTCTCGTCACTTATGAAATCACTGTTCCTCCATTCAGGAAATAATTAATTTATAACTTGTTGATTTTTCTGTGGGCAGCACGGTGGCGGAGCGGTTAGCACTGCGGCAGCACAGCAACTCACCCTTGGCCGGGGGATCCTGGGTTTGATCCCAGCCCCGGACCAAATGTGATCTGTGTGGAGTTTGCATGTTCTCCCCGTGTCTGCGTGGGTTTCCTCCCACATACCAGAAACATGCAAGTTAGGTTAATTGGCATCAAACTGGGGATTCTAAATTGTCCTTAGGTATGACTGTGAGAGTGAATGGTTGTCTGTCTCTCTGTGTTGGCCCTGTGATGGACTGGCGATCTGTCCAGGGTGTACCCTGCCTCTCGCCCAAAGATGCTGGGACAGGCTCCCACAACCCGAAAAGGATTAAGTGGAAGAAGATGGATGGATGATTTTTATCTTCTCGCTCTACCAAATACCAGTGTGGGGGCTGTGAATGTTGTGGTGGTAATCTAGAGATAAAATCTGCATATTCTGTGTTGTCTTTCTTCTTTCTCAGAGAATTAAGATTTTTTTAAAATAAATCTTCAACTTTTTTCTTTCATTGTTTTTCTAAACAAATTTACAGTTAGTCAGTTTGCTCCCTTTTTCCTTTAAAAAAAGGGACTCGTCCTACAAACTTGTGACTTCTACTTGTAAACTGGAGTGGTGGCTTAGTTGCTTGAGGATCCACTCTACAACCAGGAGGTTGGGGGTTCAAGTCCCAGCTGGGTCATACCAAAGACCATATAAAAATGGTACTTCATGCCTTTTCGCTTGGTGCTCAGCATAATAGAATGGGGGAAGGAAAGTTGTTTGTGGTGGTGCATGGCAGTGGCCCCTCTGATTCTACGTGTGATTAACATTGTAGATAGCAGAAATGTAACTTTGTTCTCCTGTACGTGATTGGTTGTGTGGACTGAATGACAGTAAAGTTGTCTGCTTTTTCTAAATGCAAAAATTTTTTTCTTACAAATATGACTTTTGTCCTTCAGTTTCCAGCACTGCATCATAAATTGATGGTTTTATTTTTCTCATGAATTTTCAATTTCTTCTCCCATTTTGACTTTTTTTGGTATATTTGTCAATATATTAATGGAAATTTGTAGCTTTTTGCATCAACAATTTGCCATATTTTTCTTGTGAAGTTTTTTTTCTTGTCAAGTTGTGAAGTTTTCACAAAATTTTGACATTTACCTTTATTAAACATCAACATTAAGAAAAAAGGGTGACTATCTAAATGTCAAATTTAAAGAACAGAATACAGATTTTGAATTTAATAAACAGCTATCCAGATAAAAAAAAGTACTTTGATACAGTCCTAATAATTCTAATTGTATTAGCAGGTACTGTATGTGTGGATTTTCATATTTAATTAGTTAAAAACAGAAAAAAAAATGAAAAATTGGTGTGAGCAGAGTTACCAGTGTGGCATACCGTGAATACCATCTTAAGTGCCGTGGACGTGGGGAAGCAGTCACGTGATGATGTCATCACGCCGTGGGTATATTAAGGGGCTAACGGTGGGAGTCCTGGTCTTGGCACTCCTCCTCTAGCCTGATACACAGCCTGTATCCCTGAACCGTTAGCTTGTCTTGTATGTCCACGCGTTGCTAGCTTGTGTTATTAAAAGCTAACCTTCAACACAGACAACGCGTCTGCTGGTCCCTGCTTCCAGACAAAACATATTGTTGATGAGGACAAACCTAATCTTCTGGAGGAAAAAAAAAAGACATTTTCCTGAAGATGGAAGCGTGTTTGGCAATTTTTCCACAGTTCCTTGCCACACCAGGCAAACCGGCCATTCCTTGGATTTGTTGGAGCGGACTGTTCGAGTTGTTTGTGTGCGCCATCAGCTTGGCTAATACTAGCAAGGCTAGGCTGCACAATATGCTGATTCACAGCCTCGACAAAGAGGAACGACGTGTCTTCAGAACATTGGGACCAGCAGATACTAACAATGAATGTATCACGTTGCTAGCCACACGTTTTGTGAACCCCGAGGGTGTGGTGGCTAGACGAGTCAAGTTTAGCCAGTGCCGCCAGTGTGAGAACGAGACAGTCCACCAGTATGTCACTGAGCTCCGTGTCCTGGCTAGCATGTGCGCCTTTGGCGACGAAGAGGAAGAAAGAGTACGTGACAAGGTGGCGGAGCACACTACAAATATGAAGCTGTGGGAGAGACTGGTGATGGTGACGGGTGGCATGTCACTGGCTGAAGCACTGGAGTTAGCGTCCCGGCTAGAACTAGAAGAGGTTGCCCAGTTAGCAGCCTGCACTCCCCACAGTCAGCTCCACCAGAATAGAAGGTTGCCCCGGCTGCTGAACCCGTCTTCTCAGGAGGGCTCCGAGGTAGACACCACAGGACAGCAGGGCACCACAGCATGCTGACTCAGTGGTAAACTGAGTTTGGCCGATGACGGCTCGAGTCCGATGCACTCAGATGCGGACGCAGCCACTCCCTACCTCGCACCACATGCCGAGCAGAACCCAGTCACACCAGAGCAGCCACAGAAGCCCCAGACTGCATTCATGCAGGACCCAGAGCCACCACAGGAGATCCAGACCGCTCCCACATGGTACCCAAAACTGGTCCTCACGCAGCACGAGCATTTTCGAGCTGCTCCCTCATCGGAGGAGAGAGAGCATAATCCAGACTCGTCTCTGATCCTCACCCGGCATAAGCCTCATGGAGCCACCATACAGTGGCAGGAGAGAGTCTGTGGCCTAGCAAGACCACGGTGAATGATGACAACCCGGAGCACGTCCTGTTGCCGGAGAGAGCATCATGCCACTGTGACCTCAACCAGCATCAGAAGAGAGAGGGTGTAATCCAGACTCTTCTCTGATCCTTGGCCAGCATAAGCCCCATGGGGCCACTGTACAGCTGTAGGAGAGAGAGTCCGGGGCCAAGCAGGACCCCGCAGAACAACACTAATCTGGAGAGTGTCCTGCCTCCGGCGAGAACGTCACACCACTGCAACAGCAACCAACATCAGGGACAAGAGAGCAGCAGCAGCGCCGCATGAAGCCTACCAGGTCATCGCACATGGTGCTCAGTTGGGTTCAGGTCTGCCAAAGCAAACGCCCAGATGACCTGCAGATGCTCCTGTTGCCGCCGATGCAGATCACCGCACAATTGGGGCCAGCTACCTTCCGCATGGCCGATGGTTCAAGATGGCACGCCAGCCATCTGTGGAGGTAAGATCAGCAGCTACCCCGGATCAAGACGTGACCCCTGAGCCGACCCAGCCAGTGTGGGACCCGGAATGGGACTGTGCTGACGGGTGAGCCATGATTCTAGCAAGATGGCACCCAAGTCCGCTACGGCCGGCACCTACAAGGCCACGCCCACCGCAGGCTCGCCTGAGGTCCCTGAAGTTGGACGGTAAGAAAATGACTATTTTTGAAATGTTAAAACACAGCATGGTTAATAGCAGTGGCAGAATGATCCACTCAACCATGCAGGGTCTCACCAGCAGTCTATCCGGTTGCCCAGGTTCATATAATGATTTAAAAAGTAATGGTTATGGTGTATGGAACCTTGAGTAATTTACAGTCTGGATCTAGTTGCTAATACTACCATATTGTGCCTTAACATCAAGCAAATATGTGTACAGTATCATCAGCAACCTAGTGTGCTAGGTTAAGAGGTTAACATCATACAGTAATGTGTTTACCATCATGCTTTTGTTAGCCACAGCATTGGTAACCACATACTGCCGTGTGTATATATGTATATATACAGTGGGGCAAAAAAGTATTTAGTCAGCCACCAATTGTGCAAGTTCTCCCACTTAAAAGATGAGAGAGGTCTCCAATTTTCATCATAGGTATACCTCAACTATGAGAGACAAAATGAGAAAAAAAAAATCCAGAAAATCACATTGAAGGATTTTTAATGAATTAATTGGTAAATTCCTCAGTAAAATAATACATACACACACACCATTTACCGGTATGTCACATTTACCTCCCCCTTTTTTCCAAGGGGGAGGTAAATGTGACATACCGCTAATACCACCTTAAGTGCCACGGACATGGGGACACATTCACATGATGATGTCACCATGCTGTGTGTATATTAAGGGGCTAACAGCAGGAGTCCTGGTCTTTTGGTGCTGAGCATCTAGCCTGCTACACAGCCTGTACCCCCGCACAGCTAGCTTGTTCTTGTATGTCCACGTGGTGCTAGCTTGTGTTATTAAATGCTAACTTTCAATACAGACAACGTGTCCGCTGGTCCAGCCAGTTTATAAGAAAAAAATGCAAATCACAGATAAAAAGCTGGAAATGTAAAAGAAACACAAATATTGGAGAAAAGGGTCACAATTTTATTTGTAAAAGGCTGCAAATTTACCTGAAAAAAAAGTCCAATTCACAACAAAAAAGTTGGAAATTCATCCATCAAGAAAACAAATTGCAAATTTATTTACTATAAAGTCACAAATTTATGAGACAAATTGAAATGAAAATGAAACAACACTTTAAATCAAAAAAGAGACAAATTTAGAAGAATTGCACAAATTGACAAGAGTAAAGTTGTTACTCATTACTGAAGTAACTTTTTTGCTAACTATACATATACTTGAGAAACTAATGCGATAAGATAATTCTACTTTTACTTGAATGCAATTTCTAGCTCCTCTACCCACCTCGGATCCAAGTTCTTTTGTAAATGTGGGAAAGCAAATCCTGCTATTAGCTTTTCCACACTCCCTCAGCCTGTACGGGCCTGCTGATGGACGAGAGTGGATTGGCAACTGAGCAAATCAGGCTGCTGCTCTGGGGCCCGAGACCCTCACCCCTTATTTCCACAGCAAGCCTCTGTATTGCTTTCTGGCTCTATTGTGGTTACCACAGAAAAATCCACTGCCATTTCACCTGGCCCGCGTCCTCTGCTGGGAATGTGAGCCACACATTTCATCATTGGTTCACGTTCTCGCCCTGCTGATTTGATTTAAGCAAAAATCCCCACCATCCCACAGTTTATAAGCAGCAATAGTCTGAGAAAGAAAAAAAAAAATATCTTCAGGTCTGTTTTTCTCTTTGCTATCACCTGCTATGTATGTGGTGGACTGACCATCTGGTATATCTGGCACTTTCCCAGTAGGCCAGTGTTTCTCATGGGCCCACACAACTGTCTACAAAAAAGTCATGGTGCCAAGATAAATAAAAAAAGGAAGGTGAGGATGAAAAAAGAAGCAATGAGATGGTGCCAAATGCGCAAAAATCACTGGCACGTTAGTTCTTTGAGTTTCTTAGCACACCACATGGCCAATGATGAAGGTGGCATATCCACAGAAGGAATTTAAAACTTGCAGTAAGCTGAAGCTCACACAAAGCTGTCTGGTTCAACAATACCACATGCAGGAGTGAAGAGATGGACGATTATAAACACGGCAAAGCTATTCTTTGGTAGAGGTTTGCTAGAAAAAGAGAAGTTCGAGCTAAGTGATTGTTATACTTTTCTATTTGATGGGCAAACAATATTTCTATGTCATGCTGATTGATTTACAATAAAAACTATTTCTGCACATAACCTGGCTCTCTTTTTTCTGATCAAAGGTAAAGTTTGCTAGATATCAGTTAGAGGGAGTCATAATCTGTGCACTAGCTCAGAGACTGAGGATATTTGGTGACTGCCGGTGAGCCAACTCCCCCACATTTTTAGTCATCCTAAAGTATTTATGAGTTTATCGCTTTAATACATCTTACTGGAAGGTTGTCATGATTGTTTTCATCCCGTTTAATCAGCAGTAAACTGGTTACAAACAGGATTAGGCAGGATTTAGTGTCGAGACTGTTTGATCACCTGGATAATTCAGCGCATTTTCAATTCCGCCACATAATGTACAATGCCAGTCCCCCCAAAAAACAAGCACTCTAATATTTCATTGGATTTTGATTTTGTCACCTATTCACCATAACATTTTACTAATGCAGTATCACCAAATTTATTTCCATCCAGATTTGTATTTCTATTATTATTATTGTCATTATCATTATTTTGTCAAGACATCGTATTGATAATGAGAGAGATAATGACTATCTTTCCAGGTTTTAATCATGCAGTGGACAGTTTGTAATAATGTTTGCAAATAATTCATTTGAATCTACATACTAGTACTTATGGGTGAACATAGTGTACTGAAACACTTACAAAAGTGTGGATACAATGGCATGGACAAGACTGAATTGGCAACTGGCAACATGTTGGATCCGCAGCTTCAGAATCGCACACATTTCATTGATTGACAGCTCTCCTAGCCCATCTACAGCCATCAACAGATGCGAAAACCTGGAGCTGCTTTTTATTGGACAACTTGTCTACCAGAAGGCGGGTGCAGCAGAATGTTAAATAGATCCAACATGGTGCCACCTCGACAGTAAACTTTCTCGAGTAACTTTAAAATGAAGCAGAACAAAGTGATTTTAAAACATCTGAGGGGAGAAATGCGTTGTTTAGTTGGTGAATTTATTTTTATTTGACACACACATGCATCTGCTCATTTAAAAGTTGTCTGTTCAGTCTGACAGCAGTCAAAAACTGTGCTGCTACACACCCATAATGCACTGTGAAGCATTTCACATAGACACTGGATGGGAAAAACTGCAAATCAGTAGAAATGTACTGACTGTGCACTAGTACTCAGTGAACGTGCTGCCCAGTGAACAAACTCTGATACCTTCAGCCGATTCCTAGTTCAGTGAATGTACTAGTACTGCACATATCATGCTGCTATCAAAGAAATTAAAGTCAAAAAGAGGCATGTGATTGATCCTTGTATAGCTACACTACAAACAAATCATCATTCATCTGCCTCTCAGTTCAGTGAACATAGTACATTACAAATGAAGCCCGCCTGCTCTGTTTAGCGGTTTTTCAGTTTAGTGAGTGGTAAGCAGTTGGAGCTCCAGTACTGAATGATTCAGTGGATGAATATTTTGAACTAATCTTTTGGGTGAACAAACTGAACTTGTATGTTTTAGTGAACTGTGCAACCCATCAATAGTTCCTAACCCAACTTTAGCAATTTCAACAATCTCCTTAGTTGTTTTCTTTCATACCAACTGATATTCAAACCCTTCTGAAACAGAGTGAAATCTTTTCCATGACCAGGGGCTATATTTTTCAGACATTGCTCTTTCAGAAATGAGAAGCTACTCATTGAATCATTTGGGTCCAAAACTTCTTTTATCTCTAAATGGTAGGTTTAAAAGCCAGCACCTCCACTAGAGCAAGCTGCCCAATAACCAGAGGGTTGGCAGTTCGAATCCGGCTCCCCCCACCCTGCTGTTGTGTCATTGGGCAAGACACTTTACCCATCTTGCCTCAAGTGTGTTCATGACATTGGTGTATGAATGTGAATAAATGTTCGGTGGTGGTCAGAGAGGCCGTTGGTGTAGATTGGCAGCCACGTTTCCGTCAGTCTGGCTACTGAAGTAGCTTACCACTATGATTGTCTGTCTTTGGAGTGAATAATGGACTCATTGTAAAGCATCCTTGGGTGTCACGAAAAGTGCTATGTATATGCAACCCATTATTCATTACAGCTAAAACATATTAATCACTGCAGTAGTTGACCCATTGAAGGCTCGTATGGATTTGTTTTAAGTTCATTTTTTAGAGCAGATATTTCTGCTCTGGATGAAAATTATATTGATATTTGATCATGACTGCATTGTAATATTTGAAGTGGAATACCTTCTTTTAGGGGAGTCACAATGGGTAATAAAGAGGTTAAAGGTGTGGTCGTGTGATAAGGTCCATACGATGTGGCTTATGCACAAAAACTGCTTGGCTGGGCTATGGAAAACTTTGTGGGTTTATTTTAATTGTGTCCTTTTACAGTTATATGTTTTCCTGGCATGCTTTTGTCCTGTGTTACTAATGCTATACAGCATGGTGTGTCACTATGTGAAACCCCATTTGCTTAGTATAGTGATGCCAAAGGGTCTTCTAGAACATCAGTATATTTATTACATGCTAGGGATGAAACCAGGAAGAGATAAACATATTATCCAATGACCCTGTCTATGGTTGTTGATTTTTTCTTTGCAATTTGGTTTATCCTTTAAAAATTTAAGCTATGCTATATATTTGTGTCTATGGGGGATTAATCTTGCAAATGTATCAAAGATTGACTTGGACAATCTCCAAAGTCCAAAATATGAACAGCCAGAGTCATAGCTTGTTTTGGAGTTCTTTTTTGGTTCTTTAGCTTCTGATTTTATGAATGGCACTATTTTACAAACGTGTTTTGTCTGAACTTTTAATCTGACCCTACTGCTCTATGTGGGTTAGTTTCAGTGACTTATTGTGCAAATTTTGGTTGACTTAGGAATTATCTGTTTGTTTGGTATTTTGCCAACCTGATAAATGTTGGTTTGCCTATTTAAAAAAAAAAAAAATCTTTATTTTTTATTATACAACAGTTAGTTCCAACCGAGCAATTTAATTGGACAGTAAGGATTCCAGGAGCTACTATATTCCACGATAATTGCACTCCAGTGTTTCACTGGATATGTATCACTTTGCTTCAAAGGTGTTCTAGTAACTATTAATTACTAACAGAAATTTACTGTCAACAACTTTTACCAGTAAGAATTGCAATACTATGTTGAATACCTTAATTTCCACAGTGAGGCACTGTTTGAAAAGAAGTCTTACCTCTGTGACCCAGAAGTCCCACCCTTTTGAAAAAAAACTTTATTCAGTTTATTCAGTTTACAAAGTCTGCTCTTGTATAAACATCGTTAAGCTATTTCACGTCTGTTTAAAAATAAAAACTGGCAGTACTCAAGTTGGATTTATTGTCTCAATTAACAAACCACAATACATTTGTGGTGATGGACTCTGATCCATACTGATCCCAGCTTGCTGTGTCCTGTCTGTGTTCGCTCTTCTTCTGCTGCGTCTCGATCCAAACGGAAATTATGGAATTGTGGGCTTTAATGCTATTGACACCACTTTTTAACAGTAAATCGGGGCAGGGGGAGCCCAAGTGGAGAGACTCATGGAACAATTGGAACTCATGTGTCTGCGTGATTCGACTGAAGATGTGGAAGACATCTATCTGTTTTGGCATGATCACAGGATTTCACTGTTTGGCTCTGGAGTGTTTCCTGGTGTATCGAAAATTATGGAAGTTGGATGAGCTAATCAAAATGCGGACCCGGCGTAGCTCCCTCAACAAATTCGACCAGCTGGGGACAGCACTGATAGCGGCGAATGCGACTAACATGGAATTCACCATCTGGCATGCACTGAAGAGAGACGGACTCTGTGGACATGTTTATCTATGTTTCGGTAGGTGGATAACATCTTGGAGTCGCTGAGTGCTCTCCAGGGAATGATTTTAAAGCCTGTATGGAAATTATGTAGCACAGAATCGCATGAGAGATGAAAATTCTATGCTCTAAGTGAACTGTGCCTATTAGACCTTGAGTCGGCGCCCTGAAGATTTCATCCCTCCTGGAGGAAGATAAGGCAGAAGGGAGTTTTGGCTTGGCTTCTCTTGGCTTCTCCCTAACCCAAACAACCGGTGTGCAGTATCTGAACTCTCAAGGACAGCGTCATGTGACTAGCATGGAATTACCATCGGACATGCACTGAGAGAATGAACTCTTGTGGACATGCTATCTATGTTTTAGGACACTAAAGACATAACATCTAAATGCTGCTCAGGGAGGATTTTGCTGTTCACCAGTAACTGATACACACACTGCATACAACATTACATGACTGATACACATACACTGACATACACACACACACTGTCTCTCTCAACTTTTGCTACTTTGTTAATGTGTGATTTGTTTTGTCTGCTAATTGTGCATTAGAGGGTTTTTTTCTATGTGATCACAATTTTGATCATACGAGCTTTATTTTGATAAACTATGTTTTTTCTCTCTGCCCAATGTGTCATCCCCCCTCCCCCTCTTTACCCCCCACTGCATGACAGGCGCCTTGCATGGCTGTCGCGTCATTAGGAAGCGCTTATCGAGCGCACCTAATGTCAAGTCAAATTCCTCGTATGTGTAAAAACATGCTTGGCAATAAAGCTTATTCTGATTCTGGAAATGCCAAGGAAAAGTGAGCAACGTGTGTTGAAGCCAAATCGCTAGCATGTTAACTAGCCACTGGTATTTGCCACTTTTTGAACTCTGCCCTTCTGCGGTACCGACTCAACAGGTGACTGATCTGTATTATAAACACTGACTTTTGCACTTGACAATATTTAATTTGTTTACGTGTGTGAAATGACAATAGACGTCTTCATGCTGATTGAGATGTTTAGCAGCAGTTACTGGCTACATTTAGAAGGGACTATTTTTTTCTCAACTGTGCAAAATAACTGTTTAAGCAAACAAATCATAATGTTTTGTCCAGAATTGCTGTCATTTAATAAATTGTGCTTGTGGAACTGTTGTATAAAAGCAATATTACACTGAGGTTGTACGGTATCAATGAATATAGTAACTACGGATGTGATATGTCATATGCCCTCCAGATGTATCACACCCATCTAACCTTTATTTATACAGGGAAGGTCCATTGAGAGGCAACCTCACTTTTTCAAGGACACCCTGTTCACACTCACTCAGTTACACGTTCACACCAGGAAGCTGCCCAGTACAACCTCAGACTGGCCACTGAGCAGCTCCACTGGAGCAGTTGGGGTTAAGGGCCTTGCTCAAGGGTGCCACAGTGGAGTTTAGGAGGGTGGGGAAAACACTGCTATGTTATCTGTATCACCCAGATCTGATCCTGTTGGTCCAGGGATGGAACCAGCACCCCTCAAGTCACCAGTCCACATCCTTAACCATTAGGCCGCTACTACCCTCTTCTTAGTTTCGCTAGGTGAAGCAGTAACATCCACATCACTTTTGTGCTTTGAGTCATAAGTTTACAATGTGCTTAGTAAATTAACCTTTTCTTCTGGAAATAAACAATTACCTTACCAATAATACCTTAATCGACACTGAGTCTATTTTCTCTTCCTCACACACATAAACACGCAATGCCATTCTGCAGTTTAGGATTTCTTGCAGTTACGGCTACAATTTTCTTCTCCTTGAAACTATTTATCATCTCCCCTGTTTTCCTCTTATCACACGCCTTTTATGTCTTTAGGGAGTGGCGCAGTAAACATACTCAGGGAAGCATGGAGATAGTTGGCATGTGATCGATTGTGTGCTGGTCCAGGCCAAAATGCCAGGGCAGATTTCAGTCTAGCCCAGCCTTTGACTGTGATTTAATGAAAATAAACAGAGGAAAGGGTGGAATGGGTTTGGCTGGCTGGTCGGCCCCTGTTGATGAATAAATAAAAAGAAACTTCAGCTTTTTTTTTTTAGTTTAGTAGGGAGTAATTCTAAAGACGTTTTAAAAAGGTAGAGAAGAAAGAAAAACAGTTTCCCTCACATAAAGATACACATTAAAGCAGACCTTGACTTGTTCTGCTAATTTCACCGCTACATTTTCATTCTGGGACTCCAGAGGGGATTGCTTTGAATAATTAAACTCTAAAAAAATTGTATCTGATATTGTGCCCTGGTGCAGCCCTTCAATTCATCAAGTGTTTCAGCTCTTTCCCTATGAGGCCCCCCAGCTTTTATAACACCTTTTCCTCCAACACTTTATCATGAGTTGGGTGGTCTCCTTCGTCTGCATAGCTGCAGCCTAACTTTGAGTCAAAAGTTAAAAAGTCAAGGTCACAGGGTCACCAAGTCTGTTTTTCTGGACTCTAAATCAAAAATACTTAGATGTTTACACCAAACTTGGTGCATGAGTGCATTAATTTGAGGTCAAAAGGTTAAAGGTGAAGGTAACAATCAACCAATCAACTTTATTTATAAAGCACTTTAAAAAGCAACACTCGATACGCAAAGACCTACAGCAGGCTCTTGCTACTGTTAATGTGAAAGTGAATGCCTCTATAATCAGAAAGACACTGCACAAGTTTAACTTGCATCGGAGGCGTGCAAGGAGGAAACCTTTGCTCTCTAAGAGAAAAATGAAGGCCGGACTGATGTTTGCAGAGAGAAAGGAGACAAAGACCAGGACTTCTGGAATAATGTTCTTTGGACAGATGAATCTAAAATTGAATTATTTGGACACCAGAACAGATGCCTTCTGTTTTGTGGACTTGGAGAAGGCATTTGACCGCGTCCCTCGTGGTTTTTTGTGGGGGGTGCTTCGGAAGTATGGGGTATCGGGCTTGTTGTTACGAGCTATTCGGTTTCTGTACGACCGTTGTGAGAGTTTGGTTCGTATTGCAAACACTCGGTCGGACTCATTCCCAGTGAGAGTTGGACTCCGCCAGGGCTGCCCTTTGTCACCGATCCTGTTCATAATTTTTATGGACAGGATTTCTAGGTGCAGCCAGGGAATGGGGGGTGTCATGCTTGGTGACCACAGGATCTCATCTCTGTTGTTTGCAGATGATGTTGTCCTGTTGGCTTCATCCAGCAATGACCTACAGCTCTTGCTGGGATGGTTTGCCGCTGAGTGTGAAGCGGCTGGGATGAGAATCAGCACCTCCAAGTCCGAGTCCATGGTCCTCAGCCGGAAAAAGGTGGATTGTCCTCTCTGGGTTGGGGACAGGCTCCTACTCCAAGTGGAGGAGTTTAAGTATCTTGGGGTCTTATTCACGAGTGAGGGGAAAATGGAGCTAGAGATTGACAGGTGGATCAGAGCAGCATCTGCAGTGATGCGGATGTTGTACCAGTCTGTTGTGGTGAAGAGGGAGCTTAGTTCTAAGGCAAAGCTGTCGATTTACCAGTCAATCTACATTCCTACTCTCACCTATGGTCATGAGCTTTGGGTAATGACCAAAAGAACGAGAGCAGCTGAAATGAGCTTTCTCCGTAGGATTGCTGGACTCACCCTCAGAGATAGGGTGAGGAGCTCAGTCATCCGGGAGAGGTTCAGAGTAGAACCGCTGCTCCTCCACATTGAAAGGAGTAAGTTGAGGTGGTATGGGCATCTGATTAGGATGCCTCCTGGACGCCTCCACTTGAGGTGTTTTGTGCACGTCCCACTGGGAGGAGACCCCGGGGCAGACCCAGGACTCGGTGGAGAGACTATGTCTCCCAGCTGGTCTGGGAACGCCTTGGTATCCTCTCTGAAGAGCTGGAACAGGTGCTCGAACTGCTGCCATCGCGACCCGGACTTCTGGAAAAGTGGTAGAAGATGGATGGACGGATGGACGGATGGATGGATGGACACCAGAACAGAGGACGTGTTTGGCGTAGACCAAATACAGCATTTCAGGAAAAGAACCTCATGCCAACTGTGAAGCATGGAGGTGGAAGTGTCATGGTTTGGAGATGCTTTGCTGCAGCAGGACATGACCAGCTCACCATCATAGAATCCACCATGAATTCTACCATGTATCAGACGGTGCTTGAGGACCATGTGAGACCATCTGTAAAACAATTAAAGCTGAAGTGGAAGTGGACCCTGCAACATGACAACGACCAAAAACATACCAATAAATCCACCAAGAACTGGCTAAAAACTAAGAAATGGAAAGTCTTGGAATGGCCGAGTCAAGGCCCAGATCTTAATCCTATTGAGATGCTGTGGGGTGACTTGAAACAAGCTGTACATGCAAGAAACCCCTCAAACATCTCACAGCTAAAAGAATTCTGCGTTGAAGAGTGGGGAAAACTTTCCTCAGACCAATGTCAGAGGCTGGTAGATGGCTACAAGAAGCGTCTCAATGAAGTTATTTCAGCCAAAGGGGGTAACACTAGCTATTAGGTGGTAGGGTGTCCTAACTTTTTCCTCAGAATATGCATTTTTGTTGATATCTTTTGTTTAATGAGTAAAACAAGGTTATTTTTTGTTATTTACCTGCAATTAAATCACCTTCTTTTTCAGAGATAAATAAAAACATGAGTAGGCATCAATACGTGTGTCATGATGCTGGGGCGGGGGGGGTGCTCATGCTTTCAGTTTGTTTCTGATTATGTTCTGTATTTTCCTTATCTGAGTTTTATTATTGTATCTGAGTATGGTTGTCTCTATATGTTATCTTTGGTTTTTGTTTCTGGTTGTTTGGTCCCATTTTCATATCTTAGTTTGGTCATTATTATCGTGTTTATTATTATGTGTTTTGGATCTTCTAGCATTTTATATTATCTTCCTGTGTTTATATTTTGAGCGCTCTTCATCCTTGCCTTCAGTTCTCCTTTTGTACCTCGGTATTCATTAGTTTTGTATTCGAGCACCTTGGTTTTTGTATTTCCTCTTGCCCTTGTCTTGGCAGCTATTATTTTCTCTTCATGTATTCTGGTCAGTTTCATTTCATATGTATAGTCAGTTACCTTTTGTTCGCCTGTGCTTTTACTTTGACAGTTGACTGTTATTTCCGGTATTTCAAGTCCTGTTTGCGGGCTGTCACACCTGTCACTAACTGTATCTGATTATTCCTAGCTCTTGTACCCACACCTGCAATCATTTGTGGTTAATTCCTGGTGCTCTATTTTAAGACCGCTGTTCCAGTTCTTGGTGCAGCGTTGTTCTCCATGCTCAGACGGAAGTCCCCCGTTTTATTTCTCTTTACTCCCAGACGTGAGCCCCACGTCTAAGTAATCCTTATTATTCGGTGTTTCCATATGCCTTTGCCTCTGTGCAATTAAGCCTTTTCTCCTCAGCCTGTAAGTTATCCTTTTTTGTTATTTTTGTGTTTTTTATTAGTAAACTGTTGCAAACTCACAGCTGGTGTTTGGGTCTTCATCCTGCCCTGAAGGGCGAGTTATGACAATGTGAACATTTTTTAATAAAAAAGTGAATATTTAATGGAGTGTCCTAATTTTTTCACGACTGTATATGATTATTACAAAATTATGAGATTATTAAGATGATAGCAATACATACTTTAAATTATGACAATTATTTTCAATACCCCTAACTGCAAGTCAGGTTACTTGTAGAGGAACACAAGTGTTACACAGATTTAGAAGTATAGAGTATAATTGGGCGTTTTTGATTACTTTTGATTTTACCTTAATATTTCATATTAAAAACTGTTTACCTTGCCTTGTTTGGTGTCATTTCTTTTAGCACAACCTCACATGTATGAATTCCCAGTTATTTTTTCATTTTTACATACTGTATTAACACACTGGACATAAAATCACACAAAAAACAAAGTTCGAGTATGAAAAAGTTTGATTTTTTTACTGTGAAACATGTCTAACAAACCACGTTTAACTCAGGATGCAAATACAAATTGTAAATTTCAAAAGCTTATGCAAAAATTTAGCAAACAACAAAGTTGTATTCAACTATTTACATGAAAATACAAGCGGTGCTCAGGTGTTTTTTTGTACAACTCTTTACAAAACAATCATGTGTCACAAAAAGATGACACAAATTATTTGTGTCATTCAAAAAAACACCCCATGTGATGATACGTCATTATCAGCTGATCTCACCATTTTTTTCCATTTTGTAAAATCAGCCAAGTCAAGTAAAATGACAAAAAAATGATAAATATATGAAAAGAAACGTGACACCTGCCCATCCCACCTTTACACACAGGTAAATATTTTTGTACTACAGAATTAAAACAATTGCTGCATTCAAAATGTTCACTCGTTCCCCATGTAGCGTACTTTATAGTGAATCAGACATTTTGTAGTGCTGTTCAAAATCGCAACTGAAAATTTCATTCACTACGTTGTCCACTCAAAATATTCCACAATGCATTTTGAAAAGTAGTGTACAATGGATAGTTACTACATTAGCATTACCGTATATCCCATAATGCAATGTGCAGCCAACGGAGCACTGAGAGTAGAGCTTCATATCACAGCATAAACTACCTTAAGGTATTTATATCTATTAATTCAGCAAAAACGATTTTATTTAATACATATTTGCTACAAATTACATGCAGGTATTCATTTTTAAAAAATTTTTTTTTTACCACTGTTAGTCTCTTAAAGCAGACGGACAGACGAAAATTCAATATTGCTAATTCATATCTCAAATTGTTGTCTGAGACGAGCTAAGTCGAACCGCACATGTTTTGGTGTCAACGTATGTCGCATAAGGTGACAATGCGCTCTTGAAGTATGCTGTCGTGCAGAGCTGTCTGACCCAGCCAAGCGATCAGCGGCTAAGATGGCCACTGACTGTGTGACGTCACCACCGGCAAACACACGCACATGGTCGGCGGCCAGTGCTGTGTTTTGCTTCATGTAACACTTGATGTTTACGTCTTAAAATCGGCGATTACGGATATTTCTCGGAATTCTTGTGGATTACAAATAGATTATTTATGAAGATTAGGATTTCAGGAATCGAATTAATATGGTTTGGCGTTGTGTTGTCTACGGGTGCGATGGTATACCTGCTGTGTTTTGCTTCATGCAACACTTGATGTTTACGTTTTAAAATCGGCGTTTACTTATGATCATGAAAATATTTGGTAATTCCGAGAAATATAAGAACAGTTAGGGGGGAAAAAACATGCTGAAGAAAGACAGTTTAACTCACCGGTTACTTATATTGGAAGTCCATCCTCCTGTGTTTTTTAGAAGCAAAGTTCTCAATTACAGAGACATACAGTGTTCCCTATTGCTTCAGCTTCTGTATTAAAGCAGACTCCAGTGAAATAGTACCCAGGTTTGTCAGTCTTTCTTGTCCACATATATTTTGCAGGTGTCACGGCTCGCAGCTCTCACGCATCTGCCTCAGCTGCGCGCACACCTGCACCTCGTTAGCGCCCTACATGTGCAGTAGACATTTCGTTGACAGTGATTTCGAGAATAAGATGCAATTTGAAATGAAATTTGCAAAAAGACTGGTGATAAAGAAAACGGCTATTCCAACTATATATCCCTCGATTCCCAAGTCTGACTGTGAGACAAGTGTCACTGACAGTGACGTGAAAAGCAAGGGTGATCTACCGATGAGATCAGCTGTCAGAAAACGAGAAGTAAACAGGGTAAGTTTGGTATTTTTAATATTCACAGCAAATGTTTACTAAACATTTTAAATGAATTCTAAGCAATGGATGATTTTCAAAATCAAACCTGTAAAAGTAGAAGAAATTACCAATGACAGTTCAGCTTTCAATTTTTAGGGAAGCAACATATTTGCTAAGAAAAACAAATATAAGCCTACGATTGTAAGAGAAATGTGCTTTTAAAAATGGAACCCCAATTTTCTACCATAAAATGGTGCCCATTATAACTGTGAAATGTTATTTATTGGAATATAATAATTGCTATATCTGGAAACTAGTTATTTTCTTAATCTGTAGTGATACTCCATTGATTTTTGTATTTCTTTGTATATTTTTTCCGGTTCCGGTTCCGCCGGACCGGTGGCGCCACACGAGTAGGCTGCCCGTTGCAACAGCCTTTTTTTTTAATCCTCCTTCTTCTTTCTACACCTTTCACTCTGTATATATATCACGGACGCACGGATCGCCCCGGGGGTCTCCCGGGTCGGCGGACGGAGCCACAGTTTGCAGCGGGAGACGCTACAGCGGGGAGGAGCTAGTGCTAGCTAGCACTTGGCCGCCGCCCGGTGCTAATGGGAAACTCGACATACCGGGAGCTGTAGCAAAAACGACGTGGGTGCCGGGCTGGAGTTTAGGCGGCGTGCAAGAAATATAAGACAGAATAATAAAGAGCGATGGCAAGAACCAAGCAGACCGCCCGTAAAATCTACTGGAGGAAGAAGCCCCCCAGGAGGCAGCTAGCCACCAGGGCTGCTCGGAGAGGCGCTCCGGCCACCGGCAGAGTGAAGATGCCTCGCCGTGGCTCTGAGAGAGATCCGTCGCTGCCAGAAATCCACGGAGCTGCTCATCCGTAAGCTGCCCGTCCAGCGCCTGGTGAGGGAGATCGCTCAGGACTTCAAGACCGTCCTGCGTTTCCTGAGCTTCGCCGTCATGGCTCTGCAGGAGACCAGCGAGGCCCACCTGGTGGTCTCTTCTTCGCTAAGGGGGTCACCATCATGCCCAAAGACTTCCAGCTGGCCCGCCGCATCCGCGGAGAGAGAGCAACCAACCATAATGCTCTGCACTGTGTGTCTATATATACATTTATAGTAATATGGACATATGTTAACTAGATGTTGTTTTTTTCTTGCCTTCTGATTGTTGCTCTGAGTGTTGCTATCCCTGTGCTGTTGCAATCCTGGAATTTCCCCATTGTGGGACTAATAAAGGCTTATCTTATCTTATCTTATCTTATCTTATTTCTGCTGTGTTTTCAAACATTCATACAAAGGTGGTATAGTATGTAATATTTCTTTTCAAATTGAGAAGAATTTAGTGTGCTCAAATTATTCAAATGTATATGACATGCAACTTTGATGAATGCTGAACAATGAGAATTATAACATTGACATGAACATTAATAAACTCAATATATGATTTTACAAAACTTTATTTAAATATCATTGTTCACAAATCTAATCTTGGTAGGCAAAATCCCTTGTAGTGATCAGATGGGAATGTTTCTCTGATGAGGCTCACTGCACAGGCAGGCAACATAACCCTCACTTCTTTCCCACAAATAAGGCTGAATACCCCCTCAGCACCACCCAAAACTACTTCATCATCCGATTCTTCATTTTCAATGTCATCATTTATATTGAGGTCGTCAAACTCGAGAAAATAATCGCTGTCCGAATCACTTTGCTCTCATTCTGCCATTTTCTTTGTATTGCTGTGGTGACGTCACTAATGCCCGCACCTATCGAGAGATGGCGGTACTGCAGCCTCACTAAGTGAAGGCTGGGCTATGAACAAATAAGGTCATTTATGGAAGATGGTGACACATATTAAATCGCGGGAATAGACAGAATAGAATATTTTCATACAATCAGTTGATTGGTTCAATAAAAATATGTCACTGTCCGTCTGCTTTAAGTTTTACTGTCTCACCATGATGACGTCATTAACTGCGCTGCGAAAACGAGCCCAGTAGTGTCCGAAAGCTGTTAATTTTATTGTTATATTGAGTTTACTATATAGTCCCCTATATCTAAATTCACTATGTAGCGAGTAGGGAGTGAGTGAGTGAACATTCCGAACACAGCCCATTTCTCTTTGTGTACATGGTCTATCAACGTAAAACAAACGCTGTGTTTTGAATCCGCACTTTCGCTTCATTTCTTTTTCCGTTTTTTGCTGCTCTAAACGCGCACCAAACATGACGAAAATATTCAGAAAAGCATGATGGCAATTATTTTGTCATAACTCTGGTTTTACTTGCCTTATCAACACAGTTTGAAAACTGGGAGAGCGTTTCAAATCTCCACTTTACACACAAGCCTAAACGGTGGCGCTGCGACGCTGTGCGTTTTTGTGGCCTTGTGACGCTATCGCGCATGCGCGTGGTCTGATCCCCACTACTACTATTTTGTAATGTACTTGATGCTGTATTTTACTATAAATACTAACTACTAGACACTGAACAGAGATAAACATAATCCAGATATGTCTCTCATAAAATGAGGTGAAGTCATAAATATGTAATATTCATAAGTGCTAATAACACCACATCACACCACTTGACTATTTCATTTTGATTTCCATCCAGGCAAATGCCTGAACCCCATCTTTGCACGGTGATGAGTGTAGGCCCAGGATGTATATTAGAGGAAATGGATGGAAAAGGGAGTAATAGCTATAATAACTGTCGTTATTGCAGGGAGCATACAGCAATGTGCCCCTTGATTTCCTCTGATGTCAAAACCAGGGGGGAAAATCAATATGAAGGATGAAGCCTTATTTACACACACCAACTGATAGACTGTGGCTCGCTGCAAGACCGCAACAAGCTATTAATGTTTCAGGAGAAGATTGCTTTTTTGTGGCTAAGTGGGGAATTAAATGATGGCGGTTCTATTTTTACCCATAAGCCCATTGGTGTGCAGGGCTACAGTTTTAAGGAAGACAGATGTTTTGGCTTCTTTTCTCTTAAACTCTGAGACTGAGTGTAATCAGACAGACTTTTACCACTCTTAACCTCAGTCTGGAGAGCTTGCAGTCGTGCCCCACATCTGTGCACAGACACACACTCACAAACATGCACAGCAGTTATTGTGGCCCAAGTGCGACGCTCTATAAAAACGGCTATTTATTCAACGGAGAAAAATCCACACAAGCGTTCTCCTCTCCCTCTCACGGTGCAAATTAAGTAAATAATATCTAAATAATTGTATGTGTCTCTGTGTGAAAAGTCCCAGGTCTCTCCGCATGCCGTAGTCAGTTAAGGATTCCCTGTCAGCCTGAATCAGGCTTTGAATGTGGAGCCGAATACATTTCCACCATCACCGACAGTCCCCCGCCACCCCTGAGTGAACCGTTTGTTGAGAGAAACATAAAAGGTTTGCTCGGTGGACATGCTCCTGCCCTCAGGGGTACACAAACTCAATCGCTAGCTAGCCTTGCTAGCCATCTCTTCTTGAGTGCACCTGTGCTTTCCTAGTGGCAGACACTGAAAATTGAGGTCATGATCCTTGTGAGTATGTGAGACAAGATGCCGCTATCTTGGAATATCTCTCCTTTTATCTCTCTCCGTTTCTGTTTATATCTTTACATTTCTGCGTAGCTTACCTGTATTGCTGACTACACCGTGAAAGGGGGTGTCACTAATGTGCAATGTCAGCCTTTTTTTACTTGACATTTATCCCATATATTACTTTTTAAGATCTTTTTCCACATTTATAGCTGTAATTCTGCCTTATTTTATAGCATACCGCACTTTGCACTCATAAGGGGATATAGGAGTTGATTTGTTTTGTAAATTTTTTGCTTCATCATCATATTCTTGAACCCTAGAGCAGTTACAGTAAACTAGAAAAATGTACAAAATAATATAGTAATATACTTGGGCTTGGTGTTTTTGTCTGAAACAAGCTCATCTCTCATTATGCTTCCCTTTTGACTTGAGCAGTCAGTCCAAACACAATAAAATTGACATACAGGTATGTATGTTTTGCATATAGTGGTCACATAAGAACGAATGAATGAATAAAATGGAATGCCAGACTAAAAGAAAAAAATATGGACATTTTGTAGTGTTTCTGGTTATAGTGTTTTTGATTTTCTTATGCCCATATCTCACAGAGCAGCGGATGCTGAGGAACATTTGTGAACACTGGGGGCGGCTGTGGCGCAGGTGTAGTGTGGCCGACTACTGATCGGAGGGTGAGGGGTTTGATTCCCGCTCTGTCTGCAGTCTGCATGTTGAAGTGTCCTTGAGGAAGACACTGAACCCCCAGCTGCTCCTGGTGGGTAAGGCCAGCGCCTGTGCGTGGCAGCTCCGCCGCCATCGGTGGGTGAATGGGTGGATAGCAGGATCTGTAAAGTGCTTTGGTCAGCTAGAGATGAGAAAAAGCGCTATACAAGTGAAGGCCGTTGTGGTTGCTGGGAGTTCGTAAAAGGTTGAACAACAGTTTGCAAACAGTTTTTCTTGTTGCAAATTTTTTTTTTTGAACATGTTCATTTTTTTTCAAATGCATTTTTTTGCAAAAACTTGCAAACTGAAAAATAGTTGTAAATTTCTAATTTTTAAACAGTTGTAACACGTGTTGCCGAAGTTCTTTTTGGTTTGCCAAGTAGTGAACACAGGCAGCTATTTAAGAACCTTTACAACAAACTGTTCAAAACACTAAAGACTGTGTGCAAACTGTTTTGCAATCTTTTATGAACCCCGATGAGCCGCTCAAATCGCAATGTCCTTGAACATTCCTTAGCTCTGTGAGATACTAGCTTGATTTTCGCCAGCATGTCAGGAAAGTTAGTGAATCCAAAAATTGCTACCTTTGTCAGCATTCGCCACTCTGTAAGACATAACCCTGAGTGACCATCTTTGTGTCACTTTCAGAGGATTTTTATTCAACAGCAACACAGATAATTTCCCTGGTGGTTCACTGCAGACTGATGTGACCTCATACACTATGGTAATGGCATTAACGCAACACTATGCAAGATTCTCACCTTAAAATAATGTTTCCTAAATTATTTTGATGGTACATCAAACTTTGACTGGGTGAATGTCACTTCCCCCACAGCCTGAGTGGGCCTGCAATGCCTGAAACAGCTCTGTTCTTCGTAGGAAAACTGAAAAGACTATAACTATGGTGACTATGACCACAATCCCAACAGCCAGTCACAGGGCACAACTGTAGCCGCAAACAACAAAGGACCCTGTGATTGGCTGCTGAGACTGGGGTCATAGTCACCATGGTTGTAATCTTTTCAGCATTTCTACTCTGAACAAGAACGTTACATAGTGCTGCTTTAATAATGTTTTGCTTTCACTGATATGATCACTTAATCAGCACATTCTGCTGCCTCGTTTCGGTGAACAGAAGAATTCACAGCTTTCTGTTTGATTTACGAAAAAACTGACATACCTGCAAGATTCTTTTTAAACCAGAAGAAATCAGTATTTATCTGAAAATTCAGACAGGTGTTGCAGATTAGTGAACAATGATAGTAAAATTTATAAACATCCAATCATAAAGCAAAATGTGTTATTTTGCTCCTGTAAAATATGGCTTTAAGATACTAAATTATGCTAATTTCTATTTATATTAGTGCTGGGAATATCACATTAACACAATCAATTACAGTAGTCCAATTAATGGTTTTAAAAAATGAACATGAATTAACACCCCCATGGAACTTCCTGTTATAGCAGAACTTAAGTTAATTTAATTTGCAGGAAGTCTGTTTTTGCACACTTCCTGCAAATTAAATATCATTTTGAAGATCTTTCAATACAGAATATGGATATAACGTCACAACAGTTTTGAAAATATCCTCAAAGTGACTCATTTTGCCAGCACGGGTCATTTGTATACAATGTTAGCATCTTAGCAGCGGCGCTAACAAACGGAGCTACAGTCTGCCAGGCCACTTTTTAAGGTCATCTTCTCCTCTCTCGATAGTTGTGGGAAGTGGTATGATTATATTACCGTTTTTGAGGCACAAAAGGCCGTGTTCCCGCATTTCTGATGCCGAAGTCATTGTTTTTTAACAAGGAAAAGTGTCCCGTTTCAGTGACAACCATACGTTCTAAACTTGTACTGGAAGTTGCTTCCATAGTTCACGCAAGGCATCATGGGGCCTTGGAATAAGGTGGATACTGTGTACAGTTAGCAACACTACATCAGTGTTTCCAACTCTCACTCTTTGGGAGTGAGTCTCACTCTTTTCCCCTCTGTTTCACACCACAAACCTTGTCACTCCAAAATAAGGAAAGTACTGCCAATATCATGCTGACTTCCTTCAGATATTTTTTTACACAAATAAGAGGTATCGAGGCAGCGCTGTCAAGGTATGGTTAAGGCTGAATGCCATGGCAAGTGGACTGAATGTGTTCTAAACCTGATTGTGAGGTAAAGGAGTGCATGTGTTGAAAAAAATAACGTTGTGTATTGTGTGTATACACTCCCCCCTACCCCCAGTTCCCCTGCCATTAATCACAATTTTTTTTAAAGAAATTGGGATTAATCTCGATTAATTTTGGGAAAATGTATGTGATTAATTAGCTTAAAATTTTTAATCGATTCCCAGCACTAATTTATATTTATGTTAAATACAATGGACTAGAAAAGTTACCAATGTTGCTTTAAATCATTGCTTTCCCTGAACATAGATTCCCCCCCACCACCATCTTTCATTTTTTCTGGCCTTTTTTTTATAATAATTTTGAATGTCTTTGCAGTCACTTGATTGACATTTAAAATGTCACTGATACTCATGGGACACCATGACCATTAGCTCTAATTGAGCGAGTGCTGCCAGGGTCTCTCTTCAGAAATTCACCCATGTCTTTTGTTTTGTACGTAGTTTGTCTTCTCTACACGCTCCTCTTTTCTCCCCTCACAACAAGCATCCAAAGCAGATGGCTGCCCTCCTTGAGCCTGCTCCTGTTGGAGGTTTCTTCCTGTTAAAAAGGAGTGTTTTCACACTACGACTGCCAAGTACTTGCTCATATTTTTTGGGATTTCATGTCTGGTGCAACAAGGCCTCCAAATAATGTATAAAAATAGATCTCAAGTTTCTCACCTGATAATACTTTATGTACTGTCTAAAAGATAGAAGGTGGACAGGACTAAAAATAGTGAAAATTCCTCAATGTTCCCTTTTGTTTGCTCTAGTTCACTTCTGGGTTGTAAAGTCACTTATTTTACTCCTTACATGCACATTCTTAGATGCTTACATTGTACTTAGGGGTAGCCTCAGACATCTTGGTTATGGTCACAGAAAAGGTTAGGTTTGAAGGGGTCATTGACTGAAAAGTTTTGTTTTTGTAGGTTTTAGCCTTCTGAAATACATCTATTGGTCACGTGATTATCAACAAAATATTAAAACACTGTTTTCTCTTAAAAAAACAACACAGGCTTTTTATCGTTTTTCTCTCCATATAGTCGTTTTAACTCTTCTGGGTTTCCGATGGAACATCATAAACATGGTAAATACAGCCTTGATACCCACCCACTGCTGTATTATTGATCAGCCTATCTGTCTGTCAGGTACAATGCTGAGAAAAAGTATTTACCCCTTCCTGATTTCTTATATTTTTGTGTATTTGTTACACCAAAATGTTTCACTTCATCAAAGAAATTTTAATATTAGACAAAGATAACCCGAGTAAATACAAAATGCAGTTTTTAGATGATGATGTCATTTAATAAGCGAAAAAAGCTATCCAAACCTACCTGGCCCTATGTCAAAACGTAATTGCCCACTAACTGCCCCCTAAACCTAATAACTGGTTGTGCCACCATTGATGCCAACAACTGGCAATGAGTCTTTTACATCGCTTTTGAGAAATTTTGACCCACTCTTCTGTGCAGAATTGTTTAAATTCAGTCACATTGGAGGGCTCCATGAACTGATAACCAGACATTGTCCTTCAGGATTTTTTGTTAGAGCGCAGAATTCATGGTTCTGTCCATTAGGGCAAGTTGTCCAGGTCCTGAAGTAGCAAAGCAGCCCCAGACCATGACACTACCACCACCGTGTTTGACTGTTGATACGATGTTCTTTCTATAGAATTCTGTGTTAGTTTTATGCCAGATAAAACAGGACATGTCTTCCAAAAAGTTCAACTTTTGTCTTGTCAGTCCACAGAATATTTTCCCAAAAGTCTTGGGGATCATCTAGATGTTTTCTGGCAAATGTGAGATGAGTCTTTGCATTCCTTTTGTCCAGCAGCGGTTTTTGTCTTGGAACTCTCCCATGGATGCCATTTTTGCGCAGTCTCTTTCTTATTGTTCCATCATGGACCAGTGTCCAAACTGAGGCAAGTGAGGCCTGCAGTTCTTTAGATGTTGTTCTGGGTTTTTGTTTCTCATCTGTTCTTGAATTTCTTTAGATCACAGTGGGATGTGTTGTTTTTTGAGATCTTTTTGCCTACTCCAGGTTATCAGACAGGTTCTATTGAAGTGACTTCTTGATTCATCAAGTTTGGCAGTGATCAGGCTTGGGTGTAGCTACTGAAACTGAACTCAGCTTTCCAAAAAATGTGGTTAATGACAGTTAATTCATGATGTAACATGGGGGACAATTACTTTTTCATATAGGGCCAGGTAGGTTTGGATAGTTTTTATTTTCCTTTAATAAATGAAATCATCATTTGAAAACTGCATCTTGTATTTATTTAGGTTGTCTTTGTCTGATATTAAAAAAAAGTTTGATGATCTGAAACACTGAAGTGTGACAAATATGCAAAAATATAAGAAATCAGGAAGGGGCAAATACTTTTTCACTGCACTGTAGATGGTGGGGGTGCCAAAGGCGTTAGCTTTAGAGTTAACAGTGTTACTAGAGTCATCTTACAAAGTGTGCTTTACATTATTTTCTTTAGATTTCAGTCACTCTAATAGGCATACATACAGTAGTGCATCTCGAAAAATTACAGTAATTTGGAAAAGTTCTTTTAATAATTCAAAACTTTCACATGTTCTATATTATTCAGACATTAAGTGAGATAGTTGAAGTCTTTTGTTGTTCTAACTTTTGATGATTATTTCAAATTTTGATGGTTAATTTTTTGAGATGCACTAGTATATACATTCACACCTCAAATGAGCTTGCGTATATGGCTGCCATTATATGATACAAAGGGTGTCTTGTGAGTCGAGGCTGTGGTGTTCAGTGTGTCAGTACTTTCACAACTGGTCACAGGCAGGTGAGAGACAGCTGAGGCCAGCAGGATGACAGCGAGAACAGCTGATCCCTGCAGAACCAGCTTGGAGCTGACCCAGATGAGGACTCTCCACTGTAATCGGGGTCCCTGAAGTAATCTAGGCAAGACATTATCTGCTTCACTGCTTCTCTGCAGCATCTGGAGGGCTCCACCACCTGCTTAGGAAAGCTTCACACCACTCCTCTGGCACTTTTTTTTTTTTCCTAGACAAATTTGCTTCTTTTCTCCTACTGACTCAGCAAACATCCTAGAGTCACTCAGAAATGCAAAATATGTGTTTAAGAAGTGGAATTTGTATCTGCATCTTCTATCTAAAGTCAGTCAGCCTAACAAGTAAACTATTGCAGCACTAAGAGTCGTGTGAATTAATCGCCATGAGCAATCTCCCTCTGCTTATACAGCAGCAGCAGCAGCAGCAGCAAATGTTCCCCACATTTAGATGTTTCCTATGCATGGTGTTCTTACACTTATTATCTTCATGCCCTTGTCGTCCCTAAATTGCCAACGATACTTGCTTTTACATTTTAATGATTAAATTAATTAATTAAGTGAGCTTCATACATTGCCTGTGGCGACCAAGGATGTTTTAACTGTGTGGTTATTGTGTAATCTGTGTTTTGACTTCTGCAAGCTGACCCGTGAAAGCTCAGTCTTTGTTATTTTAATGTTTTATATCTATAACACCAGTTTTAGTATCTAATAGAGGATTCTTTCTTTAATTTGTTCTGGTATGTTTTTGCTTTTTATTTATTTTTTTTTTACAAATGTGAAGCCAATATATATATATATATATATATATATATATATTTTTTTTTTTGCAGCAGTGACAAAAGTACAGTTTTTTTTCTTTTTATCATCTTACGCTTTTATGTGAAATTGTGACAACTCATCTAATCATCCTAACACAGAACGGCTATTTGAAGCATGTTGATAAAGATGCTCTAGGCTTAGCAGAATTAAAATAAATCCATAAAAAGCCAAATGTGAAAATAAAAATCTCACCATCTGAATTATCTGCTTTTTAAAGGTCAAACGCTGCAAACGGCTTTATTTGCCTCTGTCTTTGTTCTGCTCTTTCTGTGCCGGTACGTGTGAATTTGTATGTGTGAATATTCATGTATCTTTATATAGAAACACTGCCTTATTCAGCTAAAACAGCTCAATCACATTCTGTGTTTCTATATATGCTGCAAGCTACCCAAGCTGGGGCTGTCCAATATTGTCAGCAAAGATAAACGCAAGGAAAAACAGGCCAATCACTTCCTGTCTGAGGTTGAACTTTAATGATGATGTTTGGCAAGCTGATGAGGAAAAACATATATTAACTGGCCAAAACGTTTAATGTGATAAGTACCCATAACGAGAAGTAATGTTGAGGGTTTGGTGCGAGGGGAGACACTGCTGCAAAATCATCCGTCACAAGAATTTTTAAGAATATATATTTATTTCTTTACTAGAAAGAACAACATATGTGCCTATTAAGAGCAGAAGTGACACATATCCAGTTAATAATATTACCCCTCGTTTCTCCAGCTACCTTGACAACCGCTCAGCTAATTCACCACAGATTTGGCAGCTGCACTGCTGGGTAGAGGGACTTTTAAGTAGTTTGAACAAGCTGTTCTTAAAATTGGGATAAGAGCCATTTTCTGTTGCTCATCCAACATGCACAACCAGGATTGACATGATGTTTTGTGCTCACCCGTGACCGTGGCCTCTCTGCCATTTCATTAGCCAAACGGTCAGCAACTTCCCATATGGAAACACCCATTTTGGTTGAAAAAAATTATGTAGAGCCACAAAAAGAAGCCAACTTTATTGTCATTCGATCCATACAGCCAATCATGCCCAGTAGAATGAAATTACGTATCTCCGATCTACAATGTTAATCACATCTAGAATCAGAGGGGTCACTGCCATGCAAGGCGCCACCACAAACAACTTTTCCTTCCCCCATTCTGTTATGCCGAGCACCAAGTTAGAAGGTGGGAAGTACCATTTTTATATGGTCTTTGGTATGACCCAGCTGGGGCTTGAACCCACGACCTCCTGGTTGTGGGGCAGATGCTTTACCTGTTGTGTTGTTATGGGGACATATTATTGTGTGACACGGATGGTGGCTCCACCTTTCCGGTTCCGCTACCACCCGGGGTATAAGACGGCTGTGAGGAAGAGGGGTGTTCTCTTTGGCCTCCTCTCAGCCTGACGGCAGCCCCTGTATTGTGAGAGTGAGTCACAAATAAAGTCGTGTCCAGTTCAACGCTCGGTCTCATCCTTGGCTCCCTTTTACCGACATAACATTTGGTGATGAGGGTAAAAAGTATGGTCGTGGAGGGTTACTTCAATTTGGCCATTTTTGGAGTTTCCCAGTGAGCCACCCGTCCCTTGGGCAAGGTGGTTCGCCGCCTTTCAAAATTATTTAATAGCAATGGACCTTGGAAGACTGGAGAAGTTGCGGGCACAGGCACTGTTGGTTCATAACTTGGGAATGGAAGGACAGTGTATCCTTAGTGCCTTAGGCGAAGGTGATAGCTTTCAAGAAGTGGTTGAGCTAACGGCGTGACATTTTCACGTCCCGGAAAACGTCATCGTCTGGAAGATCCAGTTTCGGCAGCACTGCCAGTGGACTGGCGAGTCAGTGCAACGATATGTAGCAGACCTACATCAACTGGCCAAGGAATGTCAGTTTGGAGCGTTAGAGGACGAGATGGTCCACAACCAGTTGGCGGAACATACTGTTTGCCCGGCAACAAGGTCGAAGCTCCTCACGCACTCGGGTGAGCTGACATTAGCCATGTCCCTCGAGTTAGCTCAACAGTTAGAGGCAGCAGACAAGCTATTATGGGAGCTCAGTGAGAGAGCGGCACACCACCATTTTGAACTACAGTCGATGGCACAGGCAGTGGACCTGGACAGCAACAACGGTGTAGAGGATGATGAAGAATGCACTAATGTTGTAAAGATGAGGTCCACCCCGGGATCACCCAGGTGTTTGGGTTGTGGGTCCACCAGGCACCATTATAAGGCTAAAGAGTGTCCGGCAAGAGGAAGACGCTGCGGAAAGTGTGGACTCCTGCATCATTTTGCCAGGGCATGTTATAGGTTTGAGCGAGGGGACCCAAGACGCAACGAGGACCCCCCCCGCTCCAACTTCCACGGTCATTCACACCGTATCCCCAAGTACCGACGGTCGTTCCTATTGCATGGTGGAGCTGGACGGGGTAACGGTGCCGTTACCGATTGACATGGGAACGGTGAGATCCGTGTTGAATTGGTCAACCGTGAGGAGTTTGTTCCCACATTATCGAGTGAGAGGTCATTCAGCACCGCTGTGTGGGTATGGTGGAGGAAGACTGGCCACGGTGGGATCGATAGAACTGACGGCTAGGTACAAGTCGGCGGAGGTGTCCAGCTTGAAGCTCATCGTGACTGCCCGTGGAGAGAATATTATGGGGGATAACCGAGTTGTATATTAGTTCTGTTAATGGGATTTTTTTTGTGTCTTATATTGTTTATTTTAGGAACACAGCAGTTTTCTGTTCAGTGGACTGTTCTTCTTAGAATAGACAGCAGAATAATCCATCTTGCCGTGTGGGGGTGGGACAATAGTCAACCTGTTCCCCCCTAGTTTTAGTTGTTTTGAGTGAGTGTGATAGACCTTTATGCATTCCTGTTTAGTTTTAGTGCATGAGTCGGGTCCCAAATTGGGGAGGGTCTTGATTGTGCGCATGTGTTATGGACCTTTTTTTTGGGGGGGGGGGAGTGTTGTGTTGTTATGGGGACATATTATTGTGTGACACGGGTGGTGGCTCCACCTTTCCGGTTCCCCTACCACCCGGGGTATAAGAGGGCTGTGAGGAAGAGGGGCGCTCTCTTTGGCCTCCTCTCAGCCTGACGACAGTGCCTGTATTTTGCACACTATTAATAATAAAAAGAAACAGAGTTTTATGCTCAGTTGGCACAAACTGTATCAAGTAAGCAGACTCTTGAGCGGGCTGCTTCACTTTCTCTCACTGCCCCCCCCCCCCCCCCCCCGTGTGCGCAGGCCCCGCCTACACAGATCCAGTAATGACTGACAGGAGAGTGACAGGAGCAGTGCGACAGGTTAATATGTCGGCAGATTATCTAAACAAACACACATGAACGGTGATACACCAAGGCCAGAAAACTTATCGAGGATGTATTTTCTTGTCATTAATTGAGTTAATAATTATCATGCTGGATGAATAAACAGCTTTGGCAGAGGTATGCACTCTCTGAGTGTCCTCTGTTTTTGGTTGGTAAATGTATGACCTTGTATTGTAAATTTGTATATTATTTTTCTCATAAATTTGTAACTATCCTTGCACATTTGTGTTTTTTTCCTCTAAACTGTACATCTTTCTTATTGATGATTTTAATGATTTTTCAGATAAATGCTACAGGGTTATTAATTAAGCTGACCACTGACCACACTATTAAGAGTGTCAGATCTACAGGCCTCTGCTGAATTCTACCGACATGTAACCGGTGGGTTAGTGATGCCGATGTCAAACCCTGATAACAACATACACTAGAGTTGTTTAGAGAAATAAATAGTAGCTACACAAAAATAGCCTGTTACATTATTCAAGAACAGGCACTGACATAAATGTTAAAGGTTTTGATCCCACATGAGTAATGCCGTGTGATTCTCAGAACATAATTAATTCTTATATTACTATTTAAATGGCTTGTCACTATTGTGATCTGGTGAGCGCACTCCCTCTCCCATCCTGTGGGAGGGTCCCCGGCTCCACAGGTAATCAATACACCTGCGTGAGTGGACGCACCTGCCGTCTCCTTGCTGCCAGCGCTTAAAAGGACCAGTGTGTGAACGCTCCAGTGCTGGCTTGTTGGGTATACTGCCACAAAGAATTAAGTAAGTAAAGCGTTTATTATTTTGAAACCCAGGAGATTAATCCGCCTCTCTCTTCCTCTCTCTCAGGTTGCTGCCATCTCTGTGGTGTGTCCCCGGGGGTTCGTTGTGCGCTCACCTGCTCCTCCTCATCATCTTCACGCCAGATCGCCTTCTCCACCCAGTCAGACATCTCACCAGCCGTACTTCCCCGCCGCTCCTGGTCATCCTTGCCATTCTGGGTTCCTCATCGGGCTCTCTGCTCTCACTCGTAAGAGTTTTCTATGATTCATTATTACCCGCCTCTCTCCTCGTGCTCATCAGCTCTCGTCTCTCTCATTTCAGGCTTGGCGCTCCTCTAGCGAGTGAGATTTTTTTTCTGCTAAATCTGCATTATTCTTTTTCAATAAAATTGTGTTTAAAACTTTGCCTCTCTGTGTTGTGTGCATTCTCTGGTGTACCATCTTGCACATGGGCTGAATTTACTAGTAATCATGACAGAACGAGCCAGCCACGAATTAGGCTCAGCAGGTGCTACATCAGCGGAGCACTCCGCACTTTACAGCCTCAATGCTACAGAGAGACAGGTGGCCATGCTGACGGAACAGCTGCAGACCATTACGCAGCACCTGAGCACGGTCACCGAACATCTTAGTCACATGTCTCATTCGGGCCCTCTCCCTCCGCCTGCCGTTCCAGTTTCTGCTACCATCCGCCAAACCACCTCTGTTCCCTCACCTGCCCCGTATGTGGGGGAGGTGGGGAAATGTAAGGGGTTTTTGTGTCAGGTTCAGCTGTATCTGTGGCAGGTGGGCGGGGAGTACCTAGATGATACGTCTAAAAGTCACTTTATGACCCTCCTGCTACAAGACTGGGCCCTCAGCTTGGCTCAGTCTATCTTAGAAAGTGTGAAGGGCCCTCATTACTCTTTTGATAGATTTATTAGCGAGTTTTCTGGGGCTTTCGACCGCTCAGAGAGTGAGGGCAACATCATAAGTCATGTATTGTCTCTCCACCAGGGTAGTCAGCAGCCGATTACTCTGTGGAGTTTTGGGTCATTGCGGCAGATTCTGGTTGGAATGATGTTCCCTAAGAAGCGCCTTCCTCCAGGGTCTCAATTCCACCCTTCACGACGACCTGGCAATTCATGCTGCTCCCTCCTCTCTGGAGGAGCTGATTGAGCAAGCCGTTAGTTTGGATAATCGCTACTGTGAGCGCGCGAAGGAGCGGAAAGCATCCTCCGGCTTGCCCGTCTTGCGTACTTTCTCCCCAGCTGCTGGAATAGGTCAGACCGACTCCTCCGCCGAGGCTATGGTGCTTGGCTGAGTCTGACTGACTCCGGAGGAGCACCAGCAGCGGAGGAGAGCCGGTGCTTGGATGTATTGTGGCTCGCTGGAGCACAAAATATTCAATTGCTGCCTTAAGCCAAAAGATGTGGCCTGTCAGTAGCCATGGGGGGTCTGACAGGCGGGAATTCTATTCATCCCCCCGGTAACTTTTCCATTCCGGCCCTCATTCAGTTGCCGGGGGTCAAGAGGAGGGTTTTGGCATTAATTGATTCAGGGGCAGAGCAAAATTTCATCTCTTTGCGGCTTGTACAGGAACTTGGCATTCCCATAACTAAACTGCCGGCTTCGCTAAATGTTGCGGCACTATCTGGTGGTTGTGTGGCTTCTATTATTGAACACACGGCGCCGATTCCTGTCCTTCTGTCCGGGAACCACCAGGAGACCATTTAGTTCTTTATTCTCCCTAGTTCATCTTCCCCGGCGCTTCTGGGGTATCCGTGGCTCCGGAAGCATAACCCTATCATTAATTGGGCACAAAATTCCATTTCTTCCTGGAACCCTTTCTGTTTAGCATCCTGCCTCTGCTCGGCAGAGTGTTCGCCGTCCATTTTTGTCTCCTCTCCTCCAGTAGAGCCACCAGATCTCAGCCTCGTACCCGAGGTCTACCATGACCTTGGGGAAGTCTTTAGCAAGTCAAGAGCCCTTTCTTTGCCTCCTCACCGCTCTTATGACTGTGCTATTGCCCTCCTCCCAGGTGTGTGGTTGCCATCCAGCCAGCTTTATATAACCTAACCTAACCTATGTATAACCTAAGTAGGGCTGCTCGCAGAGATAGCAAAAAAAAAATGTGACAACCTAATAGTATTGAATGCAAAAGACGCAACAGACTTGTGCTGTTGCAGTCCTGGAATTTCCCCATTGTGGGACTAATAAAGGCTTATCTTATCTTATCTTATCTTATCTTATCTTATATTAAGGACTCGTTGAACGCCGGCCTCATTCGGCCCTCCTTGGCTCCTCTTGGGGCGGGGTTTTTCTTTGTCGTAAAGGACAGATCTCTGCGACCGTGTATACATTTCTGTGAGCCAAATGCCATCACCGTCAAAGATAAATATCCTTTGCCCCTGATCAGCTCTGCATCTGAGCTCCTTCAGCGCACGCAAGTGTTTACTAAATTGGATTTGCGTAATGCATATCATTTGGTCTGCATTCACGGGGGGATGAATGGAAGACAGCAATTAAAACTCACCTGGGGCAGTTTGAATATCTGGTGATGCCCTTTGGGCTCACCAACGCCCCCACCGTCTTCCAACATATGATTAATGATGTCCTGCATGATATGATATGGTTAATCAGTTCGTTTTTGTCTACCTTGACGATATATTTGATTTTTTTTGCACATGCCAGAGGAGCACTCAGTCCATGTCAGAGCCGTGTTACAACGGCTCCTGGAAAACCAGCTCTTCGTGAAGGCCGAAAAGTGCAAGTTTTCCACCAGCTCCACTTCCTTCCTGGGCTTTATTGTTGCTGAGGGAGAGCTGAGGGCCGATCCGGCCAAGGTGAAGGCTGTGCCTGATTGGCCAACACCTCAGTCCCGTAAGGACTTTCAGCATTTCCTAGGATTTGCTCATTTCTATGTCGTTTCATGAGAAATTACAGTGGGACAGCACAACCTTTTATGCAGCTGACCTCAATCAAGGTGCCTTTCACCTGGTCCGAGGCAGCTGAACGGGCCTTCCTTAAACTGAAGAGCTTGTTTTCCAATGCTCCCATCTTGGTCCAGGTCGACCCTCAGCTCCAATTCATTGTAGAGGTGGACGCTTCTGATTCGGGGGTGGGCGCTGTCCTCTCGCAGCGCTTGACCTCCGATCAGAAGCTCCACCCATGAGTGTATTTCTCTCGGTGGCTCACGCCAGCTGAGAGGAACTACGATGTAGGGGATCGAGAGCTCTTGGCCATTAAATTGGCTTTGGAGGAGTGGAGGCACTGGCTGGAGGGAGCAGTTCATTCTACCATTGTGTGAACCGAACAATAAAAATTTAGAATATCTCCGGTCGGCTCACGATTAAATGCCTGGCAGGCCCGTTGGGCCTTATTCTCTATTAGATTTAAACTTACCATCACCTACAGGCCGGGCTCTCGCAATATTATACCTGATGCTCTCTCTCGCCAGTTTTCCTCCGACCACTAAGCCCCCTCCTCCCTCCCCACAACCCATTGTGCACTCTTCATGCATCTTAGGTGCTCTTACTTGGGAAATCGAGCAGAGGGTCCGACAGGCCCAGGCCACTGAGCCCAAAGCCGAGAGAGGACCTGAGGATCGACTGTTTGTTCCGGCCGGCCTCCGCTGTGAAGTTATCAGGTGGGGTCAAACTAGTCATTTTGCCTGTCACCCAGGGGTTTCAGGAACCATCAACCTCATTCAGTGGGTGTTCTGGTGGCCCACGCTGCAGACGGACATTCGGGACTATGTTAAAGCATGCCAAGTCTGTACCAGAAATAAATCTGATTCCTCTCCTCATGCCGGTCTGCTTCACCCCCTCCCGATTCCCAGCCGCCCCTGGTCTCATGTAGCGCTGGCCTTCGTCACTGGACTTCCCCCTGCTAATGGTTACAATGTTATCCTCACCATTGTCGACCGATTTTCTAAAGCCGTTCATCTAGTGCCCCTCCCCAAACTGCCCTCTGCCTCTGAGACTGCCAGTCTTTTCACCCATCACGTCCCACCTTCACGGCATCCCTCTGGACATTGTGTCTGACCGGTGACCACAATTCATATCTCAAGTGTGGAAATCTTTTTGCCGCTCCTTGGGAACCTCGGCCAGCCTGTCATCCAGATCCCATCCCCAGACCAACGGACAGGCTGAGCGCACTAAGCAATCCCTAGAGGCCACCCTCAGATGTGTGGCATCCTGCAACCCTTCTACATGGAGCACTCATCTGACCTGGGTGGAGTACGCCCACAACTCTGCAGTTTCTTCAGCTACGGGATTGACACCCTTTGAGGCATTGGTGGGGTACACCCCCCCTCCCATTGCCCATGGCAAAGAGTGAGGTTGCCGTGCCTTCTGTGGAGGCCCGGGCCCGCTGTTGTCGACTGTGGAGGGCCATCCTCGCTGCGCTCCTTCGTTCTACTGAACAGAACCGACAGTACGCAGACCGCAGGCGGGTTCCAGCACCCAGATACATGGTTGGGCAGAAGGTGTGGTTCTCCGCGGACCAGGTGCCCCTAAAACCTGAATCTAGGAAGCTCGCTTCCTAGGGCCATTTCCCATCTCCCGTATCATCAATGATGTGACAGTCCGCCTGAACCTTCCGCCGGCTCTCCGTATCCATCCCACCTTCCACGTTTCCAAGATCAAGCCCATCTCCGCCAGTCCTCTCTGCACTCCCCCACCCCTCCCACAAGCCTCCTCGGATCAGAGAATTTTGGACGTTCGCCGTCAGGGCCGGGGGCTACAATACTTGGTCCACTGGAAGGGCTATGGACCTGGAGAAAGGTCATGGATTCCCAGGTCATGCTTCCATGACAAAGGGATGGTCCAGGCTTGTCACCGAGCCCATCCCAACAAGCCCGGTGGGCCGCCAGGAGGCGTCCCTTGAGGGAGGGGCCCTGTTGTAATCTGGTGAGCCCACTCCCCCTCCTGTCCTGTGGGAGAGTCCCCGGCTCCGCAGGTAATCAATACACCTGCATGAGTGGACTCACCTGCTGTCTCCTTGCTGCCAGCACTTAAAAGGACCAGCGTGTGAACGCTCCAGTGCTGGCTCGTTGGGTATACTGTCACTAAGAATTAAGTAAGTAAAGTGTTTATTATTTTGGAACCCAGAAGATTAATCCACCTCTCTCTTCCTCTCTCTCAGGTTGCTGCTATCTCTGTGGTGTGTCCCCGGGGGTTTGTTGTGCACTCACCTGCTCCTCATCATCATCTTCACGCCAGATTGCCTTCTGCCCCCAATCAGACATCTCACCAGCCATACCTCCCCGCAGCTCCTGGTCATCCTTGCCATTCTGGGTTCCTCGTCGGGCTCTCTGTTCTCACTCGTAAGAGTTTTCTATGATTCATTATTATCTGCCTCCCTCCTCGTGCTCATCAGCTCTCGTCTCTCTCATTTCAGGCTGGGCACTCCTCTGGCGAGTGAGGTGTTTTTCTGCTAAATCTGCATTATTCTTTTTCAATAAAATTCTGTTTAAAACTTTGCCTCTCTGTGTTGTGTGCATTTTCTGGTGTAGCATCTTGCTCGTGGGCTGAATTTACTAGTAGTCATGACAGCCACATTGTTAAAATGTCTGTGTGGGATCAAACAGCTGTACAGATGTGGTTGTGTCACGGATTTAGTATCTCCATATTTTTTTTTTTAAATTCTATTGGTCAACATTGACCACTTTGGATATTTTTACTAATATCAAACCAATGACAAGCAGTACAAAAGCAATTTGAATACATTTAATAACTGCTAAATCAATCAGAAAATATGGTGTTTTTCTTCATTTTCTGAAAAATGTCTGTCTTGGAAATACAATCTGCACTCAGCAGCAACAATATTCTCTAATACAGTCCGTTTCTTCTTTCAAGCCCTCCAGCGAGTTCTCTAGCTCTAGCTTTGGTTTCATCTATATTTCTTTGTGTTTTAAGTCCTCATTCCTTGTGTCTGCTTGCTGCGTTCTCCTCTTTGTACCTTTTGACTGATTTTTCTCAGATTTGCAGGCATGACCTCAGCAACACTGCAATAAAAATCTTTTGGATTTTGAAGCATTAACCTTGCCTCTTGTGCTTTGCATATCCACAGAGCTTCACAAAAACTGGAAAAAAAAGTTTAGACCAGGGGTCCGCATTCTTGGAATGTGTTTCCTTTTCTCAAAATCAGTCTGTCATTGTGGTTTAGATTTTTTTTTTTTTGAAGTTATGAGGAAATAGGAATTATGGGAAAAAACACAAATAAAAAAAATAAAAAAAAATAAAAGTATCTTTATTTACAGAAAAAAGTGTTATGGGGAAAAAGTGCAAATTTAAAACAAAGAAAACTAATTTGCTACTCATGTCAACTGCCTGAACATCTGATTTTGCCAAGAAAAAGCAAGTGAGACGTGTGGAAGCTTACTTGGAAATGCACCAACGCTAAATCGCAGTTAGCCTCTAATTACTATCTGGGTCAGCTTGACCATTTACGACAAACAACAAAATGGACAAGCTGAGGTTGTAGAGACCATCCTGATCAGAGACTCGTAATCAATATGTGGTGATAACATAATTGTGACATTGCATAAAGGCCTCCCTCAATGCAGCTAGCAAGCTAACTAGCTGCCAGTGTGGATCACGTGACCCACAAAACCAAATGACCAGGTGGACCGGTATGTACATAAACAATGACTTCTGCAAAGGACAATATTTAATTTGGTTGCATGTGTGTGAAATGGTAATAGGTCTATTCTTTCTATATTATACTCATTGAGGTGCTTAGCAGCAGTTAACTGGGTACATTCTGAAAGTGGTGTTTTACAAACAAACAAAAATCATAATAAAATGTCCTGTATTGCTGTCATTTAATAAACTGCTTGTGGAACTGTTGTATAAATGCAATAATACACTCGAGGTCATGTGGTGACGTCTCTGGCCCGCCACTTTACATTGTGTCTACGACCAAATCAACAGTTATATATTTATTGATTCCACGCACATGTATAATACTTCTTAATTCTAATATTGCAAAAAGAAAAAAAAAATCTGTTACATTGCTTATCAGTGAATCATGTAAGTATTTTTGCTCTTGTAAAAATAAACATATGCCATTTTTGCCCATCTGTCAAGTTTCTTCTTTTTGTATTATATTAATGTTAACTTTTCCCAAAGTGCAAACATTTAGCCAACTATTTATTATCTACTTTTATCTAATTTCTCTGTTTATTCAAAAGTCAAAGAAAAAAAAAATCACCGTTACATGACTTCTCTAAATGTCTCCGTTTTTCAGTCACAAAGACAGATGCCCTCCAAACCAAATATGAATCAGATTTAACTAAAGTCCCAAGCATCTCACAACCAGGTCTCAGTGTGTCAGTGCACGAGTCTCATTTCGGTGATGCACAATAACTCAAACGGTCCCCATAATAGACAGTGGGAAGTCATTCAGCCTGACCCTATTCTTCAGATATGGGTTTAATTGCCCAGAATATGAAGTGTAAGATCCCTCACTTATCAAATTAACAGCTCAGAAAAGGACAGCGAAGTACTTAACGCTCATCTCAGCAGAATGAGTCATGGCAAAGGTAAGCTGTTTATCTGTTAAAGGAGGGGAGTGAGGAAAAGGAAATAAAACACTTTATAAACTCCCTTTTTTAGTTTGTTACTGCAGCTCACACAAACACAGGAGTGGCTATCAAGCTACACAAATACACACGATATAAGCACATACTCTAGTGCTGTGATATAGAGCAGCTAAAAAAATATACTACTCAATTTTTTTTTCTTAATTTCTTCTTATTAATTTATATAATACAAAGAAAACATATACAAATATATACATGTTTATGCCATTATCTGGTGCTACTTCCATACACAATAGTCATATTATCTCCTTTTAAACTACAAATGATGTCGATTAGCCATTTTAATCCATATTTATACAACCAAAAATCATTGTACTATTACTCTAAACTGGGGCTGGAAATTGATTTTAAGATTTTAATTAGTTAATTGCACATTTTCTAAAATTATGATTAATCACTAAAATTACAAAGAAGAAACAATGAAAATTAAGTTTTTCATAAAATATACCCTTGACCCTCATATTCCACAAAAATATTACTAGAGCAACATAAAACACTTGATGATCACGAATGTGTATTCAATTAAAAAAATGGTGATAGCAATTCATAATGTTCTTTTTCAGTTGCTTATAAAAAGGAAGTCGATTTTTCTGCATAACTACCATTTTTAATGTTGTTGTCACATTTCCTGTTTCCTTTTGAAATGTCAAAGAGGAAGTCACTACTTCTACTTAAGGTGACCCAATTATCTCAACCCTTAAAAGTACAAATAGTGCAATTCTTAATTGATTTGAGCTCCTGACTTTAATGGTGAGTTAGAAGCTTTTATTCACTTTATATTAGAGTGTATATTTTTCTCTGCTCTCAATTTTATCATACTTTTGGGTGAGCAGCCCTAATCAATAACTCTACATCAGGTGTTTGTATATGTGTGTGCTTTAAGTGGAGTTTGTGTGTGTAAAATGAGGCCCCCTTGGGAGGATCGGTGAAAGACAATATCTACTCTTGTTTTAAACTGAGCCAGCTGCTGAGACGAGCCAGTCACCACCGCTGACACCACCTCAGGGAGTGACCTGAATGCTTCATTTTCTTTTAGTGCCTTGATTGGCCCACATTAATTGAAAAAGTTAATATTCCAAGCCCTACTTTAAACATGAAAGAAGTAAACTACCACCAAAAAAGGAGGGAAAAAGAAAAAGGGGAAAAAAAGAATCTGATATTGCATGTATTACTGGTGTTGCAGTGACTTTTTTCCATAAAAAAACAGCCTTTACTCAATTTCTCCAGTCTGTTATACTAGATCTTTTTTTTAAAATAATTCAATTTAAAAAAGTGAAATGTCCATATTTTCTGTTTCCATCACACATGAAGTGAGCTATTTTAAGCCTTTTTTAGTTTTAAATTTTGGTGATTGTGACTTAGTTGTTTGAATTAAATTACTGAATCATCATTTTTTGAGATGCACTGATTCTCCTTCCTTTTACAAAGCTAATTTTGCAAACTTCCTTGTCTCCACACACACAAAGAATGTCTTATATTATAAAAGTATTTACATCAGTTTGACTTTATAACTTTAATCGTTCAGACTAACTATTTATAATTGGGATAAATGTATTAATTGTCAAAGCAGTTTAACTAGCTAATATTTAGGAAACAATTGTAAATATGGCATGCTGTGAAACAAGGCAGATTAATTTGCATATATTGCATGAAATCAAAACAAATTAGACTGATTTATAGCAAAATACACAAACCTGTACCCGTGAAATGTAATTGCCTTCACTTTATTCCTGACACATATTTATGCAGCTCATTTATGTTTGAATGGCACATCCATTTCATTAGTACCTTTTTATGTGAAAACCTATATTCAAATAATGGGAAATTGTTACCCATTTAAGATGCATAATGTGCTGAAAAAGTTTGCAATATTTTTCTGAGTGCACTTTTGCCTCTCAGACAACTGAAAGGCTGCCCTTGATTCTCGGTGAGGTGAAAAAGCCACGATTCCTCTCCTCTGGATGTCTTTAAAAAAGAATCCGCTGTTAATACTGCTCTGTAGCAAAGACAACTGGCATTGTGATTCAGCAACGCCAGTGATGACTTTAAATGCATGTAGCACATCAATAACGCAGCGGTGCTTGGTGTGTTTATCTATTTATTGTTATAATTAAAGAAAACAATAACCACTTTTGTCACACTCATTTTCAGGACTGATACAAATGTACCTAAGTGCAGAAAATGTCCCACTCCTATGTGAGCAATGGGTTATAGAAATCCAATTAAAAGCCCTGCAGAGATTAAGTGAGACCTTCACCGCCTGCCAGAAATTATAAAGATGAGCGTAAACTTTAGATTAACTTTGCAGCTACTGCAGATTCAGCTGATGTTAAATCATTAATGCAAGGCATTTTCAGAGGAAAGTTCAGCTACAGGACTGCACTGGCAGAAGGGAGAAGCCATGTTAAGGTCTGCTGCTGCTTCAGGGGCATCTAGAAGCTTGATGGAGATACAAATGAAATTAATTTAATGAGGAAGATATATGAGTAAATCTTTGAAATACACATGTAAAATCTCCTTTTTAAATTATAACTACATGAATGCCTCACAAGGATCCTCACAATAAAAGGCTGTGATCTCCATGAAAATGTTCACATTATTCAGTGGCACTGACTAAAAAGATCTCCGAGGTGGGTAGAGTAGCCATGGATACTCAAGTAAAAGTAAGTTTGCCTTATGAGTTTAATTACTCAATTATGAGTAAATGTCATCGTTACAGTTATGTGTTCCTCCTGAATTTACTACCCCCCATCAATTAGTGACTGCTTTGCATAAATGTGAAACTTTTTCATGTAAATTTCTATTTTTGTCTCATACTAGTGCATCTCAAAAAAAAAAACTGGAATGTCACGATTCAGTGTTTTATTCAAAACAATGAAGGGCTTACTTTATGTGCGATGAATAGGAAAAATATGAGAGTTTTACCTCTTTGAATTTAACTGTTTAAAAGAAAAAAAATTCCACACTATTACCTCTGCCGTGTGATTGGGCTGGTTTGTCTGTTACCAGGATTACCAAAAACTACTCAACAGATCTGGATGAAACTTTCATCAGAGGCGGCTCTCGGGATGAATGCATTAGATTTTGAAGGGGATCTGAGAGTGCATACCTCTGCTAAGGCTCTTGTTTGTTTGTGTGCAGAAACTGTGCACAAAAACTACTAGACAGGTTTTGATGAAATTTTCACCAGAGGTGGCTCTTGTGCTATGGATGAGCCCATTGGATTATAGAGGTGATCCATGAGCACATATCTCTGCCAAGGTCGTATCTTGCAACGTGCGGACGGACAGAGAGAGGCACAGAGAGACAGGGGGATAGATGGACAGACGGACAAAGGGGGGCAGGGGGTAGTGGAGCCTTGGCAGAGATGTGCACCCTCTGATTTTTTTTAGATGCACTAGTATACTTCCATTTTTATCTATCTATCTATCTATCTTTCTAACAATGCACATAGTACATACTTGTGCAATAATATATATTAATCTCCAGCATCCAATCTATCATTACTATTCCCTAGGTTGGAATCCATCCATCTATTCATCCATCTATCTATGATAGATAAATATATGTGACCTGTGCTGGCAAAATGAGTCGGAATGCACACCGCGTCATTACGAGCTGCAGGCAGGAGAAGTCATAACTCATGACTCTCTTTGTTTGCTAGCGGCAAGCCCCGGAAAAAAAAAAAAAATGAGTGCCTGGTATCATTGGAAAGCTTAGAAAATGTACTTTCTAAAAATGCATGTTTTTGCGGAAGATGTAACTCCTGACCGATAGAACGCGAGTTTTCATCCTAGCCAAAATATAAACAAATCGCCTTTTTCCGGTGTCCATTTTTGCGCACTTCCTACAAGTTAAATATCATGTTGGAGGTCTTTCAATACAGAATATGGAAAAAAAAACAACAAACGTTACCTCAGTTTTGATGATTTCCTCAAAGTGACTCATTTTGCCAGCATGGGTCACATATGTGACAAGAAGTGACAAGATAATGCGATGCTCACCCAGAACCACAAATTTGCAACTTTTCCCCTATGCATGCTTAAAATATGACTCCGAAACCTGTTACTTTTTCAAATGAAATATTCAGCTTTTTTCCCCTCATGAATATGCCAGTCTGAGTTAAATCGACTTGTTTGTAATTCAAATGATATCAACAGAAATAAATTAAACATTTCTCAATGCCAGAATTCCAAATCCAATGAAATGAAATTATCAATATATAAGGGCAGTTGTAACCAGTTTTCAAATCTGTGAACTCAAAAGCATTTGAAAAAGTACAGTTGTTTCTTTATAAACATACTTGAGTAAAACACGTCACCCTATCCCACAGCAGGACTGCTGCTTGGGTTCCTGTAACAGAGTAAATGTAACTCCTCCCTACTTCTACTTCAATGCAAACAGGCCAGCATGCAGATACATGCGTGGCGCGGCTGAGCTTGCTGCAGATCCACAGCTGGCTCTCTGGTGTGATGTTTTATTCATGGCATCAGAGGTATAGCCACACGTGAGCTATCGCACTTCTGCGGAATTCTCCTGGGTCGTTCTGGCTTGGCCCAGATAACAGAAAAAAAAAAAAAACAAAAAAAAAAAAACGCCTGGAGCGGAGACGCAGCACCACGGGACGTAATGGAAGCGATGGTAATGCTTAGCAGGGGAGACGTCCGGGAGCTCACACCGCGGCGGGGACACCTCCCAGCTCGGGGCGTAAAGAAGACATGTCCGCGCTGTCATGTCTGAGCTTTGAAAGCTACGACATATGGGCTGATTTGGGATGGATGGATTACAATCAGTGTGCACTGATGGATGCAGAGCCTTGGTTTGAATGAATTAGAGATGAAAAAAAAGAAAAAAAAGAAGTGCGACGCTAAGAGAAGGTTGTTGTAAACATGCTGAAATAGTCCAGTTTCAGGCTGGAGTTAAATGGTGTTGGAAATTAAAGTCATTCTTTCAAGGGCTAGTGACTTGTGTCTAATGTGTTTAATTAATAATGTATAAATCAGTAGCCTTTTAAAGAAAACTCCACATTACACATTCCTCGACACCGATGTACGCCCACTAATTTCTAGCATTTCTCTGCAGCCAGCCCCACACTCTCTTCCTAGTCTCTTAACACTGTTTCCACATTGTCTCCCAAATTGAAAACCATTAAAATCTCCCCTTGGCTCTTTATCTACGTCTCCTTTATGGCCTGCATAGATTTAACTGAGGGCAGGGGAATCAATACATGATAACAGCTTTTCAATTCATGGTCTAATGGTTCATCTTAATTGCTCTAATCAACGTGCCTTATTAAAAATGTAAGTTTACCTAGTGAGTTCTGCTTTCGGTAATTATTGATACTCCGTTTCAACACATTGAGTTATTTGGATTGTGATCTACTGTGGCAGCCCCTTTAATGACACTGGGGGGGGGGGGGGACTTAACGGTCCTCACTCAGACTTAATGGTCCACTACTCTGTGTTTTATAGACGTACAATATTAAGCCGACAAAAATCTGTGTTCCATTCAGCTGGATACATACGGTTCAAATGGAGCAAAGGGATGGGATCAGATGTGCTAGCTGAACCCACGTCTCAGAGTTGCAAACAGGATGAAGGCACACGCCAAGGGTGAACCTTTCTTAACTGGTTCAGGGGAAGTTAAAAGCAAGATGAGTGCAGGCTGAGCAACTATTTTTTTTTTTTTACTTTATACCCACACACAGCAGACTGGTTGCACTTACTGCAAATCCTTTTCTATAGACCACAGATAGGATTAGATTAAATATGCACAGTTAAACCTGCCACTTTTCTGGTTAAATCACTTTTGATTACAGTGCTGTGAGAAAGTATTGGCCCCCTTCCCAATTTCATATATTTTTGCATATGTTTGTCACACTTAAATGTTTCAGATCATCAAGCACATTTTAATATTAGACAAAGACAGACCAAGTGAACACTAAATGCAGTTTTTAAATTATGATTTCATTTATCAAGAGAAAAAGCTATCCAAATCGACCAGACCCAATGTGAAAAGCCCCCCCCCCCCAATTCATTACATCATGAATTAACTGTGATTAACCACATTTTTTTGGAAAACTGAGTTAAATTTCACTAGCCATACCCATGCCTGATTACTGCCAGACCTGTTGAATCAAGAACTCACTTAAATAGAACCTGTCTGACAAAGTGAAGTAGGCTGAAAGATCTCAAAACGCAACACGTCATGCTGTGATCTAAAAAAAAACAACAATCAAGGACAGATGAGAAACAAAGACCCAGAACAGCATTTAAAGAACCGCAGGCGTCACTCGTCTCAGTTTGGACACTGGCACATGATTCAACAATAAGAAAGAAAGTGGGCAACAATGGCATCCATGGGAGAGTTCCAAGCTGAAAACCACTTCTGACCAAAAAGAACACAAAGGCTCAACTCACATTTGCCAAAAAAAAAAACAAAAAAAACCCTTGATGTTCCCCAAGACTTTGCGGAAAATACTCTGTGAACTGACAAAACAAAAGTTGAACTTTTTGGAAGATGTGCGTCCCACACATTTTGATAAAAAGAACATCATACCACCAGTCAAACATGGTGGTGTTAGTGTTGATGGTCTCGGGCTGCCTTGCTGCTTCAGGACCTGGATGACTTGTCGTAATTGATGGAGCCATGAATTATCTGGCCATCAGTTTGTCCCCTCAAGCTAGAGCCCTCCAATGTGGCTGAATTAAAACAATTCTGCATAGAAGAGTGGGCCAGAATTCCTCAGCAACAATGGAAAAGACTCATTGCCAGTAATCACAAACACTTGACTGCAGTTACTTGATTGCAGTTGTTGCTTCCAAGGGTGACCAGGTAGGTTTAGGTAGATTTTTTCCCTAATAAATGAGATCATCATTGTGAAAACAACAACAACAACAACGTGTTTTGTATTTATTTGGGTTATCTTTGTCTAAAATTAAAATTTGTTTGATGATCTGAAATATTAAAAAGGGGCGGCGCGGTGACGGAATGGTTAGCACTGTGGCAGCACAGCAACTCACCCTTGGCCGGGAGATCCTGGGTTTGATCCCAGCGCCCGACCAACAGTGATCTGTGTGGAGTTTGCATGTTCTCCCCGTGTCTGCGTGGGTTTACTCCGAGATTTCTCCGGTTTCCTCCCACATGCCAAAAACATGCAAGTTAAGTTAATTGGCATCAAACTGGGGATAGTCTGTCTCTCTGTGTTGGCCCTGCGATGGACTGGCGAACTGTCCAGGGTGTAGCCTGCCTCTCGCCCAAAGATGCTGGGATAGGCTTCAGCCCCGATGCGACCCGAAAAGGATTAAGCGGAAGAAGATGGATAGAAATGTGAAAAAAAAAATATATATAAGATATCAGGTAGCAGGCAAACACTTTTACACAGCACTGTATCACAAATCCTTTTCTACAGACCACAGGTATGATTTTGCTTTTCGTACTTATTTTTGTATTTCTGCAGCACAAACCTACCTCGTAAATGGTTAAATCACTTTTGATTACTTTCAGTAACTCAGTTAATTATTGCAGATTTGTCAGGTTATCTGTACAAGAAGGCCTACAAAAGCAAAGTTCATTCCAGAAGTTTGATGTGATATACTGCAGTGCACTCTGCAACTTGGCAGTCAGCTGCAGCAAAGGAAATTTATATTAGCGCCCAAGGGAACCGATACATAAACAGGGTTTTCCAACTTTGTCTATGAGAGTTTATCATAGTGCATCCTTCCCAGGGACCTGAATGAAACTACTTACATTTAGTCCTCAGCCTGGACACCTTGAAGATTGTGGAACTCAAAGAAAACCTGCGTGTGACTTGAAAATCCTCCTCCTTGAATTCAGGACACTTGACTTTTTCTTTCTTTCTTTCTTTTTAATGTGTGTGTGGTATTATAGGCACAGATCAATCACAGCAGGTAACCTTCAGGTAACATTGGTAAAGATTATCTTCTCTAAATAAACAAGAAGCATTTCGACCAGACCTCACGAAAAAATACGTCAGCCACAGGTGCATATTTCTGTCACCTTTTTTCTCTTTATTGTAAATGCACACTTATCCACTCTTAATATGTACCTGCAAGAGGGAAAATGTCTGTTCATCCTCGTTGAAATGGAAAACAAAAACGCACTGAACTCCCCCAAGAATCAAAACTCCCCTCGTCCACCCAGTATCAGCTAGTCAAAAATAAAAAAAAAGAAGAAGAAAAAAAAAGGAAAAACAACATCCAAAAAATACATGACACTGCCACCAGCAAAAGTATAATGGAATCGGGGAAAAACAGAAAAAAAATACAACAAACCTGTCAGCTCAGCTGCAAGAAAAGTAGCACGTTAAAATGCCATCGGGGTTTTAAAAATGATTCCCTTCTTTAGAAAAGAAAAGAGGCACAAAGTAAAAGCAAAGGATCGCATCGGTGGAATCCACCGAGACATCAAAATCACAAAACTCGAAGGCAACAAGCAACACTGCAAAATGCAAACCAAAGCACAGCAACAGCAAAAGTCGACAGAAACAAAAAAAATGCAAAAATGTTTCAAAACCAACAATAAGATGTGTGGAAAAATCCCAATACTGACAAAACCAGCTCGGGTTTTCGACCCTCGGACCAAAACTGCAAGCAAGTCAAGGCTCCCCCAAGCCCCGATAAGGCACCCGTTCACCCTCCTGGCACCCTGGATCAGAATAACTGCATGCTAAAAACTTGAAGCCTGGACGTTGAGGGCAAAAACCGCTCCAAACCACCATGTCAACGCTCAATTCAAACACCAGCAAAAGGAGGAAAAATAAAAAAGAAGGAGGGGCAATTAAAAAGACAAAAAATGCTTACAAAAAAGCCATTGGAAATGTACTCACCGAGCGGGAGTAAAATGTTGCAATAAAAATGTGATATGGCTCAAAATACAGTATGGCGGTGCGAGGCGAAATGCTGTGCCTTTTTCTCTAGATCTCAGCCTCCACTTCTGTCATGTGACTCATTCAGCCCCGACTTCCAGCAATGAGAGACCAGTGTTGAACAGCTGATGCCGAATGCTCTCCTCACGGCTCGGCTTCCTCCAAAAGTAAAAAAGAGGTAGTCCTTATCATCCCACAGTTATGACTGAGCTGCTTGTGTGTCTCTGTTTTTTCTTTTCCTTTTCTCCCCCCTTGTTTGCCTTCCCCCCCCCCCTCTTTCTTCCTGTTTTAAAGATGCAGATCTCACAGGGTGTCAGCGCCACGCCACGATCCCACACGCTTTGTTTTCATTCATAGGGATGCGTGGACTTGCGTGAACGGCGCGCTCCTGTCTCTCCCAGGAGGGATAAGATAACAGGCGTGCGTGTGCATGAGTGTACCAGGGGTGCGGGAGGGGGGTGGGGGAGTGTTTGCTCGGAACACTTACAAATGCACGTTAGAGGCGTGCAGTCCGGTCCTTGATGCTTAAAGTGTGCAAAGTCCCGCATCCGCAACAAGCGCCACGCAATACCTCACGGTAGAAGGTGACGGCGCTGTCCGTGGTGCTGAAATCTGCCGCTGTGCGCCTGATGCCGACACGGTGCAAATGCGTTGTAGCCGGCGCCGCCGGCTCTGTCCGTGGTGCCGAAACGCCGTGCACAGGCTGGGGCTGCTCATTTTATTCTAGAAGAGGCATTATCAGCAGCCGGGGAGCGCTGGAACACCCGGGTTAAGCTTAATATCTGTGTGCAGGTATTCATTGTTTTTAACATGCCATAGAACAGGACGCGACCAAAACACCTCCCTCTCCAGGAGGCACCCGGTCAATTGCTTGAAAAACCTCCGCGGGCACCTTTTTTTTTTTGATAGAAATCGCTGCTGCAATTATCACAGCACATACCGGATATAATTATTGTTAAAGGGGATGGAACAGGAACTCAGCTATACTTGTTGAAGACACAGAATTCTCCTGCCTTTGCAAATTAAATAAAGGAATGCGGCACTTAAAAATGCCTTGTTCTCTCACGGCTCAGGCTGGGCCAGATATTAAGCCTTCAGTTCCTGTGTCTCACAGTGATATGAAAAAATGTGGCCACCCGCTGACAAATTGCACTTTTTTCATTGAAAAGATGTGGGCACAGTCTTTGTGGGATATGTAAAAACTGTCACTATAACCAGCAAACAGTAATGCAAAGTTACTTTTTATTACATAAATTGAAAACATAGATAGATAGATAGATAGATAGATGTGGTGGTTCCGGGTGAGCACCGCCTATCACACCAGTGCCTGCCACCCAGCCACTGAGTGTGCTTTCCCAGCCTATGACTTCCTGTGTGGGATTCCGCTCCCACCCTCCGGGTACATGAACATTCAAGTAAGAACTCTGCTTGCTTACTGGACCTCTTGCCCTTCACCTTCACCTAAAGTGATGACTCTGAATAATATTCAGCCCTTTAAAGAGACTCTAACCACAGAACTCTCCTTAGCCCATGACATAGGGGTTGAAAACCCTCACTTTGCACTGTCTCCCAATGATACATGTAAGCATCATACACACCAATTATCTGGGTATGCTACAGACTTAATTAATTAAATATACCAATTAAAAAAAAATAACCAAAATATAGTATTTGTCAAGGTATGGCAAAATTCATGTATGCTATTTTTGGGTCATATGTTTTTATTGTTTTTCCATGTAATGCGTCCTTTTTTTCTGGAATTTTAGGGATCTCTGTTGCTTTTAATGTGCTTCTAAGTATAATATGATCTCAGATACTAACAAATTAAAAAGACATCTGCCCATCCCTTCCTATGGTGCTAAAGGGGAGGAAATAAGATAAGATAAGATAAGATAAGAAAAGATAAGCCTTTATTAGTCCCACAGTGGGGAAATTCCAGGATTACAGCAGCAAAGGGACAGCAGCACTCAGAGCAATAGTTAATAAGATAATAAGAACTGGTTAGCCAAAGCAGTAAATGAATATACATATGTACACAGATATATACACAGTGCAGGATCATTGCAGCTAGATTGAATCAACAGCATTAAGGTGTGTTAAGTTATCCTGCAGAATATGAATATCTACCCAGACAGTATATTTCACATTTGAATCAGCAGTGTTGTTGCCACCTTCAGTAATGATTGTTAGTGTCCCAGTTGTGTATTGGAGGGAACAAAATCTATTGTGCAAAGTTGTTGCATGTAGTACATTCAATACAACCTGTACAAGCAGCCCTGCTTAGGTTATAAAGTCTGACAGCCATAGATAAGATAAGATAAGATAAGATAAGCCTTTATTAGTCCCACAATGGGGAAATTCCAGGATTGCAACAGCACAGGGATAGCAACACTCAGAGCAACAATCAGAAGGCAAGAAAAAACAAGAGCAGCGAGTATACATATGTACACACACACACACACACACACACATATATATATATATATATATATATATATATATATATACAGTATATATATATATATATATATATACAGACACACAGTGCGGAGCATTGTAGCTAGATGGGATAAATATATGAGTATATAAACACACAGTGTGGAGTATTGTCGTCGTCGGCCTCCGTCGGTCTATGATGACCATGGAGGAGAATCCTAAATGTCTACTCTGCTGGAACAGCACCGCCTGTGGCTGAACAGGCCGATGCGCACCGGTGTTCTACCTTCCAGTGTTGGGCGTTGGTAGGATCCAAGCCTGGGCAGGAAGATATGGAGGACAAGATGTCCTATAGTTTGGCACCAGCGCCGTCGCAGGAGCTGCCAGAACGATGTTGAGCACAACAGAGAACTGCCTTAGGGGCTCCGACTCCGGATTTTTCCTCAGGGTTGACTCCCGAAGCCTTTCCCGTGACCGGGTGTGCCACAAGGCAGCGGAGGTTTGAAATCAGGGTTTACCTTCCCCTAGATGGGCTGCCTTCCCAGGTTGACGAGCTACCATCTACCCGAAGCATCTGGTTTTAAGGTGCCAGAGATCCGCCCTCGCCCCTTCTCCTATCAGTAAAAGCAGTTCCGCCGGGCTTAGAGACTAAACCACACCGGCAGGCTAGGAGTTGGACTTAGTTGTCAGAGGCTTTTCGAGATGCACGCTGTAAGGAGCATTTTATGAGCACTGGGAGCTTAACCCCAGTGCCGCTCCTGGCTATGACAACCTTGGAACTGCTGAGCATTGTAGCTAGATGGAATAAATATGTAAATATATAAACACACACAGTGTGGAGCATTGTAGCTAGATGGAATGAAACAGCACAACCGTCTACTTAGTTATCCTACATGGTATGATTATGTACCCATACATATTCTCACCCTCCATAGCGACCGGTATTTTCCTAGTTGTATACCGGAGGGGACCATTGTGTAAGTCTATTGCGTCTTTTGCATTCAATATTATTAGGTTGTCACGTCTTTTTGCTATCTCTGCAAGCAGCCCTGCTTAGGTTGTACAGTCTGACAGCCGTAGGTAGGAAGGACCTGCGAAACCTCTCAGTTGTGCACCTAGGATGATGTAGTCTACTGCTAAATGAGCTCCTCAGTGCATTCAGTATGTCCTGCATAGGGTGGGACTCGGACTCCAGCAGAGATGACAGTTTAGCCACCGTCCTTCTCTCTCCTATCTCCTCCACCGGATCAAGGCACTGCCCCAGGACAGAGCTAGTTTTCTTAGTCAGTTTGTTCAGTCTCTTCCTATCGGCTGCAGTAATGCCACTGCCCCAGCAGACCACTCCAAAAGTAATGGCTGATGCCACCACCGTGTCATAGAATGTCTTCAGCAGTGCCCCTTGTACACCAAAAGACCTGAGTCTCCTCAGTAGGAACAGCCTGTGCTGTCCCTTCTTGTAGAGTGCGTCAGTATTGTGTGACCAGTCTAGTTTATTGTTCAGATGAACACCCAGGTACTTGTAGGATGTCATCATCTCGATGTCTGTTCCCAGTATATTTACTGGTGCTGTGAGGGGTTGTCCTTGCCTGTGGCAGTCCACCACCAGCTCCTTAGTTTTCCTCGCATTGATCTGGAGGCAGTTCCAATGGCACCAGTCCACGAAGTCCTGGATAAGCCCTCTGTACTCAGCTTCATCTCCGTTGGAGATGAGGCCAACGATCGCAGAGTCATCAGAGAACTTCTGTAGATGGCAGTGTGTTGTGCTGTGTGAGAAGTCCGCAGTATAAAGGGTGAACAGGAAGGGAGCCAAAACCATTCCCTGGGGGGCCCCCGTGCTACCGATGATCGTGTCGAACACACAGTCCCGGGTTCTCACAAACTGAGGCTGGTTTGTGAGGTAGTCCAGGATCCATGATGACAGGTGCTGGTCCACCTCTGCGCACAGCAGCTTGTCCTTCAGGATCATTGGTTGGATGGTGTTGAAGGCACTGGAGAAGTCAAAGAACATGATCCTCACCGCGTTCCCGGGCTTCTCCAGGTGGGACAGAGAACGGTGAAGGAGGAAGATCACTGCATCCTCAGTGCATCCTACAGCCCATTAGAGTGTCCATTGCCTCCTCAGACCATAACTTCACTGTGCGCATGGCCGGAGGTTGTCTGTGCACTAGGGGTTTGTACACCGGCCGGAGATGAACCAAGTTGTGATCCAATCTCCCGAGTGGGGGGAGTTGTGAGGAGGTGTATGCCTCCTTAGTGTTTGCGTAGAATAGGTAGGAAGGACCTGCGGAACCTCTCCATCGAGCATCGAGGATGGCACAGCCTACCACTAAATGAGCTCCTCAGTGCATTCAGTGTGTCTTGCATGGGGTGGGACTAGGACTCCAGCAGAGATGACAGCTTAGCCATCATCCTCCTCTCTCCTATCTCCTCCACTGGGTCGAGGCGTCGCCCCAGAACAGAGCTATCTTTTTTGATCAGCCTGTTCAGTCTCTTTCTGTCGGCTACCATGATGCCACTGCCCCAGCAGACCACTCCCAATGTGATGGCTGATGTCACCACTGAATTGTAGAAGGTCTTCAGGAGTGCCCCTTGCACTACAAAAGACCTGAGTCTCCTCAGGAGGAATAGCCTGTGCTGTCCCTTCTTGTAGAGCGCATTGGTGTTGTGTGACCAGTCCAGTTTATTGTTCAGGTGAACACCCAGGTACTTGTAAGATGTCACCATCTCATTGTGTGTTCCCTGGATGTTTATTGGTGCTGTGGGTGTTGTCCTCGCCTGCAGCAGTCCATCACCAGTTCCTTAGTTTTCCTTGCATTGATCTGGAGTCAGTTCCGTAGGCACCAGTTCATGAAGTCCTGGATAAGTCCTCTGTACTCAGTGCCATCCCAATCAGAGATGAGGCCGACGATCGCAGAGTCATCAGAGAACTTCTGTAGATGGCAGTGTGGTGTGTTGTGTGAAAAGTCAGCAGTGTAGACGGTGAACAGGAATGGAAGCCAGAACTGTCCCCTGGGGGGCCCCCGTACTGCAGATGATGGTATCAGACACACAGCCTTGGGTTCTCATAAACGGCTGTCTGTGAGGTAGTCCAGGATCCATGATGACAGGTGCTGGTCCACCCCTGTGCACAGCATCTTGTCCCTCAGGATCACTGGTTGGATGGTGTTGAAAACACTAGAGAAATCAAAGAACATGATCCTCACAGTCCTCCCAGGCTTCTCCAGGTGGGGCAGGGAACGTTGTATAAGAAAGATCACTGCATCCTGCACCCCGGTGCCGTGCTGGTAGGCAAACTGAAGTGGATCCATCGCTGGTCCCACCAGGGGGTGGAGATGGGTGAGGAGCAGCCTCTCCAGGGTCTTCATTAGGTGTGATGTGAAGGCCACTGGTCTGTAGCTGTTCAGGTCCTTGGGGTGAGGGGTCTTCAGTACGGGTACCACACAGGGTGTTTTCCACAGCTGTGGTACCCTCCCCAGCTTCAGGCTCAGACTGAAGATGTGCTCCATGATTCCGCACAGCTGGTCTGCACAGGAATTGAGGAGCTTCAAGCTGATGCTGTCCGGACCTGCAGCCTTCCTCGCCTTGATCTTCTTCAGCTCAGCTCTGACCTGGGTCTTTGTAAGGGTCAGGTTGGGGCGGGTGGGGGGCTGTGTGCTGCGAGGGGGGGTGTTGGATCTGTCGGGGGGGGGGCAGCGGGGAGGTGGGGAGAAGGCCATGGACAGAGGGATTAGATAAAAGTGGAGGAAGCAGTGGTTGGTGGGCAGGTGGAGAAGAGGGCGGTTGGTCAAACCTGTTATGAAACAGGCTTGACTAGATAATGCAGATTATCAGTGCCAAACAAGTTTTATCTTTTTGTCCAAGCTAAGCTAAGCTTAATGGAAGTAGAAATAATGCCCAGAATATTGTATATCACTCACCACAAGTTCTATCTATCTATCTATCTATCTATCTATCTAGAGACCAAGATAAATCATTTCAAACCTTTTTCCACCATTAATGTGGCCTATAACCTGTACAGCCCGGGGCAGCACGGTGGTGCAGTAGTTAGCACTGTGGCAGCACAGCAAATCACCCTTGGTCATGGCATCTCGAGTTCAATCCCACCCCCTGACCAACGGTGATCTTTCAGTGTGGAGTCAGCATGTTCTCCCCGTCTCTGCATGGGTTTACTCCGGGATTTCTCTGGTTTCCTCCCACAGGGGCCAAAAACATGCAGCACCACCCACTGTATCTATCTGATATCTAAAATATTTATCAAAGTTTTTAATGATCTTAGTCAGTTTTTTTTTTTTTTTGCATTGCAGGGCAGTATATACATTTGCACTGAAGGGCAGTGGACTTATTGATAGTGTGCTGAAGATACATCTGGCAAACTATCAATAAGTCGACCTTCCATGAGCCTTGGTCATATTAATGTTTTTTCTCCTCCACATTGTTGCTACCTACCGACACATCATTTCTACAACATTTATTTAGTGCCTTGGAGTAAATATTGCAGTGAATTGATGTTGTCTAATAAAAATTAACCAAATTAATAATCACAACTGCTATCTAACTCTGCTGTGTTTTTAAATCACTACAAAAAAACCTAGAATGGTTCTTATGGCTATATAATATTGCAACCATAACATGTTGAAACACCATCTGATTTTCACCCATATCCTGTTTTTTTTTTTCCTCCTCTCTCTCTACTATCCCTCTTGCTCTCCCCATCTTATCCCCTATCATTTCTGACACACATTGATGATGGTGATGATGACTGCTGGGTGAGCCATGAAGCACCTGTTTTATTTATAGGGAGCGAACGAGTGGATGGTTTTCTGAGAGTGATGTTGGATATTCTTAATATAACTCAGATCCATCCATGTTCTTGAAACAGCGTGAGTAGGATGGAAGGATAAATGGATGTTGGGATTACTCTATTTTAACATCACTGAGCGTTGTCCGTGGTGTTGAACCTGACTTGGTGTAGCAGATTGGGGCCACACACATATGAGGACCATCCGTGGTTCTGAAACCTGTGCACTTTCATTCTGCCCTTCTGTTTAGGTGGGATATCGAGGTAGATGCTGCATGCATCAATGCTAAATTTTTAGTTATTCATTCATGTTTTTAAAAGCCTCCGTACAGGTGACTCTGGCGATAGGCTTTACTGGCATTCTGGATTCACAGTACCTACAGTACACGACAACCTGCAAGCACCCACTCTTCTTCTCTTCCCCTTTCATTTGTTAAGTAAGCATACCTGAGGAATGTAGGTTATTGCTGATTATGCCAGACAGGGAAGTAATAATGTGTTATTGATGCATTAGCATCTGACTGCAGCTGTCAGACAGAATTCAGCACAAGTTCATGTAACGCACAGAGCTGGAGACAACTGTCACCATTCATTCATCGTAACTGGGGTTGGTGCACTGTTTTCACCTTAAGCACTGTCTAATTTAATTCACAATTCAGATCACACCGAATCTTTTGAGAGACAGAGTTAAAAATGACTTGACAATACATTGTGCGTCCAAGATATGTGATCAAGCGTTCCTTGAAGCAAATTCTAGCACTTTTGTCACTGAGCGTTTTTACCTCATCCTCCACTTTTGCCACTTTTAGGTTGCTTCGACAACACACTGTACAGCACTGTTTTTTTTCTTTTGGTGTGACATGTCAACGGCGTCATAGCATATTGGTCAGTAGGTGAATAAACTAAAAGTGACGGTCAGCATGTTGCTGTACAGGCCATGTCACACCATAATTATCAGTGCCGTGGGGAGCTCATGACCTAATTCACTGCAAATGAGGTGATTTGGAAAAGATACTCAGGTCTGATTTAAGAACCGGGTGGTAAATACGTAGATTGGTTCCAACACGTGGGCAGAGCAGAGGTGAAAAAGAAAATGAACCAATTAAACGGCAGCCAACTTAATACCTTCTAATCCATTACCACACTCTATAATAACCTATGACTAATGCATGACATAGTTATTGAAGCATTGCTATTAACAGTCATCATTCAGTCATTTGGCTTAAATGTGCCCATCTTTTGTCAGATTAAAGGGCTAGTTTGTACAAAAATATGTTTTTTTTTTCTCTTTTGGCTTGAAGTGCTATTCATTTCAGTTGGTTTGATATGGAGAAACTTGAGATCTTCATATAGGATATTTACATTAGTACATGGGCAGCTCAGTGGAACAGTGGTTAGCACTGTGGCAGCACAGCCAGAAGGTCATGGGTTCAGTCCCACCCCTGACCATCAGTGACCCTTCTGTGTGGAGTTTGCACGTTCTCCCTGTGTCTGCGTGGGTTTTCTCTGGTTTTCTACCACAGGCCAAAGACATGCAGGTTAGGATAATTGGCATCAGCTGGGCATTCTAAATTGTCCTTAGGTATGAATGTGAGAGTGAAAGGTTTTCTGTCTCTCTGTGTTGGTCCTGCGATGGACTGGCGATCTGTCCATGGTGTACCCTGCCTCTCGCCCAATGAAGATGAATGAACATTAGCACCTTGTTTTTTATCCAGCAGTCCTAGGACCCCTGGAGGGCCTTAAGACAATGATCAGGGGTCCTTGGGAAATTGTCTAATCTCACTTCTCAACTGGTCTAAAAAAACTGCAAATACTTTGCCATTGTTGTGCATGGGTGCTTGTAGTAGCTCTTCCATGTCAGTAGGTGGAAATATGAATGGAATTATAATAGGTACTGTCTTCTTCCTCTTTGTGTGTTTTATGGGGAGGTTAATGACCTTGTTAAGATGTGCTAGAGGTCAAGGTGACTAGATGAAAAACGGCGATGGATAAATATTTGAAGAGGAAAGATTCAGACTCTGAAGTGGGCCCTAGACAAAATTCTGACCCAGGTGTAGGGTCGAGCGCTTGTCAAAAGAAGGGTAAAATGGTAAAGGCAAGGCAGTATAGCAAAAGTTACCTTTCCTTTGCATTTACTTTCACCAGGATCTCAGTGCTCCGTGACTGTTATGCTTACATATGCTTATGCAACATACATTACATCCATATGCTTACATAACAGGCTACAATATGTCATTTTGTGACGTTACTGGTTGGTGGTGATTCTTTCAATGTTAAAAGGGTTCCTTTCCTCAAAAAAGGTTGAAAAACACTGTACTAGTGCATTCATACTGAAAAGTATGACAATGTGAAGTATGTTTGAAATGTTTTTTTGTCTTGTCTTTCGTCACTGCATCAAATTTTGAGGTAATTGAGAATCACAAATAATCAACTACAAATAAGTAGCTGTGAAATATTCACCCACTAGTCTATCGACAAGTAAGATAACATTCACCGATGGCAGTGGCTGATATTTAGCCTTTGCGTCCCAGTTGTGCGGCATTGATTTTGCCCCAGAATGGACAACAGTAGGCTACAGTTGCAAATTTAGAAAACACTCTCAAACAGTCTAATGCACATTTCTCGGTCTCTCAGATATTAAAGAAAAGATGAAAGAGAAAAGAAACAACTAGTATCACCTATCAGTGATTGACCAAGCTATTATTTTCAACACAAGTATCAATATTGGGCCAAAATTTCACAATTGGTACATCCCCACATACAAGTTTAAATCAGTAACATTTTGGCTAGAAATTCCAACAGTGCTTAAAGCTGGAATATTGTTAGTAGTAGTTAGTAGTTTTTGTGTAATTCTGCTAGCAGACAGACACACAGTAAAACAAAAAACAAATGCCAGTAAAAACATTATCTTCTTGGCAGAGGTAATAAAAAATTCTCATCTCAAGTAGTACATTCCTAACATCAGAGGCCAGTTTACTGCTGTTGCAGTGTTTACTAATCCACAGTTGATAATATACTGTATCTTGCATTATTTTGTTTTGTTATAGTTTTGCTGTGATGGTACATCAAACCATTACCAATAGCTTGGTTAGGCGATCGGAGTCGGTCAGTCTAACTGCATTACAGCTCACCTCGGTGGGGAGAGGCTGACATGCATAAACTAACCTGGTGCTAGCTTAACTGTGAATCTGGCCAGTTTTGATCGCTATTTTTGATAAATTCTACCCCCCCCCCCCCCACTGGAATCCTTGTTTATCTACCAACATCTGACCATATAGTTCTTTGACATTATTTTAGCTTATTTTCTTGTAGTATTATCTCTAAACAAGACCAAAGGTGTCTGGCTGACATTAGTAGCTCAACCATTCACTCATTCATGAATGATTCTGCGCTTATTATATTTCATGGACCAGTAATATCCTACTGAAACCACACACCCCTGTCCACCAGTGATGCATTATTTCATTCATTCTTTATGAGGAATTTATGCTTAGTTGGCTCATGGTCGCAACCTGAGCTAGGAACATTAACAGTAGTGATGAAAGCGTCAGGATGGCGTTAACTGCAGTTCTTTGGCCTTTAAAGAGACATGCACGGAAGTGAGCCATTCTGCGGAAGGCTACAAAAGAAGATTCATATATGATGCTGCAATACTTGAACAGTTAAAGCCAATTTGATCACAATATGTCACAAACATTTCACACTAGACTACAGGAACTGTCAACATGTGGAAAAAACTGCAGTAAATGAGACATCTATAGGAAAACAGTGCAGTTTGCAGTGTTAAATATATGTAGAATTCAACTGAGTCATATATATGTGACAATAAATGGCGATATTGTCATGTTTACCGTAACATACACTCAGTTTTCTGCTCTGTGATGTTATGAATCATGCCGCTGCATGTGAGAGACACTTGCAAGGTTGTGACCTTCATGAATATTTCACATCACAGCCATTAATCATCTTGTCCCTCTGACAGGATTGTGCGCTCGGTCAAAAAAGTCAAAGAGATTAAAAAAAAACAGATTTTTAAATTTAATTATTCAGCAAACAAACAACTTGCGTCTCTGTACATCAGTCATTGGCAGTTTTATAAATAAATAGAAAATGAAGTTAAGCAGAATAATAATTCATTACCAAGCATGAAATACCCATCGGTATGGCACAGTCAGTGCAAAGACCACACATTGCCCATGGCCATAAACATTCAATCAGAGGCAGACCTCAAAACATTGGGGCTTTTGGGTCTTGTGGTTCTTCTCGAGGTACATTAATCAATAGTTGTTGATACATTATTTATAGGATGTATGCAACATCCAGCAACATTGAAAGAAAGCTTTGATTTTTTGCCTGCTTTATTTTTCTTCAGTTTTGTTACAAAGCTACCTCTTGTTATGGGAAACTGTTAGGGACCGATATTCACATACCCTCTCAAAAAGACATATGATACTTTTATTGTATTTCCCATCTGGCATTTTGGGTTGAATGGGGTGAAATTTCTATAATGTGGTCATGAAGTACACACCTGAGGTCCACTTCAGTGTGTGGAAGTCATCAGCAGGATGGTCCTGAAGCAATGCAGAGGGAGGGAAAATGCTGAGTGAATACATACAGTATGTCCCTTGGTAAAGGAGGATTTGTGTTATTTAATTCCCAATTTATCCAAGGGTAGGTTGAAACTGTAGGATATTTTGATTAAAACTAAAAGGAGTGTACACACAGAACTGTAAGGGAATCGAATACTCATTAGCATAAATGCAGTCCATTTTCCATGGACTGAGAGGAACCAAACTTGGCACAGTTGTTAGTCTTTCTTTACATATGCACCACCAAGGGTCACACACTTCTTCCATCGCTTTATGCAGCTGTGGAGACCTCACAGCTCCTCACTGTGGAAGTCTGCAGGCTGCGTCAGAAGCCCCAACTTGACCTTGAAAATCAGCATTTCATCATCTTGGAAGTGCTTGGCCTTCAAAAATAACTTCATGATGGGATAGAGCTGTAAGTCAGATGGTGCAGGAGAGTCCAGGAGGGTGAGGAAGGATTTCATAGCCGCAGGACTGTGCTTCTATCTGGGCAGCATGTGAGTTGTTAATGGGGGTGTTGTCTTGCAGGAGGAGGACACCTTTGGTCAGTATGCTACACCTCTTGGTTTTGATGGCCTTCCGCAATTTTTGCAGCAGTGAAGCATAGTAAGTCCCAGTAATTGTGGTACCCTTGGCCAGGAAATCCATCATTAATACTCCATACTTGTCGTAAAACACCGTGAGCATGACCTTGCCTGTGAGTCATAATGCTTCCATTCTGGATCATAGATATGGACCTATGATTCATCTTGTGTGATTAGCCTGTTGGCTAAAAGCCTGGAAGCATGTGACTCAATTCTTGCTTCTGGAAAGGTGCGAGCAACCAGGGAATTCATTGTGCAGACAACTTCTGCATGTGCAAATGGTCATGGAGGACTTTTTCCTACAGACCTCACACTGATCATGGCATCTTGGCCCAGTTGCTGAAATGTTTTGTGGCGATTCCCCAAAATGGTGGCCTCCACATGCCAGTGATGTCTTCATCAGTGGTGCATTGTGATCGCTTGGGAATGGGTGTCGTTTCAACCAATACCCGACAACACTTGAACTGTCGATGCCACAGTGCTTGAGTGCGTTATACAATGGGGCATCCTGCCAATAAGTGTCTTTCTTCTAATCGAACGTCTCCCGTGGTGCACAGGCTCTCAAGTACAGGAACCTGATGACCGCTCTGCATTCAAATGGCTCCATAATCACACCTTACTCCACCTTAGCGCCTGTAAAAGAAAAACTCTCAAGTTCAGAGCTGTAAATGACCACATCACCTATAGAGATATGTATCATTAAACGTGTGATTCTGGCATCCTACAATAACCAGAAGTGGGTCAGGGGAAATCTTTAATGAGCAGGCCCTCACACATTTACAAATCTACAGCTTGAGGTGGAAGGATTATATCAGTTGATTCAGCATGAAAATATTCTTGAAAGCCTTTTCACATTGATTGCATTTGCTAGCAGCAGCACTGGTTCACATTTTCCTTTTTTTTACCAACCATTTTTACCTTTACTTATGTGTATTTAAAGGAGGGAAATGTGGTTGTGTGGGTTGGATTACTGGAGTTTTTCTTTTTTGTGGCTTACAACTCTCAAGTGAATGCATTTCCCCTTTGTTTATGTGGCACATTCATTTTCATTCCTCCCCTTCTCCCTGTCAGTGGCTGTCCAAGCTGACTGACCCACATCACCCTTTTGGGAAGGCTTACTGACATGAATCATAGCCGCCCTGGAGAGGCTCCTTATGTTTGACTCCTCCACACCCATGCATACTGAGAACCATCAGCCTTTAGTACCAAAAGAGTGAGAATTTTTGAAGTTTTTCCCCCCTACATTACTGTAAATTACACAGTAAATACCTGGTTCAAAATGGGGGGGGGCGGGGCAGGGTGAACACAGAAAAAAGTCTCTTTTTTAACCTTTACTTATCCTGTAATTTGTTGGCTGTTCTATGAAGTGCTGCCAGAGTTTTCATTTTAGGGCCACTCTTTCATTTGTATGAATTAATTAGGGGCCTATAAAGCTAATCTGCTATTATATAAAACCTCAAAATATGTTTCCCTTTTTCTCTCACAGCTATTCACTATTGCTGTGGCAATATTGCTAATTAGCTCACTCTTTAGCATTTATTGTCACTGATGGGATTTGCCATTTTTGCAGAGTATCTAAACACCCACATACATACTCGGGGGAGTCATGGGAAACAATGTGCCCATGTAAGCCGCTGATTTGCTGTTTTAATTTTCTAACTGATATGAGCCTCGCGTAGGGTACCGTCCTGGCCACATTAGAGCTGTTTGAGAGGGAATGGAGCATTTTTAACTGTCAGAGCTTCACATTTTGAACTTTCATCCAGGCAGATTTTTATCGAGAAGCTGACAAAGAAAATGCAGCAGATCCGTCTTTGCTGAAAAATGAACACTGACAACAACTGTTAATCACAGATCTGTCCAAAGAAAACAACAGCTTTCCTAAAATAATAATGATACTAATGATGATGCATTTCATGTATTTGTTCCATTTTAACATTTTGCAAGAATATGGTCACTATTGCCAAGTCTCCCTTGAAAAAGGCTTCCTGGTAAAATAAAGGTAAAATTAATATATAGAAAGCAAAAAAAAGTGCAGGCTTTATTCTTATATTTACTGTTTCAGTGGTGGTGACCATATTCAATAGAAATGCTGAAATATTTATTTTTTATTTTGCATTTTATTGTGTTAAAATTGTATTTTGATGATATTCTGGATTTTAAATCTCTGAGTTAAAACATTTTAAACTTGAATGAGTTTCAACTTCATCTGGCATAAAGGAGCTTCAGTGTCACTGTTAAAAGCCAACACTGGATCATGCTACACGTGCAGGGGTATTTTTCAACACAGTTTCAGCTTATTCATTATTTGACTGTAGCTTAGAAAATCACAACAGATATGATCTCATGGTGGGTCGTTGTGGGTTATTCTAAATTACACATCAGTTATGTCATGGATCTGGGTGAGCGCTGTACAATGTATCTGTTCTAACTCTATAGACAATATTTTGATAATCTAGTCTGAAGCCATCTGTCAGAAAAGCAGGGCGCATCTGTGGGCATTTCCAAGTTCATTTCACTATTACAGCAAAAATGAATGTTGTGCCAGGTGTAAAGTGCAAAGAGGTTGTCCTAATGCTCGTAATTATTCAGAAGTGTGTTTATGCATAATCAAGGATGGGCAACCACTATGTGCCATGGAGAGTCATTCCACTGCAGGTTTTCTGTTCCACCCAGTCTCTTCAGCAGTTGCTTTCTCGAATTAGCAATTCTTGAAGCTCATCCATGCAAACACCTGCTGAAGAGACTGAGTAGAACAGAAAATCTGCAGTGGAATGGCCCTCACTGCCCATCTCTGATGCATATCGTCTTATTATAATTAATATGATGGGCGATTAGATTAGAACTATTCCAACTCTGTCCACTAAGATAACCAAGTTTAATTCAGGCAAGGAGGACACTTACCAACGGTAAGTTTGCAAGTTTATTACAACAGTGAGCAAGAACCCAAAATAGAAGAACCAAAAAACTTACTGAAGATGCCGGGGAACACCTGGGGAGGAAAACACAGATGAAGGATCACGTCTGGACGCAAGACTGCTACAGTGAGACAACTGCAGTGGTCTGCTTAAATAGAGCTGTGCAAATTGACAACAGGTGTGAGTGCATGAGTGAAAACGTATTCAATTGACAGGTAACAGCTGTGCAGCCCGCAAGACAATTTGACAGCGGAGGCTGCACAGCACTGTCCAAAAAAAAGTACAGACCGCAACAAAATGATACAACTCCAAAAATAAACAGATAAAATACAACAGATCCAGGAAATAAGGAAACAAACAAACAGAAAAAGACTTACTCCAACTAGAGACTGGGCACGGCTGCCACCTGTGCCCAGGATCATGACAAGTTGGGATACCTGTTTCAGACAGAAATACTTGCATTCTACGGACAATGCACTAGTTAGCTAAACAAACAAATCATAATCTGCTGTTGCTTATTACTGTCAACTTGTAAACTGCATTTCTGGGACCTTTGTATAAAAGCAACATAACACTCAAAGCCTTGCATGATATATAGCGCCACTTAGCCTGAGACATTATAACTATGACCAAATCATTTCAGTGCTATTCACTGATACCACATTCCCTCTTGTGTAGCACTGCTTATAAAGCTAATTTGTAATTTTGTTACAGAACATACTGTAGATAAACAAAAGGACATTATCACTTCAAATATGCACTGCTTTCTCCCAGAGAGCACACACATTTATGGGAATATTACTTTATTTGGTAAAAAAACATGATGTTTTTAGTGTTCTAATTGTTCAGTGTCAATATTAAGTTCAGTGTATCATTTCATGTTTAAAGTTTGTGCTGGGTGAGGATAGAAGTAGGTGGGTTTTATATTGATATCACTGACATCTACCTATTGATCATATCTACACTCACTGCCTAAAAAACACATTTCTGGAATTGTGGAGTGTAGGCTGTGTAGGTGTGGGAAGGTTAGTACTGCAGAACTTTCCAATTAACCCAAATATCTCTCTCCTCAAAGTCCTTTCATGTGAGATTGGGTGAAGATCAGTTCAAATAGTGGGAGTTACAAACTTGAGGTGGACCAAAAAAATAAGGGCATGCTCATCTCTGGGACACAGAGTCTTAACAGATATACCTTGAGAAAAACAGCAAAACCAGAAGTTTACATACTCTGCATTAAAAGACACCTAAGGTTTTTTTTTTTTTTTTTCTCTCTCTGTCTGACATTAAATCAGACTTAACTTTAACTGTTTTAGGTCAGTTAGGATTACCAAAATTATTTCTATTTGCTATATTTCTATTTGCTAAATCATTTTTTAAAGAAAATATGTTATTACTTTCTTCAAAGTCAGAGTTTACATACATTTCCTTAGTATTTGGGAGCATTGGCTTTAAACTGTATGACTTGGGTCAAATGTTATGAGCATCGTTTCACAAACCTCTCACAAGAGTGTTCTGGAATTTTGTTGCTTCCTTGCTTCCACTCAGCAAGGAAGAGTAATGGCGTCTTCCTTGCTGAGTGTCCTTTCAGCCCATGTCAGTACAAGACTTGTTTTATGTGGATAATGACACTCTTTTCCCAGCTTCAGCCACCATCTTCACAAGGTCTTTCGCTTTTCTTCTGGGGTTGATACGCACATTTGTGACCTGTGCTGGCAAAATGAGTCACTTTGAGGAAATTATCAAAACTGAGGTAATGTTTTTTCAATATTCTGTATTGAAAGACCTTCGAAATGATATTTAATTTGTAGAAAGTGCGCAAAAATAATAATTGTAATTTCCCAGTTTGGGATCAATAAAGTACATATATCTATCTATCTAAAACGGACCTGGAAAAAGGCAATTTGTTTATATTTTGGCTAGGTTTAAAACTCACATTCGATCGGTTGGGAGTTACATCTTTCGCTAAAACATATATATTTTTAGAAAGTATGATTTCTAAGCTTTACAATGATACCAGGCACTCACGGGGGTTTTCCTGGGACTTGCGGCTGACAAACAAAGAAAGAGTCATGATTTATGACTTCTCGTGCTTGGATCTCGTAGTGATGTGGTGCGCATTCCGACTCATTTTGCCAACATGGGTCAAATTTTGCAAGAAGACATGTTCATCTCTGGGATACAGAATCTGTCTCCTTCCTGAGTGGTATGATGGCTGGACATTCCCATGGTGTTTATACTTACAAAGAGTAATTGTTTGAACAGATGAACCTGGCACCTTCAGGCATCTGGAAATTGTACTAAAGGATGAACCAGACTTGTGGAGGTCAACAATTCTCTTCCTGATATCTTGGCTGATTACTTTTGATTTTCCTATGATGTTACACAAGGAAGCGGTGTGTTTGAGGTGTTCCTTAAAATACATCCATTGGTGGGCCTCCAATTAACTCAAATGTCACAAGTCTCCATCGGCCAGAAAAGTTTCCGTATTGTTTCATTGCTTCACAGAACAGAATACCAAAACCTCTTTTTCTTATTTATATAGTTTTGAGCAAACTGAAGCCAGCTTTTCAGGCCTATCAGCAGTATGTCTGGAGGATGAAGAATGAAGCATACACTGAAAAGATCACCATGCCTAAAGTGACGCGTGACAGTGGCTCAGTGATATTCTGGGGCTGCTTTGCTTCCTCTGGCACTGGAAACTTGCAGCATGTGGAGGGCAAGATGTATTCATTCATGTACCAGGAAATCCGGGGATAAAAATATCATGCTCTCTTTGGGGAGGCTGAAGCTTGGGCATCATTGGACCTTCCAACAGGACAATGATCCCAAGCATACCTCAAAGCCCACCAATGCTTGATTTCAGAAGAAGTCCTGGAAGACACTAGAGTGGCTGTCACAGTCACCTGATTTGAACCCCACTGAAAATATCTGGTGGGATTTGAAAAAGGTGGTTTGCAGCATGCAAACTTAAGAATATTACTGAACTGGAGGTCTTTGCCCAGGAGGAATGGGCTAAAATTCCTCTGGCTATGCATCACATTTGCAGCAGGTCATAACAGCGAAAGGATGCTCTACTACACTAAGTAAAAATGCTTGTCATGATGGGGTTTAATAATTGTGACCGGTGCTGGCAAAATGAGTTGCAATGAGGAAATTTTCAAAACTGAGGTAACGTTATTTTCATATTCTGTATTGAATGACCTTCAAAATGATATTTAATTTGTAGGAATTGCGTAAAAACGGACCAGAATAAGTATTGAACACATGAAGAAAAAGAGGTGCAAAAAGGCATAGAAAGCCAAGAAACCAGATCAAATCCATCAGAATTTAGGAAGCCATCCCATTCTCCATCAGTGCAAATTAATTTCAGATGGTTAAGTCCTGACTGCTAGCCTTTAAAAAGGTCTGTGAATATCAGATTGTCACATCACAAAGAACTCATGATGGGTAGAAGCAAAGAACTCTCTCTAGACCTTCGCAACCTTATTATTGTAAAACATAATGATAGCATTGGTTGCAAGTGCATTTCTAAATTGCTGAATGTTCCAGTAAGCACTGTTGGAGCCATCATTCGGAAGTGGAAAGAACATCATTTTACCATAAACCGGCCATGACCAGGAGCTCCTCGCAAGATTTCTGACAGAAAAGTCAAAAGAATTATCAGAAGAGTTATCCAAGAGCCAAAGACTACTCGTGGAGAGCTCCAGAAAGACCTGGAGTTAGCAGGTACTGCTGTTTCAAAGAAAACAATAATTAATGCACTCAACCAACATAGGCTCTATGCCCGCTCACCTCACAAGACTCCATTGCTGAAGAAAAAGTATGTTGAAGCTTGTTTAAAGTTTGCTGCACAACATTTGGGCAAGCCAGTAAAATACTGGGAACAAGCCGATTTTGTTTATATTTGGCTGGTTTGAAAACTCGCGTTCGAGCGGTCCTGAGTTATGTCTTCCACAAAAACATGTGTATTTTTAGAAAGTAGGAGTTTTAAGCTTTACAATGATACCAGGCACTGACAGGGGTTTTCCAGGGACTTGCTACCAGCAAACAAAGAAAGAATCATCATTTATGACTTCACGTGCCTGTAGATTGTAATTACCCGGTGTGCATTCCGACTCATTTTGTCAGCACAGGTCACAATTTTGAAACTGCAGTAGTCATTAAAAGTGGCATTTTGTGTTCAGTTTGGAGAAACCACTTGTAATATTAGTTGTGTTGAGCTGTTTAAATTGTTTTTGTTTGATCTGTTTATAGCAAGCAGCTGATAGTTTGTATATTTTACCAATAAACCTAATTTGTAGGGTGGGGGGTGTTAAATGATTTTGATTGCAACTGTAGTTAAAATAAAATCTCGTGCCTCATGTGTCAAGTGTCCATTCAATTATTATTATTATTTTTTATTTCTGGATCTGAGTGATGTCAGAAAGTAGGGATATTTTTTTAATGGACACAGCCAATAAAAACAAAGATTAGGATTGAACTTCCCACTTTAACTGAAATGATATTACAATGCAATCGCAAGTGAGACTGGCCAGCATAATAAACTCATAAACTTAAGTGCAACATCAAGTTTAATTGTTTGTACACTGCATTGACCATTTTGGTATCAGGGAAAAGTGAGCAAGGTCCAGTGTCTCATTATTTACAAAATCCTGCATATTGACTGCAGACATAGGTTACAGCAGTCACATTGTGAGATCATTATCCTTAATCACTCCCAGTCTAGCTTCAGTGGCAGGCCAACTTTAAGGTTCATTCATTGTCGGATCTTCCCTGGAAGGCATAGACAGTTTCTTCCTCGGTCATTTTTTCTCTGAGTAGACTTAAAGAAGAAAAAAATCACTAAATTAAATTTATTAAATTAGAAAGGCTTGTTTCAGTTAAAGAATGAATTGAGGAGATGCATCAAAGCCAACTATAAAATCAATAAGAATCGTTCCAAAAAATTACAATAGGGAGCTGGAAAAGGATATATAATTTAATGGAATAAGAGGATGAGTAACTGTCAAAGATGGCATTTTATCTTGTTGGTACTTTTGCATAATATGGCACACTTGCTTGTTTCACCTGCTACGCTGCTTGTCTGATAACTAGATGGTTCATTTAAAAATCTCATTTCATTGTGTTTCTTCCAGTGTGCTTTTCACATTTTTTGTTTGCTTTTGGGTCAAGTAATTTGAGAAATTGGCTGCAGAGACGTGCTGGTGATAGACTGAAAACATGATTATGATACCTCATGGTTGTAATTATAGCCAGCTGCACATTTCTCTTGACTGGCAAATGTTGACATTAGGGGCAAAAAATAGATTCTGGCTGAAACAACTCATGGTAAGGTTTCAAGATATGTTAGGTCATGACTGCTGGAATGAGATCAGTTGCCAAAAATTTTAAAATGTTTAATTTAAGCTTCAATAACCCCGTTTGAGTGCCACTTTGATTTATTACGTTTAAGGAAAGACATAATATGCAAGCTTGTTCTCAATCATGAAATGGTGCTGTATACAGCCTCCATCTTTGGCAGTGTATCAAAATACTACTATACGTGGCTTGAAAGACAATGGGTTGAATATATGTGAGAAATTACCACCACAGGCCGCGGGAAAAAAATGCGATCTGCTGATGAACTGTCCTTTCAAGACAAATTTTTCTTCAAAATTCTATTTGTAACTCTCAAACTATTTTTATTGATATTGGCCAGTGAGTGAATTCCAGCTCACTCTCTCCATTTCTTCTTCTTCTTCTTCTTTTAGATTTGATTGACGGTTGGCAACCAGCTTACAGGTACATTACCGCCACACACTCTATATACGTCTGTCTCCTCTCCATTTATTTCTGACAAGCTCTTTAACGCTACACAAACTGCTGACAGTTTTCATCCTTTCTCCAGAGCTAATAAGTCCAAAAGACAGTTTTTGTTTGCTTGTTGTTGTTTTTTTCCCGTTATTACATACTTAATGATTACAAATTGCCGAGTTTAAAGGGAACTGTGACCACCTCTTAGGGTAGTATCTCACCGAGCAGTGAAAGCTGAAAAATGTTGTGATTTTGTATTTGCTAACTTTTCTGAAGAACGTTCAGGGTTCACCTCACCAGACCGACTCTGACCGGCTAGCCAAGCTAATGCTAGCAGTTCAATATACCATCACAGTGAAAATGTAACAAAATAAGCCAGAATAACAAAAGATGCAGTGGGGGTGCGGGGGCACGGTGGGGGTTTCTCCACCCAGAGAAGATGATACCCAGAGGGGTATCAGACGGGACTGTTGGGTCTATGTGCCCCCCCAGGGAGAATGAGAGCTGCTGGAGCCATTGAGGGTAGAAGGGTGTAAGAGCGGCCCCGGAGTAATGTCATGTTAATGTGCCACACATTCCTTTGTTCAAACAACAATGTGTATGGTCGGAAGTTCCGGGTCTTGATGCATGGAAATAAAGAGATAAAAGTGGAATGCACAGAGACCTGGGAGCGCTGTTTGCTGTACTTCATGTTGGAGAAAGAATAAAGTTTCTGTGTTGTCTAGCTTGTTGCCTCTCTTGCCTCCTTTCTCCACAGGGGGAATAATTATTTGATCCCCTGCTGAATTTGTATGTTTACCCCCTTACAAAGAAATAAACAGTCCATAATTTTTATGGTAGGTTTATTTTAACAAAGAGAGACAGAAGATCAACAAAAAAATCCAGAAAAATGTTAAATAAGGGTAAAAATTAATTTTCATTTGATCCTCAAGCAAAATGCAACTTAGTACATGGTGCAGAAACCCTTCTTTGGAAGCACTGGTCAGACGTTTCTTGTATTTGATCACCAGGTTTGCACACATCTCAGGAGGGATTTTGGTCCAGTCCTCTTTATACTCTCCAAATCCTCAAGGTTTCGAGGTTGTCGCTGTGCAGCTCAAAGTTTCAGCTCCCTCCACAGATTTTCTATGGGATTAAGGTCTAGAGACTGGCTAGGCCACTTGAGGACCTTTATGTGCTTCTTCTAGAGCCACTCCTTTGTTGTCTTAGCTGTATGTTTTGGGTCATTGTCGTACTGAAAGACCCATGACCCATTATCGGTGTTCTGGCTGAGGCCAGGAGGCTCTCATGCAAGATTCTACGGTACATGACCCTGTTCATCGGCCCTTCAATGTTTTGAAATCTTCCTGTACCCTTAGCAGAGAAACAGCCCCACAGCAGAATGTTTCCACCTCCATGTTTGACAGTGGGGATGGTGTTCTTGGGGTCATATTCAACATTTTCTGCCCCCAAACACGATAAGTCAAGTTGATGCCAAAGAGCTCAATTTTGGTCTCATCTGACCACACCACATTCAGCCTTCTCTGAATCATTCAGGTGTTCATTGACAAACTTCAGATGAGCCTGTACACATGTTTTCTTAAGCAGGGGAACCTTGTGGACACTGCAGGATCTCATTTCATTATGGTGAAGTGTGCTACCAATGGTTTTCTTGGTGATTGTGGTCCCTGCTCCCTTGAGATAACTAACAAGCTCCTCCTGTGTAATTCCGGGCTGATCTCTCACCTTTCTCAGAATCATCCTTACGCCATGAGGTGAAATCTTGTATGGAGCTCCAAAGTGAGGGCAATTGACTGTTTTCTTATATTTCTTCCATTTTCAAACTATCACACCAGCAGTGGTCTCTCTCACCAAGCTTCTTGCCGATGGTCTTCTAGCCCATTCCAGCCTTGTGCTGGTCTGCAATCTTGTCTCTGATGTCCATTAACAGCTTTTTGATCTTGCCCATGGTGGTGGAGAAGTTTGACTTGAAGAGACTGATTGTGACAGGAATCTTTTATACACATAACAGGTTGAGATTAGGAGTACTTTCCTAAAGGGACAGGACTAATTTATGTGCCTCATGGATACATAACCGGTCTGTGCGGGTCAGAATTCTTGCTGGTTGGTAGGGAATCAAATACTTATTTCACTCAATCAAATCCAAATTAATTTGTAGCCCTTATTTAATATTTTTTCTGGATTTTTTTTGTTGATATGCTCTCTCTCTCTCTCTCTCTCCATTAAAATAAACCTACCATAAAAATTATGGACTGTTCATTTCTTTATAAGGGGGTAAACTTATAATTTCAGCAGAGGATGAAATAATTATTTCCCTCACTGTATATTATAGACTGTGGTTAGTGTTCACTACTTGGTGAAACAAAAATAATTTTAGTAACACATTACCTTCTGCAGATGTTTACAACAATTGTGTATTTGCAACAAGAAAAAATATTTGCTACTTTAAAAAACTGTTGGTGAACTGTTTGACAACCTTTTACGAACCCTGACAAAATCCCAAAATCACAATGTTCATCAGCATTCGCAGCTCCATCAAGGTTATGGGGGTTGTCATCATCAGATGCACAGGCTAATGGATCAAAAGAGCCAAAGTGAAAAAAAAAAAGATATGGTGCAAGTTTGTGCTAGCTGGTTCCAGTAGTTTGCTCACCAGACATAGTATCTACTGGATTTTCTCTCTTTGTGTTACTCCATGGATGCCAAGTGAGAGGATCTCTGGATCTCCTGAAGAACTCCTGGAACAGTAAACTATAGAACATTGCTGTCTATATGATCAATGTGAGGGAGAGGCAACTTTTGCAAAGAAACAAAACAATCAGCCAAACAACAACAGGGGTGTATGGCGCTTGTTCAACTTAGCCAAGCTTTATTTAATCTACTGTACCTGGCTCCACAAATCCTCAACCCTGACTCAGAGATGAGTATCACCATGCTGGTTCTCAACTTGCTCTGTCAACCCCAGCTTTCTGCTTCAGGCTCTAGATGCATTGTGACTCTTTCTTTCTCTGCACATTTATAGACAGATATGAACCAATGGAGCACCGCCTACATCCTTCAGGAATAAATCATGAGGAGTTAGGAATATTCTAAAATATTATGGTAAGAAAATACACTCACACCCACAAACACTCACGTAGCTGTGGTCCAAATAAGCTGAAGAAGAAATGCTCTCAAATGGTTTAACTTGCAAACTCTTCAGTAGGTTTTTAACATATTACAATTAAAAGTCTTTTTTTTTTACTTATTTGTACCCGTAGGTAGACTTGGTTTGCAGTCTGGTGACAAGCCACCGGCTGCTGGTCGCTGCGTGCGCGAGCGCCCTAAACCTACATGTTTTTGGTGTGCGGGAGGAAACCGGAGAAATCCCGGAGTAAACCCGCGCAACACGGGGAGAACATGCAAACTCCACACAGCTCACTGTTGGTCGGGGGCTGGGATCGAACCCACGATCTCATGATCCCCGCGGTCCCCCGGCCGAGGGTAAAACTGTGCTGCCACAGTGCTAAACCACTGCGCCACCGTGCAGCCCATCTGTCCATCGATCTTAATTTACACAAAAAGCCGAAGTTAATTTCTAAGATAACAACTGTGCATTTGAGACATTTACTTAATTTAAATATATATTTTGGGTATAACGCACAAAAAACCCCAAAGAAATAATGAGCCTCACAACATCTGCTAAGGAGACAAACAAAATGTTTCTTTTGGCCAAAACAATGAAAATATCCATTTTAGTTTTTCCATACACAGTACTATGTGATAAATACCGGTAATCAGTATGTCTTTTTTTTAGCTGCAATATAAAAAATATATTCAAGATTCAAAGATTTTATTTGTCAATACTACTATATGTGCAGAACCTACAGGAGAATTGAAACAGCATTTCTGTCTCTCTTCAGTGGTGTGCACAATATAAAAAAAGGAATAAGGCTGGGAAAAAAGAAAACAACAACAACAGCAATCTATGTACAGTAATGCAACTGGTAGTGCAAATGGTGACAAAAGATAGACCTAGACCTCCCATAGTGCAAATAGAGATAAACAATTAACGATGATAAAACCCAGCAATCCTATATACAGAAAACTAGAGATGTAATATCTGTCGTTGCAGTTCAATGCGGTAGTGTAGGTGCAGATAGTAACAGATAGGACTGCACATGATCACTATAGCAATGACAGACAGACAGCAGCAGATATGGTATTTGTGCAAATGGTTGCAGTTAATGTGCAGTTATTGTGTGGGTGATTGCGTTGGGGGGGGCGGTGGGGGCAAAGTTCAGGGGCCTGAAGAAGGAAACTGTTTAGCAGTCTTGTGGAGCGGGCCTAGAGGCTCTGGTACCTTTTCCCCGAGGGCAGGGGGATAAAGAGGGAGTGTCAGGGGTGGGAGGTGTCACCTGCGATGTTGATGGCTCTGAGGGTGAGGCAGGTGAGGTAGATGTCTGAGATGGGGGGCAGAGGGGCACCGATGATCTTGCTGGCTGTTTTCACTGTGTGTTGTAATGTCTTCCGGCAGGAGGCTGTGCAGCTTCCATACCACACTGTGATGCAGCTGGTGAGGATGCTCTCAATGGTGCCCCGGTAGAAAGAACACATGATAGGGGGTGAGACTCATGCTCTACTCAGTTTGCGGAGGAAATGGAGGCAAGTTTGAGCCTTCTTGGTGAGTGATGTGGTGTTGTTGGACCAGGAGAGGTCCAACATTTTAACAGTAAATTAAGACAAATGATTCAGTCTAATAGGTTTGCATGCATCTACCTATATTTTCCTTATGGCAGAGACCCATAAATCACTCTATCACTACTGTCAGACAATGAAAATGATAATTGGTGATCGTGGGGGGCTTTCAGTAAATATTAAACCAAAACTCCCAATATAACCTGGTCCTGAGCAGGTTATTATTTCAATCTAAATTATCACAATGATCGAGCCTGATAAAAAGAGAGCCAGTTTCATGACTCATAAAACGGACTCAACGTACCCAGCAAAACCACTAATCCCACTTTTTAATAAATTCCTCTGAAGTCTTAGTAGGATAAGATGGTTTGGGACAGAGATTTTTGTCCAGGTAGTGATAACAAGCTGCTGACCAAATCAGTGAGGTCACATATGAACTTTATAAAAGTACCAAAAGGACCAAAAGAATGAAAAAGTACCAAAAACTTCACATTGACCTACTAAAATTTAGCATCTGTCCACCAGCAGTCATTTGTTGTTTGTGGTGTTAAGGATGAGGAAGTACCAGAGAAATACATTCCTCTGAGGACAACTCCAGTTGTCTTGTCTCATCTCTTCCCTCTCCAGCAGGAACCTATTAAACTTCTCCCAAACCCAGATTTTTTATTTTCTAGAAAACCCCAGGAGTTATACTTCTTGTAAAGTATGGCTGCATGATATGAGGGAAGCATGCAATATTGTAAGTGATGTTGGACAATAAAAAAATTTAAATTGTGATTAATCTTTTGGATTGTTGAGTTAGTTCAACTCCCACCTCCAGAAGAACTTCGACCACATTCCGAGGGAGTCTGGAGACATGTAATCTGAATGGGTCATGTTCTCCACCTCCATTGTTGAAGTGGTGGCTTAGAGCTGCGGCCACAAGGCTGTCCGTGCATCTCGTGGTAGCAACCCCCGAACCAAGTGGTGGACACCAGTGATAGACACCAGTGGTGAGGGGGGCCATTAAGCTGAAGGAGTCCTGTCAAGCTTGGTTGGCTTCTGGGACTCCCAAAGCAGCTGAGGTGTACCGGCAGGCCAAGCGGAGTACAGCTCAGGTGGTTGCTGAAGCAAAAACTCGGGTGTGGAAGGAGCTTGGTGAGGCCATGAAACAAGACTTTCGGTCGGCATCGAAGAGATTCTGGCAAACTGTCCGGTGGCTCAGGAAGGGAAAGCAGCTCCCTGTCCACACTGTGTATGGCGCGGATGGGGCACTGTTGACTTCGACTGGGAATATCATTGGGTGGTGGAAGGAATACTTCGAGGATCTCCTCAATCCCACTGATACGCCTTTCACAGAGGAAGAAGGGCTTGTGGATGAGGGGGATGACTTGCCCATCACAGGGGCTGAGGTTGCCAAAGTGGTTAAAAGACTCTTTGGTGGCTGGGCCCCAGGGGTGAACAAAATTTGCCCTGAGTACCTCAAGGTCCTGGATGTTGTAGGGCTGTCATGGTTGACAACTCTCTGCAACATTGCGTGGAGGTCGGGGATAGTGCGTTTGGCATTGCAAACCACGGTGGTGGGTCCTCTCTTCAAAAAGGGGGACCGGAGGGTGTGCTCCAACTTTAGAGGGATCACACTCCTCAGCCTCCCTGGGAAGGTCTATGCCAAGGTACTGGAGAGGAGAGTCCGGCCGTTGGTCGAACCTCGGATTCAGGAGGAGCAATGTGGTTTTTGTCCTGGCCGTGGCATGTTATACCAGCTCTTTAGCCTCTCGAGAATCCTCGAGGGTTTGTGGGAGTTTGCCCAACCAGTTTACATGTGTTTCATGGACTTGGAGAAGGCATTTGACCACATCCCTCATGGTTATTTTGTGGGGGGTGCTTTGGGAGTATGGGATATTGGGCTTGTTACTATGAGCTATCTGGTCTCTATAACCGTTGTGAGAGTTTGGTTCATATTGCCAACACTCAGTTGGACTCATTCCCAGTGAGAGTTGGACTCCGCCAGGGCTGCTCTTTGTCACCGATCCTGTTCATAATTTTTATGGACAGGATTTCTAGGGGCAGCCAGGGAACGGAGGGTGTCATGCTTGGTGACCACAGGATCTCATCTCTGTTGTTTGCACATGATGTTGTCCTGTTGACTTCATCCAGCAATGGGACGGTTTGCTGGTGAGTGTGAAGTGGCTGGGATGAGAATCAGCACCTCCAAGTATGAGTCCATGGTCCTCAGCCGGAAACGGGTGGATTGTCCTCTCTGGGTTGGGGGCAGGCTCCTGCCCCAAGTGGAGGAGTTTAAGTATCTCAGCGTCTTATTCAAGAGTGAGGGGAGAATGGAGCGAGAGCTTGACAGACAGATTGGAACAGCATCTGCAGTGATGCAGACGTTGTACCGGTCTGTTGTGGTGAAGACGGAGCTAATCTCTAAGGCAAACTTGTCAATTTACCAGTCAATCTACATTCCTACCCTCTCCTATGGTCATGAGCTCTGGGTAATAACCAAAAGAATGAGATTGCAGATATAAGTGGCTGACATGAGCTTTCTTTGCAGGATTGGTGGACTCACCCTTAGAGATAGGGTGAGGAACTCAGTTATCCGGGAGAGGCTCAGAGTAGAGCTGCTGCTCCTCCACATTGAAAGGAGCCAATTGAGGTAGTATGGGGATCTGATCAAGATGCCTCCTGGACGCCTACCACTTGAGGTGTTTTGGGCACGTCCCACTGGGAGGAGACCTTGGGGTATTTGCTGGAGAGACTATGTCTCCCAGTTGGTCTGGGGATGCCTTGGTATTCTCTCTGAAGAGCTGGAGCAGGTGGCTGGGGAGAGGGAAGTCTGGGCTTCTCTGCTTGAACTGCTGCCTCTGTGACCCGGACCTCCGGAAAAGTGGTAGAAGATGGATTGATGGATGGATGAATGGATGGATGGAGTTAATCACAATCAATAACATGTTAATCGTGTTTTTTCCATACGGATACAGTGTACCTTAAGTCGGTAATTTTTCAAGTTTATCATACTGTTATGAACATGGGAGTGGACAAATATGCTTGCGCGCTTCACCTGCAGGTTTATTAAAGCTCTCTACATATCCAAAATGACAAAAACTAGTCAGAATATTCTCCAGATAATTCTCAAAAGTAGACTGCATGTGCAAGCAACTGAATGCCATTAACATCACTGCAACACAACTCAGCATCCAATCAGCCAGCAGCCACAAATGGAGCTTGTTCTTTCTCCCATAACAAACATCCACAACTTTTAAGCAGATCAACACAAAACCATGGACCTCGTGTGTCACAACAGACACATTTTCCCTTTTAGCAGAAAAATTGCAAACATAAACAAACAACTATCTCGCCTGTGATGACACCCCACCATGCTGCAAAGATGTTGGGGGAGTGAATGGACATTCGGAACACAGCTTGAGAAGCTGTGTTCCGAATTGTTGGGAGCTTGAGTTTTTAGACTGGTTCTCACCAACAGTTGGACACAAAGCTATGAGGATGAAAACCGGGGAATTTCTGTCCATGTCAACTGCTGGAGGTCAGCTACAACCTAGCATGTAGCTACTAGCCAGCTAGCCAGCTTCTACAGAAGAACAACCCAACATCCATGCGAAGTTTTGGAGGAGGCTGTAACAGTTAACGAGGTGAGAGCTCCGACAAATAACATTGTAAACTTAAACATGACAGCACTTTGGGAATTTCCACAGCTATAATCCAGCTTGTATGACTTCGTAATGTCTGCATAGTGTGCACAGTGTCTTTGGCCAGAGTTGCTTTTTTATAGCGAGCCGCTAGGCCAAAAAGTACTGTTTGTGCTTTCTGCCATTAAATGCCGTTAACCATGATCACAAAATTTGTTGCCATTAATGGGGGCAAAGCATTAATGGGTGATTAACGTGATAACACCAACACCACTAAATATTATTGAATATTACGATAATGATATGACTTGCGATAGCTCAACAACTATTAAGGTATACCTTGTTAATGTTTGTCTGTTTAGCCAAGAGTTTCCTTTCCTGTCTTTGTCCCTTCAGTCATAACTATGCTTACCACACTCCAACTTCTTCTGCGCTTGGCATCTACCCTGGCTTTTCTGCATTAAGGTGCATAGCTGCCACCTCTATTGTTGGAGTATAAGAACACAGGATGGTGAAGCTGTTGTGTAGTACTTAGGACATATTATGATGTGACACGGGTGATGGCTCCACCTTTCCAGTTATGCCACCACCCAGAGTATAAGAGGGCTGTGCTGAAGAGGGGTGGTCTCTTTCACCTCACCTCTGCCTGACGGGAGCATCTGTACTGTGCAGTGAGTCCATAATAAAGTCTTGTTCAGTTCCACCTTCAGTCTCGTCATTGACCCTCATCTACAGACATAACATTTGGCGACGAGGATAAAAGCATGGGCACCGTGCAGCACCGTGCAGCATGGGCTGCACGGTGGCGCAGTGGTTTAGCACTGTGGCAGCACAGTTTACCCTCGGCCGGGGGATCGCGGGGATCGTGAGATCGTGGGTTCGATCCCAGCCCCCGACCAACAGTGAGCTGTGTGGAGTTTGCATGTTCTCCCCGTGTTGCGTGGGTTTACTCCGGGATTTCTCCGGTTTCCTCCCGCATACCAAAACATGTAGGTTTAAGGCGCTCGCGCACGCAGCGACCAGCAGCCGGTGGCTTGTCACCAGACTGCAAACCAAATCTACCTACGGGTACAAATAAGTAACAAAAAAACCCCAAAAAAAGCGTGGACGCGGGAGTCACTACCATTCGGCCATTTCTGGAGCTTCCCGGCAAGCCGCTGGTCCTTTGGGCGAGATGGTTCGCCGTGTTCCAGAATTACTTGGTGGCTCTAAACCTTGGTGAACTGAAGAAGATGCGGGCTCGGGCAACAATAGTTCATAATTTGGGCATGGAAGGACAGCGTATCCTTGCTACCTTGGGTGCTAGTGATAGCTTTAAGGACGTTGTTGAGCTAATGGCGCAACATTTTTGTGCCCCTGAGAACGTCATCATCCAAAGGATTCAGTTTCGGCAGTGCCGCCAGCGGACCGGCGAGTCAGTGCAACGGTATGTTGCGGGCCTGCGTCAGCTGGCCGGGGACTGCCAGTTTGGAGCATTGGAGGAAGAGATGGTCCGTGACCAGTTGGCGGAGCACATGCTTTGCTCGACGGCACGGTCGAGGCTCCTCATGTACTCCGACGAACTGACCTTAGCCATGGCTGTCGAGATAGCTAAGCAGAGTGAAGCAGCGGACAAACTGTCACATGACCTCGGTGAGAGAGCTACACTCTGCCAATATGAATCACAGTGAATAGCGCAGGCATCTTGGGCTCCGGTGCAAGAGCCCAAGTAACCCTAGCTGAGGGAACTGGGCGGCAAGGTGGGATGCCTGTGATGGTAGGTGGAGCCGAGGGGATGGCCCATTCTGTTTATGGAGTTTGGCTGGGAGATACCGAGGAGCAAGGGGTCACAACGGCTTCACCGGCAAAGAAAATAAAAGCGAGCGGGGCAGGACTGGCTGGCGCAGTAAAACAACGTGCCACACAGGGACACTGGAAGCAGAGTTCCCCTAGGGGTCGCTGATGTGGTCTGACCCAGAGAGGAGGCCCAGTCAAGAGGAGTTCTGGGCAAACGTAAGCGACAAGATGAGCAGGGGTGACTGCAGGTGGTGGCTGTTCAGGATGACGGCTATCTTCAGCTATCTGATGGCTCATGGTGGCATCCCAATGAGCTGTGGCACTTCAAGCAGGAGAAGGAAGCACTTGGGCTGTGGTGCGAGCCATCCCTGGGTGTGAAGAGAAGACGGTGAACCGGAGGGGAGCCGTCAGATGGTTTTCCGGGGGGTGGTTCCTCTGCTGGGGCAGACTGATGTTTGGGGGTGATGTGTTTATTGCATGGTGTTGATATGAGTAACAATTAAGTGTTACTGTTTTGAAACCGCTGCCTGGGAGCAGCTCTGCGATCCACATGCTGAGGACATCGATGGCCTCACTCACACCATCACGAACTACATCAGCTTCTGTGTGGACAACACCGTACCCACCAAGACCATACGGTGTTGCTCGAACAACAAACCCTGGATCAACCCTGAGATAAAAACACTTCTGAGAGAGAAGAAGAGGATCTTCAGGTCGGGGAACAGGGAGATGCTGAAGCCCATACAGAGGGAGCTGAGGAGGAAGATCAGAGAAGGCAAGGACAGCTTCAGGAAGAAGATGGAGGACAAGCTGCAACAGTGTGACATCGGTGGCGTCTGGAGAAACCTTAAAACCATCTCTGGGCTCCAGAATACCTCCCCCCAGGCCATGGGGGGCAAGGAGTGGGCGAACAATCTGAACCTGTTTTTTAATAGGTTTGACCAACCACCCTCCCCCCAACTGCACAACAACCACTGCTGCCTCTAAAGACATCAAGTCCTGCTGCCCACACCCCACTCCACCAACAACCCCCCCACTCCCAACACACAGCCCCCCAACATGACCCTCACTAAGACCCAGGTGAGGACGTTGCTGAGGAAGATCAAGGCGAGGAAGGCGTCGGGACCGGACGGCATCAGCGCAAAGCCCCTCAAGTCCTGTGCAGACCAGTTGTGTGGGATTGTTGAGCTCATCTTCAACCTGAGTCTGAAGCTGGGGAGGGTACCATAGTTGTGGAAAACATCTTGTGTGGTACCTGTACCAAAGACTTCCCACCCCAAAGACCTGAACAGCTACAGACCAGTGGTCCTGACGTCCCACATGATGAAGACCCTGGAGAGACTGCTCCTTGCTCACCTCCGCCCCCTGGTGGGACCAGTGATGGATCCACTCCAGTTCGCCTACCAGTATGGCATTGGGGTGGAAGATGCAGTGATCTTCCTTCTTCACCGTTCTCTGTCCCACCTGGAGAAGCCTGGGAATGTGGTGAGGATCATGTTCTTTGACTTCTCCAGTGCTTTCAACACCATCCAACCGATGATCCTGAAGGACAAGCTGCTGTGCGCAGGGGTGGACCAGCACCTGTCATCATGGATCCTGGACTACCTCACTAACCAGCCACAGTTTGTGAGAACCCGGGACTGTGTGTCTGACACAATCATCGGGAGCACGGGGGCCCCCCAGGGAACGGTTTTGGCTCCCTTCCTGTTCACCCTTTATACTGCAGACTTCTCACACAACACAACACACTGCCATCTACAGAAGTTCTCTAACGACTCTGCGGTCGTCGGCCTCATCTCCAACGTATATGAAGCTGAGTACAGAGGACTTATCCAGGACTTCGTGGACTGGTGCCATCGGAACTGCCTCCAGATCAACGTGAGGAAAACTAAGGAGCTGGTGGTGGACTGTCACAGGCAAGGACAACCCCTCACAGCACCAGTAAACATACAGGGAACAGACATTGAGATGGTGACATCCTACAAGTACCTGGGTGTTCATCTGAACAATAAACTAGACTGGTCACACAAAACCGACGCACTCTACAAGAAGGGACAGCGCAGGCTATTCCTACTGAGGAGACTCAGGTCTTTTGGTGTACAAGGGGCGCTGCTGAAGACATTCTACGACACGGTGGTGGCATCAGCCATCACTTTTGGAGTGGTCTGCTGGGGCAGTGGCATTACAGCAGCCGATAGGAAGAGACTGAACAAACTGATCAAGAAAGCTAGCTCTGTCCTGGGGCAACACTTTGGAGGAGATAGGAGAGAGAAGGATGAGAAGTTCAGCACAGAACTGTTATCTCTGCTGAAGTCCGAGTCCGAGTCCCACCCTATGCAGGACATACTGAACGCACTGAGGAGCTCATTTAGCAGCAGACTACATCATCCTAGGTGCGCAACTGAGAGGTTTCGCAGGTCCTTCCTACCTACGGCTGTCAGACTGTATAACCTAAGCAGGGCTGCTCGCAGAGATAGCAAAAAAACGTGATGACCTAATAGTATTGAATGCAAAAGATGCAGTAGACTTACACAATGGTCCCCTCCGGTATACAACTAGGACAATATCGGTTGCTACGGAGGGTGACAATATGTATAGGTATATATTCATACTATGTAGGATAACTAAGCAGACGGTTATGCTGTTTATTCCATCTAGCTACAATGCTCTGCACTGTGTGTATATATATTTATATATTTATTCAATCTAGCTACAATGCTCTGTACTGTGTGTTTATATATTTATATGTACATATGTATATTCACTGCTCTTGTTTTTCTTGTCTTCTTGATTGTTGCTCTGAGTGTTGCTATGCCTGTGCTGTTGCAATCCTGGAATTTCCCCATTGTGGGACTAATAAAGGCTTATCTTATCTTATCTTATCTTATGTTGGGTTTGTTGATGGGATTATTTTGGTGTTTTATGTTTTATTTTAGGAACACGGCAGTTTTTTTTTGTTTAATGGACTATATTATAGCAGAGATGGCAGAATAATCCGTCTGGCCATGTGGGGGTGAAATGGTAGTCCACCTGTTCCCCCCTGGCCTTGGTTGTTTTGTGTGACTGTTGTAGGCCCTGATATATTTCTGTTTAATTTAGTGCGTGATTCGGGTTCTAAATTAGCGAGGGTCTTGAGTGTATGTGTGTTTTGGACCATTTTGAAGGGGGGGGGGGTTGTTGTGTTGTACATAGGACATATTATGGTTTAACATGGGTGGTGGCTCCACCTTTCCGGTTCCGCCGCCACCCGGGAGTATAAGAGGGCTGTGCTGAAGAGGGGTGGTCTCTTTGACCTCACTTCTGCCTGACTGGAGCGTCTATACTGTGCAGTGAGTTCATAATAAAGTCTTGTTCAGTTCCACCTTCAGTCTTGTCATTGACCTTCATTTACAGTCATAACAGAAGCATGAATGTGTGAGTAAAATATACTATTTTTGCTGTTCAAGCCACTCTGTCATAAGCTGAGCACTGGAGGTTTCCGCCATGCTCAGTCTCATGGCTTTTTCTCTATTTTTATATATTTGTTGTATTTTGTGTCTTTTGGTTTCTGTAATTCTCATACTGATTTCTATTTTCCTGTTCATGTCATAGTTTTGTTACTCTTTTATTTTGTATTAGATTGTATTTGTTTCTCTGTCTGCATTTGTTGCTATTTTATTCTTTATATTCCTTACTGTTTTGTTCTCCCTCTGGGTTGATCGCTATCAGGGGTTTTTCCGGGTTTCTGCTCCGTGTAGGTGTCACCCCTGTCAGCTGTCAGCTCCAGTCACTCCCCTCTCATTGCTCCCAGCTGGTCCAATTATGAATCATTGTTAACTTCTGCCCGCTCATGTGACCCACACCTGTCATTATTTATGTGATTTGTTTCTGATCCTATTTAAGGGCAATTATTTTCATTTCCCGTTGCCACAGTCTTGAGTTTCTCCTTTCCTCATCTCCACCAGAATGCAGCCGTCGTTCTGGTGCGCTTAAGCTGTAAGTTTGATTGCTTGTTTGAATTTTGTGTTAGAGCACTGTTTTGGACTTTGTGTTTCGTTGTTTTTCAATAAATCTCACAAACTCACAGCTCAGCACGTGGGTCTTCCTCTTTGCCCCAAGGGGCAATTCATGACACACCCATTGTGATATTCCTATTCACGTTGATATTGGGATAACATTGATACATTGTGCAGCACATTTGTACACCACAAGACATGGACAGTTATTTTAGTTAAATTTTTAAATGCTTTATAGTAAGCAGTGGTTGAGGCTCAATGCGTACAGCTAATAAAATGCAGCCTTCCCCTCATTTGGGGAGTCCTTTGTTTCTCGATTAGGTTCCTGTTTACTTTCACTTCCTCATTTGCCACTCACTTCAAAATTTGTGATTAAATTTGTGATTAAATTCTTTTAGGCATAACTAACTACACATTTTAGGTGGTTCAGGTTCGTGTTTAGGGGAAATAGTTAGTGATATATTTATCTGCTATTGGGCTCTGACCCAGTAGCAGATACCACATCAAACCACACAAGAAGCAAATGCAAGGTTTGTATTTTTATTAAAAAGGTAAGTGGAGGAAATTGTTTTATCAGACCTGCAGGGGAAGAGGAGAGAGGCACTAAGTATATGAACAGCAGAAAATGGACTGACTATAACAATGGTGGGTAACTTCCTGTGAGATACAGTTGAAACCAGATGTTTAAATACACTAAAAAAGGAGACGGGCTCTGTGTCCCAGATATGAATGTGTTTTGGTGCAAAATGTGCGTTTCAACCGCTGAAGAAAAGCAAAAAACCTTATGAAGATGCTAGCTGAAGCTGGTAAAAGAGTGTCATTACAGACAGTGAAACGAGTTCTGTACTGACAAAAGCTGAAAGGCCACTTGGCAAAGAATAAGCCATTGCTCAAAAAAATAAAATAAAATATAGTTTGCAAATGTACACAGGAACAAAGACCTTAATTTTTGCAGACATGTCTGTAATGTAGTCATTTATTGTTCGTGTGTTGTATTTTATGGAGCTCTTTTTTTTTGTGGCACGGGGTGGTAGCTCCGCCTTCTGGTCCCGCCAACCCCGTGGGTATAAGAATGGCTGCAGGCAGGGGGGGTGGCCTTTTCTGCCTTTACCTCTGCCAGTGGCTGTGGGTGTAGTTGGGTGCACAGTGCCCTGTGTAATAAACGTGTGTTCAGCTCTACTGCTGGTCTCCTCCTTGACTCCAAGTTCAGACACAACAATGTCCTGTGATCTGATTGATCTAAAAGTGAACTGGTTAGCCATAATGACCATTTGAAAGAAAATGGGGGGAGCTTGCAAGATTGAGAACACCATTCTAAATGTGGGAACATCATGTTGTAGGGGTGTTTTGCTACCGAAGGGACTGATGCACTTCCCGAAATCGATGGCATCATGAGGAAAGAACATTATGGGGAAATACTGAAGCATCTCAAGACATCAGCCAGGAAGTTAAAGCCTGGGCTCAAATAGGTCATCCAAATGGACAATGACCCTAAGCTTACTGCCAAATTAGTTAAGTGGCTTAAGGACAACAAAGTCAATGTTTTGGAGGGGCCGTCACAAAGCCCTGATCTCAATCCCACAGAAAATTTGTTTGCGGGGCTGAAAAGATGTATGGGAGCAAGGCAGCCTACAAACTTGACTACACCGACACCAGTCCTGTCAGAAGGAATGGGCCAAAATTCCAGCAAACGATTGTGAGAAGCTTGTGGAAGGATACCCAAAATGACGGACTCAAGTCATACAGTTTAAAGACAATGCTATCAAATACTAAGGAAATGTATGAAAACTTCTGACTGAAGAAATTAATTTTAAAAATTCTCTAAAAAATATTTAGCAAATATAAAAATTATTTGGCAAATAGAAATAATTTTGGTAATTGTAACTGACCTGAAACAGGAAAAATCCTATTTAATGTCAGGCAATGAGAAACAAAGGTTATCTTTTCATACAGTGTATGTAAACTTCTGCTTTCAACTGTAGGTGTTGCTTGGCATTTCCACTTTCCAGCAGGGGATGTGGGAAACCAGAAAGGGTTTGGTATAAGATGAGGATATTAATCCAATTGCTGGTGAAGGAACACGGTAAGGTGGAGAGGCCACAGAGGTAGGTACTGTATGATTGTAGGACGGGATGGTGGTTGGACCAGGTATGAGAGGGTAGTGAGGAGGTTAGTATGGAGGTGCCCTGTGGTAAGATGGTTATTGTTATTTGAATGGAATTTGTTGCTTACTTGGTGGTGGTGGGCGCATGAGATGGAATCTGGAAACATGAGGGTGGACAGGCAGGCACTATGAAAAGGCACATGAGAATCAAGGCCGCCTTAATGAACGGGCTAAGCCACAGCAAAAATTGGACAGTTAAAACTTGGGGGTCAAACGTTTCAGAGTTGATACTGACTCTCAAAGTGTACTTTTCACTCTCTCCTGATTTAAATGATGTCCAATGTTGGGGTTATTTGACAGAGTTCAATTGGAGTGAGTTGATTTTAAACAAAGCTCGGCCCAGGCGTGGCACATGTGACTGTTAGCCCAGCAGAGAGTGAGACAAGTTGGCTGAATGTTCATCATTAAGGTGCTTAAGGTAAGTACATTTTAGGAAAAATTACTAAGTCTCTGAGAAATTAATGCTTTAAACTATAGCATGTAGCTACAATAAAACTTGCATGGACAATATGCATGCTTGCTGGCAGGACTGCAGTGTCAGAGTCCTGTTGTCAGCACCGCTAGCTTACCAATATTTGCTAGTGGCATGATAGCGTGCAAACTGTTAATAGTCGAAAAAGTTTTTCGGCAAACACCTAATATTTAAGAATGTTTAATATTTAATATTTAATATACAGTGGGGCAAAAAAGTATTTAGTCAGCCACCAATTGTGCAAGTTCTCCCACTTAAAAGATGAGAGAGGTCTCCAATTTTCATCATAGGTATACCTCAACTATGAGAGACAAAATGAGAAAAAAAAAATCCAGAAAATCACATTGAAGGATTTTTAATGAATTAATTGGTAAATTCCTCGGTAAAATAAGTACTTGGTCACCTACAAACAAGCAAGATTTCTGGCTCTCACAGACCTGTAACTTCTTCTTTAAGAGGCTCCTCTGTCCTCCACTCCTTACCTGTATTAATGGCACCTGTTTGAACTCGTTATCAGTATAAAAGACACCTGTCCACAACCTCAAACAGTCAGACTCCAAACTCCACTAGGGCCAAGACCAAAGAGCTGTCAAAGGACACCAGAAACAAAATTGGAGACCTGCACCAGGCTGGGAAGACTGAATCTGCAATAGGTAAGCAGCTTGATGTGAAGAAATCAACTGTGGGAGCAATTATTCGAAAATGGAAGACATACAAGACCACTGATAATCTCCCTCGATCTGGGGCTCCATGCAAGATCTCACCCCGTGGGGTCAAAATGATCACGAGAACGGTGAGCAAAAATCCCAGAACCACATGGGGGGACCTAGTGAATGACCTGCAGAGAGCTGGGACCAAAGTAATAAAGGCTACATCAGAAACACACTACGCCGCCAGGGACTCAAATCCTGCAGTGCCAGACATGTCCCCCTGCTTAAGCCAGTACATGTCCAGGCCCGTCTGAAGTTTGCTAGAGAGCATTTGGATGATCCCAAAGAGGACTGGGAGAATGTCATATGGTCAGATGAAACCAAAATAGAACTTTTTGATAAAAACTCAACTTGTCGTGTTTGGAGGAGAAAGAACACCATACCTACTGTGAAGCATGGGGGTGGAAACATCATACTTTGGGGCTGTTTTTCTGCAAAGGGACCAGGACGACTGATCCATGTAAAGGAAAGAATGAATGGGGCCATGTATCATGAGATTTTGAGTGAAAACCTCCTTCCACCAGCAAGGGCATTGAAGATGAAATGTGGCTGGGTCTTTCAGCATGACAATGATCCCAAACACACCGCCTGGGCAACGAAGGAGTGGCTTTGTAAGAAGTATTTCAAGGTCCTGGAGTGGCCTAGCCAGTCTCCAGATCTCAACCCCATAGAAAATCTTTGGAGGGAGTTGAAAGTCCATGTTGCCCAACGACAGCCCCAAAACATCACTGCTCTAGAGGAGATCTGCATGGAGGAATGGGCCAAAATACCAGCAACAGTGTGTGAAAACCTTGTGAAAACTTACAGAAAACGTTTGACCTCTGTCATTGCCAAGAAGGGTATATAACAAAGTATTGAGATGAACTTTTGTTATTGACCAAATACTTATTTTACAGAGGAATTTACCAATTAATTCATTAAAAATCCTTCAATGTGATTTTCTGATTTTTTTTCTTGTTTTGTCTCTCATAGTTGAGGTATACCTATGATGAAAATTGGGGACCTCTCTCATCTTTTAAGTGGGAGAACTTGCATAATTGGTGGCTGACTAAATACTTTTTTACCCCACTGTAGAATATTTAATATAGAATGTTAGAATATAGAATGTTTAATATTTAATATAGAATAAGAATATTTAATATAGAAGTAAGAATATACTGTGTATATCTTTGAAGGTGCATTCAGACCAAATGCGAACAGGCGGCGCGAATGTATACAAAGTCAACGGAAAGAGGTGAGCACACGCTTAATTGCTCAGTAAAAGTATTGGAGAGTAACTAGTTTGAAAATGAGACTGCCAAATCCGTGTTTGTGAAGGCACCTTGACTGTGTAAAATTTTAAAGGCTGAGACTCGTGTCTGGTGTTCAGCGTTAATTTGTATATGGGTGCATTATCAAAACTACCTGAACGCAGGGTCCTGGCGTTGTGTCTAACCCTTTATGTGTGCTCTGACTTGCCTGGGTGCTTAGCACCAACGCTACTTGCACATATGCGTGGTACTGAATTTTTGTATACATCGGATATGCCAATATTGCAAACAAATTTTTGCAGAGAGGAGGTATTATTTTAATCATGATTTTTGGTATTATAACACTGTTGCTGGTTCTTTCTTCCTTTTTAATGTCATTTTATATCATTGTCTTGTATGTCTTAGAAAAAAATGCTGGTTCCTGTGAAGTTTAAGCAGCAGCAGAAGTATACAAAGTTGGATGAAGTTGACGGACAGTTCAACTTTATGCAACTTCATGAACAAGGTGTGTAAGTGAATTTGCTTTTAGATTAGGGTTAAGTTTAAAACTACACTCTTACCAATTTAAACCTTATTGTGTAAGCTCTGTAATGTTGTGTTGATTAAATATTATGCACCTTTTTATAAATCAGAGTTAATTTGTAAACTGTAAACTGCAATCTGTGCCTCCTCAAGGAAAGAGAACAAACTCCCAAACAGGCCATTAATAATGCCATTCATTTTCAAATTGGGATTTCAGATGAAATGGGTTTTGTGACGTTTTCTTATCTTTTCCAGTGATTGAGAAATTTTGCTTATCCCCTGATGCAAGTTATATACAAGGATGCAACAGGGACAGAAGTTGATGCAGAAATTTTCAATGACCTTATTAGACAACATGATGTGGTGCCGACAGCCTTCACTGATGATGGTGAGACTGGTATGGCAAAATACACGGCACACTGCAAAATAAAGCTGACACACTTTTCATCTTTTAGAGTTCTCTAACTGGTCTTCTGCTTCTGAGGCATCTGACACAAGCTCCAGTGTAAGCACATCAACTATACTTGTCGATGATGTCCCAAGCAAGAGAAAACGAACTGAGGAAGAATACAGATCGAGGATAGAGGCAGTGGCTGCTGAACAGGTTGTAAAATCTTGGGTTTCTTTACATTTCTCTAGATATGCTAACTCTCTAGAAAGAAGCAAATCTGGGAGTGACACTGTGCTGCAGGAGTACCAAACAACAGGAACCCTAACGGATGCCAGATGAAGACAGATGGTCAACATATTAGTGGCTCACGTGACTGACAATCATGGCTATGTGTGTTTCATCCTTTTTTATTTTTGTCAAATAGTGATTGCACAACAACTGATTGTAATTCATATACTTTGTCATTACTGAACAAAATGTCATTGTATTGGCTTCAGTAGCAGACTTGTGACAAAATGCAGACAGACTTAAGTAATATACAAATAAAAGTGACAAATAACACAAACAGTAAAACAACAAAGTGGTGCTTACTTGGGCTGGGAACGATCCCAAATTTCCAGAATCGATCGATTCAGTTCTGATCCCAATTCGGTCTGGGAAATTACCATTTTAATAGCCATTTTACTTGCCAGGAAAAAAAGTCTTCAAGACCTAATGCTGCAAATTGTACCAAGAATACTCTAACTTTGTTAATACATAAATTAATAAGTGTTAGAAGTCCATAATCTCATAAAATATGCCTCTATTCTGCATTTATTCAGAGCGCTTAACCAACAGTTAACTACAGGTACATCTCAAAAAATTAGAATATCATGAAAAAGTTCAATATTTTTGGTCACTCATTTCAGAAGGTGAAACCCATATATTATAGAGAGCCATCACACAGAGAGTGAAATGTTTCAAGTGTTTATTTATTTTAATTTTGATGATTATGGCTCACAGCCCATGAAAACCCCAAATTCAGTTTCTCAAAAAATTAGAATATTACATAAAATTGATTTTTAAAAATAGTTTTTTTAATACAAATGTGGACCGACCGAGAAGTATGTTCATGTACACACTCAGTACTTGGTCAGGACTCCTTTTGGATTAATTACTGTATCAATGTGGCGTGGCATGGAGGTGATCAGCCTGTGGCACTGCTGAAGTGTTATGAAGGTCCAGGTTGCTTTGATAGTGGCCTTCAGCTCATCTGCATTGTTGGGTCCGGTGTCTCTCATCTTCCTCTTGACAATACTCCATAGATTCTCTATGGGGTTTAGGTCAGGAGAGTTTGCTGGCCAAACACAGTGATGCCATGGTCATTAAACCAGGTTTTGATACTTTTGGCAGTGTGAAGGTGTGCCAAGTCCTGCTGGAAAATGAAATCAGCTTCTCCATAAAACTTGTCAGTAGAGGGAAGCATGAAGTGTTCTTAAATTTCCTGGTAGATGACTGCGCTGACTTTGGTCTTGATAAAACAGTGGACAAACACCAGCAGATGACCTCTGTTCAGATAAAAGTAAATTTTGCTTTTCATTTGGAAATCAAAGTCCCAGAGTCTGGAGAAAGAGTGGAGAGGCACAGAATCTAAGCTGCTTGAGGTTTAGTGTGAAGTTTCCACAGTCAGTGATGATTTGAGGAACCGAGTCATCTGCTGGTGTTGGTCCACTGTGTTTTATCAAGACCAAAGTCAGCACAGTTGTCTACCAGGAAATTTTAGAGCACTTCCTGCCTCCCTCTGCTTACAAGCTTTATGGAGAAGCTGATTTCATTTTCCAGCAGGACTTGGCACCCCCCACACTGCCAAAAGTATCAAAACCTGGCTTAATGACCATGGCATCACTGTGTTTGATTGGCCAGCAAACTCTCCTGACCTAAACCCCATAGAGAATCTATGGAGTATTGTCAAGAGGAAGATGAGAGACACCAGACCCAACAATGCAGACGAGCTGAAGGTCACTATCAAAGCAACCTGGACCTTCATAACACCTCAGCAGTGCCACAGGCTGATCACCTCCATGCCATGCCACATTGATACAGTAATTACTCCAAAAGGAGCCCTGACCAAGTATTGAGTGTGTACATGGACATACTTTTCAGTTGGTCCACATTTGTATTAAAAAAATATTTTTTAAAATTAATTTTGTATAATATTCTAATTTTTTTGAGAAAATGAATTTGGGGTTTTCATGGGCTGGAAGCCGTAATCATCAAAATTAAAATAAATAAACGCTTGAAATATATCACTCTCTGTGTAATGAATCTATATAATATATGGGTTTCAGTTTCTGAAATGAGTGACAAAAAATATTGGACTTTTTCATGATATTCTAATTTTTTGAGATGTACCTGTACTGTATCCAAAAAAGAAAACACCATCATGCCGGATAAGTTATTAATTTACGACACAAATGTTAAAACAAATGACATTTTACTTACAATCTCAGCACCTCCAAGTCTCCCTCTCTATTCACGAGTTTCAGCCAGTCTCTGTGCGCTCTCCATTTGAAGTGTTTATCAGTTGTCAACTTTGTTACAACTCAGCGCTGCACGTAGTACAAAATTGTTTATCCCTGCTTCATGAAAAATATTCGGAAAATGTTGAGGACAGTCTTTATGGTGATTTTTATTGATAAATCAAGAGACACGCACGTCAGCAACTCCGCTCATGTAACACGGAAGTAAAGACATGCGCATGCGCCACAGGGAACTCTTGCCAGATGAGAACCGTTTTAACACCACAGAAGAAGAACCAGCATCTCCGTTAGCTTGTTAGCTTTTGGCTCCGTTAGCGCTCAGAGTGTTTCTGGTTCTTCGCCGCTGTTCCTGGCTCACGGACCCGGTTTCGTCCTAATCAGACTCAGCAGACATTCACAGATGTAAAAGCATTATATTAAAAGATCGATACGCGGATTTTATGGATCGATCCAGATCGTTGCATCGATCTTTTGAACCCACCCCTAGTGCTTACATAAAGCAATATTTCTTTATTATTTTTCTCATCAGGCACCTTCCCACCAAAGCAGTAAGAGAGGAGTATGCTCTTGGGATAGTGACACTCTTCCCTTCCCTCAAGGATCCATATGCTGACAAAGATTATGTATGTAATGCTCATTCTTATTTTCAGACACATTTATAGATTACTTTAAAAGCACATGATGGCAACTTTAAATTCTCTGTAATGTTTATGTTGAGTATGACAGCGCAAGTATTATCTTATATTAGGAACACTTCTATGATAATGCAAGCAGCACCAGATACATTTCTTGGCGTCTGAAAACTGTCCAAAGGAAGATTCGTCGAGGATTTCCACTGCATTCAAGTAGTCCCATAGATGTTTCTCCAAGAGGCCCAAATTCCCAGCGCTCTATTCAGGCTGAGAATCAGCTTGATGGGGATACTTGCCAAGAGGCCATGTCTTTGCTCAATCATACCACAGATAGGTCTGTGATTTTCCAGAAGATGAGACAGACCTTTCAGCATCGACAGAAGCTTATTAATGATCCTGGCAAAAGTGTTGACATCTTCTCTACCTTCCCAAGATTCCTGGACGCTAAAGGACTGGTGAGTTTTAAATGAATTGTTTTGAGTAGTTTAAAATTTTAAAACATGTCCTGTTAGTTTCTCATATTCTTTCTTAAAGGTGGACCAAGACTTTGCCCTCCTATTTGATGACGAGACGTCCTCCAGGCTGCTTCAGAAATGGGATGTGTTCTTCAAGCCAAATGTCATAAAAGACGCTAAATGTCTTACTTCAACACCAGAGGTGTGTCACTTGTTGCAGTCAGCAGAAAGCCCCCCAGGAAGTGATCTCCAGGCAACAAGTGAGTTTTGTTTTCTTTTTCTTTTTTTATGCATTTGGTACACTTATGTGACAGTTGCTCCCATCCATCCATTTGTTTGTTTTAATTTGTTTTTAAAAGATTATCTGCTTTTTGAAATAACTGCAAACAGAAGAGTGTAAAGGATTAAAAGTTTCATGAGGTCTTTCTGTGTTTATTCAAACTGCAAATTGTGAAACCTGGGTTAATTTTTGTTACGTCTTGTCCTCAGCCTATGATGAAGAAATGGCCTCTCTGTTGCTGTTGGTTCACCTCCTTCCACCAACATCAGGCGGACCCAAGTCTCCAAAAATCAGTGCATGTGATGGAATGGAAAGACTTGTAGTCTTTCATAAGGTAATTAATTACCTTTTTAAGGTGGTTGTAATAATTTTCACGTCACCTTAATTACATGTGGAAATATGAGTTGTTCAAAGAGAATAACATGGAAAATAAATGGTGAGGATAAGCATTCTTATTTTGCACTAGCCAGTGAGAAATTACATTTTTCCTTTCATTCTCATGCATAAACTTTGGTTTTCTTATCTTATCTTATCTTAATTTCAGTCATGCTGCAGTTTGGAGGAGCATCTCCACAACCATCCGAGTGGGCACCCGTACCATCTTGCTGTGGGGCAACAGAAGAGCGAGATCGACAGCTTCTATGTCAGCACTGATAAGCATCTCATCCCATGCCAGGCAAACTGCTCCCTTGGGGCATTTGATCAGCTTTTCAAAGTACATTTTGTGTTTAATTTGTGTTATGAGGCTGCATTAGTGAATTTCTACACATTCTTGCAGACAACAGTTTATAACATTGATGTAGGGAAAATGGAGTCACCCAGAGTGAGAGACTTGCAAGCCAGACTGCTTAACCAGTCCATGACACTCTCATTATGTGAGTAAGAGGTTAAAACTATGCTGACCTGTTTCATTTGTAAAAAAAAAAAAAAAAACTTTGCCAGCAATCTACAGTTGATTTCACATTTAAGAGTTGAACATAGTTATTATCCTGAACCCACATTTAAGTTGTTTTGTTCTCAGCAAGGCTGTAGGCATCAGTTTTTAACATATGCAGGCTTCTGGAAGCACCTTAATAGTGTGCATAGCAATGATCAGCAAATTGCTCAAACCTCTACTGTTCAGTGTTCCGCTAGTGAGCCAGTTGCAAGTTCATCACAAGCACATGCATGTGAGGACCAGTTTAATCCTCTGAATGAACGCAGTTCTTCCAGTGTTTGTGCTGAGAGCAGCATTTCAGTACAATGTAAAGATCCAACCAAAGAAATGTGTGCATCCATTGTGGCCAAATTACAGGGAAGTGACATTAGCAACAGTTTAGTATCTTCAATTGTAGGAGACTTGGAGGAACTAACTAGTGAGCTTCATTTGCAAGCAAAGTGTGCTGCTATTTCTGCTTTATCGCAAAGTGACCCCAACATTTCTGTCATAAATAAATGTTTTGAAAAATTTGAAAACCCTTTTACAAATCTGAACACCGAATGGAAGTGAAATAAATATTTTAATTTAAAATAGGGAGCTGCTGAACCAGTAGAAATACCACTGGGAATGAGGTATGACAGTAGGAGAAATAAAATATCTGTAATGCATGAACAAATACCTGTGAAGGATACTTTTGTGTATGGGCCAATTATAGAAACTTTGAAATTCATGTGTAGAAATCCTAAAATTTGTGATTTATTAAAGACAAAATGTAGATCAGATTGTGACACGAACAATGATTTTTTTGATGGAAGTTACTTTAAGAACATCCTTTGTTGTCAGCAGAAAGATATGCATTACAAATTCAAATTTATCATGATGATTTCGGAATGGTCAGCCCATGAGGCTCCAAACATGGAATTCACAAAATTGGATGTCTGTATTTTATTATACAAAACTTGCCCCCAAAATTTAATTCAGTGTTAATGAACATACATTTGGTAGCACTTTTTCACACACAGGATGTGCAGAAATATGGTTTTGATGTTATACTGGAACCACTAATAAATGATATAAAAGCTGTTGAAACACAAAGACTTAGTCTTCTGTTTTCTACTGAACCAGTCTATGGTACAATCTCACAGATAACCAGAGATAATCTAGGGATGCACACAATTCTGGGTTTTAATGACTCATTTAGCAGTCGTTATTTCTGCCAACTATGTTTGATTGATAAGAATGATTCTCAGTGTTCAGTGAGGATGATCCTGAGGTGATTCCTCATGAAGATCTGTTTGAAATGCATTGCCAGTCCCTCCTGGGAAATCCACAACTGAAGTCAGTGTACAGTTTGAAAAAAAATTCAGCACTAAATTCATTGAAGCATTTTCATGTTTGTAATAGCTACTCATTTGATATCATGCATGACCTTCTTGAGGGTTTAGCTTAGTATGAGATGAAATTGTTGTTTGGATATCTTACACAACACTTTATCTCAGAACAAGAGTTGCTTTCCAGGATTTATGGTTTTGATTATGGGTTTTTAGAACGAAAAAATCGTCCAACAAAGATTATTTTGGAGGGTGCTGGGAATGACATTGGCTTTTTTTTTTTTTTTGTTACTTATTTGTACCTGTAGGTAGATTTGGTTTGCAGTCTGGTGACAAGCCACCGGCTGCTGGTCGCTGCGTGCGCGAGCGCCCTAAACCTACATGTTTTTGGTATGCGGGAGGAAACCGGAGAAATCCCGGAGTAAACCCACGCAACACGGGGAGAACATGCAAACTCCACACAGCTCACTGTTGGTCGGGGGCTGGGATCGAACCCACGATCTCATGATCCCCGCGATCCCCCGGCCGAGGGTAAAACTGTGCTGCCACAGTGCTAAACCACTGCGCCACCGTGCAGCCCATAGAATTCAAGCCCAGGCTTGAATTCTATTCAAACACTGTGTCTTATCAAAAATATCCCACTATTGTTTGGTGACATTATTCCTCCAGGCAACCAAAACTGGAACTTGTTACTCATGTTGCTTCAAATAATGAACATAATTTTCTCACCTTCTCTCAGTCGAGGTATGACAGTTTATTTAAAGCATTTGATTGTTGACCACCACACATTATTTAAGCACTTGTATCCACATAAAAACTTAGTACCTAAGTATCATTTTATGATCCATTAGCCATCTTCTATAAGGAAAATTGGCCCCTTGTTATTTATGTGGTCAATGAAGTTTGAAGCCAAACACAAGTTGTTCCAAGATTCTTTCAAAAACTTCAAAAACATAACCAAATCACTTGCTAAAAAGCACCAGATGGCTATTGCTTATTACTGGGAGACACTCTCATTCAATCATCATGAATATGGGCCAATTAGGTACTTTGTATTCAGAGATGAGAATGTGGTCAACAATGACTTGCTTGAAATGATCTCGTCAAAAAAAGTTTTCTCATCTAGTTGGATTAAGGTTAATGGTATAGCATACAGGGCTGGACTTGTTGTTTGCAGTACAGTGATAGAAGACATGCCAGTTTTTTTGTCAAATATGTGATGTTCTTTTGGTGGAAAACAATGTTTATTTGTTGGCAAACAAGTTATTTACGAAAGATTTTGATGAGCATTGTCATGCATTTAGAATTGTAAACACTGAGACGAAGTGTATTTTAAGAATGTCTGAATTGAAGTTTCAGAAACCATTCACCAAGCACGGAGGTCTTGATGCATGCTTTTATTACTAGTCGTATAGACTACTGTATTGTAATGCTCTGTTCTCTGGTCTTCCTCAAAAAAGAATATCACATCTCCAACTGCTCCAAAATTCAGCAGTACGAGTGTTAACGAGGACCAAGGGGCGGGTGCATATTACACCAGTTTTAGAATCGCTGCATTGGCTCCCCGTGCGTTTCAGGATCGATTTTAAGGTTCTCTTAGTAGTTTTTAAATGCCTCAGTGGTCTTGGGCCTTCTTATCTATCTGAGCTGCTCTTATCTTATGAGCCCTTGCGAACCCTGAGGTCCTCTGGTACTGGCCTTTTAATGGTTCCCAAAGTCAAGACCAAGACCTTTGGTGAAGCTTCCTTTCACTATTATGGTCCTCGTCTGTGGAACAGCCTGCCAGAGAGCCTCAGGGCCGCAGAGTCAATAGATGTTTTTAAGAACAGGCTCAAGACCCACCTTTTTAATTTGGCATTTAGTAAACCTGTTTAACTGAAGTAGTCATTTATGTTCCATTGTTTTATGTTCTTTTTGGCGCCATTTGTTCTTAGATTTTCTCATCTTCTTATTGATGTGCTTAGTTCAATTTTTTTTTAAGTATGGGTTTTTTAGTTCCTGTTTTTATGTGTTCTTAGTTCTTTTTGTACCTTTTTAAATTTTGGCTTTTAACAAACCGTTTAACTATTATTGAAGTAGGTCATTTATGTTCCATTGTTTTTACATTCTTCTTAGCTCCATTTGCTTTTAGATTTTCTTATTTTGATGTGTTCTTAGCTCAGTTTCTAAGTATGGGTCTTTAGTTCCCTTTGCTCTTTGTGTTCTTAGTTTTACAGTATTTTGTATTTATGTGTTTTAGTTCCAGTGTTTCCTCAGGATGGTTGCTCCTTCACGTGGTGCCTCGGTGCCGAGCAATGTCTCCTTCATTTTATGTGTGTAGGAGAAGTAGGGGGTGATATACAGTGGGGCAAAAAAGTATTTAGTCAGCCACCAATTTGTGCAAGTTCTCCCACTTAAAAGATGAGAGAGGTCTCCAATTTTCATCATAGGTATACCTCAACTACGAGAGACAAAATGAGAAAAAAAAAATCCAGAAAATCACATTGAAGGATTTTTAATGAATTAATTGGTAAATTCCTCGGTAAAATAAGTATTTGGTCACCTACAAACAAGCAAGATTTCTGGCTCTCACAGACCTGTAACAACTTCTTTAAGAGGCTCCTCTTTCCTCCACTCCTTACCTGTATTAATGGCACCTGTTTGAACTCGTTATCAGTATAAAAGACACCTGTCCACTACCTCAAACAGTCAGACTCCAAACTCCACTATGGCCAAGACCAAAGAGCTGTCAAAGGACACCAGAAACAAAATTGGAGACCTGCACCAGGCTGGGAAGACTGAATCTGCAATAGGTAAGCAGCTTGATGTGAAGAAATCAACTGTGGGAGCAATTATTAGAAAATGGAAGACATACAAGACCACTAATAATCTCCCTCAATCTGGGGCTCCACGCAAGATCTCACCCCGTGGGGTCAAAATTATCATGAGAACGGTGAGCAAAAATCCCAGAACCACATGGGGGGACCTAGTGAATGACCTGCAGAGAGCTGGGACCAAAGTAACAAAGGCTACATCAGAAACACACTACGCTGCCAGGGACTCAAATCATGCAGTGCCAGACGTGTCCCTCTGCTTAAGCCAGTACATGTCCAGGCCCGTCTGAAGTTTGCTAGAGAGCATTTGGATGATCCAGAAGAGGATTGGGAGAATGTCATATGGTCAGATGAAACCAAAATAGAACTTTTTGGTAAAAACTCAACTCGTCGTGTTTGGAGGAGAAAGAACACCATACCTATTGTGAAGCATGGGGGTGGAAACATCACACTTTAGGGCTGTTTTTCTGTAAAGGGACCAGGATGACTGATCCGTGTAAAGGAAAGAATGAATGGGGCCATGTATCGTGAGATTTTGAGTGAAAACCTCCTTCCACCAGCAAGGGCATTGAAGATGAAACGTGGCTGGGTCTTTCAGCATGACAATGATCCCAAACACACCACCCGGGCAATGAAGGAGTGGCTTTGCAAGAAGCATTTCAAGGTCCTGGAGTGGCCTAGCCAGTCTCCAGATCTCAACCCCATAGAAAATCTTTGGAGGGAGTTGAAAGTCTATGTTGCCCAGCGACAGCCCCAAAACATCACTGCTCTAGAGGAGATCTGCATGGAGGAATGGGCCAAAATACCAGCAACAGTGTGTGAAAACCTTGTGAAAACTTATAGAAAACGTTTGACCTCTGTCATTGCCAACAAAGGGTATATAACAAAGTATTGAGATGAACTTTTGTTATTGACCAAATACTTCTTTTACCGAGGAATTTACCAATTAATTCATTAAAAATCCTTCAATGTGATTTTCTGTATTTTTTTTTTTCTTATTTTGTCTCTCATAGTTGAGATATACCTATGATGAAAATTGGAGACCTCTCTCATCTTTTAAGTGGGAGAACTTGCACAATTGGTGGCTGACTAAATACTTTTTTACCCCACTGTATGTGCCTGTGTGTGTTGTGTTTTGTGGGTATGTTTATGGGAGGGTTGGAAGGGGTGGGGCTGTATCATGTAAAATATGTAATTAAATGTGTCTATTGTTTTTATCTATGTAAAGCACTTTGCACAGCATCTAATGTTTCAAAAGTGCTATACAAATAAAGTTTGATTTGATTTGATTTGATTTGACATTCCAAGTTCATACAGTGTTTCTGATGAAGGTTTGTATATTATACCAGCATTCACAATGTTGTAATTTGTGAAAAAAATAAATGAGTCATGCAAATTGTTTTTGTTGGAATTTATCCATCCATCTTCTTCTGCTTAATCCTTTTCGGGTCGTGGGGGGGGCTGGAGCCTATCCCAGCATCTTTGTGCGAGAGGCAGGGTACACCCTGGACAGATCGCCAGTCCATCGCAGGGCCAACACAGAGAGACGGACAACCATTCACTCTCACAGTCATACCTAAGGACAATTTAGAATCAAAGCCAAAAAAGAGATCACATTGTTGTTAACTGGTCAAAGTCTATGTCCATCATTTGATATTCATGTATGGCTGCCGATTGGTCCAGTTTATAAGTGCCCCACATGAGTACCACATAACAATTGCCTATCAGAGGACTGTTTTGCACCAGTGAGAGGTAAGAAGTAATTAGCTCGGTCAAAATGTCGGGAAAAAAGTTTGAGAGTGGCGCTCATAAAATGAGAGGAAAAGAGCTTAGGAAAAATAAATTGCTCAAAAAATCCCAAAGCTTAAATGATTTTTCTGAGCTGGAGCACCGAGTGGAGGCAGGGCTGCTAATTAATGCACCGAGGAGATAGGTGTGCCATTAAAGCACTCACCTTAGGCGGCGTGAAAGAAATATAAGACAGAATCATAAAGAGCGATGGCAAGAACCGAGCAGACCGCCCGTAAAATCTACTGGAGGAAGAAGCCCCCCAGGAGGCAGCTAGCCACCAGGGCTGCTCGGAGAGGCGCTCCGGCCACCGGCAGAGTGAAGAAGCCTCGCCGTCACAGGCCCGTGGCTCTGAGAGAGATCCGTCGCTGCCAGAAATCCACGGAGCTGCTCATCCGTAAGCTGCCCGTCCAGCGCCTGGTGAGGGAGATCGCTCAGGACTTCAAGACCGTCCTGCGTTTCCTGAGCTTCGCCGTCATGGCTCTGCAGGAGACCAGCGAGGCCCACCTGGTGGTCTCTTCTTCGCTAAGGGGGTCACCATCATGCCCAAAGACTTCCAGCTGGCCCGCTGCATCCGCGGAGAGAGAACTTAGACTTTCTGCTGCACATTCACCAGCCATAATGCTCCGCACTGTGTGTCTATATATATACATTTATAGTAATATGGACATATTACTATAAATGTAAACAAACTAATAGTTTTTTTTGAATGCAAAAGATGCAATAGACTTACACAATGGTCCTCTCCGGCATACAACTAGGAACATACCGGTCGCTATGGAGGGTGAGAATATGTATGGGCACATAATCATACCATGTAGGATAACTAAGTAGACGGTTATGCTGTTTCATCCCACCTAGCAACAATGCTCTGCACTGTGTGTGTTTATATATTTACATATTTATTCCATCTAGCTACAATGCTCTGCACTGGGTGTGTTTATATTTATATATCTATATATTTATTCCATCTAGCTACAATGCTCAGCACTGGGTGTGTTTATATTTATATATCTATATATTTATTCCATCTAGCTACAATGCTCCGTACTGTGGGTGTTTATATATTTACATATTTATTCCATCTAGCTACAATGCTCTGCACTGTGTGTCTGTGTGTGTGTGTGTGTGTGTGTATATATATATTTTATAGTAATATGTACATATGTATATTAGCTGCTCTTGCTTGCTTGTTTTTTTTTTTTTTTTTTTTTTTTCCTTGCCTTCTGATTGTTGCTCTGAGTGTTGCTATCCCTATGCTGTTGCAATCCTGGAATTTCCCCATTGTGGGACTAATAAAGGCTTATCTTATCTTACCTGGAGGAGAAGACCACCAGATCCTGGAGAAAGAGAGCAGACCAGTGGAGAAGGCAAGCTGAGAGATGAGACCAGAACAAGAAAAGCCTGGTCACTTGGAAAGACCATCATTGCTTACATCAGATAGCTGTGCATGGGACAGTAGACTCAGAACTTGGTGAAAAGTAGACTAGATCAAGCATGCTGCTAAACTGACTGTGTAACCTCACATTCATGTCTATAGAATATGATGTTATTCGTGAGCTGGACTTAAAGAACATAATGAAGAATTTTTCATTCAAGAATGCCAGAAGACAGCACTTCTAAACTAGAAAAGCACTCGGAGAGCGCAGACCTCCACCAAGTACCTCAGTTCCCCCTAATATTGGGATTTTCCCCAAATATAATAGTCCTACATTTATTTTATCTATATTTTCAGATTCCTTGACCATGAAAACATACACACGCGGACAAAATTGTTGGTACCCCTCTGTTAATGAAAGAAAAACCCACAATGGTCACAGAAATAACTTGAATCTGACAAAAGTGGTAATAAATAAAAATTCTATGAAAATTAACCAATGAAAATCAGACAATGCTTTTGAATTGTGGTTCAACAGAATTATTTAAAAAGAAAACAAACTCATGAAACAGACCTGGACAAAAATGATGGTACCTTTAACTTAATATTTTGTTGCACAACCTTTTGAGGCAATCACTGCAATCAAACGATTTCTGTAACTGTCAATGAGACTTCTGCACCTCTCAGCAGGTATTTTGGCCCACTCCTCATGAGCAAACTGCTCCAGTTGTCTCAGGTTTGAAGGGTGCCTTCTCCATACGGCATGTTTCAGCTCCTTCCACAGATGTTCAATAGGATTTAGATCAGGGCTCATAGAAGGCCACTTTAGAATAGTCCAATGTTTCGCTCTTAGCCATTCTTGGGTGTTTTTAGCTGTGTGTTTTGGGTCATTATCCTGTTGCAAGACCCATGACCTGCGACTGAGACCAAGCTGTCCAACACTGGGCAGCACATTTCTCTCTAGAATACCTTGATAGTCTTGAGATTTCATTGTACCCTGCACAGATTCAAGACACCCTGTGCCAGATGCAGCAAAGCAGCCCCAGAACCTCCTCCATGTTTCACAGTAGGGACAGTGTTCTTTTCTTGGTATGCTTCATTTTTGGGTCTGTGAACATAGAGCTGATGTGCCTTTCCCAAAAAGTTATAGTTTTGTCTCGTCTGTCCATAGGACATTCTCCCAGAAGCTTTGTGGCTTGTCAACATGCAGTTTGGCAAATTCCAGTCTGGCTTTTTTATGATTTGTTTTCAACAGTGGTGTCCTCCTTGGTCGTCTCCCATGAAGTCCACTTTGGCTCAAACAACGACAGATGGTGCGATCTGACACTGATGTACCTTGACCTTGGAGTTCACCATGAATGTGTTTAGAGGTTGTTCTGGGCTCTTTTGTTACCATTCGTATTATCCGTCTCCTCCTGCGGCCATGTCCATGGAGGTTGGCTATAGTCCCGTGGATCTTAAATTTCTGAATAATATGTGCAACTGTAGTCACAGGAACATCAAGCTGCTTGGAGATGGTCTTATAGCCTTTACCTTTAACATGCTTGTCTATAATTTTCTTTCTAATCTCCTGAGACAACTCTCTCCTTTGCTTCCTCTGGTCCATGTTTAGTGTGGTACACACCATGTCACCAAACAGCACAGTGACTACTTGTCACCCTTTAAATAGGCCGACTGACTAATTACAAGTTTGTAAACACCTGTGATGTTATTTAGAGGACACATCTTGGTTGAACATGTCCCTATGGTCACATTATTTTCAATCTTTTCTAGGGGTACCATCATTTTTGTCCAGGCCTGTTTCATGAGTTTGTTTTTTAAAGTAATTGTGTTGAACCACAATTCAAAAGCATTGTCTGATTTTCATTGGTTAATTTTCATAGCATTTTTATTTATTACCACTTTTGTCAGATTCAAGTTATTTCTGTGACCATTGTGGGTTTTTCTTTCATTAACAGAGGGGTACCAACAATTTCGTCCACGACTGTACCTTTAGCAATTGGATTCACATTGATATCTTTAGTAGTTCAGTAGTTATTGAAAAAAAATCACTTTTTCTGTAATGGCGGTTTTCTTGTGGATATAGCGCCATAGCTTTTTAAGATACAGCAAATCCATTGGCACACTACTGATTCCTCAGTGTCTTGGCTATATTTTGATGTTTGTTGTATGTTTATATCTTAATTTGTTACCTTACAGTGATGAAAATTCCAAAGATCCCCTATTATTTCCTGTTCTCGATCACAGTATCCGGAGTTTTTGCAGGATCCGGATCAGTCTTTGATATTTCCTAGAACCTATTGGGATCTTATCCTGTAATTTTTTTTTTTTTTGGCAAGCGTCCTGACCATTTATTGTGGAGTTACTATGTACACATATGGTCAAAATGGCCCTATCTCGCAATAATAAAGAATCCTTTAAAAAATTCCTGGGTTCAGACGGTGATCCGGATCACTCCCAAAATCTAAACATTTCTTTCTTGTCCCATTTCGGACTTGTCCTGAAAATTTCGTCAAAATTCGTTCATAACTTTTTGAGTTATGTTAGTAACAGACAGACAGACAAACAGACCGACAAACAAACCCCGGTAAAAACATAACCTCCTGTGCAGGTTTTTAATTACCTTCGCCTGTCAGAATGCGGACTGTGCCCCATGTCCTCACCTAGATTTATAATTTATATTCCTTGTCTCCAGGGAACGTGCCCCAGCCCACGTCCTTGCCTTGAGTTTATTATTGTATGATTTTCTGCATTTTGTTTTGGTCCTTAGTATTATCAGTATTATGTTCTTGTTTTATATTTTCTCCTGCTTCACTTTGGGCTTTGATTATTATTATTATCGTTGGTTTAGTTCAATAATTACTTGTATTATTGTTGTCATGGATTTTGTGTTATAATCCTTTGTTCATTGTCTTTGTCATCATGTCTCGTGTGTACTCCCTGCCTGACTCTCAGTTAATTATTATTATTATTACCTCTGCCAAAGAAGGATGGAGGTAATATTTTCAGTGGCGTTGATTGGTTTGTCTGTTAGCAACATAACTAACAGACAAAACGTTATGAACATATTTTGATGAAATTTTCAGGCAAGGTGTGTAATAAATAGCACGGGAAACAGATGATTAGATTTTGGTAGTGATCTGTATCATGATCTGGATGCAGGAATTTTCTGAATATTATTTTATGTATATATTAATATGGTGCTTTTCATGTACTGCCCCTTTAAGACGTGTCCACTGAGTTACGTGCCTGGCCTCACCGTAGGGCTACTTGCCTTGGCAACCCGGAAGCCAAAAACTGCAGAAAAAGTATTAGGGTGTGGGTCCACCAAACTCGTTTTTTTTTCTGCTGTGGGCGACTATTTTCTGTTCATACTCTGTAGTCCAGCGTTTACAGCACTAAAACACTTTGAGCGGTGGCCGCTTTTTGTCATGGTGCTCAAGGCTGAAAAAACTTTAACTTTTCAGATTACTGTACAGCAGGGGGAAAAAACAAAAACTGACCTGAAAAATTCAACAAACCATGATGCTGATTTAAGGTGGGATTGCCCGGCCCCAATGTATGGTCAATACAATTATGACAGTCTTGTTATTATTATTATTATTATTATTATATAGTCAAATTGTTTTTGCTGTTGTTTCTCTGTCTGTTAATAATAATAATAATAATAATAATAATAATAATGGATTGCATTTATATAGTGCCTTTCATTCAAATTTTCAGGAAAGGTGTGTAATGGCACACTGAACAGATGATTAGATTTTGATGATGATCTCAAAATGCATACCTCCGCCAAGACTCTTATCTTCTCACAGTGGGTTAGCAAGAATACTCCAAAACTACTGGGTGGATTTGGATAAAGTTTTTACCAGAGGTGGTCCTTGGGCTAAAGAGGAACCCATTACATTTTTTTTTTTTGTTACTTATTTGTACCCGTAGGTAGACTTGGTTTGCAGTCTGGTGACAAACCACCGGCTGCTGGTCGCTGCGTGCGCGAGCGCCCTAAACCTACATGTTTTTGGTATGCGGGAGGAAACCGGAGAAATCCCGGAGTAAACCCACGTAACACGGGGAGAACATGCAAACTCCACACAGCTCACTGTTGGTCGGGGGCTGGGATCGAACCCACGATCTCATGATCCCCGTGATCCCCCGGCCGAGGGTAAAACTGTGCTGCCACAGTGCTAAACCACTGCGCCACCGTGCAGCCCATTTTGGTGATGATCTGAGAATGCATACTTCCACCAAGGCTCTTATCTTCTAACAGTGTGTTAGCAAGAATCCTCCAAAACTACTGGATAGACTTTGATGCAATTTTCACCAGAACTGGCTCATGGCCTACACATGAACCCATTACATTTTGGAAGTCACCTATGAGGGACGGAAAGACCCTTGGGGGAGGCATGCACTTTCTGAGTACTTTTGTAGTTGCTGCAGTTGTGCATTATTTGAATTAGGAATACTCCACTGATATAACTTTGTGTTCTGCTGTCATCATTAGACCAACTGTTGATCAATGTCATCCTTTGATACCTGGTGTTGTTTAGGCTATGGTGCTGTGGGTCTGAGTGAGTGAGTGAGTAAGATTAGACTAAATGGAACTCCACTGCAGTGGTTTAGATCTTATTTAAGATAAGAGTTAAGATAAGATAAGCCTCTATTAGTCCCACAATGGGGAAATTCCAGGACTGCAACAGCACAGGGACAGCAACACTCAGCAATAATTAAGCAATTATTAAGAAGATAAGAAAAATAAAAAATAAGAGCAGTGAATATACTACATACGTACACATAAATATACAAATATATGTATGTGTGTCTATATATATATATATATATATATATATATATATATATATATATATATTTATAGTAATATGTACATACAGTATGTTTACTAGCTGTTCTTGTTTTTTCTTGCCTTCTGATTGTTGCTCTGAGTGTTGCTATCCCTGTGCTGTTGCAATCCTGGAATTTCCCCATTGTGGGACTAATAAAGGCTTATCTTATCTTATCTTCATACATAGTATGAATATGTACCCATACATATTGTCACCCTCTGTAGCCACTGATGTTGTCCTAGTTGTTTACTGGAGGGGACCATTTGTGTAAGTCTATTGCGTCTTTTGCATTCAATACTATTAGGTCGTCATGTTTTTGTTTTTTTTTTGCTATCTCTGCGAGCAGCCCTGCTTAGGCTATACAGTCTGACAGCCGTAGGTAGGAAGGACCTGCAAAACCTCTCGGTTGCGCACCTAGGATGATGTAGTGTACTGCTAAATAGCTCCTCAGTGCGTTCAGTATGTCCTTCATAGGATGGGACTCGGAATCCAGCAGAGATGACAGTTTAGCCACCATCCATCTCTCTCCTATCTCCTCCACTGGGTCAAGGCGTTGCCCCAGGACAGATCTAGCTTTCTTAATCAGTTTGTTCAGTCTCTTCCTATCGGCTGCTGTAATGCCACTGCCCCAGCAGACCACTCCAAAAGTGATGGCTGATGCCACCACCGTGTCATAGAATGCCTTCAGCACCGCCCCTTGTACACCAAAAGACCTGAGCCTCCTCAGTAGGAACAGCCTGCGCTGTCCCTTCTTGTAGAGTGCGTCGGTATTGTGTGACCAGTCTAGTTTATTGTTCAGATGAACACCCAGGTACTTGTAGGATGTCACCATCTCAATGTCTGTTCCCTGTATGTTTACTGGTGCTGTGAGGGGTTGTCCTTGCCTGCGGCAGTCCACCACCAGCTCCTTAGTTTTCCTCGCGTTGATCTGGAGGCAGTTCCGATGGCACCAGTCCACGAAGTCCTGGATAAGTCCTCTGTACTCAGCTTCATATACGTTGGAGATGAGGCCGACGATCGCAGAGTCGTCAGAGAACTTCTGTAGATGGCAGTGTGTTGTGTTGTGTGAGAAGTCTGCAGTATAAAGGGTGAACAGGAAAGGAGCCAAAACCATTCCCTGGGGGGCCCCTGTGCTACCGATGATCGTGTCGGACACACAATCTCGGGTTCTCACAAACTGTGGCCGGTTAGTGAGGTAGTCCAGGATCCATGATGACAGGTGCTGGTCCACCCCTGCACACAGCAGCTTTGTCCGATAGATTTCAGTTTGTTCACATCAATGATGAATTTTCTTCGAACTGTAAGCTTAGTCACGGAGTTCCACAGGGATCTGTGTTGGGCCCTACTCTTTTTAGTTTATATATGCTTTCGTTAGGCAATATCATTAGAAAGCACTGTATACATTTTCATTGTTATGCAGACGACACACCACTATACCTGTCAATGAAGCCCGATGATTGTAATCAATTAGCCAAGTTAGATGCCTGTCTTAAGGATATCAAAGCCTGGATGACTTGTAATTTTCTGCTATTAAACTCAGATAAGACTGAAGTCATTTTTGTTAGCTGAAAACACCTTAGAAATTCCTTTCCAAATCATGCTCTTAATTTAGATGCCGTCACTCTCACTCTGAATAGTTCTGTGAGGAACCTTGGAGTTATTGTTGATCAAGTTTTGTTGATCAATTTGTTTCTAAGACTGCCTTCTATCATCTGTGGAATATTGCCAAGATTAGGAACATCTTGTCTCTGAATGATGCTGAGAAACTGATCCACGCCTTTGTCAGCTCTCGACTAGATTATTGTAACTCGTTATTATCAGGTTGTCCTAAAATATCCTTAAAAAATCTTCAGCTGATCCAAAATGCTGTAGCAAGAGTTCTAACTGGTTCTAGAAAAACAGATCATATCTCCCCGGTTCTGTCCTCCCTTCACTGGCTTCCCATAGAGTTTAGAATTAAGTTTAAAATCCTTCTTCTCACTTTCAAAGCTCTTAATAATCAGGCCCCCTTATATATAAAAGATCTGATATTACCTTACACAGTGACAGCACAGCAAGAAGGTCATGGGATTGATTCCACCCTTGACCATTGTGGGTTCGATCCCACCCCCAGACCATCGGTGACCCTTCTGTGTGGAGTTTGCATGTTCTCCCCGTGTCTGCGTTGGTTTACTCTGGGAACTCCGGTTTCCTTCCACATGCCAAAGACATACAGGTGAGGTTAACTGGCATAAACTGGGGATTCTAAATTGTCCTTAGGTATGACTGTGAGAGTGAATGGTTGTCTGTCTCTCTGTGTTGGCCCTGCAATGGACTGGTGATCTGTCCAGGGTGTACCCTGCCTCTCGCCCAAAGATGCAGGGATAGGCTCCAGCCCCCCTGCGACCCAAAAAGGATTAAGCGGTAGAAGATGGATGGATGGATGGATTACCTTACCATCCTAATAGAGCACTACGCTCCCAAAATGCTGGATTACTTGTAATGCCCAGAATCTCCAAAAGTACATTGGGAGGCAGAACCTTCTGCTATCAAGCTCCTTCTCTGTGGAACCAGTTACCACTCTGGGTCCGGGAGTCAGACTTGGTCTCCGTTTTTAAGAACAGGGTAAAATCCTTCCTTTTTAATATAGCCTACGATTAGGGAGGGATTTTGTGTCTCTTAACCCTGCTTCTGTTTTATGTCCTCTTCATCCTCTCTATCCCCTCACCCCCAGCCAGTCACAGCAGATGACTGCCCCTCCGTGAGTCTGGTTCTGCTAGAGGTTTCTTGTTAAATGGGAGTTTTTCCTCTCCACCGTTGCTAAGTGCTTACTCACAGGGGATCGTCTGATTGCTGGGTCTTTCTGAAATTGTGGGGTTTTCACTGCATTTTGTAGCACTATGAGATGACTTCTATTGTGATGTGGTGCTATATAAATAAAACTGAATTGAATTGAACTGAATTGAATTAATTCGTGTCTGTGCTGAAGGCAGTAGTATCTGTCACTGTAAAAATGAAAATCTTAGTAAGACAAAATATCTGAAATCAATTCTTGTTTTTCTTTCATAAGATAATTTTGACAAGACAAGAATTTATTTTTGTTGCGCAGTTTTCTGTAAGATTTTACTTGCTTTAAGATAGTTTTTACTTGTTTTTAGAAATTCCAAAACAATGTCACTGGGAATGCCATGCAGTCTGATGATGTGGGTGGTAAGCAAGTTGTCCGTCTCCAGAGTAGATGATAATTTGCATAGGGGGATGTGATAAGCAGCCTTAGAGAACCTGTCCATGACTGTGAGGATGATGGTGTAACCCTGCGACGATGGCAGACCGGTGATGAAATCCAACATGATGTCAGACCAGGGGCGGCTGGGGGTGGAGCAGCCCGGCAGGAGGGGTGGTGAGAGACTTGCCTGCAACACACGGGGGACAATCCTTGATATACTCCCACATGTCACGATCCATGATGGGTCACCAGAAGATGCGACGGAGGGCGGAGAGGGTCCTGGCTACCCCCGGATGGCAGGAAAACTTTGCTGTGCATCCAGTACACAACCTCCTCCTTAACTGCAGTGGGAACAAACAACTGGCTCGGTGGATCTCCCCCAGCCTCTCTAACCTTGTGCTTGATCTCCCATGTGAGGGCCCCCATGACAGCGGAGCCCGAGACAATGGTGTCCTCCTCAGGGGTCATGGAATCCCGAGCAAACTGCTGGGAGAGAGCATCAGGTTTGGTGTTCTTAGACTCTGGCCTGTAAGTTAGGGAGAAGTTGAAGCGGCTAAAGAACAACGCCCATCTAGCCTGGCGGGAGTTGAGCCGTTTGGCTGTCTTGATGTATTCTAAATTCTTATGCTCGGTCCAGAGCAAGAATGGATGGACCAATCCCTCCAGCCAGTGCCGCCATTCCTTTAGTGCCAGCTTGACGGCCAGCAGCTCTCGGTCACCGATGGCTTAGTTCTTCTCAGCAGAGGAGAGGCACCGAGATCGGTGACTGAGCGCTGCGACAGGACAGCCCCTACCCCAATGTCTGAGGCCTTTTGAGATAATAATCCCCAAGAATGTGGCGGACTGGGTGTGGAACTCACATTTCTCAGCCTTCACAAAGAGTTGATTCTCAAGGAGGCGTTGGAGCACCCACCGCACATGGACCTTGTGTTCTACTAGGGTATGAGAAAAAGTCAAGATGCCATCCAAATACACAAACACAAAGGTGCCCAGAAAATCCCACAGGACATCACTGATAAGACACTAAAACACAGCTGTAGCATTAGTAAGGCTGAAGGGCATGACCAAATACTCAAAATGACTTGTAAAGGTGCAGAATGCTGTCTTCCATTCGTTGCCCTCCCTGATTCGAACAAGGTGGTAAGCATTCTTGAGATCAAGGTTTGTGTAAAAGGTGGTACCCTGGAGCTGGTCAAAAGCTGAGTTGATGAGTGATAGCGCATATTTGTCTTTAACTGTGATATTATTGAGCTCCTGAAAATCAATGCAAGGGCGGAGGTGCCATCTTTTTTCCCCACATAGAAAAACCCTGCCCCTAATGCAGATGACAAGGCACGAATGATACCAGCTCTCAGGGACTTTTTGATGTATTTATCCATGGCCTCCTTCTTGGGGGCTGACAGGCTATACAGGTGGCTGGAAGGTAGTCGTGCCCCTGTTGGAACTCTATAGCAGTCATAGGGTCGGTGAGGAGGAAGGGACAACATTTTGGTTTTACTGAAGACAGGTGCCAAGTTGTGGTAGATTAAGGGTATGTTGGACAAATCAGGGGGCTCAGCAGTGGGAGGCGGAATGGGAATGTGTGGTGAACAGGCGGCTGACTGGAGACAGGCAGACATGCAAAAGGGACTACAGGAACTAATAGCCCCTTTACCCCAGACAATAGTTGGGTTGTGGAGTCTTAGCCATGGGTACCCTAACACTATGGGCGAGGTGGAAACAGGGAGGACAAAAAATGCTGTGTTCATGATAATTACCAGAGGACAACATGGTTATGGGCACGGTTTGTTTAGAAACCTGGTACATTTGTTGGCCAAACAGGGCTACTGCGCCTATGGACTGCTGTAGGTCTTTACAGGGAAATTTTAATCGTGTTGCCAGACTCTCTGTAATAAAGTTTTGCTCTGCCCCAGAATCAATCAGAGCAGAGCTGACATGCTCCATATGGTTGAGCAACAGTCAAATGGGTAAAGTGAAATGTGTACGCAGGGATCCACATGCATTGTCCGCTAGCCCCCTGCTGTGACTAGTGGGCAGTGCCTTTCTCCCTTTGCGGAACATTGTACAGCTTAGTAACCCACTTGTCCACAATAGAAACACAACCTCGCCTCATGACGTTGCTGCTGTATGGCTTGGGAGAGTTTGGACCGGCCTGTGGCCAAAGGTTCTGGTAAGTTGGATGGCGGAGAAAGGGGAAAGGGAAAAGAAAGGAGCTGCAAGCAGGGCAGTGAGGAGCGAGCTAGGGGCTGAGAGACGGACTGTCGTTCTTTTGATCATTTCCATAGCCTATTGTCTAATTTAATGACAAGAGAGATGAATGCGTTGAGTGATTTGGGTTCATCCTGAAGGTGGGCGAGCTCATCGCAGACAGTGGACTTAAAGCTATGGGTGAACGCGGAGCGTAACACGATGTCATCCCGGCCTGCAGAGCCAGCGAGAACCCAGAAATCTGTATAGTGCTTGGCTGCTGATATAGCCCCCTGGCGAATAGTCATGAGCCCGGAGGATACGGTCCCTTCCCGCTCTGAATGGTTGAACACGCAGGTGAACTCTTCCGTAAAATCGTTGTAGGTGTAGGCGTTATAATTTGGCCCCTGGATAATGGCTTGGGCCCACAAAAGAGCACGCTTGTTGAGAAACCCTGTAACATAAGCAATCTGACTACGGTCGGAGGGGAAATCACCTGGGACACAGTCAAACACGAGCTGGCATTGCAAGAGGAACCCACTGGTGTCTCCCAGCCAACCATTATAGCGAGGAGGTGTGGAAACTAGCAGGGAATGGCCCATCCGGGCAGGAGAGCTAGCTGTAGCAGCAGGGACGATAGTGGAGAGAGCTGTGGCAAGGCCCTGAACCATGGTCTCAAGCTGGGTCAAGCATTCGGTAAGTTTGTTAACTTGATTCAAAAGGACCTGATTCAGATAATCAGCCTGATCTAACCATTGCTCAAGAGACCCGAGATGGTCTTTTATTGCTTCCATCCTATGTCCGCTGGTTCAGTTTTACTGGTGATGTACTGTTATGGTGTGTGGCATGTGACCCAAAAGCAGACACAGGATGAAGCGATAACTGAGGTGAACAATCATCTCTATTACAAAAATTGTGCAGGATAATGTGCAAAGATGATAACTCAAGGATCTGGAAACCCTATAAGGAGAGAACAGAGGGACATGATGAGGTTTTGTTTCGGTTGAGAGGACAAACTGGACCTATTGGCTGGATGTAAGTTCAAAATAATTTTATTAAAGAGCTCGTCACACTGACACAACTCAAGGGCTAAACAAAATATAAAACTGCAGCGCCGAAGTGCAACAAAAGACTAAGGCAAAACACAAGACAGACAGAAGCGTGTTGTTCATGCCATATTAGACAAAAGAACTCGGCCTGAGCAGAAGTGAAAACAGACCTTAAATAACCAATGGGAAAATTAACACAACACGGCACAGGTAGAGAAATCAATAATCACTGACTGATGACACATGAGGCAAGAGGGAATGATAGGAGGGGGTGAGGATGCACACACACACACAGGGAGACAGAACATATGCAGGGGATTAGGGGAGACATGGCCATGACAAATAATGACAGAACTGAACCCAGATCATAAATAATAATAATAATAATAATAATAATAATAATAATAATCAGAACTGAGAGCTGAATCATGAATCCAACAAATAATAATAAATGCAGAAAATACAAAGAAACTCAAGGCAAGGATGTGGATTGAGTCCATGTTTAAAAGAAACACAAACTATGAATCAGATGGGGACATGAGACCCAACCCACGCTCTGACAGGTTTTAAAGTTAGTTTCTTTGTGCTTACCCTTTGCAGGGGAGAACAGCCAGGGGCAGGTGAAGGACCTCCACGCTGGGGAAGCAGGTTGCCAGGGAGAAAGGTGCTGAGGTGCTACAAGGGTGTTTCCAGGTGATTGTTGTGGACAGGATGGACAGGCCTTACTGCTGGGGAGTGAGAGTGAAGAGCAGCGGAGATAATGGTGGTAAGTCGACTTACTTGGGGAGTGAAGGTGTGCACAGTCCAAGGACATCCAAATCCAATCTGTAAGGCTATTTCCTGAATCTAGAGGCAAGCAGATTAGATCAAGGCTGGCTGTGATGAGCTGAACACTGGAGGTTTCCGCCATGCTCAGTCTCATGGCTTTTTCTCTATATTTATATATTTGTTGTATTTTGTGCCTTTTAATTTTTGTATTTCTCGTACTGGTTCTTATTTTCCTGGTTATGTTATAGTTTTGTTACTCTCTTATTTTGTATTAGTTTGTATTTATTTCTCAATCTGCATTTGTTGATATTTTATTCTTTATATCCCTTACTGTTGTGTTCTCCCTCTGGGTTGACAGCTGTCAGTGGCATTTCCAGGTTTTTGCTCCGTGTGGGCATTGCCCCTGTCAGCTGTCAGCTCCAGTCGCTCCCCTCTCATTGCTCCCAGCTGGTCCAAATTATTCATCATTGTTACCTTCTGTTCGCTCATGTGACCCGCACCTGTCATTACTTGTGTGATTTGTTTCTGACCCTATTTAAGTGTGGTTATTTTCATTTCTCATTGCCGCAGTCTTGAGTTTCTCCTTCCTCGACTCCACCAGAATGCAGCCCTTGTTCTGGTGTGTTTCCTTTGTAAGATTTTTGTATGTTATTTTGGATTTTTGTTGGAGCACTGTTTGGACTTTGTGTTTTGTTGTTTTTAATAAATCTCACAAACTCACAGTTCAGCGTGTGGGTCTTCCTCTCTGCCCCGAGGGGCAATTCATGACACTGGCAGATAATTCCAATACAGCAGGCAGTCTCTGGGTCTAGGACAAGCAGAAGATCAAAAACACGGCAAGGCAAAATAATATCATGTAGCTGAGCTCAGAGCATGGTACAGGCTGTGTGCAGGTTAATGTCACCAGGCAGCATGAAGGGAGAGCACCCTATTTAAATGGCTTCCTCTGATTGACAGCAGGTGATGAACGAGACTGCAGGGACTGAGCTTAATTAGAGGGTGAGAGAGGCAGGGAGACAGAGCATAGATGGAGACCATTACAAAAACAAGTGAAAACTATCTGAAAGCATGTAAATTTTTCTTGCACATAAACTGCACAGCAAGAATAAATCTTGTCAGACAAAAAACAAGCATAAACACCCTTAATTTATTTCATTTTACTTATATTTGACTTTTTGCAGGGTAGTTGTGTTTTGTAGCTCACAGTTGCATTATTTCTCCAAGACAAACAAAAATTAGGCCATAGTGGCTCAGGAGGTACAGCAGGTTGCCCAATAACTGAAGGGTTGGTGGTTCGAATCCCACTCCCCCCATCTGTTGTTACCCACCTTGCCTCCAGTGTGTTCATGACAATGGTGTATGAATGTAAATAAATGTTCAGTGGTGGTTGGAGAGGCTGTTGGCATGGGTTGGCAGCCATGTTTCTGTCAGTCTGCTCCAAGGTGGCTGTGGCTACAGAAGTAGCTTACCGCTATCATCGTCTGTGGAGTGAATGAATAATGGACTCATTGTAAAGTGTCTTTGAGTGTGATGAAAAGTGCTATATAAATGCAATTCATTATTAAAAACATATTTTTGAATTGAGATTCCATTTGGGGGATGGGGCGACAAAACTTCTCAGTCCAAGGGCCTAATGGCGAGTTAGGCTGTGTATCCACCATTTTTTTCCGCTGTGGGCGACTGTTTTCTATTCATTTTCTATGTAGTTCAGCGTCTACAGTGCTGCGCGCCCTCGGCGCTGAAATGCTCTCAGCGGTGGCTACTTTTTGTCGCAGCGCTTAGGGTGCTCAAAGCTGACAAAAAAATTCAACTTTTCAGACTACAGCTGAGCTCATCAATGTCAGACTTTTCTAAGCAGCCAATCAGAATAAGGAAGGGCAGGGCATAGGACGCTGGTAGAGTCTGTACTCGGACTCCTGTTTTCCATGTCATCATATTTTACATCCAAAGCTGCTACCAATGCTAGAATATGTTTCCTGTCCATTGTTATTTAGAGACTGCTATTAAAAAATAAGTAGAAAGTCTGACCATAGGAAAAGCGGAAGTGCTGAGCTGTGAGTGACAAGCTGTTGCTGGGTTACAGGGCACAGACTTTTTTCTAGAGCGCAGCACACAAGCACTGAAAAAAAGATGTTCAGGGCGGTCGGGTGACAAAAAAACGCATTTGGTGGACATGCAGCCTGAAGGTGGCCCTGATGAGAATCCAAGACAACATAAAGTATTTTAATGTTGCAGTCTTACAATTAGATCCAGGGGAAGATTGATCCAGGCCCATGAGGAGCCAGGGAGCAGGAGAACTCTGGAGAACAATGGTGAGCTGTTGAGCCCAGTCAATCCCACACAGGACTGGAGGTAAGGCTGCTATTTATACCTGAGCAGCTAATCAGCAGTGGGTGGCAGATGAAGCGCAGCTGCAAGTAATCAGACAGAAGAGATGGTGTGTGTGTGTGTGTGTGTGTGTGTGTGCGTGCACACATGCACACGCGTGTGCACATGCGTGCGTGTGTGTCTGTGTGTGTGTGCGTGCGCACGCATGTTAATGTGGCTCACCAGCCATGACAGTTTGGGTCTACTTTACACATATTGCAACTGTAACCCTCTGCCATGTCACTCCATGTCATTATTTCTACTAGAGGTTGCTAAATGTCAAAACATACACATTGGTTGTGAGACCTTCTAACAACAACAAAAACAACAACAACAACAACAACAACAAAACAGATCATATGGCATGTTTCCTATTGGAGGACAGACTTGCTATTTTGATTTGCACTTGTCCACTCCCACCTGATTTAAGATTTTGGAAACTAAACTTTGTATGTCTGCCTGTCAGGTCATTACTGAGCATGTTTCTGCTGCATCTATCACAGTTCCAGAGTTACAAAGAGCATCGTTATGCATATTAGAGATTTTAGGAATTTCAAAGTACTGTTAATAACACAACTCCCTTCAATTTTAATATATTCAGGACATTCATCGATTCAACCTCAAACTTGACTTGCAGCTTTTACCACAGGGTGCTGCATTTTAAAAAATTCTCCAATGTGGGATGAATAAAGGTATTCTCAATTCTGAATTTTATAGTTTCAATAATCAACTGTTAATAGTAAGTGCAGTAAATTACAGAAAAAGAAAGAGGTTACTGATGAACAAGTCAACCTTGTCTCCCTTTCAGAGCTAGGACACAAAGAAACTGTGTTCTCTCTGAGCAATATAATATTTAGTGAGATTGTCATTAGTATGCAGATGCTACAAAAGACTTTGTCGAGTCTATCAGAGAGAGAAGCAAAGTGAAATCTGAGAGTGGCACTATTCTTTATGAGACACCGTGTTCCACTATCTTTGTTCTTCTGACGTTCAGCTGTGGATTATGAGTTCCTGTTCTTATAGTCTCATGATAAAAGCAATTCATTATGACAAGAGGATGTTCTTTTAATAACAAGATGCAGCGTTACTTTTCTGTGTGGTGCAGCTTCAGAGCAGATTTCTATAAATTTAGATAGTTATTTATTGATGTATCAAATCCAGACAATGATAAAGTAGATGTTTCCACTGCAGAATTAGGCAAACTATTTTTGATTTGCATTTATACACCAAGAAACCACTTTCATCTAAGAAAGATATCAGCATTTGGAAGTACTAATAAGGTCTGAATTCATAAGCCATAATCTTATCCCTAAATCAGGTAAATACAACAGAGCCTTTACTGTTGAACTTAGCAGCAATATTAACTCATATGTCTGAGGATACATTTTAAGTTCAATTTAATTTGTACAATATTATTCAACCCCAGGACTTTTCTTTCATTAAAATTTAACCTATGAAGAAAACTAAACTGATACATGTATGTCAGTGCTAAAAGATGCACATAGTAATCTTTATTCATATCATGCTTGACCTGAGTGAAGCCAGTGTTGATTCCTACCATACACATACAGTATGTACTTCAGCACAACTGGATGGTCAAGGTTTCAAATCATAAGGTCAGCATATGAATAAGCAATTCCTCCAAGACAGACAGACTCTCAGGCTACACTGCTTGATCTCAGGCAATGTTTTCTTCTCTTGGATATGTATTATGTCTATAGGAGTGAATATACCAAATTTATATTTCAGTTAATAAACAGAATTACTCAATGAGGTGCTTAGGGGCTTCATAACACCCAGGATATGAAAAATTAGTAATATTTGGGACTGTGAGTCATGCAGTGCTTTTCTGATAGAATCCAGTGACTCAAACAGTGAGCTCAGTGTTTGCTTAGAATGACATTTTCTGCAGGAAATCCTCTTCACATGGTCTCCCATGATCATGGATATCACTGTGATTAATCTGTTGCTCTCTGCTATGATAATACTGTAGCCTACTGAGCATGCAGTAGAAGAGAACTGGGCAAATTTTGGATTAATAACAACAGCCCTTCAACTTTTTGTCCATTTTGTCTTTTTGCACATGAACAATTAATTCATAAGTCAATATATAGAGTTTCAAGTACCCTTTTGTCAGGGCTGTCAATATACCGGCTTTCAATGTGACTATATCATCTCTCAGACTAGGAAGGAGCCAAAAGCAGGAAACAAACACTTAGAGGCAAGAATTGAGGCAATGAAGGTAACTGTAGAACAGATAAGTAATATGTTGGACCCGTACCACGGCATTTTACTCCTGAAGTGAAAGGAGAAGGAGAAAGTGAGTGACAGGGGTTCAAATGGAGGTGAGTATGTTTTAGTATTTTGGAGGTGGAAGCTCTTACTTGGCCTTGGTGAGCATCTTACAGGTGAGGGTTTCCAACAGTTAGGTCATGGACCAGAGGGGCCCAGAAGTGAGAGTCCATTGCTGTGGGACTAAATGTAGATATGGAGTCTAATCAGAGAGTCCAGATTCAGATGGATGTGAGGAGCAGATCCTGGGGCAAGGAGGTGGTTATGGAATTTGCAGAGGGGGGCAAGCAGTCCAGGTAGGTGTTGAGAGGTTTGTTGCTGGGTGAACGTGCAGGAACCAAGGTAGGCTAGTTAACAGGGTCTCAGACAGACAAGGTTTCCTAGGAATGAAGGAGCAGCACAAAAGGTGAACAGGATTCCTAGAACTTGAACACAAGGACAGGGTTACTACATGACAATCCCACGTCGAGCTGCTCCTAGACTGAAGCTTATATAGCAGAGACCAGCGATTACCTGCAGGTGAGGGTAATCAGCCAACTGCAGGCAAACACCCTCCTTGGCCCTGATGAGTGAAGGCCATGCAACACAAAGAGCCACATGCAGCAAGATAGTTCCATGTTCACCCAGGTCCAGTACAGATTATTGTGCCCCGAATGATTTGTGGTAATAGTATTGTACAAATCATGAAAAAATAAAATAAAGCTGTCAGTCAAATTGATTTTTAGATTTGTTATTGTGTGTTTTGTGGTAAATACTGTGTTCATAACTGTATAAAAGTCTAAAAAAAACCAATTAATACATTGTGAAAGCCATCCAGGTAACTGCTAGACCAGGGGTGGGCAATCATGTGCCATGGAGGGCCATTCTACTGCAGGTTTTCTGTTCCACCCAGTCTCTTCAGCAGGTGTTTTCAATGATTAGCAATCCTTGAAGCTGGTCAGAGCACACACCTGCTGAAGAGACTGGGTGGAACAAAAAACCTGCAGTGGAATGGCCCTCACTGCCCACCCCTGTGCTAGACAAAAGAGCCACAGTGTGTACATTTTGACATTTGCCTTGAAAGTAGCAGGGGACAAAGACATAGTAAGCTGTCCTGAATCACTAACCTTTTCTTGCTCTATGGCTATACTGACATTACCACCCTGGAGTGACTCAAATCCATTTTTTTTTTACCCTAGTTTGACACAGATCTCATTTTTAGGGCTGTCCAACTGTGCAAATCTGATTTAAAACATACAATATCTGTCAGACTGGATCTGAGTCACATTCATATGTGATCCTAAATCAGATATATAGCTGGTATGCAGTATGATCCTGTGACTTTACTAAGAACGTCACATTCATTTTTACCTGTGCACATGTGTGGGGCACTGATATCACGAGTCAGCGCTGTTGTTAGCATCAGTGGTAGCAGTTGCTGCTAAAACATCCTCATTTCTAGACCTCACTGTCATATTCAGGTGAGGGCGTGCCCCCTCCTTCCAGCTAAGTTTCCCCAGCTCCGCAGGCAATCATCTCACCTGCGTGAGTGGACGCACCTGCCGTCTCATCATCGCCAGCGCTTATAAGGACCATCCAGTGGAAGCTTCAGCGCTGGCTCGTTGGATATACTACCTACACCAACAGCAAGTAAGTTGATCTATTTTCTGGCAAAATTAAAACTCACATTTCTCTCTCCTCTCCTTCTTCCAGGTTGCTGCCATCCGTGCGGTGTGTCTTTGGGGATTGTTGTGTGCTCACCTGCTCCATCAGCCTCACCCCGCTTCAGCTTCCTATCTCCACCCGGTCAGACATCACCCAGTTCTACTCCCCGATCAGCTTCATCCTGCTGGTTCGTCTACTACTGGGTTCTCTGTCGGGTTCTCTGCTCGGTACATGTAAGTGGCTAATTCGTCCCTCCACTTCCCTGCCTCCCTTCTCTTGTTAATCACTCTCGTCTCTCCCCACAGTTCGAGTCTTCCCTGGCGAGTGACGTTTTTCTATATCAGTGCTCCTCTGGGTTTTGAAATGAATCAGCTATTTAAACATTGTTTCTCTGTGTCGTGAGTGTTTTCTCTGGTGTTGCACCCTGCATATGAGCTGTTCATTCTATCAACATGACACTCATTGCATACAGCTGACTAGTCCTCCAGAGTAATCCCATCTGTATTTTTACTCAGCGTGACCCTATTTTCTCCATTTAAAGAAAATGGGTGGTCACACAAATACACCATGTTTTGCTGTTGATTCAATTCAATTCAATTCAATTCAACTTTATTTATATAGCGCCATTTCACAACAACAGTCATCTCATAGCACCTTCAACTGTAGTGGAAACCCCCACAAATCCAGAAAGACCCCAGCAATCATGCGATCCCCTGTGAGCGATCACTTGGCGATGGTGGAGAGGAAAAACTCCCTTTTAGCAGGAAAAACCCTCCAGCAGAACCAGGGTCAGGGAGGGGCAGTCATCTTCTGTGACTGGCTGGGGGGTGAAGGGATAGAGAAGAGGAAGAAAAGGACAGACATGTAGAGAGCAAACAATGACGTGCATGTGTGCCGTTTTGTATCAATGCATCTATGCAGACAGTTTTACAGGACAGATACTGACTACTAAGATGACAGATGAATCCAATCTGATAAAAAAAGAAAAAATCTGAATTAAACTGTATGAGCTGTAGTATAAAAGCAGCCTTAGATGCTGTCTAACAAATGAGACTGTCATGCGGTGATCCTCGCGGATCACCATGAGACGCCAAGAGTCTACCAGTGAGTTTTGCGATGATGGTTTATTAAACACACAAGACGAGACAGGACAAGACTGTGAGCCGCTCTCGGCAAAAACACACAAATTAATACATGGGCTCGCAGGGCTGCCCCCAGCCACTACGAGCTAAACTGTAACATGAACTCACGAACCTGACATGAAGGTCTAACGATGCTCAGACAAAGCTTGACGAGGTGTAGACCATAACTGACAAGATGTTGACAATCTGACAACGTCTGACAAGATGTAGACAATACTCCTGCAGCATTACTGTCGCTAGTGCCGGCTTTATGAAGGCGAACACTAACGAGCAGTAATGACACACAGCTGACCAGCCTTGGCAGGCGGAAGCCCCACCGAGCACCTTCACAATAAGAGCCCGGTGAGACCAGAATACAACCCACAGCTGTCAAGGCCGGCAGCGAGTTGAACTCAGCCCGAGCGCGATCAGAACCCAGCGCTCGGGTCGTAACAGTATCCTCCCTCCACGGGCGGGCTCAGAACGCCCCAAAGGACCACCCTACCCCCCCCACCCCCAGGGTGGGAGGCTGGGGGTAGGTGCGGAGGGAGAGAACCCAAACCCAGAAACAAAACTGACAAGAACAACTACATACAGGACAATGACAAGACTAACTACTCAGAATAAATCAAGAAAATGCACACGGGGAAAAACAAAAACCAGAACTACCGGATCAGAAATACTAAACACGAGACTAAGACAAGATACCAAATATTAAAAAAAAAAAAAATCAGACAAAATACAGTGGAAGAACAAGGCAACATAACACATGCTAGGGCAACTGCGAGACATAACCATTACACAAAAACGCACAGGACAGCAAGGACCAGGGAAAAAAAAAAGACAAAACAATCACTGACGGAGTAACCCAGAAAACCACTACCCCCCAACAGTTTATGCTGACCGGCGGAGACCAAGCGCCACAGGAACAGTTCAGGTGGTCTCCCCGCGTCCAACAGCCGGCGGGTGGTCTTAGGAGCCGAAGCATGACCAGGCGGCTCACCAGAGTCCAACGCCCAGCACGTCCGCTCCTCTGGTGGTCGAACCAGGTCGCCCGAAGGCACACACAACACGTCGCGTGGCCGACCCGAGGCGCCGAACCGGCGAAACAGTTCCTCCGGCGGCCAACCCGTGTCCCTCAGCCACCAGTCCTGGGGAAAAACAGCCCGCGAGGACAAAACTCGGGCGAGCCGAGGTGAGCGAACAGGAGCCCCCACGGCCCCCGGCGGTGACTCAGAGGGGACAGAAGACCAGGATGAGCCTGTAATCCGCTCGGCGGTGAAAGGTCTGCAGCTCCTCCCCCCTCCGCGGACCACGTTGGCGCCGCACCTCCACTGGACTCCGATTGGGTCCCAGCTGCACCCGCGGTGGACCCCGATTGGGCCTCTGACGCACCCACGTCAGACCCCGATTGGGCCAGAATCGCGCCTGCGGCGGACCCCGATTGGACCTCCGTTACACCCACGTTGGACCCTGATTGGGCCAGAACCGCACCCGCGGTGGACCCCGACTGGGCCTCTGATGCACCCACGTCAGACCCCGATTGGGCCACAGCAGCCTCCATGACGGACCCCGACTGGGTCGGCGCAGCTCCGCTGACGATCTCCACCCCCAAACCTGGGACCTCCAACCCAGTGACTCTGACTTGTTCCACGCCGGCGACACTGCAACAAGGCTCAGAGACAAGAAAACCGGGATCAGAATCACCAGTAGCAACAGAACCCAGCGAGACGAGCTCGGGCGCAGCAGGCGGCTGCTCCTAACTCGCCTCCCCGAGAGGCAGGCAAAAATGCTCCAACACAGGGGACAGAGACAAAAGAGGGAGCACTTGCCTGCACTCGGGTTCTGTTGCCACCCAGGACTCCGACAATCCAGGCTCAGGGCGGCGACTCTCGTCAGCAGGCTCGAACTCAGCTGCGTCGGGCTCCGCAGCTGGCAGGATGTCATTTGCAGCCTGAGGTTCCTCCCACGCTGCTGTCCACGCCGATGACCCGTATGGCATGGGGGCAGGGGACCCTCGACCCACTGGCTCGGACCACTCCGGCGAGGAGACCCGGGGACGCTTCTTCGTCAGCTCAGGCTCCAGGCCACAGTCCGCTCTTCTCCTCCGTCCACGACGTGGCTGCAGGGCCGGATCCAGACTTTCCAGCACTGCAGGGCCCCTCTTCATCTGACGACATTGGCCTGGCGTCGCGGACCGCTCAACCGGGGGGGACACAGAGGCAGCAGGTTTAGTAATTTTCGCTACAGCAGGTGGAAGGAGCTCGGGGGGCTGCGAACCCCGAACTCCGCCCCCAGGAGTCAGACAAGGCAGATTGTAATCAAGATGTAACAAATTACCATGCACTTGCCTTTCTCCCAGGGAAGAGATGGTTCCTGCTGCAGGGGACATTGTTCCTCCTTCTCCCCGCTGGATGGCGACAGAGGGCCCCCTGGAAAGACGAGGTGGAGCCGCTCTCGGAGGTTCGCTGATGGGCTTCGCCGGCAGCGAGTCCAGCCGGGAATTCTGCTGTGGGTTGCCTGCGCCGTTGCGCCGACGTCGTCGTTGGCCCCCAGACGGCGCGCACTCCTGGACCAGCTCTGGGACGGGAACGGGACTCCAACGCAGGGAGCGAGGATGCCTCCTCCTCTGCTTCCTACTCTCTTCCTCCTCCAGCCCACGAAGTATCTCGCGCTGCATAGCGAGTTCTTCCCTCCTCGTTATCACCTCCAGGTGATCGTCATAATCGAGGGGAAGATTGTCCAAAAGATCCTCAGGGCAGTCCAAGTGCCAGTGTATGTCGCTGGGAGTGTCGTCGAAGGTGGCGGCGAGGAGCGCCCCGTCGGCGTACTCCAGCGCGCTCACTAGCTCCTTGCTCAGGCGCCGACTGCGGCCCCTGGATGACGGCATTCTCCCAGACGTTGACACCCAAACAGGGAAGAACAACAGTCTAATTAAGGCACAAACTCACGGTGAAAAGGCGTCTCGGTGTGGCGTCTCCGTTCAGACGTCCTGGCAGGAGTATACTGTCATGTGGTGATCCTCACAGATCACCATGAGACGCCAAGAGTCCACCAGTGAGTTTTGCAATGATGGTTTATTAAACACACAAGATGAGACAGGACAAGACTGTGAGCCGCTCTCGGCAAAAACACACAAATTAATACATGGGCTCGCAGGGCTGACCCCAGCCACTACGAGCTAAACTGTAACATGAACTCACGAACCAGACATGAAGGTCTAACGATGCTCAGACAAAGCTTGACGAGGTGTAGACCATAACTGACAAGATGTTGACAATCTGACAACGTCTGACAAGATGTAGACAATACTCCTGCAGCATTACTGTCGCTAGTGCCGGCTTTATGAAGGCGAACACTAACGAGCAGTAATGACACACAGCTGACCAGCCTTGGCAGGCGGAAGCCCCACCGAGCACCTTCACAATAAGAGCCCGGTGAGACCAGAATACAACCCACAGCTGTCAAGGCCGGCAGCGAGTTGAACTCAGCCCGAGCGCGATCAGAACCCAGCACTCGGGTCGTAACAGAGACATCTTGCCATGTTGTCGCTGTTTTGGAAGTCAGAGCCATACACATTCAGATGCATTTTTTTCCACCTGATATGGCTCACTCAGGTTCAGGTTCAGGTTACTTTATTTGTACCCGTAGGTAGATTTGTTTTGCAGTCTGGTGACATTCATATTTACAAGCCACAAATTACATTCAACATAGACACAAACACAGGCACACATGAAATTGACTATAGACATGATAAAAATACTCAAGGCTCCATCAATCAGGGTATAAAAAGGGAAAGAGATGAGAGAAAAACCAGAGGTAAGAGAGAAGAGTCATATTAAAAGTTATAAACTAATCAAAGAGGTTAAAAACTCAAAGGTCTAAAACCCAATAAAATATTTAGAACCCAAGTAACATCCTACAAAAATAAGTAAATATAAAATGGAGTTAGTAAATAGGTACCTAAATTATGTGCAATATATTGTTACAGCTTGTTCAACTCTTTTACAGCAGCAGGAACAAAGCTGTTTTTGTAGCGCTGGGTTTTACTTTTTGGGACAGCAAACCTCCGTCTTGAGGGAAGAAGCTGAAAGTTGCAGTGCAAAGGGTGGGAGTCATCATTTAAAATGGAGGTAGCCATCCTCTGTACTTGTCTGGTATACAAGGATGTCAGGCTCAGCTGTGACTCACCAAGCAAACGACTGGACCATCTAACTACCTGATCCAAGGATTTCCTCTGTTTCAGTTTTATCTGACCAAACCATGACACTAAAGAAAAGGATAAAACAGATTCAATAAAAGCCTGATAAAACATTGTCATTATGGTCCGGTCAATTTGGAAGCGTGCAAGTTTTCTCAAGCAATGCAAATGTTGCTGACCCTTTTTCCACACCCTTTCACAGTTCTCTTCGAAGTTTAAATTATTATCAATAATCGTCCCAAGATATTTGTAGGATTGTACACATTCGGTGGTCTGGCCTTTTAGTACGGTGACTTTGTGCCTGGGAGTTTTCCTCCTAAAGTCAATAATCATGTCTTTAGTTTTTGTCGTATTCAGCTGCAGGTAGGAATCCTCACACCAGTGAACAAAATCATCAACTACTGGGCCGTGGCCACTCTCACCATCCTGGAGGAGACTGACAATAACTGAATCATCAGCATACTTTATGATGTGTCTGTTGTCATGTCTGCTCCAACACATGTTTGTGTACAGGATGAAGAGTAGTGGTGACAACACACACCCCTGAGGAGAGCCAGTAGAAGAGCACTTTAGGTCAGACAATGTACCACTGACCCTTACTCTCTGCGTCCTGTTGGTTAAGAAATCCAGAATCCAACCCACCAGATTATTGCTCAAATCAAATTGTTGCAGGAGCCTTTCAACTAAGATATGAGGTTGGATTGTATTAAAGGCGGAGGAGAAGTCCACAAATAAAAGCCTGGCGTGTGTCCCATTAAAATCCAGATGTTTAAAAAGCATGTTAAACAGAGTGACAGTGGCATCCTCCACTCCTCTGTGAGGCCTATATGCAAACTGCAGAGGATCCAATGCATGCTCAGTCTGCTTTAGGACCTCACATCTGACCAGTTTTTCAAAAATTTTCATTAAAATTGAAGTCAAAGCAACTGGTCTAAAGTCGTTTACTGTTTTAGGACAGCTGGATTTTGGAACGGGAACAACCACAGCTTCTTTCCAGATCTTAGGCACATGTTGTGTCTGTAAGGACTTATTGAAAATGTAATGAAATATAGGACTCAGTTCATGTGCACAGGACTTTACCAAGCGCCCACATATATTATCAGGGCCCTGACTTTTGTTCACTTTTACAGCGCACAGCGGAGGCTGTGCACTGAATCCTCTGTCCACACATCAATGTCTCTCGTCTCCACCTTGCCTCTTCTGAGAGCAGTTTTATATGTGGGCAGCAAATGTACACAATTGTGATCTGAGGATCCTACAGGAGGAAGGGGGAGTGATTTATAGGCCCTCTCTATGGATCCATAGCACAGGTCCAATGTCTTTTTTCGCCTGGTTGGGCAGGAGACATACTGATAAAAGTTTTTAAGTGTCTTCTTTAAAGAAACATGGTTAAAATCCCCAAGAATGAAGTTTGGCGCCTCTGGAGAAATTGATTGCAGCCGCTGGATCATATCAACGATGGTGCTGGAGGCGGAGTCAGCGTCTGCCCTCGGGTGAATGTACACAGTTGTGATGAAAAGCTGGGGGAACACGCGAGGCAAATAAAAGGGGCGTAGTGACACAGATAGCAGCTCCACATCGGGTGTACAGATGCGCTCTCTGACCGTGACAGATGTGCAGTACTGCTTATTAATGTATAAACATACGCCGCCCCCCTGACATTTCCCTGTTACCTCTTCCTGCCGATCTGAGCGCAGTGGGGCTCCAAAGCCGTCAATCCACAGGTCTGCGTCTTGGTCATGCGCAGTAAGCCAAGTCTTGGTGAAGGCCATGACACAGCAGTTCTTAAAGTTCTTCTGGTAGCGTACATTTCCTTGAATTTCATCCACCTTGTTTCTCAGAGATTGTACGTTCCCAAAAATCATAGAAGGAAGAGGAATGTTACCAAACTGACGTCTTCTCAGGCGCAATTTCACGCCTCCACGCTTTTCACGTTTCCTTCTCCCGTCTCTCTTCACCGCTGTGTCCGTCTCTCAAAATAAAGTCCGGCAGTTGCGGCTTAGGCTCAATCACAGCCGCTGCATCAACCGTGTTTAAATGCAGCAACATGTCCCTGGAATAATGTATCCTGCCCGCCATGATGCCGAATGTGTTTACTTCAGAGACAAAGAACCGGAGGAAAAGTAGCAGCAATGCAAAAAAGGGGAGGAAGTCCATGTTGATGAAACCAGGGAGCTCTTCGCCATACAGTCCACAAACATTCCAGGACAGAAACGACACAGAGAATTTCGTAAAAACACATTAAAGTGCATAAAAACAAGACACACAGACGACGGACTTTTTCACCAGCTGCCAGTCGCTGCGTGCGCATGCAAGATAAACTCATGAGTTTATCTTAGTTTGCAGTTCTAAACTTTTGCCCCATGTGCTGACAAAGGTCTGTCATATTTCTGAGTGAGGATTTAGAATTATTTGGAGAACAGGTCTCCCATCTAACATTATTCAGCACTGTGAAGTTTCACTTCCACCAGTAGTGTTGCCAGATTTTGCAAGCAGGAGACTTTGTCAATGGAAATGTGCCTTTAAAAAGTGGCTGCAGAAAAAAAAGTCATGGAAAACAAAAAGAACTGGCTACTAGGCCTAGTCTAACAGAATTTATTGTCCAAGAATGCTTTTATTTTACTCTGCTTATGTTGAGTCAAAGTGAGATCAGAAATCACTGTTTGAGCCACTGGATTAGCAGCATGAGAGACAGAATTGTGACAAGTTAATCGTGCATCATATTAATGTGGTTAAATGTGATTAATTGCAAATAAAGCTGACACCACTTCTACTTATATTTACACTCAGGTGTGGCATAACTTCTGTACATAATTTACTGTGACTAGGAATCCCAGAGAACCAGTATCATGCATAACCAGCCATGTTCATGATCACTCCAGAAAGTTTGAGAGGTATTGGAGCAGATCTTTAACCTATACGTCAAACAGGTTCATTTTGTCTTCTATCAATTATTTATCCTTTTTTTTTTTTCCTTTGAAAGACAAAAGTAAAATAGAAAGATGTCTTTACCTTCTTTACATGTTTCAACTGCACTGCAGCCTTCATCAGAAGAGTCAGCTGATTGCTGCCAGGTGACATTTATCAGCTGATTTTCATAGGCGGGGCCAGCTCAGCAGATCTGTCAGATCCGCCGAGCCGGCCCCGCCTCCCGCCGTCAGATGGTCTCTGGAGAAGAGACTATCAGCCATCATGAGCAGTTTTTTTATGGAGGATCTGGAAAATAAAGCCATCAACACAGCACCCACAATATGCAAACCCACCCTTTGGAAGAGATACGTAGATGACATTCTGGAAAAAATAAGGAAAGGACATACACAAGAACTCACTGACCATCTGAACAGTACAGACAGTACGGGGAACATAAAATTCACACACGAAGAGGAGGAAAATGGCACCATAGCCTTTCTGGACATGAAAATCCACCACAACGAGGATGGCAGCATAAAAATCACAGTCTACAGGAAACCAACCCACACAGATCAATACCTACTTTGGACATCGGAACACCCCACAGCACACAAGCTATCAGTCGTCAGGACATTATATGAACGAGCCACCATCATCACGGAACAAGAAGACAGACAGGAAGAGGAAAACCACATAAAACATGCACTTATACGCTGCCAATATCCAGTATGGGCCATAAACAAAGGGAAACAGCAAGTCAAAAACAAAGAAAATAAACAGGACACAAGACACAGAACAAAAGCTGAAATCAAAAACAAGGAAACCATAACTATACCATACATACGAGGGATCACGGAACCAATTCAAAGGATCATGAAAAAATACAAAATAAACACAGCAGTCAAACCACACAAAAAATTAAGACAGTTATTAGTACACCCCAAGGACAGAATAGAACAAGACAATAAATGCAATGTATTATATGAAATATCATGCAGATCATGTAACAAAACCTACATTGGAGAAACCGGAAGATTATTCACCACAAGAAAAAAAGAACACCAAAAGGAATGTGAGAAGGAAACGCAAGGACGACTCACAAGATCACAAAAAGAAAAAGCAGAACAAGAAACATTAAAATCAGCTATATCGGACCACTGCAAAAGAAATAATCACATCATGGACTGGGACAACACAAAAATTATTGGATCGGAGAGCAACAGACACAAACGTTGGATCAAGGAGGCAATAGAGATCAGAAAGCGGGGAAAAGACACCATGAACTGAGATGAGGGGGCCTTTATGCTTTCTCACACCTGGGACCACATTCTCCAGAGACCATCTGACGGCGGGAGGCGGGGCCGGCTCAGCGGATCTGACAGATCTGCTGAGCTGGCCCCGCCTATGAAAATCAGCTGATAAATGTCACCTGGCAGCAATCAGCTGACTCTTCTGATGAAGGCTGCAGTGCAGTTGAAACATGTAAAGAAGGTAAAGACATCTTTCTATTTTACTTTTGTCTTTCAAAGGAAAAAAAAAAAAAAAAAAAAAAAAGGATAGATCTTTAACCTGTTGGGTCACAAGCATAAACTTACTGATTTGCTAGCAGAGCTGAAATCAATAATTCTGATGCTAATAACACAGACATGAAAAACTTTTCTGTTGTTCTTCTTTAGGAAATTAATACATGCATTATTATCATTTCCATTTCAGCACTTATCACTGCTTCATACAGAATTCAAATAGTTCTAGTCATCACAAACCCTGATTAATATTCCATTTGAGAAAACAAGAAGCATTCACTAATGTCCCCATGGAGTGCACTGGTTTGTTTGTCTCTTTGCTCATTTGCTCCCTTCCTATATGTGAGCTGGAGTTTAATAGTCAAAGTCATTGCCATCAAAATAATTGTCAACAGTTGTTTTAATTCTCATGCAAACCAAAGCGCTTCCCTCTGTGGTGTCTGGCTTTGAAATAAGACCCAATTATAGGCATTCTTTATTCACTCACTCTGTGGCTTCCTTCTCCTCCAAGTAAAACTCAGTCTGACATCTTGTCAAGGGAGGTAAGAGAGGTCAGACGTTCAGCCTCTCACAGACAGTCAAACAGCCATCCAGAGAGACTTGCAGAGGTATGCTCGAACTTGGAGCAAAACTTGAGGTTACCAATTTTCTGACACTGTGCCATAGCGCCATCTTACAAAGCATTTAGTCTTCCAGTTCATCTCAGAAGCTGGAAGAAAACATCTCATTTCATGACATTCTAATGAATAAAGTAAAGGCACCTTTACACAGATGGAGATCATTGGGTAACAACTAAGAAACCAAAAATGTCCCGATTGCTCCATAATCTCCTAAAGCCTCAAAAAACAGTTTTTGTGTAAACGTTTCTGAGCTGTTTCTGCAACTTTCATGGTCATCTATGGAGATCTTTAATTGATCCAGGAGAGATCACTGAGAGACCAGGAGAAATTGCTGAGCACTTAAGAGTTTCTTGGACAACCATAGAGGTATATATATATATATATTCTGGCATCCCGGAATCGCTATGAGAACACAAAGAATCACAAGCTGCACGGAGTGGATACACGCTGTAATGGAGTTGACAGTGCACTGATTCAACACACTGATTCAACACACAATTAGACAGTCGATCAGTTAGTCAAAGACCCAGCAGTGCGTGACTGGCAAAAGGCTCTTAAGTACACGCATTGCTGGTTATGGTGTAATGAGGAGCACCTGGGCGAGGACCGGGAAAGATGATTAATGGGGCTGGGAATAGCTGATGGTAATGAGAGAGAGAGAGGGGGCGTGGCCGGACCGGCAGACTGTCGGCAGCGCTCACAGAAAGTAGGTCATGGCGGCTGTCTAACAGCTGCCGGTCAGACAGTGGCTATGGATACGGAAGGCAGACTAAAATACATAATATACGCATATGCTGCGGCACCTAGATCCACAGAGAGGGCAGGACCAAGCCGGGGAGACCAAGCTGGCTCGGCTCCTGACAGAGCCCCCCTCTCAAGGGGTGGATACCCAGACACCCAAGGTAACATCCCGAGGACCCTCCAGCCACAACAGGAACAACAGGAACAAACAACACGAACGAGGTAGGGGGAACAGGAAAGGAGGGAACACAATACCCCGCCCAGGGCCCACAATTCCTCCCACCCACCCCACCCCCCCAGTCCAAAGGCAAGGAGGCTCGGGAGACCGCCCAGAGTCCCAGGCCCAGCAGGCAGTCCGGTGAACAGAGTCCGGTGTGCTGCCGGAAAATGCGGACCATCTGGCCCAGAGACTCAGTCCCTCCAGCGGTCGTCCAATGTTGTAGTGCCACCAGGAACGGAGTGGGGGGTGGCAGGAGGCAGCCTGCCCACCGGGAGGCTCACTGGTGGGTGACCGGACTGTAGGAGGGAACCCCCACGGCATTGGACTGGGAGGAGAAGGGGACAACACTGGTGTCAGGCTGAGGAGTAATGGCCCCGGCGTCCTCAGACTGACCGGCAGCACCCTCGATGGTCCCGGCCTGGGACACAGCTGCACCCATGGTGGACCCCGACCGGGCCAATGCTGCACCCATGGCGGCTCCCGACTAGAGCCCTGCTGCACCCGTGGTGGCTCCCAGCTGGAGCTCTGCTGCACCCGTGGCGGTTCCCGGCTGGAGCTCTGCTGCATCCACAGTGGACCCCAACCGGGCCAATGCTGCACCCTCGGTGGAACCCACACTGGAACGTGGTATCCATGACGGGTCCAAGCAGGAGTGCAGCACCCATGTCAGGCTGATCCTGGAACACAGCCCCCACGAGGGTCTAAAGCCAGCGTGCTGCACCCACAGAGACTCAGCCTGTGGAGGGACCCATATGATGGCCTCAGGCAGCAGGGGAGCTGGACCCATGATGTCGTCAGGCGGTGAGACCGGTTCCGTGGAGACCCCCGGTGACAATGGTTCCTTTCCGGTGACCCTAGAGGAACACTCGGGAGCGGGAGAAGAAACAAAGTGGTTAGGGTCGCCGGCACTGGTGGAGCCCAGCAAAGGGAGTTCAGACGCAGCTGCGTGCTGTGTCTGACTCTCCTCACCTAGAGCCAGACAAGTTCTCTCCAAATTTGACATTAGAAACACTAGAAAGAACATTTGCCTGAGCTCGAGCTCCACCGCTGTCCAGGACTCTATCGATCCTGGCGGTGTGGTCCCGGGCCCGGCCTCCAGGAGGTCCTGATCTGGCTCCCACTGCCAGAGCCGTTGCCTCCGCAGCTGGCAAGATGGTCAAAGCAGTTCCATAATCTTCCTGCAGCAGCTCCAACGCTGGGGATATGATAGAAAAATTCCATATTATCTACCTTATTATCAATATTAATAATGTATTATTATATTTGAGAAGTATCATACTGTTCATATGCCATGTTTAATGTTTATATGTGCATTCCATATAGGATAAGTTCATATATTCTTGGCATGTTTCTGTGAGCAATTTCAGAGAGTTCAGACTGGAGATCAGTACAGGGTCATTACAAGTGTAAGGAATGATCTAAGCCACTTTTATAATCTCTCTGACATGTCCTGTTTCAGGTCACAGGAATGCGCAGGAACTCCTAAGCTTACATAGATTAGTGTTTTATGAACATTCTGTTAGTTTTATGGATCTCATGTTTCCATGACCCCATGTCTCCAGAGTGTCTGTGACATCTGCTCGGATAAGCTTTGATTGTCAGGACTGTCCCGTTCTGTCCCTTACCTTATCCTCATCCTCCCTCTCCTTTCTCCTACCTATATATATCAGACTTAGAAGAATGGATCCTTTAGGGATCCTAAGTGTGTCTGAATGCCATGCTTTGTAATTCCTCCCTCAAAGTGGCCATTGGGGTGACTCCTTAATAAATGTACATAAATTCAACTTTCCGCCTGATTATTTGACTTTGTATAATTTAAGCTCAAAATTATTCTAACATTTTGGCGCTCTGAACAGCGGATCTACATATCTCTGTCTTGATTTCAGCAAGTGCACAGCTGATAAAAAGACCTTCCCAGGCTGAGTGAAAAAAAAAAAAAGGCTCAGTGTTACTGTAGTGAAGGCACTTCAGACTGGGGGGCTGGAACTGACTCGGTGATGGATCTGAGAATCCTACAGGTGACTTGGATGTAAGCACATTTGTTTTTGTTTATGAATAAAAGATAATGAGATTGCCCGGACCAGTCGTACATTGCGGATGCTGTTGGGGTGTAATATTGCGGCTTGATTGCTGGGTCATTTCTTCTCATGGTGAGCGATATCGTAATAATCCCTTGGGAGGAATGAGTTTTTTCCTCGGCAAACAGTGACCGTTATCGCAAGATCCGGGGAGATTCCCAGAATCCGCTGCTTTCCACCACCCTGTCAGTGCAGTGGAGGTCGCAGAAGTTGCATGCAAAGAAAAAAAGGGAAAGATTTGTGCTCTTTTAACCACAGGCGTTTTAGTGTCTAAATAACTAGGCTCTTGACATCCTGTGAAAGAGTCACGTGATCTCACAGAAGTAAATTTTTGGGGACAGATTTGTGCCTTTTGTGACCACTTCTGCTTATTTTCCAGTAGTTTGCACCTTCAGCATTTGTGGGGAGGTTATGTGAACCCCGAAAAAGGTAGATTTTATTTTAAGAATTTGTTGAAGTGCTGGAAAAAAAGCTACTGCAGTCTGGTTTGTTTTGTCTCTGTGTAATCTGCTCCGGTGTGAAAAAGTGAGTTCTCCGCGGAGCCGGAAGGAGCAGGTTGTAAAATTGTTGTTTGTGATTTTTTCTGATATTTGTGGAGCATAAAAGGATTGATTAATTAATTGTTATCCTTTTGAGAAGTGTTTAAAATTATAGGTATTTGACAATAGTAGCCTTGAGCAAAAGGAGTGGAATGGTGTTGTGTTTTCGCGACAGTGTAAAAAAAAAAAAAAAGGGGAGCTTCACGCTGTAGTGACGGTGTGGGGTTGCCATATGTGCGTTTTTTCTGCTAAAAATTGCCAGTTTCGGAGATCAATTGAAGTAATTTTCATGCTGTTTTGGGTTTTGGCATAAACTTAAAAGTCTTTATTATATGACCTTGTGGAGATAACACAAAAAGAGAGCATTTCTGTGTGGGCCCTGTGTGTCTGTGTGTATCTATCTGTGTCTCTGTGTATGTGTCCTTGGGTGAAAGAAACAGGCAGAGAGAGAGAAGAAAAGGGGGAAAAATAGAAAAGGCTGTGTAGCTACTGATTTGTGTGTGAAAACTTGGTAAAAGGGGGAAAAAACAATAAAAACAATCTATATATGGGTATTTTGGGGGTTTTACTTTTTCAATCTGACTTTGTGGGTTTTAACTCTAATGTTGAGTACGTGATAAACTATTTACATATTTTTTAAAGCCAATTTTTTGACGTATCATTGACTTTTCTTTTTTCTTTGACTGAAGCATAACAGTGCACTTTCCAGGAAAAAAGGACACAGGACTAACGACTTCCCCACTGTCACCAAAACAACCAGCCTCTGGGACCCGGCCCCTCGCCACTGTCCATGCCTCCCACGACGTGGCCACAGGCGCACAGAACACTAAGTTAAGTACAAATGCTTACATCTTAATCAATGCTACCAGCATGACAATGATGAAATTAACTGAACATTACAGTATCATGATGTCACTTAATAATGCCTAATCACTGAAGGCTTGAGGTTCAAACTTAAGGTTCATTCTCACTTTTTAATAAATGACATATGCGATCTTATTTACATTTTGACCCTAGGCCTGTCCATGTAAAAAAAAAAAGGGGGGGGGATAAGAATGCAAGAGCAGGATCTGAGACAGTTCATGCTGACTTTTTCCCTCCCAAAGAACACAGCAAGATGAGAATGCAATTTTGTATTATCGGGAGATGGTAAATTTATGAACAGAGAAGACAGAAATAGCGCAAGATTTCTGGTAAAATGGAGAAAGGGAATTTAATTTCAATGATAAATTCAGACTGATTAGCGGCGGATGGAGTCAGCCAAAAGGAGTTGTCAGACTGACCTAGATAAGATAACGGTGAACAGACAGAATCAGCCTTCAAAGGGAAAAAAAATAAACACACAGACCACAGACTGTGGTCCTGTGCCATAAATTCCTGAAAACAGAGATTAGGCCTGCATTTCCAGTTACTAATTCTAACCGCTGCATTGGTTTAAGGCTTCTAATACTGTATATGATACTGTTTTTGTCATGCGGTGACCCTCGCGGATCACCATAAGACACCAAGAGTCCACCAGTGAGTTTTGCGAAGATGGTGATTTATTAACAAGACGAGACAGGACAAGACCGTGAGCCACTCTCGGCAAAAACACGCATAAATCAATACATGGGCTCACAGGGCTGACCCCAGCCACTACGAGCTAAACTGTGACAAAGTATGAGATAACGAACCTGACATGAAGGTCAAAACGACGCTCTGACATGGATAGTTGACAAGGCTTGACAAGGTGTTGACCATACTCCTGCAACCTTACTGCCGCTAGTGCCCGCTATATGAAGGCGAACACTAATGAGCAGTAATGACACACAGCTGACCAGCCTTGACAGGTGGAAGCCCCACCGAGCACCTTCACAATAAGAGCCCAGTGAGGCCAGAATACAACCCACAGCTGTCAAGGCCGGCAGCAAGTTGAACTTAGCCCGAGCGCAATCAGAACCCAGTGCTTGGGTCGTAACAGTACCCTCCCTCCGAGGGCGGGCTCAGAACGCCCCAAGGACCACCCTGCCCCCCCCCCCCCCCACCCCCAGGGTGGGTGGCTGGGGGTAGGAGCGGAGGGAGAGACACCAAACCCAGAAACAAAACAGTGACAAGAAAAACGACATACAAGACAATGACAAGAATAACTACTCAGGTTAAATCAAAAAATGCACATGGAGAAAATGAAAAACCAGAACTACTGGGTCAGACATACTAAACACAAGACTATGACAAAATACCAAATATTCAAAATCAGACAAAATACACAGAGAGAAACAAGGCAACAGTAGAACATAACACATGCTAGGGCAACTGCGAGACACAACCAAGCACAAAATACACAGGACAGCAAGGACGAGAAAAAACAACAACAGAACAATCACAGTGACGGATTAACCCAGAAAAAACACTACCCCCCCCCCCCAACAGTTTATGCTGACCGGCAGAGACCAAGCGCCACAGGGACAGTTCAGGTGGTCTCCTCGCATCCAACAGCCGGCGGGTGGTCTTAGGATCCGGAGCATGACCAGGCGGCTCACCAGAGTCCAACGCCCAGCACGTCCGCTCCTCTGGTGGTCGAACCAGGTCACCCGAAAACACACACAACACGTCGGGTGGCCGACCCGAGGCGCCGAACCGGCGAAACAGTTCCTCAGGCAGCCGACCCGTGTCCCTCAGCCACCAGTCCTGGGGAAAAACAGCCCACGGCGGCCTCCCTGACGAGGACAGAACTCGGGAGAGCCGGGGCAAGCGAACAGGAGCCCCCACGGCCCCCGGCGATGATGCACAGGGGCGGTGACTCAGTTGAGGGGACAAATGGCCAGGATGAGCCTGTAATCCGTTCGACGGTGAAGGGTCTGCAGCTCCTCCCCCGTCCACGGACCACGCTGGCACTGCACCTCCGCTGGACCCCGATTGGGTCCCAGCTGCAACCACGTCGGGCCCCGATTGGGCCGGAACCGCACCCATGGTGGACCCCGATCAAGCCTCTGGTGCACCCATGTCGGACCCCGATTGAGCCAGATCCACACCTGCGGTGGACCCCGATTGAGCCTCCGGTGCACCCACGTCGGACCCCGATTGGGCCAGAACCGCACCTGCGGTGGACCCCAATTGGGCCTCCGGTGCACCCACGTTGGACCCTGATTGGGCCAGAACCGCATCCGTGGTGGACCCCGACTGGGCCTCTGGTGCACCCATGTCGGACCCCGATTGGGCCACAGCAGCCTCCACGACAGATCCCGACGGGGTTGGTGCAGCTCCGCTGACGATCTCCACCCCCGAACCTGGGACCTCCAACCCAGTGACCCCGACTCGTTCCACGCCGACGACACTGCAACAAGGCTCAGAAACAAGAAAACTGGGATCAGAATCACCGGTATCAACAGAACCCAGCAAGACGAGCTCAGGCGCAGCAGGCGGCTGCTCCTAACTCGCCTCCCCGAGAGGCAGGAAAAAATGCTCCAACACAAGGGACAGAGACACAAGCGGGAGCACTTGCCTGCACTCGGGTTCTGTTACCACCCAGGACTCCGACGATCCAAGGTCAGGGCGGCGATTCTCGTCAGCAGGCTCAAACTCAGCTGCGTCGGGCTCCGCAGCTGGCAGGATGTCATCTGCAGCCTGAGGTTCCTCCCGCGCTGCTGTCTATGCCGATGACCTGTATGGCATGGGGGCAGGAGACCCTTGACCCACTGGCTCGGACCGCTCCAGCGAGGAGACCCGGGGATGCTTCTTCGCCGGCTCAGGCTCTGGGCCGCAGTCCGGTCTTCTCCTCCGTCCACGACGTGGCTGCAGGGCCGGATCCAGACTTTCCAGCACTGCAGACCCGCTCTTCATCCGACGACGTTGGCCTGGCGTCGTGGATCGCTCAACAGGGGGGAACACAGAGGCAGCAGGTTTAGTTACATTCTCTACAGCAGGTGGAGGAAGCTCGGAGGGCTGCAAACCCCGAACTCTGCCCCCAGGAGTCAGACAAGGCAGATTATTATCAAGATGTAATAAGTTATCATGCACTTGCCTTTCTCCCAGGGAAGAGATGGTTCCTGCTGTAGGGGACGTTGTTCCTCCTTCTCCCCGCTGGATGGCGACAAAGGGCCCCCTGGAAGGACGAGGTGGAGCCGCTCTCGGCGGTTCGCTGACGGACTTCGCCGGCAGCAGGTCCAGCCGGGGATTCTGCTGAGGGTGACCTGGGCCGTTGTGCCGACGTCGTCGTCGGCCCCCAAATGGCGCACACTCCTGGACCAGTTCCGGGACAGGAACGGGACTCCAACGCGGGGAGCGAGAACGCCTCCTCCTCTGCTTCCTGCTTTCCTCCTCCTCCAGCCCACGAAGTATCTCGCTCTGCGTAGTGAGTTCTTCTCTCCTCATAATCACCTCTGGGTGATCGTCATAATGGAGGGGAAGATTGTCCAGGAGATCCTCAGCGCAGTCTAGGTGCCAGCGCATATAGCGGGAGTTGACATCGAAGGTAGTGGCGAGGAGCGTCCCGTCGATGTACTCCAGCGCGTTCGCTAGCTCTTTGCCCAGGCGCCGACCGCGGCCCCTGAATGACGGCATTCTCCCAGACGTTGACACCCAGACAGGGAAGAACAATTGTTCAATTACTGCAAAAACTCACGGTGAAAGGCGTCTCGGTGTGGCATCTCCGTTTAGACGTCCTGGCAGGAGTATACTGTCAGGTGGTGACCCTTGCGGATCACCATAAGACACCAAGAGTCCACCAGTGAATTTTGCAAAGATGGTGATTTATTAACAAGACGAGACAGGACAAGACTGTGAGCCGCTCTCGGCAAAAACATGCATAAATCAATACATGGGCTCGCAGGGCTGACCCCAGCCACTACGAGCTAAACTGTGACAAAGCATGAGATAATGAACCTGACATGAAGGTCAAAACGACGCTCTGACACGGATAGTTGACAAGGCTTGACAAGGTGCTGACCATACTCCTGCAACCTTATTGCCGCTAGTGCCCGCTTTATGAAGGCGAACACTAACGAGCAGTAATGACACACAGCTGACCAGCCTTGACAGGCGGAAGCCCCACCGAGCACCTTCACAATAAGAGCCCGGTGAGGCCAGAATACAACCCACAGCTGTCAAGACCGGCAGCAAGTTGAACTTAGCCCGAGCGCAATCAGAACCCAGCGCTCGGGTCGTAACAGTTTTGTTCAAACATAATCCTAAACTAGTGATTACCCATGTCAATTAGTAAAACATTTACTAATTCACAGAGTATTTAGTGAATGCTTGCTGTGAATAGCAAAAACACATTCAAAATGTGGAAGCTTTAGGTGTAATTTAAAGGCTTTTCTGCTATTCTTCATTCTTCAACAGGAAAGGGAAAGCATTCACAAAATTTTTTAGCTTTCACCAGGAATTAGATTTGCCAAATTAACAAGGAATCAAAACATCACCATTACCTTTCAATTAAATAAATCCTTGGTGACATATGCAATATGTAATAAAATAATAAAAAACAATAATTCACTTGTGTTTCTTAACATTACACATTATAATAAACAGTGGGATAAACAACTGAGATCAACATTTAAGGGACACAAAATAATGATGGTAACTGGAACATTAGTAAAATCAATTTATGAGGTGATAAAATTTGAACTCCTGTTGATGTAAATACTGAGGGGCAGACAGGGAAGCCATGAGGCTTTCCCCAAATTTTTCTTTGCAGGATGTCACCGACATTTGATCTTTGTGGGAGATGTGAGGAGGCCGGAGAGTGCGTGTATGATGGGCTCATTGGCTGGAGGGGGCGACAGTGACCACAGGGGAAAGGACCTCTCAGTTGACAAGCATTTTTTGAAGCTAAGTAGAACAAATGACATTGCAAATGACATAAAGCATAACAATTTACATGACTCTGACTTTAAAAATGTAGTGTTCATATGACTTCACACTGCAGGATACATCTGATGCCACTCACCACATAATAGTGTGACAATATCACATTTCAGAAATGTGACAGTAATAAGGAATGCGTTTTCCCGGTGCTCAGCCATGGCCGAGCTGGGCCTCGGGACTACAGTCCACCCCATAATTTACCAAGGAATATATAAAATGAGGCATTCCTTGTACAAAATTAAGCCAAATTCTAATTAGGCAATATGTACACATTTCCATTGACTGAAGGAGTGTGACACAACCTTTCACAAGGATTCACTTACACAAATTCAACCTGTCTGTGTTCAACTGGACAAACTGATCTTAGTTATCAATGCTAAATCATATCAAATCTGCACAGACAGCTATATTGCTTTTTCCTAAATGAAATTTGTAAATTAGTTCAAGAGACGACACAAAAGAAGCCATGATTATTGAAACCTCATTTTGAAGGAGCTATACTACTCACAAATTTTCATCTAAATTAACTGTGTGTAACACATAAAAGTGGTAACACGCTTCCTTCTAGTAAAAAGACACTACTCATCAAGCAAGTACCCTGTAACTTTGCTGCATGTGTGTCTCCATGCATCAAAAGGGGGGTACCAAAGAAATTAATTAGCAAAAAATAATTCGCAATCCTCAGAAAAATATATAATATATAAAAATTATCAATAGATGATCAATAATGAAGAGGAAAATATAAATGAAACCGCTTGGTAATGAAATCACAACATTCAATAGGAAAAGTTAAAAGTTACATCAATAAATTTCCAGATATTTAAGAAAATCTCTGCAGATTATTGTAGAGGACCACATGTCTAAGAAAAGTCCAACTTGTGCTGAATTTATGCTTACTGTGGGACTTAATTTAGAATCTACTACAAGGACAATACAGATTCTTACTCACTTAAGAGAACAATGCTTTAGGGAGCTCAAAGCAAAAATAATTTGATCTTCCCTGCATAAACTTAGTTTTTTCAAAACCTTTGCATGGAGCTCATTGAACTAAATAAGAGTGAAGGTAAAAATGTTTACAAATTATTTGCACACTTATTGAATATACAAAGGCTTTACCCTACACTAATTTAAATATTGCTATGGTGACACTGAAACCCTTAACTGAAACAATATCAAGATTTAACATGAAATGATTTACTTAGATAATGGAAATGGAATACACTTTGTAAATCAAATCATGTCACATTTAAGTGCAGTTCCAAAATTATTAGTACCAAACATTTACCTAGGAAACCACTTAGCTTACCATCAACAATCTAGAAGATTAGTATAATATACAAATAAGAAAAATAGGGAAATTGTGAATGACAAACCCTATTATTGAAGCCATTTAACTTAGGTGATGAGGAAGGGTTTCTGGGTGATAATATGCAAACAATGACAACTGACAGTGATGTCAACCATACTGCCCTTCCCAGGAGGGACCATGTAATGAAGGAACCGTGGGAGGTGCACCCATCTCTTGAGCAAACCAGGGGATCTGGTCATCAAAGGAAACTGGACCAAAACTCCCTGGCAAGGACAGCACAAAGGTTATCCTGCTGACCTAAACAGCCATGGAAAGCGAAGGACGTGGCACTTGGGTGCATCTAACGTTTTACCCAACCTGAAACCCTCAGCAAGAGACTGTTTTATATATATATATATATATATATATATATATATATATATATATATATATATGTATAGTGTACTTATACTTATTTGAAAAAAAAGAAAGAAAACAACAAATGACTGTTTTACTGTTTCTCTATGCAATTGTCAGCTGATGACTTGGCATTCAGTAAGGACCTCTGCTAATAGAGAAGCAGGCTGTTTGTTTATCATGACAAGGGAAAAAATACAAGGGAAGGAAAGGTGTGGCTAGTGTTGTTACCTTATCATCCTCATCATCCTCTAGTAATACTTAATATTGGTTATTAAGTTGTCTCATTGCTTATACACTGTAGAGAATTGTTATGTTTGCTCCTTAATAACACTAACAGTTAGGCAAAATATCTTTATTGCTAAAATAATGCAGCTACAACAGGCTGTTTTTTTAAGAAAAGCTATATACAGAAACTTATTAGAAACATGATGACACTCCTTACTCTGCGAATGCAAGGTTAATTTCATCAGGGAACTCCTCTTTTTGAAGTGGTGATGTCCCCTTTTCAACAGCTTAACACTCTCTGAGTATGCAACGGCTTACAGTGTGTCTCTCCCCTGTACTGCTACCCTGCTTGACCAACGAAGCGAGCAAGTGTTATACCAAGGATCTACATTGTCAAAGGTCATTAAGTCATTGGGCGTATTCGCATTTGGCTGGACACTGGGCAGATCTGTGTACCCCATTTTGGCAACTGACCGTACCCTCATCATGTCGGCAGGGCAGGTGGGCAGGTTGAAGAGAGATGCTTTTCTTCCACATGATGCCATTCATGAAACATGAATGCAATCTCAGGTGGAAAGTACAGGAGTGAGGTTTTTGCTCATTGTTTCTTTGAGTGAGAGTGGAAACAAAATATCTTAGGGATTAAAACACTTAATTGTATACTACAGTTATCTACAAAATTATAACAAAGGATAGAATGGTCCTTGATCGACTAATTACCACCTATAGGGGTGTAGACCCTATTATAGGAGGTTATTGTTCTACTTCTATCCATGAAAATGATGCAAATGGTCAAATTAATACCTCAGATACTCATAGAAGTTAGTGTTTCTCTTAATGGAGACCAAATCAAACTTGGTAATGATTTTTATAACTTCAGATTTTTTTTGTGTGAGTCTTTAATATGATGATGAGGATGGTGAGAGGGGCAATACTGGCCTGAGGATGTTTTTGAAGGTTGCAATATAATTTAAGGCTGTTTTCAAGGTTGTTTCATATTATTTTCTATGTTCTTATTTGACACTGTCTGAGATTAATTTTGGTCCCATTACACATATTCACTCTTGATATGTTCTATACACATTTTTGACTTGCAAAGACACATAACAGTTTGTAAATTAATACACATATTCTTATATTAATTCATTCACTTTTTTTACTTTTGTTGTTTTTCTTTTAATCCTGATGCTTTATTAAGCATCAAGGGGGGGAAAATTCCATATTATCTACCTTATTATTTATATTAATAATGTATTATTATATTTGAGAACTATCATACCATTCATATGCCATGTTTAATATTTATATTGTGGAGTGTGTAAATGAAGAGGCAGCTTCACGTCAGATGATTTATTACACACTCACATCTCACAAGCACAGAAAAGACTGACTGGTTAGAGCAAGCACTCCTCTCTATATCCCAAGTCACCTTCACAAGCTTCAAGGCACTTCCTCATACACAGCATGATATTTACACTACACTTCATTCAACCCCCTCTCACCCTCTTGGGCTGGGCATTGTTCTCCCATGTGTATTCATTGTCTCTGTCTGAGGTGCGAAATAACCTGACTTCCATACTGCCCCCCCAGCATCTTAGATAGAACAATAGAATATCAGTCCACATGCTGTTTCGGCTTCAGTCTCCTCCCATATCTGCTGTAACTGGGGTTTACTGCCTCCGTGGCACTGCTGTGCCGGTGGGGGGCTGCTGGGAGTATGTCCGACTGCGGGTGAGCCGTGGTGGTGGTGGTGGGGGGGGGGTTCGCTCTGTCCGTGTGGCTGCTCTGATGAATCGTCCCCCTGGGGAGTTCTCCGTGGGGGTCTTCTACGCTGAGGGGCCCTCGCCAACAGCACTTGCTCATCCGCCACTACAAAGGCGGGTTTGAGTCTGTCTATGCCAATGTTCTCCCGTCTACCCCCCCAAGTCTAGCACAAAATGCTTATCCCCTGTTTCCAACACTCTGAACAGTCCATCATAGGGTGGGCGCAATGGAGGGTGGTGGGCGTTGTGTCTGACGAACACGAACTCCGCGTTCTTCAAAGTGTTAGGCACAAAAACACGTGGAAAACAGTGGTGGGCCGGGCCCAGCAGCGTGTCTGTGTTTGTGCTATGCTGCAAAAGCTGAGACGGGCAGCTGTCCGGTGCGGGATTATCTGGCAGAAATTCCCCGGGCAGCCGTAGGGGCTGCGCAAAAACCAGCTCTGCCGGGGAAGCTTCCAGATCCTCTTTTGGCGTGGAGCGCAACCCCAATAAAACCCACGGCAACCTGTCCACCCAATTTGCATCCATCAGTGAAGCCCTGAGTGCTGCTTTCAGTGATCTATGAAAACGCTTGCATAACCCATTGGCCTGTGGGTTGCATGCGGTTGTGCGATGAATTGTAACACCCAGGAAACAAATTGAGGGCCCCTGTCAGACGTAATGTCTGACGGGACTCCAAAACGTGCCACCCATGCTGTTAAAAAAGCGCGTGCTATGTCTGCGGATGTGGTTGCTGTCAGTGGGACTGCTTCTGGCCAGCGCGTGGTGCGGTCCATCACTGTCAGGATGTGCATGCACCCCTGTGATGGCGGGAGGGGGCCCACGAGGTCCACGTGAACATGGTCGAACCTCTTAGCCGGTACCCGAAACGGCTCCAAGGGAGCCTTTGTGTGTCTGTTTACCTTGGCTCGTTGGCACGCCACGCAGGCTGCAGCCCACTCTTTTACTTGTTTGCGTAGGCTCAGCCACACAAACTTCTCTCCCACCATTTTGACCGACATGCGCACTCCTGGGTGCGCCAGAGTGTGAACCGACTCAAACACGCGGCAGCGCCACGCGACCGGGATGACAGGACGCGGGCGTCCCATGGAGACATCGCAGATTAGGGGGGGCATGCCGTCTTGCAGCACCCTGCTCTCCAGCCTTAACCCTGTTGGTCCAGACTGGAGCGCGCGCACGTCTGCATCGCTAATCTGCTCTGCAGCCATGGCTGCGTAATCTATCCCCACATGGACCGGGGCCACCACGGTGTGCGAGAGGCAGTCTGCCACTACATTCAGTTTATCCAACACATGCTGAATATTGGTAGTAAACTCTGAGATCGCAGCCAGCTGTCTCTGCTTCCAGCCCGACCACGGTTCTGAAACCTTGGCCATCGCGAACGTTAGTGGCTTGTGATCCACGAACGCGGTGAAGCTGCACCCTTTCAGCCAGAACTGGAAGTGGCGTATGGCCAGGTGGAGAGCCAGCAACTCCCTGTCGAACGCGCTGTATTTACGTTCGCTGTCGCGCAAAGTTCTGCTGAAAAAAGCGAGCGGCTGCCAAACCCCGGAGACGCGCTGCTCTACGACAGCCCCTATGGCCACGTCTGAAGCATCGGTGGTGAGCGCTATCCGGGCCGCCGGGTCCGGATGCACCAGCAGTGCAACATTTGCCAGGGCTGCTTTAACCTCCAAGAACGCCCACTCTCGCTCCGGGGTCCATTTGAACTGGCATTTCGCAGGGTTGATTATTAACCCATGCTCCTCCAACCTCCGGAAAACCGTCCTGAGGTGGGCTTCGTGTTCGTCTTCGGACGCACTGGCTACCAGGATATCGTCCAGGTAGATGAACACGAACGGGAGATCGCACAGCACTGCATCCATCATGCGCTGGAACGTCTGTGCCGTGCCTTTTAACCCGAATGGCATGCGCAGGAACTCGAATAAGCCGAACGGAGTTACTACCGCTGTTTTGGGTATGTCCTCAGAGCGCACTGGGACTTGATGGTAACCGCGGACCAGGTCTATTTTTAAAAAAATGCGTGCTCCAGTGAGGTGGACGGAAAAATCCTGTATGTGGGGAATCGGGTAGCGGTCGTGTGCTGTGGCATTGTTCAACCTGCGGAAATCACCGCACGGTTGCCACGATCCCTCAGCCTTAGGGACCATGTGTAGCGGGGATGCCCATGGGCTGTTCGAACGCCTGATGATGCCCAACCTTTCCAGGTTGGCGAACTCCTCGGCAACTATGGCCAGTTTAGCTGCGTCCAAGCACCGAGGTCTTGCAAAAACGGGCGGCCCAGTGGTGGTGATAAAGTGCCCCACCCCGCGTTTAGCGATGGCCGCTGAAAACGTTGGGACCGTAAGTGCTGGGAACTGAGTGAGCAGTGCGTGGAACTTACCGCCTGGAGCTGTGACATTGGCTTGTGCTGTTGGCTGGGTCACTCGAGCTATACAGGGGAGAGAGTCAAAGGACAGTGCATTAACCAGGCGCCTGTTAGCAACATCAACCAGTAAACCATGTGCACACAGAAAATCAGCCCCCAGGATATGGCAATTCAGTGCTGCTATGACAAAAGTCCACTCGTATGTACAGCCGTGTAGAGATAAAATCAGTGTCCTCTCACCAAAGGTCTTAATTTCCAAGCCGTTTGCTGCCAAAATCACGGGGCTGCTAGGTCCTGCCAGCCGGTCGGCATAGGTCAGCAGGATGAAGCTCTTCTGGGCTCCGGTGTCCACGAGGAAATGCCTCCCCGAGTGCTCGTCCGTCAAGTAGAGCAGCTTGTTCTCTTCACCGAGGGTCGCAGCTGCTACTGACTGCCGGCCTCGGCGTTTTCCCGAGCGCTTGAATTGGCACGGTGGTGCACATCTGCGTGCGTTCTCTCCGAAGCAGCGGTGGTAGAAACAGAGCATGTCTCTCTGGTGCTCCTTGGCCCCCGCTGCTGCTACCGTCGGTGGCTCCTCGCCTCCTCTGGTCGTCTCGCTGGGCTCCGCCACTGCCGCGTTGACTGTGATCGCCCTGGTGTGAGGATGATCTGGTCTGCCTCCTGGGCTAGCGCACGGTAGTCACGCGCGGCCAGCAATGACAAATTGGCCAGAACCGCTCTCGCCACTGTTGGAAGGTTCCGGATGAAAAGGCGGGCAAACAGAAAGTGCCCATCGTCCGTGCCCATTAACGCTAGCATCTTCTCCATCAGGTCTATGGCTGACCCATCTCCTAACTCGGTCCGCGCCAGGAGCCTCTCCGCACTCCCTCTCTCACATTCTGAGAGCATGTAGCGCCAGGGGAGCGCAGCCTTGAGCGCCTCATATTTGTTGCTGGCAAGTGGCTGATCGAGCAGGCTCACTAACTGCTGGGCTGTGCGGGAGTCCAGCGCTGCTACCACATGGTAGAACTTGGTGTCGTCTGCCGTTACTCCCCGGAGGGCGAACTGGGCCTCGGTGTGGTGGAACCAAGAGCGCGGGTTGTGCTGCCAGAAATCCGGTAGCTTGACTGAAACGGCACACGCGTTGCTGGGGGTTCCAGTCCTGGCTGTCTGTGGAATGGCTGCTGCGTCTCTGGGGCTTCCCGACCGGGCCGGCTCCGGGGTTCTCGCCTCGTGTTCCATAATACGTCTTGGGTCACCAGTGTGGAGTGTGTAAATGAAGAGGCAGCTTCATGTCAGACGATTTATTACACACTCACATCTCACAAGCACAGAACAGACTGATTGGTTACAGCAAGCACTCCTCTCTATATCTCCTATACTTGGGATATATCTCTATATCCCAAGTCACCTTCACAAGCTTCAAGGCACTTCCCCATACACAGCATGATATTTACACTACACTTCATTCAACCCCCTCTCACCCTCTTGGGCATTGTTCTCCCATGTGTATTCATTGTCTCTGTCTGAGGTGCGAAATAACCTGACTAACATAATATGTGCATTCTATATGGGATAAGTTCACATATTCTTGGCATGTTTCTGTGAGCAATTTCAGAGAGTTCAGACTGGAGATCAGTACAGGGTCATTACATGCGTAAGGAATGATCCAAGCCACTTTTATAATCTCTCTGACATGTCCTGTTTCGGGTCACAGGAATGCACAGGAATGCCTCAGCTTACATAGATTAGTGTTTTATGAACATTCTGTTAGTTTTATGGATCTCATGTCTCCATGACCCCATGTATCCAGAGTGTCTGTGATGTCTGCTTGGATAAGCTTTGATTGTCAGGACTGTCCCGTTCTGTCCCTTCCCTTATCCTCATCCTCATCCTTCTTCTCCTTTCTCCTACCTATATATATCAGACTTAGAAGAATGGATCCTTTAGGGATCCTAAGCGTGTCTGAATGCCATGCTTTGTAATTCCTCCCCCAAAGTGGCCATTGGGATGACTCCTTAATAAATGTACATAAATTCAATTTTCCGCCTGATTATTTGACTTTGAATAATTTAAGCTCAAAATTATTCTAACAGGATTCCTCTGTTGTGGCTGCAGGGGAACGCCCCCATGCGGGCCCCTGGGCAGGATCATCCAGGGCCCCAAACTCCTCCAGTGTTCGGCGGCTCGGTTTCAGGACTGACAAGCCCTCAGGGATTATTGGAAGAGACATGGAGAGAGGAAGAGAAGAATTAATATTTGCAGCTGAAGAAGAGGACCCAGCGGACTGCTGAGACTGGGCCTCTCCCGCGGGAGACCGGCAAGATTCGGTGTTAATGGTTTAGAATGAAAAAAGTACTTGCCTGTCATCCCGGTCGTTGATGTTCTCAGCTGCAGGCGGCGGACAATCATCCCTCTCCGTGCCAGCGATGACGTGAGTCCTCATGAGGGCTTGTGAAGGAGCTGTCTCCACGACGACAGAGGTGGGCATTCCCGGGGTGACCTCAGCAGACCTCACAGCAGCTGGAGGAACGATAGCAGCTGACAGAGGAGAGGGCTTTTCCTGGCGCTTCCAGGCAGGGCGACGCTGTCCCCTGTTAATTGGTGCAGAACGTGCTGGAGCAAGAGGAGGGTCAGGCAAAGCATCACAGAGGATGAAGGTCCGCTGAATTCCAGGCCTTTGTCTCGACGCAGTGGGAAACGCCACACTGGGGAAAGAGCGCTGGAGAGAGCAGACTGTGGCCAGCAGGTCGGCGAACTGCGGGTAGTCCCATAACCTGGAATGTGCCTCAAGGATCCCTACTGCTCCGTCCAGGCTTTCCAGTGTCTTCTTTGGTCCCCGGGCGGTGAGGGCTTCATCTACAAAGCTCCGGATAAACTCGGCAGCCCATCCCTCCGCCACCGTGGGAAACTCCGCTGCCGTTCCTCCTCTGCCTCGGCGAGACTGGGGCATGGTGCTTTTCACAAACAGGTTAGTCCAAAAAACAGCTCAAAAAAGGAAAAGAGTGATGTGTGGGTGTACCCGCTAAATCCTCTTTCAGCTGGGTCTTTCTGTCATGAACCCTCCCGTGCGCTTTTCCACAGCGCATGGCGAGGGGTGAAATAATGAGGATTTACGTGCAGTGATCCACCAACACACATTTATTAACATAAAGACTCGTGACAACAGTTTCAAAAGAAAAAGACTTACAAAAAGGTAGGACAAAACACTTACAGTGGACGCTTGGAGGCCGGCATCGCCCCATGAACGCATGAGATGAGACATGTATTCACGCTGGCATCCCACAGCCGGAATCGCTAAGAGAACTCAAAGAACCAAGAGCTGCGCAAAGTGGATACACACCGTAATGGAGTTGACAGTGCCCTGATTCAATGCACAATTAGACAGTCGATCAGTTAGTCACAGGCCCAGCAGTGCGTGACTGGCAAAAGGCACTAAGTACACGCACTGCTGGTTATGGTGTAATGAGGAGCACCTGGGCGAGGACCGGGAAAGACGATTAACGGGGCTGGGAACAGCTGATGGTAATGAGAGAGAGAGGGGGCGTGGTCAGACCGGCAGACTGTCGGCAGCACTCACAGAAAGTAGGTCATGGCGGCTGTCTAACAGCTGCCAGTCAGACAGTGGCTATGGATACGGAAGGCAGACTGAAATACATAATATACGCATATGCTGCGGCACCTAGATCCACAGAGAGGGCAGGACCAAGCCGGGGAGACCAAGCTGGCTCGGCTCCTGACACAAATTGTGCCCAAAGTGTCAATATTTTGTATGGCCACCATTATTTTCCAGCACTGCCTTGACTCTCTTCGGCATGGAGTTCACTAGAGCTTCACAGGTTGCCACTAAAATCCTTTTCCACTCCTCCATGACGACATCACGGTGTTAGAGACCTTGCGCTCCTCCACCTTCGGTTTGAGGATGCTCCACAGATGTTCAATAGGGTTTAGGTCTGGAGACATGCTTGGCCAGTCCATCACCTTTACCCTCAGTTTCTTTAGCAAGGCAGTGTTCATCTTGGAGGTGTGTTTGGGATGGTTATCATGTTGGAATACTGCCCTGTGGCCCAGTTTCCGATCATGCTCTGCTTCAGTATGTCACAGTACATGTTGGCATTCGTAGTTCTCTCAATAAACTGTAGCTCCCCAGTGTCAGCAGCACACATGCAGCCCCAAACCATAACACTCCCACCACCATGCTTGACTCTAGGCAAGACACATTTGTCTTTGTACTCCTCAACTGGTTGCCGGCACACACGCTTGACACCATCTGAATCAAATAAGTTTATCTTGGTCTCATCAGACCACAGGACATGGTTCCAGTAATCCATGTCCTTAGTTTGCTTGTCTTCAGCAAACTGTTTGTGGGCTTTCTTGTGCATCATCTTTAAAAGGGGCTTCCTTCTGCGATGACAGCCATGCAGACCAATTTGATGCAGTGTGCGGCGTATGGTCTGAGCACTGTCAGGCAGACCCCCCCACCCCTTAAACCTCTGCAGCAATGCTGACAGCACTCATATGTCTATTTTCAAAAAACAATCTTGGGATATGATGCTGAGCACGTGCACTCAGCTTTTTTGGTTGACCATGGCGAAGCCTGTTCTGAGTGGAACCTGTCCTGTTAAACCGTTGTATGGTCTTGGGCACCGTGCTGCAGCTCAGTTTCAGGGTGTTGGCAATGTTCTTATAGCCTAGACCATCTTTATGTAGAGCAACAATTATTTTTTTCAGATCCTCAGAGAGTTCTTTGCCATGAAGAAACCATGGCAAAGAACCATGACAAATTTGCCAACATTTACCATGTTGGCAAATTTTAGGCCTATTTCCAAGCTGCCATTTCTCTCAAAAATTTTAGAGAAAATTGTCTATATGCAGCTGAAATGTTTTCTGGATGAACACGGCATTTTGAAAGTTTTTCAATCTGGTTTCAAAGATTTTCATAGCACAGAGACAGCCTTGTTAAGAGTTTTTAATGATATTCTCTTAGCATGTGATTCAGGCGAATATGCTGTTCTTGTGTTGCTTGATTTAACTGCTGCCTTTGACACAGTGGACCATCATGTTTCACTTTCCCGTTTGCAGCACCTAATGGGCATTTGTGGCACTGCTCTCAACTGGTTTAGGTCCTATCTGGCAGACAGGAGTTTTAAAGTTAGCATGTCTGGGTTTGAATCCTCTTCCGCTCCTCTGCCATACGGGGTCCCACAGGGGTCAATTCTAGGCCCCATGCTTTTTTCTCTGTACATACTTCCACTGGGTCCCATTTTTAAAAAAAGCATGGTATCTCCTTCCACCTGTATGCTGATGACTGTCAGACTTATGTCCCTCTAAAACAAAAAGCTGCCTCATCAGTAAACTCACTCCTGGCATGCATTGAAGACATAAAGTCTTGGATGGCCCTAAACTTCCTAAATTTTCATGATAAGAAGACCGAAGTGATGGTGTTTGGACCTAGTGGCCCCTGTGAGTCCCCTCCCGTATACTTGGGCCCCCTTACTCCTTACGTTAAATCCACAGCTAGGAACCTTGGTTTTATCATGGACAGTGATTTTAAATTAATTCAATTCAATTCAATTCAACTTTATTTATATAGCGCCATTTCACAACAACAGTCATCTCATAGCACTATCAACTGTAGGGGAGAACCCCCACAGTTGCAGAAAGACCCCAGCAATCAGGCGATCCCCTGTGAGCAAGCACTTGGCGACGGTGGAGAGGAAAAACTCCCTTTTAACAGGAAGAAACCTCCAGCAGAACCAGGCTCAGGGAGGGGCAGTCATCTGCTGCGACTGGCTGGGGGGTGAGGGGATAGAGAAGAAGAAAAGAACAGACATGTAGAGAGCAAACAGCACGATGGGGACTCAATCTATGGGAGAGAACAAACAGATGTTAATGACCAGCAAAAAAAAAAAAAAAAATATTTCATAGAGAGTGAGGAAAGGAGTGAGGCCCAGTGCATTACTGGAGGTCCCCCGGCTGACTAAACCTATTAGCAGCATAACTAAGGGAGGGTTCAGAAACACATGATCCCTCCCTAATTGTAGGCTATATCAAAAAGGTAGGTTTTAGCCCTATTCTTAAAAACAGAGATCGAGTCTGACTCCTGAATCCAGATTGGCAGCTGATTCCACAGGAGAGGAGCTTGATAGCTGAAGGCTCTGCCTCCCATTGTACTTTTGGAGATTCTAGGTATTACAAGTAATCCTGCATTTTGGGAGCATAGTGCTCTGTTAGGATAATACGGTAGTATCAAATCTTTTAAATAAAAAGGAGCCAGATTGTTTAGAGCTTTGTAAGTAAGAAGAAGGATTTTAAACTTAATTCTAAACTCTATGGGAAGCCAATGAAGGGAGGCCAGAACCGGAGAGATATGATCTCTCTTTCTAGTACCTGTTAAAACTCTTGCTGCAGCATTTTGGATCAGCTGAAGACTTTTTAAAGATGTTTTAGGACAGCCTGATAATAAAGAATTACAATAATCTAATCTCGAGCTAACAAAAGCGTGGATCAGTTTCTCAGCATCACTCTGAGACAAGATGCTCCTAATCTTGGCAATATTACGCAAATGATAGAAGGCAGTCTTAGAAACAAATTTAATATGTGAATTGAAGGACAAATCCTGATCAAAAATAACTCCAAGGTTCCTCACAGAGCTATTAAGAGAAAGAGTAACCGCATCCAAACTGAAAGTTTGATTTGGAAAGGAATTTCTAAGGTTTTTTGGACCAACAAGAATGACTTCAGTCTTATCTGAATTTAATAGCAGGAAATTACAAGTCAAATTAGACACGCAGATTCATTCTGTGGTAAAATCCAGCTTCTTTCATCTAAGGCGTTTAGCAAAAGTAAAACCCATTCTCTCTAGACCGCACCTGAAAACAGTAATCCATGCTTTTATTTCATCTTGGCTGGACTACTGTCACACACTTTACGCCGGTGTCAGCCAGTCATCTCTTTCCCGTCTGCAGCTGGTTCAAAATGCCACTGCTCATCTTTTAACAGGTACACGTGGAAGAGATCACATCACACCCATCTTAGCTTCACTCCACTGGCTGCCTGTGCATTTTAGAGTTCATTTTAAAATTAATTTAAATCCTTGAACGGTCTTGCTCTGCCTTACCTCTCTGAGCTTCTGCATCCTTACGCTCCCACCCAGTCCCTCAGATCAGCTGAACAGCTGCTTCTGGTGGTACCAAAGGCGAGGCGCAAGCTCAGAGGGGACAGAGCCTTTTCGGTCATGGCCCCCAGGTTATGGAATGATTTACCCGTGGACATCAGACAAGCATCTTCACTGTCCATTTTTAAAACCCGTCTTAAAACACACTTTTACTCCCTGGCCTTCGACCCAGTATGAGACATTGATTTTATTGAATGAAATGGATTTTTATTTATTTATTTTACCTTTTATTTTATTTATGAATTTATTTATTTTTTTACTGTGGTTCTTGTGTTAGCGCCCTTTGTGTTTGTCCCCTGCTTTTATGTTCTCTTGCTGTACATCACTTTGTGTAGCGAGTGTTGCTTTTAAAGTGCTTTATAAATGAAGTTGATTGATTGATTGATGAAGTGCCATGTTGAACTTCGAGTGACCAGTATGAGAGAGTGTGAGAGCGATAACACCAAATATAACACACCTGCTCCCCATTCACACCTGAGATCTCGTGACACAAACAAGTCACATGACACCGGGGAGGGAAAATGGCTAATTGGGCACAATTTGGACATTTTCACCAGGGGTGTACTCACTTTTGTTGCCAGCGGTTTAGACATTAATGGCTGTGTGTTGAGTTATTTTGAGGGGACAGCAAATTTACACTGTTATACAAGCTGTTCACTGACTACTTTACATTGTATCAAACTGTCATATCTTCAGTGTTGTCCCATGAAAAGATATAATAAAATATTTACAAAAATGTGAGTAGTGTACTCACTTTTGTGAGATACTGTATACATTTGAGAGGTTTCTAGTGCTCTTCTACTCCTTTACACAAGGGTGGAGATCAATGGAAGATTAAAAAAATGACCAGATCGCTCAATGATTTTTTAATAATCTCTCAGTGATAGCCAAGATCTCTCAATGATCTCTGCGCTTGCTATGGTCTCCTCAAAGTTTTGACTCTGTCCAAAACAATCTCTCAGTGACCACTAAAGGGAAGCAATCTCTCAAAAAGCTTTCAAAGAGTGCTCAATGATCTCATCGATCTCCCAGTGATACCTCAGTGGTCTTTCAGTGAACTCTATTGGTGTTTCATCAAACAGTCAGCAAGCTGTCACTGGTCTCTCAGCCATTTCTGCCTTTGGGGTGGAAAAATGTGGCGTTCATTGAAATCCAGTCCAATTCAACTTTATTTACAGTATAAAGCACTTGAAAAACAACCACAGCTGATGCAAAGTGCTGTATATCAACTATACATAAGATATAAAAACATAAAAACAACAGAATAGTGCTAAAAAAGTACAAAACAGCGCAAATAAAACAATACTCATACAATAAAAGTGTCTTTTTCATAAATGTACTCATGTTAAGAGAAATATGCAATACAACTACTTGGGTACAGTACAATTACTTGAATAAACAGAACTCACTGCTGTACAGCTCTAATGTACTTACATTGTTAGCAGCTGTCAGACTAATTGTCTCATAGTACAGGGACATTTCCATTTCACTGTAGCTGCCACAGGTGTCCACAGAGAGGGGTGGATAATGACCTTTACAGCCCACAGTAGCAGGACTCCAGTGGCCTCTCCACAGCCATCACCTCTGTGTGTGCTGCGGGGCTGACATGGGTTTATTGTGCCGCGTGATGCACGTAGCACCCCTCAGATTATTAATTAACATAAGTACATGACAGTTAATTTGTTTTCACATGGCCTTACTGTTCTTCTGTGCACACCACACACGCTGCTCATGATGTTACTGCATTGCTCACTGGAGTGTGTGGTAAAGATAGGATACAGGTAGGAGCTTCAGATTTCTAATTATGGTCATCTCATTGGAGTTTCTGTTTTTTCGGTGTGTGTACGGTGTGTGCAGATGTTAAACCATTTCACTACTTTGTTCAGTCACAGGAGCATGAAATTGGTCTAACTGTGACTATGGGGACTAAATTGCGTGTGGCCAAAATGATATGAGTTAACTGGATTTTAATGTGTTTTAGATGCTTTACCTGCTGCATGTGGGGATTGGTGCATAGCGGCTCCCCAGACATCCTCAAAAATAACACAGTAAACAAACTCAAAGTCGTAGTTTCTTTAAAATGGTAACGGTATTCTGTAAGTTTGCCTGTAAACCAAAGTAAAATGTCATCCCAGTGTTACAACAGAAACCTGTTTATGTTTGAGGTTGAATGAATGTAATCAATGTCTGCCCTGCGTTTGTTTAACATGGAGGAGATAGAGATTTTTAGTTAAGACAAACAGTGGAAAAACTTTTCATGGAGCTATCTAGCACTCCACAAGATTTCCTTTAAAAAGTCTGAAATGACATTTCCTTGATTGTCATCTTCAAGGGAGCAATGTGGTCCCACAAACAGCTTTTGGGCAAGTTAAGAAAGTTCTTGTCATTTCTGTTGAAAGACTTTATTTGTTATCTTCTCAGCATTCTGAAGTGAGTTGGGCTCTTATAATGAAAATGGCTACATCACATTTTTTGTTCCCAAGCACCACTTTAGACATATGCCATCACATCTGAATGCACTGCTGCTCTTTAGTGTCACAGTACTCACAGTGCAGCCTGCAAGCCAGAGGAGGCCCTGTTAACATTTAATGTTGCTTCCAAGTGTGACAAGAAAAGACTGTTTACCATTCATTCATAGTTCATGTCCTATGGTCGTGAGACACAGCAGCACATGCAACAGGAGCACGTCTCCTGCATTTGGACCCCTCTGTTCTAACCATCATGCATCGTTGCAATACATTTTTTCTTTTGTGGCTTTCAATCGTACTGCATGTTAGTCACCAAACCTTTGATAAGCCCCAGAAGTTGTTTTTTTTTTTTTTTTAAATGTGAATGGGCATAGCTCTGTTCATACCGGTAGATGTTAGGCCTGACTGACTATAGGCCATCTTCACCTCCACCGGTGCCAGTTTGGATGGCTGCACGGTCAGATGGGGACCACCAACCACCAATGTTTCGGCTCTAATCCCAGAACATCTCCTGGTGACTGGGCAGTGAATGGGGAAGTCTCCCTGGCACTTTCTACTGCTTTAAACTGCCAAACTGCTTCAAGAGCTCCCCATACCTTGCCATGCCTCCTCAGCCAGAAATAAAACCTTATTTCTCTGCCTCTTCGGCCATCTCCTTGGTTGTCTTACCCAGAGGCATTCATTCAGCCTACTCCATACTTCTACTTTGCTAATCTTTAGCCATTTGATCATTGCCTTTTGTCCTGGGCCGTTAACCCTGGTCTTTGGGCTTGGCTCAATTCCTGAGTTACTTGGGGTGCTCCTTGGATACCCTCTCGGGGGTAGAATGTTTCATTGTCTTCCACATCCATGGTCTCTTCCTGGTCTGCTTTCACTATACTGGGCCCTATGACGTTGTGGTTTTCAACCCAGTCTTAGATCCCAGTTGTCTTACCTGCAAGGTTGCTTACAGCTAAAGCCCCCCCCCCCCCGTCTTCTCCATATGGATCATATTCAGAGGTGAACTTGCTGGTGTCCTTTGGATCATTGTCCTACTGTAGAACCTAAGTGTGCTTCAGCTTGAGGTCATGAACAGATGGCTGGACATTATCCTTCGGGATTTTTTGGAAGACAGCAGAATTCATGGTTCCATTTATTACAGCAAGTCTTCCAGGTCCTGAAGCAGCAAAACAGCCCTAGACCACCACACTACCACCACCATATTTTACTGTTGGTATGATGTTCCCTTTCTGAAATGCTGTGTTACCTTTACGCCAGATGTAATGGGACACACACCTTACAAAAAGTTCAACTTTGTCTCGTCAGTTCACAGAGTATTTTCCAAAAGTCTTGGATATAGTCAAGATGTTTTCTGGCAAAACTGAGACGAGCCTTTATGTCCTTTTTGCTCAGCAGTGGTTTTTGTCTTGGAACTCTGCCATGTAGGCCATTTTTGCTCAGTCTCTTTCTTATGGTGGAGTCATGAACACTGACCATAAGATCTGAGATCTTTGGTAGCTTGAACGCAGAATTTCATACAATATTCCTTACATTGGATGGTGGCCAAGAAAAGTCTTTTTAGCAGTTTTACAGAAAATCTCTGCTCATGCCATTACCCCCGTATCTCACGGAGCAGCAAATGCTGGCAGGCATTGCAATTCCTAAAAACTGCAGACGAACTGCCGCGCCCACAACCCCGAAGAAACCCTTCAAATCGCAATCCTCACTACTATTTGCCTCTCATCATTGGGCCGAGAGATACAACCCCTAAAAATCCCAGGGCTGACTTTGGGGGTCGACTTGATTTGTATTCAGCTTGGCTCAAGAAGGCTAGAAGCTAGCCAGCAAATGGTTAAGAAATGTAGGAGGGAGGGCAATGTTGAATGTAGTCAGGGATTTCTTAAAGGTACAGGATTCAAATGAAGACTTTAAAAAGCTGGAAAAAATTAAAAAAACAAAAAAAACCCCAAATTTGCTGCAATAATTAAATAATAAGAAATTTTGAACAAAATATATCAAACATTTCATTAAAGTGGAAATTTATTGATTTTTAATAAGGCCGAATTTGGTATGTTTACACAGGAAATGATATAATTTCCTTGAATATCACCATTTTTTTTTTAATAAATTGTGATCCGGAGAAAGAAATTTTGACAAAAAGTCAGTGAAAGTGAAGATTTCAGATGACCAAAGTTTGCGAGGAATGTTGGCCTGAAATGTGTAAAGTCACGAGTTGAACAATGAATTTATTACTAGTCTACTGCGCATGTGCTATATTGTATACACAAACTGCATTGTGTGTTGTTACAATCTGAAAATGACAAGATCACGTTCATATTTTGAGGAAAATAAGAAAGCATTCTCAATCTGAGTTTTGAAGTGGATACCAACGAAGAGGAAAACAAAGGTGAAGAGTGTGATTTCGCATACAGTGCTAATGATGACGGAGATTTGGGAGATTTTGACCCTTAAGCCGATGAAAACCAAGACGCCACTGCTGGTGCTAATGCTGCGGCTGTAGTCCTTGCAGCTTACCTGCATGAACTGGGTTCAAGACAACCGGATGGAGATGATAATGATGAACCAAGGAGAGATGAAGACGAGTCACGGCTTGACCCTAAAAACACTGTGATCTGGTACGTGTAAATGTATTTATTGATGTTTCTTGTCTTACTTTTATATTATCGAAAATTTTGAAATCCATTTTGTGATTGTCTCTTCTCTAAATTAAAAAAAATATATGGGTAAACGTTAGAGGGTCTAATTATGTGCTGTTGCGCTTGCATGGTTTCTGGCATCTGGCAAGTTTCAGCAATGAATTTTCATTCATTGTAAACCTTGGCCTCACTCTAAGCCCTGCAAATATGCACGTCCCTCTGAAGCTTCTTACTTCTGACTTTTCAAATAATCAAATAAGTTTAAAATGTGTTTTTCCTTTTCTCTTTTTTTTTCCTTTTCATTTTCAGTCATTTTATTTTACAGTCAATTACCTGATCTCTAATGACTTTTATAATGAAATGAAATCAAATTTTATCCAGTGAATTTTAAGGTATTGGAGTGCAGTGTCTATTTCAATAAAAAGAAAAAAGCGACAAAATAACTGATTTACAACTATGTACAAAATTGTGGGACTGGGCAAACTCATCCTGGGGACAGCTTGCCCTCAAAAAAACAAGGACGAGTTGTCCCTGAGCGATCAGCAACACAGCTGAAATTATTCATCAGATTTTTGAGAAACTAGAGTGTTTCTTATTCCATTCATCCATCTTCTTCCACTTAATCCCTTTTGGGTCGCGGGGGGGGCTGGAGCCTATCCCAGCATCTTTGGGTGAGAGGCAGGGTACACCCTGGACAGATTGCCAGTCCATCGCAGGGCCAACACAGAGAGACAGACAACCATTCACTCTCACAGTCATACCTAAGGACAATTTAGAATCCCCAGTTTGATGCCAATTAACCTATCTTGTATGTTTTGTTTTTTTTTGGCATGTGGAAGAAAACTGGAGAAATCCCAGAGTAAACCCACACAGACACAGGGAAAACATGCAAACTCCACACAGATCACTGTTGGTCGGGGGCTGGGATTGAACCCAGGATCCCCCGGCCAAGGGTGAGCTGCTGTGCTGCCGCAGTGCTAACCACTCCGCCATAATACCAAATAATTTAGTAAGGGTAGACCTTATTCTTCAAATATATGTGCTTTATCTGGATCTGCTGGATCTGGTGTACACAACCCATAAGAATGCATACAACCACCCCCCCCCCCCCACCCCCCGGGCCTCTCTCATCACATCACTGTTCTACTAAGGCCGGCATACAAACCCAGAGTGAGAGCCATTACACCTACAAAGAAGCAGGTACGTGTGTGGCCAGAGGGGGCTTCTGATGCTCTGAAATACTGCTTCAGCACCACAGACTGGGACATTTTCAAGCATGCAGCCACTCACAATGGACACAAAAACCTAGAGGAGTACACTGAGGTATCGAGACACAGCCTTCAGGGCTGGCGACACTGCAGGACTAACAACAGCTAGGGCCAACCTGTCCCGTGGCATCAAGGAAGCAAAACGACAGTACAGCAAGAAAATATCTGGACACTTCAGCAACACCTGAGATGCATGTTCTCTCTGGCGTGGCATACAGACCCTCACCAACTACAAACTTCCACCTCAGACCTGTGCAAGTGACATCACACTGCTTAACAATCTAAACAACTTCTTTGGCCGATTTGAAGCACAAAACAGCAGACCAGCACAGAAGACCACTCCTCCTCCGGACGAGCTGGCCTTAAGTCTGGATCCGGCCAGCATGAAGAGGACCCTCTGCAGGATCAACCCACGTAAGGCAGCTGGCCCAGACAACATACCGGGTCGTGTCCTGGAGGACTGCGCAGAGGAACTTAAGAATGTCCTGGCCGACATCTTCAACATCTCCCTGTCTCAAGTTGTTGTCCCCATATGCTTCAAGACTGCCACCATAACACCAGTCCCAAAGAAGCCCGTCCCATCCAGCTACAATGATTACCGGCTGGTAGCACTGACCCCCACTATAATGAAGTGCTTTGAGCGGCTAGTCATGCAGCACATCAAGTCCACCCTGCTTCCCTCTCATAACCAATTCCAGTTTGCATACAGGTCAAACAGATCCACAGAAGATGCCATCGCTGCTGCTCCCCATCCAGCCCTCACCCACCTGGATTTAAAAAACTTGCACATGCGCATGCCGTTCTTGGACTTCAGCTCAGCATTCAACACAATCATCTCCCAGCACCTGATACAAAAACTCAGACAGTTAGGACTTAAAACCTCTCTCTGCAAATGGGTGCTCCACTTTCTCACAGGGAGGCCACAGAATGTGCGGGTTCGCAGCAACACCTCCCAGACCATCACACTGTGCACAGGGGCCCCACAAGGGTGCATGCTCAGCCCGCAGCTCTTCACCCTGCTGACCCATGACTGCGTGCCAGCCTACAACACCAGCCATATTGTCAAATTTGCGGACTACACCACGGTAGTGGGCCTCATCACCAACAACAACGAGGCCAACTACAGAAATGAGGTGAGCCAACTGGTCCAGTGGTGTAAAGACAACAACCTCTTCCTGAACGTGGGAAAACCAAGGAGACTGTGGCCGACTTCAGGAAGGGCCACACACAGCACCCCCCTCTGATCATCGACAGTGCAGCTGTGGAGAGGATGAACAGCACCAAGTTCCTGGGGGTGCACATCTCTGAGGACTTCATCTGGACCAACAACACCACATCACTGGCCAAGAACGCCTCATCGGGATCCACCAGGTCCCCTTCCTTATTCACCAGGGTCCACCCGATAAACACCTCGACCATGTCGGCTAGCAAACTTCACACAGTGCACAGTCCGGTTGAGGTCTGGGGAGCTTCCAGTCTCAGTCCATACTCGTAACGAATTGCCAACAACACAGCAGTAAAATGTGTGTTTTAGAACGAGGCTAAGCTAATGTGCTAAGCTAACGCTATCGCTATAGCTAACGCCATAGCTAGTTGTAGCACCTAACACTGATACAAAGGAACGACTCTGTCCCCGGTTCGTCTCACTCACCCGGCATCGGCCCGGTAGATGACGGCTGAGCCTCCCACGCAGATTCTTAGAATCTTGTGATTGGGGCTTGCCGGAGGAACTAACCGAGGCAACAGTTGGACGGGAGCCGGATCGGAGTTCAACTACAGCGGCGGTAGGAGATGGGGACCAGTGGAGGAGCAGTCGGGGCCCCAGCTGGATAAGAGCCAGATCGGAGCTCAGTTACAGCGGTGAGGCTCGGCGGAGGAACTACTGAGGAAGACGGCGGTAGGTGGCGGGACTCAGCGGAGGAACTACCGGGACCCCAGCTGGGCAGGAGCAGGATCGGAGCTCAACTACAGTGGCGGTGGGTGGCGGGGCTCGGTGGAGGAGCTGCTGGCACCCCGGCTGGACAGGAGCTCGATTGCAGCGGCGGTAAGCAGCGGGACTAGCAGGGGAGGGGGCTAGCTGAGGCCCCAGCTGGATTCGAGGTCGGTCGGATCGTATTCCAGCGACACCAGCAGAGATTGTTTTATTATCAACAGGTCAGTAAAAATGCCACCAAAGAAGGAGGAAATGGAAGAGATCAAAAAATCTCTGAACTTCTTGTCAGAAGAATTGACCAAAGTGGCCAATCAACAGCTTAAACTGTTAGGTCTAATGGAAGAAGTCCGAGAATTGAAATTAACAATTAAGGAAAAAGACAAAAAAACTGCAGACTTGGAGCAACGCATCGAGGATTTTGAACAATACTCTCGTATGGATGATCTAATTATGAGATAATATAAGATAAGATAAGATAAGCCTTTATTAGTCCCACAATGGGGAAATTCCAGGATTGCAGCAGCACAGGGATAGCAACACTCAGAGCAACAATCAGAAGGCAAGAAAAAACAAGAACAGCTAGTAAACATATGTACATATTACTATATATATATATATATATATATATATATATATATATATATATATATATATATATATATATATGTATATATATACGTATATATATATAGACACACAGTGCGGAGCATTATGGTTGGTGAATGTGCAGCAGAAAGTCTAAGCTCTCTCTCGGCGGATGCGACGGGCCAGCTGGAAGTCTTTGGGCATGATGGTGACCCTCTTAGCGAAGAAGAGACCCACCAGGTAGGCCTCGCTGGCCTCCTACAGAGCCATGACGGCGAAGCTCAGGAAGCGCAGGTCGGTCTTGAAGTCCTGAGCAATCTCCCTCACCAGGCGCTGGATGGGCAGCTTACGGATGAGCAGCTCCGTGGATTTCTGGTAGCGACGGATCTCTCTCAGAGCCACGGGCTTGTGACAGTGAGGCTTCTTCACTCCGCCGGTGGCCGGAGCGCTTTTCCGAGCGGCCTTGGTGGCTAGCTGCTTCCTGGGGGGCTTTTTCCTCCAGTAGATTTTACGGGCGGTCTGCTTGGTTCTTGCCATCGCTCTTTATTATTCTGTCTTATATTTCTTGCACGCCGCCTAAACTCCAGCCCGGCACCCGCGTCGTTTTCGCTACAGTTCCCGGTATGTCGAGTTTCAATCCGTTAGCACCGGGTGGCGGTTGAGTGCTAGCTAGCACTAGCTCTTCCTGCTGTAACGTCTCCTGCCGTAAACAGTGACTCCGTCTGCCGACTCGGGAGACCTTTGGGGCGATCTGTGTGTCCGTGATATATATATATAGAGTGAAAGGTGTAGAAAGAAGAAGGAAGATAAAAAAAGGCTGTTGCAACGGGCAGCCAACTCATGTGGCGCCACCGGTCCGGCGGAACTGGAAAAAAAAAAGTGGACTAGAGTGGACTAGAGTGGACTAGACATTAAAAATATCAATCATATGCCAATGTTACAGCAGGAATGAGAGGTGAGGAGGCTCCCTTAAATGAATCAGTCTCCCTGGAAAACCAAGTGCTTCAGTTCCTTGAAAGCAGAAATATAAAGGTTGAAGTAAATGCAATTTCAGTCTGTCATACTTTACCTAGAAAAGATAATAAAACAAAGTAGTCAATTGTGATGCGCTTTGTGAACAGAAGGGTAAAGAATGACATACTGAGGCAGGCCAGAAAGCTACGGGGAACAGAAGTTTACCTAAATGAACATTTAACAAAGGTTAATGCTGAAATAGCACGGCAACCACGGATGCTGAAAAGACAAAATAAGATACAGGCAACATGGACAAGAAACTGTAGAGTTTGGATCAAACTAAATGGAACACCTGAGGAAGCAAAGGCCATAATAATCAGAGATCTTACTGACTTAAATAAATATAGATGAACACCGATTAAGAAAATTAAGAAACTATGATAATCCATATCCACACACACACGGCAAGAATAGTTCTTTTGTGACATACCATGTATGTACTTAAAAAAAAAAAAAAAAAACTAAACAAAACAAAAAAACTTATGACTGATTTGAGTAGACATCAATTATCCCCAGTTGGAGGAAGTCATCTGACACAGAGAGAGGAAATTCAAACTCTGAAAATATGCCATTATGCTGAACATAAACTACAAGAGATGGAGAATGATACTGATCCTGATAACCACTTTTTCAATAATATGCATAATCATTGTGACTATTATACTGAAAAGCAATTCAAAAGTCAAGTGCAATTAGATGATAAACTATCAATAATACTCTTCAACAGCAGAAGTCTTAACAAAAACTTTCCACAGATTCAGGACTATTTAAAACAGCTAGACAGAAAATTTACAGCTATCGCAGTCTCTGAAACTTGGCTTAATGGAGAGCAGGGCCCTCTGATGGCAATAGAGGAATATCAAATGTTTCATATTAACAGATCTCAAAAAAAGGGTGGTGGTGTTGCACTGTATATTGATGACCTGTATAGGTGTAAGCTTGTAAATGAAATGTACCAGGGATATACCAGGGATTCTGGAATGTGTTACTTTTGAGACTGACCAAGATAAAACAAAAAATCTGATTATAAGTTGTATATATAGAATGCCAGGAACTTGCATTGAGACATTCAGAGATAAATTAGTCGAGCTGTACAATAATATTACTAGTAAGAAAATGGTTGTAATTTGTGGAGATTTCAATATTGATTTACTAAATCCATTTCAACAAAATGTAATTACAGAGTTCATGAATTCTGTGTACAGTATGAGTCTATATCCCACAATAACACATCCCAGTAGAATCACAGTTCACACTGCTACACTTATTGGTAACCAGTTTGTTAATATTATTGATAAGAAATTAGAAAGTGGATTATTGATAAATGATATACTGTAAGTGACCATTTGCCAGTCTTTGCACTTATCCATGGCCACACGGGGACCAATACAAAAAAAACTTTAAAATCTTTCAGATACAAATCACAAAATGCAATCAGTTCTTTTAAAGAAGACTTGCTGAAGCAAAACTGGACAAAAGTCTATATATCAGATGTAAATGAAACCTATGATACATTCATGAACATGTAACCACTCTTTATGAAAAAAAAATTGTCCATTAGTAAAGAAAAAGCTTAAACAGAAATTTGTTGACAAACCATGGTTAACCAAAGGATTACAAAAATCGTGTAAAAAGAAAAATTCATTATATAAAGCTTTTCTAAAGAAAAGGACAAAAGAAGCAGAGCGCGGTATAAAACATACAAAAATAAGTTAACATATATAATGAGATGTAGTAAAAGAGACTATTACAGTAAAGAACTGGAGAAAAACAGAGACAATATTAAAAATACATGGACAATACTTAACAATATTCTTGGAAATAAAAACAGAAATACAAGCTACCCAACCAATCTTTCAAAAAAAAAACAAACAAAAAAAATGACTCAGAGTGTGAATGCAGTTTCACCTGCAGATGAATTTAATAACTTTTTTGTTAACATTGGTCCTAATTTGGCTCGAGAAATACCCATTATGGCACCTACAGGTGATACAATAAGCAAAAACATTGCTATGAAAGACTCCATTTTCATAAAGAACACAGACGAGAGAGAGGTCATTGAAACTGTTAAATCGTTTAAAAGTAAAACATCTACGGACTGTGATGGTATTGACATGCTCTTAGTCAAAACTATCATTGAATGCTTAGTGAAGCCACTGATGTATATTTGTAACCTGTCTCTCCAAACAGGTATATTTCCCAATGCAATGAAAATAGCTAAAGTAATTCCGATATACAAGACGGGCGACAGAGGGGAATTTTCAAACTATAGACCAATTTCACTATTGTTGCAATTTTCCAAGATACTTGAAAAAATATTCTGTGAGAGAACTGACAACTTCATAATGAAGAATAATTTATTGTGTGAGCAGCAATATGGGTTCAGACACAGAGGACAACTGCATTTGCTCTAATGGAATTTATAGAAAAAATATCAACTGCCGTTGAAAATGAAGAGTATTCAGTTGGGGTATCCCAGGATCTTAAAAAAGCATTTGATACAGTGGATCATAATTTATTATTAAAGAAACTACAAAATTGTGGTATTAGGGGGGGGGGGGGGGTAGCACTGTCCTGGTTATGTGGTTACTTAAAGAATAGATATCAGTATGTATGTGTTGGTAACAAAAACTCACAGTTACTGAAGGTTACTTGTGGAGTCACACAGGGGTCAGTTTTGGGGCCACAGTTACTCAATATGTATATAAATGATATATGTAAAGTCTCGGAAAAAAATGGATTTAATATTGTTTGCCGATGACACTAATTTATTATGCAGTGGAAGCAATTTGGAACAACTTTTGGATACACTCGGAAAGGAATTAGGAAAGCTTAAACTGTGGTTTGATTCAAACAAATTAACGCTCGATTTAAGAAAGACAAAATTTATAGTTTTTAACAGTCATCACAACAACTTAGTGTCTAAACTCAGTGTAAATGGTGTAGAGATTGAAAGGGTATCCAAAACTAAATTTCTTGGAGTAATAACTGATAATAAACTGTGTTGGAAGTCACATATTAATTATATTAAAGATAAAATATCTAAATCAATTGCAATACTACACAGAGTGAAATATTTGCTGAATCAACCTACATTATATACTTTGTATCATTTATTAATACTCCCATACATGACATATTGTACTGAAGTATGGGGAAATACATATAAAACAAACATATATCCAGTCTTTATGCTCCAGAAGAGAGCTATTAGAATAATAAACAAAGCTGCTTACAGGGAACCAACAAACCCACTTTTTCTTAGTGACATAGTTCAGGTGACCCACAGAACAGACACGACTCAGAGTAAATACAATTAATGTACTTTTATTGTTAATGTGAGTGAGTGGGTGTGTGAGTGCAAGGTATGCACTCGCGTACTGCGAGCCGTAATCTCCAGCTGGGGCCGGCAGAGCACCGTACAACCTGGCAACCCTGTAATGAGACAAGGGCCGTTAGTTTACAGTTCAACCTATGCAGCACGATAGATGTTACAGCGCTTACTGTCAGGAGATGTTGGAGTAGCCCAGGTAGCGCCGAAACTGCAGCCAGGAAGACAGTGTCTGCTGGGCTGGCTAGCTGGAGGTGAAAGGATGAGTCCGCCGCCTGGAGGAAGAAGGAGGACCGCTGCCGCGGATCTCCGCCTGTGCACAGGGGAATTGGACAAGATGAGAAGCGAATAGGCTTACTTGGTAGTTGGTCCAGGTGGAACCGGGCCGGATGAGGTTCAGCAGGTGTAGGAAGCCAATGGCTGGAGAGTAGAGTGCAGGGAAAGCACGGAGGCAGGCGTAACTGTATTCAACATAGAGAATCAGACGACTCTGCGCCCAGCACTGGTCCTGGTGGAATAAATAGGCCACAGGAGATGACAGGCAGGTGCGTGCACAGGTGCCGTGATTGGCGGCCATGACAGTACTCCCCCCCTATGGCACGCCTCTTGGCGGGCGTTCCAACCTATCCGGGTGCGTCCGATGGAAGTCCCTGATGAGCTGCTTGTCGAGCACGAAGGAAGGATGCACCCAGGACCTCCACTCTGGCCCGTAGCCCTCTCAGTCCACCAGGTACTGCAGGCCATGCCCCCGGCGGCGGACGTCCAAGATGGAAGAGACGGACCACGTCGGGTCGCTGTCGATCACCCTCGGTGGAGGTGGAGACCTGGGAGGGGGACACAATGTTGCTGGAGGAGACGGGCTTCACCTGAGAGACATGAAAGGTAGGACAGATGCAGAGGGACGTGGGGGAGAGTTAGACGCACAGACACCAGGTTAATGATCCGCCATATGGGAAAGGGACCAATAAACCGTTGGGCAGTCTTCTTCCGCTCAGCCTTCAGGTTAATGTGCTTGGTAGAAAGCCATACCTGCTGACCCACCTGGTAAACCGGACCAGGCACCCTGCGTCGGTTTGTCACCGTGGTGTTGCGTTCCGCGGTCCGTTGTAGTGTCGCTCTGGCCGTCCTCCAGATCCGTCGACAATGCCTCAGGTGGGCACGGACCAATGGAACAGTGATGTCCCACTCCTCTTCAGGAAACAGCGGGGGATTGTAACCCAACGACGCCTCGAAAGGGGACATGCCGGTGGTCGTGGACACCGCCGTGTTATGGGCATATTCGATCCAGGGAAGGTGTGTGCTCCATGACGACGGGCTTGTTGGCTCGTTCACATTGCCCATTGGATTGAGGGTGGTAACCAGAGGACTAACTTGCCGTAGCCCCCAAAGTGGCGCAGAATGCCTTCCAGACCCTGGAGATGAACTGGTGCCCTCAGTCCGAAACGATGTCCTGTGGGATGCCGTGCAGTCGAATAACATGTTGGACCAGCAGATCGGCCGTCTCCTTGGCTGAAGGTAACCCACGCAGAGGAATGAAGTGGGCGGCTTTCGAAAACCTGTCCACCAGCGTGAGGATGGTGGTGAAATTGTTGGATGTTGGGAGACCTGTGATGAAATCCAGCGCCACGTGGGACCATGGCCTGCCCGGGACAGGGAGTGGATGAAGCAGCCCGGCCGGCGGTGAAGAGGACGTCTTCCCTGTTGTGCACTCAGGGCAGGCGCGGATGTACTCCCCCACGTCCTTCTGGAGGGATGGCCACCAAAACGACCTCTGTAGGAGCGCCACAGTGCGTGCCCTTCCCGAGTGGAAGGCGAACTTGGAGGTATGCCTCCATTGGATGACCTCCCCTCGGACCGCTGCAGGGACGAATAACTTGCCCGCTGGACCCCCCCCCCCCCCCTCCCCGGGTCAGCCTCGTCAGACTGTGCCCTTATGACCTTATCCCTGATACCCCAAGCGAGGGTGCCCACGATGCATGCTGGGGGAAGGATGGGGTGCTCAGCCTTCTCTGCCGTCTCTGGGGCGAACTGACGAGACAGGGCATCGGGCTTGGTATTCTTTGACCCAGGGCGATAGGTGATGGTGAAGTCGAATCGACCAAAGAAGAGTGACCAGCGGGCCTGTCGGGCGTTCAGCCGTTTAGCGGTCCGAAGGTACTCCAGGTTTTTATGGGCGGTCCAGATGATGAACGGCTGTGACGCTCCCTCCAACCAGTGCCGACACTCCTCCAGGGCCAGTTTAACCACCAACAACTCCCTGTCACCGATGTCGTAGTTACGCTCTGCTGGGGACAGGCGACCTGAGAAGTAGGCACAGGGGCGGATCTTACCGTCAGCCGGAGAGCGCTGGGACAAAACAGCCCCCACCCCAGAATCTGAGGCGTCCACCTCCACCAGGCACTGAAGAGCGGGATCAACCTGTGTCAGAATTGACGATGATGAGAACCTGACCTTCAGCTCAGAGAACCCAGCCTCCGCCTCTTCCGTCCAGCGAAATGGCACCTTGGTGGAGGTCAAGTTGGTGGGGGGGAGGGCGATGCGGCTGTAGTCCTTGACAAAGCGGCGATAGAAGTTCGCGAAGCCCAGGAACTGCAGGAGCTGTTTCCTCGATGACGGAGTAGGCCAGTCCACCACCGCCTTCACCTTGGCTGGGTCCAGGATAATCTCCTTCGGGGCGATGATAAAGCCAAGGAAGGAAGTCCGGGATACGTGGAACTCGCACTTCTCTGCCTTGACGAAGAGTTTATTCTCCAGCAGCCGCTGCAAGACCCGCCTGACGTGAATGCAATGCTCCTCCATGGACTGAGAAAAAATGAGGATATCGTCAAGGTAGACAAAAACAAAGGTGCCCAGAAAATCCCTCAAAACATCATTAATAAGGTGCTGGAAAATGGCCGGGGCATTGGTCAGCCCGAACGGCATAACCAGGTACTCGAAATGCCCACTAGGGGTCCTAAAGGCCGTCTTCCACTCATCCCTCTCCCGTATGCGCACCAGATGATAGGCATTGAGCAGGTCTAATTTGGTAAAGCAGCAAGCCCCCCGGAGGGAATCGAATGCCGAGTTGAGAAGAGGGAGAGTGTACTTATCCTTAATGGTGATGTTATTCAGCTCCTGGAAATCAATGAAGGGCCTGAGAGAGCTGTCTTTCTTCCCACGAAAAAACCCCCCGCCCCCACCGCCGCTGACGATGGTCTAATTATGCCTGATCTGAGTGACTCCTTAATATACGAGTCCATGGCAGCGCGCTCCGGAGCAGACAGGTTGTAAAGTCTGCTAGATGGCAGCGGAGCGCCAGCCCGAAAATTGATTGCACAGTCATACGGCCGGTGGGGGGGAAGGGAAAGAGCCTGAGATTTGCTGAAGACGGCCCCAAGGTCATGATGTTCCGGTGGCACTTTCGACAGGTCGGGAGGGGGAGAGGCAGGGACATCCAGAGGCATGGCAGGCGAGCATGCAGCAGACTGCAGACATGCACTTAGGCAGAAAGGGCTCCACAAAACTACATTCCCCGAACTCCAGTCGATTGACGGGTTATGCAAGCGCAACCAAGGATAGCCCAGGATGACCGGGGAGGACAACACCGGCAGGACATACAGGTCCAACCCCTCCCGATGGTTGCCTGAAATGATAACTGGCACTGAGGTGACCCGATGAGTGACAGTGGCCAAAGAGGCTTTTGACAGGGCTATAAGGTTGAGAGGATTCTTCAACGGCTGCATAGGGAGACCCAAATGGGCTGCCAGGCTTCTAGAAATAAAGCTCTGCTCGGCCCCTGAGTCAATGAGTGCATGTGTGTTGTGCTCCTTATCACCCAAACAAAACCGGATAGGAATTAAAAAGTTGGTGAGGGGATTATTGTGGGTTAAGTCCGTGAGACCCCCTACTGCGATGCATGGACTTCCCCTTTTGGGCCGCTTGGGACAGGAACCAAGATCATGCTCCTTGCTCCCACAATAGACGCACAACCCCAACTCTCGGCAGCGCTGTCTTTCCGCAACAGGAAGTTTTGACCCACCCATGACCCTAGGCTCTTGGTCCTCCGGGATGTCAGTTGACGGGAGGGTCAGCGGGGGGGGGGGGGGGGGGGCTGGAGGGAGCGGCGTGACATGTTACCCGAGCGGCCGGAAGTTCTGCGCTCAGCCACCCGCTCCCTCAGACGGTTGTCGATGCTAATAGCCAGGGAGATACACTCATGCAGCGTAGAGGGTTTCTCCAGGTGGGCCAGCTCATCCCGCAGGCTAGGGCTCAAACTCCTAATGAATATACTACTCAGAGAGGCATCCTCCCACCCGACCTCCGTAGTCACGACCCGGAAGTCCACGGCATAGTCGGCGACCGCCCTCGACCCCTGCTGAAGATTTAAAAAAGAAAAAGTCTAATCAGATATTTCTAACTCCTTGGTTCAACACAGAAACTCGTAGCTTAAAACAGAAGACTCGTCAATTAGAAAGAAAATGGCGCTCCACTAATTTAGATGAAATCTATTTAGCTTGGAGAAATCATCTTTTAATTTATAAAAAATCTCTTAGAAAAGCTAGAACGAGTTATTACTCTGCATTAATAGAAGAGAACAAGAATAATCCCAGGTTTCTTTTCAGTACTGTAGCCAGGTTGACAAAGAGTCAGGACTCTGTCAATCCTAGCATTCCCTTAGAGCTTACTAGTCAGGACTTTATGAACTTTTTCAATAATAAAATTTCATCCATCAGAGATAAAATCAATCAGATTCTTCCCACAGTTAACTTAAATACTGTAACTACTACAACTCCTTCTATTGATGTCTGTCTTGATGAGTTTACTCCAATCGACCTTTGTGAGTTAGACAAAATAGTTTCCTCATCCAAACCTTCAACTTGTCTTTTAGACCCTATTCCTACCAGGTTATTTAAAGAAGTCTTCCCACTTACTGGTAGCCTTATTCTTCATATAATCAATTCTTCATTAACTTTAGGCCATGTACCGCAGGCTTTTAAAACGGCTGTAATTAAACCCTTACTCAAAAAGCCAACGCTAGATCCAGGAGCTTTAGCTAACTATAGACCAATCTCTAATCTCCCTTTCATTTCAAAAATCTTAGAAAGAGTTGTTGCTACGCAATTATTTGACCACCTGAAGGGAAATGGTTTACTTGAAGAGTTTCAGTCTGGGTTTAGAATCCATCATAGTACTGAAACAGCCTTGGCGAAGGTCACTAACGACCTCCTCATTGCATCTGATAATGGACTAGTTTCTGTACTTGTCCTTTTAGACCTTAGTGCAGCTTTTGATACTATGGATCATAATATTCTACTTGATAGATTAGAACACTATGTTGGACTTAATGGAACTTCGTTGCAGTGGTTTAGATCTTATTTATCTGATAGGTTCCAGTTTGTTCATGTAAATAATGAGTTTTCTTTCAACTCAAAGCTCAGTCATGGAGTTCCACAGGGATCTGTGCTAGGCCCTACTCTTTTTAGTTTATATATGCTTCCGTTAGGCAACATTATTAGAAAGCACTGTATACATTTTCATTGTTATGCTGATGACACACAATTATACCTGTCAATGAAGCCAGATGATAGTAATCAATTAGCCAAGTTAGAAACCTGTCTTAAGGAAATCAAAGCTTGGATGACTTGTAATTTCCTGCTATTAAATTCAGATAAGACTGAAGTCATTCTTGTTGGTCCAAAAAACCTTAGAAATTCCTTTCCAAATCAAACTTTCAGTTTGGATGCGGTTACTCTTTCTCTTAATAGCTCTGTGAGGAACCTTGGAGTTATTTTTGATCAGGATTTGTCCTTCAATTCACATATTAAATTTGTTTCTAAGACTGCCTTCTATCATTTGCGTAATATTGCCAAGATTAGGAGCATCTTGTCTCAGAGTGATGCTGAGAAACTGATCCACGCTTTTGTTAGCTCGAGATTAGATTATTGTAATTCTTTATTATCAGGCTGTCCTAAAACATCTTTAAAAAGTCTTCAGCTGATCCAAAATGCTGCAGCAAGAGTTTTAACAGGTACTAGAAAGAGAGATCATATCTCTCCGGTTCTGGCCTCCCTTCATTGGCTTCCCATAGAGTTTAGAATTAAGTTTAAAATCCTTCTTCTTACTTACAAAGCTCTAAACAATCAGGCTCCTTTTTATTTAAAAGATCTGATACTACCGTATTATCCTAACAGAGCACTACGCTCCCAAAATGCAGGATTACTTGTAATACCTAGAATCTCCAGAAGTACAATGGGAGGCAGAGCCTTCAGTTATCAAGCTCCTCTCCTGTGGAATCAGCTACCAATCTGGATTCGGGAGACAGTCTCGATCTCTGTTTTTAAGAATAGGGCTAAAACCTACTTTTTGATATAGCCTACAATTAGGGAGGGATCATGTGTTTCTGAACCCTCCCTTAGTTATGCTGCTAATAGGTTTAGTCAGCCGGGGGACCTCCAGTAATGCACTGGGCATCCCTCCTTTTCTCACTCTCAATGAAATATTTTTTTTGCTGGTCATTAACATTTGTTTGTTCTTTCCCATAGATTGAGTCCCCATCGTGCTGTTTGCTCTCTACATGTCTGTTCTTTTCTTCTTCTCTATCCCCTTACCCCCCAGCCAGTCGCAGCAGATGACTGCCCCTCCCTGAGCCTGGTTCTGCTGGAGGTTTCTTCCTGTTAAAAGGGAGTTTTTCCTCTCCACCGTCGCCAAGTGCTTGCTCACAGGGGATCGCCTGATTGCTGGGGTCTTTCTGCAACTGTGGGGGTTCCCCCTACAGTTGATAGTGCTATGAGATGACTGTTGTTGTGAAATGGCGCTATATAAATAAAGTTGAATTGAATTGAATTGAATTTAATAGACAAGAGGTGAGTACGTCCTCCCGGTCCGGGTGACGGAAAACCTCCTGAAATTGCTGTGTAAATTATAAATATGTCATAGAAGCATAATCAGCCCTAGCCATTACCGCATATGCCCAAGCTAAAGCCTGTCCTTCTAACAAGATGATCATATAGCCGATACGGCTCTGGTCAGTGGAAAAATCCCCGGGTACCTGTTGGAAAACTATATCGCACTGCATGAGGAACCCCCTGGCCTCCCCCAACACCCCTCTAAAGCGAGCGGGAGTAGGGACAGGAGTGAGCCGATAAGCGGGGCCCAGAGAGGAAGGGCTAGGAGTGGAGCTAGCGGTGGAACTAGCGGTAGAGCTAGCGGGAGCAGAGGAACTAGTTGGAGATGCGGGAAAACACTGTGGGCTAACCAATTGACCTAACCTGTTGGTGATGCGGGTTAGCTGAGTTAGCATCACCTGCTGCTGGTACGCTAATTGATCTACCCGAGACTCCAGGTGGTTAAGTCGGCGCGCGGGCGCGCTGTCTGCCAGGTCACTTTGGCGGAGTCGTACTGACATGGTTCAGGTGACCCACAGAACAGACACGACTCAGAGTAAATACAATTAACGTACTTTTATTGTTAACATGAATGAGTGGGTGCGTGCGTGCAAGGTATATGGTGTAATGTCGTGTAGTGCGATCCGTAATCTCCAGCTGGGGCCGGCAGAGCACCGTACAACCTGGCAACCCTGTAATGAGACAAGGGCCGTTAGTTTACAGTTCAACCTATGCAGCACGATAGATGTTACAGCGCTTACTGTCAGGAGATGTTGGAGTAGCCCAGGAAGCGCCGAAGCTGCAGCCAGGAATAATAATAATAATAATAATAATAATAATAATAATAAGTTTATTTATAGAGCACTTTTCACAGACAGAGTCACAAAGTGCTTAACATGGTAAAAAACAAAATAAAAACACAGGCACATAAAACAGTAAAAAAAAAACAAAGTAGACAGTAAAAGCACATAAAAATACAATCAGCACATAGTTAATTAAAAAGCCAGGCTTAAAAGGTGGGTCTTTAGTTGCTTCTTAAAAACACCAATGGAAGGTGCAGATCTAAGTTCAAAAGGCAAGGAGTTCCACAGTCTGGGAGCAACAGCAGCAAAGGCTCTATCGCCTTTTGGTTCTGAGCCTAGTGCTAGGGACTACCAATAGATTCTCATGAGAAGACCTGAGAGACCTGCTGGGCTGGTGTAGAGAGAGCAGGTCACTAATATAAAAAGGCGCCTCTTCATGAATGGCTTTGTAAGTAAGAACAAGAACTTTAAAATCAATTCTATAATTTACAGGAAGCCAATGCAAGGAGGCCAAAACAGGAGTGATATGATAGAATCTGCTGGACCTAGTTAGTAATCTTGCAGCAGCGTTCTGGACTAACTGTAGGCTTTGTAAAGAGGATTTGCTAAGACATGTGAAAAGAGCATTACAGTAGTCCAAACGTGAAGAAACAAAGGCATGAATAATGATTTCTAACTGACTGTAGGAAACCAATGACCTAATTTTGGATATATTCCTAAGGTGGAAAAAACAACTCCAGGTCAGAGATTTGACATGCTGATCAAAACTCATTGACTGATTGAAAATGACACCAAGATTTTTTAGATTAGACCGTACATTAGAGCTTAATGAACCAATGCTATTAACCAACTTAGGAATTAGATTATCAGGTGCTACAATAAGGACTTCAGTTTTATCAGCATTAAGTTGCAAAAAGTTACTAGACATCCAGTCCTTAATTGCAGACAGACAATCATGAATAATTTTTAAATTGTCAACATGATCAGGCTTAAAAGAGAAAAGTAGCTGTAAATCGTCAGCGTAGCAGTGATAAGACACACCTTTAAATCTGCTGATAATAGAACCAAGTGGCAGCATATATAGGGCAAATAAAAGTGGACCCAGAATAGAACCCCGAGGCACCCCACAGGTTAAAGGAGCAGAGTCAGATGAATAAGAGCCAACAGCCACCGAAAAACTCCTACCAGAAAGGTAGGAGAAAAACTAATCCAGAGCTTTTCCAGAAATACCTACCCAATCTCTAAGCCTTTGTAACAATATACAATGATCAATAGTATCAAGTGCTGCAGTAAGATCTAATAACACTAAAACAGAGCATTTGCCAGAGTCTGATGACATTAAAATATCATTTGACACCCTGAGAAGAGCGGTCTCTGTTGAGTGTTTCTGACGAAAACCTGACTGAAATTTGTCGAAAATATTGTGTTCAATCAGAAAGTCAGTGAGCTGCTTGGCAACAACTTTTTCTAAAAGCTTAGAAATAAAAGGAAGCTTAGAAATTGGCCTGAAGTTTTTAAAAACAGATGGATCAAGGTTAGGTTTTTTTAAAAGTGGCTGCACAACTGCATGTTTAAAATACGAGGGTACACAACCAGATTCAAGTGAACTATTAATGATATTAACCAAAGAAGTACCCACTGAGCCTATTACCTCTTTTAACATTGAGGAAGGCAAAATATCTAAAACGCAGGAGGAGGATTTCATGGAGCTCACCAACACTAACAAATCCTCAAAAGAAATCGGGGTAAAATCACTTAAAAAGGCCTGTCTGTTAGGACAATCAAGGATTAGGGGAAAGGAATGAGTAAAACCAGCCCTAACAGCAGTGACCTTGCCAACAAAAAAGGAAAGAAACTTGTTACAGTCATTAATTGAATAAACAGGGGGAGCAGAACTAACAGGATTAACTAAACTGTCTATTGTACTGAAGAGAATCTTTGGATTGTTACTATTGGAGGAGATGATATTGGAAAAATAAGAAGTTCTTGCCATTTTTATCATGTTGTTAAATTCAATTAACAGTTCCTTAAGGTACAATTGATGCACCTCAAGTTTAGTGGACTTCCACAGTCTTTCCACCCTCCGACATTTACGTCTAAAACAACAGAGATCATCATTGAACCAGGGGGATGAATTAACAGCACGGACAGTCCTGGTTTTAAAGGGAGCAACTACATCTAAGATGCTTAAACAGTGTGAGTTAAAAGAGCAGACCAAGCTCTCAGTGTCGTCATCAGAGGACAAAACCACACTGCTGTCAAAGGCAGCAGAAAATTTCACAGCTGAAAACTGGTCAATGACACGAGGGCATTTTACCCACTTTCCAGTGTAACAGACTGATTTAACTGATAAATTAAGAAGAACACAAAAATGGTCTGACACAAGAAGCTCCTTAGTCTGAACATTATTCACATTAAGACCAAGTGTAAAAACAAGATCAAGTGCATTTCCTTTTATATGCGTAGGGCCAGATAGACACAAAACAAAATTAAATGATTCAATAATACCCAAGAAATTCACTGCAAAACTGTCACTGGGATCGTTAATATTCAATTAAATTCAATTCAATTCAACTTTATTTATATAGCGCCATTTTACAACAACAGTCATCTCATAGCACTATCAACTGTAGGGGGAACCCCCACAGTTGCAGAAAGACCCCAGCAATCAGGCGATCCCCTGTGAGCAAGCACTTGGCGAAGATGGAGAGGAAAAACTCCCTTTTAACAGGAAGAAACCTCCAGCAGAACCAGGCTCAGGGAGGGGCAGTCATCTGCTGCGACTGGCTGGGGGGTGAGGGGATAGAGAAGAAGAAAAGAACAGACATGTAGAGAGCAAACAGCATGATGGGGACTCAATCTATGGGAGAGAACAAACAAATGTTAATGACCAGCAAAAAAAATATTTCATTGAGAGTGAGGAAAGGAGTGAGGCCCAGTGCATTACTGGAGGTCCCCCGGCTGACTAAACCTATTAGCAGCGTAACTAAGGGAGGGTTCAGAAGCACATGATATGCAAATTAATATGCAAATTAAAATCTCCAAGTAATAAAATCCGATCAAATTTAATAATAGAAGTTAAAAAATCGCTAAACTCAGATAAAAGGAAGACAGTGTCTGCTGGGCTGGCTAGCTGGAGGTGAAAGGATGAGTCCGCTGCCTGGAGGAAGAAGGAGGACCACCGCCGCGGGTCTCCGCCTGTGTACAGGGGAATCGGACAAGATGAGAAGCGAATAGGCTCACTTGGTAGTTGGTCCGGGTGGAACTGGCCCGGACGAGGTTCAGCAGGACTGGGAAGCCGATGGCTGGAGAGTAGAGTGCAGGGAAGCATGGAGGCAGGCACGGTGGCGCAGTGGTTAGCACTGCGGCAGCACAGTTTACCCTTGGCCGGGGGATTGTGGGGATCGTGGGATCGTGGGTTCGATCCCAGCCCCCGACCAACAGTGATCTGTGTGGAGTTTGCATGTTCTCCCCGTGTTGCGTGGGTTTACTCCGGGATTTCTCCGGTTTCCTCCCACATGCCAAAAACATGCATGTTAGGTTAATTGGCTGTTCTAAATTGTCCCTAGATATCTGTTTCCTATAGGCCCTTAGAATAGAGGGTTAGTATTAATGAAAGCGCTTTGAGTGGTCTTTGTGACTAGAAAAGCGCTATATAAGTGCAGGTTAGTTAGTTAGTTAGTTAGTAACTGGATTCAGCATAGAGAATCAGACGACTCCGCACCCAGCACTGGTCCTGGTGGAATAAATAGGCCGCAGGAGATGACAGGCAGGTGCGTCCACAGGTGCCGTGATTGGCGGCCATGACAAAAAGCTCTCAAGTTGAAAGATCTGGTTGACTTTAAAACTGCAGTAATAATATTTAAAGTGAAGAATCTATCACTGCCCGCAAATATCCAGAAGTTGTTCCAAATAAGGGAGAAACAATATCATTTCAGAGGAACATGTATATTTCAAAAACCTTCAGTGAGAACTACCACCAAGCAACACTGTGTCTCAGTGCAAGGAGTCAGATTGTGGAACACTTTTGGACCTGAATTAAAATCATGTACAACGCTTGGACAATTTAAACAAAAACTAAAGGAAGAAATACTCCAAACAATTATACAAGATGACATGTAAAATCACATAAGGATTGTCATATCCAGTCTGTGTTGTGTTGTTGCTTAGTTTTTTGTCACTTTTTGGCTTAGCTTTGTTCTGAATTGTAATCGCTCTTGTTTTGTTTTTCTTTTGAATTCTTGGATGGAATATGGGTGGGCAATATAAGCTGCAGCTTCAGCCATCACCCATTTTGGGCAACTTATGTTGAACTGTATGATCAGAGGAGTTATTGTTTAATTTGACCTTGTAAGATGTTTTTTTTCCTTTGTTGTATTATTCTGTTCCTTTCTTTTAATCTATACTTTTAATCTATCTTAAATAAAGATTCGTTCATTCATTCATTCATTCAAGATGGCCCAAACTTGCCTCCATTTCCTCCGCAGACTGAGGAGAGCATGAGTCCCACCCCCCATCATGCAGTCTTTCTACCGTGGCACCATTGAGAGCATCCTCACTAACTGCATCACGGTGTGGTATGGAAGCTGCACTGTCACCTGCCAGAAGTCACTACAATGCATAGTGAATGCAGCCAGCAAGATCATCGGTGCCCCCCCAGACATCTACCCCACTCGCCTCACTCGCAGAGCCATCAACATCACAGGTGACACCTCTCATCCCCTACACTCCCTCTTCAGCCCCCTGCCCTCAGGGAAAAGGTAACGTAGCCTCTGGGCCTGCGCCACAAGGCTACTGAACAGCTTCATTCATCATGCCATCAGGACCCTGAACTCTGTTCACTCCCCCCCGCTTCTCAGACGGTAACACCTGCACAACAACTACCTCAGATGTTGGCACAGTAAGACTGGCACACCAATAATAATACTGTTGTACTTTCACTGCTAAACACGTGGACAAAATTGTTGGTACCCCTCTGTTAATGAAAGAAAAACCCACAATGGTCACAGAAATAACTTGAATCTGACAAAAGTGGGAATAAATAAAAATTCTATGAAAATTAACCAATGAAAATCAGACAATGTTTTTGAATTGTGTTTCAACAGAATTGTTTTCAAAAACAAACTCATGAAACAGGCCTGGACAAAAATGATGGTACCCTTAACTTAATATTTTGTTGCACAACCTTTTGAGGCAATCACTGCAATCAAACAATTTCTGTAACTGTCAGTGAGACTTCTGCACCTCTCAGCAGGTATTTTGGCCCACTCCTCATGAGCAAACTGCTCCAGTTGTCTCAGGTTTGAAGGGTGCCTTCTCCAGACGGCATGTTTCAGCTCCTTCCACAGATGTTCAATAGGATTTAGATCAGGGCTCATAGAAGGCCACTTTAGAATAGTCCAATGTTTTGCTCTTAGCCATTCTTGGGTGTTTTTAGCTGTGTGTTTTGGGTCATTATCCTGTTGCAAGACCAATGACCTATGACTGCGACCAAGCTGTCTGACACTGGGCAGCACATTTCTCTCTAGAATACCTTGATAGTCTTGAGATTTCATTGTACCCTGCACAGATTCAAGACACCCTGTGCCAGATGCAGCAAAGCAGCCCCAGAACATAACAGAACCTCCTCCATGTTTGACAGTAGGGACAGTGTTCTTTTCTTGGTATGCTTCATTTTTGGGTCTGTGAACATAGAGCTGATGTGCCTTGCCAAAAAGTTCCAGTTTTGTCCCGTCTGTCCATAGGACATTCTCCCAGAAGCTTTGTGGCTTGTCACCATGCAGTTTGGTAAATTCCAGTCTGGCTTCTTAATGATTTGTTTTCAACATTGGTGTCCTCCTTGGTCGTCTCCCATGAAGTCCACTTTGGCTCAGACAACGACGGATGGTGCGATCTGACACTGATGTACATTGACCTTGGAGTTCACCATGAATGTGTTTAGAGGTTGTTGTGGGCTCTTTTGTTACCATTCGTACTATCTGTCTCCTCCTGTGACCATGTCCAGGGAGGTTGGCTACAGTTCCGTGGATCTTAAATTTCTGAATAATATGTGCAACTGTAGTCACAGGAACATCAAGCTGCTTGGAGATGGTCTTATAGCCTTTACCTTTAACATGCTTGTCTATAATTTTCTTTCTAATCTCCTGAGACAACTCTCTCTTTTGCTTCCTCTGGTCCATGTTTAGTGTGGTACACACCATGTCACCAAACAGCACAGTGACTACTTGTCACCCTTTAAATAGGCCGACTGACTGATTACAAGTTTGTAGACACCTGTGATGTTATTTAGAGGACACATCTTGGTTGAACATGTCCCTATGGTCACATTATTTTCAGTCTTTTCTAGGGGTACCATATTTTTGTCCAGGCCTGTTTCATGAGTTTGTTTTTTGAAGTAATTCTGTTGAACCACAATTCAAAAGCATTGTCTGATTTTCATTGGTTAATTTTCATAGAATTTTTATTTATTACCACTTTTGTCAGATTCAAGTTATTTCTGTGACCATTGTGGGTTTTTCTTTCATTAACAGAGGAGTACCAACAATTTTGTCCACGGCTGTATATGTCTCTGCACTTTAACTGCAACCATTTGCACAAATGCCATATCTGCTGCTGTCTGTATATCACTGCAATATTGATCATGTGCAATCATATCTGTCACTATCTGCACCTACACTACCGCATTGAAATGCACTACGGCTGTTCATCTCTAGCTGTCCGAATTTAGGATTGCTGGGTTTATTACCACTAATCATTTACCTAACCAATCGTTTACCACTATGGAGGTCAGAGTCCTTCTGGCTACCATTGGCACCACGGGTTGCATCACTGTATATAGACTGTACATAGACTGCTGCTGTCACTGTTTGTTCTTGTTTTTTGTTTTTTTCTCTTTTTTTAATCCAGCCCAATTTCCTTCATTCATAAAATGCACACCAATGTAGAGAGAGAGAAACGCCATTTCAATTCTCCTGTATGTCCTGCACGTATGGTAGTATTGACAATAAAATCTTTGAATCCTTGAATCCTTATTGATCAGGATGATTTTTAGACAAGTCTTGATCATCATTTTTGCTTCATATCTTCACCATCTCCTTGCAAGTTGCATGCTTGCAGTGAAAATAGTGACCTCGCCACCAAGTGACAAAGCAATCAAAATCTTCACAAGGTCTGTTGTCTGCAATATTTGTTTATTTCTACAATTTTGATGCATAATCAAGAGTGCGGGTTGGATCTGCTGGAGCCATTGAGCTTTTAGTTTGTTCAACTTGTGATGTCACCAAAATCAGTCAGCAAATCCGTAAGTCAGAGCCTCGACATGGGTGCACAGAATGAATGAAAAAATTCAATGTCTTTTCTTTATAGATGAAATTTATGCTCCAAAATTACTATTTTCCTGTTTATTATGTTCTCAGCTTTTGGTAGAGGTATAATATGCTTATTTTAGGATTCCCAGTGAGTGTTTGTTTTAAGATATGTGGGCTGTCAAAATGCAGAAAAAGTGCAAAAAAGTGTCAAAATTGGTAATTCACTGTTATTGGCTGTTGTTAAGCCTGCAAACACATTTTATGCACAATTAACTTAATGTTTCTCTCTGATGCTCGATTTTACACCTGACCAACATCCCATTTGTAAACTAGAAAGTGTTTTAGCAACATTAGTCCACACTATAATCTACACACTGATACACAACTCCCATATACATCTGAATTTCATGCAACATTCTCATGGAAAATATCAGAAAAATGCCCCATATCAAATGTAAAAAAGAGCCCCAACAAATTCCTGATAACACCATATTGTAGACGCACTCTACTGTTTATGTCTGAATAGTATCATCAGATTTCATTTTTTAGAATTCTTTAAGTCTCCTCTCACATAATGTTAAAGCTAGTGGGGAAAAAAGTCGTGTCCTGTGACCTAGAAGTTTAGGACACATACCATGGTTGCATGCCTCTTATCTGCAACATTCCCTGCGTCGAATTTCAATTAGACTGATCCTTGGGAATTCATTAAATAAACGACAAAAGGCAGAGGTACAAAAACTGTAAGACTTAATTAACTGTGAAAACCAGACCATGGCACGAGGGCTGGATAAAGTGTGGGTTTTTAGGCTACGGTCACACTGCAGGTTTTAATGCTCAATTCTGATTTTTTTTGCACAAATGTGACCCATATCTGATTTTTTTAATGACTGTCTGAACAGTACATATCTGATTTTTTCACACCAGACTGAGGCCACTTTCATATGTGGTACTAATTCGGATACGTATCTGATATTTTCCAAAGTGACCTCAGTCTGAACTGTCATGCTGCATTTCATCCGACTTTTTCCTCATTGAAGTGAGGCAGACACTACAATTCTGCGGTGGAAGCATGGCAAAGCAGCAAGCATGGCAAACACAGCTGATTTGTGCTCTCTTTTTAATCAATCTTCTTCCCTTTAGTAGCCACGATTACATGGGCAAAATTTCTTCAATCTGATTACAATTCAGATCAGAACTTTACTGTTTACATGGATCCTGAAAAAGCTGATGTGATTAGGACGTGCGTTTCCATGTGTCACACATTTGAATGGATTAAATCATTTTGACATGCGCACGTCGACATTTCGACATTCCAAAAATAGTAGAAGAAGAAGCAACTTCCGGTGTAAACAAACCCCGCTTTGTGTCTTTCTCTTTTTGAAATGGACCTGTATTGTGTTATTCAGACTGTACTTTTGCTTCTGCTGGTCTCCGTAATGAAGCTACAAGTACATACTTCTGCATATGACGAACAGAGGGAGACTGTCATGGGCGTTGAGAGCGCGCCCACTCCTTCCTGTTCATCTCTTCCAAGCTCATCATTACACCTGAGGGAGAGGACACACCTGTGCCCTCTCACCAGCTAGCGTACTTAAGGAAGCATCCTTCAGTGATTCAGCGCTGGCTCGTCTGGGTATACTGCCACCAAAGACAGCAAGTCACGTTACACTGGTGAAAGAAATTATTAACCTGTGTGCTTTATTCCCTGTGTAGGTTGCTGCCATCGTGCGGGTGTGTCACTGAGGGCTGCGCACGCTCTCCTGCCACTTCATCCTCCACGACGGTAACCTCCACCCAGTCAGGCTCCACCAGCTAACTCCTACCCTGCTGGTTCGTCTATTTCCCGCTGGAGTCTGCCGGAGCTCCCTCGGAGCCCACGTGAGTGGTAATTTGGCTCGCCCATTTTCCCTTACTCCATTCCTCTGCTCACAGGTCTCGTTCTCTCTCCACAAGCTCTTTCCTCTGGCGAGTGACTGTTCTGTAGCAGTGCGGATTTTGCTATTTAATGAAATATTCAAACGTGTGTACAGTTTGTCTCTTTGTTGCTGCACCTTGCACGTGGGCTGAATAATCTAATCAGTCATGACAGAGACAGCAGGATGATGCAGACCAGCTTTGTTTTACATCAGCCATGACTTCCTCTAGCTGCTGTAAAGGCGGAAATACGTCACATCGGCGTGTAGCTGACGTACAGACATGCGCAGTAAACATATTTTCGACCCAAGCTTCGGAATAAGTGTTTATATGCGGACCAATCGGAATAACAATTGGCATAACCCTCCCATCTCAATCGGAATGAAATTTTGATTCGAATGAGTGTGATCAGGTCAGAATATTCAGATTGGCGTGTTTACATGAAGAATTTTTATTCCGATCAGGCTTTTAATCTGGTTACTTGTGTCCATGTAAACATGGCTGCTGGATTGTAATTTTGTCAGCTCCAACTGCACAATAACTTCAAAATTACGGGGGGGGGGGGGGGGGGTCGCGGCTCAAACCGCGAGACAAGCAGGCGCACTAACGACGCATTTACTGGACGCTGCAAGTTCCTTTTTTCCTGTAAACAGCACATCGTGAGTCCTGGCTGCTGTAATGTCTAAAATGTAAAGTTAACATGGACATGACTGTGGAGCAGAATGGCCAGATAGGAGGACACACAGGAGAGGGGAGTCTCTTGTGGCTCCTCCTTCCTGCAGCAGGACCGGTGTTATACTGCTGGTATGAGCCGTGTAGTTTATTATTAACCTTATTTTTATAGGTAATCTCATTGAGGCACGGGGTCTCATTTTAAAGAGAGCTGTTTAATCGATCATTCTTTAAAGCAGAGCTGATCACAGCGGTCATCTGGTGTGTAGAGGAAGGGAGCTGGTCTCATATTTATGATTTTAACATTTTATTTTGCTGCGCTGCATCAGGGTGAAGAAGTTCTGTACCCCAAACACAACGGTGTGTCTGACGTTACGTTTTCTTCTGCACATGCGGGTCACTTCATAGCTGTAGATCGTTCACACTGGAGTCTGATGGGGGTCGCATTTAAATAATAATGTGAACATCCACACAAAAAAATCGGATCTCAGCAAAAAATCGGAATTGAGCATCAAGACCTGCAGTGTGACCGTAGCCTTTGAGAGGAACAGATTGGTTGTCATTATTGCATTAGCTATTTGAATATAAGTCAGGGAGAGTATTACACAAGTTAAAATTAGGTTTAGGTTCAGTAACATTAAGAAGAAGAAGACATCTCTATTGTCATTCAGTACAGTAGAACGAAATTATGTTTCTCCTATCTACAATGTTAATCACATCAGAGGGGTCGCTGCCATGCAAGGCACTGTCACAAACAACTTTTCCTTCCCCCATTCTATTATACTGAGCACCAAGCTAGAAGGCAGGAAGCACCATTTTTATATGGTCTTTAGTATGACCCGGCCGGGACTTGAACCCCCATCGGCACCACAAAAACACATTATATTTACTAAATATTACATAGAGATACATACACACATGCACTAGAAGATAAATAGTGTTATGTCCATAATTGATGGAAAATGAGCACACTGTTATTTATAGTTTACGGAGCTTTATTACATATAAAGTCAATGTATCTTTGATGTAATCTTTGATGTGATCCAGCGGCTGCAGTCAATTTCTCCAGAGGCGCCAAACTTCATTCTTGGGGATTTTAACCATGTTTCTTTAAAGAAGACACTTAAAAACTTTTATCAATATGTTTCCTGCCCAACCAGGAGAAAAAAAGGCATTGGACCTGTGCTATGGATCCATAGAGAGGGCCTATAAATCACTCCCCCTTCCTCCTGTAGGATCCTCAGATCACAACTGTGTACATTTGCTGCCCACATATAAAACTGCTCTCAGAAGAGGCAAGGTGGAGACGAGAGACATAGATGTGTGGACAGAAGATTCAATGCACAGCCTCCAGGAATGCTTTAACTGTACAGACTGGGAGATGTTCACACTGTCCTGCGGGGATTATTTGGACTCTTTGGTGGACGTCACATGCTCATACATGGCTTTCTGTAAAAATAAGATTGTTCCACGTAAATGTGTCAAAATATATCCCAACAACAAACCATGGGTTACAAAATCAGTCAAATCCTGCTTACAGAGGAAAGCACTTGCCTTTAAACAGGGGTCTGTTTCTGAGCTACAGGTTGCCACAAAAGAGCTGAAATCCGAAATTTTAAGAGCAAAACAGAATTATAAATCAGAATTGGAAAGCAAGATGGCAACAAAGAAATTTGGTTCAGCCTGGGCCAGTATGAAAACTATTGCAGACCTTCAGAGCACAGAGTGCAGTAATCGTGTGTTTTTAGATGGTTTTAATTCAGACACAGAGCTGGCTAATGCTCTTAATTGTTTTTATGGTCGTTTTGACTCCTTTGATTTTAGCACAGAAATCCAAGATTTGAAACAGAAACTCAAAGACAATCAGCACTTTAATATTGAGGTGCAGGATGTTACAAGGGAGTTCTGTGCTGTAAAAGTGAACAAAAGTCAGGGCCCTGATAATATATGTGGGCGCTTGGTAAAGTCCTGTGCACATGAAATGAGTTCTATATTTCATTACATTTTCAATAAGTCCTTACAGACACAACATGTGCCTAAGATCTGGAAAGAAGCCGTGGTTGTTCCCGTTCCAAAATCCAGCTGTCCTAAAACAGTAAACGACTTTAGACCAGTTGCTTTGACTTCAATTTTAATGAAAATTTTTGAAAAACTGGTCAGATGTGAGGTCCTAAAGCAGACTGAGCATGCATTGGATCCTCTGCAGTTTGCCTATAGGCCTCACAGAGGAGTGGAGGATGCCACTGTCACTCTGTTTAACATGCTTTTTGAACATCTGGATTTTAATGGGACACACACCAGACTTTTATTTGTGGACTTTTCCTCCGCCTTTAATACAATCCAACCTCATATCTTAGTTGAAAGGCTCCTGCAACAATTTGATTTGAGCAATAATCTGGTGGGTTGGATTCTGGATTTCTTAACCAACAGGACGCAGAGAGTAAGGGTCAATGGTACATTGTCTGACCTAAAGTGCTCTTCTACTGGCTCTCCTCAGGGGTGTGTGTTGTCACCACTACTCTTCATACTGTACACAAACATGTGTCGGAGCAGACATGACAACAGACACATTATAAAGTATGCTGATGATTCAGTTATTGTCAGTCTCCTCCAGGATGGTGAGAGTGGCCACGGCCCAGTAGTTGATGATTTTGTTCACTGGTGTGAGGATTCCTACCTGCAGCTGAATACGACAAAAACTAAAGACATGATTATTGACTTTAGGAGGAAAACTCCCAGGCACAAAGTCACCGTACTAAAAGGCCAGACCACCGAATGTGTACAATCCTACAAATATCTTGGGACGATTATTGATAGTAATTTAAACTTTGAAGAGAACTGTGAAAGGGTGTGTAAAAAGGGTCAGCAACATTTGCATTACTTGAGAAAACTTGCACGCTTCCAAATTGATCGAACCATAATGACAATGTTTTATCGGGCTTTTATTGAATCTGTTTTATCCTTTTCTTTAGTGTCATGGTTTGGTCAGATAAAACTGAAACAGAGGAAATCCTTGGATCGGGTAGTTAGATGGTCCAGTCGTTTGCTTGGTGAGCCACAGCTGAGCCTGTCATCCCTGTACACCAGACAAGTACAAAGGATGGCTACCTCCATTTTAAATGATGACTCCCACCCTTTGCACTGCAACTTTCAGCTTCTTCCCTCAAGACGGAGGTTTGCTGTCCCAAAAAGTAGAACCCAGTGCTACAAAAACAGCTTTGTTCCTGCTGCTGTCAAAGAGTTGAACAAGCTGTAACAATATATTGCACACAGTTTAGGTACCTATTTATTAACTCCATTTTATATTTACTTATTTTTGTAGGATGTTACTTGGGTTCTAAATATTTTATTGGATTTTAGACCTTTGAGTTTTTAACCTCTTTGACTAGTTTTTAACTTTTAATATGACCCTTCTCTCTTACCTCTGGTTTTTCTCCCATCTCTTTGTCTTTTTATACCCTGATCGATGGAGCCTTGAGTATTTTTATCATGTTTATAGTCAGCTTCATGTGTGCCTGTGTTTATGTTGGATGTAATTGGTGGCTTGTAAATATGGATGTCACCAGACTGCAAAACAAATCTACCTACGGGTACAAATAAAGTAACCTGAACCTGAACCTGTATATACAGTAAAGAGGCTTACGGCATCCGCCCTGCTGACCAGGTGGCTCCCTGACAAAAGAGACAGAGCCTCTTTCGTCCACACTCTTATACCAGGGGCAGCGTCACCACTGGAAACCCGCAGTAGCCACCCCGGTCTAACCCATGACCAACCCGGCCGCCATCTTACTCATACAGCTGGTTAACATACACCATAGATAGATAGACAGATAGACAGATAGATAGATAGATAGATAGATAGATAGATAGATAGATAGATAGATAGATAGATAGATAGATAGATAGATAGATAGATAAGAGAGTTGTTTGTGTAGTTGAGACAGACTTTTTTGAGAGTGGAAGGTTGTTTTTGTGAGTGAGTGAGTGAGTGAGTGAGTGAGTGCATGTGTGTAAATGTAGAAAGGGAGGGATATGGAGGACAACCTCATTTTTAGACTCACGATTCAAAATATTAGGTTTTGGCAATGAAACGTGTGCACAAGAGGCCATGTCAAAATTGACTGCTGAATACAATGCAACCATGAGGATGGAGAGGACAATGCCATCAACATAACAGGTAGTGTACTATTTATTATTCTATATTATTATTGCCCCCCTCATGGATCGTCACCTTATCGTGATGGGGGTTTGCGTACCCTAGTGATCCCAGGAGCTATGTTGTCCGGGGCAATTTGCCTCTGGTAGGGTCACCCAAGACAAACTGGTCCTGGGTGAAGGACCAGACTAAGAATGATCTAACAGACTCTCATGATGACTGCTAGAACAAGGATTCAGTGTACCCCGCCCGGTATGGGGTTACCGGGGCCCCACCCTGGAGCCAGGCCTGGGGGAGGGGCTCAATGGCTAGCGTCTGGTGGCCGGGTTTCCACCCATGGGATGCGGCCGGGCTCAGCCCGAAGGAGTTACATGGGTCTGCCCTCCAGTGGGCTTATGACCTGCAGGAGGGACCATGGGGGTCCGGTGCTATGTGGATCAGGTGGCAGTCAAAGGTGGAGACCTTGGCGGTCTGATCCCAAGCTTCCTAAACTGCCTTTTGGGACGTGGAATGTCTGGTGGAGAAGGAGCCTGAGCTGGTGCATGAGGTTGAGAGATACCGGCTAGATATAGTCGACCTCACCTCAACATGCAGCTCCGGTTCTGTAACCAGTGTCCTGGAGAGGGGCTGGAGCTTGGCCTACTCTGGAGTTGCCCTGGGCGAGAGGTGAGGAGCAGGAGTCGATATTCTTTTATCCCCCCACCTTGCTGCCTCTATGTTGGAGTTTTCCCCAGTGGAAGAAAGGGTTGTTTCCCTGTGCCTTCGGGTTGGGAAATGGGTCCTGACCATCATTTGTGCCTATGCACCAAATGATGGTTCAGAGTACCCACCCTTTTTGGAATCTCTGACTAGGTTGCTAGGTGCAACCTAGGGGGCTCCGCTTGGAGACTCCATTGTCCTACTGGGGGACTTCAATGCGTGCATGGGCAACGACAGTGAAACCTGGAGGGGGGTGACTGAGAGGAACGGCCTGCCCGATCTGAACCCGAGTGGTGTTGAGTTATTGAACTTCTGTGCTAACAACAGTTTGTCCATAACAAACACCATGCTCAAGCATAAGGGTGTCCATATATCCACCTGACACTGGGATACCCTAGGTTGCAGGTCGATGATCGATTTTGTCCTCGTGTCATCAGAACTGTGACCATATGTCTTGGACACTCAGGTAAAGAGAGGTGCAGAGCTGTCAACTGATCACCCCCTGGTGGTGAGTTGGATCCGATGGCAGGGGAGGATGCCATTTAGACCTGGTAGACCCAAACGTATAGTGAGGGTGTGCTGGGAATGTCTGGCTGAGGCCCCTGTCCGGGAGGTCTTCAACTCCCACCTCCGGGAGAACTTCAACCACATTCCGAGGGAGTATGGAGACATGGAGTCTGAGTGGGCCATGTTTTCCACCTCCATTGTTGAAGCGGCTGCCCAGAGCTGCGGCCGCAAGGTCGTTCGGGCATCTCATGGTAGCAACCTCCGAACCAAGTGGTGAAACCAGTGGTGAAGGGGGCCATTAAGCTGAAGGAGTCCTATTAAGCTTGGTTGGCTTATGGGACTCCCAAAGCAGCTGAGGTGTACCGGCAGGCCAGCTTGGGTGGTTACTGAAGCAAAAACTCAGGTATTGGAGGAGTTCGGTGAGGCCATGGAACAAGACTTTCAGTTGGCCTCGAAGAGATTCTGGCAAACTGTCCGGCGGCTCAGGAAGGGGAAGCAGCTCCCTGTCCACACTGTGTATGGTGTGGACGGGGCGCTGCTGACTTCGCTTGAGGAAACTGTCGGGCGGTGGAAGGAATACTTTGAGGATCTCCTCAATCCCACTGACACGCCTTCCACAGAGGAAGTAGGGCTTGTGGACGAGGGGGACGACTCGCCTATCACAGGGACTGAGGTCGCCAAGGTGCTTAAAAATCTCTTTGGTGGCCGGGCCCCGGGGGTGGACGAGATTCCCTCTGAGTACCTCAAGGCCCTGGATGTTGTAGGGCTGTCATGGTTGACATGCCTCTGAAACATTGCATGGAGGTTGGGGGCAGTGTCTTTGGCATGGCAAACCGGGGTGGTGGTTCCTCGCTTCAAAAAAGGGGATCGGAGGGTGTGCTCCAACTTTAGAGGGATCACACTCCTCACCCTCCCTGGGAAGGTCTATGCCAAGGTACTGGAGAGGAGAGTCTGGCTGTTGGTTGAACCTCGGATTCTGGAGAAGCATTGTGGTTTTCGTCCTTGCCGTGCCACATTGGACCAGCTCTTTACCCTCTTGAAAATCCTCAAGGGTTTGTGGGAGTTTGCCCAATCAGTTTACATGTGTTTTGTGGATTTGGAGAAGGCATTCGACCCCATCCCTCATGTTTTTTTGTGGGGGGTGCTTTGGGAGTATGGGATATTGGGCTTGTTGCTATGAGCTATTCGGTCTCTGTATGGCCATTGTGAGAGTTTGGTTCGTATTTCCAACACTCGGTCGGATTCATTCCCAGTGAGAGTTGGACTCCGCCAGGGCTGCCCTTTGTCACCAATCCTGTTCATAATTTTTATGGACAGGATTTCTAGGCACAGCCAGGGAATGGGGGGTGTCATGCTTGGTGACCACAGGATCTCATCTCTGCTGTTTGCAGAAGATTTTGTCCTGCTGGCTTCATCCAGCAATGACCTACAGGTCTTAATGGGATGGTTTGTCGCTGAGTGTGAAGTGGCTGGGATGAGAATCAGTACCTCCAGGTCCGAGTCCATGGTCCTCAGCTGGAAAAAGGTGGATTGTCCTCTCCGAGTTGGGGACAAGCTCCTGCCCCAAGTGGAGGAGTTTAAGTATCTTGGGGTCTTATTCACGAGTGAGGGGGGAATGGAGCGAGAAATTGACAGACGGATCGGAGCAGCATCTGCAGTGATGCGGACGTTGTACCGGTCTGTTGTGGTGAAGAGGATGCTAAGCTCTAAGGCAAAGCTGTCGATTTACCAGTCAATCTACGTTCCTACCCTCACCTATGGTCATGAGCTTTGGGTAATGACCGAAAGAACGAGATCGGGGATACAAGCAGGTGAAATGAGCTTTCTCCGTAGAATTGCTGGACTCACCCTCAGAGATAGGGTGAGGAGCTCAGTCATCCAGGAGCGGCTCAGAGTAGAATCGCTGCTCCTCCACAATGAAAGGAGCCAGTTGAGGTGGAATGGGCATCTGATCAGGATGCCTCCCACTTGAGGTGTTTTAGGCACATCCCACTGGGAGGAGAACCCGGGGCAGACCCAGGACTCGCTGGAGAGACTATGTCTAGAAACTGGTCTTGGAACGCCTTGGTATCCTCTCTGAAGAGCTGGAGAAGGTGGCTGGGGAGAGGGAAGTCTGGGCTTCTCTGCTTGAACTGCTGCCTTGACGACCCGGACCTCCGGAAAAGTGGTAGAAGATGGATGGATAGATATTATTGTGTTTTCCAAACCTCTCTTGCAACATGTATTAAAATGCTATCAACTCCATCATTCAGCAGCAGAGGAAGAACCTGGGCCTTCAGCAGAAGACAACTTGTGGGACCTTTTGGAGAGCAGAGTTGGTTTGTATTATATTATTACTTTAAGCATCATTTTCTCATTATAAAAGATTGCTAATTACATTTGTTTTTCTTTTTGTTTAGGTGAAAGACAGCACTCTCAATGTACAACAGCAGATGTCACAGTGGAAGTTCAATGATATATGTCTGAGCCCTACCACTCCAGAGGAGAAGACCTGCTCTGTTAATGGGCAACAAACAAAACCATATACCCAAACCTTTGCAAGATAGCCAAAAAGTATCTCCACATGCCAGCAACATCAGTGCCATGTGAGCGGGTCTTCTCCAAAGCTGGAGAGGTCGTAAGCCACAAGAGGAGCAGACTGAAACCACACACTGTTGAAATGCTTCTTTTTGGAATAAAAACCTTTAAACACTCCTGATTTAATAACACTCCCCAGTTGCAGAAGGACTAGTAAGTTCCCTGATGTTCCTCAACACAGATTTTCCCATCTCCCTTTTCATACTATACATAATCATGTGAAAAAATTAGGACACCCTGTATAAGCCTGTATGTGTGTTTTTTTAACATATTTAAACATACTGATATTTAATATCAATGTTAAAAATACTGGGAGATTCATGTAATACAACTAAACAATTAAAAATGAATTAAAGACTTTTTTCAAACTTTCTGTAAAATGCAATTCTAAGCAAATAGTGAGGAATAAATTAGGACCCCCCCCCCCCCATCTTTTTTTTGGACACCCCCACATTCATTCCCACTTACAACGGCTAAAATGAATGTTAAAAAATGCAAATTAAACAAAAACAAGGATAGACATAGATACGTCAACATTTCTTAATAAAGAACTGAATATTTAATGGGGTGTCCTAATTTTTTCACAGGACTGTATATACAGTACCTGGTGCTCTTGTGTCTGTACCACTGATCACACCAACAATCTTTTTTAGATTTTGGTGCCTGAGCTACGCATTGCCGTTGAAGCCACATATTTAGCTGTGCTTAATTGTGAGGAGCCTCACACCATGAACAGCAGCAAGTACCAGAATTACACAAAAACATTCAAAAATACAAAAACTACAAGGGCTGAAATTATCTGCCGCTTGACTGCAAAACATGTATGTGGACTATATATTAAAGCAAATTTGAAACACTTTTAAAAACACTACATGCCCCACCACTCCACTCTTGCTGACTGATTTAACATTACTTTAGCCAAAACCAGAAGTTGCCTCCATAGTCAATTCTACAGCAGTGCCCTCAGGAATAAGGTGGATAGAAAAATTGTAAACATAAACAAACAACTATCTTGCCCATGACGTCACCAACCACACAGCAAAAACAGGGTGTGGGAGTGAGTGGACATTACGAACACAGCTTGAGAATTTTAGACTGCTACACACCTACTGACAGTTGGACCCAAAGCTATGAAGATGAAACAGGTAGAGCGTCTGTCCTCAGGTGCTGGCAGCCACTACATCGGTGGTATGTAGCTGTTTACTGCTAGCTAGCTAGTCGGCTTTCAAAAAAGAACAACCGACATCCGGCGACGTTTTGGAGGAGGCTGTGACAATTATCCAGGTGACAGCTCCGACAGATAATGTTGTAAACTTAAACATGACAGTGTTTTGGGGATTTCCACGGCAGTGATCCAGCTTGTTTGACTTTGCAATGTCTGCATGGCACGCACAGTATCTATCACTACCCAGAGCGGCTTCCGTAGTTCTGTATGGAGTGCAGTTCAGGCCAAAAAAGTACTGTATGCACTTTCTGCCATTAACTGGGGTTAACCATAATCACAAAATTTGTCACCGTTAACGAGGGCAAAGTGTTAATGGCCGATTAACGTGATAACGCCAATACCACTAATATGCAGTGGTGTGAAAAAGTTTTTGCCCCCTTCTTGATGTCTTATTTTTTTGTGTTTGTCACACTTAAATGCTTCAGATCATCAAACAAATTTAAATATTAGACAAAGATAACAGAAGTAAACACAAAATGCAGTTTTTAAATGAAGGTGGTGATTATTAAGGTTAAAAAAAAATCCAAATCTACATGGCCCTATGTAAAAAAAAGTGATTGCTGCCCTGTTAAAAGATAAATTGACTGTGGTTTATCACACCTTTGGAAAGCTGAGTTTGATTTTTCTAACCACACCCAGGCCTGATTACTGCCACACCTGTTATCAATCAAGAAATCACTTAAATAGGACCTGCCTGACAAAGTGAAGTAGACCAAAAGATCCTCAAAAGCTAGACACCATGTTGTGATCCAAAAAAATTCAGGAGTAAATGAGAAGCAAAGTAAATGAGATCTATCAGTCTGGAAAAAGGTTATAAAGCCATTTCTAAGGCTTTGGGACTCCAGTGAACCACAGTGAGAGCCACTATACACAAATGGCGAAAACATGGAACAGTGGTGAACCTTCCCAGGAGTGGCCGGCTGACCAAAATTACCCCAAGAGCACAGCGATGACTCATTCAAGAGGTCACAAAAACCCCACAACAACATCCAAAGAACTGCAGGCTTCACTTGCCTCAGTTAAGGTCAGTGTTCATGACTCCACCATAAGAAAGAGACTGGGCAAAAATGGCCTGCATGGCAGAGTTTCAAGACAAAAACCATTGCCAAGCAAAAAGAACAGAAAGGCTCATTTCAGTTTTGCCAGAAAACATCTTGATGATCCCCAAGACTTTTGGGAAAATACTCTGTGGACTGACGAGACAAAAAAGGACTTGCTATGGTAAATGGAATCATGAATTATGCTGTCTCCCCAAAAATCCTGAAGGAGATACAATGTACCTTCAGTTGGTAATTTTTCAAGTTTCCCATACTGTTATAAACATGGGAGTTCACAAACATGCTTGCTTTCTTCACCTGCAGGTTTATTAAAGCTCTCAACATATCCAAAATGACAAAGCTATCCAGAATATTCTCCAGAAAATCCTCAAAAGTACTACCACATGTGTAAAAAACACAGAATGCCAGGGCTCAGTAACATCACTGCAACACAACTACACTCCCATAGCAAACTTCCACCAGCTGAACACAAATCAGTGGACCTCTTGTGTCACATCAGACACAATTTCCCTTTTAATCCACCTTATTCCGAGCCCCCATGATGCCTTGCGTGAATTATGTGCACAACTTCTGGTACTGGTTTAGAAAATGGAGTTGTCATTGGAACGGGACACTTTTCCTTGTTAAAAAAACAATGACTTCGGCATCAAAAATGCAGGAACACGGCCTTTTGCACCTCAAAAAGAGTAATATAATCAAACCACCTCCCACATAGAGGGATGAGAAGATGACATTAAAACGTGGCCTCCGTTAGTTAGCACCTCCATTAGTTAGCTTTGCTGCTAAAATGCTTATGCAGTAAACAAATAAAAGGTCTGTGACATATCAATATCCCCACCACAATAAAGTTGGTTTCATCTTGTTAAAATATGTTGGACATAATCAAATTTACCGTAGAGCATACGTAGAACCTAGTCAGAACTACAAAGAACCACAACACCATGTTGGATATTTTAATGTTGGGGTAAATACAGACAGCTGCAGCTGTTTGTTTTACCCTGAAATTAAAATGCTTATGTTGCTGTCATGCCATGAATGCTTGTTATTGAACTTAACATGTACAGACATTTTCTGACAGTTGTTCAAAATTGTATTGATCGATATTTTGTGAAAATTTAAAATTTAATGCATGCTGAAGCTGCTAATTTCAAGTCCATATCTTTCCAAGGCAGTGCAACAAATGCAAACAAACAAACAAACAAATAAACAAAACTATTTGATATCTTTCTTAAATCGTTAAGCCTTAGGAAGCAAACTTTTACTATTTTTTTATTTGTTAATTTACATCATGCAATCTTGCATCTGGTGACATACGTACATAAACATCAGATCCTTGACATTCATACAAGTGAAAACATACACTGGTGTGAAAAAGTGTTTGCCCCCTTCCTGATTTCTCATTTTTTTTGCATGTCTGTCACACTGAAATGTTTCAGATCATCAAACAAATTTAAATATTAGACAAAGGTAACACAAGTAAACACAAAATACAATTTTTAAATGAAGGTGTTTATTATTAAGGGTAAAAAAAAAATCCAAACCTACATGGCCCTGTGTGAAAATGTGATTGCCCCCCCCCCCCATCTCTGTTAAAAAATAAATTAACTGTGGTTTATCACATCTTTGGAAAGCTGAGTACAATTTCTCTAACCACACCCAGGCCTGATTACTGCCACACCTGTTCTTAATCAAGAAATCACTTAAATAGGACCTGCCTGACAAAGTGGAGTAGACCAAAAGATCCTCAAAAGCTAGACATCATGCTGCAATCCAAAGAAATTCAGGAACAAATGAGAAACAAAGTAACTGAGATCTATCAGTCTGGAAAAGGTTATAAAGACTTTTGGGAAAATATTCTGTGGACTGACGAGACAAAAGCTGAACATTTTGGAAGGTGTGTGTCCATTACATCTGGCTTAAAAGTAACACAGCATTTCAGAAAAGGAACATCATCCCAACAGTAAAATATGGTGGTGGTAGTGTGATGGTCTGGGGCTGTTTTGCTGCTTCAGGACCTGGAAGACTTGCTGTGGTAAATGGAAACATGAATTCTGCTGTCTACCAAAAAATCTGAAAGGTGAATGTACGGCTATCTGTTCGTGACCTCAAGCTGAAGAACACTTGGGTTCTGCAGCAGGACAATGATCCAAAAGACACCAGCCAGTTAATTAGCCTCTTAATGGCGTAAGAAAAATAAAATGAAGATTTTGGAGTGGCCTAGTCAAAATCCTGATCTGAATTCGAAAGTCAAAGTCGAGGCACTTTGACTTTGACTTTGACTTTGAATTCAATTGAGATGCTGTGGCATGACCTTAAAAAGGTGATTCATGCTTGAAAACCTTCCAGTGTGGCTGAATTACAACAATTCTGCAAAGATGAGTGGGTCAAAATTCCTCCACAGCGCTGTAAAAGACTCACTGTGAGTTATTGCAAATTCTTTATTGCGGTTGTTGCTGCTCAGGGTGGCCAAACCAGTTATTAGGTTTAGGGGGCAATCACTTTTTCACACAGGGCCATGCAGGTTTGGATTTTTTTCCCTTAATAATAAACACCTTCATTTAAAAACTGCATTTTGTGTTTACTTGTGTTATCTTTGTCTAACGTTTAAATTTGTTTGATTATCTGAAACATTTAAGTGTGACAAACATAGAACAAAAATAAGAAATCAGGAAGGGGGCAAACAGTTTTTCACACCACTGGCTAGATAGATAGATAGATAGATAGATGGATAGATAACACACACACACACACACACACACACACACACACACACACACACACACACACACACACACACACACACACACACACACAGAGTCGTGAAAAAACTAGGACACCCTGTATAAGCCTGTGTGGATTTTTTTTTTTAACATATTTGGACGTGGATATTTAATATCAGTGTTAAAAATACTGGGAGATTCATGTAACACAACTAAACAATTAAAATGAATTAAAGACTTCAGATTTTCTGTAAAATGTAATTCTAAACAAATAGTGAGGAATAAATTAGGAAGCCCCCATTTTTTCAGGACACCCTCACATTCATTCCCACTTACAATGGCTAAAATAAAAGGTTAAAAATACAAATAAAAACAACAACAAGGTTAGTCATAGATATATGAACACTTCTTAATAAAGAACTGAATATTTAATGGGGTGTCTTAATTTTTTCACATGACTATATATACTATCAGATGCTTTGTTCACTAAAAATTGTCCTTCAAAAGAATTTTTCCTTCGACCACCTTCCGAGGGAGTCTGTGTACATGGAGTCTGAATGAGCCATGTTCTCCACCTCCATTGTTGAAGCAGCTACCCAGAGCTGTGGCTGCAAGGTCGCTGGCAGCTTATGTCTGGGGTGGGTGGTTGGTGGGCTTGCGGTGGGCGCTCTGGGGCGTCGCTTGGCATGTGGGGCGCCGTATGGGTCCGGACCATTGTTCATTATTGTTGTGTGTTAGTGTGTATAAGATGTGTGGGAGTAGGTGTGGGTGTAATTGCTCCATCATGCCCGTTGTGCTGGGAGGGCTGGGGTGCGACACTGGTTGGTCCTGGGGTCCCCTCACCCTGGCTTGGGATCTGAGGGCAATGGGTGGCCTCCTGAGCCAGTTTCCAAGCTGGCTTCTGGAGGGATGGGGGACGGGCTCTCTTTTGGACTGCTTCCCTCCCAGTCTTACCCCCCACCCCCCACCCCCACCCCCGACTCTGGGTGGAACATACATCTTATTGGATACATTTAGGGTTTTGGGGTGGGGGTGTGCCATACTGTATCGGTGAAGGGGATCACTATCTGCTGCTCAGTGGGGCCGCCCTCACCTCAATTTTAAATGCACTATAGATGCTGAGGGCTTGGGAGGATGGGCGCCCCACTGCCTATAGTAGTGGCTAGTGGTGCTCCAACCACTATCCCCACAATTTTAACTGCACTCTGGTAGTTCACACATGTGCACACAATCACACCACACAACTAACACACACCCATCATGATTCGTGCATGGGGGATGGGGGGCGGGAGACTTCCCCCACCCCTGCTGTCCTCCTTCTGCTGGGGGCCCGTCATGTTGTCAAAATCCCTGGGTGCTGCCGAATGAATAGGTGCGAGCAAGGGAGTGAGAGAGTGAGTGAACAAGAGAGTGAGTGAGAGTGAGGGAGTGATAAGTGGAGATGGTGATGGTGGGTCGTTTTTTTGTGGCACTTTGAATGTCGGGTGGCATCTCGGAGTGCTTGCGGTGGTCTGCTGATCAGTCGCTTCGGGTGAGTGCTGGGGGTGGTGGTCTGCTTCTGTGGCTGCGGCCCCCCTGGGGCGGGTAGGTGGTGGTGTGGCTGCTGGCCTGTGCCGATGGTCTCCTGGGCTGCTGCCAGGCACTGGTGCACGTTCATGCTTGCTGCATCTGTGCCGCGGCTGCCCCAAGTAATAAGGGTCAATGAGTGTGGGTGAGTGTGTGGAGAGAGCACGAGTGAATTGAGTGGGTCAGAGTGCAAGTGAGAGTGTGCGTATGGGTGAGCGTGAGTGGGTGCGGGTGACTCTGAGGCCGAGTAGGAGTGGAAGTGAGATTGAGCAGGTACAGAATAGTGAGTGGGTCCGGGAGTGCGAGTGTGGGATTGTGTGTGTGGGGGGGCAAGTGAGAGCATGAGGGTGTGAGTGCGTGGCAATGGGTGTGTGTGCTGGTTGGGAGGTGCTGGATTGAGGGGGGTAGCACCTGCTGGTTGCATGGGCTCTCCTGGACGGAGAGGGGCTGGCCCCCTGTGGGGCTCCTGTGCCTTGCTGCTACCTTATTTTGGTGTGGGGGTCCCTAGGGTGTGCGGCGGTGGCGCTGGGGTGGGGGTGGGCCATCTGTGGGGGTGTCTGGGGGGCTCGTGCTGGGGGCGCGGGCCGGTACTCAGCCCGGGAGATGGGATTGCTGGCCTCCCGGCACCTGGGGCCCTCGCTCTGGCGTTGGCCCCGCTGGAGGGGGTGGCGGTTTATATATATATATATACTGTATATATATATATATATGGAGCATTGCAATGACTCATTCCTCCATGTCTGGGGGACACAGAGTCTGAATGGGCTATGTTCTCCACCTCCATTGTTGAAACGGCTGCCCAGAGCTGTGGCCGCAAGGTAGTTGGCACATCTCGTGGTGGCAACCCCCGAACCAAGTGGTGGACACCAGTGGTGAGGGGGGCGATCAAGCTGAAGAAGGAGTCTTATCAAGCTTGGTTGGCTTGTAGGACTCCTGAAGCAGTTGAGGTGTACCGGCAGGCCAAGTGGAGTGCAGCTCAGGTAGTTGCTAAAGCAAAAACTCAGGTGTGGGAGGACCTTAATTAGGCCATAGAACAAGACTTTCAGTCGGCCTTGAAGAGATTCTGGCAAACTGTCCAGAGACTCAGGAGGGGGAAGCAGCTCCCTGTCCACACTGTATGGTTCATATGGGGTACTGCTGACTTTGACTGGTTACATCATCAGGTGGTGGAAGGAATACTTTGAGGATCTCCTCAATCCCACTGACACGCTTTCCACAGAGGAAGCAGGGCTTGGGGATGAGGGAGACAACTCACCCATCATAGGGACTGAGATCGCCGAAGTGGTTAAAAAACTCTTTGGTGGCCAGGCGCCCGGGGACGACAAGATTTGCCCTGAGTACCTCAAGGTCCTGGATGTTGTTGAGCTGTCATGGTTGACACACCTCTGCAATGTTTCATGGAGGCCGGGGACATTACCCTTGGCATGGCAAACCAGGGTCGTGGTTCCTCTTTTTAACAAAGGGGGCCTGGAGGGTGTGTTCCAACTTTTGCGGAATCACACTTCTCAGCCTCCCTGGGAAGGTCGGTGCCCGGCTACTCGAGAGGAAGTCCGACCACTGGTTGAATCTCAGATCTAGGAGGAGCAATGTGGTTTTCATCCTGGCCATGGCACATCAGATCAACTCTTTACCCTCTCGAGAATCCTTGAGGGTTCGTGGGAGCTTGCCCAACCAGTCCATATGTGTTTTGTGGAATTGGAGAAAGTATTCGACCGCTTCCCTTGTGGTCTCTTGTGTGGGGTGCTGCGGGAGTATGGGGTATCGGGCTTGTTGTTATGAGCTATCCGGTCCATATACGACCGTTGCAAAATTTTGGTTTGTATTGCCAACACCCAGTCAAACTCGTTTCTAGTGAGAGTTGGACTCCGTCAGGGCTGCCCTTTGCCACCAATCCTGTTCATAATTTTTATGGACAGGATATCTAGGCACAGCCAAGTATTGGAGGGTATCGTGCTGGGTGACCACAGGATCTCATCTGCTGTTTGCAGATGATGTTGACCTGCTGGATTCATCGACCAATGACTTACAGGCCTTGCTGGGACAGTTTGCTACTGAATGTGAAGCGGATGGGATGAGAATCAGCACCTCCAAGTCCGGTCTGTTATGGTTAAGAGAGAGCTGAGCTCTAAAGCAAAGCTGTCGATTTATCGATCAATCTATGTTCCTACCCTCACCTATGATCATGAGCTTTGTGAAATGACCAAAAGAATGAGATCGCAGATACAAGCAGCTGAAATGAGCTTTCTCTGTAGGATTGCTGGACTTACCCTCAGAGATAGGGCGAGGAGCTCAGTCATTTGGGAGACAGAGTAAGAACTGCTGCTCCTCCACATTGAAAGGAGCCAGTTGATTTGGTTTGGGCATCTGATCGGGGATGCCTCCTGGACGCTTCCCACTTGAGATGTTTCGGGCACGTCCCACTGAGAGGAGAACCTGGGACAGACCCACAACCTACCTAAACCACACCAGAAGCTGGCTTGGAGCTGATCTGAAAAGGTTTTGTCGGATTGTCAACTCTTCTATACCAATAGACATTTTTTATAGTCACTGCCAATTTCTAAATAAAGTGAATGTGTTATATGTGGGTTTGGCCCGTGGGGCTTGCCGTAGCTGACATTGGGCATCAGACAGGATGACATCAGGTGGGCTACGGCCACTGTATGTATTCCTGTGTTCCTGCAATAAAGGTCAGTTCGTTGTTCGGCATAAGATGGCTCACGCCTCGCTCATTTCATGCATAACATTTGACAACTGAGGATTAACTTATGAAGGTGTGCGTAACACCACTATGACCTTTCCTCAAGGTGAATGGGGGACCACCGGTTCTGTGGCCTCACTGGTTAGAAGCTTTCGAAACCTACATCACAGTGTCGGACCTGGGGAAGCTGGATAAGGTGAGGAAGCGAGCCCTGCTTGTCCACAGCCTAGGCTTGAATGGCCAAAGGATTCTCCGCACTCTTCTGAAGAAGTTGTGGAGTGGCTAGCTTGCTATTTCACCACGCCAGACAGCATGACAGTATAACGGATTTGCTTTCACCAGAGACGACAGAGAGTCAGTGAGCCAGTACATCAGTTTGTCACTGACCTGAGACAGTTGGCTTGTGTATGCCGTTTTGGGCTGCTGGAAGACGAAATGGTGTGCGATCAATTGGCCGAACATACGTGGAACACTGGGCTACAAGCTAGGTTGCTAACAGCGCCTCATGACCTAACGCTAGCTAAAGCAGTTGAGCTAGCACTCCAGTTAGAATCAGCAGAGAAGTTAGCCATGGACCTAAATGGGCGCCAAACACAGAGGCTAGCCGGACAATCAACGCTAACTAACGTAGTAGACACGGAGGACAAAGAGTACATGGCAAAAGAGTACGAGGTGTATGCAGTGAGCTGAAGGTCCACTCTGAGAGGCCCCGGCTGCGGAGGTTATGGGTCCCCGACGCACTAGGACAGAGTACAAGTTTGCCCAGCAAGAGGAAAATGGTGCATCAAGTGTGGGCCCCTGAACCATTTCGCCAGGGTATGCCGGTCGTCAGCATCGTGGGACCCGCCAAGTGAAACCGCCCAGCTGCCAACAACGACTGCCCACTTGGTGAGTCCCCATGCCAATGGTTGTTCCTAATCTATGGTGGAATTGGACGGTGTGACTTTACCACTCCTGCTCGACACGGCAATGCTAAACTGGGCCACGGTGAAAAAGTGTCTCCCCAACCACAAAATCAAGGATAACCCAACACCACTGTATGGATATGGTGGTCACAGACTGTGCAATGTCAGAACAGTGGAAATGACTGTTTGCTGTGAACCCAAAATTGTGTATGACTTCACGTTCCAAGTGATAGCACGTGGTGAAAACATTATGGGATATGACCTTTTCTACGGACTGGGTTTTGCCATTAGAGACAGCGCTGGGTTTGAATGGTCCGGGTGTGGACGTTGGAGCTCGCCGGACCTGGATGACGATGTTGTAGAGTGGGATGAGGTAGTACGAAACAGCACAGACAACGTTCCATCCACCCCGTGTACTCTGGAGGGGTGGGAACCCGTGCCCATTGAGTGCAACACCAACAAGGTAATTAAAAACGGTACCAAAGCATCCACTCCATGGTCTCAGGAGGAGAGCCACTCAGAGGGGGATCATAAGCATGCTGAAAGCCCCGAAGCACAGCAGCGGCAGCTGGGCACAGACACAACTCATGATGAGGCACTGCAGAGCATTTCAGATGGCTCAGTGGAGGAACCGGACGGCTTCAGTGCCCGCACTCGGCCAGCTGTAGTGGGAACAATTGAGTTAGCGGGTGGAGGGTCCGTTCTGATGAGCGACACCAGGGAGGCACCAGACACTTTCAGTGCCCAGGTCAAGTCTTTTACGATGACGGATGAGAGATCCGCTGTGACAATGGTGACTGCTGTACTGCCACAATATTGCAATGGCACCAGACCGACAAAGAGAACGGAGCTACCAAAAGCACGGCAGCACATCAAGCTTAGCAAGGTGTCACGGACTGGGTTCGTGCTGATGGGAGACCAGAACGGCGACTGACCGGGCCGCAGCCAGTGAAACAATGGACGCCGTTGACGATCGTGGTGTGGCTGAGAACAACATGCTTGTGGCTGATGGATGATTTGGTTTGACACGCAAACAGACTACGGAGTGTCCGAGTGGCAGCTTCAGATGGCGAGGCTCTGCGGGAGTCGGTTACCGCAGTATGGGACCTGGCCCCCGGCGTCATGAAGATTGACCCCGGGGATCCGACAGCTCCAGGGGGGGCAGCTGCCATGTTTCAAAGCTTCAGGGAGGAGGCCGCCACGAGCCCGTTTCAAGGATCCAGGGAGGAGGCCGCCACGAGCCTGCTCCAAAGTGCCAGGGAGGAGGCCATCACGGGGCCACCTCAAAACCCCCCGGACAGAGCTGTTCCTCCTGTGTTCCTCCTGTGGAAGACTGTTAAAAAGAAAAAAATAGAGACTTTTTAGGTAGGAGCACGGCTGGACCAACAAAAGTGGAAGAATATCCCACTTGGCCGTGCCGGGCTCCGTGGTAGTCCACCCATGGGCCCTAGTTTTAGGTGGTTCTGAGTGTGTTGTTCTTATTATTATTTTAGTTTGTGTGTTTTAGAGGATTTTGTTTCACCAAATTTGGGGGGGGGGGGGATAATTGGCTGATGTTATTTGTTGTTCTACATTTTTTCTGAAGGGAAATGTCATATGTGGGTTTGGCCCTTGGAGCTTGCCGTAGCCGACGTCGGGCATCAGACGGGGTGATGTCAGGTGGGCTGCGGCTGCTGTATGTATTCCTGTGTTCCTGCAATAAAGGTCAGTTCATTGTTTGGCATAAGATAGCTCACAGCTCGCTCATTTCATACATAACAGAAGGACCATAAAGTTCTAGGTTTAGCTTGAATAGCAGAAAAATATAGTGCCATCAGGACTAACAACCGACAAATATCTTGTATCAACCCACAACTTTAATTATGACAATGGAAAAACACACGCAGCTGGTGTTTTCTGTTCAAGGGTTAAATATTAACTATTTGGAGCCAGAATGGAGTTTTTCACTACACAGAGGGAAAAAAAAAAAGCAAAAAAAAAAAAACGTTGCCAGACCAGTCTGTCCAGAGGAGAAAATCCCATTTCACTGTTGGGGGGGACAATAAACAGGAAAATTTGAGAGCTTAATTTTTGAGGGGGACATAAAAAAAATGTTGTTTTTGCTGTGTTGTGATACTTTCTCAAATGTCTTATATAATGATATTAGATAATTATGTCATTGTTCCTTATTAGTCCATATCCTACCTGTCTACAGGTTTTTACATGATCAAACAGCAATACCAAAAGTTGTATTGGGTGGTCGGTGTCAATTACACCATGTATGATCTAAGAAAATGCCTTTGCTCACCATGAACACTGGTCTGATCCCCACCACAGCAGCTGTACATGAATTTAAAGCTCAAAATAAGTTCTAAAACTAGAAGAAATACCTTGATGAATAACTAAACTACATCAAACTAGTCTTCAAAAATATGTATTTATTAACAAGCAACAATAAAACAAAATCTCAATATGTCTTAAAACTAGGGCTGTCAATAGCATTTTTGAATCTGACTCATAGTGATACTGTGGATTATTTTACAGTAATCATGATTAATACCCATCCATTATTACTTATGTTTCTTTTTGTGGAGGCAAAAAGACTCATGACTGAAGAAATGAACAAATATAGACAACAATGCATTAGTTGAGTTTATGTTAAACATGCTGGTGTTATGCCAAGAATTGCTCACTTGCCGAGAATTGCATCCCCTCGCTGCAAGCAGGTGTTTAGTGTAAGTCAAGTCAATACAGCTATATACTTTGAAAATACTTTGAAAAAATGATTACCCTTTTTACTAACAATGCATAAATGCAAAATCTCGACTGTGAAGATTGTAAAACGTGGAGTCGGATCACTATGATTTCTAACCCTCTTTGAAACACTAAAACGTCTGATGAATAAGCATAATTTAAAGATGATTTACAAGAGGTAATAACAATTTTTACTTCTAAAAATGTATAATGGGGACTTCTAAAAATGCACAAATGGTTACAAGCCTGGCTGTAGTGTTATATTTTATAGTTTTGGCGGATGGGATGCAATTCACGCCTGTGGGGGAGAAACAGATTGGACTAAACCACTGTGAGGATGGGGGGTTTCTAATCGGTCAACAGTTATAAATGTCAAACAATGTATTTTTAAGTCGCACCACTTGTATTGTGCCTTCAGCGAACATTACTATGTTTTTCAAATAAAACATGTTTGTGTTTACAATGTGATTTTTTGTGGGGACAGCTTTTGGGGGGGTGGAGCATGACCCCTGTGTCCACCCCAGGATTTACATCCCTGAGTCTGCCCTACTGGGAAATTAGCTGCTCTTGGAGAAGAGCAGGTTATGTGCGCACAAACCCAATATTCATTATCTAATGACAGTTTTTACAATGTTAAAACCATTCACTGTCATTCTTTTAAAAGAATGATTCAAAATGAAAATATCCCGACAGTTGTTGTGAATTAAATCTTCAATTTTACATTCACCACAGCAGATTAATATAACTCTGGCTGAGATGAACGATAATATAACTAAAGGAAATTTTACAACTCCTGGACAAAAAGTAAGACTGGCATCATCTCTGAATTGTAGCGGACAACTCTCATCCATGGCCAAGCAAGGCTGTGGCATTAAAAAGCTCCTTTAAAGTTCATAAAAGCTGGTGTGTGCTGAATTAAAAAAAAAAAAAAACTGCTCATGAACGTAATTTCACGACATTTCCATTAATTTCTCTGATTTTTCAAAAGCCTGTAAAAGTCAGTCCAAATTCTATAGTGTGAACCTAATTTTTAGTGGAAAAAAAATTGCTGTATATGTGGCAGGCAAAACAATACAAACAACCATGGAAGGAGAAAATAGAAGCCAGTGCGTTGAAACGCAATCACCATTTGGAAGTTTGTGATTGAAATGGCACTTGGAGAAAAAATGTTTCTGCCGTTTATATTCAGATGCTCTGATATCAGCGTCCTTATTCTGGCAGCTCTTCTGTCCTTTTCTGGATCAGTATTCCCAGTGTGTATGAATCTTTAACACTTCCACGGGTGTTTTAAAACTTCGATGAGGAGCTGGAGCTTCTGCCCGCTGTGATTGACGGATCTCCGCCGGTACATCCCGTGTTAACATTTGTAATGCTAACAGTGTGACTAACATCTTGTTGTGACTGTAAAGTTGACACTGTCAGTCTGTATCACAACTTTTTTAAAAATCCTGTCAATTTAGGGGTCTTTTTTAAAACCTCCTTCTCACGTTCTTGTGTTTCTTTCTTCTTCTTTTTTGTTTTTTGAACGCCGCTATCGTACATTCATTCATTCATTTGTTCATGGATTCACTGCTGGCCCATGTCCAACCTTCATCAGGTCAAATGTCAACTTTTAACCAATTAAAGTAGGCGGGACAGGCGTACACCTCAACAAATAAAAAACTGATAAGCCAAAACAAACCCTCCAATAAACGTTGGGCATGGCAGAATTAGCAAAAAAAAAGGGGAAAAAAAGTATTTCTTTCGGGGCCCCAGACAAGCCGGGCTCCTGCCCCGGTAAGCCCTCTTGATAATCCGGGTCAGGTTAAAACCCACAAGCACATGGTTTTTCAGTCTATGAGCCCTTTAATGAAAAAGACACCATCTCCCCAAGACTACCATTACATCGCATGGCATAGTCCTCTTCAGCCTCCTGCTGTGGCTTGCTGTGATCCTGTCCCTCACTGCCCAGACACCCCCCCCTCCCCTTTGCATGTCTTGTCATGTCATGTCATGCTCATCTCCCAATGAACCACCATGTCTGCCAACCTGGACATCCACTCTGATCACCATTTATGCTCAGTGACCCTCAGGTTACTATTCCCATTATAAATAAAATCCTCACGCTCCACTCCACAAGTCAAACCTCAGGAAAAACATGCCTGCCCATCTCCTGATGTCCTCTGAAACTGGACAGCATCATCAGGACTCATACTGTGTCGAGTGTTTTTTTTTGTTGTTGTTGTTTTAAGGGGAAAAAACATTTTCAGTAATGGTGAGGGCATTAACACAAACAGCACAAAGGGACAAATGTGAGATCTGTGTTCTTATGTGGAACTTTACACTTTTACTTTTTAAAGATTTAGTAATGGCATATACAATACTACTCTAATTATTTGTTCCTTTTTGAGTGCTTTTAAAAGCGAAGAAGCTGCGAGGTGCAACTGAAAACACCGTGTTAAGTGTCATTATCTAATGGTCTGTGTCATTATTAGTCAGCAGTGGATGCTAGGGGGGAGAAAAATCACCTAAAATTGTCAATTTGTCCTCAGGATTTTCAAGGCCATTTGTAAAATACACTGAGAATGATTTGGTATTCTGTCCCTGCATGTTTTCCCATTTTGGCATGCCCCGCAAATGTGAGAAAACACTACAGATGTCTTTGATTTTGATATATTAAGGACCTTCGAATAAGTCACTGTCAACTCTGGGGCCTCCGTTTCTGAAAAGGAAATATTAACTTGACTGAAAAGAGGAAATGGAGATTGTGCCTGGTAAATATTTTCCCAACCTTTCACAAAGAAACAGTATACAGAGTTAAGTATACACATTTTCGATTTCTGTGTTTAAAAGATAAACTAGTGATGATATCAAGCTGTGTCAGAGCCTTAATTTAGATAAACATGCTGCATATTTTTTCCATTATTAATAGAAAAAAAAATCAGGGTTTTTTTCCACACATGTTGTCTTAACTTACCGACAGTATTAAACTAAGGAATCTTATTTTACTAATGTTTTTTATGGGTAATTGCATTTCATTAGCCACGCTAATCCTTATTTTGTCTGCAAGTGATACAAATAGGGTTGGTAAAATATTAACAACAGCCTAATGGCTAATTAAAAAAAAGCTTTAAATGGAGGCTGTTCTGTTGGTTGAAGTAAATTAAACTGAGATGAATGACTTTTTTTTCTAGCTACAGCTGATGTTGATGAATGAAGTCATCACAGCTTGGTGTATGTTGTAGCCATAATCTAAATTTGGACACAAAACAGCTTCATTAGATGGCCTACTCCTAATTTCACAGCTGAATGGAATTACACTGCAGTCTGTTATAGATATGGAGCAGGACAATTAATGCACTTTATATTTAAATGGTTCCTTGAAAACAAAACAGTATGCTGCAAAATATTGCAACAAATTTTGTGCCCTCATGTACCCCCAAACTCCTTTGCCATTTTAAAAAAAAAAAAATTGTGTTTTTTCAAACCATAATTTCAGCAGAGAATGGAATTAAAGTTGCAGGCTTCTGATATAGAAAATAAGGTTGAGCTGCACAGTCAAACACTCCAAATGATAATTTCATAGTTATTAATCCTCGATTCATTACTCGCATTATGGGCCGTATTATAAACAATGTGGCTGGTTAGTCAATTGACAGAGATGCATAACGTGTTTAAGGGCATTTCCAAGTTCATTTCCTTATCACAATGGTGTAAAAAACCCTTTTCACTGGTGCATGATGCAAAGAGGCCAGTCTAACCATTCAGAGGTGTGTTTTGGATAATCCAATCCAGAGCGCTCCTTCCCAACCCTTTAATGCAAAGAGGCACATTATCTAAAGTGAATTCTGATCATGACGGTTTAAGGTGGGTTTTGCGCTGACCAAAGCCTGTGTGTGTGAGCCAGAAAGCACATGATAGTAATGTTTCTTGCTAATAAGGAAGACATCAGTCACAGCTGATGCCCAGTTAGTTATGTTAGAAAGAACAAACGGTGAAGAATGGGCTGAAAAATTAGCTGAATGGTTTAATGTAGTGTAAACGGATGCAGCATACAAACATGGATGGGTTTGAAACTATAGGAAAAGAGGACTCCGCTCATTATACCTGTCAAGGTGTGGTGCCCTTTACCCTTGTCCTCTGCTCTCTCCATAGGGTTGCGTGGCTGTACGGCGCTCTGCTCTGTTTCCTGTGCATCGGCGTTCACCCGCATCACATACACATATCTCATACATTCATCCATACACACCTGCTTGTTGAATAAAGCTATTGAATCTTCCCTGAGCCTGCGTGCGTGTTTCCTGAGCCGGACATTATGTCATGCACTATATTATTAATGCACATTAGATTGCACTCCGCCACACCTCTTTGAAATGAAGCGTCTCCTCCCAGCACATAGCGGGCGCACTGTCTATTGGTAATTTGATGGTGTGACGCAACTCGTAAAAAACAAACAATGCGCTGACAGAAACTAACAAAAACACTGCCGCACAGCGGAAAGTCTGTTGGAAGAGTGTGTGAATGATCGTTCTAATAGGGCTCTACATGATGCAATTTCTGCAGCAGTGAACTCTCTTAAGTCCTGGTAATTGTGATATCCTTTGCTGGGAAATCCACCATCAATACTCTATGCTGGCCCCAAAAGACCATCATCATGACCTTGAGCACTGAGAGTTGGACATGTGCCTTCTTCGCAGGTGGTGAGTCATAATGCTCCCTTTGCTTTGACTGGGCTTTGTTCTGTAGATTGGGGTGGGCAATCGTGCCAAGGAGGGCCATTCTACTACAGATTTTCTGTTCCACCCAACAGGCATTTGCTCTGATCAGCTTCAATGATTGTTTATAATTGAAAACACCTGCTGAAGGCACTGGGTGGAGCAGAAAACCTTGAGTGAAATGGCCCTCACTGCCCACCACTGTTCTAGATCATAAGAGCCTGGGAGCACATGACTCATTTCTGCTTCTGGAAAGATGTGAGTAATCGGGGAATCCATTGTGCAGACAACTTTCACATGTGTAAATGTCATGGATGATTTTTTTTTCCCACAGACCCCATACTGATCTTGACAACTTGAGTTAGCTGATGAATGGTTATGCGTCGATCCTCCAAAATCATGGTCTCCACTAGCTGGATGATGTTTTCATCCATGCCGCACTGTGGTCACCCAGGAATGGGTGCCGTTTCCATCAATGTCCAACCACACTGAAACTGTGAATGCCAGTTCTTGACTACGTCATACGTTGAGAATTCTCCCCATAAGACTCTTTCATCTCACTGAATGTCTCCCATGGTGTGCGGTCTCTCAAGTACAGGAACCTGATGACCACTTAGCATTCAACTGGCTCCATTATCACACCTTACTCCCCCTTACTACCTGTAAAAGAAAACTCTTAGGAGTTCAGAGCTGCAAATTACCACATGATCTATAGAGATATGTACGTATTACTATACATGTGCAATTTCAGCCTCTTCTAATAAACATAAAGTGGTCAGGGAAAATCTTTAATGAGCCGGCTTTCTATATAGGTATGCAGTATAAATAAGATTTAACCAAGTCACCAAACCAACTATCTAATCTGGCAATGAATCTCTAGCAATGTTGCAGAGAACTAAAACAATGTAAAGATTGGTTCTACATTTTTCAGTATATTTCAGCATGTAACTTTATGTATGCAAATTTTGAATATGTACAGATGTGGATAAATTAATGAGTTGCTTCAGATGAAATTTAATAAAGGTGATAGTTTTTTTTTACATTAGACCTTCATTGGTTATGCAGCATGTTTCCACTCAGATAAAACAATCATAGTCAGTTGAAAGAAATGGTGCTGTTGGGGAAGGAAACAACGTTGCCCTTGGATATGATTATAGATTGTAACAAATGCCATTTAGTATTCTTCCCACACTAAGGATTTAATTTACACTTCCCTTTAAGCAATCCATTTTGTATTTGCTGGGGGCATTTGATTATGTAGAAAGTTGTTGGCCTCCTCAATAATTTTCATAATGTAGTTAATAGAAACAGACATTTTGTATTTTCCTTAAAACAAAGAGTCAGAAATGTGCTTTAGAAAAGAAAAAAAAGTTGATTGAAAATTCAGGTGTTGTCTGTAGAGTGCAATTTGTAATCTTTAGTGGTAACAGGACTCAGATTCTTTAATATATACAGTATATCTGTAAACATGTTTGTTAATATGATCTCTGTGAAAAAGTTTGCTTGAAAGTGGCAAGAGCAATTGAAAAATGGTGAACCGGTAAATAAAGGTAAAGGGTTGTGTTTGCTTCTTTGTCTGCAGGTTTCATTCCAGGCTACATGCTTCTTTCATTCAGCCAAACCAGAGGGTGTTTGGTTTTGTGGTACAGGTGCATCTGAAAGAAAGGCTCCCCATCACAGCAGAAGCAATGGAAATCCTTCTTAATCAGATCCTGCAGAAGCTGATAGTGTGGAAAAAGTGTGCCTGGTAATAGTTTGGCAGCTTTGCAGGTCTCCCTTATAGGCATCTTGCACAAAGCAGAGGGCAAGAGAGGCTGGGGGTGTTTGCCCACTATTGTTCCTTCCCATAGAAGCTCTCAGTGGAAATGAATGGCTTTCTGGTGCCTTTGGCATGTGAGACTTGCAGCTAGTTGAGCAGCGTCCAGCCTCAGCTGTCTGCCACAAACCTCTTGGCTTTAAAATTCAGAACCCATAGTACTGCAGTAATGCTGCAGGACTTTTTACGTGTAGAAGATCAAACTGTACTGACATGATTTATATTTTACAGTCTGAACCCTTTAAAAATGCAGAGTCTTAATATGACAGGTTCAATAAAAAGAAATTGCAGCACAACTCGTGGGCCGTAAAATATCATCAAAAATAATGGTAGAAAGATTTTTAAAATTTTTAAGATTTTATTTTATTTTTTACAAATGTATGCAGATGACACAGCTTTGTATGCCATTATACTGTATATGCTATTTTTAAAGATGTTAAAAATTCATTCATCATTGGTTCACCTTATCAATTACAATTAATTAATAAGTGGACATTTTCTTGAGAATCTGAATGTCCCTCAGTATCAATACAGTCTATTGCATAAAAATGAAAATATTATTGAACAATTTATTGTACCATTTTTGGATACAGTTAAGATATTTTCCCACCCCCTTTTTCCTGTTATTTCTTGTAGTAATTGATGATTTAAAGTTCATTCCTTTAAGCTGTTTATCTTTTAATGAACCAGAACCTTTTGTTTGAAGAGCTCAAATTTCGCAACAGTTAGTCTTGGGCTTTTTTTTTAATGGCGGACAAAGTGAATTTTAAGTTCCATGTTCAGTAATTCAGTCATCAGCTTTATATTGTCATTATGATTTTGTTTCAGACAAAATGACATTGTCTCTCATCCTGTGGAACTGCAGGTCGAATATAATTCAATTTTGTTATTTTATTATGGAGTTATGTACTAAGAGTTGTCACAGATTTTTTTAAATCAACTGTTCTTCTGTGAGAGTGCCCACCTGTATGATTTGCTGGAATTATTTGCATAATATTTCCACTAGCGCTATTCTAACATCCATTCTGGAGAGTTTATTTTTGATGGAAATAAGGATGTCACTGACCTCGGTACCATTGTAAGTTTTATTCGGGTGGAGTTTGAACGAGGCTGGGCTGTATTGGTGGAAGGACTAAAAGTGGGGAGAGCTGTACTGCGATGCTTCTCATTATCATTCATGTAGCAGAAATGACAGGATAACTTCTCAGTATAATCCTGAAGGCCTTTCCGTTCAGTCGGGCGGGTTGGCGGAGTAAAATTTGTCAGAAAAAAGGCTTTCCTGTATAAATTCTACAGGAACCACAGGTGAACTGTTAAACATTAAGTAAAAGCACATTTAAAAGCTAACAAAGATTTGGCTTTCCTGATCTCCTCAGGAAGGTCATTCCAGAGAGCCGGGGCCCTAACAGCAAAGGCACGGTTGCCCTTGTTGAAGTTGGTTCTGGGTATTACTAAGAGAGATCTATTGGAGCATCTCAGGTTACGTTTTGGGACATAAGGAGTGAGCATATTGGTGATGTACTCAGGGGCCAGTCCATTCTGAGCTTTAAAAGTGATTATTAAAATTTTAAAGTTATTTCTAAAATGCACAGGCAGCCAGTGTAATGATGCTAAAAATTGGGGATATGTATTCTCTTCTATGGGAATTTGTGATGAGTCTACATGTGGAATTTTGAATTAAATGAAGTCTAGAGATATTGTGTTTATTTAAACATAAATACAGAGAATTACAGTAATCCAGACAAGACATAATGAAAGTGTGAATTGTGGCACATATGTTGGGTACATATTTTCCACAAATGTATTGCTGTATGTTTATTGTGTGCTTCACGTCTCGAGGGACAAAAGGACTGAGTCTGCAGGAGATATCGAGAAGGTGTGAGATTTGGCCTTTGTCTCAGAGAGATGCCCTGGAGGGATTTCCAGACCATCGAAGGCTAAGGGACATTGGTGGAAGATCAAAAGGGTTACATTGTGACTGGGATTAAGTACCATGTGACTGTATGTTTGCTTAGACACCATGTGACTTGAGTTTCGATGTTCCAGGATATAAAAGAGCGATGTGATATTGATCTGTCTCTTTTCTTGCTTGGAGATTGTTAGAGTATGTGTTCTGTTAATAAAGCTGAACCTGAGAAATAAACTCAGCCTCATCCTTGAGCACATCCTCTACACTGGTGACACTAAGACGAATTATGGCCGGTGGCGATTCCCCTGCACCGGACTCATCAGGAGCCAGCCAGGCTAATGCAGCTACCACAGTCCAGCTACTTGATTTCTGGCAGCATAGCCCGCGCTCCTGGTTTAACACAGTGGAGGCACAGTTCCATCTTCGGGGAATTTCGGCAGACGCCACGAAATTCTACCATGTGGTTGCGAAGCTGGACAGCCACACAGCCCAGCGGGTAGAGAGCCTGATTAACCACCCGCCAGACGACAACAAGTATGGCGCATTGAAAGCTGCTCTCATCCGTTTTTTCACCTCCTCACTGGGAGAGTGAGCAGAGAAGCTCCTGGCGTTGACTGAGGGCGAGGTCGAGAGACCTGCAGACCTGATGGCGAAGATGCTGAGTTTGAGATACTCCGAAGATGATGGTTTTATCTTCGCCCACCTTTTCCTCAGGAAACTACCGTCAGCGGTGAGAGTTACCCTGGCCAATTCACAGCTGCTGGCCCACCAAGACTACCACGAGCTGGGCCAGGAGGCGCAGCTACTCGTCGACGCCCATAGGCGACACACGGCCACGACCACAGCAGCAGAGCTGAGCGCAACATCTGGAGATGGCAGGGGGCCAGAGGCTGCAGCACCAGACTCACAGACGACAGCAGCGGCGGAGGCCAAGAGATGCGGAGCGGGCGACGTCCTTTGCTTTTACCATCGCCGTTTCGCCAAGAGGGCACGCAAGTGCATTCCACCGTGCCAGTTCAAGCATTCGGGAAACGCCAGGACTGGGAGTCAGTAGCTGCTGCGACTCTTGGTGAAAAGAACAAGCTGCTCTACCTGAGGGACGCGCGATCAGGGAGGCACTTCCTTGTGGACACAGGCTCCCAGCTGAGTTTCATCACACCCTCCTACGCTGACCGGCTGGCGCCTTCCAGTGGTCCCGTGGTGTCGGCAGCGAACGGCTCGGTGATTAAGACCTTCGGGGAGAAGACTCTGCTTCTGTCTCTACACGGCCGAACATTCGAGTGGACTTTCGTCATAGCAGCAGTCAATTTCAACATGTTAGGTGCTGATTTTTTGTGCTCACATGGTTTATTGGTTGATCTTGTTAATAGACATCTGGTTAATGCACTGTCTTTTCACTCTATTCCCTGCACAGCCCGGGTGGCCCCGCCGACTGCACAGGCCAACGTCACAGCTGCGGGTGGTAAGTTCCACGCACTACTCACTCAGTTCCCAGCACTCACAGTCCCAACGTTTTTGGCGACAGTAGCTAAACATGGGGTGGAACATTTTATCACTACCTCCGGGCCGCCCGTTTTTGCAAAAGCTTGGCGCTTGGACTCAGCTAAACTGGCCATAGCGCGTGAGGAGTTCGCCAACTTGGAAAAACTGGGCATCATTAGACATTCTAAAAGCCCCTGGGCTTCACCGCTACACATGGTCCCGAAGGCTGATGGTTCGTGGCGACCTTGCGGTGATTTCCGCAGGTTGAACAACGCCTCAGCACACGACCGCTACCCGATTCCGCATATCCAAGATTTTTCGGTTCATTTGGCGGGGGCGCGCATTTTTTCTAAAATAGACTTGGTGCGTGGTTACCATCAGGTCCCAGTGCGCGCTCAGGATATACCCAAAACAGCGGTAATAACTCCTTTAGGGCTTTTTGAGTTTTTGCGCATGCCTTTTGGACTCAAGGGTGCCGCGCAGACGTTCCAGCGTATGATGGACGCGGTTCTACGCGACCTCCCTTTCGTGCTCGTCTACTTGGATGACATTTTGGTAGCCAGCACATCCAAAGATGAACACGAAAGCCACCTCACAGCGGTTTTTCGGAGGCTGGCAGAGCACGGGTTAATAATTAACCCAGCGAAGTGTCAGTTTGGGGTGGTGCAAATTCATTTTTTGGGGCATTGCGTTTCGCCAGAAGGAGCGGTCCCTCTGCTCGATAAAGTACGCGCAATAACAGATTTTCCCCGACCTCAAACGGTCAAAGCGTTACAGGAGTTTTTGGGAATGGTTAATTTTTATAATCGATTCCTCCCAAGCGCAGCACAGCTCATGCAACCATTGTATGCTGCACTAAAGAAGCAAAAACCCACAAATAAAATCGAATGGTCTCCTGAGTGGGAGCGCGCATTCTCCCAAGTCAAATCAGCCCTGGGAAACGCGGTTTTGTTGGCACACCCAGTCCCAACGGCCCGCATGGCGCTCACCACTGATGCTTCCAATTTAGCGGTGGGGGCGGTCGTTGAACAGTTTGTAGCAGGGACCTGGCAGCCGCTCGCGTTTTTCAGCAAAACCTTGCGCGATAGCGAGCGAAAATACAGCGCGTTCGACAGGGAGCTGTTGGCCCTACACTTGGCCATCTGCCATTTCCAGTTCTGGCTGGAAGGGCGCCGTTTCACCGCGTTCATGGACCACAAGCCGCTAACGTTTGTGATGGCCAAGATTTCAGAACCTTGGTCGGGCCGGCAGCAAAGACAGCTGGCCGTGATATCGGAGTTCACCACCGATATCCAGCATGTCGCAGGTAAACATAATGTAGTGGCAGACTGTCTCTCGCGTGCTGTGGCGGCGCCAGGCCCCGTGGGGGCAGACTCTGCAGCCGTGGCCACGGGCAAGGGTAGTGACGCGGAAGCGCATGCAGCCCCGGTCTGCGTAGGTTTAGATTAAGCAGCCATGGCCGCGGAGCAGGTTAGCGATGCGGATGTGCGCGCGCTCCAGTCTGGACCAACAGGGTTAAGGCTGGAGCACAGGGTGCTGCAAGTTGGTATGCCCCCCTAATCTGCGATGTCTCCACGGGACAGCCGTGTCCTGTGGTACCAGCTGCGTGGCGCCGCCGCGTTTTTGACTCGGTCCATTCCCTGGCGCACCCGGGGGTGTGCGCATCGATCAAGATGGTGGGGAGAAATTTGTTTGGCCGGGGTTGCGCAAACAGGTCAAGGAATGGGCGGCGGCCTGTGTAGCGTGTCAGCGAGCCAAAATACACAAGCACACTAGAGCTCCTTTGGAGCCTTTTCACATCCCGGCTAAGCGCTTTGATCATGTGCATGTCGACTTGGTGGGCCCCCTTCCGTTGTCACAGGGGTACACACACCTTTTGACAATGGTGGACCGCACCACGCGTTGGCCAGAAGCGGTTCCTCTGGCATCAACCACAGCGGAAGGAGTTGCGCGCGCGTTTTTAACAGCTTGGGTTACGCGTTTTGGAGTTCTGTCGGACATAACGTCCGACAGAGGTCCTCAATTTGTTTCCGAACTCTGGTCATCGATGGCCCGCAGCCTAGGGGTGAAGATCCACCGCACTACCGCGTATAACCCCCAGGCTAACGGTTTATGCAAACGTTTTCATAGGTCATTGAAAGCAGCCCTCAGAGCGTCGCTTACGGATACAAATTGGGTGGACAAACTTCCATGGGTTTTATTGGGGTTGCGTTCTGCACCTAAGGAGGATTTGCAGGCCTCCCCAGCTGAGTTAGTTTTTGCACAACCTCTCCGTTTGCCCGGGGAATTTCTCCCCGACAATCCTGTGCCAAATTGCCCCCCCGCTCAGCTGCTGCAGAGTGACACAGGATCAAACACGCTTCCTGGCCCAGTTCATCACAGTTTCCCATGTGTTTTTGTGCCGAAGGCTTTAAAAAATGCGGAGTTTGTTTTTGTTAGACATGATGCTCAACGCCCAAATTTGCGGCCGCCTTATGATGGACCTTTCAGAGTGCTGGAAACAGGAGAGAAGCATTTTTTGTTAGATTTGGGAGACAGGAAGGAGTTGATTTGTATAAACAGACTCAAACCTGCTTTTGTTTTGGCGGATGAACAAGTGCAGTTGGCGAGGGCCCCCCGTCGCGGCAGACCTCCGAGAAGGCATTCTCCAGAACCCCCACAGAGATTGGCTAACAGTTCTAATCCACAGGTGCAGGAAGACACTGCAGAAGCAGCAAGGCCGGCTTACAGCAGATACGGCAGGAGGTTTAGACCTAGGCAACTGGTGGATTGATATTTGATATGTGGTAATGTTTTTATGTCATGCATCTCTGATTATGTTTGTCCCATATTAGACGTTTGGGGGGGGGGGTCATGTGGCACATATGTTGGGTACATATTTTCCACAAATGTATTGCTGTATGTTTATTGTGTGCTTCATGTCTCGAGGGACAAAGGGACTGAGTCTGCAGGAGATATCGAGAAGGTGTGAGATTTGGCCTTTGTCTCAGAGAGATGCCCTGGAGGGATTTCCAGACCATCGAAGGCTAAGGGACATTGGTGGAAGATCAAAAGGGTTACATTGTGACTGGGATTAAGTACCATGTGACTGTATGTTTGCTTAGACACCATGTGACTTGAGTTTCGATGCTCCGGGATATAAAAGAGCGATGTGATATTTATCTGTCTCTTTTCTTGCTTGGAGATTGTTAGAGTATGTGTTCTGTTAATAAAGCTGAACCTGAGAAATAAACTCAGCCTCATCCTTGAGCACATCCTCTACAGAATGACAATTTCCAGATTTTTAGGGGACAGAAAGGAACGGATCATTAAATGCTACGAACAGATATTAAATCGACTAAATTCTTATCAACAATTGATGGTCAATTGTTAACATCCCTAATCAAAAGGCTATTAAGAATGCTTTTGGAATGGGTGTAACAAAGGGATGCATTAGTGCTTTTTTATTATGTCCCGAAGGGGGATTATGTTATGGGGTGGTCTGTCTGTCCGTCCATCCATTCGTCTGTCCCACTTTTGTGAAATCAACTTCTCCTACAGTTTTGTTCCGATTGTTTTGAAACATGGTACCAGGATTTGATATACACTGATGATCTGCATATTGCAATTTGACTCTGATCGGATGGAAGGTCAAGGACAGAGGTCAGTTTTTCCCTAAATGTTGTAAACACAATAACAGTGACATGCGGTGAGGTTTGTAGGTGGTGAGGCACCAACTCTTTCAAAGTCAGGTTTACAAATACAGTATATGAACACAATAGCATAAGATTGAATTTAATTTCAATTGAAAGTTTGCATGTTTTATGATCTGCTAATTGTACATTATAAAATCCGATTATATAAACTTTTATCTGTCCTGAAAAAGTCATCCGCGCATTCCATGTCGGCATGGTGGGATGTGTCATCGAGGGGGGCTCTATCTCTGACCCGTTTCTCTCATAAATGGTACAAAGCAGGGTTGTGTAATGGACCCTCTTCGTTTAAGCATCATCTTCTCTGCCATGCTCCAGGACTCCTTCAGTGAATGCGAAAGAGGCATGAAGATCTGGTTTTGAACTGACGGAAGTGTGTTTAGCTTACAATTACTAAAGGCCAAGACAAAGACTTCTTGTGCGATAATATGGAACCTTCTATACGCTGATGACCGCGCGCTCGTGGCCCACAACCTGGAAAATGCATAGTTCATTGTGGACCTCTTTGTTAGAGCCATCAACCGGTACGGGTTCACCATCAATATCAAGAAGACAGAGGTACTACATCAGCCTTGTCCTGGCACTTTTCCAATGACTCCTGTCATCACAATTGGCAATGAAAGACTCAAGGACATGGACAAGTTCTGCTGCCTCAGTGGAATCATTTCCCAGAATGCCAAGATTGATGACGAAATCACCACGGGTATCACCAAGGCCAGTGTCTCATATGGCCGGCTGCAGCATCATCTGTGGGTGAAGCACGATATGCGACTGAGCACAAAGATTAAAGTATACTGCACTGTAGTACTATCAACTCTATTTTACGGATATGACACTTGGACGCCTTACTGCCCCATCTAAAGAAGCTTGAACAATTCCATATGTACTGTTTCAGAAAGTTATGTGGTGTCACCTGACAAGACAAGGTCTCAAATACTAAAATTTTGCATCGATACAATATCACCAGCATTGAGTCGTTTGTTATGCGTGCCCAATTGCACTGGGCAGGACACGTTGTGAGGATGGGTGATGAGCGCACACCAAAGAGCTTGCTATTTGGGCAGTTGGATGAGGGGCAAAGATCGCGGGGTGGTCAGAGGAAGCACTACAAATACGTTTTTAAAGCCACTCTCAAGTCATGCAAAATCGATCACTTGGCATGGGTAAATTTAATCAGGAACCTTCTAACTTGGTGACCACTTTAAAAGGGACCGTATTGCCCACCTGGATGCTCGACATGCTGCATAGCACACCGCCACACAGAACTCACAACCAATGCTGAAAACATTATCAAATCAGCATGTCTGCCCCAACTGTCACAAGCCATGTGCCTCCCACATCGGGATAATCAGCCATCAAAGATACAAACACCGAATATAGCAGTCAAGTGGAGGGGAGATTTCTCGCAAGCGACGACTCAATTCATAATCATATAAATAATTTATTAACAAAACAACTAAGGTATGTTACTGAATTGCCTCTTGATAGAATGTGCAGTCAATTTAAGTTCACGTCTGCAATGCATGTTGAGAGCTTTAACTGTGAAAGGAAGAAGCAGAAATAGTAGTACACTCCAGTTGCTTTTGTTTTGCAGAAAAGCAGTTAAAGTTCTGCTAACTAACTCCATGCCTCCATGTTTTCATTTCATTCAACTCTCCTGAATATAAACAAACTGCACAGACCCTTGGCTACACAAATAAAATGTATTAAGTTATTTTACATACAAATTTTGGGGGCTCAAAATTGAATATAGACTACTTGTTTCAGGCAAAGGAAGAACTAAAATTATAGTGGCTCAAAGAGCACATTTGCTGTACAACTTGTAGCTCCACAATTCAATACAAATTTAAGTATATAAAACAAGTATGCATGGTCTTACCTTTATCTGTAAATGAAATCCATCCACGTATCCCTAAAATCTCAATGACTTTGTTGTAAAAGTTCCCCTTGTCTTCTTTTAGTTTTATAAGTCTCTCTGTCTCAATCGAGATTACTGCCAGTTTTGATTAAAAGGCCAATTTTGAGAATTTTTTTAAGTTTAGCTATAAAATCTTCCATTTTCAGTCTGTATAAAATAGAAGCACAAACAGAGTCCCAGAGAACACTTAACATTCTGATTTTATCTTTAGCTAATTTGGCGCTTAGCCTTGGCATAGAAGAAGAGCAAGAAGTACAAACCAGGACAAATTCCTGTGCTTATGTTGCTCAAGCAGTCCCCCCCCCCCCACCACCACCAAGTTGGAGCAACGGTACTCTGACTGTGATTTTTAACTAAAGTTTTATGTCAGATTAAGAAGACTAAATATGTTACACACACACATTAAGTACATTACATAGACTATGGAAAAGGAGGACATGCAATAAAAGCTCCTACAGAAATTACATTTTTGACATACACAGAGCTGTCACCAGGAACGCGCGTCTTGCAAGAGCTCTAATCGGGCTGTGAAGAATTCTCATTTCTTTGAGGCTGTGTTTGTTGCTGCTTCACCTGACCTCTTTCCCTTGTATTTGATCAGGAAATGCACAGATTCTGCGATTTTAAATAGATAAATTTTGTTGAAATGATTGGAATAATTCAGAAATTACATTTAGACCTATAAGACGAATTAGAGGACAAATAATAATAATACATTTATAATTCTTTCTTTTTTATTTTTTCATGATAACAGGTGAGCCTCCCCTGACCACACATCACTGTACAATAACTACTGAAAGAAATGCTGTAGGCTTTTCAAATCGATAACATAGTTGCATCTACGACAAATCTTGCACAGCGTACACCCTGACCTGGCTATGGATTTGGGGTCAAGAGGTCAAAGATCAAAGTTAACATTCCGTTTGCACTATTACTATAGAATGAGTAACGCTAGGGTCCCGAAACGTGGCATACATGTGATGTTTTGATTGTAAGGTCAAAGGTCAAGGTCAAAATGGCATGCAAGCTATATCTCAGCAACAAAGAATGCTAAGATTACCAAACTTGGTACATACACACGTGAAGAAAATTGTTGGTACCCCTCTGTTAATGAAAGAAAAACCCACAATGGTCACATAAATAACTTGAATCTGACAAAAGAGGTAATAAATAAAAATTCTATGAAAATTAACAAATGAAAATCAGACAATGCTTTTGAATTGTGGTTCAACAGAATTATTTTAAAAAACAAACTCCTGAAACAGGCCTGGACAAAAATGATGGTACCCCTAGAAAAGATTGAAAATAATGTGACCATAGGCACATGTTCAACCAAGATGTGTCCTCTAATTAACATCACAGGTGTCTACAAACTTGGAACCAGTCAGTCGGCCTATTTAAAGGGTGACGAGTAGTCACTGTGCTGTTTGGTGACATAGTGTGTACCACACTAAACATGTCTCAGGAGATTAGAAAGAAAATTACAAACAAGCATGTTAAAGCTAAAGGCTATAAGACCCTCTCCAAGCAGCTTGATGTTCCTGTGACTACAGTTGCACATATTATTCAGAAATTTAAGATCCATGGGACTGTAGCCAACCTCCCTGGACGTGGCCGCAGGGGAGACAGATAATACAAATGGTAACAAAAGAGCCCAGAACAACCTCTAAACACATTCATGGTGAACTCCAAGGTCAAGGTACATCAGTGTCAGATTGCACTATCCGTCGTTGTTTGAGCCAAAGTGGACTTCATGGGAGACGACCAAGGAGGACACCACTGTTGAAAACAAATCATAAAAAAGCCAGACTGGAATTTGCCAAACTGCATGTTAAGCCACAAAGCTTCTGGGAGAATATCCTATGGACAGACGAGACAAAACTGGAACTTTTTGGCAAGGCACATCAGCTCTATGTTCACAGATTCAAAAATGAAGCATACCAAGAAATGAACACTGTCCCTACTGTCAAACATGGAGGAAGTTCTGTTATGTTCTGGGGCTGCTTTGCTGCATCTGGCACAGGGTGTCTTGAATCTGTGCAGGGTAGAATTTTTATTTATTACCACTTTTGTCAGATTCAAGTTATTTCTGTGACCATTGTGGGTTTTTCTTTCATTAACAGAGGGGTACGAACAATTTTGTCCACGGCTGTAAGGTCAACCCTGAGACCATTACAGCTGACTATGGGTTTGGGGTCAAAAGGTCAATGGTCAAGAAAAAAATAGGAAAAAAAAGAGAAAAAAGGGGGGGGGGAAGAAAAAAGAAAAAAAGTCAAGGTAAGCATTCCGTACGCCTTCTTACTACTGAAGCTCTCTAGGGTCACCACACTTGCTACACAGGTTCACTTTGGGATCCTGGCCTACAACTATGGGTTGTATACAACAGTTTTTGTTGTTTATTCATGGATGATAGGCTTATCATAGTTTGGTTCTGTCCCAATAATTATACAAAAAAGTTCAAGACTGCTCTCCTTTAGTGACATATATGCAAAGAAAATGGGGGGACAGTCCTCCTCAGAGTGTTCTTGTTTGTAAAATGCTACCTTGTCATCCTTTTATCTAGAGTGTGTCTTTATTTTTCCACAATATTTTTTATTGAACCTTTTCTAACAAACATGACACAAACAATCAAACACCAACACCAAAGCAATTCAAAAATAAAGGAAAAGGAAAAAAAAAATTGCACTAAAAACACCAACAACCATTAACAAAAGCAAGTCATCATCTGTTTAGCCTAGGCAATCCATCACACAAGTACATATACTATACATTCACCAATTTGGAATCCACAAGGTCCACACACATCATTCATCTTCCTCTTCAGAGGCTATGTTTAATTTCTTTACATAATCAATGAAAGGTCTCCATATATTCTCAAACACATTTTCCCTTGATTTCAGTATGTATGTTATTCTTTCTAGTGGAAGGTTTGTTAACATCTGTCTTAACCACTGAGTCACTTCTGGTCTATGAGTCTTTTTCCACAATAGTGCAATACATTTTTTGGCATTAAGCAAACTGAGGTCTCTGAATGCTCTTTCACTCTTATTAAAGTTATGTTTTTCTGGATACAGACCCAACAAAAACAATTTAGGGTTCAGTATGAATTGTTTTGAAATTATTTTTTCTATTGTTACCCTCACCTCTTCCCAAAACATTCTAATTTTTCTACATTCCCATAAACAATGAAAAAGGGTTCTGTCACGCCGCGCCGCTCATCAGCGGCGCCACCTGCACGCACACCTGCACATCATCAGCAGCGAGGAATATAAGCCGCCTCGCCCTGAGCTTCGGCCTGAAGCCGTCAGACTTCGCCACTCATCATCGTGAGTCAAACCCTTCCTTCAGCACGATGCTTTTGGTAAGAAGCCCTTACCTCCTTTCTTTCCAGTCTGCTCCCCTGTGCACAGGTGGATTCCTCGGCGGCGGACAACGCCTCTCCCTCGCCATTCCTCGCTGCTGCACCGAGCCCTGCAGGTGGCTGTCTTCCGGGTCCCGTCCTTGTGGTGCCAGTCATCTGTCCCTTGCAAGTAAGCTCCTCTCTCGCTCATTCTCCTCCTGTGTTGGTGTGTGCCCGTCACCCTGTGTCCTTGTGCTCTTTCCCATAGGGTTGCCGGCTGTACGGTCTCCTGCCTCTGTGCCCGAAGCAGACGCCGCCACCAATACATTTACATTCCGCAGACACACATCCATTCACCCCTGTTGCTAATAAACTATTTGAACTTCTCTGAGCCTGTGTGTGTGCGTCTCCTGAGCCGTGCATTATGTCAGTACGGCTTCAGCAGAGCGGCTCGGCAGACGGCGGGCTCGCACACCGGCTTACCAACCTCGAGGCTCGGGTGGATCAGATAGCTTATCAGCAACAGGTGATCCTAAATCAATTAATCATCATAAATAACCGATTGGACCGCCTGGACCCCCAGCAGCCGTTCCCCCCGGCTCATCAGGGTGGCGCGGCTCCTGCCGCTCCAGTGGCCGTCCAGCAGGCTCCGGTAGCACCGGTGCGGCTCACACCCATTCCGACCCCCGCCCGCTTTAGCGGAAAGCTCGGCGGAGCGCGGGGGTTCATCATGCAGTGTGAGTCCGTATTCCACCGCGTGCCCGGAGACTTTCCCTCGGATCATAGTCGGATTGGTTATATCGGGAATCTCCTGGAGGGGCGATCGTTGACTTGGACCTACGCCGTTATGGCGAGGCCCAGTTACGCCACCCTCACTTATGACCAGTTCGTGAGGCGCTTCCTGGAGGTCTTTGACCATTCACGAACCGAGACGGTCCAGGTCGACCGGCTTCTCGCTCTCCAGCAGGGAAGCCGGTTGGCCGCGGACTATGCGGTCGACTTCCGGGTAGCAGCGGAGGAAGTACGCTGGGAGGAACGCTCCCTCTGCGGCCTTTTCCTCCGCAGCCTCAATGACGATCTGAGGGATGAACTGGCTGGGCGGGACCTCCCTGAGACGCTAGCGGAGCTGTCTTCCCTTGCCATCAGTTTGGATAACAGGCTGCGCGAGCGCTCCTCGGGGCGGAAGTCGTCATCTTCTCGCCCTCGCGGAGCCTCGTCGCGCCAGCCCCAAGCTCGCCCCCTGGTGACGCCGCCACCATCGCACCCCGAGGAGTCGGAGCCGATGGTGACGGGTTGGACAAAGCTCTCCCCGGCAGAGAGACAACGCCGCCGTGCGTTGAATCTCTGCATGTATTGCGGAGATAATCAACACACGGTAGAGCTTTGTCCACAGAAGCCAAACGGGGGGGTCCGCGAGTCACTGTAGGGGGCCTCGCGGACATCAATCGGTTAAGTCCCCTCACTCAATTAAAGCTGCCCATCCGTTTCTGCCACAACCCCATTGGGCACCTCACCCACGCACTGGTGGATTCGGGCGCAGAGGGCAGCTTCATTTCACAAAGCCTGGCAACCCGATTGGGCATCCGCTGCCATGCGCTCAAAGACCCCATCTCCCTGGTCAACCTCTCCCGTGCTTCCCTTGGGAGAGTCACGCACCAGACCATCCCGGTCCCGGTGATCATCTCTGGTAACCACCGGGAGGAGATAACCTTTCTCATCCTGCCCAACTCTGTGTCGCCCGTCATCCTGGGGTATCCCTGGCTACGCCTCCACAACCCTGTCCTGGATTGGAAGTCAGCTGGGGTATCGGCATGGAGCACGTTCTGCATGGGCACCTGCCTTCAGTCCGCTGCCTGCTCTCCGTCCGCTTCTCCCCCTGCTACGGACGCTGCACCCCCGGACCTGTCCCTGGTGCCTCTGGAATTTCACGACCTGGGTATGGTATTCAGTAAGACCAAGGCCATGTCTCTCCCTCCTCATCGGCCCTATGACTGCGCCATCAACCTCCGCCAGGTCGCACCCTTACCTTCTGGTCGGCTCTACAGTCTGTCGGCGCCGGAGAAGGAGACGATGAACGCCTACCTAAAAGAGTCGCTGAGTGCTGGGATAATCCGCCCATCATCATCACCCGTGGGGGCAGGGTTCTTTTTCGTTGGGAAGAAGGACGGATCCCTCCGTCCTTGCATTGACTATCGGGCCCTAAATGACATCACGGAGAGGGATCGTTACACCCTGCCCCTCATGGACACCGCTTTCCACTCCCTCCAGGGGGCGACCTGGTTCACCAAGCTGGATCTACGCAGCGCATACCACCTCGTCCGGATCCGGGAGGGAGATGAGTGGAAGACAGCCTTCCGTACCCCGAACGGCCACTTTGAATACCTGGTAATGCCGTTCGGGTTGACCAACGCTCCTGCCGTCTTTCAGCGCCTCATCAACGACGTCCTCCGGGACTTCATCGGCCTCTTTGTGTTCGTCTACCTGGACGATATACTCATCTTCTCCAAGTCCAGGGACGAGCACCAGGTCCATGTGAGGCGGGTCCTCCAAAGGCTGCTGGAGAACCGGCTATACGTGAAGGCTGAGAAGTGTGAATTTTTTGCTAGAACAACATCCTTCCTGGGATTCGTCATCGCTCACGACCAGGTGCGTCCAGACCCAGAGAAGGTGAAGGTGGTGGTAGAGTGGCCTACACCTGCGTCGAGGAAACAGGTGCAACAGTTCGTGGGGTTCGCGAACTTCTACCGCCGCTTTGTCCCAAACTTCAGCACCATCGTCGGACCGCTGACCCGCCTCACGTCCCCTAAGGTCCCGTTCCGGTGGACCGAAGAGGCCGCAGCTGCTTTTCAGGCGCTGAAGGCGGAGTTCTCCTCCTCCCGGGTCCTTCGCCAGGTCGACCCCGCGCTGCAGTGCATCGTGGAGGTGGATGCTTTGGACACAGGAGTGGGGGCGGTGCTATCCCAGCGGTCGCCTGATGACGGCGCCAAAAGGCCCTGCGCCTTCTTCTCCCGGCGCTTGTCCCCGGCGGAGAGAAATTACGACGTGGGGGACAGAGAGCTCCTTGCCATCAAGCTCGCGCTGCAAGAGTGGCGTCACTGGCTAGAGGGGGCAGACCTGCCGTTCGTGGTCCTGACGGACCACAAGAACTTGGAATACCTTCGATCTGCCAAGCGCCTGAACGCCCGCCAGGCGCGTTGGTCCTTGTTCTTCGCCAGGTTCCAGTTTTCCATCACCTTCAGGCCTGGCTCCAAGAACGGCCTGCCCGACGCCCTCTCTAGGCAATTCCCCCCCGAGGAGTCGGAGGACGCGCTCCACACCATCCTGCCCAGGTCGTGCGTCGTGGGAGCCATCTCCTGGGACATAGAGAGCAAGATCCGGAAGGCGCAGGAGGTGGAACCTGACCCTGGCGGCGGACCAGAGGGAAGACTATTCGTACCATCTGCGGTTCGAGGAGAGGTCATCCACTGGCTACACACCTCCAGGCTCACCTGTCACCCTGGCTCCTCCCGGATGATAGACCTCCACCAGCGGTCCTTTTGGTGGCCGGGCCTGCGGAGGGATGCGGCCCGCTACGCCCGGGCTTGTCCAATTTGTGCCACCAATAAGTCGGGAAACGCCCCTCCAGCGGGTCTGCTCCAGCCCCTGCCCGTCCCTGGCAGGCCCTAAAGTTGAATCTCATCTCATCACATTGTCCTGGACTTCATCACCGGACTCCCAGTCTCCAACTCCTATGACACCATCCTGACCATCGTGGATCGCTTCTCCAAGGCGGTACACTTCGTCCCCCTGCGAGGTCTCCCTACTGCCCTGGAGACGGCGGACCTCCTCATCCAACACGTGGTCAGGCTGCACGGGATTCCGGTGGACGTGGTCTCGGACCGGGGGCCCCAATTTTCCTCTGAGGTTTGGAGATCGTTTTGTAACGCCATCGGAGCCAAGGTGAGCCTCTCCTCCGGCCATCACCCCCAATCCAACGGGCAGTGTGAGCGGACCAACCAGGAGCTGGAGGCTGCGCTCCGCTGTGTGACAGCATCCAAACCCACGTCCTGGAGTAACCATCTTGCCTGGGTTGAATACGCCCACAACACCGCTCGCTCTTCTGCTACAGGGATGTCCCCCTTCAAGGCGTCCCTGGGTTACGACCCCCCGCTGTTCCTGGCGCAGGAGAGTAACTGTCCCTTCAGTTAGGGTGCATCTCAGGCAGTTCTGCTCCATCTGGGCATCTGCGCATAATGCGCTTTTACGCACGGCGGAGCGCAACAGAACTGTGGCAGACCGGCACAGAAGACCTGCCCCGGCGTACAGAGATGGGCAACGAGTCTACGTGTCAACCCAGGACGTAACATTGAAAGGCGAGAGGAGGAAGCTGGCACAGCGCTTTATGGGACCCTACCCCATCACCCGGATCATCAACCCGGTAGCTGTGCGTGTGGCTATTCCCCCCTCCCTCCGCATCCATCCCACCTTCCACGTGTCCAAGGTGAAGCTGGCAGTCTCCGACCCCCTTTGCCCTCCTCCTGCTGCGCAACCCGCGCCCCGGATGGTTGGTGGCCATCCGGCCTGGGCCGTCTCTTCCATCCTGGACTCCCCGCGCCGGGTCGTGGGTTGCAGTACTTGGTGGACTGGGAGGGCTATGGGCCTGAACATCGACAGTGGGTGCCCATGTCGTTTGTGTTAGACCCCTCACTCATCGCTGATTTCCACCGAGCGCACCCAGAGAAGCCATCGCCAGGAGGCGCTGCTAGAGGGGGGAGTACTGTCATGCCGCGCCGCTCATCAGCGGCGCCACCTGCACGCACACCTGCACATCATCAGCGGCGAGGAATATAAGCCGCCTCGCCCTGAGCTTCGGCCTGAAGCCGTCAGACTTCGCCACTCATCATCGTGAGTCAAACCTTTCCTTCAGCACGACGCTTTTGGTAAGAAGCCCTTACCTCCTTTCTTTCCAGTCTGCTCCCCTGTGCACAGGTGGATTCCTCGGCGGCGGACAACGCCTCTCCCTCGCCATTCCTCGCTGCTGCACCGAGCCCTGCAGGTGGCTGTCTTCCGGGTCCCGTCCTTGTGGTGCCAGTCATCTGTCCCTTGCAAGTAAGCTCCTCTCTCGCTCATTCTCCTCCTGTGTTGGTGTGTGCCCGTCACCCTGTGTCCTTGTGCTCTTTCCCATAGGGTTGCCGGCTGTACAGTCTCCTGCCTCTGTGCCCGAAGCAGACGCCGCCACCAATACATTTACATCCCGCAGACACACATCCATTCACCCCTGTTGCTAATAAACTATTTGAACTTCTCTGAGCCTGTGTGTGTGCGTCTCCTGAGCCGTGCATTATGTCAGGTTCCTTTACTTTCCATACATTTTGTGCACGTATCTGGTATGTTTTTGTTATATCTATTTAACTCCACCGGTGTAACATACATCCGCATTAACCATTTAAAATGTATCGATTTAAGACATACATTTATTGATTTGGTTTGAGCTTCTGTGCAAGCCAATTCCCATTGTTCCTCTAAAATTTCAGTTTGCAGGTCTTCTTTCCAATAATTCATTCTTTTCTGTGAGTTTTCACTTGAGGATAGTGTCAATGAGTTATAAAACTCTGAAATAATACCCTTTCTCTTACTATCTTTTGTCAAAATTTTTTCCAAGGAAGAATAAGTAGGTCGGGTGAGAGCATTATTTTGATTTGATCGAATAAAATTCCTAAGCTGAAGATATTTTAAAAAATGTGTTCTATTAAGATTAAATTTGATCCTCAGTTCTTCAAAAGACATTATGTTATCTGAATGTGACAAATATAAGTCTTGAATCTTTTGAATCCCTTTTAAATTCCATACTTTAAATACAGCATCCGCTCTCCCTGGTGTAAAATATTGATTACCCCATATTGGGCTAAATTGTGACAATAAGTGTGGTTCTTTTAAATATTTTTTGATTTCACACCATATTTTCATCATATGCTTTACAATAGGATTTTTAACTTGTTTCTGTAATTTTTTAGCCGAGTCTGAGTATATGAATAAGGGAAGAGGTAAAGGTAAATTATATGATTCCATTTCAGTCCAGTGAGGGAGATCATTTGATGAAAAATAATAAGTCATAGACCTCAGTTGTGCTGACCAGTAATACAACATAAAGTTTGGACATTTCAGACCTCCACGATCAAATGGTAAATATAGTAAGGACAGACGTAATCTAGCCTTCCTATTGTTCCATATAAATTCCACTAACTTTTTTTTAATTCTTGAGAATAGATCTGAAGGTGGTGGAAAAGGAATATATTGAAATAAATAAAATATTTTGGGTAAGATATTGCTTTTAAGTATATTAATTCTCCCAATCATCAACATTGGTAGTGACATCCATCTCTGAAGCAACTCATTAATATCTGTCATTAAGGCTTCATAGTTGACACTGGCAACTGATTCTAACTTAGGCACAATTTGAATTCCTAAATATTTAAACTGATTTACAACATTGAATTGATTTACCTCAGGAGCTGGGTGATTTCTCTGGGTCTCATTTAGCATTAATATTGAAGATTTAGTTTTATTTATTTTATATCCTGATATTTCCCCAAAGTTCTTTATTAAATTTAACAAGGTCGGAATTGATTTTTTAAGATTCGATATAAACAAAATTATGTCATCAGCATACAGGGAAATTTTATGTTCTGTTGGTCCTACTTTAATTCCATATATTCGTGGATGTAAACGTACTGCCATCGCTAAAGGTTCAATTGCCATAGTAAACAGTAAAGGTGAAAGAGGACAGCCTTGTCGACATCCTCTATTGATTTTTATTGATTTTGAGATATTGCTATTTGTTAGGATTTCTGCTGTAGCATTATTGTATATTATCTGAACCCATTTTATGAAATTATTTCCAAGTCCAAACCTTTGTAGGACTTCAAAAAGAAAGGACCAGTCGACCCTATCAAAGGCCTTTTCAGCGTCCAATGATAGGAGAGCTGTATCCGGTGCTTCTTTATTAGAATAAATAATTTTAAATAGTCTTCTTACATTATGGAAGCCTTGTCTTCCCATTATAAAGCCATTCTGATCTCGGTTAATAATATTTGGTAATATTTCTTGTAGTCATCTTGCTAAAATTTTACAGATTATCTTAAGGTCAGCATTTAATAGGCTTATTGGTCTCATATTTTCACATTTATTAGGGGGTTTACCTGGTTTTGGCAAAAGTATAATTAAGGCATTATTCATGTATGGTGGTAAATTACTATTTTGAAATGCTTCTAAAAACCATTTCCAAAAAAGGTTTTATTAATTTATTCTTAAATTTTTTATAGAGGTCAACTGGAAGACCATCTGGTCCCGCACTTTTTCCTGATTTCATATTATCAATGGCTTGCCCAACTTCTTCTTGACTAATTTTTGACTCCAGTATCTCCCTATTTTCGTTTGGAATACACGGTATAGATAATCCGTCCAAAAACCCATTTAGTTTTGTTAAGTCAGTTTCATTTTTTGTTTCATATAGTTTTTCATAATAATCTCTAAAGACACTATTAATTGCTAAAGGATCTACAACTGCCTGTCCGTTACTTATAATACTGGTAATTGGTGTTTTAAATTCTAATTGTTTAATCTGCCATGCCAATAATTTTCCTGATTTTTCACCTTGTTCATTAAAGGTTTGCTTCAATCTTAGAAGACTCGAGGCAGCTCTATTCGCTGATTTTTTGTCATATTCAGCTCTCAGAATCAGGAATTCATTCTCTAATTTTGGATTACTTCCTGCATACACTTTTTTTTTGAAGAATTTTTATTTTACGTTCCAATTGCACTCTCTCCTCTCGAGTCTTCCTAGATTTTGAACCTGTATAACTAATAATATGCCCCCTAATAAAAGCTTTGAAAGCTTCCCACTTTATACATGCTGATGTTTGTGTAGTATTAATGTCAAAGAACTCATCTATCTGTTTTTCTATGTACTTAACAAATTCCTCATCCTGAAGCCATTTATGCTGAAATTGCCACCTACCTGGAACCTTTGTCAATTTCTTATCTACATATATTAGACAGCAGGGTGCGTGATCAGATATCACGATGTTATCATAGAAACAATTTTGAATCTTGGACCTTAATTCTGTGGAGATCAAAAAATAGTCAATACGTGAAAATGTCTTGTAGGTATTAGAATAACAAGAATAGGCTTTGACTTGTGGTTTCATTTCTCTCCGTATATCTAGCAATCTCAATTCTTTCATAAAATGATTAATGGTCATCCTGCATCCATTGTGCGTACAGTCCAGTCCTGTTGATCTATCTATACTGGGCTTCAATGTACAATTAAAATCCCCTGCTATTATATGTTGCCCTGTGAGTGATGCTAAAGTGAGAAATAAATTGACGAAGAAGTTTTGATCATCTATATTGGGACCGTATAAGTTCACCAGATTTATATTTTCTAATAACAAAGCTACTTGGATGATTAGATATCTTCCCATTTGTCTCCAATTACATTTTTCACTTGAAATGGGACTGTTTTATGTATGAGAGTCATAATTCCCCTGGCTCGGGATGAAAATGATGAGGTGAACACACTTCCCTGCCATCTTCTCCTTATTCTTTTTACATCCTCCTCTATTAGATGAGTTTCTTGTAAAAACACAATTTTTGAACCTATGTCTTTTATTTTATTCATAGCTTGTTTAAGTTTTTTTAGATTTTGTAGACCTCTGCAATTCCATGAAGTTAAATTAAGATTAACGCTTTGGTCTATGATCAATAAAGAGTTTGAGATTACCTTGCAAAATAAACATGCTCATACATAGAAGCAAAAACATGGATGGTTGAACATTCATCCCACAAACTACACAAAAACAAATTCCCCCTCCTCACATTCGTGGTACTCCCCCGAAAATCAAAAAAAAAAAAATCCATCTCCCGCCATAGCCAGTGGCTGCTCCTCACTCGCGAGGATCAGTCAAACCACTCACTCTTTCTCCTCTCAATCACCCTTACTCTGCTACTTTAAGTGACATGACAATAACTCTCTTCTGTAGTTTTTCCAACTTAACTCCAAAATTTTATAGCAACTTTGTACATCATAGCTTTTTTATATATATATATAATACAATCTATATTTTGTAGACATGCTGTATGTTTCAAATCAGTCAGATACTTGTACACATGCTTAAATATTCTACCTATATATCTTGTTCTTGCTTCATGCTTAGCTCCCGCCAGTCTCTCCTTGGATCTGCTTGATAAGCTCCTGTGCCTCCTGAGGGGTCTTGAAGATATGGGTTCTCCCTTTATATGTGACCAGCAGTCTTGCTGGATGAATCACTCCGTGACGAATATTTACCTGCTTCGTCACGAGCGTGGAAGTCTGTTAGCTTGGATTGTTTCGAAGAATCGCTTTTTCCTCCGCCTAATTTCCCAGCCTTCATCTTTACCATATCCGCGCCTAAATGCTGGGATAGGTTTTTGTTCCAATTGAGAGAGTTTTAGCCTTATTTTTATTTTTAGGAGCAGAGCAGAGTGAAACAAGTCTTCCTACGTGGCCGCCATAACCGGAAGTCGAGTGTGTCTTTTGATACCATTCAAAAATGCTTTTAAAAAACACTAGGGCATCCAGAGAGTGCATACCTTCATCAAGGTTCTTTATGCAGTGAAAAAGTGATCCAGAATATACATTCTGTACCAGAACACATCCACAATCACATGGTTTCATCTGTGGTATGGTATGGTACAAGTGCTTATGATTTGTTTTTTGTGGCTTTAAGATTCAAGATTCAAAGCCTTTATTATCATGTGCACAGTTAAGAAATGCAACACTTCCTGAGCAATGAAATTCTTACTCTGCTCTCCGAACGAATGCCAAGGTAATAGGTACATAACAATACGAATGAGGTAATAACACAGAACCAAACCACAGAATAACTAGAGGAAGCAAGAAGAATGAAATTTGAAATTCCCTGGGTGACTATAGTGGACAGTGGTATACAGTGGGGTAAAAAAGTATTTAGTCAGCCACCAATTGTGCAAGTTCTCCCACTTAAAAGATGAGAGAAGTCTCCAATTTTCATCATAAGTATACCTCAACTATGAGAGACAAAATGAGAAAAAAAAAATCCAGAAAATCACACTGAAGGATTTTTAATGAATTAATTGGTAAATTCCTCGGTAAAATAAGTATTTGGTCAATAACAAAAGTTCATCTCAATACTTTGTTATATACCCTTTGTTGGCAATGACAGAGGTCAAACGTTTTCTGTAAGTCTTCACAAGGTTTTCACACACTGTTGCTGGTATTTTGGCCCATTCCTCCATGCATATCTCCTCTCGAGCAGTGATGTTTTGGGGCTATCGCTGGGCAACACTGACTTTCAACTCCCTCCAAAGATTTTCTATGGGGTTGAGATCTGGAGACTGGCTAGGCCACTCCAGGACCTTGAAATGCTTCTTACAAAGCCACTCCTTCATTGCCTGGGTGGTGTGTTTGGGATCATTGTCATGCTGAAAGACCCAGCCACGTTTCATCTTCAATGCCCTTGCTGATGGAAGGAGGTTTTCACTCAAAATCTCACGATACATGGCCCCATTCATTCTTTCCTTTACACGGATCAGTCGTCCTGGTCCCTTTGCAGAAAAACAGCCCCAAAGCATAATCTTACCACCCCCATGCTTCACAGTAGGTATGGTGTTCTTTCTCCTCCAAACACGACAAGTTGAGTTTTTACTAAAAACTTCTATTTTGGTTTCATCTGACCATATGACATTCTCCCAGTCCTCTTCTGGATCATCCAAATGCTCTCTAGCAAACTTCAGACGGGCCTGGACGTGTACTGGCTTAAGCAGGGGGACACGTCTGGCACTACAGGATTTGAGTCCCTGGCAGCGTAGTGTGTTACTGATGGTAGCCTTTGCTACTTTGGTCCCAGCTCTCTGCAGGTCATTCACTATGTCCCCCCGTGTGGTTCTGGGATTTTTGCTCACCGTTCTCATGATCATTTTGACCCTACAGGGTGAGATCTTGCGTGGAGCCCCAGATCGAGGGAGATTATCAGTGGTCTTGTATGTCTTCCGTTTTCTAATAATTGCTCCCACAGTTGATTTCTTCACACCAAGCTGCTTACCTATTGCAGATTCAGTCTTCCCAGCCTGATGCAGGTCTACAATTTTGTTTCTGGTGTCCTTTGACAGCTCTTTGGTCTTGGCCATAGTGGAGTTTAGAGTCTGACTGTTTGAGGTTGTGGACAGGTGACTTTTATACTGATAAAGAGTTCAAACAGGTGCCATTAATACAGGTAACGAGTGGAGGACAGAGGAGCCTCTTAAAGAAGAAGTTACAGGTCTGTGAGAGCCAGAAATCTTGCTTGTTTGTAGGTGACCAAATACTTATTTTACCGAGGAATTTACCAATTAATTCATTAAAAATCCTTCAATGCGATTTTCTGGATTTTTTTTTCTCATTTTGTCTCTCATAGTTGAGGTATACCTATGATGAAAATTGGAGACCTCTCTCAACTTTTAAGTGGGAGAACTTGCACAATTGGTGGCTGACTAAATACTTTTTTGCCCCACTGTATTGATATCATTGATGATATGAACCTGAGATGGCATTAGCCTATGTACAGTGTGCACCTCAGCAGTATGCAAATTATAAATTAGCACCCAGTGTGCAAATTTCTCTGTAATGATAATACCAGTAGACTGTACATGATAATTTGCAGCAGAGTTGATATGGACATCAGACGGGTTGAGACTATGTTCACTGTTCAAATGAGCAATGTGCAAATTTAGCAACCGGTGTGTGAGTTCCTATTTGCAAAGCTGTGTTGCGGTGTTTTGGGCGTTTGTTATTTGTTCAGGAGTCTGATGGCAGTGGGAAAGAAGGAATTTTTCAGTCTGGTTGTCCTGCATTTCACACTTTTGTAGCTCCGGCCTGAGGGTAGAAGTGTGAACATTCTGTGCTGGGGGTGGGTTGGGTCCTGGAGGATGGCGTCAGCTATCCTTTGGACTCTGCAGTGGTAGATGCTCTGCAGAGAGGGGAGAGGAGTCCTGATGATCTTCTCCGCTGTCTTCACCACTCTCTGCAGGCGTTTGCAATCCAGGGCAGTAGTGCTGCCATACCACGCAGTGATGCAGTTGGTCAGGATGCTCTCGATGATGCACCTGTAGAAGTTGTTGAGGATTCCTGGGGGGCATGCCAAACTTCTTCAGCCTCCTCAGAAAGTACAGCCGCTGTTGAGCTCTCTTAACCAGCTCTGTGGTATTGTGTGTCCACATAAGGTCCTCGCTGATATGGATGCCCAGGTATTTATAGCTGCTCACCCTCTCCACCTCAAGCTTCCGGATGAACAGCGGCCAATGGGGTCTCCTCCTCCTCTTCCTCATGTCCACTATCATCTCCTTAGTCTTGTCCGTGTTGAGGTGAGGTTGTTGTCCTCACACCATGACACCAGGCTGGCCACCTCCCTCCTGTAGGATGTTTCATCATCACCAGTGATGCGTCCTATCACTGCTGTGTCATCCGTAAACTTTAAGATGATATTGTCCTTGTGGGAGGCAACACAGTCATGGGTGAAGAGGCTGTAGATGATGGGGCTGAGAACACAACCCTGTGGGACACCTGTGTTTGTGATGATAGCATTTGTGATTCGTGATTAAGCATTTCTAAAGCAAATTTTATTAGTACTCAAGTTATCCACATTGGATAGCATTCGGCAACCCATTATTCGCCAACCAGTCCCAACAGATGACTGATCTTCCCCAACCCTGTTATAGCTGGAGGTCTAATTCTGTTAAAAACACACAGAGAGGAGAGAGACAGAGGGAGAGAGAGAGAGATTTTTGATTTTTCAACACACCTTTATTGTCACAAATTCAACAGAAAAACACAACAACTAAAACAACTAAAAGAAGCAATGGAAAAGAAAAATGTCTCACTGACAAGAAATCAAAGACACAAGTAACCAAACAAGGAAAACTAAAACAAAAAACTTGCTTCTTACATCAGGATTATACCATAGGTAATTTTCCCCTCCTTAACACAACACAGGATGTGCTTAAAGCACCACATGGCCTCAAAGGTTTCAACATTCTGCATCAGATGATAGTAATTGTAATCAATCACTATTCGAGCCTTAATCATGCCAACCAGCATGTCTTTTACATTACAATCCAGCAGTTGTTCAATTTTTCTTTTCCTACTAACATAAATAGCCATTTTAGCCTGACCCAGGATGAAATTTAAGAGTTCACTCTTTTTCTTAGTCCTCTGTCTATATGGAAAGCCCAAGATAAAAATCTGCTGGGAAAAGACTTCTCCAAACAGATAAAACAGCTTCCCCAAAAAAACAAACAACAATTGCAGTCTGTTACAGTCCAGAAAACAATGGAACACAGTTTCTTTCTGAGGACAAAATGGACAAACCTCAACAACATTTGGGTTTAGAAGAGAGATAAAAGCATTTACAGCCACAGCACCATGTAAAACTCGCCATTGTAGGTCTCCAACCTTCTTAGTTAATGGTGGTTTATAGAGTGCTCTCCAGGCAGGCCTCACCTCTGGACCCAGACCCAAGTGTTTCCTCCATGGTGTATCAGCTCGACCTTTTAACTTATTCACATTTAGAATTTTCACCAAAAGTCCATACATTTTTTTACCAGGAGAGTCACAAATGTTAATGTGCTCAGAGTTTAAAAACACACCAGTGCCATCTTTAAAATCAGGAGATAAAATACTAAAAGGAAAAGGTTCATCAGCAGTTTGTACAGAGTTTTCGCAGTGTAAAACAATAGCAGAGTGTTCTTCTGCAGACAGGCAGTCTCTCCAATCTTTCAACAAGTTCATTATAACTCTGACTGAAGAGACGCCAAGAGCCGAGCACAGGGCAACAGCATTGTCCAAGTTAGGACCACATAAATTCACCAAATGTCCCAGCGTTGTAACCTTTGCAAAAATAAACTTTTTTAAAACAGAAGGTCCTAAAACATTGCCCACATCAAAACGGGTCCCGAACACAAGTGGTTCCTTTAAAAGCCAGAAAGGCGGCAAGGAAGCCTGGGGAGAGTTCTTTTTAAAAAGTCCCCAGATTTTAAAAGCACTTTGGTAAAACTGGGGAAGTTCTGGGAGTTTTTGGCCCCTTAAATCCATTAAAAGCAGCGACTCCTCTAGTCCAAGCCCTCCACAGCGAGCCAGGACAGCCCTGGCAATAGGTCTCCACACAAGGTCAAGGGGGCCACTCAGCAGTCGCTGAATGAACTGCAGGCGAAAGACAGCCCCCCTGCTGGCCAGATGGATGAGCCCTTGACCACCTTCTTCCCTCGGTAAAAACAGGATACTCTGTGGAACCCAGTGAAGACGGTCCCAGAAAAAGTCCACGACTATAGATTGCACTCTGGCCAGCAAATTGGGTGGAGGGTCCAGACAAGACAGTTGATGCCACAGCATTGAAGCAATCAAGTTGTTGATAATTAAAACACGACCTCTGAAGGACAAGTTTGGCAGAATCCATTTCCATTTTTTTAGTCTTCAGTTTTTTCTAAAAAACACTCCCAATTTTTCTCAGTAAAAGTCTGATTTCCTAAAAACACACCAAGATATTTAAAACCACCTTGTGTCCACGAGAGGCCACCAGGTAGGGCAATTTTTTGTGGTCTCCCCCCCACCACAACAGCTTCACTCTTACCCCAATTCACTCTCGCTGAGGAGCACTCACCAAAAAGATTGACAGTTCTTAAAAGGTAGTCTACATCATTTTGATTTCTTGTAAAAACAACAACGTCATCAGCATATGCAGACACTTTAAAAACAGAGTCAGAGTTGGGGACTTTAAAACCAGTGAGGCCTTGCCTTAGTTTACAAAGGAGGGGCTCAATGGCAAGAGAGTACAGCATACCTGAGAGGGGGCAGCCCTGTCGGACACCCCTCTCAACTTTGAAAGGAGCGCTCAAACCACCATTAATCTTAAGAATACTCTCAATGTCTCTATACAAAGCCTGGATCATGGCGATGAACCCTGAGCTGAAACCAAAGGCCTCTAATGTCTGCCAAAGGTATGGATGTTCAACTCGGTCAAACGCCTTTTCTTGGTCTATTGAAATAAGACCAAGTTCTTTGACCAATGAGCTGGAGAGGTCCAAAACATCACGAATTAAAAAAATGTTGTCTGTAACCAACCTACCAGGTACACAGTAGGTCTGGTCTACATGTATGACCTGCTCCATCGCCTTCCTCAGTCTGGTAGCCAACACTTTGGAGAGAATTTTGTAGTCAGTACAGAGGAGCGCCACCGGACGCCAGTTCTTAATGTCTTTCAAGTCGCCTTTTTTTGGAAGGAGGGTGAGGACTGCTCTCCTACAACTTAGGGGCAGGTGACCCTTCCGCAGACTGTCAGACAGTACTTCCAGCAAGTCCTCACAGATCTCAGACCAGAACGCCTTGTAGAACTCCGCTGGTAGGCCATCTATCCCTGGGGCTTTTCCACACTGAAGAGACTGGACAGCCACTGCCAGTTCTTGCAGAGTGATCCCGCTCTCCAGCTCCGCATTCACGTTAGCCATCACCTTTGGCAAGTCCGTCAAAAAATGACTCAGTGCATGTGGATTCTCAACAAATTCTTTCTTAAAGAGATCCTTGTAGAAAGCAACTGCAAAGCGACGGATCTCCGCAGACTCATGGATCGGCCGCCCGTCCTCGGAGCTGAGAGAGTGGATCATCCTCCTCTGACCATTCTTCCTCTCCAGACCAAAGAAAAAATGAGATGGAGCGTCCATTAGTGCGATGTTCTGGAACCTACTGCGTACCACAGCGCCCCTGGCAGCCACACCCAGTAGGTCAGTTAAAACAGACTTTTTGCCATTGAGGGCCTCAAAATGTCCTCTTTCTCCTGTGGAGCCTGCCAAAGACTGCAGCTCCACTACTTCTCTCTCCAGGTCCCTGACAGACCTGGCCAAGTCTCCAGAGACATTGCGAGTATACTGTAGGCACATATTCTTTATTTGGCTCTTCCCTACATCCCACCATTGCTGCAAAGAACTAAAATTTGATTTTGTTAATTTAAAATTACTCCAAAAAAACATAAAAGCAGTTTTAAAACTGTTATCCGATAAAAGTGACGTGTTAAAATGCCAGTATGCACTACTGCACTTTATATTCTTGATAAAAACACAACACTGAACCAGGGAATGATCTGTGAAGCCAACAGGGACTATAAAAGCACTTTTAAAAATGCTAAAATGGTGCTTAAAACTGTAAACCCTATCCAGTCTAGCTAAGGACAAAATATTGTCCTTTCTATGGCTCCACGTGTACTGTCTAGCCTTGCCATGAAAATTCCTCCACACATCACACAGATCATGAGCTTCTATGAGACCTTTTAAAACTCTTTTGGATGCATCATGTGGCTCTGGGTGATTCCTATCCATAAGAGGATTTTCTGTACAATTAAAATCACCTCCCACAAATAAAAAGTCATCATTACTGCAATTTTTGATCATGTCATCTAAAATATTTAAAAAGGCCAATCTTTCTGTGCCTACGGTTGGAGCATACACATTTATAAAAACAACTTTCACATTCTCAAAAACAGCTCGAACTTTTAAAAATGTGGCCTGCAATTATCTCATCAATGTCATAAGAAAGTGGAATAAAATCTCGAGAAAATAAAATACCCACTCCACCACATTTGCTGCTTTTATGACTAAGAATAATTTCACCCTGAAATTCCCTCCTCCAGTCAGCAGCATTGTCCTCAGAACTATGAGTCTCCTGAACAAACAGAACATTAATTTTCTTGCATTCTGCAAGAGTAAAAACACTCGCTCGCTTGGACATTTCTCTTGCCCCATTGATGTTGAGTGTGCCAAAATTAAAACTACACATGTATATAAGAGGGCAAAGCCAATGCAAAAACAGAAAAGAAAGAATGAGCGATAAAAGACTAATCATCCTGGGCAATTTGGTTCTTAACTTTTAGTACAAGCTTTTTTAGTCTGTAGATCTCCTGATCAGTGAAACTTTCCTGCTCAAGCTCTCCCCTATTTTTCATGTAGGCCCGAGCAGAGTCAACAAAACGTTTTAGATCAGGGAAGAAGCTTTCAACTTTAACCATTCTGACCCCCTTAGTGTCCTGCAAAAACTTCTGTATTTTTGTGAAGGGGTAACCGCCTCCACTGGCCCCATCATCACTGCTTTCACCATCACTCTCTATCTCAGACCCAGCATAAGAATCTGGCTGAGATAGAGAAACCTCAGAACTGTCTTTGACAACCCTTTTTACTTTGATCCTCTGCTGTTTGGTTTCCAAATTCTTCTGCTTGATGGAGATTTTACATAACTCTTCATCTATTTCGATGTCATCCTCATCCTCCAACACTGACTCAGCCACCCTGGTAGCTGTCTCTTCCTGTCTTTCGCTCACCCTGTGCTGTGCTTTTATATTCATCTTTCTGGTCCCACCATCTACCTGGGCCTCATTTGGCTCCTCTGTCTGACCCTCAGCGTGATCCCTCTCGGTAATATCACCCTTGTCTGCAATGTTGGTCTGTGCAGCAGCCCCGCGATGTGCTTTAACTTTTGTTGTTGTTTCAGTTATGATCGACAGGCCGGTTGCGGAGGGCGGCGAAGCCGCCCCGCCGCCAGACAGCCTCACGGCCTCGGCCGAAGCGCCGCCGCCAGACGGCCCCGCGGCTCCGGCCGAAACGCCCGACGGCGCTACTGCGCCGTCGGCCTCGGAGGGCGGCAAAGCCGCTCCGTCATCAGACGGCCCCGAGGCCGCACTAGCGGCCTCCCCCGAGTGATCACCCCCCCACTCCCTGAGGGCATGATCGAATCAAATGTCCCTCCATTCCGCAGCCGAAACACTTCATATTATCGGAGGTGACGTGGATGGTATAATCAAAGCCGTCAATCCGGTATTTAAACACGAGGTTGAGGCTTTCCTCGCTATTCTTTAAAATCATGAGCACCTGTCGCCTAAAAGACATGACATGCTTTAAACGCGGGGACTTACAACCGAGAGGGATGTGCTTAATCGGGGACAAAAGCTGCCAGTGTCTCGACAGCTCCTTCTCCAACAGCTCATTCTTTAAAAATGGTGGGACATTTGAGATGGTAATTCTCTTCGCGGGATTCACCAGAGACAGAACAGGAACCAGTGTGTCTTTAATCACAACCCCGCTCTCCACTACCCGGTTAACTTTTTCCACACTATCGAGGAAAATCACCACGGCACTATTCATTCTCGAAGCTGATCTAACGCTTTCATAACCGACCAGCTCCCCCACAGCCAGACTACACTCCTCCACTGAGCAGCTGACAGCCGGTGTCAGTTTGACAGCATGCCGGCGTGTCAGCGTCTCGAATCCGGAGCCTCGCTCCAAAACCATGCTGACCAGCAGAGCTGGCAGCAGAAACCCCCCTCCCAAAACGCCTACCCCACCCCAGCTACAGAAAACAACAAAACTTAAGATTATTTAACAAAAAAAACACCTTAAACACGAAAAGATAGAGAAAAAGTTGAAAATAATTCACTCACGCTGTCACACGCTCTCAGCTCGCACTCACGACCACACCCACTCAGAGAGAGAGAGAGAGAGAGAGAGAGAGAGAGCGCAAGGGAAAAATCTCACTATTGAAAATTTCTGACATCATTTCATAGTTACCTCACAATATTAAGGTCTCAAGGTAACTGATGCACTGAGTATATATAAATGTACTTTAACTAAAGTGAATGTTTGTCTGATGTAGAACCAATCATATATAAAAAATTTCTCATAGGAAGGATTCTTCTCAAGGAAGATTTGTCACCTTCTCTCACTGAGTTTTAAGATAACTATTATTTTCTAACACACTCGAAAATTACGAGGAAAATACTGAATGTAGCTTTTTTGATGCTTGTTTCTCCTCAAACAGCTGGTTGTGACAAGAATGCTGCACATACTCAACAGGGATTTGTAACTTTTATGCTAACTGCATGAATATTAATTGTGTTTCAAAATTATATGCCTTCACAAGAGGCTCAGTCTCCATCTAATTAGCACTCTCAGCTTAAGCCAGGATCCTCTTGGAAGAAGTCTTATCTTATTTTTAAATTAAATTTGAACAGAGCAGAAGGACAGTGTAAAGAAAAACAAAATTATTACTGTTGAAGTTTTTTTTCCACATCTTCTGCTACAATCTGCATACCTTCAAAATACTTGGGGAAATACAAAATTTTAAAACAATACAATCACAACACTTGATTGTATTTGTGTTATCTTTTCCATTTCAGTGGCATCTAGTCTAATCTTTTCCTTTGTGTGTTTTACCTGTAACTCGATTGCTGGAAAGCATCATTACTGACATTGTTTTCTTTATACACAATAACAACAGACAGAAAAATTGATACATATTCAGCAGAATATATTAGCACTCTTCATTTAATTAATTAGCTTGAGTTGTTGTTTGGCACACACAGTTCCTTTTTTAATTTCTGTTGTGTTGCAAACATGGCAACACACACACACGCACAGTCTCATGCAAGTGCACACACAATGCAATTCTGTCAAGGTACTGTATGTTTGTGGATGACTGTAAATATTCCTGACACTCCAACAGAACAGCCTAACAGTGAAATTATTGAAAGTATCTGACAAGCATGCAGCGTTTTAATGAAGGGGTCATTGACTGCCCTTTTTCCACATGCTGACAACTCTGACAGGTGTTAATGAAATGTTTGAATAATCAATAATGCTTTTAGGTAATCACGTGACCAATAGACACCACAGAATGACAACAGGGTAAGTGACTAAAAAAATGTGTTTTTGTAGGTTTTAACCCCTTGCACTCTGGTCAATTTCCCTAAAAACGCCTAAAAATAATGTACCCAAAGTAAATCAAAAGCTGTTCTTCAACCCTTTGCAGCATCTTCATGGGGTTGGTCACATTTAAAAGACAACACTTTGAATCTTTTGGCAAAACAGTCATAATCTCTCTAAGTGCTCCTGCCACTGAGTAACAGTCATCTAAACATACTGAACTTGAAGAAAATAAATTTTGCCTGGGTGTTTTTTTGGATACAAATGCTTGCAAATAACACACAGCTGTCAGATCCAGGCTGGAGAATGCAACAGAAATGTAGAACCAAGTGTTATCTAGCTGAGGTCAAAATTTTGTAACAATACCACAAAAAATGAATATATTACACAGCTTTTTTCTTAGGTTGTTCCCAGGCGTTTTTGAACTGTGCCAAATTGTGCCAAATGGCACAGTTTGGAAAAACATCTGTAACTTTTGAATGATTCAATATAGAAGCTTCATCTTGGGCTCTAATGAAAGGTGAAGGGCTGTGTGTGTGTGTGTGTGGGGGTTGTTTATTCATTCATGAATGAATGAATGAACAAACAAGTCCCAACACACAAAGAAGCATGCCACGTAAAAAATGTGTGGCTTTTTTTTTTACAAGAAAAAATAACCTACAGTGCACTAAAAATTATATTTAAATATCTGTAATGTAGAAGATAACAACTCCCCCCCCCCCCGCTACAGAGGACGGACATCGCCCATCGCTACATGACGGATCGCGGGGATGGTGCGCCGCGGTCTACTACGCACAGTTGTACTAAAATATCTGCAATAATATCTGCAATCCGCTACAGAAGAGTAGTGGGGGGGGGGGGGCGTTCACGGTCCGGACGCAGCGCACGGACTGGACCCGTGCGCCACGGTCTTCATGTTGCGATGACACACAGTTGTAATTTACCGATCGGTCAAAAGTCATTTTGATTACAATTTTCAGGGATAAAGAATAATTTAGCTTATAACACTTACCTGTCCACAACAGCAGTGTCGCTGGCGATCTTCTCTTCCTCATTGTCAGACGAACATGACACTGGTCCGCTTGTTACGGACTCATAGTTCTGGTCACGCAACCTGGTCAAACCATAATTCCATTATTGCGGTTTTGTACTTCCATGATTGCGGTTTTGGCGAACGATTTTTCAAAACAAATAAGAACAGTACTAAGAAAAAAAGACTGGCGAATGCGTGTGTGTCACCCAGCGGCTTACACAAAACAGATTTTACGCAAGGGACGCACGCTTTCGAACTTCTGTGCTTCAATTGGCTCGCTGTATTCGCAGCATTTGGTAGGCGGGTCATTCTTGCTAGGTTTTCAGTCATTGGTTCTTCAAGGTTTCAGAAACCCAATTCAAGGCTCTTATTAGTCGAATGAGAGGTCAATCACATCTAAACCAATCAAAGCACTCCTTTGGCTTTCTGTTCGCGGCTGTGTCTGTAGTGGAAGAACGGAAATGCAGTTTTTTTTTTCAGTGCATCCACTGTGCGTCCTAGGGCACCCTCGTGCGCCCTAGGACGCAGAGACGTGACCACCCGCGGTATCCCGGAGTGCAAGAGGTTAACCTTCTGAAAGGCATCTATGCCTTTCTCTTAAAAAAAAAAAAAAAAATTAAAATTCATCCATCCATCCAGCCATCCATTCATCCATCATCTACCACTTAATCGGTCATGGGGGACTGGAGCCTATCCCAGCATCTTTGGGCGAGAGGCACGGTGCACCCTCGACAGATCGCCAGTCCAAAATATTAAAATAATAAATAATATTAAAATATTATTTTCTTTATATTTCAGCAACCCTAATAGACATCAGTGTTTCTTCCTAGTTCACTAATCCACAGTTGATAATGTATCTCCCTTTTGCCTTATTTTGTTATATTTTTGCCGTGATAATACATTGAGCTCTGTTGGCATTAACTTGGTCTGAATGTGGGGACTTTGAACCAGACGGATGACGCTGTGATCGCGAGGTGTTTTGAGACTGTTGCACAATAATCCAAAATGGTGACTCTCGTCGACTGAGCATCAGCAAACTTTTCCACAGGTAGCTTTTTATTTGTTGTTATTAATCCACAAACTGACTGTCTGTTCTTAACTTTCTTTTTTTGTATAACATTTCGCCATCTTCTCAACAGAGCTGGAGGAACTTGAGGACTATATTGAGGAGTTTTATCACCGCTGCTGTGACAGGGAGGAGGTGTATCTCTTGTTAAAACTCACGTTCCTTCTTCCTCGCCTAAAAGAGCCAGACCCATGGATTCACCGAAAATAACACCCAAGAAATCACAAGGCAGCCCAGAGATTAGTGATATTCTTTCCTCTATTGAAAATAAACTTTCCAGCATGGATGCTAGACTTGCGTTGGTCGAGTTGCTTCATAATGAATTCCAGAGCGTACAAGAGAGTTTGGAATTCAGCCAGGCACAGCTCATCTCTCTCTTAGAAGAAAATAATAGCTTGAAAAAGTCAGTAAACACGCTAACCACGCAACTTGACATTGCTGTAAAAGAAAACCGGAAAATGAAGGAAACAATTCTCGACCTGAAATCACAAAGCATGAGCGATAACCTAGTTTTCTCTGGAATGGCTGAAAAAAACAATGAAAATTCAGAAGAGCTGATCTGTGAATTCATGTCTACGCAGACGCTGTGAAATCAATTACCTTTCACTGAGTCCATCGCATTGGACAGAAAAATCCTTAAAATAAACATCCCAGATCCATTGCTGCTAAATTTGAATATTTCAGGCAAAAAATTCTGGTACAGAGGCAGGGCAAGCAGCTTAAAAACACAATTTATGGTCTAAATGATCAGTTTCCACAGGAATTTATGGAAAGAAAAAGAAAGCTTTTTTCCTATTAGGAAACTAAAAAATACAAGAAAGTAAGCAAGCTATTATTATCTCTGTGGATAGATTGTTTACAGATGGCAGGCTGTTTATGGATGAAACCATAACCCCCTGGCTATTCTAGATTCTAGTTGGGTTTCTTAGCTTCAGATTAAAAAAGAGTGTGATTCTCTTATTTGATCCCTGTTTAATTCATTGACGTTTGTCTAATGTTTTTCTCTTTTGTTGAAGTTGTTGTTTGCGTGTTTGTCTGTTGTTGCTAATTCTGTTGATGTTGCTAGGTTGTTGTATGTTATCTGTATCTTCTCACCAATTACTAACCTTTATATCTGTTCTCTCTCGCACATTTGGTTCATAGGAATTAACTTTAAGTACATGCATCCTACTTACTCTTGTAAATGCAAAAGAGACATCATGCGCGTGCACCCAAGCACACAAATAGGTATATATTTTACACACAACACACATGCCTATGCACACGTGTACATGCAACCATACAAGGTACACAGGACATACATGTACATATGCACATATATGCACTATGGACATACAAACACATTGGCACACTTAGCTAGCCTTTAGCACAAAACCAGTTAGTTAAAACATGTCCACATTAAAGTTTGTCATGTGGAACATATGTGGAATCGGTACCAGGGAGAAGAGGCTAAAAGTTTTTAATCAACTGAAGGATCTACAGGCAGACTTTCTTATTACAGGAAACACATGTTTCTAAGTCGTCTGTAGATGCATTCACCTCCCCTGAATTTCCCCACATGTATTCAACCTGCTTTAATTCCAAACAAAGGGGGGTAGCTATATTGGTAAATAGAAAAATACGCTTTGTTGTGAATAATACCATAGCAGATCCAGAAGGTAGATTTATAATATTAAAAATCTCAGTTCAAAATCTGGATCTATGTATTGTAAGTGTTTATGGCCCAAATGTTGACGACCCATCCTATTTTCACACTTTCTTCACTTCTCTGTCTGGGCACTTGGACACCAGACTCATAATAGGAGGAGACTTCAACCTCATATTAAACCCCAGCAACTAACAGGCTCAGTACACTGGGGAATTATTGGAAATGGCAGGCTACTGACACAAACAATACATGAATGATTTTGGTCTTTGAGATAAATGGCATTCACTTCACCCAACTCTTAGGGAATACACCTTCTTCTCGCCAGTACACAGTTCATATTCTCATTTAGACTTTTTTTAGCCAGTAACTCCATTGTGAGGGATATCACAGACAGTGAAATTTGCTCAAATCAAGCTATCAGCAATGACCATCCAGTATCTCTTACACTGGTAAATAAAAAAGCTACAACGAAAACTAGGAACTGGACATTTAATACACACCACTCAAAGACAAAGACTTATACTAATTATTTTAATAAAGAGTGGGAATCATATCTGGAATATAATGACATGCCAGGAACATTGCCGTGTGTGCTCTAGGAAGCAGCAAAACTGGTCATGTGAGGTAAAATAATCTCTTACTGTTCATATAAGAATAAAAGAGAGAAAGCACTGGTACTGGAGTTTGAACAGAAAATTAAATTACTGGAGATTACGTGTGCCATTTCTCCATAGGAACAGGCACTCAACAATCTGAGAAAATTAAAGCTGGAACTAAAAGAAATTACAAACAAAAGGGTAGAGTTTTTAATACAAAGACTGTGTCTGGAGAAGTTTGAACATAGTAGTAATTTGGGGAGATATTGTTCTCACCAGCTTAAATTGAATAAAGAAAAAAAACAACAACTATCCATTCTATTAAGGATACAACTGGAAATATCACCCATGACCCTGAAGAAATAAATAACTCCTTCAGAAAGTTTTATGAAAACCTCCATTCATCTCAGATTAATCCATCTGACTCAGAAATAAATGAATTTCTGGAAAATATTAATTTACCCTTATTAAATATTAAACAGATTACAGCTCTGGATGCACCTCTTCTAATATTCGAAGTCCAGGAGCACATCCCAAACACAAAGCTCCAGGACCAAGTGGTTTTCCAGTAGAATTCTATAAAGAATTCTGGCCTGTGCTGGCACCTACCTTCTTTTAAATGGTGAACCAAATCAAAGAAGATAATGTAATCCCTCCATATATGAGCTTACCTAGCATTATCCTGCTCCTTAAACAACAAAAAGAACCTACATTTCCATCCAACTACCATCCCATCTCACTTATGAGTGTTGATGTTAAAATAATTTGCAAAGCTCTTGCCAAAAGACTGGAAAGGATAACTGTGTATTATACACCCAGATCAAACAGGTTTCATCAAGGGTAGGCACTTGGTCAATAATACACCCAGGCTATTTAATTTAATAGACTATCATAAGATTAATAAAATATTATCTCTGGATGCAGAGAAAGCCTTCAACTGTGCTCATTGGAAAATCCTTTTTATGGTGTTAAACTTAAGTTTGGGTTTGGTTCATCTTTTATAAACTGGATTAAAACACTATATACCTGTCCAACTGCATCTGCCAGAACAAATGATCAAACTTCTCGAAGCTTAAATTTTCAGAGAGGCACCAGGCAGGGTTGTCCACTCTCTCCCTCACTTTTTACCATCTTTATCAAACCATTAGCAGCAGCCATATGAAAAACATTGATATTAGAAGTATCCAAACAACAGAGAACAAGAACACAAGATAAGTCTTTATGCTGATGATGTATTAATTGTCCTTGAAAACTCACAAAAATCTCTTCTTCAGACAGTGGCACTCTGATAAATTTTCATCACTATCAGACTACTTTATTAACTGGGGTAAATCAACAGTCTTACCTATAAATTGTAATTTTTCAAATATATCCACTATTCCAATACAATCAGATAATAATAAATATTTAGGGATAAATACTTCCCCCAGGCTCTTAGAGTTTCTGTGACTAAATCACATTCCCCTTCTAAAAACAATACAAGACGACCTTACGTGTTGGAGGACATTACCTATATCACTAATGGGAAGAGTCCCAACTGTTAAAATGATGGTCCTTCCTAAAATCAACTATCAATTTTCACTGAATCCTACCTAACTATCTATGGCCTCGATTAAGTCTCTAGACTCAAATATAAGTAAATTTTTATGGAAGGATAAATCTTTTTTTTTTTTTTTTTTGTTACTTATTTGTACCCGTAGGTAGACTTGGTTTGCAGTCTGGTGACAAGCCACCGGCTGCTGGTCGCTGCGTGCGCGAGCGCCCTAAACCTACATGTTTTTGGTGTGCGGGAGGAAACCGGAGAAATCCCGGAGTAAACTCGCGCAACACAGGGAGAACATGCAAACTCCACACAGCTCACTGTTGGTCGGGGGCTGGGATCGAACCCATGATCTCATGATCCTCGCGATCCCCCGGCCGAGGGTAAAACTGTGCTGCCACAGTGCTAAACCACTGCGCCACCGTGCAGCCATCACATCACAGATGTTTAAAGTTTAAAAATTCTTCAAAAAGAAAAAAAGTGTGGAGGTATAGATTAACCAAGGTTTTTTTTTTTTAATTACTTCTGAGCCAATAGACTGCAGTTTGTTTCTAAATAGACAAAATTAACCCCACTAAGCAACCCATGGTTAGATGCTGAACAGGCTCTCAGTGGGTTGCTAAATATCTTTTACCTACCTTTCATGAGTCCCTGTATCAAACGCCATGACTATTTTAAAAGCATTAACATTAGCTCCTCTCTGACAGCCTGGTGGAAATTTTAAAAATAACAGGGTCTTCACTTGTCTCTTGTAAACTCGCGCCCATTTGGAATAATCCTGACATCCTGCAACAAAAGACAATGTTAAATTTTCCACTATGGTATGAGAAAGGAATAAAAACTTAGAACATCTTATTCGAGGTGGAAACTTTATCCAATTTCAGGAACTGATGTCACAGTATGACATCAGTGATAAAACGTTTCTTGAATACCAACAGCGTATATCCATAATAAAAGCAAGATTCAATCTCAGTCAGCCAGATTTAGAGATACCAGTTAAGGTGACAGAGTTTCTAAATTTTTGTTTCCCTAAATTGATATTGAAAATACACAGATTATTATCAAAACTGGATGAGTCAGTATCTCTTCCAAAGTCAAAATGAGAGACAGACCTATCAAATAATAAAGATAATAATATAAAGACAATAAATAATAAAGATGAAAGCTTCTGGACACAAATATGTTCAAACACTTTTAAGATGACCAAAAACTCTAATTTACAACTCATACAGTACAAAGTTCTACATAGAATTCATTACACAGGAGAAAGAATGTTCAAAATGGGCTTGAGTCACACAAATATTTGCTCCCATTGCACCAGCAACGTCCCAGATAATTATATGCATGCTATGTGGTCCTGTGCGCCGGTCCAAAAGTTCTGGCAAAAGACATGTGAAGACTTATCGGCATGTCTTGGGTACCATATCCCATCCTCTCCCACACTTTGCATACTAGGTGATTTAAGTGAAATGAATATTGAGGTAAGGATGTCACACATGGTTCTCACTGGCTTATGCATTGCAAAGAAAACTATCCTCATGAATTGGAAGTCAAGAAATAATTTATGTAAAACTCAATAAAATAACCTATTATTAGATTATATTAGCTTGGAGAGAATGTCTGCCTCCTCTAAAAAACAATTAATAATAATAATAATAATGATGCATCGGTTTTATATAGCACTTTATCATATATACTCAAAGACGCTTTACAAATAAGTACTGTACATTATTCATTCACTCCAGACAGACAGCGGTAGTGGCAAGCTACTTCTGCAGCCACAGCTGCCCTGGGGCAGGCTGACGGAAACGTGGCAGCCAATCTGTGCCAATGGCCTTTCCGGCCACCACCGAATATTTTTATACATTTATACACATTCATACCCAGTGTTATGGACACTGGAGGCAAAGCGGGTGAAGTGTCAATTGGCTGAATTCAACTTTTTCTGGTCCCCACTTATTAATTCTGTAACCTGAGGGGTGGCAGGCGGTGGCTTCTGGGGGCTGGCTGCGCCCTGACCATGAGGGGTTTCTGTGACCCACTGGGGCCGGTGTCTGGGGAGCGTGTCCTGGGGTGGCTATGTGTCTGGCCTAGGGGGGTTGTGGAGAGGGCTACAGAGTGGGCCGGGGGAGGGTGGGCCGTGGCCCTGGGCCAGCTGGCCTTGCCTCCCGAGTGGGGCTGGGTCTGGCCTTGGGCCTCTGGTGCTGGGGTGTGGGGCATTCCCCCTCTGGGCCGGGGTCGGATGTGCGCCAGTGGTGTGGGCTGTCCCTGGAACATCCTTGCGCGGTGGGGTCACGCCCTCACCGGGGGCCTGGCGGCACTCTGGTTGGACTGGTGCCTGTGCCCCGGGGGGGGGGGGGGTCACCCTCCTGTTCTACAGGGCCTGCGGGTATAGGTGTGTGTGTGTACATGTGTATGTGTGTGTGCTTATGTGTGTGTGTGTGTGTGTGTGCATGCATGTGTGCAGGTGTGCGTGAGTGTGTGGGTGTGGATGTATATGGGTGCACATGGGTGTGGGTGTGTGTTGTGTGTGAGCATGAGGGGTTGTGTATGGGTGTAGGTGGACATGTGTGATGGTGAGTGTATGTTTGTGCACATGAGGGTGGGCATGTGTATGTGTGTGTGGGTGGATGTGCGGGGGTGGAGGGTTTGTGTGTGGGAGAGGGGACCTCGTTGGGTGGCGGGGGGGGTGGACCGGGCCATCTGGTGAGCTGGGGGTTGGCGGCTCGGGGCCTTCTTTTCCCAGCTGTCCTGCTGTTGTTTAACGGTGGGAGGGCACTTTGTTGTATTGCCTCCAGCGTCCTTGGTGCCAGGTGTGGGTGTGTGGGCACTCAGGGGTGGCCGGGGGGGGGGGGGCACTTGGTGCGGGTTGGCAGCCATGTTGCCGCCGGTTTGCCCTGGGGCAGCTGTGGCTGTGGAGCAACCTGTCGCTGTTGGCGTGTGTCTGGGGTGGGTGGTTGGTGGGCTTGTGGTGGGCGCTCTGGGGTGTCACTTGGCATGTGGGGCACCGTATGGGTTCAGTCCATTGTTTATTATTGTTATTATTGTTGCATGTGTTCATGTGTGCAAGATGTGTGGAAGTGGGTGTGGGTGTTGCTGCTCCATCATGCCTGTGGTGCTGGAAGCGCCGGGGTGTGACGCTGGTGAGTCCTGGGCTGTTTGGCCTGATGGCCCTCGCCCTGGTTTGGGATCAGGGGGCAGTGGGTGACCTCCTGAGCCACTTTGCGAGCTGGCTTCTGAGGGGGATGGGCTCCTTTTTGTACAGCCTCCCTCCCAGTTTTACCTCTTTTTCCCTTCCCCCCGATTCTGGGTGGAACATACATATTGGACACACTTAGGGTTTTGGTGTGGGGGTGTGCCGTACTGTGTTGGTGAAGGGGATCCCTCTGTCTGCTGTGCAGTGGGGCTGCCCTCACCTCAGTTTTAATTGCACTATAGACACTGAGGGCTTGGAGGGATGGAAGCCCCACTGCCTATAGCAGTGGCTAGCGGTGCTCCAACCACCATCCCCCCAATTTTAACTGCACTCTAGTAGTTCACAAAGCTGCACACAATCACACCACACAACTAACACACACCTGTCATGATTTGTGCATGGGGGAGGGGTGGCGGGGGTCTTCCTCATTCGGCCTTCCGTCGGGCCCCTAGGCCTCCCGCCAGTCCTGGGGACTCGGCAGGAGGCCTGGGGGCCATCATGTCAAAATCTCTGTGTGCTGCCAAATGAATAGGTGTGAGCAAGGGAGTGAGAGAGTGATTGAACAAGAGTATGCAAGAGCGAGGGAGTCATGAGTGGAGGTGTTGATGGCGGGTCAGTTTTGTGTGGCGCTTTGCATGTTGGGTGGCATCTCGGCGTGCTTGCAGTGGTCCACTGATCAGTCACTTCGGGTGGGTGTTGGGGGTGGCCCCCCTGGGGTGGATCTGCAGGGGTGTGGCTGCTGGCCTGCACCAGTGGTCTCCTCGGCTGATGCCGGGCACTGGTGCCTGTTCATGCTTGCTGCATCTGCACGGTGGCCACCCGAAGTAATAAGGGCGAATGAGTGTGGGTGAGTGTGTGGGGGAGAGCACGACTGGATGTGAGTGGGTCGGAGCACGAGTGAGAGTGTATATATGGGTGAGCGTGAGTGGATGCAAGTGACTCTGAAGGCAAGTGGGAGTGGGAGTGAGATTGAGCGGGTACAGGAGTGGGAGAGAGTGGGTGGGTCCGGGAGTGCAAGTGTGGGATTGTGTGGGGAGAGGGCGAGTGAGAGTGGGAGAGTGTGTGTGGGTGCAAGTGGGTGCATATGAGAGCCTGAGGATGTGAGTGCATGGGAATGGGTGTGTGTGCTGGTTGGGACGTGCTGGATTGAGGGGGTAGCCCCTCCTGGCTGTGTGGGCTTCCCTGGATGGGGGGTGGGTCCCATGGGACCTCTGTGCCTTGCTGCCTCATTCTTTGGGTGTGGGGGCCCCTGGGGTGTGCAGTAGTGGTGCTGGGGTGGGGGTGGGGGACCACTGTGGGGATGTGGGGGGGGGGGGGGGCTTGCGCCGGAACCTGGCTCAAATAGTATATGAATCCCCATCCCCTAGTCTCCCGCCCGGGGGATGGAGGCCCTGGCCTCCCGGTGCCTGGGGTCTGGAGGCTGGCCTTGGCCCCGCTGGGGACGGGGGGGGGGCGTTCCAGGGGTGTGGTTCCGCCCTACCAGCCCCCCTTGGCCATCCCTCCTGGCATGGATGAGATGACTGGCTGTCCTGGGGCTTGTTGGCCTTGGGACATTTGTGCTCTGGGGGAAGGGGGGAACTGTGACCGGCCACCCTCTTCGTATGTTTCCTGGCAAACCACTCATATACACACACTTATTTTGCGTGCGCTCTCATGCACACGCACACGTATGCACATACACATGTCTCTTCTTTAACAGGTGCAGATACCAGACTTGTGTTTAAACCTTTTGCCTGTCTGTGGCACATTTTTGCACCGGGCAACCTTTCCCCCGGTGGTCAAGATTTTCAAGAAAATATTCAGTTTAGATGTCAGAGATTTCCAAGGCTATAATTTGAAAGTGGGAAGCGATAATGGCTTACTGTCAATTAGAAAGATGTAGAATATGATTCAAAGTTTGAGAGGAGTAAATTTATGCATCTAATTTGCATAATGCCACGGCAGCCATATCGAATTACATAACTTTCAGTCAAAAGTGGACTTTGGACATATTTACACAAAGGATGGTTTTGTTTTTGTCACCATTTTTTGTTTTGGGTTTTTTGTTATCTTCAAAGTATATGAACCAGAAAATCAGTACAATGTAAACAAACAAAGAAATTTGTCAGACTTACCGCCGGCCAGGCGGCTTGTTTTGTCCATTTTCGTCGTCCTGGTTGTTATTTTGTCTTCTGTCGCTCATTTTAGCTTTCTCTCCCACATCCAGAAACTCTCATGATTATTCCACCTCAATTTTGCTTTTATTCGGAAGAAATTTATCTTATATGACAACACGGAACTGGCACGATTGTTCTGTCCAGTCACATGGCGCTGGGGTCAATGGAAGGTGAAAATTAACCAGCTTTGGCCACCCTCTGTTATAATAAAATGTATATATTTATTTTGATAAGCTAAATATTCTCTTTTTAGAATCATAGTTGGCAAATTTGGGAACAAATGCCTCCTCCGTGTTGCGATGGAGCAAATCAATGTTTGTTTACAAACTCTTCTTCTTTGGTGTCCCAGAAGTGTGGTTTTCAGGTGGTTATTTGGGAGACATCAGTCCTCCAAGGCAAGAGCAGTAAGTTATATATGTTTGCCACCTTGTGAGGTGGAATACTTCGTGAAACTGGGTATTTTTTATGGTTTATGGCCACATCACGTGACAGGTGCAGAACTGCGACATAGACAGTGAGGGCACTGTCTATGTCAATGAAACCAAGACACAAGAAGGGTTAAGACATCTTATGTGGAAGAAACAGTCCGTCTTCTGTTTGTTTCAGTTGTGTTAGTCTGTTTGTCTTCTTTGTCTGCTCCTATTGCTTTTCTTTCCCTCTCCCCACCCCTCATTTCATTTTCCCATTCCCCCCTTTGGGTCCTTCATGGGTAAAACTATTTAAGTAAAGTATTAAAAGTTATTACAAGAGGAGTTTATAAACAATAGACTGCACATATGGTACTATATAAAGCTCCTTTTGGCAAAGTAAGTCTGTTTGATACAATAAGGGAAGCAGATTTCTGTTCTGCTCACCTAGCTGCCTGACAGGACAAAGGAAAAAAAAAAACTTGATCTGAATCACAGTCATATAGTATGATAGTTGCGACATGCTTTGAACTCGCCGCTGCGTGGTCATGTGGTTCATGGAGCTCCAAATAGTTCCAAACAACGGCCTTTCTATAATGGCGTGTGAATGGCAGCTGTGATGATCTGCAGCATAAAAACATTTTTTAGCCATATTAGGTAAATATTCAAAATACCTATCAATAGGTACAGTTAGGCCCAAAAATATTTGGACAATGACACAAGTTTTGTTATTTTAGCTGTTTACAAAAACATATTCAGGATATAATTATATAATCAATATGGGCTTAAAGTGCAGACTCTCAGCTGTAATTTGAGAGTATTCACATCCAAATTGGAGCAAGGGTTTAGGAACTACAGCTCTTTAATATGTAACCGCCTCTTTTTCAAGGGACCAAAAGTAATTGGACAATTGCCTCAGAAGGCTGCAAAAAAAAAAAAAAAAAAATAACAAGGCTGCATGGGCTCTTCCCTCGTTAACCTGTCATCAATTAAGCAGTTAAAAGGCCTGGAGTTGATTCCAGGTGTGGCGTTTGCATTTGGAAGCTGTTGCTGTGAACACACAACATGCGGTCAAAGGAACTCTAAATGGAGGTGAAACAGATCATCCTGAGGCTGAAAAAAAAAGAAGAAATCCATCAGAGAGATAGCAGAAATGTTAGGAGTGGCCAAATCAACAGTTTGGTACATTCTGAGAAAAAGAGTGCACTGGTGAGCTTGGGAACTCCAAAAGGCCTGGATGTCCATGGAAGACAACAGTAGTGGATGATCGCAGAATCCTTTCCATGGCGAAGAACAACCCCTTTCACAACAACCACTCAAGTGAAGAACACTCTCCAGGAAGTAGGTGTATCAGTATCTAAGTCTACCATAAAGAGAAGACTTCATGAGAGTAAATACAAAGGATTCACCACAAGGTGCAAACCATGAGTCGGCCTCAAAAATAGAAAGGCCAGAATTGACTTTGCCAAAAAACACCTGAAGAAGCCAGCCCAGTTCTGGAACAGCATTCTTTGGACAGATGAGACTAAGATTAACCTGTACCAGAATGATGGGAAGAAGAAAGTTTGGAGAAGAATTGGAACAGCTTATGATCCAAAGCACTACATCTTCTGTAAAACATGGTGGAGGCAGTGTGATGGCATGGGCATGCATGGTTTCCAATGGCACTGGGTCACTTGTGTTTATTGATGATGTGACAAAAGACCGAAGCAGCCGGATGAATTCTGAAGTGTACAGGGATATACTTTCTGCTCAGATTCAGCCAAATGCAGCAAAGTTGATTGGATGGCACTTCACCAACGATCCAAAACATACTGCAAAAGCAACCCAGGAGTTTTTTAAAGCAACGAAGTGGAATATTCTGCAATGGCCAAGTCAATCACCAGATCTCAACCCAATCGAGCATGCATTTCACTTGCTCAAGACAAAACTTAAGGCAGAAAGACCCACAAACAAGCAACAACTGAAGACAGCTGCAGTAAAGGCCTGGCAAAGCATCACAAAGGAGGAAACCCAGCGTTTGGTGATGTCCATGGGTTCCAGACTTCAGGCAGTCATTGCCTGCAAAGGATTCTCAACAAAATATTGAAAAGTAACATTTTACTTAGGGTTATGTTTATTTGTCCAATTACTTTTGAGCCCCTGAAATGAGGAGTGTTTGTATAAAAATAGCTACAATTCCTACATGTTTAATCATATATTTTTGTTCAACCCCTTGAATTAAACCTTAAAGTCTGCACTTCAATTCCGTTGTAGTTGTTTCATTTCAAATCCAATGTGGTGGCATGCAGAGCCCAAATCATGAAGAGTGTGTCACTGTCCAAATATTTCTGGGCCTAACTGTATATTGTTGAACTTATAATGAACAGATTTAACTGTATTATAATACAAACAAGCAACATTAACATTTTTCTGACAGAATTGTCCATTTTTTCCCTTTAAATGTACTACCTTCTTTTTTCTAAATTTTACTTTTTTGCATAAATTTGCTACTTTTTCCCCATAATATTGTATTTCTGTCTCATAACACTTTTATTTTTTATTTTTGTACATTTGAGACTATTTTCAAATTGAAATGTGGCTGTTTTTTAGTTTTTAAAAAATTATTTTTTTCTTACAGATTTATGTGTTTTTATACAAAATTTGATTTTTTTTTTCATTCTAGCTTTTAATGCACACATTTGTGAACTAGTTTGGAAATGTTACTTTTTCTTCAAAGTGTAAACATGCGGAAAAAATACAAACTATACACATGTACTCTGTAAAACAATCAAATTCATATACAGACAGTCATAAATAAAATGAATTTCCTGAATCACAATAGAACTACAAAGGATAGAAAATATATTCTGTTAATAGTTCAGTTAGTTTTTTTTTTATTAATTTCAAGTGAGCCATTTTATAAAACTGAGTATTTCACATTTGTAAATATGACAATTATTTTTAGAATGTTTGTATTTAACATTCCACTCTTCGTTTACCAACTTAAAATAATCACTTGTTTTCAAATGTATTAAAAAAAAATAAACCAGTCTATATCTCAAATGTTTTTCACCCCATGTTTCTCCCAACAATTTCTTCAAATAAGTACAGACTATTTTCAACACAACAAAATGATAAAATATTAAAATTGCTAATTTATCAATGTTAAATAACACTGCCACCACCAGGTGCTAATTAATGAATGTTAATGTTAATAGTATATGCTAATTTGTGAATGTTAATGTTAATGTATGCTAATTTATGAATGTTAAATAACACTGCCACCGATAACCAGGTTTTCAAGTTGGGCTAGCTCCTGTTAATCTGAATCTAGTGTGAAGCAAGTTAATGAGCAAGTTTGTGAGCTTCTATTGGACATAAACATGAAAAAAGCTGACAAAATAAAACACTATCACAGACTACATAGTCTACGTGTTAACTTAAGTGGTGAAATGAACAAAGCAATGGCCATTCATTAACTTACCAGGGATTATTAAGCAGACACTCCGGGAAATGAATGGTGATCTATGGGGAAAACTACATTGTTTGGACCTAATCACTGCTCCATGACCCACGTGACTTCTGCATTCCAAAGTTTCTACTGAAGTCTGTCAGAGTGTCGCAACTATCATACTATATGGCTATGGTCTGAATGTACTTGACCATATACGTCATTTTTTGACATTATTTTGAGCGACTAGCTAATATCAGCTAGCTGCTATGTCAGCTAGCCTCTAACATCACCTTGCCACCTTGAAGGTAGCAATTTAGCCACTCTTTCATGTATGTTTCTGTGCTTATTATACTCCAGGGACTGGTCATATCCTATAGACCACTGAAACCACACACCCCTGTCAACCAGTGATAAATTATTTAATTCATTCTTTAAGTCAAAAACTAGTTGGCTCAGGGGTAACGGCTCAAGTCAGTCCTGAAGCAGTCAGCCGCAGGATCCCCAACAGCGGAGAAACTGTTGTTACTGAATCAAACAGGCTGTTTTCAGAAAGGCTGGGGAAAAAAACAAACAAAAAAAAAAACTTGCTGCAATAATTTAAAAAATTTTGGAGAAAAAAAGTGCCACAAACATTTCATTAAGTTGTGTGTGAGCTGTTAAAATGTAAAAAAGTGCAATCAATGACCCTTTTAAAACTTACAAAAACACAGTTTTTCAATGACCCCAGTTAAGCAATCAAAATAAAGTGATTACTGGGAATAAACCAATAATGGAAATAATCAATTTTGTCATGTTCATGCACTGAATAAATTAATTATTGGAGGGTAAACCACTTGAGTTAATGACCCCGGTTACATTGCTTTTATCAGATTATTGTGTTTACATAGCCACTTGAATAATCAGATAACTCCAGAAATCCAATTATAATCAGTTTATTCATGTACATGTAAACATGGTCAATGACTCCTTTAATAAAGTTAAATATCAGCCGCAGGCATAAATAAAGCACTTTGATGATATAATTAATTTCTATAAATTTTCAGCATGAAATTTCCATTTACAAAACTGACTTGCAGTAGGAAGTCTTTGCAAAGATAAGCATACTGTGGTAGTATTAAATTTTGTTGTATTTCACCCCTTTCCGACATTATGTAAGACAGGAAATCTTTCAATGCAACATTATGTAATTTTGCTGGAGGTTGGAAAAAAAAATTGACCCACACCCAGGCATGATAAGGTGAACTCAAAGACTTGATTTACAGAGCTAGACAAAACAAAAACAGAGCCAGAACCAAAAATACTAAAACGCATCACAAAACCTGCTCTGGGGCAGAAAACCCAGACAAGAAATAGAGGAAGAAGGACCTCATGGCACAACAGGGCTGATATGACAACAGACATTCAACGACATGACAAGGAGGACACAGACTGAGCAGAATTAGTAGTTAACCGGTAATCAAGGCAATGGGAAACAGCTGGGGCCAATCACCAGGTGAGGGGAATAACACTAACAAAGGAAGACATGGACAAGGAGGGAACAGATACAGATACCAGAGACCTAACATGACCAAAATCAAGATAAAATTTAAAACAGAAATTAGAAGGGACATAATTCAAGGAAACACAAGTTGCACCTGACAAGATGTATAAAACACAACCTCCAGAAATACACATGAATCAGCACAATAGCAAATTGAGAAAACAAAGCATTTCAAGAATGAAGCAGGGAGTATTTCCAAAATAAAACACGAAGCAAGCTAAATCCAGATGTAGCAAATTCACAAAATAAAAGTCCAATGCAATAACACATTATCCCTATCCTGCATCATTAATACTGTATATAACCATGATCCACCTTATTCCCCATGATGCCTTGCGTGAATAATGGGCGCAACTTCCAGTACTAGTTTAGAACGTATTGTCACTAAAACAGGACACTTTTCCTTGTTAAAAAACAATGACTTCGGCATCAAAAATGCGGGAGCACGGGCTTTTGCACCTCAAAAACAGTAGTATAATCATACCACATTCCATGACTATGGAGGGATGAGAAGATGACCTTAAAAAGTGACCAGTAGCTCTGTGGCTAGTGGCTCCATTAGTTAGCTCTGCTGCTAACATGCTAACTCTGTAAACAAATAAAAGCTCTGAGATACATCAATGTTTCCACCGCAATAAAGTTGGCTGCATTTTGTTAAAATATGTTGGACATAATCAAATTTACCTCAGAGCAGACGTAGAGTCTAATCAGAGCCACAAAGAACTACAACACCATGCTTGGGCATTTTAAATTCGGGGTAAAACGTCAGATCTGTGACACTCATACAAGTGAAAACATACCTGGCTCTTGTCTTGGTGTCTGTACCACCGATCACACGGACAATCCTTTAGTTTTCAGTGCATGATCTACTAATTGCTGTTGAAGCCACAGATTTAGCTGTGCTTATCTGTGAGGAGCCTCATGCCACGAACAGCAGCAAGTACCAGAACTACGCAAAAACATTCAAAAATACAAGAACTACAAGTGCTGAAATTAGCTGCCACTTGAGTGCAAAACACGTATGTGGACGATACATTAAAAAGAATTTGAAAAACTTTTAAAAACGCTATTTTAAATGCCCCTACTACTCCACTCTTACTGCCTGATTTAACACTACTTCAGCCGAAACCGGACGCTCCATCCATTATAGTTCCTACAGCGGCACCCCCAGGAATAAGGTGGATAATGCCTCGATATATTTTTTTCAACATTGTGGCGGCCTCTCTTATTAAGCAGGTTTTACTACATATTGAAAACCTTGCACCTAGTGTTGGATTCTATAGTCTTTCAACAAATACGTTTGCTTTAGTTTTGCGGTGAATAGATGTGTTGTGAATGAATAAGAATGAGGATTCAGCTGAAACAATTTATTAATTCAAATCTGAATGCAAACGTTTTGATTCTAAAATATTGTAGCTAGCATGCAGATTTACATGCTGAATGGAAAATCTATTTTTGTGAAATTTGAACTTTATACATACCCTTACAATGTGAAGAGAAAAAGTGAAAATGCTGATATTTTTTTTAACTATTAACCTTGCTATGAAAATAATGTTTTGCCTTATAACTGTAATGTTTAAAAATTTGCAGTCCTTGGGTACTGCCTTCAATTTCTTGCCGTATAAGCTGATTTAAACCTGGTCGACACCAAGCTTAGGTTTACATTATTGCATCTGCACAATAACATGTCAAACATTAAAGTGATTTTCATCTAATCCCTGTGATTATCACCCTGCAGTATACTTATGAATAGAACAGTAAGGCTTAAGCAATAATGTTTATACGTGCTGCCTGTGCTTACCTACACATTTCAGCCAGTTTTTATCAGTTTCATGACTATAAGACAAAAAAACATACACAGTGCTTTGCAGAAGGGATAAAGGCAGTTGATGAGTCTGAGCAGTTCAGATCATATTCTACACCTAATTAGCTGTGTATATTATCTTCCTGCTGTGCTGTGGGAATAGAAAGAGTCTCCACTATTGTTAAGGGGTTTTGTTTTGCGGGCACTTTTTGATGCTTATATTCAAAGCAGTTGGCTAAGCATGTTGTAAAAATAAACAAGGTAATTTAATTAAAATGATTATATTCTTGTCTTTAGTACATCTCCCATTGCCCGGAGAAATGTGCATGAGTCTTCTGGTGATACCCCTGGGTATATTTTCTATTGTACAGATTCTAATATGTTCTGCTAATAACAAATTGATGGTTATGGGCATAATTTGAGAATCTTACTCATTTACACCATGCAAATCAGACCGCCACTGATGGAGTAGCTCATTCTGTTATGACCAACATATCATATAGGGTTGTGGAAAGGTGAGGATCCGGCAGTCACACCTGCACAGTTGGGAGGTGCCCCTCTGTGAGGACAGGAATGGAGGAACAGAAGAGGTGGAATAGCTTGCAGGCAGGAGGGTGGAACTGACACATTGCCCGGGGCGTCCCAGGATGGGGAACAAAAGTGGCCTGCAATGGCCCCAGCCGCAGTACACCCAAGGGGTCTCTGGTTGATTGAAGGACAATGCTCAGATCGGTGTCAATGTGTGTTTGAAGTGTCAGTGATTAAAGTTCTCGCAGCATTAATGCACTACCTGAGTGATCCAACACCATTCTTTTTCAGGTCTGACACATTCAGAAATGGGATTTTAAGGGGGAACAGAACTCCTGGATGATCCTGTCCGATCGTCTGGTGGAGGTTGTGACCAGGGGAGGAGACATTATAACACCCCCACACCCCGCCGCATGCTAACTTTCGTTGTGGGAGGACAGTTGAGTACTACAAAGGCTTTTCATTAACGATTTTCCTTGACTCATTTTCCACAGAATTGGAGGAATGAAACTTGGCACTGTTATTGTCCCATTACACTCCTCCCATTGCTTTATGTAGATGTGGAGATCTCACCTGTAGAAGTCTGCAGGTTGCATCGAAAGCCATGACTGAACCTTGGAAATCAGTGTTTCATCATCTTGGAAGTGCTTGCCCTTCAAAAATAATTTCATCGTTGGAAAGAGGTGAAAGTCAGATAGTATGAGGTTGGGAAAGTTAAGGGGGAGAGGAAGGATTTCATAGCTGCGGGACTGTGCTTCCGTCTAAGCAATGTGCAAATTGTGAACCAGGGTCATGTTTGCAAGATGCGGACACCTTTGGTCAGCATGCCATGCCTCTCAGTTTTGATGGCCTTCAACAATTTCAGCAGCAATGAAGTGTAGTAAGTCCTGGTAATTGTGGCACCATTTGCCAAGAAATCCATCAACACTCTATGCTGGTCCCAAAAGACTGAGCATGATCTTGCCCACAAAGGGTTGGACATGTACATTCTTCGGATGTGGTGAATCATATTGGTTCCATTGCTTTGATTGGGCTTTAAGCTCTGGATCATAGTGATGGACCTACGGGTTTTCTTGGCACATGGCCAAAAGTGCCTGGGGGCACATGACTCGTTCCTGCTTCTGGAAAGTTGTGAGCAACTGGGGAATCCATCAAGCAGACAACTACCACAAGTGCAAATGGATACAGATGATTATTTTCCTCAGACCCCACACTGATCTTGACCTCTTGGGCTAGTTAGCAAATGGTTATGCGGTGAGCCTCCAAAATAGTGGCCTCCTTTTGTCAGATGGTCTCTTCATCATTGGCACACAGTGATCACCCAGGAATGGGTGTCATTTCCATTGATGTCTAACCACACTTGAACTGTTGATGCCAGTGCTTGACAGCATCATACGTTTCTTCAGTTTTTTTCATCTCATTGTAACCATTTAGCACACTGTTCATACAAGTATGCCTATTAGTACAGACTCTTTTCGAGGAGGAGGTGAGAAATGAAGAACATAATACACCTTTCAAGTTGTAACAATAGCCGGCATTTATTCAGCATTTAACATGAATAGAGTTTCTTCATTTTCTTCCAGGTAGTATCAGTTTTTTAAAGTTCACAAAACACATGAATTAATTATTTGTCCATAATAAGTTGTTTGATTTGGGTAGTTTATCTAATCAAGCCTTTTTCCTTCTAATTTGCCCTTTTCAGTTAGATTAGATTAGATTAGATTAGATTCAACTTTATTGTCATTACACATGTATGAATACAAGGTAACGAAACACAGTTTAGCATCCAATCAGAAGTGCAAAGGACAGCAGTGCAGTATATACAGTAATTAACAGTATGTGCAATTTAAGTAAATATATGCAAATATATGCAGCAGTGCAGAAAGTTAAGAGTACTGTTATGTGCAAATAATGTACAATAAGTTAGATGGGCAGTTATGTACAGGTGAGGATGGTAAGAGATGATGGTAAGAGAGTCAGCGGGGAACTAAGTTCAATAACGTGACAGCTGTTGGAAAGAAACTGTTCCTAAACCTGCTGGTTCTAGTCTGAAGGCTTCTGAAACGCCTTCTGGAGGGGAGAAGCTGGAACAGTCCATGAGCAGGATGGTTGGAGTCCCTAAGAATGCTACGTGCCCGGCGCAGACATCTTTTCCTGTAGAAGTCCTCTATAACTGGAAGTGGAGTCCCTGTGATGCGTTGGGCGGTTTTCACCACTCGCTGCAGCACCTTACGGTCAGCGACAGAGCAGCTCCTATACCAGACTGTGACACAGTTGGTCAGGGTACTCTCTATCACGCAGTGGTAGAAGTTGCCCAGGATGTCAGTTGACAGATCGTTCTTCTTCAGTGTCCTCAAGAAGAAGAGGCGCTGATGGGCCTTCTTGATCAGGCTGGTGGTGTTAACTGACCAGGACAGGTCCTCCGAGATGTGGGTCCCCAGGAATTTGAAGCTGGGGACACGTTCAACAGCTATGCCATTGATATAGATGGGGTCATGTGTCTCTCCCCTCTCCTTCCTGTAGTCTACTATGAGCTCCTTGGTTTTGCTGGTGTTAAGGAGCAGGTTATTGTCAGCGCACCAAGTAGCCAAGTGCTCAACCTCTGCCCTGTAATCTGACTCATCGTTGTCCCTGATGAGTCCAATCACCTTGGTGTCATCTGCAAACTTTATGATGGAATTGGATCCATACATAGGCCTGCAGTCATGGGTGAAGAGGGAGTAGAGGAATGGGCTGAGCACACAGCCCTGTGGTACACCAGTGTTGAGTGTGATGACGGAAGAACGGTTGGGGCCTGACCTAACATGCTGGGGTCTGTTGGTCAGAAAATCTATGATCCATTTGCAGGTGGAGGTACTGATTCCCAGGTCCCCAAGTTTAGTGATCAACTTGGAGGGGATAACTGTGTTGAATGCTGAGCTGAAGTCAACAAACAGCATTCTTGCGTAGGTGTTCTTGTCATCCAGGTGTGAGAGTACACAGTGCAGCGCTGTGGAAACCGCATCCTCTGTACTCCTGTTGCTCCGGTAGGCAAACTGGTGAGGGTCCAGTGTAGGGGGCAGGCATTTTTTGAGCTGTGCCAAGACCAGTCGCTCAAAGCACTTCATGACTATGGGTGTCAGTGCCACAGGGCGATAGTCATTTAGGCACGATGGTGTTGAATGTTTCGGCACTGGTACTATAGAAGTGGTCTTGAAGCACACTGGTACCACCGCCTGGGCCAGGGACAGGTTGAAGATGTCTGTGAAGACCCCTGCCAGCTGCTCAGCACATGCCCTCAGCACACGCCCAGGAATGCTGTCAGGGCCAGCAGCCTTACGTACGTTGACATGACTCAGTGCGTTACGGACGTCGGTGTGGGTGAGTGTGAGGTGGTGGAGGTCGTCAGAGGGTGGGAAATTGATGTTCTTTTCATTATTGTCCTTGTCAAAACGAGCATAGAAGTCATTTAGCTCATTGAGAAAGGGCACAGTCATGGCTATAGGTATGGAGTTGCTTGGCTTATAATCAGAGATAGCTTGAATGCCCTGCCACATGCGTCGGGGGTCAGAGTCCCCAAAATGTTCCTCCACCTTCAGCTTGTAGCTGTGCTTGGCCTTCTTGATGCCCCTCTTCAGATCTGCCCTGGATGAGCTGTAGGCCTGTGCATCACCAGATCTAAAGGCATTGTTACGTGCCTTTAGCAGAAGCCGCACTTCTCTCTTCATCCACGGCTTCTGATTTGGGTACGTGGTGATCTGTCTTTCCGTAGTGACACTGTCAATAGTGGTGTTGATATGGTCCAGGACTGAGTGGGTGTAAGAGTCGATGTTTATGTGGGAGCCACAGGTAGCCTGAGAGGTGAACATACTCCAGTCTGTGTTCCTAAACTTCTCCTGGAGTACAGAGTCAACCCCCTCTGGCCACACTTTGATGGTCCTCACTGATGGCTTCACCCGGTTGACCAGTATATCATAGTTTAAATTGTAGAAAGTGTCATGGACTGTTTAGCTGGAGGCTCACGTGCAAGACAACCAACACCAGAGGAAGCACACAGACTCGAGGAAGCACGTTTACGCATTATTTATTGAAAAACACAACGGTAAGGAAAAGTGGCTCACAACGAGGGAACACACAGCCTGCAGGGAGAGAGAGACAAGAGCTGGTTAGGGATGAGGAGGAAGACTGGGGATAATGGATTAGAGCAGGGGTTTATCTTACTACAGATGAGCAGAGAGCCCAACAGAGGAACCCAGCGAGGAAGTGGAGGAGCCAGCAGGGCAGAGCTGGCGGAGGAAGTGGAGAGGAGAGGCGCTGAGGGAAGTCTGACTGGGTGGAGAAGGCAGTCCTTGGTGAAGATGATGAGGAGGCAGGTGAGCGCACTGCAATCCCGGAAATGCACCACGGAGATGGCAGCAACCTGGGGAGAGAGGAGGAGAAGGAGGATTAGGCTGAGTTCCTAACATTACAATTCTTAACCTTTCTTCAGGAAGCAGTACCCAATGGTCCAGCACAGAAGTGTTCACAAGCAGATCCTTTTAAGCACTGGCAGTGAAGAGGCAGCAGGTGCGTCCATTCAGGCAGGTGTGTGATGACCTGCAGAGCCAGGAAACAGATGGAGGACCTCCCACAGAAAGGGAGGGGCAGGAGCAAACTCACCCGATTATCACAGTGCCCCTCCTGGCCACCCACCAGGCTTGTTGGGATGAGCCCAGTGAAAGTCTCAGACCATCCCCTTGTCAAGGAAAAAGGAACCGGGGATCCATGATCTTTCTTCTGGTCCATAGCCTTCCCAGTGGACCAGGTATTTTAGTCCCCGGCAGTGAACATCCAGAATCCTCTGTACGGTATAGGTGGTCTGGCCGTCGAGGATTCAGGGAGGAGGAGGCAGCTTGGGTGGGGGGGGGGGGGGGTCAGAGAGGGCTGGCGGAGAGGGGCGATCTTAAAAGCGTGGAACGTGGCATGGATACAGAGTGTCAGCGGAAGCGACAGATGGACCGTGATGTCATTGATGATCCTCGAGATGGGAAATGGACCAAGGAAGCAAGGTGACAACTTTCTCAATTCCATCTTTAAAGGAACCTACTCCGCTGACAGCCACATGCTCTGACCTACCACGTACTTGGGCACCGGGACCTGTTTGCAGTCCGCATATTGGCAATTCCGCTCAGCCAAACACAGAAGGGCAGCCTAGGTGGACCTCCACAAGCAGCGGCGGCGGTGAGCATGGGCCCCCATGGATGGTATAGCCACCTCCATCTCCGCCATAGGCGGGGGGGGGGGTAGCCCATAGATGCCTCAAATGGCATGACTCCGGTGGCAGAAGAGATGGTAAATGGTAAATGGCATTCACTTATATAGCGCTTTTATTCTCATCTCTAGATGACCAAAGCGCTTTAAAGATCCTGCTATCCACCCATTCACACACACATTCACACACTGATGGCAGCATAGATGGCAGAGTTATGGGCATACTCCACCCAGGTCAGATGGGAGCTCCAAGTGGATGGGTTGCAGGAAGCCACACATCTTAGGGCAGCCTCCAGGGATTGGTTAGCATGCTCAGCCTGCCCGTTGCTTTTAGGGTGATAACCAGAGGTGAGACTGACTGTGGTGCCCAGGGAGCGGCAGAAGTATTTCCAGACCAGAGAGGTAAATTGGGGACCCCGGTCAGACACAGTGTCCAGGGGGATGCCATGGAGGCGGATAACATGAGTGGTGAGTAGATTATCAGTTTCAGTGGCAGAGGGTAACTTGGGGAGGGGCACTAAGTGAATGGCTTTGGAGAGCCGGTCTACTATAGTGAGGATGACGGTGTTACCCTGTGAGGGAGGAAGGCCCTTGACGAAGTCCATGGCGATGTGCGACCAAGGGTGACTGGGAACCGGCAGGAGGTGCAGGAGACCAGCAGGTGGTGAAGAGTCAGACTTGTTCATAGCACACACTTGGCAGGCCTTGACAAAATCCCAAACATCCGTCCACAGCATAGGCCACCAGAAGACCCGCTGCACCAGTTCGATAGTACGGGAAATCCTGGGGTGACAGGCAAAGTGACTGGTATGCCCCCACCGGATGACGTCACTGCGAAGGGCGGAGGGAGCATACAGGCAATCGTCAGGGCCCCCCTCGGGCTTGGGTTCATGAGACTGAGCCTGCCAAACCCTCTGCTCAATCTCCCATGAGAGGGTGCCAAGGATACAGGAAGGGGGAACAATAGACTCAGGAGTGAATGAGGAGGATGACAGGTCGGAGGCAAACTGGCGGGAGAGAGCGTCACGCTTGATGTTACATGAGCTGGGCTGATAGGTGATCACCAGATTGAACCCAAGGAAGAATAAAGCCCAGTGAGCCTGTCTAGAGTTCTGCTGCCAGTCGCAGCAGATGACTGCCCCTCCCTGAGCCTGGTTCTGCTGGAGGTTTCTTCCTGTTAAAAGGGAGTTTTTCCTCTCCACCGTCGCCAAGTGCTTGCTCACAGGGGATCACCTGATTGCTGGGGTCTTTCTGCAACTGTGGGGGTTCCCCCTACAGTTGATAGTGCTATGAGATGACTGTTGTTGTGAAATGGCGCTATATAAATAAAGTTGAATTGAATTGAATTGAATTGAACCTGTGGGCCGACCTTAAGTATTCTAGGTTTTTGTGGTCGGTCCACACAATAACGGAATGAATGGCTCCCTCCAGCCAGTGCCTCCACTCCTCAAGTGCCAATTTAATGGCCAACAGCTCTTGAGCTCCTACGTCGTAGTTCCTCTCAGCTGGCGTCAGCTGCTGAGAGAAATATGCGCATAAGTGGAGCTTCTGATCAGAGGCCGGACGCTGCAAAAGGACAGCACCCACCCCTGAATCAGAAGCGTCCACCTCTACAACAAACTGGAGCTGAGGGTCGACCTGCGCCAAGATGGACATGTTAGAGAATAGGGTTTTTAATTCAGCGAAGGCCTGCTCCGCTGCCTCGGACCATTTAAAGGGGGTTTTGGTTGAGGTCAGCTGAGTCAAGGGCTGCACAACCCTACTGTAGTTACTGATAAACCTCCGATAGAAATTAGCAAAGCCCAAAAAATGCTGGGGCTGTTTCCTAGATTGCTGTGTAGGCCAATCTAACACCACCTTCACCTTGGCCGGATTGGCCCTCAGCTCCCCTTCGGCTACAATAAAGCCCAGGAAGGAAGTGGAGCTGGTGGAAAACTCACACTTTTCGGTTTTCACAAAGAGCTGATTTTCCAGAAGCCATTGTAACACAGCCAGGACATGGACTGTGTGTGTTCCTCCGGCATGCGGGAAAAAATCAAAATATCGTCAAGGTAAACAAAAATGATCTGGTTCACCATATTGCGAAGGACATCGTTAATCATGCGTTGGAAGATGGCGGGGACATTAGTAAGTCCAAATGGCATCACAAGATACTTATAATGCCCCAAATGCATTTTGAACGCCATCTTCAACTCATCTCCTTCGCATATGACTGATGACTGTTCGATCAGCTCATCCAGAGAGGAGGAGCATGCATGAACCACCAGGGCATCGTGGAGGTTGGAATTCAGACCCAGGGGGAAGGCGCTGTGTAAGGCAACATCGTTCCACCCGGAGTCTGCTGCAACGACTCGAAACTCGACTGAGAAATCGGCCACAGACCGACTCCCCTGTCGAAGTAACATGAGGCGGCTCATGATGTCTCCCTTGCTCTCTGAGCGATTGAAAGCTCATGAGAACTCCTGAACAAAGCGATCAAATGTGTAAGTGGGACCTTCCAAGCTGCAAAGAATGGATTGAGCCTAATTGAGGGCTTGGTCCCAGAGCAGCAGTCAAAACTAGAAAAGCACTCGGAAAGCGCAGACCTCCGCCAAGCGCCACAGTTCCCCCCATACAGTGTTTGTGTGTACGTTTTCAGATTCCTTGACCATGAAAACATATGACTAGCAATTGGATTGACAATGATAGGATTAGTGGTTAAGCAGTTATTGACGAAAATCACATTTTCCGTAATGGCGGTTTTCTTCTGGACGGTGATCCGGAGCACCACCAAAATCTAATCATCTGTAGGATACCCCATTTCTGACAATCTGTGAAAATTTCATGAAAATACATCCATAACTTTTTGAGTTATGTTGCTAACAAACAGACAGACAGACAGACAGACAAACCAATGCCGATGAAAACATAACCTCCTTGGCAGAGGTAAAAATTAATTTTAGATGTGTCATCTGTATACTCCTCCCCTACCTGTTGCAGATAAAACTGAATATGGAGTAAAAACCCCTTGCATCCCCCCACCTCCCCCGTGTATGGGGCAGGTGACGGAACAGTGATGGTCCGGTAGGTGGTAGACCCCGCTGGGGCAGCAGGAGGGGAAGGACCTGGACGCGACAGATTGCCTAGATCAGGGGTGTCCAATCATGTGCCATGGAGGGCCAAGACCCTGCAGGCTTTACCTCCAACCAGTGTCTTCAACAGCAGATTTCACTGAATTTCTTCCCACTGATTGCTGATAAGTGAAAACACCTGCTGAAGAGACTGGGTAGAAGAGAAAACCTGCGGGGTCTTGGCCCTCCATGGCACATGATTGGACACCCCTGGCCTAGATGTTTGACCACAGTGGCCAACATTCGCGTGACTATTTGGCATTGCTCAGCGAGCTTGGCAATATGCCAGTCCGTGCTGGCTAGCCGAAAGGATGCTGAGTGCTCCCTTGGTGAAGCACCTGCTGAGCCTCTATCTTGGCTGGACTGTTCTGTCATGGGCTGTTTAGCTGGAGGCTCACGTGCAAGACAAACAACACCAGAGGAAGCACACAGACTCGAGGAAGCACGTTTACACATTATTTATTGAAAAAACACAAAGGTAAGAAAAGGCGGCTCACGCCGAGGGAACACACAGCCTGCAGGGAGAGAGAGATGAGAGCTGGTTAGGGATGAGGAGTAAGACTGGGGATAATTGATTAGAGCAGGGGTTTATCTTACTACAGATGAGCAGAGGGCCCGGCAGAGGAACCTAGCGAGGAGATGGAGGAGCCAGCAGGGCAGAGTTGGCGGAGGAAGTGGAGAGGAGAGGAGCTGGGGGAAGTCTGACTGGGTGGAGAAGTCAGTCCTGGGTGAAGAGGATGAGGAGGCAGGTGAGCGCACTGCAATCCCGGAGATGCACCCCTTAGATGGCAGCAACCTGGGGAGAGAGGAGGAAAAGGAGGATTAGGCTGAGTTCTTAACAATACAATTCTTAACCTTACTTCAGGCAGCAGTACCCAACGGTCCAGCACAGAAGTGTTCACAAGCAGATCCTTTTAAGCGCTGGCAGTGAAGAGGTAGCAAGTACGTCCACTCACGCAGGAGCGTTGATGACCTGCAGAGCAGGGAAACAAATGGACGACCTCCCACAGAAAGGGAGGGGGAGTGCACTCACCTGATCATCACAGAACGTCTATCCCAAAGAAAAGAAAATAAATTCAGAGCTCTGATTAAAGAAAGTAGCAACCAAAAAAATAAATAAATAATGTTCATCTACCTGGGTAGTGTATGTGTGAGTGTTCTCTTATTATTGGGGTGGGAAGAGATGCTTCAGGGCTTATCTGGCCAAAGTGGAGGGATTTTGGAGGGGGAAAGGGGAATCCTCTGGGCTGAGATGCTCCTCTGTTTGCCCTGGTCTGGGGTTCCTCAGCGCCACCACGGAATTTTTCAGAAAGTGTGTTTCATAGTTCACAGGCATATAAAAACAACCAATAATATTATAAAAATTACAATATTATAACTAGAAAAGCACTCGAAGAGCGCAGACCTCCGCCAAGCGCCACAGTTCCCCCCATACAGTGTTTGTGTGTATGTTTTCAGATTCCTTGACCGTGAAAACATATGACTAGCAATTGGATTGACAATGATAGGATTAGTGGTTCAGTAGTTATTCACAAAAATGGCATTTTCCGTAATGGCAGTTTTCTTCTGGATGGTGATCCGGATCACCACCAAAATCTAATCATCTGTAGGATACCCCATTTCTGAGAATCTGTGAAAATTTCATGAAAATCCATCCATAAGTTTTTGAGTTATCTTGCTAACAAACAAACAAACAGACAAACAGACAGACAGACAAACAGACAAACAGACAGACAGACAAACCAATGCCGATGATCACATAACCTCCTTGGCGGAGGTAATAATTATAATTAATATGCATGCACCTTTACTTAACTTATTGGCTATCTGACATGGCTTGGTTGTCGATGGGAGGAGTGCAGTGAACAGGGGTGAGGCGACATTGTTTGCTGGGCTCCTGAGGCAGGGTCATGGCTGAGCAGCAGAAGATCGAGGAGCAGGGGGAAGGAAGAACCATGTCAGACCCTTAGTCCATCGTCCTTTTTCCCTGTAAAGTTCACTGTTATCCCTCGGTCAGAGAGATAATGCCATCCATCCATCCATCCATCCAACTTTACCTGTTTTCCGGAGGTCCGGGTCGCGGAGGCAGCAGTTCAAGCAGAGAAGCCCAGACTGCCCTCTCCCCAGCCACCTGCTTCAGCTCTTCAGAGAGGATACCAAGGCGTTCCCAGACCAGCTGGGAGACATAGTCTCTCCACCGAGTCCTGGGTCTGCCCCGGGGTCTCCTCCCAGTGGGATGTGCCTGAAACACCTCAAGTGGGAGGCATCCAGGAGGCATCCTGATCAGATGCCCATACCACCTCAACTAGCTCCTTTCAATGTGGAGGAGCAGTGGTTCTACTCTGAGCCTCTCCCGGATGACTGAGCTCCTCACCCTGTCTCTAAGGGTGAGTCCAGCAATCCTACGGAGAAAGCTTATTTCAGCTGTTTGTATCCGCGATCTCGTTCTTTCAGTCATTACCCAAAGCTCGTGACCATAGGTCAGAATCAGAATCAGAATGAGCTTTATTGCCAAGCTTGTTAAAAACACACGAGGAATTTGACTTGACATTAGGTGCGCTCGATAAGTGCTTCCTAATGACATGGCAGCCATGCAAGGCGCCTCATCAAAATTAGGCGGAAGGATGGAGGCGCCGGAAGGACGGAGTTATCTGGGTTCCTTGTTCGGAGTACCAAATGTTAGAATAATTTTCAGCATAATCATTCTGAGTCAAAAATCAGGCAGAATATTTGAATGTAAGTATATTTATTTACCCCATGGCCACTGGGGGAGAGATTACATGAGTGTAGCCCTCAGTCCACACCCACCGAATCTCTGACCATACATTTCTGAGTTTGGTATTTATAGCTCTTCAGGATAGATAAACAAAGGGGGAGACGTCCTTGTGGCATCTCTCAGAGACATCTCCTGGAGACTAAGTGTTTATAAATCTAATCTATACGAACTGGAAGTTTTAGCACATTCCTCTGGTCACAGAAACTTAGCAGAGCTGGTTAATAAAACAAAAAAAGATTATCCTAGGTCATTTTTTACTTCTCTGCTGACCTGCATTCTTAGCACTCACACGCACATCCACTGAAGGCCACAGATAGAGAATAATTGCTCACAGAAACACACCAAAAATATATCAGACATATAATATGAAAGAATAATACAAAGGAATATATGAACTTATTCTACATGGAATGCACATATAAACATCAGACATGAGATAAAAAAGTCATGGAATAATGTAAGAATAATATAAGAATAATAATATGTAATTTTTCCATCAAAGATCATTTTTCCATTCATTTCTCCTGAATTAACTTAAACTTGAACAAGTAAGTTTTCTCACTTTCTCTGATTGGCTTTAAATAGTCATTTCACAAACTTTTGCCTGAGCACAAAACAACAATATGAATCATACAAATTCTCAAGGTGAAAATTTCCCAGTCGCAGCATAACAGACTCTAATGGTAAAAGTTAGCCTAATAGCTACTTAAAGCGAATTCCAGCGACCTCTTCTTACAGCTCTTCTGGGCTGTATCACTTGTCAGAAAAAAAAATTACAAACTAACTATTATTTGTAATAAGTCTCTGTTTACTGTATTATCTTTTGAGTGGCTTATTTTTCTCCCTCGTGTCATTCACAGTTCTTCTCTTTGCACCTTTCTGCTCAGTCTTCTTCTGCTGTTTTTTTCCCATCGAAGAGGCATTGTCACTATGCAGCGCCACTACTGCCCCTTGCTGGACAAATAAAAAACAGTCTGTTGCAGGTGAAAATTAAATTGACAAGTCAAATTTACTCAGACTAATGCAGGTTACTTTGAGTGATTACATCATCAAACATCTCCCATGGTATGCAGCCTTTCAAGTACAGGGACCTGATGATCACTGCATTCGACTGGCTCCATAATCATACATCACTCCACCTTAGCACCTGTAAAAGAGAAACTCTTAGGAGTTTAGAGCTGCAAATCACCACGCGACCTATAGAGATAAGTATTATTATACATGTGCAATTTCAACCTCCTACAATAACTGAAAAACCGGAGTGGTGGCTCAGTTGGTAGAGCATCCGCCCCACACCCGGGAGGCAGGGGTTCAAATCCCGGCCGGGTCATACCAAAGACCATATAAAAATGGTGCTTTCTGCCTTCTAGCGTGGTGCTCCGCATAATGGAATGGGGAAAGTAAAGTTACACACAGAGCTACCAGAGGACTGACCCCCCACTGTAGCTTTCACTACTTACAGTAGCTGTGTGGCCTAGGGTCAGAGAAACGGAGATAGGCGCCGCCCATATACACCTTCAGGTGTGAAGGGATTAACTAACAATAACTGAAAGTGGGTCAGGAGAAATCTTTATTGAGCCGCCCTCTGTTGGTGACTGATAATCTTTGTTTTTTGACATTTATCCTTCCCTGTAGCTGTTATGTCTGTATATGGAGCCAAGGACGATGCCATGTGTCGAGCTGACCACATGTTTATTAATGAGGCACTATACCACACAGATGCAGCCGTCGGGCGGAAGAGGTGGCAAAGAGACCGCCCATCCTACCCACTGCCCTCTTATAGCCACGGGTGGTGGCGGAACTGGAAGGTGGAGCCGCCACCTGTACCTCACAAATAAAAGTCTAAACTTTACACAATAACCCCCCCCCCCTTCACAAAAGCCAAAATCCACACACACAATTCGGACCCACCCCAATTTGGACCCGAGTCGCACACTAAAATTAACTAAGCAATGGCCTAACACAGTCACACCAAAATAACTAAAATTAAACATAACATCAAATTAATCCCCATGAACATATATACATATCAAATCAGAAACCAACCATCAGAATATAACACACATAACCGATTCAAACGTACATGCAACAGTCAACCTATATACAAAACGGCTGGAGGATAGATAAGCCCGTATGCCCCCCTGGACCGTCCTTTCTTCAGTCCACCCCTGGAAGCGGCCTGCCTCCTGGGCTGCAGCAATTTGTCTCGGCACCGGTGCACCTCCGCTTCCTCACCATCGAATATTTCACTCGTCCAGGCCCACCACTCATAGTCTCCTCCTGGACATGCCGCAGCTCGTTCGGGTGCCCCCACAAACCGTCCGACAGCTGGGGAGAAGCATCCTCCCGTCTGACGACGACGCACAGCTGTCTCTGGTGTTCCTCCACCTGCCGTGTGGCATTTTGCCGTTTGCAAAATGCAGTCTGCAGCTCCCAGAGAAGTTTTGTTTTGCTTGCAGTGTTTTTGCTTGGCACGTCGTTCTACCGTGCCAGCCAGTCCTTCCCTGACCTCTTTTAACTTTTCCGCCACCATTGCCGTTGTGACCCCTTGCTCACCGGCACCTTCCAGCTGAAATCCGGGAACAGATGGAGCCAGCGTCTCAATGTCGCCCGTCGTCAAAGGTGTCCTGCTGTACCACCCAGTACCCTCATCCAGGGCGACTTGAGCTCTGGCACAGGGACCCTCCTGTGATGTCCCTGAGCGATATTTGTCTTGCTCACTCTCCAGGGTGCCAGGCAGTTCCTCATCCCACACTGCGCCATCTACCATGCCCAGGATCGAACGGTCCCACGTCTCGGCCAATTCACATCGAGCCATCAGTTCCAATGTTTCCACCGTGGCCAGCCATCCTCCTCCACAATCACAAAGCGGTGCCGGGTCACTCTCAATTCTGATGTACGAAGAAAAACATCTCACAGTCGTCCCATCCAGCACGGAGCCCACCACTCCCGTGTTGATCCATAAAACCACTTCCAACTCCAGCAAACAGTACGTGTGTCTGTCAATGCACGGGGACACAGCATGGACAGCCGTGAGGGCACCAGAGTCCTCTTTGTGTCACGGACCTCCTCACTCAGATCTCTAGCATACCCTGGTGACATGAAGCAAGTGGCCACACGTGCCACAGTGCTCCGCTCTTGCCAAACAACACTTAGCCTTGAAACGATGCTTTGTGGACCCACAGCCCTCACATTTGGGCTTTCCCAGGGCAGACCTCACATTCACAGTGCTGGCGTCGTCCTCCATACTTCCCATGCTGAGTTGGTCCACTGCATATGCAATCAACGGTGATCCCAGATGTTTATGTGACAAGCTCGCACTCGTGACAGTTTGTCCACAGCTTCCAGCAGTTGAGCTAACTCGATGGCAGTGGACAGCACCAATTCGCCCGAAAACATAAGCAGCTTCAAACAATTATAGCACCGTTGATATATTCTGCCAACTGGTCATGAAGCATCCCTTTCTCCAATAGTCCAAGCTGGCACCCGCTGACCAACAGCTCCCAGTTTGTCATGAACCACTGAATAGACTCGCCCACCCATTGGTGGTGCTGTTGAAATCAAATCTTGCCAACCATGACGTTTACCAGGGCTCAAAAATAGCGCGCCATTAGCTCAATCCCTTCATCAAACCTATCACAGTCACCCAGTGTGCTTAGAACACGCTTTTCCTCCACTGCAAAATTGTGCACCACCAACTCACGTGCCTTCTGCTTCTCCAAACAGCACACCACCTTGGCCATGAGACCGGTGGCTCACTGGGGGCTCCAAAACCGGCCAAATTTCAAACCCGCACGCTTCCATATCTTATTTAATCCACTTTTATCCTCATTGCCAAATGTTATGTCCGTATATGGAGCCAAGGATGAGGCCAGGTGTTGAGCTGAACACGTTTATTAATGAGGCACTATACCACACAGATGACCTATAGAGATAAGTATTGTTATACATGTGCAGTTTCAACTTCCTACAATAACTGAAAGTGGGTCAGGGGAAATCTTTATTGAGCCGCCCTCTGTTGGTGACTGATAATCTTTGTTGTTTGACATTTATCCTTCACTGCAGCTGTTATGTCTGTATATGGAGCCAAGAACGGTGCCATGTGTCGAGCTGAACACATGTTTATTAATGAGGCACTATACCACACAGATGCAGCCGTCGGGCAGAGGAGGTGGCAAAGAGACCGCCCCTCCTGCCACCTGTCCTCTTATAGCCACGGGTGGTGACGGAACCGGAAGGTGGAGCCGCCACCCGCACCTCACAAATAAGTCTAAACTATACAAAACAGCAGCAGCCCCTCTTTTTTTTTATCCTGTATACTGCCAAAATAACAATTATTTGGCCTTTTAAATAAACTTTTCACAATCAGCTACTCTGACTGTCAGAAGTGGTGAGAGTTGGGAACAGGACCCAAACGCGAGGCTTGAAGTTAAGTGCTTTATTTTGAGCTGGTCATACCCAGACCAGCTTGAGGGTGCAAAAATAACAAACTAGGCTTGGCAGACAAAATACAAAAAAAAACAGCAAGACAGGACCGAAGCGTGGGTGAGCCGCCGAATGACAGTTAAGGACACCGTGCAGGACAAAGGCAGACACTGACATAAATAGACAAGGGGTAATCACAACAGCACATAACAGGTGGGGAAACCAATCAGGACTGACAACAGACACCTGGGAAAAACAATGACAACAGACATGGGAAAACAGGATGGCTGGGATGAACAGACAATCATGGACAGGGGACACACATGAAACATGATGACAATGAACCAAGGGAGAAAAGACCATGACAACCATGACAACAACAACAACAACAACAACAACAATAATAATAATGATAATAATAAATAACTGAGAACCAGGCAGAGCCAGCTCTATGGAACACAAATGGAGACATGATAATGAAAATGAAAACCAAAGATACAAGACAGAAAACTAAACAATAACAAATCGAGGCCCATGTCCAGGTAACAAGGAATACAATTAATAAATCAAGGTGAAGACATGGGGTCAAGCCCATGTTCTGACAGTTACATTTTTGCAGTTGTAACAGACACTAAAGCCACAAATAGACAGCTGTCATGCACTTAAATAAAAGCTGAGACAATACTACTTGATAGCTGTATAACTGATAACCATCATAAAGTAGACAAATACAGTTAAAAGTTAAAACAGATAAACTTGAAGTTTGTTCCCAATGTATTCCAAAACAGCCAGCCATGGTTTCAAATGAAAAAAGCAGTTAATATTATAAACAACTACCTGTCATGTCATGACCATGTAGTATATTGATATATAGATTATTAATAATGTGGTCTCTCATTGCATGCTTAACAATCTGTCATCACAACAGTTGACCTTTCTCCACAGAACCTAAATTGATTCCTTTCTACTGTGTTCCTCTCTCAAATCTTTACTCTCAGTTTGTATTCCTCATGATGCCTCCTCTTGGCATACACATTACTATTTGCTTTACCCCCTGTTATGCCATATTCATTTATCGTTTCATGATTAAAGACACAAGTTGAACTCTTTCCAAGCCCTGTCATTTCTAGCGACATTTTTTTTTCTGCAAAATCAAGACTTTTGAAATATCAGTGAATTATTTAGATGTTTCTGTAAAGGTAGTGGAATAACTACCTCAACTATTGTGAATTAGCTTTATGGGATTTAGAGATTCACTGAAAAAAATTGCCATGGAAATAATTTGCTATGACATTTTGTTTCTCTTGATATGTCACAATTAACCTGTTATTTAAAGGAAATTCAAAGAACAGCTAATAGTGGTGTGTGATGTGATAAAACCCTAACAAAAATTCAAGTAGTATTAGCATTACACAAACTTATTTTGAGTAGCATAAGTTTACAAAGCATGAAAAAAATAAGTTTGTTGTGATGGTTCAATTTGTAATTACAGCTCCTTGTTTAGCAGAGGACCGCTGTTGCTGAATATAACTCATTTCTGTCAAAGAAGCTTTATTGTGATTATCACTCAGTCCCTCCAGGATGTTGCAGGATGTTTTTATGATTGTTGCAGGCCAAAAAGCTTGAATTTGCGGGAGCTTTTCAAAAAGTTGTGATAAAAGTTGTGATATTTTTAGTATTTTTTGCACTAAAAGTTGAGGTAGGAATTCCAAATTTTAAAGCAGATGCTTTTTTCCAGTTTACTGCAGTGATATTCTACAGGTACATCTCAAAAAATTAGAACATCATGAAAAAGTTCAATATTTTTTGTCACTTATTTCAGGAAGTGAAACCCATATATTATATAGATTCAATACATAGAGAGTGATATATTCCAAGTGTTTATTTATTTTAATTTTGATGATTATGGCTTACAGCCATGAAAACCCCAAATTCAGTTTCTCAAAAAATTAGAATATTACATAAAATTAAATTTAAAAAGGTTCTTTAATAGAAATGTTGGCTGACTGAAGAGTACAGTAGGGCAAAAAAGTATTTAGTCAGCCACCAATTGTGCAAGTTCTCCCACTTAAAAGATGAGAGAGGTCTCCAATTTTCATCATCGGTATACCTCAACTATGAGAGACAAAATGAGAAAAAAAAAATCCAGAAAATCACATTGTCTGATTTTTAAAGAATTTATTTGCAAACTAGAAAAGCACTCGGAGAGCGCAGACCTCCGCCAAGCTCCACAGTTCCCCCCATACAGTGTTTGTGTGTACATTTTCAGATTCCTTGACCATGAAAACATATGACTAGCAATTGGATTCACAATGATAGGATTAGTGGTTCAGTAGTTATTGACGAAAATGGCATTTTCCGTAATGGTGGTTTAGCGCTACAGTTCCCCCCATACAGTGTTTGTGTGTACGTTTTGAGATTCCTTGACCATGAAAACATATGACTAGCAATTGGATTCGCAATGATAGGATTAGTGGTTCAGTAGTTATTGACGAAAATGGCATTTTCCGTAATGGCGGTTTTCTTCTGGACGGTGATCCGGATCACCACCAAAATCTAATCATCTGTAGGATACCCCATTTGTGACAATCTGTGAAAATTTCATGAAAATCCATCCATAAGTTTTTGAGTTATCTTGCTAACAAACAAACAGACAGACAGACAGACAGACAAACCAACGCCGATGAAAACATAACCTCCTTGGCGGAGGTAATTATGGTGGAAAATAAGTATTTGGTCACCTACAAACAAGCAAGATTTCTGGCTCTCACAGACCTGTAACTTCTTCTTTAAGAGGCTCCTCTGTCCTCCACTCGTTACCTGTATTAATGGCATCTGTTTGAACTCATTATCAGTATAAAAGACACCTGTCTACAACCTCAAACAGTCAGATTCCAAACTCCACTATGGCCAAGACCAAAGAGCTGTCAAAGGACACCAGAAACAAAATTGTAGACCTGCACCGGGCTGGGAAGACTGAATCTGCAATAGGTAAGCAGCTTGGTGTGAAGAAATCAACTGTGGGAGCGATTATTAGAAAATGGAAGACATACAAGACCACTGATAATCTCCCTCGATCTGGGGCTCCACGCAAGATCTCATCCCGTGGGGTCAAAATGATCACGACAGCGGTGAGCAAAAATCCCAGAACCACACGGGGGGACCTAGTGAATGACCTGCAGAGAGCTGGGACCAAAGTAACAAAGGCTACCATCAGTAACACACTACGCCGCCAGGGACTCAAATCCTGCAGTGCCAGACGTGTCCCCCTGCTTAAGCCAGTACATGTCCAGGCCCGTCAGAAGTTTGCTAGGGAGCATTTGGATGATCCAGAAGAGGACTGGGAGAATGTCATATGGTCAGATGAAACCACAATAGAACTTTTTGGTAAAAACTCAACTTGTCGTGTTTGGAGGAGAAAGAATGCCGAGTTGCATCCAAAGAACACCATACCTACTGTGAAGCATGGGGGTGGAAACATCATGCTTTGGGGCTGTTTTTCTGCAAAGGGACCATGACTACTGATCTGTGTAAAGGAAAGAATGAATGGGGCCATGTATCGTGAAATTTTGAGTGAAAACCTCCTTCCATCAGCAAGGGCATTGAAGATGAAACGTGGCTGGGTCTTTCAGCATGACAATGATCCCAAACACACTGCCCGGGCAACGAAGGAGTGGCTTCGTAAGAAGCATTTCAAGGTCCTGGAGTGGCCTAGCCAGTCTCCAGATCTCAACCCCACAGAAAATCTTTGGAGGGAGTTGAAAGTCTGTGTTGCCCAGCAACAGCCCCAAAACATCACTGCTCTAGAGGAGATCTGCGTGGAGGAACGGGCCAAAATACCAGCAACAGTGTGTGAAAACCTTGTGAAGACTTACAGAAAACGTTTGACCTCTGTCATTGCCAACAAAGGGTATATAACAAAGTACTGAGATGAACTTTTGTTATTGACCAAATACTTATTTTCCACCATAATTTGCAAATAAATTCTTTAAAAATCCTTCAATGTGATTTTCTGGATTTTTTTTTCTCATTTTGTCTCTCATAGTTGAGGTATACCTATGATGAAAATTGGAGACCTCTCTCATCTTTTAAGTGGGAGAACTTGCACAATTGGTGGCTGACTAAATACTTTTTTCCCCCACTGTATGTCCATGTACACACTCAATACTTGGTCGGGGCTCCTTTTGGATTAATTACTGTATTTTAGCACCTTGGGGGAGCCAGATTATTTAGCATCTCAGACAAGAGACAGTGGATAAACATGGGAGAACAATACTCAGAAGGTTCCTGGCGAGATAGAAGGAAGGAGTCAAGGACGTAGGGGGTTGAATGCAGTGTGATGCAAATGTCATGTTGTGTGTGGAGAAATGCCATGAAACTTAAGAGGAGAGTGCCTGCTGAAAAGTTCAGTCTGTTCTTTGCTTGTGAGATGTGAGTGTGTAATAAATCGTCTGAAATGAATCTGCCTCTTCATTTACACACTCCACACTGGTGACCAAGACGTATTATGGAACACGAGGCAAGATCCCCGGAGCCGGCCCGGTCAGGAAGCTACAGCGAGGCAGCAGCCATCCCACAGACAGCCCGGACTGGACCCTCCAGCCACGCGTGTGCGGTTTCAGTCAAGCTACCGGATTTCTGGCAGCACAACCTGCGCTCTTGGTTCCACCTCACCGAGGCCCAGTTCGCCCTCCGGGGAGTAACGGCAGACGACACCAGATTCTACCATGTGGTCGCAGCGCTCGACGCCCGCACAGCTCAGCAGGTAGTGAGCCTGCTCGACCAGCCACCAGCCAGCAGCAAATATGAGGCGCTCAAGGCTGCGCTCATCCAGCGCTACACGCTCTTGGACTGTGAGAGAGCAGAGAGGCTCCTGATGCGGACCGAGTTAGGAGATGGTTCGGCCGTAGACCTGATGGAGAAGATGCTGGCGTTAATGGGCACGGACGACGGGCACTTTCTGTTTGTCCACCTCTTCCTCCGGAACCTTCCGACAGTGGCGAGAGCGGCTCTGGCCAATTCGCCGTGGCTGGCCGTGCGCGACTACCGTGCGCTAGCCCAGGAGGTAGACCGGATCATCCTCACCACCAGGGCGATCACAGTCAACGCGGCAGCGGCGGAGCCCAGCGATACGGCCAGAGGAGGCGAGGAGCCACCGACGGTAGCAGCAGCGGGGGCCAAGGAGCACCAGAGAGACATGCTCTGTTTCTACCACCGCCGCTTTGGAGAGAAGGCACCCAGATGTGCACCACCGTGCCAATTCAAGCGCTCGGGAAACGCCAAGGCCGGGGGTCGGTAGCAGCTGCGACCCTCGGTGAAGAGAACAAGCTGCTCTACTTGACGGATGCACGCTCGGAGAGGCGTTTCCTCATGGATACCGGAGCCCAGAAGAGCTTCATCCTGCCGACCTACGCTGACCGGCTGGCAGGACCTAGCGGCCCCAAGATGTTGGCAGCAAATGGCTCGGATATTAAGACCTTTGGTGAGAGGACTCTGCTCTTATCTCTACACGGCCATACATATGAGTGGCCTTTTGTCGTAGCAGCACTGAATTACCATATCCTGGGGGCTGATTTTCTGTGTGCACATGGTTTACTGGTTGATGCTGCTAACAGGCACCCGGTTAATGCACTGTCCTTTGACTCTCTCCCCTGTATAGCTCGAGTGACCCAGCCAACAGCACAAGCCAATGTCACAGCTACAGGCGGTAAGTTCCACACACTGCTCACTCAGTTCCCAGCACTCACGGTCCCAACGTTTTCTGCGTCCATCGCTAAACACGGGGTGGAGCACTTTATCACCACCACCGGGCCGCCCGTTTTTGCAAGACCTCGGCGCTTGGACGCAGCTAAACTGGCCATAGCATGCGAGGTGTTTGCCAACCTGGAAAGTTGGGCATCATCAGGCGCTCGAACAGCCCATGGGCATCCCTGCTACACATGGTCCCTAAGGCTGAGGGATTGTGGCGACCGTGCGGGGATTTCCGCAGGTTGAACAACGCCACAGCGCACGACCGCTACCCAATTCCCCACATACAGGATTTTTCCGTTCACCTTGCCGGAGCACGCATTTTTTCCAAAATAGACTTGGTCCGCGGTTACCACCAAGTCCTAGTGCACGCTGAGGACATACCCAAAACAGCGGTAATAACTCCGTTCGGTCTATTCGAGTTCCTGCGCATGCCATTCGGGTTAAAAGAAGCGGCACAGACGTTCCAGCGCATGATGGATGCAGTGCTGCGCGATCTCCCGTTCGTGTTCGTCTACCTGGACGATATCCTGGTAGCCAGTGCGTCCGAAGACGAACACGAAACCCACCTCACAACGGTTTTCTGGAGGTTGGAGGAGCATGAGTTAATAATCAACCCAGTGAAATGCCAGTTCGGCGTGACGGAGATTGATTTTTTGGGGCACTGCGTCTCTCCGGTGCCCGACAAAGTACGCGCCGTGGCGGATTTTCCCCAGCCTCCGATGGTCAGGGCGCTGCAGGAATTTTTGGGGATGGTGAACTTTTATAACCGTTTCCTTCCTCATGCGGCACAGCTCATGCAACCATTGTGCGCCGCGCTCAAGAAACAGAAACTCACGGATAGGGTCGAATGGACCCCGGAGCGAGAGCGGGCGTTTTTGGAAGTTAAAGCAGCCCTGGCAAATGCCGCACTGCTGGCACATCCGGACCCTGCGGCCCGCATAGCGCTCACCACCGACGCTTCTGACGTGGCCATAGGGGCTGTCGTGGAGCAGCGCGTCGCCAGGGCTTGGCAGCCGCTCGCCTTTTTCAGCAGAGCTTTGCGCAACAGCGAACGTAAATACAGCGCGTTTGACAGAGAGTTGCTGGCTCTCCACCTGGCCATACGCCACTTCTAGTTCTGGCTGGAAGGGCGCGGCTTTACCGCGTTCGTGGACCACAAGCTGCTAACATTTGCGATGGCCAAGGTTTCAGAACCGTGGTCGGGCCGGCAGCAGAGACAGCTGGCCGCGATCTCAGAGTTTACTACTGATATTCAACATGTGTCGGGTAAACTGAATGTGGTGGCGGACTGCCTCTCACGCACCGTGGTGGCCCCGGTCTGCGTGGGGATAGATTACGCAGCCATGGCCGCGGAGCAGATTAGCGATGCAGATGTGCGCACGCTCCAGTCTGGACCAACAGGGTTAAGGCTGGAGAGCAGGGTGCTACAAGATGGCGCCCCCCCCCCCCCCAATCTGCGATGTCTCCACGGGTCGCCCGCGTCCGGTGGTCCCGGTCGCGTGGCACCGCCGCGTGTTTGAGTCGGTTCACACTCTGGCGCACCCAAGACTGCGCGCGTTGGTCAAAATGGTGGGAGAAAAGTTTGTGTGGCCGAGCCTACGCAAACAAGTGGGCTGCAGCCTGCATAGCGTGCCAGCGAGCCAAGGTACACAGACACACGAAGGCTCCCTTGGAGCCGTTTCGTATTCCGGCTATGAGGTTCGACCATGTTCACGTGGACCTCGTGGTCCCCCTCCCGCCATCACAGGGGTGCACGCACCTCCTGACAGTGGTGGACCGCACCATGCGCTGGCCAGAAGCGGTCCCGCTGGCAGCAACCACGTCCGCAGATGTAGCGCATGCTTTTTTAACAGCATGGGTGGCTGTTTTTTAACAACATGGGTGGCTGTTTGGAGTCCCGTCCGACATTACGTCCGACAGGGGCCCTCAATTTGTTTCTGAACTCTGGTCCGCGATGGCCCGCAGCCTGGGTGTTACAATTCACCGCACAACCACGTACAACCCACAGGCCAATGGGTTATGCGAGCATTTTCATAGATCACTGAAAGCAGCACTCAGGGCTTCATTGACGGATGCAAATTGGGTAGACAGGCTGCCGTGGGTTTTATTAGGGTTGCGCTCCGCGCCGAAAGAGGATCTGGAAGCTTCCCCGGCAGAGCTCGTTTTTGCGCAGCCACTACGGCTGCCCGGGGAATTTCTGCCAGATAATCCCACGCCGGGCAGCTACCCGTCTCAGCTTTTGCAGCTTAGCGCAAACACAGGCAGCGCTGCCGGGCCCTGCCCACCACAGTTTTCTGCGCATTTTCATGCCTAAAACTTTGAAGAGCGCGGAGTTCGTGTTTGTCAGACATGACGCCCACTGCCCTCCATTGCGCCCACCCTATGATGGACCGTTCAGAGTGTTGGAAACAGGGGATAAGCATTTGTTGCTAGACTTGGGGGGTAGAAGGGAGAGAATTTGCATAGACAGACTCAAACCCGCTTTCGTTGTGGCGGACGAGCAAGTGCTGTTGGCTAGGGCCCCTCGGTGTGGAAGACCCCCACGGAGAGCTCCCCAGGGAAACGATTCACCAGAGCAGCCACACGGACAGACCGAAGTGCCCCCCCCCCAGTCACATCCCACCCGCAGTCAGACACACTCCCAGCAGCCCCCCACCGGCGCAGCAGTGCCACGGGGGCGGTAAAACCCAGTTACAGCAGATATGGGAGGAGACGGAAGCCCAAGCAGCATGTGGACTGATATTCTATTGTTCTGTCACAGCATGTGGACTGTTATTCTATTGTTCTATCTAAGATGCTGGGGGCGGGGAGTTTAGCACCTTGGGGGAGCCAGATTATTTAGCATCTCAGACAAGAGACAGTGGATAAACATGGGAGAACAATACTCAGAAGGTTCCTGGCGAGATAGCAGGTAGGAGTCAAGGACGTAGGGGGTTGAATGCAGTGTGATGCAAATGTCATGTTGTGTGTGGAGAAATGCCATGAAACTTAAGAGGAGAGTGCCTGCTGAAAAGTTCAGTCTGTTCTTTGCTTGTGAGATGTGAGTGTGTAATAAATCGTCTGAAATGAATCTGCCTCTTCATTTACACACTCCACAGTATCAATGTGCCGTGGCATGAAGGTGATCAGCCTGTGGCACCGCTAAGGTGTAATGAAGGTCCAGGTTGCTTTGATAGTGTCCTTCAGTTTGTCTGCATTGTTGGGTCTGGTGTCTCTCATCTTCCTCTTGACAATACTCCATAGATTCTCTATGGGGTTTAAGTCAGGAGAGTTTGCTGGCCAATCAAACACAGTGATGCCATGGTCATTAAACCAGGTTTTAATACTTTTGGCAGTGTGGGGGGTACCAAGTCCTGCTGGAAAATGAAATCAGCTTCTCCATAAAGCTTGTCAGCAGAGGGAAGCATGAAGTGCTCTAAAATTTCCTGGTAGACAACTGTGCTGACTTTGGTCTTGATAAAACACAGTGGACCAACACCAGCAGATGACATGGTTCCTCAAATCATCACTGACTGTGGAAACTTCACACTAAATCTCAAGCAACTTAGATTCTGTGCCTCTCCACTCTTTCTCCAGACTCTGGGACTTTGATATACAAATGAAATGCAAGTTACTTTTATCAGAGCACACAGGTCATCTACTGGTGTTTGTCCACTGTGTTTTATCAAGACCAAAGTCAAAACAGTCTACCAGGAAATTTTAGAGCATTTCATGTTTCCTCTGCTGACAAGCTTTATGGAGAAGCTGATTTCATTTTCCAGCAGGACCTGGCACCCCCCTACACTGCCAAAAGTATCAAAACCTAGTTTAATAACCATGGCATCACTGTGTTTGATTGGCCAGCAAACTCTCCTGACCTAAACCACATAGAAAAATCTATGGAGTATTGTCAAGAGGAAGATGAGAGACACCAGACCCAACAATGCAGACAAGCTGAAGGAGTCGGGTACTGCCATACCCAGGTTATGGACCAGAATAGCCCTCGCTCTTAATTTGTCAAGGTCGCCGAGGTCTAATGCCAACAGATAGTTCTCGAAGGCTGCATACCATCTGGCCCAAGGGACCAGCGGCTCACCCGGAGCCTCCAAAAAAGGATGAAGCGTGGGAGCAGCCCTCTCCATCTCCGTATATGCTCATCGGCAAATGTTGTGTCTCAAATTATAGAGGAGTCGAGGTGACGTTTTATTACAGCGAGAACCAGGAACACAGGAGTCTCTACCACGAGTACAGGAGCCAGAGTGAAGAGACAATATGTCTCCCACAGATGGCTTATATACCTCAGGTGACGCCACCCCCAGAAGTGGGTCGTCACCCCTCTCTAGCCTAGGGCACCACCATAATAATATAATATATACTATACGATCTCACAGTTAATATCAAAGCAACCTGCCCTTCATAACACCTCAGCAGTGCCACAGGCTGATCATCTCCATGCCACGCCACACTGATACAGTAATTAATCCAAAAGGAGCCCTGGCCAAGTATTGAATGCGTACATGGACATACTTTTCAGTTGGCCAACATTTCTATTAAAAAACTATTTTCTTAAAATTAATTTTATGTAATATTCTAATTTTTTGAGAAACTGAATTTGGGGTTTTCAGGGGCTGTAAGCCATAACCATCAAAACTTAAAATAAATAAACACTTGAAATATATCACTCTCTGTGTAATGAATCTAAATGATATATGGGTTTCACTTTCTGAAATGAGTGACAAAAAATATTGAACTTTTTCATTATATTCTAATTTTTTGAGATGTACCTGTATATAACAATGCAAGAAAAGCTCAGGATTGTCAAACATTTCCTATTATAGTGATTTGTAAATTAAGCAGAACTTCTGCTATACAGAAAAAGTCTTGTGCAACAGCAAATACAAACATTAACACAATATCCATCGCAACAGCTAAATTGCATTGATTGCATGTTAAAGACTAGAGATTTGGAAATTACTGGCAGCACCTTCATTTGAAAACTCCCTATGGTTTCCAACCACTCGGAACCAAGCGGAGAGAAAAAATAAATAATTTATTCTGTTGCTCTGTATTGGCTATTGGAGCCTGTGTTTTTCTGAAAAAAAAAAAAATACAGAGAATATGCTCTCTCTTTCCATGCCTACCTGTCTGTGTGCTGCATGTCGGGCTTCACACACGTACACACACACACGCACACGCACGCACACACACACACACACACACACACACACACACACACACACACACACACACACACACACACACACACCTTTCATTTACAGCGGGACGGCGGCGGGCGGGGGAATGGGTGGCTGGGTGCTTTCGTCCGTCCACACCGGAGATTAACAGTTTTAAAGCTCATTGACCAGATGTAGTGATTTTACCTCTAAAGATGTATAAAGGTTCAAATACTGGTTGTAGTGTAGTGTACTCTCCTTATGCGCGCTCCCGCAACGGGGTGCTTTTGGACAGGCGCATGTTTTTCAACACAAACCCAGCGCTTCGTACACGTGGTCACTGACGGAGACATGGCGAGGCGTCTACGGGCAGGCTGGGAGAGATGGAGGAAGGACGGTGTTGAAAACCTCACAGGTGAGTGCTTTTTTCAATCACACACTGTTTGCTGATTTGTTCCATTACTCACTGTAAACTGTAAACTCACTACTCACTGTAAACACGGAAGTGAACGCTGTGCAGCGATGCACTTGATTGGTTAGACTGAGCGCTTCAGGGCATTGGAGACAAATTTGATTGGTGAAATTGGCGGAGATTGACGAGAATTGGCCAAAATTGCGAGAAAGTTGCAGTGATTGGACAAAGTTGCAAGGTCGTGCAATAGTTGCGCTGATTGGCTGATTTCGCGTGAATTAGTGCGATCGCAATATCACGGAATCCTTGAGAACTGTTAAGGCCTGTTCAGAGTCCCTCCGAGGGGAAAACGTCTGTTTTCTATAGACTGCGTTTGCGTACACAGCAGTATTTTGAGTGGTTTTTGAGCCACTGCAGCTGACGCTCAGCAGCTGCGTTTCATGCACGTGCAGTGAAAATAATCTGCATTTCACATACCCGTACTGTTGGCAGCAGCCAAGAGCCACCAAACTGATTTGAACAGCTGCAATCCAAACACAAAAGAAAGCACGGTGACAGATGTTTAAAATGGTGGAAGTGATAGAGGTACATGAATATAATGACAATCAAGACGAATGGGAGCTTTTGCAGTTTAGTTGCTGAGGAAGAAAACAGACAGGCAAAAAGACAGACATTTACTGACCCAGTTTTGGCGGATTCCTCAGTTCTTCCCTCTGGCTGGAGTTTCCGTGTGCATACGCTGTGGAGTGTGTAAATGATGAGGCAAGTTTGTCTCAGGCAGTTTATTACACATCTCACACATGAGCATAGTAGAAAAGAGGACAACTCAGACAGAACTCTTCTCTTAAATACCCAGGTCCTTCTACATATCAAAGGTCACATTGCATTCACATCAAAGATCACATTGCATGCACTTCCTTAATCCCTTAACATCCCCCTCGCAGTCTCTGGCACACAAAGAATCCTCCTAGCAGTCTCTGACACACAAAATATCACACTTTCACAGCTTCCTGTTATCTCCAAGGAAACTCTGCCCTTTTTTCTTATTTAAGATGCTGCTCATTATGTTTTGGCCATGTGCGGCCACCCCCCCCCCCCCGAGCATATTGGATCGAACAAAAGAATAACAGTCTGTATGCTGTGACAGAATCGCTGCTTGGGCTTCAGTCTTCTCCCGTATCTGCTGTAACCAGGATTCACCACCTCCGCGGCACTGTCATGCTGGGGAGCTGCTGTCTGGGGGTGAAAACCTTTTGTCTGTCCCTGCGGGTGTTCTGGGGGAATTTTACTCTGGGAAGCTCCCCGTGGGGGTCTTCCACGCCGAGGGGCCCTCGCCAACAGCACTTGCTCGTCCGCCACCACAAAAGCGGGTTTGAGTCTGTTTATGCCAACCTTTTCCCTCCTACCCCCCAAATCTAGCAAAAAATGCTTGTCCCCTGTTTCCAGCACTCTGAACGGTCCATCATAAGGTGGTCGCAGTGGGGGGCGATGCGCGTCATGTCTGACAAAAACAAACTCCGCGTTTTTCAAAGTTTTAGGCACAAAAACGCGCGGAAAACTGTGGTGAACGGGGCCCAGCAGCGTGCCTGTGTCAATGTTACACTGCAACGGCTGAGACGGGGAGCTGCCCGGTGCAGGATTATCTGGGAGAAACTCCCCGGGCAGCCGAAGTGGCTGCGCAAAAATGAGTTCAGCCGGGGAAGCTTCCAAGTCTTCTTTAGGCACAGAACGCAACCCCAATAAAACCCCACGGTAGCTTGTCTACCCAATTTGCATCCGTCAGTGACGCCCTGAGAGCCGCTTTCAATGACCTATGAAAACATTCGCATAACCCATTAGCCTGTGGATTGTATGTGGTTGTGCGGTGAATTGTGACACCCAGGCTGCGGGCCATTACTGACCAAAGTTCGGAAACAAATTGAGGGCCTCTGTCGGACGTAATGTCCGACGGGACTCCAAAACGCGCCACCCATGCTGTTAAAAATGCGCGCGCCACCTCCTCGGCTGTGGTTGATGCCAGACTCGACAGAACACCAGTCAGCCGCCGCCCCACCTCCCACTGCAAAGGGCACAACCACCCCACACCAAAATTGGCAGAGCACGCATCCACTGCCAGCACACATGAGGGGAAAGCAAGCAACACTCAAAGCAGGAAAACGACCACTGAGGTGAGGCAGGGTGGGGTGGGATGGGGGGTGGGGATAGCAAAGGGGCCAACAGATGTGGAAAGAAAAAAAAGAAAAAGTTTAAAAGAGGATGTGAAGCAGGTGAGGACCCAATTTTGGACATCAGGGAGGCAAACGGAGGAAAGGTAAAAGTTATTTTATTCTTACCAGAAGCCCTACAAATGCAAAATTGGCTGCCAGAAGTGGCACTGTGGCAGGACTGAGGCTACTACAAACAACAGCCTCAGAAGAAATCAGTTGGAAACCCATGACGCAGAAAACAGGACACCATATGACCATCAGAACATTGACCATCACCTGAGCTGATCCCCTAGTAACTACGTGTATACCACTACAGTATTAGTAATTGAGATAATTTCTTAAAGTGACACTCCGGCAAAAATCAAATTTTTCTGTTGTTAACATGTCTGTAATATGTTTTTTTGTGACTTACAAGACACATCAAGCACAAAATCTCACTACAGTCAGTGTTGCCAGGTTTCGCGAGAAAAACAAGCAACCAGCTCTATGGAAACAAGCCCAAAACAAGTCCAACAGGCAACCTACCATATTGTAAAAGATAGGCTGCTTGATAACATATATCGATATATAGATTTATTTTTGTTTGCAGTGAATTGACAGTAAATACAGTGAGCACTGAATAATGGAATTTTATAAACTCTAATTAAAGGAAAATACATATGCATTCTGCATATGCACCAGCAAATTTAAACACAGTCAACATAAAAACTTTGAATAAATCAAATTTTTAAACTCCGATCAAAAGAAAAACATAAGCATTCTGCATAAGTAACAGCACTGAACATGATTACAGTTTAGTGATGTGGGATGATGGGAGTTGTTGTCCGCTAGTCGTTTAAACAAAAACTAAATATTACTCTGTTATTAAATGACAGCCGACAACTTTAATTACGAGGAAAATGATCTTTTAAATTGACTAACATACAGTGGGGAAAAAAAAAAGTATTTAGTCAGCCACCAATTGTGCAAATTCTCCCACTTAAAAGATGAGAGAGGTCTCCAATTTTCATCATAGGTATACCTCAACTATGAGAGACAAAATGAGAAAAAAAAATCCAGAAAATCACATTGAAGGATTTTTAATGAATTAATTGGTAAATTCCTCAGTAAAATAAGTATTTGGTCACCTACAAACAAGCAAGATTTCTGGCTCTCACAGGCCTGTAACTTCTTCTTTAAGAGGCTCCTCTGTCCTCCACTCGTTACCTGTATTAATGGCACCTGTTTGAACTCGTTATTAGTATAAAGGACACCTGTCCACAACCTCAAACAGTCAGACTCCAAACTCCACTATGGCCAAGACCAAAGAGCTGTCAAAGGACACCAGAAACAAAATTGTAGACCTGCACCAGGCTGGGAAGACTGAATCTGCAATAGGTAAGCAGCTTGATGTGAAGAAATCAACTGTGGGAGCAATTATTAGAAAATGGAAGACATACAAGACCACTGATAATCTCCCACGATCTGGGGCTCCACGCAAGATCTCACCCCATGGGGTCAAAATGATCACGAGAACGGTGAGCAAAAAACCCAGAACCACACGGGGGGACCTAGTGAATGACCTGCAGAGAGCTGGGACCAAAGTAACAAAGGCTACCATCAGTAACACACTACGCTGCCAGGGACTCAAATCCTGCAGTGCCAGACATGTCCCCCTGCTTAAGCCAGTACATGTCCAGGCCTGTCTGATGTTTGCTAGAGAGCATATGGATGATTCAGAAGAGGATTGGGAGAATGTCATATGGTCAGATGAAACCAAAATAGAACTTTATTGTAAAAACTCAACATGTCGTGTTTGGAGGAGAAAGAACACCATACCTACTGTGAAGCATGGGGGTGAAAACATCATGCTTTGGGGCTGTTTTTCTGCAAAGGGACCAGGACGACTTATCCGTGTAAAGGAAAGAATGAATGGGGCCATGTATCGTGAGATTTTGAGTGAAAACCTCCTTCCATCAGCAAGGGCATTGAAGATGAAACGTGGCTGGGTCTTTCAGCCTGACAATGATCCCAAACACACCGCCCAGGCAACAAAGGAGTGGCTTCGTAAGAAGCATTTCAAGGTCCTGGAGTGGCCTAGCCAGTCTCCAGATCTCAACCCCATAGAAAATCTTTGGAGGGAGTTGAAAGTCCGTGTTGCCCAGCGACAGCCCCAAAACGTCACTGCTCTAGAGGAGATCTGCATGGAGGAATGGGCCAAAATACCAGCAACAGTGTGTGAAAACTTGTGAAGACTTACAGAAAACATTTGACCTCTGTCATTGCCAGCGAAGGGTATATAACAAAGTATTGAAATGAACTTTTGTTATTGACCAAATACTTATTTTACCGAGGAATTTACCAATTAATTCATTAAAAATCCTTCAATGTGATTTTCTGGATTTTATTTTTTTCTCATTTTGTCTCTCGTAGTTGAGGTATACCTATGATGAAAATTGGAAAAATACTTTTTTTCCCCACTGTATGTGTAACTCGTGGCAAAATTTGATCAGGATCAAAAGATAATTTTGCTCTTGCCATTCATTTCAGTGGATTTTTTTTTTTTCAATTTGAGGTCCCATATCCACTGATCTGTATTAAAAAAAACCTGGATATCTCACGTCCTATTAGCGAGAACAGAGCCGAGTGGAGTCTGGGCCATTGATCTCGATAGAAAAACTGGATGGATCATTGACCACCGGAAGTGAAGCTCCTGGCCAGCCACTTTTACCTCAGTAACTTCCTCAAAAATTAAGAGATTTTGAACTTCTTGGTATGGAGACACAGTTTATAATCTTGCACAACCGAGCTGGGAGAACTGTCACACAGACAGCAAAGCAAGCCCAAATAAGCAATTACACATGAAAAAACAAGTCCAAAAACCTGCAACCCGCAACTGACAAGATTTGCAAGCGACTTTAAAAAAAGACAAGCCCAAAGTCACTTATAATAAGTGGACTTGGCAACTATGACTACAGTGTAGGGAACCCATGCTGGGATAATCATCTCAGACTATGCGTGCGCTGTTTCGGTCAAACTACCGGACTTTTGGCTGCACGACCCGCAGTCTTGGTTCCTCCACACCGAGGCTCAGTTTGCCCTCCGGGGAATAACGGCAGATGACACCACATATTACTATGTGGTTGCAGTGCTGGACGCTCGCATGACTCAGCAAGTAGCGAGCCTGCTCCAACAGCCTCCAGCCCATGATAAATATGGGACTCTATAAGCCGTGCTGACCCGGCGCTACACACTCTCGGACTGTGAGAGAGCAGAGAGGCTCCTGAGGCGCTCCGAGTTAGGAGATGGGTCAGCGGTCGAACTGATGGAGATGTTGGCGTTGATGGGCATGGATGACGGGCATTTTCTGTTTGCCCACCTTTACCTCCGGAACCTCCCAACAGAGGCAAGAGCGGTGCTGGCCGCACGTGACTACCGTGTGCTAGCCCAGGAGGCAGATTGGATCATTCTCACCACCAGAGCCCTCACAGTGAACGCGGCGGCATCAGAACCCAGCGAGACAACCAGTGGAAGCGAGGAGCCGGCGATGGTAGCGGCAGCGGGGGCCAGGAAACGCCAGAGAGACACGCTCTGCTCCTACCACTGCTGCTTTGGAGAGAACGCACGCCGATGCGAGCCACCGTGCTGGGAAACGCCAAGGCCGGCAGTCAGTAGCAGCTGCGACCACCGGTAAAGAAAACAAGCTGCTCTACGTGACGGACTCGCGCTCGGGGAGACGGTTCCTCGTAGACACTGGCTCCCAAAAGAGCCTCATCCTGCCGTCCTACACCGACCAGCTAGTGGGAGCTAGCGGCCCCGAGCTGATGGCCGCAAATGGCTTGAACATTAGGACTTTTGGTGAGAGGACACTGACTGTATCCCTACAGGGCCGTATGTACGAGTGGACATTCGTCATAGTGGCATGTAGTTTCCCAATCTTGGGCGCTGATTTTCTGTGTGCACAAGGGCTGCTAGTCGATGTTGCTAACAGACGCCTGATCAATGCAATGTCTTTTGATTCTCTCCCCTGTACAGCTCGAGGGGCCAGGCCAACAATGCTAGCCAACGTCACAGCTCCAGGTGGTAAGTTCCACATACTGCTCACTCAGTTCCCAGCACTCACGGTCCCAACGTTTTTGGCGGCCGTCACTAAACACGGGGTGGAACACTTTATCACCACCACTGGGCCACCCGTTTTCGCACGACCTCAGTGCCTGGACACAGCTAAACTGGCCATAGCGCGCGAGGAGTTTGCCAACTTGGAAAGGTTGGGCATCATCAGGCGCTCAAACAGCCCATGGGCATCCTCACTACACATGGTCCCTAAGGCCGAGGAATCGTGCGACCGTGTGGAGATTTCCACAGATTGAACAACGCCACAGCGCACGACCGCTACCCAATTCCCCATATTCAGGATTTTTCCATTCACCTCGCCAGGGCACGTATTTTTTCTAAAATAGACCTGGTCCATGGTTACCACCAGGTTCCGGTGCGCGCGGAGGACATACCCAAAACAGCGGTAATAACTCCGTTTGGCTTGTTTGAGTTTTTACGCATGCCCTTCGGATTAAAAGGCGCAGCACAGACATTCCAATGCATAATGGATGTGGTGTTGCGCAATCTGCCGTTTGTGTTTGTCTACCTGGATGACATCCTGGTGGCCAGCGCATCCGAGGACGAACACGTAACCCACCTCAGGACGGTTTTCCGGAGGTTGGACCCGGCGGCTGATAGCGCTCACTACCAATGCCTTGGACGTGGCCATAGGGGCCGTCGTGGAGCAACACGTCGCCGGTTCTTGGCAGCCGCTTGCTGTTTTTTAGCAGGGCTTTGCGTGACAGTGAGCGTAAATACAACGCGTTCGACAGAGAATTGCTGGCTCTCCACCTGGCCATACGCCACTTCCAGTTCTGGCTGGACCGATATTCAGCATATGGCCGGTAAACTGAATGTGGTGGCAGACTGCCTCTCGCACGCAGTAGTGGCCCCAGTCTGCGTAGGGATAGATTATACATCCATGGCCACAGAGCAGATTGGCGATGCGGACGTGTGCGTGCACCAGTCTGGACCAACAGGGTTAAGGCTGGAGAGCAGAGTACTACAAGACGGAAGCCCCCCCCCCCCCCAATCCGTGACGTCTCCGTGGGACGCCCACGCCCGGTGGTCCCAGTTGCTTGGCGCCACCACGTGTTTGAGTCAGTTCTCGCTCTGGCACACTCAGGAGTGTGCGCGTCAGTCAAAATGGCGGGAGTGTGACACATATGTTTGGTTCATATTTCCCACAAGAGTGTGGCACATATGTCTGGTTCATATCTCCTACAAATGTATGGCTCATGTGGATTGTATGGCTTATGTGGATTGGGGCTTCACGTCTGGAGGAACAGGACAGGAGATGGCGAGGAGGTGTGAGGTCGGGCCCTCATCTCGGAGAAGAGGACCTGGGGGGTTTCCCGGTACACCAGAGAATAAGAGACAATGGTGAATCTTCAGAGACTTGCATTGTGATTGAATGTTTGCAGAAGCACCATGTGACTTGAGTTCTTAATCCCCCGGAGGTATAAGAGTGAGCTGTAACATTATTCTGCCTCTTCTTGCTTTTTGAGGATGTTGGAAGATTGTGTTCTTCATTAAAGCTGAACCTGAGAAATACACTCTAGTCTCGTCATTGAACACGTCTTCCACACTGGTGACCCACGACAAAGAATGGCCGGTGAGAATTCTCCCGAGCAGAGCTCATCAGAGGCCAGCCTGAAGGCTGCCTCCACACTCCGGCTGCCCGATTTCTGGCAGCACAGCCCGCGCTCCTGGTTTAGCACGGTCGAGGCGCAGTTCAACCTCCGGAGAATCTCAAAGGATGAAACGAGGTTCTACCATGTGGTGGCGAAGCTGGACAGCCACACGGTCCAGCGGGTGGAAGACCTGGTTAACCACCCACCGGACACCGACAAGTACGGCGCATTGAAGGAGGCGCTGATCAGCCATTTCACCCCCTCGGTGCAACAGCGAGCAGAGGGGCTTCTAGAGTTGACGGAGTCAGAGAACGACAGACCGGCAGACCTGATGGTGAAGATGCTGAGGCTGAAAGACTCCGAGGATGGCGAATTTATTTTCGCCCACCTTTTCCTCCGGACTCTGCCGCCAGCAGTGAGAGTGACCCTGGCAGACTCACCCCGATTGGCCAAGCGGGACTACCATGGCCTCGGCAAGGAGGCGCAGCGACTCGTCGACGCCCACAAGCGGAGCGCAGTTTCGGCCGTGGCAGCTGAGCAGAGGACGGCGCCCGGAGATGGCTTGGAGCCAGTGGTGGCAGCGCCAGACGACCCGACGGTGGCGGCGACAGGTGTCAGGCAACGCGGAGCTGAAGACGGCCTGTGTTTCTACCACCACCGTTTTGCAGAGAGGGCGCACAGATGTCTCCCACCGTGCCGCTTCAAGCGTCAGGGAAACGCCAAGACCGGGGGTCAGTAGCGGCTGCATCCCTTGGAGAAGAAATAAGCTGCTTTACCTGACAGATGCACACTCGGGGAAACAATTCCTCGTGGACACGGGCTCCCAGCTGAGTTTCGTCACGCCTACCTACGCGGAACGGCTGATGCTGTCCAAAGCTCCCTGGGTGTCAGTATCAGCAGCGAATGGCTCAGCGATTAAGACATTCGGTGAGAGGACCATGCGTCTGTCCTTACAGGGCCGTTCATTCGACTGGACCTTTATTGTAGCAGCAGTCAGTTTTAACATGTTAGGGGCTGATTTTTTGTGCTCACATGGTTTATTGGTTGATCTTGCTAATAGACGCCTGGTTAATGCACTGTCTTTTCATTCTATTCCCTGCACAGCTCGGGTGGCTCCGCCGATTGCACACGCCAACGTCACAGCTGCAGGTGGTAAGTTTCATGCTTTGCTCACTCACTTTCCAGCACTCACAATTCCAAAGTTTTCGGCGACAGTGGCCAAACACGGGGTGGAACATTTTATCACCACAACTGGGCCCCCCGTTTTTGCAAATGCCCGGCGCTTGGACTCAGCTAAACTGGCCATAGCGTGCGAGGAATTTGCCAACCTGGAAAAACTGGCCATAATTAGACGCTCGAACAGCTCCTGGGCTTCTCCGTTACACATGGTCCCAAAGGCTGATGGCTCGTGGCGACCTTGTGGCGATTTCCGCAGGTTGAACAACGTCTCGGCACACGACCGCTACCCGATTCCGCACATCCAGGATTTCTCAGTTCATTTGGCGGGGGCGCGCATTTTTTCTAAAATAGACTTGGTGCGCGGCTACCATCAAGTCCCCGTGCGCGCGCAGGATATTCCCAGAACCGCGGTAATAACTCCGTTTGGGCTTTTTGAGTTTTTGCGCATGCTGTTTGGGTTAAAGGGCGCCGCGCAAACTTTCCAACGCATGATGGATGCTGTTTTACGCGACCTGCCTTTCGTGTTCGTCTAGTTAGACGACATTTTGGTAGCCAGCACGTCCGAGGACGAACACAAAACCCACCTCACAGTGGTTTTTCGGAGACTGGCAGAGCACGGGTTGATAATTAACCCAGCGAAGTGCCAGTTCGGGGTGGCGCAGTTCGATTTTTTGGGGCACCGCATTTCGCCTGAAGGTGCGGTTCCTCTGCCGGAGAAGGTGCGCGCGATAACAGATTTCCCCCGACCTCAAACGATAAAAGCGCTGCAGGAGTTTCTAGGAATGGTTAATTTTTACAACCGGTTTCTTCCGAGCGCAGCGCGGCTCATGCAGCCACTGTACGCGGCATTAAAAAAACAAAAACCCACGAATAAGGTCGAATGGTCTCCGGAGCGGGAGCGCGCTTTCTCCCAGGTTAAATCAGCCCTTGCAAGCGCCGTTTTGTTGGCGCACCCGGTTCCAACAGCCCGTTTGGCGCTCACCACCGACGCTTCGGACCTAGCGGTGGGGGCAGTCATTGAACAGTGTGTGGCAGGGACCTGGCAGCCTCTCGCTTTCTTTAGCAAATCCTTGCGCGATAATGAGCGTAAATACAGCGCGTTTGACAGGGAGCTTTTAGCCCTACACTTGGCCATCCGCCATTTCCAGTTCTGGCTGGAAGGGCGCCATTTCACCGCTTTTGTAGACCACAAACCGTTAACTTTTGCGATGGCCAAAATCTCAGAACCTTGGTCAGGCCGACAACAAAGACAGCTAGCCGCAATATCGGAGTTCACCACCGATATCCAGCATGTCGCAGGCAAACACAATGTAGTGGCGGACTGTCTCTCACGTGCTGTGGCAACACCAGGCCACGTGGGGGCAGACTCGGTGGCTGTGGGTCAGGGCAGCGACACGGGAGCGCGCGCAGCCCTGGTCCATGTAGGTTTGGATTATGCAGACATGGCTGCGGAGCAGGTTGGTGACGCGGATGTGCGCGCGCTCCAGTCTGGACCAACAGGGTTAAGGCTGGAGCACAGGATGCAGCAAATAGGTATGCCCCCCTTAATATGCGATGTCTCCACGGGTCGGCCTCGTCCCGTGGTTCCAGCCGCGTGGCGCCGCCGTGTTTTTGACTCGGTCCATTCGCTGGCGCACCCGGGGGTGCGCGCATCGGTCAAGATGGTGGGGGAGAAATTTGTCTGGCCGGGGTTGCGCAAACAGGTCAAGGAATGGGCAGTGACTTGTGTAGCGTGCCAGAGGGCTAAGATACACAAGCACACGAGGGCCCCTTTGGAGCCTTTTCACATCCCGGCTAAGCGGTTCGATCACGTGCATGTTGATCTAGTGGGCCCGCTTCCCTCGTCGGACGCACACACCTTTTGACGATGGTGGGCCGCACCACGCGTTGGCCAGAAGTGGTACCGCTGGCGTCAACAACAGCGGAAGAGGTTGCGCGCGCGTTTTTAACAGCTTGGGTCACGCGTTTTGGAGTTCCGTCGGACATAACGTCAGACAGAGGCCCTCAATTTGTTTCCGAACTGTGGTCGTCTGTGGCCCGCAGCTTAGGGGTGAAGGTACACCGCACTACCGCGTATAACCCGCAGGCCAACGGTTTATGTGAACGCTTTCATAGGTCATTGAAAGCAGCCCTCAGAGCATCGCTCACGGATACAAATTGGGTGGACAAACTGCCATGGGTTTTATTGGGGTTGCGTTCTGCACCTAAGGAGGATTTACAAGCCTCCCCAGCAGAGTTAGTGTTCGCGCAACCTCTCCGTTTGCCCGGGGAATTTCTCCCGGAAAATCCTGCGCCCAATTGCCCCCCTGCTCAGCTGTTGCAGAGCGGCACAGGATCAAACATGCTGCCTGGCCCAGTGCATCACAGTTTTCCACGCGTTTTTGTGCCGGAGGCTTTAAAAAACGCAGAGTTTGTTTTTGTTAGACATGATGCACAACGCCCAGGGCTGAGACCGCCTTATGATGGACCGTTCAGGGTGCTGGAAAAAAATGAGAAGCATTTTTTGCTAGATTTGGGGGGCAGAAGGGAGCTAATTTGCATAAACAGACTCAAGCCCGCTTTTGTCCTGGCTGATGAACGAGTGCAGTTGGTGAAAGCCCTCCGCCGGGGCAGGCCGCCGAGAAGGCAGGCTCCAGAGCTCTCACAGAGATGTGCTAACAAATCTAATCCCCAGGTGCGAGGAGACGCTGCAGACGCAGCGAAGCCGGCCTACAGCAGATTCGGCAGGAAGCTCAGACTGATCTGACAGATTGATTGTTGGTTATGTGGTAATGTTTTTTATGTATGCATTTATGAGTGTTTGGGGGGGGGGGGTCATGTGGCACATATGTTTGGTTCATATTTCCCACAAGAGTGTGGCACATATGTCTGGTTCATATCTCCTACAAATGTATGGCTCATGTGGATTGTATGGCTTATGTGGATTGGGGCTTCACGTCTGGAGGAACAAGACAGGAGATGGCGAGGAGGTATGAGGTCGGGCCCCCGTCTCGGAGAAGAGGACCTGGGGGGTTTCCCGGTACACCAGAGAATAAGAGACAATGGTGAATCTTCAGAGACTTGCATTGTGATTGAATGTTTGCAGAAGCACCATGTGACTTGAGTTCTTAATCCCCTGGAGGTATAAGAGTGAGCTGTAACATTATTCTGCCTCTTCTTGTTTTTTGAGGATGTTGAAAGATTGTGTTCTTCATTAAAGCTGAACCTGAGAAATACACTCAAGTCTCGTCATTGAACACGTCTTCCACAGGAGCAAAGTTCGTATGGCCAGGCCTGCGCAAACAGGTGAAAGAGTGGGCTGCAGCCTGCGTAGCATGCCAAAGAGCCAAAGTACACAGATACACAAAGACCCCTTTGGAGCCGTTTCATATACCGGCTAAGAGGTTCGACCACGTTCACGTGGACCTCGTAGGCCCCCTCCCGCCATCGCAGGGGTTCACGCACCTTCTGACAGTGGTGGACCGCACCACACGCTGGCCAGAAGCAGTCCTGCTAGCGGCAACCACGTCTGCGGACGTGGCGCGCGCCTTTTTGACAACATGGGTGGCATGTTTTGGCATCCCTTCGGACATCACGTCCGATAGGGGCCCTCAGTTTGTTTCCGACCTTTGGTCCTCGATGGCCCGTAGTCTGGGTGTCGCAATTCATCGCACAACCGCGTACAACCCACAGGCCAATGGGTTATGCGAGTGTTTCCATAGGTCACTGAAAGCAGCGCTCAGGGCTTCGCCTACGGATGCAAATTGGGTAGACCAGTTGCTGTGGGTTCTGTTAGTGTTGCGTTCCACACCAAAAGAAGATTTGGAGGCTTCCCCGGCGAAGCTTGTTTTTTCTCAGCCACTGCGGCTCCCTGGGGAATTTTTACCAGATAATCCTACGCCGAACAACCATCTGTCTCAGCGTTCACAGCATAGCGCGGACACAGGCACGCTACCGGGCCCGGTCCACCACTGTTTTCCACGCACTTTTGTGCCAAAAACTTTGAAGAATGCGGCGTTCGATTTTGTCAGGCACAATGCCCACCGCCCCCCATTGCACCCACCCTACGATGGCCCGTTCAGAGTGCTGGAACCAGGGGACAAACATTTTTTGTTAGACTTGGGGGGTCGTCGGGAGAAAATATGTATAGACAGACTTAAACCCACCTTTGTGGTGGCGGACGAGCAAGTGATGTTGGCTCGGGCTCCTCGGCGTGGAAGACCCCCACTAAGAACTCCCCAGGTAAATGATTCATCAGAGCAGCCACACGGGCAAGTCGAATGTTCCCCCCCTCGCCATTGCCCACCCGCAGACAGACACACCCCCAGGAGCCCCCCACTGGCACAGCAGCGCCGCAGAGTCGAAGAACCCTCGTTACAGCAGATATGGGAGGAGACTGAAGCCAAAAGAACGTGAGGGTTGACACTCAGTCTGAGACTCTGGGGGGGGGGGGGGGAACCCACGCTGAGATAATGATCTCAGACTGGAAGCAGAGGGGAGGCAAATAGTCCCTCTGCCAGTAGAGCGTGGGGGATTAAACAGATGAGGACAATAGGTATTGTGATGGGAGAAGTTATGGTGATGCAGCAGGAAGGAGTAGCTGCGGGGACAGTAGGGGGTTGATGTGTTGAATGTATTGTGATGCAAGATCTCAGGCAGCAGGGGGAAGGAGTGGGGTGATATAAAAGGAGAGACCCTGGTGTATGAGAGGAATGCTTTTTCTGTGTATGAATGAAGTGAGAGAGTGAATAAAGTTCGTCTGCCGTGCAAGTCTGGTTTCTTTATTTGCACTCTCCACAACAATCTGATTCTGTGTTTATCTGCTGTGAATTTCCAGTTTGATAACGTCCCCCTGAAATGATTGAGTTTGGACAGACCATTAGTTACATAAGCATCCCTGCTTAGCCTGGTTGTTCATACATTAACTAATCAGACGGATACTCTTGGCTGCATTGGGGGAAGAGGGAGGAGCCGAGGAGCAACAGAACTGAGGCAGAGTGGGTTGGGGTAGCAGCAGAGAGAAAGAGGCAGAGAGGTGAGAAAGTAATACATATTTGGCAACTACACATTTATCTCTCGCCTCGACCGTTTTCAGAAAAATGTTTCACTTTTTACTTTTGAAGATATGGGCACAACTTTAACATCCAGAAGTGTCGTAAACAGACTAGCAGCCAGGACTTGCAGCTAGGAGTTGCAGCTACCAATCATGTACAAGCCCTGCAGGCCGCTAATTACAATATTCATAGATCCGCACATACTTAAGTTTGTGAAAGATTTAAAAGCTCTTTCCAAGCAATTCTAAGGCAATGTAAGTTTTTTTTTTTTTTTTTTTTGTGGGTAAAAAGCCACAATATATTATTTTGGGCAATACATACAGTGGTGTGAAAAAGTGTTTGCCCCCTTCCTGATTTCTCATTTTTTTGCATGTTTGTCACACTTAAATGTTTCAGATCATCAAACAAATTAAAATATTAGACAAAGATAACACAAGTAAACACAAAATGCAATTTTTAAGTGAAGGTGTTTATTATTAAGGGGGAAAAATATCCAAACCTACATGGCCCTGTGTGAAAAAGTGATTGCCCGCTAAACCTAATAACTGGTTGGGCCACCCTTAGCAGCAACAACTGCAACCAAACATTTGCAATAACTGACAATGAGTCTTTTACAGCACTGTGGAAGAATTTTGGCCCACTCATCTTTGCAGAATTGTTGTAGTTCAGCCACATTGGAGGATTTTCGAGCATGAACCACCTTTTTAAGGTCATGCCACAGCATCTCAATCAGATTCAGGTCAGGACTTTGACTAGGCCACTCCAAAGTCTTCATTTTGTTTTTCTTAAGCCATTCAGAGGTGGACTTGCTGGTGTGTTTTGGATCATTGCCTTGCTGCAGAACCCAAGTGTGCTTCAGTTTGAGGTCACAAATAGATGGCCGGACATTCTCCTTTAGGATTTTTTGGTGGACAGCAGAATTCATGGTTCCGTTTACCACAGCAAGTCTTCCAGGTCCTCAAGCAGCAAAACAGCCCCAGATCATCACACTACCACCACCATATTTTACTGTTGGTATGATGTTCCTTTTCTGAAATGCTGTGTTACTTTTACGCCGGATGTAATGGGACACACACCTTCCAAAAAGTTCAACTTTTGTCTCATCAGTCCACAGAGTATTTTCCCAAAAGTCTTGGGGATCATCAAGATGTTTTCTGGCAAAACTGAAATGAGCCTTTATGCTCTTTTTTGCTTAGCAGTGGTTTTCGCCTTGGAACTCTGCTATGCAGGCCATTTTTGCCTAGTCTCTTTCTTATTGTGGAGTCATGAACACTGACCTTAACTAAAGCAGGTGAGGCCTGCAGTTCTTTGGTTGTTGTGGGGTCTTTTGTGACCTCTTGGATGAGTCGTCATTGTGCTCTTGGGGTAATTTTGGTTGGCCAGTCACTCCTGGGAAGGTTCACCACTTTTCCATGTTTTCAACATTTGTGGATAATGACTGTGGATCCCTGTAGTCTCAGAGCTTTAGAAATTATTTTATAACCTTTTCCAGACTGATAGATCTCATTTACTTTGTTTCTTGTTACCTCCGCCAAGGAGGTTATGTTTTTACCGGCGTTTGTCTGTTTGTCTGTTTGTCTGTCTGTCTGTCTGTTACCAACATAACTCAAAAACTTATGAACGGATTTTAATGAAATTTTCAGGAAAGGTGTGTAATGGCACGGGGAACAGATGATTAGATTTTGGTGATGATCTGAGAGTGCATACCTCCACCAAGGGCTTTGTTTGTATTTGTGCTGCAGGATTACACAAAAACTACTGGATGGATTTGGATGAAATTTTCACCAAAGGTGGTTCTTGGGCTAGAGAGGAACCCATTATATTTTGGTGATGATCTGAGAATGCATACCTCAGCCAAGGCTCTTATCTTCTCACAGTGTGTTAGCAACAATACTCCAAAATTGATGGACAGACTTTGATGCAATTTTCACCACAAGTGGCTATAGGCCTACACACAAACCCATTACATTTTGGAGGTGATCCATGAGAAACGGAAGGAGCCTGCTCTATGAGTGCTTTTCTAGTTTGTTCCTGAATTTCTTTGGATCGCAGCTTGATGTCTAACTTTTGAGGATCTTTTGATCTACTTCACTTTGTCAGGCAGGTCCTTTTAAGTGATTTCTTGATTAAGAACAGGTGTAGCAGCAATGAGGCCTAGGTTTGGCAAGAGAAATTGAACTCAGCTTTCCAAACATGTGATAAACCACAGTTAGTTTATGTTTTAACAGGGGAGGGGGAATCACTTTTTCCCACACAGGGCCATGTAGGTTTGGATTTTTTTTACCCTTAATTCAAATTCAAATTCAAATTCAAATTCAAATTCAAATTCAAATTCAAATTCAAATTCAAATGTTTATTTCGAACTCAAGGTTCATAGTATATATAAATCATGTGTAAAAAAAATAAAAGTGTATAAAACGTCTAAAAATAAAAGTGTATAAAATTCAGCAATCACACGGCGCTCATTTAACAACAATAAAATACAGTAATGAACAGTAATGAACTTAATAATAAACACCTTCATTTAAAAACTACATTTTGTGTTTGCTTGTTATTTTTGTCTAATATTTAAATCTGTTTGATGGCCTGAAACATTTAAGTATGACAAACATACAAAAAACTGAGAAATCAGTAAGGGGGCAGACACTTTTTCACACCACTGTATTTGTTTTTGAGGTGGTTATAGAGCCACCGGACTGTATCTTTAAAGTGATGAGGTTGTGTTTTTTCAGAGTTTTTCCATTGTTAGCCACTCCAGATACCCATTTAGATGCCCAGAAGTACTGAAAAAGCACTGAAAATTTTCTTCATATGTTCCCTTTAAAACATTGCAAATAATCATATTATTTTAAACATATATATAATGTACTATTGTAAATCTAGACACTTTAACTACACATTTTATTGTGCAGAAATAAAAGTGAGTCCATGATTCACATTTGGAAAATTCAAAAAGCCTCATTTCACAGTTTTTGTCAGTCATGTTTACAGCCTCCTGGGGGGGCCAGTTTGATGCAAGCTGATGGATTGTCTGAAACAAAGCAAGCCAACACTTCTTATTTTTTGCTCTGACTTTCTTGCATTGTTTCTCCTAACACCTCCTGCTGAGAAAATCACAACACGGTCTGTTAATGCAGCATGATTCGCACGTCTTTACATGATTGTTTCTTGGGGGTAGTTCTTTTCTTCAGAAAACCTTTGAGCAGTGATTGCTAAAAAAAAAAAAGTAAGAAAGAAAGAAAAAAGGGCAAAAGGAGATAGTAATACAGTTTTGGTGCTTTTTGTGAAATTACAATTGTTGTGCCTTACTTTGTTCCCCAAGGTTTTACCTACATATTTTTAATGGTGTGGGAAAAAAAGTAGAATTTTTGTTCATAAGAAAGAATATTTTACTGGTTACAGTGATGTTTTTCTTAGTATATTGGGTTTTGAGTGGTGGCCTAGTTGATAGAGCAGATGCCCCACAACTAGGAGGTCGGGGGTTCAAGTCCCGGCCACGTCATACCAAAGACCATATGAAAATGGTACTTTCCTGCTGTAGTTATTTTTCTCTGTAAAAGTGTGTTCAAAATTGGACAGCTAGCACAAAACCATTATTTAAAGCTTAATAATAACAAGAGATAGACTATTCCTCAACTTATCTTTTTATTGAAGCATGCAGAGAGTAACACAGCTGCGGATCTTTGTCCTCAGCACAATCTGGCAGACGAAAGACCTCGAATAAGAGTTCATGGTTACATTTATCTTCTGGCTTCTTGGGCATTCCCAAAATAGCCTCCTACAATGGCTGCCTTCTGCTGAGCCGGTCAAAATCAGCTTCTTCATCAGGTGCTCATTGAACTGGTTAAAACCAGTTTCTTCATAAGTTGCTCTTACACCCTGCAGTGATTGGCTGGCTGCTGACAGATGTTTCCTGTTGTTCTAACACTGTCTCCTTTCACTTCCTATCGCAACCCCATGATCAACCCCATGACCCAGGGACATTTCTCTATATGTATGCAGAAAGCATTCTTCATTGCAAAAGCAGTTAGTGTGTGTGTGTAGCTAAAACCACTTCCTGTTATGTAGGCAGACGTGCAGTGCAAAGACTTTCATGCAGCAGAAAGCACATTATGTGACCCCTTTGTCTAACTAACACATTCTATCACAAATAAGCACATTGTGTGACCATATAACACTCTAGCTTATCTAAATATTTTTACCACAAATTCCTCTTTTGACTCCATTTTATGGAGTCAGCAATTAAGGCAGGCACATCATCAAGCAGGCCCTGGATACATTTTATGCATTGATTATGTCATGAGCAAAAAACCTTTTGGCAGTGTCATGTTCAGGGTCTTCACCCCGAGCATGACTTGTGGCTGTTGGGTTTAATTATTGATTATTAATTCCAGCTGATAGATTGAGCCTTGCTCTCCATCAGTCCCACAACCATGCCTCCTCCTCACCAGGCATCCACCAGTGGTATGGTTCACCACATACACACTCACACGCTCATGCACGCACACACACTCATGCATGAACGCACACATACACACACACTCACATTCACACTCATGCATGCACACACACACATTGTTCAATCAGCCACGCACTGGGTGGCCACACAGCTGTGTCCATTTGCCCTCATTCTGGGTTTGTGTATTTATAGGGTAGAAATGTGACCAGCTGTTGTGGCAACTTCACAATGTCAACCTTGGACATCTGGACTCGCTTCTGTTGGTTTACCCCTGGACTGAATCATGTTGTTCCCTGAGAGCCTTTCCACTCCGACACTGTTGTAAGTCTTCCCTGTGCCCTTTTTCTCTGCTCCTGCTTAATTGGAGCACCTTAGGCATTCCCGTAGACCAATCAAGTTTGTAGCCGGGTGTCTTTCCTTTGTGCTGTGACTGTATTTGGACTTTCTATACATACACTCATTGTAAATAAACACATTACTTACTCTGAGTTTTGGGCTCGCTGCGATTTCATATGTTCACTGTGCAGTTTGTGCAGGGAACATGACAGGCAGTATATATTTCATTAAGCAATCATGTTTATGCATTTCCTTTATTCAAAGATGCATATTTACAGGCAAAAATTCTCATGCCAGCCCCACTTCCTGGCGGCCTTTTCCCACAAGCTTTATTCAAACAATGGGTATAATGTTAAGCAAACAAAACATTCAAGTCAGAAGATTTTTCATATCTGGCTGTAATCGGGCCTTAAGACCTGCCATACAACAGAGACTGTAACCTTCTTATCTATTCTGACTACATGACCGCAAATAGCACAATATTTTAAAGATACCTGTAAGAAAACAAAGAAAAAGAAAGGCAAGGGGTGGGTTATAGACACACATCCCAGATACACAATGGTCATTGTCATGGAGGAGAGACCTGGACTCCTCTTGGGAGTGGACTTCAGCCATCATCCTTTGGGCTGGCTCCTTAGACAGTGTGGTGACTATACATCTTTCTATCAATGTTCTTAGGCATGGGATGCAGCAATAGCCCACCACAAGAATCACTGCTGTGAGATGACTATGATCAGAATTACTGAGCGTACCACACCTGCCCAACGTCCAAATATTGACAGCAACCATGCAGTAAAAGCATCAGACTCATACCCAGTATTTTGTCACCAGGTTCCAGTCGGTCGGCGTCTCCTTGCGTGTACTTGTTGAGAATTTCTGGAACCTGTTGAGAGCGCTTCAGATATTTTTCTTAGACTCTTGATGTACTGTGACAGTTCTACAGCTTGACTGTTTGTAGGAGTCAAAGGTGAATTTACAAATGGTCCTGGCATCTTTCTCCCTGTTAGCAGCTCATGGGGAGTCAGGCAGAGCGTTGTGTTGCGGGTAGATTGCAGTGCCATCAGCGCTAATGGCAGTGCATCAACCCATGTCATGCCTGCCCCCCATGCATTGAATGAATGAATGAATGAATGAATCTTTATTTCGGATAGATTAAAAGTAAAGATTAAAAAGAAACAGAATAATATAACAAAGGGGAAAAAAATCCAACAAGGTCAAATTAAACAATAACTCCTCTGATTATACAGTTCAACATAAGTTATCTGAAATGGGTGATGGCTGAAGCCGCAGCTTGTATTGCCCACCCATATTCCATCCAAGAATTCAAAAGAAAAACAAAACAAGAGCGATTACAATTCGGAACAAAGCTAAGACAAAATGTGACAAAAAAAAAACAAACAAAACAAAAACTAAGCAACAACACAACACAGACTGGATATGACAATCCTTATGTGATTTTACATGTCATCTTGTATATATGTTTGGAGTATTTCTTCCTTTAGTTTTTGTTTAAATTGTCCAAGTGTTGTACATGATTTTAATTCAGGTCCAAAATCGTTCCATAATCTTACTCCTTGCACTGAAACACAGTGTTGCTTGGTGGTAGTTCTCACTGAAGGTTTTTGAAATATACATGTTCCTCTGAAATGGTATTGTTTCTCCCTTACTTGGAACAACTTTTGGATATTTGCGGGCAGTGATAGATTCTTCACTTTAAACATTATTACTGCAGTTTTAAAGTCAACCAAATCTTTCAACTTGAGAGCTTTTAATTTAAGTAAAAGTGGGTTTGTTGGTTCCCTGTAAGCAGCTTTATTATTCTAATAGCTCTCTTCTGAAGCATAAAGACTGGATATATGTTTGTTTTATATGTATTTCCCCATACTTCAGTACAATATGTCATGCATAGGAGTATTAATGAATGATACAAAGTATATAATGTGGGTTGATTCAGCAAATATTTTGCTCTGTGTAGTATTGCGATTGATTTAGATATTTTACCTTTAATATAATTAATATGTGACTTCCAACACAGTTTATTATCAATTATTACTCCAAGAAATTTAGTTTCAGATACCCTTCCAATCTCTACACCATTTACACTGAGTTTAGATACTAAGTTGTTGTGATGGTTGTTAAAAACTATAAATTTTGTCTTACTTAAATTGAGCGTTAATTTGTTTGACTCAAACCACAGTTTAAGCTTTCCTAATTTCTTAGTGTATCCAAAAGTTGTTCCAAATTGCTTCCACTGCATAATAGATTAGTGTCATCAGCAAACAATATTAAATCCATTTTTTCCGAGACTTTACATATATCATTTATATACATATTGAATAACAATGGCCCCAAAACTGAACCCTGTGGGACTCCACAAGTAACCTTCAGTAACTGTGAGTTTTTGTTACCAACACATACATACTGATATCTATTCTTTAAGTAACTACTTAACCAGGACAGTGCTACCCCCCTAATACCACAATTTTGTAGTTTCTTTAATAATAAATTGTGATCCACTGAATCAAATGCTTTTTTAAGATCCACTAATACCCCAACTGAATACTCTTTATTTTCAATGGCAGTTGATATTTTTTCTATAAATTCCATTAGAGCAAATGCAGTTGTCCTCTTGTGTCTGAACCCATATTGCTGCTCACACAATAAATTATTCTTCATTTTATGAAGTTGTCAATACTCCCACAGAATATTTTTTCAAGTATCTTGGAAAATTGTGGCAATAGTGAAATTGGTCTATAGTTTGAAAGTTCCCCTCTGTCACCCGTCTTGTATATTGGAATTACTTTAGCTATTTTCATTGCATTGGGAAATATACCTGTTTGGAGAGACAGGTTACAAATATACGTCAGTGGTTTCACTAAGCATTCAATAATAGTTTTGACTAAGAGCATGTCAATACCATCACAGTCCGTAGATGTCTTACTTTTAAATGATTTAACAATCGTTAAATCGTTTATCTGAAATCGTTAATCGTTGTTAATTGTTTGGCTAGCATTCTTTTCAGTGTTCGGTTTGCTCTCTCCACTAGCCCTTGGGAGGATGGATGCACTACTGAACCAAACTTATGCCTTAAGCCTAAGGCACATTCAACTTCCTTCAAATGTTTATTTGCAAAATGTCTGCCATTGTCTGACCTAATCACTCTTGGAAAACCATGTCTGGGAATCACTTCCTCTGTCAGCCATTTAATCACTTCCTTTGCACTTTCTGTTTTACATGCTTTTGCCTCAACCCATCTTGAAAATGTATCCACACACCAACAGATATCAACCCCATGATCAACCCCATGACCCAGGGACATTTCTCTATATGTATGCAGAAAGCATTCTTCATTGCAAAAGCAGTTAGTGTGTGTGTGTGTGTGGCTAAAACCACTTCCTGTTATGTAGGCAGACATGCAGTGCAAAGACTTTCATGCAGCAGAAATGTGCTTTCTGCACATAATGTGCAGAATATGTAAATCTTTATGTAAATTTACAGAATATGTAAATCTAATATGTAAATCTTTCTGTCACAAATAAGCACATTGTGTGACCATATAACACTCTAACTTATCTAAATATTTCTATCACACTGCTTTCTAACTTGGTGTTCAGCGTAATAGAATGGGGGAAAGAGAAGTTGTTTGTGATGGCAGGGACCCCTCTGATTCTGCATGTGATTAACATTGTAGATATGAGAAATGTGTTTTTGTTCTACTCTACATGATTGGCTGTATGGGCTGAATGAAATAGAGGTGGCTTCTTCTTCTTTCTTCTGATAATAGCTACAATAGCTGTTGTCAGAGTGTGGGTTGGAGCCACGTCCTTGCCTTAAAAATCTGGAAATCTGGAGTCTCAGGGAGGTGTAGCAGCTGGTCACAGAAGGCTGAAGGTGATTTTGTCTTTCTGAGTCATTGGGATAATGCAGAGTTACAACCTGATTAGAAAGGCTTGATTGCTGACAGCCAGAAAGGAAGGGAGATAAAAAAAGACCGATCTGGACCCCGACCGGACCGTTTTTTTCAAGAAGACGGACTTCATCGCTTGGCTAGGGCCTCTAGATCCCCATCTCTTTTTCCCAGCAACAGCTCTGTCTTCACCCACTGCTCTTCTCCACACCAACGGCTGAGTCCAGCAGTTTGACTCTCCAATGACGGGCTCCTTCCCAATCAATGGCTGTACGCTCCACCAACGGTCATTTTCAACATCAGCAGTTTTCCCCATCAACAGTTCTCCTCAGCTAACATTCCAGGTGATGTTTTTTTCCCGCCAATCCTTCTTTTTCTGACCTTCAATAAAATTTAGTAGCTTTTCCAACATTTTCATTTGAAGACTATTAGGCCTGCAATGGTGGCAGTTTTTTTTTTAATGTATTTTAGTATTTTGAGACTTTTAGGAAAATAGGGCTAATGTGTGTGACTAATGTGTGTGAATGAGTGATTCCAATTTAAGACTGCTGTAAATATCTTTTAAATTTTGAAATCTCATTAAATCAGTTCAATTGACTTTAAAATTGCTGTTTTGTGTCTGTTTTAAGTTATTTTATTTTAAGTCATTCCATATAATTTAGTTAAATTGTGTCTTGCTGTAAATTATGTTTTTTTTTATCTTATTGGGAAAATATATACATCTTCATTGATTTATTTCTCAATAAGTGGAGGCATCGAGAATATTAAAGTCTAAATGTAAAGAACCCAGGGCCCCACCCACAGTACTACAATTTAATACTGGTTTATTACCTTTTAATTAAATAGCTACATGGGTTGGGTGCTACACAAATTTGGAGGAACCGCTGGGATATATTTTTTGTAATTTCAGACCTTGAATGGTGTTTTTTATTTATTTATTTTTTTTGCTCCTTATTCACAGGCAATAGATATGATTTATTTTATTTTCAACCCATTGCAAGCAAAATGAGCAGTCCTGGGGGCTGCACGGTGCACAGTGGTTTAGCACTGTGGCAGCATAGGTTTACCCTCGGCCGGGGGGCCGCGGGGATCATGAGATCGTGGGTTCGATCCCAGCCCCCGACCAACAGTGAGCTGTGTGGAGTTTGTATGTTCTCCCCGTGTTGCGCGGGTTTACTCCGGGATTTCTCCGGTTTCCTCCCGCACACCAAAAACATGTAGGTTTAGGGCGCTCGTGCACGCAGCGACCAGCAGCCGGTGGCTTGTCACCAGACTGCAAACCAAGTCTACCTACGGGTACAAATAAGTAACAAAAAAAAAAAAAAAAAAAAAGTCCTTTGAAATTTGAGTTGATTAATTGGTACATAGGACAAGGTGTTGAAATACCCCGTACCCTTATGCTATGTGGTGTACCTGAGAATGCAGAAACAGGGGAAATTGAAGAGACTGTTGAAACTGTAAAAACTGTTGGTAAAGTGAGGGTTTGAGGAAAATTTTTTGACAATAAACACCAGTCAATAAAAGTGTTACGCGAGTGTCGTGAAGTGATAAACCCCTCAAAAATCCCACCAGAGATAATATCTATTATGGGTGGAAGTTCATGGATAACAGTGGTGTCTGAGCCCAATTCTAATGATCCCAGTAATTTCTCAGAGAAATTCCTCAAATTTCTCCAGGAAGAGGGACAAACATTAGATGATGTTCACAGACTGTACACACCCAATGTACATGATAACTATAGTCCTGAGTCTATCATTCGTGCTGTTGGGGAGGTTTTATGTAAAAATTCAAAACAGCCAGAAAGTCATGCTTATAGGCATGACTTTCAGGACATTTTCAGGAGTATACCCCACTCCACTAGGAGAAGAAAATCTTGACAACTGGATTGAGCAGGCAAAAATCATGTCAGAAGAATGTGATTTTTCAGACCGAGAGAAGAGAAGTAGTAGAAAGTTTGAAAGGCCCTGCTCTCGAAATTATTCAGGCTGTATGCATGGCAACTCCAGATGCTTGCCATTTAGAATGCATTGAGGCTGTAGAAAGAACATTTCGAGGCTCAGAGTCTTGTGAAGACCTGTATTTGTCATTCAGGTTACTTAGACAGCAACCTGGTGAAAAATTGTCAGTTTTTGCACAGAATAGAGAGGTCCCTTAGTAAAGTAGTGCAGAGAGGTGATCTTCCTGCAAGTGCAGCAAACCAAGCGAGGGTTGAGCAACTTCTCAAAGGAGCTAGAGAATCAGACCTAATGCTACTCCAGTTGAAATTAAGGAGAAAGGAAATATGATCCACCTACTTTTCTTCTGTTACTAAAGGAGATCTGAGAATTAGAGGAACGTAAAGCAGCTAGACACAAGCTAAGTACACATGTTCCCCGTCAGCATATGCATGCAGTCCAAGCACACATTGAGAGAGAAATAGTTGTAATCCAGCAAAATGATTTCAAAGTAGAAGAAGGGAGTGACACAAATATGCAGCTTCAGCCAGTAGCCAATGTTCATTTCTTTACTGGGTTCAAGGCTAAAAAGAAACCGAAAAGTGAGTCAATTAATGAAATACAGTCACTCAAAAAGCAAGTGAAAGCTACAAGAACAAATTAGTGTTATGACTGTGCATCCATTGTATCTTTCACAAGAGATCTCCAACCAGTTTCCTAAACCCAAAGCCACTGCAAGTCACAAAAATGCTTCATTTAAAGCTCTGGTGACCAAAGATGCAGATAAATACTTCTGCTACAGATGTGGAGACAGTGGTCATATTGCATCAAGGTGCACAGCCCCAGAGAACACTCAGAAAGTTATTAAAAAAACTGATTTGCCAAGTACGAGGAGCCTCTGAAGGAACAAATGAAAGTCCGAAAACACTTCAGAAAATGAAGTTATTGGTAGAATCAACAAAATACAAACCTCTAATACTAACACAGGCATATCTGAAGGCTTAGTGGGTCCTTCATCAGTTTTACCATCAAAGCCCATGTGAAATGCCATGTGAAGCTCTTATAGATTCAGGCTCAAATGTGACTATAATCTTTGAAGACTGGTACAAAACGCACTTTCGCCATGTTCCCATTCAACCTATTGCATCTCTAGCAATTTGGGGATTAGCAGAAAGTGCATACCCCTACCGAGGCTATGTTATAGTGGAGATGGAATTCCCAGAAAACATGGCAGGAGTTAAAGGACCCATTAATGTTATTGGTCTCATTTGCTCACAGCCACAACATTGCCACCAAGTACCTGTTATTGTGGGAACAAATGTTTTTTTTATTCCACAGATTATGGGAACTTTCAAATGAAAATATTAACCAAGCTGAACTGTGCTCCATGAGAATACAGGCTGTGTATAAACAAATTCAAGCCAAAATTCAGTCAGAAAGAGTGAATGAAATTATTGGACATGTTAAGTGGCAAGATCCTGGTAACCTTTCAATGGTCCCAGGTGAGAGGCGTTATGTCACCTATAAAGTAGAACCACAAATGCCTTTGCCCAAAGAAATTGTTCTTGTATACAGTATAAACCTGCAATGCAGTCACTTCCTGGTGGTTTACTACTGCAGACTAGTGTACTCCCCAGCAATGAAATAGATGCTGATAATTTCACAATGCTACTGCAAAATTAGTCCCAAAAATCTGCGTCTATACCAGCTGGCATCGTTATTGCAGAAATGTATGCTGTTGAAACAGTTACTCTCCCACAGCCAAACAGCCATCCATCCGAGAGCTCAGATCTGGAGCTTTATGATTTTGGAGCCTCCCCAGTATTTGAACACTGTAAGAACAGACTACGTCAAAAGTTAGCTGAAAAGAAAAAGGTGTTCTCCTTACATGAGTGGGATGTAGGGTTAGCAGAAGGTGTGCATCATCACATAAAGCTAAATGACCCAAAACCATTCAGAGAGAGATCTCGAAGATTGGCACCTGCTGACATAGACGATGTGCGAAAACACATTCAGCAACTACTTACAGCTGGAATTGTGAAGGAGTCCCGCAGTCCATATGCATATCCTTTTGTAGTTGTTCATAAAAAGGACAGCAGCATAAGGATGTATATTGATTATCGAACACTTAACAGTCGTACCATTCCAGACCAGTATACCATGCCACGCATTGAGGATGCCTTTGATTGTCTCTCAGGCAGTAAGTGGTTTTCAGTGCTTGATCTTCGAAACGGTTATTACCAAATAGCCATGGCTGAGGAAGATAAAGAGAAAACAGCATTTATGTGCCCCCTTGGTTTTTACCAATTTGAGAGAATGCCGCAAGGTATGACTGGAGTACCAGCAACTTTTCAACGGCTCATGGAGAAAGCTGTTGGAGACATGCACCTTCTCCAAGTCATCGTCTATCTAGATGACATTACTGTATTTGGAAGAAGTCTTGAAGAGCATGAACACTGCCTACCGAAAGTTCTTGATAGACTGGAAGAAGTGAGTCTCAAAGTGTCCATCAACAAGTGTCCATTCTGTCAGCCCAGAGTCAAGTATGTAGGTCACATTGTGTGAGAGTCAGGAATTGCCACTGATCCAGAAAAAGTTGAAGCTGTGAAAAACTGGAAAAAGCCCACAGATCTAAAGTCACTGATGTCATTCTTTGGATTTTGTGGATATTATAGGAGATTCATTGCTAACTACTCCTACATTGTGCGTCCACTGACAGAACTCACAAAAGGCTATCCTCCTACTCAGCAGAAAAGGAGGTTAGAAAGTAGAGGTTCAGTCAATAGCTACTTCAAAACATCAGAGCCATTTGGAGATCGTTAGAATGAGAGCTGTAAAGGTGCATTCCATAAAATCATCAACTGTCTCATAAATGCTCCTGTGTTGGCTTTTGCTGACCCAACAAAACCATACATACTGCATGTTGATGCCAGCATGCATGGTTTAGGTGCTGTACTAAATCAAGAGTGTTCAGAAGGCCTTGGACCTGTTGCCTTCGCGAGTCGAAAGCTTTGCACCTCTGAACAGAGTTATCCTGTCCATCAGCTAGAATTCCTAGCATTAAAATGGGAAGTGGTGGACAAGTTTCACGACTACCTGTATGGAGCAAAGTTCACAGCAAGAACCAATAATAACCCTTTAACATATGTACTTACCTCCGCAAGACTGACTGCTACAGGCCATCGATGGCTAGCTGCCTTGGCCACCTATGACTTTAACATTCTGTATTGTCCTGGATGTCACAACATTGATGCAGACCTGCTGTCAATACAGAATTACAGGGGAGACACCCTGCCCTGGATGGATATTTCACATTCAGGCATTAAAGCGATTTGCAAGCAATCCTGTGCCCTTGAAATCCCTAATGCTCCAATTAGACTTGTGGACCAGTTAGGAGCATCGCCACCAGTGATCCCTGAGGTCTACGTATGTTAGTCCTGTAAGCCTTGGCACAAAACCAGTAGATCAGATGAGCCCCAAAGATCTAAAAACAGCTCAAGTTAGATCCAGTCATAGGATTGGTAAAATGGACTACTGAACCTCCTCTCCTGTGGAATCAGCTGCCAATCTGGATTCGGGAGTCAGACTCGATCTCTGTTTTTAAGAATAGGGCTAAAACCTACCTTTTTGATCTAGCCTACAATTAGGGAGGGATCATGTGTTTCTGAACCCTCCCTTAGTTATGCTGCTAATAGGTTTAGTCAGCCGGGGGACCTCCAGTAATGCATTGGGCCTCACTCCTTTCCTCACTCTCTATGAAATATTTTTTTTTTGCTGGTCATTAACATTTGTTTGTTCTCTCCCATAGATTGAGTCCCCATCGTGCTGTTTGCTCTCTACATGTCTGTTCTTTTCTTCTTCTCTATCCCCTCACCCCCCAGCCAGTCGCAGCAGATGACTGCCCCTCCCTGAACCTGGTTCTGCTGGAGGTTTCTTCCTGTTAAAAGGGAGTTTTTCCTCTCCACCATCGCCAAGTGCTTGCTCACAGGGGATCGCCTGATTGCTGGGGTCTTTCTGCAACTGTGGGGGTCCCCCCTACAGTTGATAGTGCTATGAGATGACTGTTGTTGTGAAATGGCGCTATATAAATAAAGTTGAATTGAAATTGAACAATCACCTGTTCATGATAAAAATGCATCTCATCATGTTAAGTCCTGATCAGAGAATGCACTAAACTACAGTCAGCAAATGGACTTCTGTACAGAGTGAGGAAAACACTGTCTGGTAAAGAAATTAAACAGCTGGTGTTACCAGAGCCATAACGACCCATTGTGATGAAATTCCTTCATGATGAGTGTGGGCATTTAGGAGTTGCAAAAACTTCTGAGCTGATCAAAAATAGGTTTTATTGGCCATGCATGATTGCTGAGATTGAAGAATACATCAGAAATTGTGGGAGATGTACACTACCGTTCAAAAGTTTGGGGTCACCCAGACAATTATTTTGTGTTTTCCATGAAAAGTCACACTTATTTACCACCATGAGTTGTAAAATGAATAGAAAATATAGTCAAGACATTGACAAGGTTAGAAATAATGATTTGTATTTGAAATAATAATTTTTTCCTTCAAACTTTGCTTTCGTCAAAGAATCCTCCATTTGCAGCAATTACAGAATTGCAGACCTAACATGATTGCACAAGGGTTTTCTAATCATCCATTAGCCTTCTGACACAATGAGCAAACACATTGTACCATTAGAACACTGGAGTGATAGTTGCTGGAAATGGGCCTCTATACACCTATCTAGATATTGCACCAAAAACCAGACATTTGCAGCTAGAATAGTCATTTACCACATTAGCAATGTATAGAGTGTATTTCTGATTAGTTTAAAGTTATCTTCATTGAAAAAAAAGTGCTTTTCTTTCAAAAATAGGGAAATTTCTAAGTGACCCCAAACTTTTGAACGGTAGTGTATTTCCAGGAAAACAATTCCACAGCAAGCAACCCCACTAAACCAAATAACGAGTAATGGTCCTTTGGATTTAGTCTGTATTGACTTCTTGCAGATTGAACCAGACTCCAAAGGAATCAGAAATGTCTTAGTTGTGACCAGCCATTTCACAAGGTATGCACAAGCTTTGCCTACCAAAGATCAAAAGGCCATAACAGTTGCTAAAATTTTGTGAGACAAATACTTTCTGCATAATGGATTACCAGCAAGAATATATTCACACCAAGGAAGAGATTTTGAGAGCCATTAAATTAAGGAACTTCTCTCCACGCTTGGGATTTGTAAATCCTGTACCTCTCCTTACCATCCCCAAGGTGACGCCCAACCAGAGTGTTTTAACCGAACGCTTCTACCAATGCTTGGTACCCTGGACACTGTAAAGAGAATTAACTGGAGCCAACATATCAGTCAGTTAGTACATGCCTACAACTGTACTAAAAATGAAGCTACAGGCTACTCCCCATACTTCCTAATGTTTGGGAGAAATGCTAGGTTACCAATTGACATTTGTTTTAGCGCCTCACCTGATGGAGAGAATGAATTATCTTATCAAGATTATGTAAACCAAATGAGACAAGATTTACAGAAAGCTTACAAATTGGCAACAGAGACAGCAGACAAAAGCCACAAGAACAAGTCCCGTTATGATTTACATGTGAAAGATCTGCCATTGGCAGAAGGTGACAGAGTTTTGCTAAGAAATATTGGTTTGACAGGCAAACAGACTACAAGATCGCTGGAGGTCTATGTCACAAATGGCTCTTGCGAGCCATTAATAAGAGCCAAGGGCCAACCAGTGAGTTTGCGTAGTTTATTAATAAAGGAAAGGAACAAAGGAAAAGAGCCTTGTGGGGCAAAACACAAATAATACAAGAGGTACACTTATGGATCACGACGAGGGAAGAGAGGAGGGCTGGAGCCGGGCGTAGGGACTCCAGCCTAATCCACAACAGAGGTAAGTGTGGATAGCGTGAGGTCGCAGCCCTGAGCAAACAAGGCTGCTCCCTTATATAGGGGTTAACAGCTCATCAGCTGATGAGTGGTAATTGGCCTCCAGCTGTCCCGTGGTACTTGGCTTCTGACAGCCGGAAGCACCGCTGAGACGCTGTCATAACAGAGGCCTGGCTGAGATGATGTATGGCCTGAGCGCGGACGACATCGGCGCTCAGACCATGACAGTCTACTCCATACGTCATAGTCAAAATGTTGTCCAACTTACCTTTCTATCGGGTTAACCTGAATATGGGAATGGAATTATTAAGACTATGCACAGAGATCATCTTTTACCTACTGGGTATCTTGTAAGGTTGCCTAAATCTTATGATGAGCCAGAACCTCTTACAAAGCCCCCTGTCACAAGGTTGCAACACAAAAAGAAAATGCCACAGACACTCTTAAACTCAACAAATAGTACAATGTGAAACAGACTCATCACAACCAGAGCTTGAGTTTGAACATGAAACTCCATCCATTGATGTGGAAGATGTCAGGAGACATCTTTCTAATCCAGTTCACGATTCTGAAAATGTTACAGATTCTGCCACTGAAAGTTCAGAGTCATCTGAAGGAGAATTAGAGCACAATGTAGCCAGTCCCTCTGAATCAGAACAGTTTCAGAAACTGCAGCTGAATCAGACCCGGACATTCCTGTGACTCCCAGAACTTCTGTAAAACAGAAAGAAGCACCACTGATTAGAAAGTCACAAAGACAAACAAAACTTGTTATTCGTCTAACATATGACCAACCTGGTAATCAGACTGAGGAGCCTGTAACCATAGTATATCAGGGCATGGTTATTCAGTTGAACCTAGGTGCACAGGGTAAAGATGTGAACCAGACCGTTCAAAGCCACAACTTTCCCAAGAAGCCGTCAAGCAAGACTAAAAAGAAACACCTATCCACTTTAAGAAAGAAAAACCTAGAGTCTGATAAGGACATCTGGGCTATTAGAAGGGGGAGGATGTAGTCCTGTCTATGAATATTTATAGACACAGCAGTGTTTGTTGTGTAAATATAATCTTTGTAAAGGGTTTAATTTAATTTAAACTGTGAAAACTGAAAATGGTTGTTTTATTTCTTTTTTTTCCTTTTTTTACACAATGGTCCCCTCCGGTATACAACTAGGAAAATACCGGTCGCTATGGAGGGTGAGAATATGTATGGGTACATAATCATACCATGTAGGATAACTAAGTAGACAGTTGTGCGGTTTCATTCCATGTAGCTACAATGCTCCGCACTGTGTGTGTTTATATATTTACATATTTATTCCTTCTAGCTACAATGCTCCACACTGTGTGTGTTTATATATATATATATATATATATATATATATATATATATATATATATATATATATTTATATATTTACTCTATCTAGCAACAATGCTCCACACTGTGTGTGTTTATATATTTACATATTTATTCCATCTAGCTACAATGCTCCGCACTGTGTTTATATATCTACATATTTATTCCATCTAGCTACAATGCTCTGCACTGTGAGTTTATATATTCATATATCTATTCCATCTAGCTACAATGCTCCACACTGTGTGTTTATATATCTACATATTATTCCATCTAGCTACAATGCTCCGTACTGTGTGTTTTTTTTATATATCTACATATTTATTCCATCTAGCTACAATGCTCCGCACTGTGTGTTTATATATTCACATATTCATTCCATCTAGCTACAATGCTCCGCACTGTGTGTTTATATATTCACATATTCATTCCATCTAGCTACAATACTCCGCACTGTGTTTATATACTCATATATCTATCCCATCTAGCTACAATGCTCTGCACTGTGTATATATATATATATATATATATATATATATATATATATATATATATATATATAGTATATATATATATGTACATATGTATACTTGCTGCTCTTGTTTTTTCTCTTGCCTTCTGAGTGTTGCTCTGAGTGTTGCTATCCCTGTGCTGTTGCAATCCTGGAATTTCCCCAATTGTGGGACTAATAAAGGCTTATCTTATCTTAAAAAAGCTGTTACTGTATTTTGCAATAATTTTCTAATGATTTTGAGTGATATATCTATACAAAAAGCTGTTGATAATTCATTTACGATGTAACCTGGTATTTTGATTGACAAGTGCTTTGGAATGTAAGTTTTGGGGAACTAATCAGTTTTTGTTCAGAAGGCAGATCGGCGGAGCAATTAATAACTGTTACAAGTTTGCACCTTAAAAGGCTGGAGTCTCATGGAGATGTAGCAGTTGGTCACAGAAGGCTGAAGGTGATTTTGTCTTTCTGTGTCATCAGGATAACGTAGAGTTACAACCTGATTAGAAAGGCTTGATTGCTCACAGCCAGAAAGGAAGGGAGATAAAAGAGACCGATCTGGACCCCGACCGGACCGTTTTTTTTCAAGAAGATGGATTTCACTGCTTGGCTAGGGCCCCAAGATCCCCATCTCTTTTTCCCAGCAATAGCTCTGTCATCACCCACTGCTGTTCTCTACATCAACGGCTTACTCCAGCGGCTTGACTGTCCAACGACGGGCTTGTTCCCCATCAACAGCTGTACTCTCCACCAATGGTCACTCTCAACATCAGTGGCTTTCCCCATCAACGGTTCTCCTCAGCTAACATTCCAGGTGATGTTTTCCCCTGCCGATCCTTCTTTTTCTGACCTTCAGTAAAACTGAGTAGTTACTCCACCATTTCCATTTGAAGACTATTAGGCCTACAACAGTGGGAGGTGTTTTTTTTTAAATTTATTTTAGTATTTTGAGACTTTTAGGAAAATAGGGCTGATGTTTGTGATTGATGTGTGTGAATGAGTGATTCCAATTTAAGACTGCTGTAAATATTTTTAAATGTTGAAATCTCACTAAATCAGTTCAAATGACTTTAAAATTGCTGTTTTGTGTCTGTTTTAAGTCATTCCATATAATTTAGTTAAATTGTGTCTTGCTGTAAATTACGGTTTTTTTTTTTTTTTATCTGATTGGGAAAATATATACATCTTCATTGATTTATTTCTCAATAAGTGGATTCACCGAAAATATTAAAGTCTAAATTTAAAGAACCCAGGACCCCACCCACAGTACTACAACTTTAATACTGGTTTATTACCTTTTAATTAAATAGCTACATGTGTGGGTGCTACAGTATTATCATGTTCTTGTTTTATACTTGTCAGATGGATTCCGTCATCTCCTGGGAGGACTCCCCTGACTCCTCAGCAGCAGCAGAGCGGGAACAAGGGCAAGTACCTTTTTATTTTCTAACATCATTTAATGAAAGGTCTTTCCATGTTCCCGGTGAGCGGGCTCAGCGGCAGCCACCTACCTCCACTGAGCTCTCTGTCCATGTCTCTGCTGATACCTCTGCTGCTGCTTCCATCCACCCATCCTTACCTCCATCCCCTGTGTTCACTTCTGTTTTTTCCAAGAGTTTGGCCATACTGGGGGTGGGGGTAGGAAGAGCCCACAGTTCCAAAGGACCCAGTGGTTTGCTGGATTGGGGCTATGGCATTGGTACCCCTTTGTGGGGGTAATGAGGGGGAGCAGGAGGAGCACCGGCAGGCTGTGCTCACCCAGAAGGAGCTTATGCTGGACTGCAAACCATGGCTACTTTGAGAGCATGTGTCCCAGCTGGCTTTGAAGCAGCTGGCATTGGAAGGCCCAGCTGCCCCAGCTCCAGTACCAGCTCCACGTTGCTTCCCAGCTCCAGTACCAGCTCCATGCTGCTCCCCCAGCTTCAGCACCAGCTCCACTCCGCTTCCCAGCTCCAGTACCAGTACTCCATTGGTCATCCTGTCTGCAGCTCTTCCTGAGTCTGCGACTCCAGTAGCTCATCCTGAGTTCATTACCCTGGTAGCAGGAGACCAGGGGCCTCTTGTACAGTGTACTTATGCACAAAAACATGGCATGCATCCTTTTCCATGGAAAATTTCAGATGTATCAAGAATGAAATGACCGTGGAAATATGTGTAGCCCCACGCCAACTTCATGGCTGGCGTACGTACATTTCTACTGTTATTGGTCTGTTGGCGACACTTAGAGGTGATGTTGGGAGACTGATAATGATGTGAAAATTATTGTACATATCAGAGACACATGATGTACAAACATCCAAGTGTGCACAATTGAAGTGGATATAAAAGCAAGCACAAAGAAGTGCAGAAAATGCTTCTAACAACAGAGGATTAGAGGATATTGCAAATCGCAGAGTGACAAGAGAACGGGTATTTTAGAGACAGAAGATTTTCTGGCTCAGGATGATAACTGGCTTGTGAGCTGGTTTAGGTTTCCACGGGCAGTCTTTGTGGAACGCACCTGTGTGCCCGCAAATATCACCCTGTCTTCAAGGCTTCACTACAACTCAGTAATCTGAGTAAGTGACCTTTTTTTTTTCCTGATTAAACTAGAGTTTGACAGCATTCTACCAAACCCCCAACTGCCTCTGTGTGTACAGTAGCTATGTCAATAAACACATGTGTAAAGTTTGAAATGCAACAGTCTCACGCATTCCCCGGCGCAGTTCATTCATTTACAATAGTGTGTATGCAATCCATGTAAGTTCTAAATAACTATAAACAATGAGATTTGCATTTTCGACATAAAATATGTACTTGCCAAGTCTAATATGATCTGCTTTCAACTGACAGGTGACCATGGCTGCCCACTCAATAGGTTAATATTGTCTTCTTTTTTATAACTGTTTTCCTTTATTCAACCAGCTGATAGACCCGGCTGGTCACAAATTGATTGATTGATTGATTGTTTAAAATAACATTGTATAAAAGATACAACATACATCTATAAACAATGGAATGGTGCAAGAAAGTGTGCACACTTATTTCCATTGTGGTCCCTAAAAGAGATCACAGCTGGTCTTGTACCTGCATCCTTTCACTTTGAAAGCTTGCACTATAACCACTGAGACACACTCCAAATTAAAGCAATCAGCTGACACTTCTGAGGACAACTGCAGATGTCATTCTAAATATCCATCCATCCATCCATCTTCTTCCACTTAATCCTTTTCGGGTGGCGGGGGGCTGGAGCCTATCCCAGTATCTTTTGGGTGAGAGGCAGGGTACACCCTGGACAGATCGCCAGTCCATCGCAGGGCCAACACAGAGAGACAGACAACCATTCACTCTCACAGTCATACATAAGGACAATTTAGAATCCCCAGTTTGATGCCAATTAACCTAAAGTGCATGTTTTTGGCATGTGGGAGGAAACCGGAGAAATCCCGGAGTAATCCCACGCAGACACAGGGAGAGCATGCAAACTCCACACAGATCACTGTTGGTCAGGGGCTGGGATCAAACCCAGGATCCCCCGGCCAAGGGTGAGTTGCTGTGCTGCCGCAGTGCTAACCACTCCAGAGTTATATAAACTTATCCTTCTTATCCCTGTCTGAATAAATGAAACAATGAACTAATCTTATAAGGCTGTGAGCAGACTATTGAATTACCTGTATCCAGCGCTAATGCCGGAGGACAGCATGCCAAACAAAATGTTTTTACGAGCCCCTGCCTCATTCAGGAGTGTCTCCATCTCACGTTCCATGAAATTCCATTAAATCCATTACAGTGATCCCTCACTTATCGCGGTTAATGGGGTCCAGAACCGACCGCGAAAAGTGAAAAACCGCGAAGTAGCGTCACCCCCCCCCATTTTTTACATACATTTTTTTTGCGTATATATAATATCAATAAGTGTATATTAACCCTATAAATGCATATGTTATCATTAGAACATTAAAGAATAGTTTGAAACATGTAAATAAAATATTAATAATATAAATAATATACATAAAATAATGTATAAATAATATAAATAATACGTACGTTCATTCTCTCACTCTCTCTCTCGACGGGAAGGCGTAGAGGCAGCAGGAGGAGGCGTAAAGGCAGCAGCGACGTCTCGGCCAATCAGCTTGCGAGATTCCCGAGCCGAGCCAACACGAGAACAAAATCTCTTAGGGGAGGGGATGCTGGCCAGCGAATCAGAGAGGTGGATTTTAAGTTGTGCCGGCTTTCTGTGTAGTCTCCCTGCCTTCTGCTAGCGCCCGGGCAACTTTTTTCTCAATTTTGAATTTTTGATGAATATTTTTGAAAAATCCGCGATGCACTGAGGGCGCAAAAGGTGAGGCGCGAAGTAGCGAGGGATCACTGTATTTTTGATCGTGGATACAGGAGAATCAAACGTGCTGGGCTTGTATTTATCTATTTGTATACCTATTTCATCTAATTGCATATTCAAATGGAGGCGTGTCAAGAGAGGAGTCCAGTATTTCCTCACGTGCGTTCAATTTCAAGCAGTTCGGTATGTACAAAGGAAATGTGCTTGGATTCCTGCTTACGGATGGTTTCATACATCTGGATAATCATTTTTTTTTTTTTTTTTTGCTTACGGCATTTTCTTGATTTAACCCTTTGAGTGTGTGAATTTGCATGCCCCTAGTGGCAGAGTGCGGCACTGCACCTGTCGTCTCACTCTGACATGATGGCTGCATTGGGGATTTGTACTGATTTGTACTGATTTGCCAGTTTCAAAAGGTGGCAGACATCCATTGGTGGACTCAATGGATGACACGTAATACACCAAAGAAGAAGAACTCCTCATTTCCTTTTTCTGTTTTTAGCATTTTAGCCCAGAAAGCTAATATTTCCACGATCGGTCACCGTCACTTTTATCAGCTTTGTATGTGGAAAATAGCCATGGGATACAAGCAAAATTTATGTGGGATAATCATAAGACTTTGTAGATGTGGTAGAGATTTTAAATGACCGACAGAACACAAAATAACAACCATGATGGGTGAAAATGCAGCGACCACGCCAGCCAGCCAGCCCCCTAGTTAAAAGTAAGTGAGGATTTTTTTTTGTGTTTTTTTTTTATATTGTACTGATTTCTTGTTCATATACTTTGAAGATAAGATGATGTGGCACCTCTGTACAAAAAATGGTGTCAAAAGACTGAACCATTCTTTGTGTAAATACGTCCAAAGTCCAGTTTTGACTGCGTTATGGAATTTAAAGAGGTGCCGTGACATTATGCAAATTAGATGTGTAAATTTATTCCTATCTGAAACTTTGGATCATATTTTGCATCTTTCTAATTGACAGTAAGACATTATCTCTACCACTTTCAAGTTATAGCCTTGGAAATCTGAACTATTTAATTGACAAAAAATATTTACCACTCTTGACCACTAGGGTTTATGTTGCAATTCGGCGACAAACACACTCAAAGAGTTAAACGTACGTCATCTTTCAGTAGGAAATCCACCCAAGTCTTTGTACATGAGGCCCCAGGAGTTAAGGCAAGTACCTTTTCCCTTACTTCCAGCCACCATTTTAGAAAAGACTTGCCTTGCTCCTGATGGGGGGACCCAAGCACAGATTCCACCAGCCGCTGGGTCCTTCCCACCAGTCTCTGCTGCTAATGACTGTGGTGCCAATTCACTGGCCTCATGTTCTCCTCCCTGGTTTGAGGTGGCCATGTTGAGGATGGAGCCACATGAGGACCATGCTCCACCTCAGCCACTTATTGTTCCAGAGGTCAGGGGACCTCCACCCATCATTCCAGAGGTCAGGGGACCTCCACCAGTCATTCTGGAGGTTGGGGGGGCTCCACCCATCATTTCAGCGGTTGGGGGGCCTCGACCCGTCATTCCAGAGGTTCAATCAATCAATCAATCAATGCATCAGATTCATATAGCGCTTTATCATAGACACTCAAAGACGCTTTACAGAAATTAAGGGTCATCCACCACCTGGATGGATGAAGCAGCCACAATACGGTGCCATCCCTTTTTAACCATTCACACACATTCACACCAAGGGCCACTTTAGAGTCTCCAATTAACCTAACCTGCATGTTTTTGGCATGTGGGAGGAAACCGGAGAAATCCCGGGGTAAACCCACGCATACACGGGGAGAACATGCAAACTCCACACAGATCACTGTTGGTTGGGGGCTGGGATCGAACCCAGGTTGATTAGTCCGCTCCACTCGTCGTCCAAGAGGTCAGGCAGCCTGCTCCAACCATCGTCCAAGAGGTTGGTGGACCTCCACCCATCTTCCCAGAGGTCGGGGGACCTCCACCTTTCGTCCCTGAGGTTGGTAGTCCTTCATCTGTTTTTCCAGAGGCCGAGCAGTCCGCTCCACCTGGGCCGTCTGAGCAGTCCACTTCACCTGCCATTCCAGAGGCCGTGGGGTCTCCACCTGCTGTTCCAGAAGCCAGGGGGATCTCCACCTGCTGTTTCAGAGGCCGGACGGTCTCTACGTGCTGTGTTTGAGGTCAGTGTGCCGCCGTTGCCTGCTTCTGAACTAAAAGCCCCAGTATTATTGCCTCCAGGACTGAAAGCCCCAGTATTATTGTCCCCAGAGCTGAAAGCACCAGTGTTATTGTCCCCAGAAACAAAAGCTCCTGTATTACCTCCAAAGCCAAAAGCTCCTGTGTTACCTCCAGAGACAGAAACTTCTATCTTCTCTCCAGAACTAGAAACTCCTGTGTTATTAGCCCCAGAGCAAGAGGCTCCTACTTTATTTTCTCCAGAGCAAGAGGCTCCTACGTCATTATCTCCTGAAGACAAAGGTTCTATATTGTCACCTCCTGAGTTTGATATTTCCATGTTATTATCCCCTTAGGTTAAGGCTCCTATGTTATCTCCTGTGCAAAGAATTCCTATGTTATTTCCTGAGTTTAAAATCCTTATGATGTTATCTCCAGGGCAAAGGACCTCTATGTTAGCTCCTGTGTTAAAGGCTCCTGAGCTCAGCACTTCTGTGGCACCGTGTTCATCTGTCTGGTGGCCCTTCAACTTTGGTAGGCCACCCAATGTGCCTTGTGCACCTGTCTGGTGGTCCTTGGACTTTGGCAGGTCACCCTGCCACTTGGTCCTTCCCGCCGGGGGACTACAGATGCAAATTAGCAGTATTGCTAAATCTGGCATACTTACATTTGTATTAATGTTCATTAGTATGTAATGTCCATTTCAAATAAACATTAAACTTAAACTAAACCCGATCCATCCTGTACTCCAACCCGGTGGACCATGGACTTGGACAGACCACCTTACCTGTTTTGGGGCTTTGGACTTTGTTTGAACCATGATCTGTACTTTTGTTTTGGACTCTGTGGGATGGGTAGGTAGGACTTTGTTTTGGCCCGCCTGGCCTTGTGCCCCCACCCTGGGAGGTTTTTTTTTGTTTGTTTGTTTGTTTGGTGGTGTTATTTTGTAGGGTTGTCTGGAAGCCACCTCTTAAGAAGGGAGTATTGTCAGAGTGTGGGTTGGGCCATGTCCTTGCTTTAAGGTTTGCATTTTGGGATTTTCTGTGCTTATTATTATTATTATTATTATTATCATTATTATTATTATTATTATTATTATTATTATTATTATTATTATTCAATGGATGGATGGATGGATGATTATTATTAGTAGTATTATCATGTTCTTGTTTTATGTATCCATGCTTTGTCTTTTGTTTCGGGTTTCGTAGCATTATTATTACTATTATTATTACTATTTTTTTTATTATCATCATCATCATCATCATCATCATCATCATGGTTACGTCTTGTAGTTTATTCCTGTCATCATTTTGGTTTGGACTTTTATTTTGACAGCGCCTTTTGTTTACTTCCGTTGTTCACCTAGCTTGCTTTGTGTTTTGTTAAGTTCCTGATTATCCACAGTTGCTGATGAATTAGTTAATTTCCTTTGCCCTATTTAAGGGACAGTGCCCCGTAGCTCGGGATGATGTCTTTATATGTCATTTGGCATGATGACACACTTCTGTTCCTGCCTGTCATGCCATGTCTGCTTAGTTGTTTTGTTGGTTCCTGTGTTCAGTTATTTTTGTGCCCTTGAGCCACGTCAGTGTGACCGGCTCTTAAAATAAATCTCTTAAAAACTCTGAGTCCAGCGTTTTGGTCCTAAATTCCACCCCAGAGGGGCTCAGTTGTGACAGTTGTAATCTTGAACTTGAGAAAATTTGATGTAATTGCTCCTTTAATATCAAATTTTTGTCACAGAACCATTTCAAGCAAGTAAAGAAGAGATGGTAACACATCTGACTCTTTGTCAAGCTCTATATTCTTTGTGGTTTGATTGACTGGAGTCTGTATATGCTGAAATACAAAGTTTTTCAAGGACATAAAGGAAGTACTTAATGAGTAAGCAGAGACAATGTGGTCCATAGATTGCTTCAATGAGAAGATGAATAATTAATTCATTTTTTCTCAATCCCATCTTCTGTCAGACATCCCAGTGGCATGCTGAGTCTTTATTATTTTGTCATTAATGACAACCCACAATCAATCACAAAGAGTTTTGTAACTCTGAGCCTCTTGATTACGGGCTGCTCATCTTCCCATCTGCAACAATGAGTAATTGCCTGAGATCTGCTTGGGGAGTTTCTAACAAATGAAGGTTAGTAAATGAGAGTGTTACAGGACAGTTTCTAAAAGTGATTTACAACAAGCTGATACTTGTGTTAGCAGACAATGTTTGCTTTTGGTCAGCACTGAGAAACAGGAAGCCCAGAGATTGTGTTGGTAGTGACATATGTTTAAGCGATTATCATCAGAGCTGCAGAGATGCAGGCTAAAAGGAGAAGGACTATGTGGAAGAGGCAAGAGAGGAAAGATTTTTCTAAAAAGGCTGGGAAGGACTGAAGGGAAGCTCTGATAAGACTTTTAAACATAAGTCTTTGCCAGGACTTGTATTGTGCTGAAAAGTGAATCATAATGGACAAGTAAAGATAAGCTAAGAAAATGTTCTGAAAATGTTCCATGTTCTGCAACAACATGGACAAATTATCAGTCTCGCCATTGTAGCGATTAGGAGTTTAACCACAGCTGAAACATCAGACTGGACAAATGCAACATTGATGCAATGCAGAAGATGGAAATATTAAAATCAGGAAGAAAAAAGAAATGCAATTTAAATTAAAAAAATCCTCCATGATTTAACTTATGTCTTTGTAGCTACTGGGAATAATTAATTTTAATAATGCAATCATCACAAATAATTTCTAAGATGTATCCTTTAGATTAGTGGCTCTAACCACCGGGTTGCACACTAGACCATTTATTGGTACTGGGTCACAGAGAGCTACAGTGAAATGATTGAGTGTCAGGACCAAATGGCAGAAATCACACCAAACACACAGAGACAGATGTAAGCTTTTGTATTTTTATTAAAACAGTCAGTGGCAATTCTAGATGTGGTCTGTGTTACATATGTAAATAGGGATTACAGTAGCAAGATGGCGGCCCAGGGAAATACCGGGAATAGAGGGGGTTGGTGCTTCATCCTTCCGGGGGTGACGTTGGCCGGAGTATAAGGGCCGCGGCGGGGAGGAGCACTTCCTCTTTTGTTGTGGACTACTGGATAGGGCGCTGGGTGCTTCTGTGAGTGTTCAACACTGTTCTATAATAAAGTCTTGTTAAACCATATTACGGCCTTGCCTCCTTGGTGGTCATTATGGACACAATTGGCGACGAGGTGAAAGCAGTGGTGGAGCGTGGGAAGACTGTGCTTTGACCGTTTCTGGAGGCCCCGAGCAAGCCTTCCGTTCCCTGGCCCATATGGTTCTCTGCTTTTGAGAACTATCTGGTGGCCATGGACCTCGAAGAACGTGAGGAGGGCCAAGCGAGGACTGTGTTGGGGCACATGCTGGGAAATGAAGGCCAAAATATCCTTAGAATGGTGGGGGTGCCGCTAGCATAGATGGAGTAGCAGAGCTAATGGTGTGCTACTTTCGCACACCAGAAGGTGTCATCATGCAGCGCATAAGGTTGAGGCAGCGCCTCCAGCAGGTCGGGGAGTCAGTGGCTGACTTTGTGGTAGATCTGCAGAAACTGGCAGCTGAGTGCGAGTTTGGGAGTCTCCTGGAGGAGATGATTCAAGACCAGCTGGCAGTAGGTGTATGTGTACCATCGATTCACTCACACCTGCTGACTTTTCCAGGAGGACTTTTGTTGGACACCGCAACTCGAATGGCACAGCAGGAAGAGGCAGCCGAGGGAACAGCGAGGGACCTTGTTGGAGGGATGTCCTGGGTCATGGCTGGTCCTCAATGGGGAGCGCCGATAGCGGATCCTGTTACTGAAGACGATGTTGAAGAAAAGGAGTATACCTCTGTCATCAGTATCAGGTACTCCCCGGGCACGCCGCATTGTTACGGCTGTGGGTCCGCTCAGCACAAATACAGGTCCAGAGAATTTGCAGCGAGGGGCAAGCACTGCGGCAGATGTGGCTTGGTGCACCATTTCGCGCGATCCTGCCGTAATTTTGAACTGTGGGAGCGGGGTCAGACAGTGATCCCCACCACATCGGCTCCTACGATCATCCACGTGGTGTCACCGAAGTCAGATGGAAGGATTTATTGTATGGTGAAGTTGGACGGTATGGAGGTTTCGTTGTTGGTCGACACGGGAGCTGTGGCTACAGTGATCAACTGGCAGACAATGAGGAGCCTGTTTCCCCGATACCGTGTCCAAATGACGTCCACCCCATTCTACGGGTATGGGCAGAACAGAATTGCTGTGGTGGGACATCTGGCGTTGGTAGCAGAGTACAAGTCGAGGAGCATGACGGATGTGAAGGTGGCAGTGTCGTCATGCAGAGGGAATGTCATGCAGTGCGACTTGTTCTACAGACTCAGGTTTTCCATCATGAGTGACACCAGTGAGGAGTGGTCTTGTGGTGGTCTGTGGAGCCGACCCCTGCCAATGATAGGGAATGATGGAGCAGTGTGAGACCCCAAATGGGAGGACCTGAGGGACAGCAGCAGCCAGGACAGTTGAGTAGAACCTCCCCAGGTTGGGCCGGATGTCAGGACCCAAGTGGCCCTTGGTGTGGGAGCTGGGTGGCACGGTGAGACCCCTGGGTTGGAGGGTGGTACCATGACTGTAGCGCAGAAGAGTTTCGGGGTTGGATTGACGTGCACGCGGCCAAGACGCAGAAGGCGGAGGACAGTGAAAAGCGCCTCGGACCGGGGTAGAGGCGGGTCTAGTTCCAGGAGGGAGGGCTTCCCATGGGCCGTGGATCCGCTTGGACCTAGAGCTTCTCTGAGTGTCGGTGGCACGGCTCGCCCCAGGTTGGGAGTTCAGTCAAGGAGGAGCCATGAGCGGCATGGGCACTCATCTGTGGAGAGACGACAAAGGGTGGAAGTGGCCCGAGAGGACAATGGCGATGAAGATCTGTCAGACAATAGGTGGCGGCGTCCCGTCGAGCTGCGCTGGGTTCAGAGGAAGAGAAGGAGACACAGCTCGTCCCCGGACTGGAAGAAGCGGATAAGGTCCGGCCAGGCACCACGGAATTGGAGTCCTGGGAAGGAGGGAGTCTAACCACTGAGTAATTGTATGACCACATGTCTGGGGGTTTAAGGTGTCATTTGGGGGCGGCGGGCCATAGTGTAGTGTAGATGGTTTTAGCTACTGGTAGTGGCAGATTTGGTTTTACATTATTATTGTTTTCTGTTTATTTTGGAAGGTATTCCCCACCACGAGTTATGTGTATTTGCATGTCCTGTGAGGGCGGGAGTGTTAGGAGATGGGCCGCCAGTAAGGAGAGTTTTAGGTAAAATACTGTTTTTGTCACGAGCCGAGCTGGTTTGGCTTTCCCCGGCTCAGTCTTGATCTCTTTGGGGGTTCTGATTTACTGGTTATGTGCATTTTTTGTGTATTTGTACAATACTTCCACATCCATAGCCACTGCCTGACCGGCAGCTGTTAGTCAGCATTGTGACATACTTTCTCCGACACTACTGACAGTTTGTCAGTCCGGCCACACCCCCTCGCTCTCCCTTGACTCCATCAGCTGTTTCCTACCCCAGTAATCATCTTCCCTGCGTCTCGCCCAGGTGTTCCTTATTCGCTGCATCAGCGGCGTTTGTTCATAAGCAGCTCATTGCTGGACAAACGTCGCTGGTTCATTGTATGCGTTGGATGGCTTTGCTCCGCCATCTAGCCGTCATGCCACTAAGGACTGTATCCGTGTGTGCTCGTTGTTATCGCTGAAACTACTCGGACCGCCCCTGCACTGTGAGTAACTGCCTGTGTTCTGTTCGCTGCTGTTCTCCTCCAGTGTGTGTGTTGGGCGTCCTAGAGGACTTTAAGTGTATCCGAGCTGTCTTGCGTCTGTATGTGTAGTTTCATGTTAATAAATGTGTGTGTGGTGTAACCCAGCGCTTAAATCCATTCGTCCTTTTTCTCCTTCTCCGTGCGCTGTAAAGAAGCGCACGGAGAGTTTATGACAGTTTTTTTTTTCTAGTTTGGATGTATATATTGTTCTGGGATTATTTTATTGTTTTGAGAACACGGTCATTTTTTGTTTCTGGACTGTAAATTTAAGGCGGCAGAGTGGCCCGCCTGGTCATGTAGGGGGCGCCGGTAGCCTACTCGGCCTCCTGAGCTTTTGTTGTTTCAATGAATAGGTTTGGTTTATGATTTCTGTATATACTGTTTTTCCTGTTCGAGTGTGATTCAGGTGATACATTTGGGTGGACTATTTGTGTGCCTGCATTTTTCCAAGGGGGAGGGGAATGTTACATATGTAAATAGGGATTACAGTAGCAAGATGGCTGCCCAGGGAGATACCGGCAATAGTGGGGGTTGGCGCGCCATCTTTCCGGGGGTGACGTCAGCCGGAGTATAAGGGCCGTGACGGGGAGGAGCACTTCCTCTTTCATTGTGGACTACTGGATAGGGCGCTGGGTGCTTCTGTGAGTGTTCAACACTGTTCTATAATAAAGTCTTGTTAAACCGTATTACGGCCTTGCCTCCTTGGTGGTCATTATAGACACAACAGTCTGACCTAAAGAGGAGAAGAAGGCAGAATGCGAGTATGTGACTGAAGAGAGACTGGTAGATTTTTACTGATTGAATCTTACCGTTTGGTGAGTAGATAGATAGATAGATAGATAGATAGATAGATAGATAGATAGATAGATAGATAGATGTAAGGATTCCTGTCTGCTCTGTTGGATGTTTTTCTCTCCCTGCTGATTGGTGTCCTCTTTGCAGCCCTGATCATCACCTGTTGCTAATTAGAGGAGTCCTTTATAAGGGAGACTCTCCCACCACTCTTTCTGGTCGCATTTAATTCTGCACCCGTCTGTATCTTTGTTCTGCCTAAAATTACTGCATGCAGTCTTGTCTGTCATGTTTGACGTCTGTTTGCCCTAGACCCTACCACCAGCCTGCTGCCTCTGTGCCTCTGCTCGTCTGTTACCCTTCTGCTGTGTATTGACCCCTCGCCTGTCTTTGGACTGTGGATTTGGATCTTGGACTTGGATTTGGACTTTCCTGGATTTATGCACATCATCACTCCCCCACAAGTAAGTCGACTTACCACCGTGTATATATCACATCTCCCTGCACCATCCTCTCAGCATTCAGGCCTGGCGAGCCTGTCACCAGCACCTTCCCACAGCACCTCAGCACTCTCACCATGGCAACCAGCTTCTCAGTCTGGCGACTCCTCACCCTGTTCCGACAGTTTCTCCGGATGTCCCTGTAAGCATAATCAGTATTACATTCTCCCTGTTTTCCAACCAGTGTCATTCATTGTCACCTGTACTCTCCCCATACAGGGTTGCCAGATTCTCAGTGTACATGTTCATCACATCACTCACACAATTATTGTAATAAAGATTATTGTCACACACTTACCAGTTTCATCTGTGTTGCTCTTGGGTCTAAGTTTGAAAACCGTGATAGATAGATAGACAGACAGACAGACAGACAGACAGACAGCTAGATAGATAGATAGATAGATAGATAGATAGATAGATAGATAGATAGATACCAAACTGGCAAATTACAGTGTAACAGCAGCATGACACAGACAACCCAACCAACAGAAACACATACAACATAATAGAAAAGGAGTTACCTAGGGAAGTAAAGTAAAAATGCTTAGATAACTTTATATACAAAATAGGCTACTACTAGGTTAAATAGATGATGATCCTTATGAGTCTATGGATAGTACTGACTGTACAAAGAAGGATTACAAGGCGCAGGGTGAAATATGAGGTACCAATTACAGTGGTGTGAAAAAGTGTTTGCCCCCTTCCTGATTTCTCTTTTTTTTTTCTGTTTGTCACACTTAAATGTTTCAGATCAAATTTAAATATTAGACAAAGATAACACAAGTAAACACAAAATGCAGTTTTTAAAATGAAGGTGTTTATTATTAAGAGTAAAAACAAAATCAAAACCTACGTGGCCCCATGTGAAAAAGTTATTGCCCCCCCCCTTCCCCATTAAAACACAAATTAACTGTGGTTTATCACGTCTTTGGAAAGCGGAGTTCAATTTCTCTAGCCACACCCAGGCCTGATTACTGTCACACCTGTTCTCAATCAAGAAATCATTTCAAAAGGACCTGCCTGACAAAGTGAAGTAGACCAAAAGAGCCTCAAAAGCTAGACATCATGCTGCGATCCAAAGAAATTTAGGAACAAATGAGAAACAAAGTAATAGAGCTCTATCAGTCTGGAAAAGGCTATAAAGCCATTTCTCAAGCTTTGGGACTCCAGCAAACCACAGTGAGAGCCATTATCCATGAATGGCGAAAACATGGAAGAGTAGTGACTCTTCCCAGGAGTGGTCGGCCCACCAAAATTACCCCAAGAGAGCAGTGGCGACTCATCCAAGAGGTGACAAAGACCCTTGATGATCCCCAAGATTTGGGGAAAAATACTGTGCAGACTGATGAGACAAAAATTGAACTTTTTGAAGGTGTGTGTCCCATTACATCCGGCATAAAAGTAACAGCATTTCAGAAAAGGAACATCATACCAACAGGAAAATATGGTGGTGGTAGTGTGATGGTCTGGGGCTGTTTTGCTGCATCAGGACCTGGAAGACTTGTTGTGGTAAATGAAACCATAAATTCTGTTGTCTACCAAAAAATCCTAAAGGAGAATGTCCGGCCATCTGTTTGTGACCTCAAGCTGAAGCACACTTGGGTTCTGCAGCAGGATAATGATCCAAAACACACCATCAAGTCCACCTCTGAATGGCTTAAGAAAAACAATACGAAAACTTTGGAGTGGCCTAATCAAAGTCCTGACCTGAATCCAATTGGGATGCTGTGGCATGACCTTAAAAAGGCGGTTCACGCTCGAAAACCCTCCAATGTGGCTGAATTACAACAATTCTGCAAAGATGAGTGGGCCAAAATTCCTCCATAGTGCTGTAAAAGACCAGTTATCAAAAACTCTTGATTGCAGTTGCTGCTGCTAAGGGTGGCCCAACCAGTTATTAGGTTTAAGGGGCAATCACTTTTTCTCTCATGGCCGTGTAGGTTTTTTTTCCCCTTAATAATAAACACCTTAATTTAAAAATTGCATTTTGTGTTTACTTGTGTTATCTTTGTCTAATATTTAAATTTGTTTGATGATCTGAAACATTTACAGACGTGGACAAAATTCTTGGTACCCCTCTGTTAATGAAAGAAAAACCCACAATGGTCACAGAAATAACTTGAATCTGACAAAAGTGGTAATAAATAAAAATTCTACAAAAATAAACCAATGAAAATCAGACAATGCTTTTGAATTGTGGTTCAACAGAATTATTTTAAAAAACAAACTCATGAAACAGGCCTGGACAAAAATGATGGTACCTTTAACTTAATATTTTGTTGCACAACCTTTTGAGGCAATCACTGCAATCAAACGATTTCTGTAACTGTCAATGAGACTTCTGCACCTCTCAGCAGGTATTTTGGCCCACTCCTCATGAGCAAACTGCTCCTCCAGTTGCCTCAGGTTTGAAGGGTGCCTTCTCCAGACGGCATGTTTCAGCAACTTCCACAGATGTTCAATAGGATTTAGATCAGGGCTCATAGAAGGCCACTTTAGAATAGTCCAATGTTTCACTTTTAGCCATTCTTGGGTGTTTTTAGCTGTGTGTTTTGGGTCATTATCCTGTTGCAAGACCCATGACCTGCGACTGAGACCAAGCTGTCTGACACTGGGCAGCACATTTCTCTCTAGAATACCTTAATAGTCTTGAGATTTCATTGTACCCTACACAGATTCAAGACACCCTGTGCCAGATGCAGTAAAGCAGCCCCAGAACATAACAAAACCTCCTCCATGTTTCACAGTAGGGACAGTGTTCTTTTCTTGGTATGCTTCATTTTTGCATCTGTGAACATAGAGCTGATGTGCCTTGCCAAAAAGTTGCAGTTTTGTCTTGTCTGTCCATAGGACATTCTCCCAGAGGCTTTGTGGCTTGTCAACATGCAGTATGGCAGATTCCAGTCTGGCTTTTTTATGATTTGTTTTCAACAGTGGTGTCCTCCTTGGTCGTCTCCCATGAAGTCCACTTTGGCTCAAACAACGACGGATGGTGCAATCTGACACTGATGTACCTTGACCTTGGAGTTCACCATGAATGTGTTTAGAGGTTGCTCTGGGCTCTTTTGTTACCATTCATATTATCCATCTCCTCCTGCAGCCACGTCCAGGGAGGTTGGCTACAGTCCCGTGGATCTTAAATTTCTGAATAATACTGTATGTGGAAGTGTAGTCACAGGAACATCAAGCTGCTTGGAGATGGTCTTATAGCCTTTACCTTTAACATGCTTGTCTATAATTTTCTTTCTAATCTCCTGAGACAACTCTCTCCTTTGCTTCCTCTGGTCCATGTTTAGTGTGGTTACACACCATGTCACCAAACAGCACAGTGACTACTTGTCACCCTTTAAATAGGCCAACTGACTGATTACAAGTTTGTAGACACCTGCGATGTTAATTAGAGGACACATCTTGGTTGAGCATGCCCCTATGGTCACATTATTACCTCCGCCAAGGATGTAATGTTTTTACCGGGGTTTGTCTGTTTGTCTGTCTGTCTGTCTGTTACCAACATAACTCAAAAAGTTATGAACGGATTTTGACGAAATTTTCAGGAAAGGTGTGTAATGGCACGGGGAACAGATGATTAGATTTTGGTGATGATCTGAGAGTGCATACCTCCACCAAGGGCTTTGTTTGTATTTGTGCAGCAGGATTACACAAAAACTACTGGATGGATTTGGATGAAATTTTCACCAGAGGTGGTTCTTCACCTAGAGAGGAACCCGTTACATTCTGGTGATGATCTGAGTGTGCATACCTCCACCAAGGGCTTTGTTTGTATTTGTGCAGCAGGATTACACAAAAACTACTGGATGAATTTGGATGAAATTTTCACCAGAGGTGGTTCTTGGGCTAGAGAGGAATCCATTATATTTTGGTGATGATCTGACAATGCATACCTCAGCCAAGGCTCTTATCTTCTCACAGTGTGTCAGCAACAGTACTCCAAAACTGATGGACAGACTTTGATGCAATTTTCACCACAAGTGGCTATAGGCCTACACACAAACCCATTACATTTTGGGGGTGAATCATGAGAAATTGAAGGAGCCTTGGCGGAGGGATGCACTCTATGAGTGCTTTTCTAGTTTTCAATCTTTTCTAGGGGTACAATCATTTTTGTCCAGGCCTGTTTCATGAGTTTGTTTTTTCAAATAATTCTGTTGAACCACAATTCAAAAGCATTGTCTGATTTTCGTTGGTTAATGTTCATGGACTTTTTATTTATTACCACTTTTGTCAGATTCAAGTTATTTCTGTGACCATTGTGGGTTTTTCTTTCATTAACAGAGGGGTATCAACAATTTTGTCCACGTCTGTACGTGTGACAAACATACAAAAAAATGAGAAATCGGGAAGGGGGCAAACACTTTTTCACACCACTGTATACTCTAAGGTGCAGTGTGGCAGCATTGTTATTTCCGGAATTCAGCATTAGAGTGAGTTATTGTACAGTGAAATGGCATGTGGCAGAAAAGATTTCGTTTACCTAGCCGTTCTGCAGTGAAGCTGTAGCAGTCTGCTGGAGAAAGTGCTCAGCTTTCTGTCCAGTGTGTGGTGGTGGAGGTGATCAGGATTGTTTTTGATTGATTGCAGTTTGTTCAGTGTCCTCCTCTCTACCACAGATTCAAAGGTCTCTGGCCTGAGACCAATCACAAAGACAGCCTTCTTGATAATCTTGTCAAGTCTAATGGTGTTGCTGGTTCTGATTCTGCTACCCCCAACAGACAGCAACAAAGAAGATGGCATTGGCAACAACGGCCAGTAGAAAAGCCCCACCATCTTGTTGCACATGTTGAAGCATCTCAGCTTCCTTAGAAAGTAGAGGGTAGAGTAGAGGGTGTACTTCAAGGAGCTGATACGGAGAATCAGCAGTAGGTTTGTGGAGGAGGTGAGTATACAGGTGCATCTCAATGAATTAGAATGATCATCAGAAAGTTAATGTATTCTGTAATTCAATTCAAAACATTAAACTCATATTATATAGAGTCATTACAAACAGAGGGTTATATTCGAAATGATTGTTCCCTTGGCAGTCCCACAAGCTGATTGCCTTCATGCCACACCACACTGATGCAGTAATTCATGCAAAAGGAGCCCTGACCAAGTATTGAGTGTGTACATGGACACATTTTTCTGTAGGCCAAAATTTCTATTAAAAATATTTTTTTCTTATTGGTCTTATATAATATTTGAATTTTCTGAGAAACTGAATTTTGGGTTTTCATTACCTGTAAACCATAATCATTAAAATTAACCTCTTGCACTCCGGGATACCGCGGGCTGTCACGTCTCTGTGTCCTAGTGCGTCCTAGTGCGTCTCAGTGCGCACTGAAAAAAAAAAGCTGCATTTCTGTTCTTCCAGTACAGACAGCCGCGAACAGAAAGCCAAAGGAGTGTTTTGATTGGTTTAGATTTGATTGACCTCTCATTCAACTAATAAGAGCCTTGAATTGGGTTTCTGAAACCTTGAAGAACCAATGACTGAAAACCTAGCAAGAAGGACCCACCTACCAACGACTGCAAATACAACGAGCCAATTGAAGCAGAGAAGTTCGACGATTGAAAGCATGCGTCCCCTGCGTAAAATCTGTTTTGTGTAAGCCGCTGTGTGTAACGGTAGCGTTCACCAGTCTTTTTTTATTACTACTGTTCACATTTGTTTTGAAAAATCGTTCGCCAAAACCGCAATCATGGAATCATGGTTTAACCGGGTCGCGTGACCAGAACCACGAGTCGTAACAAGCGGACCAGCGTCATGTTTGTCTGACAATGAGGAACAGATGTTCGCCAATGACACTACTGTTGTGGACAGGTAACTGTTATAAGCTAAATTATTCTTTATCACTGAAAATAGTCATAAAAATTACTTTTGACCGATCGGTAATTACAACGGTGCGTCATCACCACATGACGGACCGTTTTTTTGTGCGCCGAGCTCCTCTGTAGTGGGGGGTGGGGGGTGGGGAGTTGTTATCCTCTACATTGCAGATATTTTAGTATAATTTTTATTGCACTGTAGGTTATTTTTTCTTGTAAAAAAAGGCCACACATTTTTTACATGGCATGCTTCTTTGTGTGTGGGGGGCTTGTTTGTTCATTCATTCATTCATGAATGAATAAACAACTCCCCCCCACACACACACACAGCCCTGAGTGTCACCTTTTCATTAGAGCCCAAGATCAAGCTTCTATGTTGAATCATTCAAAAGTTATAGACGTTTTTCCAAACTGTGCCATTTGGCACAATTTGGCACAGTTCAAAAACGCCTGGGAACAACCTGAGAAAAAAGTTGTGTAATATATTCATTTTTTGTGGTATTGTTACAAAATTTTGACCTCAGCTTGATAACACTTGGTTCTACATTTCTGTTGCATTTTCCAGCCAGTATCTGACAGCTGTGTGTTATTTGCATGCATTTGTATCTAAAAAAAACCTCCCAGGCAAACTTTATTTTCTTCAAGTTCAGTATGTTTAGATGACTGTTACTCAGTGGCAGGAGCACTTAGAGAGATTATGACTGTTTTGCCAAAAAATTCAGAGTGTTTTCTTTTAAATGAGACCAACCCCATGAAGATGCTGCAAAGGGTTGAAGAACAGCTTTTGATTTACTTTGGGTACGTTATTTTTAGGCGTTTTTAGGGAAATTGACCAGAGTGCAAGGGGTTAAAGTAAAAAAAAAACAACACTTGAAATACAGTATATCACTCTGTGTGTAATGAATCTATACCAGGGATGGCAGACTGGCAACCTGCCCCTTCATCCACTGTGGCCCGCCAGTATATTTCCAGAAATCAGTTATTTATATCATGTTTGCCATATTTGGAACTGCATTATTAAATGCAATAATAGAGTCTGCCAGCAGAGGGAGCGCTAATTGAAACCAAGGTGCCATTCTGTGTGCACCTAGGTTTCAAGGACAGAGCAAGAGTGAGGGAGCCACAGAAGGAGAGCACTGGCTGAGAACGTGTTTTTAAGGTATGTTGCCTGCTAAGACCACATTAATAGGCTGTAAACAGGGGTAAATGTACAAAGTAGGCTGCTTTTAAACAAGAATAAATACTACTGTGGAGCTGCAGCATTGATTCTTGTTTGGCAGGTGAAGCCTGATGGAGCTCGGAGGCTTTTCTTCCAATTGTCCAGAAAAAGATTCAAATCTTTTAGGCTTCTTTCTAAAGACCACAACTGAAGCACTGACAGTTTCAATTCCATGTTAGCAGTAAAAGTTCAGAGACTGTGGTCCTTGTAATCTGCTGATTTTTTTGGTTTATTTATACCAGTGGTTCTTAAACTTTTTTTTTATTACCCATTTTGGGGAGCCATTAATAAGCCCTCAGCTGAGATCCATCCATCCCCCATCCATCCATCTTTACCGGAAAAGCGGTAGAAGATGGATGGATGGATGGATACCCACAGCTGTTTCTCTGCCTCTCCACACCCACAATGAATCCAAGAGCAAGCTAAGCCTCATCATATTTCCTTTTCTTCTTGGCTTTTTTTTTTGTTAAATATTGTCCAGAATTTCTTTTTGCTCATCATTTTGATGGAGAGAGTTTTAAAAATTAGGTCATGATATAATTTTATCCATCCTGTGATAGGTAGTCTGACCAGAGTGGTTGAAAAACTGGCAGAAGACAGAGTTTTCTCAAAATAAGTCTTTATTGACAACAGTGGAGGTGCAAAAACATATTTAAAAAAAGTGTACCTGAACTCAAAAGAGCAAAAATAAGGCCACATGCACCCTCCTACACTGACCAATCCAGCATACCTAATATATTAAAATCAGCCCCTTAAATACCTTCTGGCCTCTCTACAAAATGGCTGCTTCTGGACCTTCTCATTCATGCAGGTAAGTAAGGTACTTTTAGCAGCAACAAAAATGTGTATAATGGTTGCACTATTTCACCATCACCATTACTAACATTAAGTATTATAATAACTCAAACCTAGAAAGCCATACAGATAATCATTGAAGAAAATCAAATAATACATTTTAATTACATACTACATTTTAATTACATAATACATTTTAATTAAACTAAATAGACCCCTCAAAGATGGTCTCTTCCAATGACATTACTAATGATGTCAGAAAACTATAAATACAGGAAATGAACCCGCAATTTCTTTTTTTTTTTTTTTTAGATTATTTCTCCAGCTTTGGAGAATACTCTCTCAGAGCACAGAGGATGCAGGTGTGCAAAGGAAGACTTCTGCAAATTTGTACAGTGTCGGATAGACAAGTTTCTGTCTCTCCCAGTACATTCACCTCTGTCCTTATTGTCACGCAAGGCACAATAGTGCCTCAGCATAATGATGTGTTATTGTTGTATCCAAGCTCTCTGAAACACAACAGACACTTCACCGCAAAAAAAAATAAAAAATTATAAGACTGGCCCAGCTGGGACTTGAACCCCAGCATTCCAGCTGCAGAACAGATGCTTTACCTCTAAGCTACTAGTCATAGCTAGGTGAGGCTTTCTTGAAGACTTGAGACCTTTCATCAAAATTGTTCATATAGAAGAAGCGTCATTTGCTCTAGTAGGCCATGTAGTTGACAAAACTTATACAACATACAGATTTTTGCATGGGCATCACTGGTTTATTGTGTATTTTTTCCATTTCAAATGTGCTGTCTTTTAAGAAATATCAATGATCATAAGGGAAAAAAAATAAAACTGGGGTGACTCCAGTGAATGTGTTACTTAGTGTGCTTGTACTACTTATCCATTTTTATTAAGAAATAATAACTTTTCAACAGTCTTATACTGTCTTTGCCAGTATATTCACCACTACCCTTATTCTCATGCAGGGCACAATAGCAATAGTGCCTCAGCATAGTGATGCGTAATAATGATCCAAGCTCTTGGGAACCCAACAGACACTTCACCTTGCAAATAAAAATAAAGTTACAAGAATACTCTACCTGGGACTTGAACCCAAGTCTCACAGTTAAAGAGCAGATGCTTTACCACTACACCATCACTGTAACAATTTTGTTGAAAAATACATCAGTGGAAGAAATGCGCTCAGAGAAGATGGTGGCTCCATCTGAAAATTGGCAGTGACAAATCCCTTACACAGTCAAACAGTGACAACACAAAACATGAGGGACGGGACTTTCCATTGTGCATCACTGCTCACTTTATTTCATTTTGCGTGCAAACTCATGAACGGCTTACTGACTCAGCCATGTGGTATGGCCGGAGGCTAATGACATCAATACATATGTCAGCAATACATGCCTCGAAACGCACTTTGCCAAATATTTCCTGGACAAGCTCGGAGCACCCTCGAAGCTCCAGAGCCTGCCGACCCATCAGTACAATAAACTATAATAAAACCCATTACTTGTGTTATTTTAAAGATATTAATATATGAACGGTAATCAAATTTAAAGGAAAATAAAAACAAACCTGGGATAGTTAAGTATCTGCGAATTACAGAACAAAATATGTATTGGATAAAAACAAACAAGTATGTAAACCTAGTTTATGAAAGACGTTAACTAGTGACAAATTGTGTGCTCTCACGTACTTTGTCACACATACATCCATCCATCCTCTGCTGCTTAATCTTTTTCAGGTCCGGGGGGGGGGGGACTGGAGCCTATCCTAGCATCTTTGGGCGAGAGCTGGACAGATCGCCAGTCCATTGAGGGCAGATGTAATTTTATCAATAACTTTAATTCTATTATGATAAAACACTGAGTAGCTTTTATTTGTGACCCGTGCTGGTAAAATGAGTTGGAATGTGCACCACATCATTACGAGATACAGGCACGAGAAGTCATAAATCATGACTCTTTCTTTGTTTGCTAGCGGCAAGTCCTGGGAAAACCCCCGTGAGCGCCTGGTATCATTGTAAAGCTTAGAAATCATACTTTCTAAAAATACATATGTTTTGGCAGAAGATGTAAGTCCCGACCGATCGAATGCAAGTTTTAAACCTAGCCAAAATATAAACAAATTGGCTTTTTCCGGGTCCGTTGTTGTGCACTTCCTACAAATAAAATATCATTTTGAAGGTCTTTCAATACAAAATATGGAAAAAATGTTACCTCAGTTTTGATAATTTCCTCAAAGTGACTCATTTTGCCAGCACGGATCACATTTTCATTTGCGTTTTCAGTTTTAACTGTGAAACTTTTGACTTTCCAGAAATAATACCCCCCTTTCCCCACAGAAGGTTTACATGTACTAAATCTGGCCCTTGGGAAGTAGTTTTGTGGCCCTCACTACCACCAAAGTTGCCCATCCCTGATCTATATATGAGTTTAACTTTTTGAATTAAATATCTGAAATAAATTAACTTTTGGATGATATTCTTATTTATTTATTTATTATTATTAATTAATGATAGTTGGTGTTTGTTGGTAAACGCTGGCAAAAGTTCTGTTCTTTGAAAATTTTCAGCATGCTGAAAATTTGCCGACATTTGGAAATACACATTGGTAAAAGTTGTGCTTAGTTTGTAAAAGTTCTTGAGCACTGGGCTAAGTTATGCTAAGTTTTCCTAAGGTGGTCTAAGTTAAAGCTGGGTGCCCACTGTAGCGTTTGGACTGACTTTTACAGACGATTTGAAAAATCAGAGAAATTAGTCCAAACGTCTGTGAAATTATGTTCGTGAGCAGGTTTTTTTAATCCAGCCCACACCAACTTTTACGAACTTTTACAGACTTTTGCTAGCATTTGCCAGTGTTGCATTCAGCATTGGCAAACCTTTGCCAACTTAGGCTAGTGTATGTGTAGCTGTTGCCAACTTAAGTTAACTTAAGCAAACAAATACACAGTGTAGGTCAGCTGACATCAGCGTCAAGCGAGGCTCATATAAAGATCAGCGTTTGTGGAGGCTTCCTGCCATTCTGGACCTGCTTTTGGAGTGAACAAATCTCCCTTGGGCATACATTTCCGTATTTATTTTCGTTTTATATCCCTATGTAGTTACTTCTGCATACCCTTTTCCCCTGTTCATTCATTCATTCATTCCTCTGAAAAATAATACAATAACTAAACTCCAACACGAAGTCCGTAGTATTAGATTCATTCATTTGTCTGTGGTTTTACGGCATCTCTCCTCACGCATGTTCCCTAGATGGGGGTGCGTTCAGGCAGGTGGACATTTTCCAACACAATCTCGGCACTTTATACACGTGGTCATTACCGAGACTCGAGGAGACGTTCGCCGTCAGGCCGGAGGAGACAGGTTAATGAACAATGTGGGAAAACTCGCAGGTGAGTGTTTTTTTTTTTATCACACTGTTTTTTGCTGATGTGTTCTGTATACTGTATACTAAGTGTAAACATGGAAGTGAGCGCAGTGCAGCGCCGCATTTGATTGGTCAGACTGATGATGTACATGTTTGTGCGCTACTCAGAGACAAATTTGATTGGCTTAATTGGCGGAAGTTGACGACAGTTGGCCAAAATTGCAGAGAAGTTGCGATGATTGGACAAAATTTAAAATTATGTAGGATCCGCTAAATTCGTGGAAATTGGTAGAATCGCAACATTGTGAAATCCTGGAGGGACTGCTTAGTTGTAACCATCTCGCTGCAGAGAAACAACCTCAGTGTGCCCACTGATGGTGAGTTTTTTTAATCATACACTTTGTTTTTATGCCAGTGCGCATATCCTTACATTTTTGACAAACAGAAGTCATCAGTTAACAATAACGCCAATTGACAAATGTATCTGCATGTAAGATTCCAGCATGTAAGATTCAGTTTGGTGAGTGGAGTCCAGTGATTTATGTTAAATGGGAACCTGTGCCAATCCCAAACCCAGATAAATAGGGAGGGTTGCGTCAGGAAGGGCATCCAGTGTAAAAATCCTTGGCAAATCGACATGCGGATCATCGTGTTATCAGGTGATGATACACTGTGGCAGCCAAAAGAAGAAAGAAAAAAATAATTAGGTGTATGCTAAAAGGTAAAGACGGTAAAGATGGTAAAAGTAGTTCCCCCGCAAGAAGCAAGGTGCTTTCAAATGAGTTTTTTGCAAGCTACAATTAATTATTAACTTTGGAAATTATTAAACTCTAAGTGCATCTTGTGTTTATACAATAAAGGCAAAAGTTGCATTTTTGGCAATATAAAGTATTTTAAAACACAGTTTAAATATAAATGCTATCCTGCTCTCAGCATGGCCCTTGTCAAAAATAATTGCTTTTTGCGTGAATGCAAATGTGATTTTATTAAACTTTCCCAGAAACTTACTTAAAAAATGAACAGCCTAATTGATTTAAAACATTATCAACAGCACACACATGCACACATACGCAAATATCTGTAAATAGTATGACAAGCATGCCCATTATGCATAAACAATACATTCATTAATGCAGCAATGTGAGGCATTTTAATCACTATGATTGATGAGTGTTTAATGTTTATATCTTTGCCATACTGAAATGTGTTGTTCATGAGATGGACTATGGACTGACAGCAGTGAATGTGCTGCTGAATCCCAAATGTTATAATGATGATTAATTAGTAAAATGTCTTTGTGACACTTTCAGGTGAAGTGGCAGTACACAGATAGTCAGTATAATTGAATATCTATACCCCTCCGTGGATTGCCACCTTATCATGGTCTAATGATCCCAGGAGCTTGATGGGGGCATCTTGCCCCTGGTAGGGTTTCCCAAGGAAAACTGATCCTGGGTGAAGGGCCAGACCAAGAGCAGTCCAATGGATCCCTATGAAAAAAGTTCCAGCAAAGATCCAGTGTACCCAAAAGATGCATGTGGGTCCACCCTCTAGTGGGCTCACTACCTGGAGGAGTGATCATGGTGCTACTGTATGTGAACTGGGCAGCAGTCTTGACTACTCTGCTTGGACTGCTGCCCCATGACCCAGACCCCTGACCAAGTAGTAGAGGATGGATGGATGGATGATGTATATGGTATTATGGTCTAGGAGGCTGTATTGTTTTGCAATGGTTACTACCTCATAACTAAATATTTCCGTTTTGAGCCTTCTAGTTGATCAGTACCTTTCGTTATGGAGTTTGCATGCTCCATTGTACCTGTGTAAGTTTAGTCCAGGTGTTTTGATTTCCTTCCTCAGTCCAAATACATACTTGTCTGGTTAATTGGTAATTATAAATTGGCTGTAGGTGGGGAGGAGAATGTGCAGTTGTCTTTTCCTCTATGCTGGCCCTGCAGTGGACTGGGGATCTGTCCATGGTGTATCCTGCTACTCCACTGAAGTCAGCTTGGCCAGCAGTCAAGAAAATAAATGGATGGTTTGTTTTGGGTGGGAAATTGTTAGATCTAGAAATAAGGGAGTCGGAGGCGAGACTACATGCAACATGGAACTCTCCTTTATTACACAGAACCAATGGTTTATATACAAAGGGGTTGTGCCAACCTCACGCCACCCTAGGGGCGGGCACTGCCGCACATACGCACACACACACATCCAACTTTTCCTCCCCCCTTAGAAAAATGGGAAACACACACCATTAAAACCACCCAAATTTAAAATCCAAATCACACTCTAAGAACCAGGGAATTAACACATTGTAATATAACAAACCTGTCACATTCACACAAAATAATTCAACATGGACCTTGTCTCTATAAAACTTATGAAATTATCCCATATTTATCAGTCACTCACGCACATGCACATCAGCAAACAATATATATACAAAACACACTTTATCAAATATGTACAGATATGTACACAAATAAAATATACTCAGGTAACCCCAATGTCCCTGGGCAACCATCACTTTTTAATTAGCCACAGAGGGCCTGGGCACCCCCACGGCATATGTGCCCGCAGCCTTTTCCTCCCTCCAGGGTCGATGGCCCCCTCCCTCCTCCCTAGCAAAGATGTCTTTAATTGGAGGTCCAGGGCAGCCCCATGGCTTCTGGTCATCCGGCCGTCATCTGCCCCCATGATCAAAGTCCCTCTTCTTGGCAAAAATGTCTGTAAAAGCTTCTTCCTACTCGGCTCGCTGTGCCGTCCTGTGCACCGTTTCTCTGTGTCCGACGAGCCACTCCTGACTGCCTCATGCACCGCTGTCATGGCTCAAGACACTGTGGCCTCCAGTGGCCACACCACGGAGAGAAGTGAAGTCTGTTCGGCAGTGTTATCCGCTGTCTCGGGCGCCTCGCCGTACTGTCCAGCATCCTCGTCCCAGGCACATGGAGCTCCAGCACTGAGGCACTGCCCGGCCTCCATGGTGCACGGCTGCTGTTGCTCATTCCCGGAGTCCTCCGTTGCCTCGATACTCACAGTCTCGGTCTCCCGCTGCTCAACTTTCAACAGTGGGGTTGGTTCCTGCTGTTTCTCCTCTCTGCTGTCTTCACACACTGTGGCGTCCGAACCGTCAGAGCTGTGGTCCCACATCAGACTGGGCTCCACAGCTGGCCCGCTGTCTTCAGCGACCGGGAACATTTCCACAACCTGTCCCTGCCCCTCCTCTTAGCAGCTCTCTCCTGGAGAGCACGGAGCGGGCGCTCCGGTATCGGTGCTTTGCTGTGTTGTCAACGTACCCAGCTGTGGCTGCTGTCCCTCGGGGCCCTCGGTGACACTCCCATCGGTGCTATCCTCCGACTCGGGCATCTCGTCTCTGTTCTTGGTACCCTCCTTCAGGACGCACCGCTGTGTTATTACCATACTCGGGTGCGGCTACTGTCCCTCTGGGCTCTCAGCGCCGCTCCCGTTGGTTCCACCATCAGTTTCTGGCTGTTCTCCCTCTGGGTTCTCAGCACCGCTCTCGTCGGCCATACTCCCCGACACGGACGCCACTTCGCTGCTGTCGACACCCTCGGTGCAGGTGTCCCGCTGTGTCGTCTCCGCATCCTGCGGTTGTTGCTCTTCCCAGGGTTCTTCAGCCCGCATGGTCTCACCCTCCTGTTGTGTAGCCTCCACAACCGGCTGCTGCTGCCGCTCACATAGCATGCAAGCCTCTGCTCTCGGAGGGAGATCACACACGGTCGGCCCAACACTAGCTTTAGCCAGTATCTTGCGTATGGCTCCCGTCTCCCAGTGCTCCAACAATTCCAGCAGTTCTTCCAGCGATGGCGGCTCCCCAGCCGACAACAACATCTTACACAACCAAATATCATTGGTGCCATGGGCCAACTTAGCCAGCACCATGCCGTCCTCAATCCCACACTTCCTAGCTAGTTTACGAAGCCTCGACAAAAACATCTTATGGGACTTGCCCGTCCACTGTTTAAGTCTGAAAAACTTGAACCTGTTCTTGGAGCGAGTGTACGAGTCTCTGCACACGTTACTCATTTTTAAAATAATTCCAATTTATCTCGTCGCCAAATGTTAGATCTAGAAATAAGGGAGTCGGAGGCGAGACTACATGCAACATGGAACTCTCCTTTATTACACAGAATACAGTTTAAAGGTTTATATACAAAGGGGTTGTGCCAACCTCACGCCACCCTAGGAGCGGGCATTGCCACACATACGCACACACACATATCCAACAGAAACGTGCACAAGTTTGCACAGAGCCTGATGGATGCTGTTTTTGGTGGGGGAATAATAATAATGCATCGGTTTTATATAGCGCTTTATCATATATACTCAAAGACGCTTTTCAATTAGGTACATTATTCATTCACTCCAGACAGACAATGGTAGTGGCGAGCTACTCCTGCAGCCACAGCTGCCCTGGGGCAGGCTGATGGAAACTTGGCAGCCAATCTGCGCCAACGGCCTTTCCAGCCACCACCGAACATTTTATACATTTATACACATTCATACCCAGTGTTATGGGCACTGGAGGCAATGTGGGTGAAGTGTCTTGCCCAGGGACACAACGGCAGGATATCTGGGGAGAGCGGGATTCAAACCGCCAACCATCGGGTTATTAGACGACCTGCTCTACCTCCTGAGCCACTGCCGCCCCGCAATAAGAACTTTGCCACATCTGTGTGACTGAAAATGTTGCAAGGCATTAGCAAAAACAATCCGAAAAATGCATTTAAACAAATATTCATACAGTTTATATACATTATGATTGATAGCTACAAAACAGTGGACATATAAGCATAATAATGTGAGGTTTTATGCATCAACTGCCCAGCTCAAGTGTCTCTTGTCAATTGTGGCTTTGCTGGATAATAGACTTCACCTTCTTCAATACTAGAGGCAAAGAAAAATGTCTGACACTGTGATGATACTAAGTAGAATGAAAGCAGGGGAGGGAACTGTGAAGTATCAGTCTGGCTTTCACCACAAAGCTGGTGACTCAGCACTGGCCAGCAGTGGATTTCAATAAATCAAAAAGCTAACTGGACTCACAGGGGTGGCCATGGCTGAGTGTTTCATTACAGTGGGGTAAATCAGCAAAGAGCTGAGTGACAGCTTGGAGAGGGGCCAGGGAATAATCTACACACATTTGAGGTTGTAAGCAACTTTACGGCAGATTCCCCACTTTGCTTGTTTTCCCACAATGCATCAATGTTTCTCTTTGACGTCCTCACTGTGAAACCTGCTTAAGACTAACCATCCACAACAGGTTGGCAGGTACAAGATGGTTCAGTTTGCAGTGTTGAACTTTGAATAATGTCACTACACAGTGCAAGTAACAATTTAATCACAGAGGCATTTGTACTTAATTTTGTATTCAAGAGAGACTGACTCTTTAAAGGTCCCATACTGTGCATTTTCTAGGGTTTAATTTTAAGCTTTCACATCTTCAGTGGCACATACGTATACTGTATGTTGTTTTAAAGCTCATCAAAAAGCTGTCCGTAAAGTCCAAAACAGTCAGTTCTTATTTACCCATTAATAATAACAAGCCTCTAATCCAGGGGTGGGCAGGGAGGGTTATTCCACTGCAGGTTTTCTGCTCCACCCAGTCTCTTCAGCAAGTGTTTGCTCTGATCAGCTTTAAGGACTGCTAACCATTCAGTATACCTACTGAAGAGACTAGATAGAACAGAAAACCTGTAGTGGAATAGCCCTCTATGGTGCATGATTGTCCACCCCTGCAATCTGATTGGGATAAGGTTTTCTGAGTGGTTCAATCAAAAGTAAGGAGACAGTCAGGGTGAGCCTGTGTTGTGAACTTGGATAACTAAGGGCAGGTCTGTGACATTATAAAACTCAGCAAGTCCAATTCATTTGTTTCTTTAAGAGCTTAACTATATAAAGACAGTGTGTTTTGCTTTAAGTATTTTGATATAATAATGGTATACATGTGACCCATAGCTATATTTTACACGGTTGAAACCTACAAAAGCACCATTTTGCACAACACCACCTATAAATTTAACAGCATTTAATTTAATTGCATTGAATTCATGAACTGATAATTAAAGGTCTTCAAAAGTGATCTTAGTCTTTTATGCTAATTACAGACAGTAAAAAGCTGTCTCTGTTGTCATGCAGTCCATAATTACATTTCTCCTGTCTACAATGTTAATCATATGTAGAATCAGAGGGGTCACTGCCATGTATCACCATAAACAACCTCTCCTTCCCCCATTCTATTACACCGAGCTAGAAGGCAGGAAGTACCATTTTTATATGGTCTTTGGTATGCTACAGCCAGGACTTGAACCCTCAACCTCCTGGCTGTGGGGCAGATGCTCTGTCAAATGGGCCACCACTCTGGCTATGGTGTAATTAGTTACATTTAATCAAGTTCCTGAACCCAGTTATCTTTTCACCAAAATGTATTTTACTTTACTGAGAACCCAGGTAACACCTATGTGCAAAAAACAGTGGGACTGCATTTTACTTTATTTGGGAATAAACACTGGTTATATTGTGATGATGTGACAGACCAATATGTAATGTTAACCCCTGGGTTCCAATTTATAAAATCATTCTTTTCTGAGGAGAAATTGTTTGACCCAAAAGTCTGGTCATGAATTGTTTTTCTTCACCCAAGATCAGAGCTGTGAAACTCTACGCCATCAGGCCATAAAGTGGATAAGTTAATCCCTGCTCAAGACCTGGAGTCATTTTCCCCCCTCTGATCCATTTACCAAAGGAATCTGAAAATGATAGGTTTACGATGATGTTCCACAGACCCTGCCACACCAAGGCTCCTCACTTAAACTCAAAAGTCCAACATTGCCCTCTAAAGGATAACACAGGAATATTTCTCTCTCTGAAGTTAAACTCTGAATTGTGAACAATGAATTAACTCATATCCTTCTCCGCAAACAGTATCCGCGATTGAAGATATGGTGGTGCCCTGCGATGGACAATTATGATTTGATATGTGTTGCTTTATTTTTAGGAAGAATTAATTTCTGCATGCCTACCATAAAGCAATGATCACATTTACAATTTAGACATATTGTTTGTTCCTTTATTATTAAGTAGAATATCTTAGTCACTAAAGTTTTAAAGCATTTATGCTTTAATAGGCAGCATATACATGTTTTTAGGAGGATCACAAGTTTCATATCAAATTCTCTCTCCCCTTTCTGTGGGAGACACACATTTCAGAACTTTGAACTGACCAATTAACTTCCAAGTCTACCCACATCTCCTTTTTAGTCATTTTAGGACCTCTTCCAAACAAAGAAACTCAGTGCAATTGGACAAAAGTTTAGGCTAATGGGCAGATCCAACCCTGATCTTTGAATATAATTGGTCAAGCTCAGTTGTAATAAAATTTATTGTGCCTGCTACACCTTGGAAAAACTTTCTTTTGTTCATCAGTTGGACAGTCAAGTCCAGAAGGCTGGGAGTGACTCCTGAAGAGCATTTTCTGCTCTTTCCTTTTTATCCTTTCTAAGATGGCGCAGAGTCCATGCTCTGAGTAAACTTTTTCTTTTCTTTAAAATGCACTTTTATCTATTTTACTCCTTTTCCTTACCGTGTTAAGAAGATTTTATTTGATTTTTACTAAGCTTAAATTAACTTTATTCTGACCACAATACATCGGAAGAGACTGATTTTTTTTTTTTTTTTTAAAGAAACGTATTTGTGGTTTGTTTCATCAAGTTTGATTTTCTGATCAGACTTTGAACGACAAGCAAATATTATCTGGAATTTGCCAACCTGGCCAAATTCCTTTTTCTGTGCATGAGCAGACCTCACCCAGCGTGCTAAACACCCAACTTCTACAGATGTGGTCTCTGGAGTAGCCCCGAGCCATGGGGCAGAACCTTCCAGTTTCTATCAACAGAGTCCATGCAAACCCATCCGAATCAAGCTTGGTTCTGGAGGCCTGCTGTCATTACAGGACACAATTTGACTCTGCTGTGCTGAAGGTCTGTTGTCCAATTTCAACTTAATTCTTCAGAATATTCATGGTATACGTTCTATAAACTTAATATCTTCAAACTCCGTTCAGAACTTTGAATGCATTTGTCTTTTCATTAATCTCCATTCCTTTTCAGAGTAAGCCCAACTTTCCTTTTTTTTTTTTTTTTTTAATAGTTTAACCATCATTTTCTTCATAAAATTGCATCCATTTTCTTTAACTAATGGTATTTCATGATCCCTCATTTTCCATTATAGTGCCAATTCAAGCTATGGTTTGCTTTGGTTCCATAAATGTTTGATAATACACTTTATGCTCTGTATTTCATTACCAGTCTAATGTGCTCATGATACATGTTTGATTTCCTGTTGTAAAGTCACCTGAATGTGTTAATCTATTCTGAAATTTCTTATTAAACTATCAAAAAGACATATGGGAGTTATTGTTTGATTTCATGTTCATCTTCTTGATTAAAAGCAAACAAGAACTCACAGGTTTTTTTTAGACTGATTCATTATTGGTACAAATACAGAATTATTAATAAAATTGTCCATTTTTTTTTGACTGGTGCCCCACAAGCTTATGTGTGTTGGTAATGAAAAGACATTTTCATTCCTACTTGTCATGATTCAGTGCAAGTGAGGCAAAGGACAAAGTCCTTAATTTCTGGAGACATGTCCTGTGGTCTGATGAAATTAAAATTAAAATGGTTGACCATATTGACCATTGTTACATTTGGGGGAAAAAGGGAGAGGCTTGCAAGCCTAAAAACACTATCCCAGAGGTGAAGTACAGAGGTGGCAGCATCATGTTGTGGGGGTGTTTTGCTGCAAGAGGGACTCGTGCACCTCACAAAGTAGATGGCATCGTGAGAAAAAAAAAAAAAAAAACATTATGTGGAAATATTGAGGCAACATCTGAAGACATCAACCAGGAAATTAAAGCTTGGGCAAAAATACTGTAGGGCTGTGTTCGGAATTTTCACTCACTCACTCCCTCCCTACTTGCTACATAGTGAATTTAGATATAGTGGATTATATAGTAAACTCAATATAACAATAAAATTAACAGCTTTCGGACACTACTGGGCTTGTTTTCGTGGCACAGTTAATGACATCATCATGGTGAGACAGTAAAACATAACAGAATAACGGTGGTAAAAAAATGAATACCTGCATGGAATTTGTAGTAAATATGTATTAAATCAAATCGTTTTTAGTGAATTAATAAATATAAATACCTTAAGGTAGTTTATGTTGTGATGTGAAGCTCTCCTTTCACTGCTCTGTTAGCTGCACATTGCATTATGGGATATATTGGCTAATGTAGTGACCATCCGTTGTACACTACTTTTCACAATGCATTGTGGGATATTTTGAGTGTACTATATAGTGAATGAAATTTTCAGTTAAGATTTCGAACAGCACTACAGAATGGCTGATTCACTATATAGTACACTATATGGGGAAGGAGTGAACATTTCGAACACAGCATAGGTCTTCCACATGGACAGTGACCCTAAGCATACCACCATATTAGTTACAAAGTGGTTTCAGGAAAACAAGCCAATGTTTTGGAGTGACCATTACAGAGCCCTGATCTCAATTCCATAGAAAATTTGTGGGCAGAGCTGAAAAGACGTGTGAGCAAGGCAGCCTATAAACCTGACTCAGTTACACCAGTTCTGTCAGGAGGAATGGGCCAAAATTCCAGCAAACTATTGTGAGAAGCTTGTGGAAGGATATCCAAATCATTTGACCCAACTCATACTGTTTAAAGGCAATGCTACCAAATCCTAAGGAAATGTATGTAAACTTCTTACACTGAAGAAAGTAATGTAAAATTATTTTAAAAATTATTTCGTAAATGTAACAATTATTTAGCAAACAGAAATAATTTTGGTAATCCTAATTGACCTAAAACAGGAAAAGTTTAGCCTGATTTAATGTCAGACAGTAAGAAAAAAGTTTGTTTTTTTATACAGAGTATGTAAACTTCTTGTTTCAACTGTATATACATTAATAAGAAATGGAATGACATATATCAGAATATCTTTCATGTACATATTTAGGTATATAACCTCTAATTTGGAAAAAGTGGCAAGTGTTAGTTATGAAATTACAGTATTTAGAAAGCTAGTCCAGTGGTATTAATCTTGCAAATCCACCAGAGAAAATAAGCAGAAAAAATGGCCCAGAACAGAAGGATACCACAGTTTTTTGATGGTATAGTATGTTTTTGGACACTTAAGAAACCTACAGTCTTATAATGTACACCATTTATGCCCTTTGAAATGTAAATGTTGGAATATGTTGTTTGGGGAGAACTTCCATGGGTCTTATCAGCAGGTTGAGACAGACGTGGCCTGCAGCCATGGAGCCCCATTGGCATTCATTTTGGCCTTCGGTGTCTCTGGCCACCTGATAAATGTGAGTCAAATATTTGCCCTCCTCTCAGCTATTTTTTTATGGAATCTCCACAACTCCAGGGGAGAAAAAAAAAGCTGACCTTTTAAATGCTAGACAGCTCAATATAAGTATTCACTTACTAGTTGCTAACATTGCAAGCAGTTTACAAGAACAAACTCAAAACAACACAAGCTAAGTGAACAACATGGCAAACAACCATTTATACACAGAAGGGATAATTTTGCCATTTGTTAATAATCAAAGGTTTGATTGCAAAGATTTAATCAAGGTTTCAATCTTGTACCTGTTTTAGAAACACTGTATAACACAGCCTGTAAGTACTCTGAAGTTATTGTCTAGTTTCTGTGTTAAGTACTGCTGTAAATAAATCAGTATACGGTGTTAGTTTGGGATAACAACATCCATATATATTTTTTTAATCATAAAAGTACCTTGTTGTTTCCATTTACATAACATATTTATCACAAAAGTACTCTGTATTAACCATAGGTAGCCTGTAGTTGCAATACAATAACCCTGTGGTTTCCATGGTTCAGATGAGTGTAATTGTTTAAGTAATCATTTGTGTAAGCCACCCAGAAATTCCTGATTTTGAAACTACACTGAAATTACTAAACAATTAATTTTAGTTGGGGGCTGTTAGACTGAAATGCAATATCAGAGAAAGCAGGGCAGGCATCTGGATGGAGGTAGTTTGTAGACAGATGAATCCCTTAAACACCAGCCTAGGCATTTGTCACACTGTGGGGGACCTAGATGTCACATTCTCCACTCACACTGAAGGGCACAGGAGGAGAGAAGCCGACGGGGGGTCGAGACGGGACAGCGGAGGTGGAGACGCTAAAGGACTGTATGTTAATGGCGCTAAAGGACTGTATGTTAATGCACCGACAGGCATTGTGATAATGTCTATTGTGGTGTGAGCCTCCAGGTCGCTAGGCAAAGCATGTAACATATAAAAGAGAGATACCCCGCAACCTGGGATTATTCTTGTTGACTTGAGGGTGGAGAGCAATAAAGTCCACGCTGATCCAGCTCACTGCCTCGCCTGCTCATTTCTCTCTACACTGGTGACCTTTGACATAGAATGGAATTTGAGGCAAACACCCCAGAGATGGCCCGGACTGGAAGCGCCAGCATTGCGTGTGCCGTTTCAATCAAGCTCCCAGACTTTTGGCTGCATGACCCGATGGCTTGGTTCCTCCACACCGAGGCCCAGTTCGCGCTCCGTGGCGTGACGGCGGATGACACCAAGTACTACTACGTGGTTGCAGCACTGGACGCACGCACAACACAGCAGGTGGCAAGCCTGCTCCAACGGCCCCCAGCCCATGGCAAATATGACACTCTCAGGACAGCGCTGACCCAACGCTACACGCTCTTGGACTGCGAGAGAGCAGAAAGGCTCCTGATGTGCTCCGAGTTGGGAGACGGGTCGGCAGTCGAATTAATGGAGAAAATTTTGGCGTTGATGGGCACAGATGGCGAGCTGTTCCTGTTTGCCTACCTTTTCCTCCGGAACCTCCCGACAGCGGCCAGAGCGGTCCTCCCCAATTCACCACTGCTGGCCACGCAGAACTACCAGACGCTGGCACAAAAGGCAGACTGGACTATCCTGGCGACCAGAACCTTCGCTGTGAACACAGTGGCGCCGGAACCCAGTGAGACAGCCAGCGAGGGCGAGGAGCCATCGATGGTGGCCGCCGCTGAGGCCAAGAAGCACCGAAGGGGTACGCTCTGCTTCTACCACCACTGCTTCAGAGAAGACGCATGGTGATGAGTGTCACTGTGCCAGTTCAAGCGCTCGGGAAACGCTAGGACCGGCAGTTGGTAGCAGCTGCAACCGCCGGTGACACAACTAAGCTGCTCTATGTGACAGGCTCATGCTCGGGGAGACGGTTCCTCGTGGACTCCGGCTCCCAAAAGAGCCTCATCCTGCCGTCCTATGCAGACCAGCTGGCTGGAAGTAGCGGCCCCGAGCTCGCAGCCGCAAACAGCTCAGACATTAAGACTTTTGGTGAGAGGACACTGACCATATGTTTGCACGGCCTTAACTACCAATGGTCCTTCATCATAGCAGCATGTAACTCCCCCATTTTGGGTGTAGATTTCCTGTGTGCACACGGGTTATTAGTCGATGTGGCTAACAGATGCCTGATTAATGCTATGTCTTTTGATTCTCTGCCCTGTACAGCTCGAGGAGCCAGGTCCACAACACTGGCCAACGTCACAGCTCCAGGAGGTAAGTTCCACACACTACTCACCCAGTTCCCAGCACTCATGGTTCTGATGTTTTTGGGGGCCGTCACTAAGCACGGGGTAGAGTACTTCATTACCACCACGGGGCCACCTGTTTTTGCACAACCTCGGCACCTGGATGCAGCTAAACTGGCCAGTGCGTACGAGGAGTTCGCCAACTTGGAAAGGATGGGCATCATCAGGTGCTCAAACAGCCCATGGGTGTCCCCGCTACACATGGTGCCCAAAGCCAAGGGATCATGGCACCCATGCAGCGTTTTCTGCAGATTAAATAATGCCACAGTGCACGATCGCTACCCAATCCCCCATATTCAGGATTTTTCCGTCCACCTCACCGGGGCACGCATTTTTTCCAAGGTGGACCTGGTCCACGGGTACCACCAGGTCCTGGTGCGTGCAGAAGACATACCCAAAATGGCAGTAATAACCCCATTCGATCTTTTTGAATTCCTACGCATGCCTTTCGGGTTAAAAGGCACGGCGCAGACCTTCCAACGAATGATGGACACTGTGCTGCGTGATCTGCCTTTTGTGTTTGTCTACCTGGACAACATCCTGGTCGCCAGTGCATCCGAGGATGAACACGTAGCCCACCTCAGGATGGTCTTCCAGTGGTTGGAGGAGCACGGGTTAATCATCAACCTGGCGAAGTGCCAGTTCGGGGTTACTGTAATCAACTTTTTGGGCCACCGCATCACCAGAAGGCACAGTGCCCTTACCAGACAAAGTGCGCGCAGTGGAAGATTTTCCCCGGCCTCAGACGGTCAGGGCACTGCAGGAGTTTTTAGGGATGGTTAACTTTTACAACCGTTTCCTCCCCTGCGCAGCCCAGCTCATGCAGCCATTGTACACAGCGCTTAAGAAACGGAAACCGGCGGATAGCATTGACTGGATCCCCGAGCGGGGGCAGGCGTTTTCCAATGTCAAAACAGCCCTAGCGAATGCTGCATTTCTGGCGCACACGGACCCTGCGGCTCGGATAGCGCTCACTACCGACGCATCGGACATGGCCATAGGGGCCGTCGTGGAGCAGTGCGTCACCAGTTCTTTGCAGCCGCTTGCCTTTTTCAGCAGGTCTTTGCACGACGATGAGCGTAGATACAGTGCGTTCAACAGAGAGTTACTGGCTCTCCACCTGGCCATACGCCACTTCCAGTTCTGGCTGGAAGGGCGCAGCTTCACTGCGTTTGTAGACCACAAGCCGCTAATGTGCGCTATGGCCAAGGTTTCGGAACCATGGTCGGCCCGGCAGCAGAGACAGCTGGCCGATATCTCGGAGTTTACGACCGACATTCAGCATGTGGCCGGTAAACTCAACGTGGTGGCAGACTGCCTCTCGTGGTCATTAGTGGCCCCAGTCTATGTAGGGATAGAGTACACGGCCATGGCCACAGAGCAAGTTGACGTCGGGGGACATTTGCACGCTCCAGTCTGGACCAACAGGGTTAAGGCTGGAGAGCAGAGTACTGCAAGATGCCCCCCCACACACACACTCTGTGACATTTCCACAGGCTGCCCGCTCCCGGTGGTTCCACATGCTTGTCGCCGCCGCGTTTTCGACTCAGTTCACTCCGTGGCACACCCGGGAGTGTGCGCGTCAGTCAAAATGGTGGGAGCAAAGTTCGTCTGGCCGCGCCTGCATAAACAAGTGAAAGAGTGAGCTGCAGCCTGCGTAACGTGCCAACGAGCCAAGGTGCACAGGCACAAAAAGGCCCTCCTCGAGCCGTTCCACGTACCGGCTAAGAGGTTCGACCACATTCATGTGGACCTCGCGGGGCCCCTCCTGCCATCGGAGGGGTTTGCACACCTCCGGACAGTGGTGGACCGCACCACGTGCTGGCCCGAAGTGGTGCCGCTAGCTTCCACCACATCTACAGACGTCGCACACGCTTTTTTGGCGACATGGGTGGCACGCTTCGGCACCTCTTCGGACATCATGTCCGACAGGGGCCCGCAGTTCATTTCCGACCTCTGGTCCACGATAGCCTGGAGCCTGGGCGTCACCATTCATCACACAACCGTCTACAACCCCCAGGTCAATGGGTTATGTGAGCGTTTTCATAGGTCGCTTAAAGTAGCGCTCAGGGCTTCGCTTACAGATGCAAATTGGGTGGACTGATTGCTGTGGGTTCTGTTAGGGTTGCGTTCCGCACCGAAGGAGGATTTGGCTGCCTCCCCAGCAGAACTTGTTTTTCCCAGCCGCTGCGGCTCCCTGGTAAATTTTTGCCTCACTACCTCGCGCCGAACACCGTCCCATCCCCACCTTCACTATGTAGACCAGAGGCAGGGACGGTACCGGGCCCAGCCTACCACTGTTTTCCCCGCGTTTTCGTCCCAAGGACTTTGAAGGATGCGTCGTTTGTGTTTGTCAGGCACGATGCCCACCGGACCCTGTTGCGCCCGTCCTACGATGGCCCGTTCAGAGTGTTGGAACCTGGGGATAAACATTTCGAGTTAGACTTTGTTATTCAATATGTATATAAATGATATATGTAAAGTTTCAGAAAAAATGGACTTAATATTGTTTGCCTATGACACTAATCTATTATGCAGTGGAAGCAATTTGGAACAACTTTTGGATACACTCGGAAAGGAATTAGGAAAACTTAAACTGTGGTTTCATTCAAACAAATTAACGCTCGATTTAAGAAAGACAAAATTTATAGTCTTTAACAACCATCACAACAACTTAGTATCTAAACTCAGTGTAAATGGTGTAGAGATTGAAACGGTATCCGAAACTAAATTTCTTGGAGTAATAATTGATAATAAACTGTGTTGGAAGTCACATATTAATTATTAATATTAATTATATTAAAGGTAAAATATCCAAATCAATTGCAATACTACACAGAGTGAAATATTTGCTGAATCAACCCACACTATATACCTTGTATCATTCTTTAATACTCCCATACATGACATATTGTGCTGAAGTATGGGGAAATACATATAAAACAAACATATATCCAGTCTTTATGCTTCAGAAGAGAGCTATTAGAATAATAAACAAAGCTGCTTACAGGGAACCAACAAACCCACTTTTTCTTAAATTAAAAGCTCTCAAGTTGAAAGATCTGGTTGATTTTAAAACTGCAGTAATAATGTTTAAAGTGAAGAATCTATCACTGCCCGCAAATATCCAAAAGTTGTTCCAAATAAGGGAGAAACAATATCATTTCAGAGGAACATGTATATTTCAAAAACCTTCAGTGAGAACTACCACCAAGCAACATTGTGTTTCAGTGCAAGGAGTCAGATTATGGAACGATTTTGGACCTGAATTAAAATCATGTACAACGCTTGGACAATTTAAACAAAAACTAAAGGAAGAAATACTCCAAACATATATACAAGATGACATGTAAAATCACATAAGGATTGTCATATCCAGCCTGCGTTGTGTTGTAGCTTAGTTTTTTGTCACATTTTGTCTTAGCTTTGTTCTGAATTGTAATCGCTCTTGTTTTGTTTTTCTTTTGAATTCTTGGATGGAACATGGGTGGGCAATATAAGCTGCGGCTTCAGCCATCACCCATTTCGGATAACTTATGTTGAACTGTATAATCAGAGGAGTTATTGTCTAATTTGACCTTGTTGGATTTTCTTTCCCCCTTTGTTATATTATTCAGTTTCTTATAACCTGTACTTTTAATCTATCCGAAATAAAGATTCATTCATTCATTCATTCATTCATTCATTCATTCATTCATTCATACCTGACAAAGTGAAGTGGACCAAAAGATCCTGAAAAGTTAGACATCATGCTGCGATCCAAAGAAATTTAGGAACAAATGAGAAACAAAGTAATTGAGATCTATCAGTCTGGAAAAGGTTATAAAGCCATTTCTAAAGCTTTGGGACTCCAGCGAACCACAGTGAAAGCCATTATCCACAAATGGCGAAAACATGGAAGAGTAGTGAACCTTCCCAGCAGTGGCCGACCGACCAAAATTACCCCAAGAGCGCAGTGACGACTCATCCAAGAGGTCACAAAAGACCCTACAACATCATTCAAAGAACTGCAGGCCTTACTTGCCTCAGTTAACGTCAGTATTCATGACTCCACCATAAGAAAGAAAATGGGCAAAAATGGCCTGCATGGCAGAGTTCCAAGATGAAAACCACTGCTGAGCAAAAAGAACATAAAGGCTCATCTCAGTTTTGTCAGAAAACATCTTGATGATCCCCAAGATTTTTTGGAAAATACTCTGACAAGACAAAAGTTGAACTTTCTGGAAGGTGTGTGTCCCATTACATCCGGAGTAAAAGTAACACAGCATTTCAGAAAAGGAACATCATACCAACAGTAAAATATGGTGATGGTAGTGTGATGGTCTGGGGCTGTTTTGCTGCTTCAGGACCTGGAAGACTTGCTGTGGTAAATAGAACCATGAATTCTGCTGTCTACCAAAAAATCCTGAAGGAGAATGTCCGGCCATCTGTTCGTGACCTCAAACTGAAGCGCACTTGGGTTCTGCAGCAGGACAATGATCCAAAACACACCAGCAAGTCCACCTGTCAATGGCTTAACCCAATGACTGCCACAGGCGCTCCGTTGCACCATAAGCCCCTAGTGGTCAAGATTTTTTCAAGAAAATATTCAGTTCAGATGTTAGAGATTTCCAAGGCTATAACTTGAAAGTGGTAAGAGATAATGGCTTACTGTCAATTAGAAAGATGTAGAATATGATCCAAAGTTTAAGATAGGAATAAATGTATGCACCTAATTTGCATAATGCCATGGCAGCCATATCAAATTACATAACTTTCAGTCAAAAGTGGAATTTGGACATATTTACACAAAGAATGGTTTTGCTTTTTGTCACTGTTTCTTGTTTTGGGCATTTTGTTATCTTATCTTCAAAGTATATGAACCAGAAAGTCAGTACAATGTAAACAAACAAATTTATTTGTCACTTACCGCTGGCTGGGCGGCTCACTCTCGTCATCCTTTTGTGGCATCCTGGTCGTTATTTTCTCTTCTGTCGGTCATTTTATTTCCCCCCCTCACATCCAGAAACTGTTATGATTATTCCACCTCAATTTCACTTTTATCTCACTGCTATTTATCTTATATGACAACACGGAACCGGTGCGATTGTTCTCTCCAGTCACATGGCGCTGGGGGCAATGGCAGGTGAACATCAACCAGCTTCGCCCACCCTCTGTTATAACAAAATGTATATAGTTACCTTCACAAGCTAAATAATCTCTTTTTAGAATCATAGTTGGAAAATTTGGGAGCAAACGCCTCCTCCATCTTGCCATGGCGATGGCGATCATCAACATTCGTTTACAAACTCTTCTTCTGTGGTGTCCAGAAGTGAGGTTTTAGGATGGTTCTATGTCCGCCATAAGTCCTCCAAGGCAAGTGCAGTAAGTTATACATGTCTGCCATCTTGTGAAGTGGAATCCTTTGTACAACTTAAATCAGCTGGGGAGTTTTTGGCCATGTCATATAACATGACATGACAGGCACAGCACTGCACCTGTGGCAATTGGGGTGCTATCTGTCCATGAAATCTTGCCACAGGAAGGGTTAAGAAAAACAAACTGAAGTCTTTGGAGTGGCCTAGTCAAAGTCCTGACCTGAATCCGATTGAGATGCTGTGGCATGACCTTAAAAAGGCGGTTCATGCTCGAAAGCCCTCCAATGTGGCTGAATTACAACAATTCTGCAAAGCTGAGTGGGCCAAAATTCCTCTACAGCGCTGTAAAAGACTCACAAACGCTTGATTGCAGTTGTTACTGCTAAGGGTGGCCCAACCAGTTATTAGATTTAGGGGCAATCACTTTTTCACACAGAGCCATGTAGGTTTGGATTTTTTCCCCCTGAATAATAAACACCTTCATTTAAAAATTGCATTTTGTGGTTACTTGTGTTATCTTTTTCTAATATTTAAATTTGTTTGTTGATCTGAAACATTTAAGTGTGACAAACATACAAAAAATGAGAAATCAGGAAGGGGGCAAACACTTTTTCACACCACTGTACATACATTAACAAATAGAATTAGAAACACTTTAATTATTTATGAAGCGCAGTAAATACTCTAAAATGGTAGAGAAAAGTATTTGCAATATGAGAGTGAAGTAAAGGTAGATTTTGGTGCATCCCAATTCCCATTTGTACCCCTACCCCTTCATCCACCCTTATGAACTGGAACACCCCTTCATGGGTGCATGACATAATTAGTAGCTGCTGATGGATTTAACCTAAATGGACACTGCCTGTTTTCACCAGAAAAAAGAAGAGAAAGATAAAAGAAAACCGATTAGAAAAAAACCCACAGTACTTATGGTAGTTGTAGTTTTATAGTCTCACTGTTGTGACCCGAGCACTTGTGGCACATATGTGGGTTTCATATGCTTCACATATACTGTATATTACTGTGTGCTTATTGTATGTTTCACGTCTCAGAGGAACAAAAGGACTGAACCTCCCAGGGGTAACAGGAGGATGTGAGATCTGGCCTTTTGTATACAAAGAGATGGCCTTGAGGGATTTCCTGACCACCAGGACTTTAGGTGGAGGTGAGAAGACCTGGAGGGAGATGCATTGTGACTTGGGATTAAAAGACAATGTGACTGTGTGCTTTGATGTCCTGGGGTATAAAAGGGACAGATGTTGGGGGATTCATTCTCTTTCTGTTTTTGGATGTTGGAGAATGTGAATAAAACTGGACTTGTGAAATAAACTCAGCCTCGTCCTTCCACACTGTCCACACACTATGTTATTTGTGCTTGGGCTATTCCTGTCAGGGCTTGACAGCGGCGTTGTTATCCTGGCTCTCCAAGCTCTTAGTGTGACAGCGCTTGGGGAGGCTTCCGCTCAGCTGTCAAGTCCTGAACAGCTGTTCTGCATTTGCGGTCGTTAGCGACGGACTTCTTAAACCAACGCTGGCGGCCGCATCCTTGCAGCAGTGTCCATCGCTGATCCTCGGAGCTAACGTATGCTTTGGACTTTCTTTACTTTGCCTGTCTGTGGTATGACCATTGCCTCCTGTGGACCCGTAAGTGAGCTGTTAGCCTTACGCCTCCTGGTGTGTGTAGACTTGTGTGTGTCATTGCCTCAGCAGCTTGTATCATTATTACTTCACCATTAATAAAAACTCTTGCACAACTCTCTGGTGACGGTGTGGCGTCTTATGGTGGCTCGCGAGAGCCACCGCATGACAATACACTGCTGCCAAAAAACGGTGTTTACGGTGACGCCAACCCGAGACGCCTTTCACCAGTGAGTTGGTGTTTTTTTTGACATTTGCTTTTCCTGTCTGGGTACGGTGTGTGTGAGGAATGCCGTCGCGGAGGGGCCGCGCTCGGAGTCCGAGCCACGAGCTGACGGGCGTCCTTGAATTCATGGATGAGATGCTCATCTCTGCTTCCCTCCTGGATTACTATCACGGCATACACTGGTACCTGGACTCCGCTGAAGACGTTCTTCGTCATCTCTCTCCCTGCTACGCCGACCACCCGGAAGTCGACGCGAGGAGGGTTGATATCGCCACACAACGCGAGATATTCCTTATGCTGGAGGAGGAGCACGGCAAGAAGCAGAGGAGGAGGCGCTCCTGCTCTTTGCCTAGGGATCCCGATCCTGTCCTCGATCCATTCCTGGAGTTCGCAACATCTGGGGGCCGGCGTAGGCGTCGGCACATCTTCAACAAGCTCCTGTTCCGGATCCAGTTCCGGGCCGCCAGAATGACCCAGTCAACCAGTCAGCTGTCTCTTCGGCGTCACATCAGGAGGGAATTCCTGCAGCCCCTTTTCTCGGGCCACCACCCCCTGCTGTACGGTCAGCATGTTGTGCCCGGTCCGCTTCAGCTGCCACTCCCTCGTCCTTGACGCCCTCTCCAGCTGCTGTGTGTGATCAGAGTCCTGCGCCGGCCAGCTCCGTCCATGGGTCCTTTCCTACCACCCAGTGAGCGAGGGAAGAAGCAATGTCCTCTACAGCTGGCACCATCCTTCCTCCGGGAGACAGGCAAGTTCAAATTCACTCCCCTACTTATCATGGTGATCTGTCTTGTCTGACTCCTGGGGGTGAAGCTCGGGGTTTGCAGCCCCCCGAGTTTCCTCCTCCAGCTGTAGTTACCTGTACTGAACCTGCTGCCTCTGTGTTTCCTCCTGCTGAGCGGACCTCTGTGTTAGGTCCACGCCGTCGAACGAGGGGGAGGCCTGCGACTCTGGGAATTATCCCAGCCCCGCAGCCTTGTTTTGGACAGAGGAGGAGAGCGGACTGCGGTGTGGAGCCTGAGCCGACGAGCAAGCGTCCCCAGGTCTCCACAGAGGTGCAGCCCGAACCAGCGGGTTGAGGGTCCCCTGCCACGACGCCATGTGGGTTATCGGTGCGGACATCAGTGCGAGAGGATCCAGCTGCAGAGACCATCAGGCCGGCTGTGGAACCCGATGCAGCTGAGTGGGAGCCCGACAACGAGCTTCTACCTGAACCTGGATCAACGAAGTCCTGGACGGCTCCAGAGCCCGGGTGCAGGCAAATGCTCTTCTTTGTTTTTCTTTGTGATGTGTTAGAGCATTTTTGCCTGCCTCGCGGGGAGGCGAGCGAGGGGCAGCCGTCTGCTGCGCCCGAGCTCGTCTCGCTGGGCTCTGGCGCTGCCGGTGATACTGATCCCGGTCCTCTCCTGTCCTCTGAGCCTCTCCACAGCGTAACCGGTTTGGAGTCTGTCGAGGTCGCGGGGCTGGAGGTCCCAAGTTCGGGGATGGAGGTCGTCGCTGGTGCAGTACCGACCCAGTCGGGGTCCATCCAGACCCAGTCGGGGTCCAACGCGTAGGCTGAGGTGACCCAATCGGGGTCCGACGCGGGTGCAGCGGTGACCCAATCGGGGCCTGCCGAGATCCAGTGGGGGTCCAACACAGGTGCTGCTGTGATCCAATCGGGGTTCGACGCGGGTGCAGCGGTGACCCAATCAGGGCCTGACGAGATCCAGCGGGGGTCCAATCGGGTTCTGACGCATGTGCGGCTGTGACCCAATCGGGGTCCGACGAGGTCCAGTGGGAGTCCAACGCAGGTGCGGCTGTGACTCAATCGGGGTCTGACGCAGGTGCGGCTGTGACCCAATCGGGGTCCGGTGAGGTCCTGTGGGGGTCCAACGCAGGTGCAGCTGTGACCCAATCGGGGTCCGACGAGGTCCAATCGGGGTCTGACGCAGGTGCGGCTGTGACCCAATCGGGGTCTGGCGAGGTCCAGTGGGGGTCCGACATTGGCGCTGCTGTGACCCAATCGGGGTCCGACGCAGGTGCGGCTGTGATCCAATCGGGATCCGATACAGGCGGAGCGGCGACGATCGCATCGGTGTGGACCGAGATCGGTGGAGGAGCCGCAGACCCTTCGCCGCCTGATGTGATGTGGACCCATTGTCTTGATTATTCCCCTCTCAGGAGCCACCAGCTGGGGTCATTAGCGCTGGGGGCCGTTGGAGGTTTTTGTCTTGCAGGCTGGCGCTCTCATGTAGTTTCTCCGTCTGGCAGGCCGCCGCACGCTATTCCTCCACGGTTCTGGTGGCTGAGGGATGCGGGTCGGCCACCCGAGGAACTGCTCCGCTGGTTTGGCGCCTTGGGTCGGTCACCCGATAAACTGTGTTTGCTACTGGGTGGCCTGGTATGGCCACCAGAGGACTTGTCTCTTGGGGCCTGGGACTGGGGCAGGCCGCCTGACCATGTACTGTTTTTTGTGACTATCCGTGGGCCATCGGATGCAGGGAGGTCGCCGGAGCTCTGCCTGGGGTGTTTGATCTCCGCCGATCGTCTTCTGTTTGGGACCATACGGTGTAAGGGTATTTGGAACAATTGAGATTGCCTCGTGTATGTTTGCAGCATGCTTTTGTTTTTTTTTTATTTTCCTCCCCTCTTCTACTTGAGGGGCTATAGCATGTATTTCTTGTTTTTTCATAGATACCGTAGTGTTTGAGGCTGTTGTTTTGGGGTTTAATTGTGGCTAGGTTTCATGTACTTGGGTGATTTGGGAGTATAATTGTGGCATTTCAAAGTTTGTGTGTGAACAGTGTGAAAAGATCTTTTCTCTGATGAGTTCTAAACTACGTGGGGTTATGTACTCTGGAGTTAGACAGGTTGTCCGTGGTCCCTGTGGGAAGGCTTTTGGTGTCAGGTAATTATGCTCTGTATGGCTTGTACCCCTTGTATTGTAATTCTTGCCTTGTTTTTTTTTCTTCATTGTTCTGGGGGAATTTGATGGATATGTCAGGGGATGTGTCTTCTTTTTCCTTTTTGTCTGGGGCCTTGTTGGGTTTTGTGTGGCTCCCTCCTTGCCTGTTTCTCCATTCACTCGCCCTGTGGTTGGGGGGGGGGGCTGGGTGTTACAAGATGTTCGGAGCCCGCCTTTTGAGGGAGGGCTACTGTTGTGACCCGAGCACTATGTTATTTGTGCTGGGGCTATTCCTGTCAGGGCTTGACAGCGGCGTTGTTATCCTGGCTCTCCGAGCTCTTATTGTGACAGCGCTCGGGGAGGCTTCCGCTCAGCTGTCAAGTCCTGAACAGCTGTTCTGCATTTGCGGTCGTTAGCGACGGACTTCTTAAACCAACGCTGGTGGCCGCATCCTTGCAGCAGTGTCTGTCGCTGATCGTTGGAGCTAACGTATTGTAACATCGGGGCTGTATTGGGGGGGGGGGCAGCGATTTTCCCCAGCATGCTTTGCAACAGAGGACGTTATTGTATGTGTGTATTAAATGTTATTACTGAGTTATTATACTGCTGTGTCATTATAACTGCGTTATAATCACCCAGCAGTGTTTCATAGGCAGGATTAGGGCAAGATTTATTATGTGTGTGTAACCATGATTTAAACGGAGGTCTGGGAGAATGACCTCCCCTCCTGCCTGTGCTCAGAGTGTGTGTGAATAAAGCCTGTTCGTCACAACTATCTGCTCCTCTTCTTTGTGTGAACTTTGCCTACGTCACACTGGTGTCAGGAGTGGGATGGAGCAGATGGAAGCCAGGATCAGAATGGAGATCCAGCAGCTGGAGCAACTCATCGCTCAGCTGGCGATGGACGATGGGACCGAGACGCCACCCCCAGGAGCCGCTCGCCGGGACAAACGAAGCGGTGGACCTGATGGGACCAGCGCACCCCGCCCTCTGCCTTTTTCAAGACAGAGCGGGCAGAGCAGAGCAAACCAGCCCCGCATCCCGCCCTTTTCAGGGAAGGACGGGCTGGCGATCCCACGGCGACCAGGAGTGGCGATCGATCAGGAGGCGACCGTCCCATCCGTCCGGCAGCGGGCCAAGATCCCCCGCTTCAACGGCGAGACCCCGTTGGATGACTACCTGACCCAGGTCAAGCTGGCCACTGCGCTGAATGGCTGGTCACCAGAGGAAACCGCCGTGCAGGTCGCGCTGGCCTTGGAAGGGAGGGCTCTCTGCACGCTCTCTGATCTCCTGCCTGAGGAGCACTACAGCTGGCCAGCGCTACAAGGAGCGCTCCGGAGACGATTTGGGAGAACGGCGGACGCTGAGCACGCCCAGGAACAGCTGACCCGCCGTCGTCGAAGCAACCAGGAAAGCCTAGGAGCCTATGCTGCAGACATACGGCTGCTAACCCGGCGCAGCTACTCAGATTTCGCACCGGAGGTGGTAGAGAAGCTCGCCCTCCGGAACTTCATCCAAGGTCTCCGCCCGGCCCAGCTCCAGAGCCACGTACGGATCCACGCCGCGACCGACTGGGAGACTGCGGTGGCAGAAGCAGAGCGGGTGGAGCCGCTAATGAATCATACAATTGAAGCGCCAACGCACAGACAAAGAACCTTCCAGGCCACGGCTGAGAGCGAGGAGGAAGAGGAGGAATTACGGCAGACCACGGCGGTGCTTCCACGGAGAAGATGGCCGCGGTGGCGCGAGGAAGGGTGCTTCCGCTGCGGAGAGCTGGGACACATCACATGGTACTGCCCCGCACCCACCCTATGACAAACTGGCCCCTCGCCAGCGTTAAACTAGAGCGAGGTGGCGTGAACGGGGACAGGCCACCTCCCACAGATGTTTCCCCCGAGGAGCCGGCGCCACGCGTGGGCCGAATTGGACACTCTCCAGGGATGTATCTACAGTGCCGCTTGGAGAAGACGTCGATCCGGGTCCTGATTGACACCGGCTCTACAATCTCCTTGGTCCGACCCGGTGTGCTGCCGGGCACGAACAAGACGGCCCCACGGGGGTGGGAACCCACCAAGCGCTGCGTCACCACGGCTACCAGTGAGCGCGCCAGACTGAGGGGGCGGAGAGTCCTCGTGATGGGGGTGGCCGGTCAGAACATAAGACACCCATTCTGGCTGGCTGACATCCAAGACCCCTGTATTATTGGACTAGACCTGCTCACAGCCTGGAACGCCAAGATCGACACCGCTGGACTGTCCCTCCAACTGGGAGACCGGACCATCACACTCCACAGCAGAACCCAGAGAAGGAACACGGGGCCTGCCCGATCGAGGGACCACCAAGACTGACCGGACCAGGCAGGCCACCGCGAGGACCGGACACGATGACGCCACCAGCACGGGCAGAGAGAGCACAAAGACACACAAGGACAGCAAGGGGAGGGGTCAACGTGTCAGCAGAGACGCAGCAGGCGGTCGAGGAATTATTTCAGCGGAGCTGCAGCGGGCTGGAGCCGGAACAGAGACGCCAGCTGCGGGAGCTATTGGACTGTTATATGGGTGTTTTCGCCACAAAGGATGAGGAATGCAGCCGGACTGGTTTGGTGCAGCACGAGATCGACACCGGTGAGACCAGGCTGAATCGACTCCGCCCACTCCGGCTGCCCTTTTCAAGGCGGGCAGCAGCAGAACAAAAAGTGCGAGAAATGCTGGAGGCAGATGTTATTGAGCCCTCCAGCAGCCCCTGGGCGGCGCCGGTGGTGCTGGTCAAGAAGAAGGACGGGTCGTGGCGGTTCTGTGTGGATTACCGGCGCCTGAATGACGTCATCCGGAAGGATTCCTACCCCCTGCCCCGCATCAATGACGCGCTGGACCACATCGCCGGTTCCAGCTGGTTCAGCTCACTGGATCTACGCAGCGGCTATTGGCAGGTAGAGCTGTCACCCGAGGCCCGCCAAAAAACAGCTTTCTCCATTGGGCAGGGACTGTACCAGTTTAAAGTGATGCCGTTTGGACTCTGCAACGCTCCGGCCACCTTTGAACGCTTGATGGAGCGAGTGCTGGCTCACGTGCCCCGGAGTCGCTGCGTTGTTTACCTGGATGACCTACTGGTGCATGCAGCTGATTTTGACAGCGCCCTGTCAAATCTCCGAGAGGTGCTGGGTGCCATCCAGAATCAGAATCAGAAAAGATTTATTGCCAAGTACATTAACAGATCACTGATAACATACGAGAGAATTTGACTTGACACAGAAAATGAACCTGCATTTCCAGTGACACGGCTGCATCAGAGACGTGCCTGCCAACAGGATAGTGGGTACAGTAGCATAAGAATAAGAATAATACGAGGAACAATAGGAAGGAGCAAAAAAATCATTGATTCAAAATACTGGTTACATAATTAATCAATATTAAGATTTCAAGGAAAAAAAAAGCTCTCGATGCACATTCGCTACACAGGATTCACAAGACACAAGAGAGCAGTGTGTGCATCTTTATTCAGTTCATGGATCAATGTGTGTGCGGTGTTGAAGCAGTGTTGATGATAATAAGAGAGACAACAGGGACACTTGGCAGGAGATGTTTTGTCTGGCTGCCGCCGAGTCCTTATTTTGGCAGGCTGTCCAGATGGCTGTCCAAGGCCTTATGCTCGATGATTTTGAAAACACAGACTGCAGACCCAGGAGGAATTTTCATGGGGAAATTGAGCCAAATCGGACTGATCACAGAGAAGGCTTTTTATTTCTTCTGTAGATTCAGTACTTAATCCTTCATTGCGGGGCTTTAAATCCATCGTGGAAAGACCTAAGCGAGACCATGATGTAATCCACCTTCCGAGACAGTTCTCCATTTGTCGCTATCAGGGTCTTCTCCAATTTTTCAATTTGACAGATGCACCTCGCCTGGCCAGCATTTTGATAGGTTGTATCCATCTTCAGCAATTTGCGGTACACCAGGACAATCCCAGTTCCAATCAGAAAGATCCCGATCACCATTACCACGAAGACATACAAATCTTCAATATCTTCGATAGAGAGATTAGTGAGACACAAGATTTTCCAATTACTTGTGTCACGTAAATAGCCCGCTGGAACCGTACCTGCGGGGCAGACAGCTTCCCCCGGAGCACTTTTCCTTGTTGAAAAAATAGTGTCAATTGTGTTCAAAGCCCAGCTTATTAACTCCATAATTTCTTTCTTTCGACGGTCGCAGTTAGACGCAGACAGACAACAGCAAGCTGGGATCCAGTAGTTGGGAGGGAAGGAAAAAAAGTCAGAGCAGGAGAGGAGGAAAAAGCGTCTACTCTCTTGGGAGGGCGGAAGTGACAACAGGCGGGGCTACGGTTACACCCTAGAAAATGCCACTTATTCTGGCGGGAGACCACCTTCCTGGGCCACGTCGTCAGCGCAGCAGGAGTCGCCACTGACCCAGAAAAAGTGGCAGCGGTGAGAGACTGGCCAGTGCCGCGGAATGTGGGAGAGCTGAGGAGTTTTCTTGGATTGGCCTCCTATTATAGGAGGTTTGTGAAAAACTTTGCCACCATCGCCAGCCCGTTGCATCAGCTGACGCAGAAAGGACGCACATTTCAGTGGAGTGAGAACTGTGCTGCTGCTTTCTCCCAGCTCCGCGCGGCGCTCATCGGAGCCCCCATCCTGCAGTATCCTGACCTGAACCGCCCTTTCATCGTGGACACGGACGCCAGCAACCAGGGCATCGGGGCGGTGCTATCCCAGGAGGGAGAGCAGGGAGACCAGGCAGTCGCTTTTTTCAGCCGCACTCTCAGCAGAGCCGAGAGGAACTACTGTGTGACTCGCAGAGAGCTGTTGGCTGTCATTCAAGGACTGCGTCATTTCCGCCCGTATGTGTACGGGGGGAGGTTCCAGCTCAGGACAGATCACGCTTCCCTGACCTGGTTATTAAACTTCAAAGAGTCGATGGACAGTTGGCGAGATGGCTGGAGGCACTGCAGGATTATAATTTCCAGATTGTGCATCGGGCAGGCCGCCTCCATGCCAACGCTTACGCGCTGTCTCGGCGCCCCTGTGCGACAGAGGAGTGTCGTCACTGCCAAAGGGCTGAAGATCGAGATCAAGCCGCCCCACGGGCTGCTGCTCTCCGGGCTGCTGCAAGCAGGAATAACGCAGCAACGTGCAGCCCCTCCTTGGATGATCAGGCAGCCTTCCCCAGCAATGACGTCACAGAGGTCCTTGGCACGCAGCAGCTGCAGAGCAAGCAGGATAGAGACCCGGTCATTTTTCGGGTTCGGCAGTGGCTGGACGCAGGACAGTGGCCCGCCTGGGAGGTTGTGTCAGTGCTGGACCCAGAGACTAAGGCCCTACACTCCCAGTGGGCCAACCTCCGCTGCCACGAGGGCATGGTGTATCGACAGTGGCAGACTCCAGCTGGGCAGCGGCACGTCTGGCAGCTGCTGGTTCCTCGTCGACTCCGGCCCACCGTACTCCAGCTGGTTCATGGGGCAGTAGGAGCGATCCACTTCAGAGTGACAAAGACGCTGCAGCACCTTCGAGCCCGGTTCTACTGGCCCGGCTGTCATCAGGACGTGGAACTCCACGTTCACTGCTGTGACACGTGCACAGCTCAGAAAGGGCCAACTCAGCAATCCCACACTCCCCTGCAGCAGTACCGGGTGGGAGCGCCGATGGAGCGAGTGGGAGAGGACATCCTGGGCCCTTTCCAGACCACGGACCGGGAGAACCGCTACGTGCTGGTGGCGATGGATTATTTCACTAAGTGGCCAGAGGCGTACGCGGTCCCGGACCAGAGCGCCGCTACGACGGCATCAAAGCTGGTGGACGAAATGTTCTGTCGGTTTGGCGCACCGGAGAAGCTGCACAGCAATCAGGGTCGGAACTTCGAGGCAGAGGTCTTCAGAGAGGTCTGCAAGAGGCTGGGCATCCAGAAAACCCGGACCACCCCGCTGCATCCACAGAGCGACGGCCTGGTCGAACGATTCAACTGGACCCTCACCACCCAGCTTGCTATCCTACTGGACCAGCGACAGCGAGACTGGGACCTGCATCTGCCTTTTGTTTTGTGGGCGTACCGGACGGCAGCTCAGGAATCTACTCGGTGCACCCCTGCAGCGCTCAAGTTTGGACGCGAGCTGCGCACACCGGTGGATTTGGTATTCGGTGCCCCCCCTGAGCCGGAGGTGGAGGGAAAATCCGGGTTGGATTATTTTTTTTGTTTGAAAGAACGTCTCCACACGGTGCACGAACTGGCTCGAGAGGCCCTGGCAGCAGCGGGGGGTCGGCAGAAGCAAGCGTATGACTCCCGCTGCCAGGGGGGGACTTTGCACCGGGAGATCAAGTCTGGGTTTTCTGCCCTGAGAGAAAAAGAGGACGATCACCGAAGCTGGCGAGCCATTGGTCGGGACCGTGCGTGGTTCTGCAGAGACTGTCGGATGTGGTGTACAGGGTGAGGCTTAGGAAAAGGGACCGGATTGTAGTTCTTCATCGTGACCGTCTCGCCCCGTATCAGCCATCCGCACCGCTGGTGGACGAACCGGAGCCTTCATCCCGACCAGATACCCCGACCGAGACTCAGATGGACACTAGGGGGCCTGTACATCTTGGTTGCCGGCACCGAAGGCTGCCCCGACACCTGGATGAGTTTGTATTGGACTTTTGAACTGGACTTTAATTTTTCTGGGGACAAAAACCAGTCCAGGAGGGGGGCAGTGTAATGTCGGGGCTGTATTGGGGGGGTAGCAGCGATTTTCCCCAGCATGCTTTGCAACAGAGGATGTTATTCTATGTGTGTATTAAATGTTATTACTGAGTTATTATACTGCTGTGTCATTATAACTACGTTATAATCACCCAGCAGTGTTTCATAGGCAGGATTAGGGCAAGATTTATTATGTGTGTGCAACCATGATTTAAACGGAGGTCTGGGAGAATGACCTCCCCTCCTGCCTGTGCTCAGAGTGTGTGTCAATAAAGCCTGTTCGTCACAACTATCTGCTCCTCTTCTTTGTGTGAACCTTGCCTACGTCACAGTATGCTTTGGACTTTCTTTACTTTGCCTGTCTGTGGTATGACCGTCGCCTCCTGTGGACCCGTAAGTGAGCTGTTAGCCTTACGCCTCCTGGTGTGTGTAGACTTGTGTGTGTCATTGCCTCAGCAGCTTGTATCATTATTACTTCACCGTTAATAAAAACTCTTGCACAACTCTCTGGTGACGGTGTGGCGTCTTATGGTGGCTCGCGAGAGCCACCGCATGACACTCACATTGCAATCGGTTTATTATTTTAGATGCTGTTAGAGAAAACTATAACTGGCCAAAGTGTCTAGTGGTGAGTGGCTGTCTTACTGGCCACTGCTGAAATCCACCAGGACCCCTACACTATAGATATGTAAATACAGTAATAAGACAACAACTGAAAAAAGCCTGTAGCTCAACAGCAACGGTAAAAAAATATTCCAGAAACTAATTCAGTTTTATACATTCCAGCAAATAACTTGTTTTTTTTTTTTTTTTATTCTGCTTAAATCTGTTTTAATATTTGCTGTACTAACTAACTAAATTATGGATAAAAAATCTAATTAATTAAGTTTATTGAGATGAGATAAGATAAACCTTTATTAGTCCCACAATGGGGAAATTCCAGGATTACAACAGTAATTAATTAGCATTAATTATTAGCATTAATTAATAAAAGCAAATCTTCAAATCTTTGAATATAACACAAGGCAAAGACATCTCCTGAAAGGTTGCACTGCTCATTCTAATTTGACAAAATAATTCTCCCACACAGCAGGTTTCTCTGCTGCACAGGAGTCAAAGACTTGAAAATTTCCATACCTGAACTCAGAGCTGATGTGAGATTTGAGTGTAGCGCCATACAATCACGTTCAGATTGATAAATACCAATCTGCAAGTTGAAATGATCATACAACCACTTTTCTGTCTTACGCGTTTGATAAATGAGGGCCCTTGTGCGTCCTAGGGAGAGGCGCCACACTCTATAAACAAGATCAGGTTTATATTTGAGAGCACAAACAAAGATACCATCCTGCTACACACTGGCTGTGTTTTTCACCTCTGAAAGAGGGGGAAAATATGTGATCTGACACTGAAATTAGAACCCAGTAAGTACTGGATGCATTTTGAGCTGTGTTGGGTAAGTTACTAAAAAAAAAAGTAACTAATTACAGTTACTAGTTACTACTTTTCAAAAGTAACTGAGTTACTTTATCAATTACTGCATGATTAAAGTAACTAGTTACTTGGAAAAGTAACTTTCACATTACTTTTAAATGCATGCTTAAATCATCTTGCACACATAGCAAGATCATTTAATTAATGGATTACATTACAGGCTTATTAAAATCAGGCTGAAAACAGACAGAGCTTTTAGAACATTTTCAGTCTGCTTTATCCTGCCTTGAGAGCTCTTATTGTGGGGAAAAATGTGAAGAAAATCAACACAAAATTGCCAGTAATTTCCTCATTTTGGAGTGATAAATAGGGTTTGTAGAGTGAGAGAGAAGGAAAAGAGTGAGAATCACTCCAAACGAGTGAGTTGGCAACACTGCATGAACACTGAACACATGAACACTGTTCATGTTTCTTACCTTTATGATATGGATTTAATCCGATGTGCAGTGATCCGAAGGAAATGTCCATTATCCACAGTCCAAATGTCTGCTGTGACAGAGACATGATCCAGTCTCTCAAATTCCTTTTGGAGATCAAAATCCATTTTTGAATACTCTTTATCCAGGTGGCAAATAAATGTGTTTTAGCTTCAGTGGATCATAGTCTCAGCTGTCTGACGAAAAGTGACCATTATCACGTCTTCATTCTGTAACAGCGTATCTGGGAATCAGTTGGTTTAATTCTTGCAGGGTCACAAAGTGTCCAGATGCATACCTGTGCTTGAAATCCAGCCCTGGCTGTTCAGAATACAGTAGAGTAGTACAGTAGCTTGCCGTACCCGCCCTTGACATGACGTCAGGTGGGCATGGCCTACTCTATATAGTTCTGTGTGTGTGTTAATAAAAGTTCAGTTGGCTGAGTCTGCTGCATGGGATAACCCTGACTCCCACTCCCTTATTCAGACATAACATTCTGGTGATGAGAGAGAAATTATGGAAGTGTACCTCCATCTCAGGGATGGAGCGTACCTCCGCTCCCATAATTTCTCTCTCGTTTCTGGAGTACCCGGGAGAGCCAGTGATCCTGTTGCCGAAGTGGCTGGCTATGTTCAATGGTTATATTACGGCACTGGGCCTAAGTAGACTCGACGGGAGACAAAGACGAGCACTCCTGGTCCACCATCAAGGCGCGGAAGGCCGAAGAATTCTTGGTACATTGGGTGAAACGGAGTGCTATGCGGATGCTGTCAAGCGGCTGGCCAAGTATTTCGCCGAGCAGATGAGGACCATGAAGCTGTGGGTAGCAAGAGTGTTGGCGCCAAATGGAGCTAGCCTGGTTAGCTGGGAAGAACTAACGGCCCAGCCGGTTTCAATGGGAGAGTTAGCCAAGAAGCTAGCTTGGTGCCAAAAACAAGCGATTGGTTACCAACAAAACTTTGAGGTGAGACAGGGGCCACGAGTGGAGGAGTCCCTGGTCACAGTGGACGGCGGGCCAGCCGAGGAGCTCAGCACAGTATGGGACCGTAGCGCTGGTGAGGGTGATGGCGCGGTGAGCAATGACAGCAGAGAGGGAGAGCAGCAACGGGAGTCATCCCCGCAGCTGGAGGCTGGGCAGCTAGAAAGCGGGAACGTGCAGGCTGAGGACCCCGGGAAGCAGCAGCAACAGGTGGGTGCAGAGACGGCGCAGCGGAGCACCTGGGACGAGGGTGCTGGGAGCAGCTGCGAGGTGCCTGAGTCGGAGAGTGACACCGACGAGAATGAGGCCGTGAACCCCAGGAGTGAGCAATGATGGCCGGACACGGAGGCAGCACAGCGGAACCCCTCGGACGACAGAGAAGAGGAGCCAGGCACAGTGCAAGTCAGGCAGAATCTCAGTGCCGGAACTCAGGACGCCCTGGATGAGGGTGTGGGGCATTACGGCAAGACGCCCGAGTTGACGAGCAGCACCGACGAGCATGCTTCGGTTTTCCCTGGAGTTCGGCCACAGGGGGCCGGAGTATTTCGAGCCATGACGGTGACAGCTGCAAAGGTGTTAAAGATGGTCGGGAGCGGACTGATTGGCACGGAGGGATGGCGTGCCGGATGGCAGCACTGCAGTACCAGAGGAAAGAAGCAGGCGCTGGTGAAGAGGGACACTTTCACTGGGGAGGTCGGTTTTGATCCCAGAGGTAGACGGCAGCCAGGGACGTATATGCCGTGGGGCTGCCTGGGGCCTCCAAACTGGTGTTTTCTTCGGCAGCCAAGGAAATGCATGATGTGGGGCTGCCCTGGGCCTCCGAGATGGGTTTTCCTCTGGCTGCCTGCAGACCGTGGTATAACCTAAATGTCAATATATATATATATATATATATATATATATATATATATATATATATATATATATATATATATATATACACAGTATATATATACAGTATATATATATATATATATATATATATATATAGTGCTGGTGTGCATGTGAGTATGATTGTATATTATTTGGGGATTATTTTGTGTATTCAGTAGAAAAAACAATGCTGATTTTAGTTATTTTTGTGTGACTATGATAGGTCATTTTCCTACAGTTCATGGTTCCCTGTTCTCTTAGTGCATGATTCGGGTCCTAAATTGGGGAGGGTCTCGATTGTGTGTTTGGTTTTGCATTTTTGTAAGGGGGAGGGGACTTGTTATGTAGTGAGTGTGGTATGAGTCTGTGGCCGATGGGGCTTGCCGTACCTGCCCCTGGCGTGAAGTCAGGCGGGCACGGCTCACTGTATATAGTTCTGTGTGTGTGTTAATAAAAGTTCAGTTGGCTGAGTCTGCTGCATGGGATAACCCTGACTCCGACTGCCTTATTCAGACATAACACTTGGCACTAGCTTTGTCGAGCTTGTTGATGTTTTCAGGCACTTAAGTCTCAACCGGCACTTTAGTTTGCAACCCACCAATATGCTTTTGTCCTTAACCATGACAAAGGAAAAGTAATCTGCCTGTTTCCACAAAAACAAAGTAGCTTCATCTTTTCCCATCAGGAGCAAGCTCCATTTGTGGCTTCTGGCTGCAGCAGTGAAGAGGCTCTTTGAAACAGGTCACGCTGACTGACGGCTGTGTCAGCTACGTAAGGTCAGTTTGTATTTATTTGTGCTAAAAATATCTAGCCATATTAATAAAATGAGTAACGAGTAACACATCTGATCAAATTTCAGTAAATGTAACATATTATTGAATTTTTAAATAGTAATTTCATTACACAGCACGTTACTGCAAAAGTAGTGGTGTTATAGTAACACGTTACAAAGTAACACGTTACTCCCAACACTGATTTTGAGTGCTTAAAATTAGTTGGACTATTAAACTTGACTGAAGCTTGGAAACTCCAGAATTCTTATATGGTAACTAGAGGGTACCTACATAGGAAGTTAAGGGTACTTAAATGGAAACAGCAGGGCCCTTTTATTATTAAAACATGAGTTGTTAAAATGTTGTTAACCTGAACTTGCACTGAACTTAGAGTTTTAAATGAATGCTTACACCAAAAGTACACAGTAATTCCATAGTACTTCAGTGCCTGTGTCATAAAGTGTTATCTTTAGCTTTACCAGTTTCCCAAGTCAATTCAATTCAATTCAACTTTATTTATATAGCGTCATTTCACAACAACAGTCATCTCATAGCACTTTCAACTGTAGGGGAAACCCAACAATTGCAGAAAGACCCCAGCAATCAGGTGATCCCCTGTGAGCAAGCGCTTGGTAACGGTGGAGATGAAAAACTCCCTTTTAACAGGAAGAAACCTCCATCAGAACCAGGCTCAGGGAGGGGCAGTCATCTGCTGTGACTACCTGGGGGGTGAGGGGATAGAGAAGAAGAAGAAGAAAAGAACAGACATGTAGAGAGAAAACAGCACGACGGGGACTCAATCTATGGGAGAAAACAAACAGATGTTAATGACCTGCAAAAATATTTAATTGAGAATGAAGAAAGGAGTGAAGCCCAGTGCATTGTTGGAGGTCGCCCGGCTGTCTAAACCTATTAGCAGCATAACTAAGGGAGGTATAAGGGGCACATGATCCCAACCTAATTATAGGCTAGATCACAAAGGAAGGTTTTAACCCTATTTTTAAAAACAGAGATCGAGTCTGACTCCCAAATCCAGATTGGCAGCTGGTTCCACAGGAGAGGAGGCTGATAACTGAAGGCTCTGCCTCCCATTGTACTTTTGGAGATTCTAGGTATTACAAGTAATCCTGCATTTTGGGAGCATGGTGCTCTGTTAGGATAATAGGGTAGTATCAGGTCTTTTAAATAAAAAAGGGCCCTGATATATTTAGAGTTTTGTAAGGGAGAAGAAGGATTTTAAACTTAATTCTAAACTCTATGGGAAGCCAATGAAGGGAGGCCAGAACCGGAGAGATAATGATCTCTCTTTCTAGTACCTGTTAAAACTTTTGCTGCAGCATTTTGGATCAGCCAAAGACTTTTTAAAGATGTTTTAGGACAACCTGATAATAAAGAGTTACAATAATCTGATCTAGAGCTAACAAAAGCATGGATTAGTTTCTCAGCATCACTCTGAGACAATATGCTCCTAATTTTGGCAAATGATAGAAGGCAGTCTTAGAAACAAGTTTAATATGTGAGTTAAAAATCAGATCTTGATCAAAAATAACTGCAAGGCTCCTCACAGAACTATTAAGACAAAGAGTAACCACATTCAAACTAAGAGTTTGATTTGGAAAGGTTTTTCTAAGATTTTTTGGACCAACTAGAATGACCTCAGTCTTATCTGAATTTAATAGCAGGAAATTACAAGTCATCCAAGCTGTCATTTCCTTAAGGCAGGCCTCTAACTTGGCTAATTGATTACTATCATCTGGCTTCACTGACAGGTATAATTGTGTGTCATCTGCATAACAATGAAAATGTATACAGTGCTTTCTAATAATGTTGCCTAGCAGAAGCATATATAAACTAAAAACAATAGGGCCGAGCACAGATCCCTGGGGAACTACATGACTGAGCTTTGAGTTAGAAGAAAACTCATTATTGACATGAACAAACTGGAACCTATCAGATAAATAAGATCTAAACCACTGCAACGAAGTTCCATTAAGTCCAACATAGTGTTCTAATCTATCAAGTAAAATATTATGATTAATACCATCAAAAGCTGCACTAAGGTCTAAAAGGACAAGTACAGAAACAAGTCCATTATCAGATGTGATAAGAAGGTCTTTAGTGACCTTCACTAAGGCTGTTTCAGTACTATGATGGATTCTGAACCCATATTGAAACTCTTCAAATAAACCATTTCCCTGCAAGTGGTCAAATAATTGCATATAGGAACAACTCTTTCTAAGATTTTTAAAATGAAAGGCAGATTAGAGATTAGTCTGTAGTTAGCTAAAACTCCTGGGTCCAGCGTTGGCTTTTTGAGTAAGGGTTTCATTACAGCAGTTGCCCGGGTAATTATCTGTCCTGCGCCTCGCCCAGATGTTTCCAGTTTGTCACGCCAGCGGTGTTTGTACTTTGGCAGCTCTTTGCCAGTCAAACACCGCTGGACCATTGTACTAGTTCACATGGTCGTTATTCGCTGTGTGACAGTCATGTCGGTGAAGGATTGTTTGTGTGTGTGCTCACTGGCAGACTTGGATGACTCGGACTGTTCCTGCACGGTGAGTAGAGCTGTTAGCGTTTCTGTTTGCAGTTGTGCTGCTACGCTTGTCTGTAGCATTTCCTTTTGCAGCACAACTGCTGTGCTTAGGCACTGTTGCCCAGCTTCTTCTCTCATGCCAGCTGAGCGTCCTGGAGGACTCTAAGTTTTACCCGAGCAGTCTGTTATTTTGGGTCTGTCTATTTTGTGTCAATAAATGTGTGTTTGGTGTGACCTGCACATAAGTTCATTCTTCCTTCTCCTCCTCCATGCGCTGTGGAAGAGCGCATGAGGAGGTTCATGACAGAATGGTCCAGTCAGCTCAGACTTAGCAGAGTCACCCACACATTTGCCCTTTTCCTTTTGAACTGTTTTTCTTTTTTCTATCCATCTGTGTTTGTTGAAGCGCACGATGTCCTGGGCTCGCCGACCCTGTCGTCGCAAGGGAGAACCAGCAGCTGGTATCCCCACGCTGGAGGAGGAGTGGGCAGTGGATTTTATCCGGGACTTTGTGGAGGAGGCTCTCACGTCCCAGGGTCCCAAGAACAAATGGAAGTGTTGCTTGTGGCCATGGGCATCCTAAAAGCACATCCTGGCCTCTGGAGGTGCCCACAATATGCAGAGCTGCCCTCCATGGTCTGAGCGCTCGAGCGCTCATTTCCTGGGTTATCTGCAAGGACACTTCCCGCCGAGCCAAAGCGGAGATGTCCCCCTCATCAGCCATCCACTTCCTCTCCTGCTCAGCCCAAAGTGCCAGCCTCAGCCCGTGCATCCTCAGCTCCATTCAGAAAGAGTCATCCTGCGTTGAAACGCCAGGAGAAGCCCTCCTCTTCTTCAGCGGCCGCTATCTCACCAGCCGCTTAGAGGTCCTCCAGGGTTGTCCCGGCTACACCCACCTTCGAGTCATCGGAGCCGGCTGCTCCATAATCCTTTGAAGGGGCCAGTGACAAAGAGGGGGATGACTGCCAACTGCCTGCAGCTGTCAACACCGGGAACCAGGATGACAGGCAAGTGTTTTTTTTCATTCCACTCAGTTAAATCACAATAAACCTTGTCTGTCTCTCGAGGGAGAGGCCCAGTTTCAGCAGTCCTCTGGGTCCTCTCATGCAGCCGCAGAAGTTAATTCACTTTCTATCTTCTCCGTGTCTCCTCCCATTCTTCCTGAGGGCCTGTTGGCCCAAGGTCAGGGCTGCCAGATGGTGGAGGAGCCAGTGGTCTCAGAGGACTCTTCCCCGGAGCTAACATGGAGAGGTTCCCCTGCAGCCACGCCGGAAGAATCCCCAGCGTTGCCCAGCGTTGGAGCCGCTGCAGGTGGACAATTGGACTGCTACGATCATCTCGCCTGCTGTGGAGGCTGCTGCAGCGGAGAGGCAGCCAGCGATGAACCTCCTCGAGGCCAGACCCAGGCTGTCATCGTCAAGTTCGACGGAGTCCTAGACGGCAGTGAAGCTCCAGCTCAGGCAACATTTCTTTCTCGTATTTCTCATGTCAGTGTTGGAGAGATCTTGCCTGGCTCTGGGTGAGGAGAGTCAGGTGCAGCGTGCAGCTGCATCTGAGCTCCCTTCACTGGGATCAGCCGCTGATGGAGACCCTAACCACCCTTTTTCTCCTGCTGTCTCTGAGCCTTCGTCTAGGGTCGCCGGAGAGGGTGTGCTGTCGCCGGAGGTCGTCATGGGTCCGGTCTGACCAGCGGAGGACACCGTAGCTCCTGCTCCTCCTGCTGGGGTCACCAGAGCTCCCCCTATTGACCGCCTCTTCAGCTTGGTGCTCCTGCGGGTTGGCCCGCTCACCGTGGGTGCAGCATTGACCCGGTCGGGGTCCACCGTGGGTGCTGCTAAGCCCCAGCTGGAGTCCAACGTGGGTGCTGCAGAGCCTCAGCCAGAGGTCACCATGGGTGCTGCTGAGCCTCAGCCAGAGGTCACCGTGGAGGTAGCGTTGCCCCGGTCGGGGTCCATCATGGGTGCAGTGCCGGCCCAGTTGGGGTCCACCATGGGTGCAGCGTCGGCCCAAGCCGGGACCACCAATGGTGCTGTGGATCAGCCTGAGGACGCCATGGCCCCCTTCTCCTCCCTGTCCTATGCCATGGGGGTTCCCTCCCTATGGTCTGGTCACCCACCAGTGAGCTTTCCAGTGGGCAGACCTCCTCCTGCTTCATCCTGTCGGCCCTGCTGGCTTTACAGCGCTGGCTGACTACCTGAGGGACTGAGTATCTGGGCCAGATGGCCCGTGTTTTCCGGCAGGCCACCAGACTCTGTTCGCCAAACTGCCTGCTGGGCCTGGGGCTATGGGTGGCCTCCCGAGTCTCCACATCTTTGGACTTGGGGAGGTTAATTGTGGACCCTGGGTGGGGTATTGTGTTCACTCCTTTCCTGTTCCCCCTCCCTCCCTCCCTCCCTCCCGGGTTTGTGTTGTTGTTCCTGTTGGGGTTGGTGGTGGTGGTGGGGGGCAGGGGTTTTTCTTTCCTTATGATGTTACCATGGGTGTCTGGTATCCACCCCTAGAAGGAGGGGCTCTGTCAAGAACCGAGCCCGTGTTTCTTGTAGGCTCGGTTGTGACCATTCTTGGTGGCTCAGGCATTGGGTTTATTATGTTTTGTTATCTTTTGATTTCTCATTGTTTTCGTATCTGTATGCTGTTTCTTTTCCATGCCTGTAGCTGCTGCTCTGGTGGCGGTTGTTGGGCAGCCGTTTGACCCATTTCCTGGTGGGCACTGTCTAACATTTGCTGGTCCGACCATGCCCCCTCTCTCTCTGACAGTCAGCTGTTCGCCCCAGTAATTATCTGTCTCACGCCACGCCCAGATGTTTCCAGTTTGTCACGCCAGTGGTGTTTGTACTTTGGCAGCTCTTTGCCAGTCAAACACCGCTGGACCATTGTACTAGTTCACATGGTCATTATTCACCGTGTGATAGTCATGTTGGTGAAGGATTGTTTGTGTGTGTGCTCGCTGGCAGACTTAGATGATTCGGACTGTTCCAGCACGGTGAGTAGAGTAGAGCTGTTAGCGTTTCTGTTTGCAGTTGTGCTGCTACGCTTGTCTGTAGCATTTCCCTTTGCAGCACAACTGCTGTGCTTAGGCACTGTTGCCCAGCTTCTTCTCCCGTGCCAGCCGAGCGTCCTGGAGGACTCTAAGTTTTACCCGAGCAGTCTATGTTATTTTGGGTCTGCCTATTTTGTGTCAATAAATGTATGTTTGGTGTGACCTGCACGTAAGCTCATTCTTCCTTCTCCTCCTCCATGCGCTGTGGAAGAGCGCACGAGGAGGTTCATGACAACGAGTTTCTGTGTTGAACCAAGGAGTTAGAAATCTCTGATTAGACTTTTTCTTTTTTTAAAGGGGCCACCATGTCTAGAGTCTGATGCAGAGAAGCTGTAACACTATCTACCATGCTATTAATTACAGAAGGAGCAAGCTCTCCATAGCTTATCTCTGTTGTGTTGACACATGGCATAGCGGAAACAGTCTGCTTAAATTTGGTAACAGCATCATCTGAGAAGCATCTACTGTAGTAATATTTTTCTTTAGAAGCAAAATAGTCAGAAACAGTAAAATCAAAGGTTAACAGACAATGGTCTGACAGTACAGGGTTATGAGGAGACACTACCAGATTTTCTATTTTTATGCCATATGTCAGAACAAGGTCCAAAGTGTGTTGGAGATAATGGATTGAATTTCCTACTTTCTTAAAAAAAAACAAAAAAAAAACATCTAGTCTAATATTGAATTAAATGCCATATTAAGAAAATCAGTATCTACGTTTACATGTATATTAAAGTCCTCTACTATAATTATTCTATCTGATTTCAGCACTAAATCTGCTAAATCTGACATGCGGTGAAACATGTCATCACTGGTCAGATTGGGGAGGGGCCCAGAGAATACTACAGAGGCAGACATTGTTTTGGCAAAGTTACACATCGATTCCACAATAAGTTTTGTAACTTCCAACTGCCGGAGTCCGATGTCGTTAATTCCGCCGTGGATAACAATTGTGGAGTATTTACAGTTACTTTTCGATTAGATTAGATTAGATTAGATTAGATTAGATTAGATTCAACTTTATTGTCATTACACATGTATGAATACAAGGTAACGAAACACAGTTTAGCATCCAATCAGAAGTGCAAAGGACAGCAGTGCAGTATATATGGTAATTAACAGTATGTGCAATTTAAGCAAATATATGCAAATATATGCAGCAGTGCAGAAAGTTAAGAGTACTGTTATGTGCAAATAATGTGCAATAAGTTAGATGTAGTTATGTAGTTATGCAGTTATGTACAGGTGAGGATGGTAAGAGATGATGGTAAGAGAGTCAGCGGGGAACTAAGTTCAATAACGTGACAGCTGTTGGAAAGAAACTGTTCCTAAACCTGCTGGTTCTAGTCCGAAGGCTTCTGAAACGTCTTCTGGAGGGGAGAAGCTGGAACAGTCCATGAGCAGGATGGTTGGAGTCCCTAAGAATGCTGCGTGCCCGGCGCAGACATCTTTTCCTGTAGACGTCCTCTATAACTGGAAGTGGAGTCCCTGTGATGCGTTGGGCGGTTTTCACCACCCGCTGCAGCACCTTGTGGTCAGCGACAGAGCAGCTCCCATACCAGACTGTGATACAGTTGGTCAGGGTGCTCTCTATCACGCAGTGGTAGAAGTTGCCCAGGATGTCAGTTGACAGATGGTTCTTCTTCAGTGTCCTCAAGAAGAAGAGGCGCTGATGGGCCTTCTTGATCTGGCTGGTGGTGTTAACTGACCAGGACAGGTCCTCCGAGATGTGGGTCCCCAGGAATTTGAAGCTGGGGACACGTTCAACAGCTATGCCATTGATATGGATGGGGTCATGTGTCTCTTCCCTCTCCTTCCTGTAGTCCACTATGAGCTCCTTGGTTTTGCTGGTGTTAAGGAGCAGGTTATTGTCAGCGCACCAAGTAGCCAAGTGCTCAACCTCTGCCCTGTAATCTGACTCGTCGTTGTCCCTGATGAGTCCAATCACCGTGGTGTCATCTGCGAACTTTATGATGGAATTGGATCCATACATAGGCCTGCAGTCATGGGTGTAGAGGGAGTAGAGGAATGGGCTGAGCACACAGCCCTGTGGTACACCAGTGTTGAGTGTGATGACGGAAGAACGGTTGGGGCCTGACCTAACATGCTGGGGTCTGTTGGTCAGAAAATCCATGATCCAGTTGCAGGTGGAGGTACTGATTCCCAGGTCCCCAAGTTGAGTGAGCAGCTTGGAGGGGATAACTGTGTTGAATGCTGAGCTGAAGCCAACAAACAGCATTCTTGCGTAGGTGTTCTTGTCATCCAGGTGTGAGAGTACATAGTGCAGCGCTGTAGAAACCGCATCCTCTGTACTCCTGTTGCTACGGTAGGCGAACTGATGAGGGTCCAGTGTAGGGGGCAGGCCTTTTTTAAGCTGTGCCAAGACCAGTCGCTTAAAGCACTTCATGACTCTGGGCGTCAGTGCCACAGGGCGATAGTCATTTAGGCACGATGGTGTTGAATGTTTCGGCACTGGTACTATTGAAGTGGTTTTGAAGCACGCTGGTACCACGGCCTGGGCCAGGGACAGATTGAAGATGTCTGTGAAGACCCCTGCCAGTTGCTCAGCGCATGCCCTCAGCACACGCCCAGGAATGCCATCAGGGCCAGCAGCCTTACGTACGTTGACATGACTCAGTGCGTTACGGACATCGGTGTGGGTGAGTGTGAGGTGGTGGAGGTCATCAGAGGGTGGGAAATTGATGTTCTTTTCGTTGTTGTCCTTGTCAAAACGAGCATAGAAGTCATTTAGCTCATTGAGAAAGGGCACAGTCATGGCTATAGGTATGGAGTTGCTGGGCTTATAATCAGAGATAGCTTGAATGCCCTGCCACATACGTTGGGGGTCAGAGTCCCCAAAATGTTCCTCCACCTTCAGCTTGTAGCTGTGCTTGGCCTTCTTTTAGCCAGCATTTTCAAATTTGACTTGATGTCCCCTTCTCTGGCCCCGGGAATGCATTTCACTATGGCTGCTGGAGTCTCTTGGTTCACGTTTCTGACTATAGAGTCAACAATAATCAGAGTTTTTTCCTCAGTGGGTGTGTCGCTGAGTGGGAAAAAGCGATTAGAAACATGAACCGGTTGGTGGCGAACCAGGGGCTTGCAACTATGCTTCCTTCTCACCGTCACCCACTCATTCTCTCCTGGCTGCTCAGGAGAGGTGGAAGTCGGGGGACGGCTAGCAGGCCCTATGCTAGGGTGCTCCGCTGCAACTAAGGGGAGTCTGTCATTAACTGGCACTGATGGTGTTTCAATGCAGCAGAGCCGGGACTCCAAATCACACAACCTTTCCTCGAGCGCCTCAAAAAGACAACATTTATTACATTTACCTGTTGCATCCATAATTGGGCAATGACAAATACACAACTAATTTTGTTAATGGAGCTTTATTAGAATACACCTCACATACATACATATATAGGCTTATGGCACTCGCCTGCATGCCAGGTGGCTCCCACGATGAAAGAGGCAGAGCCTCTTCTGCCCACCTCCTTTATACTAGGGGTGGTGTCACCACCGGAACCCATTAGCTAACCACCCTTGCCTATCCCATGTCCAACCCGGCTGCTGTCTTAATAATACAGCCTATTTACATACGCAACACCCCCCCTTCAAAAAAAATGCCAAGCACACAGATAGCCCACCCAAATTTGCTTCCCGACTCACACTCTAAAGCCAAAATAATCACAGAAACAAATAAACCTCCTATCCATGCATACGACTAAGGCTGGGGATCCGAGTAGACTGCCAGAACCCCCACATGGCTGAGCTGATTATTCTGCTGCCAAACACGTAAAGAAAATAAAGCCGTGATCTTAAACTAAAACAATCCCCAGAACAGCTCCACATAAAAGACATACAAAATTATAATACACACATAGACTACTGGCGCCCCCCCCCCCCCCAGCACTCACCCCACAATGGGCACATCCTACAATAATCCACGTTGGGTATGTAAATTTACACAGATGGTCAATTAAACAGGATAGATACACCTCACCACCCCAACTCGGGCATTTAAAAACAACTTTTACAGTAAAACAGCTCTCAGCATATGACAGTTCTACATATCACCAATTCACTTTCACTTAAGCCAATAAAATCTCGCATTCACAATACAGACCAGTAAAATTTTCTTACAGGTATCATTAATCTCCTTAGTTAGCACAACTTTCCTCTTTTCAATTCCCTTTTTTTTAACTAAATCGGGGTACCACACCAGCAGTAAATTAAACACATCAGGACCAGAGTAAGGTACACATAAACAATAGACAGAAAATAAAGACAAACAACACTCTCAGTCCTTTGACGGGTCCTTCTCCGTCTCTTGACCACAGGGCTCCCGCTGCGGTGCTTCTTCACCTCCATCACCCAACGCAGCTCAGTTGGGTGCCTCCAGCTCTGGTCAGACAAGTGCAGATACCCATCACTCTGGGTAGCCTCCACCCGGAACCGCCTGCTGTCATCACGCCGCTCGCGTGAACCGTGATCTCCTCTCATCCGGGCCTTGACCCTGGGTCGGACCACATCTCCAACCCGCAGGGAAGCCCTTTTCTTCTTTCCCGGGTCACACTGATCGCAACTGGTCTCCACCACTGATCCGGTTGACTCGCGGGTCCAGTTCGTGTCATCCATGGTAGACCGTCAACTTGAGTGAATTTTTCACATGCTCTTCGGTCTCACCCCTTCAGCATCCGGCGTGGGCACCTCGTCCTTAAAGGCTGCCCCTGGGGTCCCATTTTGCAGTGCCACGCCCTTGTCCAGGACAACAGAAACACCAGCATCGGCTACGTCCTGAGGCAGTGATGCGTGGCGCCGAACGTGCTCTCCCCTGTTATTCGTGTCCGGCCAGTCTGATTCCCGCACCTCCACACCATCCACCAATGGAGTCGGTCGGCTCCACAGTCCACATCCCGACCACTTCTCACCCAACAAGTTGGCAATGGAGAAACCCAGGCTATAAAAGAGGTTACACCCCATGACGTTAACCCCCATAGCGGTGAAGTGAATGCGGGCCCGGGGCACAACAACAGACTTGTAATAGGCCTCCATCTCTACAAATCCCAAAACTGCCATTCTGTTCCATCTATAGCCATAATAGTCTCTCTCCTGTTGTTTTATCTGCCGGTGGGGAAACAAACTCTTCATGGTCGCCAGGTTTAAAATGGAGATAACTGCTCCAGTGTCCACAAGCAATGGAACCTTGACACCATCGAGCATGACATCACACCCAATCCTCCCTGTAGTGTCGGGGGAGACTGTGTGTACGTTGGAGTCTTCTGCGCAGCACCTGGTTCACCCCTATGGCTCCTGCGTTCGAAGTTTGCGCACGCCCTGGCAAAGTGATTCCACAAACCACACTTGCCACAATGCTTTCCTTTCACCGGACGCACACTGGACTTATAGCGGTGAACAGGGGACCCACAACCATAACAACGTGGCGTGCCTGGGGCAGACCTTATTTTAACTACGGAGGCATACTCATCCTCTCCGACATCACCATCGCTAGGGTCCAAAAACAGTGCCTCAGCGCAAGACTCACCCTCGTCCAGAAAAGCCCCTACAGGAAGGCCTCTCGCGGTGGTCTCCGCTGCCTCAAACCATTGGGTGAGCTCGATAGCCGCAGCCAATGTCAACTTCCCTGGATGAGCTAGAAGCCTGGACCATGCCACTGCACGGCAGACGTGCTCCGCCAGCTGGTCCAGAATCATCTCATCTTCCAGGCGTCCGAATCCACATCCCTTCGCCAGCTCCTGGAGATCCTCCACAAACGTCTTCACTGGATCTCCCAACCCCTGGCGGCACTGTCGAAAGTGGATGCGCCGGACCATGACGCTCTCCGGAGCATAAAAGTGGCACGCCATTAACTCCACGATGCCATCAAAACTGTCAGACCCCCCAAGGTTCTCCAGTATTCTCTGCCCCTCAGTGCCCAAATTATGGACCAACACAGCCCTCGCGCAAAGCCTCTCATGCTTGCCGAGGTTCAAAACTACAAGGTAGTTGGTAAAATCACCAGACCAACAAGGCCATGATACAGGCAGCCTGCCCGGGGCCTCCAAAAACGGCTGAAAACTGGCAACAGATCCTTCCATTACCACTTTTACCTCGTTGCCAAATGTTACATCCATAATTGGGCAATGACGAATGCACAACTAACTTAGTTAACGGAGCTTTATTAGAATACACGTCACATACATATATAGGCTTACGGCACTTGCCTGCATGCCAGGTGGCTCCCACGACAAAAGAAGCAGAGCCTCTTCCGCCCACCTTCTTTATACTAGGGGTGGCATCACCACCGGAAACCGGTAGCTAACCACCCTAGCCTATCCCATGTCCAATCGGGCCGCCGTCTTACTAATAGACTATTTACATACACAACGCTGCCATTATCACTAAAAGAGGCAGAGGTGTAGCTAAACATCTGACACAGAAAGCACACCAGAGAAGGGGAAGGAGAGCTACTAGCCATAGCTAGTGGCTAACCCGAAGCTAACACAAACAGATGAAAGGTGAACAGAAGGCTAAAGAGGGTGATTAGGTGACACTGAGTGCGCACACAGGTGAAGAGGCTTGTTAAACAGAAGTGAGAGGTGATGGTAGATGGAAAAAAGTGATTAAAACACAATTAAAGGCAATAATCCTGAGGAGAGTGAGGAAAGCTAACCACAGAGCAGACCACACCGACAGCCAGCAACACAGGAAGTTTCTACAAGACCTTCACATTTTTATGTAATCTTTTTAAGCGTGGAAAAGACAATTTAAATGCAATGGGAATTAATATCCTCATTACTCCCACTGACAGTGAAAAGTTCATTTGTCCATGTAATTATTGGCATTTTTCTCTGGTTAACACAAAACCATGTTGTGGAATACCAGGCTACATGTCTTGGCTTTTTTTTAATCAATTTTCCTTACAGGATGACACAATACAAAAGCATTATAGTAACCAAAGAAAAACTAAAAGTGAGCACTGAACACTACACAGCATCACCAGTTCTTTCCCCTTTATTAATAGCTGTAACTGGGAGAGGGCTTGTGTTAAAGGTGGTCCCTGGTTCCCCTGTGAGTGTCAGCTCTTCTCAGTCTCCTTGAGCAAGACACTAAACCATTAATTGCTATGTGGCTCTGTGTTTCCAGACCCCTCTCTAGTGACACTCATTCATTTATTCATACATACCTGTGCTAAGAAATATTTTATGTGTTTTAAGAATATGTTCAGAATAAATGCATTTTGCCTATTTTCATATTCTTCAGTAAACACAGTAAATAGTTGCCTCATTGGGGAATCTAAAATGGTTTAAAGTAGATGAACAAAGTTCAGTACCAATAACTAAACCACAACTCTTATTTTAAGCCACACATTTGCAAAAGAAATGCTTTTTTTTCACTTCTGTGCACTGTCAATTCATTCTCCTATTTAAGCACATTAAAAACAAGCCACAAATGCAACTCCACAAAGCAAACAAGATTACAAGCTCCACTTACCCAAGCAAACATAATTAAGGTGTACAGAATCTGACAGTGCACCTGTTTTGGTCCTAAAAACCCTTCCTGCCTCAGGAGTAAATCTGCTGAAAATGACTGCCTCCTCTTCAACAATGCGGCAATTCTAAAACTGCAAAATTGTTGTACTGTCTCAGTTTTGTATAAAATACAGACAATTTTGTATTAAATGTAACCCACCACAATGATGAAGCCCAGTGACATGCTTTTAGGTTCTTTTTTTTTTTAGTTTTCCTTCAGTGAACATGGACCTGCATTCTGAGAGGCTGCTGTGTTTATGTGACTACGTAAAGCTGCCTGTGTGCCTGTCCATGTGCATGTGTGCCCAACACTTGGCTATAATGAGCTTGGGAAATCTTCTGCACTGCTCTAATAGCTGCATTCTAAGCCATGCCCCTGGGCTAAAGGGTCGCGCTGCGTCGGTGGGAGCTGAGGCGAGTACCAGTGCCTGGCAGCCTGCAGCCAAGCCATCTATCAACACAGCTTAGGCCATCACTATTGCTCAGCACCATAGCAGAGGCGCAGGCTGACACGCACCGCTCTGGCTGGAAATACAGAGACAAATTGCACTTATATACTGTATGCTGAGTTTCATTATCTAAGAGCGGCATTCAGAGGGTGAGAAAAAAGGCAGAGTGGGAACCGTGCACAAACACAGCCAGCTGCATTTTATTCTGACATTTCAATAATCAGAATATAATCGCACATAATCATACCATGTAGGATAACTAAATAGACGGTTATGCTGTTTCATCCCACCTAGCAACAATGCTCTGCACTGTGTGTGTTTATATATTTACATATTTATTCCATCTAGCTACAATGCTCAGCACTGGGTGTGTTTATATTTATATATCTATATATTTATTCCATCTAGCTACAATGCTCCGCACTGTGTTTTTATATATCTACATATTATTCCATCTAGCTACATTGCTCCGCACTGTGTGTGTTTATATACTTGCATATTTATTCCACCTAGCTGCAATGCTCCGTACTGTGGGTGTTTTATATATTTACATATTTATTCCATCTAGCTACAATGCTCTGCACTGTGTGTTCATATATTCATATATTTATTCCATCCAGCTACAATGCTCTGCACTGTGTGTCTGTGTGTGTGTGTGTGTGTATATATATATTTTATAGTAATATGTACATATGTATATTAGCTGCTCTTGCTTGCTTGTTTTTTTTTCTTGCCTTCTGATTGTTGCTCTGAGTGTTGCTATCCCTGTGCTGTTGCAATCCTGGAATTTCCCCGTTGTGGGACTAATAAAGGCTTATCTTATCTTATCTTATCTTAATATGCTCCCAAAATAGCTGCAATTACTTATCTCCCCTTAGATTAATTGATGCTGTTATTCAATCCATTAGCAGTTTGTGTATCCAGAGGAAAGGTCTAATTTTAAAAATGCCAGTAATTGAGGGGAAAAAAATCTATATGTTTGCAACACAGACAACTCTTACAGCATTACTATGTCTTTATTCTTCCTAAAATCATCTAATTTAAGAGCACTTATAGGGAAAATGCCAGAGGTGGGCAGTAACAAGTTACATTTACTAAAATAGATGTCTTCAAGTAACTATTTTATACAAAATTCTGCTTGCAGGATACTTTTTACTGTTACATTTTATAAAGAAAAACAAATACTTTTACTGAAGTATATTTGGTCATAATCTTCAAACTGTTTTTGATTTTATTGATTTGATTTGAGTACAAATCATATTTTCTGTCATAAATCACCCTCTCCAAGGGCTAAGCAGGACACCAAACGCTCTCTGTGAGTTTGCACATTTATTAACATAAAGACGAACATACAAAGAACACAAAATATATAAAAAACCGTGACTGAAGAAGCGCTGGAGGAGAGCGGGGCTCAATGCACAGGGGGACGGAAGCCTGGGAACTCTTTGACAGCAGCACCAACATACTCAGATGCAGAATGGACATCTGAGGACGCCACAGTGGTAGAAGGAACAACAACGGGAAGGGGTTGTCGTACCCTTATATACCATTGCTTGATATGAGACAGGTGTGGATACATGAGCGGAGAAAATAACAGAATGAATGACAGATGCGCAGCTTGCAAGTCAGTTTGACAGCTGGAAGCTGCACAGCACTGTCAAAACAAAACAAAAACCGGAAACCATAATGAAACAACAACAACACAACCCCAAAATGTAAACATTACAATAAATACAAAATGACACAATAATTAGACAGGATAAACAAACAGACAGAAAAAGAATAAACTTAGCTGAAGACTGGGCACGGCGCCCACCCATACCCAGGGTCATGACAGTGCCCTCCCTCAAGGGGTAGAACCCAGACACCCCAGGGCAACATTAAAAAGGACAAAGAACCCCCCCCCACACACACACACACATACAAAAAAACAGCCCACCCCGGGGGGGATGGGGAGGAAACCCAGGCACGGAGGGACCGAGACAAAAAAAAAAAAAACACTCATGGCCCACAACACTGTACAACAGGAGGGACCATGGGACTCTAAGCCTGACAGATCAGTGGAAGAGACAGTTCGGGTGGACTTCCAGAGGCCCAAGACTAAGACTAGGCTAAGTGCCCCCCACAAAGCGCTGGAGCCGGGAGGTGGCATCCTTCTGAGATGGGCAGCCGATCAACGGGAACCTCCAGTGATGTCCGGTAATCCCCAAAGAACCCCAACAAAGGTGAGGAGTTCATGTGACCTTGGGCGGAAGTGCTGCACCCACGGAGGCCCTGGACTGGAGCACAGCACCCACGGAGGCCCCAGATGGAGGGGGAGCAGCACTCACGGAGGCCTCGAACTGAGGCACAGCACTCACGAAGGCTCCGGACCGAGGCGTAGCACCCATGGACGCCCCAGGCTGGGGCGTAGCACCCACGGAGGCCTCAGACGGAAGCTTCACACCCATGGTGGCCTCAGATGGAGGGACAGCAGCACCCACAGAGGCCCCAGACGGAGGAGGAGCAGCACCCATGGAGACTCTGGACTGAGGGGGAGCAGCACCCACAGAGACCACGGATGGAGGGGGAGCAGCACCCACGGAGGCCCCAGACTGGGGCGCAGCACCCATGACAGCCCCAGACTTGAACATAGTGCCCACGACGGGAAGGCTGACCCGCAAGAGAACCAGGCCCAGGAGGCAGTCGACCACTGGAGCACCAGCCGAGGACCAGGACGGAGGGCCCACGGCAGCCTTGAACTGAGGCACAGCACTCACGAAGGCTCTGGACCGAGGCATAGCACCCACGGAGGCCCCAGGCTGGGGCGTAGCACCCGCGGAGGCCTCAGACGGAAGCGTCACACCCACAGTGGCCTCAGACGGAGGCGTGACACCCGTGGCGGCCTCAGACAGGGAGGCAGGACCCTTGGAGACCTCAGGAGAGAGCACAGATGGAACACAGACACACACTGGGTCAGAGTCACTGGTAGCAGTGGAGCCTGGTGAGGAGAGCTCCCCACCAAGATCCATCCAAGATTTCTCTAGGGCAGAGAAAGTGAAAACAAGAAAAAGCACTTGCCTGAGCTTGAGCTCCACTGCCGTCCAGGACTCCGACGATTCTGGCTTGGGCGTCTCGGCTCTCCCCACCTGGGCATCCACTTCCAACACAGCCACCTCAGAGGAAGAAAAAAGCACCGGAGAAGAATCACCGGCAGCAGTGAAGCCCGGGGAGGAGAGCTCAGGAGCAGAGGACATCCGCAACTGATTCTACCCACCATGAGCCAGACAAGAATTCTCTGGATCTGAAGGTGAAAACACAGAACAGAGCACTGCCTAGGCTCGAGCTCCTCTGCCGTGAAGGACGCCAGCAACTCTGCTGCGGTGGCCCTGACAGAAGGTATGATGGCTGGTGCAGCCAGCTGATCTCCAGGCGTGACGACCAGCGCCAGTGGATCACTCAGCAGGGTGGCTGACACTGGAGGTTGCCTCATCAATGGCGCTGGGTCCCATGCTGCTGAACCCAGGGGACAACCGTCTGTCAGCTCAGGATTCAGAGCACAGGTGGCGCTTGTCTTCTGTCTTGAGTGTGGCCGCTGGGCTGGAACAGGGGTTCCAAGGGCTGCAGACCCCCCATCATCTGTCGGCTCCTTTCCAGGACTGGCAGACCCTCGGAAGCAATGGAGGAAAACACAGGAGAAGGAGGCAAGGGTGAGGCAACAGCAGCAGGTGATGAGGACTCAGCGAAACTTGGCTTCTGTCGCTGAGCCTCAACACCGGGAATAAGGCAAGGTATTTCATTAAAATGAGAAAAGGAATGAAAACCCGCTTGCCTTATTTTCTGGGGCACGATGGTTCCTGCTTCTGAAACCTGACCAGATGATGCTCCTCTGGCCACTGCTGACGTTTTCTGGGAAGGAGGCAGAGTCTCGGACTTCTGGTGAGGGAGGCAGGACGCCGGAGCTCAGGGCCGCTTCCTCGCAGACCTGGCCCTCGGTGCTGATGATTGGAGATCACTAACCAGCCTGTGAGGGTCCATCTGGAGGATGGCGATGGAATAGAACAGGCCCGCGTTCCTGGGGTAGCTCCCTATGGTCGCCACCCCCTCCACATTCCTGTGCACCTCCTCCCGTGTGTGAGAGGCAAGAGCTGCATCCAAAAAGTCCTGGGCGAAGTCTGCCATGCAGGGTTCATCAACGTTGGGGTCCCCAACTGCCAATTTACCTCGGTCAGCAGGACCCCCACGCGCTCGTGACATGGGGAGGCATGTGTAAAAAGGAAAAAATTATTACAGGAAAAGAAAAAAACGTAAACCCACAGAGGCTGGTGTTGCACAAGTCATGTTCTTCTGTCAGAAATTGCCCTCTCCAAGGGCTAAGCAGGACACCAAATGCTCTCTGTGAGTTTGCACATTTATTAACGTAAAGATGAACACACAAAGAACACAAAACATATACAAAACCGTGACTGAAGAAGCGCTGGAGGAGAGCAGGTCTCAACGCACAGGGGGCAGAAGCCTGGGAATGGCGGACAACAGGGGCAGAACCAGAGCACCCGAGAGACAGCGGAGCTCACGACTGGAAATAAGAGGGAAAAACTAACCTGGCGGAGCACTCCTGTTCTCCTCGACAGTAGCACCAACGCACTCAGAGGCAGACTGGACATCTGAGGATGGCACAATGGTAGAAGGACAAGACAATGGGAAGGGGTTGTTGTGCCCTTATGGACCATTGCTTGATATGAGACAGGTGTGGATACATGAGTGGAGAAAATAACAGAATGAATGACAGCTGTGCAGCTTGTGAGTTAGTTTGACAACCAGAAGCTGCAAAGCGCTGTCAAAATAAAACACAAACCGGAAACCATAATGAAACAACAACAACACAACCCCAAAATGTAAACATTACTATAAATGCAAAATGACACAATAACTAGACAGGATTAACAGACAGAAAAAGAATAAACTTAACTGAAGACTGGGCACAGTGCCCACCTGTGCCCAGGATCATGACATTTTCTTCCTATCCCATCCAGCATGTCCATGTGGGCCCCACTATTGGTTAAATATGGGCTATCCTATGAGTCCCTTGTGGGTTTGTTGGTGGGTTCCATGTTGGTTCCATCTGCCCACATGGACTTTACCTGTAGCACATGTAAGCAGGTAATCTGCTTACCCACTATAACCACACTGGGCTCCATATTGGCTAATATAGGTGACCAGATTTCACTGGCGCCATAGATGAAGTCCATGTGAGCAAACACAGATGGACAAGCACGGAACTAAACCCACATGGGACCCATAAAACTACCCAGATTTCACCTATGATGTGGTCCACATGCATATGCTGGCTAGGATCAGATTTGAAATTGATGTTTTTCTAATTTGGCTTAGGAAATATTTGATATATTAGTGTTTCTTTTAAATTCAAATTCAAAGGTTTTATTTGTCAACACTGCTAGTTGTACAGGACATACAAGATAATTGAAATGACATTTCTCTCTCTCTTCATTGGTGTGAATAATATTAAAAGAAAAGGAAATAAGGCTGGAAAAAAGAAAACAACAGCAGGCTATGTACAGTAATGCAACCTGTAGTGCAAATCATATCATTTATATGATGGAGCTGCAACCATCATATAAATAAGATGGCGGCAGCACGCACGGACGCAGCGGCCCCTCTTGGCATCAGCGAGTGTGAGAGTTTTGAGTGTTTTGATCTTCCCAGATGTACATTCTGTAAAACTTACAGCCGTGAGACCTTATTAAACATCAAGGTACTGCACGCTGCAAGAATCGCGGCGATCGGTTGTGATTTGGACATTCTACACCAGCATTGAATTCTGGTGGAGTCCCCGCTGGAAGCTACCCGAGAGAGGAGGAGGCGTAAGTGGAGCGAACGCAAGCAAAAGTGTGGAAAAAGGGCCGGGATCCATGCTAGGCTAAAGGCTAACCCCTCCAGACCAGCGGTACCGTCGCTTCTTCTCTCTAACGTCCGCTCCCTCGAAAACAAGCTGGACGAGCTGCGTCTGCTGAGAAAAACCAGGAGAGAGTGGAGAGACTGCTGTGTGTTTGTTTTCACGGAGACATGGCTCCACGGCAACATTCCTGATGAGGCCATTCAACTGGAAGATATGGCGATGTTCCGTGCCGATAGGGAAACGGCGAGCTCCGGTAAGAGCCGGGGGGGGGGGGGGGGGCTATGCATCTATGTTAACAAGAACTGGTGCGTCAATGCCACGTTAGTGTCTAAACACTGCTCTCCGTTGGCGGAGTTCCTTATTGTAAATTGTCGGCCACATTATTTGCCGAGGGAATTCAGCAACATGTATGTAGCTGGTGTTTAAATAGCGCCGAGCCCTAATGCTAAAGCTAATGCTAAGAAGGCACTCGGGGTACTGCACAATGCGATTAGTGAAATCCAAACTTCACACCCGTTTTGTGGTGGTTGCGGGGGATTTTAACCACACCAGCCTAAAGACTGTGCTCCCCAAGTTTAAACAATGTGTAGACTTTAAGACCAGAGGAGAGAATATGTTGGACTTAGTGTACACAAACACAGATGCATATAAGGCGATACCCCGCCCCCATCTCGGCCTTTCTGATCACATGTCCGTGATGCTGCTGCCTGCCTACAAACCTTTATTGAAGTGCAGCAGGCCAGCAGTGAAACAAACTAGAATTTGGTCAGAGAGTACAACCTCTGCACTGAAAGACTGTTTTCTGCACACAGACTGGGAGGTTTTCAAAATAGCAGCCTCCCAGGAAGACAAGACAGATGTGGAGGAGTATGCTGATACAGTCACCAGCTACATCGCGAAGTGCACAGAGGATGTCACTACAGTGAAGACCATCACTATGCGGGGTAACCATAAGCCCTGGATGACTGCAGAGGTGCACTCGCTGCTTACAGCCAGAGATGCAGCCTTCAGAGCGAAGGACAGGATCGCCCTCCGCTCAGCCAGGTCTGCGCTCTCAAAGGGAATTAAGGCGGCAAAGCGCGCCTATGCGGAGAAAATCCAGGGACACCTCTGTGACACTAGGAACACCAAGCAGATGTGGCAGGGAGTTCGGACACTGACGGGCTATAAGTCTAGGCAGGGGGTCGATGATGACGACGCTTTGCTTCCAGACAGGCTTAATGACTTCTTTGCACGTTTTGAAGCATCAAACTCGACAATCAGAGGGAGGGCTGGCCCACCCCCACCATCGGTCGGAGCAGCTTTTACCATCAACACAGCTGACACACGGTGGACCCTAACCAGAGTCAACCCACGCAAAGCTGCAAGTCCGGACAACATTCCGGGATGTGTGCTCCGAGACTGCGCGAGCGAGTTGGCGGATGTCCTGACTAACATTTATAACATCTTCCTGAGTCAGGCCATCGTTCCCAGATGCTTCAAGACCTCTAACATTGTACCGGTGACAAAGAAACCAGTCGTGTCCTGTTTGAATGACTATCGTCCTGTTGCACTGACACCAATTGTGATGAAGTGTTTTGAACGGCTTGCCAAACCATACATTACATCCTGCCTCCCTGCATCACACAACCCGCTCCAGTTTGCATATCGTTCAAACCGCTCCACGGAGGATGCTATAGTCACCACCCTACACTCTGTCATCACCCACCTGGACCAGAAAGACACTTACGCCAGACTCCTGTACACTGATTTCAGTTCAGCATTCAACACCATTATTCCCCAGAGACTGATGGAGAAATTACTCCTTCTCAGTCTGAACACCGCCACATGTCTCTGGATCCTGGATTTCCTGACTGAGAGACCTCAGTCTGTCCGGGTTGGAAACAACATCTCCAACTCTGTCACGCTGAGCACCAGATCCCCTCAAGGCTGTGTACTCAGTCCACTGTTGTTTACACTTCTAACACATGACTGTGTATCCAGACACAAGGGGAACCAGATTATTAAGTTTGCAGACGACACCACGGTGGTGGGACTTATTCAGAGCGATGAGGAATCAATGTACAGGGAAGAAGTGAGAGACCTGGAAGGCTGGTGCAGGGAGAACAATCTGGTGCTCAACGTGGACAAAACGAAGGAGATGATTATCGACTTCCGGCGGTCACAGCCTGAAAACATCCCTCTCAGCATCGGCGGCCGTTTAGTGGAGGGAGTGGAGAACATAAAGTTCCTTGGAGTGCAGATCTCGCAGGACCTGACCTGGAGCAAGAATTCCTTGGGGATCAGGAAGCAGGCTCAGCAGAGACTGCACTTCTTGAGGAAACTCAAACAGGTCTCTCTCCCCATCTGCACCCTCAGGACCTTCTACAGAGGTGTGGTGGAGAGTGTTCTGACGTACTGCATTGCTACATGGTACTCCAGCTGCAGTATGTCAGACAAAAAAGCCCTGCAGAGGATAGTCAAGGGGGCTGAGAGGGTAATTGGAGTCTCCATCCCCTCTGTCCAAGAACTTTTTCAGAACCGTTGTAGGAGCAGGGCACTGAACATTGTCAAGGACCGTTCTCACCCTCTGCATAAACACTTTGAACTTCTTCCATCTGGTAAACGATTCCGGAGCATCAAAGGCAGAACCACCAGACTGATCAACAGCTTCCTTCCACAAGCTGTCAGGATGCTGAACAGTTGACCCGGAATCTCTCATACACACTACTGCACCTACGGACATTTTGTATATTATTTGTATATTATAGTTAGTTAGTTTTTTTCCCAAGTATGTCAGGGATGTGTGAATGGATGGGGGGTGGGGGTGGGGGGTGAAGCTATGTGGGAGTGTGTCTTAAATCATGCTGCTTCTATTTATATGGATGCCGAGAGAAACGCAATTTCATCTTGCCTGCACTACAGTTGTATGTACAGCAATATGACAATAAAGTTTGATTTGATTTGATTTGATTTGATTTGAAATGGCGACAAAACATAGACCCATACCTCCCATAGTGCAAATAGAGATAAACGATTAACAATGACAAAACCCAGCAATCCTATATACAGACAACTAGAGATATAACACCCATAGTTGCAGTTCAATGCGGTAGTGTAGGTGCAGATAGTAACAGATAGGACTGCACATGATCAGTATTACAATGACAGACAGACAGCAGCAGATATGGCATTTGTGCAAATGGTTGCAGATAAAGTGAAGAGGCATACAGCAGCAAATGTATTACTGTTGGTGTGCCAGTCTTTTCTGTGTCAACAGCTGAGGTAGTGATTGTGTGGGTGATTGCGTTACCATCCGAGGGTGAGGAAGTGGACAGAGTTCAGGGTCCTGATGGCCTGATGAACAAAGCTGCTAAGCAGTCTTGGAGAGTGGGCCTGGAGGCTTCACTACCTTTTCCCCAAAGGCAGGGGGCTGAAGAGGGAGTGTGAGGGGTGGGAGGTGTTGCCTGCGATGTTGATGGCTTTGCGGGTGAGGTAGATGTCTCAGGGGAGGCAGAGGGGCACCAATGATCTTGCTGGCTGCTTTCACTGTGCGTTGTAGTGTCTTCTGGCAGGTGGCGGTGCAGCTTCCATACCACACTGTGATGCAGCTGGTGAGGATGCTCTCAGTGGTGCCCTGGTAGAAAGAACACATGATGGGGGTGGGACTCATGCTGTCCTCAGTTTGCGGAGGAAATGGAGGCGAGTTTGAGCCTTCTTGGCCAGTGATGTGGTGTTGTTGGACCAGGAGAGGTCCTCAGAGATGTGCACCCCAAGGAACTTTGTGCTGCTCACCCTCTTCACAGCTGCACCATCGATGATCAGAGGGGGGTGCTGTGTGTGACCCCTCCTGAAGTCGACCTCAATCTCCTTGGTTTTTCCCAAGTTCAGGAAGAGGCTATTGTCTTTACACCACTGGACCAGTTGGCTCACCTCATTTCTGTAGTTGGCTTCCTCGTTGTTGGTGATGAGGCCCACCACCGTTGTGTCGTCCGCAAACCTGATGATGTGGTTGGTGTTGTAGACAGTTACGCAGTCATGGGTCACCAGGGTGAAGAGCAGTGGGCTGAGCACGCACCCTTGTGGGGCCCCTTTGCTCAGTGTGATGGTCTGGGAGGTGTTGCTGCCAACCCGCACATTCTGTGGCCCCCCCTGTGAAAAAGTCCAGCACCCAGTTACAGAGACAGGTTTTGAGTCCCAAGTGTCTGAACTTTTGTATCAGGTGCTGGGGGATGACTGTGTTGAATGCTGAACTGAAGTCCAAGAACAGCATTCGCACGTAGGAGTTTTTTGAGTCCAGGTGGGTGAGGGCTGGATGGAGAGCAGCAGCAATGGCGTCTTCTGAGGATCTGTTTGACCTGTACGCAAACTTGGATGGGTTGTGGGAGGGAGGGAGGATGGACTTGATGTTCTGCATGACTAGCCGCTCGAAGCACTTCATTAAAATGGGGGTCAGTGCTACGAGTCGGTAATCATTGTAGCTGGATGAGACGGGCTTCTTTGGGACTGATATTATGGTGGCAGTTTTGAAACATGTGGGGACAACAGCTTGAATCAGGGAGATGTTGAAGATGTCAGCCAGGACCTTCTTGAGCTCCTCTGCACAGTCCTTCAGGATGCAACCCGGCATGTTGTCTGGGCCAGCTGCCTTGCATGAGTTGATCCTGCAGAGGGTCATCTTCATGCTAGCCGGATTCAGACTCATGACTTGCTCATCCGGAGGAGAAGTGGTCTTCTGTGTTGATGTGCTATTTTGTGCTTCAAAGTAACCAAAGAAGTCGTTTAGATTGTTGAGCAGTGTGGTGTCACTCATACAGGTCTGAGGTGGAGGTTTGTAGTTGGTAAGGGTCTGTATGCCATGCCAGAGAGAACGTGCATCTGTAGTGTTGCTGAAGTGGTCGGATATTTTCGTACTGTATTGTCGTTTTGCCTCCTTGATACCACGGGACATGTTGGCCCAAGCTGTTGTTAGTCCTGTAGTGTCGCCAGCCCTGAAGGCTGTGTCCTGAGTCCTCAGGAGCCTGCGGACCTCTGCTGTCATCCATGGCTTCTGGTTAGCACGAACAGTGATGGTTTTGCAGGGAGTGACATCATCAATGCATTTCACTATGTATGCCACAACAACCTCAGTCTACTCCTCTAAGTTTGTGTGATATGGATTATATCAGAGGGCACAGATGGATAGTATTATTTACTCAAACTAATAAATTTAAGAGATTTAAAAAAAAACACAAACTGACAAAAGCACAATAGCAAAACTACAAAAGAAAAATGCACATGTATAAATAAAAGGCTGTGAATTCATTAGGAAAATATGATTTTTTTTTAAATCTAAAAATTTATGAACAAAAAGAACAAATCTATTTTGCCTAGGTGAAAAAGTCAAATGGATCATCACCTTATCGTGTTAGGGGGTTTGCATGCCCTAGTGATCCCAGGAGCTATGTTGTCAGGGGCACTTTGCCTCTGGTAGGGTCACCCAAGATAAACTGGTCCTGGGTGAAGGGCCAGACTAAGAACAATCCAAAAGACTCTCATGATGAATGTTAGAACAAGGATTCAACGTACCCCACCCGGTATGAGGTTACTTGCCACATCCAAGGAGCCAGGCCTGGGGGAGGGGCTCGATGGCTAGCAGCTAGTGGCCGGGTTTGTGCCCATGGGACCTGGCTTGGCTCAGCCCGAAGGAGTTACATGGGTCCGCCCTCCAGTGGACTCACCACCTGCAGGAAGAACCATAGGGGCCCAGTGCTATGTGGATGAAGTGGCAGTTAAAGGCGTAGACCTTGGCAGTCTGACTCCAGGCTTCCTAAACTGGCTTTTGGGATGTGGAATGTCACCCCTCTGGTGGAGAAGGAGCCTGAGCTGGTGCATGAGGTTGAGAGATATCGGCTAGATATAATCGGACTCACCTCAACACACAGCTCTGGTTCTGGAACCGGTCTCCTGGAGAGAGGCTAGAGCTTTGCTTACTCTGGAGTTGCCCCAGTCAGGAGATGACAAGCAGGGGTGGGTATTCTTGCAACCCCTCACCTTGCTGCCTCTATATTGGAGTTTTGCCGGTGGATGAAAGGGTTATTTCCCTGCGCCTTTGGGTTGGGAAATGGGTCCTGACCATCATTTGTGCCTATGCACCAAGTGATGGTTCAGAGAACTCACCCTTTTTGGAGTCTCTGACTGGTGTGCTGGAGGGTGCTCCTCCATTGTGCTACTGGGGGACTTCAATGATCATGTGGGCAATGACAGTGAAACCTGGAGTGGGGTGATTGGAAGGAACAGCCTGCCCGATCTGAACCCAAGTGGTGTTTAGTTATTGGACTTCTGTGCTAACCACAGTGTGTCTATAACGAACACCATGTTCAAGCACAAGGGTGTCCATCTGTGCACCTGGCACCAGGACACCCTTTTTCACAGGTCAGTGATCAATTTTGTTATCGTGTCATCAGACCTGCGACCGTATCTCTTGGGCACTTGGGTAAAGAAAGGTGTAGAACTGTCAACTGATCACCACCTGGTGGTGACATGGATCCAGTGCCAGGAGAGGATGCCATTCAGACCTGGTAGACCCAAACGTATAGTGAGGGTGTGCTGGGAACGTCTGGGTGAGGCCTCTGTCCAGGAAGCCTTCAACTCCCACCTCCGGAAGAACTTCAACCACATTCCAAGGGAGTCTAGAAACATGGAGTCTGAATGGGCCATGTTCTCCACCTCCAGTTTTGAAGCGGCTGCCCAGAGCTGTGTCCGCAAGGTCGTCGGTGCATCTTGTGGTGGCAACCATCAAACCAAGTGGTGGACGCCAGAGGTGAGGGGGGGCCATTAAGCTGAAGAAGGAGTCCTATCAAGCTTGGTTGGCTTATGGGACTCCCAAAGTAGATGAGGTGTACCGGAAGGCCAAGCGGAGTGTGGCTTGGGTGGTTGCTGAAGAAAAAACTTGGGTGTGGGAGGAGTTCAGTGAGGCCATGGAACAAGAATTTCGGTCGGCCTCGAAGAGATTCTGGCAAACTGTCCAGTGGCTCAGGAGGGGGAAGCAGCTCCCTGTCCACACTGTGTATGGTGCAGATGGGGTGCTGCTGACTTCGACTGGGCATATCGTCGGGTGGTGGAAGGAATTTTTTGAGAATCTCCTAAATCCCACTGACACGCCTTCTACAAAGGAAGCAGGGCTTGTGGACTAGAGGGCAACTCGCCCATTACAGAGCCTGAGGTTGCCAAGGTGGTTAAAAAGCTCCTTGGTGGCTGGTCCCCGGAGGTAGATGAGATTCACCCTGAGTACCTCAAGGCCCTGGATGTTGTAGGGCTGTCATGGTTGGCATGCCTCTGCAACATTGTGTGGAGGTCCGGAACAGTGCCTTTGACATGGCAAACCTGGGTGGTGGTTCCTCTCTTCAAGAAAGAGGACCGGAGGGTGTGCTCCAACTTTAGAGGCTCACACTTTTCAGCCTCCCTGGGAAGGTCTATGCCAAGGTCCTGGAGAGGAGAGTCTGGCCGTTTGTCGAACCTTGGATTCAGGAGGAGCAATGTGGTTTTCGTCCTGGCCGTGGCACATAGGACCAACTCTTTACCCTCTCAAGAATCCTCGAGGGTTCATGGGAGTTTGCCCAAACAGTTTACATGTGTTTTGGGGACTTGGAGAAGGCATTCGACCGCGTCCCTCGTGGTTTTTTGTGTGGGGTGCTTCGGGAGTATGGGGTATCGGACTTGTTACGAACTATCCGGTCTCTATACGACCATTGTGAGAGTTTGGTTCATATTGCCAGCACTCTTTGGGACTCATTCCCAGTGAGAGTTGGACTCCGCCAGAGCTGCCCTTTGTCACCGATCCTGTTCATAATTTTTATGGACAGGATTTCTCGGCACAGCCATGGAACGGAGGGTGTCATACTTGGTGACCACAGGATCTCATCTTTGTTGTTTGCAGATGATGTCGTACTGTTGTCTTCATCCAGCAATGACCTACAGGTGTTACTGGGATGGTTTGCTGCTGAGTGTGAAGCGGCTGGGATTAGAATCAGCACCTCCAAATCCGAGTCCATTGTCCTCATCCGGAAAAGGTTGATTGTCCTCTCTCAGTTGGAGACAAGCTCCTGCCCCAAGTGGAGGAGTTTAACCCTTTGACGTTACGCTTTCATAAGACATCAGCATCACCTGCTGTCCCTAGTGCAGTTCTGCACCTGTCACATGATGTGTCCCAAAAGCACAGAAAACCCAGTTGTGCCAAGCATTTCATGTCACAAGATGTCAGACACATATAGCTTACTGCTCTTCACTGGAGGACTGGAGGACTTCACCCAAACGAACCGCCTCAAAACATCATTTCTGGTAATGCAAAGAAGAGGATGTAAACAAAGGCCCCAGTGCAACATCTATTTCCACACGGAGGAAGTGTTTGCTCCAAATTTTGCCAACTATGATTCTAAAAAGAAATTATTCAGCTTCTGAATGGAAATATTTACCTTTTGTGACAGCAGAAGATGGTCTGGAGTGTGTACACTTTCCTCTGCCATCGACGGAGCTGCACATGACGACAGAGAACAATAGCATCGGTTCGGTGGCATAATGTAACCGAAATTGAGGTGCAATAAATTATAAGACTAATGTGAGAGTTTCTGGATGTTGGAGAGAAAGCGAAAATGACTGGCAGAAGATGAAATAAGGGCCTGGAATGATGAAAATGGACGAATGAAGAGGCATGGTGTGCGGTAGGTCAGATCTATTTATTTGTTTGTGTACATTATACTGATTTTCTTGTTCATATGCTCTGAAGATAAGATAACAAAAAAAACCACAAACAAAAATGAACACAAAAAGAACAAAACCATCCTTTGTGTAAATATGTCCAAAGTCCACTTTTGACCGAAAGTTATGTATTTCAATACAGCTGCCGTCACATTATGTAAATTTGATGTGTAACTTTTCTCCTATCTCAAACTTTGGATCATATTCTCGTCGGCCTCCGTCGGTCTATGATGACCATGGAAGAGAATCCTAAACGTCTACTCTGCTGGAACAGCACCGCCTGTGGCTGAACAGGCCGATGCGCGAATGGCAGTCCCTGTCACACAGGTCGCACTTGTGGGTGGTCTCCGTGCTGCTGGGTCTGTGGCGGTTCTTCCTGCGGGTCCTTTTTTCATCTGCTGCAGCAGTCAGTCTCTCTTCACCCGCCTTGAGCTGTCTGGTCAGGGTGCCTCTCCATTTGGAGCGGTCCATTGCAAGGTCCTCCCAGCGCTCTGTGTTGATCTCCAGGGCCTTCATGTCTCTCTTTCAGACGTCTCTAAAGTGCAGCTGTGGGCGGCCAACGTCTCTCCTGCCAGTCACCAGTTCTCCATAGAGGACGTCTTTAGGGATTCTGCCATCCTCCATACGGTGAACATGGCCTAGCCAGCGGAGCCTGCGCTGCCTGAGTAGAGTGAACATGGAGGGAAGGCCGGCGCAGGACAGAACTTCTGTGTTGGGCACTTTGTCCTGCCAGGATATGTCCAGGATGTGGCGAATGCAGCACAAGTGGAAGGAGTTCAGTCTCTTTTCCTGCTGGGCGTATGTTGTCCACGTGTCACTCCCATAGAGCAGTGTGCTGATGACGCAGGTGTTGTACACTGCCATCTTCATCTTGACAGAGAGTTTGGGATTCTCCCACTCTCGTGTGGTGAGGCGAGCGAGTGTGAAGGCTGATTTTCCAATCCTCTTGTCGATCTCTGTATCAAGGGAGAGGTTGTTGCTGATCGTGGACCCCAGGTACGTGAACTGATTCACGACCTCCAGCTCGTAGTCGTCGATGGTGACGGTTGATGGTGCTTCCGTGCCTTGCGCCAAGACGTTAGTTTTCTTCAGGCTGATGGTAAGCCTGAAGTCCTTGCATGCCTGGGAGAAGCGGTCCATCAGGGTCTGAAGCTCCTGCTGTGCGTGGGTTGCGACTGCGGCGTCGTCTGCGAACAGCATGTCTCTGATTAGAGCCTCGCGTACTTTGGTTCTGGCTTTCAGGTGGGCGAGATTGAAAAGCCTGCCGTCAGATCTTGTGTGCAGGTAGATTCCCTCTGTTGCTGTACTGAAGGCATGCCTCAGGAGCATAGCAAAGAAAATCCCAAAGAGGGTTGGCACAAGTACACAGCCCTGTTTCACTCCGCTGCGTATGTTGAATGGCTCTGAGACATTGCCGTCGTGCTGCACTATCCCCTGCATGTTGGTGTGAAACGATTCGATGAGGCTTTGCAACTTTGGTGGGCATCCTATCTTTGGCAGGGTCTTGAAAAGGCCCTCTCTGCTGACCAGATCGAATGCTTTGGTGAGGTCGATGAAGGCGACGTACAGGGGCATGTTCTGTTCTCTACATTTCTCCTGGAGTTGGCGTATGGAGAATATCATGTCTACCGTCGATCGCTCAGCGTGGAAGCCACACTGAGACTCGGGGTAGACACGTTCAGCAAGCTTCTGTAGACGAATAAGGAGTGTCCTCTCCAGTGAGCCGGTGTTCTACCTTCCAGCGTTGGGCGTTGGTAGGATTCAAGCCTGGGCAGGAAGATATGGAGGACAAGATGTTGCCCATGCAGCATGTCCCCCCTCTCCACGTCACTGATGAAGCCAAAGGAACAGCAGGGCTGTTACAGTTTGGCACCAGCGCCGTCGCAGGAGCTGCCAGAACGATGTTGAGCACAACAGAGAACTGCCTTAGGGGCTCCGACTCCGGATTTTTCCTCAGGGTTGACTCCCGAAGCCTTTCCCGTGACCGGGTGTGCTGCAAGGCAGCGGAGGTTTGAAATCAGGGTTTACCTTCCCCTAGATGGGCTACCTTCCCAGGTTGACGAGCCACCATCCACCCGAAGCATCTGGTTTTAAGGCGCCAGAGATCCGCCCTCGCCCCTTCTGCTATTAGTAAAAGCAGTTCCGCCGGGCTTAGAGACTAAACCACACGGACAGGCTAGGAGTTGGACTTAGCTGTCAGAGGCTTTTTGAGACGCACGCCATAAGGAGCATTTTATGAGCACTGGGAGCTTAACCCCAGTGCCGCTCCTGGCTATGACAACCTTGGAACCATCATATTCTACATCTCTCTAATTGACAGTAGGCCATTATCTCTTACCACTTTCAAGTTACAGCCTTTGGAACATCTGATATCTAAACTGAATATTTTCTTGAAAAAAACCTTGACCGACGGGGGGCTGATGGGTGCTGCGGTGTGCCACAGAATTTTAAGAGATTAAGTATCTCGAGGTCTTATTCACGAGTGAGGGGAGAATGGAGCGATAGATTGACAGAAGGATTGGAGCAGCATCTGCAGTAATGCAGACATTGTACAGTCTGTTGTGGTGAAGAGGGAGCTATGCTCTAAGGCAAAACTGTTGATTTACCCGTCAATCTACGTTCCTACCCTCACTTATTGTCACAAACTTTAGGTAATGACCGAAAGAATGAGATCGTGTATACAAGCGGCTGAAATGAGCTTTCTTCGTAGGATTGCAGGATTCACCCTTAGAGATAGGGTGAGGAGCTCAGTCATCCGGGAGAGGCTCAGAGTAAAACTGCTGCTACTCTACATCGAAAGGAGCCAGTTGAGGTGGTCTGGGCATCTAATCAGGATGTCTCCCGGATGCCTCCCACTTGAGGTGTTTTGGGCACTTCTCACTGGGAGGAGACCCCGGGGCAGTCCCAGGACTCGCTGGAGAGATTATGTCTCCAAATTGGTCTGGGAATGCCTTGGTATCCCCTCTGAAGAGCTGGAGCAGGTGGCTGGGGAGAGGGAAGTCTGGGCTTCTCTGTTTGAACTGCTACCTCTGTGACCCGGAACTCCAGAAAAGCAGTAGAAGATGGATGGGTGGATGGATGGATGGATGGATGGACAAACTAGCAAAAGCACAATAGCAAAACTACAAAAGAAAGATGCAAATGTATACATAAAAGGCTGTAAATTTGTAAGGAAAATATGAATTTTTGAAATCTACAAATCTATGAACAGAAAGTGCAAATGCATTTTGCCTAGGTGAAAAAGTCAAATTTTACACAAAAATTAGCAGTTTAAAAGCAAAAATGACAAATGAGAAAATTTCATTTTGGTGAAGAGTATCCCCTCCACACACACATGCAAATTTATGAGAAGAGTTGGAAATTTAAGAAACAAACCTCACAAATTAGAAAGACTCATGTCATTCGCTGCTTAAGAAAATTGTGTGGTGATATTTTCTCATTCTCTTATTCATGTCAAGTCATTTTTAGCAACTATATACACATTATTATTGTTCTTATTTTTATTATTGTTGATATTTTGTTCCAGCAGGTATAGTCTAACACAATATGTACATTAACGGTCCCATTCACTGCATTTTTCCCAAATGCTGACAGCTCTCACAGGTCTTAATGAAATGTTTGTGACATATTTTCATCAAATTTTCTTTAATTATTTAATTATTGCAGCATCATTGTTAATCTTCTTTTGCAGCATTTCTCAGAATGGCCAGTTTCAGTGCATGTCTCTTTAAAGCCTAAGACTGCATTTAACTCCACCATCCCTCTTAAGGCTGCATGTCCACCAAACGTGTTTTTTCCGCTCTGGGTGGCTTTTTTCCATTCATTCTCTATGTAGTCCAGTGTTTACAGCACTGAGCGCCCTTGGCACAGAAACACTCTCGGCGGTGGTTGCTTTTTGTTGCGACGCTCAGAGCTGAAAAAAATTCAACTTTTCAGAGACTGCAGCTGAGCTCATCAATGTCAGACCAAGCAGCCAATCAGAACTGCTGCGTGGGCGGGACATAGGATGCCGGTACTAGTCTGTACTCTGATTCCTGCTTTCCGTGTCATCATATTTTACATCCAGAGCTGCTAGAAAACGTTTCCTGTCCATTGTTATTTAGAGACTGCTCTTAAAAAATCAGTAGAAAGTCTGACAATAGGAAAAGCAGAAGTGCTGAGCTGAGAGTGACAAGCTGTTGCTGGGATACAGGGCACAGACATTTTTTTTTTTTCCCCAGAGCGGTGCGCACAAACACTGAAAAAAAAAAAAAATGCTGAGGGCGGTTGGGCGACAAAAAACGTGTTTGGTGGACATGTAGCCTAAATCACTGTTGCTAATTTTAGCTGACTAGCTCCTAATTCAGATAGCAACCATGAGCCAGCTAACGTAAATTTGTCTTAAGAATTAATTAAAGCGACATTCCACCAAAAATCAAGTTTTTTTTTCTGTTGTTAACATGTCTAACATGTTTTTTGTGACTTTCAAGACATCTCGAGCCAATTCAGTGCCAACTCTCAAGTCTGTGTTTTTGTTCTGTGAATTTCCAGTTAGGCAATGCCCCCCCCCCCAAAAAAAAGATGAGTTTGGACAGAGCGTTTCTAACTATGTAAACATTCCTGCTAAGCCTGATTCGTTATAACATTAATCAATTAGGCTAAGCAGTGGGCATGACTACAGACCTGAATTCATTCCCTCGGGGAAGAGGGAGGAGCTGAGGAGCAAGCCGAAGGAGCAGTGATTTGTGTGTGCATGTGTGTGTGCACGCGTGTGAGTGTGTGTGTGTGGTTTCTTCATTGAAAAGATAGCATATTATGCCTGTTCAGTTTTTGGCTGTATGAGCAAGAAATTCTCTTCTTTTAAATGACATGTCTTACCCACAGATGTGAAAATACAACAGCAATGATTAATTTTATTTGGAAAAACCTTAGTGTCCCTGCTAAAATACAAAAGAGAGGACATGGCTTTGCAGCTTGCATTTCACCCTGCATGCCGGGGGAGATGGAGGAATGGGAGGCACACGGTCGGAAGGCCGAACCAGAAAGAGATGTTTGCTCTTAGGGGGATGAAGGCGCTGAGACCGCCACCCGTCTGCGTGTGGCACAACGGCCAGGGTGAGCTGGTGAGGCCGCAGTTGTGGTTCCATAGTAATGGGTGGGCGCACTGGACCATCGGCCCCCAGCAAGCTGCTCTTGGCGAGTTGCTCTCAGCTAACTTTGCCGGCAGACAGGGCGCTGTGCCGCTCGCTGGGAGATCTTCAGTGAGTGGGCAACCAGAGAACGTGGGGAAGCCCTCCAGCCTTCATGCGGGGCCGGGTAGTGGCTTTCTGCTCCACTGCGAATGATCCTTCCTCAAGTTAGATTGCCTTCTCGGAGCCCTGGCCCAATGTCCTCTCCTTCCATCTACTGGTGGGTAGGAGTATGGGTGGAGCTAATTAGAATACTCATAGATCCATGCATACTTAAGTAGGTGGAAGATGTAAAAGCTCTTTTCAAGCAATCTTAAGGGAAAAAAGTTTTTTTGTGTGTAAAAAGCCACAGTATACTATTTTGGGCAATACACATTTGTTTTAAGGTGGTTTTAGAGCCGCCAGAGTTAGTCTTTAAATTAAGCATCACTGCTCGACAGGGGTGTATGGTTTCAGCAGTCAATAGGATATGACCGGTCTCGGAAATACAATAACCATTTGTGAATGAATGGCTAAACTGATATCGTCAGCTAGCTGCCTTGGATCTCTGTTAGAGAAAATAAAACTTAAGCTAATCTAAAATAACAGCTAAGAACATTGTACATATATAGTCAAGTGTTGTCACATGAACAAGGATTCCAGTGGAGGTGATTTGAGTTTATAGAAGCTAACACCAGGCGGTTAGGCTCACCCAGGTGAGGTGAGCTGTAATGTGATTACACTGACAGGTGCCGACCACCTAGCTAAGCTAATACTAATGGTTTGATGTAGCATCTTGGCAAAAATACAACAAAATAAGAAAGAATGACATGCGCTATGTTTTCGACCATGGATTAGTGAACCAGGTGGAAACAGGGATGTCTGTTAGGGTGACTGAAATCAAAGAAAATAAGTGAGCTCCCAAGTAGAATTATTAGCTCTGAAGCTAACACCTTTGTCTCCCCATCCATCTACATGACTAGATGGCTAGGCTGGCCAATAATAGAGAGGAGGGTGGGTATCAAGGCAAGGTTTACCATGTTTATGACATTCTGTAGCAAACCTGGAAGAAATAAAATGGCTCCCTGGAGAGAAAACTGAAAAAAAGCCTTTTTTTTTTTCTTTTTTTTTAAAGAGAACTGAGTTTTTTGATATGTTTTTGATAATCATGTGACCAGTTCAGAAGATTAAAATCTACAAAAACAATTTTTCAGTCAATTACCCCTTTACCAGAGTGGTGGCTCAGTTGGTAGAGCATCCGCCCCACACCCGGGAGGCAGGGGTTCAAATCCCGGCTGGGTCATGCCGAAGACCATATAAAAGCAGAACTTCCTGCCGTCCAGCTTGGTACTCGGCAATAATGGAATGGAGGAGGGAAATCTGTGGCGGCGCCTTGCATGGCAGCGGCCCTCTGATTCTACTATGGGGTGTGTGTGATTTTAAATTAAATCACCCTTATTGTCATTCAACCAATCATGTACAGTAGAACGAGATTGTGCTTTACCCATCTACTGTGTTAATCACACACACCCCAGTGCAGAATCAGAGGGCCGCTGCCATGCAAGGCACCGCCACAGATTTCCCTCCTCCATTCCATTATTGCTGAGCACTAAGCTGGATGGCAGGAAGTTCCACTTTTATATGGTCTTCGGCATGACCCGGCCGGGATTTGAACCCCTGCCTCCCGGGTGTGGGGCGGGTGCTCTACCAACTGAGCCACCACTCCGGCCACTGCAATTTACACTGTAGATAGGATAAAGCACAATTTTGTTCTACTGTACATGATTGGTTGCATGGTTGAATGACAATAAAGGGTGATTTAATGATTTAATTTAATTTAATTAAGACATATGAACTAAAAATACATCACAAAAAAGACACACAGTTTACCACAGGAAAAAAAAAATACGTAAAATTATGTACACACGTATATAATTTACATGAAAAAGTCACACATTTGATAGAAAACTTGCAGATTTATAAAAAAAAAAGCCAAACTCACAAAATTATAACAAAGATCATTAAAGTATAAGCAATATATAACAAATTTACTACTGTAGATTAAAGCACAATTTAGCAAAAGAAAAAACATATTGTATACTCATATTTGAGTAACTGACACCCTTACCACTTTTGGTAAAGCCATCTTCAAAAATGTTTTCAGTGAGTGTTTGCTGGGTGAGCATGTACTTCACCCCATATCTGTCTGACTCTAAAAATGCCAGCCTCATTATCATCAACTGGGCCTGCTTGATGAAAACTAAGCCATGATTTCACAAGCAGCCGATATGAGACGGTGGGGATTACTGTCTAACAGGCTGTCAGTGTGCTGGAGAAGCATTCATACCGAGTCTCATAAGTGCCGCTGTCTGTGGGATCAAAGTTCATCTTTATTACAGAATGTAATAAGAAGATTTGCAAATACAACATCCAATATCGCACATTATCAGTGTAGTAGATAAAGTTGTTTTCCTTTTAAATCTGGCAGAGGAATATCTGAGTCGTAGTCGCAGCCTCAAATTAGAAACACTTAGCTCCATCTCGACTTTCTAAAGTCTGTTTTCATCATTTTAGACAAGTTCATTGTTTCATTGATCATAATTGCTGGCCCATAAATAGCCCAAGCACTGGTGATTAATCTTCCTGATTTATTACATGGCTATGCGCTTCTCAGTTTTTCAGTGCAATGCTGAGCGGCCACATCCTTTGTTTCTGAACTCAAAAGGCTTTGAGTCACCTACTGTAAAATACTTGATGAGGATAATCATTAAAAAGCACTTAAACAAAAGAGGCAAATGTAATATTTAATTTGATTTCTTTTAGGGGGGAAGGAAATCTTTCATTCTCTGCAGATGATACAATATTGAATGAAAAGACAGATGGAAAAATTACACAGAGGGAGGATGACTTCTAACATCATTCACAGTAATGTTTCTAGTGGCAACAAAAGTGCCACACCACAGGTGCAGACTGTGGTCTGCGGGTATAAAAATGCATAATCCTTCAGAAATAATCAGCTAAATCTTTGCACAAAATAATTTCTCTCCTTGTAGTTTGCCCGAGTAATCCTTCGCAGTGACAGCAGGAAGACGAGAGCAATGGTCATTGATCGCTGCTGTGATTGTAAGGAGCCACTGGATTGAGTAGAACAATCACCCGCAATTACATTGATTGGATGAATCTCCAATGGAGCACCATGGCTAAACAAAGAGGAAGCAGTTGGAGACTAGGGAGGACAGAGTGAGGTGATGAATGATTCACTGTGTATTCTGCACCTGTAATTTAGTTTGACAAGCTGATGAGACTGCACTGTATGCCAGGCTGAATGCTAATGTGCTTTATGCACACTTTGGTCCTGACCACATATTAGAAGCAGTCTTTCTGCATAATTCGTTGAAGTGATAGAAATACGGAACGTTGCGTGAGAAGTGAAGAGTCTTGTCTGGCCTCACGCTGGCGGAGGTTTAATTAGACATCAGGAAATCTTCCCATGTCCAATGAGGAAAGATTAGTATAAAAAAGAGTGAAACATGCTGACAGCTCCAATCCAGATCAAAATGACCAATTCTTAAATTCATAGGCAAGCTAATTCCACATCTGTGTCTGATCTCACACCTGTACATCACTAACATCTGCTCCAAGTCCAGCTTGGTCCAGAATTCATATCCTATCATCCTTCTCCAAGCCTGGCGTGACTGCCCTCCCCTCATTTTTGTTTCATTTCTGTTCCATTGGTACAAATCTTTCCATTTTGAAAAGGTTGTGCGTGCTGCTTTATGCCAGTTCAGAAGGAAGGCATCCAACATCTTCAGACTGTTGGGGCTTTTTTTGTGGTTAAAAGTGGATAAACTGGCTTGCAATGTCATCTTTTCCCCCCTGTAAATAGTTTTGAATTTATTACATTTAATGTGAGATTTTGACATACCTTAACATAATATGTCACGGTTTAGGTGTATTTTTTGTCTTAAAGGGCATAAATGAATATAAATAGAGAAAATTACTTTGGTGTGATTTTTAAAAAGAACTAAAGATAAAATTGGGTTGCTTGAAATGGGTTTATAATTTTCATTCTCCAGTCAGACTTTTTTATTCATTAAACAAATTTTTCTTGTTGCTTTTTATTACGAAAGATCAAGCCATGCTTCATTTCCATCAATGCATTATCATTTAATAGACTGAAAAGCAAAATGTCACTTTATCCTGGAGCAATAAACTCGCTAGACCAACAACAAAATCTGTACGAACTTGGTAAAAGAATTACAGCAAATAAAGCATGGCTTTGTAGTGTTAAATATAAAGCAATACTGGTGAAAAACTGGTGTTAAATTCTGATTTTTAAAAACTAGGAATGGAGACAGTAATGCAAGGTCTTTATTTATTTGGTATAAATACTTTTCTTTCAGTAATAAATCAAAACATTAACTCTAAACCAAGGCCATATGAACATAAGAACATAGGTCAGATACTTTATCATCTCCCAGTTTTTCTTCTTTAATTATTTTAATCTAACATGTTCTATGTTTCAGAATGAACATCCTGTCCCACAGCCCCCAAAATTAGCATCCAGTTCCAAAAAGGTGTTAACCTCTTGGGACATTTCAAAATTTCTACTGCCACCCAATAAAGAAAGAATTTGATTTACTTTGCACATGCTATTTTTAGGAAAATCTGCCCGAATACTAAGGGGTTAAAAAAAAAAAAAAACCCTTTCCTTTGGTCAGTGTGAGCGAGGCCTCCAGTGTTTCCATGGTGGTCTATGGATGTTCCGCCCTGGCTTTTGTCCAGGGCTTTGGGGGTGAGGATGCTGCACCAGGCACAATACCAGGTCCACAGTCACTTACGGTCCTGGGCTGCCGTTATTCCTGCACATGCGGGGTTGACTCAAATGACAGGCTCGTGGAGGGGTCGTGGGTCTGTGGGTCCCCTGTGGTCAGGAAGCAATGCTCAAACTACCATGAACGCAAAGATTGGTTAGCACGCACCAGCCGGCAGAAGGAAGACCCAAACCAGCCAGCCAAACTGGCTAGCCAGGCAGACACACACGATATGGGAAGAGAAAAAAATATCTGGTAATTTTTCAAAAGTCTTTGAGTGAGTTGACAACTATGTCTTCATCCTAAAGACATAATAGCCACAGAAAACAAAAGTAATGCCATTTATGAAATACCATGCCAACCATGCAACAAAACCTACATAGGAGAAACAGGAAGAACCTTTGAAACCAGAAAAAAGGAACACAGGAAAGAATGTGAACAAGAGACAATAGCAAGGTACACACGAGCACAAAAAAGCAACAGCTGAAAAACAGATGCTAAAATCTGCCGCATCCAACCATTGCTAAAGAGAAAATCATATCATGGACTGGGAAGAGGCAAACGTCATCTGCACAGAAAGCAAGAAATACCACCATTGGATCAGGGAAGCCATCAAGATCACAAAACAGACTCCAAGAACAATCAACAGGGGTGAGGGATCCCTGTCCCACACCTGGGATGCTGTCCTCCACAGGATACCAGACAGCAGGGGGCGTAGTCATCCTCTGCTGTCTGGTAAACCTGGATGAAACAGCCGATGAAACAGCTGATTGTCACAACAATATCACGTGACCCTTCTGACAAAGGTTGCAAGAAGTAGCCGAAACATGTTAAGGTAAAAACTGTCATGAACAGCGAGAGTGCGCCCGTCCCCTCCTGCCGCACCTTCGTCAATTCATCACTGCACCTGAGGCAGAGGACATACCTGCGGTCACTCATCAGCCAACGTATTTAAGGAGGCTTCCTCCGTGCAGTCAACACTGGCTCGTCTGGGTATACTGCCCTAAATTCAGGCAAGCAGGTCGTATTTTGCAAAGATTAGGCATGCTGTCTAACCTTCGCCTTTTTCTCTCCTTACAGGTTGCTGCCATTGTGCGGGTGTGTCTCAGGACTGCGCGCGCTCTCCTGCCACCTCACCATATCCTCAGCAATGGATCTTCACCCGGTCAGGCACTACTAGCTCATTCCCCCTTACCCTACTGGTTTGTCTGTTCCTCACTGGAGTCCTGCCGGTCCTCTCCCGGGGTCCTGAGTAAGTGGTAATTTGGCTCTTCCATATTCCCTACTCCACTTCTCCGCTGACAGCTCTCGCTTACTCTCCACAGGTGGATTGATCTTCTGACGAGTGGCTGTTTATCTAACTGTGCACTGTTTTCTATATTTAATAAACTGTTGAATGTTTTCCCCTTGTGTGGTTCCGTCCTGTGCTAGCATCGTGTACGTGAGCTGTCAGCTTAATCATGATAGAACGAGCCAGCCTGGACGATAGCTCAGCAGGTGCCTCATCATGGGAGCTGTCAGCTCTGGAGTGCTTGTCAGCGACCGAGCGTCAGCTCGCTGTGCTGACGTAACAGGTGTCAAACCTTATTCAGCTTTGGTCTCAGTCGTCTACCCCGGCTCTGCCTCCTCAGCCTGCTCCCCGCGCTACGTTGCGGCGTACCATTTCCATTCCCACACCTACCCTGTATGTGGGAGAGGTGGGGAGATGTAAGAGTTTTTTAATCCAGGTACATATGTATTTGGAGCAGGTCGGGGATGAGTACTGGGCGATACAGCTAAGATTAAGTTTTTCACAGTTACTGAAGGACCGAGCCCTTGACTGGGCACGCTCCATGCTAGACAACCCCAAGAGGCGGCATTATGCGTTCAGCCAATTTGTTGACGCCTTCACTTGCGCGTTCGATCGGTCCGAGAGTGAGGGCAATGTAATGAGCCGCCTTATGATGCTCCTCCAGGGTACCCAGTCAGCGGCCAAGTAATTGGTGGAGTTCCAAGTTGTTGTTGCAGACTCGGAGTGGAATGAAATTGCCTTGCACAGTGTGTTCCTCCACCGGTTGAATGAACAGCTGCGGGACGAACTGGAGGTTCATCCTATCCCAGACTGTCGACGGTCTGATAGCTCAAGCTGTCGGTTTGGACAACCGGCACTGTGAGCGCGCGAGGGAGCGCGAGGCCTCCTTTCGCCCCGCTGTGACCACTGACACTGGTGGCGCCATCACTTCGCTCGAGGCGATGGAGCTCTCTCGGCACATCAGTGATGATGAGCGAAGGCGAAGGGCCAGCGCGTGTCCGCACTGTGGTTCGCTGAACCATGGCCGGGACTAATGCTACCAGCAGCCAAAAGACACAGCCCGTCAGTAACCATAGGGGGTCTGGCGGGTGGGATTAAAAACACTCCCCCCAGTAATTTGTCTATCTCAGCCCTCGTGCAGCTGCAGGGGGTTGAGAGGAGGGTTAAGGCGCTGGTTGACTTGGGGTAGGAGGGTAATTTCGTGTCTGCTGAATTCGTTAAGCAGGTGGGGATTCCCACACGTAAATTGCCCCGTGATCAGAGACTCACAACCATATCTGGCCGGGAGGTCGAGGTAGTCACACGTAGCATGGTGCCAGTCTCCATCCTCCTTTCCAGGAACCACTGGGAGGAGCTAACTTTCTTAGTTCTCCCTTTTTGTTCTTCCCCGGTGGTCCTTGGGTATTCATGGCTCCAGAGGCATAACCCTATGATAAATTGGGTCCAAAACACCATCTCCTCCTGGAGTCCCTTTTGCATGGCCCACTGTATGCGCTCAGCAGAGTGCTCCCCCTCTCTATCTGTCTCCCTCCCCCTGGTCGAGCCGATGGACCTCAGCCTCGTTCCCTGGGCTTATCACTATCTTGGAGAGGTCTTTAGCAAGTCTACAGCGTTGTCGCTGCTGCCTCACCGCTCTCACTGCCTCACCATCTGTCAACTGACATCCTGGGCAACTTCTACCGCTGCGTGATAGAGAGCACCCTGACCAACTGTATCACACTCTGGTATGGGAGCTGCTCTGTAGCTGACCGCAAGGCGCTGCAGCGGGTGGTGAAAACCGCCCAACGCATCACAGGGACTCCACTTCCAGCTATAGAGGACGTCTACAGGAAAAGATGTCTGCGCCGGGCACGCAACATTCTTAGGGACTCCAACCATCCTGCTCATGGACTGTTCCAGCTTCTCCCCTCCAGAAGACGTTTCAGAAGCCTTCGGACTAGAACCAGCAGGTTTAGGAACAGTTTCTTTCCAACAGCTGTCACGTTATTGAACTTAGTTCCCCGCTGACTCTCTTACAATCATCTTTTACCATCCTCACCTGTACATAACTGCATAACTACATAACTACATCTAACTTATTGCACATTATTTGCACATAACAGTACTTTTAACTTTCTGCACTGCTGCATATATTTGCATATATTTGCTTAAATTGCACATACTGTTAATTACCGTATATACTGCACTGCTGTCCTTTGCACTTCTGATTGGATGCTAAACTGTGTTTCGTTACCTTGTATTCATACATGTGTAATGACAATAAAGTTGAATCTAATCTAATCTAATCTAATCTTATGACTGTGCCATAGACCTCTTCCCGGGGGCGAGGTTGCCATCCAGCCTGTTGTACAGCATTTCTGGGCCGGAGAGGGAGGCAATGGAGAGGTATATAAAGGAGTCCCTGAACACCGGCCTAATTCGGCCATCTTCGCCTCCTCTCGGAGACGGGTTCTTCTTCGTTGGAGGAAGGATGGCTCGCTGCGCCCGTACATCGACTACCGGGAGCTTAACGCAATTACTATTAAGGACAAGTATCACTTACTGACCTGGCACTCGGAATGTCAAACCAGATGCGCAATCACACCACTTTGATTCCGAGGAGGGAGGCCCCCCCCCCCAAACCATCACCTCACCTTTGTGCGTCCTTGGTGCCCTTACTTGAGACATCAAGCAGAGGGTCCAGCAGGCTCAGTCCTGGGAGACCGTGCCAGTAGGGTGCCCCCGGAATCGCCTCTACAGCCAGGCCACCCTCCTCAGTGATGTTCTCCAGTGGGCCCATACCAGCCGTTTTGCCTGCCATCCTGGCATTGCCCGCACTGTGGACTTCGTCCGGTGGGCATTCTGGTGGCCCACGGTGCAGCGGGACGCAGAGGATTACGTCAGGGCTTGCCAGACCTGCATCAGGGGGAAATCTGACTCCTCTCCCCCCTTGGGACTCCTCTACCCCCTTCCTACCCCAGGTCGTCCCTGGTCTCATATCGCCGTGGATTTTGTGATTGGACTCCCCCCCTCCTGTGGGAAGACTGTTATTCTTACTATCGTGGATCGCTTCTCCAAGGCGGTGCATTTGGTGGCCCTCCCGAAGCTTCCCTCTGCCTTGGAGACGGCAGTCCTATTGACACGTGATCAAGGTCCACGGCATCCCCATTGACATTGTGTCTGACTGGGGTCTACAGTTTACGTCCCAGGTCTGGAGGGCCTTTTGTCGGACACTGGGCACAACAGTGAGTCTCTCTTCCGGGAACCATCCTCAGAGCAATGGGCAGGTGGAGCATGCCAATCAGTCCCTGGAGGCCACCCTGCGGTGCGTAGCAGCAGAAAACCCGGCTTCACGGAGCACACACCTGACCTTGGTGGAGTATTCCCTCAACTCGGCTGTTTCCGCGGCCACCAGACTCACCTCACCTCTTCTTCCTTCCCATGACCGAGAGGGAGGTGGCGGTTCCGTCCGTAGAGGCCCATGCCCATCGCTGCGACGCGTCTGGAGGTCTACCCGGGCTGCCCTGGCACGCACCATGGAACGCATCCGGGCTGCCGCTGACAGGAAGTGGGTCCCGGCCCCTAAGCACGCCGTGGGACAACAAGTCAGGCTGGCGGCCAGTCAGATCCTGGGTCCATTTCCCATCTCCCGGATCGTCAACAATGCATCAGTTCAGCTGAAACTTCCATCTACTCTACGGGTGAAACCCACTTTCTACGTTTCCCACATTAAACCCCTCTCGGTCAGTCCTCTCTGCCCCCCCCCCCCAAAAGCCGCCTCCTCCTCTCCGAATCATCGACGGCCACCCCGCCTACACGGTCCGCTGGATTCTGGCTGTTCGCCGTAGGGGCCAGGGGTTGCAGTACCTGGTGGACTGGGAGGGCTACGGCCTGGAGGAACAATCTTGGACCCCCTCGTTGCGGGTTTTGGACAAGGAGATGCTCCGGGCCTTCCACCGAACTCACCCGGAGAAGCCCTCTGGACCGCCAGGAGGCACTCCTAGAAGGGGGGGCCCTGTCATGGGCAGCGAGAGCCCATCTGCTGCACCTTCGTCAATTCATCACTGCACCTGAGGCGGAGGACACACCTGCGCCCACTCATCAGCCAGCATATTTAAGGAGGCTTCCTCCGCACAGTCAACGCTGGCTCGTCTGGGTATACTGCCCTAAATTCAGGCAAGCAGGTCATATTTTGCAAAGATAAGGCACGCTGTCTAACCTTCGCCTTTTTCTCTCCTTACAGGTTGCAGCCATTGTGCGGGTGTGTCTCAGGACTGTGCGCGCTCTCCTGCCACCTCACCATATCCTCAGCAATGGATCTTCACCCGGTCAGGCACTACTAGCTCATTCCCCCTTACCCTACTGGTTCGTGTATTTCTCACTGGAGTCCTGCCGGTCCTCTCCCAGAGTCTCGAGTAAGTGGTAATTTGGCTCTTCCATATTCCCTACTCCACTTCTCCGCTGACAGCTCCCGCTTTCTCTCCACAGGTGGATTGATCTTCTGGCGAGTGGCTGTTTATGTAACTGTGCACTGTTTTCTATATTTAATAAACTGCTGAACGTTTCACCCTTGTGTGGCTCTGTCCTGTGCTAGCATCACGTACGTGAGCTGTCAGCTTAATCATGACAAAAAAACAACCATTTTCACTGTCTGATAGAAAATAAAATATTTTTTATGAGTCAACAACTTGTTTGTAATTTTCAGGGAACACAGATTTGATTGAATCCTTTAGTCATTGACCTTCAATTACCACCAAGGGTTGCCAACCTGTTGTCATTCTGGGCAAACGTGTTCCCACCCTGAACGCGTAATTGTGTCACAGCATTCTGCATCAATTTTTGAAACTGAATACACATTTTTAATGAAGCCATGTTGTCCTCATATGCAGTTTGGAGGGGGTGGTGTGATGTAAATCACACTTTTGTGAAGCAAATTTAAGCTTGCTCCCCATGTTGTTTCTTTTTCCACCACTTTTAGTTCATTCTGGCAAAGGTGAAGTGAGCCGATGCCATGGCGCTGCATCTGTCATGCAGCTATCTGTCTGTCCATCCACACTTACTCCTCCTTGATGACTGTCCAGATGCTCACCAACCCACCACACAATGATCGTCAAGTGGGTCTTTATCCCTTTTTGCTCAAAATCAAGGGTCACGGGATAAGAAAATGTGTCAGTTAAACTTGGAATAGGCCAAAGATACATACAGGGTGTCCTATAAGTATGGATCCATAGGGATTTTAAATATTTTTTATTATGTTTCAGATAACCCATATTGCTGCAGTGGTCCACTGTAATGTGATGGTGGACACTTCCAACACATTAGGAATTAAAGTTTGGACACATTATGTAATAAATTTTGAGACTATTTTGTAATTTATTGTTTTTCCCTGGGTCCAGACTTATGGGAGTGATAAGTAAAGGCTCTTGGTGACCTAGCGGTGTGTCCATCAGGCAGAAATAAGTTATCATTGATGGCCTGGTTTATTAACATTGCCTGTTGTATAATATTGCAGTGGTAGATACCTGTATTAAACACTCCAGTCATTAGGTCATTGTACTCTATGTGCAAGTAATCAGGTTCAAGGATAAGGATTCAGTAGGACAACTTACCAGCTATTCAAATCGTTTGCTTGTGAGGGGCAGTCAGCCAGAGGAATAAAGGCAGGGTGGACATAGAGACAGACAGGGTAGACAAAGCCCAGCACAAGATAAATAAAGACCTTTTAATTTAAGTGGCACCCTAACAGGCTCCAAGTTCGTAATGAGTAACTGGAATTTAGAGCTGTAGATCCAGTTTAAATGAACTAATGTGACAGTGTGTTTATCAGCCACGTCTTGTGTGACCAACAAAGCCAAAAATTGCAAGTCCTCTTGTATTTGTTAAAGTCTGGCTCCAAAAAAGGACAGTAAACAGAATGTGAACAAACACCTCTGTTTTTGCTCTATGAAAAGACAAAAAAAAAACCCAAAAAACTAAAAACAACTGGAGCTGGTTTGCAGCGATTGTCTTTTCAAAATAAGGGTGTATAAACTGCTGAAAAGTAATTTGACTCACGTGGGCTTGAATCCAGGTTGTACTTAAAGTCAAATCAGGTCAGAATGAGATGGCATGAGTTGTGCAATCCTTATTTTTTGTATGTGAGTGTGTATTTCTTTAAGCTTTTTTTTTTTAGCTTGCTGGTTAGATTTAGATATGTGACCTCAATTTCAGTCATTAAAACTACTTGGTTAGTGGAAACATGGCCCTTTGTCATGTTTGCCCCTTCAAGGTGAAGGAGAGGACCCACTCACCAGGCAAATCTGGTAAACCATGATTTATTGATAACAGAAAACGGAAAATAAATGCTGCACGTGGGCAGAAATAAAACACAATAATAACCTGACAACGTGGCGTGAGAAACAATAATAAATCCAAACAGTGTGCCACACAAATGTGGAGTTAACACAAGAACACAGTAAAAGACACAGAGTAAGAATGCACATATATAGAAAGTGGAGCAATCACAACAACACGGGACAGGTGAGCACCATCAAGGGCAGACAGATAGCACAGGACGGGTGGGGCTGGACAATCACAGAGAGGATACCTACAAAACATGACAAGGGCTGCAGTCCTGTCCAGACCACTACAGTACCTCCCCTTCAAGGGTCAGAACCCAGACGACCCTAGGGTAACAGTCACAGGAGTAGAAAAATAAAGAAAACTCCAAAACCCTCACAGGGTGGGTGGTGGGGAAAAAGGCCAGGTAGGCCAAATCAAACTGACCCCCACCCCTTCACAGCAAAGCCCTACAGCAAAAAGGGTCAGGTGGTCATTCGGAGTCCCAGGATCACCGAACCGGAGAGCCAGGGGGCCTACCCAAGTCCATGGTTCCCCAAACTGAAGAACATGATTGGTGTGGTGGCCTTCCAAAGTCCAATGGCCACAGGAAGGGTGAATATGAGGTGTCAAGCGGCCAACCAAAGACCATGGGTCACCAGACAGGAGAAAACACACGAGCCTCATGCTCAAAAAATAACACACAAACCTTTTGCCGTGAAAATAACACACAAGCCCTTAACTCTGGGAAAAACAATACAGGACTTTCTTGCTCAAAAGAAAACAACATAGAGGTTCTAAACTCAGCAGATGACATGGAAATTTTGTATTTGGAAGATGATGACGTAGACCCCTTAGACTCAGAAAATGACAACATAGAACTTTTAAACTCAGGAGGTGTCATCATGGAGCCTTTGATCTCAGGAAGTAACATGTAACTTTTAAACTCAGATGATAATAACACAGAGGATCTGAACCCAGGATCTAACATGGGAGCCTTCAGGTCTACGGGTAATAACATTATGGTCTGTTCCTCACAATTAGATGATTGAGATGCGCCAACCTCTAGATGAGATGGCGGGGATGTGCTGACCACTGAATGAGATTGCTGGGGTGTGCCGGCCTCTGGATGAGATGGTTGGTGTGGTGAAATCCAGAGTATTACATATGTGTTACCACTAGTGGGCAGACCATGCCTAGATGTTGCCTGAGCACTGCATGTGCAGACACACTGCTGCGGAGTTAGAGTTACAATGTTGTTGCAGCCAGTTAATAAAGTTGCTCAATGAACACCCAAAGCAACAGTCTTTATTTGTAAAAGAACCCAACACAACATGGTGTCAGAAGTTGGTGTGCTTTGAGGTGAGAAAAGTCAGCTTTGCAACCAGCAAGCAACAATGAAGCCAGTACAAGAGAGGGCAGCTTCAGCAGTGGGGACAGGAGAAGCCCAAGTAGCCGCGCCGACAGGTCCTGTAATGGTGGTGGCGGCAACCTGCACCATCAAACCACCGGAGCCTTTCGACTTTGCAAAACCCCAAGAGTGGGAAAAGTGGATAAAATGTTTTGAGCGTTTTAGACTGGCAGGTAACCTAAACAACTCCATCCATCCATCCATCCATCCATCCATCCATCCATCCATCCATCCATCTTCTACCGCTTTTCCGGAGGTCTGGGTCGCGGAGGCAGCAGTTCAAGCAGAGAAGCCCAGACTTCCCTCTCCCCAGCCACCTGCTCCAGCTCTTCAGAGAGGATACCAAGGCGTTCCCAGACCAGCTGGGAGACATAGTCTCTCCACCGAGTCCTGAGTCTGTCCCGGGGTCTCCTCCCAGTGGGATGTGCCAGAAACACCTCAAGTGGGAGGCGTCCAGGAGGCATCCTGATCAGACGCCCATACCACCTCAACTGACTCCTTTCAATGTGGAGGAGCAGCGGTTCTACTCTGAGCCTCTCCCGGATGACTGAGCTCCTCACCCTATCTCTGAGGGTGAGTCCAGCAATCCTACGGAGAAAGCTCATTTCAGCCGCTTGTATCCGCGATCTTGTTCTTTCGGTCATTACCCAAAGCTCGTGACCATAGGTGAGAGTAGGAACGTAGATTGACTGGTAAATCGAGAGCTTTGCCTTAGAACTAAGCTCCCTCTTCACCACAACAGACCAGTACAACATCCGCATCACTGCAGATGCTGCTCCAATCCATCTGTCAATCTCTCGCTCCATTTTCTCCTCACTCGTGAACAAGACCTCAAGATACTTAAACTCCTCCACTTGGGGCAGGAGCCTGTCCCCAACCCAGAGAGGACAATCCACCTTTTTCCGGCTGAGGACCATGAACTCGGACTTGGAGGTGCTGATTCTCATCCCAGCCGCTTCACACTCAGCGGCAAACCGTCCCAGCAAGAGCTGTAGGTCATTGCTGGATGAAGCCAACAGGACAAAATCATCTGCAAACAACAGAGATGAGATCACCAAGCATGACACCCTCCATTCCCTGGCGGCGCCTAGAAATCCTGTCCATAAAAATTATGAACAGGATCGGTGACAAAGGACAGCCCTGGCGGAGTCCATCTCTCACTGGGAATGACTCCGACCGAGTGTTGGCAATATGAACCAAACTCCCACAACGGTCGTACAGAGACCGAATACCTCATAACAACAAGCCCGATACCCCATACTCCCGAAGCACCCCCCACAAAAAACCATGAGGGTCGCGGTCAAATGCCTTCTCCAAGTCCACAAAACACATGTAAACTGGTTGGGCAAACTCCCACGAACCCTCAAGAATTCTCGAGAAGGTAAAGAGCTGGTCTGATGTGCCACAGCCAGGACGAAAACCACATTGCTCCTCCTGAATCCGAGGTTCGACCAACAGCCGGACTCTCCTCTCCAGTACCTTGGCATAGACCTTCCCAGGGAGGCTGAGGAGTGTGATCCCTCTAAAGTTGGAGCACACCCTCCGGTCCCCTTTTTTGAAGAGAGGAACCATCACCCTGGTTTGCCATGCCAAAGGCACTGCCCCCGACCTCCACGCAATGTTTCAGAGGCGTGTCAACCATGACAGCCCAACATCCAGGGCCTTGAGGTACTCAGGGCGAATCTCGTCCACCCCCGGGGCCCGGCCACCAAAGAGATTTTTAACCACCTTGGTGACCTCAGCCCCTGTGATAGGCGAGTCATCCCCCTCGTCCCCAAACCCTGCTTCCTCTGTGGAAGGCGTATCAGTGGGATTGAGGAGATCCTCGAAGTATTCCTTCCACCACCCGACGATATCCCCAGTTGAAGTCAGCAGTGTCCCATCCGCACCATACACAGTGTGGACAGGGAGCTGCTTTCCCCTCCTGAGCCGCCGGCCAGTTTGCCAGAATCTCTTCGAGGCCGACCGAAAGTCTTGTTCCACGGCTTCACCGAACTCCTCCCATACCCGGGTTTTTGCTTCAGCAACCACCCGAGCTGCACTCTGCTTGGCCTGCCGGTACACCTCAGCTGCTTCAGGAGTCCCACAAGTCAACCAAGCTTGATAGGACTCCTTCTTCAGCTTAATGGCCCCCCTCACCACTGGTGCCACCACTTGGTTCGGGGGTTGCCACCACGAGATGCACCGACCACCTTGCGGCCGCAGCTCTGGGCCGCCGCTTCAACAACAGAGGAGGAGAACATGGCCCATTCAGACTCCATGTCTCCAGACTCCCTCGGAATGTGGTTGAAGTTCTTCCGGAGGTGGGAGTTGAAGACCTCCCGGACAGGGGCCTCAGCCAGACGTTCCCAGCATACCCTCACTATACGTTTGGGTCTACCAGGTCTGAATGGCTTCCTCCCCTGCCATCGAATCCAACTCACCACCAGGTGGTTATGAGTTGACAGCTCCTTCGGGCTGAGCCCGAAGGAGTTACATGGGTCCGCCCTCCAGTGGGCTCACCACCTGCAGGAGGGATCATGGGGGTCCGGTGCTATGTGGATTAGGTGGCGGTCAAAGGCGGAGACCTTGGCGGACTGATCCCTAAACAACTCCTCAGATGCAAATCAAGTAAAAACTCTGATTTATTGCTTGGGGGACGAGGCTGACAACGTGCTAAGAAGGCTCAAGTTAAGGAGTGAGCAGCACCAGCAATACAATGCCATTAAAACAGTTTTTGATAGACATTTTGTTCCCAGAAAGAACGTGAATTATGGATGAGCAAAATTCAACAAGATAGTGCAACAGCCATCAGAACCAGTGGACTCGTTCATAACAGCACTCTATGCAATGGCAGAAAACTGTGAGTACGGTGGACTTCATGATGACCTTTTGAGAGATTGGCTTCTAGTGGGTCTTAAAGATTAGTCACTGTCAGAAAGAATGCAGCTTGACAAAGATCTTTCCCTGGCTAAAGCTATCACAATAGCAAGACAATCTGAAGAAATAAAACAACAGCAAACTGACCTAAGAGGTGAAGCTAGCGCTAGCAAAACAGCTATGGACACAGTACACACCAGAAAAGCCAAGCCGAACAAGTTTAAAAGCAAAGAACAAAAGCAATTTAAATCCCCAAGGCCTCAGCAGACAAAAAAAAGACAATAAGTTGTTCCAAGTGTAGCAAAGCACCAGCACATGCAGCAGTGCAGTGCCCAGCTAAAAATGCAGAATGCCATAATTGTGGAAAACATGAACGCTATGCTAGGGTCTGTAGGTCCAGCCCAACTGTGAATGAGGTCGCTGACAATGCAGATGGACTTTTTCTGGGTGAAGTGGATTCTGGAGAAGATCCATGGCTGGCAGATATAAACGTGAGAGGAAATAAAGTGACTTTCAAGTTGGATTCTGGAGCGGACATCACAGCTGTTTCTGAACAAACATTTGAGAACTTCAAAAGCAAAAACGAACAGCTGGAAAAGGCACAGAAACCACTCAATAGGCCGGGTGGAACTGCGCTAACTGTGTTAGGGTCTACCACACAGACTATCACATAAGGTGACAGGACCACTACTGAAAAAATCTATGTAGTCAGAAACCTACCCGTGGCACTACTGAGTAGAACAACTTCTGTGAGACTGAAACTAATCGCCAGAGTTGACACTTTAGACCAAGAGACAGTGAGAAAAGCATACCCCAAGTTATGTGACGGACTTGGGCTTGGTCAAAAGCCATACACAATAAAGCTGAAACCTGATGCCAAGCCCTTTTCACTCAAGGTGCCAAGGCTTGTGCCACTGCCGCTCATGGGCAAAGTTAAATAAGCGCTGGAGAGGATGGAAAAGTTGGGAGTTATCAGTCATGTGGAAGAGCCAACAGGTTGGTGCTGTGGCATGGTTGTAGCTCCCAAAAAGGACAAAGAAAAGGTACGTATCTGTGTGGACATGACACCTTTAAACAAGTCAGTGTGTCGTGAAAGATACATCCTCCCCTCCGTGGACCAAATGTTAGGCATGCTCACAGGTGCTGAGTATTTTTCAAAGCTCAATGCAAATATGGGCTTTTGGCAAATACCACTGTCCAAAGAGTTGGCCCTCCTCACCACATCCATTACGTCATTTGGCAGGGACCACTTCAAACGTTTGCCATTTGGTATTTCCAGTGCACCCGAACATTTCCAAAACATGATGGTGACGGAGGTTACAGCGGGTCTCGAGGGAGTCGTCTGTCACATGGACAATATCCTGGTTTGGGGATCCACCAAGGAGCAGCATGACAAAAGACTGCATGCTGTCCTGGAATGGGTGGAGAAAGCTGGTGTTACATTAAACATGTCGAAATGCGAGCTTGACAAAAGAGAGGTCAAATTCCTCGGATTTATCATCTCAGCAGAAGGAGTGAGTCCTGATCCAGACAAAACCCAAGCTGTTCAGGACATGAAAGAGCCAAGCAACGTGAGAGAGCTCAGGAGCTTTCTCGGAATGGTGAATCAACTTGGGAAGTTTATTCCGAACCTTTCAGAAAAGGACAAACCATTGAGAGACTTGCTTTCAACAAAGAACATGTGGTACTGGGAGCATGAACAACAAAAGGCGTTTCACAATCTCAAACAAGAACTGTCCTCTGCTCCCGTACTACAGCTCTACAAACCAAACAAACCACAGAAAATCTCTGCAGATGCCTCTTCATACAGGCTGGGGGCAGTCATGCTACAGAAGGAGGGAGATGTGTGGTCACCAGTTGCTTACGCTTCCCGATCATTGACACCTAGTAGTAGTAGTAGATTAGTTTATTTGACAGGGACAGTGCAATAAACATAGACAATTAATCAAAGACAATCAATCTGATGTGTTGCACATAGAGTGTATAGCTATTAGCTAATTTGCAACTCTTGTCCCTGGATGGGCTTTAGAAAAAAGAATCAAGATAAAAAAATATACACAATAACCACATACATCAATGCAGAAAAATTATAAATACACAATTATAAATATTATAAATATTATAAATACACAAATATAACAGCCTGACTCACATTTAACACATATAACATAACTCACATTTGCCTATTTCAGGCCTTCCTCCCTCCGTCACTCACTATAAACAAACACATTTATTCCTTCCCTTCATTCACTCTCACTTTGCAGACAATTAATTCATACATGAGTACATTCTTGTTTATTTTTCAGCCAGTTTTTAACATTTTTAGTGAATGTTTTAAAGTCCGTTATTATTTTAATTTCATTTGGCATTGTGTTCCAGATGTGACTGCCCTTTATAGAGAAAGCTGTTTGTCCAAATGTGGTTCTGCGGTGGAATATTTTACAGTTATTGTTAACAGAACTCCTGGTGGCTCTGCTGCTGTCCTGTCTTTGGACGAAACCAGCAAGTGGCTCGGGTGCTGATTTATGGAAACATTTGAACGTTAATTTCAGAAGACAGAGGTCAATGAAGCTCTCAAAACTCAATAGGTTGTATTTTTTTAAAACATTACAGTGATGCCACCTAATGGGCTTTTTGTCCAAGATTTTTAGGGTTTGATTATATAATGAACCTATATGTCTTATTGTGGAAGGGGCTGCTTGAGCCCAGACTGTCAAACAGTATGATATATGAGAAAAAACCATAGAATGCATATATGTACAGTGCAGCTGCTTCGTAAGGTATGTAATATCTAATTAATTTAAAGCAGTTCAGATTTTTTTTTACTGTTTTTGAAATTTTCTTTATATGAAGATTAAATTTGAGTTGAGGATCTAGTACAATGCCAAGGTATTTGAATTCTGTAGCTAAACTGATGTCATGATCATGTATATTAACTTTAAAATGTTGCAGGTTACATTTTTTGATTGAAAAGCACATTGAGACTGTTTTCTGAAGGTTCAGCAATAGATGGTTCTTGAGGAGCCACTCTTGGACATCAACCATACTTGTAGACAGTACATCTGCAGCCTGTGCTGGAGTCTTGGCAGCTGTGTAAATAACTGCATCATCTGCATAAAGTTGGCATGTTGCAGCTGAGCAGTGTAACGGCAAGTCATTAATAAAAATGCTGAAAAGTAAAGGACCAAGAATGGACCCTTGTGGGATACCCATGCGGTTGTTTAAAAATGAGGATTTATCCTGGTGAACTTTTACACACTGTTCTCTATTCTGGAGATAAGATGCAAACCATTCTAATGTATTTGGGGAGAAGTTAAAAGATACCATTTTGGATAAAAGCAAACTGTGGTTTACAGTATCGAAAGCCTTTTTGAGATCTAGAAAAACAGCTCCTACCACATTACCCCTGTCCAAGGACTGTTTGACGTTTTCAATAAGGCAACAATTTGCTGTTTCTGTTGAGTATCCTGGTCTAAAACCAAATTGATGTGGATGAAGAAGTTGACTGTCTTGTAAGTAGTCTATCAGCTGTGTAGCTACAACTTTTTCAAGAACCTTAGATAGGACTGGTAAAATAGAGATTGGGCGGTAATTGCATATATCGTCTTTACTGCCTGATTTATGAACTGGTATGACGACAGCTTTTTTCCAGCCAGATGGAAATGTACTAGACCTAATGGAGAGATTAATGAGATGAGTCAGTGGTTTGATTAATATTTTGCTGTGCATTTTGAGAAAGGAGGTGCTCATATTGTAGATATCATTAGTTTTTGAGTTTGACAGTGTTTTAACAATACCAGCAATTAACTTCTCATTTACCTCATCGATGTGAAAAGTATCTGTTGGAAGTATGGAATTTGTGTTGTTGAGCACATTTGGCAGCACAAAAATTTTTGTTAAGTCTTCCACAGAGCCCACAAAGTGTGAATTAAATTCATTTGCCAAAGTAGCCTTGTCACTGACGGTCTTGCCATTGATTCTAAGTTCCTTTACCCCCTTCTGATCGTTTTTTTTATTAGTTAAGGTATTTAAATGCCTCCATAGGGAACTGTTGTTACCCTTTGCATGATCTATCAGTTTATTGTAATAAGATATTTTTGATTTTCGCAGCTCATGTACCACTTTATTTCTTAAACTTTTGTACACAAGGTGATCATTTTGTAGTTTGGAGGTTAGTGATGTTTTCAGTGCATAGTCTCGCCTCTTCATAAGTTTTCTTATTTCATTATTTAACCATGGTAGGCTAATCTTCTGTTGTCTACTTTTAATTTGCTTTGAAAATTTTTCTATAGACTTTGTGATTGTTGCAGTTATAAAATTACAACAATCATCTACTTCACATGTTGACATGAGCTGCTCCCAATTTTGATTCTCTAAGTAATGTTCAAACTCCTCATTTTTTGATTTGGGGATAATAAAATTTGATTTGTCAATATCGACTCCCCCAAAATACTGTAGTCGCTTTTTAGTAAGTTTCCTGACAGCAAGAACCATGTTATGATCTGAGATACCAGTTACAAGATTATAGGTTCAGCGCTTCATTATAGGGTGTAGCGCTACAGAGCAGCGCTACACCCAGCTGGAAAAAAGAAGCTCTGGCTCTCACCTGGGCCTGCGAGAGGTTCAATGACTTTATCCTTGGCCTGCACTTTGAACTTGAAACTGACCACAAGCCACTAGTGAGTCTACTGGGAGGACAAGCTTTGGATGCGCTTCCACTGTGGATGCAGAGATTTTGCATGTGCATAATGAGGTATTCCTACACTATAAAGCACATCCTTTTCAAAAGTCTCACCACTGCTGACACACTTTCACGCTTACCATCTGCAAACAGTGTTACTTGCACAGACAAAGATCTTATGAAGGACACTAACACTTATGTTGAATCTGTGCTAGAGGGTCTCCCTACAAGCAACAAATACCTTGCAGATCTTCAAGAGCAGCTGCAGTCAGACAGCGTCTGCTCTCAAGTCTGGGACTGCACGGTGGCGCAGTGGTTTAGCACTGTGGCAGCACAGTTTTACCCTCGGCCGGGGGATCGCAGGGATCATGAGATCGTGGGTTCGATCTCAGCCCCCGACCAACAGTGAGCTGTGTGGAGTTTGCATGTTCTCCCTGTGTTGCGCGGGTTTACTCAGGGATTTCTCCGGTTTCCTCCCGCACACCAAAAACATGTAGGTTTAGGGCGCTCGCGCACGCAGCGACCAGCAGCCGGTGGCTTGTCACCAGACTGCAAACCAAGTCTACCTACGGATACAAATAAGTAACAAAAAAAAAAAAAAAAAAAAAGTCATGAAGTACTGTGCACAAGGCTGGCCAGCTACAGGGAGCGATGAAGCACTACTGGCCCGAGAGAGCCGTCTTGAGTGTGCACAATGGACTACTACTGAAAGGCACAAGGTTAGTTATCCCTGCTAACATGAGAAACACAGTTCTGACAAGATACACAAGGATCACCAGGGTGTGGTTAAATGCGGAGAGCACGCCTGTCAGGCAGTATGGTGGCCAGGTTTAAGCAACCAGATCAGTGAACTTGTTCTCAAATGCAGACAGTGCATACAGGAAAAAGTCAATGTGAGAGAGCCTTTATTGCCAACAAATTTACCAGAAAGGCCATGGCAGAAGTTCAGAGCTGATTTATTTACTCTGAAAGACAAAAACTACCTGTTACTAGTGGACTACCTCGCTAGTACAGACATGGACAAAATTGTTGGTACCCCTCTATTAATGAAAGAAAAACCCACAATGGTCACAGAAATAACTTGAATCTGACAAAAGTGGTAATAAATAAAAATTCTATGAAAATTAACAAATGAAAATCAGACAATGCTTTTGATTTGTGGTTCAACAGAATTATTTTAAAAAACAAACTCATGAAACAGGCCTGGACAAAAATGATGGTACCCCTAGAAAAGATTGAAAATAATGTGACCATAGGGACATGTTCAACCTAGATGTGTCCTCTAATTAACATCACAGGTGTCTACAAACTTGTAATCAGTCAGTCGGCCTATTTAAAGGGTGACAAGTAGTCACTGTGCTGTTTGTTGACATGGTGTGTACCACACTATACACGGACCAGAGGAAGCAAAGGAGAGAGTTGTCTTAGGAGATTAGAAAGAAAATTATAGACAAGCATGTTAAAGGTAAAGGCTATAAGACCATCTCCAAGCAGCTTGATGTTCCTGTGACTACACTTGCACATATTATTCCGAAATTTAAGATCCACAAGACTGTAGCCAACCTCCCTGGATGTGGCCGCAGGAGGAGACGGATAATACGAATGGTAACAAAAGAGCCCAGAGCAACCTCTAAACACATTCATGGTGAACTCCAAGGTCAAGGTACATCAGTGTCAGATCGCACCATCCGTTGTTGTTTGAGCCAAAGTGGACTTTATGGGAGACGACCAAGGAGGACACCACTGTTGAAAACAAATCATAAAAAAGCCAGACTGGATTTGCCAAACTGCATGTTGACAAGCCACAAAGCTTCTGGGAGAATATCCTATGGACAGACGAGACAAAACTGGAACTTTTTGGCAAGGCACATCAGCTCTATGTTCACAGACGCAAAAATGAAGCATACCAAGAAAAGAATACTGTCCCTACTGTGAAACATGGAGGAGGTTCTGTTATGTTCTGGGGCTGCTTTGCTGCATCTGGCACAGGGTGTCTTGAATATGTGCAGGGTACAATGAAATCTCAAGACTATCAAGGTATTCTAGAGAGAAATGTGCTGCCCAGTGTCAGACAGCTTGGTGTCAGTCGCAGGTCATGGGTCTTGCAACAGGATAATGACCCTAAACACAGCTAAAAACACTCAAGAATGGCTAAGAGCGAAACACTGGATTATTCTAAAGTGGCCTTCTATGAGCCCTGATCTCAATTCTATTGAACATCTGTGGAAGGAGCTGAAACATGCCGTCTGGAGAAGGCACGCTTCAAACCTGAGACAACTGGAGCAGTTTGCTCATGAGGAGTGGGCCAAAATACCTGCTGAGAGGTGCAGAAGACTCATTGACAGTTACAGAAATCGTTTGATTGCAGTGATTGCCTCAAAAGGTTGTGCAACAAAATATTAAATTAAGGGTATCATCATTTTTGTCCAGGCCTGTTTCATGAGTTTGTTTTTTAAAATAATTCTGTTGAACCACAATTCAAAAGCATTGTCTGATTTGGAATGGTTAATTTTCATAGAATTTTTATTTATTACCACTTTTGTCAGATTCAAGTTATTTCTGTGACTATTGTGGGTTTTTCTTTCATTAACAGAGGGGTACCAACAATTTTGTCCACGTCTGTATATAGAGACTGCCCAGCTCAGCCCAACTCGCTCTGCCAATGTCATTGTGCGTTTAAAGTCAATATTTGCACGTCACGGAATACCGGAGATACTGATCACAGACAACAGCCCACAGTTTGCATGTTAAGAAATGAAAGACTTTGCAAATGAATACCGTTTTGAGCATGTGACCAGTAGTCCCAGGTACCCCCAAAGCAACGGCGAGGTGGAGAGAGCCATCCAAACAGTCAAAAACCTCCCGAAGAAGGCCAGTGATCCTTACCGAGCACTGTTGGCCTACAGAACCATGGCACTGGCAAATGGCTACAGCCTGGCACAGATTCTCATGGGGTGTAGACTCTGTACCACCTTGCCAGTGCTTCCAGAGGCCTTGCAACCATGTGTGCCAAATCTGCAACAGATATGTCATGTGGAGAAGGAACACCTCCGCTGTCCACGTCCACATGACCGTGAGACTTTTTTGACAAAATTTACCTCATCGGCTTTTGTCCGCTATTGTCCGCAGAGCTGTTCTGCAGACGACCATGTGAAGCCCAAATTTTGGGACCATGCGGCCTGCCCATGGCCTGCCTGCATTGACTGGGCAGGCACAGAATTGAACGTCCCATTCACAAGGTGGAGCTATTGACACAGCATACAAAGTAAAGGTAGACGAAGAAGACGAAGAGGAAGCGGAAGATGAGAATAAACAAACATGAATTGTTTTGCAGCAGCAGCAGCAGCTTGAGTGGAGAAGAGCACTGAAAAATGGTAATTCCTCCTTTTCCTTGAAACAATGCCATTGTTGTTGCTACAAAAAATGTGTGTCACTCTCACATTTATAGCTGGTGAACAAACTGGCATGATAACACATTTGCTCTACCCATAGGTCTGGGGCAAAACTACAAATAACATTTGTGTGCATGTTCCAACTGCTTGGCCTGGTAGACGAAAAAAATGAAGCATATACAGAACCGCATGCACACCGGCCTCATCCAAAGCGGACGTGGACCAAAGTGGACCAGAGAGGAAATGCAGCATGAATCCAGCTTTAAAGGGAATGTTCAATGAGAATCCTAAAATAAGCATATTATGTCATGAACCTGGGTTTGGTCATCCCAAACCCAGTTCTGACACCGTGGCTATTTTGGCCCGTTTCACTATTTATTTTCTATCAGGCGCTTCAAGGAGCCCTTTGGGTCCTCGGCTCCCTGACAGTTCGGGCACGCCCCCTCCTCTTGTCAGTATCGCCAGCTGTTCCTCATTATTGGTTCTCACACATACACACTGTAGCATCAGCTTCTCCTCAGGCTAGTTCAGGAAATCACTCTTCTTCATCTTAAAGAAACTCTCACTCAACTCTGGTCAAGAATTGCTGTGTGTCTTCATCATTTAGGACCCCAGAGTAAACAATTTCCCTTTTGTAGAGAAACCTGATAAGGACTTGCTTTTAAAGGCTTAAGTGGACTATAAACTTCTGCAGTAAAACCCCAACTAGACAGTTCATACTGATAGCATCCATTCATACCAGGAACTGATACTCTTAAAAAGTCATAAACTTCCAAACTTTCACTCCTTAACCTGTCAGGTTATGCTGATAAACTCTTGGAGCCTTTCCAGAAGCCTCATAAAACTCTCTAGGCTGCCCTCCATGTTCACATTCCAAGACCTAAAAATTATCTACAGCTCAACAGTACCTCCTAGTGGACATCCACGGAATATGTATCATTACTGGTGCAATCCGGAACTGTTAATTCTGATTGAACATTAGACTCTTCTTCCAGCTCTCATTTCTTAGGATTCTAAGGACACTGTGAAGATCATCGCCAATAATAGTTTGCAATAATTCATTAATCCTTGATTTAAATGTGAGTGCATGTCTTAGGAATGTCTTTTTCATGAATGTTATTCAAATGAATGTTAAATTTATTAGTAATAGTATAAATGCATGGTCACTGAATATTAGCCTTGAGTCACTTAATTTAGTTAGATTTTATATTGAGTATATAATGAATTTCATAGGAACTGAATGAACGTTTTCTGGAACTTGTGAGTCAGCTATTTCTGACCAATCCCCCAGGCTGCTTCTCTGTTGGATAGCACCCTTGCATCTGATTGGCTGTTCACAGACAAAGAACTGTTCCCTCATTGGACAAAAGCCCATTCAAACTCCTCTTTATGGAAGATAATTGGTCCATCTTGCTGCCAGTCACACTTTTATGATATCAGAAGCGTGACCCTTTAAAAACAGAGAGGGAGCCACCCTAAGCAGTTTTTCTGTTGCTTTTCATTGGTTTCAGTTGTCTTTAAGTTGTTTTTGTCGAAGGTGTTCTGTAAGCTTGTGTTCTGTGTGTCTGAACCTTGTCAAGTCCTGCGCTAGTTTTCTTAAATCGTCTTTTGATAAGCTTTTGCTTGTTTCCTGGTAACTGAGGAGAAACCATCCTTCTTCTATGAGCTCGCCTTTAAAAAGAGTTAAACTCTCAAATCCTTTTTTTTTCTTCACCTCAGAAGCCGTTCTTATCCTATTTGAACATTTTTTTCTTGGACTTTTTAACTTTTCCTGCAGTTAAAGTGGATTTTTAATTTTCCTGCTTTTAAAGTGAACTGATAGAGATTTTTGGACTTTCTTTCCCTGCCTCACCCACGTCTGACCACGTTAAAAAAACAGGAGTTGGTGGATGAAACTGACTAAAACATTTTTCTTTCAGCCTTTGGGTTTGTCCTGCGGGCCAGGGACAGACTAAATTTCAGACTGGTTGCCAAAGGACATCACACCTGGCCTGGGGCTTAGCCACTAACTCCACCAGCTACACTCTTGCAAGCCCCCTCCCTGGTTGAGTCCTGTGTTCTGAACGCTGTCTGGAAGAGCCGCTGAGCCTTCCCGAACAATACCACCAACTGACGCCGACCACCGCTGAATGCCTGGGGCCACAGCCATTTGTAAGTGAGACTGTAATTTTTCACCATAAAGTGTCATGTGTTTTCTGCCAGTTAAAGGCAGAAGGAATGAAACCCACTCGCAGAAATACGATGTGCATGCTTTATTGTGCAGAACTAAATATAACAGTCCAAACACAGTGAGCCAAGGGAGTACAGGAAAGTCTCTAAGATGCTCAATAGGACAAGCGGGTCAAACATGGGGAAAAAAATGTTCCAAGGCAGATGGAACTGCAACGGAGGAACGGAGGAGGAGCCTGGAAAAGAGCCATCTGGAAAAATAGACAGCAGGGACCAAACAGTTTGAACTCATGAAGCTGGAGCTGTCCGAGTAAATCCGTGAAGTCCAAAGGCTGGAGAAAATGAAGGGAAAATAGACAGATGAAGGCTACTCCAAAATTCACCTCAATCACCCGACAACGCACAATGGCGAACTGAGATCTTAAATACAGCAACACTAACAAGCAGAGTGTATGCCGGTGTGGAGAGAGGAGAGAGAGTGTGGAAGAGCGCGAGTGGAAGCAGCTGTGTGAATGGACGTCTGCACCAGTGAGTGAGTGTGTGTATGTGTGAGTGAATGAGGGAGCATAGAGCATGTAGGTGGAAATGAATGAGGGTGTGTGTGTGTGTGTGTGTGTGTGTGTGTGTGTGTGTGTGTGTGTGTGTGTGTGTGTGTGCAAGGAGTGAATGAGAGTGAGAATGCAGGTGAAGATATACAGTAAGTGTGTGTGTGTACAGTGGAGAAAATAACCAAAGGAAGACAGCTGGCAAGGACTGGCAGGAGAGAGGGGCGTGGCTGAGCTGTCACAGCTGAGCAGAGCTCAGAGCCTCCCAGGAGGAGCCTAGAGACAGGTAAGGGGAAAAACACCCTCCTGAGGGCATAACAGCCACCGTGCCAAGGAGCTGGGCTGGCAGGTCCAGCCCAGTCCATGACAGAGACCCCACCTCAAGGGGTGGATACCAGACCCCCCAGCGTACCATCAGAAAAGGAAATGCAACAACACAAGGAGACCCCCCCCAGGAGACTATAGCAACTAACCAGGGTGGGAGATGGGGGAACCAGGTCAGGTGGGAACACAACAATGTAGAACAGGCAAACCCAGAGTACATACGTCCCAACACCCAGAACAACACTCCCCCCAAACCCCCAGAGTCCCATAGTTCAGGGGGCCGACCAAAGTCCAAGGCCCCAGGGGAGATGAAAGGAGGCCGGTCAAGTGGCCTGACCAAGTCCAGAACCAGGCAAACTGCCCACCTGGGCGGCGTGCCTGGTTCTGGACGGACGGCCTGAGTCCGAGAGCCACCAGCTCAGGAGAGAAGGCCCAGGAGGCAGCCTGCCCATGGGAAGACCCAAAGTAGGAAGGGGAGACCAGAGAAGGGGAGCCCCGACGTCAATGGACAGCGACGAGGGAGAAGCCCCTCCGCCCCCCGTGGCCCCAGTCTGGGACATAGCTGCACCCGTGGTGGTCCCGGTCTGGGACCATAGCTGCACCCGTGGTGGACCCCGGCCAGAGCTCCGCTGCACCCACAGTGGAATTTGGCGGCAGCAGATCCGTTCCGGCCACCCTAGATGCAGGCTTGGAGACAGGAAAGAGAGATAGAGGGTCAGGGTTGCCGGCAGCAGCGGAGCCCGGCGAGGCGAGCTCAGGTGCAGCTAGTGGATGCAGAGGGAGGAGCAGCCAGGCAGGAGAACAAGAGCTAACAGCTGAGAGCAGCTGGACGGTGAAAAAAACCCCTACGTGATGGTTTAAAGAGGAACTTACCATCTGACTGTCTTGGACCTGGTTCATACAGGTAAGCTGCAGGGACTGGCCGCAGCGTTAGCAGTAGCTTGGTTTTCGTTGACTTCAGGGTCAAAATCTTCCAAATCTTCGTCATCATTATTGCTGTCTGCTAAATCACTCTCTTCACCTTCGTCTTCCTCTTCATTGGTATCCACTTCGAAACTCAGATCGAGAATGCTTTCTTCCATTTTCCTCAAAATATGAATGCAATCTTGCCATTTTCAGATTGGCACGACACAATGCAGTTTGTGTATACAATAGACTAGTAGTAAATGTATTGTTCATTTCGTGATGTCACGCATTTCAGGCCGACATTCGCAGCGATTTTCAGTCTTCTGAAACCGTCAGTTTCACTGTCTTTTTTCTCTCTCCAGATCACAATTTATTCCAAAAAATGGTGATATTCAAGGAAATTATATAATTTCCTGCGTAAACATACCAAATTCAGCCCAATTAAAAATCACTAAATTTCCCCTTTAAGTAAACAGGTTCTTCAGTAAACCATGGCTCTCTGAAAAGCAACAGAGCTTTGTGAAGGAACTATTAAAGAACCATTATTTTTCTCTCTATAGGGATTATCAATGGAGAAACCATCATATCAACACACCAACACTGTGGGATTGTGGGGTAAGGCCTGTGAATACTGCACTGGGTGTGGATTATTGTGAAGCAGGAAACAAAAGGCAACAGATCATAAAAGGCATTCTCAAATATGATCAGACAGACTCTCTTACCATTCCTCCAGCTATCTATAGCACTTTTCAAATCTATCTTCTTTTAAAGAACATGACCCCATGAGTAACCGTCCTTTGAGTTGGTGGAGAAATCCTTTGTGACCAAACCATATAAAGGGAAAAGAAAACTAAAATCAAACCCAAACTTTGGTGTGGAGCTTTTCATCCCTCTGTGTTACATGGGTAATTCATGAGCCTAGAAAGTTCGTATAACGTGTCCATTATGTGGTATAGCTGCTGGTTTAATTTTAAAATGAGTTATCATTGAGAAGAGATTAGATCCTAAATTTTTGAGCAGTGTGTACACCCAAAGACTGACCCATGAGGAGAGCAGGGAGAATGCCAGAGAATATTTGTTTTGTTCATCAGGAGAATTATGAGCTAAACTATGCAACTGATTTAATACTGTTATGCTCACTGAGGCAGTACTTCAGATAAAATGATGAATTTAACAGCCAGAGAGCCTCTGTGCTCTTTACTTCTGAAAATAACTACAGTCGAAAAGGAGACTTTTTACCCAACAGTTGGGGGGAAAAAAACACGTAGAATCATAATACCAGTACCAAAAATATGTCCATAATGACAGCTTTTCAGTGTTCTAAAAATATAACACAGAAAGATCAGTATGTTCCAAAGAAGATAGCTTTTATGTATAAATTAAATTGTCGAATATACAAAAGTCTTCTGTGTCAAATCTAAAACAGTTCATATGCAATACAGGTGAGACGAGTGCTGTCCAATTACATTTAAGTGTTGATGCACATGTGAGTTGAGAAGTCTTGATTAAACTGACATGTTTCATCATGTGACTCATGTCATATTAAAAATTACAGGAAGAAACCTTCCAGAGACCAATTAAGCTGAAGGACCATGTCAGTCAACCATAACAGTGAAGAAGATTAATCAAACCCAAAGCCTCTGTATAAAGCAAACATATTTAGTTAGGTTTAGTTATAAACTTAAAGGGGTCATTGATTGCATTTTTCCACCACATTTTAAGAGCTCACATCTTTAATGAAATGCTTGTGACATATTTTGATAAACATTTTCTTAAATTATTTAATTATTGCAGCATAATTGTGAATCCTCTTTTGCAGCCTTTCTGAGAATGGCTGGTTTCCATGCATGTCTCTTTAAACCTTTAAAGACAGCATTTAATTTTACTTGGAGCCAACTAACGTAAATTTATCTTAAAGAATGAATGAAATAATGCATCACTAGTGGACAGGGGTGTGTGGTTTCAGTTAGGGCCGGCCCTTGGCATAGGCCATATAGGCAGTTATCTAGGGTGCCACCTGCTGGAGGGAGCGCTGCTTCAAGCCCTCAATTTTTTTAAATCAACAAAATAAAATTAATAATAGTCTGAGGCACTGTATATACAGGCAAGGCAAGCAAATGTTTGAGCCTTAGGCTAGAAGGGGGCCCCAGAGGGATGATCAACTTTGAATCACTACACCAGTGACAATGTGGAGAGTTTTCACTGACCATGGTAGGTCTTCACAGAACACCCTGAAGGGGCTCCACTCCCACCTCTCACCCTCGCGTGTACCACTGTTTAGCTGGATCCAAGCTGCACCTCTGCTGTCCGCGTACGTGTAACCAGAAACCTTGTGTGATGAAACTTACGTCATCGTCTCCACCCCGCTAGTGTCCGCAGTGTTCGACCGCGGACGACTGCGTGCAGCCCAAATTTTGTGACCGCACCGCCTGCCCATGACCTGAATGCATTGAAAAGCGCATGCGCAAGACTGAACATCCCATTCACGAAGTGGCGACATCGGCACAGCATACCAAGACAAAGAGACGAAGAAGACAACGAGGAAGCGGAGACGAGAATAAACATACATGAATCATACATAAATACTTCAGCAGCAGAAGCATCTTCATGGAAAAGGAGTGAAAACCAGGAAGTCAAGCAGCAGAAAGCAAGCAGTGTTTCTTTGTTGGTGAAAATCCTGATGTGTCAGCACATTGGCGCTACCTATCGGGCGGGAGTGAAACTACAAATGATGGTTGTGTGCATGCATCAACCACTTGGCCTGGGTAGATGAAAAGAGTGAGCATGAACAGCGCCGTGTGCGTGCCGGGCTCGTCCAAAGCGCACGTGGACCAAAGCGGACTAGAGGGGAAATGCAGTATGAATAAGGCTTTTGTCTTATGTAAACAAACTGTGGAGAGGAACTTGCTGAGATTTGTAAAATAAATTAAATAAATATGCCGGTTGACTAAAGACTGCTTGAGACAAACTCCCTATTCTGTGGAAGTGGAACATGATGATTATGTTGATAAGATAAGATAAGCCTTTGTTAGTTCCACAATGGGGAAATTCCAGGATTGCAGCAGCACAGGGATAGCAGCACTCAAAGCAATAATAAGATATTGCAGGGTAGTGTGTCTTAATTTGAGATTTTTTTATGAGCAATGACATGAGTCCCCTGTATCGGGGACTTCACGGCCCGAGAGGTTTCAGTTAATTAATGTTTGGGGTGGTGTGCGTGCGTGTGTGTGTGTGTGTGTGTGTGTGTGTGTGTGTGTGTGTGTGTGTGTGGACGGCTCTGGTTTCAGTCAAGTCCAGTAAGCACAGAAACAGTCGTGAATGAGCCAAGATTAGTGGCTAAACTGCAAGCTTCAGCTAGCCGCATTGGTGGTGCTTGGTGCTAATAATGTAGCATCACAGCGAAAATATAACAAAATCAGATTGAAGGAGTTGGAATATATTATCAACTGTGGATTAGTGAACCAGATGGGAACAGTGATATCTCTTAGGGTGATTGAAATGTAAAGAAAACAAGAATATAAATGTGACTTTCCCAGTATCACTGTTAACACTTAAAGCTTACGCCTTTGGCTGCCCACCCATCTACATGACAGACACTAGCCAATAATAAAGCAGTGGGCAAGTGTCAAAGCTAGTGACATTTACTTTATAGTGATGTTTACCAAGTATTAAAGCGGCTTTTTGGGGAGAAAAATTACATAAATGCTGTGTGTTTTTGATATATATTTTTTTAATAATCACATGACCAGTACAGTAGATGCATCTCAGAAGGTTAAAATCTACAAAACCACAAATTTTCAGTCAATGTCCTCTTTAACATTATAGCCAATTAACCCTACTGTTCAAGTGACATATGTTTTTGTATTTTCTTTTGATTTTTCTTACACTTGTACAATATCTTTGGAATACACTGTTTACTTAAACGGATAGGCAATTAGTGGATTCACTATTACTTTTTCCACAGAATAATTAGAGCATATGGGCTTCTGGTATAAAGATGTGTCTGTAGTTAGACTTAAGAAATGTTAAAATGCAAATTGATGTGTAGCAAATGTAAATTTAATTAATCACATTAATCACCATCTGGCAAACAGTTCAAACTGTATCCGCTTGCTTCCATTTAAAGAACCATATTGGAGTGATTAAGTGGTTTCCTTATCTCATTTTGTTTGTCTCTTTAGATGAACTCAAAGGCAACCCATCTATATAGGGCTATTAATCTTCTGGTTGGTTTGGTAGGACCAAAAACGGTAAAGAAAATCCATATGAAGAAGTCTCATGAGTCTTCATTTGGCTCCTGCTCGAGTATTCCATCACAGTGACCGCCGTCTTCCTTGGCTGACTCGTATTTGCGGTACAGAGAACACAAAAGTGAGAGAGACAGGGACAGGTAATCAAAAGTTGTGGGTAAACTGTAAACTTACTTAGCTCTTGTTTGGGCAAACTGCAGGTAGAAGTGACTCGTGAGTATGCTGTCTTTTGTCTAAGAGAATAGTTGTCAGTTTAATACAAAATATCAGGCAGAAAAGTAGGAAAATAGAAAAAAAATCAGATTAATCAGGGGAAAAAAATCTTTCAGACCTTTTTTGTCTACCAAAGAACATGGAACACAAACATAGATTTCCTGCATGACTCACACTGATAGATGAAAGGTGGAATACATGCCAGTAGTGACAATGCTAATAAACAGCAATACTTTATTTTGTAACAGGACACAAAAGGATTTGAGAAATGTATATCTAACTATGATTTTATATCTAAGTATATGTGGCTGAGAAACCTATAACACTGAAAACTTTATTTTAGTTTTAGAGAATGGGTTTTGTCTGACATCAGCACAAGAGTTTTTTTTGACTCTCCTTGAACAATAAGCTGACTGTCTGCCAAAGTTCCAAGAAAAACTTGTTGATCAGTTGTTATAATCTCCCTCTTAGACAAAGCCACAAAAAGAGCCTGTTTCTGAAACTGAATACCAATTCTGTTTTCTGCAGGAATATAATTATGAAACCAAACAACAATAAATGGAAGAGAAACTTGGCCAGCTGGGAACCTACCTGTGGAGTTTGCATGTTCTCTCCGTGTTTGCAGGGGTTTCCGCGTGGGGTTCTGGTTTCCTCCCACAGTCATGCACATTAGGCTAATTGGCTTTAAATGGTAATTCCAAATTGTCTGTAGGTTTGAATGTGAGAGTGATTGGTTGTCTGTCTCTGTGTGTTGGCGCTGTGAGGGACAGGCGATTTGTCCAGGGTGTAACCCCCATCTCACCAAAGAAGCTGGGATAGGTTCTAGCCCCCTCGAAAGGATTAAACAGTTAAGAAAATGGAAAGTGCAAATAATGTTGTCCTAATTCTTAATTATTCAGAGGTGTGTTTTGTGCATAACATGCAATAAAACAAACAGAATTGCTTGTCACTTCATATTTGATAGGCAGCTGGGCATGATCTATGGTGGATTGCTATTCAGTAATCATGAGTTTGCCAGGGAAGGCAGACTGTAGGAAATGGAAGAGCTCATGCACAAACTGAAAATGCATGAGAACATCATTTACAGGAATGCTGCTGTTTCACCTAAGCATTTAGAGATTAAACAGGCATGGGATGAAGGAGTGGTGAGTATGTCCTTGTGCACCCCTGTATCTGGAATGAATGACATGCTCCCACACATTTTTAAAATGTGAAAAAGATAAGATAAGGTAAGCCTTTATTAGTCCCACAATGGGGAAATTCCAGGATTGCAACAGCACAGGGATAGCAACACTCAGAGCAATAATTTAGAAGATAAGAAAATAAGAGCAGTGAATATACATATGTACACATAAATATATAAATATACATATATATACACACAGTGTGGAGCATTGTAGCTAGATGGAATAAACAGTATAACCGTCTATTTAGTTACCCTACATGGTATGAATATGTACCCATACATATTGTCACCCTCCATAACGACTGATATTGTCCTAGTTGTATACTGGAGGGGACCATTTGTGTAAGTCTGTTGCGTCTTTTTCATTCAATACTATTAGGTCGTCACATTTTTTTTGCTATCTCTTCAAGCAGCCCTGCTTAGGTTATACAGTCTGACAGCCGTAGGTAGGATGGACCTGCGAAACCTCTCGGTTGTGCACCTAGGATGATGTAGTCTACTGCTAAATGAGCTCCTCAGTGCGTTCAGTATGTCCTGCATCAGGTGGGACTTGGACTCCAGCAGAGATAACAGTTTAGCCACCATTCTTCTCTCCCCTATCTCCTCCACTGGGTCAAGTCGTTGCCCCAGGACAGAGCTAGCTTTCTTGATTAGTTTGTTCAGTCTCTTCCTATCGGCTGCTGTAATGCCGTTGCCCCAGCAGACCACTCCAAAAGTGATGGCTGATGCCACCACCGTGTCGTAGAATGTCTTCAAGAGCACCCCTTGTACACCAAAAGACCTGAGCCTCCTCAGTAGGAACAGCTTGCACTGTCCCTTCTTGTAGAGTGCGTCGGTACTGTGTGACCAGTCTAGTTTATTGTTCAGATGAACACCCAGGTACTTGTAGGATGTCACCATCTCAATGTCTGTTCCCTAGATGTTTACTGGTGCTGTAAGGGGTTGCCCTTGCCTGCGGCAATCCACCACCAGCTGCTTAGTTTTCCTTGCGTTGGTCTGGAGGCAGTTCCGATGGCACCAGTCCACGAAGTCCTGGATAAGTCCTCTGTACTCAGCTTCATCTCTGTTGGAGATGAGGCCGACGATCGCAGAGTCATCAGAGAACTTCTGTAGATGGCAGTGTGTTGTGTTGTGTGAGAAATCCGCAGTATAAAGGGTGAACAGGAAGGGAGCCAAAACCGTTCCCTGGGGGGCCCCCGTGCTGCCGATGATCGTGTCGGACACACAATCCTGGATTCTCACAAACTGTGGCTGGTTAATGAGGTAGTCCAGGATCCATGATGACAGGTGCTGGTCCACCCCTGCGCACAGCAGCTTGTCCCTCAGGATCATCGGTTGGATGGTGTTGAAAGCACTGGAGAAGTCAAAGAACATGATCCTCACCGCGTTCCCGAGCTTCTCCAGGTGGGACAGGGAACGGTGAAGGAGGAAGATCACTGCATCCTCCACCCCAATGCCATGCTGGTAGGCAAACTGGAGTGGATCCATCGCTGGTCCCACCAGGGGGCGGAGGTGAGCAAGGAGCAGTCTCTCCAGGGTCTTCATCATGTGAGACGTCAGGGCCACTGGTCTGTAGCTGTTCAGGTCTCTGGGGTGGGAAGTCTTTGGTACAGGTACCACACAAGATGTTTTCCACAACTGTGGTACCCTCCCCAGCTTCAGGCTCAGGTTGAAGATATGCTCCACAATCCCACACAGCTGGTCTGCACAGGACTTGAGGAGCTTTGCGCTGATACCGTCCGGTCCCGAGGCCTTCCTCGCCTTGATCTTCCTCAGCTCCGTCCTCACCTGGGTCTTAGTGAGGGTCAGGTTGGGGCTGGGGGGCTGTGTGCTGGGAGTGTGGGGGGTGTTGGTGGAGGGGAGGGTGGACAGCAGGTCTCGATGACAGTAGAGACAACAGTGGTTGTTGTGCAGGCTGAGGGGAGGGCGGTTGGTCAAACCTATTAAAAAACAGGTTCAGATTGTTCGCCCACTCCAAGCCCCCCGTGGCCTGGGAGGAGGTATTCTGGAGACCAGAGATGGTTTTGAGGCTTCTCCAGACCCTGCCGATGTTGCTCTGTTGCAGCTTGTCCTCCATCTTCTTCCTGAAGCTGGCCTTGCCTTCTCTGATCTTCCTCCTTAGCTCCCTCTGTACGGACTTCAGCATCTCCCTGTTCCCCGACCTGAAGATCCTCATCTTCTCTCTCAGTAGTGATTTTATCTCAGGGTTGATCCAGGGTTTGTTGTTCGAGCAACACCGTATGATCTTGGTGGGTATGGTGTTGTCCACACAGAAGTTGATGTAGTCCGTGATGGTGTGAGTGAGGCCATTGATGTCCTCACCATGTGGATCGCAGAGCTGCTCCCAGGCAGTGATTTCAAAACAGTCCTTTAGAGCATCCATTGCCTCCTCAGACCATATCTTCACCGTGCGCATAACCAGAGGTTGTCTGTGTACTAGGGTTTTGTACACCAGCAGGAGATGAACCAAGTTGTGATCCGATCTCCAGAGTGGAGGAGTGGTGATAAGGTGTACGCCTCCTTAGTGTTTGCGTAGAATAAGTCCAGTGTTTTATTGTCTCTACTGTGGCATGTGACATACTGGGTGAATGTGGGCAAAATGGGGGACAGTGAGATATTGTTAAAATCACCGGAGATGAGGAGGAGAGCATCTGGGTATTGTGTCAGCAGCCTGCCAGTTACTGAGTGGATGGTGTCACGCGCTGCCCCAGCGTTTGCCGTCGGATTTGTATAAATAACAATGCAGATCACTTGTGAGTATTCCCTCGGGAGCTAGACAGGCCACTTGCTAACAGCTAGCAACTCAATGTCTTTGCTGCAGTGTTGCTCTTTATCCGTGATATGCCCCCGTTTACACAAGCTGTTATTGACATACATTATCACTCCACCGCCCTTGCCTTCCCACTGTCTGGTGTCCGGTCTGCCCATATTGCGTGGAAACCCTTCAGTTCGATGTTAACATCTGTTGCTAGTTCTGTTAGCCACATCTCAGTAAACAATATCTTGCTAATCTCTCTGAAGACGCTGTGGTAGCGGGTCATAGCCGCTAGCTCATCTGTCTTATTGAGTAGCAATCGAACGTTCCCCATAATAACGGATGGGAGGACGGGTCTGTACATTATCTTCTTCGCCCGCCGTCTTACTCCAGCTCGACATCCACGCCGTTTCCGTCTAATTTCTCCCGGTATGTCGAGTTTTTGCGTTAGCACCATGGGCCGGTTAAGTGCTAACAGCTGGTCCCTGTTGTATTGTCTCCTGCTATAAACAGTGGCTCGGGAGACATTTAGGGCGATATGTGGGTCCGTGATGGATAAGGTGTCGCCGGATCAGAAAATTTAGCGAGAGAAGCCAGATAGTAAATAGAAATAGGAAGAAAAACTCAGAATTGAGCCGCTGTTGCAAAAAGGCAGCCGACTCATGTGGCACCAGAAGTTTATCCGGCAGTAAAACTCAAATTAAACATGAAGCCTCTAAATTTAATGATTTGACCTCTGTTCCTCCTTATAATTTAAAAAATTAAATGTGGTTTGTTAAATATTAGGTCTCTAACTCACAAGTCTCTGCTAGTCCATGACCTGTTAATTGATCATCAGATTGATTTAATATCCCTTACAGAGACTTGGTTAGGGCAAGAGGATTATGTTGGTTTGAATGAATCAACTCCCTCTGGTTATTTAAACTGTCAAAATCCCAGAAGTTCTGGTCGTGGAGGAGGAGTAGCAACAATTTACCATTCCAAATTACTAGTTAATGTTGCAGTGGTTTAGATCTTATTTATCTGATAGGTTCCAATTTGTTCATGTCAATAATGAGTTTTCTTTCAACTCAAAGCTCAGTCATGGAGTTCCACAGGGATCTGTGCTGGGCCCTACTCTTTTTAGTTTATATATGCTTCCGTTAGGCATCATTATTAGAAAGCACTGTATACATTTTCATTGTTATGCAGATGACACACAATTATACCTGTCAATGAAGCCAGATGATTGTAATCAGTTAGCCAAGTTAGAAGCCTGTCTTAAGGAAATCAAAGCTTGGATGACTTGTAATTTCCTGATATTAAATTCAGATAAGACTGAAGTCATTCTTGTTCGTCCAAAACACCTTGGAAATACCTTTCCAAATCAAACTTTTAGTTTGGATGCAGTTACTCTTTCTCTTAATAGCTCTGTGAAAAACCTTGGAGTTATTTTTGATCAAGATCTGTTTTTCAATTCTCATATTAAATTTGTTTCTAAGACTGGCTTCTATCATTTGCATAATATTGCCAAGATTAGGAGCATCTTGTCTCAGAGTGATGCTGAGAAACTAATCCACGCTTTTGTTAGCTCTAGATTAGATTATTGTAACTCTTTATTATCAGGTTGTCCTAAAACATCTCTAAAAACTCTTCAGTTGATCAAAAATGCTGCAGAAAGAGTTTTAACAGGTACTAGAGAGATCATATCTCTCCGGTTCTGGCCTCCCTTCATTGGCGTTCCATAGAGTTTAGAATTGTTTAAAATCCTTCTTCTCACTTTCAAAGCTCTAAACAATCAGGTCCCTTTTTATTTAAAAGATCTGATATTACCCTATTATCCTAACAGAGCACTGCTCTTCACTGCTCTTATTTTCTTATCTTCTAAATTATTGCTCTGAGTGTTGCTATCCCTGTGCTGTCACAATCCTGGAATTTCCCCATTGTAGGACTAATAAAGGCTTATCTTATCTTATCTTACCAACTTTTTGCTTAATCACTTTGGGATGCTTATACATTATATTTTTATTTACTTTGGAGGGAGCAGACTTAGATGGGGCTAAGTTGAGGGGTGGCGGATGAAGAGGAGCTGCAGAGGGGCGTGTAAAACTGCGACTCTGCTTCCTGGTCCCAACTCTGAGTTGTCAAGGTTTTGGAAATTTGGATAAAAATGATGCCAGATTGTGAGATAAATGAGACGCACCATCCAAAGTGGGATGGACACCATCTTGTCTAATAAGACCAGGTTTTCCCCAAAATGAGTTCCAATTGTCAATGTAGCCCACATTGTTTGCAGGGCACCACACAGACAGCCAGTGGTTGAAGGATGACAAGCGGTTAAACATACGATCACTGGTCAGATTGGGGAGGGGCCCAGAGAATACTACAGAGGCAGACATTGTTTTGGCAAAGTCACACACCGATTCCATGTTAAATTTTGAGACTTCCGACTGCTGGAGTCGGACGTCGTTAATGCCGGTGTGGATAACAGTTGTAGAGTATCCACAGTTACTTTTAGCCAGCATTTTCAAATTTGACTCGATGTTGTCTGCTCTGGCCCCAGGAATGCATTTGACTATGGCCGCTGGAGTCTCTAGGTTCACGTTTCTCACTACAAAGTCGCCAAAGATCAGAGTTTTTTCCTCAGCGGGTGTGTCGCTGAGCGGGGAAAAGCGATTAGAAACATGAACAGGTTGGTGGTTAACCGGGGGCTTTGCGACTAGGCTTCCTTCTCAATGTCACCCACCCAGTCTCCTCGCTGCTGAGGAGGACCGGAGGACTGCTAGCAGGCCGCCCTAAGCTAGAGAGCTCTGCTGCAGCTAGGGGATGTCCGTCGCTATTAACTGGCGCAGACGGTGTTTCAATGCAGTGGAACCAGGATTCCAAATCAGACAAGCTCGCCTCGAGCGCCTCAGAAAGACAACATTTATTACATTTACCGTTATCACTAAAAGAGGCAGAGGTGTAGCTAAACATCTGACATAGAGTGCGCACCACAGGAGGAGAGGAAGGAGAGCTAGTAGCCATAGCTAGTGGCTAACCCGAAGCTAACAAAAACACCGATGAAAGGTGAACTGAAGGTTAAAGAGGGTGATTAGATGACACTGAGTGCGCGCACAGGTGCAAGAGGCTTGATAAACAGAAGTGAGAGCTAACGGTAGAAGGAAAAAAGTGATTAAAATACAATTAAAGGCAAAATCCTCGGAAGAATGAGGAGCGCAAACCACAGACAGCCAGCAACACAGGAAGTGACGATACGTTACCACAGGAAGGTCCCATATGACTACATTATATGAATACATTATAATAACAAGCCTGGCATAATTGTATTGACCATACATTGGGGCTGGGCAACTCATCATCAACTCAAGCATCATGGTTTATTGACTCTTTCAGGTCAATTTTCTTTTTTTTCCTCCTCTCTTCTCCCTTACACTTTACTGACAAGGTTCCTAATTATTAAGCAATATTACACAACAGTGCAGTATCATATCACTGTGGTTCATAGTAAATGAGCATAATAGAACAGCCCTATTGTGATTTCACAAACAAAAAAATTAAACATTGTCCACTACTGAAGCTTACTGTGTTTACATACTGTATGGGTCATGTGTCACGGCTGGTGGTGAATTGGACCCAGACATAGTATTTAAAGTCTGGTGATTTTTATTGAAGAGCTAGCCAGATGGGCACAGCTTGGAAAAAATACAAAAAAACTGACAGCTCGGGAGCTGTAACACAACTCACAAATAATCAGGCAGGATCAGGCAAGGATAACAGGAAGACATGAAGTGTGTTCATGTGGTCGCAGATACAAGCAACTGAAATGAGCTTTCTTTGTAGGATTGCTGGACTCCCTCTTAGAGATAGGATGAGGAGCTCAATCAACCGGGAGAGGCTCAGAGTAGAACCACTTCTCCTTCACATTGAAAGGAGCCAGTTGAGGTGGTTTGGGCATCTGATTAGGATGCCTCCTGGACGCCTCCCACTTGAGGTGTTTCGGGCACGTCCCTCTCGGAGGAGACCCCGGGGCAGACCCAGGACTCACTGGAGAGACTATGTTTACCAGCTGGTCTGGGAATGCCTTGGTGTCTTCTCTGAAGAGCTGGAGCAGGTGGCTGGGGAGAGGGAAGTCTGAGCTTCTCTCCTTGAACTGCTGCCTCCGCGACCTGGACCTCCGGAAAAGCGGTAGAAGATGGATGGATGGATGATTGTTTAGAGCTTTGTAAGTGAGAAGAAGGATTTTGAACTTAATTCTAAACTCTATGGGAAGCCAATGAAGGGAGGCCAGAACTGGAGAGATATGATATCTCTTTCTAGTACATGTTAAAACTCTTGCAGCAGCATTTTGGATCAACTGAAGACTTTTTAAAGATGTTTTAGGACAACCTGATAATAAAGAGTTACAATAATCTAATCTAGAGCTAACAAAAGCACGGATCAGTTTGTCAGCATCACTCTGAGACAAGATGCCCCTAATCTTGGCAATATTACGCAAATGATAGAAGGCAGTCTTAGAAACGAGTTTAATATGTGAATTAACAAACAGATCATCTACATGTAAAAGTGCATTCTCAAGCCAGTGATTTGTAAACATGAAGAGGGAGAACAACAACAAGAATTTGTGTAAAACTGTTGGAAAGACTTTTCCCACTCACCAAGAAGTGTAAAATATGACAACTAAGCTGACCCGGAGAAGTTTTTGGCTCTGTTTCCGCTTTCAAAAGACTTTTCTTCTCCACCGCTGCTGCTCGTTACCACTGGCTGCCATCAGATGAAAATCAACAGAATGTGGGACTATAATGTTCTGAATGAGGCTTTAGAAAGCTCTGAATAAGTTTGTAAATCACTGGATTGAAAATGTACATGTACAGCTTGGACCCCGGGGTCCACTTGGGGTGCTCACATGGGGTGCTCACTTGGTCAGGGGTCCACTTGACCTGTGCCCGTTTCATGCTGTCTTTCCTCACTTTTCACTACATTTTCAATAAGTCCTTACAGACACAACATGTGCCTAAGATCTGGAAAGATGTGGTTGTCCCCGTTCCAAAATCCAGCTGTTCTAAAACGGTAAATGACTTTAGACCAGTTGCTTTGACTTCAGTTTTAACGAAAATTTTTGAAAAACTGGTCAGATTTGAGGTCCTAAAGCAGACTGAACATGCATTGGATCCTCTGCAGTTTGCCTATAGGCCTCACAGAGGAGTGGAGGATGCCACTGTCACTCTGTTTAACATGCTTTTTAAACATCTGGATTTTAATGGGACACATGCCAGGCTTTTATTTGTGAACTTTTCTTCCGCCTTTAATACAATCCAACCTCATATTTTAGTTGAAAGGCTCCTGCAACAATTTGATTTGAGTAATAATCTGGTGGGGTGGATTCTAGATTTTTTAACCAACAGGACACAGAGAGTAAGGGTCAATGGTACATTGTCTGACCAAAAGTGTTCTTCTACTGGCTCTCCCCAGGAGTGTGTGTTGTCACCACTACTCTTCATCCTGTACACAAACATGTGTCGGAGCGGACATGACAACAGACACATTATAAAGTATGCTGATGATTCAGTTATTGTCAGTCTCTTCCAGGATGGTGAGAGTGGCCACGGCCCAGTAGTTGATGATTTTGTTCATTGGTGTAATGACAATGTTTTATCGAGCTTTTATTGAATCTGTTTTATCCTTTTCTTCAGTGTCATGGTTTGGCCGGATAAAACTGAAACAGAGGAAATCCTTGGATCAGGTTGTTAGATGGTCCAGTCGTTTGCTTGGTGAGTCACAGCTGAGCCTGACATCCCTGTACACCAGACAGGTACAGAGGATTGCTACCTCCATTTTAAATGATGACTCCCACCCTTTGCACTGCCACTTTCAGCTTCTTCCCTCCAGACGGAGGTTTGCTGTCCCAAAAAGTAAAACCCAGCGCTACAAAAACCGCTTTGTTCCTGCTGTTAAAGAGTTGAACAATATGTAACAATATATTGCACATAATTTAGTTACCTATTTATTAATTTTACTTTATATTTACTTATTTTTGCATGTTTTTTATTTGTGTTCTAAATCTTTTATTGGGTTTGAACCTGAACCTGAACCTGAGAATCAACTGGATGTGCTGCTGGTCCCGGTTCAGCAGATCTTCAGCCTGCGGTGGGAATCTAGAATGAAAATACACACACAACTTAAGTACATGAACAGCACGGAAGTGCAGCATGAAAAAAACTACCTTTTTTTTTTTTTTTACCAGGATTAACACTAACTTATTTCATCAGATGTTGTCAACACAAGCGCAAAATACAAGCAGCGCACAGAGTTAACCCCTTGCACTCCGGGCAATTCTCCTAAAAATGCCAAAAAATAACGTGCCCAAAGTAAATCGAAAGCTGTTCTTCAACCCTTTGCAGCATCTTCATGGGGTTGGTCTCATTTAAAAGAAAACACTTTGAATTTTTTGGCAAAAAACCCCATAATCTCTCTACGTGCTCCGGCCACTGAGTTACAGTCATCTAAACATACTGAACTTGAAGAAAATAAATTTGGCCACGGTGTTTTTTTGGATACAAATGCTTGCAAATAACACACAGCTGTCCGATCCGGCTGGAAAATGCAACAGAAATGTAGAACCAAGTGTTATCAAGCTGAGATCCAAATTTGATAACAATACCACAAAAAATGAATATTTTACACAGCTTTGTTCTCAGGTAGTTCCCAGGCGTTTTGGAACTGTGCCAAATTGTGCCAAATGGCACAGTTTGGAAGAACGTCTGTAACTTTTGAATAATTCAATGTAGAAGCTTCATTTTGGGTTCTAATGAAAGGTCACATTCAGGGCTGTGTCTGTGTGTGTGTGTGTGTGGGGGGGGTTGTCCCCCCCCCCGCTACAAAGGAAGGAGTTCGGCCCTCGCTACATGACGGATTACACTCGTTGCATGTTTCCACAGCAACGCTGTCACAGCGGCTTCCTCCCCCCTCGCTACTGTGTGTGTGTGTGTGTGGGGGGGGGGGTTGTACCCCCCCTCGCTACAGAGGACGGCCATCGCTACATGACGGAATAGACTCATATGCTTCCCCCCGCGGACCGGGGGGCGTTCGGACCGTGAACGCCCCCCCGCTCCTCTTCTGCAGTGGGGGGGGGGCATTCACGGTCCAAACACGGCAAATGAACCGTTTATCGCGGCGCACGCACTTCGTACTTCGTGCACCGTACAGTTGAAATTTACCGATCGGTCAAAAGTCATTTTTTGATTACAATTTTCAGGGATAAATAATAAATTTAGCTTATAACACCTTACCTCTTCACAGCAGCAGAGTCCTGGCGAACTTCTCTTCCCCATTGTCAGACGAACACGACGCTGGTCCGCTTGTGGATCCCGGTCAAAACATGATTCCATTATTGCCGTTTTGGCGAATGATTTACAACTTTTGTCGTCGGCCTCCGTCGGTCTATGATGACGGAAGAGAATCCTAAACGTCTATTCTACTGGAATGAGTGCAGGTCTCACTTGTGGGTGTTCTCCATGCTGCTGGGTCTGTAGCAGGTTCGTCCAGCGTCCTTTTTTTTCATCAGCTGCAACAGTAAATCTCTCTTCACCCAGCCCGAACTTCTGTGCTTCAATTGGCTCCTGCATTCACAGTAGGCGGGTCCTCCTTCCTAGGTTTTCATTCATTGGTTCTTCAAGGTTTCAGAAACCCAATTCAAGGCTCTTATTAGTCGAATGAGAGGTCAATCAGATGAACTAATCTGTTCGCGGCTGTGTCTGCAGCTTTTTTTTTCCAGTGGCACTTGGACGCCAACACCACCTACATCACGACCATCTGGACCAGATGGTCTCTGCAGCCCTAGGATGCAGAGACTTGCCCGCCCGCGGAACAACGGAGTGCAAGTGGTTAACATTGATGGCTAACTAGCTAGCTCATTGTCTGAATACAGGAGACAATGGTGTTGTTTGTTCAAAATGAGCTTTCCACTGTTGGGATAAATAACGACAAAGATGCATAATATCACATCACTCACCATCCTCTATCACTGTTTTCAACAATGATGATGCTGTGGTCGGGTCTACACCACTCTGCCTCCACCGTGGCTGTGAATTCTTTTTAGGTCGCTTCGACCAGCTCCCTCTGGATTTGTTTAATCAGCTACCAAGCACAGAAAAGTCTGCACCTCGTTGTTGGACCATGGTGTCGATTTGTGTGTAGTCATTTATCTCATTGATTACACTCTCTCACGCTTGCTGTTGGTGATTTGAGTATTCGTTGCCGTCCAAAATGGTGCAGTAAACAAAAGACACGTGACCCGTGTGACGTCAGTGCAACCCCTCTTTATATGAGGGTAGAAAGTAGAGTCTGGGATTTAAACACTTCCAAGATGGTGTTCACTCTTTTCCCTGATTTGGTACATTGACTCGTTAGCTGTATTGACTTTACCTCATTGTCTTGACATATTTGACTGTGGAAGATCGTGAGCTGAAATTGCATTTGTTAAGGGCCAGTGGGATTCAACCATATGGACCAGTAAACAAGATGACAACTGCAAAGTGGTATGGGCCCTGTTGGTGGTTCTTGAGATGTTCATGTTACATTCTACCACTTATTTTGAAGTTAAAATATAATGAAGGCTTAAAGTTCAGTGAAAGACTTTACTATGTACCTGCTGGGACAGTTCATGTCTACCGCTTGGTAACCTTTTTTTTTTTTTTTTTTTTACTGCACTACAGTCTGCAGGCATTTTAATTTCAAAGACAGCTCTGGAGACATCTCCATGAGCTCATGAAGACAGAGTACGGGAAGCCATCTGAATTGCAAATGTTGTCCATCCAGTGAAGCAGCATTTGAAATTTTATGTTTTTTTTTCCCCAATTTGATATCCACACTATAAATATTTTACTTCAAAATTTGTTTAAGTGTGTCCATGTGGGCACATTGTCAAAAGCTGTGGCACAACAGAAGCCTAATGTGAATATGATTCGACATGAATAACGCAACAGCAGGGCCTCAGTGCAGTCTGCATAATCCAGTAGTCCCAGATGCAGCTAAGGGTTGAATGAGGTGAAGATGTGCATAGAACTGTTAAATCAATTAGTCACTCTGACCTAATAATTGCTATATAAGCAAGTAGTAGTAGTTTGCTTCCCCTGCCCTTTCCCTGTCTTTCTCTTTGGCTCTGTTGGACCTGCAGGTATTTGAAAAGCCTCTCAAAGGAAGAGAGGAAAGAGTGGGTGAGAAGGAGGCAGACATGTCGGTGGTGCTGGAACATCAGGGCCAGTCTGTTAGGGTTGTCTCTCCCTGTCACATTCTCAGCCACTTCTCTGTTATCTGTGCTGAACACATGTCCACCTGTGCTATTACACACTGACTGCTAATGGAGCATAAGACTGAGGTGGACCTCCCATTTACTGTTGGCTCCACCGCTGCCTCACAGACTTTTCTTTTACATTAATGGTGACATGGAAAGACATATTAACATGCATGAAAGCAACTTTAAAAAAAAAAAAAATGAAATATAAATGCATTTCATATATTTTCTCAAATATAGCACAAAGCATCCTTATTTTAATGGTAAAAGAAAACAGATTATTTCCGCACTGATGGACGATGGATGGCTTTCCTTGAGGCAAAATAGCTGTAATAGAAATGGTAATGTCCTCCCTCTATCTGATCACGTTCGGATTGAGATGCATTCTCTGGGTGGCAATTTGAGTTATCACACTTTCCTATTTCCTTCTTCCCTGTCTTTCTGACCGCTTCTAATAACACAGTGGGATGCTGAGAGAGGACTGTTTAGAGCCAGACAGAAAAGCAACTCAATGAATTTGATGTCACTCTCTGATCTCTCAGACTCTATGGGCACATGCACATGCACGTACACACAAACACGGTAGAACACTTTTTTTTTTTTCTAATCTTGTTCATGGTGCTAAGGGACTTGAATCTGTCCAAGTATGATAGAGCTGAATTCTCAGTTTTATCTGTTCATTCCTTTTAGTATTGATCCATTACTGTAACAGACTTTCATTAGAGATAAAAGTCTTTAGTCAGTCATATTACGATAAAACTTCACATTTTATCATTTATTTTGTATCATGACTCTTTCTAAAATATGTATTTAGTAGGGCTGAGAACTGATTAAAAATTTTTGCTGATTAATTGCACATTCTTTTTAAAAATGTGATTAATCACTAAAATAACATACCTCTGACCCTTGTATTCAACAAAAATACTGCTTGAGCAACATAAAACACTTGATAATCATAAAAAAAATGATTTTGAGTTGATTGCTTTGTAAAACTACCATATTGTTGTCACATTTCCTGTTTTATTTTGAAATGGTCAAAGAGGAATTCAGGGCTTCTACTTCAGGTAAATTTAATAATTATCTTTGTCCTTAAAAGTACAACCAAACAGTAATTCTAAATTGATTTCCCAGGCTCCCGATCTTAAAGCTTTTATTCACTTTATATAGGAGTGTGTGTTTTTTGCCGCTCACTCTAACAGAAACTCTTCGTCTTTTTATACTTTTATGCGAGGGGCCTTAATCAATAATGCTATGTCAGGTGTGTGTGTGTGTGTGTGTGTGTGTGTGTGTGTGTGTGTGTGTGTGTGTGTGTGTGTGTGTGTGTGTGTGTGTGTGTGCGTGTGTGTGTGTGTGCATGCATATGTGTGCGTGCTTTAAGTGCGGTTTATACGAGCAGAATGAGGTTGCCCTGAGTACCGGAGGATCAGTTTAGTGAGGTGTAAGTTCAAACACTGAAAAACAAGGTCTACTCTTGTTTTAAGCTGAGCCAGCTGCTGAGACAAACCAGTCACCACTGCCAACTCCACCTCAGGGAGTTACCTAACAGCGTCATTTTTTAAAATGCATTAAATGGCCCACATTAATCAAAAAAGTTCACGTTAATATTCCCAGTTCTAATATTTACTAATACAATTTTCACATTTTGTATAATCAGAAAAGGCAAAAGTTTGAAATTTATAAATGTTACTGAATAAAAGATTGCCATTTCTCATTTGGATAAATCATTCTTGGAAATATATTTTTAATGGGTTTATCATTTGATGATTTAATAATTTGTTTTTTGTGCTGTATGTCTAAATTGTTTTTGTTGTAATATGCAAGACTGTCTTTGACTAGAAAATTATCATATAGAGCAGGGCTTACCAATAAGCAGACCACAGTCGGAATTCGGTCCCAGAGCTGTAGTCATAAAATAAGTAGGTTTTGTTCAGTCTTAATAAAGACTGTATTTTAACCAGCATTTACAACAGCCAGAGTTAGCTCACACATGGAGCCTTCTGTTGTGGCAGAGAGGAGACACACACTGTGACACAGCCACAGCAGCAGAGATGAGGGAGACAGTGGTCAGAGAAATAATGTAAGTCAGTCAGAGTGACCAAATATGACATAAGGTGTTCTCAAAAGCCTAAAATAGACTGAGAAAATAATGCTTTTAACCTGGAGTGGACAGACTCTGATATATTAATCGTTCAGCTCTTCTCGGAGCATATGAGAGATGGACTTTTCATATCCCATATTCTCAGAGACTGGGCAGTGAAAATGTGAACAGCTTCTATGAAACTTGACATAAAACAGCATTTGAGAAAAGTTGCCCCCTCAAATCAAAATGTGCTTCACTGAAAATACAGTGCATCTGGAAAGTATTCACAGCGCTTCACTTTTTCCACATTTTGTTATGTTACAGCCTTATTCCAAAATGGATTAAATTATTTTTTTTTCAAAATTTGATTTTTACAAATTTATTAAAAATAAACTAAGAAATCATATGTACGTAAGTATTCACAGCCTTTACGCAGTACTTTACTGATGCACCTTTGGCAGCAATTACAGCCTCAAGTCTTTTTGAATATGATGCCACGAGCTTGGCACACCTATCTTTGGGCAGTTTCACCCATTCCTCTTTGCAGCACCTCTCAAGCTCTCATCAGGTTGGATGGGAAGCATCGGTGCACAGCCATTTTCAGATCTCTCCAGAGATGTGGAATTGGATTCAAGTCTGGCCTCTGGCTGGGCCACTCAAGGACATTCACAGAGTTGTCCTGAAGCCACTCCTTTGATATCTTGGCTGTGTGCTTAGGGTCGTTGTCCTGCTGAAATATGAGCCGTCACCCCAGACATAATAAAGCCAAAAATTGAACATCAACTCATTGTTATTTTTTGGCAATTTTTGAGTACTTCTTGCCGCAAAAACAGGTAAGTCCACAACATACTGTATACTTTTGCAAAAACAGAAAAACAGACATGTCCCAAAAAACATGCTAGTTTGTCTGGTGAACGCATCACTGGTTCATCTCCTTCATCAAAATTATCCATATTTGACATTAAATGCAAAAAACAAAAAAAAACTGGCAGGGAACTCACGCAACATGAGCAGCTCCAAGTAGGGGTCTCTGCAGAACACTGCTGCAGCAGATAGACACATGATTGGCTGGTCTCAGCATCTAGACACGTGATTGGCTGATCCTCGCTGCACCATTGAGTCACGTCACCCAACTACCAAGTACTGATTTGCCGTGGGTGGAGTTATCTGGTTTTGTAAAAACAGGGTCCAGGCGTTTATCGGCTTTTGAAAAAACCATGAACTTCATAGTGTATATAACAGGAGATATAGCGGAAAAAAAACAATTTGAACTTCTTTAAGTAGGTAATGCAAACAGTTGCTTGTTGTAGAGAGGGAAATTTTCTTGGAAGTGGCGTTCATTTATCGTTTTTGCAAACAAATTCTTCAAAAACTCTTGTCTCAACAGACATGACTGGATTTCAAGCAAAGGGATGCACCTGGACAGTTTGTGACCCAGCAAGAATTAAACCAACTGATTTCCACATACATTGTTACAGACTGAAGACGTGATAACAGTCACTTTCCATCAGACAGCTGAGACTGATCCACTGAAGTTAAAACACATTTACTTGCTACTCGGATAAAGATTATTCAAAAATGGATTTTGATCTCCAAAATGAATTTGAGGGACTGGATCATGTCTCTGTCACAGCAGACATTTCAACTGAGAATAATGGACATTTTCTTTGGATCACTGCATATCAGATTAAATCCATATCATAAAGGTAAGATAAACATGGACAGCTTTATGCAGCGTTGCCAAATCTCACTCCAAAATGAGGAAATTACTGGCGATATCATGTTGATTTTTTTCAGATTTTTCCCCACAGTAAAAGCTCTCAAGGTGGGATAAAGCAGACTGAACATATTCTAAAAGCTCTGTCTGAAACAGTCTGTTTTCAACCTGATATTAATAAGCCCATAATGTAATCCATTAATTTAATTATCTTGCTATGTGTGCACGATGATTTAAGTATGCATTTAAAAGTAAAATGAAAGTTACTTTTCCAAGTAACTAGTTACTTTAATCATGCAGTATTTGGTAAAGTAACTCAATTACTTTTGAAAAGAAGTAACTAGTAACTATAATTAGTTACTATTTTTTAGTAACTTGCCCAACACTGTTTATAAGTAATGGTCTGCTAATCACGGAACTAAAACTACCACCACCAACAAAAACTATTTTTGAAGAAACATTAAAGAACATCACACAAAGACACATTCATCACACTGTTTTAGAATTACTTTCTGTGTTAGAGAGATCCCCGAGGCCAATCGCACTAAACAATGGGCAGGAAAGAGAACGAAGACTCAGTGCATGACAGTGACCAATGAGCATCAGCGTAGCCTCAGGCTGAACCCCAAGCCCCTTTAATCTGGTGTTCCTCCCTTTCTCATCACTCCACAGGATAGCCTCTGCTTGCTCTGAGATCTCGTCAGCAAGTCATCAAAAAAAAAAAAAAAAGACAACTTGTTTCACACAAACTTTCCCACAGTTGTCAGGCTTTATAAAAACAGAAAATGTAGACTTGGTTAAAATTGAACCAAAATGGATGGGCACATTTAGAACACATGTTTAAACAGACACATATTTTGTAAAAATTTAACTTGCTGCATCAGCTCAAAGACAATTTACTGTATTTTGTTTGACGTTTTGCACAGTAAATGTAAATGGTAAATGCCGTCCACTTTGTGCTTTTTCTCAGATGACCAAAGCGCTTTACAGATCCTGCCATCCACCCATTCACACACACATTCACACACTGATGGCGGCGGAGCCGCCATGCACAGGCGCTGGCCTGACCCACCAGGAGCAACTGGGTGTTCAGTGTCTTGCTCAAGGACACTTTGACATGCAGACTGCAGAGCAGGAATTGAACCTCTGACCACCCGATTAGTAGCTGGCTACACTACACCTGTGCCACAGCCAGCCCCAGTTTATACATTTTTTGTACATTTATTTAGCATTTATAACAAAGGTTGTGTTATAATTTACATAAAATATGGCATGTACATATTTTTGTGTCATTTTTTTAAACACACTGCTCTTATTTTTGGGGTGCTGTGAAAACAAAATGTGTAAGTTAATAAAATGAGGTTCTAAGATATACAAACCCCAATTCAAATGAACTTGAGATGTTGTGTAAAATGTAAATAAAACACAATACAGTGATTTGCAAATCCTTTTCAACCTAATTGAATACACTACAAAGACAAGAATGAAACTGATAAACTTGTTTTTTGTTGGGGGGGGCGGGGTTTGCAAATCACTCATTTTGAATTTGATGCCTGCAACATGTTCCAAAAAAGCTGGGACAGGGGCATGTTTACCACTGTATTACATCTCATTTCCTTTTAACAACACTCAATTGGCATTTAGGAACTGAGGACATTAATTGTTGAAGCTTTGTAGGTGGAATTCATTCTCATTCTTCACTGATGTATGACTTTAGTTGTGACAGACAGGTCCGGACTGCAGGCAGGCAAGTCTAGGTTGAGGTTGAGGTCTAGGTTGAATATTTTCCATTATGTGTCAGAGGAGCCTTGTGAAGGGCAGAAATAAAACAATTAATATAGGAATTGCTGAATAATACAAGTTTTGCAATAGTAAGGATAAAATTTAAAAAGCACACAGCTAACTTAGTTCAATGATTTTTTATTATTTTTTTAAAATTTGGAATTGAGCTTTTAATGAGAATTTATTTTACGACTGGAAAAGCAATTAATCCATCCAATTTTTTGGTAGGATTATTCCAATGTCATCAGCCAGAAAAAAATAGCAAGAATTCTGAAGCCTTAACAATGTTGACAAGTTCTTTGTACATAGTAACAGAATTTATAATGCAATTAACATTTTTTAAGTAAAGGTTCACCTGTGATATTTTAAAAATTCCCCTATTTTCCCCTATATTCATTTCACTGGAAAAATTCCTTCGAACACTTTCATCAGTCTTAAGCTCCCCCCTCAAAAAAAAAAATAAAATAAAATTCTGAAGTGGTAAAAAGAAAATTAGCCTATGTAAATTTGATGTAATAGTGTACATTACTATTAGAAAATGGAATTGACCTCTATATTATTCATATGTCAGTCACTGTTGTAGAAATTTTATATGACTTTGCAAATATCACTCAAGATTAATTGCTTTACACAAGCAACTGCTAACTACATTATTATTGTATGTTAGAGAGTAACCAGAATGGGTGCATAATAAATTATAAAGAGAGCTGACCATTCTTCTTTGTTGCCAAAATATGTAAGGGAAAAGGCTCCCAATACCATTTTACTCAGATTTAGTATGTATGAAGGATGGTGGAGGTGATTCTTTCTGATCAAAGGTTTCTCTTCTATTTATGACACAGTGAAGGTTCCTTCATAAGCTTACTTGAAATTTACCATCTTGAAGATTACAGGAGGGAGCAGGGAAGAAATGCCATAGAAGGGTGAAATTAGATTGGCAAACCAGGAATTTTTGATAACATTGCCCTGCTATCTGAGAAAAGAGATGTTCTATACAAATAAGTATTGAACACGTCAACATTTTTCTCATTAAACATATTTCTGATGGAGCCATTGACTTGAGATTTTCACCAGATATTAGTAACAACCCAAGTAATCCATACATACAAAGAAATCAGGGCAACTGTGTTCACAAAACAAGTTATATTTAGTAAAGTGTAAAGACACGGGAATAAGTATTGAACACATGACGAAAAAGAGGTGAAAAAAGGCCTAGAAAGCCAAGAAACCAGCTTGAATCCCTCAGAATTTAAGAAGCCATCCCATCCCCCATCAGTGCAAATTAATTTCAGCTTGTTAAGTCCTGAGTGATAGCCTTTAAAAAGGTCTGTGAATATCAAATTGTCACACCACAAAGAACTCATGATGGGCAGAAGCAAAGAGCTCTCTTCAGACCTCCACAACCTTATTGTTGTAAAACAAAATGATGGCATTGGCTACAGGCACATTTCTAAACTGCTGAATGTTCCAGTGAGCACTGTTGGAGCCATCATTCGGAAGTGTAAAAAACATCCTTTCAGCATAAACTGGCCACGACAAGTAGGTCCTCGCATGATTTCTGACAGAGGAGTCAAAAGAATTATCAGAAGAGTTATCCAAGAGCCAAAGCCCACTCCTGGAGAGCTCCATAAATACCTGGAGTTAGCAGTTACTGCTGTTTCAAAGAAAACAATAAGTACAGTATTGCGCTCAACCAGCATGAGCTCTATGCCCGCTCGACTCGCAAGACTCCATTGTTGAAGAAAAAGCATGTTGAGGTTCATTTAAAGTTTGCTGCACAACATCTGGGCAAGCCAGTAAAATACTGGGAGAACATAGTCTAGTCAGGTGAGACCAAAGTGGAACTTTTTGGATGCCACAACACAAAGCAAGTTTGGAGGAGAAATGGCATTGCACATATCATCATGGTGTGGGGGTGTTTTTCAGCACATGGTACAGGCAGACTTCATATAATTGAAGGAAAGATGAATGGACAAATGTACAGAGACACCCCTGATAAGAACCTGTTGCCATCTGCCAAGATGCTGAAGATGAAACGAGGGTGGACATTTCAGCAAGACAATGATCCCAAACACACAGCCAAGGAAATTCTCAACTGGCTCCAGAGAAGGAAAATAAAGCTGTTAGAATGGCCCAGTCAGTCACCTGACCTGAATCCAATTAAAAATCTATAGAACGAACTGAAGATCAGAGTTCACAGAAGACACCCACAAAACGTTCAAGATTTAAATACAGTTTGTGTGGAGGAATGTGCTAAAATCACTCCGGAGCAATGCCTGCACCTAGTTTCTCCATACAGGAGGCGTCTGGATGCTGTTATTACTAACAAAGGTTTTTCTACTAAATAGTAAATGAATTTCCCCAAGCATGTTCAATACTTGTTCCCTGTGTCATTCCACTTTATTAAATAAAACTTGTTTTGTAAACACAGTTGCCTTGATTTCTTTGTATGTATGGATTACTTGAGTTCTTACTGATATTTGGTGAAAATGTCAGGTCAATGGCTCAATTAAAAATATGTTTAATGAGAAAAATGTTGATGTGTTCAATACTTATTTTCCCTGCTGTCGACCCTCATGCCAGCATTAGACAGTTTGCTGGGAAAAAAAAAAAAGTTTTGCTACAAGTGAGCACAGAGAAGACAAAGACAATGGAGATGGGAAACAGCACCAGCCTTCATCACTGTCAACAAGAGCAAGACTGAAACTCTTGGAGTTCATCTACTTCATGAGCATTATTACCAATAGTAGCAAAGCAGTTGGACGTTATCTGAAAAATCTGGGGGAAAAAATGGCTCCTGTGTTCCAGTGAACACACTATATTTGGGTGGTACACACCATCAACCTCTAAAATAACAACTTCATGTGAAATATGGACATGAAATAAACGTGAAATGTTTTCTGTCAGTGAAACTCAAGAAAGCGTCTGAAAGTGACATGGTAAGACGAAATCAGAAATAAGTATATACATACTACACAGAGTCAGACCATGACCACTGAGCAACATCATTACAATAAACAATGCGCCTCACCAAGCTCATCCTGCTTTTGCCAGGTAAGTGGCCCTCAAAGACTGCAATGACCTGGTACAGACATTGAGCGAATACTGACCAGATGGTACAGACTTTGAGCAAATACTCTCTTCACAAATTTTACATGTACAATGGAAGGTCACTTGTTGTTCTTAACATTGTCCTGTGAACTGTCTTGTTACTACCCAAAAAGATGGATAAAAGAACGAGCTTTAATTTGAAAATGATAAATGCTGGTACATTTTCAGAAACACCCTTACCAAGTTACCATAACCTTCTCCTTTTGGTTGCCCCTACAATCTTCTCTGTTACTAAAATAAACACAAACAATTCAATGTGTTCCTTACCCATTTTCCATAAAGTACCTTCATTGGAACTATTGTAATGTGTACCAGTGAGTCAGTTACATTCTCCAGAGGCGAGGGAAGAATAATTACCACTTCTATTCTAGGGTGTAACAGTAAAGCAGTAATTCGGGAATCCTCAAGTGGCCCACTAGTGCTGAAAGCCAACATATTCAAGCTTTAAATCTGATAAAGCAGCAGAACTGTTGCCTGAGTCACTTATGATGTCCATAGACTTGAATGAATTTACAATCTTTGTTTTTGTGGAGTTAATCAGTCCATCAATCTTGGTTCCTAAAAACATGGATGGTTTTCTTCAACTATCATTGTACTGTTGTATGTTATATCCAAAAACTCTCCTTACATACATTTCCTTTGCATATACAGTGGGGAAATTAAGTATTGACCACGTCAACATTTTACTCATTAAACATATTTCTCATTGAGCCAATGACCTGAGATTTTCACCAGATATCAGTAACAATCCAAATAATCCACACATACAAAGAAATCAAGGCAACTGTGATTACAAAACAACTTATATTTAATTAAGTGGAATGACACAGGGAATAACTATTGAACACATGAAAAAAAGAGGTGCAAAAAGGCCTAGAAAGCCAAGAAATCAGTGAAGACACTGATCACATGAACAAATTCCTGCAATAATTATTAAAAATGATTTAACAAGGTAGGAAAAAGATACAAATAGTGCAGCACTTTTTTTTTCTGTAACTGCACAGAGAAAATGCTCATTTTGGCTTTAAATGCATTTACAGCACTTATGCTAGCAACAGTCTTACCTTTGCCTTGCAGCTTACAGTTCAAAAGGCTTAGTTTCCTGGTGATGTTCGTTTAAAATGCAAGTTCAAGTATCACCTCAGGGTCGTCCAGCAGTGAGACGTCTTCGCCTTTGGATTGCATGAACTCCTGACAGCTCCTCCAATAGCCCCTTGAATATCCTGTGTTTTTTGGGTTTGGAGTGGATGCCATTTATGATTTTCATGACCAGAGTCATCACATGCTCAAATCCAGTCACTTTTGCACATATGACCTGCTGATAAATGATGCAGTGGTAATGCAGGAATGGTGAGAAGTCTGTGTCACCTTTACAGTGCGCAATGAAACCTGCATGTTGGCTGGTCATAGCAGGAGCCCCGTCTGAAGTCACTGATACCAGCTTTTCCAATGGTACCCTTTTCTCCACTAAAACGTCTTCACTGCATTATAGATTTCTACTCCTCCAGTTGTTTTAAGAGGCATTAGTGTCAGGAGTTCTTATTTTATGGAGAAATCATCAAACACCATCCGAATGAAGATCATCGGCTGCTCTGTGCTGCTGCTGTCCACGGACTTGTCACACTGGATGCTGAAGCACTGGCACTTTGCCAGATCCCAGTCCAGCTGCTCAGTCAAATTCTCAGACATCACTGACACTCTTCTAATCATCGTACTTGCCCCCATTTGCACATCAGAGAGAGTGGAGATGACATCTGTTCCATTCTTTGCGTCTTTAAATACAGTGTTTGCAACTATCATTGCTTCTTTGAAAACCTTCCCTTCTGTAAATGCCTTCTTCTTCTTTATCAAAAACTGTATAGCTCTAAATGAGGCTTCAGTTGTTTTTTGGGAATTTTTCAGTGGCCTCATGAAAAAGGACTGCTCTTTGACCAAAGTTGCTTTTAACTCACTGACTTTTTCTGCCCACAGTGCACTGCCCAGTGGGTAGTTAGCATGGTAGCTTTCATGAGATGTACTGAAGTGTCTTTCGATGTTATGTCACTTTGCCATTGCCACAGTCACCCCACAAATAAGAAACACACATTTTTCTTTCACCGTAGTAAAAAATAACCCTTTTTCCTATTCACTATGAAAATATGTGTTTTTTCTTTTTTTTTCTGCCATGTTTTTGGAGGTAGAATCTGCATTTAACTCCTCATCATTGTGTCGCCCACTAGCTTATCTCACCAAATGCTGAAATTTGTCATGCGCACAATACTGACCTTTGATCCAGAGTAAATCAGAGTATATGTCTATTAAACATTTTTATTTTTAATTGTTTTTATATTTTCATTTTAAAATCTACATCATTGCAAGTGTCATTAAAAATAATGGTAACACAGTTTAAGTAGTTTAAGACAAAGCTCACTGGTGACAAGTGCTATTTTCTAGGCGTGTAACGGTACGCTAAAATCATGGTTCGGTATGTACCTTGGTTTTAAGGTGACGGTTCGATTCATTTTTGGTACAGTAACGAAACAAAATGCAAAACATAAAACTGCTTATCGTTTTTATAAGCAGGAACAGCTTTAACAAAAAAACTGCAAACTGCCAGCAGTCATTTCTCCAATAAATAAAATGTATACATTAAAATAAATAAATTGTCTTTTTTAGCAACTGAATGATGTAGACAAGTGCAACAACAGAAGTTTGAATAGTCTGAATCATACTTTTATTCCGTATTGCCTGAAGCAGTGATTTTAACCAGGGTGCTCTGGTATGTTCAGGTTTCTGAGAACTTAATTATCTAATTTCACTTGTTAATTGGTCACAAAAATTGCAAATGTGTCATTGTTGTGTATTGGTTCTGAAGGCATCCCTTCACAACAACAGCAAATTTTTTGCAATTTTTTGGACAATTAAGAAGGAACTTACCCAGGCACCCTTGAAAAACACAGGCCTAAAGTGCAGCAATAACAGATTTAGCTTGTTCTTAAAAGGATGGTATTATTTTCTGGCTGAAGAGGGCACAAAAAGAAACTTCATACCGGGGCTCACTTAGCTTCAGCATGTGTTTAAACCCGGTGTTCTCAGTAACTGAATATGGCCTTAGATCCACTGCTATAAAAACACCAAAGGCATTTGTTATTACTTTGGCTCAATCTGAAAAGCCCCGAGAGGCTGTCTAAATGCTGGTGGAAGCTGCACTTGTACCGTGCTAGGTTTTTTTCTTTTTTTCGTGCTGCAATGAATATTCACGTTTGCGTAGTGCCATTTCAGATGAGTTAACAAGTTCAACATACTGCCAAAAGCACATCCGATGCTGTTTTTGTCTTATTCACTTGCCTTTGTATATTCACATATTTAAAGCTGAAGTGTTCCCAGACAGATTTGTGAAGAGGGTCTTCAAGCTCTGGCTTCTCCGTACAGCCAGCCATGGCATTCGCTAGCCAGAGGCTGAGCTGCACTGTTTGTTTACATGTATGCCACGAGGCAGTTACACTTCCTGTCCATCACTCAACACGGTCCTTGGGGAACCTCAGTACGCCTCTGCACCAAACCGAAAGTTCCGTACCAAAAAATTCAAATACAATTACACCTCTACTATTTCCAGAACAGGCTCACGGGTGACTCATGTGGTCCCTGCGGGTGACCTAGTGCCCACGGGCACCTTGTTGGTGACCCCTGCTCTAGACCTTCGCAACCTTATTGTTGCAAAATATAATGATGGCATTGGTTACAGGCGCAGTTACTAAACTGCTGAATGCTTCAGGGAGAACTGTTGGAGCCATCATTCAGAAGTGGAAACAACATCATTTTGCCATAAACCGGCCACGACCAGGAGCTCTTCATAAGATTTCTGACAGAGGAGTCAAAAGAATTATCAGAAGAGTTATCCAAGAGCCAAAGCCCACTCCTGGAGAGCTCCAGAAAGACCTGGAGTTAGCAGGTACTGCTGTTTCAAAGAAAACAATAAGTAATGCACTCAACCAACATGGGCTCTATGCCTACTCACCTCGCAAGACTCCATTGCTGAAAAAAAAAAGAAAAGCATGTTGAAGCATGTTTAAAGTTTGCTACACAACATTTGAGCAAGCCAGTAAAATACTGGGAGAATATAGTCTAGTCAGGTGAGACCAAAATGGAACTTTTTGGATGCCACAACAGACAGCAAATTTGGAGAAATTGCGCTGCACTTCAGCCCCAAAACACCATACCAACAGTGAAGTTTGGAGGTGGGAGCATCATGGTGTGGGGGTGTTTTTCAGTGCATGGTACAGGCAGACTTCATACAATTAAAGGAAAGATGAATGGATAAATGTACAGAGACATCCCTGATGAGAACCTGTTGTTATCTGCCAAGATGTTGAAGATGAAAAGAGGGTGGACATTTCAGCAAGACAATCCCAAACACACAGCCAAGGAAACTCTCAACTGGTTGCAGAGAAGGAAAATAAAGCTGCTAGAATGGCCCAGTCAGTCACATGGCCTGAATCCAATTGAAAATCTATGGAACGAACTGAAGATCAGAGTTCACAGAAGACACCCATGGAACCTTGAAGATTTGAAGACAGTTTGTGTGGAAGAATGGTTTAAAATCACACCTGAGCAATGCCTGCCCCCAGTTTCTCAATACAGGAGGCATCTGGAAGCTGTTATTACCAATAAAGGCTTTTCTACTAAATATTAAATGAATTTCACCAAGCATGTTTAATGCTTATTTCCTGTGTCATTCCACTTTATTAAATATAACTTCTTCTGTGGACACAGCTGCCTTGATTTCTTTTATGTATAGATTATTTGAGTTGTGACTGATATCTGGTGAAAATGTCAGGTCAATGGCTCCATCAGAAATATGTTTAAAGAGAAAAAATGTTGATGTGTTCACTACTTATTTTCCCCGCTGTAGATCCATCACAGCTTGATTTAAAGTATCAACACCCTTCATCCAGGCCTGTTTCCTTAAATAGAACATTCTCATCCCACTGATTAGATTCAGGATTGATGGATATTTGTTCTAAGGGCTCCCATTTCATGATTGTCCCAGACAGTTGTCCTGTTTGAATAAATTTATTAGATCAAAGTTTTGTCCCTTGTGGCAATGGGGAGAGAGCACACACATCAGTCATAGTTTCACATTCTCCTTGGGGAGGGGAAGTACCCATTAGTCTAGAAAATGATTTGATCATTTCTGTTCATGACAGTACCATGAGCATGCCCATTGCATCACTGAGCGCAATCAGGGGCACCGGCCTCAGTCATATTCCCTTTCTTAAGCACGTTCATATTTACTTTGCAGCTCTTAATGCATTATTGAGTAATGCTTTAGTCTTGTATTTCAAGCTTTGGTGTGAGCACCATGATGAATCTCTTGGCTATAATGGATGGTAACAAAAGAATAAAAACAATGTATCCTCACAGTTGCATTCTACTTAAACATCAGAATCAAAGTAACGTTGTGAGGGCTTGTAGTGTAAAACAGTTCTCTGGTGTAACTGCTGTTTCAGAATTTTTTGTTAAAATCTGTTAAATGAGGGACTTTGATACCTAAATCTCCTTTAGTTTTGTTTTATAAGACAAGACAAGACAAAAAAAATCTTTTATTAATCCCACAATGCCGAAATTTACAATATTGCAGCAATGAAGTGATAGTAGTATTCAGAGAAATAATAACTACTAAAATAAATAAGTCAAGCAGTATGTACAACACCAGTAAGCAGTTATATTATTCCACTATATATATTAAGGGTATATTCCACCTTGAATGAGTACAGTGTTGTTGCCACCTTCAATAATAATAATATTAACACTGTATTGGAAATGAACGTTCCTTATTTGTGCAAAGTATTAGTGTTATGTGGGGTCTCTATGAGCAGTACAGATTATAGTCTGACAGCAGTGAGTAGTAGGACCTGTGAAACCTCTCCCTCATGCACCTTGAATGGAGCAGTCTGTCACTAAACGAGTTGCTCAGTGCACTCAGTGTGTCCTGCATGGGGTGAGACTCAGACTCCAGCAGAGATGGCAGCTTAGCCACCATCCTCCTCTCTCCTATCACTCCTCTGGGTCAGGGCGGCACCTCAGAATAGAGTTGGCCTTCTTGATTAGCCTGTTCAGTCTCTTCCTGTCGGCAGCTGTGATGCTGCTGCCCCAGCAGACTACTCCATACATGATGGTTAATGCCACCACATAGTCATAGAAGATCTTCAGGAGTACCCACCGTACTCCAAAAGACCTGAGTCTCCTCAGAAGGAAGAGCCTGCTCTGCCCCTTCTTGTAAAGTGCATTTGTGTTGTGTGGCCAGTCCAGTTTATTGTTCAGGTGAACACCCAGGTACTTGTAAGATGTCACCATCTCAATGTCCCTTCCCTGGATATTTGCAGTGCTGTGGGGGAGTGTCTACACCCATGGAAGTCAACCACCATTTCCTTGGTCTTCCTGTGTTGATCTGGAGGCAGTTCTACAGGCACCAGCCCCACAAAGTCCTGGGTCAGTCCCCTGAGTGATCCTCATCAGAGATGAGGCAAATGATCACAGAGTTGTCGGAGAACTTCTGCAGGTGGCAGTGTGGAATGTTGTATGAAAAGTCAGCAGTGTAGGGGTGAACAGGAAGGGAGTCAGAACTGCTCCCTGGGGGCCCAGGATGATCGGATCTGTTCTTGATCAATTTGCTTATTTATTTTGTATCAATCTCTATAGTTTTTGGGTTAGAAGTTCAATTCTTACTAAAGACTGAATTTTTACAGTAAAAAGAGTGTTGCCCTTGTCATGCTTTGCACAACAATTGGAGTTTCATAGTTACTCTGGATGAGAAGGTTTTTTTACATTTTAAAGATACATTTTGGTGATCAAAGTTACTCTGGCTTCAGAGAATATAGATGCATATAAAAGAATTAGAATATTGTAAAATGCTCATTTATTTTTCATAATTCAGTCTTCTTCTTCTTCTTCTTCTTCTTTTGGCTGCTCCTTTTAAGGGTCACCACAGCGGATCATCTGCCTCCATCTCACCCTATCCCTTGCATCTTCTTGTCACGGTTTGTAGAGAGACCGGACCCAATTGCTGGATGTGAATTTTAACAATTTATTGAAAACTGGTCACCCAGACGCAGCTTGAGGGCTTAATAGAAAATAATATAATTAAGGGGACAATCAAGACAACACAACACAGGTGGGGAGACCAATAATGACCGACAGCTGACACATGAGGAAAACAGAGCTGACAGGATGGGTTGGACTACACCCACAATCACAAACAGAGGAGACACAAAACATGAACTGAGGCTCAAGGGAGACAAGACCAGGACAATCATAATGCAAATAATGACTGAACTCTGATCATAATAACCATAATACTAATAATAATACTCAGAACTAAGAGCAGAATCATGAATCAAACAAATAATAATAAATGCAGAAAATTCAAAGAAGTAAACTCAAGGCGAGGACGTAGATTGCAGTCCATGCTGTAAAGAAAAGAAATACAAACTACACATCAAGATGAAGACATGGGACCCATCCCATGCCCTGAAAGTACCCCCCTCTTAAGAGGCGGCTTCCAGACCACACTCAAAGTACCACCAACAAAAACAAAAACAAAACCCAAAGAAAAAATCCCCCAGGGTGGGTGGTGGGGGTTCAAGGCCAGGTGGGCCAAAACAAACTCTTACCCCCCACAGAGTCCAAAATCAAACATAGCCACGGTAAACAAAGTCCATGACCCCAAAGTTCAACAGAACATGGGTCAGGTGGTCTTCCAGAGTCCCAGGGCCACCTGACTAGAGAGGAAGGTGGGTCAGGGGGCCTATCCAAGTCCCAGGGACCCCAGACCAGAGCACAAAGCAAGTTTGGTGGTCTACCAGAGTCCCTAGACCACCGGACTGGAGAACAAAGCAGGTTGAGGGGGCTAACCCAGTTCATAGGCCTCCAAATCTCAAAACATAACACATCGGGTGGTCTCCCAGAGTCCCTGGATCACCAGACCGTAGAGCAGTATGGGTCCAGCGGTAACTGTAGGGGCACTTTAAACTCGGGTGAAAGTAACATGAGAGCCCCTTGCTCTAAACTGATGACTGAGGCACGCTAGCCCCAGTAGCAGATGGCAGGTATGCACTAACCCCAGTAGCAGTTGACAGGTATGTGCTAACCTCAGGGACACACGATGGAGGTTCTCGGCCCACAGGAACATATGGCAGAGGCTCCTTGGCCTCCAGGACAGCTGAGGCGAGCCAACCATTGGCGAAGCCAAACAATAAGGGCTGAAGGTCCTCAAGTCCTGTCTGGGAATCCATCCTCGAAACAGCCTCCTCAGATGGGGAGGAAAACATAACACCCGGGTCACTACAACAGACAGCAGTGGAGCTGGGTGGAGGAAGCCCAGTAGCAGATGGTTGCTGCAACCGGGACCCCCCACTAAGAGCTGGGCAAGATCTCTCTAAAACTGATGTTAAAAATACAAAGAAGAGGACTTGCCTGAGCTCTTGCTCCACTGCTGACGAGGACTTCAGTGACTCTGCTGTTGCAGTCCACCCAGCAGGCATGGTCGCAGATGATGCAGGGGTTATGACAGGCTGAGCGGGAACAGGAACGTGCACCTTGGGCAGAGCAAGAACAGGAGCATGCACCTCAGACTGAGCAGAAACAGGAGTGTACACCTTGGACTGAGCAGGAACAGGAGCTGGGAGGCACCGTGGAGCAGGTGCTGGAGCAAGACGGTGCCATGGAGCAGATACAGGAGCTGGGAGGCATCGTGGAGCAGGTATAGGAGCTGGGGAATGATGTGGTACAGGTACAGAAGCTAAGGACCGACGTGGAGTAGGTACTGGAGCTGAAGGTGCTGGGGAGTGGCGTAGAGCTGGTACTGGATAATCCTCATGCAGACGAGGCACAGCAACAGGGGCAGCCAGCTCATCCCAGACCAGCAGGTGATCTCACAGTATGGTCAGTTCCTCACAAAAGACAGAATAGGAATCCAGAGAAGCAGGTAAGGATGGGTGGATGGAAGCAGCAGCATACATGACAGCAGAGATGGGTGGAGAGAGCTCAGTGGTGGTAGGCGGCTGACACTGAGCCCCCTCACCAGAAACAGGACAAAACCTTTCATTTCATGATATTAAAAAAATGAAAAGGTACTTGCCTCTGTTCCTGCTCTGCTGCCACTGAAGAGTCAGACGATCCCTCCTGAGATATGACGGGGTTCACCTGATGAGGAGCCATTGTATGGTGGTGTGGTGCTGCGTCGAGGGAGGAGGAAACTGAAATCTGGAATGCCTCTGCGGGAGATGAAGGGCTGAGCTGCTGTGCTCGCCGACTCCGGTTCGAGCCGCGTCTCCTGATTGTTCGCTGTGGCTTCTCGTCCTTCTGCTCCTCCCCGTCCAAGGGTAACGTCTCTTTCAGCACCCTGAACATCCATTGCAGGGACAGGACCAAACACATGAGCTTGGTGAGCTGGGGAACATAACAGAAGTGGAACAGAACTTAAATAATCAAGGGGACAATCAAGACAACACGGCACAGGTGAGGAGATCAAAAATGACTGACAGCTGACACATGAGGAAAACAGAAATGACAGGGCGAGTGGGGATACACACACACAATCACAGACAGAGGAGACACAAATTATGAACCGGGGATCAGGGGAAACAAGACCATGACAATCAGGATGCAAATAATGACTGAACTGAACTCTGATCATAATAATCATAATACTAATAATAATACTCAGAACTAAGAACAGAATCACGACTCTAACAAATAATAATCAATGCAGAAAATTCAAAGAAGTAAACTCAAAGCGAGGACATGGATTGGAGTTCATGCTCTAAAGAAAAGAAATACAAGCTATACATCAAAATGAAGACATGGGACCTAACCCTCGCCCTGGCAGTTCCTCTGAAACACCAACCCTGTCCATATCCTTTTTCATTACATCCATGAATCTTCTCTGTGGTCTTACTCTTTTCCTCCTGCCTGGCAGCTCCATCTTCAGCATCCTTTGCCCAATATATCCACTATCCCTCCTCTGCACATGTCCAACCCATCTCAGCCTTGCCTCTTTTACTTTGTCTCCAAACCGCTCAACCTGAGCTGTCCCTCTGATATACTCATTTCTAATCTTGTCCCACCTAGTCACCCGGAATGAAAATCTTGGCATCTTCAACTCTACCACCTCCAGTTTCATCTCTTGTCTTTCTGTCAATCACCATCTCTAAACCATACATCATAGCAGGTCTCACTACCATCTTGTAAATCTTCCCTTTCACTCTTGCTGCTAGCCTTCTCTCACAAATCACCCCTGACACTCGTCTTCACCCACTCCACCCTGCCTGACCCTCTTCTTTACCTCTGTTCATTTTCCATTGCTTTGGACGGTTGACCCCAGGTACTTAAACTCATCTACTTTCACTACCTCTACTCCTTCCATCTTCACCATTACACCTGCCTCCCCCTCATTCACACTCATGTATTCTGTCTTGCTTCTATTGACTTTAATTCCTCTTCTCTCCAGAGTATACCTTCACCTCTCCAGGTTCTCTTCCACCTGCTCCCTACTCTCACTACAGATCACAATATCTGCAAACATTCTCTAGATCCACAAAGACACTGTGCAACTCCTTCTGACCTTCGCTATACTTGTCCATCAGCACTCTTCAAGCAGACGTTGCATCTGTAATACTCTTTCTTGAAATCGTACTGCTACTCACTGATTTTCACCTCTCCTCTTAACCTGGCTTCAACAACTCTTTCCCATATCTTCATAGTGTGGCTGATCAACTTTTTGCCTCTGTAGTTACTGCAGCTCTGAGCATCACCTTTGTTCTTGAAAACTGGTACCAAAACACTTCTTCTCCACTCCTCAGGCATCCTCTCACTTTCCAAGATTGTGTTCAACAATCTGGTTAAAAAGTCTACTGCCATCTTTTCTTAGCATCTCCATACCTCCCAAGGTATGTCATCTGGACCAACTTCCTTTCCTTTCTCCATCCTCTTCAAAGCTGCCCTCACTTCTGTCTTGCTAATCCTTGAGACTTCCCTGTTCACCATCTTTCCTTCATCCATTCTCCTCTCTCTCTCTCATTTTCTTTATTCATCAGCTCTTCAAAGTACTCCTTCCACCTTCTTAACACACTCTTGTCATTTGTTAGTACACTACCATTTCTGTCCTCATACAACTCACAATATGCCTTTTTCTCTGCCTTTGCCATCTCTCGCTTTGCCATGCGCCTTGATTCCAAATACTCCTGTCTACTTTCTTCATCTCCCTGGCATTACCACTGAATACTTTTCTGTACCTCCTCATTCCACCACCAAGTCTTCTTGTCTTCCTTCCTCTGTCTTATCTACCCATTTTCCTCAATACGTACTTTTGCTGTACTTTTCCAGTCAACTAGTAATTCTTCCCTACCACCCAGAGCCTGAATCAACTCCTTCCTGAACTCTGTGTGGCCTTCTTCCTTCTGTAACTTTCCCCACTTAATCTTTGGCTCCGCCTACACTCTCTTCCTCTTCTTGCTTTCTAAAGTCATCCTCCCGACTACCCTCTGATGCTATCTAGCTACACTGTCCCCTGCCACCACCTTACAGTTTCCTATCTCTTTCAGATTTCTCCTTTTGCAGAAGATGTAGTCCACCTGTGTGCCCCTTCATCCACTCTTGTAAGTCACCCTGCGTTCCTCTCTCTTCTTAAACTGTGTTCACCACAGCCATTTGCATCCTTTTAGCAAAATCCACAACCTTTTGTAATTCCACATTTCTCTCCTTAAAACCATACCTACCCAGAACCTCCTCTTCACCTCCGTTCCCTTCAACTACATGTCCATTAAAGCTTGCTCCAATCACCACTCTCTCCTCCCTGGGAACACTCTCTACCACTTCATCCAACTTACTCCAGAATTCCTCTTTCGCTTCTACCTGACATCCAACTTTTGGGGCATATGCACTGACAACATTCAACATCACACCTTGGACTTCTAGCTTTAAACTCATGATTCTGTCTGACTCCCTCTTTACCTCCTTAACACTCTTCACATACTCTTCCTTCAAGATTACGCCTACTCCATTTCTCTTCCTATCTACACCATGGTAGAACAGTTTAAATCCCCCTCCAGTGCTCCTAGCCTTGTTTCCCTTCCATCTGGTTTCTTGAACACACAGTATATCTATCTTCTCTCCATCATATCATCCAACTCTCTGCCTTTACCAGTCATAGTCCCTACATTTAATGTCCCTACTCTCACCTCCACACTTCTACCTTTCCTCTTCTCTCTCTCCCTCCTAACACACCTTCCCCCTCTCCTCCTCATCCTCGATCTTTGACCAACAGTAACCCAATTTCCACTGGCACCCTGTCGGTTAACAGCACCGGTGATGGTTGCTGTTAATCCAGGCCTTGACCGATCCAGTATGAAAGTCTCATTCGTCATGATCTGCATGTTTGATTTGGAAAAAGTTTTATGTCAGATGCCCTTCCTGACAATCCCTTCCAATTTACCCGGCCTTGGGACCGGCACTAGGAGTACACTGGCTTGTGCACCCATTGTGGGTGGGTTTATTTTTCATAATTTAGTATTACAGGTAAACCTTCATATATTCTAAAGTCCTCACAAAGGGAATAGTTCAGGTCTTTTTTTATTTTAATTTTGATGACTATGATTTACATATTATGAAAATCAGATATCAAGTTCCTCTAATTATTCCAATATTTCATTCGGAGTTGAGAGTAAATTATTCTTCAAACAGTTTGAATAGCACATACCTCTCTGACCAGTTCATTACACACAACCAAAATCATTGAAAAGACTATGGACTTGACAGTTGTCATGAAGACAATCATTGACACAGAGGGCAGACCACAGAAGCTGACTGCTGGAAAGGCTGGCTGTTCACAGAATACTGTTTCACAGCATATTAAGGATAGCTGACTGGAAGGAAAAAGTGCAGTAGAGAAAGGTGCAGGAAGATCAAGGATGACCGTAACCTTAAGAAGATTGTCACAAAGTTAATTCAGGAACATGGGGGAGCTTCACAAGGAGTGGAATGACACTGGGGTAAGTGCATCAAGAGCCACCACACACAAGCATCATCAGGAAAGAACTACAGTGGTCATGCTGTCAGAGACAACTTCAGATGTGTCTTTACTGGGCTAAAGAGAAAAAGAACTGGACTGTTACTCAGTGTTCAAAAGCCCTCTTTTCTGGTTAGAGTTTGGAAGAAGAGGTGTTGAATCCAAGTTGTTTAAGGTGAAGTGTGAGGTATCCACACTCTGTGGTGATTTGGAGTGCCATGTCATCTGCTGGTGTTGGTCCACTGTGTTTTATCAAGGCCAAAGTCATCGCTACCAGGACATTTTAGAGCAGTTCAAGCTTCCATCTGCTGAAAAGCTTTATGGAGATGTTAATTTCCCATTTCAGAGGGATTTAACACCAACCCACAATGCCATAACCACTGCCACTACTATGGTCTTGCTCACCGTTATTTTATTATGCTGGATTGGCCTGCCAACTTGTCTGACCAGAACTCCATATGTTCTATGGAGTACCGTCAAGAGAATGGGGGGGGGGGGGGGGGGAGGGACATCAGATCAAATAATACAGATGAGCTGAAAGCTGCTATCACAGCTCCAATGACCTCTTAGCAGTGCCACAGGTTGATCACCTCCATGCCATGCCATACTGATACAATAATTGTGGTAAAGGAAGCCCAACCAAGTACTGACTTTATAAAGGAAAACACTTTTCAGAAGTTAGACATTTCTGTGTTGTAAATTCCTATTTTTGGATAAGGCAAGATTCTAACAATTTGAAATACTGGAGTTCTTATTTTAATAAGCTATAAATCATAATATTCAAGCTAATAATTAAGAGGAACATGGCTTGAAATATTTCCCTTTACTTTTAAAGAATAGGAAATCCAAGAAAGTTTATTTCTGGAAATAACTTCTGAAAATTAAATGGACATTTTCACAATATTTTTAAGGTGCATCTGTAGTCAAAACCATAAGTTGATGTCTGACATCTACAGTACCAACTTTTTTTGACCAGTAGCTGGTCTCATTTACATTATAGAGCTCCTCTGGTGCATAGTAACACAATAACATGGCAAAGCAGAGCAGACTCCAAACAATACTGCAACATTTGGAGTACATATTCAGATGAAAAGTCAGATGAGATGTTACACGGCTACTAAACAAGTGCAGTTTCTAGATTTCACAGGTCCTACACACAGTTGGTCACTCTCTAATAATTTGTCACTTTCCATGCCATGTATCCTGTGACATGTTGGGCTGCCTCTCCCCATCTGCTTCAAGTTCTTGTAGCTACATCCTGATGCTAGAAAGTGTTAGGATTGCCAGTCTCTCCATGTGGTTCAAACTTGTAAGGAAAATCCCTTTGTACCCAGGAAAATAAAGGTTTATAGATGTTTAGGTGAACACTTGCTGGCCAACTCAAGATCAAATGACAACAGCAGTCACTACAGCACTCTCCCCCACAAACAATGAATTGATCATTTGAACCTTAGCTCCAGCTAAAATCAAAGCAAGCTTTGCACCAAAGGCCATTGTGTGTTAGTTGCTCATTTTCATTCTAATTGCTCGTTGGCCCTATACAGCCCCACTAAGTATTCTGTTAGCATCGGCTCAGTTGTCAAGCCTGTGACAGGAAGTAGTCATGTATTGCAGCATCACAGTTGTGAATTTCATTCAGTGCTTACATCCTTGCAGTGCTCCCCTTTTGTTTGTTTGGTAATCCCGATAAGGCGATTCATCTGAAGACCAGTGCTGTTGAATCATCATCATAGCTAAATGTTAGCAGGCGGCATCAGCTGATTATTTCACTGACACACCCCATTCCTCCAGCGTGAAATGACTCCAATCCCTCACCTGTGCCGCTAACTACAATCGACCCATTCTAAACAGACACATTCTGAATGGGCCCCGCACCAGTGTGAGCAAACTGCTGCCAATCACATGTCACATCACAGCTCGGGATCCGGAGGATGACCTTCTCAACAGGCCAGAGGCACGCCATGAAGGACAGGGGATTAGTGTATACCATTAGCACAGCCCAGACCCGAAGGGCCCAAAAATCAATGGGGGAACATGCCTGGATAATAGTCTCAGATGATTTAATGTGGTCATAAATGTGGTTACAGTGATATTAAACTGCTTAAAGAAATGTAGCACAGCGTATACAGTATGAAAAAGAAAACACTTAACCCAGTGAAGGTTTAAACTGGAAAAGATTGGGCAGACATGATGACAGGCATCTATATCTAACCATTACTAGGTTATTATTAATTATTTTAATTTATAGAACAAATTGATTACAAGCATAGATATCCAGTCCCAATTCAAATACGATTTTAATATTAAGTATTAAAATTATTGAAATGTTACAGAGTATGTTTTAACAATAAAAATTCTATAATTTCAAACAATAATCCACCATTAAGTTATAATAGGTATATAACACTGACAGAAAGAAAGTACAGGTGAAAAGTTGTAAAAATTGAGGGACCATAATAACTAATGATGTATGCAGTTAAATATAGGAACACAGACGAACTATTAGCACCTTAAGCCACTAAACTTTATTGTCTAATCCCCCTACTCCCTCTGGCTTTGCGGCTCCAAAAGTTTATGAAGTGCAGTGTGGTCTGACCCGGGCTGATCTCGAGGCAGTTGGCCATCAAAGCACCACTCTCCACTCTTTTCCCCATTCATCTCCCACATATCTTTCCTGCAGCCCAGTCACAGATTATCACTGCATGCAAGAGACATCGCAAAATAAACCAGCACGGAAGGGAAGGAGGGGGTGAGCACAATCTGTGCAGGAGTCCATGCTGATAATATACTGCTTCCTCCTCATGTTACTGTTTCATATGTATTAATAGACTATGATATTAGCAATCAGTCCAGCTTCTCTTGTCCAGAAAAGCATATCCTGACTTTTTTTTTTTTAGTCTAAAGCCCAGGATGTTACCAACCTCTGATAGCCTCTGCAGGACCTGAGCGCAGAGACGAAGGAGATTTGGGCCAGTGTTTTCTCCCTCAATGAGAACATGACTAAGAATAATAGTGCTCAATGATGCGCTGCGGCTGTCTGCACTGTTGTGCACAACAACATTGATTAGATTACTTCCCTGACTAATGGCCACTTCCCCTCCCTTGGAGGAGAAAGTGAATCTCTATCTGATAGCCAGTCTTCCATTCAGCCCCGGCTCTATACAACACTTCTTTATCTACAGCGCACCCATCTGAGCTGAAAGAGAAAAGGAGAAATCATTAAAACTTTGATATCCTCCTGTTTGACACAAATTTTGTGGGTTATGGGAATGGAGGAATGGTGTCCATCTTATGTATCTATATGTTCCAGAATTGCCAGTCTTCTGCAACAGCTCAAAGTAGCTTTCTCATCTCTTTCTCATAATTCAAAAGCTATGAGCAATCAGTATACAGTATAATGCATGCATATTCATCAGTAACATACTGCACATTTGTTGACTGTCTTTGTGACTCCAAAACCACATGCACAGATGAGGGTCCCACAATCAACTTGTGTAAGTTTAGTGACCCTAGGTTCATTTGTTCTCAGGTTAGAGTGCAGATCAGCAGCAGCTCGTAGGTGATCCCACTGAGGAGGAAAAATTATTCATGCAGACACACACCTATACTTGCAAAGACCCCCAGTCCATAGCTTCACAGACATTAAATGCATGTAACTACACATGCAGTTTGCAGCGCTTGCAAAGCACCAAAAAAAGAACAATGATCACTATGCTGCATCACCCTATTTAAGACAACATTACACCAGCCTGCTCAAATCTCATTAAGCATGAAATAATGTGACCAAGAAAAAATAATGACACATCCTAACCCCAGCACCAATGAAAAACATTTTCACAATCATATGAAGAGTTGAAAATAAAACAGCATACAAGCATAGACATATACAGGAGATAAATATATTTAATCCACCAGTTATTGTGTTTTTCCATGGATTAATTCTTCATGTCACCAAATCCAGTTGTAATCCAATGGTTGTAAAATGCAAGGTCAAGGCTAGCATTGCTAAGCCGGTTAGCCACCCCACCTGGCCACAGGTATCCTAATGAAAAGAGCGCCATCCTGCTGCATCCCAGCTTCTTCATAATCTTCTGTTTTCAAGAAGGCCTTGGACTATTTTTTTTATCTGAAGTTGGAGTTCAAATTTTAGTTTCAAAAACTTGTTAGCAAGTAGGCTTGCCACCTGTCCCTTTTTTTTTTTACACTAAAATAAGTCAATGAGTCAATACAAGATGCGGTTTGTCCTTTATTTAGGTGCCTTTAACGCAGCATCATCTCATCCACATTCTGCATGTTGCTCTAGTTATTGGTTGATTTGTTTACTTTTATGCACTGCATGTAAAGTCATCGCTCAACAGTAATTGGATGAGAGATAGCCGGGCAGCAGCTGCAGCGGCATACCGACTTCTCACAGACCAACATGTCCACAGATGCACCATGTCCTTATAGGTCACCCCGTGCATCAGTCAAACATAAACGTTTGCAAAAGTATCAACCTGAGTGGGAAGAACTCAATGACTGGCTTGACAAGCATAAAAGACAATGAGTACAAGGCAAACTGCAAAGCTGTACTCTACACAAATAGAAAAAAAAATGTTTATAAACAAGTTGTACAGTTCTAATGCTGAATAAATTATTTGCACACCCAGATTTTTAAGGGGGTGCTTTCATTTGTAGTAAACAGAAAATACTTTGACTTTCAAACGTGAATGTTATAATCATTGTCAAAAAAGCACCTCAAACTTTTATGTGTCATAAATCTGCTTGGAAGGCAGATGTGTTTTTTTAAGGTAGGACCCAAGGTGCAGGCAGAACAACAGTGCAATGATGTTTTATTAACAGAAAGCAAATCAAAACAAAGGACAGCTCAGGGGCTGCAAACAAAACTAAATCACAGGAGCAAATTGACTGGAGACAAGGCAGGATAACGATGAAGATGAATGACTAGGAACAACTGATAAATCAATGACGATGACACCAGTCATAATCACAGAGGCAGGACAGCTGAGTGAACAATCAGGAGCTAAATGGGAGCACATAAAGGAGAGAGGCTATGGCTACAGAAAACATGAGGAACTGGGAACAATAGGCAAACCAATATACGTACACACAAGACCCAACACCAGACAAGGACAAAACAAGGGCAAATAATGCAAATAATGTTCAGGGAAAACACAATGGCATCAAAAAAATGAAGCTAGAGTGTGGGCATGGTCCCCAGACCATGCCCAGAATGTAACACTATGAATACTATGTTAATACTTTATTTAAACAATGATTAAGTTATGATAAACCACATCTAGCACTCCAAACATCACCTTGGGATGGGGTGATGTGTGATGTGAGGATTGTCCTTTATTTTTCTGCATTGAAAGTGGCAACCCTATTAGCAAGTAAAGACTGCACGTTCCCCTCCATGCTGACTGGTTGAAATGTGTTGATATGGTGATGTTGTCAAAAGACTTTGTGATTGGTTAGAGTCTTACCTCCTTCATTTTCTTTTCTTTCATGCAAGGAGAAAGTGAATTTTCCATTGCAGCAAATATAAACTGATTTCTGATTGGCTAAATAATTTTAGAATTGAGGCTTGCCTCCTTTCATTTTACATAGCAACAAATATGAACTAAATTTTGATTGGCTGATCAATGTACCCACAGTGCCAAACCCGTTTTTAACTCCTTCAGAATTCTCACAGGATTCTGACTAAATGTTACACAATAATAACACATTAAACACCACCAGAGGCCAACTTCAGTGAAACAACAATGCTTTGAAAGGAAAAATGCACACTAATCAAAACATTTATTATCACAATGTATGCATGATTTCTTCTCTTTTCTTTCTCAAATTTCTGAGGGTTCGCCTCCCTTGCCTCCTGTGACAAGCCACTACTGTTGCAGATGACCTTGTGACTCTGACTTTTGAGCTTTTGATTCAAAAAATAAGTCAGATAAAGGGGATTGCAAGTTTGCTCCTGTCCTAGTTTGGTGATCCTGGTACTGATAATAACATAATAGTAGCGGCAATGCAACCTTGATCTTTGTCCTTCTGATCATCTACCCCCACCCGACTTCATCAGTGTAGAAAAAAAAAAACTAAAAAGTTGGTCTGAAACATATGGGTCAGCTTATGTATATAGTAGTATGCACAATAGTGGCAATCTACAGTAATTATACATTTGGTCAAAATAGATTAAGAAAATAGCATGGCTGGGAGGGGACCCAATTGCAGAAACAACAAACAGACCCCAGAGTAAGAGGCAAGTGAATGCATTTATTTCAAGGACTGGTAGGTGGATGAATTTATGGGAGCTGATAAGAGGGAAAATAAGCTGTGGTAGCACTGGCAGAGAGGAAATATCCAGTTAGCGGCATAAATAGTCAATTGTCTACACACTCCTATGTCAACAATGCTGGCTGGCTGTGGTGTCGTTGGTCTGTGATACATCCTCTGGTTGTATCTGCAGACCACAACCCGTGGCAGTTCCTACAGAGATGGGCATTTACAAATCATTGCCAGCTTGAAATCCGGCATGTAAAAGGAAACCGCTAAAACAACTGCTAGCTAGGACAACGCTAGCTGGGATGACACTAGCTGCCGAGGGAGCCTTGGTTTCACCGGCGGATTCAGCTGTCAGGTGGTGACGCCAGTTGGTGACCTTCACTAGCCATCACTGGCCATCGGGAGCGCTTCGACCTCGCAGTCGGGTGACAGCTATAATTGAGACGGCGGGCCAGCTAGCGGCCTCCACTAGCCATCGGACGTGCTTCGCCTTTTTGGATTTATCACCGGATTCATCGCCGGATTCATTGCTTTGGGTTCATCTCTAGCTAGGACAACACTAGCTGCCGAGGGAGCCTTGGTTTCACCGGCGGATTTCAGCTGTCAGGTGGTGACACCGGTGGTGACCTTCACTAGCCATCACTGGCCATCAGGAGTGCTTTGACCTCGCAGTTGGGTGACAGCTATAATGGAGACGGCAGGCCAGCTGGCGGCCTCCACTAGCCATCGGATGTGCTTCGCCTCCTGTATTAGCCAACAGGTGAGCCGCCTTTGATCCCAATCAGTTTAGTTAGTATGCCTCCGAAAAGGAATCAGATAAATGGAGAGGAGTTGGAGGAGATCAAACTCTCACTAAATTTTATGACTGAAGAAATATCCAAGATAGCAAAACAACAAACTTTGCTTATTGGCCTTATGGACCAAGTGCATTAATTAAAGGCTGAAGCCATGGAAAAAGATAAGAAAATTAATTTCTTAGAAAAAAGTGTGGATGAATTAGAACAGTATACGAGAATGGATGATGTCATTGTGAGCGGTCTTAACATCAGACACCGCTCCTATGCACGTGTGACAGCTGGAGTTGGTAACCAGGATGGGGAGGATGAGACATTGGCAGAATCACACACTCTTGAGGAGCAGGTATTACATTTTTTCAACTCTAAAAACATTGTTGTGGACAATCAGACTATTTCAGCTTGCCACACGTTACCTAAAAAAGACAGTAAAGGAAAACCAGCGATCATCATCCGATTTGTCAGCAGGAAAGCAAAAACTGATCTTCTGTGACAAGCAAGAAAACTGAGAGGAACAGCTGTCTATATAAAACATTTAACAAAAAAGAACTCTGAAATAGCTAGACAAGCCAGGGCTCTCAGAAAACAGGGAAAAATACAGTCGACATGGACAAAGAACTGTAAGGTATGGATTAAACTGCTTGGCATTCCAGAAGAAGCTAAAGTAATAATGATTAAAGAAATGGAGGAATTAGACAAATTTAAACCTTAGCCCTGATGCAAGAATAACAGTGCAGTAAGATTATGAGTGGAGATTTTTGTGTTCTTTTTTCTTTTTTCCTTTTGGTGTATATTGTTGACATAACTTATGATTAGTACTTTAACCAATCATCCTTCCTCATCTAATAATGGAAGTGTATTAGGGCAAACTGAAGCTGAAATCTTTGTCAGTACTGAACAACAACCACAAGACATTTTAGGAGATATTGACCCAGACAATAATTATTTTAATCATATTAATAATAAGTGTGTTTATTATGATGAACAACAATTAAATGGAATTATGAATTCGGATCAGACATTGACAATAATACATATTAATAGTAGGAGTCTCTATGCAAACTTTGATAGTTTTAAAGAGTTTTTAAATCAGTTTAACACACCATTTAGGATTATTGCAATAAATGAAAGATGGATTAATAAAGAAAAAGATGTAAATTTTGAACTATATGGAAATGATATGTACACACAAAATAGGAAATGTAAAAGTGGTGGCGGGGTAGCACTGTATGTTGATAGAAAATTAAAAAGTAAAAAAGTGGGCAGCATGACATCAACAGTGAATGAAAGTATGGAATTCATGCGTCCTGTCCTTGCTGTGACCTAGAGACAGTTCAATATGTAGATGTGCCTTGTAACCCCTTTGTCCTGCACCTGGAGCAGAGGCTAGCAAATCTGCCTATTGTTATGTAGGTCTTACAAATGCAAATGTCTCATGCCTGTTCTGCAGTCCCTGTGATCAGACCAACTGCTGTGAATCTGCTTTGATGTATTGTTCGAGTTGGGTACAAATACTGCACAGGTTCTGTCTCTCGCTCTCTCATTTCAACCTCTGCTGCAGGACACAAACTTTGTGTCCTCCTCTCCTTCTCTGAGAGCCTGAGGATCCCACTCCAGCCTGCACACACTTGGGCCGGAGCAGGGATCCCGTGACGGAGGTATGATAATAAAACTTGCTTAAAACCTCAGCATCGCTGCCTTATTTGGCGCAGTGGTTTAGCACTGTGGCAGCACAGTTTTACCCTCGGCCGGGGGATCGCGGGGATCATGAGATCGTGGGTTCGATCCCAGCCCCCGGCCAACAGTGAGCTGTGTGGAGTTTGCATGTTCTCCCCGTGTTGCGTGGGTTTACTCCGGGATTTCTCCGGTTTCCTCCCGCACACCAAAAACATGTAGGTTTAGGGCGCTCGCGCACGCAGTGACCAGCAGCCGGTGGCTTGTCACCAGACTGCAAACCAAATCTACCTACGGGTACAAATAAGTAACAAAAAAAAAAAAAATGTTGAACAATTGAGATTACGATGGAAAATAGAAAAAAACATAATAGTAAGTTGTATATATAGGGCACCGGGATCTGATATGGAAAAATTTAGAAATGGGATGGAAAAGATGTATATAAAAATAAGACAAAAATATATCTTTATTTGTGGTGACTTTAATATAGATTTAATGAAAACAAAACAACATAAACCAACTGAAGATTTCTTAGATACAATGTTTAGCTTAACCTTATTTCCAAAGATTACAAAACCTGCGAGAATAACGACACACTGTGCTACCTTGATAGACAACATTTTTACCAATGTTAATGAATATAATACGGTGAGTGGTATACTAATAAAAGACATTAGTGACCACCTGCCTGTATTTGTTTCTTTAGATGTTAATTATGGGGTTAATGAGAGTAAGAATAATAATAAACCATGTAAAAAGATTATCTATAAAAGAATACAAACAGAAGATAGAATCAGTGCTTTAAAAGAAGACTTAATGTTACAGAATTGGGATGTTGTCTATAGAGACAAAAAAGTGGACTTGGCATATGATCAATTTATTGATATATTTAAATCATTATATGATAAAAACTGTCCAATTAAAGAAATTAATAAAAACATATATACAAAAATTGCCCTTGGTTAATGAGGTTACAAAATGCTTGTAAAAAGAAAAATTATCTCTATAAAAAATTCATTAAATTAAGAACCAAAGAATCTGAAAAAAGATATAAAACATATAAAAATAAATTAACTGAAATAATACAAACTAGTAAAAAAAATATACTATAGAAAAATGTTAAATGAAAATAAAAATAATATAAAAGGAGTCTGGGATATATTAAATAAATTAAAGAAAAACTGAACTAAGAAAACAATATATCCAGAGTATTTTACTGATAATTGTGGTGATAATTATGATAAGAATATAGTAGTAAATACAATTAATAAATTTTTTGTAAATGTTGGACCAGAGTTGGCAGCAAAAATTCCAAACCAAGGAAGAGGCACCTTGAGTGAGACATTGATTGGAAATAACCCTCGGTCAATCTTTCTTACAGCGGTGGATGAACTAGAGGTAAAATCTGTTATTGAAAAGTGTAAAAATAAATTATCTACTGATTGTGATGGTATTGATATGGCACTAGTTGTCACTATGGGTTGATGCCGTCTCAGCGCTCAGCCCATGTTTTCCTTCATCCCTGCTTCTCATTGAGCAGCGTCTCAGCAGGCTCCCAGCTGGCAGCATTATGGACAGCTGGGGCCAATTAGTCCTCATCAGCTGGGGCGCTGCCAATGAGAATAAATAGGAGCAGCCTCGATGACTCGGGGCTGCGACATAAGCACTGCTAGGCTGAAGCCCCTTCGTCTGGTGTCAGCCTCTACTCCCTTTACAGCATTCCTGTGTTTGTAACCCGCTGTGAGTATGCACGCCTTGTTACCCCTATGTCCGGTACGAGCTTCCTGCTCCTGCGCTATGCAACCTGTGAGTGTACCACTGTATGAGTATCTGTGCTCTCCTCATCCCTCATCCCTCACCTGTAATAAAACATCACGACTCACTGGCTCACCCTTGGCTCTTATTGCGCGGCTCCCTAGAGCCGTGTATGACAGTATGTCGCAGCCAGACGAGTTACCGGCGGCCGTGAGTCGCCGTGGAATTGTACCTTTCTGTCCGGGTGTCAGCACTGCTAGCATGCCGTTTCCCAGGAGTCACTCCCGGCGCCAGGGCGACAAGCTGAGGTCCATCTCGGGGGCTGTCGACGGGACGCTCTTCACCCTGCACGACGCCTCCAACGCGAGACGCTGGCATCAGGGCCGTGCTGAGGAACTCCTGGACTGTTACCCTCATTCTGTGTTCCATCTCGAGGACAGTGTCAGGATAGACGCCACAGGTACACAGCGGGAGAAGCTCCGCGGGTTGGATGGAAATCCCGGCAGGAAGCCGAAGTGGGTGACGTTGCCCCCCGCTTCGGGATCCCGTTCCTGCCGCCATTCCAGTCCGGGAGTTCGCGCCAACCAGAGGGCTTCCCCCGACCTGCGCCACGTCACTCGGGATTCCCTTCAAGGAGCTGCAGCTGACAGCAGTTATGTCTGGGGTCGAGTGGCTGTCGCGAGCTCCACTGTGTGTCCTGTTACCATCTTCAAGCATGTGGCGGCGGCAGTGAGATTGATGGAGAGGACTCCAGGGCTACGAAGCTTTCCCGTGCTCGACGCCTTCCTCGCCTCGATCTCCGATCTGGAGCGACGAATCCTGGGTTCCCCCCTCGTTTCGTCCCCTGGGAATAGCCGTCATCACATCGCCGAGTCACCTCTACACGAACCTCGTCCGGATCCAGTTCTGGGCCGCCGCCAGGACCGTTCCTCCCACGCAGCTGTCACCTCTTCGCCTCGTCAGTGTGGAGTTTTCACAGCCTCGTTCCCTGAGCCTCATTCCCCCGCTGTCATTCCTGGACATTCGAGCTGGCTCACCCCGGCTGTTTCCCCCTCCTCCTCGACGCGCTTCCTGACTGCTGAGTGTGCCTGGAATTCCGGCCTGGCGAGCTCTCTGCTGGAGACAACGCGAGCGATCCTCAGACGAATTCCCGGGGGGTCCTCCGTTATCGCCGGGCGGGGAGAGGAAGAAGCAGTATCCACTACAGCAGGCGATACTCAACCTCCAGGAGGCAGGCAAGTCATAGTTTTGTCACATCTGTTTAATGATTTGCTCTGTCACATTCCTGGAGGAGGAGTTCAGGGTTCGCAGCTCCCTGAACTCCCCCCACCTGCTGTAACCTGTGTTCCTAATCCTGCATCCTCTGTGTCTCTCTCCGCCGAGCGATCCCCGGCTCCGGGTCAACGTGGTGGGATAAGGAGAGGGCCTGTGGTTCCGCAGCTACGTTGCGGACTGAGGAGGGGGACTGACTGCTGTGTGGAGTCTGCGCCGACGACTGAGCGTCCCCGGGTCTCCACGGAGGAGCGGTTCGGTCCAGCAGGACGAGATTCTTCTGGCTTCACGCCGAGTGGATCGTCGGCGGGGTTACCAGAGCTGGAGGAATCTCAAGCTGCGCTGACCATCGTGCTGGCTGCGGGGCCCGACGCGGCTGGATGGGAGCCTGACAACGACCTCCTGACGACGGATCCTGGATCTTCGCAGTCCTGGACGGCGTCAGAACCCGAGATCAGGCGAGTGCTCTCCTTTCTTTTCTCCCTTTTTATCTTTGAGCACTTCAGCCTGTCTCTGGGGGAGACGAGCCGGGTGCAGCCGCCTGCTGCGTCTGAGCTCGTCTCGCCGGGTTCTGGCGCTGCCGGTGATCCTGATCCCGGTTCTGTTTTCTCTTCTGAGCCTTCTTTCAGGGTCACCGGCAAGGAGTTGCTGTTCCTCGTGGTGCTGGAGGGTCCAGGTTCAACGTTGGAGGTCGGTTCTGGTGCGGTGTCCAACGTGGGTTCGCTCGAGACCCAATCGGGGTCCAACGTGGGTTCGCCTAAGGCCCAATCGGGGTCCGACGTGGGTGCTGCCCCAGTGTTGTCCAGGTCCGGTGAGGAGGTGGCCGTTTCCCTGCGGCCTGACGCTCGCCGCCCTCGTCATCGGCTCTCCCCTGAGCCTCTTCCACCGGGACCCGCTTTGACCCTTCATCCGTCTCAACGGTCCTGGTGGTTGAGTGATGCGGGTTGACGACGCGACCCGCAAAACTTTCGGTTCAGTGATCTGGTTCCCCCCGCTGATCTGTGTTTGCCTTTGGGTGGCCTGGTTCGGCTGCCGGTGGACTGGATTCCTGGGATCTGGGTCCGGAGTTCGCCGTCCGAACATTTCCCTTTCCCTGGTTTGCCAACTGGACAATGGGCGGGGAGATTTCCGGAGCCATCTCGGCCATTTTTGGACTCTTCCTGTCATATTCCTCGGGTGCCGCTTATTTTTGTTATGGTCACTCGGGTGGGATATTTTGTCCTTTTGGTGAACACATATTTGTAGTGCTGTGTATTGTTGTTTTTTTTTCTCGTATTAACCGTACTCAGCATTTTATCCCATTGTTGTTGTTTTATGTACCTGTCACCAGTTTTTCCCTAGGTGATCCCTCGTATATTTGCTGCCGTGTATTGTGTTCCCTCCTTTTCAACCATACTCGGCATCTTGCCTCATTATCCTGTGGACCTGTTCCCATTCTCCCTCTAGGGGACCTCCCGCATATTTCGTGCTGTGTATTGTGTTTTTCCCTTAACCATACTCAGCTTTTTACCTTATTGTTGTCCTTTTACCCTGTCACTGTTATTCTCCTAGGTGTCCCTCTTGGTATTTGGCGCCGGGTATTCTGTTATCTTTTTATTTACCGGTGCATGTCATTCTCATTATTTTTGTTCTGTTGTGAACATGTATTCATAGTGCTGTGTGTTTTCCGTTATCCGTGCTCAGCATTTTCCTTTTTGTGCCTTGTTTTTTAGCTTTGTCTGTGCATTATAGGGTTGTGTTTTGTTTCTCGTCATACTCTGTAATTGCTTTATCCGTTTTTGTCATTCTTTTGGTGGATGGTTCTGTTCCCGTGTTTTGTATTCTCTCCGTCTGTGCCCTGTTTTTTTTTTTCCTCCCTTTTTTTTGGTGCAGTGTAGAGTAACGCATTTGGGTTTTTTTTCTCTGCCCTGTTACCCTACATTTTGGTCTACTGGTGTTGTCCTCCCCCTTGCTTCCCCCTCCTCCGGTCCTGCCTCCCTTCCTCCCACCCCAGGTGGGGGGGGGGTGGTGGGATGTTCCTGGTCGTTCAGGAGCCCGACCTTGAGGGGGAGGCTCTGTCACCATGGGTTGATGCCGTCTCAGCGCTCAGCCCATGTTTTCCTTCATCCCTGCTTCTCATTGAGCAGCGTCTCAGCAGGCTCCCAGCTGGCAGCATTACGGACAGCTGGGGCCAGTTAGTCCTCATCAGCTGGGGCGCTGCCAATGAGAATAAATAGGAGCAGCCTCGATGATTCGGGGCTGCGACATAAGCACTGCTAGGCTGAAGCCCCTTCATCTGGGGTCAGCCTCTACTCCCTTTACAGCATTCCTGTGTTTGTAACCCGCTGTGAGTATGCATGCCTTGTTACCCCTATGTCTGGTACGAGCTTCCTGCTCCTGCGCTATGCAACCTGTGAGTGTACCACTGTATGAGTATCTGTGCTCTCCTCATCCCTCATCCCTCACCTGTAATAAAACATCACGACTCACTGGCTCGCCCTTGGCTCTTATTGCGCGGCTCCCTAGAACCGTGTGTGACACTAGTAAAAAGAACTGTTGATGGCATATTAAAACCATTCACATATATTTGTAATCTATCATTTCAAACTGGCTCATTCCCGCAGAAGATGAAAATAGCAAAAGTAATACCATTATTCAAGCAAGGAAATAAACACCAATACACAAACTACAGACCAGTATCGCTTCTCCCACAATTTTCAAAGATTCTGGAAAAACCTTTCAACAACAGATTAGAAAACTTTTTAAATAAACACGATGTGCAATCAGAACCAATATGGATTTAGAGCCAAGAGTACACATGGTTGGCGATAATGGAAGCAACAGAGGAAATAATAAATGCATTAGATCAAGAAAAATATGCAATTGGTGTATTTATAGATTTTAGAAAAGCATTTGATACGATAACTCATTCAATACTTCTTGATAAACTGCAAATGTATGGTATTAGGTGAATGGCTCTGAATTGGGTTACAAGTTATCTGTCTGAGAGACAACAGTTTGTGAAGATGGGAGAATATCTGTCTGGGTGTATGGGAATTGCCTGTGGGGTCCCCCAGGGTTCAGTATTGGTCCCAAATTATTTAACATATATATAAATGATATATTCCAAGTTTATTAAAAATAATATCGATCGATCGATAGATAGATAGATAGACTGTATATATAATGGTCTCTGTACGACCGTTGTGAGAGTTTGGTTCATATTGCCAACACTCGGTTGGACTCATTCCCAGTGAGACTTGGACTCTGCCAGGGCTGCCTTTTGTCTCCGATCCTGTTCATAATTTTTATGAACAGGATTTCTAGGCACAGCCAGGGAATGGAGGGTGTCATGCTTGGTGACCACATGATCTCATCTCTGTTGTTTGCAGATGATGTTGTCCTGTTGGCTTCATCCAGCAATGACCTACACCTCTTGCTGGGACGGTTTGCCGCTGAGTGTGAAGCAGCTGGGATGAGAATCAGCACCTCCAAGTCCGAGTCCATGGTCCTCAGCCTGAAAAAGGTGGATTGTCCTCTCTGGGTTGGGGACAGGCTCTTGCCCCAAGTGGAGGAGTTTAAGTATCCTGGGGTCTTATTCACGAGTGAGGGGAAAATGGAGTGAGAGATTGACTGACGGATTGGAGCAGCATCTGCAGTGATGCGGACGTTGTACCGGTCTGTTGTGGTGAAGAGAGAGCTGAGTTCTAAGGCAAAGCTGTTGATTTACCAGTCAATCTACATTCCTACTCTCACCTATGGTCACGAGCTTTGGGTAATGACCGAAAAAACGAGATTGCGGATACAAGCGGCTGAAATGAGCTTTCTCCGTAGGATTGCTGGACTCACCCTCAGAGATAGGGTGAGGAGCTCAGTCATCCGGGAGAGGCTCAGAGTAGAATTGCTGCTCCTCCACATTGAAAGGAGTCAGTTGAGGTGGTATGGGCATCTGATTAGGATGCCTCCTGGATGCCTCCCACTTGAGGTGTTTCGGGCACATCCCACTGGGAGGAGACCCCGGGGCAGACCCAGGACTCGGTGGAGAGACTTTGTCTCCCAGCTGGTCTGGGAACACCTTGGTATCCTCTCTGAAGAGCTGGAGCAGGTGGCTGGGGAGAGGGAAGTCTGGGCTTCTCTGCTTGAACTGCTGCCTCTGCAACCCGGACCTCCGGAAAAGCGGTAGAAGATGGATGGATGAATATTATTTGCTGATGATACTAATATATTTTATTCTGGAAATAATTATAATCAACTAATCCATACTCTAAATAATGAATTAAATAAGCTTAAAAATGGATGGATTGTAATAAATCATCACTAAATATAGATAAAACTAAAGTAATGATATTTGGTAATTGTAAAAATAAAGAAGATATACATATTCATATAGATAATGTGATTATTGAAAAAGTTAAGGAGATCAAGTTTCTGGGTGTAATACTAGATGATAAAATTAGTTGGAAACCACACATCAGATACATACAAAACAAAGTTGCAAAAAATATTGCAATTATAAATAAAATTAAGCAGGTCCTAGATTACAAATCACTTCATATCTTGTATTGCTCATTAGTACTTCCATACTTGACCTATTGTATAGAGGTATGGGGTAACAATTATAAAAGTACATTTAATTCATTGCTAATATTACAAAAAAGGGCAGGCCGTGTTATCCACAAAGTCGGGTATCTTGAACTTACTAATTTATTGTTTTTACATTCAAAGTTATTGAAATTACGGGATCTGGTTCATTATTATACAGCACAATTAATGTTTGAAATCAGTAAAAACATTTTGCCACACGGTATACAAAATCTTTTCAGTGAGAGAGAATGGAAATATAATTTACGGGGGAGCACAAAATTGAAAATGCACTAAGTAAGATCTGCTAGGAAGGGTTTTTGTGTGTCTGTGTGTGGGGTAAAATGGTGGAATGGGTTGGGGGAGAAACACAGGCAATGTCCAAACATCCATATATTTAAATCAACATATAAAGAAGTGATTTTTGAGCAATATAAAAATAAAGGACAGTAACATTACAATGTGTCTTCAATGAAAAAAGGTTGTTTTTGTGTGTGTTATTGTGTTATGGTGATTGTGATGGTGATGGTGTTGTTTGTGTTGAACATACCAGAAGTATTTATTTATTATTGTTACAATTATTGTCGGATGTTGGTATTGTTCTCAATATGGACTGTCGTTGTTGTGTCATTTCTGTTGCATAATTTGACTATGGGATGTATTATGATGAATGTGGTTGTGGGATGAATGATGACTAAGAGTGATATTGTAATTTGTTGGGTATGGAAAAGGGGTGGGACTATATAAGCGTTGGCTTCTTCCCACTCCGTTTGAATATTTTATTTTTGGCTTGATTTTTGTTTTAAATTCTTTTTTTCTTTTGTCGGAATGTTCAAATAAATAAAATCAATCAATCAATCAAAACAAGACGTAGGGGTGCATCATGTAAAGTTGTTTAGTTGGCTTGGAAAAGGAGCAGTGTGAAACCAAACCTAGCCAGACCCAATATATACAGTGCAACAAAGTGTAACAGAGTGAGACTTAAGTAGCAGTGTGGGACATTAGAGGCATATGTGAGTAATTACACAACTGCCAATTAAAGCTACGCTACTTGTGGAGAATGGAGTAAACCCAGGTAGAGAGTAACAACAATACAAGATGTATAGCGATCACCCAGACCCATGACAGAAAACAGTTTTCTGAGACAGTTTTTTCCTTAATGAATGCATTTTCCTCATAACATTGTTGGTTTGCCAATAAAAAAACTTTATCGTAATTTCACTTTTTGTGCAGTTACTGCAGTCTGCCCTATTAGGGCGGAATATGCTATTTGCTCAATACAAATTGTTGTAAATGCTTTCATAAGATCAGTGTTCCCCTTGATTCTGAAGCGTTTTAATCGCTTTGTTCTGGAACATTTTTTTTTTTTATTTCTCTCTGCCACACTGTTCCAGCACATCTAGTAAGCACTTCAACTGTCATTTCTCACTTGAAATACCACAGCTATTGAATTTTGACATCCCGCAAGAACAAACTTTTGAAGCATAAAACAGAGAAACAGAAAGAGGCTTTAGTTCATTATTACAAAAGAAAATTAAGTCTAAGTGAAAGCTAAAATCTAACTTTAATTTCTAAAATTTAAAGAAAGACCTATTACACCCATGAAGAAGCTTCAAACAGTGGAACAATCCAGTTCAGTAAGCGGCAGTAACAGGTAAAATAATCACATTTTTGTCAAAAGCATGGCAACAATATTTCAAACAAAAAACTATCACTTTTTCATTGTTGCTGACACACTAGAAGGAGAAACATGTAAAAGTGGCAAAAATTGAGAAACCCGTATTTAGACTGTCCGCTAAGAATCAGTTATTGGCAATTCAAGCAATTCAGCCATTTTATTGAATTTATCAGTGTTGTCTTATTTTTTGTGTCTAATTTCTTTCAGCTTTAGCTTCTTCCAGCATAATATTTACAATGCTGGCACTATCATGCCTGAGTTTAATGTTCAACATGTTCACTATCCTAAATCTTCATGTTGGCTTGCTAAGCGTTGCTAATTACCTCTAAATGCAAACTGGACCTGCTGAAGCTGATGTGGATATTAATCATGTGTGCTTGAGGCAAAACTAGGGGATTATCAAAGGTAAGACATTTGCCATGATATACCATTTAAAATAGTAAATAGATTTCAAAATGTCTGCCACAATACTAATGAGTTTAAATATTCACTCCAGGGCATTGCAGTGCAAGGAAAATAAAGTCAGGACAGTTACCAAAGTCACAAAATTCAAGGTTGTAGCCGGGTGGGGTGGGTGGGGGGCTGAGGGGGCTGCAGCCCCCCCCCAAAAAAAAAAAAACATAGAAAAAAGAAAAGAAAAATGTAAATAAAGAGCAGGTTTTCAGTAGTTTGCATTGAAAATGTTAAGAAATCTGTAGTTGACGAGGCTGTAGTTGACAGGGGGCTGAAGCTAAAGTGTCGTCCCGGGCTAACGCCCAGGGCGTTCAGAATGGTGGTGGCAGTTGGGGTTCAGCCCCCCCTTCACAAATTAATGGCTACACCATTGAAATTTATGCCCTGCACCCCATGGACGTTTGGATGAAAATTCCTGGCAAACATATTTCATTTTAAAATCCATACCAAACTCATGCAAAAAATCTATTTGCAAAAGGTTGTCCTTCTAACCCTCCACAATTCCTATAATAGCCAGGGTCTTTGTTAATATCAGTCCGGTAGCGGTGGCTCAGTTGGTAGAGCACCCGCCCCACACCCGGGAGGCAGGGGTTCAAATCCCGGCCGGGTCATGCCGAAGACCATGTAAAACTGGAACTTCCTGCCGTCCAGCTTGGTGCTCAGCAAAAATGGAATGGAGGAGGGAAATTTGTGGCGGCGCCTTGCATGGCAGCAGCCCTCTGATTCTACACTTGGGGTGTGTGTGATTAACACAGTAGATAGGTAAAACACAATCTCGTTCTACTGTACATGATTGGTTGTACAGTTGAATGACAATAAAGGGTGATTAAAAAAAGATTATTCTCATCACTCTATATCTTTGTATAAGGAGTTCTGAACAACTCCCCATGCGTAAAAAAAATTATCCGTCCTTGGACTACGGCCGAGGTGCGGCTGAGAGTCAGTAATGCCTAAAGACCAATCTTATCTTCAGTGGTCTTAACAATGCTTACTCATTAAATATAGCTCATAAATATAACAGCAACCTGTGATGGTTTGTTTACCTATGGCTTCTGATTTGCCAAAGTCGTAGAGGATCAAAGCATTATGCCAAGATTTAAATGAAAATGAATATAGATTTCCACAGCTATAGCACAAACAATAATCAGCTCATAATAATCATGGAAACATAGCTGATTAAAAATAAATAAAATACCACTGAAACTCTGACATTATTTTCAAAATAAGAATAAATGGATAAATTAATACACACAAAAAGAAAGAAAGAAAGTAAGAAAAATGGAAACACGTCAAGTTCTCTGAAGAAAAAGGATGTTGGGTGTGTCTCCTGATTTACTCCATAGCTGCCAGGTTGTTATTAGCTGTAAAGAAGGCTTTGTTTGACTTTAACCCTGCTCCTAACTAGACATGATATTCATGACTGGCGGTGGTGAATAGAAGACTTGCACACTGATGATGCAACTGCCAGATCAAATTTTTGACTAACTTAGCTTAAAACCATCATAAGACCAATGTGTGCAAATGAATCCAGATGCGTTGAAAGCTATAGTTTGTGAGTCTTGTTTTGGTTAATTGCAAACATGCATGATGTGCCTTTATTTTCTGATTCTGTCATGATTGTGATTACAATCTTTATTTTCTCCTGTGTTTCTTCATTCATGTGGGACGAGAGTATGATAAATCTACCAATACAGTCCAGAAAAATAATATCAATGTTTGCTCCATCACTAAAAGGATTTTCTGATTTTGTCCCAGGCTTTATTCACTCTATTGTTGTATTTTCCTTTAGCCTATTTTTTCCTGTTTTTTTTTTTATTCGAAGGCCAAACTGGGTAGACTGGTGCACTAGTTCACCTTTCACTTCACCTAAAATATTATACAATAAAAGGTTATTATTGCTCAACATTAGTTAAAGAGACCCACATTTGTGACACTGAAAACTCTTAATTCTCTCAATTTACCTTGCTAAGACATCGATCTAACTCCATAGTACAGCCTTATAGTTGGCTGAGACAAATATTTGTTTATGCCTTTCAGGGCTTCTGAACTCTTATTTAAACTGATTTAATTTCATTGTCTAATGTTTCTTTAGATGAGGTCTAATTTGACAATGTTTCAGATTTGTACCATTAGCCAATAACTCCTCAATTTCTTCCAGAAAGTCATCAAGGTAATTTTCAAGAAATGCTGAAGGTATGGCTACAGAACCACTAACCAGTGAGAGACATCAAAGAGATTATGAATTTCTTTTATATTAGACTGTGGTTTTATATTCCATCTGTGGTTTTAATCAATAAAATAGAGACCAGACCAGATGCTAATTCAGCAAACTGTATGGAGTATGAAAACATTAGTCCAGAACGCTCTGCAGTGTGAGCCATACCAACCTCACTGTACACGCTGCTAACCAGCTGGAGCAGTTTGTAAACCACATACTGTTTGGGATTCAACAACATTTGATAATTATAAGGGGATATGGATCCTAATTGTCAGAAACATAAAACATATGCATTTGGGACTAATATCCCCCTAGGAAAAAAGTTTCTCCCCCTTGAAAAATTTGTTCCTATTTGCCCATTTTCTTCTGTAATCCCACTCCCCACTTTCCTGTAGGCACACATGGACCCACAGTTTATGCACACAAAACTTTGCCCAAACACCCATGACTCCACTCATCACAACAGATGGATGCTTCTTCTCCGTCAAGATGACCAATTGTAATCAAGTGAAGCTGATATGAGCTGTGATGCTCCAATGCCTCTAAAATCTGTTCATCATTGATCAAAATTTAATCAGATGCCATCAGTCCACTGACAAGTTCAAGATCTGCATTAGATTTTCAGCAATTAGCCCTACAAACACTGGCTCTAACAGTCATCCAGTGTTATAATTTCACTCCATAATGAATAAGGTGGTTGTTGAGAGACATCTGTCTCGGTTCCAATGTATTATCACCAATAGCCTGTTGGTAGAGTGGACACCCAGTGTCAGTTTGGCAGGAAAAAGACAGGATAGTGTCCCACAAAATGAATCCATACACTGCCTGTGAGTCTATCTGACCACCATCTGCCACAGCAGAGAGACTTGCTGTGTGTGTGTCTGTGTTTGTACATTTCTTTGCGAGTGTTTGGTTGCTCCATCTGATGTTTACTCAGTTAATCAATAGCAGTGATGCTGTACTCAGATGACATATAGTCCAGGCATCCCTATCTCCTCACCTTAATCAGATTAACACTGAATACCATCTATGTACACAGTGGCCCCCTGGCCAGGATTTGGAGCTCTGCAATGCTGCCAGCCTCATCACAGAAGGAGAGTGAGAAGACCGCCTGAAATCTGCTTGTCTGTTGGGAGCTTTGTCAAAATAACACCAGACTTTGTTGATAAGAAAGCAATAACAACATCTTTTAATGTTCCGCCTTATTTTTCACCCCGTAAATCAAGCAAACATGCACAATAAAGATCAGTATCTACAATACAGGTATAAAACATCGAACATGGGCATAATCTTGACTTTAAAATATGTATAAATGAACATCGGGGAATATTTTCAAACTGACAAATAGCTGAATGCAAACATTAACTGCAATCATGAAACCCATTTCTTAGATGATTTCTATCAGCGAGAGCCAATTCAGCTTAGGAAAGTGGCATTAGTATGGAGCGTTATTTCCACTGGTTAAGAGAAAACACTTGTGCTTCTCTTCATTTGGAATTGTTTCATATTTTCCCTGTCTCCTCATCCATGTAATGCCATTCGCTCATAATCAGTTGAGGATTTAATTTCACAGAAAGGATTCAAAACAAATGGCTCCAGCAGCCGTTTGCCATTCGCTATATTTATTCACCGCCTTCTTATTGAAAATCATTCTGCAAGGCCTCCCTGCTCTCAGCAAATCCATTTAGTTTACGGAACTAGATCCTCAATGTGTTTTATTTTCTTTACATTGCCTCTGTGACAGTTCCTAAGGCTAAGAGTTCGTTCAAGAGGAAACTATCAAAATCAGTCAAATTCATGTTGATCTCATACCCTTCACTTCTGCGTGATTTGCACTCTGGATGCCTAAAGTATTGCCTAACTCAGCAGTTAGGCAAAAAAAATAAAAATAAAAAATGACCGTGATAGAGAAGATCTGCAGCATAAAACAAGCTCAGGTCCTAAAAGATGTGGTGAGTAAAAGTCCAGTTTTATCATTTACAGTTAGGTCCATGTACAGTATATTTGGACACAAGTTTTGTTAAAAAAAAGCTTTGTTATTTTAGCTCTTTAGAAAGACATATTCAAAATACAGTTATATAGTACCAATATGATCTTAAAGTGCAGACTCTCAGCTTCAATTTGTAGGTATTCACATCCAAATTGGAGCTACGGTTTAGGAATTACAGCCATTTTTATACATCTCCTCATTTCAAGTGCTCAAATACAATTGGACAAATTAGCATTATCATAAATAAAATGTTCATTTTAAATACTTTGCTGAGAATGCTTTGCAGGCAATAACTGCCTGAGGTTTGGAACCCATGGACATTACCAAATGCTGGGTTTTGTCACAATCGGGGCACGGCTAGGGACAGTGCCCATGCTTTCTGTTCATTTTTGTCTTTGCGTTTCACAGTAATATTTATTCTGTTATGGTTACGATTGTTATTAAGTGTCCCCATGTTCTCTGATCATTGTCTGTTACTGTATGCCATGTCTTCCCCTGTGTTTATGTCTTATGTTTGTCTTTTTGTGTGATGACATTATACCTTTGTTTATTATTATTGTGCTCTGTCTTGTCTCCTGTGCATTCTCCATCTGTGAATGTCAGAATCAGAATCAGAATCAGCTTTATTGGCCAAGTATGCACAACACATACAAGGAATTTGACTTTGGCTAAAAACTTGCTCTCGTTGTTCAGGTGAAGGATTTAAATAAGGATTCAATGACAACCACAGTATGTACAGTAAATTACAGTCTGTCCACGTTTCTATAAAAGGATGCAAATATATACAGGAATATATGCAGTTATTTACTCGGACTAACCACACTTTGCAGAAATATATGAAAAAATATACAATCACACAGTATTTCAATGTGGACTCAGATTCAGTGATATAATGTGAATGAAGTAAAAAGCAGTGTGAGAGTTATGTGCAATGTAATAATGGATGAAAAGTCATGAGTACAGCAACAGGTAGGACTAGGTGAATGTTAGGAGTTCATCAGGGTGATGGCTTGAGGAAAGAAACTGTTCCTGTGACGGGTGGTTTTGACCTTCAGTGATCTGTAACGACGACCAGAAGATAGAAGTTCAAACAGTTTGTGGCCGGGGTGTGATGGGTCAGCACAGATGTTTCCCGCCCGTTTCCTGGTTATGGACCGATATAAGTTCTCAATGGAGGGTAGGTCGGTACCAATGATCCTCTCCGCAGACTTAATGATCCGCTGCAGTCTGGTCTTGTCCTGTTTAGTGGCAGATCCAAACCAGACAGTGATGGAAAAGCAGAGGACAGATTGGATGATGGCGGTGTAGAAGACAACCAGCAGCTCCTGAGGCAAATCAAACTTCTTGAGCTGACGCAGAAAAAACAACCTCTGCTGGGCCTTTTTCCGGACAGTGTCAATATGGGAGGACCACTTCAGGTTCCGGGAGACTGTGGTACCCAGAAACTTGAAGGAGTCCACAGTGGACACTGTGCTGTTGAGGATGGTGAGTGGGGGGAATGAAGGGGGGTGTCGCCTGAAATCCACAGTCATCTCCACCGTTTTGGCTGGGTTAAGTTCAAGATGGTTCTGGCTGCACCAGAGGATCAGCTGCTCCACCTCCCGCCTGTATGCAGACTCATCATCATCCCGGATCAAACCGATGACTGTGGTGTTGTCCGCAAACTTCAGGAGCTTCACCGAAGGGTCCTCTGAGGTGCAGTCGTTGGAGTAGAGGGAGAAGAGCAGTGGGGAAAGGACACATCCTTGGGGGGCGCCAGTACTAATTTTTCGGGAGCTGGATGTAAATCTCCCTAGCTTCACCTGTTGCCACCTGTCAGTCAGAAAGCTGGAGATCCACTGGCAGGTGGAGGGGGGCACCTTGAGCTGGAGGAGTTTCTGATGAAGAATGCCTGGGATGATGGTGTTGAACGCTGAGCTGAAGTTGACAAACAGGATCCTGGCGTACGTCCCTGGGGAGTCGAGGTGTTGCAGGATGTAATGTAGTCCCATATTCACTGCATCATCCACTGACCTGTTTGACCGGTAGGCAAACTGCAGTGGGTCCATCAGGGGGCCTGTGATGACCTTCAGGTGGTTCAGCACCAATCTCTCCAAGGATTTCATGACCACAGAGGTCAGGGCAACAGGTCTGTAGTCGTTTAATCCTGTAATAGAGGGTTTCTTGGGAACTGGAATGATGATGGAGCGTTTAAAGCAGGAAGGCACTTCACGCAGCTCCAGTGATCTGTTAAAGATCCGGGTGAAGATGGGGGCCAACTCGTTGGAGCAGACTCTCAGGCAGGACGGAGACACACCATCAGGTCCTGCAGCCTTCTTGATCTTTTGTCTCTGAAAGACCCGGCGCACCTCCTCTTCACAGATCATTAGTGCTGGTGGGAGGTCAGAGTGGAGGAGGGATGGAGTTCCTGGGGCTGCAGATAATCCTTTTGTGTGGGTGGGAGGTGAGAACTGTAGGTTCTTTTCAAACCTGCAGTAAAAGCTGTTTAGGTCATTAGCCAGCTGGAGGTTTTCCGCAGGGTGGGGGGATGGTCTCCTGTAGTTGGTGATATTCCGTAGGCCTCTCCAGACAGAAGCAGAGTTGTTAGCTGAGAAGTTTTTTTGTAACTTCACACTGTAGCTCCTCTTAGCAAGCCTGGTCTCCTTCGTCAGCATGTTTCTGGCCCGCTTGTACAGAGTCCAGAGAATGTGTGTGCCCAGCCCCCGACCATCCTGTGTTCTTCACCTGCTGCCCTGATTTGTCCCAGCTGTCTCTTGTCAGGTTCTTTATTGTTTCCCCTATTTATGTGAGTTTCTGTATGTGCTCTGTCTGGCGTCGTCATCATCGTTACCCTGATGTTCTCCCTGCTAGGATTATCGGTCCCTGCATGTTCTGTTCAGTAAGTTGCCTCGTTATTTTGAGTTCAGCCCCTGTGCTGCTTTTACTTTGTCCTCAGTGTTTTTTGTTAATAAATCTTTGCTTGCACCATCTCCTGCCTGCACATGAGTCCTGCCCCAGCATCCTCATCTGCCCGGAGGGCAGATCATGACAGGTTTCCTCCTTTGTGAGGCTTTACTGCAGTTGTCTTCAGTTGTTGTTTGTTTGTGGGTCTTTCTGCCTTAAGTTTTGTATTTAGCAAGTGAAATGCATGCTAGATTGAGTCGAGATCTGGTGATTGACTTGGCCAATGCAGAATATGTATTTATATATATATATATATATATATATATATATATATATATATACAGTATATAAAATAATGCAAGAATTCTCTTTCTGTGTGTCATTGTGCCTGTTCCATGCATGTCTCTCTAACCCTTTGTCAGACTGACCTCAGATTTGATACGTCCTTTGCTGAGGTTACAAGGGTGTGGATCCCCAAATTTCAGCCTCCCCAACTATGTGGAAATTTAGGAGGGGAAATTTTTAATGAACGTCCATATGGCAGCTATTGCATGAACACAGAGTTGGAAAAGGTATAACCGCTGGGATTTGGGGGCTGAAAATTTGGATTTATGGCAATAATATTAAGCTCAATAACTTCTGTAAATTTCAGCCTCCCCATATATGTGTAAGTTTAGGAGAGGAAATATTTAATGAACATCCATAGGGGAGCTATTAAATGAACACAGAGATGGAAAAGGTATAACCGCTGGGAGTGGAGAGCTGAAATTCACAGGACAGACTCTGGAGGCCGGTGGGATAAAATGATAAAAATTTGGGCTCAATCCAAGCTCCAGAACTGGGTCTTCCTTAGAAAGCCTTATATGGAGTTGTTCAGAATGCCTGACCTCAGACTCCTTACGTATAAGGAGTTCTTATAAGGAATTCTGAACAACTCCTTATATGGTCGCGTGACCAGGCACTGCACTAATAACTCTTAATGATATGATGTTTAGATTTACCTGATAGCTTGGGGGCCCTTAGCATTCATGTACTTCACTCAGTGGAGGAAACGGCTATGATTTTAAATCCATTTTTGTGTAGAAAGGCAATAGAAAATATAAATTCCCTCAATGGGTGTTGCCACATATTTACAACATGGTGACCAGACATGAGGACTTCTGGGTTTGCAAATTATGGACAGAAAAGGGCGCTTATGAATCTTGTAAATGATGTACTGTACATATTGACTAATTATTAATGTGTTATGATTACTGCTCCTGCTGTTCTGATTATGCTTTCCCAAGATTAATTTTAAATCACTGATTTGCATGAGGAGTGAGATGTTGGTCTCATTGACTGAGTATCCTCATACTGCAATGTCTTGAAAATACTCAGAATTTTGCAATATGTACCTCTGGAGAGCTGTTACATGTTGCAATGTATAACAGGCAAAAATGGCTGATGTGCATGAGTGATGCGATCATTTCATTGCTTCATTTAATGGGAAGTTGCAGATTTACAGTGGTGTGAAAAAGTGTTTGCCCCCTTCCTGATTTCTCTTTTTTTGTATGTTTGTCACACTTAAATGTTTCAGATCATCAAACAGATTTAAATATTAGACAAAGATAATACAAGTAAACACAAAATGCAGTTTTAGCGAGAAGTCGGACCCCCAACACGGCTAGCAGGACACAGTCCAAGGACGGATCATTTTTTTTCCACACATGGGGAGTTGTTCTTCTTTGTATAAGGAGTTGCTCCTTATAACAACTCCTTATACAAAGAAATAGAATGATGATAATCAAGTTAGTGGCGGTAATGCACCTGTAAGCTGGTTGCCAACCGCCAATCAAATCTAAAAGAAGAAGAAGTTTTTAAATGAAAGTGTTTATTATTAAGTGTAAAAAAAAATCCACACCTACATGGCCCTGTGTGAAAAAGTGACACCCCCCCCCCCGTTAAAACATAAATTAACTGTGGTTTATCACATCTTTGGAAAGCTGAGTTCAGTTTCTGTAGCCACACCCAGGCCCGATTACTGCCACACCTGTTCTCAATCAAGAAATCACTTAAACAGGACATAAATGAAAAAGTGAAGTAGACCAAAAGATCCTCAAAAGCTAGACATCATGCTGTGATCCAAAGAAATTCAGGAACAAATGAGAAACAAAGTAATTGAAATCTATCAGTTTGGAAAAGGTTATAAAGCCATTTCTAAAGCTTTGGGACCCCAGCGAACCACAGTGAGAGCCATTATCCACAAATGGCGAAAACATGGAACAGTGGTGAACCTTCCCAGGAGTGGCCGGCCGACCAAAATTACCCCAACAGCGCAGCGACCACTCATCAAGAGGTCACCAAAGACCCCACAACAACATCCAAAGAACTGCAGGCCTCACTTGCCTCAGTTAAGGTCAGTGTTCATGACTCCACAATAAGAAAGAGACTGGCCAAAAATGGCCTGCATGGAAGAGTTCCAAGACGAAAACCACAGCTGAGCAAAAAGAACATAAAGGCCCTTCTCAGTTTTGCCAGAAAACATCTTGATGATCCCCAAGACTTTTGGGAAAATACTCTGTGGACTGATGAGAAAAAAGTTGAACTTTTTTGGAAGGTGTCCCATTACATCCGGCGTAAAAATAACACAGCATTTCAGAAAAGGAACACCATACCAACAGTAAAATATGGTAGTGGTAGTGTGATGGTCTGGGGCTGTTTTGCTGCTTCAGGACCTGGAAGACTTGCTGTGGTAAATGGAACCATGAATTCTGCTGTCTACCAAAAAATCCTGAAGGAGAATGTTCGGCCATCTGTTTGTGACCTTAAGCTGAAGCACACTTGGGTTCTGCAGCAGGACAATGATCCAAAACATGCCAGCAAGTCCACCTCTGAATGGCTTAAGAAAAACAAAATGAAGACGTTGGAGTGGCCTTGTCAAAGTCCTGACCTGAATCCAATTGAGATGCTGTGGCATGACCTTAAAAGGGTGGTTCATGATCCCAAACCCTCCAATATGGCTGAATTACAACAATTCTGCAAAGATGAGTGGACCAAAATTTCTCCAATGTGCTGTAAAAGACTCATTGCCAGTTATCGCAAACGCTTGATTGCAGTTGTTTCTGCTAAGGGTGGCCCAACCAGTTTTTAGGTTTAGGGGGCAATCACTTTTTCACACAGGGCCATGTAGGTTTGAATTTTTTTCCCCCTTAATAATAAACACCTTTATTTGAAAACTGCATTTTGTGTTTACTTGTGTTATCTTTGTCTAATATTTAAATTTGTTTGACAATCTGAAACATTTAAGTGTGACAAACATACAGTATAAAAAAAGAGAAATCGGGAAGGGGCAAACACTTTTTCACACCACTGTAAATGAATTCCAGTTTTGCTTGAAATGATTTCCAATGGATTTTGATTTGTTGTTGGAGGGCTCAGAGGGAGTTGGGGGTGCTCAAAAATATTCTCATCTACAATATGAGGCTGCCAGTTGGCAGGGGGCTATGGATCGTCTCTCAGTCCTCACAGTTTTGCTGAATCAACTCCTGCTTTTCATTTTTTTTTTTGTTCTTGTAATGCTGTTGTGCCTTGTCAAAAACTGAAAAAATAAACTGAGAAGGCTTCAAGACACCCGCAACAACTCTGACTATTTTGAGAGAAAATTTGCCATATAAATTTTATGAACATCTTCAAAATTCCAGGGACACAAGAGCTAGGGCCTGCAAGGAAATTGAGAACCCCTGTGAACGTTGCAAGACATTCTGTGGAAACTCATGATTGCTGTTTGCAGCCCGGTGAGACTCAAGTTTTAAACCTAACAAGTAAGTAAAAGTGAAATAAAAATGGAATTAACAGATTAAAAAAAAAACCTTCCATTTTCATCATTACAAACAGTTGATTTACTCCACCCCCAATCTTTCAACCTCCTTGTAAGGACTTTGTTACCTTTTTTAAAATTTGCTTTTACCCCATTCAGATTAAAAAAAAAAAAAAAACAAAAAAAACCCCAACTTATTTCTGAATAAATAATATCTGAAATTTTGTTTTCTATGATCTCCAGATGAGAGTGTCTGAATGCCTGGGACACATTATCATGAAAAAGCTCATTTTCCACATAAGTACCTCATTCTCACTTCTAATCACATATCAGGAGTTGGCAATGACTTTTCCCTCACACTTCCTCATTAATTATGTATTCTCTGGTAATTTTCATTAATTACACAAATGGTTGCAGTTAATCATCATTATTGTCTGGGTATTTGGGTTATTTTTTTTTTATTATTATTGAAAGGTCAAAGAACTTGTGCATATTGATAGAAATCCTCATATAGATCACTTCTCCTACACTGGAGGCATGAATAGAAAACAGCTTCTGGTGCAGGGAAGGGGCAATTTAGGTAACTATGAATATGACCTCTCTGCATTAATGAGTCTCTGTATATCTGTAAATGTGTGCTTCAGAACTGTTTCATACAATGCATGGCTGAACAGTAAACCCATTCATTTTTACTACTTTTACTTTAACCTTTGCACTTAAATAAATGGGTGGGGGAAATTATTTATCAAGTGCCCATTACCTGGAGTTATACTAGGTGTAGAAAAAAAAATACTACTCTTAGAGGAGCATTAATATTAATATGTTTTTTTATATTTTCGCTCACCATGAAATGGCACTTTATTACCATAAAAAGCAGTGAATAAGGCAGCAGTTCAGGAATAATATTCCCAAGAAAGTTTTAGCTTGCCATCCCATGCCAATATTGTTAAAAGCTTTATACTACTTTCAGGTGCAGTAATTTGAGGACAGAACAAGAATGGCTTGTGTCTACACAATAGCAAGCTCTGGCATCTTTTACCCTGTTATTCTGCTGCACTAATCTGTTGCTCAGTCTATGGCTGTGAATTCATTCCACTCATCTTCTAATCAGCATATTTGATTATGCAAAAGGATTCTGTTGACTTTACCAGGCTTTCTTGGAGCTTCCATTAATTTCCACCAGTAAGGATCGCTCTGATCACAATTAAAGGATAAATGGTGAAGTGTTACATATGGAAATCAGTCTGTCTTGTTTGGATGCAAGACTTTTTGTCTATAATGAAGAGCACAGAATTAGCATGAAAGGTCACATCCACACCAGGTTGAGGATTTTGCTCTCGACATTGCATGATGATTGCTACTTTACATAAATCACGTAGTTCTTCAGTGTGTTGAGACAAAACAATATTCTCCTCGGTGTGATTTTTTCTGTAAACAAAGTTTTTTTCTCACAGTTTGTGGATCTGCATTGCAAGGATTTGTTTGTCAGTCTCTCGATGTCTCAGGCTGATATCCCACTTCTAATTAGCCCTTTTTGAAAAGTGGCTTCTGCTCAGTTTTGCTAAAGAGTTGTGTTGCAAAGGCAGATTTTTTTTTTTTTTCTGGTTCATTAAGGGTAGTGGATGTTGAAAGGTTCAGAGCAAGTGGCTCTGATGAGTAAAATAAACTTGATGCACATAATGAAATCAGTCTTCAGAGGCTCCACCCGCACCTTCGTGAGGTCATTGATGTGTGCTGATATTCAATCAAAGGTTAATGGTGTCTGGTGAACCTGAGGCAGATTAGAGCAGAAGAAACGTCTCCACTCAGACGTTAATAAAAATCTATTAAAGTGACAATTTTCTTCAAGAGAAAAGTAACCAGTATTATGCATAAGAGAGGGCAAAACTGCTAAGACGTGCGTACAAACTTTTGGAATAAAGTCTGATGTGCTCAAATTGTATAAGCTGCAGTTGTTCTGTATTATTTATCTTACCTTTGTTTAGAAATTGAACTTCTCTGCAATAAGTTTGAAGCTCATTTGTTTGTATGTTTCAGCCACAGGTTGCTGTAAACCTTCAGAAGGCCAGAGACTCTGATCTTCCATTACATACGGTATTCAACAAGCTGCAGGGGAAAATACAGTTGCTTGTTTTTAGCCACACAAGACAGCCTTTTGTGCTTTGAACACATCTTTGTGGTTTATTGGATAAAGGGCACAATGCAGAGCTCTGTCATGTTGTTTAAGAAATGTTCTCCATTGTCTCATTAATCGTCAGCTTGTAATCTGTGGTTCTTATTCAAGGCTAGAGGGTTACAAATGAGAGTAGCTGGAGGCAACAGCAAAAGAAAAACAAGATGCTAAGATAGGGGCCAGGAGGTTTAACAAAAACAAAGAAATACTCATATGAGACTTTTATAGGAATAGGTTGGGGAATACACAGTTCAATTGGGGAATGCTGTAATTTCAAATTCCTGTGTCTTAAAAAAGATAGATATTTTTGAAGTAACAGCATCAGAATATTCTGTTTTTCTGTTATCCTGTAACACATAAAATGGGGGAAATAAGTGTTCAAGACATAATTCCAATAAGGCTACATGATTTTTTTTTTTCCCAGACTTTAAAATTAACTCCATCAAATCCATCCATCTATCCATCCATCAATTTCCTACCACTTTTCCAGGGATCCAGGTCACGGAGGCAGCAGTCCAAGCAGAGAAGCCCAGACTTCCCTCTCCTCAGCCACCTCTTCCAACTCTTTAAAGGGGACACCAAGGTGTTCCCAGGCCAGCCGGGAGACATAATCTCTCCAGTGTGTTCTGGGTCTTCCCTGGGGTCTCCTCCTAGAGGAATATGCCCAAAACACCTCAAGTAGGAGGCATCCAGGAGGCATCCTGATTAGATGCCCAAACCACCTCAACTGGCTCCTTTCTATGTGGAGGAGCAGTTATTCTACTCTGAGCCTCTCCTAGAAAACTGAACTCTTCACCCTATCTCTAAGGTTGAGTCCAGCAACCCCACAGAGAAAGCTCATTTCAGCCGCTTGTATTCACGATGTCATTATTTTGGTCATTACACAAAGTTCGTGATCATAGTTGAAGGTAGGAATGTAGATTGAGCAGCAAATTGACAGGTTTGCTTTAGAGCTCAAATCCCGCTTCATCAAGGCAGACCAGTACAACATCCACATCAGTGCAGAGACTGCTCCGATTCGTCTGTCAGTCTCCCGCCCCATTTCCCCCTCACTCTTGCGTAAGACCACATGATACTTCACTTGGGGCAGGGCCTTGTCCTCACCCTTCTCCAGCTGAGCACCATGGACTTGAACTTGGAGGTATGGACTCTCATCCCGGCTGCTTGACACTTAGTGGCAAACCATCCACCAAGACCTGTAGGTCATTGCTTGATGAAGCCAACAGGACAACATCATCTGCAAATACCAGGGATGAGATCTTGTGGTCACCAAACATGACATCCTCCATTACTTGGCTGCACTTAGAAATCCTCTCCATAAATATTATGACGTCATTGGCAGTCCATTGGGGTCGCTGATGACTGTCAGGTTTAAAGTAATTTTTAGCGTAGGCATGGTCTCATGTAGGCTACAAAGCCTGCTCTTGACCTGCAGCAGCGCTGGCATTTGCTCCAGGTAAAATTGTTTGAAGAGGTGGAGAAGTGATGCCTTTCGTCTGCTTTCTCATACTTTTTCTTTCTTTTCTCCTTGATTGCTGCAGTGGCTTTTTTGAGTTTATCCTTCCATGTAGTACACTGCATTGCTTCTTCCCATGTGTCAGGTGAAATGCCAGCATTCTTCAAGTGCCTTTTCAGTACATCCTTAAATCACAGTTTTTGCCCACCTTAACTTCTTTTCCCCTGCCTCAGCTCAGAATAAAATACTTCTTTTGGTAGTCGAGTGTCATCCATTCAATAAATATGACCAGCCCAGCACAGCTGTGATGTAGTGATCAGGGCCTCAACGCTAACAGAGTCAGCATGACATACAACCTCCATATCAGAGAAGTGGTCTTACCATCTGATATGCAGGATCGAACGAAAATCACAAAGCTGTACTCTGGTTAGGACTTTGATGTGTCTGCCATATAGGGTCAAGCACTCGGTGGCATAGAGGAGACAGGGAAGGACAGAAGCCTTATAGACTTTTACTTCTGTGCTGCGACCAATGCCATGGCAATTCCATAGGCACTTCTTAAGGGAACCAAAGGCTTTTTCTAGCTGAATATACAGTATTCCACGTTTAACCTCGAGGTCAGCAGAATTAGTACAAGTTACTGTACTGCCAAGATAGGTGAAGGCCTCGGTTGTTTTCAGGGGTTCTCTATGTACTATCACTGATTGAGACTCACTAGTCCTGTTGAAAAACTCTATGGGGGTGGATAGAGCAGTTCTGTCTTTGATATGTTAATTTTTAAACAAAACAAGTTTTCTGCACAGGTAAACTGATCCGCTATGTATTGCATATCCTCAAGGTTGTTTGCAACAAGTGCCGAGTCATCAAGGTAAAGGAGCTCCCTGATCCATAAATCCCTGGTGTTGATGGTAGCACAAAGACGGGCAATGATGAAAAGCTTGCCACATGTTCTTGTACAGATATAGACCCCTTTGTGTAAACTGATGTTCAGGGCATCCAAGATAACTGTAAGGAAGAGCAGGAACAGTGTAGGTCAGTACAGGCAAGTACGTACCCCTGCTTTACACCATGATTGACTTCAAAGGTTTCACTGGGTTCTCAATGTACTAGGACTTATCCCTTGATCCCTGTATGGAACTGCTTAATGACGTTCACAAGCTTCTCAGGGCAATCATAGAGCTCCAATATTTTCCAGAGGGTTTCCGTGTCCACACTGTCAAATGCCTTTGAGAAGTCTATGAATATTATAAACAGGGGCTGATGTTGCTCCACTGCTTTTTCTTGTAGCTGTCTAAGTGTGAAGATCGTGTCGGAGGTTGATCTCCCAGTCCTGAAGCCACACTGACTCTCTGAAAGAGCTTGTTCAGATGTGATTTTAAGCCAGTTGAGAATAATCTTTGCAAGGACTTTCCCAACAATGGCCAAAAGTGAAATGCCCCAATGGTTTCCACAGTCCAATATTATGAACAAGCTTGGTGACACAGGGCAGCCCTGGAGGAGTCCAGCTCTCACCGGAAACAAGTTTGACTGATTCTTGGCAATACGAACCAAACTCTGTCAATGGTCATATAGTGACCAGATAGCTTGTAGCAATGAACTCGATATCCCATACTCCCAAACCGTCCCCCATAAAAATCCATGAGGGACACAGTTGAATGTGGCCCATCCAAACGTATTAAGTTAAAAAATAAAGGACTTTTACAACAAAGTCATTGAGATTTTTGTCCAGATGGATAGGCGGATGGATTTCATTTACAAGTAAAGGTAAGACCATGCATACTTGTTTTTTTACACTTGAATTTGTATTGAATTGTGGAGCTACAGGATGCACAGCAAATGTGCTATAATTTTAGTTCTTCCTTGGCCTGAAACAAGTACTCTATAATCAATTTTGGAACCCCCAGATTTGTCTGTAAAATAACTTAATACATTTTATTTGTGTAGCCAAGGGTCTTTGCGCTTTGTTTATATTCAGGAGAGTAGAATGAAATGAAAACATGGAGGCATGGAGTTAGTTAGCAGAACTTTAACTGCATATGATAGAAAAATTCTACGTTATCTACATTATTATTGATATTAATAATGTATTATTATATTTGAGAAGTATCATACCTTTCATATGCCATGTTTAATGTTTATATGTGCATTCCATATAGGATAAGTTCATATATTCTTGGCATGTTTCTGTGAGCAATTTCAGAGAGTTCAGACTGAAGATCAGTACAGGGTCAGTACATGCGTAAGGAATGATCTAAGACACTTTTTATAATCTCTCTGACATGTCCTGTTTCAGGTCACAAGAATGCACAGGAACTCCTCAGCTTATATAGATTAGTGTTTTATGAATGTTCTGTTAGATTTACATTCTTGTCTCCAGAGTGTCTGTGACGTCTGCCCGGATAAGCTTTGATTATCAGGACTGTCCCGTTCTGTCCCTTCCCTTATCCTCATCCTCCCTCTCCTTTCTCCTACCTATATACTATATCAGACTTAGAAGAATGGATCCTTTAGAGATTCTAGGTGTGTCTGAATGCCATGCTTTGTAACATCTCCCCCAAAGTGGCCATTGGGGTGACTCCTTATATTTTGGTAATAAATGTACATAAATCCAACTTTCCGCCTGATTTTTGACTTTGAATAATTTAAGCTCAAAATTACTCTAACAACTGCCTTTCTGCAAAACAAAAGCAAATTGACTGTACTACTATTTCTACTTCTTCCCTTCACAATAAAAGCTTCAGACATGCATTGCAGAACTGAACTTAAATTCACTGCACATTCTATCAAAAGGCAATTCAGTAAAATGCCTTAGTTGTTTTGTTAGTAAATTATTTATATCATTGGCTTTTATAATGTACAATTAGCAGATCATAAAATATGCAAACTTTCAATTGATATTAAATTCAAGCTTATGCTGTTGTGTTCATATATTTGTAAAGCTGACTTTGAAAGAGTCAGTGCTTCACCACCCGCAAACCTCACTGCACTTCACTGCAATGCAGAGTAAGCAAGCAGACAGTAGTTCTACCTCCTATCTGTGGAAATTGATATCAGCTGGGTAGGTACTTCATAATAGGGTTGGGTTCAAAAGATCGAGCCAACAATTTGAATCGATCCATGTTTGACTGAGCCTATATTGATACACAAAATCCGTGGATCAATCTTTTAATATCATAGTTTTACAGTCTGTGAAACACAAAACAAAAGCAGCCGTCTTAAATCTCATGTGATGATCAATCACATGAGAGTTCCATGCGCTGCATGCTCACATAACTTCAGTGTTTACATTTGGCAGGCGGTCACAGAGTGGACTTGCCAACGTTAATTTATCAACAAAAGTCACGGTTAAAGACCCAGCTCAACAGTTCCCAAATATTTTTCATAGTGTGGGGATAAACAGTTTTGTACTACATGCAGCATTGTGTTGGAACATAAAAGTTGACGACTGATAAACAATTTTCAGACAGAAAACACACGGAGAATGACAACAGATCAAAGAGGGAGACTGTTGCAGCTGCTTGTTTTTTTGAACATTTGTGTCATAAATTAATAATCCATCCATGAAAATAGCAGAATTAAATGATAAATAAAGGCTGCAATACAATGAGCCATTTTTACTCAATAGAACTAAACTGAAATGACCAAATCTTCCAGGAAATGAATTGAAACCCTTTTTGTGCAACTTTTTGGAAAAAGCTCCCACAAATTCAGGCTTTTTTGGGCCAAACAACCACAAAAACAGCCAGCGAAATCCTGGGGGACTGAAATACAGTGAGATTATGTGTACATGCTTCCTGCATTAAATTTGTTTACTTGCTCTGGGTTGTTAACTTGATACTACACACACTTGTTTGCACTTTGTGAAATAATAAGACAGCTAATAAAAAGTGCATTATTGTAAGTGATTTTGGGTGAGTTCTTTATGTGATAATTAACAAAGTTGGGGCGTATTCCTGCTACAATTTGCAGCATTAGGTCTCTAAAAAAAATTTCTGGCACATAAAATAGCTATTAAAATGGTAATTTCCCTGATTGAATCGGGATTAGATCGGATAGAATCGGATTGAAATTGAATCAGTTTAGAACCTCAAGAATCAAAATCGGCTTTGGGGCAATTATGTGTTAGTTAAAATGCAACTCACTCACTTTTTCTTGGCATATTCAGATTAAATAAGGAAGACAATAATCACATACTATGTGGATGGGCATTGTGTTCCATTTTCGAGCCGAAAATGGAATAACAGACCATAAAGCAGACACAGGAAGGAGACCAGGTTAGGATGAAAAGAATGAGTATTTATTGTTGCAGTGTAAAGAGTGAGTGGTGTTGGCAACCCTATGGAGATCGAGAAGTGAGATGGTGAACATTGGTAATAGGGAATGAAAGTGAGTTAGATTGTTTGGTTTATTACATCTTTCAGGTGCTGAAAGGAGGGTGAGTATTACTGGAGGCTAGGTTGCCTTTTCTTTCACAGGTAGTGAGATGACCTTGATTCATAGGTGTAAGAGGGGAGTGAAGGTAGACAGCATTGATCCTCAGGTAAAGGTAGGTTAGGAAATATTCCTCATTTACTTGGCAGTGTGGTGAGGGTTCTCCAGATCCACTAGGGTGGAATAATCCAGTTAGGAATCCTGGAAGAGGATTGAGGTAGGATAAGAGTTAATTTCAAAGTTTCTTCCTGCATTGGGAGAAGGTGAGGGAGGTGCTTCGTAATCTCGCAGGTAGGCATACTTAGTTTGTGGAGCAGGAGTGCAACTACTGACAACACGGTGAGAAGTCTTAACAGTCCCACAATTAGTGAGAGGCATGATTCCCCTTTTAAAGGCTGGTGAATGATGAGGTTCAGGTGGTGTAATCAGTGCAGCTGTAATGAATCAGGTAGGCTATCAGCAGCATTAGGGAAGGGAGAGAGTGTGCTCATACCTGGAGTATGCAGTTTTATTTTTTTCTGCTGGAGTCCTGTCTCTTTCTGGGTGTGGAGTCATGTGACCATGTAAACTGGACTTGTTTTAAAGGGGCAGGACACGAAAGGTCTTACACGCATACAACAGAGAGGAGAAAAACAAAAAATGAAAACCCTGACATGAGCAGATTACATCAGTTTTCCATCCCTAACATCAGCTTCTGTTTTATTTCAGTTAATCACCCAGCCATACAAAAATTTGATATTTGTCAAGGGGTAGCCAATATTGGCATACCACTGTAGCTCTGATTAGCTTTAGGTCTGATAGTTTGCTCAGCTAAAGCGCCACTCTGAGAGAGATGAACACACTTGTTGGTGGCTACAAGATGGATGAGAAGCTACCAGGATGCTTCTAACATCAACTCTTCAACCCATTTACAGGTTTTCTTTCACCAAACTACACATCCTTAGTATCAGTACCTGCTATTCACAAAGAAGTATTTCTTGGTAACATAAAAGTATTCTAATGTGTATTTTTCTCTGTAGATATCACAATAACAGATTGATTTTTAGAGATAGTAATATTGATAATTAAGGGGTAATTTTAACAAGTAGCATCACCCAACATTCGAGCTGTCAGGATTGCCACTGGGCTTGAATATGTTGTTTCTTTGGAAAACATCCTAACAAGAACAGCAAAGAGTTCTCATGAGTTTTGAGTTAATTTTCTCTGGCATTCATAATGAATTTCATCTTCTCCATTTTTAATTCACTCTTTACTCTCTGCATTCCTGTCTCAGCATTTTGCGTAAAACACTGAATATCAATTTATGGAAAGCAAAAACTTTCAAAATGTCACTGAACCGAAACTCTAACCCAAATAGTACCAGTGCCAAATATTAGGTTCAGTGGCAGCAGAGAGACAGTTTGGGGGGAAAACTGCACAGAGTGAACGCTTTAAAAGCAAGCCACTTGAGATTTTTTCCATTATCTGCCAAACATTATTTATGTGTAATGGACAGCTCTTCAATGGGTGCTTTTGCCCAAAAGATAACTCATTTTGTATGTGTCAAGACGGTAAAGTTTTGATTGGGTTGTGGTTTGAGTGTCCTAACATTTTCGTAAAGGTGTAATATAAGTATGATAAAAGGAGACAAAATATAAAATGGGGACAAAACTGCAGTCTGATGCCTCTTACTAGAAACAGACAGTGAAGGTGACAGAGAGAGCACTCACGGAGCCTTTTACCTACTACATACGAGTGTACGTATATTACAAGTGCAGAATGAAAGACAGTTATGTAAAACAAGCTCATTTGGGCATAAAAAGGAAACCCTTATGTCCCTCCACAGAATCTGCACCCACTGACACAGTGCTTTGGAACATGGCCAAGCAGGAGTCCAGGTTTTAAAACTCAACATAGTTACTGTGCCAGCTGTAAGCAGAGAAGAATGAGAACTGTTCAGCTTGTGTTGTATTCCCCAAATCACACAGAACATGATCGTATATACCTCACTTCAGAACATGCCAATAAGTGTCGTCTTCAGTACCTTTCTTTACTTTAAAATCAGCTGCTATCATCATGTTTACTTCCACTTCCTCATTTGTGACCAACTTCCAGTTTGATGAATGAACTTCTTTTACATATGAATTATATTGTCGATGTCAGGCACAAACCCCATGTTATGTCTGGGAATAAGGGCGGACACATCCACGTGTTAAGGTTAGCTTTATTGAATGTTAGCCAACAATACAATACTCAGTGCAGGTATGCTGGAAGAGAGACAAAGAGGATGACTGGCTATGGGCAGCCACCTAATATACCCTGAGGAATCATGACGTCACACGTGCATGCGTGCTACCGCAGCGTAGTGCGTCGCGCCATTTCACATACATTACATTTACGTCTGCCCTGAGAAGCTTAGAACATTACATCCACACGAATTAGCTTTAGCAGGAACGGGCAAGCAAAACATGTATAGTAGCGTATTGGCTAAAGTGAAGTGAAACACATACCTGAGTGGGCCGAACAGGCCAGTATAAAGAACCATTTCAAAACATTTCAACCATAGTATTTCTAACTGGGCAACCGGATGGACTGCTGGTGTACCCGCCTGGTCATGTGGGCTATTCTGCCACTGAACAGACCATGTCCTGACTAAATACAGTATCTCACAAAAGTGAGTACACCACTCACATTTTTATAAATATTTTATTATATCTTTTCATGGGACAACACTGATGACACTTTGATACAATGTAAAGTAGTCATTGTACAGCTTGTATAACAGTGTAAATTTGCTGTCCCCTCAAAATAACTCAACACACAGCCATTAATGTCTAAACTGCTGGTAACAAAAGTAAGTACACCTCTAAGTGAAAATGTCCAAATTGTGCTCAATTAGCCATTTTCCCTCCCCGGTGTCATATGACTCACTTATGACTTACAAGGTCTCAGATGTGAATGGGGAGCAAGTGTGTTAAATTTGGTGTTATCGCTCTAACACTTTCTCATACTGGTCAATGGAAGTTCAACATGGCAGCTCTGAGGAGCTGAAAAAAAGAACAGTTGCTCAATATAAAGATGGCCTAGGCTATAAGAATATTGCCAACACCCTGAACTGAGCAGCAGCACAGTGGCCAAGACCATATAGCAGTTTAACATGACGGGTTCCACTCAGAACAGGCCTGGCCATGGTGGACCAAAAAAGTTGAGTGCACGTGCTCAGCGTCATATCCAGAGGTTGCCTTTTGAACATAGATGTATGAGTGCTGCCAGTATTGCTGCAGAGGCTGAAGGGGTGAGGGGTCAGCCTGTCAGTGCACAGACCATACGCCACACACTGCATCAAATTGGTCTGCATGGCTGTCGTCCCAGAAGGAAGCCCCTTTTAAAGATGATGCACAAGAAAGCCTGCAAACAGTTTGCTAAAGACAACTAGACTAAGGACATGGATTACTGGAACCCTGTCCTGTGGTCTGATGAGACCAAGATAAATTCATTTGATTTAGATGGCGTCAAGTGTGTGTGACGGCATCCAGTTGAGGAGTACAAAGACAAGTGTGTCTCGCCTATAGTCAAGCATGGTGGAAGTATCATGGTTTGGGGCTGCATGATTGCTGTCGGCACTGAGGAGCTACAGTTCAATGAGGGAACCATGAATGCCAACATGTACTGTGACATACTGAAGAAGAGCATGATCCCCTCCCTTTGGAAACTGGGCAACAGGGGAGTATTCCAACACGATAATGACCCCAAACACATCTCCAAGACCACCACTGCCTTGCTAAAGAAACTAAGGGTAAAGGTGATGGACTGGCCAAGCATGTCTCCAGACCTAAACCCTATTGTGCATCTGTGGGGCATCCTCAAATGGAAGGTGGAAGACCACAAGGTCTCTAACATCCGCTCCGTGATGTCATTATGGAAGCATGGAAGAGGATTCCAGCGGCAACCTGTGAAGCTCTAGTGAACTCCATGCCCAAGAGAGTTAAGGCAGTGCTGGGAAATAATGGTGGCCACACAAAATATTGACACATTATTTTTGGGCACAATTTGGACATTTTCACTAAGGGATGTACTCACTTTTGTTGCCAGTGGCTTAGACATTAATGGCTGCGTGTTGAGTTATTTTGAGGGGACAGCAAATTTACATTGTTATACAAGCTGTACACTGACTACTTTACATTGTATCAAAGTGTCATATCTTCAGTGTTGTCCCATGAAAAGATATAATAAAATATGTACAAAAATGTGAGGGGTGTACTCACTTTTGTGAGATACTTTTGTGAGATCTGTAGGTACTTACGAACTTAGAGTCAGTAACATAGTTCAGAACTCAGTGGGGCCTCTGTCGAGTCTGCGGTGGGTGATGCCCAGGTGACGCCAGCTCAGGTGACTCTGGAGGTCACCCTGCTAGAGTTACGGTCTGCTCATCAACAAAGTTCCAATCTGGGTCCCACAGTGGGTGGGTCGGCTCGGTTGCTGTTTCTTGATCCGGAGCAGGAGGTGGGTGGTGTTACCTTTCTGAGACACCTGGCATGCCATCATGACCCATCAGCCAGCTGGAATTTGGCTGGTCCAAGCTCAGCGGTGATCTGCATCTGCGTTGACTGGAACAACTGCAGCTTGTGCGCGTGACTGGGTCACCAAATCCGGACCCAGTCGAGCACTGTAAACGAGGGTTGCTTTTGCTTCATGATGTGCTGCTGCTCCTTCGTCCCACTGCCGGTCAAAGGTGCCATTGGTGGGGCGTCATCCAGTAGGGGACATGAGTGGTCCAGAAATGGATGTAGAGGTGGGCTGGTCTCACCGCTGATGGGGTTGACCCTACGTTCTCCCGGGTCTTGCATGAACACAGACTTGAAGTCCTGCAGCTAGGCGGCGGCTCGGGAAGGCTCACGCCATGTGAGAATCAATTCCAAGTCTCCAGTGCTTTGCTCCTTGCGCGGTGTGAAGCAGGGAGAGGCTGCGTCCATGTCCGGGCGGAGCGGACTCGGGCCGTTGTCGGTCAAACAGAATCCCATGTGGTCTGTTATGGAAAAGCCCAGTTCCTGGAATAAATCACACCCCAGGATGTTGTCACTGTGGCACATCACCTGGAATGTGAATGCTGGGCGGATTCTTGACCTGTAGCAAACCGAAAAGGTCAATCAATCAACTTTATTTATAAAGCACTTTAAAAGCAACACTCACTGCACAAAGTGCTGTACAGCAAGAAACAAAAAAGCAGGAAGCAGGGCACTAACACAAAAACAATATAGAACCACAGTCAAAATAAAATAAAATAAAAGGTAAAATAAATAAATAAATAAAAATCCATTCCATTCAATAAAATCAATGTCTCACACTGGATCGAAGGTGTCACAAGCTTCCTTGTGCACTTTTACATAGCGCATGGAGGAGGGGAAGGATGAATGGATCTACGCGCAGGATTCACCACAGCACATTTATTGAACATAAAGATGGATGACAACAGTTCCCAAAAAGGTGAAGACTCACAAAAATAAACAGAGACACATACAGTTGGTGTTTGGGGCCAACACCGCCCATTGAACGCATGGAGGGGAGACATGTTAACCACGGTTGCACCCCAGGGCCGACATCACTTCAAGGGGCGTAACAGAACCACGGCTGTGTGGAATGGCTAACATGTCGTGAAAGTGTGGGCAATATTTGCTAGCTGACAATATGGCAGATGATACAAACAAAACATGAACAACTTGGGGTAGACCTTGGGTTCTCCAGGACACTCTACTGTAGCTGGAGAGGAAACTGGGCTACACTAAACAGTTCATGCTCACGGCACAGGAGCAGTCCAAAAAAGTCCAAGTCACCAGCGAACATGCACAAACTCAGCTAGACTGAGGGGAATGGCGACAGTGTAGCTTTCCCTCAATAGACAGTACTACCATGTGGCGATTAACATCCGCATGGCGATGCACAATGGTCCAGCAGTGTTTGACTGGCAAGAGCTGCCCAAGTACAAACACTGCTGGAATGGCAAATTGGACACACCTGGGCGAGGCGCGGGAAAGATAATTACTGTGGCGAATCAGCTGGCTGTCAAAGAGAGGGGGCATGATCGGACCAGCGAATGCTAGACAGCGCCCACCAGAAAGTGGGTCAAAAGAGGCTGCTTGACAATTGCCAGCCAGAGCGGCGGCTACAGGCATGGAAAAGAAAAGGAACACAGACATAAAAACAACCAGAACTCAAAAGGTAACAATACATAAACCCCGATGCCTGAGCCACAGAGAATGGTCAGAACTGAGCCTACAGGAAAACACTGGCTCGGTTTGTGACAGAAGGCCAGGGAGTAAAAATGTTTTTTAAGACGGGTTTTAAAAATGGACAGTGAAGGTGCCTGTCTGATGTCCAGGGGTAAATCATTCCATAACCTGGCTGCCATGATGGAAAAAGCTCTGTCCCCTCTGAGCTTCCGGCTTGCCTTTGGCACCCCCAGAAGCAGCTGTTCAGCTGACCTGAGGGACCGGGTGGGAGTGTAGGGATGCAGAAGCTCAGAGAGGTAAGGCGGAGCAAGACCATTCAAGGATTTAAAGACAAATAAAGGAATTTTAAAATGAACTCTAAAATGCACGGGCAGCCAGTGGAGTGAAGCTAAGATGGGTTTGATGTGATCTCTTCCACATGTACCTGATAAAAGACGGGCAGCGGCATTTTCAACCAGCTGCAGACACGGAAGAGATGACTGGCTGACACCGGCGTAAAGTATGTTACAGTAATCCAGCCGGGATGAAAAAAAACAGCATGGATTACTGTTTCCAGGTGCAGTCTAGAGAGAATGGGTTTTACTTTTGCTAAATGCCTTAGATGAAAGAAGCTGGATTTTACCACGGAACAAATCTGAGTGTCTAATTTAAAATCACTGTCCATGATAAAAACAAGGTTCCTTACTGTGGATTTCATGTCAGGAGTGAGGGGGCCTAAGTTTACAGGAGGGGACCCACAGGGGCCACTAGGTCCAAACACCATCACTTCTGTCTTCTTATCATTAAAGTTTAGAAAGTTTAGGACCATCCAAGACTTGATGTCTTCATTGCATGCCCGGGGTGGGTTTACTAATGAGGCAGCTTTTTGTTTAAAAGGGACATATATCTGAGAGTCATCAGCATACAGGTTCCTACAATGTAGGAACATGTAATGTCCTACAAGGTAACGGTTCCTACAATGCCAATCTTCATATGTCCATACCCGAACAGTTCCACCGTGTCTGGCTTAATTGATTGTAGGGGAAAAGGTCTCCTAGCTGTGGCCTCGTCCATCAGGACCTCATGGCAGCAGTGTCCAGCAGCAGCGGTAGTCTGATGCCATCCAGTTCCACCACTTATACAGTGTGTTATTGGAGTCCACACAATGAACGGTGGTCGGACTGGGCCGACTGAGTGAGCTAGACGGCGGGCTTGCTGGAACCAAGCAACAAACTCTGGCAAAACGGTTTAGCTTACCGCAGCATTGGCACCTCTGTTCTGTGGCTGGGCAGGCAGGTGCGCATGTCCGGTGCGAGGATGAGTCACAGTTACTACATGGTTGGCGTACTGTAGTGCCTTGTCATCTCGCAATGTTGACTCCAGGGTCCTCGTGAGAAGACGTGGGGTCTGCGGGCTGAGCGGCCGGGGTAATGGCTTGTGCTAGTGGAGTTGGATGTGGGAAGCACAGGATGGAGGCTCCTAGCTGCGTTGCTACCTGGGCCACTGCATCTAACTGGGATGCCATTTCCACCGCCTTAGCCAGCAGTAAGTCGTCAGGCACCATGAGCAGCTTCTCCTGCAACTTTGGATTGGTGGTGTGCTCCGCTACCTGGTCTCACATCATCTCGCTTTCCAGGTGTCCAAATCTGCACGTACTAACCAAACAGTAGAGGTCGGCGACATATTGTTTGACCGACTCACCTGCATGCTATCGGCACTGGCGAAACTTTATTCTTTGGAACAAAACGCTCTCTGAGGTGGCAAAATGTCTGGCTTATAAAGCAACACACTCATCGTAGGTGTCCATAGGTACAAGGGTCCGAAAAACATGTTGTCCCTCACTGCCAAGGCTATGACTTAGCATGGCTGGTAGCCTAGCCTTGCTAGCTTTAGCTAAGTCGATGGCGGACACAAACGTTTCAAATGACTATTTCAAACGATTATTCTTGTTCTCTTCTATTAATGCGGAATAATAACTTGTTCTAGCTTCTCACTATTAAATTTGGAATTTATTCCTCTCAAATTTTTAACATTTTTCTTTTAGATTTCCAGCTATGCTCACCAGTTTATATTTTCCTCTTAGAAGTCACACACAAGTCATTAAAGTACAATTTTGTTAAAAAAAAAAGCTACTTGAGTACATGTAGTAACTGTAACTCAATACTATGTATCCTTGCACTCTATATGGGGATGGGCTTGGGACGATGGCAGGTTAACAAGGGGGTGATTTGGGGTTACTTTACTAACAAGGGGAGTGCATCCCCCCGTCTCTCATCAAACCACCTACTGCCTATAGTAGTCTTTCAGAAGAACTACTCTAGATGCACTTGATTTTAACTTAAACTGACATCCATTCACCAAAATTAGATGTTTAGAAAATTTTGTTGTGAAAATAATAAATCTTTCTGGCCTTAAAATGTCTCCAAGGTAACTTTACACCTTTCACTTACTAAATATGTGCCGATCTATGAATATGCAAATCATTTCCCCCTTTCATTTCACCATCTCCTCCACCGATTGCCTCCAGCTCGAGCACACCTGCTCACCTTCGACTCTGTTCAAAATCACCCTACAAAATGAGCCGTAGCTACAAAATTAAATAATATTAATTTAAAGTAAATTAGTTTTTCCTTTAATAAAATCTCAAAGGAATGTTCCGCTACAATAAAGGTTAAAATTGTAATTTATATTAAATCTGGGATTTCTGAATCTTTTGAAAGCATTTATAGAGAAACTCTTCAGCCCTGGCATTCAGTGCTTATTTGGCTCATGTTAACAAATAAAAACACCATATGGACATGTTAACAAGGTCAAAAACTTGATTTGCATTGGCTTGTACACACTATACACAATTTGTATGGTAGCAGATGGTGGTAGGTGGGGGTCAGCTGAAAAGAAAAAAGAAACGCTGAGCTCTGCTGAAGCATGACACTCCATGAATCTCTTAACATTTTTTATTGTTTAAACTGGTACTTAATTCTGAGTGTACTGAAAGTTAAAGCATCGCATACTTTGGGGATTTGAGGCATTAAGCCACTTGGGATCGCAGGCACATGTTTGTTGGGTTTGGGAGCAAACTGGAGCACAACCAACATGTAGAATATGCACCCCTTTATGTAAAATCACTTTGGTGGCATGCATAGATACTTCTTAATGTGAGATGACAGTACAGCCACTTAGTTGCAGTGATGCCGCACAGATCTGGGTTACACAGCCCAATATCTTCCACTTTATCCTCTATGGTTTCATTCATCATTCTCTTTAATATCTGAATTAGATGACAGCATGCTTGCTTGATTTTGACTCTGAATGGATTGACACATTATTTAAAGCTACTGGACCTTATTAGAACTGATAAGTGCATATACAGTGGGTATAAAAAGTCTACACACCCCTGTTCAAATGCCAGGTTTTTGTGATGTAAAAAATGAGACCAAGATAAAAAAAATTGCAAAACTTTTTCACCATTAATGTGACCTATAACCTGTACAACCCAATTGACAAACAAACTGATGTAACCAGGTTATTATAGGTTTTTATTTTTTTATTTTTCCCCTTAAAAGATTTCAGTTTGTTTGTCAATTGGGTTGTACAGGTTATAGGTCACATTAATGGTGGAAAAAGTTTTGAAATGATTTATCTTGGTCTCATCACAGTAAGTTGGCATTTGAACAGGGGTGTGTAGACTTTTAATATCCACTGTACATATTTTGTCCTCTAACCCTGAAACAAAACATGACCATTAATTTGATTGCTGTTGTTTGTATGCATACATATTTATTTTGCATTCCAGTACATTTTCTGGGGGAAAAAAACTCTAAACACAACACACCCCAAGTAAATCAAAAACTGTTCAACTATTTCCAGTATATTCATGGGGTTGGTCTCATTCAAAAGAAATGAAAACTCTAATTGTTTTTGGGAAAACAGTCAGAATCAATCTAAGTGCTTCTGCCACTGAGTAACACTGGTCTGAGCATACTCAGTTTGAAGAAAATAAAGTTCATCTGAGGTTTTGTTTCATCAATACATGCACCTGCAAATAACCTAGCTGTGATATGTTAGATAGAAAAAAATTATAACAATACCACAAAAACTGAATGTTACAATTTTTTCATAGGGTCTAACCAGGTATTTTAAATAGCCAAACTTTAAATTGCTTCTGGGGAACGTGTGTTAAAAGGCATGTGCATGACTAGCCCAGTCATGTCACCCATCACGACTGACATGATTACAGTTCACAGGTAACCTAGCAAGCACACAGACAAAATGCGAGGTTTTATTAATTTTTTTAAAAAATTGTGAAGTCGGTTTGTGACGATGGGATGTCACCACTGTATGTCTTGTTGTGTGATTATTTTATATTTGTATCATTGGAAATGTCAGTATGATTAATTAAGAATCACACAGTGTTTGGGATTTGTCTTTGTTAATTTGAATGCCCTTGGGAGATAATTATTATGATTAAGAATCTGGTAAAATAATTGTTATAAGATTTATTGCACATACCTTTGCCAACATGCTTCCTGTGAGTGTCCAGGCAAAAGACTCCTTCAGGGAGTTGAAGGCCTTATATAGGACACCAGCAGGGAGCAAGTATGTATGGTTAGTCATAGGGGTGGTTTAATATTTGTAAATAGGAGTTAAAGTTATTTATTGAATTATTTATATTACTATTTATTGTGTGTTATTTATATATTTATATTATGTGTCTGGGGAAATTATTTATGTACTTTTAGTAGTTGGTGGGTATGTGTTAACAATAGGAATGATGCTTGTTTTACCTGGGATTATGGTAGGGGCTAATCAGCCCTAATTATTGCTGCTAGTATAAAACAGGTGTGATGAATGTGACAGGGAGTTGTAGTTGAGTTCACTGAGACATATCAAAGAGATCATTGATCATTGCTGTAAAGCAGAGTTTTGAAGAATTGTGTCGGATGTCTGGACTATTTACTTGTGAGTTATAAATAAAACGGACTAATTGACAAATTGAAGCTCTGGCCTCGTTTTGCTACGCACCGTATTTTTCACATTTGGTGGCAGCGGTGGTCCGTTCCCAGGACGAGACATCACATTTAGTGGTAGCGGTGGTCCGGCCTGTGGACGCCGTGGCGTTCGGTGGACGGAAGGACCCATGGCGAGAAGAAAAGTGAGGCAGGAGGCGCGGTCTGACCTGGACGCAGGTATGATGGAGGAGGAGCCGGGAGTCAGCGGACTGGGCGAGCTCGAGGAGCTAACGAGCCTGGTGAGATCTGTGGTGCGTTCGCTGACTCTCAGAGACCGCCAGCTGGAGAAAGAAGCCGCTCTTCATGACCAAAGGTGGCACGCTGTGAATGAGCAAATTCATCGGATGGAGTTGCAGGTTACGGAGCTGAGAGAGGAGTACGGGAGCCGGGCGGAGCATGGTGGTGACGTCAGCACTCCAGGGGAGGACCCCAGGGTGACGGCCAGTCGGGTCGGCCGCAGGAGGTAGATTTGCCGCTGCAGGTGCAGCCGAGGAGTACACCAGTGCACCACGAGCCCAGGCTGAACCCTCTCTCACCCGAGGACGACATAGAACATTACCTGACAACGTTCAAGAGGATCGCTACAGTCTGCCACTGGAGGGAAGAAGAGTGGGCTATCTACCTAGCACCTCCACTTACAGGTAAAGCGCGGAGCGCATATGTTCTCATGGATGTTGCTGACACTGATAATTATGGAAAAGTGAAAGAAGCTATTTTGAAGAAATTTGAAATCACATCTGACACATATAGGAGGAGGTTTCGGTCTTTGGACATTTATCAGGACGAAACCCCTCGAACTTTATGTACGCTTGAGAGACTTGTTATATAAATGGATAAAACCAGAGACCCTATCGTTAAAAGACATTATGGAACAGCTAATTTTGGAACAGTTTTTGCGTATGGTGAACCCGGAACTGGGAGTCTGGATACAAGAGCGGGACCCGAAGACTGCAGAGTACGCTACTCGTCTGGCGGAGGTTTTTCTGTCAGCCAGGTCTGGGAGCAGGAGACCTACTCTCGGCCGTGACAGATTTTTCACCACTCGGAGTGAGTTTAATGAGGGTGAAAGGGGTGGTCCAGCTCGAAATAAGTTGTATTCCAGGCCCAGTCAGATCACGAATAGCAGATTTGATGATAGCAAAAAGTCACGTGCTGCAAGTAAAGATATACGTTGCTATCAGTGCAATAAAATCGGTCACACCCAATATTCATGCCCTGCCATAAAGAATGAGAAACCGTCATTGTTGTGCTCAGTTCCTAGACCCACTTTTTCAGCCTCAGTGCATAATGGAGTTTATAAAACAAAAGTGTTGCTTAATGGTCAGTGTGAAGAGGCCCTGTTAGATTCTGGTTGTTTTCAAACAGTTGTGCTACCTAGTTTGGTCCCTAGGGATTTGTGGAATGACTCAGGAATAAATATCAGTTGTGTCCATGGGGATAAGAAATTGTACCCGACCGCTGAGGTTTATTTAACAGTGGGGGGTCAAACTTATCTCCTTCCTGTAGCTCTTGTGCCTGATTTGCTGTATCCCGTTATTCTTGGCAACGATGTTCCAACTTTGTTGGACATCATACAACAGGTTAGAGAGGAACAAATGGAGGAGAGACAGGCAGGTGGCGCTGTTGAGCAGAGAGTAAACACACCTGTGGTAAAACAATTGTAGTATAGTGACAACCAGGGCACAGAGAGCACAGAGGGCTGCCAATACTCTTCAGGAGTTACCATTCTATGATTCTGAGATAGAGGCAGGCCCTATTAAGCAACCCAAATCCAAGGCTCAGAAGAGAAGAGACAAGGTGTTAGCTTCTGTAAAGAACTTGGGTGAAGAAAGACCACAATTAAGCCAGTCAGTAGAGTTTGACATCCCTCCTGACATAGCTACATTGCAGAAGGCTGACCCAACACTTAAACCTTGGTTTGATAAAGTCTCGGAGATTGAGGGTGTGAAACAGGGTAGAATGGATTGTTTGGCTGAGGCCATGTATGTCATAAAAAAGGGCATTTTGTACCAGCAACAAGGTGAAGTTATGGCCATAGCTTTGCCACAGGACCTCACACCAAAAATTATGGAACTGGGACATGTTATTCCTTGGGCAGGTCATCTAGCATTTCAAAAAACTCTGCAGAGAATTGCTAGAAGGTTTGTGTGGCTGGGAATTTATACCCAGGTAAAGGACTTCTGCACGACATGCTCAGTATGTCAGATTACATCATCTAGGGGAGTAGCCCGTGCCCAACTGCAACCATTACCAATCACTGGAACACCTTTTGATAGAATAGGGATGAATGTAGTTGGCCCCCTAGAAAGAAGCTCCTCTGGTAATAAATACATTCTAGTAATTTGTGACTACGCTACTCGGTACCTAGAAGCCTTTCCCCTGAAATCTATCAAGGCTAGGCAGGTTGCCAACTGCCTGATCCAGCTGTTTTCAAGGGTAGGCATACCCAGAGAAGTTGTAACAGAATGTGGAACAAATTTTTTGTCAAAACTGTTGCAGCAAGTGTATAAGCTGTTGGGGATTAAGGGCATTAAGACTACCCCTTATCACCCGCAGACTGATGGACTAGTGGAGCGATTCAATCAGACTCTTAAAAATATGCTGCGGAAATTTGTTTCTGAAACGGGCTCAGATTGGGATCAATGGGTACCCTATTTACTGTTTGCTTACCGGGAGGTGCCCCAGGCTTCAACAGGGTTCTCACCTTTTGAACTGCTTTATGGCCGTCAGGTGAGGGGCCCACTGGATTTATTAAAGGAGCACTGGGAGAGTCCACCGAGTGATCAGGTCAATGTGGTCTCTTATGTGATTAAAATGAGAGAGAAACTGGATCGACTGACTGCTTTGGCTCAGGAGCACATGAGGACTGCGCAGACCAAACAAAAAACCTGGTATGACAAGAAGGCCAGGAAAAGGGTTTTTCACCCAGGACAACAAGTTTTGTTATCGCTGCCCTCGTGTGATAGTAAGCTGTTGGCTCGATGGCAGGGGCCATATGAAATTTCTAAAAAACTAAGTTCAGTGACATATGAACTATATATGCCTGACAGGAAAGTGAAATATCAGACCTTCCACATTAACTTATTGAAAGAGTTTCAGCAGCCTGGTTATCAGCAGCAGCAACCTGTTCTTCAGGAGACACATCAGCTCTTGATTTGTGCGACGGAAGTGGATGAGGAGAAGGAACAGTCCTTTCCCACAAATGTGTCAGAGCCTTATTTATTTCAAGTGCCTCATTTGCAGGTGGATCAGCAGAGAGAGTTAGAGACATTACTGGATCCAGATTTGTTTCAGGAGAGACCTGGTTTCACCACATTGGTACATCATAAGGTTCATTTGAAAGAGGAAGCTGTTCCACGTAGAAAATCATATAGGATCCCGGAACGATTGGTACCAAAAATGAAGCATGAAATTGATTTGATGTTGCAGCTGGGAGTGATTGAGGAGTCAGCCAGTGAGTGGTGTAGCCCGATTGTGCTGGTACCCAAAAAGGACGGCTCTTTGAGATTCTGTATTGACTTTAGATATCTCAATTCAGTGTCTAAGTTTGAGTCATACCCCATGCCCCGGATTGATGAACTGTTAGAGAAAGTGGGCAGGGCTAGGTTTATTTCTACTTTGGACCTATGTAAGGGGTATTGGCAGGTGGCATTGGCACCAGAAACAAGGAACTTACAGCCTTTAAAACACCTTATGGCAGTTTCCATTTTAGGGTCATGCCATTTGGCCTTCAGGGGGCACCTGCAACTTTTCATTGGCTTATGGACCAAGTTTTAAGAAGGGTATCAAATTTTGCGGCTGCCTATTTGGATGACGTGGTCATCTATAGTCGGACCTGGGAAGAACATTTGGTACACCTTAGGCAGGTCCTTCAGTTGATTAAGAAGGCAGGACTGACAATCAACCCACGCAAATGTGCGTTCGGACAGCAGCAGGTGGAGTACCTGGGACATGTGGTTGGTCAGGGGGTCATTAGACCACGAGTAGGTAAAGTGGATGCCATTCAGACCTACCCTGTACCCACTACTAAGAAGAGTGCGATCATTCTTGGGAATGGTGGGATGGTATAGGAAGTTCATCCCCCACTTTGCTGAAAGAGCAGCAGTGTTAACTGACCTCACTAAGGCTTCAGCACCAAATAAGGTAAAATGGACAGAGGAGTGTGACAGAGCGTTTGAGGATCTGAAGAGGGCTATTTCTGGGGAGAAGGTTCTCTACAACCCAGACTTTGCTCGCCCATTCATTTTACAGACTAATGCTTCAGGGGTTGGCATTGGAGCAGTACTTCTCCAGGAGGAGAAGGGAGAGAGACATCCAGTGCTGTTCTTGAGCCGAAAGTTGTTGGACCGGGAGACAAGATATTCTACTGTAGAAAAAGAATGTCTTGCTATGAAATGGGCAATAGGGTCTCTAAAATATTATTTGTTAGGGCGTCATTTTTTGTTGGAGACAGATCATCGGGCCCTACAGTGGTTGGACAGAATGAAAGATGTGAATAGTCGTCTTACAGGGTGGTATGTGTCCCTTCAGCCATATAATTTTACGGTTCGGTATGTGGCAGGGAAAACCAACCTTGTAGCTGATAGCCTTTCCAGAGTACATGACTCATAGAGTACTGTACTCTCGGGAAAGGGGGGAGGAAATGTGACGATGGGATGTCACCACTGTATGTCTTGTTGTGTGATTATGTTATATTTGTATCATTGTAAATGTCAGTATGATTATTTAAGATGCACACAGTGTTTGGGATTTGTCTTTGTTAATTTGAATGGCCTTGGGAGATAATTATTATGATTAAGAATCTGGTAAAATAATTAAAAGATTTATTGCACATACCTTTGCCAACATGCTTCCTGTGGGTGTCCAGGCAAAAGACTCCTTCAGGGAGTTGAAGGCCTTATATTGGACACCAGCAGGGAGCAAGTATCTATGGTTAGTCATAGGGGTGGTTTAATATTTGTAAATAGGAGTTAAAGTTATTTATTGAATTATTTATATTACTATTTATTGTGTTGTAGGAGTCAAGAATTGACAAGACTGGGTGTCTTTCCAGTATTTTCTTTAATTCTCTCTCATCCTACGTCCTCTCTCTCAGTCAGAGTAAAAAGAGACAGAACGCAGTCACTCACATCCATTTATACACACCTCCAATACTACATCACATACAAAGTCACACACTTCAGTTACATTCTCCCATTTGCATTATAAAACTCCAGAGTCCTTCTGCTCTCCTGTCTGACCCCAGATGGTCAGACGCGAGGGATCCTCTCCTTTCTCTCGAGCCGTAGGTGGTCCAGACGTATTGTCCTCTTGAGGTGTGATGTCAATACACATTGCCAGCCTAAAGTCTCTCTAGGCTGAATTTCAAGCATGCATCCATGTGAGTCACATACATTTACAATTATGGACGCCACATCACTCCCCCTCCCACGCGAAAGACTGGACATACACCTACAGCGTCCTACCCCCCCGCAGAATCTTACAGCACAATCCAACAGTCCGATCAAAACCCACATCACTCTGCCTGTCGTCTAGGTTTCAATCTTCTCCCGAATCTGCTGTACGCAGGTCTCACAGCCTGTGCCGGGCCGTCCTGCTGTGAATCTGTGGAATGAGGGGGAGAAGGGTTATTTGCCCCTTGCGGGGAGTCCGGGGGCCGCCCCTTGGGAGGCCTGCCGCGTCGAGGCATGCCCGCCGGCCATACAGACTCGTTATGCAACACAAAAGCAGGTTTTAATCTATCAATACTGATCGTCTCCCTCCTGCCCCCCCAAATCTAGCACAAAATATTTCTCCCCGGTCTCCAGCACTCGAAATGGACCGTCGTAAGGTGGGCGGAGGCTGTGACGCTGAGCGTCATGTCTGACAAAAACAAACTCTGCTTTTTGTAAAGCTTTGGGCACGAACACACGCGGAAAAGTGTGATGAGCGGGGCCCGGGAGCATTTCGGCTCCCGTGTTACTCAGAGGTCCCCGGACCGGGGGGGGGGGGGGGGGGCCCTGGTGCCGTATGGTCTGGCCAGAACTCGCCGGGCAGCCTGAGAGGTTGCGCTAAAACCAACTCTGCTGGTGAGGCATCTAGGTCCTCTTTGGGTGCCGAACGCAACCCTAATAAAACCCATGGTAGTTTGTTTACCCAATCTGTGTCCGTTAGCAATGCTCTGAGGGCTGCCTTCAAAGACCTGTGAAAATGCTCGCATAAACCGTTGGCCTGGGGATGGTAAGCGGTAGTGCGGTGTACTGCCGCTCCTAAGCCGCTGGCCACTGCCGACCACAGTTCCGACGCAAATTGAGGTCCCCTATCGGACGTAATATCTGACGGAACCCCAAAACGCGCTACCCAGGCTGTTAAAAAGGCGCGAGCCACCTCTGCCGCTGTGGTCGATGTTAACGGGACCACTTCCGGCCAACGTGTGGTCCGGTCCACCATCGTCAAGAGATGTGTGAATCCTTGAGATGGCGGTAGGGGGCCCACGAGGTCCACGTGCACATGATCGAATCTCCTAGCCGGAATGTGAGACGGTTCTAAGGGTGCTTTGGTATGCCTGTGGATTTTGGCCCGCTGGCAAGCCATGCAGGCTTTAGCCCACTCCTTCACGTGCTTGCGCAGGCTCGGCCAAACAAACTTCTCTGCTACCATTTTCACCGAAGCGCGTACTCCCGGGTGTGCTAGGGAGTGCACAACGTCAAAAACGCGACGGCGCCACGTGGCCGGTACCACCGGTCGCGGTCGCCCGGTGGAGACATCGCAGATTAGAGGGGGTGAACCAGCTTGTAAAGTTTTTCGCTCCAGCCTTAACCCTGTTGGTCCAGACAGGAGCGCGCGCATGTCCGCATCTTCACTCTGCTCCGCCGCCATGGCTGCATAATCTATTCCCACATGGACCGGAGCCGCGTGCACATCCGCGCTGTTACCGCGCTCTGGGTAAGCGGCCGCGCACCCCTGCTCCGCGCGGATGGGTGCTGTTACCGCGCGTGACAGACAGTCTGCCACTACATTGAGTTTACCGGTCACATGCTGAATATCGGTGGTAAATTCCGAAATTGCGGCCAGCTGTCTCTGCTGCCGCCCTGACCACGGTTCTGAAGTTTTGGACATCGCAAAAGTGAGCGGTTTGTGGTCGACAAACGCGGTGAAACGCCGCCCTTCCAGCCAGAACTGGAAATGGCGAATGGCTAAGTGGAGCACCAGGAGTTCCCTGTCAAATGCGCTGTATTTCCGCTCGGGCTTGCACAAGGAGCTGCTGAAAAAAGCGAGAGGTTGCCAAACTCCGGCGACCTGCTGCTCTACCACGGCCCCTATCGCTACCTCTGACGCGTCTGTGGTTAGCGCTATGCGAGCTGCCGGGTCTGAGTGCGCCAGCAGTGCTGCGTCCGCGAGTGCTTTTTTTACCGCTGTGAACGCGCGCTCCCGCTCCGGGGACCATTCGATCACATTGGCAGCCTTCTGTTTTTTAAGCGCAGCATATAGCGGTTGCATGAGTTGCGCTGCGCGGGGTATGAAACGGTTATAAAAATTCACCATCCCCAAAAATTCCTGCAACGCTTTCACTGTCTGTGGCTGAGGAAACTCAGCCACCGTGCACACTTTTGCCGGCAGAGGAACTGCTCCCTCTGGTGAGACATGGTGCCCCAGAAAATCAATTTGCGCTGCGCCAAACTGGCACTTGGCCGGGTTGATTATCAACCCGTGTGCTTCCAACTTTTGAAAAACTGTAGTGAGGTGCTTTTCGTGTTCCTCCTCTGAGGCGCTGGCTACTAAAATATCATCCAAGTAGACAAAAACAAACGGAAGGTCGCGCAGCACTGCGTCCATCATCCGTTGAAAGGTTTGCGTGGTGCCTTTAAGGCCAAAAGGCATGCGTAAAAACTCAAAAAGGCCGAACGAGGTTATTACCGCTGTTTTGGGAATATCCTCTGGTTGAACCGGGACCTGATGATAACCGCGGACCAGGTCTATTTTAGAAAAAATGCGCACTTTTGCCAGGTGCACTGAAAAATCCTGGATATGTGGAATCGGGTAGCGATCCTGAGCTGTGGTATTGTTTAACCTGCGATAATCACCGCAAGGTCTCCATGAGCCGTCAGCCTTAGGCACCATATGCAGGGGGGAAGCCCAAGCGGCCTTCGAGCGGTGAATTATGCCCAACCTTTCCAGGTTGGCGAACTCTCCTGTGCCACGGACAGCTTAGCTGCATCTAAGCGCCGAGCTTTAGCAAAAACTGGTGGGCCACTCGTGGTTATGAAGTGCTCCACCCCGTGTTTCGCCACCTTAGCTGAAAAAGTGGGAACTGTGAGTGCTGGAAACTGGTGTAGGAGAGTGTGAAACTTACCACCTGCTGCGGCGACGTTGGTCTGTACTGGCGGCGGGCACACCCGAGCTGCACAAGGGATAGAACAGAAAGAGAGTGCATTTACTAGGCGTTTGTTGGCCAGATCAACTAACAAACCATGTGAACACAGAAAATCAGCATCTAACATATTGAAGCTCACTGCCGCTACGATGAAGTTCCACTCGTAAGCGCGGCTGTGGAAGGACAGAGACAAGGTTCTCTCTCCGTAAGTCTTGATGTTGGAGCCGTTGGCCGCTGTTGCTCTGTCTCCACAGGGTCCAGCCACCCGATCTGCATAAGTTGCAGTGATGAAGCTCCTCTGGGCTCCGGTGTCCACGAGGAATTGCCGCCCGGAGCCCGCGTCTGTCAGATAAAGCAGCTTGTTCCGTTCGCCAAGAGTGGAAGCTGCTAACGACTCCCGGCCCGGTCGTTTCCCCGCTTTTTGAAACTGCACGGTGGGGTGCATCTGTGCGCGTCGGTGGTAGCAGAGGCTGTCATCTCCCCTGGCTTGGGATCTCGCCGCCGCTGTCGTCGCTGGGGTGGGTCCTGCTGCCTCTGGCTCCACACTGCCCCCAGCCGCCGCGCCGAGGTCTGCCGCTGCCACGGAGGTCTCTTGCTCGTCGCAGGCGTTGAGGAGCCGCTCCGCCTCCTGGGCCAGCTCGTGGAAGTCCTGCTGGTTCACACATCGTCTGCTGGACAGGGGACCTCTCGTGTGCGCTGGGAGGGTCCTCAGGAAAATGTGCTTGAAGAGGAACACGTCGTTGTCCGTCCCGATCATCTGTAGCATGTCCTCCATGAGGACAGTCGGCCTGCGTCCACCTCTGTCGCGCAGGTCCAGCAGCTGCCTGGCCCTTGCCTCGGGCGATGGCACGAAGCTCCTGATGATGGTGGCTTTCAGCGTCAGTGTGCTCAGATTCATTTGTAGGTCACCAGTGTAGGAGTCAAGAATTGACAAGACTGGGTGTCTTTCCAGTATTTTCTTTAATTCTCTCACATCCTACGTCCTCTCTCTCAGTCAGAGTAAAAAGAGACAGAACGCAGTCACTCACATCCATTTATACACACCTCCAATACTACATCACATACAAAGTCACACACTTCAGTTACATTCTCCCATTTGCATTATAAAACTCCAGAGTCCTTCTGCTCTCCTGTCTGACCCCAGATGGTCAGACGCGAGGGATCCTCTCCTTTCTCTCGAGCCGTAGGTGGTCCAGACGTATTGTCCTCTTGAGGTGTGATGTCAATACACATTGCCAGCCTAAAGTCTCTCTAGGCTGAATTTCAAGCATGCATCCATGTGAGTCACATACATTTACAATTATGGACGCCACAGTGTGTTATTTATATATTTATATTGTGTGTCTGGGGAAATTATTTATGTACTTTTAGCAGTTAGTGGGTATGTGTTAACAATAGGAATGATGATTGTTTTACCTGGGATTATGGTAGGGGCTAATTGGCCCTAATTATCTTGTATAATATATAACAGGTGTGAGAGATCTAGTAGTGTGCTTATTGTTCATGGTATAGTTGATTGACAAAGGGCATTATGGTGAAGAACTGTGTCAGATGATTTCCTGAGAGACTGGAGACCAATTCCTTGTAAGTTTAAATAAATGGACTAATTGAAAATTGAAATCTGCCTCGCCTCGCTGTGCTACACGTTCACACGGTTCTCAGGATGGTCTGACCTACAGGGGAAAGAAGAGGACACATAAGTATCTATCCATCCATCCATTCATCCATCCATTGTCTATCACTTTTCCAGAGGTCCAGGTCGTGGAGGCAGCAGCTCAAGCAGAGAAGCCCAGACTTCCCTCTCCCCGGCCACCTGCTCCAGCTCTTCATAGAGGATGCCAAAACATTCCTAGGCCATTTGGGAGAGGTAGTCTCTCCAGCATGTCCTGGGTCTGCCCCGGGTTTTCCCAGTGGGATGTGCCCGAAACACATCAAGTGGAAAGCATCCAGGAACCATCCTGATCAGATGCCCAAACCACCTCAACTAGCTCATTTCACTGTGGAGGAGCAGCAGTTCTACTCTGAACTTCTCTGAGGGTGAGTCCAGCAATCCTATGGAGAAAGCTTATTTCAGTCATTTGTATCTGCGATCTCATTCTTTCAGTCATTACCCAAAGCTCATGACCCTAGGTGAGGTAGAAATGTAGACTGACCAGTAAATCGACAGCTTTGCTTTAGATCTCAGCTTCCTCTTCACCACAACAGACAGGTACAACGTCCACATCACTGCAGAGGCTGCTCCAATCCATCTGTCAAGCTTTTGCTCCATTCTCTCCTCACTCATGAATAAGGCCCCGAGATATTTAAACTCCTCCACTTGGGGCAGGAGGTTGTCCCCAACCCAAAGATGACAATCCACCTTTTTTCTGGCTGAGGACCATGGACTCGGACTTGGAGGTGCTGATTCTCATCCCAGCCACTTCATGCTCAGTAGCAAACCATCCCAGCAAGGCCTGTAGGTCATTGGTCAATGAAGCCAACAGGACAACATCATCTGCAAACAGCAGAGATGAGATCCTGTGGTCACCAAGCATGACACCCGCCGATTCTTGGCTGTGCCTAGATATCCTGTTCATAAAAATTATGAACAGGATCAGTGACAACGGGCAGCACTGGCGGAGTCCAACTCTCACTGGAAATGAGTTTGACTGGGTGTTGGCAATACAAACCAAACTCTTGCAATGGTCATATAGGGACCGGATAGCTCATAACAATGAACCTGATACCCTATACTCCTACAGCACCTACCACAAGAGACCACGAGGGACACGGTGGAATGCTTTCTCCAAGTCCACAAAACACATATGGACTGGTTGGGCAACCTCTCACGAACACTCAAGAATTCTCGAGAGGGTAAAGAGTTGGTCCGATGTGCCACGGCCAGGACGAAAACCACATTGTTCCTCCTGGATCTGAGGTTCAACAAGCAGTTGGACTCTCCTCTCCAGTACCATGGCATAGACCTTCCCAGAGAGGCTGAAAAGTGTGACCCCACCTAAAGTTGGAACACACCCTCTGGTCCCCCTTTTTAAAAAGAGGAACCATCACCCCAATTTGCCATGCCAAAGGCACTGTCCTCAACCTCCACACAACATTGCAGAGGCATGTCAACCATGACAGCTCTACAACATCCAGGGCCTTGGGGTACTCAGGGCGAATCTCATCCACCCGCAGGGCCCAGCCACCAAAGAGTTTTTTATCCACTTTGGCGACCTCAGTTACTGTGATGGGCAAGTTGTCCATCATCCTCAAGCCCTGCTCCCTCTATGGAAGGCATGTCAGCGGGATTTTTTTTAGATTTTTTTAGATTTAGTATACTTTATTGATCCCCAGAGGGGAAATTGAGGGCATCCACCACCTGGATGGCTGAAGCAGCCACAATACGGCGCTATCCCTTAACCATTCACACACACATTCACACCTAGGGCCACTTTAGAGTCTCCAATTAACCTAACCTGCATGTTTTTGGCATGTGGGAGGAAACCGGAGAAATCCCGGAGTAAACCCACGCAAACACGGGGAGAACATGCAAACTCCACACAGATCACTGTTGGTCGGGGGCTGGGATCAATCCCACGATCCCCACGATCCCCCGGCCAAGGGTAAACTGTGCTGCCGCAGTGCTAACCACTGCGCCACCGTGCAGCCCAATGGATTGAGGAGATCCTCAAAGTATTCCTTCCACCACCCAACGACATCCCCAGTCGAAGTAAGCAGCACCCCATCTGCACCATACACAGTGTGGATAGGGAACTGCTTCCCCCTCCTGAGTCATCACACAGTTTGCCAGAATCTTTTCAAGGCCGACCAAAAGCCCTGTTCCATGGCTTCACCATGGAACCAGTTTACTGGAAAGGGGCTGGAGCTTGGCCTACTCTGGAGTTTCCCCTGGTCAGAGGTGACGGACAGGGTTGGGTATTCTTTTATCCTCTGCATTGCTGCCTCAACATTGGAGTTCTCCCCAGTGGACGAAAGGGTAGCTTCCCTGTGCCTTTGGGTTGGGAAACGGGTCATGACTATCATTTGTGCCTATGCACCAAATGAAGTGTTCAGAGTACCCCGCCCCCCCGGAGTCTCTGACTGGGGTGCTGGAGAGTGCTCCTCTTGGAGACTCCATTGTTCTGCTGGGGGACTTCAATGCACATGTGTGCAATGACAGTGAAACCTGGAGGGGCGTGATTGGGAGGAACGGCCTGCCCAGTCTGAACCTGAATGGTGTTCAGTTATTGGACTTCTGTGCCAACCACAGTTTGTCCATAACGAACATCATGTTCAAGCATAAGGGTGTTCATATGTGCACCTGGCACCAGGACGCCCTAGGTCGCAGGTCAGTGATCGATGTTGTTATCATGTAATCAGACCTGCAACTACATGTCTTGGACACTCGGGTAAAGAGAGGTGCAGAGCTGTCAACTGATCACCACCTGGTGGTGAGTTGGATCCGATGGCAGGGGCGGATGCAACTGAGACCCCGGTAGACCTAAATGTATAGTGAGGGTGTGCTGGGAATGTCTGGATGAGGCCCCTGTTCAGGAGGTCTCCAAGGCCCACCTCCGAAAGAACTTCAACCACATTCCGAGGAAGTCTTGAGACATGGAGTCTGAATGGACCATGTTCTCCACCTCCATTGTTGAAGCAGCTGTCAAGAGTTGTGGCCGGAAGGTTGTTGGTGCATCTTGTGGTGGCAACCCCCGAACCAAGTGGTGGACACTAGTGGTGTGGGGGGGCCATTAAGCTGAAGAAGGAGTCCTATCAAGCTTGGTTGGCTTGTGGGATTCCTGAAGCAGATGAGGTGCATTGGCAGGCCAAGCGCAGTGCAGCTCGGGTGGTTGCTGAAGCAAAAACTTCAGTGTGGGAGGAGTTTAGTGAGGTCACGTAAGTATTTGAAGGGGAAATGACTGGTAATGTACCGAATAAGATTGTTCTTACTGTGACAAGGAATAGTGGAAACACTGTCCTTTCTTCTGTTGAAGATGAGGTGAAATGATGGTATTTATGGAGAGAGAATGGAGGTTAAAGTCCAATTTCAGGAGGAGTTTAGCTTAACAGGTGAAGTGGTGGGCTTCTCAGGAGTGAGTATTTTTTGCAGGTGGACTTGGAGAATTGATCCAGTTACAAGAAGTTCTTCTGGAGGTGAGTATGAAGGTACCCTGGGCCCGTTTTTTTTTCTTGTTGTGATATAATTCCAAATATTGCTATATTCCGAATGACTGTTCCTTGCTTGTTTTTCCTTCACGTGGGAGCAGGCTGAGGTTTACTGGGATGGACCGGTAGCAGGAGACACTGAGGATAGGCAAGAAGAAGTCCAGGTAGGGTAATACTTGAAGTTGCAGACTTATGTAGGATCGGTGAGTGTTTGTCTTCGGGAGGTGAGCACACTAGGGAAGGCACACAAGAGCTTGGAGAGCAGGAGAAAGAGAGAGGACAGTGAGCTGTAGAGCTGAGACAATCTCACGTGGAGCTGGTGCACACTAAGGTCCATTTATACCTCAACAATTAGGTCAGGTGCGCAAATGAAGACCGACTGCAAGTAATGAGGTTAATCAATATTGATGTGAGGGCAAATGGTGTGCTCATCTACAGACCATAACAGTTACATTCAGAAATTCATTGGCAGCTTCAGTGGTTCCCAACCTGGGGTCCCTGGAGCATTCAGGTTTCCATCGGAAATTTTCTGATTTAATTTCTTAATTTGTCAAAAAAAAAACTGCAAATAATTTGCCATTGTGCATGGGTGCCTACACAACACATGCAATTAGAAAGTTAGAAAATTTCCCACGAAAACCTGAATGTTCAAAGGACCCCAGGTTGGGAACCACTGGGCAACATCATACTTCAGTCATCAACAGACTCAGTTGCAAATGACTCATTTTGTATACATGAGAAGTGGAATAAACTGATAATGGCAATAATCAGTTTTGTTGTGTTTACATGCACTGAATAAACACTGAATAAACAGATTATTGGAGGGTAAACCACTTGAGTTTATGACCCCAGCTACATGGCTTTTATCACATTATTCTGTTTACATGGCCACTTGAATAATCAGATAACTCAAGAAATCCAATCAAAACCAGTTTATTCATGTACATGTAATCATGGTCAGTGATGTTATGAAGGTCAGATGTTATAAAAAACCAAAGGAAGAAGAGTCAGACAGAACTAACTACAGCTGAGCACTAGTGTGCGAATGAAAGGAACTGAAGCAGAGAGAAGAATAAAAAGAGGATGCAATAAAAATAAGTGGGGGTACTGTGGCAATAGGCGATCCTGACTAGTACGATTCCTGCCTGATCACAAGAGTTGTACTTAGATCAGATGCCGAAGTCAGCGTTTTTGAAGCAGCACACCTCACCAGGGGAATATATTTCTCCAAGCCGAGGAAAGATGGAGAAAAACACAAGAAAAGCAAAAACACAAAGATACTCAAAGAAGATGGCAAGATGGAGCACCTAAAGAAGCAATGTTAATCACATCCTACTACTAAACCCCATTGTCAGGAAAAACATTTTGCTACAACTGGAGAGTACTGAGAATTTACACTTACTAAAACTCTTGCAACTTTGGTTACAAATCATCAGTTTGTAGAAAATTAACTGAATGGTGAGTAAAAAGGTGCACCCAATGTGTTGCACATCTGTTAACTACATAAAATATTAATGTAGCCACTGACATGTCACACAATGGCTTTTCAACTTTTCATTTTGAAGGTTCAGCATCAGCAGTTTTTTTTTCATATGGCTAATCTCTAGTGAATTCATTTTAGCTGTCTCACATTACTTTATGTGGTTGGTAGAAGATAGATGTAAAAGAGCAAGAAAAAGAAGGAAAGAATAGACTCATCTTCTTCCGCTTAATCCTTTTCGGGTCGTGGGGGGCTGGAGCCTATCCCAGCATCTTTGGGCGAGAGGCAGGGTACACCCTGGACAGATCGCCAGTCCACCACAGGGCCAACACAGAAAGACAGACAACCATTCACTTTCACAGTCATACCTAAGGACAATTTAGAATCCCCAGTTTTGATGCCAATTAACCTAACTTGCATGTTTTTTGACATGTGGGAGGAAACTGGAGAAATCCCGGAGTAAACCCACGCAGACACGGGGAGAACATGCAAACTCCACACAGATCACTGTTGGTCGGGGGCTGGGATCGAACCCAGGATCGAACACTGATCCAAGATGGCGCCCACAGTGGTCGACATGGTGCTTCGCTGCGCTCTTTGTTTGTTTTTGTTTGTCAATTGTGTGTCTGCTTGCACTTATACCCGTGAAGAACTTCTAAATATCAGGACTTTCACCCCCACGGACCTCCTCCCAGTTTTTCTAGCCCCTGCCGCCGATCTGGTTTATTGTTTGGCTCGGAAAGTGAGACGGCGGAAGAGAGGAAGACGAGCGGGCGCTCTCGTACGACTTCGCAGGAGAGGCTCGCGAACGGCGCTGCCTGGCATATTTCTGTCCAATACCAACTCTCTCTCTAACAAGGTGGATGAACTGAGACTGCTGATGCGTTTTAAGGACCTCTCCTCCTCAGCTGTCCTCTGCTTTACTGAGACCTGGCTCCGGGAAAATATACCGGACAGCGCGCTGCGCCTCGACGGCTTTCAGCTCTTCCGTGCCGATCGTGACACAGAGCTTTCCGGCAAGACCACAGGAGGCGGTGTCTGCTTCTACATCAACTGCAGCTGGTGCTCTGATGTAACGGAAATTTCCAAACACTGTTCTCCTGCCTTGGAATTTCTTGTTATCAATTGCAAGCCCTTCTATTACCCGCGGGAGTTTGCTTCTTTCATAATGATCGCTGTGTACGCCCCTCCCGACGCGGACACGCGCGAAGCTCAGCGCGTGCTCGCGGATCACATTCAACACACAGAGCGGAGTTTTCCAGACTCGCTGATTATTGTGGCTGGCGACTTTAATCAGTGCAATCTGAGCCACGATCTCCCCCGCTACAAACAGTTTATTAAATGCCCCACCAGAGGATTAAACACACTGGATCACTATTACACCACAGTGAAAGACGCATATCGCGCTGTCCCTCGAGCTGCGCTGGGATTATCTGATCACGTGATGGTTCACCTCATTCCCACATACAGACAGAGATTGAAGCTCACTAAACCTGTTGTGAGCACTACGAAGATACGGACCAGTGATGCTGAGGAGAAGCTGGAAACGTGCATGGAAATATCTGACTGGGGCACCAACATCTTGGTGGGTAGCTTGAGCTTCCTCAGCTGCTGCAGGAAGAACATCCTCTGCTGGGTCTTTTTGATGAGGGAGCTGATGGTCGGCTCCCACTTGAGGTCCCGGGTGATGGTGCTGCCCAGGAAGCGGAAGGAATCCACAGTGGTGATGGGAGAATCTGTGAGGGTAAGGGGGGTCAGAGGGGCTGTGACTTTTCTGAAGTCCACGATCATCTCCACTGTCTTCAGAGCGTTCAGCTGCAGGTTGTTGTGGCTGCACCAGGACACCAGTCGGGCCACCACTCTCCTGTAGACGGACTCGTCGCCGTTGGAGATGAGCCCGATGAGGGTGGTGTCGTCCGCAAACTTGATCAGCTTGACAGACTGGTGGCTGGAGGTGCAGGAGTTGGTGTACAGGGAGAAGAGCAGGGGGGGAAGTACACAGCCCTGGGGTGATCCAGTGCTGATGCTAACAGAGTCTGAGACAGTCTTTCCCAGCCGCACATGCTGCCTCTGGTCCATCAGGAAGTCGGTGATCCACCTGCAGAGGGAGTCAGGCACGTTGAGCAGGGACAGCTTGTCCTGTAGCAGAGTGGGGCGGATGGTATTGAATGCAGAGCTGAAGTCCACAACCAGGATCCTGACGTAGGTTGCCGGGGAGTCCAGGTGCTGCAGGATGGAGTGGAGGGCCAGGTTGACTGCGTCGTCCACAGACCTGTTGGCTCTGTAGGCGAACTGCAGCGGGTCCAGGAGGGGAGTGGTGATGGTCTTGAGGTGGGGCAGAACCAGGCGCTCAAAGGACTTCATGACTACAGAGGTGAGGGCTACAGGTCTGTAGTCGTTAAGTCCAGTGATCCGTGGCTTCTTGGGGACAGGGACGATGGTAGAGGTTTTGAGGCAGGCCGGCATGTGGCATGACTTCAGGGAGGTGTTAAAAATGTCTGTGAAGACAGGAGTCAGCTCCTCCGCACAGTGTCTCAGGGTGGAGGGAGACATGCCGTCCGGACCGGGGGCCTTGCGCGGGTTCAGTCACGGACCAGTGATGCTGAGGAGAAGCTGGAAACGTGCATGGAAATATCTGACTGGGGCATGCTTAAAGGAGCCACGCATGATCTGGATGAGTACACGGACACTGTGAACTCATATATCCACTTTTGTGAAGAGAACATTCTTCCATCACGCACCAGGGTGAGTTACTCTAATGACAAACCCTGGTTCACAGCTAAGCTCAGACAGATCAGGAAGGAGAAGGAAGCAGCGCTGAAAAGTGGAGACAGGGACTGCTACAGGGAGGTTAAATACCGGTTTAACAGAGAGCTGAAGAGGGCTAAATCTCTATACTCAGAGAGACTCCAGCAGCAGTTCACTGCTAATGATTCGGCTTCCGTGTGGAGAGGACTGAGGCAAATCACCAACTATCGACCTAAAGCTCCTAAAGGTCAGGATGACAAAGCCCTTTGTCAAAGACTGTCCCAACACTATGCCCGTTTTGACACCTCGTCATCTGTGTCCAACTCCCCCCCTCCCTCCAGCTCCACAGCCTCCACATTCCCTACTTCATTTAAGGCACCCCCCCTCCTCCCCCCCTCCCCTTATCATCAGTGAGCAGGATGTGCTCAAACAGTTCTCCAGACTGAACCCGCGCAAGGCCCCCGGCCCAGACGGCGTGTCTCCCTCCACCCTGAGACTCTGTGCGAAACAGCTGGCTCCTGTATTCACAGACATTTTTAACACCTCCCTTAAGTTATGCCACGTGCCGTCCTGCCTCAAATCCTCCACCATCATCCCTGTCCCCAAGAAGCCACGGATCACTGGACTTAATGACTACAGACCTGTAGCGCTCACCTCTGTAGTCATGAAGTCCTTTGAGCACCTGGTCCTGTCCCACCTCAAGTCCATCACCACCCCTCTCCTGGACCCGCTGCAGTTTGCCTACCGAGCCAACAGGTCTGTAGACGATGCAGTCAACCTGGCCCTCCACTCCATCCTGCAGCACCTGGACTCCCCGGGAACCTACGCCAGGATCCTGTTTGTGGACTTCAGCTCCGCATTCAACACCATCCGCCCCGCTCTGCTCCGGGACAAGCTGTCCCTGCTCAACGTGCCTGACTCCCTCTGCAGGTGGATCATCGACTTCCTGACGGACCGGAGGCAGCATGTGCGGCTGGGAAAGACTGTCTCAGACTATACTAGCATCAGCACCGGATCACCCCAGGGCTGTGTACTTTCCCCCCTACTCTTCTCCCTTTATACCAACTCCTGCACCTCCAGCCACCAGTCTGTCAAGTTGATCAAGTTTGCGGACGACACCACCCTCATCGGGCTCATCTCCAACGGCGACGAGTCCGCCTACAGGAGAGAGGTGGCCCAGCTGGCGTCCTGGTGCAGCAATAACAACCTGCAGCTGAACGCTCTGAAGACAGTGGAGATGATTGTAGACTTCAGGAAAGTCACTACTCCTCTGCCCCCCCTCACCCTCTCAGGCTCTCCCATCACCACTGCTGATTCCTTCCACTTCCTAGGCACTACCATCACCAGGGACCTCAAATGGGAGCTGACCATCAGCTCACTCATCAAAAAAGCCCAGCAGAGGATGTTCTTCCTGCGGCAGCTGAGGAAGCTCAAGCTACCCACCAAGATGTTAGTGCAGTTCTACACAGCCATCATCGAGTCCATCCTCACCACCTCCATAACCGTGTGGTACGCAGGAGCCACTGCCAGGGACAGACTAAGGCTGCAGCGCGTCGTGCGCACTGCTGAGAAGGTGATCGGCTGCAAGCTCCCATCTCTCCAGGATCTGTACATCTCCAGGACCCGGAGGCGTGCTGGCCGGATCATAGCCGATCCCTCACACCCTGGTCACGTACTGTTTGCCCCCCTCCCCTCTGGTAGAAGACTTCGGTCCATCCAGACTAAAACCTCCCGTCACATGAACAGCTTCTTCCCCTCTGCCATTAGACTGCTGAACACTAAGTGACTCTCGTGCACCATGTACAGCAGCTCAACCAGACTCATGTCAATCATCACTGTTTTCTTCCTGCATTACCGACTGCACTATATAGTTCTCCACAGTATCTGCTGCTGGCTAATATATATTTTAACTGTTGACCAGTATCACTTAATCTTATCCTACACTTTATTACATGTGTAGTTTATTTCTCTTATCTTATCATGTTTAATGTTGCAGCATTGCACCGAGACAAATTCCTAGTTTGTGTACTACATGAACAATGGCAATAAACCTGATTCTGATTCTGATTCTGATTCTGATCCCCCGACGAAGGGTGAGTTACTGTGCTGCCGCAGTGCTAACCACTCTACCACCGCGCCGCCCATAGGAAAGAATAGATAATTGTCATAAATAATTACACAATAAGAAAATTAAGACAATGCAAGTAAGTTTGTAATATACTTAATTATTATTTGTTTATGTTTTTTGTTATGTTTTACAAAATTATTTTATTGTAAAAGGTCCTAAATTTGGAACATGTTTATCTTTGACTCAGTGGGATAGTTACCAATAGACAGTAGTCATTATTTTGTTAGCATAATGATGCTAACTGGTTAACAGAGACAGATCCATCATCTATCTGCAGGAGAGTTCTGCCCCAGAGGTTTCAGTGATTTTAGAGTACCTTTGTGATCAAAATCTCTGGCTAACATGTCCCCACTCAACACGGTCTCAGTAAAAAACATATCTAATAAATGTTTTCCACCCCTCTAAAATCGTACATTTGCACGTTAAATCAAAAAATAACATGCCTCGGCATGTATTTACAAGCTCACTCACTGCACATGCACAAAACACTCCTAAACAGTCCTCATCGCGCATGCGCAGAACAACACCTCTTTTACTTGGTTTCCCAATGCTCATTCAGTTGGTGGGACGGGGATGGCGGACGGTTAACTACATGGACATTCAAGCAACGACACAAAAACACGCAAGTTTGAGTCCTACTCTCATCTGTGAGTGACCTTTTTGTTCCTTTTTTTCCTTAGTTTTTTTTTTTTTTCACTCCACTAATGAAAGGTTCCTGTAGGGTTAGGATTAGAGATTCAAATGTGGGGTAGTTGCTCGATAGTGAAAGAGAATAAAAGTGACAGAAACATAAACTGCCAAACATTAAGCTGTCATTAGACACCTTTCTTAAAGCTGTAAATGCCATGTATCCACTGCACGTGAAAAATCTTTCTTACGTGTTTGTGTACATTTTCTCTAAGTGACAAAACCTGCAATTTCACATTTTTTTGGTGAGACTGGGTTGCCCCACTCCATAATATTTTGCCTGCATACTAGTGAGTCTAAAAACAGAATATCAGCAAAACGTTCTTGATTTCTCCATAACTTACCTCAATAAATCCAATATTCTTTACAGAAGAAGTCACAAATGTAAAGCCCATTTTTGCTTTAAGTTTGATATTTATGGTTTACAGCTTTTTGAAAAAGAATTCATGAATTATGGTATTTTTTTTATGTACTACTGCACTGCGGTCAGGACAGGCCACATATTTACTTTTTTCTTTCTTACTTTTGTTCTTTTTGAACTGCAGATTCAGATTTTACTTTTTTTAACAGGGTACTATTACATATAAAGTCAGTGTATACATGTGATAGCTAAACAGCCTTGAGATTCCACCGTCATCAGAGTAAAAGTGTCAACACTGGAGAGTAAACTAGTTTGAAAATGAGACTGCCACTCACCTGCAGACAGATGGACAAAAGCTGTAGTTTGTAGTTTGTATCCTGCTACAGATGTGCTAACAAGGGCTAGCAGGCTAGCAGTGTAAACAACTGTTATCCAGGTGCAGTTTCTGAAGGAGGCAGTAAAATTTTCCCAGCTGTGTGCCCCATATAACACCATAAACCTACATAAACATGATAGCATTTTGGGGATTTCGACAGCGGCAGCCGCACCCCTCTGCAACTCGGATGTAAATTCACGTCTACAGGTGCATCTCAATAAACTAGAATGTCACTGAAAAGTTGATTTATTTCAGTAATTTAATTCAAAAAATGAAACTCATATAGATTCATTACACGCAGAGTGACATATTTCACGTGTTTATTTCTTTTAGTTTTGATGGTTATGGCTTATAGTGTTACAATCTGCCTACAGGAAGGTGTAGGCTGTAAGAAGAACCAAGGGCACAGGCAGGACTTTAGTGCAATATTTATCAACAAAAAACTCAAGGAACAAAACACAGAAATAGCAGCACGGGGACTGAAACACAAGAGAAAAAAAGGCAAAATCTCTCTCACGGGGAAACTTGGAAAATGGCATGGGGAACATGACTAGGAAATCATGTTAACATTAATGACGCCACAACGAGAAGAGACAAAGGCAGACATACATAAGGTAGCCAATAATCACAAACGTTAGACAGCTGGGAGACATTCATTCATTCATCTTGTTCCGCTTAATCCTTTTCGGGTCACGGGGGTGGGGCTGGAGCCTATCCCAGCATCTTTGGGCGAGAGGCAGGGTACACCCTGGACAGATCGCCAGTCCATCGCAGGGCCAACACAGAGACGGACAACCATTCACTCTGAGTCATACCTAAGGACAATTTAGAATCCCCAGTTTGATGCCAATTAACCTATCTTGCATGTTTTTGGCATGTGGGAGGAAACCGGAGAAATCCCGGAGTAAACCCACGCAGACACGAGGAGAACATGCAAACTCCACATAGATCACTGTTGGTCGGGGGCTGGGATCGAACCCAGGATCCCCCGGCCAAGGGTGAGTTGCTGTGCTGCCGCAGTGCTAACCACTGCGCCACCGCGCAGCTGGGAGACAATCAGGGGCTAAATGGTAACCAGTGTAGGGAGTAACGCATTACAAAGTAACACGAGTTACTGTAACGCCACTACTTTTGCAGTAACATGCTGTGTAATGAAATTACTGTTTAAACAAATTCAGTAATGCATTACAGCTACTGAAATTTGGTCATATACATTACTCACGTTACTGGTTTTATGAATATAGATAGATTAGCACAAATAAACTGACGCTACCATAGCTGGTGCAGCTGTCAGTCTTCTCCGTGGGTTGGTTTCCTGTCCTGCCCTAGTTCACGCCGCAGCCTGGTAGGAAGAAATGCCATAGTGGTGGCGACTTCTCATATTCAGCCCTGATCGCCTGTTGACCGAGCGGTGAGTAGCCCCCAACAGCTCCTACCTCTGTGGTTAAACATGACTATTTTTTGAGCAAGAAGCTCGCCTTTAATTTCCGCATTAAATACATATAAAGTTTTCTCACGCACAGAGAAAAAGTGACTGTGATTTGTTGCAGTAAAGAACAGCTTTTTCTAAGCAGTGAACTTTCATTTATCTGTGCTTTCTGTTTTATTTTATCTTATTAATTTACATGCTGTTGTGATATGCAGCTATTTCATGGAAGTAAATCCTCTAAATATGTGTTTTTAATGGGCTGGTCGAGGGGTGTCAAACATATAGCTCTGGGGCCAAAAACGGCCCACCAGGGGGTCCACGAAATTAATTAGTCCAACCAGCTCAGGGTAGCACCGTAGGCTAGGAGTAGATTCACCAACAGCAGACGTGATGTCCAGATATCTCAGGACAGCCTCAGGCATACGGCATGTGCGGGCGTCCGAGATGAAGTCCTCGACTGTTTGAGTTGCCCACACCTCATCCACGTCCAGCCTGAACCTCCAGTAGTCCATGCCTGCTGGGTCCTCGGCATCATTCTGTTATAATCTGCCTACAGGAAGGTGTAGGTCATAAGAAGGACCCAGGGCGCAGGCAGGACTTTGGTGCAATGATTTTTATTAACAAAAAATGTAAGACAGCTGGGAGACAATCAGGGGCTAAATGATAACACACATGAGGGAAAATGTCTACAGGTGTGGAAAACATGAGGAGCTGGGAACAACAGGTAAACAAATATACACAAAAGACCCAGAACAACCTAAGCAGGGCTGCTCGCAGAGATAGCAAAAAGACGTAACAAACTAATAGTTTTTTGAATGCAAAAGATGCAATAGACTTACACAATGGTCCCCTCCGGCATACAACTAGGAAAATACCAGTCGCTATGGAGGGTGAGAATATGTATGGGTACATAATCATACCATGTAGGATAACTAAGTAGACGGTTATGCTGTTTCATCCCATCTAGCAACAATGCTCTGCACTGTGTGTTTATATATTTACATATTTATTCCATCTAGCTACAATGCTCCGCACTGGGTGTGTTTATATTTATATATAAGATAAGATAAGATAAGCCTTTATTAGTCCCACAACGGGGAAATTCCAGGATTGCAACAGCACAGGGATAGCAACACTCAGAGCAACAATCAGAAGGCAAGAAAAAAAAAACAAAAAAAACAAGCAAGCAAGAGCAGCTAATATACATATGTACATATTACTATAAAATATACAGTATATATACACACACACACACACACACACACACACACACACACACACAGTGCAGAGCATTGTAGCTGGATGGAATAAATATATGAATATATGAACACACAGTGCAGAGCATTGTAGCTAGATGGAATAAATATGTAAATATATAAACACACACAGTGCGGAGCAATGTAGCTAGATGGAATAATATGTAGATATATAAAAACACAGTGCGGAGCATTGTCGCTAGATGGAATAAATATATAGATATATAAATATAAACACACCCAGTGCTGAGCATTGTAGCTAGATGGAATAAATATATAGATGTATAAATATAAATATAAACACACCCAGTGCAGAGCATTGTAGCTAGATGGAATAAATATGTAAATATATAAACACACACAGTGCAGAGCATTGTTGCTAGGTGGGATGAAACAGCATAACCGTCTATTTAGTTATCCTACATGGTATGATTATGTGCCCATACATATTCTCACCCTCCATAGCGACCGGTATGTTCCTAGTTGTATGCCGGAGAGGACCATTGTGTAAGTCTATTGCATCTTTTGCATTCAAAAAAAACAAAAAACAAAAAACTATTAGTTTGTTACGTCTTTTTGCTATCTCTGCGAGCAGCCCTGCTTAGGTTGTACAGTCTGACAGCCGTTGGTAGGAAGGACCTACGAAACCTCTCGGTTGTGCACCTGGGATGATGTAGTATCTATGGGATGATGTAGTATGATATCTATATATTTATTCCATCTAGCTACAATGCTCCGCACTGTGTGTTTATATCTCTACATATTATTCCATCTAGCTGCAATGCTCTGTACTGTGGGTGTTTATATATCTACATATTTATTCCATCTAGCTAAAATGCTCCGCACTGTGTGTTTATATATTCATATATTTATTCCATCCAGCTACAATGCTCTGCACTGTGTGTCTCTGTGTGTGTGTGTGTGTGTGTATATATATATATATTTTATAGTAATATGTACATATGTATATTAGCTGCTCTTGCTTGCTTGCTTTTTTTTCTTGCCTTCTGATTGTTGCTCTGAGTGTTGCTATCCCTGTGCTGTTGCAATCCTGGAATTTCCCCGTTGTGGGACTAATAAAGGCTTATCTTATCTTATCTTATCTTATCTGAACTACACAAAGGACAAAAACAAGGGCAGGGAAACACAAAGACCACAATAATGACAATAAAGGCAAACGGGGAATGACACAACAGACCAGGGAAACACAGAAGACAATAACAGAGAAACCAGGCCAACACAGAAGGCAAATAATGCAAATAATTATAATAAACCCAAACAGGGGAAAACACAGAGAACAAAATGAACATAAAGCATGGACAAAGACCATGTCCAGATTATAACAGCGCCCTTCCCCCTCAAGGGCGGGTTTCAGACCTTTTCCAAAAAAAACAAAGAGTACCCCAATTGAATGGGAGGAGGGGGGCATAGGCTTGGCAGGACAAAACAAGAATACAAACAAAGAAAAAATGTTCATCAGGTGGTCGACTAAAGTCCCAAGATGACCAGCAGGAAGAACATGCCACATCTGGTGGCCAACCAAAGTCCATGGACCACCAGAAGGATGATCTCAGCACGTTGGGTGGCTTACCAAAGTCCATGGGCCACCAGACAGAGGAGCATGGCGTGTCAGGTGGCCTGTCACATTCCATGGGCCACCAGATGGAAGAGAATGGTTTACCTGGTGATGTAGGCTGAGAGCCATGCACAGCCAGGAGACCAGACGCCGCAGGAGCGTGCACATTAGGCATGGCAGGAGTGCTGAGCTCGGGTGACAGCAGCTGAAGACCGGTGACCTTGGGCGATAAAGGTGGAGTGGACTGCTCGGGCGGCCAGGGTGAAGCGGACTGCTGGGACGACCAGGGTGGAGCGGACTGCTGGGATGACCAGGATGGAGTAGACTGTTCCGGCGAACCAGGTGGAGTGGACTGCTCTGACAAACCAGGTGGAGAGGAGTGCTCCGACGAACCAGGTGGAGCGGGCTGCTCTGATGAACCAGGTGGAGCTTGAGCATGCACCTTGATCCCTGGAGCAGCCACCTTGAACAAGGCGGAAGAAACACTGGTGGGTGACAGGTCCACAACAAATCCACCAGCAGAGAAGCTCGGCAGGGAGAGCTCAGAAGCAGGTGCGGACTGCAGTTGGGTCTCCCCATCAGGCGCAAGACAAGTCCTCTTTAATAATGATGTTAAAAAGAGAAAAAAGAGAACTTGCCTTAACTCCTGCTCCTCTGCTGGCGAAAACCCTGGCGTAGAAGCAGCAGCTGGCGAGACGCCAGGGGTGATGGCTGCTGCTGGCAGCGTAACAACCCCTGGAGACACTGTTGGAATGACTCCTGCCTCTCAAGACGCTAGCAGAACTTCAGGCGAGGTGGTCGTTGACACAGCAGCGGATGAGGGAACCGCCATGGCAGAGAACCAGCCATGAAAACCAGCATTGTGGGGCTCTACGGGGCTGCAGTGGAGCAAGAAGGTGTGAGTAACTGAGGTGTCGGGGCATGGTGGGAAGAGGGAGATGCTGGAGCTCGGGGACACTTCATTGTCGGCGCAGGCTGTGGCACAGATGGTGAGCTCTCCTCCTGCCTGCAGAGTGGCTGGGGCGCTGGTGAGGCTAGAGCTGGATCTGGTGAGCAGGAGTGTGTGGGTGCAGGAGCTGTAGAGGGAGACGTCGGCACAGACTCCAGCATTTCATGTGAGCTCCCCACCATTGCGCAAAACACGTGTTGGAGATTTTGTTATGCACCCCTCCATAAGGAATTAGTCAGTGGTGCAATTCCTGACACCTTAAGATACACCTTCACTACTGGCCCAGTGTTAGTAGAGGAATTCCTCTTTGGCTTAGCGGTAGAGTGAGAGGTTTTGAGATCACAGTGTCATGGGTTCGAATCTCAGGCTGGGATATTAGGAGGTGTATGTCTACCTTGCCTAAGGGCGAAAGTGACTCCGGAGGTGTATGTCTACCTTGCCTGAGGGCAAAAGTGACTTGAGTCTGTCCACCTTGACTGAGGGTCAAAACTGACTTGGTGATCCTAGGCTGAAATAGGCAATTCTGGCCTTGGCCCAGTAAGTGGGTCATAACAGAAAGAGAGGGCTGATCTGGGATATGACACCTGTACCTATTCCTTAAGGGGGGAGATGTTACACACCCCTCCACATGGAATTAGTCAGTGGTGCAGTTCGTGACACCTTAAGGTACACCTCCACTACTGCCCCAGTGCTGGTAGTGGAATTCCTCTTTGGCCCAGTGATAGAGTGAAAGGTTTTGAGATCACGGAATCATGGGTTTGGATCTCGGCCTGGGATATTAGGAGATGTACTGTATGTAAGCAATTCTGGCCTTTGCCCAGTAAGTGGGTTGTAACAATTTGATACCGAAATTAATAGTCCAGCCAGCTCGGGGTAGCACTGTAGGCTGGGGGTAGATTCAACAACAGCGGGTGTGATGTCCAGATACCTCAGGGCAGCCTCAGGTGTACGGCAGATGTGGGCGTCCGAGATGAAGTCCTCCATTGTTTGGGCTGCCCACACCTCATCCGCATCCAGCCTGGACCTCCAGTAGTCAGGTGCCTGCTGGGTCCTTGGTTAATGGCATCATTCTGTTATAATCTGCCTACAGGTTTAGGTTGTAAGAAGGACCCAGAGTGCAGGCAGGACTTTGGTGGGATATTTATTAACAAAAAACTCGAGGAGCAAAACACACACACACACACAAAAAAAAAAAAAAAAAATAGCAGCACGGAAGCTGAAACACAAGAGAAACAAAAGGCAAAACTCTCTCCTGGGAAAACTTGGAAAACGGCACGGGGAGCACAACTAGGAAACCATGTTAACATTAATGATGCCACAATGAGAAGAGACAGAGACAGACATAAGGTAGCAAATAGTCATAAACGTAAGACAGCTGGGAGACAATCGGGCTAAATGGTAACACACATGAGGGAAAATGTCTACAGGTATGGAAAACATGAGGAGATGGGAACAATAGGTAAACAAATATACACGCGAGACCCAGAACCAAAGGACAAAACCAAGGGCAGGGAAACACAAAGACCACAATAATGACAATAAAGGCAAACAGGAATGACACAACAGACCAGGAAAACACAGAAGACAATAACAGAGGACCCAGGTGAACACAGAAGGCAAATAATGATAATAAACCCTAACAGGGGAAAACACAGAGAACAAAATGAACATAAAGTGTGGACATGGTTTTAAGACTATGTCCAGATTATGACAAATAGTTCATGAAAGGCCGAAATTCAGTTTTTCAAAAAATTAGAATATTACATAAAATTAATAAAAAATATTGATCTTTAATAGGAATGCACACAACGCTTGGTTGGGGCTCCTTTTTCATGAGTTACTGCATCAGTGTGGTGTGGCATGAAGGAGATTTGTCTGTGGCACTGCTGAGGTGTTATGAAGGCCCAGGTTGCTTTGATAGCAGCTTTCAGCTTTTCTGCACTGTTGCGTCTGGTGTTTCTCCTCTTCCTAGTGACAATACGCCATAGATTTTGTATGGGGTTTAGGTCTGCAGAGTTTGCTAACCAGTCAAGCACAGTGATACCATGGTCATCAAACCAGGTATTTTTTGAAATAAATCAACTTTTTGTTGACATTGAAATTTATTGAGGTGCACCTGTAGATGTGTTTTTACATTGACTTAAATGTAACTGCACCTCGAGAAAAATTTGGGCTTTGTGTTTGGTTCAAATGCACCTTATGGGGTGGTGGTGGCCTAATGCTTAGGGATGTGGACTGGTGATTGGATGCCTGGACTGGCAGGATCAGATCTGGGTGGAAGAGATAACATAGCAGTGTTTGCCCCACCAAACAAGGAGAGAAGATCGCTGAGGGATCACTGTTTCTTGGGGAACCAAAGAGGTATTGGGTGGGGGGGCTGGAAAGTTCATAAGCTGAAAAGTTCATAGTGGTCAGATTTGATCAAATGTGGTTTATTTTTCAACATGGTCACCCCTCATGGATGGTCACCTTATTGTGGTGGTGGTGGTGGTGGTGGTGAGGGGGGGTGGCCCAGTGATCCCAGGAGCTATGTTATCCAGGGCAATTTGCCTCTGGTAGGGTCACCCAAGAAAAACTGGTCCTGGGTGAAGGGCCAGACTAAAAGCGATCCAACAGACTCTCATGATGAATGTTAGAACAGGGATTCAGTGTACCCCGCCCAGTATGGGGTTACCAGGGCCCCACCCTGGAGCCAGGCCTGGGGGAGGGGCTCGATGGCTAGCGCCTGGTGGCCGGGTTTATGCTCATGAGACCCGGGCGGGCTCAGCCCGAAGGAGTTACATGGGTCTGCCTTCCAATGGGCTCACGACCTGCAGGATGGACTATAAGGGTCCAGTGCTATGTGGATCAGGTGGCTGTCAAAGGCAGAGACCTTGGCGGTCTGATCCCAGGCTTCCTAAACTGGCTTTTGGAATGTGGAATGTCACCTCTCTGGTGGGGAAGGAGCCTGAGCTGGTGCATGAGGTTGAGCGATACTTTCTAGATATAGTCGGCCTCACCTCAACACTCAGCTCTGGTTCTGGAGCCAGTCTTCTGGAGAAGGGCTGGAGCTTGGCCTACTCTGGAGTTGCCCCGGGCGAGAGGTGATGAGCAGGGGTGAGTATTCTTGTACCCCCCCCACCTTGCTGCCTCTATATTGGAGTTTCCCCTGGTGGATGAAAGGATTGTTTCCCTCCACTTTTGGATTCGGAAATGCGTCCAGACCATCATTTGTGCCTATGCACCAAATGATGGTTCAAAGTACTCACCCTTTTTGGAGTCTCTGACTGGGGTGCTGGATGGTGCTTCTCCTGGAGACTTCATTGTCCTACTGGGGGACTTCAATGCGCATGTGGGCAACAACATTGAAACATGGAGGGGGGTGATTGGGAGGAAGGCATGCCCAGTCTGAACCAGAGTGGTGTTCAGTTAATGGACTTCTGTACTAACCACAGTTTATCCAAAACAAACACCATGTTCAAGCATAACGGTGTCTATATGTACACCTGGCACCAAGACACCCTAGGTCACAAGTCGATGATCGATTTTGTTGTTGTGTCATCAGAAGTGTGACAGTATGTCTTGGAAACTTGGGTAAAGAGAGGTGCAGAGCTGTCAACTGATCACCACCTGGTGGTGAGTTGTATCCAATGGCAGGGAAGGATGCCATTCAGACTTGGTAGACCCAAACATATAGTGAGGGTGTGCTGGGAATGTCTGGCTGAAGCCACTGTCCGAGAAGTCTTCAACTTCCACCTCCAGAAGAACTTCAACCACATTCCGAGGGACACTGGAGACATGGAGACTGAATGCGCCATGTTCTCCACCTCCATTGTTGAAGCGGCTGCCCAGAGCTGTGGCCGCAAGGTCGTCGGTGCATCTTGTGGGGACAACCCCCGAACCAAGTAGTGGACACCAGTGGTGAGGGGGGCCATTAAGCTGAAGAAAGAGTCCTATTGAGCTTGGTTTGCTTGGGGAACTCCTGAAGCAGCTGAGGTGTACCGCCAGGCCAAGTGGAGTGCAGCTCGGCTTGCTGCTGAAGAAAAACTCAGGTGTGGGAGGAGTTCAGTGAGGCCATGGAACAAGACTTTTGGTCGGCCTTGAAGAGATTCTGGCAAACTGTCCAGCGGCTCAGGAGGGGGAAGCAGCTCCCTGTCCACACTGTGTATGGTGTGGATGGGACACTACTGACTTTGACTGGAGATATCGTTGGGCGGTGGAAGGAATACTTGGAGGATCTCCTCAATCTCACTGACACGCCTTCCACAGAGGAAGGAGGGCTTGTGGATGAGGGGGACGACTTGCCTATGACAGGGCTGAGGTTGCCAAGGTGGTTAAAAAGCTCCTTGGTGGCTGGGCTCCAGGAATGGATGAGATTTGCCCTGAGTACCTCAAGGCCCTGGATGTTGTAGAACTGTCATGATTGACACGCCTCTGCAACATTGCGTGGAGGTCGGGGACAGCGCCTTTGGCATGGCAAACCAGGGTGATGGTTCCTCTCTTCAAGAAAGGGGACTGGAGGGTGTGCTCCAACTTTAGAGGGATCACACTCCTCAGCCTCCCTGGGAAGGTCTATGCCAAGGTACTGGAGAGGAGAGTCCGGCTGCTGGTCGAACCTCGGATTCAGGAGGAGCAATGTGGTTTTCGTCCTGGCAGTGGCACATCGGACCAACTCTTTACCCTCTCGAGAATCCTCGAGGGTTCGTGGGAGTTTTCCCAACCAGTTTACATGTGTTTTGTGGACTTGGGGAAGACATTCAACCACGTCCCTCATGGTTTTTTGTTGGGGGGTGCTTCGGGAGTATGGGGTATCGGGCTTGTTGTTATGAGCTATCCGGTCTCTATACGACCGTTGTGAGAGTTTGGTTCATATTGCCAACACCCAGTCAAACTCATTTCCAGTGAGAGCTGGACTCCGCCAGGGCTGCCCTTTGTCACCGATCCTGTTCATAATTTTTATGGACAGGATTTCTAGACACAGCCAGGGAACAGAGGGTGTCATGCTTGGTGACCACAGAATCTCATCTCTGTTGTTTGCAGATGATGTTGTCCTGTTGGCTTCATCCAGCAATGATCTTCAGGTCTTGCTGGGAAGGTTTGCTGGGATGAGAATCAGCACCTCCAAGTTTGAGTCCATGGTCCTCAGCCGGAAACAGGGGGATTGTCCTCTCTGGGTTGGGGACAAGCTCCTGCCCCAAGTGGAGGAGTTTAAGTATCTTGGGAGTCTTATCCATGAGTGAGGGGAGATTGGAGCGAGAGATTGACAGACGGATCAGAGCAACATCTGCAGTGATACAGACGTTGTACCGGTCCGTTGTGGTGAAGAGGGAGCTAAGCTGTAAGGCAAAGCTGTCGATTTACCGGTCAATCTACATTCCTACCCTCACCTATGGTCACGAGCTGTGGGTAATGACCGAAAGAATGAGATCACTGATACAAGTGGCTGAAATGAGCTTTCTTCTTAGGATTGCTGGGCTCAACCTTAAGCCTGCTTCATGCTACACCTCCACTGTCCACGTACGCGTAACCGGAAACCACGTGTGATGAAATTTACATCATTGTCTCCACTCCGCTGGTGTTCGCAGTGCTCGACCGCGGACAACCGTGTGCAGCCCAAATTTTGTGATCGTGCCGCGTGTCCACGACCTGAACGCATTGAAAAGCGCATGCGCAAGACTGAACATCCCATTCACGAGGTGGCGATGTCGGCACAGCATACATCAGTAGACAAAGAATACAACAAGGAGGCGGAAAACGAGAATAAAAACATACATGAATCATACATACATACTTTCTTTCACAGTGGCAGCAGCATCTTCGTGGAAAAGGAGTGAAAACCGGGAAGTCAAACAGCAGAAATGGACTCTATTTGAAGAGAAACTTTGTGATGAAGTCCGCTGTTTCTTTGTTGGTGAAAATTGTGGCGCATCAGCGCCTTGGCGCTACCTATCGGGCGGGAGTGAAACTACAAATGATGGTTGTGTGCATGCGTCAACCGCTTGGTCTGGGTAGATGAAAAAAGTGAGCATGAGCAGTGCCACGTGCGTGCCGGGGTCCTCCAGCGCGTATGCGGACCACAGTGGACTAGAGGGAAATGTAGCATGAAGCAGGCTTTAGAGATAGGGTGAGGAGCTCAGTCATCTGGGAGAGGCTCAAAGAAGAGCCGCTGCTCCTTCACATTGAAAGGAGCCAGTTGAGGTTGTTTGGGCATCTGATCAGGATGCCTCCTGGACGCCTCCCATTTGAGGTGTTTCGGGCACATCCCACTGGGAGGAGACCCTGGGTCAAAGCCAGGACTCGCTGGAGAGACTACATTTCCCAGTTGGTCTGGGAACATCTTGGTATCCCCTCTGAAGAGCTGGAGCAGGTGTCTGGGGAGAGGGAAGTCTGGGCTTCTCTGCTTCAACTGTTGCCCAACCTGGTCCTCCGGAAAAGCGGTAGAAGATGGATGGATTAATGGATTGATGGATGGATGGATGGTCTCCCCTTTGGTCCACACACTTCTTCCATCGGTGTTGCAGCACTTGGATCCCTGTGGTTGAAAAATAAACCATATTTGTTCAAAATTGACCACTATGAACTTTTCAGTCTGCCTCCCTCCCCCCCTCAGTATATGTATATTTCAGAATTTTCTAGTGCCCTTCTACCCTTTTTACACGGGGTGGAGATCATTGAAAGACCACTGAAAGATGAAAAGATGGCCAGATCTCACAATGATCATTCAATGATTTCTCAGTTATTGCCAAGACCTCTTAATGATCTCTTAATAATCTGCCAGTGATCTCCATGGTCTCCTCAAACTTTTGGCTCAGTTCAAAACAATCTCTCATTGATCACCAAAGGGAAGGGATCTCTGAAGGAGAGTTCAATGATCTCATTGATCTCACAACAATCTCTCAGCGATCTTCACCGTTGCCTTTCACTGAACTCTACTGGTCTTTCATCAAACGCTCAGAAATCCCTCACTTATCTCTCTGCCACCTCTACCTTTGGGGTGGAAACATTTGGAGATCATTTAAAGATCACTGAGAGATTCTTGGGAGATCAATGAGATCACTGAGCGGTTGAGAAGGGCTCAGTGATCTCATCGAGTTCTCAATGTACAATCAAAACAGAACACTTTCCTGTTAATATTAAATATAAATGCAGTCAATTATATTATTAAGATAAAATGTCTAGATAAAAGCAGTTTGTTATAAATATATATTTGATTATTATCATTTTACTAGAGGGGTGGACTGTTTGATCTTCTGTAGAGCAGTTAGAGTCAAAAATGATTAGCTAGAAAGTTTTCTAGTTGTGTGAAAAAAGACACAAATACAGCCTAACAGAATGCTACAGAATCTGAATCAACTGACTCTGGTATCTGATCATGAACGAAAAATGCAAAACCCAGAGTGTCTTAACGTCCTGTCATTATAAGTCTATATGTAGTGAACATGAATATTCTAATAATAAGTGCCAAGGGCAAAGGGAAAGTAAGAGGATGAGCCTATATGTTGTAAAAGAAGCCATTTGTCAATGTTCTACATACTGTTACAGAGACTGTAATTTGCAGCCAGAACACAACACCGCACCAAAAATATGTTTTATCTCTTAATATAGTCAGACAATCTCTGCAAACCTTCCATGCCACACCCGTCCAGCCAACAATTGCATTTTGGAAATATCCTCAGGATACAGAGTGGGAAATGCTGTTATGCTTTTGATTTGAAACAATGCTTTGTTCAAATAGCATCACAACTGAGCAACTTTGTTCTTTTCCTTACCTACAGGAAAGTTTTATACAAGAAGCTTCAGATAATCCAATTTAACAATTTGTTTTTTTTTTTTTTTTATTAAAATCTTACAGACACTTTTGCAAACTGGACTATATAGCCCTTTCCATTTCATCTTCTGTTGCCTTGGACCTTCACAGCTTTACTTACATGACAGCATATGTCTCTATATTTAGTAGATTTTCATCAATGTTCAGTGATGGAGCCATTTTCAGGCTGAGGCATTAGTGCAGCTATTAAGCTTTGTCTGATGCAGCACTTTCTGTATAAGTGAACAATTTTTGCTGACTTTCCTTTTGCAGGTCGATAATAAATTGGATTCTAAGTAAACACTGATGAAGCACCTTAAGCAGTCGGTATTGGCAGTCATAAACCCTGCTCTATTTCACAGCGATTCCTAATCATCAGTGACAAATATACTTTTGGAGCACCTTTGGGGCACCTTTGACTGAGGTGCCATGTGAACCCGAGATGAAACCACACGGCCTTCCTTCACCTCCTTGCCTCCTGTTGCCATTTTTGGACTATATTTTCACAGTAATCCACTCATCTGACACAATCTTCAGGCACTTTCATAATAATCTTTAATAAGGATGACCTTTGATGCCACAGACATCTTCTGTGGGCTGTCTGATTTCTCTCAAGCACGCCGACAGGCAAGTAATCCTCTCTCATCTGGATCCCTTTGATATCAAGTCTTATATTTTTCTCCAAAATGTGACAGGTCTTAGTAATGAACTTGATTTTTTTTTAAACTTCAACACAATGACAGCCAGTTAGAGGGAATGTAAAATAATTAAAGAAAATATCTGTTGTGTTGATATACTTATAAGCCATTGTAACTTTTTTTATGAGGATCCACAGGACCGCTCTTCAGTCCAGCCCTTCTCCCAGGACCAGGTTGCCTTGGGAGACCCTAGAGTCTGGCCAGCAGGAGGTGCTTGATGGCAAATGCCTGGTGACCAGGACCAGCCACAGGACCTGGCAGGAGTCAGCCCAAATGAGACACATGGGTCTGCCCTCTAGTGGGCTCATCACCATCAGGAGAGATCATGGTACTATGTGATCTGGGCTTCTTTGCTCTAACTGATGCCCCCATAACCTGGAACTCCGGATGGATGTATGGATGGATGGAGTAAGCCCAAGCAGACTGTTGTAGAGCAGAAAATTTCCATATAGAGCACTGGAACCAACAGGAATTATGCCTTATAGTTTCCTGTTTGAAAAAAGTGACCTCTAGTGGTTGTGAAAATAATTACATGAAGTGCGATGGCAGAGGATCAGACTCTAACCATAACTTTTCCCCATTACCAAAATATTTTCATGGCAAACCTTGCCTGTTAATTTTAAGCACCTAGAAATGGGCATTTAACACAGGAGTGGATCTTAAACTCTGGAGTGAGGAAGTGAAAATAATAGAATCTAAACTTCAGTTATTGAGTGTAGGGGAAGTTTTGGTTCAGTTCTCCATCCCTCAGCTATGTTGCAGCCAGTTATGCAATAAAACCCAGAATTGCTATAATTTTATTGCAAAACTGGTTGGCATGACAAATCTGACAAAATTCTTCTTGGAATTATTTGCCAACCAGTTTTGCAATTGCATTATTGTAATTGTAAAGTAAATGTCTGATAGTATATACTTTGCTACTGTAACCTAAAATTGTTAAATGTAATCATATTTTTCAGATTTCTAATGTGAGAAACACAAAATTAGTCATTTTCAGAAAGACACTTTATCTGGTGATCAGCCCATTTAGACTTATATATCATTGTGGTGTTGTGGAGACACATATTTGGAACAATTTGGAACACAGACAAATGCATGAATAGGGATTTTCTTCTTGAAAAGCCTTATTGCAGTTCTTTTTGTTTATTGCAAAACTGGTTGGCAACAAACTGTAATAAGAGTTTTCTCAATTTTGTCATCCCAACCAGTTTTGCAATAAAATTATTGAAATTCTGGATTTTACTGCAAAACTGGTTGTAATGCAGCTGCTCCTGCAGCTGGATTTGAAGTGAAGAAACAGTATGAAAGTCGGTGATGTGACCACTTTCAAGATGGAATATTTTGTTGCATTGAACCTACACTTAATTTTATACATTTGTTGATTTATTGGAGTTCTGTGGTGGCATTTAAGAAAACAACAGGTGTACCTACAGATATTGGATGTATTTAAGAATTCATTGTGTCACTTTTCTTCAAACTATAACGTTCAGTTCACGCAGAATTTTACCAGTTGGGTAAAACTTAATAAGTAGAAGAGTTATATGTTGTGGTATTTCTCATCAGGGCAGTGCATGTCTGCCAGTGCCTCAGTGCTGCACAGTGGAAACAGTCTAAGCTAAGCTGACTGATGGCTGAGCTGCAGGCGTCCCTGACTGCCAAGCATCAGCGCTCTGCTCATTCAAGTCTCAGACTTGCAGCTCTGGGATACACCAAAGAGGAGACGTAGTGGAGCACTATCAGTATTCTCAGAGATTATAACGTCATTACAAGCTTGTACCATTGAGTGTTGAACTTGAAAAAAGGTCCATGCACACTTCCCGAAGGTGTGCTTTAAATGAAAATGGATGCGGCTATATCCAGGCTTAGAAGCAGTGCTGTGGGGGATGACAGGCAGGTAATTTATTAATATTCACGTCATGGCTTTTGGAGTCAGTTGTAGTCAAGGGGGTCTTGCATTTGAGCTGCTATAATACTCTTGTGCCCAGCAGTAGTCTTATGAAGGGGCATTAGTCTTGCACCATTTAGGACATCACTATCTTAAGGGTATTACAGATTTTGTCCATTTGACATCATTGATTCTGAGAGAAAATTTGCCAGAAAAAAGTAGTCCATTTCAACAGACCATCCCAAGCAAAGGAGGTGACAAGTAAGAGGGAGGGGGGTGGTATCTGGCAAGTCATTTCAAGGCCATTCCTAGTAATCAGCACACACAGCTGTTTGCTCCAGAGAAGACACTGAGTAGCACTAACAACCAGCCAGCACCATATGTGCGAGCTATTAGTGTTCAATGTTTTAATCACTGTACAAATCAGGAGTGATCCTATTCTGTAATGAACACTGTGAAAATGCACACTCCTGGTTCACCTGTAACAGATGGCAGAGTTACATCTAAATTGAGCGGTTTATGTCTTTTTGATAAAGGGAGTTGGGTTCACAGATCCTGTTTGGTGGTATAACCTTAAGCCACCCAAAATAATTGAACTAGAACAATCCCGCAAAAATAATCTGCACTTGGCTCTCTGTCTAGTGGGTGAAATATTGCACAGTGCCTTTTGTCTTGTCCCCCTTCCTGCCAGCTGAAGCTATGCCAACCTGTAATTCTGTTCTCTCTTCTGGGTCCCTACACTGACATCAAGTGAAACAAGTCCATCCCTCCTTCCCCTGGAGGCAAGCTGCCAAATCGTTCCATTAGCATGCCTCTGGAGGAACTAGGCAGGGCAATAACGTTGCTCATTCCCTGCAAGTCAGATGGGAAAGGGCTGCCACCATGGAGAGTCACTTCAGCGGCGCGATTCAATTGGAAAAGGTGTGAACAAATGATGCATGGCTACATACAGATGAGACCATTGTAAAAGTTCCTCTTTAAACACAATTTCACTGAGCCACATCTGCACTTTTGACTACCACCGAAATGGACTCACAGAAAGAAAGAAAAGCTATTCTTCCATAGTTTGTGTGGTAACTGGCTGGGTAAGAGATGGTGGAGTGCTGTCTTGCAGTGTAAGGATTTTGGATTTGTTAGCATTAAACTGCTGAGGCAGGACGATGATGTTCTGCTGTTGCTAAAATCACAGATGAATCAGAAAGAAACAGTAAAGTTACAGCAATAACTGGGATGCTGTAAACATTTTATCTTAGTACTGGGAGGGTGTATACTGTATGTAGGGCTGGGCAATTTAACATAACAGTAACTTAGCTTCTGCTCCTTTTAGTGTTAGTATCTGTGGCATCTTGCTCACTTTTTCTTGTCAGCTTCAGGTGAAAAAGAATCAAACATCATATACGTAGATGGAGGCCGTGTTCGTTCATTACAAGCCATCTTTAATTGTTCCACCTGTGTTCTGCTGCATCTGAACAGCACTACCTATACTGCTGCCAGAGTTACATGCTCGCACCTTGAACTCCACTGGCACATGTTAAAGGGACAGTACACGAAAAGCTCTCACATACACACACACCCAAAACAGAGAGGGGAAAAAACCCAAAAAACTAACACGAGCAAGGTTCTACACCTTGAACCTTGGTTCCAGTGTTGCGTCAGTAATCACCCAGCCCTAACTGTATGTGGACAGGATCTGTGATTGACAGAAGTAAAGCGTGTCTAGTAATTCTATTTAATGAGCTATACTTCTTGGATTTAGGACACTGCCATATTGTGTTTTTACATCACTTTCAGCTAAAGTCTGTGCAGTCTGTGAAGCAGAGTCATGGTGTCAATACTATAATAATATGGCAGCTCGGTGGCACAGCAGTTAGCACGGTGGCAGCACAGTAAGAAGGTCACTGGACTGATTCCATCCCTCACCATCGTGGGTTCGATCCCACCCCCCCAACCATTGGTGACCCTTCTGTGTGGAGTTTGCATGTTCTCTCCGTGTCTGCGTAGGTTTACTCCAGGTACTCTGGTTTCCTCCCACAGGCCAAAAACATGCAGGTTAGGTTAAATGGAGACTTTAAAGTGGCCCTGTGTGTAAATAGTGAAAGGATTTGCACCACACCATGGCTGCCTCATCCATCCAGCTGGATGCCCTGTAATTTCCCCATTGTGGGACTAATAAAGGATTTTATATATATATATATATATATATATATATATATATATATATATATATATATATACACAATATATGGGGTCACCCACATAGCTTTCCATTACAGTCTGTGCAGCAGTGTAGAGGCAGCTCCTTCAAACCCAACTATCACAACCACACTGTTGTGACCACACGTCAACTTTTATAGCGTTGAATAAGTCATTAAAACTGAACTGATCCAAAACCCAAACACCTGAGCATGCATGATAAGAAGGATCTACAAGGACAGCTATCTTTTGGAAAAATGTACTTGTGGAGCATATTCAGTTTGGCAATGTGCCGCACATAATAATGGTGAGTGGAGGGGCTTATCACCTTACTGCAGCCAGCCACCAGAGGGCAATCTAGATACACAGACTCCACTTTTGGACAGTTCTTATGCAGCACGTCTTTATTCACAGGCATCAGTGTTTGTGGTGCTGGTGGTGGTGTGCACCCTTTTCTCATATCTGAGGGCAAGAAAACAGTTGGAGAATGACACGTAATGTACAGGGGGTCATTTAAAAGGTCAATACAACTGAGATGACCTATCAAACAACCTGTCATTTTTAAGTAAAGGTGTGGTCAAGTGATTGGGCACATTTTTTATTAAAATCCAATCAGTCATTTAAACCAAAGAAATGTCAGCAACTTCACAAAAAATATGCAGGTAAGTGCAAAATACTGTACATACTGTAGGATAGAATCTTGATCGTTTCCTGCAAGATAAAGCCTTAACATGTCATTACCACCCTTTCAAACTACTGTGGACTCTGAAAGTAATAATAGTAAAACTGCTTTAGGAGAATGTCACATACTGTATCACCATTTTCCTACTCTTACTTATTAAAGTTGAAGAACTCCTCTAGGGGCTTCAGGAACAGAATATTAACACTTAGAAAGGCATTACTGCTGTACTTAATTGTAATTCTGTTTATTTTCCATCATATTTTTTCAGGTTGTATCGCTTGTCTGCACTACTAGGCAGAAGCACTTATACTTCAGTTGCATAAGTTTTAGAAGTTGAAGCACCTGCATTGGAGGTTATAACGCCCACACTGCTGGTTGGCTCCTTTGCAAAGGAAATTGTGAGAATTAACGGGGGAGTCTTGAGACAAGACTTTTGACAGGACCTTTGCAGAAAAATCTCTTAACACTCACAACAAGTTAGTGGAGCAAAGACCTTCTAGTTAATGTGAAACTTTCTCAAACTCTCATACCCAATTAGTGAAGAACACACATGCAGACATAAACACAACACCAGATTATAGCAAATAAAAAGTTATTGTTTAGAGATTCATTATGCAAGTTTCTATGAGAAGTACTGTTACTAGATTAAATGACATAATTAATGCAGTCCTACTTTATGCATATAAGGCCTGGAAGATTTCTATCTGATTTTTTTTTTCCAGGATATTTTTTTCAGTTACATGCATAATTCTGATTATATTTTTTAAGCTTGTTACAAAATGGAGTGGTATGTCAAATGCTTATTAGTTACTATCTATTCATGAGCTTCCGTGATCATGAAAATGAGTGCATACAAGTGAAAATTGCATTTTCACTTATATGCCACGCAGCCACGGGAGTCTTTTTACATTGAAAAAAAAAAAAATCCCACGGAGCAGCAAAAATCTAACATGTAACAAAATGACACATTGTAACCTATTACGGCATATCTAATAACAATGTAGTTAGAGACTTGGAGACTTCAATGCCAGAGTGGGTGCTGACCACGACTCCTGGCCCTCCTGTGTTGGACCATTTGGCGTGGGCAGAATGAACGACAACGGACAGCGGCTGCTCGAGTTCTGCACATATCACGATCTGTGCATCACAAACTCGTTCTTCAAGACCAAGCCCCAACACAAGGCTTCCTGGCGACATCCGCGCTCAAAGCACTGGCACCAGCTGGACTTGATCCTGACCAGGCGCACCTCACTGAAGAATGTGCTAATCACCCGTTCGTTCCAGAGTGCAGATTGCGACACAGACCATTCATTGGTGTGTTGCAAGGTCAAGCTGCAGCTGAAGAAATTCCATCGTGCTAGACAGCCTGGAAAGGCATGGATTGACACCAGCAAGATGGCCCAACCAGAACTTGTTGAGCAGTTTGCCTCCACCTTTGAGAAGGAACTTGGTGTACCACAAGAAGGAGAATCTGCAAAGCAGAAGCGGGAAGAGCTGCGAAACACCATCCACCGCACAGCCTTGGCTACCTTTGGGAGGAAGACCTCGAAGTCACAGGACTGGTTTGATGCCAAGTTGACTGAGATGACCCCCGTCATTGAGGCCAAGCGCTCAGCACTTGCTGAGTACAAGAAGTACCCAAACGAGAAGAATCTCCAGATTCTCAGGGCTGCGAGAAGCAAAGTTCAGCAGACTGCTCGGCGCTGTGCCAATGAGTACTGGACTCAGCTCAGCCAAGACATTCAAACCGCTGCCATAACAGGGAACATCCGTGGTATGTACGATGGCATCAAGAAAGCACTTGGTCCGGCTCACAGCAAGACGGCCCCCCTCAAATCCTCCACTGGGGAGATGATCACAGAAAAGAACAAGCAGATGGAGAGATGGGTGGAACACTACTCCGACCTCTACTCCAGACAGAACACCGTGACACCGTCAGCCCTTGATGCCATCGACTGCCTGCCATCCATGGATGAACTTGACGCCGAGCCAACCATCGACAAACTCAGCAAGGCCATTGATAGCTTGGCCGCTGGCAAGGCACCCGGCAACGACGGCATACCCCTCGACCTGATCAAGCACTGCAAGACCGCCCTACTGCTGCCATTGCATGACGTCCTTTGCCAGTGCTGGAAGGAAGGTGCCATACCACAGGACATGAGGGACGCCAAGATCATCACCCTCTACAAAAACAAAGGGGAGAGAAGCGACTGCAACAACTACAGGGGCATCTCCCTCCTCAGTGTTGTTGGCAAAGTCTACGCACGAGTTGTTCTCGTTCGTCTACAGAAGCTTACCGAACGTGTCTACCCCAAGTCTCAGTGTGGCTTCCGCGCTGAGCAATTGACGGTAGACATGATATTCTCCATCCGCCAACTCCAGGAGAAATGCAGAGAACAGAACATGCCCCTGTACGTCGCCTTCATCGACCTCACCAAAGCGTCTGATCTGGTCAGCAGAGAGGGCCTTTTCAAGATCCTGCCAAAGATAGGATGCCCACCAAAGTTGCAAAGCCTCATCGAATCGTTTCACACCAACATGCAGGGGATAGTGCAGCACGACGGAAACGTCTCAGAGCCATTCAACATACGCAGCGGAGTGAAACAGGGCTGTGTACTTGCGCCAACCCTCTTTGGGATTTTCTTTGCTATGCTCCTGAGGCATGCCTTCAGCACAGCAACAGAGGGAATCTACCTGCACACAAGATCTGACGGTAGGCTTTTCAACCTCGCCCACCTGAAAGCCAGAACCAAAGTACGCGAGGCTCTAATCAGAGACATGCTGTTCGCAGACGACGCTGCAGTTGCACCCCACACACAGCAGGAGCTTCAGACCCTGATGGACCGCTTCTCCCAGGCATGCAAGGACTTTGATCTTACCATCAGCCTGAAGAAGACTAACGCCTTGGCGCAAGGCACGGAAGCACCACCAACCATCACCATCGACGACTACGAGCTGGAGGTTGTGAATCAGTTCACGTGCCTGGGGTCCACGATCAGCAACAACCTCTCCCTTGATACAGAGATCGACAAGAGGATTGGAAAATCAGCCTTCACACTCGCTCGCCTCACCACACGAGTGTGGGAGAATCCCAAACTCTCTGTCAAGACGAAGATGGCAGTGTACAATGCCTGCGTCATCAGCACACTGCTCTATGGGAGTGAGACGTGGACAACATACGCCCGGCAGAAAAAGAGACTGAACTCCTTCCGCTTGCGCTGCATTCGCCACATCCTGGACATATCCTGGCAAGACAAAGTGCCCAACACAATAGTTCTGTCCCGCGCCGGCCTTCCCTCCATGTTCACTCTACTCGGGCAGCGCAGGCTCCGCTGGCTAGGCCACGTTCACCGTATGGAGGATGGCAGAATCCCCAAAGACGTCCTCTACGGAGAACTGGCAACTGGCAGGAAAGACGTTGGCCGCCCACAGCTGCGCTTTAGAGACGTCTGCAAGAGAGACATGAAGGCCCTGGAGATCAACACAGAGCACTGGGAGGACCTTGCAACGGACCGCTCCAAATGGAGAGGCACCCTGACCAGACAGCTCAAGGTGGGTGAAGAGAGACTGACTGCTGCAGCAGATGAAAAAAGGACCCGCAGGAAGAACCGCCACAGACCCAGCAGCACGGAGACCATCCACAAGTGCAACCTGTGTGACAGGGACTGCCATTCGCGCATCAGCCTGTTCAGCCACAGGCAGTGCTGTTCCAGCAGAGTAGACGTTTAGGATTCTCTTCCATGGTCATCATAGACTGACGGAGGCTGACGAACTTATTACGGCATATCTAATAACAATTTAGTCTTGTAATTTGTTTATACTCAGTGTGAAATGTGGCACAATTATACGTGCATTTGCTCCAGGCGACGCAAGTGCTCATGAGTTTGCATCAGCACGAATTGGATTTTGTTCAACTCGTGCCAGGAGTTTGGTTGATGCTTTCGGCACTGGCATTGGAATTAGCTTGAAAATGAGGTAACCACTTAACTTACCCACTTACCACCAACCTACTTACCACTTGTTTGGCTAGTACATGTAGGTTCGGACACCTGGAAGACGAGATGGTGCGAGATCAGTTAGCAGAGCACACAACCAACCTGAAGCTGTGGAAGAAGTTGCTAATCGTGCCGGATGTGGCCGAGAGGTGGCCCAGCTGGCGTCCTGGTGCAGCAATAACAACCTGCAGCTGAACGCTCTGAAGACAGTGGAGATGATTGTAGACTTCAGGAAAGTCACTACTCCTCTGCCCCCCCTCACCCTCTCAGGCTCTCCCATCACCACTGCTGATTCCTTCCGCTTCCTAGGCACTACCATCACCAGGGACCTCAAATGGGAGCTGACCATCAGCTCACTCATCAAAAAAGCCCAGCAGAGGATGTTCTTCCTGCGGCAGCTGAGGAAGCTCAAGCTACCCACCAAGATGTTAGTGCAGTTCTACACAGCCATCATCGAGTCCATCCTCACCACCTCCATAACCGTGTGGTACGCAGGAGCCACTGCCAGGGACAGACTAAGGCTGCAGCGCGTCGTGCGCACTGCTGAGAAGGTGATCGGCTGCAAGCTCCCATCTCTCCAGGATCTGTACATCTCCAGGACCCGGAGGCGTGCTGGCCGGATCATAGCCGATCCCTCACACCCTGGTCACGTACTGTTTGCCCCCCTCCCCTCTGGTAGAAGACTTCGGTCCATCCAGACTAAAACCTCCCGTCACATGAACAGCTTCTTCCCCTCTGCCATTAGACTGCTGAACACTAAGTGACTCTCGTGCACCATGTACAGCAGCTCAACCAGACTCATGTCAATCATCACTGTTTTCTTCCTGCATTACCGACTGCACTATATAGTTCTCCACAGTATCTGCTGCTGGCTAATATATATTTTAACTGTTGACCAGTATCACTTAATCTTATCCTACACTTTATTACATGTATAGTTTATTTCTCTTATCTTATCATGTTTAATGTTGCAGCATTGTACCGAGACAAATTCCTAGTTTGTGTACTACATGAACAATGGCAATAAACCTGATTCTGATTCTGATTCTGATTCTGATGACTTAACGCTGGTGAGGGTGGTGGAATTGGCATCCCAACTAGAGGCAGCAGCTCAGTTAGCAACACAGCTAGGAGCCTCCAGCCCATGCTCCCCGCATCCAGCTCTGCTAGCACATGCTGCTACCCTGGCTGCTCAGCCCGCCGACCCCATGTAGTCTCAGGAGGACCCCAAGTGAACATCTCGGGATGACAAGGCACTACAGCACACCTACTGTGTGGTAACTGTGGCTCTCCCTCGCACCAGACATGTGTGCCAACCTGCCTTGCCACAGGACAGAAGTGCCAACACTGCGGTAAGCTAAATCATTTTGCCAAAGTGTGTCACTCAGCCACGGCAAGCCCGCTGCCTAGCTTGCTCAGTCGGCCCAGCCCGACCACCGTTCATTCAGTGGATTTCAGTAACACACAGTGTAAGTGGTGCGCAGTGGAATTGGATGGTGTCAGTCTACCGCTGCTGCTGGACACTGCTGCCACAAGGTCCCTAAGTTCTGAACTGTTACTGACTCTTAGGTTCACAAGTATATGTTTAGTCAGGGCATGGTCTGTTCAAGTGGCAAAATAACCCACACAACCATGCGGGCACACCAGCAGTCTACCCAGTTGCCCAGTTAGAAATGTTATTGTTGAAATATGCCTTAAGTGGTTCTTTGTACGGCCCATTCGGCCCAGTCAGGTATGCATTCTGTTCCACATTAGGCAATACGCTAATTTTATACCGGCCTGTTCAGCCAAGTCATGTGTGTGTTTAAGCTTTGCATCAACCTGATGAGCTAAAAGGTGCATTTCTATGTCAATTGTTCCTGTTAAGCTAGTCTGCATATGTGTATATGTCCAACCCTACATTAGCCGATCAGCCAAGTCATGTGTGTGTTTCAGTTTTGTATCAGCCTGATGAGCTAACAAATGTGTTCCTATGTCAGCTGTTTCTGCTAAGCTAATCCACATACATATACAGTATGTGTATATGTCCAACTTTACATTAGCCAATATGCCAATATGTGTGTTTGACTTACCACCCTTGCTAAGGCTAATTCGCATGGGTAATGTTCTAAGCTTTTCAAGGGGGGAGTAAATTGTGGTGTATGTGAAATGGATTGAGGCACCATGCTGCGGTAGCACGTCTGCACGTGTGACATCACTACGCAGGGTATGTTAGACGACTGCCCAGGGCTAGCCACTATTTTGACACTCTGCCCTTCCATGATCCACCTGTACTGAGTACTATATTGTTTGGCTAATGAAAGCTAACCTCGACACATGGATGTGTCCGCATTCATTTCCAGACATAGCAAACTACTCTATTTCAAATACAAAGTTTAAGGTTTTAAACTCTCCAACACTGTTATTTTTTTTTTTTTGGACTTATTTTGTACCCATAGGTAGATTTATTCTGCAGTCCGGTGACAAGCCACCAGCTGCCGGTCGCTGTGTGCGCAAGTGCCCCTTAACTCCCTAACCTGCATGTTTTGGCATGTGGGAGGAAACCGGAGAAATCCCGGAGTAAACCTACACAAACACGGGGAGAACATGCAAACTCCACACAGATCACTGTTGGCCGGGGGCAGGGATCGAACCCACGATCTCATGATCCCCGCGATCCCCCGGCCGAGGGTAAAACTGTGCCGCCGTGGTGCTAACCACTGCGCCACCGTGCAGCAGTGGTTAGCATTTGAAGCATTTGAAGCATGGTCTACTTCATGATTTCAACTAGCATATTTTGCAAAAAAATGAAAATCACGAATTAAAAAAAAAAGTATTTCTGTGCTTTTAGGAATCACTTAAGGCCATCTTTTTGCTGGTTTACTCGTGGTGGGTCACAAATGTTATAATTAGTTGTGTTTCTAGAGGACCAGGGTTCCTGTGTAGTGTATGCATAGTATACTATAGTTCCTTTATACAGTGGGGTAAAAAAAGTATTTAGTCAGCCACCAATTGTGCAAGTTCTCCCACTTAAAAGATGAGAGAGGTCTCCAATTTTCATCATAGATATACCTCAACTATGAGAGACAAAATATGAAAAAAAAAATCCAGAAAATCACATTGAAGGATTTTTAATGAATTAATTGGTAAATTCCTCGGTAAAATAAGTATTTGGTCAATAACAAAAGTTCATCTCAATACTTTGTTATATACCCTTTGTTGGCAATGACAGAGGTCAAACGTTTTCTGTAAGTTTTCACAAGGTTTTCACACACTGTTGCTGGTATTTTGGCCCATTCTTCCATGCAGATCTCCTCTAGAGCAGTGATGTTTTGGGGTTGTCGCTGGGCAACACAGACTTTCAACTTCCTCCAAAGATTTTCTATTGGGTTGAGATCTGGGGACTGGCTAGGCCACTCCAGGACCTTGAAATGCTTCTTACGAAGCCACTCCTTCGTTGCCCGGGCGGTGTGTTTGGGATCATTGTCATGCTGAAAGACCCAGCCACGTTTCATCTTCAATGCCCTTGTTGGTGGAAGGAGGTTTTCACTCAAAATCTCACGATACATGGCCCCATTCATTCTTTCCTTTACACGGATCAGTCGTCCTGGTCCCTTTGCAGAAAAACAGCCCCAATGCATGATGTTTCCAACCCCATGCTTCACAGTAGGTATGGTGTTCTTTCTCCTCCAAACATGACAAGTTGAGTTTTCACCAAAAAGTTCTATTTTGGTTTCATCTGACCATATGACATTCTCCCAGTCCTCTTCTGGATCATCCAAATGCTCGCTAGCAAACTTCAGACGGGCCTGGACATGTACTGGCTTAAGCAGGGGGACACGTCTGGCACTGCAGGATTTCAGTCCCTGGCGGCGTAGTGTGTTTCTGATGTAGCCTTTGTTACTTTGGTCCCAGCTCTCTGCAGGTCATTCACTAGGTCCCCCCATGTGGTTCTGGGATTTTTGCTCACTGTTCTCGTGATCATTTTGACCCCACGGGGTGAGATCTTGCGTGGAGCCCCAGATCGAGGGAGATTATCAGTGGTCTTGTATGTCTTCCATTTTCTAATAATTGCTCCCACAGTTGATTTCTTCACACCAAGCTGCTTACCTATTGCAGATTCAGTCTTCCCAGCCTGGTGCAGGTCTACAATTTTGTTTCTGGTGTCCTTTGACAGCTCTTTGGTCTTGGCCATAGTGGAGTTCGGAGTCTGACTGTTTGAGGTTGTGGACTGGTGTCTTTTATACTGATAACGAGTTCAAACAGGTGCCATTAATACAGGTAACGAGTGGAGGACAGGGGAGCCTCTTAAAGGTGGAGCTGCACGGTGGCACAGTGGTTAGCACTGCGGCAGCACAGTTTACCCTTGGCCGGGGGATTGTGGGGATCGTGGGATCGTGGGTTCGATCCCAGCCCCCGACCAACAGTGATCTATGTGGAGTTTGCATGTTCTCCCCGTGTTGCGTGGGTTTACTCCGGGATTTCTCCGGTTTCCTCCCACATGCCAAAAACATGCATGTTAGGTTAACTGGCTGTTCTAAATTGTCCCTAGATATCTGTTTCCTATAGGCCCTTAGAATAGAGGGTTAGTATTAATGAAAGCGCTTTGAGTGGTCTTTGTGACTAGAAAAGCGCTATATAAGTGCAGGTTAGTTAGTTAGTTAGTAAAGAAGAAGTTACAGGTCTGTGAAAGCCAGAAATCTTGCTTGTTTGTAGGTGACCAGATACTTATTTTACTGAGGAATTTACCAATTAATTCATTAAAAATCCTTCAATGTGATTTTCTGGATTTTTTTTTTCTCATTTTGTCTCTCATAGTTGAGGTATACCTATGATGAAAATTGCAGTAAAGAAAGCACTTCTTAGCACTTTGTGAAATCATTAGTTAAATAATAAAAAAGTGCATTATTGTAAGTGATTTTGGGTCAGTTCTTTATGTGATAATTTATGTATTAAAGTTTGAGTATTCCTTCTACAATTTGCCACATTAGGTCTAAGATGTCTTTTTGTTTGTTTGTTTGTTTTTTCTGGCAAGTAAAATAGCTATTAAAAGGTAATTTCCCTGATTGAATCGGGATCGGATCTAATTTGAATTGATTCTGGTAATTAGCGATGATTCCCAGCCAAAAGGCGAAAGTAACATTAACATTTCCAAATTATTTTGTGCGGTAAATTTCAGACATATACTACATGACATAAAGAAAATAGCTTGTGAGTTCAACCAATTCTTTGTAAATGTTGGTGCTACTCTGGCAATGAATATTCCAGACACAATAGATAATAATGCAGGTGAAAACATACTGGATAACGGAAACAGTATCTTTCTGGAAAAGGTTGAAAAGAAAGAAATATTGCACATTGTAAAAAATTGTGTGAGTAAAAAATCAAATGATTGTGATGATATGGACATGCACGGTGGCGCAGTGGTTAGCACTGCGGCAGCACAGTTTACCCTTGGCCGGGGGATTGTGGGGATCGTGGGATCGTGGGTTCGATCCCAGCCCCCAACCAACAGTGATCTGTGTGGAGTTTGCATGTTCTCCCCGTGTTGCGTGGGTTTACTCCGGGATTTCTCCGGTTTCCTCCCACATGCCAAAAACATGCATGTTAGGTTAATTGGCTGTTCTAAATTGTCCCTAGATATCTGTTTCCTATAGGCCCTTAGAATAGAGGGTTAGTATTAATGAAAGCGCTTTGAGTGGTCTTTGTGACTAGAAAAGCACTATATAAGTGCAGGTTAGTTAGTTAGTTAGTTAGTAATTAATTCATTAAAAATCCTTCAATGTGATTTTCTGGATTTTTTTTCTCATTTTGTCTCTCATAGTTGAGGTATACCTATGATGAAAATTGGAGACCTCTCTCATCTTTTAAGTGGGAGAACTTGCACGATTGGTGGCTGACTAAATACTTTTTTGCCCCACTGTATGTTCGGTAGTGGTTGTAGGGGCTGTTGGCACGGATTGGCAGCCACATTTCCGTCAGTCTGCCCCAGGGCAGCTGTGACTACAGTAGTAGCTTACCACTACCATTGTCTATGGAGTGACTTAATAATGTATCCATTGTGAAGCGCCTTTGAGTGTCTATGAAAAGCGCTATATAAATCTGATGCATTATTATTATTATTATTATTATTATTATTATTATTTAGTGACAGAATTACTGAGTTGTTTGATAGGATCTATAACAAGAGTGTGTTTCTGTGTGGGGACTTTAACATTGATCTGGGTAATGTAAGTGAACTAAGGATGTCAAATGAATTCATAAATTTAATGTATAGTTTGAGTTTAGTTTCCTTGATAACTAAACCAGTGAGAATCACTGCACAGAGTGCAACAGTTATTGATAATATTTTTACCAATGTGTCAGAGGGAATAGGTGCATGTGGGATCATGATGTTTGATATTAGTGATAATTTACTGGTCTTCACAGTTTATAAAAAATGTTCATTGTTATAAAGCACAGGACACAACAGAAAAAACTTGCACAAGATAGATGCATTGAATGGTAAATGGCGTTCACTTACGTATATAGCACTTTTTACTCATCTCTGGATGACCAAAGTGCTTTACAGATCCTGCTGTCTACCCATTCACACACTAATGGTGGTGGAGCTGCCATGCAAGGCGCTGGCCTGACCCACCAGGAGCAATTACGTAGTGTCTTACTCAAAGACACTTCAACATGCAGACTGCAGAGAGAGTGGGAATCGAACCAATGACCCTCCGATTAGTAGTCAGCCACACTGCTACTACTGCTACCTGCAGCACAGCCACCGCAAGAGAGACTTGAAACAGCAAAAGTGGGATGAAGTGTATGTCAGTGATGTTAACATAGCCTATGATTCCTTAATGAGGTTACTGAAAATTTTGTATGAAAAAAAAAACTTTAAAATAAGGAGGTTGACTAAAAAGGATACTATTAACAAATTATTGATGACAAAAGGACTTCAAAATGCATGTAAAAAACCTATATACACTACCGTTCAAAAGTTTGGGGTCACCCAGACAATTATTTTGTGTTTTCCATGAAAAGTCACACTTATTTACCACCATGAGTTGTAAAATGAATAGAAAATATAGTCAAGACATTGACAAGGTTAGAAATAATGATTTGTATTTGAAATAATATTTTTTTCCAGATACTCAACCTACTCAAAGGAAGGTCAGTTTTATAGCTTCTCTAACCAGCTAAACTGTTTTTAGCTGTGCTAACATGATTGCACAAGGGTTTTCTAATCATCCATTAGCCTTCTGACACAATGAGTTAACACATTGTACCATTAGAACACTGGAGTGATAGTTGCTGGAAATGGGCCTCTATACACCTATGTAGATATTGCACCAAAAACCAGGCATTTGCAGCTAGAATAGTCATTTACCACATTAGCAATGTATATTAGATATTAGAGTGTATTTCTGTTTAGTTTAAAGTTATCTTCATTGAAAAAAACAGTGCTTTTCTTTCAAAAATAAGGAAATTTCTAAGTGACCCCAAACTTTTGAACGATAGTGTACAGTGGTGTGAAAAAGTGTTTGCCCCCTTCCTGATTTCTCTTTTTTTTTGTTTGTCACACTTAAATGTTTCAGATCATCAAACAAATTTAAATAGTAGACAAAGATGACACAAATAAACACAAAATGCAGTTTTTAAATGAAGGTGTTTATTATTAAGGGAAAAAAAAAATCCAAATCTACATGGCCCTGTGTGAAAAAGTGACACCCCCGCCCCCCCCCCCCCCCCGTTAAAGCATAAATTAACCGTGGTTTATCACATCTTTGGAAAGCTGAGTTAAATTTCTCGAGCCACACCCAGGCCTGATTACTGCCACACTTGTTCTCAATCAAGAAATCACTTAAATAGAATAATGATAAAAGAGAATGGGCATTGACGTCATGCTGTACTGCATTCTGGGCCATCGTCGCCATTGTCAGGGTCTGGCTTCTTTGCTTACTTGTAGTCTACTGCAACTGCTAACGGACACAGCCATACATGCGATGGAACACAGCAAACAGAAAATTGAAATTCCTTATTCAGAAGCAAAGGAGTGCTACCTCCAAAAAAATTAAAGAAATAAAAGGGATTGATCGATATGAGCACAACTGCCTCACAATTGCCAGTTAGATGGGCAAAATTTCTTCAATCTGATTACAATTCAGGTCAGAATTTTACTGTTTACATGGATCCTGAAAAAGCTGATCTGATTAGGACGTGCGTTCCCATGTGTCACACGTTTGAACGGAATAAATCATTTTGACATGCGCACATCGACATTTCAACATTCCGAAAATAGTAGAAGAAGAAGCAACTTCCGGTGATAGCGAGCCCAGCTTCGTGTCGAAATTGACCTGTATTGTGTTATTCAGACTGTACTTTTGCTTCTGCTGGTCTCCATTGTGAAGCTACAAGTACATACTTCTGCATATGACGAACAGAGGAAGTCAGCAGGACGATACAGACCAGTTTTGTTTTACTCCCGCTGTTTTCTGCTAGCTGCTGCTAAGGCAGAAATATGACACGTCGACGTGCGGCCGGTGTACAGACATGCGCAGTAAATATATTTTCTGCCCTACGTTCGGAATAAGTGTTTTCATGCGCACCATTCCGATTAACAATCGGCATAACCCACCCCTCTCAATCGGAATGAAATTTTGATCCGAATGAGCGTGATCGGGTTAGAATATTCAGACTCCCATGTTTACATGAAGCACTTTTATTCCGATCAGGCTTTTAATCCGGTTACTTGTGTCCATGTAAACATAGCCAATGTCAGATGTGTTTACCTACCTTGTTTGTGGGGTGACACCAGCATGTGTCTTTGCAGCTACAGGCATTTCTAAGTCCCAGCAGTTAAATTTTGGATTTATGTTCAAATTTGTCATATGATCCTTGATAAGTACATACAGTGGTGTAAAAAAGTGTTTGCCCCCTTCCTGATTTCTCTTTTTTTTTTCTCTGTTTGTCACAATTAAATGTTTAAGATCATCAAACAAATTTAAATATTAGACAAAGGTAACACAAGTAAACACAAAATGCAGTTTTTAAATGAAGGCATTTATTATTAAGGGTAAAAAAAATCCAAACCTACATGGCTCTGTGTGAAAAAGTGAATGCTTCCCTGTTGAAACATAAATTAACTGTGGTTTATCACATCTTTGGAAAGCTGAGTTCAATTTCACTAGCCACACCCAGGCCTGATTACTGCCACACCTGTTCTCAATAAAGAATTCACTTAAATAGGACCTACCTGACAAAGTGAAGTAGACCAAAAGATCCTCAAAAGCTAGACATCATGCTGCAATCCAAAGAAATTCAGGAACAAATGAGAAACAAAGTAATTGAAATCTATCAGTCTGGAAAAGGTTATAACGCCATTTCTAAAGCTTTGGGACTCCAACGAACCACAGTGAGAGCCTCATTAATTCATCTTCTTCCGCTTAATCCTTTTTGGGTTGCGGGGGGTAGGGGTGGCTGGAGCCTATCCCAGCATATTTGGGTGAGAGGCAGGGTACACCCTGGACAGATCGCCAGTCCATCGCAGGGCCAACACAGAGACAGACAACCATTCACTCTCACAGTCACACCTAAGGACAATTTAGAATCCCCAGTTTTTGATGCCAATTAACCTAACTTGCATGTTTTTGCCATGTGGGAGGAAACTGGAGAAATCCCGGAGTAAACCCACGCAGACATGGGGAGAACATGCAAACTCCACACAGATCACTGTTGGTCGGGGGCTGGGATCGAACCCAGGAGCCCCCGGCCAAGGGTGAGTTGCTGTGCTGCCGCAGTGCTAACCACTTCGCCACCGCACCGCCACAGTGAGAGCCATTATCCACAAATGGGAAAAACATGGAACAGTGGTGAACCTTCCCAGGAGTGGCTGGCAATCCAAAATTACCCCAAGAGCGCAGAGACAGCTCATTCAAGAGGTCACAACAATATCCAAAGAACTGCAGGCCTCACTTGCCTCAGTTAACCACTTGCACTCCGGGCAATTTTCCTAAAAATGCCCCAAAATAACGTGCCCAAAGTAAATCGAAAGCTGTTATTCAACCCTTTGCAGCATCTTCATGGGGTTGGTCTCATTTAAAAGAAAACACTTTGAATTTTTTGGCAAAAAAAACATAATCTCTCTACGTGCTCCGGCCACTGAGTTACAGTCATCTAAACATACTGAACTTGAAGAAAAAAAATTGGACACAGTGTTTTTTTGGATACAAATGCTTGTAAATAACACACAGCTGTCCGATCCGGCTGGAAAATGCAACAGAAATGTAGAACCACGTGTTATCCAGCTGAGATCCAAATTTGGTAACAATACCACCAAAAATGAATATTTTACACAGCTTTGTTCTCAGGCTGTTCCCAGGCGTTATGGAACTGTGCCAAATTGTGCCAAATGGCACAGTTTGGAAAAACGTCTGTAACTTTTGAATAATTCAATGTAGAATCTTCATTTTAGGCTCTAATGAAAGGTCACACTCAGGGCTGTGTCTGTGTGTGTGTGTGTGGGCGGGGGGTCGTTCCCCCCCCCCCGCTACCAAGGACCAAATTCGGCCCTCGCTACATGACGGAATACACTCTTTTTTTTTTTTTCCTTGCATGTTTTCACAGCGGCTCCCCCCCCCCCCGCTACTGTGTGTGTGTGTGGGGGGGAACCGTGAATGGACCGTGAACGCCCCCCCCCCCCCTCGCTACAGAAGAGGGCCATCGCTACATGATGGAATAGACTGATATGCTTCCCCCCCGCGGACCGGGGAGCGTTCGGACCGTGCCCCCCCCCCGCTCCTCTTCTGCAGCGGGGTGGGGGGGTGTTCACGGTCCGAACACGGCAAATGAACCGTTTATCGCGGCGCACGCACTTCGTATTTCGTGCGCAGTACAGTTGTAATTTACCGATCGGTCAAAAGTCATTTTTGGATTACAGTTTTCAGGGATAAATAATAATTTAGCTTATAACACCTTACCTCTTCAAAGCAGCAGAGTCGTGGCGAACAGCTCTTCCCACGCGTCAGACGAACGCGACGCTGCTCCGCTCATGGATCCCAATCAATATAATTCCATTATTGCCGTTTTGGTGAATGATTTACGACTTTTGTCGTCGGCCTCCGTCTATTCTGCTGGAATGAGTGCAGGTCCCACTTGTGGGTGTTCTCCATGCTGCTGGGTGAGCCTGGGTCTGTAGGAGATTCGTACAGAGTCCTTCTGCAGCAGTAAATATCGCTTCACCCAGCCAGAATTTCTGTGCTTCAATTGGCTCCTGCGTTCACAGTAGGCGGGTCCTCCTTCCTAGATTTTCATTCATCGGTTCTTCAAGGTTTCAGAAACCCAATTCAAGGCTCTTATTAGTCGAATGAGAGGTCAATCAGATGAACTAATCTGTTTGCGGCTGTCTCTGCAGTTTTTTTTTGAGTGGCGCTTGGACGCTACTACATCACCATCACCACCATCATGCGTCATGCGCACGAGGGCGCACGAGCGCGCTCTCGCGCGCCCTCGTGCATCATAGGACGCAGAGACTTGCCCGCCCGCGGAACAACGGAGCGCAAGTGGTTAAGGTCAGTGTTCATGACTCCACCATAAAAAAGAGACTGGGCAAAAATGGCCCGCACGGCAGAGTTCCAAGACTAAAACCATTGCTGAGGAAAAAGAACATAAAGGCTTGTCTCAGTTTTCAGTTCAATTCAATTCAGTTCAATTCAATTCAATTTATATAGCGACATTTCACAACAACAGTCATCTCATAGCACTTTCAAATGTAGGGGATCCCCTACAATTGCAGAAAGATCCCAGCAATCAAGTGATCCCCTATGAGCAAGCGCTTGGCGACGGTGGAGAGGAAAAACTCCCTTTTAACAGGAAGAAACCTCTAGCAGAACCAGGCTCAGAGAGGGGCAGTCATCTGCTGCAACTGGCTGGGGGGTGAGGGGATAGAGAAGATGAGAAGAGCAGACATGTAGAGAGCAAACATTAAAGGGGAGAAGCCCAGTACATTATTGGAGGTCCCCCGGCTGTCTAAATCTATTAGCAGCATAACTAGGGGAAGGTTTAGAGACACATGAGCTCTCCTAATTGTAAGCTATATCGAAAAGGAAGGTTTTTACCCTATTCTTAAAAACAGAGATCAAGTCTGACTCTCGAATCCAGATTGGTAGCTGGTTCCACAGGAAAGGAGCTTGATAACTGAAGGCTCTGCCTCCCATTGTACTTTTGGAGATTCTAGGTATTACAAGTAATCCAGCATTTTGGGAGCGTAGTGCTCTGTTGGGATAATAGGGTAAAATCAGATCTTTTAAATAAAAAGGGGCCTGATTGTTTAGAGCTTTAAAAGTGAGAAGGAGGATTTTAAACTTAATTCTAAACTCTATGGGAAGCCAATGAAGGGAGGCCAGAACCGGAGAGATATGATTTCTCTTACTAGTACCTGTTAAAACTTTTGCAGCAGCATTTTGGATCAACTGAAGGCTTTTTTAAAGATATTTTAGGACAACCTGATAATAAAAAGTTACAATAATCTAATCTATTGCTAACAAAAGCGTGGATCAGTTTCTCAGCATCATTCTGAGACAAGATGATCCTAATCTTGGCAATATTATGCAAATGATAGAAGGCAGCCTTAGAAACAAATTTAATATGTGAATTGAAAAACAGATCTTGATCAAAAATAACTCCAAGGTTCCTCACAGAACTATTAAGAGAAAGAGTAACCGCATCCAAACTAAGAGTTTGATTTGGAAAGGAATTTATAAGGTTTTTTGGACCAACAAGAATGACTTCAGTCTTATCTGAATTTAATAGCAGGAAATTACAAGTCATCCCAGCTTTGATTTCCTTAAGACAGGCCTCTAACTTGGCTAATTGATTACTATCATCTGGCTTCATTGACAGGTATTATTGTTTGTCATCTGCATAACAATGAAAATGTATAGAGTGCTTTCTAATGATGTTGCCTAACGGAAGCATATATAAACTAAAAAGAGTAGGGCCTAGCACAGATCCCTGTGGAACTCAATGACTGAGCTTTGAGTTGGAAGAAAACTCATTATTGACATGAATAAACTGGAGCCTATCAGACAAATAAGATCTAAACCACTGCAGCGAAGTTCCATTAAGTCCAACATGGCATTCTAATCTATCGAGTAGAATATTATGGTTGATAGTGTCAAAGGCTGCACTAAGGTCTAAAAGGACAAGTACAGAAACAAGTCCATTATCAGATGCGATAAGGAGATCATTAGTGATCTTCACTAAGGCTGTTTCAGTACTATGATGGATTCTAAACCCAGATTGAAACTCTTCAAATAAACCATTTCCCTGCAAGTGATCAAATAATTGTGTAGCAACAACTCTTTCTAAGATTTTTGAAATGAAAGGCAGATTAGAGATTGGCCGATAGTTAGCTAAAACTCTTGGATCCAGCATTGGCTTTTTGAGTAATGGTTTAATTACAGCAGTTTTAGAAACCTGTGGTACATAGCCTAATGCTAAAGAAGAAATGATTATTTGAAGACTACGGCTGCCAATAAATGGGAAGACTTTTTTCAATAACCTGGTAGGAATAGGGTCTAAAAGACAAGTTGAAGGCTTGGATGAGGAAAATATTTCGGCTAACTCTAAAAGGTCAATTGGAGTAAACTTATTCAAATAGATATCTATTGAAAGAGTTGTAGTAGATGCTGTATTTAAGTTAACGGTGGGAAGAATCTGACTGATTTTAACTCTAATAGATGAAATTTTATGATTGAAAAAGTTCATAAAGTCCTGACTAGTAAGCTCTAAGGGAATGCAAGGAGTCCTGGCTCTTTGTCAGCCTGGCTACAGTGCTGAAAAGAAACCTGGGATTTTTCTTGTTCTCTTCTATTAATGCAGAGTAGTAACTTGTTCTAGCATTTCTAAGAGATTTTTTTTTAATATAAATTAAAAGATGATTTCTCCAAGCTGAATAGTTTTCATCTACCATTTTCTTTCTAATTGACTAGTCTTCTGTTTTAAGCTACAAGCTTCTGTGTTAAACCAAGGGGTTAGAAATCTCTGATTGGACTTTTTCTTTTTTTAAAGGGGCCGCCAAGTCTAGAGTCTGATGCAGAAAAGCTGTAACATTATCTACCATGCTATCAATTACAGAAAGAGCAAGCTCTCCATAGCTTATTTCCATTGTGTTGACACATGGCATAGAGGAGACAATCTGCATAAATTTGGTGACAACATCATCTGAAAGACATCTGCTGTAGTAATATTTTTTTCTTTTGGAATCAAATATTCAGGAATAGTGAAATCAAAAGTTAACAGACTGTGGTCTGACACTACAGGATTATGAAGAGACACTACCAGATTTTTTCTATTTCTATGCCATATGTCAGAACAAGGTCCAATGTGTGGTGGAGATAATGGGTAGAATTTTCTACTTTCTGAGAAAACCCAATCGAGTCTAATATTGAATTAAATGCCTTATTAAGACAGTCACTATCTACATCTACATGTATATTAAAATCCCCTACTATAATTATTCTATCTGATTTCCGCACTAAATCTGCTAAGAATTCAGCAAATTTGGATAAAAACTCTGAGTAGGCTGAGGGAGGACGATAAACTATGGCAAAGAAAATTGGGTTTATCCTAAGATTGCTAACATGCCCAATACTGAGGACCAGTCCCTCAAAGGAATTAAAACATATTTTTTGTTTTACATTAACTAGTAATTTAGAATGGTAAATTGTCGCTACTCCTCCTCCACGACCAGAACTTCTGGGATTTTGATAGTTTAAATAACCAGAGGGAGTTGATTCAGTTAAACCAACATAATCCTCTTGCCCTAACCAAGTCTCTGTAAGGGGTATTAAATCAATCTGATGATCAATTAACAGATCGTGGACTAGCAGAGACTTGGGAGTTAGAGACCTAATATTTAACCCCTTGCACTCCGGGCAATTTTCCTAAAAATGCCAAAAAAAACCATGCCCAAAGTAAATCGAAAGCTGTTATTCAACCCTTTGCAGCATCTTCATGGGGTTGGTCTCATTTAAAAGAAAACACTTTGAATTTTTTGGCAAAAAAAACATGATCTCTCTATGTGCTTCGGCCACTGAGTTACAGTCATCTAAACATACTGAACTTGAAGAACATAAATTTGGACACAATGTTTTTTTGGATACAAATGCTTGCAAATAACACACAGCTGACCGATCCGGCTGGAAAATGCAACAGAAATGTAGAAACAAGTGTTATCAAGCTGAGATCCAAATTTGGTAACAATACCACCAAAAATGAATATTTTACACAGCTTTGTTCTCAGGCTGTTCCCAGGCGTTTTGGAACTGTGCCAAATTGTGCCAAATGGCACAGTTTGGAAAAATGTCTGTAACTTTTGAATAATTCAATGTAGAATCTTCATTTTGGGCTCTAATGAAAGGTCACATTCAGGGCTGTGTGTGTGTGTGTGTGTGGGGGGGGGGTTGTCCCCCCCCCCCCGCAACAAAGGACGGAGTTCGGCCCTCGCTACATGACAGATTACACTCCTTGCATGTTTCCACAGCAACGCTGTCACAGCGCCCCCCCCCCCTCGCTACTGTGTGTGTGTGTGGGGGGGGGGGGTTTCCCCCCCCTCGCTACAGAAGACGGCCATCGCTACATGATGGAATAGACTCATATGCTTCCCCCCGCGGACCCATATGCTTCCCCTCGCGTTCACGGTCCGAACGCCCCCCCGCTCCTCTTCTGCAGCGGGGGGGGGGGGGCATTCACGGTCCGAACACGGCAAATGAACTGTTTATCGCGGCGCACGCACTTCGTACTTCGTGCGCGGTACAGTTGTAATTTACTGATCGGTCAAAAGTCATTTTTGGATTACAGTTTTCAGGGAGAAATAATAATTTAGCTTATAACACCTTACCTCTTCACAGCAGCAGAGTCCTGGCGAACTTCTCTTCCCCATTGTCAGACGAACGCGATGCTGGTCCGCTCGTGGATCCCGATCAAAACATAATTCCAATAATGCGGTTTTGGTGAATGATTTACGACCTTTGTCATCGGCCTCCGTAGGTCTATGATGACGGAAGACAATCCTAATCCTATTCTGCTGGAATGAGCGCAGGTCCCACTTGTGGGTGTTCTCCATGCTGCTGGGTGAGCCTGGGTCTGTAGCAGGTTTGTCCAGCGTCCTTTGTTTTCATCTGCTGCAACAGTAAATATCACTTCACCCAGCCCGAATTTCTGTGCTTCAATTGGCTACTGCATTCACAGTAGGCGGGTCTTCCTTCCTAGGTTTTCATTCATTGGCTCTTCATGGTTTCAGAAACCCAATTCAAGGCTCTTATTAGTCGAATGAGAGGTCAATCAGATGAACTAATCTGTCCGCGGCTGTCTGCAGCTTTTTTTTTCAGTGGCGCTTGGAGGCCAGCACCATCTCCATCTGCACCATCATCAGTATATCATGCATCATGTGTCTGAGCGCGCACGAGTGCGCTCTCGTGCGCCCTCGTGCACCCTAGGACGCAGAGACTTGCCCGCCCGCGGAACAACGGAGCGCAAGTGGTTAACAAACCACATTTAATTTTTAAATCATGAGGAGGAACAGAAGCCAAACCATTACATTTAGAGACTTGATGTTTAATTTGAGTTTTACCAACTGTCTGTTTAATCATTCTGGGATGCTTATACATTATATTTTTATTAACTTTGGAGGGAACAGACAATAATTCTCTGATGGGGAAGACAGGGGCTAAGTTGAGGGGTGGCAGATGAAGAGGAGCTGCAGAGAGGTGTGTATTTAATAAGTTATGTTGTATTTGTCTTAGGTTAAAATGTTTTGGGTAACGGGAGACAGACACAATCTCTATGGGGTTATGCATTGAAGACTGATCTAAACAGTGAGAATTATTTGGATTAATAGGATTAATATGAGAAGTGGAAGCAAAAAAGGGCTGGTTGGCAGACCCTGGTAATTCGGGGAGAGTTAACATACCAGCTTTCAGTCACTGTACTAAAAAATGCCGAATGGAATAAAACAGTGCATGTGAAACATGTGTGCCAAGTCTATTTGGATGGATGCCATCTGGCTTCATAAATGATGGGTGGTTCCAAAACAGGTTGGAATTGTCTATAAAACCAATGTTAAAAGTTGGACATGTTGAACACAACCAGGTATTAAGGCTGATAGTTCTGCTAAAATTATTGCAATCTCTTCTAAAGGGTGCCAGTGGCCCAAAAATAAACACACGTCTGCCACAGTTCATAAGAGTGGACAGAAGGTTCCTGAAGTCACTCTTTAAGATCTCCGACGTTTCATATGGGATGTTGTTGCATCCAATGTGCACATTAAGAGTTTTGGCGAGGGGGTATTCATTTAATAGGTCAGGGGTAAAAGCCTCAATGTCTGACACTTTAGCCCCAGGAAAAAATTTTGTAATGCAGTACCTGCTTCAGACGTTCCTCATTACTGAATAACCAATTACCAGCGTCGTCTGGGGGGCCTTTGTCGGTGGCTTCTGAAATGGTGGATAATTTTGCCGTAGTTGCTGCTGAGGCGGCGGGGTGCAGATGCAGGGGTGATGCGGGGATGATGCGGGGATGATGCGGGGGGATGCGCTCTCTTCTTTTTGGAGGTGGTGTGTAGTTTGGCATACCTAAGGTAGTTTTGATCAGGGGCTTGCGGATTTGGGCCACTGCTGAAGGAATAGGGGCGGCCATGGGAGGATGATCGATGTCCAGGTGGGGAAATTTTCCAAGGAAAGGATGTCGAATCTGTTTTCCAGCAAAAGGGGAAGGGAGGAGGCACGGCCATGTCTGGTCAATCCCCGACGTTTGCTATTTGGCTCAACCAAGGTCCAGGGTGCGCATTGAGGCTGTGACGAACCACCCAGGGTTTTGGGTTTAGCTCCGAGCTGAAGCCAGTGTTTGGTGCTGGAATCCTGGACAGCTGAGGTGACCAGAGCAGGGGTGGAAGTGGATGGCGATGTGTTAATTTCACCCAGTTTAGTAGCCGTCTCTGCTAGCAGTGAGTCCGTCACTGGGGCCGATGTCCGTCCCAAAATACTAATGTTAAGGTGGTTTTCAGCCTCCCGAATCTTATAATGGTTAGAGAGTCTCAATTCCAACTCAGAAACCTTCTTAGAGAGGGAGACACAGCTGAGACAAGTAGAGGATGGAGCCATGGCTTCCCTGGCCAGAAGTGGCTAGCTAGCTAGCTAAAACAGGTTAGCCTAACCTGGTGAACAGCCCTGCCCAGGGTCTGATTCACCTGTGTGCCTGATCGGGCTTCCGTATTTACTAAGCTAACACTAAGTAAAAAGTTAATATCAGTAAAAGAGATAAAGAGATAAAAATTTAAAACAGAGCTGGTACAACAAACAAAAACAGACAAGATAACACTTTGACAGCGTTGTGACAGTTTACAAACAGATAAGTTGTAGCTTGTCTCGTGAGCTTTGCAGCCAGGTGTACAAAATGAAGACTTTGGATTGGCCTAGTCAAAGTCCTGACCTGAGTCCGATTGAGATGCTGTGGCATGAACTTAAAAAGGTGGTTCATGCTCGAAAACCCTTCAATGTGGCTGAATTACAACAATTCTGCAAAGATGAGTAGCCCAAAATTCCTCCACAGCGCTGTAAAAGACTTATTGCCAGTTATCGCAAATGCTTGATTGCAGTTGTTGCTGCTAAGGGTGACCCAACCATTTATTACGTTTTGGGGGCAATCACTTTGTCACACAGGGCCATTTAGGGTTCAATTTTTTTTTCTTCATAATAAACACCTTCATTTAAAAGCTGCATTTGTGTTTACTTGTGTTATCTTTGTCTAATATTTAAATTTGTTTGATGATCTGAAAGATTTACAGTGAGAAGCACACAAAAAAGAGAAATCAGGAAGGGAGCAAACACTTTTTTACACCACTGTAGATGCTTTTTAAAATTAAGAACAAAAGAGGTGGAAAACAAGTATAAAGTACTGTATATATAAACAAATTAGTATCAATAATAAGAATACATAAAAAAGAATACTACAGTGACCTAATAAATAAAACCAGAAACAGAAACCAGAAACCCCTACTGGCCTAAGGCCAGTAGGGATGGGTTCAGAAGATCGATTCTCTGATTCTGACATGATGTCGGGCCCAGGGAACACGCACACAGGCTCGAGTGAGATTCAAAAGCTTTATTCAACAACAACAGGTGTTTGGATGCGTGAGTGTGACGTGTGAATGGACTGCTGGAGGACAGGGAGCACCGACGGCGGAACAGTGCGCCGTGCAGCCAGGCAACCCTAAGGGCAGAGCAAAGACAGGAGTGAGTAATGATCTTCACCACGCAGGGTTTACACACAAAATGCTGCTTACTTGCAAATGTCGAGGTGGCTGGCGTTGGCAAGTTGCAGACTCCTGCCTGGAGGACAGCGCCCAAGTGCACGCTCGGCGAAGCGAGGATGGGACGAACGAGGATGAGACGAAGGAGGGAGTAGTCCGCCGCCGGGAGGATCCACCTGTGCACAGGGAAGAATACTGGAGAGCAGGTAAGGGAATAACAGCTTACGTGCATGAGGAACGAAGGCACAGGCCGGGAAGGAACGGTCGTGTGCTGGAATTGGGAGCATAGACAAGCAGACAGCTCCAGGCTGACGTTCCAGGCAGAGCGGGTTAAATAGTTGAAGGCTGATGAGGCGCAGGTGTGCGCACGGCTGGAACAGATGACGGGCGAGAGTGAGTTGTGACAGATTCGAATCGATTCACATTTGACTGAGCTGATAGTGCTTCCACACTTGGATCCTCAGTGCCCAACCATCAGCCTTAAGCCATAAGTTTTACGCTGATGAAAGTTTCTTTGCGTGTGTATGTTTGTGTCTATATGTATGTGTGTGTGGGGGGAGGGGGGTTAAATTGTATTTTATTTCAATGTGTGAAGCACTTTGCGTTGCATCTTTTTGTATTGAAAGGGCTATATAAATAAAGCTTTGATTGATTAATCGATCCACAGAAACCACGTCTCAGTCTTTGAATGTAATGCTTTCACATCTGTGAAACACAAAATGCAAGCAGTCCTTGGGCCTGCTAAAGTCTCGCATGACTTAACGATTGTGTGAGAGTTCCCTGTGCCAGATGATCACATCTTTACTTCCGTGTTTACATGATGTGTGTGAAGTTGCCAACTTGTGTGATAGCATCACTTAACTTATCAACAAAAGTGCCCGCTAAAGACTGTGCTCAACAGTTTCTGAATATTTTTCATAAAGTGGGGATAAACTCTTTTGTGCTAATGCAGTGTTGTGTTGGAACATCATCATCATCGACAGTCCATCGTTTTCAATGAGGACGAGAGAGAGAGAAAGTGAGAGGAGGGAGAATATGCTATGTAGGTTTGTTCTTGCAGGCTCGCAGATGAGCTGCTAGACTGGCTTTGGATCTACATGGCCATTTGCATTTGTTACAAGTGAAGTCACTCACACTAGGGATGAAGTGGCGCCGGTCATGAGCTGACATATAGTCGGCTGCCCACTTCGCCTCAACTCTTTTGATTGCCTTGTGTAATACACCACACCATGTTGGTCTGGATGCGGCTTGCTGTTCCCAGGTATCAGTGTCAATCTCCACACGCTTCATGTGGCGTTTCAGGACATCTTTATAACGTAATCTCTGGCCACCACACTTCCGTTTCCCATGCAATAATTCACTGTAGAGCACTTGATTAGGAAAGTGGTTATCAGACATGCAAAAGACATGTCCAGGCCATTGGAGCTGAGCTGCAATAACCAAGGCTTCTACACTCACAGCTTCTGTTTGTTCCAGGACAGTCACGTCTGGAACTCTGTCTTGCCACTTGATGTTCATGATCTGACACATGTGGCGAAGTTGGATTTGAGTCAGCTGTTTGATATGTGTACGGTAAAGGATCATAGCTTCAGTGGAGTATAGAAGCATTGGCAACACTGCTGTATTGTAAATCTTGATCTTAGTACCGAGTTTGATGTCATGTCATGACCAGAGACGCTGCTGAAAAGACCCAAAGGCTTTGCAGGCTGCCTGAATTCTCCAGTCAATCTCAACACTGGATGAATTCTTTTTGGTGACAGTGCTGCGCAGGTAGGTGAAGGTGGCAGTAGTCTTCAATGCCTCACCATGCACTTCTACAACTGGTTGCTCGAGCTCTTGCTGCTGCGGTGGCTGTTGGTAGAGAAGTTCAGATTTGGTGGCATTTTCCGTCGGCCTCCGTCGGTCTATGATGACCATGGAAGAGAATCCTAAACGTCTACTCTGCTGGAACAGCACCGCCTGTGGCTGAACAGGCCGATGCGCACCGGTGTTCTACCTTCCAGCGTTGGGCATTGGTAGGATTCAAGCCTGGGCAGGAAGATATGGAGGACAAGATGTTACCCATGCAGCATGTCCCCCCTCAACACGTCACTGATGAATCCAAAGGAACAGCAGGGCTGCTATAGTTTGGCACCAGCGCCGTCGCAGGAGCTGCCAGAACGATGTTGAGCACAACAGAGAACTGCCTTAGGGGCTCCGACTCCGGATTTTTCCTCAGGGTTGACTCCCGAAGCCTTTCCCGTGACCTGGTGTGCCACAAGGCAGTGGAGGTTTGAAATCAGGGTTTACCTTCCCCTAGATGGGCTACCTTCCCAGGTTGACGAGCCACCATCTACCCGAAGCATCTGGTTTTAAGGCACCAGAGATCCGCCCTCGCCCCTTCTCCTATTAGTAAAAGCAGTTCCGCCGGGCTTAGAGACTAAACCACATGGGCAGGCTAGGAGTTGGACTTAGTTGTCAGAGGCTTTTTGAGACGCACGCCGTAAGGAGCATTTTATAAGCACTGGGAGCTTAACCCCAGTGCCGCTCCTTGCTATGACAACCTTGGAACGGTGCATGGTGCATGGTGGCATTTATTTGCAACCCAAAACAAGTTGCAGCTTCATCAAACAGATTGGTAATTTCTTGTATGACCTGCAGGCTTGTAGCTATTGTTGTGTTGGGTTCTTTTATAAATAAAGACTGCTGCTTTGGGTGAACACGGAGCCTCTTTTATTGACTGGCTGCAACACATTAACACACGAACTCCGCCATATTAATCTCCATCATGCTGTACTCCTGACAACATCCGGTCTGTGTCGCCCCCTAGTGGCTCCACATATGTAATACTTAGATTACACCACATCCCCCTTACTGAAGCCAAGTTGACCCCTTTAGCTGAAAAACAAAATACATTTCCACATGAAATCATTCCTGCTCACCTTGGTCAACTAACTATGATGGGCGATCTAACTTTTTCTAACCCTTTTCTTTTTAAACACTTGTACCATGCGTGAGAACATTTTTATGCAGAAGCCTCTTATATCACATTTTTTTCAACATTTCAAGAACTCAAACTCTGCATCTCAGAAATAGCAATACATAATTTTTACAGATCCAGTCTTTGTGGTTTCTTCACTTCTCTGCCTGATCTTGTTCTCATGATGGCAGGTGTGCATTCCTGAGTCTGAGTTTCTGTGGAGGTTTCCTCAGACTGGACGTCCTGTGGAGTCTCCATTTGGCTCTCTGGAGAAGGCATAGGCACTAAATGGCTGCGATTCCTCCTCAGTGTTCCTTGTGGTCCACTGATGACATAAGACCGTGGAGTTTTGTGGACAGATGTCACTGTGCCCTGTGCTTTTGCATCTGTAATCCAAACAGAGTTTCCGGGTAACAGTTTATCCAAATCTCTCGTTCTGTGTCTTTTGTTGAAACATTCTGTTTGCCTCATCCGTCTCTCCTTTTCCACGTGACGAATTTGTTGCAGATTCGGCACGCATGGCTGCAAGGCCTAAGGAAGCATTGGCAGGGTGGTACGAAGCCTACGCCCCATGAGAAGCTGTGCTGGGCTGTAGCCATTTGCCAACGCTGTGGTTCTGTAGGCTAACAGTGCTCTGTATGGATCACTGGCTTTCTTGATAAGGTTTTTGACTGTTTGGACAGCTCTTTCTGCCTCACCGTTACTTTGGGGGTACCTGGGACTACTGGTCACGTGCTCAAAACAGTACTCCTTTGCAAAGTCTTCCATTTCCTGACTTGCGAACTGCGGGCCGTTATCCGTGATCAGTATCTCCGGTATTCCGTGACGTGCAAACATTGATTTTAAATGCACAATGACATTGGCAGAGCGAGTTGGGCTGAGCTGGGCAATCTCTATATACCTAGAGAAGTAGTCCACTAATAACAGGTAGTTTTTGTCTTGTAGCGTGAACAAATCAGCTCCCAACTTCTGCCATGGCCTTTCTGGTAAATCTGTGGGCATTAAAGGCTCTCTCACATTAACTCTTTCCTGTATGCACTGTCTACATTTGAGTACAACTTCACTGATCTGGTTGCTTAAACCTGGCCACCATACAGCCTGACGGGCGCGCTCTCTGCATTTAACCACCCCCTGGTGGCCCTCATGTATCTTGTCCAAAACTGCATTTCTCATGTTAGCAGGGATAACTAACCTCGTGCCTCTCAGTAGTAGTCCATTATGCACACTCAAAACGGCTCTCTCAGACCAGTAGTGCTTCACCGCTCCCTGTAGCTGGTTACGATCCGGCCAGCCTTCTGTGCAGTATTTCATGACTTGTGAACAGACGCTGTCGGACTGCAGTTGCTCTTGGAGATCTGCAAGATATTTGCTGCTTGTAGGGAGTCCCTCTAGCACAGAGTCAACATAAATATTAGTGTCCTCCATAAGATCTGTGTCTGTGTGAGTAACACTGTTTGTGAGCGGTAAGCGTGAGAGCGTGTCGGCAGTGGTGAGACTTTTGCCAGGGATGTGCTTTATAGTGTATGAGTACCTCATTAGGTGCATACGAAATCTCTGTATACGCAGTGGAAGCGCATCCAAAGCTTGTCCTCCCAGTAGACTCACTAGTGGCTTATGATCGGTTTCTAGTTCAAAGTGCAGACCCAGGATAAAGTCACTGAATCTTTCGCAGGCCCACGTGAGAGCCAGCGCTTCTTTTTCCAGCTGGGCGTAGCGCTGCTCTGTAGGTGTCAATGATCGGGAAGCGTAAGCAACTGGTGACCACACGTCTCTCTCTTTCTGTAGCATGACTGCCCCCAATCCGTATGAAGAGGCATCTGCAGATATTTTCTGTGGTTTGTTTGGGTCATAGAGCTGCAATACAGGAGCAGAGGACAGTTCTTGTTTGAGGTTACAAAACGCATTTTGTTGTTCATGCCCCCAGTACCACATGTTCTTTGTTGAAAGCAAGTCTCTCAATGGTTTGTCCTTTTCAGAAAGGTTCGGAATGAACTTCCCCAGCTGGTTCACCATTCCGAGAAAGCTCCTGAGCTCACTCACGTTGCTTGGCTCTTTCATGTCCTAACAGCTTGGGTTTTGTCTGGATCTGGCCTCATTCCTTCTGCTGAAACAATAAACCCAAGAAATTTGACCTTTCTTTTGCCAAACTCACATTTTGATATATTCAACGTAACGTCGGCTTTCTCCGCACGTTTCAAGACAGCGTGCAGTCTTGCATCGTGCTGCTCCTTGGTGGATCCCCAGACCAGGATATCGTCCATGTGACAGACGACTCCGTCAAGACCCGCTGTAACCTCTGTCACCAACATGTTTTGAAAATGTTCAGGTGCACTGGAAATACCAAATGGCAAACGGTTAAAGTGGTATCTGCCAAATGGCGTAATGAATGTGGTGAGAAAGGCCGACTCTTTAGACAGTGGTATTTGCCAAAATCCCATATTTGCATCGAGCTTTGAAACGTACTGAGCACCTGTGAGCATGCCTAGCGTTTGGTCCACAGACGGGAGGATGTATCTTTCGCGACACACTGACTCGTTTAAAGGTGTCATGTCCACACAGATACGCACCTTTTCTTTGTCCTTTTTGGGAGCTACAACCATGCCACAGCACCAATCTGTTGGCTGCTCCACGCGACTGATGACTCCCAACTTTTCCATCCTCTCGAGCTCTTCTTTCACTTTACCCATGAGCGGCAGTGGCACACGCCTTGGCACCTTGAGCGAAAAGGGCTTAGCATCAGGTTTCAGTTTAATTGTGTATGGCTTTTGAACAAGCCCAAGTCCATCGCATAACTTGGAGTACGCTTTTCTCACTGTCTCTTGGTCTATAGTGTCAATTCTGGCAATTAGTTTCAGTCTCACGGAAGCTGTTCTACTCAGTAGTGCCATGCGCAGATTTTTGACAACATAGATTTTCTCAGTGGCGCTCTTGTCACCGTATGTAATAGTCTCTGTCATAGACCCCAACACGGTTAGTGCAGTTCCACCCGGTCTGTAGAGTGTTTTTTGTGCCTTTTCCAACTGTTCATTTTTCTTCTTGAAGATTTCAAATGTTTGGTCAGAAACCGCTGTGACGTCCACTCCGGAATCTAACTTAAAAGTCACTTTATTTCCTCTCACATTTATGTCTGCCAGCCATGGATCCTCCCCTAGATCCACTTCACCCAGAAAAAGTCCGTCTGCATTGTCAGTGACCTCATTCACAGTTGGGTTGGACCTACAGACTCTAATATAGTGTCCACGTTTTTTACAGTTATGGCATTCCGCGTTTTTAGCTGGGCACTGTACTGCTGCATGTGCTGGTGCTTTGCCACAATTGGAACAAACTTTACTGTCTTGTTTTGTCTGCTGAGGCCTTGAGGACTTAATCTGTTTTTGTTCCTTGATTATGAACTTGTTTGGCTTGGCTTTTCTGATGTGTACCGCATCCACGGCTGTTCTGTTAACGCTAGTTTCACCTCTTAGGTCAGTTTGTTGTCGTTTTATTTCTTCAGATTGTCTTGCCATTGTTATAGCTTTAGCTAGGGTAAGATCTTTGTCAAGCTGCATTCTTTCTGACAGTGACGAATCTTTTAGACCCACTACAAGCCTGTCTCTCAAGAGGTCATCATGAAGTGCACCGTACTCACAGTTTTCTGCCAGTGCATAGAGTGCTGTTATGAACGAGTCTACTGGTTCTGCCGGCTGTTGCACTCGCTTGTTGAATTTTGCTCGTTCATAAATCACGTTCTTTCTGGGAACAAAATGTCTATCAAAGGCTGTTTTAACGGCATCGTACTGCTGGCGCTGCACACTCGTTAGCTCGAGCCCTCTTAGCACGTCGTCAGCCTCATCTCCCATGCAATAAACCAGCATATTTACTTGGTTCGCCTCAGATGAGTTATTCAGGTTACTTGCCAGTCTAAAACGCTCAAACCGTCTTATCCACTTTTCCCACTCTTGGGGTTTCGCAAAGTCGAAGGGCTCCGGTGGTTTAATGGTGAAGGTTGCCGCTGGAGTAGCCACCGCCATTACAGGATCAATTGGCGCAGCTGCAGCTCTTTGAACTTCGTCTGGCATAGCCGCTAGCCGGTTGCAAAGCTGACTTTTCTCACCTCAAAGCACACCAACTTCTGACACCATGTTGTGTTGGGTTCTTTTATAAATAAAGACTGCTGCTTTGGGTGAACACGGAGCCTCTTTTATTGACTGGCTGCAACACATTAACACACGAACTCCGCCATATTAATCTCCATCATGCTGTACTCCTGACAACATTCGGTCTGTGTCGCCCCCTAGTGGCTCCACATATGTAATACTTAGATTACACCACAGCTATTAGTGCTGAGTCATCTGCATAAAGCAGCTCCCTCACGCAGACCAGTTTTGTCGTTGAAGCAGCTCGGAGTCAAGCAGGGTTGAAGAGACTTCCATCTGATCGGGTTCGAATGTACACACCTTTAGTAGTCCTGCTGCCCACATATTCCAGCACTGCAGCAAGGTAGAGTGCAAACAAAGTTGGTGCCAACACACACCCCTGTTTGACTCCATGGCAAACTGAAAAAGGAGCACTCATGCCACCTCCAACAGAAACCACAGCAGACATATTGTCATGAAACTGTCTGACCATGTTTATAAACTTGCCAGGGCAACCATACACGTTGAGCACTTCCCACAGTGTGGTTTGGTCAACCGTGTTGAAAGCTTTTGAGAAATCGACAGATACCATGTACAGAGGTTTTTGCTGTTGGATAGCCTTCTCTTGTAGTTGACGGAGTGTAAATATCATGTCAGATGATTGTCATGAATTGGCCCTCCCTGAGGGCAAACAGGACGCCAAACACAGACTGTCAGTTTTGCAATTTATTAATAAAAAAATAACTCGATTCAAAACACAGACCAACAGAAAACACAGCTCAGAGGCTGGAGGGAAAAATGTCAAACATAAACAAGAACATGAGCAGAAACAGATAAATAACTACTTAACTTAACAAGACGTCCAGGGGCTGCTTAACGGGAGAGATTTGATGCCGCTGCGCCAGAGAAGTGGCGCCAACGGTTTAAATAGTCAACCCCTCTGATTACCAACACCTGCCTGGTCAAAGGAACAAAGACAGGAACACACACCAGATCAGGGTCGCCAGCAGCAGTGGAGCCCAGGGGAGTAACCCAAGTGCGGCTGAGGGCTGCACCTGGTTTCCCCAACCAAGAGCCAGGCAAGATTTCTCGGGGCTACATAAAGAAACTTGCCTGCACTCGAGCTCCGCCACCAGGACTCTGACAACTCCGCCGCAATGGTCCAGACCTCCGGCTGGATGGTTGACGGGATCTCCGATGGAGCAACTGATGCAAGTGCACCTCTGGACATGGCAGCTGCAGCAGGAGATCCTCTGTCCACTGACGCCACCTCCCATGCCACCGGGGCCAGGGGACAATCCTCTGTCGGCTCAAGCTCCGGAGCAAAGGTGGTGTTCCCCTCCCATCCAGAACATGGCTGTAAGGCTGGGGCTGGACTCTCCAAAGCTGCAGGCTTCTCCACCACATGCCATCTCCCTCCCAAGACCGGCGGTCCCTCTGGGGATGTAGAAGGAGGAGCGGGAGAAATGGGAGAGGAAAGAGTTACAGCAGCTGATGGTGAAAGCTCAGCCAAGCCGGGCTGCTGCAGCTGATCTTCCTCACCGGGAATAAGGCAAGGATTTTCATCATAGGGTGTTAAAAAATAGAAAGATACTAACCTTGACTCCCGGGGCTTGGTGATGGCTGCTGTCATGCCAGACGGCATCTTCCCGGGGGCTGCAAAGGTCATCTGGTCCAGTGGGCGGAGAACCAAAGTCGGGGAATCCTCCGCCATAAGCTCAGGCACTGTCTGAGCTGGTGGTGCTCTCTCCAGTTGTGGCAGCAACTCAGGGAGGAGCCACGGCTTGTAATCTGCGATGACCACCATCGCTGCTGCAACCACCCATTGGCGTTCCTCCAGCTGCTCCTCCGCGCTGGGTCCATCAAGAGACATGAAGGCTATGTATCCAGTGCAGCCGGCTCTGGGATTCTGCTCAACAGAGGAAGGCGGGACTGCAGCTGGGAAGTGGTCCTGAGCTCGGGTCTTCCGTCCCGGGAGCGTTTCTTTTGTGGCACAGGTTCTGGTGGCTGAGAGGCTCTCCCCAGCCTGCGAAGACGGTGTTGTGCATGATAAACAGAGGTGAGGAGGTCTGAGTCCCGGGACACTCCACAAGTGGGGGAGCCCCTCAATCACCTGTGCTGCGCAGTCCCAAACCTGGAGCTTCTTCTTGGGAGTTTGTGTTAGAAAAACGTCTGATATGATGTCCTGCAGCAATTCAGCTGCCCAACTCTCCTCCTTGTCTAGCCCAAACCTTTTGTAGTCCAGAAACACTGCCATGCAAGCAGAAAAAAACAAACTCTAAAGAAAAAATACAGGAGGGAAACAAAAAATGAAACACACAGTTCGCTGGCATCCGAATGGCAGCGGCGTACTGTCATGAATTGGCCCTTCCCAAGAGCAAACAGGACGCCAAACGCAGACTGTGAGTTTTGCAATTTATTAACAAAAAAATAACTCAAGATACAAAACACGGACCAACAGAAAACATAGCTCAGAGGCTGGAGTGAAAAGTGTCAAACATCAACAAGAACATGAGCAGAAAGAGATAAATAACTACTTAACAAGACGTCCAGGGGTTGCCTGAAGGGAGAGATTTGATGCCACTGCGCCAGAGAAGTGGCGCAAATGGTTTAAATAGTCAACACACCTGATTACCAACACCTGTGGGGTCATAAGTGGCGATCATTGCAGGTAGCCCTGACAGCCCACGAACAGAATCTGACAGCTGGAAGTGACATGTGAGCTGTCACAGCGGGCGCAATGATCAAAACAATAAACCAAAAAGGCAATACAGAAATGAGTCATAAACTAATCAAAACCAAATACAACAAACAGGGTGAACAGAAGAAATAAACAATCAGAAAAAGACAAAACTAGTCAGACAACTAGGCACGGCCCACCGCCCATGCACTGGATCATAACAATGCTGACCTTCCATCCCTGAAACCACATTGGCTTTCAGGGAGAACACTTTCTTACACTTGTTTCAGTCTGTTTAAAAGAACCTTTGCTAACATGTTTCCTGCTACTGATAGAAGGGAGATCCCGCGATAATTGCTGCAGTCACTCCTTTCACCCTTCTTCTTGTAGATGGTGACTATTAGAGTGTCCTTGAAGTCTTGAGGCACTTGTTCCTGGGCCCAGCAGAGATTGTACAAATGAAGCAGGTGGTCTACAACTTGTTGACCTCCATGCTTCAAGACATCTGAGAGGATGCCGTCTGGGCCTGGAGACTTGCCAGTTCGTGTTTACTTCAGAGCCTTTTTCACTTCATTTGAAGTCATTGGCTCAGCAAGTTCATGCCTAGTTGGGTGAACTACCAGTGGGGAAGTAGCATCTCTTCTACCTGAGCCTTGTTGGTTTAATAGCTTGTAAAAGTGTTCCCTCCATTGGTCTGTTATATCTGTCAAGTCCGTTAGGAGGCAGCGCCCATCTGCTGATTTCACAGGGGTAAGAGTGTTTGTTTGCGGACCATACACAGACTTGAGAGCTGAGAACAAGCCATGGGAGTTGCCAGCATCTGCAAATGCTTGCAGTTCATTGGCCTTCTTGTCCCACGAGGCGTTCTTCATTTTCCTTACTTCCTGTTGGAGGTTTGACTTTGCGTTGGTCAGCAGCTGCTTGCTCCTTTCAGAGTTGTCACACAGATATCGATTGTGTGCTTTCTGCTTTTCCACAAGGAGGGGTTGGATTTCAACCTGATTCTCACTAAACCAGTCTGGTGTCTTTCGTTTGGGGTGACCAAGAACTTCTGTCGCGCTTCTCAGGATGGTGTCCTTCAGAGCATTCCATGAAGAGTCCACATCCCCTAATGGTGTCGCACGCAACTCCTCCAGAGGTATATGTAGAGAGTGGCTTAAGGCATCACGGAAATGAACCAAATTCAGCTTTTTCACATCCAGCTTTTTTGGGGTGGCAGCAGGTGCCTTTCTTCTAGGAGTCTGCAACTGGAGCTCTACTTTTGCTCTTATCATGTAGTGATCAGTATCACATTCTGCACCCCTCATAGCTCTCGTGACAAACACTTCCTTCAGATGTTATTTTCTAACAAGTATGTAGTCAAGCAGATGGAAATGTTTAGACCTAGGATGCATCCAGGAGTAAAAATGGTGGTCAGGTTGGTTGAAATATGTGTTGGTGATGCACAAGTCCCACTGAGCACAGAAATTGAGCAGGAGAACACCATTGGAGTTAACTCCACCTTTGCCAAACTTTCCGACCACGCCAATGTACGTTTTATGGTCGCTTCCCACTCTTGCATTAAAATCCCCCAGTATGAGTAACCTGTCTGCTTTAGGAACAGCACCCACAGCTTTACTAAGCTCCTCATAAAAAGCTTGTTTGTCTTGCTCAGAGTAGGTCATGGTTGGTGCATAGACACAGATTAGGGTGAGAAAATTCTTATTGGCCAGGGGCACACACAAAGTCATCAACCTTTCTGACAATTCTTTGGACAGTGAGGGCAGCTTGACAACAAGTCTGTTGGAAATTGCAAGTGCAACGCCAGCCTCCTTTCTCGCTTCATTTTTTCCAAGCCAGAAGATGGTATGAGTCTCCTCTTGCACTTGACCCTGGCCCTCGATTTTTGTCTCCTGCAGTGCTCCTATATTGATCTTGTATCTGTGCAGTTCCTTGCAGATCAGGGTGGAACGTCTCTCAGGTCTTGAATCATTGTCCAGCATGGTACGGACGTTCCAAGTCCCAATGGACAGCTTCATGTTCTTCTTACCGCTACAGATGGAGACCCATTGGCCGCAGTGTGTCAACCAGGGTTAGTGCAGAGCAAGCTTTGTTTACCCTGTGGTGACCCACCACAATCTACATGGACATTCAATCCTCACACTCAGCTTGCCTGCACTAAGCAAAGGACAGTTTGCATACAGACAGAGAGCCCCTAGGAGACAATCAGAACAATGGACTATTGTTATACATCCCCGGATTAAGGAGAGGACGTCCAGGCGCCAGTTGGTCACGCGAATGAAATGTATTGACAGATATGTATATCAATATGCAAATGTGCCATGCATTCTCTCTGTTGGTATAACATGTATAGAAGAGCTTGCTCTAGATGCCTCAACAGCATAGCGCAACACAACACAGCACACACAACACAACACAGCGCTACAGTGTGTCTTGTGATGTTGGAGGAAAATAAAACTCTGCAACCTCACAGCTCGTCGTACCTCACCTGAACTTATTTGTTCCTCCACACTGGTGACCCTTGACGCAGAATGGAACATGAGCGGGAAGCCCCAGCACGCATCATGGTGCGTCTCTTGCCTGATGTGATCCCTCCACACTGGTGACCTGATGAGAGAGAATGACCGTCTGCTCCCTCTCTCCGCGCTGTGCACAGCAGAGGACCAGAGAACGCCTGCAACCTCTTCATCCTCACTGGAGCATGCGCCCCAGAGCGGGCAGCGTTTGGACCCACACAAACTATGAACCGCAACACGAGCAAAATGAAGGAAGCAGCCTGAACGGGGAAATCATCAACGCCGACTGCGTTGATTTCCACCAAGCTCCCCGACCCTGACTCAGCTCACGACAAGCAGACGTGCAGCCCGCACACAGGACTTTGTATGGGTTTCTCAGCCATGGCGCACAAGGGGAATTTGGCCGCTCACCTTCCCCACATCCTTGCTGGACCGAGCCGCGAGAGAAGTCAGAGGCTTAATTTTTTAGCACAGCCGCTGTGGATCACCGCCAGGTTTAATGGGAAATTCCCTCATCATTGCGGATCCACACGCAATTTTTGAGCGGCCCAGACACCTTTGACATCCCGGGCCAGCACTCACTTACTCCCACCCCCTCCCCCCCTCCTCCACAGCGCTTTTCCGCACCGCACTCCCTAAAGCCGGCCGATCGCCGTCTTGTTCCATTACGCACGAAACGCACCGGCCGTGCGCCCACGATCCACGGCCGTTCAACATGCTGGAACCCGGAGTGGAGCACACGTTTTTTTTCCCACCCCTCCCCCATCCCCCTCACGGACTGACATGCCCTCCGACAGTTATACTGGAGCTGGAGCCAAACGACGGGGGGGGGGGGGGGTCACAACCCCTGCTGAGTGTTCTGGGGCGGAGCCCTGTGGTGACCCACCACAATCTACATGGACATTCAATCCTCACACTCAGCTAGCCTGCACTAAGCAGAGGACAATTTGCATATGGACAGAGAGCCCCTAGGAAACAATCAGAACAATGACTATTGTTATACATCCCCGGATTAAGGAGAGGATGTCCGGGCGCCAGTTGGTCACACGAATGATATGTATTGACTGATATGTATATCAATATGCAAATGTGCCATGCATTCTCTCTGTTGGTATAACATGTATAGAAGAGCTTGCTCTAGATGCCTCAACAGCACAGCGCAACACAACACAGCACACACAGCACAACACAGTGCACAGAGCTACAGTGTGTCTCATGATGTCGGAGGAAAATAAAACTCTGCAACCTCACAGCTCGTCGTACCTCACCTGAACTTATTTGTTCCTCCACAACCCCACCTTTTATAGGGGCTCCCCTGGATTGGGGGAGGCAGTGTTATCCCTGAACTTGAGATAGCACTGAAAGTCAACAAAAGTTGACAACTGATAAACAGTTTTCAAATAGAAAACACACACAGAGAATGGCTGAAACTTGTGGACAGCAGACCAGACAGAGAGGGAGACTGTTGCAGCTGCTGGGGTAAGTAAAATATAATTTTTTTTAAAATATTTGTATCTTAAAATAATAATTCAGCCAGCATGATGAGGTTTTCTTTTACAAACTATGGATACAGTAGTTAACTAGTTTGGGCTGCACGGTGGCGCAGTGGTTAGCACTGCGGCAGCACAGTTTACCCTCGGCCGGGTGATCGCGGGGATCATGAGATCGTGGGTTCGATCCCTGCCCCCGGCCAACAGTGATCTGTGTGGAGTTTGCATGTTCTCCCCGTGTATGCGTGGGTTTACCCCGGGATTTCTCCGGTTTCCTCCCACATGCCAAAAACATGCAGGTTAGGTTAATTGGAGACTCTAAAGTGGCCCTTGGTGTGAATGTGTGTGTGAATGGTTAAAAGGGATGGCACCGTATTGTGGCTGCTTCATCCATCCAGGTGGTGGATGACCCTTAATTTCTGTAAAGCGTCTTTGAGTGTCTATGATAAAGCGCTATATAAATCTGATGTATTGATTGATTGATTGATTAACTGTTGATTAAGAGGTGTAAATAAATGCAGAATAAGGGTATTTTTTATGAGATTAGAATATAATGAAAATGTTGTATGTGCTTTTAATCGAGACTTCAGGACTTCATGACAGAGGCAGCTGCCTTCAAATAACGTTTGTATTGAATGACATTTAATTTTGGACTTCTTGCACTTGAGATTTGAAGATGATAAGGATAATAATAATCACAATAAAATAAAATGGCAGAATTAATTAAGGCTGCCATAAAATGAGCCATTTTTACTCAATAGAACTAAACTGAAATGAACAAATCTTCCGAGAAAATGAATTGAAACTTTTTTCAAAAATTGAAAGTTAATTTGTAATTAAAATATAAACTACAAAAAATAAAAGAAACTAAATTACCGTGGTGTGGGCATTTAAAAATATGATTATTGATTCTACCTTGAAATCTATTCTCCTTTTCATATCCCCTTAAGATCTGTTCTGAAGGGAAGAGGTTGTCAGTGGAGGAACCATCCCGGCTTTGTTGTGGATTTCAGCACAGAAGAAGACCTCAAGTTCAACGATCTTAGTTTTCAAATTCAAGATTCAAAAAGGTGCTGCCATAATTTGCTCCATACTTTAACATGCATTCAGTGCAATTTAGTTGTTGTAATGGCTAATTAGTTTATGTATCTTTTTTATTTACTAAGTTCTCAGTAAGAATTCAATGTTGGTCATTTTTTGACAGTTTTACTGAACATTTAATTCTAAATAAATCACTGTTTAACATGAAATTGTTGGCAATACTGTGCTTTTCTTGTGATGTTACATAGAATAGCATTGCTGTAAACTATGGTAAAAGCAGCTGCTTTAAAATCTATGCTTCGTCATGTAACATTCAGTCAAAAAAAAAAAAACATCTAAAAAATGTTTCAACTTTTATCGCAATTTTGTGGAAAAGAACCCACAAATTCAGACTTTCTGGGCCACAACAATCAACAGCCCAAAAAATGCTGGAGGAACTGAAATACAGTGAGATTATGGTTACACGCTTTATGCATTGAAATTGTTTACTTACTCTGGGTTGTTAACTTGACACTACACACCCTCTCTTTGCAGTAAAGAAAGCACTTCTTAGCACTTTGTGAAATCATTAGTTAAATAATAAAAAAGTGCATTATTGTAAGTGATTTTGGGTCAGTTCTTTATGTGATAATTTATGTATTAAAGTTTGAGTATTCCTTCTACAATTTGCCACATTAGGTCTAAGATGTCTTTTTGTTTGTTTGTTTGTTTTTTCTGGCAAGTAAAATAGCTATTAAAAGGTAATTTCCCTGATTGAATCGGGATCGGATCTAATTTGAATTGATTCTGGTAATTAGCGATGATTCCCAGCCAAAAGGCGAAAGTAACATTAACATTTCCAAATTATTTTGTGCGGTAAATTTCAGACATATACTACATGACATAAAGAAAATAGCTTGTGAGTTCAACCAATTCTTTGTAAATGTTGGTGCTACTCTGGCAATGAATATTCCAGACACAATAGATAATAATGCAGGTGAAAACATACTGGATAACGGAAACAGTATCTTTCTGGAAAAGGTTGAAAAGAAAGAAATATTGCACATTGTAAAAAATTGTGTGAGTAAAAAATCAAATGATTGTGATGATATGGACATGCACGGTGGCGCAGTGGTTAGCACTGCGGCAGCACAGTTTACCCTTGGCCGGGGGATTGTGGGGATCGTGGGATCGTGGGTTCGATCCCAGCCCCCGACCAACAGTGATCTGTGTGGAGTTTGCATGTTCTCCCCGTGTTGCGTGGGTTTACGCCGGGATTTCTCCGGTTTCCTCCCACATGCCAAAAACATGCATGTTAGGTTAATTGGCTGTTCTAAATTGTCCCTAGATATCTGTTTCCTATAGGCCCTTAGAATAGAGGGTTAGTATTAATGAAAGCGCTTTGAGTGGTCTTTGTGACTAGAAAAGCGCTATATAAGTGCAGGTTAGTTAGATATTAATAAAGAGTATCATAGAATATATTACTGAGCCTTTTACATACATCTGTTATCTACTGTATCATTTTCAACAGGAGTATTTACTGAAAAGATGAAAATAGCAAAAGTAACTCCACTAAATAAAAATGGAAACAAACATGGTTTTGCCAATTACAGACCAGTTTCCTTGCTGTCACAATTTTGTGGAGGAATTTTGGCCCACTCCTCGTTGCAGAATTGTTGTAATTCAGTCACATTGGAGGGTATGATGGTATGATGTTCCTTTTCTGAAATGCTGTGTTATGTTTATGCCAGATGTAATGGGACACACACCTTCCAGAAAGTTCAACTTTTGTCTCGTCAGTCCACAGAGTATTTTCCCAAAAGTCTAGGGGATCATCAAGATGTTTTCTTGCAAAACAGACAAGCCTTTATGTTCGTTTTGCTCAGCAGTGTTTTTCGTCTTGGAACTCTGCCATGCAGGCCATTTTTGCCCAGTCTCTTTCTTATGGTGGAGTCATGAACACTGACCTTAACTGAGGCAAGTGAGGCCTGCAGTTCTTAGGATGTTGTTGTTGGGTCTTTTGTGACCTCTTGGATGAGTCATCGCTGCGTTCTTGGAGTAATTTTGGTCGACCAGCCACTCCTGGGAAGGTTCACCACTGTTCCATGTTTTCGCCATTTGTGGATAATGGCTCTTACTGTGGTTCGCTGGAGTCCCAAAGCTTTAGAAATGGCTTTATAACCTTTTCCAGACTGACAGATCTCAATTACTTTGTTTCTCATTTGTTCCTGAATTTCTTTGGATCGCAGCATGATGTCTAGCTTTTGAGGATCTTTTGATCTACTTCACTTTGTCAGGCAGGTCCTATTTAAGTGATTTCTTGATTGATTTGGTAACAGACCCAAAAGCAGGCAGCAAAGAGACTCAAATTTGTGAAACAATAAACTTTATTACAACTATAGTGATGATAATTTGGACGTGGAGAATTTGGCAAAACTGGAGGGCAGAGAGAAGGGACAAGGGATAAGTACAAGCTCTCACAGTTTGATAATGCTACTCTGTGTCTGCTTTCTTACAGGCTGAGGAGTTCAATCCCATGGGGAGCAGGATGGCAGCAGACCCTCAATGTGGAAGTGCAATTCTCAGGGTGAGTATTTACAATGCAGTGTGCCGGTGCTGGGAGAGGAGGGAAAAAGGGGTTTTATGTGCACATAGTAAATCAACTTAGAGGGCTTGGCAGCTGTGGGGAAGATCCAGTGTTGGGGATTCTGCCAGGCAAGAATCAAATCCATCAGCCACATTTCCTGGGAAGTAATGACAGGGAGGCGATTGAGAAAGTAATTGTCCTTAGGTGTCCACAGGTTTTGAGGAGGGGCAGGTCGACTGGTTGCAAGCTGCACAGTGGGGGATGAGCGTTTTGAGTGCATGGAAGAAATCTGAAGTGCTCCTGAAGCTCTGGAGGACAGTGGCCCAATTTAAAGGGTGTGCTGATTGCCCACACATGGTAGGTGCAGCTGCGGGGAATAAGTGGGTTAAATCAGGGAGAGAGCAAAAAATGTGCACCACTACAGTACCCTACCCTCAAGGGGTGCCTCATGGCACCCGAGGCTTGTCTTGATTCCTTTGGTAGAAATCGTGGTTGAGTTATTTATCCAGAATGAATGACCTGGAGACCCACATCTGCTCCTCAGGTCCCTAACCTTTCCAGTTGACCAAGAACTGGATGCCTCGTCCACGGCGATGAGCATCGATGATGCGGTTGACTGTGTAGGTCAGCCCTCCATCAACCATTTGACATAATTACTAGCCCAGGGAACATGCACGCAGGCTCAGGTGAGATTCAAAAGCTTTATTCAACAACAAAGGAGTGTATGAGTGCGTGTGTGCAGAATGTAGATGGTCTGTGGGTGAACGAGGAGTGTCGGGGGCAGAATGGCATGCCGTGCAGCCAGGCAACCCTATGGGAAGAGCAGAGACAGAGGTATGAGATCACCTTCACCATGCGGGGGAGATATACTGAAAGTTGCTTACTTGCAGGTGGAACGGTGGCTGGCGTTGGCGAAGGATTTCTTGTCTGGGAGACAGCGCCCTGCTGCGCACACGACGAGGAGTGGAGGAGAGGGGAGAGGAGATGGTGAAGACGGAAGGAATCCGCCGCCAGGGAATCCACCTGTGCACAGGGGAGAGACTGGAAGACAGGTGAGGTGAGATACAGCTTACGTGCTGATGACAGGAACTGCAGATCGGGAAGGAACGATCCTGCGGAGAGATTGAGAGCATAGATACACAGATGGCTCCAGACCAAAGTTCTGGGCCGAGTGGGTTAAATAGCCCGTTACTGACGAGGCACAGGTGTGCGCGCAGCTGAGGTAGATGACTGGGAGCGGCGAGTTGTGACACCATTCTTGGAGGAGGAGGAGGCAGCTTGGCTGGGGGGTAGAGAGGACTAGTGACAAAAGGCCTGACCTGGGAAATGTGAAAGGTGGGACAAATACGGAGAGTAGGGGGGAGACTGAAGCGAACAGCAGAGGGGTTAATGATTTGTTTAATGGGAAAAGGACCAATAAACTGGGAAGACAGTTTTTTAGATTCCATCTTGAGTTGAATGGTTTTGGTGGAAAACCATACCTACTGACCCACCTTGTAAGAGGGAGTCGCACTCTTCCGCTGTTTAGCCCACCTTGAGTTCTGTTCTGCTGTGTGAAGGAGCACTGCCCTGGTCTCCTTCCAGATGCGGTGACACCTCTTTATGTGGTGTTCAGTGGAGGGCACAGCAATCTCCTCCTCTGAGATGGAAAGCAGCAGGGGGTGGGGGGCGTACCTGAGGGAGGCCTCAAAAGGGGAGACCCTAGTCGGTGCAGAGGTGGCCGAATTGTGGGCGTACTCAACCCAAGGGAGATGACGGCTCCATGGTGAAGGATTGGAGGAGGTAATGCACTGCAGGGAGGCTTCCAGTTCCTAGTTGTCCCTCTCGCGTTGTCCATTGCTCTGTGGGTGGTACCTGGATGTGAGGCTGACCGCGGCCCCAATGGCCTTGCAGAAGGACCGCCAGACTAGTGAAGAGAATTGGGGACCACAATCAGATACAATATCAACAGAGATGCCATGGAGCCTTACTTCATGTAATACCAGGGGTTCAGCTGTCTCACTTGCCGATGGTAGTTTGGGAAGAGGGACAAAGTTTGCAGCCTTAGAAAACCTGTCTACCACGGGATGACAGTAGTAGAGATGGCAGTGGACAATTTAACAAGATTGTTTAACACAATCTTGGAAAGTAGGAGGGTGCCTGAGGAGTGGAGAAGAAGTGTTTTGGTACCAATTTTCAAGAACAAAGGTAATACTCAGAGCTGTAGTAACTACAGAGGCATAAAGTTGATTAGCCACACTATGAAGATATGGTAAAGAGTCTTTGAAGCCAGGTTATGAGGATAGGTAACAATCAGTGAGCAGCAGTACGGTTTCATGCCAAGAATGAGTACTACAGATGCAATGTTTGCTCTAAGATTGTTGATGAAGAACTATGGAGAAGGTCAGAAGGAGTTGCACTGCATCTTTATGGATCTAGACAAAGAATATAATAGGATGCCAAGAGAGGAAGTGTGGTACTGTATGAGAAAGTCAGGAGTGGCAGAGAAATATGTAAGGGTGGTGTAGGACATGTATGAAGACAGCGAGATGGTGGTGAGGTGTGCTGTAGGAGTGACAGATGAATTCAAAGTGGGGGTGGGATTACATCAGGGATCAATTCTGAGCCCCTTCTTGTTTGCCATGGTGATGGACAGGCTTACAGATGAGGTCAAGCAGGAGTCTCCGTGAATCATGATGTTTGCAGATGTCATTGTGAACTGCAGTGAGAGTAAGGAGCAGGTGGAAGAGAGCCTGGAGAGGTGGAGGTATGCTCTGGAGAGAAGAGGAATGAAGGTCAGTAGAAGCAAGACAGAATACATGAGTGTGAATGACAGGGAGGCAGGTGCAACGGTGAAGATGGAAGGAGTAGAGGTAGTGAAAGTAGATGAGTTTAAATACCTGGGGTCAACCATCCAAAGCAATGGAAAATGCACAAGAGAGGTGAAGAAGAGAGTTCAGACAGGGTGGAGTGGGTGGAGATGAGTGTCAGGGGTGATTTGTGACAGAAAGATAGCAGCTAGAGTGAAAGGGAAGATTTACAAGATGGTAGTGAGACCTGCTATGATGTATGGTTTGGAGACGGTGGTGCTGAGAGAAAAAGGAGGCAGAGCTGGCAGAGTTGAAGATGCTAAGATTCTCACTGGGAGTGACTAGAAGGGACAGGATTAGAAATGAGTATATCAGAGGGACATCTCAGGTTGAGCGGTTTGGAGACAAAGTAAGAGAGCCAAGGCTGAGATGGTTTGGACATGTGCAGAGGAGGGATAGTGGATATGTTGGACAAAGGATGTTGAAGATGGAGTTGCCAGGCAGGAGGAAAAGAGGAAGACCACAGAGAAGATTCATGGATGTAGTGAAGGAGGACATGGAGAGGGTTGGTGTTACTGACGAAGATGTAAGGGATAGAATAGAATAAAATACAATACAATACAATACAATTGGCTTTATTGTCATTGTACAGTTGTACAGCACAAGAAAATCGTGGGTGCTCCACCAAGCTACTGCACAATAAAGTAAGCGAGAAGAATTTCAAATAAAACAGTTACAGAACACACGATTAACCATACGACTGAGGTAAAGGTAAAAGTAAAATAACAAATAGCCCATTGGTATATACACAGGTACGGTAGTGGCTTCACGGGTGGCACTATGTATATAAGAGTGCGGAGTGCAGAACACATAATAGAATAAAATGGCCCAAGGATTATGGAAAATATGTACAGTAGTGATTTCATGGCTGGGCCAATATACACAATGACAGGTGAGTTATAGTAATAATTAAAAGGTCCTCAGTTCTTCACATGTGAGTGTTCAGAGGGAGGAGGGGTGGGGCCTCCGACTGCTTACAGTTCGGATGGCCGAGGGGAAGAAACTGTTTGTCAATCTGGAGTTGTGGGACCTGATTGATATGACCTGTTGTCCAGAGGGAAGCAGGTCAAACTCCATCCTCTACAATCTCTTCACCCATGACTGTGTCGCCCCCCACAAGGACAATGTCATCTTAAAGTCTGCGGATGACACAGCAGTGATAGGACACATCACTGGTGGTGATGAAGCATTCTACAGGAGGGAGGTGGCCAGCCTGGTGTCATGGTGTGAGGACAACAACTTCACCCTCAACACAGACAAAACAAAGGAGCTGATAGTGGACATGAGGAAGCGCAGGAGACCTCATCGGCCGCTGTTCATCCAGGAGTTTGAGGTGGAAAGGGTGAGCAGCTTTAAATAGCTGGGCATCCACATCAGCGAGGACCTTATGTGGGCACTTAACATCACAGAGCTGGTTAAGAGCGCTCAACAATGGCTGTACTTTCTGAGGAGGCTGAGGAAGTTTGGCATGTCCCCCAAGATCCTCAACAACTTCTCCAGCTGCATCATCAAGAGCATCTTGACCAACTGCATCACTACGTGGTATGGCAGCACTACTGCTTTGGACCACAAACACCTGCAGAGAGTTGTGAAGACATTGGAGAAGATCATCAGAACTACACTCCCCTCTCTGCAGAGCATTTATATCATCGCAGAGTCCAAAGGAGAGCTGCCTCCATCCTCCAGGAGCCCACCCACCCCCAGCACAGAATGTTCACACTTCTACCCTCAGGCCGGAGGTACAGAAGTGTGAAATGCAGGACATCCAGACTAAAAAAAATCCTACTTTCCCCACTGCCATCAGACTCCTGAATAAATAAAACTCCGGACACAGCTCTACAAATAGGAATTCACACACTGGATGCTTAATTTGCACATTGCTCATTTGCACACTGTACATAGTCTCACCCCGCCTCATGTCCATATCATCTCTGCTGCTAAATTATCATTGTACAGTCTACTGGGTATTATCAGGGCACACGCTTTACACAGAGAAATTCTCACACTGGGTGCTATGTACCCATTGTGAATCACTGGGTGATTCACAATGGGTACATTGTTCATTTGCACATTGTACATAGTCTCATGGCATCTCAGGTTCATATCATCTCTGATATTAAATTATCATTGTACAGTCTATTGGGTATTATCAGGGGTGAGTCATACTCATTGAGTGAATTTTTACTTACTCAGGGTTATGTTATAGTCATCCAGTGAATTTTCATTTTTCTTGTTTCCTCTAGTTTTAACTGCTTTAACTGTCCTAATTGCTTTTAATGTGTATTTATTAGTATTTATTAGCATTAGTATTAAGGTGTGTTTATTACCTTTATTAGTATTGATGTGTATTTATTACCTTGGCATTCGTTTGGAGAGCAAAGTAAGAATTTCATTGCTCAGGAAATGTTGCATTTCTTAACTGTGCACATGATAATAAAGCCTTTTAATCTTGAAACAGGGGGTGGGTGGGATGTGAGGGGTCTCCTCTGATGGCCTTGATCCTTCTGAGATAGGAGGCTCTGGAGATGTCTTCCAGGGGGGCAGAGGGCTGCCGATAATTTTTTGGGTGGTGTTGATGGCCCTCTGGACAGCCTTCCTGTTCTCAGCCATGGAGCCGGCTTACCACACACCCAAACAGTAGGTGAGCACGCTGTCCACTGAGCAGCGATAGAAGGCCAGCAGCAGCTTCTGGTCCAGGTTGTTCTTCCTCAGGACACGGAGGAAGTGCAGCCACTGCTGGGCTTTCTTCACCAGGGCCTTGGTGTTGACAGTCCAGGAGAGGTCAGAGGAGATGTGGATTCCCAGGAACCTGAAGGCGGGGATGTTTTCCTCATGGTCGCCATTTTTGAGGAGGGTGGTGGTGGTCCTGTCTGTTCTTCCTGAAGTCCAGAATGAGTTCTTTGGTTTTTTTGGACATTCAGTTTCAGGTTGTTTGCTTGGCACCACAGCAGCAGATTCTTTACTTCCACCCTGTATGCCTTCTCATCGTCATTGGTGATGAGCCCAACCAAGGTGGTGTTGTCCGCATATTGCACGATGACAGTGGTTAGGTGGGTTGAAATACAGTCAAAGGTGTACAGGAAGTACAGCAGAGGGCTTAGCATGCAGCCTTGGGTGGAGCCGGTGCTGAGGGACAGTGTGGAGGAGTAGTGGGGGCCAAGTCTGACTGTTTGTGGGCGATTGGTGAGAAAGTTCTTTTTCCAGGAGCAGGTGGCGGGGGGGGGGGATCTGGAGGAGGTGCAGTTTGTTGATCAGGATGTCCAGGATGATGGTGTTAAAAGCTGAGCTGTAGTCCACGAAGAGCATCCTCACATAGCTCATTGGGTTCTCCAGGTGGCTCAACACTCTGTGGCGAATGGAGGCGATGGCGTCTTCCGTAGACCAGTTCTCCCTGTAGGCGAACTGATGGGGGTCGAAGGAGGGGGGAAGACAGTCCCTGATGTGCTGGGACACCAGTCGCTCTAAACATTTCATGACTACAGACATGAGTGCTATGGGTCTGTAGTCATTCAGCCTGTCAATTGTGGCCTTTTTGGGGCTGGGGATGATGGTGGAGGCTTTGAGGCAAGAGGGGACGGTAGTGTGCGTCAGGGAGAGGTTGAACAACTTGGTGAGGATCCCTGCCAGCTGGTCTGCACATGCTTTGACCACTGCTGCTGGGATGCCGTCTGGACCAGCAGCTCTAAGGGGGTTCACTGCTCTCAGTTGCCTCCTCACCTTGTGCACCTGTAGAAAGAGGGGGAAGAGAGGGGGGAGCGGGTTGGATTTGGGGGGAGGTGTCTTCAAACCAGGCAAAGAAGCTGTGAGGTGGGTGAGATGAAGGCAGATGATCCGCTGTGGCGACCCCTAAAGGGAGCAGCCGAAAGAAGAAGACTTTTTTATTTATTGACATTTTGGCAGGCACGATACTTAAGATAACTGCACCAAAGTAAACTAACAGCTCATTTATATCTGTAGATGACAGTGATGGGAAATTTTCTCACTTTCAGACTGATATGTTTTTTATGCTATTGCTATTTTCCTCTGGCTCAAGAAATATTTATTTTATTAATATTCACTTTGTATTCATTTGATATGATTCAGAAAAAAAACCCTCACATTTATGAGCATCAAGTCTAAAATGCACATTAAAAAAACATTTATAACAGCACTGCAAAATTATGAGAGGAAAAGGGTGCATAAAATTAATGACAGATGAATTTGTATAATTGATTTTTTTTCAGTATGTAATTTGAAATGTATAAAAAAGAGATGGTCCTTTTTATGTGGTTATTACATGTATACTTGAGAATTTACAGAAAAAAAAAATATATATACAGTGTGTGTGTATATATACTGTATATATACATACAGTGTGTGTGTATATATATACATACAGTGTGTGTATATACAGTATATCTTTATATATATATATATATCTTATATCATACCCTGATGTAAGATTACTTATATTGGGATATGAAATTTTGGTCACAGCCCTATTCTACTGTGCTACTTTACAAAGTATTCAACATCAATTTAACATCAAGGAGAGAATAATTAGTCTAAAGTTGGGTACTCATGTCTGTATGAGTCAATCTTTAACAATAAACCTACTATCTTATGGTAGGCCTTTCAAGCCCACAGGGACCTGCTTGATTGATTTTGAGTGTTACATTAGTCAAGGGAACAAACAATATTTCTCTGAATGTAAGCGACATTTTCAACCTAGAGTTATGTTGACAATGAACTCAGATTTTGTCTCTCCCCCAGGGTGAACCTCAGAGAACAGAATGACACATTAGCTGCTCTCTCATCTCCACACCTGCATTTTCACTTGAGGCAAATTGTGTCTATTGGTGCATGTCTTTAAGCCATTTCTGCATACATTTAAATGAGAAAGCACTTTTGTGGGTGGGGAAGTTGGGGGGGGACGGTAGGTACAGAGGTGGGTGAGTCCTTTTGTGGCTTGCTGAGAATCTCATCAAATACAACAGAAAAACATATTAGGCTGTTTGCATCACCGGTGCTGCTGTGCAGATGAGTGGTAGCATGGACATACAGCATGAGTACAAATGAAAAACCACTCATGTTTTATGTGCCGGAACCCGCCTTTGAAACTGGAGAAAAGAAAAATAAAATCAGTGGTTTGATTTATTTGACATCTGAACATTTAATTTCAAAAGATGTTGTGCAAGCCCTTTGCCTGGCATGGTTTTCCTGTGATTTCTCAGCATGTTTTAAAATGGACACAAGTCTTGTCAGTGATGCACCGGTCTCCATTTGCCAGCAGAATAAGCACAGGTAGAAGAGAGATGTCTAATATTAGCCTGGGAAGGATCTCGTCTCCCGATGACAGAAGGACGAATGAACTTCTCCTCGGTCCTTGACACCTTATTTAAATGTTGAAGAGGAGCATCACAAAACATTAGCCTTCAACTATTTCCCTGCTATGCTCCATCTCTACATCAATCTGTCACTCAAACAGTCACAGTGTGAGACAAAAGATTCTGCGTTAACTCCTAGTTTACTGCCATATAACCATACACTGTTGAAAATGAATTTAAAATAGATGTCTTGGATAGTGGCCTAGAAACAACTTCTTTCATTTGAATAGTGGTTTTAATTGTTACTTGAGTGATAAAAAGAAAACATACCTACATCATACCTGCCGGTAAAAAAGACCTGAAAGACATTCTTCAGTAGCGCTTCAAATACATGCTATTTTAAATGTGGATATGTATGCGTAAGTGAGTATTTTGTGTGTTTGTTTGTGAAGAAATAAAAAGTAAATGTTTTAAAAAATACTTGCATCACACTACATTAAGAGAGCGGAGTAAACAGACAGCATCACTATGATAAAAAGAAAAAAAGAATGATTCACAATTTTCTTTTTCATTTTTAAGGTCACAATTTGATTTCATCCTCGATTTTTGCACAGATGGCTAAATAAATGCACAGATGATACTAGCCAAGTATCAATGGTTTTATGCCATGATAACTCCTATTACATTATTGCAAAAGTTGACCTGTATGATGTCATGAGTGATTTCTTTGCAATGTTGCCAGGCCTTATTGTTGTCATGATTCTGGGTGAGCGTGCACAGTCTCTTGTTTGGCTTTTGGATCTTTGTTGCTCTTCCACCCCTCTCTGTTGTCAGGAGACTATGAGGAGCTGATTGCCAGGAGCTGTACAATCTCCTCCACCTGAGACCAGAGAGAAAACTGCAAAATTATCACTTTATCTGATTTTACTATTTATACATATGCTTGAGTAAAATGTACAATATTGTTTTATTCTCTAACCTACTGACAACAACTCACCAAAATTCCAAGTCCAAATATTGTAATTTAGGACATTTATTTACAGAAAATAACAACTGGCCAAAATTACAAAAAAGGTGTTGATTTTGGATGTGTTTTTAGATCTAATAATGCAAAGAAAACAAGTTCATGATCATTCTTAAACACCACAATACATACTTAAGTTTTAATTTAGGAAGAACTCAAATCTGTATTTGTGTAATAACTGATTATTATTCACAGCTTTCATGGTTCTTGCCATATGTAGATGATCACCTAATCAGTACCTCCTTAAGTAGACTAGCATGTCCTTCTGCTGGCATTCAACAGATACTCAAATTGAATGGCTGTCATACATGTAGAGATGCTAATTTTGGAAAGATTGTGTAGTGGTCTCATAATTTTTTCTGGAGCTGAAGCTTTTGCATTCACGTGTTCTCTCATTTCTTTAGTAGGAAGTGGGCATTACCCATTTCCGTGTGCCATGTTCGTGAAAGCACTGTGGGCATCGTCACAACTCCTGCTTCAATAAATAAATAAATAAATTTACTGTCCCATGTTGTGTCTGTGTCTTGGTTCCTTCAGTCCATTATGACAATTGTCAAATTTAAATAATTTATGAACAATATAATGTACCAACAATAAACTAATTGCTTCACCCCTGGCCTGGCTTTCATGCATGAGCATATGCTACATGCTTGTGATCTGTGATTGGTGCAATCTCTCCTCCTATCAGTCGTTTTACAACACAGTGGAAGGTCCTTCAAGTTGAAGTGTTTACTGTGTCATTCTCCACTGTGCCATGTTTCAGACCTCACATTTCATAGAAAAGCTGTGTTAAAGAAAAAAAAAAAAAAAAAGCCTCACGAATGCAGGATGGCCATGGATGTTGGGGGGTGGTGTGAGGATTACAACTGCAGGGGCTGCCACAGGATGTGAATTGCCTGCGTTTCCGGGCACTGCTCCCGGAGCTCATGCAGCACAAGAATGGTGCCTTCACCATGGAGGAAACAGACTTCTCAGCCACACTCCAGCTCAGCAGCAGCCTGACTGCACTCTGGACCTTCACTGATGTGCACCACTTGTGGAGCTCATTAAGCTGCTGTGCCACCCAGGAGTTCCACACTAGCAGTGCAGACAGCTGGTGGGCTGCTTCATCTGGTGAAGGACACAGTGGAGCCAGAGTTTATGTTGATTTGCTACACTTCAATGTGTGTCTATTTTTTCTCCTTTTGGACACATGTGCCAGTAGCGAGTCTGTCTATTCAACCTTTTACTTTAAAGGTCAAGATCATGATGCCACTTTCTTCAGTGTTGCTGTGTGTAGAATGTGGTGTGTGTGTGTGGCCCTGAGGGCTTGCCGTAGCGGCCCTGGTGGTGACGTCAGGCGGGCTGCAGAACCAGTATATTGTAGTGGATTTATGGGTTTTTATAGGTAAATTAATGTTGGTACAAGTATAAATGTAAATATGAACATGAGTAGGAATGAAGATTTACTTTCATGACACTCAAATCCTCGTTAGAGCACTGGTCTATATACTGGACAATTTTATTAACAATTCTTTATTTGTACCAATTATGAATCGGTCTCAAAACAACCCTCATGAGTTCTTGTCTCTTGATAATCAAGAAGATGGACATGAAATCAAACAGTAACTCCCATATGTCTTTCAATGGTTTAATAAGAAATGTCAGAATGGGTTAACATATTTGGATAACTTTAAAACAGAGAATCCACATGTATCATGGACATCAGAGACTATTACTGAGTTACTTATGAATCAAGCAGTTGTGTAACCAAATGAAGCATAGTTTAATTTGTCAGTATATTGTAAACTGGAAAACCCTAAAATAGCATTGGTTCAGAAAAGTGGATGCAATTTTATGAAGAAAATGATGATTAACTATTTAAAAAAAAATTAGAAAATTTGTGTTGCTCTGAAAAAGAACGTAGATTAATGAAAGAAAACATGCATTTTGAAATTCCGATGGGGGTTTGCATGAAATTTAGTTAAAAGAACTTATTCCAGGAATATTCTGAAGAATTAAGGTAAATTAAACAACAGACCGTCAGCCGCAGAAACTTTGTATCCCCGTGGGTAGCAGGCCCCACATGCCGACCTTGATTCAACTGGATGTCCGTGGATTCTGTTGATGGAGAGGCTGATAGACAGACTCCTTACCACTGTTATGGCCTACTCCTGAGATCACAAAGGCTGTTCTTCAGCAAACTGAGCGAGGTCTCCTCTGATGCACTGAAGAAGGAATTAGTTTATTGTGCAAAGTCCGATCAGAAAGTCAAATTGGGACAAAGCATGCCACAGACCCGTTTCTTCTGATGTATGTGGCTTGAATGAGTTGGTTTAAGCTTAGAAAAAAACAAAATCTTCTTGCACAGTGATTTAAACAAAAAGAAGATTAAAATAAGAAAAATGAATTTTAAAGAAAAGAAAAAGACGTTTCGCAGAGCATGACAGATTCTGGGCCTCACATAGGAGAGCAGAAAGGCCCTCCTTACAGGTTGGCCAACGCCCCAGAACTGAACAAAGTTTTGTCCTAGGTGTGGCAGAATCTCACAGAATTTCTTGAAATCTGAGCTGAACCAAATACATATGAGCTTTGTTCAACAAAGGTCAAAAACTCAACCTAAAAAGGAAAAGGCAGTGAAGTCTGGAGTTCTATTGGTCAGTTAAGTGCAGCTATGGTGGGGGCATATCCCCAAAGCAAAGATAGACATTTGATATCCTAAAGTATGGGTGCTGAATAAAGCATAAATTCCTTCAACTTTAGTGACTAAGATATTCTACTTGATAAAGGAGCATAAAATGCATCTACATTGTACAGTGGGGCAAAGAAGTATTTAGTCAGCCACCAATTGTGCAAGTTCTCCCACTTAAAAGATGAGAGAGGTCTCCAATTTTCATCATAGGTATACCTCAACTATGAGAGACAAAATGAGAAAAAAAAAAAATCCAGAAAATCACATTGAAGGATTTTTAATTAATTAATTGGTAAATTCCTCGGTAAAATAAGTATTTGGTCACCTACAAACAAGCAAGATTTCTGGCTCTCACAGACATGTAACTTCTTCTTTAAGAGGCTCCTCTGTCCTCCACTCGTTACCTGTATTAATGGCACCTGTTTGAACTCGTTATAAGTATAAAAGACACCTGTCCACAACCTCAAACAGTCAGACTCCAAACTCCACTATGGCCAAGACCAAAGAGCTGTCAAAGGACACCAGAAACAAAATTGTAGACCTGCACCAGGCTGGGAAGACTGAATCTGCAATAGGTAAGCAGCTTGGTGTGAAGAAATCAACTGTGGGAGCAATTATTAGAAAATGGAAGACATACAAGACCACTGATAATCTCCCTCAATCTGGGGCTCCACGCAAGATCTCACCCTGTAGGGTCAAAATGATCACAAGAACGCTGAGCAAAAATCCCAGAACCACACAGGGGGACCTAGTGAATGACCTGCAGAGAGCTGGGACCAAAGTAAGGCTACCATCAGTAACACATTACGCCGCCAGGGACTCAAATCCTGCAGTGCCAGACGTGTCCCCCTACTTAAGCCAGAACATGTCCAGGCCCGTCTGAAGTTTGCTAGAGAGCATTTGGATGATCCAGAAGAGGATTGGGAGAATGCCATATGGTCAGATGAAACCAAAGTAGAACTTTTTGGTAAAAACTCAACTTGTCGTGTTTGGAGGAGAAAGAACACCATACCTACTGTGAAGCATGGGAGTGGAAACATCATGCTTTGGGGCTGTTTTTCTGCAAAGGGACCAGGATGACTGATCTGTGTAAAGGAAAGAATGAATGGGGCCATGTATCGTGAGATTTTGAGTGAAAACCTCCTTCCATCAGCAAGGGCATTGAAGATGAAACGTGGCTGGGTCTTTCAGCATGACAATGATCCCAAACACACCACCCGGGCAATGAAGGAGTGGCTTCGTAAGAAGCATTTCAAGGTCCTAGAGTGGCCTAGCCAGTCTCCAGATCTCATCCCCATAGAAAATCTTTGGAGGGAGTTGAAAGTCTGTGCTGCCCAGCGACAGCCCCAAAACATCACTGCTCTAGAGGAGATCTGCATGGAGGAATGGGCCAAAATACCAGCAACAGTGTGTGAAAACCTTGTGAAGACTTACAGAAAACGTTTGACCTCTGTCATTGCCAACAAAGGGTATATAACAAAGTATTGAGATGAACTTTTGTTTTTGACCAAATACTTATTTTACCGAGGAATTTACCAATTAATTCATTAAAAATCCTTCAGTGTGATTTTCTGGATTTTTTTTTCTCATTTTGTCTCTCATAGTTGAGGTATACCTATGATGAAAATTGGAGACCTCTCTCATCTTTTAAGTGGGAGAACTTGCACAATTGGTGGCTGACTAAATACTTTTTTGCCCCACTGTAACTGTAATTAATTTGTGATAGTAAGCATGCAAACATTAATTTCTTCATGAAAATAAAGCAGAACATATCAAGTTATATCAGCACAGCAGAGCGCCTTGTACAACAGAGAGGAAGTGCCGGGTGCCGTGGAGGTCGGACAGGATCTCAGTGCTGGAGCTCAGGGTGCCCTGAACGAGAGTGCTGGGCATTACGTTGAGGTGCCCGAGTCAACAAGCGGCGCCGATGAGGGAGTGTTGGTTTTCCCTGGAATTTGGCCACAGGGGCCCAGAGTGCTTGGGGCTGCAGCGGTGTTGAAGGTAGTCGGGAGTGGACCAAAAGGAACGGAGGGACGGCGTGCCAGACAGCAGCACTGCAGGCCCAGAGGAGAGAAGCAGTCGGTGGTGAGAACAGACATTCTAGCCGGGGAGGTCGGCTTTGATCTTGGGAGCAGGCGGCAGCCAGGGGTGTGCATGTTATGGGGCTGCCCTGGGCAACCCAAGCCGGGTTTACCTTTGGCTGCCCGTGGACATTGGAGTAACCCTTATCCCTTAAATATGTCTATATGGCGTTTAATAATAATAGGTTCATATGTACATGCATTCCAAATATATTGTTGGATGTGTGTGATGTGCATGTGAACATGTGTTGTTGGGGATTAATTTTATGGTTTTATTTTTTCTTTTAGTCTAGAAGCACGGCGGTTGTTCAATATAAATGGACTCTTAGTTTAATATCAGCAGAATAATCTGCTTTGCCATGTTGGGAGGAACAGCAGTCCACCTGTTCCCCCTGCCAGTAGGTGCATCGTGACATGCACTACACAAAGAGCAGAGAACCTATCATCTGGTCAGTCACTGCAACAGATACTGGAGTCAGTTTGTCTTGGCCTGTCCTTGCCACTGATAATACCTCCATCTGTCAAGAATGTGCCGCTAGTCCAGCAAAAGCTAGTGGTACTCAAATACTTTGCAAGCAGTTTCATGAAATGGTCAGTCAGAAGGCAACTCATACCGGCTTGGACACCACCTGGGTTAACAAGGTCAGGAGTTCCTGGCAGCGGAGGGCGAAGGACAGAGCTGCGTGGAGGAATGTGATCAGACCTAAATGAAACAATCATTGTTGCCCCCAACATGATGAGGATGATGATGATGGGTGAATGTGTTAGGCCATTAGAGTTCACGGTTCCCTGTTATTTTCTTAGTGCATGATTCGGGTCCTAAATTGGGGTGGGTCTGAATTGTGGGTATGTGTTTTGGACTTTTGTAAGGAGGAGGGTAATGTTGTGTGTATAATGTGGTGTGTGTGTGTGTGTGTGTGTGTGTGTGTGTGTGTGTGTGGCATGAGGGCTTGCCGTAGCGGCCCTGGTGGTGACGTCAGGCAGGCTGCAGGACCAGTATATATATATATTGTGATTCTCTCAATAAAGTTCAGTTCATTGCCTGGCACAAGACCGACTCCAGTCTCCTGTTATTCAGACACAACAAATATTATGAAAAAAGGGGGTGGCGGGTGGGGGAGAAGACAGCAGTAAATTGTTACATTCATCTTTTTTTAAGCAGCTCATTAATAATATAGTATATAATTCCATGTTCTACTACAGTGTATATATACTGTACATAATATGTACTGTGTATATACTATTCCTGAAAATTTTGCAAGTACGTTAGTGTCTTCAAAGGATCAAATTTACAGTTTAGGTGTTTCTTCTTGGAGTCTAATGGGACAAATATATAGCTGTATATGCATAGAAACACACACACGTCGGACATGGGCACATTCATGAGTAACATCACGTGTTGGGTATAGAACAATCTAAATATAAATGATCGGCGCCAGACCAGTCTCCAAATGTTTTATGTTTCTAGAGTATGAATAGTGTAGAAATGTAGATAGTCTAACTGTTGTAATGATTCTCACACAAGCACAGATAGAATCCTGCCAAACAGCAGGATTGTGTTCTGTCCAATGAGAGCATAATCACACCCACTCGCAGCATCACCTAAATGTCTATGCAGAGTCTATGTCTAGTCTCACGTACAAAATGTACAAATACGTGTACAAATACGTGGTTTTTCCACTCTGAGAAAATGTGCATACAAATGAGAAAATCATTTTTTAACTTTCTGGATTTGCTCCAACTTACCAGATCCTCCACCCAACTTCACCTGTAAACCAACTTACCCTGAAGTATCTCCTACCCACCAGTTTCATTTTCCTTTTTAAAGCTCTTTAAATTCCATAACTCAGTCAAAACTGGACTTTGGACATATTTACACAAAGAATGGTTCAGTCTTTTGACACCGCTTTTTGTACAGAGGTACCTCATCATCTTATCTTCAAAGCATATGAACAACAAATCAGTCCAATATAAAAAAAAACCCCAGAAATAAGTCACTTACCGGCGGCTAATGGGACTCGCTCACTGCCGTGGTCGCTGTGTTTTCACCCATTGTGGTCGTTATTTTGTGTTGTCGGTCATTTATGCTCTCTATCTCATCTACAAAGTCTTATGATTATCCCACATAAATTTCAATTGTATCCCGGGGCTATTTTCCGTGTACAAAGCCGTCTGAGTGACGGTGACGATGACCGATGGTAGCCATATTAGCTTTCTGCGCTAAAAGAAGGGAATACAGGAAAAGGAAATGAGGAGTTCTTCTTCTTTGGTGTATTATGTGTCATCCACTGAGGCCTCCAAGGCATGTCTGCCACCTTCTGAAACTGGCATATCAGTACAAATCAGTACAAATCCCCAATGCAGCCGGCGATGTCAGTGAGATGACAGGTGCAGTGCCATGCTCTGCCACTAGGGGCACGCAAATTCTCACACTCAAAGGGTACGTTGACATTAGCAAAGCTAGCTCTCGGTTCTACAACTCTTAAGAAAATTCCTCACCTAAAATACATTAAGCATAAATTAGCTTATCGACCCCACAATGTATTAGCTACCTTGTGTCAGTGCTATAGGCAGCCGTAGAGTTTGCACATTTATTAAAGAAGAACATACAATACAAAATAATGAGCCTCGTGGGGCAAAACACAAATAAAGGCTTCACTAGACACTGATGATAAACTGAGGACTAGGAAGACTGATGGGAGACAAGGATACAACACTTACATACCAAGAGCAAGAGCAGAATCTAACGCCGAAAGGAACTGGCTTCGGACGTAGGGAACCCAGTCTGGATAAGGCGAGGTCGCGGCCCCGAGTGGCAGGAGCTGCTCCCTTAAATAGGGCAAGATAATTAATCAGCTGATGAGGGTGTCATCAGCTGAATCAGCACCAGCTGTGCTGCTTGGCTCTGACAGCCGGAAGCCCCGCAGAGACGCTGTCAGAAAAAGAGCTCAGAGGGCCCACCAGAGCTAAATACAGAATTGGAGGAAAATACTGCATGACCCGAGCGCGGACGAAATTGGCGCTCAGACCATGACAGTACACCCCCCTAAGAACACACTCTGGGCGTAAACGTAACATCCAAGCCTCTCCCCCACCCAGAAGGCTATGAAATCCCACCCAGGGCGGGTGGAGGGGGAAAAAGTCTCGGTGGGCAAGAGTCAAAAAAAAAAGGAAAAAAAAAATGCAAAGGAAAGGAACCGTAGGGAAAAAAAAAACAACAAAAAAAAAAACAATGACAAGGGCCAATTTAGAACAAATATGAGTATGGTGCACAACAGAGCAAGGAAACAAAACCCACAAATATACTCCATAATGCACAGGTAGAAGACAGAACAAAGAATGCAAATAACAGATACAAGGTTAAACAACCAAAATACACAGGCATTTCTCAACCAGAGAAAAGGAAAACACAAAATCACGCTAAATAGCGGCAAGACATGGACAGTTCCACAAATCCAAATAAACTGGCAGGGGAGACAAATGCGCATATACAGACTACAGCAGGGGAAAATGAAAGAAGAAAAAAAACATGCTGAAGAGCAGAGATATACAAACAGTTCAATATAGTTCATAAACCAAAGCACAAGCGCATCCCAAATATTTCCAGGGAGAGGGAAGAGGAGAAAAAAAAAACCAAAACACAGGAATGACGGCAGGCAGAGCACAATGGAATAAGGAAAAAATAATAGTTCAGGCGATCTACCCGCATCTAGCGTCCAGATCGCAGGCAGGGGAACAAGGATGAGTTCAGGTGGCCTAACCCAGTCCCAGGCCCGGAAAAACAGTACCTCTGGCGGCCGGACCAGGTTGCCGAACAGAGACTTCAGTTTGTCGGCTGGCCAACCCAGAGCGCTGAACCGGCAAAGGAGTCTCCCAGGCGGTCGACCTGTGTCAAAAGGCCACCAGGACTGAAGGGAAAAGCTCGGAGGCGGCCTCCCTACCGAAAGGGATAGCGAGGGAGAGCCGGGTCGAGTCAGGGAAATCCCAATGGCACCAGGTGGAGAAGAAAAGGGATCGGGGAAACAATGAGGGACCAGCCCGGCATCGATCAGCAGAAGATCTGCAGCTCCTTCTCCGAACTCCACACGGATTGGCGCTGCACTTTCGTTGGATCCCAAGTGTGATCGTGCTGCACCCACGATGGACCCCGACTGGGCCGGAACCACACCCACAACGGACCCTGATTGGGTTGGAGTTGCACCCACGATGGACCCCGATTGGGCTGAAACCACACCCACAATGGATCCCGATTGGGTCGGAGCTGCACCCACGACGGACCCCGACTGGGCCGGCGCAGCACCAGGGACAGCCTCCAAACCCCAACCCGGAACCTTCGGAACAGCGACCGGAATTGACTCAACACCGGTGACTCTGGGAGAAGATTCAGGAGAAGAAAGAGAACTGGGATCAGGATCACCGGCAGCGACAAAGCCCAGCAAGACAAGCTCGGATGCAGCGGATGGCCGCACCCGGCTCGTCTCCCCAAGAGACAGGCAAAAATGCTCCAGAATAGACAGGAGAAAGACAAAATAGAGCACTTGCCTGATCTCGAGTTCTGCCGCTGTCCAGGACTTCGGCGATCCGGGTTCAGCAGGTAGAAGGTCCTCCTCTGGTTCCCATTCGGCTACAATGGGCTCCGCAACCGGCATGATGCTGTTCACAGTCCGGGGATTCCCTGATCGCTGACGTCCACGCCGAGGGCCCGCACGGCATGGTGGCAGGGGATCTGCCGGGTTGGACTGTCCCTCCGTGGAGACCCGGGGATGCTTGCTCGTCAGCGCAGGCACCAAATTGCAGTCTGCCCTCCTCCTTTGCCCATGATGTGGCTTCGGGGCCGGAACCAGGTACTCCAGGGCCACAGGCTCCTTTCTCGTCCAACGGCATAGACCTGGCACCGAAGAACGCTCAGGGGAAGGAGACACAAAGGTGGCAGGTTCATAATTAATCACTGCAGCAGGTGGAGGGAGCTCAGGGGACTGTGAACCCCGAACTCCACCCCCAGGGATCAAACAATGCAATTCACCCAGTGAAGGAAGAGAATGAAAAGACACTTGCCTGATCCGCTGAGGGCCGATGGAAGCTGCTGCGGTGGGCTTGGTTCTTCCCTTTCCCCGCTGGATGGTGACAGAGGGCCCCCCGGGAAGAGGAGGATGAGCAGTTCGCAAAGGATCGCTGATGGGCATCGCCGGAGCAGGACTCACGGGGTTCTCAGCTGCTGGAGAGAGCGTCGAGGAGGAGGGAGGAACAGCTGAGGCAGGCCGGGGACGAGGCACATACAACCCAGAGGCAGCGGCGGCTGACTTACCCCTCTGGCGAGACGCAGAGGCTGCAGCTGGCTGGGAGACAGAGTTCGTGCAGCTACCTGGAACAGTATCCGGATGGGGTTCTCGCTGAGGATACGCCGGGGGAATCCCGGCTGACGTCTTTCTCTGCTGGGGATGACCCCTGGGTGGTGCGAACTCCTGGACTGGACAGGGGACAGGAATAGGATCCCGAGACGAGGAGCAAGGATGTCTCCTCTTCGGCTTCCTGCTGGAGTTTCCCTTCAGCCCACGGAGCTTCTCCAGGTGAGCAGAGATGTCCGCCATGCTCGCTACGCCGACCACCCTGAAATCACGGCGAGTTAATAGTCGCCTCAGCGAGGTCCAGGTACCAGCGCGAGCCGCTGGGGATGGGGTGAGTACGAGCGTTGGAGAGGATCCCATCGATCTCGATGAAAGCCATGACTAGCTCGTAGCCTAAACTCATGGCATAGCCCTTGGGTGGTTGGCATAGCCCTTGGGTGGTGATGCCATTTCCCAGCACACTGGTATGCGCTAAAGGAAAAAAACTACAAGCCCAAACAGTGCAAACTCACGGTCACTGGCGTCTCGTTGTGGCTGCGACCTACTGTCATGGAGTGGTCCTCGCGGACCGCTAATGAGATGCTACAGGCAGCCGTAGAGTTTGCACATTTATTAAAGAAGAACATACAGTACAAAATAATGAGCCTTGTGGGGCAAAACACAAATAAAGGCTTCACTAGACACTGATGATAAACTGAGGACTAGGAAGACTGATGGGAGACAAGGATACAGCACTTACATACCAAGAGCAAGGGCGGAATCTAACGCTGAAAGGAACTGGCTTCGGACGTAGGGAACCAGTCTGGATAAGGCGAGGTCGCAGCCCCGAGTGACAGGAGCTGCTCCCTTAAATAGGGCAGGATAATTAATCAGCTGATGAGGGTGTCATCAGCTGAATCAGCACCAGCTGTGCTGCTTGGCTCTGACAGCCGGAAGCCCCGCAGAGACGCTGTCAGAATAAGAGCTCAGAGGGCCCACCAGGACTAAATAGAGAATGGGAGGAAAATACTGCATGACCCGAGCGCGGACTTTTGTGAGGAGAGCATTCTTCCATCGCGCATCAGGGTGAGTTACTCCAACGACAAGCCCTGGTTCACAATTAAGCTCAGACAGATCAGGAAGGAGAAGGAAGCAGCGTTGAAAAGTGGAGACAGGGACTGCTACAGGGAGGTCAAATACCGGTTTAGCAGAGAGCTGAGGAGAGCTAAATCTGTGTATTCTGAGAGACTCCAGCAGCAGTTCACTGCTAACGACTCTGCTTCTGTGTGGAGAGGACTGAGGCAAATCACCAACTATCGGCCTCAGGCTTCTAAGGGACAGGATGACAAAGCCCTTTGTCAAAGACTGTCCCAACACTATGCCCGTTTTGACACCTCGTCAGCTGTGTCCAACTCCCCCCTCCCCCCAGCGCCACTGCCTCCATGGTCCCCACTTCATCAAAGGCGGCACCCCCTCCTCCCCCCCCGCCCTTGCCATCAGTGAGCAGGACGTGCACAGACAGTTCTCCAGACTGAATCAGAATCAGAATCAGAATCAGGTTTATTGCCATTGTTCATGTAGTACACAAACTAGGAATTTGTCTCAGTACAATGCTGCAACATTAAACATGATAAGATAAGAGAAATAAACTATACATGTAATAAAGTGTAGGATAAGATTAAGTGATACTGGTCAACAGTTAAAATATATATTAGCCAGCAGCAGATACTGTGGAGAACTATATAGTGCAGTCGGTAATGCAGGAAGAAAACAGTGATGATTGACATGAGTCTGGTTGAGCTGCTGTACATGGTGCACGAGAGTCAATAAGTCACTTAGTGTTCAGCAGTCTAATGGCAGAGGGGAAGAAGCTGTTCATGTGACGGGAGGTTTTAGTCTGGATGGACCGAAGTCTTCTACCAGAGGGGAGGGGGGCAAACAGTACGTGACCAGGGTGTGAGGGATCGGCTATGATCCGGCCTGCACGCCTCCGGGTCCTGGAGATGTACAGATCCTGGAGAGATGGGAGCTTGCAGCCGATCACCTTCTCAGCAGTGCGCACGACGCGCTGCAGCCTTAGTCTGTCCCTGGCAGTGGCTCCTGCGTACCACACGGTTATGGAGGTGGTGAGGATGGACTCGATGATGGCTGTGTAGAACTGCACTAACATCTTGGTGGGTAGCTTGAGCTTCCTCAGCTGCCGCAGGAAGAACATCCTCTGCTGGGCTTTTTTGATGAGTGAGCTGATGGTCAGCTCCCATTTGAGGTCCCTGGTGATGGTAGTGCCTAGGAAGCGGAAGGAATCAGCAGTGGTGATGGGAGAGCCTGAGAGGGTGAGGGGGGGCAGAGGAGTAGTGACTTTCCTGAAGTCTACAATCATCTCCACTGTCTTCAGAGCGTTCAGCTGCAGGTTGTTATTGCTGCACCAGGACGCCAGCTGGGCCACCTCTCTCCTGTAGGCGGACTCGTCGCCGTTGGAGATGAGCCCGATGAGGGTGGTGTCGTCCGCAAACTTGATCAACTTGACAGACTGGTGGCTGGAGGTGCAGGAGTTGGTGTAAAGGGAGAAGAGTAGGGGGGAAAGTACACAGCCCTGGGGTGATCCGGTGCTGATGCTAGTATAGTCTGAGACAGTCTTTCCCAGCCGCACATGCTGCCTCCGGTCCGTCAGGAAGTCGATGATCCACCTGCAGAGGGAGTCAGGCACGTTGAGCAGGGACAGCTTGTCCCGGAGCAGAGCGGGGTGGATGGTGTTGAATGCGGAGCTGAAGTCCACAAACAGGATCCTGGCGTAGGTTCCCGGGGAGTCCAGGTGCTGCAGGATGGAGTGGAGGGCCAGGTTGACTGCATCGTCTACAGACCTGTTGGCTCGGTAGGCAAACTGCAGCGGGTCCAGGAGAGGGGTGGTGATGGACTTGAGTTGGGACAGGACCAGGTGCTCAAAGGACTTCATGACTACAGAGGTGAGCGCTACAGGTCTGTAGTCATTAAGTCCAGTGATCCGTGGCTTCTTGGGGACAGGGATGATGGTGGAGGATTTGAGGCAGGACGGCACGTGGCATAACTTAAGGGAGGTGTTAAAAATGTCTGTGAATACAGGAGCCAGCTGTTTCGCACAGAGTCTCAGGGTGGAGGGAGACACGCCGTCTGGGCCGGGGGCCTTGCGCGGGTTCAGTCTGGAGAACTGTTTGAGCACATCCTGCTCACTGATGATAAGGGGAGGGGGGGAGGAGGGGGGTGCCTTAAATGAAGTAGGGAATGTGGAGGCTGTGGAGCTGGAGGGAGGGGGGGAGTTGGACACAGATGACGAGGTGTCAAAACGGGCATAGTGTTGGGACAGTCTTTGACAAAGGGCTTTGTCATCCTGACCTTTAGGAACCTTAGGTCGATAGTTGGTGATTTGCCTCAGTCCTCTCCACACGGAAGCCGAATCATTAGCAGTGAACTGCTGCTGGAGTCTCTCTGAGTATAGAGATTTAGCCCTCTTCAGCTCTCTGTTAAACCGGTATTTAACCTCCCTGTAGCAGTCCCTGTCTCCACTTTTCAGCGCTGCTTCCTTCTCCTTCCTGATCTGTCTGAGCTTAGCTGTGAACCAGGGTTTGTCATTAGAGTAACTCACCCTGGTGCGTGATGGAAGAATGTTCTCTTCACAAAAGTGGATATATGAGTTCACAGTGTCCGTGTACTCATCCAGATCATGCGTGGCTCCTTTAAGCATGCCCCAGTCAGATATTTCCATGCACGTTTCCAGCTTCTCCTCAGCATCACTGGTCCGTGACTGAACCCGCGCAAGGCCCCCGGTCCGGACGGCATGTCTCCCTCCACCCTGAGACACTGTGCGGAGGAGCTGACTCCTGTCTTCACAGACATTTTTAACACCTCCCTGAAGTCATGCCACATGCCGGCCTGCCTCAAAACCTCTACCATCGTCCCTGTCCCCAAGAAGCCACGGATCACTGGACTTAACGACTACAGACCTGTAGCCCTCACCTCTGTAGTCATGAAGTCCTTTGAGCGCCTGGTTCTGCCCCACCTCAAGACCATCACCACTCCCCTCCTGGACCCACTGCAGTTCGCCTACAGAGCCAACAGGTCTGTGGACGACGCAGTCAACCTGGCCCTCCACTCCATCCTGCAGCACCTGGACTCCCCGGCAACCTACGTCAGGATCCTGGTTGTGGACTTCAGCTCTGCATTCAATACCATCCGCCCCACTCTGCTCCAGGACAAGCTGTCCCTGCTCAACGTGCCTGACTCCCTCTGCAGGTGGATCACCGACTTCCTGATGGACCAGAGGCAGCATGTGCGGCTGGGAAAGACTGTCTCAGACTCTGTTAGCATCAGCACTGGATCACCCCAGGGCTGTGTACTTCCCCCCCTGCTCTTCTCCCTGTACACCAACTCCTGCACCTCCAGCCACAAGTCTGTCAAGCTGATCAAGTTTGCGGACGACACCACCCTCATCGGGCTCATCTCCAACGGCGACGAGTCCGTCTACAGGAGAGTGGTGGCCCGACTGGCGTCCTGGTGCAGCCACAACAACCTGCAGCTGAACGCTCTGAAGACAGTGGAGATGATCGTGGACTTCAGAAAAGTCACAGCCCCTCTGACCCCCCTTACCCTCACAGATTCTCCCATCACCACTGTGGATTCCTTCCGCTTCCTGGGCAGCACCATCACCCGGGACCTCAAGTGGGAGCCGACCATCAGCTCCCTCATCAAAAAGACCCAGCAGAGGATGTTCTTCCTGCAGCAGCTGAGGAAGCTCAAGCTACCCACCAAGATGTTGGTGCAGTTCTACACGGCCATCATCGAGTCCATCCTCACCACCTCCATCACCGTGTGGTACGCAGGAACCACCGCCAGGGACAGACTAAGACTGCAGCGCGTTGTGCGCGCTGCTGAGAAGGTGATCGGCTGCAAGCTCCCATCCCTCCAGGACCTGTACATCTCCAGGACCCGGAGGCGTGCAGGTCGGATCATAGCCGACCCTTCACACCCTGGACACGCACTGTTTGCCCCCCTCCCCTCAGGCAGAAGACTTCGTTCCATTCAGACTAAAACCTCCCGCTACTTGAACAGCTTTTTCCCGTCTGCCATCAGACTGCTGAACACTAAGTGACTTATTAGACTCTCGTGCACTACATACAGCAGCTCAACCGGACTCATGACAATTATCACTGTTTTCTTTTTGCTCTACCGACTGCACTATGTGGAACTCCACAATATCTGCTGCTTGTTAATATATTTAAAAATTGCATGGATTAGTATTACTTATTAATATTCTACCTTTTACTGCATGCATAGTTTTTTATCTTTAGTGCTACTCCATGTTTAATGTTGCAGCATTGCACCGAGACAAATTCCTAGTTTGTGTACTAAATGAACAATGGCAATAAATCGCATTCTGATTCTGATTCTGACCAGATCGGCACTCAGACCATGACAGTATAGTTTTACAACACATCCTGTGTTTCAGGGTGTTTCCCCCCCCCTTGTTAAATGTTTAAACTAATCTAACTAACCCCTGTTTAAACTGACTTCAGACATATTGATAACTGTGACTGATGTTAGTGGTTTACTGATGTGTCGTTAGTAACTGAGCTGGGGCTTGCTCTTGTCTATGATTTTATTTATTTATTTATTTATTTATTGTTAAAAAAAGTATAATGGCAGAATGATATATTGTGTCAGCTGAACACACTCCATTGATCAAGAAAACATATTTTCCACTTAAACTTTACTGTTATTTTTCTGTACAGGTTTTTTTGGTTTAATAGGTCTTCATTTTTAATATTTAACTCCTGCTTGTGTTTAAGTTCACAGGATTAACCTTAAAAAAGGCTCTGCATGTTCCCATATTTAACTGGGAATAAAAGTGTTCCATTCTGAGTGATTTGATATTGAATAGCTGATAATTTTATTTAAGATAAGCCTTTATTCGTCCCACAATGGGGAAATTCCAGGATTGCAACAGCACAGGGATAGCAACACTCAGAGCAACAATCAGAAGGCAAGAAAAAACAAGAGCAGCGAGTATACATATGTACATATAAACATAAATACACTATCGTTCAAAAGTTTGGGGTCACTTAGAAATGTCCTTATTTTTGAAAGAAAAGCACTGTTTTTTTTCAATGAAGATAACTTTAAACTAATCAGAAATACACTCTAATATCTAATATACATTGCTAATGTGGTAAATGACTATTCTAGCTGCAAATGTCTGGTTTTTCTTGCAATATCTACATAGGTGTATAGAGGCCCATTTCCAGCAACTATCACTCCAGTGTTCTAATGGTACAATGTGTTTGTTCATTGCGTAAGAAGGCTAATGGATGATTAGAAAACCCTTGTGTAATCATATTGGCACAGCTGAAAACAGTTTAGCTGGTTAGAGAAGCTATAAAACTGACCTTCCTTTGAGCAGGTTGAGTATCTGGAAAAAATTATTATTTCAAATACAAATCATTATTTCTAACCTTGTCAGTGTCTTGACTATATTTTCTATTCATTTTACAACTCATGGTGGTAAATAAGTGTGACTTTTCATGGAAAACACAAAATAATTGTCTGGGTGACCCCAAACTTTTGAACGGTAGTGTATATAGACACACAGTGCGGAGCATTGTAGCTAAATGGAATAAATATGTAAATATATAAACACACAGTGCAGAGCATTAAGAGACATTATTTACCTTATTTGGGTTTTAAATACAATACAGATCAAATATGACATTGATATTAATTGTGGGTTTTTTTATACAGTGTGCTCTAAGACAAATGAGCTGGTTAAGCCATTTCACATGTAGTGGCAGAGAATAAAATAAATCTTTTCACTTCTTTAAAATTTTAGGGTTTTTGTGCTTGAGTATTACATATTTATACTCTTTTATACTCAAACTTCAATGCATGTTGGAAGCCAGTATTATAACTTTTACTCTGTTACATAAATCTGACAGTTTCAGGTATTTTGCAGAATCAAAATAAAGATTACTGCTACAAAATATACTGTAGTTTAAACATGTGTTATAGATTAGTGCTGTATAAACTCAAACACAACCAAATAATTCACAGACAAAATGTTGTTGCAGTTCTTAGATAGTGTAATATGACAGATATCAACCTTTTTTTTTTTTTTTTTTTTTCTAAATTTCAGGTTCCTGGAGTACAAGCAGGACAACAAACAGATTCCATGTCTGAACTGTCTTGGTCTTGGTCTCGAACCCTTAAAGTCTTGGTCTTGTCTTGGTCTCGGCTCACTCTGGTCTCGGTAATGTCTTGGTCTCGATTAGTGCGGACTTGACTACAACACTAGCTCCTACTATACAACAATCAGTTTAATACTTGCCTCATACTTACTGTAACATCTGACTTCTCCTCCCCTGTAGGTCAGATCACGCCTGAGGTGCCTTCACACCAAACACGAACGGGCAGCACGAATCCATACAAAGTCAATGGAAAGAGGCGAACACGTGAAATTGCACATTCACGCCCGAGGGATAGTGCCAGACGTTGATACTTTTACTACCGTCACCAGAGTAAAAGTATCATCATTGGAGAGTAAACTAGTTTGAAAAGGAGACCTGGAGACAGGAGGACTGGGAGCTCTGCAGCTGAATCGGGATGTCAGAATTATTTACCCATGGATTCCTGGCACGGACGTGCTAGCAAGGCTAGCAAGCTAGCAATGTAAACACCCATCTTGTCAAGTTTTGGAGGTAGAGAGAACTTTTTCAGGTGAGCCCCACGTTGGATAATGTAAACCTAAGCAGGATGTTATTTTGGGGATTTCCACAGCAGGTTGAACACAGCTGCAGAAGTTATAAAGGCAACTTCACCTTTCTGCATCTCACTCAGACGGTGAATTCATGTCGTGTGTTTACATTGAGTGATAATTAGTGGTGTTGGCGTTATTGCGTTAATCGCCCGTTAACATTTTGCCCCCCTTAACGGCGACAAATTTTGTGATCGTGGTTAACACCAGAAAACGCAAACAGTACTTTTTGGCCTAGCGACTCTCCAAACCAAATCAGTTCTGGCCACAGACACTGTGCGTGCCATGCAGACATTGTTAAGTCAAACAAGCTGGATTACAGCCGTGGATAGCCCTAAAGTGCTGTCATGTTTAAGTTTACAACGTTATCTGTCAGAGCTTTCACCTGGATAATTGTTAGAGCATCCTCCAAAACTCTGCCTGGATGTTGTGTTGTTCTTCTTCTGTGGAAGTTAGCTCGCTAGCTAACTACCTACATGCTAGGTCATAGCTGACCCGGACAGAAATTTGCCTGTTTTCATCCTCATAGTTTTGGGTCCAACTGTTGGTGAGTACCAATCTAAAAAAATTCTCAAGCTGTGTTCGTAATGTCCATTCGCTCCCCCACCATTTTTGCAGCATGGTGGGGTGTCATCACAGGCGAGATAGTTGTTTATGTTGCAATTTTTCTGCTAAAAGAGAAATTGTGTCTGTTGTGACACACAAGGGTTTGTGTTGATCTCCTTAAAAGTGGTGGATGTTTGCTTCCCTTACCTTTTATTTTATTAATTTTAATGACTGTGGTTTCTACTGGTGCTGAGTTTTGTATCGTCTTGTTGGTTTTATATTGTTTTTGTGCTAGTGTCCTACTCCTTGCTTTTATGTTTTTATGTGTGTCTTTGTTGTACAGCACTTTGTGTAGCGAGTGTTGCTTTTTAAAGTGCTTTATAAATAAAGTTGATTGATTGATTATGAGAGAAAGCGCAAGCTCCTTTTGTGGCTGCTAGTTGTTGTTCAGTGATGTTATTGAGCATTGGCATTCTGTTGTTTGCACATGCAGTAATACTTTTGAGAATTTTCTGGAGAATATTCTGGATCATTTTTGTCATTTTGGATATGTTGAGAGCTTTAATAAACCTGCAGTTGAAGACAGCAAGCATATATGTCCACTCCCATGTTCATAACAGTATGACAAACTTGAAAAATTACTGACTTAAGGTACACTGTATCTGTATGGAAAAACACGCGATTAACGCATTATTAATTGTGATTAACTCAGCACTCCAAAAGATTAATTGCGATTAAAAATTTTAATCATCTAACACCACTAGTTATAATGTATTCGTGCTGCGCAAAAAATTTTCCTGTTCGCATTTGTTGTGAAGGCACCTTAAGAGTCTCCACTGCTCTTTTTATACCATTGTATACCATTTTATAAATCATGGTAGTTTTCAATTAGCAAATTATCAGTTATTAGAGACTTGAGACAGTGGGTAGTTTTTATATGGATAGGTTTTTTTAAGGTTTTTCACGGAGTTGGTTGATTCATACATTGCACTTTTCAGAGAGGCGGTTTAGTTATTTTTGAATTTTTTTTAGAGTTGTTTTATTTACAGAGCATTTTTGTGGTGCTGGGGTTTTTATAGCATGTTGTTTTGTATAGCTACTTTACTACAAGTTTAGATAAGATAAGAGGCTTTATTGTCATTGTGCAAAGTACAACGAATGTTATGTGGTAGCTCCAGCAATAACCCCAGCATCGTAATAAAAAAGAAAACAATTTAGACATATACATGTATACACAATTTGCAGTGCAAAATTATGGCACATGTAAACAGGCATAAATTGTGCAAGTAGTGGAGTGCAAAGATAGTACCAGGTGGTGCCTTGAATATGTTCAGTATAAAAGTACAGTTATTATTATGGCTGTTATTATAGCACAGATGAGGGACGGGGCCTGAGACAGTGTCTTATTGAGCTAGTTTTGTAGAGTGGTGGGAGGCATGATGGAGGAAACAGCTTTAGGGAAGAAGCTGTTTTGCATTCTACTGGTTCACGCTTTTAAAGTCCTGAACCTTTTCCCTGATGGAAGAGGGAGATGGTTTTACAGAGCTGGTTTGTGTTAACTTGTTAGTGCTACAGTAAATATGAATAAATCAGTTTTCTGTGCATGTGTCAGATGCATAAAATCCACCCAAGCAGAAAAACAAACTCTCTTTGTAAAAGTGTGAATTCATTGCCTGTTCAGAGTTTGTGATTTATCTTAATCGTAACCCAGGGTTTACACTGACTCTGGATGCAGTACGTTGTAGATGCAGTGCGGTTGGTCCCTTGTGTCTGCCCCTACCAAATCCGTTTGTGTTTTGCAGCAGCATGGATGAGAACAGAGTTTGAAATACAAGATCACGCGAGAATTATATAAAATAACCCAAGATCTCCAGAAAGACCCGAGAATAACCGAGAGGAACCAGTTGTGATCACATGATAACAACAAGGAAGTGCGATGTAGCGGCGGCTCTCCACCCTAGATTTTGGGGCTCTAAATAAAACAGAAGTAGCCTGTAGATTTTAATTCTATGAAGTGTTTGTATGTTATGTCAAGTTTTTACCTTCTCTGACACAGTGGTGGAGGAGTAGACCTCAGAAAATAACGGACGATCCTTAAATCAATTTTAATGAACAAACAGCTATTAAATACCACAAGATGGGATTTCCTTGCGGATTTGATCCGGCATCTGTTAAAAATAGACTTCTTGTGTTTCATTAGCGAACTGTATCTGACAAGCCAGATTCGTTCCGCAGTGGTCCGGACCAGGTGGCAATTAGAAAACTGGCGGGAATGGAAACTATGTGCTGCGGAGGCCGGATCGCAGCCGTAATGTACTGCATCCATAGTCAGTGTAAATCCTGGGTTAGGGTTGCACAAAGACTCAATAAGACCAGTCCCGCTCACAGTTGCTGCTGCACAGAGAGCTCCTGCGGATTACCAATTGCTTATGTAATATGACCCATTTTAGAAGGAAAAAAGAACAGTTTTGAGGGTATATCTGAAAACGCAGATAATCTCATCTAAATCCCTGCCTTTGCATGCTGTCAAATTATTTTTTATATGCACTTTAACCAAATATCTTCTGAATACTTGTATTATAATCAGTGTTGGGCAAGTTACTAAAAAATAGTAACTAGTTACAGTTATTAGTTACTTCTTTTCAAAAGTACTTGAGTTACTTTTGAGTTACTGCATGATTAAACTAGTTACTTGGAAAAGTAACTTTCATGTTACTTTTAAATGCATACTTAAATCATCTTGCACACACAGCAAGATCAAGGGTCCCTTGTTCTCATCAGAAAAAAGAAGAAAAAGAAAAGTGATGAGAAAAAAAGTCATCTTACAGAGAAAAAAATGTCTCAGATTTACACAAGCTATTGTAATCAGTAGAAAGTCAGAAATTTACTAGAAATAAAGCTGTGAATTCACAGAGAAAATTTTGGACCCCCTGGTGGGCCGTTTTTGGCCCACTAGCCATACGTTTGACACCCCTGGACCAGCCCATTAAAAATGCATATTTAGAAGATTTACTTCCATGAAATAGTTGCATATCACAACAGCATATAAATGAATGAGATAAAATAAAATAGAAAGCACAGATAAATGAAAGTTCACTGCTTAGCTGTTCTTTACTGCAACAAATCACAGTCACTTTTTCTCTGTGCATAAGAAAACTTTAATTGCAGTTAATGCGGACATTAAATGCGATCTTCTTGCTCAAAAATAGTCATGTTTAACCACAGAGGTAGGAGCTGCTAGGGGCTACTTGCAACAGGACATCAGGCGATCAGGGCTGATACGAGAAGTTGCCACACGGCATTTCTTCCCACAGGGTTGTGATGTGAACTGGGGCAGGACAGGAAACGGACCCGCGGAGGAGACTGTGTGATGGCTGCGTCAGTTACGGTAGGGTAAGTTTATATTTATTTGCTTATTTATTTGCTTGCCTTTGGCATGCCAATTTTCAGTGGCTTGAGGCTGCTGGGGATGGCAGTTGTCCCACTAATAGCCACCGGAACTGTGTATTCATCCCCAGTTGGCAGCTGATGAGGAGGGTGTCTCGCAACTGCAAGTTGTATGATTGTCTGTTTGTGCTGAAATATCTATCCATATTAATAAAACGAGTAACGCGAGTAACGCATCTGATCAAATTTCAGTAATTGTAACGCATTACTGAATTTTTAAACACTAATTTCGTTTCACAGCACATTACTGCAAAAGTAGTGGCGTTACAGTAACGCGTTACTCCCAACACTGGTTATAATGGACATAACCAAGAGAAGCTGCAGTAAAGGTTTGTAAAGCTGTAAAGGTTGATAACTGCTGCCTAGTCCCACACTAGACAAAAAAGCTGCCCAAGCAAAAAACTAAATAGTATTCCTGTTCTTCTTCCCAAACTCCCTCATATCTTTTCCAACACCTGGCAGGTATCACAAAGGTGGGTGTATGCATCCAACTTAGCTCATAGCAGCTGCTGTCAATTAAGCCATCTCTACTTGTTTACTTTTACTAATTTATTTGCCTTGTAAGGTATTAGACTGGAGAAAGATAAAATTAATCTATGTGATTTAAAAGTTAAAAATGCTACATATGTTTTATGCATAAATCCCATTAGCTCAACACTCTCGATTTGGGAAAAAAGGACCACTTACCATAAATTTTGTTTCACGCCACTGACAAATGAGGAGACATCAGGGTACAGTAGATGGATAAGTCGACAAAACATTGTCACTCAACATGCAAGTTTGCCAGGGGCACCTCCAGAAATTTTTCAGGGGGAAGCCACATGGGGGCCACTGAAAATCTTGGGGTGGCACATCAAAATCAAATTAAAATGTAATCACGTTACGTCCCCGTTCACGTTTGGTCTGAATGCACCTTGACAGTGTGATCTGTCCTACTTTGCTGTATTTTGTTAATAATATACAGCACACATCAATTATTCTTAAATATCTACTACATGTAAAATATGACACAAAAACAAGTTATAAAATTATGTTATACTGTCCAGTGTCAGGGACCAGGGTGGCCACTGGGGGGCCCCAAGTGGTGGCGGGGGCACCTCTGAAATTTGCTGTTCAATATTAAGGATGCATTCAGACGGCCACTGTTTGGTCCGGACCAAAGGACCAAAAACAATAGCTTCCGCAGATAGTTCAGTTCATTTTGTGCTGTCAGAACGTGCGTTGGAACTCTGGTGTGCACCAAACAAGCAAAGTCTGGTCCTCCTGAAAACGGGGGTCTCAGTTCTCTTGCAAACAAAGTCTGGCGTGCTCCGCTTGCAATGTGAATTCAAACGGAGTATCCAGTGGACCAAACGGCGGAAGTGGACCAAACGGCGGAAGTGCCCCTCGGCGTTTATGTAACCATAGCAACACATTTTCTGAGAAGAGGAAGTGTCATTTACTGTAGTACATTTTGGGTAGAAAAAAAAACAATAAAGACAACTGTGTGAATCCAAGAAATCCTTTTACTGGTGAAAGCCGAGGAGAAAAGTTAAAAAATATCTCGTCTGTGGTGAACAAACAACCTGGCTGAAGGGAACGGATTTCCGTTTTCGGTCCAGGCCAATCGATGAACCTAATTTTTCTTCTTTGTCGAGATTTTTTCTTCCTGGTCAGTGGTGGTTTTGGCTACAGCGCCCCAAATGAGCAGTTGTTACAACTGTGTGACATTGTCCAGGCAGTTTGGTCTGCTGCAGTGTGAATGCAAACCAAACCAAGCAAAGGTGTGAAAATTCTCGGCATTCCCCGGCCAGTTGAACCGAGACCCCTGGACTATCCTGGTCTGAATGCAGCCTAAGACTGAAATCAAGCCATCCTGGGTCTATTCACAACATCATCCTCAAATTGATGTAATGTAAATAAATGCAGTATGTTAGGTTTGAATATAATGGATAATTGCTTTGTTTGGGTACTGGCTGATTTGATAATGATGATGAGATGAAATTATATATTATTCCTGTGCTTCTTTACAATTGAAATGATCCATTCACAGTGAATTTTGCACTGAGAGTTGTTAGTCTGCTTTTGGTGGTGTAATTTCTTCACAGCAATTCAACAATGTAATTAACTTATAGGGTGCATAATAGAGTGAAAAACAGCCTGGAATTGACTTATCTCAGAAAGCAGAGAGAGAATAATTGTTGCACTTTAGAAGGTGAACATAAAGTCGCAAGAGAATCATCCACACTATTTTTCCACTTCGGGAAAGGTCACAGAGGGGCACAGATCCACTCGGCTGTCCTGCATTTCACTTTCACCCCATGTCACAAAAGTTACAGCTCTCTGAGAAGTGACTGAACCGCCACTCGACTTGTGAATAATGCAGGCAGGATGTCAGTAACATAGGGTGGAGAAGGGGTTTCTGCTGAGAACAGCAGGTGCCTTTCATCATCATGACACAAGAAACAAGTGAGACTCAGCAGGGTGTTTGCTCAGCATAAAGTCGAATAAAGCACATGAGCACACATGTACACGGTGTTTTTTTGTTTTGTTTTTTCTAAATATGGGTATTTCAGAGTGAGAGAAATTGAGGGAAAAGAATCACATCTTTGGGGAAATTACCTCCAGAATGCCGTATTGAGTGCACTTTACAAACGGAAACAAAGGCATTTTTGAGTGCCCTGCCCAGCTGTAGAGTTCAAGGGAAAATTGTCTTGATAGTGTGATACAAGTCCAAATATGCATATAAAGAAACATGTGAACTGATATTGTATTTTCATATTTTCAAATAAGCAGCCAACTGATTGTTTCAAGAAAAATCAGCATTTTTATCCACTAATTTAAGTTTTATTTCCGTCTTATTCTGAGCTTTACTAGAGTTGTGCATTAATCCTGAGTGTGCACAGTATGCAGTGCTTCCTCTCATTGGAAGCCTTTGCACATCTTACACTAATGAACTGCACAGTGGTAGGGCACAAGTGGAAAAAACATGAAGCTGAAGAGCACTGGCATTCCCCTTTAAGGATCAAGTTTAACTTTTAATCACCCTTGAAATTCCCTTTGATATGCGCCACTGAGAGGAGAAGCAGCGGAGAGATGAGACAACACAGGCTTTAAACAGCCTGTACTGTATGATGATGCCTGGTGTAGATAGTGCTTGTGTTTAATTACCTAAACTTCAGCTACGATTTCCTTTGAAGATGACAGCCTCACAGGCATGATCAGACTGTGACCGTAGGCTAAATCACTCCAGCATTCACTTCATGACCCCAGGACAGTTGGGTGAAAAGCTGCAGGAGATTTCAGCTGTGATTTGTCATTTCTATGGTAATTTTAAAGTTTTAGTTCAGGCACTGAGCTCTTTGAAGCGCCAGTTGAAAAGGGTCGCATCATCATAAGCAACACAAGTCAGAAGATCAAAAAGTACTTTGGAAAAATGGAATGTAATTCAGATGGAGTTTTGTTGTTGCTGTTGTTTTGTTATAGGGATATGTGCTCTATATATGAGGTATTTTTAAACTAAGTTGGTTGTAGATATACTTGTAGCTGGACTTTTTTTTATCCTTTCTTCTTTTATAGCTAACAACATGGCTCTGTGAGCCCAGTCTCGCCATAAAAAAACCCCCCATCAAATTACACATTTTCTCACTCTGAGAAAACGTAGATAGACACATAAAAAACATTGTTCATGTGCAGTGGATACGTGGCGTTTACAGCTTTAACCCTCCTGTTATGTTCATTTGTCAGGAACAACAATGGTGTTCCCGGGTCAATTTGACCCGGTGCATGTTTAATTATCCAAAAGATGTCCAAAACCAAAAAAATCTTAACAAACATTGTTAATATTTCATTACTAATTCCATTACTAACTATTCTATCAATATTTAGTGCATTGGTGTTCCTTACCTCTAATAGGTAATGGTTCAATTAGGATAATTCACTCGTTTTTCATTAAAAAAAAAACATGTTCAAACTTTTTTTTAATGTTTCACCACTTTATTACTTTTGAAAGACCAACATATAAAACATAACATTGAAACATAACATTTAAATTTTGTTTTACATACATGCACTGTTTGTGAACCACTAATGAACAAAATAACACAATATGAACAAGGTGTGTCTGTCTGTCTTTACGTCGACACAGCACATGAGTGACATGTCATCACACTGTGCTTTGTGCAAATGAATTTTCCACATTTCGCACAGGTCATGCTTGTCTTGACATCATCAGATGGCCTGCAGACCTGGCACCTCTTCCTCTTTCTTTTCCCCTCAGCAGAAACCTAGAACCAAGAGGACCATGATTACTTTACTATGCTGTCTTTTTGCTGATCCCAAGACACACATAACGCACTCTCATACACTTATATATACACACAAACACTTACTTACCTCATGTACTGGTGTACTTGGTGCAGTCCTCTCCTGGATCTCCCTCACCGTGGCTGCAGCGGCTGGGGTCCTTGGCAGGTGCTCCCTCTGTTGGATGTGCGGTGTCACAAGCACCTTCCCCAGCTCCTCAAGAAAGATGCACCTCTTGTACAGCTTTGACACATTCCAGTCAGGAAAGATCTCAGTCCAAATGACAAATGCGTTGTAGGCTGATACATTGATCATGTTATACAGTGGGGCAAAAAAGTATTTAGTCAGCCACCAATTGTGTAAGTTCTCCCACTTAAAAGATGAGAGAGGTCTCCAATTTTCATCATAAGTATACCTCAACTATGAGAGACAAAATGAGAAAAATAAAATCCAGAAAATCACATTGAAGGATTTTTAATGAATTAATTGGTAAATTCCTCGGTAAAATAAGTATTTGGTCAATAACAAAAGTTCATCTCAATACTTTGTTATATACCCTTTGCTGGCAATGACAGAGGTCAAACATTTTCTGTAAGTCTTCACAAGGTTTTCACACACTGTTGCTGGTATTTTGGCCCGTTCCTCCATGCAGATCTCCTCTAGAGCAGTGATGTTTTGGGGCTGTCGCTGGACAACACGGACTTTCAACTCCCTCCAAAGATTTTCTATGGGGTTGAGATCTGGAGACTGGCTAGGCCACTCCAGGACCTTGAAATGCTTCTTACGAAGCCACTCCTTCTTTGCCCGGGCGGTGTGTTTGGGATCATTGTCATGCTGAAAGACGCAGCCACGTTTCATCTTCAATGCCCTTGCTGATGGAAGGAGGTTTTCACTCAAAATCTCACGATACATGGCCCCATTCATTCTTTCCTTTACACGGATCAGTTGTCCTGGTCGTTTTGCAGAAAAACAGCCCCAAAGTATGATGCTTCCACCCCCATGCTTCACAGTAGGTATGGTGTTCTTTCTCCTCCAAACACAACAAGTTGAGTTTTTACCAAAAAGTTCTATTTTGGTTTCATCTGACCATATGACATTCTCCCAATCCTCTTCTGGATCATCCAAATGCTCTCTAGCAAATTTCAGACGGGCCTGGACATGTACTGGCTTAAGCAGGGGGACACGTCTGGCACTGCAGGATTTGAGTCCCTGGCGGCGTAGTGTGTTACTGATGGTAGCCTTTGTTACTTTGGTCCCAGCTCTCTGCAGGTCATTCACTAGGTCCCCCCGTGTGGTTCTGGGATTTTTGCTCACCGTTCTTGTGATCATTTTGACCCCACGGGGTGAGATCTTGCGTGGAGCCCCAGATCGAGGGATATTATCAGTGGTCTTGTATGTCTTCCATTTTCTAATAATTGCTCCCACAGTTGATTTCTTCACACCAAGCTGCTTACCTATTGCAGATTCTGTCTTCCCAGCCTGGTGCAGGTCTACAATTTTGTTTCTGGTGTCCTTTGACAGCTCTTTGGTCTTGGCCATAGTGGAGTTTGGAGTCTGATTGTTTGAGGTTGTGGACAGGTGTCTTTTATACTGATAAAGAGTTCAAACAGGTGCCATTAATACAGGTAACAAGTGGAGGACAGAGGAGCCTCTTAAAGAAGAAGTTACAGGTCTGTGAGAGCCAGAAATCTTGCTTATTTGTAGGTGACCAAATACTTATTTTCCACCATAATTTGCAAATAAATTCTTTAAAAATCAGACAATGTGATTTTCTGGATTTTTTCCCCCTCATTTTGTCTCTCATAGTTGAGGTATGATGAAAATTGGAGACCTCTCTCATCTTTTAAGTGGGAGAACTTGCACAATTGGTGGCTGACTAAATACTTTTTTGCCCCACTGTAAAAGATGACCAATGGCCAGCGCACAGTCATTTGTTTGGTGCTGTAGGACCCTGTTACTTTGTCCAAGCTGTCTACCCCCCCTTTGGTGGCATTGTAATCCAGGATCATGCTTGGTTTCTGGTCCTCTCTTGTGCTTATTTCAGCATTTTTGTGCCAAGTGCTCATGAGCACATTTTTTCCCTTTTTGGGGCAGTAAGACACTAGGGCTGTGGTGTCTGTGAAGGCAAACATGGAAGATTGAGGGGTCCTGTTCTTGATTACCAGCAGCTCAGCAGGGAGTTCAGCCCTGTTCTTTCGGATAGTTCCGACCATTGCGAGCTTTCTCTTCAGAAGCTCCTGACCCAAGTTGTAGTTTGTGAAAAAATTGTCACAGGTTACGTTGTGCCCCTTGAGACCCTGTGCCATGTCGAGCATGACCCTTGTGCCCTGATTCTTCTCCGGGGCTCCTCCAACCGGATTTCCAGTGTAAACCTGCATGTTAAGATAAGATAAGATAAGATAAGATAAGATAAGCCTTTATTAGTCCCACAATGGGGAAATTCCAGGATTGCAACAGCATAGGGACAGCAACACTCAGAGCAACAATCAGAAGGCAAGAAAAAACAACATCTAGTAAACATATGTCCATATTACTATAAATGTATATATATAGACACACAGTGCAGAGCATTATGGCTGGTGGATGTGCAGCAGAAAGTCTAAGCTCTCTCTCCGTGGATGCAGCGGGCCAGCTGGAAGTCTTTGGGCATGATGGTGACCCCCTTAGCGAAGAAGAGACCACCAGGTGGGTCTCGCTGGTCTCCTGCAGAGCCATGACGGCGAAACTCAGGAAACGCAGGACGGTCTTGAAGTCCTGAGCAATCTCCCTCACCAGGCGCTGGACGGGCAGCTTACGGATGAGCAGCTCCATGGATTTCTGGTAGCGACGGATCTCTCTCAGAGCCACGGACCTGTGACGGCGAGGCCTCTTCACTCTGCCGGTGGCCAGAGTGCCTCTCCGAGCAGCCCTGTGGCTAGCTGTCTCCTGGGGAGCTTCTTCCTCCAGTAGATGTTCAATGCATAGCTGGTGTTTGAATCACATGCTGCCCAGATTTTTATACCATATTTAGCTGGTTTGGAAGGCATATATTGCCTAAATGGGCAGCGACCTCTGAATGCCACCAGCCTTTCATCTATTGTGATATTAGGGCCTGGGTTATAGAGTAGTGGAAGTTGCTCTACCCACTTGTCCCACACTGTCCTAATAACTGCCAGCTTGTCTCTCTCCCGTCTACCAGCCCTTGTCTCTCGATTATCAAATCGGATTATTCTGGAGAAAATGCGAAAAGTCTCCAGAGACATTGTGGCTCGAAATATCAACCTCCCTGTCTCTGCATCCCACAGACTGGCTGTTGATTCATCCTTCGATTTATAGACCCCAGCCAGGATGAGGAGCCCCAAATACGCATCTAAATGTGTTTTGTCCATCTCCTTCCACTTCTCCCCAAAAACATGCCTCCCTTCTAGATTAGTCATTTCCAGAATGATTTTCTGTATTGAATCTGGCATGACCAGCTCAAAAGCTGACTTGATGTCAGTCACACGAGTCACTGCCATCCTAGTGGGCCCCGGCACTGTCTTTATTATGTTTTCTGCAGACAGTTTTGTCTGACGCACATTTGGGGATGAAGACCAATGTATTTCACCATTTTTTTGACATAAATGTCTTGCTTGGAGGAACAGGAATAGCTATTCCCTCATCTGGTTCAAAATCAGAATCATTAGAATCAGAATTTAGCTCAAGATAGTCTTCATCTTCAGACACATCCTCCTCTATTTCACGGTCATGGTCAAAGATGGCTTCCAGAGCCTCCTGAACTGTCATCCTTTTGCTTCTGCTGCTCATTTTGTAAAGGTCTGCCTGACAGTGTAATGTTGGTAGTGTGGTTAACCCCCACAACAGACTGGGACAATCAGAGCGCGCATCTGGAGCGATTAACATTACAGTGAAATGTGTGTATTAATGTCAACAGGCAGCCTCGCTTCGTCTAGCTTTTTCCTGCTCAGTACTGTGATGTTAATGTGCCATTCATGCATTGTGTTCATACTTCCTGCTCTTACTGTGATGTAAATGTCCCATGCCTTTCATGTATTGTCTGTAGTTGGGTATAAAAGCTGCATTGCTCTGTAACTCACCCTCTCCCTCTTACCACTGCTTCTGACTACTGCTGCTGAGAGCCTGAGGACCCGCTCCAGCCTGCCTGCACAAGGGCTGGAGCGAGTTCCTATGATGGCGGTATGATTTAATAAACCTACTTAAAACCCTCAGTTCGCTGCTTATAAATTTTTACCGCCACATTTTTGACCCCGAGAATGCACACGCTTTGTGCAATACAACCTTCTGGTCTGGACAGCCACGCTGGTGACCCCGAAGAAAGCACACGCTTTGTGCGACGCAACCTTCTGGTCTGGACAGCTACACTGGTGACCCGATGACAACAAACGCAGCACCCGGCGGTGATTCTCCGACGACAAGCGAACGCAGCAGCCTGACGCAAATGATCTGCCCTCCCTTCTGCTACAGGCAGACCTCGACGCAGAGTTACCAGGCGAAACTCTCCGGAGATCACCCACGACCGAGAAAGCTGCAGAAAACTTCATGGTGAAGTCTTCATGGTGAAATCTGCACGCCTGAGATCTGCACATCCACGCTGGGACCGGCCACTCTCACAGCTCCTCCACACGAGAGCGCACGCACCTCCAGGGCCGACGGAGAACGCAGCGCGTGGACCTGAACGCACCATGACCAATCTACAGCAACACAGTGAACAGGGATGATTATCGGCGCCGACTACGCTGATCTCCAGCAAGCTCCCTGACCCTGACTGGCCTCTCCAGTGGGCCCACCCACGCACGGAACCCCTGCACACGCACCGGTGGGTTACGAGGACGGCGCACCACGCACGGGACAATAACGGCTCCACAGACCGCCATCGTCCTTCGCCGCTGCACACAGAACCTTCAGGGCTGCTCATACACCTGAAGCACGCACGCAGCTCGCTCACAGGATTTTCTAATGGTCTTAGCCACGACGCACAAAGGGAATTCAGCAATCTGCGGTCCCCGAGGGCTTTAGGGTTGCGCCCGCACCTAAAGTCAACACGCCAAGTCCCTCTGCTTTTGTTCTTTTTTTCTTACAGCCGCTACGCAGCCTCGCCGCTCCTGTTTTTCTTCATGGCCGCTGTTAATCCTCGCAGGACTTAAGCACGAGAGGAGTCAGTGACTAATTTTTCTTCGTACAGCTGCTGTGGACCTCCGCACGTTCAACGGGACAGCCCCTCAACATCGCGGATCCACAGGCAATTTTTGCGCGGCCCAGACATTTCCCCGTCCCGGGCCGGCACTTGCTACCCCCCCCCCCTCCTCCTCCGCCTGCACAGAGCTTTCCCTGCTTGCTGCCAAAGCCGGACTATCGAGGCCTCAGCCGCCTGCTGAGCCCTCTGGGAGGGAGTAGTGTGGTTAACCCCCACAACAGACTGGGACAATCAGAGCGCGCATCTGGATCGATTAACATTACAGTGAAATGTGTGTATTAATGTCAACAGGCAGCCTTGCTTCGTCTAGCTTTTTTCCTGCTCAGTACTGTGATGTTAATGTGCCATTCATGAATTGTGTTCATGCTTCCTGCTCTTACTGTGATGTAAATGTCCCATGCCTTTCATGTATTGTCTGTAGTTGGGTATAAAAGCTGCACTGCTCTGTAACTCACCCTCTCCCTCTTACCACTGCTTCTGACTACTGCTGCTGAGAGCCTGAGGACCCGCTCCAGCCTGCCTGCACAAGGGCTGGAGCGAGTTCCTATGATGGCGGTATGATTTAATAAACCTAATTAAAACCCTCAGTTCGCTGCTTATAATTCTTTACCGCCACAGTAGGACTCCCATGCAGAGAAGCTTTTATATGTTTTGCCCCTCCCCTGTTGAGTGCCCACTGAATACGGGTGGAATTTTCCTGCGAGAACATAAATGGTTCCCGTCAAAAGTCATAACACCTGTGTGTGTGTGTGTGTGTGTGTGTGTGTGTGTGTGTGTAATATGTTGCAATAAGGTGCAAAGAAAGAAATAGTCTGACATTTTTGACACCCTTTCACCTCCAGTTTGACTGCTGAGTCACACTGACCCAAACAGTATCTATGTGATATAAACATGCAGGGGGTGACTGCAAATATGTAAGATGAACCATTTTCGTATTATATGTTGATTACACTAATTAAGGCAAGCAGAAGAAGTTTCATACTGAAAAAATACTTTTAACTATTTTTCCTAGATGTTCAAACTTTAAAACGAGTCAATTTGACCCGTAACATAACAGGAGGGTTAAGAAACATGTCTACTGGCAGCTTAATGTTTGCCAGTTTCTGATTCTCTCAGTTTTATTCTTTTTCACCATCTAACACCTCTCCAAAACATTTTTTCCTAACCCTAACCACTACAGGAGGTGACTTCTAAACCTAACCTTTCATTAGTGAAGTGAAAAACAAACAAACAAACGGGGAAAAAAAGAAAAAAAAAGTCACTCGGATAAGCACGGTATTATATATGGAAATGGCACATTATTGTGAAGTGCGGTGCGGTGATGTGCACTTCCCATCACGTCACTGCACCACTCTATATAAGCCTCTTTGACCGGTGCCCTCTGCCATGTGCCTGCCGTATTACCGCTGTTCTCTATCATCAATAAAGCTGTGTTTGTCCAGTCATCTTGTCTCATCCTTCACCCTGGTATTTTATCATACATAACATTTGGCGATAGAGGATTAACTCATGGAGGTGTGTATCACACCACTTCACCCCTTTCTCGAGCTACCAGGCAAACTGCCAGTGCCCTGGCCCATGTGGTTTGAGGCTTTCTAGACCTACATCACTGCGCTGGACCTCGATACGCTTGACAAGTTAAGAGCACATGCGCTTCTTGTTCATAACCTGGGTATTGAGGGCCAGCGAGTTCTGCGCACACTCGGAGCTTCAGACTCTTTTGAAGATGTTGTGGAGCTGCTAGCCAAATATTTCCACACCCCAGATAGTGTGACTGTCCGGAAGATTCATTTTTGGCAGCAACATCAGTGGTTAGGTGAGCCTATTCATCAGTTTGTTGCCGACTTGAGGCAGCTAACTAGCGAGTGTCGCTTCGGGCCGTTGGAAGATGAAATGGTACGTGACCAGCTTGCGGAGCACACGTGCAGCATCGCATTGCGGGCTAGGCTGCTCACGGCGCCCAATGACTTAACATTAGCAAGAGCTGTTGAACTAGCTCTCCAGCTGGAGGCCACAGACAAGTTAGCTTTGGAGCTAACCTGGCACCATTCCCAGTGACCGCCGGAGCCTCCTGCTGTGGCAAATGTTGCGGACTCGGATAGCTTGGATGACAATACTGCGGAAGCCAATGCTGCCAGCCGAAGGTCTGCCCTGGGAAAACCCCTGTGCAAGGGTTGTGGGTCTGCAACAGACCGCAATAAGGCTAAGGACTGCCCGGTTAGGGGAAAACATTGTAGCAGATGTGGACACTTGAACCATTATGCTAGAGTGTGCCGTGTTATCTGAACTGGAGAGCCCACGGAAGAAACCACTTCGCCCACCCCCGACGACCATCCATACAGTGTCCCCCAGTACAAACAGGTACACGATTTGCACATTGGAATTGGATGGAATAGAGGTGCCGTTGCTGCTCGACATGGGAGCAGAGGGGTCTTTGCTGAATTGGGCCACGGTGAGGAAGTTTTTCCCTCACTACAGGATTAGAGGTAACCCAGCACCGTTGTATGGTTATGGAGGTGGCAGGCTGTGCATGGTTGGGACTTTGGAGTTAACGGTCCTGTACAAGTCTGACTTCATGTTCCATGTGACAGTGCAAAGCAATAATATCATATGCTGTGATTTGTTTTACGGACTGGGTTTTGCCATAAAAGACGATGCCGGGAACGAATGGTCGGGTTGTGGCCAATGGAACTCTCTGGTTACAATGGCTGATGAGGATGTTGTGTGGGACGAAGAGCTAATGGACACCATGGTAGTCAAGCAGGACCAGCCTCACTCAAGTTCGGCGCAGGAGAGTCTCAGTGCTGGCACTCGGGATATGGTAGAGGGGGATACCAAGTGTGGTGCCGAGGTGCCTGCACTGGCAAGTGACACCGATGTGCTAGCCCCAGATGCCTCTGGAGCTTGACCGCAGGGGGATGGAGGGTCTGCACCTATGATGGTGAATGCTACGATGGTTTTAGAAGAGGTTGGGGCCAGACCGACGAGCATGGAGGAACCGCATGCTTAACGGCACCGCTTCAGGCCGAACAGGGCCCTCCTGAGGCTTTTGGACTTGCTTTGGGTTAGGGGTGAAGGACGTCCATGGCAAAGATGGGCCAGATGACAGCCAGCTAAACAGCGAGGGTGTCTGCACATAGTGGCTAAGCTGGGCACAGCATACTTCAGGTTGTCCGATGGCTCGGCGAGGCACGCCAATCAGCTTTGACGTGTCTGGAAAGAGGCTCCAGGTGACGAGGTTGGACGGATGTTAGTGTTGGTGGTGAAGAAGCAGGGCTCCATCGTCTGGAAGATCAGCCATCGTCCCAGAGGTCTGCTGCTTCCCGGAGCGTGCTTGCTGAGGGGCTGCCCTGGGCCCCCCGTGCCGGTAGTACTCCTCCTACCCAAACAGCTGTGCTGTAAATATTGTGTATGTTTATAGTTCTTGTGTTTTGCGATGCATGTTATGATATGGGATTATTTTGTGTGTTTTTAGTTTAGAAGCATGGCATGTAATTTTAGTTTTATGTACGGACTTTTGTTTGGGTATGCGTGTCAGAATAATCCACCCCGCCATGCAGGCTGCACGGTAGTCCACCCGTCAGCCCTATTTTAGGTTGTTTTGTGTGAATGTGTTAGGCCATTTGAGTACATTGTTTTTCGTTATTTTAGTGCATGATTCAGGTCCAATTTTTTTTTGGGGGGGGGAGGGTCAATTGTGTGTGTGGTTTTGGACTTTTCTAAAGGGGGGGTATTATATATGGAAACGGCACATTATTGTGAAGTGCGGTGTGGTGACATGCACTTCCCGTCATGTCACTGCCCCGCCCTACATAAGGCAGAGGGCATCCATATTGCGGCCTGTTTGACAGGTGCCCTCTGCCAGGTGGCTGCCATGTTACAACTGATCTCTATCATCGATAAAGCTGTGTTCGACCAGCTTTACCAACTTCTGGGAACTCTCCCAGAAATGTGGAAGAGTTCCTAAAATAGGTGTTGTTCTTCTCATGTGTGGTGAGGACAATGTTTTTTGTTTTTTTTTTTTCTTATGTGCATTTGCGCATGTGGAGTGAGTGAAGGCATGGACTCTGCTTGTAAAAACGTATCCAGGTACATTATTTTTTAGTTTTATGTACAAATGTACATTTTTAGAGGGGTTGAAAACGTTCATAAGTTATGTTTTTTACTGAGATCAGGTTGGCTCTGCAGAATAACCCAGTATCCTTTTTTTCTGGTCTGGTACTTTGATTTTTCAATTACTATTTCAAGCAACAAGTAAAACACATTCTACCTTACAGCTATAATAAAATCACCATTAATATTGTTAGCTCCTCAGCCAACAAGGGAGCTCGGATATCATGCAGCTGAAGGACTCAGGACACAGAATATGCCATTGCCCAACTTTACTGAATAAACATGCAACAATAATACAGATTGTCATATACATTGCCGACACTCTGGCTCTAATGTAGACAGGCTTTGAGAGTCCACACCGAAGCAGTGAGTGATCATGTCAACAACATAACAGGAAGAGACAGGAACCAAAAAAGGTCTGTCACCTAAAAGGCTCCGGGTGGAACTAACCCCCTCATAACAATATAAGTTGTAACCATGCTAACAAATAGGCCCAGCAACAGGGCATGGGGATATTAATTACAACAATGCAAAGATGTTAACAGCATTACACTACCCCCCTTTTCAAGCATGCTGAGTCTCTTTAGCATAGCGGCTGCCCCGCTATGCTGCCCCGCTGACTGGCGCCTAGCGGCTGCCCCGGCCTTGGACGTGCTCTGCAGAGCGTGCCCAAATGCCAAGTCATGTTTCATTACCTTGTATTCATACATGTGTAATGACAATAAAGTTGAATCTCAATCTCAATCTCATAGACTACTGTGAAAAATGTTAAAGAAATAAAACCAGTTTCATTTCAAACTAAGTTATTCTTCACTTTCCATTAAATTGAACAATATTTTGTTTGCTTTTAAACGCCCAAACGCTGCTTTTACCTAAGCACAACTATGTGCTGTTGAGCAGGGATATGTATTTCTCGTCCCCTAAGGGTTCTTGCATCAGATGGTCTTTGGCTGTTCTCATCTGATTCTGAAGTATGTGCTTCTTCTTGCTGCTCACACTGTGCAGCCTGTCTCCGTCAGCGTGCTGCGGCTCTACGTCTGCCCATTCTCTCCAGCTGCCTGGGGGAATCTAGTTCTGGTAAATCTTGTCCCTTATCGCTAATGTTACCATTAGGTATAAGTGGTTCTACTGGGCCAAGTTGTTTGGGTGGTACAGCAGAATCTTGGCTGAGTTGAAGGATTGTGTGCCTCTGTCGCCTAACCCATGCAGGAATGACATCACTTGTGTAGGACTTTAGTCGGTCATGATGCACAACTTTCTTTTCTCGACGAGTGAGTATCTCGTAGAGCACAGGTCCGCATTGAGCTTTGACTACAACGGCACCTTTCCAAGGTGCTTGTAACTTGGGGCTGAAACCTTTCTTCTTTGTGTTGTCCCTTATATAAACTAGGTCTCCAACATTGTAGTTGTTCTGCTGTGCTCTCAGAGCAATGGCTCCTCTTCTGCCTGTTTTGAGCCTGTCGTAGGTGTTCTCAAGCCAGCTCATGGACGTCATTAAGGCTCCTTTCTAGGTCTTGAACATAGCCTAGAGGTTTCTTTTCCTCCTGTGCCCATTCTGCTGCTCCTTGCCAGGTATCATGTGGCTGATGGATCTCTCTTCCCAGCATTAGCATGTTGGGTGTGAGCTCAGTGCTGGAGTTCTGTGTGCTGCGGTATGCTGCTGTAAGTAGGGGCAGATGTTCATCCCAGTTTTTCTGATTTTGATCTACATAACAACGAATCATCTGGAGAAGTGCTCGGTTAAAATGTTCGACTTGTCCATTTGAAGCTGGATGGTATGGTGTGGTTCTGGTTTTTGATATCTGAAACAGCTGGCAAACGTTCTTGAACAGAGCACTTTCAAAGTTGAGTTCTTGGTCTGTATGAAGCTCTAATGGGGCTCCAAAACGTGCAATAAAATCCTTGACAAGTGTCTTGGCTGTTGTTTCTGCTCTCTGGTCTGGGACTGGGATTGCTTCCACCCACCTGGTGAATTGATCCATAATAACTAGAATGTACTTGTTCCCAGAGGACAAGGAGGGAAAAGGACCCAATACGTCAAGGTGCAACCTGTCCATCAGTGCTCCAGCCTGGTAAGTTTGCAGCTTAGCTTTGTGAGTGGGACTGCTTGATTTCAGAGCTTTGCACTGAGGGCATTTCTGGATGAACTTGTGTAGGTTTCCCCCCATGCTATACCAGTGATAGCCTTGCCGGAGATGCTGCAGGGTTTTTTCTTCTCCTAAAGGTCCAGATTGTGAGGGGTTGTGGCATGCCTGTATGACTTCAGTTTGCAATGAGGAGGGCACAATTAGTAGCAAAGATGGGTTAATTCTGCTGCCATTCTCCCAACGGTAATGTAGGACCCCTTGGTAAAGCTCTACTTGTGGCCAGCAGAGCCAGTACTTCCTAACTGCAGGACTCTCCATGGCAACTTCTTCTCTGGTTGGGAGCATTTCTGCTTCCTTCCAACTGTGTAAGATAGAGAGTACTGGGTCATTCTTTTTGGCAGCTGCTAACTCTTGGCAACTTACTGGCTGCAGCCAATTTACTGTGGAAGTATGAAGGTTGGTTTCTGCTGGCTGCTGGTTTTTATTACTCTGCATCTCTTGCACAGTGATCTGCCTGATGACCAGGGGTAACACAGCATCCACATCTTCCTCTCAAATCTGGCCCACTGCTTGTGCAGTCTTTGACAGTGTGAACACCCCTGACATGGGAAATCTGTCACTTCTTTACCATCAACAGTCACAATCCATTGTGCTACCAGTGCTGTGCCTCGACATTGCATCTGCGTTTGCATGGCTCTTGCCTGTGCAGTGTTCAATGTCAAAGTCATACTGGCAGAGCTCCTTAAGCCATCAAGCCAGCTAGCCTTCAGAATGTTTAAAACGGAAGAGCCAAGTCAGGCTGCTGTGGTCCGTACGAAGTAGAAACTTTCTGCCCAGGAGAAAATGACAAAAGTGGCTTGTGTATGTGGCAGCTCCCGTCTTGTCACACAGTATCGCTGTTGTGCAGGATTGAGATGATGACTGGCATATGAGCTGACTCTTTCCTCCCCTCACTGGACCTGGGACAGTATTGCACCAATGCTGTGACTGGAGGCATCAGTGTCAAGGACGTAGATACCGGTTGTTGCTGGATGAGCGAGAATGGGGGCAGCAGTTAGTATTTCCTTGAGTTGTATAAAGGCATCCTGCTGTGGGTCCCCCCATTGGAATTCTGCTGACTTTTTGAGTAGGTTGTGGAGGGGGCTGGCAAGCACATTGATGCAGTCGCTCACCTCTGCATCTCACAGCTGGCTCATGCATACTTAAAGCACTGGTAGGAACAGTCTTTTGTGACCTCTGCCAAATCACTTCCAATTCTGCAGCAAATGATGTGTCTACATTAATATTTGGCTTCTCAGACATATCTTGAATTAATGAAGGGGGGGGGCATATTTGCATGATGAGTTGGATGGCTTGGCTTTGCAGGTATAGCTCTAGTTATCACCCCTCACGCTGACTTCACATGCTGTAGAATTGGAGTAAAAAGCTGTTGAAACTGCTGGGCTTGATAGTCCAATAGTGTTTTTAACCCAGCTGGTGGCCCCACTTCTGGGACTAATGCTGCAGCCCCAAGTAATTTCTCATTTTCTTGCATTGTCTTTTTTTAAATTTTATTTTAACAGAAGTTGTGGAGTTATCATTAATTTACTCAGCTTTAGACACAGTCTATAATGTTCTTTTGTTCCACTTTCACTTTTTCTGTAATGTTGGCAACTTATTTTTAACAAGCATCCTTTACTTGCAGCCAGCCAGCTTGTTCATATGTTTCTAGCTTCCAACCTCCAGCTATGATTTAGCAATGTTGCTTCGCCAGCTATAAGCATGCAGTGGGACCAGTGACATTTAATTCCCTTATCGCCAGACGTTTTTGTCTTTATAACAGTCTCTATCTCCTTCTTGCTGAACTTATCCGACGTGTGGAGGCTCTCTCTCTCTTTTTTTTTCACACTGGGTTTATAGAATCCCATCTTCTGACTCCAGCTGTTAGCTCCTCAGCTATCAAGGGAGCTCAGTTATCGTGCAGCTGAAGGACTCAGGACAAAGAATATGCCCTGTTGCCTAAAAGGCTCTGGGTGGAACTAATTCCCTCATAGCAATATAAGTTGCAACCATGCTAACAAATAGGCCCAGCAACAGAGCATGGAGATATAATAACAATAATGCAGAGATGCTAACAGCATTATAATATGTAATATTTGTTCCCATTTTTGATATGTGTTGCATTATCATCTCGTCAAAACTTGGGATGCACCGATTATGAAATTGTGGGCCAGTAATTACACTGGTCAACACCAAATTTATTGTCTAAGTTTTTTTTAGCTGATTTAGGACAATTTTGATGTGCTGAATCCAAAAATCACATTGGTTTTGCTCAATCAGGTCAACTCTTTGCATTATGGCCACAGGTTGTTTTATACGTTTTTGTTTACATGTACGGATATTTTCGCTTTATCCATCCACCCATCCATCCATCTTCTACCGCTTTTCCGGAGGTCTGGGTCACGGAGGGAGCAGTTCAAGCAGAGAAGCCCAGACTTCCCTCTCCCCATCCACCTGCTCCAGCTCTTCAGAAAGGATACCAAGGCGTTCCCAGACCAGCTGGGAGACATAAGGCGCTTTTCCACTAGCCCCACTCAGCCCCGGTTTGAAAACCCGGCTCTACTCACTTCGGTTCGGTTCAGCCTCAGTTGCTTTTCAACTACTGCTGGCGCACCTGCTGGCGTACCTGCTGTGGGTGGGATTTGTTGAACAGCAGGCGGCGCCACACCCTCGTGACGTGAAACACACGCGACTGAATCCTCCACAACAAACATGGCTGATGACTAGGAGAGAAGGAAGGAGGAATGACTGTGACATGAAACTGGTTAAATCTATGGTGCTGACTTGTGCTCTGCACAATCTGTGTGAGAGTCATGGAGAGACGTTTGACACTACATTGGATGATGCAGTATATGAACCAGTGGTGGCAGCGGCACAGAGAGCAGAGGAGCAGGGTGGTGATATTGTAGTGAACTCAATATAAGCACCCTACTTGGTTTGACAAGTGGTTGACCCTATTGGCGACACAGGTAGAGTGTGGGACTCCGGAGCGGGAGGCGTGAGTTCAAACCTCCTGGTGGGACGTCACCATGTCAAGCTGTACGTTACAATATAACGTGATGCAATACTTGTCTATTTTGTCCACATTTATGTGCATACATATTTCAAAAATGTTTTTTGTAAATAAAATGTTGTGCATGGTCCATCTACCTGTCCTCTTGTTCATAACGCTTATCTGTTAAGAAGGTGCAAAGCCATCAGCCTAATGAAGAGTCCACACTTCTCACTGTTGTGATAATTGTTCACGCTGAGCGCTCTGCCCGCCCGTACGCTGTGGGGGTCACACACGACGTGTTCCTCCCCACACTCTCAATTTTTTTTCCCGTATATTTTTCTCTTTGGCGTACAGAAATGGCAATACGCCCGTATTTGCTAAAATTGCATTTTCCCCGTATTAAAATACGGCGAAACCATATCACTTGACAGGTATGTAATTACATGCAGAAACACTGCACAGGCCATCTTCACAAAAATCCAGCTCGACAAGCCACTTTTGCTTAGGTGGAAATGCAAATTGAACTATAAATCATGTGCTGATACATGTCATATTTTCCCATGTAAAGGTCTCCCACTTTTACTTACAAATTGATTTTTAATTTTTGGGAAAAGGGAATATAAATTTTGCACTTGTTGGTAACAACAGTTGTGTGCAACAAAAACACAGTTGTGTATCCTTGTCCAATCTGTCTACTGTTATTAGTGCCAAATTTTTGCTAGATTCCTTCTTAATTTATTAAATTTGGACTGGCGATGCAACATTCAACTTACATGTACTTACCTTTATCAGTGTCTAAAAGTTCAAGCACACCTGTACAACTGCTTATAACCTAAAAAATGTACCCGTTCAAGAGAAATGGATTCCGCATTGCAAATGTTTAAAATAAAAAAAAAAAAACCTACCAAGACATTACGTTTCGTTGTGTTGTTAAAAATTAAATTACCATTAGAAGGCTATACACCTGACCTGATGAACAGCAGCATGTGGAGTGAACAGAGAATGGAATGTGTATGTAATTATTGGCTTTTCTCATACGGTGTCATAACAGATAAACCAGACTTTTGATGCAAACAATACAATTTTATTCCCGAAGCAAAATTTACAAACAAAAAAACAGACTTGGCGATGACATCTCTGCGAGCTCTTCCCTTCATAACGCAGCGTCCTGTTCCAGGGCTTCACGCGCATCTGCCCGCACATCTGCAGCCACCTGTCACAAATGCTGCATGTACTCCTGATTCTTGCCGCTGGTCATGTTGCCGTTCCAAGAGCCGCATCTCTTCGTCATGCATGTCGACCATCGCAAATGTAAGGTCAGCGATGGGAGTTGTCTGTTTTCCTCTTGCCTAGATGGAAAGACAGAAAGACATGGTCGTTAAAGCTGGATCACTACATATAATATGGAATTACACAGGTGAAAGTCTGTGGTGGAATGTCACTATTATATTATGCTTCATTGCTGTATATAAGCTGAACTGTCATGTTGCTGCCCCTCAGTAGAGCAGATTTTGCAACACGCAGGGTGCTGTCTTCTGCTGCAGCCCCCCTGCAAAACTAAAAAGGATTAAGATTAAGAATATGGATGGATGGATGGGTAATGTTTAAACTAGTTGCTTGTAGTGTGGCCGCAGAAATCTGAATGGGTTAATACAGTCAGCTGACGCAAAGCATTTCAATGAAGCATGTTGATTTCAACGGCAGTTCATCAGCTTTATTTGTTTGTCTAAAACAGGAGTTACAACAGCACTTCAATCACCACACCTAAAAATGGTTGTGGAACACCGATAAGTGAAGACCAAAGAATAACCTTTTTGTACATTTAAAAAGACATTTTCAATTAATTAATATGCAGCTACAGGAAATTGCATTAATCAGTTTGGTACATAACTTGTTAGGCTCCAGCCCCCCCGCGACCTGTAAAGGATTAACTAACTAACTAACTAACCTGCACTTATATAGCGCTTTTCTAGTCACAAAGACCACTCAAAGCGCTTTCATTAATACTAACCCTCTATTCTAAGGGCCTATAGGAAACAGATATCTAGGGACAATTTAGAACAGCCAATTAACCTAACATGCATGTCTTTGGCATGTGGGAGGAAACCGGAGAAATCCCGGAGTAAACCCACGCAACACGGGAAGAACATGCAAACTCCACACAGATCACTGTTGGTCGGGGGCTGGGATCGAACCCACGATCCCACGATCCCCACAATCCCCCGGCCAAGGGTAAACTGTGCTGCCGCAGTGCTAACCACTGCGCCACCGTGCAGCCTATTAAGCGGTAGAAGATGGATGGATGGATGGATTTTCGACCCTGGTTTCCGCTGCTGGACCTGTTTCAACCAAAAAAAAAAATCGTGGTTATTGTGCCTTACTGGCACTTGAACGTGATCCAGATGGAGCTGGTGATGTGGAGCTGATCCAGCTGGCGCTCAGCCAGACGCACACGCAGACGCAGCGCCAGGAGAGTCCGCTGTGTCAGTCATCTCCACTGAGGTGGACCCCTGTGATATGAAATGCGATTCTAGAAAGAAAATGCACGCAATTTAAAACTTAACACCAAAGTGCAACATGTACACAACACTCTCAAGTTTTTAACCGGAATACAATAAGCGTAATTCAGCGTTTTGTTCGCGCTAATACTTAACACAAAGCAAGCGTGAATCTGCAGTTGGCTGCAAAACAATACGCAAGCCTCAGTAACAACCATTACTCACAATCTAACAACCTTCCTATTTCTTAAAAACAGTGAGCTTGGCATAGAACGGATCAAGTGGCGAACAGATGCGCAATATCAAATAAACACTCACCATCCACGGTTTCCAAGGGCCGTGACCGTGACGGTGGCCGTGACAGTGACGTGTCGAGCCCAATGTCTCTCAGCGAACCACTTCCACTCCTTCCATCCGCTGAACTTCGAGCAATGTGGTCCTTCACTGCTCGGTAATCGCTTTTCAGCTTTTTCAGCTTCTCCTGACACTGTTTGGCAGTACGGATGTGCCCTTGAGAAGCCATCTGCTCGGACACCTGCATTTCAAGTAGATCAGTCCAACTCGCGCTGGATGCGATCGTTGCCTAATATAGAAAGAAAATTGCGCACCTCCTAATATATAATATTAGGAGTATATTATTATATAAGTATATTATACAGTATATTAATATAATATACCGTATTAAAGGGGCGCACTGTGTTCACTGCTGAACAATTACAAATGGCGGTCGTGGAGTAAATTCAGCAGAAAAAGTCGCTTTCATGACGTTACAACCTGACCAATCAGCGGCGACCAGTCTCTTAAAGTCATATCACAGCCATACTCAGCCCTACTCGGCCCGGTTAGACCCTGCCCTGGATCAGGTACGAAAAAAGTACCTGCTTAATCGGTGCTGGGGCTAGTAGAAAAGCGCCTAAAGCGGGCTGAGTGGTGCGGTGTAGGGCCAAGTGAGGCTAGTGGAAAAGGGCCTATAGTCTCTCCACGGAGTTCTGGGTCTGCCCCGGGGTCTCCTCCCAGTGGGACGTGCCTGAAACACCTCAAGTGGGAGGCGTCCAGGAGGCATCCTAATCAGATGCCCATACCACCTCAACTGACTCCTTTCAATGTGGAGGAGCAGCGGTTCTACTCTGAGCCTCTCCCGGGTGACTGAGCTCCTCACCCTATCTCTGACGATGAGTCTAGCAATCCTACGGAGAAAGCTCATTTCAGCCGCTTGTATCCGCAATCTTGTTCTTTCGGTCATTACCCAAAGCTCGTGACCATAGGTGAGAGTAGGAACGTAGACTGACTGGTAAATCGACAGCTTTGCCTTAGAACTAAGCTCCCTCTTCACCACAAAAGACCGGTACAACGTCCGCATCACTGCAGATGCTGCTCCAATCCGTCTGTCAATCTCTCGCTCCATTTTCCCCTCACTCGTGAACAAGACCCCAAGATACTTAAACTCCTCCACTTGGGGCAGGAGCCTGTCCCCAACCCAAAGAGGACAATCCGCCTTTTTACTCCCTCATGGATCGTCACCTTATCGTGGTGGGGGGGTTTGCGTGCTCCAGTGATCCCAGGAGCTATGTTGTCCGGGGCAATTTGCCTCTGATAGGATCACACAAGACAAACTGATCCTGGGTGAAGGGCCAGACGAAGAATGATCTAACAGACTCTCATGATAAATTCTATATCAAGGATTCAGTGTACCCCGCCCGATATGGGGTTACCGGGGCCCCACCCTGGAGCCAGGCCTGGGGGAGGGGCTCGATGGCTAGCGTCTGGTGGCCGGGTTTCCACCCATGGGACTCAGCCCGAAGGAGTTACATGGGTCTGCCCTCCAGTGGGCTCACCACCTGCAGGAGGGATCATGGGGGTCAGGTGCTATGTGGATTAGGTGGTGGTCAAAGGCGGAGACCTTGGCGAACTGATCCCAAGCTATTTTTGCTTTATATGATGCAAAATTCTTTTTTATGTCTTGAAATTTTCTGAATTTTGAACAATGATGATGTACCATTCAATTTACATGAACTTACCTTTATATAAAGGTAAATACATGCACAGTACTAAGTAAGTACTAAGTAAGTACAGGTTTGTTCTTAGCACCTGATCGAGAAAAACGGATGTCATATTCGGATTCAGTGGTGCAAAATAGTCTTAAATCAGTTGAAAAAACACAGACAACTTACAAAAAAATTACGCAGCGATTACATGTCTTGATCTTCCTTTCAATATCTGCTGCCATGCGAGGCCAATGGAACCTTGTTCTGGCGAGATCCAAAGTACGCTCTGTGCCTAAATGGCCCATGTCACAGTGGAGGCTTTGAAAGACTGAATCGCGGAGTTGTTCAGGTAAGATGAGCTGGTAAGTAACATTTCCTCCGTCTTGACGAGTGCGGTAGAGGATGTTATTGCACATTTCAAGTCGACTGAGCTCTCGGAGTAACAAGTTGATGTCAGGAAGTTCAGTTCGTACAGTTGGTGGAACTTATAGTCCAGTTTCAATTTGTGCAATCACTTCTCTTAAACAGGGGTCAGTTCTTTGTTCGTTTTTGATCTGTTCAGGAGTCATGTAGGGTACAACTGGAAGACCACCACAGCCATCTTCATCGGCTTAGCCATCTGGAATGGTGGCTACAGAGAGGGCTAATGAGTGAACCAAAGGGAAGGTGTTGTCTGGAGAGCTACAGACAAGGTATTTTTCACATATAGCAGACACTACCTCGGAACTTAAACTGTTCTCAGGAAGAGACAAGTGAGTTTGAGTGAACTGCTATATGCGGTCAAGCTCCTTTTGGGACACTGCGTCATCAAGTAACTCGCCATGTGGCCGTCTAGAGAGGCGATCTGCATCTGAGTTAAGCTTGCCTGCTCTGTACTGGAGCTTAAAGTTAAACGTCGACAGAGCAGCTAGCCACCTACAACTCATGGCATCCATCTTAGCAGTAGTTAAGATGTACGTCAGGGGGTTACTGTCTGTCACGACAGTAAAATGATTGCCATATAGATAGTCTGTGAACTTCTCCGTTACTGCCCACTTTAGAGCCAAAAATTCTAATTTATGGGCGGGGTGACTGGGCTCACTTCTTGACAACCCCCGGCTTGCATAAGCTATGACCCTAGTCTGGCCCTCCTGCTCTTGATAGAGGGCGGCGCCAAGCCCTGTAGTGCTGGCGTCAGTATGGAGTGTATATACAACTAGGAACATACCGGTCGCTATGGAGGGTGAGAATATGTATGGGCACATAATCATACCATGTAGGATAACTAAGTAGATGGTTATGCTGTTTCATCCCATCTAGCAACAATGCTCTGCACTGTGTGTGTTTATATATTTACATATTTATTCCATCTAGCTACAATGCTCAGCACTGGGTGTGTTTATATTTATATATCTATATATTTATTCCATCTAGCTACAATGCTCCGCACTGTGTTTTTATATATCTACATATTATTCCATCTAGCTACATTGCTCCGCACTGTGTGTGTTTATATACTTGCATATTTATTCCACCTAGCTGCAATGCTCCGTACTGTGGGTGTTTATATATTTACATATTTATTCCATCTAGCTACAATGCTCTGCACTGTGTGTTCATATATTCATATATTTATTCCATCCAGCTACAATGCTCTGCACTGTCTGTGTGTGTGTGTGTGTATATATATATATTTTATAGTAATATGTACATATGTATATTAGCTGCTCTTGCTTGCTTGTTTTTTTCTTGCCTTCTGATTGTTGCTCTGAGTGTTGCTATCCCTGTGCTGTTGCAATCCTGGAATTTCCCCGTTGTGGGACTAATAAAGGCTTATCTTATCTTATCTTATCTTATCTTATCTTATATGGCAACTGAGGGTCAGCGAAACCCAGGACAGGCGCAGTACTGAGCTTTTCAATGATGGTTTTGAATGCAAGATCACATGAAAAAGTCCATCGCTCGCCAAACAGTGTCTTTGGATCGTGGTACTGGGCAGGCTTAGCTTTGGGCTTTGTGCTCTTGTGCAAAGGAGGGTAGCCTGCTGTTAAGTCAGTGAGCGGCTTAACAATGCTGGAATAGTTCTTAATGAACCGCCAATAGTACCCTGAAAAGCCTAAGAATGAGCGGAGCTGTTTGAGATCACGGGGCACAGGCCAGGTACTTAGGACTTTCACTTTTTTGGGGTTGGTCTCAACTCCTTTACTGGACACAATGTGACCGAGGTATACTTTATTGATCCCCAGAGGGGAAATTGAGGGTCATCCACCACCTGGATGGATGAAGCAGCCACGGTACGGTGCTATCCCTTAACCATTCACACACACATTCACACCTAGGGCCACTTTAGAGTCTCCAATTAACCTAACCTGCATGTTTTTGGCATGTGGGAGGAAACCGGAGAAATCCCGGGGTAAACCCACGCATACACGGGGAGAACATGCAAGCTCCACACAGATCACTGTTGGTCGGGGGCTGGGATCGAACCCACGATCCCACGATCCCCACGATCCCCACGATCCCCCGGCCAAGGGTAAACTGTGCTGCCGCAGTGCTAACCACTGCGCCACCGTGCAGTATCTGACAGAAGTTTGAAAAAATCTGCATTTCTCACGGGAGAGTTTAAGCCCGTACTCTTTTAGGCGATTAAGAACTTTCATTAAGCGAACCTCATGTTCTTCGGGTGTCTTGGCGAATACAATGATGTCATCGAGGAACACAGTCACCTCATGCAGCTTCATGTTGCCCATGCAATTCTCCATGAGGCGCTGGAACGTGCTGGGGGCGTTTGTAATGCCTTGGGGCATTCTATTGAATTCCCAAAAGCCCATGGGACATACGAACGCCGTCTTTGGTTTGTCCAGCTCCTCTACCTCAATTTGGTAATACCCCGACTTTAAATCGAGGACGGAGAACCACTGCGAACCAGTCAAGGTGGAAAACGTTTCCTCCAAGTTAGGGAGGGTGTAAGCATCTTTTACAGTCTGCATGTTAAGCTTCCTGTAATCAATACAAAGGCGGACATCGCCATTTTTCTTTCGCACCACTACAGTAGGCGAAGAAAATGGGAAAGTGGACTCTCTTATCACGCCCGCTTGTTGGAGTTCTTTAAGATGCTTACGGACCACTTCCAGGTCATTTGGATGTATGGGATGTGCTCTGTGCTTGAACGGTGTTTCATCTGATAATTTGATTGTGTGTTTCACTTGATCTGTTTTGCCAAAGTCAAGATCGTTTTGTGCAAATACTTCGGGCATTTGACTGAGTTTTTCTGTTAGGCGCTCCTTCCATTCAGCGCTAATGGGGGAAGAGTCAAAGTTGAACTTCAGAGTGGACTTTTGTTCAGTTTTGGACTTTGTAACTTTCACGGAGTGTTCTTGTGATAGGACTCGTTGATATGCACAAATTTCTCCAATGACACACTTCTGAGGGATTGTCACGTCATGTTCCGATTCATTGGTGAGTATAAATGGAACAAGGTAAGGTGCTCTTTCAGGTAAGTCTATTATTTATTATTTAGCGAATGCAAAGTCCTTAAGCCAAGCAGTTGCCTCCTGGTTTGCTGTATGGAGGGTGTGTAATCCTCCTTCCAGTCTTTGGAGCGGGCAAGCCTCTATGATGTGTTCCATTGTTTGCTCCTCTCCACATGCGCACAGTGGGCTAGGGCTACTGCCCCATCTGTAAAGGCTGACCAAGCAGGGGCCATGTCCAGTCCTGAAGCGATTGAGTGTAGACCACTGTCTCCTTGGGAGGTTGGTGCCCGGGACCTGTTGGTTGGGGTTTATCACCAGCTGTTTGTTTGGGACCTCCTTGGTCTCCCATTCCTCTTGCCAAGCTGTCTGGATGGTAAAGTCAGCTGGGGGAGGGTTTTTCCAAATCGGCCGTCTGGATGAAAGTCGGGCAGTGGGTGGAGTGTAGATATCTGCATGGATTGGTAAGTGAGGAGAATCTTTAACTTTTTGGAGCATCCTTTGAGTTAATGCTGCTCGCCGGATGTGTGGAGGGGCTATGTTTGACAGTACAGAGAGCCAGGGGAGTGGTGTTGAGCGGATTGTTCCAGTTATAGTTCTCATGGTTGTGTTGAGCTGGGTGTCTACATGGTGTGTGTAAGATGACCTGGACCAGACAGGGGCACAATATTCTGCTACAGAGTATGAAAGGGCCAGTGCTGAGGTGCGCAGGGTGGAGACTGCCGCCCCCCATTTTGCACCAGCGAGCTTGCAGAGCAGGTTGTTTCGTACCTTCACCTTAGCAGCCGTCCCCTTTAGATGTTCCTTGAAGGATAAGGTCCTATCAAGGGTCACTCCAAGATAAGTTGGATTTGGGGCATGCTTAAGCTTGAGTCCGCTCAGGTGGATGTTTAGTTCTCTGGCAGCTTTTGCATTGTGGAGATGGAATACACTGGAGACGGTTTTTGCTGGGCTTGGTTTTAGGCGCCAGATTTTGCAGAACTGGTCCAGTTTGGCAAGATCTCCCGTGAGCACCCGTTCCAGTGGTTCAAAGTCTGGTGCTTGGAATGCCAAACAGATGTCGTCTGCATAGGTGAATTTGCGGGATTTTGTAGTAGGCAGGTCGTTTATGTAGAGGTTGAACAGAGTTGGAGCTAGAACTGAGCCTTGTGGGAGTCCGTTTTTCTGCATTCTCCATGCACTTGTCTTCTGACTGAGGTGGACTCTGAACCTTCGGTTGGTCAGCAGGGTTTTTATAATTGCTGTTGCCCAAGCAGGGATCGCCTTTATAAGTTTCAGGAGGAGGCCTTTGTGCCAGACCGTATCATAGGCGGCTGTAAGGTCGAGAAACACAGCCCCTGTCTTCAGTCTGCTCTCGAAGCCATTTTCGATGAAGGTGGTTAGGGCCAGTACTTGTTCTCCTGTACTGCGGTCCTTGCGGAAACCTGCTTGATCCACACTTAGAATATCCTCTACCTCTGGGGAAATGCGTTGCAGAATTAGGCGCTCCATGATTTTGTAAGGAACGCTGAGTAGGGAGATTGGGCGGTAGCTTGCTGGTAATTTGTGGTCTTTGCCAGGTTTTGGGATGGCAATGACCTTTGCTGTCCGCCATTTCTTTGGGATTGAGTTTGTTTGTGTGATCCTTGTGTAGAATTGTGTCAACCAGGTTAGGGCTCGGGGGCCAAGATTTTTCATGAATTCTGGGAAGATGTTATCGTATCCTGCTGCCTTTCCACATTTCAGGCTCTGTAGGACTTTCTCCAGTTCAGCAGCCTCGAAGGGTTCAGGGTTCGTTTCCTCTACAGGCATTTTTTGGTGTTTTTTTAGCTCAGTTGTAACTGCTCTTTTGGTGTCTTTGTCTTGGGGTGCTTTGGCGATAGTCAGTAGGTGGGATGCAACTTGGTTGGGTGTGACGGATGCTCGGCTTTGGCTAGGGGGCTTCTGTGCAGCTCCTAGGCGACGGATGAGGCTCCAACATTTCCTGCTAGAGTGGGTAAAGCTCCGGTCAGCAACTGTCTCCTCCCATTTCTTTCGCCAAGCTGTATTTAGCGATTCAATGAGATGGTCTGCTATCTCTGGGTCCCCTGATGTTTGATAGGATTGTAGGAGGGCAGCACTTTCTCCGTCCAAACATGGGACATAGAGGGGTCGGTAGCCTCGTGGGATTGCAGTATGGGCAGCCTTGAAGATTGCGCTGCAGAAGCGGTTGTATGCTTCATCTACAGTGATGGTGTGGAGTGGGATGGTAACAACGCTCCGGTCCAGAGTTTCACTGAATTTCTTCCAGTTGGCTTTGCGGAAGTTCCAGCGCATCTTCCTTGGGCTGTATATGACTGGAAGTTGTAGGCCAATGTGTACAAGCAGGGGCCGGTGTTGGCTGTGTGGAAAATCAAGGTCAGTCTATGAGACATGGTTTTACTAGGATACCACCAGGTAAAGCTGACATTACCGGGTGTTCTAACAAGACAGATTTTTCACTGTTGCCGGCTGACACAGCTACAGCGCCATCTAGAACAACTGTTTGGCCTGCAGGAACTAACTGTGGCTCTTTGTTGCGCATGGTCACTAAACCAAGGCTAGTGTCTTTGGACTGTCTGTGCCGTAGCTCAAGGACTTTTAACACTGCCTTATAACCAAGTGACATGGTTGGCTGCAGTTCAGAACATGCATCAGAGTACAACTCGTAAAGTACATCTAATGTGTTTGTCCCTATTAACACTAAGGACTGATCAGCTGCACGTACATTGGGAACCACTAAGGCAAGTGTTGGCACTTCGGCTTCAATACCGAAAAAGTCTTTTGGGAAAGTGACATGCATTTCAATGTAGCCTAAATAAGGTACACTCTGACCGTTAGCTCCCTCCACTTCTAACAGCTCAAAAAGTGGCTTAATCTCATGGTTGGATAAGTACTGTCTGTAATAGGACTCAGGGACAGTAGTCACTTGGGAGCCTGTATCTAACAAACAGCTCACAGTACAGCCATTCACTTTCACTTGTGCTGTACTTTTTGTACCAATTAGACCATTAGGAAAGTTAAAGGGGTCTGTTTTGTAATGTGACCTCAGTTTAGCACGTGTCTTGAATTGAGCTTTCGGTTTGGGACGGGTCATCTCTGAACTAGCCTCTGTTTGTCCCGCAACAGGAGCAGACTTCAGTTTTAAAGAGGATGTGGGGTTCCGACTGTCCCAAATCTGTCTTTTTACTCTTAGTTCTTTGCGTTTTGCAGCTACACATGCAGGGTTTGGCTCTGACTCACAAGTGGCTACAATATGCCCATCTTCGCCACAGCGGAAGCAATACCAATGTTTGGGCCTAGTATTGGGACGGCTGGACGAAGGTAAGTTTTCAGGTTTGGCATGGTCAGGTTTTTTATTTCCAGATTTCTTAGTTGGGTCTTTCTTTGGTGGTGCTTGTTTCTTTTGTTTCACAACAGCAGCTAATTGGCTTTTTAAATCAGCGACTTGCTTTTTCAGATCTTTCAGACTGTCCGACTCCACTTCACTATTTGTACTTGTTTCGGTGACTGTTTGTTCGTAGGAGGCTGCTTTTGGTTTTATGGCGCCCAAGTGTTTTTTCATGCGGGTGTTTTTAACTTCTTGTCTGTTTTCAACAGTGCGAAGGTGAAGCAATAACTCTGCATACTCAGGTGGATGTTTATCTTTTAGTTCCAGCTGTAGCTCTTTTAGCAGATTGTCATCCCAACAGCCTCTGTTAAACTGCTTGAGAAGCTGTTTGTCCACTTCCTGGGGCTCTAGACCGCCTCTACGCACTGAGATTGAGCGCCACATGCAAACGATGCAGATATGCAGAGGGTTTTTCTCCAAAATTTTGGAAAGTGTTCATGAATCGCACAAGCAGTTCCTCACCGTCTTCAGTAGTTCCAAAAGCTGAGTCCAAAAGCTTAAGATAGTCGGCAGAGGTGGCTTCAGGCCCAAGAGAGCGAATAACATCAGACGCAGGAGCAAGACGACTTTCAAAGATCTTGCGAGATTTTTCCAAGTCAGACAAAGAAGTATCTTCCATCATCAGGTCAACATATGAATGCCATGTTTCATAATCAGCTTCAGTATACGGTCTTGGTGTTTTGCCAGAGAAAGCTCTGATTCTCAAGGAGGAATGGGTGTTTGACGGCTTCTCTGCATTTTTAATGACATGCTCGACTATGATTTTCTGAACCTCGGGTGGGTTAAAATCAGCTGGACTCAACATCTGAGGTGTTAAGTTTAGTCTAAGAGGGCTTTGAAAGAGTGCTTGAGTGGTTTTAGGGGTGCGAGGCACTTCAACTTGGAGTGGAGGAGAGACTCCACTTTGTGTGGGTTCTACAGTAGGGACAGCAAGATCAACGTCAGCAGAGACTGTTTCAGCTGTCTCAGCAGCTTCAATAGACTTCCCTATTGTGGACATAACCTCCCGCAACACCTCTTCAAAACCTTTTCCACTTAGCCTAGCTAAACCCCTCAGGTTGCTAAGATAAGCCTCAGTTACACTGCCCCCTACAGTTTTAGTGTAGACATCGGTTAGAGTTTGAATGCAGTATTTAATCTCAGGATTGTCAGTGGGTGGAAAGGAGCACGGCAACGTAGGTGCTAATGCTTCAATGGTTAATCCAGACTCGAACTCTACAATATGACTTTTGTCAAAGTCAGATGAGTTATCAGTTTACCCTCGGCCGGGGGATTGTGGGGATCGTGGGATCGTGGGTTCGATCCCAGCCCCCGACCAACAGTGATCTGTGTGGAGTTTGCATGTTCTCCCCGTGTTGCGTGGGTTTACTCCGGGATTTCTCCGGTTTCCTCCCACATGCCAAAGACATGCATGTTAGGTTAATTGGCTGTTCTAAATTGTCCCTAGATATCTGTTTCCTATAGGCCCTTAGAATAGAGGGTTAGTATTAATGAAAGCGCTTTGAGTGGTCTTTGTGACTAGAAAAGCGCTATATAAGTGCAGGTTAGTTAGTTAGTTAGTTAGTTATCATTAATACTAAGCACCCTACGGATAGTGCCATGTTGCTCTAGAGACTCAAAAACATCTGTGTCTCTTTCTTTATTAGCGACACCACTGACAATGACTGCGTTAGGAATTTTAACACCATTCTTTTCCACAAAATCCATTTTGGCCGTAAATCAACTGTTTATTCAGGTGTCAAAACAGAATCCTCATCTGTTGTGCCACACTACAGGCTCCTGGCTGCGCTCGCCAAATTTTTTTTTGTAACCCTCTCTAACACCTACTCACTTTAGGTGTAGTACCAAAAAAAAAAATAATAATTGGGCCAGATCAGAAGATTACAGGTTTGTAGGAGCCTGGGAGGTGCAACAACAGATGACACAACACGGTGTATGGAAACTTGCAACTATGTATATTTCAAAATATGTACATATAAACAAATACATAGCACTATACAATAGAAAAAAATAAAAACAAAATACTCCAAATATATATTTACAAAATTTACAGTCCTCTTATGTCCTTTCCAGGTGATTAGTGGAGTCACCTTTAGCAGTTCATAGGATTCAGGCTTCGGCTCGCCATCCAGATCTGGAAAATTCACTTCTGGTCCAACCAGTCCAAACAAAAAAAACCTGACCTATAAAATAGGTCAATACACAAAAAATAAGCTATGCTCTATAGCTTTTTATAAAATATTTCTAACTGTACAACAATATATTTTTTAAACACCTATAAATCACAGGTATAACCTTCACCATTAAATACATTTAATGGCAGGGGAATTGGGACCTTTGCTAACCGCCACAGCTCAGAAAAATGTCTTTTTCTGATAAAAAACTAGCCAAAAATTAGCATCGGCGGTTAGCATGCCAAGCTAGCGATTAGCATTCCCATACACAACAATGGCACTTACCACGCTAGGTGACACGTGCGTCAATGGGGTTCCCGCGCTCAACGGCGTTGACAGCCTTTGTATTCCAATTTTAAAATTTACAAAAGAAGTATTAGAATTTGGCAATGCCGCAATGTCTCATTTCTCATTTTGGTTTAGGCTTACCAATTTCAAGGGTTTTATCCGGGCAAAGGCTGCTACCAGCACGCTAGCTCTCCGTCTCAGCAAGGAGTCGCGCTTCCTCGTCGGTGTCTCTGCCGTGACTAAGGGCGTTCTGCGGATTACGCCAAAACCGAGCGAGGAAGCGCGTTACCCCATTGGCTGGCAGAACCCCATTGGCTGTTGCTGCCCATCTAACAACGCAGCCATTGGTCACCCAAAACACCAAATAAAACTATCGGGAACGTTATCGAAACTTTCCAAAGAATGTTCCTAACTATTTATAAACATATTTTATGAACTTATATTGTATTCATATAATCATCTTCAAAATATCCACTTTCATTGTGAAAGGAGTGTTTGTATGTTTTTTTTTAAAACTTTATCGATATTTACAATTTTATTCGTGTTTTTAACACTGGGTTACAATCTCGTTTCTAACAAGGCAGTAAATTTATGGATAAATATCAAAGTAATCGTGGATGGAGAATAAATCTTACTCAAATGGACCTAGTGGACCTGTGCCAATGAAACAGGACTTGATTTGTTGGATTTTCATTAATTCTGTGAATGCAAGCGTCATTGATGAGTCACTGCTGTTAGCCTGTGCTATCTGTGCTAGCTCATTTGATGGGCATTGTTTAGTTCTGCTGTTGTGACTGTATCTCAAATCTGTTTTAATAACCAAACAGATGAAACTCTAAGCTTCCAAATGATGTATGACATGATTACCAACTCTAAACAGGTTTGCTACACTTAAGATTCAAGATTCAAATGCTTTATTATCATGTGCACAGTTAAAAAATGCAACATTTCCTAAGCAATGAAATTTTTACTCTGCTCTCCGAACTAATGCCAAGGTAATAGATACACATCAATACTAATAAGGTAATAACGCATCTAATACTAATGAAAACTAATAACACACACTAATAACACACACTAGGCAATTAGGACACCTTAATCACACCTTGATACTAAGACTAATACTAATGGATACTAATAACACACATTAGGCAATTAGGACAATTAAAGCAGTTAAAGTAGAGGAAACAAGAAGAGTGAAAATTGAAAATTCACGGGATGACTATAATGGACAATAGTATATTAATATCAGAGATGATTATGAACCTGAGCTGGCATAAGCCAATGTACAGTGTGCAAATGAACAATGTGCAAATGAGCAATGTACACATTACAAATTAGCACCTAGTGTGAGAATTTCTCTGTAATTTCTCTGTAATGGTAATACCCAGTGGACTGTACAATGATAATTCGGCAGCAGAGATGATATGGACATGAGATGGGTTGAGAGAATAATGTAGTGCAAACCTTTTGGGCCGGTAGGCATACTGCAGGGGGTCCAGGGTATCTGGTATGCTGTCCTGAATGAGGGGCAGCACCACTCTCTTGAAGCACTTCATGATGATTGGAGTGAGTGCTACCGGTCTGTAATTATTCAGACAGTTCGGTGGGCTGTTTTTGGGGAGGGGGACGATGGTTGTGGTTTTGAAGCAGGAAGGGACTATGTTCTGGTTGAGGGAGAGGTTGAAGATGGATGTGAGAACGTCAGTCAGCTCGACAGCACATGATCTGAGGGCCCACCCAGGGATGTTGTCTGGTCCTGCTGCCTTGCGGGGGTTGATATTCCTCAGTGCTTTGTTTACCTGGTCTGATGAGACTTTAAGTGGAGGGGGAGGGTGTGTGTGTGCGAGTCTCCTCTCTGCACTGTAGCTAGTGGTCTCAAAGTGGGTGTAAAAGATGATGAGCTCATCCGGCAGGCTGTCTGTGGTGTTGCTGTTGGTCCTCTTGTAGTCTGTGATGTGTTGCAGACCTTGCCACAGGCGCCCTGGGGCAGGAGTGGAGTAGAGACTGTCCAGCTTTTCCCTGTACTGCCTCTTGGCTGTTGTTATAGCCCTCCTCAGTCCATACTTTGCAGCTTTGTACTCAACCTCATTGCCTGATTTAAACGCAAGACAGCAAGCATGCAGCATCTGACTTACCTGACTGTTGATCCAGGGCTTCTGGTTGGGGAACTTCCTGACTTGTATGGTGGGTACGATGGTGTCAACACACGTGCTGATGTACCCAGTCACATACTCAGCATAGTCCTGTATGTTTACAGAAGAGTCCTCCTGGGTGGATGCAGCTTTAAACACATCCCAGTTTGTACAGGCAAAACAGTCTTGCAGGGTGCTCTCAGCCTCTGGAGTCCAGCGTTTAATTTGTTTAATAACAGGGTTTTGTTTGTTTCAGCTTTTGTCTGTAGGCTGGGTACATAAACAGGGAGATATGATCTGACTGTCCAAAGTGTAGGCGGAGTGCTGCTCTGTATGCACCACGTATGTTGGTGCAAACATAATCTAGTGTGTTCTTACCACGGGTGGGAATGCCCACATGCTGATAATATTTGGGAAGTACAGTCCATAAATTGCACTGGTTAAAGTCACTAGCAAAAATAAAAACAGCATCGGGATGGGTTGTCTCTACTGTGCTGATGACATCACGTAGTTTATGTAGCACTGCTGTGTAGTTGCTTCATGGACAGATGTAAACAGCGGCCAAAAACACAGCAGTGAATTCCCTCGATAGATAGTAGGAATGGCATTTCAGCAGTAAAAACTCCACATCAGGCAAACAGTGCTTGTAAACAGTCTGTACATCTCCACACCACGAGTTGTTTATAACCCCCCATCTTAAGTGAGGCTTCAGTTTGGTCTGCCCGGTGTGCTGAGTGAGTCTGTAGTTGAATGGCGCACTCAGGGACTCTGTCTGAGAGCCATGTCTCACAGAAAATTAGGGCGCAGCACTCTGTTATCTCCCGTTGGTCTTCAATCCTTACTCTTACTTCGTCTAGCTTGTTTTCCAGAGACCATACGTCAGCTAGCAGGAGGCTAGGCAGTGGTGGATGGCTAGCGCAGGCTCTTAGCCTAGCATGTAGCCCTCCTCTCTTACCTCACCTACGGCGCCGCCTCCGATGCGCTGTCTTGGGGTCAGCATGCTCATGCGGACTCGGTGCTTCAGGGCCTTCCTGGGGATGGTGCCGATCAATGTGTGGTCTCATAATGCATTGCAGATCAGGTGGTATGAAGCTAGTAAATTCCGTATGACTGCTCGTCTTGGCTATGTCCATTAGTGTCCGTCAGTCATATGTCAGCAGTGCATGACCTTTTTGCACTGTAGAAAGAGCAGCAAACATGCAAAAAAGGAGAAAAAGTTGGCATTTGAGAATGGAACAAGCAAAGACACCTGCCTCGGTGAGCACCATCATGCCACTTGCTTTTTGCACCTGATCAGAAATTCGGTGCAAAATGGGGAGAAAACCAGCAAACAACCCCATCTGTCAACCAAGCCCACAGCCCATGAATCCCCTCCGCCCCACCAGAGGGTCACGGATCCCACCCCTGGGCCCCCAACCCAAAGAAACCAGCCTCCAGCCTCGCTCAGTGATGACCAGTGCATGATCCACCAACCCATGATGCACAGCCAAGGGAGCCCCAGCCAACAAACAAGGTGACACCATACCACCACAGTCAACCCCCCCCCCCACACACACACACACACACACCCCACCAGTCTGGCATCAGCAGGGCAACCTCCAGCGCAACACATACAGAAAGAGTGAGCCAGAGGACAGCCCCCAAGCGTGAACAGCACTGACTCCTCACAACAGGGAGGGACATGTGAGGAGAGAGAGACCTGCCAGGACACCAGCCAATCGCCAGCCCACCCACTGCTGCAATGGGCAAGGCCATCCCACACCAAACCCAGCAGAGCATGCATCCACCACCAGCATACATTAGAGGAAAGTGAATGAACACACAAAGTAGGAAAGGCACCATGTGGGGAATAGGGAGCGGGGCCTAAACGGGGAAGGAGTCCAGGATATGTACAAGGTCACGCCTGCCTAGAGGGCCCGGACGTTGACCCCGACCCAACCCCTGCAAACCACCCAGCCCCCCTGTGTGTGTTTACAGCTAATATGAGGCATTTAAAAGAGATGGGGAGCATGGGCAGTCAATCTGATGCTCCTATCAGAGTCAGGCCATACCATACTCCCCACCTAACCTATATTTGAGTGCATGTGTGTAGGAGTGTGAAAAACGCAGCTGATGTGAAGGGTCAAAAGACTCGCACCCACCACAAGGCCCCAGACATGCACCTTGGGAGCCACAACAGCCCCACATCCAAGAGAGGCAGCAGCAAAGGGCATGGATGCAGTGGAAAAGTCAATCCCCTACTCACCTGCCAGAAGTGGTCCAAGCAGGTGTGGGGCCGTGACACTTATCTGCCCAGCACCCTGGACCTCAGCCCAGCTACACACATGCAGACACATGCACATATGCACGCACACACATTCACAAATCAATATCTCCATCCACCTATCCCCTCACCCATCCATTCATACAAAGGCACACACATAACCCCTGAAGCACGACCCACAGTACCATCAGCACCCTGGGGATGATGCCAGCAACATGCCTTGTGCCGCCAACCAGACACCAAAGCCAGAGTGGAAAGGGGAGAGCAGGGGCAGAGGAGGACCCCCACCCTTCCTCACACGAGGACAGTATGATGGAATGTGGAACATGATGAATGGGTGCAAGTGTATGTAAGATAGCGAGATTAATTCTGTTCATAATGCACATACACACTTCTTCTTCCACCATTTATTTTTATTTCTTTTCTTGGCCAGTATTATCTCCATATTTTCAATTCTTGGTTAGAGGAACTGTAATGAACCCAGTTTCACCATCTGATCAATAATTTATTTGACTCTGATTCAACAGTTGATTCAAGAGTTGAACTCTGATTCAACAGTTTGACATTGGAACTGGGCTCCCCAAACTCTGAACCTAGGTCTGCATCCCAACCACAGATCAGTCCAGACCTCTGTCAAATGCTTTCCAAACTGCTTTGGAAGGCAGTTGTGTTTTCAGTGGAACCCAAGAGTGCAGGCAGGATTCACTGCAATAATGATTAACCAGTCGAAAATGAACAAACGACAAGCAGCTCAGGGGCTGTCAAACAAAGAGAACAATGAACACTATGACCAGATGATAAAGAGGGTAATCGACAAATGACGCCACAACAACACAAACTCAGACTGACATATAAACAGTTAACCAATAATGAACTAACATAGGACAGCTGGGACTAATTAGGAGATAACAGGGGTGCAGCTACAAACAGGACGGGTGGGGCTGTGCAGACAATGGACACTGGGAGAAGCACAGAGAACACACAATGCAAGTAATAATCATAATGAACCAAATCAATGAGAAAACATAACTGAACAAAGAACTGAGGGTAACCAAACAAACTAATGATTGCAGGATTGTGCAAACATTTAAAATATAACAGGAAGCAAAGACAGAATGTTCAGATCATAACAGTGCCCCCCTCCTTAAGGGCAGAGTCCAGACGCCCAAAAACAAAAAGCACCCCAATCGGGCAGAAGGAGAGGGGAAAGGTATGGCGAGGCAAAAACAAGGACATAAACAACAGAAAAGTGTTCATCGCGTGGTCAGCCAAGTCCCAAGACCATCACCAGGTGAACTCTGGCATGTCTGGTGGCCTACCCATGTCCGTGGACCACCAGAAGGAGAAGCATGGTGTGTTGGGTGGTCTACCAAAGTCCAAAATCCACCAATTGGATGAACACAGCGCGTCGGGCTGCCTGGCACAATCCATAAGTCACCCAACTGAAGAACAAGGTACTGTAGGGGGGTAAAGCTCAGGAGACTTTCGCACAGAGAACAACAACACAAAGGCTTTAAAATGAGGACATAATGGCATGAAAACTCTACCCTCTGAAGGTTTAACCCCAGGAGAAGACAACAATGAAATCTTGCATTCAGGAGAAGACATAGAACCCCTACACTCACATGAAATTTTTAACCTCGAGAGAAAACATGAAACCTATAACCTCAGGAGGTGATAACATGAAACTTTTAACCTCGGGAGGTAACATGGAACCTGTAACATCAGGAGGTGATGATATGGACACTTTGAACACGGGAGATAATAGAAACATGGAAACTTTACACTTGTGAGATAGCAACATAGGAACTATAAACTCAGAAGGTGATAACATAGGAACCGTAAAGTCACAAGGTGACCAACTGGGCACTTTAAACTCAGGAGGTAATGACAATACAGGAACTTGAATCTCAGGAGAGAATGACAACATGAGATTTCCTTGCGCTAGAGATAACACAGAAGTTTTAAATATAGGTGTCACGCCGCGCCATTCATCAGCGGCACCACCTGCTCACGCACCTGACAATCATCAGCGGCGAGGGATAAAGGCCGTCTCGCCCGGAGGCTCGGCCTGAAGCCGTCAGACTTCGTCCCTCACCGTTGTGAGCTACTTCTCTCTTCAGCAAGCATTATTTGGGTAAGAACCCTTACCTCTCGCCCATTCCTCGCTGCTGTACGGAGCTCTCCAGGTGGCTGTCTTCCGGGCTTCGCCCCCTTGTTGTGCCAGCTATCCTGACAATCCAAGTAAGTCCTTCTCTCGCCATAAATCCCTCCTGTGTTGGTGTATGCCCGTCACCCTCTCCCTGTGCTCTCTCCATAGGGTTGCTCGGCTGAACGGTCACCTGCCTCTGTGCCTGAAGCAGACGCCATCACCAACACATTTACACCCCGCAGACACGCACTCATTCACTCCTGCTGTTAATAAACTCTTTGAACTACTCTAAGCCTGTGTGTGTGCGTCTCCTGAGCCGTGCGTTATGTCAGTACGGCTTCAGCAGAGCAGCTCGGCGGATGGCGGGCTCGCACACCGGCTTACCACTCTCGAGGCTAGAGTGGATCAAATAGCTTATCAACAGCAGGTTATCCTGAATCAATTGTTAACTATCACTGGCCGATTGGACCGCCTGGACCCCCAGCAGCCGTTCCCCCCGGCTCCTCAGGGTGGCGCAGCTCCTGCTGTTCCGGTGGCCGTCCAGCCAGCTCCGGTGGCACCGGCCCGACTCACACCGATTCCGACCCCCCGCTCGCTTTAGCGGAAAGCTCGGCGGAGCGCGGGGGTTTGTGATGCAGTGCGACAACAGGCTGCGCGAGCGCTCCTCAGGACGGAAGCCGTCTGCTTCTCGCCCTCGGGGAGCCCCGCTACGCCTGCCCCAAGCTCGCCCCCTGGCGACGCCGCCACCATCGTGCCCCGAGGAGTCGGAGCCGATGGTGACGGGCTGGGCAAAGCTCTCCCCGGCAGAGAAACAGCACCGCCGTGAGTTGGGTCTCTGCATGTATTGCGGAGACAGTCAACACACGGTAGAGCTTTGCCCACAAAAGCCAAACGGCGGGGTCCGCGAGTCACTGTAGGGGGCCTCGCGGACATCAATCGGCAAAGTCCCCTCACCCAATTAAAGCTGCCCATCTGTTTCTGCCACAATCCCACTGGGCACCTCACCCACGCACTGGTGGATTCGGGCGCAGAGGGCAGCTTCATTTCACAAGGCCTGGCAACCCGATTGGGCATCCGCTGTCAGGCATTAAAACACCCCATCTCCCTGGTCCATCTCTCCCGTGCCTCCCTTGGGAGAGTTTCTCACCAAACCATGCCTGTCCCAGTCATCATCTCAGGGAACCACCGGGAGGAAATGGTATTTTACGTCCTGCCCAACTCTGTGTCGCCCGTCATCCTGGGGTATCCCTGGCTACGCCTCCACAACCCTGTCCTGGACTGGAGGTCAGCTGGGGTATCGGCGTGGAGTACCTTCTGTATGGGCACCTGCCTTCAGTCCGCTGCCTGCTCCCCGTCCGCGGCTCCCCCTGTGGCGGATACAGCACCTCCGGACCTGTCGCTGGTGCCTCCAGAATTTCACGACCTGGGTATGGTATTTAGTAAATCGAAAGCTATGTCTCTTCCCCCGCATCGACCCTATGACTGTGCTATCAACCTCCGCCAGGGGGCTCCCCTGCCTTCTGGTCGGCTCTACAGCCTGTCGGCGCCGGAGAAGGAGACCATGAATACTTACCTGAAGGAATCACTGAGCGCTGGGATTATTCGCCCATCGTCGTCACCCGTGGGGGCAGGGTTTTTCTTTGTCGGGAAAAAGGACGGATCCCTCCGCCCCTGCATAGACTACCGAGCGCTAAATGACATCACTGAGGGGGACCGGTAGACCCTGCCCCTCATGGACACTGCCTTTCACTCCCTCCAGGGGGCGACCTGGTTTACCAAGCTGGATTTACGCAGCGCTTACCACCTCGTCCGGATCCGGGAGGGAGATGAATGGAAAACAGCCTTCCGTACCCCGAACGGCCACTTTGAGTATCTTGTCATGCCGTTCGGGTTGACCAACGCTCCTGCCGTCTTTCAGCGCCTCATTAATGACGTCCTCCGGGATTTCATCGGCCTCTTCGTGTTCGTCTACCTGGACGACATTCTTATCTTCTCCAGGTCCAGGGACGAGCACCAGGTCCATGTGAGGCAGGTCCTCCAAAGACTGCTGGAGAATCGTCTGTACGTGAAGGCTGAGAAATGCGAATTCTACGCTAGGACCACATCCTTCCTGGGATTCACCATCGCTCAAGACCAGGTGCTCCCAGACCCAGAGAAGGTGAAGGCGGTGGTGGAGTGGCCTACTCCCGCATCCCGGAAGCAGGTGCAACAATTTGTTGGCTTCGCCAATTTTTACCGCCGCTTTGTCCCAAATTTCAGCTCGATCGTCGGACCGCTGACCCGCCTCACGTCCCCGAAGGTCCCGTTCCAGTGGACTGAAGAGGTCGCTGCTGCCTTTAAGGCGCTGAAGGCGGAGTTCTCCTCCTCCCGGGTCCTTCGTCAGGTCGACCCCGCGCTGCAGTGCATTGTGGAGGTGGACGCATCGGACACGGGAGTGGGAGCAGTATTATCCCAGCGGTCACCTGACGATGGCGCCAAACGACCTTGCGCCTTCTTCTCCCGGCGCCTGTCCCCGGCGGAGAGGAACTACGATGTGGGGGACAGAGAGCTCCTGGCCATCAAACTCGCCTTACAGGAGTGGCGCCACTGGCTAGAGGGGGCGGACCTGCCGTTTGTGGTCCTGACGGACCATAAGAACTTAGAATACCTACGATCTGCCAAGCGCCTGAATGCCCGCCAGGCGCGCTGGTCTTTGTTCTTCGCCAGGTTCCGCTTTTCAATCACCTTCAGGCCAGGCTCCAAGAACGGCCTGCCTGACGCCCTCTCTAGGCAGTTCACCCCCGTGGAGGCTGAGGAGACGCCCCACACTATCCTGCCCAGGTCGTGCGTCGTGGGAGCCATCTCTTGGGACATTGAAGATAAGATCCGGAAGGCGCAGGAGGTGGAACCTGATCCTGGCGGCGGACCAGAGGGAAGACTGTTCGTCCCATCTGCGGTCCGAGGAGAGGTCATCCACTGGCTCCACACCTCCCGGCTCACCTGTCATCCCGGCACCTCTCGGATGATCAGCCTCCTCCAACGGTCCTTTTGGTGGCCAGGCCTGCGGAGGGATGCAGCCCACTACGCCCGGGCTTGCCCAATCTGTGCCACCAGCAAGTCGGGAAATGCCCCTCCAGCGGGTCTGCTCCAGCCTCTGCCCGTCCCCGGCAGGCCCTGGTCGCACATCACACTGGATTTCATCACCGGACTCCCCGTTTCCAACTCCTTTGACACCGTCCTGACCATCGTGGACCGTTTCTCCAAGGCGGCACACTTCGTCCCCCTGCGAGGTCTCCCTACCGCCCTGGAGACGGCGGGCCTCCTCATCCAACACGTGGTCAGGCTGCACGGGATTCCGGTGGACGTGGTCTCGGACCGGGGCCCCCAATTTTCATCCGAGGTTTGGAAATCCTTTTGTAACGCCATCGGAGCCAAGGTGAGCCTCTCCTCCGGCCATCACCCCCAGTCTAACGGGCAGTGTGAGAGGACCAATCAGGAGCTGGAGGCTGCGCTCCGCTGTGTTACCAGATCCAAGCCGACGTCCTGGAGCAACCATCTCGCCTGGGTGGAGTATGCCCACAACACCGCCCACTCTTCTGCAACGGGGATGTCCCCCTTCAAGGCGGGTTACGACCCCCCACTGTTTCCAGCGCAGGAGAGCGAGGTAACTGTCCCCTCTGTTAGGGCACACCTTAGGCAGTTCCGCTCCACCTGGGCTGCCGCGCGTCATGCGCTTTCACGCACAGCGGAGCGCAACAGGACCGTGGCGGACCGGCACAGACGACCTGCCCCGGCGTACACAGTTGGGCAACTCGTGTATGTGTCTACCCAGGACGTCACATTAAAAGGCGAGAGGAGGAAGCTGGCACAGCGCTTCATGGGTCCCTTTCCCATCACCCGGATCATCAACCTGGTGGCTGTGCGCGTGGCTATTCCCCCCTCCCTCCGCATCCATCCCACTTTCCACGTGTCGAAGGTGAAACTGGCAGTCACCGACCCCCTTTGCCCTCCTCCTGCAGCGCAACCCGCGCCCCGGATGACTGGTGGCCATCCGGCCTGGTCCGTCTCCTCCATCCTGGACTCCCGGCGCCGAGGTCGTGGGTTGCAATACTTGGTGGACTGGGAGGGCTATGGGCCCGAGCATCGACAATGGGTGCCCCCGTCGTTTGTGTTGGACCCATCGCTCATCGCGGATTTCCACCGAGCGCACCCGGATAAGCCATCGCCAGGAGGCGCTGCTAGAGGGGGGAGTACTGTCACGCCGCGCCATTCATCAGCGGCGCCACCTGCTCACGCACCTGACAATCATCAGCGGCGAGGGATAAAGGCCGTCTCGCCCGGAGGCTTGGCCTGAAGCCGTCAGACTTCGTCCCTCACCGTTGTGAGCTACTTCTCTCTTCAGCAAGCATTATTTGGGTAAGAACCCTTACCTCTCTTTCCCAGTCTGCTCCCCTGTGCACAGGTGGATTCCCCGGCGGCGGACATCTCCACTCCATCGCCCATTCCTCGCTGCTGTACGGAGCTCTCCAGGTGGCTGTCTTCCGGGCTTCGCCCCCTTGTTGTGCCAGCTATCCTGACAATCCAAGTAAGTCCTTCTCTCGCCATAAATCCCTCCTGTGTTGGTGTATGCCCGTCACCCTCTCCCTGTGCTCTCTCCATAGGGTTGCTCGGCTGAACGGTCACCTGTCTCTGTGCCTGAAGCAGACGCCATCACCAACACATTTACACCCCGCAGACACGCACTCATTCACTCCTGCTGTTAATAAACTCTTTGAACTACTCTAAGCCTGTGTGTGTGCGTCTCCTGAGCCATGCGTTATGTCAATAGGTACCTCTAGCCCAAAAGAAAATAACATGGGAGTTTTAACCTCAGGAGATGACATTGGGGCTCTTTGCTCTGGAGAACACAAAGGAGCCTTTTGACCTGGTGACCACAAAGGAACTGATTGCTCTGAAAATAACTATGTAGGAACTGTTTACTCTTAATACAACAACATACAGTCGTGAAAAAATTAGGATACTCCATTAAATATTCAGTTCTGTCATGAACCAAGGTTGTGTTCTCCTGCGGGCTCGGTTCTGATCATTCTTGGTCATAGTGACATGATTTACGACCCAAGAGACAGACACTGACACGAGAGATACAGACAATTATCTTTATTGTGAATGAGTGAGTGAATGTGTGAATGCTCGTCTGGCCACTGGAGCTGAGCCCGTCTTGTGGTACCCTGGCAACCCTGGAAAACACAAGCACAAGGTTACTGTTGTTCAGTAGCAATGTACGGCGGGTATGCTGCAGGGGCTTACTTGCGGGTGCCACAATGAGAGGCTGACTGACTCCTGGTGTTCGTGCGACGTCGTGCTCGTGGTGTCCGGTGCTGTGGAGGTGAGGAGGAGCTCCGCGGAGCGGGAGACTGTGCCTCGTCAGCAGAGGAGGGAGGTCCGCCGCCAGGGAGGTCCACCTGTGCACAGGGGAAAAGGCTAGCAGAAGAATAGTGAAGAGATGACTTACGTTGCCTGGTTTGGCGAAGCATAGAGTTCTTCACGAGAGGTCGAGATCTTGGCACGTTGCTCAGTGAGATTGACAGACGACTCCGTGCTGAGGCGTCCGCGCGTTGGGCTTTTATGGCCCGCTGATTGCCACCTGCTGAAGTGAGCGCAGCTGATGTTGATGATGCTGATGATGGCCTAGCGGCCATCATGACAGTACTCCCCCCTCTAGAGGTGCCTCCAGGCACCTGCCCAATCCTACCTGAATGCACCCGATGGAAATCTCGGATCAACTGCTTGTCAAGGATCAATGCAGGGCGTATCCAGGAACGGTGCTCAGGGCCAAACCCCTCCCAGTCCACCAAATACTGAAGGCCCCAGCCCCTCCTGCGGACATCCAGGATTGCCGTTACCCCCCAGGCCGGATGGCCATCGATCATCCTCGGGGGAACGGGAGCCGCAGGGGGCGGACACAGCGGGTCGGCGACGTAGGGCTTGACCTGGGAGACGTGGAAAGTGGGGCAGATGCGCATGTGAGAGGGGAGAGCAAGACGCACAGATACAGGGTTGACAATGCGAGAGATAACAAAGGGACCGATGAAGCGCTTGGTTAGCTTACGCTTCTCGGCAGGCACACTGACATTCTTTGTGGACAACCATACCTTGTCACCCACCTTGTAATCCGGGGCAGGCCTCCTATGGCGGTTGGCCACCTCAATGTTCCGTTCCGTGGTCCTCAGAAGGGCTCTGCGGGCAATGGACCAAACTTGCCAACAGCGTCTGGAGTGAGCCTGAACGGACGGGACTGCTACCTCCCCCTCCTCCTCCAGGAACAAGGGTGGATCGTACCCCAGTGATGCCTTGAAGGGGGACATCCCTGTGGACGAGGACACCGTGGTGTTATGAGCGTACTCGATCCACGGGAGGTACATGCTCCATGAAGAAGAGCAGGAGGAGATGACGCAGCGCAGCGCAGCCTCCAGCTCCTGATTGGCTCGCTCGCACTGGCCGTTACTCTGAGGATGGTATCCAGAGGAGAGACTGGCCGTGGCCCCAAGCGCCGTACAGAACGCCTTCTAAACCTGCGAGACGAACTGTGGCCCTTGATCCGAAACAGTGTCAGCGGGGATTCCGTGAGGGTGAACCACATGGAGAATGAGGAGGTCCGCCGTCTCCCGCGCTGAAGGCAACCCCCGGAGAGGCACAAAATGGGCAGCTTTAGAAAAACGGTCCACGATGGTTAAAACGGTCGTGAAGTGGCCGGAGGGGGGCAAACCGGTCACAAAGTCCATGGCTACATGGGACCAGGGGCGGGAGGGAACGGGCAAAGGATGAAGCAGACCTGCCGGGGCCGATGATGATGTCTTCCCCGTGGCGCACTGAGCGCAGGCCCTGACGTAGTTGTTAACGTCCCTTCGCAGCCCTGGCCACCAAAAGGTTCTCTGGAGGAGATCAACGGTCCGACTCACACCCGGATGGCACACCAGCTTGGACGCGTGACCCCACTCTATAACTTGGCTCCTGACAGGACGAACAAGCGACCCGGGGGCCCCCCACCTGGATCTGGCTCCACCTCCTGTGCTCTTCTGACCTTATCGCGGATGCCCCAGGTCAACGCACCAACCACACACGCAGGTGGCAGAATAGGCTCCTCCCGGTCGTCAGCGGAGGGCGCGTCAAACTGCCTGGAAAGGGCGTCAGGCTTGCCATTCTTACTCCCTGGCCGGTAGGTGATCGTAAAATTAAAACGGCCGAAGAAGAGAGACCAGCGGGCCTGACGTGCATTCAACTGCTTGGCAGTCCTAAGGTATTCAAGATTGCGGTGGTCAGTCCAGACGACAAACGGCTGGGCAGCCCCATCCAGCCAGTGTCTCCACTCCTCCAGCGCAAGTTTGACAGCCAATAGCTCCCAGTCGCCGATGCTGTAATTCCTCTCAGCAGGTGTCAAACGATGAGAGAAGTAAGCGCAGGGGCGGATCTTCCCGTCTGTCGGGGAGCACTGAGAGAGTACCGCCCCCATCCCCGAATCCGATGCGTCCACCTCCACCAGGCATTGAAGCTCCGGGTCCACCTGGGTCAACACACGGGCCGAAGCAAACTCTCCCTTCAGCCTGTCAAATGCCACGGCAGCCTCCTCACTGCAATGGAAAGGGACCTTCGGGGATGTGAGTGCAGTCAGGGGTCTGGCGATGTTCCCAAAATTTGGCACAAAGCGCCGGTAAAAATTGGCGAACCCCAAAAAACCCTGTAGCTGTTTCCTGGATGTGGGCGTAGGCCAGTCCACCACCGCCTTGACCCTGTCCGGGTCGGGAAGCACCTGGTTACGGGCGATTATAAACCCCAGAAAGGAAGTGCGATCCGTATGGAACTCACACTTCTCCGCCTTGACGAACAACTGATTCTCCAGGAGGCGCTGTAGGACCCGTTGTACATGCACCTGATGCTCCTCCAGTGTGCGCAAGAAGATGAGGATATCATCAAGATAAACAAAGACGAAGGAATTCAGAAAGTCCCGGAGAACGTCATTTATTAAGTGCTGGAACACTGCCGGAGCGTTGGTTAACCCAAACGGCATCACCAAATATTCAAAATGGCCGCTCGGGGTCCGAAAAGCAGTCTTCCACTCATCTCCTTCCCGAATGCGCACCAGGTGATAGGCGTTCCGTAGATCAAGGGAAGAGTGTATTTGTCTTTGATAGTAATGTCGTTGAGACCCCGGAAATCGATACAGGGGCGCAGCGACCCGTCCTTCTTCCCAACGAAGAAAAACCCTGCCCCAATGGCCGAGGAGGATGGACGGATGATACCGGAGGCCAGGGACTCCTTGATGTACGTATCCATGGCCTCACGTTCCGGAGCTGACAGGCTGTACAGGTGGCTTGCCGGGAGAGGGGCCCCAGCCTTGAGATTAATTGCGCAGTCGTACGGGCGATGGGGGGGAAGGGACAATGCCCGTGACTTACTAAACACCTGGCCCAAATCATGGTAGACGTCAGGCACCTTTGACAGGTCCGGAGGAGGTGTTGAGGGAGGCGTCATCGGCACTGAGGGAGCGCATGCAGCGGACTGAAGACAGGCGCTCAGGCAGAATGAGCTCCAAGCTGTTATTCTCCCAACTTGCCAGTCGAACGTGGGGTTATGCAACCGGAGCCACGGGTACCCCAAGATGACGGGTGAGGAGGAGAAGGGCAAGACCAGGAACCGTATTTCCTCCCTGTGATTACCAGAAACTATCGTTAACACAGGTGCCGTCTGGTGGGAAACTGACGTCAGAGATGCTTTTGACAGGGTGACCAGATGGATGGGCGGGCGTAGAGGTTGACAGCTGAGGCCCATCAGGGTTGCCAGGTCTCTGGAGATAAAGTTTTGCTCAGCCCCAGAGTCAACTAAGGCAAGTGTGGTGTGTTCCTTGTGTTCATGAATGAGCCGGATGGGAATGTGGCAACTAGTGAGGGGCTTTGTCTGATTCTTGTCCGCGAATCCCCCTACCGTGATCCGCGGACCTCCCCTTTTAACGGGCAATCAACTACTCCATGTGCCCCATTCCCACAGTAGAAGCATAACCCCTGCTCCCTGCGGCGCTGTTTCTCAGCCGCTGTAAGACCCGATTGCCCCACAACTAACTAACTAACTAACCTGCACTTATATAGCGCTTTTCTAGTCACAAAGACCACTCAAAGCGCTTTCATTAATACTAACCCTCTATTCTAAGGGCCTATAGGAAACAGATATCTAGGGACAATTTAGAACAGCCAATTAACCTAACATGCATGTTTTTGGCATGTGGGAGGAAACCGGAGAAATCCCGGAGTAAACCCACGCAACACGGGGAGAACATGCAAACTCCACACAGATCACTGTTGGTCGGGGGCTGGGATCGAACCCACGATCCCACGATCCCCACAATCCCCCGGCCAAGGGTAAACTGTGCTGCCGCAGTGCTAACCACTGCGCCACCGTGCAGCCATATCCTCCTCCACAACCATATCCTCCTGCTCCGGAAGTTCTTCAGATGCGGGCAGAGCAAGGAGGGGGGACCTAGCGGAGCGAGGGCGAGACTTATTTGCACGGATAGCTGTTCGCCGTTCTGCAGCTTGCTCCCTCAGTCTGCTATCTAGGCTGATGGTGAGGGAGATTAATTCCCCAAGTCTGTCTGGTTTCTCCTTAGCCGCTAGCTCGTCTTTTAACTCGGAGTTAAGGCTGCAGAGGAAAATTCCACAGAGCGCTGGCTCCCCCCACCCAACCTGACCGGCTAATACCCGGAAGTCCACAGAATAATCGGCGGCAGATCTACTGCCCTGCCGAAGTCCCAGCAGCCGTTCAGTTAACATCGCGCCCCGGTCCACATGATCGAACACTTCCATGAACTCCGCCACGAACTGCTGGTAAGTCAACAATGAATAATTTGGTTTGGCCATGATGGTATAAGCCCAATCAAGAGCTCTGCCTCCCAGCAGGTTGATGATGTACCCAATCTTATTCATATCAGTGGCAAAGTCCCCCGGGACGCGGAGAAAAACTGACTCACACTGTAGCGAAAACCCCCGCGCCTCCCCCAGTTTACCAGTAAAGCGTGCGGGGGTTGGTACAGGAGTTAGGCGATGTGTGGAAGGTGGGCTGGTTTGGCTAGTAGCCGCAGCTGCGGGTGCAGAAGGTGCCCCGCTAGCCGGTGGAGAATGCCTGGTGGCCTTCCAGGCGATCCAGCCGGCTGTTAATCTGGGTTAGTTGGTTTAAGATTACTGTCTGCTGGTGGGAAATCATGTCTACTCGTGCGCTGAGTGTGTTAAAGCGGCGCGACAGCGCGCTGTCTGATGGGTCATCCTGACGGAGTCGTACTGACATGATTTATGACCCAAGAGACAGACGCTGACACGAGAGATACAGACAATTATCTTTATTGTGAATGAGTGAGTGAAGAGTGAGTGAATGTGTGAATGCTCGTCTGGCCACTGGAGCTGAGCCCGTCTTGTGGTACCCTGGCAACCCTGGAAAACACAAGCACAAGGTTACTGTTGTTCAGTAGCAATGTACGGCGGGTATGCTGCAGGGGCTTACTTGCGGGTGCCACAATGAGAGGCTGACTGACTCCTGGTGTCCGTGTGACGTCGTGCTCGTGGTGTCCAGTGCTGTGGAGGTGAGGAGGAGCTCCGCGGAGCAGGAGACTGTGCCTCGTCAGCAGAGGAGGGAGGTCCGCCGCCAGGGAAGTCCACCTGTGCACAGGGGAAAAGGCTAGCAGAGGAATAGTGAAGAGATGGCTTACGTGGCCTGGTTTGGCGAAGCGTAGAGTTCTTCACGAGAGGTCGAGATCTTGGCACGTTGCTCAGTGAGATTGACAGACGACTCCGTGCTGAGGCGTCCGCGCGTTGGGCTTTTATGGCCCACTGATTGCCACCTGCTGAAGTGAGCGCAGCTGATGTTGATGATGCTGATGATGGCCTAGCGGCCATCATGACACATAGGTTGTGTTTTGTTTTCTCACCTGTGTGTTTATTTCTTTGCTTGTGGCCACTGCTCTGGCCGGCGATCGTTAGGTAGCCATTTGACCCACTTTCTGGTGGGTGCTGTCTAACATTTGCCTGTCCGACCACCCCCCCTCTCTCTGACAGTCAGCTGTTTGCCCCAGTAATTATCTTTCCCGCTCCTCGCCCAGGTGTTCCAAATTTGTTTGGCCAGCGGTGTTTATAGTTAAGCAGCTCTTTGCTAGTCAAACACCACTGGACCATTATACGAGTCACACGATCGTTCTCCATCATATGACCGTCACGTCATTGAAGGACTTATGGTTTGTGCTTGCTGGGAGAATTGGACTTTTTGGACTGTTCCTGCTCGTGAGTAAATTGTTTAGTGTTTCTCTGTACTGTACTGCTGTTACACTTATCTGGTAGCATTTCCCTCCGCAGCTCTATTGCTACGCTTAGGCTGTTGCCCAGTTTGCTTCCCCTGAGTCAGTTGAGCTTCTTAGAGTCTTCCTCGCTCTCCCAAGCACATCTGTTAGTGCCTTATTTTTTTGTGGCCACGGTACACAGTGATCTGCCTGCTGTTCGCTTTTGTGTCAGCCTTTTTGTGTACATTGATACCTACCTGTTAGTCTCTGTTTGTGAACTGTTTTGTGCCAATAAATGTGTGTTTGGTGTAACCCCGCGTTTAAGTCCATCCTTCCTTCTCCTTCTCCGTGCACTGTGGAAAAGCGCACGGGGAGTTGATGACAAGTTCTTTATTAAGAAATGTTCATATATCTATGTCATATATCTATGTATTAAATTCAGATAAGACTGAAGTCATTCTTGTTGGTCCAAAAAACCTTAGAAATTTCTTTCCAAATCAAACTTTCAGTTTGGATGCGGTTACTCTTTCTCTTAATAGCTCTGTGAGGAACCTTGGAGTTATTTTTGATCAGGATTTGTCCTTCAATTCACATATTAAATTTGTTTCCAAGACTGCCTTCTATCATTTGCGTAATATTGCCAAGATTAGGAGCATCTTGTCTCAGAGTGATGCTGAGAAACTGATCCACGCTTTTGTTAGCTCGAGATTAGATTATTGTAATTCTTTATTATCAGGCTGTCCTAAAACATCTTTAAAAAGTCTTCAGCTGATCCAAAATGCTGCAGCAAGAGTTTTAACAGGTACTAGAAAGAGAGATCATATCTCTCTGGTTCTGGCCTCCCTTCATTGGCTTCCCATAGAGTTTAGAATTAAGTTTAAAATCCTTCTTCTTACTTACAAAGCTCTAAACAATCAGGCTCCTTTTTATTTAAAAGATCTGATACTACCGTATTATCCTAACAGAGCACTACGCTCCCAAAATGCAGGATTACTTGTAATACCTAGAATCTCCAAAAGTACAATGGGAGGCAGAGCCTTCAGTTATCAAGCTCCTCTCCTGTGGAATCAGCTGCCAATCTGGATTCGGGAGTCAGACTCAATCTCTGTTTTTAAGAATAGGGCTAAAACCTACCATTTTGATATAGCCTACAATTAGGGAGGGATCATGTGTTTCTGAACCCTCCCTTAGTTATGCTGCTAATACAGCCGGGGGACCTCCAGTAATGCACTGGGTCTCACTCCTTTCCTCACTCTCTATGAAATATTTTTTTTTGCTGGTCATTAACATCTGTTTGTTCTCTCCCATAGATTGAGTCCCCATCGTGCTGTTTGCTCTCTACATGTCTGTTCTTTTCTTCTTCTCTATCCCCTCACCCCCCAGCCAGTCGCAGCAGATGACTGCCCCTCCCTGAGCCTGGTTCTGCTGGAGGTTTCTTCCTGTTAAAAGGGAGTTTTTCCTCTCCACCGTCGCCAAGTGCTTGCTCACAGGGGATCGCCTGATTGCTGGGGTCTTTCTGCAACTGTGGGGGTTCCCCCCTACAGTTGATAGTGCTATGAGATGACTGTTGTTGTGAAATGGCGCTATATACACTACCGTTCAAAAGTTTGGGGTCACCCAGACAATTATTTTGTGTTTTCCATGAAAAGTCACACTTATTTACCACCATGAGTTGTAAAATGAATAGAAAATATAGTCAAGACATTGACAATGTTAGAAATAATGATTTGTATTTGAAATAATAATTTTTTCCTTCAAACTTTGCTTTCATCAAAGAATCCTCCATTTGCAGCAATTACAACATTGCAGACCTAACATGATTGCACAAGGGTTTTCTAATCATCCATTAGCCTTCTGACGCAATGAGCAAACACATTGTACCATTAGAACACCGGAGTGATAGTTGCTGGAAATGGGCCTCTATACACCTATGTAGATATTGCACCAAAAACCAGACATTTGCAGCTAGAACAGTCATTTACCACATTAGCAATGTATAGAGTGTATTTCTGATTAGTTTAAAGTTATCTTCATTGAAAAAAAGTGCTTTTCTTTCAAAAATAAGGAAATTTCTAAGTGACCCCAAACTTTTGAACGGTAGTGTAAATAAAGTTGAATTGAATTGAATTGAATATATCTATGTCTAACCTTGTTTTTGTTTTTAATTTGCATTTTTTAATATTTATTAAAGCCATCTTAAGTGGGAATGAATGTGGGGGTGTCCTATAAAAGATGAGGGGCATGCTACTTTATTCCTCACTATTTTTTTAGAATTATATTTTACAGAAAAATTGAAAAAAAAAGTCTTTAATTAATTTTTAATTGTTTAGTTGTATTACATGAATCTCCCAATATTTTAAACACTAATATTAAATATCCATTTGTCCAAATATGTTAAAAAACACACAGGCTTATACAGGGTGTCCTAATTTTTTCACATGACTGTAGGAGCCCTTTGCTCTGAAGGTAACAATATGAGAGCCTTTTGCGCTGAAGATAACAATAAGGGAGCCTTTTTTCTCTGAAAATGACAAAAATATTGGAGCCCTTTGCTCTGAACATAACATGGGAGCCTTTTGCTCTGAACATGACAACAGGGAAGGTTTTTGCTTTGAAGATAACATGGGAGCTTTCAGCTCCGAAGATGAAGATAACATGGGAGCCTTCTGCTCCGAAGATAACAAAAGAGCTTTTGGCTCTGAAGGTAACAGTAGAGGAACTTTTAACTCCAGGGACCCCAACATAGAAAGTTTTACCTCTGGAGGCAACAATATAGGGGATTCTAGCTCAAGAGGTACTAATATAAGAGCTTCCCACTCAGGGGTCAATGACAGGAGTTTTTAGTTCAGAGAATAGTACCTGAGGGGCCTTCAGCACATTGGCCAACAGCAGCTGAGGAGTGGAAAGCCAAGGCGGTGAAAGTGGAGCAGACTGCTCTGTCTGCCCGGGTGGAGCAGACTGCGGACTGGCGGAGCAGTGGTGGAATGCCGGGAGGAGCGGCGTCTCCCAGAGCCTCTTTTCCAACCCGGCCCACCACACACCCTGCAGGTCTCATTGTACTCCACAAGGACAGACGGAATGGCAGCAGACAGCGGGTTGGGGAGAACAGGCTGTGAGGCTGGTAATGGAGGTAGTGGAGCAAGCGCCAGTCTCTCAATCCGAGGGTCAGAGTGCAAACTCAGTCTAGCTGTCATCAAGTTCGCTACTCCCCCCTAGCAATCCCAAGCATCCTCCGAGGAAGAGCTGCTTCAAGCGGCAGCCAGCAGAAACTCCACCGCGGCCATGACCTCTTGCTCATTGCGGCTCCACTTCCTCCTCCTCCTGTCAGATTCGCCCGCTGAGCCCATGCCTGCTGGGGCCCTTGTTGGTGGCGTCATTCTGTCAAATAACTACTTTGGAAGGCAGTTGTGTTTTCAGTGGAACCCAAGAGCACAGGCAGGACTTGGTACAATAATGATTTATTAACCAAACGAAAATGAACAAACAAAAAGCAGCTCAGGGGTTGTCAAGCAAAGAGAACGATGAACACTGACCAAATGATGAAGAGGGTAATCGACAAATGACGCCACAACAACACAAACTCAGACTGACATATATATATAGGGAACCGATAATGAACAGCTGGGACTAATTAGGAGATAATGGGGTGCAGCTCCAAACAGGATGGGTGAGGCTGTGCAGACAATGGACACTGGGAGAAGCACAGAGGACACACAATGCAAGTAATAATCATAATGAGCCAAATCAGGGAGAAAACATAACTGAACAAAGAACTGAGGATAACTCAACAAACTAATGATAACAGGATTGTGCAAACATTTCAAAAATAACAGGAAGCAAGGACAGAATGTTCAGATCATAACAAGCTCAACGTGTGTCACGTTAAGTTATGTATGCTTCACTCTGCTTACCAACTTTGCTGCCAAAGTGACTGAATGTCAGCATTATGTGTGCGCATTGACTGACACCTCGTTGGCGTCTGAGCATGCCCACCGCCTGTGTGTGCATGTGTGTCTTCACTCCGTGTTTCAAACACATCCACCTGACAACCAATACCAACATATATGAGCATGGCTGCCGCCAATGTGTGTGCATCCATCATCACCACTGCAATTACATGCACTAATGCTACAAAAGATGATTCACAATGATGTTGTAATAATCAAATAATTAAAGAAAATTGGACACAAATATGTCACAAACATGTCATTAAGACCAGAGGGAGCTGTCAACATGTGGGAAAAGTTCAGTCAAAGATCCCTTTAAGACATTTTAACATCACCCTGTTATCAAAACATTCATGACATTTAGTTTTGTAAAGGTGTCATTGAGTGAAAAATGGTGTGGTGTTTGTTTTAACCATGCATGTGTCTATTGGTCATGTAATTATCAAAAAAATGTATATATTTAAAAAAAAATCCCACAGCCTTTATCTTGTTTTTCTCTCCAGAAAACATTTTTGACTTTTCCGGGGTGAAGGTTGGTTTTTATTTAGTCAAGAAATGGGAAACATCGCTAAAAGGTAAATGTCACTAGCCTTGCCTGCCCACTGCTCTGTTATTGGCATGCCTATCTATCAGGTAGATGGAAGGGGAGCAAAAGTATTATCCCCTGAGCTAACACTGGAGCTGCGTTCCGATCGGCTAATAGTGTACTCCGAAGTGGACAGGGTATTCCGCCACATTAAGTGAGATTCCAAACCGAAGGGAGCGAACTGTCTTAAGTTCAAAGGGAACTAAGAACTGAGCAAGGAAGAAGTGAACAACAGGACATCACTTCACTGAAATCGACAGGGAGATTACCCATAAGCCATTTCGCCTCAAATATGAGTAAAGCAAACTATTGTTGCTAACGTTATTAACAAGCTAAACTGATGTTGGTTATTGTTTATATCAGCTGATAGTAATAAAAATATATTTGTATTAATATTTTATTTAAGAAATGCAAATTATCCACCATAGAATCAGTACATGTCCATGGTTACTGTGGTAATGCATGGAGGAGGGAGTCGACGGTTACAGGGTGTTTCAAATGAAGAAATTTTGTGAAGGGCAGTTAACTTAACTGATATTCCATGAGAACGGAGCAGGGAGTAGGGAATACAGTTGAAGTACACTGTGGATCGGAATGTATCTTGGTACTAGAAGGCTCACACCAAGGACGGCTTATATTCTTATTTTCTTCAGATCTTAGTCACCCTAATAGCCATCCCTATTACATCTGGTTCACTAATCCACAGTTTGATAATATAGCTTGTGTCATTCTGGCTTTTTTTTCAATAATTTCACTACGATTCTATAATGAATTGTTGGCATGGGCGTGCTGGGCGGTCCACTTTGGTCGCCATGACCGACTTAGGCAGGGATCTGAGGCTGCTGACTGGAGCTGGTGGTTTGGCCACTCATTCATGTGTGTTTCTCTGCTTGTTGTGCTCTAGGGACTGGTCATGTCCTGTCGACCACTGGGATCACACACCCACAACCAGTGACGCTTTGTTTCCTTCCTTCTTTGACATGAATGTTCACATCTCGGGGGTGGTGGGTCAGAGTGGCCACTGGCTCAGATCCTTGGTGCACCAAGCGGAGAACCTCTTACAATATTCTGTACATTTGTTGGTGACCGAGAAAGGTCTTAGGTTTTACTCCGCTTGCGTCATTATTCCCGTATCCCATGGAGCGGCAAGCACTGCTACCCAAGGGGCTCTGTGGCAGCTCATGGGGAGCTGCCATGCTGCCTAGCCCCAGGATATCTGAGGGCAGTGTCCCAGACCCTGGTGGCCGACTTGACTTGTATTCAGTTGAAGATGTGTCCGAGCCAACACCACTGCTCCGAACTGAAAGGAGGCTAAAGGCGAGAAGCTAGCCAGCTAATAGCTAAGTGATATAAGACAGAGGGTGGTGTTGAACAGGTAAAGGATGTTTCTTAAAGTGATAGGCTTAAAATCAGTGTTTCAAGAAAGGCGGGCAAAATACAAAACAAATTTACTGCAATAGGTAAATAAAGAAAATGTGAACAAAATATGCCATAAACATTTCATTAAGACGTGTGAGCTGTTAAAATATGGAAAAAAGTGCAATCAGTGACCCCTTCAAATGCAGAAAACAATGTAAGCTTCTCTGATGTTAAAGGTGATTTTTGGAGTTTTATTGTGTATTCACTTCTGAAAGGAAATCTGTCCACATCAAACGTGTAAATTAGATTGTTTGGTTGGTCATCTGGAGGCATTCATAAAAATTTACATCCTCAGTGCTTTTAAAAATCCCTACAAGATGCCTGAGATGCACATAATGAACCGACCATTTAAATGAACCTGGAGTAAAGGTGCCTTCACACCAAACGCAAACAGGCAGCACAAAAGTATACAAAGTCAATGGAAAGAGGCGAGCACATGCAAAATCGCTCATTTGTCCAAGGCATAGCGCTAGCTTTGAGATTCTGACATCATCGGAGTAAAAGTATCAACATTGGAGAGTAAACTAGTTTGAAAATGAGACTGACACTCACCTGGAGACAGAAGGAGTGGTAGCTCTTCAGCTGAATCAGGATGTCGGAGTTATCTACCCATGGATTCCTGCCACGGACGTGCTAACAAGGCTAACAAGCTAGCAATGTAAACATCCATCAAGTTTTCAAGGCAGGGACAACTTTTTCAGGTGAGCCCCCCATGAGATAATGTAAATCTAAGGATGACGTTATTTTGGGGATTTCCGCAGCAGGTTGAACACTGCTGCAGAAGTTATCAAGGCAACTTCGCCTGTCTGCATCTCACTCAGATGGTGAATTTATGTCTATTTGTGTGTTTACATTGAGTTATAATGTAATCGTGCTCAGCGAAAAATTTTCCCATTTGCATTTGGTGTGAAGGCACCTTTACACAGTCCTGACTTTTGTTTGAGGTCATCAAAGACCTTATATTGTATTTTAACTACAGGTGATGATGCCAAGTTAAAAAAAAAACAAAAAAAAACGGGGATATATTAAGGTTATTAAGTGTACTGTAATTGTTGCAGCAGAACAGCAAAGGCATTAATGTGTTCATTAAACTCAGGGAAGATTATTGCATATTATGACAATTATATGTCACAAAACCTAACAGTAAGGACTGGAGTTGTAAAGAAGTCTTGGCTATAAACTCCCTGTGCAGCACAGCAGTATTGAATCTGGACTGAAACTTTGTTCACTGCACTGTTCTTATGAAATAAATAAAATTTATTTGAATTGTTCTGAACTGAATTTGCATTGAAAGGATTAAAGGGTGTGCCAGTCACAGGGTCTATTTCCACCTGCTCCAGTGAAAACCCAGATATTGTTCTATATTTGCATGATTTCATATGTATGAGACAATAACAGGATGGTCACTGAGGGGTTCCCTGACTCACCTGTACAGACACTGAAGAGGTGGAACATTAAAGACTTTGGAGAAAAACTGATCACTGCATCTGTACACTTCACCAATTTGAAGACCTTGGCTGTTAGTGTCTCTGCAGACTTAAAGAGCAACATTTTCAAAACCATGTACACATGAAAGGGTGTCTTAACTGGACTGATGCTTGAAGCCAGTGCAGAGAACATTATACAGATCTGTTCCCTTTGTAGTGTTCCAGGTCTGTGCCCACACTCCACTACTAATTAACTGATGATTCTCACCTGCCTTGATTAGCCAACTGTCTTCTTCTTCTTCTTCTTCTTCTTCTTTTGATGTTTAATGGCGGTTGGCAAACAGCTTATAGGTGCATTACCGCCACCTTCTGGAATGGAGTGTGATTCAAAATGGCATTACCCTCCTATATCCTTGAAATTAGGCCTGTTGTCCTAATGAACCTAAAAACTGCCTTATAGACCGCATCCCCTGAACTTCTCTGCAAAATCTCTTTCATATTGAGCTGGGTTTTGTTCCTGTATAGACTGTCCACCAATGCTAACCGTGCAAACTGATACTTTGGACAGTGCATAAATATATGTTCAACTGTTTCGTCGTTTCCACAATAATCACATTTTCCATTTGGGTGTTTTTTCATTATAGCTAATGTACTATTCAGCCCTGTATCACCTACTCTTAACCCGGATATGATGTCCTCCTCCTTTCTAATCCTGTGAACTTCTCTAGCCTCCCCTACTTTCTTTTGAATGCCATACAGGCTCCGTCCTTTACTTCCTCTATCCCACTCTTCCTGCCACTTCTTTTTAATTTGTGTTTTAATAATGCTCTTGACCTCTGCCTTGCTATATTTCACATTCCTACTAACTTGACTCTTCCTAGTTGCACTTTTTGCGTATTTATCTGCTAGCTCATTCCCCTCCACTCCAATGTGTGCCAGGATCCAAATGAATCTAATATCCACACCTGCCTTTGAAATTCTCATTACTGAATGTACAATTTCCATTACCAAATCCTGCCTTGATTCTGAATGCATTTGCCCAATACTCTCCATTGCGCTGGTAGAGTCAGACCCTATAAAAACCTTTCTGGGCTGTACTTCTTCCACCCAACCCAATGCCAAAAAGATTGCCAAAAGCTCACCAGTATACACAGCTAAGTCATCATTAACACTTTCCTTCTCCATGACATCTAATTCTGGAATGATGAATGCTATTCCCACAATATTCTCTGTTGACTTTATGACTTTATGCATCCGTATAAATCTTTATAAAGTCTAGATAATTGCTGTCTAAATAGTTATTGACCTCATTCTTGTTTATCCTCCCTCTTTTGTCATTTGTTAAAAGTCTAAAATCCACCTTTACTTCTTCCAGACACCATGGTGGATCTGCAGAAAGAGGGACTGTTGGACATACTTCTTTATCGTCAACCCTTAGCTCCCTGACTTTATTCTCTATTGTCCATCCAAAACTTCTCATTTGCCTCGTTTCCTTCTCTTGGCAAGGCTTCAGCACACTGTGTACTGGGTGACTGTCACTAAATCCTCTGATGTTGGTCCAGTATGTAGCTGCTATCTGAATTCTTCTTAACTCCAGAGGCATCTCGCCCATCCCCACTTGGAGTGCTGCTACTGGAGTAGTTCTTATGGCCCCACAGCACAACCTCAGAGCTTGGTATTGAATTATATCCAGCCAACTGTGTCTTGCTGTCTGTACCTTTAAAAGGAATGAACTGACTCCACCTCTTCATGGGGATGTCACAATTCATTGACCTCCTGATCAGTGTGGATTTCCTCTTGTGTGTGCGCACTGTGTTGCCTTTGCCTTCCTTCACTGGACCTCTCTGTAAGAAAGCAATATTCTCCACTCATTATCTCCTCTTCTACTGCTCAGTAGTGATAGCCAAATGAGGCTTTCTGGAGGACTTTGAGACCTTTCACCAAAATGGTTCACATAAGCAAGGCCTCATGTGGGACTTCATTTTCTCTACCAGGCCATCTAGTGGACAAAATGTATGCAACATGCTGATTTTTACAAGGGTATTGTTGGTTTAATGTGTATTTTTTCAATTTCAATAAATGCTGTCTTTTAAGAAATATCAATAATCATAAGGCAGAAAAATAATAAAACTGAGGTGACTACAGTGAATGTGCTTGTGCTACTTATCCATTTTTTTAAAGAAATAATAACTTTTCAACAGTCATACTGTCTTTCTCAGTACATTCATCTCTGTCCTTATTGTCATGCAGGGCACAACAGTGTCTCAGCATAATGATGTGTTATTGTTGTATCCAAGCTCTTTCAAACACAACAGACACTTCACTGTGCAAATAAAAATAAATTATTGGAATGACCCAACTAGGACTTGAACCCCAGCTTCCCAGTTGCAAAAGACATATTTTTCCTCTAAGATATTACTTAGTCATGAATATGTGAGACTTTCTTGAACACTTGAGCCTTTCATCAAAATGGTTCCCATAGACGAGGCCTCATGTGGAACTTCATTTGCTCTACTAGGCCATGTAGTCAACAAAGTATACAGCATGCAGATTTTTATAATGTGTATTTTTCAATTTCAATAAATGTGCTGTCTTTTAAGAAGTATTAATGATCATCAGAGAAAAAGAAATAATAAAACTGGGGTGACAACAGTGAATGTGCTTGTGCTACTTATCCATTTTTATTAAGAAATAATACATTTTCAACAGTCTTACACTGTCACAGTAAATTTAACTATGGCCTGATTCTCATGCAGGGCACAATAGCAATAGTGCCTCAGCATAATGATGTGCAATAATGATCCAAGCTTTTCCTTGCAAATAAAAATGAAATTAAAAGAATGACACAGCTGGGTTTCGAACCCAGGTCTCCCGCTTGCAAAAAGGATATATTACCACTAAGTCATCACCCCAGCCACCAGCTGTCAAGAATACATCAATGGGAGAAACAAGCTCAAGTGTTTTTAGTGCTGACTCCATCTGAAAATTGGCTGTGACAAATCCCTTACACAGTCAAACATGACAAAACAAAATGTGAGGGACAGGGTGTTCCATTGGGTAGCGCTGCTGTTTATTTTCTCCTGACCCAACAACGTGGTCCGACGTCAACACATACATCACGAGTCATGCCTTGCCAAATATTTCCTGGATAAGATCGGATCACCGTTTGGAGCACCGGTGCCTGCCTGCCCATCACTACTCCTCAGCATCTCTAGTCTGGACCAACAACCCAGACTCCACCATAACCACCTGTAAGTGCATGTGCATTATCCCATCACCAAGTCCTCAGCACCGAGGCACCCTTTCCAGCTTCACTACTGAAGACACCATCACTGCGTGGCTTTTTTCTCCACCAACTATTCCCAGCTTCGACCTGTAAGATAAACTATATCAGTTGTCAGTGTCATTCAATTCAATTCAACTGTATTTATATAGCGCCATTTCACAACAACAGTCATCTCATAGCACTTTCAACTGTAAGGGAACCCCCCCCCCCACAATTGCAGAAAGACCCCAGCAATCAGGCGATCCCCTGTGAGCAAGCACTTGGAGACGGTGGAGAGGAAAAACTCCCTTTTAACAGGGAGAAACCTCCAGCAGAACCAGGCTCAGGGAGGGGCAGTCATCTGCTGTGACTGGCGGGGGGATGGTGGGATAGAGAAGATGAAAAGAACAGACATGTAGACAGCAAACAGCATGACAGGGACTCAATCTATGGGAGAGAACAAACAGATGTTAATGACCAGCAAAAATATTTCATTGAGAGTGAAGAAAGGAGTGAAGCCCAGTGCATTATTGGAGGTCCCCTGGCTGTCTAAACCTATTAGCAGAATAACTAAGGGAGGGTTCAGCGGCGCATGATCCCTCCCTAATTATAGACTATATCAAAAAGGAAGGTTTTAACCCTATTCTTAAAAACAGAGATCGAGTCTGACTGACTTCCGAATCCAGATTGGCAGCTGGTTCCACAGGAGAGGAGCTTGATAACTGAAGGCTCTGCCTCCCATTGTACTTTTGGAGATTCTAAGTTTTTCAAGTAATCCAGCATTTTGGGAGCATAGTGCTCTGTTAGGATAGCAGGGTAGTATCAGATCTTTTAAATAAAAAGGGGCTTGATTATTTAGAGCTTTGTAAGTGAGAAAAAGGTTTTTAAACTTAATTCTAAACCAGGGGTGGGCAATCATGTGCCATGGAGGGCCATTCTACTGCAGGTTTTCTGTTCCACCCAGTCTCTTCAGCAGGTGTTTTCAATGATTAGCAATCCTTGAAGCTGATCAGAGCACACACCTGCTGAAGAGACTGGGTGGAACAAAAAACCTGCAGTGGAATGGCCCTCACTGCCCACCCCTGTTCTAAACTCTATGGGAAGCCAATGAAGGGAGGCCAGAACCGGAGAGATATGATCTCTCTTTCTAGTACCTGTTACAACTCTTGCGGCATTATTTTGGATCAGCTGAAGACTTTTTAAAGATGTTTTAGGACAACCTGATAATAAAGAGTTACAATAATCTAATCTCAACCTAACAAAAGCGTGGATCAGTTTCTCAGCATCACTCTGAGACAAGATGCTCCTAATCTTGGCAATATTACGCAAATGAGAGAAGGCAGTCTTAGAAACAAGTTTAATATGTGAATTAAAAAACAGATCTTGATCAAAAATAACTCCAAGGTTCCTCACAGAACTATTAAGAGAAAGATTAACCACATCCAAACTAAGAGTTTGATTTGGAAAGGTATATCCAGGGTTTTTTGGACCAACTAGAATGACTTCAGTCATATCTGAATTTAATAGCAGGAAATTACAAGTCATCCGAGCATTGATTTCCTTAAGACAGGCCTCGAACTTGGCTAATTGATGACTATCATCTGGCTTCATTGACAGGTATTATTGTGTGTCATCTGCATAACAATGAAAATGTATACAGTGCTTTCTAATAATGTTGCCTAACGGAAGCATATATAGACTAAAAAGAATAGGGTTTAGCACAGATCCCTGTGGAACTCTTTGAGTTGAAAGAAAACTCATTATTGACATGAACAAACTGGAACCTATCAGATAAATAAGATCTAAACCACTGCAATGAAGTTCCATTAAGTCCAACATAGTGTTCTAATCTATCAAGTAGAATATTATGATTGATAGTATCAAAAGCTGCACTAAGGTCTAAAAGGACAAGTACAGAAACCAGTCCATTATCAGATGTGATAAGGAGGTCATTAGTGACCTTCACTGAGGCTGTTTCAGTACTATGATGCATTCTAAACCCAGATTGAAACTCTTCAAATAAACCATTTCCCTGCAAGTGGTCAAATAATTGCATAGCAACAACACTTTCTAAGATTTTTGAAATGAAAGACAGATTAGAGACTGGTCTATAGTTAGCTAAAACTCCTGGATCCACCGTTGGCTTTTTGAGTAAGGGTTTAATTGCAGCAGTTTTAAAAGCCTGCGGTACATGGCCTAATGTTAATGAAGAATTGATTATTTGAAGAATAAAGCTACCAATAAATGGGAAGACTTCTTTAAATAACCTGGTAGGAATAGGGTCTAAAAGAAGTTGTAGGCTTGGATGAGGACATTATTTTATCTAACTCTAAAAGGTCAATTGGAGTAAACTCATCCAAAGAGATACCAACTGAAGGAGTTGTAGTAGTTACTGTATATAAGTTAACGATGGGAAGAATCTGACTGATTTTGACTCTGATAGATGAAATTTTATTATTGAAAAAGTTCATAAAGTCCTGACTAGTAAGCTCTAAGGGAATGCTAGGATTGAAAGAGTCCTGACTCTTTGTCAGCCTGGGTACAGTGCTGAAAAGAAACCTGGGATTATTCTTGTTCTCCTCTATTAATGCAGAATAATAACTTGTTAAAGCTTTTCTAAGAGATTTTTTTTAAATTAAAAGATGATTTCTCCAAGCTAAATAGATTTAATCTAATTTAGTGGAGTGCAATTTTCTTTCTAATTGACAAGTGTTCTGTTTTAAGCTACCAGTTTCTGTGTTGAACAAAGGAGTTAAAAATCTCTGATTAGACTTTTTCTTTTTTTAAAGGGGCCACAAGTCTAGAGTCTGATGCAGAGAAGCTGTAACACTATCTACCATGCTATCAATTACAGAAGGAGCAAGCTCTCCACAGCTTATTTCCATTGTGTTTACACATGGCATAGAGGAAACAATCTGCATAAATTTGGTAACAACATCATCTGAGATGCATCTACTGTAGTAGTATTTTTCTTTATGAGCCAGATAGTCAGAAATAGTAAAATCAAAGGTTAACAGACAATGGTCTGACAGTACAGGGTTATGAGGAGACACTATCAGATTTTCTATTTCTATACCATATGTCAGAACAAGGTCCAATGTGTGGTGGAGATAATGGGTAGAATTTCTTACTTTCTGAGAAAACCCCATCGAGTCTTATATTGAACTAAATGCCATATTAAGGCAATCACTATCTACAACTACATGTATATTAAAGTCCCCTACTATAATTATTCTATCTGATTTCAGCATTAAATCAGCTAAGAATTTGACAAATTCAGATAAAAACTCTGAGCAGGCTGAAGGAGGATGATTAACTATGGCAAATAAAATTAGGTTTAACCTAAAATTGCTAAAATGCCAAATACTGAGGACCAGGCCCTCAAAGGAATTATAATATATTTTTTGCTTTACATTAACTAATAATTTGGAATGGTAAATTGTTGCTACTCCTCCTCCATGACCAGAACTTCTGGGATTTTGACAGTTTAAATAACCAGAGGGAGTTGATTCATTTAAACCAACATAATCCTCTTGCCCTAACCAAGTCTCTGTCAGGAATATTAAATCAATCTGATGATCAATTAACAGATCATGGACTAGCAGAGACTTGGGAGTTAGAGACCTAATATTTAACAAACTGCATTTAATTTTTAAATTATGAGGAGGAAGAGAGGCCAAATCGTTAAATTAAGAGGCTTCATGTTTAATTTGAGTTTTATCAACTTTTTGTTTAATCACTTTGGGATGTTTATATATTATATTTTTATTTACTTTGGAGGGAGCAGACAATGATTTTCTGATGGGGAAGACAGGGGCTAAGTTGAGGGGTGGCAGATGAAGAGGAGCTACAGGGAGGCAAGTAAGACTGCGACTGTGCTTCCTGGTCCCAACGCTGAGTTGTCAAGGTTTTGGAAATTTGGATAAAAATGATACCAGATTGTTAGATAAATGAGACGCACCATCCAAAGTGAGATGGACGCTGTCTCGTCTAATAAGACGAGGTTTTCCCCAAAATGAGTTCCAATTGTCTATGTAGCCCACATTGTTTGCAGGACACCACACAGACACCAGCGGTTGAAGGATGTCATCACTGGTCAGATTGGGGAGGGGCCCAGAGAATACTACAGAGTCCGACATTGTTTTGGCAAAGTCACACACCGATTCCACATTAAGTTTTGTGACTTCTGACTGACGGAGTCGGATGTCGTTAATGCCGGCGTGGATAACAATTGTGGAGTATTTACAGTTACTTTTAGCCAGCATTTTCAAATTTGACTTGATGTTACCTGCTCTGGCCCCGGGAATGCATTTGACTATGGCCGCTGGAGTCTCTAGGTTCACATTTCTGACTACAGAGTCGCCAATGATCAGAGTTTTTTCCTCAGCGGGTGTGTCGCTGAGTGGGGAAAAGTGATTAGAAACATGAACAGGTTGGTGGTGAACCAGGGGCATGCGGCTATGCTTCCTTTTCACCATCACCCACTCGTTCTCTCCTGGCTGCTCAGGAGAGGTGGGAGCCGGGGGACGGCTAACTGGCCCTATGCTAGAGTGCTCTGCTGCATCTATGGGGCGCCCGTCATTATCTAGCACAGACGGTGTTTCAGTGCAGCGGAGCAGGGATTCCAAATCACACAACCTCTCCTCAAGCGCCTCAAAAAGACAATATTTATTACATTTACCGTTATCACTAAAAGAGGCAGAGGTGTAGCTAAACATCTGACACAGAGAGCACACCAGAGGAGAAGGTGAAGGAGAGCTAGTAGCCATAGCTAGTGGCTAACCCGAAGCTAACACAAACACTGATGAAAGGTGAACAGAAGGCTAAAGAGGGTGATTAGGTGACACTGATTGTGCACACAGGTACAAGAGGCTTGTTAAACAGAAGAGAGAGGTGACGGTAGATGGAAAAATGGGATTAAAATAAATTAAAGACAATAATCCCCAGGAGATTGAGGAGAGCTAACCACAGACAAACGACACGACAGCCAGCAACGCAGGAAATGACGATACGTTATCACAGGAAGTGACATGATCACTGCCCCTAAACAGGATCTGTTTGCTGGCAGTTCACTCACCATCTCCTCTCATCTCTCTACAGGGGTTGCCAGGTTTCCTGATAGATCACATTACTATCATTATTAATAAATATTGCTCAATCTTACCACTATTGGCTGTGTCTGCATTTGGGTCTGTACTTATAAGATAAGATAAGATAAGATAAGATAAGATAAGCCTTTATTAGTCCCACAATGGGGAAATTCCAGGATTGCAACAGCACAGGGATAGCAACACTCAGAGCAATAATTAAGAAGATAAGAAAAATAAAAATAAGAACAGTGAATATGCATACGTACACATAAATATATAAATATATACACACAGTGCGGAGCATTGTAGCTAGATGGAATAAACAGCATAACCGTCTACTTAGTTAAGATAAGATAAGCCTTTATTATAGGCCTTTTCCACTAGTATCGCTTTGGCCTTACTTATTTCTACTCTACTCGCTTTCTCGCCCTTTCCACTGTACCCAGCACGGTTTAACCGACACTATATTCGTGCCCGTTCGAAGGCAGGGTACAACCGAGCTGAAGCGAGCCAAGATGTGACGTCAACAGACTGCGAGCCGCTGATTGGTCAGGGCGTAACGTCACGAAAGCACCCGTCTTCAGTGGAATCTTTACGACTGCCATTTGCAATCTTTCACAGACTAACTCGGTCACGGAGTAAATACGATATTAATACAGACAGCGTTGTAGGTTTTGCGGAAATCTACACCGTGGTCCAACGAAGAGGTGCGGAGTTTTCTCCGCTTGGTGGCAGATACACAGTGAGAGGAGTGATCCGGACCGATACAGATGGCAGCCCAGCATAGAACCGTACTACTGACAAGCTGAAGACGAACGTGAGAGAACCATCAATGGTGAGTGATTTGTAATAATGTGCATCTGTTCGCTTATTTATCCTGTTGGTGGTAAGCTCACTTTTTTTTGAGCAATACAGCGCCGTCCTGTACTGGCTAACGAGTGTTAGCTAGTAGCTAGCTAGTACCAACTGCTGATTCGCGCTTGTTTTCTCCTAAGTATTCGCTTGTGAGAGCAAAACGATGAAATATGTTAATCCTGGTTAAAGTCCTGGTTTTTGTACGTGCTGCACTTTGGTGCTGCACATTAAATTGTGTGCAATTTAATGCTAGAATGTGTTTCCACATGCCAGGGGTTAGCCTCCCAGTTTATAGTGGATACTGGTGAAATGGACCACATGAGCCGAAATCTCAACAATATAAAAGTGCTTTTTCAAACCAGTGATTTATGAAGTAATTCATATAATTTTCTAAAGTGTCAGAATAGACCCACACACCTATTCTGTGGATTTTCCATAAAAGGTGCTGGAACAGTATTGTGCTGTTCCACAATAAATCCCTGGATTGAAAATGTTCTTGTTCATGTACAGAGTGGCTCCTGAGGTGCTTGTCAGGGAAACAAAGCATTTTTGTCACATCCCACCACTGACTTTCACAGGTGTATTTCCCTAACACAGGTACATCTCCAAAAATTAGAATGTCATGAAAAACTTCAATATTTTTTGACACTCATTTCAGAAAGAGAAATCCATATATTATATCGATTCATTACACAGACAGTGATATATTTCAAGCATTTATTTATTTTAATTTGGATGATTATGGCTTACAGCCCCTGAAAACCCCAAATTCAATTTGGCAAAAAATTAGAATATTACATAAACTTTACAAAATAGTTTTTAAATAGAAATGTTGGCCGCTGAGGTGTTGGTTAATATGGGCTGTAGCCATAATCATCAATATTAAAATAAACACTTTCAATATATCATTGTCCCTGTAATGAATCTATATATGGGTTTCACTTTCTGAAATGAGTGACAAAAATATTTAACTTTTTCATGATATTCTAATTTTTGAGATGTGCCTGTATAAGTGTTGAACTTGCTTGAAACTAACCACCATCCATTTCTGTCGTTCGTCTAGGCAGGAGGAAAGCAGCCGCTCAACAACGGATGTCGCCACTGTGGAAAGTACAGAAATCCTTTGCTTTTATAGGTAAAGTGTCAAAACCAAAGTAGCACAATTTCCACTTAATATAAAAGGGACTGAACTGAGATTTATTTGATTGTGTGAGTATTAATTACAGAATAATTGAAAAAGACTGGCGCATCAACTGTAAAATAAACCACTTGTTAATCTATTTTTTTTTTTGTCAGATCACTTGTGTGATCCTTTGTGAGTTATGTTCATAACTGTATCTTTTGGGGAATGGCAGTTGTTCAATCATCAATATAATTTAGTTTATATGTGTAGTTTATACTCTATCATCAATAAACTCATGCAGTAACAGGACACATTACAAATATTTGAGACCCACTGTAGTGCTTCCTTTTATATTTTAGCAATAAAAGTACAAAACACCACCCACACTTGAAGCCAGGGCAAGAAGAGACACTTTTACATTCAAGACAAACTTTTATTGATAAAAACTCCATATTTTGACTGAGCGACTCCATACTTGGTGATGCACACCTTCAGTTACAGTACTATATTCCATTCAAGTGAATGTATTAATTCATTCTGATTGCTGAGGCCACAGTAAAAACAGATGATTTTAAATGTAACCCAGCCCTTGTAAAATCAACTTTACATCAGTGCAGCTACATGAAAATTGTGGTTAAATACAACAACAAAGTACTTTATTGTCACATTGGAATTGGAATCACTCCTGTTTTGTTTTTCTTTTGAATTCTTGGATGGAATATGGGTGGGCAATATAAGCTGCAGCTTCAGCCACCACCCATTCAGATAACCTATGTTGAACTGTATAATCAGAGGAGTTATTGTTTAATTCAACCTTATTAGATTTTTTTTCCCCTTTGTTATATTATTCTATTTTCTTTTAATCTATCCGAAATAAAGAATCATTCATTCACATTCCACCACTGGCTTTTAGCAACAAGTGTATTTCCCAAATATGTTTTAAACTTCCTTTATTTAACCACCTCCCATTTCTGTCTTTTGTCTAGGCAAGAGGTAAACGATCGATCCACCCCAAACTGGACCTTGCATCACTATTTACAGAGATGCAGGCCTAAGATCTGCTGATCTGAGACCAGTGTGAGCTGCACATCCCAGCTGCTGAGTGAACCAGTCTTACAGTTTGAGTTTTGCACATTCTGAATAATCTGGAATTTGCTGCTGATTGTAATAAACAATTTAGTGACTTATGTGTTTGCATCATGATTTCTATTTTTGTCTGTTAATACACTGGTGGGAAAAGAGTCAATAGTACAAACCATTAATGGGTGGCCTTGAAAATAATGGCTCATTTTTAAGAAATTTATGTCACATGGTGGTAACCTTCACATATAAAAAAGAGACATCTGCAAAAACTTCAGAGGTTTATTGTCAGTGCAATACTACATGAATGCATGTATAGTACATTGTTGATGCAGAGAATATACATTTCTACAGTATATGTATCTAGTAAATCAAGCATTTTCCATGTAACCTTGTGACTGCATTATTTTAATTGCTTTTAATCCTAGATCAAGTTTGTTTTGGCCTAAAATGCATCATAACTGTCAAATATATCTTATTATACCTAACTCAGTACTGTTTACTTTTTGAATATATATTTTGTGGCTAATATAGTTATTATCCTGGCAATCAAGTTGTGTCAGCTGATCATTTTTTGCTATGACACCATCTCAGACTCAGTGCAGCTGGAGAAGGTACGTCCATGATGTCTCAACAGTCTCTCCATGATTTTCACGCAGATCAGAGCATTTTTTTTCCCACAATATTTTTATTGAACCTTTTTTTTTTTTTTTACAAACAGCACACACAGTCAGACACTAACACAAAAGTAATTTAAAAACTAAAAAGAACAATAACAAAATAACAAAAAAAGGGGTAATAAAAACAACAACCATTAACAAAAACAAGTCAACAACAATGCTCCTCTGTTTAGTCTAGGTAATCTATTACATAAGAATACATAATATACATTCACCAGCTTGGAATTTTCAAGGTCCACACATATCATTCACCTTCTTCTTCAGAAGTTATGTTTAATTTCTTTACATAATCAATGAAAGGTCTCCATATATTCTCAAACACATTTTCCTTTGATTTCAGTATGTATGTTTTTCTTTCTAGTGGAAGGTTGGTAACATCTGTCTTAACCACTGAGTCACATCTGGTCTATGAGTTTTTCCACAGTAATGCAATACATTTTTTGGCATTAAGCAAACTGAGGTCTATGAATGTTCTTTCACTCTTATTAAAGTTATGTTTTTTCTGGATACAGACCCAACAAAAACAGTTTAGGGTTCAATGTGATTTGTTTTGAAATTATTTTTTCAATTGTTACCCTCACCTCTTCCCAAAACATTCTGATTTTTCTACATTCCCATAAACAGTGAAATAGGGTTCCTTTACTTAGATCAGAGCAATTTTTTGCACAGGACATAAACCAGACATTCTTAAGCTCTACAACCACTGATCGTTTGTGAAGCTGTGTTGATATCAGTGACAGGCTGTGCTGAACACCAGACTGACCGTTTGAAGCGGTAATTTTCCCACAACAGAGCCATCTGAAACACACACAGCGTACATATTTTAGTACCTAACAGTGATAACTTGCAGAGATTACAGTGTAGTACGACATACTTATAGCAAACTAGCATTAGCAACATTAGCTTACCGTCATATATGACCTAGTTTGTATCCTCACGTCTTCGGCTCTCCCAGAAGCTGCAGAACTATTCCAGAGTTTTTCGTCTCACTGCCTGTACCCTTGTCTGGCAGTCCTTTTTGGCATTTACGGTGAAAAAAGCCACAGACCGAGGAGTTGCCTTGTAAAGTCGCCATGTTGTGTTTGGCTTGGGTCACGTGTTTTACGTCACGGGAGTGTGGCGCCGCCTTGCTGTAAAAAAAATCCCGCCCACCACAGCTTAACCCCGCTTTACCCGGCTGCTATGGAGACACAACCGCGGCCGAACCGAGTAGTAACGAAACGAAACGAGGCGAGTCGAACTGGGCTAGTGGAAAAACGGCATTAGTCCCACAATGGGGAAATTCCAGGTGTCAAAAGGGCAGCCTACTCGTGTGGCGCCGGAAGATCAATGATAATAGTATCCTATAATAGTTATCCTACATAGTATGAATATGTACCCATACATATTGTCACCCTCCGTAGCGACTGATATTGTCCTAGTTGTATACTGGAGGGGACCATTTGTGTAAGTCTATTGCGTCTTTTGCATTCAATACTATTAGGTCGTCAAGTTTCTTTGCTGTCTCTGCAAGCAGCCCTGCTTAGGTTATACAGTCTGACAGCCGTAGGTAGGAAGGACCTGCGAAACCTCTCGGTTGCGCACCTAGGATGATGTAGTCTACTGCTAAATGAGCTCCTCAGTGCGTTCAGTATGTCCTGCATAGGGTGGGACTCGGACTCCAGCAGAGATGACAGTTTAGCCACTATCCTTCTCTCTCCTATCTCCTCCACTGGGTTAAGGTGTTTCCCCAGGACAGAGCTAGCTTTCTTGATCAGTTTGTTCAGTCTCTTCCTATCGGCTGCTGTAATGCCGTTGCCCCAGCAGACCACTCCAAAAGTGATGGCTGATGCCACCACCGTGTCATAGAATGTCTTCAGCAGCGCCCCTTGTACACCAAAAGACCTGAGCCTCTTCAGTAGGAACAGCCTGCGCTGTCCCTTCTTGTAGAGTGTGACCAGTCTAGTTTATTGTTCAGATGAACACCCAGGTACTTGTAGGATGTCATCATCTCAGTGTCTATTCCCTGTATGTTTACTTGTGCTGTGAGGGGTTGTCCTTGCCTGCGGCAGTCCACCACCAGCTCCTTAGTTTTCCTCGCGTTGATCTGGAGGCAGTTCATATGGCACCAGTCCACGAAGTCTTGGATAAGTCCTCTGTACTCAGCTTCATCTCCATTGGAGATGAGGCTGATGATCGCAGAGTCGTCAGAGAACTTCTGTAGATGGCAGTGTGTTGTGCTGTGTGAGAAGTCCACAGTATAAAGGGTGAACAGGAAGGGAGCCAAAACCGTTCCCTGGGGGGCCCCCGTGCTACCGATGATCGTGTCAGACATGCAATCCTGGGTTCTCACAAACTGTGGCCGGTTAGTGAGGTAGTCCAGGATCCATGATGACAGGTGCTGGTCCACCCCTGCGCACAGCAGCTTGTCCTTCAGGATCATCAGTTGAATGGTGTTGAAAGCACTGGAGAAGTCAAAGAACATGATCCTCACCGCATTCCCGGGCTTCTCCAGGTGGGACAAGAGAACAGTGAAGGAGGAAGATCACTGCATCCTCCATCCCAATGCCATGCTGGTAGGCGAACTGGAGTGGATCCATCGCTGGTCCCACCAGGGGGTGGAGGTGAGCAAGGGGCAGTCTCTCCAGGGTCTTCATCATGTGAGATGTCAGGGCCACTGGTCTGTAGCTGTTCAGGTCTTTGGGGTGGGAAGTCTTTGGTACAGGTACCACACAAGATGCTTTACACAACTGTGGTACCCTCCCCAGCTTCAGGCTCAGGTTGAAAATGTGCTCCACAATCCCACACAGCTGGTCTGCACAGGACTTGGGGAGCTTTGCGCTGATGTCGTCCGGTCCCGAGGCCTTCCTCGCCTTGATCTTCCTCAGCTCCGTCCTCACCTGGGTCTTAGTGAGGTCAGGTTGGGGGGGCTGTGTGCTGGGAGTGGGGGGGGGTGTTGGTGGAGTGGGGTGTCGACAGCAGGTCTCGATGACTTTAGAGGCAGCAGTGGTTGTTGTGCAGTCGGGGGGGAGGGCGGTTGGTCAAACCTATTAAAAAACAGGTTCAGATTGTTCGCCCACTCCCTGCCCCCGTGGCCTGGGGGGAGGTATTCTGGAGCCCAGAGATGGTTTTAAGGTTTCTCCAGACCCCGCCGATGTCGCTCTGTTGCATCTTGTCCTCCATCTTCTTCCTGAAGCTGTCCTTGCATTCTCTGATCTTCCTCCTCAGCTCCCTCTGTACGGACTTCAGCATCTCCCTGTTCCCCGACCTGAAGATCCTCTTCTTCTCTCTCAGAAGTGTTTTTATCTCAGGGTTGATCCAGGGTTTGTTGTTCGAGCAACACCGTATGGTCTTGGTGGGTACGGTGTTGTCCACACAGAAGCTGATGTAGTCCGTGATGGTGTGAGTGAGGCCATCAATGTCCTCACCATGTGGATTGCAGAGCTGCTCCCAGGCAGTGGTTTCAAAACAGTCCTTTAGCGCGTCCATTGCCTCCTCAGACCATAACTTCACTGTGAGCATGACCGGAGGTTGTCTGTGTACTAGGGGTTTGTACACCGGCAGGAGATGAACCAAGTTGTGATCTGATCTCCCAAGTGGTGGGAGTGGTGATGAGGTGTACGCCTCCTTAGTATTTGCATAGAATAAGTTCAGTGTTTTATTGTCTCTAGTGTGGCATGTGACATACTGGGTGAACGTGGGTAGAATGGGGGACAGTGAAATATGGTTGAAATCACCTGAGATGAGGAGAAGAGCATCTGGGTGTTCTGTCAGCAGCCTGCCAGTTACTGAGTGGATGGCGTCACGCGCTGTCCCATCGTTTGCCGTCGGATTTGCATAAATAACAATGCAAATTATTTCTCCCGGTATGTCAAGTTTTTGTGTTAGCAGGGTGGGCCGGTTAAGTGCTAACAGCTGGTCTCTATTGTACTGCCTCCTGCAAGAAACAGTGGCTCTGTCCGCTGGCTCAGGAGACATTTGGGCAATCTACGTGTCTGGATGGAATAAAGGTGTCACTGGATCAGAAAGATTAGCAAGAGAGCCAGATAGTAAATAGAAATAGGAAGAAATTGATCCGCTGTTGCAAAAAGGCAGCCTACTCGTGAGGCGCCGGAAGTGACGTGTTTATAGCAAACACGTCACCCTTTGCCTACAAAGTGGGAACAGGATGCACTGAGAGAAGCAATAGCTGAGAAAAAAATATTTTGGATCAGTCTCTACTATGATGGAACAATTTGGAAATGGTCAGGGAGGGTAGAAATCCAACCAACATACTGTGGGCTCCAGGTCAACCCAATGGTCAAATGGAAGGAGATTTTTTTTTTGTTGGTACTGTTCACCCTTGCATATTTTATGATTTCTATTATAGTAATAAACACCACTTTTTCTGTTTGGCATCGACTGTAATCAACGAGAAGATGACGTGGGAGGAGGTCTTACAGCATTGTGAACAGATAAACTGTGGATCGGCCTGTGCTACCTGGGTGACTGCTGGCTGTGGGTGAGGTCTGGTCACAAGGACCAGTCAGGACCTCCAGTTTCCAACACTAAGACTGCATGTCCACAAAACACATTTTTTTCTGCTGTGGGCGACTATTTTCTATGTAGTCCAATGATTACAGCGCTGAGCACCAATGGCGCAAAAATGCTCTCAGCAGTTTTTTGTCACGGCGCTCAGGGCTGAAAAAAGTTCAACTTTTCAGAGTACAGCTGCACTCTTCAGTGTCAAACCTTTCTAACCAGCCAATCAGAATTAAAGAAAGGCGGGACATCGGATGCCAGTACAGGAAGAAGAGAATGGTACAATGGTGCAGGAGAGCCTGATCCTCACTGTATCAGACAACCCGGTACTCTTTGATCTGACACTAAAAGGATATCATGACCAAAATTTGAGAGCAAATGCTTGGAGGAACATGTCCGCATCTGACAGCATGTCAGGTGAGAGCTTGTGCCTTTGTCACGGTAATATTTCTTACAAATTTGTTGCAGTAGATAATATGGATACTACTGTATGTGAATTTGTAGTTGATAACCGCAAAACATGGAAATATCGCCAATGTGAAATGTGATCATTTACCAAGTCATTTATGGGTTTTGGAAACCGTGTGTTGAGCATATCTCATGGTGAGTTTTATGAAAATAGATGTAAAAATAAATGAAATTTTGACCATAGACTACTCGCTTCAGAAGGGCTTTCTGTAATTAGTCTGCATCCGAGAAATTGACGGGCCAATCTCCTCCAAAACCAGCTCAAATGGACTCCTACCCAATCTAAAATACTCCTTGAAATGGGCACCATCACAGCGCAACTCCTGTACAAGTTCCGTGCTACTCTCCCAGATGTTTCCTCAACCAGTCGCTGTCTACACCCAGACTCTTGTTTTCTCTTTCATGTCATCATACTTTGCATCCAGAGCTACGGCCAATGCCAGAATGTGTTTCCCATCCATTGTTATTTAGAGACTGCTGTTAAAAAAATAAATAGAAAGTTTGACCATGGGAAAAGCGGAAGTGCTGAGCTATGTGACAAGCTGTTGCTAGGTTACAGGGTGCAAACTTTTTTCCAGAGCACAGCACACAAGCGCTGTAAAAAGAGGTTCAGGGCGGTCTGGCAGCAAAAAAACGCATCACTATGAGCTTTAACCGTAGTGGGGATGTGGGAGAGTTTGGACTGTGAAACAAGACTGCTTCATCTGCAGCTAAATTATGCTTGAATTGAACCTGGTGAACTATAGTTAACAAATTTTTAGTTTGTAAGAAGAGTTAACCCTTTGAGTGTGAGAATTTGCATGCCCCTAGTGGCAGAGCATGGCACTGCGCCTGCCTTCTCACTCTGATTTTGTCAAAAGTAAGTGAGAGGGACACCATGGTGATAGCAGCTTAACACTGAAGCTCCCAGACCCGATCCGTGAAAATACCTTGAAAATCAGATTTAACGGATTTTTGGAAGAGTGAAAATCAAAAGACAAAGTCATTATGCCTAAAGGAAAACAGAAGAGATCGACATTTACCAGGCCGAGACACGCATCGGCCGGAGAATCTGACCTGGAGGACATCCACTCAGAAGCAGAGGAGCTGAATGAAGCTAGCAACACGGTTACCTTAAAAATGGTACTTCAAGAATTAAGACAATTTCGCCGAGAGTGTTGGGCCGAATTTCGTGAAATTAAAGACGAAATAAAAAGGACAAACAGCAGAGTGGACCAGGCTGAGGACCGAATCATGGAAGCAGAGGAAAGAATAAAAGGGCTGGAAGAAACCGCGCTGGAACTACTCAAACGACAGTCAAGACTGGAGGATAAGCTAACCGACCAAGAAGGAAGCCTAAGAAGAGACAACATAAGAATTCATGGTCTGAAAGAAGGAGTCGAGGACGGTTTCACCACAATGGCTGCATGAGTGGAATCCATACTGATAGAGAAGTTGGAAATTCCCCAATCCACCGACTTGAAGATAGAAAGGGTGCACCATACATTAGCCCCAAGGCCGTCGGCGGAAGCGCCACCAAGATCGGTGGTGGTGAAGTTCTCCAACTCCAGAATAAAAGAAGAGGTTGTGAGACTGGCTTGGCAGAAAAAAGGATTTATGCACTAAGAGAGAAAAGTTTTTGTGGAGCACGACTACGCCCCGGAGGTCCTTAAAAAGCGTCGGGAATACAATGACGCTAAAAAGGTACTACGAGAGAAGAAACTGCGCTTTCAAACTCCATTTCCGGCAAAGCTGCGGGTTTTTTACGGGGATGAGACGTGTCTCTACAACTCGGCGGAAGAAGCAACCACGGATATGGCGAGAAGAGGGCTCCCGGTAACGGTGTATAAACCCGCAGCAGACCCGATCAAAAGAATCAAGGCTCAAACGTGGTGCACACAGAGACCCTCAAAATCCACGAGCCAGCAGCGGGAAACCCAGCTCCAGGGCGATAAGGAAAAACTGAGCGTTTACAGGAGGGAATAACGATATTTTTAGTCAATCTGTGCATCCAACCCTCCTCCTACAAGGTAACAAACATTAAAGGAGATGCAGAATCAGCAAGTATCAAGTGGTAAAACATTTCATGGAACAGACATAATATTAGAAACAAATAAGTCTTAAAAAAAAAAAAAAAACTTGTTAAAATAGAAATGTGACAATGAACCACATGATCTCTCCACACTAACAAATACTGTATTAACGTGATTGTTTGCTGTGATGGTGGTGGGAGGTTGCGCACAATTTCATAGGGTATAGGCATTAAAAAAAAAAATCATCACAAGTTTGGATTGGGATCTGAAATTCACATTAAAAACATGGGACAACTTACAGGGGTAAGAGAGGGCCCTCAACACGTAACAGAGTTTGAGGAATTTCCCTCAGAGCCAACGCACCAGCAAGGCTCTTCTAAGGTCACTAAAAAGACCTCAGTTCAGGAAGATCTTTTGTCAGTTTTTTGTTTTAAAGTTTTATATACTATGTTCTTAATGGTTTTTTTTATGTTCTTAATGTTCTTTCAGTTTCTGAGTAGCATAAAAGAGGGCCACCACACTGTTATACTAAATAAGACAACACAATGGAGAAACAGGGTGTAACCAAAATATTCTCATATAATGTAAAAGACATCCTGAATCCAGTTAAAAGATCCAAGATTCTAGGCAAAATTAAAAAAGACAAAGCAGGAATAATATTTTTACAGGAAACCCACCTAACAGACGTGGAGCACACTAAACTTAATAGACAAGGGTTTAAAATGATCTCTTCATCTTCATATAAGTCAGGGAGGAGGAGGGGGGTAGCGGCATTGATCTCAACCAAAATTATATTTGAAAAAAAATCAGAACACAAAGATAAAGAAGGGAGATTTAGCATGGTACTTGGTCGGCTAGAGGGAGAAGATATCACCCTGCTGAATGTATATGCACCTCCAGGGGCTAACTGGAAATTTTATAAAAATGTATTTGACCTAATGATAACTAAAGCCCAAGGTTTAGTGATATGTGGTGGAGACTTCAGTCTAAGACTGAATCCATACTGGGATGCATCAGGTAATTCTCCACATCAAAATAACACTCAAAGTAGAAAAACTCGGATGCTACTAAAAGAAATGGGAATCTGTGACATGTGGAGGGAATTCAACCCCAGTGTAAAAGATTCTACATTTTACTCAGCACCACATTCATCATACTCAAGGATTGACTATTTTTTTTTTGTTTAATAGAGACATTGGAAGAGTAAAAACATGTAAAATAGGACTGATGGATCTCTCTGACCACAGTCCAATCTATATGGACTTAAGTATCCAAAAATACACAAATAATACATTTTCTTGGAGGTTAAATTCAAATGTGCTGAAAGGACCACTGAAAGATGAATTGGAATCAGATATTTTCAGATATTTGGAAGAAAGTGATAATGGAGAAGTATCCCCTTTAATACTGTGGGACGCATGCAAAGCTGTAATTGTCACGCCGCGCCATTCATCAGCGGCGCCACCTGCTCACGCACCTGCTACTCGTCAGCGGCGAAGGATAAAAGCCGCCTCGCCCTGAGCTTCGGCCTGAAGCCGTAGACTTCATTTTCCTTGCATGGACTTCTACCACATTCTCTTCAGCATCCTCTTTACCGGTAAGAAGTTCACTTACCTCATCTCTCCAGTCTGCTCCCCTGTGCACAGGTGGATTCCTCGGCGGCGGACAACCCCGTCCCTCGTCTCTCCTCGCTGCTGCACCGAGCCCTGCAGGTGGCTGTCTCCCGGGCTTCCATCCTTGAAGCGCCAGTCATCTGCCCAAACAAGTAAGCTTCTCTCCCTCGCCTATTCTCCTCCTGTGTTGGTGTGTGCTCATCACCCTGTGTCCAATTTCTCCCATAGGGTTGCCGGCTGAACGGTCTCCTGCCTCTGGGTCCGAAGCAGACGCCACCACCAACACATTAACATTCCGCAGACACGCACCCAAACATCCCTGTTGTTAATAAACAGTTTGAACTACTCTGAGCCTGTGTGTGTGCGTCTCCTGAGCCGAACGTTATGTCAGTACGGCTTCAGCAGAGCGGCTCGGCGGACGGCGGGCTCGCACACCGGTTTACCATCCTCGAGGCTCGGGTGGATCAGATTGTTTATCAGCAACAGGTGGTTCTTAATCAATTATTAGAACTGACTAACCGATTGAACCGCTTGGATCCCCAACAGCCGTTCCTCCCGACTCGCCAGGGTGGCGCGGCTCCTGCTGTTCCAGCGGCCGTCCAGCCGGCTCCAGTGGCACCGGTTCGGCTCACGCCGATTCCGACCCCCGCCCGCTTTAGCGGTAAGCTCGGCGGAGCGCGGGGGTTTATTATGCAGTGTGAGTCCGTGTTCCACCGTGTGCCCGGAGATTTTCCCTCGGATCACAGTCGAATTGGTTACATAGGGAATCTTCTGGAGGGGCGTGCGTTAACCTGGACCTACGCCGTAATGGCGAGGCCCAGTTATGCCACCCTCACCTATGACCAATTCGTGAGGCGCTTTCTGGAGGTCTTTGACCACTCACAAACCGAAACGGTCCAGGTCGATCGGCTTCTCGCTCTCCAGCAGGGAAGCCGGTCGGCAGCGGACCACTCGGTCGACTTCCGGGTAGCGGCGGAGGAATTGGGCTGGGAGGAACGCTCCCTCTGTGGCCTGTTCCTCCGCAGCCTCAATAGTGATCTGAGGGATGAACTGGCTGGTCGGGATATCCCTGGGACGCTAGCGGAGCTGACATCCTTAGTGATAAGTTTGGATAACAGGCTGCGCGAGCGCTCCTCGGGGCGGAGGTCTTCTTCTTCTCGCCCTCGTGGAGCCTCGCCGCACCTGTTCCAAGCTCGCCCCCTGGCGGCGCCGCCAGCATCGCGCCCCGAGGAGTCGGAGCCGATGGTGACGGGCTGGACTAAACTTTCCCCTGTGGAGAAACAACGCCGCCGTGAGTTGGGCCTCTGCATGTATTGCGGAGGCGACCAACACACCGTGGAGCGTTGTCCACGGAAAGCCAGTCGGTGGGGTCCGCGAGTCACTGTTGGAAGCCTCGCGGATGTCAATCGGTTAGGATCTCTTACTCAATTGAAGCTGCCCATCCGTTTCTGCCATAACCCTACTGGGCACCTCACCCACGCACTGGTGGATTCGGGCGCAGAAGGCAGCTTCATTTCACAAAGCCTGGCAACCCGATTGGGCATCCGCTGCCAGGCACTCAACACTCCCATCTCCCTGATCCACCTCTCCCGTGCCACCCTCGGGAGAGTGACACATCAAACTGTTCCCCTACCGGTCATCATCTCGGGAAACCACCGGGAGGAGATGACCTTTTACGTCCTTCCCAACTCTGTGTCGCCCGTCATCCTGGGGTATCCCTGGCTCCGCCTTCACAATCCGGTCCTGGATTGGAAATCAGCTGGGATCTCGGCATGGAGTACGTTCTGTATGGGCACCTGCCTTCAGTCCGCTGCCTGCTCTCCGTCCGCTCCTCCCCCTGCGACGGACGCTGCACCCCCGGACCTGTCTCTGGTGCCCCCAGAATTTCACGACCTGGGTATGGTGTTCAGCAAAGCGAAAGCTATGTCTCTTCCCCCTCATCGGCCCTATGACTGCGCCATCAACCTCCGCCAGGGGGCTCCCTTACCTTCTGGTCGCCTTTACAGCCTGTCTGCGCCGGAGAAGGAGACGATGAACGCCTACCTGAAGGAATCATTAAGTGCTGGGATTATCCGCCCATCATCGTCACCCGTGGGGGCAGGGTTCTTCTTCGTGGGGAAAAAGGATGGGTCCCTCCGCCCTTGTATCGACTACCGGGCCCTCAATAATATCACGGAGAGGGACCGTTACACCCTGCCTCTCATGGACACTGCTTTCCACTCCCTCCAGGGGGCGACCTGGTTCACCAAGCTGGACCTACGCAGCGCTTACCACCTCGTCCGGATCCGGGAGGGAGATGAGTGGAAAACGGCCTTCCGTACCCCGAACGGCCACTTTGAATATCTGGTGATGCCGTTCGGGTTGACCAACGCTCCTGCAGTCTTCCAGCGCCTCATTAATGACGTCCTCCGGGACTTCATTGGCCTTTTCGTGTTCGTCTACCTGGACGATATCCTCATCTTCTCCAAGTCCAGGGATGAGCACCAGGTCCACGTGAGGCGGGTCCTCCAAAGGCTGCTGGAGAACCGTCTGTACGTTAAGGCAGAAAAGTGTGAATTTTACGCCAGGAGTACGTCCTTCCTGGGGTTCATCATCGCCCACGATAAGGTGCTCCCCGACCCAGAGAAGGTAAAGGCGGTGGTGGAATGGCCTACACCTGCATCCCGGAAGCAGGTGCAGCAATTTGTTGGCTTCGCCAATTTCTACCGCCGCTTTGTTCCCAACTTCAGTGCCATCGTTGGACCACTGACCCGCCTCACGTCCCCGAAGGTCCCGTTCCGGTGGACCGAAGAGGTCGCTGCCGCCTTTGAGGCGCTGAAGGCGGAATTCTCCTCCTCCCGGGTCCTTCGCCAGGTCGACCCCGCGCTGCAGTGCATTGTAGAGGTAGACGCCTCGGACACGGGAGTGGGAGCAGTGCTGTCCCAGCGGTCACCGGACGATGGCGCCAAGCGACCGTGCGCCTTCTTCTCCCGGCGCTTGTCCCCGGCGGAGAGAAACTATGATGTGGGGGACAGAGAGCTCTTGGCCATCAAGCTCGCCCTGCAGGAGTGGCGCCACTGGTTGGAGGGGGCAAGCCTGCCGTTTGTGGTCCTCACGGACCACAAGAACCTGGAATACTTACGGTCTGCCAAGCGCCTGAACGCCCGCCAGGCGCGCTGGTCCCTGTTCTTCGCCAGGTTCCAATTTTCCATCACCTTCAGGCCTGGCTCTAAGAACGTCCTGCCTGACGCCCTCTCCAGGCAGTTCGCCCCCGTGGAGTCGGAGGAGGCGCCCCACTCCATCCTGCCCAGGTCGTGCGTCGTGGGAGCCATCTCGTGGGACATTGAGAGCAAGATCCGGAAGGCACAGGAGGTGGAACCTGACCCTGGCGGCGGACCGGAGGGGAGGCTGTTCGTGCCATCCGCGGTCCGAGGAGAGGTCATCCACTGGCTCCACACCTCCAAGCTCACCTGTCACCCTGGCACCTCCCGGATGATAGATCTCCTCCAACGGTCCTTTTGGTGGCCAGGCCTGCGGAGGGATGCAGCCCGCTACGCCCGGGCTTGCCCAATCTGTGCCACCTGCAAGTCGGGAAATGCCCCTCCAGCGGGTCTGCTCCAGCCCCTGCCCGTCCCTGGCAGGCCCTGGTCGCACATCGCTCTGGATTTCGTCACCGGACTCCCCATCTCCAACTCCTATGACACCATCCTGACCATCGTGGACCGCTTCTCCAAGGCCGTGCACTTCGTCCCCCTGCGAGGCCTCCCTACTGCCCTGGAGACGGCGGACCTCCTCGTCCAACACGTGGTCAGGCTGCATGGGATTCCGGTGGACGTGGTCTCGGACCGGGGCCCCCAGTTTTCATCTGAGGTTTGGAGGTCTTTCTGCAACGCCATCGGAGCCAAGGTGAGCCTCTCCTCTGGCCATCACCCCCAATCCAACGGGCAGTGTGAGAGGACCAACCAGGAGCTGGAGGCTGCGCTCCGCTGTGTGTCCAGATCCAAACCCGCGTCCTGGAGCAACCATCTTGCCTGGGTTGAATATGCCCACAACACCGCTCGCTCTTCTGCTACAGGGATGTCCCCCTTCAAAGCGTCCCTGGGTTACGACCCCCCGCTGTTTCCGGAGCAGGAGAGTGAGGTAACTGTCCCGTCAGTTAGGGCCCATCTCAGGCAGTTCCGCTCCACCTGGGCTGCCGCGCGCCATGCGCTATTGCGCACAGCGGAGCGCAACAGGACTGTGGCGGACCAGCGTAGGAGACCTGCCCCGGCGTACAGAGTTGGGCAGCTTGTTTACATTTCCACCCAGGACGTCACTCTAAAAGGCGAGAGGAGAAAGCTGGCACAGCGCTTCATGGGTCCCTACCCCATCACCCGGATCATCAACCCGGTGGCTGTGCGCGTGGCTATTCCCCCCTCCCTCCGCATTCATCCTACTTTCCACGTGTCGAAGGTGAAACTGGCGGTTACTGACCCCCTTTGCCCTCCTCCTGCAGCGCAACCCGCGCCCCGGATGATTGGTGGCCATCCGGCCTGGTCCGCCTCCTCCATCCTGGACTCCCGGCGCCGGGGTCGTGGGTTGCAATACTTGGTGGACTGGGAGGGCTATGGGCCCGAGCATCGACAGTGGGTGCCCCCGTCGTTTGTGTTGGACCCATCGCTCATCGCGGACTTCCACCGAGCGCACCCGGATAAGCCATCGCCAGGAGGCGCTGCTAGAGGGGGGAGTACTGTCACGCCGCGCCATTCATCAGCGGCGCCACCTGCTCACGCACCTGCTACTCGTCAGCGGCGAAGGATAAAAGCCGCCTCGCCCTGAGCTTCGGCCTGAAGCCGTAGACTTCATTTTCCTTGCATGGACTTCTACCACATTCTCTTCAGCATCCTCTTTACCGGTAAGAAGTTCACTTACCTCATCTCTCCAGTCTGCTCCCCTGTGCACAGGTGGATTCCTCGGCGGCGGACAACCCCGTCCCTCGTCTCTCCTCGCTGCTGCACCGAGCCCTGCAGGTGGCTGTCTCCCGGGCTTCCATCCTTGAAGCGCCAGTCATCTGCCCAAACAAGTAAGCTTCTCTCCCTCGCCTATTCTCCTCCTGTGTTGGTGTGTGCTCATCACCCTGTGTCCAATTTCTCCCATAGGGTTGCCGGCTGAACGGTCTCCTGCCTCTGGGTCCGAAGCAGACGCCACCACCAACACATTAACATTCCGCAGACACGCACCCAAACATCCCTGTTGTTAATAAACAGTTTGAACTACTCTGAGCCTGTGTGTGTGCGTCTCCTGAGCCGAACGTTATGTCAGTAATTAGGGAAAAGATTATCGCAAAACTGGCAATCCAAAAGAAACTGAGACAAGAAAAACTAATCACATTAGAGTCAGAACTTAAGAAACTAGAAAAAGAGCACAAAGACAACACTCATTCTAATGACTCGCTCAAAATTAAGGAAATTAAAAAAGAAATAAATGAGATCTACACAATAGAAATCCAGAAGAAACTTACATTTCTGAAACAAAAATACTATGAAACAGGTACCAAATCGGCAAAATTACTAGCCTATAAATTGAGGAAACAACAAATGGAGAGAGCAATCTACAAAATCAGAGACCCAGTATCAAAGGAAATAAAATTTAGAATTCAGGATATTCTTAAAAGCTTCGAGAACTACTACAAGAACTTGTACTCCCTCAAAAAAACATAAAAACGCATCCGAAGCCTTCCTAAATACATTAAATCTTCCCCAACCTACTGAGTCACAAAATAAAACACTATTGTCAGAAATACAACCTAAAGAATTAGAAAAAGCAATTATGAAACTTAAAGCTAACAAATCCCCAGGAGCAGATGGCTATACAGCAGAGTGGTACAAAACCTTTAAACAGCAACTATCTCCTCTCCTCCTGAAAACATTTAACTATGTCCTCTACACAGGGGAAATCCCCCCCCCTCCTGGAGAGAAGGGGTCATTGCAGTCATACCTCAACCTGAAAGGGATAAAGTAGACTGCTCCAACTGCAGACCAATCAGTGTGTTAAATCAGGACTACAGTGATCCCTCACTTATCGCGGTTAATGGGTTCCAGAACCGACCGCGAAAAGTGAAAAACCGCGAAGTAGCGTCACCCCTAATGACGTCATCCATAAATAATATGTACGTTCATTCTCTCACTCTCTCTCTCTCATATGATACGTGTGTGTGTGAGTACGTGTACATACATACGTAGATGTAAATAAAGTGTACATAAATATGTTTTTAGAACCCTTTTATTCTTATAACAAGATACGTAACTCAAGATGAAGATGATTTACTTCACAGGTTAATGAGAGCTTTACTGCTCCTCAGGTGACGCCTCATCGTCAGGTGCTAGAGGCGCAGGATCGTCGAGGGCAGCTGGAGAAGCTGCAGAAGGCGGCGTAGTGGCTCGACGGGAAGACTATTTCGCACAAAATGGCACAAGAGAACAGCAAAAAGTTCCACGCGGCGAGACTACGTAACACGAGCGATAAAGAGCAATGAATGCGGTCTTCCTTCCCTTCATGGGCGCTCGGCAGGGAGAGGAGGTGGGTGAAACGTCTCGGCCAATCAGCTTGCGGGGTGAAACGTCTCAGCCAATCAGCTTGCGGGGTGAAACGTCTCGGCCAATCAGCTTGCGAGATTTCCGAGCTGAGCCAACACGAGAACAGCGAACAGAGAGGTGGATTTTTTGAGTTGTGTGGCTCTCCGTGTTGATACCTGATGGTCTAATGTAGTCTCCCTGCCTTCTGCTAGCGCCCGCCCATTATTTCTCAATTTTGAATTTTTGATGAATATTTTTGAAAAATCCGCGATGCACTGAGGGCGCGAAAGGTGAAGCGCGAAGTAGCGAGGGATCACTGTATAAGCTTTTTACCACTATCCTTGCCAAAAGGTTAGAAAGTATACTGACAGTTTTAATTCATTTAGACCAAACAGGTTTTATAAGACAAAGACAGACACAAGATAACATTAGACACACTTTACACATAATTCATCATATAAAAAAACATAATTTAAATGCAGCCATATTGGGATTAGATGCTGAAAAAGCATTTGATTCGGTTGACTGGTCTTTTCTATGTAGAATCTTATCCAGTTTCAATTTTCTTAACAACTTCATTAGAACTATCCATGTCATGGCGGCCGCTGGGCCGTCATCAGCTCCAGCTGCGCACACACCTGCTGCCAGTAACCAGCAGGCTTTAAAAGCCGGTGTCTTTGACTGCTCTGCACGGAGTCGTCTGTCGTCTTCGCCACGCATTGCATCAAGGACACAACCTCAAGCCAGAGCTATTACCAAGCCTCTTCGTCAAGCCACGTCACGTAAGCAACAGCAAAACTTACCTTGTCAAAGTAATCTCCCCTGTGGACAGGTGGACCTCCCTGGCGGCGGACTCGTCTCCCCTGACAACGGGGCTTCACCTCCTCCTCCTCGGATCTCCTCCTCACCTTCACTGCGCCAAGCACCACGCTCACCAAGCCACGCCAAATCACGGAGCAGACAGAAGTCTCACAGCGGCACCTGCAAGTAAGCAGCACAAATCTCAGTTCCCCGTTTCTACGAGCTGCATTAATCCCTTGTGCTTGTGTGTTCCAGGGTAGCCAGATCGCAGCGAGACTCGCTCAGCTCCAGCTGTCTGACAGCATCGCACTCACCCACACATTCACATACTCACTAACTTCACTGAGTTAATAAATAATTGTCTAAATCACTCTACTCGTGTCAGCGTCTGTCTCCTGGGTCAAGCAATCATGTCAGTACGACTCCGTCAAGACGACCCAGCAGACAGTGCGCTGACGCATTGTCTTAACACCCTTAGCGCACAAGTAGATCTAATTCCCCATCAACAGACGGTTATTCTTAATCAATTAACTCAGATTAACAGCCGGCTGGATCACCTGGAAGGATGCCAGGCGTTCCCCCCGGTCGTTGGGGCCTCACCAGCCCCTGTTAACCCACCTGCTAGCCAAACACACCAGCCTCCTTCACCTCGCCTCACTCCCGTGCCTACCCCCACCCGCTTTAGCGGAAGACTCGGGGAGGCATGGGGTTTCTTGCTACAATGTGAAACAGTTTTTCACCGCGTCCCGGGAGATTTTCCCACGGACCATAGTAAGATTGGGTACATCTCAAACCTGCTCGAAGGGAGGGTGTTAGCTTGGGCGTACACAGTTATGGCTAAACCCAGCTACTCCCATTTAACGTACCAGCAATTCGTGGCAGAGTTCCTTGATATTTTTGACCATACTGACCGGGGCGCGGTGTTAACAGACCGGTTGCTTAACCTTCGGCAGGGCAGCAAATCCGCCACCGATTTCGCCGTAGACTTCCGGGTGCTAGCTGCAGAGGTTGGGTGGAGGGAGTCTGCCCTTTGCAGTATTTTTCTCCACAGCCTTAGCTCGGAGCTAAGAGATGAACTAGCAACACGGGATAAGCCAGACAGATTAGGTGAACTGATTTCACTCACCATTAGTTTGGACAACAGGCTGAAGGAGCGGGCGGCTGAACGTAGGGCTGCCAGCCATTTGGTTAAACCACGCCCCCGCTCCTCCCGGTCACCTCTCCCGGCTCTGCCCCCGCCGGAGGAACTTCCGGGGCAGGAGGAAATGATTATTGGGCAATCGGGTGTTTGGGTGGCTGAAAGACAGCGCTGAAGGGATCTGGGCCTGTGTTTTTACTGTGGTAGTGAGTCCCACGGGGTAGCTGAGTGTTCCAACCGGTTAAAAGGGGAGGTCCGTGGGTTACAGTAGGGGGATTCACGGACGTTAATCAGAAAAACCCCCTCAACAGTTGACTTATCCCCATCAGATTAATTTATAAACACAGGAAACATAAGACACATGCCCTCATTGATTCTGGAGCTGAGCAAAGCTTCATTTCAGGAGACCTGACAACCCATCTGGGCCTCAGCTGTCAACCCCTTCGCCCGTCTGTCAACCTCATTACGCTGTCAAAGGCTTCACTAACCTCTGTCTCCCACCGGACGGCCCCTGTGTCGGTGATTATTTCTGGAAATCATAGGGAGGAGATCCGGTTTTTGGTGTTGCCTATCTCCTCCTCGCCTGTGATCCTGGGTTTCCCGTGGCTACGACTTCACAACCCCACTTTCGACTGGCAAGCAGGAAACATCACTGCGTGGAGCACCTTTTGTCTCAGTGCCTGCCTCCAGTCTGCAGCATGTGCCCCCTCAGTATCGATGACCCCGCCCTCGACACCGCCCCCGGACCTGTCAAAGGTACCAGAGGTCTACCATGATCTGGGAGCGGTTTTCAGCAAATCTCGGGCGCTGTCCCTCCGCCCCCCCCCCCCCACCGCCCCTACGACTGTGCGATCAACCTCAGGGCAGGGGCTCCGCTCCCGGCTAGTCGATTGTATAGCCTGTCTGCCCCTGAGCGTGAGGCCATGGACACGTATATTAAGGAGTCCCTCAGCTCTGGAATCATTCGACCATCTTCCTCGGCGGTGGGGGCAGGTTTCTTCTTTGTGGGAAAGAAGGATGGCTCGCTACGTCCCTGTATCGACTTCCGGGGGCTCAATGAAATTACCATCAAGGACAAATACACGCTGCCCCTAATGAACTCGGCCTTTGACTCTCTCCAGGGGGCATCATGGTTTACGAAGCTGGACCTCCGTAACGCTTATCATCTGGTGCGCATTAAGGAGGGCAATGAGTGGAAGACGGCGTTCCGGACCCCAAGCGGCCACTAAGCTATTTTTCCACTAGCCCAGTTCGACTCGCCTCATTTCGTTTCGTTACTACTCGGTTCGGCCGCGGTTGTGTCTCCATAGCTGCCGGGTAAAGCGGGGTTAAGCTGTGGTGGGCGGGATTTTTTTTACAGCAAGGCGGCGCCACACTCCCGTGACATAAAACACGTGACCCAAGCCAAACACAACATGGCGGCTTTACAAGGCGACTCCTCGGTCTGTGGCTTTTTTCACCGTAAATGCCAAAAAGGACCGCCAGACAAGGGTACAGGCAGTGAGACAAAACACTCTGGAATAGTTCTGCAGCTTCTGGGAGAGCCAAAGACGTGAGGATACAAACTGGGTTATATATGACGGTAAGCTAATGTTGCTAATGCTAGTTTGCTATAAGTACGTCGTACTACACTGTAATCTCTGCAAGTTATCGCTGTTAGGTACTAAAATATGTACGCTGTGTGTGTTTCAGATGGCTCTGTTGTGGGAAAATTACCGCTTCAAACGGTCAGTCTGGTGTTCAGCACAGCCTGTCACTGATGTCAATACAGCCTGTCACTGATGTCAGCACAGCTTCACAAACAATCAGTGGTTGTAGAGCTTAAGAATGTCTGGTTTATGTCCTGTGCAAAAAATTGCTCTGATCTAAGTAAAGGAACCCTATCTCACTGTTTATGGGAATGTAGAAAAATCAGAATGTTTTGGGAAGAGGTGAGGGTAACAATTGAAAAAATAATTTCAAAACAAATCACATTGAACCCTAAACTGTTTTTGTTGGGTCTGTATCCAGAAAAACATAACTTTAATAAGAGTGAAAGAACATTCATAGACCTCAGTTTGCTTAATGCCAAAAAATGTATTGCATTACTGTGGAAAAACTCATAGACCAGATGTGACTCAGTGGTTAAGACAGATGTTACCAACCTTCCACTAGAAAGAATAACATACATACTGAAATCAAAGGAAAATGTGTTTGAGAATATATGGAGACCTTTCATTGATTATGTAAAGAAATTAAACATAACTTCTGAAGAAGAAGGTGAATGATATGTGTGGACCTTGCAAATTCCAAGCTGGTGAATGTATATTATGTATTCTTATGTAATAGATTACCTAGACTAAACAGAGGAGCATTGTTGTTGACTTTTGTTAATGGTTGTTGTTTTTATAACCCTTTTGTTGTTATTTTGTTATTGTTCTTTTTAGTTTTTAAATTACTTTTGTGTTAGTGTCTGACTGTGTGTGCTGTTTGTAAAAAAAAAAAAAAAGGTTCAATAAAAATATTGTGGGAAAAAAATTGCTCTGATCTGCGTGAAAATCATGGAGAGACTGTTGAGACATCATGGACGTACCTTCTCCAGCTGCACTGAGTCTGAGATGGTGTCATAGCAAAAAATGATCAGCTGACACAACTTGATCACCAGGTTAATAACTATATAAGCCACAAAATATATATTCAAAAAGTAAACAGTACTGAGTTAGGTATAATAAGATATATTTGACAGTTATGATGCATTTTAGGCCAAAACAAACTTGATCTAGGATTAAAAGCAATTAAAATAATGCAGTCACAAGGTTACATGGAAAATGCTTGATTTACTAGATACATATACTGTAGAAATGTATATTCTCTGCATCAACAATGTACTATACATGCATTCATGTAGTATTGCACTGACAATAAACCTCTGAAGTTTTTGCAGATGTCTCTTTTTTATATGTGAAGGTTACCACCATGTGACATAAATTTTTTAAAAATGAGCCATTATTTTCAAGGTCACCCATTAATGGTTTGTACTATTGACTCTTTTCCCACCAGTGTATTAACAGACAAAAATAGAAATCATGATGCAAACACATAAGTCACTAAATTGTTTATTACAATCAGCAGCAAATTCCAGATTATTCAGAATGTGCAAAACTCAAACTGTAAGACTGGTTCACTCAGCAGCTGGGATGTGCAGCTCACACTGGTCTCAGATCAGCAGATCTTAGGCCTGCATCTCTGTAAATAGTGACGCAAGGTCCAGTTTGGGGTGGATCGATCGTTTACCTCTTGCCTAGACAAAAGACAGAAATGGGTGGTGGTTAAATAAAGGAAGTTTAAAACATATTTGGAAAATACACTTGATGCTAAAAGCCAGTGGTGAAATGTGAATGAATGAATCTTTATTTCGGATAGATTAAAAGAAAATAGAATAATATAACAAAGGGGGTAAAAAATCTAATAAGGTTGAATTAAACAATAACTCCTCTGATTACACAGTTCAACATAGGTTATCTGAAATGGGTGGTGGCTGAAGCTGCAGCTTATATTGCCCACCCATATTCCATCCAAGAATTCAAAAGAAAAACAAAACAGGAGTGATTCCAATTCCAATGTGACAATAAAGTACTTCGTTGTTATATTTAACCACAATTTTGAATGTAGCTGCACTGATGTAAAGTTGATTTCACAAGGGCTGGGTTACATTTAAAATCATCTGTTTTTACTGTGGCCGCAGCAATCAGAATGAATTAATACATTCACTTGAATGGAATATAGTACTGTAACTGAAGGTGTGCATCACCGAGTATGGAGTCGCTCAGTCAAAATATGTAGTTTTTATCAATAAAAGTTTGTCTTGAATGTAAAAGTGTCTCTTCTTGCCCTGGCTTCAAGTGTGGGCAGTGTTTTGTACTTTTATTGCTAAAATATAAAAGGAAGCACTACAATGGGTCTCAAATATTTGTAATGTGTCCTGTTACTGCATGAGTTTATTGATGATAGAGTATAAACTACACATATAAACTAAATTATACTGATGACTGAACAACTGCCATTCCCCAAAAGATACAGTTATGAACATAACTCACAAAGGATCACACAAGTGATCTGACAAAAAAAATAAATACATTAACAAGTGGTTTATTTTACAGTTGATGCGCCAGTCTTTTTCAATTATTCTGTAATTAATACTCACACAATCAAATAAATCTCAGTTCAGTCCCTTTTATATTAAGTGGAAATTGTGCTACTTTGGTTTTGACACTTTACCTATAAAAGCAAAGGATTTCTGTACTTTCCACAGTGGCGACGTCCGTTGTTGAGCGGCTGCTTTCCTCCTGCCTAGACGAACGACAGAAACGGATGGTGGTTAGTTTCAAGCAAGTTCAACACGTATACAGGCACATCTCAAAAATTAGAATATCATGAAAAAGTTAAATATTTTTGTCACTCATTTCAGAAAGTGAAACCCATATATAGATTCATTACAGGGACAGTGATATATTGAAAATGTTTATTTTAATATTGATGATTATGGCTACAGCCCATATTAACCAACACCTCAGCGGCCAACATTTCTATTTAAAAACTATTTTGTAAAGTTTATGTAATATTCTAATTTTTTGCCAAATTGAATTTGGGGTTTTCAGGGGCTGTAAGCCATAATCATCCAAATTAAAATAAATAAATGCTTGAAATATATCACTGTCTGTGTAATGAATCGATATAGTATATGGATTTCTCTTTCTGAAATGAGTGTCAAAAAATATTGAATTTTTTCATGACATTCTAATTTTTGGAGATGTACCTGTGTTAGGGAAATACACCTGTGAAAGTCAGTGGTGGGATGTGACAAAAATGCTTTGTTTCCCTGACAAGCACCTCAGGAGCCACTCTGTACATGAACAAGAACATTTTCAATCCAGGGATTTATTGTGGAACAGCACAATACTGTTCCAGCACCTTTTATGGAAAATCCACAGAATAGGTGTGTGGGTCTATTCTGACGCTTTAGAAAATTATATGAATGACTTTATAAATCACTGGTTTGAAAAAGCACTTTTATATTGTTGAGATTTCGGCTCCTGTGGTCCATTTCACCAGTATCCACTATAAACAGGGAGGCTAACCCCTGGCATGTTGAAACACATTCTAGCATTAAATTGCACACAATTTAATGCGCAGTACCAAAGTGCAGCACGTACAAAAACCAGGACTTTAACCAGGATTAACATATTTCATCGTTTTGCTCTCACAAGCGAATACTTAGGAGAAAACAAGCGCGAATCAGCAGTTGGTACTAGCTAGCTACTAGCTAACACTTGTTAGCCAGCACAGGACAGCGCTGTATTGCTCAAAAAAGTGAGCTTACCACCACCAGGATAAATAAGCAAACAGATGCACATTATTACAAATCACTCACCATCGATGGTTCTCTCACGTTCATCTTCAGCTTGTCAGTAGTACGGTTCTATGCAGGGCTGCCATCTGTATCGGTCTGGATCACTCCTCTCACTGTGTATCTGCCACCAAGCAGAGAAAACTCCGCACCTCTTCGTTGGACCACGGTGTAGATTTCCGCAAAACCTACAACGCTATCTGTATTAATATCGTATTTACTCCGTGACCGAGTTAGTCCGTGAAAGATTGCAAATGGCGGTCGTAAAGATTCCACTGAAGACGGGCGCTTTCGTGACGTTACGCCCTGACCAATCAGCGGCTCGTAGTCTGTTGACGTCACATCTTGGCTCGCTTCAGCTTGGTTGTACCCTGCCTTCGTAGGGCAGGAGTTTGCCTCTGCCCGCATCCTGACCCAGGTGGATCCGGCCCTGCAGTGCTTGGTGGAGGTGGACACCTCGGACTCTGGAGTTGGGGCAGTCCTCTCTCAATGCTCCCCTGTGGATGGGGTGATCCGGCCGTGCGCCTTCTTTTCCAACCGCCTAACCCCTGTGGAGAGGAACTACGGCATCGGGGACAGGGAGCTGCTGGCTGTGAAGCTCGCCTTGGAGGAATGGAGGCACTGGCTGGAGGGGGCTGCCCAGCCGTTCGTCATCTGGACGGACCACAAAAACCTAGAGTATCTCCGGACGGCTAAACGGCTGAACTCCCGCCAGGCCCGCTGGTCTCTCTTTTTTGGCCAGTTTAATTTCACGATCACCTACCGGCCGGGGAGCAAGAACACTAAGCCGGACGCCCTCTCTAGGCAGTTCAAGGCAGAGACCGTCGGAGATCAGGAGGAGACCATCCTGCCTTCATCCTGTGTGGTGGGCGCCCTCGTGTGGGAGATCCAGGACAGAGTCATGAGGGCACAGGAGACTGAGCCCGACTCGGGTGGGGGTCCCCCGGGCCGTTTGTTCGTTCCCCCTTCGGTCAGGAGCGAGGTCATCCAGTGGGGTCATGCTTCTAAGTTGGCGTGCCATCCAGGAATCGCTCGCACGGTCGACCTGCTTCAGAGAGCCTTCTGGTGGCCAGGGTTGAGGAAGGACGTCACCAGCTATGTCCGGGCCTGCGCCCAGTGCGCCACCGGGAAATCGTCATCCCCCCCCCCCCCCCCCAGCAGGTCTTCTCCATCTTCTGCCGGTTCCTTCCCGCCCCTGGTTCCATGTGGCTTTGGATTTTGTGACTGGCCTGCCCCCTTCTGACCACTTCACCTCGGTCCTGACTATAGTGGACCGCTTCTCCAAGGCAGCCCATTTTGTGCCTCTCCGGGGGTTGCCTTCAGCACGGGAGATGGCAGATCTCCTGGTGCAGCATGTGGTCCACCTTCATGGCATCCCTGTGGATATTGTCTCGGATCGAGGCCCACAGTTTGTGTCCCAGGTTTGGAAGGCATTTTGCACGGTGTTGGGGGCCACGGCAAGTCTCTCATCTGGGTATCATCCGCAGAGTAACGGCCAGTGTAAGCGAGCCAATCAGGAGCTGGAGGCTGCGCTCCGCTGTGTCATATTCTCTTGTTCCTCTTCTTGGAGTACGTTTCTGCCCTGGATCGAGTACGCGCACAACGCCACAGTGTCTTCAGCGACTGGGATGTCCCCGTTCAAAGCATCTCTGGGGTATGATCCACCACTGTTCCCGGAGGAGGAGAAGGAGGTGGCTGTCCCTCCGGTGCAGGCTCATGCCAGGCGCTGTCATTGGATCTGGACCATCACCCGCAGAGCCCTCCTCAAGACCACAGAACGCAATATCCAGGTGGCCAACCATCACAGGAGGCCCACCCCGGACTATAAGGTGGGTCAACAGGTTTGGCTGTCTACAAAGAATATCAATGTACCGGCCGAGAAGCGTAAGTTAACAAAGCGCTTCATCGGTCCATATGTGATTTCACGTATTGTTAACCCGGTGTCTGTGCGCCTAGCTCTCCCCCCTTCCATGCGCATCTGCCCTACTTTTCATGTCTCCCAGGTCAAGCCCTATATCTCCGACCCTCTGTGCCCACCCCCCGCAGCGCCTTCCCCCCCGAGGATGATCGATGGCCACCCAGCTTGGGGGGTTACTGCCATCTTGGATGTCCGCCGGTGGGGCCTTCAGTACCTGGTGGACTGGGAGGGATTCGGCCCTGAGCACCACTCCTGGATTCGCCCAGCATTGATCCTTGCCAAGCAGCTCATCCGCGATTTCCATCGGGCACATCCAGGTAGGATAGGGCAGGTGCCTGGAGGCAACTCTAGAGGGGGGAGTACTGTCATGGCGGCCGCTGGGCCGTCATCAGCTCCAGCTGCGCACACACCTGCTGCCAATAACCAGCGGGCTTTAAAAGCCGGTGTCTCTGACTGCTCTGCACGGAGTCATCTGTCGTCTTCACCACGCATCGCGTCAAAGACACAACCTCAAGTCAGAGCTATTACCAAGCCTCTTCGTCAAGCCACGTCACGTAAGCAACAGCAAAACTTACCTTGTCAAAGTAATCTCCCCTGTGGACAGGTGGACCTCCCTGGCGGCGGACTCGTCTCCCCTGACAACGGGGCTTCACCTCCTCCTCCTCGGATCTCCTCCTCACCTTCACAGCGCCAAGCGCCACGCTCACCAAGCCACACCAAATCACGGAGCAGACAGAAGTCTCACAGCGGCACCTGCAAGTAAGCAGCACAAATCTCAGTTCCCCGTTTCTACGAGCTGCATTAATCCCTTGTGCTTGTGTGTTCCAGGGTTGCCAGGTCGCAGCGAGACTCGCTCAGCTCCAGCTGTCTGACAGCATCGCACTCATCCACACATTCACACACTCACTAACTTCACTGAGTTAATAAATAATTGTCTAAATCACTCTACTTGTGTCAGCGTCTGTCTCCTGGGTCAAGCAATCATGTCAATCCAGGTATTATATAAAAAACCAACAGCTAAAATAAGGATTAACGGTAAATTATCATCATCTTTTGAACTGGAAAGAGGATGTCGTCAGGGCTGCCCCTTGTCTCCACTGCTCTTTGCAATCTTCATAGAACCTCTGAGCCAATGGATAAGACAGAATCAAAAAATTCAAGGTATTACACATGGTCAGAAGGAACATAAAATTGCATTCTTTGCTGATGACATTTTAATATACCTGGGGCAGCCAGACACCTCTTTTCCAGAACTAATCTCAGTTTTTTCAGAGTATGGAGATTTATCGGGGTGCGAATTAAACATGCATAAACCCAAATTTTAACATTCAACTATGACCCAAATCAATATTTACTAAGCAAACTCAAAACTAACTGGGAGATGGAATCTATGAAATATCTGGGGGTCAATATCCCGAAACAACTCAACAAAATTATAACACTAAACTATGATCCACTGATGGCAAAAATAAAATCTGATCTAGCAAGATGGAATATGATACCATTCTTGGGTACTGCACAAAGAATTGAAGCAGTCAAAATGAATATACTTCCACGTCTTCTATACCTTTTCCAAACAATACCGGTAGAACCTCCCAAAAAAAACATGGCAAGAACTGGACAGAAGGATTTCAAGATTCATATGGCAGCGCAAGAGACCTAGAATCAGATATAGAACCCTACAGCTAAACAAAGGCAAAGGTGGGCTTGTGCTGCCAAATATCAGGGACTATTTTAAAGCCGCACAAAAACTTTAGTAGAGATATGTAACCCAGTCTACACTGCACAATGGAAGGAGATGGAATGCCAAATAACAAGTGACATTCCCCTACAGGCGATAATAGGGAACAATGCCTTACCTAAACTTTTGAATAGCACTAACCCGTGGATAGAGACCCCGCTAAAAATTTGATTTAAGATAGTCAGAGAGAATCAAACTAAAGAACCCTATCGATTACTGCAATGGATTGCCTATGATCAAGACTTTACTCCTAATAAAACAGACACTAGATTTAAAAAGTGGAAAGGGAACGGACTGATAAAATATTATGATTTTTTTAAAGGGCAAACTTTAAGAAGTTTTGAAGATTTGAAAAAAACAAGGTCTAATAAATCAAGACCTTTACAGGTTCTTTCAGCTTAGACACCACATAAACAAAATACTTAAAAAAGAGGATTTGGAAAGGGCCCAGTCAGGTGTTCTGAAGGTCTTCTTAATGGCATATAAAGGGATCCCAGGGATCAGATACATTTCTAAAATATACCAAGGTCTTCAAGACTTAAAAGGAGACAACACATCATATATAAAAGAGAGATGGGACAAAGAGGGGAATTTCACTTTACAACTGGAAATATGGGAAAAGCTAAATAAACAACAATGGAAAAGTACCTCATCCCTGCAGTGGAGAGAATTTGGATGGAAAAATTTGGTAAGATTTTTCAGAACACCTGCACAAAACAAATTTACTCGTAAGGGGTTGAATTGTTGGCGCTTGTGTGGTGAAGAGACTGCAAATCATTTTCATGTGTTTTGGTCATGCCCAGTTATCCACCAATATTGGACCAATGTACAGACAATATTGGGGAAAATATTCAAAATAACAGTTCCCTTTTCTTTTGTAACTTTGTATTTGGGTTTACTACTGGAATCACTGGAAAGACGAGGAGAAAAATACTTATTCACTGTTTTAATATTGGCAAGTAAAAAAGCTCTAACAAAAAAATGGATGTTGAAGGACTGTCCTACACCTGAAGATTGGATTAACGTGATTCAGGACATTTATTCGATGGAAAAGTTGACATTCACGCTGAAACAGGACATGGATGGGTTCTTGAACTTTTGGCAACCCTGGAACGCATATGTGTCTTCCATTAGATCTAATCTTTGACAAATACCATTTCAATAATGGCACCTCTCTTTGTTCCAAAGCTACTCAGATACTCTTTTATTTTTTTTTTGCTCTTTTGTTTTGTTTTGTTTTTTCTTTTCTTGTTTTTTTGTTTGTTTTTTGTTCTTTCTTTAATTTCTCTTTTTCATTCACTTAAAAAAGGGTGTTGTAATAATTATTTTTCCAATGTTGTTAAAAAACAAAAAAAGGGAACATGATGAAAATGTAAACAATGCAATGATGTAATGACATGTATACCCTTTACAAAAACTTAAATAAAAAAAAAAGTAAGTGAGAAATTTCTGTTTGTTTTTTTTTTTAAATGTACTGATTTCTTGTTCATATACTTTGAAGATAAGATGATGAGGTACCTCTGTGCAAAAAACGGTGTCAAAAGACTGAACCATTTTTTGTGCAAATACGTCCAAAGTCCAGTTTTGACTGAGTTATGGAATTTAAAGAGGTGCCGCAACATTATGCAAATTAGATGTGTACATTTATTCCTATCTGAAACTTTGGATCATATTTTACATCTTTCTAATTGACAGTAAGCCATTATTTCTTACCACTTTCAAGTTATAGCCTTGGAAATCTGAACTATTTTATTGACAAAAAATATTTACCACTCTTGACCACTAGGGGGTATGTCGCAGTTTGGCAACATACACACTCAGAGGGTTAAATGTCTTTACAGTATTGTTTTATTGGTCTGAGTGTTGATTTGACTTGAATGATTAAGTTTAATTAGAAATGTTCTCCTGACCCTAAACTTTCAGACATTAAGCTTTACTTGAAATGTCTAAAACTGAAATATGTCACATGATTTTTTTAGTTTTGGGATCTTAATTATTAAATTAATTGTTATATTGTCAATATCTTTCTGATTGTGCTCAATGTCAACATCAATTTTTTTTAATGACATAATAATGTACACAGCAGTCAAAAAAAAAAAAACATCTCCCGGTAACTACTTTATCTTGATTTCATTTTAAAAACTAAAGGGCACTCAGAGAGCACACACCTCTGCCAAGGCTCCACTTGTCCCTGCCTCCCTCTGTCCATGCCTCCAAATTTGTCCAGTAGTTTTTATTTAATCTTGCTGATGGACAGATGATCACATTATATTGAAAGATAGAGCCTTGGTGGAGGTATGCGCTCATGCATCAACTTCAAAATCTACGGGATTCATCTGTAGCCCTGGGTCTTTCATAAAAATTTTTCCAGTAGTTTTTGCGTAATCTTGCTAACAGACAGAAAGAAAAACTGCCCCAATCACATATCTCCTTGGCAGAGGTAATGAAACAGGTGCAAGCAGAGCAAACTCATGTACCAAGCAAATATCCACATGAATATGGGTTTTATTTTCTGGTTTCAGCATTGTCTCCTGGAGTGTCTCGGCCTGAATATACAGTAGATCATCTCTCTTTGCTGCAAATGTTCTGTAATATTTGTTCAGTGACCACAGTGTTATGGCTTGCATCAATTTTGCATTACTACTGAACATCTGGTCTGGTCAAACAGCTGGTCAAATATGTCATGCATAGGGTATGCGTAGGGCTTGCGGTGGCCGTCGGTGAGTATCATGAGGTACTGCCATTATTAAATATTTATTTTTTTTGCTGATGGGCCAATGGCAATTGATCATGTGATTATCGACCAAAATGGTCAACCGATATATCGATGTATACCCAGTCAAAACCATTTGTGTCTCTTAATATATACAGCGGTTGCCGCATAGAGCATTGACATTTTTCATTCTGAAATAAACTCCAATGTTAATGCATCAAAACAACATCTGAGTGCAGCATTTGCAGGGCATTTGGCAACCTGGCATCTGTTGTTTTTTGACCCATCAGATGCAGTCATACATAAGCCACTAACTACATGTTACACAGGAAATACGTTGAGTTTTCATTTTATTCTCTAATTGTGTTGTACACTCTTTCATTAGTTTTGTGCACCAAGCAAACATGATTAGGCACTAAAACTGCTTGTTTTTAAGATGAGTTTACTTAAAAGTACAACAGTCATTCTCATTGTTGTGCAATTAGTATGAACTGTATGATGAATACAACTAATCCCAGTGTATCACTCTGACTGAACACCAAAATTTGACCATTTGACATGTCTGAAATGGGTTGACATTGCTTCTATAAATAAATAAATACAGTGGTACCTCTACTTACGAATTTAATTCGTTCCGGAAGAATTCTCGTAACGTGAAAAATTCGTAAGTAGAGGCGCGTTTTACATGTAAATGCTGTAATCCGTTCCAAGCCCCCAAAATTCGGGCATAAATTTTTTATAAATCGTAAAAACGCATCAAAACATGTAACAAATACATGTTACAATTAGATTACTGCACAATAAACATAAAATGAGAGTTTAAAATGAGAGAAAGAATAATAAAAGAGAATAATAAAAGAGAAAGAATAATAAAAATTATGTTCATTTACCCTTTAACTGCTATCGTCGTCGACGTCGTCACCTTTTGCCTTCTTTGGTTCATGTTCTGATCCAAGGACGTTTGCTTTTGTCGGCTTGTAAGTGCTTCGTTTTGTTTTAATACCGTGCTGATCGTTGATGTATTATGGCCATATTCTTTGGCGAGATCAACCAAACGCATAAAGTTTTTGAAAAAAAAAAAAAACTTCGTGGCCAATGGGATACCAGGAAGATGCTAGGCGATAGCCAATGGCAGAGCAGCTACAGGTATGTTTACGTTCAGTAAACTACGGAAGCTGCGAGGAGCGCGTACTTTTTTGCCTTTCGTATCCTGAAATTTCGTTCGTAACTAGAGGCAATATTTTCCCGTTGAGGCGTCTCGTAACCTGAAAATTCCGTATGTAGAGATGTTCGTAAGTAGAGGTACCACTGAAGAAAATGCACGATACACATATGGAAGCAATAGCTGTGTGGTGGCATCCAGGACAACAAAACCTCCAACTGATACATCTGCAGATCACATTGGTTCCAACCCCCTCAATACAACCCAATGAGCTGTTGAAATACAGTGCCATCACCATGTTGCACAGTTTCAAAAGCACTCAAATCCTTACATGGAGGTGTGTAAGCACCTTTTCCACTAGTACCTACTCAGCCCTACTTGCCCTGACTCGACTCGGTTTGTAGGGTTTTCCATTATTACCTGGTACCCAGTACCAGGTATTTTTTTGGGACCTACTTCAGTGAGGTTCCAACCATGCTGAGTCGAGCTGAAAATGTGACGTCGACAGCAGGCCACTGATTGGCCAGGACATAATGTCAGTGAATGAGAGCAACATCTTCACAAGATTCAAAATCGCCATTTGTAAATTCGGCCGTGAGTTTTTATTATTTCTGTGATAATCAATTAAATAAATGGCTACACACAAATCAACACCGTCGTAAAACACTCACCATCTTCCCATGAGCAGCAATCAGCTTGGAGACCTCCTGGTATTTAATTTCGGAACGCTCTGCTGGCACCAGGACTGAAAAGTTCATAGGCCGAAAAGTTCATATACAGTGATCCCTCGCTACTTCGCGTTTCACCTTTCGCGCCCTCAGTGCATCGCGTATTTTTCAAAAATATTCATCAAAAATTCAAAATTGAGAAAAAATGGCACGGAAGTTGCCTGGGCGCCAGCAGAAGGCAGGGAGACTACATTAGAACATCAGGTATCAACAAGGAGAGCCCGCACAACTCAAAATCCACCTCTCTGACCACCGCTCCACTTCTCTCCGCCCACCTCTTCACCGCTCGGGAATCTCGCAAGCTGATTGGCCGAGACGTTTTACCTTGCAAGCTGATTGGCCGAGACGTTTTACCCAGCTTCTCTCCCTGCAGAGCGCCCATACCCAGCGAAGGAAGACTGCATTCATTGTTCTTTATCGCTCGTGTTGCTTAGTGGCACTTTTCGCTGTTCTCTTGTGCCTTTTTGTGCAAAATAGTGCTTGTGACGCCCTTGGGGGGGGGGGGGGGGTGACGCTACTTCACGGTTTTTCACTTTTCGCGGTCGGTTCTGGTCCCCATTAAACGCGATAAGTGAGGGATCACTGTAGTGAACAAATGTGACCAGATGTGGTTATTTTTCAACACTCTCCCCGTTGGTGAACACAGTTCTTCCATTGGTGTTGCAGTGCTTGGATCTCTGCACTTGAAAAATAAACTACACCTGGTCAAATCTGACAAGAACTTTTCAGCCCCGTTGGTCCTGCTGCGGCGGAGTAACCCAAAATGAAAAAGTATACCAGGAGGTCTCCTAGCTGATGGCTGCTCACGGGGAAGATGGTGTGTTTTGTGATTTAAAGCATCTTTTACATTATTTATTAGTGAAAACATCAGCATGTAAACAACATAACGGGATAACGGGCTGCCTTCTTGTAATGAACCCACCCACTTGAGGTGGTGCTTAGTTGTAATGGAAAACCAACCACACCGTGTCGAGCTGAGTAGAGTCGAGGCGAGTAGGTGCTTATGGAAAAGGAGCATTAGTCTCCCATTCAAGAGACAGGGGTTTGAATTCACTTCTGGGTTCACTTCGCTTTCACTTCTGGGTTTGGATTTCACCTGTTTTACCCATTAAAGATGCATTTTTGAATTACAAAAATAAGGTTGTTGATTTACTGTAGGTAAGGCAGTAAAATGGACTGTTTAACGTTAGGGTAATGGTTAGCATTAAGTGATGGTCTACCTTAATCACTTTACAACTCTAACACGCCCACTTCATGTAGTTATTTCTACAACCTATAGAGGTCGCTTCTTTCACATTTCAACACATAAGGTCATGCTGGTAAAAATGCCTATTTTAATTTCTGTTGGAGGGCATTCTCAGACAGAAGAAACAAATCTGGCAACTTTTGGGAACTGCAATGGCCATTGTTGCTGTGAATACACCAGCAGTGAGTTCATCTGATGAGATGAACCATCTATGAGATGAGTAAATGACAGAAAGAGAAAAGAAAGAGAAAGAAAATGAAAAAATGCATAAGTAGATAACTCCAATACCAGTAGAAGCAAAAAGATATCTTTGAATGACACATGGCAGGGTGTAAAATAGAAGCTCAGCTAGGTCAGTAGAGGATTTGGCAGAAAACTGTCACCTACATACATTATACTGAATATGTACAGGGTGTAACGCTGGTACCCAAATTGGATGCTTCTACCTTTACTATTTTTTATTATAATTGGGTTCACTGTAAAAATGTCTTAATACAGGGCAAGGGCAAATGAAAAATATGTCACAGTTCAAAGATTAGTGTTAATTAGCTATCCAGTTATCCAACTAACAAGACTGGATTTGTGTCAAGTACTGCCATATAATTAATAAAGGCTCTTCATCTAGCTTCCTCCCACAATCCAAAGATATACCTGTTAGATAAATTGGTGAATCCAGATTATTTGTCAGTGTGACAGTGCCTCACATTATGAGAGATGAGATAGACTCCAGTCCCTCCATGAACCTGAGCTGGATAAGTGGTTAAAATGGATATAGAAAACTATGTAACACAAAATTTTGTTCCCAAATAGTATGTTATTCCTTAAATGCTTATTGTGTTAAAGTAGAGAACATGGCGATTATTCCCTTTAAATTTGGCTTTCGTGACCTTTATGTAATAACTGCATATTTTTACCAGTAGTGTCAAAGTTATCACATTAATTGCACCATAACACAATGCCCCATTTAAAAGTTACAATTTCTGTGATCACTATTAATTGCAGTGGAATGAAAAAAGTGGGGAAGAACGAAAAAAGCAGAACCTTCAAAACCCAGTTACTGTTTCCTGTCAAGACAGTCTGTGGAATGAATCTAAAGGACGTAAAGCCCAATTCATGGCACAAACTCCCCATTTTATTTAAAACTGGGTGTTCCCCACTGCCCACTACTGTCTCCTCTGGATGTGGGTACCTGGTGCTCCTGGGGAGTGTGTCTGGGGCCCTGGAGTGGGTGCTCCTTCCATCCTTCCTCCTGGAGAGGGTGCCTGGCTGTCCTGGGGTTGGGTGGCCTCGGGGCATTCATGCTCTGTGGGGGCTGAGGGCTGCCTGGGAGATGGGGGGGTGGGGGCTACTGTCTTGCTTGGTCATGGTCTAGGGGTCCTACCCTCTTTTTTTATTTCTGGCAAACCACACACACATGCGTTTTTGCATCATGTTTGGATCACTGATCCATAGAGTGTGGTGGTGTGGTATGCCATGGTGTGGAGCAGACAGGGAGCCTGATTATAAAAGGTGGAATGCAGGTGCCCTTCTAGGTTGTTGTTCTCACCAGCAGCAGTTATGACCGTTTTCTTTCACTCCTTGGGGTGGGGAGCACGGTGTGATTTCTCATGCTTGCCTGCTTTCAATGAACATTTTGCCCTAGTTTGATGATGGGGCCTCACACCTCACTCCATCCAGAGCTGCGCTTACGCCATAAACTGTCCGGCTGGCAGCCATCACAACATTTGAGTTCCGTTTTTTTTTTTTCTCTCTCTTTTTGTTATTGTTCCGTCATAACAAAACATTTTTTTTTTTCAAATGGCATGAAAAGGCTTCGGGGTCCAGACAGAAGACCCTCTGGGTCTAGATGCAGACTGGGGTCCATTATTTGAGGAGCCTTGGTCCAGATTATTAGTGGAAAGTGCATCATCCCAGTTTATATTATTCATTTCATGAACAAACTCCCTTTTTTTCTTTTGGCAATACACTGGAAAATCTTTTTCTGATTCTTCTTATACAAAAATTCTTTTTAGTCAACTTCCTAGCACATAGTGTTGAAGTTTGATCTGATAAACCCATGACGATATTATATGTTTTTAGCATTCTTCTCAGTTGGTTTCATAAATTCACACAGCTGCTATTAAGGGTAAATTAATAGAAACCCAGCTTAACCACATGTACAATTTATGCACCTACATATTCTCTCAAATATTGAACAGATGCTTTTCAGCACAGTCCAGGGGTGGATATTTTTTTTCCTCACATGGGGAGTTGTTCAGAACTCCTTATAGGAACTCCTTGTGCAAGGATGTAGAGTGATGATAATCGAGTCAGTGGCAGTAATGCACCTGTAAGCTGGTTGCCAACCACCAATCAAATCTAGAAGAAGAAGAAGAAGAAGAACATGTTGAATTGTGAGGCAGTATTTGTCATCTTGATGGCACTGAGGAAGGTATGTCAGCCCCACCTTCATCAGCTCGTTACTTCACATCATGTTCGCCACATATCCCCTGTGGGGTTTAATGCTTTGTCTATATTAATCTCCAGAAAATCAAATCAGTGACTCTGCCCTCATGCCGTATTAGCTCCTCAACCTGTTACCATGGAAACCCAAAGGCCAGTGGCTGTGATGGGGGGATGGGCAGTGATGGCTGCTGGAGGTAAATGGGGGGGAACATGGCTTTGACACCCAGGAGGGGTACCAGGTAGGGAAGACGGAGGTTAGTGCTCTTCATACATCACATGTGCTGTCGTCTTGAGAGTGTCACATTAAAGAATAGGAGGCGAGAAAATCCAGTCAGTAGTGGGAAATGTCACTGATGCCCTACTGTACATCATCAGGAGTCTGTCTACACTGCAGCAGTAGCTCCACTGCACTATTCTTTTTCCCCTTTTCAGTTTCAATGTCAAACTTTGTCATTTTCCACTAACTGTTACCCCTTCAGAGACTATAAGAACGAAACACAAAGAAACCTACTTTTCTTTCTTTACAAACTGTTCTAAAGAATTCTGGCATTCGTCTGTGTCTAAGAGTTCTATATTTTATGATATGGACAAAATGGGAAAGAAAGGAGGAAAATACCAGAGACAAAAAGAAAAAAAAAATCTATAAAGCTTTAAGAGAGTGGAGTGAATTTACCATGTCATTGTTGCTTCATGTTGTTATGTTTAAACACAGAAAGGAGCCGTAGGGCACAATACACAAAACAGTAATCACTAAAAAACAAACGCAAATAATATTGATAAATAAAATACTGTAACATAGCCGGAAGATAACTGCACCATTTTATTTTTATTTTTATTCCTTTTTTCTTCTAAAAGCAAACAACAAAAGGAAATAAATAAAAGAAATGCAAAAACATCTCATTGGTCATTTTATATAAAGCTAAATGTTTTGTTTTAATTTGGTCCTATTATAAAAAAAAAGACTGTAAAATAGTTATTCAAATATAAAAATGGAATAAATACTTTATAGGTAATCTTCCACAGTGTGGTGAATGCTGACGAACGTGGCAGTTTTTGGATCCGCCAATTTTTCTGAGGAATGTTGGTGAAACTCAAGCCACTATCTCACGGGGTGGTGAACGCTGAGGAATGGTCATGAATGCTATGTCAACACTGAATGCCCCTCCAGGGAAAATTCAGGGCCCAAACGCTGGATTCAAAGTTTTAAAGTTTTATTTTGAGCTGGTCAAACCCCGACACAGCTCAAGGGCTCAAAAACCAGACTTGACTAAATCCACATAATATTTAACTGGGCATGATACAGGCTAGACAAGACTGGAACAAGACATGAAGCGTGTAGTCACGCAAAATGACAATTTGGGACACCAGATAGAATGAAGGCAGACATGGGTGTAAATAAGGCAAGGGGTGATCAATGAATATCAAACAGGTGTGGACGCTAATTAAGACTAACAACTGACACATGGGGAGAACGGCGATGACAGATATGGGAAAACAGGATGGGCAGGGCAACACACACAATCACTGACAGGAAACGCACAGAGACATGAAGAGAGGATTAAGGGAGACTAGACCAAGACAATCATAAGGATAACAGCAAACAGAGAATCATACAAAACTAAGCCCAAGCCCAAGACCAGAATAATGAACATAACATGACTATGATAATGAATAATACTAATAACCTAGACCTTAGAAAACCTTGGAAAACCAACAAAGGCAGAAATGACAAACCAGGAAAACAATGATAAGGATAAACACAGAAAATAACCAGAATAAACTTAAAGCATGGTCCTCATCCCATACACAGGTTCTAACACTCTGTGCTTTTTGGGCTAAGGTTACAAAACAGTTTGCACACACTTGTTAAGGTCAACAACAGTTTTGCCATAAAACAGTTGCTCGTGTTCACTACTGGGCAAACCAAGAAGAACTTTAGCGACACATGTTACATCTGTTTGCAAACGTGTTTCAACCATTTGCAAATGGTTACAACTATTTTGTGTCTTTTTGTTGAAAAATACAGTTGAAACAAGAAGTTTACATAAAAAAGGCACATATCCTTTTTCTTCCCTCATTGTGTGACATTAAATCAGACTAGACTTTTCTTGGTTTAGGATAACCAAAATTATTTCTATGTGCTAACTAATTTTTATATTTGCAAAATATTTTTTTAAAAATAGTCGTTATTACTTTACTCAAAGTCAAAATTTTACATATACCAGTATCAGGAAGAGAACTGTGGATCTCCACAAGCCTGGTTAATCCTTGGGTACAATTTCCAGTTGCCTGAAGGTTTAATTCAATTCAATTCAACTTTATTTATATAGCGCCATTTCACAACAACAGTCATCTCATAGCACTTTCAACTGTAGGGGGAACCCCCACAGTTGCAGAAAGACCCCAGCAATCAGGCAATCCCCTGTGAGCAAGCACTTGGCGACGGTGGAGAGGAAAAACTCCCCTTTAACAGGAAGAAACCTCCAGCAGAACCAGGCTCAGGGAGGGGCAGTCATCTGCTGCAACTGGCTGGGGGTGAGGGGACAGAGAAGATGAAAAGAACAGACATGTAGAGAGCAAACAGCACAATGGGGACTCAATCTATGGGAGAGAACAAACAGATGTTAATGACCAGCAAAAAAAAATATTTCATTGAGAGTGAAGAAAGGAGTGAGGCCCATTGCATTATTGGAGGTCCCCCGGCTGACTAAACCTATTAGCAGCATAACTAAGGGAGGGTTCAGAAACACATGATCCCTCCCTAATTGTAGGCTATATCAAAAAGGTAGGTTTTAACCCTATTCTTAAAAACAGAGATCGAGTCTGACTCCTGAATCCAGATTGGCAGCTGGTTCCACAGGAGAGGAGCTTGATAACTGAAGGCTCTGCCTCTCATTGTACTTTTGGAGATTGTAGGTATTACAAGTAATCCTGCATTTTGGGAGCGTAGTGCTCTGTTAGGATAATACGGTAGTATCAGATCTTTTAAATAAAAAGGAGCCTGATTGTTTAGAGCTTTGTTAGTAAGAAGAAGGATTTTAAACTTAATTCTAAACTCTATGGGAAGCCAATGAAGGGAGGCCAGAACCGGAGAGATATGATCTCTCTTTCTAGTACCTGTTAAAACTCTTGCTGCAGCATTTTGGATCAGCTGAAGACTTTTTAAAGATGTTTTAGGATGGCCTGATAATAAAGAGATACAATAATCTAATCTCGAGCTAACAAAAGCGTGAATCAGTTTCTCAGCATCACTCTGAGACAAGATGCTCCTAATCTTGGCAATATTACACAAATGATAGAAGGCAGTCTTAGAAACAAATTTAATATGTGAATTGAAAGACAGATCTTGATCAAAAATAATTCCAAGGTTCCTCACAGAGCTAATTATTAAGAGAAAGAGTAACCGCATCTAAACTGAAAGTTCGATTTGGAAAGGTATTTCTATGGTTTTTTGGACCAACAAGAATGACTTCAGTCTTATCTGAATTTAATAGCAGGAAATTACAAGTCATCCAAGATTTGATTTCCTTAAAACAGGCTTCCAACTTGGCTAATTGATTACTGTCATCTGGCTTCATTGACAGGTATAATTGTGTGTCATCTGCATTAACAATGAAAATGTATAAAGTACTTTCTAATAATGTTGCCTAACGGAAGCATATATAAACTAAAAAGAGTAGGGCCTAGCACAGATCCCTGTGGAACTCCGTTACTGAGCTTTGAGTTGAAAGAAAACTCATTATTGACATGAACAAACTGGAACCTATCAGATAAATAAGATCTAAACCACTGCAACGAAGTTCCATTAAGTCCAACATAGTGTTCTAATCTATCAAGTAGAATATTATGATCCATAGTATCAAAAGCTGCACTAAGGTCTAAAAGGACAAGTACAGAAACCAGTCCATTATCAGATGCGATGAGAAGGTCATTAGTGACCTTTGCTAAGGCTGTTTCAGTACTATGATGCATTCTAAACCCAGATTGAAACTCTTCAAGTAAACCATTTCCCTGCAGGTGGTCAAATACTGTAATTGCGTAGCAACAACTCTTTCTAAGATTTTTGAAATGAAAGGGAGATTAGATATTGGTCTATAGTTAGCTAAAGCTCCTGGATCTAGCGTTGGCTTTTGGATTAAGGGTTTAATTACAGCCATTTTAAAAGCCTGCGGTACATGGCCTAATGTTAATGAAGAATTGATTATATGAAGAATAAAGCTACCAATAAGTGGGAAGACTTCTTTAAATAACCCGGTAGGAATAGTGTCTAAAAGACAAGTTGAAGGTTTGGATAAGGAAACTATTTTGTCTAACTCTAAAAGGTCAATTGGAGTAAACTCATCAAGACAGACATGATTTGAAGGAGTTGTAGTAGTTACAGTATTTAAGTTAACGGTGGGAAGAATCTGATTGATTTTATCTCTGATGGATGAAATTTTATTATTGAAAAAGTTCATAAAGTCCTGACTAGTAAGCTCTAAGGGGATGCTAGGATTGACAGAGACCTGACTCTTTGTCAACCTGGCTACAGTACGGTACTGAAAAGAAACCTGGGATTATTCTTGTTCTCTTCTATTAATGCAGAATAATAACTCATTCTAGCTTTTCTAAGAGGTTTTTTATAAATTAAAAGATGATTTCTCCAAGCTAAATAGATTTCATCCTAATTAGTGGAGCGCCATTTTCTTTCTAATTGACGAGTCTTCTGTTTTAAGCTACGAGTTTCTGTGTTGAACCAAGGAGTTAGAAATCTCTGTTTAGACTTTTTCTTTTTTAAGGGGGCCACCAAGTCTAGAGTCTGATGCAGAGAAGCTGTAACACTATCTACCATGCTATCAATTACAGAAGGAGCAAGCTGTCTATAGCTTATTTCCGTTGTATTGACACATGGCATAGAGGAAACAATCTGCATAAATTTGGTAACAGCATCATCTGAGAGGCATCTACTGGAGTATTAGTTTTCTTTAGGAGCCAAATAGTCAGAAATAGTAAAATCAAAGGTTAACAGACAATGGTCTGACAGTACAGGGTTATGAGGGGACACTACCAGATTTTCTATTTCTATGCCATATGTCAGAACAAGGTCCAACGTATGATGGAGATAATGAGTAGAATTTTCTATTTTCTGAGAAAACCCAATCGAGTCTAATATTGAATTAAATGCCACATTAATGCAGTCACTATCTACATCTACATGTATATTAAAGTCCCCTACTATAATTATTCTATCTGATTTCAGCACTAAATCAGCTAAGAATTCAGCAAATTCGGATAAAAATTCTGAGTAGGTTGACGGAGGACTATAAACTATGGCAAATAAAATTGGGTTTAGCCTGAAATTGCTAAAGTGCCCAATACTGAGGACCAGGCCCTCAAAGGAATTATAACGTGTTTTTTGCTTTACATTAACTAGTAATTTGGAATGGTAAATCATTGCTACTCCTTCTCCACGACTAGAACTTCTGGGATTTTGACAGTTTAAATAGCCAGAGGGAGTTGATTCATTTAAACCAACATAATCCTCTTGTCCAAACCAAGTTTCTGTAAGGGATATTAAATCAATCTGATGATCAATTAACAGATCATGGACTAGCAGAGACTTGGGAGTTAGAGACCTAATATTTAACAAACCGCATTTAATTTTTAAATTATGAGGAGGAACAGAGGCCAAATCATTCAATTTAGAGGCTTCATGTTTAATTTGAGCTTTACCAACTTTTTGTTTAATCACTTTGGGATGCTTATACATTATATTTTTATTTACTTTGGAGGGAGCAGACAATGATTCTCTGATGGGGAAGACAGGGGCTAAGTTGAGGGGTGGCGGATGAAGAGGAGCTGCAGAGAGGCGTGTAAGACTGCGACTCTGCTTCCTGGTCCCAACTCTGTGTTGTCAAGATTTTAGAAATTTGGATAAAAAAGATGGCAGATTGTTAGATAAATGAGACGCACCATCCAAAGTGGGATGGACGCTGTCCCGTCTCATAAGACCAGGTTTTCCCCAAAATGAGCTCCAATTGTCAATATAGCCCACGTTGTTTGCAGGACACCACACAGACAGCCAGCGGTTGAAGGATGACGAGCGGCTAAACATGTCATCACTGGTCAGATTGGGGAGGAGCCCAGAGAATACTACAGAGGCAGACATTGTTTTGGCAAAGTCACACACCGATTCTACATTAAGTTTTGTGACTTCCGACTGCCGGAGACGGATGTCATTAATGCCAGCGAGAATAACAATTGTGGAGTATTTACAGTTACTTTTAGCCAGCATTTTCAAATTTGACTCGATGTCGACTGCTCTGGCCCCAGGTGTCACGCCGCGCCGCTCATCAACGGCGCTACCTGCTCACACACCTGTCAGTCATCAGCGGCGAGGGATATAAGCCGCCTCGCCCTGAGCTACGGTCTGAAGCCGTAGACTTCATTTCCCTTCCATGGGCTTCTACCACATTCTCTTCAGCATCCTCGTCATCGGTAAGAAAATCACTTACCTCATCTCTCCAGTCTGCTCCCCTGTGCACAGGTGGATTCCTCGGCGGCGGACAATCCCATCCCTCGTCTCTCCTCGCTGCTGCACCGAGCCCTGCAGGTGGCTGTCTCCCGGGCTTCCATCCTTGAAGCGCCAGTCATCTGTCCTAACAAGTAAGCTTCTCTCCCTCGCCTATTCTCCTCCTGTGTTGGTGTGTGCTCATCACCCTGTGTCTGATTTCTCCCATAGGGTTGCCGGCTGAACGGTCTCCTGCCTCTGGGTCCGAAGCAGACGCCACCTCCAACACATTAACATTCCGCAGACACGCACCCAAACATCCCTGTTGTTAATAAACAGTTTGAACTACTCTGAGCCTGTGTGTGTGCGTCTCCTGAGCCGAACGTTATGTCACCAGGAATGCATCTGACTATTGTCACGCCGCGTCATTCATCAGCGGCGCCACCTGCTCACGCACCTGCTACTCGTCAGCGGCGAGGGATAAAAGCCGCCTCGCCCTGAGCTTCGGCCTGAAGCCGTTAGACTTCATCGCCTTCTATGCGAAGCGTCAACTCTCTCTTCAGCGTCAAGCTAGTGGTAAGAAGATTCCTTTCCTTACCTCTCCCAGTCTGCTCCCCTGTGCACAGGTGGATTCCTCGGCGGCGGACAACTCCGTCCCTCGTCCTTCCTCGCTGCTGCATCGAGTCCTGCAGGTGACTGTCTCCCGGGGTTCCGTCCTTGTAGTGCCTGCCATCTGTCAAACTCAAGTAAGCTTCTCTCCCTCGCCTATTCTCCTCCTGTATTGGTGTGTGCCTGTCACCCTGTGTCTGTTCTTTCCCATAGGGTTTCCGGCTGAACGGTCTCCTGCCTCTGTGCCCGAAGCAGACGCCACCACCAATACATTAACATTCCACTGACACACACCCATACACCCCTGCTGTTAATAAACAGTTTGAACTACTCTGAACCTGTGTGTGTGCGTCTCTTGAGCCGAACGTTATGTCAGTACGGCTTCAGCAGAGCGGCTCGGCAGACGGCGGGCTCGCGCACCGGCTTACCACTCTCGAGGTTCGGGTGGATCAAATTGCTTATCAGCAGCAGGTGATTTTAAATCAACTTATTACCATCACTAACCGATTGGACTGCCTGGACCCCCAACAGCCGTTCCCCCCGGCTCACCAGGGTGGCGCAGCTCCTGCTGTCCCAGCGGCCGTCCAGCCGGCTCCTGCGGCACCGGTTCGGCTCACGCCGATTCCAACCCCCGCCCGCTTTAGCGGAAAGCTCGGCGGAGCGCGGGGGTTCATTATGCAGTCTGAGTCCGTATTTCACCGTGTGCCCGGAGACTTCCCCTCGGATCACAGCCGAATTGGCTACATAGGGAATCTCCTGGAGGGGCGCGCGTTAACTTGGACCTACGCCATAATGGCGAAGCCCAGTTACGCCACCCTCACCTATGACCAGTTCGTGGCACGCTTCCTGGAGGTCTTTGATCATTCCCGAACCGAGACGGTCCAAGTCGATCGGCTTCTCGCTCTCCAGCAGGGAAGCCGGTCGGCAGCGGACTATGCGGTTGACTACCGGGTAGCGGCGGAGGAACTGGGCTGGGACGAACGCTCCCTCTGTGGCCTGTTTCTCCGCAGCCTGAATGATGATCTGAGGGATGAACTGGCTGGTCGGGATATCCCTGGGACGCTAGCTGAGCTAACTTCTCTCGCCATCAGCTTGGATAACAGGCTGCGTGAGCGCTCCTCTGGGCGGAAGTCGTCTTCTTCTCGCCCTCGGGGAGCCTCGTTGCGCCTGCCCCAAGCTCGCCCCCTGGCGACGCCGCCGCCATCGCACTCCGAGGAGTCGGAGCCGATGGTGACGGGCTGGACAAAGCTCTCCCCGGCAGAGAGACAACGCCGCCGTGAGTTGAATCTCTGCATGTATTGCGGAGATAATCAACACACGGTGGAGCTTTGTCCACATAAGCCAAACGGCGGGGTCCGCGAGTCACTGTAGGGGGCCTCGCGGACGTCAATCGGTTAAGTCCCCTTACCCAATTGAAGCTGCCCATCCGTTTTTGCCACAATCCCACTGGGCATCTCACCCACGCACTGGTGGATTCGGGTGCAGAAGGCAGCTTTATTTCACAAAGCCTGGCAACCCGTTTGGGCATTCGCTGTCAGGCACTGAAGAATCCCATCTCCCTTGTTAATCTCTCCCGTGCCTCCCTTGGGAGAGTATTACACCAAACCATCCCCGTTCCGGTCATCATCTCGGGAAATCACCGGGAGGAGATGACCTTCTACGTCCTCCCCAACTCTGTGTCGCCCGTCATCCTGGGGTATCCCTGGCTTCGCCTTCACAACCCGGTCCTGGATTGGAAATCAGCTGGGATATCGGCATGGAGTATATTCTGTATGGGCACCTGCCTTCAGTCCGCTGCCTGCTCTCCGTCCGCTCCTCCCCCTGCGACGGACGCTGCACCCCCGGACTTGTCTCTGGTGCCCCCAGAATTTCACGACCTGGGTATGGTGTTCAGCAAAGCGAAAGCTATGTCTCTCCCCCCTCATCGGCCCTATGACTGTGCCATCAACCTCCGCCAGGGGGCTCCCTTACCTTCTGGTCGCCTTTACAGCCTGTCTGCGCCGGAGAAGGAGACGATGAACGCCTACCTGAAGGAGTCATTAAGTGCTGGGATAATCCGCCCATCATCGTCACCCGTGGGGGCAGGGTTCTTCTTCGTGGGAAAGAAGGATGGGTCCCTCCGCCCTTGTATCGACTACCGGGCCCTCAATAATATCACGGAGAAGGACCGTTACACCCTGCCTCTCATGGACACTGCTTTCCACTCCCTCCAGGGGGTGACCTGGTTCACCAAGCTGGACCTACGCAGCGCTTACCACCTCGTCCGGATCCGGGAGGGAGATGAGTGGAAAACGGCCTTCCGTACCCCGAACGGCCACTTTGAATACCTGGTGATGCCGTTCGGGTTGACCAACGCTCCTGCAGTCTTTCAGCGCCTCATTAATGACGTCCTCCGGGACTTCATTGGCCTTTTCGTGTTCGTCTACCTGGATGATATTCTCATCTTCTCCAAGTCCAGGGATGAGCACCAGGTCCACGTGAGGTGGGTCCTCCAAAGGCTGCTGGAGAATCGTCTGTACGTAAAGGCAGAAAAGTGTGAATTTTACGCCAGGAGCACGTCCTTCCTGGGGTTCATCATCACCCACGATAAGGTGCTCCCCGACCCAGAGAAGGTAAAGGCGGTGGTGGAATGGCCTACACCTGCATCCCGGAAACAGGTGCAGCAATTTGTTGGCTTCGCCAATTTCTACCGCCGCTTTGTCCCCAACTTCAGTGCCATCGTTGGACCACTGACCCGCCTCACGTCCCCGAAGGTCCCGTTCCGGTGGACCGAAGAGGTCGCTGCCGCCTTTGAGGCGCTGAAGGCGGAATTCTCCTCCTCCCGGGTCCTTCGCCAGGTCGACCCCGCGCTGCAGTGCATCGTAGAGGTAGACGCTTCGGACACGGGAGTGGGAGCAGTGCTGTCCCAGCGGTCACCGGACGATGGCGCCAAACGACCGTGCGCCTTCTTCTCCCGGCGCTTGTCCCCGGCGGAGAGGAACTACAATGTGGGGGACAGAGAGCTCTTGGCCATCAAGCTCGCCCTGCAGGAGTGGCGCCACTGGTTAGAGGGGGCGAACCTGCCATTTGTGGTCCTCACGGACCACAAGAACTTGGAATATTTACGATCTGCCAAGCGCCTGAACGCCCGCCAGGCACGCTGGTCCCTGTTCTTCGCCAGGTTTCAATTCTCTATCACCTTCAGGCCTGGCTCTAGGAACGTCCTGCCTGACGCCCTCTCCAGGCAGTTCGCCCCCGTGGAGTCGGAGGAGGCGCCCCACTCCGTCCTGCCCAGGTTGTGCGTCGTGGGAGCCATCTCGTGGGACATCGAGAGCAAGATCCGGAAGGCACAGGAGGTGGAACCTGACCCTGGCGGCGGACCGGAGGGGAGGCTGTTTGTGCCATCCGCGGTCCGAGGAGAGGTCATCCACTGGCTCCACACCTCCAAGCTCACCTGTCACCCTGGCACCTCCCGGATGATAGATCTCCTCCAACGGTCCTTTTGGTGGCCAGGCATGCGGAGGGATGCAGCCCGCTACGCCTGGGCTTGCCCAATCTGTGCCACCTACAAGTCGGGAAATGCCCCTCCAGCGGGTCTGCTCCAGCCCCTGCCCGTCCCTGGCAGGCCCTGGTCGCACATCGCGTTGGATTTCGTCACCGGACTCCCTGTCTCCAACTCCTATGACACCATCCTGACCATCGTGGACCGCTTCTCCAAGGCCGTGCACTTCGTCCCCCTGCGAGGCCTCCCTACTGCCCTGGAGACGGCGGACCTCCTCGTCCAACACGTGGTCAGGCTGCACGGGATTCCGGTGGACGTGGTCTCGGATCGGGGCCCCCAGTTTTCATCCGAGGTTTGGAGGTCTTTCTGCAACGCCATCGGAGCCAAGGTGAGCCTCTCCTCCGGCCATCACCCCCAATCCAACGGGCAGTGTGAGAGGACCAACCAGGAGCTGGAGGCTGCGCTCCGTTGTGTGTCCAGATCCAAACCCACGTCCTGGAGCAACCATCTTGCCTGGGTTGAATATGCCCACAACACCGCTCGCTCTTCTGCTACAGGGATGTCCCCCTTCAAAGCGTCCCTGGGTTACGACCCCCCGCTGTTTCCGGAGCAGGAGAGTGAAGTAACTGTCCCGTCAGTTAGGGCCCATCTCAGGCAGTTCCGCTCCACCTGGACTGCCGCGCGCAATGCGCTATTACGCACAGCGGAGCGCAACAGGACTGTGGCAGACCGGCGTAGAAGACCTGCCCCGGCGTACAGAGTTGGGCAGCTTGTTTACATTTCCACCCAGGACGTCACTTTAAAAGGCGAGAGGAGAAAGCTGGCACAGCGCTTCATGGGTCCCTATCCCATCACCTGGATCATCAACCCGGTGGCTGTGCGCGTGGCTATTCCCCCCTCCCTCCGCATTCATCCTACTTTCCACGTGTCGAAGGTGAAGCTGGCAGTCACTGACCCCCTTTGCCCTCCTCCTGCAGCGCAACCCGCGCCCCAGATGATTGGTGGCCATCCGGCCTGGTCCGCCTCCTCCATCCTGGACTCCCGGCGCCGAGGTCGTGGGTTGCAATACTTGGTGGACTGGGAGGGCTATGGGCCCGAGCATCGACAGTGGGTGCCCCCGTCGTTTGTGTTGGACCCATCGCTCATCGCTGACTTCCACCGAGCGCACCCGGATAAGCCATCGCCAGGAGGTGCTGCTAGAGGGGGGAGTACTGTCACGCCGCGCCATTCATCAGCGGCGCCACCTGCTCACGCACCTGCTACTCGTCAGCGGCGAGGGATAAAAGCCGCCTCGCCCTGAGCTTCGGCCTGAAGCTGTTAGACTTCATCGCCTTCTATGCGAAGCGTCAACTCTCTCTTCAGCGTCAAGCTAGTGGTAAGAAGATTCCTTTCCTTACCTCTCCCAGTCTGCTCCCCTGTGCACAGGTGGATTCCTCGGCGGCGGACAACTCCGTCCCTCGTCCTTCCTCGCTGCTGCATCGAGTCCTGCAGGTGACTGTCTCCCGGGGTTCCGTCCTTGTAGTGCCTGCCATCTGTCAAACTCAAGTAAGCTTCTCTCCCTCACCTATTCTCCTCCTGTATTGGTGTGTGCCTGTCACCCTGTGTCTGTTCTTTCCCATAGCGTTCCCGGCTGAACGGTCTCCTGCCTCTGTGCCCGAAGCAGACGCCACCACCAATACATTAACATTCCACTGACACACACCCATACACCCCTGCTGTTAATAAACAGTTTGAACTACTCTGAACCTGTGTGTGTGCGTCTCCTGAGCCGAACGTTATGTCAACTATGGCCGCTGGAGTCTCTAGGTTCACGTTTCTGACTACAGAGTCGCCAATGATCAGAGTTTTTTCCTCAGCGGGTGTGTCGCTGAGCGGGGAAAAACAATTAGAAACGTGAACAGGTTGGTGGTGAACCGGTGCTTTGCGGCTAGGCTTCCTTCTCACCGTCACCCACCCAGTCTCCTCGCTGCTGAGGAGGACCGGAGGACTGCTAACGGGTCGCCCTATGCTAGCGAGCTCCGCTGCAGCTAGGGGACGTCCGTCAAGAGTAACTGGCGCAGACGGTGTTTCAATGCAGCAGAGTCGGGATTCCAAATCAGACAACCTCGCCTCGAGCACCTCAAAAAGACAACATTTATTACATTTGCCGTTATAACTAAAAGAGGCAGAGGTGTAGCTAAACATCTGACAGAGAGAGCACACCAGAGGAGGAGGGGAAGGAGAGCTAGTAGCCATAGCTAGTGGCTAACCTGAAGCTAACACAAACACTGATGAAAGGTGAACAGAAGGCTAAAGAGGGTGATTAGGTGACATGGAGTGCGCACACAGGTGCAAGAGGCTTGATAAACAGAAATGAGAACTAACGGTAGATGGAAAAAGTGGTTAAAATACAATTAAAAGCAAAAACCTCAGGAGAGTGAGGAGAACTAACCACACGGACAGACAGCAATACAGGAAGTGACGATACGTTACCACAAATGACGTTCACCAATCACAGAGCCGAGAGACAAACTGCTGCTAGAGAATGATGATCTGGCTGGGAGCGCCAAGGTGTCAAAATGATCTGTTCAAACAATTATACACAAGTATAAACACCATGGGAATGTCCAGCCATCATACCGCTCAGGAAGGAGACGTGTTTTGGTGCAAAATATGCATATCAACCCCAGAATAAAAGCAAAAGACCTTGTAAAGATACTGGCTGAAGCTACTAAAAGAGTGTCATTATCCACAGTGAAACGAGTCTTGTACCAACATGGGCTGAAAGGCCACTCGGCAAGGAAGAAAGCATTAATCCAAAAGCAACATTAAAAAGCCAGATTACAGTTTGCAGATACACACAGGGACAGAGACCTAAATTTTTGGAGACATGTCTTGTGGTCTGATGAAATTAAAATTGAACTGTTTGACCATAATGACCATCGTTACATTTGGATGAAAAACGAGAGAAGCTTGCAAGCCTGAGAACACCATTCTAACGGAAGTACGAGGGAGGGAACATCATGTTGTGGGGGTGTTTTGCTGGAGGAGGAACTGGTGCACTTCACAAAATAGATGGTATCATGAGGAAAGAACATTATGTGGAAATATTGAAGCAACATCTCAAGACAGCCACAAAGTTAAATCTTGGCCACAAATGGACAATGACCCTAAGCATACCGCCATATTAGTTACAAAGTGGCTTAAGGACAACAAAGTCAATGACCTCAGTTACATGATCGCAATAAACCAATTGCTGGGAATAAACTGATAATGGCAATAATCAGTTTCGCAGTGCTGACATGCACTGAATGAACGGATTATTGGAGAGTAAACCACTTAAGTTAATGACCCTGGTTACATGGTTGATTGCCTGCAGCCCGTGACCAGGATCGGATGCTTGTCACTGTGCCGTCTGTTCAAGACGAAGTCTGTCCTGACAGATATTACCTTGAAATATTAACATTCTTCACCAAATGAGGGCCAAGAACATGGCCCAGTGAAGAAGGAAAAAGAACAGAAGGAGCCGTGGGATGTGCTAAGCTAATGTGCTAAGCTAACGCTATCGCTATAGCTAACGCCGTAGCTAGTCGTAGCACCTAACACCGATACAAAGGAGCGACTCTGTCCCCGGTTCGTCTCACTGACCCGGCATTGGCCCGGTAGATGACGGCTGAGCCTCCCGCGCAGATTTTTAGAATATTGTGATTGGGGCTCGTCGGACGAACTAACCGAGGAAACAGTTGGACGGGAGCCGGATCGGAGTTCAACTACAGCGGCGGTAGGAGACGGGGACCAGTGGAGGAGCAGCCGGGGCCCCAGCTGGATAAGAGCTGGATTGGAGCTCAGTTACAGCGGTGGGGCTCAGCGGAGGAACTACTGAGGAAGACGGTGGTAGGTGGCGGGGCTCAGCGGAGGAACTACCGGGACCCCAGCTGGACAGGAGCAGGATCGGAGCTCAACTACAGCGGCGGTGGGCGGTGGGGCTCGGTGGAGGAGCTGCTGGCACCCCAGCTGGACAGGAGCTCAATTGCAGCGGTGGTAAGCAGTGGGACTAGCAGCGGAGGGGGTTAGCTGAGGCCCCAGCTGGATTCGAGGTCGGTCGGATCGGATACCGGCGACACCAGCAGAGATTGTTTCATTATCAACAGGTTAGCAAAAATGCCACCAAAGAAGGAGGAAATGGAAGAGATCAAAAAATCTCTGAACTTCTTGTCAGGAGAACTGACCAAAGTGGCCAATCAACAGCTTAAACTATTAGGGCTAATGGAAGAAGTCCGAGAACTGAAATTAACAATTAAGGAAAAAGACAAAAAAATTGCAGACTTGGAGTGATGCATCGAGGATCTTGAACAATATTCTCGTATGGATGATCTAATTATAAGTGGACTAGACATTAAATACCAATCATATGCTAATGTTACAGCAGGAATGAGAGGTGAGGAGGCTCCCCTAAGTGAATCAGTCTCCCTGGAAAACCAAGTGCTTCAGTTCCTTGAAAGCAGAAATATAAAGGTTGAAGTAAATGCAATTTCAGCCTGTCATACTTTACCCAGAAAAGATAAAACAAAGAAATCAATTGTGATTCGCTTTGTGAACAGAAGGGTAAAGAATGACATACTGAGGCAGGCCAGAAAGCTACGGGGAACAGAAGTTTACCTAAATGAACATTTAACAAAGACTAATGCTGAAATAGCATGGCAAGCACGGATGCTGAAAAGACAAAATAAGATACAGGCAACATGGGCAAGAAATTGTAGAGTTTGGATCAAACTAAATGGAACACCCGAGGAAGCAAAGGCCATAATAATCAGAGATCTCACTGACTTAAATAAATATAGATGAACACTGATTAAGAAAATTAAGAGACTATGATAATCCATATCCACACACATGGCAAGAATAGTTCTTTTGTGACATACCATGTCAATGTATTTAAAACAAAACAAAACAAAAAAAACTTATGACTGACTTTAGTAGACATCAATTATCCCCAGTTGGAGGAAGTCATTTGACACAGAGTGAGGAAATTCAAACTCTGAAAATATGCCATTATGCTGAACATAAACTACAAGAGATGGAGAATGATATTGATCCCGATAACCACTTTTTCAATAATATTCATAATCATTGTGAATATTATACTGAAAAGCAATTCAAAAGTCAAGTGCAGTTAGATGGTAAACTATCAATAATACACTTCAACAGCGGAAGTCTTAACAAAAACTTTCCACAGATTCAGGACTATTTAAAACAGCTAGACAGAAAATTTACAGCTATCACAGTCTCTGAAACTTGGCTTAATGAAGAGCAGGCTCCTCTGATGGCAATAGAGAGATATCAGATGTTTCATATTAACAGATCTCAAAAAAAGGGTGGTGGTGTTGCACTGTATATTGATGATCTGTATAGGTGTAAACTTGTAAATGGAATGTCCTTTGCACTACCAGGGATTCTGGAATGTGTTACTGTTGAGATTGACCAAGATAAAACAAAAAATCTAATTATAAGTTGTATATATAGAATGCCGGGAACTTGCATTGAGACATTCAGAGATGAATTAGTTGAGCTGTACAATAATATTACTAGTAAGAAAATGGTTGTAATTTGTGGAGATTTCAATATTGATTTACTAAATCCATTTCAACAAAATGTAATTACAGAGTTCATGAATTCTATGTACAGTATGAGTCTATATCCCACAATAACACATCCCAGTAGAATCACAGTTCACACTGCTACACTTATTGATAATCTGTTTGTTAATATTATTGATAAGAAAATAGAAAGTGGATTATTGATAAATGATATAAGTGACTATTTGCCAGTCTTTGCACTTATCCATGGCCACACGGGGGCCAATACAGAAAAAACTTTAAAATCTTTCAGATCCAAATCACAAAATGCAATCAGTTCTTTTAAAGAAGACTTGCTGAAGCAAGACTGGACAAAAGTCTATGTATCAGATGTAAATGAAGCCTATGACACATTTATGAACATTGTAACTACTCTTTTTGAAAAAAAATTGTCCATTAGTAAAGAAAAAGCTAAAACAGAAATTTGTCGACAAGCCATGGTTAACCAAAGGATTACAAAAGGCATGTAAAAAGAAAAAATCATTATATAAAGCTTTTCTAAAGAAAAAGACAAAAGAAGCAGAGCAGTGGTATAAAACATACAAAAATAAGTTAACATATATAATGAGATGTAGTAAAAGAGACTATTACAGTAAAGAACTGGAGAAAAACAGACAATATTAAAAATACATGGACAATAACAGTATTCTTGGAAATAAAAACATAAATACAAGCTACCCAACCAATCTTTCAAAAAAAAAAAACAAAAACAAAAAAACGACTCAGAGTGTGAATGCAGTCTCAGCTGCAGATGAATTTAATGACTTTTTTGTTAACATTGGTCCTAATTTGGCTCGAGAAATACCCATTACGGCACCTACAGGTGATATAATAAGCAAAAACACTGCTATAAAAGATTCCATTTTCATAAAGAACACAGACGAGAGAGAGGTCATTGAAATTGTTAAATCGTTTAAAAGTAAAACATCTACGAATTGTGATGGTACTGACAAGCTCTTAGTCAAAACTATCATTGAATGCTTAGTGAAGCCACTAACGTATATTTGTAGCCTGTCTCTCCAAACAGGTATATTTCCCAATGCAATGAAAATAGCTAAAGTAATTCTGATACACAAGACGGGTGACAGAGGGGAATTTTCAAACTATAGACCAATTTCACTATTGCCGCAATTTTCCAGGATACTTGAAAAAATTTTCTGTGAGAGAACTGACAACTTCATAATGAAGAATAATTTATTGTGTGAGCAGCATGCTCTAATGGAATTTATAGAAAAATATCAACTGCTGTTGAAAATAAAGAGTATTCAGTTGGGGTATTCTTGGATCTTAAAAAAGCATTTGATACAGTGGATCATAATTTATTATTAAAGAAACTACAAAATTGTGGTATTGGGGGGGGTAGCACCGCCCTTGTTATGTAGTTACTTAAAGAATAGATATCAGTATGTATGTGTTGGTAACAAAAGCTCACAGTTACTGAAGGTTACTTGTGGAGTCCCACAGGGTTCAGTTTTGGGGCCACTGTTATTCAATATGTATATAAATTATATATTTAAAGTTTCGGAAAAAATGGATTTAATATTGTTTGCCGATGACACAAATTTATTATGCAGTGGAAGCAATTTGGAACAACTTTTGGATACACTCAGAAAGGAATTAGGAAAGCTTAAACTGCGGTTTGATTCAAACAAATTAATGCTCAATTTAAGTAAGACAAAATTTATAGTTTTTAACAACCATCACAACAAATTGATAATAAACTGTGTTGGAAGTCACATATTAATTATATTAAAGGTAAAATATCTAAATCAATTGCAATGCTACACAGAGTGAAATATTTGCTGAATCAACCCACGTTATATACTTTGTATCATTCATTAATACTCCCATACATGACATAATGTACTGAAGTATGGGGAAATACATATAAAACAAACATATATCCAATCTTTATGCTTCAGAAGAGAGCTATTAGAATAATAAACAAAGCTGCTTACAGGGAACCAACAAACCCACTTTTTCTTAAATTAAAAGCTCTCAAGTTGAAAGATCTGGTTGACTTTAAAACTGCAGTAATAATGTTTAAAGTGAAGAATCTATCACTGCCCGCAAATATCCAAAAGTTGTTCCAAATAAGGGAGAAACAATATCATTTCAGAGGAACATGTATACTTCAAAAAACCTTCAGTGAGAACTACCACCAAGCAACACTGTGTCTCAGTGCAAGGAGTCAGATTGTGGAACGATTTTGGACCTGAATTAAAATCATGTACAACGCTTGGACAACTTAAACAAAAACTAAAGAAAGAAATACTTCAAACATATATACAAGATGACATGTAAAATCACATAAGGATTGTCATATCCAGTCTGTGTTGTGTTGTTGCTTAGTTTTTTGTCACATTTTGTCTTAGCTTTGTTTTGAATTGTAATCGCTCTTGTTTTGTTTTTCTTTTGAATTCTTGGATGGAATATGGGTGAGCAATACAAGCTGCGGCTTCAGCCATCACCCATTTCGGATAACTTATGTTGAACTGTATAATCAGAGGAGTTATTGTTTAATTTGACCTTGTAAGATGTTTTTTTTTTCCCTTTGTTATATTATTCTGTGCCTTTCTTTTAATATTTACTTTTAATCAATCCGAAATAAAGATTCATCCATTCATTCATTCATTCATTCATGGCCTTTATCAGATTATTCTGTTTACATGGCCACTTGAATAATCAGACAACTCCAGAAATCCAATCATAACTATTTTATTCATGTACATGTAAACATGGTCATTGTTAAATTAGAAAATTTGTGGGCAGAGCTGAAAAGACGTGTATGAGCAGACAGCCAAACCTGACTCAGTTACACCAGTTCTGCAGAGATGTTCACGAGTCACTAATTTAGAGTCAGAGTCGAGTCCAAAGTCTCCAAAAATTTCCAATTCGCATTTGATTTTCAAAGTCAAAAATCCTGAAATCAAGTTTAAAGTCCCGTTTTTAGTGACTTGAGTCGAAGTCACTCACTCAAGTACCCATCTCTGCAGTCCCGTCAGGAGCAATGGGCCAAAATTCCAGCAAACTATTGTGAGAAGCTTGTAGAAGCATACACAAAACATTTGTCCCAAGTCATACAGTTTAAAGGCAATGCTGCGGCGGATAATAAAATAAAGGCAGCGAAGTGAGGTTTTAAATAGGTTTATTATCATACCGCCGTCACGGGGCTCGCTCCATGAGCGAGCCCAGAGAGGCTCTCCAGCAAAGTGTGCAGATGAGCAGTAGCAGAGAATGAGAGAGAGATTTACAGAATGTTGCAGCTTATATACCCAACTACAGACAATACATGAAAGGCATTCACAGCAGTAGGTATAGGCATTTGTATTTGAGAGACACACATAACAATAAGGAGATTGCAAGAGGTTACAAGGCACATCTACATATTGTCATCAGTGTCTAGACACAGTAAGGACAGGAAGCATGAACACAATGCATGAATGGCACATTAACATCACAGTAGTGAGCCGGAAAAAGCCAGAAGGAGCGGGCTGCCTGTAGACATTAATACACACATTGCCGTGCCTGTCCCAGTCTGTTGTGGGGGTTATCCCAAACCGCCACAATGCTACCAAATACTAAGGAAATGTATGTAAACTTTTGACTTTGAAGAAAGTAATAAATAATTCTCTAAAAAGTTATTTAGCAAATAGAAATAATTTTGGTAATCCTAAGTGATCTAAAAGAGGAAAAGTTTAGTCTGATTGCAGACAGTGCGAAAAAAAGGTTGTGTCTTTTTACACAGAGTATGCACAGTAAATACTTTGTATGGAATTTCCCCATTGTGGGACTAATAAAGGCTTACCTTATAAGATAAGATAAGATAAGCCTTTATTAGTCCCACAACGGGGAAATTCCAGGATTGCAACAGCACAGGGATAGCAACACTCAGAGCAACAATCAGAAGGCAAGAAAAAAAAATAAACAAGCAAGCAAGAGCAGCTAATATACATATGTACATATTACTATAAAATAAATCTTATCTTATCTTATCTTATCTTAAACTTCTGGTTTCAAGTGTACATTGGCAAAAAAAAAAAATCAACCTGTTAAAAAAAAAAAATTGTGATAAGAAAATCTGTTAGTGAACTGTTTGGCAACATTTTACAAACCCTGATGAAACCCCCAAAAGCGTAGCTTTCATGAACATTCTTCAGCATTCGCTGCACTGTGAGATACTGCAGTAACAAATGCATGACTTGATGTTCCTGTAGTTTTTTTTTTCTTGTGATCTCAAAGAGGGAGCACATATGATAAACACTATAATATGAATAGATTGGGGGGAGGGGTGTCTGGTCTGAGATGAAATCATTTGCAAACCCCACTGACAAAGTGTTACAAAATGACACATCGGAGCCTGTTACAGCATACGTAATGACAGTCTTGCAATTAGTTTATACTCAGGGTGAAACATCTACCTGTTCAGATGAACACAGAGCTGATATCCTGGCAGGAACTGAAGAAAGGCAGTAGTGCAGCTCTTCCTTCACAGCTCTCCGTCGCTCTTGTTTTTGTTTTTATAGCAGTCAGGCTTGAAAAGCCCAGACTTTTCCTCATTCACGTTACTCGTTTCTCCATGTGCTGATGGAGAAGAACAATAATAGTCAGTGTTCTTATCTTGAAGTGATTAATGTTTTGTTTGGAGAAGACATTTAAGCTTGCATGGGGATATGGCACTGTTGGATAGCTTTTTCCTGTGCACTAAGCATAACCCACTTGGTGCAGCTGGATCCTAGATACTGCCTTGTTTTCACGGTCTTAGCTTTCTTTTGACAGCCGCTCAGCCCTTCACCTGGGTTAGAATTTAGCCCAGGGCCAGTTCAGAGTCTGAATCATTCCTCTTCAAGTATTTGGTCATCACTCTTTTTCATTTAGTCAACACTACCTAGTACATCTTAACAAGATCATTAATGTCCATAAAACACACAAAGAAGAAGATGAAGACAGTAACCATACTGCGTTCATACTGCCACCTACTGACATGGAAAAGCCACTACAGAACCCATACACAAAAGCAGCAAATTATCTGCAATTGTTGGACTAATTAAGAAGTGAAATGAGAGACAAACTCCAAACGTTCTGTCACGGAACCCCCAGGTTCCTAGGAACCCTGGAAGAAAAACATTGTTATAAGGTGTATTGCATCTGTGTCATGTGCACCTCTACGCGGTGCAGAGACTGAGATGAACCCACACACTGGATGACTTTTGCAACATTTATTGTGACAGGTGACTCAAGTCCAAAAGTACAAAACTCAAAATGCACGCACAAGAAAACTTAGAAGATGAAGCGCTCCTGAGCAGACTGCTCAGGAGGAGACAGAACTAGCGGGGAATAGGATAATGTCCCAAGGAACACTCAGAAGAAGGACATTTCCTAACACACGAATGACGTAGTGGCAATGATAGCGTGAACAGGCAGTGCTAAAATAGTAGGTGAGGTAATGGCATAACAAGTGATCACAGGTGCGAGTCAGCCCGAGTGGGAGAAGGGAACAACAATTAATGATTGGAATCACCTGATGATAATGAGGGGGGAGTAGTTGGACTGGCAGTATGACAAGCAACGCCCCCGCAAAGTGTAGACCGGAAAATGCTGCCTATCAGCTGCCAGCCCAAAGAACCCATATCAGAAATAAACAAACTCAGAAACCGACTAGAAATAAATCACAAATAAAGGACATGGCAAAAATAAACTGAACTTGAAAAGCACTCATAGAGCGCATACCTCCGCCAAGGCTCCTTCCGTTTCTCATGGATCACCTCCAAAATGTAATGGGCTTGTGTGTAGGCCTATAGCCACTTGTGGTGAAAATTGCATCAAAGTCTGTCCATCAGTTTTGGAGTATTGTTGCTAACACACTGTGAGAAGATAAGAGCCTTGGCTGAGGTATGCATTCTGAGATCATCACCAACATGTAATGGGTTCCTCTCTAGCCCAAGAACCACCTCTGGTGAAAATTTCATCCAAATCCATACAGTAGTTTTTGTGTAATCCTGCTGCACAAATACAAACAAAGCCCTTGGTGGAGGAATGCACTCTCAGATCATCACCAAAATCTAATCACTTCTTCCTTGTCCCATTTCGGACTTGTCCTGAAAATTCCGTCCAAATCCATTCATAACTTTTTGAGTTATGTTGGTAGCAGACAGACAGACAGACAGACCCCGGTAAAAACATAACCTCCTTGGCAGAGGTAACAAGAACAGGTAAAACGGAAGGCAGTATGGAACTCACAAGACATAACAATAAGGCAGATAAATATGAATACAAAGGAAAGCCATGAAACTGAGTTTGGGGGAAAATCCAAACTCAGTTCATGACAATCTGTTGTTAATATAAGTGCAGTCTTAATTTTGAGCGTTGCGTACAAAACTGATGCTTTTTTTTTAAACATTATCATTGTTGCAAAATCTGATTTGCAGTACTAGTGGCCCCCCGAATCTTTGGGGAAATATTGTCTGGACCATATTTGCACAAAATTAAGGCACCTGATCTAATTTTGGTGCAATGAAGATTACCAAAGCATATTTTTCAGGAATGTTGTCTATCTGATGTAATGCAATTCAGTTTGACCCCAGATGCCCTGCACGCTAATGTGTACGTTAATTTCACCACAGTGATCATACTCATACGTACCTATGTATTTATAGTTTGACTGCATTTAACCCTCAATTCAATTGGACACATAACATTAACTACAGCAGAGGGGCTAAGGAGTCAATTTATTTAATGGCAATATTAGCCGTTCTATTAGTGGCAAAAGTTACACACTGTATTTAGCAATCTGAGGTTGAATCTTTTTAAATCTTCTTTCTGCCTTTTTTGGTGGTGGTGGTGGGGGGGTGTCTTTCGATTATTTGGCTGTCTTCCTCCAGCTATAGATTTATTTCCAATCTACTGTGTGCATCTGTGTTTGTTTGCCAGCCTGAAAATAACACATCGGTAAATTATTAATTTTTGTGTTGGCAATAATTGTAAAATGCCTGAGGTCCTCTCACAGTTCTGGGCTCCATAAAATGATACAATTAAAAATAAACTGCACCCCAATTAGGTAAACTAGCAGTACCTAAACACCAGCCCTAATCAAATGCCCTCCCTGTTTTGTTAGGGTAAAATTTCCACCCATGCTACAAAGATAAAATCAACAAACTATGAGGTTCAAAAAAACCTGTCATTGCATCAATTTTGCCTGAGGAGGAAAACAGAGAACAAAAATGGCAAAGACCTGCAGCAAACAGAAATACTCTCTCTCTCTCCCGCACACATACATAGACAAAGAAAAATAAAAGTTTGCTGACTGTATTTTTCATCTAAAAAGACCAGAAGACTCAGTCACTGCTTACGCTTGCAGCTTGTGATATTAACTTTGTCTCCAAGTTGTAGAACTTTGGTCCTGTGAATAGTGGTAATAACAGTGTACTGAAACTAATGCTACAATTACTTTGAGTCGGCGGCAACCGTGAGTTGTTGATTCCCCTGGGGTGCTGTGAAGTTTGACTATATTTATTGGTGAACAATGACATCCCAACATTCCATGTGTATATCTTAACTATACAAAACAAACCCGTAAGTTCTTAGCAGCCAGTTCTATCCTTTATCTTGTCACTGCAGGAATAGCTAAAGACAGAATATGTTGCAGGCAAATTTACACTTAAAAGCCCCTTTACACAGCATGGAGATCCTTGGGAGACCAATGAGAGATCAAAAATTGACCTGATCTCTCAACGATCTCCTAAAGCCTTGAACAAGCAGTTTCTGTGTGAATGTTTGGGAGATTGTTGCACAATTAAAAATACATTTTGAAAGCTCCCTGAGGGATCACTGAGACTTTCTTGGGCAACCAAGGAGGTTGCTGAGCTTTTAAGAGGTTTCTACCTTTACGCAGGGGTGAAGATCATTGAGAGATCATTAAGCGATGAAAAAATAGCCAGATCTCTCAACAATCATTCAATCATCTTTCAGCAATCATCAAGATCTCTTAATGATTTCTCAATGATCTTCAGTGATCTCCACAGTCACCAAGGTTTTGACTCAGTGCAAAACATTCTTTCAACGATCACCAAAGGGAAGTGATCGCTCAACAAATTCTCAAGGATCTCTCAAGGAACCCTCAATGGTCTCATCGATCTTCCAGTGATCTCTCAGCAATTTCCATTTGGCTTTCATCGAATGCTCAGCAGTCCCTCACTGATCTCACTGAGTGCTCAGTTTCATCAGTTTCCCATTGTTTGATTGTTGAGCAGTAATGGAGAGTTTAGCAATCTCATCAATCTCCCACTGATCTCTCAGCAACCTTTCAATGATCTCTCAATGATCTTTCAACAAATGCCAAATTTTTCCACCCAGAACGTAGAGATGGCTGAGAGATCAGTGAGGGATCACCAAACGTTTGATGAAAGACCAATAGTGTTCATTGAAAGAATCCAGCAGAAATTGCTGCGAGATTTGTGGGAGATCAGTGAGATTGTTGAGCACTCCTTGAGAGATCGCCAAGAGATCGCTTCCCTGTGGTGATTGTTGAGAGATTTTTTTGGACTGAGCCCAAACCTAGGTGACTGTGGAGATCATTGACAAGCTGGTCATTTTTTCCATGACTCAACAATCTCTCAATGATCCCCACCACTGTTTAAAGGGGCTATTACAGACAAGGACATCAGAGCAAGGCAAGCACATGCATACAACAGTTTGAAAATCATCAGAAACCTCAAGAGAGACCTATTTCTATTGTTTCATGGCTGTGAAACCTGGGTGCCAACATCAAAGCAGGAGAAGTTCTTTGGCAGATTCTACACATGATCTTCACCATCAAGTAGCATGATTACATGCCAAACCAAGATGTAGATGGCAGCATCTCCTGGGTGTTTGACAAGATGTGAGGCACAAGGCTGACTTTCACTCGGCACTACAGGAGACAGAATGACACTCCAGCATTCAGTCTGGTTTCATGGAGAAGCAAGGAGAGGAGAGCCACAGTTCAGCTACACAGACCCATTGAGAAAGGACACTGGTTTGACTGCTGGGGAACTAAAGCTGCCACTCATTTTTGCACTTAGTGCTGCATAACTGCTGTAAGTTTCTTTCCTGTCCATACCCTCTACACTTTGCCTGAATTCATATGAGGAGAATTAAGACAATAAAAGTTAATTTTATTTTTTATGGGCATCGCAGGACAACCATGATTTGGGGGGCTAGAGGCTTTCTAATAGAAGTCTAGTCCATCACTTATTCACTTTAATCACTTTACAGTCATAGACACTGCTCTACTTAAATTTCAGTCATGATAATTCTGTCTGTTTGCAGTGTCTACATCTACAAATGATGATAAAGAAATGATGGATGTTCTCCCAAGACAGTGGGAGAACTATTAGATTAAAATGCGCAAAAATATACTCAGACAGCTGTAACTTGTGCCAACTTTTTCATTACAAGCTCCAATAGAATTCTTCACTCATCTGACTTGAAGAACCTTCATATCTCTTCAGCTATCCATTAGAATTATAAAGGGATTACATTTTCCTGTTTCCCTGGGAAATCCTTTGACAAGGTTTCTTGAGAGGAGAGTCTTCTTGATGGCAAAGCCTCGATTTCAGGATGAAACACAATGTAATTTTTGTCCTGGTCAAGCAAGAATAGACCAGTCTTTATCAGAAAAAAAAAAAGCCAGAGGAGCTTATTAATCCTGACTGGCGATGATGATGTGAGCTTTTCTACTGGAATACCAGGTTCTAAGTCCACCTTTGAGAGTTATTTAAATTTAATATATACTGTGTTCATGTTTGAAAACAAATTGTTTTTATTTTTGAATGTTAGCGAAGATACCCCTCATTACTGGATGTAATGTTTCAATAAAAAAAAAAAAAATCTTACTTAATAACCACAAACAACAAATATTTTTTTATTCAGGGTGCATTCTCACTGGGGTCAGCTGATCAATGAACTGCTAAAAATGATTCTCCCTTTCCCATGTCTCCGGATGCCTTGTACTCACCTTATTTTTAGAGCAACTGTGCTAGACCACTGCTACCTCTCATAGAGCTATAGCATATGCATGTACTTGTATACAAGCAATCAAACCAGGGCTGAAATTAACATCTCCAGAAAGGCCAGAGTTGAGGGCATGTGCACTCCAAAAGTCCAGTGCAGAATGAGCACACTATTTAAAAAAAAAAAGCAGACTTTGGCTTAGGACAAACCTTATAGAGTGAGTGGGACCTTATCTTATGGCCTGGAGTAAGGAGTACAATTTTCACTCACCCTCTGCAGTCTGTCTTCCTCCTGATTAGATGCAGCTGTGCTGATTGATCATCTGCACCTCATCACCACCTCATCTTCAAAAGGCTGGAGAAGCTGCTCACAATTTGTGGGATTATCTGACTCTTCAGCATGCTGACTACGTCTTGGCTCCTGCTCCAAGTGCCCCCATGTGCTCTTCCCTGTGACCTCATTCTTCCTGTGCCTCTCCTCACCTCGGCTCCCCTCTGTGGGATCCTTCCAAGTAAGGAATCAATTCAATACAATTTACTCCTGTCATTAGCCACTATGGAACTCTTTTCCTGGACTTCTCCTCCTTGGCAGACCACTCCCCCTCTCCACCTGAATCTCACCTACTTAATGGAATCTCCCCTCTCTGGATCTCCAACCACATAATCTAAACCTCTATGTAAGCCAATACAATAAAATCACTCTCATCCTTCGTCACACCTACCATTGTCAAGACTCCACCTGTAAGAGGTTACCTGCCCCCCACACACACACACACATACTCGCTGTTCCTCCCTGTGCAGCTACTTCTCAATCAAATCAAACTTTGACAGTAAATGCTAAAGTTTGTATCTTATCTGGAATCATCTCTGTGTCTGCCCTTGGGTCCATTGTTAGAAATCATGTTGCCATACTCTGTTACTCAATGCAGTCTATTTAGAGCCACCCACACTCCCTACTTGTAAAATATCAAAAGCTTTGTCAAAAGGCCTGTTGTCTCCCTATAAGATGTGTTACATTTAACACCATGTTCCGATGCATAAAGATTTTCCTGTAGCAGTTATGTCATTTCAGACATTGCAGCATTAAATGCATACAAAGCTTTAATTTCTTGATGCATCAGTGTGTAAGGAATGAAAATGAATTTATCTTCTCCACCTAATCAATCATGGAAAGTATACACAAATCAAATGCAGTATATCTTTAGTCTATTGTCTAAGTTTAAGTCTAATTGTTGTCTGACCAGTGAGCTCCTTGGCCTCGAGGCTTCAAGGTTCTTGCTGCTACTGTGGTGCGACACCAGGCATGTCGGGTTGGAGGTAAACAACCCGGCCAACTCAGTTGCTCTAAGTGGGTTTCTGTCACCACCCTGACAGAGGAAATGCTGTTTAAACGGTGACCATCAATGAGCATGCAGCATTGATGCACCCTCTTCTGGTGGAAGAGCTTCAGCCAACAGCAGATTTGGGATTTTTGGCAGGCAGATGATCATCAATTGTGTAGATGACAGCAGCTGGCAACACTAGCTGAGTTAGAAGACTACTGCTGGTGAAGAAGGTAACAGAAATCCACTTCACTACTTTTCCAAGAGAACCTTAATGATGAAGAAACAGAGTAGTGGCAAGGTCACTAGCCTGGTAGACCAAGGTGATACCTCTGGGTCCAGAGGGGAAAGTCATGGCCAACAACCAAGTTCTTCTTAAAGTTCCTGTAATGATGTTTCAACGGCTGAGGAAAGGGCCCAACGGAGAGACAAAATGAATATCAAGAGTCACAGACATCACAGATGTGTCGGCACATGGAATGTCAGAAGTATGACAGATCCTAGCAAACTTTACATCTTGAAAATGGAGATGGAGAAATACAAGATTCCTGTCTGTGGTTTGGCAGAAGTAAGATAGACACGAAAGGGGTATTTCTCACTGGAAGACAAATATACAATCTACTACTCTGGCTCTGAGACATTATGTAGGAACAGGGTAGGCTTTATTCTGACAAAGGAGGCTACCAAATGTGTGCTTGGATATAACCCAGCTAGTGAGCAAATAATATCTATTTGTCTCCAAGGAAACCCAGTGAACATTTCCATCATTCACGTTTATGCACCGATCTCAATGGCAGGCGAAGAAGAAGTTAACTCTTTCTACCATGTGCTCCAAGAAATTATCAGCAAAATTCCTAGTAGAGACATTACCATCATCACTATCGATTTCAATGCCAAAGTCGGTAATGACCTTGAAAGCAATAATGCTATAGGAAGTTTTGGCCTTGGCACATCAAATGAGAGAGGTGAAAGACTGATTGATTACTGTAATGAAAATGAGTTCAGTATCACCAATACACTGTTTCAACAACACCCAAGGTGCCGCTACACCTGAGTTTCGCCAGATGGAAAAACCAGAAATCAAATAGATTACATCCTGATTAGAAGAAGATGGAGATCAAATGTGAAGATAGCAAGAACTTACCCAGGGACAGATTGTGGAACCGACCACCAACTACTGGTAGGTGAAATCCATATGAAGAAGAAATCAGTGAAATGGACCACACTTCCACGCAGATATGATTTAAGCCGTATAAATGACAAATGCCGCTTGGAAGTAAAGAACTCTCTCCAACTGCTACTTGAGAAAGAGGAAGAGTGGACCCCAAATGAACTATGGGAGCAAATAAAGAAAGCAATCTCTGAAGATGCAAGAAGAAATTTGCCAAAACCAAAGAAAGGTCACTCTGCATGGTTATCCGATGAAGTTGGTAAACTAGCAGATGAAAGATGATTGATAAAGGCAAAGGGAATGCTATCTGAAAAGGATAGAAGACAGTACAAAGCTCTGTCTAGGAAAATCCAGCAGTAGGTTAGGCAAGACAAGCAGGCATTCCTTGAAAGGAAATGCAAGGAGGTTGAATAAGATAAGATAAGATAAGCCTTTATTAGTCCCACAATGGGGAAATTCCAGGATTGCAACAGCACAGGGATAGCAACACTCAGAGCAACAATCAGAAGGCAAGAAAAAAACAAGAACAGCTAGTATACATATGTACATATTACTATATATATATATATATATATATATATATATATATACAGTATATAGACACACAGTGCGGAGCATTGTGGTTGGTGAATGTGCAGCAGAAAGTCTAAGCTCTCTCTCCCTCCACGGGTGCGGCGGGCCAGCTGGATGTCTTTGGGCATGATGGTGGTGACCTTCTTGGCGTGGATGGCGCACAGGTTGGTGTCCTCAAGAGACCCACCAGGTAGGCCTCGCTGGCCTCCTGCAGTGCCATGACTGCGGAGCTCTGGAAGCGCAGGTCAGTCTTGAAGTCCTGAGCGATCTCCCTCACCAGGCGCTGGAAGGGCAGCCTACGGATGAGCAGCTCCGTGGATTTCTGGTAGCGACGGATCTCTCTCAGAGCCACGGTACCGGGCCTGTAACAGTGAGGCTTCTTCACTCCTCCGGTGGCCGGAGCGCTTTTTTCGAGCAGCCTTGGTGGCTAGCTGCTACCTGGGGGGCTTTTTCCTCCAGTAGATTTACGGGCGGTCTGTTGGTTCTTGCCATCGCTCTTGATGGTTTTTGATGGTTCTTGTTGGTTCTTGCCTCTCGAATCACAATCATCTTCCAACCACTCCAGACAGCTTTACAAAGTGGTGAAAGAAATCATAGGGAAGAAAACACCAAAGTTGAATGTAATAAAGGATGAAGCTGGAGAATTCTGAGAGAGATGGCATCAAGCAAAGATGGAAACAGTACTGCCAAGGGCTATATGCTAGCAAAGATGGACTTTGAGGTACATCAACCACAATTGAAATACAGGAGGAAGAACCTTTTATTTTAACATCAGAAGTGGTGCAGGCAATTCAGAAACATCAAACTGACAAAGCACCAGGCCATGACAACATTACAGCTAAGCTTATTAAGGAAACACTAATTAAGGACGCACTTAGCCTGATACAAAAGTTATGCAATCTGATTTGGAAAGATAAGAACTGGCCAAAAGAGTGGACAAGATCTGTTTTCTTACTACTTCCCAAGAAAGGTGATACTTGGGAATGTAAGCACAACAGGACTATTTCCCTAATTTCACATACAAGCAAGATCTTGTTCTACATTATTTATTATAAAGCAATTCATGCATCGTGCGATACTCTCAGAGCAAGCTGGCTTTGTGGAAGGAAGGGGCACAAGAAAACAGATAGCAAACATCAGAAACATCATGGAGAAAGCCTTGGAATTTAACTTCCCAGTCTACATGTGCTTCATAGACTACAGCAAAGCTTTCAACACTGTCCAACACAAAAAAAAAAAACTATGGACAACTTTAATAGCAATGGGCTTCTCAGAACATGCTGTGGAACTGCTCCAAATACTCTATGACCATCAGGAGTACACAGTAAGAATGTCATGTGGAGATACAGATTGGTTTGATATTGAACAAGGATTGCAACAGGGTTGTATACTCTCTCCTTATCTGTTTAATGCATACACAGAACATATCATGCGAATAGCCCTTGGAAACTTTGCTGTTGGAATAACAATTGGAGGCAGAATGATCAACAAAATGAGATATGCTGATTATACAACCCTGTTGGCAAGGAGTGTAAAAGATCTGAAGACATTGATAGGAAGAGTAAAAGCGGAAAGTGAAAACTATGGTCTCTTTCTCAGTGTTAGTAAGACAAAGGTGATGGTAGTGAACCAAAATGAAGAGAATCCATCTGTCAAGGCAGGAAATGTATTAACTGTATTTAAATCATGCTGCTTCTATTTATATGGATGCCGAGAGAAACGCAATTTCATCTTGCCTGCACTACAGTTGTATGTACAGCAATATGACAATAAAGTTTGATTTGATTTGATTTTGATTTGATTTGAACTGAAGTCATCGAAAAATTAATTTTCCTTGGCTCAATGATAGCTAACCAAGGTGGTTGCTCCCTTGAGATAAAACGTAGAATCACAATGGCAAAAACATCTACGTGTTCAATGAATATGATATGGAAGAACAGAAGTATAAGCAGAACAACCAAAATCAAGCTAGTTTCCACCTTGATCTTCCCAATTGCAACGTATGCCTGTGAGACCTGGTCTATCAATGCTGCAGATTGAAGAAGGATTGAAGCATTTGAAATGTAGTGTTGGAGAAAGCTTCTGTGCATTCCTTGGACAGGCAAAAGAACCAGTGAGAGTGTCTTTTGTTAAACTGGTGCAAGGATCAATCTCTTCAATGAAATCTCATAACAAAAACTGCAATATTCTGGACACATTGCCAGACGGGAAGGAGAAAATCTGAATAAGCTGGTTATGTTTGGTATAGTTGAAGAAAAGGAGCAGAGGGAGACAGAAACTATGGTGGACAGATGGAATTGTATCACTCTCCAAGAAGTCTATCTACACCTGTTACAACACGGCCCAAAACCGACATTACTGGAGAAACTTTATCATTGAGGTCACAAATGCTCAGACATGAGTAGAACGATGACAACGACGACATCTTTAGTCATCTAAGGAATTGATATACTGTTTCTTTTTAACTGATTAGGAGAGGCTGCAGCTTTCCTCGAATGTGACCAATTCTTGACAAGATCGTTAAAAAAATATGAGATGACATCGTGTAAGCATTTTTAGTATCTTACTTCATTTTATAAGACTTAGGTAAAAAAAATAAAATGCCATCACAAAGATACAGTGGTGTGAAAAAGTGTTTGCCCCCTTCCTGATTTCTCTTTTTTTTTTGTATGTCACACTTTAATGTTTCAAATCATCAAACAAATTTAAATATTAGGCAAAGATAACACAAGTAAACACAAAATGCAGTTTTTAAATGAAGGCGTTTATTATTAAGGCGAAAAAAAATCCAAACCTAGATGACCCTGTGTGGAAAAAGTGATCACCCCCTCCTGTTAAAACATAAATTAACTATTGTTTATCACATCTTTGGAAAGTTGAGCTCAATTTCTCTAACCACGCTTAGGCCTAATTACTGCCACACCTGTTCTTAATCAAGAAATCACTGAAACAGGACCTGCCTGACAAAGTGAAGTAGACAAAAGATCCTCAAAACTAGACATCATGCTGCAACCCAAAGAAATTCAGGTACAAATGAGAAACAAAGTCATTGAGATCTATCAGTGTGGAAAAGGATATAAAGCCATTTCTAAAGCTTTGGGATTCCAGTGAACCACAGTGAGAGCCATTATCCACAAATGGCAAAAACATGGAACAATGAACCTTCCCAGCAGTGGCCGGCCGACCAAAATTACCCCAAGAGCGCAGCAACAACTCATCCAAGAGGTCACAAAAGACCCCACAACAACAATCAAAGAACTGCAGGCCTCACTTGCCTCAGTTAAGGTCAGTGTTCATGACATCACCATAAGAAAGAGACTGGGCAAAAATGGCCTGCATGGCAGAGTTCCAAGACGAAAACCACTGCTGAGCAAAAAGAACATAAAGGCTTGTCCCAATTTTGCCAGAAAACATCTTGATGGTCCACAAGACTTTTGGGAAAATACTCTGTGGACTGACATGACAAAAGTTGAACTTTTTGGAAGGTGTGTGTCCCATTACATCCGGTGTAAAAGTAACACAACATTTCAGAAAAGGAACATCATACCAACAGTAAAATATGGTGGTGGTAGTGTGATGGTCTGGGGCTGTTTTGCTGCTTCAGGACCTGGAAGACTTGCTGTGGTAAATGGAACCATGAATTCTGCTGTCTACCAAAAAATCTTGAAGGAGAATGTCCGACCATCTGTTCATGACCTCAAGCTGAAGCGCACTTGTGCTCTGCAGCAGGACAATGATTCAAAACACACCAGCAAGTCCACCTCTGAATGGCTTAAGAAAAACAAAATGAAGACTTTGGAGTGGCCTAGTCAACGTCCTGACCTGAATCCAGTTGAGATGCTATGGCATGACCTTGAGACTCATGCTCGAAAACCCTCCAATGTGGCTGAATTACAACAATTCTGCAAAGATGAGTGGGCCAAAATTCCTCCACAGTGCTGTAAAAGACTCATTGCCAGTTATCGCAAATGTTTGATTGCAGTTGTTGCTGCTAAGGGTGACCGAACCAGTTATTTGTCACAAGCCTCCCCATGCGCTTTTACGGAGCGCACGGGGGGGGGGGGGGGGGGGGGGGGAGCACACACACATTTATTAGACAAAAAGGTAAACAGTTCCAAAAATAAAGACATACAAAAAGGTAACAGGGTGCACTAAAGGGCATCACACAATGACGTGCAGAGGACAGACCACAGTGCACGGTGGCCACGAAACAAATAATACAAATAATGTTTTAGCTCGGGTAACTTGGAGTCCTCTAGGATGCTCAACTGGCTGGAGACAAAACTGGGCTAAGAGCTAAAGCATAGCAGTCAACTGCATGGGGAAACGCAAACAGATTTACTCACAGTACAGGAGCAGTCCAATTAGTCCAAGATTCCAGCAAGCAATACACACGCCGAGGGGAGCAGCAACAGTGTGGAACACAACAACCCTTCATAGACACAGACAGTCATACTGCGATTAACATCCGTATGACTAGCACAATGGTCCAGCAATGCTTGACTGGCAAAGGCCGCCTAAGTACAAGCATTGCTGGCACCACAAATTGGGAGCAACTGGGCGAGGCGTGGGAATGACAATTACTGGGGATGAATCAGCTGGCTGTCAAGAGAGAGGGGGCGTGGTCGGACCGGTGAGAGTTAGACAACGCCCACACGAATGTGGGTCAAAGAGGCTGCCTAACAGCCGCTGGCCAGAACCGTGGTTACAGGCACAGAAAAGAAAAAGAACAAAGACATAAAAACAACAGGAACTCAAAAGATAACACAATACATAAATCACACCAATTCCTGAGCCACAGAGAACGGTCACAACCGAGCCTACAGGACAACACCGGCTTGGTTCATGACAGTCATTAGGTTTAGGGGGCAATCACTTTTTCCACACGGGGCTATGTAGGTTAGGATTTTTTCCCCTTAATAATATACAACTTCATTTAAAAATTGCATTTTGTGTTTACTTGTGTTATCTTTGTCTAATATTTAAATTTGTCTGATGATCTGAAACATTTAAGTGTGACAAACATACAAAAAAATGAGAACTCAGGAAGGGGGCAAACACTTTTTCACAGCACTGTAGGATGACATGATGCTTCACTCCCAATACAGTACAGGTGTTTCTTGCCTTATCTAACATAGCATCCTCCACCATAGTCACAATGTTTTGTCTCCACAGATCCAGGGCAAGAAAGCACTGTTTAGCTGAAATGGCTGTGACACAGTGTGCTCAGGTCATGCTGCCTCACTGGATGGTAATTCATGTATCCCAGTATCAAAAATGTTTGAGCTCTAGTGACAAAGAATTGTTTGTTGGTTTGCTCTTTGTAACAAGTTTAGAGAAGGAAACGCTGGGGACAGGGGGTGAATGACACACACTGTAGCTCCCTGAATTACTTAATAACCCAGAAGGATTTTCAAGTCAAAATGTTGAAAACCAGAGGGCGAGTCCAGGACACAGCATCTCCCAGCTGGCTTAAAGCACCTCTCAAACTTTAACAAGGAACAGGGAAATTACAGCCACTGTGCTTGACTTTTATATTTTCACTGAAACTCATATCCTGGTTAGTGGTAAGAAAATGGATGGGTTAACTATAGAATGGAATGTAGATGACCTAGAAAAAACAATAAAGACGTTAATTCAGTTTTGTTAGTATTAACACCATAAATTAACCAACCTTTTCATGAAACAGTGTCAGAAGATCCTAATTTAGAGTATGTATGTTAGTAGAGTTATGTGTGGATTCATCAGCTCAGTGGGTAATGTCTGAATTGTGCACAGCATTTAAAGACCTAGATAATGTGTGAAAATAAAGTCAGTTGAGCACCTGACACATTTTGACCTCATACATTATTTCTACAAACAGAAAATATAACTTGTGTCATAGTACAGACAGCTTCCTGAGATTTTCATTCATGCCAGTTTCTGCATTTGAACCAAATACTGAGATACTGACTCTAGAATCACCTCTGGCTCAGACTATCCAGGACTTTTGGGATAATTTCATCCCAGTTCACTCTTCTCGACTTTCCAAGGAGGAAGTATTCTGGATTTTCATTTCATGCACCAATTTATATATTTTTTTTCAATAATGTGAAAAATGTTTATGATTTAGGAGTTAAATTTCATGTTTTTTTTTCTTTTTCCCTCTTTTTTATTAATCCGTTTGTGTGCATTGGTACTTTACTTTGCATAGAGTCAGAAAAATTCTACGAGGACTCAAACTGCAAGGGCATCTCAAATGAAACAGTGTTGCTGTGGGTGCTTTGGGCCTATTCAAATAAAGCTTGTCAACATACAGTATGTCAGTTGATTGCCTTCTTGAGGTCTACAAAAACACACAGGTTAGGACAACTCCCATTTCCCCTTAAGTACAGTATATTCGGTAGGTATGGAGTTGATTGAGTGTTTCAACACCAGAGCCAAAACTCCACTGTTCCTCCAGAAGCTGAAATTTGACTAAAAGCTGGTAACTTTCTGATACAGACCTTCCAATCGAAGTGAAATTGTGTGATTCTTTTAACACTGGAACATAATCTTGGGTCCAGCTTCTGAAAACTCATCACATCAGTTTTCCAGGCCAGAAGTGCTGTCCCCAATTTCTACATGCATTGGCTTAAGGTACAGGGTCAAATCTCATCCACCCTGGGACCCTGCTTCAAAAGACTTTTTTTTAATTAACATGGCTACTTCACCAACAGTGATGGAAGCCCTGCCCCCCTTGTCATCTGATTCTTTTTTTCCTTCTACTGAAGGCATGTCAGGGGGACTGTGCAGATCCTTATGCTGTGTTTATGGTTGATGTGAAAGCCCTCATGAATAGTGACATGCCTCAAAAATGATGTCATGTATGAAGTGGTCGCACATCTCTTGATTTTTTTGGGACTTGTTACACTCAATACAGCTGGCACATTTAAGAAAAATGGGGGACAAAAAGCTTTTTGTTTGTTTTTTAACTATCCATCCTTCTATTCATCCATCCATCCATCGTCTACTGCTTATCTGAGGGTCTGAATTATGAAGGCAGCAGTCCAACCAGGGAAACTCAGACTTCCCTTTTCCCAGTCACCTCTTGCAACTTTTTGGAGAGGACCCCAAGGTGTTCCCAGGGCAGATGGGAGAAATAGTCTCTCCAGTTTGTCCTGGGTCTGCCCTGGAGTCTCCTCCGAGTGGGAGATTCCCAAAACACCTCACAGGGGATTGGTCTGGGAGGCATCCTGATTAGATGCCCAAATCACCTCAACTGGCTCCTTTCGATGTGGAGGAGCTGCAGCGCTACTTTGAGGCTCTCCCAGACAACTGAAGTCCTCATTCTATCTCTAAATACCAGAGTGGTGGCTCAGTTAGTAGAGCATCCACCCCACAACCGGGGGGTTGGGGGGTCAAATCCTGGCCGGGTCATACCAAGGACCATATAAAAATGGTACTTCCTGCCTTCTAGCTTGGTGCTCAGCATAATAGACTGGGGGAAGAAGTTTTTTGTGGTGGCGCCTTGCATGGCTGCTATCCCTCTGATTCTACATGTGTTTAACATTGTAGATAGGGGAAAAGTCATTTTGTTCTAATCTACATGATTGGCTGTATGGACTGAATGACAATAGAGATGGCTTCGTCTAAACCAGGGGTCTTAAACTCATTCCATGGAGGGCCAAGACCCATTTTACCTCCGCCCAGTGTCTTCAACAGGAGATTTCACTGAATTTCTTCCCACTGATTGCTGATGAATGAAAACATCTGCTGAAGACACTGGGTGGAGGTAAAACCTGCAGGGCCTTGGCCCTCCATGGAATGAGTTTGAGACCCCTGTTCGAAACTAAAGCTACGTGTCCACCTAGGTGTCTGTTGATGGAAGGTCGCTGCACCTCCTCTGCATTAGGGATAAGATAAGCCTTTATTAGTTCCACAGTGGGGAAATTCCAGGATTATAACAGCACTCAGAGCAATAGTTAATAAGATAATAAGAACTGGTTAGCCAAAGCAGTAAATGAATATACAGTGCACCTGGAACGTATTCACAGTGCTTCACTTTTTCCACATTTTTTTGTTAGTCTTATTCCAAAGTGGATTAAATTAATTTTTTTTCTCAAAATTCTACACACAATATAATGACAGTGTGAAAAAAGTTGTTTCTGAGATTTTTGCAAATTTATTAAAAAAAAACAAACAAACTAAGAAATCACATGTACATAAGTATTCACAGCCTTTGCAATGAAGCTCAAAATTGAGCTCAGGTGCATCCTGTTTCCACTGATCATCCTTGAGATGTTTCTACAGCATAATTGGAGTCCATCTGTGGTAAATTCAGTTTACTGGACATGATTTGGAAAGGCACACACCTATCTATATAAGGTCTCACAGTTGACAGTGCATGTCAGAGCACAAACCAAGCATGAAGTCAAAGGAATTGTCTGTAGACCTCTGAGACAGGACTGTCTCGAGGCAGAAATCTGGGGAAGGGTACAGAAAAATTTCTGCTGCTTTGAAGGTCCCAATGAGCACAGTGGCCTCCATCATCCATAAATGGAAGAAGTTTGGAACCACCAGGACTCTTCCTAGAGCTGGCTGCAGTCTAAACTGAGCGATTGGGGGAGAGATATGAGATATCTGAAAATGGCTGTGCACTGACGCTTCCCATCCAACCTGATGGAGCTTGAGAGGTGCTGCAAAGAAGAATGGGCAAAACTGCCCAAAGATAGGTGTGCCAAGCTTGTGGCATCATATTCACAAAGACCTGAGCCTGTACTTGCTGCCAAAGGTCCATCAACAAAGTATTGAACAAAGGCTGTGAATACTTATCTACATGTGATTTATTAGGGTTTTTTTTTTTTTAATAAATTTGCAAAAATTTCCCAAAAAATTTTTTTCATGTTGTGATTATGTGGTATTGTGTGTAGAATTTTGAGGAAAAAAATGAATTTATTTCATTTCTGAATAAGGCTGTAACATAACAAAATGTGGAAAAAGTGAAGCGCTGCGAATACTTTCCAGATGGACTGCGTGTAAGATATGACCGAGGAGGTAATTAAAACCATAACTTCCAAGGTTCTTTAAAAACCAAGTGAAGAGTCACATATAGCAATCAAAGGGGAAACTTTAAAGAGGATGTTTAAAGGAGTTTATTTACATAAAATATGTACACCGAATACCCACTTAAAAAAAGGCTAAAATAAAACCTAAGAATAAAAATTAAGTTAAAATAAGTTAAAATAGAACAAAATACTAACTAAAAAAACTTTAATCTAAAAAAAAAAAAAGTGGGCTAAAAAAAAAAGTCCATAAAGCTTAAAAGTCCTTAAAAGCTGAGGAGGAGGATTCACTCTTCCAGGCCAGGTTCCATCTGCCACCACGACGCCAATGCCCTCAGGAAACCTGTATAGGGGAAGACACTTGCCAGCAGTATATCCAGATTTCCATTGTCATAAATATCATCATCGTCATCATCGTCATGGGGTGCTGCTATCTGGGAACCAGATACTTACAGCCCAGGCAGAGCTCCTCACTCTGCCTTTTGCTGTCCTTCGCCTGCAGAACCACCAACTGCTCCACACAAAAGTGTCTTCCCCCAAATGCCGGCATCATGGTGGTCCTGGCCATTACTGCTCCTCCTCTTCAGTCATGCCCTCCTGCAGCAATCCTCCCGGGACCAGCAGCCCTCTCCCACCCAGCAAGCTCCCATCTGGCTGCCTGCCCAGGCAGGCCTCTCCTCCAGCACCCTACCCCCTCCAAGCGGGTCCCAATCAAGCCGGGCACCCCCTCAGGCAGGGCTCCTCCCTCTTGGCATTATCCTGGTGTAAAGGTGGGTTTATGTGGTCATAATAAACACATGAAAGGTGTGCAGCGAATATTAAAGTGATAAAGAGGGGAAAATAGCTACAAAAAAAAATATTCAATTATTATACATTATCCTCTGATTGCATAATGATTCTTTCAAAAAATGTTTTTGATATGCCTACTCTGATACTTTAGATTGTTAATTCAGGCAAAATGATGACTATGAAAAATGTATATTGTGAAGTTACAGGCATCAGAGCATTAGATAATTAATTCCCTCCAGATTAAAATGGTTTTATGACTATAATAACTTATGGACACTGGCTCAGTGTGTGATATAAACTATAGGCTAATAATTTCCAAAAGGCTCTGCATGATTCATGTAGCTATAACTAATACATGACATTTTTATACTGGTGCAACTTTGCTTTTTGGAGCACATATATTTAATTTTTAATGCAGTTACATTAATAGTATTTCATGCATCATAAATCTAAATGGTTTTATGTATAATAACACTGTAACAATATTTCAAAAAGTTGAGACAGTGAAGAGATTACATTTTTTGCAGCTAAAATTTGAACAAACTGAATCTACATCTACATCTTTGTAATGAGAAAAGGCTTATTTATTAACATTATTCTCTGTTAATGTTGGTAAGACAGGCAGTATGAAATGCGAGTTGTAAACCTCCTTAAAGCTTCTTAAAATATTTTACCATATTGCTTTCACTGAAGGGTTTTTCTTTTTAGAAATCATATCAGGCCTGTTTACTTTATGAGCAAACTTTTAGAAGCGACAAGTAGATGTAAAACAAATGTATTTCAGGAGAAATATATGAGAGTGGATAAGATAACATGACAAAAGAAGTCCACCCCCCCACAACTCGAAAAGGATTAAGCGGTAGAAGATGGATGGACAAAAGAAGTGATGATCATGCAGATCTGTTCAATTTCATTCTCCCACTGTGTTTTAATATCTATTTTTGCATTGACTCTACAAGCAGTCAGACTGTCCTTGAGATCATCTATATCATCATTTTATTTTGTTGTAGCTTGTCTAATTATGTTTTTTTTCTTTACTGGAATTATTTGAAATTCAATGTTATTTCGGTCCTCAAATGAAACCTGTTTTTAGCTCATTCTGGTGAAGCCAAAAAGAGCTAATGCAATTGCTCGACAACTTGCATACCAATGATTCTCAGATGGGTCTGCAGCCTGGTTGGGTTCAAGGTCAAGTTCAGGGTCAAAGGTCAGGAGGTTTGAGCATATTCCTCAGAATTACTCCTCCTCCTAGGCAATTGCCCTGAGGCTCACCAAATCATCATCATCAGTCCTCTTTTCCCACACATTTGGGGCATAGGGCCTCAACAAATGAATGCCAGTGGTCTTTTCTAGTTGCCTTGGTCTTAACTTCTCTTCAGGTCACATTCATCAACTTCATGTCCTTCTCCATAGCTCTTCTCCACAAAAGCCTTGGTCTGCCTCTTTTACGCTTTCCTTGTGGGTTCCATTGCACTGCTAGTCTAGTGATGTAGTTTTGCGGTTTCCGGAGAGTATGGCCCAGCCAGCACCATCTTCTTCTACAGAAGGAGATTTCTACTGGCTCTTGCTGTGCACATTGGAGCAGCTTTTCATTTGTGATTTTGATAGGCCACCATATGCTCAGAATGTGACGGAAGCACTGATTGATGAAGGTCTGCAGTTTCCTGAGGTGTTCCGTTGTCAGGCTCCATGTTTTGCACCCATAAAGGAGGGTTGATTTAACATTCGAGTTAAAGACTCGCAGCTTGGTTCTTGTGGATAGACTCTTTAGCTTCCAGATTGACCGGAGAATTGAAAATGCAGTCTGAGCCTTGCTGTGGGCACTGATGTCCTTTGCTGTTGTCATGATCCTGGATGCACTCTGTTGTCTCTGTCTCCCAAATTACTTATGCCCCACAGCTGCTGCAGGTTCACCAGCCGCTTCTCATTTGTGCAGCCATTAAATAGGGAGCAGAGCTTCACTACTTCACGGGGACGTCGACTAAACACGCTACAGCTGACAGCTCCTCAGTCCTGACTCAGCCTCTCCTCCAATGTGGGAAGCCGTAAGACTAAACTTCTATCTGCCTGCCTCCTCAGTTCTATGTTATCCTCCACTCCCCTGTGCACAGGTGGATCATCCTCCTGTCGGACTTAGGCTTCTTCCTCCCAGCAGTTCCGGATATCCTGCCTTCATGGTGGACCCAACATTCAGTCCTCCCATCGGAAGGGAACCCCTGTCACCAGCTCAACACCTGTAAGTGGACATTAATGAACTGTGATGTGATCTCTCTTTTACTCCCTGGACTCAGGAGAGTCTCAGCCCTTCACTGTAAATATCTGCACCGGGATTTCACTCACTCACCTGTCACAACAGATGAGACGGGAACTAGGAACGACGGCGGTGTTGTGTCCATAACTTAGGCAATAATGACCACAGCGAAGGTGCTAATAACGGAGCTTTATTAATAACACAAGGTTGACAATTCTTCCGGACTCTCGGCTCTCGCCACATGCCAGGGGGTCAACGACGAAAGAGGACATGTGTCTTCCGCCCAAGCCCTTTATACCTTGAATGGCGTCACCAATGGAAAAGGTGGTCCGCCACCCCTGTCCATTCCCCGGCCAACCCAGCCGCCATTTTACTAATACTCATACATAACATCCATCCCCCTCAGAAAACTGGCAAGCACACTAATTGGCCCACCCCAAATTTGTCACCCGACTCACACACTAACAGCAAAACTTTATGTACAAAAATAAACAAACCTATCCATTCTCACAATACAGACTGGAGGGCCAGGTGGACTACTGGCACCCCCTACATGGCCAGGCAGATTATTCTGCCGATTTATCCATCACAGTCCAAACTAAAATATGACCGTGTTTCTAAAAAAATAATCCCAGAACAATTTATATCATATATACAGTGAATAACCAACAATAAACAGTTCTAACCAATATATTCCCGACTGGCAGCCCCCACCCCAACACACCCACCCCACACTTGGGCACATCACAATAGATAAACAGCGTTGGGCATCATAATCAATCATCAACAATCCCACATTATTATTCTTTTACATACCAGGCATCAAAATACCTACTGCCATACCAAAATAGTTTTATATTTCAGCCAATACAAGTTTTTCCATTTATTTATTTAGCAAATGCAAAGTCCTCAAGCCAAGCAGTTGTCTCCTGGTTTGCTGTATGGAGGGTGTGTAATCCTCCTTCCAGTCTTTGGAGCGGGCAAGCCTCTATGATGTGTCCCATTGTTTGCTCCTCTCCACATGCGCACAGTGGGCTAGGGCTACTGCCCCATCTGTGAAGGCTGGCCAAGCAGGGGCCATGTCCAGTCCTGAAGCGATTGAGTGTAGACCACTGTCTCCTTGGGAGGTTGGTGCCCGGGACCTGTTGGTTGGGGTTTGTCACCAGGTGTTTGCTTGGGACCTCCTTGGTCTCCCATTCCTCTTGCCAAGCTGTCTGGATGGTGAAATCAGCTGGGGGAGGGTTTTTCCAAATCGGCCGTCTGGATGGAAGTCGGGCAGTGGGTGGGGTGTAGATATCTGCATGGATTGGTAAGTGAGGAGAGTCTTTGGCTTTTTGAAGCATCCTTTGAGTTAGTGCTGCTCGCCGGATGTGTGGGGGGGCTATGTTTGACAGTACAGGGAGCCAGGGGAGTGGTGTTGAGCGGATTGTCCCAGTTATGGTTCTCTTGGTTGTGTTGAGCTGGGTGTCTACGTGTTGTGTGTAGGATGACCTGGACCAGACAGGAGCACAATATTCTGCTACAGAGTGTGAAAGGGCCAGTGCTGAGGTGCGCAGGGTGGAGACTGCCGCCCCCCATTTTGCACCAGCGAGCTTGCAGAGCGGGTTGTTTCGTGCCTTCACCTTAGCAGCCGTCCCCTTTAAATGTTCCTTGAAGGATAGGGTTCTGTCAAGGGTCACTCCAAGGTAGGTTGGATTCGAGGCATGCTTAAGCTTGAGTCTGCTCAGGTGGATGTTTAGTTCTCTGGCAGCTTTTACATTGTGGAGATGGAATACACTGGAGACGGTTTTTGCTGGGCTTGGTTTTAGGTGCCAGGTTTTGCAGAACTGGTCCAGTTTGGCAAGATCTTCGGTGAGCACCCGTTCCAGTGACTCAAAGTCTGGTGCTTGGAGTGCCAAACAGATGTCGTCTGCATAGATGAATTTGCGGGATTTTGTAGTGGGTAGGTCGTTTATGTAGAGGTTGAACAGGGTTGGAGCTAGAACTGAGCCTTGTGGGAGTCCGTTTTTCTGCGTTCTCCATGCGCTTGTGTTCTGACCGAGGTGGACTCTGAACCTTCGGCTGGTCAGCAGGGTTTTTATAATTGCTGTTGCACAGGCAGGGATCGCCTTTGTAAGTTTCAGGAGGAGGCCTTTGTGCCAGACCGTATCATAGGCGGCTGTAAGATCGAGAAACACAGCCCCTGTCTTCAGTCTGCTCTCAAAGCCATTTTCGATGAAGGTGGTTAGGGCCAGTACTTGTTCTCCTGTGCTGCGGTCCTTGCGGAAACCTGCTTGATTCACACTTAGAATTTCCTCTATTCCTGGGGAAATACGTTGCAGTATTAGGCGCTCCATGATTTTATAAGGAACGCTGAGTAGGGAGATTGGGCAGTAGCTTGCTGGTAGTTTGTGGTCTTTGCCAGGTTTTGGTATGGCAATGACCTTTGCTGTCCGCCATTTCTTTGGGATCGAGTTTGTTTGTATGATCCTTGTGTAGAGTTGTGTCAACCAGGTTAGGGCTCAGGGGCCAAGATTTTTCATGAATTCTGGAAAGATGTTGTTGTATCCTGCTGCCTTTCCACATTTCAGGCCCTGCAGGACTTTCTCCAGTTCAGCAGCCTTGAAGGGTTCAGGGTTCGTTTCCTCTACGGGCATTTTTTGGTATTTTTTTTAGCTCAGTTGTAACTGCTCTTCTGGTGTCTTTGTCTTGGGGTGCTTTGGCGATGGTCAGTAGGTGGGATGCAACTTGGTTGGGTGTGACAGATGCTCGGCTTTGGCTAGGGGGCTTCTGTGCAGCTCCTAGGCGACGGATGAGGCTCCAACATTTCCTGCTAGAGTGGATAAAGCTCCGGTCAGCAACTGTCTCCTCCCATTTCTTTCGCCGGGCTGTACTTAGCGATTCAATGAGATGGTCTGCTGTCTCTGGGTCCCCTGATGTTTGATAGGATTGTAGGAGGGCAGCGCTTTCTCTGTCCAGGCATGGGACATAGAGGGGTCAGTAGCCTCGTGGGATTGCAGTGTGAGCAGCCTTGAAGATTGCGCTGCAGAAGCGGTTGTATGCTTCATCTACAGTGATAGTGTGGAGTGGGATGGTAACAGCACTCCGATCCAGGGTTTCACTGAATTTCTTCCAGTTGGCTTTGCGGAAGTTCCAGCGCATCTTCCTTGGGCTGTTTATGACTGGAAGTTGTAGGCCAATGTGTACAAGCAGGGGCCGGTGTTGGCTGTGTGGAAAATCATCAAGAATGAGGATCTGTGTAGGATATGGCATCCCATTCAAAGAGCTGACCCAGCACAGGTCAGGAGAATAGTCCTTCTTCCACCTAGTAGAGTGGAAGGTTCCTCTTTGTTTGGGGTCGTGTATCAGAGCGAGATCATTTCTAGATGCCCAGTCTGAAAGTACCTCCCCGTCACTATCCACTGCTGTTAAAGTCCCCCACATAGATGGCAGGGTGGGGTGGGGTGGGTAAGACCTGCAGATCCCATTTGGCACTAGGGGGCTTGTACACATTGACAATATGGAAGCCACCAAGGGTTATGGTGTCTGAGAAATGTGTTGTTGTCAGGTGGTTTACTTCAACTATGTCAGAACGCACATAGGTGGCACGTCCATGTTTGGCATGTGGAACATAGCACAGGAGGTCAAAGCCATTGATGGTGTAGCGGCCAGCTTCCTCTGTGCCAATATGAGTCTCTTGGAGGCAGATTACATCAATCGAGTGTTGGAAGGAAGGGCAATGGATCAGCATTCTCGTCGCGCCCTCCACCAGTACCCGGGCTTGCCCAGGGAAGCTAATGATCCTACCAGCAGACTAAATTTGAAGAGACGACGCCTCAGTGCCAGGTCAAAGAAGAATCCTAGTCACAGTCCCAAAGCTGAAAGTGCTTCCATTACATAAGTTAAACAACTCAGTGCTCTGTCTTTTGTTTTTTGTTTTTTTACACTCTATTAGACTAATTTTCTTAAAAAGGTACACCCGGGGCACAAACCCAATAGGACCATTAACTATATACATAATGACATGGAGCCTAAAACTCAAAACACACCAATAAACATACCCCAGTTCTTTAACACACCAAGTGGAGATCCCCCCCCCCCCAATTTGGATTGGCATCTCGTGGTTCCCATCCAGAGTGCCCCCGTTTCCTGGCCTCTGGAGATGAACTGCGCTGTCTCCTCTTCTCCACCACGTGGCGCAGCTTGTTGGGGTGCCTCCGTGTCTCATCCGACAAGCCCAAATGCCCGTCGCTCCCGGCAGCCATCACCTGGAGCCACCCCTGGTCATCATGCCGCTTGCGTATTCCGTGGGTCCCTCTCAGCCAAGCTTTGACCCTTGGGCGGACCCTATCACCAACCCGCAGGGGAGCTCTGTCATGCTTCCTCGGACCACCACGATGTAAGCAGGCCTCCTCCTCAGAACGGTTCAAAGTCCTCTTAGAAAGTCGTCGCTTGGAGCGCTTCAATACTGCGTGCTCTGGTCTTGCCCCATCATCCTCCAGCGCATGTGCCTCGTCCCTACCTGCCACCCCAGGGGTCCCGTTGTGCCGTCCAGTTCCCACAAAAAGGGAAATTTGGACCCTGGCATCGGGTCCATCCCGGGACGGCGCTGCATGGCGCCGGGCATGCATTCCTGCTTCAACACCAGGCCAATCAGTGTCCAACACCTCCTCATCTTCCATGCATGGAGCAGGCTAGTTCCATAACCCACAACCCGACCACTCCTCTCCGGTGCCGTTGGTGATCAAAAAGCCCAGTCCATAGAACACGTTGCATCCCATGTTGTTGCTTCCAGCTGCGGTGACTACGAAATATGCATCCGGTAACGTCACTGACTTGTATTTCACCTCCAACTCCATGAATCCCAAAACGGCCAACCTGTTCATCCCGTAGCCGTAGTAGGGTGCAGCCTGTTTATGAATGCGGCGGTGGGGAAACAGACTCCTCACTGTTGCTAAATTCAACATGGAGGTCACCGCTCCAGTATCTACCAGCAGCAGAACCTCGACGCCATCCAGTGAAACAGTGCAGCAGATGCGTCCATTCATCTCCAGAGAAACCGTATGGACCACCGTCGGAGTCTTCAATGGGGAACCCACCTCACGCTGTCAGTCCCTTTGTTCAAAACTTTTACAGGTCCTGGCAAAGTGGAGCAACAAGCCACATCTCCCACAGTGCTTGCCCTTTGTCGGACACTCCCTGGACTTATAGTGGTGTTTAGGGGACCCACAGCCGTAACATCTAGGCGTTTCTGGGGCAGACCTAATTTTCACCACGGAGGCATACTTTTCATCTTCTCTGCTTTCCTCATCCTCAGGATCCAACGTCAGTGCCTTTAAGCGAGGCTCGTCCTTGGTCGGAGTGGACCTCCCACTGAGGCCCCTCGGTATTGTCTTAGCTGCCTCAAATTGTTGTGCTAGCTCAATAGTGGAGGTCAAGGTCAGCTCACCCGGATGAGTAAGAAGTCTTGATCGGGTCGCGGGACAGCAAACATGTTCCACCAGTTGATCCCGGACCATCTTATCCTCCAACTGTCCGAATCTGCATTCCCTGGCCAGCTGCTGGAGGTCTGCTATGAACCTCTTCACAGACTCTCCCATCCGCTGACGGCGCTGTCGGAACTGAATGCGCTGGATGGTGACATTTCCAGAGGCGCGAAATTAGCGTGCCATCAGCTCCACGATCTCATCAAAACCATTGGCTCCTCCTAACGTTTCCACAATCCTCTGTCCTTCCATGCCCAAGTTATGAACCAAGACTGCCCTCGCGAGAAGCTTCTCGAGTTTGCCGAGGTTTAAAGCCACCATATCGTTGGTAAAGGCCGCGAACCACCTAGGCCAGGGCACAGGTGGCTCACCAGGGGCCTCCAGAAACAGCCAAAAATTAGCAACGGACCTCTCCATAACCGCTTTTACCTTTTTTAGGCAATAATGACCAGAGTGAAGGTGCTATTAATGGATTAATAACACAAGGTTGACAATACCTCCGGACTCCCGGCTCTCTCCACATGCCAGGGGGTCGATGACAAATGAGGACGTGCCTCTTCCATCCGTGCCCTTTATACCTTGGATGGCGTAACCAACAGAAAAGGCGGTCTGCCACCCCTGTCCATTCCCCGGCCAACCCAGGCGCCATCTTACTAATACTCATACATAACAGGCGGTTTTACAGCCTGCAGCTCTCTGACCTGTAAGGCAACAATCCATTTCGTCTGTGCCATTTTCTGTGTCACAGTTGTTCATCCCTCTCTTCTCTTGTCCCTGCAGGGTTGTCAGACTCTCCACGCAACTCACATCACTTTCTCCACAATAAATCATTGTTACAATTTCTAACTGAGTCCGTAGTCTGCTTATGGGTCTAAATACCAAATCATGTTAGTGCGTCCCCCTCAGTTAGACCCAGCAGATGCTACTAATGGCACAAATACGCAACATCTTAACATTGTTGAGACTCCGTTAACTCAGATTTTAGATCAGTAGCAGACCGTTCTTTATCAGCTCACACAGGTAAAAGAGCAGCTTAATCAGCTGACCGCTACTCATCACACTCAGACCACATCAGCTACACTGGTTAGTTCCCTCTCTCCTTCCCCTCCGTCGACACACTCTCCACCTGTCACACCAGTACCAACGCTGGCCCATTTCCGTGGTAAAGTGGAAGGGGCCCAAGGCTTTCTTCTCCAGTGTAGCCTTGTTTTTCAGCACGTGCAGGGGGATTTCCCTACAGATCACAGCCGGATTAGTTATGTGGTTAATTTTTTGGAGGGGCGGGCCTTGGCTTGGGCTTATGCTATTAAGATAAGATAAGATAAGCCTTTATTAGTCCCACAATGGGGAAATTCCAGGATTGCAACAGCACAGGGATAGCAACACTCAGAGCAACAATCAGAAGGCAAGAAAAAACAAGAGCAGCTAGTATACATATGTACATATTACTATATATATATATATATATATATATATATATATATATATATATGCACACAGTGCGGAGCATTGTGGTTGGTGGATGTGCAGCAGAAAGTCTAAGCTCTCTCTCCGCGGATGCGGCGGGCCAGCTGGATGTCTTTGGGCATGATGGTGACCATTATTATGAACCTGTATTATGAACCGCTCTGATTATCACAGTCACACTTATGATCGGTTCAGGCTGAAATTCACTCAAGTGTTTGACCATTCGGATCGAGATGATGTGTATACCACCCACCTCCTAAATCTCCAACAGGGAGCCAGCTCTGTGGCTGACTATTCGGTGGATTTCCGGGTTCTAGCAGCGGATGTGGGGTGGGAGGAAGCGGCCCTCTGTAGTATTTTCATACGCAGCCTCAGTTCCAGTCTTCGAGATGACCTGGCCCTGTTAGATAAACCTGCCGCCCTTAATGAGCTAATTTCCCTGGCTATTAAGCTAGATAACCACCTTTGGGAATGCTCCAAGGAGCGATGTCAGACGGGCAATTCTGAAAATGAGGTGATCCACTACCCTAGTCAGCCGGGGAAGGGGGGGGGGGGGCTCACCGCGGTGGGGGAACTGGTGGAAGGGAAACAGTCCAGACCCCTTACCCAGTTTTGTTTACCCATTCATTTTGTCCAAGGCTGCATTGACTTCGGTACCACTGCTCTCATTTATTCTGGCATGGAACAGAGCTTTATTTCGGAGAGTCTGGCAACCTGACTTAAGCTCCTGTGTCAGGAGCTGGATGTTCCTATAGATTTCGTAGCTGTTGCTCACTAGGTTCTCCAAGTGAACGGAATCCATTTCCATCTTAGTTTCTGGCAACCACAGGGAGTAGTTACACCTTTTTGTTTTACCTTCTTCATCTTCCTCTGTTATTCTGGGTTACCTGTGGCTAAGTCTGCATAATCCCGTTATTGATTGGCAGGAGGGGAGGATTATCTCCTGGAGCACCTTTAGTTTGTCCGCCTGCCTTCAGTCAGCTGCTTGTTCCCCATCTGTCCCCCTTAAACCATCGCCCACCCAAACTCCTGATTTAGTCAATGTTCCTTCCGAATATCACGATCTGGCCCTAGTCTTTAGTAAGGCCAAAGCACCCTCTTTACCACCACCCCACCACCACCACCCATTTGACTGTGCCATTAACCTCCAGCCGGGGGCCACTCTACCATCTAGCAGACTCTATAGTCTGTCGGCGCTGGAGTGTGAAGCCATGGAGAAGTACATTAAGGAGCCTTTAAACTCTGGCATCATTAGCCCTTCTTCGTCATCGGTGGGGGCGGGATTCTTTTTTGTGAGCAAAAAAGACGGATCACTTCGGCCCTGCATTGACTTTAGGGAGCTCAATAACATCACAATCAAGGATAAATACCCCCTACCCCTCATCAGCTCTGGGTTTGATCTGTTGCAGAGTGCCTCTGTGTTCACTAAGCTGGACCTTCACAATGCTTATCATCTAGTCCAGGTTAGAGAGGGTGATGAGTGGAAAACGGGGTTCCGTACCCCTATCGGACATTTCAAATACTTGGTGATGCCATCTGGGTTGACCAACCCTCCAGCCATATTCCAGCGGCTCATCAATGATATCCTTAGGGATTTTGTCGGCTCATTTGTTTTTGTCTACTTGGATAACATTCTTATTTTCTCCTGCTCTCTAGAGGAACACCGGGTCAGCATGAGGGCTTTGTTGCAGTGGCTGCTAGAGAACCACCTGTATGTCAATACCAACTCTGTCAATACACTGTGAACTCATATATCCACTTTTGTGAAGAGAACATTCTTCCATCACGCACCAGGGTGAGTTACTCTAATGACAAACCCTGGTTCACAGCTAAGCTCAGACAGATCAGGAAGGAGAAGGAAGCAGCGCTGAAAAGTGGAGACAGGGACTGCTACAGGGAGGTTAAATACCGGTTTAACAGAGAGCTGAAGAGGGCTAAATCTCTATACTCAGAGAGACTCCAGCAGCAGTTCACTGCTAATGATTCGGCTTCCGTGTGGAGAGGACTGAGGCAAATCACCAACTATCGACCTAAGGCTCCTAAAGGTCAGGATGACAAAGCCCTTTGTCAAAGACTGTCCCAACACTATGCCCGTTTTGACACCTCGTCATCTGTGTCCAACTCCCCCCCTCCCTCCAGCTCCACAGCCTCCACATTCGCTACTTCATTTAAGGCACCCCCCCTCCTCCCCCCCTCCCCTTATCATCAGTGAGCAGGATGTGCTCAAACAGTTCTCCAGACTGAACCCGCGCAAGGCCCCCGGCCCAGACGGCGTGTCTCCCTCCACCCTGAGACTCTGTGCGAAACAGCTGGCTCCTGTATTCACAGACATTTTTAACACCTCCCTTAAGTTATGCCACGTGCCGTCCTGCCTCAAATCCTCCACCATCATCCCTGTCCCCAAGAAGCCACGGATCACTGGACTTAATGACTACAGACCTGTAGCGCTCACCTCTGTAGTCATGAAGTCCTTTGAGCGCCTGGTCCTGTCCCACCTCAAGTCCATCACCACCCCTCTCCTGGACCCGCTGCAGTTTGCCTACCGAGCCAACAGGTCTGTAGACGATGCAGTCAACCTGGCCCTCCACTCCATCCTGCAGCACCTGGACTCCCCGGGAACCTACGCCAGGATCCTGTTTGTGGACTTCAGCTCCGCATTCAACACCATCCGCCCCGCTCTGCTCCGGGACAAGCTGTCCCTGCTCAACGTGCCTGACTCCCTCTGCAGGTGGATCATCGACTTCCTGACGGACCGGAGGCAGCATGTGCGGCTGGGAAAGACTGTCTCAGACTATACTAGCATCAGCACCGGATCACCCCAGGGCTGTGTACTTTCCCCTCTACTCTTCTCCCTTTACACCAACTCCTGCACCTCCAGCCACCAGTCTGTCAAGTTGATCAAGTTTGCGGACGACACCACCCTCATCGGGCTCATCTCCAACGGCGACGAGTCCGCCTACAGGAGAGAGGTGGCCCAGCTGGCGTCCTGGTGCAGCAATAACAACCTGCAGCTGAACGCTCTGAAGACAGTGGAGATGATTGTAGACTTCAGGAAAGTCACTACTCCTCTGCCCCCCCTCACCCTCTCAGGCTCTCCCATCACCACTGCTGATTCCTTCCGCTTCCTAGGCACTACCATCACCAGGGACCTCAAATGGGAGCTGACCATCAGCTCACTCATCAAAAAAGCCCAGCAGAGGATGTTCTTCCTGCGGCAGCTGAGGAAGCTCAAGCTACCCACCAAGATGTTAGTGCAGTTCTACACAGCCATCATCGAGTCCATCCTCACCACCTCCATAACCGTGTGGTACGCAGGAGCCACTGCCAGGGACAGACTAAGGCTGCAGCGCGTCGTGCGCACTGCTGAGAAGGTGATCGGCTGCAAGCTCCCATCTCTCCAGGATCTGTACATCTCCAGGACCCGGAGGCGTGCTGGCCGGATCATAGCCGATCCCTCACACCCTGGTCACGTACTGTTTGCCCCCCTCCCCTCTGGTAGAAGACTTCGGTCCATCCAGACTAAAACCTCCCGTCACATGAACAGCTTCTTCCCCTCTGCCATTAGACTGCTGAACACTAAGTGACTTATTGACTCTCGTGCACCATGTACAGCAGCTCAACCAGACCCATGTCAATCATCACTGTTTTCTTCCTGCATTACCGACTGCACTATATAGTTCTCCACAGTATCTGCTGCTGGCTAATATATATTTTAACTGTTGACCAGTATCACTTAATCTTATCCTACACTTTATTACATGTATAGTTTATTTCTCTTATCTTATCATGTTTAATGTTGCAGCATTGTACCGAGACAAATTCCTAGTTTGTGTACTACATGAACAATGGCAATAAACCTGATTCTGATTCTGATTCTGATTCTGATTCTGATGTCAAGGCGGAGAAATGTGAGTTTCACACATCCACAACTTCATTTTTGGGTTTCACCATCTCCCACAAACAGATTGTTGCAGAACCCGGCAAAGTGAAGGCTGTTACCAACTGGCCCATTCCGTTGTCTTGGAAGCAGTTGCAGCAGTTTTTGGGGTTTGCTAATTTCTATTGCCGTTTCATTCGAAATTACAGCACGGTAGCCCAGCCGCTCATTAAACTCACCTCCTCTAAGATTCCGTTCAGGTGGTCTGATGAGGCCAGTCAGGCCTTTGCTAACCTAAAGAACTTGTTCTCTTCTGCTCCCATCCTTGCCCAGGTGGACCCAGAGCGACAGTTTATTGTGGAGGTGGACACCTCCAACTCCAGGGTGGGGGCAGTCCTGTCACAGCGCTCGGCCACCGACCATAAGGTACATCCGTATGCGTATTTTTTCTAGGTGCCTTTCACCGGCCGAGAGGAACTTGCGATGTCAGCTATCAAGAGCTGTTGGCTGTCAAACTCGCCTTGGAGGGGTGGCGTCACTGGCTGGAGGGGGCCGCGCAGCCATTTGTGGTGTGGACGGATCATAAGAACCTGGAATACCTGAGATCAGTGAAACGTCTTAACTCCAGAAAGGCTCATTGGTCGTTGTTCTTCGACATGTTCAGGTTCAGTATTACCTACTGCCCAGGCTCCAAGAACATCACGCCGGATGCCCTTTCCAGGCAGTTTGCTACCAACAACTTCTCCCCACCCACCCTGGAGCAACACCTCATCCTCCCTTCATCGTGCGTGGTGGGAGTACTTTCATGGGAGAACAAGGAGAGAGTCAGGAGAGCCCAACAGATGGAGCCTGACCCTGGGGGGGGGGGGGGGGGGGGGGTCCAACGGGTTGTTTGTACGTTCCTTCCTCCCTTCGGGGGCCATCATTGACTGGCTACATAAGAGCAAGCCCACTTGTCATCCTGGGGTTTCTCGCATTCTCACCCTCCTCCAGAGAGCATTTTGATGGTCGTCCATGAGGAGAGATGTTGATGAATATGTCAAGGCATATCCGCAGTGTTCAGCTGGAAAGTCACCATCTTCTTCCCCCACTGGACTATTGCATCCGCTGCCCATTCCCAGCAGGCCCTGGTCGCACATGGCATTGGACTTCATTACGGGACTCTCTCCCTCAGATGGCCACACAGTTGTTCTCACGATCGTGGACCGGTTCTCTAAGGTGGCTCACTTTATCCCTCTCGCTAAGCTCCCCTCAGCCAGCCAGCCAGCTCCCCTCAGCCCCAGCTCCTGACTCAGCCTCGCCTCCAACGTGGGAAGCCGTAAGACTAAACTTCTATCTGCCTGCCTCCTCATTTCTGTTATCCTCCACTTACCTGTGCACAGGTGGATCATCCTCCTGCCGGACTTAGGCTTCTTCCTCCTGGCGGTTCCGGATCTCCTGTCCTCCCGGTGGACCCAGGATTCAGTCCTCCCATTAGAAGGGAGCCCGTCACCAGCTGAACACCTGTAAGTGGACATTAATGAACTGTGAAGTGATCTCTTTTTTACTCCCTGGACTCAGGACAGTCTCAGCCCTTCACTGTAAATATTTGCACCGGGATTCACTCACTCACCCGTCACAACAGCCGGGAAGGGAACGAGGAACGAGGGTGGTTTTACAGCCTGCAGCTCTCTGACCCGTAAGGCAACAATTCATTTCGTCTGTGCCATTTTCTGTGTCACAGTTGCTCATCCCTCTCTCCTCTTTCCCCCGCAGGGTTGTCAGACTCTCCACGCACCTCACGTCACTTTGTGCATAATAAATCATTGTTACAATTTCTAACTGAGTCCATAGTCTGCTTTGGGGTCTAAATACCAAATCATGTCAGTTTCGCCTCCTTCTATATCTACTATTGTTAGGCCATAAATCATCACATTGCTGTATTTTTTTTTCCTTTTCCTCAGCCTTTAGTTTTTCTGCTCTACTTTTATTGGGTGTCCTTTAGGAATTTTCCATGTACAGAGTCACAAGAGGGCAGTGTGGAGCAGTTTGGTTGCCGGTGTGGCAGCTCAGCAGACAGAGGCTTCATTAGTCAGTTCACTTGAGCAACTGGGACTTGTTTGCTCAGTGTTGCAGAGAGCAGGGTTCCTTGAAGCATGGGTGACTACAGAGACACAACTGGTGAGATTTATGTTTTATCTTATTTAAGATAATTTGGGCATTAATAATGTAACATGAGGAAAAGTGTGCAATTCTGAGTTTATATAATGGTATATTTGCAGGTTACAGGAGTGTTTAATTTAAGTACTTTTGTAGGTGGTGGGTTGAATCAATTACATGACTGTGTAACAAATTGATTCCAATAAAGGAAAACAGGTGCTTTATTTGACATTTAATGGTGAAAGAACGGTGAAATTGAGTTTGTGCAGTGCTTAATTTAGTAACTTAATTTAATAATATGGAAAATTGCTTATCTGGATGAGTAGGTTGAAATGGTTTGTAACAAATTAGATAAACATGGCAAATAAGTGCATTTATTTAATTGTATTTGCCTTAACAGATTTGGCAAAAATAAAAGATTGAATTAGGGTTCTTAAGTTCAATTCTTATCTTTGGTGTTAATTTGATATGTTCTTTTTCTTTCCCTTTTTTCCCTTCTCTTTTAAAGGTTATCAGCCTGCACTATGCTTGTTATTCCTTGAATTTGTTAAATAAATGAAGAAAAATGATGAGTAGAGTTGTCCAGAGTTCTCTGTTGGTTGCCATGCCGTGTCGAGTTTAGGCAGGCATCAAGGCTAAGACCCAAATAACTCGACAACTATCATGCCCAGATATGTGAACTACTCTTCCACTTGCTCAAAAAATATCTCCAGAGCACTCGATAGGGTTAGCTCTTCTAGTTGGGCTTATCCTCATTTCTTTGGTTTTTTTTCAGTGTTAATCTTCAGTCCTCCGCACTTGGCGTTGACCTCAAGGTTTTTGCTCTTCTCCCTCATATGCCGAATACTTCGCCTCAACAAAACAATTTCGTCCGCAAAATCTAGATCTTCAAGCTTCTCTGTAAGTGTCCACTGGATTCCTGTTGCCTGCCTTTCTGTGGTCTCTCTCATCACCCAATCCAGCACAACTAGAAAGCGCATGGGGCTAAAGAGGCACCCTTGCCTTACGCCTGTGGTCATGGAGAAGGGTTCAGCAAGCTGGCCATCATGTACAGCTTGTGCTTGGCATCCTTCGTAGAAGATTTGTATCATGTTGACAATTTTTCTAGGGACTCCATAGTGTCGAAGCATGGTCCAAAGATTATTTCTGTCTACAGATTTGAAGCCTTTTTCGAAATCAATGAAGAGGAGGTACAGTTGGGAATTGAACTCGTTGCTGCTCTATGATAATTCTAAAGGTGGCTATCTGGTCACAACAAGAGTGGTTTGGCCTGAGCCCAGCTTGATTGACGCGAAGTTTGCTTTCCAGGGAATTGACTAAGCAATTGAGGATGACACCGCACAATACCTTGCTGGCTGTGGAAAGCAGCATGATCCCTCTCCAGTTCTTGCAGTGGGTCAGGTCACCCTTTTTGGGTAGTTTAATTATCTGTCCTCTTTTCCAGTCCTCCGGAATACGTTCCTGCATCCAGATCTTGTTAAGTAGCAGTTGTAGGGCTTCCACGGATTGCTCACCCCCTTCTTTCCACGCTTCTGGCAGAATGCCATCACGACCCGCTGCTTTTCCATTTTTGAGGGACTTCAATGCCTTCCTTATTTCAAACTTGGTGATGATGCTTGTCTTTATGGGGAGTGGTTCTGTTGCTGGTTCTAGCTGTGGGGGGTTCCCTGGAGGGGGTCCATTTAAGACTTCTTTAAAGTGTTCACGCCACCTCTTGAGCTGCTCCTGTGTTTCCCCAATTAGTCTGCCTTCACTGCAGCGTACTGGTTTGCACTGCTTGGTCCCTTTACCACGAACAGTTCTTGTAAGTTGTATAGTAACTTTAAGTCATGTTTGGCTGCTGCTTCTTCATCATCTTTGCTAGTCCTTCGACCCACTCCCTCTTATCCTTCCTACAGAATCTTTTCACCCTTTTAGCGACCTCATTGTACTCTCTCTGGGCATTTTTTATCTGCCCACGAGTCATTGCATTGTCTACCATTGCTTTTATGTTGTGTTTCTCCTCTATCTCTTTCCAAATGTCTTCGCTCATCCAGTCTTTCTGTTCCCTTCTTCTCTTCCCAAGTACTTCTTCACATGATCCTACCTAGGTTTTCTTGATCTTCTTCCAGTCCATCTCAATGTCTTCACTGTTGTCCTTTTCTTCCTCTTCATCTGAGCTCCAATACAGGCAGTCAAAGCAGTTTGCTAGCTCCAGTTTGAACTCTTCTTTCACTTCTTTCTTTTTGAGCTTCTCCACTTGGTACTTGGTGGTCATCTGTGTTCTCTTCCTCTGGGCAGCTAGCCTTATCCTTAGGGTACACATTACCATATGATGATCAGATCCAATATCTGCACTTCTCCTCACCCGGCAGTCCTGCATGGTTCCGCGCCATCTCTTTGTGATCATGATGTGGTCGATTTGATTTTCAACATTGGCGTCAGGCGACCGTCAAGTGAGCTTGTGCGCTAACTTCTGAGGGAAGATGGTCCCACCTATCATCAACCCCTCCACTGCACAGAAGTCTGCCAGCCATTCCCCATTCTCATTTATGAGCCCAAATCCGTGCCTTCCCATGATGTCCCCATAACCTTGGTTTGAATCACCCACTTTGGCGTTGAGGTCTCCCATCACAATTGTGATGTTTCTTCTCTTCCTCTTGTTCATGGTTGCATGAAGTAACTGGTAGAAGTCATTCTTTTCCTCATCCGTGGCCTCGTTTGTGGGGGCATACACTTGGATGATAGTTGCATTTTGGCACTTAGACTTGAATCTGGCGGTGATGATTCTCTCAGACACGGGCTCCCACTCATTTAGGCTCTTCTTCTTCTTCTCTCGGTTACTGGCGGATAGCAAGTGTAACCCAGCTGAGAAAATGACCCTTTTTCTCAGATTTCATTTGTATTAATGGAAGTGTGTGATTTTATTTTGAAAACCGACTATCTTGGGGAAGAGGAAGTGTGATCCTCGTCTTTTTGAACTTTTGAATTTCGGGTTCATGGTCACGTTGGGTGATCTGGGTCTTTCCATTCGTTAAGAGCGATATTAGCCCCGCCTTCCGAGTAGAGGCAGCCAGCGCGCACTCGGAATTCAGTCTTTAACGATACGAGCGCAGACGAGGGAGGTTGTGAAGCGATTCACACAGATACCTCTTCTTGGTGAGTTTCATTCAGAAAGATGCTATAAATGGATCTAAACACTCTCCAAACGCTAATTTGCAACCTTTATTATCCTAAGTTGACGGGAGCACGAGCGTGAGGGGCATTGTGGCTGTGTCCTTTGCTGTATTCACACTGAAACCTCATCTTGGTGAGTCAGATACATACTAATGTTATGCTAATGTTAGCGCTATGCTAATGCTAGTCGCGAGTGGATTTTTTTTCTGTTTAAAAGCAATGGAAAAGGCTGTCTTTGTGTCTGTATGGTTTTCCTAAATGTCATTTCAGTTCCCAACAATATGCTGAAGTACTTTTAGCTCTTATGCACTATTTCTGTCGAATGCAATGTGTAGTTTGATGCTAAAAGCACATGGTGTTGGTCTACTATGTAAATCCATAGGTTATGCTAAACCCAGTAGCAGACAGGGTTTTACTGATTTTAAAAGGGAGTATTGGAAGTGATGGGACAGTATATTCCCTGGTTATGTGATAAATTAATTGTATTTCATTTTATGATTTACAGAGACAAGGTTAGAGAGGATTAATCCTAATTTCATGGTTAAATGATATAGAGATGAACAGAGGAATTCATTTAATTGGTTACATGAAAAAAGGGTATTTCATGTGCTACCAGAGAGATTGTGAGAAAAAAAAAAGAACACATGCATGTAAGGTGTGAAATGTAAGATATTACTATATTGCTGGATTGTGATAATAGTAATATGAGAGAAGAATTTAAACACTAAGCTATGGTGTTATTTAAGAAGAGATTGGACGACGAATTACTCTAGCTGTTAACAATAATACCATTATTGTCGTGCAGGCTAGGTTTTTTTGGTTGCCGACCAAAAACCTTCTGGATCCTGGATTCTCTCCGAATGGAGATGGCGAGCCTGACCCGAGACTGAACCGAGATTGATCTGAGATCTAACCAAGATCTCGATTGAAGGACATCCCTCCTCTCTCCAGTGCCCAGGATTTAAAGTGGTAACAACCCAAGTCGCCGCTTTAAAAGAGGAAAACAAACCTGAGTCTGGAGTTACAAGACATCTTGACTGGTCAAACGACTAACCCGAAAGGACAAGCAAACACTGAGCTCAGTAGGACATCTTTGGGGTTTTATTTCATACCAGCCGTTGTATATTTGTATAGTATAGTGGTAAATTGTCTGTATATATTGCTCACTTTTTTCCCTATAAATAACAACCATTATTGCTCATTTCTTGCCTCCAGCTATTTCATTCCACACTCACTTTAATTCCCCATTGTAACCCTTACGAACCTAGCAACTGGTCTACACTTAATTATTCCCCTTACCTAATTAACATAAGGCAAGGGTTACACAAGCAACTGAAAAGTGCATACCGCCACCTACTGTACAAGATTGTGTAACTTTGTCATTTGAGCCCGACCCCTAATTAGGCTCTTTGCAGTCTCCTTGGTAATGACCATTCCTACACCTGTGATCCTTGTGTTCTTCTGGTAGACCCGAGTAGATGAAGATTTCTCCTCCTTGTAGTGTTATCTTCCCTGTGCCAAGCCATCTCGTTTCACTGACTCCCATGATTGCAGTGTTCATGTGTTTCATTTCAGCAGTGGCTTGCTTGAGCTTCCCTTGTTGGTACAGTGTTCTAACGTTCCAAGTTGCAATCCTTTAAGGGGTAGTAGGGGACAGAAACTTCAGTCTTTTCAGTGTCATAGGCTGTCCCCTATAGTCACCATCTAGTGATCCTAGGGTCCTCCCGTGAGACTGCTCTCTAGCTGGAGTTGACCTTTCTGAAGGTTTTGTAATCAAAATAATCCACTAGTGGGTGATTGGCCCAAAAGCTTCACATGTGCCCCTTAGCCTCAGATTGTTTTAACGCAATCTGAGTTACACCCCCACCACCACCCCCCACCACCACTTTGAGGTGGGCACTCCCGACTTTGGGGGCAGGGGGGTGGTGGCTCACCAAGCTCACCCATAATGGTCCCCAGCTGCGTCTGCATCCAGGTTGTACTTAAGGTCATGGTGAAAGTCAAAGGTCAGGGTATCTGAGTTCTTATAATTTCACAGATTAGATTAGATTAACGTTATTGTCCCACAAAGGGGAAATTTGTCTTGGGCTTATCACCCATGCTGTAACTGCACAATCCACACATACACAGTGAATGTAGTACATAAGATCATTCATATAGAAAATATAGATAAAGTAAAACATAATAGATAGTGGTGTTGGACGATTAAATTTTTGATCACTATTAATCTTTTGGAATGTTGAGTTAATCACAATTAATAATGCATTGTGTTTTTTTTTTTAAATACAGATACAGTGATCCTTAAGTCGGTAATTTTTCAAGTTTGTCATACTGTTATGAACATGGGAGTGGACAAATATACCTACTGTCTTCACCTGCAGGTTTATTAAAACTCTCAACATATCCAAAATGAAAAAAACTATCCAGAATATTCTCCAGAAATAATATTTCTGGTGCGCACCGCATCATTACGAGCTACAGGCACGAGAAGTCAGAAATCATGATTCTTTCTTTGTTTGCTAGCGGCAAGTCCTGGGAAAACCTCCATGAGTGCCTGGTATCATTGGAAAGCTTAGAAATCATACTTTCTAAAAATATATATGTTTTCATGGAAGATGTAACTCCCGACCGATTGGGCGCAGGTTTTCAACCTACCCAAAATATAAACAAATCGTCTTTTTCCGGGTCTGTTTTTGCACACTTCCTACAAATTAAATAATGTTTTGAAGGTCTTTCAATACAGAATATGGGAATAACATTACATCAGTTTTGAAAATGCCCACAAAGTGACTCATTTTGCCAGCACTGGTCATTTGTCTACAGTGTTAGCATCTTAGCAGTGACGCTAACAAACGGAGCTACTATCAACCTCATGACGACACCCCAACGTGCTACAAAAACAGCGAGGGAGTGAATGGACATTCCAACCACAGCATGAGAATTTTTTGTTAAGATTGGTACTCACCAACAGTTGGACCTATGGGGATGAAAACAGGTGAATTTCTGTCCATCTCAGCAGATGGAGATCAGCTATAACCTAGGATGTAGCTAGTAGTTCAGTGTTTCCTCTGGTTTAAAGACCTTGGCGTGGTGGCAACATATTTTTACGGGGGACGGGGATGGGGAGCACGTGACATGATTGTAACCAGAAATGTTAATTTTACACTATTTCTTTTTATTATTTTTTTTTAAATTTTGCACAGTAATATTGCATAATGGAACTTACCATTTGAAGTATTGTACTACCAAGGCTTGAATGTTGGAATATTGGGCCAGTTGAGGTCCCACCCAGATGTCCTGTGTTTGGACTTTTTACTGGTGTCATCCTTCTCTCCTCCCTCTGCTCTCACCTCTCCTGGACCCTCTGCCTGAACACTTTCCTCTCCTTGGCTCCTCTCTTCTGTCTCATCTTTCCCTCTCTGAGCCTTGTCTAATTCAGGTTCTCTCTCTGTCTATGGTGGTATACAAACAGGCTAGAAAATACCAAGTGTCATGTTTTGTCCTGCAGGATTTGTTTTTTTCATGGTTTACATAAATAATCAAAATGTGTATTTTTTTTTACATTTTTATTCTAGTGTTTCTTTTTTTCCATTGACAGAGTAGGAAAGGGAAGGGAAAAAAAAACATTCATAATAAGAATTTACTCATTCATATTTAAATTATATGATCACAGGTGGGTATAGTAGCCAGAAATTCTACTCATGTAAAAGCAGTGCTGTTAAATTAATAATTAAAAGTAGACAGCCAAAAATTTCTAGTTAAGGGTACAAAGAGCACCTACTTAAAAACTTGAGTAATGACTTCAGTCTTGAAGATTTGAGGTTTTTCTCCAAAATTTATAACAATTTTCTTATAGTTTTCTACTTTTCTCTGTAAATTTATCTAAATTTGCAACCATTTTCCTCAAATTTGTAAAAAATAAAATCAGTGTCTCAAAACTGGGTCAAACACCAGAGAATAAAAATGGGTTTTAAGAGGAGTTTTAAAACTGGACAGTGAAGAGGCCTGTCCGATGGACAAAAGCAGATTATTATAAAATTGCTGGGTTTTTTTTTAAATAAATGTGAAACAGAATGTGGCAAATCTTTTACTTTTTTCCTCATGCAATTTAAATTTTTGACCATAATTTTGTAGAGCCAGAACAGAACAATTACTCTGAATTCAAAGAAATATATATATATATATATATATATATATATATATATATATATATATATATATATATATATATATATATATATATATATAATTATATACTGTATATATATATTATAATTTCCCACCCTCCTCCTCCCCCTGATCTTTTTTGTTACATTTAGGGCTTTGGGGTGGGGGTGTGCCGCACTGTGTCGGTGAAGGGGATACCTTTGCCGCGTGGTGGGGCTGCACTCACCTCAATTTTAATTGCATTTTAGACACTGAGGGCTTGGGGGGATGGGGGCTCTGCTGCCCATCACAGTGGCTAACGATGCTTCAATTACTATCCCCCCAATTTTAATTGCACTTTAGTAGTCCACACATTTATACACAATTATATCATATAACCGACACACACCCACCATGTTCTGTGCGGGGGGAGGAGGTGGGGGTCTTCCCCCACCCCTGTTGCCCTGTCTTGCTGGGGGCGTGGGGGCCTGGTGGGGAGCCTGGGACCTATCATGTTGTAAAAATCCCTGGATGCTACTAATATATAGATACAACCAAGGAAGTGACGGGGGGCTGAATATGAGTTTAAGTGTGAGTGAGAGGGTGATGAATGGAAGTGGTGATGGTGGGTCGGTTTTGTGCGGCGCTTTGCATGCCGGGTGGCATCTTGGGGCGCCTGCGGTGGTCTGCTGATTGTTCACTCAGATGGGCGCCGGGGGGTGGGGGTCTGCTTCTGTGGCCTGCGCCGGTGGCCTTCCTGGTCACTGCCGGGCACTGGTGCATGTTCAGGCTCACTGCATCTGCTTCGCAGTCGACTTTTGAAATAAAGGTGAATGAGGAGTGAATTTAAGTGGGTACTGGAGTGAGAGAGAGAATGGGTCGGTCTGGCTGAGTGAGAGGGGTGTGCATGGGAACATGTGGGTGTGAAGGTATGGGGAGGGGTGTGCCTGGGAGTCGGGAGGGGCTGGATTAGGGGGGTAGTGCCTCTCGGCAATGTGGGCTCACCTGGGTGAGGGGACTTCTTTGGACGTGGGGGTCCCCGGGGTGTGTGGCCGAGGCGCTGGGGCGGGACCGCTGTGGGGGTACCTGGGGGGGCTCGCGCCGGGGGGCGCTGGCTGGCCTCTGTCCTGGGCGGTGGGGTCGCTGGCCTCCTGGTGCCTGGGGCCCGGGGGTGGATGTTGGCCCCGCTGGGGGGTGGGGGTCGGGCGGGTCCAGGGGTGTGGGCTCACCGTGCCGGCCGCCGGGCGGCCTGCCCTCCCTTGATCGTCTCTCCGGGGGTGGATGCTTGGCTTTCCTGGGGCTTGCTGACCTCGGGGCTGGGGGTTGGTGGTGCTGCCTTGCCTGCTCGGGGTCCTCGGGGGGAGGGCTGCTGCGACCGGCCCTCCGCTCGTATGTTTCCTGACAAACCACTCACATGCACACACTTATTTTGCGCGCGTTCTCATATATAGGCACACAGACATACATGTACAAGTGTCTCTCCTTTAACAGGTGCAGAAACCAGACTCGTGTTGAGACATCTCCGGTGGAAGAAGCAGTTTGTCTTTTGTTTGTTTTTATTGTTTTTTTTATTTTATTTTATTTATTTATTTATTTTTGTCTGTTCCCCTCCCTTTTCTTTCCCCCCTTCACACACTTCCTTTCCCTCTTCCCTATCCTGTTGGGTCTTCCATGGGTAAAACAATTAAAATAAAGTATTAAAAGTTATTACAGGAGGAGTTTACAACAATATACAGTGCAAAGTTAGGCACTGTATAGGCTCCTCTTGGCAAAGTAAATCTGTTTTGACACAGTAATTCAATTCAATTCAATTCAACTTTATTTATATAGCACCATTTCACAACAACAGTCATCTCATAGCACTATCAACTGTAGGGGGGGACCCCCACAGTTGCAGAAAGACCCCAGCAATCAGGCGATCCCCTATGAGCAAGCACTTGGCGACAGTGGAGAGGAAAAACTCCCTTTTAACAGGAAGAAACCTCCAGCAGAACCAGGCTCAGGGAGGGGCAGTCATCTGCTGCGACTGGCTGGGGGGTGAGGGGACAGAGAAGATGAAAAGAACAGACATGTAGAGAGCAAACAGCACGATGGGGACTCAATCTATGGGAGAGAACAAACAAATGTTAATGACCAGCAAAAAAATATATATATTTCATAGAGAGTGAGGAAAGGAGTGAGGCCCAGTGCATTACTGGAGGTCCCCCGGCTGACTAAACCTATTAGCAGCATAACTAAGGGAGGGTTCAGAAACACATGATCCCTCCCTAATTGTAGGCTATATCAAAAAGGTAGGTTTTAGCCCTATTCTTAAAAACAGAGATCGAGTCTGACTCCCGAATCCAGATTGGCAGCTGATTCCACAGGAGAGGAGCTTGATAACTGAAGGCTCTGCCTCCCATTGTACTTTTGGAGATTCTTGGTATTACAAGTAATCCTGCATTTTGGGAGCGTAGTGCTCTGTTAGGATGATATGGTAGTATCAGATCTTTTAAATAAAAAGGAGCCTGATTGTTTAGAGCTTTGTAAGTAAGAAGAAGGATTTTAAACTTAATTCTAAACTCTATGGGAAGCCAATGAAGGGAGGCCAGAACCGGAGAGATATGATCTCTCATTCTAGTACCTGTTAAAACTCTTGCTGCAGCATTTTGGATCAGCTGAAGACTTTTTAAAGATGTTTTAGGACAGCCTGATAATAAAGAATTACAATAATCTAATCTCGAGCTAACAAAAGCGTGGATCAGCTTCTCAGCATCACTCTGAGACAAGATGCTCCTAATCTTGGCAATATTACGCAAATGATAGAAGGCAGTCTTAGAAACAAATTTAATATGTGAATTGAAGGACAAATCCTGATCAAAAATAACTCCAAGGTTCCTCACAGAGCTATTAAGAGAAAGAGTAACTGCATCCAAACTGAAAGTTTGATTTGGAAAGGAATTTCTAAGGTTTTTTGGACCAACAAGAATGACTTCAGTCTTATCTGAATTTAATAGCAGGAAATTACAAGTCATCCAAGCTTTGATTTCCTTAAGACAGGCTTCTAACTTGGCTAATTGATTAGTATCATCTGGCTTCATTGACAGGTATAATTGTGTGTCATCTGCATAACAATGAAAATGTATACAGTGCTTTCTAATAATGTTGCCTAACGGAAGGATATATAAACTAAAAAGAGTAGGGCCTAGCACAGATCCCTATGGAACTCCATGACTAAGCTTTGAGCTGAAAGAAAACTCATCATTTACATGAACAAACTGGAACCTATCAGATAAATAAGATCTAAACCACTGCAACGAAGTTCCATTAAGTCCAACATAGTGTTCTAATCTATCAAGTAGAATATTATGATCAATAGTATCAAAAGCTGCACTAAAATCTAAAAGGACAAGTACAGAAACTAGTCCATTATCAGATGCAATGAGGAGGTCGTTAGTGACCTTCGCTAAGGCTGTTTCAGTACTATGATGGATTCTAAACCCAGATTGAAACTCTTCAAGTAAACCATTTCCCTGCAGGTGGTCAAATAATTGCGTAGCAACAACTCTTTCTAAGATTTTTGAAATGAAAGGGAGATTAGAGATTGGTCTATAGTTAGCTAAAGCTCCTGGATCTAGCGTTGGCTTTTTGAGTAAGGGTTTAATTACAGCTGTTTTAAAAGCCTGCGGTACATGGCCTAAAGTTAATGAAGAATTGATTATATGAAGAATAAAGCTACCAATAAGTGGGAAGACTTCTTTAAATAACCTGGTAGGAATAGGGTCTAAAAGACAAGTTGAAGGTTTGGATGAGGAAACTATTTTGTCTAACTCACAAAGGTCGATTGGAGTAAACTCATCAAGACAGACATCAATAGAAGGAGTTGTAGTAGTTACAGTATTTAAGTTAACTGTGGGAAGAATCTGATTGATTTTATCTCTGATGGATGAAATTTTATTATTGAAAAAGTTCATAAAATCCTGACTAGTAAGCTCTAAGGGGATGCTAGGATTGACAGAGTCCTGACTCTTTGTCAACCTGGCTACAGTACTGAAAAGAAACCTGGGATTATTCTTGTTCTCTTCTATTAATGCAGAGTAATAACTCGTTCTAGCTTTTCTAAGAGATTTTTTATAAATTAAAAGATGATTTCTCCAAGCTAAATAGATTTCATCTAAATTAGTAGAGCGCCATTTTCTTTCTAATTGACGAGTCTTCTGTTTTAAGCTACGCGTTTCTGTGTTGAACCAAGGAGTTAAAAATCTCTGATTAGACTTTTTCTTTTTTAAGGGGGCCACCAAGTCTAGAGCCTGATGCAGAGAAGCTGAAACACTATCCACCATGTTATCAATTACAGAAGGAGCAAGCTGTCTATAGCTTATTTCCGTTGTGTTGACACATGGCATAGAGGAAACAATCTGCATAAATTTGGAAACAGCATCATCTGAGAGGCATCTACTGTGATAATATTTTTCTTTAGGAGCCAAATAGTCAGAAATAGTAAAATCAAAGGTTAACAGACAATGGTCTGACAGTACAGGGTTATGAGGAGACACTACAAGATTTTCTATTTCTATGCCATATGTCAGAACAAGGTCCAATGTATGGTGGAGGTAATGAGTAGAATTTCCTACTTTCTGAGAAAACCCAATCGAGTCTAATATTGAATTAAAAGCCACATTAAGGCAGTCACTATCTACATCCACATGTATATTAAAGTCCCTTACTATAATAATTCTATCAGATTTCAGCACTAAATCAGCTAAGAAATCAGCAAATTCGGATAAAAATTCTGAATAGGTTGATGGGGGACGATAAACTATGGCAAATAAAATTGGGTTTAACCTGAAATTGCTAAAGTGCCCAACACTGAGGACCAGGCCCTCAAAGGAATTATAACATGTTTTTTGCTTTACATTAACTAGTAATTTGGAATGGTAAATTGTTGCTACTCCTCCTCCACGACCAGAACTTCTGGGATTTTGACAGTTTAAATAACCAGAGGGAGTTGATTCATTTAAACCAACATAATCCTCTTGTCCTAACCAAGTCTCTGTAAGGGAAATTAAATCAATCTGATGATCAATTAACAGATCATGGACTAACAGAGACTTGGGAGTTAGAGACCTAATATTTGATAAACCACATTTAATTTTTAAATTATGAGGAGGAACAGAGGCCAAATCATTCAATTTAGAGGGTTTATGTTTAATATGAGTTTTACCAATATTTTGCTTTATCACTTTGGGATGCTTATACATTATATTTTTATTTACTTTGGAGGGAGCAGACAACGATTCTCTGATGGGGAAGACAGGGGCTAAGCTGAGGGGTGGCGGATGAAGAGGAGCTGCAGAGAGGCGTGTAAGACTGCGACTCTGCTTCCTGGTCCCAACTCTGAGTAGTCACGGTTTTGGAAATTTGGATAAAAAAGATGCCAGATTGTTAGATAAATGAGAAGCACCATCCAAAGTGGGATGAATGCTGTCTCGTCTCGTAAGACCAGGTTTTCCCCAAAAAGAGCTCCAATTGTCAATGTAGCCCACGTCATTTTTAGGACACCACACAGACAGCCAGCGGTTCAAGGATGACGAGCGACTAAACATGTCATCACTGGTCAGATTGGGGAGGGGCCCAGAGAATACTACAGTGGCAGACATCGTTTTGGCAAAGTCACACACCGATTCTATATTAAGTTTCGTGGCTTCCGACTGCCGGAAACGGATGTCATTAATGCCAGCGTGAATAACAATTGTGGAGTATTTACAGTTACTTTTAGCCAGCATTTTCAAATTTGACTCGATGTCGCCTGCTCTGGCCCCAGGAATGCATTTGACTATGACCGCTGGAGTCTCTAGGTTCACGTTTCTGACTACAGAGTTGCCAATGATCAGAGTTTTTTCCTCAGCGGGTGTGTCGCTGAGCGGGGAAAAACGATTAGAAACGTGAACAGGTTGGTGGTGAACCGGGGCTTTGCGACTAGGCTTCCTTCTCACCGTCACCCACCCAGTCTCCTCGCTGCTGAGGAGAGCCGGGGAACCGCTGACAGTGGGACCTAAGCTAGCTAGCTCCGCTGCAGCTAATGGGCGTCCGTCAAGATTAACTGGCGCAGACGGTGTTTCAATGCAGCGGAGCCGGGATTCCAAATCAGACAGCCTCGCCTCGAGCGCCTCAAAAAGACAACATTTATTACATTTACCGTTATCACTAAAAGAGGCAGAGGTGTAGCTAAACATCTGACAGAGAGCGCACACCAGAGGAGGAGAGGAAAGAGAGGTAGTAGCCATAGCTAGTGGCTGGAGAGCTGGAGAGCAAACCACACAGGCAGACAGCAAAACAGGAAGTGACGATACGTTACCACAAGGAAGTGACGATCTCCGACGATCTCACACAGTAGGGTGACAGATCCCTGTTCTGTTTGCCTAGCTGCCTGACAGGACAAAAAAAAAAAATATATATATATATATATATATATATATATATATATATATATATATATACTGTATATATATATATATATATATACTGTATATATATATATATATATATATAATTATTAAAATTATATTCAAAGAAATAAATTAACTTAAATGACCAAATATGCAGTTATTTCTGTTATAATATTTCTATGTATTTATAGTTTTTTAGAAATCTCCTCATCAACCCAACAGCAGGAAAAACCTCCCTTATTTTGAAATCCAAATCTTGACACGTTTAGTTTGTCTGAAGGCTGCTGACGGATTAAAGTCATTGACTTCGTGAATTTCGGTCATCTTAACTTGCCAGGTACATAATAATGAACATAAACTATTAGTTAATATTGTAGTCGCTGATGAAGTAAATCCTCAGCAATTCATCAGTCACTCTTGCCTTTCCCTGCAATGAAACCTAACCAGACCTGTTAGCTAAGCGACTCCTCATTGTTGTTCTGGTTACCAGCGGGTTAAAACCACCATAAATGTCTCCACTCTCTTGTACCTTTTTCTGCATTTAAAGTACTTTAATAAGCTCATGTTTCTCTCGGACAGCAACGCTACAGAGACACGCTTTATCTGCAGAAACTGTCATGCAGGCGCTGGGTGGGCGAGGCGCTTCCGCGCAGATGACAGTCACACACGTAGTTCATGTGCACGCTTGCAGAGCGTTTCTTTCATATTTGATTTTTCTTAAATTAATATATTTTAGGCGCGGCTGCAAACTTCCTTAGCGCGGCTGGCCACCACACAGAAATGTTACCAGAGGAAACCCTGTAGTTGCTAGCTAACTTCCACAGAAGAAAACACAACATCCAGGCGAGGCTTTGGAGGAGGCTGTAACAATTATCCAGGTGAGAGCTCCGACAGATAACACTGTAAACTTAAACATGACAGCACTTTGGGGATATCCATGGCTGTAATCCAGCTTGTCTGCATGGCACGCACAGTGTCAGTGGCCACAACGGCCTTGGTACAGAGAGTGGCTAAGCTAAAAAGTACTGTTTGCGTTTTCTGGTGTTAACCGCGATCACAAAATTTGTCGCCGTTAACGGGGGCAATGCGTTAATGGGCAATTAACGCGATAACACCAACACCACTAATAATAAATAATACAAATAACAAAATGTAGTCATTAACATCTAAAATACCAAAATACATACATAAAAAAATATATAACAGCAGTCATTAAGAGCAAGAATTATGTGTCCCTGGTCTATCTATTTAAGTTTAGAAGTTTTACTGATGAGATAAATGAGTTCTCATATCTGTTGAACCTGCACTTGGGGACTCTGTATCTCCTCCCTGAGGGCAGCAGCTCATATTCATTGTTAAGTCTATGGCTCATGTCACTGATTATTTTTTGGGCTTGTTTACAGGCTGCCTGTTCGTATATGGTCTGCATGGATACATACTCTTTACCTCCAATGATTTTCCATGCATTATGAATTAAACGCAGCACTCTGTTCTGTAATTTCACAGAGAGGTTGCCAAACCAATCTGTGATGCTGTATCTAATACAGCTCTCCAAAGTAAGCACTACTCCTCCTAGGCAATTGATCCAATGCTCACTACACTCACACACAATGATCCTTGGTTGGGTCTGCATGCAGGCTGTATTCAAGGTCGAAGTCAGGGTCAATAAACAGGAGATCTGGTATCATATAATTTCAGAAAAATTGCTACACCCCCTAGCTAAATGTCTTGGTGCTCAGCAAAGTCACAACAATCTTCAGAATGGTTTGCATTAGGATTGTGCTCAAAGTTAAGCGCAGGGTCAGAACCCAGGAGATCTGAGTTATACTATAATATATACTTCCATCCATCCATCCATCCATCCATCCATCCATCCATCCATCCATCCATCTTCTTCTGCTTAATCCTTTTCAGGTTGCCGCGAGGCTGGAGCCTAACCCAGCATCTTTTGGGCGAGAGGCAGGGTACACCCTGGACAGATCGCCAGTCCATCACAGGGCCAACATAGAGAGACAGACAACCATTCACTCTCACAGTCATACCTAAGGACAATTTTTAGAATCCCCAGTTGATGCCAATTAACCTAACTTGCATGTGTTTTGGGGATGTGGGAGGAAACCGGAGAAATCCCGGAGTAAACCCATGCAGACACGGGGAGAACATGCAAACTCCACACAGATCACTGTTGGTCAGGGGCTGGGATCGAACCCAGATTCCCCCGGCCAAGGGTGAGTTTTGAAAAACAGTATTAGTAAGTTCCTAAAATTAGCTATTATTATAAAAATATTGAATAATTTAAAAAATGAAATAGAAACAGAAACACTCTATATGGTCAATAAAGCCTTATAAGTTTGCATAAATAATGACATGATGAGACATTGGGTGGCAATTATAAGTTACATAAATTAGATCCTCACTTTTTCCGAACCCAAAACATGTCCCTACTCATTCCCACCTAAAAATGTGTATTTAATGCCTAGAGGACACTAATCAAACTGGAAGTAACTTGTGAATGAGGAAATGAAAGTGAACACAGACACCACAGCAGTGACAAAAAAGTAAGGTGCATGTTTATGTACAGGTTCACATACCTTATGTGAACATGTAGCTACAGCATGAAAGTCCCATCAAGCTCCCACATACTGTATACAAGGATTTAAATGACTTTCATACTGAATTGCCGTGAAAAGCAGTGACATGATTATCATCGAGATGGTATGTGATCATACAAGGGTGGCTCATTAAACACTTCCTCTGACCGACTTATGGTTATTGTAGGAGGCTAAAATAGCACATGTATAATAACACATCTCTATAGGTCATGTGGTAATTTGCAGCTCTGAACTCCTAAGAGTTTCTCTTTTACAGGTGCTAAGGTAGAGTAAGGTATGATAATGGAACCTGTTGAATGCAAAGTTGTCCTCAGCTTCCTGTACTTGAGAGGCCGCGCACCACGGGAGATGTTCGACAAGATGAAAAAGACTTATGGGGAGGATGCCCCATTGTGTGATGTAGTGAAGCATTGACATCAACAGTTCACGTGTGGTCAAACATTGATGGAAATGGAACCCATTGCTGGGTGACCACAGTGTGCCATTGATGAAGACACTGTCCGGCAAGTATGAGGCCACAATTTTGAAGAATCACTGCAAAACCATTCGCCAACTAGCCCAAGATGTCAAGATCACTGTGGGGTCTATGGGAAAAAAAAATCCTTGACCATTTGCATATGCAGAAGTTGTCCATATTCCATAGTTGCTCACATTTTTCCAGAAGCAGGAATGAGTCACATGATCCCAGGCTCTTTTGGCCATGTACCAAGAAAACCAGGAGGACTTTTGCAGACTAATCACTCAGAACAAAACATGGGTCCATCACTATGATCCAGAGAATAAAGCCCACTCAAAGCAATGGAAGCATTATGACTCACCACCTTAGAAGACACATGTCCATCCTTTGGTGGGCAAAGTCAAGCTCACGGTCTTTTGGGACCAGCCTGAGTACTGATAATGGATTTCCTGGCAAAGGGTACGACTCTTACCAAGATTTACTATGCTTCACTGCTGCAGACATTGTAGAAGGACATCAAAACCAAAAGGCATATAGTAGTATGCTGATCAAAGGTGTCCGCCTCCTGCAAGGCAATGTTGGGGTTTACAGCTGGCATGTTGTGGTCGTCCGGCTATGAAATACTTCCTCACCGCCTTATAGCGGATTTATGTGTTTACAGGTATTTTAATGTTGGTACAAGTATTAATGTAAATATGAATGTGAGTAGGAATGAAGATTTATTTTCATTACACTCAGATTCTCGTAGGGCACCAGTCCAGATAATGAACAATTTTATTAACAATTCTTTATTTGTACCAATTATGAATCAGTCTCAAAGAAAAAAAAAACAAAAACAAACTTGTGAGTTCTTGTTGGCTGATAATCAAGAAGATGGAGATAAAATCAAACAATAACTCCCATATGTCTTTCACTGCTTTAATAAGAAATGTCAGAATATGTTAACACATTTGGATAACCTTAAAACAGAGAATTCAACATGTATCATGGGCACCACAGACTGAGTTACTTGAGAATCAAACATTTGTGGAACCAGATAAAGCACAGCTTAACTTGTCAGTATAATGGAAATTGGAAAACTATAAAATAGCATTGGTTAAGAAAAGTGGATGTAATTTTATGAAGAAAGTGATGATTAACTATTTATAAAAATGGTAGTAGTAGTAGTAGTAGATTAGTTTATTTGACAGGTAAATTGGTGTTACTCTGAAAAAGAACGTAAATTAATGAAAGGACAAAATGCATTTTGAAATTCTGATGGGGGTTTGCATGACATTAAGTTAAAAGAACTTATACCAGGAATATGCTAAAGAATTAAGTTTAAATTTCAGCAAGCTGGGAGAGCTCTTCTCTTATGCACTGAAGAAGGAATTATTTTATTGTACAAAGTCCCATAAGAAATTCAAAATGAGAAAAAAAAAATCCCAAATCCATTTCTTCTGATGTTGGTGGTTTAAATGAGTTGTTTTTCCTTAGAAAAAAAATCAAACAAAATCTTCTTGTACAGTAATTGAAAGAAAAGATTAAAATAAGGGAAAGTGAAATTTAAAGAAAAGAAACAGGATTTTCACAGAGCCTGGAAGACTCTGGGCCTTCTTAAAAGAGCAGAGATGTCTGCTCCTTAGAGCTTGACCAACACCCCAAAAACTGAACAAAGGAAAGGGTTTTTTTGGGGGGTGTGGCAGAATCTCACTGAATTTCGTGGAACTTGAGCTGGCCCAATTACATTGCTTCTTTTTCCAGCAGAAGTCATAAACTCGACCTAAAAAGGGAAATGCAAGGGAGCCTGGAGCTCTAGTGGTCAGTTAAAGTCTCTGAGGTGGGGTCCCCCACAGAGCAGAGATAGAGACATTTGATATCCTAAAGTATGTGTGCTGAATAAAGCATAAATTCCTTCAACTTTAGTGACTAAGATATTCTACTCAATAATAAGGGAACATACAATGTCTCTACATTGTAACTGTAATTAATTTGCGATAGGAAGCATGCAAAAATTAATTTCTTCCTGAAAATAAAGCAACACATATCAAATCATATCAATAAAAGCATTTGAAACCACACTGTCTGTCCCAAGAGTTCAACCATGTTTTCCATAGCGGATACTGTCTTGATAGAAAGAATACACATTAATTTATTTGTCCATAATGCATAAAATCCACTGTAAAGAGAAAAATTAAATAGTCCTCATTCATCCATCAGATGGCACTGTGAAACTGTTTGCTTGTTTACTGAGAATCTTGACTCCCAACTCTTGATTACATCAACCATAAATCTGTCAATTTGAAACATTCCTTTGCCGAAGAGCAGAAAAGGGGAATGACTAAGTCCTGGAGAAGGGATTAACTTACACTTTGTGGCCCATGGATAGTGTTACAGCTCTGGTCCTTGGATGATAGAAGCCGTTCATGACCAGACTTAGCAGTTGAAACAATTTTCCTTCAGCAAACAATGATTTCATAGATTGGAACTCAAGGTCATGCTACAGCCCTTACTGTCCCAACCTCACAACTTCTGACTTCAATCTCTTTCTAACCATAGAGCAATTTTTGAAGGCCACATACTTCCAAGACAAGGCAGCAATTTGTAAAGATGGGACAAAATAAAACTGAGAGTTTGGACATTGTTTGTGGTGTCCCCCAAGGGTCAGTGTTGTGACCTAAACTTTTCATTTTATATATTAATGATATTTGTAATGTTTCTGAACTGCTGAAGGTTGTCTAAAAGTTTGAAATTCTTTGATCTGATGGAATTTTTTTTTTTCCGGTTCCGGTTCCACCGGACCGGCGGTGCCACATGAGTTGGCTGCCCGTTGCAACAGCCTTTTTTTTAATCTTCCTTCTTCTTTCTACACCTTTCACTCTATATATATATCACGGACACACAGATCGCCCCAGGGGTCTCCCGAGTCGGCGGACGGAGCCACTGTTTACAGCGGGAGACGTTACAGCAGGGAGGAGCTGGTGCTAGCTAGCACTCGGCCGCCGCCCAGTGCTAACGGGGAAACTCGACATACCGGGAGCCGTAGCGAAAACGACGCAGGTGCCGGGCTGGAGTTTAGGCGGCGTGCAAGAAATATAAGACAGAATAATAAAGAGCGATGGCAAGAACCAAGCAGACCGCCCGTAAAATCTACTGGAGGAAAAAGCCCCCCAGGAAGCAGCTAGCCACCAAGGCTGCTCGGAAAAGCGCTCCGGCCACTGGCGGAGTGAAGAAGCCTCACCGTTGCAGGCCCGTGGCTCTGAGAGAGATCCGTCGCTACCAGAAATCCACGGAGCTGCTCATCCGTAAGCTGCCCATCCAGCGCCTGGTGAGGAAGATCGCTCAGGACTTCAAGACCGACCTATGCTTCCAGAGCTTCGCTGTCATGGCTCTGCAGGAGGTCTGCGAGGCCTGCCTGGTGGGTCTCTTCTTCGATAAGAGGGTCACCATCATGCCCAAAGACTTCCAGCTGGCCCGCCGCATCCGCGGAGAGAGAGCTTAGACTTTCTGCTGCACATTCACCAACCATAATGCTCTGCACTGTGTGTCTATATATATATATATATATATATATATATATATATATATATATATATATATATATATATATATATATATATATATATATATATATATTTATTTATTTATTTATTTATAGTAATATGTACATATGTTTACTAGATGTTCTTGTTTTTTCTTGCCTTCTGATTGTTGCTCTGAGTGTTGCTATCCCTTGACATAACGCACGGCTCAGGAGACGCACACACACAGGCTTAGAGTAGTTCAAAGAGTTTATTAACAGCAGGAGTGAATGAGTGCGTGTCTGCGGGATGTAAATGTGTTGGTGATGGTGTCTGCTCCAGGCACAGAGGTAGGTGACCGTACAGCCGAGCAACCCTATGGAGAGAGCACAGGGAGAGGGTGACGGGCATACACCAACACAGGAGGGATTTATGGCGAGAGAAGGACTTACTTGGTGGGTCAGGACAGCTGGCACAACAAGGGGGCGAAGCCCGGAAGACAGCCACCTGGAGAGCTCCGTACAGCAGCGAGGATTGGGCGATGGAGAGGAGTTGTCCGCCGCTGGGGAATCCACCTGTGCACAGGGGAGAAGACTGAAGAAAAGAGGTAAGCGATCTTCTTACCAAAATGGTGACGCTGAAGGGAAGTATGCTCACAACGGTGAGGGACGAAGTCTGACGGCTTCAGGCCGAGCCTCCGGGCGAGACGGCCTTTATCCCTCGCCGCTGATGATTGTCAGGTGCGTGAGCAGGTGGCGCCGCTGATGAATGGCGCAGCGTGACAGTACTCCCCCCTCTAGCAGCGCCTCCTGGCGATGGCTTATCCGGGTGCACTCGGTGGAAGTCCGCGATGAGCGATGGGTCCAACACAAACGACGGGGGCACCCATTGTCGATGCTCGGGCCCATAGCCCTCCCAGTCCACCAGGTATTGCAACCCACGACCTCGGCGCCGGGAGTCCAGGATGGAGGAGACGGACCAGGCCGGATGGCCACCAATCATCCGGGGCGCGGGTTGCGCTGCAGGAGGAGGGCAAAGGGGGTCAGTGACTGCCAGTTTCACCTTCGACACATGGAAAGTGGAATGGATGCGGAGGGAGGGGGGAATAGCCACGCGCACAGCCACCGGGTTGATGATCCGGGTGATGGGAAAGGGACCCATGAATCGCTGTGCCAGCTTCCTCCTCTCGCCTTTTAATGTGACGTCCTGGGTAGACACATACACGAGTTGCCCAACTCTGTACGCCGGGGCAGGTCTTCTGTGCCGGTCCGCCACGGTCCTGTTGCGCTCCGCTGTGCGTAAAAGCGCATGACGCGCGGCAGCCCAGGTGGAGCGGAACTGCCTAAGGTGCGCCCTAACAGAGGGGACAGTTACCTCGCTCTCCTGCGCTGGAAACAGCGGGGGGTCGTAACCCAGGGACGCCTTGAAGGGGGACATCCCCGTTGCAGAAGAGCGGGCGGTGTTGTGGGCATACTCCACCCAGGCGAGATGGTTGCTCCAGGACATCGGCTTGGATCTAGTAACACAGCGGAGCGCAGCCTCCAGCTCCTGATTGGTCCTCTCACACTGCCCGTTAGACTGGGGGTGATGGCCGGAGGAGAGGCTCACCTTGGCTCCGATGGCGTTACAAAAGGATCTCCAAACCTCGGATGAAAATTGGGGACCCCGGTCCGAGACCACGTCCACCGGAATCCCGTGCAGCCTGACCACGTGTTGGACGAGGAGGCCCGCCGTCTCCAGGGCAGTAGGGAGACCTCGCAGGGGGATGAAGTGCGCCGCCTTGGAGAAACGGTCCACGATGGTCAGGACGGTGTCAAATGAGTTGGAAACGGGGAGTCCGGTGACGAAGTCCAGTGCGATGTGCGACCAGGGCCTGCCGGGGACGGGCAGAGGCTGGAGCAGACCCGCTGGGGGGGCATTTCCCGACTTGCTGGTGGCACAGATTGGGCAAGCCCGGGCGTAGTGGGCTGCATCCCTCCGCAGGCCTGGCCACCAAAAGGACCGTTGGAGGAGGCTGATCATCCGAGAGGTGCCGGGATGACAGGTGAGCCGGGAGGTGTGGAGCCAGTGGATGACCTCTCCTCGGACCGCAGATGGGACGAACAGTCTTCCCTCCGGTCCGCCGCCAGGATCAGGTTCCACCTCCTGCGCCTTCCGGATCTTGTCTTCAATGTCCCAAGAGATGGCACCGAGGACGCACGACCTGGGCAGGATAGTGTGGGGCATCTCCTCAGCCTCCACGGGGGTGAACTGCCTAGAGAGGGCGTCAGGCAGGCCGTTTTTGGAGCCCGGCCTGAAGGTGATTGAGAAGCGGAACCTGGCGAAGAACAAAGACCAGCGCGCCTGGCGGGCATTCAGGCGCTTGGCAGATCGTAAGTATTCTAAGTTCTTGTGGTCCGTCAGGACCACAAACGGCAGGTCCGCCCCCTCTAGCCAGTGGCGCCACTCCTGTAAGGCGAGTTTAATGGCCAGGAGCTCTCTGTCCCCCACATCGTAGTTCCTCTCCGCCGGGGACAGGCGCCGGGAGAAGAAGGCGCACGGCCGTTTGGCGCCATCGTCAGGTGACCGCTGGGATAACACTGCTCCCACTACCGTGTCTGATGCGTCCACCTCCACAATGCACTGCAGCGCGGGGTCGACCTGGCGAAGGACCCGGGAGGAGGAGAACTCCGCCTTCAGCGCCCTAAAGGCAGCAGCGACCTCTTCAGTCCACCGGAACGGGACCTTCGGGGACGTGAGGCGGGTCAGCGGTCCGACGATCGAGCTGAAATTTGGGACAAAGCGGCAGTAAAAATTGGTGAAGCCAACAAACTGTTGCACCTGCTTCCGGGATGCGGGAGTAGGCCACTCCACCACCGCCTTCACCTTCTCTGGGTCTGGGAGCACCTGGTCTTGAGCGATGATGAATCCCAGGAAGGATGTGGTCCTAGCGTAAAATTCGCATTTCTCAGCCTTCACGTACAGACGATTCTCCAGCAGTCTTTGGAGGACCCGCCTCACATGGACCTGGTGCTCGTCCCTGGACCTGGAGAAGATAAGGATGTCATCCAGGTAGACGAACACAAAAAGGCCGATGAAATCCCGGAGGACGTCATTAATGAGGCGCTGAAAGACGGCAGGAGCGTTGGTCAGCCCGAACGGCATGACGAGATACTCAAAGTGGCCGTTCGGGGTACGGAAGGCTGTCTTCCATTCATCTCCCTCCCGGATCCGGACGAGGTGGTAAGCGCTGCGTAAATCCAGCTTGGTAAACCAGGTCGCCCCCTGGAGGGAGTGAAAGGCAGTGTCCATGAGGGGCAGGGTGTAACGGTCCCTCTCAGTGATGTCATTTAGCGCTCGGTAGTCTATGCAGGGGCGGAGGGATCCGTCCTTTTTCCCGACAAAGAAAAACCCTGCCCCCACGGGTGACGACGATGGGCGAATAATCCCAGCGCTCAGTGATTCCTTCAGGTATGTATTCATGGTCTCCTTCTCCGGCGCCGACAGGCTGTAGAGCCGACCAGATGGCAGGGGAGCCCCCTGGCGGAGGTTGATGGCACAGTCATATGGTCGATGCGGGGGAAGAGACATAGCTTTCGATTTGCTAAATACCATACCCAGGTCGTGAAATTCTGGAGGCACCAGTGACAGGTCCGGAGGTGCTGTATCCGCCACAGGGGGAGCCACGGATGGGGAGCAGGCAGCGGACTGAAGGCAGGTGCCCATACAGAAGGTACTCCATGCCGATACCCCAGCGGACCTCCAGTCCAGGACAGGGTTGTGGAGGCGTAGCCAGGGATACCCCAGGATGACGGGCGACACAGAGTTGGGCAGGACGTAAAATACCATCTCCTCCCGGTGGTTCCCTGAGATGATGACTGGGACAGGCATGGTTTGGTGAGAAACTCTCCCAAGGGAGGCACGGGAGAGATGGACCAGGGAGATGGGGAGTTTTAATGCCTGACAGCGGATGCCCAATCGGGTTGCCAGGCCTTGTGAAATGAAGCTGCCCTCTGCGCCCGAATCCACCAGTGCGTGGGTGAGGTGCCCAGTGGGATTGTGGCAAAAACGGATGGGCAGCTTTAATTGAGTGAGAGTGTCTAACCGGTTGGGATCCGCGAGGCTCCCTACAGCGATTCGCGGACCCCGCCGACTGGCTTTCCGCGGGCAACGCTCCACAGTGTGTTGGTCACCTCCGCAATACATGCAGAGGCCCAACTCACGGCGGCGTTGTTTCTCCGCAGGGGAAAGCTTGGTCCAGCCCGTCACCATCGGCTCCGACTCCTCGGGGCACGATGCTGGCGGCGCCGCCAGGGGGCGAGCTTGGAACAGGTGCGGCGAGACTCCACGAGGGCGAGAAGAAGAAGACCTCCGCCCCGAGGAGCGCTCGCGTAACCTGTTATCCAAACTTATCGCTAAGGATGTCAGCTCCGCTAGCGTCCCAGGGATATCCCGTCCAGCCAGTTCATCCCTCAGATCACTATTGAGGCTGTAGAGGAACAGGCCACAGAGGGAGCGTTCCTCCCAGCCCAATTCCTCCGCCGCTACCCGGAAGTCGACCGAGTAGTCCGCTGCCGACCGGCCTCCCTGCTGGAGAGCGAGAAGCCGATCGACCTGGACCGTCTCGGTTTGAGAATGGTCAAAGACCTCCAGAAAGCGCCTCACGAACTGGTCATAGGTGAGGGTGGCATAACTGGGCCTCGCCATTACGGCGTAGGTCCAAGTTAACGCACGCCCCTCCAGAAGATTCCCTATGTAACCAATCCGACTGTGATCCGAGGGAAAATCTCCGGGCACACGGTGGAACACGGACTCACACTGCATAATGAACCCCCGCGCTCCGCCGAGCTTACCGCTAAAGCGGGCGGGGGTCGGAATCGGTGTGAGCCGAACCGGTGCCACTGGAGCCGGCTGGACGGCCGCTGGAACAGCAGGAGCCGCGCCACCCTGACGAGCCGGGGGGAACGGCTGTTGAGGATCTAAGCGGCCCAACCGGTTAGTTAAGTTTAATAATTGATTCAGAATAACCTGCTGTTGATAAGCAATCTGATCCACTCTAGCCTCGAGAGTGGTAAACCGGTGTGCGAGCCCGCCGTCCGCCGAGCCGCTCTGCTGAAGCCGTACTGACATAACGCACGGCTCAGGAGACGCACACACACAGGCTTAGAGTAGTTCAAAGAGTTTATTAACAGCAGGAGTGAATGAGTGCGTGTCTGCGGGATGTAAATGTGTTGGTGATGGTGTCTGCTCCAGGCACAGAGGTAGGAGACCGTACAGCCGAGCAACCCTATGGAGAGAGCACAGGGAGAGGGTGACGGGCATACACCAACACAGGAGGGATTTATGGCGAGAGAAGGACTTACTTGGTGGGTCAGGACAGCTGGCACAACAAGGGGGCGAAGCCCGGAAGACAGCCACCTGGAGAGCTCCGTACAGCAGCGAGGATTGGGCGATGGAGAGGAGATGTCCGCCGCTGGGGAATCCACCTGTGCACAGGGGAGAAGACTGAAGAAAAGAGGTAAGCGATCTTCTTACCAAAATGGTGACGCTGAAGGGAAGTATGCTCACAACGGTGAGGGACGAAGTCTGACGGCTTCAGGCCGAGCCTCCGGGCGAGACGGCCTTTATCCCTCGCCGCTGATGATTGTCAGGTGCGTGAGCAGGTGGCGCCGCTGATGAATGGTGCGGCGTGACATCCCTGTGCTGTTGCAATCCTGGAATTTCCCCATTGTGGTGACTAATAAAGGCTTATCTTATCTTATCTTATTTTAATATAAAACTGCAATAATAATGTACAAAGTAAGGAACAATTTACCGCCAGTTAACATCCAAAACATGTTTGTTGAAAGACAAAAGGGTTCTTATTTAAGGGGGGAGTTACTTTTAAAGACAGAGTGTGTACGAACAAGTAGGAGAAGCTTTTGTGTTTTGATTTGTGGGGTTAAATTATGGAATGGATTAAATATGGAATTATAACAATGTCCAAACATTTTGAGTTTTTTAAAAAAAGTGCAAAAATGAGAAATTACATAAATACATAGAGGAAAATGGTTCTGTTAATCATTAGGGTTGGTTGGGTGAAAGTCTGAGAGTCACTAGTGGATTGTATGATTAGTGGGAAGTTGTTTAATTGTTGTGTTTCATTTTTTGAATTTCTATTATAAGATTTTGTAATGCATATTGAGATTTTTTCATTGGTATATTTGCTCATTGGGTTTTCGTTTGTTGTTGTGGCAATGTGTCTGTGTGTGTATATGTATGTGTATATGTGCTAGAAGTGACAGGACAGAATAAGCTTGTTATGCTTGTTAAGCTTGTTAATAAGTATAATTCTGTTCCTTTTTGGACAGTATTTTTTCAGACTGTATTTTGTTTTATTCTTGTTTTTTGTTGTAAATAAATGCATCAATCAATCAATTTCCGAAGTTAAGTTGTGAGTTCTGAGCAACCTATAGGTTTCTACAGATGAGGTCGCCACAGCTGCATAAATTTATATCATAATTTACACATTGACATTTTTTGCACATAATTGTGTAAACCAGAATGTAAACAAAGACAGGGGATTCTCCTCTGGAGTTAAAGCTTGGAGTAGAAAGAGAGCGAGACTTTGGTCGAACATTATTGAAAAAGGAGAAAAAAAAGAGTTCAGGTTTGTTAATGACAGAGAAACTCACAGTTTCTGTAGTAACATTAAGTCGGGTCTTAATGCTATTATGACTGGGTTTAGATATTGTACAAAGTGTAAATAATACAAGCATCAGCACTAAAGATATAAAGTAGGAGGGGGCCAGTGCATAAAAAAGGCAGAGTGCGGCGGCATGCAAAAATAAGCAGCGATGCTGTGGTTTTAAGCAGGTTTTATTAATCATACCGCCGTCACGGGATCCCCTCTCCGGTGCATAGTGCGAGCAGCCCGGAGCGGGATCCCTAGGCTCTCAGAGAAGGAGAGGCAGACACTGTGTGTCTACCAGTTGCAGGATCAGAGTGAGAGAGAGAGAGAGCGTTACAGAGTTGCAGCTTAAATACTTGACCATAACAATACATCAAAGGAACATACCTCACAGTTAGTATGATCAAAGGGATAACAGAACAGGCAGGAGATATTTGCATTTGTGAGACATACATCACAATGGGCAGATTAGCTAGACCTCGCTCCAGGTGCAGGACAAAGAGGCTAACAGGCACATCTACATATTGATCTGAGTCTCTAGGTCACAGTAAGGACAGGGCGCATGAACACAATGCATCAAAGGTGACATTATCACAGCAGTGTAGCGGAAAAAACCAGGAGTAGCGAGTTGTCTGTCCTTAGTCTGTTGTGGGGTTAAAACGAACCGCCACACGCTCCCCCCCAGAGGACGCGGCAGGGGGCCGCGACCTCGATAATCCATCTGTGTGAGCGAGCTGTGGGAGAAGCTCGCTGCAGGCGGAGGGGGAGGGAGGGGAAGGGTAGTAAGTGCCGGCAGGAGCTGTGAAATCGTCCTGAGCCGCGCAAAAATTGCTTGCTGCTCCGCGACGTCGAGGGGTTGTCCCGTTGCACGTGCAGAGATCACCAGAAGAAAAATTAGTCTCTGACTCCTCTCGTGGCCATGAAGAAAAGCAGGAGCGGCTGTAAGAAAAAAAGTAAACAAAGCAGAGGGACTGTTGGCTTTGGGTGCTGAAGCAACCCTGAAGCCCCCGGGAACAGCTGACGGCTGAAATCCCTTTGTGCCGTGGCTGAGACCATTAAAAAAAATCCAGTGGCGAGCTGCGTGCTTGCTTCAGGTGAACGAGCAGCCCTGAAGGTTCTGTGAGCAGCGGCGGAGGACGATGGCGGTCTTTGGCGTGGCTGAGACTGTTAACAAATCCTTCTAGCGTGCTGCATTCGTGCCTCAGGTGAGCGAGCAGCCCTGAAGGGCAGCGGCGAAGGAGGAAGGCAGTCTGTGGAGCCGTTACTTGTCCCGTGCGTGATGCGCCGTCCTTGTAACTCCCCGATGCGTGCGCGGGGGTTCTGTGCGTGGGTGGGCCGCTGGAGTGGCGAGTCAGTGTGCAGAAACTTGGTGGAGGTCGGCGCAGACGGTGCCGATGAAAATCCAGGTTGAGCTGTCGCGTCGTTCGGTTGTGGTGCGTTGGAGCGGTGCGAGGAAGTAGACGATCTCTGTCCCTCGGGCTCATGGAGACGCGTTGGAGCGGTGCGAGGCAATAGACGATCTTTGTGCCCTGGGCTCGTGCAGCTGCGTTGGAGCGGTGAGAGGGAGGAGACGATCGTTGTCGCTCGTGCGGCCGTGGTGCGTTCGGTTCCACGTGCTGCGCTCTCCGTCGGCCCTGGAGGTTGCCGTCGTGGAGAGAGGACGAGGTGTGTGCGCTCTCTGTGAGAGCGGCCGGTCCAGCGTGGATGTGCAGATCTCAGGCGTGCAGATCTCACCGTGAAGCGTGAAGCGGTCACCAGTGTCGCGGTCCAGACCAGAAGTTGCTTTGCACAAAGCGTGTGCTTTCAAGCGGGGTCACCAGTGCGGCGGCATGCAAAAATAAGCAGCGATGCTGTGGTTTTAAGCAGGTTTTATTAATCATACCACTGTCACGGGATCCCCTCTCCGGTGCATAGTGCGAGCAGCCCGGAGCGGGATCCCTAGGCTCTCAGAGAAGGAGAGGCAGACACTGTGTGTCTACCAGTTGCAGGATCAGAGTGAGAGAGAGAGAGAGCGTTACAGAGTTGCAGCTTAAATACTTGACCATAACAATACATCAAAGGAACATACCCCACAGTTAGTATGATCAAAGGGATAACAGAACAGGCAGGAGATATTTGCATTTGTGAGACATACATCACAATGGGCAGATTAGCTAGACCTCGCTCCAGGTGCAGGACAAAGAGGCTAACAGGCACATCTACATATTGATCTGAGTCTCTAGGTCACAGTAAGGACAGGGCGCATGAACACAATGCATCAAAGGTGACATTATCACAGCAGTGTAGCGGAAAAAACCAGGAGTAGCGAGTTGTCTGTCCTTAGTCTGTTGTGGGGTTAAAACGAACCGCCACAACAGACTAAGGACAGACAACTCGCTACTCCTGGTTTTTTAAAGTAGGAGGGGGCCAGTGCATAAAAAAGGCAGAGGTGCTTTGGTGTACACCAGTTCTTCACCAAGATGACGAGCAGGCAGGGGTAAAGAAGGGACCGTCGTTTCTCAAACAAAATATTAACAAATAACATTCATAACATAACAAAAAAATATATAAATTGAGAGACCACAGCTAAGGACCGAACACTTCACCATATACACAAATGACATTTTCCATGCTTCAGCATTCCACAAGTCCCTTCTTCTCTCGCTTTGTATTTTTGTTCCTCTTTTGGTTTGCATTTGAAATTAAAGACAAATGAACTTTGGTTTCTAGCATAAGGTGTGAATCCTTAAACGCGAGGATATTCACATCTATGTTGGGTGTTAACAGTGTAGTTTAAAGGATTAAAACAAGAGGAGGGACAAGCAGACAGGGTTGGCTCGCCAGCTTCCCGAGTCCATTATGTGCTACATGTTGAGCAGGCCGTGCCTCTCTTTTGGACCACGCGAAGAGCTGCACTCCAGTTCATTTTGGAGTGGAGTTCAAATCAATGAAGTGTGAGAAGTGTGTTACCCTTGGTGGTACCTACAGTATGTATGGAAAGACTAATAACTGTTCCAAGTTTTGTTCCTTAGTCCATGCACATGAGTCAGGGAAAATCTTTCATAAACATCCTATCAGAGGTTAGGAATATACAATGTATTTATGCATACTAGTTGGAGAACTTGAATTAAGGACAGCATGAAAACTTGAATTGGTTAAGAGGGACAGCACTGTTAGATTTTTAGGTCAGCAGAGGATATAAATGTAAGTATGTAAAGGTCTTCCAGAGATTTATGTTCAGTCCTGTCTTTGTGATTGGCTGTCATGTCCTATACATTTACCTTACTGCTCCCTCATGGCAGCACAGGAAGGGCACATCCTTCCATTTATGTTTGAGTGTCTACAAATGTTGGGAAACTGTAAAAAACTAAAACAGATGTACAGCCTCCTGTCCATGGTGTTGCGGTGATGTAGTATTACATCCACTTTCATTTATTTAAAAAAGGCATTTTTATAAGATAGCCAGCACATCAACTCAGATAAAAACGAAACCTCCCACCACTGATGGAAGTTTGCACCCCCATCCAACGAATTCCAGCTTTCATCGATGAAGACAATAACAAAACCACCAAATTGTCCCGGCATGCCAACAAAGGCTCCTTATTATCTTGTTTTTGGTAACTTGTTTACTTTAATTTTTTTTTTTTTAATCAAAGTGGCTTTTATGGCAATTGTCACTTGCTTTGTCATTTAGGTCTGTATATCTGTTCATTTATTATTCATACATGTAAAAAAAAAAAAGATGAAAGCAAATGTTACATTTGGTGTTACAGTTTTATCTCCATTTTCAGCTAAGCTGACTAGGTTTCTGTAGGTCATTGCTGGATGAAGCCAGCAGGACAACATCATCTGCAAACAACAGAGATGAGATCGTGTGGTCACCAAGCATGACACCCTCCATTCCCTGGCTGCGCCTAGAAATCCTGTCCATAAAAATTATGAACAGGAACGGTGAGAAAGGGCAGCCCTGGCGGAGTCCAACTCTCACTGGGAATGAGTCCGACCGAGTGTTGGCAATACAAACCAAACTCTCACAACAGTCGTATAGAGACCGAATAGCTCGTAACAACAAGCCCAGTACCCCATACTCCCGACCCCCCCCACACACACACACACACATACACAAAAAAAACAAAAACACAAGGGACGCAGTCGAATGCCTTCTCCAAGTCCACAAAACACATGTAAACTGGTTGGGCAAACTCTCACGAACCCTTGAGGATTCTCGAGAGGGTAAAGAGCTGGTCTGATGTGCCACGGCCAGGACGAAAACCACATTGCTCCTCCTGAATCTGAGGTTTGACCAACAGCCGGACTCTCCTCTCCAGGACCTTGGCATACACCTTCCCAGGGAGGCTGAGGAGTGTGATCCCTCTAAAGTTGGAGCACACCCTCCGGTCCCCTTGTTTGAAGAGAGGAACCATCACCCCAGTTTGCCATGCCAAAGGTACTGTCCCCGACCTCCAAACAATGTTGCAGAGGTGTGTCAACCATGACAGCTCTACAACATCCAGGGCCTTGAGGTACTCAGGGCAAATGTTGTCCACCCCCGGGGCCCGGCCACCAAAGAAATTTTTAACCACCTTGGCGACCTCACCCCCTGTGATAGGCGAGTCGTCTCCCTCATCCACAAGCCCTGCTTTCTCTGTGGAAGACGTGTCAGTGGGATTGAGGAGATCCTCGAAGTATTCCTTCCACCTCCCAACAATATCCCCAGTTGAAGTCAGCAGTGCCCCATCCACACCATACACAGTGTGGACAGGGAGCTGCTTCGCCTTCCTGAGCCACCGGACAGTTTGCCAGAATCTCTACGAGGCCGACCAAAAGTCTTGTTCCATGGCCTCACCAAACTCCTCCCATACTGAAGTTTTTGCTTCAACAACCACCCCAGCTGCACAACGCTTGGGCTGCCGGAACACCTCATCTGCTTGGGAAGTCCCACAAGCCAACCAAGCTTGACAGGACTCCTTCAGCTTAGTGGCCCCCCTCACAACTGATGTCCACCACTTGGTTCGGGGGTTGCCACCATGAGATGCTCTGATGACCTTGCGGCCGCAGCTCTGGGCAGCCGTTAAAACAATGGGGGTGGAGAACATGGCCCATTCAGACTCCATGTCTCCAGATGCCCTCGGAATGAGACTAAAGTTCTTCCGGAGATGGGAGTTGAAGACCCCCAGGACAGGGGCCTCAGCCAAACATTCCAAGCACACCCTCACTATACGTTTGGGTCTACCAGGTCTGAATGGCACCATCCCCTGCCATCGGATCCAACTCACCACCAGGTGGTGATCAGTTGACAGCTCTGCACCTCTCTTTACCCAAGTGGCCTAGACATACGGTCGCAGGTCTGATGACACAATAACAAAATCGATCATCGTCCTGCAACCTAGGGTGTCCTGGTGCAAGGTGCACATATGGACACCCTTATGCTTGAACATGGTGTTCGTTATGGACAAACTGTGGTTAGCACAGAAGTCCAATAACTGAACACCACTCGGGTTCAGATTGGGCAGTCCATTCCTCCCAATCACCCCTCTCCAGGGTTCACTGTCGTTGCCCACGTGCACATTGAAGTCCCCCAGTAGGACAATGGAGTCTCCAAGAGAAGCACTCTCCAGCAACCCAGTCAGAGACTCCAAAAAGGGTGGGTACTATGAACCATCATTTGGTGCATAGGCACAAATGATGGTCAGGCCCGTTTCCCAACCTGAAGGCGCAGGGAAACAACCCTTTCTTCCACCAGCGAAAACTCCAATATAGAGGCAGCAAGGTGGGGGGACACAAGAATACCGACCCCTGCTCGTCACCTCTTGCCCAAGGCCACCAGAGAGGTGACATTCCATGTCCCAAAAGCCAGTTTAGGAAGCTTGGGATCAGACCGCCAAGGTCTCCGCCTTTGACCGCCACCTGTTCCACATAGCAATGGACCCCCATAGTCCCTTCTGCAGGTGGTAAGCCCACTGGAAGGCGGACCCATGTAACTCCTTCGGACTGAGCCCGACCAGGTCCCATGGGTGGAAACCCGGCCACCAGACACTAGCCATCGAGCCCCTCCCCCAAGCCTGGCTCCAGGGTGGGGCCCTGGTAACCCCATACAGAGCGGGGTACACTGAATCCTTTTTCTAGCATTCATCATGAGAGTCTGTTGGATCATTCTTAGCCCTTCACCCAGGACCAGTTTGTCTTGGGTGACCCTACCAGAGGCAGTTTGCCCCGGACAACATAGCTCCTGGGATCACTGGGGCAGGCAAAACCCCCACCATGATAAGATGACGATCCATGAGCGGTTTGCTGCTGAGTGTGAAGTGGCTGGGATGAGAATCAGTACCTCCAAGTCCGAGTCCATGGTCCTCCGCTAGAAAAAGGTGGATTGTCCTCTTCAGGTTGGGGACAAGCTCCTGCCCCAAGTGGAACAGTTTAAGTATCTTGGGGTCTTATTCATGAGTGAGGGGAGAATGGAGCAAGAGATTGACAGATGGATCGGAGCAGCATCTGCAGTGATGCGGACATTGTACCAGTCTGTTGTGGCGAAGAGGGAGCGATTTACCAGTCAGTCTACGTTCCTACCCTCACCTATGGTCATGAGCTTTGGATCATGACCAAAAGAACAAGATCGTGGATACAAGCGGCTGAAATGAGCTTTTTATTCCATCTAGCTACAATGCTCTGCACTGGGTGTGTTTATATTTATATATCTATATATTTATTCCATCTAGCTACAATGCTCCGCACTGTGTTTTTATATATCTACATATTATTCCATCTATGGATCACCCCCCATGGGGCTGATCCATTGCCCCATGGGGGGCAATGGATCAGCGTTCTCGTCGCACCCTCCGCCAGTACCCGGGCTTGCCTGGGGAAGCTAATGATCCTACCAGCAGACTAAATTCAAAGAGATGACGCCTCTGTGCCAAGTCAAAGAAGAATCCTAGTCACAGTCCTAAAGCCGAAAGCAAACAGCCCCAAGAGCACTTTGTGGTAGGATCTGCCCTTCGCATATTACAACTAAACGTTGAAGGCCTATCTGCAGCCAAGCGAAGCCTTATCGAAGTCCTCGCCTTCCAACATTCGATTGATGTAATCTGCCTCCAAGAGACTCATATTGGCACAGAGGAAGCTGGCCGCTTCACCATCAAAGGCTTTGACCTCCTGTGCTATGTTCTACATGCTAAACATGGACGTGCCACCTATGTGCGTTCTGACATAGTTGAAGCAAATCACCTGATAACAACACATTTCTCAGACACCATAATCATTGGTGGCTTCCATATTGTCAATGTGTACAAGCCCCCTAATGCCAACTGGGATCTGCAGGTCTTACCCACCCTACCCCACCCTGCCATCTATGTGGGGGACTTTAACAGCCATCACCCTGACTGGGGGTACCCAGCAGTGGACAGTGATGGGGAGGCACTTTCAGACTGGGCATCCAGAAATGACCTCGCTTTGATATACGACCCCAAACAAAGAGGAACCTTCCACTCTGCTAGGTGGAAGAAGGACTATTCTCCTGACCTGTGTTGGGTCAGCTCTTTGAATGGGGAGCCATATCCTACACAGATCCTCATTCTTGATGATTTTCCACACAGCCAACACCGGCCCCTGCTTGTACACATTGGCCTACAACTTCCAGTCATATACAGCCCAAGGAAGATGCGCTGGAACTTCCACAAAGCCAACTGGAAGAAATTCAGTGAAACTCTGGACCGGAGCATTGTTACCATCCCACTCCACACCATCACTGTAGATGAAGCATACAACCGCTTCTGCAGCGCAATCTTCAAGGCTGCCCATACTGCAATCCCACGAGGCTACCGACCCCTCTATGTCCCATGTTTGGACGGAGAAAGTGCTGCCCTCCTACAATCCTATCAAACATCAGGGGACCCAGAGATAGCAGACCATCTCATTGAATCGCTAAATACAGCCCGGCAAAAGAAATGGGAGGAGACAGTTGCTGACCGGAGCTTTACCCACTCTAGCAGGAAATGTTGAAGCCTCATCCGTCGCCTAGGAGCTGCACAGAAGCCCCCTAGCCAAAGCCGAGCATCCGTCACACCCAACCAAGTTGCATCCCACCTACTGACTATCGCCAAAGCACCCCAAGACAAAGACACCAGAAGAGCAGTTACAACTGAGCTAAAAAAACACCAAAAAATGCCTGTAGAGGAAACGAACCCTGAACCCTTCGAGGCTGCTGAACTGGAGAAAGTCCTACAGGGCCTGAAATGTGGAAAGGCAGCAGGATACGATAACATCTTCCCAGAATTCATGAAGAATCTTGGCCCCCGAGCCCTAACCTGGTTGACACAATTCTACACAAGGATCACACAAACGAACTCGATCCCAAAGAAATGGCGGACAGCAAAGGTCATTGCCATCCCAAAACCTGGCAAAGACCACAAACTACCAGCAAGCTACCGCCCAATCTCCCTACTCAGCGTTCCTTACAAAATCATGGAGCGCCTAATACTGCAACGCATTTCCCCAGAAATAGAGGATATTCTAAGTGTGGATCAAGCAGGTTTCCGCAAGGACCGCAGTACAGGAGAACAAGTACTGGCCCTAACCACCTTCATTGAAAATGGCTTCGAGAGCAGACTGAAGACAGGGGCTGTGTTTCTCGATCTTACAGCCGCCTATGATACGGTCTGGCACAAAGGCCTCCTCCTGAAACTTATAAAGGCGATCCCTGCTTGGGCAACAGCAATTATAAAAACCCTGCTGACCAACCGAAGGTTCAGAGTCCACCTCAGTCAGAACACAAGTGCATAGAAAATGCAGAAAAACGGACTCCCACAAGGCTCAGTTCTAGCTCCAACTCTGTTCAACCTCTACATAAACGACCTGCCTACTACAAAATCCCGCAAATTCATCTATGCAGACGACATCTGTTTGGCATTCCAAGCACCAGACTTTGAACCACTGGAACGGGTGCTCACGGAAGATCTTGCTAAACTGGACCAGTTCTGCAAAATCTGGCGCCTAAAACCAAGCCCAGCAAAAACCGTCTCCAGTGTATTTCATCTCCACAATGCAAAAGCTGCCAGAGAACTAAACATCCACCTGAGCGGACTCAAGCTTAAGCATGCCCCAAATCCAACTTATCTTGGAGTGACCCTTGATAGGACCTTATCCTTCAAGGAACATCTAAAGGGGACGGCTGCTAAGGTGAAAGTACGAAACAACCTGCTCTGCAAGCTCGCTGGTGCAAAATGGGGGGCGGCAGTCTCCACCCTGCGCACCTCAGCACTGGCCCTTTCATACTCTGTAGCAGAATATTGTGCCCCTGTCTGGTCCAGGTCATCTTACACACACCATGTAGACACCCAGCTCAACTCAACCATGAGAACTATAACTGGAACAATCCGCTCAACACCACTCCCCTGGCTCTCTGTACTGTCAAACATAGCCCCTCCACACATCCGGCGAGCAGCATTAACTCAAAGGATGCTCCAAAAAGTTAAAGATTTTCCTCACTTACCAATCCATGCAGATATCTACACCCCACCCACTGCCCGACTTTCATCCAGACGGCCGATTTGGAAAAACCCTCCCCCAGCTGACTTTACCATCCAGACAGCTTGGCAAGAGGAATGGGAAACCAAGGAGGTCCCAAACAAACAGCTGGTGATAAACCCCAACCAACAGGTCCCGGGCACCAACCTCCCAAGGAGACAGTGGTCTACACTCAATCGCTTCAGGACTGGACATGGCCCCTGCTTGGCCAGCCTTCACAGATGGGGCAGTAGCCCTAGCCCACTGTGCGCATGTGGAGAGGAGCAAACTATGGAACACATCATAGAGGCTTGCCCGCTCCAAAGACTGGAAGGAGGATTACACACCCTCCATACAGCAAACCAGGAGGCAACTGCTTGGCTTAAGGACTTTGCATTCGCTAAATAAATAAAATTCCATCTAGCTACATTGCTCCGCACTGTGTGTGTTTATATACTTGCATATTTATTCCACCTAGCTGCAATGCTCCGTACTGTGGGTGTTTATATATTTACATATTTATTCCATCTAGCTACAATGCTCTGCACTGTGTTCATATATTCATATATTTATTCCATCCAGCTACAATGCTCTGCACTGTGTGTCTGTGTGTGTGTGTGTATATATATATTTTATAGTAATATGTACGTATGTATATTAGCTGCTCTTGCTTGCTTGTTTTTTTTCTTGCCTTCTGATTGTTGCTCTGAGTGTTGCTATCCCTGTGCTGTTGCAATCCTGGAATTTCCCCGTTGTGGGACTAATAAAGGCTTATCTTATCTTATCTTATCTTATCTTACATAGGATTGCTGGACTCACCCTCAGAGATAGGGTGATTTGCTCAGTCATCCGGGAGAGGCTCAGATTATAACCGCTGCTCCTCCACATTGAAAGGAGCCAGTTGAGGTGGTATGGGCATCTGATCAGGATGCCTCCCACATGAGGTGTTTCGGGCACGTCCCACTGGGAGAAGACCCTGGGGCAGGCCCAGGACTCTCTGGAGAGACTGTCTCCCAGCTAGTCTGGGAATGCCTTGGTATCCTCTCTGAAGAGCTGGAGCAGGTGGCTGTGTAGAGGGAAGTCTGGGCTTCTCTGCTTGAACTGCTACCTCCACGACCCGGACCTCCGGAAAAGTGGTAGAAGATGGATGGATGGATGACAAGGTTTCTTGTAACACATTTTGATGAATAAAAATCTCCATTTTATGAGGATTGATTTGTATTCTCCTGCCACTCTGTTCTCTACATCTTCAAATACTTTTGTGGCCTTGTAAGTTTTCCTTTTGTGGTTACAAAAAAAAAAAAGGATAAAGGATTTGACATGCTGAGGTTCAAGCTACTGCATTTTCCCTATTGTGTAAGATGCTTGGTAGTATTCAATTTGCATACCAGGTGTACAATTCCTGATTATATGGCAAAAAGAGGTGAAACTGAGTCTTTGAGTGGCAATCACTCAAAAATGTTCCTCAACAGTGAAATGAAAGACTCCTTTTTTACAGCTTCCTTCAGTTTTCTACTGAATGTGCATAACTCAAACTTAAGATTTCCTAAGAAGCTATGCTCTGCCATGATTTTCAGGCCATTAGATATATTCAGCTGTTGAGTTAAGGTTACGATGGATTTCTTTAATGTCTTTGAAATCATGCACAATGGAGTTATTAAACTGCAACTCAATGACAAGCGATGGAGGAAAGGCTAATGTGTAGGGCCTTTATGTAAAAGGTGCTGAAGATCCTTGGTGTCACGTTCTGAGCATGGGGGGATTTCACCGGGACTCAGGTTGTCTGCCTTTTTTCATATTTGTACTGTGTTGTCATTTTGAGTTGAAACTTATTTCATATTGTTTCTCTGTATGGTTTATTTTCCCATTTACATTCGTTATAGTTTGTTTATGTCATGAATGCCCCCCCCCCCCCCCCCCCAGGGCAGAAAGACAGACCCACGTGCTGGACTGCAGTAGTGACATTTAATGAAAGAAAATACAAAACAGTACAGAGAACAAAAAATACAAACTAGGACAACTTACAAAAAAAGGCACTCCAGAGCCAGATTCGCTCTGGAGGAGATGAGGAGACAGCAGAATGAAATCCATTCAAATCAGATCAGATTAAGACTGCCCCAGTGAGAGAATAAACTGGCAGTCCTTAAATAGTGCATACATCAATGAGCAACAGGTGCGAGCAGGTGAGCGGGCAAGTGACCTAATTATCCAACTACTTACAGCTGGGATGGCTGAGGAGCAGACAGTGAGTAGCTGGTGGGAGTGTCTGGGAAGGAAGGAAGGAACTCGTGTCACAAAACCAAAAAATACACAGAAACAGACAAAAATAATCATAATGGACATTAAATACTCAGAAAATAAATTAAGAGTGTGGGCTCTGTGGAACACTGCGCTCAGACTCATGAGAGAGCCCCCCCCTTTAAGGGATGGATTCAAGACACCCCCAGGTAACACCAAAAAAGAACCCCCCCCCCCCCCAAGAAAAAGGGTACAGCAAAAAAACACCCCAGGTGGGAGGTGGGGGAAACAGGTAGGAGGGAGGAAAAAAAATATGTGCTCAGGGCCCACACCCATGCTATGCCAGGCCCCTGGGCCCCCTTAGGCCAAAGAACCAAGCTGTTCAGCTGGCTGGCCAAAGTCCCAGGCCAGACAGATGGCAAGATGGTAAAAGTCAGGTGGCCTGCCGGAAAATATGGTCCACCCAACCCAGCAGACCAATCTATCAGGCGGACGGCCAGAGTTCTTAAGCCACCTGGATAGGAGGGGTGGCCTGGGAGGTTGCTCTCCCACGGGGAGACCCAATGGCGGGAAGGAGAGCCGATGAGGGGGAACCACAATGGAGTCTGGTACAGGAAGATAAGATAAGATAAGCCTTTATTAGTCCCACAACGGGGAAATTCCAGGATTGCAACAGCACAGGGATAGCAACACTCAGAGCAACAATCAGAAGGCAAGAAAAAACAAGCAAGCAAGAGCAGCTAATATACATATGTACATATTACTATAAAATATATATATACACACACACACACACAGACACACAGTGCAGAGCATTGTAGCTAGATGGAATAAATATGTAAATATATAAACACCCACAGTATGGAGCATTGCAGCTAGGTGGAATAAATATGCAAGTATATAAACACACACAGTGCGGAGCAATGTAGCTAGATGGAATAATATGTAGATATATAAAAACACAGTGCGGAGCATTGTAGCTAGATGGAATAAATATATAGATATATAAATATAAACACACCCAGTGCAGAGCATTGTAGCTAGATGGAATAAATATGTAAATATATAAACACACACAGTGCAGAGCATTGTTGCTAGGTGGGATGAAACAGCATAACCGTCTATTTAGTTATCCTACATGGTATGATTATGTGCCCATACATATTCTCACCCTCCATAGCGACCGGTATGTTCCTAGTTGTATGCCGGAGAGGACCATTGTGTAAGTCTATTGCATCTTTTGCATTCAAAAAAAAAAAAAAAAAAAAAAAAAAAAAAAAAAAAAAGAAGGACGGGGAAGGGGGGACCACAATGATGTCTAGTAGAGAAGGGGGGAAACCATGACAGCGTCAGGCAGAGGAGGAGGAGGGGAAACCCCGACGGTGTCTGGTAGAGGAGAAAGGGGAACCACAACGGTGTCTGGCGAAGGAGGAAGGGGGACCACAACGCCCTCGGTCTGGCCAGCTGCACCCTCGATGGTCTCGGACTGGGACGAAATTGAACCCACGGTGACTCTGAGCTGGAGCATTGCAGCACCCGCGGTGGCTCCGGGCTGGAGTATAGCAGCACCCGCGGTGGCCCCAGGCTGGAGCATTGCTGCACCCACGGTGGGCCCAAACTAGACTGATGCTGCACCCACAGTGGGCCCTGGGCTGGGGCATAGCGCCCATGGCGGGCCCATACTGAAGCGCAGCACCCACGTAGGATTTATACTGGGGCGCAGCACCTACAAGGGTCCCGGACCGGAACACAGCACCCATGGAGACTCGGATTGAGGAGCATAAACCCAGACGATGGCCTCTGGCAGAGGGAGAGCTGCACCCATGGAGGTCCCCGGCTGGGACGGGGCATCTACAATGACCTCCACTGCGGGGGAAGCTGGACCCACGGAGACCTCTGGCAGTGCTGGAACATCTTCGGTGACCCTGGGAGTAAGCTCAGATGGTACAGACAAAGAGACACGGTCAGGGTCACTGGCAGTGGCGGAGCCCAGTAAGGTGAGATCAGGCGCCGCTGACGGCTGCACCCAACTCTCCTCACCAAGAGCCAGGCAAGATTTCTCCAGAACAGATAAGAGAAAAGCAAGGGAGAGCGTTTGCCTGAGCTCGAGCTTCACCGCCGTCCAGGACTCCGTCGATCCAGATGATGATGATGTCTCGGGCCTGATCTTTTGGAGGTCCAGCTCTGTTGCTAATTCTGCTGCAGCGGCCTCTGCAGCAGGCATGATGGTAAATGAAGTCTTGGCGCCCCCAAGTGAAGTGGACCATGCTGGCAGCTCATCCGGCATGGCAGCTGGGGGTCAGCTCACCGCTGGCACTGGAAGTGAGTCCTCCAGGGCCACAGGCTCCTCCCGCGTCTGGCAGCTCTATCTCGGGGTCAGCAGACACTCAGGGGCCAAAGGAGGAGACACAGAGAGGGCAGGTGAAAAATCATTGGTTACAGCAGTTGGTGAGAGCTCAGGGGACTGCACACCCTGAGCCTCATTACCGGGAATCAGGCAAGGCATATCATCATAAATTGATATAGAATGAAATGAAGCTTGCCTGTTTTCCTGGAATTCGATATTGCCTGTTATAGATGGTGTAAAGTTGCCCCTCTCCATGGCTACGGTGGACCTGGGCCCCTCAATGGATTGTGGAGGAGCCGCCTCTGTTGTCACAGAGACACACATAGCCTGGGAACAAATGGATGACCTCTCGGCAGCAGAAGAGGACGCCGAAGTAGAGCGAGGAACTGCAGCTACAGGCCCGGAGAAAGCTGAGGATCCAGCTGGAAAAGAGAGAGAGGAAGGCTGTACTGCTGAGGAGGGCTTCTGCATCAGCATTGGGGAAATGGCTGCTGGAGAGGCGGGAGGATTCCTCCAGTGGTCCGGAGCGGGACGACGGTGTCGTGGAGCTGATGTGATCGGAGAGGATTCGGACGTCTGTCAAGGAGAGCGCCTCCACAGTGGCTTCGGTCCAGCGGGAGGCGACCCCATCATCAACCCGGGAAACGCTTGCTGAAGCGCAGAGACTGTGGATTGCAGTTTCGTGTATTGCGGATATCTCCACAAGCCGGGTTGTGCCTCCACAATGCCAACTGCTCCATTTATGCTTTCCCATGCCTTCTTCGGTCCAGGAGCGGTGAGAGCCTCATCCACAAAGCTTTGGATGAAATCCTCAGCCCACTCCTCCTCCAAGGTTGGGATCTTCGCTGCCGGTCTCTCATTAATTGGCGAGGGCCGGCGGGCCGGGGACATGAGCTCCAACAGACAGGTTAGTGAAAAAACACAAAAAAGACAAAAAATTGCAGCAGCTGGGTCTATAACTGGCGGCAGTCTTCTGTCATGAATGGCCCCTATGGGGCAAAAAATCAGACCCACACGCTGGACTGCAGTAGTGACATTTAATGAAAGAAAATACAAAACAGTGCAGAGAACAAAAATACAAACTAGGACAACTTACAGAAAAAGGCACTCCAGAGCCGAAATTGCTCTGGAGGAGATGAGGAGAAACAGTAGAATGAAGTCCATTCAAATCAGATCAGATTAAGACTGCCACAGTGAGAGAATAAACTGACAGTCCTTAAATAGTGCATACATCAATGAGCAGCAGGTGCGAGCAGGTGAGTGAGCAGGTGACCTAATTATCCAACTACTCACAGCTGGGATGGCTGAGGAGCAGACAGTGAGTAGCTGGTGGGAGTGTCTGGGAAGGAACTTGTCACAAAACCAAAAAATACACAGAAACAGATAAAAACAATCATAATGGACATTAAATACTTAGAAAATAAAATAAGAGTCTGGGCTCTGTGGAACACTGTGCTCACACTCATGACAGTTGATTGTATTTTTGTGGTTGCCTGTCTCCATTTTCTTCCATATCATTATATTTGTATTCTGCTGTTCTTTTTCTCAGGGTTGACAGCTGTCAATGGCTTTCTGGGGTTTTGCTCTGCTGGGCGTGGCCCTGTCAGCTGTCAGCTCCGATGGCTCCCTCATTATTCGCAGCTGGTCCGAATTGTATCTTTGTTTTCTCCTGCCCTCTCAGATTACCCACACCTTTTGCTACTTGTTTCATTTTGTCTGTAGCTTTATTTAAGGGGCTGTGCACCATTGTCGGGCGCAGCACCCTACTCCCGTCTTACAAACGTAAGTGTCTCTTTACTTGCCTTTCTGTGTTTATCCTAGCATGCGCTCCACGACTAGTTTCCCCAGGTTTAGCCAATGACTCCTCTCGCCTTAGCAATTGCTATTTTTGGCTTATCCTTTTGTCTCTTGCTCCTACTGAATTTCGGTTTGGTCTTGTTTGTGCTTTTGTGTTTTTTCTCAATTAAATTTGCAAACTCACAGCCAGCGTTTAGTGCCTTTATTCATCTCTGACAAGGGGATTTATGACAGAAGGGTGCTGCCAGTGTGGGCACCAGCAGCTGTGAGTTTGCTCTTTTGTTTTTCCCACATTTTCTTTTTTTTTTTTTTTTTTTGTCCAGAGGTTTTGGTGAAATTGCCACCATGGACTTCTGTGTCTTTGGACTGAGTGAAGAGGAATGTGCAGTGGCGGAACTTGTGAATTTTGCCTCAAAGGCTCAAGTCACCCACACTCCCGAGATCGATTTGGGGTTTGTGGACAGCACAACCCAGTTGATTGAGACATGTCTCAATCTCTGGAGCTACCTGTGTCTGACTGCTCTTCTCACCATGGTGGTTGAGTCTCAACAGTGACTGGGTGAGCTGGTGAGGGATTCTCCCTCAGTGCAACCTGGACTGGCGAAAAAAAATGTTCCCGAGAGCGGAAGGCTCACCCACATCACCAGAAGTCTGTGTCCTCATCCTCCCGTCAGACGGCCCTCTGAGCTCCCGGAGGGACATTGTCTGACTCGGGAACAGCAGTTGATTCCATCATGCCCCAGGAATTCAGGCAAGTGCTCATTCATTTTCTCTCTCTCTCTCTGTGCTGAAACCGCTTGTCAAATTCCCAACGGTGAGACTCAGTTATTACAGTCCGCTGGGTCTTCACCATCAGCTGCTGTTACCACTTCCTCACCTCCTTCTCCTATCTCCCTGAAATGTCCACCGGTCCTGGGAAGGAGCCGCTGGACGACAGATGGGTCTGTGGATTCTGGGACCCTTGATTCAGCTACCCTACCACATCCAACGAGGGAGAGGAGCGCCTGCTGTGTCCTGAATCCAGTGCCAATGAGTGAGCATCCCCTGGTTTCGGCATTGCAGGACCCAGCACCTTCGGTGAGGCATTCCCTGGCTCCTCTCCTTGGGGCTAGGGGCCTATCCACATCAAAGTCGGTGTGCCCCTGATTCCGGCGCCTCGCCCACTTTGCCAGAAGCCCGTGTCTCCACCCGTCATCGGGCCTGCAGACGTGGTGCCTCCATGTTCTTCTGGGGGTTTACAATCGCTGCAGCTACTGAGAGGGATGACCCTGGACCTGCTGCAGCAAAGACCATCGTGCCCCGGGAATACTGGCAAGTGAATTTTCATTCTCCATTACCTAAAAATGAATTCTCTTGCCTGGTTCCCGGTGATGAAACTCGGCTCTTGCAGTCCACTGAGTTTTCAAAGCCTACTGCAGACATTTGTTCCACACCTGCTACCCTCGTGTATCCTCCTATTTCCCTTGCATGTCCGCCGGCTCCAGGATTGTGCCACTGGACAAGGGAGGAGCCTGCAGTCCTGGACGACCTAGTCCCAGTTCCACAGCCATGGGTTGGACGAGGGGAGAATGCTGCCAATGACCTGAAGCCTGCGCCGATGACTGAGTGTCCCCTGGCTTCAACTGCGCAGGATTTGGCGCCAGATCTGAGATGACATCCAGCTACCACGCCCGACAAACCATCTGCACTGAGTGTTTTGCTTGGAGCCCCTGGGACTGCAACCACCATCACGTCAGCTGCTGAGGTCACCACAGCAGGTTCGCCAGAGTCCTGGATGGCGGCAGACCTCGAGTTCAGGTAAGTACCCTGTTATGTTCTTTCTTCTGCAAATTCAGGAAAATCTTGTCTGGCTCAGGGCGTGGGTGTCAGGAGCAGCGAGATCCCCTCGTCGCGTTACACTACTGCCGATGAGTCTTCTCTGGCGTATTCTTTGTTTTTCTCTCAAGGTGACCATGCTGAGAGTGAATGCCCAGAGGGATGGACTCGAGTCACCCCTGCCTGGATCGCCGGAGTCCTGGACGGCGGTGGAGTCCAAGACAAGGCAAGTGCTCTGTTCTGTTGTCACCTCATCAGATCTAGAGATTTCTTGTCCTGCTTGAGGTGGGGAGAGCCAGTTGCAGCGGGCAACTGCTTCTAGTCTCTCTTCATCGGGCTCCACTGCTGCCGGTAGTAGTAACCCAGCATGTGTTTTCTCTCTCTTGCCTGAGTCCTCATCTGGGTCCGTGGTTGCTAGCCCAGCCCGGGCCCACCGCGGGTGCTACTTTGCTCCAGCCCGGGGTCTTTGTGGGTGCTGCTCCCTCTCCGATAGAGGTCGTCGCGGGCGCTCCGTCCCAGCCTGGGGCCTCCGAGGGTGCAGCATTGGCCCAGTCTGGGTCCACCGCGAGTGCAGCTCTGCTCCAGCCCGGAGCCACCGCGGGTGCAGCTCCGCTCCAGCCTGGAGCCACTGCGGGTGCAGCTCCGCTCCAGCCCGGAGCCACCATGGGTGCAGCTCTGGCACAATCCGGGTCCACCACGGGTGCTGCTGTGCTCCAGCCTGGAGCCACCGCGGGTGCTGCTGTGCTCCAGCCCAGAGCCATTGTGGTTCCCCCTCCTCTTTCTGATGCTGTCATGGTTCCCCCTCCTCTGCCAGACATCATCGTGGTGCCCCATCTTCTGCCTGACATCGTTGGGGCTCCCCCTATTCCTCTTCCCTCCTCATCTCTGGTCATCCTGGTTGGGCGGCTGCCCCCTGGACCACCCTCTCTGTGGTGGTGGCTAAAGAATTCTGGCCGACCGCCTGACAGGTCTTGCTGTTGGGTTGGGTGGTTCACATTCTCCGGCAGACCACCCGACTCTTACCATCTCGCCGTCTGTCAGGCCTGGGGCTTCAGCTGACCACCAGGAACTGCCTTGTTCTTTGGTCTAGGGAGCCTAGGTGCCCAGTTCTGTGTGGGTCCTGAGCGGGATTTTGTTTTTGATGTTTTCCCTCAGTCTGGGCCTTGCTGGGATGCTTCCGGAAAGCTTTTCTTGTTCCTTTTGGTTTGGTTCGGTCCCTCTTGTCTCACCCGGGGTGGGGTTGTTTTCTTGTTAGGGTGGGATTTCTGTGTGGAGGGGTTCTTTTCTTTTGATATTATCCTGGGGTGTCTAGTACCCGCCCTTTGGGGGGGGGGGGCTCTGTCACATTCTGAGAGCAGGGGGATTCCACCGGGCTCAGGTTGTCTGCCTTTTTTCATATTTGTACTGTGTTGTCATTTGAGTTGTCATTTATCCTATATTGTTTCTCAGTATGATTTATTTTCCTGTTTATGTTCATTATAGTGTGTTTATTGTATTTTTGAGGTTGCCTATTTCCATTTTCTCCCATATCGTTATGCTTGTATTCTGTTGTGTCTTATTTAAGGGGCTCTGCACCATTGTCGGGCACAGCACCCTACTCTCGTCATACAAACGTTGAGTGTCTCTTTACTTGCCTTTCTGTGTTTATCCTAGCTTGCGCTCCATGGCTAGTTTCCCCAGGTTTAACCGGCGACTCCTCTCACCTTAGCAATTGCTATTTTTGGCTTATCCTGTTGTCTCCTGCTCCTACTGAATTTTGGTTTGGTCTTGTTTGTGCTTTTGTGTTTTTTCTCAATTAAATTTGCAAACTCACAGCCGGCGTTCGGTGCCTTTATTCAGCCCTGACAAGGGGATTTGTGACACTTGGAGACCCAAGTAAACAGTACTTTCTGAAAGTGGTGAAGGTTTTGTAACTGTTTGCTTTTGTGTACTTTAGCATGTTGCCTATTTTCCATGAGTAGTGCAAAGTTATTTTTCTTCAGTGTCAGAGAGTTGTAGATGGAGGCTTATTGCAATTGAATCATCCGCTGTTGCATATTTCATTGCGGTCTTACCCTGGGACATAATTAGTGATTTTTTTTGGTAGTCAGTGTACCCCTTGTTACACATAAGGTGTCCTATGGCATCTCTACTTTGATTGTCATGCAGAAACAAGAGCACACACAGATTTTGCTGGAAGAGAGGCTCAGCTATTCTGTAAGACACTATATCAAATCTGGCAGACTTGATGGGGCTTCATGCACTCAGTTACATTATCTGCACCCTTAAAAATTCAAAACAAGCTGGTCACCAAAATAGAGCAATAAAAAATTCTTTAAGAAAGCACTGCATCTTGACGAGTCCCTTCTTCCCTTCTTCTGACTGCTCCCTTTAAGGGTCGCCACAGCAGATCATCTGCCTCCATCTCACCTTATCCCTTGCAACAAACAAAGTGACAAACAAACAAGAGCTGCGGTAGCAAAATGAAATGAAGTTATCTATTTGGCAGTGACAAAAGAAAGAAGAACAAAGAGGAAGAGGAGAAAAAGTACTACAGTGTTAAGCTCAGAGCAGCTTATAGTTTCCTGCCTCTGCTGGTCCTGCTGTGACTGTTGAGTACCTGGGTGTCGTGGTGAGGTCAGCAGTACTGCCCTTCTTTGCTCAGCCAAAAGGCTGAAAAATAAAAATAGCTAACTTGGACAATACTTTTTTTTTTTTCGTTATCAAATGAAAGCTGTGTCCAGCCAAGCTTAACGGTCAAGCTAAAAAACAGTTCTGAAATAAAAAATTTACATTTCATTTTTTTTTTTTTTTTTTTTTTTTGTTAGTGTCAGATTATTTATTATATAAAGGTGATTAACACTGGTTGGAGGGGCCCCCTGTGAATTTTTGCCGAGGGCCCCAAGAGACTCTAATCACCTCTGGCAGTCCTCCAGGTGAGAAATCAAACCGAACTAACTCAGAATCTAGAAAATGCCTGATTTAAGGGCATAAGATAAAGAGTAGATTTTAATTTCTTCTTAACATTTAAAAGACACTCCAGGATGACTTGGACACAAATATGGAGTTGTGAGGAGATGTGGACTGGTTTGATGATCACATAAATGCTTGTCTATCCAAAACAGACAAAATACAGAAAAGTATTTGTTAAAAAAACAGTCCAGAGACAGGCAGTTCAGGAGCCAGCTGTTTAATGCACAACACTAAATAGCTCTGTGAGGAGTATAATAAAGTGTAAAATGTGCTGAATAAAATGGCGCGTTTTAGTGTTGCAGTGAAATCTGTGACCCCTCACAATCTGCCACCTTATTAATTCAGCTGCTTAATAAATAATGCAAACATTGAAATAATAATTTTTGATTGCTCTGTCCACCTCTCACATTAATCTAGACACTTCCCATTTTTCCACCACACATGCAGACAACACCACATTACCATATGCAGTCACACATTCTGGGGGGTGGGGGTGGGGGGTCACAGGTTTCCATTTAACTATGGTAAGGAAAACAACTTCCTGTATTAACTTTTCTTGTTCCCATGGCAAAAACATCATACCAATAAGATTAGAGAACCTTGTCATGTGACGCTTGCATGATTTAACAGGACACATTTTGATCTACTTGAATTTTTCACTCTGTGAAAGGGAACTGAACCAAGGGCAGAAAAATTATACTAAATAACAAAATTATCAACTGATTCACACCAAAGCAAACAGACTTACAGTGGTGTGAAAAAGTGTTTGCCCCCTTCCTGATTTCTCATTTGTTGTATGTTTGTCACACTTAAATGTTTCAGATCATCAAACAAATTTAAATATTAGACAAAGATAACACAACTAAACACAAAATGCAATTTTAAATTTTTAGATTTAAAATCTTCTGTTAGTCCCACAATGGGGAAGTTACAGGGCATCCACATAAGTGGATGAGGCAGCCACTGGTGCGGCGCCCAGCCCTCTCACCATTCACACGCATTCACACCTGGGGCCACTTTAGAGTCTCCAATTAACCTAAATGTTTCAGATCATCAAGCAAATTTAAATATTAGATAAAGATAACACAAGTAAACACAAAATTCAGTTTTTTAAATGAAGGTGTTTATTTTTAAGGGTAAAAAAACCCCAAACCTACATGGCCCTGTGTAAAAAGTGACCCCCCCCCCCCCGTTAAAACATAAATTAACTGTGGTTTATCACATCTTTTGAAAGCGGAGTTCAATTTCTCTAGCCACACCCAGGCCTGATTACTGCTACACCTGTTCTCAAACAAGAAATCACTTAAAAAGGATCTGCCTGACCAAGTGAAGAAGACCAAAAGATCCTCAAAAGCTAAACAGCATGCTGCTATCCAAAAAAAATTCAGGAACAAATGAGAAACAAAGCAACAGATCTATCAGTCTGGAGAAGGTTATAAAGCCATTTCTAAAGCTTTGGGACTCCAGCGAGCCACAATGAGAGCCATTATCCACAAATGGCAAAAACATGAAACAGTGGTGAACCTTTCCAGGAGGGGATGACCGACAAAAATTACCCCGAGAGCGCAGCGATGACTCATCCAAGAGGTCACAAAAGACCCCACAACAACATCCAAAGAACTGCAGGCCTCACTTGCCTCAGTTAAAGTCAGTGTTCATGACTTCACCATAAGAAAGAGACGGGACAAAAATGGCCTGCATGGCAGAGTTCCAAGACAAAAACCACTGCTGAGCAAAAAGAACATAAAGGCTTGTCTCAGTTTTAACAGAAAACATCTCGATGATCCCCAGAACTTTTTGGAAAATACTCTGTGGACTGACGAGACAAAAGTTGAACTTTTTGGAAGGTGTGTGTCCCATTACATCCGACATAAAAGTAACACAGCATTTCAGAAAAGGATACCAACAGTAAAATATGGTTGTAGTAGTGTGATCGTTTGGGGCTGTTTTGCTGCTTCAGGACCTGGAAGACTTGCTGTGGTAAATGGAACCATGAAGTCTGCTGTCTACCAAAAAATCCTGAAGGAGAATGTCTGGCCATCTGTTTGCGATATCAAGCTGAAGTGCACTTGGGTTCTGCAGCATGACAATGATCCAAAACACACTGACAAGTCCATCTCTGAATGGCTTAAGAAAAACAAAATGAAGACTTTGGAGTGGCCTAGTCAAAGTACTGACCTGAATCCGATTGAGATGCTGTGGCATGACCTTAAAAAGGCAGTTCATGCTCGAAAATCCTCCAGTGTGCCTGAATTACAACAATTCTGCAATGATGAGTGGGCCAAAATTCCTCCACAGCACTGTAAAAGACTCATTGCCAGTTATCGCAAATGCTTGATTGCAGTTGTTGCTGCTAAGGGTGGCCCAACCAGTTATTAGGTTTAGGGGGCAATCACTTTTTCCACAAAGGGCCATGTAGGTTTGGATTTGTTCAGTGTTTTTGAAAAATTGAAGTGGAAGAGAGGAAGAGGCTCATGCCATACTACCAAAAATACAGAACCAAATAAAAAAATAATAACAGAGAGAAAAATACTCAAAAATACATAAAGGGTCTGAACACAGCACAGACACATGACATCCCTGTGGTTTAGGTTCTTTGGAAAGTTTTACAGTGCATCTGGAAAGTGTTCACAGCCCTTCACTTTTTCCACATTTTGTTATGTTACAGCCTTATTCCAAAATGGATTGAATTCATTTGTTTTCCTCAAAATTCTACGCACAACACCCCATAATGACAACATGAAAAAAGGTTTTGGTTTTTTTTTTAGATTTTTGCAAATTTATTAAAAATAAAAAACTAAGAAATCACATGTACAGTGGGGCAAAAAAAGTACTTAGTCAGCCACCAATTGTGCAAGTTCTCCCACTTAAAAAATGAGAGAGGTCTCCAATTTTCATCATAGGTATACCTCAACTATGAGAGACAAAATGAGAAAAAAAATCCAGAAAATCACATTGAAGGATTTTTAATGAATTAATTGGTAAATTCCTCGGTAAAATAAGTATTTGGTCACCTACAAACAAGCAAGATTTCTGGCTCTCACAGACATGTAACTTCTTCTTTAAGAGGCTCCTCTGTCCTCCACTCGTTACCTGTATTAATGGCACCTGTTTGAACTCATTATCAGTATAAAAGACACCTGTCCACAACCTCAAACAGTCAGACTCCAAACGCCACTATGGCTAAGACCAAAGAGCTGTCAAAGGACACCAGAAACAAAATTGTAGACCTGCATCAGGCTGGGAAGACTGAATCTGCAATAGGTAAGCAGCTTGGTGTGAAGAAATCAACTGTGGGAGCAATTATTAGAAAATGGAAGACATACAAGACCACTGATAATCTCCCTCGATGTGGGGCTCCACGCAAGATCTCACCCCGTGGGGTCAAAATGATCACGAGAACGGTGAGCAAAAATCCCAGAACCACATGGGGGGACCTAGTGAATGACCTGCAGAGAGCTGGGACCAAAGTAACAAAGGCTACATCAGTAACACACTACGCTGCCAGGGACTCAAATCCTGCAGTGCCAGACGTGTCCCCCTACTTAAGCCAGTACATGTCCAGGCCCGTCTGAAGTTTGCTAGAGAGCATTTGGATGATCCAGAAGAAGATTGGGAGAATGTCATATGGTCAGATGAAACCACAATAGAACTTTTTGGTAAAAACTCAACTTGTTGTGTTTGGAGGAGAAAGAACACCATACCTACTGTGAAGCATGGGGGTGAAAACATCATACTTTGGGGCTGTTTTTCTGCAAAGGGACCAGGACGACTGATCCGTGTAAAGGAAAGAATGAATGAGGCCATGTATCGTGAGATTTCGAGTGAAAACCTCCTTCCATCAGCAAGGGCATTGAAGATGAAACGTGGCTGGGTCTTTCAGCATGACAATGATCCCAAACACACCGCCCGGGCAACAAAGGAGTGGCTTCGTAAGAAGCATTTCAAGGTCCTGGAGTGGCCTAGCCAGTCTCCAGATCTCAACCCCATAGAAAATCTTTGGAGGGAGTTGAAAGTCCGTGTTGCCCAGCGACAGCCCCAAAACATCACTGCTCTAGAGGAGATCTGCATGGAGGAATGGGCCAAAATACCAGCAACAGTGTGTGAAAACTTTGTGAAGGCTTACAGAAAACGTTTGACCTCTGTCATTGCCAACAAAGGGTATATAACAAAGTATTGAGATGAACTTTTGTTATTGACCTAATACTTATTTTACCAAGGAATTTACCAATTAATTCATTAAAAATCCTTCAATGGGATTTTCTGGATTTTTTTTTTTCTCATTTTGTCTCTCATAGTTGAGGTATACCTATGATGAAAATTGGAGACCTCTGTCATCTTTTAAGTGGGAGAACTTGCACAATTGGTGGCTGACTAAATACTTTTTTTCCCCACTGTACATAAGTATTCACAGCCTTTGCTCAGTACTTTGTGAACACATCTTTGGCAGAAATTATAGCCTCAAGTCTTTTTGAATATGATGCCGCAAGCTTTGCACACCTATCTTTGGGCAGTTTCACCCATTCCTCTTTGCAGCATCTCTCAAGCTCTATCAGGTTGGATGGGATGCATCGCTGCACAGCCATTTTTAGATCTCTCCAGAGATGTTCAATTGGATTCCAGTCTGGGGTCTGGCTGGGCCACTCAAGGACATTCACAGAATTGTTGTGAAGCCACTCCTTTGATATCTTGGCTGTGTACTTAGGGTCGTTGTCCTGCTGAAAGATGAACCGTCTGTCATGTGTCTGAGCTCAGACCCTCACTTTATTTTTAGTATTGTTTGTCCAATTACTTTATTTTTGTTAGTTTTCTGTATAAACTTTGTAATTGGTTTCACTTGTGCCTCCCCTTTCCCAGACACTTCCTTCCACTGCCCACAGCCTACCCTCTCAGCTCTGCTGTGGGTAGCTGGTTAATTAGGCTCCTGCTCGCTCAATGATTCACACCTGCAGCTTATCTCTCTGTGTGTATTTAAGTACTGCAGTTTTACTGTGGCAGTGCGGCTATTTTTATGGTCTACCCACATCTCCACCAGAGCTCCATCCGCTCTGGTGAAATATTCTATTAGTAATTCCTGTTTCACTCGCCACTAAGTTTGTTGGAGCGCTCTATGTTTATTCTTTATTTTTTGTTCACCACTAAGTTTGTTGGAGCACCTTGTGTTTATTCTTTTCTTGAATAAATTGCACTGACACAATTCAGCATTTGGGTCTGTCCTTCTGCTCCATAGGAGCATACATGACACTGTCACCCCAGTCTGAGGTTAAGAGCACTCTGGAGCAGGTTTTCATCCAGGATGTCTCTGTACATTGCTGCATTCATCTTTCCCTCTATCCTGATTAGTCCCCCAGTTCCTGCAGCTGAAAAATATCCCCACAGCATGATGCTACTACAACCATGCTTCACTGTAGGGATGGTATTGCCTGGTTTCCTCCAAACATGACGCATGGCACCTGATCCACGCATTTACGCCCAAGAGTTCAATCTTTGTCTCATCATAGCAGATAATTTTCTTTTTCATGGTCTGAGAGTCCTTCAGGTGGCTTTTGGCAAACTCCAGGTGGGCTGCCATGTGCCTTTTACTAAGGAGTGGCTTCCGTCTGGCCACTCTACCATACAGGCCTGATTAGTGGATTGCTGCAGACATGGTTGTCCTTCTGGAAGGTTCTCCTCTCTCCACAGAGGAACACTGGAGCTCTGACAGAGTGACCATTCTTTAAATTCTTGCCATTCTTGGTCATCTCCATGACTAAGGCCCTCCTCCCCCGATCGCTCAGTTTAGATGGCCGGCTAGCTCTATGAAGAGTCCTGGTGGTTTTGAACTTCTTCCATTTACAGATGATGGAGGGCACTGTGCTCATTGGGACCTTCAAACCAGCAGAATTTTTTTTGCACCCTTCCCAAGATTTGTGCCTTGAGACAATCCTGTCCCGGAGGTCTACAGACAATTCCTTTGACCTCATGCTTGGTTTGTGCTCTGACATGCACTGTCAACTGTGGGACCTTGTATAGACAGGTGTGTGCCTTTCCAAATCATGTCCAATCAACTGAATTTATCACAGGTGGACTCTAATTAAGCTGTAGAAACATCTCAAGGATGATCAGTGGAAACAGGACGCAACTGAGCTCAATTTTGAGCTTCATGGCAAAGGCTGTGAATACTTACCATGTACATTTGATTTCTTTTTTTAATTATTATTATTTTTAATAAATTTGCAAAAATCTAAAAAAAAACCCACCTTTTTTCATATTGTCATTATGGGGTATTGTGAGTAGAATTTTGAGGGGAAAAAATTAATTTAATCCATTTTGGAATAAGGCCGTAATATAAAATGTGGAAAAAGTGAAGTGCTGTGAATACTTTCAGGATTCACTGTATTTTACTTGTATGTATGGTTGTGCTCCTTGTTGTTGCTGCAAACCAAATTGCCCTTATGGGACACTAAATAAAGTAAATCTGAATCTAAAGGACACCACAACTGACAAAGACTGACACAGGCATATGTAGACAGGGGGTAATAAGCAAACACATGACAAGTGGGAGCAATCAGAAACAGCAGGGATTTGCTATAGGTACAGGAGACATGAGAGACTGGGAGAAAAGGTAAACAGGAACAGAGGATGCACAAGAGACATGAACACAGGACCAGGGAATACATGACCATGACAAATAATAATGATAATAATGAACAACTAAGAACCGGCCAGGGACAAATCCTACAGAACATAATAAGAGACATAATAATGAAAATACATACAATAACCAAACTTTGGCTGAGGCAGGGAAACACAGAACTACAAGCAATAATAAACACAGGATGAGGACATGGGCTGAAATGTCCTGATAATTACAGAAAATCCAAATTTAAACACAAAACAAGGACATGAGCACAGCCCACGTCCAAACCCTTAGAGTAACTGACAGCTCTCATCCATGCACAAGCAAGGCTGTGGATGTAAAAAGCTCCTTGCTCTAAAATGCATTTTCACTTTGTGAATGAGCCTGTCCTGTTCTTAGCACAAAACAGATTTGTCCACCCATTTAAACGCTGCCATACTGGCACCAAGCCTTTGATCTTGCATCCCAATTTATTACAGGAAACGAGAGCAAAGGCAGTGGTTGTTTTATTTCACACATCTCAGAATAATTAAAAGCATTAGGACAGCTTTTTTGACTTCACAACTGGAAGAAAATTTGGTTTTGTGTGGCTGTAATAGCAAAATAAACTTGGAAACAGCCAAAAATGTGTCCCACTCCTCTGAAAACTGATTATGGATTGCAATATGGCCCTAACTTTTTTTGGCAGAACTGTCAGAATCACTCTAAGTGCTTCTGCCACTGAGTAACAGTGGTCTGAATATACTGAATTTGAAGAAAATGAAGTTCCCTTTAGTTTTTTTAATACATACCCCTGCAAATAACCTAAAGCTGTGATATAATAACTGGAAAACACCATAGGAATGTAGCACCTAGTGTTACCAAGTTCAGGTTAAAAAGTTGTAACAATACTACAAAAAAAAAAGAATTTTTTTTAGATATTTTTTTCCTCAGGGTCCAATCAGGCATAGCTAATAACATGGAAAAACATCTGTGACTTTCACATACTTCCTATTGTTTTCTTTTATCTTTTTTTATTAAATTTGGGTACTTTCTCAAAAAATTTGAAAGATGCAGTACTACTAAAGATGGTATCCCTTTATACATAGCTACTTGGTCATGTGACACATAGTTACATTCAGAAACCCACTGGCTATACGATACATCAGTCATCAACCAACTCATTTACGTTCATTTTGTACGTATGAGAAGTGGGACTAGTACTTCGATGGTAAGTGGGGACTCAATGGCTATTAGAGACTAAAAATATTACAGAAGCTCCAATCAGGTTACATGAGATGCCAATGAATATCCGAGCATTACGTATGTCTTTTCAGCTTCTGTTTCCGGCACTTTCTCCATGCTAAATGTAGTTTTTATACTGCTAAAACAGAAACGGGAGTCAGCCAGCTTGTTTCAAACAGCGCAGCAATTTTACGGCTCTTTATCCCTGTAATCATGTGGATGGATGATAACTCTTATTTGGCTTGATCTATTCGACCTTTGGCAATGAAACAGGACTTGATTTGTTGTATTATTATTAATTCTAGGATATTAAGGAGATTGGTGAGTCACTGCTATGTTGCTTTTTTGTGCTAGCTGGTTTGATTCAAATCTATTTTAATAACCAAACAGCTGAAATTCCAAGTTTTCAAACAATAGATGGCATGACCTCCAGCATCATACAGGTTTACTACACTTCACTTTGTCGCTGTAGAAACATTAAGATGGTCATTGGAATTTTAAGAGGATTACTTTATCATGAAGAAATGACATTAATAACCACCTTTTGTCTTACTTTTCTTTACACCGCTGACATGCCAACAAGTCTCCTACACTGCAGCTCTTATCACCAACAACAGCTTGACACATAGACTTGCACTATTTTGCAGCTTTTGCCAGGTATTTCATTGGATTTTTAAGGTACTCAGGATTGGACTGAAACCAATACCAGACATTTGAACAGTGCACCTTCCCTGGTCAAATGGTAGAAAATGTATGCATGGAAGCATATTGTCTAATTTACCTTTTTGTATATCTGAATTTTGCTACGTAAGGATTGCTATATTTCTATTCCAGTTATCAGAGTACACTCAAACTAAGCATAACTCTGACTGTGTGGTCCCAGTTATGATATCTAGAATAATGATGGACCAGAATGGGGCTTGACTTGGCTTCCCCTCGACATTTTGACTGGCAGCTCTGCTGTCTCTTGGACATCCGGAGGCTTCCACACAAAGCTGTCTTAAGAGTCATTCGATCGGAAAGTGATGCTAGCCCAATTGGAATAGTGGACTCTGTTCTTTTTCTTTTCCCCTTGGTGACAGCCCTCAGTGCCTGTCTAATGCTTTGTCAGAACAAACTTTTTTTATATATAAAGTGACATGAAAACTCTCCAGGAGAGTGACTTTATTCATTGCCAGAATGGAAAGAAAATCCAGACTGTTGCACTGTCAGAGAATGAAAATACTACCTAAAGCCCTCAGTTGTGAATCTACAATTATATTTAATACTAGGACTAGCTTTACAAGGTAAAAAAAATAACATAAAGAAAAGAAAAGGAAGGGGAGGTCAAACTGCTTCATCCTTTGTCCAAGTATTGTAGAAAAATATTGGTACAGGGTATTAACATTTATTTCTTAAAACCAAGACTTATCCATATGTAGGAAATATTGTTTATACTGTACAGTATATTGTCTCATTACCACAATTCAATTCAATTCAACTTTATTTATACAGTGCCATTTCACAACAAACAGTCATCTCATAGCACTTTCAACTGTAGGGGACACCCCCACAATTGCAGAAAGACCCCAGCAATCAGGCAATCCCCTGTGAGAAACCGCTTGGCGACGGTGGAGAGGAAAAACTCCCTTTTAACAGGAAGAAACCTCCAGCAGAACCAGGCTCAGGGAGAGGCAGTCATCTGGTGCGACTGGCTGGGGGGTGAGGGGATGGAGAAGAAGAAAAGAACAGACATGTAGAGAGCAAACAGCACAATGGGGACTCAATCTATGGGAGAGAACAAACAGATGTTAATGACAAATGGCAAAAATATTTCATTGAGAGTTAAGAAAGGAGTGAAGCCCAGTGCATTATTGGAGGTCCCCCGGCTGTCTAAACCTATTAGCAGCATAACTAAGGGAGGGTTCAGAGGCACATGATCCCTCCCTAATTATAGGCTACAGTGATCCCTCGCTACTTCGCGCTTCACCTTTCGCGCCCTCAGTGCATCGCGGATTTTTCAAAAATATTCATCAAAAATTCAAAATTGAGAAATAATGGGCAGGCACTAGCAGAAGGCAGGGAGACTACATTAGACCATCAGGTATCAACACGGAGAGCCGCACAACTCAAAAAATCCACCTCTCTGTTCGCTGTTCTCGTGTTGGCTCGGCTCGGAAATCTCGCAAGCTGATTGGCCGAGACGTTTCACCCGCAAGCTGATTGGCCGAGACGTTTCACCCACCTCCTCTCCCTGCCGAGCACCCATGAAGGGAAGGAAGACCGCATTCATTGCTCTTTATCGCTCGTGTTACGTAGTCTCGCAGCGTGGAACTTTTTGCTGTTCTCTTGTGCCATTTTGTGCGAAATAGTCTTCCCGTCGAGCCACTACGCCGCCTCCTGCAGCTTCTCCAGCTCTATCGGAAGCTGCCCTCGATGATCCTGCGCTTCTAGCATCTGACGATGAGGCGTCACCTGAGGAGCAGTAAAGCTCTCATTAACCTGTGAAGTAAATCATCTTCATCTTGAGTTACGTATCTTGTTATAAGAATAAAAGAGTTCTAAAAACATATTTATGTACACTTTATTTACATCTACGTATGTATGTACACGTACACACACACACACACACACGTATCATATGAGAGAGAGAGAGTGAGAGAATGAACGTACATATTATTTATGGATGACGTCATTAGGGGTGACGCTACTTCGCGGTTTTTCACTTTTCGCGGTCGGTTCTGGAACCCATTAACCGCGATAAGTGAGGGATCACTGTATATCACAAAGTAAGGTTTTTACCTTATTCTTAAAAACAGAGATTGAGTCTGACTCCCGAATCCAGATTGGCAGCTGGTTCCACAGGAGAGGAGCTTGATAACTGAAGGCATTGCCTGTCATGTGTGAAGCTGGTGTTTCAGCTCCGCCCATGACTGGTGGCTGTAGCTTCGGATTTTGTTAATTGGTTCCGGCTGGCTTCTCTCATCTGTTCCTTCACACACACACACACACACACACACACACACACACACACACACACACACACACACACACACACACACACACACATACATGCTGGCACACACACTTCCATTTTTATTCACACATGTGCACACACTTTTACCATCATTCATCAGTTGCCGCGGCACCTGCATCCATTTGCCACTCATTAGTATATGAGGGTACTTATGCATGGCAGTGTGATTGCTCAGTGCAACGGCAACTACTGTATTTTTTGGACTATAAGGCGCACTTAAAATCCTTTAATTTTCTCAAAAATCGACAGTGCGCTTTATAATCCGGTGCACCTTATGTATTAATTCTGGTTGTGCTTACTGACCTCGAACCGATTTTATGTGGTACACAGCGCTCAAAAATCTGTCAAAAATGTTTTAGTACGACTTTGGTAAGCTACGAAGCTGAACCGCTTGATGGATTGTCGGAGCATTACAGTAGTCAGGAGCCTCGCGGAGTAATATGTGCTTCAACATAATGGCCGGATGGCTTTTTCCACAAATCTCCATCCCTGTTGATCTGCCACTCCATGCGCGCCCATCTCACCGATACTGTCAAAACCCAAGTGAAGCAAACTAATTCGGAACTTGCCATCATTCCGGGTGGATTAACCAAAGAACTCCAACCGCTATATTGGTGTCAACAGGTCGTTCAAAGTTAAATTGCTAGCGAGTTACGCCACTATCTGCCAATGGATCGTGGATCGAAACTGCTCCTGTTTAGCTGTAATTAATATTCAAAAATGATATTTTCGGGACGAAAGAATTCAAGCGTCCCGGCATTTGTTTGCATTGTTTACTTCTCGGGGCTGCCGCTGGAGAGCGAGCCGTATCGAGTACTGAGCGAGTACCGAGCGAGTATTCTGGCCAATATGGCAATGAACAGCCACAGACTAAAAACGTTCCGCCTGCTCGTGGAACAGGTCATTCACACTCGCAGACAATTGTGCTATGTGTGTCTATAATGACTATAGATAGGAATTTCTTTCCATGCACACAAAAACAAATTTTTTCCCAGCTCCGACTACCTCGCTTTAATGCGCCTTATAATCCGGTGCGCCTTATGTATGAAATTAGACCATCAAATAGACCGTTCATTGATATTGCGCCTTATAATCCGGTGTGCCTTATAGTCCCAAAAATACGGTAGTCAGTTTTGTCCATGAGAGTCTTCTCCAGTCTAATTGGATTAGTTGTCTACAATTGATGTCCAGGCTCTGCTCCCTTTTGGCCCTTTCCCCTTGGACTTTTCACGATGTTGTTTCCCAGAGTCCAGCTGCGCTCCGACACTCAGTGTAAGTCTTTCTGTTTTGGAGTTACGTTTTCCTTCCCTCTGCGGCTGATTTTTCCCTGAGGCATGACGTAACCCTTCCTCTCGCCTACGGAGTCATTTCCCCTGTACATCTGTTACCTATCCCTATGACTGTTCTTCATGGACTCTTGTATGATTATATTTCTGTTCAATAAACCACATACTGCACTTGCAATTGGGCTTGTGTTTACTCATTGGTTTGCTACATGATTTATGCAGCAGACATGACAGTTTGGGCAGCACGGTGGCGCAGTGGTTAGCACAGTGGCAGCACAGCAAGAAGGTCATGGGATCGATTCCACCCTTGACCATCGTGGGTTCAATCCCACCCCCAGACCATCGGTGACCCTTCTGTGTGGAGTTTGCATGTTCTCCTTGTGTCTGCGTGGGTTTACTCCGGGCACTCCGGTTTCCTCCCACATGCCAAAAACATGCAAGTTAGGTTAATTGGCATCAAACTGGGGATTCTAAATTGTCCTTAGGTATGACTGTGAGAGTGAATAGTTGTCTGTCTCTCTGTGTTGGCCCTGCGATGGACTGGCGATCTGTCCAGGGTGTACCCTGCCTCTCGCCCAAAGATGCTGGGATAGGCTCCAGCCCCCCCGCGACCCGAAAGGATTAAGCGGTAGAAGATGGATGGATGGACATGACAGTTTGCCGTCGCCAGTTTGAGCCCAGCAGTGTAGCGCGTGTGTTTTTTCCACCTTTTTTTTTTTTTCACTCACCTGTTCTGGGAAGCAATCATGGCTCCGGCTAGTGAGGTAGTTTGGAGTAGAGGATGGAGCCATGAGGAGCTGAATAGTGTAGCAGTGATTGACGGCTTGACAGCCGACGCTCGGGACTGTTTTGCCCAAGAAGACGCATTGTTATGCTGGGGAGAAGTCGTCAACCAGTTGGAGCTCCGACCCAGCGTGCATTTCCTTCCCCGGGTGCTCGCACTCCACCTGCCCCCACTACCGTCTCTGTTCACAGCCACCTCGACAGCTCCAGCCGAACCAGCTCCTCCACGTCAGTTGCCTGGTCAGCGGCGGCGACAACGTCGTTGTACCCAGGGTCCCCAAACGGATTACTCAGCCACCTTGGCAGCCATTTCCCTTGCACGGATTCCGGCCAAATCAGTAGCGGAGCCTTCCCTGGTGCCTCCTCCTACTGCCAAGGGACGCTCGTTTTCCTCACCGGTGACTCCCATTCCCGTAGCCATTAGGGTGGCTCTCCTCCCACCCTCCGGGAGAGTCAGATCCATCTTGGACACGGGGAAGGACGGCAAAACGACTCCTGCAGCAGACAACATCACCTTCCAGGATAACAGGCAAGTGCAATTAACCTCTACTCAAACTAATCATGTTGTGTCTTGCTTGGATCCTGGTAGAGAGGCTCAGGGTGTGCAGTCCCCGGAGTGCTCTTCACCTGCTGCAGTTTGTAAATTCCCTTCTGCCCTCTCCTTGTCTTCCCCTCCTGTCTATGAGAGTTTGCCTGCTACAGTGAGGACGTTGGGGACCTGGGAGGAACGCAGACTGGCGAGGTTGGTGGATATTTGTAAGTGTGTAACCCTCACTAACACCTACTCACTTTAGGTGTAGTACCAAAGAAAAAGATAATTGGGCCAGATCAGAAGATTACAGGTTCGTAGAAGCCTGGGAGGTGCAACAACAGATGACACACACACCCGTATAAAACTTTGAACTATATATATTTCAAAATTATGTACACATAAACAAAAATACAGCAATTGTCACAATAATAAATAAAGAAAAAAATAAAAATAAAATACCTCAGATATACACTACCGTTCAAAAGTTTGGGGTCACTTAGAAATGTCCTTATTTTTGAAAGAAAAGCACTGTTTTTTTCAATGAAGATAACTTTAAACTAATCAGAAATACACTCTAATATCTAATATACATTGCTAATGTGGTAAATGACTATTCTAGCTGCAAATGTCTGGTTTTTGGTGCAATATCTACATAGGTGTATAGAGGCCCATTTCCAGCAACTATCACTCCAGTGTTCTAATGGTACAATGTGTTTGCTCATTGCGTCAGAAGGCTAATGTATGATTAGAAAACCCTTGTGCAATCATGTTAGCACAGCTGAAAACAGTTTAGCTGGCTAGAGAAGCTATAAAACTGACCTTCCTTTGAGCAGGTTGAGTATCTGGAAAAAATTATTGTTTCAAAGACAAATCATTATTTCTAACCTTGACAATGTCTTGGCTATATTTTCTATTCATTTTACAACTCATGGTGGTAAATAAGTGTGACTTTTCATGGAAAACACAAAATAATTGTCTGGGTGACCCCAAACTTTTGAACAGTAGTGTATATTTACAAAATTTACAGTCCTCGCAAGTCCGTTCCAGGTGACTAGTGGAGTCACCTTTACCAGTCGACCGGGTTCGGGCTTCGGCTCACCATCCAGATCTGGAGAATCAGTTCTTCTGGTCCAACCAGTCCAACAAAAACAAAAAACCTGACCTATAAAATAGGCCAGACAACAACAAATAAGCTATTATGTATAGCTATTACAAAATATTTCTAATTGTATAACAAATATATTTTTTAAACACCTCTAAATCACAGGTTCAACATTCATCATTGGATAACAGTCAATGGCAAGGAAATTGGGACCTTCGCTAACCGCCACAGCTCAGAAAAATGCCCTTTTTCGATAAAAAATTAGCCGAAAATTAGCATCGGCGGTTAGCATGCTAAGCTAACAATTAGCATTCCCATACACAACAATAGCACTTACCACGCTAGGTGACACGTGCGTCAATGGGGTTCCCGCGCTCAACGGCGTCGACAGCCTTTGTATTCCAATCTTAAAATTTACAAAAGAGGTATTAGAATTTGGCAATGCCGCAATGTCTCATTTCTCATTTTGGTTTAGGCTTACCAATTCCAAGGGTTTTATCCAGGCAAAGGCTGCTATTAGCACGTTAGCTCTCCGTCTAGTAAGGAGTCGCGCTTCCTCGTCGGTGTCTCTGCCGTGACTGAAATCGCTCTGCAGATCACACCAAAACCGAGCGAGGAAGCACGTGACCCTATTGGCTGGTGTTACCCCATTGGCTGTTGCTGCCCAACAAAAGACGCAGCCATTTGTCGCTCAGTATACCCAATGATTATCAGAACTTTCCAGAAAATGTTCTTAACTATAAGCATATATTTATTTAAATATTCATATTCAAATCACCTATTCCCATTGTGAAATGGGTGTTTTACTTTTCTAAAAGCGGCATCAATATTTATAATTTAATCTACGTTTTTAACACCGGGTTACACTATCCCCCCTTAGAATCAAGCAAGTCCCTTTGCATGGGATTAGCTAAATGGTGCTGACGGGAGAACTGGTGTTCATGGCAATATTCTTAAGATCTGACTCTGTTAAAACTCTGGTAAAAGCCAGGTTTGAGTAATCTTAGGATCTGTCTCTGTTAAGGCTCTGGTAAAAGCCAGATCTAGTCCTTGAAACAGGGACTGGGCAACAGTTACGATGTGGTCTATATTAACCATATATTCCATAACCTACATATGTTAGAGCATGTGGAAATGTTTGAGATTGCATATGTAAGGAACTTCACACCTCTGAAAGGACAAAGGAATCTCACCCGCCGAGTGAAGAACAAAGACGTTCCCGGACGCGGCGGGGGAGACCGGATGAGCCACCCTCACCCCCCAAGGCGAGGAGAGGAATTACCATCACCTCCCAAGACGAGGAGAGGAAATACCAAGACAATGGGGGGATTATGATAATGAGGGATGTCAGCCTTTGTTATGCATGTCTTTTGTTGTGTGCATGTATATAATCAGTGAGTTGGCGAAATTCTGTCTCTTTTCCCTTCTGCCGCTCTCTGCACCAGATGAGACTTGATAGAAGAGCTGTACATTAAAACTTCGCTTATAAACCAAATCGCCTCTTCATTGCCCAGCTCCTCTACACTGGTGACCTTGACGCGAGTATGGACCGGAGGCGTTCTTCCACAAGCGACTCATCCGTGGCGACTCAGGCAGACGCCAGCAGCCACGCAGACGAGGGAGCAGACGGACAGCTGTTCCCCCCGGCAGAAGAGGTTGAGAGGGCTCAACCGAGCACCAGCACCGCCGTGAGAGCCGAGGCAAGGCACTCTCACCCGGCGGGCACAGCAGTGATGGTGTGCACGAACGCCATCGCTGTCAAGCTGCCAGACTTCTGGCAAGAGGACCCCGCCTCTTGGTTTCAGCAGGCTGAAGCCCAATTTATACTGGCGGGCATCACGGCCGACGATACTAAGTTTTATCATATCGTCTCCAAACTCGACTCCGCCACTTCGAAGTGTGTGCGGAGCATGATCCGGCGACCACCGGCCCGGGACAAGTACGAGACGCTCAAAGCGACCATCATGGCGAACTACGTCCCATCAGCGGAAGAAAGAGCCGAGAAGATCCTGGCGGTCTACGGCCACAGAGGGGGCAATCCGAAGGCCCTCATGGAGGATTTGCTGCAGCTCAAGGAAGAGGACAATGACAACTTCCTCTTCCAGTTTATTTTTCTCAGCACGCTGCCGCCATACATGAGGGGGACACTCGCCAGCATGAAGTGCAACAACCACCAAGACTTCCGCACACTGGCCAGCGAAGCTCACCGGCTCGTCAATGCTTGCAAGGAGCTGACACCCACAGCAGCATCCGCAGACCTCAAAGCTGACGCCCCGAGCCACGGGGAGCCACAACCAACGGAGCAGACCCAGGCCACGGTGACAGCGACGCAGCCAAAACGTAACAGACAGAGCGACTTCTGTTATTATCACCACCGCTTCGCCGAGAAGGCCCACAAATGCGTTCCCCCCTGCAAATTTACGAGGTCGAGAAACGCCAAAGCCGAGAGCCGTTAACAGCAGCGGTTCTCGGCGAGAAAAATAAGCTGTTGTACGTGACGGATGGACACACAGGCAAGCAGTTCCTCATCGACACAGGAGCTCAGCTGAGTTTCGTCATGCCCTCCCACGCAGATCGAGCCACGGGCACCCGGGGCAACGGAGCAGTGGCAGCCAATGGCTCTGACATCGACACGTTCGGCGAAAAGAGCCTGCACCTCCTCATCCACGGCTGCAGCTACAGATGGACATTTGTTGTAGCAGCGGTGAGTTTTAACTTGTTAGGCGCAGATTTTTTGTGTGCACATGGGTTATTAGTGGATCTAGCAAATAGGCGCCTGGTTAATGCACTGTCTTTTGCTTCTATTCCATGCTCAGCCCGAGTTTCTCCACCACCTGTGCAGGCCAACGTCACCACAGCAGGAGGTAAGTTTGAGCAACTCCTCACCCAATTTCCAGCACTCACAATCCCCAAATTCTCAGCCACTGTGGCTAAACACGGGGTTGAACACTTCATTCTCACAACGGGACCTCCCGTTTTTGCCAAAGCTCGCCGCCTAGACGCGGCCAAGCTCAACATAGCACGGGACGAGTTTACAACTCTTGAAAAATTGGGCATTGTTAGACGCTCGAAGAGCCCCTGGGTCTCACCACTTCACATGGTTTCGAAATCCGACGGTTCTTGGAGACCGTGCGGAGATTACCGCAGATTAAACAACGCTACAGCGCATGACCGTTACCCAATCCCTCACATTCAAGATTTTCTACTACATCTAGCGGGTGCGCACATTTTTTCAAAAATAGACTTAGTCCGCGGTTATCACCAAGTCCCAGTCCGAGCAGAAGACATTCCTAAAACAGCGGTAATAACCCCTTTCGGCCTTTTTGAATTCCTACGAATGCCTTGCGGCCTCAAAGGCGCTGCTCAAACTTTTCAACGAATGATGGACGCGGTCCTACGCGACCTCCCTTTTGTTTTCGTCTACCTCGACGACATGCTGGTAGCCAGCTCGTCTGAGGAAGAACACGAGCAGCACCTCACTACGGTTTTTCAGAGGCTAGAAGAGCACGGGCTAATAATCAACCCAGCCAAATGCAAATTCGGCGTGTCACAAATTGATTTTTTAGGACACAAAGTCTCTCCGAAGGGGGCAGTTCCACTCCCAGACAAAGTTCATGCGATAGAAAGTTTCCCACGGCCACAAACGGTCAAATCGCTACAGGAATTTTGAGGGATGGTTAATTTTTACAACCACTTCCTCCCCCATGCAGCTCAGCTCATGCAGCCCCTATATGCGCGCTCAAAAAAAAGAAAGCTTCCAACGCGGTCAAATGGACCCCGGAGCGCGAACGTGCTTTCACGGAAGTAAAAAGCGCCCTAGCTAACGCCACATTGTTAGTTCACCCAGATCCCTTGGCCCGCATTGCGCTAACCACAGATGCTTCAGACCTAGCCATAGGGGCAGTTGTAGAACAACTTGTCAGCGGGGTCTGGCAACCTTTAGCATTCTTTAGCAAATCGCTAAACCAAACTGAACGCAAATACAGCACTTTTGACAGAGAGCTGCTGGCGCTTCATTTATCCATCCGCCCCTTCCAGTTCTGGTTAGAAGGGCGGAGTTTCACGGCTTTTGTAGACCATAAACCGCTCACCTTCGCTATGGCTAAAATTTCAGAACCATGGTCAGGCAGGCAACAAAGACAGCTAGCTGCGATTTCAATTCAATTCAATTCAACTTTATTTATATAGTGCCATTTCACAACAACAGTCATCTCATAGCACTATCAACTGTAGGGGGGAACCCCCACAGTTGCAGAAAGACCCCAGCAATCAGGCGATCCCCTGTGAGCAAGCACTTGGCGACGGTGGAGAGGAAAAACTCCCTTTTAACAGGAAGAAACCTCCAGCAGAACCAGGCTCAGGGAGGGGCAGTCATTTGCTGCGACTGGCTGGGGGGTGAGGGGATAGAGAAAAAGAAAAGAACAGACATGTAGAGAGCAAACAGCATGATGGGGACTCAATCTATGGGAGAGAACAAACAAATGTTAATGACCAGCAAAAAAAAATATTTCATAGAGAGTGAGGAAAGGAGTGAGGCCCAGTGCATTACTGGAGGTCCCCCGGCTGACTAAACCTATTAGCAGCATAACTAAGGGAGGGTTCAGAAACACATGATCCCTCCCTAATTGTAGGCTATATCAAAAAGGTAGGTTTTAGCCCTATTCTTAAAAACAGAGATCGAGTCTGACTCCCGAATCCAGATTGGCAGCTGATTCCACAGGAGAGGAGCTTGATAACTGAAGGCTCTGCCTCCCATTGTACTTTTGGAGATTCTAGGTATTACAAGTAATCCTGCATTTTGGCTGCATTTTGGCTGCACGGTGGTGCAGTGGTTTAGCACTGTGGCAGCACAGTTTTACCCTTGGCCGGGGGACCGCGGGGATCATGAGATCGTGGGTTCGATCCCAGCCCCCGACCAACAGTGAGCTGTGTGGAGTTTGCATGTTCTCCCCGTGTTGCGCGGGTTTACTCCGGGATTTCTCCGGTTTCCTCCCGCACACCAAAAACATGTAGGTTTAGGGCGCTCGCGCACGCAGCGACCAGTAGCCGGTGGCTTGTCACCAGACTGCAAACCAAGTCTACCTACGGGTACAAATAAGTAACAAAAAAAAAATAAATAAATAAATAAATTTTGGGAGCGTAGTGTTCTGTTAGGATAATACGGTAGTATCAGATCTTTTAAATAAAAAGGAGCCTGATTGTTTAGAGCTTTGTAAGTAAGAAGAAGGATTTTAAACTTAATTCTAAACTCTATGGGAAGCCAATGAAGGGAGGCCAGAACCGGAGAGATATGATCTCTCTTTCTAGTACCTGTTAAAACTCTTGCTGCAGCATTTTGGATCAGCTGAAGACTTTTTAAAGATGTTTTAGGACAGCCTGATAATAAAGAATTACAATAATCTAATCTCGAGCTAACAAAAGCGTGGATCAGTTTCTCAGCATCACTCTGAGACAAGATGCTCCTAATCTTGGCAATATTACGCAAATGATAGAAGGCAGTCTTAGAAACAAATTTAATATGTGAATTGAAGGACAAATCCTGATCAAAAATAACTCCAAGTGATTTCAGAGTTCACCACAGACATTCGACACGTGGCAGGCAAACTTAACGTAGTAGCGGACTGTCTCTCTCGCGCTGTGACACCACCAGAGCGCGGGGAGACAGATTATACTGCCTCAGCAGCAGAACTCTTCACTAACGCAGACACATACGCAGCACCTATCCATGCAGGGATAGATTATGCAGCCATGGCGGAGGAACAAAACAGTGACGCGGACGTGCGCACACTCCTGTCTGGACCAACAGGGTTAAGGCTGGAGAAAAGGGGTTTACGCGACGGCGTGCCCCCCCTAATATGCGATGTTTCAACTGGCCGACCTCACCCGTTAGTACCAGCTACATGGCGCCGCCGCATTTTTGACGCAATTCACTCCCTCGCGCACCCAGGTGTGCGCGCCTCGGTTAAAATGGTCGCCGAAAAGTTTGTGTGGCCAGGCCTGCGCAAAAACGTAAAAGAATGGGCAAAAACTTGCATTTCTTGTCAACGCGCCAAAATACACAGACACACAAAAGCCCCTCTGGAACCTTTTCCAATCCCTGCTAGAAGGTTCGACCATGTTCATGTCGATCTTGTGGGGCCACTACTTTCCTCCCAAGGTTTCACACACCTATTAACAATGATAGACCGCACCACACGTTGGCCAGAGGCAGTCCCTCTAGCGGCAACCACAGCGGAGGAAGTCGCTCGCGTTTTTTTGACAAACTGGGTGGCATGTTTCGGCGTCCCATTGGACATCACGTCCGATAGGGGGCCTCAATTTGTCTCAGAGCTCTGGTCAGCCATGTCCAACAGCTTAGGGGCAACAATTCATCGCACCACCGCTTATCACCCTCAGGCTAATGGGTTATGCGAGCATTTTCACAAGTCTTTAAAGGCCGCCCTCAGAGCCTCACTAACGGACACAAATTGGGTAAATAAACTTCCCTGGGTTTTATTGGGGTTGCGTGCTGCACCTAAAGAGGATCTAGACGCCTCTCCTGCAGAATTAGTTTTTGCTCAACCTCTCAGGCTCCCAGGTGAATTTTTACCAGAGAACCCAGAGCCAGGGCGCTTTCCAGTCCCAAGGTTTTTAGGCAGCAACGGACGGAACTCTCTCCCCAGTCCAGCTCATCACTCCTTCCCACGGGTTTTTGTCCCTCAAACTTTAAAAAACGCTGAGTTCGTTTTTGTTAAGCATGAAGCTCTAAAACCTACTTTTCGCCCAGCATTCGATGGGCCATTCAGAGTGCTGGAAAATGGTGATAAACACTTTGTGCTTGATTATGGGGATAGAAAAGAAACAGTCAGCATTGACAGACTTAAACCTGCCTTCTTGTTGAAAGACGAACCTGCACAGTTGGCGAGAGCACCTCGGCGAGGTAGACCCCCAAGAGAAAAGACTCAGCCCCCAGGCAGGGAACAAATAACCTCTCTCCTTCCCACACTGCAGATTCCTCACAAGAAGGTCCCAGCAGGACGCCTAAACCAACCTACAGCAGTTTTGGGAGAAGAATTAAACCCAGACAGCACAGGGACTGACACCAACCACTCCACAATTATTCACTAATTGTGCTGCAACAGTTTAGGACTGACTTATGATTTTACTATGCTGCTATGTTTACCACTGAACTCTCTTAGGAGCATGGCTGCTGGAAAGTTCTTCCGTGGCAACAGCTGTAACACGTAGTATGTCGTAATAACTATCCTAGACTGTGAACCTTTCTGTTGTCTTTTCTTAGTTGTTTGGGGGGCCTGTGGTCTATATTAACCATATATTCCATAACCTACATATGTTAGAGCATGTGGAAATGTTTGAGATTGCATATGTAAGGAACTTCACACCTCTGAAAGGACAAAGGAATCTCACCCGCCGAGTGAAGAACAAAGACGTTCCCGGACGCGGCGGGGGAGACCGGACGAGCCACCCTCACCCCCCAAGGCGAGGAGAGGAATTACCATCACCTCCCAAGACGAGGAGAGGAAATACCAAGACAATGGGGGGATTATGATAATGAGGGATGTCAGCCTTTGTTATGCATGTCTTTTGTTGTGTGCATGTATATAATCAGTGAGTTGGCAAAATTCTGTCTCTTTTCCCTTCTGCCGCTCTCTGCACCAGATGAGACTTGATAGAAGAGCTGTACATTAAAACTTCGCTTATAAACCAAATCGCCTCTTCATTGCCCAGCTCCTCTACAACGAGAGGATTTCCCAACCGACTATACTGTAGTCTTTCTGGCTGGGAGGTTGTCCTCTCGGAGCGTCTCACAGTCTGTGGGACTTCTTTTTCAGGTTCTTTTTCTTCCACAGGTTCATCACAGGTACTTTTATCAGGTGAGTTGGTTTCACTTTCAGTTCCATTCTCATTGTTTGATGGTTCCACATTTGTTTCAGTTTCCTCCAGGTTTCTATCATTCGGTAAGTTGTCGCATCTAGGTGAAGTGACATTTTCTATTTGGTTGTCATTCTCAGGTGAGTGAGTTTCAGCAGGAATGTCTCCTTTAAAGGATGTCTTTGGATGGGGAATTTCATAAACTCGAGTGAGCTTTATGGGCGTTTGGATTGGGTCTTCTCTGTACCAATAGACATCTTCATTTTCCGGTTCTAAATTCTCACTTTCCTCACTTTGTTCAGGTGACTGTCTTGTCTTAGGTTTGCGGACATGTTTTGGTTGGACAGGTTCTTCTTCAACAGGGGCAAGAAAACCACAGGGAAGCAAGAGGACGCGGTGAATGGTACGAACAGGACCATCTTTTGTCTCAGGTTTTATAGTGTAAACAGGCAAGTCACCTGCTTGGTTCACCACAAAGTAGATTTCAGCTTCCCACCTGTCTGCTAGTTTGTGCTTTCCTCTGCGGCGGACTGCACATACCAAAATTCTGTCGCCTGGTTCTAGTTTTGAGGGTTTCACTCGCATATCAAATCTTGTTTTGTTTCTTTCAGCCATCTTGTTAGCATTTTCTGTTGCTAGTTTGTAGCTTTCTTGTAGCGTTGTCTTCAGTTTTTCAATGTACTGGGAATGTGACTTGAAACTTTTGTTGTGAAATGGGAGCCCAAATGTAAGGTCGATGGGCAATCTCGGCTGACAACCGAACATTAACTCATACGGGGCAAAACCAGTAGTGTCATTCTTCGTACAATTGTACGCATGTACAAGTGGTTTTACATAGTTGTGCCAATGATGTTTTGTTCTTTTCCTCCCGAGTACCCAGCATGCTCAATAACGTTCTATTGAAACGTTCTACCTGGTTGCCTCTGGGATGATAGGGTGTCGTCCGGATTTTGTGAATGCCCATGATTTTGCAAAGTTCTTTTACGATATGGGACTCAAAATCGGGACCCTGATCGCTAAGTAACCGTTCGGGTATCCCGTAGTGGACTATAAAGTTGTCCCAAAGTGCCTTTGCAACAGTCTGAGCTTTCTGATTGCTGGTAGGGATGGCTATAGCGTATTTCGTGAAATGATCAGTTAACATGAGCACATCCTTCGTGTTACTTTGATCGGGCTCAATGGATAGGAAATCCATACAGATGAGTTCAAGCGGTCGGGTGGACTTGATGTTGACAAGCGGAGCAACTCGCTCTGGAGCAGTTTTACATCTTACACAGCGATTACATGTCTTGATCTTCTTTTCAATATCTGCCGCCATGCGAGGCCAATAGACCCTTGTTCTGGCGAGATCCAAAGTACGCTCTGTGCCTAAATGGCCCATGTCACAGTGGAGGCTTTGAAAGACTGAATCGCGGAGCTGTTCAGGTAAGACGAGCTGGTAAGTAACATTTCCTCTGTCTTGGCGAGTACGGTAGAGGATGTTATTGCACATTTCAAGTCGACTGAGCTCTCGGAGTAACAAGTTGATGTCAGGAAGTTCAGTTCGTACCATTGGTGGAACTTTTAGTCCAGTTTCAATTTGTGCAATCACTTCTCTTAAACAGGGGTCAGTTCTTTGTTCGTTTTTGATCTGTTCAGGAGTCATGTGGAGTACAACTGGAAGACCACCACAGTCATCTTCATCGGCATAGCCATCTGGAATGGCGGCTACAGAAAGGGCTAATGAGTGAACCAAAGGGAAGGTGTTGTCTGGAGAGCTACAGACAAGGTGTTTTTTCATATATAGCAGACACTACCTCCGAACTTAAACTGCTTTCAGGAAGAGACAAGTGAGTTTGAGTGAACTGCTGTATGCGGTCAAACTCCTTTTGGGACACTGCGTCATTAAGCAACTCGCCATGTGGCCATCTAGAGAGGCCGTCTGCATCTGAGTTAAGCTTGCCTGCTCTGTATTGGAGCTTAAAGTTAAACGTCGACAGAGCAGCTAGCCACCTATAACTCATGGCATCAATCTTAGCAGTAGTTAAAATGTACGTCAGGGGGTTACTGTCTGTCACGACAGTAAAATGATTGCCATATAAATAGTCTGCGAACTTCTCCGTTACTGCCCACTTTAGAGCTAAAAATTCTAATTTATGGGCGGGGTAACGGGACTCACTTCTAGACAACCCCCGGCTTGCATAAGCTATGACCCTAGTCTGGCCATCCTGCTCTTGATAGAGGGCGGCGCCAAGCCCTGTAGTGCTGGCGTCAGTATGGAGGGTATATGGCAACTGAGGGTCAGCAAAACCCAGGACAGGCACAGTACTGAGCTTTTCAATGATGGTTTTGAATGCAAGATCACAGGAAGAAGTCCATCGCTCGCCAAACGGTGTCTTTGGGTCGTGGTACTGGGCAGGCTTAGCTTTGGGCTTTGTGCTCTTTCGCAAAGGAGGGTAGCCTGCTGTTAAGTCAGAGAGGGGCTTAACGATGCTGGAATAGTTCTTAATGAACCGCCTATAGTACCCTGAAAAGCCTAAGAACGAGCGGAGCTGTTTGAGATCACGGGGCACAGGCCAGGTATTTAGGGCTTTCACTTTTTCGGGGTCGGTCTCAACTCCTTTACTGGACACAATGTGACCGAGGTATCTGACAGAAGTTTGAAAAAATCTGCATTTCTCACTGGAGAGTTTAAGCCCATACTCTTTTAGGCGATTAAGAACTTTCATTAAGCGAGCCTCATGTTCTTCGGCCGTCTTGGAGAATACAATGATGTCATCGAGGAACACAATCACCTCATGCAGATTCATGTTGCCCATGCATTTCTCCATGAGGCGATGGAACGTGCTGGGGGCGTTTGTAATACCTTGGGGCATTCTATTGTATTCCCAAAAGCCCATGGGAAATACGAACGCTGTCTTTGGTTTGTCCAGCTCCTCTACCTCAATTTGGTAGTACCCAGACATTAAATCGAGGACGGAGAACCACTGCGAACCAGTCAAGGTGGAAAACGTTTCCTCCAAGTTGGGGAGGGCGTAAGCATCTTTTACAGTCTGCATGTTAAGCTTCCTGTAATCAATACAAAGGCGGACATCGCCATTTTTCTTTCGCACCACTACAATAGGCGAAGAAAATGGGGAAGTGGACTCTCTTATCACACCTGCTTGTTGGAGTTCTTTGAGATGCTCACGGACCGCTTCCAGGTCATTTGGATGTATGGGACATGCTCTGTGTTTGAACGGTGTTTCATCTGATAATTTGATTGTGTGTTTCATTTGATCCGTTTTGCCAAAGTCAAGATCGTTTTGTGCAAATACTTTGGGCATTTGACTGAGTTTTTCTGTTAGGCGCTCCTTCCATTCAGCGCTAATTGGGGGAAGAGTCAAAGTTGAACTTCAGAGTGGACTTTGGTTCAGTTTTGGACTTTGTAACTTTCACGGAGTGTTCTTGCGATAGGACTTGTTGATATGCACAAATTTCTCCAGTGACACACTTCTGAGGGATTGTCACGTCATGTTCTGATTCATTGGTGAGTATAACTGGAACAAGGTAAGGTGCTCTTTCAGGTAAGTCTATGAGACATGGTTTTACTAGGATACCACCAGGTAAGGCTGACATTAACGGGTGTTCTAACAAGGCAGATTTTTCACTGTTGCCGGCTGACACAGCTACAGCGCCATCTAGAACAACTGTTTGGCCTGCAGGAACTAACTGTGGCTCTTTGTTGCGCATGGTCACTAAACCAAGGCTAGTGTTTTTGGACTGTCTGTGCCGTAGCTCAAGGACTTTTAACACTGCCTTATAACCAAGTGACATGGTTGGCTGCCGTTCAGAACATGCATCAGAGTACAGCTCATACAGTACATCCAATGTGTTTGTCCCTATTAACACTAAGGACTGATCAGCTGCACGTACATTGGGAACCACTAAGGCAAGTGTTGGCACTTCGGCTTCAATACCGAAAAAGTCTTTTGGGAAAGTGACATCCTTTTCAATGTAGCCTAAATAAGGTACACTCTGACCGTTAGCTCCCTCCACTTCTAACAGCTCAAGAAGTGGCTTAATCTCATGGTTGGATAAGTACTGTCTGTAATAGGACTCAGGGACAGTAGTCACCTGGGAGCCTGTATCTAACAAACGGCTCACAGTACAGCCATTCACTTTCACTTGTGCTGTACTTTTTGTACCAATTAGACCATTAGGAAAGTTAAAGAGGTCTGTTTTGTAATGTGACTTCAGTGTAGCACGTGTCTTGAATGGAGCTTTTGGTTTGGGACGGGTCATCTCTGAACTAGCCTCTGTTTGTCCTGCAACGGAGGCAGACTTCAGTTTTAAAGAAGATTGGGGGTTCCGACTGTCCCAAATCTGTCTTTTTACTCTTAGTTCTTTGCGTTTTGCAGCTACAGGTGCAGGGTTTGGCTCTGACTCACAAGTGGCTGCAATATGCCCATCTTCGCCACAGCGAAGATGGGCATATTGCCCATCCCTGGCTTTCTTGAAACACTCTGATTTCAGGCCTATCACTTTAAGAAACATCCTTCACCTATTCAACTCTGCTCTCCCTCTTATGTCAGTTATCCATTAGCTGACTAGCTTCTAGCATTCAGCTTTTAGCGTCCTTCTATTTCGGATGAACAATGCTGGGCCTAGTATTGGGACGGCTGGACGAAGGTAAGTTTTCAGGTTTGGCATGGTCAGGTTTTTTATTTCCAGATTTCTTAGTTGGGTCTTTCTTTGGTGGTGCTTGTTTCTTTTGTTTCACAACAGCAACTAATTGGCTTCACTATTTGTACTTGTTTCGGTGACTGTTTGTTCGTAGGAGGCTGCTTTTGGTTTTGTGGCGCCCAAATGCTTTTTCATGCGTGTGTTTTTAACTTCTTGTCTATTTTCAACAGTGCGAAGGTGAAGCAATAATTCTGCATACGCAGGTGGATGTTTATCTTTTAGTTCCAGCTGTAGCTCTTTTAGCAGATTATCATCCCAACAGCCTCTGTTAAACTGCTTGAGAAGCTGTTTGTTCACTTCCTGTGGCTCTAGACCACCTCTACACACTGAGAGATTGAGCGCCACCTGCAAACGATGCAGATATGCAAAGGGTTTTTCTCCATAATCTTGGAAAGTGTTCATGAATCGCACAAGCAGTTCCTCACTGTCTTCAACAGTCCCAAAAGCTGAGTCCAAAAGCTTAAGATAGTCGGCAGAGGTGGCTTCAGGCCCAAGAGGACGAATAATATCAGACGCAGGAGCAAGAAGACTTTCAAGGATCCTGCGAGATTTTTCCAAGTCAGACAAAGAAGCATCTTCCATCATCAGGTCAACATGTGAACGCCATGTTTCATAGTCAGCTTCAGTATACGGTCTTGACGTTTTGCCAGAGAAAGCTCTGATTCTCAAAGAGGAATGGGCGTTTGACAGCTTCTCTGCATTTTTAATGACATACTCAACTACGATTTTCTGAACCTCGGGTGGGTTAAGATCAGCTGGACTCAACATTTGAGGTGTTAAGTTTGGTCTAAGAGGGCTTTGGAAGAGTGCTTGAGTGGTTTTAGGGGTGCGAGGCACTTCAACTTGGAGTGGAGGAGATACTCCACTTTGTGTGGGTTCAACAGTAGGGACAGCAAGATCAACGTCAGCAGAGACTGTTTCAGCTGTCTCAGCAGCTTCAATAGACTTCCCTATTGTGGACATAATCTCCCGCAACACCTCTTCAAAACTTTTTCCACTTAGCTTAGCTAAACCCCTCAGGTTGCTAAGATAAGCCTCAGTAACACTGCCCCCTACAGTTTTAGTGTAGACATCGGTTAGAGTTTGAATGCAGTACTTAATCTCAGGATTGTCAGTGGATGGAAAGGAGCACGGCAACGTAGGTGCTAATGCTTCAATGCTTAATCCAGATTCGAACTCTACAATATGACTTTCGTCAAAGTCAGATGAGTTATCATTAATGGTAAGCACCCTACGAATAGTGCCATGTTGCTCTAGAAATTCAAAAACATCTGTGTCTCTTTCTTTATCAACGACACCACTGACAATGACTGCGTTAGGAATTCTAACACCATTCTTTTCCACAAAATCCATTTTGATAGTATATAAACTGTTTAGTCAGGGGTCAAAACAGAATCCTCATCTGTTGTGCCACACTCCAGGCTCCTGGCTGCGCTCGCCAAATTTTTGTGTGTGTAACCCTCACTAACACCTACTCACTTTAGGTGTAGTACCAAAGAAAAAGATAATTGGGCCAGATCAGAAGATTACAGGTTCGTAGGAGCCTGGGAGGTGCAACAACAGATGGCACACACACCCGTATAAAACTTTGAACTATATATATTTCAAAATTATGTACACATAAACAAAAATACAGCGCTTGTCACAATAATAAAGAAAGAAAAAAATAAAAATAAAATACCCCAGATATATATTTACAAAATTTACAGTCCTCGCAAGTCCGTTCCAGGTGACTAGTGGAGTCACCTTTACCAGTCGACCGGGTTCGGGCTTCGGCTCGCCATCCAGATCTGGAGAATCAGTTCTTCTGGTCCAACCAGTCCAACAAAAACAAAAAACCTGACCTATAAAATAGGCCAGACAACAACAAATAAGCTATTATGTATAGCTATTACAAAATATTTCTAATTGTATAACAAATATATTTTTTAAACACCTCTAAATCACAGGTTCAACATTAATCATTGGATAACAGTCAATGGCAAGGAAATTGGGACCTTCGCTAAATGCCACAGCTCAGAAAAATGCCCTTTATCAATAAAAAACTAGCCAAAAATTAGCATCGGCGGTTAGCATGCTAAGCTAACGATTAGCATTTCCATACACAACAATGGCACTTACCACGCTAGGTGACACGTGCGTCAATGGGGTTCCCGTGCTCAACGGCGTCTACAGCCTTTGTATTCCAATCTTAAAATTTACAAAAGAGGTATTAGAATTTGGCAATGCCACAATGTCTCATTTCTCATTTTTGTTTAGGCTTACCAATTCCAAGGGTTTTATCCGGGCAAAGGCTGCTACTAGCATGTTAGCTCTCCGTCTAGTAAGGAGTCGCGCTTCCTCGTCGGTGTCTCTGCCGTGACTGAAATCGTTCTGCAGATCACACCAAAACCGAGCGAGGAAGCACGTGACCCTATTGGCTGGCGTTACCCCATTGGCTGGCGTGGCCCCATTGGCTGTGCCCAACAAAAGACGCAGCCATTTGTCGCTCAGTATACCCAATGATTATCAGAACTTTCCAGAAAATGTTCTTAACTATAAACACATATTTATTTAAATATTCATATTCAAATCACATATTCCCATTGTGAAATGGATGTTTTTCTTTTCTAAAAACGGCATCAATATTTATAATTTAATCTACGTTTTTAACACTGGGTTACATATTGATCGTCTAATGGACGAAGAAGGATCTGCGGCCGTCTCTCCCTCAATTTTTACCTCCGCCAAGGTGTGGGGGGCAGAATTACCTTCTAATCCATCCCCTCTGGAGCCAGTTTTGGAGGCTTCTCAGCAGCCTTTGGAGGAGCCCAGGGCTATCACTTAATCAGAGAGGGGCATCGCCTGACCAGCTGCAGCAGAGGACTCTATAAACCAGGAAGACATGCAAGTTAACTCCTTTTGTTCTCCTAACACTGGTAAAAACTTTTTCCTGATTCCTGGAGGAGAATTTCAGGGGGAGCAGTCCCCAGAGATTTTGCCGCCTGCTGCAGCTATGAACTGCTCACCAGTCCTCTCCATGCTCTCTCCTGCCTTCCTTGAGGGTATACCAGCTTCAGAGCTGAACCGCCGGGACCAGGAGGAGCCAGAGGTCCGTGAGGATTCGTTCCTCACCGTCATGGTGAGCCAGACTCCAGCCGCCACGCTGGAGGAATCACCAGCGTGGGTTGTGACGGCTGAGACGCCGAAGACTGAGAGGACCATCATCCTTGCTGCGGAGGCTGCTGCAGCAGAGCCAACACCAGATCAGAACCTGCAGGAGGCCGAGCCCGTGACAAGGTGGATGAACTGAGACTGCTGATGCGTTTTAAGGACCTCGCCTCCTCAGCTGTCCTCTGCTTTACTGAGACCTGGCTCCGGGAAAATATACCGGACAGCGCGCTGCGCCTCGACGGCTTCCAGCTCTTCCGTGCTGATCGTGACACAGAGCTTTCCGGCAAGACCACAGGAGGCGGAGTCTGCTTCTACATCAACTGTAGCTGGTGCTCTGATGTAACGGAAATTTCCAAACACTGTTCTCCTGCCTTGGAATTTCTTGTTATCAACTGCAAGCCTTTTTATTCCCCACGGGAGTTTGCTTCTTTTATACTGATCGCTGTGTACGCCCCTCCCGACGCGGACACGCGCGAAGCTCAGCGCGTGCTCGCGGATCACATTCAACACACAGAGCGGAGTTTTCCAGACTCGCTGATTATTGTGGCTGGCGACTTTAATCAGTGCAATCTGAGCCACGATCTCCCCCGCTACAAACAGTTTATTAAATGCCCCACCAGAGGATTAAACACACTGGATCACTGTTACACCACAGTGAAAGACGCATATCGCGCTGTCCCTCGAGCTGCGCTGGGATTATCTGATCACGTGATGGTTCACCTCATTCCCACATACAGACAGAGATTGAAGCTCACTAAACCTGTTGTGAGCACTACGAAGATACGGACCAGTGATGCTGAGGAGAAGCTGGAAACGTGCATGGAAATATCTGACTGGGGCATGCTTAAAGGAGCCACGCATGATCTGGATGAGTACACGGACACTGTGAACTCATATATCCACTTTTGTGAAGAGAACATTCTTCCATCACGCACCAGGGTGAGTTACTCTAATGACAAACCCTGGTTCACAGCTAAGCTCAGACAGATCAGGAAGGAGAAGGAAGCAGCGCTGAAAAGTGGAGACAGGGACTGCTACAGGGAGGTTAAATACCGGTTTAACAGAGAGCTGAAGAGGGCTAAATCTGTGTACTCAGAGAGACTCCAGCAGCAGTTCACTGCTAATGATTCGGCTTCCGTGTGGAGAGGACTGAGGCAGATCACCAGCTATCGGCCTCAGGCTCCTAAAGGTCAGGATGACAAAGCCCTTTGTCAGAGACTGTCCCAACACTATGCCCGTTTTGACACCTCGTCATCTGTGTCCAACTCCCCCCCTCCCTCCAGCTCCACAGCCTCCACATTCCCTACTTCATTTAAGGCACCCCCCCCACCTCCCCCCCTCCCCTTATCATCAGTGAGCAGGATGTGCTCAAACAGTTCTCCAGACTGAACCCGCGCAAGGCCCCCGGCCCAGACGGCGTGTCTCCCTCCACCCTGAGACTCTGTGCGAAACAGCTGGCTCCTGTATTCACAGACATTTTTAACACCTCCCTTAAGCTATGCCACGTGCCGTCCTGCCTCAAATCCTCCACCATCATCCCTGTCCCCAAGAAGCCACGGATCATTGGACTTAATGACTACAGACCTGTAGCGCTCACCTCTGTAGTCATGAAGTCCTTTGAGCGCCTGGTCCTGTCCCACCTCAAGTCCATCACCACCCCTCTCCTGGACCCGCTGCAGTTTGCCTACCGAGCCAACAGGTCTGTAGACGATGCAGTCAACCTGGCCCTCCACTCCATCCTGCAGCACCTGGACTCCCCGGGAACCTACGCCAGGATCCTGTTTGTGGACTTCAGCTCCGCATTCAACACCATCCGCTCCGCTCTGCTCCGGGACAAGCTGTCCCTGCTCAACGTGCCTGACTCCCTCTGCAGGTGGATCATCGACTTCCTGACGGACCGGAGGCAGCATGTGCGGCTGGGAAAGACTGTCTCAGACTATACTAGCATCAGCACCGGATCACCCCAGGGCTGTGTACTTTCCCCCCTACTCTTCTCCCTTTACACCAACTCCTGCACCTCCAGCCACCAGTCTGTCAAGTTGATCAAGTTTGCGGACGACACCACCCTCATCGGGCTCATCTCCAACGGCGACGAGTCCGCCTACAGGAGAGAGGTGGCCCAGCTGGCGTCCTGGTGCAGCAATAACAACCTGCAGCTGAACGCTCTGAAGACAGTGGAGATGATTGTAGACTTCAGGAAAGTCACTACTCCTCTGCCCCCCCTCACCCTCTCAGGCTCTCCCATCACCACTGCTGATTCCTTCCGCTTCCTAGGCACTACCATCACCAGGGACCTCAAATGGGAGCTGACCATCAGCTCACTCATCAAAAAAGCCCAGCAGAGGATGTTCTTCCTGCGGCAGCTGAGGAAGCTCAAGCTACCCACCAAGATGTTAGTGCAGTTCTACACAGCCATCATCGAGTCCATCCTCACCACCTCCATAACCGTGTGGTACGCAGGAGCCACTGCCAGGGACAGACTAAGGCTGCAGCGCGTCGTGCGCACTGCTGAGAAGGTGATCGGCTGCAAGCTCCCATCTCTCCAGGATCTGTACATCTCCAGGACCCGGAGGCGTGCTGGCCGGATCATAGCCGATCCCTCACACCCTGGTCATGTACTGTTTGCCCCCCTCCCCTCTGGTAGAAGACTTCGGTCCATCCAGACTAAAACCTCCCGTCACATGAACAGCTTCTTCCCCTCTGCCATTAGACTGCTGAACACTAAGTGACTCTCGTGCACCATGTACAGCAGCTCAACCAGACTCATGTCAATCATCACTGTTTTCTTCCTGCATTACCGACTGCACTATATAGTTCTCCACAGTATCTGCTGCTGGCTAATATATATTTTAACTGTTGACCAGTATCACTTAATCTTATCCTACACTTTATTACATGTATAGTTTATTTCTCTTATCTTATCATGTTTAATGTTGCAGCATTGTACCGAGACAAATTCCTAGTTTGTGTACTACATGAACAATGGCAATAAACCTGATTCTGATTCTGATTCTGATTCTGATTCTGATCGCCCGGATCGTCGGCGTCCTGGACGGCAATGGAGCTCGAGCTGAGGCAAGTGCTTCTCTTTTTCTGTCCACTTTAGAGCATTTTTGCCTAACTCTAGGTGAGGAGCACCAGCTGCAGCCATACACTGCACCTGAGCCCTCCCTGCCTGGCTCTACCCCTGCCGGTGACCCTGACCCATCCTCTTCTTTGTTTGAGTCTTTTTCCAGGGTCGCCAGGAGTCATGAAACCTCACCGGATGAGTCCGAGGATCCAGGCTCACTCGTGGAGGTCGCAGGTGCAACGCCGACCTAGCCTGGATTCACTGCAGGAGCAATGAGGTTCCGGACAGGAACCACCGCTGGTAAGACCTCGACCCAGGCTGGGTCCACCGTAGGGATGTCCAAGCTCCAGTCCAAAGCTGGGACCACCGAGGGTGCACCCAACCGGCCTAGGGACACCAGGGTAGTCTCCTTCATAATAGAAGTAACCTGGATGTTCCTTTCATTCTTCTTACGTTGGTTTTTTGTTTCTGTCCCTCCGCCACCAGTCACCACAGGGGTCCTCCTTCACCTGTTGGGCCATCCACCTTCTAGTCTTCCAGTGAGTAGGTCACTGTCTCGTCCGCCTCTCCGGTACTGGTGCCTTACCTGTATGGGTCGGCCGACCAATGAACTGGGTTTTTTGTCAGGTGGCCCATTCAGCCTGGCAGACCACCTGACACCACTCTGAAGGCTGCCTCCTGGCCTGGGACCTTGGCTGACCCCTGAACTGTTGGATTCTAAGGTCTCGGGGGGGGGGGGGGCTTGACCTTGGTGTTGGGATTTTGTGTCTTGGCAACATTGTATTATTTTGTGGTATTTTTTTCTGTATGATTATTCCCTCCTACCTTCGTTCCAACACCTCTCGCCCTGGTTAGTCCTGTTGGCCCTCTGGGTGTAGGGGGGCAGGTTTTTTCCTGTATTTTGGTGTTTTGTTTTGTTTTGTTTTTTGTGATGGTACGTGAGTGTCTGGTCTCCACCCCTTGGGGAGGGGGGGGGGGCTCTGTCATGTATGGATCTGGTGTTTCAGCTCCGCCCATGACTGGTGGCTGTAGCTTCTGATTTTGTTAACTGGTTCCAGCTCAGATCTCACCAGTCTACAGCCACACCCCTCTCTCTACCAGACACTCACCAGTTATTAGTTATTCTCTCATCTGTTCCTTCACACACACACACACATACATGATTGCACACACACTTCCATTCTTATTCATACATGTGCACACACTTTCACCATCATTCATCAGTTGCTGCTGCACCTGCATCCATTTGCCACTCATTAGTCTATGAGGGTACTTATGTGTGGCAGTGTGATTGCTCAGTGCAACGGCAACTAGTCAGTTTTGTCCACGAGAGTCTTCTCCAGTCTAATTGGGTTAGTTGTCTACAATTGATGTCCAGGCTCTTCTTCCTTTTTGCCCTTTCCCCTTGGACTTTTCACGATGTTCATTCCCAGAGTCCAGCTGCACTCCGACACTTAGTGTAAGTCTTTCTCTTTTGGAGTGTACGTTTTCCTTCCCTGTGCAGCTGACTTTTCCCTGAGGCATGACGTAACCCTTCCTCTCGACGTTTGGAGATTCTTGGTATTGCAAGTAATCCTGCATTTTCGGAGCGCACTGCTCTGTTAGGATAATAGGGAAGTATCAGGTCTTTTAAATAAAAAGGGGCCTGATTGTTTAGAGCTTTGTAAGTAAGAAGAAGGATTTTAAACTTAATTCTAAACTCTATGGGAAGCCAATGAAGGGAGGCCAGAACCGGAGAGATATGATCTCTCTTTCTAGTACCTGTTAAAACGCTTGCTGCAACATTTTGGATCAACTGAAGACTTTTTAAAGATGTTTTAGGACAACCTGATAATAAAGAGTTACAATAATCTAATCTAGAGCTAACAAAAGCGTGGATCAGTTTCTCAGCATCACTCTGAGACAAGATACTCCTAATCTTGGCAATATTACGCACATGATAGAAGGCAGTCTTAGAAACAAATTTTTGATTTTTGATTTGATTTTGTGTACTTTATTGATCCCCAGAGGGGAAATTCAGGGTATCCACCTGGATGGAAGAAGCAGCCACAGTACGGCGCTATCCCTTCACCATTCACACACACATTCATACCTAGGGCCATATGTGAATTGAAAAACAGATCTTGATCAAAACTAATAGTCACACTGTTGACTGAGAAATAAACAATCAGAAGCTATTGCTCTGGTAGAACTGGGGTTACAAATGTCAAAAAGCTCCATATTCTTGACAGCATGAATGTTTAGAATAATAATGTCAAGACAATTAATACAGCAGAGACTGAGATTTCACAGTTTTGAGCCTGTCCTTGTATAATACAGTTTCCTGGAATAATCATTTGTCCTATATCAGATATGATTTACTTTCTGTAGACTAGCTAAAATAAGTTCAACATATCAGATTCCACTCTGGATACAATGTGGGGGCGTGATATTTGATCACGCCCCACTCCTGAGTGTTACTATTTTGGGCTTATGATGATGATGATGATGATGATGATGATGATGATGTTGATGATGATGATGATGATCCCTCCTCTAGTTTCTTGGTTTTTGTTGCACATCCCTTTTGTTACTGATTATTTGGGGTTTATGTATTTTATGTTGATTTATTTTGTTCCAAGTTTAGGTTAGCGTATTTCCATGTCACCCTGGTCTAGTTTTGTAAATATGTTCTGTGTTATTCTTATTTCAGTTTTTTGTTTTACAGTTCTTTATCATTTTTAGATTACAATCATTCTGGTTTTGCCTCCCCAGTAATTTGTGTATTCTATTGTATTCCCTGTGTCATCCTTATGTTTATCTGGCTTCATTTTGATATCAGGTTCACTTTGAAAGTACTTCCTGTTTTGGTTCTGTTTAGTTTTTTTTTTGTAGTGTCTTCCTATTTATCCTTGGTTATGATTCACAGTGTACTTTTGGTTGTAGTTCTGTAATCTCATCAGTTGATTCTTTCCTCCTGTGTCCTCAACCAGTTTCTGATGTCCAATTATTAGTTAGTCTTTAACTTTAGTTTCCCTGTGTTCCTTGTGTTTTCCTAGCTCCCCAGTCTGTAAATTTCTGTCTTCATTGTTACCTTTAGTTGTCAGCTGTGTTTAAGTTTACCTTTGTCATTTCCAGCTCCCATGCTGCTGTTAATTTTGTAGTTTATTCAGTGTTTAGTTAGTCCATTGTTTTCTGTTCCATCCATCCATTTTCTACCAATTTTCCGGGGGTCCGGGTCGTGGAGGCAGCAGCTCAAGCAGAGAAGCCCAGACTTCCCTCTTCCCGGCCACCTGCTCCAGCTCTTCAGAGAGGATGTCAAGACATTTTCAGGCCAGCTGGGAGACATAGTCTCTCCAGCGTGTCCTGGGTGTGCCCCAGAGTCTCCTCCCAGTGGGACATGCCCAAAACACCTCAAGTGGGAGGCGTCCTGGAGGCATCCTGATTAGATGCCCAAACCACCTCAACTGGCTCCTTTCAATGTGGAGGAGCAGCGGTTCTATTCTGAACCTCTCCTGAATGACTGAGTTCCTCAACCTATCTCTAAGGGTAAGTCCAGCAATCCTAGGGAGAATGTTCATTTCAGCCACTTCCTTCCTTCCTTCCTTGCCTTGGATCGCCACCTTATCGTGGTGGGGGGTTTGCATGACCTAGTGATCCCAGGAGCTAAGTTGTCCAGGGCAATTTGGCTCTGGTAGGGTCTCCCAAGAAAAACTGGTCCTGGGTGAATGGCCAGACTAAGAGCAACCCAATAGACTCCCATGATGAATGAACTATCAAGGATTCAGTGTACCCCGCCCGGTATGGCATTATCGGGGCCCCACCCTGGAGCTAGGTCTGGGGAAGGGGCTCGATGGCTAGCGCCTGGTTGCTGGGTTTCTGCCCATGGGACCCGGTCGGGCTCAGCCCAAAGGAGCTACATGGGTCTGTCCTCCAGTGGGCTCACCACCTGCAGGGGGGACCATGGGGGTCCGGTGCAATGTGGATCAGGTGGCGGTCGAAGGCAGAGACCTTGGTGGTCTGATCCTTAGCTTTCTAAACTGGCTTTGTTTTCTGTTGTTTATTAAAATAAACCTTGTTTCTCGGGACATTGCCTGCATAATGATTCTCTTCATTCAGTTTTCTACCTTAAAAAGGCAAAAGAAGGATACATGTAGGCTGCAATACAATTTTTATACTAGTATCAGCTGGGCTAGGAATGGAGACTGATAAAAATAAAAATCTTATGAGTCTATTCATCCACCTCACACCAGTCACAAATAACACTACCTTTTAATCTAAGCACTGATGAAATGGTTCATCCATCAAACAAAAAATGCTCAGAAAGGTTTGTAAATTAGATGTTTAATGCTCATTCTTTTATGGTCTATAGGTCTTTATGCACAGTTATCCCACAGTGAAAAATTCACTTTCAAGCCTGCCAGATGAAAGGATCTGTCCGTGGCCCATCCCTTAACAGCCGGGATAGACTCCAACCTCAACATGACACAGGCTAAGAGGTCAAGAAAATAGGTGAATGGATACATTTTATTGCAAAAACAATGATCATGTAAAAGGCAAATCAGGGCATTAACCCCTTAGCATTCCAGCCAACAATGAACTTTCCACGAGTGGAACACCGGAATTTTAAGAAGTTAAAAAACATGCAACACTGTCATGAGCGGCGAGAGCGCGCCCCCTCCTTCCCGTTCATCTCTCCTCAGGTCATCAGCGCACCTGAGTGAGAGGACACACCTGCACCCTCTCATCAGCCAGCGTTCATAAGGAGGCATCCCTCAGTGATTCAATGCTGGCTCGTCTTGTTATACTGCCAATCAGAGAGCAAGTATTTGATTCACACTTGTTAGAAAGTTATTAGCCTGTGTGCTTTTTACCCTCCTAAGTTTGCTGCAATCGTGCAGGTGTGCCACCAGGACTGCACATGCTATCCTGCCACATTTCCACTCACCCTCAGCAAACCTCCACCCGGTCAGGCACCACCAGCTCATCCCTCACCCTGCTGGTTCGTCTATTCCCCGCTGGGGCCCTGTTGGTTATGACTGTGCTGTGGACCTCATCCTGGGAGCGAAGCTACCTTCCAGCCGGCTCTACAGCATTTCTGGTCCGGAGAGGGAGGCAATGGAGAAGTATATCAAGGAATCACTGAACACCGGCCTCATTTGGCCATCTTCGGCCCCAGGTTCTTCTTCATGGGGAAGAAGGATGGCTCGCTGGGCCAGTGTATTGACTATGGGAGCTCAACGCTATTACAGTGAGGGACAGATATCCCTTGCCCTTGATGAACTCTGCATTTGAACTCCTTCAGCGCTCATGGGTATTCATCAAATTAGACTTGGGCAATGCGTAGCATCTGATCCGTATTCGTGAGGGGGATGAGTGGAAGACGGCGTTTAAGACCCACCAGGGGCAGTTTGAGTATTTGGTGATGCCGTTTGGGCTCACCAACGTCCTTGCTGTCTTCCAACAGCTGATTAACAATGTCCTCCACGATATGCTTTATCAATTTGTGTTTGTCTATTTGGATGATATTTTGATTTTCTCCCGCTCACCAGAGGAACATGAAGTCCATGTAAGAGCAGTCCTACAATGGCTCTTGGAGAACCAACTCTACGGTAAGGCTGAGAAGTGTGAGTTCTCCGCCAATTCCACCACCTTCTTGGGCTTCATAGAGGCTGAAGGGAGACTGATTGCCGACCCAGCCAAGGTGAGGGCAGTGCTCGATTGGCCAACTCCCTACTCCCGTAGGGAGCTTCAACACTTCCTTGGGTTTGTGAACTTTTATCGCCGGTTCATTTGGAACTATAGTAGGGTGGCACTGCCCTTGACACAGCTGACCTCCATTAAGGTCCTCTTTCGGTGGACCAAGGCGGCTGAACAGGCCTTTTCCAAATTAAACGGCCTGTTCACTAATACACCAATCTTGGCTCAGGTTGACACACAGCTCCAGTTCATCCTCAAGGTGGATTCATCTGATTTGGGGGTGGGTGCTGTCCTCTCGCAGCACGCATCCTCCGACCAGAAGCTCCACCTTTGCGCGTATTTCTCTCATCGGCTTATGCCGGCCAAGAGGAATTACGACGTAGGGGACAGAGAGCTGCTCGCCATTAAGTTGGCACTGGAGGAATGGAGGCATTGGCTTGAGGTGGCTATCCACCCCATTGTTGTGTGGACCAACCACAAGAACCTAGAGTACTTGCGATCGGCCTGCCGACTCAACGCCAGGCAGGCACGTTGGGCCCTGTTTTTTCAGCGGTTCAACTTCACCTTCACCTACCGGCCTGGCTCTCGGAACACCAAACCGGATGCACTGTCGCGCCAGTTTGATTCCCAGGAGAATACACCCCCTTCCCACCCCCAACCCATTCTTCCTTCTTCATGCGTCCTCGGTGCCCTTATGTAGGATATTGAGCGGAGGGTCCATCAGGCCCAGTCTCGGGAGCCTGTGCTAGCAGGGTGCCCCCGGAACCGCCTGCACATCCCCGCCGCCCTCCACAGTAATGTCATCCAGTGGGGTCACACCAGCTGCTTCGCCTGTCACCCTGGGATCACCCTCACCACAAACCTCATTCGGCAGGTGTTCTGGTGGCCCACGCTGCGGTGGGAAGTGCAGGAGTATGTGTGGGCCTGCCAGACCTGTGTCCAGGGTGAGTCAGACTCCTCCCTCCCCCCCCCCCCCACGGCGGGACTTCTCCATCCCCTGCCTATCCCTGGTCTCCCATGGTCCCACATCACATTGGATTTCATGACCAGACTTCCTCCTTCCCACGGAAAGATGGTCATCCTCACCACCGTAGACCGCTTCTCCAAGGCTGTGCATCTGATGGCTCTCCCTAAACTCCCCTCAGCCTTGGAGATGGCCACCCTCCTCACCGATTACATGATCCGCCTCCATGGGATCCCTGTGGACATCGTGTCTGACCAGGGCCCGCAGTTCACGTGACAGGTCTGGAGGGCCTTCAGCTGGACCCTGGGCACGACGGTGACCATCTCCTCTGGGAATCACCCCCAGAGCAACGGGCAGGCAAAGCGTGCCAACCAGTCCTTGGAGGCCACCCTGCGATGTGTAGCAGCCAAGCATCCCTCTTCCTGGAGCACGCACCTGACCTGGGTGGAATATTCGATGAATGCTGCCATCTCCACGGCAACTGGTCTCACCCTGTTTGAGGTGTCACTGGGATACACGCCTCCGTTGCTACCAATGACCGAGAGGGAGGTCGTGGTTCCATCCGTGGGGGCTCACGCTTGCCGCTGCCGGCACCTCTGGAGGTCCACATGCGCCGCCCTCGCCCGCTCTGTCGAGCGCAACTGTGCCATGGCTGACAGACGACGAGTGCCTGCCCCTAAGTACACCGTGGGGCAGCAGGTCTGGTTGGCGGCCAGTCAGGTCCCTTTGAAGATGAAATCCAGGAAACTGTCTCCTCGCTTCCTAGGGTCCTTCGCGATCTCCAGAGTCATCAACGACGCCTCGGTCCAGCTCAAGCTTCCACCGACCCTGCGGGTGAGCCCGACCTTCCATGTATCCCACATAAAGCCCCTCTCGGTCAGTCCCCTCTGCACCCCCCCCCAAGCTGCCTCCTCCTCCCCGGATAATTGATGGCCACCCTGCCCACACGGTACACCGGATTCTGGATGTTCGCCGTCGAGGCCGGGGCCTCCAATATCTGGTTGATTGGGAGGGCTACGGCCCAGAGGAATGTTCCTGGGTTCCCACGTCCCAGATCCTGGACAAAGAGATGCTCCAATCCTACCACTGTGCCCATCCCAACAAGCCCTGTGAACTGCCAGGAGGTGCTCCTAGAAGGGGGGGGGGCTGTCATGAGCGGCGAGAGCGTGCCCTCTCCTTCCTGTTCATCTCTCCTCAGGTCATCAGCGCACCTGATTGAGAGGACACACCTGTGCCCTCTCATCAGCCAGCGTTCATAAGGAGGCATCCTTCAATGATTCAACGCTGGCTCGTCTTGGTATACTGCCAATCAGACAGCAAGTATTTGATTCACACTTGTTAGAAAGTTATTAACCTGTGTGCTTTTTCACCTCCTAAGGTTGCTGCCATCGTGCAGGTGTGCTACTGGGACTGCGCATGCTCTCCTGCTACATCTCCACTCACCCTCAGCAAACTTCCACCCGGTCAGGCACCACCAGCTCATCCCTCACCCTGCTGGGTCGTCTATTCCCCACTGGAGCCCTGTCGGTTCTCCCTTGGAGCTCCCATAAGTGGCAATTTGGCTAGCCCATTTTCCCTTACTTCATTCCTCCTCACTCAACTCTCGTCTTGTCTCCACAGGCTCCTTCCTCTGGCGAGTGACTGCTTCTGTAGCCGTGCGAGGATTTTGCTATTTAATAAAAGAACCTCAAACTTGTATTGTAGTTTGATTGTCCCTTTTGTTGCAGCATCGCGCACGTGGGCTGAATATTTATTTCAGTCATGACACAACACAGCTAACATGGAGTAGTTTCATGCACATAACTCAAACTTTCTCAAGACAGGAAAATGTCCCCCTCTCTGCTGTTTAAAGAGTTTCTTCAATACACAACTTTAAATGTCTTTCACCCTGTTACACACTTTGCTGCTAGTGTAATAATAGATGTGAGAAGATTTATTTTGGGGGAGCTAAGTGAATACTTAGTATCATGACTGTTGTGCAGATTACTAGATTTAAAAATCATAAGACTTTAGTTTCATCAGAGTTAAGTTAAGTTAATCCCTCTTCCACAGCATGTGGGACATCATGTGGTGTATGGGGCGCCACCTATCTTTATTTCATTGACTCTAGGCCACACAGCTACTGTGAGTAGTGAAAGCCACAGTGGGAGGTCAGTCCTCTGGTAGTTCTGTGCGTTGACTTTCCTTTCCCCATTCTATTATGCTGAGAACCAAGCTAGAAGCCGAAAAGTACCATTTTTATATGGTCTTTGGTATGACCCAGCTGGGATTTGAACCCACAACCGGGCAGATGCTCTCCCAACTAGGCCACCACTCCAGTTTTAAGTTTCATTGGAGAAAAGAGTTAATTTTTCTTTACAATATGACAGAGACATCTTTTTATCATCCTCAAATCAGGTTGAGATTAAATAAAAGTTCAGATTCAGTGAGTACACATTACTTTTAAAATATACATAGGTTTTTATCACAGTAGAGATTTTAAAGAGATGAAGACAATGACATGAGAAACAGATGAAAATGGTGTGCTGTCCCTAAAGGGAAACCACAGAGGCTTTAACATTGATATCACTTTGTTCCACTTCTGTTTTCAATTTAGAGGCCATATGGAGCTACGGGACTGTAATTATTGAGCCCCGCTCACCATTATTGGTAATTTAGGAACAGTGTTAGCGACTGCCATAAAATCTTAAATATGTCCATGCTTTATGAGGTATAGGAGGGCCACAACAACTTCCTGTATAACTGCTGGAATTTTATATGACTTGGCTTGGGTTTTCATCACGCTTACGTTTTGAGACTTGAGAAGGATAAAACTCAATTTAAGTTGCAAATGGCTAACTCCCATCTAAAGTTGAAGGTCATATTAGAGCTAGGCTGTTAAACTACTCTGCTAAAGTTAAGACAATGGCTGGGCTAAGCGTAAATTAAAAAAAAACTGTTAAAGTTAATTTAAGAGTAATTACTAGGGTTGGGAAAAGATGAAGGTCTACTTTAAACATACCACAACTGTAACCCTTCATGCTGGAATATGACAGACTTGTCACATGGCACCTCTCTAATAACCTAGTAAAGCCACAATCTAGTGTTTCACTTTCTGAAGCCCAAGAACTCCCTTCATGTGGATCTTTGGATGCACGTGTCCTGGCTGAATCTGCTTCCAAACCATCAGATAAATTGTTACAGTCAAATCTGCTTTGCGGCTGTCCTATTGACCTGGCCCCAACATAGGAGTTCTCATTCAGTCAGGAGCTGGCCCAGATTTTTTAGATGATGTATACTGGTGTTGGCCTAAAGTGAAAAAGAGCCCTGGCCCAAATCCATTGAAGAACTCTGCAGAACTTCTCAAGGCTCTCGATCAAATCTTAGCCAAATAAATTTTGCCAAATAAATTTTGCTGTATGTGCCCAGGCTGAGACTAGGCTGAAATAACGTATTCCAATCTGGCCTTTGCAGTGTGAGGTTGGCCTACTGGTTTTCCTCAATGCTGCTTTTCTCAAAGTGCTGAGGAACAGCTAACACTGTAAAACCAAATTAGTTCACAGAACTCAAAACTTATGTGGAAACCGATTACCTAAAAAATTTAAAGTAAATGCAATTTTTTTGAGTAATCTGAAATTAAAAAAAATTAAAACAAAATGCTAATAATGTATTTTTTAAGTACAGTTTACTCAAAAAAACCCATTTCATTTTCATCATTAAAATGTATGAGGTAATCGGTTTCCACATAAGTTTTGAGTCCTATGAACTATTCGGTTTTACAGTGAACCAGATGACCTTACTTGCACCTGATCAGAAAGGCAAAAAAAGATGAGCAGATTCTTCTGGAATTAATTTTCTCTTCACACAGTTTTAAGCTGTGAGCTGCTGCTTAAATTATGTTTTTATTCTCTTACTCATATCTGTGACCCATAAATTCATATTCAAATGTATACAAACCTCTCTAACAAAAACATCACGAACAGGAAACACTGCAAATTTGTATATTTAAAAGAACAGGTCTTGTCTCCTGTATGTCCACCAAACATGTTTTTGTTTTTTTGGTTTTTTTCACTGTGGGCGACTATTTTCTATTCATTCTCTATGTAGTCCACTCACGGAACTTAAAAATGCATCACTTCTTTTTTCAATTGTTTTCTTATTGTTTCCAATGCCATGTATTTAAGATCAACACAATATAAATTTAATTACTGGAATGCTTAACTGCTAAACAGAAAACATTATTAGTTAACAGGTTATAGAGATTAAGAACACAAACAAGCTCAGATGCAAGGTTATAGGTAAACAATCACTTGAGTGTGTCCTCCATTGGCAGCAATGACTTTAACAATCACAATAACTGCCATGATGTTGAGGTTTTGAGGGATGGCAGTCCATTCTTCTATCAGTGCAGTCCAGAGCTGATGTACTGTTTCTGGTTCATTTCAGTGCCATCTAAGAGGTATGCTGAGTGTGATGTCTGGGAACCGGGAATGACCAACGGACAGTGGCATTTGCTTGGAACATGAACTTTATTACAAATCACACTTTAGCAGCTACAGACTCTGGTGGGAAGGCTGAGTCCTGTAGAGCTAAGAGAGGCAAGAGGCCCTAAGATGGCCAACCCTCCCATTATATCAGCTTGGTGGGTAGACGTCACCAAACAGCTGCGTCATCACTCCGATGTCATCCAAACCTATGGTTCCTTATACCACATTCAACCCCCCCCCCGGAAAAACAGAACAACATATACTTAAATTAACCCTCCCCAGTTTGATACATACTATGAAACCCTCAAAACTAGCTAGGGCCAGGGGGATAGACTACCATGTAGCCCAGCACAGCTGAGTGGTTTATTTTGCCACTATGTTGGCAGCTGCACCCCTAGCTAAACACAGTCCTCTTTTTCCCATTGAGGAAGGCAGTTCAGTTAGAGGGGCCCTGAGGCAAGCTCGTGGTGGATGCGCCCCTGAAGGCACCAGCTGCAGCAGGCCCATGCGACATCCCGCTGGAGCCATGGCACGCTCGTCAACAATATTCCAGCCTGGATCCCACACCAGCTGGATCGGCTCCAACGCTGCGTCTTGATCCGCGGCAGCTGCTCTTACCTTCCGTAGACAGCCGGCTTGCCATCTTGATCTGATCGCCATCTGAATGGCGGCTGCTCTCAGCTGCGCAGCGATCTTCATGGATGTTGGTAGCGGCGACGCTGTTAAGGCTGACTGTGGATTTGGTAATTCATTTCTACGGACCCAAGCCCAGTTCATCACTGTGAGTGGCGCTCTGTTCAGCTGTGTTCGGCATTGTGGCTGTGATGTTACAGCTCTCACATTTGCTGCGGGGCGTCCGCCAGGTTGTGGTGGTTCTGCTGTGTCCTGTCGGGTCACAGACTCTTCATCCTGTCTCCCAGCGGTGGCTCCTGGAGGCTGTTGCCGGTTGTGGATTCGGAAGATGTCCGGTGGTTCTATTGCGTTCTGTTCAATCGCAGACTCTTCATTCTGCAGCTCAGCGGTGGCTCCTGGAGGCTCGTGCCAGGTGTAGATTCGGAAGCAGTCTGTTTTTTTCTCTCTCTCACTTGGTGCTGGTTGAGGTCGGGAGAATGTGTCGCTGTCGTCAGTGACGGGACACACGCCGGGCCGTCTTCAGTCACCGGGGTCCCTTTTCTCCACCAACTCCCTCTCCTATGGCTCCACGGTGGCTGTCTGAAGCTTATACTGGGTGAGGATCGGAGGTGAGTCCAGTTTGTTCTCCCCCTCTCCTGAGAAGTCTGGTCATGACGATATGTTGCCGTCACCATTGGTAGAACCTGTGCCGGGTTGTTGTGTCCCGGGGTTCCCGATAGACGCAGGCTCCCTGTCCCGCAGCCCTGCAGCAGCTTCCTGAGGCTCATGCAGGGCGAGGAACTGAGGAAAGTCCGGTCACTGTTCTGTCTCCATGCTGTGTTCACTCTCTGCTGTGCTTTTCATCTAGCTTGTCATGGATTAGCTCATCTTCTAAGGGCCTGAAGGCACACATGCTCACCAAGACTCAGAGTTCCACAGCATAATGTTGAGTTGACTCACCCGCATGTTGTTCGCGGCGGAGGAAGGCAATTTTTCTGGCTGTAATGTTCCTTGCATTGCCGTAATATTTCTCCATCAGTGTCACACATTTGCCAAATGAGTCCGCTTGACCCAGAGGATGGAGCATGTGCCGACCTTCTTTGCCTAGACTGAGAACCGGTATGCTCTTCAGCTTCTTGTCGTTAGTATCACTCAGGTCAATCATGTCAACATAATTTCTAAATATGCCTAACCAGCGGCACCACAGGACGGGCGACTCACCTGGGGTCTCCAGAACCAGCTGTAGTGGCCTCAAACACACTTCCAGACGCACATTCATCTTCAGAAAAAATGCTGCGTTTTCATCCTGAAGACCCATTTTTCTCCTCGTCGCCGTTTGTTATGTCTGGGAACTGGGAATGACCAACAAAAGGCCCTTTTCCACTAGCCTCACATAGCCCTACACCGCACCACTCAGCCCGCTAAAGGCGCTTTTCCACTAGCCCCAGCACCAGTTAGCAGGTACTTTTTTAGTACCTGATCCAGGGCAGGGTCTAACCGAGCTGAGTAGAGCTGAGTATGGCTGTGATATGACTTTAAGAGACTGGTCACCGCTGAATGGTCAGGTCGTGATGTCACGAAAGCGACTTTTTCTGCTGAATTTACTCCACGACCGCCATTTGTAGTTGTTCAGCCAGTGAACACAGTGCGCCCCTTTAATACAGTATATTATATTAATATACTGTATAATATACTTATATAATAATATACTCCTAATATTATATATTAGGAGGTGCGCAATTTTCTTTCTATATTAGGCGACGATCGCATCCAGCTCGAGTTGGACAGATCTACTCGAAATGAAACAATATACCAGCAGGTGTCCGAGCAAATGGGTTCCCAAGGGCACATCCGTACTGCTAAACAGTGTCGGGAGAAGCTAAAAAAGCTGAAAAGCGATTACCGAGCAGTGAAGGACCACAATGGTCGAAGTGCAGCGGATCGGAAGGAGTGGAAGTGGTTCGCTGAGACATTGGGCTCGACACGGCCACCGTCACGGTCACGGCCTTGGAAACCGTGGATGGTGAGTGTTGTTTTGATATTGCGCATCCTTTCGACACTTTATCCTTTCTGTGCCAAGCTCACTGTTTTTAAGAAATAGGAAGGTTGTTAGATTGTGGGTAATGGTTGTTACTGAGGCTTATTGAGGCCTATTGTTTTGCAGCCAACTGCCGATTCACGCTTGCTTTGTGTTAAGTATTAGCGCGAACAAAACGCTGAATTACGCTTATTGTATTCCGGTTAAAAACTTGAGAGTGTTGTGTACATGTTGCACTTTGGTGTTAAGTTTTAAATTGCGTGCATTTTCTTTCTAGAATCGCAGTTCATATCACAGGGGTCCACCTCAGTGCACATGAACACACCAGACTCTCCTGGCGCTGCTTCTGCGTCTGGCGGAGCGCCAGCTGGATCGACTCCCATAACAGCCACATCACCAGCTCCATCTGGATCACGTTCAAGTGCCGGTAAGGCACAATAACCACGATTTTTTTTTGTTGAAACAGGTCCAGCGGAAACCAGGGTCGAAAAGCCATCCATCCATCCATCCATCCATCCATCCATCCATCTTCTACCGCTTAATCCTTTACAGGTCGCGGGGGGGCTGGAGCCTAACAAGTTATGTACCAAATTGATTAATGCAATTTCCTGTAGCTGCATATTAATTAATTGAAAATGTCTTTTTAAATGTACAAAAAGGTTATTCTTTGGTCTTCACTTATCGGTGTTTCACAACCATTTTTAGGTGTGGTGATTGGTGCTGTTGTAACTCCTGTTTTAGACAAACAAATAAAGCGCATGAACTGCCGTTGAAATCAACATGCTTCATTGAAATGCTTTGCGTCAGCTGACTGTATTAACCCATTCAGATTTCTGCGGCCACACTACAAGCAACTAGTTTAAACATTACCCATCCATCCATCCATATTCTTAATCTTAATCCTTTTTAGTTTTGCAGGGGGGCTGCAGCCGAAGACAGCACCCTGCGTGTTGCAAAATCTGCTCTACTGAGGGGCAGCAACATGACAGTTCAGCTTATATACAGCAATGAAGCATAATATAATAGTGACATTCCACCACAGACTTTCACCTGTGTAATTCCATAATATATGTAGTGATCCAGCTTTAACGACCATGCCTTTCTGTCTTTCCATCTAGGCAAGACGAAAACAGACAACTCCCATCGCTGACCTTACATTAGCGATGGCCAACATGCATGACGAAGAGATGCGGCTCTTGGAACGGCAACGTGACCAGCGGCAAGAATCAGGAGTACATGCAGCATTTGCGACAGGTGGCCGCAGATGTGCAGGCAGATGCGCATGAAGCCCTGGAGCAGGACGCAGCGTTACTAAGGGAAGAGCTCGCAGAGATGTCAGCATTCAACAGAGATTTCCTGACCCTATTTGGCAGGCTTGTGGACGCATTTAGCAGTCGGCATGTCTAACCATGTCTCCCCACGCCTAGTCTGTTTTTTTGTTTGTAAATTTTGCTTCTGGAATAAAATTGTATTGTTTGCATCAAAAGTCTGGTTTATCTGTTATGACACCGTATGAGAAAAGCCAATAATTACATACACATTCCATTCTCTGTTCACTCCACATGCTGCTGTTCATCAGGTCAGGTGTATAGCCTTCTAATGGTAATTTAATTTTTAACAACACAACAAAATGTAATGTCTTGGTAGTTTTTTTTTTTATTATTTTAAACAAATTTGCAATGCGGAATCCATTTCTCTTGAACGGGTACATTTTTTATGTTATAAGCAGTTGTACAGGTGCGCTTGAACTTGTAGACACTGATAAAGGTAAGTACGTGTAAGTTGAATGTTGCATCACCAGTCAAAATTTAATAAATTAAGAAGGAATCTAGCAAAAATTTGGCACTAATAACAGTAGACAAATCGGACAAGGATACACAACTGTGTTTTTGTTGCACACAACTGTTGTCACCAACAAGTGCAAAATTTATATTCCCTTTTCCCAAAAATTAAAAATCACTTTGTAAGTAAAAGTGGGAGACCTTTACATGGGAAAATATGACATGTATCAGCACATGATTTATAGTTCAATTTGCATTTCCACCTAAGCAAAAGTGGCTTGTCGAGCTGGATTTTTGTGAAGATGGCCTGTGCGGTGTTTCTGCATGTAATTACATACCTGTCAAATGATACGGTTTCGCTGTATTTTAATACGGGGAAAATGCAATTTTAGCAAATACGGGCGTATTGCCATTTCTGTACGCCAAAGAGAAAAATATACGGGAAAAAAAATTATTGAGAGTGTGGGGAGGAACACATCGTGTGTGACCCCCACAGCGTACGGGCGGGCAGAGCGCTCAGCGTGAGCAATTATCACAACAGTGAGAAGTGTGGACTCTTCATTAGGCTGATGGCTTCGCACCTTCTTAACAGATAAGCGTTATGAACAACAGGACAGGTAGATGGACCATGCACAACATTTTATTTACAAAAAACATTTTTGAAATATGTATGCACATAAATGTGGACGAAATAGACAAGTATTGTATCACAGCATCTCGTATTATATTGTAACGTGCAGCTCGACATGGCAATGTCCCATGGGCAGGTTCGAACTCACGCCTCACGCTCCGGAGTCCCGCACTCTACCTGTGTCGCCAATAGGGTCAACCCACATGGCAAGCCAAGTAGGGTACTTATATTGAGTTCGCTACAATATTACCACCCTGCTCCTCTGCTCTCTGTGCTGCTGCCACCACTGGTTCATCTACTGCATCATCCAATGTAGTGTCAAACGTCTCTCCATGACTCTCACACAGATTGTGCAGAGCACAACAAGTCAGCACCATAGATTTAACCAGTTTCATGTCACAGTCATTCCTCTCTCCTTCCTCCTTCCTTCTCTCCTCGTCATCAGCCATTTTCTTTGTTGTGGAGGATTCGGTCACGTGTTTGACGTCTCGAGAGTGTGGCGCCGCCTGCTGTTCAGGAACTCCCACCCACAGCAGGTGTGCCAGCAGTAATGTTGAAACGCAACCGAGGCCGAACCGAAGCGAAGTGAGTAGAGTCGGGTTTTCAATCGGGGCTGGGCTGGGCTAGTGGAAAAGCGCCTAAAGAGTGGCGTTTGCTTGGAACATGAACTTTAATACATATCACACTTTAGCAGCTACAGACTCTGGTGGGAAGGCTGAGCGCTGTAGAGAGGCAAGAGGCAAGAGGCGTTAAGATTGCCGACCCTCCCATTACATCAGCTCGGCGTGATGATGTCACTAAACAGCTGCGTCATCACGCCGATGCCATTCAAACCTGTGGTTCCGTATACCACACTCAGCAAGTCACAGAGTTGTTGAGTGGAGTTTAGGTCCAGAGTCCAGGCTGACCAAGGCAGAACTTTGATGTTGTTGGTCTCGTCAAACAGTCAGTTCACTTCTGCTCTGGCAAGCCTCACCAAATAGTTTTGTTCCCATCTGGTTCTTGAAAGATTCAGTTTCGTGGTCCTTTTATCGCTAAGGACCTCATTCTTAGGAGTGATAAAATTTTGATCCAGCTCAATTTAGGAAGAGATACTGCTCAACCCAGGAGTTAAAAAAATAGTGGTGTTGCATGATTAAAATTTCTAATTGCGATTAATCTTTTGGAACGTTGAGTTAATCGTGATTAATAACATGTTAATCGTGTGTTCTTCCATTCAGATACAGTGTACCTTAAGTTGGTAATTTTTCAAGTTTCTCAAACTGTTATAAACATGAGAGTGGACAAATGAGCTTGCTTTCTTCACCTGCAGGTTTATTAAAGCTCTCAACATATCCAAAATGATAAAACTATCCACAATATTCTCCAGAAAATCCTCAAAAGTCCTACCACATGTGCAAAAAACGACAGAATGCCAGGGCTCAGTAACGTCCCTGCAACACAACTACACTCCCATAGCAAACATCCACCAGCTGAACACAAATCAGTGGACCTCGTGTGTCACAACAGACACAATTTCCCTTTTAATAGAAAAATTGTAAACATAAACAACTATCTTGCCCATGACGCTACCAACCACGCAGCAAAAGCAGGGTGTGGGAGTGAGTGGACATTACGAACACAGTTTGAGAATTTTAGACTGCTACTCACCTACTGACAGTTGGACCCAAAGCTATGAAGATGAAACAGGTGGAGTGTCTGTGTGTTATGACATAGACACTGGCAGCTGGTACATCTGCCAGTGTCTGGTACATCTGGTGCTGGCAGCTGCCCCATCTGTAGCACATAGCTGTTTACTACTAGCCAGCTAGCCGGCTTCCAACGAATAACACCTGACATTCAGGTGAAGTTTTGGAGGAGGCTGTGACAATTATCCAGGTGAGAGCTACAACAACTTAAACATGACAGCATTTTGGCCATTTCCATGGTAGTGATCCAGCTTGTTTGACTTTGCGATTTCTGCATGGCGCGCACAGTGTCCATCACTTCCCAGAGCGGCTTCCGTAGTTCTGTACGGAGTCCAGTTCAGACCAAAAAAGTACTGTTCGTGCTTTCTGCCGTTAACTGCAATCCCAAAATTCGTCGTTGTTAACGGGGGAGATTAATGCTATAACGCCAACAACATTTAAAAAGCAAATGAATTCCCCCACAAAACAGAGGTGGAATGAGAGGAATTACCATCCTATTTTGCAGGTCTCGTGCTCAGTGTACGAGTGAAAATTTGTTTTTCAGAATTGTGAAACCACACTTCTTAACTGCTAGAAAAACAGAGTACTGTGTTTTAAATACTATGAGTATATACTGTATATTCAGTGGCTTGTAGGCGTCATGATGTCTGTTTTGTTTTGTTTTTTGAACGCCCATCTGTTATGGATGTAAAATGAGGGACAGGAGTCTCATCTGTCATGCAGCAAGTTCACGCTTTGTTATCAGAACCAAACTATTTATACGCAAGGGCCGTGCCCGCCTGACGTCACACCAGGGGCGGGTACGGCAGCACACACACACCACACTCACTACACCACAATTCCCCTCCCCCTTACAAAAATGCAAACCACACATACAATCAAGACCCTCCCTAATTTAGGACCCGAATCGTAGGAACAAGGAATCATGAACTGTAGGAAAATGGCCTATCACATTCACACAGCCAAACCAGCGTTTTTTCCCTTTTTTTTTTTTCAAAATATACACACAAAAAATAACTAAATTGGACCATGTCTCTAAAATAACTAAAATAATCCCATAACATAGTACATACATACTCACATGCACACCAGCAGAGTATATATCTATATATTTACATCAATGATATTTAAGTCACACCTATGTCCACCAGCAGCCAGAGGTAACACCGGCCCGGGGGACCAGGGCAGCCACAAATCATACACGCCACTGGCCGCTGTAGATAAGACTGGCTCGGAGGTCCCGGGCAGCCCCACGGCAGGAACACCCCTGGCCCCCTCTAGGTAGTTGTTTTGATATGCATGGATAGGCCTGTATATATATTCTTAGCGTGTGAGTCGGGTTCTAAATTTGGGAGGGCCTAATTGGTGTGATTTGGATTTTTGTACCGGGGGGGGGGAGGGGTGATATGTATCAAATATGACAGTGGGTGTACCTGGGTGTAGTAGGGGTGATGGCTACGCCTTTCTGGTTCCGCCGTCACTCCGGGCTATAAAGGGCCAGGCCGGAAGAGCACGGTCTCTTTGGCCGTCGACCCATTGACCTGTACGGAGCACCTGTGTTGTGTTGGTTCTATACAATAAAGTTTGTTTAGCTACGTCCTTCAGCCTCTTCCTTGAATGCCAAGTTATGGGCATAACACCGTCCTCGAACAGAACTGTGCAAAGTTGTTTTTTCCAAGGTCATAATAGAAATGTAGGTGTGTCCTCTTCACACACTGTCAACCCTTTAAACCTTGGAAAATATATTAATATTTTTAAACACTCTAGTTTTGTCAGTCGTTGATATTTGTGTACCTAAATGACCAAAACCTTCCACTCAGCTTTAGGGCTGTTCTTTTTCTATTATTCGCTTCTGCATTTTAAATGTTGTTTAATCAGCCTATTTTCTACTAACACATATTTATCATATGCAGAAACAGAAGAAGGGGCGGACAATATTATTTTTGTCCTTTGGTGCCCTAGCACCATCTGTCATTCTTGTCTTGCCACCCAAAGAGTACTGGGATAAAAGAATCCAAATCCTTATATCTATTAAAGTATTGACACTGAGGAGTCTGCAGCTACTTCAGAGACAAGAATCCCATTAAATAGATGGCTGTGGGACAACCCACAGGGCGAAATTCACCTCGGGTGTTACAGATTCCAAATGACCACCCTGCCTAACACAATTATCTCTCTTAACATATGGTTTGTCGTATTAAAAAGAGATTAGCTGCTGCCAAGAGTTATTGTCAGAGGGTGTAAGAGAATGCAAATGTATCACAAGGAATAGTAGTTTAAAATATTTGCAAGTCACTCACCAAGGTCAAGTAGTGGTCTCAAAGTCACTTCATGAAACTGCTTTAACGGAAAGTGTTGTGTGCGCAAAACCCAGAGCATTTGATCTCTGATTACCTCCAGGCACCCTACAGAGTCTCTTTAAGTGTGAAAAATATGGAAATTGCACTATCAAGCAAAAAACCTGGCCACCCATGCCTTCATTGCTCTGAGTTTCAAAGTGCCCTATTTTTGGAGACATCCGTTTTGCCTTGTTGTCATGCCATACAGCCAACCTATTGCCCTGGGGTCAGTATTAGTTTCCCTATGGACATCAATAGAACTCTACAGGCCAGTGAAGGCCCTCTCTGGTACAATACCTCAGGCAAAATGAGGAAATGATTCATATTTTGCTTTTGTTTAAGGAAATTCTTTAGATTGCAATATCCATCAACCAAACAGAGAAATAGTTTTACATCCACAAGTCTTAATGGAACACAAAGGCTTGTTCTAATATGCATTAATGTACATTTTCAATCTTGATTTAGTAGTTTTGGGGGTTGGAAAGAGTCACATTTGTTTTTTGCTGTTGGCAGAAGTAGAAGAATTTCGATCAACATTTAGAGAGTCCTCTTCTGGCCATGAGTCGCAGTCTGACGCCCACTCTGCCTTTGTTATTCATTAATTACTGACAGAAATGAATGTCCTTGTAGCAGCCGAATGCCGCTGGTTTCATGTTTACCGTGCTCTTTGCCAACTTGTTACTGAATTATTCAGTCAACAGCTAAAATGAAAATTTCAGTGAAGCAAAACATTTACAGTAAGTTGTGCAAAAGCAGTGAGTAAAATGTCATAAATGTGATGTAGAGATATGAAAAGATGGAGCCAAGCTCTGAAATGTTATTGCAAACGTATTTAATCATTCACCTGTTTATTAATTTGAATATTTATTGCAAAACAAATAATTGTTCTATGAATGAATTGCTGTGATTCATGTTTTCAGCGGCTAAGCACCATGATAATAAGCAAACAAATGATATAGAGGTGAAAGAAAATCCATATTTTTTTAGTGCAGCATAATCTCGTTTCATTTTATTTGATTGTTATTGACTCAGTGAACTTCAGGTGCACTGGGTAGATTTTTTTTTTTCAGAAATAATCATATCAGTGAGCCACAACATTGGTGTCTACATCAACATCTACCTAATATTAATTAGGTCCTATTTGTGCCACGAGAATCGCTCTGAACTGTCTGGCACTGACAGTTTATTGGATTTATTGCCAGTGTTGAAAATTTTATCACTGGCAGCACATTCTTGGACAAGTCCTGTTGTGTCAGGCCTCATCAGATTTACAACTTGACAAGAAGTCCAGATAATCCTTGGCTTTTTCATTAGTTTCTCGAACCATTCTGGAATGGTTTTGCAGTGGTCTTGGGGATATCACAGTGAGCTCTCTTCACTTGGGTCTTGCTGGGTGATAAACACATCCTAGATATTTGGCAAAATGGGCCAAGCATCAGCAGTTTTCTGTTTGCTTTTTCATGATTTCAGAATAGTGACTGATCATCAGTAAGCAGACACATGCACAGATATATCTGGGGTAGTGCTCCAGCACCGTCTCCTTGTCCCTGTGCCCTCTGAAGTGGTCTTCTGGAGAGCCTTTTTTTTTTAAAAAATTATTATCCATCCATCCATCCATCCATCTTCTTCCACTTAATCCTTTTGGAGTCACGGGGGGGGGGGGGGCTGGAGCCTATCCCAGCATCTTTGGGCGAGAGGCAGGGTACACCCTGGACAGATCGCCAGTCCATCACAGGGCCAACACAGAGAGACAGACAGCCATTCACTCTCACAGTCATACCTAAGGACAATTTAGAATCCCCAGATTTAATGCCAGTTAACCTAACTTGCATGTTTTTGGCATGTGGGAGGAAACCGGAGAAATCCTGGAGTAAACCCACGCAGACACGGGGAGAACATGCAAACTCAACACAGATCACTGTTGGTCAGGGGCTGGGATCGAACCCAGGATCCCCCGGCCAAGGATGAGTTGCTGTGCTGCCACAGTGCTAACCACTCCGCCACCGTGCTGCCCCTAAAAAAATTATTATAGATTACATTTTTCCCCCATGGAGACACCAATTACAGATCAAATGTGTTTTAATGTCTGAAAGCTATACTTTGATGTCTAATTAATTCTGTGTGACCAACACATGAGCTACGGATGCCTCCCCTTGTTATTGTGTTTAACTTTGGGCTGCACGGTGGCGCAGTGGTTAGCACTGCGGCAGCACAGTTTACCCTTGGCCGGGGGATTGTGGGGATCGTGGGTTCGATCCCAGCCCCCGACCAACAGTGATCTGTGTGGAGTTTGAATGTTCTCCCCGTGTTGCGTGGGTTTACTCCGGGATTTCTCCGGTTTCCTCCCACATGCCAAAAACATGCATGTTAGGTTAATTGGCTGTTCTAAATTGTCCCTAGATATCTGTTTCCTATAGGCCCTTAGAATAGAGGGTTAGTATTAATGAAAGCGCTTTGAGTGGTCTTTGTGACTAGAAAAGCGCTATATAAGTGCAGGTTAGTTAGTTAGTAACTTTACTTTTTTTTCAGTATTTAGTGTCATGGTTGGAATAACTGGAGCCAAGCGCAATACCCAAAGTTGGCGATTTTATTAAGAGCTGGTAAACTGGCACAGCTCAAAAGCAAAAAAACACAAAATAATAAAAAACAGCTCAGAAGCTGTAGCAAAACTAACAGACTTGGCTTGGTAGGTTTAGGGAGGAAAACAGACAGAGCAGGAGCATGTTGATCACGCATTCATGACGAGGACAGCCATACAGAATACAGATTGGGGCTGACATATATAGACACACAGGTAATCACCAAAATACAGATCAGGTGGATATAATCAGGGTCAAAAGAAGACAAGACGGAAAGGGCTGAACAGATAATCACACACAGAGGATGCAGAACAGTCAGAGGGGAGACAAGACCGTGGCACATAATGATAATGATAATAATATAATAATAATTGAGATAAAAAGAAAACCAACAGGGAAAATAATATGGAAGGCAAAATAGAAATAATCATAATAATCCACAGAGAATAATGAGGGTGAACTCAAAGTGAGGATGTGGGCTGGGGCCTCTGCCCTGAAGACAAGATAATACAAATTATAAATAAAGATGAGGGCATGGGAGCCAGCCCACACCCTGACATTTAGAAGTGCCCCCTCCCTTTTATTGGTTGAGCACCTGCCCCCAAAATGTCTGTGCACGTCACTGTTAAGAAGAGAGGTGAAGAGCAGGGGAGAGATGTGGAGGAAACATTGCACCAGCCAGGATTAGGAGAATGGATCGACAGTAGAAAACCATTGTGTCTATGAAGGGGAAGCTCCCTAACTACTATTCAGTCACTCCAGACAACATTTTGAATAAATGCACACATGCAGGTTAAGTATGGTTGTAGATGGATGACATGAAAGTTCTCTAAACATAAACCCACTCTTCACCCTTCTTGATCACTGGGCTTAAACAAATAAAAATTTCCAGGCAAAAAATATATACTTGTTTAAAGCAATTTGATAAGTAAAATTTTCTTGCTCCACTGGCAGAAATTTTTAGTTAAAACCAGATTAAATTGCTTAAAACAAGTACAAAACATTTTATAACAAGTAAAATTTTCTTCATTTGTTTGACAAATTTTCTTTCAAAAGAGTGACAGAGTATGTGCTCGTGTCCAAAACCTGTCTCAAACGCTTCTCAGTTTATTGAAATTCTGACAAGGCATGACAGCATAAAGCCTGAGTCTGTCACAGCCCAGTGAGACACAGGGAAGAACAAAGAAATGAAGATACCAACTTAGACAGGAGTTTGGGAGAAGATCGACAACCCCTGCCAAATGGTGAGTAGGGAGGTGCCTATAGGCCACTGCGTAGACTGTCACTGGCCACTGTTTGGGTGGGAACTCAGTACTGTGGTTCCACTGCATGGCTGCCACTGTGGAGCCTTTGGCTCCAAAAGTGCAAGATGACAGCACACTAAAACCAGTAAGCACAGCTTTGCTTTTATACAGTGAAAGTAAGCGGTTGCATGCCATCCATCTTTATACAGTCTGGGTTGTCTCAACCTTAAAAGGTCCACCTTTGATGGGCCACAAGGCCTGAAAAGTTCACTTCCACAGGAGGAAGGTTAAATTTGTGCCACATGTACAACAGCAAAATTTTGTCAGGCCAGCATATGACCTCTTGGCCACCTCTAGCATATGTGATATTTTACCATTCTCTGTATGAATAAGTATCCCAGGTAAGACTCACAGTTGTCTGCCATCTGAGATGCTATCCGGATGAATGAGATTTATCAGTGGAAGTCTGCACTGCATTTGGAAATGGTCACTGTTACTCTTTACATCTGTCAGTGGTTTTATGGTTCGTAGATGACAGCAATATTGTACATTTGGCTATAATATACCTGAATGTTTCATGCTGCCCTTTTGTGGCACAAAATTTGGCTCGGGGAATAATGCCACAAGACCAACATCCAGCAGGGGAAATATTTTTCAGAATAACAACCTCAGGTACCCAGCACGATAGACATTTATTGAAAATCAATGCACTAAACAGCCCAGAGATCCTCATTTTCCTGCCTAGAATAAAAAAAAGTATTCCTGAAACCCACACACTTGGATGTGAGATGTGTCTGCTGTTATCGGACCAGCTGACAGCTGATCCACGCCGCTCATTCACCATGTTGAAAGGTGCATGGCATTTTGATAAGAGTCTGAGTTAACCTGCATTACCATTTTCTATCTGGATGTTATTGGGGCTTGTATTACTCTTTGGGGTGTTGTGCCCTCCAGACGGTTTCACTGTTATCTGGGCTAAGCCAGGCTCATGCTGGAGAGCTAAAAATGTGCACCGAGAGCGATAGAGTGAAGAGTGATAACTCATGTGTGGCCATACACTACCTTTATTCTAATGAGTAAATGAAGATGGAATATTGACAGTTTATGCAAGAAAAACATGCCGCCATTTTTATTAGATGAAATAAAATTTTGATTTTGTTGTACATTATTTTACATTTTGTTACGAGAAGAGATTTTTCAATTCATTCTCACCATGAGGCGTTTTTCTTCTGCTGTCCACCATGATACAAACAGCTTTCCTTTACCATGACCCATTCCACTTTAATAAGGGCTAAGTACTGCGCTGTCCCACTTTTCAAAGCCGTTAATTTGATAAGTGAGGGGACCTCTCACTAAGCAATCATATTCTGGACAATTAAGCCCATATCTGAAGAATGAGGTTTGTCTGGAGAGCTTTTTAAATGCCAATTATATGTAACTCTTTCGCTTAATATCCACCACTCTGTTGAAATGAGCCACCGCTGTCAGATTGACAGAGTATCAAGTCTTTGTTTCATTTTAGTCTAATTTTGAAGAACAGTCTCAGCTTTATATCGGGGAGGTTTAATTTAGGGCCAAGTTTGGGTGGCAAACTTAATGTTAATTTTTTAAAAATATTTTCACACAGTGATAAAGTCCCAACAGTAATGCCTTTGAAGTGAAAATTTAGAGCAGTGGTATTCAGCTAAAGCTGCCAGAGGTCCGGTATGTCAGTCCTCTGCAGCTGAGTTCCAAACTAGGGGTGGGAATCTGCCTCACAATGTGATTTGATTTACAATTCAGGGGGATTCGATTTGATTCTAAAATCAATCTCGATGGATCTTTTTTTTTTTTTCATTTAGGATTTTTCCCTCCCACTGTGTGACGACTTGAAGCATTCATAAAAACCCGTTAATTTATTTCCAGTGTCTTTTAATAAAACAAATGTTAGCGAAATGTGGCAAGTCAGATGGAGTGCTACATTTCCCAGCATATATTCCACTTACCCTGAACTGTGCAAAATTTAGTACCCTGAATTATAACAAATAGCCTTCTGATGAACATGGATGCAGTGAAGGAAGACATGGAGAAGGTTGGTGTCACAGAAGAGGATGCAAGGGATAGGATGAGATGGAGACAGATGATTAACTGAGCAGCTGGAAAAAGAAGAAGAAGAAGAAGAAGAAGAGGACTTCTAGTGAACATTCTCTTGTTATATGCAACAACACTGGAATCACTTGCAAAGAACATCAAAAATTGACAAATTTATCTCAAAAATGTGCTTTTAAGAAGTGACTCATGGACATTCTTTCAGAAAACTGTAGCTTTTTTCAGACATGTTACTATCATTTAACTTGCTTTCACGCATTATTTTATTGAGCTGATGTTTTAGCTGATTTTAGCTGATTGATGGTGTTTTTTTGGTTACATTGTTTTGACACTGTTATTCTCAGCCAGCTTGTTGTCAATATTTCTTATATCTGTGGTGATCTTTTAACTTTTATACAGGTAAATAACAGTGTAAGACATTAGAGTGTAAGAGACTGTAAATAAGAATATGTTCTTAATGAATTGCCTCGTTACATAAAAGTGAAATAAAAAATAAAAAAAACTAGTAACAGTCATTCAGCAGAATTTCTAGCATATAAATATTCAACTTCTAATGAAAATTGGAACCAACCCTGCCTGCTGTCTTTTGGTGGGTCCACAGTTCTGGTTTTGGTATTGGTATGGGAATTGCTGTGTCTGTGGGGTGTGATGGTGCATTGTGCTGCAACGTGGTATGGTGCCGGTCTGACATATGTATTTTATATGATAGTGTAAGATGGACACACACCTCCAGGTGGTGCCTCCGCCCCGCCCTATATAAGGCTGGGTCGGCCATCTTATTATTCTGTTATCTCGCCTGAGCTTAGCCGACAATCTGTCAGTGGCTGTCAATGTGAGTGTGTTAAATAAAGCTGTGTTCCCAGTCACCTCACCTCTTCTGTTCAGCAGGTAAAATCAGACATAACATTGATGTTGTCAGATAAAACCATGCATGCATGGTCCCTATTCACCCTTTCCTCGAGATGTCCAGAGAACTGCTGGTGCCCTGGCCTAGGTGGTACAAGGCTTTTCAGATTTACGTTGCCGCTCTGGGGCTCGGGGAGCTCGATGAGCAGTGAAGCATCATCTCACTTTGGCTCATCAGTAGAATTATTCTTCAGCTTAAAGACATTGTTTCATTGTTTCACAGACAGTCAAGGACTGCTCTTTCATCCCCCAGGCTGCAATTGAACTCATATTCCTTTGTTAATACCAGTCTAAGGAATTCACCCTAATGCACTTCCTGTTTTGACTTTATGGCCTAATAAACGGTGGACAAGAGACAGGCCCCTGGAGCCTCTCATATGGCCCACAAAGATCCACAGCTCAACATTGCCCCCTACTGGCATTTCTGGTACATGCTGGATTTAACCACTGAATCTTTTCATCACATCTGTGTTGACTCAATTCTAAACATTTCTCTTCTTTTCCAGGATGCCAGGAAAAGTAAAAGGACCCTTATGTTTTAATGTGAAAATCAATCAATGGGTTTGAAATATATGAATCCATGATTTTAGATATGTGCATGTTAAAATGTTTAATGAATGTTTATTCTTCAGAATCAGAATTCAGAATCAGAATCAGATTTATTGCCATTGTTCATGTAGTACACAAACTAGGAATTTGTCTCGGTGCCATGCTGCAACATTAAAAACATGATGAGATAAAGAGATAAACTAAGAAACTAAAAGACTAAAAACATGCAATAAGTGTAGAATAATAAGTAATAATAATGATAATAATAATGAGTAATACTAGTCAAGGCAGTTTTAAATAAATTAGCAAGTAGCAGATAATATGGGGTACCACAGTGCAGTCGATAATGAAACAGAAAAACAGTGATGAACGACATGAGCTGCTGTATATAGTGCACGAGAGTCAATAAGTCACTTAATGTTCAGCAGTCTGATGGCAAAGGGGAAAAAGCTGTTCATGTGCCGGGAGGTTTTAGTTTGAATGGACCGAAGTCTTCTACCTGAGGGGAGGGGGGCAAACAGTACGTGACCAGGGTGTGAAGGATCGGCTATGATCCGGCCTGCACGCCTCCGGGTCCTGGAGATGTACAGGTCCTGGAGAGATGGGAGCTTGCAGCCGATCACCTTCTCAACAGTGCGCACGATGCGCTGCAGCCTTAGTCTGTCCCTGGCAGTGGCTCCTGTGTACCACACGGTTATGGAGGAGGTGAGGATGGACTCGATGATGGCCGTGTAGAACTGCACTAACATCTTGGTGGGTAGCTTGAGCTTCCTCAGCTGCCGCAGAAAGAACATCCTCTGCTGGGCCTTTTTGATGAGGGAGCTGATGGTTGGCTCCCATTTGAGGTCCCGGGTGATGGTGGTGCCCAAGAAGCGGAAGGAATCTGCAATGGTGATGGGAGAGCCTGTGATGGTGAGGGGGGGCAGGGGGGTTGTGACTTTCCTGAAGTCCACAATCATCTCCGCTGTCTTCAGAGCGTTCAGCTGCAGGTTGTTGTGGCTGCACCAGGACACCAGCTGGACCACCTCTTTCCTGTAGACGGACTCGTCGCCATTGGAGATGAGCCCGATGAGGGTGGTGTTGTCCGCAAACTTGATCAGCTTAACAGACTGGTGGGAGGAGGTGCAGGAGTTGGTATAAAGGGAGAAGAGTAGGGGGGAAAGTACACAGCCCTGGGGTGATCCGATGCTGATGCTAACAGAGTCCGAGACAGACTTCCCCAGCCGCACATGCTGCCTCTGGTCCATCAGGAAGTCGGTGATCCACCTGCAGAGGGAGTCAGGCACACCGAGCAGGGACAGCTTGTCCTGGAGCAGAGCGGGGCGGATGGTGTTGAATGCAGAGCTGAAGTCCACAAACAGGATCCTGGCGTAGGTTCCCGGGGAGTCTAGGTGCTGCAGGATGGAGTGGAGGGCCAGGTTGACTGCGTCGTCCACAGACCTGTTGGCACGGTAGGCAAACTGCAGCAGGTCCAGGAGGGGAGTGGTGATGGACTTGAGGTGAGACAGGACCAGGCGCTCAAAGGACTTCATGACTACAGAGGTGAGCACTACAGGTCTGTAGTCGTTAAGTCCAGTAATCCGTGGCTTCTTGGGGACAGGGATGATGGTGGAGGATTTGAGGCAGGTCAGCACGTGGCATAGCTTAAGGGAGGTGTTAAAAATGTCTGTGAAGACAGGAGCCAGCTCTTTTGCACAGTGTCTCAGGGTGGAGGGAGACACACCGTCCGGCCCGGGGGCCTTGCGCGGGTTCAGTCTGGAGAATTGTCTGTGCACGTCCTGCTCACTGATGACAAGGGCAGGGGGGGAGGAGGAGGAGGGGGGACCGCTTTTGATGAATTAGGGGCCGAGGAGGCAGTGGAGCTGGGTGGAGTGGGGGAGTTGGACACAGCTGACGAGGTGTCAAAATGGGCGTAATGTTGGGACAGTTTTTGACAAAGGGCTTTGTCATCCTGACCTTTAGAAGCCTGAGGCTGATAGTTGGTGATTTGTCTCAGTCCTCTCCACACAGAAGCCGAGTCATTAGCAGTGAACTGCTGCTGGAGTCTCTCAGAATACACAGATTTAGCTCTCCTCAGCTCTCTGTTAAACCGATATTTAACCTCCCTGTAGCAGTCTCTGTCTCCACTTTTCAACGCAGCTTCCTTCTCCTTTCTGATCTGTCTGAGCTTAGCAGTGAACCAGGGCTTATCATTAGAGTACCTCACCCTGGTGCGCGATGGAAGAATGCTCTCCTCACAAAAGTTGATATAGGAGTTCACAGTGTCTGTGTACTCATTAAGATCATGTGTGGCTCCTTTAAACATGTCCCAGTCAGTTATTTCCATGCATGTGTTCAGTTTCTCTCCAGCTTCACTGGTCAATTTCTTCGTGGTGGTCACAACAGGTTTAGTGAGTTTCAGTCTCTGTCTGTATGTGGGAATGAGGTGGACCCTCACGTGATCAGATAGTCCGAGCGCAGCGCGGGGAACAGCGCGATATGCGTCCTTCACTGTAGTGTAACAGTGATCCAGCGTGTTATATCCTCTGGTTGGACATTTAATAAACTGTCTGTATCGGGGGAGCTCGTGACTCAGATTGCTCTGGTTAAAGTCACCTACCACAATAACCAGGGAGTCTGGAAAATTCCGCTCCACATGTAGGACGTGATCTGCGAGCGCGCGCTGGGCCTCGCACGCGTCCGCATCGGGAGGGGCGTACACAGCGATCAAAACAAATGATGCGAACTCCCGCGGGGAATAAAATGGCTTGCAGTTAACAGAGAGAAATTCTAGATCGGTAGAACAGTGTTGTGAAACCACCGTAACATCAGAGCACCAGCTGCTGTTAATGTAGAAGCACACTCCTCCTCCAATAGACTTACCGGAGAGCTCTGTGACACGATCAGCACGAAACAGCTGAAATCCCTCGAGGCTGATCGCGCTGTCCGGTATGCTCCTTTTAAGCCAGGTCTCAGAGAAACAGATGACAGACGAGGAAGCGAGGTCCTTAAATCGCATCAGCAGTCTTAATTCTTCTACCTTGTTCAAGAGAGAATTGGCATTGGATAGAACTATGCCAAGCAAGGCTGTTCGCGTGCCTCTCCTTCGCAGCTGAGCGAGAATCCCCCCTCGCTTTCCTCTTTTTCGCCGTCTTACTCTTTGAGCCAAACAATGAATCAGATCGGCGGCAGGAGCTAAAAAATGTCTTTGTCTTATTCTTGCATGTTAATTTAGAAGCACTGATTAGAAGTTGCATGGACACTGGAATAGGTTAGCTTAGTTTATACATAAGGTTATAAGTATTAAAATGTGTATTAGATTTGCAAAGTGTATCTCAAATCATGTGACTGCCGGCAGCCAATCTCTGCTTGACAACTCTCTCTAGGTTCAGACAAAAGACTGTTTGCTCATTGGACTAAAGTTCATAAAACCCACCCACGAAGGAAGCCTATTGGCTGGGGGCTCCTGTCAATCACGGAGGCCCGCAAAAATTCTCCACAGATAAAAGGGAGCTGCATTATCACTTCATTCTCTTTACACTATTAGTCTTTTTCTCTTTTGTCTTATTGTCACTTCACGTCTGTCTACAGCAGAGAACTTTTTCTGGAGAACAAAAGACTGCCTGAACATAGAAGCCTTCTACCACGTGTCTTTCTGGTTTTTCTTTAAACGCCTCAGAATTAATTCTTTTCTTGAGCTCAATTCTAATTAAGAGTTAAAAACTCCCAATTCTAGGCGTCTCTATTTCTATAATTTTTCACCTGTTGAACTTTCTGTAAAACCACCGTTTTAATTTTAGTTTAAGTTTAATCTTGACCTTTGTTTTTTTTTAATAATTTTATTGACCATTCCTACACCAGAAGTTCTTTTATCTAAAGTCCGAACCTCTTTTGATTTGATATCAGATTAGATATTTTTAATTATTCTCGAATTCCTCTGGGAAGCCACTTGCCAACGAAGAAGAAAGGACGCGCAGCCTCTTTACCAAGCAGCTGAAGAAACAATCATCGCCATCTTTGATCAACCTAAGCTACAACTGTGAGTCATACAGTCAAAAATCCAGCCTGGTTGACCACTTGACTATAAAGGTTAAACTGTAGACCCTGAAATATCTGCGGGCAGATATTTCCCCTTTTCATCCACGAAAACTTCACGAGGACAGCGCAGAAGGATCTTCAGTTTCGACCATCAAACGCCAGTCACATGAGCTGCAATTTTATTCATCTGCTGAGTTAAACATCTGAGGGTCGGTAATAATTTGATATCTAATCAGATGCAAATTAAGGAATCCTTAACATAACTCCTCTTTTCATTAAAATTCCGTTTTTATTTTCTTAAAGAGTAATCCAGAACTTTTCATATAATTAGTAAAACTTTCCCCATAAATTTGCATTGTTTCCATAATCTGTTAACTTCAAACTGATCTAAATTCATTTTACAGTTAACCCTGGTTGTGCAAATGTTGACACTGTTAATCTATCATTTATAAGTTTAATTTCATGGTTAATGAAATCATTGCAATGTCTTTTAATTATCATTTCATTTAATAAATATGTGAAAATGAGAGAAGTTGTTGAGAATTTATTTAATTCTGAGTCTGGTTTAAGTCCCCAGTATCGAATTCACTAAAATTTTGAGACTGATTATTAATTAATTTTTTGAGTGATTAAACAGGTATAAGGTAAAATTAAAGATTGAATTGCTTCCTAAGAGGAAGCTGGTGCCCCACGGGTGTTATTAATTTCTCCTGTGTATATGAACCAAGAATTCATCTCAGGCTCCAATACGTTAATATAAATTAAATAATTTTATACCTGATCATAATTATTAACATATAATGTTACAGCAGAGAGCCCGGGCGCTATTGGTGCACAATTTGGGCATAGAGGGCCAGTGGATCCTGCAAACGCTCGGTGCTGCGGACACCCACAAAGAGGTAGCGGAGCTGCTAGCTAGCCATTTCGACACCCCGAATAATGTGACGGTCCGGAGGATCCGCTTTCGGCAGCGACGTCAGTGGGTGGGTGAACCCATTTGGCAATTTGTTGCTGATTTGATACAGCTTGCTAGTGAGTGCCATTTAAGAGCCTTGAAGGAGGAAATGATTTGTGACCAGCAGGCAGAGCATACCTGTAGTGCCACATTGCGAGCTAGGCAACTTACGGTGCCAAATGAGGTCACGTTAGCCAGAGCCATCAAGCTAGCGCTCCAAATGGAAACCACAGACAAGCTAGCTCTAGAGCAAACTGGGAGCCAGTCACAGCAGCCGCTAGAGGCTCTTGCTGCGGCAAATGCCACGGACTTGGACAGCGAAGATAGCTTGGACGACTAGGAGACAGAAGCCAATGCTACTAACCGGGGGTCGGCCCCGGGAAAGTCCCTTTGCATGGGCTGTGGGTCTGCGACGCACTGCAAAAAGGCTAAGAACTGTCCGGTGAGAGGAGCACATCGTAATAGATGCGGTCGCTTGAACCATTTTGCCAGGGTCTGCTGTGGGTTTAACCCGGAGAGCACACGAAAGAAATCACTCCACCCGCCCCCAACAACCATCCACACGGTATGGGCTGAAGAACTACCGAGTGTCATGGTAGTCAAGTAGTACCAGTTTCACCCAGGGTCAGTATCTAGACCGACGAGCGACACCAATAGGCTGGCCCCAGATGCCTCCAGAGCCCGGCCATGGAAGGACGGAGGGTCTGCGGCTATGATGGTGAATGTTACAACGGTATTAGAAGAGGTCGGGGCAGGACCGAGAAGCACAGAGGATCAGTGTGCTCAGCAGCAAAGTTTCAAGTCGAGCCGGGCCTTGTTGAGGGTCCTGGATTGGGTTTGGAGTGTCCGTGGCAAAAATGGGCCAGACGGCAAACTGAGGAGCATCAGGAGTGTCTGCACATAGCGGACAAACTGGGCGCAGCGCACTTCAGGCTCTCTGACGGCTTGGTGTGTCACGCGAACCGGCTTCAGCGTGTCCAGGAGAAGGGTCCGGGAGACAAGACTGGACGTGTGACAAGGTTGATGGAGAGGAGAAGCGGCTTCAGCGTCCGGAGGGCCAGCCATCCCCACAAAGACCGGCTGTTTCCAGGGGTGCATTAGCTGAGAGGGTGCCCTGGGCCCCCATACCAGTTATGTCCTTTTTACTGGAACCCTTGGGTTGTAAATAGTATATATTGAAGTTCTGTTGTTGTTGTGTTGGTGTTGTTGTTCAAAAAAAAACAAACAAACATGAAAAAAACAAATATTGTTATAAATGAGATTATTTTTTGTTTTGTTTTGTTTTGTTTTCTAGTTTCAGAGCACGGCATTAAATTTTAGTTATTAATGGGCTTTAAGGTACTCCAGCAGGTGGCAGAATAATCCACCTTGCCATGTGGGCAGGACGGCAGTCCACCCATCCTCCCTATTTTAGGTTTTGTTGTGTGAATGTGTTAGGCCATTTAGAGACATTAGTTTTTGTTTCTTCATGCATGATTCAGGACCCAAATTGGGGAGGATCTTAACTGAGTAAGTGGTTTTCGACTTTTTAAAGGGGGTGGGGAGGAATGTGACATATGTCTTTTATATGACAGTGTAAGATAGACATGCATTTCCATGTGGCGCCTCTGCCCCATCTTATTTAAGGCCAGTTTGGCCATCTTATTCTCTTATTTTGTCTGAGCTTAGCCGACAATCTGTCCGTGGCTGTCAATGTGAGTGTGTTAAATAAAGCTGTGTTCCCAGTCACCTCGCCTCTTCTGTTCAGCAGGTAAAATCAGACATAATAACGGGGGCCCTGATTATCAAATGTGGAATACAGGCAACCTTTCAGGTTTGGATGAGGCATCACTTGGTCAACATTGGTCGTCACGGCTGTTTTTTCCGCTCCTCCGGGTCTGGTGTGCGGTGTGGTTTATTGTGTTTCAACTGGCCATTTTGCTTTGGTTTGGTGGGGCTTGCATACATTTTGTCTCACTCCATCACACATATCTATTTTGTGTCACGACATAAACTGTCCATCCTTTTCAGTTTTGAGTTTCTGAGTTCCGCTATTTTTCATTCTGTCAGAACTAAATAGGCATTAAATGTATCAATCCCATCCCCACCCCCGCCACTTTTTTCAAATTATATGAAAAGGCTTTGGTGTCTGGATTTGGATTAGAGTCCACCAGTTGGTGACCCTTGTTTTAAAGAGCTAAAAGTAATAAATATCACACTGCTATTAAAATTGTGTCACCAAACCCAATGGATGCTTGGCTATAACAGAAAACACAGGTGGTATCCAACAGAGAAGCACTAGCTGACACCCAAAAATGAGAATGACTATAATCTGAAGAAGGCATCAGATGATATCAAACAGAACCAAGTTATGGGCATTTTTCATTTGCACGGATTGATTTAGTTTTGGAGCATGAAGTGCTACAGCAACCCCACCGAAATTAGTCTAAATCCACCACCAAGACTCTCTCCCCCCTGTCCCAGCATGAAAAATGAAGAACCATGAAGCAATGAAACAACTAGATAAACAGAAGCAGCGGACCCATCAGTCAAACGTCATTGCCTTTTGACAGGCGGGTCAACAAGGTCTCATGTAATAGTGATGAATGTTTTCCCTGCACAGATTTGAAGTTTTGAGTCTACAAACTCTTAGAAACATACTGAGATTGTTTTTGTCACTTATTTCAGTCCCAAAATCACCTAGAAATGTCTGAAACTGGTCTTATTTTCACTTCACTGATCACACCTCAGCAAGGAAAAAAAAAAACTCTGAAAGCATGACGCTTGTCTGATTTTCCAATTTATAATGTTAGATTTGTTCACTCTGGGACTTAGATTGCTTTTCCAACAATGAAGAACATGTTGTGATAATAATGAAGTTTAAAAAGGCATTTTAATACAGGAAGTTTTTTGAATTTTCAGTACTCAATAGAACACTGAAGTAAAACACAATTTCTGAAAGTATTCAAAAGAAAAAAGGTCTATACTGTATAAAATGGTATATTTGTTGGTTTAAGCCTGTCTGTGTCTCTTTAAGTCTGTGCATGGGCCACATACTGTGGTAAAAAATGTATATGAACCCTCTGGAATTACCTGGTTTTCTGCATTAATTGGACAACACAGGAAGGGTTCCTCTTCCTGTGGTAACGTATCGTCACTTCCTGTGTTGCTGGCTGTGGTGTGGTTTGCTCTGTGCTTAGCTCTCCTCCCTCTCCTGAGGATTTTTGCCTTTAATTGCATTTTAATTGCTTTTTTCCCCCCATCTACCGTCACCTCTCACTGTTGTTTAACAAGCCTCTTGCACATGTGTGCGCACTCATTGACACCTAATCACCCTCTTTAGCCTTCTGTTCACCTTTCATCGGTGTTTGTGTTAGCTTTGGGTTAACCACTATCTATATCTACTAGCTCCCCTTCCCCTTCTCCTCTGGTGTGCTCTTTATGCCAGATGTTTAGCCGCACCTCTGCCTCTTTTAGTGACCATGTTAAATGTTGTCTTTTTGAGGCACTCAAGGCGAGGTTGTGTGATTTGGAATCCCGGGTCCGCTGCATTGAAACAACGTCAGCGCCAGTTAATATTGACAGATTCCCATTAGCTGCAGTGGCACGCCATAGCATAGGGCCTGCAAGCCGTCCCCGGGCAACAACCTCTCCTGAGCAGCAAGGAGAGAACAGGTGAGTGACGGTGAGAAGGAAGCATAGTTGCAAGCCCCTGGTCCCCCCCCCAACCTATTCACATTTCTAATTGATATTCCCCGCTCAGTGACACACCTGCTGAGGAAAAAAACTCTGATCATTGGTAACTCTGTAGTCAGAAATGTGAACCTAGAGACTCCAGAGGCCATAGTCAAATGCATTCCCGGGGCCAGAGCAGTCGATATTGAGTCAAATTTGAAAATGCTGGCTAAATACTCCACAATTGTTATCCACGCCGGCATTAACAACATCCAACTGCTGCAGTCGGAAGTCACAAAACTTAGTGTGGAATCGGTGTGTAACTTTGCCAAAATGATGTCTGCCTCTGTACTATTCTCTGGGCCCCTCCCCAACCTGACCAGTGATGACATGTTTAGCTGCATGTCATCCTTCAACTGCTGGCTGTTTGTGTGGTGTCCTGCAAACAATGTGGGCTACATAGACAATTGGAACTCATTTTGGGGAAAACCTGGTCTTGTTAGACGAGACAGCATCCATCCCACTTTGGATGGTGTGTCTCATTTATCTAACAATCTGACATCATTTTTATCCAAAGTGCCAAAGCCTTGACTACTCAGAGTTGGGACCAGGAAGCAGAGTCGCAGCCTTACATGCCTCTCTGCAGCTTCTCTCCATTCGCCACCCCTCAACTTAGCCCCGTTCCCCCATCAGAGAATCACTGTCTGCTTCTTCTAAAGTAGATAAAAATATAAAATATAAGCATCCCAAAGTGATTAAACAAAAAAGTTGATAAAACTCAAATTAAACATGTAGCCTCTAAATCTAATGACTTGGCCTCTGTTCCTCCTTATAATTTAAAAATGAAATGCAGTTTGTTAAATATTAGGTCTCTAACTCCCAGGTCTCTGCTAGTCCATGATCTATTAAATGATCATCAGATTGATTTACTATCCCTTACAGAGACTTGGTTAGAGCAAGAGGATTATGTTGGTTTTGTAGCATCATCTCCTTGGCTCTCATCAGTAAAACTACTCTTCATCTTAAAGACATCATTTCACCCAGGAGAAGGCTAGTCAAGAACTGCTTCTTCATCTCAAGGACCACATGGAACAACATTCTTTTGTTAAGCAAGCTGATAAGGATCCCAGTTCGTGCTTTTAAGGGATTAACTTACCTCATAAATAACTGAAAACTCTCTTTCAACCAAGACAGTTATGGGTTATCAGCCATTTGAGCCTTTCCAGAATCCCATAAACTTTAAATGCATCTTATGGTCACTAGAAAATATCCACAGCTCAACATTGCCACCTTCTGAAAACTCCGGGACATGTTGGAGTTAACCAGCTAAACTTAATCCCTGAAACGAATGACTGCTTCTTTTTTTTTTTTACAAAACCCTCAATTTTCAGATTATTCTCTTTTTCAGGACACCCTGGAAAAGCAAATGGACTCTGGTCTACCATTCCATTGGACAATCAATAATGGGTTTGAAGAATTTATATTTATCTTGATTTTAAATGTGTGCATGAATGTTTTAATGCTTCAATACATCTTATTTTATTCTTGTATGTTAATTGTATAAGTACCAGTATAAAAGTGCATGAATCACTGACTTAGCTTAAACGTTATACATAATTATGTTAAGGAATCTTCAGTATTAAAATGGGTGTCATCCTGTGAGAATACCAGTCATCTGACTCGCTCAGCCAATCATCAGCCAGTACAGACGTGGACAAAATTGTTGGTACCCCTCTGCCAATGAAAGAAAAACCCACAATGGTCACAGAAATAACTTGAATCTGACAGAAGTGGTAATAAATAAAAATTCTATGAAAATTAACCAATGAAAATCAGACAATGCTTTTGAATTGTGGTTCAGCAGAATTATTTTAAAAAACAAACTCATGAAACAGGCCTGGACAAAAATGACCTAGCTCTTTCACTCTCTCAGCCGCAGAAGTCGGATTCCAGTGATACGAGGTATCGTCACAACTGGAGGCTTCGTTGGCTGCAGTGGGTGACTGTAATCTCTTCGGTGCTCTGTCACGCTCTTTGCACTCCACAGTGCACTGCTGCATCGCCTTCTAAGTCATTGAATCATTGAGATTTCTTCCGCCTGGTCCACTGAAGCAGTCTTTGCTTATCATTCGGGTGAGCAAGTCCCTAGATGGATGCCAGCCAAGGCTATTGGGCTCCAACAGCCCGGATTATTAGAAACAGTACAGGAGTAAAGCAGATAGGAGCATAGAAGTCAGAATTCACCTGTCTACTCCTGAACCACAGTACAGGGTTATGCCATTCCCGCCAGCAAGGGGGTCAGAGGCCCCCTCATCAGCACCGGTGAAGTTTTGGACATTCGTGGGGGCGGGCGCCTTTCACCCTACCTACCTCCAATCATCTAACCCTAGTAGACAGGGAATTCATTGAAAAAGAAGGGCAGATAAGAGCACAGTTGAAAGTATGAAGACAGAGAAGAATCAGACAGCTACGGAGGTAGAGGGAGCTGAACTCCTCACTCTGGTAAAGGACCAGCCCATCACCAAGCCCAATCCCACTGATTGCTGATAAGTTAAAACACCTGCTGAAGAGACTGGGTAGAAGAGAAAACCTACAGGGTCTTGGCCCTCCATTGCACATGATTGGACACCCCTGGTTTATTTGAAGAGTTTCAATCAGGGTTTAGAATTAATCATAGTACTGAAACAGCTTTAATGAAGGTCACTAAGGACCTCCTTATCACATCTGATAATGGACTTGTTTCTGTACTTGTCCATTTGGACCTTAGTGCACCTATTGATAAAAATATTTTACTTGATAGACTAGAACACCTTGTTGGACTTAATGGAACTTCACTGCAGTGGTTTAAATCTTTTTTATCTGATAGGTTCCAGTTTGTTCATGTCAATAATGAGTTTTGTTCCAACTCAAAGCTCAGTCACGGAGTTCCACAGGGATCTGTGCCAGGCCCTATTCTTTTTAGTTTATATATATTAGTTTATATATTCTGCTGAGAGAAACCCGGAGAGAGTGGAGAGACTGCTGTGTGTTTGTTTTCACGGAGACATGGCTCCACAGCAATATTCCTGACGAGGCCATTCAGCTGGAAGATAGGGCGATGTTCCGTGCCGACAGGGAAACGGCGAGCTCCGGTAAGAGCCGGGGGGGGGGGGGCTATGCATCTATGTTAACAAGAACTGGTGCGTTAATGCCACTTTAGTGTCTAAACACTGCTCTCCGTTGGCGGAGTTCCTTATTGTAAATTGTCGGCCACATTATTTGCCGAGGGAATTCAGCAACGTGTATGTAGCTGGTGTTTACATAGCGCCGAGCCCTAATGCTAAAGCTAATGCTAAGAAGGCACTCGGGGTTCTGCACAATGCTATTAGCAAAATCCAAACTTCACACCCGGACAGTTTTGTGGTGGTTGCGGGGGATTTTAACCACACCAGCTTAAAGACTGTGCTCCCCAAGTTTAAACAATGTGTAGACTTTAAGACCAGAGGAGAGAATATGTTGGACTTAGTGTACACAAACACAGATGCATATAAGGCGATACCCCGCCCCCATCTCGGCCGTTCTGATCACATGTCCGTGATGCTGCTGCCTGCCTACAAACCTTTATTGAAGCGCAGCAGGCCAGCAGTGAAACAAATCAGGATTTGGCCAGAGAGTGCAACCTCTGCACTGAAAGACTGTTTTCTGCACTCAGACTGGGAGGTCTTCAAAATAGCAGCCTCCCAGGAAGACAAGACAGATGTGGAGGAATATGCTGATACAGTCACCAGCTACATCGCGAAGTGCACAGAGGATGTCACTACAGTGAAGACCATCATTATGCTGGGTAATCATAAGCCCTGGATGACTGCAGAGGTGCACTCGCTGCTTACAGCCAGAGATGCAGCCTTCAGAGCGAAGGACAGGATCGCCCTCCGCTCAGCCAGGTCTGCACTCTCAAAGGGAATTAAGGTGGCAAAGTGCGCCTATGCGGAGAAAATCCAGGGACACCTCTGTGACACTAGGAACACCAAGCAGATGTGGCAGGGAGTTCGGACACTGACGGGCTATAAGTCTAGGCAGGGGGTCAATGATGACGACGCTTCACTTCCAGACAGGCTTAACGACTTCTTTGCACGTTTTGAACCATCAAACTTGACAATCAGAGGGAGGGCTGGCCCACCCCCACCATCGGTCGAACCAGCTTTTACCATCAACACAGTGGACACACGGAGGACCCTAACCAGAGTCAACCCATGCAAAGCTGCAGGTCCGGACAACATTCCAGGACGTGTGCTCCGAGACTGCGCGAGCGGGTTGGCGGATGTCCTGACTGACATATATAACATCTCCCTGAGTCAGGCCATCGTTCCCAGATGCTTCAAGACCTCTATCATTGTACCAGTGGCAAAGAAACCAGTTGTGTCCTGTTTGAATGACTATCGTCCTGTTGCACTGACACCAATTGTGATGAAGTGTTTTGAACGGCTTGTCAAACCACACATTACAGCCTGCCTCCCTCCATCACACGACCCGCTCCAGTTTGCATATCGTTCAAACCACTCCACGGAGGATGCTATAGTCACCACCCTACACTCTGTCATCACCCACCTGGACCAGAAAGACACCTACGCCAGACTCCTGTACATTGATTTCAGTTCAGCATTCAACACCATTATTCCCCAGAGACTGATGGAGAAATTACTCCTTCTCAGTCTGAACACTGCCACATGTCTCTGGATCCTGGATTTCCTGACTGAGAGACCTCAGTCTGTCCGGGTTGGAAACAACATCTCCAACTCTGTCACGCTGAGCACCGGATCCCCTCAAGGCTGTGTACTCAGTCCACTGTTGTTTACACTTCTAAAACATGACTGTGTATCCAGACACGAGGGGAACCAGATTATTAAGTTTGCAGACGACACCACGGTGGTGGGACTTATTCAGAGGGATGAGGAATCAATGTACAGGGAAGAAGTGAGAGACCTGGAGGGCTGGTGCAGGGAGAACAATCTGGTGCTCAACGTGGACAAAACGAAGGAGATGATTATCGACTTCCGGCGGTCACAGCCTGAGCATGTCCCCCTCAGCATCGGCGGCCGTTTAGTGGAGAGAGTAGAGAACATCAAGTTCCTCGGAGTGCAGATCTCGCAGGACCTGACCTAGAGCAAGAATTCCTTGGGGATCAGGAAAGAAAATCCAGACTGTTGCACTGTCAGAGAATGAAAATACTACCTAAAGCCCTCAGTTGTGAATCTACAATTATATTTAATACTAGGACTAGCTTTACAAGGTAAAAAAAAAAAAACATAAAGAAAAGAAAAGGAAGGGGAGGTCAAACTGCTTCATCCTTTGTCCAAGTATTTTAGAAAAATGTTGGTACAGGGTATTAACATTTATTTCTTAAAACCAAGACTTATCCATATGTAGGAAATGTTGTTTATACTGTACAGTATATTGTCTCATTACCACAATTCAATTCAATTCAACTTTATTTATACAGTGCCATTTCACAACAAACAGTCATCTCATAGCACTTTCAACTGTAGGGGAAACCCCCACAATTGCAGAAAGACCCCAGCAATCAGGCAATCCCCTGTGAGAAACCGCTTGGCGATGGTGGAGAGGAAAAACTCCCTTTTAACAGGAAGAAACCTCCAGCAGAACCAGGCTCAGGGAGAGGCAATCATCTGGTGCGACTGGCTGGGGGGTGAGGGGATGGAGAAGAAGAAAAGAACAGACATGTAGAGAGCAAACAGCACAATGGGGACTCAATCTATGGGAGAGAACAAACAGATGTTAATGACAAATGGCAAAAATATTTCATTGAGAGTTAAGAATAAGATAAGATAAGTCCCACCACCACGGTGGTGGGACTTATCCTGAGGGATGAGGAATCAATGTACAGGGATGAAGTGAGAGACCTGGAGGGCTGGTGCAGGGAGAACAATCTGGTGCTCAACGTGGACAAAACGAAGGAGATGATTATCGACTTCCGGCGGTCGCAGCCTGAGCACGCCCCCCTCAGCATCGGCGGCCGTTTAGTGGAGAGAGTAGAGAACATCAAGTTCCTCGGAGTGCAGATCTCGCAGGACCTGACCTGGAGCAAGAATTCCTTGGAGATCAGGAAGCGGGCTCAGCAGAGACTGCACTTCTTGAGGAAACTCAAACAGGCCTCTCTCCCCATCTGCATCCTCAGGACCTTCTACAGAGGTGTGGTGGAGAGTGTTCTGACGTACTGCATTGCTACATGGTACTCCAGCTGCAGTATGTCAGACAAAAATGCCCTGCAGAGGATAGTCAAGGGGACTGAGAGGGTAATTGGAGTCTCCCTCCCCTCTGTCCAAGAACTTTTTCTGAACCGTTGTAGGAGCAGGGCACTGAACATTGTCAAGGACCTTTCTCACCCTCTGCATAAACACTTTGAACTTCTTCCATCTGGTAAACGATTCCGGAGCATCAGAGGCAGAACCACCAGACTGATCAACAGCTTCCTTCCACAAGCTGTCAGGATGTTGAACAGTTGACCCGGAATCTCTCATACACACTACTGCACCTACGGACATTTTGTATATTATTTGTATATTATAGTTAGTTAGTTTTTCTTTTTCCCAAGTATGTCTCAGGGATGTGTGAATGGATGGGGGGGTGGGGGTGGGGGGTGGAGCTATGTGGGAGTGTGTCTTAAATCATGCTGCTTCTATTTATATGGATGCCGAGAGAAACGCAATTTCATCTTGCCTGCACTACAGTTGTATGTACAGCAATATGACAATAAAGTTTGATTTGATTTGATTTGATATGCTTCTGTTAGGCAACATCATTAGAAAGCACTGTATACATTTTCATTGTTATGCAGATGACACACAGTTATACCTGTCAATGAAGCCAGATGATAGTAATCAATTAGCCAAGTTAGAAGCCTGTCTTAAGGAAATCAAAGCTTGGATGACTTGTAATTTCCTGATATTAAATTCAGATAAGACTGAAGTAATTCTTGTTGGTCCAAAAAACCTGAGAAATACCTTTCCAGATCAAACTCTTAGTTTGGATGCGGTTACTCTTTCTCTGAATAGTTCTGTGAGGAACCTTGGAGTTATTTTTGATCAAGATCTGTTTTTCAATTCACATATTAAATTTGTTTCTAAGACTGCCTTCTATCATTTGCGTAATATTGCCAAGATTAAGAGCATCTTGTCTCAGAATGATGCTGAGAAACTGATCCACGCTTTTGTTAGTTCTAGATTAGATTATTGTAACTCGCTATTATCAGGTTGTCCTAAAATATCTTTAAAAAGTCTTTAGTTGATCCAAAATGCTGCTGTAAGAGTTTTAACAGGTACTAGAAAGAGAGATCATATCTCTCCGGTTTTGGCCTCCCTTCATTGGCTTCCCATAGAGTTTAGAAATATGTTTAAAATCCTTCTTCTCACTTACAAAGCTCTTAACAATCAGGCCCCTTTTTATTTAAAAGATCTGATACTACCCTATCATCCTAACAGAGCATTACGCTCCCAAAATGCAGGATTACTTGCAATACCTAGAATCTCCAAAAGTACAATGGAGCTATCAAGCTCCTTTCCTGTGGAACCAGTTACCAATCTGGATTCGGGAGTCAGACTCAATCTCTGTTTTTAAGAATAGGGTAAAAACCTTCCTTTTCTATATAGCCTACGATTAGGGAGGGATCATGTGTCTATAAACCCTCCCTTAGTTCTGCTGCTAATAGATTTAGACTGCCAGGGGGCGTCCAATAATGTACCTGGTTTCACTCTTTTAATGGTTTGCTCTCTATATGTCTGTTCTTTTCATCTTCTCTATCCCCTCACCCCCTCAGCCAGTTGTCATCTGCCCCATCTCAGATGTCATCAGCCAGTCAGTCATCTGCCCCAGGGAGGGGCCTGGTTCTCCTAGAGGTTTCTTCCTGTTTAAAGGGAGTTTTCCTCTCCACCGTCGCCAAGCGCTTGCTCACAGGGGATCACCTGATTGCTGGGGTCTTTCTGCAATTGTGGGGTTTCCCCTACATTTGAAAGTGCTATGAGATGACTATTGTTGTGAAATGGCACTATATAAAAAAAGTTGAATTGAATTGAATTAAGATCTGTTCTTTAATTCACATATTAAACTTGTTTCCAAGACTGCCTTCTATCATTTGCATCATATTACCAAGATTTGGAGGATCATGTCTCAGAGTGATGCTGAGAAACTAATCCATGCTTTTGTTAGCTCTAGATTAGATTATTGTAACTCTTTATTGTCAGGCTGTCCTAAAACATCTTTAAGAAGTCTTCAGCTGATCCAAAATGCTGCAGCAAGAGTTTTAACAGGTAGTAGAAAGAAAGATCACATCTCTCCGGTTCTGGCTGCCATGGAATGCCCCTCGGGGCAGAAAGGAGAGACTCACGCATTGGACTGCTAGTTTGTAAGATTTATTAAAGAAACAAAAACACAGTGCTCCAACACAAAAATCCAAACTGTCACGTAAACAAACTTACAAGTTAAACACACCAGAACAAGGGCTGGGTTCTGGTGGAGACAAAGGGAGAGAAACTCAAGAATCCGGCAAAGAGGAATGACATAATAGCCCTTGAATAAGGCTAGACACAAATAAAACAAATGATGACAGGTGTGAATCAGATGAATGGGCTGGGGAGAAAATGACAATCAGCTGTGAGTCATGAGGAGAGGAGACGGGGCTGACAGTTTGACAGGAGCAACGCCCACAAACAGGGAAAAAACCCGAAAGTGCCCCTGACAACTGCAACCCCCAAGAAAGAAAGAAAGAGAAGACACTGGCAAAAATAAAGTGGAAACAAATAGACAAATAAACCCAAATATGTAAATAACAAAACTACACTGAATGTAAACTGGAAAATAAATCATACAAAGAAACAATACTGAATATGTGAAAACAAACTAGAAATAACATCACAGGCATAGAACTCCAAAATACAATATTATACAAATAAGGAAAAACAAAAAAGGCAAAGAGACAAAGCATGGTGAAATTCCCCCTATGCTCAGATCGTGACAGAGCCCCCCCCTCCTCAAGGGGTGGAGACCAGACACCCCCAGGCAACATCAAAAGAAGATAAGGACCCACCCACACTAAGAACCCACCCCACCAAAAGACAAGAAAACAACCCCACCCTGGGCGGGAGTAGGGGGACCTAGGCACGGAGGGATGGAAACAAACCAGAGAAAATAATAAGAACTCCCATGACTCACACACTAGCAAAACCTAGGCTAGGAGAAAACAAAAAACAAAAACAATCCCACTCAGGATCCACACCAGACAAAACCAAGGACCTAGGCCCCCTAGACCAAGGAGCTAGACTGTTCTGGTGGCCGGTTGAAGTCCCAGGCCTGGCAGACGATGAGGTGGTAAGAGTCAGGTGGCCTGCCGAAGAGTATGAGCCACCCAACCCAACGGCACAGCCTGTCAGGCGGTTGGCCAGAGTTCTTTAACCACCAACACAGAAAAGGTGGTCAAGGGGGCGGCCGCCCAACCGGGATGACCAGACACGAGGAGGATGGAGGAATAGGGAGAACCACCACGACGTTAGGTGGAGGAGAGGGATCCACGATGACATCAGGCGGAGAAGGGGGAACCACGATGGCCTTGGGCAAAGGAGAGGTAGCCACGATGGCCTCGGGCAAAGGAGAGGGAACTATGATGGCCTCAGGCAAAGGAGAGGGAACCACGATGGCCTCGGGCAGAGGAGGGGGATCCATGACGGCGTCAGGCAGAGGAGGGTGATCCAGGACGGCATCTGGCAGAGGAGGGGGAACCACGACAGCATCTGGAAGAGAAGGGGGAACCACAGCGTCGTCTGGCAGAGGAGGGGGAACCATGATGCCCTCGGGCTGGCCAGTAGCACCCTCGGTGGACCCGGACTGGGACATCGCAGCACCCGTGGTGGCTCCGGGCTGGAGCAAAGCAGGACTCGCAGTAGCTCTGGGCTGGAGCAAAGCAGCACCCGAGGTGGACCCGGACTGGGCCAGAGCTGCACCCACGGGGGACACGGACTAGGCCAAAGCTGCACCCATGGTGGACCCGGACTGGACTAAAGCTGCACCCACGTTGGACCTGGACTGTGCCAGAACTGCACCCACAGAGGCCCCGGGCTGGGACGGAGCACCTGCAAAGACCTCAGCCAGATGGGAAGCAGCACCCACGGAGGTCCTGGGCTGGGACGGAGCATCCACGAAGACCTCAGCAGGAGGGGGAGCAGCACCCACGGAGGACCCGGGCTGGGACGGAGCACCCGCAAGGACCTCGGCAGGAAGAGCTGGACCCACAGTGATCTTGGGCAGCGAGACTGGACCCATGGAGACTTCTGGCGAAGCTGGACAATCCTTGGTGACCCTGGGGAAAAGCTCAGATGGGAGAGGCAGAGAAACAGGGTCAGGGTCACCAGTGTCAGTGGAGCCCAGTGAGGTGAGCTCAGGTGCAGCTTATGACTGCACCTGGTTCTCCCCACCCAGAGCCAAACAAGATCTCTCCGATATAGAAACAACAGAAACAAAGGAGAGCACTTGCCTGAACTTGAGCTCGACCACCGTCCAGGAATTTGTCGATCAAGATGATGACGTCTTGGGCCCAGCCCTCTGGAGGTCCATACGCATCCATGAGGGGACACCTACAGTCATGTAAAAAAATTTAGACATCCCTTTAAATATTCAGTTCTTATTAAGAAATGTTCATGTATCTATGTCTAACCTTGTTTTTGTTTTTATTTGCATTTTTGTTTACATTTATTTTAGCCATTGTAAGTGGGAATGAATGTGGGGGTGTTCTAAAAAAGATGGGGGGTGTCCTAATTTATTCCCCACTATTTGTTTAGAATTACATTTTACAGAAAATTTGAGAAAAGTCTTTAATTCATTTTTAATTGTTTAGTTGTATTACATGAATCTTCCAGTAAAAAAAAAAAAACACACACACACAGGCTTATACAGGGTGTCTTAATTTTTTCACACGACTGTAAGTCCTAAAGACAGACCTAAAGGGCCTCATGCAAGAACTGTTAGTACTAATAGATTTGTTCCTAAATGTGATATATGATCAATTTATGTGAACTTGTCACATAAGTTTTTGTTTCACCAATCTGTTATTCTAGAAATTTAGTAAATTTACAAACAGAATTTACAAGTGGTCCAGACCAGTTGTAAGAGTTATGTGTAAAGAGTTTGCTGTTATTCTAACCTCAGTTTTCACTAAACAGCTTTATATTTTGTCTTAATCAAGAATGAGGATGGCAACCCTGTAAACTTTGTAATTAGATGACAAGATTGGATTCAAGTTATAATTAACATTAAAATAATTAAAAATAATTTAAATCAGTATCATTCAATCAATGTCCAAGTCCTATCAGATGCAAAATATAAGATTCTAAATGCCGTTACCGGACTGCTGCCAGGGCAGAGCACGGCTTCCTTACACTGGATAACAGGAAGGAAATAAGTACAATTTATTTATAAAGTGCTTTTCACAGACATATAGTTACAAACCACTGTACAATAAAATAGAATAAAAAACAACTTGATAGAGACAGTAAAAATAATTATTAAAAAAGTTAAAACACAAGATTAAAATAATTTAAAAACAGCACAGTGGGCTGTCTCAGACAAGGTGACGCTAGTACAGTATGTGAGGCTGAATGGTGATGAATTATCAGTTATCAAAATGCATGGATATCATTCTGATTTTTACTGCTTTCATAGGGTGTGGGCTCTGTCTCTGGGCTAGGGTCCCTTTTGATAAGTGATTTTGAGAAAAGACAAGGCTATATTTTTGTAAACTAACATTTTACGATAAAACGGCTACTGTTGGTCGAAGATCGAGGAGGAGGAGAGGGGGAAGGCGTGTTAGGAGAGAGAGAGAAAAGGAAAGGTAGAAGAGTGGAGATGAGAGTAGGGATGTTAAATGTAGAGCTCATGACTGGTAAAGGCAGAGAGTTGGCTGATATGATGGAGAGAAGAAAGGTAGGTATATTTTGTATTCAAGAAACCAGGTGGAAGGGAAGCAAGGCTAGGAACATTGGAGGTTGAATTAAACTGTTCCTAAACGGTGTACATAGGAAGAGAAATGGAGTAGGAGTAATCTTGAAGGAAGAGTATGTGAAGAGTGTTCAGGAGGTAAAGAGGGAGTCAGACAGAATCATGAGTTTGAAGCTAGAGGTCAAAGGTGTGAAGTTGAATGCTGTCAGTGCATATGCCCCACAAGTTGGATGTCAGGTAGAAGAGAAAGAGGAATTCTGACGTAAGCTGGATGAAGTGGTAGAGAGTGTTCCTAGGAGGAGAGAGTGGTGATTGGAGCAGACTTTAATGGACATAGTAGGTGAGGGGAACAGCGGTGATGAGGAGGTCCTGGGTAGGTATGGTCTTAAGGAGAGAAATATGAAAGGATAGACGGTTTGCTAAAAGAATGGAAATGGCAGCGGCCAACACATACTTCAAGAAGAGAGAGGAACATTGGGTGACATACAAGAGTGGAGGAAGGTGCACACAGGTGGACTACATCTTATGCAGAAGGAGAAATCTGAAAGAGATAGGAGACTGTAAGGTGGTGGCAGGGGATAATGTAGCTCGACAGCATCAGATGGTAGTCTGTAGGATGACTTTGCAAAGCAAGAAGAGCCAAAGATTAAGTGGAGGAAGATACAGAAGGAAGAAGGTCACACAGAGTTCAGGAAGGAGTTGATACAGGCTCTGAATGGTAGGGAAGAATTACCAGATGACTGGGAAAGCATAGCAAAAGTACTGAAAGTAATGGGTAGAAAGGTACAGTGGTGTGAAAAAGTGTTTGCACCCTTCTTGATTTCTCATTTTTTTGTATGTTTGTCACACTTAAATGTTTCAGATCATCAAACAAATTTAAACATTAGACAAAGATAACACAATTAAACACAAAATGTTGTTTTTAAATGGTGTTTATTATTAAGGGTAAAAACAATTCCAAACCTACATGGCCCTGTGTGAAAAAGTGACCCCCCCCCCCCGATAAAACATAAATTAACTGTGGCTTATCACATCTTTGGATTGGCAAGCTGAGTTCAATTTCTCTAGCCACACCCAGGCCTGATTACTGCCACACCTGTTCTCAATCAAGAAATCACTTAAATAGGACCTGCCTGACAAAGTGAAGTAGACCAAAAGATTCTCAAAAGCTAGACATCATGCTGCAATCCAGAGAAATTCAAGAACAAATAAGAAACAAAGTAATTGAGATCTGTCAGTCTGGAAAAGGTTATAAAGCCATTTGTAAAGCTTTGGGATTCCAGCAAACCACACTGAGAGCCATTATCCACAAATGGCGAAAGCATGGAACAGTGGTGAACCTTCCCAGGAGTGGCCAGTCGACCAAAATTACCCCAAGAGTGCAGCGACGACTCATCCAAGAGGTCACACAAGACCCCACAACAACATCCAAAGAACTGCAGGCCTCACTTGCCTCAGTTAAGGTCAGTGTTCATGACTCCACCATAAGAAAGAGACGGGACAAAAATGGCCTGCATGGCAGAGTTCCAAGACAAAAACCATTGCTGAGCAAAAAGAACATAAAGGCTCGTCTCAGTTTTGCCAGAAAACATCTTGATGATCCCGAAGACTTTTGAGAAAACACAAAGACAAAAGTTGAGCTTTGTGGAAGGTGTATGTCCCATTACATCTGATGTAAAATTAACATAGCATTTCAGTGCAAGACTGCTGGTCACGTATAAGGGCAGAACACACATCTTCAAGACCCCTGAGGAGGCGCAGGAGTTCATCAAGAAGATCCAAGAAGAGACTGGTGGGAGCTAAGCATGAACAAAATATAAGGTAGAATATTTAAGCATTTGCACAGGCATCTAACTGATCTGAAGCATATAGCAAGTTTACAAAATATAGATTGTATTACATATTTTAAAAAAAAGCCTATGATGTACAAAGTTGCTATAAAAGTTTGGAGTTAAGTTGGAAAACTACAGAAGAGAGTTAATGTTACGTCATTAAAAGCAGTAGAGTTAGGGTGATTGGGAGGATGAAGAAGGAGTGGCTTTGGCTGGTCCTCGTGGGTGTGGAGCGGTCGATGGCTATATCAGGAGATGGAATTTTTTTTTTTGATTTTGGGGGGATTACCACGAATGTGGGAAGGGGGAATTTGTTTGTGTGTAGTTTGTAGGATGAATGTTCAACCACTCATGTTTTTGCATCTCTGTATGAGCATGTTTATATTGCGAGGTAATCCCAAACTCCCTATTGATCATAGACCAAAGCGTTAATCTTAATTTAACTTCATGGAATTGCAGAGGTCTACAAAATTTTAAAAAACTTAAACAAGTTATGAATAAAATAAAAGACATAGGTTCAAAAATTGTGTTTTTACAAGAAACTCATCTAATTGAGGAGGATCTAAAAAGAATTAGGAGTAGATGGCAAGGAAGTGTATTCACCTCATCATTTTCATCCCGAGCCAGGGGAGTTATGACTCTCATACATAAATCAGTCCCATTTCAAGTGAAAAATGTAATTGGAGACAAATTTGGAAGATATCTAATCATTCAAGGATCTTTGCTATTAGAAAATATAAATCTGGTGAACTTATACGGTCCCAATATAGATGATCAAAAGTTATTTGCTAATTTATTTCTTATCTTATCATCACTTACAGGGCAACATATAATAGCAGGGGATTTTAATTGTACATTGAATCCCAGTATAGCTAGATCAACAGGACTGGACTGTACGCACAATGGATGCAGGATGATCATTAAGCATTTTATGAAAGAATTGAGATTGCTAGATATATGGAGAGAAATGAAACCACAAGTTAAAGCCTACTCTTGTTATTCTAATACCTACAAGACATTCTCACGTACTGACTATTTTTTGATCTCCACAGAATTAAGGTCCAAGATTCAAAACTGCTTTTATGATAATATTGTGATCTCTGATCATGCACCCTGTTGTCTCATATATGTAGATAAGAAATTGACAAAGGAACCAGGTAGGTGGCAATTTCAGCATAAATGGCTTCAGGATGAGGAATTTGTTAAGTACACAGAAAAACAGATAGATGAGTTCTTTGATATCAATACTACACAAACATCAGCATGTATAAAGTGGGAGGCTTTCAAAGCTTTTATTAGGGGACATATTATTAGTTATACAGGTTCAAAATCTAAGAAGACTCGAGAGGAGAGAGTCCAATTGGAACATAAACTAAAAATTCTTCAAGAAAAAGTGTATGCAGGAAGTGACCCAAAGTTAGAGAACGAATTACTGATTCTGAGAGCTGAATATGACAAAAAATCAGCGAATAGAGCTGCCTCGAGTCTTCTAAGATTGAAGCAATCTTTTTATGAACAAGGTGAAAAATCAGGAAAATTATTGGCATGGCAGATTAAACAATTAGAATTTAAAACACCAATTACCAGTATTATAAGTAACGGACAGGTAGTTGTAGATCCTTTAGAAATTAATAGAGCCTTTAGAGATTACTATGAAAAATTATATGATACAAAAAATGAAACTGACTTAACAAAACTAAATGGGTTTTTGGATGGACTATCTATACCGTGTATTCCAAATGAAAACAGGGAGATACTGGAGTCTAAAATTAGTCAAGAAGAAGTTGGGCTAGCCATTGATAATATGAAATCAGGAAAAAGTGCAGGACCAGATGGTCTTCCAGTTGACCTTTATAAAAAAATTAAGAATAAATTAATAAAACCTTTTTTGGAAATGGTTTTAGAAGCATTTCAAAATAGTAATTTACCACCATACATGAATAATGCCTTAATTATACTGTTGCCAAAACCAGGTAAACCCTCTAATAAATGTGAAAATATGAGACCAATAAGCCTATTAAATGCTGACCTTAAGATAATCTGTAAAATTTTAGCAAGACGAATACAAGAAATATTACCAAATATTTTTAACCGAGATCAGAATGGCTTTATAAAGGGAAGACAAGGCTTCCATAATGTAAGAAGACTATTTAATATTATTTATTCTAACAAAGAAGCACCGGATACAGCTCTCCTATCATTGGACGCCGAAAAGGCCTTTGATAGGGTCGAATGGCCCTTTCTTTTTGAAGTCTTACAAAGGTTTGGACTTGGAAATAATTTCATAAAATGGGTTCAGATAATATATAATAATGCTACAGCAGAAATCCTAACAAACAGCAATATCTCAAAATCAATAAAAATCAATAGAGGATGTCGACAAGGCTGTCCACTTTCACCTTTACTGTTTACTATGGCAATTGAACCTTTAGCGATGGCAGTACGTTTACATCCACAAATATATGGAATTAAAGATGGACCAACAGAACATAAAATCTCCCTGTATGCCGATGACATAGTTTTGTTTATGTCGAATCTTAAAAAATCAATTCCGACCTTGTTGAATTTAATAAAGAATTTTGGGGAAATATCAGGATATAAAATAAATAAAACTAAATCTTCAATATTAATGCTAAATGAGACCCAGAGAAATCACCCAGCTCCTGAGGTAAATCAATTCAATGTTGTAAATCAGTTTAAATATTTAGGAATTCAAATTGTGCCTAAGCTAGAATTAGCCGCCAGTGCCAACTATGAAGCCTTAATGACAGACATTAATGAGTTAATTCAGAGATGGATGTCACTACCAATGTCGATGATAGGGAGAATCAATATACTTAAAAGTAATATCTTACCTAAAATACTTTATTTATTTCAATACATTCCTTTACCACCACCTTCAGATCTATTCTCAAGAATTAAAAAAAAGTTAGTGGAATTTATATGGAACAACAGAAAGGCTAGATTATGTCTGTCCTTACTATATTTACCATTTGATCGTGGAGGTCTGAAATGTCCAAACTTTATGTTGTATTACTGGTCAGCTCAACTGAGGTCTATGACATATTATTTTTCATCAAATGATCTCCCTGACTGGACTGAAATGGAATCATACAATTTACCTTTACCTCTTCCCATATTCATATACTCAGACTCGGCAAAAAAAATTACAGAAACAAGTTAAAAATCCATTTGTAAAGCATATGATTAAAATATGGTGTGAAACTAAAAAATATTTAAAAGAACCACAATTATTGTCACAATTTAGCCCAATATGGGGTAATCAATATTTTAAACCAGGGAGAGCGGATGCTGTATTTAAAGTATGGAATTTAAAAGGGATTCAAAAGATTCAAGATTTATATCTGTCATGTTCAGATAACATAATGTCTTTTGAAGAGCTGAGGATCAAATTTAATCTTAATAGAACACATTTTTTTAAATATCTTCAGCTTAGGAATTGTATTCGATCAAATCAAAATAATGCTCTCACTCGACCTATTTATTCATCCTTGGAAAAAATTCTGACGAAAGATAGTAAGAGAAAGGGTATTATTTCAGAGTTTTATAACTCATTGACACTATCCTCAAGTGAAAACTCACAGAAAAGATTGAATTATTGGAAAGAAGACCTGCAAACTGAAATTTCAGAGGAACAATGGGAATTGGCTTGTACAGAAGCTCAAACCAAATCAATAAATGTACGTCTTAAATTGATACATTTTAAATGGTTAATGCGGATGCATGTTACACCGGTGGAATTAAATAGATATAACAAAAACATACCAGATACGTGCACAAAATGTATGGAAAGTAAAGGAACCTTATTTCATTGTGTATGGGAATGTAGAAAAATTAGAATGTTTTGGGAAGAGGTGAGGGTAACAATTGAAAAAATAATTTCAAAACAAATCATATTGAATCCTAAATTGTTTTTGTTGGGTCTGCATCCAGAAAAGCATAACTGTAATAAAAGTGAAAGAGCATTCATAGACCTCAGTTTGCTTAATGCCAAAAAATGTATTGCACTATTGTGGAAAAAGACTCATAGACCAGATGTGACTCAGTGGTTAAAACAGATGTTAACAAACCTTCCACTAGAAAGAATAACATACATACTGAAATCAAAGGAAATTGTGTTTGAGAATATATGGAGACCTTTCATTGATTATGTAAAGAATTTAAACATAACTTTTGAAGAAGAAGGTGAATGATGTGTGTGGACCTTGTAAATTCCAAACTGGTGAATGTATAATATGTATACTTATGTAATGGATTGCCTAGACTAAACAGAGGAGCATTGTTGAAGACCTGTCTTTGTTAGTGGTTGTTGGTGTTTTTAGTATATATATATATTTTTTAACTTTAGTGTTAGTGTTTGATTGTTTGTGTTATGTTTGTAAAAAAAGGTTCAATAAAAATATTGTGGTAAAAAAAACATAGCATTTCAGAAAAGGAACATCATACCAACAGTAAAATATGGTGGTGGTAGTGTGGTGGTCTGGAGCTGTTTTGCTGCTTCAGGACCTGGAAGACTTGCTGTGGTAAATGGAACCATGAATTCTGCTGTCAACCAAAAAATCCTGAAGGAGAATGTCTGGCCATCTGTTTGTGACCTCAAGCTGAAGCGCACTTGGGTTCTGCAGCAGGACAATGATCCAAAAAACACACCGGCAAATCCACCTCTGAATGGCTTAAAAAAAACCAAAATGAAGACTTTGGAGTGGCCTAGTCAAAGTCCTGACCTGAATTCGATTGAGATGCTGTGGCATGACCTTAAAAAAGAGGTTCATGCTTGAAAACCCTCCAATGTGGCTGAATTACAACAATTCTGCAAAGATGAGTGGGCCAAAATTCCTCCACAGCACTTTCAAAGACTCATTGTCAGTTATCGCAAACGCTTGATTGCAGTTGTTGCTGCTAAATGTGGCTCAGCAAGTTATTAGGTTTTGGGGGGTAATAACTTTTTTACACAGGGCCATGTAGGTTTGGATTTGTTGTCCTTTAATAATAAACACATTCATATTTTGTGTTTACCTGTGTTGTCTTTGTCTTATATTTAAATTTGTTTGATGATCTGAAACATTTAAGTGTGACAATCATACAAAAAATGAGAAATCAGGAAGGGGGCAAACACTTTTTCACACCACTGTATGTGGTGTATCCAGTGGACAGAGGAAGGAAGGCAAAAATACTTGGTGGTGGAATGAAGAGGTACAGGAAAATATTCACCGGAAGACGTTAGCAAAGAAAAAATGGAATAGTCAGGGAGATGAAGAAAGTAGAAAGGAGTACAGTGGTACCTCTACTTACGAACGTCTCTACATACAGAATTTTCAGGTTATGACACGCCTCAACGGGAAAATATTGCCTCTTGTTACGAAAGAAATTTCAGGATACGAAAGGCAAAAAAGTATGCGTTCCTCGCAGCTCCTGTAGTTTACCGAACGTAAACATACTTGTAGCTGCTCTGCCATTGGCTATCGCCTAGCATCTTCCTGGTATCCCATTGGCCACGAAGTGTTCGGGAAGTTCGGGCAGTTTTACGTGTGTGTACAGTACAGTATTAACTTTTATTCACTATGGGCCCCAAGAAAGTGATGGAGATAAGTGGAAAACGAGAAAAGAAGAAGAAGAGAGTTTTTTTGTCCATACAAACAAAGCAAGAGATAATAGAAAGGTATGAAAAAGGGATGCATTTGGTTGATCTCGCCAAAGAATATGGCCGTAATACATCTACGATTGGCACGGTATTAAAACAAAAGGAAGCCGAAGGATTGTTAAAAGCCGACAAAAGCAAACGTCCTTGGATCGGTTCTTCACAAAACGTCAGGCAAAAACCACTGATGAGAGAGAACATGAACCAAAGAAGGCAAAAGGTGACGACGACGACGATAGCAGTTAAACGGTAAATGAACATAATTTTTATTATTCTTTACTTTATTCTTTGTTTTTTTAAATTATGTACAACTCTCATTTTATGTTTATTGTGCAGTAATCTAATTGTAACATGTATTTGTTACATGTTTTGATGCATTTTTATGATTTATAAAAAATTTATGTCCGAATTTTGGGGGGCTTGGAACGGATTAGGGCATTTACATGTAAAACGCATCTCTACTTACGGAATTTTCACATTACGAAAATACTTCCGGAACGAATTAATTTCGTAAGTAGAGGTACCACTGTATTTGGAATATAGACTCATGGCAAAGAGAGAGGTGGCAAAGGCAAAGGAAAAGGCATATAGTGAGTTGTATTGCAGGCTGGACACTAAGGAAGAAGAAAAGGACTTGTATCGATTGGCTTGACAGAGAGATTGAGCTGGAAAGGATGTACAGCAGGTTAGGTTGATTAAGGTCAGAAATGAAAATGTACTGTACTAACAAATGACAAGACTGTGTTGAGAAGGTGAAAGGAGTACTTTGAAGTGTTGATGAATAAAAAAAAATGAGAGAGAGGAGGATGGATGAAGGAAAGATAGTGAACAAGGAAGTCCCGAGGATTAGCAAGGCAGACGTGAGGGCAGCTTTGAAGAGGATGAAGAATGGAAAGGCGGTTGGTCGAGATGACATACACAGCAAAAAGTCTAGTGTTAAATTGACTCTGTCAGAGTCAATTTTAACACTTTTCCAAATGCTATATAGCTCCACACTCACCAGAGTCAAAGTGACCCTTTTAAAAGGGTTACAAAAATTTAACACTGTGCCAGGGTTACATTTTTGACTGGCTAAGGAGAGTTAAAGCAACACTTAAGCGAGTTGACAAGTAACCCTGCTGAGAGTCATTTTTACATCCCAGTAAGTGTTAGTTTGACTAAATTAAGTGTTAGATATTCACGCTTAGAAAGGGTTAAAGTTAATCCGTAACACTGGTGAGAGTCACTTTTTACATCCTGGCTAGTTTTAATCTGACTAAATTAAGTGTAAGATATTCACACCAACAAAGGGTTAAAATTAATTCTAGATTAAATAATTATTGATTATTGTAAAAATAAATTCCAACAAAAATAATTTGCATGACTCATTTATTTTTTTCACAAATTACAATTGTGAATGCTGTTAAAATATACAAACCTTCATCAGAAACACTGTATGAACTTTGAATGTCGAATGGTTTCTGAAACTTCAATTCAGACATTCTTAAAATACACTTCGTTTCAGTGTTTACAATTCTGAATGCATGATAATGCTCATCAAAATTTTTTGTAAATAACTTGTTTGCCAACAAATAAACGTTGTTTTCCACCAAAAGAATATCACATATTTGACAAAAAACTGGCATGTCTTCTATCACTGTACTGCAAACAAGTCCAGCCCTGCATTCTATACCATTAACCTTAATCCAACTAGATGAGAAAACTTCTTTTGACGAGATCATTTCTAACAAGTCATTGTTGACCACATTCTCATCTCTGAATACAAAGGACCTAATTGGCCCATATTCATGATGACTGAATGAGAGTGTCTCCCAGTGATAAGCAATAGCTATCTGGTGCTTTTTAGCAAGTGATTTGGTTATGTTTTTGAATTTTTTGAAAGAATCTTTGAACAACTTGTGTTTGGCTTCAAACCTCATTGACCACATAAATAACAAGGGGCCAATTTTCCTTATAGAAGATGGCTAATGGATCATAAAATGATGCTTAGGTATTAAGTTTTTATGTGGATACAAGTGCTTAAATAATGTGTGGTGGTCAACAATCAAATGCTTTAAATAAACTGTCATACCTCGACTGAGAGAAGGTGAGAAAATTATGTTCATTATTTGAAGCAACATGAGTAACAAGTTCCAGTTTTGGTTGCCTGGAGGAATAATGTCACCAAACAACAGTGGGATATTTTTGATAAGACAAAGTGTTTGAATAGAATTCAAGCCAATGCCATTCCCAGCACTCTCCAAAATAATCTTTGTTGGACGATTTTTTCGTTCTAAAAACCCATAATCAAAACCATAAATCCTGGAAAGCAACTCTTGTTCTGAGATAAAGTGTTGTGTAAGATATCCAAACAACAATTTCATCTCATACTGAGCTACACCCTCAAGAAGGTCATGCATGATATCAAATGAGTAGTTATTACAAACATGAACATACTTCAGTGAATTTAGTGCTGAATTTTTTTTCAAACTGTACACTGACTTCAGTTGTGGATTTTCCTGGAGGGACTGGTAATGCATTTCAAACAGATCTTCACGAGGAATCACCTTAAGATCATCCTCACTGAACACTGAGAATCATTCTTATCAATCAAACATAGTTGGCAGAAATAACGACTGCTAAATGACTCATTAAAACCCAGAATTGTGTGCATCCCTAGATTATCTCTGGTTATCTGTGAGATTGTACCATAGACTGGTTCAGAAGAAAATGGAAGACTAAGTCCTTGTGTTTCAACAGCTTTTATATCATTTATTAGTGGTTCCAGTATAGCATCAAAACCATATTTCTGCACATCCTGTGTGTGAAAAAGTGCTACCAAATGTATGTTCATTAACACTGAATTAAATTTTGGGGGCAAGTTTTGTATAATAAAATACAGACATCCAATTTTGTGAATTCCATGTTTGGAGCCTAATGGGTTGACCATTTTGAAACCATCATAATAAATTTGAATTTGTAATGCATATCTTTCTGCTGACAACAAAGGATGTTCTTAAAGTAACTTCCATCCAAAAAACCACTGTATGTGTCAGAATCTGATCTACATTTTGTCTTTAATAAAGCACAAATTTTAGGATTTCTACACATGAATTTCAAAGTCTCTAAAATTGGCCCATACACAAAAGTATCCTTCACAGGTACTTGTTCATGCATCCCAGATATTTTATTTCTCCTACTGTCATACCTCATTCCCAGTGGTATTTCTACTGGTTCAGCAACTCCCCATTTTAAGTTAAAATATTTATCTTGCTTCCATTCGGTGTTCAGATTTGTAAAAGGGTTTTCAAATTTTTCAAAACATTTATTTATGACAGAAATGTTGTGGTCACTTTGAGGAAAAGCAGAAATATCAGCACACTTTGCTTGCAAATGAAGCTCACTAGTTAGTTCCTCCAAGTCTCCTTCAATTGAGGATACTAAACTGTTCCTAATCCCACTTCCTTGTAATTTGGCCACAAAGGACGCACACATTTCTTTGGTTGGATCTTTACATTGTACTGAAATGCTGCTCTCAGGAGAAACACTGGGAGAACTACATTCATTCAGAGGATTAAACTGGTCCTCACATGCATGTGCTTGTGATGAACTTGCACTCACTAGTGGAACACTGAACAGTAGAGGTTTGAGCAATTTGCTGATCATTGCTATGCACACTATTAAGGTGCTTCCGGAAGCCTGCATATGTTAAAAACTGATGCCTACAGCCTTGCTGAGAACAAAACAACTTAAATGTGGGTTTAGGATAATAACTATGTTCAACTCTTAAATGTGAAATCAACTGTAGATTGCTGGCAAACAGTTTTTTTACAGATGAAACAGGTCAGCATAGTTTTAACCTCTTACTCACAGAATGAGAGTGTCATGGACTGGTTAAGCAGTCTGGCTTGTAAGTCTCTCACTCCGGGTGACTCCATTTTTCCTACATCAATGTTATAAACTGTTGTCCGCAAGAATGCGTAGAAATTCACTAATGCAGCCTCATAACACAAATCAAACACAAAATGTGCTTTGAAAAGTTCATCAAATGCCCCAAGGGAGCAGTTTGCCTGGCATGGGATGAGATGCTTATCAATGCTGACGTAGAAGCTGTCGATCTCGCTCTTCTGTTGCCCCACAGCAAGAAGGTACGGGTGCCCACTCGGATGGTTGCGGAGATGCTCCTCCAAACTGCAGCATGACTGAAATTAAGATTAGAAAACTAAAGTCTATGCATGAGAATGAAAGGAAAAATGTAATTTATCACTGGCTAGTGCAAAATAAGAATGCTTATCTTTGTGGAGAGCGTGAAATGAAGAGGCTGAATTTATTTCTCAATTCAGGTTTATTAATCATCTCATATCTCCAACCATCTCTCAAACAGGAAAAGAGAACGAACTACTCCAATCCCCCACTTTTATACCTGGGACATCAAAGTACAGCATCACATTGTCATTAAACCCCCCATCGACAATACTTCTCCCCCAGGCCTCTTCTTCCTCCACCTGACCCCAGGAGGTCGGGAAGTCCTTTCAGAGTCATTGCTAAAGGTACCTCCACCTCCTACTGTTATCCCCAGGAGGTCCAGACTTATTGTTCCTTCTAAGACGTGAGGTTACAAAATACATATGCAGTCTTAAGCATCTCAATCACTGTGCTATACATATGCAGTCAAAGCATCCAAAATATGTGTGCCCCAATCTTCACCATTTACTTTTCATGTTATTCTCTTTGAACAACTCATATTTTCACATGTAGTTAAGGTGACATGAACATTATTACAACCACCTTAAAAATGTAATTACCTTATGAAAGACAACAAGTCTTTCCATCCCATCACATGCGCTGATTTTTGGAGACTTGGGTCCGCCTGATGTTGGTGGAAGGAGATGAACCAACAGCAACAGAGAGGCCATTTCTTCATCATAGGCTGAGGACAAGACGTAACAAAAATTAACCCAGGTTTCACAATTTGCAGTTTGAATAAACACAGAAAGACCTCATGAGACTTTTAACCATTTACACTCTCCTGTTTGCAGTTGTTCCAAAAAGCAGATAATCTTTTAAAAACAAATTAAAACAAACAAATGGATGGATGGGAGCAACTGTCACATAAGTGTACCAAATGCATAAAAAAAGAAAAAGAAAACAAAACTCACTTGTTGCCTGGGGATCACTTCCTGGGGGGCTTTCTGCTGAATGCAACAAGTGACACACCTCTGGTGTTGAAGTAAGACATTTAGCTTCTTTTATGACATTTGGCTTGAAGAACACATCCCATTTCTGAAGCAGCCTGGAGGACGTCTCATCATCAAATAGGAGGGCAAAGTCTTGGTCCACCTTTAAGAAAGAATATGAGAAACTAACAGGACATGTTTTAAAATTTTAAACTACTCAAAACAATACAGTTAAAACTCACCAGTCCTTTAGTGTCAAGGAATCTTGGGAAGGTAGAGAAGATGACAACACTTTTGCCGGGATCATTAATAAGCTTCTGTCGATGCTGAAAGGTCTGTCTCATCTTCTGGAAAATCACAGACCTATCTGTGGTATGATTGAGCAAAGACATGGCCTCTTGGCAAGTATCCCCATCAAGCTGATTCTCAGCCTGAATAGAGCGCTGGGAATTTGGGCCTCTTGGAGAAACATCTATGGGACTACTTGAATGCAGTGGAGATCCTCGACGAATCTTCCTTTGGACAGTTTTCAGACGCCAAGAAATGTATCCGGTGCTGCTTGCAGCATCATAGAAGTGTTCCTAATATTAGATAATACTTGCGCTGTCATACGCAACATAAACATTACAGAGAATTTAAAGTTGCCATCATGTGCATTTAAAGTAATCTATAAATGTGTCTGAAAATAAGAATGAACATTACATACATAATCTTTGTCAGCATATGGATCCTTGAGGGAAGGGATGAGTGTCACGATACCAAGAGCATACTCCTCTCTTACTGCTTAGGTGGGAAGGTGCCTGATGAGAAAAATGAAAAAGAAATATTACTTTACGTAAGCACTAGGGGTGGGTTCAAAAGATCGATTCAACGATCTGGATCGATCCACAAAATCCGCAAATCAATCTTTTAATATAATGCTTTTACATCTGTGAATGTCTGCAGAGTCTGATTGGGTCAAAATCGGGGCTGTGAGCCAGGAACAGCGGCGAAGAACCAGAAACACTCTGAGCTCTAACGCAGCTAAAAGCTAACAAGCTAATGGAGATGATGGTTCTTCTTCTGTGGTGTTAAAACGGTTCTCATCTGGCAAGAGTTCCCTGTGGCGCATGCGCATGTCTTTACTTCCATGTTTACATGAGTGGAGTTGCTGACGTGCGTGTCTCTTGATTTATCAATAAAAATCACCATAAAGACTGTCCTCAACATTTTCCAAATATTTTTCATGAAGCGGGGATAAACGATTTTGTACTACGTGCAGCGCTGAGTTGTAACAAAGTTGACGATTGATAAACACTTCAAATGGAAAGCGCACAGAGACTGGCTGAAACTCGTGAATAGAGAGGGAGACTTGGAGGTGCTGAGATTGTAAGTAAAATATCATTTGTCTGTTTTAACATTTGTGTCGTAAATTAATAACTTATCCGGCATGATGGTGTTTTCTTTTTTGGATACAGTACAGGTACATCTCAAAAAATTAGAATATCATGAAAAAGTCCAGTATTTTTTGTCACTCATTTCAGAAACTGAAACCCATATACAGTGGTACCTCTACTTACGAACGTCTCTACATACGAAATTTTCAGGTTACGAGACGCCTCAACGGGAAAATATTGCCTCTAGTTACGAACAAAATTTCAGGATACGAAAGGCAAAAAAAGTACGCGCTCCTCGCAGCTCCCGTATTTTACCGAACGTAAACATACCTGTAGCTGCTCTGCCATTGGCTATCGCCTAGCATCTTCCTGGTATCCCATTGGCCACGAATGGGTGCGTTTGGTTGATCTCGCTTTATCTTATTATTATTTACTATTCTTACTACTTTATTTTATCCTTCTTACCTCTTGTAAGACTGTTGACTGAACTACACAATTTAGAGAAAAAAAAATTGTTAACTGCCATGTTTATCACCATCTACGTTATAACTCTGTACTTTCACCTTGTTCTTAATAAAGTTTTGGGAAAAAAAAACAACATCAACGATCAGCACGGTATTAAAACAAAAGGAAGCCCTTACAAGCCGATAAAAGCAAACGTCCTTGGATCGTTTCATCACAAAACGTCAGGCAAAAACCACTGATGAGACAGAACATGAACCAAAGAAGGCAAAAGGTGACGCTGACGCCGACGCCGACGATCGCAGTTAAAAGGTAAATGAACATAATTTTTATTATTCTTTCTCTTTTATTATTCTTTCTCTCATTTTAAACTCTCATTTTATGTTTATTGTGCAGTAATCTAATTGTAACATGTATTTGTTACATGTTTTGATGCGTTTTTACGATTTATAAAAAATTTATGCCCGAATTTTGGGGGCTTGGAACGGATTACGGCATTTACATGTAAAATGCGCCTCTACTTACGAATTTTTCACGTTACGAGAATTCTTCCGGAACGAATTAAATTCGTAAGTAGAGGTACCACTGTATTATATAGATTCATTACACTGAGAGTGATTAACAAAGAGAATGAAGAGAGTGGACCAACACCAGCAGATGATATGGTTCCTCAAATCATCACTGACTGTGGAAACTTCACACTAAACCTCAAGCAGCTTAGATTCTGTGCCTCTCCACTCTTTCTCCAGACTCTGGGACTTTGATTTCCAAATGAAATGCAAAATTTACTCTTATCTGAACAGAGGTCATCTGCTGGTGTTTGTCCACTGTGTTTTATCAAGACCAAAGTCAGCGCAGTCGTCTACCAGGAAATTTAACACTTCATGCTTCCCTCTGCTGACAAGTTTTATGGAGAAACTGATTTCATTTTCCAGCAGGAAAATACCCCCCCCCCCCCACACACACACACACACACTGCCAAAAGTATCAAAACCTGGTTTAATGACCATGGCATCACTGTGTTTGATTGGCCAGCAAACTCTCCTGACCCAAAACCCCATAGAGAATCTATGGAGGATTGTCAAGAGGAAGATGAGAGACACCAGACCCAACAATGCAGACGAGCTGAAGGCCACTATCAAAGCAACCTGGACCTTCATAACACCTCAGCAGTGCCACAGGCTGATCACCTCCATGCCAAGCCACGTTGATACAGTAATTAATCCAAAAGGAGCCCCGACCAAGTACTGAGTGCGTACATGGACATACTTTTCGGTCGGTCCACATTTGTATTAAAAAACTATTTTTTAAAATTAATTTTATGTAATATTCTAATTTTTTGAGAAACTGAATTTGGGGTTTGCATGGGCTGTAAGCCATAATTATCAAAATTAAAATAAATACACACTTGAAATATTTCACTCTATGTAATGAATCTATATAATATATGGGTTTCACATTCTGAAATGAGTGACAAGAAATATTGAACTTTTTCATGATATTCTAATTTTTTGAGATGTACCTGTAGTTAACTGTTGGTTAAGCGCTCAAGGCATATTTTATGAGATTCTGGACTTCTAGCACTTAAGTGAGAGATGTGAAGATAATAAATCACAATAAAATGAAAATGGCAGAATTAAAAAAAGGCTGCAGTAAAACGAGCCATTTTTACTCAGTAGAATTAAACTGAAATGAACAAATCTTCCCAGGAAATGAATTGAAACCCTTTTCAATAATTGAAAGTTAATTTGTAGTTAAAATATAAACAACAAAAAAATAAAAGAAACTAAATTATTCAACCCTACTGTGGTGTGGGGATTTAGAAATATGATTAATTTTACTTTGAAATATCTTTTGCTTTTCATCTCCTCTTCAGATGTGTGAAGACTAGGTTTCCATTCCAAGCTCCATCCTGCACTGAGACGTTCTGAAGGGAAGAGGTTGTCAGTGGAGGCCCATCCCTGCTTCCTGGTGGATTTCAGCACAGAAGAAGAGCTCAAATTTTTCAGGGGTCCTAGTTTTCAAATTCAAGATTAGAGAAGGTGCTGCTATAATCTTCCCCATACTCTAACATGCATCCAATGCAATTTAGTTGTTGTAATGACTAATCCTTTTATTTCTTTTTTTTTTTAAGTTCTCAGCAAGAATATAATGTTGGCCATTTTTAAAAAAAAATTTACTGAGCATTTAATTCTACATAAATGACTGTTTAACAGGAAATTTTTGGCAATCCTGTGCTTTTCTTGTGGTGTTACATACAGTGCATTCAGAAAATATTCACACTGCTTCACTTTTTCCACATTTTGTTATGTTACAGCCTTAATCCAAAATGGATTAAATTCAATTTTTTCCTCAAAATGTACACATAATACCCCATAATGACAACATTAAAAAGTTGAGATTTTTGCAAATTTATTAAAAATAAAAAACTAAGAAATCACATATCCATCAGTACTCACAGCCTTTGCCATGAAGCTCAAAATTGAGCTCAGGTGCATCCTGTTTTCACTGATCATCCTTGAGATGTTTCTACAGCTAAATTGGAGTCCAACTGTGGTAAATTCAGTTGAATGGACATGGTTTGGAAAGACACACACCTGTCTATATAAGGTCCCACAGTTGACAGTGCATGTCAGAGCACAAACCAAACATGAAATCAAAGGAATTGTCTGTAGACCTCCGAGACAGGATTGTCTTGAGGCACAAATCTGGGGAAGGGTAAAGAAAAATTTCTGTTGCTTTGAAGGTCCCAATGAGCACAGTGGCCTCTATCATCCATAAATGGAAGAAGTTCAGAACCACCAGGACTCTTCCTAGAACTGGCCGGCCGTCTAAACTGAGTGATCAGAGGAGAAGGGCCTTTGTCACGGAGGTGAGCAAGAACCCGATGGTCACTCTGTCAGAGCTCCAGTGTTCTTCTGTGGAGAGAGGAGAACCTTCCAGAAGGACAACCATCTCTGTAGCAATACACCAATCAGCCCTGTATGGTAGAGTGCCTAGACCGAAGTCACTCCTTAGTAAAAGGAATATGGCAGCCCACCTGGAGTTTGCCAAAAGGCACCTGAAGGACTCTCAGACCATGAGAAACAAAATTCTCTGGTCTGATGAGTCAAAGATTGAACTCTTTGGCGTGAATACCAGGCGTCATGTTTGGAGGAAATCAGGCACCGCTCATCACCAGGCCAATACCATCCCTACAGTAAGGCATGGTGGTGGCAGTATCATGCTGTGGAGATGTTTTTCAGTGGCAGGAACTGGGAGACTAGTCAGGATAGAGGGAAAGATGAATGCAGCAATGTACAGAGACATCCTGGATGAAAACCTGCTCCAGAGCACTCTTGACCTCAGACTGGGGTGACGGTTCGTCTTTCAGCAGGACAACGACCCTAAGCACACAGCCAAGATATCAAAGGAGTGACTTCAGGACAGCTCTGTGAATGTCCTTGAGTGGCCCAGCCAGAGCCCAGACTTAAATCCAATTCAACATCTCTGGAGAGATCTGAAAATGGCTGTGCACCAACACTTCCCATCCAACCTGATGGAGCTTGAGAGGTGCTGCAAAGAGGAATGGGCAAATCTGCCAAAAGATAGGTGTGCCAAGCTTGTGGAATCATATTCAAAATGGCCTGAGGCTGTAATTGCTGCCAAAGGTGCATCAACAAAGTATTGAGAAAAGGCTGTGAATACTTATGTACATGTGATTTCTTAGGTTTTTTTATTTTTAATACACTTGCAAAAATCTCAAAACTTCTTTCATGTTGTCATTATGGGGTGTTGTGTGTGGAATTTTGAAGAAAAAAATGAATTTCATCCATTTTGGAATAAGGTTGTAACATAAAATGTGGAAAAAGTGAAGCGCTGTGAATACTTTCCGGATGCACTGTAGAATAGCATCACTGTAAACGATGGAAAAAGCAACTACTTTAAAATCCATACTTCCTCACACAACTTTCAGTGCAAAAAACCTCTAAAAATGTCAACTTTTTGAAAAAGCTGACACAAATTCAGGCTTTTTGGGCCACGACAATCACAAAAACAAGTCGAAATCCTGGAGGGACTGAAATACAGTGAGATTATGTCTACATGCTTCATGCATTGAATTTGTTTACTTACTCTGGGTTGTTAACTTGACACGACACACCCTTTGCACTGAAGAAGGCACTTGTGAGCACTTTGTAAAATACTAAGTTAAGTAATAAAAAGTGCATTATTTTAATTGATTTTGGGTCAGTTCTTTATGTGATAATTTATGTATTAACAAAGTTAAAGTATCCTTGGTACAATTTGCAGCATTAGGTCTTGAAGATTTTTTTTTTCCTGGCAAGTAAAATGGCTATTAAAATGGTAATTTCCCAGATCGAATTGGGATCATAATTGAATCGATCGATTCTGGAAATTAGGGATCGTTCCCAGCCCTAGTAACCACCACTTTGTTGTTTTATTGTTAGTATTATTTATGTCACTTTTATTTGTATATTACTTAAGTCTGTCTGCATTTTGTCACAAGTCTGCTACTGAAGCCAATGCAATGACATTTTGTTCAATAATGACAAAGTATATGAATTACAGTCAGTTGTTGTGCAATCACTAGTTGACAAAAATAAAAAAGGATGAAGCACACATACCCATGATTGTCAGTCATGTGAGCCACTAATATGTTGGCCATCTGTCTTCATCTGGCATTTGTTAAGGTCCCTGTTGTTTGGTACTCCTGCAGCATGGTTTCACCCCCAGATTTGCTTCTTAGCACAGTTTCAATCAACTAATAAAGAAAAAAACATGATAAGCACCGTTTCTAGAGAGTTAGCATATCTAGAGAAAGGTAAAGAAACCCAAGATTTTACAACCTGTTCAGCAGCCGCTGCCTCTATCCTTGATCTGTATTCTTCCTCAATTCGTTGTCTCTTGCTTGGGACATCATCGACAATTATAGCTGATGTGCTTACACTGGAGCTTGTGTCAGATGCTTCAGAAGCAGAAGACCAGTCAGAGAACTCTAAAAGATGAAAAGTATGTTAGCTTTATTTTGCAGTGTGCCGTGCATTTTTCCATACCAGTCTCACCATCATCTGTGAAAGCTGTCAGCACCACATCATGTTGTTTAATAAGGTCATTGAAGATTTCTGCATCGACTTCTGTCCCTGTTGCATCCTTGTATATAACTTGCATCAGGAGTAAGCAAAATTTCTCAATCACTGGAAAAGATAAGAAAACATCACAAAACCCATTTCATCTGAAATCCCAATTTGAAAAAAAAAAAGGCATTATTAATGGCCTGTTTGGGAGTTTGTTCTCTTACCTTGAGGAGGTACAGATTGCAGTTTAAAGTTTACCAATTAACTCTGATTTATAAAAATGTGCATAATATTTAATCAACAGAACATTACTGAGCTTATACAATAAGGTTTTAATTGGTAAGAGTGTAGTTTTAAACTTAACCCTAAACTAAAAGCAAATTCACTTACACACCTTGTTCATGAAGTTGCATAAAGTTGAACTGTCCGTCAACCTCATCCAACTTTGTATACTTCTGCTGCTGCTTAAACTTCACAGGGACCAGCATTTTTTTCTATGACATACAAGACAATGATATAAAATGACATTAAAAAGGAAGAAAGAACCAAGCAAAACAAGCAACAGTGTTATAATACCAAAAATCATGATTAAAACAATACCTCCTGTCTGCAAAAATTTGTTTGCAATATTGGCATATCTGATGTATGCAAAAATTCAATACCACGCATATGTGCAAGTAGCGTTGGCGCTAAGCACCCAGGCAAGTCAGAACATGCATGAAGGGTTAGACACAACGCCAGGACCCTGCATTCAGGTAGTTTTGATAATGCACCCATATACAAATTAACGCTAAACACCAGACACAAGTCTCAGCCTTTAAAATTTTACACAGTAAAGGTGCCTTCACAAACACGGATTCGGCAGTCTCATTTTCAAACTACTCTCCAATACTTTTACTGAGCAATTAAGCATGTGCTCGCCTCTTTCCGTTGACTTTGTATACATTCACGCCGCCCGTTCACGTTTGGTCTGAATGTACCTTCAAAGATATACACAGTATATTCTTACTTCGCTTGAAATATTAGGTGTTTGCCGAAAAGCTTTTCCGACTATTAACAATTTGCACGCTATCATGCCACTAGCTAATGTTGGTAAGCTAGCGGTGCTGACAACAGGACTCTGACACTGCAGTCCTGCCAACAAGCATGCATATTGTCCATGCAAGTTTTATTGTAGCTGCATGCTATAGTTTAAAGCATTAATTTCTCAAAGACTTAGTAAGTTTTCCTAAAATGTACTTACCTTAAGCACCTTAATGATGAACATGCAGCCAACTTGTTTCACTCTCTGCTGGTCTAACAGTCACATGTGCCACGCCTGGGCTGAGCCTTGTTTAAAATCAACTCAGTCCAGTTGAACTCTGTCGAATAACCCCAACATTGGACATCATTTAAATCAGGACAGCGTGAAAAGTATATTTTGAGAGTCAGTATCAACTCTGAAATGTTTGATCCCCAAATTTTAACTCTTCAATTTTTGCTGTGTACCTGTGGAGGGATGGAGATGTTTAGGAGAGATGGCAGTGGACTTTTTAACCAGTAGGGTTAACACATTCTTGGAGAGTGAGAGGATGCCTGAGAAATGGAGAAGAAGTGTTTTGGTACCAATTTTCAAGAACAAAGGTGATGCTCAGAGCAGTAGTGACTACAGAGGCATAAAGTTGATCAGCCACACTATGAAGAAATGGGAAAGAGTTCCTGAAGCCACGTTATAAGGAGAGGTGACAATCAGTGAGCAGCAGTATTGTTTTATGGCAAGAAAGAGTACTACACATTCAATGTTTGCTGTAAGGGCACATTCACAAGGCCACTGTTTGGTCTGGACTAAAGGACTAAAGTGTGTATTCTGTGGATTGTTCGGTTTGTTTGGCGCCATCTGAATGCGCCGTCTGCAGCACCAAACAAGCGAAGTCTGGTCCCTCTGAAAACGGGGGGTCTCAGTTCACTTGCAAATGCAGTCTGGTGCGCTTCGCTTGCTGTGTGAATGCAAACAGAGTATCCAGCGGACCAAAGGGCGGACGTGCCCCTCTGCATTTGTGTAACCACAGCAACACACAGTGAGAAGAGAAAGTGGTGTTTACTGAAAAGGTGCCTTCACATCAAACGTAAACGGGCGAATTTTTCACGCAGCACGATTACATTATAACTCAGTGTAAATACATGAAAAGACATGAATTCATCATCTTGGTGAGATGCAGACAGACGAAGTTGCCACTCACCTGAAAAAGTTGAAAACTTGATGTGTGTTTTATGTCCGTGGCAGGAATCCATGAGTAAATAAATCCAACATCCTGATTCAGCTGAAGAGTTCCCAGTCCTTCTGCCCCATTTTGGGTAGAAAATAACAATAAAGAACCGCACGGATTCAAGAAATACTTTTACCGGAGAAAGCCGAGGAGAAAAGTTAAAAAAAAAAAAAATGTCTCTTGGACTTGGAGTAGTGAGGAAATGCAGGCTCTGATAGATATTCGGTCTGAGAACCAGATTTGTCAGCTGCTAGTGGCTACACACAAGAATACCAATGTTTTTAAAACGTTTAGTGACATGATGGCGGCACGGGGGTTTATACATACAGCGGAGCTCTTTATTTTTATTGGTTTGTGGCTGACAAACAACTCGGCTGAAGGGAATTGTCACAAACCCCCATGTGCCATAACACAGCGCACGAGGGAGAGAATGGAAAACCCAGTCGCAGGAGTAGAGAGTGTCATATTTATTAAAGTTCACAAAACCACAAGTTCAGTTCCACCACAAAAATACAGAGGGATGCAATGATAAGGTTAGGCCACCAAACAAACAGGGCGCCAGCCGGACGCTCTACAGCCCGGTCAATAGAGAGTCTAGTGCCGCAGGGCTGCGTTATGCACAAAAACAGGAAAGGCGATCAGCCTAGTGCTGCAGGGCTGCATAGCACAAGAGAGAAGGCGAACAAGACACTTACAAGGCTGGAGCAAATCCGGGGCGGAACATGCAGTCTGGAGGAAGTGGCAGAGAAGCGGGATTAGCCGAAACACCAAAGAATGGATCGTCTTAAATGTCAGGCTGAGTTGAACGTAGGGAGTGATACTCATACGGGGAGAACTAGCTGCCGCGTGTGGAGGCGAATGCCCCGACAATCTCTCTCCTCAGAAGCAGCAAACATATACTCCTGAAGTTAACGAGGTAAGAGATTGCCAGTGAGAGAATGCGTGGGCAGAACTGATTGACACCAGGTGTGTGAGAGAGCGTGTGAATGAGGGTGAATGGAGAATGTGCATGTGTGTGTGTGCGTGTAGGTGTGTGTACAGTATGTGTGTGAGCACCCGTGACAGTGCAGCTGACGGTGCTTAACAGGAGGAGGGGGCGTGCCAGAGCAGTCAGGAGGAAAACTAGGAAAAGCATAACAATAAGTCAGAATTGGGTTTGGCCTCCAAACCTGGATTCATGACGGGAATGGTGTTATGCTGAGAACTGCTCGCTTGCAGAGAATTTGCATCCTAGCGTCAAATAAACATAATTTAAAGATAATTTACAAGAGGTAATAACAATTTTTATTTCTAAAAATGTATAATGGGTACTTCTAAAAATGCACAAATGGTTACAAGCCTGGCTGTATTGTTATATTTTATAGTTTTGGTGGGTGGGATGCAATTCTTGGCAAGCAAGCAATTCTCGGCATAACACTGGATTTCCCTTTTTGGTCCTGGCCAATTGATGAGCTGCATTTCTCTTCTTCCCTGAGATTTTTTTCTTCCTGGTCAGTGGTGGTTTTGGCTACAGTGCCACAAACGAGCAGCTGTTGTAACTGCATCTAACCAAATGAAGGTGTGAAAATTCTCACCATCCCCCCCCCCCCCCCCGAGTCAAACCAAGACCCCAGGACTATCCTGGTGTGAATGCAGCCTAAGAGCGTTGATGGAGAAGTATAGAGAAGGTCAGAAGGAGTTACACTGTGCCTTTATGGATCTTAAGAAAGCATATGATAGGGTGCCAAGACAGGAAGTGTGGCATTGTATGTTAAAGTCAGGAGTGGCAGAGAAGCATGCGAGGGTGGTGCAGGACATGTATGAGGACAGTGAGATGGTAGTGAGGTGCGCTGTAGGAGTGACAGATGGATTCAAGGTGGGGGTGGGAATACACCAGGGATCGGCTCTGAGCCCTTTCTTGTTTGCCATGGTAATGGACAGGTGGACAGATGAGGTCAAGCAAGAGTCCCTGTGGACCATGATCTTTGCAGATGACATTGTTATCTTTAGTGAGAGTAGGGAGCAGGTAGAAGAGAACCTGGAGAGGTGGAAGTATGCTCTGGAGAGAAGAGGAATGAAAGTCAGTAGAAGCAACACAGAATACATGAGTGTGAATGAGAGAGAGGCAGGTGTAACGGTGAAGATGCAAGGAGTAGAGGTAATGAAAGTCGATGAGTTTGAATACCTGGGGTCAACCATCCATAGCAATGGAAAACGCACAAGAAAGGTGAAGAAGAGAGTGCAGGCAGGGTGGAGACGAGTGTCAGGGGTGATTTGTGACAGGATAGCAGCTAGAGTGAAAGGGAAGATTTGCAAAACAGTAGTGAGACCTGCTATGATGTGTACTTTTGAGACAGTAGCGTTGACAAAAAGACAAGAGGTGGAGCTGGAGGTGGTAGAGTTGAAGATACTAAGATTTTCATTGGGAGTGACTAGGAGGGGCAGGATTAGAAATGAGTATATCAGAGGGACAGCTCAGGTTGAGTGGTTTGGAGACACAGTCAGAGAGGCAAAGCTGAGATGGTTTGGACATGTGCAGAGGCGGGATAGTGGATATATTGGACAAAGGATGTTGAAGATGGAGCTGTCAGGCAGGAGGAAAAGAGCACAGAGAAGATTCTTGGATGTAGTGAAGGAGGACATGGAGAGGGTTGGTGTTACAGAGGAAGATGCAAGGGATAGAGTGAGATGAGCCACTGTGGCGACCCCTAGAGGGAACAGCCAAAAGAAGAAGAACATTTTACAGTAAAAATGAACAAAAGTCAAGTTTTACCATTTTTTGTGCACACATTTTAAGCCCAAATTGTTGAACTGTGACGTTCTGCTCAGCACAGTGGGTTATTTTCAGTGTAGTGAACACAGATGGGACACCTGACCAAAGTGAGCTGCAGTCAGCTGTCTTCATGTCAGTCACTTTTAACAGAGCATCTGCAGCAAACACATACACAAATGCCATAATCTGATGGATTCTTTCATTGTTTCCTTTGATTCCAGGTAAGATGCTACCTAAATTTACAATGCTAATTTAAGATGCTAATTAATTAGCCAAATTACAGGCTTGTCTTAAGGAAATTAAGGCTTGGATGACTTGTAATTTCTTGCTATTAAATTAAGATAAGTCTGAAGTCATTCTAGTTGGTCCAAAAAACCTTAGCAATACCTTTCCAAATCAAACTCTTAGTTTGGATGTGATCACTCTCTCTCTCTTAGTAGTTCTGTGGGGAACCTTCGAGTAACAGTATTTTTGATCAAGACCTGTTCTTTAATTCACATATTAAACGTGTTTCTTAAGGTGTGTTCACACCAAACTAACTAACTAACTAACTAACTAACTAACCTGCACTTATATAGCGCTTTTCTAGTCACAAAGACCACTCAAAGCGCTTTCATTAATACTAACCCTCTATTCTAAGGGCCTATAGGAAACAGATATCTAGGGACAATTTAGAACAGCCAATTAACCTAACATGCATGTCTTTGGCATGTGGGAGGAAACCGGAGAAATCCCGGAGTAAACCCACGCAACACGGGGAGAACATGCAAACTCCACACAGATCACTGTTGGTCGGGGGCTGGGATCGAACCCACGATCCCACGATCCCCACAATCCCCCGGCCAAGGGTAAACTGTGCTGCTGCAGTGCTAACCACTGCGCCACCGTGCAGCCGAACAGGTGAATTCTTTGCACAGCACGATTGCATTATAACTCAATGTAAACACGCAAACAGACATGAAAAGTGAGATGCAGACAGGCGAAGTTGTCTTTAAAACTGCTGCAGCTGTGTTCAACCTGCTGTGGAAATTCCCAAAATAATGTCAGTTTACATTATTCAACCGGGGGCTCACCTGAAAATGTTGTCTCAAGCCTCCAAAACTTCAGAGATGATGGGTGTTTACATTGCTAGCTTGCTAGGACGTCCGTGGCCAGAAACCGTGGGTAAATAACTCCAAAATCCCGATTCAGCTAAAGAGCTCCCAGTCCTCCTGTCTCCCGGTGAATAAGTTTCATCTTCAAACTAGTTTACTCTGCAGTGGTGATACTTTTACTCCGGTGACAGCAGAATTTCAAAGCTAGCTAGGTGAGCTAGCTAGCTGCTAGGTAGCTGACACACGGACGCAACCGCACGACTGCAAATTCGCATGTACTTGTGTCTTCCCATTCACTTTGTATGGATTCGCATTGCCCGTTCATGTTTGGTGTGAACGCACCTTAAGACTGCCATCTATCATTTGCGTAATATTGCCAAGATTAGGAGCATCTTGTCTCAGAGTGATGCTGAGAAACTAATCCACAATTTTGTTAGCTCTAGATTAGATTATTGTAACTCTTTATTATCAGGTTGTCCTAAAAAATCTTTAAAAAGTCTTCAGCTGATCAAAATTGCTGCAGCAAGACTTTTAACAGGTAGTACAAAGACAGATCACATCTCTCCCGTTCTGGCCTCCCTTCACTGGCTTCCCATAAAATTTAGGATTAAGTTTAAAATCCTTCTCACTTACATACACTACCATTCAAAAGTTTGGGGTCACTTAGAAATTTCCTTATTTTTGAAAGAAAAGCACTTTTTTTCAATGAAGATAACTTTAAACTAATCAGAAATACACTCTATACATTGCTAATGTGGTAAATGACTATACTAGCTGCAAATGTCTGATTTTTGGTGCAATATCTAGATAGGTGTATAGAGGCCCTTTTCCAGCAACTATCACTCCAGTGTTCTAATGGTACAATGTGTTTGCTCATTGCGTCAGAAGGCTAATGGATTAGAAAACCCTTGTGCAATCATGTTAGGTCTGCAATGCTGTAATTGCTGCAAATGGAGGATTCTTTGACGAAAGCAAAGTTTGAAGGAAAAAAATATTATTTCAAATACAAATCATTATTTCTAACCTTGTCAATGTCTTGACTATATTTTCTATTCATTTTACAACTCATGGTGGTAAATAAGTGTGACTTTTCATGGAAAACACAAAATAATTGTCTGGGTGACCCCAAACTTTTGAACGGTAGTGTAGCTCTAAATAATCAGGCCCCTTTTTATTTAAAAAGATCTGATACTACCCTATCATCCTAACAGAGCACTATGCTCTCAAAATGCAGGATTACTTGTAATACCTAGAATCTCCAAAAGGACAATGGGAGGCAAAGCCTTCAGTTATCAAGCTCCTCTCCTGTGGAACCAGCTGCCAATCTGGATTCGGGAGTCAGACTCGATCTCTGTTTTTAAGAATAGGGTTAAAACCTTCCTTTTGATATAGCCTATAATTAGGGAGGGATCAGGTGCCACACAAACAAAATATTCTTTATTGCACAAATCCATGATACAGTCACAGTGCTGGTGGAAAAAATAAGTGAACCTTTATATTCAATAACTGGTCAAAACTCATTTGCCAGCAATAACCTTCAACAAACACTTCCAGCAGCTGCTGATCAGACCTGCACACTGTTCATGAGGAATTTCAGAACTGCTTGAGCTCAACCATATTCTGTGGACGTCTGGTGTGAACGGAACTCTTGAGTCTTCACAGTACTGTTGTTTTAGCATACATCGCGAAATGCATTAAAGTTAAAAACTCTAATATTTGCCATGGCCTTTCAGTAGAACAATTGTTAATCTCCTACAATGCACTGTAAATTTTTATTTCTGTCGTATTCTAGTTTAGCCTGCTTTTGTTTTCCTTTAATTTACTTCTGAGTTTGCTTTTAAATTCTTATGTATTCTTTTTGCACCTTGCTCTAATGCTTTAATGTTTTTATGTAAAGCACTTTGAATTGTCTTGTACGTGAAATGTGCTATACAAATAAACTTGCCTTGCCTTAATGATGTCACTCACTGCAAAACCATCACTGTTCGTGCCAACCAAAAGCCATGGATGACAGCAGAGGTCCACAGGCTCCTGAGGGCTCGGGACACAGCCTTCAAGGACAGCGACACTGCAGGACTAACAACAACTTGGGCCAACCTGTCCCATAGCATCAAGGAGGCAAAGGGATAGTACAGCAAGAAAATATCAGGCCACTTCAGCAACACCAGAGATGCACGTTCCCTCTGGCGTGGCATACAGACCCTCACCAGCTACAAACCTACACCTCAGACCAGTGCGATTGACACCACACTGCTCAACAACCTAAATGACTTCTCCGGCTGCTTTGAAGCACAAGACAGTACATCAGCACAGAAGCCCACTCCTTCTCCATATGAGCAGGCCACAAGTCTGGATCAGGCTAGCGAGAAGAGGACCATCTGCAGGATCAACCCACGCAAGGCAGCCGGACCAGACAACATACCGGGTTGTGTCCTGAAGGACTGTGCAGAGGAGCTCAAGAATGTCCTGGCTGACATCTTCATCATCTCCCTGACTTAAGTTATTGTCTCCACATGTTTCAAAACTGCTACCATAATACCAGTCCCAAAGAAGCCCGTCCCATCCAGCTACAATGATTACTGGCCCGTAGCATTGACCCCCATCATAATGAAGTGCTTCGAGCGGCTGGTCATGCAGAACATCAAGTCCATCCTCCCTCCCTCCCATGACCCATCTCAGTTTGTATACAGATCAAACAGATCCACAGAAAATGCCATCGCTGCTGCTCTCCATCTAGCCCTCACCCACCTGGACTCAAAGAACTCCTACGTGCAAATGCTATTCTTGGACTTCAGGTCAGCATTCAACACAATCATCCCCCAGAACCTGATACAAAAACTCAGACACTTGGGACTCAAAACCTGTCTCTGTAACTGGGTGATGGACTTTCTCACAGGGAGGCCACAGAACGTGCGGGTTGGCAGCAACACCTCCCAGACCATCGCACTGAGCACAGGGGCCCCACAAGGGTGCATGCTTAGCCCGCTGCTCTTCACCCTGCTGACCCATGACTGTGTACCAGCCTACAAGACCAACCACATCATCAAGTTTGTGGATGACATGACGGTGGTGGCCTCATCACCAACAATGAGGAGGCCAACTACAGAAATGAGGTGAGCCAACTGGTCCAGTGGTGTTAAAACAATAACCTCTTCCTGAACTTGGGGAAAACCAAGGAGATTGTGTTCAACTTCAGGAGGGGACACACAAAGCACCCCCCTCTAATCATCGATGGTGTAGCTGTGGAGAGAGTGAACAGCACCAAGTTCTTGGGGGTGCACATCTCTCAGGACCTCTCCTGGTCCAACAACGCCACATCACTAGTCAAGAAGGCTCAAACTGGCATCCATTTCCTCCACAAACTGAGCAGAGCATGAGTCCCACCCCCCATCATGTGCTCATTCTACGGGGCACCATTGAGAGCATCCTCACCAGCTGCATCATGGTGTGGTATGGAAGCTGCACTACCTCCTGCAGGAAGACATTACAATGCACAGTGAAAGCAGCCAGCAAGATCATTGGTGCCCCTCTGCCCTCCCCCCCCCCCGGACATCTATTTCACCTGCCTCACCCACAGAACCATCAACATTGCAGGTGACACCAGCCCCCTGCCCTCCGGGAAAAGGTACCAGAGCCTCCAGGCCCACTCCACAAGACAGCAAAACAGTTTTGTTCATCAGGCCATCAGGACCTTGAACTCTGCCCACCCACCCCCACCCTCGGACTGTAATGCACTCACCTGCACAATAACTACCTCAGCTGTTGGCGTGGACAGACTGGCACACCAACAGTAATACATTTGCTGCTGTATGTCTCTGCACTTTACTGCAACCATTTGCACAAATGCCATACAGTATCTGCTGCTGTCTGTCTGTCATCGCAATACTGATCATGTGCATTCCTGTCTGTCACTGTCTGCACCTACATTACCACATTGAACTTGCAACTACGGGTATTACAGCTCTACTTTTCTGTATATAGGATTGTTGGGTTTCATCATTATTAATTGCTTATTTGCACTATGGGAGGTGTGGGTCTATCTTTTGTCACCATTTGCACAATGGGTTGCATTACTGTACATAGTCTGCTGTTGTTCTTTTTCCAGCCTTATTCCTTTTTCTTTTTTTAGATTGTCCATACTACTGAAGAGAGAGAGAAATGCCATTTCAATTCTCCTGTATGGCAGCGTGGTAGCGGAGTGGTTAGCACTGCGGCAGCACAGCAACTCACCCTTGGCCAGGGGATCTTGGGTTAGATTCCAGCCCCCAACCAACAGTGATCTGTGTGGAGTTTGCATGTTCTCCCCGTGTCTGTGTGGGTTTACTCTGAGATTTCTCTGGTTTCCTCCCACATGCCAACAACATGCAAGTTAGGTTAATTGGCATCAACTGGGGATTCTAAATTGTCCTTAGGTATGACTGTGAGAGTGAATGGTTGTCTGTCTCTCTGTGTTGGCCCTGCGATGGACTGGCGATCTGTCCAGAGTGTACCTTGCCTCTCACCCAAAAACGCTAGGATAGGCTCCAGCCCCCCTGCAACCCAAAAAGGATTAAGCGGAAGTAGATGGATGGCTGGACGGATGGATGGTCCTGTTTGTATAGTAGTATTGACAAATAAAATCTTTGAATCTTTGAATTTAAATCATCTCCATTTGTAGACAATTTGTCTCAATATGGACTGGCGAATACTTAGTCTTGGAGATTACTTTGTAACCCTTTCCAGTTTTATGCAAATCAACAATTCTTCATCATAGGTCTTTGGAGATCTATTTTTTGTGAGGTATGGTTTACTTAAGCAATATTACATGAGAGGGAGTATGGTATCAATGAATATAGCAACTGCAGGTGTGATACGTCTAAGAAGAGTACCTGTAGTTAGTAAATTCATGATACCGTAATGACCTCAGGTGTAACACTGCTTTTACACAACAGTTCCAGGCAAGCACAATTTATTAAATGACAGCAATACTGTACAAAATATTATGATTTGTTTGTTTAACCAGTTATTTTGCACAGCTGAGAAAAAAAATAGGCCCTTCTAAATGTGGCAACTGTTGCTAAACATCTCAATCAGTATGAAGACGTCTATAGTCATTTCACACACATGTAAACAAATAAAATTTTGTCAAGTGCAAAAGTCATTGTTTATAAAGCATATTCCTGTTCAGTCGGTACTGCAGAAGAACCGAGATCAAAACGTGGCCATTAGCCAATGCCGGTAGCTTGCCGGTGTTTGTTCTTCATTTTAGAAAGTGGCTCGTAGTTGGCTAGTAGTTAGCATGCTAGCAATTTTTTCAACACGCTTCACTTGGCATTTTCAGATGAAACAAAGAGTCCATCACCATAAAAGTATTGTGATATTACCGTGTTATCCTTATTTTTGCTTTTCTCCAGATTGTCCAGGTCAGCTGATGAAATTCTTGCACACCGGGAGGTTTCTATGGAAATAGCCTGGCTTCTTCTCTTCTCCTCCTTCTCTTCTGATGACCATTCATAATTTAACTCAAATGCTATATTCAGAAAAATGTCCATCGTTTTACTGCATTCCATTAATGTTGCCTTAAAGCGCTGACCAGAATTGACAGTAAATAATGGTTAGGAATTAACTGCTACATGAACACATTTAAAGCAGAATGATACATATCCAGTGAAAGTTGGAGTGGAATTATCATGGATTTTAGTAACTCCTGGAATCCCTATTATCCAATCAAATTGCTCGGTTGGAACTGTTGTATAAATCAGTATATGCTTCTTGAGAATAAGAAACTCAAAAGTGCTTTGAGTGCTTTTAATAAGTCAAAGTAGGTCTATGTCTCACTCCAATCTTTTTTCATTGCTTGGACTCCAGGTTTGCCAACGCCTGGCTTATGTTGAAGTCATTAGTATCAGGGTTCACTTATTTTTTTCCCCCACCAGCACAGTGAATGTTTAATGACTGTGTCCAATAAAGACATGAAGTATTAGGTTCAGCACATTGTGCGTGTCTGTACTTGGGACAGATCACATTTTATGACCAATTAATGCAGAAAAGTGGAAAAATCCAAAGGGTTTACATGTTTTTCTTGCCACTGTATACAGCAGTTTAGTGAAATGCTCACTTTACAAAGACATACACACTGCTTTTAGTTAGTTAAGCTCTTAAAGAAATTAATGGCCCAATCAAAAAATTAAAAAAAAAAGCCCTATCAGATAACTTGTTAATTTTAATGAGCGGGCTGAAAACTTTCAGATAGTGCTTCACAAACAGCTTTATTTGAAGAACTGTATAACAACACAGAAAGTTAAGTCCCTGGATAATGCATAACAGGAACTTTAATATTTGCAGATCTGCTAACTTTTCACAACTGGTCTCTGTCACATACTCAAAAAAAGCTTAGTTCTAGTGGGACCGTACATGCTGTGATTGTTCCTGTCTGGGTGTTTTATCCGTGGAACAAGCCACCTTGTTTTGGTGGACAAGATTAGATCATGATTCATTTCATGGAATCAATTTCACAGTGTATTACAGCAGCATCCCCCTGCAAGAACAGGCTGAATGTCATCCCAGGGAATGATTTGTCTTGCTCCATCTGCGCAAGCGTTCCCCACATACTGTACCTGCACCCCTCGGTTTATCATATTTGCCCTCGGAAAATCTTTATTAGCGTGAAAGGCTTGCATGTGCTCTCACGGGAGAGAAGGCTGCCATTGATGCAGATGACAGCAGCAGGCTCTTTCACACTGAAGTGTTGACAGACGTGGAAATAGTACAGATCTGTCAGGAAGCACTGCAGAACTCACTGCTTGAACAGCAGAGACTATAAATATTTCAGGAAGTAACAATCACAGCTGTTAATATGTAAGTATGACTGACTTGTTTTGAAGGTGCTTGTTGTTTTGACAGATTTCGAGGCCGACAGTGACTGCTCCCTGTCTGTATGCTCTGTGCCGGCTGAGGTTGAGTCTGCCACCTGTGCCATGATGAAGCAGACAGGCTGCGAATGCACACGGTGGAGACAGCGGTGACATTACGGCTCGACGTCTTCACTTGGCTTTGTCAGAAATGTCTTATTTTCAAATATGTCCTTTTTTTTACAACTTCATATTCAGACAGAAATATATACACACAGATGTAGAGCCAACAAATACATTTTGGAGAACTTTTGTGTCGTAGGATATTGTATAAATATTTATACAAAAAAAAATAGGTTGTTGTATTAACTGGGTCCTGTATTGCGGCAGATTTTTCATTCACTGTCGTTCATATACAGGTCAGTCAGCTCAAAAATGTTTCAAAAATCATTAAAAAGTCAATATTATTACCCCAACAACCAATAAAAGTAGGTTTACTAAAACAGCAGAGAATTCAAGTTTCATAATTTAAGAATATTCTAAGATGTGAGATATTACTGCGATCAGGAGGATATGGACAATTTATTTTCTAACTCACATTGCCAGGGCCATTTTTTACTACATAGTGTGTTTATATATCCAAGCTACGAGAAAATGCATGACTAAATAATGCATGTTGCTAATTTAGTTGTTTTATGTCATGTTATTTTGATAAGTACCTGTTAGGGAAGCCTTTTACTGTGAAAGGTTGAGTAGATGGTGGAGCAACATGGTTGTTTTACCACCATTGCAGACATTATTGTTGTTATTGGCTGATGCATAAAACAGCCTCCTACCATCACGACTGGTTACTATAGAAGAATTTAAAATGAAGAAATAATACAAACAAAAAGAAAGTAAGACAGCCTCTGCACACACATTTACTGTTGGTGTACATCCTTGTCTCCAAATGCAACACAAACATTTGTCACATTATTTAAAAAAAAAACAACCCATCAACTTCCTGCAGGGTGAAATGTGTCTGTGTGGCAGTACTAAAAAAAAAAAAAAATCCCCTTCCATATAGGGAACAGGGGTTAAAGTCCAACTACAAATGTAGAACTTCTGTTTTGCTTTACTTTTTGTTCCAGACTCCTCTTTTAATCGATTTTGCACATAATTAATAATACAGTTACAGTTAAGGTTTAAAAAAATAATAAAAGGGAAAACTGTAATTTTAGGGGATATAAGGGATGGTAAATCAACCACATTGCAGCTCTCTCCCTCCGACATCTCACTGCATGTTGTTTTTGAACCACCACAAAGAAATAAGTACACGCTATAATTCTTGTTAACACTGGAGTGGTGGCCTAGTTGGTAGAGCATCCGCTCCACAACCGGGAGGTTGTGGGTTCAAATCCCAGCTGGGTCATACCAAATCCCTTATAAAAATGTTACTTTCCACCATCTACCTTGGTGCTCAGCATAATAGAATGGGGAAAGGAAAGTTAATGCACAGAGCTACCAGAGGACTGCCCCCCCCCCCCCTGTAGCTTTCACTACTTACAGTAACTGTGTGGCCTAGGGTCAGAGAAACGGAGATAGGTGCTGCCCCATACACCACATGGTGTCCCACATGCTGTGGAAGAGATTAACTTAACTATAGTTCTTGTTGAAATTACAGCTTATGGTTGTTTTCTCTTGTAGCCTCATATGGAATAGGGGAATTTTGGTCTTGATGCAACAGTTGCAGCAATACTGGACATTGGCTAATAATAACCTCTCTGTGGATTTTTTTTTTTACTTTTTATGTAACCTTTATTTATACAGGGTGGTTCCACTGAGAGACAGCTTCTGTTTTTCAAGGACGCCCTGTTCACATTCACACCAGGAAGCTACCCAGTACAACCACAGACTGACCTGCGGCCACTGAGCAGCTCCACTGGAGCAGTTGGGGTTAAGGGTCTTGCTCAAGGGCACCACAGTGGGGTTAACACTGCTAAATTGTCTGTTCCACCCACATCTAATCCTGCAGGTCCAGGGATTGAACCTGCGACCCTCCGCTCACCAGTCCACATCCCTAACCATTAGGCCACCACTTAACCATTAGGATCACCACCTTACCATGGTGGAGGGGTTTTTGTGCCCTAATGATTCCAGGAGCTACGTTGTCAGGACAGCTAGCCCATGGTAGGGTCTCCCAGGGCAAACTGGCCCTGGGTAAAAGGGCAGACTAAGAGTAGTCCAGTAGATCCCCTTGAAGAAGTTAAAACGTATTTTTCAACATAGTCTCCCCTTCAGTCCACACACTTCTTCCATCGGTGTTGCAGCGCTTGAATCCCTGCGGTTGAAAAATAAACCACACTTGGTGAAATTTGACCACTTTTAACTTTTCAGCCAATTAACCCCCCCCCCCCCCCGTGCATACATACATATGAACTAATGTGAACCACTTAATTAGATGAAGAGAAAAAGAGTCATTATATTTTCATGGTTACCAAGTTATTATAAAAAGACATAAAGAATCCCATTTGTGATGAGCTGAAAGTGCGTGACCTAAAATGGCACTATGTCAGAATGACACTGTTTACTTAAACCCATTTAACAGGCAGTACATTAACTAATCATTTGCAGTCACTTACAAAAGTTCAAGACACTAGTGCTGAGCTTGAGATATCCTCAGATATCAGTCGTGTTGTGGCAGTTGGCCCAAACACATTTGTTTACACGCACTGATTTCAAACGGCAGATGAAATATTATCTAAATGCAATTAGTAAGCAGAAGCTAAAATTACCCCACAGCACTAAACAAGCTCTGATTTATTAGCGTTTAAAGATTCCTCCAAGGTCACAATGAGTGATGCTAATTGGCAGTAGTTTTTAACTTCATTGTCAGTGTCCGACATCAAGAGGATGCTTTGTTTGGAAGATGAAAAATGAAACAACTTTTGAGAAACTCCTTAGAATGATGAATAAAAATTAATGTTCAGCCAAAACTTGGCATAATTCACTTTTTTTTTAATACTGTTCTGAGCTGTTATTCATATAGTCTGTCATCTTGCAGATAAGCACATGAAAAAAACATGAAAAATATTCTCATCACTCATTTTTCTAATCAGTATTGAAACAGATGCCATTTTAATGTGTTTATTGTTTTACAAGCACCTAATTACTGAAGCCGAAGGGCTTGCAAAATCCTGCATGCATTCTCACCACAATTCTCAATAAATCACCGGAACCAGGATGACATTGATGAATCACCTCAGCAATGTCAAGGCAAAAGAAATATGGAATAGAAAATTTTATAACTCTTAAAATAAAATGACCCCGGAATTGTGGGTTAGAATATAAAAACAGCCAGCAGAACTGATCCATGATCCCTGAGAACACATTCGACATGGCTAAATGTAATGCTTAACAAAACGGCTTGAAAAGGAAAACAATCTATGCGGAAAAAGAAGCAGGGGGGTGAGAACTAACTTGGGAGTCAGGTGTCAGCACTGTCCAGATGCTGCTGAGAAGAAGCAAGACGGATAACGTCCAGCCTAGATTACCTCCAGGCTCTGATTACAGCAGAGCATCCTCATTTCTGTTCGCTCCAAGGTGGTACTGCAGGGGTCGGCTGTTCTGCTCTTGTCGAAATGTCTCATCTGTCCTGAAACATGGAGGCATGAAAGCACTTTTATGTGTTAGAAATGAAAATTTAGGGAAATGGCGATGCATCAGAAAATATCTCATGCTGTGTGTAGAAATGGTGTTTCTGCTCTGCAGCTCTTTCTGACATCCTGCCAGTCAAACACCCTCAATTACGTTGAAACAGTAATAAGTACAGAGTGACTCGCGTGTTGTAGCTGACTCCTGGTGTCTATTATGCCTGCAAGTTCAGTGCAGTGCCCTTGAATACACAAGCACTGACTTTTTGATGCGAGAACATTCAACCGAAAATTCTGCCGCTTCTGCTTGTCCAATTGGAGGAGTATTTATGCACATCAGGAATCCACTATGAAATGATTAGAATGTTTTCTTTCAACATTTTATCCTTAAAAACAATTCAATGTCATTATGAGTGGTTTTTTTTAATTATGGTTTCCATTATTTTACATCTATGGCCCAATTTACACCTTGCATGAAAATGTGTTTTTTCTGTGATTGGATAGTACATTACAACAGATAGCACTGTGAAAAAGTATTTGTCCCCTTTCTGATTTATTATATTTTTGCATTTTGTTGCACTTAAATGTTTACGATCATCAAACAGATTTTGTCTTCTTTTTGTTTTAGTTGTTGGTTTGTTTCTCTTTTTGTCTGTTCCCCTCCCTTTTCTATCCTCGTCCACACACTTCCTTTCCCTATTCCCCATCCTGTCGGGTCCTCCATGGGTAAAATAATTTAAATAAAGCATTAAAAGTTATTACAGGAGGAGTTTACAACAATATACAGTACATAGTAAGAAACTGTATAAAGTTCCTTTTGGCAAAGTAAATCTGTTTTGGCACAATAAAGGTAACAGATCTCTGTTCTGCTTACCTAGCTGCCTGACAGGACAAGGTGAAAAAAAGGAGATTTTAATATTAGACAAAGATAATCCAAGTAAATTCAAAAAAGCAGTTTTTAAATGATGATTTCCTTTAATAAAGGAAAAAAAAAGTGTCCAAACCTACCTGGCCCTATGTGAAAAAGTAAATTGCCCTCTAAACCTAATAACTGGTTGTGGCAGCAACAACTGCAATCAAGCATTTGCATTAACTGGCGATGAGTCTTTTACATCGCTGTTGAGGAATGTTAGCCCACTCTTCTTTGCAGAATTGTTTTAATTCAGCCACATTGGAGAGTTTGAGTTTGAGGTCATGAACTGAGAGTTTCTAATAGCCATTCGCCTTCTCCTTTTAACTTTGGACTGACTCAGCATGTGAGAGAAAAAACACACAGCAAAGGACACAGTCTGGACTTGGTTATCTCAAAAGGTCTGAACATCTGTAAGGTTATGGTGATGGATGTTGTTCTGTCTGACTATTCTTGTGTTTTCTTTGAGAGTGCTTTTAATGTCAACAGAAATACCCAGACAGAGGTCATACAAAAAACAGTACACAGGGGCGCCCCCAGCGGCCATCCTGGTCCCTGCCACTGGATGGTCTAACATAATTTTATAACTTGTTTTTCTATGCCATTTTTTACATGTAGTTGATGTTTTGGAATAATTGACGTGTGCTGTATATTATTAACAAATATTAACAAAATACAGCAAACTAGGACACATCACACCTCCACACTCTGAGCCTGTTATGAGAGCAGCCAGAAGTAAAGTGTGTATTCCTTTAAGACAGAGAGAAATTGTGCTGTGATGATGTTTGTGGGTGTGCGATGGTGTGCGTTGTGCGCATGTGTGTATATCTAAAGTGGGAGAGGTGAGTGTGGAGGTGTTGACAAGAGCAGGTTAGCAGACAAAAAGTTTTGTATGTATGTACTACTCAAAATACTGCTTGAAAACTGGCTGAAGTTCTCTGACCAGACGGTTATCGTCGTCGGCCTCCGTCGGTCTATGATGACCATGGAAGAGAATCCTAAACGTCTACTCTACTGGAACAGCACCGCCTGTGGCTGAACAGGCCGATGCACGAATGGCAGTCCCTGTCACACAGGTCGCACTTGTGGGTGGTCTCCGTGCTGCTGGGTCTGTGGCGGTTCTTCCTGCGGGTCCTTTTTTCATCTGCTGCAGCAGTCAGTCTCTCTTCACCCGCCTTGAGCTGTCTGGTCAGGGTGCCTCTCCATTTGGAGCGGTCCATTGCAAGGTCCTCCCAGCGCTCTGTGTTGATCTCCAGGGCCGTCATGTCTCTCTTGCAGACGTTTCTAAAGCGCAGCTGTGGGCTTCCAATGTCTCTCCTGCCAGTCGTCAGTTCTCCGTAGAGGACGTCTTTGGGGATTCTGCCATCCTCCATACGGTGAACGTGGCCTAGCCAGCAGAGCCTGCGCTGCCTGAGTAGAGTGAACATGGAGGGAAGGCCGGCGCGGGACAGAACTTCTGTGTTGGGCACTTTGTCCTGCCAGGATATGTCCAGGATGTGGCGAATGCAGCGCAAGTGTAGCCGCAGTTTGCAGCTACAGAGTATTGTGCTCATGACTCTTGTCTGGTTATGCCCCTTTCACACTCCTGACACATCCTGAGGCGGAGAAGGCGTGGGGAGCTTCCATCAACGGACATGTAGCTTTATGTACTGTAGCTAAACAGCTGCTGGCCTGCAGGCTTGGTTGGTGCCTTATTTGGATACCAAGAGACACCAGTGCTAATGGGAATGCAACGTGGGTCATTTAATACTTACTTAAAAATGTATTTGTGCTTTTTCTGGTTTTGTCTGTTGTTTGTGGTGGTGTTACATTTGTCGCTAAGCTCGCACTAGTAGCATTAGCTTGCTAGCTCTTTTTTTTTTTTAAATTTAAGAAAGTTTCTCAAATCATAAAAGCATATATTGCAATGTACAATATTGAGTAAGAAAAAAATATGGCTGTTAGAACAAGAGGATGAAGTAAACAGAATAAGTGAAGTATAATGCAAATTGCTTTTAACCAGGTTAAGGTGCTAATATAGTATTATACAAATGAGGCTTTTTTTATAATATTACAGTGTTTTAAGATTTTATGCTGTTTTATTTTGCTCAGGACAGCATCAGAAATTGAACTAATTTTAAAGCAACTACATTTATGCATGAAAAACTTTTCCAATTTTTTTTTTTTTTTTTTTTGCATTTGACGGCCAAATCTTATATGGTCCAATAAGGTTGGAGAAGTTTATTAGGTGTTATCCAGAACTGTAAAGTTTGCCAGAAACTTTACAGTCTTAGAAAAAGGAAAAAATAGATGTTCTCCTTTCTCAATGATAGAATCATAGAATGTACAGGAATTTCTGTTAATATTAAGTGTATGATTTAAAAGTCTCAAGAATGCATTTTTAAGAATCTTAAAATGGACTTGTGTCTTAGTCACTGCTGGTGTTGATGTTGCTTTTTGATGTGCTTTTGAATCAAATAATGGAAAGAAAACAAATTCATATTCATTCTTAATCACGACAATACTTCAGTTTTAATTTAGGAAGAACGCAAATCTGTATTTGTGAAAAAGCTCTGTTTTTTATTCCCAGCTGAGCTTTCAAGCATCTTGCCATGTTTAGATGATCACCTAATCAGTACCTCCTTCAGTAGATTGAGGTGTTCTTGCATGTACAGTATATTTTCACAAATCATACTTAAGTATTTGGGGCAGTCACTTACACATGTTTTTTTTTTTTTTATGGTTGCTGTAGGATTTGTTTGACTTTATTGTAAATGGGTTAAAAAAAGTTAAATATTTATACTACATAATGTGATTGGCTTTTTTGTTCTTTCCCTATTTAACACCGGTGTTGCATTGCTTTGATCTGTGAAAAGACAGGGATACTTACACACTGCATCTAGTCGCAGCTTAAGTAAGGTCATTTCTGCATGTTCCCTTCTGTCTAAAGCTGTATTATAATTTGTTCAGGAAAACACTGTTATGTCCACAAACCTGGTGATGAAAGGGGTCGACAAAGATGTAGCGTTGAACACTGCTTTAACAAAGCAGTTGAACACAATAAACGGCATGCACCCAGCAGAGTCATCCAGCACAAGAGGGAGTGCCTATGGTGGCTGCCCTGCTATATAGGGCGGTGTGATAACGTGACAGGAAGTCAGCATCATCACACCACACTCACATTAATAGGCACTTTTCCACAAGTATCACCTTAGCTTTACTTACTTTTACTTTACTCACTTTCTCGCTCTTTCCACAGTACCCTACTCGCTTTAACCGATACGATTTTCGTGCCAGTTTAGGGGCAGGGGACAAGCGAGAAAAATCGAGGTGTGATTTGACGTCAATCGACTGCTCGCCGCTGATTGGTCAGCGCGTAACGTCAAGAAATCGCCCGTTTTCGAAATCTTTACGTCCGCCATTTGCAATCGGTCACGGAGTGAATACGATATTAATAGAGACAGCGATGTAGGTTAGGTTTTGCGGAAATCTACACCGTGGTCCAACGAAGAGGTGTGGGGTTTTCTCTGCTTGCTGGCAGATACACTGTCAGAAGAGTGATCCGGACCCTACAGATGACTGCGCAGAATAGAACCGTACTACTGACAAGCTGAATACGAAGTTGAGAGAACCATCCATGGTGAGTGATTTGTAATATTGTGCATCTGTTTGCTTATTTATCCTGTTGGTGGTAAGCTCACTTTTGAGCCATACAGCCCCGTTCTGTGCTGGCTAACTCATTTTAGCTAACGAATTTTGGCTAGTAGCTAGATAATACCAACTGTTGATTCGCACTTGTTTTCTCCTAAATATTCGCTTGTGAGAGCAAACGATGAAATATATCAATCCTGGTTATAGTCCTGGTTTTTGTTTTGTATTGCACTTGGTGCTGCGCATTAAATTGTGTGCAATTTAATGCTGTTTTTTGCTGGCTAACTCGTTTTAGCTAACGAGTTTTGGCTAGTAGCTAGAGAATACCCACTGTTGATTCACGCTTGTTTTCTCCTAAACATTTGCTTGTGAGAGCAATATGATGAAATATATCAATCCTGGTTATAGTCCTGGTTTTTGTTTTGCATTAAATTGTGTGCAATTTAATGCTAGAATGTGTTTCCACATGCCAGGGTTAGCTTCCCTGTTTATAGTGGATACTGGTGACATCACAGGAGCCGAAATCTCAACAATATAAAAGGGCTTTTTCAAACCAGTGATTTATAAAGTCATTCATATAATTTTCTAAAGCGTCAGAAAGAGAAATTCATATATTATATCATTCATTACACAGACCATGATATATTTCAAGCATTTATTTATTTTAATTTGGGTGATTATGGCTTATAGCCCCTGAAAACCCCAAATTCCATTTGGCAAAAAATTAGAATATTACATAAACTTTAAAAAATAGTTTTTAAATAGAAATGTGGGCCGATGAGGTGTTGGTTAATATGGGCTGTAGCCATAATCATCAATATTAAAATAAAACACTTTCAATATATCACTGTCCCTGTAATGAATCTACATATGGGTTTCACTTTCTGAAATGAGTGACAAAAATATTGAACTTTTTCATGATATTCTAATTTTTGAGATGTGCCTGTATAAGTGTTGAACTTGCTTGAAAAAACTAAACACCATCCATTTCTGTTGTTTGTCTAGGCAGGAGGGAATCGGCCGCTCAACAACAGACGTCGCCACTGTGGAAAGTACTGAAATCCTTTGCTTTTATAGGTAAGTGTCAAAACCAAATTAGCACAATTTCCACTTAATGTAAAAGGGACTGAACTGAGATTTATTTGATTGTGTGAGTATTAATTACAGAATAACTGAAAAAGACTGGCGCATCAACTGTAAAATAAACCACTTGTTAATGTATTTATTTGTCAGATCACTTGTGTGATCCTTTGAGTTATGTTCATAACTGTATCTTTTGGGGAATGGCAGTTGTTCAGTCATCAATATAGTTTAGTTTATATGTGTAGTTTATACTCTATCATCAATAAAGTCATGCAGTAACAGGACACATTACAAATATTTGAGACCCATTGTAGTGCATCCTTTTATATTTTAGCAATGCAAGTACAAAACACCACCCACACTTGAAGCCAGTGCAAGAAGAGACACTTTTACATTCCAGACAAACTTTTATTGATAAAAACTCCATATTTTGACTGAGCGACTCCATAATCTGTGATGCACACCTTCAGTTAAAGTACTAGATTCCATTCCACTGAATGTATTAATTCATTCTGATTGCTGAGGCCACAGTAAAAGCAGATGATTTTAAATGCAACCCAGCCCTTGTAAAATCGACTTTACATCAGTGCAGCTATATGAAAATTGTGGTTAAATACAACAACGAAGTACTTTATTGTCACATTGGAATCGGAATCGCTGCTGTTTGGTTTTTCTTTTGAATTCTTGGATGGAATATGGGTGGGCAACATAAGCTGCAGCTTCAGCCATCACCCATTTCAGATAACCTATGTTGAACTGTGTAATCAGAGGAGTTATTGTTTAATTTGACCTTATTAAATTTTTTCCCCCTTTGTTATATTATTGTATTTTCTTTCAATCTATCCGAAATAAAGATTCATTCATTCACATTCCACCACTGGCTTTTAGTAACAAGTGTATTTCCCAAATATGTTTTAAACTTCATTTATTTAACCTCCACACATTTCTGTCTTTTGTCTAGGCAAGAGGGAAACGATCGATCCGCCCCAAACTGGACCTTGCGTCACTATTTACAGAGATGCAGGCCTAAGATCTGCTGATCTGAGACCACTGTGAGCTGCACATCCCAGCTGCTGAGTGAACCAGTCTGACAGTTTGAGTTTTGCACATTCTGAATAATCCGGAATTTGCTGCTGATTGTAATAAACAATTTAGTGACTTATGTGTTTGCATCATGATTTCTATTTTTGTCTTTTAATACACTGGTGGGAAAAGAGTCAATAGTACAAACCATTAATGGGTAACCTTGAAAATAATGACTCATTTTTAAGACATTTATGTCACATGGTGGTAACCTTCACATAAAAAAGAGACATCTGCAAAAACTTCAGAGGTTTGTCAGTGCAATACTACATGAATGCATGTATAGTACATTGTTGATGCAGAGAATATATATTTCTACAGTATATGTATCGAGTAAATCAAGCATTTTCCATGTAACCTTGTGACTGCATTATTTTAATTGCTTTTAATGCTAGATCAAGTTTGTTTTGGCCTAAAATGCATCATAACTGTCAAATACATCGTATTATACCGAACTCAGTAATGTTTACTTTTGAATATACATTTTGTGGCTAATATAGTTATTAACCTGGCGATCGAGTTGTGTCAGCTGATCATTTTTTGCTATGACAACATCTCAGACTCAGTGCAGCTGAAGCAGGTACGTCCATGATGTCTCAACAGTCCAGGATTTTCACGCAGATCAGAGCAATTTTTTTCCCACAATATTTTTATTGAACCTTTTTTTTTTTTTACAAACAGCACACACAGACACTAACACAAAAGTAATTTAAAAACTAAACAATAAAATGACAAAAAAAGGTTAAAAAACAGAAACCATTAACAAAAACAAGTCAACAATGTTCCTCTGTTTAGGTAATCTATTACATTAGAATACATAATGTACATTCACCAGCTTGGAATTTGCAAGGTCCACACATATCATTCACCTTCTTCAGAAGTTATGTTTACTTAATTTACATAATCAATGAAAGGTCTCCATATATTCTCAAACACATTTCCTTTGATTTCAGTATGTATGTTATTCTTTCTAGTGGAAACCAAAAGTGAGTTGGTTGTAGTCATTTTTCTAAGGTGTTTTGACGTGTAATTACCCATCCCTGAACACATATGCCTTATAAATATCAATAGACGGGAAAATGATACTCAAATGACACTCAAGATGCAAAATGGTGCTACAGTTGGATTGCCTTTCTTTAAAATTTTTTAAATTATTTTGTAAGTAAAAGTGGGCTAGGATTAACTGGAAATATAACAAGTTTCCACATATAATTCCAAGGTCAATTGGCAATTCAATCAAACCAAAAAGGAGTTGTTCAGCTGCTGCATTTTTCTGAAGTCATTTTCTACGGTGTTTTAGCGTGTAATTTCCCATCCCTGAACAACAATGGGAAAATGATACACAAAAACAAGAATTTTACTACAGTTGAATTGGCTTTTTTTAAAGTAATTTAAATTATTTTGTATGTAAAATAGGGCTATGATTAATTGGAAATATAACAAGTATCCACATATAAGTTCTTCATATAAGTTATAAGGAAGTTCTGCAACCACTGTGTGCTTGAGAAGCTGGGGACAACATTCTCCCACCACTGCGAGCTACGGTTTACTGCCCAGGTCCATGGTCTGCAGCGTTGATTTTGCAACAACGCAGCCAACTAGAACACACACACAGCATACATATTAATACTGATAACCTGGCGACATCAAAATGCTGTACACAACAATGACATGATGATAAAATGACAATAGAAAGCATTAAATTACCAAAAACTTTTTCCTCGTGTGCTTGATGTGCCTGATATGCTGGGTAATTAAGCTCTCTGCTTCATATTCCCCAATGGCAACAACGAGTCTCTGGTACTGCTCCAACGTGTGTTCTCTCAGTGCACGTCGTCTTCTCCTGTAAAACTCTCTTCTCCGCTTAAAAACATTCATTGTGTTCAAAAGCCAGAGAAGAACCAACGTGGAAATCCTCCGCTCGTAATCCGCCATTTTCTTTGTTGTGAAGACGTCGGTCGCCGGAGATGACGTCAGCAGAGTATGGGGCCACCTCAATCCCGCCCACTACAGAGTTTACGCGGCTTTACAGGGTTGTAATGGGTCAACAACCGAGGGAGAAAGAAGTAGTGGAGAATCGAAACAAGTAAAAAAGAACTGTGACTATGGAAAAGAGCCATTATGTGCCGCCACAACATTCTCCCCCCACCCCTTTACAAAGTCCAAAAAACACTCACACAATTCAAACCCACCCCAATTTAAAGCTCGAATTGCACTAAATTGCATAAACTAAAATATTCAAAGGCCTAACACATTCACACAAAGCAACCTAAAATTGGACTGATGGGTGGACTACCACATGGCCCACACGGCACAGTGGATTATTCTGTCACTGGATTAACTAAAAGTCCTTTATTGAAACTAAAAATCTGCAGTGCTCCTAAACTAAACACACCAAAACACACAGAACTGTAAACAAAACTGTCACAGCACAGTCACTTGGGTGAAAGAAGTGGAACTGGCATGGGGGGCCCTGGGCAGCCCCACAGCAGGTGCGCCCCTGGAGGCAACAGGCCCCCAGAGCAAAGGCTGATCTTTTGGATGCTGGAGGCTGGATCCCAAACCACCTTCACCAACTCCCGTCCAGCCTCGCCATCTGGAGCGTCCTCCTGGACACGTTGCAGCTGGTTGGCATGCCTCATCGAGCCGTCAAACAACCAGAAGCACACCACACCCAACTTTGCCACAATCCGCAGGCGTGCATGATGTTTCATCAGCTGTTTTCTGACCCATCTTCGCCATGGTCATTTATCACCCCGAACCCGAACCAAGTCCATAACCCAAAGTGGAACCTTACTCAGCCTCATGTGCTGCTGCTAAGCATGTGGTAACTCCATGCTCGTCGGTCGTTCCCCGCCGTTCTAAGAACATTGCAGTGGTCACCATCGTAGCTGCAGATCCCCCACCCAACTGCGGCCGAGTACCAGAGGCATCTGGGGCTAACATGGTGTCGCTCGTCAGCACGGGTGCCCTGCCATCATGCTCGGTCCCCCCAACTACGCCTTTCCAAGAGCAGGCACTGAAACTTTCCCGCACCAACTCTGAGCAAAGCTGGTCCGGTTCAAAAGCGAGGGTGTCTGTTAGTCCTTCATCCCACACCGCATCCTTTTCGGCCACCGGAGCCTGTGAGCCCCAGTGGCCACAATCCGACAATTTGTTCCTAGCGCTGTCTTTGATGGCGAAACCCAGTCTGTAGAATCGGTCACACCCCATGATATTATCGCCACATGCTGCCACCTGGAAGGTGAAGTCAATCATCATTTCAGACTTGTAATGAATAGTTAACTCCACAGTCTCAACAGTGCACAGCCTCCTACCTCCGTAGCCATACAATGGTGCTAGGTTACTTCTTATCCTGTGATGGGGAAAAACTTCTTCACCGTGGCCCAATTCAGCATCGATCACACCGCCACTGTGTCGAGTAACAGTGGCACCTCCACGCGGTCTAATTCCACTGCACAATATGTATACCCGTTGGTACTGGGACTCACCGAGCGGATGATTGTCGGGGGTGGGCGGAGCGATTTCTTCCGTGGGCTCTCCAGATCAGATAAGTGGCACACCCTGGCATAGTGATTCAAGTGTCCACATCTACTGCATCGTTTCCCTCTTGCTGGGCACTCTCTCGCCTTATGGCGGTGCATCGCAGACCCACAACCCCTTCAATGGGGGTTTACTGGAGCAGACCTTTGGCTGGCAGCATTGGTTTCTGAACAGTCTTCATCCAAACTATCCTCACTATCAGGGTCCGCAACATTAGCTGAGGCAGGTGGCTCTGGTGGCTTCTGTGAATGATGCCAGTTTAGCTCCAAAGCTAGCTTGTCTATGGCCTCCAACTGGAGAGGTAGCTCAAGAGCCCTAGCTAACATCAAGTCATTTAGCACCATTAATAGCCTAGCTCGCAGTCAAGCATTGCACGTGTGCTCTGCTAGTTGGTTGCGTACCATCTCGCCTTCGAGCAGCCAAAAATGATGCTCGCTAGCTAGGTGCTTCAAATCAGCGACATACTGGTGGATAGGCTCACTGACACGTTGATGTTTCTGGCAAAAGCGAATTCTCCGCACAGTCACGCTGTCTGGGGTGGTGAAATGGTTAGCTAGCAGCTCCACTATGTCCTCGAACAAGTCTGAAGCGCCGAGCATCCTTAGGACTCGCTGGCCTTTGATACCCAGGTTGTGAACGAAAAGCGCACGGTGCCCTCACCTTATTGACCTTCCAGAGGTCTAGCGCCATGATGTAAGTTTGAAAGGCCTCAAACTAACTCGGCCATGGCACCGGTGGTTCACCCGAGAGCTCAAGGAAGGGACGGAGTGGTGTAATGCACTCCTCCATAATTTAATCCTCGGTCACCAAATGTAATGTCCACAAACCTGGTAATGAACGAGGGTGACAGAGATGTAGTGTTGAACAATGCTTTATTAAAGTAGCTGAGCACAATACCATACCTGTCAAGTGATACGGTTTCACCGTATTTTAATACTGGGAAAATGCAATTTTAGCAAATACGGGTGTATTGCCATTTCTGTACGCCAAAAAGAAAAATATACAGCGAAAAAAAAATGCCTGGCAAAATTGAGCGTGTGGTGACCCCCACAGCCTACCGGGCTGGCAGAGCGCTCAGCGTAAGCAATTATCAGAACAGTGAGAGGTGTGGACTGATCATTATGCAGATGCGCCTCGCACCTTCTTTTGTCCTGCAGCTCCAGAACAGAGAGGAATTCCGGTGCCAGTAATCCTGCGGCTAATATGTGTGACTCTAATGCAAATGTCCATGCTTTCCTGCTGTATACTGTGATGCTAATGTGCCATGCATGCATTGTCTATATATAATGGTATATAATGGTATATAAGTTGACTGTCTGCATAAAGCACCCTTTTAAACTTCAGTTCGCCGTGTCCGCCTGCACTTATTTCGATCCTCCACAAGCGCACCTAAGCAGTGTTTTTGTGATTTTTAAAATGGCTTCGTTTTGTGATTTTCAGAATGGCTTCATTTCATTTCAAAATGGCTTCACGCCGGCGAAGAAAACAAAGCTTGAAGAAAAGGGAAATCGAGGGACTGGACGTCACCGTTCTCCTTCACTGTCACCATTTATTTATTTATTTATTTATTTTTAGATTGCACAATATTCCATGGGAGAATGTTGTGGGCTTTGCTTCGGACAATTGCAACACGATGGTGGGTCAAGACAATTCTGTCCTTTCCAGACTGAAGGAGAAATCTCCAAATGTTTTCAGGTATGGGCAGTATTATTCACCTTCAAATATTACGTAATATAACAAAAAAAATGCTTTAAAATCTTAACAAACATGCTTAGAGGTAGCCCAAATCCCCTATAGTGTAATGTTATTTTGTATCTTGGAACTTTGCTTTACATCTGAATGTATAGCATTATATTGAAAGGGCTGAATAAGATTGATATTTTCATTGTTATTATTATTAACACAATGTCAAAGAGAATTATTTCTGATACTTAACTTATGAAACAAAAATCCATTCTGCTTTTGTTTCAGCATTGGCTGCATATGTCATCTGGCTAACCTGTGCGTGAAAGCTGGAGTGAAAGTGCTGCCCATGAAGCTGGATGATTTCCTAGTCGATATCTTCTATTTCTTCCACAACAGCTCCAAGAGACTGACGGATTTCAAGGAATTCCAGCAATTCGCTGAGGTAAGTTAGATGTTAAATCCAAGGTATTTGTTCCATAAAGTAAAACTGAGTTTAATGAGAAACCTGCATTTCATGATAACAGGCAACATAATAACAGTGCCGTTAATATGCTTTCATTATTTGTCAAACACTACATGTAGTGCTAAGGTAGACTTACAATATTTCTTTATAATATGTTTCAGGTAGAAGAAGAGAAAATACTCAAGCATTGCCCAACTCACTGGCTGTCACTGGAGAAAGTTGGCAACAGAACGCTATCACAGCTTCCTGCCCTCAAGTCATACTTTGCCAGCCATGAGGATGTTGAGAAGCCAGGCAAAGTCAAGTCCATCAACGAGAGGCTGCATGACCCCCTCACAGAACTTCTTCTGCTCTTCATGAAGTTCATCCTGCCTATCATCAACAACTTCAACACCATCTTTCAAGCAGACGAGAGCAAGATAGGCAGTCTCCTCCCTGAAATGGATCGTCTCTTGAGAAAACTATTGGTCAAATTTGTTCAAATGAAGTATGTAAAGGCAACCAATGACCTAAGAAGGCTGGATTTCCTGGACAGTGACCTGGAGCACTCTGATGAGTTTATCGCCATTGGACTGGAAACCAGAGAAGCCCTACAAGGCACAGAGCAGAAGTTCTTTGAAGCAGTAAAGAGGCTTCTATGAAGCTGTAGTGAGAAAGATGCTCAACAAGTTCCCCTTTGATGACAAAATTCTGCCACACCTCTCTGTCCTCGACCCCAGGAAAACAGAGTCCCTGACCTATGGCCCCATTGTAGAGCTTGCTGCTGCATTTTGCCCCACTGTTGATACAGAAGAGCTGAAAGAAGAATGGGAGGACCTGCAACTGCTGCCAGAAAACACAGTGCCTCTACAAGACAAGGATGGCAAGCCTGTCTGTGTTGATGTCTACTGGGGTCAGGTGATGGCCTTGAAGACAGCCCTTGATGTGCCCCACTTCCCCCAGCTCCTCAAAGTGTACTCAGCACTGCTTTGCCTTCCTCACAGCAATGCTGACAGTGAGAGGGCTTTCAGCATGGTCAGGAAAATTCACACCGACTTCAGAAAAAGTATGCTCCCAGAAACTCTGACTTCTTTCATGCAAGTGAAAATGAATTGTGACACTCCATGCTTCAAGGTCAAGCCTTCAAAAGAAACGCTAGAGTCAGCAAAGGCTGCTACTTGGAACTATAGCAAGCAGCATCAGTGAACATTTTCTTGTTTCAAGTTCATCCAAGTGCATTAGTGTATCTAGCTGACAATTAAGAACTATATTCAGAATAATTCTTATTGTGTACTGTCAAATTAAGCAATATACCTTGTGCTAATGTAAATTTGAAAAATATTGGTTTTTTATTTATTTTTATTTATTTATTATTAATATCATTTATTTTTTTTAATTTATTTATTTATTTATTTTTTTATTTATTTTTTTTTGTGCTACTTGGCTTATTATTTCCACATTACCAAAAAGTTTTGGCTCAAGATTGTGTCCATAAAAGTGCACATTTGAATAAATATGTTTGAAATAGTTCATGTTGCAATTGCTGTTTGTTTGGTTTTTGTTTGTTTGTTTTTTTTGCTTCAGTTTTCTTTCATCTGCCAATAAATACAGTTTTTAAGTACTCAGTACAGGTGTGAAAGCCCCTCCCCCCCAATAAGGGAGGCATGAGGTATGCCTTGACAGGAATGCAATACATGGCATGCACCCAGTCGAGTCATCCGGCACAAAAGGAAGTGCCTATGGTGGCTGCCCCACTATATAGGGTGGTGTGATGATGTGATAGGAAGTCGGCGTCATCACACCACACTTCACATTAAGTGCCGCCATAACAAACGCGCAGCAACCTGTTTCCTGTAAAAGATTGTCTTCAGCCAGTCCTCCAATTTAAGGGTAACTAGTCTATATGAAGAGCAGCAAATCATCTGGTACCTTTATGCACAGGTACATGACTATGACAAGTGGCTTGTCGTGGCACTCAAAATTTTAATTGTACTGCTTTTAGTCTATGCATATCAATTGTAAAAGGTACTACTGTGGAGTGTGTGAAATAAGAGGCAGATTCATGGCAGACGGTTTATTACACACTTCACATCTCTCAAGCACAGAACAGAATGAAACATTACAGCAAGCTCTCTCCTCTTTTACCCAAGTCACTCGTCACACATTTACATGGAAGTTTCTCATCACACAGCATGACATTTACATTACACTGCCTTCAACCCCCTATGTCTCTGGCTCCTTGTGGCTATATGCCCAGGAACTCCCTGGGCATTGTTCTCCCATGCTTATTCACTGTCTCTGTCTGAGGTGCTAAATAATCTGACTTCCCCCAGGTCCTATACCGCCCCCCCCCCCCCAGCATCTTAAGACAGAACATCAGTCCACACGCTGTTTTTGCTTCAGTCTCCTCCCATATCTGCTGTAACTGGGGTTAACCGCCTCCGTGGCGCTGCTGTGCTGGTGGGGGGCTGCTGGGAGGGTGTCTGACTGCGGGTGAGCCGTGGTGAGGGGGGGGAACTTCGCTCTGTCCGTGTGGCTGCTCTGGTTGATCGCTTCCCTGGGGAGCTCTCCGTGGGGGTCTTCCACGCCAAGGGGCCCTAGCCAACAGCACTTGCTCGTCCGCCGCTACAAAGGTGGGTTTGAGTCTGTCTATGCCAATTTTCTCCCGTCTACCCCCCAAGTCTAGCAAAAAATGCTTATCCCCTGTTTCCAACACTCTGAACGGTCCATCATAGGGTGGGCGCAATGGAGGGTGGTGGGTGTCGTGTCTGACGAACACGAACTCTGCGTTCTTCAAGGTTTTAGGCACGAAAACACGCGCAAAACAGTGGTGGGCCGGGCCCAGCAGTGTGCCTGTGTTTGCGCTACGCTGCAAAAACTGAGACGGGGAGCTGTCCGGCGCGGGATTATCTGGCAGAAATTCCCCGGGCAGCCGTAGGGGCTGCGCAAAAACAAGCTCTGCCGGAGAAGCTTCCAAATCCTCTTTTGGCGCGGAGCGCAACCCCAATAAAACCCACGGCAACCTGTCCACACAATTTGCATCTGTCAGTGAAGCCCTGAGTGCTGCATTCAGTGATCTATGAAAATGCTCGCATAACCCGTTGGCCTGTGGATTATATGCGGTTGTGCGATGAATTGCAACCCCCAGGCTGCGGGCCATCACGGACCAGAGTTCGGAAACAAATTGAGGGCCCCTGTCGGATGTAATGTCCGACGGGACTCCAAAACACGCCACCCATGCTGTTAAAAAAGCACGTGCTACATCTGCGGACGTGGTTGCCGCCAGCGGGACTGCTTCTGGCCAGCGCGTGGTGCGGTCCACCACTGTCCGGAGGTGCGTGCACCCCTGTGATGGCGGGAGGGGGCCCACGAGGTCCATGTGAACATGGTCGAACCTCTTAGCCGGTACCCGAAAGGGCTCCAAGGGAGCCTTCGTGTGTCTGTGTACCTTGGCTCATTGGCACGCCACGCAGGCTGCAGCCCACTCTTTTACTTGTTTGCGCAGGCTCGGCCACACAAACTTCTCTCCCACCATTTTGACTGACGCGCGCACTCCTGGGTGCGCCAGAGTGTGAACCGACTCAAACACACGGCGGCGCCACACGACCGGGACCACCGGACGCGGGTGTCCAGTGGAGACATCGCAGATTGGGGGGGCATGCCATCTTGCAGCATCCTGCTCTCCAGCCTTAACCCTGTTGGTCCAGACTGGAGCACGCGCACGTCTGCATCGCTAGTCTGCTCCGCGGCCATGGCTGCATAATCTATCCCCACGTAGACCGGGGCCACCACGGCGCGCGAGAGGTAGTCCGCCACCACATTCAGTTTACCCAACACATGCTGAACATCGGTAGTAAACTCTGAGATCGCGGCCAGCTGTCTCTGCTGCCGGCCCGACCACGGTTCTGAAACCTTGGCCATCGCGAACGTTAGTGGCTTGTGGTCCACGAACGCGGTGAAGCTGCGCCCTTTCAGCCAGAACTGGAAGTGGCGTATGGCCAGGTTGAGGGCCAGTAATTCCCTGTCGAACGCGCTGTATTTATGATCGCTGTTGCACAAAGTTCTGCTGAAAAAAGCGAGCGGCTGCCAAGCCCTGACGACGCGCTGCTCTACGACAGCCCCTATGGCCACGTCTGAAGCGTCGGTGGTGAGCGCTATCCAGGCCGCCGGGTCCGGATGCGCCAGCAGTGCGGCGTTTGCCAGGGCTGCTTTAACCTCCGAGAACGCCCGCTCTCGCTCCGGAGTCCATTCGACCCCATCCGTGGGTTTTTGTCTTTTGAGCGCTGCGTACAATGGTTGCATGAGCTGCGCCGCGCGGGGAAGGAAACGGTTATAAAAGTTCACCATCCCCAAAAATTCCTGCAGTGCCCTGACCGTCTGAGGCCGGGGAAAATCCGCCACGGCGCGCACTTTGTCGGGCAACGGGATCGCTCCTTCCAGAGAGACGTGGTGCCCCAAAAAATCAATCTCCGTCACGCTGAACTGGCATTTCATCGGGTTGATTATTAACCCGTGCTCCTCCAACCTCCGGAAAACCATCCTGAGGTGGGTTTCGTGTTCGTCTTCGGACGAACTGGCTACCAGGATATCATCCAGGTAGACGAACACGAACGGGAGATCGCGCAGCACTGCATCCATCATGCGCTGGAATGTCTGTGCCACTCCTTTTAACCCGAATGGCACACGCAGGAACTCGAATAAACCGAACGGAGTTATTACCGCTGTTTTGGATACGTCCTCCGCGCGCACTGGGACCTGGTGATAACCGCGGACCAGGTCTATTTTAGAAAAAATGCGTGCTCCGGCAAGGTGAATGGAAAAATCCTGTATGTGGGGAATCGGGTAGCGGTCATGCGCTGTGGCGTTGTTCAACCTGCGGAAATCACCACACAGTCGCCACGATCCCTCAGCCTTAGGGACCATGTGTAGTGGGGATGCCCATGGGCTGTTCAAACGCCTGATGATGCCCAACCTTTCCAGGTTGGCGAACTCCTCGCACGCTACGGCCAGTTTAGCTGTGTCCAAGCGCCGAGGTCTTGCAAAAACGGGCGGCCCGGTGATGGTGATAAAGTGCTCCACCCCGTGTTTAGTGATGGCCGCCGAAAACGTCGGGACCGTGAGTGCTGGGAACTGAGTGAGCAGTGCGTGGAACTTACCGCCTGGAGCTGTGACGTTGGCTTGTGCTGTTGGCTGGGTCACTCGAGCTATACAGGGGAGAGAGTCAAAGGACAGTGCATTAACCAGGCGCCTGTTAGCAACATCAACCAGTAAACCATGTGCACACAGAAAATCAGCCCCCAGGATATGGTAATTCAGTGTTGCTACGACAAAAGTCCACTCGTATGTACGGCCGTGTAGAGATAAGATCAGTGTCCTCTCACCAAAGGTCTTAATTTCCGAGCCGTTTGCTGCCAACATCCCAGGGCCGCTAGGTCCTGCCAGCCGGTCGGCAGGATGATGCTCTTCTGGGCTCCGGTGTCCACGAGGAAACGCCTCCCCGAGCGTTCTCTTCACCGACGATCGCAGCTGCTACCGACTACCGGCTTTGGCATTTCCCGAGCACTTGAATTGGCACGGTGGCGCACATCTGCGTGCGTTCTCTCCGAAGCGGCGGTGGTAGAAACAGAGCGTGTCTCTCTGGCGCTCCTTGGCCCCCACTGCTGCTACCGTCGGTGGCTCCTCGCCTCCTCTGGTCATCTCACTGGGCTCTGCCGCCGCCGCGTTGACTGTGATCACCCTGGTGGTGAGGATGATCCTGTCTGCCTCCTGGGCTAGCGCACAGTAGTCACACGCGGCCAGCAACGGCGAATTGGCCAGAACTGCTCTCGCCTCTGTTGGAAGGTTCCGGAGGAAAAGGTTGGCAAACAGAAAGTGCCCATCGTCCATGCCCATTAACGCCAGCATCTTCTCCATCAGGTCGACGGCCGAACCATCTCCTAACTCGGTCCGTCTCAGGAGCCTCTCTGCTCTTTCACATTCCGAGAGCGTGTAGCGCCGGGTGAGCACAGCCTTGAGCGCCTCGTATTTGTTGCAGGCTGGCGGCTGATCGAGCAGGCTCACTACCTGCTGAGCTGTGCAGGCATCCAGCGCTACGACCACATGGTAGAATCTGGTGCCGTCTGCCGTTACTCCCCGGAGGGCGAACTGGGCCTCGGTGTGGTGGAACCAAGAGTGCGGGTTGTGCTGCCAAAAGTCTGGTACCTTGACTGAAACTGCACACGCGTTGCTGGGGCCTCCAGTCCGGGCTGTCTGTGGGATGGCTGCTGCATCGCTGGGGCTTCCCGACCGGGCCAGCTCCAGGGTTCTTGCCTCGTGTTCCATAATACGTCTTGGGTCACCAGTGTGGAGTGTGTGAAATAAGAGGCAGATTCATGGCAGACGGTTTATTACACACTTCACATCTTTCAAGCACAGAACAGAATGAAACATTACAGCAAGCTCTCTCCTCTTTTACCCAAGTCACTCTTCACACATTTACATGGAAGTTTCTCATCACTCAGCCTGACATTTACATTACACTGCCTTCAACCCCCTATGTCTCTGGCTCCTTGTGGCTATATGCCCAGGAACTCCCTGGGCATTGTTCTCCCATGCTTATTCACTGTCTCTGTCTGAGGTGCTAAATAATCTGACTTCCCCCAGGTCCTATACTACTAGTAATTATAGTTTTCAACTAGTCTACATAAACCTATGATAACACAGTGACAACCACCTGGGCGCGCCACTGTGACAACAGCATTAGAGAATTTCTGGACATGAGTTTTGGCTTTTGATGTTAATGTGCCACCCCAAGATTTTCAGTGGCCCCCATATGGCGCCCCCTATGAAAATTTTCTGGAGGCACCCCTAACAGTACATCAGTGATAATGCCAGTGAAATATTCATCCAAGCTTTCTATTCCTCACCCTCCCCACACATACACACTTTCAGTTAATTAGTTTGTGGAAAATTTCAATGGTAAAATTTCAAGTATTACTGATGCCACTGCTCCCACAAAGGTGCAGGTGGTCACTATTTAGAAGAAACCTCCATGGGGAAATGCAACACTGGTAAGCTTGAAAATCTGAACGCAGGTGGCGCCAAACTAAACTACAGGTTCACAATGAAATCTATAACGAGAGACTGAGCATTTATAAATTGGATCATATTTTCCTGACTTCATTGCTAAAACAACAATAATGCACTCACCTTGTTCACTACTGTTGACAGGCTAACAAATCCTCCTGTGTTGGTAGCTTCTGAACTTCTATCCAACCGTGCCTATAATGACTTTGCCTTTTTCTTTACTGACAAAATTCAGAAAATTAGACAGTCAGTCATTGTTCTTATGCCAGGTGCAGGACATGTGCTTCCTCTGTGTTTACATAGAGAAGACATAAACACCATGCCAAGATTTTTTTCCAATCAATGATAAAAACTTGGATGACATCTTATAACTCCTGAAATCCACTACCTGCTGCCTTGATACCCTCCCAACAGAGTTTTTTTTAAACGTTTCATATTGTATGGCCTCAGATCTACTACAGATCATAAATATGTGTCTGCTTTTAGGTGTCTTCCCTCAGTGCTTAAAAACAGCTGTTACCAAGCTACTTCTTAAAAAGAGCAACCTAGACACCTCACTCATGAACAGTTATAGGCCCATTTCAAACCTCCCCTTTCTCATCAAAATAATAGAAAACGCTGTCTTTCAACAATTGTACAACTTCCTGACATTAAATAACTGTTTTGATGTCTCCCAATCAGGTTTTTGGCCACACCACAGCACTGAGACAGCTCTAGTTAAGGTCTTCAATAACATCCACTCTAATACAGATAGTGGGAACATTTCAGTCTTGGTGCTATTGGACCTTAGCACTGCATTCGACACAGTCGACCATAACATCTTACTAGACCGGCTGAAAAACTGGGTGGAACTTTCTGGTACAGCACTTTGCTGGTTTGAGTCCTATTTAAAAGACAGGGACTATTTTGTGTCTATAGGTAACTACAAAGCTGAGCGAACAAAAATAACCTGTGGAATTTACCATGGTTCCATTTTGGGACCTCTGCTTTTTAACAACTATATGCTCTCACTCACTCAATTTATAAAAATACAACATGATATATTACCATAATTATGCAGATGATACACAAATCTACATAACCATCTCACCAGGAGACTATGGTCCATTTCAAACCCCGATCTAATGCATTGATCAAATTAAAGAGTGGATGCATCAGAATTTTCGTCAGTTAAATGAAGACAAAACTGATAATACTTTTTGGAGCCAAAGAAGAAAGACTCAAAGCTGGTACTCAACTTAAGTCAGTGATGCTAAAATCCAACAGCCAAGCCAGAAATCTGGGTGTGACTCTGGACTCAGACCTGAATTTCAACAGCCACATTAAAACAGTAGTGAAGTAAGCCTATTATAGCTTAAAGAACATAGCGAGGATTAAAGGTCTGATGGCTCAGCAGGATCTAGAAAAACTTGTCCATGGATTTATCATCAGTAAACTGGACTACTGTAAAGCTGTCCTCACAGGTCTCCCTAAAAAGTCCATCAGACAGCTGCAGTTAGTTCAGAACGCTGCAGCTCGAGTCTTCACTAAAACCAAGAAAGTAGATCATAAAACTCCAGTCCTCAGATCAATTGTTAATGCATTTAACTTTTATTTCTTGCACTTTATAGATAGATAGATAGATAGATAGATAGATAGATAGATAGATAGATAGATAGATAGATAGATAGATAGATAGATAGATAGATAGATGTACTTTATTGATCCCAAACTGGGAAATTACAGTGTAACAGCAGCATGACAGTTGACAGCCAAACAACAGAAACACACACGACAGACAAAGGGATTACCCATGGAAAGTAAAAAAGAAACCAATACAACTATAGAACCTATATACATCATAGCTTAATATATGATGACCCGCATAAACACATGAACCATCCCATTGCACAAAGAAGGATTATCAGGAGCAGAGTGAAAATGTGAGGTACCAGTTAGTCTGTAAGGTGCAGTGTGGCAGCATAGCTATGACCAGAATACAACATCATAGTGAGTTATTGTACAGTGAAATTGCATGTGGCAGGAAAGATTTCCTGTACCTGGCCATTCGACAACGAAGCTGTAGTAGTCTACTGGAGAAAGTGCTTCGCTGCCTATCTAGTGTGTGGTGGAGGGGGGTTTATCTATCTTATTCTATTTTAGCTTGTTTCTGTTTCTCTTTAATTTATCTTTTAGATTGCTTTTAAATTCTTATGTATTTCTTTTGCAACTTGCTGTAATGCTTTAATGTTTTATGTAAAACACTTTGCATTGTCTTGTACATGAAATGTGTGATACAAATAAACTTCCCTTGACTTGCCTTCAGGAATTTAAGGAAGAGAACAGAATTCATGGTTTCATCAATTATGGCAAGTCATCTAGGTCCTGAAGCAGCAGACCATCACACTACCACCACCATGTTTGACTGTTGGTATGATGTTTTTTTTTTTTTAAATGAAATGTTGTGTTAGTGTTATGCCAGATATAACGCGATGCACGCCTTCCAAAAAGTTCCATCAGTTGTTTTGTTTTTGGCAAATGTGAGCGGAGCCTTTGTGTTCTCTTTGGCCAGCAGTGGTTTTTGCCATGGAAATCTCTTATGGATGCCATTTTTTTCTGTCTCTTTCTTATTGTTGAGTCACGGACCAGTGTCCAAACTGAAGAAAGTGAGGCCTGCAGTTCTTTAGATGTTGTTCTGGATTTTTGTTTCTCATCTGTTCATGAATTTCTTTAGATCACGGCTTGATGTGTTTCTTTTTGAGATCTTTAAGCCTACTTCACTTTGTCAGGTAGATTCTATTTAAGTTATTTCTTGATTCAACATGTCTGGCAGTAATCAAGCCTGGGTGTGGCGAATGAAATTGAACTCAGCTTTCCCAAAAATGTGGTTAATCACATTTAATTCATGATGTGTGTGTGTGGGGGGGGATACCTTTTTCGCATAGAGCTGTCATGTTATGCTGCCGGAAAGGCAGCAAAGGATGGGCCCAAACGCAGAGATGAGATTTAGCAGGTTTAATAACAAAAGGCACAGCTCCCAGGACAGGAAGAAGACAAACCGGACAGAATGTGGGAGAGGAACACAACCTGGGTTTACGACAAGACTGCAAATTGAAAACTGAGTGGAACATGTACGGTATATACACAGACAATTAGAAATAATAACAAACAGCTGGGAGAGATTAATTAAGAGAGAGGAGGAAAGGGCGAGAGGGAGAGAGACAGTGGTGCAGCTGTGAGGAATTAACAAAGGACCAATAGCGAATGGCAGAATAAACAGAGCGCGCCGTCGCGATGAGTAAACAAAACATGACAGGATAAGAGTGATAATGATACACAAAATGAACTGAAAACTAAAGGCGAGTGCAAAATAACCATACTGACAAATGGAAAGAAACATAACTTAAGAGTGGGACATGTTTGCAAACATGTCCCTCCATGATAGTGCCCCCCCCCCCTTTGGGATTCCAGACAACCCCAAACAAACACAAAAAGACCCTCCCAGGGTGGGGGAAAAGGCCAGGTGGGCTGAAGCAAATACCCTTCCCAAGCAAAGTCCAACACAAAATCCCAGTCTGTGGGAGTGGTCAAGTGGTCTCCCAAAGTCCTGGGACCATCAGACCAGAGAACAAGGGGGGTCAGTGGGCCTATCCAAGTCCATGAGACCCCAGGCCAAGGAGCAGTTTGGATCTGTTGGCCTTCCAGAGTCCCTAGGCCACCAGAACATGGGACAAGATGGTTCAGGGGGTATGCCCGAGTCCATGGGCCCCCAAATCAGGAAGCATGACATGCTAGGCAGATACGGAGGCGCACCGATTCCAGGTGCTGATGATTTAAGTGCACTGACCCCTGGATGAAATGGCTGGGGAGTGCTGACCTCTGGATGAGACAGCTGGGGAGCACTGACCTTTGGGTGAGGTGGCTGGAGCGTATTGACCTCTAGATGAGACAGCTGGAGTGCGCTGACCTCTAGATGAGATGGCTGGAGCACGCTGACCTCTAGATGAGATGGCTTGGGAGCACTGACCTCTGGATCAGATGACTGAATCGTGCCATTCTCATGTGCTGATGGTTTGAGCACGCTGATTCCCAAATGAGATGGCTGGGGTGCACTGACCTCAGGCTGAGATGGCAGGGGTGCATCCAGCCCAGATGCCCAGGAACGAACCCTCCTCCGACACTGCCACCTTGGACAGGGAGGAAGAGGTACAGGTTGAAGCAGGAATCACACCAAACCAGTCAGCAGAAGAGCTTGGCGGGGAGAGCTCAGAAGCAAAAGGAAGCTGCAAATGGTTCTCCTCACCAGAAGTAAGACAAGACCTCTCTAATACAGAGATTAAGAAAAGAAGAGGACTTGTCTTAACTCCTGCACTTCTGCTGGCAAGGACCCCGGTGCTGCCGATGTTGAAATGAGGGCCTCAAGAGGAGCAGTCTCTGATGAAGCTTGCATATGAGGAGGAGCAATCGTTGCTGGAGTGTGCATGTGAGGCAGAACATTCACTGCTGTAGTGTGCACGTGGAGATGAGCAGTAGCCGCACCTGAGCTCATCTCCTCGGTTATGGACCCAGCTGAGGTGGAAATGACCTCGGGGAAACAAGGGGTTAAGGTGAGTGGTGGAATAAACAAAGGGCCGGCAGCAGAAAAAAATATTTGAGAGCTCAGCAGCAATAAGAGGCGGCAATAGTCTCCTTACTGAAGACAAAACCCCTCACTATTAGATGTTAAAAAATGAAAAAATTGTGTTTGCCTTGTCCCCAGCTCCATTTCCACTGAGGCTGCCGCTGCTGTTGAATCCGCCACTGGAGAACCCAATGAATCACTCCAGTTGACTACGGTGACCATCTGGTGAGAAGCAGTAGTGCAGTGGCAAGGAGCTTGAGAGAAAAGTGCCGGGGCCAGGGGATGCTTATTTGTTGACACAGGCTTTGACTTAAATGGCACCCCCATCTTCAGCCCATGGAGTGGCTATGGGGCTGGTGGGGTTGGGATTGGAGCTGAAGATTGGCGAGAAGCAGGAGGAGCTGAAGTCAGGGGACACTTCTTCATCGGCACAGACTTTGGCTTGTTCAGTGAACTCCTCACCATCCTGCGGTTTGCACGCTGCAGGTTGGCCAACAAGGTGATCCTTTCCACCCCCCAGCATGCTCTGTGAGCTGTGGATGGCAGTAAACAATGTAATGACAGGAAATCTTCATTCCTACTCACATTCATGTTTATATTAATACTTGTACCAAAAAAACAAACAAAAAAAAACCCTATAAACCCTTTAATCTAAATCCACTACATTTTATAATGTGCCCCTTGTGAGGCTCTACTAGAATCTAGAAATGGACATGAAATTATGATTTCACAAGCTGTGTGGGTATAGTCAAATCTGATCTTTTGCATGGTAAAACTTTGTTTTTTTCCTCTGTATCTAACTGGCTGCTCAGCCAGTATTTAACCCCTCTTATCTGCTCAGCCAGGTCTCTGTGTGAGGAACAGAAAAGGGAGGAGGTGATTTACCCCCCACCCCCCCTCCCTCAGCCTAGCAGTATCTGTGTGTGGGGGCGAAGAGAAGGGAGGATGGAATTTGCCCCCACTCAAAGCGCCACAGACTGTTTTTTAAGCATGCTAAAGTTGAAAAAAGCATTGACATATGCTGAATTAATTAAAATAAGGCCTGAAAAGATGAAAGAGCGATGAATTCCTATCCATTTTTTTTGTTAATTCAACTCGTTCGGTGAGAATTCCCAATGGGATAATCTGAATTAACCATTTTTTTTCTTTAACCTCAGTAGTAGTAGTAGATTAGTTTATTTGACAGGGACAGTGCAATAAACATAGACAATTAATCAAAGACAATCAATCTGATGTGTTGCACATAGAGTGTATAGCTATTAGCTAATTTGCAACTCTTGTCCCTGGATGGGCTTTAGAAAAAAGAATCAAGTAAAGATGGGGAAAAAAAAATAAAAAATATACACAATAACCACATACATCAATGCAGAAAAATTATAAATACACAATTATAAATATTATAAATATTATAAATACACAAATATAACAGCCTGACTCACACTTAACATAAATATTATAAATATTATAAATACACAAATATAACAGCCTGACTCACATTTAACACATATAACATAACTCACATTTGCCTATTTCAGGCCTTCCTCCCTCCATCACTCACTATAAACAAACACATTTATTCCTTCCCTTCATTCACTCTCACTTTGCAGACAATTAATTCATACATGAGTACATTCTTGTTTATTTTTCAGCCAGTTTTTAACATTTTTAGTGAATGTTTTAAAGTCCGTTATTATTTTAATTTCATTTGGCACTGTGTTCCAGATGTGACTGCCCTTTATAGAGAAAGCTGTTTGTCCAAATGTGGTTCTGCGGTGGAATAATATAGTGGGAAAGCAGTGGAATTAGCTACTTCATGCTGAATAACAGTAATACAAGTTACTGAGAGGAAATCGGTTGAGGCAATAGCGCCGAGTCGCATACAAAGTTAAAATTGTAAGATTATTCTTGCATGAGTGAAAACCAAATTAAAGAGAGACAATCTCTCCTGTTTTCTTAAAAAAACAATGCAAAGTGTGACAAGCGTGCCGCGTTCACATCCCAGGTGACTGAATTGCCACGTGTGCGTCCCATTCTGCTTATGGGAAGTGTACATGCACAGACTAAGCAGTGCAACTGCCATTTTACAAACTGCCATTGAGTCATCCTGGCAGCCATTTTGGAGCTGAGAAAGGCCGCCCCAAGCAACGTCACTGTGTCTCCTCCTGATTGAGTGCAGAAGGAACTGCCTCCATCTTGTGGTCAACCATAAGAACTACATCCTTAAAAAAATCACATCTAAAACTTTTAGTCTGTTAAGCTGATTTCTAACCAATCGAGCTTCCAAACTAGCTTCAAAGCCAAAAGCAGTGAAAAGGAAACTTTTTGGCTCTTGAAGGTTTATTGTCACTGGTGGATCATTGGTCCAATGAATATTAGAAGTGCATTAAGCATACACTTTGCATTTAATCAGTTATGTCAACCACACATTTTAATCTTCAAAGTTTAAAGCTTATATATTTACATATTTTAAGCAACAATTGCAAACTTTTGAAGCTATATATGGGTGTTTTAAGCTACATTATTTGATTATTATTATTAAACATTATTTGTTCTCAAGAGAACTTATAACTACCACTAATACAAAAAAAAAAAAACAATCGAGGCTAACCCTTGACTAACAAATTTAACTACAATCAACAAGTTGATTTTAAGCTAACTAACAAACAACGGTAAAACATGGTGATTCCACGAACAACCAACCGATTTACTGAACTGAATGACCTTCAAGCAACATTGGAAGAATGGACTTCTGATTTTATACCTAGCTTCACAACACGGGTCTAGGAAACACAGCCCGAAGATTTGTAACAACTCAATGAAGAACTTTTGGACGTTTACACCGAAAAACCACCAAAAGGGACCACTGTAGCATGCGGCACCAACGCAGCATGTTGGGAAAATTTGTGATAGCATTAGATGTGAGATTAAAAGTAGCTGAAGCTAAAGCATTATGCAGCGATAATGAGCTAAGAAATCAACAATCAACAACCTTCTCTCTCCAGGAAGAGAGCAAATCATTAAGGAAGAAACTGGAACAATCTCAAAATGAAAACGACGATACTCAAGCTGAACTTGATAATGCGTTGCGAGATTTGAACCAGGCAAAACCAGAAAAGCAACAGTTGACTCATTGCAACTACTTGCTTAGCCAAGAGAACAGTGAACTTGAAGATGCCCTTCAGGACATGAAGAAGGAACTCAGAAGAGTTGAAGGTCAACTTGAAAATGTGATAAAAGAGGAAGTGGAGGAATACTGACAAAAAAAAAGGAAGCAAGACCACATTCGCTTCTATGACCTCCAGAAACTCCAGCTGCTCCCCAACTGAGACCACGAACCACGAACAGGTTGGGTAGGCTGAAAGGAGAATGCATCTCACCAGACCAGGACTTCCCCCGCACCCCATCGCCTGATTCCCGTTTTGAGTACGGTTGATCGCGTGGACAGCATGAGTGTGCCCTTTCAGACCACGACCTTAACAAGATTGTGCAAAATCTCACAAAATTTGATCCAGGCCCTACCGGTTCACGTGATACCAATCCTATTTACAAGACATTGAGTTCTACTTACGTAAGTACCCTGATGCTACAGTTGACAATCACATCTATTTGATTAAACTAACATCTAACAGGTCGGAATTAAAATTTATAGACAGAAAGCCAACAGACATCAGGACAGACTACATGTGACTCTGCAAAGCCATTGAAAAGGAATTCTCTGACAACTGCCTACAATCAGGGTTATCGGCAGCCCTGACCGTGAAGAAAGGTTGCTCAGAGCTGACACAGGCCTACTACCAATGGCTCCTTCTTGCATATTTTGGATCTCAAAATACACCAGGGATGGAAGAAGACCACAGTTTTAAAACCCTCTTCATCCAGAACCTCCATCCCACTGTGAGTCACCACCTTGGAGTTACAGCTAACCCAAGATCAAGTTCAATAAGTCAGCTGAGAGAGGGTGCACATGTTGCGTTCCAAAAACAGCATCAAAGTCACAACAAGCACACTGAGCCTGCCACCGTGCTAGCTATCAGCACTGCTTCTGACACCCTGCAGTTGGAAGGAGCCCCTCACCCTACTCCATCTCCTACACCACGATCACCTGAAAATCCGAGACGTTTCCCCAACCGACCTCATCAAGGTCAAAACCAAACTAGGTCCTCTGGAGCCGACTCAGGACCAACTTCGTGAAAGCCTGACTACAGTCGTAGGCCAAATCCACCAGATAGATTGCGAGAATACGGTATGGACTCTCAAGATGACAGATACCGATACGACCACACGAGTAACCACAACAAATGGTCTCCTCCACCTCATCACAGAAGCTCAGAAGCGGAAACCAACCAGAAACCGTGGAAGAAGAAAGAAACTCCTACTGTCAGTAGAGAAAATATAGAAGATCTAAAACACCTCCTTGTAAACATTCAAAACAACAGAGAAGATGAAACACCTGACATCCTAGCTATTGCAGCTGGGCCAACTCAGAATAAATGTTCTAAACCATGAAGAAAAGGCAGAAGGAAAACCACTCCTACAAATGGAGAACCAAAGGACCCAATGCAGTCTAGTGCTGCTCAAGCAGCCCAACCACAAGCCAAAGACCACTCCTCCAAAAACGACATTTTGCAAAACCATGTCAAGCCACCGGTTCCACAATTTCTGTGTGATTTAAACGAGAATGGGGTGACATGAGAATTCTATCTTCCACTGACCTTTGAAGACGTGAGGTGTCAGGATGCTCTTTTAGACACTGCCGCTGACATCACTCTTATGTCACACAATCTTTTCAACCAACTACGTGTAGCTGCTAACCACACTCACAAAGACTTAAAACTGGAACCTTGTTCATTAGCCATTCTACCATACACGCTCACTAACACACTCTGCCGGGCGTGTCACTAATCAGAGTCTCCACTGGTCCCTTGACTTTGACTCATCCAATCTATGTGTCCAAACTTGACTCCATTCCATTGCTTGTCGGCAAAGACTTACTGAATCGCTTTGAGGCACTGATTTACTTCAAGAATCTCAAACTATGGGCTCAAACTCAACGCCCTCACCCATTCAACCAACCAAGGACAACTGAATCACAGTGCTTTGTTCTTGACACTTCGTACACACTGAGTCTCACACAACTAGCGCTGTTGGAACAACTGAAACTGATTCAAATCAACCATAAAAACCAAAGTGAACACTGCCCTCACCTTCAAACACAAGGTCAAGACAAGGAATCAAATGACCTTGGGAACTCACTGGCCGAGCAGAAAGCTCCATATGGCCCCCTTTGTACTTTTGACTCAACATTGGTGTCACCTTCTGAATCCTTCCCACCCACCCTTGTGGCCTGTGGGGTCACAGGAGCCAAATCAACCGGCTCCCCGGACCCTCCACAACCTAAGGGTTATGCATCGGTGGAAACAAATTTTGCAAACACTAGGTGCGCTTCTACTCAAGCCTGTGACTCCCTGGTCCATAAAACCATCAAACACCAGTCGGACCCGTGTCAAATTCCTTTAACATACTGAAATTGTAAACACTTCCTGTGACGCGATCTTCTCTGCAGCTACACAATGGCACTCCTATTCCTGCCCCCCATGAACAACCATTGCCTCTGCTCGTATTTCCTCCAAACCAGAGGGGGTGGTGACTGCCAATGCCCATGACCTTCCAGCTGCAGAACACAGAGGTGTCAAAACAACATGCAATGCTCCCAAGGCCACATTTCAAAAACACTTGGACCGATCCGCCAAATGACACAAAGTGTAGAAAAACCAAAAGCCTCCCATGGCAAACCTCAAGAAGGGGGCAAGATCTTCCACTTCGCATTTGTACCGCAAACACAGCAAATCAATCTACAGACAGGAAAAATCACTCTGAAATTCCTGCCCGGGTGGATGAATCCATACATTGTCAACAACAAACTTTGGCCACTTAAGTACTAAATCCAGGACCCCATTTTCAAATGGGCCCATCACAATCAGAGTAAACTTTATCAAAACCCCATGGGACTTGTCAGGTTCAACACAGTCACAGTAAGTCCATAAATAAGATTAAAATCAGGCCTATGTCTGAAAAATAACCATTAGCTAACTAATAGCCTCAGGTATACTCTGTCGCATTTCTCCAAACCAATCAGTTAACTGCATCAAAACTTCCAAAAGGAAAAGGTTAAATTAAAACCAAATTATCCCTTAAACTAACTAACTAACTAACTAACCTGCACTTATATAGCGCTTTTCTAGTCACAAAGACCACTCAAAGCGCTTTCATTAATACTAACCCTCTATTCTAAGGGCCTATAGGAAACAGATATCTAGGGACAATTTAGAACAGCCAATTAACCTAACATGCATGTTTTTGGCATGTGGGAGGAAACCGGAGAAATCCCGGAGTAAATCCACCCATTAAACTAATCTTAAAGGTCTCTGTAAAATTCTAATCAATTTCAATCAACTTACTATTATCAAATAGTACACACAAAACATCCAATATCATTAGCTTGAGCTAACAACAGCAACATTCCCGCTAAAGGTGATAAACTATCTAAGGTTTAGAATTCAATCTCTAAAACAAATTATTCCACCTCTGAGAATAATTTTCATCTGCCACTCAGGTGTCTAAAAAGAAGGTTGAGATTAAAATCACTCACTTGTATTTGTTTGCCAGGATGATGGCCCTCCTGTTTTTCAGTTTAGCCCTCTACCTAGCAATCACACCTACTGTTACCCAGTCAGAACAGGGCAGAGCCAAGACAAAAAGTTAACAATCCTTAGGTGGATTCTCAGTAACAGCCTCATCGTTAGGGCCTCTTGTTAGCCTTAGCACATCCACTGTTAACTCGGTCAACACTGCTATACCGAAATAAACATCAGGTAGTTGAACCACAAACCATTACCAAAACTTTGCAAGATGCTGTGTCAGTTTTGAATGTTTGCTCCGAAGCTTCAGTAAAACTCAACAAGGTCTTGAACTTGTTGCTCTTCGTGTTAAAGGTTGACTATGCTCACACACAGCTGGTGTCTATGTTACTCCCAGAGGTAGCTAGAAACATTAGCTTTTCAGTTAACACTTTAGCGGTGGGCCTGCTTTCACCTCATCTTACCCCTTTTTCAGTAGTCACAAATTTACTCTTTGTTGCCATCCAAAGAACAATGATGTCATTCCACGTTCACCCAGTTTTCCAGAACAAAGGTCTCAAACACCCTATGATTCAGACATCTGTGGATCCATGGTTTAGTCCAGCTAAACCAATCCAATTTGAACCGCCTTGAGTTACCTCAATATCATTTAGCGGAAACATTTACCTCAAGTATGTAAAACGGCATACTTTTTCTTTTTGTACTTGGGAACACAGAATTTTTGAGTCTTTGCATGCATATACAGTATATTTTAGTATATTTTAGACAATTTTACAATTTTTGTATTTGGGGCAGCACGGTGGCACAGTGGTTAGCACAGTGGCAGCACAGCAAGAAGGTCATGGGATCAATTCCACCCTTGACCATCGTGGGTTTGATCCCACCCCCAGACCATCGGTGACCTTTCTATGTGGAGTTTGCATGTTCTCCCTGTGTCTGCGTGGGTTTACTCCAGGTACTCCGGTTTCCTCCCACAGGCCAAAGATATGCAGGTGAGGTTAACTGGCATCAATCGGGGATTCTAAATTGTCCTTAGGTATGGATGTGAGAGTGAATGGCTGTCTGCCTCTCTGTGTTGGCCCTGCGATGGACTGGCGATCTGTCCAGGGTGTACCCTGCCTCTTGCCCAAAGATGCTGGGATAGGCTCCAGCCCCCCGCGACCTGAAAAGGATTAAGCGGTAGAAGATTGATGAATGGATGGATGTATTTGTCCATATTCAAATTATTTTTTGAAGATTTTTAGAATTTTTTTGTAAACCAAACCCAAAGATCTATACTCAGGAATAGATTCTGTTTACAAGCTAGTGCTTATGGACATCAGAACCGTTAGCTCAGCAGTTGAGTCAAGAGTCGTCAACTGGAACCAGCCACCAAGGATGTGTACCAACGCTGACCGACGCTCACGATTGATACAGCAGGGGGAGATGTAGCGTTAACCCTTTTTTGGTTCTAATCTATAAAATCATTCTTTGCTGAAGAAAATTGTATCAACAAGTCTGGTCATGAACTGCTTCTTTCACCCAAGTAACACTATCCATCGGCCATAAAGTGGAAATTAATCCCTTCTCCAGGACTTAGTCATTCTCCCTTTTCTGCTCTTTGGCAAAGCAATGCCCCAAATGACAGATTTATGGTTGATATAATCCAGACTTGGGAGTCAAGATTCTTCATTTACCAACCAGGCAGTTTTACAGTGCCATCTGGTGGACGACACAGGAATATTTAATAATTTTCTTTCTCTGAAATGGAATCTCTGCAGCTGTGAACAATAAATTAATTCATGTTCTTTCGCTCAAGACAGCATCAGCTACTGAAGACATGGTTGAACTCTGGAATGGACAATTGTGGTTTCAAATGCTTTTATTGATATGATTTGATATGTGTTGCTTTATTTTCAAGAAGAAATTAATTTTGCATGCTTACTATCACAAATTAATCACAGTTACAATGTAGACACATTGTTTGTTCCATTATTATTGATTAGAATATCTTAGTCACTGAAGTTTTAGGAATTTATGCTTTCATAACCACATACAGTGGGGCAAAAAAGTATTTAGTCAGCCACCAATTGTGCAAGTTCTCCCACTTAAAAGATGAGAGAGGTCTCCAATTTTCATCATAGGTATACCTCAACTATGAGAGACAAAATGAGAAAAAAAAAATCCAGAAAATCACATTGAAGAATTTTTAATGAATTAATTGGTAAATTCCTCGGTAAAATAAGTATTTGGTCACCTACAAACAAGCAAGATTTCTGGCTCTCACAGACCTGTAACTTCTTTTTTAAGAGGCTCCTCTGTCCTCCACTCGTTACCTGTATTAATGGCACCTGTTTGAACTCGTTATCAGTATAAAAGACACCTGTCCACAACCTCAAACAGTCAGACTCCAAACTCCACTATGGCCAAGACCAAAGAGCTGTCAAAGGGCACCAGAAACAAAATTGTAGACCTGCACCAGGCTGGGAAGACTGAATCTGCAATAGGTAAGCAGCTTGGTGTGAAGAAATCAACTGTGGGAGCAATTATTAGAAAATTGGAAGACATACAAGACCACTGATAATCTCCCTCAATCTGGGGCTCCACGCAAGATCTCACCATGTAGGGTCAAAATGATCACGAGAACGGTGAGGAAAAATCCCAGAACCACACTGGGGGGACCTAGTGAATGACCTGCAGAGAGCTGGGACCGAAGTAACAAAGGCTACCATCAGAAACACACTACACTGCCAGGGACTCAAATCCTGCAGTGCCAGACGTGTCCCTCTGCTTAAGCCAGTACACGTCCAGGCCCGTCTGAAGTTTGCTAGAGAGCATTTGGATGATCCAGAAGAGGATTGGGAGAATGTCATATGGTCAGATGAAACCAAAATAGAACTTTTTGGTAAAAACTCAACTTGTCGTGTTTGGAGGAGAAAGAACACCATACCTACTGTGAAGCATGGGGGTGGAAACATCATGCTTTGGGGCTGTTTTTCTGCAAAGGGACCAGGACGACTGATCCATGTAAAGGAAAGAATGAATGGGGTCATGTATTGTGAGATTTTGAGTGAAAACCTCCTTCCATCAGCAACGGCATTGAAAATGAAACGTGGCTGGGTCTTTCAGCATGACAATGATCCCAAACACACCACCCGGGCAATGAAGGAGTGGCTTCGTAAGAAGCATTTCAAGGTCCTGGAGTGGCCTAGCCAGTCTCCAGATCTCAACCCCATAGAAAATCTTTGGAGGGAGTTGAAAGTCCATGTTGCCCAGCGACAGCCCCAAAACATCATTGCTCTAGAGGAGATCTGCATGGAGGAATGGGCCAAAATACCAGCAACAGTGTGTGAAAACCTTGTGAAGACTTACAGAAAACGTTTGACCTCTGTCATTGCCAACAGAGGGTATATAACAAAGTATTGAGATGAACTTTTGTTATTGACCAAATACTTATTTTACCGAGGAATTTACCAATTAATTCATTAAAAATCCTTCAGTGTGATTTTCTGGATTTTTTTTTCTTATTTTGTCTCCCATAGTTGAGGTATACCTATGATGAAAATTGGAGACCTCTCTCATCTTTTAAGTGGGAGAACTTGCACAATTGGTGGCTGACTAAATACTTTTTTGCCCCACTGTATGTGTTTTAGGAGGATCTCACTTTTCATATCAAATGTCTCTCCCCCTCCTCTCTCTCTGCTCTTTGGGAGACCATGGCTCCACTTTAACTGACCAATAGACCTCCAGGCTTCACTGCATCTCCTTTTTAGGTCGAGTTTATGACTTCTGTTGAACAGGAAGGTCAAACGTAATTGTTTCAGCTCAGTTTCATGAAAGCCAGTGAAATTCTGCCACACCCAGAAAAAACTTTCTCTTTGTCTAAGTTTTTGGGGCGTTGGTCAAGCTGTAAGGAGCAGACTTCTCTTCTCTCCCATATTTTTCTATCTTCCAAGTAAGGCCCAGAGCCTGTCATGCTCTGTGAAATGTTTTTCTTTTCTTTTAAGTTCACTTTTTCCTTATTTTAATCCTGTTCTTTAAATTACCGAGCAAGAAGATTTTGTTTGATTTTTTTTAAGCTTAAACCAACTCATTCCTGCCACAATACTGTTATGTATGGAAATAAGTAGCAATATGGCGGCCGGGGCTCCCGGGCAATAGTGAGGGGTGATGGCCCGCCTTTTACGGTGGTGGCATCACCCGGGGTATAAAAGGCAGGGCAGGAGACGGCCATGTCTCTTTCGCCGTTGACCACCTGAAAATACGGATCGCCGTACGCTGTATGTACATATTTGTTTTTATAATAAAAACTACATTCACTGCACCTCCGGCCTGGTCATTATTGAAGGAATATGGACACAACAAATACATCAGAAGAAACAGATCTGTGGGGTGTTTTTGTCCCAATTTGACTTTCTGATCAGACCTTGTACAATAAACAAATTCCTTCTTCAGTGCATAAGAAGACCGCAGCCAGCCTGCTGAAGAACCAGCCCCTTTGTGATCTCGGGAGTAGGCCATAACCATGGTAAAGAGCCTGTCTGCCAGTCTTCCAACAGAGCCCATGCTGGTCCAGTTGAAACAGAATCCAATGGACCGCCTGCTTCTCATTGGGACACAATGATTCTGCTTGGGTGATGGTCTGTTGTTTAATTTAAACTTAATTCTTCAGAATATTCATGGTATAAGTTCTTTAAACTTAATTTCATGCAACCCCCCATCAGAATTTCAAAATGCATTTTGTCTTTTCATTAATCTACGTTCTTTTTCAGAGTAACACCAACTTTCCCTTTTTATAAATAGTTTACTCATCATTTTGTTTTCATAAAATTGCATCCACTTTTCTTAACCAATGCTATTTTATGGTTTTCCAAATTCCAGTATAGTGACAAGTTAAACTATGGTTCATTTGGTTCCACAAATGTTTGATTCATAGGTTATGCTCAGTAACTCAATAACTGTCTATGATGTCCATGATACATGTTGAATTCTTTGTTTTAAAATCATCTGAATGTGTTAACCTATTCTGACATTTCTTATTAAACTATTGAAAGACATATGAGAGTTATTGTTTGATTTCATGTCCATTTTCTTAATTATCAGCAGACAAAAACTCAAAAGTTTTTTTGTTGTTGTTGGGTTTTGGGTTTTTTTTTTGAGACTGATTCATCATTGGTACAAATAAAGAATTGTTAATAAAATTGTCCATTATCTGGACTGGTGCCCCACGAGGATATGAGTGTAAGGAAATTAAATCTTAATTCCTACTCACATTCATATTTACACTAATACTTGTACCAACAATAAAACACCTATAAACCCAATAATCTAAATACACTACAAAGTCGAACATACAGTACAAATGTAAGGGATGGCCATTTTACAGCCTCTTTTTTTTGGCTCTGTCTGGCTCAGCCTCCCAACCGATAATATTCTGTACCACCATAAGAGTTTTTGTAACAAAGTTTGTATTCTCAGCAAACTCCAGTCTCTGTTGGCCTTTCCATGTTTTCCAGACATAACAAATGGTGACGAGGATGACACATGCAAAACTGAGGATAAAAGTCTTACTGACGGAGAAATACTACAATGACGCAACCAACGTTACGGCCCAAAGAATTGTCTTCTTCTGCCTCAAACAACATGCAGGTGAGTCAACTCAACATTTTGCCACGGAGCTCCGAGTCTTAGTGAGCATGTGCGCCTTTAGGCCCTTAGAAGATGAGCTAATCCGTGACAAGCTAGCAGAAGGCACGAATAACAAGTGGCTAAGAGAAGATCTAATGCTGATGACACAACAATTCGTCACGGACCTTCGCCACCTAGTTAGCATGTGCAAATTTGGTTTGTTGGAGGTCGAGATGGTGCGGGACCAGTTAGCCATGCAGCCAAGCCAGACAAACGGTAACCGCAGAAGGGCCCAGTGATATGGCAGAAGAGGCCGAGGTAAACACCGCGGATTGGAAGAACTCTATGAGGCACTTCCCACGTGGCAACTGTGGCTTCCCAGTGCACCGAGAAAGTGCGCACTCCTGCCCAGGCAGGGAGCAGCAATGCCAACACACTGAGACAGGGTATAAACCGGCCTCCTCTCACATTCTCGTCCAGCATCAGCCTCCAGAAGCTGCCACAGTGCTGCAGGATAGAGAGTTTGCAGCCTAGCAGGACCCAGCAGAGCAGCACCAATCCAGAGTGCATTCCTGCCCTGAGAAGGGGCAGCGACCGGACTCGCCTCAGATCCTTGCCCAGCATAAGCCTCAGGGAGCTGCTGCAGAGCTACAGGAGACGGAACCCGTGTCTATCAGGAACTCCAGGACACGACAATCCAGTGCAGGTTCTACCAATGGCAACAGCAACACATCGCCACAACCAGACTTCCCAGGGGGAGAAGAGGCTGAACTACTTCCGAATCCACACCTGGAACCAGTCTCCAGGAGACGCCGCTGAGCTGCAGGATGAAGGGTCCACGATTCAGCAAAACGCAGCAGAACCACCGGATGCCTTCCGATTCCACACCCAGCATTAACCTCCAGGAGCCGCTGCTGAGCTGCAGGGTGAAGGGTCCACGATTCAACGAAACACAGAAGAGTCACCAGACTGTTTTCAAATCCGCGCCCAGCACCAGTCTCCAGGAGTCACTGCTGAGCTGCAGGATGAAGAGTCCGTGACCCAACAGCATGCAGCAGACCCAGAATCACCACAACCTGGTGGATGCCCCACAGCAGATGTGAGAGCCACACCATCACAGCCACGATGCTGAATGTAGCCGAACAGAGCACCACTTGCAGTGATAAACTGGGTCCGGGTCCGAACAACCGAACAACCGGACTCGGAGTCGGCCTCAACACCATCTCCACCACTACTGGCACCCATCAAGATCACCGCACAGCTGGGGCCAGCGACCTTTTAGCTGGCAGTTGGCTCGGTGTGGCACCCCAACTCGTCACCGAGTTTGAGTAGCTGCCCCGGCTGACATGGCTATGCGGGAGTCGACTCGTACGGTGTGGGACCCAGACTGGGGTTTCGAAGAAGATGATCCCGGTCCACGGGCCTCTGTACCTCCAGGGATGCATCCACCATGGGCTTGCCACAAGGCCCCTCCAACTGAACTGCCTTCCTCAATATAAAAAGAAGGACAGTGTATAGCTAGGGGCACAGTTGCCAACAGAAGTGACATAATAAACCACTCAGCCACATTGGACCATGCGGTAGTCCACCCACTGGCTCTAGTTAGTTCTGGGGTTTTAAAATTACCAAATTGGAGAGGGAAAATTGATACCGGGGGAGGGGGATAAATGTGGTGTGTTGAAACCACAAGTTTGGTTAGAGCTGGTGTTATGACACAGCAGCTCAGTGACGTCATCACACTGAACATGCAAATGTAAGGGATGGCCATTTTACAGCCTCTTTTTCGGCTCTCTCTGGCTCAGCCTCCCAACTGATAATGTTCTGTACCACCATAAGAGTTTTTGTAATAAAGTTTGTGTTCTCAGCAAATTCCACTCTCCATTGGTCTTACCACGTTTTCCAGACATAACAGCATCATCTCACTGGGTCCTTGTCTGGTTACGTCATACTGTCATGTTCCACTGCCGGGAAGGCAGAAGAGGATGGGCCTAAATGAAGAGATGAGATTCAGCAGGTTTAATAACAAAAGGCACAGCTCAAGGCTGGATAATCACTGGCAGAGATACAGGAAGAACACAAACCGGACAGAATGTGGGGGGAGAACACAACCTGGGTTTACTATGGGACAACGAACTGAAAACTGAGTGGAACATATATACACAGACACTAATGAGAATTAATAACAAACGGTTGGGATCAATTAAGAGAGAGGAGGAGAGGGCGAGAGGGAGAGAGACACAATCAAGTGCAGCCATGAGGAATTAACAGAGGACCAATAACGATAGCAAGAATAAACAAACAGCTGTCGCAATGAGTGAACAAAAGATGATAGGCTAAGTGTGATAATGATACGAAAACTAAAGGCGAGGGCAGAATAACCATACTGACAACTGGAAAGAAACATAACTTAAAGAGTGGGTGATGTTTGCAAACATGCCCCCCCCCCCCCGATAAGATCAAGTTTGGATAACTTTTTTCCCTAAATGAAAAAGTACATTTTTGTATTTACTTGGGTTATCTTTGTCTTGTTTCATCTATTAAAATAAAATAATCTATTGATCTGTGCATTGCTTCAGCAACAATGGATAAAGAAAAAGATGTTAACCATCCGTGAAGTTGGACAGCTGTGTGGACTTGGTATTTTGATACAAGGGAAGAAGTTGTTTTTGACAAGTGGAATACAGATGAAGGCAGAAGAGAACGCATTGCCGCTGCTTTTTCTTTTTTACTTCTCCAACCTTCACCTTGATTATGTATGTCCCCCACAGAGTTGTTGCAGTATGTGCATTGGAAGCATATTCACATTTACACTTAGTTTATTGAGGTTACAGTGCATCACTGACTATCTTTGGAAGTGGTTTTGGTGCATTTGAGTGTATTTACACCTGTGCTTTCATGTGGTTAAGGGCCATCTTGTTACAATCTGATCACAAAGAAACAATAAACACACACACACACACACACTGATTTTAATCCCAGATGTAAATGGGGCCTCTGTTACAGGTAGGGTCCCTAAGATTGCTGCAACAGACCTGTAGAGGTTTTCCATTAGGGGGAAAAAAAACAATATTAAAAGTAATGGTCTTTGGAGGGAAGGATTTTAGGAAACGTTTCACCAAGTGACTGTTCTGAGATATTGGCAAGTCAACCTGCCAATTAATAGACATTCCTGCAGTGCATGTGCATTTTCACTCTGCATTCATGGTAGCTGCTGACCTGGAATTGGCATTAATCTTTAAGACGCATTTATCGAAAGCAAAAATGGCACTTCTTTTCTGACAGTGAACAGGAGAGTTCTGCTTTCAAATAATCTGTGATGCAGTGCACTCTCTTGCAGCAGCTGCCTGTGTTTAAAAACTGTGCATTTTATTGTCTGGAAGAATGGCTTGTGAAAGAGCTCTGAGGTCTGTGAGATTTGAAAACAAAGCAGTTTCTACTCTCTAAAAAATAAAGATGTCAGGAAGTTTATTAGATCAAATGTTTTGATCAGACAGTGTGGGAGCAATATCCCTCACATCTTATTTTATTATATATATATTTATATGTGAACTCTGAGAGTGCTAGATTCAGTCGTAGTAAAAATGCACACTTGATGCTGGCAATATTATTGTGAATTATTCCAGAATTATTTTTTTTTCAACTGAAAAGATTTAATAGAAATATTTTTCTCCCTCAGACAAAAACTGCTTGTTCTTCTTGCATTGCTGAGTTACCGTGAAGATAAGAAAGTTGTGTCTTCTATGGAGTACCCTCGGTGATATCCCGCGTTTGTGGGGAAACAAAGTTTGCTGACTTGACCATAAAGTTTAAACATATATCATTCATAATGGCATAAAGAATAAGCCATGCAGGGACTACTGCACTGAATTGAATCACAGAACCTCAGCGAATGGCCTTTTGAGGGCAGGAATCCACTAATCGGCCTAGAGAAGAGAATGATAAACTTAAAAAACAATAAAGCTTATCACATTGAGAAGAAAGAGACAAAGACACCTTCAAATTCAAGGGGCAAGTTGATTTTCTTTTTACAAAGAAAGAATAGACCAGCCAGTTTTATTTTAATCACAGTACAAGAAATGTATGAAAAACAAAACACCAATACAAAAGGCAGCTAGACAAAGCTATATGTAACAATAGTTAATTTGGTGAAATAGGCTATACAGTATTTAGATGGTAATGAGCTAAATATGAATCATTTCCTTCTAAAGGTAACAGTGTGAAGCCAAACAAGGAACTCATAGTCTAATGTTAGCTGCTGTCAACTTGCACTGAGACTCTATCTGATATCCTCAGCCCTAATTTCCTATCGAAATTTCTTGTGAATGAGTTTTGTTATTTTCCTTATGACCCACCAGAATCCATTTATTTGTAATAAACAGCTCCATCCCTTTCATTTTGTTTCACTAATTTCCCTCTAATGGACTGTTGATGTCTCACAGTGACTCACTGGCCAAATGTTGACATGTAAATAAAGCTTCACTTTTGCTATTGATTTTAGGTTTAAATATTGAAGGAAACCAAAATTGTGTGTCTGCCAGTGTGTGATTCCCTGACAGAGAAGTATATCATGAGAGAGAGAACGAGCTCAAAGACACTTGGCGGTGGCATCATCATCAGAGTGCAAACGTAATTAACTAATTACGCTGGCTGTCGCGTTACAAATACAGATGTAACTCACTGCCAATGTAGTTTGAAATATTCAAAGAGATGAGCAGCAACACCCAGACACTGATACCGTAGCAAACACAATCCCAAAACTAATTGGGTCAGCCACAGCTCAAAGAGGCAATTTGGAAAGCAATTACAGTTTCTAGTTTGCTCATGAGCAACTGATAGCTGCATGAAATGTGTGAATGTCACCACAACAGAAGTTTGCTCTTTTCAAACATGACTTCACAACACCTAATCAATTTTATCATCATAGGTAAAACTTTGAATGCATAGATATTTCTGGCCCCAGCACTTGATTGAAGTGTATTATGTAGGAACGCATCCAATCCCATGATCCAGTCCCATCATCACCAAAGGAAGGCTCCTTTAGTTTCATATGATCAAACAGAGGATTTATGCCTCTGAAGTTTCTCTTGCTTAAACAAGCCCGAAACAGAAGGAAACTGACTGATGTGTTGAATTTGAATGAAATGACTTACTGTACATATTTGCTCTGTTATATACTGTTACATGTAGCAGGCGGCTTTTATATGTATATTTATGTTACATAGAATAGTTGCTAACATGTTTATTTATATATTTAGTCATGCTTATGTAACCCACCACACCTTATAGTTGTGTTGCCAGTAGATCTATATCTAGGTTCTATGAGGAGATTTGGCATATAATGAAATAGCATAGCAAGTTAAAATGTTACCCGGTTCTCCCTCTAATGACTCACTCCAAACATGTAAACTTATTTATTAATTTCATTGACAGTTCTGATACAAATTAACAATGCTGGGCCCAGACAAAAAATAAAACAAGTTAAAAATCAACCAATAGAGCTCATAAATAAACCAATGAACAGGTCTCAAAATAGCATGAATTGACAACAATAAAAATCAGTCTCTAACTCCTACCACCACCCATGGCAAGAAAATTGTGCTTCTAGGCTGAGAAGATGAAGACGGGAAAGGGATGATGATGTTGATGATGATGATGATGATGATGATGATGATGATGATGATGATGGGGAATCCACCAGGGCGAGGTGGTGGAGAGATGAGGATGAAGAGATGATGGGGTGAATCCTGGAGGCAGTGTGGAGTGGTGACTTCTATAATATGTCCCTCTGGAATATCTTAGCCAAAAAAAAAAAAAAAACAGTCTGCACAAATGTGCAGAGCACTGCTTAGTTGTCCATATTCAGTTATCTTTATCTACTGTACTGCATCATAAAATATCATACTCCATTTGTGTTACATCTGACATATTTACAAAATATCACAGTCACAGTAAGAATCACAGTTTAACAATAGAAATTGTTTAACATATTTATCTCATTTCATATATTCAGTTAGTGAACAGCAACTTAGCTCAGCATTTGTTCACATGCATAGAAAGGAGAAGGTAAAACCCTTCCTGTGTGTCATGTGGTGTTTGTCCAAAAAGTCTGACATGCATTCTATTATGTAGTCAAAAAGCATTTCAGCAGTTCCAGTCATGGCCTCTTCAGGAATAGAATACATTTGGTTCTTGGGTTCCACTTTAAAGCTCCCCTCACTGTCTTCACCCACTTTCACCAGCATCACACGAGGATCATTGAGGCTTGGTACATTGCCTACTGTTTTAGGGTCAAGTCTTGCAGTGGTGCTATCGGAAGCATACTCTATTAAGACTCTACCAGACGGAAAACCTGGCTCATTTGGCAATTTAACAGAATGCCCCAAGGCCCCTAGCACCTTTCAATGTTTAATGAAAAGTGTGTTGGGGATTTACATCTTAATGAAGTGATCTCGAAGGAAGTGATCACTGCCCTATGTCAGTGTCACAGTACCCATTCCAGTTTGAATGTATCAGAGTATCCTGTGCTAGCGGAGTCTATGGCACTTGAACCCTCTGCTATACCTGAGAGTTTTGTTACCCCCGGTCAAGACACCATACCTGGCATGAAAAGAGATGACTGATATCAACTTCAAAGGGAAGATTCATCTTTAAAGAAGGTCATTCATTATCTTGAAACAGCATACATATAAACCCCATTACACAAAACTAAGAAATTAGCTGATTGAAGTTAAACTACTTGTTAGGGAATGGAATAAAATGGGATTCAAGGAGGGAGTGCTGTACAAGAAGTCTATCCACAATAGCTGTGAAGTCTTTCAGCTTGTCCTTCTGACAAAGTTTCGTGAATTTGCCTTAACCCCTTGCACTCTGGTCAATTTCCCTAAAAACGCCAAAAAATAACGTACCCAAAGTAAATCAAAAGCAGTTCTTCAACCCTTTGCAGCATCTTCATGGGGTTGGTCTCATTTAAAAGAAAACACTTTGAATTTTTTGGCAAAACAGTCATAATCTCTCTAAGTGCTCCTGCCACTGAGTAACAGTCATCTAAACATACTGAACTTGAAGAAAATAAATTTGGCCTGGGTGTTTTTTTGGATACAAATGCTTGCAAATAACACACAGCTTCAGATACTGGCTGGAAAATTCAATAGAAATGTAGAACCAAGTGTTATCCAGCTGAGGTCAAAATTTTGTAACAATACCACCAAAAATGAATATATTACACAGCTTTTTTCTTAGGTTGTTCCCAGGCGTTTTTGAACTGTGCCAAATTGTGCCAAATGGCACAGTTTGGGAAAACATCTGTAACTTTTGAATGATTCAATATAGAAGCTTCATCTTGGGCTCTAATGAAAGGTGAAGGGCTGTGTGTGTGTGGGGGGGGGGTTGTTTAAATGAATGAATGAACAAACAAGCCCCCACACACAAAGAAGCATGCCACGTAAAAAATGTGTGGCTTTTTTTACAAGAAAAAATAACCTACAGTGCACTAAAAATTATACTAAAATATTTGTAATGTAGAAGATAACAACTCCCCCCCCCCGCTACAGAGGACGGACATCGCCCATTGCTACATGACGGAAAACGGTGACGGTGCGCCGCGGTCTACTACGCACAGTTGGACTAAAATATCTACAATATATCTGCAATCCGCTACAGAAGAGTAGCGGGGGGGGGGGGCGGCGTTCGCAACATGACATGTTGACATGGCATGTTGACACGTCATGTTGCGATAACGCACAGTTGTAATTTACCGATAGGTCAAAAGTCATTTGGATTACAATTTTCAGGGATAAAGAATAATTTAGCTTATAACACTTACCTGTCCACAACAGCAGTGTAGCTGGCGAACTTCTCTTCCTCATTGTCAGACGAACATGATGCTGGTCCGCTTGTTACGGACCCGTGGTTCTGGTCACGCGACCCGGTCAAACCATAATTCCATTATTGCGGTTTTGCGCTTCCATGATTGCGGTTTTGGCTAACGATTTTTCAAAACAAATAAGAACAGTAGTAAGAAAAAAAGACTGGCGACTGCCTGTGTGTCACCCAGCCTTACACAAAACAGCTTTCGAACTTCTGTGCTTCAATTGGCTGGCTGTATTCGCAGCCGTTGGTAGGCGGGTCCTTCTTGCTAGGTTTTCAGTCATTGGTTCTTCAAGGTTTCAGAAACCCAATTCAAGGCTCTTATTAGTTGAATGAGAGGTCAATCACATCTAAACCAATCAAAGCACTCCTTTGGCTTTCTGTTCGCGGCTGTGTCTGTAGTGGAAGAACGGAAATGCAGCTTTTTTTTTCTTCAGTGCGCCATAGGATGCACAGTGTGCGTACTAGGGCGCCCTTGTGCGCTCTAGGACGCAGAGACGTGTCCGCCCGCGGTACACCAGAGTGCAAGAGGTTAAAGGGTATACACGATGAAGTTGGCCATTTAGGAGCTGAACGAGTGCTTGCTTGGGTCAGGTTCTATTGGCCAGGAATCGCTAAGGCAATTGAAAACAAATGCAAAACTTGTGAAAGATGTTTCAGGAGGAAAACCATTCCACAGAAAGCAGCTACCATGCAAAAGATTCTCAAAACTTATCCATTGGCACCGGCGGTTCCGGCGCCACACGAGTTGGCTGCCTTTTGCAACAGCGGCTCAATTCTGAGTCTTTTTATCTTCCTTCTTCTTTCTGATCCGGTGATAACTTTCTGATCCGGCACACCTTTCACTCTATATATATCACGGACACACAGATTGCCCCAAAGGTCTCCCGAGTCGGCGGACGGAGCCTCTGTTTACAGCAGGAGACGATACGGCAGGGAAGAGCTAGCTAGCACTCAACCGCCACCCGGTGCTAACGGAGAAACTCGACATACCGGGGAACTGAAGCGAAAACGACGCGGGTGCCTGGCTGGAGTTTAGGCCACGTGCAAGAAATATAAGACAGAATAATAAAGAGCGATGGCAAGAACCAAGCAGACCGCCCGTAAATCTACTGGAGGAAAAGCCCCCCAGGAAGCAGCTGGCCACCAAGGCTGCTCGAAAAAGCGATCTGGCCACCGGCGGAGTGAAGAAGCCTCACCGTTACAGGCCCGGTACCGTGGCTCTGAGAGAGATCCGTCGCTACCAGAAATCCACAGAGCTGCTCATCCGTAAGGTGCCCTTCCAGCGCCTGGTGAGGGAGATCGCTCAGGACTTCAAGACCGACCTGCGCTTCCAGAGCTCCGCCGTCATGGCTCTGCAGGAGGCCAGCGAGGCCTACCTGGTGGGTCTCTTCGAGGACACCAATCTGTGCGCCATCCACGCCAAGAGGGTCACCATCATGCCCAAAGACATCCAGCTGGCCCACCGCATTCGCGGAAAGAGAGCTTAGACTTTCTGCTGCACATCCACCAACCACAATGCTCCGCACAGTGTATATATATATATACGTATATATATATATATATATATATATATATATATATATATATATATATATATGTATACTAGCTGCTCTTGTTTTTTCTTGCCTTCTGATTGTTGCTCTGAGTGTTGCTATCCCTGTGCTGTTGCAATCCTGGAATTTCCCCATTGTGGGACTAATAAAGGCTTATCTTATCTTATCTTGTCTTATTAGAGCTGGTATGTATGGATTATCTGTCACTTGAGCCTGACAGCCGTAACATCAGAAACATCTTAGTCATTACTGACCATTTTACCAAGTTTGCAGTGGCAATACCAACCAAAGACCAAAAAGCAAGAACTACAGCAAAGGCAGTATTTGAACACTTTATAGCTCCCTATGAGTTTCCTAGCTGCCTCCACAGTGATCAGGGAAGGGATTTTGAATCCAAAACCATAGGAGTTATGCTCGTTGATAGGAGTAGAGAAAGTGCACACAACACCTTATCATCCTCAACGGAATCATGTAGAGCGATTAAGGCTGCATTCAGACCAGCATAGTCCAGGGGTCTCAGTTTGACTGGGCTGGGAATGTCAACAATTTTCACACCTGCGTTTGGTTTGGTTTGCATTCACACTGCAGTGGACCAAACTGCCTGGACAACGTCATGCAATTACAACAACTGCCCATTTGGGGCATTGCAGCTAAAAACACCACTGACCAGGAAGAAAAAAATCTCAGCAAAGAAGAAAAATCAGGGTCATTGATTGGCCAGGACTGAAAACGGAACTCTGTTCCCTTCAGCCGGGCTGTTTGTCCACCACAAACGAGACTTTTTTTTTTTTTTTTTACTTTTCTCCTCAGCTTTCACCGGTAAAAGGATTTCTCGGATTTGCACGGTTGTCTTTATTGTTATTTTCTACCCAAAATGTACTACAGTAAATGTCACTTCCTCTTCTCAGACTACGTGTTGCTATGGTTACACAAATGCCGAGGGGCACTTCCGCCCTTTGGTCTGCTGGATTCTCCATTTGGACTCACACTGTAAACGGAGTGCACCAGACTTTGTTTGTAAGAGAACTGAGACCCCCGTTTTCAGGGGGACCAGACTTTGCTTGTTTGATCTGCACCAGAGTTCCAATGCGCATTCAGATGGCACCAAACAAACCGAACTATCCACGGAAGCCACTGTTTGGTCCTTTGGTCCAGATCGAATAGTGGCTGTCTGAATGCGCCCTTAATCGCACACTTCTGAGTATGTTGAGGACCCTAGAGGAAAAGGATAAACATCATTGGAGAAACTATGTAAAGCCACTTGTTCATGCGTGTAACTGTACAAGAAAGGACACTGCCAGCTTTTCACCCTTTGAATTGATGTTTGGGAGACAGCCAGCATTGCCTGTAGATCTCATTTTAGGAACCCATCCCTCCATGGGATCCCACAGTACTCATTCAGAGCATGTTCAGAACCTGCACCAATGACTCTAAGAAAGCAAATAGCATCCCTGATACAAAAGGAAGCTGACTCAAGCAGAAGACCTTTGGGAGACAAAGGCAATATTGACTGTTTTGTTGCCAGTCCAGTGAACCCCCAAGAAGCTCCCCATTCTTCTACTTACCCCAAGCCCTGGTTCTGCATTAAATGTGGCCAGGATGGTCACATTGCAGTTAAATGTAATAATGCAGCAAATCCTTCTCTTGCTCAGAAAAAGAATTCTGAACTGAGCATCAGACGTGAAAAGTACCAGATGGACAGAGAAGCTCAACGGCAGGATTTAAACTATTAGTGTCATAAATTGCCCCTCAGGGCAGGAACAGAGACCCAAGAGCTGGACTGTAGTTTGTGATATTTATTGAAAAAACACAAAAGTCCAAACAGTGCACAAACACAAAAATCCAAACCATGAAATAAGCAAACTTACGAACTGAGATGACAAAAGAGTAGACAGAATGCACAAAGGAATAAACGTCAGAACGGTGATAGGGTTCTGATGCGAGTGAAACTCTTTGAGACTCCAGCAGTGAGGGAGAGAAATAATCATCCTTAAATAGAGCCAGAAACAAATGATCACAAATGATAGCAAGTGTGGGTCACAGGAGCGGGCAGGTTGACCTAATTACTAGACAGCTCACAGCTGAGACAACTAGTGAACTGAAACAGAATAAGCAAACAATGCGAGATGATGACAGGGTGAGAGTGTCTGGAATAGGAGGTAGAGAACTCGTGTCACAGAGAAACAAAATATAAACACTAAGCTACAGAAACTGACATAATAATAATAATAATAATAATAATAATAATAATAATAATAATAATAATAATAATAATAATAATAATAACTAACAGAACAGAACAACTGACAACTAAACACATCTTAACCAACACACAGGAAAATAAGACAGCACTGGAAAAATACAGGAAATACTCAAACACCAAAGAAAAAGACCCCCCCCCCCCCCCCCCAACAGGAGAAACACAATGACCCATCCTGGGAGGGTGGTTGGTGAACCAGGCTAGGAGGGACCAAAAAACAAAACCCTGCTCAGGACCCACACCCAAGCAAACCCCAGCCACTTAGGCCCCCTGAACCGGAGAGCTGGACAGTTCAGGTGGCTGGCTAAAGTCCCAGACCTGACAGATGGCATGGTGGAACGAGTCGGGTGGCCTACCGGAGAACGTGGGCCACCCAACCCAGCGGCACAGTCTGTCAGGTGGTCTGCCAGAGTTCTTTAGCCACCTAAACAGAAAGGGTGGCCCAGGAGGTGGTCTGCCCCACGGGGAAGACCAGTGATGAAGAGGACGGAGAAGTGGGGGAAACCAAGACGACGTCAGGTGGAGGAGAGGGAACCACGACGGCCTCAGGCAAAGGAGGGGGACCACAATGGCATCAGGCAGAGAAGAGGGGGTCACAAAGGCATCAGGCAGAGAGGAAAGGAAAACCCCGACACCTTCGGACTGCCCTGCAGCACCCTCAGTGGTCCCAGACTGGGACAACGCAGCACCCACGGTGGCTCCAGACTAGAGCACAGCAGCACCCGTGGTGTCTCCAGACTGGAGCAAGCCTGCACTAGCGGAGGCTCCAGACTGGAGTGAGGTTGCACCCATGGCGGACCCGGACTGGGCCAGAGCTGCACCCACAGTGGACCCGGACGGAGCAAGAGCTGCATCCACGGTGGCCCCCGGGCTGGAGCATAACGCCCATGGTGGAGCGAAGCTGGAGTACAGCACCCACGTTGGTTTAAGGCTGGGGCACAGCACCCACGATGGTCCCCGACTGGGACATAACACCCACGGAGACCTGGACTGAGGAGGAACTGCACCCTCAGAGGATCCACGTTTGGATAGAGCACCTGTGAAGACCTCAGCTAATGGGGAAGCAGCACCCTCGGAGGCCCTGGACTTGGACGGAGCACATGTGAAGATCTCAGCTGATGGGGAAGCAGCACCCTCGGACGTCCTGGGCTGGGATGGAGCACCCGCAAAGACCTCAACCAGACAGGGAGCTGTACCCACAGTGGTCCCGGGCTGGGACGGAGCACGAGTGAAGACCTCAGCTGATAGGGAAGCAGCACCCTCAGAGGCCCCGGGCTGGGTTGAAGCACCCACAAAGATCTCCACTGGAGGGGGAGCAGCACCCACGGAGGTCTTGGGCTGAGACGGACCACCCACAATGACCTTGGCATGAGGACCTGGACCCACGCAGATCTCAGGCGGTGAGACTGAACCTACGGAGACCTCTGGCGAAATTGGACAAACTTCAGTGACACTGGGGAAAGGCTCAGACAAAAAGGATAGAGACACAGGGTCAGGGTCACCGGCAGCAGTGGAGCCCGGTGAGGTGAGCTCAGGTGCAGCTGATGGCTGCACTTGGCCCTCCCCACGAAGAGCCAGGCAAGATCTCTCCAAAACAGAAACAGTGAAAGCAAAGAGGAGTACTTGCCTGAGCTCAAGCTCCACCACTGTCCAGGACTCCGTCGATCCAGGCAGCGACATCTTGTGCCCTACAGCAGGCATGGAGGTGGATGCAGTCCCGGGACCCCCCAGCGAGTGGCCCACACAGGTGGCTCACCCGGCGTGGCCACAGGAGGTCTGTTCTCTGCTGGCACTGGATCCTGTACTGCTGAGGCCAGGGGATGTTTCATCATCGGCACAGGCTTCAGCTCGGTCACAGCACTCTCCCTCCATCCAGACCGTGGCTGCAGGGCTGGAACTAGGTCCTCCAGGGCCGCAGGCTCCTCCATCGTCCGTCGACTCGATTCTGGGACTGGCGGACACTCAGAGGCAATAGGAGGAAACACGGAGAGAGCACGTGAAAAGTCTTTAGCTGCAGCAGGCAGTGAGAGCTCAGAGGACTGCACAGGCTGAGCCTCACCACCGGGGATCAGGCAAGATTTTTTATGTGTTGGTGAATGAGAATGGAAGAACACTTGCCCGGGTTCCCGGTGCACAATGGTTTCTGCTGCAGCTGGTGTTGAATCCGCCCTCTCCGTGGCTACAGTTGTCATGGGCCCCTCAGAGGAGTGTAGAGGAGCCACCCCTGCAAACGCGGTGACGGGCAGAGCCGGGAAGGAGGCGACCAGTCCTTCAGCAGCGGGATGAATCGCCGAGGAGGAGGGAGGGGCAGCAGCAGTGGAGGAGGAGGCTGACGGGACAGCCGGAGAATAAAAACTGGGGAAAGGAACTGCTGCGGGAGTTTTCGGCCTCGGCAAAGGAGGGGCTGCTTACAAGGCGGTGGAGTCATTCATCCGGCGGGATTTCTCTGAGCAGCGGCGGAAAATGGGAGGCAGCTGACCCAGGCGGTTCTCTCCTGTGGTGTCCAGTCCTGCCGCGATCGGAGGAAGGGCAGAGGCTGACCCGGGGAAGCAGTGTTTCGGGGCAGATGAAGCAGAAGGAGGAGCAGGCGAACTGAGGAAAGTGGATGATGTCTGCCACGGAGAGCGCTTCCGCATCTGCTTCGGTCCTGTTTGACACAGCCTCATCGTTAGCCTGGGAAAAGACTGCTGGAGTAAGGAGACCGTGGACAGCAGCTCCATGTACTGGGGGTACTTCCTCAATCCAGGGTGTGCCTACACAATCCCAACCACTGCATATGTACTCTACCAGATTGCCTTGGGGCTATGGGAGGCGAGGGATTCGTCCATGAAGCCCTGGATGAAGTCAGTGGCCCACTCCTCTTCCACGCTCGGGGACCCAACTGCCGATCTCCCTTTAATGGCATGAAGGCCGGCATGCTGGGGACATGATGAGAGCTCTGAAACAACAGGTGAGTGAAAAAAACCCCAAACAAAAACACACAAACTACAGCAGCTGGGTCTCCTTCTGGCTGGAGTCTACTGTCATGAATTGCCCCTCGGGGCAGGAACAGAGACCCAAGCGCTGGCTGTAGTTTGTGATATTTATTGAAAAAACACAAAAGTCCAAACAGTGCACAAACACAAAAATCCAAATGGTGCACAAAGCAAACTTACGAACTGAGATGACAAAGAAGTAGACAGGATGCACAAAGGAATAAACGCCAGAACGGGGATAGGGTTCTGACACGAGTGAAACTCTTTGAGACTCCAGCAATGAGGGAGAGCAATAATCATCCTTTAATAGAGCCAGAAACAAATGATCACAAATGATAGCAAGTGTGGGTCACATGAGCGGGCAGTTGAACTAATTACTAGACAGTTCCCAGCTGAGACAACTAGTGAACTGAAACAGAATAAGCAAACAATGCAAGATGATGACAGGGTGGGAGTGTCTGGAACAAGAGGTAGAGAACTTGTCTCACAGAGAAACAAAATATAAACACTAAGCTACAGAAACTGACATAATAATAATATAATGACATAAATAACAGAACAGAACAACTGACAACTAAACACATCTTAACCAACACACAGGAAAATAAGACAGCACTGGAAAAATACAGGAAATACTCAGACGTAATTTAAGAGCCTCATGACAATTAGCAACTCCTATTGTGGGATAACTTGGAGCTGATGATGTAAGATTGACCAGTCCCAAAGTGCTGAATCATCATTTGGATGAGAAATATGTAATTGTCTGATCTTTGCAGAAACTTGGATTTTCCATGCTCCATAGCACTCTGGTATAATCTCTGCAGGACATTAGTACCAATTAATAGAGGTATTTTCCTATTGAAGTGACATTCAGGAACAACCAAGACCAGGGCTGTCATCTCTTCTTTTGTACCAGTGATAGGACAGGGAATGGTCAAATCTATTTCCACAAAACTTAGGTAAGGTACATTTTACCCTCCTGTACCCTCAATTTCAAGTTGGCAATGAATGGGTTGTATGGGCAGAGATGCCAGATGTGTGGCATGAAAAGTGTTAAAGATGGTTGTGACCTGTGATCTTGTACTGTATCTAAGATGGACTCACACATTATACCTTCAATTAAAACCGTAGCTGCACAGCATGGACGAATTACCCAGAATTTCAGTACTGTGATCACTGTCCAAGTTTGAGGTCTCAGTTACACATTTCTCATGCAAATGATGATTCAGACCAGTCTGGAGGTCTGTTGAGAACTGTTGGTCTCTGTAATGGCTCTGCTGGAGAACTAATGGCTAATTTAGTGGAAAAAGACCACTTTGGCTTCAAAAAGATCTTTTTTTCATCTGCCGCAGGAGCACTGTAGACACCGTGTAACAACAAGTTTGTATCTAAGGTCTGGGCTCTAGCGGTCACGTCAGCGTCACTGAACTTCACTCTCCAAAGTATGCCACTAGGGGATGCTAATGGGCCACAATCAATTATATATTCCCTGTAATAATTATAAGCACCTGTTAGAGCTTTTAATATGCAATAAATGGTTCAGTCAAGCTGCTCATTTTCACTGGGCTACAGTTATACAGTTTGCTTCTTGTGTCATCATTATTGAGGTAGTAAGTTAACCCCCCTTTACACAGGGGTAAAGATTGCTGAGAGATGAAAAATAGCCAAATCTCTTAATGATCTTTGAATTAACACCCAACAATCACCATGATCTCTCAATGATCTTCCAGTGATCGCCACAGCCTCACAATTTTGACTCAGTTCAAAACAATCTCTCAACAGTCGCTAAAGGGAAGCAATCTCTCAAAGATCTCTGAAGGAGTGCTCAAAGATCTCATCAATCTGGCAATGACCTCTCAGCATTCGTTCAGTGAGAGCCAAATGTTTCCAACCCAAAGGCAGAGATGGCTGAGAGATCAGTGAGTGATCACTGAGTGTTTGATGAAAGAAAAATAGAATCCACTGAAAGATCATTGGGAGACTGACGAGATTGTTGAGCTTTCCTCCAGTGCTCCTTGAAAGGTCGCTTCCCTTTGGTGATTGTTGAGAGATTGTTTTGTACAGAATCAAAACTTTATGGAGACCATTGGTAATTGTGGAGATCACTTGAAGATCATCGTGAGATCTTGGCAATCACTGAGAGATTATTGAAAGATTGTTGGGAGATCTGGCCATTTTTTCATCTTTCACTGATCTCTCAATGATCTCCATCCCAGGGTAAAGGGGGTAGAAGAGCAATGGAAACCTCTCATGTATATACTGTATTCCTCTTTGGTCACCCAAGAAGCTCAATGATCTCTCAGTAATCTTTCCTGGTCTCTCAGTGATCTCTCAAGGACCTTTCAAAATTGATCTCCCAAACATTTACACAGAAATGGCTATATCAAGGCTTTAGGAGATTGTTGAGAGATTGGGCAAATTTTTGATCTCTCAATGGTCATCCAATGACCTCTGTCTGTGTAAAGGGGCCCTTAGGTGAAAAGCCCACCAAGGGCGATCCAAAAGATCTCTATGAAAAAAGTTAAAACAAGGATTCAGAGTAGCCAGAGGAGTCACGTGGGGCCACCATCCAGTGGGCTTACCACCTGCAGGGGGGATCATGGGGATCGTAGTGCTATGTGAACCATGCAGCAGTCTGGCTATGCTTAGCAGAAAATGGATGGAAATAAAAATCTAATCTAATGAGCATTACATGGAAACATTCCCTTGGTATCTGAACATTTTGGTGTGGAGTTTGTACAAATGGGTTTCTTCTTTATGTTCCACTTTGTCCTACCTGTTATGTCTGGTATTACCGGCTGTACAGAAGGGGCGAGGTGACTCGGAACACAGCTTTATTTAGCTCACTGATAAAATAAATATCAATCTCTAGGAATTTGACTAGTAAATTGTGATGACCGTTATTTTGAATATTGAATATTATTGAATTGGAGCTAATCCGCTGGGCAGTCAGAAATCATTATCAGCTATCTGATCTTCTTGGTAACCCTTAAACCAGGGTCTTGGTGCGGCATGTGACAGCTGTTAATTACGCTCTTCACAGTAGTAAATTATTACTAACTTTAAGTTGCATATTTTCGTTCAGCTGGTAAACTGTTGAAGCTGATATGTGAGGTTAACCCTGTCAGTGCGCAGTACACCGTTATACTGTAACCGTTAATTAAGGTTCACCGTCTTACAGGCAGAAAATGGTGTACTTTAGTTAATAGTTTTATTATAGCTATATTATTTGGTGTTTGTTATTGTTGTTTATGCATCAGACAGTGATACTGAAAATGTATATATGTGTGTAATTTATTTCTGTGTACTAAAAGTGCCTTTTGTATTATATTCACTCTAAATGAGCTTGGAAAAGAAGACCGTTTGTGTCGAGCATTTATTTATTTATCTATCCCCATTTTCAGGTCAAAATACACCAAACTTGGGGGTGTAACATGTGCACCTTCCTCCACTCTTGTAAGTCATTCTATGTTCCTCTCTCTTCTTAAAGTATGTGTTCACCACAACCATTTCAATCCTTTTAGCAAAACCCACAACCATCTGTCCTTCCACATTTCTCACCTTAAGACCATACCTACCCAGGACTTCCTCATCACCTCTGTTCCCTTCACCAACATGCTCATTAAAGTCTGTCCCAATCACCACTCTCTCCCCCCTGGGAACACACTACCACTTCATCCAGCTTACTCCAGAATTTCTCTTTCTCTTCTACCTGACATCCAACTTGTGGGACATACACACCGACAACATTCAGCATCACACCTTTGACTTCTAGCTTCAAACTCATGATTCAGGCTTACTCCCTCTTTACCTCCTGAACACTCTTCACATACTCTTCCTTCAAGATTACTCCTACTCCATTTCTCTTCCTATCTACACCATGGTAGAACAGTCTTCCTCCAGTGCTCCTAACCTTGCTTCCCTTCCATCTGGTTTCTTGAACACACAGTATATCTACCATTCTTCTCTCCATCATATCAGCCAACTCTCTGCCTTTATCAGTCATAGTCCCTACATTTAATGCCCCTACTCTCACCTCCACACTTCTACCTTTTCTTTTTTCTCTCTCTCCCTCCTCAAACACCTTCCTCCTCTACTCCTTCTCGATCTTCGACCAACATTAGCCCAATTTCCACTGGCACCCTGTCAGTTAACAGCACCGGTGGTGGTCGTTATTAACCCAGACCTCGATCAATCCGGTATGAAAGTCTCATTCTTCATGATCCACATGTTTGATTTGGCAAAGGTTTTACGTCAGATGCCCTTCCTGATACAACCCTCCCCATTTACCCAGGCTTGGGACCGGCACTAGGAGTACACTGGCTTGTGCACCCCCTGTGGCTGGGTTAATAAATTATTTATATAATCAGATTTTATAATGTACAATTGGCAGATCATAAAACATGCAAACTTTCAATTGAAATTAAATTCAAGGTTATGCTATTGGGTTCATATATTTGTAAATCTGACTTTCAAAGAGTCGTGCCTCACCACCCACAAACCTCACCACACGTCACTGGCTTGTTATTTTCTATCATTATATCCCCTTGGTTCAGTTCCTTTCCATAGAGAGAAAAATTCTAGCAGATCAACATGTGTCACTTCACATCACATGAAAACATCCTTGCCACTTATTGGTCAGATGTTGTTTTTTTTGTTTTTTTTTTAACCAAAACAACAAGAAACATCAATACAGGAATTTGTTTCACTGAAATCTGTGACTCATGAGAATATGTGACTGAATACAGTGATGTTCCACAGTGTCTGCATGTACGCTACCAGTCAAAAGTTTGGACACATCTACTCATTCAAAATTAATGTGTCCAAACTTTTGACTGGTAGTGTATGTGATTGAAAAAGGAAGAAAGGCTGTATTTAGATTATGTTACAGAATGACAGCATTCCCAAAAATGGTTATTTAGATGTCTGAACTAACTATTATGCAGGTGAAGTGATAAGGTGCCAGATACTGCTGACTCACAAATTTCAGATTTATTCTGTGCATTTTGTACATTAATGTACTCCTGACAAAGCTTTTTAGCCTTGATGCAGCATTGTGCAGCAGGTCTCCGAATCCCCCTTTCCTAGAGTCATTTACTAAGGTGCATTTCCATATTTCTGTGAGTTGAGGATAGTTGAGCATTTATATAATCGTTCAACAACTCCAAATTTTCTCACAGCTCCACAAAAGTCCGCATCCTGCAGCATTTTTTGGGGTGCTCAAACGAAAACCTCGGTCACAGCTGCACGTGCGAATTTAGATATCAGCTGTGATTTTCTGGGGCCGTGGAGGATGTGGACGTCATCTTGACACGGTCTTAAGTGTGTCTTGCACCTCGTGGGGTCCACATGATATTACCTTGCAATCAGGGATTGTATGACAGCCGTGGAATTTGTACTCACTTCTTGAGATAGTGTTACTACCTGCATACTACCTACATATTTATACTTAGCCACACTTCGGTCACACATGAAATGTTTGTACAGACCATGTGGACGGCGTATGACAGCGTTTCTGGTATATGTACGTGCCAGACTGAGGTTGCGTTAACTGAGAATTCTCCATCATTGATCGGTAATTGTTTGCAATCAAGGAATATTTCCAGAGCCGTCCATCATTTTGACAGGTTGCATTGCTGTTTTTAAGGACAGTGCAAGTTGATGAACATTGATTTCAATCAATGTAAACTTGCCAGACTGTAGTCAGTGGCTAATTTCCATCTGTCGGACGTGGATTACAGTTTTTCCTTCCCCCATTCTATTATGCTGAACACCAAGCTAGAGGGTGGGAAGTACCATTTTTATATGGTCTTTGGTTTGACCCGACTGGGGATTGAACCCATGACCTCCCGGCTGAGGAGCAGGTGCTCTACCACAAATCCACCACTCCACATCATTGCACTGATGCAGTTTAGCTGTAATTCCCAGCCCATCTGTGCCACTGAGAGGAAGATTTGAATTCAGACCCATAGACAACATAAATGTCGACTGAGATCAGGTTGTGTTAATTTTTTTAAATTTAATATTTTTATTTTAACTTTATCTTGTGATATTGTGTTGTTCATCTGTGTAATCAGAAACAAGTGTTTAATCTGCATTCTTGTTCTGAAAGTTAACAATTAAAAATCAAAATGTAAATGAAAACTGAAATTTAATGCATTGTAATTGATTAGCTAACTAGTCAAACAGACAATCTAATCTTGTGCATTTTAACAAACTTGTCTGAGAAGCTGCAGGTAAATGGATAATTCAGTATTTTCTCACAAATTCTGGCCAAATCAATGTAGGGAGATGAGGAAAAATAACAGACACAAACATATGATGCCTGCCTCTGTGGCAAATAAATAGTTTAAAGTGGCACTCGGCTAAAAATCAAGTTTTTTTTTTTTCTTGTTAACATGTTTGTAACATTTTTTTTATGACTTACAAGACATACTGTATAGAGAGCGAAATTACTCAAATGTCTCATATCATTGTTTTTTGCTGAGAAGTTTCACTTAAAGCTGGGTTCACACTATAGTGTTTGGACCGACTTTTACAGATGTTTTGAAAAATCACAGAAATTAGTCCAATCATTGGTGAAATTATGTTCGTGAAAAGATTTTCAAATTCAAGATTTTTATTTGTCAGTACTACTATACGTACTGTATAGGACATACAGGAGAACTGAAATGGTGTTTCTCTCTCTCTTCAGTGGGGTGCGCAATATAAAAAAAAAACAAAAGTTTTTTTTTTTTTTTTTTTTAATCCAGTGCACACCAACTTTTACGAACTTTTACAAACTTTTGCTAGCATTTGCCAGCATTGCATTCAGCATTGGCAAACTTTTGCCAACTTAGGCTAGCGTATGTGTAGCTGTTGTCAACTTAGATTAACTTAAGCAAATGAATACTTAGCACAGGTCAGCTGACATCAGCGTCAGGCGACGTTCATATAAAGATCAGCGTGTGTAGAGGCTTCCTGCCATTCTGGACCTGCTTTTTGGGTGGATTAACACTATTGGACCAACTTTTACTGATGTTTTGGCAAACATCTGGCTCTGCTGGCAAAAGTTAATGATAGCTGGTGTTTGTAGGCAAATGCTGGCAAAAGTTGTGTTCCTTGAAAATTTTCGTTATGCTGAAAATTTGCTGACATTTGGAAATGCACATTGCTGAAAGTTGTGCTCAGTTTGTAAAAGCCCCTGAGTGCTGGGCTAAGTTATGCAGAGTTCGCCTAAAGTCAGCCTAAGTTAAGCTCCTTTGGCAAACGTCGACTGCAATACCAGCGGAAGCAGATGTTTTTTTGATGGAAACTCACTTCAGACATGCACGGACGAAAGAGAAATAGAGAGATGGGGGAATTTAAAAAAAGAAAAATATATATAATCTCCCAAAAATGTGACAGCTCAAAAGAAAGCAAATCTCCTCATTGAGAAATTTACTGTTCTTAATTTTCTGCTCCATGCATAATCATTCTCCAGGAATTATTGTTTCGGCATCCATTGTGAGGAACCAAACAGCGCTGATGTGGTGTCAAAAAGTAAATGACATTTAATGGGATTTTATGTTAATTTAATGGAGAGAGTTGTAACAGTTAACATATAGTAACAGTTAACATATAGTCACCCGTCATTTTATTTTTATGATGATACACCAATTTATTTTTTTTTATTCCATCCACATTCACATTTTAATTGAAATACAACCAAGGATACAACCAAGGAAGTGACGGGGGGCTGAATATGAGTCTAGGTGTGAGTGAGGGGGTGATGAATGGAGGTGGTGATGGTGGGTCGGTTTTGTGCAACGCTTTGCATGCCGGGTGGCATCTTGGGGTGCCTGCGGTGGTCTGCTGATTGTTCGCTCAGATGGGCGTCGGGGGTGGGGGTCTCCTTCTGTGGCCTGCGCCGATGGTCTCCCGGGTCACTGCCGGGCACTGGTGCGTGTTCAGGCTCACTGCATCTGCTTCGCAGCCGCCTTATGAAACAAAGGTGAATGAGGAGTGAATTTGAATGGGTACAGGAGTGAGAGAGAATGGGCTGGTCTGGGTGAGTGAGAGGGGTGTGTGTAACCCAGTGTTAAAATTGCGAATAAAAATATGAATATTGATACCGCTTTTGAAGAGAAAACCACCCATTTCACAATGGGAGTAAATAATTTAAAGATAAATATATATTCATAAAACAGTAGGGAACATTTTCTGGGGAGTTTTGATAAATTTCCAAATGTTTTTGTTTGGTATTTTGAGCGACCAATGGCTGCGTCTTTTGTTAGGCAGCAACAGCCAATGGGGTCACGCCAGCCAATGGGGTCACGCGCTTTCTCGCTCGGTCTTGGTGTAATCCGCAGAATGCTGTCAGTCGCAGCAGACATCGACCGAGAGAACGCGTTCCCTTACGGAGACGGTGAGCTAGCGTGCTGATAGCAGTCTTTGTCTCGAATAAAACTTGAGATTGGTAAGCCTGAACAAACACCTGCAATGAGACATTGCTGTATTAGCAAATTCTAATGCCCCGTTTGTTAAATTTTAAGATTGGGATTCAAAGGCTGTTAACGCCGTTGAGCGCGGGAACCCCATGACGCATGTGTCGCTTAGCTTGGTAAGTGCCATTTAGTGTGTATGGGAAATGCTAATGGCTAGCTTGAAATGCTAACCGCCGATTCTAAATTTGGCTAGTTTTTTTCATCAGAAAAAGCTATTTTTCAAAGCTGTAACGGTTAGCAAAGGTCCCAATTCCCTGGCCCTTGATTGTTATTTAATGGTGGATGTTGAGCCTGTGGTTTGTGTGTGTTTTGAAGTGTAAATGTGTAATGGATTGTTGTGCTGGCTTAACATGCTAACCATCCGATGCTAATTCTGGCTAGGTTTTGCACAGGAGGAGGTTGTTTTTTCAGAGTTGTGGATAATAGCTTGAGTTTCTGTGTTCTGGCCTATTTTGTAGGTCAAGTTTTTTTGTTTGGACTGGATTACGAGCGTGGATTCTCCAGATCTGAAAAAAGATCAGAAAAAAAAAAAAAAAAAAAAAAAAGATCTGGATGGCGAGCCGAAGCCTGTACCCGACTGACTGGTAAAGGTGATCAAATTGGTCACCTGGGACAGATACTAGAAGGACTGTATACAGTATATTATAAATATATTTGGAGTATATTTTGGAAAAAAGAAATATATATAGTTGCAAGTTCCTTATATCGGTGTAGTGTCATCTGTTGTTACGCCCTCCAGGCTCCAACGAACCCTGTAGTCTATCTGACCTGACCCAATTGTCCCTTCTGTCCAGATAGTAGGTTAAAGGTAACTACACTGCCATACCCAGTACTACCAAAAGGGTACAAGACAACACCTAAAGTAAGTAGGTGTTAGTGAGTGTTGCATGTGCATGGGAGCATGTGAGTGTGAAGGTGTGGGGAGGGGTGTGTCTGTGAGTCGGGAGGTGCTGGATTAAGGGGGTAGTGCCTCTCAGCAACGTGGGCTCCTCTGGGCGGGGGGACTTCTTTGGACGTGGAGGTCCCCGGGGTGTGCGACAGAGGCGCTGGGGCGGGCCCGCTGTGGGGGTGCCTGGGGGTGCTCGCGCCAGGGGGGGGCGCAGGCCGGTCTCTGTCCCGGGGGGTGGGGTCGCTGGCCTCCTGGTGCCTGGGGCCCGGGGGCGGATGTTGGCCCCGCTGGGGGGCGTGGGGGTTGGGCGGGTCCGGGGGTGTGGGTTCACCGCGCTGGCCGCCAGGCGGCCTACCCTCCCTTGATCGTCCCTCCGGGGGCGGATGCCTGGCTTTCCTGGAGCTTGCTGACCTTGGAGCTGGGGGTTGGTGGAGCTGCCTTGCCCGCTCAGGGTTCCCGGGGGGAGAGCTGCTGCGACCGGCCCTCCGCTCGTATGTTTCCTGACAACCTACTCACATGCACACACTTATTTTGCGCACGTTCTCATATATATGCACACAGACATACATGCACAAGTGTCTCTCCTTTAACAGGTGCAGAAACCAGACTCGTGTTGAGACATCTTCGGTGGAAGAAGCAGTTTGTCTTTTGTTTGTTTTAGTTGTTGGTTTGTTTGTGTTTTTGTTTTTTGTTTTTTTTTTGTCTGTTCCTCTCCCTTTTCTTTTCCCCCTTCACACACATCCTTTCCCTCTTCCCCATCCTGTTGGGTCTTCCATGGGTAAAACAATTAAAACAAAGTATTAAAAGTTATTACAGGAGGAGTTTACAACAATATACAGTGCACAGTTAGGTAATGTATAAGCTCCTCTTGGCAAAGTAAATCTGTTTTGGCACAATAAGGGTGACAGATCCCTGTTCTGTTTGCCTAGCTGCCTGACAGGACAGGGGGGGGGGGGGAAGTAAATGACATTTAATGGGATTTTATGTTAGTTTAATGGAGAGAATTGTAACAGTTAACATATAGTCACCCGTCATTTTATTTTTATGATGATACACTAATTTTTTTTTATTCCATCCACATTCACATTTTAATTGTGGACTTACTGTTGGAGTCTATAGATAGGCATTATTGCATTTTTTTAGAGGAATGAATGAATGAATGAATGAATGAATGAAGCACAGGTCAGTTGACATGAGCATCAGGCAACGCTCATATAAAGATCAGCATTTGTGGAGGCTTTCTGCCATTCTGGACCTGCTTTTGGAGTGAGCACATCTCCCTTGGGCATACGTTTCAGTATTTATTTTCATTTTATATTCCTGTGTAGTTACTTCTGCATACCCTTTTCCCCTGTTCACATTCATTCCTCTAAAAAAAATAATACAATAATGCCTATCTAGAGACTCCAACAGTAAGTTCGCAATTAAAATGTAAATGTGGATGGAATTAAAAAAAATAGTGTATCATCACATACACTACCGTTCAAAAGTTTGGGGTCACTTAGAAATTTCCTTATTTTTGAAAGAAAAGCACTTTTTTTCAATGAAGATAACTTTAAACTAATCAGAAATACACTCTATACATTGCTAATGTGGTAAATGACTATTCTAGCTGCAAATGTCTGGTTTTTGGTGCAATATCTACATAGGTGTATAGAGGCCCATTTCCAGCAACTATCACTCCAGTGTTCTAATGGTACAATGTGTTTGCTCATTGCGTCAGAAGGCTAATGGATGATTAGAAAACCCTTGTGCAATCATGTTAGGTCTGCAATGCTGTAATTGCTGCAAATGGAGGATTCTTTGATGAAAGTAAAGTTTGAAGGAAAAAATTATTATTTCAAATACAAATCATTATTTCTAACCTTGCCAATGTCTTGACTATATTTTCTATTCATTTTACAACTCATGGTGGTAAATAAGTGTGACTTTTCATGGAAAACACAAAATAATTGTCTGGGTGACCCCAAACTTTTGAACGGTAGTGTAAATAAAATGACAGGTGATTATATTTTGACTGTTACAAGTCTCTCCACTAAAATAAAATCCCGTTAAATGTCATTTATTTTTTGACACCACATCAGCGCTTTTGGTTCCCCACAGTGGAAGCCGAATCAATAAATCCTGGAGAATGATCAATCAATCAATCAATCAATCAATCAATCAATCAATCAAACTTTATTTGTATAGCCCTTTTCAAACATTACATGCTGCACAAAATGCTTTACATAGATAAAAACAGTAGACATATTTAGTTACATATATTTACGCGATACATCCCCACCCCTTCCAACTATCCCATAAACATACCCACAAAACACACACACACACACACACACACAGAGGCACATACAACCACTCCCTATTTCTCACCACCCCCTAGTTCTCTTTCGTCGGCCTCCGTCGGTCTATAATGACCATGGAAGAGAATCCTAAACGTCTACTGTGCTGGAACAGCCCCGCCTGTGGCTGAACAGGCCGATGCGCACCGGTGTTCTACCTTCCAGCGTTGGGCGTTGGTAGGATTCAAGCCTGGGCAGGAAGATATGGAGGACAAGATGTTACCCATGCAGCATGTCCCCCCTCTCCACGTCACTGATGAATCCAAAGGAACAGCAGGGCTGCTATAGTTTGGCACCAGCGCCGTCGCAGGAGCTGCCAGAACGATGTTGAGCACAACAGAGAACTGCCTTAGGGGCTCCGACTCCGGATTTTTCCTCAGGGTTGACTCCTGAAGCCTTTCCCATGACCGGGTGTGCCGCAAGGCAGCGGAGGTTTGAAATCAGGGTTTACCTTCCCCTAGATGGGCTACCTTCCCAGGTTGACGAGCCACCATCTACCCAAAGCATCTGGTTTTAAGGCGCCAGAGATCCGCCCTCGCCCCTTCTCCTATTAGTAAAAGCAGTTCCGCCGGGCTTAGAGACTAAACCACACGGGCAGGCTAGGAGTTGGACTTAGTTGTCAGAGGCTTTTCGAGACGCACGCCGTAAGGAGCATTTTATGAGCACTGGGAGCTTAACCCCAGTGCCGCTCCTGGCTATGACAACCTTGGAACCTCTAGTTCTCTTACACACATATAAAATAAAAGAGACATTGCTCAAAGAACAACCATCCTGTGGAGCCCCCCACACTGAGAGACCACACAGCCCATAACCACAGAATGTGCCACAGAGGTCATCCCAACCAGGACAGGCCAGGGCCTGTACCACAGCTGTAGATAGTGGAATAAAGCCCCCACCCACCCAAGCTAGAGCGACCCACGAGACCAGCACCTCCTGCAGATGGACCAGGCAGCATCCAACATGAGGGTCTCCACTGAGGAAACACTGGAGCTAAAACACATTCGTCAGCCTCCGTCGGTCTATGATGACCATGGAAGAGAATCCTAAATGTCTACTCTGCTGGAACAGCACCGCCTGTGGCTGAACAGGCCGATGCGCTAATGGCAGTCCCTGTCACACAGGTTGCACTTGTGGGTGGTCTCCGTGCTGCTGGGTCTGTGGCGGTTCTTCCTGTGGGTCCTTTTTTCATCTGCTGCAGCAGTCAGTCTCTCTTCACCCGACTTGAGCTGTCTGGTCAGGGTGCCTCTCCATTTGAAGCGATCCGTTGCAAGGTCCTCCCAGCGCTCTGTGTTGATCTCCAGGGCCTTCATGTCTCTCTTGCAGACGTCTCTAAAGCACAGCTGTGGGCAGCCAATGTCTCTCCTGCCAGTCGCCAATTCTCCGTAGAGGAGGTCTTTGGGGATTCTGCCATCCTCCATACGGTGAAAGTGGCCTAGCCAGCGGAGCCTGCACTGCCTGAGTAGAGTCAACATGGAGGGAAGGCCGGCGCGGGACAGAACTTCTGTGTTGGGCACTTTGTCCTGCCAGGATATGTCCAGAATGTAGCTAATGCAGCGCAAGTGGAAGGAGTTCAGTCTCTTTTCCTGCCGGGAGTATGTTGTCCACGTCTCACTCCCATAGAGCAGTGTGCTGATGATGCAGGCATTGTACACTGCCATCTTCGTCTTGACAGAGAGTTTGGGATTCTCCCACACTCGTGTGGTGAGGCGAGCGAGTGTGAAGGCTGATTTTCCAATCCTCTTGTCGATCTTTGTATCAAGGGAGAGGTTGTTGTTGATCGTGGATCCCAGGTACGTGAACTGATTCACGACCTCCAGCTCGTAGTCGTCGATGGTGATGGTTGGTGGTGGTTCCGTGCCTTGCGCCAAGACGTTAGTCTTCTTCAGGCTGATGGTAAGCCCGAAGTCCTTGCATGCCTGGGAGAAGTGGTCCATCAGGGTCTGAAGCTCCTGCTGTGTGTGGGTTGCGACTGCAGCATTGTCTGCGAACAGCATGTCTCTGATTATTGCCTCGCGTACTTTGGTTCTGGCTTTCAGGCGGGCGAGGTTGAAAAGCCTGCCGTCAGATCTTGTGTGCAGGTAGATTCCCTCTGTTGCTGTGCTGAAGGCATGCCTCAGGAGCATAGCAAAGAAAATCCCAAAGAGGGTTGGCGCAAGTACACAGCCCTGTTTCACTCCTCTGCGTATGTTGAATGGCTCTGAGACGTTGCCGTCGTGCTGCACTATCCCCTGCATGTTGGTGTGAAACAAGTCGATGAGGCTTTGCAACTTTGGTGGGCATCCTATCTTTGGCAGGATCTTGAAAAGGCCCTCTCTGCTGACCAGATCGAACGCTTTGGTGAGGTCGATGAAGGCGACGTACAGGGGCATGTTCTGTTCTCTGCATTTCTCCTGGAGTTGGTGTCACGCCGCGCCATTCATCAGCGGCGCCACCTGCTCACGCACCTGACAATCATCAGCGGCGAGGGATAAAGGCCGTCTCGCCCAGAGGCTCGGCCTGAAGCCGTCAGACTTCGTCCCTCACCGTTGTGAGCATACTTCCCTTCAGCGTCACCATTTTGGTAAGAAGATCGCTTACCTCTTTTCTTCAGTCTTCTCCCCTGTGCACAGGTGGATTCCCCAGCGGCGGACATCTCCACTCCATCGCCCAATCCTCGCTGCTGTACGGAGCTCTCCAGGTGGCTGTCTTCCGGGCTTCGCCCCCTTGTTGTGCCAGCTGTCCTGACCCACCAAGTAAGTCCTTCTCTCGCCATAAATCCCTCCTGTGTTGGTGTATGCCCGTCACCCTCTCCCTGTGCTCTCTCCATAGGGTTGCTCGGCTGTACGGTCACCTGCCTCTGTGCCTGGAGCAGACACCATCACCAACACATCTACATCCCGCAGACACGCACTCATTCACTCCTGCTGTTAATAAACTCTTTGAACTACTCTAAGCCTGTGTGTGTGCGTCTCCTGAGCCGTGCGTTATGTCAGTACGGCTTCAGCAGAGCGGCTCGGCGGACGGCGGGCTCGCACACCGGTTTTCCACTCTCGAGGCTAGAGTGGATCAAATAGCTTATCAACAACAGGTGATCTTTAATCAATTATTGAATTTAACTAACCGGTTGGGCCGCTTGGATCCTCAACAGCCGTTCCCCCCGGCTCGTCAGGGTGGCGCGGCTCCTGCTGTTCCAGCGGCCGTCCAGCCGGCTCCGGTGGCACCGGTTCGGCTCACACCGGTTCCGACCCCCGCCCGCTTTAGCGGTAAGCTCGGCGGAGCGCGGGGGTTCATTATGCAGTGTGAGTCCGTGTTCCACCGTGTGCCCGGAGATTTTCCCTCGGATCACAGTCGGATTGGTTACATAGGGAATCTTCTGGAGGGGCGTGCGTTAACTTGGACCTACGCCGTAATGGCGAGGCCCAGTTATGCCACCCTCACCTATGACCAGTTCGTGAGGCGCTTTCTGGAGGTCTTTGACCATTCTCAAACCGAGACGGTCCAGGTCGATCGGCTCCTCGCTCTCCAGCAGGGAGGCCGGTCGGCAGCGGACTACTCGGTCGACTTCCGGGTAGCGGCGGAGGAATTCAATTCAATTCAATTCAATTCAACTTTATTTATATAGCGCCATTTCACAACAACAGTCATCTCATAGCACTATCAACTGTAGGGAGGACCCCCACAGTTGCAGAAAGACCCCAGCAATCAGGCGATCCCCTGTGAGCAAGCACTTGGCGACGGTGGAGAGGAAAAACTCCCTTTTAACAGGAAGAAACCTCCAGCAGAACCAGGCTCAGGGAGGGGCAGTCATCTGCTGCGACTGGCTGGGGGGTGAGGGGATAGAGAAGAAGAAAAGAACAGACATGTAGAGAGCAAACAGCACGATGGGGACTCAATCTATGGGAGAGAACAAACAAATGTTAATGACCAGCAAAAAAAAAAAATATTTCATAGAGAGTGAGGAAAGGAGTGAGGCCCAGTGCATTACTGGAGGTCCCCCGGCTGACTAAACCTATTAGCAGCATAACTAAGGGAGGGTTCAGAAAACACATGATCCCTCCCTAATTGTAGGCTATATCAAAAAGGTAGGTTTTAGCCCTATTCTTAAAAACAGAGATCGAGTCTGACTCCCGAATCCAGATTGGCAGCTGATTCCACAGGAGAGGAGCTTGATAACTGAAGGCTCTGCCTCCCATTGTACTTTTGGAGATTCTAGGTATTACAAGTAAACCTGCATTTTGGGAGCGTAGTGCTCTGTTAGGATGATACGGTAGTATCAGATCTTTTAAATAAAAAGGAGCCTGATTGTTTAGAGCTTTGTAAGTAAGAAGAAGGATTTTAAACTTAATTCTAAACTCTATGGGAAGCCAATGAAGGGAGGCCAGAACCGGAGAGATATGATCTCTCTTTCTAGTACCTGTTAAAACTCTTGCTTCAGCATTTTGGATCAGCTGAAGACTTTTTAAAGATGTTTTAGGACAACCTGATAATAAAGAATTACAATAATCTAATCTCGAACTAACAAAAGCGTGGATCAGCTTCTCAGCATCACTCTGAGACAAGATGCTCCTAATCTTGGCAATATTACGCAAATGATAGAAGGCAGTCTTAGAAACAAATTTAATATGTGAATTGAAGGACAAATCCTGATCAAAAATAACTCCAAGGTTCCTCACAGAGCTATTAAGAGAAAGAGTAACTGCATCCAAACTGAAAGTTTGATTTGGAAAGGAATTTCTAAGGTTTTTTGGACCAACAAGAATGACTTCAGTCTTATCTGAATTTAATAGCAGGAAATTACAAGTCATCCAAACTTTGAATTTCCTGCTATTGGAAATAATAGAATTCCTCCCAGAATTGGGCTGGGAGGAACGCTCCCTCTGTGGCCTGTTCCTCCGCAGCCTCAATAGTGATCTGAGGGATGAACTGGCTGGACGGGATATCCCTGGGACGCTAGCGGAGCTGACATCCTTAGCGATAAGTTTGGATAACAGGCTGCGCGAGCGCTCCTCGGGGCGGAGGTCTTCTTCTTCTCGCCCTCGTGGAGTCTCGCCGCACCTGTTCCAAGCTCGCCCCCTGGCGGCGCCGCCAGCATTGTGCCCCGAGGAGTCGGAGCCGATGGTGACGGGCTGGGGTGACCAACACACTGTGGAGCGTTGCCCGCGGAAAGCCAGTCGGCGGGGTCCGCGAATCGCTGTAGGGAGCCTCGCGGATCCCAACCGGTTAGACTCTCTCACTCAATTAAAGCTGCCCATCCGTTTTTGCCACAATCCCACTGGGCACCTCACCCACGCACTGGTGGATTCGGGCGCAGAGGGCAGCTTCATTTCACAAGGCCTGGCAACCCGATTGGGCATCCGCTGTCAGGCATTAAAACACCCCATCTCCCTGGTCCATCTCTCCCGTGCCTCCCTTGGGAGAGTTTCTCACCAAACCATGCCTGTCCCAGTCATCATCTCAGGGAACCACCGGGAGGAGATGGTATTTTACGTCCTGCCCAACTCTGTGTCGCCCGTCATCCTGGGGTATCCCTGGCTACGCCTCCACAACCCTGTCTTGGACTGGAGGTCCGGTGGGGTATCGGCATGGAGTACCTTCTGTATGGGCACCTGCCTTCAGTCCGCTGCCTGCTCCCCATCCGCGGCTCCCCCTGTGGCGGATACAGCACCTCCGGACCTGTCACTGGTGCCTCCAGAATTTCACGACCTGGGTATGGTATTTAGCAAATCGAAAGCTATGTCTCTTCCCCCGCATCGACCATATGACTGTGCCATCAACCTCCGCCAGGGGGCTCCCCTGCCATCTGGTCGGCTCTACAGCCTGTCGGCGCCGGAGAAGGAGACCATGAATACATACCTGAAGGAATCTCTGAGCGCTGGGATTATTCGCCCATCGTCGTCACCCGTGGGGGCAGGGTTTTTCTTTGTCGGGAAAAAGGACGGATCCCTCCGCCCCTGCATAGACTACCGAGCGCTGAATGACATCACTGAGAGGGACCGTTACACCCTGCCCCTCATGGACACTGCCTTTCACTCCCTCCAGGGGGCGACCTGGTTTACCAAGCTGGATTTACGCAGCGCTTACCACCTCGTCCGGATCCGGGAGGGAGATGAATGGAAGACAGCCTTCCGTACCCCGAACGGCCACTTTGAGTATCTCGTCATGCCGTTCGGGCTGACCAACGCTCCTGCCGTCTTTCAGCGCCTCATTAATGACGTCCTCCGGGATTTCATCGGCCTTTTTGTGTTCGTCTACCTGGATGACATCCTTATCTTCTCCAGGTCCAGGGACGAGCACCAGGTCCATGTGAGGCGGGTCCTCCAAAGACTGCTGGAGAATCGTCTGTACGTGAAGGCTGAGAAATGCGAATTCTACGCTAGGACCACATCCTTCCTGGGATTCATCATCGCTCAAGATCAGGTGCTCCCAGACCCAGAGAAGGTGAAGGCGGTGGTGGAGTGGCCTACTCCCGCATCCCGGAAGCAGGTGCAACAGTTTGTTGGCTTCGCCAATTTTTACCGCCGCTTTGTCCCAAATTTCAGCTCGATCGTCGGACCGCTGACCCGCCTCACGTCCCCGAAGGTCCCGTTCCGGTGGACTGAAGAGGTCGCTGCTGCCTTTAGGGCGCTGAAGGCGGAGTTCTCCTCCTCCCGGGTCCTTCGCCAGGTCGACCCCGCGCTGCAGTGCATTGTGGAGGTGGACGCATCGGACACGGGAGTGGGAGCAGTGTTATCCCAGCGGTCACCTGACGATGGCGCCAAACGGCCGTGCGCCTTCTTCTCCCGGCGCCTGTCCCCGGCGGAGAGGAACTACGATGTGGGGGACAGAGAGCTCCTGGCCATTAAACTCGCCTTACAGGAGTGGCGCCACTGGCTAGAGGGGGCGGACCTGCCGTTTGTGGTCCTGACGGACCACAAGAACTTAGAGTATTTACGATCTGCCAAGCGCCTGAATGCCCGCCAGGCGCGCTGGTCTTTGTTCTTCGCCAGGTTCCGCTTCTCGATCACCTTCAGGCCGGGCTCCAAAAACGGCCTGCCTGACGCCCTCTCTAGGCAGTTCACCCCCGTGGAGGCTGAGGAGACGCCCCACACTATCCTGCCCAGGTCGTGCGTCCTCGGTGCCATCTCTTGGGACATTGAAGACAAGATCCGGAAGGCGCAGGAGGTGGAACCTGATCCTGGCGGCGGACCGGAGGGAAGACTGTTCGTCCCATCTGCGGTCCGAGGAGAGGTCATCCACTGGCTCCACACCTCCCGGCTCACCTGTCATCCCGGCACCTCTCGGATGATCAGCCTCCTCCAACGGTCCTTTTGGTGGCCAGGCCTGCGGAGGGATGCAGCCCGCTACGCCCGGGCTTGCCCAATCTGTGCCACCAGCAAGTCGGGAAATGCCCCCCCAGCGGGTCTGCTCCAGCCTCTGCCCGTCCCCGGCAGGCCCTGGTCGCACATCGCACTGGACTTCGTCACCGGACTCCCCGTTTCCAACTCCTTTGACACCGTCCTGACCATTGTGGACCGTTTCTCCAAGGCTGCGCACTTCATTCCCCTGCGAGGTCTCCCTACTGCCCTGGAGACGGCGGGCCTCCTCGTCCAACACGTGGTCAGGCTGCACGGGATTCCGGTGGACGTGGTCTCGGACCGGGGTCCCCAATTTTCATCCGAGGTTTGGAGATCCTTTTGTAACGCCATCGGAGCCAAGGTGAGCCTCTCCTCCGGCCATCACCCCCAGTCTAACGGGCAGTGTGAGAGGACCAATCAGGAGCTGGAGGCTGCGCTCCGCTGTGTTACTAGATCCAAGCCGACGTCCTGGAGCAACCATCTCGCCTGGGTGGAGTATGCCCACAACACCGCCCGCTCTTCTGCAACGGGGATGTCCCCCTTCAAGGCGTCCCTGGGTTACGACCCCCCGCTGTTTCCAGCGCAGGAGAACGAGGTGACTGTCCCCTCTGTTAGGGCGCACCTTAGGCAGCTCCGCTCCACCTGGGCTGCCGCGCGTCGTGCGCTTTTACGCACGGCGGAGCGCAACAGGACCGTGGCGGACCGGCACAGAAGACCTGCCCCGGCGTACAGAGTTGGGCAACTCGTGTATGTGTCTACCCAGGACGTCACATTAAAAGGCGAGAGGAGGAAGCTGGCACAGCGATTCATGGGTCCCTTTCCCATCACCCGGATCATCAACCCGGTGGCTGTGCGCGTGGCTATTCCCCCCTCCCTTCGCATCCATTCCACTTTCCATGTGTCGAAGGTGAAACTGGCAGTCACTGACCCCCTTTGCCCTCCTCCTGCAGCGCAACCCGCGCCCCGGATGATTGGTGGCCATCCGGCCTGGTCCGTCTCCTCCATCCTGGACTCCCGGCGCCGAGGTCGTGGGTTGCAATACCTGGTGGACTGGGAGGGCTATGGGCCCGAGCATCGACAATGGGTGCCCCCGTCATTTGTGTTGGACCCATCGCTCATCGCGGACTTCCACCGAGCGCACCCGGATAAGCCATCGCCAGGAGGCGCTGCTAGAGGGGGGAGTACTGTCACGCCGCGCCATTCATCAGCGGCGCCACCTGCTCACGCACCTGACAATCATCAGCAGCGGGGGATAAAGGCCGTCTCGCCCAGAGGCTCGGCCTGAAGCCGTCAGACTTCGTCCCTCACCGTTGTGAGCATACTTCCCTTCAGCGTCACCATTTTGGTAAGAAGATCGCTTACCTCTTTTCTTCAGTCTTCTCCCCTGTGCACAGGTGGATTCCCCAGCGGCGGACATCTCCACTCCATCGCCCAATCCTCGCTGCTGTACGGAGCTCTCCAGGTGGCTGTCTTCCGGGCTTCGCCCCCTTGTTGTGCCAGCTGTCCTGACCCACCAAGTAAGTCCTTCTCTCGCCATAAATCCCTCCTGTGTTGGTGTATGCCCGTCACCCTCTCCCTGTGCTCTCTCCATAGGGTTGCTCGGCTGTACGGTCACCTGCCTCTGTGCCTGGAGCAGACACCATCACCAACACATTTACATCCCGCAGACACGCACTCATTCACTCCTGCTGTTAATAAACTCTTTGAACTACTCTAAGCCTGTGTGTGTGCGTCTCCTGAGCCGTGCGTTATGTCAGTTGGCGGATGGAGAATATCATGTCTACCGTCGATTGCTCAGCGCGGAAGCCACACTGAAACTTGGGGTAGACACGTTCGGCAAGCTTCTGTAGACGAACGAGAACAACTCGTGCGTAGACTTTGCCAACAACGCTGAGGAGGGAGATGCCCCTGTAGTTGTTGCAGTCGCTTCTCTCCCCTTTGTTTTTGTAGAGGGTGATGATCTTGGCGTCCCTCATGTCCTGTGGTACGGCACCTTCCTTCCAGCACTGGCAGAGGACGTCATGCAATGGCAGCAATAGGGCAGTCTTGCAGTGCTTGATCAGGTCGGGAGGTATGCCGTCGTTGCCGGGTGCCTTGCCAGCGGCCAAGCTATCAAAGGCCTTGCTGAGTTCGTCGATGGTTGGCTCGGCGTCAAGTTCATCCATGGATGGCAGGCAGTCGATGGCATCAAGGGCTGACGGTGTCACGGTGTTCTGTCTGGAGTAGAGGTCGGAGTAGTGTTCCACCCATCTCTCCATCTGCTTGTTCTTTTCTGTGATCATCTCCCCAGTGGAGGATTTGAGGGGGGCGGTCTTGCTCTGAGCCGGACCAAGTGCTTTCTTGATGCCATCATACATACCACGGATGTTCCCTGTTATGGCAGCGGTTTGAATGTCTTGGCTGAGCTGAGTCCAGTACTCGTTGGCACAGCGCCGAGCAGTCTGCTGAACTTTGCTTCTCGCAGCCCTGAGAATCTGGAGATTCTTCTCGTTTGGGTACTTCTTGTACTCAGCAAGTGCTGAGCGCTTGGCTTCAATGGCGGGGGTCATCTCAGTCAACTTGGCATCAAACCAGTCCTGTGACTTTGAGGTCTTCCTCCCAAAGGTAGCCAAGGCTGTGCGGTGGATGGTGTTTCGCAGCTCTTCCCACTTCTGCTTTGCAGATTCTCCTTCTTGTGGTACACCAAGTTCCTTCTCAAAGGTGGAGGCAAACTGCTCAACAAGTTCTGGTTGGGCCATCTTGCTGGTGTCAATCCGTGCCTTTCCAGGCTGTCTAGCACGATGGAATTTCTTCAGCTGCAGCTTGACCTTGCAACACACCAATGAATGGTCTGTGTCGCAATCTGCACTCTGGAACAAACGGGTGATTAGCACGTTCTTCAGTGAGGTGCACCTGGTCAGGATCAAGTCCAGCTGGTGCCAGTGCTTTGAGCGCGGATGTCACCAGAAAACCTTGTGTTGGGGCTTGGTCTTGAAGAACGAGTTTGTGATGCACAGATCGTGATATGTGCAGAACTCGAGCAGCCACTGTCCGTTGTCGTTCATTCTGCCCACGCCAAATGGTCCAAGACAGGAGGGCCAGGAGTCGTGGTCAGCACCCACTCTGGCATTGAAGTCTCCAAGGAGAATGAGTTGTTCAGAGTTGGGGATGATCCTGACATTTGTTGCGAGATTCTCGTAGAACTCGTCTTTTGCCTCTGGTGTGGCTGTCAGTGTTGGGGCATACACACTGACGAGGGTGACTGGGCCTTGAGTGGTGTTCAGGCGGAGGGTGAGGAGTCGTGCAGAGCCAGTGCTGCCCGGTTCCACCATCTTCAGCAAGGTGTTCTTCACTGCAAAGCCCACTCCGTGTTCCTTGTGTTCGTCACTGCCCTTTCCCTGCCAGTAGAACGTGTAGTCCTTCTCTCTCAGTGTGCCTGCGTCAGCCAACCGTGTTTCCTGGAGAGTGGCGATATCCACTTCCAGTCTCTTCAGCTCATTATTGATGAGGGCAGTCTTCCTGGTGTCGTTGATGTCCTTGAGGTTAGCAGCGAGTCCTGTCATCATAGTGCGGACGTTCCAAGTTCCCAGTTTTAGAGTTGATCTCTTTTGTTTTTTTGTCTTGCCTGGTGCGAAGGTTCTCAGCCTGCCGTTCGGACTTCTCCTCATCCCCATGCACCCAATGAGGAAAGCAAGCTGTGGCGGGACAACACCTTATTGGCTGGGGGCTGCCCAGCTTGAGGCAGGCGGTAGCTATCCAGTGAGATCCGATGATCCCTCCCACCGTCGGGAACAACCCCTGGCGCCGCGCTCTACGCCAATTGAGCGGTGGCTTATAACCGGTAACTGTCATTCCCCGTGTTTTGTCTACGCCAAAGGCGAAGCTGGAGTGTCCTCTCCAGTGATCCGGTGTTCTACCTTCCAGCATTGGGCGTTGGTAGGATTCAAGCCTGGGCAGGAAGATATGGAGGACAAGATGTTGCCCATACAGCATGTCCCCCCTCTCCACGTCACTGATGAATCCAAAGGAACAGCAGGGCTGCTACAGTTTGGCACCAGCACCGTTGCATGAGCTGCCAGAATGATGTTGAGCACAACAGAGAACTGCCTTAGGGACTCCGACTCCGGATTTTTCCTCAGGGTTGACTCCCGAAGCCTTTCCCGTGACCGGGTGTGCCGCAAGGCAGCGGAGGTTTGAAATCAGGGTTTACCTTCCCCTAGATGGGCTACCTTCCCAGGTTGACGAGCCACCATCTACCCGAAGCATCTGGTTTTAAGGAGCCAGAGGTCCGCCCTCGCCCCTTCTCCTATTAGTAAAAGCAGTTCCGCCGGGCTTAGAGACTAAACCACACGGGCAGGCTAGGAGTTGGACTTAGTTGTCAGAGGCTTTTCGAGACGCACGCCATAAGGAGCATTTTATGAGCACTGGGAGCTTAACCCCAGTGCCGCTCCTGGTTATGACAACCTTGGAACCTTGTGGTTCCAAGGTTAAAACACATTAAATACAAGCTAAAACTAAGAACACATAGAACAAAGGGAACTAAAAACCCATGCTTATAAACTGAGCTAAGAACACATCAAAATAAGAAAATCTAAAAGCAAATGGAGCTAAGAAGAGCATAAAACAATGGAACATAATTGACTACTTCAATAATAATTAAACAGGTTTGTTAAAAGCCAAATTTAAAAAGGTACAGAAAGAAACTAAGAACACACAAAAACAAGAGGAACTAAAACCCCATACTTAAAAACTGAACTAAAACACATCAATAAGAAAAGATGAGAAAATCTAAAAACAAATGGCTCCAAGAAGAACATAAAACAATGGAACATAAATGACTACTTCAATAATAGTTAAACAGGTTTGTTAAAAGCCAAATTAAAAAAGGTGGGTCTTTAACCTGTTCTTAAAAACATCTACTCTGCAGCCTTGAGGCTCTCTGGCAGGCTGTTCCACAGATGAGAACCATAATAGTGAAAGGAAGCTTCACCAAAGGTCTTGGTCTTGTCTTTGGGAACCATTAAAAGGCCATTACCACAGGACCTCAGGGTCCACAAGGGCTCATAAGACAAAAGCAGCTCAGATAGATAAGAAGGCCCAAGACCATTGAGGCATTTAAAAACTACTAAGAGAACTTTAAAATTGATCCTAAAACGCACAGGGAGCCAATGCAGCAATTCTAAAACTGGTGTAATATGTGCTTGTTCCCTGGTCCTCATCAACACTTGTGCAGCTGAATTTTGGAGCAGTTGGAGATGTGATATCCTTTTTTGGGGAAGACCAGAGAGCAGTGCATTATAATAGTCTATATGACTAGTAATAAAAGCATGAATCAAGACCTCTGTGCTGGCAAAAGAGAGAAAAGGGGGGACTCTGGCTATATTCCTAAGATGGTAAAATTTGATTTTTGTTACATTTTTTATGTGTGAAATAAAATTAAAGTCAGAGTCTTAAAGAACGCCCAGGTTCTTGACACGACAAGTAGGTTTTAGACCTACTAATTTGGGTAAAAGTTTCTCTCTCTTGTCTTCAGGACTGATGATTAAAACTTCTGTTTTGCCCTGGTTGAGCTGTAGGAAGTTCTCTGCCATCCATGACTTTATATCTAAAATACAGTTCAAAAGAGCATTAATTGGTTTTGTGTCATCAGGAGACACGGCAATGTACAGCTGTGTATCATCAGCATAGCTATGAAAATTGATGCCATGTATCCTGATAACATCCCCAAGTGGTAACATATAAAGATTAAAAAGAATTGGCCCTAAAACTGAACCTTGGGGCACCCCACACTTGATTTCATGGATTGCCGAAGAACATGTATCCATACTTACAAAATAATGACGATCTGTGAGATGGGAATGAAACCATTCAAGAACGGTACCTGAGAGGCCCACCAGGTGTTTGAGTCTGCGTAATAAAATGTGGTGATCTACTGTATCAAAGGCAGTGCTGAGATCCAGCAGCACCAGGACTGACAGTTTGTGAGAGTCCATGTTACACCTGATATCATTAACGATTTTTAAAAGGGCTGTCTCGGTACTGTGGTTTGTCCTAAAACCAGATTGATTTTTTTCAAAAATGTTGTGGTCAATAAGGAAATTGTTTAACTTGATAAAAACAATTTTTTATAAAACTTTACTTTAAAACGGTAAGTTCGATACAGGTCGATAGTTACTGAGAATATCAGGATCTAAATTACTCTTCTTCAAAAGGGGCTTCACCACAGCCATTTTAAAGGCAGTGGGGAAAACACCAGTCCGAAGAGAGCAATTTACAATGTTTAAAATCTCATGTTCGAAGAATCCATAAAATGTTTCAAAAAGTGATGTGGGAATCAGATTTAAAGGCAGAAGGTCAAGTTTACCTGGGAGAAAACCCTACCAAGCATCTTCGCATCAACCAAGGCAAAACAGTCCAGTGTTTCCTCAGTTGAAAGTGATTCCAAGATTCCATGAAAAGCAGTCTTCTGGTCAGATAAAATGTTGTCTAATAGAATCAATCTTGCACCTGAAGTGGTCTGCAAAACTCTCACACAAAGAATCTGATGGCAGGTTTGTGTTTTTATTAAAATCTGGGTTGATTAACTGATCAATGGTTCCAAAAAGGACTTTAGGGTTTTTGTTATGGGTTGAGATTATGTTGGCAAAATACTCTGTTCTCGATGTTTTGACTGCATTATTGTATATTTTAATTTATTCTGTAGTATTTAGTAATTGATAGTTAATTTGTTTTTCCTCCATTTCCTCTCAGCAATCCTGCACTCTCTTTTCAGTTTTTGGATTTGGTTATTTCTCCATGGAGGCTTTTGTTTATTCCTAATCCTTGAGATTATTGAGGCAACTCTGTCAATGGTTGATTTTAATTTACTGCTAAAATTATCAACAATAAAATCACAGGATACAGATAAAATAGCTGGGGGAGTGTTGTGTAAGAGTTTGATGAAATCAGCAGCCACTTCAGGTGTCAGATGGCGCTTCCTCACAGTTTGCACCGAGGTCTCCCGTTGCATATAAACCAGTGATGTTAAAACACACAGTAATGGTCAGATACAACCAAGTCAGCAACAGAGGACACACTCGTGGGCAGGTCATGGCTAATGACAAGATCAGAGTGCGTCCCCTGTTGTGAGTTGGCTGCATGACATGTTGAGTAAAATTCATGGACGTGAGCAGGTCAGTAGAATCCTCTTGGTCACCCTGCTTATCAGTGTGTAGATTAAAATAAGTGGAAATGAGAATAAAATTGTATGAGGAGTGGATTATTGATAAAAAAAAAAACTCAGAGAACTCATTAATAAAAACAGGGCAGTATTTGGGTGGTCTGTAAACTGTGACACAAAATTGCGGGGCTGCTAAAGACAAAAACGTGGTGCTGAAATGCAGTATATTGATCAGGTACAATTTGCTTTACTGCAAGTGAGGAAGAAAAAATAGAAATGGTAGGTCCCACTCTTCCTGCCCTTTCTTATGGAAAAAACTGAACTAAAATTTGATGGAGAGGCCTCAGTGAGAACCGCTGGTGCATCCATGTCAAGTCACGTCTGTGTTAAAAATTGACAGTCAATCTTATTATCTAAAATCAGGTCATTGATGATAAAAGTCTTGTTGGCAAGTCACCTTATATTTAAAAGAGCCATATTTAGGGTAAGTGGTGAGTTATTTATGGATGGATAGTTTGTTTTCTGTGCATTATTGTTAGGAGACTGATCCACAGAAAGTAGGCAGCGTGGGTGTGAGTTCTTATGAACTAAATGTTTTATGGATGGAGGTCTCTCCGTGATCAATGTCCTAATGGGGAAGGTGGGTAGTGAATGAATTTCCAGACCAGATGGTGGAGACTGACAAAAAGGGGACTGGTGCTGGATAATAGTCTTCCTGGAGGTCAGAGATGTGAGTGGATCCGGGGTGGGGGTGGGGGTCGTGGAATGTAAACAGTCAATAGCGTGTTGTGGTGTCTCATGATTACCATGGAGCAGAAAATTAAAAACAGTAAATTTCACAGTGAGGAGATTTTTTTTTTTCTTTTGGGCCGTCACATTTTTGGGAGATTATATATATTTTTTTCATTTTTTTAGTCCCCCTTCTCTCAGCTTTTGACATTCCAGTACCATAGACAGCGACACTTCTTCTCATTTCTCTTTCATCCGTGCATGTCTGAAGTGAGTTTCGGTCTAGAAACATCTGCTTCCACCGGCATTTAAGTCAGCGTTTATCAATGGAGCTTAACCAAGGCCGACTTAGGCAAACTCTGCATAACTTAACCCAGTGCTCAGGAACTTTTATGAACTGAGCCCAACTTTCACCAATGTGTATTTCCAAACGTCAGCAAATTTTTAACATGCTGAAAATTTTTGAAGAGCACAACTTTTGCCAGCGTTTCCCAACAAGCACAAGCTATCATTAACTTTTATCAACTTTTTCCAGCAGAGCCAGACGTTTGCCAAAACATCAGTAAAAGTTGGTCCAATCGTTGTAGTGTTAATCCATCCTTAGGCTGCATGAATAATCAATAGATACACACAAAGAGCAAAATGGGGTTGTTTAGCTAAGGATTTAAGTACATTGGGGGGAAATGAATACACTTAGAAAAATCCATGTTATTAGCAGTTGGGAGGAATTTTGAGGCCATTGCTGCATTGCAATTAAATAATGATATACAGTTCTTTCAATTTGCCCAGAGAGCCTAATGTAGTAGCTGGGGAGCACCGCACTGCCTCCGTCATAAATCAAATAGAAATTGCAAACTAGAAAACATCCCAAGACTGAACATGGAAATGCATCCCACTTCTAAATATGCATCTACGTATTCCATCCATCCTTTCATAAACTTCAATTTCTACATCCATCAGTGCATAGCTTGATAAAGATTAGTCACAATGAGTGCCTTGAGTCAGCTAATGCTCAGCTAAATCATTAATTTGCTCCAATTAAAGAGGCAAAAACCTATTTCTGGCTCGCATACTCATTCTTTGAAACAGCTGCGTTATTAGTTGTTGATTAAGTTTGTTTGTGAGCCTCTGTTCATTTGCATTTTTTAGGCTCCTTGCAATTTTCAGCCTCCGAAATGTATTCCGAGTGAGCCAGCAGATGGCTGCTATTCAGTGTTTATCAAGCAACACTAACTTTTATGTCTTTCACTCCAGCCCCTGGAGACTCATTATCAATGCTAGTTAGGCACTAAAAGGCAGTTCAGAGGTTGAACACCTGGCAGCAGATATGAAATATAAAACTACATTTATTATTATGAATAAATCTATAAGCAGATGTAGATAAAATGATGTTTTTCATAAAACATATGGCAAAATTGAGTCAGTTTTACAAAATTGTTCCTGTTTACCAACATTTTAAGGACCCCCATGACCCTGTATAAATAGTCTATCCTTATATTTTATGTGTACATCCATCACTTAAGGTTATTTTCTTTCATAGCCAGGCTTTATCAGTGAGCGCCGTTAGGGCCCAAGGCACAAACGTACTGAAAACCATCAGAATAATTCAATCAGATTGCCCAGAGATCTCATTACAGGACTGGAGCAGGACACTAAGCATTAGACTTTCAGTGTTGCCTGCAGAGGCTCCCTGAAGTCGGCGGTTTGGTTGATTGACAGACTGAAGGTTCTTTCAGGGTGAGTTCATAGTTAAATTGCCTTCTGCTCCTCATTCTCTACATGAGTCTCTCAACTCTCACATTCTCTGATATCTGCTTTGAAATCCCTCATGTAAAAGTTAAAGAAGACCCACCAAGGCGCATCAAGGTACATTTCATCATAACAGAATCTAATTTCATTATTATATAATGCATGCTCTTTAGACACCTTGGATTGTAATATTCAATAGAATTTTTAAAAATCTTGAAACTTCAAATGGTGTTCTGAACCTCTGCTTTCTAATTTTTCTTCATGACAGAGTAATACATAGTTCTTGTGACATCTTTGTCTTCTACTTCTCCTTCCTTCGGCTGCTCCCTTATCAGGGGTCGCCACAGCAGATCACAGTCTGCACATTTGATTTGACGCTTTATGGCCTTCCTGGCACAGCCCTGCCCATTTACCTGGGCTTGTGCTCCCCTCATGGCTGGGTAAGCAAGTTTTCTTTCCCCATTCTAATATGATGAGTACCAAGCTAGAAAGCAGAAAGTACCATTTTTATATGGTCTTTGGCATGACCTTGCTGCAGCTTGAACCCGCAACCTCCTGGCTGTGGGGCAGATGCTCTACCACTAGTCCACCACTCCAGTACCTTTGTCTTTCACTTCCTTTTTTGTAAAACAGAAATAAGCAGGAAACAATTATCAAGCAAAAAGTTTGTGTCAGTACTTTGTTAATTTATACACACATAAACTAATGAACCCCCCCATGGATCGCTACCATATCGTGGTGAAGTTTGTGACCCTTCATGATCCCAGAAGCTACAGTCGTGAAAAAATTAGGACACCCTGTATAAGCCTGTTTTATAACATATTTGGACATGTGAATATTTAATATCAATGTTAAAAATACTGGGAGATTGATGCAATACAACTAATCAATTAAAAATGAATTAAAGACTTTTACCAAATTTTCTGTAAAATGTAATTCTAAACAAATAATGAGGAATAAATTAGGACACCCCCTGTCTTTTTTTAGGACACTCCCACATTCATTCCCACTTAAAATGGCTTAAATAAAGTTTAAAAAATGCAAATAAAAACAAAAGCAAGGTTAGACATAAACATGTGAACATTTCTTAATAAAGAACTGAATATTTAAAGGGGTTTCCAATGTTTTTTTCACATGGCTGTATGTTGTTGGGTGCAACTGTCATATTCAGGTGAGCGCGTGCCCCCTCCTTTCTGCTAAAGATTCCCCAGCTTCGCAGGCAATCATCACACCTGCGTGAGTGGATGCACCTACCGCCTCCTCCTCACCAGTGCTTATAAGGACCATCAAGTGGAAGCTTCAGCGCTGGCTCGTTGGGTATACTGCCTGTGTCTACAGCAAGTAAGTGAATTATCCTATGAGGAAATTTACTAACTTTCCTGTCTTTTCTCCTCTTCTCAGGTTGCTGCCATCTGTGCGGTGCATCTTCAGGAATTGTTGTGCACTCACCTGCTCCATCATCCTCACCCCGCCGCAGCTTCCTATCACCACCTGGTCAGACACCACCCAGCTCCTATCCCTTCTAACTCCCTGCCAGCTTCATCCCGCTGGTTCATCTATTTCTATTGGGTTCTCTGTATCTCTGCTCGGTTCACGTAAGTGGCAAATTTGTCTTCCCCACTTCCCAACCCCCCTTCTCTTATTGATTACTCTTGTCTCTCCCCACAGGCTGAGTCTTCCTCTGGCGAGTGGGGTTTTCAATAGCAGTGCTCCTCTTTTTGAAATTAATAAACTGTTAAAATGTTGCTTCTCGGTGTCTTGAGTGTTTTCTCTGGTGTAGCACCCTGCACGTGAGCTGTTCATTCTATCAATATGACAGAACGAGCCAGCCACAACGTGAGCTCAGGGGGAGCTGCATCAGCGGCTCACTCCACTCTTCACCACCTCGACGCCGCAGAGAGGCAGGTGGCCGTACTCACGCAGCAGCTGGAAACAATTACACAGCAGCTGAATACGGTCACCGAGCATTTGGCCCATATGTCTCGCTCGGGGCCTTTCTCTCCGCCTGCTGCCCCTGTTTCTTCCACCGTGCGCCAAACTACTTCCATTCCCTCACCGGCCCCATACGCTGGGGAGGTGGAGAAATGTCAGGATTTCCTTTGTCATGTTCGGCTATACTTGGGCCAGGTGGGGGGGGGGGGAGTACCTGGACGAGACTTTCAAAATCCATTTCCTGACCCTCCTGCTGCGCGACCGGGCCCTTAGTTGGGCCCAGTCTGTTCTCAACAGCCCGGAGGGTCCTAACTACACATTCAATCGATTTGTCACCAAATTCTCCCAAACCTTTGACCGAACAGAGAGTGAGGGCAACATAATGAGCCGCCTCTTGTCTCTCTGCCAGGGAAGTCGGTCTGTAACCGACTACTCAGTGGAGTTTTGGGTTGAAGCGGCAGACTCTGGATAAAATGACGTTTTGCTACGAAGCGCCTTCCTCCAAGGTTTAAACCCCAACCTCAGTGACAACCTAGCGGTTCACGCTGTTCGCTCTTCCCTGGACAGTCTAATTGATCAGGCTGTCGGCTTGGAAAACCGGTACCACGAGCATGCAAAGGAGCGCAAATCCTCCTCTCACCCGCTCTTCGCGCGTGTGCGCCACCAGGCTACTGACACAGGTGGAGCCAACTCCTCCTCGGAACCGATGGTGCTTGGCTGATCTTGGTTGACTCCAGAAGAGTGCCAGTGGTGGAGGAGGGTCAATGCGTGCATGTACTATAGCTCTTTAAAGCATAATTTGGACAAATTCCACCTGAAGCCAAAAGACGCGGCACGTCAGTAGCCATTGGGGGTCTGACAGGCAGTTCTCCATTTCAGCCCTTATCCAATTGCCGGGGGTCGAGAGGAGGGTTATGGCTTTGATTGATTCAGGGCGGAGCAGAATTTCATCTCCTCCCAACTCATACGGGAGATGGGTATTCCCACTACTAAATTATCCACTTCATTGAACATCACCACTTTATCAGGCCAGAACGTGGCGTCAGTCTCTGAATGCTCAGCGCCTATTTCCGTCCTTCTTTCCGGGAACCAACTGTTATCATTCCTAATTTTCCTAAATTCATCCTCCCCGGTGGTCCTGGGGTACCTTTACCCCAGAGGCGTAATCCTATTATTAATTGGGCACAAAACGCCATTTCCTCCTGGACCCCATATTGTTTGGCATCCTGTTTGAGTTCGGCCCAGTGTTCACCATCTCTATCCATTTCCTCCCCTCCGGCAGAGCCACCGGACCTCACCCTCGTACCCGAGGTCTATCATGACCTTGGGGAGGTCTTTAGCAAGTCGAGAGCGCTCTCTCTTCCACCTCACCACTCATACGACTGTGCTGTAGACCTCCTCCCGGGTGCGCGGCTGCCGTCCAGTCAACTTTATAGCATCTCTGGTCTGGAGAGGGAGGCAATGGAGAGATAAATTAAAGACTCATTGAACGCCAGCCTCATTTGGGCTTCCTCGGCTCCTCTTGGGGCAAGTTTCTTTTTTGTTGATAAGAAGGATGGATCTCTGCACCCGTGTATTGATTACCGGGAACCGAACGCAATTGCCATCAAAGACAAGTATCCTCTGCCCCTGATAAACTCCATGTTCGAGCTCCTTCAGCGCACACGGGTGTTCACCAAGCTTGATTCACGCAACACGTATTATTTAATTCATATTCATGAGGGGGACGAATGGAAGACAGCATTTAAAACACACTTGGGGCAGTTTGAGTATCTGGTTATGCCCTTTGGGCTGACCAACGCCCCCACCGTTTTCCAACACCTCATTAATGACGCCCTCCACGATTTGGTGAATCAATTTGTTTTTGTATATTTGGACAATATTCTCATTTTTCCCACACGCCAGAGGAACACAAGGTACATGTCAGGGCTGTGTTACAATGGCTCCTTGAGAACCAACTTTTTGTGAAGGCTGAAAAGTGCGAGTTCTCCACCAGCTCCACTTCCTTCCTGGGATTTATCGTGGCAGAGGGGGAGCTGAGAGTCAACCCAGCCAAAGTGAAGGCTGTGCTGGATTGGCCTACACCCCACTTCCGCAAGGAGCTCCAGCTCTTCTTGGGGTTTGCAAACTTTTATCGCAGGTTCATCAGGAACTACAGTGGGGTAGCACAGCCTCTTACACACCTGACCTCCATTAAAGTGCCATTTTCATGGTCCGAGGCAGCGGAGCAGGCTTTTTCCAAATTAAAGAGCCTGTTCTCCAATACACCCATCTTGGCCCACATCAACCCTCAGCTGCAGTTTACCCTAGAGGTGGACGCTTCTGATTCGGGGGTGGGCGTGGTCCTTTCACAGCGCTCAACCGCTGACCAGAAACTCCACCCATGTGCGTTTTTCTCTCGGCGGCTCACCCCACCCAAGAGGAATTACGACGTAGGGGATCATGAGCTCCTAGCCAATAAGTTGGCTTTAGAGGAGTGGAGGCACTGGTTGGAGGGAGCAGTCCATCCTATAGTCGTGTGGACCAACCACAAGACTTTAGAGTATCTCCGGTCGGCTCGCTGACTTAATGCCAGGCAGGCCCGCTGGGCCTTATTCTTCCTCAGATTCAATTTCACTATCACATACAGCCCTGGCTCATGCAACATCAAACTGGACTCTCTCTCCCAGCAATTCTGCTCCACCCTTTCAGCACCCCCCACCCCGTCCCAGCCAATCGTCTCACCTTCATGCATCCTTGGAGCCCTTACCTGGGAGATTGAGCAGAGGGTCTGACAGGCCCAGTCCCTGGAGCCCGAACAAGCAGGGTGCCCTAAAGACCGCTTGTTTGTTCCTGCCACCTTCCACATTGATGTCATCCAGTGGGGCCACTCCAGCCACTTCGCCTGCCATCCTGGGGTAATTCGGACGATAGACCTGGTCCGATGAGTGTTCTGGTGGCCCATCCTGCGGAGGGACATTCAAGACTATGTAAAGGCATGTCAGACCTGCGCTCGCAACAAGTCCAACTCCTCGCCCCCTGCTGGCTTGCTTCATCCCTTACCCGTCCCCAGTAGACCTTGGTCCCATATCGCCTTGGACTTTGTCACAGGACTTTTCCCCTCTCATGGCAAGACCATCATCCTTACCATTGTCGACCACTTCTCCAAAGCAATTCATCTGGTACCCCTCCCCAAATTGCCCTCCGCCTCTGAAACCGCTGACCTCCTTACCACTCACGTCATCCGCCTACATGGTATCCCTATGGACATTGTGTCTGACTGGGGCCCACAATTCACTTCGCAAGTTTTGAAATCCTTCTGCCGGTTGCTTGGAACCACAGTCAGTCTCACATCTGGTTACCACCCTCAGAGCAATGGGCAGGCTGAGTTTACCAACCAGTCCCTGGAGGCCACCCTCAGATGTGTAGTAGCCGAAAACCCTTCCTCTTGGAGCACACATCTGACCTGGGTGGAATAAGCCCACAACTCGGCTGTTTCCACTGCCGCGGGGCTCACACCATTTGAAGCCTCTATGGGGTACACTTCCCCCCGTTGCCCGTGGTGGAGAGGGAAGTCGCTTTGCTGTCTATGTGGGCTCACGCACACTGCTGCTGCCAGCTCTGGAGAGCCACCCAAGCCGCCTTCCTCTGCTCTACGAAGCGCAACCGCTGGTATGCGGACCAGAAGCGGACCCCAGCTCCCAAGAACAAGGTGAGGAAGCACGAGTGGCTATCAGCTGACCAGATACCCTTGAAAACAGAATCTATGAAGTTATCTCCACGCTTCTTGGGTCCGTTCCCCATCATCAGGATCTTCAACAACGCCATGGTCCGTCTACAGCTCCCACGAACCCTCCGTGTCTACCCGACTTTTCACATCTCCCAGATCAAACCCCTCTCCGCCAGTCCTCTCTGCCCCCCCCCCCCAAGCCACCTCCTCCTCCTCGGATCCTCTATGGCCAGACTACCTAGACCATCTGGAGAATTCTGGACGTTCACCGTTGGGGCCGAGGCTTACAATATCTAGTCCACTAGGAGGGCTACAGCCCCGAAGAAAGGTCATGGATCCCAAAATCTTACTTCCACAACAAAGGGATGGTGCAGGCCTTTCACCAAGCCCATCCGGATAAGCCCAGTGGACCACCAGGAGGCGTTCCTTGAGGGGGGGCACTGTCATATTCAGGTGAGTGCGCACCCCTTCCTTTCTGCTGAAGATTCCCTGGCTTCATGGGCAATCATCACACCTGCGTGAGTGGACACACCTGCCGCCTCTTCCTCGCCAGTGCTTATAAGGACCATCAAGTGGAAGCTTCAGCACTGGCTCGTTGGGTATACTGCCTATGCCTACAGCAAGTAAGTTTGAATAATTCCCTGAGGAAATTTACTCACATTCCTCTCTTTTCTCCTCTTCTCAGGTTGGTGCCATCTGTGTGGTGCATCTTCGGGAATTGTTGTGCGCTCATCTGCTTCATCTCTGGTGTAGCACCCTGCACGTGAGCTGTTCATTCTATCAATATGACAGCAATTCCCCAGGGCAAATTGGTAATGGTGACTGGCCAGACCAAGAGTGGTCCAGTGGATCCCCATGAAAAAGTTATCAACAAAAATCCAGTGTACACCATGTGTTATGGGGTTTCCGGGACCTTGTCTGGGTGCCAGGCTGGTGAGAGGTATTTAATAATAAAGCAGCAGTTGGCTGAAAATCTCTTCTCATGGAACCCAGCCTGGCTCAGAATGAATTGAGCTGTATAGGTCTGCCCTTCAGTTGCATTACTTGCCGGAGGGATCAGTGGGATCATGGGTGCTGTGTGGATCGGGCAGCAGGCTGGGCTTCTTTGTTTAGACTGCCATCCCTGAAACCTGAACCCCAAGATAAGCAGTAGAAGCTGCATGAGTATACTAATGAAACTACTCTTTTAAATCCCCAAATTGAAAAAAAAAAAAAAAAAAAAAAAACATCTCCCACTATATGAAAGGTAGTGCAGTGCATTTCAGTTCCACATGTCCCTAATACCCAGAAAGCATGATTTTAAAGAATGCGTTTTCATAAATCAGTTGTTAAACCAGTTAACTTCTCTTGAAAAAAAATGATAGCATTAAGTATTAAGGTACAACTATGAAACTAGGAAACATAGCACTGATGCTAATATACTGCATACAAGGGGTGGGAATCATGATACTTGGGCCAAGATACAATCTTATCATGATTCAACGATAATCACGATATCAAGTATCACAATCCCATGTATTTCAAATTTTTTCAACTTGCTCAACCTCAAATCATGCCCCAAAGTAAAACAGTTGATATCTCTTTCATGTAATAAAGCATCCTTGGAGCTTCATTTTCCACGGAGACACGTCTCTGCGCACAGGGAGGGTGGTGGACAGTGTTTGGAATAGACTCCCACTCCAGATATGTTCAGCTGCGTCTGTGGACTCTTTTAAAAAGCAGCTGAAAACTTTTTTTGTTTAGTGAGGATTTCCGTTGAGTTTCAGTTTAACTGCTTTTGAATGGTAAGTGTCATGAATCGCCCTTCAGGGCAGGAGGAAGACCCAAACGCTGGACTGGGAGTTGCTAACATTTAATAACAAAAACACAAAATACACAAAGACAAATACTTATACACTACAAGAGCATGAGGAGGTACAGGTAGGTGTGTGGGAACACCAGGGAAGACAGGGCTCACCTCTAGGAGAAACAGGTGAACAGCCTGGAAGAAACCAGGCTGAGGTGTACGGAGACCCTGGATTAAAAAGAATAATGAAACTTGATCTAAGACAGAGCACACCCATCCAAACACACAGTAGGACACTGCAACGAGAAGCATTGCAGCCGTCCTTAAATAGGGCAAAGGAAAACGAACACAAATAAAAACAGGTGTGGGAGATTACAAGTGTGGTCAACATGAGTAAAAGTAAGATAATTAATGACAACTGTGACAGCCCACGAACTAGAGCTCAAGCGGAAGTAAGCAAATCACGCTGTCAAAATAAAAGCGCATATCGGAATAAAGAAATCAATAAACAGAAGATACACAAAGTGACTAATAATAATTCATGAAACAAAGACAAGGACCAGACAACAGAAAATGACAATACTACTACATGTACATGAAAAGGAAACTAAGGTGAGGGCAAAGGAGGCTCCTAAACAAATGGACAGAAATATAAAATACAAAACCGGAAACAATGGGCATGCAAACTAAAAGAACCAGACTATAATGACAACTAAGAATACAGGACAACTCATAAACAAAGAGAGACAATTGGCAACTCAGAAAACATAATACAGATAAAACCAAACACAAATCAATAATAAAGCTGAGATGAGAAAAAATACATAAAATAACCTGACATAACTGAAAGCATGAGCACGGTGCTTCCCCCTCCCCTCGTGCTCAGCATCATGACAGTAAGTCTGATACTTTTAAATTATTACCTCCACCAAGGGGAGGAGGTAATGTTTTTACTGACGTTGATAGGTTTGTTGGTTTGTCTGTTGGTTTGTCTGTCTGTTAGCAACATTACTCCAAAAGTTATGAATGGATTTTGATGAAATTTTCAGGAAAGGTGTGGAATAGCATGGGGAACAGATGATTAGATTTTGGTGGTGATCAGTATCATAATCTGGATCCAGGAATTTGGGGAGAGGAAATTATTACCTCCGCCAAGGGAGGACGGAGGTAATGTTTTTAGTGGCGTTGGTTGGTTTGTCGGTTGGCTGGTTTGTCTGTTAGCAACATAACTCAAAAAGTTGGGAACAGATTTTGATGTAATTTTCAGGAAAGGTGTGTAATGGCACGGGGAATAGATGACTAGATTTTGGTGGTGATTCAGATCATGATGTGGATTAGGGGACATGCCCACCAAGCTCATTTTTCATGCTGTGGGCGACTATTTTCTATTCATTCTCTATGTAGTCTAGTGTTTACAGCGCTGAGCACCCTCGGCGCTGACACACTTCGAGTGGTGGCCGCTTTTTATTGCGGTGCTCAGGGCTGAAAAAAATTCAACTTGTCAGATTACTGTACAGCTGGGCTCGTCAATGTCAGACCTTTCTAAGCAGCCAATCAGAATTAAGGAAGGGCGGGACATAGATTCAAAGATTGAAAGGCTTTATTATCATGTGCACAAAGAAATGCAACATTTCCTGAGCAATGAAATTTTTACTCTGCTCTCCGAACGAATGCCAAGGTAATTAATACACATCAGTACTAATAAAGGTAATAAACACACCTTAATACTAAATACTAATACTAATAAATACTAGTAAATACACATTAAAAGCAATTAGGACAGTTAAAGCAGTAAAAACTAGAGGAAACAAGAAGAATGAAAACTAAAAATTCACTGGATTTCTATAACATGACCCTGAGTAAGTAAAAATTCACTGAATGAGTTTGACTCGCCTCTACTAATACCCAATAGACTGTACAATGGTAATTTTAACATCAGAGAGGATATGAACCTGAGATGGCATGAGACTATGTACAATGTGCAAATGATCAATGTACAAATTAGCACCCAGTGTGAGAATTTCTGTCATGATCAGGTGAGCGCGCGCTCCCCTTCCCTTCCTGTGAGAGTTTCCGTGGCTCGGCAGGTAATCACCACACCTGCGTGAGTGGACGCACCTGCTGTCTCTTCGCCACCAGCGCTGAAAAGGACCAGTTTGTGAATTCTCCGGCACTGGCTCACTGGGTATATTGCCTAAACAAACAAGCAAGTAAATTATAGTTCTTTTTTGGAACCCTTTGCTAATCCCTGTTCTCCTCCTTTTCTCCAGGTTGCTGCCATCTTTGCTGTGCATCTCCAGGACTCGTTGTGCGCTCACCTGCTCCATCATTTCCATCATCGCTCCAGGCTGCTTCACTCCTCCCGGTCAGACACCTCACCCAGTTCCACACTTTCCCTACCCCCTGCCAGCTCCATCTCGCTGGTTTACCTGTTCCTGCTGGGTTACTCTGTCGGGTTCTCTGCTCGCCTCCCATAAGTGGCTTTCTTGGATTTCCATTCCTGTCTCCCTCCTCTCACTAATCAGCTCTCGTCTCTCCATTACAGGCTGGGTTCTCCTCTGGCGAGTGGCATCTTTTTCTAACTTTGTGCTCTTTTGAGCAATTTTAATAAAATTGTGTTTAAATGTAGTTTCTCTGTGTCGTGTGCGTTCGTTGGTGTAAGATCCCTGCACGTGAGCTGATCATTCTCTCATCATGACAATTTCTCTGTGTAAAGCCGTGTGCCCTGATAATACCCAGTAGACTGTACAATGATAATTTAGCAGCAGAGTTGATATGGACATGAGACGGGGTGAGACTATGTACAATGTGCAAATTTAGCATCCAGCGTGTGAATTCCAATTTGCAAAGCTTTGTCTGGAGTTTCGTTATTTATTCAGGAGTCTGATTGCAGTAAGAAAGAAGGAGTTTTTTAGCCTGGATGTCCTGCATTTCACACTTATGTACCTCTGGCCTGAGGGTAGAAGTGTGAACATTCTCTGCAGGGGGTGGGTGGGGTCCTGGAGGATGGAGGCAGCTCTCCTTTAGACTCTGCAGTAGTAGATGCTCTGCAGAGAGGGGAGTGGAATTCTGATGATCTTCTCCGCTGTCTTCACCACTCTCTGCAGGCATTTGCAGTCCAAAGCAGTAGTGCTGCCGTAACACGCAGTGATGCAGTTGGTCAAGATGCTTTTGATGATGCAGCTGTAGAAGTTGTTGAGGATCTTGGGGGACAAGCCAAACTTCCTCAGCCTCCTCAGAAAGTACAACTGCTGTTGAGCTCTCTTAACCAGCTCTGTGGTGTTAAGTGCCCACGTAAGGTCCTCGCTTATGTAGATGCCCAGGTATTTAAAGCTGCTCACCCTCTCCACCTCAAGCTCCCAGATGAACAGCGGCCAATGAGGTGCCCTCCCCTTCCTCATGTCCATTATCATCTACTTCATCTTGTCCGTGTTGAGGGTGAGGTTATTGTCCTCACTCTATGACACCAGGCTGGCCATCTCCCTCATGTAGGATGCTTCATCACCACCAGTGATGCGTCCTATCACTGCTGTGTCATCCACAAACTTTAAGATGACATTGTCCTTGTGGGAAGTGACACAGTCATGGGTGAAGAGGCTGTAGAGGATGGGGCTGAGAACACAACCCTGTGGAACACCTGTGTTCGTGATGATGCTGGCTGAAGTCCTGTTACCCATCCTGACAGACTGAGGTCTGACAGTCAGAAAGTCCAGTAGCCAGTCACAGAGGGTTGGGTGCAGGCCAAGTAAAGACAGTTTGTAGGTGAGTTTGTGGGGGATGACCATGTTGAAGGCAGAGCTGTAGTCGACAAAGAGCATCCTGATGTAGGAGTCTTTATCTTCTAGGTGGGAGAGAGAATAATGGAGTGCAGCAGCAATGGCATCTGACCTGTTGGCCCGGTAGGCATACTACAGAGGGTCCAGGGTATCCGGTATGCTGTCCTGAATGAGGGCCAGCACCACTCTCTCGAAGCACTTCATGATGATCGGAGTGAGTGCTACTGTCCTGTAATCATTCAGGCAGGTCAGTGGGCTCTTTTGGGGGAGGGGAACGATGATTGTGGTTTTGAAGCAGGAGGGGACTATGTTCTGGTTGAGGGAGAGGTTAAAGATGGATGTGAGAACATCAGTCAGCTCGGTAGCATGTGCTCTGAGAGCCCGCCCAGGGATGTTGTCTGGTCCTGCTGCCTTGTGGGGGTTGATTTTCCTCAGTGCTTTGTTTACCTGGCCTGATGAGACTTTTAGTGGAAGGGGAGGGTCTGTGTGTGTGTGTGTGGGCTGCACGGTGGCGCAGTGGTTAGCACTGCGGCAGCACAGTTTACCCTTGGCCGGGGGATTGTGGGGATCGTGGGATCGTTGGTTCGATCCCAGCCCCCGACCAACAGTGATCTGTGTGGAGTTTGCATGTTCTCCCCGTGTTCCGTGGGTTTACTCCGGGATTTCTCCGGTTTCCTCCCACATGCCAAAAACATGCATGTTAGGTTAATTGGCTGTTCTAAATTGTCCCTAGATATTTGTTTCCTATAGGCCCTTAGAATAGAGGGTTAGTATTAATGAAAGCGCTTTGAGTGGTCTTTGTGACTAGAAAAGCGCTATATAAGTGCAGGTTAGTTAGTTAGTTAGTTAGTGTGTGTCCTCACTGCACTGTAGCTGGAGGTCTCAAAGCAGGTGTAAAAGATGTTGAGATCATTCGGCAGGCTGTCTGTGGAGCTAGTGGCGTTGCTGGTGGTTCTCGTGTAGTCTGTGATGTGCTTCAGGCCTTGTCACATGCGCCCAGGGTCAGGGGTGGAGTAGAGGCTGTCCAACTTTTCTCTGTACTGTCTTTTGGCTGTTGTTATAGCCTTACTCAGTCTATACTTTGCAGCTTTGTATTCGGCCTCATTGCCTGATTTAAATGCAAGAGAGCGAGCACGCAGCATCTGATGTACCTGACTGTTTATCCAGGGCTTCTGGTTGGGGAACTTCCTGACTTGTATGGTGGGTATGATGGTATCAAGACAAATACTAATGTACCCAGTCACAAACTCAGCATAGTTTTCTATGTTTACAGAAGAGTCCTCCCGGAAGGCTGCGGCTTTAAACACATCCCAGTCTGTCCGGGCAAAACAGTCTTGCAGGGTGCTCTCAGCCTCTGGAGTCCAGCGTTTAATTTGTTTAATAACAGGGTTTGTTTGTTTCAATTTTTGTCTGTAGGCCGGGTACATGAACACGGAGATGTGATCTGACTGTCCGAAGTGGGGACGGGGTGCCACTCTGTATGCATCACGTACACTACCGTTCAAAAGTTTGGGGTCACCCAGACAATTATTTTGTGTTTTCCATGAAAAGTCACACTTATTTACCACCATGAGTTGTAAAATGAATAGAAAATATAGTCAAGACATTGGCAAGGTTAGAAATAATGATTTGTATTTGAAATAATAATTTTTTCCTTCAAACTTTACTTTCATCAAAGAATCCTCCATTTGCAGCAATTACAGCATTGCAGACCTAACATGATTGCACAAGGGTTTTCTAATCATCCATTAGCCTTCTGACGCAATGAGCAAACACATTGTACCATTAGAACACTGGAGTGATAGTTGCTGGAAATGGGCCTCTATACACCTATGTAGATATTGCACCAAAAACCAGACATTTGCAGCTAGAATAGTCATTTACCACATTAGCAATGTATAGAGTGTATTTCTGATTAGTTTAAAGTTATCTTCATTGAAAAAAAGTGCTTTTCTTTCAAAAATAAGGAAATTTCTAAGTGACCCCAAACTTTTGAACGGTAGTGTATGTTGGTGTAAACATGGTCCAGTGTGTTCTTATCATGGGTGGGAATGTCCACATGCTGGTAATATTTGGGAAGTACAGTCTGTAAATTGCACTGGTTAAAGTCACCGGCAACAATAAAAATAGCATTGGGATGGGACGTCTCTAATGCGCTGATGATGTCATGGAGATGGCGGAGCACTGTGTGTAGTTAACTCATGGGGAAATGTAAACAGCGGCTAAAAACACAGCGGTGAATTCCCTCAGTAAATAATAGATAAGATAAGATAAGATAAGCCTTTATTAGTCCCACAACGGGGAAATTCCAGGATTGCAACAGCACAGGGATAGCAACACTCAGAGCAACAATCAGAAGGCAAGAAAAAAAAAGCAAGAGCAGCTAATATACATATGTACATATTACTATAAATATATATATATATACACACAGACACACAGTGCAGAACATTGTAGCTGGATGGAATAAATATGAGTATATAAACACACAGTGCGGCGCATTGTAGCTAGATGGGATAAGTATGTAGATATATAAACACAGTGCGGAGCATTGTAGCTAGATGGAATAAATATATAGATATATAAATATAAACACACCCAGTGTGGAGCATTGTAGCTAGATGGAATAAATATGTAAATATATAAACACACACAGTGCAGAGCATTGTTGCTAGATGGGATGAAACAGCACAACCGTCTACTTAGTTATCCTACATGGTATGATTATGTGCCCATACATATTCTCACCCTCCATAGCGACCAGTATTTTCCTAGTTGTATGCCGGAGGGGACCATTGTGTAAGTCTATTGCATCTTTTGCATTCAAAAAACTATTAGGTTGTTACGTCTTTTTGCTATCTCTGCAAGCAGCCCTGCTTAGGTTGTAGGAAGGACCTGCGAAACCTCCCGGTTGTGCACCTGGGATGATGTAGTCTGCTGCTAAATGAACTCCTCAGTGCATTCAGTATGTCCTGCATAGGGTGGAACTCGGACTCCAGCAGAGATGACAGTTTAGCCACCGTCCTTCTCTCTCCTATCTCCTCCACCGGGTCAAGGCGCTGCCCCAGGACAGAGCTAGCTTTCTTGATCAGTTTGTTCAGTCTCTTCCTATCGGCTGCAGTAATGCCACTGCCCCAGCAGACCACTCCAAAAGTGATGGCTGATGCCACCACCGTGTCATAGAATGTCTTCAGCAGCACCCCTTGTACACCAAAAGACCTGAGTACCCTCAGTAGGAACAGCCTGCGCTGTCCCTTCTTGTAGAGTGCGTCAGTATTGTGTGACCAGTCTAGTTTATTGTTCAGATGAACACCCAGGTACTTGTAGGATGTCAATATCTCAATAGGGACGGCATTTCAGCAGTAAAAACTCCACATCAGGCGAACAGTGCTTGTAAAAAGTCTGTACATCTCCACACCACGAGTTGCTTATAAACACACACACGCCTCCCCCTCTCATCTTACCTGCGGCTGATCGCAGGTAAGTTGAGAGGGGGAGGCGCTTCTTCTTGCCTTGAGAGAGAGCAGTTGCATTTTTCTTCCCTCCTCCCCTGCCTTCCTGACCTATTCCCAGCTTTTGCAATGTTGCGTTTTTGTCTGTGTTTAGTCGCTCTTCTTCTGCTGAATCTTAATCTAAACGGAAATTATGGATTTGGAAGCGGCTTAAATGTGCTATTGTCACTATTTTTCAACAAGAATTGGGCCAAGGGGGAGCCCAAGAATTGGAACCTACGAGAGACTCATGAACATTGGAATCCATGCGTCTATGGAAATATTATTGGCTATGATCTCAGGACTTCTATTTTTGGCTGTGGAGTTCCCTGATGCATCAGAAATTGAAGGAAGGTGAGAGAGCGGATCAAGCGGACCCAGCCAGCTCCTTCATCAAATTCGACCAGTTGGGGAGGGCACGAGTAGCGGCAAACGGTGAACTGAATGACAGTGTTTCAGTGAAGGATTACATCTGAAGCCCTGTGCTCTCTATGGAAAAACAGTTTAAGCCTGCATATATAATGGAAGCACAGAATTACACGGGTGAGGACAAAATTCTACTCTCTGAGTGCACTGTGCTGATTTGATTTGATTTGACCTTGTTTGCCCCGTGTTTACATTCCTCCTGACTGAGTTTAGCGGAAGAACCGGCTCTTATGTCTACCCATACAATCAACAATCAGTTGTTGTCGTCAGCGGATTGGACTCTCAAGGACAATGCCCATGTGCCTTCTGCAAGCAAGAGAAAAAGAGAGATAGACTCTGAACTCTGGACTTGTTTATAAGTCACATGATTATAACATCTATCCACTGCCAGGAGGCGCCCTCTGCTGCTCACTAACAACTGTTACATTTACACTACACAATGACATGCAAATATACACACACTGCTCTCCCTCCCTCTGCTGTGTGATTGTATCTATTGTCTGCTAATGTGCATAGAGGGGTTTTTTCTGTGTAATCAAAATTTGGCTCATTGAGCTTATATGAGCTTATACGAGCGTTATTCTGATAACTATGTTTTTTCTCTCTGCCTATTGTGTTTCCCCCCCCTTCCCCTCTTTACCCTCACTGCATGACAGGCGCCTTCATGGCTGCCGCGTCATTGGATGCGCCTAACGTGCGCGCCCAATGTCAAGTCAAATTCCTTGTGTGTTTACTTGTAAATATACTTGGCAATAAAGCTGATTCTGATTCTGATTCTGATTCTGATTCTGATGTCCGGTCTACCCGATGTACAGAGTGGGTCTGTAGCTGAACGGCGCACTCAGGGACTTTGTCTGAGAGCCAGGTCTCACAGACAATTAGAGCGCAGCACTCTCTTATCTCCCGCTGGTCTTCAGTTCTTACTCTTAGCTCTTTCAATTTGTTTTCCAGAGACCATACAGTTGCTAGCAGGAGGCTAGGTAGCGGTAGGCGGCTAGCGCGAGCTCTTAGCCTAGCATGGAGCCCCCACCACCACCTCACTTGCGGCGCCATTTCCGAAGCACTCTCTTGGGATCAGCATGCTCATGCAGGCTCGGTACTTCATGGCCTTCCTGGGGGTGGTGGTGATCACTCTGGGAGCAGACAATGCATTGTAGTATGTGGTATAAAGCCAGTAAATTCCGTATGTTCTTCTTGTCTTGGCGATGTCCAGCAATGCCTGTCGGTTGTATATTAGCAGTGTGTGACATTTATGCACTGCAGAAAGAGCAACAAACATGCAAAAAAGAAGAAAAAGCCAGCATTCGAGAACAGAGCGAGCAAACACATTTGCCTCAGGGGGTGCCATGATGCAATGATAGGACGCCAGTACAGGAAGACGAGAACAGGAGGTGACGGTGGAGGAGGTGGAGGCTGAATTTTACTGCATCAAACAATGTGAATTTGTAGTTGATAACTGCAAAAAAAACGGTACGATAAAACACTGTTGTGTCATATTGCTTAATAATTATGAACCTTGTCACTAAACTGTAATGGAGAAGAGAGGAGGAAAAAAATGAGAACCAACCTGACAGATTCAAAAAACCATGATGTTGAATTAAGGTGGAATTGCCCTGCCCCAATGTATGGTCAATACAATTATGACAGTCTTATTATTATTATGTTGTTATACCACCTGGAAGCTACTGGGTCCCCGCTTGCTGTATGCTCACCTGCAACACTCTTTTGGCTACCTTTCCATCTTTGTGGCCCACTCCCCCACGAATGTCTCCAATGACCAAGCCAAGGATGCATTCTACACACAGCTGCTCTGAGCTATGCTGCATTTCCTGCCACGACATCATCATTATCCTAGGGGACATGCAGGCCACCGTGAGCCTCGACAGGAGCGGCTTGAAACACATCATCGTACCTTTCCCGTCTGACGTCACCAATGACAGTGGTAACCACAAGCTGGAGGTGTGCGCTACGCACATTCTGAAGATTTTGGGCATCTGGTTCCAGCATCGTCAAATCCACCGCACCACCTGGTACTGCAACACCGGTGCAACATCCAAAACCATTGACCACATCTTGGTCAGTGGGCGCTGGAGAATTGCCACTGACTGCCATGTCTGCCGCACCGCTGAGCTAGGGTGGACCGATCATCAACTCCTTGCCGCTACTGCCTGCCTGCACCTCAGCCACAATGCCCCTCCTGGCCCTGCCAGTCACTGCCCCTCAGACAAAGAGAAGCTTTACACCCCTCAGTTTACTCACTGCTACTCCATCGAGGTCACAAACCGCTTTGCTGCCCTCGACCACCCTGAGAGTCTTGGGGATGCCTGGGAGGAGATTACCACCATTCTCACTCCTTCTTTCACAAACATCCTTGGTGATTGCCGCTAGAGGATTCAGCCATGGATCTCTGATGGCTTCCTGGAGCTGGTTGATCGATGCCATAAATCCAGACTCCAGGGGAAGGACGATTACCACAATCTGAATATAGAGAGACGCCGCAGCCTCGGGCATGATGAAGCCGCTTGGCTCCACCGTATTGCCAAAAAGGCCAACAACAGCTTCCAAGCAGGGAACCTCCGGTCTGCCTACCAGTCAATCAAGGAGCAGTGCCAAGCCTGCAAGAAACAGCAATTGTTATCCCCCCTGATAGCCGCCGATGGCATAAGCCTTATCACAGATCCGATGACCAAACTTCACCAGTGGTGAGAGCACTACATGAGTGTCCTTTGCAAGCCCCCTCCTCCCACCTCAGATAAGCTGCAGCAGTATGCCGATGCCGGTGTTGAAGACACCCCAATTGAACTCAGTCAGCCTAGCCCCACCCTCAATCAGTGAGTTGTTAGATACCATGATTAAGCTCCCCTCTGGGCGAGCCCCCGGCACTGATGGAGTTACGACAGAAATGATGAAAGCCACCCTCACGTCTGTCATCCCTCAGCTGGAACATTTATGCTGCTTCATCGGGGCAGAAGAACGTGTCCCTGGGGACTGCAGGGACGGGGTCATTCTGTCCTTCTATAAGAACAAGGGTGACCGTCGGAGCACAACCAGCTATCATCCCATCACGCTGCTGTCCATCCCCAGCAAGGTACTCACCGCTGTCATCATGAGCCATATCCACCCCCTGCTCCTCGCCAAGCACTGCTGCCAGCAGGCCAGCTTCACCCCTCACCGATCCACAATGGACTTCCTTGAGTGTCCTGGCACAGCAACAGAGGGAGTACCACCAACCTCTATATGTGGCCTACGTCGACCTCAAAGCTGCCTTCGTCTTCCTAGACAGGAACACCTTCTGGCAACTCCTTCATGGCATTGGAGTCCCATCCAAGTACATCAACATTCTTCGAGATCTCCACACCAACACCACGTGCAGGATACGTGCCGAGGGTGACATGTCAGACCCTTTTGTCACCACCTCTGGAGTCCAGCAGGAATGTGTTGCCGCGCCAAACCTCTTCAATGTTGCGGTTGACTACTGGGTCAAGAACGCGACGGAATGCTGCCCAATCTCGGAGTTGACTTCCACTCCCACTTCACAGACCTGTGCTATGCAGACAACATGGTGCTTTTCACCACACATATAGACATAATCGCTGAGGCACTGGAGCTGCTAGCAGAGGAAGCATCACCCCTGGGCCTTACCATCAGCTGGGCAAAGACAAAGATCCAGTCACTGTCAGACTTCTTGCCACCACCACGACAAGTCATCACCATCAAAAATGAGCCGGTTGAGACTGTCAACGACTTTGTCTACCTCGGATCTAAGATCACCAGCTCCTGCTCATAAGACCCAGAGATTATTCACCACCTGCAGCTGTCTTGTAGTACTTTCGGCCACCTCCAGAGAGTCTGGCGGAGCAGGAAGATCTGCACAACCACAAAGTTGTGAATGTTTAATACCCGTGTGATCCCCGTCCTCCTTTACGGGTCCAAAACCTGGACCCTCTCCACCACAGCCACCCACCATCTGGATACATTCCATCGGACCTGCCTCCATAACATCCTCAGCATCCGATGGTTCCACCACACCACAAATGATGAGGTCTACAGGAGGGCTGGCTGTCCTATCCCCACCTCCACCGTTATCAGAAGAGGGAGGCTGCGGCTCCTCAGCCACGTGGCCAGGCTGGAAGAGGGGACACCAGCCAAGCAGGCCCTCTTCACCAGCACTCATCCTGCCCCCCCCCAGGGCTGACATCGCCCCCGAGGTCGGCCTAGACTGTCATAGACGACCTAGGTTGCAATGATAAGACCTCTGGCTGACCTCATCACCCTAGCCCAAGATCACCCTGCCTTCAGACGATTGGCCGCAACGGTCACTTAAGTGGCCAGGCAAGGATTAAGCAAGTAATTAAGTAAGTTACTATTATTATTATTATTATTATTATGTAGCCATACAATGTTGTCATATTGTTTTTGCTGTCCTTTCTCTGTCAGTGATAATAATAATAATAATAATAATAATAATAATAATAATAATAATAATAATAATAATAATGGATTGCATTTATATAGCGCCTTTCATTCAGATTTTCAGGAAAGGTGTGTAATGGCACAGGGAACAAATGATTAGAGTTTGGTGATGGTCTGAGAGTGCATACCTCTGCCAAGGGCTATATTTGTATTTGTGCAGCAGGATTATGCAAAAACTACTGGATGGATTTGGATGAAATTTTCACCAGAGGTGGTCCTTGGGCTAGAGCGGAAGCCATTGCATTTTGTTGATGATCTAAAAATGTATACCTCCACCAAGGCTCTTATCTTCTCACAGAGTATTAGCAGTAATACTCCAACACTACTGGATGGATTTGGATAAACTTTTCACTAGAGGTAGCTCTTGGCCTACACACAAATCCATTACATTTTGGAGGTGATCCATGAGTGCATAACTCTACCAAGGCCCTATCTTGCAAAGTATGGTGGGATGGAGGCAGGGAGGTACGGACAGATGGAAGGACAATGGGAAAGAAGAAAGGAGCCTTGGCGAAGGAATGCACTCTCTGAATGCTTTTTTATTTTTAATCTTATGTTTTAACTTGTTTTTGTATTTTTAAAATTATTTTTATCTATCAACAAGCACTTCATAAATAAATTTTACTTACTTTGCGCTCTGAGATAAAGCTCCATGCCGGTATGTTTTTAGTTTAGCTGTTGCTAATGTTGCTCCAAGACGTGTGCTGGCCCGCCGTGCTCCAAGTGTTTGGGGTTTTTTTGTTTTTTTCTGTGCAGCGCTTCTTGCAGGTGGTGTGTCATGTCAAGGTCTTTCCTTCCATCTTCGTTATAACATCCAAAAGAGGCCCAACATTTGAGCTAACTGCTTCCTAACTTTCAAAGCTGGCTGCAAATCTCGTGAGACAAATTAAGACTTCACTCGACTGGGTGCTTGCTTTTTGCCATCTAGTGGGCTGAAAATGCAGTTAGTTGAATAACCAAGAGAGTGTGCAACGTTTACATGATAATTAATAAAAGATTGATCCATGCGTTTAGGGACCGGTGCACTGTCATTAGTGTCAAGTATTGCGATCCATCACTGAATCAATCTTTTGTCCCACCCCTGCTGTATACTACATGACATTTAACTTTTTTACTCTTTACAGCTAAACAAACCAACTTAAAATGTGCTATACATACATCACAGGTGTACATTTTTATAACATGAATGGAAATACATAAGATATGAACCTACATGCATATGCGAACCAATAAGATTCCCTGAAGAGAAAACAGAAGTTTCAAGAGCTACACCCATTCACACACTCATGATGTCTCAAAGAAAAAAAAGTGAAATGAGTAAAACATTAGGGTAATATAAATTACTTCACAAACAGGCTTTAAAGAAATGTGAAACTTCTTGAAGTAAATAACACTGTGTGTAGTCAACTAAAATAACAACTCATTGTTTAAGGCCACTTACCTATTTTCAAAGGTGTATTATTATTTCTAAGCAGGCTAGAGGTAACAAAAGAAACTACGAGAGCCATTCATTTTCTTTTTTGTAGAGTTTCTTCTGTGACAGAGAGATGCAGTTTCTTATTTCTGTTCATTTGGATTCCAAGTAGCTGTGCTGCAGAAAACCTAATGTAATTGTTCTGATTAATCTGATTCTTCTCATATTTCTCTGCTAAAAGAGCATGGGGAGCAATAACGGTAATACACAGAAACATGAAATTTGATAGTCTAATTTGAAGTTCTCCACACTACTCAGAAACCAAAAATCAAGGAACTGCATACATAGGCAGTGCTATAATAACCAGTTTTACATTTTTGCACACGTTGCAAGAATGGACGGACCTAGATTCAAAATTCTTTCATCATTTTAATCTCTGAAATCTTCTACAACTTTTCTCTCTTGGTCTTATACTCTAAAATGAAGCTTTAGAATAGAATAGAATAGAATAGAACAGAATGAGCTTATTGTAATTGTACAGTTGTAAAGTACAACGAAATTGTGTTGTTTTTTTTAGAATAGAAACCATATTTTCCAAAACGTGCAAGTGAAGTCAAAATGAACTCCTCCTAGGCCATTCATCCAAATTCTTTGAAATTAAGCAAAGATCATCTACAGATGTTGAAAAGTTGTTAAAAATTATACTAAAGATAACAATCAATTTTGATTTCATTGGTCAGTCAAATTGTACGGTTTCTCTTTGGCATGTAATTTTGGATTTAACTTCTGATGTAGTGATCCAAACTTGATGAAACTTCACATTCACAATCACAACCGTATTCTTCAGCAGAACACTAAATTTCATGCAATTCTGTTCATGTTCCAAAAATTATCTTCTGTCAGTCATTGTTTTTTGTCAGTGGAACATTTTGTTAGCATGTGAGAAAATCACTGGCAGCGCGGTGGCGGAGTGGTTAGCACTGCGGTAGCACAGCAACTCATCCTTGGCCGGGGGATCCTGGGTTCGATCCCAGCCCCCGATCAACAGTGATCTGTGTGGAGTTTGCATGTTCTCCCCGTGTCTGCGTGGGTTTACTCCGGGATTTCTCCAGTTTCCTCCCACATGCCAAAAACATGCAAGTTAGGTTAACTGGCATCAAAACTGGGGATTCTAAATTGTCCTTAGGTATGAATGTGAGAGTGAATGGCTGTATGTTTCTCTGTGTTGGCCCTGCGATGGACTGGCGATCTGTCCAGGGTGTACCCTGCCTCTCGCCCAAAGATGCTGGGATAGGCTCCAGCCCCCCCGCGACCCGAAAAGGATTAAGCTGAAGAAGATGGATGGATGTGAGAAAATCAATGCATGACCCAAAGTAGTTGTGTGGTGTAAAGGTTAAAATGATTCTCTGGTATGCTGGAGACTGGGGTTCGGCAAAGGGTTATTCTTCTGACGTACAACATGCCTCTCCTGTGCATTTGAAATCAATGTGTAGCACACATTAAGTTTTAAATACTGTACTTCAGCTGCTTGGAATCCTTTTCATTGGAACATTTATCATTCAAGTAAGTTAGTGTGTGAGCTGAAGCAGTTGTGGGGTGTTGTGGTTAAAGCGATGGCTCAGTATGCTGGAGGCCCCAGGCTTGAATCTTGTCAGGGAAGTCTTCTCCTTCTGAACTACAGCATACCTCTCCTGTGCATTTTAAAGCAACACCGTCTAAGATTTTCATCTTAAAATAATCCATCCATCCATCCATCCATCCATCCATCTTCTACCTATCTACCTATCTTAAAATAATGTTTACAAAATTATTTTGAAGTTACACCAATGTTTGGCCACATGAATGTCACTTCCCCCATGGCCCGAATGGGCCAGTATGTCCTGCAACAGCTCTTTTTTTTTTTTTTGTAGGAACACTGGAAAGACTACAACTATGGCGACTATGACATTAAGATAAGATAAGATAAGATAAGCCTTTATTAGTCCCACAACGGGGAAATTCCAGGATTGCAACAGCACAGGGATAGCAACACTCAGAGCAACAATCAGAAGGCAAGAAAAAAAACAAGCAAGCAAGAGCAGCTAATATACATATGTACATATTACTATAAAATATATATATACACACACACACACAGACACACAGTGCAGAGCATTGTAGCTGGATGGAATAAATATATGAATATATGAACACACAGTGCAGAGCATTGTAGCTAGATGGAATAAATATGTAAATATATAAACACCCACAGTACGGAGCATTGCAGCTAGGTGGAATAAATATGCAAGTATATAAACACACACAGTGCGGAGCAATGTAGCTAGATGGAATAATATGTAGATATATAAAAACACAGTGCGGAGCATTGTAGCTAGATGGAATAAATATATAGATATATAAATATAAACACACCCAGTGCTGAGCATTGTAGCTAGATGGAATAAATATGTAAATATATAAACACACACAGTGCAGAGCATTGTTGCTAGGTGGGATGAAACAGCATAACCGTCTATTTAGTTATCCTACATGGTATGATTATGTGCCCATACATATTCTCACCCTCCATAGCGACCGGTATGTTCCTAGTTGTATGCCGGAGAGGACCATTGTGTAAGTCTATTGCATCTTTTGCATTCAAAAAAACTATTAGTTTGTTACGTCTTTTTGCTATCTCTGCGAGCAGCCCTGCTTAGGTTGTACAGTCTGACAGCCGTTGGTAGGAAGGACCTACGAAACCTCTCGGTTGTGCACCTGGGATGATGTAGTCTGCTGCTAAATGAGCTCCTCAGTGCATCCAGTATGTCCTGCATAGGGTGGAACTCGGACTCCAGCAGAGATGACAGTTTAGCCACCGTCCTTCTCTCTCCTATCTCCTCCATCGGATCAAGGCGCTGCCCCAGGACAGAGCTAGCTTTCTTAATCAGTTTGTTCAGTCTCTTCCTATCGGCTGCAGTAATGCCACTGCCCCAGCAGACCACTCCAAAAGTGATGGCTGATGCCACCACCGTGTCATAGAATGACTTCAGCAGTGCCCCTTGTACACCAAAAGACCTGAGTCTCCTCAGCAGGAACAGCCTGCGCTGTCCCTTCTTGTAGAGTGCGTCAGTATTGTGTGACCAGTCTAGTTTATTGTTCAGATGAATACCCAGGTACTTATAGGATGTCACCATCTCGATGTCTGTTCCCTGTATATTTACTGGTGCTGTGAGGGGCTGCCCATGCCTGCGGCAGTCCACCACCAGCTCCTTAGTTTTCCTCGCGTTGATCTGGAGGCAGTTCCGATGGCACCAGTCCACAAAGTCCTGGATAAGCCCTCTGTACTCAGCTTCATCTCCGTTGGAGATGAGACCAACGATCGCAGAGTCATCAGAGAACTTCTGTAGATGGCAATGTGTTGTGTTGTGTGAGAAGTCCGCAGTATAAAGAGTGAACAGGAAGGGAGCCAGCACCGTTCCCTGGGGGGCCCCCGTGCTACTGATGATCGTGTCGGAAACACAGTCCCGGGTTCTCACAAACTGAGGCCAGTTCGTGAGGTAGTCCAGGATCCATGATGACAGGTGCTGGTCCACCCCTGCGCGCAGCAGCTTGTCCTTCAGGATCATCGGTTGGATGGTGTTGAAAGCACTGGAGAAGTCAAAGAACATGATCCTCACCATATTCCCAGGCTTCTCCAGGTGGGACAGAGAACGGTGAAGGAGGAAGATCACCGCATCCTCCACCCCAATGCCATGCTGGTAGGCGAACTGGAGTGGATCCATCGCTGGTTCCACCAGGGGGCGGAGATGAGCAAGGAGCAGTCTCTCCAGGGTCTTCATCAAGTGGGACGTCAAGGCCACCGGTCTGTAGCTGTTCAGGTCTTTGGGGTGGGAAGTTTTTGGTACAGGTACCACACAAGATGTTTTCCACAGCTGTGGTACCCTCCCCAGTTTCAGGCTCATGTTGAAGATATACGTCACAATCCCACACAGCTGGTCTGCACAGGACTTGAGGAGCTTTGCGCTGATGCCGTCCGGTCCCGACGCCTTCCTCGCCTTGATCTTCCTCAGCTCCGTCCTCACCTGGGTCTTGGTCAGGGTCAGGATGGGGGGCTGTGTGTTGGGAGTGGGGGGGGTGTCGGTGGAGTGGGGAGTGGGCAGCAGGACTTGATTTCTTAGAGGCAGCAGTGGTTGTTGTGCAGACAGGGGGGAGGGCGGTTGGTCAAATCTATTGAAAAACAGATTCAGGTTGTTCGCCCACTCCCTGCCCCCCGTGGCCTGGGGGGAGGTATTCTGGAGCCCCGAGATGGTTTTGAGGTTTCTCCAGACCCCGCTGATGTCGCTCTGTTGCAGCTTGTCCTCCATCTTCTTCCTGAAGCTGTCCTTGCCTTCTCTGATCTTTCTCCTCAGCTCCCTCTGTACGGACTTCAGCATCTCCCTGTTCCCCGACCTGAAGATCCTCTTCTTCTCTCTCAGAAGTGTTTTTATCTCAGGGTTGATCCAGGGTTTGTTGTTTGAGTGACGCCGTATGGTCTTGGTGGGAACGGATTTGTCCACACAGAAGCTGAGGTAGCCCGTGAAGGTGTGAATGAGGCCATCGATGTCCTCACCATGTGGATCGCAGAGCTGCTTCCAGGCAGTGGCTTCAAAACAGTCCTTTAGAGTGTCCATTGTCTCCTCAGACCATAACTCCACAGTGTGCATGGCCGGAGGTTGTCTGTGCACTAGGGGTTTGTACACCGGTCGGAGATGAACCAAGTTGTGATCCGATCTCCCAAGTGGGGGGAGTTGTGATGAGGTGTACGCCTCCTTAGTGTTTGCGTAGAACAAATCCAGTGTTTTATTGTCTCTAGTGTGGCATGTGACATACTGGGTGAAAGTGGGCAGAATGGGAGACAGTGAAACGTGGTTGAAATCGCCTGAGATGAGGAGAAGAGCATCTGGGTGTTCTGTCTGCAGCCTGCTGGTTACTGAATGGATGACGTCACGCGCTGTCCCAGCGTTCGCCGTCGGATTTGCATAAACAACAATGCAGATCACGTGTGAGTGTTCTCTCGGGAGATATGTAGGCCTCATGCTAACAGCTAGCAACTCAATGTCTTTGCTGCAGTGTCGTTGTTTAACAGTGATATGTCCCGGTCTGCACCAGTTGTTGTTAACATACATTATCACTCCACCGCCCCTAGCTTTGCCACTCTCTGGTGTTCGGTCAGCTCGTATCATGTGAAAACCCTCCAGCTCAATGTTAGCATCTGCTGCTAGTTCAGTTAGCCACGTCTCAGTAAACAAAAGGAGAGAGCACTCCCGGTAAGTGCTATCATAACGGGAGATAGCCGCTAGCTCATCTAACTTTCCCAGTATCGACCGTACATTTCCCATGACAACAGATGGAAGGGAGGGTCTGTACCTTATATTTTTTGTCCTCCGCCTTACTCCAGCCCGGCAGCCGCGACGCTTTCGCCTCAATTCTCTCGGTATGTCGAGTTTTTCCAGTGGGACCGGGTGGCGGTTAAATGCTAGCAGCTCTTCCCTGTTGTATCGTATCCTGCTATAAACAGTGGCTCCGTCCACCGGCTCAGGAGACATTTGGGACGATCTGTGTGTCCGTGATATAAGTGGGGTGAAAAAAAAAGTGATCAAAAGAGAGAGGAAGGGAAAAAAAACTCGGAATCGAGCCGCTGTTGCAAAAGGCAGCCTACTGGTGTGGCGCCGAGAGGAGGATATTAGCCCCAACAGTCAATCACAGGGTGCTTTGCTGTTGCTGGCTATACTTGTGTCCTATGACAAATGTGTAGCACATCTTAGGTTTGAAACGCTGCTGTGAAACAATACAACACCTTTAAGTCTACATCTGCTTGTGGCTATATTATTTTATTTATATTTAAATGAAACGTCAATTGGAACATTTGTGTAGAAATGAGGAAAAAAGCTATTCACTGACTGGTACAAAAACTTTGATCATGACTGGTAGTGATGCATTTTAGAGTAAATTATCAAATGCTTACTAAGATTGACTTAAATAATGGCAGAGAAGTAAAAAAAATTCAGTAAACACTTGTGTCTTAGTTGATTTTCAGTAAACCACACACAATGAAATCCAGTGGGTTTTTTTTTTAAGTTTGTGTATTTAGCCATACCTGGTGTTCACAGAACATAAAAGGGACACATTCTGCATATATTACGTTAAAATAGAAGAAGAAATATTTTTTTTTCCTCTTTGGGTGTAGAATTTAATGGGTATGTGATCACATGTCAAGTGTTTTTGGACAGCTCGGATGATGAGTAGGAGGCGGTGATGAGGCCTTCAAATAATAACTCATTAAGCCCTTCAGTTAAAACGGGGCAAAGCGCTGGGGACATTTGTAGCCTAAAGGCATTGAGGTTTGTGTCTATAAGGTCTGGAGTTCACACTCATTCCAGTTCACTTGCCAGTTGGGAGAATCTGGGTGTTGAGGTTGAGTGAGTTGCAGTCAAAGTGCCCTTGAGCAAAAAAGAAAAAAAAATTGGCCCTGAGCAGCTCTGGTGGGCAATAAGCACAATACCATGGCTGTACTGGGCAGGTCCCTAGTGTAAATATTATGTGTAACCTTATCATGAGGAAACCTTTGGGCTGCTGCGAACAAGCTTGTGTGCTCAGCAAACATTTCCCTGCATAATTAACGCTTGTAAAAATGAACGCTTTGAGGTGAGGTCAGCATGATGCTACCATCTGTGCAGCAGGAGGAGAGGAAGATTTTACCACTGTGTGCAAGGGAAAAAAAAAAAAAATCCTCAATCAAATTCAGACCAATATATCCTCCGGATGCTCTGAAGCATTCCAAAGCACAGGAGAGCTCTAAATTCACACCCATAAAATGTGTTTTCAAATATTTATGTGGTTCAGTGCTCGGTTTTGTGAATATGTTTCAGCCCCTGGGTAGATCTGCCAGAGTGAAATATAGAAAAATGCACAATCCTTTTATTGCTAAGTTCACTTTATGAATCTGAATTTATCCTGCAAGAATGCATGAACAAGCATCTTGTTTATTGTGGGCTTGGACTGGTGGTTATTCTAAGATCCATCAAATTAACAGATGACATGGGAGCGGAGCATAAAAGACAATGATTAAGGTCAGACTCTTGATCCCAAAGGAAAGGCTCACTTACAGCTACACAATCATATACTGAAGTCAGAATACGTATTTTCTGTGTTTGAATCAAATAAATACAGTACATAATTAGATTTTAAAAGCATATAATTTTCTAAAACAAATAAAATAAGACAAACATATGGTTATATAATTATGCTTAGCCCATGGGGATAGCTTTATACTGTAGTATGTGGGCAGCTTTCCTCGATTTGAAAAAAGCATAAAGTTATAATATGGTTTAAAAAACACCAGCAGTGGTGGGTATCATTTCTGCAGGACTAGGCCAAGACACATCTCCCACAAGTACACACAATGAAGTACAGGCAATTTTGAGATTTACATGAAAATGTTGCAACTTTACAAGAAAAAAAGCTGCACATTTACAAGGAAACCTCACACCTATCATTAATGCTAGCTAGTTTATGAGCGCTTTCACTGCAACACAGGGGATCTGTCAAGTCCAACTGGTGGCATCCAACAGGGGTTTGAACTCATAGCCTCCTGCTTCAGATTCCGGCACGCTACCTGTTTCACCAAGAGGATCGACCCACTTGGCAGTCCAAGTAGGAATGCTTTTATTGACCCTGTTACATACAAAACACAGAACAATTTAGTTTCCTAATAAATTTTGTACTTTTTTCCCATAAATGTGCCACTTTTGAAAACCTTTTCCCCTTTTTAACTTTTTTCTAATAAATTTGAGACTTTTTCTGTCATAATATTCCAACATTTTTCTTATACATTTGCAACTATACTCACCAGCTTGTGACACTTTCCTTTTAGAACATATCTAAACAAAATGAAGATGTGTTTTCCTGGTAGCTCAACAGTAGAAGAGCTTTTTGGAGTATAAAAGTTTGAGGGCTCATCCTGTTATCTCCCTCATTCGTTTTTTCTTTTTCTTTTTTCTAAGGTATTTGTCAGGTTTGACACCATCTGGTTCTAATGATCGTGTAACCCACAAAACAGACTTAAGGTGCGTTGGCACCAAACACAAAGCGGAGTGTTCACAGGGTGGCACTAGCTCAGAAGGTAGAGTGAGTCGTCCAGTAACCAGAGGGCTGGGGGTTTGATTCCCATTCTCCCCAGCCATCCTGACTTTGTGTCCCTGGGCAAGAAACTTTACCCTCCAGTGTCCATGACACTGTGTATAAATGTTCGGTAGTGGCCGGAGAGGCCATTGGTGCAGATTGGCAGCTGCATTTCTGTCAGTCAGCCCCAGTGCAGTTGTGGCTACAGAGGTAGCTTACCAGTGTCTGTTTGGAGTGAATGAATAATAGATTCACTGTGTAAGTGCTTTGAGATGTCACCTAACATGTGAAGTGCCATATAAATCTAATTCATTATTATTATGGCACAAATACATGTTAGTTCTATGGAAATATGTGAATACACACAAATTTGTGCATTCGCATCTGAGGGATTTGATAATGATAGCTAGTAATCAGCCTTGAGATTCTGTCGTCACCGGAGTAAAAGTATCAACAGTGTAGAGTAAACTAGTTTGAAAATGAGACTACCACTCACCTGCAGACAGATGGACCGGGAGCTCTGGAGCTGAAATGGAGTGTCTGTTGTTTATTCACCCATGTACCACCCAAATACGGGTGTGCTAACGAGGGCTAGCAGGCTAGCAGTGAAAACAACCATCATCCATGTGCAGTTTTGTAGGAGGCAGTGACATTTTCCAAGTTGGGAACCTTGCCAGATAACATTGTAAACTTAAACATGATGGTGTTTTGGGGATTTCCACAGTAAGTAGATAACGGCTGCAGAAGTTATGAAGACAACTCTGCCCCTCTGAAACTCACTCAGATGCAAATTTGTGCTGATCAAGAAACACAATTATTACTGATTCTTACTACTGGGAAATTGGCATCAACTGACCTGCTGACCAATAGTTGGACATTTCCCTGGGAATAATAATTTTATATCTGATGTATTGTGGCATATAAAAAACTGAGGAAAAGAAAAACAAAACAGACTATAATAATGAAAAATAACAACAGGGCAATACAGTTTTGTATCATGTTTTATCTTGTTTAACCATAGTTTTCCCAGTTTTTGCATTTATTTTTCTGGTTTTACCCTGTTTGTATTGTAGTGGGGTAATTATGTAAGATACCCCATTTTACCCCATTTTACCTAGTTTCTCCCCTATTTTTTTTAACCCCTTTTTCTTTCTTTCAGTGTTTTAGGTATTTTCCTGTCATTCCAGAATGTACCCTGAAAGTACCCTGTACTTACCCTGTCATTTGTTGGCTGGATTATAAAGTGGTATCATATCTTTTATACACTGTAGTCATAAATCCATGAAAACTTTTTGCCCCATAAATGTGTATTTGTTCTTTTTTAATGTGGTTGACATTGATGAGGAAACTAACTAACTAACTAACTAACCTGCACTTATATAGCGCTTTTCTAGTCACAAAGACCACTCAAAGCGCTTTCATTAATGCTAACCCTCTATTCTAAGGGCCTATAGGAAACAGATATCTAGGGACAATTTAGAACAGCCAATTAACCTAACATGCATGTTTTTGGCATGTGGGAGGAAACCGGAGAAATCCCGGAGTAAACCCACGCAACACGGGGAGAACATGCAAACTCCACACAGATCACTGTTGGTCGGGGGCTGGGATCGAACCCACGATCCCACGATCCCCACAATCCCCCGGCCAAGGGTAAACTGTGCTGCCGCAGTGCTAACCACTGCGCCACCGTGCAGCCCATGAAACATGAAAGAATAACCCATGTACAATGGAAACAGCATGGTGCTTGGATGTAAATTAAAAAACAATTTAAGCTACTGTGCTGTGATACAATGGAAAGACACTGACTCCAAATGTTCCATTGTATTTGCATCTTTTCCCATTTCCATGAACCGTAACAAATTGAAACTATTTTGTTCACTCAGCAGTGAGGCTTAGCTGCTGTCTGCTGCTCTGCCGCTTCCTCTCTTCAGTCTGTGCCAGGGGCTTTGTCTGTCCTGCAGATTCATTGCTGTTTCTTGGGCCCATCAATACACACATCTTTTTGAACCACGGAAACTCAGATATATTATAAGGTTGTGAGGCCAGGAATGGCAGTCAGGGTCGTAGTCTAACACGTTAACTTTACTGGGTCATTAAGTTCTGGCACCAAAGCAAAGTCTTACTATTACACATAATGATACAATTATTTTTAAAATTTTAACCTTAAGGTTTATGGGGTAGCCTTTTAAATCACCTGACTGTTAATGGAGGGAGCTTTACTTATAAAGTTATCATCAATTATTGTCTAGTTTCAAGTAATTGCTATTTAATAGAGTCTTCAGTTCTTGGCTGGTGGTTGACGGTTCATTTATCAAGATTACAGTGAATAGATTGTGTCAATCCTTGTGCCTCATTTCATTCAAGTAGTCACTGTTTATCAATAATTTTCTTATTGAAAATCTAGGATTTAAAGACTTCTATTAGGGTATTGTAGGTACGAGCAATGTAGAATGCATGAATGTTGTGTATATTTAAGCAATATCACAGGCGAGGAAGCATGTTGTGGTCTGCTGGATAATGGCTCAGCTGTGATGGTCGTAGGATATCACAGCATGCTGAGATTCTCCAGAACACAGCATGACCTCAAGTGTTGTACAACAGTTCCAGAAACTCAATTTATTAGATGACAGCAACACATGACAAAAGATTGGGAATTGTTGGTTTAGCCAGTTCTTTTGCTCTGTCCAGAAAAATAGTCCCCCAGCTGTACCAGTACTTACCTGTTCCTGAGCACCACAGTGATAATATAGAAAATAGCTTTATTTTCATTCCATACACATTTAAAATGAAATTAACTATTCTGCAGTGCACAAGTCATTAGTTGTCCTAAGAGTACCTTTAGGTGGGTTGAGCAGCCTGTTAGCTTGCTAGTTGGCAAGCTTGATCGCTGCATAAGCCTGTGTGTTTTTTAACATATTTGGACATATGGATATTTAATATCAATATTAAAAAATACTGGGAGATTCACGTAATGCAACTAAACAATTAAAAATGAATTAAAGACCTTTTTTCAAATTTTCTGTAAAATGTAATTCCAAACAATTAGTGAGGAATAAATTAGGACACCCCCCATCTTTTTTAGGACACCCCCATATTAGTTCCCACTTTAAATGGCTAAAATACATTTAAAAAATGCAAATTAAAACAAAAGCAAGGTTAGACATAGATATGTGAACATTTATTAATAGAGAACTGAATATTTAAAGGGGTGTCCAAATTTTTTCATGACTACATATTTTTTTCACTAAATTTGCAACTTTTTTCTAGTAAACTTGACTTTTTGTAAATGTGCAATTGTTTCTTTTTAATTCACAGTTTTCTTTCTCATAAATTTATGACTTATCTTGTAAATTTGCAGCCCCCCCCATAAGTGTACATTTGTACATTCTTTCCCATAAATTTGTGACTGACAACAATAATAATAATAGTTTTTTGAATGCAAAAGATGCAATAGACTTACACAATGGTCCCCTCCGGCATACAACTAGGAAAATACCGGTCGCTATGGAGAGTGAGAATATGTATGGGTACATAATCATACCATGTAGGATAACTAAGTAGACAGTTATGCTGTTTCATCCCATCTAGCAACAATGCTCTGCACTGTGTGTGTTTAAATATTTACATATTTATTCCATCTAGCTACAATGCTCCGCACTGGGTGTGTTTATATTTATATATCTATATATTTATTCCATCTAGCTACAATGCTCCGCACTGTGTGTTTATATATCTACATATTATTCCATCTAGCTACATTGCTCCGCACTGTGTGGGCTTATATATTTACATATTTATTCCACCTAGCTGCAATGCTCCGTACTGTGGGTGTTTATATATCTACATATTTATTCCATCTAGCTACAATGCTCCACACTGTGTGTTTATATATTCATATATTTATTCCATCCAGCTACAATGCTCTGCACTGTGTGTCTCTGTGTGTGTATATACGTATATATATATTATAGTAATATGTACACTACCGTTCAAAAGTTTGGGGTCACCCAGACAATTATTTTGTGTTTTCCATGAAAAGTCACACTTATTTACCACCATGAGTTGTAAAATGAATAGAAAATATAGTCAAGACATTGACAAGGTTAGAAATAATGATTTGTATTTGAAATTATAATTTTTTCCTTCAAACTTTGCTTTCGTTAAAGAATCCTCCATTTGCAGCAATTACAGCATTGCAGACCTAACATGATTGCACAAGGGTTTTCTAATCATCCATTAGCCCTCTGACGCAATGAGCAAACACATTGCACCATAGCTCTCTAGCTATGGCTACTAGCTTGCCTTCCTCTCCTCCTCTGGTGTGCTCTCTCTGTCAGATGTTTAGCTACACCTCTGCCTCTTTTAGCGATAACGGTAAATGTAATAAATGTTGTTTTTTTGAGGCGCTCGAGGCGAGGTTGTCTGATTTGGAATCCCGGCTCCACTGCATTGAAACACCGTCTGCGCCAGTTAATCTTGACGGACGCCCATTAGCTGCAGCGGAGCTAGCTAGCTTAGGTCCCACTGTCAGCGGTCCCTCGGCTCTCCTCAGCAGCGAGGAGACTGGGTGGGTGACGGTGAGAAGGAAGCCTAGTCGCAAAGCCCCGGTACACCACCAACCTGTTCACGTTTCTAATCGTTTTCCCCTCTCAGCGACACACCCGCTGAGGAAAAAACTCTGATCATTGGCGACTCTGTAGTCAGAAACGTGAACCTAGAGACTCCAGCGGCCATAGTCCAATGCATTCCTGGGGCCAGAGCAGGCAACATCGAGTCAAATTTGAAAATGCTGGCTAAAAGTAACTGTAAATATTCCACAATTGTTATTCACGCCGGCATTAATGACATCCGTCTCCGGCAGTCGGAAGTCACGAAACTTAATGTAGAATTGGTGTGTGACTTTGCAAAAACGATGTCTGCCACTGTAGTATTCTCTGGGCCCCTCCCCAATCTGACCAGTGATGACATGTTTAGCCGCTCGTCATCCTTGAACCGCTGGCTGTCTGTGTGGTGTCCTAAAAATGACGTGGGCTACATTGACAATTGGAGCTCTTTTTGGGGAAAACCTGGTCTTATGAGACGAGACAGCATTCATCCCACTTTGGATGGTGCTTCTCATTTATCTAACAATCTGGCATCTTTTTTATCCAAATTTCCAAAACCGTGACTACTCAGAGTTGGGACCAGGAAGCAGAGTCGCAGTCTTACACGCCTCTCTGCAGCTCCTCTTCATCCGCCACCCCTCAGCTTAGCCCCTGTTTTCCCCATCAGAGAATCGTTGTCTGCTCCCTCCAAAGTGAATAAAAATATAATGTATAAGCATCCCAAAGTGATAAAGCAAAATATTGGTAAAACTCAAATTAAACATAAAGCCTCTAAATTGAATGATTTGGCCTCTGTTCCTCCTCATAATTTAAAAATTAAATGTGGTTTATTAAATATTAGGTCTCTAACTCCCAAGTCTCTGTTAGTCCATGATTTGTTAATTGATCATCAGATTGATTTAATTTCCCTTACAGAGACTTGGTTAGGACAAGAGGATTATGTTGGTTTAAATGAATCAACTCCCTCTGGTTATTTAAACTGTCAAAATCCCAGAAGTTCTGGTCGTGGAGGAGGAGTAGCAACAATTTACCATTCCAAATTACTAGTTAATGTAAAGCAAAAAACATGTTATAATTCCTTTGAGGGCCTGGTCCTCAGTATTGGGCACTTTAGCAATTTTAGGTTAAACCCAATTTTATTTGCCATAGTTTATCGTCCCCCCATCAACCTACTCAGAATTTTTATCCGAATTTGCTGATTTCTTAGCTGATTTAGTGCTGAAATCTTTAATATGCATGTGGATGTAGATAGTGACTGCCTTAATGTGGCATTCAATTCAATATTAGATTCGATTGGGTTTTCTCAGAAAGTAGGAAGTTCTACTCATTACCTCCACCATACATTGGACCTTGTTTTGACATATGGCATAGAAATAGAAAATCTTGTAGTGTCTCCTCATAACCCTGTACTGTCAGACCATTGTCTGTTAACCTTTGATTTTACTATTTCTGACTATTTGGCTCCTAAAGAAAAATATTATTACAGTAGATGCCTCTCAGATGATGCTGTTTCCAAATTTATGCAGATTGTTTCCTCTATGCCATGTGTCAACACAACGGAAATAAGCTATAGACAGCTTGCTCCTTCTGTAATTGATAACATGGTGGATAGTGTTTCAGCTTCTCTGCATCAGACTCTAGACTTGGTGGCCCCCTTAAAAAAGAAAAAGTCTAATCAGAGATTTCTAACTCCTTGGTTCAACACAGAAACTCGTACCTTAAAACAGAAGACTCGTCAATTAGAACTAACTAACTAACTAACTAACCTGCACTTATATAGCGCTTTTCTAGTCACAAAGACCACTCAAAGCGCTTTCATTAATACTAACCCTCTATTCTAAGGGCCTATAGGAAACAGATATCTAGGGACAATTTAGAACAGCCAATTAACCTAACATGCATGTTTTTGGCATGTGGGAGGAAACCGGAGAAATCCCGTAGTAAACCCACGCAACACGGGGAGAACATGCAAACTCCACACAGATAGAAAGAAAATGGCGCTCTACTAATTTAGATGAAATCTATTTAGCTTGGAGAAATCATCTTTTAATTTATAAAAAATCTCTTAGAAAAGCTAGAACAAGTTATTACTCTGCATTAATAGAAGAGAACAAGAATAATCCCAGGTTTCTTTTCAGTACTGTAGCCAGGTTGACAAAGAGTCAGGACTCTGTCAATCCTAGCATTCCCTTAGAGCTTACTAGTCAGGACTTTATGAACTTTTTCAATAATAAAATTTCATCCATCAGAGATAAAATCAATCAGATTCTCCCCACAGTTAACTTAAATACTGTAACTACTACAACTCCTTCTATTGATGTCTGTCTTGATGAGTTTACTCCAATCGACCTTTGTGAGTTAGACAAAATAGTTTCCTCATCCAAACCTTCAACTTGTCTTTTAGACCCTATTCCTACCAGGTTATTTAAAGAAGTCTTCCCACTTATTGGTAGCTTTATTCTTCATATAATCAATTCTTCATTAACTTTAGGCCATGTACCGCAGGCTTTTAAAACGGCTGTAATTAAACCCTTACTCAAAAAGCCAACGCTAGATCCAGGAGCTTTAGCTAACTATAGACCAATCTCTAATCTCCCTTTCATTTCAAAAATCTTAGAAAGAGTTGTTGCTACGCAATTATTTGACCACCTGCAGGGAAATGGTTTACTTGAAGAGTTTCAATCTGGGTTTAGAATCCATCATAGTACTGAAACAGCCTTAGTGAAGGTCACAAACGACCTCCTCATTGCATCTGATAATGGACTAGTTTCTGTACTTGTCCTTTTAGACCTTAGTGCAGCTTTTGATACTATCGATCATAATATTCTACTTGATAGATTAGAACACTATGCTGGACTAAATGGAACTTTGCTGCAATGGTTTAGATCTTATTTAGAGAGTTTAGAGAGTTTAGAGAGTTTAGAGAGTTTTCTTTCAACTCAAAGCTTAGTCATGGAGTTCCACAGGGATCTGTGCTAGGCCCTACTCTTTTTAGTTTATATATGCTTCCGTTAGGCAACATTATTAGAAAGCACTGTATACATTTTCATTGTTATGCAGATGACACACAATTATACCTGTCAATGAAGCCAGATGATAGTAATCAATTAGCCAAGTTAGAAGCCTGTCTTAAGGAAATCAAAGCTTGGATGACTTGTAATTTCCTGCTATTAAATTCAGATAAGACTGAAGTCATTGTTGTTGGTCCAAAAAACCTTAGAAATTCCTTTCCAAATCAAACTTTCAGTTTGGATGCGGTTACTCTTTCTCTTAATAGCTCTGTGAGGAACCTTGGAGTTATTTTTGATAGGATTTGTCTTTCAATTCACATATTAAATTTGTTTCTAAGACTGCCTTCTATCATTTGCGTAATATTGCCAAGATTAGGAGCATCTTGTCTCAGAGTGATGCTGAGAAACTGATCCACGCTTTTGTTAGCTCGAGATTAGATTATTGTAATTCTTTATTATCAGGCTGTCCTAAAACATCTTTAAAAAGCCTTCAGCTGATCCAAAATGCTGCAGCAAGAGTTTTAACAGGTACTAGAAAGAGAGATCATATCTCTCCGGTTCTGGCCTCCCTTCATTGGCTTCCCATAGAGTTTAGAATTAAGTTTAAAATCCTTCTTCTTACTTACAAAGCTCTAAACAATCAGGCTCCTTTTTATTTAAAAGATCTGATACTACCGTATTATCCTAACAGAGCACTACGCTCCCAAAATGCAGGATTACTTGTAATACCTACAATCTCCAAAAGTACAATGGGAGGCAGAGCCTTCAGTTATCAAGCTCCTCTCCTGTGGAATCAGCTGCCAATCTGGATTCGGGAGTCAGACTCGATCTGTGTTTTTAAGAATAGGGCTAAAACCTACCTTTTTGATATAGCCTACAATTAGGGAGGGATCATGTGTTTCTGAACCCTCCCTTAGTTATGCTGCTAATAGGTTTAGTCAGCCGGGGGACCTCCAGTAATGCACTGGGCCTCACTCCTTTCCTCACTCTCTATGAAATATTTTTTTTTTGCTGGTCATTAACATCTGTTTGTTCTCTCCCATAGATTGAGTCCCCATCGTGCTGTTTGCTCTCTACATGTCTGTTCTTTTCTTCTTCTCTATCCCCTCACCCCCCAGCCAGTCGCAGCAGATGACTGCCCCTCCCTGAGCCTGGTTCTGCTGGAGGTTTCTTCCTGTTAAAAGGGAGTTTTTCCTCTCCACCGTCGCCAAGTGCTTGCTCACAGGGGATCGCCTGATTGCTGGGGCCTTTCTGCAACTGTGGGGGTTCCCCCCTACAGTTGATAGTGCTATGAGATGACTGTTGTTGTGAAATGGCGCTATATAAATAAAGTTGAATTGAATTGAATTGAATTGAACCATTAGAACACTGGAGTGATAGTTGCTGGAAATGGGCCTCTATACACCTATGTAGATATTGCACCAAAAACCAGACATTTGCAGCTAGAATAGTCATTTACCACATTAGCAACGTATAGAGTGTATTTCTGATTAGTTTGAAGTTATCTTCATTGAAAAAAGTGCTTTTCTTTCAAAAATAAGGAAATTTCTAAGTGACCCCAAACTTTTGAACGGTAGTGTACATATGTATATTAGCTGCTCTTGCTTGCTTGCTTTTTTTCTTGCCTTCTGATTGTTGCTCTGAGTGTTGCCATCCCTGTGCTGTTGCAATCCTGGAACTTCCCCGTTGTGGGACTAATAAAGGCTTATCTTATCTTATCTTATAATACGTATAGTGTCCCCTTAATATTTACTCTGGAGAAAATATTCTGTTTATTGTCCCTCCCAACATAAAAATGAAATATCCGCCCATGCAGCATATTGGCACTGCTCCGGACCTCCGGTTCATTGGAAAAAAAAAACAAATGCGGACCCCTGGCAAAAACATTTGAGGACTCCTGAGGCAAGTATTCCTAGTGGCTGATTAGGGTGATAAATCCAATCTCAGCTCATCCATTGCCAACAAAATTAACATGGGGAGAAATCTCTTTGTGTGGACTACTCCTTAGATTAGCCTCTTTAGCCTGATTCCTCTATAGTTCACATGCACTTCACCAGCTTCTTCTTGGCATCTTCAGATGAAATAAAAAGCCAGAAGTGTCCATTATGCTGTTGCAACTTAAAAGAAATGGTACGCTGTAAGGCTTTAACAGAAACTGTCCAACAACTTTTAAAAAGTAGGCTACTGGGATGCAGCTGACTAGGTAACTCTTAACATAAAGCAGGTAAGCAACCAGAACACAAGCCAGCTTATCCAGGTTGCAAGGCCTTTCGTTTGTCAAACATCTCCCAGCTCTGTGGAAAAGAAAATGCAGTATACAGCATGGTGGTAAAATCCATTCATTATAATAAACGATGTGAGTTACTGTTTGTTTTCAGCTATCCTGGAATCTCTATTATCAGACCAAATTGCTCAACAAGATCTAACTGTTGTATAATGCTACATTTGAGAATTATTTTTGCATGTGGATTTTTTTTAATCTTCTTTTCTTCTTCTTCTTCTTCTTCTTCTTCTTCTTCTTCTTCTGGCTGTTCCTTTAGGGGTCACCACAGTGGATCGTCTGAAAGGAGCTCAATGAAATTGTGGCTAGTACTGTTGCCTCACAGTGGGAACGTCATGGGCTCAGACTGAAGAGCTGGCCAGTGGTGACTTTCCTGTGTGGTGTTTGGATGTAGGATGGACGGGTTTGCGTGCACTCATGATCCCAGGGGTTACATTGTCGGGGGCAACTTGCTCCTGCTACCATCTCCCATGCCAAACAGGTCCTGGGTGAAGGGCTAGACCAGGAGTAGTCCAGTGGATCCCCATGCAAAAAGGTGCATAGACACAGTGGGCACAGTGAGCTTACATGGGTCCACCCTCCAGCGGGCTCATCACCAGCAAGAGGGCTCACAGGGAACATGCTGCTATGTGAACTGGGAGGCAGTCTGGGCTATACTGCTTGACCTGCTGTCCCAGCAACCCAGAATCCCATATAAGTGGTGGGAGAACTTTAACTTCTACTGGGGTTTGAGGATTGTTGTATGTGGGGGAAACAAGTAAGACTTTTAAGACTGGTATGTTTTCTATGTCAGTGTGAAGATTCGTTTTCACAGAAACATATTCAACACTTCAATATATTTCATGTCCCAGGTTAGTTTTTTTATAATTTAAAATATGAATATGCAGTTCTAATCAGAAAAATAAGGGTGTGTATAAAATGTATTTCCAATGGAAGTGTAGACAAGAAAATAAGATAACATTGTATTTTAATTTTCAGTTTAACTTATTAAAGGGATTTTTTTTCATTGTCAGGTGTACAAAGGCCATTGTCTTATACAATCTAAATACAATTAGTCACAAAGCCTAAATCATCAGATAGGATGTCATTTATAAGCTTCTTTAAAGTAATTAGCACAATTTCCATTGCAGTGTAATTAATGAGATAATCCCTGTTTGGCAGTCATATTTCCCAACTACAGTATCAGTCCAATTTAGAAATAATTATGATCTTATCTAAGTGAATAAACAAATGAGATGCAATAGTAATCTCACAAGTAGACTGTACAGTTAAACCCAACATCGGTGGTTTCCTATCACTGTTAAAGTTTATGTATATCAAGAATAAGCTTTTTTCCTACAAGAATATAGATATAAACACTTAAGCCTTCATATAAATTACCAAATAAAAATAAATAAAATAAATAAAAAATACATTAGATACTTGACCTATCACAGCATAATCTTCGGAGAACTGGAAAATGAGCATACAGTGAGTATATACTATATGGGATTTTTTAATTCATATTAATCAAGAAAACTGATATATTGCTATCATGGTGAGATAGTTGCCTGTGGCATTTTCTTGAGAAAGCACTGAGAGAGAAAAGCGATGTGAAAACCATACCTAAATTGGGTTTTCTTGCCCAAACAAGGATCCATAATGAACACAACACAAAACAGTTGTTTTTCACTCACTCAGTATTCCTTTGGAGGTTATATGAAGTGATAAAAAAAAAACATCCATTGCTATGAAGTTTTCATATTTATTCTTTCATGCGATGTTTTTGATAGGAAAACTAATAAAGATTTTTGTTGACTTACTTGATTATTATAAGGCCACGGATTGTTCAAAAAGCAACAAAAACACGTTCAAATACTTTGGAAATGGTGCCCCACACTGAGTATTTCCCCTGTCACAGCAAAGAGCCAACATGTGTTTCCTCAGTCAGAAAATCCTTTCCTCAGGAGCCCGCTAACACCTTCTATCACCCACCATCAGCGGGATGTTTATTTTCCAACACCCTGCTGCTGATTGTGCTGTGGGTGATTTAATAAGGTGAGAGAAATTGACTTTGCAGGGTTTGATGCTTCACCCCGGTGAGGTTGGCCACACGGGGCACACATCACTGATGCGGGAGCGAGCGGTCGCTGTTCTCCGTCTCGGCCGATGCATAGAACGAAACGGTTACCTGGTGGCTCAGCTGCAGAGAGCGTCCTCAAAATGTTTGATTGCTGCAATCTCCGGTGTTTGCTGGTAATCACACATCAAGCTGTGTATGTGCTACAATTTATATATGACAGAGTGCACAGCGGGGTGTGTGGGACAACACCTGAGAGGATTCCTGGAATTAATATATTACGTTTGAAAAGGAAAAAACACAATCTATTCCTGAATGATATTTTGATAGAGAAGAGTCAGTCAGTAAGCAAGGTGTTTTTTCATGAATTTTACTTTTTGTGTTTCCTCAGGCACATAGACAAAAGTATGTTTCTTTAAACTTTGTGTCTTACTATAAAGTAAAAAGCAGTGGCTGACTTAACTGGTGCAAACTGATGACAGGACAAGAAAAAATTTGGGAGGAATTTCTGTAGTATTAAATCCACCCTTTCAATTGAATGTGGCTGCCTTTGTAGAGGTAGGTAGAATGTGTCCTTGGTTGTCCATGATTCCTCCACTTTTGGTGCACTTGCAGTATTTCTATTATGAAGTGAAAGACATGGAGTACACCTACTAATTTAGCCACATTAGCCCTGCGTGTTGAAAAATACTGCCAATCCATTCTGTTTAAATTGATTCCAAGGGTTCTGTTGTGATCAGTATCCACTAAAAACTGTATATATGTTGGTTGTTAAGAGGCCCTTTACACAGACAGAGATCGTTGGGTGACCATTGAAAGATCACAAATTGGCTCAGTCAATGATTTCTTAAAGCCTCAAAAAGACCATTTCTGTAGCAATGTTTGAGAGACTACCATGTGATCAAAAATTCAATTTTGAAAGATCCTTGAGAGATCAGTGAGAGACCAGGAGAGATAGTTGAAAGACCAGGAAAGTGATCACTGAGAGTTTTTTGGGCAACCAAAGAGGTATATAATATATTTAAGAGGTTTCTGGTGATCTTCTACCTGCTTTAAACAGGGGTGGAGACTGTTGAGAGACTGTTGAAAGATGAAAAATGGTCACGTCTCTCAATGATCTTCCAGTGACCTCCACGGTCACCAGGGTCTCCTCAAAGTTTTGACTTTGTTCAAAACAATCTCTCAAAGATCACTAAAGGGAAGTGATCTCTCAAAAAACTCTCGAGTATTCAATGAGCTCATCAATAAACTTTATTTATATAGCACCTTTCATGCAATAAAGTGCAACTCAAAGTGCTTTACAGTTAAAAACAATTCCAGATAGAACAAAAACAAAACAATAAAAAGACAAGAGATGCCTCTCCAAGCCCGACTCTGGTCCAAGACATCCATCCATCCGACCCCTCAACTCACCCCAGACCCCAAGTTCTCCCACCCAGATCCACCCTACCCACAAGTAATAATAGACATAGTTAAAACATGGCTGAGCACTGAGGACCAGAGTGAGGAAATGCCATCATAGGGGGACCGTCAGCACCAGGAGCCGGTCTCAGCCCACGGCTTCAGAGACACCGCCACAGGGGCCACCCCGGTCCAGGCAGACAGAGGAGTCCATACTACAACTAACAGGCTGTGACTGAACTCCCCCATCCCGCCAGACCAGGGTCACCACCATAGCAGCATCCCCACCACCAGTACCAATTACAGCTCCCAGTGCCGACAGCCCCCCAGTGAGGAAACACTAGAGCTAAAAATAACATAAGCTAAAATACAATAAAATGCAATAGAATACAATAAGAAGCAAAGTAAGATCATGAACAAAAATAAATAGAAAGAAAATAAAATGTTTACAGGAATAATAATCATACCCATATATAAAATGTAATGCAAAACTGAATTAAGGTCATCTAAAAATATAAAGATATTGTCACAGTTGGGGCATGGTCAGGGAACATGCCCACGCTTTATGTTCATCTTGGTTTCTTGGTTTTTCCCTTTGATTATTATCCGTATTATTATTTGCTTTATTTGCCTCTTGTGTCCTCTGTTATGGTCTTCTGTGTCTCCCCAGTCTGTTGTGTCATTTCATGTCCTCACCCTAAGCTAAATTTTCTCTTTCCCTGCCTCAGCTTTAGTTTGGCCATTGTGTTTGTTTTCATTTTCATGCCTCTAATTATGTTCTGTAATTTTTGGTCTTGCTCCTTGGTATTATGATTATGTTCAGTCATGTTTTGCCACTGCCCTCCCTGTATTGTTGTCCTGCATGTCTATTGTCATGTCTTCTGTGTATCCTCTGTCTGAGTGTCAGTAGAGCTCCGCCCATCCTGTCTGTTTCCCCGAGTGTTATTGAGTTTGCCCTTGATTGCTCCCAACTGTCTGGCAATTACTATGATCAGTTTCCCTATTTATGTGAGTTTTTTCATGTGCTCTGTCTGGCGTCCTTGTCGTTCACTCCCATGGTTTCCTCGTGTGATCCCAGTGGATTGTAAGTTTGCCTTGTTTGTTTAAGTTCAGCCCCCGTGCTGCTTTTACTTTTTCCTCAGCATTTTTTGTTAATAAATCATTGCTTCACCATACCTTTGCCTGTGCCATGAGTCCTTCTTTTAAATGCTCATCTGCCCAGAGGGCAGAGCATGACAGATATATACAGTGGGGTAAAAAAGTATTTAGTCAGCCACCAATTGTGCAAGTTCTCCCACTTAAAAGATGAAAGAGGTCTCCAATTTTCATCATAGGTATACCTCAACTATGAGAGACAAAGTAAGAAAAAAAAAATCCAGAAAATCACATTGAAGGATTTTTAATGAATTAATTGGTAAATTCCTCGGTAAAATAAGTATTTGGTCAAAAACAAAAGTTCATCTCAATACTTTGTTATATACCCTTTGGTGGCAATGACAGAGGTCAAACGTTTTCTGTAAGTTTTCACAAGGTTTTCACACACTGTTGCTGGTATTTTGGCCCATTCCTCCATGCAGATCTCCTCTAGAGCAGTGATGTTTTGGGGCTACAGCTGGGCAACACGGACTTTCAACTCCCTCCAAAGATTTTCTCTGGGCTTGAGATCTGGAGACTGGCTAGGCCACTCCAGGACCTTGAAATGCTTCTTACAAAGCCACTCCTTCATTGCCCGGGCGGTGTGTTTGGGATCATTGTCATGCTGAAAGACCCAGCCACGTTTCATCTTCAATGCCCTTGCTGATGGAAGGAGGTTTTCACTCAAAATCTCACGATACATGGCCCCATTCATTCTTTCCTTTACAGGGATCAGTCTTCCTGGTCCCTTTGCAGAAAAACAGTCCCAAAGTATGATGTTTCCACCCCCATGCTTCACAGTAGATATGGTGTTCTTTCTCCTCCAAACACGACAAGTTGAGTTTTTACCAGAAAGTTCTATCTTGGTTTCATCTGACCATATGACATTCTCCCAATCCTCTTCTGGATCATCCAGATGCTCTCTAGCAAACTTCAGACGGGCCTGGACATGTACTGGCTTAAGCAGGGGGACACGTCTGGCACTGCAGGATTTGAGTCCCTGGCGGCGTAGTGTGTTTCTGATGTAGCCTTTTTTTACTTTGGTCCCTGCTCTCTGCAGGTAATTCACTAGGTCCCCCCATGTGGTTCTGGGATTTTTGCTCACTGGTCTCGTGATAATTTTGACCCCACGGGGTGAGATCTTGCGTAGAGCCCCACATCGAGGGAGATTATCAGTGGTCTTGTATGTCTTCCATTTTCTAATAATTGCTCCCACAGTTGATTTCTTCACACCAAGCTGCTTACCTATTGCAGATTCAGTCTTCCCAGCCTGGTGCAGGTCTACAAATTTGTTTCTGGTGTCCTTTGACAGCTCTTTGGTCTTGGCCATAGTGGAGTTTGGAGTCTGACTGTTTGAGGCTGTGGACAGGTGTCTTTTATACTGATAACGAGTTCAAACAGGTGCCATTAATACAGGTAACGAGTGGAGGACAGAGGAGCCTCTTAAAGAAGAAGTTATAGGTCTGTGAGAGCTAGAAATCTTGCTTGTTTGTAGGTGACCAAATACTTATTTTACTGAGGAATTTACCAATTAATTCATTAAAAATCCTTCAATGTGATTTTCTGGATTTTTTTTTTCTCATTTTGTCTCTCATAGTTGAGGTATACCTATGATGAAAATTGGAGACCTCTCTCATCTTTTAAGTGGGAGAACTTGCACAATTGGTGGCTGACTAAATACTTTTTTGCCCCACTGTAAATGAGTAGAATAGCTAAATAAGTATGTAAACATGAATGATAAAATTAGTAAAAAGCTTCATTAAAAAGGTGGGCCTTGAGCCTCTTTTTAAAAATATCAACCTACAGCCCTGAGGTCCTCTGGCAGGCCGTTCCACAGATGTGCGACGAAAAACTCGAACGATACCTCACCGTGAGTTTTTGTCCTAACTTTAGATATCATTAAAAGGCCAGTACCAGAGGACCCCAGGGTCTGCAATGGACAATATGGTAAAAGCAGATCAAATAAATAAGAAGGACCAAGACCATTAAGAGTTTTTAAACTAATAAAAGAACTTTAAAATTGATTGTAAAACATAGGGAGCAAATGCAGCGATTCTAAAACTGGTGTAATATGCTCCCTCTTTCTGGTCTTCGTCAGCACATGGGCTGCTAAATTCTGTAATAGTTGTAAGATATTGATCATCTTTTTAGGAAGACCAGAAAGGAGAGCAATGCAATAACCAGTATGACTGAAAATAAAAGCATGCATTAGTGTCTGTGTTTTCTTGAGAGAAAAACGAGCAGACTCTGGCTATATTCTTTAGATGATAAAATCCGTTTTTTTAAAATATTATTAAAGGAAACCAGTACTGGTCATTATAACAATAATCGTGCTTTAGATATTACTTATAAACCAATTATTTTTTTTTTATTCAGTAAAAGTAACCTCCTAGAGTCAGTATACTGAATAATTTTATCCCATGAAAACCACTCGGTCAAAACCAATGGGGAGCAGCTATCACCAGCCGGAAGTGACATAGACTCGTTGAGTCCGGTTTTACCGAGGACATGTAAATGTGTTTACCTCGGCTGAGTAAACATGTTCAGTAGATGATCAATGGGTCGAGATCCGAGTTGAAAACAGTGCAAAATCTGCACAAATATGTACTGCACAAACCGTCCTTGGAAATGGCCTTCATTGACGACATGATCTGCAGGTACCTCCAGGGACCAGCAGCGGAAGGGGACCTGACGAACAGGCAAGTTCCCAATCAAGTAACTTCAGAACACGTTGAATAAATCTTGATACACTAGAATTTTATTTCATTAAATTATATGCGAGTAGATTTGCATGCACATGGTTGTAAAAAAAAATACATAAAATTCTGATGTTAAAACTTTGTTGATTGCTATACTACAGCCCAGTCAATCGCAGAAAGCAATGACTGTGCGTCACTACCGGTGCTGAAACAGCCCATGGAGGAGCCAAGATGTCCCTGACCATGACTGACTGAGCAGTGACTTGAAACTCATGCATATTTGACAAGGAATCATGACCAAAATTACCGGACGGAACCACTAGTATCATATTTGATCCTTTGAAATAGCTATTGATTAAAATTCACTACAGCTATGCTTTAACATATGGAATAAAACTAAGTTCAGAGTCAAAATTAACACCCAGCTTTTTAACTTGTTTTGATGGAATAAAAGACAATGTGTCATGTGGTGACCCTCGCGGATCACCATAAGACGCCAAGAGTCCACTAGTGAGTTTTGCAATGATGGTAATTTATTAATACAACAAGACAAGACAAGACTATGAGCCGCTCAGGGCAAAAACACACATTAAGCAATACAAGGGCTCGTAGGGCTAACCCCAGCCACTACGAGCTAAACTATGACATGACATGAGACACGAACCTGACATGAAGGTCTGACGACGCTTTGACGAGGATAGTTTGACGTTTTGACGAGGTTTGACGATACTCCTGCAATTTAACTGCTGCTAGTGCCCGCTTTATAAAGGCGAACACTAACGAGCAGTAATGACAAACAGCTGACCAACCTTGACAGGCGGAAGCCCCACCGAGCGCCTTCACAATAAGAGCCCGGTGAGGCCAGAATACAACCCACAGCTGTCAAGGCCGGCAGCGAGCTGTGCTTAGCCCAAGCGTGGACAGAACCCACCGCTCGGGTCGTAACAGTACCCTCCCTCCAAGGGCGGGCTCAGAATGCCCAAGGACCACCCTGCCCCCCCCACCCCCCAGGGTGGGTGGCTGGGGGTAGGTGCGGAGGGAGAGAGACCAAACCCAGAAACAATCAAAACCCGACAAGAACAACTAAGTACAGGACAGCACGAGAAAATTAAATCTTAGCCCACATGTTACACAAGGAAATGACTTCCCACCTGTGTGAATTCTCATGTGAATTTTCAAATAACCAAATACAAAAAACGGAGCACTTACTGGCTCATACCTGACTACACACAATACAAACTAGGGCAATTGCAAGACATAACAAATAACACAAAGCACACAGGATAGCAAGGAAAAAAAACAGTACAATCACTGGGGCAGATCGTCACCAGAAAATGACCACTACCCCCCCGACAGTTTATGCCGACCGGCGGAGACCAGGCGCCGTAGGAACAGTTCAGGTGGTCTCCCCGCATCCAACGGCCGGCAGGTGGTCATGGGAGGTGGAACTTGACCAGGCGGCTCACCACAGTCCATTGCCCAGCACGTCCGCTCCTCTGGTGGTCGAACCAGGTCGCCCAATGAAACACACAACACGTCGGGTGGCCGACCCGGGGCGCCGAACCGGCGGCCGACCCATGTTCCTCAGCCACCAGTCCTGGGGAAAAACAGCCCGCGGTGGCCTCCCTGACGAGGACAAAACTCAGGAGAGCCGGGGCAAGCGAACAGGAACCCCCACGGCCCCCGGCGATGATGCGCAGGGGCGGTGACTCAGTGGAGAGGAAAGAAGGCAAGGATGAGCCCGTAATCTGTCCGACGGCGAAAGGTCTGCAGCTCCTCCCCCGTCCACGGACCACACCGGCGCTGCACCTCCGCTGGACCCCGATTGGGTCCCAGCTGCACCCACGTCGGGCCCCGATTGGGCCAGAACCGCAACTGCGGTGGACCCCGATTGGGCCTCTGGCGCACCCACGTCGGGCCCCGATTGGGCCAGAACCGCACCTGTGGTGGACCCCGATTGGGCCTCTGGCGCACCCATGTCGGACCCCAATTGGGCCAGAACTGCCCCTGCAGTGGACCCCGATTGGGCCTCTGGCGCACCCACGTCGGACCCCGATTGGGCCAGAACCACACCTGCGGTGGACCCCGATTGGGCCTCCGGTGCACCCACGTCGGATCCCGATTGGGCCACAGCAGCCTCCACGATGGACCCCGACTGGGTCGGTGCAGCTCCGCTGACGATCTCCACCCCCGAACCTGGGACCTCCAACCCAGTGACTCTGACTGATTCCATGCCGGCGACACTGCAACGAGGCTCACAAACAAGAAAGAAACCGGGATCAGAATCACCGGTAGCAACAGAACCCAGCGAGATGAGCTCGGGCACAGCAGGTGGCTGCTCCTCACTCGCCTCCCAGAGATGCAGGCAAAAATGCTCCAAAACAGGGGACAGAGACACAAGAGGGAGCACTTGCCTGCACTCAGGTTCTGTTGCCACCCAGGACTTCGACGATCCAGGTTCAGGGCGGCGACTCTCGTCAGCAGGCTCCAACTCAGCTGCATCGGGCTCCGCAGCTGGCAAGATGTCATCTGCAGCCTGAGGTTCCTCCCGCGCTGCTGTCCACACCGATGACCCTTATGGCGTGGGGGCAGGGGACCTTCGACCCACTGGCTCGGACTGCTCCGGCGGGGAGACCCGAGGACGCTTCATCATCGGCTCAGGCTCCGGGCCGCACTCCGCTCTTCTCCTCCGTCCACGACGTGGCTGCAGGGCCGGATCCAGGCTTTCCAGCACTGCAGGCCCCCTCTTCATCCGACGGCATTGGCCTGGCATCGCGGACCGCTCAACAGGGGGGGACACAGAGGCAGCAGGTTTAATCATTTTCTCTACAGCAGGTGAAGGGAGCTCGGGGGGCTGCAAACCCCGAACTCCGCCCCCAGGAGTCAGACGAGGCAGATTACAATCGTGATGTAATAAATTAACATGCAGTTGCCTTCCTCCCAGAGAAGAGATGGTTCCTGCTGTAGGGGACGTTGTTCCTCCTTCTCCCTGCTGGATGGCGACAGAGGGCCCCCTGGAAGGACGAGGTGGAGCTGCTCTCCGAAGTTCGCTGACAGGCTTCGCCGGCAGCGAGTCCAGCCGGGGATTCTGCTGAGGATCGCCTGAGCCGCGGCGCCGACGTCATCGTCGGCCCCCAGATGGCACAAACTCCTGGACCGGGTCAAGGGCAGGAGCGGGAACCCAGCACGGGGAGCGAGGATGCCTCCTCCGCTGCTTCCTGCCGTAGTCCTCTTCCACCATACGGAGTATCTCACGCTGTGCGGCGATGTCAGCCCTCCTCGCGCCAACTTCAGGGTGGTCAGCGTAGCGGGGAAAAAGATGATTCAGCACATCCTCAGCGCAGTCCAGGTACCAGCGTACCTCGTTGTCGTAGTCGAGGAGGGAAGCAGAGATGAGCGTTTCATCCATGTACTCAAGGACGTCCGCCAGCTCGTGGCTCGGACTCCGACCGCAGCCCCTCCACGATGGCATTCCTTCAACACACCGTACCCAGACAGAAAAAGAACAAACGTCCAAAAAAAAGCAAAGACTCATGGTGAAAAAGGCATCTCGGAGTGGCGTCTCCGTTTAGACGTCGGGCAGGAGTATACTGTCATGCGGTGACCCTCACGGGTCACCATAAGACGCCAAGAGTCCACTAGTGAGTTTTGCAATGATGGTAATTTATTAATACAACAAGACAAGACAAGACTATAAGCCGCTCAGGGAAAAAACACACATTAAGCAATACAAGGGCTCGTAGGGCTAACCCCAGCCACTACAAGCTAAACTATGACATGACATGAGACACGAACCTGACATGAAGGTCTGACGACGCTTTGACGAGGATAGTTTGATGTTTTGACGAGGTTTGACGATACTCCTGCGATTTAACTGCCGCTAATGCCCGCTTTATAAAGGCGAACACTAACGAGCAGTAATGACAAACAACTGACCAACCTTGACAGGCGGAAGCCTCACCGAGCGCCTTCACAATAAGAGCCCAGTGAGGCCAGAATACAACCCACAGCTGTCAAGGCTGGCAGCGAGCTGTGCTTAGCCCGAGCGCGGACAGAACCCAGCGCTCAGGTCGTAACACAATGTTTGTAATTTTGGTAAAATTTTCTCTCTCTGAGCTTCGGGACCGATAACTAAAGCTTCAGCTTTGCCCTGGTTGAGCTGTAAGAAATTCTCTGTCATCCAGGACTTAATGTCTAATAGGCAGTTAAAAAGGACATCAATTGGTGCTAAGTCATCAGGAGAGATGGAAATGAAAAGCATGGATATCATCGGCATAACTGTGGAAACTAATAACGTGTCTTCTGATGACATTGCCTAGTGGCAGCATGTACAAATTAAAAATAATTGGACCTAAAATCGAATCCTGGGGAACACCACAATCCATATTGTATCCCTTTGATGAGGAGTGTTCACCCAGGGTGACATAAAATTCTCTGCCAGTGAGGAAGGATTTAAGCCAGTTAAAAACAATGCCTGAAAGGCCAATCATATTGCACAATCTGTTTAAAAGAATACCATGGTCTACTGTGTCAAATGCTGCACTTAAATCCAGTAAGACCAGGACTGAGAGCATGCTCTTGTCTATGTTAATTCTAAAATCATTTAAAACCTTGATCAGGGCTGTCTCAGTACTGTGATTTGACCGAAAACCAGATTGAAATGTTTCGTACAAATCATGAGTTTTCATAAAATCATTTAACTGGTTAAAAACTACTTTCTTTAAATTTTTGCTTAAAAATGGCAGGTTGGACACTGGTCTGTAAATGCTCAGTACTTCAGTATCTAAATTATTTCTCTTCAGAACAGGCTTGACAATGGCTGTCTTAAAAACACTAGGAAAAACCCGTCTGAAGAGAATCATTTAAAATGTTAATAACATCAACAACTAAAAAGCTACAAATGAATTTAAAAAATGATGTAGGAATTGGATCTAAAAGGCAGGTTGCTGGTTTTAACAGGGAAATAACTTTCTCCAGCACCTTAACATCAACCAGGTCAAAACTGCCCAGTGTTTCCCCACATATAAACAAAGGCTCAGCTGTATTAAAAGCAGGAGGTTGTAATAGACTAATAGCTGACCTTAGAGTTTGTATTTTACAGCTGAAGTGAGCTGCAAATTCCCCACATTTGGAATCTGTAGACATCCTGCTAGACATGTTAAAAACTGGGTTTATTAACTGATCAGTTATTGAAAAAAGAGTTTGGGGTTATTGTGATTATTGTAGATGAGTCTGGAAAAATGTACCTGTCTTGCTTCTTTTATTGCTTTGTTGTAAGTGGTAAGTTAATTTTATTTTTTTATTTTTTTTAATTTGGAAGTTAATTTCTTAATTTTTTTTCCCATTTTCTTTCAGCATCTCGATATTTCTGTTTTAGTTGTTTAATTTCTTTAGTTCTCCAGGGTGGGGTTGGATTTATGGAAAGTTTTTTTGTTTTAAAAGGAGCTACCGTGTCGAGTGCTGTTTCCAATTGTCTGTTAAAACCATTCACAATAAAATCACAAGATGAGGGTAAAAAGTCTGCAGGAATGTCACTTAAAAAATCAATAAATTTAGCAGCCACCTCAGCAGTGACATGGTGCCTCCTGACAGTGAGTTCTGCGATAAAATTATCATTCTGTTTAAAACAAATGATAGTAAAAACTATTCAAAAATGATCAGAGATGGCTAAATCTAAAATAGAGGTGATGTGTGTTGATAGGTCAGAGGTGATGACTAGATCCAGCGTGTGACCTTTAAGATGGGTGGGTTGTGAGATAAGTTGGGTGAAATTCATACAGTTAAGAACTTTTAAAAATCAGCTGCAAAAGAGTCTGATTCATTATCAGTGTGCAAGTTAAAATGACCTAAAACAATAATCTGATTGTATTTGCTGTGAATAATGGAGAGAATCTGTGAAAAATCAGAAAGAAAAGATGAGCAGTATTTAGGAGGCCTGAAAACACATATACAAAATATAGGAGGACTGCTAAAATCAAAGGAGGGGTGAAAATCAATGGTAGTGTCTCTAAAATTCAACGATAATGATACAATAGCTGCCATACCCCCCCCCCCCCCCCGTTTTCTCCCTTCTTGACATGCTTGCAAAAAACCCAGAAGCAGACACAGACTCGATATAACTCACAGTGATCTTTTATTAAAGTAGTGAATGCAAGTATGAGTGAGTGGGTGTGAATGCAGAGTGGGAGAGAACTGGCAACCCTGCGGGAGGAGAAGAGAAGGGGAATTAATAACAGTTCAATCCCACAGCCTCGAATGAGCTGAATAATAGATCATTTTACTGGGCACAGGAGTTGTTGAAGCACCGAAGAATCAAACAGTCCTCTCCAGGTTGCCGGAGCCCCGCTCCAGAGGTGAAGTGTGCGAGGTGAGGGAGAAGGAACAGGTGCAGCCCCAGCTGAGGGAAGAGGGAGTGAGTGCGTATGGTGCACTGGTCTGGTCTGCTGCCTGGAGGAAAGGCAAGTCTGCCGCCAGAAGGGAAGTCCACCTGTGCACAGGAGAGAGAGGAGGAGAGAGGCTGGGGATGAAGCTGAGGTTCCCGAGGGAACAGTCTTACAGTTAGTTGGGGAGCCGAAGCTCCCAGATGACAGATGTCGAAATGATGCAAAGAAGGGAGGCGTGACTACCAGTAAATGCAGCAGGTGAGTTGAGGCGAGGAGAACTTCACCAAGGAGCGTAGACGTCTCCGTGCCGGAGAGCAGGAATCCACTCCTGATAAAAGGTGCCTAATTGGGGTGAGCAGGTGTGGACGAAGGATGACCGCACCCAGGATCTCTCTTCCTGACCATACCCGGTCCCGTCCACCAGGTACTGGAGGCCCCAGCCCCAGCATCGTACATCCAAGATGCGCCTGACCTTATGGGCCGGACCGCCATCGATCAAAACTGAAGGGGGCGGCGGCTTGGGGGGGCAGAGAGGACTTGAGGAGACCGGCTTTACCTGGGAGACATGAAAAGTAGGGCAAATGCGCATGGTAGGGGGAAGAGACAAACGAACAGCAACAAGGTTGACAATGTGAGAAATGGGGAAAGGACCAATAAAACAGGGAGAAAGCTTCTTGGACTCAGCTTTCAGATTAATATTCTTCGTAGACAGCCATATCTTTTGTCTGACCAGGTAGGGCAGAGCCAGTGTCTTCCGATGGTTGGCAATGTTAGAATTACAGTCAGCAGTGCGTTGGAGAGCGGCCCTGGCAGATCTCCAAATCCAACGGCATCGTTTAACATGGGCCTGCACAGATGGGACAGCAATCTCCTCCTCTTCTTCAGGGAACAGTGGAGGGTTGTATCCCAATGACACCTCGAACGGAGAGAGACTCGTCGCCGTAGAAATAGTGGAGTTGTGAGCATACTCGATCCAGGATAAGTGTGAACTCCATGATGCAGGGTTAGAGGCCATAACACACCTCAGGGCCGCCTCCAGCTCCTGGTTGGCACACTTGCACTGGCCGTTGCTCTGCGGATGGTGGATGGTACCCCGAAGACAAGCTGATCGTTGCGCCAATGGCCTTAAAGAAGGTCCGCCACACCTGAGACACGAACTGAGGGCCCCGGTCTGACACAATGTCCAAGGGAATGCTGTGTAGATGAACCACATGCAGGATCAACAGGTTGGCTGTCTCCTTGGCTGACGGGAGCTTGGGAAGGGGGAAGAAGTGAGCAGCTTTAGAAAATTATCCATGACTGTGAGAATCACCGTGTGATCCAAGGAGGGGGGAGACCCGTCACAAAGTCCATGGCGACGTGCCACCACGGTCTGCTGGGGATGGGAAGGGGGTGTAGCGGTCCAGAAGGGTGAGACGAGGACGATTTCCCGGTGGCGCACTGGGGATAGGCCCGAATGAAGTCGTTGACTAACTTGCTCATCGAAGGCCACCAGAAGGTCCTCTTATTGTGGGCCAGGGTGCGAGCCATTCCGGGGTGACACATGACCTTGGAGGAATGAGTCCAGGGGATGACCTCCCCACGCATAGCGGAGGGAACATAAAGCTGACCCGCTGGACCCCTGCCCGGATCAGGCTCGGCCACCTGCGCTCTTCTCACTCTCTCCTTGATACCTCGGGAAAGCATGCCGACAACGCATGAAGGGGGAACAATGGAGTGCAGGCAGCTCCGGTGTGGCAGTATCCGGGGAGAACTGTCTGGAGAGCGCATCGGGTTTGATGTTCTTGGAACCTGGCCGATAGGTGATGGTAAAGCTGAATCTGCTAAAGAACAGAGACCAGCGAGCCTGCCTAGAATTCAGTCGTTTGGCCGTCCTAAGGTATTCTAAGTTCTTGTGGTCGGTCCCTCCAGCCAATGCCACCACTCCTCCAAGGCTAGCTTGATGGCCAGTAACTCCCGATCCCCCACATCATAATTCCTCTCGGCCGGGGACAGGCATCTGGAGAAGAAGACACAAGGATGGACCTTATTATCCGAGGGGGAGCGCTGAGACAGCACCGCCCTGACACAAAAATCTGATGCGTCCACCTCCACCAGGAACTGTAGGGCCGAGTCCACCTAGACCAAGATTGGGGGGGGGGGGGGGGACAAGATTTCAGTTTAGAGAACGCCGCCTCAGCCTCATCAGACCAACAGAAAGGAACCTTAGTAGAGGTGAGACAGGTGAATGGCATGGCAGTCAAACTGTAATTACAGATGAATGTGCAGTAAAAGTTGGCAAAGCCCAGGAACTGTTGGAGCTGCTTGCGGAAAGAGGGGACCGGCCACTCCACAACAGCTTTCAGTTGCCCGAGTCCGCTCGGACCTCCTTATAACCGATGACAAACCCCAGGAAGGTGGTGGACGGGGTATGGAACTCACATTTCTCCGCTTTGACGTACAATTGGTTTTCCAGCAGCCGCTGAAGGACCCTCCAAACATGTATCCGATGATCCTCGAGAGAACGGGAAAAAATGAGGATGTCATCCAGGTATACAAAAACGAACGGACCCCCCCTTTTGGCAGATTTGGACAAGAGCTAACTTCATGCTCAGCACTGGCACAATAACTGCATAGCCCAAGGGCCTGGTGGCATTGTCGCTCCGCAAGTAGCAACTTAGAGCGACCCATCAGCATCGGCTCCTCGGGCTCCGAGGCTTCCAGGGGACGAAGGGCAAGGAGAGGGGACTGAGATGGAGAGCGAGGCTGCGAGTCCGAGCAATTGGCACTACAGTGCTCGCTAGCACGCTCCCTAAGACGGTGGTCAATGTTAATAGCCAGGGAAATTAAATCACGTAAAGAAGAGGGTTTTTCTAAGTGGGCCAATTCGTCTCTGAGACTCGGACTGAGACTGCTTGTAAAAATACTGCACAGAGAGGCATCCTCCCATCCCACTTCTGCCGCGACCACCCAGAAGTTGACTGAGTAGTCCGCAACAGATCTGGCCCCCTGCCAAAGGTTAAGGAGACAAGAGGTTAACACACTGTCCATGTCAGAATGGCCAAAAACCTCCGAAAACTGTAAGTAACTGAAAGTGTAACTGACATACTCGGGGTGGGCCATCACGGCGGAAGCCCAGGTGAGTGCCCGTCCCTCCAATAAATTAACAAGATAACTGATCTGACTATGATTAGTGGGAAAATCCGCCGGTACCCGCTGAAACACCAGATTACACCTCCCCCAGCTCACCGTTAAATTGGGTGGGAGTGGGAACGGGGGTCAGTCGAGAGGGCTGCATGGGGGGGGGGGGTTGTGGAAGATGATGACCCAGCTGACCCCCTGGGATCGGAGTGAGAGGACCGTTCCAGGGTAAGCTGATCGAGCCTGGAATTAACCTGTGTTAATTGGTTGAAGATCACCTGTTGTTGATACGTGAGCTGATCTAATCGAGCCTCCATGTTGCTGAGGTGTTGTGCAAGAGCACTGCCTGCTGGGTTTTCAACACTGAGACGTACTGACATGTTTGCACGAAAACCCAGAAGCAGACACAGACTCGATATAACTCCCAATAATCTTTTATTAAAGTAGTGAATGCGTGTATGAGTGAGTGAGTGTGAATGCAGACCGGGAGAGACCTGGCAACCCTGCGGGAGGAGAAGAGAAGGGGAATTAATAACAGTTCAATCCCAGAGCCTCAAATGAGCTGAACAATAGATCATCTTACTGGGCACAGGAGTTGTTGAAGCGCCGAAGAATCAAACAGTCCTCTCCAGGATGCTGGAGCCCCGCTCCGGAGGTGTAGTGTGCGAGGTGAGGGAGAAGGAACAGGTGCAGCCCCAGCTGAGGGAAGAGGTAGTGAGTGCGTATATTGCACTGGTCTGGTCCGCCTCCTGGAGGAAGGGTAAGTCCGCCGCCAGGAGGGAAGTCCACCTGTGCACAGGGGAGAGAGGAGGAGAGAAGCTGGGGATGAAGGTGAGGATTCCCGAGGTAACAGTCTTACAGTTAGTTGGGGAGCCGAGGCTCCCAGATGACAGGTGTCGAAATGATGTGAAGAAGGGAGGCGTGATTCCCACTAGATGCACCAGGTGAGTTGAGGAGAAGAGAACTTCACCCAAGGAGCGCAGATGTCTCCGTGCCGGAGAGCAGGAATCCACTCCTGATAAAGGGTGCCTAATTGGGGAGAGTAGGTGTGAAAGCAAGCGCAGCTGGGAATGGTAATTAGTGAACAGAGGCACCCATCGCGGATCACTACACTTCTATTAGAAAATGAAAAGTTATAGTTAGGAGGGGAGGCTTCTAAAAGAACGTCTCACATAAAAACAGTCAAGATCACACTCTAAAATCAAGTCATTGATAACAAAAGACTTATTGGCTAGTGATCTGACATTTAAAAGTGCCATTCTGAGGGGTATGCTATTTGGTGGTGTGTGTGTATGTAGTATGTGTGTACTTGTATGTGGTTATTGCGGTTAACAGAGGGTACAGAGGATATGTGATAGTGGGTATTAGACCTAGGCATGGTTATAACTGTGATACTATGTGTGCTGTGTGAGTGAGGAAGAGATAAAACGTTTCAGGAGGACTTACAGAATAGCAGAGTTAGTTTAATGTTTTTAGATAAAAGACATGCTCTATCCTGAGAGGGGTGGATGCCATCAGGCCTGAAAAGTCTTGGCTTATTGAGAAAGGCAGCAAAATTGTCCACTGTGGAAATGTGAAAATGACGAGGCAGAGTTTATCTCACGAGTCAGGTTTATTCACATCTTCCAACATCAGCAAAAACAGAAAAGAGGAAAAAACCCAGACCTTCGTCCTTTAAATACCCAGGACCTTAAAGCTCAAAGTCACAATGCATTTAATCCCAAGTAACAATGCATCCTCTCTCACAGTCACAATGCATTTAATCCCAAGTAACAATGCATCCTCTCTTAGATCTTATCACCTCCACCTAAAGTCTCTGGCAGCCAGGAAATCCCCCAAGGCCGTCTCTTTGCATACCAAAGATTAAACTTCCACATCCTCCTGTTATCTCCAAGGAGACTCAGTCCTTTGTTCAATCTGAGATGTGAAGCCTAAGGTGATATAACAATGTGCATATGTGTCCCACATGACCCCCCCCCCAAACGTCTAAGATGGAACAACGGAATAACAGTCTGCATGTCATGATAAAATCATTACACATCCGCTCACATGCTGCTTGGGCCTCAGTCTCCTCCCGTATCTGCTGTAAGCGGGCTTCTCCACTTCCACGGCGCCATCCTGCTGGGGGGCTGCTGTCTGAGGGTGAGAACTGTTAGTCAATCCCTGTGGGTGTTCTGGGGAATGTCCCCTAGGGGGTCTGCCGCGCCGAGGAGCCCTGGCCAACAGCACATCCTCGTCCGCCACCACAAAGGCGGGTTTGAGCGTGTTTATGCCAATCTTTTCTTTCCTGCCCCCCAAATCTAGCAAAAAATGCTTATCCCCTGTTTCCAGCACTCTAAATGGTCCATCATAAGGTGGTCGTAGCGGCGGGCGATGGGAATCGTGTCTGACAAAAACAAACTCTGCGTTTTTTAAAGCCTTAGGTACAAAAACGCGCGGAAAACTGTGGTGAACGGGGCCAGGCAGCGTGCCTGATTCCGTGCCACGCTGCAACTGCTGAGCCGGGGAGCATTCTGGCGCAGGGTTATCTGGGAGAAATTCCCCGGGCAGCCGAAGTGGCTGCGCAAAAACTAGCTCAGCCGGGGAGGCTTCTAAATCCTCTTTAGGTGCAGAACGCAACCCCAATAAAACCCACAGTAGCCTGTCTACCCAATTTGCATCCGTAAGCGACGCTCTGAGAGCCACTTTCAATGACCTATGAAAACGTTCGCATAATCCATTAGCCTGCGGATTGTACGCGGTTGTGCGGTGGATCGTTACCCCCAGGCTGCGGGCCATTGCTGACCAAAGTTCGGAAACAAATTGAGGGCCTCTGTCGGACGTAATGTCCCACGGGACTCCAAAGCGCGCTACCCATGCTGTTAAAAACGCGCGCGCCACCTCCTTGGCTGTAGTTGACGCCAGTGGGACCACTTCCGGCCAGCACGTGGTGCGGTCTACCCTTGTCAGAAGGTGTGTGCACCCCTGTGACGGCGGAAGGGGGCCTACGAGGTCCACGTGGAAATGATCGAACCTCTTAGCCGGGATGTGAAACGACTCCAAGGGAGCTCTCGTGTGTCTGTGTACCTTGGCTCGTTGACAAGCCATGCAGGCTGCCGCCCACTCCCTAACTTGTTTGCGCAGGCTCGGCCATACAAATTTCTCTCCCACCATTTTGACCGACGCACGCACTCCCGGGTGCGCCAGAGAATGAATCGAGTCAAAAACGTGACGGCGCCACGCGACCGGTACCACAGGACGCGGTCGCCCAGTGGAGACATCACAGATTAGGGGGGGGCATACCGTCTTGCAGCACCCTGTTCTCCAGCCTTAACCCTGTTGGTCCAGACTGGAGCGCGCGCACGTCCGCGTCGCTACACTGATCCGCGGCCATGGCTGCGTAATCTATCCCTACGCGGACTGGGGCCGCCACGGCGTGCAAGAGACAGTCTGCCACTACATTCAGTTTACCCGCCACGTGCTGAATATCGGTAGTAAACTCTGAGATGGAGGCCAGCTGCCTCTGCTGCCGGCCTGACCACGGTTCTGAAACCTTGGCCATCGCGAATGTCAGCGGCTTGTGGTCAACGAACGCGGTGAAACTGCGTCCCTCCAGCCAGAACTGGAAGTGGCAAATGGCCAAGTGGAGAGCTAACAACTCCCTGTCGAATGCGCTGTATTTTCGGTCACTATCGCGCAAAGTCCTACTGAAAAAGGCGAGCGGCTGCCAAGCCCCAGCTACATGCTGCTCCACGACCGCCCCTATGGCCACATCTGACGCGTCAGTAGTGAGCGCTATGCGGGCCGTTGGGTCTGGATGTGCTAACAACACAGCGTTTGCCAGGGCTGTTTTGACCTCCAAGAATGCTCGCTCTCGCTCCGGAGACCATTCGATTTTATTTGTGGGTTTTTGTTTTTTTAGTGCGGCATACAATGGTTGCACGAGCTGCGCTGCGCAGGGGAGGAAATGGTTATAAAGATTCACCATTCCCAAAAACTCCTGTAACGCCTTGACCGTTTGTGGCTGGGGAAAATTTGTTACCGCGCGCACTTTGTCAGGCAGAGGAACCGCTCCTTCTGGAGAGACGCGATGCCCCAAAAATCAATCTGCGTCACCCCGAACTGACATTTCGCTGGGTTGATTATTAACCCGTGCCCTCCCAACCTCCGGAAAACTGCCGTAAGGTGGTTTTCGTGTTCGTCTTTGGACGCGCTGGCTACCAAGATGTCGTCCAGGTAGACGAATACGAAGGGGAGATTGCGCAACACCGCGTCCATCATGCGTTGGAAAGTCTGCGCAGTGCCTTTAAGCCCAAACGGCATGCGCAAAAACTCGAATAGGCCAAACGGAGTTATTACCGCTGTTTTGGGTATGTCCTCAGCGCGCACTGGGACTTGGTGGTAACCGCGGACCAAGTCTATCTTAGAAAAAACGCGCGCCCCCGCCAAATGAACGGAAAAATCTTGGATATGCGGGATTGGGTAGCGGTCGTGCGCTGTGGCGTTGTTCAACCTGCGGAAATCTCCGCAAGGTCGCCACGAGCCGTCAGCTTTCGGGACCATGTGAAGCGGAGAAGCCCATGGGCTGTTCGAACGCCTGATGATGCCCAACTTTTCCAGGGTGGCGAACTCCTCGCGCGCTATGGTCAGTTTAGCTGATTCCAAGCGCCGAGCTTTTGCAAAAACGGGCGGTCCGGTGGTAGTAATAAAATGTTCCACTCCGTGTTTAGCGATGGCTGCTGAAAATGTGGGAACCGAGTGAGCAGTGTGTTGAACTTACCGCTTGCCGTTGTGACGTTGGCTTGTGCTGTGGGCGGGGTCACTCGGGCTGCACAGGGAATAGAATAAAAAGAAAGTGCATTAACCAGGCGCCTGTTAGCAAGATCAACCAACAAACCATGTGAGCACAGAAAATCAGCCCCCAGCATATTGAAATTCACTGCAGCTATGACAAAAGTCCACTCAAATGTACAGTCGTGTAGGGACAGAAGCAGAGCCCTCTCACCAAATGTCTTAATCTCCGAGCTGTTCGCTGCTGACACCCCGTGACCTCCGGGACCCACCAGCTGGTCAGCGGAGGAAGGCGTGATGAAACTCACTTGGGAGCCTGTGTCCACGAGGAATTGCCTCCCCGAGTGCGCATCTGTCAAGTAGAGCAGCTTGTTCTCTTCACCGAGGGCCGCAGCTGCTACCGACCCCCGGTCTTGGCGTTTCCCGAGTGCTTGAACTGGCACGGTGGTATACATTTGCGTGCCTTCTCTGCAAAGCGGCGATGGTAGAAACAGAGGGTGTCTCCTCCGCGATCCTTGGCCCCCGCCGCCGCCGTCATCGGTGGGTCTGCTACCGCCGTCTCTGGCCCCCCGCCATCTCCGGCCGTCACGCCGAACTCCGTCGCTGCCGCGGTGGCCGTGCGCTGTTTGCTGGCGTTGAGAATCCGGTGCGCCTCCTGGGCCAGCACGCGGAAGTCCCGCTGGGCCAACAACGGCGAACTGGCCAGGGTCGCTCTCGTGGCCGACGGTAGGGTTCTGAGGAAAATGTGGGTGAAGATGAAGTCGTCGTCGTCTGAGCCCCTCAACCTCAGCATGTCCTCCATCAGGTCAATGGGCGTGCCATCTCCCAAGTCGTTCAGAGCCAGGCGCCTCTCCGCTCTCTCCTGGACTGAGAGAGTGAAGCGCTGGATGAGCGCAGCCTTCAACCCGCCGTATTTGTCGTCGGCCGGTGGCTGCTCCAAAAGGCTCTGCACATGCCGAGCCGTGCGGTTGTCGAGGTTGGCAATCACATGGTAGAACTTTGTGTCATCTACCGTTATCCCCCGAAGGGCGAACTGTGCTTTGACCAAGTGGAACCAGGAGCGCGGGTTGTCTCGCCAAAAGTCCGGTAGCTGGACGGTAGCGGCATACGCTTGGCTGGGAGCTCCTGACCCGGCTGGCTCGGGGGAATTTCTTTCACTCATGATACATCTTAGGGTCACCAGTGTGGAAATGTGAAAATGACGAGGCAGAGTTTATCTCATAAGTCAGGTTTATTCACATCTTCCAACATCAGCAAAAACAGAAAAGAGGAAAAAACCCAGACCTTCGTCCTTTAAATACCCAGGACCTTCAAAGCTCAAAGTCACAATGCATTTAATCCCAAGTAACAATGCATCCTCTCTCACAGTCACAATGCATTTAATCCCAAGTAACAATGCATCCTCTCTTAGATCTTATCACCTCCACCTAAAGTCTCTGGCAGCCAGGAAATCCCCCAAGGCCGTCTCTTTGCATACCAAAGATTAAACTTCCACATCCTCCTGTTATCTCCAAGGAGACTCAGTCCTTTGTTCAATCTGAGATGTGAAGCCTAAGGTGATATAACAATGTGCATATGTGTCCCACACCATGAAGGAGATGCCTTTATTGCTGCAGTAGCCTTTCAGCCAGATGTGAAGCTGTCACAGGAGGCTGAACTTCATGTTACCAAAATGAGGCAGAGGGCATGGCCCAGAAATGACCACCTGCTTTCCCGTGTTCAGCAGGCAGTCAACAAGGTGGATGAGCTCCTGTTTCAGAGTCTCAGACTGCTGCTTCTTCAGGTTATTTGTGTCCACATGCACAACGATTGCAGCAGCAGATGGATGAGTCTGAACCAGCGGCAGACCTGCAGGTATAATGTCTGTTACACAGGCACCTGGGTGGCAGAAGGTCTGTCTGCCATGGACCGCCACATGCTGGACCATGGAGGTGCCCACTACAAGTTCCGCTGGAGAGCACCACACTGATGTAGAGGCGGGAGGCCAGCGGTCCCTGTGAGCAACAATGGTGGAGGGGCCGCAAGTGGCTATGACAGCAACAACAGCAACAACAGCTACAGCAGTGCCGGAGGGAGCCTTTGGTGGATGGACTGGCAGACTCTCTGGGCTGGAGGTGGCAGGGGAGCCTGGAAGGCGAGCTGGAACTTGTGCCATGCCGAATGCAGCAGGGGAGCTTTGGCAGGTAGCTGACCGGCTGTGGGGGCTGGCCCGGCTCTCAGTGTTGTCCAGTGGCTGCTTCTCAGCAGGGACCACACCCTCAGCAGCAGTGGTGGCAGAAGTCATCATTTGAGCAGGTGGAGAAGTGTTACTCAGCGGCATCATCCAGGATCTGGAGTTTATTGTTCAGCTGCAGTGAGTGTTTGATGAAGATGAAGGCTGAGGGAGTGAGCATCTGGCACGGCGTTTACTCTTTTTAACTGGCACCCATGGCTCTGAGTTGTATGGAGTCGAGCAGGCTTGGGACTTGGGCTTAGCTCCCAGGGATGGCCAAACATCGTCATTCAATACCAGGACGTTTTCAGGGATGAATGAGTTTCCACTGGCGGTGGCAGACCCAGACCAGGGCAGAATGACACTGCACTCCAATCCACATACAGAGCACTTGACGTGACAGCAGGTGGCTCCTCTACCACAGAACCCGGCGCGAAGCACCACGCGATGTTTCACTTGCATACTGGCAATAGACGAAAACTCCAGGATCATGTCATCTTTGTCCCTTAAGTCCTGTTTAAGTCGTCTGATGTCCTCTTTCAGCTGTGAGTACTCTGGCAGGCAAACTTTACAAGCAACCATGGTGCTGTCAGCTGTTAGCATGTTTTAGCCAGCAAGCTAACAACAAGCCCGCCGAATAGTAATCAGATGGTTACATAATGATCATAATGATCTCTCTGCGAACTTTCAGTGAACTCTCTTGGTCTTTCATCAAACGCTCAGTGACCCCCTCACTGATCTCTTAGCCATCTCTACCTTCAGGGTGGAAAAATTTGGCATTCATTGAAAGATTGCTGAGAGATCATTGAAAGATCCCTGAGAGATCATTGGGATATCAGTGACATTGTTGAGCTTTCAAGGAACACTCAAAGAGGACTGAACAATCTCATCGATCTCCCAATGATCTCTCAATGATCTTTTAATGAACACCACTGGGAGATCAATGAGATTGTTGAACACTCGAGAGGTTCTTTTCTTTCTTTAATTTATTTATTTATGCAGGGACATGCACAATATACATTGACCTTAAAAAGGAAAGATGCATTGTACCAGGTTATAGCACAAGTGCTAATTTCCACCTGTAGTCCCTGGGCAGGCTGGTGTTAGCATTAATAAAAGCAGACATTTGCTAAATCTACAAGTAAGCATTGATAAAAAAAAAAAACTAAAACCAAACATTGATTAAAAAAACTAAAACCAAGCATTGCTAAAAACTAAAACAGACATTAATAACATTGATAAGAAACCAAAACATTGATAAAAACTAAAACATACAATAATACATTTTTATAACTCCATCCATATAAACAATTTTTCACATCCAACCATTGACTCTTATTGGTCCCACTGTCGTCATCACACACTCTAACACCTTTACATCACAGTACATTATGGACACAGGTTTGCTTAGAGATTAACTGTTTTTTTCACCAAACGTGAAAATGTGTGATAATCTGTTACTGCAAGTAACTCCGTTGGTAACATGTTCCACTGTCGCATAGCCACACATGAAAATGTTGAATTTGCTAACGTTGTCTTGTGCTTAGGAATCCTGCACTCTCCACGTGCTGTTGATTGAGTTGTCCGAGATGTATTTACAGAACTTAATGAAACAAACCTTTTTAAGGGAGGAGAAGCAGAGTTATGTATTACCTTAAACAAAAGACACACATTTGTATACATGATTAAATTGTCAAAGATCAACAGGTTATATTTGGACAGGATTGGGCAGTGATGGAATGTTCGTCTTTTCTTGTCATGAATCTTGATAGAATATTTTGAATAATGATTCCAGAGGCCTCAGGGCAGATTTACACGCCTGTGACCAACTGGGCATACAGTAAAGAAATGTGGAATTATCATAGCATTTAGATACATACTTGATGCTTCAGTAGATAGTGAATTTCTGATATGTTTGAAATTAGCACAATTAAATTTGACCGTGTTTGTTATCTTTTTAATGTGTTTTTTAAAGCTTAAATTTGAGTCAAGTGTAAAACCTAAATATTTAAATTCAGTCACATTCTTAATTTTTTGTCCTTCTGTCAAGATATGACAAGAATTCTTGGATTTGTAGCGATTAGTAAAAAACATTGACACAGTTTTATCAATGTTTAAGGTTAAACAAGAATTCCTCAACCAATGTGAGACTTTCTCCATTTCCTGTGTTAATTTTTCAGTCACCTCTTCAGTCGTTTTACCATCAGTATATACCACAGTGTCGTCAGCATACATAATTATATTTGCATTACACACAGACGGGAGATCATTAATATATAATGTAAACAGCAAAGGCCCTAAAATAGAGTCCTGCGGTACACCCATGCTGCATGCTTTTAAGGGAGATGTGTGGCGTAACATGCTGTAGCTCACATATTCCTTGGCAGAGGCCCAGACATGAGAGAACTTTGAGCTCGCAGTGTGTATTGACATCACGCCTCAAACGGACATTGAGTCTGGACCCCCTGCGGACTGGGGAAGAAGTGAGAAGATCTGGGAGTGGACCTGAAGGGACTGTCTGACCTCCTGGTGTCAGACAGAGAAGCCGAGAGGACAATGGGAGGATTAAATGTGAATCTAATTCTGTGTTTGATGTGAATGTGATTCGTGTTTGATGTGAAAGTATAAAGGTATGTGGTTTACCGCAGCTCGCCCTCTTCATTCCCTGACTGAGAGAGGAGCTGTAGGACGTGAGATGAAATAAACCAATACTGAGAAATCATTCAGTCTCTTCATTTCATGGTTCCGAAATTGGTGACCCACACGTGAGAAATATGGAAAGGCTTGGAGATCGTCTCTCCAAACCTGATTCACCGGAGACCGCCCGCACCGGTGTAAACTCAATTAAACTCCCCGAGTTCTGGCAAGAGGACCTGCACTCATGGTTCCAACACGTGGAGTCGCGGTTCGTGCTCAACGGGGTATCAGCAGATGACATTAAGTTCCATAATGTCATCGCAAGACTCGACAGCCGCACAGCCCGGTGTGTGCGGAGCCTGGTGCAGCAGCCGCCCACTGCCGGCAGATACGACGCCCTGAAAGCCGCCCTCATTCGGAGTTTGGTGCCATCAGCCGAGGTGAGGGCCAGAACACTTCTGGACCTGCGCGACAGAGGAGGACGCAGGCCGACCGTCCTCATGGAGGACATGCTGCAGATGATCGGGGCAGACAACGATGCGTTTTTATTTAAACACATCTTCTTAAGGACTCTTCCAGCGCACATGAGAGGCTCCCTGTCCAGCATGAGGTGTGTGGACCAGCAGGACTTCCGCGTGCTGGCCGTGGAAGCGGAGCGGCTCCTGGACGCATGCGGCGAGCAGGAGACGTCAGCGGCAGCAGCAGACCTCGGCGCGGCGGCCGGGGGCGATGGAGAACCAGTGGCAGCAGAACCGACCCCAGCGACAACAGCGGCGGCGCGGTCCCAAAGCAGAGGAGGGGACGAGCTGTGTTTCTACCATCGACGCTTCACGCACAAGGCACACAGATGCGTCCCACCATGCAACTTCAAGAAGCAGGGAAACGCAAGAGCCGGGGGTCGTTAGCAGCTTCGACCCTCGGTGAACGGAACAAGCTGCTGTACCTGACAGACGCGAGCTCCGGACGGCAATTCCTCGTTGACACCGGGGCACAGAGGCGTTTCATCATCGCAACCTACGCGGACCGGGTGGCCGGTCCCTGCGGGGATGGAGCAACAGCCGCAAACGGCTCGTCGATCAAGACTTTTGGCGAAAGGACTCTGCGCCTGTCCTTGCATGGCCGCGTCTATGAATGGACCTTCATAGTAGCGGCGGTGAGTTTCAACATGTTAGGCGCCGACTTTTTGTGCTCACATGGCTTGTTGGTAGATCTAGCTAATAGACGCCTGGTTAATGCACTCTCTTTTTGTTCTATCCCCTGTGCAGCGTGAGTGTCCCCGCCGTCAGTACAGACCAACGCCGCCACAGCAGGAGGTAAGTTCCACACTCTCCTAAACCAGTTCCCAGCACTCACAGTTCCCACGTTTTCGGCTAAGGTGGCGAAGCACGGGGTGGAGCACTTTATAACCACAAGCGGCCCACCAGTTTTTGCTAAGGCTCGGCGCTTGGATGCAGCTAAGCTCTCCATTGCGCGTGAGGAGTTCACCAACCTGGAAAGGTTGGGCATAATTCGCCGCTCGAAGTCCGCTTGGGCTTCCCCCCTCCATATGGTCCCTAAGGCGGACGGCTCGTGGAGACCGTGCGGCGATTATCACAGGTTAAACAATGCCACAGCGCAGGACCGCTACCCAATTCCGCATATCCAAGATTTTTCGGTGCATTTGGCCAAGGCGCGCATTTTTTCTAAAATAGACCTGGTCCGCGGTTATCATCAGGTCCCGGTCCGACCAGAGGACATTCCCAAGACAGCGGTAATAACCCCTTTCGGGCTTTTTGAATTTTTACGCATGCCTTTTGGCCTTAAAGGCACTGCGCAAACCTTCCAACGCATGATGGATGCCGTGTTGCGCGACCTCTCTTTTGTTTTTGTCTACTTAGATGATATTTTGGTCGCCAGCGCCTCTGAGGAGGAACACGAAAGTCACCTCAGAACTGTTTTTCAGAGGTTGGGAGCACATGGGTTGATAATCAACCCAGCCAAGTGCCATTTTGGCGCAGTGCAGATCAATTTTTTAGGGCACCGCGTCTCCCCAGAGGGTGCAGTCCCGCTGCCCTCCAAAGTACGCGCAGTGGCTGAGTTTCCCCAGCCACAAACGGTAAAAGCGTTGCAAGAATTTTTAGGTATGGTAAATTTTTACAACCGTTTCATACCTCACGCGGCGCAGCTCATGCAACCGTTGTACGCCGCGCTAAAAAAAACAGAAACCCTCCAATGCGATTGAGTGGTCCCCAGAGCGGAAGCGCGCATTCACTGAGGTTAAGAAAGCACTAGCAGATGCAGCACTGCTGGCTCACCCAGACCCAGCAGCCCGAATAGCGCTAACCACAGACGCGTCAGATGTGGCCGTAGGAGCCGTGGTGGAACAGCAAGTCGCCGGGGCTTGGCAGCCACTCGCTTTTTTCAGCAGATCCCTAGTGATGCGGAGCGAAAATATAGCGCGTTTGACAGGGAACTCCTAGCGCTCCACCTGGCCATTCGCCATTTTCAGTTCTGGTTGGAAGGGCGGCGTTTCACCGCGTTTGTCGACCACAAACCGCTAACCTTTGCAATGTCCAAAATCTCAGAACCGTGGTCAGGCCGACAGCAGAGGCAGCTGGCCGCAATTTCAGAATTCACCACCGATATACAGCACGGAGCCGGTAAATTTAATGTGGTGGCAGACTGCCTCTCGCGAGCGGTAACAGCACCTGTCCGCGCGGATGGGGGCTGTAACGCCGCAGACGCGGAATGCGGTAACAGCGCGGACGCGCACGCGGCTCCGCTGCACGTAGGGATAGATTACGCGGCCATGGCAGCGGAGCAGGGCAAAGACACAGACGTGCCCGCGCTCCTGTCTGGACCAACAGGGTTAAGGCTGGAGAACGTAAGTTTACAAACCAGATCACCCCCGCTAATTTGCGATGTATCCACCGGCCGACCTCGTCCAGTGGTACCGGCCACGTGGCGCCGTCGCGTTTTTGACGCAGTGCACTCCCTAGCACACCCTGGAGTACGCGCTTCGGCAAAAATGGTAGCGGAGAAGTTTGTTTGGCCGAGCCTGCGCAAGCACGTGAAGGAGTGGGCGAGAGCCTGCATGTCTTGCCAGTGGGCCAAAGTTCACAGGCACACAAAAGCTCCTTTAGAACCTTTCCACATTCTGGCTAAGAGGTTTGATCATGTGCACGTAGATCTAGTGGGACCCCTGCCGCCCTCGCAAGGGTTCACACATCTCCTGACAATGGTGGACCGGACCACGCGTTGGCCGGAAGTAGTTCCATTGCAGTCTACCACAGCAGCAGAGGTGACTCGCGTTTTTTTAACAGCCTGGGTAGCGCGGTTCAGAGTCCCGTCGGACATTACGTCCGATAGGGGTCCGCAGTTCGTGTCAGAGCTGTGGTCAGCAATGGCCAGCGGCTTAGGGGCAACAGCCCATCACACCACCACTTATCACCCACAGGCCAACGATTTATGCGAGCGTTTTCACAGATCATTGAAGGCAGCCCTCAGAGCGTCGCTCACGGATACAGATTGGGTAAACAAACTACCATGGGTTTTATTGGGGTTGCGTTCGGCACCCAAAGAGGATTTAGATGCCTCACCTGCTGAATTAGTTTTTACTCAACCTCTCAGGCTGCCAGGAGAATTCCTGCCAGCCCATGCAGCACCAGAGCACCCCCCGGTGCGGGGACCTCTAAGTGGCACGGGAGCGGAAATGCTCCCGGGCCCCGCTCATCACACTTTTCCGCGGGTTTTTGTTCCCAAGGCTTTGCAAAACGCAGAGTTTGTTTTTGTCAGGCACGACGCCCAGCGTCACAGCCTCTGCCCACCTTACGACGATCCGTTTCAAGTGCTGGAAACCGGGTAGAAATATTTTGTGCTGGACTTAAGATAAGATAAGATAAGATAAGCCTTTATTAGTCCCACAACGGGGAAATTCCAGGATTGCAACAGCACAGGGATAGCAACACTCAGAGCAACAATCAGAAGGCAAGAAAAAAAAAAAAAAAAAAAAAAAAACAAGCAAGCAAGAGCAGCTAATATACATATGTACATATTACTATAAAATATATATATACACACACACACAGACACACAGTGCAGAGCATTGTAGCTGGATGGAATAAATATATGAATATATGAACACACAGTGCAGAGCATTGTAGCTAGATGGAATAAATATGTAAATATATAAACACCCACAGTACGGAGCATTGCAGCTAGGTGGAATAAATATGCAAGTATATAAACACACACAGTGCGGAGCAATGTAGCTAGATGGAATAATATGTAGATATATAAAAACACAGTGCGGAGCATTGTAGCTAGATGGAATAAATATATAGATATATAAATATAAACACACCCAGTGCTGAGCATTGTAGCTAGATGGAATAAATATATAGATATATAAATATAAACACACCCAGTGCAGAGCATTGTAGCTAGATGGAATAAATATGTAAATATATAAACACACACAGTGCAGAGCATTGTTGCTAGGTGGGATGAAACAGCATAACCGTCTATTTAGTTATCCTACATGGTATGATTATGTGCCCATACATATTCTCACCCTCCATAGCGACCGGTATGTTCCTAGTTGTATGCCGGAGAGGACCATTGTGTAAGTCTATTGCATCTTTTGCATTCAAAAAAAAACTATTAGTTTGTTACGTCTTTTTGCTATCTCTGCGAGCAGCCCTGCTTAGGTTGTACAGTCTGACAGCCGTTGGTAGGAAGGACCTACGAAACCTCTCGGTTGTGCACCTGGGATGATGTAGTCTGCTGCTAAATGAGCTCCTCAGTGCATCCAGTATGTCCTGCATAGGGTGGAACTCGGACTCCAGCAGAGATGACAGTTTAGCCACCGTCCTTCTCTCTCCTATCTCCTCCATCGGATCAAGGCGTTGCCCCAGGACAGAGCTAGCTTTCTTAATCATTGACTTGGGGGGCAGGAAAGAAACAATCACTGTTGACAGATTAAAGCCTGCTTTTGTGTTACGTGACAAACCTGTACGGCCAGCGGGGGCGCCTCGACGCGGCAGACCTCCCAGGGGACAGCCCCTGGTTCCCCAGCAGGGGGCAAATAACCCTTCTCCCCCTCATTCCACAGGCGCACCGCAGGACGGCACAACACAGGCTGCGAAGCCTGCGTTCAGCAGATTCAGGAGGAGATTGAAGCCTAAGCAACGGGCAGAGTGATGTGTATTTTGATCAACCCGTGTAAATTGTGCTGTAGATCCTGCAAAGGGGGGGGGGGGGTGATGTAAGGGTATAATGTGTATGACTGTCCATCATTGACATGAAGTTGGTGTGTGTGTCCATTCTTGACATAATGTGTATGACTGCCCATTATTGACATAAGGTGTATAACGGTTAGAGTAATGTTGGTGTATGTCCGTTCTTGGGCATTTCGGGGGGAGTGATGTGGCGTAACATGCTGTAGCTCACGTATTCCTTGGCAGAGGCCCAGACATGAGAGAACTTTGAGCTCACAGTGTGTATTGACATCACGCCTCAAACGGACATTGAGTCTGGACCCCCTGCGGACTGGGGAAGAAGTGAGAAGATCTGGGAGTGGACCTGAAGGGACTGTCTGACCTCCTGGAGTCAGACAGAGAAGCCAAGAGGACAATGGGAGGATTAAATGTGAATCTAATTCTGTGTTTGATGTGAATGTGATTCGTGTTTGATGTGAAAGTATAAAGGTATGTGGTTTACCGCAGCTCGCCTTCTTCATTCCCTGACTGAGAGAGGAGCTGTAGGACGTGAGATGAAATAAACCAATACTGAGAAATCATTCAGTCTCTTCATTTCATGGTTCCTACAGATGTAACATTAGGGCTATTTCCATTAGTATCGCCTTGGCCTTACTTAGTTCTACTCGTTTCACTTTCTCGCTATTTCCACTATACCCAGCACGCTTTAACCGACACTATTCTCATGCCGGTTAAGAGGCAGGGTATAACCGTGCGAAACCGATCCGAGATGTGACGTCAATAGACTGCTAGCCGCTGATTGGTCAGGGTGTAACGTCACGAAAGCGCCCGTCTTTGTTGAAATCTTTACGACCGCCATTTGCAATCACGGACTAACTCGGTCGCGGAGTAAATACGATATTAATACAGACAGCGTTGTAGGTTTTGCGGAACTCTACACCGTGGTCCAACGAAGAGGTGCAGAGTATTCTCTGCTTGGTGGCTGATACACAGTCAGAGGAGTGATCCGGACCCTACAGATGGCTGTGCAGAATAGAACCGTACTACTGACAAGCTGAAGACGAACGTGAGAGAACCAGCGATGGTGAGTGATTTGTAATAATGTGCATCTGTTCGCTTATTTATCCTGTTGGTGGTAAGCTCACTTTTTTTGAGCCATACAGCGCCGTTTTTTGCTGGCTAACTCATTTTAGCTAATGAGTTTTGGCTAGTAGCTAGCTAGTACCAACTGCTGTTTCGCACTTGTTTTCTCCTAAATATTTGCTTGTGAGAGCAAAACGATGTAATATGTTAATCCTGGTTAAAGTCCTGGTTTTTGTTTTGTATTGCACTTTGGTGCTGCGCATTAAATTGTGTGCAATTTAATGCTAGAATGTGTTTCCACATGCCAGGGTTTAGCCTCCCTGTTTATAGTGGATACTGGTGAAATGGACCACAGGAGCCGAAATCTCAACAATATAAAAGTGCTTTTTCAAACCAGTGATTTATAAAGTCATTCATATAATTTTCTAAAGCATCAGAAAGAGAAATCCATATATTATATCGATTCATTACACAGACAGTGATATATTTCAAGCATTTATTTATTTTAATTTGGATGATTATGGCTTACAGCCCCTGGAAACCCCAAATTCAATTTGGCAAAAAATTAGAATATTACATAAACTTTAAAAAATAGTTTTTAAATTGAAATATTGGCCACTGAGGTGTTGGTTAATATGGGCTGTAGCCATAATCATCAATATTAAAATAAACACTTTCAATATATCACTGTCCCTGTAATGAATCTATATATGGGTTTCACTTTCTGAAATGAGTGACAAAAATATTGAACTTTTTCATGATATTGTAATTTTTGAGATGTGCCTGTATAAATAAATGTATATGAATATGTGTAAATGTTGAACTTGCTTGAAACTAAATACCATCCATTTCTGTCGTTCGTCTAGGGAGGAGGGAATCAGCCGCTCAACAACGGACGTCGCCACTGTGGAAAGTATTGAAATCCTTTGCTTTTATAGGTAAAAGTGTCAGAACCAAAGTAGCACAATTTCCACTTAATATAAAAGGGACTGAACTGAGATTTATTTGATTGTGTGAGTATTAGTTACAGAATAATTGAAAAAGACTGGCGCATCAACTGTAAAATAAACCACATGTTAATGTATTTATTTTCTTTTGTCAGATCACTTGTGTGATCCTTTGTGAGTTATATTCATAACTGTATCTTTTGGGGAATGGCAGTTGTTCAGTCATCAATATAATTTAGTTTATATGTGTAGTTTATACTCTATCATCAATAAACTCATGCACTAACAGGACACATTACAAATATTTGAGACCCATTGTAGTGCATCCTTTTATATTTTAGCAATAAAAGTACAAACACCACCCACACTTGAAGCCAGGGCAAGAAGAGACACTTTTACATTCCAGACAAACTTTTATTGATAAAAACTCCATATTTTGACTGAGCGACTCCATACTCTGTGATGCACACCTTCAGTTAAAATACTATATTCCATACAAGTGAATGTATTAATTCATTCTGATTGCTGAGGCCACAGTAAAAGCAGATGATTTTAAATGTAACCCAGCCCTTGTAAAATCGACTTTACATCAGTGCAGCTACATGAAAATTGTGGTTAAATACAACAACAAAGTACTTTATTGTCACATTGGAATTGGAATCGCTGCTGTTTTGTTTTTCTTTTGAATTCTTGGATGGAATATGGGTGGGCAATATAAGCTGCAGCTTCAGCCATCACCCATTTCAGATAACCTATGTTGAACTGTATAATCAGAGGAGTTATTGTTTAATTCGACCTTATTAGATTTTTTCCCCCTTTGTTATATTATTCTATTTTCTTTTAATCTATCCGAAATAAAGATTCATTCATTCACATTCCACCACTGGCTTTTAGCAACAAGTGTATTTCCCAAATATGTTTTAAATTTCCTTTATTTAACCACCACCCATTTCTGTCTTTTGTCTAGGCAAGAGGTAAACGATCGATCCACCCCAAACTGGACCTTGCGTCACTATTTACAGAGATGCAGACCTAAGATCTGCTGATCTGAGACCAGTGTGAGCTGCACAGCCCAGCTGCTGAGTGACCCAGTCTTACAGTTTGAGTTTTGCACATTCTGAATAATCTGGAATTTGCTGCTGATTGTAATAAACAATTTAGTGACTTATGTGTTTGCATCATGATTTCTATTTTTGTCTGTTAATACACTGGTTGGAAAAGAGTCAATAGTACAAACCATTAATGGGTGACCTTGAAAATAATGGCTCATTTTTAAGAAATTTATGTCACATGGTGGTAACCTTCACATATAAAAAAGAGACATCTGCAAAAACTTCAGAGGTTTGTCAGTGCAATACTACATGAATGCATGTATAGTACATTGTTGATGCAGAGAATATATATTTCTACAGTATATGTATCTAGTAAATCAAGCATTTTCCATGTAACCTTGTGACTGCATTATTTTAATTGCTTTTAATCCTAGATCAAGTTTGTTTTGGCCTAAAATGCATCATAACTGTCAAATACATCTTATTATACCGAACTCAGTACTATTTACTTTTGAATATACATTTTGTGGCTAATATAGTTATTAACCTGGCGATCAAGTTGTGTCAGCTGATCATTTTTTGCTATGACAACATCTCAGACTCAGTGCAGCTGGAGCAGGTACGTCCATGATGTCTCAACAGTCCATGATTTTCACGCAGATCAGAGCAATTTTTTTTCCCACAATATTTTTATTGAACCTTTTTTTTTTTTACAAACAGCACACACAGTCAGACACTAACACAAAAGTAATTTAAAAACTAAAAACAATAACAAAAAAAGGGTAATAAAAACAACAACCATTAACAAAAACAAGTCAACAACAATGTTCCTCTGTTTAGTCTAGGTAATCCATTACATAAGAATACATAATATACATTCACCAGCTTGGAATTTGCAAGGTTCACACATATCATTCACCTTCTTCTTCAGAAGTTATGTTTACTTTCTTTGCATAATCAATGAAAGGTCTCCATATATTCTCAAACACATTTTCCTTTGATTTCAGTATGTATGTTATTCTTTCTAGTGGAAGGTTGTTAACATCTGTCTTAACCACTGAGTCACATCTGCTCTATGAGTTTTTTCACAGTAATGCAATACATTTTTTGGCATTAAGCAAACTGATGTCTATGAATGTTCTTTCACTCTTATTAAAGTTATGTTTTTCTGGATACAGACCCAACAAAAACAGTTTAGGGTTCAATGTGATTTGTTTTGAAATTATTTTTTCAGTTGTTACCCTCACCTCTTCCCAAAACATTCTGATTTTTCTACATTCCCATAAACAGTGAAATAGGGTTCCTTTACTTAGATCAGAGCAATTTTTTGCACAGGAAATAAACCAGACATTCTTAAGCTCTACAACCACTGATTATTTGTGAAGCTGTGCTGACATCAGTGACAGGCTGTATTGACATCAGTGACAGGCTGTGCTGAACGCCAGACTGACCGTTTGAAGAGGTAATTTTCCCACAACAGAGCCATCTGAAACACACACAGCGTACATATTTTAGTACCTAACAGTGATAACTTGCAGAGATTACAGTGTAGTACGACGTACTTATAGCAAAATAGCATTAGCAACATTAGCTTACCGTCATATATGACCTAGTTTGTATCCTCACGTCTTCGGCTCTCTCCAGAAGCTGCAGAACTATTCCAGAGTGTTTCGTCTCACTGCCTGTACCCTTGTCTGACGGTCCTTTTTGGCATTTACGGTGAAAAAAGCCACAGACCGAGGAATCGCCTTGTAAAGCCGCCATGTTGTGTTTGGCTTGGGTCGCGTGTTTTATGTCACGGGAGTGTGGCGCCGCCTTGCTGTAAAAAAAATCCCGCCCACCCCAGCTATACACGGCTTTACACGGTTGTAATGGAGGCACAACCGCGGCAGAAACGAGTAGTAACGAAACAAAACGAGGCGAGTCGAACTGGGCTAGTGGAAATGAGGCAATTGTTTACAATTACATACTGCTGTCTGTCACTGAGTTATGACCTTATCCAATTTTGTATACTTTTATGAAGGGAGAATTGTGATAATTTGTTTAAAAGTAACTCATGGTTAACTGTATCAAAAGCCTTTCGCAAGTCAAGAAAAACAGCCCCCACTACCCCTCCCCCATCCAGGCTGGATTTGATGTTTTCTAATAGATAGCAGCATGCTGTTTCAGTGGAATATCCTTTCCTGGAACCAAACTGAAAGGGGTTAAGTGCTGCCATGGAGTCAAGATGGTCCACCAGCTGTTGTGCTACAGCTTTCTCCAAGCCTTTGGAAATGGTTGGGAGTATGCTGATGGGTCTGTAATTTGTGACCTGGAGCTTATCACCTGATTTGTACACTGGCCGTACAATGGCTGTTTTCAAAATTGTGGGAAAGGTACTCTCATTTATGGATTGATTTATAATTTTTGTTAATACTGATGTTAAAATTTCTTTGTGTTCTTTCAGAAAAGCTGTATCCATTCCAAATATGTCTTTAGCTTTACTATTTTTAAGATTGGATATGATTTTAGAGATATTCCCTTCATCTACATTACTCAGTTTAAAAGAATGAGCATCACAGTGGAATTCATGAGTACAGTTTGGCTTAGAAAAACTCTGCCAATTGTGACACAGAGTTTATAAAATAATCATTAAAATGTTTTGCCAACTCAGTGTTGTTATTTTGGATAACAGAATTTATTTTTAGCTTTAAGTCATCACATCTTGGTTTTTCTTTTCCCAATAGTTTATCCATGCTCTGGCTACTAAAATAAGATTATGATCTGACAAACCTGTTATCAAAATATATGTTTTGGTTACCCTATCTGGCTTATTACTAAAAATTAGGTCAATCAAAGTTTGTGAATTTTTAGTCAGTCTTGTAGGTCTATTTATTAATTGTGTCATTTGTGTAGAATTGGTAATATCTTTCAGCTTTTTTCTTCGTACTTTATCAAGCCAGTTTATATTAAAATCACCCATTAGCAATATTTCCTTTCTTTCATATATCTTTAAGATTTCAGCCAAACCAGAGTAAAAGTCATTAGTTGCATTTGGTGGGCGATACACAGCGACTACAATGAATGACATTTGGGGAGATAGCTTTATTGTGACCCCGACATATTCCAGAGTTTGATCACAGGTGTCTATCTGGTAAATGTCAATGCTGTCTTTAATGTAAAACAAAACCCCGCCCCCTTCTCCTTTCCCTCGGTCTCATCTGTAAACATTATATCCGGGGATTGTAAACACAGACAGAGGAGTCATGGTGTTCATCCAAGTTTCTATGAGACACAGGTAATCCAGATTTGAGTCCGTGAGTAAATGTTCCAGTTGTTCTGTTTTTGAAATGACGCTGCGTGTGTTTAAATGTCCTGCAAATATTCCCTTTGGCTTTGTTTGCGGGTTCCACAGTACAGATGCATGATTGGCAGTTTGAAAAAGTTTGGTTTTGTGTTGTTTGAACGCAACGGCCATCAGTAACGAGTTTAGTTGGTTACAGCAGCTGTTGTTGTTTGTCGTTTTAGACACATGGCGTGCGTTACCTTGAAACATTGTGATGGAATTGTTTTGGATACAGGTCACCGGTGCTGCTGCTGCTGTAGTCACCTGCTGCGGCTGCTGGGCGTCCACCGGTCCGGGGTTCAGGTGAACGTCTCCACAGAGTAGTAAAATAATGCAGAGTAAAGCAGCATTACCCCACTGGACTTTTATCGGAGCAGCTCTCCGTGTGTGATGCACATTATATTGTACGGTGCTACAATATACGGTGCTACTCTATTGTACGGTGCTGAAACTTGGACTGTCTACAGAGTGCAGGTAAAGAAACTCCACACGTACATGATGAGACACCTTCGAGCCATAATGAACATCTCATGGAAAGACAAGATAACCAACATAGAAGTGTTGAAACGAGCTGGTCTACCATCAATGGAGGACATGCTAATACAGAAGAACCTGAGATGGCTCGAACATGTTGAGAGGATGGACCACCAGTGTCTCCCTCGTCAGTTACTCTACTCACAGTTATGCGAGGGCAAATGCAATCAGGGTAGACCAAGGCTCAGGTTTAAAGACACTAAAAAGAAACTTGAAGAAGCTGGATATAGACAGAAGTTCCTTGCAGCGGAAGGCTAAGGACAGAGCTGCGTGGAGGAATCTGATCAGGCCTAAATGAAACAGTCATTGTCGCCCATGACAGACTGCTATGATGATAATAGTTTTTTTGTCATGGCGGCCGCTGGGCTGTCATCAGCTCCAGCTGCGCACACACCTGCCGCCAATAACCAGCAGGCTTTAAAAGCCGGTGTCTCTGACTGCTCTGCACGGAGTCGTCTGTCTTCGCCACGCATCGCGTCAAGGACACGACCTCAAGTCAGAGCTAATACCAAGCCTCTTCGTCAAGCCACATCACGTAAGCAACAGCAAAACTTACCTTGTCAAAGTAATTTCCCCTGTGCACAGGTGGACCTCCCTGGCGGCGGACTTGTCTCCCCTGACAACGGGGCTTCACCTCCTCCTCCTCGGATCTCCTCCTCACCTTCACAGCGCCAAGCGCCACGCTCACCAAGCCATGCCAAGTCACGGAGCAGACAGAAGTCTCACAGCGGCACCTGCAAGTAAGCAGCACAAACCTCAGTTTCCCGTTTCTACGAGCTGCATTAATCCCTTGTGCTTGTGTGTTCCAGGGTTGCCAGGTCCCAGCGAGACTCGCTCAGCTCCAGCTGTCTGACAGCATCGCACTCACCCACACATTCACACACTCACTAACTTCACTGAGTTAATAAATAACTGTCTAAATCACTCTACTCGTGTCAGCGTCTGTCTCCTGGGTCAAGCAATCATGTCATTTTTGTATGTTTCTCTCCAAAAGTACAAAAAGACACTATGTACAAATATGAAATCTTTACAAAAATATGTTGGAAATTAAGGTATATAAGAATCATAACACTGGTAGAAGAAGATGTATAAATGTGTGTTGTCAACAGTGTTGGGCAGATTATAAAAAAATAGTAACTAGTTAGTTACTAATTGCTTCTTTTCAAAAGTAACTGAGTTTCTTTTGAGTTATTGCATCATTAAAGTAGCTAGTTACTTGAAAAAGTAACTTTCATGTTACTTTTAAATGCATACTTAAATCATCTTGCACAGACAGCAAGATCAAGGGTCCCTTGTTCTCATTAGAAAAAAGAAGAAAAAGAAAACTGATGGGAAAAAAAGTCTCATCTTACAGAGAAAAAATGTCTCAGATTTACACAAACTGTTGTAATCAGTAGAAAGTCAGATATTTACTAGAAATAAAGCTGTGAATTCACAGAGAAATTTTTGGACCCCCTGGAGGGCTGTTTTTGGCCCACAAGCCATATGTTTGACATCCCTGTGTCATGGTCCGAGCGCCGATCTCGTCCGCGCTCGGGCCATACATCTTCTCCACCAGGTTTGACAGCAGGGTTACCTTCTGACTCCCCGAGCTCTTATTGTGACAGCGCTCGGAGGAGCTTCCTGCTGTCAAAACCGAACAGCTGTGCTGCATTTACGGCTCATCAGCAGCCCGGCATTTAAGCAGGCACTGAAGAGCGGTACAATGCAGCAGTCTCGTCGATGATTCCCTCCTCAGACGTTGAGCGAGCGTTCCTCGTCTCAGACGTCGATATTCCTTATTGATTCCATGTCCATGATCATCCTTCGTCCTAATCCGGAATCGTAAGTGAGCTTGTTCAGCCTTATGGTTTCCATATCTAGTGTTGTGTGTTTTGCCCACCGAGGCTCATTACTTTCTGTTCCTTTGTGTATTATCTTGTGTTCATCTTCATTAATAAACATCATGCAAACTTCACTGACTGCTGGCGTCTTATGGTGGCTCGCGAGGGCCACCGCGTGACAGTAGACTACTGCCAGGGCGCCTAAACGGAGGCGCCAAACTGAGACGCCGTTTCCGGTGAGTTTGCATTAAGTGGACATTTGTTCTTCCCTGTCTGGGTACTGCGTGCAGAGAGAATGCCTTCGCGGAGGGGCCGCGCTCGGAGTCTGAGCTACGAGCTGGCGGACATCCTGGAATACGTAGATGAAACCCTCATCTCCCTCCTCGACTATCACAGCGATATACGCTGGTAACTGGACTGCGCTGAGGACGCCTTAAATCATCTCCCTCGCTACGCCGACCACCCTGAAGTCAGCGCGAGGAGGGATGACATCGCCGCACAGTGCGAGACACTCCGTATGATGGAGGAGGACTACGGCAGAAAGCAGAGGAGGAGGCATCCCCGCTCCCCGCTTTGGGATCCCGTTTCTGTCCTCAATCCAGTCCAGGAGTTCACACCTTCTGGGGGCCGTCAAAGACGTCGGCGCCACGGCCAAGGTCAACCTCAGCGAGAACCCCGTCTGGATCTTGTTCCAGGCTGCCGGAATGACTCAACCTCACAGTCAGCTGCCTCTTCGGCGCCTCGCCAGGAGGGAATCCATGCAGCCTCTCCCCCCGGGTCATCTTCTCCTGCTGTTCCGTCAGCGCTCTGTGCCCGGTTCATCTCGGCTGTCGCCCCTCCTCCTCGACGCCTTCCCCGGCTGCTGTGTGTGCCAAGAGTCCTGCTTCGGCGAGTCTCGTTCCTGATCCATTGCGAGCGGCTCCCCCTCGTCCTTCCAGGGGGCCCTCTGGAAAGGGAGGGGCAACGTCCATTATAGCAGGCACCATCGGACCTCCAGGAAGCAGGCAAGTGCAAGCTCATTCTTCTCCTCGTTGCAATGATTTGCCTTGTTTGACTCCTGGGGGCGGAGTTCGGGGTTCGCAGTCCCCCGAGCTCCCACCACCTGCTGTAGCACTAATTGCTAATCCCGCTGCCTCTGTGTCTCCCTCTACTGAGTGGTCCCCGACGCCAGGCCTACGTCGCCAGACAAGGAGGGGGCCTGCGGTTCTGGAGAGCCTGGTTTCAGCCCCGCAGCCACGTCAAGGGCAGAGGAGAAGAGCGGACTGCAACCTGGAGCCTGCGCCGACGACAAAGCGTCCCCGGATCTCCTCGCTGGAACAGTTCGAGTCAGTGGGTCGGGGGTCCCCTGCCACCACGCCGTGCGGGTTGTCAGTGTGGACGCCAGTGCCAGAGGGTCCTCAGGCTGCGGAAACCATCATGACAGCTGAGGAGCCTGACGTAGCTGAGTGGGAGCCGGAAGATGATCTCCTTCTGTCTGAGCCTGGATCGTCGGAGTCCTGGAAAGTGACAGAACCCGAGTACAGGCAAGTGCTCTACTTTGTTTTTCTCCTTTCTATTCTGAAGCACTTTTGCCTGTCTCTCGGAGAGACGAGCCAGGGGCAGCCGTCCGCTGCACCTGAACTCGTCTCGCTAGGCTCTGTCGCTACCGGTGATCCTGATCCCGGTTCTTCTCTTTCTCCTGAGCTTTCTTCCAGGGTCACCGATGCGGAGCTGGTGCCGATCGCTGTGCCAGAGGTTCCAGGTTCGGGGTTGGAGGTCGGTCCTAGAGCTGCACCGACCCAGTCAGGGTCCGTCGCAGGTGCAGCCATGACCCAATCGGGGTCCGCAGCGCCAGTAGGGTTCAAGGTCGGTGAGGGAGCTGCAGATCCCCTGCTACCTGACACTGGATGGGCTCGTCATCAGTCTTCTCTCCCCTCATCCAAGTCACCGCCCCTGCTTATCGTTGCCGGGGGCCGTTGGGAGCCTTCTACGCTCGGCCCAGCTCTCCCACATTTTTTTCCCACCAGGGAGGCCGCTGTGAGCTGTTTTTCCACGGTTCTGGTGGCTGAGGGACGCGGGTCAGCCACCCAAGAAACTGTTTCACCGGTTCAGCGCCTTGGGTCGGCCACCCAACATTCTGTGTTTGCTGCGGGGCGACCTGGTTCGGCTGCCAGAGAATTGGACTTTCCGGGCCTGGGATTGGGGAAGGCCGCCCTATCACGTACTGATCCTCATACTCCCCTGTTGGCCTTGGGATGCAGGGAGACCACCGAAACTGTCCCCATGGGTTTTTGGTCTCTGCCTGTCCCCCTTTTCCTGTATTGTTTGGGTTAAAGGTCATGTGGGGTGATAAACCTGGTGGAGTACATATCTCCCGACAGAATACTCACACGTGATCTGCATTGTTGTTTATGCAAATCCCATGGCGAACGCTGGGACAGCGCATGACGTCATCCATTCAGTAACCAGCAGGCTGCAGACAGAACACCCAGATGCTCTTCTCCTCATCTCAGGCGATTTCAACCATGTTTCACTATCTCCCATTCTACCCACGTTTACCCAGTATGTCACATGCCACACTAGAGACAATAAAACACTGGACTTATTCTACACAAACACTAAGGAGGCGTACACCTCATCACCACTCCCCCCACTCGGGAGATCGGATCACAACTTGTGCACAGACAACCTCCGGCCATGCACACAGTGAAGTTATGGTCTGAGGAGGCAATGGACACTCTAAAGGGCTGTTTTGAAGCCACCGACTGGAAGCAGCTCTGCGATCCACATGGTGAGGACATCGATGGCCTCACTCACACCTTCACGGGCTACCTCAGCTTCTGTGTGGACAAATCCGTTCCCACCAAGACCATACGGTGTTGCTCAAACAACAAACCCTGGATCAACCCTGAGATAAAAACACTTCTGAGAGAGAAGAAGAGGATCTTCAGGTCGGGGAACAGGGAGATGCTGAAGCCCGTAAAGAGAGAGCTGAGGAGAAAGATCAGAGAAGGCAAGGACAGCTTCAGGAAGAAGATGGAGGACAAGCTGCAACAGAGCGATATCAGCGGGGTCTGGAGAAACCTCAAACCCATCTCTGGGCTCCAGAATACCTCCCCCCAGGCCAGGGGGGGCAGGGAGTGGGCGAACAATCTGAATCTGTTTTTCAATAGGTTTGACCAACCGCCCTCCCCCCTGACTGCACAACAACCACTGCTGCCTCTAAAGACATCAAGTCCTGCTGCCCACTCCCCACTCCACCAACACCCCCCACTCCCAACACACAGCCCCCCATCCTGACCCTGACCAAGACCCAGGTGAGGACGCAGCTGAGGAAGATCAAGGCGAGGAAGGCGACGGGACCAGACGGCATCAGCGCAAAGCTCCTCAAGTCCTGTGCAGCCCAGCTGTGTGGGATTGTGGCGTACATCTTCAACCTGAGCCTGAAGCTGGGGAGGGTACCACAGCTGTGGAAAACATCTTGTGTGGTACCTGTACCAAAAACTTCCCACCCCAAAGACCTGAACAGCTACAGACCGGTGGCCCTGACGTCCCACTTGATGAAGACCCTGGAGAGACTGCTCCTTGCTCACCTCCGCCCCCTGGTGGAACCAGCGATGGATCCACTCCAGTTCGCCTACCAGCATGGCATTGGGGTGGAGGATGCGGTGATCTTCCTCCTTCACCGTTCTCTGTCCCACCTGGAGAAGCCCGGGAATGTGGTGAGGATCATGTTCTTTGACTTCTCCAGTGCTTTCAACACCATCCAACCAATGATCCTGAAGGACAAGCTGCTGCGCGCAGGGGTGGACCAGCACCTGTCATCATGGATCCTGGACTACCTCACGAACCGGCCTCAGTTTGTGAGAACCCGGGACTGTGTGTCCGACAAGATCATCGGTAGCACGGGGGCCCCCCAGGGAACGGTGTTGGCTCCCTTCCTGTTCACTCTTTATACTGCGGACTTCTCATACAACACAACACACTGCCATCTACAGAAGTTCTCTGATGACTCTGCGATCGTTGGCCTCATCTCCAATGGAGATGAAGCTGAGTACAGAGGGCTTATGCAGGACTTTGTGGACTGGTGCCATCGGAACTGCCTCCAGATCAACGCGAGGAAAACTAAGGAGCTGGTGGTAGACTGCCGCAGGCATGGACAACCCCTCACAGCACCAGTAAATATACAGGGAACAGACATTGAGATGGTGACATCCTACAAGTACCTGGGTGTTCATCTGAATAATAAACTACACTGGTCACACAATTCTGACGCACTCTACAAGAAGGGACAGCGCAGGCTGTTCCTACTGAGGAGACTCAGGTCTTTTGGTGTACAAGAGGCGCTGCTGAAGACATTCTATGACACGGTGGTGGCATCAGCCATCACTTTTGGAGTGGTCTGCTGGGGCAGTGGCATTACTGCAGCCGATAGGAAGAGACTGAACAAACTGATCAAGAAAGCTAGCTCTGTCCTGGGGCAGCGCCTTGACCCAGTGGAGGAGATAGGAGAGAGAAGGGCGGTGGCTAAACTGTCATCTCTGCTGGAGTCCGAGTTCCACCCTATGCAGGACATACTGAATGCACTGAGGAGCTCATTTAGCAGCAGACTACATCATTCCAGGTGCACAACCGAGAGGTTTCGCAGGTCCTTCCTACCAACGGCTGTCAGACTGTACAACCTAAGCAGGGCTGCTCGCAGAGATAGCAAAAAAGACGTAACAACCTAATAGTTTTTGAATGCAAAAGATGTAATAGACTTACACAATGGTCCCCTCCGGCATACAACTAGGAAAATACCGGTCGCTATGGAGGGTGAGAATATGTATGGGCACATAATCATACCATGTAGGATAACTAAGTAGACCAGGGGTGTCCAACCATGTGCCATGGAGAGCCAAGACCCTGCAGGTTTTACCTCCAACCAGTGTCTTCAACAGCAGATTTCTGTGAACTTCTTCCCACTGATTGCTGATAAGTGAAAACACCTGCTGAAGAGACTGGGTAGAAGAGAAAACCTGCAGGGTCTTGGCTCTCCATGGCACCTGGTTGGACACCCCTGAAGTAGACGGTTGTGCTGTTTCATCCCATCTAGCAACAATGCTCTGCACTGTGTGTGTTTATATATTTACATATTTATTCCATCTAGCTAAAATGCTCCGTACTGGGTGTGTTTATATTTATATATCTATATATTTATTCCATCTAGCTACAATGCTCCGCACTGTGTGTGTTTGTATATCTACATATTATTCCATCTAGCTACATTGCTCCGCACTGTGTGTGTTTATATATCTACATATTATTCCATCTAGCTACATTGCTCCGCACTGTGTGTGTTTATATATTTTCATATTTATTCCACCTAGCTGCAATGCTCCGTACTGTGGGTGTTTATATATCTACATATTTATTCCATCTAGCTACAATGCTCCGCACTGTGTGTTTATATACTCATATATTTATTCCATCCAGCTACAATGCTCTGCACTGTGTGTCTGTGTGTGTGTATATATATATATATATATATATATATATTTATAGTAATATGTACATATGTACCAAAAGCCAGTTTAGAAAGCTTGGGATGCTTGCTTGCTGGGACGGTTTGCCGCTGAGTGTGAAGCGGCTGGGATGAGAATCAGCACCTCCAAGTCCGAGTCCATGGTCCTCAGCCGGAAAAAGGTGGATTGTCCTCTCCGGGTTGGGGACAGGCTCCTGCCCCAAGTGGAGGAGTTTAAGTATCTTGGGGTCTTGTTCACGAGTGAGGGGAAAATGGAGCGAGACATCGACAGACGGATTGGAGCAGCATCTGCAGTGATGCGGACATTGTACCGGTCTGTTGTGGTGAAGAGGGAGCTGAGTTCTAAGGCAAAGCTGTTGATTTACCAGTCAATCTATGTTCCTACTCTCACCTATGGTCACGAGCTTTGGGTAATGACCGAAAGAACGAGATCGCGGATACAAGCGGCTGAAATGAGCTTTCTCCGTAGGATTGCTGGACTCACCCTCAGAGATAGGGTGAGGAGCTCAGTCATCCGGGAGAGGCTCAGAGTAGAACCGCTGCTCCTCCACATTGAAAGGAGTCAGTTGAGGTGGTATGGGCATCTGATTAGGATGCCTCCTGGACGCCTCCCACTTGAGGTGTTTCAGGCACGTCCCACTGGGAGGAGACCCCGGGGCAGACCCAGGACTCGGTGGAGAGACTATGTCTCCCAGCTGGTCTGGGAACGCCTTGGTATCCCCTCTGAAGAGCTGGAGCAGGTGGCTGGGGAGAGGGAAGTCTGGGCTTCTTTGCTTGAACTGCTGCCTCCGCGACCCGGACCTCCGGAAAAGCGGTAGAAGATGGATGGATAGATGGATGTACATATGTATATTAGCTGCTCTTGCTTTTTTTTTCTTGCCTTCTGATTGTTGCTCTGAGTGTTGCTATCCCTGTGCTGTTGCAATCCTGGAATTTCCCCGTTGTGGGACTAATAAAGGCTTATCTTATCTTATCTTATCTTATAATCTTGTTCTATGTTCTGCCTGTGTTAATGTGTTTTTTTTTCCCGTCTTGGTCGTCCTGTGTGTTTTTGTGCCTTTGGTGAATATTGTATTTTCTGTTATCGTGCCCTGTAATTGCTTCATTCGTAGTCTGCCTTAATCTTGGTTTTTGCGTTTGGGAACGTTGTATTTTCCGTTATCGTGTTCTGTGTGATTCATGTTTTTGGGAGTTTTGTCTTTTTTTTTCTGGTTGTCTCTGTGCTTTTTTTTTCATCATGTCTTTTGGTCTATGGCTGGGCCTCTCCCTCCTGGCCTGTTCCCCCATCCGCCCACCCTGGGGGGGGGGGGGGGCTTGGGTGTCCCCGGGCGTTCGGAGCCCGCCCTCGGAGGGGGGGGTATTGTCATGGTCCGAGCGCCGATCTCGTCTGCGCTCGGGCCATACATCTTCTCCACCAGGTTTGACAGCAGGGTTACCTTCTGGCTCCCCGAGCTCTTATTGTGACAGCGCTCGGAGGAGCTTCCTGCTGTCAAAACCAAACAGCTGTGCTGCATTTACGGCTCATCAGCAGCCCGGCATTTAAGCAAGCGCTGAAGAGCGGTACAATGCAGCAGTCTCGTCAATGATTCCCTCCTCAGACGTTGAGCGAGCGTTCCTCGTCTCAGACGTCGATATTCCTTATTGATTCCACATCCATGATCATCCTTCGTCCTAATCCAGAATCGTAAGTGAGCTTGTTCAGCTTTGCGGTTTCCGTATCTAGTGTTGTGTGTTTTGCCTACCGAGGCTCATTACTTTCTGTTCCTTTGTGTATTATCTTGTGTTCATCTTCATTAATAAACATCATGCAAACTTCACTGGCGACTGTTGGCGTCTTATGGTGGCTCACGAGGGCCACTGCGTGACACCCTGGACCAGCCCATTAAAAATGCATATTTGGAGGATTTACTTCTATGAAATAGCTGCATATCACAACAGCATGTAAATTAATAAGATAAAATAAAACAAAGCACAGATAAATGAAAGTTCTCCACTTACTGCAACAAATCACACTTTTTCTCTGTGCATAAGAAAATTTTAAATGCATTTAATGTGGACATTAAATGTATGCTTCTTGCTCAAAAAAATACTCATGTTTAACGATAGAGGTAGGAGCTCTTAGGGGCTACATACCGCTCGGACAACAGGTGATCAGGGCTCGATATGAGAAGTCGCCACCACCATGGCATTTCTCCCCACTGGGTTGTGATGTGAACTGGAGCAGGACAGGAAACGGACCCGTGGAGGAGACTGTTTGACGGCTGCATCAGTTATGGTAGGGTCAGTTTATATTTATTTGCTTATTTATTTGCTTGCCTTTGCCTTTGGCATGACAACCTCCAGTGGCATGAGGCCGGTGGTGGTGCTGGGGATGGCAGTCCCGCCAATAGCCACCGAAACTGTGTATTCATCTCCAGTTGGCAGCTGATGAGGAGGGTGTCTAGCAACTGCAAGTTGTATGATTGTCTGTTTGCGCTAAAAATATCTATCCATATTAATAAAACGAGTAACGCGAGTAACACATCTGATCAAATTCCACTAACTAACACATCACTGAATTTTTAAACAGTAATTTCGTTACACAGCACGTTACTGCAAAAGTAGTGGCGTTACAAAGTAACACGTTAACTCCCAGCACTGGTGGTCAACAATAGAAACAAATTCCCACAATCCTCATCAATCGGGAGGTCAAAGTTGACCAACTTGACAGCCACTCGCTTCCACTCATCATGATCTTGCATGGAATCCAGAAACTCAGTCAGCATTTTTGTTGTCAGATCTTGTATGTAAGAGACAAAGGTTGTTTGAGGCCTGTAATGATTGTGCTACACAGGAATGCTCTTCTATGGGGTGCACTGATCTTAAAGCGTACCCTAGGAATCATAGCTGTCTGCTTTGATCAACTTTATGTATCGTTCTTAAGATGGCTGCATGTGGTCGATACTCTTGGCTCCAAACATCATGTGTTAACAGCATATTGGAAAGCTGCCAAGAAGGTGTTTCATTTCCACATTCAGTGACATGAAGTGCTGTATGTACTTCTTTATGGTTGCCTCACAACTGTCAAGAACTACTCTGACTGTCAAACAGCCTCAGTTCTGTTAGTACTGTGATGTCCTTCAATGTCCAGTTTGTCTCCAGCTTCCAGAATGTGGATGATGCGATACCTATTCTGCATCTTAAGTCAGTAGGTGGTGAACTGAGGCAAGAAAGCAAAAATATCCCACTGATTCAGTGATATTTCCTTCTATTACAAATTACATTGTAGGGACATTTGTGAGCATTGCATTTGTTTTGCTGTAGTTGATATGTGGACCAACTGCTGGTGCATGTTTTTGTTTCCATACTTTTTACATGTGCAACTGCAATCTTTATTGCTGGTATTCCTTCTGATCTTACCATTCAGTTAGTTGGCTATTGCATACACTTCCTGGAGCTTCCTCCTCTCAGCTGCATTCTTGGCAGCATGGCACACACAGTATTACTGTAGTGGGCTTCCTTATCAATGTACAGAGCTATGTCATCCTGCTCTGCAGCCTGCCTCTAAGCTACCTCGTTCTCTTCATTACAATGGTTCTAGTATCACCTGTATGCTTGTTGCCATTCCTGGCGGAGTCTCCCCATTTTCGGTTGCACCCAATACAGCTGCTTCTTTTTTGCACTTTGGCAGGGATGTTTGCAGTACGTGTTCTGATACCTCTGATAACTCCTTACACATAGGTGGTGCAATACCACCATGGTGTCATGCTTTTTTATTATGTTGTACATAGTTTGATCCTGTTTCATATCCAAGGGATAGAGTACACGTAGTATGTCTAATGATGATGCAGTTTGTGGAATGATGTGCGATAGGTTTGAATGTGCAAGAGTGGGTTGATTTAGGATATTTGTGTTGATGAAAGATATGGGTGTATGCAAAATTTTTCTCATGGTCATTTGCATTTTATTTTAAGGAAGCAAAGTACAACGCATGAGTCCAGGACAAATTTCCCCATGGAAACAATAAAGTGTAGAGTACCGTATTGCATGGTATCGAAGCATATCCAATCATATAGTATCATATCGTGCAAAGCCGTAGCACTAGGACGAGTGAGTGTTTACTCTGTAGAACAATTAGCAAAATTTTTAATGCAAAATATTGTCTAACAAGCAAATGGCATTCACAGACCATGCTCACACTTTAAGTTTATTTTTGTTATTCTCTGTGTTTTCCCTACCACAGCTCAGTTTGGTTATTGTGTTTATGTTCACGGTCATGTTCCTAATTACGTTCCTTTGTATTTGCCATTTTTTCTGTTTGCTAGGATTATCTTCTTAGTTCTGTCTTGTCGTTTTTCTTATCTTAATCTTAGGTTAGTTCGTCATGGTCCTGTTTATTAGTATTATTATCATGGTCACAGTTATGCTTGGATCTGATGATTGTTCTTCTTGTGGTTATGTTATCATGTTTATTCCTGTCATGATTTGGGTTTGGGCTTTTGTTTTGACAGCACCTTTTGTTTACTTCCGGTTTTGCGTTGTGAGTTTTTGCTTAGTTAATTATTCACGGCTGCTTTTGATTTCTTGATTGATTGTTCATGGGTGTTCTTGATTTTTGTTTCTTTATTCATAGAGGTTGCGCTTTGCCTTTGGCAAGGCGACCTTCATGCTATCACGTTATCATGTTTTCTCGTTATCATGCTCAAGGTCTTGTATCTTGTTCTTGATCTTTGTTCATGTTTGGAATTTAGTTTTTGTTCGTAAGTCATGCCTCAATATCGCTTTGCACTTGAGTCCGATCACTTGCCCTGGACAGGCAATCATGACAGATAGAAGGCAATGGGATGTGGTTTTATACATAATTCAAAATACACAATTTAATGCTTTTTTTATAGTATAGCTTTTCAACTGCAATTGTTCATGCAATTTCTTGTGTGATTTATTTAACTCTTTTCCAATTTGTTGCAAAAAATGCTTCCCTTTTCGGACTGTACTCATAAATTATGCCTGGGAGGTGAAGACTGCTGTATTTTTGTGTACTTATAGCTTAAAGGGCTCATTGATTGCACTTTATCCACATTTTAACAGCTCACATGTTTTAATGAAATGTTTGTGACATATTTTGGTCAAAAATTTGTTAATGTGGCACTCCAGTTAAAATCAAGTTGTTGTTTTTTTTCTTGTTAACATGTTTGCAACACGTTACAGACTTACTAGACATATCAAGGGTGAAATCACTCCTATGTGTCAAGTCTGTGTTTTTCTGCTGAAAACGTTCAGTTAAGCTCCCCTCCTTGGAAGAGGCAAGTTTAGACGGAGAATTTTTGTGATGCTACTATAACAGGTGAATCAATCAGGACTGAACACTGGCTGTTCAAATTTGCCCACTTGCAGACTTCTGTGTCCTGGTGGGTAGGATGTGGCTGGGTCTAATTAGATCTTATCATTTGAAGGAGGAGTAAAAGGAGAACATTTCACAAGCATCTGTAAGACAGTGAAAGGGCGCAAGATACCATTTTTGACAATGTAGGTTTGTTTTTATATTCACCAGAGTGTGTCTTTAATTATTTAATTATTGCTGCATAATTGTTGGAGCATCTCTTGCAGCATTTCTGATAATGCCTGGTTTCAAAGCATTTCTCTTTAAATCTCTAAGGCTGCATTTAACTTCACCCTCACTCTTATGTCACTATTGCTAATCTGACTGTAGCAGATTTATGGGTTTATAGGTATATTAATGTTGATACAAGTTTTAATGTAAATATGAATGTGAGTAGGAATGAAGATTTAGTTTCACTACACTCAGATCCTGGTAGGGCACCAGTCCAGATAATAGGACAACTTTATTAACACTTCTTTTTTTGTACCAATTATGAATCAGTCTCAAAAAAAAAAAAAAATCCTTGTAGGTTAACACATTTGGATAACTTTAAAACAAAGAACCCAACATGTATTATGAGCATCATAGACTGTTACCGAGTTACTTATGAATCAAGCATTTGTGGAACCAAATGGAGCATAGCTTAATTTGTTAGTATACTGGAAATTGGAAAACCATAAAATAGCATTGGTTAAGAAAAGTGGAGGCAATTTTATGAAGAAAATGATGATTAACTATTTATAAAAACAGAAAATTGGTGTTACTCTGAAAAAGAACGCAAATTAATGAAAAGACAACATGCATTTTGAAATTCTGATGGGGGTTTGCATGAAATTAAGTTTAAAGAACTTATACCAGGAATATTCTGAAGAATTAAGGTTAAATTAAACAACAGACCAGCAGTCACAGAGTCGTTGCATCCCTGGTGGTAGCAGGGCCCCCACGTGCCAACCTTGATTCAGTTGGTTGTCTATGGATTCTGTTGATGGAGAGGCTGATGGACAGATTCTCCCACAAGGCTGTGCTCCTGAGATAGCAATTGGCTGTTTGTCAGCAAGCTGGGTGAGGTCTCCTCATGCACTGAAGAAGGAATTGGTTTATTGTGCAAACTCCGATCAGAAAGTCAAATTGGGACAAAACACGCTACAGACCCGTTTCTTCTGATGTAACATTGTAACAGGAGCGGATCCTGTCTTGAGAAAAAAAAAAGAATTAATTTATTTTTCCATAATGCATAAAATCCACTGCAAAGAGAAAAAATTAAATATTTCTGATTTGTCCACCAGATGGCACTGTGAAACTGTCTGGCTGTTTACTGGAGACTCTTGATTCCTCACATGTCTGGATCATGTCACCCATAAATCTGTCATTTTGAAACATTCCTTTGCCAAAGAGCAGAAAAGGGAGTATGACTAAGTCCTGGAGAAGGGATTAACTTCCACTTTATGGCTGATGGATAGTGTTACAGCTCTGGTCCCTGGGATGATTGAGGCAGTTCATGACCAGACTTTCAAGTTGAAACAATTTTTCTTCAACAAAGAATTATTTTATAGATTGCAACCAGGTTAACGCTACATTAGCTAGCTAGATCCTGCAATACCTCCTAGCTCAGAGCCAACTAACAAAAATTTGTCTTAAACAATGAATGAAATAATGCATCACTGGTAGACAGGAGTGTGTAGTTTCAGTAGTTGATAGAATATGACCAGTCCCTGGAGTACAATAAGCACAGAAACGTTCTTGAATGAGCCAAGACTCGTGGCTAAACTGCTAGCTTCAACTAGCCACCTTTGTGGTGCTGATAGATATGCCTATGGTGCTAACACTTCAATGTACCATCACAGAAAAAGTATAACAAAATAAGACTTGTCATCAAGACAACTATGGATTAGTGAATTAGGTGGAAACAGTGATGTCTCTTAGGGTGACTGCAATCTTAAGAAAATAATCTAAATTCAAGCTTCCTAGTACCACTGTTAGCTTTTTTCCCCTTTTGTTCCCCTTGTCCTGTCAGGCAGCTAGGTGAGCAGAACAGAGATCTGCTACCCTTATTGTGCCAAAATAGATTTACTTTGCCAAAAGGACCTTTGTACAGTACTTATCTATGTACTGTATATTGTTGTAAACTCCTCCTGTAATAACTTTTAATACTTTATTTAAATTATTTTACCCATGAAGGGGGGGCAATGGATCAGCGTTCTCGTCGCGCCCTCCGCCAGTACCCGGGCTCGCCTGGGGAAGCTAATGATCCTACCAGCAGACTAAATTCGAAGAGACGACGCCTCTGTGCCAAGTCAAAGAAGAATCCTAGTCACAGTCCTAAAGCCGAAAGCAAACAGCCCCAAGAGCACTTTGTGGTAGGATCTGCCCTTCGCATATTACAACTAAACGTTGAAGGCCTATCTGCAGCCAAGCAAAGCCTTATCGAAGTCCTCGCCTTCCAACATTCGATTGATGTAATCTGCCTCCAAGAGACTCATATTGGCACAGAGGAAGCTGGCCGCTTCACCATCAAAGGCTTTGACCTCCTGTGCTATGTTCTACATGCTAAACATGGACGTGCCACCTATGTGCGTTCTGACATAGTTGAAGCAAATCACCTGATAACAACACATTTCTCAGACACCATAATCATTGGTGGCTTCCATATTGTCAATGTGTACAAGCCCCCTAATGCCAACTGGGATCTGCAGGTCTTACCCACCCTACCCCACCCTGCCATCTATGTGGGGGACTTTAACAGCCATCACCCTGACTGGGGGTACCCAGCAGTGGACAGTGATGGGGAGGCACTTTCAGACTGGGCATCCAGAAATGACCTCGCTTTGATATAGGACCCCAAACAAAGAGGAACCTTCCACTCTGCTAGGTGGAAGAAGGACTATTCTCCTGACCTGTGTTGGGCCAGCTCTTTGAATGGGGAGCCATATCCTACACAGATCCTCATTCTTGATGATTTTCCACACAGCCAACACCGGCCCCTGCTTGTACACATTGGCCTACAACTTCCAGTCATATACAGCCCAAGGAAGATGCGCTGGAACTTCCGCAAAGCCAACTGGAAGAAATTCAGTGAAACTCTGGACCGGAGCGTTGTTACCATCCCACTCCACACCATCACTGTAGATGAAGCATACAACCGCTTCTGCAGCGCAATCTTCAAGGCTGCCCATACTGCAATCCCACGAGGCTACCGACCCCTCTATGTCCCATGTTTGGACGGAGAAAGTGCTGCCCTCCTACAATCCTATCAAACATCAGGGGACCCAGAGATAGCAGACCATCTCATTGAATTGCTAAATACAGCCCGGCGAAAGAAATGGGAGGAGACAGTTGCTGACCGGAGCTTTGCCCACTCTAGCAGGAAATGTTGGAGCCTCATCCGTCTCCTAGGAGCTGCACAGAAGCCCCCTAGCCAAAGCCGAGCATCCATCACACCCAACCAAGTTGCATCCCACTTACTGACTATCGCCAAAGCACCCCAAGACAAAGACACCAGAAGAGCAGTTACAACTGAGCTAAAAAAACACCAAAAAATGCCTGTAGAGGAAACGAACCCTGAACCCTTCGAGGCTGCTGAACTGGAGAAAGTCCTACAGGGCCTGAAATGTGGAAAGGCAGCAGGATACGATAACATCTTCCCAGAATTCATGAAAAATCTTGGCCCCCGAGCTCTAACCTGGTTGACACAATTCTACACAAGGATCACACAAACAAACTCGATCCCAAAGAAATGGCGGACAGCAAAGGTCATTGCCATCCCAAAACCTGGCAAAGACCACAAACTACCAGCAAGCTACCGCCCAATCTCCCTACTCAGTGTTCCTTACAAAATCATGGAGCGCCTAATACTGCAACGCATTTCCCCAGAAATAGAGGATATTCTAAGTGTGGATCAAGCAGGTTTCCCCAAGGACCGCAGTACAGGAGAACAAGTACTGGCCCTAACCACCTTCATCGAAAATGGCTTTGAGAGCAGACTGAAGACAGGGGTTGTGTTTCTCGATCTTACAGCCGCCTATGATACGGTCTGGCACAAAGGCCTCCTCCTGAAACTTATAAAGGCAATCCCTGCTTGGGCAACAGCAATTATAAAAACCCTGCTGACCAACCGAAGGTTCAGAGTCCACCTCAGTCAGAACACAAGTGCATGGAGAATGCAGAAAAACGGACTCCCACAAGGCTCAGTTCTAGCTCCAACTCTGTTCAACCTCTACATAAACGACCTGCCTACTACAAAATCCCGCAAATTCATCTATGCAGACGACATCTGTTTGGCATTCCAAGCACCAGACTTTGAACCACTGGAACGGGTGCTCACGGAAGATCTTGCCAAACTGGACCAGTTCTGCAAAATCTGGCGCCTAAAACCAAGCCCAGCAAAAACCGTCTCCAGTGTATTCCATCTCCACAATGCAAAAGCTGCCAGAGAACTAAACATCCACCTGAGCGGACTCAAGCTTAAGCATGCCCCAAATCCAACTTATCTTGGAGTGACCCTTGATAGGACCTTATCCTTCAAGGAACATCTAAAGGGGACGGCTGCTAAGGTGAAGGTACGAAACAACCTGCTCTGCAAGCTCGCTGGTGCAAAATGGGGGGCGGCAGTCTCCACCCTGCGCACCTCAGCACTGGCCCTTTCATACTCTGTAGCAGAATATTGTGCCCCTGTCTGGTCTAGGTCATCTTACACACACCATGTAGACACCCAGCTCAACTCAACCATGAGAACTATAACTGGAGCAATCCGCTCAACACCACTCCCCTGGCTCTCTGTACTGTCAAACATAGCCCCTCCACACATCCGGTGAGCAGCATTAACTCAAAGGATGCTCCAAAAAGTTAAAGATTCTCCTCACTTACCAATCCATGCAGATATCTACACCCCACCCACTGCCCGACTTTCATCCAGACGGCCGATTTGGAAAAACCCTCCCCCGGCTGACTTTACCATCCAGACAGCTTGGCAAGAGGAATGGGAGACCAAGGAGGTCCCAAACAAACAGCTGGTGATAAACCCCAACCAACAGGTCCCGGGCACCAACCTCCCAAGGAGACAGTGGTCTACACTCAATCGCTTCAGGACTGGACATGGCCCCTGCTTGGCCAGCCTTCACAGATGGGGCAGTAGCCCTAGCCCACTGTGCGCATGTGGAGAGGAGCAAACAATGGAACACATCATAGAGGCTTGCCCGCTCCAAAGACTGGAAGGAGGATTACACACCCTCCATACAGCAAACCAGGAGGCAACTGCTTGGCTTAAGGACTTTGCATTTGCTAAATAAATAAAACCCATGAAGGACCCGACAGGATGGGGAATGGGGAAAGGGAGTGTGTGGAAGGGGAAAGAAAAGGGACAGGAACAGACAAAAAAGACAAACAAACCAACAACTAAAACAAACAGAAGACAGACTGCTTCTTCCACCGAAGAGGTCTTAACACAAGTCTAGTATCCATACCTGTTAAAGGGGAGACATTTGTACATGTGCGTCCATGTGCGTATATATGAGAGTGCGTGCAAAATAAGTGTGTGCATGTGAGTGGTTTGTCAGGAAACATTCGAAGAAGGGGGCCGATCGCAGCAACTTACCTCCCCCCAGAAACCCCGAGCAGGCAAGGCAGTGCTGCCAACCCCCACAGGGAACAAATGTCCAAGGTCAACAAGCCTGAGGAAAGCCAGGCATCCACCCCCGGAGGGACGACCAAGGAAGGCCAGGCCATGAGGCCGCCGGCGCGGCAGGCCCACACCCCGAGGCCCACCAACCACCACCACCCCGCCCCCAGCGGGGCCAACACCAGCCCCTGGGTCCCAGGTGCTGGGAGGCCAGTGCTCCCACCCCCCAGGCCGGAGATCAGCCCGCACTCCCAGCGCGAGCACCCTCAGGCACCCCTACAGCAGGCCCGCTACCCCCAGCACCACCGCCCCACACCCCAGGGACCCCCACGCCCAAAGAAGCCCCCCCACCCCCACCCAGGGGAGCCCACATAGCCAAGAGGCACTACCCCCTCAATCCAGCACCTCCCGACTAGCAGACACACTCATTCCCACACCTTCACACCCTCCTGCTCTCATATGCACCCACATGGACTCACTCACTCTCACTCCCCCACTCCCCCCACATAGTCCCACCCTTGCACTCCTGGACCCACCCATTTACTCTCACTCCTGTACCCGATCAATCTCGCTTCCACTCACCCTCATGGTCACCCACACTCACTCACATTCACCCATACACACACTCTCACTCACACTATGACCTACTCACATCCATTTGTGCTCTCCCCCAACACTCACCCACCCTCATTCACCCTTATTTCTTAGGGCAACTGCGATGCAAATATAGCGAGCCTGAATGCACACCAGCACCTGTCAGCGTCCGGAGAGACCACCAGAGCAGGCCAGCAGCCACCACCCCCACGACCCACCCCAGGGTGGCCGCAGCCACAGAAGCAGACCCCCACCCCCAGTGCTCACCCGAGCGACTGATCAGCAGACCACCACAGGCACTCCAAGATACCACCCGACACACAAAGTGCCACACAAAACCGACCCACTATCACCATCTCCACTCATCACTCCCTCACTCTCGCTTACTCTCTTGTTCAATCCCTCTGTGACTCCCTTGCTCATATCTATTCATTCGGCAGCACCCAGGGATTTTGACATGACAGGTCCCAGGCCCCCGGCAGAAGGAGGGCAACAGGGTTGGGGGAAGACCCCCAACCCCCTCCCCCTTGTACAAATCATGATAGGTGTAGGTCAGTTGTTTGATGTGATTGTGTGCAGGTGTGTGAACTATCATAGTGCAGTTAAAATTGGGGGGATTGTGCGCCACTAGCACCACTAGCCACTGTGATAGGCAGCGGGGCCCCCAACCCCCAAGCCCTCAGTTTTTAAAATGCAATTAAAATTGAGGTGAGGGCAGCCCCACTGCGCAGCAGAGGTATCCCCATCACCGACACAGTGCAGCACACCCCCACCCCAAAACCCTAAGTGTATCCCAGAAGATGTATATTCCACCCAGAACCGGGGGGGGGGGGGGATAAGACTAGGAGGGAGGCAATCCAAAAGCAAGCCCATCCTTCCCTCCCAGAAGCCAGCTCGCAAACTGGTTCAGGAGGCCACCCACTGCCTCCAAATCCCAACCCAGGGCGAGGGCTGTCAGGCCGAGCAGCCTAGGACCCACCAGCGTCATGCCCCAGCACTCCCAGCACCACATACATAATGGAGCAGCCACACCCATTCCCACTCATCTTGCACACACGAACATGCACAACAACAATAGCCACAATAGTGACCCATACGGCGCCCCACACGCCAAGCGACACCCCCAAGCGCCCACCACAAGCCCACCATCCACCCACCCCAGACACACACACACAGCAGAAGGCCGCCCCGCAGCCACAGCCACTCGGAACAGCCCGACGGCAACACGATTGCCAACCCGCATCAACCCCCCCCCCCCGCGACCACACACACATACACGATGCCAAAGACATCGGGGCAATGCAACAAAGCACCCTACCCCGTGACACAACGGCAGGGCGGCCGGGACAAGCAGGCTCCGAATTGCCAACCCCCATTCCACTAGATGGTATGCCCCACCCCCGCCACCCAACGAGGTTCCCCCAACCACACACACATCCTCCACCCCCACACATCCACCCACAGTTATCCGCACCCGTACACACACACCTGCCCACCCTCATGTGCACACACACACACACACACTCATCATCATACATGCCCTCCTACACTCACACACAGCCACACATGCCCACACACAACACACACACACACACACACCCACTCACACCCACTCTCACGTGTGCCTGCATGCGCACACACATTCACACACGTACAAATGCACACCCACACCCGCAGGCTCCGGAGGATGGGGAGGGCGACCCCCCAGGATGCAGGCACCTGTCCCAGAGCGCTGCCAGGGCCCCGGGGAGGTCACGACCAAGGACGCGCCGGGGCCGGTGCACACCACCGGCACACACCCAACCCCGACTCACAGGGGGAATGCCCCCCCCGCCCCCAGCCTGGGGCCCAGGTGGCCCGGGGCCACAGCCCACCCCACAGCCTCCCCCCCAACTACCCCCCCCCCCGGGCCAGACACAGGGCCACCCAGGAAGAGGCCCCCCGGACACTGGCACCAGTGGGTCATAGAAACCCCTTGTGGTCAGGACGCAGCCAGCCGCCAGGGGCACCAAGGAGAGCGAACCACCGCCCGCAACCCCTCAGCTTATAGAATTAATAAGTGGGGACCAGAGAGAATTGAATTCAGCCAATTGGTTATTTGAGGAGGCAGACATTCTCTCCAGGCTAATATAATCTAGTAGTAGGTTACTGTAGCTTTTAAGCTAACGCTTTTGGCTCCCCGCCCATCTACATGACAGACAGCAAGGCTGGTCAATAATAAAGCAGTGGGCTGGTATCAAGGCTAGTGATGCTTCCCATTTCTTGACATACAAGAAAATACTTGGAAGAGTCAAAATGAGATAAAGGCTGTGTGTTTTTATTCAGTGGCATGAGTGGGGGGTTTTTTGTTTTTTGTTTTTTTTTTTTATAATCACATGACCAATAGACATTTCAGCAACTTAAAACCTACAAAAACATAATTTTTCAGTCAGTGACCCCTTTAAATTTTTCTGTAAGTAACCCTCTTGAGCTTCAAGTGTTAGCAATTAAATTATTTATTCAGTGGTCAAAGCAGGTTTATATAAAAATATTACACATCCCTATAAAATGCTCTGCGTCTCTTCAGATGATAGCAGCATCTGTTTCTATAGGTTTTTTCCTAATGTTCATTTTAGAGTTTTATCAATAAGGTTCTGCTTTAATGTTGCTGACCTCCACACCAATCAACTAATTGACTTTGGCTAAGGGTACATACAGGAAAATGCACAGACCACATTACAGTAGGTCCATCAATAGGAAAATCACACAAGGATTGACTTAAATGCTCTACAATGGCAACGTAAGCCCTCAGTCACATTAAGCATGTATAAAAATGCATGCAACATTGTTACAGTATATCCTTCCAGGTTTAACAAGCACACTGATTATCGGCCTGTCCTTCAGAGACCGAGTACTGTATCCAGTTAGGCCACAGCTCAATAAGTATTGATAAACCAGCCTCGTTCGCTGCCCTTACACTGCTGCCACATCGTCTGAATCAGCAGATTTCTTCTTATTCGAATGCATGTGTGTGCGTGTGAGGCTGTGTGAGTGTGTTCTCGCAGAATCTAAAGCTGTGCCAGTTCATAATTAACACCACTACTGGGATTTTAAAGTGACCACCTAATAGAGATGAAGTGAATCCCAAGCACCTTTGCAAGTCCTGTGAGACCCATCATTTCAACGTCATGACTATGTTCTTGCATTAAATATAAAAAAGGGAACGGGTTTATTTGGCCAACAGGAATTATAAACAGACACTAATGCGGCTTATTAAAATGCAACTGGACAAATTTTGGAGATGAAATAATATTTTCAGGACCACATGGGGATTTTGGCCTTGAGAGACACTTTGCTTTCATCACACCACTCTATTCATTAATGCAGGTTTGAGCATGCCACCTTTCAACATTCCCCCAGTTTACCACAAGGACACTCTGCTTTCAAGGCTGACTCTTGTTTTATTGAGATTGCCCAGGAAACACTATTTCACAAGGTGTGCTCCCTTTTTTTAGCCCTTCTTACTCTAAGAGAGGTTGCTGTTTTGCATAAATACAAGCATTTTTAAATCACATTAGTTGCGTAGGCCTCCAAAAGTTAATGCCAAAGTTGACACTCGATATCCACAGATCAAAAGTTTCCTCTACAGCCAAAGAAAACTCCAAGAGAAGTAATGTATTTCATAAATTATAAAAATAAGGCAATCTCAAATTCAAAATTAAAATTAAAATAGCTTTTATGTACATGAGAGGGAGAGTAAAGAGGCAATCTATTTGTTTGGACTTCACAGAACTTTTAATTAAGCCTGAATCGCTATAAAGGCGAACATCTTCAATCTCATGCTCCTTCATCTTCTGCCTAATACACACAAGTATCCTTTCATAAATAAGCTCGGGCACAGGTCATTAATAACAGGAGAAAGTCATTACATCTCTTCCTCATCCTGAATAATTGAGCTGCTGGTTGCCTCGTGCGCTCCCTGTAAATATACTCATAAGCTCAATTTTTGACCAGACACACATGAGCCAGAAGACGTGAGTCTAATCAGGCTCCGGCTCCTCCCGCTGCTATAGAAACGACGGCACAACCTTCAGTGCTGTTTTGACTCTGGTACGTCGCAGCCTGAACAAACACACCTAATTGGATTAGTGCACTAGATGCTGTGTTCTTACAGTGTCCTCACAGCGACAGGAGTGGTACAACCTTTGATCTATGAAGAGGTGTACACAGCCTCTTAACATGGCCAAGCAAATCACAGGCCAGAATTACTACAGGAGAGTGTGACCTCTGCTGCATCCCCACAGCTGCATTTGCAATTTGACGAACCTGTTATTTTGCACATGAGGTTCTTCAAGGTTGTGCTACTGTTTAAGATAAAAAGAGCCTTTCAAGATGCCATGCATTAGTGAAAACAGCGTAGGTTATTAGTCTGTTTTCTTTCCTTTCTTGAGCGAAGGTTGCAAAATGGTTAGCCTTGTTTTGTACCTCTTTACTCAATGTGCCAAATCAGTCGGTTGAATAGAAGTGCATCAATATTTTGTATGACACGACTTTTACTCAGTCATTTAATTAAACTCCTTTTCAAATCTTGGGGTTGGATCACAGCTTTTCAACCTTTCACTGTGGTCTATGTCTTACACTGAGTGAAGCACATGTCTGTTTGCACTGAGGGAGATAAATACGCCGTAATGGTGAAATGATGAAAAACAGAACGTATACAGTACTTCATCATGATGCCTGATGAGTATGGTGATACTGATTGAATCAGCTTGATGCCGATGCCTTAAATTAGACACTAATCAACTCTGCACTTACAAATCAATTTGAGTAAATACAGACAACTAAGACATTTTTAAAGGGTTATCATGTGAGTAAAGAAAATCTAGCATTTTGATGGTGCATCAACCTTTGACCAGGTGAATTCCTCAGTGGGCTTGCATCATCTGCAACAGCACAATGTAACTTTCTTGTTGCTGGTTGGGAAACTCAAAAGACTACAACTGGCGTGTTTTACAGTTCGGATGCCATTAGCCAATCATACAGCACAACTTGAGGACCCTTCTAACAAAGCACCCTGTGACTGGCTATTGGGACTCAAACAATAAAATGTACCAGCTGTAGTCTTTTCTGTGACCCTCCCTGGAACAGAAAATTTATGTAGCGCTGCTTTAATTTCTTTAAGGGTATCTGAGATCTACATTTTCAATACTAGAAAAGCACTCAGAGAGTGCAGACCTCCACCAAGCGCCACAGTTCCCCCCATACAGTGTTTGTGTGTACGTTTTCAGATTCCTTGACCATGAAAACATATGACTAGCAATTGGATTGACAATGATAGGATTAGTGGTTCAGTAGTTATTCACGAAAATGACATTTTCCGTAATGACGGCCACAGTTCCGCCCATACAGTGTTTGTGTGTACGTTTTCAGATTCCTTGACCACGAAAACATATGACTAGCAACTGGATTGACAATGATAGGATTAGTGGTTCAGTAGTTATTCACAAAAATGGCATTTTCCGTAATGGCGGTTTTCTTCTGGACGGTGATCCGGATCATCCCCAAAATTTAATCAGTTCTTCCTTGTACCATTTCCAACAACGCCTGAAAGTTTCATCAAAATCCGTCCAAAACTTTTTGAGTTATCTTGCTAACCAACAGACAGACAGACAGACAGACAGACAGACAAACCCCAGCAAAAACATAACCTCCTGGCGGAGGTAACAAGCATGTTAGTTAATATGCCTAAAAATCATGTTGTAGACATGCCTTTATGACACACCTGTGTCTGAAATTTCAAGTCAAACCACTTTTTAAAGCCTCATCTATAGGGCGCCCTTCTCCAGGCGCTGATTGTATCCCATGCATCTTATGTGTGATTTTATATCTAGAAATAAATAAGAATCACTGCTCATTTGTAGCTCATTCATGCGGCAAAATATGTTCACTTCAGACTGACTAAAGCTGCATTTGAATTGGGGCTGCAGTATTCCATTTTTAAATGTTTATTTTGACAGTTTCTGTCTACTTGTCTTCTGTTACTTTTTTTGGTCTCATGCCCTTTTAAGGGCATTTTGCAGTGTTTGTGGTAAAAGGGTCCAACCTGCAAGCAAAATGAACTAAGGACAATTTGGCATTCATCAGTCTAATAACAAAGATGTGCACAAATCTGTGGTTTAAGAATACATTTGTGAATTGGGAGTAAAATTTTTGTAAGAATTTTTTTAAGAACAATTTAGGAAAAAAATTAAGGAAATATGTAGATTTTAGTAAATGAGGCCTATTGAGACCACTCAAAGAGAAGCTTGTAATAAGACCTTACTGCTACATTTGCCACCTAAAAACTTTGGGATTGTAGTTTTTAGTCACTCGGATGAAAAATCTATCTTTCAGTTCCGTTCCAGTAAAACCGGTCTAAATGATCTTCACACAGTAATGTTGTAAAAAATATATTGAAGAACAATTCACATAGTTCAACTCGAAAAATATGCACAAAAACGAAATCTAACTCGAGAAAAAATTTAACATTTACAATTTTTTCAACGCGAAGATGATCGCCACGTGATCTGTCTGGACCAATCACTGATCACCTTTCCTCTCCAAGCAACGAGTAAACATGGCGTCCCCTGCTGCGGAAACCAGCAAGGCAGATAGTGACGGGCAAATAAATATCACTGAACCGCCATCACCTCATGATCATGGGTGGACAGTTCAAGAGGGTAACATCACAGTGAAGTGGATGACGCAGCCCCCAGCCCCCAAAAGCTTGATGGAGGTGGTTGCCTGTGGCTGCAAGACGAGCAGCTGTGCTCAAGGAAGATGCGTTTGCAAAAGAAATAACCTGAACTGTACAGACTTATGCAAGTGCACAAACTGTACCAACAAAGATGATGATGACGACAATGATGACAATAGTAGTGATGATATTGACATAGGGTTTGATTTGGATACAGATTTACCTGCATAATTTGCCCACCATCTTCCCAACCAAAAATCCTTGATTCATTTAATGTGTGCAGATGATATGAACATGTACAGGTTCTTTTTTTTTAAATGGCTTACAGTAAATAACAAACTGTGGCACATATGTTTGGTTCATATTTCCCACAAGAGTGTGGCACATATGTCTGGCTCATATCTACCACAAATGTATGGCTTATGTGGATTGGGGCTTCACGTCTGGAGGAACAAGTGTCTGGATCGACGGGGGCCGACAGGAGATGGCGAGGAGGTGTGAAGTCGGGCCCTTGTCTCAGAGGAGGCCCTGGGGGGTTTCCCGGAGCACCAGAGAATAAGAGACAATGGTGAATCTTCAGAGACTTGCATTGTGATTGAATGTTTGCAGAAGCACCATGTGACTTGAGTTCTTAATCCCCCGGAGGTATAAGAGTGAGCTGTAATATTATTCTGTCTCTTCTTGCTTTTGAGAATGTTGGATGATTGTGCTCTGCAATAAAGCCGAACTTGAGAAATACACTCATGTCTCGTCATTGAACACATCTTCCACACTGGTGACCCACGACAAAGAATGAGCAGGGAGAATTCTCCCGAGCGGAGCTCATCAGAGGCCAGCCTGATGGCTGCCTCCACGCTCCAGCTGCCCGATTTCTGGCAGCACAGCCCGCGCTCCTGGTTTAGCGCGGTCGAGGCGCAGTTCAACCTCCGGAGAATCTCAAAGGATGAAACGAGGTTCTACCATGTGGTGGCGAAGCTGGACAGTCACACGGTCCAGAGGGTGGAAGATCTGGTTAACCACCCACCGGACACCGACAAGTACGGCGCATTGAAGGAGGCGCTGATCAGCCATTTCACCCCCTCGGTGCAACAGCGAGCAGAGGGGCTCCTAGAGTTGATGGAGTCGGAGAACGACAAACCGGCAGACCTGATGGTGAAGATGCTGAGACTGAAAGACTCCGAGGATGGCGAATTTATCTTCGCCCACCTTTTCCTCCGGACTCTGCCGCCAGCAGTGAGAGTGACCCTGGCAGACTCACCCCGATTGGCCAAGCGGGACTACCATGGCCTCGGCAAGGAGGCGCAGCGACTCGTCGACGCCCACAAGCGGAGCGCGGTTTCGGCCACGGCAGCTGAGCAGAGAACGGCGCCCGGAGATGGTTTGGAGCCAGAGGTGGCGGCGCCAGACGAACCGACGACGGTGGCGACAGGCGTCAGGCGACGCGGAGCTGAAGACGGCCTGTGTTTCTACCACCGCTGTTTTGCGGAGAGGGCGCACAGATGTCTCCCACCGTGCCGCTTCAAGCATCAGGGAAACGCCAAGACCGGGGGGCCGGTAGCAGCTGCATCCCTCGGAGAAGAAAATAAGCTGCTTTACCTGACAGATGCACACTCGGGGAAACAATTCCTCGTGGACACGGGCTCCCAGCTGAGTTTCGTCACGCCTACCTACACGGAACGGCTGATGCCGTCTAAAGCCCCCTGGGTGTCAGTATCAGCAGCGAATGGCTCAGCGATTAAGACATTCGGTGAGAGGACCATGTGTCTGTCCTTACAGGGCCGTTCATTCGAGTGGACCTTTATTGTAGCAGCAGTCAGTTTCAACATGTTAGGGGCTGATTTTTTGTGCTCACATGGTTTATTGGTTGACCTTGCTAATAGACGCCTGGTTAATGCACTTTCTTTCCATTCTATCCCCTGCACAGCTCGGGTGGCCCCGCCAACTGCACACGCCAACGTCACAGCTGCGGGTGGTAAGTTTCATGCTCTGCTCACTCACTTTCCAGCACTCACAGTCCCAAAATTTTCGGCGACAGTGGCCAAACACGGGGTGGAGCATTTTATCACCACCACTGGGCCGCCCGTTTTTGCAAAAGCCCGGCGCTTGGACTCAGCTAAACTGGCAATAGCGCGCGAGGAATTTGCCAACCTGGAAAAACTGGGCATAATTAGACGCTCGAACAGCCCCTGGGCTTCCCCGTTACACATGGTCCCAAAGGCTGATGGCTCGTGGCGACCTTGTGGTGATTTCCGCAGGTTGAACAACGTCTCAGCACACGACCGCTACCCGATTCCGCACATCCAGGATTTCTCAGTTCATTTGGCGGGGGCGCGCATTTTTTCTAAAATAGACTTGGTGCGCGGCTACCACCAAGTCCCCGTGCGCGCGCAGGATATTCCCAAAACCGCGGTAATAACTCCGTTTGGGCTTTTCGAGTTTTTGCGCATGCCGTTTGGGTTAAAGGGCGCTGCGCAAACTTTCCAACGCATGATGGATGCTGTTTTACGCGACCTGCCTTTCGTGTTCGTCTATTTAGACGACATATTGGTAGCCAGCACGTCCGAGGACGAACATGAAACCCACCTCACAGCGGTTTTTCGGAGACTGGCAAAGCACGGGTTGATAATTAACCCAGCGAAGTGCCAGTTCGGGGTGGCGCAAATCGATTTTTTGGGGCACCGCGTTTCACCACAGGGAGCGGTTCCCCTGCCTGAGAAAGTGCGTGCAATAACAGATTTCCCCCGACCTCAAACGATAAAAGCGCTGCAGGAGTTTCTAGGAACGGTTAATTTTTACAACCGGTTTCTTCCGAGCGCAGCGCGGCTTATGCAGCCACTGTACGCAGCACTAAAAAAACAAAAACCCACTAATAAGGTCGAATGGTCTCCAGAGCGGGAGCGCACTTTCTCCCAGGTCAAATCAGCCCTTGCAAGCGCCATTTTGTTAGCGCACCCGGTTCCAACAGCCTGTTTGGCGCTCACCACCGACGCTTCGGACCTAGCGGTGAGGGCAGTCATTGAACAGTGTGTGGCAGGGACCTGGCAGCCTCTCGCGTTCTTTAGCAAATCCCTGCGCGATAACGAGCGTAAATACAGCGCGTTTGACAGGGAGCTTTTAGCCCTACACTTGGCCATCCGCCATTTCCAGTTCTGGCTGGAAGGGCGGAGTTTCACCACTTTCGTGGACCACAAACCGTTAACTTTTGTGATGGCCAAGATCTCAGAACCTTGGTCAGGCCGACAACAAAGACAGCTAGCTGCAATATCGGAGTTCACCACCGATTTCCAGCATGTTGCAGGCAAACACAATGTAGTGGCGGACTGTCTCTCACGTGCTGTGGCAACGCCAGGCCACGTGGGGGCAGACTCAGTGGCTGTGGGCCAGGGCAGTGACGCGGGAGCGCGCACAGCCCCGGTCCACGTAGGTTTGGATTATGCAGACATGGCTGCGGAGCAGGTTGGTGACGCGGATGTGCGCGCGCTCCAGTCTGGACCAACAGGGTTAAGGCTGGAGCACAGGGTGCAGCAAATAGGTATGCCCCCCTTAATATGCGATGTCTCCACGGGTCGGCCTCATCCCGTGGTTCCAGCCGCGTGGCGCCGCCGCGTTTTTGACTCTGTCCATTCGCTGGCGCACCCGGGGGTACGCGCATCGGTCAAGATGGTGGGGGAGAAATTTGTCTGGCCGGGGTTGCGCAAACAGGTCAAGGAATGGGCAGCGGCTTGTGTAGCGTGCCAGAGGGCTAAGATACACAAGCACACGAGGGCCCCTTTGGAGCCTTTTCACATCCCGGCTAAGCGGTTCGATCACGTGCATGTTGATCTGGTGGGCCTGCTTCCCTTGTCTCAAGGGCACACACACCTTTTGACGATGGTGGATCGCACCACGCGTTGGCCAGAAGCGGTACCTCTGGCGTCAACAACGGCGGAAGAGGTTGCGCGCGCGTTTTTAACAGCTTGGGTCGCGCGTTTTGGAGTCCCGTCGGATATAACGTCAGACAGAGGCCCTCAGTTTGTTTCCGAACTCTGGTCGTCTATGGCCCGCAGCTTAGGTGTGAAGGTACACCGCACTACCGCGTATAACCCGCAGGCCAACGGTTTATGTGAACGCTTTCATAGGTCATTGAAAGCAGCCCTCAGAGCATCGCTCACGGATACAAATTGGGTGGACAAACTGCCATGGGTTTTATTGGGGTTGCGTTCTGCACCTAAGGAGGATTTGCAAGCCTCCCCAGCGGAGTTAGTGTTCACACAACCTCTCCGTTTGCCGGGGAAATTTCTCCCGGAAAATCCTGCGCCCAATTGCCCCCCCCCCCCGCTCAGCTGTTGCAGAGCGGCACAGGATCAAACACGCTGCCTGGCCCAGTGCATCACAGTTTTCCACTCGTTTTTGTGCCAGAGGCCTTGAAAAACGCAGAGTTTGTTTTTGTTAGACATGATGCACAACGCCCAGGGCTGAGACCGCCTTATGATGGACCGTTCAGGGTGCTGGAAAAAAATGAGAAGCATTTTTTGCTAGATTTGGGGGGCAGAAGGGAGCTAATTTGCATAAACAGACTCAAGCCCGCTTTTGTCCTGGCTGATGAACGCGTGCAGTTGGCGAAAGCCCCCCGCCGGGGCAGGCCACCGAGAAGGCATGCTCCAGAGCTCCCACAGAGATGTGCTAACAAATCTAATCCCCAGGTGCGAGGAGACGCTGCAGACGCAGCGAAGCCGGCCTACAGCAGATTCGGCAGGAAGCTAAGACCTAAGAGATTGGGGGATTGATTGTTGGTTATGTGGTGATGTCTTTTATGTTATGCATTTATGAGTATGTTTGTCCCATGCAGACGTTTGGGGGGGGGGGTCATGTGGCACATATGTTTGGTTCATATTTCCCACAAGAGTGTGGCACATATGTCTGGCTCATATCTCCCACAAATGTATGGCTTATGTGGATTGGGGCTTCACGTCTGGAGGAACAAGTGTCTGGATCGACGGGGGCCGACAGGAGATGGCGAGGAGGTGTGAAGTCGGGCCCTTGTCTCAGAGGAGGCCCTGGGGGGTTTCCCGGAACACCAGAGAATAAGAGACAATGGTGAATCTTCAGAGACTTGCATTGTGATTGAATGTTTGCAGAAGCACCATGTGACTTGAGTTCTTAATCCCCCGGAGGTATAAGAGTGAGCTGTAATATTATTCTGTCTCTTCTTGCTTTTGAGAATGTTGGATGATTGTGTTCTGCAATAAAGCCGAACTTGAGAAATATACTCATGTCTCGTCATTGAACACATCTTCCACAAAACAACCAAACTGCAGGATTAAATGTGCCTGTTTCAATGCAACAGTCTTGTATTTAATGTGTTCATTTCCACAAATTTCCCAGCCACATGTATGTGTGCACTATTACGATACTAATTTTGTTATAATGCTTGATTTATTTAATGAAAATCAACCAGTTTCTATTTTTATAGGTTTCTGCAAGATACACCTGGATACTCCTGGTTCTGCTGGAGGTTTCTTCCTGTTAAAAGGGAGTTTTTCCTCTCCACCGTCGCCAAGTGCTTGCTCACAGGGGATCGCCTGATTGCTGGGGTCTTTCTGCAACTGTGGGGGTCCTCCCTACAGTTGATAGTGCTATGAGATGACTGTTGTTGTGAAATGGCGCTATATAAATAAAGTTGAATTGAATTGAATTGAATTGAAAAAGTTTCAACCTGAACAAAACAGTGGGCACTAGTTTTTGTCTTCATGACATCTTTCTTAGTTTTAAGGGCTGCATTGTCTGACACTTCAATCTCTCCTTTTCAGTTTGCAACTGTAATTGTAGTGCCTGGAAGGTCCTAAATTCGGACCAAATTATATTTTACATATTGTGTATTTTCCTTGTACATGTACATACATTTGCATTTTTATTCCACGGGCCAAAATGACATGGCTAGAATTTTTTTTTTTTCAACTAGCTTATCATGAATTGTTCAATGGAGGTAGTTTCTTTTTAGTTGATCTCTAATGAACTACATGAATCATTGCAAGCACATGTACATGTAATTTGAAATCATTTTGGGAGATCACTTTGCTGTAGGGAGACAACATGGAGACAGTTATTGATTTAATAGTGTCTGCCCCTTAAATACAAAAAGCATGGAAAGCTCGATGGTGATGATGAAGATAAACAGTGAGGAAATATTTAAAAATGAACATTCATATTATTTATTCAGTTGCTTTGGTGTCTGGGTAAAAAATAAAAATCAAGAAATTTTAATGCCATTACATGTAACATGTTGATATTGAAGGGGAAAGGAATGTTTTCATAAACCAAGTCAACTGGAAAGCACGAATTCAGCGATAGCTACCGGTCCCTATATTCCTTTAGGGAGCGGCAACCAGTCTATGTTGAGTCCTTAGGACACGGAGCCAGTCTATCTATGCTAATGCCACACACAGAGTTGACTCGGGGCGGCGATTCGTATGCGGCAGACTGACCCAATGCGCATCAATGCCACTAAGAGGGCGCTCTCGTCTGCGTACATTTATTGGCGTCTTGAGACACGTCTAAATGCTAAAACCTTTCGCGCAGCCACTTTCAATGATTTCTCGACGGAATTGATCACATTTCTGTAGCAAATTTCTCCCATTTGTGCGAATGAAATGTGTTGAACTTTTCAAATTTGCGTTGTACATATTTTACTGTACCACCAGTATAATGTTCACCTAGACCGATTTCACTGGAACGGGAATTTATTTCTGGGTATATTTCTCGCGTTCAACTGAACGACTATTTATAATGTACTCTCTTTTAGATTGTCAGTATCTGTGGGTGCAGGAAATGTACCGTTTTAAGTCAAAGTCAACTTTCTGACAAATAACTACTCCACAATACAGCCACTCTATAATATAGCAGCATTGCACTTGATCCACTGCTGTGAAACTTGTTTCTTTGCCTGCTGGCAGTTGGGTCATGTCACAGAGCAGAGTTCATAGAAGAGCAGAGACTGAAGCTTTAATGTCCCAAAGGGCCAATTTGGCTTACACTCAGCAATCAGTAAACAGCATCCATTGATTGATTTATTCACTGACTTGTCTGAATTTTCTTAAGCTTAAAGTTAAGCATAACTTGGTTTGTATGCAGTGAAACCAGCAGAGCCTCAAATGCGTGCAACTGGCTAGTTTCACAGCAACCACTGTGACACATTCCAGTAGAAAAGAGTATTATCAATGACATGAACAAAGAGAGCACCTTTATTACTAATCAAACTGTGCCAAAATACAACAGAACATTTGTTAATGTAATTAGTAATGCCTGACCTGGAATCAATTAGATTAGTAACACCAGTGTTTCAGGTCAAAATGCTGCTAACATGGCCTGTTTAGTGACTACTAAAATAGTGTTCAGTGTGATTAATTGTACAAAGAGAAAGCAAGAATAAATTTTTTGCTCCCATTTTGGTGAGGCACCTTCTAGATTATTATGGTGCTTTAACACCCACAAGGTTCAGTTCATTTCAGTGAAACTTCTAGTCCAGTTTTGATCAAACTCCCTTGATGCAGGTTGTTGTGTTGTGGTCAAAGTAATTGCTTTCTGGTATGGTTCAAAACATTCAGACGAAAGGCGCTTTTACAATTGACCAATTTGGTCTGGACTTTCTGGCTTTTCAGTTTGGTTTGAACCAATATTTTAGGAGTGAAGCCTGCCCTAAAACCACAGTCTGGACCAAAGTGTGATGATCTGGCGAGCGCGCTCCCCCTCCCTTTCTGTGGGAGGTTCCTCATCTGTTTCCCGGTTCCGCAGGTCATCAACGCACCTGCGTGAGTGGACACACTTGCTGCCTCTTCACTGCCATCGCTTAAAAGGACCTGCTTGTGAATACTTCGGCGCTGGCTCATTGGGTACTGCTGCCTGAAAGTAAGTTTAAGAATTGTATCGCTAGGAACTCAGCCTAATTTTCCTTTTCCTCCTTTCTCCCCAGGTTGCTGCCATCTCAGCAGTGCATCTCCGGAATTGTGGTGCGCTCACCTATCCCCTCATCATCTTCTCCCCCGGCCAGACTCCACCCAGCTCCTCTCCTCTCTACGTCCTCCGCCAGCTCTGTCCTGCTGGTTCCTTCTCCTCCTCGCTGGGTTCCTCTGCCGGGCTCTCCGCTCACCTGTAGTAAGATAACTCCTGCTCTTATCCATTATTCCCAGTTTCACTCCTCATTCTTAACCAGCTCTCATTTCCCCTTCTCCCACAGGCTGTGTGTTCCCTCAGCACATGCTGCTTTCTTTCCAGTTGTGGTTTTTCAATAAAGTTGTGTTAAACATTTTTACTCCATGTTTGAGTGTCTTCTCTGGTGTTAGCTGCCTCGCACTTGAGCTTATCACTTACAGTCATGACACAAAGATCTGAAATTTGGTGATGAAGAGGTAGTTTCAGTCCAGATCAAATAGAACCTTGGTCTGGTTTGTTGAGACTGTGAATGCAATTTTCAGAAAGGTTTGGACATGCGAACTGAACACAGGAAGTCAATTCAATTCAGCTTTATTTATTCAACTTTATATTATTTATTTAAGGCAGTCGATAAGAGCAAAAATCAGCCCTGGTGCAGAAAACACCTTGGAGGGTGAGTAGCATGTTTGCTAACTACCGGTCTGTGCTAACAGCACAAACATTGTCATGATAATGGGGCGTTGTTGTGACAAGACATTTGTGCACCGCATAGTCATTTAGTTAGCTTGGAAAAGGAGCAGTGTGAAACCAAACCTAACTGGACCAAATGTACACAATGTAATACAAACATAAACTATGGTGCGGTTCTTGGTGCAGACTTTCAGGTGGAAAAATATCCTAAAACACCCCAAAAAAGGTGGTCTCAACCCAAATTATCTGGTGCAGTCCTCCTGATGAGAACGCATATTGAAACAAACCAGCGTCATAACCTATGAATTGTATTATTTGAGGGGATTGGATTATGTGCATATTGCAATTTTTGTTTATATGCCTGACTATATATGCAGGATGAATCACATGTAGTCAAATGATTACAAATTCACCCGCGTCCACAAAGCAAAAATATAGAATGGTAAATAATTTAGCAAATAGCTCAAGGAAACCAGAGGTGTGTTGCACAATTCTGCATTAATATTGCACCATTCTTGTTCATGTATTATAGACATCTGACCAATGTTTGGAAAGGATATCTTTACCTGGTTTGAAGTGACCCATTTTGGTATGCTTGGATTTTCTGTGTTGAAAGAAAGACAACCAAAAAGAAAATGCTACAAGTTTAAAAATTTATCAAATGATTCAGAGAGAGTACACAAATCAAGGTGTGGAAGCACCCATTGCTGCCAAATTTATGTTGCCCGTGCTCCATAAACAAGCTTGTGAGCATTAGCTGATAAAGCATAATGCAGAATTTTGAGAGAATTGTTAGGGGGCTATTTGTCTTTGAAGTTTAGAAGCAGTTGTACACTGAATCTGTGCCATGGAATACTGTTTTCAAAGAGGTATTTGGGATTTCAAAAACTACTGTGTTATCATTTATGGACAATCTCGATGCTTTTTAAAGTAATTTGTCAAAGCTGGGAGTTTGACAACTGATAGTTAGTTCACCTCAGGGATGCATACTGTATTATATATCAAAAACCTTGGCGAATGCAGACCAATTTATGAACATGGCTACAAATAACTCTGTAAAATTACTTAAATGTAGGCTTTGATGTTTGTGTGAAGTGAGACTTGGAAGCAGAAAATGGGGATGGTGGGATACAGATGGCATGTGATGATGGTCCTAGACTTAATCCAAATCACGATATGTCATCTATATTTCAGTACAGCAGAATGCTCTGTTTACATTAATGGTGTCTTTCCTGTGTTAATGTGATTGCCTTATTATATTCATTCATTCATTCATTCATTCATCTTCTTCTGCTTAATCCTTTTTGGGTCGCGGGGGGCTGGAGCCTATCCCAGCATCTTTTGGGCGAGAGGCAGGGTACACCCTGGACAGATCGCCAGTCCATCGCAGGGCCAACACAGAGACAGACAACCATTCACTCTCGCAGTCATACCTAAGGACAATTTAGAATCCCCAGTTTTGATGCCAATTAACCTAACTTGCATGTTTTTGGCATGTGGGAGGAAACCGGAGAAATCCCGGAGTAAACCCACGCAGACACGGGGAGAACATGCAAACTCCACACAGATCACTGTTGGTCGGGGGCTGGGATCGAACCCAGGATCCCCCGGCCAAGGGTGAGTTGCTGTGCTGCCACAGTGCTAACCACTCCGCCAAGATATATAAATCCAAAAAATGGTGTAAGGAGGAATGGCATCTTATATGACAGAAGAATGAGCACATTACTTACAGTATATCTGTCAAACTTTACAAAGAACTATTTAAACTTGTCACGGTTTGGTGGTGATTGAACCCAAATGCTGGACGTGAGTTGACAGTGTTTATTGGGAGGTGGTCTGCCAGACGCAGCTTGAGGGCTTAACAGAAAATAAATGCGGCTCGGAAGCTGCAACAAAAGCTAAGGCAAATATAGGCTGGAACAGGACATGATTCAGGCAGAATACAGACACAAACAGGAGTGTGTTGATCATGCTGATATGACAAAAGGAACCTGAGCAGGACAGAAGTGGAACAGAACTTAAATAGACAAGGGGGCAATCAAGACAACATGGCGCAGGTGGGGAGACCAATCGTGACTCACAACTGACACGTGAGGAAAACAGAGGCGACAGGACGGGGGGGGGGGGGGGGGGTGCTGTACACACAACCACAGATGGAAGATGCACAGAAACATGGACAGAGGATCAGGGGAGACAAGACCATGACAATAATACTACTAATAATAATAATGAACAGAAAACCGACAGGGACAAATCCTACGGGAAATAAGAGACATGAATATAATAATAAATGCAGAGAATCTTAAGATACAACCTCAAAAGGCACTTTTCCACGGGCCCCGGTCAGCCTCGGCCTGAGAACACGACTCGGGTCGGCGCGGCTCCATGGTCCCTCGATTGGTTTTCAACAGTACTGCAGCCCGGCCGCGGGTGGGTGGGATTTCTTAACAGCCAGGCGGCGCCTCACTCTCGTGACGTGAAGCGCGCGACCCAAACAAACATAACATGGCTGCTCTACAAGGCGACTCCTCGGTCTGTGGCTTTTTTCGCCGTAAATACCAAAAAGCACCGCCAGATAAGGGTACAGGCAGCGAGACTAAACACTCTGGAATAGTTCTGCAGCTTCTGGGGGAGCCGAAGACATGAGGATACAAACTAGGTCATAGGACGGTAAGCTAATGGTTGCTAATGCTAGTTTGCTGTAAGTACGTCGTGCTACACTGTAATGTCTGCAAGTTAGGTACTAAAATATGTATGCTGTGTGTGTGTGTGTGTTTCAGATGGCTCTGTTGTTGAGAAATTACCTCTTCAAACGGTCGTTCTGGCTCAGCAACGCCTCACTGTCATCAGCCTGGCACTAATGTCTGCACAGCTTCACCAACGATCAGTGGTTATAGAGCTTAAGAATGTCTGTAGAAACGTTTATTTCCTGTACAACAAATTGCTCTGCTCTGTGTGAAAATCATGGAGAGACTGTTGAGACATCATAGACGTACCTGCTTCTGCAGCAGAGTCTGAGATGCTGTCATAGAAAAAAATGATCAGCTGACACAACTTGATCGCCAGATTAATAACTATATTAGCCACAAAATATCTATTCAAAAAGTAAACAGTACTGAGTTACGTATAATAAGATATATTTTATAGTTATGATGTATTATAGGCCAAAACAAACTTGATCTAGGATTAAAGGCAATTAGGTAAAATAGGTAAAAATAGGTAATATTAATGAAGGCCTGTCTTTTTCTCTTTCCCTGTTTTGTTTTTTTTTTTCCTGGGGGGTTATTGCCTTCCCTCACTGATATCCTTGCTTTGTAATCACCCACATATACAGTATAGTATGTATACATATATATTTTTTCACCCTATTTATTTATCCTTTTTGGAGACTGATGTGATACTTGGAAGATCAGTATTTGTAGTACCATCTTGTATAAAGTCAAAAACTTTAATTACAAAAAGGCAATTAAAATAATGCAGTCATAAGGTTACATGGAAAATAATTGATTTCCTTGATACATGTACTGTAGAAATATATATTCTCTGCATCAACAATGTACTAGACATGCATTCATGTAGTATTGCACTGGGAATTGCACTGACAATTGTTGTGTATGCAGTTACTCCTTTGTTACTTTACACACACACATTCAACCTTGGAGGTGCCACAATAAGCACAGACACCGTAAGTGCGTTTTTAGGAGCCGAGGCTCAGCTTCCATTTTATTGAATTAAACTTGGACTCATTACATCCTAGTGCGCATGCGCGTATTACTTTATACAAGAACTATCAATGCGCAACAATGAAATAAAATAGATCTCAATATCCCATACCTAACACTCCTCCCTTCCAGCATTGATATCCCCACTAAACTAAAGGTTGTTTACCTGAGTAAGTATTAATCATAACTAAATACATCTAACCTATCTACTCTCATTCTACCATAACCCATTTCAGTCCCGGAATCGCTCTGGAGGTCTCCGAATTCTCTCTGGATAGCGCCTCTCTGGTGGAGCGTCGGCAGCAGGATTTTGAGGAACAGCAGGGACTGGTGCAGTATCACCTGCATCGGCTTCAGGCCCGCCTGTGGCTTGATCTTCGTCACTGAACTGAAAGTCACCCTGGAATGGTGTAGCGTTGGCATCCATGTTGGTTGCTCCAGATGCATCCAACAGCTGATCCACGTGTCTACGCCACAGTAGGTCTGGCCCGATTTTCACCTCGTAGGTTAACGGTCCTGTCTGTGACACGATGGTACCAGGCTGCCACTTTTGTCCTTTGCTGCGGTAGTCTTTGGCTATCACCTGTTGTCCCACTTGGAAGGTACGCAGTGAGCGCGTCTGGGATCGGAGAGCAGATTCCGTCTGTTTTCTCTGTACACGTTGTTGTAGACTGGGTTTCAATAAGTCTAAGCGTGAGCGCAGGGGACGCCCTAGGAAGAGCATGGCAGGTGTCTGTCCTGTTATTGCGTGTGTACTGTTGCGATAGGCCAGCAGAAAGTTTGCAATCTTCTGCTGTAGCGATGCACAGTCCTTATCCATGGCCTTCATAGACTGTTGGAAAGTCTGAATGAAACGTTCCGCTTGGCCGTTAGAAGCTGGATGATATGGCACAATGGTGGTGTGTTGTATGCCATTCCTTTTAACAAAGCGCTGAAACTCTTCAGAAGTGAAAGGTGTTCCGTTATCACTCACAATCTGATGCGGAAGGCCTGTACGTGAGAACAGGGCCCGTAAGAGTTCAACTGTCTTTGCAGATGTTGCTGTTTTTGTGCAGAAAATCTCAGGCCACTTTGAATGCGCATCAACTACGACCAGGTACATGCGGTCCATGAAAGGGCCCGCATAGTCGATGTGAACACGTTGCCATGGTTTTGTAGGCCATTCCCACACATGCAGTGGGGCTGTTGGTGGAGTCTTTTGGGTCTGCTGACACCCGTAGCATGTCTTTGCAATGTCCTCGATCTGTCCATCAATTCCAGGCCACCATACGAAGCTTCTTGCGAGGTGTTTCATTTTCACCACACCTAATTGTCCGTCGTGTAGCACTGAGAGAACCCTCTGGCGCAGCTTCTGTGGTATCACTACCCTCGCCCCCCACAAAATGCATCCTTGATGCACTGTGAGCTGTTCACGGCGACTGGAATAGCCCGGTAAGGATGAGTCACCCTTGCGTGGCCAGCCTTTCAGTGTCAGCTCGTAGACTCTAGACAAGACAGGGTCGCGGCCTGTCTCTCGTGCGATCTCCTCACTTGTGACTGGTAGGGGATCCACTTGTGTCATCTGGAACATGTCCACCGCTTCCTTGGTCTTAATTGGCGGTGCGACTTGTAGTGGCAACCGGGACAACCCGTCAGCGTTCCCATGGTGAAGTGTGCCTTTGTACTCAATGCTGTAGGTGTGAGCACTCAAAAACAAGGCCCACCGTTGCAGTCGAGCAGCGGCCATGGCTGGTACTCCCTTAGCTGGATTAAAGATTGAAACTAAAGGCTTATGATCTGTGAGGAGGGTAAAGTGCTTTCCGTATAGATACTGATTGAACTTTTTCACTCCCCAGACCAAACTAAGAGCTTCTCTGTCAATTTGCGCATAGTTACGCTCAGCTGCATTCAGCGATCGGGAGGCAAATGCTATTGGTCGCTCTGTTCCGTCAGTGAACCGGTGTGTTAGCACGGCTCCAATTCCGGAAGGGGAAGCATCACATGCCAGCTTGAGCGGCACTTCGGAGTCATAGTGTGTCAACACGTTGTCTGAGGTCACCAACTGCTTTGCTTGCTTGAAGGCCTTTTCACAGTCCTGGGACCAGTGCCACTTAGTGCCCTGTTGGAGTAGGGAATTCAATGGGTGTAGCACTGAGGACAGGTTGGGCAAGAATTTCCTGTAATAGTTAACCAGGCCCAAGAAAGATCTCAATTGAGAGACATCTTGTGGTGGTGGGGCCTTCAAAACAGCGTCAATTTTGTCTTTGCATTTGTGTAGCCCGTTTTTGTCAATTTTGTGGCCACAGTATTCAATATCATCCTGGAAGAATTCACATTTTGCTTTGTTGGCATGTAATCCAAATTCATTCAGTCTTTGGAGCACTTTTTCAAGATTTTCCAGATGTTCGTTGTCGTTAGCTCCCGTGATCACTATGTCATCCAAATAGCACTGTGTATTCGGTATGCCTTGTAGGACTTGATCCATTGCCTTCTGCCAGATTGCTGGCGCTGAAGCGATGCCGAAGACCAGGCGGTTGTACTGATAGAGACCTTTGGAGGTGTTGATGGTCAAGTACTTTTTGGACGACTCCTCCATCTCCATCTGTAAGTACGCTTGTGCAAGGTCAATCTTGGAAAATCGCTTACCCTGGCCCAGCGCTGCGAAGATGTCGTCAATTCGCGGTAGAGGGTACTGTTCCGCCTTCAAGACCGGATTGACTGTCACCTTAAAATCACCGCAGATGCGTACTGAGCCATTACCCTTTACCACTGGCACTATTGGCGTTGCCCATTCAGACCAGTCCACTTTCGATAGGATGCCCTCATTTTCCAACCTTTCCACGTATGTTGTCCAGTCCTCCGATGCGCTATCAAAACTGTCCATTCTCCCAATTATCCCCGCCATGGTTGGTGCCGTATTAACCGTCGGGTTTGTACTCTCTGTGTACACTTCGAGTTGCAATGAGTTAGCTTTTATCACAGTCAACAGTCACACTCACGACGACTCGTGTCCTCTCCGTGTCGGAATATCCATTCACATATCCCATCCTCGTCGCCAATTGTTGTGTATGCAGTTACTCCTTTGTTACTTTACACACACACATTCAACCTTGGAGGTGCCACAATAAGCACAGACACCGTAAGTGCGTTTTTAGGAGCCGAGGCTCAGCTTCCATTTTATTGAATTAAACTTGGACTCATTACATCCTAGTGCGCATGCGCGTATTACTTTATACAAGAACTATCAATGCGCAACAATGAAATAAAATAGATCCCAATATCCCATACCTAACAACAATAAACCTGTGAAGTTTTTGCAGATGTCTCTTTTTTATATATCTGAAGGTTACCACCATGTGGCACAAATGAAATACTGAAAGATTGGAAAAGCTAAGAATAATCCAGCATTTTGAGAAATCACTTTTGGTTTGGTGTAAGTCTGTCAACAAAATTATGAGCCATATTATATTATATAATATATATTATATAATATATAATATTATATTATGAACCATAAAGCAGTTTGTGTTAAAATGTTAAATCCCATTAAACCTAATCCGGGGGCTTCCAATCATGTGTCATGGGGGGCCAAGACCCTGCAAGTTCTCTCTTCTACCCAAGTCTCTTCAGCAGGTGTTCTCACTGATCAGTCAGTGGAAGAAGTTCAGTGGAATCTGCTGTTGAAGACACTGGTTGGAGGTAAAGCCTGCAGGGTCTTGGCCCTCCATGGCACATGATTAGACACCCCTGCCCAAACCCATTATGATGAAGAGCAGATGCTAATATGACCCAGAATTCCTCCATATACATCCAACAATACAGTCTTCAGTTAATAAAATAATTGTGTTGGTTACTTTTTTCTTAAAAATGAGCCTTTATTTTCAAGGTCACAGATAAATCCTTTGTACAGTTGACTCTTTTCCCACCGGTGTCTTAACAGACAAAATGGAAAATCATGATGCAAACACTAAAGTCACTAAATTCTTTATTACAATCAGCAGCAAATTCCAGATTATTCAGAATGTGCAAAATTCAAACTGTAAAAAAGAATAAAACTGGAATGGGTCACACACGGCTGCCACGCTGCCTCACTGAGAAGCAACCGGATCAGCCCCTGGTCCTGGTCCTGGTCCAGCAGATCTTCAGCCTGCATCTCTGTAAATAGTGAGGCAAGGTCCAGTTGGGGTGGACATTTTCCGTCTTGCATAGACAAAAGACAAATGGGTGGTGGTTAGTTAAAGCAAGTTTAACACATATTTGGGAAATACACTTGTTGCTAAAAGCCAATGGTGGAATGTGAATTAATGAATGAATCTTAATTTCGGATTGATTATGTTATGACCCGAGCACCGGTTCTGATCGCGCTCGGGCTAAGTTATGTTTCGCTGCCGGCCTTGACAGTTGCGGGCTGTATTCTGGCCTCACCGGGCTCTTATTATGAAAGTGCTCGGTGGGGCTTTCTGCCTGTCAACGGTCGGTCAGCTGTTTGTAATTACCGTCGTTAGTGCTTCGCCTTCTTAAGCCCGGCACTGGCGGCGGTAAGACGTAGCAGTGTCAGTCGTTCTTTGTCTGAGCTACGGATGCTTTGGACTGTTACCTACCTCGTCTGCCTGTGGTTGACCGTCGCTTCCCCAGGACCAGTAAGTGAGCTGTTAGCCTTACCCCTCCCAGTGTGAGTAGACCTCTGTGTGTCTCTGCCTCAGCAGCCTGTGTAGTCATTACTCCATCAACCTTGCCTGTGCATGACCGTCTCCTCCTCTGGACCTGTAAGAGAGCTGTTTAGCCTTACGCCTCCGGATGTGTGTAGACTTATGTGTCATTGCCCCTGCATCTTGTGTTGTTACTTTTCACCGTAATAAAACTCACTGAAACTCACTGGTGACTGTGTGGCGTCTTATGGTGGCTCGCGAGGGCCACCACATGACAGTACACTGCTGCCAAAACGGCGTTTACGATGACGCCAACCCGAGACGCAATTCACCAGTGGGTTCGAGTTTTTGGACATTTGCTTTTTCCTGTCTGGGTACTGTGTATGTGAAGAATGCCGTCGCGGAGAGGCCGCGTTTGGAGTCCGAGCCACGAGCTGACAGGTGTGCTGGAAGTCGTGAATGAGCTGCTCATCTCAGCTTCCCTGCTGGATTATGACCACGGCATACACTGGTACCTGGACGCTGCCGAAGATATTCTTTGTCATCTCTCTCCCCGCTACGCCAACCACCCGGAAGTCGACGCGAGGAGGGAAGACATCGCCGCGCAACGCGAAATATACCTGATGATGGAGGAGGAACGCGGCATGAAGCAGGAGAAGAGGCACTCCTGCTCTTTGCCTATGGATCCCGATCCTGTCCTCGATCCGTTTCGGGAGTTCGCACCGTCTGGGGGCCGGCAAAGGCGTCGGCGCCACGGCCGGGTGCATCTTCGGCAAGCTCCTGCTCCGGATCCAGTTCCGGGTCGCCGGGATGACCCCCTCAATCAGCCAGCTGCTGTGAGTGAGCTGAGTCATGTGCCGGTGGGCTCCGTCCATGGGTCCTTTTCTACCACCCAGCGAGCGAGGGAACGAGCAACGTCCGCTACAGCTGACACCATCCTACCCCCGGGAGACAGGCAAGTTCAAGTTCACTTTCCTATTGATCATAGTGATCTGTCTTGTCTGACTGCTGGGGGTGAAGCTCGGGGTTTGCAGCTCCCTGAGTTTCTTTCCCCAGCTGTAGCCATTTGTACTAAACCTGCTGCCTCTGTGTCTCCTCCTGCTGAGCGGTCCTCGGCGTTAGTCCCACGCCGTCGAACGAGGGGGAGGCCTGCGGCTCTGGGAGATATCCCGGCCCTGCAGCCTTGTTTTGGACAGAGGAGGAGAACGGACTGCGATGAGGAGCCAGTGCCGACTAGAGAGCGTCCCCAGGGGTCCTCAGGGATGCAGCCCAAGTCAGCAGGTCGAGGGTCCTCTGCCCCCACGCCATACGGGTTATTGGCGTGGACGCCAGCGCGTGAGGATCCAGCTGCAGAGACCATCAGGCCGGCTGTGGAACCCGACGCAGCCGAGTGGGAGCCCGACGACGAGCGTCTTCTTGAACCTGGATCGGCGAAGTCCTGGACGGCTCCAGAGCCCGAGTGCAGGCAAGTGCTCTTCCTTGTTTTCCTGTATGGTGTGTTACAGCATTTTTGCCTGCCTCATGGGGAAGCGAGTGAGGGGCAGCCGTCCGCTGCACCTGAGCTCGTCTCGCTGGGCTCTGGCGCTGCCGGTGGAACTGATCCCGGTCCTCTTCTGTTTTCTGAGCACCTCCACAGCGTTACCGGTCCGGAGCCAGTCAAGGTCACGGGACTGGGGGTTCCAGGTTCGGAGATGGAGGTCGTCACCGGTGCAGTCCTGACCCAGTCGGGGTCCGACGTGTGGGCTGACATGACCCAGTCAGGGTCCGACGTGTGGGCCGAGGTGACCCAGTCGGGGTCCGACGTGTGGGCCGAGGTGACCCAGTCGGGGTCCGACGTGTGAGCCGAGGTGACCCAGTCGGGGTCCGACGTGGGTGCAGCGATGACCCAATCGGGGTCCGACGAGGTCCAGTGGGGGTCCAGCGCAGGTGCGGCTGTGACCCAATCAGGATTCGGGGGGGTCCAAGTCTTTGGTTGTTCCCCTCTCAGGAGCCACCAGCTGGGGGCCGTTAGAGGGTTTTGTTTGGCAGATCGGCACTCTCCTGTCTTGTCGTCGTTAGGCGGGCGGCTGCATGCAATTCCTCCACGGTCCTGGTGGTTGTGGGATGCGGGTCGGCCACCTGAGGAACTACTTGGTGCGTTCGGCGTCTTGGGTTGGCCACCCAATAAACTGTGTTTGCTACGGGGTGACCTGGTTCGGCCACCAGAGGACTTGTTTCTGGGGGCCCGGGACTGGGGTAGGCCACCTGATCATGTACTGTGTTTGTGGGACTATCCGTGGGCCCATACGGTGCCTAGTCATGTCAAGTACGGTTAGCAATTTTTTTTTTTGTTGCTTCACGTAGTCATAGTCATAGTCAAGTCAAAGCAATTTTAGATTGCCTCATGTTTCTTCTTTTTGGAAAGCCACAGTTTAGTCATAGTCAAGTCAAGTCAAAGCAATTTTAGATTGCCTCATGTTTCCTTTTTTTTGGAAAGCCACAGTTTTGTCATAGTTAAGTCAAGTCAGAGCAATTTTAGATTGCTCCATGTTTTTTTTTTGAAAGCCACGGTCTAGTCATAGCCAAGTTATGTTAAAGCAATTTTAGTTTGCTCCATGTGTGTTTGTATGTATTTCTTGTTTTGTTTGTGTTTAGGTTGCCTCATGTGTTTTTTGAAAGGCAGTCTAGTTATAGTCACGGTATGCCAAGCAATTTTAGATTGCTCCATGGGTGTTTGCATGTATTTCTTGTTTTGTTTGTGCTTAGGTTGCCTCATGTGTTTTTGAAAGTCACGGTCTAATCATAGTCACGTTATGCCAAGCAATTTTAGATTGCTCCATGTGTGTTTCCATGTATTTTTTGTTCCATAGTTATCGTGCGTTTCCATGTATTTCTTGTTCTATGGTTATCGTGTGTTTCCATGTATTTCTTGTTCCATAGTTATCGTGTGTTTCCAGGTATTTCTTGTTTCATAGTTATCATGTATTGAGGTTGTTTGGGAGTATGATTTTGGCATGTTTAGTTTGGGTTTTTGAAGAGATCCTTACTTTGAGTTCTTTACCACGTGGGATTATGTACTTTGGAGTTAGACGGGTTGTCTGTGGTCTCTGTGGGAAGATGTTCGGTGTCAGGTGCTTATGCTCTTTATGGTTTTGTATCCCTTGTATTTTTTTTTTAGTCATGTCTTGTTTTTTCTGGTTTCATCATGGTTCTGGGGGAAATTGATGTATTTCTTTTTCCTTTTGGTTTAGGGTCTTGTTCATGGGGTGGTTCTCTCCCTCCACATCTGTCCCCCAACCTCCCACCCTGGGGGGGCGGGGGGGGCAGGGTGGTTCCTTGGGGCGTTTGGAGTCCGCCCATGGAGGGAGGGTACTGTTATGACCCGAGCGCCGGTTCTGATCGTGCTCGGGCTAAGTTATGTTTCGCTGCCGGCCTTGACAGTTGCGGGCTGTATTCTGGCCTCACCGGGCTCTTATTGTGAAAGTGCTCGGTGGGGCTTCCGCCTGTCAACGGTCAGTCAGCTGTTTGTAATTACCGTCATTAGTGCTTCGCCTTCTTAAGCCCGGCACTGGCGGTAGTAAGACGCAGCAGTGTCAGTCGTTCTTCGTCTGAGCTACGGATGCTTTGGACTGTTACCTACCTCGTCTGCCTGTGGTTGACCGTCGCTTCCCCAGGACCAGTAAGTGAGCTGTTAGCCTTACCCCTCCCGGTGTGAGTAGACCTATGTGTGTCTCTGCCTCAGCAGCCTGTGTAGTCATTACTCCATCAACCTTGCCTGTGCATGACCGTCTCCTCCTATGGACCTGTAAGAGAGCTGTTTAGCCTTACGCCTCCGGATGTGTGTAGACTTATGTGTCATTGCCCCTGCATCTTGTGTTGTTACTTTTCACCGTAATAAAACTCACTGAAACTCACTGGTGACTGTGTGGCGTCTTATGGTGGCTCTCGAGGGCCACCACATGACAGATTAAAGGTAAAGATTAAAAGAAAGTAGAATAATATAACAAAGGGGAAAAAAATCTAACAAGGTCAAATTAAACAATAACTCCTCTGATTATACAGTTCAACATAGGTTATCTGAAATGGGTGATGGCTGAAGCTGCAGCTTATATTGCCCACCATATTCCATCCAAGAATTCAAAAGAAAAACAAAACAGGAGGGATTACAATTTGAATGTGACAATAAAGTACTTCGTTGTTGTATTTAACCACAGTTTTCATGTAGCTGCGCTTCGGTAGATTTTTCAAGGGCTGCGTTACATTAAAAATCATCTGCTTTTACTGTGGCTTCAGCAATCAGAATGAATTAATACATTCACTTGAATGGAATCTAGTACTTTAACTGATGCTGTGAATCACTGAGTATGGAGTCACTCAGTCAAAATCTGAAGTTTTTATCCAAAAACACAAACCAGGACTTTTACCAGGATTAACATATTTCATCGTTTTGCTCTCACAAGCGAATATTTAGGAGAAAACAGCGCGATTCAGCAGTTAGCACTAGCAAAAAAAAATGTTAGCTAAAAAACATTAGCAGCACAGAACAGCACACAATTTAATGCACAGGACCAAAGTGCAATACAAAACTCAAACCAGGACTTTAACCAGGATTAACATATTTCATCGTTTTGCTCTCACAAGCCAATATTTAGGAGAAAACATGCGCGATTCACCAGTTGGTACTTGCTAGCTAGCAAATTAAAAACGTTAGCTTTAAAACGTTAGCCAGCACAGAACAGCACTGTAATGGCTCAAAAAAAGTGAGCTTACCACCAATAGGATAAATAAGCAAGCAGATGCACATTATTCCAAATCACTCACCATGATGGTTTTCATCTACAGCTTGTCCACAGTGCGGTTTCTATGCTGTGCAGCCATAGGTCCGGGTCACTCCTCACTGTGGATCTGCCACAAAGCAGAGAAAACTCCGCACCTCTTCATTGGACCACGGTGTAGAGTGCCGCAAAACCTACAACGCTGTCTGTATTAATATCATATTTACTCCGTGACAGTTAGTCCATGACAATATTGCAAATGGCGGTTATCAGAAGACGGGGAAGACGGTCGATTTCGTGACGTTATGACCTGACCAATCAGCGGCGACCAGTCTGTTGACGTCACATCTCGGCCCCGGGCCGGCCGTGATGGACCCTGCCCTGGATCAGGTACGAAAATAGCGCCTGCTAACCGGTGCTGGGGTTACTGGAAAATGCGCAAACGCGGGGACAATGGGGCGGTGCTGGGGAAAGCGGGGCCCGTGGAAAAGTGCCTAAAGCGAGGACGTGGGCTGGGACCTCATGCTCAGGTGACGAGGAGAATCAACAATAAATCAGAGTAAGAGCCTGGGGCCCAGTCCACGCCCTGACAAAACTTTTCTTTTTTGTCTTTTGTTGTCAACTGTGATTATTGCCTTGTGTCTGAATTTAAAATCGCTAGTTACAACAATAACAGTGTGTGAAGTTTGAGTGCAGGTGCATTTATGTTGAAATATCCCCTTTGTTGGCAGACTTTTCCAAACAAAAACACAATTACGCAACTGCAAATAGTGTCATGATTAGAGTGTCATGCATATAAAAGAACGATCCACCCACTACAGCAAATTCATGATTGTATCATCAGTGTTTAACTGGCCTGTTTCTGCTGGGTATAGCAAAGTTAATTAAACTGTCATTGTTTTAGAGGCAATCTTGATGCAATCGCCATCCTACAGACTACACTACACTTTAATGTTAAATCAAAAACTTTAGTCAAAGAATATGAAAAATGCAAGTCTCATTGTTATGCAAATTATGATGAAAAAAGTGAAGGACATTTATAGGATGATACCTTTAGGTAGCTCAAGCTGGGTGATAATGGGTGATAATTTCGTTGTGACTATACAATCAGAAAAAGTTTTATTTTCTCTATTTAGTGTGAAATCTGCATTTATTAGGAATAGAATGGAATGTGGTGTTTGCATTGCATCATTTCAGATGATAAGTTTGAAATGCGTTCCTGTGAGTGAATATTGATAAGCATACAGAGGGGTTTTTTTGCATCTTAAAGTACTAAATGGTTTTTGTGGTTTCAGAAATGCTGGAATTTGGGGGCTTATTGTCACAGGTCTGAGCTCGGGTTCTGCTGGACTCAGTCTCTCAGTTTAATTTTGTATTTTCCCTGTATTTTCTCCTTGCCTTGTGATGTCCTTTTGTGCCTTGTTTTCTGATGATTTATCATGCCATTTATTATTTGGGTTTTTGTATTGTTATGTTGGCTATTCATGTTTTGAGACTGTTTTGCCTTCCCCTGTGACAGGGCCAGTATTTCTCCTGTTCCCAGATGCCCCCACCATCCTCTCACTGCTTGTTTCCCAGCTCACCTCAGCTGTGATAAATGTGTAATTAGGTCTTTGCCCGCTCCTGGTCGCACCTGCTGCCCATTAGTGCTCAATTATTCATTCATTCATCTTCTTCTGCTTAATCCTTTTCGGGTCACGGGGGGGGGCTGGAGCCTATCCCAGCATCTTTGGGCGAGAGGCAGGGTACACCCTGGACAGATCGCCAGTCCATTGCAGGGCCAACACAAAGAGACAGACAGCCATTCACTCTCACAGTCATACCTAAGGACAATTTAGTATCCCCAGTTTGATGCCAATTAACATAACTTGCAAACTTGCATGTTTTTGGCATGTGGGAGGAAACCGGAGAAATCCCGGAGTAAACCCACGCAGACGCGGGGAGAACATGCAAACTCCACACAGATCACTGTTGGTCGGGGGCTGGAATCGAACCCAGGATCCCCCGGCCAAGGGTGAGTTGCTGTGTTGCCGCAGTGCTAACCACTCTGCCACCGCGCTGCCAGTGCTCAATTACCTGTGGGTATTTAAGTTCTGTGAATTCTTTGTGTTTTGCGGCTAAATTGGTTCACTATGGTTCTACTGTGATTCCCTCCTCACCATTATTATTATTATCCAGCCTCTGAAGTTTCATTTTCTTCTGAGCTCTTTCCTGCTCAGAGGCTCCACTCTGTAAGTGAGTCTTGTTTTTGCATTTTTCCCTGTGGGCACTCCTGGATGATTTTTGTTGTGTTTTGCAATAAATATCTTCAACAAACCCTGCACTTGGGTCTGTCCTCTCTGCGCCTCGGAGAGGCGCTTATGACAGAATTTAGCCGCCAGATAAAGATCCAGCGGAGTGTGTTTGAGCCCTTTTCCTCTTTTTCTTTTCATATTTTTACCACCTGGTTTCTGGAGCACGATGTCCAATTTGGATGATGTGGAGCTGCACGCGCTGTGCTTCTTGGAGGACATTTTCTGTTGGACGCAGGAATCCTTCACTCCCGAGATGGTTCAAGAGGCCCGGCACAGCGCAGCGCAGATAATGGAAATATGCCCTAGCCTCTGGAATAATCCGGAGGTGACTGACTTGCTTCTTTCCTTATACTCCCTACTGTGTGGTGAGCCGCTGGAGGAGGCTCTGACGACTGAGCCGTCTCCAACGAAGAGGAAGCGCTTGCGCCACAGAATGCCTTCGGCCTCTCCCGCAGCAACTCCACCTCCCCCTTCCGAGCCCTGGCCTGCTCCGTTGCCCGAGGAGCTGGAGGAGCACAAACAGGTTTTGCTGGCGGAGACCAACCTCCTCCTGGAGGTGAAGCTGTGGCTCCTTCCAGATTTGGCCCACAAATTGGGAGGAGTTTTCTCCGAGGGAACCTGAGTTGGAGCCCTTGTTCAAGCGTTCCCCGACCTCGGAGCCGATCCTCCTCTGCAATGAGCCAATGCCTCTGCTCCCCGCTCCTCGTCGCTGATCCCGGAAATCTCGGCGGAGAGCCGTCACCACGGACACGGAGAGGGATGACTGTGCCCTGGCTGCAGTGGAAAACGTGACGCACCAGGAGGACAGGCAAGTGCCATCTGTTTCCTCTTTAATTCATGATGATGTGCCTTGCCAGATTCCTGGTAGGGAGACTTAGGGAATGCAGCCCTCTGAGCTCTCCCCACCCGCTGCAGCAAACAATTCCTCACCTGTGCTCTCCATGTCCTCTCCTCCTGTTCCTGAATGTCCGCTGGATTGCTGGAGGGAGACTCAAGCCTCTCTGACAGCCACCTCTTCTTCACCGAAGCCCACTGATGCCAGCTTCACTCCAGAGTTTTTATCCACTGTCGAGAGGTCCTTCCTGGTTTCCCTGGTGACATCCATCTCCATGGAGGCAGGGGAGGCTCCTCCACAGTCCTCAGAGGGGCCTACTTTTATTTTGGCCACGGAGAGGGAAAACGGTGCTCCAGACGCAGCAGACGACACCGAACACCAGGAAAACAGGCAAGTAACACTTAATTCCACTCCTATTAACTATGATACTTCTTGCTTGATTCCTGGTGGCGGGACTCTGGGGCCGCAGTCCTCTGAGCTCCTAGCATCTGCTGCAACAAGTAATTGCTCACCAGCCTTCTCCTTGTTTCCTTCTCCGGGTCCTGAGTGTCCATTGGCCCCGGAACAGGACCGCCGGATGCCGAAGGAGCCCTTGGCCTTGGAAGACCCTGTTCCTGTGACTACGGTGAGCCGACCCCCAGCCACTACGCTGGACGAGATACCAACTGGGGGTCCAAGGACTGCTACAACCATCATGCCTGCTGAGAAGGCCACTTCAGCAGAGTGGGAGCCCGAGCCGGGCCTCCTGTGGGCTGAGCCCGAAGCGCCTTTGTCACCTGAATCGACGGAGTCCTGGATGGCGGCGGAGCTTGAGCTCAGGCAAGTGCTCTCTTTTGTCGTTCTCCTTTCTTTAATAGAGCGATCTTGCCTTGCTCTTGGTGAGAGGGCCCAGGTGCAGCCACCCGCTGCACCTGAGCTCGCCTCGTCGGACGCTGCCACTGCCAGTGACCCTAACCTCTTCTCTCTTTGTTCTGTGTCCGAGTCCTTTCCCAGGGTCGCCGGAGAGGATCCAACCATGCCAGAGGTCTCCCAGGATCCAGGTTCACCGCTGGAGGCCGACCAAGGTCTAGCTCCCCCTGTTAAGGTTGTCACGGGCATTCCATCCCTGCCCGGGACCTCCGTGGGTGCAGCTGTGACCCTGGCCAGGTCCACCAAGGGTGCAGCGTTGGCCCAGCGGGGCTCCACTGAGGGTGCAGCGTTGGCCCAGTCGGGCTCCACTGAGGGTGCAGCGTTGGCCCAGCCAGGCTCCACTGAGGGTGCAGCGTTGGCCCAGCCCGGAGCCACCGCGGGTGCTGCTAAGCTCCAGCCTGGAGCCACCGAGGGTGCTGCTAAGCTCCAGCCCGGAGCCACCGCGGGTGCTGCTAAGCTCCAGCCCTGAGCCACCATGGGTGCTGCTAAGCTCCAGCCTGGAGCCACCGCAGGTGCTGCGGTCCTTCTGCCCCAGACCACCAGGAGCGTTGTCATCTCTCCTCCACTCTCCTCTCCAGTAGTGGGTCTCCCTGTGGGGGAGCCGCCTCCCAGGCCGCCTCTTCTGGTCTGGTGGCTGAAAAACTCAGGCCGGCCACCCGATAGACTGCGCCATTGGGTTAGGTGGCCAATTCTCCCTCGCAGGCCACCTGACAAATTCCACCTGGCTGTCCGGCTGGTCTGGGACTTCGGCAAGCCACCAGACTGGGGGCACCTTACCATCCAATGGGCCTTGGACTCTGGGCGGCCTCCTGAGCCGCCTAGCTCCTGGACTTGGGGGGTGAAACTCTGTGGGGTTTTTTTCTTTCTCTGTGTGGATCCTGAGCGGGCTTTTGCTCCGTGCCTTCGTGGCCTGTTCCCCTCCGCCCACCCTGATGGGTTGTTGCTGTGCTCTCCCGTTTGGGGGTGGGTTCTTTTTTCCTTTTGTTCTCTGCCGGGTGGGGGGGGAAGGCAGTTTCCCAGTTTCTCACTGCTTGTTTCCCAGCACACCTCAGCTGTGATAAATGTGTAATTAGGTCTTTGCCCACTCCTGGTCGCACCTGCTGCCCATTAGTGCTCAATTACCTGTGGGTATTTAAGTTCTGTGAATTCTTTGTGTTTTGCGGCTAAATTGGTTCACTGTGATTCCCTCCTCACCATTATTATTATCCAGCCTCTGGAGCTTCATCTTCTTCTGAGCTCTTTCCTGCTCAGAGGCTCCACTCTGTAAGTGAGTCTTGTTTTTGCATTTTTCCCTGTGGGCACTCCTGGATGTTTTTTTTTTGTTGTTGTTGTTGTTGTTTTGCAATAAATATCTTCAACACACCCTGTGCTTGGATCTGTCCTCTCTCTGGGCCTCGGAGAGGTGCTTATGATACTTATAACATCTTCTAAAAGGAATCTATCCATCCATCCATCCATCCATCTGCTGCCTCTTATCAAGTCCAGTTGTTGGGGGCATCAGCCCAAGCAGAAATGCCCAGATTTCTCTCTCACTACCTCCTCCAGCTCTTTCTCTGGGACACTGAGGTGTTCCAGGCCAGCTGAGACAGAATCTCTCCTGGGTCTACTCAGGAAACTCTTTCCAGTGTGACATGACCAAAACACCTTACCTGGGAGGTGTCCAGGAAGCATCCTGAACAGCTATCCAAGCCACATCAACTGGCTTTTTTCACTGCGGAGGACCACCGGCTCTACTCTGACGCTCTCTCAGATAGCTGACCCTACCTCTAAACATGAGCCCTTAAACAAGCTGAAGGCTGGCTGATTTTCGGAGGGGGGGGGCTGCTTTGCTGCTTCAGCTAGTGGATGTCCTCAATGTGTACAAGATAACTTGGCATCTGAAGACTATTAAAGAATTCTTGGGTACAAAGTCAGAAAACTTGGTCTGTGTCAGAGGTCATGAGCCTTATAGCAGGACAATGCCCCACAGCATACTTTAAACAGCACCCAGAATGGTTTAAGACAAAGTGGTGCAAAGTCCTGAAGCATCCAGTGATAAGTCTAGATTTAAATCCCATAGAGCACATGGAAAGAGATTTCAAAACAGCATTTGGGAGAAGGGATCATTCAAATTTGACAGACACTGAACAGCTGGCAAACGTACACCGTAATTCCATTACGGTGTATGTTGATCAATTATTTCTTCCAAAAAGTGCTACTAGATATGAAGTTGAAACAGCCAAAAATTATGTCAGATTCCTTTATTTGGAATTCTGTGTGGAATGTCTCAAACTAATCTTTATTTTTCTCCTCTGCTTTTGTGTTGTTCTCATGCAAACAAAATAAATAAAGACAAGAATACCAAACCATTTGTAACTCCAGTTTCTTGGAGAAGTGGTGCATTATCTAAAATGCAGAAGGTAACGTAATGAGTTGTGGGCCTATTGTGCTCATTTCAAGTTCCTTATTTGCTAGTGTTGGAACATGCATCTACAGTACATGATTCAGAGCTGTTCTTTTTGATCAATCGGCTTAAGGGAAACATGAGTATAGTTCGAAGCAGCATCTCTGTGAGACACAGCAGAGATAAAGTATCTTAAAATTAACTGAGTAAACACATTTCCAGATCCATACTCTGAAAGTAGTTTGTCATTATTTGTGGTAAAGAAAACTGTACAGTACTGCATATGCAGTATTATACTGACTGTGGCTCAAGCATAAGATCATCTTCCCTTTTTTAATTGGCTACGACTCATGGACAAACAGGACCTTCAGTTAATATGTAATGTGTTGTGTCTTCCTAATCTCAAAATATGACCATATACAGTGGGTATTGTAGAGGAGCTTGAAATAACGAGGCGATGTGATTCATAAACCAAAGTTTATTATCAGCTCCTCCAACAAGTCTCATCTAGGTGCAGCAGCAGAAGAAGTAAGAGAGCGAACACCTTCGGCTCTACCAACTTATACTCGCACATAAGACATGCATATCAAAAGCTGACATCCCTCACTATCTTAATCCCCTCTTTTGTCTCCGTACCCCTCCACCTGGCCCTGGGGGGTCAGGGCGACCTATCCGGTCTCCACCGCAGTGCCTCGGATGCTCTTTGATCTTCACTGGCGGTTGAGACCTCTTTGTCCTGTTCTGAGGTGTGAAGTCGCTTTACATATGTAATCACCAAACATTCTCACATGCTTATACATATGTAGGTTATGGGATATATGATTAATATAGACCACAGGTATCATAATTGCATTTCATTCCCTTTCCTCTTTAGTCAGTTCTCAATTTCCTGTGTTTGTGTCCCCATCTTACCTTTTTATTTTTATTTTTATGTATTTTTTATTTTATTTTGTGTTCTTTATTGATCCCCAGAGGAGAAATTCAGGGCATCCACCTAGATGAATGAAGCAGCCACGGTACGGCGCCATCCCTTCACCATTCACACATACATTCACACCTAGGGCCACTTTAGAGTCTCCAATTAACCTAACTTGCATGTTTTTGCCATTGTCGTCTGTGTTTACTTTCACTTCCTTGTTTGAAACTCACTTCCTGTTTCATGGTGCAGTTCCTTACACTAAACACACATTTTTAGGTGAGTATGGTTAGGATAATGTAAGTGTTGTGGGCGACACACATTGTGGGCTCACATTTCCACAGAGATATGACTGCATGCGTATTGGGGGTTTCACGTCTGGAAGGACAAAGGACTCGAATCTGCAGAAGATAACGAGGAAGTGTGAGATTGGTCTTTTTGTCCCACAGAAGATGCCCCGGAGGGATTTCCGGTTCATCAAGGAATGAGAGACAATGGTGAAGGTTCAAAGGGATGCTTTGTGACTGTATGTTTACTGAAAACACCATGTGACTTGAGTTCTGATGCTGGAAACATATAAAAGGGTGATGTGATATGATTCTTTCTCTTCTTCCTGCTTTGAGAATGCTAGACGATGTGTTCTGTCAATAAAGCTGAACTTAAGAACTAAACTCAGCCTCATCATTCGAGCACATCCTCTACACTTGGTGACCTACGACAAAGAATGAGCAGACAGAATTCTCCCGAGCGGGGCTCGGCGGAAGCCAGCCTGATGGCCACCTCCACGATCCGGCTGCCCGATTTCTGGCAGCACAGCCCGCGCTCATGGTTTAGCGCAGACGAGGCGCAGTTCAACCTCCGGATAATCTCCAACGACGACACAAGATTCTACCATGTGGTAGCGAAGCTGGACAGCAACACGGTCCAGAGAGTGGAGGATATGGTTAATCATCCACCAGACAGCGACAAGTACAGCGCATTGAAGGACGCGCTGATCAGCCATTTCACCCCTTCGGTCCAATAGCGAGCAGAGGGGCTCCTGACGTTGACGGAGTCAGAGAACGATAGACCTGCGGACCTGATGGTGAAGATGCTGAGGCTCAAAGACTCTGAGGATGGTGAATTCATTTTCGCCCACCTTTTCCTTCGGACCCTGCCGCCAGCAGTTAGAGTGGCCCTGGCAGAGTCGCCCCGATTGGCCAGGCGAGACTACCATGGGCTGAGCAAAGAGGCGCAGCGGCTTGTCGACGCCCACAAGCGGAACGTGGTTTCGGCCGCGGCAGCCAGCCCAGGAACGGCGTTCAGAGACAGCGCAGGTCCAGGGGCCGCGGCGCCAGACGCACCAAAGACGGCGGCGATGGGGGCCAGGCGACGCGGAGCAGAGGACGGCCGGTGTTTCTACCACCGCCGTTTTGCAGAGAGAGCGCACAGGTGCGTCCCGCCATGCAACTTCAAGCGCCAGGGAAACGCCAAGACCGAGGGCCGGTAGCAGCTGCGACCCTCGGCGACGAGAACAAGCTGCTTTACCTGACGGATGCACACTCGGGGAAACAGTCCCTCGTGGACACAGGCTCCCAGCTGAGTTTCGTCACACCCACCTAAGTGGAACGGCTGATGCCGTCTAAAGCTCCCTGGGTGTCAGTGTCAGCAGCGAATGGCTCCACGATTAAAACGTTCGGTGAGAGGACCATGCTTCTGTCCTTACAGGGCCGTTCATTTGAGTGGACATTTATTGTAGCAGCAGTCAGTTTCAACATGTTAGGGGCTGATTTTTTGTGCTCACATGGTTTATTGGTTGACCTTGCTAATAGATGTCTGATTAATGCACTGTCCTTTCATTCTATTCCCTGCACAGCTCGGGTGGCCCCGCCGACTGCACATGCCAGCGTCTCAGCTGCGGGTGGTAAGTTTCACACATTGCTCGCTCAGTTCCCAGCACTCACAGTCCCCACGTTTTCGGCGACGGTGGCTAAACATGGGGTGGAGCATTTTATCACCACCACCGGGCCTCCCGTCTTCGCAAAAGCTCGGCGTTTGGACCCAGCTAAACTGGCCATCACGCGCGAGGAGTTCACTAATCTGGAAAAACTGGGCATTGTTAGACGCTCCAAAAGCTCCTGGGCTTCGCCGCTACACATGGTCCCAAAGGCTGACGGCTTGTGGCGACCTTGCGGCGATTTCCGCAGGTTGAACAACGTTTCAGCTCATGACCGCTACCCGATTCCGCACATTCAGGACTTTTCTGTTCATTTGGCGGGGGCACGCATTTTTTCTAAAATAGACTTGGTGCGCGGTTACCACCAGGTTCCAGTGCGCGCGCAGGATGTACCCAAAACAGCGGTCATAACTCCTTTCGGCCTTTTTGAGTTTTTGCGCATGCCTTTTGGCCTCAAGGGGGCCGCGTAGACTTTCCAACGCATGATGGATGCAGTTTTACGCGACCTCCCTTTTGTGTTCGTTTATTTGGACGATATTTTAGTAGCCAGCGCGTCCGAGGGCGAGCACGAAAAACACCTCACAGCAGTTTTTCGGAGGCTGGCAGAGCACGGGTTAATAGTTAACCCAGCGAAGTGCCAGTTTGGTGTGGCGCAGATTGATTTTTTGGGGCATCGCGTTTCGGCAGAAGGAGCGGTTCCTCTGCCAGATAAGGTGCGTGCCATAACAGATTTTCCGCAACCTCAGACGGTCAAGGCGCTTCAGGAGTTTCTAGGGATGGTTAATTTTTACAACCAGTTCCTCCCAAGCGCAGCACGGCTCATGCAGCCATTGTACACCGCGTTAAAAAAACAAAAGCCCGCAAATAAAGTTGAATGGTCTCCGGAGCGGGAGCGCGCTTTTGCCCAGGTCAAATCAGCCCTGGCAAACGCAGTTTTGTTAGCGCACCCAGTTCCAACGGCCCGCATGGCGCTCACCACTGACGCTTACGATGTAGCGGTGGAGGCGGTAGTTGAACAGTTTGTGGCAGGTACCTGGCAACCTCTCGCGTTTTTCAGCAGGACTTTGCGCGATAGTGAGCGTAAATACAGTGCGTTTGACAGGGAGCTTTTGGCCCTACACTTGGCCATCCGCCATTTTCAGTTCTGGTTGGAGGGGCGACGTTTCACCGCGTTTGTGGATCATAAACCGCTAACGTTTGCGATGGCCAAAATTTCAGAACCCTGGTCAGGCCGACAACAAAAGCAACTAGCCGCAATATCGGAGTTCACTACTGATATTCAGCATGTCGCGGGTAAACACAATGTTGTGGCAGACTGTCTCTCGCGCACGGTAGCAACACCAAGCCCCATGGGGGCAGACTCTGTAGCCGTGGCCGCGGGCCCGGGCAGCGACGCGGGAGCGCGCGCAGCCCCGGTCTGTGTAGGGTTAGATTATGCAGCCATGGCTGCGGAGCAGGTTAACGATGCGGACGTGCGCACGCTCCAGTCTGGACCAACAGGGTTAAGGCTGGAGCACAGGGAGCAACAAAGTGGTATGCCCCCACTAATCTGCGATGTCTTCACGGGACGGCCCCGCCCCGTGGTGCCAGCCGCGTGGCGTTGCCGCGTTTTTGACTTGGTCCATTCTCTCGCGCACCCGGGGGTGCGCGCATCGATTAAGTTGGTGGGGGAGAAATTTGTTTGGCCTGGGTTGCGCAAACAGGTCAAGGAACGGGCGGCAGCCTGCGTAGCGTGTCAGCGAGCCAAAATACACAGACACACTAAGGCTCCGTTGGAACCTTTTCACATCCCCGCTAAGCGTTTTGATCACGTGCATGTTGACTTGGTGGGCCCGCTCCCACCATCACACGGGCACACACATCTTTTGACGATGGTGGATCGCACCACGCGTTGGCCAGAGGCGATTCCTCTGACATCAACCACAGCAGAAGAAGTTGCGCGAGCATTTTTAGCAGCGTGGGTTGCGCGTTTCGGTGTACCGTCGGACATAACGTCCGACAGGGGTCCCCAATTTATTTCCGAACTATGGTCATCGATGGCCCGCAGCTTGGGGGTGAAGATTCATCGCACCACCGCGTATAACCCCCAGGCTAATGGTTTATGCGAACGCTTTCACAGGTCATTGAAAGCAACCCTCAGAGCGTCGCTGACGGATACAAATTGGGTGGACAAACTTCCATGGGTTTTATTGGGGTTGCGTTCTGCACCTAAGGAAGATTTGCATGCTTCCCCGGCTGAATTAGTTTTTGCACAACCTCTCCGTTTGCCGGGGGAATTTCTCCCCGATAACCCCGCACCAAATGGCCCCCCTGCTCAGCCGTGGCAGAGCGACTCGGGAGCAAACACGCTCCCTGGCCCGGTCCATCACAGTTTCCCACACGTTTTTGTTCCAAAGGCTTTAAAAAATGCAGTTTGTTTTTGTTAGACATGATGCTCAGCGTCCAAGTTTGCGGCCGTTTTATGACTGACCGTTCAGAGTGCTGGAGACCGGGCAGAAGCATTTTCTGCTAGATTTAGGGGGCAGAAGGGAGTTCATTTGCATAAACAGGCTCAAATCCGCTTTTGTTTTAGCTGATGAGGAAGTGCAGCTCGCGAGGCCCCCCCGCCGTGGCAGGCCGCCGAAAGGACATTCTCCAGAATCTTCACAGAAAGGTGCTAACAGCTTTAATCCAAGATGCAGAGAGATGTTGCAGGGGTAGCAAAGCCAGGTTGCAGCAGATTCGGCAGAAGGTTAAAACCCAGGCAGTTGGTGGATTGATTAGCGATATATGGAGTGTTTTGTGTTTTTCTTTTTTTTTTATGCCATGCAGGTTTTGCCCTTACTAGACGTTTGGGGGGGGTAGTGTGGGCGACACACATTGTGGGCTCACATTTCCACAGAGATATGACTGCATGCGTATTGGGGGTTTCACGTCTGGAAGGACAAAGGACTCGAATCTGCAGAAGATAACGAGGAGGTATGAGATTGGTCTTTTTGTCCCACAGAAGATGCCCCGGAGGGATTTCCGGTTCATCAAGGAATGAGAGACAATGGCGAAGGTTCAAAGGGATGCTTTGTGACTGTATGTTTACTGAAAACACCATGTGACTTGAGTTCTGATGCTGGAAACATATAAAAGGGTGATGTGATATGATTCTTTCTCTTCTTCCTGCTTTGAGAATGCTAGACGATGTGTTCTGTCAATAAAGCTGAACTTAAGAACTAAACTCAGCCTCATCATTCGAGCACATCCTCTACAGTGTCTGCTTTACACACATTGCAACTGTAACCCTTCACCATGTTTCCTGTTGTTATTTACATGACCACTAAAGGTCGCTTAATGTCAAAATGTACATACAGATTGTGTTACCTATGAAACTTCTATACAACTGTGAAAATGATCATATAGGACATTTTCTATTAAATATGACCTGCTTATTGGGGTCAGTGTCTGACACCACCATAATGATATATCCTCTATGTGGCATCATAAAACTTTAAACTGATAAGGATTCACATGAATTTAATTGTAAAAAAAAAAAAAAGATATTTTAAAAGCCACCACATTTCTGAGTATGGATAAATTTTACAACACAATGGTTAAGCATGGATGAAGCAGTAACATCCATTTCCGACGTTATCAGCCTCTGACTCACCTCTCCTTCTATACCTTCCTGTCACCATGGCAGCAGCAATAGGAAGCAGTTTGATAACTGTTGGTTTATCTGAAAAAGCCCAGCTGACATTTGGACTAGGATGGCTGATACAACGTTGCAGCCGACATTCATTTTACCTTTTTCATGCTGCGTGTTCATCTCTTTCTGTATGTATTTTCTCTGACGAATAATCAAACTGGGCACAGATATTTTGTGATAACGTGAGTGAATAAATCCTCCGCTCTGCCTCTTTGTGAAGATGAACATGCTGTTAATTTTAATCCTTCCACCCTGTTTTCAAAGAGCTAATACACTGAGTAAAATGAAGTTAAAAACAGAATTCAGTGATGTAGAAATAGTTAAAATCCATAATTTATTTGGCAAAATGCCATGAAACTAGACCCAAACATGTTATTTAGCTTTTATTTCTGATTTTTTAAACAGAGGCAATACAGAAGGAAGAGAATTTGTGTTTTATCTGTTTATCTATGTGATTTCTTAAAACACGGGGGACTTAAGCCATAATCTAAAAGAACACACATAGATAAGGTTTGATGCCTCAGGAGGACTGTGCTAATTTATGTTCAATTAAATTAGTCATGTTCAATGTGATAATTACTCTTGTTAAGCAAACCAATCATCCAACATTCAAAGCTGATACAGTGTGCCATGACTATAGCTTGTGGGCACTTTATTTTCTTAGTCATAACATTGGGGATGGGTTGTCTCAAATTAGAGAGCTTTAAAGGCTTGTAGCATGGAAATTTTCCAGCAAAAGGTTACATTTTTGTGGTTGTACTGTATGTTGCAATGGAATAAATTAACAAGTATTACTCAACATTTTTTAAGCCCTGCTACAATAATAAAAACTTTATTTGCCTAGCACTTTTCAAACACACATTAGGCAATTTGGACAGCTAAAGTAGTTGATGCAGTCAAACAAGAAGAATGAAATTGAAAATTCACTGCATGACTATAGTGGAAGTGGTATCTTGATATCAGAGATGATGTGAACCTGAGATGGAATAAACCTATGTACAGTGTGCAAATGAGCATTGTGCATGAGCAGTATATAATTATAAATTACAAATTAGCACCCAGTGCTAATTTCTCTGTAGCGGTAGTGCCAGTAGACTGTACAAGATAAATAGCAACAGAGATGATAATAAGCAGCAGAGATGATATGGACATCAGACGGGTGAGACTATATACACTGTACAGGTGAGCAATGTACAAATTTAGCAGCCGGTGTGTGAGTTCCTATATGCAAAGCTGTGTTGCGGAGTTTTGGGAGTTGTTATCTGTTCAAGAGTCTGACGGCAGTGGGAAAGAAGGAGTTTTTCAGTCTGGTTGACCTGCATTTCACACTTCTGTACCTCCGGCCTGAGGGTAGACGTGTGAACAATCTGTGCTGGAGGTGGATGGGTCCCGGAGGATGTCGTCAGCTCTCCTTTCGACTCTGCAGTGGTAGATGCTCCGCAGAGAGGGGAGTGGAGTCCTGACGATCTTCTCCGCTGTCTTCACCACTCTCTGCAGGCGTTTGCAGTCTAGGGCAGTGGTGCCGCCGTACCACACAATGATGCAGTTGTCAGGATGTTCTTGATGAATCAGCTGTAGAAATTGTTGAGGATCCTGGAGGACATGCCAAACTTCTTCAGCCTCCTCAGGAAGTACAGCCGTTGTTGAGCTCTCTTAACCAGTTCTGTGGTGTTGTGTGTCCACTTAAGGTCCTCGCTGATGTGGATGCCCAGGTATTTAAAGCTGCTCACCCTCTCCACCTCAAGCTTCCGGATGAACAGCAGCTGATAGGGTCTCCTCCTCCCTTTCCTCATGTCCACTATCATCTCCTTTGTCTTGTCCGTGTTGAGGGTGAGGTTGTTGTCCTCACACCATGACACCAGGTTGGCCACCTCCCTCCTGTAGGATGCTTCGTCATCCCCGGTGATGTGTCCTATCACTGCTGTGTCCATCCGCGAATATTAGGATGATATTGTCCTTGTGGGAGGCAGCACAGTCATGAGTAAAGAGGCTGTAGAGGATGGGGCTGAGAACACAACCCTGTGGGACACCTGTGTTCTTGATGATGCTGGCTGAGGTCCTGTTTCCCATCCTGACAGACTGGGACCTGCCAGTTAGAAAGTCCAGTAGCCAATCACAGAGGGTGGGGTGCAGGCCAAGTAAAGACAGTTTATCGGTGAGTTTGTGGGGGATGACCGTGTTGAAGATGGAGCTGTAGTCGGCAAAAAGCATCCTGATGTAGGAGTCTTTATCTTCCAGGTGGGAGAGAGAATAATGGAGTGCTGCAGCAATGGCATCTGAGAGGGGCCTGTTGGGCCGGTAGGCGTACTGCAAGGGGTCCAGGGTGCCCAGTATGCTGTCCTGAATGAGGGGCAGCACCACTCTTTCGAAGCACTTCATGATGATTGGAGTGAGTGCTACCTGCCTGTAATCATTCAGACAGGTCAGCGGACTCCTTTTGGGGAGGGGGATGATGGTTGTCGTTTTGAAGCAGGAGGGGACTATGTTCTGGTTGAGGGAGAGGTTGAAGATTGATATGAGGACATCAGTCAGCTCGGCAGCCCATGCTATGAGGGCCCACCCAGGTATGTTGTCTGGTCCTGCTGCCTTGCAGAGGTTGATATTCCTCAGTGCTTTTTTTACCTGGCCTGGTGAGACTTTTAGTGGTGGTGGTGGGGGGGGGGTCTCTTCTCTGTCTTGTAGCTAGTGGTCTCAAAGCGGGTGTAAAAGATGTTGAGATCATTCGGCAGGCTGTCTGTGGAGCTAGTGGTGCTGCTGTTGGTCCTCTTGTAGTCTGTGATGTGTTGCTGGCCTTGCCACATGTGCCCCGGGTCAGGAGTGGAGTAGAGGCTGTCCAGCTTTTCTCTGTATTGCCTCTTGGCTGTTGTTACAGCTTTTCTCAGTCCATACTTTGCAGCTTCATACTCAACCTCACTGCCTGATTTAAATGCAAGAGAGCGAGCACGCAGCATCTGACATACCTGACTGTTGATCCAGGGCTTCTGGTTGGGGAACTTCCTGACCTGTGTGGTGGGTACGATAGTATCAGCGCACATGCTGATGTACCCAGTCACATATTCAACATATTCCTGTATGTTTACAGAAGAGTCCTCTCGGGTGCTGCAGCTTTAAACGCATCCCAGTCTGTGCAGGCAAAACAGTCTTGCAGGGTGCTCTCAGTCTCTGGAGTCCAACACTTAATTTGCTTAATAACAGGGTTTGTTTGTTTCAGTTTTTGTCTGTAGGCTGGGTACATAAACAGTGAGATATGAGCTGACTGTCCAAAGTGGTGGCGGAGTGCCGCTCTGTAAGCGACACATATATTGGTGTAAACATGATCCAATGTGCTCTTATCGCGGGTGGGAATGTCCACATGCTGGTAATATTTGGGGAGTACAGTCCGTAAATTGCACTGGTTAAAGTCGCCAGCAACAATAAATACAGCATCGGGATGCTTCGTCTCTACTGTGCTGATGACTTCATGGAGTTTGTTTAGCGCTACTGTGCAGTTGCTTTGCGGACGGATGTAAACAGCAGCTAAAAACACAGCGGTAAATTATCTTGGTAGATAATAGGGACAGCATTTCAACAGTAAAAACTCCACGTCAGGTGAACAGTTGATAAATACAAGCTGCTGTGCGCAGGGGTGGACCAGCACCTGTCTTCATGGATCCTGGACTACCTCGCTAACCGGCCACAGTTTGTGAGAACCTGAGATTGTGTGTCCGACACGATCATCGGTAGCACGGGGGCCCCCCAGGGAATGGTTTTGGTTATCTTCCTGTTCACCCTTTATACTGCGGACTTCTCACACAACACAACACACTGCCATCTACAGAAGTTCTCTGACGACTCTGCGATCGTCGGCCTCATCTCCAACGGAGATGAAGCTGAGTACAGAGGACTTATCCAGGACTTCGTGGACTGGTGCCATCGGAACTGCCTCCAGATCAACACGAGGAAAACTAAGGAGCTGGTGGTGGACTGCCGCAGGCAAGGACAACCCCTCACAGCACCAGCAAACATACAGGGAACAGACATTGAGATGGTGACAACCTACAAGTACCTTGGTGTTCATCTGAACAATAAACTAGACTGGTCACACAATACTGACGCACTCTACAAGAAGGGACAGCGCAGGCTGTTCCTACTGAGGAGGTTCAGGTCTTTTGGTGTACAAGGGGTGCTGCTGAAGACATTCTACGACACGGTGGTGGCATCAGCCATCACTTTTGGAGTGGTCTGCTGGGGCAACGGCATTACAGCAGCCGATAGGAAGAGACTGAACAAACTGATCAAGAAAGCTAGATCTGTCTTGGGGCAACGCCTTGACCCAGTGGAGGAGATAGGAGAGAGAAGGATGGTGGCTAAACTGTCATCTCTGCTGGAGTCCGAGTCCCACCCTATGCAGGACATATTGAACGCACTGAGGAGCTCATTTAGCAGTAGACTACATCATCCTAGGTGCGCACCCGAGAGGTTTTGCAGGTCCTTCCTACCTACGGCTGTCGGACTGTATAACCTAAGCAGGGCTGCTCGCAGAGATAGCAAAAAAACGTAACAACCTAATAGTATTGAATGCAAAAGACGCAACAGACTTACACAAATGGTCCCCTCCAGTATACAACTAGGACAATATCAGTCGCTACGGAGGGTGACAATATACACTACCGTTCAAAAATTTGGGGTCACTTAGAAATTTCCTTATTTTTGAAAGAAAAGCACTTTTTTTCAATGAAGATAACTTTAAACTAATCAGAAATACACTCTATACATTGCTAATGTGGTAAATGACTATTCTCGCTGCAAATGTCTGGTTTTTGGTGCAATATCTACATAGGTGCATAGAGGCCCATTTCCAGCAACTATCACTCCAGTGTTCTAATGGTACAATGTGTTTGCTCATTGCATCAGAAGGCTAATGGATGATTAGAAAACCCTTGTGCAATCATGTTAGGTCTGCAATGCTGTAATTGCTGCAAATGGAAGATTCTTTGACAAAAGCAAAGTTTGAAGGAAAAAATTATTATTTCAAATACAAATCATTATTTCTAACCTTGTCAATGTCTTGACTATATTTTCTATTCATTTTACAACTCATGGTGGTAAATAAGTGTGACTTTTCATGGAAAACACAAAATAATTGTCTGGGTGACCCCAAACTTTTGAACGGTAGTGTATATGGGTACATATTCATACTATGTAAGATAACTAAGTAGACGGTTATGCTGTTTATTCCATCTTGCTACAATGCTCCGCACTTTGTATATATATTTATATATTTATGTGTACGTATGTATATCCACTGCTCTTATTTATATTTTTCGTATCTTCTTAATTATTGCTCTGAGTGTTGCTATCCTCCTGGAATTTCCCCATTGTGGGACTAATAAAGGCTTATCTTATCTTATCTTAAACAGTCTGTACATCTCCACACCACGACTTGTTTACAAAAACACACACTCCCCTCCCTTCGTCTTATCAGAGGCTCCTGTTCTGTCCGCCCTATGTGCTGAGTGAGTCTGTAGTTGAATGGTGGCCTCCAGGATTCTGTCTGATAGCCAGGTCTCACAGAAAATTAGGGCGCAGCACTCTCTTTTATCTCCCACTGGTCTTCAAGCTTCGCTCTTAGTTCATCTAGCTTGTTTTCCAAAGACCGAACATCTGCCAGTAAGAGACTGGGAATTGGTGGTCAACTGGCGCGGGACTTTAGCCTAGCATGTAGCCCACCTCTCTTGCCTCTTCTCCACCGCCGTCTTCAACGTGCTCTCTTGGGGTCAGCAAGCTCATGCGGGCTCGGTGCTTCGGGGCCTTCCTGGGGGTGGTGTTGATCGCTGCGTGGACATACAATGCATTGCAGGTTGGGTAGAATGAAGCCAGTAAACTCCGTGTGACTGCTCGTCTCGGCGATGTTCAGTAGTGTCTGTCAGTCGTATGTTAGCAGTGCATGACTTTTATGCACTGTAAAAAGAACAGCAACCATGGAAAAAAGGAGAAAAGTCGGCATTCGAGAGTGGAAGGAGCAAAGATGTTCACCACCGGTGGGCGTCATCTTGCTAACATGTGACAATATAACATGTGACAAGTTATAACAATGTGTCCTCTTAGCCTCCAGTGTTTAATATCATGGAGTGTCCTCCAGCAGGAGCAATACTTCCTGTCCCCACTGGTATCCCAGTTGAGGCTGTAAGATTTCCAGAGTGACACTCTGCTCCTGCTCCAGGGTGAAGGTTAAACTTCAGCCAGAAATGGATCCAGAAGGCCTCACATCCAGTTTGCTGGTATCATTTCTTTTTTAGCTTGCCAGTCTCCATCACTATTATACATGATAATCAGGATGAGTCATTGGGGATAGAGCTTTGTGCTGTCTGTTCTTTCCCTCAATCTGACTAGAGAGACAAATAATCTCCCTTAACTGCCTGCAAAGAGAAAGCAAACTAGCAGTCCGTGTCTAACACAATCCCACTAAATCACAGCCAAGCATCTTGAATTCCCCTTTGACAGTGTGCATTGTGGATGTAGTCAGAGAACATTATTAATCTACTTCAAATTAGCATCACAGCAGCATGCACAATTCTTTGAAAAAAAAATACAAGTAAACAACCCAATCTGCATTTACATCTATCCAGCTGTTTCTGAGAACTATTTAATTTGGAAAGTTATTAATACACAAGAGTGTGCTCCAAGAGGAGAAAACACCCTATGGTTGTTTTTACCAGCAAGTATTGCAACCTATATGTTTTGATGTTAAATGCCCTCTAGTGGTTGTGTAAATATTAATGTGACATGTTGGATAGTGGAAAGCTGACCCTTATCTAGGGTTGGGCGATATGGCTTTTAACATGTATCGTGATACATTTAGAGTTTTATTGTGATACACAATATATATCTTGCGATATCTTGAGATCTCCTCCGAACCACTGTATAAAATTAAATGTAAAACCTTTGTATAAAATGACACAGGCATGATAACAGAAACAGGCCTATGTATTGCATTTTTTTTTTAAATTACATACACAAAGGGGGGGGGGGGTAAAATCAAGTTAAATTTAGCAAACTTTATTGAACCAATCAGGCAACCCCACTCATAAATTTGCAACAAATCAGAATAATGGTAGGCCTTCCTATTATGGCCTGCAATAAAACCAATAAAAACAAACAAAAAAGGACTCAACATAATAAAAAGTGCATTAAACAAGAATTCTAGAGAAAGATATTAATGCAGATTTTAATGCATTCTTCATATGGATGACATCTCAAGTGGTGAAACAAATTAATAGTATTGCTACCTTTAAAGACAACGGCTTTGCAACATAATTTGTACAAAGCTGTATTTTGTTAAGTTTCTACTTTAAGAAGTCCAAACCACTGCCACATAATGGAGCTGGTGCTTTTTTCTTCTTGAAATTATTTCATTCAAGTCTGCTTCCACTGCTGCCAGTGTGTGCGTGTCATTCAATTTTTTCCCCTTTCCCCAAGCTCTGCCAATGTTGCCAGATTGTGCATGAAAACAAGAGTCTCTGCTGCATGAAAACAGGCTCAAAAGAAGCAGTATGCAAAGGAAAAAATTGCAGGAAAAAAATGATCTGGAAACAACCCTGATATGAAACATGGTGTGGGGAGGTGGGGGGAGCGACCGATTGCAGCTGTGTGAGAGGAGAGAAGAGAGAAGCTGAGCTTCAACCGGACAAATAACTGCTGACAGCTTACACTGCCATGACAATTTATGCTCAATATCCATGATAAAGGCATTTTATGTATCACGCATAGTAGAATGTATCAATATAACGACTATATTCAGTATATCGCCCACCCCTACCCTCATTTTTTTCTAAACCTAACCATTTTCCAAACCTTCATCACCTAAAGTGTTTATTTAGGGCATAAAGAAAGTGTATCACAAAACCAGAAGTGAGTTACAAACAAAACCAGGGTAAAAACTTACTGTAAGGCTTATTTACAGTGCATCTGGAAAGTATTCACAGCACTTCACTTTTTCCACATTTTGTTATGCTACAGCCTTATTCCAAAATGGATTAAATTCATTTTTTCCACAAAATTCTACACACAATACCCCATAATGACAATGTGAAAAAAGTTATTTTTGAGATTTTTGCAAATTTATTAAAAATTTAAAAAAAACTAAGAAATCACACGTACATAAGTATTAACAGCCTTTGCTCAATACTTTATTGATGCACCTTTGGCAGTGATTACAGCCTCAAATCTTTTTGAATATGAGGCCACAAGCTTGGCACACCTATCTTTTGGCAGTTTCGCCCATTCCTCTTTGCAGCACCTCTCAAGCTCCATCAAGTTGGATGGGAAGCATCGGTGCACAGCCATTTTCAGATCTGTCCAGAGATGTTGAATTGAATTCAAGTTTGGGCTCTGTCCGGGCCACTCAAGGATATTCACAGACTTGTCCTGAAGCCACTCCTCTGACGTCTTGGCTGTGTGCTTAGGGTCATTGTCCTGCTGAAAGATGAATCATTACCCCTGTCTGAGGTCAAGAGCGGTCTGGAGCAGGTTTTCATCTAGGATGTCTCTGTACATTGCTGCATTCATCTTTCCCTCTATCCTGACTAGTCTCCCAGTTCCTGCCGATGAAAAACATCCCCACAGCATGATGCTGCCACCACCATTGGCATGGTTATGAACGGTGCCTGGTTTCCTCCAAACATGACGCCTGGCATTCACGCCAAAGAGTTTAATCTTTGTCTCATCAAACCAGAGAATTTTGTTTCTCATGGTCTGAGAGTCCTTCAGGTGCATTTTGGCAAACTCCAGGCGGGCTGCCATGTACATTTTAATAAGGAGTGGCTTCCTTCTGGCCACTCTACCATACAGGCCTGATTGGTGGATTGCTACAGAGATGGTTGTCCTTCTGGAAGGTTCTCCTCTCTCCACAGAGGAACACTGGAGCTCTGACAGAGTGCTCATCGGGTTCTTGGTCACCTCTGTGACTAAGGCCCTTCTCCCCCAATCGCTCAGTTTAGATGGCCGGCCAGCTCTAGGAAGAGTTCTGGTGGTTCTGAACTTCTTCCATTTACGGATGATGGAGGCCACTGTGCTCATTGGGACTTTCAAAGCAGCAGAAATTTTTCTGTACCCTTCCCCAGATTTGTGCCTCGAGACAATCCTGTCTCAGAGGTCTGCAGACAATTCCATTGACTTCATGCTTGGTTTGTGCTCTGACATGCACTGTCAACTGTGGGACCTTATATAGACAGGTGTGTGCCTTTCCAAATCATATCCAGTCAACTGAATTTACCACAGGTGGACTCCAGTTAAGCTCTAGAAACATCTCAAGGATGATCAGTGGAAACAAGGATGCCCCTGAGCTCAGTTTGGAGCTTCATGGCAAAGGCTGTGAATACTTACATACATGTGATTTCTTAGTTTTTTTTTATTTTTAATAAATTTGCAAAAATCCCCCCCCCCCCCAAAAAAACCAACTTTTTTTCATGTTGTCATTATGGGGTATTGTGTGTAGAATTTTGATTAAACAAATGAATTTTAATCCATTTTGGAATACAGCTATAACATAACAAAATGTGGAAAAAGTGAAGTGCTGTGAATACTTTCCGGATGCACTGTATATAGTTTTGAGCAAATTGGAGCCGACATTTCGTGCTTTTTCACAGTCCTGAAAGTAGATAAAAAGAATCCAGTTAAATAAATGAGACAAAAATGTTTGACTTTTTCATTTATTTATTGAGGAAAATGATCCAATATTACATATCTATAAGTACCAAAGTTTGTGAATCTCTAGGATTCGAGTCAGGTGTTTTCAGTCAATGGGGTGACAATTTGGTGTGCATGGGCACCCTGTTTTATTTAAAGATCCATCAAAGTGTCAACAGATGTTTGTGAAAGGGTAAATGGTGTTCACTTATATAGCCCTTTTTACTCATCTCTTGATAACCAAAGTGCTTTACAGATCCTGTTATCCACCCACTCACACACTGATGGTGGCGGAGCTGCCAAACACAGGCACTGGCCTGACCCACCAAAAGCAACTGGGGGTTCAGTGTCTTGCTAAAGGACAGTTCAACATGCAGACTGCAGACAGAGCGGGAATTGAATCCCTGACCCTCTGATCAGTAGACGGCCACACTACACCTGTGCCACACCGAGGGCATCATGGCACAAACAAAGGAAATTTCTGAGGACCTCAGTAAAAGGGTTGTTGATGTTCATCAGGCTGCAAAAGGTCACAAAACCACCTCTAAAGAGCTCTCACTCCACCAATCCACAGTAAGACTGATTTTGTACAAAGCGAGGAAATTTAAGACTATTGTTACCATCTGAAGGAGTGGATGACCAACTAAGACCACTCCAAGGGCAAGGCGTGTAAGTCTGCAAAGTCACAAAGGACCTCAGGGAAACTTCTAAGCAACTGAAGACCTTTCTTGCACTGGCTAATATTAATGTTCATGAGTCCACCATCAGGAGAACACTGAACAACAACAGTGTGCATGGCATGGCAAGGTTGCAAGGAGAAAGCCACTGCTCTTCAAAAAAGGCTATTGCTGCTCATCTGCAGTGTGCTAAAGCTCATGTGAACAAGCCTGAAGGGTATTGGAAAAATGTCTTTTAGACGGATGAGACCAAAATAAAACTTTTGTTTGAATGAGAAGTGTTATGTTTGGAGAAAGTTAAGTTAGTTAATTCCCTTCCACAGCATGTGGGACACCATGTGGTGTATGGGGGGGGGGGGGGGGGGCTATCTCTGTTTCTCTGACCTTTAGGCCACACAGCTACTGTAAGTAGTGAAAGCTACAGAGGAAGGTCAGTTCTCGGGTAGCTCTGTGTATTAACTGTTTGGAGACAGGAATAAACTAAATTCCAGCATAAGATTCTTATCCCATCTGTGAAACATGGTGGTGGTGATATATATCATGGTTTGGACCTGTTTTTTTGCATCTGGGCCAGGACAGTTTGCCATCATTGATGGAACAATAAATTCTGAATTATACTAGCAAATACTAAAGAAAAATGTCAGGACATCTGTCCCTGAACTAAACCTTAAGAGAAAGTGGGTCATGCAGCAAGACAACAATCCTATGCACACAAGTCGTCTTACAAAGAATGGTTAAAGAAGAATAAAGTTTATGTTTTGGAATGGCCAAGTCAAAGTTCTGACCTTAATCCAGTTGAGATGTTGTGGCAGGACCTGAAGCGAGGAGTTCATGTGAGGTAACAAACCAACATCCAGAATTAAAGCCCTTTGTATGGAGGAATGGGTTAAAATTCCTCCAAGCTGATGTGCAGGACTGATCAACAGTTACTGGAAATGTTTAGTTGCAATTATTGCTGCAAAAGGGGGTCACACCAGACACTGAAATCAAAGGTTCACAAAGTTTTGCCACTCACAGATATGTAACATTGGATCATTTTCCTCAATAAATAAATGGAAAAGTAATTGTTTTGCCTCATTTATTTAACTGGGGTCTCTATCTACTTTTAGAACTTATGTGAAACTCTTGATGATATTTTAGGTCATATTTATACCAAAATTCTAAAGGGTTCACAAACTTTCAAGCACCACTGCACAAGCTTGTGCTCCATCCATAAAGCTCTGTAACCATTTTTCTTTCCCCCATTCTATTATGTTGAACACCAAGGTAGAAGGTGAGAAGTGCCTTTTTTATATGGCCTTTGGTATGATCCAGTCATGAACTCAAGACCTTCCAGCTGTAGGTTGGATGTTCTACCACTGGGCCACCACTCCATGGCCTCAGCCGGGTCATACCAAAGACCATATCAAAATGTTACTTCCTGCCTTCCCGCTTGGTGCTCCGCATTATAAAATGGGGAGAGGAACATTGGTTCCCCCACCAGGGGGGGAGGACAAGCCAGTGTACTCCTTTCACCAGTCCCAAGCCCAGGTAAATGGGGCGGGTTGCATGAGGAAGGGCCATTAGGAAGGGTCCGGGTCATGGGGGAAGCAGTGTATATATACATAGCACCATGAACCCTCCAGCAGGTGTTGACCCCACTGGAGGGTGGACCCATGTCGTTCCCTTGGTACACTGGGTCCTTGATGTAACTTTTTTCATAGAGATCCATTGGACTGCTTTTGGTTTGGCCCTTCACCTAGGACCCATTTGTCTTGGGAGACCCTACCAGGGGCAAATTTCCCCCGACAACATAGCTCCTGGGATCATTGTGACATGCAAAACCCTCCACTACAGTATGATTAGGTGGCGATCATAGAAGGGGATCAGGAAGGGCATCCGATGTAAAATCCTTGCCAAATCAAATATTTGGATCACCACAATATCAGATTTTTGATCTGCTGTGGGAGCAGCCAAAAAAAAGAAGTTGGAATATTTGTCATATACGCAACAAAAAATAAAAATGTAACCTTTTTGTGTCATGTTCAGGTGAGCGCGTGCCCTCCTCCCTTCCTGCGAGAGATCCCCCGACTCCGCAGGTAATCATCTCACCTGCGTGAGTGGACGCACCTGCCATTTCCGCCTTGCCAGCGCTTATAAGGACTGATCAGTGAACGCTTCAGCGCTGGCTCGTTGGGTATACTGTCTGTCAACTAGCAAGTGCCTTTGTATTAAACTTTGAGGAAAACTGTATTTAATTCCTCTCCTTTTTTCTCTTCCCAGGTTGCTGCCATCTGTGCGGTGTGTCTCCGGGGATCGTTGTGCACTCACCTGCTCCATCATCGTCACCTCCACTTCAGCTGCCTGTCTCCACCTGGTCAGACACTGTCTCCAGCTCCTCTCCTTCCCTACTCCCTGCCAGCCTCATCCTGCTGGTTCATCTAGTCCTGCTAGGTTTCTCTGGTGGGTTCTCTGCTCAGCTCCCGTAAGTGGCAATTTGTTTTCCACTTTTCCTGATCTCCCTCCTCCTATTAATCAGCTCTCATCTCCTCTCCACAGGCTGAGTCCTCCTCTGGCGAGTGGCGTTTTTCCATTAACTGTGCTGCCTTTTTGGATTAATAAACTGTTCAAACGTAGCTTCTCTGAGTCATGTGTTTTTTTCTGGTGTGGCACCCTGTACGTGAGCTGACCATTCAACATGACAGAATGAGCCAGCCAGAATGTGAGCTCCGTGGGGGCTGCATCAGCAAAAACACTCTGCTTTACACTGCCTTGACATCACAGAAAGGCAGGTGACCGTGCTCACGCAGCAGCTGCAGACAATTATGCAGCAGCTGAGCATGGTCACCAATCATTTGGCTCATATGTCTCGTTCGGGTCCTCCCTCTCCATCTGCTGCCCCTGTTTTTTCCACTATCCGCTGAACAACCTCCATTCCCTCACCTGCCCCGTACACAGGAGAGGTGGGGAAATGTAAGGGATTACTTTGTCATGTTCAGCTTTATTTAGGCCAGGTGAGCGGAGAGTATCGGGACGATATGTCCAAAATTCATTTCACAACCTTCCTGCTGTGAGATCGAGCCCTTGGTTGGGCTCAGTCCATCCTCGACAGTCCGGAGGGTCCTAATTATACATTTGATAGATTTATTGGTGAATTCTCCCGCACATTTAACCAAACGGAGAGTGAGGGCAACACCATGAGCTGTCTTATGTCTCTCCACCAGCAGAGCCGGTCTGCCGTTGACTTCTCTGTGGACTTTCGGGTTGTCGCGGGGGACTCTGGATTCACAGAGCTCTGAATGACGTTGCACAGCACCTTCCTCCAGGGTTTAAATGCCAACCTCCGCAATGACCTGGCCGCTCATGCTGTTCCCTCCTCTCTGGACGGTCTAATCAATCAGGTTGCCAGTTTGAACAACTGACACCGCGAGTGTGCGAAGGAGCACAAATCCTCCTCTCACCCGCCCATTGCACATGTGCCTTTCCCGGCTATGGACACAGGTGGAGCTGACTCCCCCTCTGAAGCGATGGTACTCGGCCGGGCCCATCTGGCTCCGGAAGAGCACCGATGATGGAGGAGAGCCAGCTCATGCATGTACTGTGGCTCTTTAGAGCACAAACTAAACAACTGCCACCTGAGGCCACAAAGACATGGCCTTTCAGTAGCCATGGGGGTCTGACGGGCGGGATTCTTATTCATCCCCCCAGTAACTTCTCTATTTTGGCCCTCATCCAGCTGCCGGGGGTCGAGAGGACAGTTATGGCTTTAATCGATTCAGGGGCGGATCAAAATTTCATTTCTTTACAGCTTGTGCGGAAAATGGACATTCCCATCACTAAATTATCCACTTTATTGAACGTCACAACCTTATCTGGTGGTCAAATGGCTTCAATCACCGAATGCACCGCGCAGATCCCCGTCCTTCTTTCCGAGAACCACCGGGAGGTTTTATCATTCTTTATCCTCCACGATATGGTAAATCAATTTGTTTTTGTCTACTTGGATGACATTTTGATTTTTTTCCCACATGCCAGAGGAGCACAGTCCATGTCAGGGCTGTGTTACAGTGGCTCCTGAAAAAACAGCTCTTTATGAAGGCTGAGAAGTGCGAGTTTTCCACCTGCTCCACTTCCTTCCTGGGGTTTACTGTGGCTGAGGGGGAGCTGACAGCTGATCCGGCCAAGGTCAAGGCTGTGCTGGATTGGCCTATGCCCCATTCCCGCAAGGAGCTTCAACACTTCTTGGGGTTTGCGAATTTCTATCGCAGATTCATCAGGAATTACAGTGGGGTAGCACAGCCTTTTACGCAGCTGACCTTAGTTAAAGTGCCTTTCCTCTAGTATGAGGCAGCCGAACAGGCCTTTTCCAAATTAAAAAGCCTGTTCTCTAGTACCCCCATCTTGGCCCATGTCAACCCTCAGCTCCAGTTCACCCTGGAGGTGGACGCTTCTGATTCAGGGGTGGGCGCTGTCCTCTCGCAGCGCTTGACCTCCAACCAGAAGTTCCACCCATGCATGTATTTCTCTCGGTGGCTCACCCCAGCCGAGAGGAACTACGACGTAGGGGATCGAGAGCTCCTAGCCATTAAGTTGGCTCTGGAGGAGTGGAGGCACTGGTTGGAGGGAGCGGTCCATCCCATCGTAGTGTGGACCAAACATAAAAATTTAGAGTATCTGCGTTAAGTCGGCCCGCAGACTTAACGCCAGGCAGGCCCGCTGGGCCTTATTTTTTCTTAGGTTTAATTTTACCATCACCTACAGGCCTGGCTCTCGGAGCATCAAACTGGACGCTCTCTCCCGCCAATTTAACTCTTCAGCCCCCCCGTCCCTCTCCCAACCCATTGTGCCATCTTCATGCATTCTCAGAGCCCTTACCTGGGAGATTGAGCAGAGGGTCTGGCAGGCCCAGTCCACACAGCCCAGACCAGAGGGGGGACCAAGCGATCGGGTGTTTGTCCCGGCCGGCCTCCGCAGCAATGTCATCCAGTGGAACCACTCCAGCCACTTTGTCTGCCACCCGAGGTTTCCCGAATGATAGATCTCATCAGATGAGTGTTCTGGTGGCCCACCCTGCGGACGGACGTCCAGGATTACGTGAAGGCATGCCAGGTGTGCGCCCGCAATAAATCTGACTCCTCACTTCCTGTTGGCCCACTTCACCCATTGCCTGTTCCCAGTCGACCTTGGTCCCACATCGCCTTGGACTTTGTCACAGGATTTCCCCCTTCTTGTGGTAACACCATGATCCTCACCATAGTTGACCACTTCTCCAAGGTTGTCCATATGGTGCCCCTCCCCAAGCTACCCTCTGCCTCTGAAACCGCCGAATTGCTAACCACACATGTCATCCGTCTGCACGGGATTCCCTTGGACATTGTGTCTGATCGGGGTCCACAATTCACCACCCATGTCTGGAAATCCTTCTGTCGGTCATTGGCCACCACGGTTAACCTCACATCTGGATACCATCCACAAAGCAACGGGCAGGCTGAGTGTACCAACCAGCCCCTGGAGAACACCCTCAGATGTGTAGCATCCTGCAACCCCTCCACATGGAGCACCCATCTGATCTGGGTGGAGTACACCCACAACTCGGCAGCTTCTTCCGCCACAGGACTCACGCCCTTTGAGGCCTCCATGGGTGCCCATGCCCGCCACTGCAGTTGGTTCTGGAGGGCCACTCGAGCTGCCCTTCTCCGCACTACGGAGCAAAATCGCCAGTATGCAGGCTGGAAGCAGGTCCCAGCACCCAAGTACACAGCCGGGCAGCGCATGTGGCTGTTCGCAGACCAGGTGCCCTTGAAGAAGGAGTCTAGAAAGCAATCACCTCACTTCTTGGGCCTATTTACCATCTCCCAAATGGTTAACAACGTAACAGTCTACCTGGAGCACCCACGGGCACTTCGCATCCACCCGACGTTCCACGTCTCCAGAATCAAACCCCTCTCCGCCAGTCCTCTCTGCCCCCCCCCCCCCCCAAAGCCGCGTCCTTCTCCTTGGATCCTCGACGGCCAGACCACCTACAGCGTGCAGAGGATTCTGGACGGTCGCTGTCGGGGCCGAGGCCTTCAATACCTCATCCACTGGAAGGGTTATGACCCCCAAGAAAGGTCATGGATCCCCAGATCTTATTTCCACGACAAAGGGATGGTCCGGGCCTTTCACAAAGCCCATCCCACAAACCTAGTGGACAGCCAGGAGGCGCTCCTTGAGGGGCGGCACTGTCATGTTCAGGTGAGCGCTCGCCCTCCTCCCTTCCTGCGAGAGATTTCCCGACTCCGCAGGTAATCATCTCACCTGCATGAGTGGATGCACCTGCCATTTCTGCCTTGCCAGCGCTTATAAGGACCGATCAGTGAACGTTTCAGCGCTGGCTCGCTGGGTATACTGCCTGTCAACTAGCAAGTGCCTTTGTACTAAACTTTGAGGAAAACTGTATTTAATTCCTCTCCTTTTTTCTCTTCCCAGGTTACTGCCATCTGTGCGGTGTGTCTCTGGGGATCGTTGTCCACTCACCTGCTCCATCATCCTCACCTCTGCTTCAGCTGCCTGTCTCCACCTGGTCAGACACTGTCTCCAGCTCCTCTCCTTCCCTACTCCCTGCCAGCCTCTTCTTGCTGGTTCATCTATCCCTGCTGGGTTCTCTGCTCAGCTCCCATAAGTGGCAATTTGTTTCCCACTTTTCCCGGTCTCCCTCCTCCTATTAATCAGCTCTCATCTCCTCTCCACAGGCTGAGTCCTCCTCTGGTGAGTGGCATTTTTCCCCTAACTGTGCTGCCTTTTTGGATTAATAAACTGTTCAGACGTAGCTTCTCTGCATCATGTGTGTTTTCTCTGGTGTGGCACCCTGCTCGTGAGCTGACCATTCTTTCAGCATGACATTTTGTTTGCTCTCATTTTTGTTTTCACTCCAAGTATCAGTCCAAGCCACACCATTAAAATGATTCACGCTGTTTAAACAGTTTCAAACTGCACAGCTTGAGAGCAGATATGGATTATCTCGTCATTAAAAAATCTCAAAATTTGACGGAAATATGCCATTTGTGTAGAGATAAATTGCGTTTGATCTTTTACTTCAATGTTCAAAAATGTGAGCGAAAAAAATGTGTATATGTTTTTGCAGGCGGAGTGTTTCCCTAAATTCGACCTAATTGAGTCTTCAAGAACAAAGTCAAATGCCATGAAGTCAACATACAAGTCATACTGTAGCATTTGCTACTGTTTGATGAAGTTGGATCTCAGATCAAGCAGACTTTACAGTTGTTTTTAAACCTTTGATGTTCATTTTTAAACACTGATATTTACTTTCTCTTTTAAAGCTTTTGTTATATTCTTTTTAAAATGATGGTGCTTTGAAAAAGTCATAAACACCACAGTAACCCCCAAATTTCAAACAAAGCATTTGTTCAACACAGCTTCAAAGAGTTTCCCATACATTAGGATTAAGAATTGTTGACCCCACAAAGAACAGTTGACAATTCTCCTAATGTCATAATTTACTATCAACAGTATTCTGTTTTATTTTATGCAACAAATGTTTACCATGTTGACGTTCCGGGGCCTGTGGGCGAGGGCATTTAAATGTTGTTTAAATGTGACCCATGCTGGCAAAATGAGTTGCAATGAGGAAATTTTCAAAACTGAGGTAACGTTATTTTCATATTCGGTATTGAAAGACCTTCAAAATGATATTTAATTTGTAGGAATTGCACAACAACGGACCAGCATAAACCGATTTTGTTTATATTTTGGCTGGTTTGAAAACTCTCGTTTGATCGGTCCAGAGTTACATCTTCCTCAAAAATGTGGGGTTTTTTTAGAAAGTAAGTTCCAAGCTTTACAATGATACCAGGTACTGATGGGGGTTTTCCCGGGACCTGCCGCCAGCAAACAAAGAAAGAATCATGATTTATGACTTCACATGCCTGTAACTCGTAATTATCCGGTGCGCATTCCGACTCATTTTGCCAGCACGGGTCACAAATGTCTCAAGCTCCCACACAATGAATTGTGGTAAACATGCTTACAGTAGGCAGCCATGCCTTAGATCATTTGAAAGCTTAGAATTTCATCTATTTGGTTATTAAAACAGGTTTCAGACAAAATCATAACACTGGATTTGTAATGACTCGCTCTCTGCCATTATCTGCCACAGCTGCAGGCACACCTGCTCCCCATCACTCACGGGCTATATAACCTGCTCTGCCTGCAAGACCGGCATGGAGCCGTCTGTCTCCCTGGCTACATGAAGCTCTGCTCTCTTCGTACAGCCAAAGATTCAGCCCTCGTCATTCCTGCCGTGTCGGCTTCTACCTGGAAGGATTCTCCTCAAACTCCAAGTAAGCTCATCATTCTACTGACCTGTTCAGCATTGTCTCCTGTGCACAGGCGGAACTCCCCAGCGGTGGAATCCTTTCCTCCAGGCGGTGGTCTACGCCAACCTCTCACCTTCACACCGTCTCTCGTCAGCAGCGCCGGGTGGCAGACGCTGTCCTTCGGGATTGCCTCCAGGCTGACCTTCATTCTCCACCACAGCTGGAACAGTAAGCCTCAGTTACTCCACCAATACACTCCTGAGTTGAACTGTGCTAACACCGTGCCTCTGCTCTGCTTTAGGGTTGCTAGATTGCACAGCGTTCTGCTCACTCCAAGCTGCTACGAGTCTACAGATCCACGCGCTCACATCCACATTCACCACACACTCACGCATCCACACACAAACACTTACACAATAAAGATAATTGAACCTACTCTTGAGCTTGTGTCTGTTCCCTGGGTCTCCCAATTATGTCAGGATTTAAATAGGACTTTAAACAAGCTAGCGTAGCATAGAAGCATTGTCATGCATCGCCCAGGTGAGGCAGAATGGAGACCCAAACGCTGGCTGTGAGTTGCAGGTGGTTTAATAAAAACTCAAAAATATAACAGAGGCACAAACTTATGAGACAGGATACAGAGAAGGTCGAATAGCACGGAAGCTAAGGCATGTGGAAACACCGGCGTGACCAAAAGGATAAGGCGTATGGAAACACCGGGAATACACAGAGAGTGAAGCGTGGGACACACGCAGGATTATAATGAGAAGGACGTCGAGCCGAACTGCAGGGCGGCATCCCTAAAATAGGACAAAGAGGAATTAAACAAGTGATGACAGGTGTGGGTAACAAGAGGGAGGATACTTAGTCCTAAATAATAACAGCTGTGAACAACTGTGAACTGAACTTGAAAAGGAAGTAAACAGAGAACCTTATCAAAATAAAAGCACAGGAGGAACAAAGGTAACTGACAATGAAATAAGGAATGTTTACAAAACGAGATACAGACCAAAAAACACAAGAAGAGGAAAATAATCCACCAAGGCAAGGATCAGACACAATACAAAACCCAAGAAATGTGCAAGGTACTGGAAATAATAATAAATAGCAATACTTCACAAGTGCCATGCTGGCAAAATGAGACGGAATGTGCTCCGCGTCATTACGAGCTACAGGCAGTAGAAGTCATAAATCATGACTCTTTGTTTGCTAGCGGCAAGTCCCGGGAAAACCCCCATTAGTGCCTGGTATCATTGTAAAGCTTAAAATGTTTTGGTGGAAGACGTAACTCCTGACTGACCGAACGCGAATTTTAAACCTAGCCAAAATATAAACAAAATTGGCTTTTCCGGGTCAGTTTTTGCACACTTCCTACAAATTAAAATACCATTTTGAAGGTCTTTCAATACAGAATATGGAAAAAAAGGTTACCTCAGTTTTGATAATTTCCTCAAAGTGACTCATTTTGCCAGCATGGGTCTTATATATAAACACAGCAAGATAATAACATGGCCATAGACACATAATATAAATCAACCAGACTAAAATGACCAAACTAAGATTATGATAACAGGAACTCTCAAAACAAACAGAAACAAATGGCAGACTCAAATAACATAATACATCCAAAACCATAACCAGATTCAATACTAAACTGAAGTGGGGAAAGTACAGAAAATGAGACTAACAGAAAGCGTGAGCATGGTTCCCCAACCATGCTCAGCATTGTGACAAACAGCACTGACTCACCAAAGAAGCTTCCTTGCCATCCTTGATTGAATGATCAGCAAATATAGTCCATTTGTATTACAAAAGGTCCAATAGATCCATCTGGGTAAGATTTATTGTCTATCTTGATGACAGCTGCCCATAAAATTGGAGCATTTGTTTGAAAGTCAGTGGCAAACGCCAGCTGATTGTGGCTAAAAAACTACACTTCTGAGAGACTGAACCGGAAATGGAAGCCCAAGACTGGGCTAGCTGTCTAGATTTAACTGACTCCTCTCCTCAGTCGACCCAATAGTCTCTCCATTTGGGTTTCCACAGCCTTCAATAACCAAGGAGTGATAAAGCTAGCATGAAGAACCAGCCTCATGGCTAAAGGGAACACAATGAGCCAATTGCAGCTGAGTAAGCAGGTGATGGATGTGTGGTGTAGCTAATTAATTTCTAAATTCAGGGATAAAATTGAATAGGCTTTATTGTCATTGTACAGTTGTGCAGTACAGTGAAATTGTGGGTGCTCCACCAGGCTACCGCGCAATAAAGGGAAATAAAGGGAAATAAAGAGAGAAGGATTTGATAATAATCCCAAACTTGGAAATTACAGTGTGACAGCAGCATGACAGTAGACAACCAAACGACAGAAATACACACATGACAAAGGGATTACCCATGGAAAGGAAAATTAACACTACTATAAAATTGTTATTATTATAGCTGAATATACTGTATGGTGACCCGTATAAACACATGAATCATACCTGCTGCACAATGCAGGACTATCAGGAGCAGAGGGAAATGGGAAGTACCATTTAGACTGTAAGATGCAGTATGGCAGCATAGTTATGACCAGAATGCAACATCATAGAGAGTTATTGTACAGTGAAATGGTATGAGGCAGGAAAGATTTCCTGTACCTGGCTGTTCAACAGCGAAGCTGTAGCAGTCTATTGGAGAAAGTGCTCCGCTGTCTGTCCAGTGTGTGGTGGAGGTGGTGATCAGGATTGTCCATGATGGAATGCAGTTTATTTAGTGTTCTCCTCTCCACCACTGCCTCAAAGGTCTCCAGCCTGAGACCAATTACAGAGCCAGCCTCTTGATAATCTTGTCAAGTCTGTTGGTGTCGCTGGCCCTGATACTGCTACCCCAACAGACAGCAGCAAAGAAGATGGCACTGGCGATAATGGTCTGGTAGAACAGCTCCAGCATCCTGCTGCACATGTTGAAGGATCTCAGCTTCCTCAGGAAGTAAAGTCTGCTCATCCCCTTCTTGTGTGCAGCAATTTAATTTAATAATTTGGCCTCTGTTCCTCTTCATAATTTAAAAATTAAATGTGGTTTATTAAATATTAGGTCTCTTAACTCCCAAGTTTCTACTAGTTCATGATCTATTAATTGATCATCAGATCAATTTAATATCCCTCACAGAGACTTGGCTAGGGCAAGATGATTATGTTGGTTTGAATGAATCAACTCCCTCTGGTTATCTAAACTGTCATAACCCCAGAAGTTCTGGTCGTGGCGGTGGAGTAGCGGTAAGTTTCCATTCTAAATTACTAGTTAATACAAAGCAAAAATCATGCTTTAATTCCTTTGAGGGCCTGGTCCTTAGTGTGGGGCATGTTGGCTATCTTGGCTTCAACCCAATTTTCTTTGCCATAGTTTACCATCCTCCCTTGGCCTACTCAAGAGTTTTTATCTGAATTTGCTGAATTTTTAGCTGATTTACTGCTGAAATCAGATAGAATAATTATTGTAGGGGATTTTAATATACATGTTGATGTAGATAGTGACTGTCTTAATAAGGCATTCAATTCAATTTTAGACTCAATGGAGTTTTCCCAGAAAGTAAAAAATCCTACCCATTATCTCCACCACACATTGGACCTTGTTCTGACTTATGGTATAGAAATAGAAAATCTGGTAGTGTCTCCTCATAATCCTGTACTGTCAAGACCATTGTCTGTTAACCTTTGATTTCACTATTTCAGATTGACTCCTAAAGAAAAATATTACTACAGCAGATGTCTTTCAGATAATGTTGTTACCAAATTTTTGCAGATTGTCTCCTCTATACCATGGGTCAACACAGTGGAAATAAAAGATGGAGAGCCTGCTCCTTCCGTAATTGATAGCATGGTAGATAGTGTTACAGCCTCTCTGCATCAGACTCTAGATTTGGTGGCCCCTTTAAAAAAGGAAAAGTCTAACCAGAGATTTCTAACCCCTTGGTTTAACACAAAAACTTGTAGCTTAAAACAGAAGACTTGTCAATAACAAAGAAAATGGTGTTCTTCTAATTTAGATGAATTCTATTTAGCATGGAGAAATCATCTCTTAATTTATTAAAAAAAATCTCTTAGAAAAACTACAACAAGTTATTACTTGTCATGATGACCTTCCCCACCTCTCTGGTGGGGAAGGAGCCTGAGCTGGTGTACGAGATTGAGCGATACCGGCTAGATATAGTCGGCCTCACCTCAACACACAGCTCCGGTTCCGGAACCAGTCTCCTGGAGAGGGGCTGGAGCTTGGCCTTTTCTGGAGTTGCCCCGGGCGAGAGGCGACGAGCAGGGGTAGGTATTCTTGTATCGCCCCACCTTGCTGCCTCTATATTGGAGTTTTCCCCGGTGGACGAAAGGGTTGCTTCCCTGCGCCTTCGGGTTGGGAAACGGGTCCTGACCATCATTTGTGCCTATGCACCAAATGATGTTTCAGAGTACCCACCCTTTTTGGAGTCTGTGACTGGGGTGCTGGAGGGTGCTCCTCCTGGAGACTCCATTGTCCTACTGGGGGACTTCAATGCGCATGTGGGCAACGACAGTGAAACCTGGAGGGGGGTGATTGGGAGGAACGGCCTGCCCGATCTGAACCCGAGTGGTGTTCAGTTATTGGACTTCTGTGCTAACCACAGTCTGTCTATAACGAACACCATGTTCAAGCATAAGGGTGTCCATATGTGCACCTGGCACCAGGACACCCTAGGCCGCAGGTCGATGATCGATTTTGTTATCGTATCATCAGACCTGCGACCGTATGTCTTGGACACCCGAGTAAAGAGAGGTGCAGAGCTGTCAACTGATCACCACCTGGTGGTGAGTTGGATCCGATGGCAGGGGAGGAAGCCATTCAGACCTGGTAGACCCAAACGTATAGTGAGGGTGTGCTGGGAGCGTCTGGCTGAGGCCCCTGTCCGGGAGGTCTTCAACTCCCACCTCCGGAAGAACTTCAACCACATTCCGAGGGAGTCTGGAGACATGGAGTCTGAATGGGCCATGTTCTCCACCTCTGTTGTTGAAGCGGCAGCCCAGAGCTGCGGCCGCAAGGTGGTCGGTGCATCTCGTGGTGGCAACCCCCGAACCAAGTGGTGGACACCAGTGGTGAGGGGGGCCATTAAGCTGAAGAAGGAGTCCTATCAAGCTTGGTTGGCTTGTGGGACTCCCGAAGCAGCTGAGGTGTACCGGCAGGCCAAGCGGAGTGCAGCTCGGGTGGTTGCTGAAGCAAAAACCCGGGTATGGGAGGAGTTCGGTGAGGCCATGGAACAAGACTTTCGATCGGCTTCAAAGAGATTCTGGCAAACGGTTCGGCGGCTCAGGAGGGGAAAGCAGCTCCCCGTCCACACTGTGTATGGTGCGGATGGGACACTGTTGACTTCAACTGGGGATATCGTCGGGCGGTGGAAGGAATACTTCGAGGATCTCCTCAATCACACTGATACGCCTTCCACAGAGGAAGCAGGGTTTGGGGACGAGGGGGATGACTCGCCTATCACAGGGGCTGAGGTCGCCAAGGTGGTTAAAAATCTCCTTGGTGGCCGGGCCCCGGGGGTGGACGAGATTCGCCCCGAGTACCTCAAGGCCCTGGATGTTGTTGGGTTGTCATGGTTGACACGCCTCTGCAACATTGCGTGGAGGTCGGGGGCAGTGCCTTTGGCATGGCAAACCGGGGTGGTGGTTCCTCTCTTCAAAAAAGGGGACCGGAGGGTGTGCTCCAACTTTAGAGGGATCACACTCCTCAGCCTCCCTGGGAAGGTCTATGCCAAGGTACTGGAGAGGAGAGTCCGGCCGTTGGTCGAACCTCGGATTCAGGAGGAGCAATGTGGTTTTCGTCCTGGCCGTGGCACATCGGACCAGCTCTTTACCCTCTCGAGAATTCTTGAGGGTTCGTGGGAGTTTGCCCAACCAGTTTACATGTGTTTTGTGGACTTGGAGAAGGCATTTGACCGCGTCCCTCGTGGATTTTTGTGGGGGGTGCTTCGGGAGTATGGGGTATCGGGCTTGTTGTTACGAGCTATTCGGTCTCTGTACGACCGTTGTGAGAGTTTAGTTCGCATTGCCAACACTCGGTCGGAGTCATTCCCAGTGAGAGTTGGACTCCGCCAGGGCTGCCCTTTGTCACCGGTCCTGTTCATAATTTTTATGGACAGGATTTCTAGGCGCAGCCAGGGAATGGAGGGTGTCATGCTTGGTGACCACAGGATCTCATCTCTGTTGTTTGCAGATGATGTTGTCCTGTTGGCTTCATCCAGCAATGACCTACAGCTCTTGCTGGGACGGTTTGCCGCTGAGTGTGAAGCGGCTGGGATGAGAATCAGCACCTCCAAGTCCGAGTCCATGGTCCTCAGCCGGAAAAAGGTGGATTGTCCTCTCCGGGTTGGGGACAGGCTCTTGCCCCAAGTGGAGGAGTTTAAGTATCTTGGGGTCTTGTTCACGAGTGAGGGGAAAATGGAGCGAGAGATCGACAGACGGATTGGAGCAGCATCTGCAGTGATGCGGACGTTGTACCGGTCTGTTGTGGTGAAGAGGGAGCTTAGTTCTAAGGCAAAGCTGTCGATTTACCAGTCAATCTACGTTCCTACTCTCACCTATGGTCACGAGCTTTGGGTAATGACCGAAAGAACGAGATCGCGGATACAAGCGGCTGAAATGAGCTTTCTCCGTAGGATTGCTGGACTCACCCTCAGAGATAGGGTGAGGAGCTCAGTCATCCGGGAGAGGCTCAGAGTAGAACCGCTGCTCCTCCACATTGAAAGGAGTCAGTTGAGGTGGTATGGGCATCTGATTAGGATGCCTCCTGGACGCCTCCCACTTGAGGTGTTTCAGGCACGTCCCACTGGGAGGAGACCCCGGGGCAGACCCAGGACTCGGTGGAGAGACTATGTCTCCCAGCTAGTCTGGGAACGCCTTGGTATCCCCTCTGAAGAGCTGGAGCAGGTGGCTGGGGAGAGGGAAGTCTGGGCTTCTCTGATTGAACTGCTGCCTCCGCGACCCGGACCTCCGGAAAAGCGGTAGAAGATGGATGGATGGATGGATGGATGACCTTAATATTGCTATTAAGGTCATCATGGATCCTGGACTACCTCACTAACTGGCCACAGTTTGTGAGAACCCAGGACTGTGTGTCTGACACGATCATCGGTAGCACCGGGGCCCCCCAGGGAACGGTTTTGGCTCCCTTCCTGTTTACCCTTTATACTGCGGACTTCTCACACAACACAACACACTGCCATCTACAGAAGTTCTCTAACGACTCTGCAATCATCGGCATCATCTCCAATGGAGATGAAGCTGAGTACAGAGGACTTATCCAGGACTTCGTGGACTGGTGTCATAGGAACTGCCTCCAGATCAACATGAGGAAAACTAAGGAGCTGGTGGTGGACTGCCGCAGGCAAGGACAACCCCTCACAGCACCAGTAAACATACAGGGAACAGACATCGAGATGGTGACATCCTACAAGTACCTGGGTGTTCATCTGAACAATAAACTAGACTGGTCACACAATACCGACGTACTCTACAAGAAGTGACAGCGCAGGCTGTTCCTACTGAGGAGACTCAGGTCTTTTGGTGTACAAGGGGCGCTGCTGAAGACATTCTACGACACGGTGGTGGCATCAGCCATCACTTTTGGAGTGGTCTGCTGGGGCAGTGGCATTACAACAGCCGATAGGAAGAGACTGAACAAACTGATCAAGAAAGCTAGCTCTGTCCTGGGGAAGCGCCCTGACCCAGTGGAGGAGATAGGAGAGAGAAGGATGGTGGCTAAACTGTCATCTCTGCTGGAGTCCGAGTCCCACCCTATGCAGGACATACTGAACGCACTGAGGAGTTCATTTAGCAGCAGACTACATCATTCTAGGTGCGCAACCAAGAGGTTTTGCAGGTCTTTCCTACCTACGGCAGTCAGACTGTATAACCTAAGCAGGGCTGCTCGCAGAGATAGCAAAAAAACGTGACGACCTAATAATATTGAATGCAAAAGACGCAATAGACTTACACAATGGTCCCCTCCAGTATATACAACTAGGACAGTATTGGTCGCTACGGAGGGTGACAATATGTATGGGTACATATTCATACTATGTAGGATAACTAAGTAGACAGTTATGCTGTTTATTCCATCTCGCTACAATGCTCCGCACTTTGTATATATATTTATATATTGATGTGTATGTATGTATATCCACTGCTCTTATTTATATCTTCCGTATCTTCTTAATTATTGCTCTGAGTGTTGCTATCCCTGTGCTGTTGCAATCCTGGAATTTCCCCATTGTAGGACTAATAAAGGCTTATCTTATCTTATCTTATCTTATCTTATCTTATCTTATCTTATCTTATCTTATCTTACTCTGCATTAATAGAAGAGAATAAGAATAACCCCAGGTTTCTTTTCAACACTATAACCAGGCTGACAGTCAGGACTCGGTCAATCCTCGCATCCCCCTTGAGCTTTCTAGTCAGGACTTTTTGAACTTTTTCAATCATAAAATTCTATCTATTAGACATAAAATCAGTCAGATTCTTCCCACCGTAAACTTAAGTACATTAACTACTACAACTCCTTCAATTGATATCTGTTTAGATAAGTTTACTCCAATTGACCTTTTAAAGTTAGATAAAATAATCTCCTCATCTAAGCCTTCATCTTGTCTTTTAGACCCTATTCCTACCAGGTTATTTAAAATAACCTGGTATTTAATTGATCATCTTCCCAATTGTTGGTAGCCGTATTCTTCATATAATTAATTCTTCTTTAACTTTGGGTTATGTACCGCAGGCTTTTAAAGTTGCTGTAATTAAACCCTTACTCAAAAAGCCAACGCTCAACCCAGGAGTTTTGGCTAACTATCGACCAGTCTCTAATTTACCTTTCATTTCAAAAATCTTAGAAAGAGTTGTTGCTGCGCAATTGTTTGACCACTTGCAGGGAAATGGTTTATTTGAAGAGTTTCAATCTGGGTTCAGAGTTCATCACAGCACTGAAACAGTCTTAGTGAAGGTCACTAACGACCGCCTTATCGCATCTGATAATGGACTTGTTTCTGTACTTGTCCTTTTTGATCTTAGTGCAACCTTTGATACTATCGATCATGACATTCTACTTAATAGATTAGAACACTATGCTGGACTAAATGGAACTTTGCTGCAGTGGTTTAGATCTTATTTGTCCGATAGACTTCAGTTTGTTTACATCAATGATGAGTTTTCTTCCAACTCTAAGCTCAGTCACGGAGTTCCACAGGGATCTGTGTTAGGCCCTACGCTTTTTAGTTTATATACTATGCTTCCGTTAGGTAATATCATTAGAAAGCACTTTATATAAGTGTGAGTGAGAGGGTGATGAATGGAGGTGGTGATGGTGGGTCGGTTTTGTGCGGCGCTTTGCATGCCGGGTGGCATCTTGGGGCGCCTGCGGTGGTCTGCTGATTGTTCGCTCAGATGGGCGCCGGGGGGTGGGGGTCTGCTTATGTGGCCTGTGCCGGTGGCCTCCCTGGTCACTGCCGGGCACTGGTGCATGTTCAGGCTCGCTGCATCTGCTTGGCAGCCGGCTTTTGAAATAAAGGTGAATGAGGAGTGAATTTAAGTGGGTACTGGAGTGAGAGAGAATGGGTCGGTCTGGGTGAGTGAGAGGGGTGTGCATGGGAACATGTGGATGTGAAGGTATGGGGAGGGGTGTACCTGCGAGTCGGGAGGGGCTGGATTAAGGGGGGTAGTGCCTCTCGGCAACGTGGGCTCACCTGGGCGAGGGGACTTCTTTGGACGTGGGGGTCCCCGGGGTGTGTGGTCAAGGCGCTGGGGCGGGGCCGCTGTGGGAGTACCTGGGGAGGCTCGCTCCGGGGGGCGCTGGCTGGTCTCTGTCCTGGGGGGTGGGGTCGCTGGCCTCCTGGTGCCTGGGGCCCGGGGGCGGATGTTGGCCCCGCTGGGGGGGTGGGGGTCAAGCGGGTCCAGGGGTGTGGGCTCACCGCGCCGGCTGCCGGGCGGCCTGCCCTCCCTTGATCGTCCTTCCAGGGGTGGATGCCTGGCTTTCCTGGGGCTTGCTGACCTCGGGGCTGGGGGTTGGTGGCACTGCCTTGCCTGCTCGGAGTCCTCGGGGGGAGGGCTGCTGCGACCGGCCCTCCGCTCGTATGTTTCCTGACAAACCACTCACATGCACACACTTATTTTGCGCGAGTTCTCATATATAGGCACACAGACATACATGTACAAGTGTCTCTCCTTTAACAGGTGCAGAAACCAGACTCGTGTTGAGACATCTCCGGTGGAAGAAGCAGTTTGTCTTTTGTTTGTTTTAGTTGTCGTTTTTTAGTTGTCGTTTAGTTTTGGGGGTTTTTTGTCTGTTCCCCTCCCCCTTCTTTCCCCCCTTCACACACTTCCTTTCCCTCTTCCCCATCCTGTTGGGTCTTCCATGGGTAAAACAATTAAAATAAAGTATTAAAAGTTATTACAGGAGGAGTTTACAACAATATACAGTGCAAAGTTAGGCACTGTATAGACTCCTCTTGGCAAAGTAAATCTGTTTTGGCACAGTAGGGTGACAGATCCCTGTTCTGTTTGCCTAGCTGCCTGACAGGACAAAAAAAAAAAAAAGAAAGCACTTTATACATTTTCATTGTTACGCAGACGACACACAATTATACCTGTCAATGAAGCCCAATGATTGTAATCAATTAGCCAAGTTAGATGCCTGTCTAACTTTGATTTTGATTTCTAAGGAAATCAAAGCCTGGATGACTTGTAATTTTCAGCTATTAAACCCAGATAAGACTGAAGTCATTCTTGTTGGTCCAAAAAAACCTTAGAAATTCCTTTCCAAATCATACTCTTAATTTGGATGCCGCTACTCTCACTCTGAATAGTTCTGTGAGGAACCTAGGAGTTATTTTTGATCAAGATCTGTTCTTTAATTCACATATTAAATTTGTTTCTAAGACTGCCTTCTATCATCTGCACAATATTGCCAAGATTAGGAGCATCTTGTCTCTTGAATGATGCTGAGAAACAGTTCCATGCCTTTGTCAGCTCTAGATTAGATTATTGTAACTCGCTATTATCAGGTTTCCTAAAATATCTTTAAAAAGGCTTCAGTTGATCCAAAATGCTGCTGCAAGAGTTTTAACTGGTTCTAGAAAGAGAGATCATATCTCTCCGGTTCTGGCCTCCCTTCAATGGCTTCCCATAGAGTTTAGAATTAAGTTTAAAATCCTTCTTCTCACTTACAAAGCTCTTAATAATCAGGCCCCCTTATATATAAAAGATCTGATATTACCCTATCATCCTAACAGAGCACTACGCTCCCAAAATGCTGGCAGAATCTCCATAAGTACAATGGGAAGCAGAGCCTTCTCTATCACACTCCTTCTCTGTGGAGCCAGTTACCATTCTGGGTCCGGGAATCAGACTCGATCTCTGTTTTTAAGAACAGGGTAAAATCCTTCCTTTTCAATATAGCCTATGATTAGGGAGGGATCTTGTGTCTCTTAACCCCCCTTTTGTTTTGTTGTTAATAGATTCAGACTGCCGGGTGATCTCCAATAATGTACTTGGCTTCTCACCATTCATGTTCTTTATGTCTGCTCTCTTCACCCTCTCTATCCCCTCACCCCCAGCCAGTCGCAGCAGATGACTGCCCCTCCCTGAGCTTGGTTCTGCTAGAGGTTTCTTCCTGTTAAATGGGAAGTTTTTCCTCTCCACCATCGCTATGTGCTTGCTCACAGGGGATCGTCTGATTGCTGGGTCTTTCTGCAATTGTGGGGTTTTCCCTGCATTTGGTAGTGCTATGATTTGACTTTTGTTGTGATATGGCGCTATATATATAAAGCTGAATCGAATTGGTGTTGGATCTCCAGTCCATCCCGTTGCTGATCCTGACACCCAGATATCTGTAGTCCTCAACCACCCCCACATCCTCCCCCTTAATCTGCAATGGCTGAGAAGGCTTCTTCTTCCTTAAGTCAATCACCATCTCTCCGGTGAAACACAGTTATGGAATACAGAATTAAACATACATCAGAAATAGAAATAAAAATAGCCCAACAGGTATATGCACAGGTATGGTAATGATTAGTATTATAAGGAGGGACCCTTCTTTTTCTTTTAGGTTTGACTCGTGGTTGGTAACCAGCTTACAGGTGCATTACCGCCACTGACTTGATTATGTTTTCTTCCTAGCTTTGTGATGTTTTCCTCATAGCTTTGTGACGTTTTCCTCATAGCTGTGTGACGTCTTCCTCCTAGCTCTGTGACATCTTACTCATAGCTTTGTGACGTTTTGCTCTTATCACTTTGTGGCACTGTCCTCATCACTTTGTGATGATGTCCTCACAGCTTTTTGACGTCCTCCTCACAGCTTTATGACGTAATCCTCATAGCTTCGTGACGTTAAACTCATCACTTTGTGACATTTTCCTTTAGCTTTATGACGTTTTTGTCATAGCTTTGTGACGTTTAGACTTCACATCATAACAGTCAACACACAGTATTCCAGGTTTTGTTGTCTTCTTCTTCTTTAGATTTGATTGGCGGTTGGCAACCAACTTACAGGTGCATTACCGCCACTGACTTGATTATCATCACTCTATATCTTTGTATAAGGAGTTCTAAACAACTACTTACATGTGAAAAATTTATCCATCCTTGGACTGTGCCAAAGGTGCAGCCGGGCTGTATTGGTGGTTGGTAGCCAGCTCAAAGGTGCATTACCGCCACTCAGGTTTTGTTGTCATCACCCGTGTCACTGTTTATATCACTCTTCTTCTTCTCCTTCTTCTAGATCTGATTGTCGGCTGGCAACCAGCCCGCAGGTGCACCATCGCTACCCACTGGGTTGGGAGTGTGGACAAGAGAATGACAGGAAAAAAAAAATCTTTTAATTAATCCAGTTGCACTTAAATATCTAAATAGAGCTACATATTTCTTTGACTGAGGTTCCTAATATGTTTTTCAAACCAAAACTTAAATTATCCCTTCCCATTACTGCAATCAGATGTTCCAACTTTGTTCCTGGTATCCCTGACATTCCAACAAAATGTGCTTGAACTGTTTCCAGAGAACCACAATGTGCACAGCTGCCAGTTGGGCATTTACCTATTCTATGTAGCATCTGGTTCAAAGTAGTATGTCCAATTCTTAATCGGGTGATGAGTATCTCCTCTTTCCTGTTTCTGCCAAGTCCCATTCCAGAGTCCACCCGCTTTTGAATGTCATAAAGATAATTTTCCTGTATCTACTGAGTCCCAATATTCTTGCCACTTTTCCACTATATACTTTTTTAATTATTGATTTGCCTTCTGCCTTACTGAGTGAGATCTGCAGATCCACTGCCTCGAATTTCAATGATTGTTTTGCTAATAAGTCCACATCCTCATTACCCTCTATTCCAATGTGGGCTGGAACACAAAGTTTACTGACTGACCTTTACTGTAGAGGTTGTAAATTAAGGAGTGGATTTCTACAATTAGGTCCTGCCTACATGACTGCAGTGACTGAACACTCTTGAGAGCTGCCCAACTATCTGAAGCAATGATTGCATTATTCCTATAATTTATCTCCAACCACTGTAAAGCTAATATAATGGCAACTAGTTCAACTGTGTATACTGATAAGTGATTACTGAATTTTTTATTGATAGATATTTTATACTGAGGAATGTATACCGCAGCTCCAGTACGACCAGTTGTAGGGTCCTTGGAACCATTGGTAAATGCTGTCAGCATGTTTCTGAAGTTCTGTTCAATATATTTATGCACTAAATAATAAGATAAACCTTTATTAGTCCCACAATGGGGAAATTCCAGGATTGCAACAGCACAGGGATAGCAACACTCAGAGCAATAATTAAGAAGATACGAAAAATAAAAATAAGAGCAGTGAATATACATACTGTACGTACACATAAATATATAAATATACTGTATATACAAGTGCGGAGCATTGTAGCAAGATGGAAAAACAGCATAACCGTCTACTTAGTTATCTTACATAGTATGAATATGTACCCATACATATTGTCACCCTCCGTAGCAACTGATATTGTCCTAGTTGTATACTGGAGGGGACCATTTGTGTAAGTCTGTTGCGTCTTTTGCATTCAATACTATTAGGTCATCACATTTTTTTGCTATCTCTGCGAGCAGCCCTGCTTAGGTTATACAGTCTGACAGCGGTAGGTAGGAAGGACCTGCCAAACCTCTCGGTTGCGCACCTAGGATGATGTAGTCTACTGCTAAATGAGCTCCTCAGTGCGTTCAATATGTCCCACATAGGGTGGGACTCGGACACCAGCAGAGATGACAGTTTAGCCACCATCCTTCTCTCTCCTATCTCCTCCACTGGGTCAAGGCGTTGCCCCAGGACAGATCTAGCTTTCTTGATCAGTTTGTTCAGTCTCTTCCTATCGGCTGCTGTAATGCCGTTGCCCCAGCAGACCACTCCATAACTGATGGCTGATGCCACCACCGTGACGTAGAATGTCTTCAGCAGCGCCCCTTGTACACCAAAAGACCTGAGCCTCCTCAGAGTGCGTCGGTGTTGTGTGACCAGTCTAGTTTATTGTTCAGATGAACACCAAGGTACTTGTGTGATGTCACCATCTCAGGGGTTGTCTTTGCCTGTGGCAATCCACCACCAGCTCCTTAGTTTTTCTAGCGTTGATCTGGAGGTAGTTCCGATGGCACCAGTCCACGAAGTCCTGGATAAGTCCTCTGTACTCAGCTTCATCTCTGTTGGAGATGAGGCCGACGATCGCAGAGTCGTCAGAGAACTTCTGTAGATGGCAGTGTGTTGTGTTGTGTGAGAAGTCCGCAGTATAAAGGGTGAACAGGAAGGGAGCCAAAACCGTTCCCTGGGGGGCCCCCGTGCTACTGATGATCGTGTCAGACACACAATCTCGGGTTCTCACAAACTGTGGCCGGTTAGCGAGGTAGTCCAGGATCCATGAAGACAGGTGCTGGTCCACCCTTGCGCACAGCAGCTTGTCCTTCAGGATCATCGGTTGAATGGTGTTGAAAGCACTGGAGAAGTCAAAGAACATGATCCTCACCGCATTCCCAGGCTTCTCCAGGTGGGAAAAGAGAACAGTGAAGGAGGAAGATCACTGCATCCTCCACCCCAATGCCATGCTGGTAGGTGAAATGGAGTGGATCCATTGCTGGTCCCACCAGGGGGCAGAGGTGAGCAAGGAGCAGTCTCTCCAGGGTCTTCATCATGTGAGACGTCAGGGCCACTGGTCTGTAGCTGTTCAGATCTTTGGGGTGGGAAGTCTTTGGTACAGGTACCACACAAGATGTTTTCCACAACTGTGGTACCCTCCCCAGCTTCAGGTTCAGATTGAAGATGTGCTCCACAATCCCACACAGCTGGTCTGCATAGGACTTGAGGAGCTTTGCACTGATGCCGTCCGGTCCCGAGGCCTTCCTCGCCTTGATCTTCCTCAGCTCCGTCCTCACCTGGGTCTTAGTGAGGGTCAGGTTGGGGGGCTGTGTGCTAGGAGTTGGGGGGGGTGTTGGTGGAGTGGGGTGTGGACAGCAGGTCTCGATGACTTCAGAGGCAGAAGTGGTTGTTGTGCAGTCGGGGGAAAGGGCAATTGGTCAAACCTATTAAAAAACAGGTTCAGATTGTTCGCCCACTCCCTGCCCCCCGTGGCCTGGGGGAAGGTATTCTGGAGCCCAGAGATGGTTTTAAGGTTTCTCCAGACCCCGCCGATGTCGCTTTGTTGCAGCTTGTCCTCCATCTTCTTCCTGAAGCTGTTCTTGCCTTCTCTGATCTTCCTCCTCAGCTCCCTCTGTACGGACTTCAGCATCTCCCTGTTCCCTGACCTGAAGATCCTCTTCTTCTCTCTCAGAAGTGTTTTTATCTCAGGGTTGATCCAGGGTTTGTTGTTCGAGCAACACCATATGGTCTTAAGGTGGGTACGGTGTTGTCCACACAGAAGCCGATGTAGTCCGTGATGGTGTGAGTGAGGCCATCGATGTCCTCACCATGTGGATCGCAGAGCTGCTCCCAGGCAGTGATTTCAAAACAGTCCTTTAGCGCGTCCATTGCCTCCTCAGACCATAACTTCACCGTGCGCATGGCCGGAGGTTGTCTGTATACTAGGGGGTTTGTACACCGGCAGGAGATGAACCAAGTTGTGATCCGATCTCCCGAGTGGGGGGAGTGGTGATGAGGTGTATGCCTCCTTAGTATTTGCATAAAATAAGTCCAGTGTTTTATTGTCTCTAGTGTGGCATGTGACATACTGGGTGAATGTGGGTATAATGGGGGACAGTGAAATATGGTTGAAATCACCTGAGATGAGGAGAAGAGCATCTGGGTGTTCTGTCTGCAGCCTGCCAGTTACTGAGTGGATGACGTCACGCACTGGCCCAGCGTTCACCGTCGGATTTGCATAAATAACAATGCAGATCATGTGTGAGTATTCTCACAATCTGTTGCTGATTGCTTATGTTGCCTCCTCAGTTGTATTTCAAAATCTACTAGTGGCATCTTAAACAGCCATGGAGGAATAACAGACCACAGGACCGTTGGGCTAAAATCCATGTGTTTTAATCCTGCCTGCTCAGCAATGGCATCACTTATCCATCCAAAGCTACTAATGTTGGACTCATTGTGTTCCCAGCAATCATTAGGAATAGCTTTTGCAGGATGTAACCTCTTATGCCCCTTCAAATTGATCCAGTATGCCAGCATTAATTTGGTTCTTCTTAATCTTAAGGGCATTTCACCTGTCTCTACTTGGATCGCTGATACTGGAGAAGTTTTAAATGCACCACAGCATATCCTAAGAGCCTTTGTTTGCTCTATGTCCAGTTGGTTCAGGTGACAATCAGCAGCTGACATGAACACAACACATCTATAGTCTAGTGTTGCTCTCATTAGTCCTCGATACACCCTCAATAGAGAGGTCCTAGAGGCCTCCCAGTCCCGTCCTGCCAGACATCTCAAAATATTATTTATTTTCTTACATTTTTCCTTTAGTTTTTTCAATATGCTGCTTCCAGGTTAGTTTTTCATCAAATAACACACCTAAATACCGAACTACCTGTACTTGCTCTAACTTTTGGCCATAAAGATTTAAAAAAATTTCTTCGTGACTTTTAGAGAAGCAAATCACTTGTGTCTTTGAGACCGATAATTCAAAAGCCCACCGGTTTGCCCATTGTTCGACTTGGTCTATTGCTGCCTGCATTTTCCTCTGAATGTACACAAGATTACGTCCCCTTTTCCATAAGGCCCCATCATCTGCATATAAGGCCTTCCCCATTCCCCTATCGATTCCTTCAAAAATATCATTAATCATAATATTAAACAGAACAGAACACATGCTGCCTTGGGTAGTACCATTTTCAACTTGATATATTTTGGAGTACTCTGTACCAACTCTTACCTCAATCGTTCTATCATACAGGAAATCTAATGCCCAGTTGTATAAATTACCTTCAATACCAAATTGATTTAATTTAATCAGCAACCCTTCCTTCCACAGCATGTCATAACGCTTTTCTACGTCAAAAAAGACAGCTATCACATTTTCCCTATTTACCTGGGCCTTCCTAATTTCAGATTCTAGGTGCAAAATGGAATCCATAGTATTTTTCCCTTTTTGGAACCCACTTTGAAAAGGAGAAAGACATTCCCCCCCTTCCAAAATGTAATTCAGCCTTTCAGTCACCATTTGTTCCATTGTTTTCCCTAACTGTGAGGTAAGAGCTATTGGCCTATAATTATTGGAATCTGATGAATCTTTCCCTGGCTTTAAGACTGGTACTACAACTGATTGTTTCCATGCTCTAGGAATCTTCCCAGTTTCCCAAACCTTATTAAACAGCTTTAATATTGTTTGAAGTGCACTGTCCTCCATGTGTGACAACATCATATAACATGCGCCATCCTTTCCTGGTGAAGACTGCTTCGATTTCAGAATAGCCCTTTTCATTTCCAATAAAGTGAATGGCAAATCTATCATGCCCCTTGAAGTATTCTTCCTTATGTTCACATGTGGATGTTTGGATAGAGTGCTTTCCCTGCTTTGTCTAATTGTGTTTGGTAGGTTTTCTGAACTATGAATCTTCACTAAAGTTTGTGCCAAAAGCTCTGCTTTATCTATATTAGTAACAGCAACTTCCCCATTATTGTGTAGCACAGGTATTTTGTACTCTCTCGTAATACCACTCATTTTCTTAATCATTCCCCAACTATCTGATAGCTGTGTCTCTCTTCCTATAGTATTACAATATTGTCTCCAGAATAAACGCTTAGCTGTTTTAATTGTTTTTGGAATGATTGCCTAACACAGTTTGTACTCAATCACTGCTTCCAAAGTATGACACTTTTTCACTTGTCTGAATTCCCTATTTCTATTTTTAATAGCTTTATTACAATTATCATCCCACCAAGGAAGATTCTTCCGTTGTCTATAACCTGTACTTTTTGTTATTGCTTGATTTGCAGACTTGATTATAATCGCACTGACACTTTTACTAAATTCCTCCCCATCAAGAATGTCCTCACTATTTAGTTGCTCACATCTAGTCTTACACAGATATTTAAATTTTGTTTTTTTAAATTTTTAAATTTTAAATTTGTTCTGCTGTACATGATTGGTTGTACGGTTGAATGACAATAAGGGTGACTTAATTTAATTTAATTAATTTAATATTTAAATTTATCCCAATCTGCCTTACCCAATTTCCATGTTGTGCCAGATTGCATCTGTTCTTCTCCCACTTCTAGACCAATTTTAACTCTTATTGGGAAATGATCACTCCCATTAGCTGACCGACTTAACACCTCCCAAGATGTGATTCCTGCAATCGCATTTGAAACCAAAGTTAGGTCTAACACACTTTCTGTCACTAGTTTACTGCTAAATCTAGTACCTTTTCCATATTCATGCATATTAAGTCCCGATCCTCTAAAAAAATCCTCAATTACTGTGCCATTTATATCTATATTCCTGTTACCCCACAGTGTATTATGTGCAGTAAAATCCCCACACCAAACCACCTTACCCTGTGCTTGTCCATGTACAGTGTTCAAAATGTCAACTGTCAAACTGTTACATGGATTATAGCAATTAATAATTGTAACTTTGTCTTTTACTGACCATATTTTTACCATTATTGATTCATTATCTTTCCCTATTTCCATTATTTTGTAATTTGTTCCATTACGCACAAAGGTTGCTACACCTCCTTCTCTACCAGTTTCCCTGTCGTTCCTTAATGATGTGTATCTTTGAATGACAAAATCCAACTGAGGTTTGTGCCATGTTTCCTGTATATAGATTACCTGGGGTTTGTCTTGCATATCAGATATAAACTTTTTGAATTCTTGCCCATTTGATATTAGACTTCTGGCATTCCAGTACAAAATTATGATTACCATTATGACCCACTAGTCTGCGAACTTAGAGAGCCCCCACTTAGAGATCCCCCACTTAACAAGTCCTCAACTGCTTCCCAATGTAGCCCCTTAATGCCAAGATTTTTTCTGCTGCTTTCACAATTTTGATTTTTTCCGTTTTCTTGGAAGTCTGTGCCATACAGTTTATCACATCTACCACAAATACAGTATGACAAAAAAATTTTCCTTCATAACCAGAGTATCTTCCTTAATTTTACTGCATGCACTGCAAGCCTGCACTTTTCCCCTGTTAGAGTCCATTCGCACTTTTTTAGCTGGCACCTTTTTCGCAGCTTCTGCATATGTTAATCCCTGGAGACTTTTACCTGCTGAATTTCTGCTGCTCTTTTGCTGGCTTCACAGCCTCAATATGCAGAGCTATGTTCACCACCGCAATTACAGCACTTTAATTTGGCTCCACTTTCACACTTGCCATATTCATGTTCACCAGAACATCTGGCACATTGCTGTCTACCTTTGCATATCGCTGCAACATGACCAAACTTTTGACATTTGAAACATCTGAGTGGAGGCGGAACGTAAAGTCTGACTTCATAGCTCATGTAGCCAATATACACCTTACTTGGCAGTCTTGTTTCATCAAATGTTAACATTACCGACAGACAATCAGATTTTTCACCATTTCTATTAGTTTTCAACCTTTGTACCTCTGTCACTTTTGCTCCAGATATGTTTTTCTTTATGTCATCAGTTGAGACAGCCGTTGAAATGCCCGATATCACTCCTCTCATTGCCTTATTTCCTTCCAATACTGAACACTGCACATTTTTCCCCTCCATCTCAGTAACTCTGACTGCTTTTCCTTGCTGAACACTATCTTTACATGTAACTATTAACAAACCACCATGAAGGATTCTTGCATTTAAAACTTCTCCAAGTAACTTATTAATTGTATTTGTGAGATTAATTGGGTTCCACTCACGAAGTGATGCCCCTTCCTGAGTAAGTTTAATGATTACTTTACACTCCTTCTGATTATTCCGGGATTGATCATCTTCTGATTCCCCAGCACTCGATAACACACTTGATTGCATTTCCCTTTGTCTACATTTGCCTCTTTTAGACTTCACCAAATTCCAAACTTCCTCTTTCCCACGTCCTACCTCCATTCCTCCTAGACCACACCCTGCTGCATCACCTTCCGCTACCTGCTCTGCCATCTCCTGTCCACTGAAAACCCGGCTGTGGCACTCCAGTTCAAAGTGTTTTCTTCCAAAAATCTCTTGGTGAAGTTCAAACTGGTCCTCTCCAGGTGCATACGTCCTTCCAACTGGTCCTCTTGGCGCACTTCCCCCCTTTATAGCCCGTGCGTAAAGCTGCGTAAAGTTTGCATAAACCAGGCCATGAATCCAAATGGCAGCAGTGTTGCAACATCACTCACCTTTTTGAAAAATGGCTAAAATTAACACTGAACATCAAAAAAATTATTAATTACTTGACCCGGTCGAGTGACAAGTCGTTAGCTGAGGAGAGCAGGTCAGCAACCATGATTCCATTTTGCACAGTTTGAATATTAAATCAATCACCCTTACTGTCATTCAACCGTACAACCAATCATGTACAGTAGAACGAGATTGTGCTTTACCTATCTACAGTGTTAATCACACACACACCAGTGCAGAATCAGAGGGCTGCTGCCATGCAAGGCGCCGCCACAGATTTCCCTCCTCCATTCCATTATTGCTGAGCACCAAGCTGGATGGCAGGAAGTTCCACTTTTATATGGTCTTCGGCATGACCTGGCCGGGATTTGAACCCCTGCCTCCCGGGTGTGGGGCAGATGCTCTACCAACTGAGCCACCACTCCGGTTTATGCCTGGTTCATCATCATCATCATCATAGTAGTCTGTCCGGGGCGAAAATGACTGTTTCATTTAGGTCTGATCAGATTCCACCACGCAGCTCTGTAATTCACCTTCCACTGCCAGGAACTCCTGACCTTGTTAACTCGGGCGACGTCCAAGCCAGTATGAGTTGCTCTCTGACTGACCATTTCGTGAAACTGCTTGCAAAGTATCTGAGTACCGCTAGCTTTTGCTGGACTAGCGACACATTCTTGGCAGATAGAGGTATTATCAGTGGCAAGGACAGGCCAAGACAAACTCACTCCAGTATCTGTTGCAGTGACTGACCAGATGATAGGTTTGTTTAGCTCTGCTCTTTGTGTAGTGCATGTCACAATGCACTGACTGGCAAAAGTCTACCACAGACCTTGCGACAGATATGCTTATCTGCCAGGATGTCCAGTCTCATTTACCCCACTCAGAACTCACAGCCAGGTTAAAAAAAACTATACTGATTGAGGTACTTAGCAACAGTTAATTAGGTACATTCAGAAAGGACTATTTTTTTCAGCACAGCCAAATATCTTGTTAAACAAACAAATCATAATATTTTGTCCAGTATTGCTGTCATTTAATAAACTGTGCTTGTGGAACTGTTGTATAAAAGCAATATTACACTCGAGGTCGTGCAGTATCATGAATATTTTAACTGTGGCAATGTCTTCAACCCTCTGCTTCACATTGGGCCTACAACAAATCACTGCAGTTATATATTCACTGCTACTGTATGACCTTGCGTGTAATATTGCTTAAATATTCTATTCATAAGACAATGCCTTGACAGTTTCTGTTATACAATGATTATCAAATCAGTCAGGAAATCCAGGATCCAGAGACATGTGGCGGTGTTCAGACCGAGAAGGAGTAATTTCTCCATCAGTCTCAGCATTCAACACCATTATTCCCCAGAGACTGATGGAGAAATTATTCCTTCTCGGTCTGAACACCGCCACATGTCTCTGGATCCTGGATTTCCTGACTGAGAGACCTCAGTCTGTCCGGGTTGGAAACAACATCTCCAACTCTGTCACGCTTAGCACCGGATCCCCTCAAGGCTGCGTACTCAGTACACTGTTGTTTACACTTCTAACACATGACTGTGTATCCAGACACGAGGGGAACCAGATTATTAAGTTTGCACACAACACCACGGTGGTGGGACTTATTCAGAGGGATGAGGAATCAATGTACAGGGAAGAAGTGAGAGACCTGGAGGGCTGGTGCAGGGAGAACAATCTGGTGCTCAACGTGGACAAAACGAAGGAGATGATTATCGACTTCCGGCGGTCACAGCCTGAGCACGTCCCCCTCAGCATCGGCGGCCGTTTAGTGGAGAGAGTGGAGAACATCAAGTTCGTCGGAGTGCAGATCTCGCAGGACATGAGCTGGAGCAAGAATTCCTTGGAGATCAGGAAGCGGGCTCAGCAGAGACTGCACTTCTTGAGGAAACTCAAACAGGCCTCTCTCCCCATCTGCATCCTCAGGACCTTCTACAGAGGTGTGGTGGAGAGTGTTCTGACGTTCTGCATTGCTACATGGTACTCCAGCTGCAGTATGTCAGACAAAAAAGCCCTGCAGAGGATAGTCAAGGGGACTGAGAGGGTAATTGGAGTTTCCCTCCCCTCTGTCCAAGAACTTTTTCAGAACCGTTGTAGGAGCAGGGCACTGAACATTGTCAAGGACCATTCTCACCCTCTGCATAAACACTTTGAACTTCTTCCATCTGGTAAACGATTCCGGAGCATCAGAGGCAGAACCACCAGACTGATCAATAGCTTCCTTCCACAAGCTGTCAGGATGCTGAACAGTTGACCCGGAATCTCTCATACACACTACTGCACCTACGGACATTTTGTATATTGTTTGTATATTATAGGTAGTTAGTTTTTTCCCAAGTATGTCTCAGGGATGTGTGCATGGATGGGGGGATGGGGGTGGGGGTGGTGAAGCTATGTGTGAGTGTGTCTTAAATCATGCTGCTGTGGCGTAACATTATGTAGCTCACATATTCCTTGGCAGAGACCCAGACATGAGGGAACTTTGAGCTCGCAGTGTGTATTGACATCACGCCTCAAACGGACATTGAGTCTGGATCCCCTGCGGACTGGAGAAGAAGTGAGAAGATCTGGGAGTGGACCTGAAGGGACTGTCTGACTCCTGGGGTCAGACAGAGAAGCCGAGAGGACAATGGGAGGATTAAATGTGAATGTAATTCTGTGTTTGATGTGAATGTGATTTGTGTTGGATGTGAGAGTATAAAGGTATGTGGTTTACCGCAGCTCGATCTCTTCATTCCCTGACTGAGAGAGGAGCTGTAGGACGTGAGATGAAATAAACCAATACTGAGAAATCATTCAGTCTCTTCATTTCATGGTTCCTACATTGGTGACCCACACGTGAGAAATATGGAAAGGCTTGGAGATCGTCTCTCCGACTCCGAACCTGATTCACCGGAGACCGCCCGCACCGGCGTAAACTCAATTAAACTCCCCGAGTTCTGGAAAGAGGACCCGCACTCATGGTTCCAACACGTGGAGTCGCGGTTCGTGCTCAACGGGGTATCAGCAGATGACATTAAGTTCCACAATGTCATCGCAAGACTCGACAGCCACACAGCCCGGTGTGTGCGGAGCCTGGTGCAGCAGCCGCCCGCTGCTGGCAGATACGACGCCCTGAAAGCCGCCCTCATTCGGAGTTTTGTGCCATCAGCCAAGGTGAGGGCCAGAACACTTCTGGACCTGCGCGACAGAGGAGGACGCAGGCCGACCGTCCTCATGGAGGACATGCTGCAGATGATCGGGGCAGACAACGATGCGTTTTTATTTAAACACATCTTCTTAAGGACTCTTCCAGCGCACATGAGAGGCTCCCTGTCCAACATGAGGTGTGTGGACCAGCAGGACTTCCGCGCGCTGGCCGTGGAAGCGGAGCGGCTCCTGGACGCATGCGGCGAGCAGGAGACGGCAGCGGCAGCAGCAGACCTCGGCGCGGCGGCCCGGGGCGATGGAGAACCGGTGGCAGCAGAGCCGACCCCAGCGACAACAGCGGCAGCGCGGTCCCGAAGCAGAGGAGGGGACGAGCTGTGTTTCTACCATCAACGCTTCGCGCACAAGGCACACAGATGCGTCCCACCATGCAACTTCAAGAAGCAGGGAAACGCAAGAACCGGGGGTCGTTAGCAGCTTCGACCCTCGGTGAACGGAACAAGCTGCTGTACCTGACAGACGCGAGCTCCAGACAGCAATTCCTCGTTGACACCGGGGCACAGAGGAGTTTCATCACCGCAACCTATGCGGACCGGGTGGCCGGTCCCCGCGGAGATGGGGCAACAGCCGCAAACGGCTCGTCGATCAAGACTTTTGATGAAAGAACTTTGCGCCTGTCCTTGCACGGCCGCATCTATGAATGGACCTTCATAATAGCGGCGGTGAGTTTCAACATGTTAGGCGCCGACTTTTTGTGCTCACATGGCTTGTTGGTAGATCTGGCTAATAGACGCTTGGTTAATGCACTCTCTTTTTGTTCTATTCCCTGTGTAGCATGAGTGTCCCCGCCGTCAGTACAGGCCAACGCCGCCGAAGCAGAAGGTAAGTTCCACACTCTCCTAAACCAGTTCCCAGCACTCACAGTTCCCACATTTTGAGCTAAGGTGGCGAAGCACGGGGTGGAGCACTTTATAACCACAAGTGGCCCACCAGTTTTTGCTAAGGCTCGGCGCTTGGATGCAGCTAAGCTCTCCATTGCGCGTGAGGAGTTCGCCAACCTGGAAAGGTTGGGCATAATTCGCCACTCGAAGTCCGCTTGGGCTTCCCCCCTCCACATGGTCCCTAAGGCGGATGGCTCGTGGAGACCGTGCGGCGATTATCGTAGGTTAAACAATGCCACAGCGCAGGACCGCTACCCAATTCCGCATATCCAAGATTTTTCGGTGCATTTGGCCAAGGCGCGCATTTTTTCTAAAATAGACCTAGTCCGCGGTTATCATCAGGTCCCGGTCCGACCAGAGGACATTCCCAAGACAGCGGTAATAACCCCTTTTGGGCTTTTTGAATTTTTACGCATGCCTTTTGGCCTTAAAGGCGCTGCGCAAACCTTCCAACGCATGATGGATGCCGTTTTGTGCGACCTCTCTTTTGTTTTTGTCTACTTAGATGATATTTTGGTCGCCAGCGCCTCTGAGGAGGAACACGAAAGTCACCTCAGAACTGTTTTTCAGAGGTTGGGAGCACATGGGTTGATAATCAACCCAGCCAAGTGCTATTTTGGCGCAGCACAGATCGATTTTTTAGGGCACCGCGTCTCCCCAGAGGGTGCAGTTCCGCTGCCCTCCAAAGTACGCGCAGTGGCTGAGTTTCCCCAGCCACTAATGGTAAAAGCGTTGCAAGAATTTTTAGGTATGGTAAATTTTTACAACCGTTTCATACCTCACGCGGCGCAGCTCATGCAACCGTTGTACGCCGCGCTAAAAAAACAGAAGCCCTCCAATGCGATTGAGTGGTCCCCGGAGCGGGAGCGCGCATTCACTGAGGTTAAGAGAGCACTAGCAGATGCAGCACTGCTGGCTCACCCAGACCCGGCAGCCCGAATAGCGCTAACCACAGACGCGTCAGATGTGGCCATAGGAGCCGTGGTGGAACAGCAAGTCACCGGGGCTTGGCAGCCACTCCCTTTTTTCAGCAGATCCCTACGCGATGCTGAGCGAAAATATAGCGCGTTTGACAGGGAACTGCTAGCGCTCCACCTGGCCATTCACCATTTTCAGTTCTGGTTGGAAGGGCGGCGTTTCACCGTGTTTGTCGACCATAAACCGCTAACCTTTGCAATGTCCAAAATCTCAGAACCATGGTCAGGCCGACAGCAGAGGCAGCTAGCCGCAATTTCAGAATTCACCACCGATATACAGCACGTAGCCGGTAAATTTAATGTGGTGGCAGACTGCCTCTCGCGAGCGGTAACAGCGCCTGTCCGCGCGGATGGGGGCTGTAACGACACAGACGCGGAGCGCGGTAACAGCGCGGACGCGCACGCGGCTCCGATGCACGTAGGGATAGATTACGCGGCCATGGCAGCAGAGCAGGGCGAAGACACAGACATGCGCGCGCTCCTGTCTGGACCAACAGGGTTAAGGCTGGAGAACATAAGTTTACAAACCGGTTCACCCCCGCTTATTTGCGATGTGTCCACCGGACGACCTCGCCCAGTGGTACCGGCCACGTGGCGCCGTCGCGTTTTTCACGCGGTGCACTCCCTAGCACACCTGGGAGTACGCGCTTCAGTGAAAATGGTAGCAGAGAAGTTTGTTTGGCCGATCCTGCGCAAGCACGTGAAGGAGTGGGCGAGAGCCTGCATGTCCTGCCAGCGGGCCAAAGTTCACAGGCACACAAAAGCTCCTTTAGAACCTTTCCACATTTCAGCTAAGAGGTTTGATCATGTGCACGTAGATCTAGTGGGACCCCTGCCGCCCTCGCAGGGGTTCACACATCTCCTGACAATGGTGGACCGGACCACGCGTTGGCCGGAAGTAGTCCCGTTGCAGTCTACCACAGCAGCAGAGGTGACTCATGTTTTTTTAACAGCCTGGGTAGCGCGGTTCGGAGTCCCGTCGGACATTACGTCCGATAGGGGTCCGCAGTTTGTTTCAGAGCTGTGGTCAGCCATGGCCAGCGGCTTAGGGGCAACAGCCCATCGCACCACCGCTTATCACCCACAGGCCAACGGTTTATGCGAGCGTTTTCACAGATCGTTGAAGGCATCCCTCAGAGCGTCGCTCACGGATACAGATTGGGTAAACAAACTACCATGGGTTTTATTGGGGTTGCGTTCGGCACCCAAAGAGGATTTAGATGCCTCACCTGCTGAATTAGTTTTTACTCAACCTCTCAGGCTGCCAGGAGAATTCCTGCCAGCCCATGCAGCACCTGAGCACCCCCCGGTGCGGGGACCTCTACGTGGCACGGGGGCAGAAATGCTCCCGGGCCCCGCTCATCACACTTTTCCGCGGGTTTTTGTTCCCAAGGCTTTGTAAAACGCAGAGTTTGTTTTTGTCAGGCACGACGTCCAGCGTCACAGCCTCCGCCCACCTTACGACGGTCCGTTTCGAGTGCTGGAAACCGGGGAGAAATATTTTGTGCTGGACTTGGGGGGCAGGAAAGAAACAATCAGTGTTGACAGATTAAAGCCTGCTTTTGTGTTACGTGACGAACCTGTACGGCCGGCGGGGGCGCCTCGACGCGGCAGGCCTCCCAGGGAACAGCCCCTAGTTCCCCAGCAGGGGGTAAATAACCCTTCTCCCCCTCATTCCACAGGCGCACCGCAGGACGGCGCAACACAGGCTGCGAAGCCTGCGTTCAGCAGATTCGGAAGGAGATTGAAGCCTAAGCAACGGGCAGAGTGATGTGTATTTTGATCAACCCGTGTAAATTGTGCTGTAGATCCTGCAAAGGGGGGGGTGATGTAAGGGTATAATGTGTATGACTGCCCATTATTGACATGAAGTCGGTGTGTGTGTCCATTCTTGACATAGTGTGTATGACTGTCCATTATTGACATAAGGTGTATAACGGTTAGAGTAATGTTGGTGTATGTCCGTTCTTGGGCGTTTCGGGGGGAGTGATGTGGCGTAACATTATGTAGCTCACATATTCCTTGGCAGAGACCCAGACATGAGGGAACTTTGAGCTTGCAGTGTGTATTGACATCACGCCTCAAACGGACATTGAGTCTGGATCCCCTGCGGACTGGAGAAGAAGTGAGAAGATCTGGGAGTGGACCTGAAGGGACTGTCTGACCCCTGGGGTCAGACAGAGAAGCTGAGAGGACAATGGGAGGATTAAATGTGAATGTAATTCTGTGTTTGATGTGAATGTGATTTGTGTTGGATGTGAGAGTATAAAGGTATGTGGTTTACCGCAGCTCGATCTCTTCATTCCCTGACTGAGAGAGGAGCTGTAGGACGTGAGATGAAATAAACCAATACTGAGAAATCATTCAGTCTCTTCATTTCATGGTTCCTACACTGCTTCTATTTATATGGATGCCGAGAGAAACGCAGTTTCATCTTGCCTGCACTACAGTTGTATGCACAGCAATATGACAATAAAGTTTGATTTGATTTGATTTGATTTGATTTGAAATGTCTAAAGAACCTCCAAAAAAAGAAAATAAGTGATCCTGGCACTATATCACACCTATGAGTAATTACTCTAAATTTTTCACCTCATCCCATGAATGTAAAAACATGGCTGGTAAAAAGGATCTTAAATTCACACGTGTGCAGGTCTGTGGGACCGGGCCTTTATGGTGCATAGAGGATTTAGTGATGACCATACAGTATTAATTCACCAAAAAAAAGGCTAGTAAATCTGTTCAAATACAGTACAGTGTTTAGATACAGATCCATTCTGTACCCAAACACCAGTCCTTGCTCCGAATGCGCATCCAGCAAGCACAGTTATTGGTTTGTTATTACCTCCGCCAAGGTCTGGCTGTTTGTTAGCAGGATTATGCAAAAACTACTGGATGGATTTTGGTGAAATTTTCACCAGAGGTAGCCCTTGGGCCAAGGATGAACCCATTAAATTTTGGTGATGATCTGAGACTACATGGTCGGCAGTGGTTCAGGAGGTAGAGCAGGTTGTCCAATAACCGGATGGTTGGCGGTTCGAATCCCGCTCTCGCCAGACATCCTGCCGTTGTGTCCACTTTACACACCTTGCCTGCAGTGTCCATAACACTGGATATGAATGTGTTTAAATGTTCGGTGGTGGCCGGAGAGACTGTTGGCGCAGATTGGCAGCCACGTTTCCGTCAGCTTGCCTCAGGACAGCTGTGGCTACAGTAGTAGCTTGCCACTACCATTGTCTGTCTGGAGTGAATGAATAATGTATCTACGTATTTGTAAAACATCTTTGTGTGTCTATGACAAAGTGCTATATAACTCTGATGCATTATTACATACCTCCACCAAGGATGCTTTTCTAGTTGACCATGTAAACTGCCAATGATATCCCAATGCTTTCCAGAGATGTCCTACGTTATATAAAACAAATAGTCAAAGGTCTTTGCAAAATCTATGAAACACTTCCCCCACTGCAGCCCTGTGAGCAAGCTGCGGCTAAGCGAGTCACAGCAGCACCAACACTACCTCTGAGATGAGCTGATTTAACTGAACTCCAGGAAATGTTCGATGAGTTGGAAGTTTTATATCCATACTCTGACTTATACTTTTCAGCAACCTCTTCTATGAATTAGTTGGAGCCTCCAGTCTTTATGGTGTAACCATAGCCAGGATCACTGATTAACCGCTGACTTCAACCTTCCATACTCAGGCGTCTTTATATTGCAACTATATACAACTAGTACCAGTTGGTTGAACCTCTGAAGACTTGGGGCAGAACCTTTAAAGGGGGTGGTCACACACAGCCATTTATTTTATCTTATATTTTTAACTGACTGACATTACTTGGTAGAAATAATTTTTTCCTCTGACAATGTTTTTTTGTAAATTATTGTCATAAAAGCCAAATTTTGCTGACCATGATTCCATTACACAGGGTTACAAAATATTTTTTTTGTACTGTAAGTTGTCTGTGTTTTTTTCAACTGATTTAAGACAATTTTGCACTGCTGAATCCGAAAATGACATCCATTTCTCTCGATCAGGTCAGGTTTTTATGCTAAGTTGATTTTTAAAAAATCTGATCTTCTGACTAAATTGATTACATTTTTGTGACATAATCGGTTGATTTTTGTTAATACTTCTCATCCGAAATACGACACAGTGGTGGCATCAGCCATCGCTTTTGGAGTGGTCTGCTGGGGCAGTGGCATTACAACAGCCGATAGGAAGAGACTGAACAAACTGATCAAGAAAGCTAGCTCTGTCTTGGGGCAGCGCCTTGACCCAGTGGAGGAGATAGGAGAGAGAAGGATGGTGGCTAAACTGTCATCTCTGCTGGAGTCCGAGTCCCACCCTATGCAGGATATACTGAACGCACTGAGGAGCTCATTTAGCAGCAGACTACATCATCCTAGGTGCGCAACGGAGAGGTTTTGCAGGTCTTTCCTACCTACAGCTGTCAGACTGTATGACCTAAGAAGGGCTGCTCGCAGAGATAGCAAAAAAAAACGTGACGACCTAATAGTGTTGAATGCAAAAGACGCAATAGACTTACACAATGGTCCCCTCCAGTATATACAACTAGGACAATATCGGTCGCTACGGAGGGTGACAATATGTATGGGTACATATTCATACTATGTAGGATAACTAAGTAGACGGTTATGCTGTTTATTCCATCTTGCTACAATGCTCCGCACTTTGTATATATATTTATATATTTATGTGTATGTATGTATATCCACTGCTCTTATTTATATCTTCCGTATCTTCTTAATTATTGCTCTGAGTGTTGCTATCCCTGTGCTGTTGCAATCCTGGAATTTCCCCATTGTGGGACTAATAAAGGCTTATCTTATCTTAAATAGATTTTTAAGAGAAAAAATCATTTTCTAACACAATTTATTGATTAAATGTTTCAAACTTCGATTACTGTAAATTGAATAGCAGACACTGATAAAGGTAAGTACATGTAAATTGAATGTTATGTCATCATTGTTCAAAATTCCGAGCTTCAACTTCCATTTATTTGAACCTCTAGAATGCTCAGCGGCAGGGATGCCTCTCTTCAGAGTCCAAGAGTAATCAGCCATCATGACAATTTATGACATCATGTCATAAATTGGCACATGCAAACTCTTCAGAGTTTGAGAAATTTCAAGAAATAAAAAAAGAATTTTGCATCATATTGTGATGTAGTGGGGGTTCACACAAGAAAGGAGAGATGACTGTGACGAAACAGGCTTTATTTAAAACACACTCCCTCAACACAGACAGGAGGGGAGGTCATTCACACAGACCTCCATCTCACTAAGAGTGGCGCAAACGCATGATCAGTCACTGTTCTGATTCTTCTTATAACACTGCTGTGTCATTATAACGCAGTTATAATGGCACAGCAATATAATGACACAGTAATAACACTTTAGAACACACGAGTGATAACACCCTTTGAATCCTCCACTGCCAAAGCATGCCGGGAAAAATCCGCACCCCCCTTAACACAGCCCCGACGTTACACTGTCCCCCCTGGACTGGTTTCTGTCCCCAGAATAATAAAAGTCCAGCTCAAAAGTCCAACACGAATCCGTCCAGGTGTCGGGGCGGCCTCCGTTGTCGACGTCCAGCACGCACAGGCCCACTAGTGTTCATCTGTGCCTCGGTCGGAGTATCTGGTCGGGGTGAAGGCTCCGGCTCGACCACCCGCGGGGCGGATGGCTGGTACGGGGCGAGACGGTCACGGTGGAGTACCATGACCCGGTCCCTTTTTTTCAGCTTCACCCTGTACACCACATCCGACAGTCTCTGTAGGACCACGCACGGTCCCGACCAATGGCTCGCCAGTTTTGGTGACAGTCCACTTTTTCGCTCCGGGCCGAAAACCTAGACTCGATCTCCTGGTGCAAAGTCCCTCCCCTGGCAATGGGAGTCATATGCACGCTTCTGCCGACTCCCCGCCGGTGCCAGGGCCTCCCGAGCCAGTCCGTGCACCATGTGGAGACATTCCTTCAAGCAAAACAAATAATCCAACCCCGGTTTGCCCTCCACCTCCGGCTCGGGGGGGGGGGGGGGGGGAGAATACCAAATCCACCGGTGTGCACAGCTCGCGTCCAAACATCAGCGCTGCAGGAGTGCACCAGGTGGATTCCTGTGCTGCCGTCCGGTATACCCACAGAACAAAAGGCAGATGCAGGTCCCAGTCTCGCTGTCGCTGGTCCACTAGGACAGCGAGCTGGGTGGTGAGGGTCCGGTTGAACCGTTCCACCAGGCCGTCGCTCTGTGGATGCCGCGGGGTGGTCCGGGTCTTCCGGATGCCCAGCCGCTTGCAGACCTCTCCGAAGACCTCTGCCTCAAAGTTCCAACCCTGATCGCTGTGCAGCTCCTCCGGTGCACCAAACCGACAGAACATCTCGTCCACCAGCTTTGATGCCGTGGTGGCGGCACTCTGATCAGGGACCGCGTATGCCTCTGGCCATTTGGTGAAATAATCCATTGCGACCAGCACGTAGCGGTTCTCCCAGTCTGTGGTCGGGAAAGGGTCCAGAATGTCCACCCCTACTCACTCCATCGGTGCTCCCACCCGGTATTGCGGCAAGGGAGCGTGGGATCGCTGAGTCGGCCCCTTCTGAGCCGTGCAGGTGTCGCAGCGATGGACGTGGAGCTCTACATCCTGGTGACATCCGGGCCAGTAGAACCGGGCTCAAAGACGCTGCAGAGTCTTTGTCACCCCGAAGTGGCCCACTCCTACCGCCCCGTGGGCCAGCTGAAGTACGTTGGGCCGGAGCCACCGGGGAACCAGCAGCTGCCAGACGTGACGCTGCCCAGCTGGAGTCTGCCACTGCCGATACACAACACCCTCGTGACAGCGGAGATTGGCCCACTGGGAGTGTAGGGCCTTGGTCTCTGGGTTCAGCGCAGACACAGCCTCCCAGGCAGGCCACTGGCCCGTGTCCGGCCACTGCCAAACCCGGGAAATGACCGGATCTCTGTCCTGCTTACTCTGCAGCTGCTGTGCGCCAAGGGCCTCTGTGACGTCATCACTGGGGAGAGCTGCCTGATTATCCGAGGAGGAGCTGTGCGCCACTGTGTTATTCCTGCTCACAGCAGTCCGGACAGCAGCAGCCCGTGGGACGGCTTGGTCTCGATCCTCTGCCCACTGGCAGTGACGACAGTCCTCCGCCACACAGGGACGCCAAGACAGCGCATCAGCGTTGGCATGGAGGCAGCCTGCCCGATGCACAATCTGAAAATCATAATCCTGAAGTGCCTCCAGCCATCTCGCCAACTGTCCATCCGGCTCTTTAAAGTTCAGTAGCCAGGTCAGGGAAGCATGATCCGTCCTGAGCTGGAACCTTCCCCCGTACACATACGGGCGAAAATGATGAAGTCCCTGGATGACAGCCAACAGCTCTCTGCGAGTAACGCAATAATTTCTTTCGGCTCTGCTGAGAGTGCGGCTGAAAAAAGCAACTGCCTGCTCTCCGTGTTCTCCCTCCTGGGATAACACCGCCCCGATGCCCTGGTTGCTGGCGTCAGTGTCCACGATGAAAGGGCAGTTTGGGTCGGGATACTGCAGGATGGGGGCTCTGATGAGCGCTGAGCAAAGCTGGGAAAAAGCAGCAGCACAGTTCTCACTCCACTCAAATGCACGTCCTTTCTGTGTCAGCTGATGCAGCGGGCTGGCGATGGTGGCAAAGTCTTTCACAAATCTCCTATAATAGGAGGCCAGTCCGAGAAAACTCCGTAGCTCAAACACATCCCGCAGCACTGGCCAGTCTCTCACTGCTGCCACTTTCTCTGGATCGGTGGCGACTCCCGCTGCGCTGACAACGTGGCCCAGGAAGGTGGTCTCCCACCGAAATAGGTGGCATTTCCGCGGGTGTAGCCTCAGCCTGGCCTGTCGGATGGCGTCCAATACTTCCCAGAGGTTGGACAGGGCACTGTCAAAATCAGCTGTGTGAACCAGCAGGTCATCCAGATAAACAATGCAGCTGCTCCGGGGCACGTGAGCCAACACTCGCTCCATCAGACGTTCAAAGGTGGCTGGGGCGTTGCAAAGTCCAAACGGCATCACCTTGAACTGATATAGTCCCTGCCCGATGGAGAAGGCTGTTTTCTGGTGGGCCTCAGGTAACTGCTCTACCTGCCAATAGCCGCTGTGGAGGTCCAGCAAGCTGAACCACCTGGAGTGGAGCCGGCGATGTGGTCCAGCGCGTCATCGATGCAGGGCAGGGGGTAGGAATCCTTTCGGGTGACATCATTCAGGCGCTGGTAATCCACACAGAACTACCACGAACCGTCCTTCTTCCTAACCAGCACCACCGGCGCCTCCCAGGGGCTGCTGGAGGGCTCGATAATGTCTGCCTCCAGCATTTCTCATACTTTTTGTTCTGCTGTCGCCCGCCTTGAAAAAGGCAGACGGCGTGGGCGGAGCCGGATCGGCCTGGTCTCACCGGTGTCGATCCCGTGCTGCACCAAGCTGGTTCGGGTGCATTCCTCATCCTTCGCAGCGAAGACGTCCATGTAGCAGTCCAACAGTTCCCGCAGCTGGCGTCTCTGTTCCAATTCCAGCCCGCTGCAGCTCTGCTGGAACAATTCCTCGTCCGCCTGCTGCATTTCTGCTGACATGTTGACCTGCTCCGCTGTGGCCCTCCCCCTTGCTGTCTCTATCTGTGATCGTGCTCCCTCTGCTCGTGCTGGTGGCGCTGTTGTGTTCAGTTCTTGCGGTGACCCGCCCGGTTCGGTCCGTCCTGGCGGTCCCTCGATCACGCAGGCCTCCGGGTTCCTCCTCTGGGTCCCGCTGCAGAGCATGATGGTCCGAGTTCCCAGCAGGAGGGACGATCTGGCGGTGTCAATTTTTGCGCTCCACGCTGTGAGCAGATCGAGTCCAATAATGCAGAGGTCTTGGATGTCAGCCAGCCAGAACAGGTGGTTTGTGTTCTGGCCGGCTACCCCCACCACAAGAACTCTTTGCCCTCCCAATCTGGTGCGCTCACCAGTAGCTGTGGTGACACAGCGCCCAGTGGGTTCCCACCCCTGCGGTTCTGTCTCATCCGTGCCTGGCAGCACACCGGGTCGGACCAGGGAGATGGTAGAACCAGTGTCGATCAGGGCCCGGATCGGCGTTTTGTCCAGGCTGCACTGTAGGTACTTCCCTGGCGAGTGTCCAATTCAGCCCACATGCAGTGACAGCTCATCGGGGAAAACATCTGTGGGAGGCAGCCTGTCCCCGTCCATGCCACCTCGCTCTAGTTTAACGTTGGCGAGGGGCCGTTTTGTCGTGGGGTGGGTGCAGGGCAGTACCGCGCAATGTGTCCTGGCTCCCCGCAGTGGAAGCACCATTCCTCGCACCGCTGCGGCCGTCTTCTCCGTGGGCGCACCGCCGTGGTCTGCCGCAGCTCCTCCTCCTCCTCCTCCTCCTCCTCACTCTGAGCTGTGGCCTGGAAGGCTCTCTGTCTCAGTGCCGATGCATCAGCTGTACAATTCATTAGCGGTTCCACCCATTCCGCTTCTGCCCCATCAGTCTCCCAGCTGCTCGCGGCGTTAATCCAGATGTGGCTCTGGAGCTGGGCCGGGCAGAGACCCCAGATGAAGTTCCAGAGGGCGAGCTTCTCTACTACCTCTGGCTCGAAATCCAGGTAGCTGCGCCATGTCAGCAGCCGTATGCCCGCTGTGTAGGCTCCTAGGCTCTCCCGGCTGCCTCGCTGGCGGTTGGCCAGCTGTTCCTGGGAGTGCTCAGCATCAGCCACTCTCCCAAACAGCCTCCGGAGCGCTTCTTGTAGCACTGGCCAGCTGCAAGTTCCTCGGGCCGGAGATCGGACAGCGTGCAGAAAGCCCTTCCCTCCAGGGCAAGCAAGACCTGCACGGCGGTCTCTTCGAGTGGCCAGCCGTTCAGCGCAGCTGCCAGCTCGACTTGGACCAGGTAGTCGTCCAGCAGGGTTTCACCGTTAAAGCGGGGAATCTTGGCCCGCTGCTGGATGGGTGGGACGGTCGCCTCTCGGTTGATTGCCGGCCCTGTTCGCAGTGGAATCGCCAGCCCGTCCTGCCCTGAAAAGTGCGGGGAGCGGGGCTGGTCTGCTCTGCTCAGCCCGCCCTGCCTTGAGAAAGGCAGAAAGTGGGGTACGCTGGTCCCGTCGGGTCCGCTGCTCCGTTCATCCCGGCGAGCAACTCTGAGGGTCAGTGTATTGGCTCTGTCGTCCATTCCCAGCTGAGCGATGAATCGCTCCAGCTGCTTTTTGTTTTAGACGGACATATATCTGACAGTCATCAGCATACAGGTGGAAGGAGATACCATGCTTTTTAAAAATGGCGCCCAGTGGAAGTATGTACAAAGAAAAAAGCATGGGCCCTAGAACTGACCCCTGTGGGACCCCATATGGCAGAGGAGCAGAAGAGGATTCAAACCCAGAGATGCTAACTTTAAAACTCCTATCTGCCAGATAGGACCTAAACCAGTTGAGAGCAGTGCCACAAATGCCCACTAGGTACTGTAAACGGGAAATTAAAACATGATGGTCCACTGTGTCAAAGGCAGCAGTTAAATCAAGCAACATAAGAACAGCATATTCACCTGAATCACATGCTACAACGATATTAAAAACTCTTAACAAGGCTGTCTCTGTGCTATGAAGAGCTTTGAAACCAGACTGAAAAACTTCCAAAATACCATGTTCATCCAGAAAACATTTCAGCTGCATATAGACAATTTTCTCTAAAATTTTTGAGAGAAATGGCAGCCTGGAAATAGGCCTAAAATTTGCCAACATGGTATGATCGAGACCAGGTTTCTTAATCAAAGGCTGCACTACTGCATGTTTAAAATTTGCAGGAACCACACCAGATGACAGGCTGCTGTTCAAGATGGTGAGAACTGACTTGCCTATACTGGGAAGCACCTCTTTAAAAAGTCTAGGAGGGACAGCATCACAGGGAGACCCTGAGGGCTTAATGGCCAACCACATCCTTTAAAAACAACAGAGTCACAGGTTCAAACTGATTAAAAACAGCAGAACAAGGGACAGAGACAGAAGTATCAGAGGCAGGAGCTGAGATGAGAGCCCTGGTGGTGGCCACCTTATCAATAAAAAAGTGCATAAATTCATTATATAACTCAGAGGAGGCCTCCAAGCAGTCAGTCTGTGGAGTATTAAGAACAAAGTCAATAGTGTTAAATAAAACACGTTGATTATGATATTGAGATAAAACAATATGAGCAAAATATTTGCTTTTTGCCTGCTTGACAGTATTTTGATAGTGACGCCAGCAGTCTTTTAAAATCTAAAATGACACCTGCAGTTTGTCCTTTTTCCACCTGCGTTCAGCTCTGCGGCACTCCTGTCTGACTGCACGAGTTCTGTCATTGAACCACGGCTCAGGTTTGGATAGAGGCTGCTTGATTTTCAGTGGAGCCACAAAGTCCAAGATGGTTTGGCAGGAGGAGTGAAACCAGGAGCTGAGTTCTTCCACAGATGAGATGGAGCCGGGAGGGACACAGAGTTGGTCAAACGCAGCGGAGAACCGACCAGCAGTGAAAGATCAGCCTCAAATAATACAGGCATATGGTCGGACAATACAGTGTCACAGATTTCTAAATTAAAAAACAGACAGGCCATAAGAGATAACAAAATCTAACGTGTGTCCGTGCTCGTGTGTAGCACCACCAGTCACGGACTGCACCAGATTAAGAGAATCAGTGATATTTAAAAAGTCTTTCACCAGCGGCTTATCAGGACAACATACATGTACTGTATGTTAAAATCTCCAACAATAAGAACATGATCATAATTTGTAACAATACCAGCCAAGAAATTGGCAAAATCATTTAAAAAGTCTTATTATATTTGGGTGGTCTGTATATCACAGCACACAGTAGCGGGTTAGAGCGACCCACCTCAAAGAAAGTCAGTTCAAAGCTGGAGAATGGAGAGGGTAAAAAGCACTGCTTACATTTTATAAACGGTTGCCGTTCCTTCTCCTCATCCTATTGTCCATGGGGAATTAAAATAACAGCAACCTGGGGGTAAAACTTTAGACAGAGCAGAGAATTCACCCACAGTCTGCCAGGTCTCCGTCACAGAAAAGAAATCCAGTTCCCAGGAGCTGATGAAATCCTTCAGGATGTTAAGTTTTATTTGCCAGTGATCTGGCATTTACCAAGTCAATCGTGGCTGGAGCTGGAGCCTGGGCCTCAGCAGAACAGGAAACGCGGCACAGCGGTCTCAGGTGCCAGGGATTAACCTCACACTGGCGAGGCCGGGGAGAGCGGCGGCACCAGGACCAGATCACCTCACCAAGGCCAGTCACAGCGACCAGGCAGGCATCAACAGGATCCAGGGAACGCCAGGACACAGAAACCTGGGGATATAATCCGCCCGGAGTCCGGGGAACAGGGAAGGAATGTGCCAGGCAGGCCTTCAGTTTCACCAGCCGACCACTGCGTTTCCCACGGCGATGGTGAGGCCTCCGCCTTCACTTGGAGAAAGGGCCCGAGGCCCAATACAGGTAAGGCGAGATATCTGACAGGAGCAGAGGCTTCTGTCCACCATAATCAAACGAAATAAGATCTTCGGCAGGAAGTTTAAGATCCAACAATGTTTGGCGGTCGTACACCAGTAAGGAATTGATTTCTTGAATGCCAATGGCTAAAAATAGTATAAAAACAAGCAAAGCTGTCGGAGACAGATGGTCAGCCCCATACACTGGCGCTATCTTGTCATTTTTCAGTTTTGGGGGGGATTGTTGCAAGATTTTAACCTGAACTTCATAACACTTGGTTCTACATTCCTATTGTGTTTTCCAGCCAGTATCTAACAGCTGAATGTTACTTTCAGGAATTTGTATCTTAAAAAAACACCCAGGCGAACTTTATTTTCTTCAAATTTAGAATGCTTAGATCACTGTTACTCAGTGGCTGAAGAACTTAGAGGGATTCTGACTGTTTTGCTAAAAAAATTTAGAGTGTTTTCTTTTGAATGAGACCAACCCCATGAAGAGCTTTGAAATTAGTTTGGATATGTTTTTTCAAGCGCTTCCAAGGGAAATTGGCTGGAATGTGAAAGGGTTACATAGGTTTTGAGATTTATTGAAGTTAAAAATTAAAATGCTTGGTGATGTTCAGGATTTTGTCACAAATATCCCTCTCTGTCACAGTCGGGGCATGACCAGGGTTTATATTCATATTATTGTGTTTTCTATGATTTCTTATGATTATTTGTACCACTTATTTTCTGTGTTCCCCTGAGTCCCCTGTCTTTTGTGTCTTCCTCTGTTTGGTCCTGGGTCTTTGTGCATATCTGTTTACCGATTGTTCCAGCTCCTCGTGTTTTTCATATCCCAAGCCACTGCCCTTTCTGTATTTCTCTGTTTGTTGTCCTGCATGTTCAGTGTCGTGCTTCATGTGCACTCCCTGTCTGTGATTGTCTGTGTAGCCCCGCCCGTCCTGTCTCTGTTTCCCCGTGTGTTATTGATTTAGCCCTTGACTGCTCCCGCCTGTCTGGCATTTACAATAATTAGTCTCCCTATATAACCAGTTATTTCCTGAGTTTATGTTAGCCAATCGCTCTGAGTTATTTTCCAGCCCCAGTGCTGTTGCCATTTATTTGTTCTTTTGCGTTTGTGAATACATCATTATTGCACCGAAGTCCTCCTGTGCCTTGGGTCCTGCTTCAGCCTTAATCTACCTGATGCTGAAGTCCGTACAGAGGGAGCTGAGGAGAAAGATCAGAGAAGGCAAGGACAGCTTCAGGAAGAAGATGGAGGACAAGCTGCAACAGAGCGACATCAGCGGGGTCTGGAGAAACCTTAAAACCATCTCTGGGCTCCAGAATACCTCCCCCAGGGCCACGGGGGGCAGGGAGTAGGCGAACAATCTGAATCTGTTTTTCAATAGGTTTGACCAACCGCCCTCCCCCCTGACTGCACAACAACCACTGCTGCCTCTAAAGACATCAAGTCCTGCTGCCCACTCCCTACTCCACCAACACCCCCCCACTCCCAACACACAGCCCCCCAACCTGACCCTCACTAAGACCCAGGTGAGGACGGAGCTGAGGAAGATCAAGGCGAGGAAGGCCTTGGGACCGGACGGCATCAGCGCAAAGCTCCTCAAGTCCTGTGCAGACCAGCTATGTGGGATTGTGGAGTACATCTTCAATCTGAGCCTGAAGCTGGGGAGGGTACCACAGCTGTGGAAAACATCTTGTGTGGTACCTGTACCAAAGACTTCCCACCCCAAAGATCTGAACAGCTACAGACCAGTGGCCCTGACATCTCACATAATGAAGACCCTGGAGAGACTGCTCCTTGCTCACCTCCGCCCCCTGGTGGGACCAGCGATGGATCCACTCCAGTTCGCCTACCAGCATGGCATTGGAGTGGAGGATGCGGTGATCTTCCTCCTTCACCGTTCTCTGTCCCACCTGGAGAAGCCCGGGAATGCGGTGAGGATCATGTTCTTTGACTTCTCCAGTGCTTTCAACACCATCCAACCAATGATCCTGAAGGACAAGCTGCTGTGCGCAGGGGTGGACCAGCATCTGTCATCATGGATCCTGGACTACCTCACTAACCGGCCTCAGTGTGTGAGAACCCGGGACTGTGTGTCCGACACGATCATCAGTAGCACGGGGGCCCCCCAGGGAACGGTTTTGGCTCCCTTCCTGTTCACCCTTTATACTGCGGACTTCTCACACAACACAGCCATCTACAGAAGTTCTCTGATGACTCTGCAATCATTGGCCTCATCTCCAACGGAGATGAAGCTCAGTACAGAGGGCTTATCCAGGATATCCAACTGCCTCCAGATCAACGCGAGGAAAACTAAGGAGCTGGTGGTGGACTGCCGCAGGCAAGGACAACCCCTCACAGCACCAGTAAATATACAGGGAACAGACATCGAGATGGTGACATCCTATAAGTACCTGGGTGTTCATCTGAACAATAAACTAGATTGGTCACACAATACTGACGCACTCTACAAGAAGGGACAGCGCAGGCTGTTCCTACTGAGGAGACTCAGGTCTTTTGGTGTACAAGGGGCGCTGCTGAAGACATTCTATGACACGGTGGTGGCATCAGCCATCACTTTTGGAGTGGTCTGCTGGGGCAGTGGCATTACAGCAGCCGATAGGAAGAGACTGAACAAACTGATCAAGAAAGCTAGCTCTGTCCTGGGGCAGTGCCTTGACCCAGTGGAGGAGATAGGAGAGAGAAGGATGGTGGCTAAACTGTCATCTCTGCTGGAGTCCGAGTTCCACCCTATGCAGGACATACTGAATGCACTGAGGAGCTCATTTAGCAGCAGACTACATCATCCTAGGTGCACAACCGAGAGGTTTCGCAGGTCCTTCCTACCTACGGCTGTCAGACTGTACAACCAAAGTAGGGCTGCTCGCAGAGATAGCAAAAAGACGTAACAACCTAATAGTATTGAATGCAAAAGACCCAATAGACTTATACAATGGTCCCCTCCAGTATACAACTAGGAAAATACCGGTCGCTATGGAGGGTGAGAATATGTATGGGTACATAATCATCCCATGTAGGATGGTATGATTATGATAGTTTACATATTTATTCCATCTAGCTAAAATGCTCCGCACTGTGTGTTTATATACTCATATATTTATTCCATCCAGCTACAATGTTCCGCACTGTGTTTGTATATTTATATATCTATCCCATCTAGCTACAATGCTCCGCACTGTGTGTGTATATATATATATATATATATATATACAGTGGGGTAAAAAAGTATTTAGTCAGCCACCAATTGTGCAAGTTCTCCCACTTAAAAGATGAGAGAGGTCTCCAATTTTCATCATAGGTATACCTCAACTATGAGAGACAAAATGAGAAAAAAAAATCCAGAAAACCACATTGAAGGATTTTTAATGAATTAATTGGTAAATTCCTCAGTAAAATAAGTATTTGGTCACCTACAAACAAGCAAGATTTCTGGCTCTCACAGACCTGTAACTTCTTCTTTAAGAGGCTCCTCTGTCCTCCACTCGTTACCTGTATTAATGGCACCTGTTTGAACTCGTTATCAGTATAAAAGACACCAGTCCACAACCTCAAACAGTCAGACTCCAAACTCCACCAAGCTGTCAAAGGACACCAGAAACAAAATTGTAGACCTGCACCAGGCTGGGAAGACTGAATCTGCAATAGGCAAGCAGCTTGGTGTGAAGAAATCAACTGTGGGAGCAATTATTAGAAAATGGAAGACATACAAGACCATTGATAATCTCCCTCGATCTGGGGCTCCACGCAAGATCTCACCTCGTGGGGTCAAAATTATCACGAGAATGGTGAGCAAAAATCCCAGAACCACACGGGGGGACCTAGTGAATGACCTGCAGAGAGCTGGGACCAAAGTAACAAAGGCTACATCAGAAACACACAATGCCGCCAGGGACTCAAATTCTGCAGTGCCAGACGTGTCCCCCTGCTTAAACCAGTACATGTCCAGGCCCGTCTGAAATTTGCTAGAGAGCATTTGGATGATCCAGAAGAGGATTGGGAGAATGTCATATGGTCAGATGAAACCAAAATAGAACTTTATTGTAAAAACTCAACTTGTCGTGTTTGGAGGAGAAAGAACACCATACCTACTGTGAAGCATAGGAGTGGAAACATCATACTTTGGGGCTGTTTTTCTGCAAAGGGACCAGGACGACTGATCCGTGTAAAGGAAAGAATGACTGAGGCCATGTATCGTGAGATTTTGAGTGAAAACCTCCTTCCACCAGCAAGGGCATTGAAGATGAAATGTGGCTGGGTCTTTCAGCATGACAATGATCCCAAACACACTGCCCGGGCAACGAAGGAGTGGCTTCGTAAGAAGCATTTCAAGGTCCTGGAGTGGCCTAGCCAGTCTCCAGATCTCAACACCATAGAAAATCTTTGGAGGGAGTTTAAAGTCTGTGTTGCCCAGCGGCAGCCCCAAAACATCACTGCTCTAGAGGAGATCTGCATGAAGGAATGGGCCAAAATACCAGCAACAGTGAGTAAAAACCTTGTGAAAACTTACAGAAAACGTCTGACCTCTGTCATTGCCAACAAAGGGTATATAACAAAGTATTGAGATGAACTTTTGTTATTGACCAAATACTTATTTTACTGAGGAATTTACCAATTAATTCATTAAAAATCCTTCAATGTGATTTTCTGGATTTTTTTTTTCTTATTTTGTCTCTCATAGTTGAGGTACTGTATACCTATGATGAAAATTGGAGACCTTTCTCATCTTTTAAATGGGAGAACTTGCACAATTGGTGGCTGACTAAATACTTTTTTTACCCCACTGTATATATAGTATATACTGTATATATATACAGTATATATATATATATATATATATATATATATGTACATATGTATACTTGCTGCTCTTGTTTTTTTCTCTTGCCTTCTGATTGTTGCTCTGAGTGTTGCTATCCCTGTGCTGTTGCAATCCTGGAATTTCCCCATTGTGGGACTAATAAAGGCTTATCTTATCTTATCTTATCTTACCTGCCAAAGGAGATACCATGACAGAATGGCCCAACCAACCAAAGACCCAGCAGGTACGGACTTTTGGAGTTTGGGACTGGATGTGGATGAGGTGTGGGCAACACAAACGATTGAAGATTATGACTCGGACGCCCGCACCTCCTACACACCAGAGGAAGCCCTGGGGTTTCTGGACCTGGCAGCCTCAGTAATTAAGTCAACCCCTAGCCTGTGGAGCTACCCCGATCTGCTCAGGCTGCTAATGTCTGCCCAGAACCTCCAGCACATGTATCGTTGGATGGTGAACAATACACCATTTCCAGTTCCTACTTCACCTCCCAAGCAGCAGCCTGCTGCACTACGGGTGCCTTGGGAGATTTCCGCTAGTGAGACAGAGCAGTTTCGGGGATCAAGACTGGCATTCAGAAGGCCCAGACGGAAGAAGGGCTCCAGGAGACGCCGCTCCTCTCGACGCTGTGTGCCATCGCCAGCACCAGCTCGTTCCATGGCACACACCCCAGCGCATGCCCCATCTGTTTTGTCAGTCGCCATACCCGCAGCCCTCCCAAGGTTTCGCCTATCATCACTCCTGCAATTTTGCCTGTTACCATGCCAGTAATGCCGGCTCCTCACCAGACAGTTCATGCTGCACGTGATGTGCACGTCACTGCTCCAGCCATCTCCGAGGTGCGCACATCAGCTTTAGCTGTCTCCAAGGTATGCGCTTCAGCTTCAGCTGTCCCCAAGGTATGCGCTTCAGCTCCAGCTGTTTCCAAGGCGCACATAACAGCTCCAGTTGTTCCTGTGGTGTGCACAATGGCTCCCGCTGTCCCTGAGGCACACACCACAGTTCCAGCTGTTCCCAAGGAGCACGTTCCTGTCCTGTTGGAGGCGCATGCTCCAGCTCCTGTGGCTCATTCAGAGGCGGCCACCCCAGCAGCAGTGGACCAAGAGCTCAGGCAAGTACCTTTCTTTACTTTCTTAACATCCATATTAGTAATGACTTGCCTACCTCCTGGTAATTGTGGTGATGCCTCCTTCACTCCCTGCTCTTCTCCCCTGTCTGAGGTGGCCGTGTCAGGAAGGGAGTCACAGGAGGACCACGCTCCACCTGCCGTGCGAGAGGTCATGGGCCCTCCACCTGCTTTGGCAGAGGTCGTGGGACCTCCACCCAATGTCCAAGAGGTCAGGAGACCTACACCCGATGGGGCCGGGCGGGGGTCGTTTCCCTGACCCATCTTGTTTTTCAGCCCAGTGGGCATGTGAATTGTAAGGGGACCTCCTGTTGGACATTTTGTTTTTTCTTGTTCTGTGAGATTCCTGTGTTTTGTTTTTCCCACCGTGCCTTGCCCCCCCCCCCACCCGTCTTGGTGTTTCTTTGTTTTGTTTTTTGTAGGGGTGTCTGGAATCCACCTCTTAAAGGGGGGATTATGTCACAATCAGGGCACGGCCAGGGACCCTGTTTATGCTTTATGATCATATTATTGTGTTTTCTTTGATTTCTTATGATTATTATTTGATTTGATTTTGATTTTGTATACTTTATTGATCCCCAGAGGGGAAATTGAGGCCATCCACCTGGATGGATGAAGCAGCCACAGTACGGCGCTATCCCTTAACCACTCACAAACACATTCACACCTAGGGCCACTTTAGGGTCTCCAATTAACCTAACCTGCATGTTTTTGGCCTGTGGGAGGAAACCGGAGAAATCCCGGAGTAAACCCACGCAGATACGGAGAGAACATGCATTTGTACCACTTGTTCTCTTTTTTCCCCTGAGTCCCCTGTCCTTGTCGTCTGTGTCTTCCTCTGTTTGGTCCTGGGTCTTTGTGCTTATCTGTTTACCTATTATTCCAGCTCCTCATGTTTTTTATATCCCAAGCCACTGCCCTTTCTGTATTTCTCCGTTTGATGTCCTGCATGTTCAGTGTCATGCTTCATGTGCTTTCTCTGTCTGTGATTGTCTGTGTATCCCCAACCGTCTTGTCTCTGTTTCCCCGTGCGTTATTGATTTAGCCCTTGATTGCTCCCACCTGTCTGGTGTTTACAATATTTAGTCTCCCTATATATGTGAGTCTGTGATTGTGCTCTGTGTTGGGTCACTGTGTCATCTCTCCTAGTGTTCTGCCTGTGTTCTCCTGCGCCCCAGTTATTCCATGAGTTTATGTTAGCCTATCGTTCCGAGTTATTTTCCAGCCCCCGTGCAGTTGCCATGTATTTGTTCTTTTGTGTTTGTGAATAAATCATTATTGCACTGAAGTTCTGCCTGCGCCTTGGGTCCTGCTTCAACTTTCATCTGCCTGCTAAAGCAGATATTGTGACACTCAGTTTTTGTATTTGTTCTGCTGGAAAGGTGAAGGCCTTCTCGTTACATGTAATTGCCAATATATACACTTGCATGAATATAAATAAAGAATTTGTAGATTTTCTACTGCCTACTTTGATTTATTGGCATCTTTCTATATATGATTTATTCTTACAATCCCTTTTCACTCATAAAAACTGTACAGTATCCTGCAGTTCAAACATTTTTTTAAGTATCTGCCTATCCAGCAACCTCCCATTGCTTGTAAGGATATGTTGGAAGTATCTGAGGTTTATATTATTCTCAAAGAATGTGCTGTTGATGAGCCCTCCTTGCAAAGGCCACGCATCAGTGAATATCAGAGCATAATATGCTCTACAAAGCACCAGTGACTGTTTAGGTAGCTCACCCAAATGAGCTATGCCTCGCTTCTTTTAAAACCTCAAACAGCCTTGCGGTGTTTGTCTAGTTAGGGTGCTGCGTTGATCACACACTTATTTTTTGATTGGCTGCTATACAGTATGTGTAGTCACTCCTGTATGTTGCATTACGAATAGAGAACAATGGTGGTTAAAGGAACCCACGGAGGCAAAAAAGCAAATGGTGCAAAAATGACTTTGCATGACGAAGGTACTTATTATCTCAGCCTGGCTCAGCCATTTGTTAATCACTGTAGCACTGCCATTCTGCTCACTTTAAATCATTTAGGCCCCAGCTGACATGCAAACTGTACTTTCTGCTGCAAGACTCATGCATTTTGAGATGAAAAAGGAACATGACACATGCATGTTTCTGTTTTTTAAGAACATGCAGTGCCCTTAAGATTTGATTCATGTCTCTGTGTATTAGTTGTAGGAGGTTTTTGGTAGCACATTATAATAATGCCTGTAAATTACAGTGTAGATACAATGATAATAGACACTATAAGTGGAGTGTACAGTTTTTCCAGTTTGGATTTTCCCAGTCACTGGTAGCTGTCAAATCGCTTTCCTCAATTAAAACTGCTATTGTGCTCACTGTTGGAAGAGTTTGGACTTGACTGTGCTCATGTCCTCGCTTTATGTTCATATTTGTTTTTCTGTTATCTTCAGGACATGAGTTCAGCCATGTCCTTGTCTTTTGTTATTATGTTTCTCTGTGCTGTGTTTCTCATTTGTATTTTTGGTCCCAGTGTGCTCTGTCTGTTCAGCCCTGCCCATCCGGTGCTTCTCCGTTACCCTTGATTGTTTCCCACCTGTCATGCATTATCTTGATTACTCCCCTGTCTACAGTACATATATGTCTTTCTGTCTGTGTCAGGTGTGGCATCATTATTGTTTCTTCCATGTTCCCCGTCAGTCTGTCAGCCTGGTTTGTTTTTGTGTTCTCAGCCCCCGTGTTGCTATTTCTTTTGTCACAGTTTTTGTCAATATATCATTGTTTTTGCACTGTTCTCCTGCCTAGGTTTGAGCCTGTGTTACCCACCTTGACAACTGTATTGGAAGTGGCAAAAAAAGGTGGGCTACATTATACTTGGGCTTCCACTTAGTATTGCTGTTGGGAGCCATCATTTTGAATCTTTACATCCCCTTTAACTTGAGTTTAGTGCCAGGCATGGCATTAAATAACTTCCACAGAATAACTGGAAATTTCCCACCTTGGCAAACTCCTGAAATGTGCTATTCATCTCTGGCAAGAACTACACAAGTATACTATAACTATGTTGATATAGGTACCCTGTATGTATGTCACAAGCACTCTGTTAAGTACTGTGTAAGTAAGCTGTAAGTACTGGGGTGCAACGGTTCAAATAGTCCACGGTTTAGTTCAGTTTTCGGTTTGGTTATTATTTATTTCTATTCATGTGTGTTTTAGGTGAATTTTACACAAGAGTAAGAAGAAAAAAATCCATCCATCCATCCATCCATCCATCTTCTACTGCTTTTCCGGAGGTCCGGGTCGCGGAGGCAGCAGTTCAAGCAGAGAAGCCCAGACTTCCCTCTCCCCCACCACCTGCTCCAGCTCTTCAGAGAGGATACCAAGGCGTTCCCAGACCAGCTGGGAGACATAGTCTCTCCACCGAGTCCTCGGTCTGCCCCGGGGTCTCCTCCCAATGGGACGTGCCTGAAACACCTCAAGTGGGAGGTGTCCAGGAGGCATCCTAATCAGATGTCCATACCACCTCAACTGACTCCTTTCAATGTGGAGGAGCAGCGGTTCTACTCTGAGCCTCTCCCGGATGACTGAGGTCCTCACCCTATCTCTGAGGGTGAGTCCAGCAATCCTACGGAGAAAGCTCATTTCAGCCGCTTGTATCCGCGATCTTGTTCTTTCAGTCATTACCCAAAGCTCGTGACCATAGGTGAGAGTAGGAACGTAGACTGACTGGTAAATCGACAGCTTTGCCTTAGAACTCAGCTCCCTCTTCACCACAACGTCCGCATCACTGCAGATGCTGCTCCGATCCATCTGTCAATCTCTCGCTCCATTTTCAACTCACTTGTGAATAAGACCCCAAGATACTTAAACTCTTCCACTTGGGGCAGGAGCCTGTCCCCAACCCAGAGAGGACAATCCACCTTTTTCCGGCTGAGGACCATGGACTCGGATTTGGAGGTGGTGATTCTCATCCCAGCTGCTTCACACTCAGCTGCAAACCGTCCCAGCAAGAGCTGTAGGTCATTACTGGATGAAGCCAGCAGGACAACATCATCTGCATACAGCAGAGATGAGATCCTGTTGTCACCAAGCATGACGCTCTCCATTCCCTGGCTGCGCCTAGAAATCCTGTCCATAAAAATTATGAACAGGATCGGTGACAAAGGGCAGCCCTGGCGGAGTCCGACTCTCACTGGGAATGACTCCGACCGAGTGTTGGCAATACGAGCCAAACTCTTACAACGGTCGTACAGAGACCGAATAGCTCGTAACAACAAGCCCGATACCCCATACTCCCGAAGCACCCCCCACAAAAAACCATGAGGGACGTGGTCAAATGCCTTCTCCAAGTCCACAAAACACATGTAAACTGGTTGGGCAAACTCCCACGAACCCTCGAGAATTCTCAAGAGGGTAAAGAGCTGGTCCGATGTGCCACGGATGAAAACCACATTGCTCCTCCTGAATCCGAGGTTCAACCAACGGCCGGACTCTCCTCTCCAGTACCTTGGCATAGACCTTCCCAGGGAGGCTGAAGAGTGTGATCCCTCTAAAATTGGAGCACATCCTCCGGTCCCCTTTTTTGAAGAGAGGAACCACTACCCCAGTTTGCCATGCCAAAGGCACTGCCCCCAACCTCCACGCAATGTTGCAGAGGCATGTCAACCATGACAGCCCTACAACATCCAGGGCCTTGAGGTACTCAGGGCGAATCTCATCCACCCCTGGGGCCCGGCCACCAAGGAGATTTTTAACCACCTTGACGACCTCAGCCCCTGTGATAGGCGAGTCATCCCCCTCGTCCACAAACCCTGCTTCCTCTGTGGAAGGCCTATCAGTGGGATTGAGGAGATCCTTAAAGTATTCCTTCCACCGCTCAACAATATCCCCAGTCGAAGTCAACAGCGCTCCATCCGCACCATACACAGTGTGGACAGGGAGCTGCTTTCCCCTCCTGAGCCACTGAACAGTTTGCCAGAATCTCTTCGAGGCCGACCGAAAGTCTTGTTCCATGGCCTCACCAAATTCCTCCCATACCCAGGTTTTGGCTTCAGCAACCACCCGAGCTGCACTCCGCGTGGCCTGCCAGTACACCTCAGCTGCTTCGGGAGTCCCACAAGCCAACCAAGCTTGATAGGACTCCTTCTTCAGCTTAATGGCCCCCCTCAACACTGGTGTCCACCACTTGGTTCGGGGGTTGCCACCACGAGATGCACCGACCACCTTGCGGCTGCAGCTCTGGGCCGCCGCTTCAACAACAGAGGTGGAGAACATGGCCCATTCAGACTCCATGTTGCCAGACTCCCTCGGAATGTGGTTGAAGTTCTCCCGGAGGTGGGAGTTGAAGACCTCCCTGACAAGGGCCTCAGCCAGACGTTCCCACCACACCCTCACTATACGTTGGGGTCTACCAGGTCTGAATGGCTTCCTCCCCTGCCATCAGATCCAACTCACCACCAGGTGGTGATCAGTTGACAGCTCTGCACCTCTCTTCACACGAGTGTCCAAGACATACGGTCGCAGGTCTGATGACACGATAACAAAAATCGATCATTGACCTGTGATCTAGGGTGTCCTGGTGTCAGGTGCACATATGGACACCCTCATACTTGAACATGGTGTTCGTTATGGACAAACTGTGGTTAGCACAGAAGTCCAATAACTGAACACCACTCGGGTTCAGATCGGGCAGGCCGTTCCTCCCAATCACTCCCCTCCAGGTTTCACTGTCGTTGCCCACGTGCGCATTGAAGTCCCCCAGAAGGACAGTGGAGTCTCCAAGAGGAGCACCCTCCAGCACCCCAGTCACAGACTCCAAAAAGGGTGGGTACTCTTAAACATCATTTGGTGCATTGACATAAATGATGGTCAGGACCCGTTTCCCAACCCGAAGGCGCAGGGAAGCAACCCTTTCATCCACTGGGGAAAACTCCAATATAGAGGCAGCAAGGTGGGGGGATACAAGAATACCCACCCCGCTCATTGCATCTTGCCCGGGGCAACTCCAGAAAAGGCCAGGCTCCAGCCCCTCTCCAGGAGGCTGGTTCTGGAACCGGAGCTGTGTGTTGAGGTGAGGCCGACTATATCTAGCCGGTATCTCTCAACCTTGTACACCAGCTCAGGCTCCTTCCCCACCAGAGAGGTGACATTCCACATACCAAAAGCCAGTTTAGAAAGCTTGGGATCAGTTCGCCAAGGCCTCCACCTTTGACCGTCACCTAATCCACATAGCACCGGACCCCCATGATCCCTCCTGCAGGTGGTGAGCCCACTGGAGGGCGGACACATGTAACTCCTTCGGGCTGAGCCCAGCTGGGTCCCATGGGTGGAAACCCGGCCACCAGATGCTAGCCATCGAGCCCCTCCCCCATGCCTGGCTCCAGGGTTGGGCCCCAGTAACCCCATACTGGGCGGGGTACACTGAATCCTTGATCTAGAATTTATCATGAGAGTCTGTTGGATCATTCTTAGTCTGGTGTAACCCAGCTGAGAAAATGACCCTTTTTCTCAGATTTCATTTGTATTAATGAAAGTGTGTGATTTTATTTTGAAAACCGACTATCTTGGGGAAGAGAAAGTGTGATCCTCGTCATCCATCTATTGAATTTCCGGTTCATGGTCACGTTGGGTGATCTGGGTCTTTCCATTCATTAAGAGCGATATTAGCCCCGCCTTCCGAGTAGAGGCAGCCAGCGCGCACTGGAATTCAGTCTTTAACGATGCGAGCGCGGACGAGGGAGGTTGTGAAGCGATTCACACAGATACCTCTTCTTGGTGAGTTTCATTCAGAAAGATGCTATAAATGGATCTAAACACTCTCCAAACGTTAATTTGCAACCTTTATTATCCTAAGTTGACGGGAGCACGAGCGTGAGGGGCATTGTGGCTGTGTCCTTTGCTGTATTCACACTGATACCTCATCTTGGTGAGTCAGATACATGCTAATGTTATGCTAACGTTAGCGCTATGCTAATGCTAGTCGCGAGTGGATTTTTTTCTGTTTAAAAGCAATGGAAAAGGCTGTCTTTGTGTCTGTATGGTTTTCCTAAATGTGATTTCAGTTCCCAACAGTATGCTGAAGTACTTTTAGTTCATATGCACTATTTCTGTCGAATGCAGTGTGTAGTTTGATGCTAAAAGCACATGGTGTTGGTCTACTATGTAAATCCATAGGTTATGCTAAACCCAGTAACTCAGACAGAGTTTTACTGATTTTAAAAGGGAATATTGGAAGTAATAGGATGGTATATTCCCTGGTTATGTGATAGATTAATTGTATTTCATTTCATGATTTACAAAAGACAAGGTTAAAAGGGATTAATCATAATTTCATGGTTAAATGATGTAGAGGTGAACAGAGGAATTCATTTAATTGGTTACATGAAAAAAGGGTATTTCATGTGCTACCAGAGAGATTGTGAGAAAATAAAAAAAGAACACATGCATGTAAGATGTGAAATGTAAGATATTACTATATTGCTGGATTGTGATAATAGTAATATGAGAGAAGAATTTAAACACTAAGCTATAGTGTTATATAAGAAAGGATTGGAAGACGAATTACTCTAGCTGTAAACAATAATACCATTATTGTCGTGCAGGCTAGGTTTTTTCTGGTTGCCGACCAAAAACCTTCTGGATCCTGGATTTTTCTCCGAATGGAGATGGTGAGCCTGACCCGAGATTGAACCGAGATTGAACAGAGGTCTGACCAAGGTCTCAAATGAAGGACATCCCTCTTCTCTCCAGTGCCCAGGATTTAAAGTGGTAACAACCCAAGTCGCCGCTTTAAAAGAGGAAAACAAACCTGAGTCTGGAGTTACAAGACATCTTGACTGGTCAAACGACTAACCCGAAAGCACAAACAAACACTGAGCTCAGTAGGACACTTTTGGGGTTTTATTTCATGCCGGCCGTTGTTATATTTGTATATTTGTACATTGTTTGTATATTTTGCTCCCTTTATCTTTATTAATAACAGATATGAATTGCTCATTTCTTGCCTCCAGCTATTTCATTCCATACTCACTCTAATTCCCTATTGTAACCCTTACGAACCTAGCAACTGGTCTACACTTAATTATTTCCCTTACCTAATTAACATAAGGCAAGGGTTACAATAAGAAGTGGCGAGCCCAGCCAGGAGCCTTTTTTTTTTCTCCTCTCCCTTACGTTATTTCAAGCCTATAACGTACCCAAAATGGATATTGTTGAGCGTGAATCTGTGAAAATTCCAAATGCAGTGATAGTGAGTGAAATTGCTGGAGATGAGCAACTTGATGAGATGATCAAGTTACATCTCCCTGATATTAAAAACCTAGCGAAGATGAGTGGCGGAGATTTTGCAGATGTCCTGAAAGACATGATGTCACAGATTTCTGAGTCAAACCACACTGCGACCACCCCAGCTCGAAGTATGCCCACCACTCCTGCACATGATTCAAATCCCCCAGAAGTGCAACGTGTGGTAGTCGAGCACATTGTTAAAAGGGAGGATTTTTCCGTGCAGCCGTTTTCACAAAAGCTCGGAGCTTTTCCTGGCAAAGACCTCCGACCAACTTATGAGCTAGATTATGATACTTGGCACTCCAGTGTAGAATTAATCTTGACTGATCCTGCTCTGTCCAAATTGCAACAATCCCGAAAGATCATTGAGTCTCTTTTACCCCCAGCAGCTGATGTAGTCAAGTACTTGAACCCCAACAGCTCACCATCAGAATATCTTCAGCTGTTAGATTCTGCTTATGGTACGGTTCAAGATGGCGGAGAGCTTTACGCCAAGTTTACTGACACCTTCCAAAACACAGGTGAGAAACCCTCATCATATCTACAACGTCTTCAAGTAGCTTTGACTCACACTGTGAAGCGTGGTGGTGCTTCAAGCCAGGATTTTGACAGGCTGCTTGTCACACAGTTTTGTCGAGGTTGTTGGGATGATTCCCTTTTAACTGCACTCCAGTTAAAACAAAAACGAACAAATCCCCCAACTTTTCCTGATTTGCTCCGCTTGCTATGTACTGAAGAAGACCAAAATGTTGCCAAAGCCTTGCAAATGAGACAACATTTGAGCAGTTCAAAACAAAAAGTGACATCCCACGTGCAAACTGTGCAATGTAGTTCAGATGAAAATGAGGACAGAATCACGGTAAACTCAATTCAAGAACTCTCAAAACAAGTTGCAGAAATTCAAAATCAACTAGCAAAACTAACTGCAAAACCAAAAGCCCAAAACTCAAAAAGTACACCCAGTACAAAGCCAAAAGAGAAACGAAAGCCGAATAAAGTGACAAAGGAACCCACAGAACAAACAGTCAGAACTCGAAGTACCCCACCCATACCGTGGTACTGTTTCCAATGTGGAGAGATGGCCACATCAAGCCAAGCTGCAAAAACGAACCAAACCCAGCTTTAGTTACCGAAAACATAAGCTGTTTAAAGAGAAACAAAAGAGATGGGGGTCTGAAAATCCTGCAGCTAATAAAGACCGGTTAAACTAGGAACAGTCTCTATTACGGGGCAAATGGAGACTGTAGCCAGACACTCACGTCCCCCTAAGTACAAGCAACGTGCTAGCCTTAAGCAATATGTTACTAACCCACCTAAGTATAGCCTACCAAAAGGGTTAGTTGGCTCCAAATGCACAGCTGTAGTTAGCATTTCTGATGTTAATGTGCATTGTCTTCTTGACTCAGGGTCACAAGTGACTACAGTCACTGAGTCGTTTTACAAACAGAACTTTCCCGATCAAAGCCTTAAACCACTCTATGACCTTTTAGAAGTAGAGGGCGCTGCAGGTCAGCCCGTTCCCTATTTAGGTTATATAGAGATGTGTATCACCTTTCCAAAAGACTTCTTATGCACAGAGATTGACATACCAACCTTAGCTCTCGTTGTTCCAGATGCCAATCCTAATAGTCAGACACCAGTGTTAGTGGGAACAAACACACTTGATGTTCTTTATGGAAAGTATTTAGACATGAAGACTCCTGATTACTTACCTAGCTCTTACGGTTTTAGGACACTGTTGAAAACCCTCGAACTAAGACATACAAAGAACAAAGATGGGAACATTGGATTAGTTACCTTGTCAAGCAAAGCCCCAGCTGTAGTCCCAGCAGGTAAAACTGTAGTTTTAGAGGGGTCTGCCAACGTTCACTGTACCTCAGACACCTGTGCTATAGTGGAACACCCCTCTCAGTCTTCCTTGCCGGGTGGCCTTTGTGTTAAAACTTGCCTGATAACACTTCCTTTCCGAGCTCCACACAAAGTGCCTGTAATGATTATGAACGAAACAGAGCAAGATGTCACAGTGCCGTCCACGTGTGTCATCGCAGAACTTGGAGCTTTCCATTGTACCCTGTCCCAGCACAATGCCGTCAGTGCAAATGAGTCGGCCACAAGCAAGCCACAACTGAGTTTCAACTTTGGTGATTCACCGATTCCACAGGAGTGGAAAGAGCGAATAACCAAACAACTAAATGACATCCCGGAAGTATTCGCTTTCCATGATTTGGACTTTGGGTGTACGAGCAAAGTGAAGCACTCCATCAGTCTTCATGAGCTGACTCCCTTTAAGCACCGTGCACGCCCTATACACCCCCAAGACCTTGAGGCAGTGCGTAAACACCTTCAAGAGCTGCTCGCTGCAGGTGTGATAAGAGAGTCCCAGTCTCCCTACTTGTCCCCCATTGTTGTAGTGAGGAAGCGAAACAATGATGTGCGTCTATGTATAGACTTTCGCAAACTCAATTTACAAACAAGAAAGGACTCTTACGCCCTCCCAAATCTGGAGGAGACGTTCTCGGCGCTCACAAGCTCCAAGTGGTTTACAGTCCTCAATCTTAAGTCTGGATATTACCAGATTGAGGTAGAAGAAGCAGACAAAGAAAAGACTGCTTTTGTAACACCCCTTGGATTCTGGGAGTTCAACCGCATGCCGCAGGGCATAACCAACGCCCCAAGCACCTTTCAGCGGCTCATGGAGCGCTGCGTCGGTGACATGAACTTAAATGAGGTGCTAGTCTTTCTAGATGATCTCATCATCTTTTCAAATAGTTTGGAAGAACATGAACGGCGACTTATGTGGGTACTCCATCGTCTTAAAGAATACGGGCTAAAGTTATCGCCAGAAAAATGTAAATTTTTTCAAACAACAGTCCGGTACCTAGGTCATGTAGTCTCCGAAAGCGGTGTCGAGACAGATCCCGAAAAGATTCAGGCCCTTAAGACTTGGCCACGGCCTAAGAATCTCACGGAACTGAGATCCTTTTTAGGGTTCTCAGGGTACTAGACGCTTCATTGAAGGGTACTCGTCTATAGTACACCCTCTTAACGACCTCACACGCGGTTACCTGCCACTCAACAAAAAGTCAAAATCCAGAGTCACTGACCAAACCTACTTTGATCCCAAACTGCCATTTGAGAGTCGATGGACCACAGACTGTCAAGAAGCTTTCAACTCCATCATCGAAAAGTTAACATCAGCTCCTATCTTAGGCTTTGCAGACCCGAAGCTGCCTTACGTACTCCATACCAATGCTAGTACCACTGGCTTAGGAGCAGCACTCTATCAGGAGCAAGACGGTCAGCTTAGGGTCATAGCTTTTGCCAGTCGCGGGTTATCAAGGAGCGAAGCACGTTATCCACCTCACAAGCTAGAGTTCTTAGCTCTAAAATGGTCAGTAACTGAAAAGTTTCACGACTATTTATATGGTGGTCAGTTCACGGTAGTTACAGATAGTAACCCACTCACCTACATATTGACCTCTGCTAAATTAGACGCCACAAGCTACAGGTGGCTTGCAGCTTTGTCTAACTACAACTTTAAGTTACAGTATAGAGCAGGCAAGCAAAACCTAGATGCAGATGGGTTGTCTAGACGTCCTCATGGTGAACTCGTTGACGATGTCCAGTCCAGGAAAGAGCAGGAGCGTGTAAGCCGCTTTGTAGAGCGCCACCTAGCTGACAGTGACACCACAGAGATTGTAAATGATGAAGCTGTTCAAGCCATTTGTCAAAACCACCTTGTTAAAATTTGTGATGACAATCAGGATAGTGGTGTTACACTTGTGGAGTCCCTTACCATCTCAGCTGACGCAATCCCAGACTTGTATGTCTTGGAGCAAGACAATGGCTTACCCACTATCCCTGTCTTGTTTCAAACAGAAATCAAAGACAAACAAAGAGCGGACTCGACACTCAGACAAGTTATTGAACAAATCAAACGTGGCCAAACACCCCCACCGACTGCTAGAGAAGAACTCCGAGATCTCCCTCTTTTACTCAGAGAACTCCATAGGTTGGAGATGTACGATGAAGTGTTGTACAGAAAAAGACAAACTGGAGACCAAGTGACCCACCAGCTCATTCTTCCCGAGGAGCTCAGAGCTCCCATACTCCAAAGTCTGCACAATGACATGGGCCACTTAGGTATTGACAGAACCCTTGATCTGGTCCGAACACGATTCTATTGGCCACGTTTGGCAACAGATGTCAAGCAAAAGGTAAAAACATGTGATCGGTGCATACGAAGGAAGAGTCCTCCTGAAAAAGCGGCTAGCCTGGTCAACATAACCACCATATGACCTTTAGAGCTAGTCTGCATGGACTTCCTCAGTCTGGAACCAGACAGTAGCAATACCAGCAATATTCTCGTAATAACTGATCATTTTACTAAATTTGCCCTTGCGTTGCCTACCTCAAATCAAAGGTCCAAAACTGTTGCCAGGTGCTTGTGGGATCAATTCATCATTCACTACGGTATACCTGAGCACCTGCACAGCGATCAGGGTCCTGATTTTGAGGCAAAACTAATAAAAGACCTTTGTGAGATCTCAGGCATAAAGAAAATAAGAACAACCCCATACCACCCCAGGGGTAACCCTACTGAAAGGTTCAACCGGACGCTACTGAGTATGTTAGGAACGCTTGAGTCCAAACAAAAGTCACACTGGAAAGACTATGTTATGCCGTTAGTACATGCATACAACTGCACACGCAGTGATGTAACCGGGTTTACTCCCTACGAATTAATGTTTGGTAGAAAACCCAGATTGGCAGTTGATCTAGCGTTCGGACTTCCTCTCAACAAAGATCAGAAAGTTACTCACTTGCAATACGTTGAAAATCTCAAGAAAAGGCTCGAAGAAAGCTACAAGTTAGCTTCACAAAAATGCACAAAACATTGCAGACAAGAACAAGGCCAGGTTTGACTGCAAAATCACTGTTTCTGAGCTTGAAGCTGGGGATAGGGTTTTAGTTAGAAATGTGAGACTGCGTGGAAAAAATAAGCTTGCTGATAAATGGGAGGCCGATATTCATGTGGTAGTCAAACGTGCAGGTAATTTACCCGTTTACACGGTTAAGCCCGAGTCAAAGCAAGGTCCCTCAAGAACTTTACACAGAGACCTTTTTCTTCTCTGCAGTTTCCTCCCTGTTGCCACAGCAGAAACACCTGAACCAGAGCCTATTCACCGCCCTAAGACACGCCAAACAACTGTTGCAGAGAACAATGATCACGAAGAGTTAACCGAAATTGAAAATGAATTTTTGATTCCGTGGGTTGAGGATTCCCCATGTGGAGAGATAACCAGATTTACTACTGTACATGATTATCCAAAACCTTTGCAAACACCGGAAATGACAAACCCACCTGGTTGTGATTTACCTGAGACCACTGCCAATGCAGAACCGGATAGGGAGCATAATGCAATTGAGATTGATCCTCCCTATAATTCACCTGTGGAAAATGAAACAGTAACAATACTAGAGGAACCTTCTGACAAGTCAGTCGCGGGGCAAGAACACCAATCAAATGATTTGCCTGATGAAATGGACAAAAATGATCACATTGCAATTCAACCAATACGACGATCTGAAAGAATCAGACAACTCCCAAAAAGACTAGAGTATCCTGAATTAGGAAATCCTCTAGTGACTGTTGTTAAGTTCCTTTTCCAAGGTTTGAATTCAGCTTTCTCAGAGTTTCTAAATACTGACGATGGACAGTCTTGGTTACACATGCAACGGGACGTGCATGATATTTAGCGGGGGAGTATGTAACCCAGCTGAGAAAATGACCCTTTTTCTCAGATTTCATTTGTATTAATGAAAGTGTGTGATTTTATTTTGAAAACCGACTATCTTGGGGAAGAGGAAGTGCGATCCTCATCATCCAACTTTTGAATTTCCGGTTCATGGTCACGTTGGGTGATCTGGGTCTTTCCATTCGTTAAGAGCAATATTAGCCCCGCCTTCCGAGTAGAGGCAGCCAGCGCGCACTCGGAATTCAGTCTTTAACGATACGAGCGCAGACGAGGGAGGTTGTGAAGCAATTCACACAGATACCTCTTCTTGGTGAGTTTCATTCAGAAAGATGCTATAAATGGATCTAAACACTCTCCAAATGCTAATTTGCAACCTTTATTATCCTAAGTTGACGGGAGCACGAGTGTGAGGGGCATTGTGGCTGTGTCCTTTGCTTTATTCACACTGATACCTCATCTTGGTGAGTCAGATACATGCTAATGTTATGCTAATGTTAGCGCTATGCTAATGCTAGTCGCGAGTGGATTTTTTTCTGTTTAAAAGCAATGGAAAAGGCTGTCTTTGTGTCTGTATGGTTTTCCTAAATGTGATTTCAGTTCCCAACAGTATGCTGAAGTACTTTTAGTTCATATGCACTATTTCTGTCTAATGCAATGTGTAGTTTGATGCTAAAAGCACATGGTGTTGGTCTACTATGTAAATCCATAGGTTATGCTAAACCCAGTAACTCAGACAGAGTTTTACTGATTTTAAAAGGGAATATTGGAAGTAATAGGATGGTATATTCCCTGGTTATGTGATAGATTAATTGTATTTCATTTCATGATTTACAAAAGACAAGGTTAAAAGGGATTAATCATAATTTCATGGTTAAATGATGTAGAGGTGAACAGAGGAATTCATTTAATTGGTTACATGAAAAAAGGGTATTTCATGTGCTACCAGAGAGATTGTGAGAAAATAAAAAAAGAACACATGCATGTAAGATGTGAAATGTAAGATATTACTATATTGCTGGATTGTGATAATAGTAATATGAGAGAAGAATTTAAACACTAAGCTATAGTGTTATATAAGAAAGGATTGGAAGACGAATTACTCTAGCTGTAAACAATAATACCATTATTGTCGTGCAGGCTAGGTTTTTTCTGGTTGCCGACCAAAAACCTTCTGGATCCTGGATTTTCTCCGAATGGAGATGGCGAGCCTGACCCGAGATTGAACCGAGATTGAACAGAGGTCTGACCAAGGTCTCAAATGAAGGACATCCCTCTTTTCTCCAGTGCCCAGGATTTAAAGTGGTAACAACCCAAGTCGCCGCTTTAAAAAAGGAAAACAAACCTGAGTCTGGAGTTACAAGACATCTTGACCGGTCAAACGACTAACCCGAAAGGACAAACAAACACTGAGCTCAGTAGGACACTTTTGGGGTTTTATTTCATGCCGGCCATTGTTATATTTGTATATTTGTACATTGTTTGTATATTTTGCTCCCTTTATCTTTATTAATAACAGATATGAATTGCTCATTTCTTGCCTCCAGCTATTTCATTCCACACTCACTCTAATTCCCTATTGTAACCCTTACAAACCTAGCAACTGGTCTACACTTAATTATTTCCCTTACCTAATTAACATAAGGCAAGGGTTACACTGGCCCTTCACCCAGGCCAGTTTGTCTTGGGTGACCCTATCAGAGGCAAATTGCCCCGGATAATATAGCTCCTGGGATCACTGGGGCACGCAAACCCCCCACCACGATAAGGTGACGATCCATGAGGGGAAGAAAAAAAAAAGAAAAAAATCATTTGAGTAATTTTGTATATGTGATGGAAGGCATCCACAATGGATTGTTGTCTTTTGGGTACCAGTGTTTGTTACCTGCTCCATTGTCCTGCTGATGGATCGTGGCACAGCTGGGTGATGGCGGCCCAGTGCACCATCATGTTGGAAGTATTTCCTTTTGAGTAGGTAATCCACGTGAGACATTGCTTGAAGATAGTAAAATTTTGTTAACTTTTTCCTGTCACCATTACAGTCAAAACTGACGCTTAAATGTGACCGCACACCAGAATTAAATGCAGGCAGCCCTTCCGTGTATGGTTGCTGAGGGTTTTTCCACTGCCATGTTAAAATGAAACCTGACACCGGTAGGGAGAACGTTGGGAGCGTCCTGATGTCAGCGCGTAGCGAATGGACATTTCGAAGGGAGGTGTGGTGCCTGTGTGTGGCTGAATGCCAGTCAGTGCAGACTCAGGAACACACATACTGAGGAATTTTGGAGAGAAATAAGATACATGCAGACTACTAGATATGACAAAACCAAAATGTCATGATTTACAAGCATGTACTGAACCAATGATTCTGTAAGTACCCAGTGAAATATAAGCAGGCTGTGTTGTAACAACACTGTAACTACACTATAAGGACACTGTAATTATGGGCACTTGGTTTGTATCGTCAGTGTCCACAACAGAATGTACAGTATTTATGCCATAACTGCACTATCCCAGTGGATATATGCAAGTTACTTACAGCATGCTCTACCTATAACAGCATACTTTCATTGTGCTTACACCTCAATTATGCCACTCTTTTACAATAATTACACTGTAATTTGTGGGCTGTATTGCAAAGGGCTACCAACTTTTTCTTTACTGTACAGTCCACTCCCAACACAGGGGCTTACACAAATGAGTGATGTAGGGTGGAAGCATGAATGCAGTGATCACAACTTTTATGCAAGAATGCATATAAGAACCAAATATGGTTAGATTTTTTTAATGTTAGGTTCCAGCTTTTGATTGCACATTAGCTTGAGAGACGGGCGCTCACCAGCACTGTAATTACCTACAGTAAGTGTCTTCAGTCAAGAGAATGGCAGCTAGCACAGGCGGGGGGTGGACTTGGTCTCAATTAGTCTGCTCTGTTTCATCTACTTTCTCTCCCAATCATCAGTAGAATAGAGACGGGTGTTTGTCCTGCATACAGCTGGTGGGCCTATCCTCTCCTTGACACCACAGAGAAAAGTCATGGAACACAACAGGCTGCATTCAAAAGCTCTCTTTGAAGTGAAGGCTTTCATTTTGAGGTCTGGCGTTGCTCTCCTGTCAAACATTTCCATCTTATGAAGAAGCTTAACTACTAACATCTGTGGAAGCACAATCTTGTAGCGGCTTCATTACCGACAGCTGTCTATAAGTCACATATGGTTCATATGAGTTCTTTATGGCTGTTCTGGATCTATAGGATCAGTTAGCCTATGCAGAGTTTTCAGCAAATACAGTGAGAAGAGCTGTGCTCTCTTCTCAACCAGAAGTCTCAATCACAATAGTAATAATGCACTATAACATGACGATGTTGTTTGTGATCCAGTGAGATTCTCTGCAAAAATTGCAAAATATGTTGTTGCTGTTATTGCAATGTAAAAGCAAATACCACAATATTATGAGATGGTTGAGATCCGGAAGCTACATGACTTTCATACTAGAGAAAATATATTAATTATGGGTAATTCATCTGCGTGCATTCCTTTCTCACCTTGATATAATCCTCTCAGTGTAATGGCCTTTTTACTCACAGCAATAACATGTATATTAAAAGCTGAAGACCATGAATATTCATCTTCTCTCCTAGGAGATTTAGTTTTACATTTCTTCCTGTCCTTTGCAGATCTAGTTCCAATCCATTAAGCAAAAGTTACTCAGGGTCCAAACAATTTAAGCAGATTCCCAACTTTTACATCTGGAAGGTCAACTTGCTCCTTGAGAAATTAATTTTAAAAATCACCTCATTTCCATTCCAATATCTTTGTAACTACTTGGAAAATTCAAAGGGCTTATTTGAGTGTTCATTCAAAAACTAAGAGTGAAACGGAAACATGACTTGACCTCGAAAGAATGGATGTACTAAATCTGTTTTGGCACAATAAGGGTAACAGATCTCTGTTCTGCTTACCTAGCTGCCTGACGGGACAAGGGGGAAAAAAAAGAGTGGATGTACTGCGTACCCATGTAAAAGTGTTAAAATAGAGAGTGAAGAACCGGCAGCTCTAGGCTCTCTGTGTGTCCATTTCATCACGTTCCAATCCACCACGAGTTCTACACAAAAGCTCAGGGTGGGCAAAAGGCAGAGCTGTCGTCACAGCGGGGCATTGGGGTGTCAAAAAAGCTGGCAGCACTACAGGCAAGGTCTGCCCATGCTGTATGGGCGACAGTCAGATCAGGGCACAGCTACAAAAAGCACTTTATGCTGCACACGTGCACACACAAATGCACACCAGAGAGCAAGAGGACCAGGGAACATTCATCAGTTGTTCTTTTTTAACAAAACTACAGCTTTTGTTGTCACCCACAGCTGGACTTCCATTTTTAGACTACCAGCCATTACGGAAAATAAAATAAAACAATATTGTAGAAGACTGTTCTACGTATGTATTGTATTTTAGAATACTTATGTCTCATGTTTCAATTTCAACAAGTCAGCCAAACATGTTTTATCCCCAACCTCCTCATTTCACTAATGTACCATTTTAACAAAGGTCAGGTCACTGCTTTCACAAAATTTCATGGTGTTTCAGCATTTCAAAACAGCCTAAAAACCTCATACAGAGGTGGGTGGAGGATGGGGAATTTTACTAAAAATCGCTCTAATATGCCAGAATCCAGACCTCCAAAATTCCAGTAATATTCAAAGTGAAAGTATCATCTTCAGCACCGAGTCAGGTTAATATAAGGGTGATTTTGACAAGCATAACAAAAAAATCTCAGGAGTATAAGAAAAAAAAAATCTACAACTGATGTTGTTTATCTCCTTATTCACCAAAACTACATATTACTAGAGGGAAAACTCCAGCACATGTGACAGCATGAGTGGTCTGAAAACAAAGAAAAGCTGTTTTTCATGGTGCCTCTAAACTCTTAACGTGGTAGCGACTCCATCCATTTACTCATTTTACAAACATCGCTGCAGGTACATTCTGAATTCACCACCCACACTGTTTTTGGGCATTGTAAGCACTGACACCATCTGGCATTAAGTGAAGCACTCCGAGAAATATGGCTGCTGCGTGGCTGCCTGACTGCCAAGGGCAGCCTGGGGCAAGTGCTTTGGAACTGAAGATATGTTCCCAGTGTCTAATAGATCGGCACAGGGCCAAGAATCTGACCGTCCACCTGAGGCCACGACCAAGTTGAGCGGAGTGAAATGTTGAGGTTTAATCAGCACGCGGTGGAGTGTCCACAGGCAACCAGAAAATTCATGCCATGAGCAAATGTCTCTGTAGGTGTTGGTGGGGAGGAGAAAAAAGGGAGTAAAATAATGTAGAGCCATGTTTGTGATTTCTCTTTAACACAGCTCCCTCTCTACTGCAACCACCAAGGCAATTTCTCCTGATGGTTCTCTTTAATGTCAAAATGCCTCATCTGCGGGCTTGGAAATATTTGCATGCCAGGTATCATCTATTCCCTCAAGTCCCAATCCCCTTAAAACTCCTTTCCTCCCCACCACCCCTTACCCCCTTGTGCAGGTGACAAGCTAAAATGAGAGATAGCTCCATTTGCTTCCTATAGCTAATTGGATTAGTGCTGAAGGCACTACAATAACGGCTGAATTTAGAAAGGCAGGCAGAGAGAATGGGGGAGCTGAGTGGTAGAGCCAATTTTCCAGTGAAATGAGCTTTGCTCCAGGTAAAGAGAAAACTCCTGCAGAGAAATAGAGAAGCTCTGTGTTGGAAGATTTTCTGCTAGCACAGACGCAGTAATGTGTCACAGTATTTACATTCATTGTGTTACAAGAAGCACAGTGGTAAATGACATGTTTATACCAATGTCACAATGCAGCAAATTAATTACTTATCATATTAGCAGATGTTTTGGTTCTCTATTTGGTCCACGGAGAGCGCTTTTTCCTGAATAGCTGGAGGGTGTGTGGCAATTTTCCATTACAGAGCAGCACTGACAGTACCTTTATCACCATTATTAATGAATATTCAAAAGTATATGTAAACACACCCCATGGACTGGATGAACAAACCTGCCTTTAAAGGCCAAACAAATATGCTTGTTTTTGTCTCTGCGTGTGTCCTAGCAGGGAGGAAACACACTGAAATCATTCTGTTTAAACAACCTGAAACACCAACTTTTGCATGCTACTGCTGCACAAATACGGGTGCAAAAGAGTTTTAAAAAATCAATCCAGGGACTCTCTCAAAATACTTGAACTGATTACTGCTTGAGTGCATAAACTTCCAAGTGATTTTTTTTTATTATATAGTCTGCACTATATTTATTAGATTTTTGTATCGTTATGTACAAGAGTGTCTTATTCTACAGCCAGAATCACAAAACTGCAATTATCAAAACTTACATATAATAGCTTAAATGTAGGGATGGGTAATTTGACCTTAAATCATCCTCACAGTTATTTGAACCTTTTGAACCTTAGCGTTGGTTTCTGGTTTTTTTTTTTTATTTGTTTTGGGGTTTTTTCTAACCCTTTTTCTTCCTTATAGTTCACTGACAAGGCTCGTAATTAAGCAAAATTACAGTCGGGAGGTGCTGGATTGAGGGGGTAGCGCCTCTTGGCTGCGTGGGCTCCCTTAGATGGGGGGGTGGAGCCCCTGTGCCTTGCTGCTGCCTTCGTTGGGCGTGGGGTCCCCAGGGTGCGTGGTGGTGGCGCTGGGGTGGGGGCAGGCCCACTGTGGAGGGGTCTGGGGGCTCGCGCAAGGGGCGCGAGCCAGTCTCCAGCCCAGGGGATGGGGACGCTGGCCTCCCGGCAACTGGGGCCCGGGGGCTGGCGTTGGCCCTGCTGGGGGCGCGAGGGTTAGCCAGTCTGAGGGCATGGGCCCGCTGCGCTGGCTGCTTGGTGACCCGGCCTCCCTAGACCGTCCCTCCTGGGACAGATGTCTGGCTGTCCTGGGGCTTGTTGGCCTCGGGACATTTGTGCTCTGTAGGGGTTGGTGGCATTGTCCTGCTTTGCTTGGGGTTTCCAGGAAGGAAGGGGTAGGGAGGAGTTGCTGTGACCGGCCACCCTCTTCGTATGTTTCCTGACAAACCACTCACATGCACACAGTTATTTTGCATGCACTCTCATACACACGCACACATATGCACACACACATATGTCTCTCCTTTAACAGGCGCGGACACCACTCATGTTGAGACCTTTTCGGTGGAAGAAATAATCTGTCTTCTGTTTGTTTAAGTTGTTAGTTTGTTTGTCTTCTCTGTCTGTTCCTCTCCCTTTTCTTTCCCCCTCCCCACCCCTCCTTTCCCCATTCCCCCCATTGGGTGCTTCATGGGTGGAACAATTTAAATAAAGTATTAAAAGTTATTATAGGAGGAGTTTATAACAATATACAGTACATATACGGTATATGTACTATATAAAGCTCCTTTTGGCAAAGCAAATCTGTTTGGCACAATAAGGGAAGCAGATTCCTGTTCTGCTCACCTAGCTGCTTGACAGGACAAGGGGGAAGACAAAAAAAAAGCAGTATTACACAAGACAGAAGTATCAATGCATGTATCACTGCAGTGACTCTAGTAAATGAGCATAATATAAAAAAGTACAGGCCAATTGTGATTACACACACATGCAACCAAACCAAACATACACCACATGTTCCTCTTGAGGATGAGCCCTCCACGCAGCCATCATCATGCCACCACCACATAATAACCACGATCCCCAGCTTGTCCACCCTATTGCTCAATCCTTGCTACGAAACAGCCGAGCCGATGTGGACAGCAGCTAACAGTAATCCAGCCCTGGCACACCTACATGCCAGCTTTAGCACACCTCACTCGCTCCTTGCCAGTATCCCCAGATGAAATAAAGAGTCAGTCATGACACTTTATGTAAACAGACACGTTTCTTTTCAGTAAAAGCCTTTTTAATTTTTCTGCTATGTTCTGCTGCTTCTATCCAGCGCTATGGATCCTGCTTCCAGGGTGCGGAGTCACATGAGCACATATGCAAGACACATTTTAAAGGGAAAAGACATGAAAGCTTTCATATACAAGCACACAACAGGGAAAAGCCAAAAAAAAAAAAAAAACGACATGAGCAAGATTAACTCGGTTTTACATCACAAATGTTGTTTTTGTTTTATTTCAGTTAACTGCCCTGCATAAATATATTCAAAGCATCTGGACCTGTACTGCTATTGTGCTTTTTCAAGTCACAAAGACCACTCAAAGCGCCTAACTAGTAGCTGCACCAACCCTCTATTGTAAGGGCCTATCAGAAATAGATACCGGACGGTTTAGAGTCACCAATTACCTTAACATGTATGTCTTTGGATTGTGGGAGGAAACCAGAGCCCCCAGAGTAAGCCCACACAGCACAGGGAGAACATGTAAAGCCCCCATTGAAAGGCTTCCACCCCTGCCACCCTGGGGATTTGAACCTGGAACTTTCTAGCTGTAAGGCAACAGTGCTAACCAGTGTACTACCATGGTGCCTGATTATGATATATTGTGTACCAAAAGATCATGCTACTCAACCACAGTGATTGCTGGTTTGATAAATGGTCCTTCCTGCACGTCTCTCCCCTGCTCTTCAGCCCATTTGCTGACTCCGTCTTCACTGTATCTGTCTGATAAAGGCAATAATGCCCAAAAATAGATCTTTAAAAAAATAAAAATCTGTCAGTGAAGCCTGCAGTGAAAATGAGGTGAGTCCATCCATCATTATTATTCAGCTGCAACATATTCCCAGACTTTCTCCAGCCTGGCAGGCTGCATTAGCAATAATCAGGGCACAGTGACAAAGGCATTTAGAAAAACAGCATGCAATGTCAGAACATTACAGGAAGTCCACTAAACAACTTCGATCTTAATTAGCTTGTTAGTAGAAAACCTTGCTCTGTGCTTTTGCTTTTATCTCTTTATTAGTGCATTCATTATTATATTTGAATTTATATGTGGTTGCTCACAGGCGGTTGTTGATGTCTGCTTATGCCATTAACAGATTTGCAGCTTAGGACTCACAGTGTAGTGCATATCGGCATGAAGAGGACTGTCAGTTACAGATGGCAGCAGGTGGTAAGATGTTCCCAAAATGTGAATATGCAGAATTCATGTAAACCAATGGAAACTTACATCGCACACTTGTGCTGAGTAATTAGTCTGTGACTAATTAACAACGCTGTGTAGTATGAATAAGATTTTAAATTGCTAAAACTCTCTCGCTCTCTCTCTCTCTGTCTGGTTGTGCGGCAAAGAAGACTTCTTCCTAAAATCAGTCAACAAAACTGAGCACTTCATGATTAATTCTACTTTTAGGAACAACATTCAAACAAGGCAATTCACAGTCTGAGGGGGAAGGGCTGAAAAGTTCATAGGCTGAAAAGTTCATAGTGGTCAAATTTGACCAAATGTGGTTTAATTTTCAACCGTAAGGATCCAAACGCCGCAACACTAGTGGAAGAAGTGTGTAGACCGAAGGGGAGACTACCATAAAATGATAGTAAAATGTGTAAAAAATAAAATAAATATGTAAAAATAAACCACATTTGGTCACATTTGATGACGATGAACCTTTCAGCCTAATAAACTTTTCCCCCCCCCCCCCCCCCCCGTAAAGCATGTAGTGCCCACGGAGATGTCAGGATATGAGGACAAAGGTCAGAGAAGGACATTGTAAGCTCAGTCTCATTCCGTTTAATCTGAGGCCAAAAAAAATAAATAAACTGTTGTTTGAAAGCTTGGAAAACCTACTGTATTGTGTTAAAATGGTCAGTGAAGCTAGTTTTAAGATGATGATCCTCAAGAATTCAATTTTTCTAATACCAAACTGTGCTGCAAATTATCACAGGTAAGAGGCATTTGCAGGATTAATCAGTTTTTCAAATGAAGTGTTTGATTTTAGTTTTTCTTCACAAAATGCTGGAAGTGCTAAAGCCTCAACTTACTGTAGATGTTCATTATGGAGCAATACTATTTTGTTTGCATGCAGTTTGTATGAAAATAACTGTTGATACTTTACCACTGGAGCACAGGTGCCTAAAACCATTAAAATTATATAATATTCTCCTGACTCTGAGTGTACAGGTGCATCTCAATAAATTAGAATAACATCGAAACATTAATTTTAGTGATGTTGGTGTTAGTGCGTTAATCGCCCATTAATGCTTCGCCCCATTAATAGTGACTAATTTTGTGATTGTGCTTAACCGCAGTTAACGGCAGAAAGTGCGAACAGTACTTTTTTAGCCTGAACTGCACTCCATACAGAAGTACAGAAGCTGCTCTGGGTAGTGACAGAAACTGTGCACGCATGCGGACATTGTGAAGTCAAACAAGCTGGATCACTGCCATGGAAATCCCCAAAATGCTGCCATGTTTATGTTTACAAGGTTTTCTATCGGAACTCTCACCTGGGTAATTGTCACAGCCTCCTCCAAAACTTCGCTTGGATGTCAGTTGTTCTTCTTTGGAAGCCGGCTAGCCAGCTAGCATTAAACAGCTACATGCTACGGCTGGAACGGCTGCGAGCAGTTGAGGACAGACACTCCACCTCTTTCATCTTCATAGCTTTGGGTCCAACTGTCAGTAGGTGAGTAGCAGTCTAAAATTCTCAAGCTGTGTTCGTATAATGTTCACTCACTCCCACGCCCTGTTTTTGCTGCATGGTTGGTGATGTCATGGGCGAGATAGCTGTTTGTTTATGTTTACAATTTTTCTATTAAAAGAGAAACTGTGTCTGTTGTGACGCACAAGGTCTATGGGCGCAGTCGGGGCTACGTCACTTCCGGTTAGTAACACATCGCCGCCATCTTAACTCGGTGAAAACAACCCGTTACCAAGCATTGTCGAGTGCAGTTTTTTGACTTTTTCTCATGGCATGTGACTACGTAGAAAAGCTTGATGAGTCAGCCAGGCTACGTTACCTGGAGAAGCTGACAGCAAGTGGACTGACAGATTGCCCATACAAGCTACCAGCCGGAAAATGGGTTAATGACCCGACCAGGTGGCCAGCTGTGCAGTGGCCGGACGCGTACAGCTACTTGATCGACACCCCTGGTAAGCATATTTGCTTCGACCCATATTAACATGATTAACCCTCTTACATGTTTTGAATGTTTTTAAGGAAAGGCCCCTATGGGTAACATGACCAATCCATTAAAAATCAGGGCAGCACAGGAGTAATTCTTAAAAAAAATAATTAAACAAGAAAATGTTCACTGATGCTAAACACTGCTCAGGTGCGCTTGTGTTGGATCGAAATAAGTGCAGGCGGACACGAGTGAAGTTTAAAAGGGTGCTTCATGCAGACAGTCAACTTAGATACCCGGCTAATGCATGCATGGCACATTAGCATCACAGTAGACAGCAGGAAAGCATATACATTTGCATTAGTCACACATATCAGGCGCAGCATTACTGGCGCCAGGATTCCTCTCTGTTCCGGAGCCGCAGAAGGTGCGAGGCGCTTCTATAACGATCAGTAATTGCTCACGCTGAGCGCTCTGCCAGCTCGCTGTGGGAGTCACATGGTGGTGTTCCTCTTTTCCCGTATATTTTTCTTTTTGGCGTACAGAAATGGCAATACGCCCGTATTTGCTAAAATTGCATTTTCCCCGTATTAAAATACGGCGAAACCGTATTTGTCACCTCTTTCATTAATGGCCAGCCCCTTTGTTGCACTATTTACTACAGTCTACAGTTAAATTAGTCAGGCTGACTGCACATAGAGAGGTCTGTATTGTTGAGTGAAAAGGGAATCAGTCATGCATTTCCATAGACGAAATGTCCGTCTCTGTTTACAATACAGAGAGGCTTGTGTCGGCGGCTAGCATTTTCAAAACGTGACCCATCAAGTGGCGACTAATTAAACTAACACAATATCACTCAATTACCTGATATAGGACGTGATGAGCTGAATATAATGCACTACGACGGGCTGGACAAGCTTGACTGGGTCACGACAGCTGCCTGGGACTAGGTCGCCTCTGAATTGTTTTCACCTAGTACGGCGTTGCCATGTGGGTTGCTAACCGGAAGTAGGCCAAATGCCCGGATGCCCGACTGCGCCCATTGATTTGTGTTCAACTGGTGGATGTTTGTAATGGGAGTGTAGCTGTTTTGCAGTAATGTTACTGAGTCCTGGCATTTTGTTGGGGTTTTTTGCATGCAGTAGTACTTTTGAGGATTTTCTGGAGAATATTCTGGATAGTTTTGTCATTTTGGATATGTTGAGAGCTTTAATAAACCTGCAGGTGAAGAAAGCAACCATATTTGTCCACTCCCATGTTTATAACAGTATGACAAACTTGAAAGATTACCAACTGTCATTTTTTGGTATGTTTGTCAAACAAGAAAAGATAAGCCTTTATTAGTCCCACAATGGGGAAATTCCAGGATTACAGCAGCAAAAGGATAGCAGCACTCAGAGCAATAGTTAATAAGATAATAAGAACTGGATAGCCAAAGCAGTAAATGAATATACATATGTACACAGATATACACACAGTGCAGGATCATTGCAGCTAGATGGAATCAACAGCATTACGGTGCGTTGTTATCCTGCAGAATATGAATTTGTACCCAGAGAGTATATTTCGTATTTGAATCAACAGTGTTGTTGCCACCCTCAGTAATGATTGATATTGTCCTAGTTGTATAATGGAGGGGGCGATTTATTGTGCAAGGTTGTTACGTGTAGTACATTCAATACGACCTCTACGAGCAGCCCTGGCTAGGTTATACAGTCTGACAGCCGTAGGTAGGAAGGACCTGCGGAACCTCTCCGTCATGCACCTAGAATGGTGCAGCTTACCACTAAATGAGGTCCTCAGTGCATTCAGCGTGTCCTGCTTGGGGTGGGACTCGGACTCCAGCAGAGATGACAGCTTAGGCACCATCCTTCTCTCTCCTATCTTCTCCACTGTGTCGAGGCGTCTCCCCAGAACAGAGCTAGCTTTTTTGATCAGTCTGTTCAGTCTCTTCCTGTCGGCTGCCGTGATGCCACTGCCCCAGCAGACCACTCCATATGTGATAACTGATGCCACCACCAAATCGTAGAAGGTCTTTAGGAGTGCCCCTTGCACTCCAAAAGACCTGAGCCTTCTCAGGAGGAACAGCCTGCACAGCCCCTTCTTGTAGAGCGTGTTGGTGTTGTGTGACCAGTCCAGTTTATTGCTCAGGTGAACACCGAGGTATGTGTAAGATGTCACTATCTCAATGTCTGTTCCCTGGATGTTTACTGGTGCTGTGGGGTGGGGGGGGTGGGGGGTCCTCGCCTGCAGCAGTCCACAACCAGTTCCTTAGTTTTCCTCGCATCGATCTGGAGACAGTTCCATAGGCACCAGTCCATGAAGTCCTTGATAAGTCCTCTGGACTCCGCATCATCTCCATCAGAGATGAGGCCGACGATCGCAGAGTCGTCAAAGAACTTCTGTAGATGGCAGTGTGGTGTGTTGTGTGAAAAGTCAGCAGTGTAGAGGGTGAACAGGAAGGGAGCCAGAATCTTTCCCTGGGGGGCCCCCATACTGCAGATGATGGTATTAGACACACAGTCCTGGGTTCTCACAAACTGTGGTCAGTTTGTGAGGTGGTCCAAAATTCACGATTACAGGTACTGGTCCACCCCTCTGCACAGCAGCTTGTCCCTCAGGATCACCGGTTGGATGGTGTTGAAAGCAGTGGAGAAATCAAAGAACATGATCCTCACAGCGCTCCCAGGTTTCTCCAGGTGGGACAGGGAATGGTGTAGGAGGAAGATCACTGCATCCTCCACCCTGATGCCATGCTGGTAGGCAAACTGAAGTGGATCCATCGCTGGTCCCGCCAGGGGGTGGAGGTGGGCAAGAAGCAACCTCTCCAGGGTCTTCGTTAGGTGTGATGTGAGGACCACTGGTATTCAGCTGTTCAGGTCCTTGGGGTGAGGGGTCTTCTGTACAGGTACCACACAGAATGTTTTCCATAGCTGTGGTACCCTCCCCAGTTTCAGGCTCAGGTTGAAGATGTGCTCCATGATCTCACACAGCTGGTCTGCGCAGGACTTGAGGAGCCTCGAGCTGATGCCGTCCGGACCCGCAGCCTTCCTTGCCTTGATCTTCCTCAGCGCAGCTCTCACCTGGGTCTTAGTGAGGGTCAGGTTGAGGCAGGGGGGCTGTGTGCTGGGAGGGTGGTGTTGGTGGGAGGCCATGGACAGCGGGACTAGATGAAGGTGGAGGCAGCGGTGGTTGGTGGGCAGGTGGAGAAGAGGGCGGTTGGTCAAACCTGTTAAAAAAAAGGTTAAGGTTGTTCACCTATTCCCTACCCCACGTGGCCTGGGAGGAGGTATTCTGGTAGAAAAGCGCTATATAAGTGCAGGTTAGTTAGTTAGTTAGTTAGTCAGAGATGGTTTTGAGGCTTCTCCAGACACTGGTGATGTCACTGTGTTGCAGCTTGTCCTCCATCTTTTTCCTGTGGCTGTCCTTCCACTCTCTGATCTTTCTCCTTAGCTCCCTCTGTACAGACTTCAGCTACTCCTTGTTTCCCGACCTGAAGATCAGTTTCTTCTCCTTGAGCAGTGACTTTATCTCAGGGTTGATCCTGGGTTTGTTGTTTGAGAAACACCGTATGGTCTTGGTGGGTATGGTGTTGTCCACACAGAAGTTGATGTAGTCTATGATGGTGTGTGTGAGGCTGTCGATGTCCTCACCATGTGGATCACAAAGCTGCTCCCATACAGTGGATTTGAAACAGTCGTTCAGAGTGCCCTCCGCCTCTTTAGACCATATTTTCAATGTGCGGGTAACAGGAGGTTGTCTGTGTACCAGGGGTTTGTACAAAGGCCAGAGGTGAACCAAGTTGTGGTCCGATCTCACGAATGGGGGGGGGGGGGGGAGTGGTGATGCAGTGTATGCCTCCTTCGAATTTGCATAAAGTCCAGTGTTTTATTGTCTCTGGTGTGGCATGTGACACACTGGGTGAAAGTGAGCAGAATGGAGGACAATGAAGTATGGTTGAAATCGGCAGAGATGAGGAGGAGAGCATTTGGGTGTTGTGTTTGCAGCCTGCTAGTGACTGAGTGGATGACGTCACATGCTGCCTCAGCACTCGCAGAGGGGGATACGTAAATAACAATCCCGATGACATGTGAGAACTCCCTGGGGAGGTAAGCCAGCCGCTAACAGCTAGCAACTCAGTGTCCTTGCTGCAGTGTTGTTCTTTAATCGTGATGTGCCCAGGATTACACCATCTGTTATTCACATAAATTAACAGCCCCACGCCTCTGCTCTTCCCGCTGTCTGGTGTTCGATCAACCAGTATTGCGTGGAAATGTTTCAGATCATCAAACTAATTAACCCTACCGGAGTGGTGGCTCAGTTGCACCGGAGTGGTGGCTCAGTTGGTAGAGCATCCGCCCCACACCCGGGAGGCAGGGGTTCAAATCCCGGCCGGGTCATGCCAAAGACCATGTAAAAGTGGAACTTCCTGCCGTCCAGCTTGGTGCTCAGCAATACCAGAATGGAGGAGGGAAATCTGTGGCGGCGCCTTGCATGGCAGCGGCCCTCTGATTCTGCACTGGGGTGTGTGTGATTGACACTGTAGATAGGTAAAGCACAATCTCGTTCTACTGTACATGATTGGTTGTACTGTTGAATGACAATAAGGGTGATTTAATTTTAAAAATTTAATTTAAATATTAGAGAAAGATAACACAAGTAAACACAAAATGCAGTTTTTAAATGAAGGTGTTTATTATTAAGGGGGAAAAAAATCCAAACCTACATGGCCCTGTGTGGAAAAAGTGATTCCCCCCCCGTTAAAATATAAATTAATTGTGGTTTATCACATCTTTCGAAAGCTGAGTTCAGTTTCTCGAGCCACGCCCAGGCCTGATTACTGCCACACCTGTTCTCAATCAAGAAATCACTTAAATAGGACCTGCCTGACAAAGTGAAGTAGACCAAAAAAATCCTCAAAAGATAGACATCATGCTGCGATCCAAAGAAATTCAGGTACAAATGAGAAACAAATTAATTGAGATCTATCAGTCTGAAAAAGGTTATAAAGCCATTTCTTAAGCTTTGGGACTCCAGCAAACCACAGTGAGAGCCATTATCAACAAATGGCAAAAACATGGAACAGTGGTGAACCATCTCAGGAGTGGCTGGCTGACCAAAATTACCCCAAGAGCGCAGCGACAACTCATCCGAGAGGTCAAAAAAGACCCCACAACAACATCCAAAGAACTACAGGCCTCACTTGCCTCAATTAAGGTCAGTCTTCATGACTCCACCATTAGAAAGAGACTGGGCAAAAATGTCCTGTATGGCAGAGTTCCAAGACGAAAACCATTGCTGAGCAAACACAACATAAAGGCTCGTCTCAGTTTTGCCAGAAAACACCGTGATGATCCCCAAACTTTTTGGGAACATACTCTGTGGACTGACTAGACAAAAGCTGAACCTTTTGCAAGGTGTGTGTCCCATTACATCGGACGCAAAAGTAACACAACATTTCAGACAGTAAAATATGGTGGAGGTAGTGTGATGGTCTGGGGCTGTTTTGCTGCTTCAGGACCTGGAAGACTTGCTGTGGTAAATGGAACCATGAATTCTGCTGTCTACCAAAAAATCCTGAAGGAGAATGTCCGGCCATCTGTTTGTGACCTCAACCTGAAGCGCACTTGGGTTCTGCAGCAGGACAATGATCCAAAACACACCAGCAAGTCCACCTCTGAATGGCTTAAGAAAAACAAAATGAAGACTTTGGAGTGGTCTAGTCAAAGTCCTGACCTGAATCCGACTGAAATGCTGTGGCATGACCTTAAAAAGGCGGTTCATGCTCAAAAACCCTCCAATGTGGCTGAATAACAACAATTCTGCAAAGATGATTGGGCCAAAATTCCTCCACAGCGCTGTAAGAGACTCATTGCCAGTTAATGCAAACACTTGATTGCAGTTGTTGCTGCTAAGGGTGGCCCAACCAATTATTAGGTTTAGGGGCAATCACGTTTCCACACAGGGCCATGTAGGTTTGGATTTATTTTCCCTTAATAAATAAACACCTTCATTTAAAAACTGCATCTTGTGTTTACTTGTGTTATCTTTGTCTAATATTTAAATTTGTTTGATGATCTGAAACATTTTAGTGTGGCAAACATGCAAAAAAATGAGAAATCACAATGGGGGCAAACACTTTTTCACACAACTGTAAATCATGAAATAAGTTTGATTCACAATATTCATTTGGTAATTTGTGTTGATGGGTGAAGTCCTTATTAATCTGGGCATAAGCAGATTATTTGAGCCATTTCATACTGAGACAGGCCAATAAAATCACCCCTTTTGTCCATGAGATGGCAATGTGGGTCCATGAAAAGTCAAGCCACTTCGCTCCCACGCTTGCCGTGTTGTCTAGACATCTTCAAATCTTGGTGATGCCACTTCGTGTCTTCACTCTGATGTGTCATATCTGCTTTGAGGAAGGAAGGGTAAAGAATGTTTGGCACCTGACCATATGTTAACTGCAGCTCTGTTTACCCAAAGGACCTGACTTGGGTCCTGTGGGAGTGAAGCTAAAATATGGTTAGATAGAGTTTTTCTTCATGGAGGAAGAGAATAAAGTTCAAAACTGGCTCATAACCGCTGTGCGAGTCTCATTTTTAATTAAGATTGTGCCCAGAATGTAAAAAGAGAGAGGGAAGAATGGGAATTATGATTTTATGCTGTGTGATTTTAATTGCCAAAATTAATTCATATAACACAAACTATTGTTTATGCAAATCTGATCCGGATGCCATGTTTTCTATGTACAGTCCTGTGGAAAAATTTGACCACCCCTTGAGAAATGTCATTTTCGCGGTTGTTTTTAATTGGCGTGTTTGATTAATTAAGCACTTAGAGGGCCCTTGCATTTTTTCTCCAATTAGAAAATATGCTATTTGTCAAGGGGTGGCCAGATTTTGCATTCTACTGTATATCCACCTGATTAACCAGATGTTTCCACTTAAAAAGACACTGGAGCAGCTCCATAGTGAAGACAAGCTATTCTGCCTTCACAAGTAGTGCATTTGACTATGAAATCAGTTAGATTGTCAGAATAGTAAACATTTCATTTATCTGAACTTAAGTCATTACAGGAATCCAGTTAGTCACTGTCAACAATGATGCTATGAAGTTTAAATGAATAGCAGTAGCACGCCGGTATAGAAGTATTAAAATATGATACGAAAAACACATTAGCTGTGATGCAGTGGCGACGATGTGGACTTATGGCGTGTCTACTGTGCTGATTTATCTTTGAAGAGAGGATATTTAACACGGCCGTGCTGATTTGTGAGTGTTCTTCATGCCCCATCCACCTGGATCAATATGGGTGTCAGTGTTATGGCCTTAAATTACAGTTAGGTGCTCATTACAAAGTAGGGCTCAATACGATTGGGGGTGTTTCTGTGGTTTGTGTGCACATATGTGTTTGTGTACTGCACCTGCGAGAGCATCTTTCTGAAGTGCCTGCCGATAAACACCAAGGCCATGAGGTGATTTGAGTTGCAGTGGTTTAATCAACCAGAGGGATGATCTTTCACTCCGTCACGCACGCACACTTGCACATACGCGAGCCAAGAGAAAGCGAGAGAAAAAGTTCACGCTCTCCTTGAAGATGCCTTTTGAGATCACAGGTCTCTTGGAACACAATATAATATATAGCAAATAATGCTGCGGTGCAGATAGTGCGGTCACGTGAAATAGCGCGTTCACAAAAGGATGATCAAAGGCCAGAAAAAAGCAATAAAATAAGTGTGTCTATCCATCATCGGGCTGCTGAACACCTAGAATGATCTCCGTCTCAGGTGGTCTGGAAGCCTGACAGAGACTCTCCTCTTTAAATCACATGGCTGCTCTCTTATTTCCTGGATGAGTGGACAGTTTCTCCCCTCAGCCATGTGCAAAACAAGGAACTTCTGAAAGGAAAACTTCACCAGTCCGTCAGTGGTGAGTTACATTTATGTATTATTGATTCTTTTTGTTCCTGCTCACAGCCATCAGTGTGTCTTATGAGGCTTAAAGAATTAATGGAATTCGCCACACACTTTGTAAAGATAATAGTGTTTCTGCACTGCCTTGCTTTCCGCTTTGAAATAGAATTTTTTTATAGGTTTCAAACTATATTTGTTAATAGAAAAAAATCCCTTGAACCTCTAGCGTGACCACAAATGTATTTAAGTATTTATAACTAAGAGATTGGGTGTCTTTGGGTAGACAGATACAGACCAGAACTTGCAGAATTTCATGCATGCATGTATGAGGGCATTGGACAATTGGACAGTAGAAAGCAGTTCCAAAGGAGGCTGTATTATTTATCTATTTGGATAAACAGCCTCTAAAGAAAGCAAAATATTAAGTTTTAAGAACTCATACATACATTATAGTTCCTTTGTTCATGTTCCTCTTAGAAAAGCCCCAGCATTGTAGGGAAAACACTGGGCTTTATGTTTTCTAAAATTAAATTGATTAAAACAATTACCTTTAAAAACACCACATAAAATAATTTATTTCTTGTTCACTCACATCACTGGATCCCTGCCACGAGACATCAAAGTCTAGGTCAGTGAACATCAACTGGTAGCCCGTGGGCCACATCCAGTCCACCGGAGCATTCCATCCGGCCCCTGGAATATTACTGAATTCAGGAAAAGTTTAGTTCAAACTTTGTTTCATTAATTTAGTTAAGTTTTCAAAAAGTTCTGATATGCAGATTTCTTAGTGTAAGTGAATGCAGCATCAGATTACTTACCCCTCCCTTGGGAGAGTGTGAGGAGCTGCCTGTTGCTATTCTACAGGGAAACTACATGTTTAATTGACATCATGGTGTCAGCCTTGGCTTTTATTATTGTTCCACAAAATGCTAAATATTTTTCAGTCTTTCTGAAATTATTTGGTATAGCAGAGAATGCATACTTGACAATATTTAGGTTTTTAAAAAATGGGAATTTTTCACCGGGGTGGTGGGGAGTTTAGGCATAAATCTTCTATGATATTATATCAGAAAAGACTGTATCTTTCGTCATTTTAATTATTTTTTTTTAATTTAGTTTTTTTTGAGAATCAGAGTTGAAATCATTGTTCTGTTCTTGTTCTGTAAATTAAGTTTAAGACAGACTATATGTGGAAAAAGTTACAATTTTACCACAAGCTTTTCAGATTTACATAGATAGATACATAGATAGATAGATAGATAGATAGATGTACTTTATTGATCCCAAACTGGGAAATTACAGTGTAACAGCAGCATGACAGTTGACAGCCAAACAACAGAAACACACACGACAGACAAAGGGATTACCCATGGAAAGTAAAAAGAAACTAGAAAAGCACTCGGAGAGCGCAGACCTCCGCCAAGCACCACAGTTCCCCCCCATACAGTGTTTGTGTGTACGTTTTCAGATTCCTTGACCATGAAAACATATGACTAGCAATTGGATTCACAATGATAGGATTAGTGGTTCAGTAGTAAAAGCATTACCTCCTTGGCGGAGGTAATAAACTGAAGTGTTGCTGTTGTGTCCATCTCCTCCATCTGCAAACTCCCAGGCTGCGGGCGTTGCAATTCATTGCACAACCGCGTACAACCCACAAGCCAATGGGTTATGCGAGCGTTTTCAGAGATCACTGAAAGCAGCACTCAGGGCTTCACTGACGGATGCAAATTGGGTAGACAGGTTGCCGTGGGTTTTATATTGGGGTTGCACTCCACGGCAAAAGAGGATTTGGAAGCTTCCCCGGCAGAGAGCTTGTTTTTGCGCAGCCCCTATGGCTGCCCGGGGAATTTCTGCCAAATAATCCCGCGCCGGACAGCTGCCCGTCTCAGCTTTTGCAGCATAGCGCAAACACAGGCACACTGCCGGGCCCTGCCCACCACTGTTTTCCGCGTGCTTTTGTGCCTAAAACTTTGAAGAACGCGGAGTTCGTGTTCGTCAGATACGACGACCAGCGCCATCCATTGCACCTGCACACATGTTGAAAATGGCCGTATCTCACAGTGTTAAAGAATCCTTTAAAAGATTCCTGTATCCAGACGGTGATGCGGATCATCCCCAAAATTTAATCAGTTCTTCCTTGTACCATTTCCAACAACGCCTGAAAGTTTCATGGAAATCCGTCCAAAACTTTTTGAGTTATCTTGCTAACCAACAGACAGACAGACAGACAAACAGACAAACAGACAGGCAAACGCTGGCAAAAACATAACTTCCTGGCCTGCGACCTGGCGGAGGTAACTAACACGACTATAGAACCTATATACACTCACCGGCCACTTTATTAGGTACACCTGTCCAACTGCTCGTTAACACTTAATTTCTAATCAGCCAATCACATGGCGGCAACTCAGTGCATTTAGGCATGTAGACATGGTCAAGACAATCTCCTGCAGTTCAAACCGAGCATCAGTATGGGGAAGAAAGGTGATTTGAGTGACTTTGAACGTGGCATGGTTGTTGGTGCCAGAAGGGCTGGTCTGAGTATTTCAGAAACTGCTGATCTACTGGGATTTTCACGCACAACCATCTCTAGGGTTTACAGAGAATGGTCCGAAAAAGAAAAAATATCCAGTGAGCGGCAGTTCTGTGGGCGGAAATGCCTTGTTGATGCCAGAGGTCAGAGGAGAATGGCCAGACTGGTTCGAGCTGATAGAAAGGCAACAGTGACTCAAATAACCACCCGTTACAACCAAGGTAGGCAGAAGAGCATCTCTGAATGCACAGTACGTCGAACTTTGAGGCAGATGGGCTACAGCAGCAGAAGACCACGCCGGGTGCCACTCCTTTCAGCTAAGAACAGGAAACTGAGGCTACAATTTGCACAAGCTCATCGAAATTGGACAATAGAAGATTGGAAAAAACGTTGCCTGGTCTGATGAGTCTCGATTTCTGCTACGACATTCGGATGGTAGGGTCAGAATTTGGCGTCAACAACATGAAAGCATGGATCCATCCTGCCTTGTATCAATGGTTCAGGCTGGTGGTGGTGGTGTAATGGTGTGGGGAATATTTTCTTGGCACTCTTTGGGCCCCTTGGTACCAATTGAGCATCGTTGCAACGCTACAGCCTACCTGAGTATTGTTGCTGACCATGTCCATCCCTTTATGACCACAATGTACCCAACTTCTGATGGCTACTTTCAGCAGGATAATGCGCCATGTCATAAAGCTGGAATCATCTCAGACTGGTTTCTTGAACATGACAATGAGTTCACTGTACTCAAATGGCCTCCACAGTCACCAGATGTCAATCCAATAGAGCATCTTTGGGATGTGGTGGAACGGGAGATTCGCATCATGGATGTGCAGCCGACAAATCTGCGCCAACTGTGTGATGCCATCATGTCAATATGGACCAAACTGTCTGAGGAATGCTTCCAGCACCTTGTTGAATCTATGCCACAAAGAATTGAGGCAGTTCTGAAGGCAAAAGGGGGTCCAACCCGTTACTAGCATGGTGTACCTAATAAAGTGGCCGGTGAGTGTACATCATAGCTTAATATATGATGATGACCCGTATAAACACATGAATCATCCCATTGCACAAAGAAGGATTATCAGGAGCAGAGTGAAAATGTAAGGTACCAGTTAGTCTGTAAGGTGCAGTGTGGCAGCATAGCTATGACCAGAATACAACATCATAGTGAGTTATTGTACAGTGAAATTGCATGTGGCAGGAAAGATTTCCTGTACCTGGCCGTTCGACAACGAAGCTGTAGTAGTCTACTGGAGAAAGTGCTTCGCTGCCTATCTAGTGTGTGGTGGAGGGGGTGATCAGGATTGTCCATGATGGATCGCAGTTTATTTAGTGTTCTCCTCTCCACCTCTGTCTCAAAGGTCTCCGGTCTGAGACCAATTACAGAGCCAGCCGTCTTGATAATCTTGTCAAGTCTGTTGGTATCTCTGGCCCTGATACCGCTACCCCAACAGACCGCAGCAAAGAAGATGGCGCTGGCGACAACAATCTGGTAGAAAAGCTCCAGCATCCTGCTGCACACGTTGAAGGATCTCAGTTTTCTCAGGAAATAGAGTCTTCTCATCCCCTTCTTGTGCGCAGCATCTGTGTTGGATCTTCAGTCCAACCCACTGCTGATCCTGACACCCAGATACAGTGGGGTAAAAAAGTATTTAGTCAGCCACCAATTGTGCAAGTTCTCTCACTTAAAAGATGAGAGAGGTCTCCAATTTTCATCATAGGTATACCTCAACTATGAGAGACAAAATGAGAAAAAAAAATCCAGAAAATCACATTGAAGGATTTTTAAAGAATTAATTGGTAAATTCCTCGGTAAAATAAGTATTTGGTCAATAACAAAAGTTCATCTCAATACTTTGTTAGATAAGATAAGATAAGATAAGATAAGCCTTTATTAGTCCCACAACGGGGAAATTCCAGGATTGCAACAGCACAGGGATAGCAACACTCAGAGCAACAATCAGAAGGCAAGAAAAAAAAAAAAAAACAAGCAAGCAAGAGCAGCTAATAAACATATGTACGTATTACTATAAAATATATATATATACACACACACACAGACACACAGTGCAGAGCATTGTAGCTGGATGGAATAAATATATGAATATATGAACACACAGTGCAGAGCATTGTAGCTAGATGGAATAAATATGTAAATATATAAACACCCACAGTACGGAGCATTGCAGCTAGGTGGAATAAATATGCAAGTATATAAACACACACAGTGCGGAGCAATGTAGCTAGATGGAATAACATGTAGATATATAAATATATAAACACCCACAGTACGGAGCATTGCAGCTAGACGGAACAAATATGCAAATATATAAACACACACAGTGCAGAGCATTGCCGCTAGATGGAATGAAACAGCATAACCGTCTACCCAGCTATCCTGCATGGTATGATTATGTGCCCATACACACTCTCACCCTCCATAGCGACCGGCATGCTCCTAGTTGTATGCCGGAGAGGACCACTGTGTAAGTCTATTGCATCTTCTGCATTCAAAAAACTATTAGTTTGTTACGTCTTTTTTGCTATCTCTGCGAGCAGCCCTGCTTAGGTTGTACAGTCTGACAGCCGTTGGTAGGAAGGACCTACGAAACCTCTCGGTTGTGCACCTGGGATGATGTAGTCTGCTGCTAAATGAGCTCCTCAGTGCATTCAGTATGTCCTGCATAGGGTGGAACTCGGACTCCAGCAGAGATGACAGTTTAGCCACCGTCCTTCTCTCTCCTATCTCCTCCATCGGATCAAGGCGCTGCCCCAGGACAGAGCTAGCTTTCTTAATCAGTTTGTTCAGTCTCTTCCTATCAGCTGCAGTAATGCCACTGCCCCAGCAGACCACTCCAAAAGTGATGGCTGATGCCACCACCGTGTCATAGAATGACTTCAGCAGCGCCCCTTGTACACCAAAAGACCTGAGTCTCCTCAGCAGGAACAGCCTGCGCTGTCCCTTCTTGTAGAGTGCATCAGTATTGTGTGACCAGTCTAGTTTATTGTTCAGATGAATACCCAGGTACTTATAGGATGTCACCATCTCGATGTCTGTTCCCTGTATATTTACTGGTACTGTGAGGGGCTGCCCATGCCTGCGGCAGTCCACCACCAGCTCCTTAGTTTTCCTCGCGTTGATCTGGAGGCAGTTCCGATGGCACCAGTCCACGAAGTCCTGGATAAGCCCTCTGTACTCAGCTTCATCTCCATTGGAGATGAGGCCAACGATCGCAGAGTCATCAGAGAACTTCTGTAGATGGCAGTGTGTTGTGTTGTGTGAGAAGTCCGCAGTATAAAGAGTGAACAGGAAGGGAGCCAGCACCGTTCCCTGGGGGGCCCCCGTGCTACTGATGATCGTGTCGGACACACAGTCCCGGGTTCTCACAAACTGAGGCCGGTTCGTGAGGTAGTCCAGGATCCATGATGACAGGTGCTGGTCCACCCCTGCGCGCAGCAGCTTGTCCTTCAGGATCATCGGTTGGATGGTGTTGAAAGCACTGGAGAAGTCAAAGAACATGATCCTCACCATATTCCCGGGCTTCTCCAGGTGGGACAGAGAACGGTGAAGGAGGAAGATCACCGCATCCTCCACCCCAATGCCATGCTGGTAGGCGAACTGGAGTGGATCCATCGCTGGTTCCACCAGGGGGCGGAGGTGAGCAAGGAGCAGTCTCTCCAGGGTCTTCATCAAGTGGGACGTCAAGGCCACCGGTCTGTAGCTGTTCAGGTCTTTGGGGTGGGAAGTTTTTGGTACAGGTACCACACAAGATGTTTTCCACAGCTGTGGTACCCTCCCCAGTTTCAGGCTCATGTTGAAGATATACGTCACAATCCCACACAGCTGGTCTGCACAGGACTTGAGGAGCTTTGCGCTGATGCCGTCCGGTCCCGGCGCCTTCCTCGCCTTGATCTTCCTCAGCTCCGTCCTCACCTGGGTCCTGGTCAGGGTCAGGATGGGGGGCTGTGTGTTGGGAGTGGGGGGGTGTTGGTAGAGTGGGGAGTGGGCAGCAGGACTTGATTTCTTTAGAGGCAGCAGTGGTTGTTGTGCAGTCAGGGGGGAGGGCGGTTGGTCAAATCTATTGAAAAACAGATTCAGGTTGTTCGCCCACTCCCTGCCCCCTGTGGCCTGGGGGGAGGTATTCTGGAGCCCCGAGATGGTTTTGAGGTTTCTCCAGACCCCGCTGATGTCGCTCTGTTGCAGCTTGTCCTCCATCTTCTTCCTGAAGCTGTCCTTGCCTTCTCTGATCTTTCTCCTCAGCTCCCTCTGTACGGACTTCAGCATCTCCCTGTTCCCTGACCTGAAGATCCTCTTCTTCTCTCTCAGAAGTGTTTTAATCTCAGGGTTGATCCAGGGTTTGTTGTTTGAGTGACGCCGTATGGTCTTGGTGGGAACGGATTTGTCCACACAGAAGCTGAGGTAGCCCGTGAAGGTGTGAATGAGGCCATCGATGTCCTCACCATGTGGATCGCAGAGCTGCTTCCAGGCGGTGGCTTCAAAACAGCCCTTTAGGGTGTCCATTGTCTCCTCAGACCATAACTCCACAGTGTGCATGGCCGGAGGTTGTCTGTGCACTAGGGGTTTGTACACCGGCCGGAGATGAACCAAGTTGTGATCCGATCTCCCGAGTGGGGGTAGTTGTGATGAGGTGTACGCCTCCTTAGTGTTTGCGTAGAATAAATCCAGTGTTTTATTGTCTCTAGTGTGGCATGTGACATACTGGGTGAACGTGGGTAGAATGGGAGACAGTGAAACATGGTTGAAATCGCCTGAGATGAGGAGAAGAGCATCTGGGTGTTCTGTCTGCAGCCTGCTGGTTACTGAATGGATGACGTCACGTGCTGTCCCAGCGTTCGCCGTCGGATTTGCATAAACAACAATGCAGATCACGTGTGAGTGTTCTCTCGGGAGATATGTAGGCCTCATGCTAACAGCTAGCAACTCAATGTCTTTGCTGCAGTGTCGTTGTTTAACAGTGATATGTCCCGGTCTGCACCAGTTGTTGTTAACATACATGATCACTCCACCGCCCCTAGCCTTGCCACTGTCTGGTGTTCGGTCAGCTCGTATCATGTGAAAACCCTCCAGCTCAATGTTAGCATCTGCTGCTAGTTCAGTTAGCCACGTCTCAGTAAACAAAAGGAGAGAGCACTCCCGGTATGTGCTATCATAACGGGAGATAGCCGCTAGCTCATCTAACTTTCCCAGTATCGACCGTACATTTCCCATGACAACAGATGGAAGGGAGGGTCTGTACCTTATATTTTTTGTCCTCCGCCTTACTCCAGCCCGGCAGCCGCGGCGTTTTCGCCTCAGTTCTCTCGGTATGTCGAGTATTTCCAATGGGACCGGGTGGCGGTTGAATGCTAGCAGCTGTTCTCTGCTGTATCGTATCCTGCTATAGACAGTGGCTCCGTCCACCGGCTCAGGAGACATTTAGGACGATCTGTGTGTCCGTGATATAAGTGGGGTGAAAAAAAAAGACGGATCAAAAGAGAGAGGAAGGGAAAAAGACTCGGAATCGAGCCGCTGTTGCAAAAGGCAGCCGACTCGTGTGGCGCCCCTAGTGTTGAATTACCCTTGTTATATAGTGTTATATAAGTGTTATATAAAGTGTTATATACCCTTTGTTGGCAATGACAGAGGTCAAACGTTTCTGTAAGTCTTCACAAGGTTTTCACACACTGTTGCTGGTATTTTGGCCCATTCCTCCATGCAGATCTCCTCTAGAGCAGTGATGTTTTGGGGCTACAGCTGGGCAACACGGACTTTCAACTCCCTCCAAAGATTTTCTATGGGGTTGAGATCTGGAGACTGGCTAGGCCACTCCAGGACCTTGAAATGCTTCTTACGAAGCCACTCCTTCGTTGCCCGGGCGGTGTGTTTGGGATCATTGTTATGCTGAAAGACCCAGCCACATTTCATCTTCAATGCCTTGCTGATGGAAGGAGGTTTTCACTCAAAATCTCACGATACATGGCCCCATTCATTCTTTCCTTTACACGGATCAGTCGTCCTGGTCCCTTTGCAGAAAAACAGCCCCAAAGCATGATATTTCCACCCCCATGCTTCACAGTAGGTATGGTGTTCTTTCTCCTCCAAACACAACAAGTTGAGTTTTTACAATAAAGTTCTATTTTGGTTTCATCTGACCATATGACATTCTCCCAATCCTCTTCTGGATCATCCAAATGCTCTCTAGCAAACTTCAGACGGGCCTGGACATGTACTGGCTTAAGCAGGGGGACACGTCTGGCACTGCAGGATTTGAGTCCCTGGCGGCGTAGTGTGTTACTGATGGTAGCCTTTGTTACTTTGGTCCCAGCTCTCTGCAGGTCGTTCACTAGGTCCCCCCGTGTGGTTCTGGGATTTTTGCTCACCGTTCTCGTGATCATTTTGACCCCACGGGGTGAGATCTTGCGTGGAGCCCCAGATCGAGGGAGATTATCAGTGGTCTTGTATGTCTTCCATTTTCTAATAATTGCTCCCACAGTTGATTTCTTCACACCAAGCTGCTTACCTATTACAGATTCAGTCTTCCCAGCCTGGTGCAGGTCTACAATTTTGTTTCTGGTGTCTTTTGACAGCTCTTTGGTCTTGGCCATAGTGGAGTTTGGAGTCTGACTGAGGTTGTGGACAGGTGTCTTTTATACTGATAACGAGTTCAAACAGGTGCCATTAATACAGGTAACGAGTGGAGGACAGAGGAACCTCTTAAAGAAGAAGTTACAGGTCTGTGAGAGCCAGAAATCTTGCTTGTTTGTAGGTGACCAAATACTTATTTTATCGAGGAATTTACCAATTAATTCATTAAAAATCCTTCAATGTGATTTTCTGGATTTTTTTTTCTCATTTTGTCTCTCATAGTTGAGGTATACCTATGATGAAAATTGGAGACCTCTCTCATCTTTTAAGTGGGAGAACTTGCACAATTGGTGGCTGACTAAATACTTTTTTTCCCCCACTGTATTTGTAGTCTTCAACCACTCCCTCATCCTCCCCCCTAATCTGCAGTGGCTGAGAAGGAGCCTTCCTCTTCCTGAAGTCAATCACCATCTCCCTGGTCTTGCTGACATTCAACCTCAGGTGATTCTGTTCCGTCCACTCCACAAATCTGTCTACCAGTGCCCTGTACTCCCCCTCCTCTCCTCCTCTTATACACCCCACAACAGCTGAGTCATCAGAGAATTTTTGCAGGTGACATGACTCAGTGTTGTACTGAAATTCCGTGATGTATAAGGTAAAAAGAAAAGGAGAGAACACAGTCCCCTGTGGCGCTCCCGTATCACTAGCCACCACTCCAGACAAGACACTGCCCAGCCTGACAAACTGTGGTCTGCCTGTCAGGTAGTCGGTAATCCAGGAGATCATAGAGCTGTCAACCCCCATCCCCCGCGGCTTCTCGCCCAGCAGCAGTGGCTGGATGGTGTTAAAGGCACTGGAGAAATCAAAAAAAGTGATTCTCACAGTATCTCCTCCACCATCCAGGTGCTGATGGATAACAAGATTTGTTAACATAGTAAGTTTATTTTGAAATATACATAAATTTTGTCAAAAATCCTCAGACTGATGTGTGAAAAAGTAATAAAATCACTGGAAAAACATCTGAAATTTATAAGAAAACTCCTTACAAATTTAAGGGAAAACATATCAAATTTACAGTAGTCCTAAATTTACGGCAGCAAAAATTAAAATAATGAGGAAACAAGTTCACAATGTAAGTGACAGAAATATTCCAAATTTACAACAGAAGCATCCTTAATTTACAAGAAAACTGTCATAAATTTATGAGAAAACCCCTCAAACTCTCAAGAATAAAATCACATCTCAAACTAGAAAAGCACTCGGAGAGTGCAGACCTCCGCCAAGCGCCACAGTTCCCCCCATACAGTGTTTTACATCGTAAATATTAATCCTACATTTATTGTGTGTACGTTTTCAGATTCCTTGACCATGAAAACATATGAGTAGCAATTGGATTCACATGAATAGGATTAGTGGTTCAGTAGTTATTCAGGAAAATCGCATTTCGCATAATGGCGGTTTTCCGGATCACCACCAAAATGTAATCATTTGTAGGATACCCCATTTCTGACAATCTGTGAAAATTTCATGAAAATCCGTCCATAACTTTTTGAGTTATCTTGCTAACAAACAGACAGACAGACAGACAAACCAACGCCGATGAAAACATAACCTCCTTGGCGGAGGTAATAAGTTTTTACATACATGCTTTCTTGCTCTTACTCATACTTGTCTAAAAAATAACAGTTTGGAAGGAAAACTGATATATCAAATAATAATATATTACTTAGAATACAATATTAATTTTATTACCTCCGCCAGGCCGAAAAGGCCAGGAGGAGGTTATGTTTTTGCCAGGGTTTGTGTGTTTGTCTGTCTGTCTGTTTGTCTGTCTGTCTGTTTGTCTGTTGGTTAGCAAGATAACTCAAAAAGTCTTGGACGGATTTGCATGAAACTTTCAGGCGTTGTTGGAAATGGTACAAGGAAGAACTGATTAAATTTTGGGGGTGATCCGGTTCACCGTCTGGATACAGGAATTTTTTTAAAGCATTTTTCCACACTGTGACATAGGGCCATTTTCAACATGTGCGCAGGCGCAATGGACGGCGCTGGGCGTCGTGTCTGACCAACACAAACTCCGCCTTCTTCAACGTTTTAGCCACAAAAGCATGCGGAAAACACTGCTGGCCTCGGACCCCCAGCGTGCCTGTGCCAGCCATAGGCGCTGCGCACATTGCGCTGGTTGTCATGTCTGACCAACACAAACTCCGCGTTCTTCAACGTTTTAGGCACAAAAGCACGCGGAAAACACTGCTGCCCTGGGCACGCCAGCGTGCCTGCTTTTACGCCACGCTGCAAAACCTCACACGGCCACCTGTCCGCCGCCCCATTATTTGCCACAAATTCCCCGCCCAGCTATAGGCGCTGCGTAAAAACGACCTCTCTGCCGGGAAGACTCTAAATTCTGTTTTGCCGCGGAGCGCAACCCCAATATAATATGAAACCCACGGCAACCTGTCTAACCAATCTGCATCCGTCAGTGGAGGAGATGGACACACCAACACTTCAGTTTATTACCTCCGCCAAGGAGGCAATGCTTTTACTACCGTAAAACGGGGCTATAAGGGACGGCGGGGTAATATGGGACACTTTTCTAAATGTAATTCTGCTTTTTTAATTTTGCTTCCGCCTACATTTGATGAAGGATTCATGGATATTTGACAATAACAACACAACTCAGCGTCCTGCTCAAAATAAAAAAAGCAGAATTACATTTAAAACATTTCCCACAAAAGTGTCCCTTATTAACCCACCGTCCCTTATAGCCCCGTTTTACACTACTGAACCACTAATCCTATCACTATCACATTGATTGTCATTCATTAATTGTCTGTTTATTGCACTGTCCATGTCAAATAAACAAATAATCATTGTGAATCCAATTGCTACTCATATCTTTTCATGCTCAGGGAATCTGAAAACGTACACACAAACACTGTATGGGGGGAACTGTGCCGCTTGGCGGAGGTCTGCGCTCTCTGAGTGCTTTTCTAGTTTTTGTCATGAAACGCCCAGGCAGGGGCGGAATGAAGACTCAAATGCTGGAGCTGTGAGTTTGCAAGATTTAATGGAAAAACACAACGTCCAAACTGGAACAAAAACTTTCAAAGTAGGCAGGAACACGAGGAGTCGAACAGCCTTCAGACTGAAACGTGGAACGCACGTCGGGAGGATAGCTAGAAGTGTGGGACTCATGCTAGGATAACAATGGAGAATAAAGCGTGGGACACACGCCAGGAAACAATGGTTAAGGACGACGAGCCGAACTGTGGGCTGGCTGTTATGTCTGGAATTGATGAGGAGTCGAGGTGACGTTTTATAAGTTTATTAGAACACACAGGAACACAGGAGTCGCCACGCTTGCCTGAGAGTCCACAGCGAAGAGACAAGATGTCTCCCGCTGTGGCTTCTTATACTCCAGGTGACGCCACCCCAGGAGGCGGGGCGTCACCTCCCACTACACCCAGGGCACCGTCATACTGGTACACTCAACTAATATATATTATAGATATAATATCCAACATTCTCCTCCCCCTTTGAAAAATTGTAGACACACTAATTGGGCCCTGCCAAAATTTACACCCGACTCACACTCTAACCACAGAAACACACAGAACTATCCACTCATACCACACCGGCCCAGCGGACCACTCCACCATTAGATTAAAACAGTCAGTGAATATAAAAGGGCCACTCACAAAAATAAATTAAACCCGATGAAGCATATACATTATAAACATTAGGAACAATAGATAACTACAAAGACTGTACAATGGCAGTCCCACAACTCCTCACTCCAGTATTCCCACCCCATAACATGGGCAAACATCTTAACAATACAGGGGCACATTTGCATTTCACACACTGTTTGTATGAAACGTTCACACCTCAATGCAACCCCACTCTACACATACGTATAGGCACTCAACACACAACGGTGGTAATCTCTTTTTTTTTTTACATTAAACCAATAACATTAACAATATAAAACTAGAAACACACTACAGTGAGACACACCGTTAGCCCCTTAAACATACCGAAAAGTCCCACTACTGGATCCCCAGTGGCTCCCCCCTGGAGCGTCCGTCTTGCGGCCCGCTACCAGAGCGTCTCCGCTTTTCCCTCACCGGAGACGGGCTGTACTGGCATTTCTTCCTCTCCACACGCTGCAGCTCGTTCAGGTGCCGCCTGGACCCATCTGTCAGCTCAAGGCAACCATCCTCGCAAGTTCTCACTACCCGCAGTTGGCCCTGGTCATCTCGCCGTTCTCTTGACTTGTGGACCCATCCGAGCCGAGACTCAAACCTAGGGCGCACGTTATCACCTACACCCAAGGGAGTACTTACTGGCTTCTGCAGTCCATGGCGTCTTGACTTGGTTCCACTGTGGTGCCGTAAAGTTCCGCCGATCCGGCCCGAGCTCTGTCCCTGGCTTTCATTATGGGCATGCCTAGGGTTCATGCCATCCGGTCCAGCCCTGATCACTTTAATTTCTTGCGTTGAATCGGCCGCGTCAGCGCCTGGTTCGACAGTGGTACTCGGCTGGCCACTGGAGCCATGCTGCGCCTGCTCGTTTATTACATCTGACCCCACGGGAATCCTAGTGTGCCGTTCGGGTCCCTCATCCAGGGCACCGTGAACACTGGCACCGGACGCACGCCGTGGCAACGTCCCACAGTGCTGGTCGTGCCCCCCCCCCCCCCACACTCGGTCCGGGCATGTTCAGGTCCCACACTTCATCGCCGTCCCCCACGTCATAGGGCTGGTCCCACAAAGCACCACCAGACCACTCCTCTCCGACACTGCAGGCAACAGAAAAACCGAGCCCATAGAACAGGTCATAGCCCATCAGGTTATTCCCTTCATGTGACACCATGAACTCAGTTGCACTCATTGAAGCAGATTTATACCTCGCTGAGAGCCATACTGAACCCACAATGTCCAGGGGGTTGTTACGGTAACCATAACAGCAAATGCTCATTCTACTCACTCTGTAGTGCAGGAAAAACACCTTCACCGTTGCCCAATTCAAAATGGAAGTTGCCTCTCCAGTGTCTGTCATCAGCGGGATCAGCATTCCGTCCAACATGACGTTGCACATTATCCGCCAATTAGTGCTGGGCGAAACTCTATGGACCACCGTGGGTTTCTTCTTTGTCGAAGCCCCCCTTTCTGGCCCCTGGTCTTCCTTCTCAAAGTTACAGCAGACTCTGGCGAAGTGGTGGAACAGACCGCACTTTCCACAATGCTTCCCCTTCGCTGGGCACTCCCTCGCTTTATAGCGGTGCCTGCTGGATCCGCAGCCGTAGCATGTCAGTGTTCCCAGGGCAGACCTAACCTTCACGACGGCGGCGTATTCATCATCGCTGGCATCGTCCGGATCCAAGGCCAGTGCCTTCCACTGCTTCTCGTTCCTGGGCAGGGTTTCCTTTCCGTGTCACCGAGATTCCGTGTAATCCTTTCCGCTGCCTTGTGTTGTTGCGCTAGCTCCATGGCGGCTACTAGTGTTAGCTCACCAGCATGAGTCAGGAGCCGGACCTTCACAGAGGAATACAACACGTGCTCCGCTAGCTGGTCGCGGATCATCTCCTCCTCCAAGGCTCCGAACTTGCACTCACCCGCCAGCTGCCGTAGGTCTGCCACAAACTGCTGCACCGATTCCCCTAGCCACTGACGTTGCTGTCTGAACTGGATGCGCCTCATAATGGTGTTTTCAGGGGCACGAAAATAGCCCGCCATGAGCCTCACCACGTCGTCGAATGAGTCACCTCCTCCCAGTGTGCTCAGGGCTCTCTGGCCCTCCATATCCAAGTTGTGGACCAGAATAGCCCTCGCATGTAATTTCTCGAGGTTGCCGAGGTCCAGAGCAATGAGGTAGTTTTCAAAGGCCACACACCAACAGGCTCAGGGGACGGGCGGCTCACCCAGAGCCTCCAAAAACGTCCGAAAAGCGGTAGCTGCCCTCTCCATCCCATCCTCATCGCAAAATGTTACATCTGGAAATGATGAGACAAGATGTCTCCTGCTGTGACTTCTTATACTCCAGGTGACACCACCCCAGGAGGCGAGGTGTCACCTCCCACTACACCCAGGGTACCGCCATATTGGTACACTCACCTAATATACTGTATATTGTGACGTTTGCAGGGGTTCACACAAAAAGACAATGGAGCAGATGGCTGTGATCAACCAGATTTATTTTACACACACCCCAACCCCAACCTGCAACTTAGTACCCAGAGCAGTGGAGGTCATTCCCACAGACCTCTGTTTACATCACGGTTACACACACATGATACATCTTGCCCTAATCCTGCTAAACACTGCTGGGCCATTATAATGCAGTTATAATGACACAGCAGTATAACTCAGAAGTAACACATTTAACACACACAGTAACGTTTCAAACTGGCAAAGCATGCTGGGAAATCCCTGGCTCCCTTAAAATGGCCCCGACGTTACACTGCCCCCCCCGGACTGGTTTCTGTCCCCAGAAAATTCAAAGTCCACTTTCAGAAATCCAACGCGAGTCAGCCCGGTGCCAGGGCGGCATGCACGGGCCATCTGAGTCTCGGTCAGAGCATCTGGTTGGGGTAGGGTTCCGGTTTGGCCATCAGCGGGCGGATGGACACATCTGACAGCCTCTGTAGGACCACGCACAGTCCCTTCCCTGGCAGCGGGAGTCCCAGGCCCGCTCCGGCCGACTCCCACCGCTGCCAGTTCTCCCAGGCGGCCGCTGGCCCGCATCCATGCGTCCAGCCTTTGCCGCGCCTGGAAAGTGGCCGCATCTTCGTCCTGCTCGCTCCGCTGCGTCGCTCCTGCGCCTCTGTGACGTCATCTGCCGGGGGAAGCATCTGCAGGAGGCGGCTTTTTTTCCCGTCCATGCCACCTTGCTCTAATTTAGCGTCGGCGAGGGGCCAGTTTGTCGTGCGCTGTGTGCGGGGCAGTACCATGCCATGTACCCTGGCTCTGTGCAGCGGAAGCCGTCCTTCCTCGCGTCGCCACGGCTGTCTCCTTCGTGCACGCGCTGCTGTGATCTGCCGTAGCTCCTCCTCCACTCGCTCTCAGCACGGTGGTTTCCTCTGATGATCAGCGCGGCAGCCAGCTCGACCTGGGCCAGGTGGTCATCCAACAGGTTCTCGCCGTTGTAGCGGGGAATCTTGGCCCGCTGCTGAATGGATGAGACTGTCATCTCCCGGTCGATTGCCGCTCCTAGTCGCTCTGGAATCGCAAGCCCGTCCTGCCCTGAAAAGGGCGGGAAGCGGGGCTGGTTTGCTCTGCTCCGTCCATCGCGGCGAAGCTCTCCAGGGGCCGGCGTCTCAGCTCTACACTCCGTTCCCGGCTGAGCGATGAATCGCTCCGGCCGCTGTACCTCCACCTGGATCCTCATCTCGCTCCATATCCCACTTCTGACACCAGTGTGACGTTTGCAGGGGTTCACACAAAAAGACAATGGAGCAGATGGCTGTGATCAACCAGATTTATTTTACACACACCCCAACCCCAACCTGCAACTTAGTACCCAGAGCAGTGGAGGTCATTCCCACAGACCTCTGTTTACATCACGGTTACACACACATGATACATCTTGCCCTAATCCTGCTAAACACTGCTGGGCCATTATAATGCAGTTATAATGACACAGCAGTATAACTCAGAAGTAACACATTTAACACACACAGTAACGTTTCAAACTGGCAAAGCATGCTGGGAAATCCCTGGCTCCCTTAAAATGGCCCCGACGTTACAATATTATAGATGTAATATCCAACACCGGCATCCTTAAATAGGACAAAGAGAAGGGAACAAATGATAACAGGTGTGGGTAACCAAAGTGAGGATAATTAATCATACCAAAATAATGACAGCTGTGAGAACCGCAAACTTGAGCTACTGAGGAAGTAAACAAAACACGCTGTCAAAATAAGAGCACAGAAGGAACAATGGCAAAAGATAACTAATTATAAATGTGGAATATTTACAAGAATGGGACTAAAGCCAAATAATGCAAAAGGAGAACATAATAACCCACCAAGGTAGGGACGAAATGGAAAACAAAACCAAAGACATGCTAAATACACTATGAGTAGCAATAATAATTAGTATCAGACTTCAAAGAGAAAAACTAAAGACAAGGGCAGAGGAGGCTCAAATTCAAACACAGGAAGATATCATTAAACATACAAGATAAGATGGCCATAGACACATAATAATAAAGACCGAGACTGTAATGACAAAACTAAGATTAAAATACTAGAACAACTCTTTAACAAAAGGGCAAACTCAACCAACATAATACAGACAAAACCAACTCAATTTCAAAATAAAGCCGAGATGAGGAAAGTACAGAAAAACAATTAAAAACAACTGAAAGCGTGAGCACGGTTCTCTAACCGTGCTCCGCATCATGACAGTTTTAAGAGCATCTGGCCCTCACAGTGTCTGCTGAGAAAAATTCTGGCCCTTTGACAGATGTAGCAGATGACCCCTACTCTAGGGGGTTAAGGAAATAAGAAGATGCTAAGTTAAAAGGCACTGTATGGAACTTTTGGAAAACTCTGGTTTTGGTGGCACTTTGTGATCACAAAGAGAGCTGCAGCCACATTCCTGATCAATAAACTGCACCTCCTCCTTATCCCCCTTCCCCCACCTGCTCCTGGATAAAAAAAACTTTCTCACCAACTGCCCACAAACAGTCAGACTCGGCCTCCACCACTCCTCCACACTGTCTCTCAGCACTGGCTCCCCCCAGGGCTGCATGCTAAGCCCTCTACTGTACTCCCTCTATACCTTTGATTGTATTCCAACCCACCCAAGTACCGTCATCGTGAAGTACGCGGATGATACCACCTTGGTTGGGCTCATCACTGATGATGATGAGAAGGCGTACAGGGCGGAGATAGAGAATCTGCTGCTGTGGTGTCAAGCAAACAACCTGAAACTGAATGTCCCAAAAAAACCAAAAAACTCATACTGGACTTCAGGAAGAACAAACATGACCCCCCCCCCCCCCCCCCCCATAAATGGCGACTGCGTGGAAAACGTCCCCACCTTCAGGTCCCTGGGCACCCACATCTCCTCTGACCTCTCCTGGACTGTCAACACCAAGGCCTAGGTGAAGGAAGCCCAGCAGCGGCTGCACTCCCTCCACGTCCTGAGAAAGAGCAACCTGGACCAGAAGCTAGCTGCTTTTGGCCTTCTACCACTGCTCAGTGGAGGGCGTGCTCACCTACTGCCTGGATGTGTGGTACACCGGCTCCACGGCCGAGAACAGGAAGGCTGTGCAGAGGGTCATCAACACTGCCCAAAAAATCATCAGCGGCCCTCTGCCCTCCCTGGAGGACATCTCCAGATCCTCGACTGTCTCAGAAAGATCAAAGCCATAGTCACAGGAGACCCCTCACATCCCGCCCACCACCTGTTTGACTTGCTTCCCTCTGGACGGCAGTTCAGATTAATCAGGTCCCACACCTCCAGACTGACAAACAGTTTCTTCCATGGGCCATCCAAACTGCAAACAGTCAGAGGCCCCATCCCCCTCCCTCTGAACGCTCACGTGCACAGAGCTAAGGACCTTTTTAATTATCACCATAATACACCTGGCTTTGCAGTCCTCACCTTCATGTATAGTGACCCATCCATGAGACCACTACTATGTATATTTTCCATAGTCCTTGGGCAGTTTTACTCAATTGTGTGTTCAGTTGTGTGTTCTGTACTCTCAGGTTCAGGTTCAGGTTACTTTATTTGTACCCGTGGGTAGATTTGTTTTGCAGTCTGGTGACATCTATATTTACAAGCCACAAATTACATTCAACATAGACACAAACACAGGCACATGAAGCTGACTATAAACATGATAAAAATACTCAAGGCTCCATTAATCAGGATATAAAAAGACAAAGAGATGGGAGAAAAACCAGGGTAAGGGTCATATTAAAAGTTAAAAACTAGTCAAAGAGGTTAAAAACTCAAAGGTCTAAAACCCAATAAAATATTTAGAACCCAAGTAACATCCTACAAAAATAAGTAAATATAAAATGGAGTTAATAAATAGGTACCTAAATTATGTGCAATATATTGTTTCAGCTTGTTCAGCTCTTTGACAGCAGCAGGAACAAAGCTGTTTTTGTAGCGCTGGGTTCTACTTTTTGGGACCGCAAACCTCCGTCTTGAGGGAAGAAGCTGAAAGTTGCAGTGCAAAGGGTGGGAGTCATCATTTAAAATGGAGGTAGCCATCCTTTGTACTTGTCTGGTGTACAGGGATGTCAGGCTCAGCTGTGGCTCACCAAGCAAACGACTGGACCATCTAACTACCTGATCCAAGGATTTCCTCTGTTTCAGTTTTATCTGACCAAACCATGACACTAAAGAAAAGGATAAAACAGATTCAATAAAAGCCCGATAAAACATTGTCATTATGGTTCGGTCAATTTGGAAGCGTGCAAGTTTTCTCAAGCAATGCAAATGTTGCTCACCCTTTTTGCACACCCTTTCACAGTTCTCTTCAAAGTTTAAATTACTATCAATAATCGTCCCAAGATATTTGTAGGATTGTACACATTTGGTGGTCTGGCCTTTTAGTACGGTGACTTTGTGCCTGGGATTTTTCCTCCTAAAGTCAATAATCATGTCTTTAGCTTTTGTCGTATTCAGATGCAGGTAGGAATCCTCACACCAGTGAACAAAATCATCAACTACTGGGCCATGGCCACTCTCACCATCCTGGAGGAGACTGACAATAACTGAGTCATCAGCATACTTTATAATGTGTCTGTTGTCATGTCTGCTCCGACACATGTTTGTGTACAGGATGAAGAGTAGTGGTGACAACACACACCCCTGAGGAGAGCCAGTAGAAGAGCACTGTAGGTCAGACAATGTACCATTGACCCTTACTCTCTGCGTCCTGTTGGTTAAGAAATCCAGAATCCAACCCACCAGATTATTGCTCAAATCAAATTGTTGCAGGAGCCTTTCAACTAAGATATGAGGTTGGATTGTATTAAAGGCGGAGGAAAAGTCCACAAATAAAAGTCTGGCGTGTGTCCCGTTAAAATCCAGATGTTTAAAAAGCATGTTAAACAGAGTGACAGTGGCATCCTCCACTCCTCTGTGAGGCCTATAGGCAAACTGCAGAGGATCCAATGCATGCTCAGTCTGCTTTAGGACCTCACATCTGACCAGTTTTTCAAAAATTTTCATTAAAATTGAAGTCAAAGCAACTGGTCTAAAGTCGTTTACCGTTTTAGGACAGCTGGATTTTGGAACGGGAACAACCACGGCTTCTTTCCAGATCTTAGGCACATGTTGTGTCTGTAAGGACTTATTGAAAATGTAATGAAATATAGGACTCAGTTCATGTGCACAGGACTTTACCAAGCGCCCACATATATTATCAGGGCCCTGACTTTTGTTCACTTTTATAGCGCAGAACTCCCTTTTAACATCCTGCACCTCAATATTAAAGTGCTGATTGTCTTTGGGTTTCTGTTTCAAATCTTGGGTTTCTGTGCTAAAATCAAATGAGTCAAAACAACCATAAAAACAATTAAGAGCATTAGCCAGCTCTGTGTCTGAATTAAACCCATCTAAAAACACACGATTACTGCGCTCTGTGCTCTGAAGGCCTGCAATAGGTTTCATACTGGCCCAGGCTGAACCAAGTTTCTTTGTTGCCATCTTGCTTTCTAATTCTGATTTATAATTCTGTTTTGCTCTTAAAATTTCGGACTTCAGCTCTTTTGTGGCAACCTGTAGCTCAGAAACAGACCCCTGTTTAAAGGCAAGTGCTTTCCTCTGTAAGCAGGATTTAACTGATTTTGTAACCCATGGTTTGTTGTTGGGATATATTTTGACAAGTTTACGTGGAACGATCTTATTTTTACAGAAAGCCATGTATGAGCATGTGACGTCCACCAAAGAGTCCAAATCATCCCCGCAGGCCAGTGTGAACATCTCCCAGTCTGTACAGTCAAAGCATTCCTGGAGGCTGTGCACTGAATCTTCTGTCCACACATCAATGTCTCTCGTCTCCACCTTGCCTCTTCTGAGAGCAGTTTTGTATGTGGGCAGCAAATGTACACAGTTGTGATCTGAGGATCCTACAGGAGGAAGGGGGAGTGATTTATAGGCCCTCTCTATGGATCCATAGCACAGGTCCAATGTCTTTTTTCACCTGGTTGGGCAGGAGACATACTGATAAAAGTTTTTAAGTGTCTTCTTTGAAGAAACATGGTTAAAATCCCCAAGAATGAAGTTTGGCACCTCTGGAGAAATTGATTGCAGCCTCTGGATCACATCAAAGACAGTGCTGGAGGCGGAGTCAGCGTCTGCCCTCGGGTGAATGTACGCAGTTGTGATGAAAAGCTGGGGAACTCGCGAGGCAGGTAAAAGGGGCGTAGTGACACAGACAGCAGCTCCACATCGGGTGTACAGATGCGCTCTCTGACCGTGACAGATGTGCAGTACTGCTTATTAATGTATAAACATACGTCGCCCCCCTGACGTTTCCCCGTTACCTCTTTCTGCCGATCCGAGCGCAGTGGTGCTCCAAAGCCGTCAATCCACAGGTCTGCGTCTCAGTCATGCGCATTAAGCCAAGATTCGGTGAAAGCCATGATACAGCAGTTCTTAAAGTCCTTCTGGTAGCGTACATTCCCTTGAATTTCATCCACCTTGTTTCTCAGAGACTGTATGTTCCCAAAAATCATAGAAGGAAGAGGAATGTTACCAAACTGACGTCTTCTCAGGTGCAATTTCACACCTCCACGCTTTCCGCGTTTCCTTCTGCCGTCTCTCCCGTCTCTCTTTTCACCGCTGTGTCCGTCTCTCAAAATAAAGTCCGGCAGTTGCGGCTTAGGCTCAATCACACCCGCTGCATCAACCGTGTTTAAATGCAGCAACATGTCCCTGGAATAATGTATTCTGCCCGCCGTGATGCCGGTCGCGTTTACCTCATAGACAAAGAGCCGGAGGAAAAGTAGCAGCAGTGCAAGAAAGGGGAGGAAGTCCATGTTGTTGGAACCAGGGAGCTGTTCGCCATACAGTCCACAAACATTCCAGGGCAGAAACGACACAGAGGATTTCGTAAAAACACATAAAAGTACATAAAAACAGACACACAGACGACGGACTTTTTCACCAGCTTCCGGTTGCTGCGTGCGCATGCACCCATCCTCTGCACTCTGCACTCTTATGCACATTGTTCCATCCGTGAAACCACTACCGTACCATTGTATATTTCCAGAATTGTGGGCTATTTTTATGTCAGTCGTGTGTTTAATCTTGTGCTCTGTAACCATGTTTTATCTAATGCTTCTCTCATACTTTATTGCGCAGTAGCCTGGTGGAGCACCCGCAATTTTGTTGTACTGTACATGACAATAAAGGCTATTCTATTCTATTCTATTCTATTCTATTCTATTCTATTCACAGCTGATTAAGAAGGCCAGCTCTGTTCTGGGGTGCCACCTCGACATAGTGGAGGTGATTGGAGAGAGGAGGATGGTGGCTAAGTGTCACCTCTGCTGGAGTCCCACCCCACGTGGGACACACTGAGTGCACTGAGGAGCTCGTTTAGAGACAGTCTAGAGGTTTCACAGGTCCTTCCTACCTACTGCTGTCAGATTTACAATCTGCGCAGCTCATAAAGACTGCACATACAGTAACACTATTACTTTGCACAAATAAGGACTGTTCCTTTCCAGCACACTGTTAATATCATTATTATTGAAGGCTGCTGCAACACTGTACTCACTGAACTGTGAATTATACTGTTAAAATTATATATATATTGCTGAATAATTTAACTACTTACTAGCTTTGTAAATGCAATTTTACTTTTTTTAACTGTAAAAACAATTTTACTTTTACTATTTTTTACTTTTTTTACTTCCCCCTCATGGATCGTCACCTTATCGTGGTGGGGGGGGTTTGCGTGCCCCAGTGATCCCAGGAGCTATGTTGTCCGGGGCAATTTGCCTCTGATAGGGTCACCCAAGACAAACTGGTCCTGGGTGAAGGGCCAGACTAAGAACGATCCAAAAGACTCTCATGATAAATTCTATATCAAGGATTCAGTGTACCCCGCCCGGTATGGGGTTAGCGGGGCCCCACCCTGGAGCCAGGCCTGGGGGAGGGGCTCGAAGGCTAGCGTCTGGTGGCCGAGTTTACACCCCTGGGACCCGGCCGGGCTCAGCCCGAAGGAGTTACATGTGTCCGCCCTCCAGTGGGCTCACCACCTGCAGGAGGGATCATGGGGGTCCAGTGCTATGTGGATTAGGTGGCGGTCAAATACGGAGACCTTGGCGAACTGATCCCAAGCTTTCTAAACTGGCTTTTGGTACGTGGAATGTCACCTCTCTGGTGGGGAAGGAGCCTGAGCTGGTGTACAAGATTGAGAGATACCAGCTAGATATAGTTGGCCTCACCTCAACACACAGTTCCGGTTCCGGAACCAGTCTCCTGGAGAGGGGCTGGAGCTTGGCCTTTTCTGGAGTTGCCCCGGGTGAGAGGCGACGAGCAAGGGTGGGTATTCTTGTATCCCCCCACCTTGCTGCCTCTATATTGGAGTTTTCCCGAGTGGACGAAAGGGTTGCTTCCCTGCGCCTTCGGGTTGGGAAACGGGTCCTGACCATCATTTGTGCCTCTGCACCAAATGATGTTTCAGAGTACCCACCCTTTTTGGAGTCTGTGACTGGGGTGCTGGAGGGTGCTCCTCTTGGAGACTCCATTGTCCTACTGGGAGACTTCAATGCGCACGTGGGCAACGACAGTGAAACCTGGAGGGGGGTGATTGGGAGGAACGGCCTGCCCGATCTGAACCCGAATGGTGTTCAGTTATTGGACTTCTGTGCTAACCACAGTTTGTCCATAACGAACACCATGTTCAAGCATAATGGTGTCCATATGTGCACCTGGCACCAGGACACCCTAGGTCGCAGGTCGATGATCGATTTTGTTATCGTGTCATCAGACCTGCGACTGTATGTCTTGGACACCTGGGTAAAGAGAGGTGCAGAGCTGTCAACTGATCGCCACCTGGTGGTGAGTTGGATCCAATGGCAGGGGAGGAAGCCATTCAGACCTGGTAGACCCAAACGTATAGTGAGGGTGTGCTGGGAACGTCTGGCTGAGGCCCCTGTCCGGGAGGTCTTCAACTCCCACCTCCGGAAGAAATTCAACCACATTCTGAGGGAGTCTGGAGACATGGAGTCTGAATGGGCCATGTTCTCCACCTCTGTTGTTGAAGCGGCGGCCCAGAGCTGCGGCTGCAAGGTGGTCGGGGCATCTCGTGGTGGCAACCCCCGAACCAAGTGGTGGACACCAGTGGTGAGGGGGGCCATTAAGCTGAAGAAGGAGTCCTTTCAAGCTTGGTTGGCTTGTGGTACTCCCAAAGCAGCTGAGGTCTACCAGCAGGCCAAGCGGAGTGCAGCTCGGGTGGTTTGCTGAAGCAAAAATCCGGGTATGGGAGGAGTTCGGTGAGGCCATGGAACAAGACCTTCTGACGGCCTTGAAGAGATTCTGGCAAACTGTCCAGCGGCTCAGGAGGGGAAAGCAGCTCCCTGTCCACACTGTGTATGGTGCGGATGGGGCACTGTTGACTTCGACTGGGGATATCGTCGGGCAGTGGAAGGAATACTTCGAGGATCTCTTCAATCCCACTGATACGCCTTCCACAGGGGAAGCAGGGTTTGGGGACAAGGGGGATGACTTGCCTATCACAGGGGCTGAGGTCGCCAAGGTGGTTAAAAGTCTCCTTGGTGGCCGGGCCCCGGGGGTGGACGAGATTCGCCCTGAGTACCTCAAGGCCCTGGATGTTGTTGGGCTGTCATGGTTGACACGCCTCTGCAACATTGCGTGGAGGTCGGGGGCAGTGCCTTTGGCATGGCAAACCGGGGTGGTGGTTCCTCTCTTCAAAAAAGGGGACCAGAGGGTGTGCTCCAACTTTAGAGGGATCACGCTCCTCAGCCTCCCTGGGAAAGTCTATGCCAAGGTACTGGAGAGGACAGTCCGGCCGTTGGTCGAACCTCGGATTCAGGAGGAACAATGTGGTTTTCGTCCTGGCCGTGGCACATCGGACCAGCTCTTTACCCTCTCGAGAATTCTCGAGGGTTTGTGGAAGTTTGCCCAACCAGTTTACATGTGTTTTGTGGACTTGGAGAAGGCGTTTGACCGCGTCCCTCGTGGCTTTTTGTGGGGGGTGCTTCGGGAGTATGGAGTTTCGGGATTGTTGTTACGAGCTATTCGGTCTCTGTACGACCGTTGTGAGAGTTTGGTTCATATTGCCAACACTCGGTCTGAGTCTTTCCCACTGAGAGTTGGACTCCGCCAGGGCTGCCTTTTGTCACCGATCTTGTTCATAATTTTTATGGACAGGATTTCTAGGCGCAGCCAGGGAATGGAGGGTGTCATGCTTGGTGACAACAGGATCTCATCTCTGTTGTTTGCAGGTGATGTTGTCCTGTTGGCTTCATCCAGCAATGACCTACAGCTCTTGCTGGGACGGTTTGCCGCTGAGTGTGAAGCGGCTGGGATGAGAATCAGCACCTTCAAGTCCGAGTCCATGGTCCTCAACCGGAAAAAGGTGGATTGTCCTCTCTGGGTTGGGGAGAGGCTCCTGCCCCAAGTGGAGGAGTTTAAGTATCTTGGGGTCTTATTCACGAGTGAGGGGAAAATGGAGCGAGAGATTGACAGACGGATTGATGCAGCATCTGCAGTGATGCGGACGTTGTACCGGTCTGTTGTGGTGAAGAGGGAGCTTAGTTCTAAGGCAAAGCTGTCGATTTACCAGTCAATCTACGTTCCTACTCTCACCTATGGTCACGAGCTTTGGGTAATGACTGAAAGAGCGAGATCGCGGATACAAGCGGCTGAAATGAGCTTTCTCCGTAGGATTGCTGGACTCACCCTCAGAGATAGGGTGAGGAGCTCAGTCATCCGGGAGAGGCTCAGAGTAGAACCGCTGCTCCTACACACTGAAAGGAGTCAGTTGAGGTGGTATGGGCATCTGATTAGGATGCCTCCTGGACGCCTCCCACTTGAGGTGTTTCAGGCACGTCCCACTGGGAGGAGACCCCGGGGCAGACCCAGGACTCGGTGGAGAGACTATGTCTCCCAGCTGGTCTGGGAACGCCTTGGTATCCTCTCTGAAGAGCTGGAGCAGGTGGCTGGGGAGAAGGAAGTCTGGGCTTCTCTGCTTGAACTGCTGCCTCTGCGACCCGGACCTCCGGAAAAGCGGTAGAAGATGGATGGATGGATATTTTTTACTTCTTGCACTGTGTGTATCCTATTTTAGCCATATTTTATTATTTATTATTGCTCTGAGTGCTAGTATTCCTTCGCTGCTGCAATACTGTAAATTTCCCCATAGTGGGATGGTGAAGAGGATGATAAAATAAAGGCAGCGTTGGATTTTTAAATAGCTTTATTATCACCCGCCTTCATCAGAACTCGGCTCCAGCCCATAGTGTGAGCAGGCTGAAGCCTCGTTCCTCCAGCTCTCAGATAGGAGACAGTGTGTGTGTCTCGCAGCAGATGCAAAATCAGAATGAGTGAATGAGAGGCAGATTAACAGCACAGTGCAGCTTATATACTCAGCTCAAACAATAGATCAAAGACATTCACAGCAGTCAATCTGGGCATTTGCATATCAGAGGTACAGACAGGATGCATGAACACAATGCATGGGTGGCACATTAACCTCACAGCTGTAAACGCAGCATGCAGCGGAAAAAAACCCAGGAGTGCGAGCTGACTGTCTCTGTGTTGTGAGGGTTGAATTCAAACCGCTACACTGCTCCCCCCCCAGAGGGAACGGTAGGGGACCGTGACCTCGATGTTGCAGTCTGGGCAGCGAGCAGGGAAAAGCTCTGTGCAGGGGGGGGGGGGGGTAGTACATGCTGACGGGGTGCGGGAAAATCGTTCAAGTCGCGCCAAAAGTGTTTGCTGCTCCGCGATGTCCCGTCTGAACATGCAGAGATCAGAAGAAGAAAAATTAGTCTCTGACTCCTCTCGTGGCCGTGAAGAAAAGCAGGAGCGGCGGCAAGAAAAAAAATAAAAGCAGAGGGACTGGCGTGTTGACTTTAGGGCAGACGTAACCCTACAGCCTCGGGAACCGCAGACAGCTGAATTCCCCTTGTGCGCCGTGGCTAAGACCATAAAATCCAGTGAGCAAGCTGCGGGCCTCAGGTGTACAAGCAAGCCTGAAGGGCCAGTGAGCGGCAGAAGGAAGGCGGTCAGTGAAGCCATTCTTGCCCCGTGCGTGGTGTGCCGTCCTCGTAACTCCCCGGTGTGCGCGCGGGGGTTCCGTGCTTGGGTGGGCCGCTGGAGAGGAAATCAGGGTTGGAAACTTGGTGGAGATCGGCGCAGTCTGCGCCGAAAAACATCTCTGATGAGCCGTAGCTGCAGATTAGCCATGGTGCGTTCAGGTCCACGTGTGCTCCGTCGGCCATGGGAGTCGCCCGCATGTGCTCTGATGTGGAGGAGCTGCGCGGCCGGTCCCGCATGGATGTGCCGATCTCGGCGAGGGTGCGCCATGACATTCTCTGCCGCTTACCCGGTCTTGGTTGATGTCCTGAGAGCGGCTCGCCCGCCGTGGGCTCTGTGTCGAGGTCTCCCTGAGGCCGCAGGGAGGGAAGACCAGTCAGGCCGCTGTGACGGAGCCTTCATGCCCGGGTGCTGCGTTCGCTGGCCGCTCGTTTTCTTCAGTCTCGGGTTGCCAGCGTGGCTGTTCAGATCACGTCGGGGTCACCAGTGAAGAGGATGATAAAATAAAGGCAGCGTTGGATTTTTAAATAGCTTTATTATCACCCGCCTTTATCAGAACTCGGCTCCAGCCCATAGTGTGAGCAGGCTGAAGCCTCGTTCCTCCAGCTCTCAGATAGGAGACAGTGTGTGTGTCTCGCAGCAGATGCAAAATCAGAATGAGTGAATGAGAGGCAGATTAACAGCACAGTGCAGCTTATATACTCAACTCAAACAATAGATCAAAGACATTCACAGCAGTCAATCTGGGCATTTGCATATCAGAGGTACAGACAGGATGCATGAACACAATGCATGGGTGGCACATTAACCTCACAGCTGTAAACGCAGCATGCAGCGGAAAAAAACCCAGGAGTGCGAGCTGACTGTCTCTGTGTTGTGGGGGTTGAATTCAAACCGCTACAATGGATTATTTTATCTTAATTTTGGGGTAATTATACATAATTATTTGAACAATTAAACCTGTGCAGCATGGAAAAAATAGTGTTCTTTCATGGTAACTGCAGGGTGCCTACATGTACACTACCGTTCAAAAGTTTGGGGTCACTTAGAAATTTCCTTATTTTTGAAAGAAAAGCACTTTTTTTCAATGAAGATAACTTTAAACTAATCAGAAATACACTCTATACATTGGTAATGTGGTAAATGACTATTATAGCTTCAAATGTCTGGTTTTTGGTGCAATATCTACATAGGTGTATAGAGGCCCATTTCCAGCAACTATCACTCCAGTGTTCTAATGGTACAATGTGTTTGCTCATTGCGTCAGAAGGCTAATGGATGATTAGAAAACCCTTGTGCAATCATGTTAGGTCTGCAATGCTGTAATTGCTGCAAATGGAGGATTCTTTGACGAAAGCAAAGTTTGAAGGAAAAAAATATTATTTCAAATACAAATCATTATTTCTAACCTTGTCAATGTCTTGACTATATTTTCTATTCATTTTACAACTCATGGTGGTAAATAAGTGTGACTTTTCATGGAAAACACAAAATAATTGTCTGGGTGACCCCAAACTTTTGAACGGTAGTGTAAGTACGAGTGCATGATAACTATATGATACCTATATAGTAGCAACAGAGTACGTTCATGGTAAGACAGGCCAAACTGACCCTATTCTTACAGTGTTTACCCCAGTAATTTCATAGTACTTCATGAGCTGTTTTATAGTATTTCCAGCTCTTCCTGAATATAAATGAGTGATGTAAATGAGCGTGGGCATGAATGGTGCAGGTTATGTGGCTGGGTCTTTTTATATAGAGAACAAGAAAAGGGATGTTGGGAACTGCTGCTTTTGATCATAGTAAAATTTGTTTCTGCTGGAGTCAGAGTGCAGGGACATTGGCATCTGGAGCAACAGTCCAACAGAGGAAAAATGACGATGTCAGGACTTGAACTGTTGACCTTCTGCTGGGTAACCTGAAGCACAGACAGCACAGTGAAAATTTAGGGCCAAATGTGGCGACCCATAACATTTCTTCTAGGAAAAAACCTTCAAGAATATGCGACCTTGCTGCCAGCTTGTTCCTGGAAGATGTACTGACTTGCCTGTCTGAGAATTCCAATGTGACAAAAGCATCGACCGTGGGGTATATGTAAATGTGTTTCCAATAGATTTTCTGGTATAACATTCAATTTAAGGAACTTTTAATCCCACGGAAAAAAAAACCCACAAAAAAACAGGTTAGTTTGTTTCACATCTGAGCATAAAGAAGACTGGAAACCTGGAATGTTTCCACTCTTCTTTATCTTCATCTATTATGAGCTGTCATTTATTTAATCTTTAATTTAGGCATGTCTTTTTTCATATGAAACAGAGTTCAATGATTGGAGTCAAATGAGGAGTTTGGCTGCTGGATTGTCTAGTGAGGATATTGTTTTGCAATTTTCATTCAGTAAAAATGTGCATCATGTCAGGCCCAGTCAGAATAAGAAGGGTCACAAAATATGTCTTTGAAAAGACATGAAAAGAAAAGAAAAACAGAAATGATGAAGACTGCGAGATAAATAATTCATTAAAATGCTGGATCGCTCTTTCTGAGGCAAATTAACCACAACTCACTGACATCCTGTTATTCCTACTAGTGCATACCTGTGCATGCCCGTAGAAACCAAGTATAAGCAAGCATTTCTGCATGCCCGTAGAAAGCAGGTGTAAGCAAGCAAGCACGTCAGCACTCGTTCAGTGATGAATGCCTTTGATCTTTGATTGTGTCATAGTGAGTCTTATGATCTTTGATGATGGCATAGTGGGTCCTGTGATCGTGAGTGATGCCTGCCTTTGATATTTGATGATGTCATAGTGAGTCTTATGATATTTGATGATGGCATAGCGAGTCCTATGATCGTGAGTGATGCCTGCGTTTGATCTTTGATGATGGCATTGCGAGTCCTATGATAGCAAGTCCTATGGTCTTTGATGATGTCATAGCGAGTCCTATGATCGTGAGTGATGCCTGCCTTTGATCACACACAGACATGCACAGATTTTCTTGAATCACTCTAAATTGTTTGTAGGTATGACTGTGAGAGTGAATGGTTGTCTGTCCCTGCGATGGACTGGCGATCTGTCCAGGGTGTACCCTGCGCTCACCCAAAGATGCTGCGATAGGCTCCAGCACCACCACCCCCCCCCGCCCGCGTGACCCGAAAAGGATTAAGCGGAAGAAGATGGATGGATGGATGGACTCTATACTATGGTGTCTATATGACATCATATAGACACCATGTAAGACATCATAGGCACATCATAGACAATCCTATGATCTTTTAGCGAGTCCTATGGTCGTGATAGACAGACAAGAGATTTCTTGAATTCTATATAGAGTGATGATTTATTATAAAAATAGAAAGTGGGGACAACAGAATATAGAGTGATATGTACCAGTTAAGTACATGGTGGTAATGCACCTGTAAGCTGGTTGCCAACTGCCAAACAAATCTAAAAGAAGAAGACTGTGTTGGTCTGTTTCTGTCCAATCATTTAGTGAAATAATTTTCTTTTATTTTTTTTTTTCTTTTGGGCATTTGAGAACCAAATTAATAGTGTCAAGTTCTACCTATCTGGTTTCAATAATTGAAATTATTTACTGTGTCTGCGTTTGCTATTGGTCTTAATTTTAAGCATCACTTGCCATCAAGGGGTAGAGGAAGTCTGCCACTCATTTTCAAGATAGACTAAGATTCCGGGCCCTTTTTTGACGGTCATTAGTAGACTTTTGCGCCAGACTTCCTACTGTTCATGCCGTTTTTGTTAGTTTTTGTCAGTGCATTGTCTGTTTTTAACTTAATACCACCAGAGTGGTGGCCTGGTAGTACAGCATCTGTCCCACAGTCAGGAGGTCATGGGTTCAAGACCCGGCCGGGTCATACCAAAGACTATATAAAAAAATGATACTTCCCACCTTCTAGCTTGGTGCTCAGCATAATAGAATGGGGGAAGGAAAAGTTGTTTATGGCAGCGCCTTGCATGGAAGCAGCCCCTCTGATTCTAGATGTGATTAACGTTGTAGATAGGAGAAATGTAACTTTGTTGTACTGTACCTGATTGGCTGTATGGATTGAATGACAATAAAGTTGGCTTCTTCTAATAGTATTTTATTCTATCCACATTCTCATTTTAATTGTGGACTTAACATTGAAGTTTATAGATTAGGCATCAATGTATGATTTTTTTAGGGGAATGAATGAATGAACAAGGGAGCCTTTTGCATTCTGGTGTGAATGCGGCACACAAGGGAGGTGGTGGGATAGGCTACTGCAGTTTGAAGATTTTAAACTACAAACCTCTTGTGTGAAAGCATTTTGTCCACTAATCTGTCATGTGTTGAGTCATCATATCACATCATCATATCTCGTGTCCGTTTGTGCTTGCGTGTCCCCATTACTCAAAAAACACACTCAGTTGGTGTTTTCTGTTGAATGAGGATAGTTAAATACGAACTGTTTGAAGACACAACAGAGTTTTTCACTACACAGAGGAAAAAGAAAAGATTACTGTCATGAATTCTCCTCCAGGGCAAAACATCGGACTCAAGTGCTGAGCGATGATGAAGCATGATTTATTAACACAAAACTAGATTCCAAAACATGGACGAGAGACTAGATACAAGACATTACCATGACCAAACATAACATGAAACACAGTAGATCGCCGCACTGAGCGCAGAGTGCGGCGTGTCTGTATAAAGCAGTAAATCAAGAACAACCATGAACAATCAGTAATCAGAAAATCAAAAACAGCTGTGAATAATTAACAAAGCAAAAGCAAAAGCCCAAATTCAAAGCATGACAGGAATAAACATGATAACATAACTACGAGAATAGAAATCATCAAAATCAAACATAATTGCGACCATGGCAATAAAACCCAAGCAAAACCAAAAACATGATACTAATAAACAAGACTATAATGACTAAACTGAGACTAAGATAACAAGACAGAACTCAGAAGATAAACATAGTGAACAGAAATAAATTGCAAAGTCAAGAGAACCTAAAGACATGACCATGAACATAAATACATTGGCCAAACTAAGCTGAGGTGGGGAAAATACAGAAAATAACCAAAATAAACTTAAAGCACGAGCATGGGTCCCCGACCATGCTCAGAATACTGACAGAGCCCCGCCTTTAAGGGGTGGATTCCAGACACCCCAATGTAACATCACACACAAAAAAAAAAACATCAACAGAAAAATCACCCTTCCAGGGAGGGTGTTGGGGAAACAAGGCCAGGTGGGTCAAAAACAAGCCTCTCACTCTACAGAGTCCAACTAAAACAAAACAAGTCGGGTGGCCTCCCAGCGTCCCTGAGCCACTTAACCAGAGAGCACCATACGTTGGTTGGGGTCCCAGCATTCCAGAACCACCAGACCAGAAAGTATGATACGTTGGGTGGCCTGCCAGAGTCCCTGAGCCACCAAACCATAGAGTGTAATGTGTTGGATGGAATCCCAGCATTCCTGGGCCACCAAACCATAGAACAGAATGGGTTGGGGTACCCTCCCCAGTCCATGGCCCTCCTGACCAAAATGTAGGATCATTCAGGTGGTCTGACACTGTCTTTGGGCCATTGGACCACATGGCCTGGTGGAACAATGGCTGGAGACCCCCTGGCCTCAGTAATGACGGCAGGCGGAGACTCCCCAATCTCAGTAATGATGGCAGGCGGCGACCCCCCGGTCTCTGCGACGACGGCAGGCAGAGACTTCCCGGCCTCTGTGACGATGGCTGGAGGGCCACCAGCCTCCGGAAGGATGGTTGGAGGTCCTCTGATCTGTGGAATGGCGGGTGGAAGAGGGGGAGCATGGTCCCCCTGCGACTTCATCCCAGACACGGCCACCTCGGACAGGGAAGAAGGGAAAGGTGAAGCGTCACCGAAATCACCAGGAGCAAGGCAAGTCCTAACTAGTATGGATGTTATAAAAGTAAAGAAAAAAAACTTGCCTGAACTCCTGGTCCTCTGCTGCTGGGGTGACCACCTCAGGATGATCTGCAGTTGGGATGACAGACATGATCTCAGGCGAGGCTGCAGGTAATGGAGGCTTGCCAGCCTCTGGGTGCGAAGGCTGAGGCCCACAGGCTTCTGGGACAACTTGTGGAGCTGACAGTTCAGATGAATCAGGTTGAGCTGACTGTTCAAACGAGGTAGCAGCTGCAGCAGACGGATCACCAGACCTGGAGGCTACAGCTGCTGGGAACCCATCCATGGTGGCATCCATCCTCTCAGGCATGAAGCTCAGTGGAACAGAGAGGGGAAAAACAGGTGAGGATGGGTGAATGGGGACGGCAGCAGAGAAAATGGCAGAGGCAGGCGGCAAGGGTTCAGCAGCAGCAGACTGCCGCTGAGTGCTCCCATCGGGAGCCAGACAAGACCTATCATTTATTGGTGTTAAAGAATGAAGAGGTACTTGCCTGTGTTTCCGCCCTGCTGCTGCAAATGGTCAAGACGTCTCCTTCTGGATGGCTCCGGAGACCACCTGGCTGGGAGCTGCAACTGTAGGGGTGGAGCATCGAGAGGAGCAGCACATCCTCAAGTTATCCTTCCACCTGGGGTCCCCAAGTACCTGCCTACTGCCAAGGGACTCTCTCCACTCCGCTGGAGAGAGGACTGGCGGCCGGTAGATTGGCGGCCGGTAGACTGGCTCCAGCGAGGAGGAGACAGCAAGAGGTGGTGGGAGCAGAGGGAGAGCAAGTTCCAGCACCCGGGGGCGAGTGCACACTCATGGCCTGGCAAATAGCAGGTTGGTGACTCCTCCCCAGACTTCCATCTCCAACTGTTGGGATGAACAGCCCCAAGCAGCGTCCACTTAATCCTCCACCATAGCGACCACTTCCAGCTCATCTCGACTCCATTTCCTCCTCCTGCTGGGTTCACCCTCTGAGTCCTTGAGTGGCGGCGATCTTCTGTCATGAATTCCCCTCTGGGGCAAAACATCAAAATCAAGTGCTGAGCGATGATGAAGCATGATTTATTAACACAAAACTAGATTCCAAAGCATGAGCAAGAGACTAGATATAAGATGTGACATTACCGTGGCCAAACATGACATAAAGTACAGTAGATCGTCCCACTGAGGGCAGAGTGTGGTGTGTCTATATAGAGCAGTAAATCAAGAACACCCATGAACAATCAATCAGAATATCAAAAGCAGCTGTGAATAATTAAAGAAGTAAAAAGCCCACGACGTAAAACCGGAAGTGAACAAAAGACGCTGTCAAAACAAAACCCAAACTCAAAGCATGACAGGAATAAACATGATAACATCACTACGAGAATAGAAATCATCAAAATCAAACATAGTTGTGACCATGACAATAAAACCCAAGCAAAACCAAAAGCATGATTCTAATAAACAAGACTATAATGACTAAACTGAGACTAAGATAACAAGACAGAACTCAGAAGATAAACATAGTGAACAGAAATAAATGGCAAACTCAAGAGAACCTAGACTTGATCATGAACATAAATACAATAACCAAACTAAGCTGAGGTGGGGAAAATACAGAAAATAACCAAAATAAACTTAAAGCACGAGCATGGGTCCCCGACCATGCTCAGAATACTGACAGAGCCCAGCCTTTAAGGGGTGGATTCCAGACACCCCAATGTAACATCACACAAAAAAAAAAACAGGTGGGGAGGTGGGGAAAATACAGAAAATAACCAAAATAAACTTAAAGTGCTGATGACATGTTTTTGACTTCCTCTAATTTTTCAACACATAACACAATATGACAAAATAGGTTAGTCTGTGCAGTTCTAAGTCAAACAGGCTTTTTTCACGTGAATATCTGACGTTTTCATGAGCGCCACTTCACCAATTACGTCAGTGGCTGGAAAACACCGCTGCCATGTAGTCACGTCATCGGGAGAACACAGCGCTTGGCTGGCCATTGTACACACAGGATGGAAGCGGTTGAAAACATTGACGATGGTTCCAGCACATGTAGTCTGGAATTGGTTTGTGTTGTCCAATCTTACAACGATTATAGTTCCAAAGAATTGGATGACAATGAAGAATCTGGGGGCATCAGACCATATAGGTTTGAGCCATGCCAAGCGGGCATCGTGCCAAGCGAGTCACACTCAGAAAATGACGGTGGAGAGGCACACATGCCCGCCGCAGCAGCAGCGACAAACACACAGCAGGGGAACACCGAGTGTTATTCTTTTGTTACAAATATTGCAACGAATTATTTGTTCGTAAATATAATTTATTTAAACCCGATTTTTCAATAAAATCATAGCAGTGTATTCTCTGTGGCTCAGGCATCGGGTTTATTATGGATTATATTTTGAGTTCTTGTTGTTTTTGTTTTGTACGTGTGTTTCATGTGCATTTTGAGTCACTTTCAGGTGAGCACTGTCCAAGATTCGCCAGTCCGAATACACGCGCCCTCTCTCTTTGACAGCTGTTCATGGTTTGTGTGCATCATCTGCCGTGTTGTCAGCCAGCCAATATTGCCAACACTATCACGACGTGTTAGCCACTCCACACAGCCGTGGTTCTGTTGCGCCCCTTGAAGCGATGTCGGCCCTGGAGCACAACCATTGTTAACAGGTCTTCTCTCCATGTTCGCTGGGCGATGCCAGCCCCGAATGCCAACTGTAGGTGTTTCTGTTTATTTTTGTAAGTCTTCACCTTTTTTGGGAACTGTTGTCATCATTCTTATGTTCAATACTTGTGCTGTGGTGAATTCTGCACGTAAATCCATTCATCATGACCCTCCGTGTGCTCTTATGCAGGGCCGACATTGCTTCAAGGATGCACGAGAACCACAGCGAACATGGAGTGACTAACACATCATGAGAGTTCTGAAAATACTGGCAGACAAACAGCACAGATGATTGGCAAGCAGCAGCGAAGTATACGCACTGCTGGTGATGGTGTGATGAGAAGCACCTGGACGAGGACTGGGAAACATGATCAGCAGGAGGGGAATCAGCTGGTGATCATGATAGAGGGGACGTGGCCGGACCAGTGAGAGTCAGCATGCAATCAGAGAAAGTAGGTCAAAGCTGTGCGTAAATCCATTAATCCTTCCCCTCCTCATGCGCTCCTCCTGCATAAAAGCGCACCAGGAGCGCACGAGGAGGCTTATGACAGTTGGAGCTGAAGCGTGTGATGTGGTCTTTCATGCCTGCTGTTTATCTAAGCCTGCGACACAACGCGAAGGCACAGCCGTAAAATTAAAACAAGAAACCAGAGAAACTGTGAGCTACAAAGCTGCTGTCATTCCAGTCCACAACACCATCGTCTGTTCTCCCGCTTTCGTCATGGGGGTGCTGCCCTTAATTTGGTGGGTGACACCACAATCCAGTCAGCGGCTGCGGTTTTTTAATGATATCTAGTTTATGCAGGCACAGTTGTAAATATTATGTTGATCATCAACAATGACTTTTGGGTTTACACAACATCCTAAAAAATGTCAAAATGGTGTCATCAGCCCTATGAAGCATGAGCATGGTTCCCCAATCATGCTGAGAATACTGACAGTTACGTGGGTTTATGATCAGTTCTCTACTGGACTGCAGCTGGATCAGTCTGTCTTACTGGGAAAACAGCTGTCAAGACGACCCCAGAGAAGAGCTGGTATGAGCACACAAACCCGATATTCATTATCTAGTGATGACAGTTTTTAACAATTTTAACCTCATTCACTGTCATTCATTTTTTTGCATTCACTAGAGCAGATTAACACAACACAGGCTGAGATAAAGGACTTGCTCTTTCTTGGTTTAAAAGAGAAGCTCTGATGAACGATAATATAGCTGAAGGAAATTTTACAACTCTGTCAAACTCATGGACAAAGAGAAAGACTGGCATAATCTCTGAATTTCAGCCTACTCTCATCTGTGGGCAAGCAAGGCTGTCAGTTAAAAAGCTCCTTGCTCTTAGGCTGCATTCAGACCAGGATAGTCTGGGGGTCTCAGTTCGACTGGGCGGGGAATGCCAAGAATTGTCACACCTTCGTTTGGTTTGGTTTGCATTCACACTGCATCGGACCAAACTGCCTGGACAACATCACACAGTTACAACAACTGCTCGTTTGGGGCGCTGTAGCCAAAACCACCACGGACCAGGAAGAAAAAATCTCGGCAAAGAAGAAAAATCAGGCTTATCGACTAGCCAGGACCGAAAACGGAAATCTGTTGCCTTCAGCTGGGTTGCTTGTCAGCCACAAACAAGACATTTTTTAACTTTTCTCCTCGGCTTTCTCCAGTAAAAGGATTTCTCGGATTTGCGCAGTTGTCTTTATTGTTATTTTCTACCCAAAATGTACTACGGTAAACACCACTTCCTCTTCTCAAACTATGTGTTGCCATAGTTACACAAACACTGAGGGGCACCTCTGCCCTTTGGTCCACTGGATAGTCTGTTTGGATTCACACTGCAAGCAGAGCACACCAGACTTCGTTTGCAAGTGAACCGAGACCCCCGTTTTCAGAAGGATCAGAATTCACTTGTTTGCTGCGCACCACAGTTCCAACGTCCATTCAGACAGCACCAAACAAACCAAGCTATCTGCTGAAGCCACTGTTTGGTCATTTGGTCCGGACAAAACGGTGGCTGTCTGAAGGCACCCTTACATGCATTTTCCCTTTGTTAATGAGCCTACATTGTCTTCAGCGCAAAATGGAATTGTCTGTAGGAAACTCGAAATGAAGAGACTGAATGATTTTTCAGTATAGGTTTATTCCATATCAAGTCCTACAGCTCCTCTCTCAGTCAGGGAATGAAGAGAGCGGGCTGAGATAAACCTCATACCTTTATACTGTTACAACAGACACAAATCACATTCACATCAAACACAGAATTCCATTCATAACTAATCCCCCCATTGTCCTCTCGGCTTCTCTGTCTGACCCTATGAGTCAGGCAGTCTCTTCAGGTTCACTCTCAGATCTTCTCACTTCTCCTCTAGTCCGCAGGGGGTCCAGACTCAATGTCCATCTGGGGCGTGATGTCAATACACACTGTGAGCTCAAAGTTCCCTCATGTCTGGGTCTCTGCCAAGGAATATGTGAGCTACATAATGTTACGCCACATCACTCCCCCTGAAACGCCCAAGAACGGACATACACCAACCTTAAGTCAATAATGGACAGTCATACACACTATGTCAAGAAGGGACACACACACACCGCCCTCATGTCCATAATGGGCAGTCATACACATTACACCCTTACATCACCCCCCCCCCTTTGCAGGATCTACAGCACAATTTACACAGGTTGAACAAAACACACATCACTCTGCCCGTTGCTTAGGCTTCAATCTCCTCCCGAATCTGCTGAACGCAGGCTTTGCAGCCTGTGTTGTGCCGTCCTGCGGTGCGCCTGTGGAATGAGGGGGAGAAGGGTTATTTGCCCCCTGCTGGGGAACTAGGGGCTGTCCCTTGGGAGGCCTGCCGCGTCGAGGTGCCCCCGCCGGCCGTACAGGTTCGTCACGTAACACAAAAGCAGGCTTTAATCTGTCAACACTGATTGTCTCTTTCCTGCCCCTCAAGTCCAGTACAAAATATTTCTCCCCGGTTTCCAGCACTCGGAACGGACCATCGTAAGGTGGGCGGAGACTGTGACACTGGGCGTCGTGCCTGACAAAAACAAACTTTGCGTTTTGCAAAGCCTTGGGAACAAAAACCCGCGGAAACGTGTGATGAGCGGGGCCCGGGAGCATTTCTGCCCCCGTGCCACTTAGAGGTCCCCACACCGGGGGGCGCTCGGGTGCTGCATGGGCTGGCAGGAACTCTCCTGGCAGCCTGAGAGGTTGAGTAAACACTAATTCAGCAGGTGAGGCATCTAAATCCTCCTTTGGTGGCGAACACAACCCCAATAAAACCCATGGTAGTTTGTTTACCCAATTTGTATCCGTGAGCGACGCTCTGAGGGCTGCCTTCAACGATCTGTGAAAACGCTCGCATAAACCGTTGGCCTGTGGGTGATAAGCGGTGGTGCGATGGGCTGTTGCCCCTAAGCCGCTGGCCATGGCTGACCATAGCTCTGAAACGAACAACGGACCCCTATCGGACGTAATGTCCGACGGGACTCCGAACCGCGCTACCCAGGCTGTTAAAAAAATGCAAGTTACCTCTGCCGCTGTGGTAGACTGCATTGGGACCACTTCCAGCCAACGCGTGGTCCGATCCACCATTGTCAGGAGATGTGTGAACCCCTGCGAGGGCGGCAGGGGTCCCACTAGATCTACTTACACATGATCAAACCTCTTAGCCGGGACGTGGAAAGGCTCTAAAGGGGCTTTTGTGTGTCTGTGAACTTTGGCCCGCTGGCAGGACATGCAGGCTCGCGCCCACTCCTTCACGTGCTTGCGCAGGCTCGGCCAAACAAACTTCTCTGCAACCATTTTCACCGAAGCGCGTACTCCCGGGTGTGCCAGGGAGTGCACCGCGTCAAAAACACAACGGCGCCACGTGGCCGGCACCACTGGGCGAGGTCGCCCGGTGGATACATCGCAAATAAGAGGGGGTGAACTGGTTTGTAAACTTACGTTCTCCAGCCTTAACCCTGTTGGTCCAGACAGGAGCGCGCGCACGTCTGTGTCCTCGCCCTGCTCTGCTGCCATGGCCGCGTAATCTATCCCTACGTGCACCGGAGCCGCGTGCGCGTCCGCGCTGTCACCGCGCTCTGCGTCTGCGGCGCTACAGCCCCCATCCACGCGGACAGGTGCTGTTACCGCTCGCGAGAGGCAGTCCGCCACCACATTAAATTTACCGGCTACGTGCTGTATATCGGTGGTGAATTCTGAAATTGCAGCCAGCTGCCTCTGCTGTCGGCCTGACCATGGTTCAGAGACTTTGGACATTGCAAAAGTTAACGGTTTGTGGTCGACAAAAGCGGTGAAACGCCGCCCTTCCAACCAGAACTGGAAATGGCGAATGGCCAGGTGGAGCGCTAGCAGTTCCCTGTCAAACGCGCTATATTTTCGTTCAGCATCGCGTAGGGTTCTGCTAAAAAAAGCGAGTGGTTGCCAAGCTCCGGCGACTTGCTGTTCTACCACGGCTCCTATGGCCACATCTGACGCGTCTGTGGTTAGCGCTATTCGGGCTGCTGGGTCTGGGTGAGCCAGCAGTGCTGCGTTCGCTAGTGCTTCCTTAACCTCAATGAATGCGCGCTCCCGCTCAGGAGACCACTCAATCGCATTTGAGGGCTTCTGTTTTTTTAGCGCGACATACAACGGTTGCATGAGCTGCGCCGCGTGAGGTATGAAACGGTTGTAAAAGTTTACCATACCTAAAAATTCCTGTAACGCTTTTACCGTTCGTGGCTGGGGAAACTCAGCCACCGCGCGTACTTTGGAGGGCAGCGGAACTGCACCCTCTGGGGAGACGCGGTGCCCTAAAAAAATCGATCTGTGCTGCGCCGAAATGGCACTTGGCTGGGTTGATTATCAACCCGTGCGCTCCCAACCTCTGAAAAACAGTTCTGAGGTGACTTTCGTGTTCCTCCTCAGAGGCGCTGGCAACTAAAATATCGTCTAAGTAGACAAAAACGAAAGGGAGGTCGCGCAAAACGGCATCCATCATGCGTTGGAAGGTTTGCGCAGCGACTTTAAGGCCAAAAGGCATGCGTAAAAATTCAAAAAGCCCGAAAGGGGTTATTACCGCTGTCTTGGGAATGTCCTCTGATCGGACCGGAACTTGATGATGACCGCAGACCAGGTCTATTTTAGAAAAAATTCGCGCCTTGGCCAAATGCACCGAAAAATCTTGGATATGCGGAATTGGGTAGCGGTCCTGCGCTGTGGCATTGTTTAACCTGCGATAATCGCCGCACGGTCTCCACGAGCCGTCCGCCTTCGGGACCATGTGGAGGGGGGAAGCCCAAGCGGACTTCGAGCGGCGGATTATGCCCAACCTCTCCAGGTTGGCGAACTCCTCACGCGCAATGGAGAGCTTAGCTGCATCCAAGCGCCGAGCCTTCGCAAAAACTGGTGGGCCACTTGTGGTTATAAAGTGCTCCACCCGTGCTTCGCCACCTTAGCTGAAAACGTGGGAACTGTGAGTGCTGGGAACTGGTTTAGGAGAGTGTGGAACTTACTTCCTGCTGCGGCGGCGTTGGCCTGTACTGACGGCGGGGACACTCGTGCTGCACAGGGAATAGAACAAAAAGAGAGTGCATTAACCAAGCGTCTATTAGCCAGATCCACCAACAAGCCGTGTGAGCACAAAAAGTCGGCGCCCAACATGTTGAAACTCACCGCCGCTACTATGAAGGTCCATTCATAGCTGCGGCCGTGCAAGGACAGGCGCAGAGTTCTTTCGCCAAATGTCTTGATCGACGAGCCGTTTGCGGCTGTTGCTCCATCTCCGCGGGGACCGGCCGCCCGATCCGCGTAGGTCGCGGTTATGAAACTCCTCTGTGCTCCGGTGTCGACGAGGAATTGCCGTCCGGAGCTCGCATCCGTCAGGTAGAGCAGCTTGTTCCGTTCGCCGAGGGTCGAAGCTGCTAACAACCTCCGGCTCTTGCGTTTCCCTGCTTCCTGAAGTTGCATGGCGGGACGCATCTGTGAGCCTTGTGCGCGAATCGTCGATGGTAGAAACACATCTCGTCCTCTCCTCTGCTCCGGGACCGCGCTGCCGCTGTTGTCGCTGGGGTCGGCTCTGCTGCCACTGGTTCTCTGTCGCCCTGGGCCGCCGTGCCGAGGTTTGCTGCTGCCGCTGCCGCCTCCTGCTCGCCGCATGCGTCCAGGAGCCGCTCCGCTTCCAAAGCCAGCGCGCGGAAGTCCTGCTGGTCCACACACCTCATGCTGGACAGGGAGCCTCTCATGTGCGCTGGGAGGGTCCTCAAAAAGATGTGCTTAAATAAAAACGTATCATTGTCTGCCCCGATCATCTGCAGCATGTCCTCCATGAGGACAGTCGGCCTGCGTCCTCCTCTGTCGCGCAGGTCCAGGAGTGTTCTGGCCCTCACCTCGGCCGATGGTACAAAGCTCCAAATGAGGGCGGCTTTCAGGGCGTCGTATTTGCCAGCAGCGGGCGGCTGCTGCACCAGGCTCCGCACACACCGCGCTGTGCGGCTGTCGAGTCTTGCGATGACATTGTGGAATTTAATGTCATCCTCTGATACCCCGTAAAGCACGAACCGTGATTCCACGTGTTGGAACCATGAGTGCGGGTCCTCTTGCCAGAACTCGGGGAGTCTAATGGAGCTTACGCCGGTGCGGGCGGTCTCCGGTGAGTCAGGTTCGGAGTCGGAGAGACGACCTCCAAGTCTTTCCATTTTTCTCACGTGTGGGTCACCAATGTAGGAAACTCGAAATGAAGAGACTGAATGATTTTTCAGTATAGGTTTATTCCATATCAAGTCCTACAGCTCCTCTCTCAGTCAGGGAATGAAGAGAGCGGGCTGAGATAAAACTCATACCTTTATACTGTTACAACAGACACAAATCACATTCACATCAAACACAGAATTCCATTCATAACTAATCCCCCCATTGTCCTCTCGGCTTCTCTGTCTGACCCTATGAGTCAGGCAGTCTCTTCAGGTTCACTCTCAGATCTTCTCACTTCTCCTCTAGTCCGCAGGGGGTCCAGACTCAATGTCCATCTGGGGTGTGATGTCAATACACACTGTGAGCTCAAAGTTCCCTCATGTCTGGGTCTCTGCCAAGGAATATGTGAGCTACATAATGTTACGCCACATTGTCCTCCCATTTAAACGCTTTCATGTTAATATCATATCTTTGATCTTGCGCTTCTGTTTATTAAAGGGAATGAGAGCAAAGGCAGCAATTGGTTTATTTTACATTATGCCCCAAGCACACCTCTGAGTAATTAAGAGCGTTACAGTCTTTTTCAACTTTGCGCACAGCGGAAAATTTGGTTTTATGCGACTGTGACAGCGAAATGAATTTGGAAATGCTCATAAACGCGTCCTGTACCTCAGACAACTGATGACTGATCGCGTCCTTGTAATACGGCCTTCCCACAGCATGTCATGAGTAAAGTCAGACACTCAAACTGCTTACATGTGCAAACGTGTATTTTGAAAATTATATAAATAATTAGGCTGCCAAAGGCCCATCACCTCCTCCTCATGGTGGCAGCTGGTAACATGGCTTCCAGGAACCTCGGCAAATGGTGAGGGCCTTCAGGGATAGGCAGAGCAACGCGCCAGCTGGAGTATCTTTGGTTGCATCCTATGCCAATGTCCGATCAGTGAGTGACAAGGCTGGGTGAGAATGGAACACACCTGAACATCACAAAAACAAAGTATGTGGAATTTGGAGAAAAAAACTGATAGAACGGTCAGTAAAAATGGCACCTCCTTAAAGAAGAGTACATACTTTGGCTCGATACTCAACAGTGATGGCGCAACACACTCCTGTGCCCAAGTCAGCACTGTCTGGGCCAAGTTTATTTTTTATTTTTTATTTTTATTTATTTATTTATGCAGGGACATGCACAATATACATTGACCTTAAAGAGGAATGATGCATTGTACCAGGTTATAGCACAAGTGCTAATTTCTACCTGTAGTCCCTGGGCAGGCTGGTGTTAGCATTAAAAAGCAGACATTTGCTAAAACGACAGCACTGCGAAAACTGAAATCTTAGTAAGAAAAAATATCTTAAATCGAGGATATAATTCTTGTTTTTTGTCTGACAAGATATTTTTTCTTGTTGTGCAGTTTTCTGTAAGGAAATTTTACTTGATATAAGATATGTTTTACTTGTTTTAATCAATTTTATCTAGTTTTAAGTAAAAAAAAAAATTGCCAATGGAGCAAGAAAATTTTCCTTATCACATTGCTTGAAACAAGTAAAAATTTCCTGGAAAAAAAAATTTAGACTTGTTTTAAGCAATTTAATAAGTAAAATTTTCTTGCTCCGTTGGCAATTTTTTTTTTACTTAAAACCAGATAAAATTGCTTAAAACGAGTAAAACATATCTTATATCAAGTAAAATTTCCTTACAGAAAACTGCACAACAAGAAAAAATATATTGTCAGACAAAAAACAAGAATTATATCCTCGATTTAAGATATTTTTTCTTACTAAGATTTCAGTTTTTGCAGTGAGGTGACTGTGTCCTTTGTGACCACTGGATACCAGTGCACCTCACAGGAAAGATCTACAAGACTGTGAGCCACCCTGTGGCCCTATATGGATGTAAAGACTGTCCAGCTACAATGAATGGATGGCTACATGGAATGGAGATGCGTACATTTTCCAAATGTATAATGACGAAATGGGCATTCAGACTGGACATTTATGAAATTTAACCTTTTATGCTTATGTATATATTACTGGAACACTTTTTGCTTTCAAAAAATTTGCTATTTCAGCTAATCACTGGTGCATGTACATAGGGAGTTACATACAAAAACAAAACTACAAGAGCACACCAGTCATATGTCAACCATATCTTTTTACTGAAATGGAGGAAGCAGGAGTTGCTGTAGCAGTTACATCTTTTGCTTATGCATGGGGCCACAACATAGTTTCTCTAGTTTCTGCAGACACATTACAGTTACTCTGTTTCCATATAAGTACATTAATGTGCATTAATAATGTGTAGAAAATACCAGATGGAAAAACATGATACAGTAATTGATTTTGTTGTCTACCTCGTCAACAGTGGCGGAATAAACATGGTAGGAGAATACTGTGTGTTTCTTTAAAATGTTTCTCTGTCTGCTCCTGTGCTCCTTACTTGCCAGCTTCTGATAAGCACGGTCTCAGCAAAGCAAAGCAGCTGGCCACCCACCCCCCCCCCCAAAAAAAAGGTGACCTAGCCCTTGCAGGGGAGGTGAGATCGAACTGGGTCTTTGATTTTGAGTGTGACCTTGAACTGGGTACACCACAATGTCTGCTCTCAGTCAATTTTCTATGCATCAAACAAGTGTAAGTTGGAGCCACAAAGTGCTGTTGCATGTCTAGAGAAAGGGTAACGAGATGTGTTCAAAGTCAGGATTGTCTTGCATATCTATAATTGAGGAAGATACTTTGTTGTAACAGAGGAAGACACTTTCTTCAGCTGCATTCATTCATATAGGTATACATTCTCTAATTTGTTTCCCAGTGTTTCGTCAATCTTGTCTGGTAGATTTGACTGGATTTTCACTGCTGCACAGGGGAGAAACAAACCACCTGAAACAAACCATAGTAACTGAGAACCAAGAGCTGCAAAACACATACTGTATGTATACATCTGCTGTTCCAAAATATGACAGTGTGGTATGCAGTTTTACACTAGACCACATGTTCCACGGCACATGCTGTTTTCATATCTTATATAATTTCCTCATGCAAATTCTTTCTACAAGGTTAATCCCAAGGGGGGAAAACCAGCTAATGATCCACTAAGATTCACGTCTGTTGTCACAGCACTTCACAAAGCCCAGTTGCTCATGTCGGGACATTTTGGGAGACACCATGCTGCTAGAAAGCACAGTGCGTTCTGCGTAATTAGGATTTTGTTTGGCAGTGTCTCCAAAGCTTGTTGCCTCTGTAGATAATCCTAACAGGCTACACAATGTGTTTGTCTCCAGCTAAGGGAGAACTGTGAACTCAAGGCTGAGCCTATAAGCTGCCACAGACGAAAATGAATGAACACCCACATTCAAAACAAAGCAGCCTTAAAGAAGCCAGGAAGAGAACAAAAACTGGGAGGTAGATATTCGGCTCATGACCATGGACTGTGTATGAAAGATGCCACAGAACAGCGCTCTACTTGATAGTAGAGCAGTTACTGTTGCACCAAAAGTTTTGTGTTTTCACTCCACTATGTATTTATAGTTGCAAAAATAGTGCATACTTTTACATGTTCTTTGTTTATTTTATTTATTTATTTGCATTCTGTAGCTAGAGAGAGCTGCACCTCAACACAAAGATGACCTTATGTGGTTTGAGCATGAATACTCTAGTTTGCATAGTTCCACAGTCTAATATTGGAATATGTGCTGCCTGTCCAAACAATGAAGCCAACACTTGGATTTGATTAAACAAATATAGGTAAAATCCTTTGATTGGATAGTTACTGTAATGATTGACTGTAATGATATATTTAAAAATTGCATAGATTAGTATTACTCATTCATATTCTACATTTTATTGCATGCATAGTTTTTTATTTTTATCTTTAGTGCTACTCCATGTTTAATGTTGCAGCATTGCACCGAGACAAATTCCTAGTTTGTGTACTACATGAACAATGGCAATAAATCTCATTCTGATTCTGATTCTGATTAATACATTTCACCTGATGAGTTATTTAACCTTAATTGATGCCATGAGTAGCTTCTCATTTCTTAAGCAACCATGTCTGAAGATATACGTATATTCCATGGTTGGTGGAAATATGTTATTCTGTTTCAGTAAGGCTGAATTATTGGCTTGGATCAAACAAAAACAACTAAGGAGATTCCTGAAACTGATTAAACTGAGTCCATAACTGCCCAATGTATTAAAAAAAACCTGGAAGGGAAATGTTGAACCATCATTTTCAGGGGATAAAATACAAGAACAATACAAGATCTTGACAAAAAATAATATAACTCTGTATGTAAATAAATGTTGTGATTTTGCATATGTATTGACATGTTGGAACTGTGAATGTGTTGGATATTTAAGCAATATCACACGAGAGTGAGTATGGTATCATGAATATAGTAACTCTGGGTTGTGATACAGCTAGTGCCCTCCATTGTGTGGAGTATCACACCCGTAGTTAGTATATTCATGATACCGTAATGAACTCGAGTGTAATATTGCTTTTATACAACAGTTCCGCAAGTACAGTTTATTAAATGAGAGCAATCGTCGTCGGTCTCCGTCGGTCTATGATGACCATGGAAGAGAATCCTAAATGTCTACTCTGCTGGAACAGCACCGCCTGTGGCTGAACAGGCCGATGCGCAAATGGCAGTCCCTGTCACACAGGTCGCACTTGTGGATGGTCTCCGTGCTACTGGGTCTGTGGCGGTTCTTCCTGCGGGTCCTTTTTTCATATGCTGCAGCAGTCAGTTTCTCTTCACCCGCCTTGAGCTGTCTGGTCAGGGTGCCTCTCCATTTGGAGCGGTCCGTTGCGAGGTCCTCCCAGCGCTCTGTGTTGATCTCCAGGGCCTTCATATCTCTCTTGCAGACGTCTCTGAAGCGCAGCTGGGGACGGCCAGCGTCTTTCCTGCCAATCGCCAGTTCTCCATAGAGGACGTCTTTGGGGATTCTGCCATCCTCCATACGGTGAACATGGCCTAGCCAACGAAGCCTGCACTGCCTGAGTAGAGTGAACATGGAGGGAAGGCCGGCGCGGGACAGGACTTCTATGTTGGGCACTTTGTCCTGCCAGGATATGTCCAGGATGCGGCGAATGCAGTGCAAGTGGAAGGAATTCAGTCTCTTTTCCTGCCGGGCGTATGTTGTCCACGTCTCACTCCCATAGAGCAATGTGCTGATGACGCAGGCGTTGTACACTGCCATCTTCGTCTTGACAGAGAGTTTGGGATTCTCCCACACTCGTGTGGTGAGACGAGCGAGTGTGGAGGTTGATTTTCCAATCCTCTTGTCGATCTCTGTATCAAGGGAGAGGTTGCTGCTAATCATGGACCCCAGGTACATGAACTGATTCACGACCTCCAGCTCGTAGTCGTCGATGGTGATGGTTGGTGGTGCTTCCGTGCCTTGCCCCAAGACATTAGTCTTCTTCAGGCTGATGGTAAGCCCGAAGTCCATGCATGCCTGGGAGAAACAGTCCATCAGGGTCTGAAGCTCCTGCTGTGTGTGGGTCATGACTGCAGCGTCGTCTGCGAACAGCATATCTCTGATTAGGGCCTCATGTACTTTGGTTCTGGCTTTCAGGCTGGCGAGGTTGAAAAGCCTGCCGTCAGATCTTGTATGCAGATAGATTCCCTCTGTTGCTTTGCTGAAGGCATGCCTCAGGAGCATAGCAAAGAAGATCCCAAAGAGGGTTGGCGCAAGTACACAGCCCTGTTTCACTCTGCTGTGTATATTGAATGGCTCTGAAAAGTTGCCGTCGTACTGCACCATCCCTGCATGTTGGTGTGAAACAATTCAATGTGGCTTTGCAACTTTGGTGGGCATCCTATCTTTGGCAGGATCTTGAAAAGGCCCTCTCTACTGACCAGATCGAACGATCGATGAAGGCGACATACAGGGGCATGTTCTGTTCTCTGCACTTTTCCTGAAGTTGACGGATGGAGAATATCATGTCCATCGTTGATCGCCCAGCGCAGAAGCCACACTGAGACTCGGGGTAGACATGTTCGGCAAGCTTCTGTAGATGAACGAGGACAACTTGTGCATCGACTTTGCCAACAACGCTGAGGAGGAAGATGCCCCTGTAGTTGTTGCAATCACTTCTCTCGCCTTTGTTTTTGTAGAGGGTGATGATCTTGGCATCCCTCATGTCCTGTGGTACAGCACCTTCTTTCCAGCACTGGCAGAGAACGTCATGCAATGGCAGCAGTAGGGCAGTCTTGCAGTGCTTGATCAGGTCGGGGGGTATGCCATCGTTGCCGGGAGCCTTGCCAGCGGCCAAGCTATCAATGGCCTTGCTGAGTTCGTCAATGGTTGGCTCGGCGTCAAGTTCATCCATGGATGGCAGGCAATCGATGGCATCAAGGGCTGACGGTGTCACGGTGTTCTGTCTGGAGTAGAGGTCGGAGTAGTGCTCCACCCATCTCTCTATCTGCTTGTTCTTTTCTGTGATCATCTCCCCAGTGGAGGATTTGAGGGGGGCCGTCTTGCTCTGAGCCGGACCAAGTGCTTTCTTGATGCCGTCGTACATACCACGGATGTTTCCTGTCATGGCAGCGGTTTGAGTGTCTTGGCTGAGCTGAGTCCAGTACTCGTTGGCGCAGCACCGAGCAGTCTGCTGAACTTTGCTTCTCGCAGCCCTGAGAATGAGAGCAATAGTGGACAAAATATTATGGTTTGTTTAACCAGTTATTTTGTGTAGTTGAGAAACAAAATAGTCCCTTCTAAATGTAGCCAGTAACTGCTGCTAAACATCTCAATCAGCATGAAGACGTCTATTGTCATTTCACACACATGTAAACAAATTAAATATTATCAAATGCAAAAGCAATAAGTGTTTCTAAAACATACCTGTTGAGTTGGTACTGCAGAAGACTGAAGATCAAAACGTCAGTCGTGAGAACACCGGTAGCAAGTAGCTGGGATGCTGGCGATTTAGCACACTTTGCTTGCTTTTCTTCACATTTTTAGATGAAACAGAGTCCATCACCACAAAGGTAATGTGGTTTGTTAATCGAGACAATAAATCAAACTCTAGCATGGCCTATTTTTTTTTAAACAGACATGAAATAGTGTAATGTTTAAAATGACATTTATACAAGGGTAGATGGAAACAGTATTTTTTTTTTTTTTTTTCAAAAGGATGGGACTTTCTGGGTCACGGATGTATAATTTCTTGTCAAACAGCACATCTCTGTGGAAATTAAAGAGTACTGCAATTTTCAGAGACTGGATTGTAAATTACTGCTAATAATTAATGGTTACATGAACACCTTTGAAGCGGAGTGATACATATCCAGTGAAGTTGGAGTGTAATTATCGTGGAATATAGTAACTCCTGGAATCCCTATTGTCCAATCAAATTGCTTGCTTGGTCGGAACTAACTGTTGTATAATCAAGGTTAAAAGCCATCCAGCTAAATTGTTGTGTGTGATATTTTTGGCCAGGCAGTATATAGTAACTACTACTGATGTAGTCCTCTGTATTAGAAGTCTTCCAGGTGTTTTATTTTGAAAAATTAACACAGATTCTCTCTCTTCCCGTGCCTGACTTCCTGCCTGTCCTGTCTGTCTGTGTGGTCTTGTCACACACCTCCTGTTTCAGTAATAGCATGATGCTAGAAAATTAAACCCACATTCAAAGCCAAAATGGGGCTGTGGGGACGATGAGTGGACAGAGGGATATTTGACGTTTCAAACATTAGCGGGGGATTTTGAAGAAACTGAATTTGGGCCTTTCTTCTTCCAGCTGGTGCCTGATTACCTATCTTTGCTGTCAAAACAGTTTGAGCAGACTGTGAAGGAGTGGATTTGTGACACTTTTATGAGCAGAACATGTTAGTCAACCTTACCCATGTAAGGACCATCTCCTTGCAGAGAAACAAGCTTAGGGCTCCCAGAAAGGTGAGTTTTTAAATCACACTCTTTATTTTTAATGCTAATGAATACTGTTTAATTTTAACCCACCCCAGCTGGTCCACAGAATGTTTTTTTAAGGGTAACTGGCCCATGAGGCAAAAAAGGTTAAAGCTGAAGGCTCCAAGGAAGGTGATTTTTTTTTTAATCACACACTTTGTTTTTAATGCTAATGAATTCCTTTCATTTTATCCCACCCCAGCTGGTCCACAGAATTATTATTATTATTGTTTCTTTATGTGTAACAACCCATGAAGAAAGGTTAGAGCCACTGCCTTAAAGTCTTGGACTTGGGACACTCTGATCTTGGTGTGGTCTTGACTACAAAACTAAAAACCTCTGCATATTTCCTCTAAATGCACTTTGGATGTAAGAATTGTGAGCAGGTGAGCAGAATTAATAACAAATCCATTGATTTACATTTATTTGTTCATGACTATGCAAGTCTGTGGCTCATTAAAACAACAGCTCAGATGCACAGCTTAGTGCACTCTGACCTCTAAGGACCACTGCATTTAACAGGGAACTGTCTCTCATTAGTTATCCTTTATCTGCTGCCTCATTATACCCCTCCTCTGTTTCTGAATTTTTCTATTACTGACTTTGCAATGCAAATCTGCTGCTTAAATCAGCAGCTCTGTGTACACAAAGGCAATGGGGGGAAATGTCTCATCCTATTAGTGTTGAGAAATTTGGGCACTTGGGGAAGTAGTCACGGTGAGGGGGAAAAAACAAGAAAAGCTCTGAAGAATATTCCCGTCACCCTAACTGCTCCTTTTTGAGCAAACTATGATTTATATGAGTGAGTGAGAGAGAGAGAGAGAGAGAGAGAGAGAGAGAGAGAGAGAGAGAGAGAGAGAGAGAGAGAGACTTCCCATAATCTCTGCAGTGCAGCATCAGGTCTGCAGTAAACTGCATGTGCCGATATGCCTTCCTGGATGGTGGATGATAGCTCATGTGTCATGAGTGCAGGCCTATCACTCGCTGCGTACCCTGCAGTGTGAGCCAATATGTTCAGTAGACATAGATGTGGGCATTGCCTAATGGAATCCAGTCAACATGGCTGATACAATCACCAAGTCACACTGCCAAGCCTCGATAACACCAGGCTCTCTCCCTTTCTGGAGCCATGGCAAGTGTCCTGGAGAGCCCTGCAAGATGTTACATATTAATACTTCTCGACATTTCTGGGGTGATAAGCAGGCGAGGTATAAATATTATGAAATCACTTTGGCACCGAAGACGGTCTCTGGCTATTTTCTTTTCACGGACATGTATCTGAAAATAAATGCTTTGTCCTCAGTAACCTGTGCTTCATATAGATGCATCACCACATGGAAGTAAAGAATGGTCCGCCTCTCAAAGTTTGTTCAGCGTAGAATTTTGCTCACCACAGTGAAGAAAAATAATGTTTTGTGATAAATATGGCCTCACAGCCAAAAATTGATTAGCTTATCATACAGATGAGAAGGGAAACAGTTTGCTAAAAATAAAGAAGATGCACATTCATACAAAATCTCTATATGCACTAATATTACATATATATTTTATTTAATTAACTCATTAAGTCCATCAGAGGTTAGAATCTAAATAAGCCTTAAGGAAATGCATTACAGAATCTGATCACATTACATGCCAAACTGTTCTATCCTGTTTTTGTCAGATCGAACTTTTATGCCATGACAGTTCATATTCATAATTAAGTGACTTCTAATTCAATCATATTAATGCATCTGTCCACTGAAACGTCATGCACACATCCGTACAAAACAGCACATCAATATACCATTGCACAAAAAGAAGTTATGTGATATTTGTGAAACTACTAGGTTGCTTTAATGTGAGAAAATTCATGCCATTTAAGTAAAGATTTGACTTGAATTTTGCTCTGGAGGATTGCAAACATTTAGTCAGCTGTTTGTGATGAGGGCACAAAGAAGGACAAAAGCCGGATGCCCGCAAATACAGTCGTTTTAGCAGCAACTGCTTGCACTGATGCTAACTGATGACATCAATGTCCTGTGTATACACAGGAGAAAGTTGCATTGATTCAGATCCAACTATTATTAATGAAGCGGCATGACCACATATCAGATGACAGGATGCATTAACTGAATGCTGTCTGTCACTGAGAGATTTTTTTTTTTAGAGAAACATCTGAAGGCTCTGTAGTTTGACAGGCTCGTTGTTACGAGCTATCCGGTCTCTACACGACCATTGCAAGAGTTTGGTTCGTATTGCCAACACCCATTCAAACTCGTTTCCAGTGAGAGTTGGACTCTCACAAAGAATCTGTCGACAGCTGTGTCTGACGTTGACAGCTGCGTCTGACACTCATCGCGTCAGAGTACTTTTTTCTCCGTTTTTGTTTGTTTTTATTGATTGTTTTTATCGATTTCATTTTTTTATCCCTGTTTGTTGTTATTAGTTTTTATTTACTGTTACCTCGGTATTGGCCTCGCCTAAAAGTCCGTTCGGACGCACGAATAGCTGTTTTTGGCTAGCTGCGGGCTACCCATCTCAGCGCCTGGAACGCCATGGCTCCTTCTCCGTCATGTACCCGCTGTTTATCACTACTCGATAAGGTCTCTGAGCTGGAAACGAGGCTCTCCAATCTTAACAAGATTAGGAAGGCCGAAGACCACATCGACACCATCATTCTCGGGCGATCATCGGCTCCGGCCACTGCCTTGCAGCTGGCGGAAACTGCTACTTATTTGGGTGAGCTCAGCGCGTCTCCACCTACCTCCACACCTGCTCCAGCCTCCGCAGCCGTCCATGACCTCAGCAACAAACACTGGTTTCATTTCGGGGCTAAACCAAAAGCTTCGCTTGGTCCCTTTCATCCTCCATCTGCGCCCCGGATCTTGGTTCGACCAGCTAATAACCATCGTCGACCGACCAGAATGGGCCGTGCCTCTTCTCTTCCGGTGTCCTTGGAAAACAGATTTGATATCCTTTCCCTGGAGGATTTTCCCCACCTGGACGCTGGACGCCCACTCGTGGACGACTCTCGTCCTCCCTCCTTTCCTTCAGTGGTGGCTCATGTCTGCAAACCCTGGATAAAGACCACCCAGGGTGTGTCAAATTACACACCTGCTCCAGATAGAAGAAAAGAGCGCATCTCCCCGCCTTCGCAACAACAACATCATCCTCTTCACAATTCCTCTCCACATCAGAATCCACCGATGAACCCCACCCCCAGACGGCACTGATAATTGGTGACTCGATCGTGAGGAACGTCAGAAGCAGGTACTGTGTGACTCGATTTTTTCCCGGGGCTAGAGTCTCTGACATTGAGGCTCTTATATGAACGGACACACAGATCGCCCCAAAGGTCTCCCGAGTCGGCGGACGGAGCCATTGTTTTCAGCAGGAGACGTTACAGCAGGAAGAGCTAGTGCTAGCTAGCACTCAACCGCCACCCGGTGCTAACGGTGAAACTCGACATACCGGGAACTGTAGCGAAAACGACGCGGGTGCCGGGCTGGAGTTTAGGCGGCGTGCAAGAAATATAAGACAGAATAATAAAGAGCGATGGCAAGAACCAAGCAGACCGCCCGTAAAATCTACTGGAGGAAATAGCCCCCCAGGAAGCAGCTAGCCACCAAGGCTGCTCGGAAAAGCGCTCCGGCCACCGGCGGAGTGAAGAAGCCTCACCGTCACAGGCTCGTGGCTCTGAGAGAGATCCGTCGCTACCAGAAATCCACGGAGCTGCTCATCTGTAAGCTGCCCATCCAGCACCTGGTGAGGGAGATCGCTCAGGACTTCAAGACCGACCTGCGCTTCCAGAGCTCCGCCATCATGGCTCTGCAGGAGGCCAGCGAGGCCTACCTGGTGGGTCTCTTCTTCGCTAAGAGGGTCACCATCATGCCCAAAGACTTCCAGCTGGCCCGCCGCATCCGCGGAGAGAGAGCTTAGACTTTCTGCTGCACATTCACCAACCATAATGCTCCGCACTGTGTGTCTATATATATATATATATTTATAGTAATATGTACATGTGTTTACGAGCTGTTCTTGTTTTTTCTTGCCTTCTGATTGTTGCTCTGAGTGTTGCTATCCCTGTGCTGTTGCGATCCTGGAATTTCCCCATTGTGGGACTAATAAAGGCTTATCTTATCTTATCTTATCTTATCTTATCTTATCCCTGACCTGCTGAATGAATTCCTTCACGTTCAAACTGTCGTTGTGCATCTGGGATGCAATAACATCCCAGATGAAGCATCTGAGATTTTAAAAAGTGACTTCAGGAGCCTTCTGTCCACTCTTATGAACTGTGGCAGACGTGCGCTCATCTCTGGGCCTTTGGCACCTCTCAGGCGAGACTGTAATTGTTTTAGCAGAACTCTCAGTCTTAATTCTTGGCTGTGTTTTACTTGTCCTATTTTTAACATTGGTTTTGTTGACAATTTTAACTTATTTTGGAACCGCCCATCACTTATGAGGCCTGATGGCATCCACCCAAATAGACTTGGTGCACGTGTTTTAAGAGACAATCTTTTCTATTTTATTCGGTGTTTTTTGGTACAGTGACTGAAATTTGGTGTGTTTACTCACTCTGAAGTTTCTGGGTTTGCCAAACTGCCCTTTTTTGGTCCTGTTCCCACGTATTGTATCGTACCCATTAACTCGGGTGGTCTTTACCGTTTGGATCAGCCTTTGATTTATAATCCTTCAGAGATTGAGTCTGTCTCCCGTTGCCCTAAATATTGTAACCCAGGACAAATACAACACAACCTGAAAAACACTCGCACTTCTGCAGCTCCTCCTTGTCCACCACCTTTCAACTTTGCCCCTGTCCCCTCCCTTAGAGAACCTTTTTCTGCTCCCTCTAAAGATAATAAAAAAGTTAAAAAAAAAAATAAAATGCATAAACTTCCTAGATTGATTAAACAAAATGTTGGTAAAATTTTAATCCAGCCTCAAGTCCCTAAAATTAATAAAATTAATAATTTGGCCTCTGTTCCCCCCCCCCCCCCAAAGTTTAAAAATTAAATGTGGCTTATTAAACATTAGGTTTCTATCTTCTATGTCTCTTCTGGTCCATGATCTATTAATCAATCACCAGATCGATCTACTATCCCTCACAGAGACCTGGCTTGGGTTTGATGATTATGTTGGTTTGAATGAATCAACTCCCTCTGTGTATTTAAACTGTCATAACCCCAGAGGTTCTGGTCGTGGTGGTGGAATGGCGGCAATTTTCCATTCTAAATTACTAGTTAATGTTAAGCAGAAATTATGTTTTAATTCCTTTGAAGGTTTGGTCCTTAGTGTGGGGCCTGTTGGCAATCTTGGCTTGAACCCAATTCTCTTTGCCATAGTTTATTGTCTTTCCACGGCCTATTCAGAGCTTCTATCGGAATATGCCGAATTTTTAGCTGATTTAGCGCTGAAAAGTGATAGAATAATTATTGTAGGGGACTTTAATATACATGTTGATGTTGAGAGTGACTGTCTTAATAAGGCTTTCAATTCAATTTTAGACCCAATGGGGTTTTCCCAAAAAGTAAAAAATTCTACCCATTATTTCCACCATACATTGGACCTTGTTTTGACTTATGGTATAGATATCGAAAATCTGGTAGTGTCTCCTCATAATCCTGTACTGTCTGGCCATTGTCTGTTAATTTTTGATTTCATTATCTCTGATCACTTATTTCCTAAAGAAAAATACTACTACAGCAGATGTCTTTCTGATGATGTTGCTAAATTTTTGCAGATTGTCTCCTCTATGCCATGGGTCAACACAACAGAAACACCTGAAATAAGTGATGGAGAGTCTGCTCCATTCGTGATTGATAGCATGGTTGATGGTGTTACTGCCTCTCTGCATCGGACTCTAGATTTGGTAGCCCTTTAAAAAAGAAAAAATCTAACCAGAGATTTCTTACCCCTTGGTTTAACTCAGAAACTCGTGGCTTAAAACAGAAAATTTGTCAATTGGAAAGGAAATGGCGTTCAACTAATTCAGATGAATTCTACTTGGCGTGGAGAAATCATCTCTTAATCTATAAAAAATCTCTTAGAAAAGCTAGATCAAGCTATTATTCTGCATTTAATAGAAGCAAACAAGAATAACCCCAGGTTTCTCTTCAACTCTATAGCCAGGCTTACAAAGAGCCATGACTCGGTCAATCCTCGCATCCCCCCTGAGCTTTCTAGTCAGGACTTTCTGAACTATTTCAATCTTAAAATTTTATCTATTGGAGATGAAATCAGTCAGATTCTTCCTACCGTAAACTCTAGTACATTAACTACTGCAACTCCCTCAATTGATATCTGCTTAGATAAGTTTACTCCAATCGGCCTCTTAGAGTTGGATAAAATAATTTCCTCTTCTAAGCCTTCATCTTGCCTTCTGGACCCTATTCCTTCCAGGTTATTTAAAATTATTTTCCCAATTATTGGTAGCCGTATTCTTCTTATCATTAATTCTTCTTTAACTCTGGGTTATGTTCCACTGGCTTTTAAAACTGCTGTAATTAAACCCTTACTTTAAAAAAATGACGCTCGATCCTGGAGTTTTGGCCAATTATCAACCAACCTCTAATTTGCCTTTCATTTCAAAAATCTTGGAAAGAGTTGTTGCTGTGCAATTATCTGACCATTTGCAGGGAGTTGGTTTGTTTGAGGTGTTTCAATCTGGGTTCAGAGCTCATCACAGCACTGAAACTGCTTTAGTGAAGGTCTCTAATGACCTCCTGACTGCATCTGATAATGGACTTGTCTCTGTTCTTGTTCTTTTAGATCTCAGTGCAGCCTTTAACACTATCGATCATGCCATTCTACTTGATAGATTGGAACACTTTGTTGGACTCAGTGGAACTCCGTTGCAGGGGTTTAGATCTTAATTGTCTGATAGATTTCAGTTTGTCCATGTCAATGATGGATTTTCTTCCAGCTCTAAGCTCAGTCACGGAGTTCCACAGGGATCTGTGTTGGGCCCTACTCTTTTTAGTCTATATATGCTCCCGATGGGCAATATCATCAGAAAGCACTGTATACATTTTCACTGTTACGCAGATGACACACAACTATACCTGTCAATGAAGCCCGATGATTGTGATCAGTTGGCCAAGTTAGATGCCTGTCTTAAGGGCATCAAAGCTTGGATGACTTGTAATTTTTTACTATTGAACTCTAATAAGACTGAAGTCATTGTTGTTGGCCCAAAACATCTTAGAAATTCCTTTTCAGATTATGCCCTTAATTTAGATGCTGCCACTCTCACTCTGAACAGTTGTGTGAGGAACCTTGGAGTGATTTTTGATCAGGATTTGTCCTTTAATTCACATATTAAAATTGTTTCTAGGACCGCCTTGTATCATCTGCGCAACATTGCCAAGATCAGGAGCATCTTGTCTCTGGGTGATGCTGAGAAACTGATTCACGCCTTTGTCAGTTCTCGATTAGATTATTCTAATTCGCTGTTATCTGGTTGTCCTAAAGTATCTTTAAAAAAAATCTTCATTTGATTCAAAATGCTGCTGCTAGAGTTTTAACTGGTTCTAGAAAAAGAGATCATATTTCCCCGGTTCTGTCCTCCCTCCATTGGCTTCCCATAGAATTCAGAATCAAGTTTAAAATCCTTCTTCTTACTTTCAAAGCTCTTAACAATCTGGCCCCCCAATATATAAAAGATCTGATATTACCTTACCATCCTAATAGAGCATTACGCTCCCAAAATGCTGGCTTACTTGTGGTGCCCAGAATCTCCAAAAGTACGGTGGGAGGCAGAGCCTTCTGCTGTCAAGTCCCTTCTCTCTGGAACCAGTCACCACTCTGGGTCCGGGAGTCAGACTCGGTCTCTGTTTATAAGAACAGGGTAAAATCCTTCCTTTTTAACATAGCTTTCGTTTAAGGGGGGTTTTTGTGTCTTTTGACCCCACTCTTGTTCTGTTGTTATCTGATCCATACTGCTGGTTGACCTCCAATATTGTACTTGGCATCTTACTGCTATGTTCTTTATGTCTGTCCTTTCCATCCTCCCTGTCCCCTCATCCCCAGCCAGTCACAGCAGATGACTGCCCCTCCCTGAGCCTGGTTCTGCTAGAGGTTTCTTCCTTCCAAATGGGAGTTTTTCCTCTCCACTGTCGCTTAGTGCTTGCTCATAGGGGATCGTCTGATTGCTGGGTCTTTCTGTGACTGTGTGGTTTTTTTCTGCACTGTGGCGCCACGAGACGGCTTTTGTTGTGATGTGGCGCATTATAAATAAAGCTGAATTGAAAGTGAATTGAATTGAATTGACTCCGCCAGGGTTGCCCTTTGTCTCCGATCTTATTCATGTCACGACCTGAACGCTATCCTTCTCGGCGTTCAGGTTGTCCAGTGTCGCTCCTGCTCCGCGGTAGTCCGTGCCGGGTCTTCCAAGGCCCGTACTTTGACAGCGCCCAGCTGATTCCCAGCTGTCTAGTTCAGCTGCGCTGGGACAGCTGTCTCTCATTATCAATCATCTTCCCCACTTAAGCGAGCAGCCGAGAGTTACTCGTCGCTGCGACCTCGCTATGGAAAGACGTGCCCTGTGTTTCCTCGGCTGTAGCTCCTATGCCTAGCTTCAGTCCGCCGTTACCTCGGCGCTACCCCCAAAGTAAGTGCTGCGACTCGGCGTGTGTTTCCTCTCGCCACCTCTCTAGCCATTCTTTCCGGGTTGTACGTTGTCTTGTGTTCTGTGTGTGTTTTAGCCCCACGTGGCTCTTTTCCTTTCAGTTTGTTGTCTAGTGTTATGTGTGTTATAGCCCCACGAGGCTCTTTACTTTGTGTTCGTTCTTTGTGTGTGATTATTAATAAACTACGCAAACTCACTGGTCGCCCTCGCATCTCCTTTCTGGCTCGTGAGAGCCAGGTCATGACAGTAGGTCGCAGCCAGACTGAGACGTCCGCGACCGTGAGTTTGCTGTGGGACTCGTTGTTTTTCCCTTCCTCTGGGTGCAGGCAGGCTTGTATCATGTCTCCCTCCAGGAGGCGTATGCGGCACCCAGGCCACGATCTCTCGGAGGCTCTGGACCTTGTGGACGGAACGCTGTTCACCACAGACCTTTACGATTCTCCCAGCGAGATACGCTGGCGCCTGGAGCTCGCCGAGAGTATGATTAACAACTTCCCTCGCTGCTTCCATCTCCCCGAGGTTAAGGCGAGGAGGGCAGACATCTCTGTGGCCTGGGAGAGACTCCGTAGGCTGGAGGAGAACCCCGGCAGGAAGCCGAAGACAGGACACCATCGCTCCTCGCTTCGGAATCCCGCTCCTGCCGCCGATCCAGTCCAGGAGTTCGCCTCACCCAGGGGTAATCCCCAAGATAGAGTGACGTCAACCGGGGTTCCCCCGGAGAAGATGAGGTTAACAGCGATTCGCATTGCGGACCGAGTGGCAGCCGCTTGTTCCTCCGCCTATCCCCCTGTAGCCATGAAGCACGTGATAGCGGCGGTCAGGCTGGTTGAGAAGAACCCTGAGCTGAACGATTATCCGGGATACGCTGACCTGTTGGCTTCGGTCTCCGTACAGGAGCGGCGTTTTCCCGACTTCACGTTCAGAAGACACCGCTCCCAAATTCCCCGTTCATCTCAGCCAGAGCCCCGTCCGGATCCCGCTCCAGGAAACCACATGAATTCCGCCTCCCAGCCTGCTGTAGCTCCCGTGTCTTGCCGAAGAAGCGAATCAGCTGCTCCTGCCCCTGGGCCCGCTCTCCCCGCTGTCCCGTCAGCTTTGGGCCCCCGGTTCTCCTCAGCTGTTTCTCCCCCCTCTTCGTCATTCACTCCGGCTGCTGAGAACGGCGCGAATTCGCCTCCAGGTGTTCCCGGTCCTGATCCGGTGCAAGTGGCACCACCTCGTCTGTCCGGGGGATCCTCCACTTCTATCCGGCTGGGAGAGGAAAGACTCAAGTTCCTTGCAGCGGATTCCACCGGCCCTCCGGGAATCAGGCAAGTGTCCTTTTATTCTCCTCCCATTATGAGTGAATTGCCTTGTTTGATTCCTGGGGGAGGAGTTCAGGGTTCACAGTCCCCTGAGCTCTCTCCTCCCGCTGCAAAAGTTGAATATGAATCTGCGTCCTCTGTGTCTCTTCCCCCTGAGTGTGCCCCGGTGCCAGGTGTGCACCGCCGCGCGAGGAGGAGGCCTGCGGCCCTGGAAGGTTTTGCCCCAGCCCCGCAGCCACGTCATGGGCAGAGGAGAAGGTCGAACTGCCTGTTGGAGCCAGCGCCGACGATTAAGCGTCCCCGGGTCTCCACGGAGGAATGGTTCGGCCCAGCAGAGCCCAGATCTCCTGCCTCCACACCATGCGGGCTGTCGATGTGGTCTTCGGCGCTTGGAGGTCGTTTGACTGTGGAAACCATCATGCCGGCTGCGGAGCCATTCGCAGTCGAGTTGGAGCCAGAGGACGGAGTCCTGCACGCTGAACCCGGAGCATCAAAGTCCTGGATGGCGGTAGAACCCGAGATCAGGCAAGTGCTCTATTTTCCTTCTTTCATTCATTTTCTGGAGCATTATCGCCTGTCTCTCGGGGGGGTGGGCCGGGTGCAGCCTTCTGCTGCGCTCGAGCCTGTCTCGCCGGGCTCTGCCGCTGCCGGTGATCCTAATCCCGGTTCCTTTTGTCCCTCTGAGCCTCTCCCCAGGGTCACTGGAGACGAACCTGCCCCGGGTGCCACCTCGGAGGTTCCGGTTCTCCGTACGGTGTTTGCCTCAGATGCTGTGCCCGGAGGTGCTTCGCCGGTCCAGTTGGGGTCCACCGGGAGTGCTGTTCCGGCCCAGTTGGGGTCCACCGGGAGTGCTGTTCTGGCCCAGTTGGGGTCCACCGGGGGTGCTGTTCCGGCCCAGTTGGGGTCCACCCGGAGTGCTGTTCCGGTCCAGCTGGGGTCCACCGGGAGTGCTGTTCCGGCCCAGTCGGGGTCCACCGAGAGTGCTGTTCCGGCCCAGTCGGGGTCCACCGGGAGTGCTGTTCCGGCCCGATCGGGGTCCACCGGGAGTGTTTCGCCGGCCCGATCGGGGTCCACCGGGAGTGTTTCACTGGCCCAATCGGGGTCCACCGGGGGTGCTGCGCCAGTCCGGGTAAAGGTCAGTGAGGGAGCTGGAGGATTGTGTTCGCCTGACATCAGGCTGACTTCGCCCCTTGCCTCCATCATTTCTCCTCCTGCCGCTGTTGGGAATCCTCTCATCCGGGCCAGTTTCCCCCTGCCCTTGTTCTCATTAGATGTCAGGCTGACTTTGCCCCTTGCCTCCATCTCCTCTCCCCCTACTACTGTTGGGGTTTTTCTCACCTGGGTCAGTTTCCTCCTGCCTTTTCCCTCAGCGAGGAGGCTGCACCAAGACTTCTCCCTCAGCTCTCCGTGGTCTGAGGTCACGGGACGACCGCCTGGGGAGCCATCTGGCTGGTTCGGTGATCTGGGTCGGCCTCCGGAGAAACTGTGTCTCCTAGCCTGGGGCTCTGGTAGGCCGCCCGAACTGGTATTGTGGTTCCTGGCCTGGTGGAGTTCGGGTCGCCCGCCGGACAAGCTGTCACCGCCTGCCTCGCTCCACCTGCTGACGTTCCTGAAAGATTGACTGACTGTTCATAGCCTTGTTTGTTTGCCCTTCATTATTTAATTCCATTCAGGACATCGAGGAACTTTCTGCCCTAGAGTTCTTATGGTGGTGTCATTATAACTAAGATTCCTTAGACCATTTTCTATGTTTATGTTCCCAGTATGATCTCCTATTTCTGTTAGCCCTTTAAGTAGCTTTTGCCTCACATTGCCTGGCCTTATTCAGAGTAGTTTTTGTTCATCTGCATCTGTATCCTCCTCCAGACTGTTTGATTTGCTGTGTTGCGCTAATTCGTGTTTGAGGAGTTGATTTTTTTTTTTTTTTTGTATCTTTATGCCAGTTAGCGGCCTCAGGCTTTATTTTTAGGTCTTATGCCCGGATTGTTCCCTTTATATATTCTGTTTTGGCCGGGGTTACATGTGTAGTCTTCTGCAACCTTATGTTCACAGAGTTTTGTAGTTTTTTTGGTCTTCGGGACATGAGTTTTGCATTGTCCTCGCCCTAAGTTATTGTGAACCTTTTTTTTTTCCATGATTATGTCGTTATATTTCTGCAGTTTGGTCTCCCCACCTCCTGTGGTCACCTGCATAGACCGTCTGGCCTCTGCAGAAGAGGGGGTGATGGGTTTTTTTTTCCCTGTTTTGAAACTGTTATCATGGTGTCTGATCCTATGCTGTTACCTGGGTTGTTTTTTTTGTTTTTTTTCTTCCCCACCTCCTGTGGTTACCTGCATTGACCGTCCGGCCTCTGCAGAGGAGGGGGTGATAGTGATTTATTGTTTGAAATTATGGTGTCAGAGCCTATGCTGTACCTAGATTTTTTTTTTCCTCTCTCCCTCGCTTTCCCCCAGACCTGGCCCCCACCGCCCTCCCTGGTCTTCCCCTCGGGGGGGGTGGGTGGCGGGGGTGGGGGTTAAGCCTGCGCCAGGAGGCGCGGCTCAGGGGAGGAGTACTGTCACAACCTGAACGCTATCCTTCTCGGCGTTCAGGTTGTCCAGTGTCGCTCCTGCTCCGCGGTAGTCCGTGCCGGGTCTTCCAAGGCCCGTACTTTGACAGCGCCCAGCTGATTCCCAGCTGTCTAGTTCAGCTGCGCTGGAACAGCTGTCTCTCATTATCAATCATCTTCCCCACTTAAGCGAGCAGCCGAGAGTTACTCGTCGCTGCGACCTCGCTATGGAAAGACGTGCCCTGGGTTTCCTCGGCTGTAGCTCCTATGCCTAGCTTCAGTCCGCCGTTACCTCGGCACTACCCCCAAAGTAAGTGCTGCGACTCGGCGTGTGTTTCCTCTCACCGCCTCTCTAGCCATTCTTTCCGGGTTGTACGTTGTCTTGTGTTCTGTGTGTGTTTTAGCCCCACGTGGCTCTTTTCCTTTCAGTTTGTTGTCTAGTATTATGTGTGTTATAGCCCCACGAGGCTCTTTACTTTGTGTTCGTTCTTTGTGTGTGATTATTAATAAACTACGCAAACTCACTGGTCGCCCTCGCATCTCTTTCTGGCTCGTGAGAGCCAGGTCATGACAGTTCATAACTTTTATTAACAGGATATCTAGGTACAGCCAAGGATCGGAGGGTGTCATGCTTGGTGACCACAGGATCTCATCTCTGCTGTTTGCAGATGATGTTGTCCTGTTGGTTTCATTGACCAATGACCTACAGGCCTTGCTGGGACGGTCTGCTACAGAGTGTGAATTGGCTGGGATGAGAATCAGCACTTCCAAGTTCAAGTCCATGGTCCTCAGCCAGAAAAAAGTGGATTGTCCTCTCCGAGTTGGGGACAAGCTCCTGCCCCAAGTAGAGGAGTTTAAGTATCTCCGGGTCTCATTCACGAGTGAGGGGAGAATGGAGCGAGAGATTGACAGACAGATCAGAGCAGCCTCTGCAGTGATGCGGACGTTTTACCGGTCTGTTGTGGTGAAGAGGGAGCTGAGCTTTAAAGCAAAGCTGTCGATTTACCAGTTAATCTACGTTCCTACCCTCACCTATGGTCATGAGCTTTGGGTCATGACCAAAAGAATGAGATCATGGAATCAAGCGGCTGAAATGAACTTTCTCTGTAGGATTGCTGGACTCATCTTTAGAGATTGGGTGAGGAGCTCAGTCATCTGGTAGAGGCTCAGAGTAGAACCGCTGCCCCTCCACATCAAAAGGAGCCAACTGAAGTGGTCTGGGCATCTGATCAGAATGCCTCCTGGACGCCTCCCTCTTCAAGAGTTTTGGGCACATACCACTGGGAGGAGACCCTGGGGCAGACCCAGGAGACACTGGAGAAACTATGTCTCCCAGCTGGCCTGGGAACGTCTTGGTTTCCTCTCTGAAGAGCTGGAGCAGGTGGCAGGGGAGAGGGAGGTCTGGGCTTCTCTGCTTGAGCTGCTGCCTCTGTGACCCGGACCTCCGGAAAAGTGGTAGAAAATGGATGGATAGATGGATGATTTATTGTAACTTTTACTTGTGATTTCCACTTCTCAAGTTTAAAGTGCATATTAAATGTATATTACAGAGTACTGTCTCGCTACTCTCTTCATAAGTTCAGTTAATAAATACTGCATGCAGTATTCGGTAGGCTCATGATTAAAACTGAACATGTGAACAAAACCAAAAGCTATTCGGCATCTTATATGAAAATTAAAATTAATTTTTAAATTTTTAATTTATAAAAAATCTCTTAGAAAAGCTAGAACGAGTTATTACTCTGCATTAATAGAAGAGAACAAGAATAATCCCAGGTTTCTTTTCAGTACTGTAGCCAGGTTGACAAAGAGTCAGGACTCTGTCAATCCTAGCATCCCCTTAGAGCTTACTAGTCAGGACTTTATGAACTTCTTCAATAATAAAATTTCATCCATCAGAGAAAAAAACAATCAGATTCTTCCCACAGTTAACTTAATTACTGTAACTACTACAACTCCTTCTATTGATGTCTGTCTTGATGAGTTTACTCCAATCGACCTTTGTGAGTTAGACAAAATAGTTTCCTCATCCAAACCTTCAACTTGTCTTTTAGACCCTATTCCTACCAGGTTATTTAAAGAAGTCCTCCCACTTATTGGTAGCTTTATTCTTCATATAATCAATTCTTCATTAACTTTAGGCCATGTACCGCAGGCTTTTAAAACGGCTGTAATTAAACCCTTACTCAAAAAGCCAACGCTAGATCCAGGAGCTTTAGCTAACTATAGACCAATCTCTAATCTCCCTTTCATTTCAAAAATCTTAGAAAGAGTTGTTGCTACGCAATTATTTGACCACCTGCAGGGAAATGGTTTACTTGAAGAGTTTCAATCTGGGTTTAGAATCCATCATAGTACTGAAACAGCCTTAGCGAAGGTCACTAACGACCTCCTCATTGCATCTGATAATGGACTAGTTTCTGTACTTGTCCTTTTAGATCTTAGTGCAGCTTTTGATACTATTGATCATAATATTCTACTTGATAGATTAGAACACTATGTTGGACTTAATGGAACTTCGTTGCAGTGGTTTAGATCTTATTTATCTGATTCCAGTTTGTTCATGTAAATGATGAGTTTTCTTTCAGCTCAAAGCTTAGTCATGGAGTTCCACAGGGATCTGTGCTAGGCCCTACTCTTTTTAGTTTATATATGCTTCCGTTAGGCAACATTATTAGAAAGCACTGTATACATTTTCATTGTTATGCAGATGACACACAATTATACCTGTCAATGAAGCCAGATGATACTAATCAATTAGCCAAGTTAGAAGCCTGTCTTAAGGAAATTAAAGCTTGGATGACTTGTAATTTCCTGCTATTAAATTCAGATAAGACTGAAGTCATTCTTGTTGGTCCAAAAAACCTTAGAAATTCCTTTCCAAATCAAACTTTCAGTTTGGATGCAGTTACTCTTTCTCTTAATAGCTCTGTGAGGAACCTTGGAGTTATTTTTGATCAGGATTTGTCCTTCAATTCACATATTAAATTTGTTTCTAAGACTGCCTTCTACCATTTGCGTAATATTGCCAAGATTAGGAGCATCTTGTCTCAGAGTGATGCTGAGAAGCTGATCCACGCTTTTGTTAGCTCGAGATTAGATTATTGTAATTCTTTATTATCAGGCTGTCCTAAAACATCTTTAAAAAGTCTTCAGCTGATCCAAAATGCTGCAGCAAGAGTTTTAACAGGTACTAGAAAGAGAGATCATATCTCTCCGGTTCTGGCCTCCCTTCATTGGCTTCCCATAGAGTTTAGAATTAAGTTTAAAATCCTTCTTCTTCCTTACAAGGCTCTAAACAATCAGGCTCCTTTTTATTTAAAAGATTTGATACTACCGTATCATCCTAACAGAGCACTACGCTCCCAAAATGCAGGATTACTTGTAATACCTAGAATCTCCAAAAGTACAATGGGAGGCAGAGCCTTTAGTTATCAAGCTCCTCTCCTGTGGAATCAGCTGCCAATCTGGATTCGGGAGTCAGACTCGATCTCTGTTTTTAAGAATAGGGCTAAAACCTACCTTTTTGATATAGCCTACAATTAGGGAGGGATCATGTGTTTCTGAACCCTCCCTTAGTTATGCTGCTAATAGGTTTAGTCAGCCGGGGGACCTCCAGTAATGCACTGGGCCTCACTCCTTTCCTCACTCTCAATGAAATATTTATTTATTTTTTTTTTGCTGGTCATTAACATTTGTTTGTTCTCTCCCATAGATTGAGTCCCCATCGTGCTGTTTGCTCTCTACATGTCTGTTCTTTTCTTCTTCTCTATCCCCTCACCCCCCAGCCAGTCGCAGCAGATGACTGCCCCTCCCTGAGCCTGGTTCTGCTGGAGGTTTCTTCCTGTTAAAAGGGAGTTTTTCCTCTCCACCGTCGCCAAGTGCTTGCTCACAGGGGATCGCCTGATTGCTGGGGTCTTTCTGCAACTGTGGGGGTCCCCCCTACAGTTGATAGTGCTATGAGATGACTGTTGTTGTGAAATGGCGCTATATAAATAAAGTTGAATTGAATGGAATTGAATTAAAATGACAGGTAATAGTAGGCGATGACATACTTTTTACAACCCTCTCTGTCAGTAATACAGATAATGAGAAAGTATAGCACAACCTCTGCATCAGATATATATCCAATCTAAAACTCATTCTGGGTGTCATGGAAATGCATATGTATGACACGCTGTATTTCTTGGGTGATTTGGCATATCAAATTTTCACATGTAGTTTCATGTAGTTTATAAACATGAAATAGAAGATTTATGGAGGTGCAGAAAAAGGAAACATCTGGTGGTGTTAAGCCCCACCCTCTGAATAAAAGGCAAGTTTAGATGAAGAATTTTGGTGACGTAACTATAGCAGGTGCGAAATGTTGAGCCAGTCGGGACTCTGGCCTGACTGAAGTTAGCCTTCAGGGCCAGTTAGCATTTTTGGACACCAGATTTACCATCTGGTTCGAATCCGTGAGCGGGACGAATGGAAGACAGGATTCCACACCCCTACTGGCCATTTTGAGTATTTGGTCATGCCCTTTGGCCTCATCAACACCCCAGCGGTTTTCCAACGCTTAATCAATGACGTCCTGCGGGACTTTTTGGGAACCTTTGTGTTTGTATATTTGGATGACATCCTTGTTTTTTCTCGTACTCTGGCAGAACACAAGGTCCATGTGGGGAGGGTGCTACAATAGCTCCTTGAGAACCAGCTGTTTGTCAAGGCCGAGAAATGGGAGTTTCATACCCCCACAACTTCTTTCCTGAGATTCATAATTTCTGATGGCCAGATTGAACCAGACGCCAAAAAGATCCAGGCAGTTACTGATTTGCCTACACCCTCCTCCAGAAAGCAACTCGAGCAGTTTTGGGGATTTGTCAACTTCTACTGCAGGTTTATCAGAAATTACAGTACTGTTGCCTCCCCACTGACCCGTTTGATATTGACCAAGCTCCCTTTTGTTTGGTCTGATGAAGCCAATGCAGCTTTCACCCTACTCAAGGCCAAATTCACAGAAACACCCATCCTTACTCAGTCCGACCCTGCATGGCAGTTCATTGTGGAGGTGGATGCCTCGGATATTGGGGTAGGGGCAGTCCTCTCCCAGCACTCGGTCACCGACAATAAGATCCACCCTTGTACATTTTTCTCTCAACATCCCTTCCCCACCGAGAGAAACTATAACATCGGTGACCCAGAGCTGTTGGTAGTCAAGCTGGCACTGGAAGAGTGTCGCCGTTGGTTTGAGGGTTCTATGCAGCCGCTCCTGGTCTGGACTGATCATAAGAAGTTAGAGTACATTAGAACAGCTAAACGTCTCAGTTCTTGCCAAGCCAGGTGGGCTCTATTTTTTGACTTCTTTTCCTTCACCATCACCTATTGACTGGGATCTAAGAACACAGAGCCTGATTCCCAACTTGGCGCCCCCTGGTGAAGAGACTATTGTCCCAAGGTCTGCTGTCATAGGCACCCTCACTTGGGACATTGAACTAAGGGTGAGAGTGGCTCCGGTCACCGATCCGGACCCTGGGGGTGGACCACCTGGTCTCATGTTCGTGCCTGCCGCAGTAAAGCGCGAGGTTATTCAATGACTTCATGTGTCTAAGTTCTCGTGTTATCTGAGGGTAGCTAGGACCCTTGCCTCCCTTTGCTGCATGTTCTGGTGGCCGACCATGGACCATGATGTTTGGGAATATATCAAGGCCTGCCCACAGTGCTCCACAGGCAAGTCCCTGATGACTTCCCCCTGCCGGCCTTCTTCAGTCCCTTCCCATTGCCTGTCGCCCCTGGGCTAACATTGCACTGGATTTTGTCACCAGCCTACCACCATCTCATGGTTACACCGTCAACCTGACAATCATGGACAGGTTTTCTAAGGCTGTGCATTTTGTTCCCCTGCGCAAGTTACCATCAACCTTGGAGATAGCTAACCTGCTCACCAACGACGTCATCAGGCTACATGGTATTCCGGCTGACATTGTCTCGGACCATGGTCCCCAGTTTGTATCGCAAGTGTGGCAGGCATTCTGCAAGTCCATCAGGGCCACAGTCAGTCTGTCTTTGGGTTACCACCTGCAGTCCAACGGGCAGTGCGACAGGACCAATCAGGAACTGGAGGCCTTCCTGCAGTGCATCACGACCTTTGACCCCGCATCGTGGAGCACCTACCTGCCTTGGGTGGAGTACGCCCATAACTCCGCCACCTCTGCTGCCACTGGGTTCTCCCCATTTGCAACATCCCTGGGTTGCAGTCCTCCTCTCTTGTCCATCACAGAGGAGGAGATCGCTGTGCCCACCATCGCTAACCACATGGCTAAGTGTTGTCGCTTTTGGAAGAACACCAGGGCAGCGCTGCTCCACTCCACCCAGGAGAACGCCAAATGGGCCAACCGGAGGGGGACTCCAGCTCCCGTCTACTCTGTGGGTCAAAGGGTTTGGCTGTCGACAAGGAACTTTCCACTCAAGACTGAGTGCAAGAAGTTGGCTGCTTGTTTCGTGGGCCCATTCGTTATTAATGCCATCGTGAACCCTGCATCGGTTCGGCTTGACCTTCCTCCCTCTCTCCAGGTAAACCCTACCTTCCACATCTCCAAAGTAAAGCCAGTATTTGTCAGCTCCCTCTGCCCTCCATCCAAACCCCCACTGCCTCCCAAGATGGTAGATGGAGGACTGGTGTACACTGCTCACCGCATCGTTGATGCTCGTTGTCAGGGTCATGGCATTCAATTCCTGGTGGATTGGAAGTGGTTATGGACCTGAGGAGAGATCATGGATTCCAAGGTCCTTTATCATAGACAACTCTCTCATGAGGACCTTTTACAAACATCACCCTGACAAGCCCAGCGTTACACCAGGAGGTGTCCGTTGAGGGGGGAGTATTGTCAGGATTCCTGTGTGTTCTGTGTCCCTGTCTCTCTCTCCCTCTCTGATTGGACTCTTTTCCTGCAGCTTTGTACACCACCTGCTGCCAATTAGGAGAGACTGGTGCTCCCCCTTCACTCTGCCTGGTGATGTTGATCTGCACACAGCATGTATCCTGTCTGAGCTCAGTATCTTTGTTTATCCTGCCTTGCCGTGCTTTTGATCTTTTGCCTGCCCTAGACCCAGAGACTGCCTACTGTACTGGAATTATCTGCCAGCCTTGATCTCTGCCATGCTCTGACCCCTGCCTGCCTCTGGATTTAGGATATAGCCTCAAGGATTGGATTTGGATGCCTTGGATTGTGCACACCTTCACCCCCCAAGTAAGTCGACTTACCACCGTTATCTCCACTGCTCTTCACTCTCACTCCCCAGCACTCAGGCCTGGCCAGCCTGTCCACAGCAATCCCCTGGAAACACTCCAGCAGCACCTCAGCACCTTTCTCCCTGGCAATCCGCTTCCCCTGCGTGGGGATCCTTCACCTGCTCCCAGCTGCTCTCCCCTGCAGAAGTGTAAGCACAAAGAAATTAACTTTAAAACCTCATCATACTGTTTATCAGTTATATTTACCTGCCCCTCTGCTCTCTCCTCATAAGTTTGCCAGATCCTCGGGTTCATCAACGTTGCACATTATCTTTCACAATTATTGTAATAAAGATTATTGTTCACTTCATTTATTGTTTCCTCCTGTGTCTGCTTTTGAGTCATATGTCACACATCTTTAACATTTTCCTTTTTTTCAGTTGTTTTATTTTTCATTTTCACATCTACTGTTAAACCAAACAGTGTTGTACGTGTAACTTTGCTCATTATGCAGTGATGGATCAGGACTGTCACCCCACTGCAGTGTGTTACTTGACTGCACTAAATAAATTCTTAGCATGCTTAAGATTCTATGCAAATGTTTTAAAAAAAGAGTAAATTAAAGCAATCTTTCATCATTGCAATTATGCAAATGCTTGCAACCTGTCATATCAAGAGAAACTGCTGGACCAGTTTTCTACATTCATGTCACAAATGTTTTGGTGCCAGAAGGGGTCTTTGGTGTAAGAAAACTTTTGCATTTTCTTTGTGGTATCAACACAAAAATGTGCATGAGAAGCCAACTAGTGGATTCGGATCTGAGGGGATTTGATTTCACATCCTTCCACATATGGGTCCAACATTCCCACCTCAGCAATAGATTTTACCCCCACTGACAAGACAAATAGGAATATTTTTATTCAGACTGTCATAATCAATAGATACAGTAGTGTGAAAAAGTGTTTGCCCCCTTCCTGATTTCTCCTTTTTTTTTGTATGTTTGTCACACTTCAATGTTTCAGATCATCAAACAAATTTAACTAGAAAAGCACTCGGAGAGCGCAGACCTCCGCCAAGCACCACAGTTCCCCCCATACAGTGTTTGTGTGTACATTTTCAGATTCCTTGACCATGAAAACATATGACTAGCAATTGGATTCACAATGATAGGATTAGTGGTTCAGTAGTTATTGACTGTCACGCCGCGCCGCTCATCAGCGGCGCCAACTGCACGCACACCTGCACATCATCAGCGGCGAGGGATTTAAGCCGCCTCGCCCTGGGCTTCGGCCTGAAGCCGTCAGACTTCACTCGTCGGATTGCTGTGAGTTACCTCCTACACCTCAGCAAGCATCGCGGTAAGAAGCCCTTACCTTTTTCCCTTCCAAGTCTGCTCCCCTGTGCACAGGTGGATTTCCCGGCGGCGGACCATTCCTCTTCTTCTCCATTCCCTCGCTGCTGCACCGGGCTCTCCAGGTTGCTGTCTACCGGACCTCGTCCTTGCTGTGCCAGCCACCTGCTCACTCCAAGTAAGCTCCTCTCCAACTTTTACATCTCCTGTGTTGGTGTGTGCCCGTCACCCTTCTCCCTGTGCTTTTCCCATAGGGTTGTCCGGCTGTACGGTCTCCTGCCTCTGTGCCCGAAGCAGACGCCACCACCAACACATTTACATCTCGCAGACACACATTCATACACCCTTGTTGTTAATAAAGCTATTTGAGCTACTCTGAGCCTGCGTGTGTGTCTCCTGAGCCGTGCATTATGTCAGTACGGCTTCAGCAGAGCGGCTCGGCAGACGGCGGGCTCACACGCCGACTTTCCACTCTCGAGGCTCGAGTGGACCAAATAGCTTACCAGCAACAGCTTACCATCTTAACCAATTGACCATTATCGTTAACCGATTGGGACGCTTGGACCCCCAACAGCCGTTCCCCCGGCTCGTCAGGGTGGCGCGGCTCCTGCTACTCCAGCGGCCCACCCAGTCAGCTCCGGTAGCACCGGTTCGGCTCACGCCCATTCCGACCCCCGCCCGCTTTAGCGGTAAGCTCGGCGGTGCGCGGGGGTTCATAATGCAGTGTGAGTCCGTGTTCCACCGTATGCCCGGAGATTTTCCTTCAGATCATAGCCGAATTGGCTATATTGGGAATCTCCTAGAGGGGCGAGCTCTAACCTGGGCATACGCCGTAATGGCGAGGCCCAGTTATGCCACCCTCACCTATGGCCAATTCGTGAGACAATTCCTGGAGGTCTTTGATCACTCTCGTACCGAGACTGTCCAGGTCGATCGGCTTCTCAGCCTCCAGCAGGGAAGCCGGTCGGCAGCGGACTATGCGATTGACTTCCGGGTAGCGGCGGAGGAATTGGGCTGGGATGAACGTTCATTCTGCAGCCTTTTCCTCCGCAGTCTCAATGATGATCTGAAGGATGAACTGGCTGGGCGGGACATCCTGGAGACTCTAGCGGAGCTAACGTCCCTAGCCATCAGTTTGGATAACAGGCTGCGTGAGTGCTCCTCGGGGCGGAAGTCGTCTTCTCGCTCTCGTGGTGTCTCGTCGCGCCTGTTCCAAGCTCGCCCCCTGGCGACGCCGCCACCATCGTGCCCCGAGGAGTCGGAGCCGATGGTGACAGGCTGGACAAAGCTCCCCCCTGCAGAGAGACAACGCCGCCGTGGGTTGGATCTCTGCATGTATTGCGGAGATAGTCAACACACGGTGGAGCTTTGCCCACGGAGAGCCAAACGGCGGGGTCCGCGAGTCACTGTAGGGGGCCTCGCGGACATCAATCGGTAAAATCCACTCTCCCAATTGAAGCTGCCCGTCCAATTTTGTCACAACTCCACTGGGCATCTCACTCACGCACTGGTGGATTCGGGCGCGGAGGGCAGTTTTATTTCACAAAGCCTGGCAACCCGATTGGGCATCCGCTGCCAGGCACTAAAAACTCCTCTCTCCCTGGTCAACCTCTCCCGTGTCTCCCTGGGGAGAGTAACACATCAGACCGTCCCTGTTCCTGTTATCATCTCTGGGAACCACCGGGAGGAGATAACTTTCTACGTCCTTCCCAACTCTGTGTCGCCCGTCATCCTGGGGTACCCCTGGCTACGCCTCCACAACCCCGTCTTGGATTGGAAGTCCGCCAGGGTGTCGGCATGGAGCACATTTTGTATGAGCACCTGTTTACAGTCCGCTGCCTGCTCTCCGTCCTCTTCCCCAACACCTACGGACACTGCGCCCCCGGACCTATCCCTGGTGCCATCGGAATTTCACGACCTGGGTATGGTATTCAGCAAGTCCAAGGCGATGTCTCTTCCTCCACACAGACCCTACGACTGTGCTATAAACATCCGCCAGGGGGCACCCTTACCCTCTGGGTGACTCTACAGCCTGTCGGCGCCGGAGAAGGAGACCATGAATGCCTATCTCAAGGAGTCGCTGAGTGCTGGGATTATCCGTCCCTCGTCATCACCATTGGGGGCAGGATTCTTCTTCGTGGGCAAGAAGGACGGTTCCCTCCGTCCTTGCATCGACTATCGCGCCCTAAACGACATTACGGAGAAGGATCGCTACACCCTGCCCCTCATGGACACCGCCTTCCACTCCCTCCAGGGGGCGACTTGGTTCACCAAGCTGGATCTACGCAGCGCATACCACCTCGTCCGGATCCAGGAGGGAGATGAGTGGAAGACAGCCTTCCGTACCCCAAACGGCCACTTCGAGTACCTGGTGATGCCGTTCGGGTTGACCAACGCTCCAGCCGTCTTTCAGCGCCTAATTAATGACGTCCTCCGGGACTTCATTGGCCTTTTTGTGTTCGTCTACCTGGATGACATCCTCATCTTCTCCAAATCCAGGGATGAGCACCGGATCCATGTGAGGCGGGTCCTCCAAAGACTGCTGGAGAATCGGTTGTATGTGAAGGCCGAAAAATGCGAATTCTACGCTAAGACAACATCCTTCCTCGGGTTCATCATCTCCCACGACCAGGTGCTTCCGGACCCAGTGAAGGTGAAGGCGGTGGTGGAATGGCCCACACCTGCATCGAGAAAACAGGTGCAGCAATTCATCGGGTTTGCAAATTTCTACCGCCGCTTCGTCCCTAATTTTGGCACCATCGTCGGCCCGTTGATCCACCTCACGTCCCCTAAGGTCCCGTTCCGGTGGACCGAAGAGGCCGTGGCTGCTTTTCAGGCGCTGAAGGCGGAATTCTCCTCCTCCCGGGTCCTTAGCCAAGTCAACCCTGCGCTGCAGTGCATCGTGGAAGTGGACGCTTCGGACACAGGAGTGGGGGCGGTTCTATCCCAGCGGTCGCCAGATGATGGAGTCAAACGGCCCTGCGCCTTCTTCTCTCGGCGCTTGTCCCCGGCGGAACGGAATTACGACGTGGGGGATAGAGAGCTCCTCGCCATCAAGCTCGCGCTGCAGGAGTGGCGTCACTGGCTAGAGGGGGCGGACCTGCCGTTCGTGGTCCTGACGGACCACAAGAACTTGGAGTACCTGAGATCTGCCAAGCGTCTGAACGCCCGCCAGGCGCGCTGGTCCTTGTTCTTTGCCAGGTTCCGATTCAACATCACCTTCAGGCCTGGCTCCAAGAATGGCCTGCCCGACGCCCTCTCTAGGCAATTTGCCCCTGAGGAGTCGGAGGACACGGTCCACACCATCCTACCCAGGTCGTGCGTCGTGGGAGCCGTCACCTGGGACATAGAAAGCAAGATCCGGAAGGCGCAGGAAGTGGAACCTGACCCTGGCGGCGGACCAGAGGGGAGGCTGTTCGTGCCATCCACGGTTCGGGGGGAGGTCATCCACTGGTTGCACATGTCCAAGCTCACCTGCCACCCTGGTTCCTCCCGGATGATCGACCTCCTCCAACGGTCCTTCTGGTGGCCGGGCCTGCGGAGGGACGCTGCCCGCTACACCCGGGCCTGCCCAGTGTGTGCCACCAGCAAATCAGGTAATGCCCCTCCAGCGGGTTTGCTCCAGCCTCTGCCCATCCCTGGCAGGCCCTAGTCGCATATCGCCCTGGATTTCGTCACCGGACTCCCAGTCTCAAACACCTTCGACACAGTCCTGACCATCGTGGATCGCTTCTCCAAGGCGGCACACTTCATCCCCCTACGAGGTCTTCCAACCACCCTGGAGACGGCGGACCTCCTAGTCCAGCACGTGGTCAGGCTGCACGGGATTCCGGTGGACGTGGTCTCGGACCGGGGGCCCCAATTTTCCTCAGAGGTTTGGAGGTCATTCTGCAATGCCCTGGGAGCCAAGGTGAGCCTCTCCTCCGGCCATCACTCCCAAACCAACGGGCAGTGTGAGCAGACCAACCAGGAGCTGGAGGCTGCGCTCCGCTGCGTCACGGCGTCCAAACCTACGTCCTGGAGTAACCACCTCGCCTGGGTTGAATACGCCCACAACACCGCTCGCTCTTCTGCTACAGGGATGTCCCCCTTTAAGGCGTCCCTGGGCTACGACCCCCCGCTGTTCCCGGCGCAGGAGAGTGAGGTAACTGTCCCCTCAGTTCGGGCGGATCTCAGGCAGTTCCGCTCCATCTGGGCGTCAGCGCGCAATGTGCTTTTACGCACGGCGGAGCGCAACAGAGCCGTGGCGGACCGGCACAGAAGACCTGCCCCAGCGTACCGAGTTGGTCAGCGTGTCTATGTGTCGACCCAGGACGTGATTTTAAAGGGCGAGAGGAGGAAGCTGGCACAGCGTTTTATGGGCCCATACCCCATCACCAGGATTATCAACCCGGTGGCTGTGCATGTAGCTATTCCCCCCTCCCTCCGCATCCATCCCACCTTCCACGTATCCAAGGTGAAGCTGGCAGTCTCCGACCCCCTTTGCCCTCCTCCTGCTGCGCAACCCGCGCCCCGGATGATTGATGGCCATCCGGCCTGGCCTGTCTCCTCCATCCTGGACTCCCGGCGCTGGGGTCGTGGGTTGCAGTACTTGGTGGACTGGGAGGGCTATGGGCCTGAACATTGGCAGTGGGTACCCTCGTCGTTTGTGTTGGACCCATCCCTCATTACTGAGTTCCACCGAGCGCACCCGGAGAAACCATCGCCAGGAGGCGCTGCTAGAGGGGGGAGTACTGTCACGCCGCGCCAGCTGCACGCACACCTGCACATCTTCAGCGGCGAGGGATTTAAGCCGCCTCGCCCTGGGCTTCGGCCTGAAGCCGTCAGACTTCACTCGTCGGATTGCTGTGAGTTACCTCCTACACCTCAGCAAGCATCGCGGTAAGAAGCCCTTACCTTTTTCCCTTCCAAGTCTGCTCCCCTGTGCACAGGTGGATTTCCCGGCGGCGGACCATTCCTCTCCGTCTCCATTCCCTCGCTGCTGCACCGGGCTCTCCAGGTTGCTGTCTACCGGACCTCGTCCTTGCTGTGCCAGCCACCTGCTCACTCCAAGTAAGCTCCTCTCCAACTTTTACATCTCCTGTGTTGGTGTGTGCCCGTCACCCTTCTCCCTGTGCTTTTCCCATAGGGTTGTCCGGCTGTACAGTCTCCTGCCTCTGTGCCCGAAGCAGACGCCACCACCAACACATTTACATCTCGCAGACACACATTCATACACCCCTGTTGTTAATAAAGCTATTTGAGCTACTCTGAGCCTGCGTGTGTGTCTCCTGAGCCGTGCATTATGTCATTGACGAAAATGGCATTTTCCGTAATGGCGGTTTTCTTCTGGACGGTGATCCGGATCACCACCAAAATCTAATCATCTATAGGATACCCCATTTCTGACAATCTGTGAAAATTTCATGAAAATCCGTCCATAACTTTTTGAGTTATCTTGCTAAAAAACAAACAAACAGACAGACAAACAAACAGACAGACAAACCAACGCTGATGATCACATAACCTCCTTGGCGGAGGTAAATATTAGACAAAGATAGCACAAGTAAACACAAAATGCAGTTTTTAAATGAAGGTGTTTATTATTAAGGGTAAAAAAAAAAAAATCCATACCTACATGGCCCTGTGTGAAAAAGTGATCCCCCCCCCCCCGTTAAAACATAAATTAACTGTGGCTTATCACATCTTTGGAAAGCTGAGTTCAATTCCTCCAGCCACACCCAGGCCTAATTACTGCCACACCTGTTCACAGTCAAGAAATCACTTAAATAGGACCTGCCTGACAAAGGGAAGTAGATCAAAAGACCCTCAAAAGCTAGACATCATGCTGCGATCCAAAGAAATTCAGGAACAAATGAGAAACAAAGTATTTGAGATCTATCAGTCTGAAAAAAGATTATAAAGCCATTTCTAAAGCTTTGGGACTCCAGCAAACGACAGTGAGAGCCATTATCCACAAATGGCAAAAACATGGGACAGTGGTGAACCTTCCCAGGCGTGGCCGGCCAACCAAAATTACCCCAAGAGCACAGCGTTGACTCATCCAAGAGGTCAAAAAAGACCCCACAACAACCTCCAAAGAACTGCAGGCCTCACTTGCCTCAGTTAAGGTCAGTGTTCATGACTAAACCATAAGAAAGAGACTGGGCAAAAATGGCCTCCATAGCAGAGTTCCAAGACGAAAACCACTGCTGAGCAAAAAGAACATAAAGGCTTGTCTCAGTTTTGCCAGAAAACATCTTGATGATCCCCAAGACTTTTGGGAAAATACTCTGTGGACTGACGAGACAAAAGTTGAACTTATTGGAAGGTGTGTGTCCCATTGCATCTGGCGTGAAAGTAAAACAGCATTTCAGAAAAGGAACATCATACCAACAGTAAAATATGGTGGTGGTAGTGTGATGGTTTAGGGCTGTTTTGCTGCTTCGGGACCTGAAAAATTTGCTGTGGTAAATGGAACCATGAATTCTGCTGTCTATCAAAAAATCCTGAAGGAGAATGTCCGGCCATCTGTTCGTGACCTCAAGCTGAAGCACACTTGGGTTCTGCAGCAGGACAATGATCCAAAACACACCAGCAAGTCCACCTCTGAATTGCTTCAGAAAAACAAAATGAAGACTATGGAGTGGCCTAGTCAAAGTCCTGAACTGAATCCAATTGAGATGCTATGGCATGACCTTAAGACTCATGCTCGGAAACCCTCCAATGTGGCTGAATTACAACAATTCTGCAAAGATGAGTGGGCCAAAATTCCTCCACAGTGCTGTAAAAGACTCATTGCCAGTTACCGAAAATGCTTGATTGCAGTTGTTGCTGCTAAGGGTGGCCCAACCAGTTATTAGGTTTAGGGGGCAATCACTTTTTCACACAGGGCCATGTAGGTTTGGATTTTTTTTTCCCCTTAATAATAAACACCTTCACTTAAAAACTGTATTTTGTGCTTACTTATGTTATCTTTGTCTAATATTTAAATTTGTTTGATGATCTGAAGCATTTAAGTGTGACAAACATACAAAAAAGTGAGAAATCAGGAAGGGGGCAAAAACTTTTTCACACCACTGTAGATATTTAATTTATCTAAAAATTGTGTTTTTCATGGGAGTTAACCTTCTAAAATGCATTGACTGGTTGCATAGTAACAGTGTGATTTAAAATTTAGTCCAATCAGATTTGGGGGGGGCAATGAACACTAATGAGCAGCCAGAAAACAGAGTGTTTTAGAATGAGGGATGCAGAAGATGTTTTTAATGAGCTGTAAAGCCATACAGGAATTATTTTTCATCTTTAATCCTAGCTTAACAACAAAACAACAACAAATATGTCAGACTTTGGTGTGAGAGGTCATATGTTCAATTCTCCAGCACAATGTCAACAGAATATAACTGCAAGTAAAAAAATTAAAGCAAAAGTCAAAACTATTACAAATAAGAAACTAAATACCAAAGGAGGAAATTCAACTGCAAATTTAAAAAAATAAATAAACAACAACACTCTGAGGCGGGTGTAATATCACCCGCCTCTGTTTTCTTTGAAGATCCCAGTATGTCAGTGAAGGAGAGTAGTTTTCAACTTTTACATATAATTATGGGGAAAGAACCAAATTATGATAAGCCTATCATCCAGGGATATACAACAAAAAAGTTGTATATAACCCATAGTTGTTGGTCAGAATCACAAGGTGAATCTGCACACAGAAAAATAAAGGTATCTTTTCTGTACCTTGCAGGGTACTTTTCAGAAAAGTACCCTGCAAGGTACAGAAATGGTCCTTAAGGTGACAACTATGGACCTTTGGAGTTAAAAGTACATTTTTGTTACTGGGGCTCCAGATATGTTCTTCAAAGTACAGTTCTCATACTCTGTTGGGGTACTGCAAGAGTGACAAAGAATTCGTACCGTTTTAGAATGGGGGAAGGAAAAGTTGCTTGTGGCAGCATCTTGCATGGCAGTGGCCTCTCTGTTTCTAGATGTGATTAACATTGTAGATAGGAGAAATGTAATTTTGTTCTACCGTACATGATTGGCTGTATGGACTGAATGACAGTAAAGATGGCTTCTTCTTCTTCTTTTAGGTCCATTTCTGTACTTTGATTTCTTAGTGTGTTTAGCAAGTTTATTGACCCTGGCTTTTGTTGTTGAAATAGTTGATATGGCATGGGCAGTATTAGGGCTTTTTTAGGGGTGCTATAGCACCCCAAAATTTAAACCCAGCACCCCTAAAAATTGGAGTGTGAAAAGTTGTCATTATAAAATTGTAGTTCGTCTTTGACAAGCTGAAATAACATACAAAACATATTCAGTAGTTTGTCATTTAAACTTTTTTAAAATGAAAATGACCCCACCCCACCCCCGTCCCCCCACCACACAAATGGTATGATCCCTCCTCCCTGCTGCAGCGCTGGAGCCCTGGCTGCAGCAGCCTGGCACACTGTACAGAGAGGTCCCTCCCTCTGGTACAGCTTTTCTACAGGTAACACACTCAATATGATGTATGACACCAGCCTCAGCTGGAATATTCTTCAACATTATGAGTAGTTTTTGGGTCTGTCTGAATTTATTCAGGAAGAGTAGGATACATATCGGCAAACATGTAGGTTTCAAAGTACGTAAGGTTTTCACCTGGGGTGGGGGTTAGAAAACAGGCTATTAATAGGCTATAAATAGTGTAACATTAAATGCTGGGTCCCAATTTGTAAGATCAGTCTCTGCAGAACAGAAGATCTCACTGTAGTGTGTTAAATATAATGTTATATGGTGCTGGGTGTGCCCTGGGTGTACTGGGGGTGACAGCTCCGCCTTTCTGGTTCCGCCGTCACCCTGGGGTATAAAGGGCCGATGCGGAAGAGACTCTGTCTCTTTCGACCACGACCATCTGCCTGTACGGAGTATCTATGTTATTGTGTGGTTCACTTAATAAAGTTACGTTCTACTGCACCTCCGGCCTGATTCTTAAGAGTGCGAGTTATGGACGTAACATTTGGCGACTAGGATAAAGGTATGGAGAAAGCTGTTTCTGGCATTCGACCATTTTTGGAGGTCCCGGACGAGCTGCCTGTTCCCTGGGCGAGGTGGTATGCGGTCTTTCAGAATTACTTGGTGGCCCTGAACCTTGGAGAATTAGAGAAACTGCATGGGAGAGCTATTTTGGTCCATAATCTTGGCATGGAGGGACAACGGATTCTCAGCACATTGGGAGAGAGCGATAGTTTTGATGATGTGGTTGGGCTAATGGCAAGCTATTTTTGCGTTCCGGAAAACGTCATAGTCGGAGGATTCAGTTTTGGCAGCGCCACCAGCAGACTGGAGAGTTGGTACAGTTGGTGGCACCTCCTCTTTTGGTCCATTGTTCCCTGGGTGGAGAAGTCCAACACCATGCCCCCACAGTTTCACATTTACAGCAACAACAGAAAATTTACAACACATCTTACACATGTATGAGATTACAACTGCACATTTTTACAAATGTTGACAGGTCACACAACTATTTAAGGCCTTCCTGAAGCGATTGCTAAGCTAACACTAGTTAGCTTAATGCTACCTGAAGCGATTGCTAAGCTAACACTAGTTAGCTTAATGCTGGCGCCAGTCTCTAAATAACTAACCTACAGCGATCGGATATACCTCCGGTGGATTACCCCTTTGATCGCTTTTATCCGACCACTGTGAGTAAACTGACCAGCGATTCCAGCGCTTCCTTGTGATTCACTGATGTGCCCTACCTGAAGCGATTGCTAAGCTAACGCTAGTTAGCTTAATGCTGGCGCCAGTCATTCCACCTTACACCAGCCTGAATCGAAGCCCAGCTGCGAGGCCCAGCGGAGATACTACCAGGCAAGCGGCTATTTGTTGACGGGGCTCAGCAGAGATTTCACCCAGGCAGACGACGGTAGGTGGCGGTGCCTAGCGGAGGACTTACCGTGACCTCAGCGGAGCTCGGTGGCAGCGGCGGTGTGTGACGAGACTCGGTTGGAGGAGCGGGATGGGAGACCAGTTACGGCGACTATGAGCAACGAGACCAGCAACGGAAGGGGCTAGTTGGCTAGCTGAGGCCCAGCTGGATTCGAGGACGATCGGATCAGATTCTGGCGATATAAGCAGAATTTATTTTACTATCCACAGATTTTCTTTTTCCTTCTTTCCAAGAAAGACTGAAGATGGCTGCCACCGGATTAAAAAGTGGGCTGATGGGCACCACTAATAAGCCTTCTCTACTTCTCTACTTCCTCTTCGTTTTGTCTTTGTGTGTCTGGACCTGCAACAAGAAGGATTTTCCGACAAACTCAACTAAAGGTGAAGTTAAAAAGTTTTATCTGTATGGATTTGGGCTTGGACATCTCACCCTACACTCTATGTGGTCTTTAAAAGCCCTGAGCAAAAACTTCCAAATTAAGGCAAACATGGCTGTTAAGCAAAAATCACAATATGGCAGAGGATATACAATTAAAGTTCTGTTAGTTCTGCTACTTCTGGCAGGAGATATTCACCTTAACCCTGAACCTGCCACTATTAAACAGCAGACCACTGGGTTAGCACAAAACCGAGCTGTACAAAAGCAAAAACAACATTTATTTTTCCAAACTGTTAATCATGCACGAGTTCTTTGGGACACCAAGGCTAAACCAAAGGGGATCCTCGGCGGTCATTTAAACATACGGAGCATAATCCCCAAAAGAGATGAGATTTCGGTGTTGTTGTTGGACTCAAATCTGGACTACCTTTGTCTCTCAGAAAGCTGGCTACACAGGAACATAGACACTAATATGATCGATATTGTGGGCTACCAGTGTTTTAGAAAAGACAGGCAGGTAGGGAGGGGAGGAGGTGTTTTAATTTACATCAAAGAGAAATATAAATGTCAACTGGTTGATTTGAATACTTCACTTGAATGTTTAGCTGTTAATGTATGTCTCTCTCCGGTAATGAATTTCAACATTGCAGTAGTGTACAACCCACCGTCACACAACTCTTCCTTTTATAATGAATTAAGTGATCTGGTTAAACAACTTGAGAAGAACAGAGAAACGATAATTCATGGTGACTTTAATATCAACTGGTCTGATAAAAAAGACAAACAAAAACTGAAAAGCCTCATGACTAAATTTAATTACCAGCAAATCATCAAAGGACCCACCAGGATAACCAAACAATCCAGAACACTTATTGACATGGTATTTACTAATAAACCAGAACGAATAACCAGAACCTATAATCTTGTAACTGGTCTCTCAGATCATAACATGGTTCTTGCTGTCAGGAAACTTACTAAAAAGCAACTACAGTATTTTGGGGGAGTCGATATTGACAAATCAAATTTTATTATCCCCAAATCAAAAAATGAGGAGTTTGAACATTACTTAGAGAATCAAAATTGGGAGCAGCTCATGTCAACATGTGAAGTAGATGATTGTTGTAATTTTATAACTGCAACAATCACAAAGTCTATAGAAAAATTTTCAAAGCAAATTAAAAGTAGACAACAGAAGATTAGCCTACCATGGTTAAATAATGAAATAAGAAAACTTATGAAGAGGCGAGACTATGCACTGAAAACATCACTAACCTCCAAACTACAAAATGATCACCTTGTGTACAAAAGTTTAAGAAATAAAGTGGTACATGAGCTGCGAAAATCAAAAATATCTTATTACAATAAACTGATAGATCATGCAAAGGGTAACAACAGTTCCCTATGGAGGCATTTAAATAACTTAACTAATAAAAAAAAACGATCAGAAGGGGGTAAAGGAACTTAGAATCAATGGCAAGACCGTCAGTGACAAGGCTACTTTGGCAAATGAATTTAATTCACACTTTGTGGGCTCTGTGGAAGACTTAACAAAAAATTTTGTGCTGCCAAATGTGCTCAACAACACAAATTCCATACTTCCAACAGATACTTTTCACATCGATGAGGTAAATGAGAAGTTAATTGCTGGTATTGTTAAAACACTGTCAAACTCAAAAACTAATGATATCTACAATATGAGCACCTCCTTTCTCAAAATGCACAGCAAAATATTAATCAAACCACTGACTCACCTCATTAATCTCTCCATTAGGTCTAGTACATTTCCATCTGGCTGGAAAAAAGCTGTCGTCATACCAGTTCATAAATCAGGCAGTAAAGACGATATATGCAATTACCGCCCAATCTCTATTTTACCAGTCCTATCTAAGGTTCTTGAAAAAGTTGTAGCTACACAGCTGATAGACTACTTACAAGACAGTCAACTTCTTCATCCACATCAATTTGGTTTTAGACCAGGATACTCAACAGAAACAGCAAATTGTTGCCTTATTGAAAACGTCAAACAGTCCTTGGACAGGGGTAATGTGGTAGGAGCTGTTTTTCTAGATCTCAAAAAGGCTTTCGATACTGTAAACCACAGTTTGCTTTTATCCAAAATGGTATCTTTTAACGTCTCCCCAAATACATTAGAATGGTTTGCATCTTATCTCCAGAATAGAGAACAGTGTGTAAAAGTTCACCAGGATAAATCCTCATTTTTAAACAACCGCATGGGTATCCCACAAGGGTCCATTCTTGGTCCTTTACTTTTCAGCATTTTTATTAATGACTTGCCGTTACACTGCTCAGCTGCAACATGCCAACTTTATGCAGATGATGCAGTTATTTACACAGCTGCCAAGACTCCAGCACAGGCTGCAGATGTACTGTCTACAAGTATGGTTGATGTCCAAGAGTGGCTCCTCAAGAACCATCTATTGCTGAACCTTCAGAAAACAGTCTCAATGTGCTTTTCAATCAAAAAATGTAACCTGCAACATTTTAAAGTTAATATACATGATCATGACATCAGTTTAGCTACAGAATTCAAATACCTTGGCATTGTACTAGATCCTCAACTCAAATTTAATCTTCATATAAAGAAAATTTCAAAAACAGTAAAAAAAAATCTGAACTGCTTTAAATTAATTAGATATTACATACCTTACGAAGCAGCTGCACTGTATATGCATTCTATGGTTTTTTCTCATATATCATACTGTTTGACAGTCTGGGCTCAAGCAGCCCCTTCCACAATAAGACATATAGGTTCATTATATAATCAAACCCTAAAAATCTTGGACAAAAAGCCCATTAGGTGGCATCACTGTAATGTTTTAAAAAAATACAACCTATTGAGTTTTGAGAGCTTCATTGACCTCTGTCTTCTGAAATTAACGTTCAAATGTTTCCATAAATCAGCACCCGAGCCACTTGCTGGTTTCGTCCAAAGACAGGACAGCAGCAGAGCCACCAGGAGTTCTGTTAACAATAACTGTAAAATATTCCACCGCAGAACCACATTTGGACAAACAGCTTTCTCTATAAAGGGCAGTCACATCTGGAACACAATGCCAAATGAAATTAAAATAATAACGGACTTTAAAACATTCACTAAAAATGTTAAAAACTGGCTGAAAAATAAACAAGAATGTACTCATGTATGAATTAATTGTCTGCAAAGTGAGAGTGAATGAAGGGAAGGAATAAATGTGTTTGTTTATAGTGAGTGACGGAGGGAGGAAGGCCTGAAATAGGCAAATGTGAGTTATGTTATATGTGTTAAATGTGAGTCAGGCTGTTATATTTGTGTATTTATAATATTTATAATATTTATGTTAAATGTGAGTCAGGCTGTTATATTTGTGTATTTATAATATTTATAATATTTATAATTGTGTATTTATAATTTTTCTGCATTGATGTATGTGGTTATTGTGTATATTTTTTATCTTGATTCTTTTTTCTAAAGCCCATCCAGGGACAAGAGTTGCGAATTAGCTAATAGCTATACACTCTATGTGCAACACATCAGATTGATTGTCTTTGATTAATTGTCTATGTTTATTGCACTGTCCCTGTCAAATAAACTAATCTACTACTACTACAGCGATATGTCACAGGCCTGCGTCAGCTGGTGGGGGAGTGCCACTTTGGAGCCTTTGAGGAAGAAATGGTCCATGATCAATTGGCGGAGCACACACTTTGTTCTGCAGCATGGTCAAGGCTCCTAACATACTTGGGTGAACTGACGTTAGCCACGGCAGTCGAGATAGTTTTTCAGCTGTTTCAAACTGCTGCACTATCAAAAGATCTCGGTGAGAGAACCACGTTGGGGCACTCGGAACCACGATCGAAGGCGCTGGCTGAGCACCGGGATAGCGAAGACAGCGTGGGTGAAGAGGAATACGCTGCCACTATAAAAATTAGGTCTGCCCCGGGTACGCCAAAGTGTTATGGCTGTGGGTCCACCAGGCACCAGTATAAGGCAAGAGAGTGTCCAGCGAAAGGCAAACGCTGTGGCAAGTGTGGACTCCTGCACCATTTCACCAGGGCCTGCAAAATTTTGAGCGAGGGGACCAACGACGTGGAGCGAATTCCCCCGCTGCGACTCCTATGGTTGTTCATACCATCTCCCCGAGCACAGATGGGCGGATTTATTGCAACATTTTGCTGGACGGCATGGAAGTGCCATTGTTGGTGGACATGGGAGCAGCGGCTTCTGTGTTGAACTGGCCCACTGTGAGGAGTTTGCTCCCACATTACCGTGTGAGAGAACTGTCAATGTCATACTTTGGCTATGGAGGAAACAGGTTAGTCATCATGGGTTCGCTGGAGTTGACGGTGGTGAGGTACAAGTCAGCAATGATGTCCAACATCCAATTCGTGGTGACTGCCAGTGGGTCGAACATAATGGGATGTGATATGTTCTACGGCCTGGGATTCACGATCACCAGCAGTGTTGGAGTAGAGTGGTCAGGCTGTGGTTTGTGGGAACAACCGGTTATGTGCGTGGAGGATGATGCGGTATGGGACAGTGACTGGCCTAGTATTCTGGGAGATGACCAGGACCAGCGCCCTAAAGAGCCATCACGGGAGGGTTCTGGTGCCAGTGTACAAGTTGCCCTGGATTTGGGAACTGGATGGCATGGTGAAACACCCGTGACAGCGGATGTAGCCAGAATGATAGCCCCCTCTGCTTCCGTAGTTCGGCCTGTAGATACCGTGAAGCAAGGAGCTACAGTGGCTTTGCCAGCATTTAAAATGAAAGCGAGCGGGGCAGGACTGGCTGACACAGTAGCAAGATGTGCCAGCCAGCAATACTGGAGGCCGAGGTGAGCTTTGGACCGGGTCGGTGGAGCGGTTCGACCCTGAGAAGAAGCCTGTATAGCATTATTAGATAGTTAATAAAATATTGTGTGATAAGGTACAGGAATTATTTATTTTATTTAATAGTGGGTGTGAAAGGGGGCAGCGTTAAACCGTCACTCCTGCACTCACTAAATAAAATAAATAAGCACTCGTAAAAAGGGGCACCAGTCCTAACGGACACTTACATTAAACTTAGTTTTAATTAATTTTGTACCTTCAGTTACTTAATGGATCAGTCTCAAAATTTAAGGGAGTTCTTCTCCTGCCGTGATCTAAAAAACACATATGCGAAAGGAAAACGCTTCAACTTCTCTCATTCATCCTTTTATTAAACTCATTCAGGTTACGTGATATGGCATTAAAATGATGGATAAACAGATTCAAATGATAACAGGCGTCCGATATCACATCAACTGTTATTGAATTCCTGAACATAAAATCTAGCGTTAGACCTTTGTAGAACCAAGGAGAACCTTATGTTTCAACAGTAAATGAAGGTTGAAATGTCTAACAAAACAGAACGCAATTTTATGGGGAAAATTCATAAGCTGATTATCTAAAATGAACTTCTGAATTAATCTACAAAAATGAAGGGAAGTTACTTAAAAATGACTAAGAGTCTTCCTTCAGTTTATAGCTTTATCCTATGGCTGAGAGACTAATTGTACCATGAAATACTGGTTATGTTCAATTGTAATTTGAATGTTAGGACATCACGTTTAACCCAGCAGATAGGAAAATGGGAGTCTCACTTACGAACAGCTGAAGGTCCACGTTTTCAGCGGGTCGGTACCGGCTGAGTTTGAAGTCGGGACATCGGGAGAAAGCGACTGCTGCTATGCTTCCTCACAGCCGTAAGAAATGCAGGCTCAGCCGGGGGCTCGTACAGAACAGTGGCAGCAATGAAGAGTTGTCCCAGAGCGGCGTGAAAGGTCCTTGGCAACGAGCCCGAATTTGTGAGGTCTCTGGCCGCAGGATAGACCAAAAACTTGAAGGAGAAACTTCTCAATCAGGCGGGTATGAGGCCAGAAAGAGAGTCCAAAAATACAATCTCTGTTCACTTTAAATTAGGAAAATTAAAGGTCCACTTTAACAGTGTGAAAAGTCAGAAAATCTGAGAAAAACATTTCCTAGGATAAGAATGGCTTCTGAGGTGAAGGAAAAAAGATTTTGAGAGTTTGACTCTCTATTTAAGGTGAGCTCATAAGAAAAAGATGGTTTCTCCTCAGTAACCAGAAAAATGAGAAAACTAACGCAGGATTTGACAAACTTCACACAGAACAATGTAGATAAAAGAAAACTACACAGAACTTTGAAAAGGTGGAATGAAACTTTCCTCTGAGATCTAGATCGCTATTCTGCTTCTTTAATCTTAATCTAAGATAAGATAAGATAAGCCTTTATTATCTTATATATATAAGATATACTGTATATTATCTTATACTATATACTGTATATATATATATATATATATATATATATATATATATATATATATATATATATATATATACGTATATATACTGTATATATACGTATATATATACTGTATATAGACACAGTGCGCCGCATTGTAGCTAGATGGGATAGGTATATAAATATATAAACACAGTGCGGAGCATTGAAGCTGGATGGAATAAATATATGAGTATATAAACACACAGTGCAGAGTATTGTAGCTAGATGGAATGAATATGTGAATATATAAACACACAGTGCGGAGCATTGTAGCTAGATGGAATAAATATGTAAATATATAAGCACACACAGTGCGGAGCATTGTAGCTAGATGGAATAATATGTAGATATATAAACACACACAGTGCGGAGCATTGTAACTATCTAGTTCCTGATCTACCCAGACTTCTACACGTCTTTCAAACTTTTTTCTAATTCTCAATATACATGCAGGGCGGCTCCTCACTCCTTTTAACTGAGAGCGCCGTTGGGTCATAAAACATGGACCGGTCGCAAGATAGACCAATCAACTTTATAAAAAGGAGTTTGAACTGGCCACCATCCAATGTGAAAACATTTCTTTGTTTGGGAGCAACCAATCGAATGAGGGCACCATCCCATGAAAATGCAGAGAATGCCAGGGGGGCAAAGAATGATAGCAGACAAGAATTAATACTTATTCAGTTCTTATAAAATTATCGTTGGCCTCCGTCGGTCTATGATGACCATGGAAGAGAATCCTAAACGTCTACTCTGCTGGAACAGCACCGCCTGTGGCTGAACAGGCCGATGCACGAATGGCAGACCCTGTCACACAGGTCGCACTTGTGGGTGGTCTCCGTGCTGCTGGGTCTGTGGCGGTTCTTCCTGCGGGTCCTTTTTTCATCTGCTGCAGCAGTCAGTCTCTCTTCACCCGCCTTGAGCTGTCTGGTCAGGGTGCCTCTCCATTTGGAGCGGTCCGTTGCAAGGTCCTCCCAGTGCTCTGTGTTGATCTCCAGGGCCTTCATGTCTCTCTTGCAGACGTCTCTAAAGCGCAGCTGTGGGTGGCCAGCGTCTCTCCTGCCAGTTGCCAGTTCTCCGTAGAGGACGTCTTTGGGGATTCTGCCATCCTCCATACGGTGAACGTGGCCTAGCCAGCGGAGCCTGCGCTGCCTGAGTAGAGTGAACATGGAGGGAAGGCCGGCGCGGGACAGAACTTCTGTGTTGGGCACTTTGTCCTGCCAGGATATGCCCAGGATGTGGCGAATGGAGCGCAAGTGGAAGGAGTTCAGTCTCTTTTCCTGCCGGGCGTATGTTGTCCACGTCTCACTCCCATAGAGCAGTGTGCTGATGACACAGGCGTTGTACACTGCCATCTTCGTCTTGACAGAGAGTTTGGGATTCTCCCACACTCGTGTGGTGAGGCGAGCGAGTGTGAAGGCTGATTTTCCAATCCTCTTGTTGATCTCTGTATCAAGGAAGAAGTTGTTGCTGATCGTGGACCCCAGGTACGTGAACTGATTCATGACCTCCAGCTCGTAGTCGTCGATGGTGATGGTTGGTGGTGCTTCCGTGCCTTGCGCCAAGACGTTAGTCTTCTTCAGGCTGATGGTAAGCCTGAAGTCCTTGCATGCCTGGGAGAAGCGGTCCATCAGGGTCTGAAGCTCCTGCTGTGTGTGGGTTGCGACTGCAGCGTCGTCTGCGAACAGCATGTCTCTGATTAGAGCCTCGCGTACTTTGGTTCTGGCTTTCAGGCGGGCGAGGTTGAAAAGCCTGCCGTCAGATCTTGTGTGCAGGTAGATTCCCTCTGTTGCTGTGCTGAAGGCATGCCTCAGGAGCATAGCAAAGAAAATCCCAAAGAGGGTTGGCGCAAGTACACAGCCCTGTTTCACTCCGCTGCATATGTTGAATGGCTCTGAGATGTTGCCATCGTGCTGCACTATCCCCTGCATGTTGGTGTGAAACGATTCGATGAGGCTTTGCAACTTTGGTGGGCATCCTATCTTTGGCAGGATCTTGAAAAGGCCCTCTCTGCTGACCAGATCGAACGCTTTGGTGAGGTTGATGAAGGCGACGTACAGGGGCATGTTCTGTCCTCTGCATTTCTCCTGAAGTTGGCGGATGGAGAATATCATGTCTACCGTCGATCGCTCAGCGCGGAAGCCACACTGAGACTCGGGGTAGACACGTTCAGCAAGCTTCTGTAGATGAACGAGAACAACTCGTGCGTAGACTTTGCCAACAACGCTGAGGAGGGAGATGCCCCTGTAGTTGTTGCAGTCGCTTCTCTCCCCTTTGTTTTTGTAGAGGGTGATGATCTTGGTGTCCCTCATGTCCTGTGGTATGGCACCTTCCTTCCAACACTGGCAGAGGACGTCATGCAATGGCAGCAGTAGGGTGGTCTTGCAGTGCTTGATCAGGTCAGGGGGTATGCCGTTGTTGCTGGGTGCCTTGCCAGCGGCCAAGCTATCAATGGCCTTGCTGAGTTCGTCGATGGTTGGCTCGGCGTCAAGTTCGTCCATGGATGGCAGGCAGTCGATGGCATCAAGGGCTGACGGTGTCACGGTGTTCTGTCTGGAGTAGAGGTTGGAGTAGTGTTCCATCCATCTCTCCATCTGCTTGTTCTTTTCTGTGATCATCTCCCCAGTGGAGGATTTGAGGGGGGCCGTCTTGCTCTGAGCTGGACCAAGTGCTTTCTTGATGCCATCGTACATACCACGGATGTTCCCTGTTATGGCAGCGGTTTGAATGTCTTGGCTGAGCTGAGTCCAGTACTCATTGGCACAGCGCCGAGCAGTCTGCTGAACTTTGCTTCTCGCAGCCCTGAGAATCTGGAGATTCTTCTCGTTTGGGTACTTCTTGTGCTCAGCAAGTGCTGAGCGCTTGGCTTCAATGACGGGGGTCATCTCAGTCAACTTGGCATCAAACCAGTCCTGTGACTTCGAGGTCTTCCTCCCAAAGGTAGCCAAGGCTGTGCGGTGGATGGTGTTTCGCAGCCCTTCCCACTTCTGCTTTGCAGATTCTCCTTCTTGTGGTACACCAAGTTCCTTCTCAAAGGTGGAGGCAAACTGCTCAACAAGTTCTGGTTGAGCCATCTTGCTGGTGTCAATCTGTGCCTTTCCAGGCTGTCTAGCACGATGGAATTTCTTCAGCTGCAGCTTGACCTTGCAACACACCAATGAATGGTCTGTGTCGCAATCTGCACTCTGGAACGAACGAGTGATTAGCACGTTCTTCAGTGAGGTGTGCCTGGTCAGGATCAAGTCCAGCTGGTGCCAGTGCTTTGAGCGCGGATGTTGCCAGAAAACCTTGTGTTGGGGCTTGGTCTTGAAGAACGAGTTTGTGATGCACAGATCGTGATATGTGCAGAACTCGAGCAGCCACTGTCCGTTGTCGTTCATTCTGCCCCGCCAAAAGGTCCAAGACAGGAGGGCCAGGAGTCGTGGTCAGCACCCACTCTGGCATTGAAGTCTCCAAGGAGAATGAGTTGTTCAGAGTTGGGGATGATCCTGACAGTTGTTGCGAGATTCTCGTAGAACTTGTCTTTTGCCTCTGGTGTGGCTGTCAGTGTTGGGGCATACACACTGACGAGGGTGACTGGGCCTTGAGTGGTGCTCAGGCGGAGGGTGAGGAGTTGTGCAGAGCCAGTGCTGCCCGGTTCCACCATCTTCAGCAAGGTGTTCTTCACTGCGAAGCCCACTCCGTGTTCCCTGTGTTCGTCACTGCCCTTTCCCTGCCAGTAGAACGTGTAGTCCTTCTCTCTCAGTGTGCCGCATCAGCCAACCGTGTTTCCTGGAGAGTGGCGATATCCACTCCCAGTCTCTTCAGCTCATTATTGATGATGGCAGTCTTCCTGGTGTCGTTGATGTCCTTGAGGTTAGCAGCGAGTCCTGTCATCATAGTGCGGACGTTCCAAGTTCCCAGTTTTAGAGTTGATCTCTTTTGTTTTATTGTCTTGCCTGGTGCGAAGGTTCTCAGCCTGCTGTTCGGATTTCTCCTCATCCCCATGCACCCAATGAGGAAAGCAAGCTGTGGCGGGACAACACCTTATTGGCTGGGGGCTGCCCAGCTTGAGGCGGGCGGTAGCTGTCCAGTGAGATCCGATGATCCCTCCCACCATCGGGAACAACCCCTGGCACCGCGCTCTACGCCAATTGAGCGGTGGCTTATAACCGGTAACTGTCATTCCCCGTGTTTTGTCTACGCCAAAGGCGAAGCTGGAGTGTCCTCTCCAGTGATCCGGTGTTCTACCTTCCAGCGTTGGCCGTTGGTAGGATTCAAGCCTGGGCAGGAAGATACGGAGGACAAGATGTTGCCCATGCAGCATGTCCCCCCTCTCCACGTCACTGATGAATCCAAAGGAACAGCAGGGCTGCTACAGTTTGGCACTAGCGCCGTTGCAGGAGCTGCCAGAATGATGTTAAGCACAACATAGAACTGCCTTAGGGGCTCCGACTCCGGATTTTTCCTCAGGGTTGACTCCCGAAGCCTTTCCCGTGACCGGGTATGCCGCAAGGCAGCGGAGGTTTGAAATCAGGGTTGACCTTCCCCTAGATGGGCTACCTTCCCAGGTTGACAAGCCACCATCTACCCGAAGCATCTGGTTTTAAGGCACCAGAGATCCGCCCTCGCCCCTTCTCCTATTAGTAAAAGCAGTTCCGCCGGGCTTAGAGGCTAAACCACACGGGCAGGCTAGGAGTTGGACTTAGTTGTCAGAGGCTTTTCGAGACGCGCGCCATAAGGAGCATTTTATGAGCACTGGGAGCTTAACCCCAGTGCCGCTCCTGGCTATGACAACCTTGGAACCTCTTATAAAATTAGGTGCTCAATATAAGATCTAACTAAATTAAGTGACTTGGCTAATATTCAGTGATCATGTATTTATACCATTACTACTAATATTACATTTGTTTGACTAACACTCATGAACATAACTTTTCTTATACATGTTTATAATACATGCACTCATATTTAGATCAAAGATTAATGAAGTACTGCAAACCATGGTCAGTGATCAAAAGGATGATTTTCAGTGTCCTTAGGATCGGGGGGAGATGATAAGCTGAAAGAAACTTAATGCTTAGTAAGAATTGACAGTCAAATTATACATAATGAAACACATTCCATAGGTATCCACTAGGAGGTACTGTTGAACTGTAGATAACTTCTTAAGGTTCTGGTATTTGTCGAAAGCCATATACCTGTCTGGTTAAGAAGTTTATGACCTTTTAAGAGCATTAGTTTCCTGTAGGGCGGATGCTATCCACATGAACTGTCCACATTGGGGATCTGGACTCCAAGTTTTTATGGTCCCTTTAAGCCTTTAAAAGCAAATTCTGATCCTTACCATCTCTGCAAGAGGCAATTGTTTACATTGGGGTCCTGGGAAAAACATTCTTGGTCAGGCCTTGGGTGAGGGTACTTAATATGAAAACAAGTGATATTCCTGTAGAATGAAGAAAAGTGATTTTCCTGTAGAAGGAAGAAGAGTGAAATTCCTGTAGAATGGAGGAAAGTGATCTTCTGGATTGGTTTGAGGAGACGTTGATGCTACACCCGGTTAAAACGTAGTAGATATTTGAAGCCGAGTCGAGCTCCTCTACAGGTCGATGACATGGTTCGGCCCAGAGGGGAGGCTCGGCTGAGGGGGGGTCCATGAAAAGAGAAAACGATGGGATGACCAGGGGCAGCTGCGGGTGGCAGCTGCTTGGGAGGACGGCTATCTCAGGCTGTCCGATGACTCGTAGAGACACCCCAACAAGCTACGGTACATCGACAAGAAGAAACGCTGACATGGCTCATCCCCAGAGGATCTCACATCTTTTATTGTATGGTTTACTTAATAAAGTTACGTTCTATTGCATCGCCGGCCTGATTCTTAAGCGTGTGAGTTATGGACATAACACTCACATTCACCCTTCACCTAAATAACCCATTTCAAGGCCACATTCCAGTGATGAACTGACTCCCAAAATCCCCTTCGTACCAGGAAACGGCTTGGACTGTTATTGTGAATCCAATAAAGTACATCCCCACCAGACAGCTTTATGTTTCAAGAGCTGTTTGAGATGATCCAGATATACAACAAATTCGTCCAGGTCTCTAGTTAAAATCCAAAGCCCAACACTGCGCCCCAGTAGACAACTCAGGAATATGTTTGCTGTTGCCTCTGCCAAAACTGAACTGTTTTTACTGACTGAAAATGACTCTCTCAAGACTTTGATTTTTTTTTTTTTCAAGAAATACTTCTCAGGACACGATTGAAGATGTGTCCATACCCTGTAATGGACAATTATGGTTTGAAATGTTTCACCAATCACTGATTTAAATGTATTAAATGTTTGAAAATGTTTAAAAGAACCTTATTTTAATGCATGCACACTTTAGTAGTAATGAACATGGTTATGAATCACTGAAGTTAGTTTAGCTTATATATATACAGAAGTGGACAAAATTGTTGGTACCCCTCTGTTAATGAAAGAAAAACCCACAATGGTCACAGAAATAACTTGAATCTGACAAAAGTGGTAATAAATAAAAAATTCTATGAAAATTAACCAATGAAAATCAGACAATGCTTTTGAATTGTGGTTCAACAGAATTACTTTAAAAAACAAACTTATGAAACAGGCCTGGACAAAAATGATGGTACCCCTAGAAAAGATTGAAAATAATGTGACCATAGGGACATGTTCAACCAAGATGTGTCCTGTAATTAACATCACAGGTGTCTACAAACTTGTAATCAGTCAGTTGGCCTATTTAAAGGGTGACAAGTAGTCACTGTGCTGTTTTGTGACATGGTGTGTACCACACTAAACATGGACCAGAAGAAGCAAAGGAGAGAGTTGTCTCAGGAGATTAGAAAGAAAATTATAGACAAGCATGATAAAGGTAAAGGCTATAAGACCATCTCCAAGCAGCTTGATGTTCCTGTGACTACAGTTGCACATATTATTCAGAAATTTAAGATCCACAGGACTGTAGCCAACCTCCCTGGACGTGGCCGCAGGAGGAGACGGATAAAACGAATGGTAACAAAAGAGCCCAGAACAACCTCTAAACACATTCATGGTGAACTCCAAGGTCAAGGTACATCAGTGTCAGATCGCATCATCCGTCGTTGTTTGAGCCAAAGTGGACTTCATGGGAGACAACCAAGGAGGATACCACTGTTGAAAACAAATCATAAAAAAGCCAGACTGGGATTTGCCAAACTGCATGTTGACAAGCCACAAAGCTTCTGGGAGAATGTCCTATGGACAAACAAGACAAAACTGGAACTTTTTGGCAAGGCACATCAGCTCTATGTTCACAGACGCAAAAATGAAGCATACCAAGAAAAGAACATTGTCCCTACTGTGAAAGATGGAGGAGGTTCTGTTATGTTCTGGGGCTGCTTTGCTGCATCTGGTACAGGGTGTCTTGAATCTGTGCAGGGTACAATGAAATCTCAAGACTATCAAGGTATTCTAGAGAGAAATGTGCTGCCCAGTGTCAGACAGCTTGGTCTCAGTCGCAGGTCATGGGTCGTGCAACAGGATAATGACCCAAAACACACAGCTAAAAACACCCAAGAATGGCTAAGAGCGAAACATTGGACTATTCTAAAGTGGCCTTCTATGAGCCCTGATCTAAATCCTATTGAACATCTGTGGAAGGAGCTGAAACTGTTACAACTTGCTCTTGCCGGTCATCAGCGCCAGCGGCGCGCACACCTGTGCCTCATCAGCCTCCGCCTATATAACTCCCTCTGCCCTCTGCTTCGGCCTGGAGTCGTCTGCTCGTCTACGCTCCCAAACCTCCAGCGCTCGACCGTTTTGTCCCGGCCAGTGCACCATTCTCCAAGCACGTAAGCTGCACAATTTCTCTTACCTTCTCTCCAGCTTCTCCCCTGTGCACAGATGGACCTCCAGGGCGGTGGATTTCCTCCTCCTCACCTCTCCCTGTCAAACCTCCCTCCAGCACATCGGGAGCGCACAGCAGCGCTGTCCTCCAGGCAGCATCAGCGTCGCCAACGCCAGTCACCATATCATCTGCACGTAAGCAGTATATTGTGGTTACTCCCCATGGGGCGTTTGACTGTAGCTAATTCCCTGCTCTGCTCTGCCCTCAGGGTTGCCTGGCTGCATGGCGAACTGTTCTGCTCTCGACGCACCCTGTTCACTCACATCACATCCACACTTCCACTCACGCATTCAAACTCGTTGTTGAATAAAGCCTTAAATCTTTCCCGAGCCTGTGTGTGTGTTCCCTGAGCCCATCATTATGTCAGTACGACTCCAGCAAAGTGGTTCAGCGGACAGCGGGCTCGCCCGCCGACTTTCCACCCTCGAGGCTCGGGTGGATTTAATCGCTCATCAGCAACAAGTGATTTTCAATCAACTCACCCAAATTATCCAACAATTAGACCACCTAGATCCTCCACAGGCCTTCCCTCCGGCTCCGGTCGGCGGGCCAGCTTCGGTCCCTTCCCCGGCTAGCCCAGCTAGCTCGGGGCCGCTAACCCGACTCACTCACATTCCAACCCCCGTGCGCTTTAGCGGAAAACTCGGTGAGGCACGTGGGTTTCTCCTGCAATGTGAGTTGGTGTTTCAGCGCGTCCCCGAGGACTTCCCTTCAGATCATAGCCCAATTGGGTACGTGGCAAATCTTTTGGAAGGGCGAGTGCTAGCTTCGGCTTACGCCATCATGGCGAGGCCCAGCTACGCGAACCTGACCTACACCCAATTCGTGCATGATTTTAAGGAGGTTTTTGACCATTCGGACCGGGATAACGTCCTAACCACCCGGCTACTAAATCTTCGTCAGGGTAGCCAGTCGGCCGCCGACTACGCTGTCGACTTCTGGGTGGTTGCAACGGAAGTCGGGTGGGGCGAAGCTGCTCTCAGCAGCATCTTCATCCGCAGTTTGAATTCGTCCTTACAGGACGAGCTGCCCTCCCGGGATATTCCGAACCGGTTATCAGAACTAATATCCTTGGCAATTAACTTAGATAATAGGCTGAGGGAATGAGCTGACGAGCGGAGGACATCCAGCCGCTCGAGTGGAGCTTCCGCCCGTGTCCCTCGACGACACCGAGGCAATGCTGATCGGACGGGCTAAGCTTCCACCTGCGGAGAAACAGCGCCGCAGAGAGTTGGGCCTCTGCATGTATTGCGGGGGAGACCAGCACTCTGTGGAAGACTGTCCGATTTGGCCAAAAAGGGATGTCCACAAGTCGCTGTAGGGGGCCTTGCGGACGCGTCCCATTCTAATCCCCTCACCAAATGCCTCCTCCCGGTTAGGTTCTGTCATAACCCCACACACCACGTCACACATGCACTGGTGGACTCGGGGGCAGAACAGAATTTAATTTCTCAAAGCCTGGTAACCCATTTGGGCATCCCCTGCCAAGCGCTGCCAGCTCCCATTAACCTGGTCACTCTGGTCCGTACTCCTCTTGAGAGAGTCACTCACAGGACTAAACCGGTCCCAGTCATTGTCTCCGGCAACCATAGGGAGGATCTCAGCCTCTTTGTATTACCCACCTCGGCTTCTCCTGTCATCCTGGGTTGTCCCTGGCTGCGCCTTCACAACCCCACCTTCGACTGGCAGTCCGGCAGCGTCCTCTCCTGGAGCACCTTTTGCATGAGCGCCTGTCTCCAGTCCGCTGCCTGCGCCCCGTCGGTGCCGCTTCCTGCTTCTGACTCACCACCGCCGGACCTCTCCTTGGTGCCTCCGGAGTTCCACAACCTGGGCCTGGTCTTCAGTAAATCCAAAGCAATGTCTCCCCCCCCCCCCCACCGGCCCTATGACTGCACAATAAATGTCCGCCCGGGGGCACCTCTGCCATCGGGCCACCTCTACAGCCTGTCAGCCCCGGAGCGCGAGGCTATGGACGCTTATATTAAGGAGTCACTCAGCGCAGGCATCATCCGGCCCTCCTCATCCCCGGTTGGAGCCGGTTTCTTCTTCGTGGGCAAGAAGGACAGGTCCCTGCGGTTGTGTATCGACTTCCGAGCTCTCAACGACATCACGATTAGGGACAAGTACACGCTGCCCCTGATGGACTCGGCCTTCAACTCCCTCCAGGGGGCCTCCTGGTTTACCAAGCTAGACCTGCGCAGTGCGTACCACTTCGTTCAGATCCAGGAGGGTGATGAGTGGAAGATGGGGTTCCGGATGCCCAGCAGCCATTTTGAGTATCTGGTCCTGCCGTTTGGGCTCACCAATGCTCCGGCCATCTTCCAATGCCTCATCAACAACGTTCTTCGGGGCTTCCTGGGGGTCTTCATCTTCGTTTATCTGGACGACATCCTGATCTTCTCCCGGACCCGTGAGGAGCATCAGGCCCATGTGAGGCGGGTCCTTCAGCGTCTTCTGGAGAACAGGCCGTATGTTAAAGCAGAAAAATGTGAGTTCTACACCAACCAAACCTCCTTCCTGGGGTTCGTCGTCGCTCACAACCAGGTTCTCCCCGACCCGGCTAAGGTCAAGGTGGTGGTGGAATGGCCCGTCCCTTCCTGCAGGAAACAGGTGCAACAATTTCTCAGGTTCGCCAACTTCTACCGCCGCTTCGTGCCGAAGTACAGCGCCATCGCCACTCCCCTGACCGGCCTCACCTCCCCCAAGGTGCCATTCCAGTGGACCAAAGATGCAGCATCGGCCTTCGAGACCCTGAAGACGGAGTTCGCTTCCTCCCGGGTCCTCACCCAGGTTGACCCGACGCTCCAATTCCTGGTCGAGGTGGACACATCCGACACTGGGGTGGGGGCAGTGCTGTCCCAGCGTTCACTGGCAGATGGGCAGGTGCGTCCCTGCGCCTTCTTCTCCCGGTGCCTTTCCCCCGCTGAGCGAAATTACTACATCAGTGACAGGGAGCTTCTGGTGGTGAAGCTCGCACTTCAGGAGTGGCGTCATTGGTTGGAGGGAGCAGCTCAGCCATTTGTGGTCTGGACCGATCACAAGAACTTGGAGTACCTGAGGACGGCCAAGCGTCTGAATGCCCGCCAGGCGCGTTGGTCACTCTTCTTCGGACGCTTTAAGTTTACCATCACCTATCGCCCCAGCTCCAAGAATGGCAAACCAGATGCGCTGTCCAGACAATTCGCCCCCGAAGACCCTGAGGATCGGGACCACAACATCCTGCCCACCTCGTGCGTCGTGGGGGCCGTCTCGTGGGGGATTAAGGCCAAGGTCCAGAAGGCACAGGAGGCGGAACCTGATCCTGGTGGCGGTCCTGTCGGGAGACTGTTCGTTCCATCATCAGTCCGGGGCGACGTCATTCACTGGGCTCATACAGCCAAGTTCGCCTGTCACCCTGGCATCTCCCGGCTGGTGGAGCTCCTCCAGCGATCCTTTTGGTGGCCTGGTCTTAGGAGGGACGTCACCAACTACGTCCGTGCCTGTCCCCAGTGCGCAATGGGTAAAACCTCCACTTCTCCCCCAGCTGGTCTCCTCCACCCTCTGCCGGTCCCCGGTAGGCCCTGGTCTCACGTGGCCCTAGACTTCATCACCAGTCTCCCCAAGTCTAATTCCTATGACACCATCCTGACCATCGTCGACCGATTCTCCAAGGCGGCCCATTTCGTGCCTCTCTTTGGGCTCCCTTCGGCACGAGAGACGGCCAACTTATTAATCCAACATGTGGTCAGGTTGCATGGGATCCCAGCGGATGTGGTCTCCGATCGGGGGGCTCAATTTGTCTCTGGGGTTTGGAAGTCCTTCTGCAACGCACTGGGGGCCACGGTGAGTCTGTCTTCCAGCCACCACCCTCAATTGAACGGGCAGTGTGAGCACACTAACCAGGAGCTGGAGGCAGCTTTGCGCTGCGTCACCTCTTCTAGCCCCTCTTCCTGGAGCACCTGTCTACCCTGGGTTGAGTACACCCACAATTCGACCCCGTCATCGGCCATCGGAATGTCTCCCTTCCGGGCGTCCCTGGGGTATGACCCGCCCTTGTTCCCCGAAGAGGAGGGTGAGGTGGCAGTCCCCTCTGTTCAGGCTCATCTGAGGCGCTGCCGGTATATTTGGACCAAGGCGTGCCAGGCACTTTTACGCACGGCGGAGCGCAATTCCCAAGTTGCCAATCGCCACAAGAGGGCCGCTCCCAACTATCAGGTGGGCCAGCAGGTATGGTTGTCTACCCGGGATATTAAGTTGAAGGCTGAGAGGAGAAAGCTGGCACAGCGCTTCATCGGTCCCTATCCCATAACTAAGATAATTAATCCGGTGGCTGTGCATTTGGCTCTCCCCCCTTCCCTCCGGGTCTGTCCAACGTTTCACGTTTCCCATATAAAAACTGTTGTGTCTGACCCTCTCTGTCCTCCTCCCAGAGCCCCTCCTCCCCCCAGGATGATTGACGGCTATCCGGCATGGGGGGTCACGGCCATCCTGGACTCCCGCCGCCATGGTCGCGGTCTCCAGTATCTGGTGGACTGGGAAGGATATGGCCCTGAATGCAGATCCTGGGTGCCCCTGTCCTGGGTGCTGGATAAGAGTCTCATCACGGAGTTCCACCGGGCGCACCCAGGTAAGCCAGCGCCGGGAGGCGCTGCTCGGGGGGGGGGGGGGAGTACTGTTACAACTTGCTCTCGCCGGTCATCAGCGCCAGCGGCGCGCACACCCGTGCCTCATCAGCCTCCGCCTATATAACTCCCTCTGCCCTCTGCTTCGGCCTGGAGTTGTCTGCTCGTCTACGCTCCCAAACCTCCAGCGCTCGACCATTTCGTCCCGGCCTACGCACCATTCTCCAAGCACGTAAACTGCACAATTTCTCTTACCTTCTCTCCAGCTTCTCTCCTGTGCACAGGTGGACCTCCAGGGCGGTGGATTTCCTCCTCCTCACCTCTCACTGTCAAACCTCCCTCCAGCACGTCGGGAGCACGCAGCAGCGCTGTCCTCCAGGCAGCATCAGCGTTGCCAGCACCAGTCACCATCTCATCTGCACGTAAGCAGTATATTGTGGTTACTCCCCACGGGGCGTTTGACTGTAGCTAATTCCCTGCTCTGCTCTGCCCTCAGGGTTGCCTGGCTGCACAGTGAACTGTTCTGCTCTCGACGCACCCTGTTCACTCACATCACATCCACACTTCCACTCACGCATTCAAACTCGTTGTTGAATAAAGCCTTAAATCTTTCCCGAGCCTGTGTGTGTGTTCCCTGAGCCCATCATTATGTCAGAAACATGCCGTCTGGAGAAGGCACCCTTCAAACCTGAGACAACTGGAGCAGTTTGCTCATGAGGAGTGGGCCAAAATACCTGCTGAGAGGTGCAGAAGTCTCATTGACAGTTACAGAAATCGTTTGATTGCAGTGATTGCCTCAAAAGGTTGTGCAACAAAATATTAAGTTAAGGGTACCGTCATTTTTGTCCAGGCCTGTTTCATGAGTTTGTTTTTTTAAATAATTCTGTTGAACCACAATTCAAAAGCACTGTCTGATTTTCATTGGTTAATTTTCATAGAATATTTATTTATTACCACTTTTGTCAGATTCAAGTTATTTATGTGACCATTGTGGGTTTTTCTTTCATTAACAGAGGGGTACCAACAATTTTGTCCACGGCTGTAGAAACTGTCAAACACCTCTTAACAGAGATTCAGAACAACAGAGAAGATAAAACTGCCGACATCCTAGCTGTAGCAGATGTGCCAACTGAGAGTAAATGCTCTAAATCATGAAGAAAAGGCAAAAAGAAAACCCCTCCTACAAATGGAGAAGCAAAGGACCCAATGCAGTCTAGTACTGTTATGTCAGCCCAACTCACAAGCCAAAGACCACTCCTCTAAAAAAAACATTTCGCAAATCCGTGTCGAACCACTGGTTCCACAGTTTCTGTGCAATTTAAACGAGAGGGGGGTGGATCGAAAATTCTATCTTCCACTGACCTTTGCAGATGTGATGTGCCAGGATGCTCTTTTCGACACCGCCACTGACATCACTCTCATGTCACACAAGCTTTTTAACCAACTATTTGTAGCTGCTGTCCGCGCTCACAAAGATTTAAAACTGGAACCCTGTTCATTAACCATTTGACCATATGCGCTCACTAACACGACCCTGTCGGACATGTCACTAGTCAAAGTCTTCATTGGTCCCATGACCTTGACTCATCCGGTCTATGTGTCCAAACTTCACTCCATTCCGTTGCTCGTTGGCAAAGACCTACTGAATCGCTTTGAGCCACTGACTTCAGCAATCTCAAACTATGGGCTCAAACTCAAAACCTTCACCCATTTGACCTACCAAAGACAACTGAATCACAGTGCTTGGTTCTTGACACTTTGGACCACCCCGAGTCTCACACAACTAGCACTGCTGGAACAACCAAAACCGAATGAAAGTGACCACAAAAACCAAGGTGAACACTGTCCTCAAGAAGTCAAAGGTCACCTTCAAACACAAGGTCAAGAAAAGGAATCAAATGACTTTGGGAACTCACTGGCCGAGCAAAAGCACCACTTGGCCCCCTTTGTACCTTTGACTCAACGTTGGCGTCACCTTCTGAATCCCACCCACCCACCCCTGCGGCCTGCGTGCTCACAGGAGTCAAACCAATCGGCTCCCCGGACCCTCCGCAACCTAACGGTTCTGCATCAGTGTACCCAACTTTCATGAACACTGGACGCATATCTATTCAAGCCCGTGACCCCGTGGTCCATAAAACCGTCAAACACCGGTTGGACCTGACCGTATGCGTGCCCCCCATGTCAAATTTCTCTAACATGCCGAAATTGAATACACTCTCTGCGACGTGGCCTTCTCTGCAGCTGTGCAACAGCACTCGTATTCATGCTTCCGACAAACAGTCATCACCACCGCTCGTAATTCATTGAAACCAGAGGGGGGTGATGACTGCCAACGCCCATGACCGTCCAGCTGCAGAACACAGAAGCCTTAAAATGACGTACAATGCGCCCAAGGCTACATTTCAAAAACACTTGGACCGATTTGCCAAACTAGGCAAAGCGTACAACAACCAAAAAGTCTCCCATGGCAAACCTCAAGGGGGGGACAAGGTCTTCCACAACGCATTTGTACCGCAAATGCAACAAATCAATCTACAGGCAGGAAAAATTGCTCCTAAATTCCTGCCCGGGTGGACAGATCCATACGCTGTCAACAACAAACTTTGGTCACTTACATACCAAATCCAGGACCCCATTTTCAAATGGGCCCATCACAATCAAAGTAAACTTTACCAAAACACCATAGGACTTGTCGGGGACAACACTGTCACAGTAAGTCCATAAATAAGATTAAAATCAGGCCTGCATCTGAGAAATAACTGTTAGCTAACTAGTAGCGTCAGGTACAATCAGTTGCATTTCTCGAAACAAATCAGTGAACTGCATCAAAACTTCCAAAAGGAAAAAGGGTAAATTTAAACCAAATTATCTCTTAAGCTAATTTTAAAGGCATCTGTAAAATTCTAACCAGTTTCAATCAACATACTATTGTCCAATAATACACACAAAACATCCAATACCATTAGCTTGAGCTAACAACATCAGAATGCCTACTAAAGGTGATAAAATAACTAAGGTTTAGAGATTGGTCTCTAAAAGAAATTGTTCCACCTCTGAGAAGAATTTTCATCTACCACTCAGGTGTCTAAAGGAAAACCCCGACAAGAATGTTGAGATTAAAATCACTCACTTCTATTTGTTTGCCAGGATGATGGCCCTCCTGTTTTTCAGCCTAGCCCTCTACCTAGCAATCACACCTACTGTCACCCAGTTAGAACTGGGCAGAGCCAAGACGAAAAATCAACAATCCTTAGGTGGATTCTCAGTAACAGCCTCATCGTTAGGACCTCCTGTTAGCCTTGGCACGTCCACCGTTAACCCAGTCAACACCGTTACACTGTAACACCAGGTAGTTGAACCATAAATCAATACCAAAACTTTGCAAGATACTGTGTTGGTTTTGAATGTTTGCTCCAAAGCTTCAGTCACACTCAAGAAGGTCTTGAACTTGTTGCTCTTCGTATTAAAGATTGACTATGCTCACACACAGCTGGTGTCTATGTTACTCTCAGAGGTAGCAAGAAACATTAGCTTTTCAGTTAACACTTTAGCAATGAGTCTGTTTTCACCTTATCTTGCTCCTTTTTCAGTGGTCACAAATTTACTCTTCGTTGCCATTCAGAGAACAATGACATTCCATGTTCGCTCAGTTTTCCAGAACAAAAGTCTCAAGCACCCTATGACCCTATGACTCAAACATCTGAAATCATGGTTTAGTCCAGCTAAACCAATCCAATTTGAACCTCCTTGAGTTATCTCAATATTACTTAGCTGAAACATTTACCTGAAGTATGTAAAAATGACATACATTTTCTTTTTGTACTTTTGAACCCAGAATTTTTGAGTCTTTGCCTGCATACACAGTGTAGGTTAGTACACCTACACTGTATTATACACTAGGGGCGCCACACGAGTCGGCTGCCTTTTGCAACAGCGGCTCGATTCCGAGTCTTTTTCCCTTCCTCTCTCTTTTGATCCGTCTTTTTTTTTCACCCCACTTATATCACGGACACACAGATCGTCCTAAATGTCTCCTGAGCCGGTGGACGGAGCCACTGTCTATAGCAGGATACGATACAGCAGAGAACAGCTGCTAGCATTCAACCGCCACCCGGTCCCATTGGAAATACTCGACATACCGAGAGAACTGAGGCGAAAACGCCGCGGCTGCCGGGCTGGAGTAAGGCGGAGGACAAAAAATATAAGGTACAGACCCTCCCTTCCATCTGTTGTCATGGGAAATGTACGGTCGATACTGGGAAAGTTAGATGAGCTAGCGGCTATCTCCCGTTATGATAGCACATACCGTGAGTGCTCTCTCCTTTTGTTTACTGAGACGTGGCTAACTGAACTAGCAGCAGATGCTAACATTGAGCTGGAGGGTTTTCACATGATACGAGCTGACCGAACACCAGACAGTGGCAAGGCTAGGGGCGGTGGAGTGATCATGTATGTTAACAACAACTGGTGCAGACCGGGACATATCACTGTTAAACAACGACACTGCAGCAAAGACATTGAGTTGCTAGCTGTTAGCATGAGGCCTACATATCTCCCGAGAGAACACTCACACGTGATCTGCATTGTTGTTTATGCAAATCCGACGGCGAACGCTGGGACAGCACGTGACGTCATCCATTCAGTAACCAGCAGGCTGCAGACAGAACACCCAGATGCTCTTCTCCTCATCTCAGGCGATTTCAACCATGTTTCACTGTCTCCCATTCTACCCACGTTCACCCAGTATGTCACATGCCACACTAGAGACAATAAAACACTGGATTTATTCTACGCAAACACTAAGGAGGCGTACACCTCATCACAACTACCCCCACTCGGGAGATCGGATCACAACTTGGTTCATCTCCGGCCGGTGTACAAACCCCTAGTGCACAGACAACCTCCGGCCATGCACACTGTGGAGTTATGGTCTGAGGAGACAATGGACACCCTAAAGGGCTGTTTTGAAGCCACCGCCTGGAAGCAGCTCTGCGATCCACATGGTGAGGACATCGATGGCCTCATTCACACCTTCACGGGCTACCTCAGCTTCTGTGTGGACAAATCCGTTCCCACCAAGACCATACGGCGTCACTCAAACAACAAACCCTGGATCAACCCTGAGATTAAAACACTTCTGAGAGAGAAGAAGAGGATCTTCAGGTCAGGGAACAGGGAGATGCTGAAGTCCGTACAGAGGGAGCTGAGGAGAAAGATCAGAGAAGGCAAGGACAGCTTCAGGAAGAAGATGGAGGACAAGCTGCAACAGAGCGACATCAGCGGGGTCTGGAGAAACCTCAAAACCATCTCGGGGCTCCAGAATACCTCCCCCCAGGCCACAGGGGGCAGGGAGTGGGCGAACAACCTGAATCTGTTTTTCAATAGATTTGACCAACCGCCCTCCCCCCTGACTGCACAACAACCACTGCTGCCTCTAAAGAAATCAAGTCCTGCTGCCCACTCCCCACTCTACCAACACCCCCCCACTCCCAACACACAGCCCCCCATCCTGACCCTGACCAGGACCCAGGTGAGGACGGAGCTGAGGAAGATCAAGGCGAGGAAGGCGCCGGGACCGGACGGCATCAGCGCAAAGCTCCTCAAGTCCTGTGCAGACCAGCTGTGTGGGATTGTGACGTATATCTTCAACATGAGCCTGAAACTGGGGAGGGTACCACAGCTGTGGAAAACATCTTGTGTGGTACCTGTACCAAAAACTTCCCACCCCAAAGACCTGAACAGCTACAGACCGGTGGCCTTGACGTCCCACTTGATGAAGACCCTGGAGAGACTGCTCCTTGCTCACCTCCGCCCCCTGGTGGAACCAGCGATGGATCCACTCCAGTTCGCCTACCAGCATGGCATTGGGGTGGAGGATGCGGTGATCTTCCTCCTTCACCGTTCTCTGTCCCACCTGGAGAAGCCCGGGAATATGGTGAGGATCATGTTCTTTGACTTCTCCAGTGCTTTCAACACCATCCAACCGATGATCCTGAAGGACAAGCTGCTGTGCGCAGGGGTGGACCAGCACCTGTCATCATGGATCCTGGACTACCTCACGAACCGGCCTCAGTTTGTGAGAACCCGGGACTGTGTGTCCGACACGATCATCAGTAGCACGGGGGCCCCCCAGGGAACGGTGCTGGCTCCCTTCCTGTTCACTCTTTATACTGCGGACTTCTCACACAACACAACACACTGCCATCTACAGAAGTTCTCTGATGACTCTGCGATCGTTGGCCTCATCTCCAATGGAGATGAAGCTGAGTACAGAGGGCTTATCCAGGACTTCGTGGACTGGTGCCATCGGAACTGCCTCCAGATCAACGCGAGGAAAACTAAGGAGCTGGTGGTGGACTGCCGCAGGCATGGGCAGCCCCTCACAGTACCAGTAAATATACAGGGAACAGACATCGAGATGGTGACATCCTATAAGTACCTGGGTATTCATCTGAACAATAAACTAGACTGGTCACACAATACTGATGCACTCTACAAGAAGGGACAGCGCAGGCTGTTCCTGCTGAGGAGACTCAGGTCTTTTGGTGTACAAGGGGCGCTGCTGAAGTCATTCTATGACACGGTGGTGGCATCAGCCATCACTTTTGGAGTGGTCTGCTGGGGCAGTGGCATTACTGCAGCCGATAGGAAGAGACTGAACAAACTGATTAAGAAAGCTAGCTCTGTCCTGGGGCAGCGCCTTGATCCGATGGAGGAGATAGGAGAGAGAAGGACGGTGGCTAAACTGTCATCTCTGCTGGAGTCCGAGTTCCACCCTATGCAGGACATACTGAATGCACTGAGGAGCTCATTTAGCAGCAGACTACATCATCCCAGGTGCACAACCGAGAGGTTTCGTAGGTCCTTCCTACCAACGGCTGTCAGACTGTACAACCTAAGCAGGGCTGCTCGCAGAGATAGCAAAAAAGACGTAACAAACTAATAGTTTTTTGAATGCAGAAGATGCAATAGACTTACACAGTGGTCCTCTCCGGCATACAACTAGGAGCATGCCGGTCGCTATGGAGGGTGAGAGTGTGTATGGGCACATAATCATACCATGCAGGATAGCTGGGTAGACGGTTATGCTGTTTCATTCCATCTAGCGGCAATGCTCTGCACTGTGTGTGTTTATATATTTGCATATTTGTTCCGTCTAGCTGCAATGCTCCGTACTGTGGGTGTTTATATATTTATATATCTACATGTTATTCCATCTAGCTACATTGCCCCGCACTGTGTGTGTTTATATACTTGCATATTTATTCCACCTAGCTGCAATGCTCCGTACTGTGGGTGTTTATATATTTACATATTTATTCCATCTAGCTACAATGCTCTGCACTGTGTGTTCATATATTCATATATTATTCCATCCAGCTTCAATGCTCTGCACTGTGTGTCTGTGTGTGTGTGTATATATATATATTTTATAGTAATACGTACATATGTTTATTAGCTGCTCTTGCTTGCTTGTTTTTTTTTTTTTCTTGCCTTCTGATTGTTGCTCTGAGTGTTGCTATCCCTGTGCTGTTGCAATCCTGGAATTTCCCCGTTGTGGGACTAATAAAGGCTTATCTTATCTTATCTTATCTTACACAGTGCATCCGGAAAGTATTCACTGCACTTCACTTTTTCCACATTTTGTTATGTTACAGCCTTATTCCAAAAGGGATTCAATTCATTTTTTTTTCTCAAAATTCTACACACCGTACCCCATAATGACAATGTGAAAAAAGTTTTTTTGAGATTTTTGCAAATTTATTAAAAATAAAAAACTAAGAAATCACATGTACTTAAGTATTCACAGCCTTTGCCATGAAACTCAAAATTGAGCTCATATGCATCCTGTTTCCACTTATCATCCTTGAGATGTTTCTACAGCTTAATTGGAGTCCACTTGTGGTAAATTCAGTTGATTGGACATGCATATATATATATATATATATATATATATATATATATATATATATATATATATATATATATATGTACATATGTATACTAGCTGTTCTTGTTTTTTCTTGCCTTCTGATTGTTGCTCTGAGTGTTGCTATCCCTGTGCTATTGCAATCCTGGAATTTCCCCATTGTGGGACTAATAAAGGCTTATCTTATCTTATCTTATCTTATTTGGAAAGGCACACACCTGTCTATATAAGATTCCACAGTTGGCAGTGCATGTCAGAGCACAAACCAAGCATGAAGTCAAAGGAATTGTCTGTAGACCTCCGAGACGGGATTGTCTCGAGGCACAAATCTGGAGAAGGGGAAAGAAAAATTTCTGCTGCTTTGAAGGTCCCAATGAGCACAGTGGCCTCCATCATCCACAAATGGAAGAAGTTTGGAACCACCAGGACTCTTCCTAGAGCTGGCCGGCTGTCTAAACTGAGCGTTTGGGGGAGAAGGGCCTTATTCAGGGAGGTGACCAAGAACTCGATGGTCACTCTGTCAGAGCTCCAGTGTTGCTCTGTGAAAAGAGGAGAACCTTCCAGAAGGAGAACCATCTCTGCAGCAATCCACCAATCAGGCTTGTATTATAGAGTGGCCAGATGGAAGCCACTCCTTAGTAAAAGGCACATGGCATCCCGCTTGGAGTTTACCAAAAGGCACCTGAAGGACTCTCAAACTATGAGAAACAAAATTCTCTCATCTGATGAGATAAAGATTGAACTCTTTGGCGTGAATGCCAGGTGTCATGTTTGGAGGAAACCAGGCACTGTTCATAACCACGCCAATGCTTGTAGCAGCGTCATGCTGTGGGGATGTTTTTCAGCGGCAGGAACTGGGAGACTAGTCAGGATAGAGGGAAAGATGCAGCAATGTACAGAGACATCCTGGATGAAAACCTGCTCGAGAGCACTCTTGACCTCAGACTTGGGCGACGGTTCATCTTTCAGTAGGACAACAACCCTAAGCACACAGCCAAGATATCAAAGGAGTGGCTTCAGGACAACTCTGTGAATGTCCTTGAGTGGCCCACCCAGAGACCAGACTTGTATCCAATTGAACATCTCTGGAAAGATCCTGAAAATGGCTGTGCACCAACGTTTCCCATCCAACTTGATGGAGCTTGAGAGGTGCTGCAAAAAGAAATGGGTGAAACTGCCCAAAGATAGGTGCGCCAAGCTTGTGGCATCATATTCAAAAAGACTTGAGGCTGTAATTGCTGCCAAAGGTGCATCAACAAAATATTGAGCGAAGGCTGTGAATACTTATGTACATGTTATTTCTTAGTTTTTTATTTTGAATAAATTAGCAAAAAATTCCAAAAAACTTCTTTTCACATTGTTATTGTGGGGTATTGTGTGTAGAATGCTGAGGAAAGATGAATTTAATCCCTTTTGGGAATAAGGCTGTAACATAACAAAATGTGGAAAAAGTGAAGTGCTGTGAATACTTTCAGAATGCACTGTATTTTAGACAATTTTATAATTTTACATTGGTCCATATTCAAATTATTTTTGAAGATTCCTAGAAGTTTTTTTTTTTTTTAACAGTAAACCAAACCCAAAGAACTATACTCAGGAACTGATACTGTTTACAAGCTTAGTACTTATGGACATCAGAACCATTAGCTCAGCAGTTGGGTCAAGGGTCGCCCATTGGAACCAGCTGTCAAGGATGTGTACCAAAGCTAACCGAAGCTCACCATTGATACAGAGGAGGGACATGTAACGTTAAATGCTGCGCCCCAATTTGTAAGGTCAGTCTCTGCGGAACAGAAGATCTCACATTCACCCTTTACCTAAATAACCCGTTTGAAGGCCACATTCCAGTGGCGAACTGACTCCCAAAATCCCCTTCGTGCCAGGAAATGGCTTGGACTGTTATCGTAAATCCAATAAAGTACATCCCCACCACATAGCTTTTTGTTTCAAGAGCTGTTTGAGATGATCCAGATATACACCAAATTCGTCCAGATCTCTAGTTAAAATTCAAAGCCTAACACTGCGCCCCAGTAGACATCTCAGGAATATGTTTGCTGTTACCTCTGCCAAAATTGAACTGTTTTTGCTGATTGAAAATGACTCTCTCCTCTCAAGACTTTGATTATTTTTTTTTTCCAGGAAATACTTCTCAGGACACGATTGAAAATATGTCCATACCCTGTGATGGACAATTATGGTTTGAAATGTTTCATCAATCATTGATTTAAATGTATTACATGTTTGAAAATTTTTAAAAGAACCTTATTTTAATGCATGCTCACTGTAGTAATAATGAATAGTCATGAGTCACTGAAGTTAGTTTAGCTTATATATACAGTGGGGCAAAAAAGTATTTAGTCAGCCACCAATTGTGCAAGTTCTCCCACTTAAAAGATGAGAGAGGTCTCCAATTTTCATCATAGGTATACCTCAACTATGAGAGACAAAATGAGGGGGAAAAAAATCCAGAAAATCACATTGTCTGATTTTTAAAAAATTTATTTGCAAATTATGGTGGAAAATAAGTATTTGGTCACCTACAAACAAGCAAGATTTTTGGCTCTCACAGACCTGTAACTTCTTCTTTAAGAGGCTCCTCTGTCCTCCACTCGTTACCTGTATTAATGGCACCTGTTTGAACTCGTTATCAGTATAAAAGACACCTGTCCACAACCTCAAACAGTCAGACTCCAAACTCCACTATGGCCAAGACCAAAGAGCTGTCAAAGGACCCCAGAAACAAAATTGTAGACCTGCACCAGGCTGGGAAGACTGAATCTGCAATAGGTAAGCAGCTTGGTGTGAAGAAATCAACTGTGGGAGCAATTATTAGAAAATGGAAGACATACAAGACCACTGATAATCTCCCTCAATCTGGGGCTCCACGCAAGATCTCGTCACGTGGGGTCAAAATGATCATGAGAATGGTGAGCAAAAATCCCAGAACCACATGGAGGACCAAGTGAATGACCTGCAGAGAGCTGGGACCAAAGTAACAAAGGCTACCATCAGTAACACACTACGCCGCCAGGGACTCAAATCCTGCAGTGCCAGAAGCTTAAGCCAGTACATGTCCAGGCCCATCTGAAGTTTGCTAGAGAGCATTTGGATGATCCAGAAGAGGATTGGGAGAATGTCATATGGTCAGATGAAACCAAAATAGAACTTTTTGGTAAAAATTCAACTTGTCGTGTTTGGAGGAGAAAGAATGCTGAGTTGCATCCAAAGAACACCATACCTACTGTGAATCATGGGGGTGGAAACATCATGCTTTGGGGCTGTTTTTCTGCAAAGGGACCAGGACGACTGATCCGTGTAAAGGAAAGAATGAATGGAGCCATGTATTGTGAGATTTTGAGTGAAAACCTCCTTCCATCAGCAAGGGCATTGAAGATGAAACGTGGCTGGGTCTTTCAGCATGACAATGATCCCAAACACACCACCTGGGCAACGAAGGAGTGGCTTCATAAGAAGCATTTCAAGGTCCTGGAGTGGCCTAGCCAGTCTCCAGATCTCAACCCTATAGAAAATCTTTGGAGGGGGTTGAAAGTCTGTGTTGCCCAGCAACAGCCCCAAAACATCACTGCTCTATAGGAGATCTGCATGGAGGAATGCGGCTCTGCCGGACCGGCGGCGCCACACGAGTCGGCTGCCTGTTGCAACAGCCTCTTTTTTTTTTATCTTCCTTCTTCTTTCTACACCTTTCACTCTGTATATATATCATGGACGCACGGATCGCCCCGGGGGTCTCCCGGGTCGGCGGACGGAGCCACGGTTTGCAGCGGGAGACGTTACAGCGGGGAGGAGCTAGTGCTAGCTAGCACTTGGCCGCCGCCCGGTGCTAATGGGAAACTCGACATACCGGGAGCTGTAGCGAAAACGAAGCGGGTGCCGGGCTGGAGTTTAGGCGGCGTGAAAGAAATATAAGACAGAATAATAAAGAGCGATGGCAAGAACCAAGCAGACCGCCCGTAAAATCTACTGGAGGAAGAAGCCCCCCAGGAGACAGCTAGCCACCAGGGCTGCTCGGAGAGGCGCTCTGGCCACCGGCAGAGTGAAGAGGCCTCGCCGTCACAGGTCCGTGGCTCTGAGAGAGATCCGTCGCTACCAGAAATCCACGGAGCTGCTCATCCGTAAGCTGCCCGTCCAGCGCCTGGTGAGGGAGATCGCTCAGGACTTCAAGACCGTCCTGCGTTTCCTGAGTTTCGCCGTCATGGCTCTGCAGGAGACCAGCGAGACCCACCTGGTGGTCTCTTCTTCGCTAAGGGGGTCACCATCATGCCCAAAGACTTCCAGCTGGCCCGCTGCATCCGCGGAGAGAGAGCTTAGACTTTCTGCTGCACATCCACCAGCCATAATGCTCTGCACTGTGTGTCTATATATATACATTTATAGTAATATGGACATATGTTTGCTAGATGTTGTTTTTTCTTGCCTTCTGATTGTTGCTCTGAGTGTTGCTGTCCCTGTGCTGTTGCAATCCTGGAATTTCCCCATTGTGGGACTAATAAAGGCTTATCTTATCTTATCTTATCTTATCTTAAATACCAGCAACAGTGTGTGAAAACCTTGTGAAGACTTACAGAAAACATTTGACCTCTGTCTTTGCCAACAAAGGGTATATAACAAAGTATTGAGATTAACTTTTGTTATTGACCAAATACTTATTTTACCGAGGAATTTACCAATTAATTCATTAAAAATCCTTCAATGTGATTTTCTGGATTTTTTTTTTCTCATTTTGTCTCTCATAGTTGAGGTATACCTATGATGAAAATTGGAGACCTCGCTCATCTTTTAAGTGGGAGAACTTGCACAATTGGTGGCTGACTAAATACTTTTTTGTCCCACTGTATATATAATGTGAATTTTTCATTTAAATCAATATGTGCTCTAGTGATTCGGAGCCCTTGCAAGCCATCTGTCTGGTATCAGCCAAAAACCAACCAGACTCAGTCGAGGGACGCCCCCTTTCATTCTATTGGTCAGTTACAGACAAAGAACTTCTTTCTGATTGGACCAGAGTCCATTCAAGTCTCCCGCGATAGACAATAATTGGTTCTTCCTCCTGCCTGTCAAGTGTTTTAACCAAGAAAGGGCTCTCATTTAAAAAGAGGAAAACTCCCCAAGTCGGGCAGTTCCTGCTTTGAATTCTATTCTTTTCTGTGTGCGTCTAAGCTGTTGTCTGAGGAGAGATTGTTCTTCTTTTGTTTGAGCTCAACCCTTCTCTATTGCATGGAGTAAAACTCCATTTTTTCCCTCTCCTCAGACACCTTTTAATAATTCATTAAACTTTTTCTATTGGTTTTCCTTAACTCATCGTGTAAAGTGGACTGATCCTGATTTTCTAACTTTCACTAGAAGCTGCTTTTGCCCAATTACCACGACATCAGAAGAACTCGGATTTCGTGGCTTGAATAATTTTTATATATATTTTTCCTTCAATTCTGTGCCTCGAGTCAGCCTGTGGACAATCGCCAAATTTGGGGGCCAGGAAAGAACCGAGTTGCCCGTATTAAGAGACATCACATGACCAGGGGCCCGCTGCCTCATCTGCAATGTGGGTCGAAGCTTGAACCGCTGCACTGGAAGAAAAGTGCCTGCTGGCAGCCACTTTTCCCTGCCATCTGCTGACTTTGCCAAAGGATCATGTTGACCTCAATCCCCCAAACAGTTGGTCATGTAAGCTAGACTCAATTTCTATCTACTGGGTTAAATGTGATGTCTATTCCAATTGAGTATGACAAAATTTTTCATGTTAAAAGCTAGTTCATAGGCTCTGATCAAAGCTATAGAATTGAAGAGAAATAATATTCATCTTTTTATTAACCTCTGTTCCTTTTTAGAGTAACCCAGAATTTTCTTTTTCATATAATCGGCTTTTATCATTTTCTCCATAAAATAGCATCCAATTTTCTTCATATTTTTGTTAGTTATTTTACAGTTTCCATTTTCATCACAGTTACAAATTTAAACTAGGGTTTTCCTTGGTTCCACAAATGTTTGACAGTTTACTTTATGCTCAATAATCTGTTACAAGTTTAATGTGATGCTTGATACTTGTTGATCATTTCACCTTGCCCTACAAGTCAGTTGAACGTAATGTCATTTTAGTTGAGTTTGATCATTAAAACTGTTAACGTATATAGAAGTTTCTTCTTGATTTTGTGTGTGTGTGTGTGTGTGTGTGTGTGTGTGTGTGTGTGTGTGTGTGTGTGTGTGTGTGTGTGTGTGTGTGTGTGTGTTCTCTTGAGTCACGCAGAAGAATTCACGAATGTTTGAGACTGATTGATGGAAGGTATAAAGATTAGTTATTAATAAAATTGTCCATTCTTTTGGACTGGTGCCCCCACGAGGTTTTTTTTGTGTGTGGGACTGAAGTAAAACACACACCTATATAAATTAAATAATCTTTGTACCTTGTAACAATAAGTTGCTACAATAGCCTATAATAGAAAATACTGCAACTTTGCTCATTTTATTTTTGATTTTTAATTTATGAGGAAAAACCTCACAAATTTATGAAAGTCTCAAATGTACAAGAAAAAGCCCTAAATTAGCACTAAACACAAATTATGAGGAAAAAGTTGATTTAAGTGGGGAAAAAAAGGTCTTTCAAGTTTACAAGGAAAAGTAGTAAATTTAGAATAAAACTCATAAATTCAGAAGAAGAACCTCAAACTGTCCAGACTAAAGTCACATCTCAGTAACTTCTTAACTATTTTGGGGTTACTACTCTTAGATATATTTAAGTGATAATATACAAAGATAACCTAAGTTTACTTGTGTACAGTTTCAGGCTACTCTACCACCTAAATTAGAGATTTTTTTTCATTGAAAATGTGGAAATTTTTTGTGAATTTGAAGAGTTCTCATAAATTACCTGCTTTTTCTTATGATTATTTTTTATTCTTTTTTAATTATAGACTTTTGAAGAAACTTCATGAAATCTGACACTTTGTGAAAAATTTTTGCTCATGGATTGACATTTTTTTTCTTGAATTTATGATTTTTGTGTCATAAACTGGCATCTTTTCTTCTTCCGTCTTTGCATTTTTGCCTCAATAATTTTCCATCATCGTTAATTGATTTTTTCCTTAATTTTTTTAATTATTGCAAATGAGCTACATTTCTCTTGTGATTTTCTGACCTTTGTTTTAACAGTTTATTAATTTTCTTTTTCTTAATGAATTTATTAAATTTTCTAAATAATTTCATCAATGACTGTAATTCTACATATGTGAATTTTTTTCTCATAAATTTACAACTTTTGCCATGAATTTGTAACTTTTATCTTTTAAATTCATTTGTTTTTCTTCTAATTTTGCTTTTTTTTTCTCTCATGAATTTAGTACATATTTTAAATTAATGAGCATTCGTCTCTGTCACCATGGGTTGAGATGCCGTCTCGGCACTCAGCCCATGTTTTCCCTCATCCCTGCTTCCCATTGAGCAGCGTCTCAGCTGGCCCCCAGCTGGCAGCATTATGGACGGCTGGGGCCAATTAGTCTTCATCAGCTGGGGCGCTGCCAATGAGGATAAATAGGAGCAGCCTCGATGACTCGGGGCTGCGACATAAACACATTGCTAAGCTGAAGCCCCTTCGTCTGGTGTCAGCTTATACTCCTCTTGCAGCATTCCTGTGTTTGTATCCCACTGTGAGGATGTACGTCTTGCTACCCCCACGTCCGGTACGAGCTGCTTACCTCTGCGCTGTGCAACCTGTGAGTGTACGTCTGCATGAGTATCTGTGCTCTCCTCATCCCTTCCCCTTTACCCTGAATAAAATATCACGACTCACTGGCTTGTCCCTGGCTCTGATTGCCCGGCTCCCTAGAGCCGGATACGACAGTATGTCGCAGCCAGAAGAGTTGCCGGCGGCCATGAGTCGCTGTGGAAATGTACCTTTCTGTCCGGGTGTCAGCGCTGCTAGCATGCCGTTTCCCAGGAGTCACTTCCGGCGCCAGGGCGACGAGCTGAGGTCCATCTCGGAGGCTGTCGACGGGACGTTCTTCACCCTGCACGACGCCTCCAACGCGAGACGCTGGCATCCGGGCCGTGCTGAGGAACTCCTGGACTGTCACCCTCACTCTCTGTACCATCTGGAGGACAGTGCCAGGATAGACGCTGCAGGTACACAGCGAGAGAAGCTCCACGGGGTGGATGGAAATCCCGGCAGGGAGTCGAAGTGGGCGACGTCTTTCCCCGCTTCGGAGTCCCGTTCCTGCCGCTATTCCAGTCCGGGAGTTCGCGCCAACCAGAGGACTTCCCCCGACCTGCGCCACGTCACTCGGGATTCCCTTCAAGGAGCCGCAGCTGACAGCAGTTATGTCCGGGGTCGAGTGGCTGTCGCGAGCTCTACTGTGTTTCCTGTCACCACCTTCAGGCATGTGGCGGCGGCAGTGAGATTGATGGTGAGGACTTCAGGGCTACGAAGCTTTCCCGTGCTCGACGCCTTCCTCATCTCGATCTCCGATCTGGAGCGGCGAATCCTGGGTTTCCCCCTCGCTTCGTCCCCTGGGAGTAGTTGTCATCACATCGCCGAGTCACCTCTGCACGAACCTCGTCCGGATCCAGTTCTGGGTCATCGTCAGCACCGTTCCTCCCACGCAGCTGTCATCCCTTCGCCTCGTCAGTGTGGAGACTCTACAGCCTCGTCCCCTGAGCCTCGTTCCCCCGCTGTCATTCCTGGACATTCGGGCTGGCTCACCCCGGCTGTTTCCCCCTCCTCCTCGACGCGCTTCCTGACCGCTGTGTGTGCCTGGAATCCCGGCCTGGTGAGCTCTCTGCTGGAGACAACGCGAGCGACCCTCAGACGAATTCCCGGGGGGTCCTCCGTTATCGCCGGGCGGGGAGAGGAAGAAGCAGATTCCACTACAGCAGGCGATACTCAACCTCCAGGGGGCAGGCAAGTCATTGTTTTTTCACACCTGCTTAATGATTTGCTCTGTCACATCCCTGGAGGAGAAGTTCAGGGTTCGCAGCTCCCTGAACTCTCCCCACCTGCTGTAACCTGTATGCCTAATCCCGCATCCTCTGTGTCTCTCTCCGCCGAGCGGTCCCCGGCTCCGGGTCAACGTGGTGGGATATGGAGAGGGCCTGTGGTTCCACAGCTACATTGCGGACGGAGGAGGGGGACTGACTGCTGCGTGGAGTCTACGCCGACGATTGAGCGTCCCCGGGTCTCCACGGAGGAGCGGTTCGGTCCAGCGGGACAAGATCCTTCTGGCTTCACGCCGAGTGGATCGTCGGCGGGGTTACCTGAGCTGGAGGGATCTCAAGCTGCGCTGACCATCATGCTGGCTGCGGGGCCCAACGCGGCTAGATGGGAGCCTGACAACGACCTCCTGACGACGGATCCTGGATCTTCGCAGTCCTGGACGGCGTCAGAACCCGAGATCAGGCGAGTGCTCTCCTTTCTTTTCTCTCTTTTTTATCCTCGAGCACTTCAGCCTATCTCCAGGGGAGACGAGCAGGGTGCAGCCGTCCGCTGCGTCTGAGCTCGTCTCGCCGGGTTCTGGCGCTGCCGGTGATCCTGATCCCGGTTCTGTTTTCTCTTCTGAGCCTTCTTCCAGGGTCACCGGCAAGGAGTTGCTGTTCCTCGTGGTGCTGGAGGGTCCGGGTTCAACGTTGGAGGTCGGTTCTGGTGCAGTATTCAACGTGGGTTCGCCCGAGACCCAGTCAGGGTCCAACGTGGGTTCGCCTGAGGCCCGATCGGGGTCCGACGTGGGTGCTGCCCCAGTATTGTCCAGGTCCGGTGAGGAGGTGGCCGTTTTCCTGCGGCCTGACGCCCGCCGCCCTCGTCATCGGCTCTCCCCTGAGTCTCTTCCACCGGGATCCGCTCTGATCCTTCGCCCGTCTCAACGGTCCTGGTGGTTGAGTGGTGCGGGTCGACGACCCGACCCACAGAACTTTCGGTTCGGTGATCTGGTTCCCCCCACTGGTCTGTGTTTCCCTCTGGGCAGCCTGGTTCGGCTGCCGGTGGACTGGATTCCTGGGATCTGGGTCCAGAGTTCGCCGTCCGAACACTTGTCTTTCCCTGATTCGCCAGCTGGACAATGGGCGGGGAGATCTCCGGAGCCATCTCGGCCATTTTTGGACTCTGCCTGCCATTCACCTCGGGTGTCACTTTTTCTTTTGTTATTAAGGTCACTCGGGTGTAATGTGTTGTCCTGTTGGTGGATTCGTTTTTATAGTGCTGTGTTTTCCATCGCTCATGCTCAGCATTTTACTTTTTGTGCCATGTTTTTAGCCTCGTTTTTTGTATTGTAGAGTTATGTTTTGTTTTCCGTAACACCATGCTCTGCAGTTATCCATTTATTCCAGTCACTTTCATTTCTTTAGGTGACTGGGTATTTATATATTCGTGTGTGTGGGTTTTTCTTTGCCTGCACTCAGTATTTCTTTTTTGTCCTGTTGGTTCATTATAGAGTCATGTGCCTTGTTTTCCGTAACACCATGCTCTATAATTGTCATTTGTTCCAGTCACCCTCACTTTTCTTGGTGACTGTGTGTGTATGTACTTAAATTAGCGCTGTGTATAGGTTCCCCTTTATTTAACCGTACTCAGCATTTTTTGCCCTGTACCTTTTTGGTGGTTCTTTTTTTCCTTGCTCTGGGTCACGCATGGTTGGTACTCTCTGGGTAGTATGTAACCGGCGTGCTGACCCAGTTCTTCTCCCCATCTGTACCTGGGTTAATTATTCTGTTTTGTCAGTATTGTATTTGGGTTTTTCTTTCCCGCTACCCTACATTGCCCCATTGGTGTTGTCCTTCCCTTGGCTTCTTCCCCTCCGGTCCGCCTCCCTTCCTCCCACCCTAGGTGGGGGGGGGGGGGGGGCTGGGATGTTCCTGGTCGTTCAGGAGCCCGACCTTGAGGGAGGGGCTCTGTCACCATGGGTTGAGATGCCGTCTCGGCACTCAGCCCATGTTTTCCCTCATCCCTGCTTCCCATTGAGCAGCGTCTCAGCTGGCCCCCAGCTGGCAGCATTATGGACGGCTGGGGCCAATTAGTCTTCATCAGCTGGGGCGCTGCCAATGAGGATAAATAGGAGCAGCCTCGATGACTCGGGGCTGCGACATAAACACATTGCTAAGCTGAAGCCCCTTCGTCTGGTGTCAGCTTATACTCCTCTTGCAGCATTCCTGTGTTTGTATCCCGCTGTGAGGATGTACGTCTTGCTACCCCCACGTCCGGTACGAGCTGCTTACCTCTGCGCTGTGCAACCTGTGAGTGTACGTCTGCATGAGTATCTGTGCTCTCCTCATCCCTTCCCCTTTACCCTGAATAAAATATCACGACTCACTGGCTTGTCCCTGGCTCTGATTGCCCGGCTCCCTAGAGCCGGATACGACAGTCTCTACATAAATTTTTGTTATTCTAGTAAATTTGAAGCTTTTATTGTGTATATGTTTGTGATGGTTTTTTGTTTTTTTGTTTTTTTTTTCCTTGTAGTTGTGTAGGTTTTTCCCAGCTTTGCACCTCTGGAAAATGTTTAGACTTTAAAATTATGACAAAATATTTATGCAAAAGAAATAAAGTAACTTTCTTTCTTTCTTTCTTTCTTTTTCTTTCTTCCTTCCTTTAAAACCACAGGGATTCACTTGTTAAGGGCAAAAGTGGGATGATTCTGACCTCTGTTAGACCGTTGATGGTTGAACATATTGCTACTTAACAAACTGGACCAAAAATGCCAGGGCTGATTTTTTTTTTTTTTTTTTCTGTCCCAGTCCAGCCCAGGCTAAGATTGCTAGTAGCAGATGTTTTTCTTTAATGGTTACATTGTCAATCAACCACTGTGCACTGTTTGAATTTGAGAGAAAGAAGCTATTGTTGTTTTGGTATAAGCACAATATTAAATCCAAGCTGTCACTATTTTTATGTATCCTCACAAACCATGCTCACTAACTAGAAGCCAGGGAGGAGATGTGTGAAAGATGATAACTAACAAAATAACGTGTGTGTGTGTTGTAGCTCATTGGGTGTTCGGCACTCCTAAAGCTCTGATCCTAGAACTGCCCCTGTTATACGGCATTTTGACATTGCCCTTTGACCTTGTGATCCCAAAACCACAGTCAGAGATAAGGGTCATGGAGTGAACTTGTGTACAAAGTTTGGTGGCCCTAGCTTTACCCGTTCTATAGTAATGGTGCAAATGGAATGTCAGTGTTGACCAATGACCTTTTGACCCAAACCCATAGTCAGGTCAGGGTGTTAGCCATCCAAGATTTGTCTTAGATACATCTATGGTACTGAAGCTCGGTGGCGCAGTGGTTAGCACTGTGGCAGCACAGCAAGAAGGTCACGGGATCAATTCCACCCTTGACCATCGTGGGTTCGATTCAGGGTTCACCCCCAGACCATCAGTGACCCTTCTGTGTAGAGTTTGCATGTTCTCCCCGTGTCTACGTGGGTTTTCTCCAGGTACTCCGGTTTCCTCCCTCAGGCCAAAGACATGCAAGTTAGATTAATTGGCATCAACTGGGGATTCTAAATTGTTCTTAGGTATGAATGTGAGAGTGAATGGTTGTTTGTCTCTCTGTGTTGGCCGTGCGATGGACTGGCAATCTATCCAGGGTGTACCCTGCCTCTCGCCTAAAGATGCTGGGATAGGCTCCAGCGCCCCCCCCCCCCGCCCCCCGCGACCCGAAAAGGATTAAGCGGTAGAGAATGGATGGATGGATGGATGGATGGATGGATGGTATCGATTTGAAAAGGCAATATCATTTCATTCAGTAGTTAACACATTTACGAGATTTAAGGACAAACTGACTTTTGATCTTGACTTCAAGGTCAATAATTCCTGCAAAAATCATCCAATCAGAAACAAATAGCAATATGTGCACCATCAGTGTATAGCAAATCCTTGTACCATGTTTCAAAACAATCTGAACAAAACTGTAGGAGGAGTTGATTTAACAAAAGTGGGACAGATGAATGAACAGACAGACAGAGTGCCCCCTATGTCTGCCCCCTTATGACTGGCGCCTAGCGGCTGCCCCGGCCTTGCATGCGCTCTGCAGAGCGTGCCCAAATGCCAAGTCACGTTTCGTTACCTTGTATTCATACATGTGTAATGACAATAAAGTTGAATCTCAATCTCAATCTCAGTAACATAATCCCCTTTTGGCCTTTGGCAGATTGTGATGGAGTTGGAGCTAATGTTAAAAAGTAACCTTTCATATGATCACTACAACAGACAAGAGAGAAGACATCAGAGAAAATAATTTGTTCGACCACCGCCACTGCTGTCATTTGTCAGTCTATGTAATTAATGGGGTTAGTATGAGTCATAAAACTGCTCTGTATCTTCTAACTTCCTCAATATTCTTTTGAATTCCATCTGTTGTTTATCCAATGTCGCCACAACGTGTAGTTGCATTTCTGGAGAGGTGCATATCAGGCTACATAGTGGGGTACGATGTAGCCACTGCGTTGGGTCTGTGGCCACACCATTGCTACGATGTTCCATCTCTGTCAAAAAATGGTAGCAAAAAAGTCTCTCAACTGACACCGTTATGGTTACTCGGCTACAGGGTAGTGCGGGGTCATGCAAGCATGTCATCCAAAGACTAGACCATCTCATTTAGTAGTCGTTAGAATCAGCCTTCCTGACCTTCAAGATTGTTGCCTCTATAGGCTGTATCAAAACCACACCGTAGCCACTGCGTTGGGTCTGTAGCCATGCTGTCATTTTCTTCTTCTTTGTCTTTCAGCTACCCCCTTTCGGGGTCACCACAGTATATCATCACCTTATATCGTGATGATCCACATGTCAATTTGGCAAGGATTTTTACGTCGGATGCCCCTGGCCATTTATCCGGGCTTGGGACTGGTGCAGGGAGTACACTGGTGTGTGCACCGCCTGTGGCAGGGTAACCAACTTTCCTGCCCCCATTCCATTAAGCTGAGCACCAAACTAGAAGGCGGGAAGTACCATTTTTATATGGTCTTTGGTATGACCTGGCTGGGGCTTGAACTCATGACCTCCTGGTTATGGGACGGATGTTCTACCTCTAGGCCACCACTCTGGTGCCATGACATCACTTTATTTTTGTCTTTTTGTTTATTATTGCATTTAGTAGAGAAGTTTCAACTGGCTGAAAAAAGACCATGACCAGAAAACAAAAAAAAAAGTTTTTTAAATCATGTTAAAGTCAGTAATTAAGGCAAAGTGAAACCACAAAACATATAAACTACTTTTATTTTTAACATGTACATCAATAACAATGAACTATAAAATATTGCTGGGTTGGGTCCTGATTGCTTTCATAACTGCCTTTGTTCTTCATCACATAGATTTGACAAGGTGGTGGAAACATTCACACATTTTGATTCATCTCGATATGCTAGGATAACACAGTGCAGATTTGTTGACTGCACATTCATAATGCTCCATCTGCTTCAAGAATGAGTAGTTATTCGAGTTACTGTTGAAGTTCTGTCTTGCCATTGACCTCTGACCTCTGGCATAAACAAGGCATTTCCACCCAGAGAACTGCTGCTCACTGGATAGTTTCTCTTTTTTAGAACATTCTCTGCAAACCCCAGAGATGGCTGTCTATGAAAACCCAAGTGGATTAACAGTTTCTGAAATACTCACATCACCCCATCTGGCACCACCAACCATGATACGTTCAAAGTCACTTTAAGTCACCTTTCTTCCCCATTCTGATGTTTGGTTTAACCTTCAGCAGCCTTATTCACTCCACACTTATGCATCACAGCCTCAGTTGCTTTGGTGGGGAAACCAATCTACAGTCATTCTAAAAAATTAATGGAGTAAAGGTGTCATTCCATATGGTACCTTGAACAGTTTAAATTTCTGTGTTAGCTGGGGCCTTTCTGTATATTTCTGTATATTCTCTCTGTGCTTGCTCAGGCTACTCCCACTGAAAGGCTAGTTTATTGGTGATCTGGGTGATGCTCACTTCCACAGTTCGACTTTCCTGTACCTGACAGGAAGACTGAAAGATTAAGAAAGCGTCCGCTAAAAAAGTTCATTGAGTTATGAGTAGCGACTTTACTCTGGTAAATTCATCACTTTTTTTTTCAGTTTGCCACTTTTTTCCTCATAAAATTGCAGGATTTTTTTAAAGACACACTCTGGTGGATATAAATCCCCTATAAAAACAAATCTACATTGACTACAATGGTAATTTATGCCCTTTTTCCAACAAAAAAACCTTTCACTCTCTTACAGTTTCACATCAAAATCATGTTTCATTTCAAAATATTTCCTTCAAATGCCAGGATCTGTAAATAATCCTCCCACATCCCACAAGGCTAAGGTAGCACTACATTAAACTGAATAAATCCTGTAATAAAAAGAGTTGCCGGTTGAAGGACATGCCCATTTGTATGGACGGTGGCCCAGTATATTGACTGAAACTGCATCGGACCTTAAAAGCAACTTAATGGTAAAACCCATCTTAATTTGGGTCAAGTTTTCAAAGTACTTGTCCAGAAAGGCTAACTGGCCCTTGAGCCTAACTTCAGTTAGACCAGAGAGTCCTGGTTGGCTCAGCATGGACCTGCTATAGTTACGTCATCAAAAATGCTCCGTCTAAACTCACCTTTTTTCCTCGAGTCAAAATAGAAAAACAATGACTTAGATAAATAAATAATTACATTAAAAACAGCTTGAAAATGAGTAAAACAAGAAGCAAAGGCCAACTTTATTGTCATTCAATCCATGCAGCCAATCACGTACAGTAGAACGAAATTACATTTCTCCTATCTACAATATTAATCACATCTAGAATCAGAGGGGCCGCTGCCATGCAAGGTGCCGCCACAAACAACTTTTTCTTACCCCATTCTATTATGCTGAGCACCAAGCTAGAAGGTGGGAAGTACCATTTTTTATGGGCTTAGTTATGACCCGGCTGGGGCTTGAACCCATGACCTCCTAGCTGTGGGGCAGATGCTCTACCACCAGGCCACCACTTAAAACCATTGAAAACAAACATATCTCTGAGAGCATGACCAAATTTACATAAGTAGAAGTAATTTCTTTTCTTCATAAATGAAATCAAGTAAGAGTAGAAAGTACCCTGCAATAAAACTACTTAGAAAAGTACAATTTTGTGAAAACGTATTTGAATACATGTACTCAAGTCAATGCAACTCATTACTACCCATCCCTGGGCCTGTGTCCTATCATAGGCTATGCTTTATGATTGGCTAATGGGACTCAGCCCATAAAAACGTGCCAATTGTAGTCTTTTTAGTGTGTTCCTACCAGTAATAGGAAAGTTTAATAGTGCTGTGTTAAAGCCTATAAAATAGAGGGTGAGTGTAGCTAGTACTTGCAGCACTATATAAATACAAGCAACAGTTCAACCCATACAATTCAACCCAATATTTTAGCAGGCAGATTAACCAATCAGTTCTCCTTGGATGCTCACTTGATTCTCTGGATTTCTGACTTTTTATGCTGTAGAACCCAGCAGGTCAAAGTTGGTGTCTCACTGTCAGACAAGAAAACCAAAAGTATAGGTTCCCCACAAGGATGTGTTTTATCTCCTCTATTATTTATTTTATATACAAAATCCTGCATAAGCACGTTTCCAAACAGGTACTTTATTAAATATGCGGATGATGCAGCTCTGGTGAGTCTGTTATATGATGGGAGCATGGACCAGTTTTAGACTATTTTCTAAAGTGGTGTGAAAACTGAAATTTACATCTTAACACCTCCAAAACCAAAGAAATGATCACTGATTTTAGAAAACAATAAAATTCCCTCCCAACCTTCATTAACGGTGAGGAAATACAAATGGTCTTGCAGTATAAGTATCTGGACATCACATTGGACCACAAATTAAAATGGGACATCTGGATTGATCTCATGAGTACTAAAGTCCAACAGAGACTGTACTTTTTAAACAAACTGTTGTCTTTTAATGTCAGCAACAATTTGCTCAGGACTTTTTATTGTGCCTTTACTAAGTGTTTTAACCTTTGGACTTATTTGCTGGTTTGGCAATGCTACAGAGGCAAAGAAAAAGACACTCTCCGAAAGACAATCTCCATTGCCAGTGGGGTAATTGGTAGTCCTCTTCCCAGCCTGGAGATCCTGTATAGGGAAAGAAATATGAAAAAGGCCCGTGGCATTGTGGGGGATTGGATGCACCCACTGGCTTCATCTTTTGAATTGCTGCCTTCTGGATGTCAGTATCGGCCACCTCCCTTCACAAAAAAAAGTGTTCTGTTTTTTCCTTTGTACCCCAGGCTATTAAGTTTTTAAATGCCAAATGGCTGCTGTGAGGTGTGTGTACTGTACTGTGTGTGTTTTTGTGTATGCTGTTTGTGTGTATGTTGTTTTCGTGATGCTGCAGCACAAAAATTTCCCCAAGGGGGCAATAAATAAATGATTGATTGAAGTCAATACCATACACTGACTCAGGGTGGGAGCAATAAAACAGACTACGAGTTACTGGGTTGGCAAGATACCTGACCTGCTTGTCAAAACAATCACCCACATCAGGTGACTGTCACCCAAACAAAAACCCAATTACTGAAACCCGGAGAGAGTATTAGTTTAAAAATGACAAAAAAGCTTTAATGACAATTAAAAATAACTAGTACATGCCTGAAGAAAGCAAGTATTCCTGTCTGACAACAGGTAGCGCAGTTAGGCTTTACAGGCCCAAATGTAGGCTGTGCTTGAAAGTGGAACACAATGAGGTGTAGTGTATATGTAGGCAATCCCACATGTTAGACTTTGACAAATATAAAAGGGACTCAACACTAAGATTTGACAGTGTGAATATTAATAACAGTATGGAAGATGAAAGCAGACAAGGCAGCGAGGTAGACAACACACAAACTTTATTTACCTTCCAAAATGAAACACAGAAACTCTGATTCCTGAGTGCCTGAGCGAACTCCTTTATAAACTTTAATTCCCGCCTCCGGCACACAGGGTAAACACATTAGCATTCAGACTGAAAGACATGTACGCACATTAACATAACATTGACACACACGTCACAGAGAAGGTCTTGCTGCTATACATTCACACCCCTGCATCCTCAGGTGTCAACCTGGCGCGGCGGGGGGGGCGAAAGGCACATCTTTGGTTGGTTGGGTCCCCTCACCTTTCTCCATTAACATCACTATCTTCTCCCCCACCAACCCCCTTGTCCTGGGTGGAGTGCCATGTGTATTGTGTCCACCACACAGCCCCCCCACCCCGAACACCCAGAAGGGGCTCTAACCCTCTGGCAGCTTGGGCTTGAGCCAGCACCCATAACGGCTGTAACGTGGAGTCGACGGACCAGCCAAAGTGTCTTGCTATTGAGGTGGGCAGGAGACAAACTCGGTCTCCAGCACACAGGAGGGGGAAAGGGTGGGGAGGGGAAAGACCTAGTCTGCTGCCAACAGTTCTCTGCAGGGTGAACACCAACTTGCAGAGCTACTGTAGGTAGGCGTCCGCGCTGCGGAGCTTCAGCCAACACCACCTGTTCGTTTGCCAACACATAAGCGGGCTTAAGTCTGTCAATGCAGACGGTTTCCTTACGCCCCCTCAAGTCTAACACAAAATGCTTTGCCCCGGTTTCCAGCACTCTGTCAACAGTCTGTCATAGAGTGGGCGTAGCGGGGTTCTGTGTGCACCGTACCTAACAAAAACTAACTTGGCACTCTGTAAGCTCTTTGGGACCAAGGTGTGGGGAAAACAATGGTGTGCCGGGCCCGGCATGTTAGCGGCCCCTAGACTATAAAATAATTGCGCGGTCAGGTCGGTCCCAGATGTGGGGTTTTCAGGTAAAAATTCCCCGGGGATCCGTAGTGGCTGAGAAAAAATGAGTTCTGCCGGGGAGGCTGTTAGATCCTCCTTAGGCGCAGAGCGCAACCCCAATAGGACCCAGGGCAGGCGGTCAACCCAATTTGCATCCGTGAGTGAGGCTCTGAGTGCTGCTTTAAGTGACCTATGAAAGCATTCACATAACCCGTTAGCCTGCGGGTCGTACACGATGGTGCAGTGGATTTTGTCCCCCAGGCTCTTGGCCATCGCACACCAGAGTTCCGAAACGTATTGCGGACCCCTGTCGGAAGTGATGTCCGACGGGGATCCGAACCGTGCAACCCAAGCTGACAAAAAAGCGCGAGCCACTTCAGCGGACGTGGTGGAAGCCAGCGGGACCACTTCATGCCAGTGTGTGGTGCAGTCCACAACTGTCAAAAGGTGCACGAACCCTTGCAATAGTGCGAGGGGGCCCACCAAATCCACGTGGACATGGTTGAACCTCCTGGCCAGAATTTGAAACGGCTCAAGGGGGCTTTGGTGTGCTTGTGCACACTTTGGCCGGCTGGCACGCGACGTATGCTGCAGCCCATTCCTTCATGTCCCTGCGCAGGTGAGGCCAGACAAATTTTGCCCCCACCAGCTTAACTGAGGCGCACATACCGGGATGTGAAGGGGAGTGGACTGACTCAAAAATGCAGCGGTGCCAAGAGCTTGGAACCACCAGGCGTGGGCGACTGGTGGAGATGTTGCAGAGCAAGGGGGGACACCCTTCTTGTACCACCCTGCTCTCTAGTTTTAACCCAGTAGGCACGGACTGGAGCACACCAGTGTCCGCGTTCCCAGTTTGCTCCTCGGCCTTGGCAGGGAAATCTATTCCCATGTAGACCGAGGAGACTAAAGCGCATGACAGGCAGTCAGCCACAACATTAAGCTTACCGGCTACGTGCTGAATATTGGTTGTAAACTCCAAGATCGCAGCCAAATGTCATTGCTTCCAAGCCAGTCATGGCTCCGAGACTTTGGACATTGCGCACACTAGCAACTTATGATCAGCGAACACCGTGAACTTGCACCCTTCCAGCCAAAACTGGAAGTGGCACGTCGCTAGGTGGAGCGCCAACAGCTTTCTGTCAAACGTACTGTATATGCGATCGTTGTCGCACAAAGTATGGCTGAAAAATGCAAGCGGCTGCCACGAGCCAGAGACGTACTGCTCCACCACTGCCCCTATGACAACGTCAGACGCGTCAGGGGTGAGTGCTATTCGCGCTGACGGGGCGGGGTGGGCTAGCAAAGCAGCGTTAGTGAGCGCTGTTTTGGCGTTTGCAAAAGCTTGGACTCGCTCAGGGGTCCAGTCGATGTTTTCCATGGGCTTCTTTCTTTTGAGCGTGGCGTACAATGGCTGCAGCAGCTGGGCTGCTTGGGGGAGGAAACGGTTGTAAAAGTTGACCATGCCCAAAAATTCCTGCAGGGCCTTCACTGTCTGCAGACCCGGAAAATCTGACATGGCACGCATCTTATCCGGCAGCAGAATCGCACCCTCCGGCGAAATGCGGTGACCCAAAAAAATCAATCACTGGCACACCGAACTGGCACTTCGCTGAGTTAACGATAAGCCCATGTGCTTCCAACCTCTGGAAAACTAGTTTGAGATGGGTGAGGTGCTCCTCCTCGGACATGGTAGCCACCAGAATGTCGTCTAAGTAGACAAAAACAAAAGGCAGGTCACAGAGCACCATGTCCATCATTCTGTGGAAGGTTTGCGCCACGCCCTTTAACCCGAACGTCATGTGCAAAAACTCGAAAAGACCAAAAGGAGTTATTACCGCTGTTTTGGGAACGTCCTTGGTGTGCTCCGGGACCTGGTGGTAACCACGGACCAGATCCACTTTCAAAAAAATACACATCCTAGCCAGGTGCATGGAAAAATCCTGGATGTGCGGGATGAGATACCAATCATGTTCCGTGACGTTGTTCAAGCGCCGGAAATTGCTGCTCGGTCGCCACAACCCATCGGCCTTAGGCACCATGTGTAGTGGAGATTCCCACAGGCTGTTGGAGCGCCTAACAATGCCCAGCTGCTCTAAGTTGGTAAACTCCTCGTGCACGCTGGCTAGTTTAACTGCATCCAGGCGGCGAGGTTGCGCGAACACCGGCAGGCCTTTTGTGGTTATGAAATGTTCGACCCTGTGTTTGGTTACTGTAGCAGAAAACGTCAGAACCATGAGTGCTGGGAACTGTGAAAGTAAATGCTGGTACTTACCCCGTGGAGCTATAATGTTAGCCTGTGTTGTTGGCCCAACTCCCCAAGCTGTGCAGGGCAAGGAGGAAAAAGAGACAGCATCCACTAAACATCTGTTGGCAACCTCAACTAACAACCCATAAGCATATAAAAAATCTGTGCCTAAAATGGGAACAGAACATGCCGCTACCACAAAATCCCATTGGTAATTACGTCCATGTAAGCACATCGTCAGCGTCCGTTCGCCAGACGTCCTGATGTTGAATCCATTGGTTGTCGTGAGCTCGGGACCGCTGCCTCCTGCCGATCTGTCTGTGCTGACCAGCAGAATGAGGCTCTTCTGGAAGCTGGAGTCCACTAAGAAACATCTCCCCCAAACATGTGTCTGTGATGAAAAGCAGCTTGCTCCTGTCACCAGCAGTCACAGCTGCAACTGACTGCTGGCCTTGCTGTTTCCCTGGCTTCTTGAATTGGCACGGCAGCAGACAGCGTTGGGCATTTGAGCCGAAGCAGCGGTGATAGAAACAAATCGTCCTGTTCCTGCATTTCTTGGCGTCCATCCCAGCCACCACCAATGGCTCCTCGACCTCACTGGAGTCCTTCCCGGATGCCAGTGTCATTGCGTGCACGCTGAGAGTTCTGTTCGCTAGGATGATGCAAGTCCGCCTCCTGCGCCAGAGCACGGTAGTTCTTGGTTACCAGCAGCAGCAAGTTGGCCAGGATCGCCCTCGCTGTAGCAGGTAGGTTCCTGAGGAAAAGGTGAGCGAACAGGAAGGATTTGTCATTCTTCCCCATCAATGCTAACATGCTCTCCATCAGCTCCAGAGCTGATCTGTCACCTAACTCTGAGCGTGTTAGGAGTCTCTCTGCTCTCTCACTGTCCGACAGGGTATACCACTGAATTAGCATCTCCTTGAGTGTGTTGTAGTTCTCCTTGGCCGGCAGTTCCTGGAGCAGGCTCATTACTTGCTGTGTGGCGTGCACATCCAGCGCAGTGACCACATGATAATATTTGGTGTCATTCATGGAGATCCCTCGGAGTGCTAATTGGGCTTCCACATGTAGAAACCAAGCGGTCAGATTGTGGAGCCAGAAGTCCGGGAGCTTGACTGTGACAGCGCATGCCATGCTGCTGTTCTCACTCTGGGTTGTCTCCAGGGCAGTGCTCGGCTTGTTCTCCATTGCACATCTTAGGGTCACCAGTGTGGAAGACAAAGGCAGACGAGGCAGTGAGCTGAACGACACACAAACTTTATTCACCTTCCAACATGAAACACAGAAACTCTGATTCCTGAGTGCCTCAGCGAACTCCTTTATACACTTTAATTCCCGCCTCCAGCACACAGGGTAAACATATTAACATTCAGACTGAAAGACATGTACACACATTAACATAACATTGACACACATGTCACAGAGCAGGTCTTGCTACTATACATTTGCATCCCTGCGTCCTCAGGTGTCAACCTGGCACGGCGGGGGACGAAAGGCACATCTTTGTTAGGTTGACTCCTCTCACCTTTCTCCATTAGCATCTCAAACTATCTTCTCCCCCACCAACCCCCTTGTCCTGGGTGGAGTGCCATGTGTATTGTGTCCACCACAACAGAATTATTGAAAATGAATGGGACATCCAATATTAGGGACTGTTTAAGAACCCTTTTTTTTGGTCAGATCACTTATTTGTGTGATCTTTTATGACTTATATCCGTAAGTGTTGTATCTTGCACTTTGGGGAATGAGAGTTGTTCAGTCACCATTACAGTTTAGTTTATATGTGTAGTTTATAGTCTGTTGTCAATAAGCTCATGCAGTACTATAACAGGACATGTTTACAAATATTTTAGACCCATTGTAGTGCATCCTTTTATATTTTAACAATATTATAAGTACAAAACACCAAACATTATTATACACAGCAGAATAACCTGTTTGGCTGCAACTGTTGCATCAGACCGGGAGGTCTTCAACTCCCACCTCCGGAAGAACTTCAACCACATTCCGAGGGAGTCTGGAGACATGGAATCTGAATGGGCCATGTTCTCCACCTCCATTGTTGAAGCGGCTGCCCAGAGCTGCAAGGTCGTCGGGGCATCTCGTGGTGGCAACCCCCGAACAAAGTGGTGGACACCAGTGGTGAGGGGACCCATTAAGCTGAAGAAGGAGTCCTATCAGGCTTGGTTGGCTTGTGGGACTCCCGAAGCAGCTGAGGTGTACCGGCAGGCCAAGCAGAGTGCAGTTCGGATGGTTGCTGAAGCAAAAACTCGGGTGTGGGAGGAGTTTGATGAGGCCATGGAACAAGACTTTCAGTTGGCCTCGAAGAGATTCTGGCAAACTGTCCAGCGGCTCAGGAGGGGGAAGCAGCTCCCTGTCCACACTGTTCATGGTGCGAATGGGGCACTGCTGACTTTGACTGGGTATATTGTCGGGCAGTGGAAGGAATACTTCGAGGATCTTCGCAATCCCACTGACACGGCTTCCATAGAGGAAACAGGGCTTGTGGACGAGCGGGACAACTTGCCTATCACAGGAGTAAGGTCACCAAGGTGATTAAAAATCTCCTTTGGTGGCTGGGGGTGGACGAGATTCGCCCTGAGTACCTCAAGGCCCTGGATGTTGTAGGGCTGTCATGGTTGACACGCCTCTGCAACATTGCGTGGAGGTCGGGGGCAGTACCTTTAGCATGGCAAACCGGGGTGGTGGTTCCTCTCTTCAAAAAAGGGGACCGGAGGATGTGCTCCAACTTTAGAGGGATCACACTCCTCAGTCTCCCTGGGAAGGTCTATGCCAAGGTACTAGAGAGGAGAGTCCTGCTGTTGGTCGAACCTCAGATTCAGAAGGAGCAATGTGGTTTTCGTACTGGCCATGGCACATCGGACCAGCTCTCTACCCTCTCGAGAATCCTTGAGGGTCCATGGGAGTTTGTCCAACCAGTTTACATGTGTTTTGTGGACTTGGAGAAGGCGTTCAACCACGTCCCTCGTGGTTTTTTTGTGGGGTGTGCTTCGGGAGTATGGGGTATTGGGCTTGTTGTTACGAGCTATTCGGTCATAGTTTGGTTCGTATTGCCAACACTTGATCGGACTCATTCCCAGTGAGAGTTGAGCTCCACCAGGGCTGCCCTTTGTCACCGATCCTGTTCATAATTTTTATGGACGGGATTTCTAGGCGCAGCCAGGGAACGGAGGGTGTCATGCTTGGTGACCACAGGATCTCATCTCTGTTGTTTGCAGGTGATGTTGTCCTGCTGGCTTCATCCAGCAATGACCTACAGGTGTTACTGGGATGGTTTGCCGCTGAGTGTGAAGCGGCTGGGATGAGAATCAGTACCTCCCAAGTCCGAGTCCATGGTCTGCAGACGGAAAAAGGTGAATTGTCCTCTCTGGGTTGGGGACAAGCTCCTGCCCCAAGTGGAGGAGTTTAAGTATCTTGGGGTCTTATTCATGAGTGAGGGGAGAATGGAGCGAGAGATTGACAGACGGATCGGAGCAGCATCTGCAGTGATGCGGACATTGTACTGGTCTGTTGTGGTGAAGAGGGAGCTAAGCTCTCAGGCAAAGCTGTCGATTTACCAGTCAATCTATGTTCCTACCCTCACCTATGGTCATGAGCTTTGGGTAATGACCGAAAGAACGAGATCACGGATACAAGTGGCTGAAATGAGCTTTCTTTGTAGGATTGCTGGACTCACCTTCAGAGATAGGGTGAGGAGCTCAGTCATCCGGGAGAGGCTCAGAGTAGAACCGCTGCTCCTCCACATTGAAAGGAGCCAGTTGAGGTGGTATGGGCATCTGATCAGGATGCTTCCTGGACACCTCCCACTTGAGGTTATTTGGGCACATCCCTCTGGGAGGAGACCCCGGGGCAGACCCAGGACTCACTTTAGGGATTGTGTCTCCCAGATGGTCTGGGAACGCCTTGGTATCTGAAGAGCTGGAGCAGGTGGTTGGGGAGAGGGAAGTCTGGGCTTCTCTGCTTGAACTGCTGCCTCTGCGACCTGGGCCTCTGGAAAAGCGGTGTGTTTTTGTGTGTTTGGTCACGGTTGTCATTTAGTCAAAGCGTGCATATGTGTCCGTATATGATATGCAATTGATCTGGCCATTCCGCTTCACAATCATGGCGGTGCTGCAAAGGACAGCAGTGGCACACAGGAAAACCACAGGTGAAGCATCAGCTGAGACTCCCATTAACCGGGCAGGTTGGGCTTGACTCCCAGTGAAGGACTGCAGTAAGGCGATCCGGCTGCTGCCCCTCCCCCCAGCACACCCACGCACCTCATGTTCTCCACATATGCTGAATTATCCTTTAGAGCGACGCAATCACAGCAAAATTATAGTAAAATTTTTAAGCATTAAATCCTCAGTTTTCTCTTTTTCTGGTCAAATTTGTCGCTTTTCACTTCCTTGTTTTGTTTACAGAGCGCTCTGGTGACTGGTCGTGATGCAGCGTATTAACCAATCAGTACGGAATCAATCCGAAACCCCGCCCACACTCCTAGAAGCCAAAGCATGAGGAAACAGGGCAGTGGCTAAATTTTTATTTATAAATGTTACATATTTGACTGAGCAACTCCATAATTGGGGATGCATACCCTCGTAACCTCAGCAAAGCACTTATAAAGCCTGAGGTCAGTCTGATGAACGGTTTGGGAGATATCTGAGGAACACATAGACAGACACACACACTCAGACAGAGATATGCTGCATTTATAAATAGATAAAGCAGCAGTCAAAACATTAGCCAATTGTGTCCACTTTAAAAAAAAGTGGCTTTATTCAAGCCACCATTTGGAGTAACCCCTTTGGACTGATACATGTTCACGCTGTCAAGGCATGGGTTGGGTCCATGTCCTTGCCTTGTGTTTTAGTTTAAGTTTATTATTTTTTGTCACCAGGACCTCACCTTGAGTTTGTTGTTAGGATTCTCTGTTTATCATTATCTTTGTCTTGTGTTTATCCCTGCCCTTTTCCTAGCCCTTGGTCATCACTATTATTATTATTATTATTATTATTACGGTCGTTGTCTTTAGTTCTGGTCTGGTTTTGATATTGACCGTGTTTTCTTTTTCATATTGCTGGTTTGTTTTCCTTGATTGCCCTCACCTGTTGGTTGTTTTCCTAGTTAGTCCTGCTTTGTTTAAGGAATGCCACCCCTTACCCGGGTGCAGCGTCCTTACCTCATGTCGGCGTGTTACACACACTTCAGTGTTTTACCTGCCTTGCCTGTGTTTTCAGCCCACGAGCTGCTTTCTGTTTATTTTTCTTAATAAAATCATGTATGAGATTTGCCTCGCGTTGGGCCTTCTTCTTCATCCCGGAGGGGCAAATCTGACAGAAGAACACTGCCAGTACTGGACCCAGTGGGTGAAAAAAGGAGGAGGAGGAGATCCAGAGGGGGAGGGTGGCCCATTACAGTGGTGCTGCAGGATCTCATCGCCTCCGCCCACAGTGCGCTCTTCCCTGAGGAAGCCACAGCCTGCTGGGGGGAGCCGTTGCTAACATTCTCAAAGCCCGCCCGAGCTTGCGCTCCCTTCCTCTCCCTCTACCAGCACCACCAGCCTTCTCCTCATCAGAACCTGCCACATCTCCACCTCTCAAACAGCAGCCCACTGCACCGCGGGCCCCTTGGAAGAGATCCGCCCGCTGGGAGGGAGCAGTTTTGTGGATCTGAGTTGGCATTTGACAGTCCTGGGTGGAAGGAAGGCTCCAGGAAATGTCACTCCTCTCGGTGCTCAGTACCTACGCCAGCTCCGGCTCCTCTCCAGAGAGCTCCAGCTGTGCCTGAGGTGCACACCACAGCTCCAGTTGTCCCCAAGGTGTACATTTCAGCTCCAGCCGTCTCTGTGGTTGACGCTCCTCAGTCGCAGTTTTTCCCTAAGGCCATCAGTCCTGCAGCTTATCCTGAGGCAATCACCCCAGCAGCAGTGGACTAGGACCTAAGGCAAGTTCTTTTCTTTATGTTTATGACATCAGGATTAGAAAAGACTTGCCTTGCCCCTGGTGATTTTGGTGTCGTCTCACCCACTCCATGTCTTTCTCCCTCATCCAAGGTGGATGCAGCAGGGATTGCTCTCCAGGCATCTGGGCTGGACGCTCTTGCCCCTCAGCAGCTTCCTTGTTTGCCCTCACCTGTTGGTTGTTTTCCTAATTAGTCCTGCTTTATTTAAGGAATGCCACCCTTTACGTGGGTGCGGTGTCCTTACCTCATGTTGGTGTGTTACGCATGTTTCAGCCTTGCTTGTGTTCATACCGAGTCCTGTTATTCCTAGCCTAAGTGTTTTACCTGCCTTGTCTGATTTCAGCCCACGAGCTGCTTTCTGTCTATTTTTCTTAATAAAATTATGTACGATATTTGCCTCGTGTTTGCGCCCTCTTCTTCACCTCGGAGGGTCAAACCTGACACACGCTGCGTTTGAAGGTTGCAAATTTGGCCATTGTCTTCAGTAGCACTTTGTAATACAATCTGCAAATTACAGGCTAAGTACAAAATAAGTACCAATAAAAAAAAAGGTAAAAGCAACATAAGTAAGGGTAAGTAGGCTATATTTTCTCTCAATTTTCATCTGACATATTTACCCTGTGAGTACAGGTAAAAACGGGGGAAATAGGGGATAAAAACAAGGCAAGTAAGAGTAATTGCTGGGGCACAGGCTACATTTTGCCTCAATTTTCATCTGCTGTCAAAAAATATTTGCTCCCTTCTTGATTCCTTATATTTTTGTATACAGTATTTGTCACACTTAGGCCAAGGCTGCATTATGTCACTGAGCCTCTTTCTTGTGGCAATTGACTGTATCATGAGAAAAATAACATCTGATAGGCCAAGGAGCACACAGTGGACCCAAAGTTCTCAACTTGAAGACCTAGATTTTGCAGAGGACCTAGCAGTAGTGTCATCTAATCAGCAGGATCTGCAAGAAAAGACAAACAGGCTCAACTTCTATGCCCAGAAAACTGGTCACAATATTAGTACAACGAAGACCAACGTTATGTAACATCTGGCCCATCTCAGACAACAGTTAATGACTACACACTCGAAGAGGTTGAAGACTTCACATATCTTGGAAGTGTTATTACTATTATTACTTGCTCCATCTACACCATCCCGGCAGGTCTCTCAGGTCTTTTAATCAGAACTTACTGGTAGTTCCTAGAACTAGGCTCAGAACCAAAGACGATAGAGCCTTTACTGCTGTTGCTCCCAGACTTTGGAACGCTTTACCTTTTGAACTTGGATCTGCACCTTCCACCGATGTTTTTAAGAAGCAACTAAAGACCCATCTTTTTAGCCTGGCTTTTTAATGAACTGTGTGTTGATTGTATTTTTGCTGTCTTCTTTATTTTTGTCTTATGTGCTTGTATTTTTATTTGCTTTGTTTTTTTGTTTTTTTTATCATGTTAAGCACTTTGTGACTCTGTCTGTGAAAAGTGCTCTATAAATAAAGCTATTATTATTATTATTATTATTATGAGTAAAGACAATGGTACTGGTAAGGATATCAAATCCAGCTTTGCCAAAGCCCGTAATGCCTTCTCAAAGCTCAACAACATCTGGAAAGCTAAGCAATATACGTAGCTTCAAGATGAAACTTAAGATCTACAACAGCAATGTAAAACAGTATTATTGTATGGCCCTGAGTGCTGGTGCACTTTAAAAAGGATATGCAAAAGTTCACAGCCTTTCATAATAGATGTCTCAGGAAGATCTGTAGTATATTTTGGCCACAGAAGATCTCCAATGATGACTTATACAAGAAAACAAAATGCAATAACATAGTCACAGAGATCAGAAAGAGAAGACTCGACTGGGCCACACACTCCACATGCAGAAAGACCACATACCAAGAGTAGAAGAACACTGGAAACCATTAGAAAAGAGGAAGCCTAGAAGACCCAGAATAACATGGTGAAGAACAACTGAGAAAGAGCTGAAGGAGCTAGACCTCACTTGGGCTTCAGCAGAAGAACATGCACTGGACAGGGAGAAGTGGCATACAACTATTGCAGCCTTATGCCCCACATATAATGGTTCCTGTCTTATCTGAATGCTTGCCTCTGTCTCCTGGCTAATTACTCTCTCCTCCCCTCAGGTGTAATCACCACCTGCAGCCATTCCCAAGGACATTGTTTCCGACGGTGGCCCCCAGTTGATCTCAAAGGGTTGGCTGGCCCTCTGTAAAGCCATCGGGGCCACGGTCAGCCTCTCATCTGGTTTTCACCCCCAGACCAATGGCCAGAGTGAGAGGGCCAACCAGGAAATGGAAGCGATGCTCCATTGTGTCATGGCAGCCGATCCTTCCTCCTGGAGCTCCCACCTGCAATGGGTCGAGTATGCCCACAGCTCAGCCACGTCAGCGGCTACTGGATTCTCCTCGTTCGAGGCATCATTGGGATACCACCCACCTCTCCTCCCCATCGCTGAGGAGGAGGTAGCAGTTTCATCAGTGGTAGCCCACATCACCAGGTGCAGGCGCTTTTGGAAGGAGACAAGAGCAGCTTTGCTTCGAACTGTGATTGAGAACTCCAGGTGGGCAAACATGAGGAGGTTCCCCGCTCCTGAAAACCACATTGGCCAGACGGTCTGGCTTTCCACCCAGAACTTTCCCCTGAAGGCCAAGTCCAGGAAGCTTTCCCCCCAGTTCGTGGGGCCATTTGCCATTGTGGAGGTCATTAACCCCGCCTCGTTAAGGTTGGACCTACCTGCCTCTCTTCAGGTGAACCCTACTTTCTGTGTCACCCACGTTAAACTAGTCTTCTCCAGCTCCCTCTGCCCACCGTCCAAACCCCCACCGCCCCCGAAAATGGTAGATGGAGGACTGGTCTATGCGGTCACCCGGATCCTGGATGCTCGCCCCAGGGGGCGGGGCATCCAATTCCTCATGGATTGTTAGGGGTACGGTCCGGAGGAGAGATCCTGGATACCCAAGTCCTTCATCATGGACTCTTATCCAGGACTTTTATCACTGCCATCCTGACAAACCACAAGTGATGCCAGGAGGTGTCCCTTGAGGAAGAGTGTACTGTAATGGTTCCTGTCTTATCTGCCTGCTTGCCTCTCTCTCCTGGCTAATTACTTTCTCCTCCCCTCAGCTATAATCACCACATTCAGTCAATCTATGAGGCAGTATAAGTAGGACACGCTTCCTTTGCTCTATCTGGTCGCATCTGAGCTACGACCTGCCTGCAACCTGTCTGTGGCTAACTCATATTGATCTTGTCAATTATTCTGCTGTGTTCTGACCCTTGCCTGTCCCCAGACCCAGTGCTTGCCTGTTGTATTGGATTGTCTGTCTGCCTGGACCTAGCCTGCAGTGCTCTGACCCCTGCCTGCTTCTGGACTCTGGAAAATTGCCGCATGGATTGGATTTGATAATTTTTGGACTGTACACATCACCTTTTCCCCAAGTAAGTCGACTTAACATCATTTGTCATCCTTGTCCCCATTCCCCTTTGCCCAGCTTCCAGGCTTGGCCAGCCTCTCCTCCCTGCCCCTTACCTGCACCAAGGACTCCTTCCCTGACACCCACCATCAGAGGATCTGCTGTCATTCCCCGCAGCTTCCGCCAGACAAACTTGTAAGCATAAAGTACAATATTAACTTCCCTGTCACTATTCCTCATACTTAAAGTTGTCTCTGCTCTCTCCCCTGCAGGGTTGCCAGATCTTCTTCACCATTCACTGTATTACAAACATTATTGTCAATAAAGATCATTGTTCACTTACCTAAACGCTGTCGTCCGTGTCTGCTCCTGGGTCTTAGTTCGCATCATGTCAGTACGCGACCAGCAGGCAGACCCAGCGGGCACAGTCACGACCCAACCTGGTGTTCTGGAGCAGCATTGAGACCAAATATCCTACCAAAATCAGCTAATGCTAAACCAAATGTTACAGATGTCTGTGCAGCTGGGGCGCTCCTCTCTGGCGTGCTTGCCTCCCCGTTATTCTAGGATGCTGGGGTGGGGGCAAGCAGTTTTTTTTCCAGTGTCAGCTAATATTTGACCGAGCACCAGAGAATTTTCTGACGGACCAGAGCCGCATTAGCCTTGTGGCGGGGCTCCTTGACGTGCACGTGCCCACCTGGGTTCAGGCGCTACTCCAGGAGCCGGATAACCACCTGTTCACCTAACCCCAGTTCTCTGAGGAGTTCTCTGGGATTTTCAACCACACTGACACCAACCTGGGGGGGGGGGGGGGTCCACTGGGCCGGTTGTTTGTCCCCACAGCAGTCAGGGGTAAGCTCCTCCACTGGCTCCACACTACCAAGCTTTCCTGCCATCCAGGGATAGCACGCACCCTGTCCTCCCTCCAGCGCTACTTCTGGTGGCCTGCTATGAATAAGGACATCCGGGAGTATATAAAAGCCTGCCCCCAGTGCTCCACAGGGAAGACCCATACTTCCCTCCCTTCCGGACTTCTCCAGCCCCTCCAAGTCCCAAGCTGCCCTTGGTCTGACATCGCACTGGACTTTATGACTGGGTTACCCACCTCCAACGGGCACATGGTCATCTTAACTATCATTCAGGTTCAGGTTCAGGTTACTTTATTTGTACCCGTAGGTAGATTTGTTTTGCAGTCAGGTGACATCCATATTTACAAACCACAATTACATTCAACTTGAACACAAACACAGGCACACATGTAGCTGACTATAAACATGATAAAAGCACTCAAGGCTCCACCAATCAGGACATAGGACAAAGAGATAAGAGAAAAAACAAAGCGATAAGAGAGAAGGGTCATATTAAAAAGTTAAAGACTAGTCAAAGAGGTTAAAACTCAAAAGTCTAAAACCCAATAAAATATTTAGAACCCAAATAAAAAACCTACAAAAATAAGTAAATATAAAATAAAATTGATAAATAGATAACTAAATTATGTGCAATATATTGTTACATCTTGTTCAACTCTTTAACAGCAGCAGGAACAAAGCTGCTTTTGTAGCGCTGGGTTTTACTTTTTGGGACAGCAAACCTCCGTCTGGAGGGAAGAAGCTGAAAGTGGCAGTGCAAAGGGTGGGAGTCATCATTTAAAATGGAGGTAGCAATCCTCTGTACCTGTCTGGTGTACAAGGATGTCAGGCTCAGCTGTGACTCACCAAGCAAACGACTGAACCATCTAACTACCTGATCCAAGGATTTCCTCTGTTTCAGTTTTATCTGACCAAACCATGACACTAAAGAAAAGGATAAAGCAGATTCAATAAAAGCCTGATAAAACATTGTCATTATGGTTCGGTCAATATGGAAGCGTGCAAGTTTCCTTAAACAATGCAAACGTTGCTGACCCTTTTTGCACACCCTTTCACAGTTCCCTTCAAAGTTTAAATTACTATCAATAATCGTCCCAAGATATTTGTAGGATTGTACACATTCAGTGGTCTGGCCTTTTAGTACAGTGGCTTCGTGCCTGGGAGTTTTCCTCCTAAAGTCAATAATCATATCTTTAGTTTTTGTCGTATTCAGCTGCAGGTAGGAATCCTCACACCAGTGAACAAAATCATCAACTACTGGGCCGTGGCCACTCTCACCATCCTGGAGGAGACTGACAACAACTGAATCATCAGCATACTTTATAATGTGTCTGTTGTCATGTCTGGTCCGACACAAGTTTGTGTACAGGATGAAGAGTAGTGGTGACAACACACACCCCTGCGGAGAGCCAGTAGAAGAACACTTTTGGTCAGACAATGTACCATTGACCCTTACTCTCTGTGTCCTGTTGGTTAAAAAATCCAGAATCCAACCCACCAGATTATTACTCAAATCAAATTGTTGCAGGAGCCTTTCAACTAAAATATGAGGTTGGATTGTATTAAAGGCAGAAGAAAAGTCCACAGATAAAAGCCTGGCGTGTGTCCCATTAAAATCCAGATGTTCAAAAAGCATGTTAAACAGAGTGACAGTGGCATCCTCTACTCTGTGAGGCCTATAGGCAAACTGCAAAGTATCCAATGCATGCTCAGTCTGCTTTAGGACCTCAAATCTGACCAGTTTTTCAAAAAATTGACAGGTTCTCCAATGCTGCTCACATCATCCCCCTGAAAAATCTCCCATCTGCCTTTGAGACAGCACACCTCCTGTCAGTACATGTAGTTAGGCTACACGCCATTCCCAAGGACATCATTTCCAACCTTGGCCCCCAGTTCATCTCGAAGGTTTGGCGGGCCTTCTGTAAAGTCACCGGGGCCACGGTCAGCCTCTTGTCTGGTTATCACCCCCAGACCAACGGCCAGAGTGAGAGGGCCTACCAGGAAATAGCGATGCTCCAGTGTGTCACGGCAGCCAATCCTTCCTCCTGGAGATCTCACCTGCAATGGGTCAAGAATGCCCCCAACTCGGCCACGTCAGCAGCTATTGGATTCTCCCCGTTCGAGGCATCATTTGGGTACCATCCACCTCTCCTTCCTATCGCTGAGGAAGAGGTGGCAGTACCATCAGTGGCAGCCCACATCACCAGGTGCAGGCACTTTTGGAAGAAGACAAGAGCAGCTTTGCTTCGAACTGTGATTGAGAACTCCAGCTGGGCGAACCAGAGGAGGCACCCCGCTTCTGAATACCAGGTCGGCCAGAAGGTGTGGCTTTCCACCCAGAATTTACCCCTGAAGGCCGAGTCCAAGGAACTCGCCTCCAGTTCGTGGGGCCATTTGCCATTGTGGAGGTCATTAACCCCACCTTGGTAAGGTTGGACCTAACTGCCTCTCTTCGGGTACACCTTACTTTCCATGTCTCCTACGTTAAACCAGTCTTCTCCAGCTCCCTCTGCCCACCAGCCAAACCCCCACCGCCCCCGAAAATGGTCGACGGAGGACTGGTCTATGCGGTCACCCGGATCCTGGATGCTTCTCGCAGGGGGCGGGACATCCAATTCCTCATGGATTGCCAGGGGTACGGTCCGGAGGAGAGGTCCTGAATACCCAAGTCCTTCATCATGGACAATACTCTCATCTGGGACTTTTATCGCCGTCATCCAGACAAGCCACGACTGACGCCAAGATGCGTCCCTTGAGGTGGGGGTACTATAATGGTTCCTGTCTTATCTGCCTGCTTGCCTCTCTCTCCTGACTAATTACTCTCTCCTCTCCTCAGCTGTAATCACCACCTGCAGTCAATCTATGAGACAGTATAAGTAGGACACTCTCCCCCTGCTCTATCTGGTTGCATCTGAGCTACGACCTGCCTGCAACCTGCCTGTGGCTAACTCATATTGATCTTGTCAATTATTTTGCTGTGTTCTGACCCTTGCGTGTCCCCAGACCCAGTGCTTGCCTGTTGTATTGGATTGTCTGTCTGCCCGGACCTAGCCTGTGGTGCTCTGGCCCCTGCCTGCTTCTGGACTCTGGAATTGGATTTGGAAACTTTCTGACCCTACACATCACCTCTTCCCCAAGTAAGTCGACTTAACATTGTTTGTCATCCTTGTTCCCATTCCCCTTTGCCCAGCTTCAAGGCCTCGCCAGCCTCTCCTCCCTGCCCCTTACCTGCACCAAGGATTCCTTCCCTGACACCCACCATCAGAGGATCTGCTGTCATTCCCTGCAGCTTCCACCAAACAAACTTGTAAGCATAAAGCACAATATTAACTTCCATGTCACTATTCCTCGTACTTACAGTTGTCTCTTCTCTCTCCCCTGCAGGGTTGCCAGATCCTCTTCACCGTAATTACATATTACAAACATTATTGTCAACAAATATTATTGTTCACTTACCTAAACTCTGTCATCCGTGTCTGTTCCTGGGTCTTAGTTTGCATCATGTCACCACGGGGGATAGAATAGAAGAAGAGAATAAGTAAGTAAGTAAGTCACACTTAAATGTTTCAGATCATCAAATACATTTTAATATTAGTCAAAGATAACCCGAATAAATACAAAATGCAGTTTTTAAATGATTTCACTTATTAAGGGAACAAAGCTATCCAAACCTACTTGACCCAATGAGAAAGCTGAGTTCAGTTTTCCCTAGCCACACCCAGGCCTGATTTCTGCCAGAACTGTTGAATCCAGAAATCACTTAAATAGAACCTGAGTGAAGTAGGCTAAAAGAGCTCAAAATGCAACACATCATGCTGGGATCTAAAGGAATTCGAGAACAGATGAGAAACAAAAACACAGAACAACATCAAAAGAACTTCAGGCCTCACTTTTCCTCAGTTTGGACACTGGTCCATGCATCAACAGTATAGCCCCTTTTCCACTAGTACCCACTCGGCCCTACTCAACTCTACTCGGCTCGGTTTGTAAGATGGCATTGCAGGTTTTGCGGAAATCGACACCGTGGTCCAACGAAGAGGTGCGGAGTTTTCTGTGCTTGGTGGCAGATATCAGTATACAGAGCGACATGGAGCAACCCCGCAATGAAACAGATGGCAGCCCAGCATAGAACCGGACTACGGACAAGCTGAAGATGAACGTGAGAGAACCATCAATAGTGAGTGATTTGTGATATTGTGCATCTTTTCGCTTATTTATCCTGTTGGTGGTAAGCTCACTTTTTTTGAGCAATACAATGCTGTCCTGTGCTGGCTAACGAGTGTTAGCTAGTAGCTAGCTAGCTAGTAGCCAACTCTGCTGATTTGTGTTTGCTTTGTCTGAAGTATCGCTTGTGAGAGCAAAACGATGAAACATGCTAATCCTGATTAAAGTCCTGGTTTGTGTACGTGTTGCACTTAGGTGCTATGCATTAAGTTGTGTGTAATTTCTTTCTAGAATCTGTTTCCACATGCCAGGGGTCCACGTTCCTCAGCATGTTGTGTTTATATGTTGGATACAGGTCAAGAGGACCCCAGGACCCAAAATCTCAACATATTCAAGTGCATTGTCAAACCAGTGATTTATAAAGTGACATATAATTTTCTAAAGCGTCAGAATAGACCCACACACCTATTCTGCGGATTTTCAAAAAAAAGTGTTGGAACAGTGTTTTTGTGCTGTTTCTGTTCCACCATAAATCCCTGGATTGAAAATGTACTTGTACATGTACAGAGTGGATCCTGGGGTGCTCACTGGTCAGGGAAACGAAGCATTTTTGTCACATCCCACCACTGACTTTCACAAGTGTATTTCCCTAATACAGGTACGTCTCAAAAAATTAGAATATCATGAAAAAGTTCAATATTTTTTGTCAGATTCATTACACAGACAGTGATATATTTCAAGCATTTATTTATTTTAATTTTGATGATTATGGCTTACAGCCCCTGAAAACCCCAAATTCAGTTTCTCAAAAAATTAGAATATTACATAAAATTAATTTTAAAAAATAGTTTTTAAATAGAAATGTTGGCCATTGAAATGTTGGTTCAACATGGGCTGTAGCCATAATCTTCAAAATTAAAATAAACACTTGCAATATATCACTGTTCATGTAATGAATCTATATATGGGTTTCACTTTCTGAAATGAGTGACAAAAAATATTGAACTTTTTCATGATATTCCAATTTTTTGAGATGTACCTGTATATGTGTTGAACTTGCTTTAACTAACCACCATCCATTTCTGTCTTTGGTCTAGGCAAGATGAAAGGAAAAGTAGCCACCCCGCAACGGACCTTGCCACTGTGGAAAGTACTGAAAAGCTTTGCTTTTATAGGTAAAGTGCCAAAACCAAAGTAGCACAATTTCCACTTAATATAAAAGGGACTGAACTGAGATTTATTTGATTGTGTGAATATTAATTACAGAATAATTGAAAATGAATGGTTAATGTCTTTATTTTTTTTTTTTGTCAGCTCACTTGTGTGATCCTTTGTGAGTTACAGTATGTTCATAACTGTATGTTGCACTTTGGGGAATGGGAGTTGTTCAGTCATCAATATAATTCAGTTTATATGTGTAGTTTATAGTCTATCACCAATAAACTAATGCAGTATTATAATAGCAGGACACATTACACATATTTGAGACCCATTGTAGTGCATCCTTTTATATTTTAGTAATAAAAGTACAAAACACCGCCCACACTTGAAGCCAGGGCAAGAAGAGACACAGTGATGACAGAGCAGTGGCTAAACTTTTATTGATAAAAATTCCATATTTTGACTGAGCGACTCCATACTCGGTGATGCACACGCTCAGTTAAAGTATTATATTCCATTCAAGTGAATGTATTAATTCATTCTGATTGCTGAGGCCACAGTAAAAACAATTGATTTTAAATGTAACCCAGCCCTTGTAAAATGTACTGAAAAGCAGCTACAAGAAAATTGTGGTTAAATACAACAATGAAGCACTTTTTTGTCACATTCCACCACTGGCTTTTAGCAACAAGTGTATTTCCCAAATATGTTTTAAACTTGCATTAATTAACCACCACCCATTTCTGTGTTTCGTCTAGGCAAGAGGGAAACGATCCACCCAAACCGGACCTTGCCTCACTATTTACAGAGATGCAGGCTGAAGATCTGCTGAACTGGGACCAGCTTGAGCAGCACATTCCAGCTGCTTCTCAGTGAGGCAGCATGGCCGGCGTGTGTGACGTTGTTTTTTTTTTTTTTAACAGTTTGAATTTTGCACATTCTGAAGAATCTGGAATTTGCTGTTGATTGTAATAAACAATTTAGTGACTTATGTGTTTGCATCATGATTTTCTGTTTTGTCTGTTAAGATACTGGTGGGAAAAGAGTCAACAGTACAAACCATTTATCGGTGACTTTGAAAATAATGGCTCATTTTTAAGAAAAAGTAACTTACACTGTGGAGAATGTGTTCAAGGATGAGGCTGAGTTTGTTCCTCAGATTCAGCTTTATTCACAGAGCACATCTCCAACCAATCTCAAAGCAAATCAAGAGGAAGTTTTCATCTCACATCAGGGGTTTTATACCCTGGGCACGAAACAGCAGTCACATGGTGTTTAATCAAACATACAGTCACATGGTACTTAATCTCAATCACAAAGTAACCCCTTTGATCTCATGCCATTGTCCTCTAGTCTCTGTGGCCCGGAAATCTTCCCCGGTCGTCTCCCGGAAACAAAGGCTGAATCTCACACTCCTCTGCTGAATCCCAGAGTCTCAGTCCTCCTTGTTCCATGAGACGTGAAGCACACAATCAACATACATCAACACATTTGTGGAGAATATGTAACCAACATATGCGCCACAACACAATTATTTTATTTACTGAAGACTGTATTGTTGGATGTGCCACCGCAGAAGACACTGCACACTTTAGTGATAGTACCAGTATATGGAGGAATTCTGGGCCATATTAGCATCTGTACTTTATCATAATGGTTTAGGGCAGGGGTGTCCAATCATGTGCCATGGAGGGCCAAGACCCTGCAGGCTTTACCTCCAACCAGTGTCTTCAACAGCAGATTCCACTGAATTTCTTCCACTGACTGCTGATCAGTGAAAACACCTGCTGAAGAGACTGGGTAGAAGAGAGAACCTGCAGGGTCTTGGCCCTCCATGGCACATGATTGGACACCCCTGGGTTTGGGTTTAATAGGATTTAACATTTTAACACAAACTGCTTTATGGTTCATAATTCTGTTGACAGACTTACACCAAACCAAAAGTGATTTCTTAAACTGCTGGATTGTTCTTAGACAGCTTTTCCAATCTTTTAGTATTTAATTTATGTCACTTGGTGGTAAGATTCACATATAAAACAAAAGAGACACATCTGCAAAAATTTCAAAGGTTTATTGTCAAAATTCCCAGTGCAATACTACATGAATACATGTTAAGTACATTGTTGATGCAGAGAATATATATTTCTACAGTACATGTATCTAGTAAATCAAGTATTTTCCATGTAACCTTGTGACTGCATTATTTTAATTGCTTTTAATCCTAGATCAAGTTTGTTTTGGCTTAAAATGCATCATAATTGTCAAATATATCTTATTATACCTAACTCAGTACTGTTTACCTTTTGAATATATATTTTGTGGCTAATATAACCCCATAACTACAACCTGGCGATCAAGTTGTGTCAGTGGAACAGTTTTTGCCATGACACCACCACAGACTCAGTGCTGCTGGAGCAGGTGCATCCCATGATGTCTCAACAGTCTGTCCATCATTTTCACACAGAGCAGAGCAATTTGTTGCACAGGAAGCTAAACATTTCGACAGACATTCTTAAGCTCTATAACCACTGATCATTTGTGAAGCTGGGGTGACATCAGTGAGAGGCTGTCTCGAACGCCCAGACCAACGGTTAGAAGCGATAGTTTTCCCACAACGGAGCCATCTGAAACACACACACACAGCATACATACTGTATCTTAGTACCTAGTAGCGATAACTTGCAGACATTACAACGTAGTACGGCGGACTTAAAGCAAACTAGCATTAGCAATCATTAGCTTTCTGTCATATGTGATCTAGTTCCTATCCTCACGTCTTCCGCTCTATGGCTTCCCAGACGCTCCAGTACTTTTCCAGAGTGTTTCGTCTCGCTGCCTGTACCCTTCTCTGGTGGTCCTTTTTGGCCTTTACGGTGACAAAAAGCCAGAGACCGAAGAGTTGCCTTGTACAGACACCATGTTATGTTTTGCTTGGGTCACGTGTTTTACGTCACGGGAGTGTGGTGCCGCCTTGCTGTAAAAAAAATTCCACCCACCCCAGGTGTACCCAGCTGTAATGGAAACAGAACCGAACCAAGTAGAGTAGAGTAGAGTAGAGTAGAGTAGAGTAGAGTAGAGTAAGGCCGTTTGGGTACTAGTGGAAAAGCGCCATAAGAAAGAGACTGGGCAAAAATTGCATCCATTGGAGAGTTCCAAGTCATAAACCACTGCTGACCAAAAAGAACACAAAGGCCCATCTCACATCTGCCAATCCCCAAGACGATGATGATCCCCAAGACTTTTGGGAAAATATTTTGTGGACTGACGAGACTAAGGTTCAGCTTCTTAAGGTGTGCATCCCATTACATCTGGCATAAAACTAACACAGCATTTCAAAAAAAGAACATCATGCCAACAGCCAAACATGGTGGTGGTAGTGTGATGGTCTGGGACTGCTTTGCTGCTTCAGGACCTGCACAACTTGCCATAATTGATGTAATCATGAATTCTGCTCTCTACCAGAAAATCCTGAAAGAGAGTGTCTGGACATCAGTTTGTGACCTCAAGTTCAACCCTCTAGTGTGGCTAATTTAAAACAATTCTGCAAAGAAGAGTGGGCCAAAATTCTTGAGCATAAATATAAAAAATTAGGAAGGGGGAAATACTTTTTCACAGCACTGTATTTACCCTGAGTAAAAACAAGGTTAAAAAGGGGCGAAACTGTTTACAAAACTAGAAGAAATAGGTCAAAAATTGTGAGAAAAAATTGTAAAAATGCTGGAAATGGTAACAACTGAGGAAAAAAATGGAGGGAAAAACAAAGTAAGTCATAAATGCAGGGCTTGGGCTATATTGTACCTCAGCTTTCATCTGTCAGAATCTGGATATGGTTTTAGTCCATGTCCATGCTTTATGTCCATTTTAATGTCATTGTGTTTTCCCTGGTCATTATCATTTTTCATTGTTTGCCTTCTGTGTTCCCTCCGGGTCCTCTGTGAATGTCCTTTGTGCTCCCCGGTCCTTAGTCTGCTGTGTCGTCCCCGTTGTCCCTGTTGTTGCTGTCTTCTGTGCAAGTCTTGTGTGTGTCCCCTGTATTTGTTTACCTGTTGTTCTCAGTCCCTTGTGTCCCATACCCATAGCCACTTTCCCTAACATGTTACCATTTTGCCCTTATTATCTCCCAGCTGTCCTACGTTTGTGTAACTAGTCAGTTTCCTATTTATGTCAGTCTGTGTTTGTGTTCTTGTGTGGTGTCATACGTTGGTATTTCCCTCCGGTCCCCATCGTCTATAAGTTTTTCCTCGTGAAGCTGTTTCCCTTGTGTGTTAATTGCCGTGTCGGCTTTGTTTAGTGCTCAGCCCCCGTGCTGTGATAGTTTTGAGTCCCAGTGAATAAATATGATTCTCTTGAGAACTGTCTGCACTCATAAGTCCACTTACTCCTGCGCACCAGAGATAGCTGCTGACATCATCAGACATAATTATTCTATAAATATGGGTAGAAACAGAAACAAATGGTACTTTTCTCCGAGTACTTACCTTGAGATGAGTCCTTTAATTTGTGGACTGTAGAGTGCCACCGTATGTTCCATGTACAGTATGAAGATAGGAGTCAAGGACTTGGCACATAGCAATGCCTAGCCAATTAAATGCCAATGTAGATGATGCAGCAAAAGGCCAGAGCAACTACAAAAATAACAATAGTTACTCCAGGTTGCATTGCTGCAGACTCAAAAGCAGTTACATGTCAATAACGGCATACAACTAGGAAAATACCAGTAGCTATGGAGGGTGAGAATATGTATGGGCACATAATCATACCATGTAGGATAACTAAGTAGACGGTTGTGCTGTTTCATCCCATCTAGCAACAATGCTCTGCACTGTGTGTGTTTATACATTTACATATTTATTCCATCTAGCTACAATGCTCCGCACTGGGCGTGTTTATGTTTATGTTTATATTTATATATCTATATATTCATTCCATCTAGCTACAATGCTCCACACTGTGTGTTTATATATCTACATATTATTCCATCTAGCTACATTGCTCCACACTGTGTGTTTATATATTTACATATTTTTTCCACCTAGCTGCAATGCTCCGTACTGTGTGTTTATATATCTACATATTATTCCATCTAGCTACATTGCTTCGCACTGTGTTTATATACTTACATATTTATTCCATCTAGCTGCAATGCTCCGTACTGTGTGTTTATATACTCATATATTTATCCCATCCAGCTACAATGCTCTACACTGTGTGTCTGTGTGTATATATATATATTTATAGTAATATGTACATATGTATATTAGCTGCTCTTGCTTGCTTGCTTTTTTTTTCTTGCCTTCTGATTGTTGCTCTGAGTGTTGCTATCCCTGTGCTGTTGCAATCCTGGAATTTCCCCGTTGTGGGACTAATAAAGGCTTATCTTATCTTATCTTATCTTATAAATATGTGCAGAGAGTTATAGAGAGGACCAAAAAAAAGAAAAGATAATTATGTTTGTGTATGAATATTAATAATTTTGAAAGTCCTTGAGGCTTTTTTAAAGAAACCTTCAGAAGATAATTTGCTTTTTCTTAAGGGCTGTTTAACTTATCTGCTTTATTGGTTTCCATTTCTTCCTTTTATTTAAAAAAATGCCCTTCAATTTAACCCTCGTTAACTGGTAAGCTATTACACATTATGTAATCCATCGGAGCAACTTTTAATGCAAACCTGAGATAACGGCACTGTACAGAGTGCAAAGCTAGTGTGTGTGTGGGGGGGGGGGGCGTGCATGTGTGTGTGGGTTGGCTTCCGTGCATGCACCTGTGTGTCTGGGCACTGTGAAGCCTTGAAATCCAAAATGTGAAATGGGGAGTGAAAGGAATACAAACCACACCGATCCAAGCCCCCTCTCCTCTCATCGGTCCCTGCTCAGTGAAAAATTCATGTACTATTACCCCATAAAATATGAATCGCAGTTTAGAAGATACCATTTGAATTTCTAGGCCAAGACTAATGCATTTTCAAACACTCTTCTTTTTTTAACATTTTCTATGTTTATTTCCATAAACCCAAATTTGTTTAGCCACTAAGGAATGGTTTTCTTTACATTAAGAAAAGGTGAAGTGTATTGTGAAGAAGAGAGCTATCAGAGCTTTAAAGCCAAAATAATGAAGCAGAGTCACTGTATATGGATGTATTTAAATGTGTGCGCCAACTACCCCAGTGCTGCATGAGTTATGAGATTGCCTGATCACTTGTCACAGGCTGGCATAAGGGAATGAGGCATGTGTCATATCTTGTTTGAGCAGCCTGATGCAGCGCGTGTTTTGGTGGATGCTTCACGGCTACTCTTCAGCCTCTCACTGCAGCTCATGTTGTTGAACGGTTCCACCCCTCCGGCTGTTAACTGACTGGGGAAGTTTACCCCGCCGGATACCATGACGACAACTGGCATCCGTGCATTGCACCGCGGCAAATGGGGGGTCATCAGATGAGACAGCACCCTCACCACTTACCTTCCCTGCCGCCACCGCTGTCATGGCTACCGCAAGCCGGTAGACACTCTCAGCCCTCAGCCATCTCAGCATGCACCTCAGCTCCCAGCAGGCCGGAGCCAGGCGCCCGTTCCAACGTACACATGCTTGTGCCAAAGAATTCAGGTGCCAAGAGACTAGCGCAGCATGTGCTTGCATCTTTTACACATTCAGGTCCCTTGGGCTTTACATATCCAAGTCCCTCCAGCTTGGTGGAGAAATCTCAAAAAAATAAATAAAAAAGATATATACACAGATACACAATCATAAGAAGCTATTGCAATGAACAAGTTCAGCATACTTCACTTGGTAAGAAGCCCTCAGCATGAAATGATCAGAACACATTCATTATTCATCATAAAGTAAAGGTTCGTTAACTGTGATGTGTGTGCATCTGCTGGACGAGTTAAGGTTTGGTTTCCTCCTCTAACCTTCTCCAAAGCCATCAAGTAACAGGCAGTGTGTAAGGAATTATCCATTTGTGTTTTCAGTCCTGCTTGAATTGTGACAGGTAATGTTTCGAATTTCACACTGAAGCCAGAACACAAAACTAGACGGATTTATTTTGCATTAGTCTGGACTAGATATCATTCAGTGTATTGTCTCTCCCCACTTATACCACATCACCTGAGTCGCATTCTTTTTTATTGATGTGAATTGTTTATCTATATCTATCTAATATTGAGCTAAAGTAGATAAGGCCTTCTGATGCGTTTCTATGAATAATTTTCTCTTTCGCTGTCGATGATGCTTGACTCCACTACTGTATGTGATGATGTGGCTCTTTGTCTGCTGCTGGGGGCAGTAAATATCTGTGCTTGACTGGTTGTGATGGAAAATAGAACAATACGAAGTAACTCTCTGGATATATAGCAGAGAGAATTCAGCTATAAAAATAAGGCATGTTCACAACTTCCTCTGGCAATGAAAGACACAAAGGTTTGTGAAATTGGGTTGCTGAAAGATGATTGCTTATCAGGGTAGTTTATTTTAGGTTTGAGGCAGAGTTTACAACAGTTGCACAAGTTTGAAGAATGTGCAGCAGTAGAGGACATTCTCAAACACTTAAAAGTAGGGCTAGGCTATACCAACATTTTTTCTTTCAATACCATTAGTTTATGGTACTTTTTCATCAATACTTTTTCCCCTTAAAGGAAAAATCACATGAATGCACAGTGTCCATTAATAGGGCAATAAGAAATATGAATAAAACTCATGAAAATAAATACTTGAAAGAAATATATTATAAAATGATGCTTATAATATGATAATAAAATAGATCAATGAGTAACTTAAATAAAATAAGATGAAAATAAGTCTTCTTAAAATTATAGTAAAATAAATACACTTCAAAATAGTACAAAATGAATTAAATTTGTTAAATTTGCTTTCTTAAAATTGCTTTTCATGAAACTCCTGCAATGTTTTCTAATGGACAGCAGGTGGTACTGGGGATTTTGAGGCTTGCTGGTTGTCTTCCTGGTGATATTCAGCCTCTTTAAAAGTGTCAGTCTTTCAAGACGCACTCCGGTGGCTATAAATCCCCTAAAATACAAATCTACATGGTCTAAAATGGTATCTTATGCCCTTTTTTCTACAAAGAAAACCTTTCATTGTCTTACAGTTCCACGTCAAAATGTTTTCACCCCCCCAAACACCAGAATCGGTAACTAGGCCCAACCCACATACCATAAGGCTAATAGTGGCTAGTGCAGGTGTACTGTAGCCGACTACTGATCGGAGGGTCAGGGGTTCAATTTCCGTTCTGTCTGCATGTCTAAGTGTCCTTGAGCAAGACACTGAACCCCCAGTTGCTCCTGGTGAGTCAGGCTAGCACCTGTGCATGGCAGCTCAGCTGCCATCATTGTGTGACTGTGTGTATGAATGGGTGGATAGCAGGATCTGTAAAGCGCTTTGGTCATCTAGAGATGAGAAAACGCACTATATAAGTGAACGCCATTTACCATTAAACAGCATAAATCCTGTGATAAAAAGACTTACTGGTTTAAGGACATGCCCAGTTGTATGCACAGTGGCCCAGGACAATGACTGAAACTGTATCAGTCCTTAAAAGCAGTTTAATGGTAAAACCCATCTTGACTTGGGTCAAGTCTTCAAAGCAGCTACACCAAAAATGCTAACTGGCCAGAGGCTAACCAGTTTGGCCCAAATCCTGATTGGCTCAACACTACTCATGTGCCAATGGCTGTTCATATCTACCTCACCAAAAACGCTCCATTTCAACTCGCCTTTTTTCAGGGGTTGGGGCTTAGTTGAAAGTTTAAAACAGAAGAGCAAACACGAGACATTTGAGTGATTTCACTCGATATGTTTTGTAAGTCATAAAAAACATGTTAGAGACATTAAAAAAAAAAAGATTTTTGGTGGAGTGTCACTTTAAATGCTTAAAGAGCTTGCTAGTGTTGCTGCTATGTGCCACTACTTTATTGCTGACAGAGCACATGGGATTACCTTTGGCCGTGGGTGAAAACACTACGCTTTTTTTTCTCTCTCAGCCATCCAAGCTGCTGCTGCCAGTGCTGAGCTCACTGTGGAACACAGTGGAGCAGCGATTGAGACAGTGCTTAAGGCTGCGCAGTCAATGAGCCTTCAGTTCTGACAGGTTTCCATAATCATGTGACACAGAAGACCATCTAAGATATGCCCGGGCTGGTTTTCACCCATACATTTTATGTCTCAAACTCGCAGAAGTCAAAACAAATTGCACGTTTTGTATCAACTTAAAAAGTATCAACTCCAAAATACCAACCGGTGAGTATCAGAATCAGAATCAGAATCAGCTTTATTGCCAAGTATATTTACAAGTAAACACACAAGGAATTGACTTGACATTGGGCGCGCATGTTAGGCGCATCCAATGACACGGCAGCCATGAAGGCGCCTGTCATGCAGTGGGGGTAAAGAGGGGAAGGGGGGGGGGGGAAACACAATAGGCAGAGAGAAAAAACATAGTTATCAGAATAACGCTCGTATAAGCTCATATAAGCTCAATGAGCCAAATTTTGATTACACAGAAAAAAACCCTCTATGCACATTAGCAGACAAAGCGAGAGAGACCAGTGTATGTAGTCAGCATATGATCAGTGTGTGATGCAGTGTGGAGGTGTGTCAATTGCTGGTGAACAGCAGAGGGCACCCCCTGGCAACGGATAGTCATGTGTTCTACTCGGCATGTCCATTCTTCATGCAGGTGGCAAGTTCTGTAAACACATGATAGCGCTGTCCTTGAAGAAGCTCGATCTGCAGAACAACAGCCATTGTATGTCGATGTTTGGGTTAAGCCACTTCTCCGGCGTTATCTTCATCGAGGAGGAATGTAAACAAGGGCACCAAAACACAAGGTCAAATCTGCACAGTGCACTCAGAGAATAAAAAAATTCTGGTATCGAAGAATCGATACCAGAGTATTGATACGCCCGCCCAGAATAACAATCTAAAATACTAGTGAGCAGGGCTTGACAATAACACCAGCCAACTGGACAATGGCAGGTGGATTTCAGTAGGGGCTGGTGAGACAGCCACTCCCACTAGCCACTTTGCCGGGTTGTTGTTTTTGCAAATGACACTAAGATAAACCTTTTTCTTCCTCTTGTCCTGTCAGGCAGCTAGGTGAGCAGAACAGAAATCTGCTTCCCTTATTGTGCGAAGCAGATTTACTTTGCCAAAAGGAGCTTTATACAGTACATATACGTATATGTACTGTATATTGTTATAAACTCCTTTTGTAATAACTTTTAATACTTTATTTAAATTGTTCCACCCATGAAGGACCCAGCTGGTGGAATGGGGAAAGGAGGGGTGGGAAGGGGAAAAGAAAAGGGAGAGGAACAGACAAAGAAGACAAACAAACTAACAACTGAAACAAACAAAAAACAGACTGTTTCTTCCACTGAAGAGGTCTCAACACGAGTCTGGTATCTGCACCTGTTAAAGGGCTTATATCATGCTATTTTAAGCCTTTCAGAGTAAACTATATGCATGTATGTGATAGTATATTACCTTTGGTACACTGGAGAATGAATTTCTTATGAAATATGAGTTATTTTCGCGAGCCCGGAAGTAAGATACCTCGATCTCTGAGGCTCCACCTCTCCTTCTTGTGGCTGCCGCCCATTTCATGACGTAACCCCTGAGCCGGCTGCTGCAGCATGTCGCTGGGTTCCACCCACAAAAACAACATCTACAGTAAACTTTAGAAAAGATGGATGAGCATGTTGAACTCTTTAACCTCCTGTTATTATTTTAGCCTATAATATTATTCTTATGTAGTGTATGGTTAATCACGTTTAATATTATGATTTTAGCCTCTGCATTCTGGTCTATTTTGACCATTTCTGACGAGTAGGCTCTTCTTTAGGAAGGCTGAACAAATTCCTAAATCTCTCATAGCCAAAAACACATTTACGCCACTTAGAAAACATTGTCTTACGTAAAAAAGCAAACAGTTGTTGTCACTGAGCAGATTAGGTGCGAGAGGAACTACTTCTTCACAGCGTCAATGGTAAAGTGAAAGAGTTTTGCCGATCACCGCTCCGTTTGCTGCGCGGAGAAAGTGGGTGTGTGCATTAGCCTGGGGGCGGTGCTGGCAGCACAGGCACTTCCTGGAGTGGGCGGCTCACCCACGTTCATACGTATGAACGTGGGGACCCAATCATTATCAGGGACAGGGCGGAGCAGCAGCTCAGAGAGCAGGGTTGAGGAGGAATACTCAGAGATGCGTGAATGGAGCAGAATACCACTTTGGGGGTGTTTTTGGTGAGGAATTAACATGATAACATGTTTAAAAGCTCAAAAAAGTCGATTTTGCATGATATAGGCCCTTTAAAGGAGAGACGTGTGTGTGTGTGTGTGTGTGTGTGTATGAGAGTGCGTGCAAAATAAGTGTTTGCATGTGAGTGGTTTGTCAGGAAACATACGAAGAGGGTGGCCGGTCACAGCACCCCCCCCACCCCCCCACCCCCCGGAAACCCCGAGCAAACAAGACAATGCCACCAACCCCCACAGAGCACAAATGTCCTGAGGCCACCAAGCCCCAGGACAGCCAGGCATCCACCCCAGGAGGGACAGCCGAGGGAGGCCGGGCTGGCAAGATAATAAACCTATCGCAATGTGAGACTACAAAACTACAACTCTATCTATCTGTCTATCTATCTCGTACCTCGCTGGCTCCTCCTCACTGCCAAATGTGCCAGTCACATCAGCAGTACGTATGCAACTGCACTGGCGCCACAACAAATTAAAAAAAACAAAATCAGTGAACATGAGTTCGGACTCAGAGGAGGAAAAAAGTACTAAAAGAAGAGTCCAGCAACACAGACAGCAGTAAGAAAACAAAGCAACTTCACCGGACACAATAGCTTTATTGCCCTGCCTGGGAGTTGCACCATACATTTAAGGACAGAAACAGTGGTTGTGTAAAGATGTGCATTTCTGTGTGGGTGGGTGTTTTAATTGTGACAATGCATAAATCAGTTGTTTCATTCAAATGACTGAGCCTCTACATTTCTTCCTTAGGTTACTGCAGTTCCCTGCATATAGAATAGCTTTGTTTTTAAATACACTGTCCTAGCCTGTGATTTTTCAAGTTATTTTAGTACATACAATAGTTTGGGTCAAAATACGATAATTTTAAAGTGACAGTAGGCAGTTTCTTCATTTTCCATCTGGCAACACTGTTTTGCAGCCTGCCTGGAGAAACGGCGATGGATAGACAGCAACCAGCAGAACACCTGTCCCTGCTCTCAGGTATCAGATTACCAGAACAAATGCCCCTGATCCCAGTGGTAAGTAGCTACCCCCCCCCCCCACACACACACACATCAGCTCCTACCTCTGTGGTTAAACATGCCTATTTTTTAGAGCAAGAAGTTGTCGTTTAGCCTACCCTCTAAATATATATTTTTAATGGGTTGGTCCAGGGGTGTCAAACATATGGCCTGGGGGCCAAACCCTGCCGCCAGCGGGTCCAAATTTTTCTCTGTGAATTTACAGCTTTCTTTCAGGTAAATTTCTAGCCTTTTCACTGTTCAGGATTATGAGCTTAGACCCAAAAGCAACACAGATGAGGCAGAAGACAAGGTGACAGTTATCTTTATTTACAAGATTGTGCAATAATTGGTGCAGTAATGATTTGCCACGAGGATCTGGCAATTCTAGGGGAAGAGAGCAGAACAGGCGTGAGTATGATGAATAGATTGGGAGTAATGATGCTGTATATTTTATGCTTACAGGTCCACTGGGGAAACACTGCTGAAGCAGGGAGGCTGATCCTCTTTGGCTGAGGAGTGGGAGACAGTGGAGGGACACACCTGAATAGGGAAACAGTGCAGGAGTTGAAGGGGGATGCTGCAGGCAGGCTGACCAGGCCTGGATGGAGGAAAAGGGGTGAAGGAAACAATGCAGGCACACAATGGTAAGTCGACTTACTTTGGGGAATGTGAACGGGAAATGTGCACAGTCCAGGTAATCCAAATCCAATCAGTAAGGCACGTTCAAATCCAGTCAGGCAGAGGTCTGGGCATGGCAGGCAGAGTAGGGCAGACAGAGGTCCAAGGCGTCAGGCAGGCAACAGGGTCTAAAGCAAGCAGAGGTCAAACACGGCAGGCAAGACAAGAGTTCATACAATGCAGGCAAAGCAAGGATATGGTTTGGTTGAAAGTTTACACAACTAGGCAGAGCAATCGGAAAAGCTCCCTTATAAGGGGTGGTCCAAATTGGCAACAGGTGTAGTCAGGGCTGCAGGGAGAGGGCTAATCAGAGAGGAGAGAGAGAGAGGCAGGCACACAGAGCCGGTAGGATCCCTTACAATACTCCCCCCTCACAAACACCTCCTGGTGTAACACTGGGCTTGTCGGGATGGCATTGATAGAAATCAGTGATGAGGGAGTAATCCTTAATAAAGGACCTAGGGATCCAAGATCATTCCTCTTGCCTGTACCCCTGCCAATCAACCAAAAACTGGATGTCGTGCCCCCTGTGGTGAGCATCCAGAATGTGGGTTACTGTGTAGACCAATCCCCCATCTACCATCTTGGGTGGCGGTGGTGGCTTGGACAGCAGGCAAAGTGAATTGTTGAACACTGGCTTAATCTGTGAGACGTGGAAAGAAGGATGGGCCTGGAGCACAGCAGGTAGGTTGAGTCTTACAGAGGAGGGATTAATGATGGCTATTATGGCAAATGGACCCACAAAGCGGGGGGCCAGCTTTCTGGATTCCATCTTGAGGGGAAAGTTAGTTGTAGATAACCATACCCTTTGCCTGATCTGATAATTACGAGCAGGCCACCTGCGTTTGTTGGCCCACTTCGAATTCTCCTCCATGGAGCGCAGCAGTGCCACCTTGATGTCTCTCCAGAAGCGCTTACAACATGCCATGTGGGCAGCGATGGATGGAACTGACACCTCCTCCTTGGAGATGGAGAGAAGTGGGGGGTTATACCCAAGGGATGCCTCAAAGGGGGAGAAACCGGTGGCAGCAGAAGTGGAGGAATTGTGGGCATATTCCACCCATGGGAGGAAGGTACTCCAGGTGGATGGATCAGATGATGTGGCGCAGCACAGCATAGCCTCCATCTCCTGATTAGCCCGTTCACATTGTCCATTGCTTTGCAGGTGATATCTGGAGGAGAGCCTTGCCGTGGCCCCAGTGAACTTGCAAAAAGACTGCCAAATCTTGGAGACAAACTGGGGGCCATGGTTCGAGACAATGTCAGAGGGGATGCCGTGCAGTCTGACCACATGATCCAACAGGAGCTGAGCTGTTTCCAAGGCCGATGGGAGTTTTTTTAATGGTACAAAGTGCACGGCCTTGGAGAATGTGTCTATGATGGTGAAGATGACAGTATAGCCGTTGGACAGGGGCAGGCCCGTAACAAAATCCATGACGATATTAGACCAGGGCCGACTAGGGACAGGAAGGGGCAGAAGTAGGCCGGCAGGAGGGGAGATGGCGGTCTTGCCTGTGGAGCACTGAGGGCAGGCTTTGATGTAGTCACAGACGTCCCAGTCCATGAAGGGCCACCAGAAGTTGCGGCAAAGGAGGGAGAGGGTTCTGGTAATCCCAGGGTGGCAAGAGGCTTTGACTGTATGGATCCAGTGGATGACACCACCTCTCACCACTGTTGGGACAAAAAGGCAGCCCTGAAGACGCCCTCCCGGGTCCAGGTCAGTGACCAGTACCTCCCTGACGTGCTGCTCGATCTCCCAAGAGACCACTCCTATGATGACCATCTCAAGCAGGATGTCTCCTCCTCAGGGGTCAAAGGGTCTGGTGCGGACTGGCATGAGAGGGCATCAGGCTTGAGGTTCTTAGAGCCAGGCCTGTAGGTGAGGGTGAAGTGGAATCTAGCGAAAAAAAAGAGCCTATCTGGCTTGGTGGGGGTTGAGTCTTTTGGCTCATCTAATGTATTCTAATTTCTTGTGATCAATCCAAACCAAGAAGGGCTGAACAGCCCCCTCCAGCCAGTGACGCCACTCCTCCAGGGCCAGTTTCACCAGTTACTGATGTCATAATTTCTCTCAGACGGTGAGAGAAATACGCACAAGGATGCAGTTTATCATCGTGACCGAGTGTTGCAAACGAACTGCCCCCACCCTGGTATCGGAGGTATCCACCTCCACAACAAACTGGCAAGCAGGATTGGGCCAGATGAGTATAGGTGACTGGGTAAAGGGGCTCTTAAGCAGGGAGAAAGCCTCGTTGTCCTCCAGTGTCCAGCAAAAGAGGATCTTGGTGGAAGTGAGGGTGGTGAGCAGGTGGGAAACAGAGCTGTAATTCCTGATGAAGCGCCGGTAAAAGTTGGCAAACCCCAGGAACTGTTGGAGCTGTTTGCAAGTTGAGGGAGCAGGCCAGTCAGTCACAGCCTTAATTTTTGGGGGGATCGGGCTCAATCTGCCCCTTGGAGATGATAAACCCCAGGAATGTAGTGGTGGTGATGTGGAACTCACATTTCTCAGCCTTTACATAAAGCTGGTTTTCTAGGAGTTGCTGTAGAACCAATCGCACCATGAACCCTGTGTTCAGCTAGGGACAGGGAGAATATTAGGATGTCGTCTAGGTAGACGAACACAAAGGAGTCTAGAAAATCCTGTAACACATCATTAATCATGTGTTGAAATACTGTGAGGGCGTTGGTGAGGCTGAACAGCATGGCAGTACTCAAAGTGTCCACTAGGAGTGCAAAAACCCATCTTCCATTCGTCGTCCTCATGTATGCAAATGACGTGATAGGCGCTGCGGAGATCCAGCTTGGTATAAATCGTGGAGCCGTGGAGCCAATTAAAGGCAGAGATCATTGGGGCAGTGCATATTTATCCTTTATGGTGATATTATTTAGCTCATGGTAGTCTATACAAGGGCGTAGCAAGCCATCTTTTCTCACGAAAAAGAAACCACACCAACAGCTGAAGACGGGAGATGAATGATGCCGGCATTCAATGATTCATTGATATATTTATCCATAGCCTCCCTCTTGGGGGTGAACAGGCTATAAAGGCAGCTGGAGGGTAATCGAGCCCCTGGTTGAAGCTTAATGGCGCAGTTGTATGGGCAATGAGGAGGCAGAGACAGGGCTTTAGCCTTGCTAAAAACAGGAGCCAGATCATGGTAATTAAATTAAATCACCCTTTATTGTCATTCAACCAAACATGTACAGTAGAAAGAAATTGTGTTTTTCCTATCTACAGTGTTAATCACACACACCCCATATGTAGAATCAGAGGGCCGCTGCCATGCAAGGCGCCGCCACAGATTTCCCTCCTCCATTCCATTATTGCTGAGCACCAAGCTGGACGGCAGGAAGTTCCACTTTTATATGGTCTTCAGCATGACCCGGCCGGGATTTGAACCCTGCCTCCCGGCTGTGGGGCGGATGCTCTACCAACTGAGCCACCACTCCGGTGGCTCAGTTGGCGCAGCCTCAATAATTGGGGGAACCAAGGATAGGTCAGGCATTTCAGGGGTAGGGGGCTGGATGTCAATGGATGGGGAGCAGGTGGCAGACCTGAGGCAGGTGGACATACAGAATGAGCTCCATGAGCTTATGCTTCCTGTCCTCCAATCATAGACTGGGTTATGAAGTTTCAGCCAGGGGAACCCAAGAACAATGGGGGAAGTGGACAAAGGGAGAACTAGAAAAACCAGGCATTCGTGATGGTTACCCGAAGTTAGCAGGGCCAGGGGGGCTGTCTTTTTAACAACCCCGCAAAGGGGCTGGCCGGGGAGACCCACCACTTGTATGGATTGGGGCAGATCAAAACAATTAATATTAAATCGGGTTGCCAGATGCTCAGAAATGAAACTTTGCTTGGCTCCAAAGTCAACTAGAGCGGAACCGACATACTCTGCGGACTCTAAAATATTGTAAAGGAGGCAAAATTGGGTGGGAAGCTTAATTGTGGACTTTAATAAGCTCATGCTGCTCTCAGACAATGACGCTAGCGAGATGCTCTGCCTCTGACTGGAACTGTCATGTGGGTGGGGTGCTTCTGAGCTCTGTGTGGATGATGGTCACGTGTGTTGTTCATGTACGCACTTGTGGACCATCATTCCTATATATTTTTTTCTTAAATTTATATTTCCTTGGCATGGCCTGGGCCCGCGGGCCACCCAGAGGTTGCTTCTGGGCCGCATGTGGCCCGAGGGCCACTAATTGAATAGGCCTGAGGCAGGGCCATACCAAGGCAATAAACTGGTAACATGACATTCTGATCAGATTTAAATACACAAATGATGCTGGTGTAATAGTCGATTATGAATCAATACTAAATTTGATAAAGATGTGATAAAATAGTCTTGTGATATTATGTTGGGGTTTTTTTTCAAAGAATAAACTGGATCATCTATGCAATGATCTGAGGTAATAAATCAGGGTTTATTAATAAATATATTATCCATCCATCCATCTTCTACCACTTAATCCTTTTTGGGTCACGGGGGGCTGGAGCCTATCCCTGCGTCTTTGGGTGAGAGGCAGGGTACATCCTGGACAGATCTCCAGTCCATCGCAGGGCCAACACAGAGAGACAGACAACCATTCACTCTCACAGTCATACCTAAGAACAATTCAGAAGCCCCAGTTGATGCCAGTTAACCTAACCTGCATGTCTTTGGCCTTTAGGAGGAAACTGGAGCACCCAGAGAAAACCCACACAGATACGGAGAGAACATGAAAACTCCACACAGAAGGGTCGCCGATGGTCGGGGGTGTGATCGAACCCACAATAGTCAAGGGTGGAATCGATCCCGTGAAATACAATCTTTGATTAGAAAGATCCCACATATCATTGTTGTCACGTTTACAAGAAATACAATTTTCTGCCTTTTGAAAATGATAAAACTCTCAAATTTGCCTGTTGAGAGAGAACAGCTCTTACTGGTTGTGATAACTCCTTGCAGTGAAATGGTAGAGAGGACAGAAAGGATTTTTTTTTTAAAGGATTTTCAAAGTTTTAAAACTTAGCCTTTCACCTGACCATATTGCTAATAATATACATTGTCATAATGAATGTTTAATCATGATCGTTAACAGTCTAAAAATGCATTTTTGGTTGCAAAATTGAAATTATGAAGGTGAATGGTAAACACAGATACGACTGGATGTGAACTCAGGCTTGTGGAGTGGGAGCATATTTAGTAATTCCACCAGCCTGCCCCCACCTCCTCACTATGGGATTTGAACACTTTCAAAAAAGTGAAAGCTGTGGTGCAGCCATGGTAGCAACAGTTAACAGGAGGGAAAGCATATTCACTCCTCCGTCTGGGTGAAAAAAGTCGGCTCCATATTTCCATGTCACATCTGTTTCCAACAAAATAATTGAGCTGAAGTTGGATTTATTATCTCAATTAGCCAACTGTAATATGTGTGGCGATAGAATCTTTATTTCTTCTGAAGATACCAAAAAGTGGACAAAGTGTGCAGAAACTAACATGGAAATGGGTTAAAGCTAAATCGCAGTTAGTCGCTGACTGCTATCTGCATCCAGCTGCAAAATGGACAAGGTAAGGTTGATCAGAGATTCTTAATATCAACGTGGTGATAATATAATCAAGGCTTTGTCCAGGACTCCCTCAAAGCAGCTGAAAAGCAAATTAGCAGCGAGATGTATGAGCCACACAAAAGCAGCTCAGGACTGGGTATGTATATAAACAATTACTTTCACACTTTATAGAAGGACTGCTCATTAAAGATTTTCCCTGCTTCATTTCCCATGAACTGGGCGGAACAAATCTTGGCACAGTTATTAGTCTTTCTCTAAACAGGTACCACCAAGGGTCACACACTTCTCCCTTCGCTTTATGCAGCTGTGGAGACCTCACCTGTAGAAGTTTGTAGGTTGTGTCAGAAGTCACAACTTGACCTCAGAAATCAGTGTTTCGTCATCTTGTAAGTGCTTGCCCTTCAAAAATGACTTCATTGTTGGAAAGAGGTGGAATGCTACTCATATTCTATTCCATACTATGCTCACTGGGGCGGCAGTGGCTCAGGAGGTAGAGCGGGTCATCCAACAACAAGAGGGTTGGTAGTTCAAATCCTGCTCTCCCCAGTCATCCTGCCGTTGTGTCCCTGGGTAAGACACTTTACCCACCTTACCTCCAGTGTCCATGACACTCGGTATGAATGTTTGGTAGTGGTCAGAGAGACCGTTGGCATGGATTGGCAGACATGTTTCCGTCAGTCTGCCCCAGGGCAGCTGTGGCTACAGTAGTAGCTTACCACTATCAATGTCTGTCTGGAGTGAATGAATAATGGACTCACTTTGAGATGTCACTTGACATGTCCATCATTATCATTGTGATACTTAGCAACAATTACTTGTATTTTTCCTCAGCAGAGCAAAGAAACTGGTTACCAAACAAAAAATCATAATCTTTTGTTGTGTTTTGCTGTCATTTAATAAATTGTGTTGTGGAACTGTTGTGTGAAAGCAATATCGTCTTCGAGGTCCAACGTGACGCAGAGTTCCGAAGACCACTGAAGTACTGCGCCCCTTTTTGTTTAATACTGCTTAAGTGCAAAATTCTCAGAACTTGAAAATACAATGGCCTTTAACAGGAAAATGCTATGAGGTTACTTTCAAAAACATGTAATGCAAAGAAAGAAAGAAAGAAAAGAAAAAACAGATGTAAAAACAGAAACAATTTGAGATGCTCAGATAAAAGCTTGTTTTTTGTTTTACATTCGGTTATTGACAGTGAGGAGAGAACGAGATGAATTGACAGTGACAGGGGAGCCAAATGGCATCGCAAAGCACCAGGGCCATGAATAACAAACTGAATCAAATATTAAATTCATTCAAAAGGGGGTAACACAGGCAGTGACAGTGTAATCAATCCACATTTTGGCCTGATCTATTGTGTAACAGCACAGACAAAAGAGCAGAATGAAGAAAGAAAGTCGATTTCTTCTACATTGTGAAAGCCATCTTCCTTTTTTTCCTCCTCTCTCATTTCTTAATGTTTCCTTCCTCTTTCTTTTCTGTTTTCCTCTGTGCCACTTAAAGTCAATTTCCGTGTGCAACGGCAGTATATTAAACTTTTGTGTGATAACGTGATAGTTTCACATTTGAGAGTAGTTTATATGTTGCACAGCGACAATGGAGAGTCCGCCCGCTCAATTTCTTTCCCCGTGACAGATTTCATCCTCTGTGTATCCATCTTTCCCTACCGGCTCGGGCCACGATGCCTCCGAAATAGGAGGAAAAGGTCAGAGCGTTAATTCACAAAGTGACAGCAGATACATCAAGTAAATCTATGGTGACTTTTGGCAATACATCCCACTCACAGACACCCAATTTTTATTGGGGGATGAGAACGATTCGGAAACCGGGAAAAGATTTATATTTGTTGATGGTTTTAAACAAGGGCATAAGCAGAAAGGACAATCATTCTTTCGATTATGTTGGATGTTTAAGAACTAATTAAAATGTGCTTGCCTGTAAATTAGGTTTGATTCAAACAAATTTCATAATAAAACCTATTAAAGACTTTAAATGTTGGACACTTTCTTCAACATTTGCATTCTGTTTGGAAAATTTGGACACACAAAAGATTCTCATGTCCTTGCTGTTGTCATTTCTGTCATTGTTAGAAGACACTTTCAGCATGATTGAGCTTGACTGATGCAGTACTGCTTTTCATTGCTTTTATTACACTCTTCCCTCATCTAAATTATATTTTAAAATAAACATTTTGGAGGAAAAATTAGTTTTTTTGCAGCATAAAAGGCCACCAATTTTGACGTGACTTTGCACACTCCATGCTGTATTTTAGCCCACAGATTACATCTAATGGATGCATCTTGTGTTTGATTTGTCGGCCGGCCTCACCGCATTGTGACTGATAGCTGAATATTTATCTTGGAGCCAAAATATGTTGGAAATCAGGGAAGCAGAAACTGGAAGTATGCCTTTGGCTTTCACTGTGTTCCCAAATGTGCACATTAATTTTAAGCAGTTTTTCAAGAATATTCAAATGTATCGCCTTACACAGGCTCCCTGCTGCAGCTTCGAAAAAAATGTGATTGATGGCAATTCTTTTTGTTTTCTCAGATCTACTGAAGTAATAAATCAACCTGGTGCACATTTTTAAGTATAAAGGGATTAATTATTTTCATCGCTGGTTGATTTCTTCCCATGATGCTTCCTTAACGTTGAAAACTTTATAATTATAGTAATCAATAGTTCATTCTAACAGCGGCAAAACTGTATAGTTTGAAAGGTGTCACTCACAATGATGAACAAACACAGAATCAGTCTTGATTTTACTGAGCAGCATGTTCACATGCTTTAAGCTTATTGTGTTGGTATTATACAAAGCTATTACTGAGCTGGTTCACAATCGCTGCTCCCCTCTAACTCCCTTGAGGGGTACACCTGAACCGCAACAAATGGCAAAAAATATGAAATCCATCAATCCATCTTCTACCACTTATCCGGGGGTCTGGGTTGTCGGGGCAGCAGTCTAAGTAGATACTGTTGCACAGTTCACAAAGCACCATGATCCTGATGATTCTTCCGGTGGGTGGTGATCCCACTGGAGGTCGGACCCACGTGGCTCGCTCGGGCTGACTCTGGCTGGGTCCTATGGTCAGAAACCTGGTCACCAGTCACTTGCCCTCATGACCCAAAGTGAGTGAGGTACACTGGATCCTTGTTGTAACTTCTTCATAGGGATCAACTGGAATGCTTTTAATCTGGTCCTTCACCCCGGACCAATTTGTGTTGCGAGACCCTACCAGAGGCAACTTGCCCCCGACAACATAGCTCCAATGACCATTAGGCACACAAAACCATCCACCATAATAAGGTGACAATCCACAGAGGGGAAACTAATGCATTTACATGCCAAAAAGCATAAATATTTTCCTAAATGAAAAAAAGTTTAGTTCACTTAAAAATACTTACACTCCCAAGTTAGAAGTAGAGCTTAAATGCTGATAATAATAATAATAATAATAATAATAATAATATACTACATTAAAAAAAAGATCCTAGGGAGATGTGTTTTTATTGTATTATTTTTAAAAAATACATATATAAATAAATAACTTTGTGGTGCAAAGTATTATTAACTGGAGACTGTTTACCAATAGAACATGCCCTTTGATCATTTTTACAAACAGCTCTTATGATGTATATGTATATTTTGACAGAAAGAGTAGTATCTCATGGAGCGGAGAATGCTGAGGAACATTCAAGGAACCCTGCACTTTTTTGGTTTCGTCAGGGTTCATAAAAGTTTTCGAAAGAGTTTGCATACAGTTTTTAAGGTCACAAACTGTTAAAGGTGCGTAAACAGTTGCTAGTCTTCAGTAACTGGCAAACCAAAAAGAACTTGCAAACATGTTACAACCGTTTGCAACTGTTTGTGGAAAAATACATTTGCTAAAAAAAAAAAAAGAAGAACATATTCTACATTTTTGGCAACAAAAACTGTTTGGGATTTAAAACCCATTTGTAAACTGTTTGGCAACCTTTTACGAACCGTGACAAAACCCCAAAATCTCTATATTCTCCAGCATTCACTGGTCTGTGAGATATGGGGGTAACCAACCTCTTGTGGTCATGTAAATAATGACATTTTAGTGACGTGGTTAAGGACTACAGTTTTAATCTGTGTAAAGCAGACCTTCATGTTTTTTGTTTTTTTAACCATTGCGCTAACGCTATCTATTTTTGGTGCATAAAGGAAGTGTATCATGAAATCAGAAGCAACTCACAAACAAGGAAGTAGAAGTACAGCAGTAACAAAAGGCAAGACTGGGATATGAGCATACAGTGCTGTGAAAAAGTATTTGCCCCCTTCCTGATTTCTTATATTTTTCACACTTAAATGTTTCAGATCATCAAACATATTTTAATATCAAACAAAGATAACCTGAATAAATACAAAATGCAGTTTTCAAATGATGATTTCATTTATTAACGGAAAAAAAATATCCAAACCTCCCTGGTCCTATGTGAAAAAGTAATTGCCCCTCTTGTTACATCATGAATTAACTGTGATTAACCACATGTTTTGGAAAGCTGAGTTCAGTTTCAGTAGCTACACCCAAGCCTGATTACTACCAGACCTGATGTGAATCAAGAAATCACTTAAATAGATCCTGTCTGACAACCTGAAGTAGGCTAAAAGATCTCAAAAAGCAACATATCCCACTGTGATCTAAAGAAATTCAAGATCAGATGAGAAACAAAAACCCAGAACAACATCTAATGAACTGCAGGCCTCACTTGCCTCAATTTGGACATTGGTCCATGATGGAACAATAAGAAAGAGGCTGGGCAAAAATGGCATCCATGGGAGAGTTCCAAGACAAAAACCGCTGCTGGACAAAAAGAACATAAAGACTCATCTCACATTTGCCAGAAAACATCTTGATGATCCTCAAGACTTTTGGTAAAATATTCTGTGGACTGACAAGACAAAAACTGAACTTTCTGGAAGATGTGTGTCCCTGTCCCATTTTATCTGGCATAAAACTAACACAGGATTTCATGAAAAGAACATTGTATCAACAGTCAAACATGGTGGTGGTAGTGTTATGGTCTGGGACTGCTTTGCTGCTTCAGGACCTGGACAACTTGCCCTAATTGACGGAACCATTAACTCTGCTGTCTACCAGAAAATCCTGAAGGAGAATGTCCAGCCATCAGTTCGTGAAGCCCTCCAATGTGACTGAATTTGAACAATTCTGCACAGAAGAGGGGGCAAAATTCCTCAACAGCAATGTAAAACACTCATTGCCAGTTGTTGGCACCAAGGGTGGCACAACCAGTTATTAGGTTTAGGGAGCATTTAGGGGGCAATACTTTTTCACATAGAGCCAGGTAGGTTTGGATAACTTTTTTCCTTTAATAAATGAAATCATCATTTGAAAACTGCATTTTGTATTTTCTTGAGTTATCTTTGTCTATCATTAAAATTTATTTGATGATCTGAAACATTTAGGTGTGACAAATATGCAAAACTATAAGAAATCGGGAAGGGGACAAATACTTTTTCACAGCACTGTAGTATTCCAACACGGGAATGTTATTTTTAGTCCTGTCTGCCATCCCCACCCACTTCTGTATGAGGATTTAAACAGTTCTGAAACAGGAAAACACAGAGATGATACCAAACGCTGGCTGTGAGGTTTAGCACATTTATTAACAGAAACGACAAATGAAACCAAAAAATACAACACGCAAACTTAAACTTATGACCGGGGAACTTCCGGAGAATCACTAAGTGGGCAGGGGCACCGTCTGAAGTGACGGATGTGAAAATGTTTTCTGGGAAGCAAGACCGCTGCCAGGATTGAACTACCCCAGTCTGCTTAAGTAGAGCAGCCCCAGATGATAATCAGGTGTGGGTACATGAGTGAGAATAAAATAAGCACAACAACTGACAGCTGTGCAGCCAGCAAACCAGTTTGACAGCCGGAAGCTGCACAGCACTGTCAAAATAAAACTACAGACCGGAACTCAATAAAACAAAATAAGATAACACACTTCCCAAAGGATAAACAATGTCATAACTCCCCCAGACTATAAAAACACAACTAAAAATACAACAACTCAGCAAAGAACAGAAACCAGATACAAAAGATCATAATAAACAGAATGACAAAAGAACAGGAAAGAACTAAACTAAGGCTGGAACTGAGCACGGTCCCCACCCATACTCGAAATCATGACAGAGCCCCCCCCCCCCAAAAAAGGGGTGGATTCAACACACCCCAGGGCAACATCAAAAAGAAAAGAAACCCCACACACACACATAGAAGACCCCTGCAAAGAAGAACAACAGCCCAGGGGGGGAGGAGGGGGAACCCAGGCATGGAGAGACCGAACTAAAACGAAAAGCCAAAGAAAACAAAATACTCATGATCCACAACACTGAACAAGGAGGGAAATGGGACTCTGGGACACACGGGTGCAACTATCAGGCAATTCCGGCGGCTGAACAAAGTCCCAGAATAGTCCTGGGAGCAGCAGTTGGTATGGCTTGTCGGGTGGTCTTCCAGTGTCCTGGAGCCAGCGGGCCGCGGAGCACAACACGCCCCACCTGGGGTGGTAGCTGGAACTAATGCCCCCAACAGCCCACATGGCCTACAGCATGGCTGAGGTGGACCCAGACTGATCCAGACTGAGGCGCAGCATCCACAGATGTCCCAGGCTGAGGCACAGCACCCACGGAGGCCCCAGACTGAGGCACAGCACCCGCGGAGGCCCCGGAGTGAGGCACAGCACCCACAGAGGCCCCAGACTGAGGCACAGCACCCACAGAGGCCCCGGGCTGAGATGCAGCACCCACGGAGGCCCCGGACTGAGGCGCAGCACCCGCAGCAGTCTCGGATGGAGGCGTCACACCCACTGTGATCTCAGATGGAGGAGCGACACCCACGGTGGCCTCGACCAGAGGCATAGCACCCGCGGTGCCCTTGGACAGAGGCGTCGTGCCCACGGTGACCTCAGATGGAGGAGCAGTACCCACGGCGGCCTCGGACAGAGGCATAGGATCTGTGGTGGCCGCCGGCAGGGAAGAAAGGCCCACGGCGACCTCTGGCAAAGGTTGAGAACCCACAGCGACCTCTGGCGGGGATCGGGGACTCACGGTGACCTCAGGCACAGAGGAGGACCCGTGGTGACTTCAGGCAAAGATGGCGGACCTGTGGTGACCTCAGGAGAAGCCTCAGAAAGGGGACAGACAAACACCGGGTCAGAGTCACTGGCAGCAGTGGAGCCCGTCGAGGGGGGCTCAAGCGCGGCTGACGGCTGCACTTGGTCCCCCCACCATGAGCCAGACAAGATTTCTCTAAGACAAAAGATGGAACTTGCCTGAGCTCGAGCTCCATCGCCGTCCAGGACTCCAGCGATTCCAGCTGCGACTCTTCGGCCTCCATCGTCTGGGCAACCTCTCCCAACCCAGCCCCCTCAGGAGAAGAAGAAAAGACAAACACTGGAGAAGAATCACCTGCAGCAGTGGAGCCTGGTGAGGAGAGCTCAGGAGCAGAGGATATCTGCAACTGATTCTCCCCACCATAATCCAGACAAGAATTGTCTGAATCTGAAGATGTTAAACCAGAACAGAGCACTTGCCTGAACTCAAGCTCCACCACTGTCCAGGACTCCGGCGACCCTGCGGCAGCGGCCCAAGCAGCAGGCATGGTGATCAAGGCAGCTGGCGACCCTCCAGGCTTGGTGGCTTCCCCTGGCGGGACCCCGGATGAGGCAACGGGTGCTGGTGGACATCCCGGCGTGGTAGCTAATGCTGACGGGCCCTCCGGCATGGCAAATGAAGCAGGGGGAACTCAAGTGTGGCGCAACGGGGCGAGGACTCATTTCACCGATGGTACCGGGTCTGGCAAAGCCAAAACCAGGGGACTCCAAGCTGGCTCAGGTTTCGGACCATGGGGGGCACTCCTCTCCCGTCCGGGATGTGACTGCACAGCAGGACCCGGATTCTCCAAAATCACTTACCTCCTCTTCGTCCAGTGGCTCCCTCCCAGGACCGGCAGACAAACTGGAAAAACAGGGGAGGACACCGGAGAGGCAGGTGAACATGAGGAGAGGATCGCAGCAGCAGGCGGGGAAGGCTCAGCCAAAGTGGGTGACTGCAGCTGAGCCCTCCCAGTGGGAACAAGGCAAGACGATTCATTTACAGATGTAGTAGAATGAAAAGTTGCTTGCCTTTGCTCCCCAGGTGCAGTGATGGCTGCCACAGATGACCCCGAGGACTCCTCCCTTTTGGCCATAGAGGGCGAGGGCATCGAAGCAGGTGCTGGTCAATCTGGCCCTGTAGGCATGGTGACGAACGGAGCTGGACACCCACCCCCTACCTGGGCCGCAAATTCAGGAAGTAGCCATTGTTTATAGTCCAACAGTAGCTCCGCCTCCACCACCAAAACCCACTGGCGTTCTTCCAGCTCCTCCACTGATGGTGTAGGCCACTGTCTGGGAGGAGAAGGCAGGGCCGCTGCTGCTGGACTGCAGCGAGAGGCTCAGGGCTTCTGCGCCAAGGGCAGCTTCCTCGTTGGCACCGGCATGGAAGTAGAAGGGTATTCCCCCAATCCGTGGAGCATGGACGATGGGTCAGAGATGAAAAGGAGAAGGTCTGCAAGCTCTGGATGGCTCCACAGGCTGGGACATGCTTCCAGCACCTGTGCAGCCCCAACCAGACACTCCTGAGCCATCTTGGGAGTGCAAGAGACCCAAGCCTCTGAGATGATGTTCTGCAGTGCGTTTACAGTCCACATCTCCACCTTGCTTAGGCCACACTGACCGCAGTCCATGAGCGCTGCCATGCTCACAAAAAACTGATTCAACAGGGAAATACGAGGGGTAAAGGAAAAGAGAGAAAAACAACCTTCACAGCGGTTGGTGTCTCAATTGGCACCGGTCTTCTGTCATAAACCTGTCCTTTCAGGGCTGACTGAGGATACCAAACACTAGCTGTGAGGTTTAGCACATTTATTAACAGAAGCGGCAAACTAAACCAAAAATATACAACACACACACTTACACTTACTACCGGGGAACTCCCGGAGAATCACTAAGCGAACGGGGGCACCGTCTGAAGTGGTGGACGTGAAAATGTCTTCTCAGAAGCTGACTGCTGCCAGGATTGAACTACCCCAGTCTGCTTAAGTAGAGCAGCTCCAGATGATAATCAGGTGTGGGTACATGAGTTAGAATAAAATCAGCACAACAATTGACAGCTGTGCAGCCCACGAACCAGTTTGACAGCCAGAAGCTGCACAGCACTGTCAAAATAAAACTACAGACCGGAACTCAATAATACAAAATAAGATAACGCATTCCCCAAAGGATAAACAATGTCATAACTCCCCCAGACTATAAAAACACAACTAAAAATACAACAATTCAACAAAGAACAGAAACCAGATGCAAAAGATCATAATAAACAGAATGACAAAAGAACAGGAAAGAACTAAACTAAGGCTGGAACTGAGCATGGCCCCCGCTCATGCTCGGAATCATGACAGACACATGGTGACATAATGTCATCAACAGGCATCCTCTCACTAGGTGTTTGCTGTTGAGCCACTCCCTCCTGCTCCGGCTCCGGTGCGTGGCTCTGGTAACCCAGTGGGGGTTATACAGCAGGGTACATTGGATCGTTGTTTTTATAAACTTTTTCATGGGGATCCACTGGAGCGCTCTTGTTCTGGCCCTTCACGCTGGGCCACTTTGTCTTGGGAGACCCTACTGACAAAGCTACCACATGACTGCACAGTGGCAATCCATGAGGGGGTACAGAAGAACACTTTTTTTTTTTTTTTTACAAAACAAAAGTTCTTAATTTCTATAACCATTAGAGTTTATTTCCATTAGCAACATCAGCTAAATATCCTGTAGATTGCAGACTGCTAAAGCCATTAGTAAGCAGGCATTTCCTCACACCCTGTCTCTCTCTATCACTCTTTGTCCTTGTGGGTGATTAGAATGCACCCTGGTTATCTGTCTGCTTGCTCATTAATCACACTGCGAGAGACTGGGCCGAACACTAAATATACAGTCTGTCCTCATCTCAGCACTCCACACAAAGTGCTATTACAGCAGAAAACCACAAAGGGTCATAAATGACTCATAAGCAGGGCTTTAAGAGCCGGCATGGGCTTCTTATAGTAACCAGTGCATAAGGAGTAAAGTGAATACCATTTGTTTCAAATCTTAGCCCTGAATCACACAACTGAATCTTGACTGAAACAGCAATGTACATATGTAACCTTTTCCAATTATTCTGTCCATATCAACAGGTTTTTTGTTTTTGTTTGTTTGTTAGGGGTACAGCTGCTTACCAATATCCAAAAGTTTTTAATTCTGTAAAATACACAGAACAATTTGTCATCATATTGAAGATGTATGACTCATATTCATTTCAGTTTAAACATTGTTTGGAAAAGACCATCTTAAAGATACAAGCTGCAAATCTGAATGTAGAATACGGCATTAGACCATCAATAAAACAGTGTAATCACAGTATACTTGTACACCCTTGCATGTTCTAAAATAGTCCACCACATCTAGTTGTTAAGGCAGCCAAACACAAGCAGCTTAAAAACGCCTCAAAAACTGTTCACACTAAGCAAGTCGTGAAAAGTCATAATGTTTGCACACTGAGATATCCATAAGATTAATTATATAATAAACCTTAAAAATAACCGTGAGGTGTCACCAGAGATGTGTTAAATTTACAGAAATTTTAAGGAAAATTCAACTGACAATTGGAGAGTTTGGGATACTTTTGTACACTTTACGTTTCACCGAAATGTACTATGTCCAGATATTTCCAGAAACTTGATCTTTTACTCAGTGATTTTTTTTTTCTGCTTGAGAGCTGAAGATGAAAAGGAATTTCGCTTTTCAATATGACAATGATCCAACCAAATCAACAAAAGGATGACTTCACCAGAATGAGATTTAAGTTTTGGACTGACCCAGCCAGAGCCCAAACCTAAATGCAATTGAAAACGTGTGTGGCGACCAGAAGAGAGCTTATGTACAAGAGATGCAATCTGACAGATTAGGAGCACTTTTGCAAGGAGGAGTGTGCAAATATTGACAAGTAATGTGGCATGCTGACAGACTACTACACAAAAAGACCAAATGCTGTAATTAAATAAATCAAAAGATGTTTTAACAGAGTATTAGTTTAAAGGAGTGCATATTAATGCAACCAGCTTATTGTATGTTTTTTTTTCCCCTTTAACAGAATTTTGTTTTTCAATTAAATTGTACAGGTTATCGGTCACAATAAAGGTGGGAAAAGTTTGGAAATAATTTATTGTGGTATCATTTTTTGCATCATAAACTTGCCATTTTAACCGGGATATACAGACTTTTTATAGCCACTGCTATGCTTTATGTCCAGTGTTCTGTTAAGCTTGCCTCGGGAATCAAACCTCAGTTTTTGGACCATGGAAAATAATGCACATTTTGAGCTATTGTCTGTATAACATAAACTAACAGCTTGGCATTTTCATCAGACACAAAACACTCAAAGGATGCAAATGGAGACACTGGTGTATTGTGGAAAAATACTGCCTCTGTAATAGGAGCAGACATTGTTTTCCCCTCTTGTCTCATTGGTACCAATAACTTGGGACAGTTTTAAAAATGGAGGAGGATATTTGTGATTCAGAGGAGAACATTCATCAGTCAACGCGCTGCCAAAGCGCTCCAGAAATTTAAACAAATTGACAATCTGCCCAATGCACTTAATCACGCAAACACCAAGACAAATCAAATCTGGTGGTATTCTGCTGAAAAGTAGCACACCAACGGATACAAAATGTCACGTGACATCAAGGATGTGATTAAAAAAAACAAGGACACAGCAATAAGGACCCCTTTTTAATTCTCCTTTATCTTTTATTCTGCTTTAATGAGGCTCCACATTCAAAGACCAGCCCAGGGGCAGTCATTTACCTGCCACCTAAACCCATAAGCCATTATTGCTGCATGGTTCACAGTCAGACATAATGAGGTTGCTTCTCCAATGGAATCCAAACATACCCTTTTTATTTATTTATTTTTCCAGCTGTCTAACAATTTTCCAGCTGGGGATATGAAGATACACTGTTTTGGGTTTTTTTTTAATGTTTAGCACCGAATGTCTGCCCCTTAATAAATTGAAAGGTAATTCAATATGTCTCGGAACACCCGAATTATCTCTAGGAAGCAATTGGTGTGATCCCTAAAGCGATGACTGCTCTTGTCTTTTAGAATCATCTTCATTTCTCATGGGAAGGGATAAGACTCCATGGGGAAATGTGGGTATTGCAAAGTTTAAAGGTGTACTGCATCAATTTTTATGCCTTAGTCAATTATTCATCATGAGGTTTGATAATACTTGCAGATTTAAGGGAAATGGTCCATATTTACTGCCTATGACACTTTTCTAGTTAAAAGCATTTCCAACCACTTGCTACATTTAGTCCCTATGGGCTGTAACACTTATGGCAAGTTTACAGTCACCAAGAGTGCATTCTGATCATCCAGTAGTTGCTTAGGAAGTGGACTGCATAGGATATTCATGTTGAGTAACATTCAAAGCCACAGGGGAGCAAAAGTTTCAAAGGGAAGTGTGAACTGAGCAGGGAAGAGATGAATATCTGTTTATCTCTTCACTGGAAGTTGACAAGAAAACTACCTGTCAGTCATTTCACCTCAAATACTGAAAAAGAAGCTAAATGAGCAATTGTTGCTAATGTTACTAATAAGCTAAACTAATGCTGGTTTGGTCAGCATAACCACATAGCTTTAATGTTACAACTTTCGTTGTCAGTGCTCACGAGACCTCATATACTGTACATCTGTTTAGACTTTAGGAGGGAAAATGATAAGCGTAAACTAAGGCAGGCACAAGAGACAATGTATACTTCAGGGAGATGTCTTAAACCAGGAACCTTCTAACTGTAAGGAGAAAGAGCTAACTTCTCTAACACCATGCTGACTATAATGAATTCATTTCTATGGTCACATCAAGCAGTAGGAACCTGTTTCTATACGGTGGTGCTTGAAAGTTTGTGAACCCTTAAGAATTTTCTACATTACTGCATACAGTGCATTCGACAAGTATTCACATTGCTGATCTTTTTCCACATTTTAAGTTACAGCCTTATTCCAAAATGGATTAAATTTATTTTTTCCTCAAAATTCTACACACAATACCACATAATGACAAAGTGAAAAAAGTTTGGTTTTTTAGATTTTTGCAAATTTATTAAAATAAAAAACTAAGAAATCACATGTACATAAGTATTCCCAGCCTTTGCTCAATACTTTGTTGATGTACCTTTGGCAGCAATTACAGCCTCAAGTCTTAGTGCATGTCAGAGCACAAACCAAGCATGAAATCAAAGAAATTGTCTGTAGACCTCCGAGACAGGATTGTCTTGAGGCACAAATCTGGGGAAGTGTACAGAAAAATTTCTGCTGCTTTGAAGGTCCCAGCGAGCACAGTGGCCTCCATCATCCGTAAATGGAAGAAGTTCGGAACTACCGGGACTCTTCCTAGAGCTGGCCGGACATCTAAACTGAGTGATCGGGGGAGAAGGGCCTTAGTCAGGGAGGTGACCAAGAACCCAATGGTCACTCTGTCAGAGCTCCAGCATTCCTCTATGGAGAAAGGAGAACCTTCCAGAAGGACAACCGTCTCTGCAGCAATACACCAATCAGGCCTGTATGGTAGAGTAGCTAGACAGAAGCCACTTCTTAGTAAAAGGCACATGGCAGCCTGCCTGGAGTTTGCCAAAAGGCACCTGAAGGATTCTCAGACCATGAGACACAAAATTCTCTGGTCTGATGAGACAAAGATTGAACTCTTTGGCGTGAATGCCAGGTGTCATGTTTGGAGGAAACCAGGTACTGCTCATCACCAGGCCAATATCATCCCTACAGTGAAGCATGATGGTGGCAGCATCGTGATGCAGGGCTGTTTTTCAGTGGCAGGAACTGGGAGACTAATCAGGATAGACAGAAAGATGAATGCCGTAATGTACAGAGATATCCTGGATGGAAACCTGCTCCAGATCGCTCTTGACCTCAGACTGGGGTGACGGTTCATCTTTCAGCAGGACAATGACCCTCAGCACACAGCCAAGATATTAAAGGAGTGGCTTCAGGACAACTCTGTGAATGTCCTTGAGTGGCCCAGCCAGAGACCAGACTTGCATCCAATTGAACACCCCTGGAGAGATCTAAAAATGGCTGTGCACCGACACTTCCCATCCAACATGATGGAGCTTGAGAGATGCTGCAAAAAGGAATGGGCGAAACTGCCCAAAGATAGGTGTGCCAAGCATAGACAGGTGTGTGCCTTTCCAAATCATGTCCAATCAACTGAATTTACCACAGGTGGACTCCAGTTAAGCTGTAGAAACATCTCTAGGATGATCAGTGGAAACGGGATGCACCTGAGCTCAATTTTGAGCTTCATGGCAAAGGCTGTCAATAGTTATGTACATGTGATTTCTTTGTTTTTTTATTTTTAATAAATTTGCAAAAATCTAAAAAAAAAAAACTTTTTTCACATTGTCATTAGGGTATTGTGTGTAGAATTTTAAGGAAAAAAATGAATTTAATCCATTTTGGAATAAGGCTGTAACATAAAATATGGAAAAAGTGAAGTGCTGTGAATAGTTTCTGGATGCACTGTAAATATGACCTAAAACATCATCAGATTTTCACACAAGTCCTAAAAGTAGATAAAGAGAACCCAGATAAATAAATGGGATGAAAATGTTACTTTTGTAGAGGATGTGCTCGAATGATGAGGCTGAGTTTAATTCGTAAACCAGCTTTATTGACAGAACACATCGTATAGCATTCTCAAAGCAGGAAAGAGAAAGAATCATATCTCATCACCCTTTTATATGTTTCCAGCATCAGAATTCAAGTCACATGGTGTTTTCAGTAAACATACAGTCACAAAGCATCCCTTTGAATCTTCACCATTGTCTCTCATTTCCTGATGAACCGGAAATCTCTCCGGGGCATCATCTGTGGGACAAAGAGACAAATCTCACACCTCCTTGTTATCTTCTGCAGATCCGAGTTCTTTGTCCTTGCAGACGTGACACCCTCAATACACATGCAGTCATGTCTCTGTGGAAAAGTGAGCCCACAATGTGTGTCGCCCACACTACCCCCCCCCCCAAACGTCTAGTAAGGGCAAAACCTGCATGGCATAAAAAAAAAAAAAGAAAAACACAAAACACTCCATATATCGCTAATCAATCCACCAACTGCCTAGGTTTTAACTTTCTGCCGAATCTGCTGCAACCTGGCTTGGCTGCACCTGCAACATCTCTCTGCACCTGTGGATTAAAGCTGTTAGCACCTTTCTGTGAAGATCCTGGAGAATGTCCTTTCGGCGGCCTGCCACGACGGGGGGGCCTCGCGAGCTGCACTTCCTCATCAGCCAAAACAAAAGCGGGTTTGAGCCTGTATATGCAAATCAACTCCCTTCTGCCCCCTAAATCTAGCAGAAAATGCTTCTGCCCGGTCTCCAGCACTCTGAACGGTCCGTCATAAAACGGTCGCAAACTTGGACGCTGAGCATCATGTTTAACAAAAACAAACTCTGCATTTTACAAAGCCTTTGGTACAAAAACGTGTGGCAAACTGTGATGGACTGGGCCGGGGAGCGTGTTTGCTCCTGAGTCGCTCCGCCACGGCTGAGCAGGGGGGCCATTTGGTGCGGGATTATCGGGGAGGAATTCCCCCGGCAAACAGAGCGGTTGTGCAAAAACTAATTCAGTCGGGGAAGCATGTAAATCTTCCTTAGGTGCAGAACGCAACCCCAATAAAACCCATGGAAGTTTGTCCACCCAATTTGTATCCGTCAGCGACGCTCTGAGGGCTGCTTTCAATGACCTGTGAAAGCGTTCACATAAACCATTAGCCTGGGGGTTATACACGGTGGTGCAATGAATCTTCACCCCCAAGCTGCGGGTCATCAATGACCATAGTTCGGAAATAAATTGGGGACCCCTCTCGGACGTTATGTCCGACGGTACACCGAAACGCGCAACCCACGCTGCTAAAAATGCTCGCGCAACTTCTTCCGCTGTGGTTGATGTCAGAGGAATCGCCTCTGGCCAGCGCGTGGTGCGATCCACCATCGTCAAAAGATGTGTGTGCCCGTGTGATAATGGGAGCGGGCCCACCAAGTCAACATGCACGTGATCAAAACGCTTAGCGGGGATGTGAAAAGGTTCCAATGGGGCCTTAGTGTGTCTGTGTATTTTGGCTTGCTGACACGCTACGCAGGCTGCCGCCCATTCTTTGACCTGTTTGCGCAACCCGGGCCAAACAAATTTCTCCCCCACCAACTTAATCGATGCGCGCACCCCCGGGTGCGCGAGAGAATGGACCAAGTCAAAAACGCGGCGACGCCACGCGGCTGGCACCACGGGGCGGGGCCGTCCCGTGGAGACATCGCAGATTAGTGGGGGCATACCACTTTGTTGCTCCCTGTGCTCCAGCCTTAACCCTGTTGGTGCAGACTGGAGCGCGCGCACGTCCGCGTCGTTAACCTGCTCCGCAGCCATGGCTGCATAATCTAACCCAACACAGACCGGGGCTGCGCACGCTCCCGCGTCGCTGCCCGGGTCCGCGGCCACGGCTACAGAGTCTGCCCCTATGGGGCTTGATGGTGCTACCGCGCGCGAGAGGCAGTCTGCCACAACATTGTGTTTACCCGCGACATGCTGAATATCAGTAGTGAACTCCGATATTGCGGCTAGTTGCCTTTGTTGTCGGCCTGACCAGGGTTCTGAAATTTTGGCCATCGCAAACGTTAGCGGTTTATGATCCACAAACGCGGTGAAACGCCGCCCCTCTAACCAGAACTGAAAATGACGGATGGCCAAGTGTAGGGCCAAAAGCTCCCTGTCAAACGCACTGTATTTACGCTCACTATCGCGCAAAGTCCTGCTGAAAAACGCGAGGGGTTGCCAGGTACCTGCTACAAACTGTTCAACTACCGCCCCCACCGCTACATCGGAAGCGTCAGTAGTGAGCGCCATGCGGGCCGTTGGAACTGGGTGCGCTAACAAAACTGCGTTTGCCAGGGCTGTTTTGACCTGGGCAAAAGCGCGCTCCCGCTCCGGAGACCATTCAACTTTATTTGCGGGCTTTTGTTTTTTTAACGCAGTGTACAATGGCTGCATGAGCCGTGCTGCGCTTGGGAGGAACCGGTTGTAAAAATTAACCATCCCTAGAAACTCCTGAAGCGCCTTGACCATTTGAGGTTGTGGAAAATCCACTATGGCACGCACTTTATTTGGAAGCGGAACCGCTCCTTCTGCCGAAACGCAATGTCCCAAAAAATCAAGCTGCGCCACCCCAAACTGGCACTTCGCTGGGTTAACTATTAACCCGTGCTCTGCCAGCCTCCGAAAAACCGCCGTGAGGTGTTTTTCGTGCTCGCCCTCGGACGCGCTGGCTACCAAAATGTCATCCAAATAAACGAACACGAAAGGGAGGTCGCGTAAAACTGCATCCATCATGCGTTGGAAAGTCTGCGCGGCCCCCTTGAGGCCAAAAGGTATGCGCAAAAACTCAAAAAGGCCGAAAGGAGTTATGACCGCTGTTTTGGGTACATCTTGCGCGCGCACTGGAACCTGGTGGTAACCGCGCACCAAGTCTATTTTAGAAAAAATGCGCGCCCCCGCCAAATGAACAGAAAAATCCTGAATGTGCGGAATCGGGTAGCGGTCATGAGCTGAAACGTTGTTCAACCTGCGGAAATCGCCGCAAGGTCGCCACGAGCCGTCAGCCTTTGGGACCATGTGTAACGGCGAAGCCCAAGAGCTCTTGGAGCGTCTAACAATGCCCAGTTTTTCCAGATTAGTGAACTCCTCGCGCGCGATGGCCAGTTTAGCTGGGTCCAAACGCCGAGCTTTTGCAAAAACGGGAGGCCCGGTGGTGGTTATGAAATGCTCTACCCCGTGTTTAGCCACCGTTGCCGAAAACGTGGGGACTGTGAGTGCTGGGAACTGAGCAAGCAATGTGTGAAACTTACCACCCGCAGCTGAGACGCTGGCATGTGCAGTCGGCGGGGCCACCCGAGCTGTGCAGGGAATAGAATGAAAGGACAGTGCATTAATCAGACGTCTATTAGCAAGGTCAACCAATAAACCATGTGAGCACAAAAAATCAGCCCCTAACATGTTGAAACTGACTGCTGCTACAATAAATGTCCACTCAAATGAACGGCCCTGTAAGGACAGAAGCATGGTCCTCTCACCGAACGTTTTAATGGCGGAGCCGTTCGCTGCTGACACTGACACCCAGGGAGCTTTAGACGGCATCAGCCGTTCTGCGTAGGTGGGTGTGACGAAACTCAGCTGAGAGCCCGTGTCCACGAGGAACTGTTTCCCCGAGCGTGCGTCCGTCAGGTAAAGCAGCTTGTTCTCGTTGCCGAGGGTCGCAGCTGCTACCGGCCCTCGGTCTTGGCGTTTCCCTGGCGCTTGAAGTTGCACGGTGGGACGCACCTGTGCGCTCTCTCTGCAAAACGGCGGTGGTAGAAACACGGGCCGTCCTCCACTCCGTGTCGTCTGGCCCCCATCGCCGCCGTCGTTGGTGTGTCTGGCGCCGCGGCCGCTGGACCTGCGCTGTCTCGGGACGCCGTTCCACTTGTGAGCGTCGACCAGCCGCTGCGCCTCTTTGCTCAAACCACGGTAGTCTCGCCTGGCCAATCGGGGCGACTCTGCCAGGGCCACTCTCACTGCTGGCGGCAGGGTCCGAAGGAAAAGGTGGGCGAAAATGAATTCGCCATCCTCAGAGTCTTTGAGCCTCAGCATCTTCACCATCAGGTCCGCAGGTCTATCGTTCCCTGACTCCGTCAACGTCAGGAGCCCCTCTGCTCGTTGTTGGACTGAAGGGGTGAAGTGGCTGATCAGCGCGTCCTTCAATGCGCTGTACTTGTCGCTGTCTGGTGGATGATTAACCAAATCCTCCACCCTCTGGACCGTGTCGCTGTCCAGCTTCGCTATCACATGGTAGAATTTTGTGTCGTCGTTGGAGATTCTCCGGAGGTTGAACTGCGCCTCGACTGCGCTAAACCATGAGCGCGGGCTGTGCTGCCAGAAATCGGGCAGCTGGATCGTGGCGGCGGCCATCAGGCTGGCTTCCGCCGAGCCCCGCTCGGGAGAATTCTGTCTGCTCATTTCTCGTCGTAGGTCACCAGTGTAGAAGATGTGCTCGAATGATGAGGCTGAGTTTAATTCGTAAACCAGCTTTATTGACAGAACACATCGTCTAGCATTCTCAAAGGAGGAAAGAGAAAGAATCATATCTCATCACCCTTTTATATGTTTCCAGCATCAGAATTCAAGTCACATGGTGTTTTCAATAAACATACAGTCACAAACCATCCCTTTGAATCTTCACCATTGTCTCTCATTTCCTGATGAACCGGAAATCTCTCCGGGGCATCTTCTGTGGGACAAAGAGACAAATCTCACACCTCCTTGTTATCTTCTGCAGATCCGAGTTCTTTGTCCTTGCAGACGTGACACCATCAATACACATGCAGTCATGTCTCTGTGGAAAAGTGAGCCCACAATGTGTGTCGCCCACACTTTGTCATTTATTTATTGAGAAAAATGATCCAATATTACATATCTATGAGTGGCAAAAGTTTGTGAAGCTCTAGGATTAGCCGGCAATTTGAAGGTGAAACTAGAGTCAGGTGTTTTAAATCACGTGACACCATCAATACACATGCAGTCATGTCTCTGTGGAAAAGTGAGCCCACAATGTGTGTCGCCCACACTTTGTCATTTATTTATTGAGAAAAATGATCCAATATTACATATCTATGAGTGGCAAAAGTTTGTGAAGCTCTAGGATTAGCCGGCAATTTGAAGGTGAAACTAGAGTCAGGTGTTTTAAATCAATGGGAAGAATCAGGTATGAGTGGGTGCCCTGTTTAATTTAAAGAATCTTTATTTAATGCTCTATCAAAGTGTCAACACATGTTTGTGGAAGTGTATCATAGCACAAACAAAAGAGATTTCTAAGGACCTCAGAAGAAGAGTTGTTGGTGCTCATCAGGCTGAAAAAAGTTACAAAACCATCTCTAAAGAATTTGGACTGCACCAGTGCAGAGTAAGACAGATTGTGCACAAACGGAGGAAATTTAAGACCATTGTTACCCTCCCCAGGAGTGGTCGACCAACTAAGATCACTCCAAGAGCAAGGCATGTAATAGTTGGCAAGGTCACAAAAGGCTCCAAAGTAACTTCTAAGCAACTGAAGGCCTCTCTCGCATTGGCTAATGTTAATGTTAATGTTAATGAGTCCACAATCAGGAGAACACTGAACAACAGTGGTGTGCTTGGCAGGGATGCAAGGAGAAAGCCACTGCTCTCCAAAAAGATCACTGGTGCTTATCTGTAGTTTGCTGAAGATCACATGGACATGCCTGAAGGCTATTGGAAAAATGTTTTGTGGATGGATGACACCAAAGTAGAAACTTTTGGTTTGAATGACAAGCGTTGTGTTTGGAGAAAGGAAGACACTGAATTCCAGCATAAGAACTGTCATGTCTGCCCTTTCGGGGCGAAGGAGAGGACCCAATTGTGTAGCAAGAAGAAAACATAATTTATTGAAGAAATAACAAAGAATGCAGCATGGGGCTGGAGGGGTAAATATGACTGCACAACAGGATAATGACGGAAAAGAACCTAAAGAGTAGCTTGGATAAGTAACAGTCAACTTAAACAATAGATCGCCGCACTGAAAAGTGAGGCAAGAGTTTTATATATGGACAGCTGATGATTAACGTGATCAGGTGCAGCTGTGAATAATTAACACTACAACAGAACTAATCACAGGAAAATAAGGCACTGTCACAATAAGGAAACACAAGATGATAGAAATAACTACAATGATGACAACTCAGGATAATAATAAACACAAGAATAACTTAAACGATGAGCCTGGTCCTCCGACCAAACTCAGACCCTGACAAGAACCTTATTTCATTTGTGAAACATAGTGGTAGTCGTATCATGGTTTGGGCCTCTTTTGTTGAATCTGGGCTAGGACGGCTTGCCATCATCGACGGAACAATGAATTCTGAATTATACCAACAAATACTAAAGGAAAATGTCAGGACATCTGTCTATGAACTGATTCACAAGAGAAAGTGAGTCATGCAACAAGACAACAATCCTAAGCACACAGCTCATTCTACCAAAGAATGGTTAAAGAAGAATAAAGTTAATGTTTTGGAATGGCCAAGTCAAAGTCCTGATCTTAATCCAATTAAGACGATGTTGAAGAAGGACTGAAGCAAACAGCTCATGACAGGAAACCCACCAATATCCCAGAGTTGAAGCTACTCTGTATGAAGGAATGGGCTAAAATTTCTCCAAGTCGAAGTGCAGGACTTATCAACAGTTACTGGAAACATTTAGTTGCAGTTATTGCTGCAAAAGGGGGTCATACCAGATACTGAAATCAGAGGTTCGCAAACTTTTGCCACTCACAGATATGTAATATTGAGTCATTTTCCTCAGTAAATAAATGAAAAAGTAAAATGTTTTTGTCTTGTTTATTTAACTGGGTTCTTTTTTATCTACTTTTAAGACTTGTGTGAAAATCTGACATTTTAGATCATATTTATGCAGAAATGTAGAAAATTCTAAAAGGTTCACAAACTTTCAAGCACCACTGTACCATACAACCATTTTCTTCTACTTGTTCTTTTTCAGGGTCACAGGGTTTCTGCAGCCTAGGTGTCTTCAAGTGACACCTTTTTGGGTTATTTCAGAATAACCCATAAACCTAGCCATGTCTTTGGACTATGGGAGGAAACCGGAGCACCCAGAGGAACTTCACATACAAACTTCCTCTAGAAAGGATCCTCTCGCCTCAAACCAGGAAGATTCTAGCTGTGAGGCAGCCAGCAAAAGAGTAAAAAATATATTTTGCATGTTCCTAGCATCTGAATGTAACAGCTGTAAGGTGAATCCCAGCATCGTAGTGTTAAGAGCTGTACTCATTGACTTAGTAATATTTCTAAACCTAGACTATCATTCACTTTTCACTAGTGGGTGGTACCCGTCTCTTACAGCACTGCAGTTAAGGGGGCATCTATCATCATCATACTAGGTACAGTGATGGTGGTGATAAAAAATAAAAGTTACAAATATTCCAACAGAAACAGCTTTGATGTATGCACAGCAGTAACACACAGTAAACTGGCAGTCTAACTAAGGAGAACATGCTTATTTTTTTTTTTTTTTAACATTTCCCATCAGCCCTTGTGGCTGCATTCACCAAGAAGGATGTAATATTTTTGAGAGAATTAAAAGTAGCTGTCTTCATTTGTATCAGCTAAGCTCCTCATGCTTAGTGAAGCACTTAAAAACCTAATGTAAGATATTAAGAAAACTAAAGTGTAGTGATAATGAAGCTCTCTCGGGGTTATCAGTTGATATCTACACAGAACTTGAAGTATTTAAAGGTGTGATTACACAATTTTGACATTTTTTAGGATGTTGTGTAAACCCAAAAGTCATTGTCGATGATCAATATAATATTTACAATAACGCCTGCATAAACTAGTTATCATCAAAAAACCGCAGCCGCTGACTGGACTGTGGTGTCGCCCACCAAATTAAGGGCGGCACCCCCATGACGTAAGCGGGAGAATGAACTCCGGTGTTGTTGACTGGACTGACAGCAGCTTTGTAGCTCACAGTTTCTCTGGTTTCTTGTTTTAATTTTACAGCTATGCCTTCGCGTTGTGTCACAGGCTTAGATAAACAGCAAGCCGTGAAAGACCACATCACACGCTTCAGCTCCAACTGTCATAAGTAGGGCTGGGAACGATCCCTAATTTCCAGAATCGATTCAATTCCAATTCTTGAGATTCTGAATCGATTCGATTCCGACTCGATTCGATTCGATCTGGGGAATTACCATTTTAATAGCCATTTTACTTCCCATGAAACAAAAATCTTTGAGACCTAATGCTGCAAATTGTACCAAGATTCTTCTAACTTTGTTAATACATAAATTATCACATATAGAACTGACCCCAAATCAGTTACAATAATGCATTTTTTATTATTTAACTTATCATTTCATAAAGTGCTCACAGGTGCTTTCTTTAGTGCAAAGGGTGTGTCGTGTCAAGTTCACCACCCAGAGTAAGTAAACAAATTCAATGCATGAACCATGCAGACATAATCTCACTGTATTTCAGTCCCTCCAGGATTTTGTCAGCTGTTTTTGTGATTGTTGTGGCCCAAAAAGCCTGGATTTGTGGGAGCTTTTCCAAAAAGTTATGGCACTTTTAGAGTTTTTTTGCACTCAAAGTTGTGTGAGGAAGTACAGATTTTAAAGCAGCTGCTTTTGCCATAGTTTACAGTGATGCTATTCTATGTAACACCACAAGAAAAGCACAGGATTGCCAAAAATTTCCTGTTAAACAGTGATTTATTTAGAATTAAATGCTCAGTAAAATTGTAAAAAAAAAAAAAAGACCAATATTGTGTTCTTGCTGAGAACTTAAAAAAAAGAAATAAAAGAATTTGTCATTACAACTAAATTGCATTGAATGTGTGTTAGTGTGGAGAAAATGACGGCAGCACCTCCTTGAATCTTGAATTTGAAGGTCTTCTTCTGCGCTGAAATCCACATGAAGCAGGGATGTTCCTCCACTGACGACCTCTGACCTTCAGAAGGTCTCAGTGAGAATGAAGCTTCCAGTCTTCACACATCAGAAGGCAAGAATAGATTTCACAGTAAAATTAACATTCATATTTTTACATCCCCACACCACAGTAGGGTTTGATAATTTAGGTTTTTTTTATATATATTTTAACTACAAATTAACTTTCAGTGTTTGAAAAGGGTTTCAATTCATTTCCTGAGAAGGTTTGTTCATTTCAATTTAGTTCTACTGAGTAAAAATAGCTTGTTGTACTGCAGCTTTTATTAATTTTATTGTGCTTTATTCTCTTCACATCTCTTACTTAAGTGGCAGAAGTCCATAATCTCATAAAATATACCTTAATTCTGCATTTATTCACAGCACTTAACCAACAGTTCTCTCTGTGTCCATAGTTTGTAAAAGAAACCACCATCATGCCGGATAAATTATTAATTGACGACATAAATGTTAAAACAAACAAATGATATTATACTTACAGTCTCAGCAGCTCCAAGTCTCCCTCTGCTTCACGGGTTTCAGTCTCCGTGCATTTTCCGTTTATCAGTCGTCAACTTTATGTTCCAACACAGCGCTGCACAGAGCAAAAGTCCGTTTATCCCCTCTTTATGAAAAATATTCAGAAGCTGTTGAGGACAGTCTTTATGGTGACTTTTGTTGCTAAATTAAGAGACACGCACGTCTCTTAACGTCCCTGCCGCGCGTAAACACGAAAGACGTGTGCACGCGCGGCAGGGAACTCTTGCCGGATGACAACCGTTTTAACACCACAGAAGAAGAACTAGCATATCCGTTAGCTTGCTAGCTCCGTTAGCGCGTCGGTTGTTTATGGTTCTCGGCCATTGTTCCTGGCTCACTGACCCGGTTTTGACCCGATTATACTCAGCAGACGTTTACAAACGTAAAAATATTATATTAAAATATATTATATTAAAAGATTGATCCGCGGATTTTGTGGATCGATATCGGCTCAGTCAAACGTGGATCAATCTATATCGATATATTGATCTTTTGAACCCACCCCTAGTCACAAGCCTCCTCATGCGCTTCTCGTGCGCTTTTACGCAGGAGGAGCGCACGAGGAGGGGAAGGATTAATGGATTTACGCACAGCTTTGACTTACTTTCTGTGATTGCATGCTGACTCTCGCCGGTTCAGCCATATCCCCTCTCTCATTATCACCAGCTGATTCCCCTCCTACTGATCGTGTTTCCCGGTCCTCGCCCAGGTGCTTCTCATCACACCATCACCAGCAGTGCGTGTACTTTGCGGCCATTTGCCAGTCACGCACTGCTCGTCCATAGTATTGTCATCTGTGCTGTTAGTCTGCCAGTATTTTCAGCACTCTCACGACATGTTAGTCACTCCATGTTTACCGTGGTTCTCGTGCGTCCTTGAAGTGATGTCGGCTCTGGGGAGCACCTGTGGCTAACACGTCTCCTCTCATTCGTTCTCTGGGCGATGCTGACCCCCGGACGCCATCAGTAAGTGTGTTTGTGTTTTTTGTACGTCTTCACCTTTTAGGGAATTGTCTGTCTTTCTGTATTAAATGTGCTGTGGTGAACCCTGCACGTAAATCCTCGTTATTTCATCCTCCCTCTCCGTGCCCTGCGTAAGAGCGCATGGAGGATCATGATGAATGGATTTATGCGCAGAATTCACCACAGCACATGTATTGAACATAAGAATGATGACAACAGTTCCCAAAAAGGTGAAGCCTTACAAAAATAAACAGAAACACTTACAGTTGGCGTTCAGGGCTGACATTGCCCAGCGAACATGGAAAGGAGACGCGTTAACCATGGTTGCGCCCCAGGGCCGACATCGCTTCAAGGGGTGCAACAGAACCACGGCTGTGTGGAGTGGCTAACATGTCATGATAGTGTTGGCAATACTGGCTGGCTGACAACACGGCAGATGATGCACACAAACCATGAACAGCTGACTGTCAAAGAGAGAGGTCACGTGTGTTTGGACCGGCAAATCTTGGACAGCTGCCACCTGAAAGTGGCTCAAAACACACATAAAACACATATACAAAACAAAAACAAGAAGAACTCAAAATATAATCCATAATAAACCCGATGCCTGAGCCACAGAGAATACACTGCTATGATTTTATTGAAAAATCAGGTTTAAGTAAATTACATTTATGAACAAATAATTTGCTGCAATATCTGTAACAAAAAAATAACACTCGGTATTCCCCTGCCATGTGTTTGTCGCTGCTGCTGCGGCGGGCATGTGTGCCTCTCCACTGTCACTCCCTGAGTGTGACTCGCTAGGCACAATGCCCGCTTGGCACGGCTGTCCCTGTCAAATAAACTAATCTACTACTACTACTACTCAAACCTGTACGGTCTGATGCCCCCAGATTTTTCATTATCATCCCATTCTTCGGAACTATAATCGTCTGAAGATTGGACAACACAAACCAATTCCAGACTACATGTGCTGGAACCATCGTCAATGTTTTCAACCGCTTCCATCCTATGTGTACAATGAGCAGCCAAGCGCTGTGTTCTGTCGCTGACGTTACAACATGGCCACGGGGTTTTCCAGCCACTGATGCAATTGGTGATGTGGTGATCATGAAAATGTTGGATATTCGCGTGAAAAAAAGTCTGTTTGACATAGAACTGCACAGACCAACCTATCTCGTCATATTGTATTATGTGTTGAAAAATTAGAGGAAGTCAAAAACGTGTCATTAGCATAAGTATAACAAGGTCAGTTCCTCTTTATGTGTTTGCTGAGTTTCTGTCAAGATGACATGTCACAGATAAAGAAGTTAACGTTAAAACAGAGCAAAAACAGAAGAAAAAACAAGAGAAAGTAAGTTAAGGGCTCTGTGGAATTTATGGAATGATATATGGGTAGATAAGTATGAAGATAAGAGGAATTTTTTTTAGCTTTATAAATATTGCTTTGGTTTTTAAAATGGTGTTGTTTAGGTTTATTTAGCTGGATAATTTAGCAGGCAGCCAAATTTATTTTTTCTTTTGTGCATGTACAGTGGGGTAAAAAAGTATTTAGTCAGCCACCAACTGTGCAAGTTCTCCCACTTAAAAGACGAGAGAGGTCTCCAATTTTCATCATAGGTATACCTCAGCTATGAGAGACAAAATAAGAAAAAAAAATCCAGAAAATCACATTGAAGGATTTTTAATGAATTAATTGGTAAATTCCTCAGTAAAATAAGTATTTGGTCAATAACAAAAGTTAATCTCAATACTTTTGCCTGTTTTCCACTAGCCCAGCACACCTCGGTACGGCTCGATTCACTTCAGTACAGCTCGGAACGCTTCTGTCTCCATTAGCACAGTGTTGCGGGGCAGCAGCAGATTCTCAGCGAGGCGGGGCCACACTCCCGTGATGTTATGCACCGGACTGAGTCCTTATTTACACCAGACAAAAAATGGAGGATCCAAGGATTATTGCCTTGCACGCTCTGTGGTTTTATCTCACAATTAATTTTATCTCATAATTAAGCTGCAACAACACAAGTCACTTTTGTTTTGAATTAACTGCCAAATGACCTAGAAATAATGAGCTGAAACTTGTTTTTATTCGTATTAAATAATGAGACGGTGGCACACTGGACTACACCACATCCTAGGGCATTTTGGATGTACTGAATTAAAAAAATTCATGTTTTTCACCTTCAGGTCAACGTTTGGAACAACAGTATTATTATTTTCCGTTTAGATGATGCTACACTCCTTCTAAAGTATTGTAAATCTCTGAATTTGGAATGCCGATAGAACATTCAATTTACATATACTTGTACCTTTGACTTGGTGCTAATTTTTTATGATATTTCAATAAAAAGAACAGAAAGCGTACAAAAAGATTTCTTTTTTGGTCTAGTTAAAAATTACATTACCTTTACAATGGTTGACCCTCAGTATCATTTTGATCAGACTAGGCAATGGAATTTCTATGTAATTATACTGTTTTATAATTCAGTGTTATAACAGACAAACCACACTTTCCAAAACAATTCCATTTTATTATATACAAAATATTAAAATTAAAAAAAACTTTGCAACACAACATGAAGGTTAATTGACATTTTATACACGCCGACCACTGAGTGCTGAGGCTCGGTTGAATGAAGGCGTCTCTGCCAGCTGTGGGTCAGGAAGGCTCGGTTGAATAATCCGTGCGGGCTGTCGCGGCGGACGCGTGGGATGATTCTACAAGGAAAATGCACACAATAAAATACAGCACGAAATATATACAGAAAAGACAATAGTTTTTAACAAGAATACATAAGCTTATTTCAGCGTATTGTTCACATGAATAATTACAATAAAAGCTTTAGTCCGCATTGTGCTGCAATAAAGCAGCGATCCATCCACAAATGAACAGCTTTTTTATTGCATAAATAAACTGAGCGTCTTACCGAATATATTTGCGAAAAAACGCACAATAAAAAAAAATTAAATCTCACCGTTAAAGGACTCCGATGTCGAGACCTCCCGGTATATTTTTTCATTCCGGGCGGCTCCGTCTAACTCGCGCTGAATACGTTCGTCTGACAATGCAGTGAGCAGACACTGCAGCTCCTTACTGCTCCATGGAACACCCTTATTACGCGAAGCCATTTTTGATAGAGAATAAATGAAAAATAGCACAGCAATACACTGAAAAGGAACCGCCAACAGTGGTTGCGTGCTGAGTAGGTCGTGAAGATTATTTTTTAATTTTTTTTTTCAAAAACTTTATTGAGAAGGTCGTGAAGATTTGGTAGAAGAGGAGGAGAGGGGCGGTTACAACCTGACCAATCAGCGCCGGTTACGACCTGACCAATCAGCGGCGACCAGTCTGTTAACGTCACAACACGGCACAGCTCAGCACTGCTGTACCCTGCCCTTCAGCGGGGCTGAGAATCACGGCTGTTAAACCGTGTTGGGGCTTGTGGAAAAGCGTACAAAGCGTGCTGAGCCGTCCCGTGTCGCGCTAAAGCGTGCTAGTGGAAAAGGCCCTTTTGTTATATATCCTTTGTTGGCAATGACAGAGGTCAAACGTTATCTGTAAGTTTTCACAAGGTTTTCACACACTGTTGCTGGTATTTTGGCCCATTCCTCCATGCAGATCTCCTCTAGAGCCGTGATGTTTTGGGGCTGTCGCTGGGCAACACAGACTTTCAACTCCCTCCAAAGATTTTCTATGGGGTTGAGATCTGGAGACTGGCTAGGCCACTCCAGGACCTTGAAATGCTTCTTACGAAGCCACACCTTCGTTGCCCGGGCAGTGTGTTTGGGAACATTGTCATGCTGAAAGACCCAGCCACGTTTCATCTTCAATGCCCTTGCTGGTGGAAGGAGGTTTTCACTCAAAATCTCACGATACATGGCCCCATTCATTTTTTCCTTTACATGGATCAGTCGTCCTGGTCCCTTTGCAGAAAAACAGCCACAAAGTATGATGTTTGCACCCCCATGCTTCACAGTAGGTATGGTGTTCTTTCTCCTCCAAACACGACAAGTTGAGTTTTTATCAAAAAGTTCTATTTTGGTTTCATCTGATCATATGACATTCTCCCAATCCTCTTCTGGATCATCCAACTGCTCTCTAGCAAACTTCAGACGGGCCTGAACATGTACTGGCTTAAGCAGGGGGACACGTCTGGCACTGCAGGATTTGAGTCCCTGGCGGCGTAGTGTGTTTCTGATGGTAGCCTTTGTTACTTTGGTCCCAGCTCTCTGCAGGTCATTCACTAGGTCCCCCCATGTGGTTCTGGGATTTTTGCTCACAGTTCTCATGATCATTTTGACCCCACGGGGTGAGATCTTACGTGGAGCCTCAGATCGAGGGAGATTATCAGTGGTCTTGTATGTCTTCCATTTTCTAACAATTGCTCTCACAGTTGATTTCTTCACACCAAGCTGCTTACCTATTGCAGATTCAGTCTTCCCAGCCTGGTGCAGGTCTACAATTTTGTTTCTGGTGTCCTTTGACAGCTCTTTGGTCTTGGCCATAGTGGAGTTTGGAGTCTGACTGTTTGAGGTTGTGGACAGGTGTCTTTTATACTGATAACGAGTTCAAACAGGTGCCATTAATACAGGTAACGAGTGGAGGACAGAAGAGCCTCTTAAAGAAGAAGTTACAGGTGTGTGAGAGCCAGAAATCTTGCTTGTTTGTAGGTGACCAAATACTTATTTTACTAAGGAATTTACCAATTAATTCATTAAAAATCCTTCAATGTGATATTCTGGATTTTTTTTTCTCATTTTGTCTCTCATAGTTGAGGTATACCTATGATGAAAATTGGAGACCTCTCTCATCTTTTAAGTGGGAGAACTTGCACAATTGGTGGCTGACTAAATACTTTTTTGCCCCACTGTATTTCATAGAGTGTTAGTATTAGTCATTTTATATCTGGTATTCTGTTCATTTACAGTGGGGTAAAAAAGTATTTAGTCAGCCACCAGTTGTGCAAGTTCTCCCACTTAAAAGATGAGAGAGGTCTCCGATTTTCATCATAGGTATACTTCAGCTATGAGAGACAAAATAAGAAAAAAAATCCAGAAAATCACATTGAAGGATTTTTAATGAATTAATTGGTAAATTCCTCGGTAAATAAGTATTTGGTCAATAACAAAAGTTAATCTCAATACTTTGTTATATATCCTTTGTTGGCAATGACAGAGGTCAAACGTTTTCTGTAAGTTTTCACAAGGTTTTCACACACTGTTGCTGGTATTGTGGCCCATTCCTCCATGCAGATCTCCTCTAGAGCCGTGATGTTTTGGGGCTGTCGCTGGGCAACACAGACTTTCAACTCCCTCCAAAGATTTTCTATGGGGTTGAGATCTGGAGACTGGCTAGGCCACTCCAGGACCTTGAAATGCTTCTTACGAAGCCACTCCTTCGTTGCCCGGGCAGTGTGTTTGGGATCATTGTCATGCTGAAAGACCCAGCCACGTTTCATCTTCAATGCCCTTGCTGGTGGAAGGAGGTTTTCACTCAAAATCTCACGATACATGGCCCCATTCATTCTTTCCTTTACACGGATCAGTCGTCCTGGTCCCTTTGCAGAAAAACAGCCACAAAGTATGATGTTTGCACCCCCATGCTTCACAGTAGGTATGGTGTTCTTTCTCCTCCAAACACGACAAGTTGAGTTTTTACTAAAAAGTTCTATTTTGGTTTCATCTGACCATACGACATTCTCCCAATCCTCTTCTGGATCATCCAAATGCTCTCTAGCAAACATCAGACAGGCCTGGACATGTACTGGCTTAAGCAGGGGGACATGTCTGGCACTGCAGAATTTGAGTCCCTGGCGGCGTAGTGTGTTTCTGATTTAGCCTTTGTTACTTTGGTCCCAGCTCTCTGCAGGTCATTCACTAGGTCCCCCCTTGTGGTTCTGGGATTTTTGCTCACCATTCTCGTGATAATTTTGACCCCACGGGGTGAGATCTTGCATGGAGCCCCAGATCTAGGGAGATTACCAGTGGTCTTGTATGTCTTCCATTTTCTAATAATTGCTCCCACAGTTGATTTCTTCACACCAAGCTGCTTACCTATTGCAGATTCAGTCTTCCCAGCCTGGTGCAGGTCTACAATTTTGTTTCTGGTGTCCTTTGACAGCTCTTTGGTCTTGGCCATAGTAGAGTTTGGAGTCTGACTGTTTGAGGTTGTGGACAGGTGTCTTTTATACTGATAACGAGTTCAAACAGGTGCCATTAATACAGGTATCGAGTGGAGGACAGAGGAGCCTCTTAAAGAAGAAGTTACAGGTGTGTGAGAGCCAGAAATCTTGCTTGTTTGTAGGTGACCAAATACTTATTTTACTGAGGAATTTACCAATTAATTCATTAAAAATCCTTCAATGTGATTTTCTGTTTTTTTTTCTCATTTTGTCTCTCATAGTTGAGGTATACCTATGATGAAAATTGGAGACCTCTCTCGTCTTTTAAGTGGGAGAACTTGCACAATTGGTGGCTGACTAAATACGTTTTTGCCCCACTGTATGTTGTATTATGCAAGATGTACTAGATTTGGCATATGCTGTCTGCAAATCTATACCCAGCAACAAACGAGGGTGTCTTTGGGGGGGGGGGGGTATGTAAATAGGCTGTATTACCAAGATGGCGGCCGGGTTGGACATGGGCTAGATCGGGGTGGCTAACTCCCGGTTTCTGGTGGTGACGCCACCCGAGGTATAAAGGAGGAGGGCGGAGGAGGCTCTGTCTCTTTCGTCATGGAGCCACCTGGCATGAAGGCGAGTGCCGTAAGCCTTTTTATGTATATGACCCACTTTGTAATAAAGCTCCGTAAACTACATTAACTGTGTGTTTGCTTTCACCCAACTATGGACACAACATTTGGCGACGAGGTAGAAGCGGGAATGGATTAGTTTATTGCTATTTTGGCCGTCTCTGGAGGCCCTGGGCAGACCGCCCATGCCGTGGCCTCGTTGGTTCACTGCTTTTACCAACTACCTCGTGGTTTTGAACCTCAGTGAGCATGAGAAGCTTCGCGCGAGGGCTGTGTTAGTCCATAAGTTGGGTACCATGGAGCGGAGAGTGTTGGAGAGCCGGGGGGGGGGGGCTGATAGCTTCGTTGGTGTTGTGGAGTTTCCAGGAGAGTTGACATTAGCCACAGCTATCGAGCTCGCCCAGCGGTTTGAAGCAGCAGAGACCATAGCAGCAGAGACCATCGTGAGAGGCCTTCCTGAAGGGGCTTTTCTGGGTGAGGATGAGTCTTGCGCTAAGGCACTGTTTTGGGACCCTTGTGATGGCGAATGTGGAGAGGAAGATTTTGCCTCCGTGGTCAGGATAAGGTCTGCCCCAGTTAAGCCAAGTGTTATGGATATGGGTCCACTGTTCACCGCTATAAGGCCAGTGCGTGCCCGGTGAAAGGAATGCGTTGTGGCAAGTGTGGTGTTTTGAACAATTTTGCCAGGGTGTGCAAAAACTTTGTACGCAGGAGCCGTAGGGGTGAACCAGGTGCTGCGCAGAAGCCTCCAACAGTGGTGCAGACTGTCTCCCCAGAGACGACAGGGAGGATTGGCTGCACCATCACACTAGATGGCATTGAGATCCCGCTTTTGGTGGATACTGGAGCGGTGATTTCCGTCCAGGACTTGGCAACCATGGAGAGACTGTTTCCCCACTGTCAGAATAGAAGGCATTATGAAGAGTATTAGGGTTATGGATGGAACAGGTTGGCTATTTTGGGCTATGTGGAAATGGAGGCCCGGTATAAGGACAGTGAGGCACCCAGTGTTCGCATCATTGTTTCAGCATCTGGGGTTAATGTTATGGGTTGCAACCTATTTTACAATCTTGGGTTCTCCATCGCTAACGTTTCAGGAGAAGAATGGTCTGGATGTGGACTGTGGGGCCAACCTGTTCCAGTCGTGGAGAGTGCTGAGGTGTGGGATTCAAACTCGTTGGACAAAGTGACAGAGGGAGAGCACATGTTGCGCCACGTGGAGCCGTCTCGGGCTGGACCCAATGCCGTCACTCAGGCTGCCCTGGACAAGGGTGCCGGACGGCATGACAGGACCCCCGATGAGACTCGTGAGGATGAGGCACCAATGCCGGGAGAAAACGGGGCTAGACAGTGGAGTGTGGTGATCGTAAAGCGCTCCCAGTGACGGCCTGCCAAGAAGAGACCGTGACGAGCCCGCGAGCCAGAGCAATCGGTGACGGAGGCCTGTCGCAGGATTGGTGATCTGAATGAAAGGAAGAGGGCTCCCTCGAAGACCAAGGTTGATGCTCGAGTATGACGGGATCACAGTCCACGCGAACAACGGGATGACCAGAGGCGGTTCCAGGTGGTGCCTGGCTGGATGGAGGCAGATCAGCGTGGGTCTATTCACGTCTGGAGACACCCGAGGGATCTGCGGCTGCCCTGTGGTGAAGAGATGGAGACGCCTGGAGAGGGATCCATCCAAGGACTGAGGGTTTTTTGGTTTTGTGTGTCTACGGTGTTTATCCTAGTCCTATATGTGTTGTTTTACTGCTGGTATGGTACCCCGATCTAAATTTAAAAAAAAAAAGAAAAAAGGAAAGTAAGAAGGAGAGTGTTTTGTGACACCTGGGAGTTAAATTTTGTTTTAAGGGGCCTGAATTGTGCATGTGGGATTTTATTGGCTCAATGACAGTAATTTAATGGATATATTGGAATTGAATTTTACTAATGTGCTAATTTTATGCCTGAGTTTGCGGTGGTGGGGTGCGTTTACTTTGTTTAAGATGTTTATTTGTGTTAATTTACATACCCAATGGTTGAAGTGTAATAAGGTGTACCCATTGAGGAGGGGAGGCCACCAGTAGTCGTTACGTATTTTGTAGTTTTGTATGTCTTTTATGTGGAGCTGTTCCGGGATTATTTTAGATGCACGGCTTTGTTTTGCATGTTTGGCAGCAGAATAATCCGCCCAGCCGTGTGGGGGTGCTGGTAGTCCACCTGGCCCCCCAGCCTAGTTGTGTGCATGGATAGGTAATTTATTTGTTTCTGTAATTGCTTTGTTTTAGTGTGTGAGTCAGGAAGCAAATTGGGGAGGGTTATCTGTGTGCTTGGCATTTTTTTGAAAGGGGGGGGGGTTGTGTATGTAAACAGGCTGTATTACCAAGATGGCGGCCGGGTCGGACATGGGCTAGACCAGGGTGGCTAACTACCAGTTTCCGGTGGTGACGTCGCCCGAGGTATAAAGGAGGTGGGCAGAGGAGGCTCTGCCTCTTTTGTCGTGGAGCCACCTGGCATGCAGGCGAGTGCCGTAAGCCTTTTTATGTATATGACACACTTTGTAGTAAAGCTCCGTAAACTACATTAATTGTGTGTTTGCTTTCACCCAACTACGGACACAACAGGGGGTGTCATGCAAAATGTTGCATAGGAACCGCAAAAACCAGGAAACAACCCTGCATCACTTATGTAATGGTCATAATACCCTCTGATAAGGCATTAGTATTGACCACCCTACCTCTGTGCTATTCAGTTATTACAACACTATTCATGTAACAAATATTGTGTTAAACTTGCAAAGCACTTGAAAAATTTGGGTGTTTCCCAGATGGGAACTTCACCTGAGTATTTTTGGAGTTAATCCCAAATCATGTTGATAAAATGTAAATTGTTTATCTCGCACATAACACTACTACTTTGCACAAATAAGGAATGTTCCTTTCCGATATACTGTTAATATTATTATTATTACTGAAGGTTGCAACAACAGTCATTCAACTGTGTAATATACTGTTAAAGGTGAACAGGACTGTATTTTTGTGAAAACAAATAGATTTTAAAAATAATATATCAAAAAATGTTGAGAAAGTTTCAAAATTAAAATCTTTATATTCTTGAAAAAAATACAGTGATGAAAATATGTTTAATACTGTTTATGTGTGCTAAATGATATTTATTTCTACGCAGCTGGATGACGAGACCCCAGTCTGCGCTCCAGTGACCAGTAACATAGATATGTGATAGCCTAGATAGGACATAGGACATGTCAAATGGAGGTGCCATATTCTGTAGGTAATTATAATGCTTGACAGCCCCTTCAGCATTGTGATAACAGGATGATTCACTGTATTTATTGTGATCATATAACTAAGCTATGTATATGAAACATGAATAGCCTAGTGGCTAGCCATGTTCTATCTATTGTTTACATATCTATGGCCAGTAAAGATGTCACTGCCTGTTGCAGCCAATAGCATGACTGAGTTGATGCCACATGGCTCTACCAACTAGTTAGTACAAGTGTAAGTGTGACACCTACTGGCCAGGAGGTCAGAATCTTATCTCTATCATCCATAATATACAGTGGTACCTCTCCTTACGAACGTCTCTACATACAGAATTTTCAGGTTACAAGACGCCTCAACAGGAAAATATTGCCTCTTGTTATGAAAGAAATTTCAGGGTACGAAAGGCAAAAAAGTACGCGCTCCTCGCAGCTCCCGTAGTTTACCGAACGTAAACATACCTGTAGCTGCTCTGCCATTGGCTATCGCCTAGCATCTTCCTGGTATCCCATTGGCCACGAAGTGTTCGGGCAGTTTTACGTGTGTGTACAGTACAGTATTAACATTTATTCACTATGGGCCCCAAGAAAGTGATGGAGATAAGTGGAAAAGGAGAAAAGAAGAAGAAGAGAGTTTTTTTTGTCCATACTAACAAAGAAAGAGATAATAGAAAGGTATGAAAAGGGGATGCGTTTGGTTGATCTCGCCAAAGAATATGGCCGTAATACATCTACGATCGGCACGGTATTAAAACAAAAGGAAGCCCTAAAAGCAAACGTCCTTGGATCGGTTCTTCACAAAACGTCAGGCAAAAACCACTGATGAGAGAGAACATGAACCAAAGAAGGCAAAAGGTGACGACTGAAGCGGCATGGAAAAATAAGCAGCAGTGCTGTGGTTTTAAGCAGGTTTTATTAATCATGTCGCCTTCACGGGATCCCCTCTCCGGTGCATAGTGGAGCAGCCCGGAGCGGGATCCCCAGGCTCTCAGAGAGGGAGAGGCAGACACAGTGTGTCCACCAGTTGCAGGATCAGAGTGAGAGTGAAAGAGAGAGAGATTGCGTTACAGAGTTGCACCTTAAATACTTGATCATAACAATACATGAAAGAGACATACCCCACAGTGATCAAAGGGATAACAGAACAGGCAGGAGGTATTTGCATTTGTGAGACCAAGGGCAGATTAGCTAGACCTCGCTCCAGGTGCGGACAAAGAGGCTAACAAGCACATCTACATATTGATCTGAGTCTCTAGGTCACAGTAAGGACAGGACGCATGAGTACAAAGGATGAAAGGCATCGATTAACATCACATAGGTGAGACAGAAGAAACTCGTCTACCTGTAGACATTAAAACACCAAAGCACATCTAAGATGCTCAGAAAAAGCACAGTAAGGACAAGCCATATGCACACTATACAGAATGGCGCATTACATCACAACACATGCATGTTTGCATCACAAATACATGAATGGCACATTGCTTCTCAGTAATGCAGCAGAAAAACAGAGAAAAGAGGGCTGAGTGTCCTTAGTCTGTTGTGGGGTTAAAACGAACCGCCACACGCTCCCCCCCAGAGGACGCGGCAGGGGGCCGCGACCTCGATAATCCATCTGTGTGGGCGAGCTGTGGGAGAAGCTCGCTGCAGGCGGAGGGGGAGGGAGGGGAGGGGTGGTAAGTGCCGGCAGGAGCTGTGAAATCGTCCTGAGCCGCGCAAAAATTGCTTGCTGCTCCGTGACGTCGAGGGGTTGTCCCGTTGCACGTGCGGAGATCACAAGAAGAAAAACTAGTCTCTGACTCCTCTCGTGGCCATGAAGAAAAGCAGGGGCGGCTGTAAGAAAAAAAGTAAACAAAACATAGGGACTGTTGGCTTTGGGTGCTGAAGCAACCCCAAAGCTCCCGGGAACAGCTGACGGCTGAAATCCCGTTGTGCCGTGGCTAAGACCATTAAAAAATCCAGTGGCGAGCTGCGTGCTTGTTTCAGGTGAACGAGCAGCCCTGAAGGTTCTGTGGGCAGCGGCGGAGGACGATGGCGGTCTGTGGCGTGGCTGAGACTGTTAACAAATCCTTCCAGTATGCTGCATGCGTGCCTCAGGTGAGCGAGCAGCCCTGAAAGGCAGCGGCGAAGGAGGAAGGCAGTCTGTGGAGCCATTACTTGTCCCGTGCGTGATGCGCCGTCCTTGTAACTCCCCGATGCGTGCGCGGGGGTTCAGTGCGTGGGTGGGCCACTGGAGTGGTGAGTCAGGGTGCAGAAACTTGGTGGAGAACGGCGCAGACGGCGCCGGTAAAATCCAGGTTGAGCTGTGGCTGTAGATTGGCCATGGTGCGTTGGAGCGGTGAGAGGAAATAGACGATCTTTAGTCCCTCAGGCCCGTGCAGATGCGTTGGAGCGGCGGGAGGGAATAGACGATCCTATGTTCCTCTGGCTCATGCAGCTGCGTTGGAGCGGTGTAAGGAAGTAGACGATCTCCGTCCCTCGGGCTCGTGGAGGCGCGTTGGAGCGGTGCGAGGCAATAGACGATCTTTGTGCCCCGGGCTCGTGCAGCTGCGTTGGAGCAATGAGAGGGAGGAGACGATCGTTGTCGCTCGTGCGGCCATGAAGAAAAGACGAGGCTGAATGGCGGCTGTGATGAGGGCAGAGGGACTGGCGTGTTGTCTTTAGGTTTAGACGTAACCCTAAAGCCTCGGGAACCGCAAAACTGCTGAATTCCCTATGTGTGCCATGGCTGAGACCATTAACAAATCCTTCAAGCATGCTGCGTGCGTGCCTCCAGGTGTGAGAGCAGCCCTGAAGGCTCTGTGTGTAGCACGAAGGATGATGGGGGTCTGTAAAGCCGTATGCGTCCCGTGCGTGATGGTGCAGATCTCAGGCGAGGGTCGCGCCATGACGTTTTCTGCAGTTTACCCGGTTGTGGGTGATGTCCGGAGAACGGCTCGCCTGTGTTGGCTCCGCGTCGAAGTCTCCCTGAAGCCGCAGGGAGGGGGAACCAGTAGGCCGCTGCGACGGAGCATTCATGCCCGGGTGTTGCGTTCGCTGGCCGCTCGTTTTTTTCAGCGTCGGTTCGCCAGCGTGGCCATCCAAAACAGAAGGCTGCGTTGCACAAAACGTGTGCGTCTTCAAGGGGCCACCAACGCAGCTGTGTGGCTGTCCAGCTCGGAAGGTTGCTTTCGCACAAAACGTGTGCGTGTTCGAGGGGTCACCAGTGAAGCGGCATGGAAAAATAAGCAGCAGTGCTGTGGTTTTAAGCAGGTTTTATTAATCATGTCGCCTTCACGGGATCCCCTCTCCGGTGCATAGTGGAGCAGCCCGGAGCGGGATCCCCAGGCTCTCAGAGAGGGAGAGGCAGACACAGTGTGTCCACCAGTTGCAGGATCAGAGTGAGAGTGAAAGAGAGAGAGATTGCGTTACAGAGTTGCACCTTAAATACTTGATCATAACAATACATGAAAGAGACATACCCCACAGTGATCAAAGGGATAACAGAACAGGCAGGAGGTATTTGCATTTGTGAGACCAAGGGCAGATTAGCTAGACCTCGCCCCAGGTGCGGACAAAGAGGCTAACAAGCACATCTACATATTGATCTGAGTCTCTAGGTCACAGTAAGGACAGGACGCATGAGTACAAAGGATGAAAGGCATCGATTAACATCACATAGGTGAGACAGAAGAAACTCGTCTACCTGTAGACATTAATACACCAAAGCACATCTAAGATGCTCAGAAAAAGCACAGTAAGGACAAGCCATATGCACACTATACAGAATGGCGCATTACATCACAACACATGCATGTTTGCATCACAAATACATGAATGGCACATTGCTTCTCAGTAATGCAGCAGAAAAACAGAGAAAAGAGGGCTGAGTGTCCTTAGTCTGTTGTGGGGTTAAAACGAACCGCCACAACGACGACGACGATAGCAGTTAAAAGGTAAATGAACATAATTTTTATTATTCTTTACTTTATACTTTATTCTTTGTTTTTTTAAATTACATCTCTCATTTTATGTTTATTGTGCAGTAATCTAATTGTAACATGTATTTGTTACATGTTTTGATGTGTTTTTATGATTTATAAAAAATTTATGCCCGAATTTTGGGGGGCTTGGAACGGATTAGGGCATTTACATGTAAAACGCGTCTCTACTTACGGAATTTTCACGTTACGGAAATACTTCCGGAACGAATTAATTTCATAAGTAGAGGTACCACTGTATTGCTGAATAATTCTATTTGCTTACTAACGTTATAAACACTATTTTTACTTATTTTTTTACTTATTTTTTTTTAACTGTAAAAACTATTTTACTTTTTAAACTTCTTGTATGGTGTATATTGTGGTGGACACACATACGTGATCTGCTTTTGGACTCACATTTTAGACCAGAGCAAGGGCAGAGCTTCTGTGGTTATTACAGGAAGCTGCAAGAGGGTTAGCTTTGGTATGCAAAGCTGGAGACTGTGGGGTATAATTAAAGGATTAATGAGGGGATGCATTGTAGACAGTGGTGTGATATCATGCAGAGAGGATGCATTGTTGCTGTCTTTATAATGCAATGGTTTTGTGAGACATGTGACCTGTTAACTGTAAGAGTCCTGGTATTTAAGGACGAGAGTGCCCTTTTGTTGTTCTCTTTATTCTGCTTCGTGATGTTGGAAGATGTGAATAAAACTGACTCGAGAGATAAACTCTGCCTCGTCATTTTTACATTTCCACACTGGTGACCCTAAGACATATCATGAAAGAGGAGAATTCCCCCGGGCCAGCCTCGTCAGGAGCCCCCAGCCAAGAGAATGCTGCTACAGTCCAGCTACCGGACTTCTGGCAGAACAATCCACGCTCCTGGTTCAACGCGGTTGAGGCGCAGTTCAACCTCCGGGGGATATCGGTAGATGCCACAAGATTCTACCACGTAGTCGCAAAGCTGGACAACAACACGGTCCAGCATGTGGAGAGCCTGATCGACCAGCTGCCGGACAACGACAAATACGGCACGTTGAAGGCTGCACTCATCCAGCAATTCACCCCCTCAGCGGAGGAGCGAGCAGAGAGGCTCCTGGGGCTGACGGAGTTGGAAAATGACATGCCCGCGAACCTGATGGAGAAGTTGTTGAGGTTGAAAGACTCTGACGACGATCACTTCATTTTCACCCACTTCTTCCTCAGGACTATACCGTCAGCAGCGAGAGCGACCCTGGCCAGTTCGCCACTGTTGGCCCAACGGGACTACCGCGCGCTGGGTCGAGAAGCGCAGCGGATTGTCAACGCCACCAAGCGGCGCACAGCCGCGGCCGCTGCAGCAGAACTCAGCGCGACGACTGGAGACGACAGGAGGCCAGAGGCAGCGGTACCAGACGCACCAACAACGGCGGCGGCAGGGGCCAGGGAACGCGGATCGGACGTCCTTTGTTTCTACCATCGCCGCTTCGCAGAGAGGGCACACAAATGTGTACCACCGTGCCAGTTCGGGCGTTCGGGAAACGCCAAGACCTGGGGTCGGTAGCAGCCGCAGCCCTCGGGGAGGAGAACAAGCTGCTCTACTTGTCAGACGCACGCTCGGGGAGGCAGTTCCTCGTCGACACAGGCTCCCAGTTGAGTTTCATCACGCCTTCCTACGCGGACAGACTAGCTGGTTCCGGAGGTCCCCGGGTGTCAGCAGCGAACGGTTCGGAGATTAAGACCTTTGGTGAGAAGACTCTGCTTCTGTCTCTACACGGCCATACATTTGAGTGGACTTTTGTTGTAGCAGCAGTAAATTTCAATATGTTGGGGGCTGATTTTCTGTGCTCACATGGTTTGTTGGTTGATCTCGCTAACAGGCACCTGGTTAATGCACTTTCTTTTGATTCTATCCCCTGCACAGCACGAGTGGCCCCGCCTACAGCACAAGCCAACGTCACAGCTGCAAGCGGTAAGTTCCACACACTGCTCACTCAGTTCCCAGCACTCACGGTCCCCACTTTTTCGGCAACAGTCGCTAAGTACGGGGTGGAGCATTTTATTACCACTACCGGACCGCCCATTTTTGCAAAAGCTCGGCGCTTGGACGCAGCTAAACTAGCCATAGCGCGCAAGGAATTTGCCAACCTGGAGAGGTTGGGCATTATCAGACGTTCAAACAGTCCGTGGGCTTCCCCGCTGCACACGGTCCCGAAAGCCGATGGATCATGGCGACCTTGCGGGGATTTCCGCAGGTTAAACAATGCTACAGCTCATGACCGCTACCCAATCCCGCATATCCAAGATTTTTCCGTTCATTTGGCAGGGGTGCGCATTTTTTCTAAAATAGACTTGGTCCGCGGTTACCACCAAGTCCCAGTGCGCGCTGAGGACATACCCAAAACAGCGGTAATAACTCCGTTTGGCCTCTTCGAGTTTTTACGCATGCCATTCTGATTTAAAGGGGCGGCTCAGATGTTCCAACGCATGATGGACGCGGTGCTTCGCGATCTCCCTTTTGTGTTCGTCTACTTGGACGATATTTTAGTAGCCAGCGCGTCCGAAGACGAACATGAAAAACACCTGACCACAGTTTTCTGAAGGTTGGGAGATCACGGGTTAATAATCAACCCAGCAAAGTGTCAGTTCGGGGTGGCACAGATCGATTTTTTAGGACACCGCGTCTCTCCCGAAGGAGCAGTTCCGCTTCCTGATAAAGTGCGCGCGGTGGCAGATTTTCCCCGGCCACAGACGGTCAGGGTGTTGCAGGAGTTTTTGGGAATGGTGAATTTTTATAACCGTTTCCTCCCCCGCGCGGTGCAACTCATGCAGCCGCTATATGGCGCGCTCAAAAAAAAGAAACCCGCGGATAAGGTCGCGTGGTCCCCGGAGCGGGACCAAGCATTCTCGGAGGTGAAAGCAGCCTTGGCAAAGGCTGCGTTGTTGGCACACCCAGACCCAACGGCCCGCATAGCGCTCACTACTGACGCTTCAGAGGTGGCCATAGGGGCGGTCGTGGAGCAACATGTAGCCGGGGTTTGGCAGCCCCTCGCTTTTTTCAGCAGGACCTTGCGCGATAGCGAACGTAAATACAGCGCGTTCGACAGGGAGCTGCTCGCTCTCCATTTGGCCATTCGCCACTTTCAGTTCTGGCTGGAGGGACGCTCTTTCACCGTGTTCGTTGACCACAAACCGCTCACATTTGCGATGGCCAAGGTTTCCGAACCGTGGTCAGGCCGGCAGCAGAGACAGCTGGCCGCGATATCAGAGTTTACCACTGATATCCAGCATGTGGCTGGCAAACTCAATGTAGTGGCAGATTGCCTCTCGCGCGCCGTAGCAGCCCCAGTCAGTGTAGGAATAGATTACGCAGCCATGGCCGCGGAGCAGGGTAGTGACGCGGATGTGCGCGCGCTCCAGCCTGGACCAACAGGGTTAAGGCTGGAGAACAGGGTGCTGCAAGACGGTATGCACCCCCTAATCTGTGATGTCTCCACGGGTCGGCCGCGTCCAGTAGTACTAGCTGCGTGGCGCCGCCGCGTTTTTGACTCGATTCATTCCTTGGCGCACCCGGGAGTGCGCGTGTCGGTCAAAATGGTAGGAGAAAAATTTGTGTGGCCGAGCCTCCGCAAGCAAGTGAAAGAGTGGGCAGCAGCCTGCACGGTGTGTCAACGAGCCAAAGTACACAGACACACGAGAGCTCCTTTGGAGCCGTTTCACATTCCGGCCAAGAGGTTCGACCACGTTCATGTGGACCTCGTGGGCCCCCTCCTGCTGTCACAAGGGTGCACACACCTTCTCACAATGGTGGACCGCACCACGCGCTGGCCTGAAGTGGTCCCGCTGGCATCAACCACGGCCGAGGAGGTTGCGCGCGCGTTTTTAACAGCTTGGGTGGCGCACTTCAGCGTTCCATCGGATGTTACGTCCGACAGAGGCCCTCAATTTGTGTCTGAGCTTTGGTCGACAATGGCCTGCAGCCTGGGTGTCACAATTCACCGCACAACCGTGTACAATCCGCAGGCTAACGGGTTATGCGATCGTTTTCATAGGTCATTGAAAGCAGCTCTCAGGGTGTCACTGACGGGTGCAGATTGGGTAGACAAGTTACCGTGGGTGTTATTGGGGTTGCGTTCTGTGCCTAAAGAGGACTTAGAAGCCTCCCCAGCAGAGCTCGTGTTTGCGCAGCCACTCCGGCTCCCTGGGGAGTTTCTCCCAGATAACCCTGCGTCAGACACCTCCCCGTCTCAGCTGTTGCAGAGTGACATAGAATCAAGCACGCTGCCCGGCCCCGCGCACCACAGTTTTCCGTGCGTTTCTGTGCCTAAAACTTTGAAGAACGCAGAGTTTGTTTTTGTCAGACACGATGCGCACCGAACCCCGCTGCGACCGCCTTATGACGGACCCTTCAGAGTGCTGGAAACAGGGGACAAGCAGTTTTTGCTAGATTTGGGGGGTAGGGAAGAGAAAGTTGGCATAAACAGACTCAAACCCGCTTTTGTGGTGGCAGATGAGCAAGTGCTGTTGGCAAGGGCCCCACGGCGAGGTAGACCCCTGCGGAGGGCTTCACAGAGTAATGTCTCCCCAGAACCCCCACAGGTGCTGACATAAGGTTTCCACCCCCAGACGGCAAACCCCCAGCGTGACAGCGCCGCGGAGACGTCCAACCCCAGCTACAGCCGATACGGCAGGAGACGGAAGCCCAGACAGCTTGCGGACTAATGTGTATTGATACTATCACGGCATGCATGTTGTTTTTCCCTTGTTTGTTCTAAAATGCTGGGGGGGCTTTGTGTGGTGGACACACATACGTGACCTGCTTTTGGACTCACATTTTAGACCAGAGCAAGGGCAGAGCTTCTGTGGTTATTACAGGAAGCTGCAAGAGGGTTAGCTTTGGTATGCAAAGCTGGAGACTGTGGGGTATAATTAAAGGATTAATGAGGGGATGCATTGTAGACAGTGGTGTGATATCATGCAGAGAGGATGCATTGTTGCTGTCTTTATAATGCAATGGTTTTGTGAGACATGTGACCTGTTAACTGTAAGAGTCCTGGTATTTAAGGACGAGAGTGCACTTTTGTCGTTCTCTTTATTCTGCTTCGTGATGTTGGAAGATGTGAATAAAACTGACTCGAGAGATAAACTCTGCCTCGTCATTTTCACATTTCCACAATATACTGTTTTTGCCATATTTTATTATTTATTATTGCTCTGTGTGCTACTATCCCTCCGCTGCTGCAATAGTGTAAACTGTGGGACAAATAAAGCATCTTGCTGTATATTTAGGTACCTCTTAAGCTACAGTACTGTGTAGCAACTACTTGTGGGGTTGAAATAAACAATAATTATCAAAGTATGTGATAAATAAACCAATAATTTAAAAAAAAAATCTAATTTACGTTGTTTTTGGTATTCAGCATAATGGTACACAAATAGTAAATTCAACCATGTACAATTTAATCAAAAGCAGCCCATGTTAATGATTGTTTTCAAAATTTAAATCCTTTCTTCCAATGTGAAAATTGTTGTTTTTCATTAATACTTGACAAATATATCATCTCTGTCCTTCTACAAATGTAGACATGTCACTTAAAAATCACCTTTGATATGAATATGTATATTTTATTCTGTTACAAACGCATTTGTGCAATTCTGTAATTTCCCAGTTTGGGATTAATGAAGTACATCTATCCATCTACAGTATCTATTTAAACATACACAGCCAAAATTTAAATTCTCCCCACTGCCTAACAATTTTTTTTATATAAAACAATGCCAGTCATGATTGCTGGTGTATTTCCCCCCCTACCATAAACAACCAGCTACACTCTGTTTATTTCTTCAGTGTGATGGGTTCAAGACTCCCGGGCTCGAGTTTTCCCTCCAGGTAAATATTCGTTCTCGGTGTGAGGTAGTATGTTTTGCTCTGACAGGTTGTTTGCTCAGGAAGATGTTAGCACTTCATCTGTAGTGTTGGGGTATGGTGTGGGGGTTTCTCCACCTAGAGAAGGCAGGGGGAAGGGGAGGACAATGAACTGAAGGAGGAGCTGTCACCGGGGCATATCAGACGGGACTGTTGGATCTATGCATCCCCTGGGGAGAGTAAGAGCTGTCGGTGCCACTAAGAGAAAAAGGGTGTTGTAGCAGCGCCGGCGTTACGTCATGTTAACACAACGATGTGTTATAGTTTGAAGTTCCGGGTCTCGATGCATGGAAATAAAGATATAAAAGAGGGATGCACAGAGACCCGGATTCTCTTGCTGTAAGTTATGTTGGAGGAAGAGTAAAGTTCTGTGTCGTCCAGCTCGTTGCTTCGCCTGCCTTCTTTCACCACATGGGTGATCCTGACGTGCCATGGAAAGCGAGCCAAGCACCGTTCTGGAGACTGCCTGGAGGAAAAGCACCAGTGCCACGTGTGTGGTCTCAGTCAAGCTCCCAGGCTTCTAGCTTCACAACCCAACCGCATGGTTCTTGCACATAGAAGCCCAGTTCGCACTCCGCGGGATAACAACGGATGATACCAGATATTACTATGTGGTCGCTGCACTGGATGCGTGTGCCACGCAACAGGTGACGAGCCTGCTCCAGGAGCGGAGGAGGAGGAGAGACTCCTAAAGCGTTCGGAGTTAAGGGACAAATCAACAGTGGAGCTCATGGAGAGCATGTTAGCGCTGAGGGAGAAGGATGACGAATCTTTCCTGTTTGCCCACTTGTTCCTCAGGAACCTACCGGCTACAGCAAGGGCGATCCTGGCCAACTTGCCGTGGCTGGTTGCCAAGGACTACCGTGCCCTGGCGCAGGAAGCGGACCACATCATTTTGGCGACCAGAACTCTCAGCGTGCAAACAGTGGCATCAACATCCATGAAGGACTCCAGTGAGGTCGAGGAGCCATTTGTGGTAGCCGGGACGGACAGCAGAAGACAAAGGAACGGGGTGATCTGGTTTTATTATTGCCGTTTCGGCTCGAATGCCCAATGCTGCCTGTTGACATGCCAGTTCAAGAAGCCGGGAAGATGGCACATTTGGAATTCAGTGGCAGCTGCAGCCGATGGCGACAGGAACAGACTGCTTTATGTCACGGACACATGTTCGGGGAGACGGTTTTTGGTGGACTCCGGCTCCCAGAGGAGCCTCATCCTGCCAGTCAATGCAGACAGGGTGACAGGACGCAGCGGTCCCGAGCTCACGGTCACCAACGGATCCACCATTATGACATTTGGCGAGCGGACACTGACGATATGCTTACACGGACGCAACTTTCAGTGGGAGTTTGTGATAGCTGCATGTTCCAGCCCCATTTTAGGCACAGATTTTTGATGTGCTTATGGGTTGTTAGTCGATGTTGCTAATAGGAGACTAGTGGACGCTATCTCTTTTACCTCGCTGCCCTGTACAGCTCAGGGAGCTGAGTCAACAACACTGGCTAATGTTATAGTGCCAAGGGGTATGTATCAACATATTCTCGCACAGTTCACAGCACTCACAGTCCCGACTTTTTCGGCTATGGTAACGAAACACGGGGTCGAGCACTTTATAACGACAAAAGGCCCACCGGTATTTGTGCGTCCTCTGCGTTTGGATGCAGGTAAACTGGCCAGCGCACGAGAGGAGTTTGCCAACTTATAGCAGTTGGGCATCGTCAGGTGCTCCAACAGCCTGTGGGTATCCCCGCTTCACATGGTGCCTAAAGCCGACGGGCTGTGCTGATCGTGCAGCGATTTCCGGTGCTTGAAAAATGCCACGGAACACGATCATTATCCTATTCCACACATCCAGGATTTTTCCGTGCACCTGGCCAGGGCACTGTTTTTTCGAAAATGGATCTGGTCCACGGATACCATCAAGTCCCGGTGCGCACAGAAGATGTTCCAAAAACAGTGGTAATAACTCCTTTTGGCCTTTTTGAGTTTTTATGCATACCGTTCAGATTAAAAGGCACGGCACAGACTTTCCAGAGGATGATGGACGCAGTGCTTCAAGACTTGTCCTTCATTTTTGTCTACTTAAATGACATTCTGGTAGCTAGCGCATCCAAGGAGGAGCACATCGCCCATCTCAAGATGGTTTTCCAGAGATTGGAGGCACACGGGCTGATAGTTAACCTGGCGAAGTGCCAGTTCAGCATGCCAGAGATTGATTTTTTGGGCCACTGCATTTCGCCAGAGGGTGCGATTTCATTACTGGATAAGGTGCGCGTTGTGCAGACCGTGAGAACACTACAGGAGTTTTTGGGAATGGTTAATTTTTATAACCGTTTCCTTCCCTGGGCAGTCCAGCTGATGCAGCCGTTGTATGCCGTGCTTAAAAAAAAGAAGCCCGCGGAAGCCATCGACTGGACTCCCGAGCAAGTCCAGGCTTTTACTAATGCAAAAACAGCGCTTGCGGATGCTGCATTGTTAGCGCACCTGGATCCATCTGCACAGATAGCGCTCACTACAGATGCATCTGATGTTGCCATAGGGCAGTGGTGGAGCAGTGCGTCTCAGGTTCGTGGCAGCTGCTCGCATTTTTTAGCCAAACTTTGCATAACAACGAACGCAAGTATAATAGAGAATTGTTGGCTCTGCACCTGGCAACGCGCTATTTCCAGTTCTGGCTAGAGGGGCACGAGTTCACCGCGTACGTGGACCATAAACCGTTGATGCATGTGATGTCCAAGGCCTAGGAACCGTGGTCGGCCCGGCAGCAACGGCATTTGGCCACAATTTCAGAGTTTACTACTGACATTCAACATGTTGCTGGTAAACTCAACGTCAAGACCAATTGCCTGTCGTGCGCTTTAATCGCCCCAGTCTACATGTGAATAGATTTCCCTGCCATGACCGAGGAGCAAGCCAGGGACGCGGACATTTGCGCGCTCCAGTCTGCGCCAAGTGGGTTAAGGCTGGAGAGCAGGGTGGTGCAAGAAAGGTGCCCTCCCTTGCTCTGCGACGTCTCCACCGACCGCCCATGCCTGGTGGTTCCGAGCTCTTGGCGCCGTCGCATTTTCGAGTCAGTCCACTCTGTTTCGCATCCGAGAGTGTGCACTTCAGTGAAGCTAGTGGGGGTGAAATTTGTCAGTCCACACTTGCGCAAGGACGTGAAAAAGTGGGCTGCAGCTTGCGTCGTGTGCCAGCGGGCCAAAGTGCACAAGCACACCACAGCCCCCCTCGAGCCGTTCCAAATTCCAGCTAGGAGGTTCGACCACGTCCATGTGTATTTGGTAGGACCCCTCCCGCCGTCACAAGGTTTCACGCACCTTTTGACAATCGTGGACCGCACCACGGGCTGGCCTGAAGTGGTCCTGCTGGCTTCTACCATGTCGGCGGAAGTGGTGCGTGCTTTTTTGTCTGCTTGGGTTGCACATTTTGAATCTCCATTGGACATCACATCCGACAGGAGTCCACAATTCGTTTCAGAACTCTGGTCCATGATGGCCCAAAGCCTGGGGGTCAAAATTCGCCGCACTACCGCATACAACCCCCAGGCTAACGGGTTATGCGTGCGTTTTCATAGGTCATTTAAGGCAGCACTTAGAGCTTCGCTGACAGACACAAATTGTGTCGACCGCCTGCCCTGGGTTCTTTTGGGGTTGCGCTCCACACCTAAGGAGAATTTGGCAGCCTCCCCGGCAGAACTCGTTTTTTCTCAGCAGCTGCGGATCCCGGGAGAGTTTTTACAAGAAAACCCCGCACCCGAGGCTGATCTGCCAGCGCAATTTTTACACAGTACGGAGGCTGTGAGCGTACTGGGCCTAGCCCACCATTGTTTTCCCCACAGATTTGTGCCAAAAAGCTTGCAGAATGCCCGTTTTGTTTTTGTCAGGCATGATGCGCACCGGACCCTGCTGTGCCCACCGTACGACGGACCGTTCAGGGTGTTGGAACCTGAGGAAAAGCATTTTGTGTTCGACTTGGGGGGGCACAGGGAGACCGTCTGCATCGACAGGCTGAAGCACGCTTTTGTGTTGGCAGACAAGCAGGTAGTGTTGGCCCAAGCTCTCCGGCGCAAACGCCCACCGTTGGTGGCTCCGCAAGGTGGTGATCTCTCGGCAGGAACTTGTGCTCGCGAAGCAAATGTGTTTTCCCCCATTCCCTTTTTCCCTCCACAGACTGACGTGCCCTCCAGTACACCTCACCAGCAGGGCGGTTCGACTGGATCAGCAACCCTCTGCTACAGCCGCTATGGGTGCCAGCTCAAGCCCAAAGGACGGAGGGGTTAGTGCCCCTTCTGGGTGTTCGGGGGGGGGGCTGTGTGAGGGCATGGTGTGGGGGTTTCTTCACCCAGAGAAGGCAGGGGGAAGGGGAGGACAATGGACTGAAGGAGGAGGTGCCACCGGGGGGTATCAAATGGGACTGTTGGGTCTATGCACCCCCCGGGGAGAGTAAGAGCTGTCGGTGCTGCTAAGAGAGGAAGGGTGTTGTAGTGGTGCCGCCGTTATGTTAGTGTGCCACACACTTCTTTGTTCAAACAACAATGTGTTATGGTTGGAAGTTCCGGGTCTCAATGCATGGAAATAAAGATATAAAAGAGGGATGCACAGAGACCCGGGATTCTCTTTTGCTGTAAGTTATGTTGAAGGAAGAATCAAGTTCTGTGTCATCCAGCTCGTTGCCTCGCCTGCCTTCTTTCACCACAGTAGCTTTTTTTTTTTTGTTTACAGGAGCTGGTGGAGAAACAAGCTGCAGAACAAAATGTACAGTAAAATTACAGTACATCCAATCCAGCAAACACAAGCAGAGAGCCAGCAGCATTGGGGTAAAAACTAATGTACAAGATACGCAATGAATCATAACTAAGATGTCTCAGTGAGTTATCGACCTTTACACACGCCAACATGACTGCCTGTTTTGTATCCATCCCCCCACGCCATTTCAATTTGAGTCATAATAATTCTTCAGATTGTGGCTCTCACTTTTCACGCTTGATTTCATATTTCTCTTCACATTTGTGGAGAAGCAGTTTTGTTTGCTTACACAATTTTTCTTAATGGCACCAGTGATTGTTTTTGCTGTGGTTTGGACAGCTATTATGTGTGGGAAGCAGCTTTATAAAAACAGATGCACCCCTTTTCACAGATCTGGCTTCGCTTCACCTTGAAAGCAGGAGAGTTTACATGGCATCGAGCCATGGATGGAGCAGTATCACACTGTTCATTCTGCAAACATGAAAATGAAAAGCAAACTACTACTGTGTCACCGTTTCTTTCTGTTTTTTTCTTTTTTTTTTATTAATCCAGAACATTTTTATATAAATACAGCTTCAGGTCTCCACCTACAACCCCCCACCCCTTACAAATACAAAGACAGATGAGTGGTAAGGTCATAACATATGAATCATCAAATCATTCACTAAAACCTCCTTCATGCCCTGTGGATGCATGCACTGTCATGCTGGAAGAAAACAGTGTAATCAGGATAGAAATGGTTCATCATAGAGTAAAGCAGGCCAATCAGATAAACTATTTATTTTATTTACCTTTATTTAACCAGGAGGACCTATTGAGATCAGAAATCTCTTTTGCAAGGGAGACCTTGTCAAGGTAGCAGCCTTACAGAATCAAAACTCTACAAAACACTTAACATGATACACAAATGAACATTAAAACAGAAAGACAGGTATTCAAGCACAGTGGCCTCTCAAGAAAAAACAATGACATTCCTCCCGCACTGCATTCTTTATGATACAGTACTCTTGAAATCATTAAAGGATAATCTAAGAACTTTTACAATATTATTCCATGACCATTGTGCATGTGTTACCAGTAGGGGTGGGTTCAAAAGATCAATATATCGATATGGATCGATACATGTTTGACTGAGCCGATATTGATCCACAAAATCCGCGGATCGATCTTTTAATATTAATATGTTTTAATATAATATTTTTACGTTTGTGAACGTCTGCTGAGTATAATCGGGTTGAAACCGGGTCAGTGAGCCAGTAACAATGGCCGAGAAGCATAAACAACCGACGCGCTAACGGAGCTAGCAAGCTAACGGATATGCTAGTTCTTCTTCTGTGGTGTTAAAACGGTTCTCCTCCAGCAAGAGTTTCCTGCCGCGCGTGCTCTTTCGTGTTTACACGAGCGGAGATAATAACGTGCGTCTCTTAATTTAGCAACAAAAGTCACCGTAAAGATTGTCCTCAACAGCTTCTGAATATTTTTCATAAATAAAACTTCTGTGTTCCCTGCGGCGCGTGCACACGTCTTTTGTGTTTACATGACGCGGAGTTAATAACGTGCGTCTCTTAATTTAGCAGCAAAAGTCACCGTATAGACTGTCCTCAACAGCTTCTGAATATTTTTCATAAAGCGGGGATAAACGGACTTTTACTCCGTGCAGCGCTGTGTTGGAACATAAAGTTGACGACTGATAAATGGAAAATGCGCGGAGACTGAAACCCGTGAAGCAGAGACTTGGAGCTGCTGAGACTGTAAGTATAATATTTGTTTGTTTTAACGTTTGTGTCGTCAATTAATAATTTATCTGGCATGATGATGGTTTCTTTTACAAACTATGGACACAGAGAGAACTGTTGGTTAAGCGCTGTGAATAAATGCAGAATTAAGGTATATTTTATGAGATTATGGACTTCTGCCACTTAAGCGATGTGAAGAGAATAAATCACAATAAAATTAATAAAGGCTGCAGTACAACAAGCTATTTTTACTCAGTAGAACTAAATTGAAATGAACAAACCTTCTCAGGAAATGAACTGAAACCCTTTTCCAACATTAAAAGTTAATTTGTAGTTAAAATATAAAAAAAAACCCTAAATTATTAAACCCTACTGTGGTGTGGCGATCTAAAAATATGAATGTTAATTTTACTGTGAAATCTATTCTTTTTATCTGCCTTCAGATGTGTGAAGACTGGAAGCTTCATCCTCACGGAGACCTTCTGAAGGTCAGAGGTCGTCAGTGGAGGAGCATCCCTGCTTCATGTGGATTTCAGCACAGAAGAAGACCTTCAAATTCAAGATTCAAGGAGGTGCTGCCATCATTTTCTCCACACTAACATGCATTCAATGCAATTTAGTTGTTGTAATGACAAATTCTTTTATTTCTTTTTTAAAGTTCTCAGCAAGAACACAATATTGGTCTTTTTTTTTTTTTTTACAATTTTACTGAGCATTTAATTCTAAATAAATCACTGTTTAACAAGAAATTTTTGGCAATCCTGTACTTTTCTTGTGGTGTTACATAGAATAGCATCACTGTAAACTATGGAAAAAGCAGCTGCTTTAAAATTTGTACTTCCTCACACAACTTTGAGTGCAAAAAAACTCTAAAAGTGCCATAACTTTTTGGAAAAGCTCCCACAAATCCAGGCTTTTTGGGCCACAACAATCACAAAAACAGCTGACAAAATCCTGGGGGGACTGAAATACAGTGAGATTATGTCTGCATGGTTCATGCATTGAATTTGTTTACTTACTCTGGGTGGTGAACTTGACACGACACACCCTTTGCACTAAAGAAAGCACCTGTGAGCACTTTATGAAATGATAAGTTAACTGATTTTGGGTCAGTTCTATATGTGATAATTTATGTATTAACAAAGTTAGAAGATTCTTGGTACAATTTGCAGCATTAGGTCTCGAAGATTTTTGTTTCATGGGAAGTAAAATGGCTATTAAAATGGTAATTCCCCAGATCGAATCGGGATTGAATCGGAATAGAGTCAAATTGATTCAGAATCTCAAGAATCGGAATCGAATCGATTCTGGAAATTAGGGATCGTTCCCAGCCCTAGTTACCAGCGCCAGACCTAGGGGAAATCTGGATCGGCAGCAAGGGTCACACAGGCTAGGGAACACTGTGTAACCTGTGGACCAAAAGAGAAGAGACAAAAGTTTCAGCTTTCTCCTGCCAGCACTCATTTAATTCTGAACTGTGCACACACACAAAAAAAAACAAAACAATATGCAACTGAGGCTTTCCAGTTAAGAGTGCAAATTACATTCACTTCACATTCACAACATAATAAAAATACCATAAAAATGATTAAATTAATAACATTGCCTCCAAAATAGAACAACAATCGACTTAAATTAAAAAAAAATTAAATTAGACTCAAAATTCTTCTACAACAAAAATAATACATAAAAAGTACAAAACAATGTGCTAAACATACTGTTATGTCTGGAAAGAGGACCAGCGGACATGATGACTGTGTGCTGAACAGTGGCTTTATTAAGGAGGCTAGTGGAACACTATAAAAAAGCTAGTAATGCAGGGGTACAGGCTAGTGTAGCAGGCTAGAGGCAGAGTGCCAAAAACCAGGGCTCCCGCCATTCGTCCCTCAATATAGTCACGGCATGGTGATGTCATCCGCGCCTGCGTCCCCACATCCGTGACACGTATTGTGGTATACCAGTATAAAATAAGATAAGACAAGCCTTTATTAGTCTCACAATGGGGAAATTCCAGGATTACAGCAGCAAAGGGATAGCAGCACTCTGAGCAATAGTTAATAAGATAATAAGAACAGGTCAGCCAAAGCAGTAGATGAATATACAGTACATATGTACACAGATATATACACACTGCAGGAACATTGCAGCAAGATAGAATAAACAGCATTACAGTTTGTTAAATTACCCTGCAGAATATGAATATGCACCCAGACAGTATATTTCACATTTGAATCAACAGTGTTGTTGCCACCCTCAGTAGTGATTGATACTGTCCTAGCTGTGTATTGGAGGGGACGATCTCTATTGTGCAAAGTTGTTACGTTTAGTACATTTAATACGACCTCTACAAGCAGCCCTGGTTAGGTTATAAAGTCTGACAGCTGTTGGTAGGAAGGACCTGCGGAACCTTTCCGTATTAAGTCTCTTCCTGTTGGCTGCCGTGATGCCACTGCCCCAGCAGACCACTCCAAATGCAATGGCTGATGCCACCTCCAAAATCGTAGAAGGTCTTCAGGAGTGTCCCTTGCACTCCAAAAGACCTGAGTCTCCTCAGGAGGAAAAGCCTGCACTGCCCTTTCTTGTAGAGCGTGTTGGTGTTGTGTGACCAGTCCAGTGTATTGCTCAGGTGAACAATAAACTGCCACATCTACCCCTCCTGGGAAAAACCAGAACCTTGCTGGTGATGGTTAACCTTAGCTGGATACCTCTATTGTGGCATACAGCTAATACAGCACAAATATGACCAGAACCATTTTATGTAATGTAGCACAAAGCTAGCTAACAGACATACATGGCCTGGCTTCCGGCAGGTGGTTTACTGCATGATGTTAATAGCATAATATGGTTAATTAGCTCTTAAATCCAAACCATGAATTACTTAAGATTCCATGCACCAGACATTACTTTTAAACCATTATGTGAACCTGGGCAACTGGGTAGATTGCATGTGACTGTAAAACCTGACATGACTGTAGAACCCCGTGTGTTTGAGTGGATTATTCTGCCACTGTTACCAACCATGCTCTGTTTAAACATTTCAAAAACAAAGAGTCATTTTCTAACTGTCCAACCTCAGGGGCCTCAGGCGAGCCTGCGGTGGACGCGGTCCTGGAGGTGCCAGCCTGGGTGCCATCTCACTGGAATCATGGCTCGCTTGTCAGCAAAGTCCCAGTCCGGGTCCCACACTAGTTGGGTCGGCTCCCGTGTCGCGTCCTGATCCGAGGCAGTTGCTGATCTTACCCTCCGCAGACGGCTGGCGTGCCATCTCGAACTATCGCCCATGTGAAGGTGGCTGGCCCTAATTGCGCAGCGATCTGTATCGGCAGTGACAGGAGCATCTGCCGGTCATCTGGGCATTCGGATCGGAGGACCTAAACCCAGTCGAGTACTGTAAATGCTGACCTGGTGGGCTTCATGCAGCGCTGCTGCTGCTCTCTTGTCCCTGATGCTGGCAGCGTGACGTTCTCGCCTGAGGCAGGACACTCTCCAGGTTGCCGCTCTGCAGGGTCCTGCTCGGCCACAAACTCACTCTCCTGCAGCTGTATGGTGGCTCCATAAGGCTTATGCCGGGCGAGGATGGGAGACGAGTCCAGATTACGCCCTCTCTCTTCTGGTGCTGGTTGTGGTTGCGGCGGCATGTCGTTCTCGTCGGCAACAGGACGCGTTCCGAATTGTCGTTGTTCACCGGGTTCCTGCTTGGCCACGAACTCTATCTCCTGCAGCTGTAGGGCAGTTCCATGAGGCCTATGCCGGGTGAGGATCTGAGTCGAGTCCAGATTATGCTCTCTCTCCTGTGATGAGGTGGCAGCTCAAGAACACTCATGCTGCGTGAGATGCTTCTGTCATTCTTCTGTCCCGTTTGCCAGGGAAAAGCGCCATTACTGGGGTATCATCTGGTGGGCGGACATGGAGGCAGATCGGTCTTATCACTGACGGGGCAGGTCCTACCCTCCTCCGGGTCCTGTGTGACTGTCGACCAGATCTCCTGCAGCTGCTCCGGTTCTACTGGGTTCTACTCGGCATGCGGTGCAAGGCAGGGGGTGGCTGCGTCCACGTCTGAGTGCAACGGACTCGAGCCGTCGTCAGCTGAACTGAGTTTTATTGTGTCTGGAAAGCAGGGACAGTGGAGACAGTGGCTGTGCTGAATGGTAGCTTTATTAAAAGTCAGCTAGTAGTAGGGGTCGGTTCAAAAGATCAATTCAACGATCTAGATCAAGCTGCATTTGACTGAGCCAATATCAATCCACAAAATCTGTGGATCAATCTTTTAATATAATGCTTTTATGTCTGTGAATGTCTGCTGAGTCTGATTGGATCGAAACCAGGTCAGTGAGCCAGGAACAGCGGCGAAGAACCAGAAACACCCAGAGCGCTAACAGAGCTAACAAGCTAATGGATATGCTGTGGAGTGTGTGAAATCACAGGCAGATTCATTTCAGACGATTTATTACACACTCACATCTTTCAAGCACAGAACAGAATGAATTCTCAAGCAGAAACTCTCCCCTTAAGTTTCATGGCATTTAAATCACATACAACATGACATTTGCATCACACTGCATTCAACAACCTTCATCCCTGACTCCTTCCTGCTATCTCACCAGGAATCTCCTGCTCTTTGTTCTCCCAAGCTTATCACTGTCTCCTGTCTGAGATGCTAGATAATCTGGCTCACACAAGGTGCTACCCCCACCCCCCCAGCATCTTAGATAGGACAATAGAATAACAGTCCACATGCTGTGATAGAACAATTGAACATCAGTCCACATGCTGCTTGGGCTTCCGTCTCCTCCCGTATCGGCTGTAACTGGGGTTTATCGCCTCCGCAGCGCTGCTGTGCCGGTGGGGGACTGCTGGAAGTGTGTCTGACTGCGGGTGGGCTGTTGCTGGGGGTGGGGGGGCACTTTGGTCTGTCCGTGTGGCTACTCTGGAGAATCGTCTCCCTGGGGAGCTCAGCGTGGGGGTCTTCCACGCCGAGGGGCCCTAACCAACAGCACTTGCTTGTCCGCCACAACGAAAGCGGGTTTGAGTCTGTCTATGCCAATTTTTTCCCTCCTACCCCCAAGTCTAGCAAAAAATGCTTATCCCCTGTTTCCAGCACTCTGAACGGTCCATCATAGGGTGGGCGCAATGGAGGGCGGTGGGCGTCGTGTCTGACAAAAATGAACTCCGCGCTCTTCAAAGTTTTATGCACGAAAACACGCGGAAAACTGTGGTGGGCAGGGCCCGGCAGCGTGCCTGTGTTTGCACTACGCTGCAAAAGCTGAGACGGGCAGCTGCCCGGCGCAGGATTATCTGGCAGAAATTCCCTGGGCAGCCGTAGTGGCTGCGCAAAAATGAGCTCTGCCAGGGAAGCTTCCAGATCCTCTTTTGGCGTGGAGCGCAACCCCAATAAAACCCACGGCAGCCTGTCTACCCAATTTGCATCCGTCAATGAAGCCCTGAGTGCCGCTTTCAGTGATCTATGAAAACGCTCGCATAACCCATTGGCCTGTGGGTTGTACGCGGTTGTGCGGTGAATTGTAACACCCAGGCTGCAGGCCATCGCGGACCAGAGTTCGGAAACAAATTGCAGGCCCCTGTCGGACGTAATGTCCGACAAGACTCCAAAACGCGCCACCCATGCTGTTAAAAAAGCGCGCGCTACGTCCGCGGACGTGGTTGCTGCCAGCGGGACCGCTTCTGGCCAGCGCGTGGTGCGGTCCACCATTGTCAGGAGGTGCGTGCACCCCTGTGATGGCGGGAGGATGCCCACGAGGTCCACGTGAACATGGTCGAACCTCTTAGCCAGAATACGAAACGGCTCCAAGGGAGCCTTCATGTGCCTGTGTACTTTGGCTTGTTGGCACGCCACGCAGGCTGCAGCCCACTCCTTCACTTGTTTGCGCAGGCTCGGCCAAAAAAACTTCTCTCCCACCATTTTGACCGACGCGCGCACTCCTGGGTGCGCCAGAGTGTGAACCGACTCAAACACGCGGCGGTGCCACGCGGCCAGACTACCGGACGCGGGCGACCCGTGGAGACATCGCAGATTAGGGAGGGGCCGCCATCCTGCAGCACCCTGCTGTCCAGCCTTAACCCTGTTGGTCCAGACTGGAGCGCGCGCACGTCTGCATCGCTAATCTGCTCCGCGGCCATGGCTGCGTAATCTATCCCCACGCAGACCGGGGCCACCACGGCTCGCGAGAGACAGTCCGCCACTACATTCAGTTTACCAGACACATGCTGAATATCGGTAGTAAACTCTGAGATCGCGGCCAGCTGTCTCTGCTGCCGGCCCGACCACGGTTCTGAAACCTTGGCCATCGCGAATGTTAGTGGCTTGTGGTCCACGAACGTGGTGAAGTTGCGCCCTTCCAGCCAGAACTGGAAGTGGCGTATGGCCAGGTGGAGGGCCAGCAACTCTCTGTCAAATACGCTGTATTTACGTTCGCTGTCGCGCAAAGTTCTGCTGAAAAAGGCGAGCAGCTGCCAAGCCCCAGCAACGCGCTGCTCCACAACCGCCCCTATGGCCACGTCTGAAGCATCGGTGGTGAGCGCTATGCGGGCCGTCGGGTCTGGATGCGCCAGCAGTGCGGCGTTTGCCAGGGCCGCTTTAACTTCCGAGAACGCCCGCTCTCGCTCCGGGGTCCATTCGACCCTATCCGCGGGTTTCTGTTTCTTGAGCGCAGCGTACAATGGCTGCATGAGCTGCGCCGCGCGGGGAAGGAAACGGTTATAAAAGTTCACCATCCCCCAAAATTCCTGCAGCGCTCTGACCGTCTGAGGCCAGGGAAAATCCGCCACAGTGCGCACTTTGTCGGGCAGCGGGATCGCTCCTTCAGGAGAGACGCGGTGTCCCAAAAAATCAACACTTGTGTGAGCCAGATTATCTAGCATCTCAGACAGGAGACAGTGATACGCTTGGGAGAACAAAGAGCAGGAGATTCCTGGTGAGATAGCAGGAAGGAGTCAGGGATGAAGGTTATTGAATGTAGTGTGATGCAAATGTCATGTTGTGTGTGATTTAAATGCCATGAAACTTAAGGGGAGAGTTTCTGCTTGAGAATTCATTCTGTTCTGTGCTTGAAAGATGTGAGTGTGTAATAAATCGTCTGAAATGAATCTGCCTGTGATTTCACACACTCCACACTGGTGACCCCGACATGATATCTCACCAGGAATCTCCTGCTCTTTGTTCTCCCAAGCTTATCACTGTCTCCTGTCTGAGATGCTAGATAATCTGGCTCACACAAGGTGCTACAATGCTAGTTCTTCTGTGGTGTTAATATGGTTCTCATCTGGCAAGAGTTCCCTGCGGCACATGTGCATGTCTTTACTTCCGTGTTTACATGAGCGGAGTTGTTGACATGTGTGTCTCTTAATTTATTAATGTTACGGGTCCCGGGGAGGTGACCACAATAACAAAAAGAAATAAGTTTTAAACGTGAAAAGACGTGATCCTCCGCGTCTGCTCTTGGGTCTGTAAAATACAGAAAGAGTCTTTGAAAGACAGAACACAGGACCACTCGTGCCTTTCTCCAGATAGTACTCTTATTTCCTTTTCATTTTCATTTACAGGCAGCATCACATTTTGTGCTTTATATGTCATCTTCTTTTACATACTGTAAATAATGTTCTTTTTCCCTCAGTCACACAGTGCATGAACTACACTACATCTGACATCTCAAATTTACATACTTCACAAATCACAATTTACTTATACAGGACCTTCAATTACTAGACTGACTCCCATTAATTAGGACAAAACATAGGACTTAACTATGACCTTAGATTAGTTTAGACATTGCACTTAGATTAGCTGACCTGGACTTAAATTATTTTACAAACTCGACACTAGGCAAATATACACAGGACACACTCTGACTATTAATTAGCATCAGGAGACTTTTACATTCACACGGAGCAAAATATACTTGTATTAAGTAAAACATTTTATGTGAGCTAACCGTCTTTCCCAAAGCTAAATTTGACTGGCGCGAAACCGCTACCGCGATGCGGCTCACCTTTGATCTCCGGCGCCAACTGCAGCCTGAACTTGTATAAAACTTATCAAAACGCCACACCAACATCACAGTATTACTTGTCGCGACACACAGAAATAACACGGAGCTTAAGGCTCTTATTTATGGCATTTTTAACCAAATACTGACCTGTAAAATACAGAAAGAGTCTTTGAAAGACAGAACACAGGACCACTCGTGCCTTTCTCCAGATAGTACTAAAGGGGGCCGGAAGTGCACCCTCTTTGGTTACCTGGGGTGGAACGACCGCAGTGCCTAAGGTTCCGCTGCTTACTCTTAAATATTTATACAGGGCTGCATATCAAATGTTAATATTATTTATCGTCCACAATCTCAAAATATATTTAGATACTCTTAAAATAAAAATAAAATGACAGTCTCTCTGTATTATTTCCAAATGTGGTGCCCTATTTGGGTGTACCACACGCTCCCCAACAACAAAAGTGGCTCCTGACACTTAACAGTAACAAATCAAAATCTCAACACTATTAAAGTCTCTATTCAAAAGTCTCTGGAACGTCTTTCTTTTCAAGTGTCCTTAATCTTCAGATATTATCCAAGATCTGGTTAGTTCAATAGCAAGGAATAGCATACTGACATGGCAAGTAGTTAGAGTTGAAAGAAGGAAGATAAAAAGGTTGAGGATAGAAAGAAGGGTAGCACATAAAAGGATATGGTGTTGACTGCTGGACACTGACAGTGTTCACCGACGGACGAGTCTGGAAGGCTGGCTGGCCCAGGGACGGATAGGTGAACACCATGTTGGGTCGTCTCTGCCTGGTCGACTGCCTCAGACGTGGTGGTGACTCAGGACGACGGTCTGGCTCTGGACTGGGCACCAGCTCAGGATCAGCTGCAGGTCCGGGACTAGGAGCAGGAACATCTTGGTGGAGATGAAGCACTTCCCCGTCGTCGTCTGGTTGAAGTTGGTCCACGTTTTGTTCGCTTTCCCTTTGTATTTCTTGTCCTTCCGTAATATTGTCTCTGTCTTGTTCAGGTTGAATAGGAACTTGTACTTGTCTTTGCTGTGTTGTTCCCCGTCTTCTTTGTGACTCACATTGGACTTGGTCGTCTGGACGTTGACTTTCTTGCAGGTGTCTGGGAACACGAAACCAATAGGGGGGTTCGTCTTCTTCTGAATCACTCGCTTCTGGACTGTTTGACTTTCCCAGTGTGTTTTGCCTGATATCAGTAGGTCTGTTGTTTCTCTTTTGTGACTTGGCAATTGGACTTTGAACAATGTCGACTGGTAAGTCGTTGACTTGGAGAAGTAAGTTTCTGTGCAGGGTACGGATGGGACGACCTCCTGTCTCTGGACTTACTTTGTAGACGGGGTTGTCTCCAACCTGCTCCCTCACGATGTAAACTGTTTGTTCCCAGTAGGGCCTTAGCTTGCCAGGTCCACCTCTTTCGCCCAGGTTCCGCACAAGCACTCTGTCTCCTACTTGCAGGACTACACCTTTGCATCGTTTGTCATAATTTGTCTTTCCTTTAGAGCTTGACTGTTGATTGTTTGCACTTGCGATCCTGTACGCCTCTGTCATTTTCCCTTTCCATTTCTGAGCGTATCCATGGGCTGTTTCTGTGTCTTCTTCTGTCATGAGGCCAAAGAGAAGGTCTACTGGGAGGCGAGGATGTCTGCCGTACAACAGGAAGTATGGAGAAAAGCCAGTGGCCTCATGCTTAGTGCAGTTGTAAGCATGGATGGTGTGAGGTAAGTGTTCCTTCCAGTTTAGTTTCTCTTTCTCTCTCAATGTGCGTAGCATCTGCAGCAAGGTCCGATTCAGCCTTTCGACCGGGTTACATTGGGGGTGGTAGGGAGAAGTCCTTGAGTGGCCAACACCTGCTAGCTCTCTGAGGGACTTGAATAACTCGTTCTCAAATTCACGACCCTGATCGTGATGAAGCTTGGAGGGGTAGCCGAATCTTGGAATGAAATCATTGAAGAGGCGGTCTGCTGCTGTCTTTGTGGCCTTGTTCTTGGTGGGGTAGGCTTGCGCAAACCTGGTGAAATGGTCGACTACCACCAAGATGTACTCAAACCCGCCTTTACAGGACTCTAGATGCAGGAAATCGATGCATACTAACTCAAGTGGGAAGTTGGATGTTATACTGCCCATCGGTGCTCTCTCATGCGTTGCTGGCTTTTTCTGTTTTATGCATAGGCACTTCCTGGTGACATACTCCTCGATCTCTCGCTTCATGAAAGGCCAGTAGAATCGCTCACGGGCTAAGCTCAAGACTTTCTCCACACCGACATGGCCCATGTTGTTATGGAGATGGGTGAGAGCTACTTGTCTGTAGACAGCGGGCAGAACTAGCTGCTTGCGTTCTGCGGTCTTCCTGTAGAGAAGGCCATTTTCAACGTGCATCCGGCTCCACTCTCTCAACAGTCTTTTTGTGCTTATGTCAAGCTTGGCTTTGTCGTCTTCGGTTGGTGTCATGTCTTTTTCCTTCATCTCCATGACTTTCCCGATGGCTGGATCTGCTTTTTGTTCTTGGACTAGTTTATCGTGATCGATGGAATGCAGTGGCTCCTTGAGGGGTGAACTTGGTGAAGCAAGGTTGAGGGCTGCAATCCATGCTACATCACCTTGCTTGGCTCTTCTGTTCCCTTCCCATACTGCACCAACGGCTTCCTCTGACAGTTCTCCTGTACACTCTTGCATGAAGGCTTCAATGTTGAGTGGACAACGGGACAGTACATCAGCATCAATGTTTGTTTTTTCGGGGCGATATTTTATGTCAAAGTGGAAATCTGCGAGCTGTCCCACCCAACGATGTCCTACGGCGTTGAGCTTTGCAGTGCTGAGGACATACGTCAAGGGGTTATTGTCCGTAAAAACTGTGAAACTTGGGGCATAGTAGAGATAGTCTCTGAACTTGTCGCAAACTGCCCACTTGAGGGCGAGAAACTCGAGTTTTCCACTGTGCAAGTGGTAGTTTTGCTCGGCAGGTGTCAGTGTGCGTGACCCGTACCCAATCACTCATCTTATTGTCTTGGTTTTGATACAGGACCGCGCCAAGGCCTTTCTGGGACGCGTCCGTGTGGAGTACGAAGGGCTGGGTGAAGTCAGGATACGCTAACACAGGTGGCTGGGTCAACATGTCAATCAAGCGCTCAAGGGTCTCTTGGTGTTCCTTGTCCCATTTCACTGGAGCTCGGGAAGACTGCTGTGGGTACTTTGCTCTGCCTTTGGATGGCTTGGACGGCAGTGTGTCAGACTTTACCTGGAGCAAGTCGTACAGGGGTTTGGCAATGCGCGAGAAGTCCTGCACATACGTCCGATAATAGCTCAGGAACCCCAAAAGTTGTCTGACTTCTCCAACTATTTGTGGCCTTCTGTGTTTGAGTGCCTGCACAGCTTCGATGTCCTTGGGGTCCACCCTCACTCCATCTTCTGACACCAGGCGACCGACATACCGAACCTCTCTGCGGAACAACTCACACTTCTCAGGCTTCAGCTTCGCCCCATGGCGTTGCAAAGCTTGGAGAACTTTCCTCAGCACTTGGACATGTTCATTAAATGACTTGGAAAAACAGAGCACATCATCAAGGTAGGGTATGCAGCACTCATCACGGAGCGTGTCCAGCATTTCTTCCATGCTCCGCTGAAAGGCTGCGGGTGCGTTGGACAGCCCGAAGGGTATTCTCACCCATTCGTAGAGACCCCACGGGGTGGTGAATGCAGTCAGGTACCTTGAGCCCTCTGCGATGAAACCTTGATGGTAAGCTTTACCCTGGTCCAGGATCGAGAACCAGCTGTAACCACCGAGGGAGTCGGTGAGGTCCTGGATCCGGGGAAGCGGGTGTCTGTCGGGCACTGTTTTGTTGTTTAGGAGGCGGTAATCAATACACAGACGTAAAGATCCATCCTTCTTCCTGACACAGATAACTGGGGCTGCGTAGGGTGACTGAGACTTTACGATCCATCCCTTCACTATCAGTTCCTGAATGTACTCTTTTACTTCCCTATACAGGGGCTTGGGGATGGAGGCGTAAGCTCTCTGAACTGGCGTGTCATCTTTGAGTCTGATTTCCATTTGCAAAGAAGGGATACAGCCAATATCAGTGCTATCGCGAGAGAATGCCTCGCACTCTTCCATCAGAACCTTTTCGACTGACTTTCGCTGATCTGGGCTTAGATGACTGAGATCAACCGGTGGCAACCAAGGCTCGGCAGGAGAGTCACCTTGGGCGGTCTTACTTAGTACCTCTGCTGTAGTTGCTGATGTCAGTATGGACTGGGTTTCTGGTGGCTCTAGTGTATCAGTTTCAATGACTTTGGCGACATGTTCGATGGTGCCTAGGGCTGTTCTTTTCGGCAGGATTACTTCATGTTTGGAATGGTTGGAGATGGGGATCTTTACAAAAGGTCTTTGGGAATTGTTAATCTCTAAAAGTCCTTCCCCCACACTCAAATTTCTCAAAGCAATGTTCTCTTCTGCAGGTTCGTAAAGTACAAGAGGGTCAGAGATGTCAAAGTTCTGGGGCACCCTGCAACATATTTGTACTGCTTTGCCAGCTGGGATAATCATGTTGTCTTTACCGACTCTGAGTGTAACAGGATCGCAGTCGGTTCTTTGCGGCACTTGAATGAAGTTTACCATGGCCACTACCTGGTCTTCGTCCATTCCAAGAGCTCTGCGCAGTAGACTATATAGTACTGTACTGGCTTCCTCATCTGTCTCTTGGCCTTGTATAATCGCTCCCAGCACATTAGCTCCAACTAGCGGTTGGTTCAGTGACAGCTTACTGACTAGGAATGGCGCTCGTACAGTGAGATTGGGATCTTCGTGACCCGCTAAAGTGACTGTAAGCTCGACCCACCCGTCATATGGAACTGCTTGGCCATTAACTGCATAAACCTCAAGCTCGTCGTTCAGCAGATCTTGGAGTGGCCTTACCACGGTGTTGGGTATGTACCTTTTGACCCATTGCCTGTCAACTATACTCACTTGTGAGCCAGAGTCAAACAGCACTGTTACAGGATACCCACCAATTAGACATTTCAGCAGACTTTTCTTACCGACAAGGGGAACTTGGCATTCGGTAGTACTCTGACAGGAGGGAGTCTGACCTTTCCTTCTGTTGCGGTTGACCTGCTTTCTCAGTTGCTTGCTCTGGTGCTTGGGGCGCGGAGTTGAAGCTTCGGTAGAGGAGGAGTTTACAGCTTTCTGTTCCATGAAAGTTGCCACCATCTTGGTTAGAGTCTCTACTTGTGCAGCAAGTTGTCTGATTGTCTGTGAGACTTGTTGGTCTTTGGCTGTCGTGTCCTTTGTTGCAATCACAGCACTTTGTGCTGACTTCTGACGAGGGGTTTGTCCTAACCTTCGCTGGTGCTCATTCTCATCACTGATTATCTTTGTGACCTCACTAAGAACCTCTACATCTGTTACATTGTTGTTTGATATAAGAGGTCTTAGTCGTTGCCGCAGGTCTGCATACTTCACTCCCAGGCCTTGATAGACTGTGTGCAGAAACACTTCCTGGATTGTCCTTGGGTCATACGAGATGTCTGCAGTGGCTTGTTTTGACTGAAAGATGAGTTTCTGTTTGAGCCCAATCATGCGATATAGGAATTGCTGAGGGGACTCCTGCTCAGTTTGTCGGGCGCACATTAACTCCTGGAACATCTCTGTTGTTGTCTTTTCTCCAAGGTGGGATCGGAGAAAGCCCTGAAGTTCAGAAAGAATCAGTTCATCTTTGAGCATGAGCATGTCCCTGAACGTGCCAGGCTTTACAATCCTCAGTACCCCCCTCACGATCTCTGCTTCAGAAAATCCTTCTTTTAATCCTTCATTGATCTGTCTCATGAGACTGTTATAACTGATTTCAGAGCTGTTGTCTCCAATTTGTCCTCCAAAAACCTTGAATTCTCTCCGAGGCAGGTAGGAAAGGTCTTTGAGAGTGACATGTCTTTCTGGACTACCTTGTTCCCTTGGCTGCGGTTGTGAGTGGCTCTGCCGACTGGGTGCTGCAGGTGGTTGGAGTGTCACAACTTCACACAGTCTTAGTCTTTCATCCAGTGTCTCATATGCTTTCCTCAGTTCCTCTACAGACTGCGTTTGCGTTCACACTAACTTGAATGCCTGGTGGAACAGCAGCTCGTGATGGTGGATCTGGCAACATATTGGATGGATGAGGACTTGACTTGGTTGGTGTTGCAGCCTGATCAGCTGGATGCGTGGTGGAGCCGCTCGTTTGTATCATTTCAGTTAGCATATCATCCAACATTAGCAACTGACTCATTCCCTCATCTTCAAGTTTCAGCAGAGTTGGGGACCGTAAATAGGAATCGACATAGTCCATACAGCTCTCATTATCGTCTTCACTGAACTGTGTGTCTTTGTCTCCAGCTGCAAGGCTCTTTGTTAGCTCGAAAAGATCCTTACTTGAGAGGGCAAACAAGCGTCCTCTGATGCTCCATATCAGTTCTTTTCGTGCTGTCGACATGGTACTTTAGCTATCTGTAGTTCGAGTGTTGTATTATCTGTACAGTGACTAGGCTGCGTTTTACCTTCTTGACAGCAGTGCAGTTCCACTTTTGGTTGAAGATCCTTTCTTTCTCTTTGATCTTCCTCCTTGGACACCCACTGACTGACGTGTCTGATGTAGCAGCTTGGCAACCGTTGTCTCGTAGTTCTGGTATCACTGGATCTTCCCTCGATAACTGAAGAGGAGAGATCCCGGACGAGCCCCCACAGTTTGTTACGGGTCCCGGGGAGGTGACCACAATAACAAAAAGAAATAAGTTTTAAACGTGAAAAGACGTGATCCTCCGCGTCTGCTCTTGGGTCTGTAAAATACAGAAAGAGTCTTTGAAAGACAGAACACAGGACCACTCGTGCCTTTCTCCAGATAGTACTCTTATTTCCTTTTCATTTTCATTTACAGGCAGCATCACATTTTGTGCTTTATATGTCATCTTCTTTTACATACTGTAAATAATGTTCTTTTTCCCTCAGTCACACAGTGCATGAACTACACTACATCTGACATCTCAAATTTACATACTTCACAAATCACAATTTACTTATACAGGACCTTCAATTACTAGACTGACTCCCATTAATTAGGACAAAGCATAGGACTTAACTATGACCTTAGATTAGTTTAGACATTGCACTTAGATTAGCTGACCTGGACTTAACAAATTATTTTACAAACTCGACACTAGGCAAATATACACAGGACACACTCTGACTATTAATTAGCATCAGGAGACTTTTACATTCACACGGAGCAAAATATACTTGTATTAAGTAAAACATTTTATGTGAGCTAACCGTCTTTCCCAAAGCTAAATTTGACTGGCGCGAAACCGCTACCGCGATGCGGCTCGCCTTTGATCTCCGGCGCCAACTGCAGCCTGAACTTGTATAAAACTTATCAAAACGCCACACCAACATCACAGTATTACTCGTCGCGACACACAGAAATAACACGGCGCTTAAGGCTCTTATTTATGGCATTTTTAACCAAATACTGACCTGTAAAATACAGAAAGAGTCTTTGAAAGACAGAACACAGGACCACTCGTGCCTTTCTCCAGATAGTACTAAAGGGGGCCGGAAGTGCACCCTCTTTGGTTACCTGGGGTGGAACGACCGCAGTGCCTAAGGTTCCGCTGCTTACTCTTAAATATTTATACAGGGCTGCATATCAAATGTTAATATTATTTATCGTCCACAATCTCAAAATATATTTAGATACTCTTAAAATAAAAATAAAATGACAGTCTCTCTGTATTATTTCCAAATGTGGTGCCCTATTTGGGTGTACCACATTAACAAAAAGTCACAGTAAAGAATGTCCTCAACAATTTCTGAATATTTTTCATCCAACATCCATCATAGCAGTCTGTCGTGGGTGACAATGACTGTTTCATTTAGGTCTGATCAGATTCCTCCACACAGCTCTGTCCTTAGCCTTCCGCTGCCAGGAACTCCTGTCTATATCCAGCTTCTTCAAGTTTCTTTTTACAGTGTCTTTAAATCTGAGCCTTGGTCTACCCTGATTGCATTTGCCCTCGCATAACTGTGAGTAGAGTAATTGCCGAGGGAGACGCTGGTGGTCCATCCTCTCAACATGTCTGAGCCATCTCAGGTTCATCTGTATTAGCATGTCCTCCATTGATGGTAGACCAGCTTGTTTCAACACTTCTATGTTGGTTATCTTGTTGTTCCATGAGATGTTCATTATGGCTCGAAGGTGTGTCATGTACACGTGGAGTTTTTTACCTGCACTCTGTAGACAGTCCAAGTTTCAGCACCGTCAATAGAGTAGCCAGTACTGTCGCTCTGTACACTTTGCATTTCACACGGATAGACACATGTCGATTGTTCCACAGTCTCTCCCTCAAGTTTCCAAACACATCGCTCGCTCTTCCCATTCTGAGAGATTGTTCATCTTCCAGCCTAGCATTCTCTGAAACAGTACTCCCTACATACTTGAAAGTCTTGCACTTGACTAGCGGCTCTGTACCAATGCTGATCTTTTCTGGTAGTGATGTTGATAACTGGAACTTTGGTGGTTGATAAAGGCACTCTGTCTTCTTGATGTTGATTTTGAGGCTGAATTGGCTAGCTGGGGATAAACGGTTTTGTACTACGTGCGGCGCTGTGTTCGAACATAAAGTCGATGATTGATAAACACTTCAAATGGAAAACACACGGAGACTGGCTGAAACTCATGAACAGAAAGGGAGACTTGGAGTTGAAACTGTAAGTAAAATATCATTTGTTTGTTTTAACATTTGTGTCGTAAATTAATAATTTATCCGGCAAGATGGATATGGATATGGATACTATGGATACAGTAGTTAACTGTTGGTTAAGTGCTGTGAATAAATGCAGAATAAAGGTATATTTTATGAGATTATGGACTTCTAGCACTTAAGTGAGAGATTTGAAGATAATAATAAATCACAATAAAATGAAAATGGCAGAATTAATTAAGGCTGCAGTACAACGAGCTATTTTTACTTAATAGAACTGTTGCATATGGGTTTGGCCACTGGGGTTTGCCGTAGACATCAGACGGATGACGTCAGGTGGGCTGTGGCCGCTGTATATGTTTTACCCTTTTCTGGTAATAAAGTCAGTTTGTTGCTTGGCATACAGTGGCTCAAAGTTTGCTCATTTGGTACATAACATTTGCCGACTGAGGATTAAACCATAGGGGCATGTGCAAGACCACCACCTCCATTCCTGGAGTCACCATGTGTGCCAGCCACACCATGGTGCTGCTGGCTGGAGTCTTTCAATGCCTATATCATCGCGGCCGGCCTGGATGGCGCCAACGGGGAAAGACGGAAGAGCATCCTGATTCATTGTCTAGGCAAAGAAGGACAGCGAGTGTTGCAGCTGGGCAGTACGGGCTCCTTGGACAAGTGTTTGTGCCTAATGGATGAGTTTTTTGTTGACAAGTGTAACATCACGGCACGGAGATACAGATTCTTCGACCACTGCCAGCAAGTGGGTGAGTCTACGCAGCATTACATTACGGAGCTCCGTAACTTAGCGAGCACATGCACCTTTGGGCCTTTGGAAGAGAAGCTAATTCGTGACAAGCTTATACATAGCACAAGCAATGAGTGGTTAAAGGAGAAGCTACTGCTGACAAAGGACAATTTCATGCTAAGCCAGGTGATGCAGATGGCTAGCCAAATTGAATCTGCCACCCAGCTAGGGAAGCAGATACTAGCTAATGAAAAACTAGCTGACCAAGTTCCCTCTCCATACCAGGGCGATAGCAACCCAGTTAGCCACTCGGGGTGGACTTCCACATGAAGGCGGACCATGGCATGGGCAGAAGCGGGAACCCGGAGACTGTGTGGCGGCTGTGGCTCCTCTCATCACTGGACAAGCTTGTCTGCCTGCCCTGCTAGGGGGGAGAAGTGCTACAGCTGTGGTCAAGCTAACTACCTGGCTAGAGTTTGCAACGCCACCAGCAAAACAGTGGATCCCGGGACCCATGGGTGTAGCCTCAGTATGTGTAGCAGGTGCCAAGAACTGGTCGCTAAAATGGTACGTTGTGCCGCTCATGGTGGATTCGGGTGCTGCAAAGTCCATATCGAGCGTGTCCATGGTAAGAAAACTTTTCCCCAAAAAGACAATTATAGCGGGCACTGAAAACATGTTTGGCTATGGACATGTGAAGATTGGCATGGTGGGCATGGTCAGTTTTTCTGTGGTGTGTGGACCAAAAACTATTCCCGTGTTCACCTTTCAGGTTTTGTGCCATGGGGCTGACTTGTTAGGTACTGACTTGTTGGGCGAGTTGGGGTTCTCCATTATGGATGGTTCGCTAGCCGGTGCCGTTTCCGGGCCTGGGTTGCATAGCGGCTTTCAACCACCATTCACTCATTGACCTGGGGGTGATACCCAAGATTCAACCTCTTTGCCGATTGTCCCTCGCCCTGCAGGACGACGTCACAGCAGAGCTGAATAAACTTCTGAGTGCTGGCATTATTGACAGCGTAGACGCCTTGCCGTGGATCTCAAATACTGTAGTGGCTAAAAAGAAGTCATGTGGCATCTGACCATGCATCAACTTCAGAATGGTTAACCAAGCGATCATCCCACACCCACTACCCACAATGGAAGAGCTCACTGCGATGTTCAGCGGCTCCAGGGTGTTTTCAAAATTGGACCTCCGTCAGGGTTATTTGCAGGTGTCTCTCCACCTGGCATTTTCAGATATACCCGCAGGCCTTTTGGCCTTAGCTCAGCTCCGAGTTGCTTCCAAAAATCATGCCCACGATTCTTGCTGGCCTCAAGGGTGTGGTGGTATATCTGGATGACATTGTGGTGCACGGCGCATCACGGGTGGCACACAACGAACATTTGGAACGAGTGATGGAGGTGTTGCTGGATCACGGAGTCATGCTGAACGAGGAAAAGTGCATCTTTACAGCTGAGGCCATCGAGTTTGTGGGATTCCGTCTGTCTGCTGAGGGGCTGAGCCCTATACACTCGAACGTGGAGGCGGTCCTGCGACTTCCGGACCCCACGATGCCCGCACAAATTTCATCATTCCTGGGCATGGCAAATTTCTACAGATGCTTCATCCCTCATTATTTCCCTTGTTATTCAGAGACCACAGAACCAGTCCGTGCTCTCCTGAAGCAGAATGCTCTGTGGCAATGGACCCCGGCCTGCTCAGCAGCCATTGCTAAACCGAAATCTCAGCTCACCTCCCCACTGGTGTTGGCTCATTTTGGCCCACAATACCCCACTTTTGTGACTTGTGACACATCTGGTTCAGCAGTGGGGGCAGTCATGGCTTAACTCGAGAATGGAATGGAGCACCTGGTGGCGTTCGCATCGAGGTCCCTCACACTGGCAGAACAGAGGTACACAGTGGGCGAGACAGAAGCACTCGCGTGTGTTTGGGTATATGAACGGTGGCACATTTACCTTTATGGATGCCACTTCACCCTGCGCACAGACCATAGGGCACTGACGACCCTGCTGGAAATGACTGGTTCGGGACACAGGCCCCTGCGGCTCCACAGGTGGGCAGAAAGACTGCAACTTCACTACTCAGTTCACCCCAGACAGGGAGAACGTGGTGGTGGACCTCCTGTCCCGTGTCACACTTAACACCATGCAACCTGACGATTGTGATCCCCTGGAGGCAGACCTGATCAACACGTTGCACAACCCCCTCCGGAATACAGTGTCCCTCCAGGAACTCCAGGCGGAGTCGGAGGAGGACCCAACTTTGTCTTAACTGCGCTCGTTCATCAGAGGGGGGTGGCCCACGAAGATGCAGGGTGATCTGGCACCTTTTCACAGGGTCAAAGACGTGCTGAGCTGCTGGAACAACGTATGTGTGGCGAGAGGACACTGCACGGTGGTTCCAGTGTCACTAAGGGCTCGCTTTTTGGCCATGCTCCACGAGGGCCATCTGGGGGTGGTTAGGGTGAAACAGTGCTGCAGGGATTTGGTTTGGTGGCCAGGTATTGACAAGGACATTGAAGTTATGGTAAAGAACTGTGTGCCATGTTTGGAGAGCGGGAAAACCAGGGTACCACCACCCCACCCCTGCGACCGTTACAGTACCCAGAGGGCCCCTGGAAGCGCATTCAACTGGACATCTGTGGCAAGTTACACACAGCCCCCGTGAACAGCCATTTTCTGTTGGTGGCCTATGATCTGTTTTCAAAGTGGCCGGAGGTGTTACCCACCAATTCGGTTACAACCGACGTGATCATCAGTTTCCTCACTTCGCTCTTCGCTTGGTGGGGTGTTCCAAGCGCCATTACGACGGACAATGGGCCGCAATCCATCTCTGGGGGGGTTTGAGGAGTTTTTGGGAGAAAAGGGCATGGAGCACATTAGAACTAAATTCTATCATCCTCAGGCTAATGGGGGGGGAGGGGAACGTTTCAACAAAATGTTAAAGAATGGACTAAGAGCACACCTGGCAGATGGCTTTATGTTCATTGACGTTCTTCAGAACAGACTCCTCCATTATAGACGGCCCACACCACGATGGGTTGTTCCCCCCATGAAGCTCTTGCTGGGACGTGAATTATATCTTCCCCTGGACTGGTTGCGGCCCCCCACGGCCACCCCTCAGGCAGACGCAATACCACCAAGGGGGAGAGTTCTTGAACAATAGCGGCATATGAAACAATGCTTCGACAAGAAGCATAGGGCGAAAACTCATGGACTCAGTGTAGCAGACTGGGTTAGGATCAGACATCCCAACCACACATACAAGCGGCAGCCGTTCTGGACAGGTCCACTGCAAATTCGTGGTGCCACTGTGACCTCTCGGATGGGTCACGGTGGCATTCTAGCCGCCTCAGGAAATATTCACCGACCCAGGATCCGAGGGCTCCAATGGACGAGGCAGACACTGGCTGGAACTTGACTGATGAGGTGCTGGGGGGGCACACGGGAACGGCCAATGGAGCCAGTAGCAGGACCTCCACTTTTGAGGCACTCGGCAAGAAACCGTCAGAGGCCAGAGTATCTGAAAGACTTTGTTGTGGGACTGGGTTAGCCAGGACGTGTTGGTTAACAGGTGGCAGAATAATTCACCTCAACACGTAGGCGCCTTGGTAGTCCACCCAAGTGCCCAGTTAGTTGTTGGTGTTTTCTATGCAAAACGTTCATGTTATACTTTTGTTGTTTTATATGGGTGTTTAATTCGCAAAATCTTTTTTTTTTTGTTTTGGGGGGGTTATTAGTTAACGTTATTTGTTGTTCTCCATTTTGTGAGGGGGGGGGGGAGAATGTTATTACCCTTTTCTGGTAATAAAGTTAGTTCGTTGCTCGGCATAGAATGGCTCACGGCTCACTCATTTCACACATAACAAGAACTAAACTGAAATGAACAAATTTTCCCAGGAAATCAATTGAAACCCTTTTCAAAAATTGAAAGTTAATTTTTAGTTAAAATATAAGCAACAAAAAATAAAAGAATCTAAATTATTAAACCCTACTGTAGTGTGGGGATTTAGAAATATGATTAATTTTACTTTGAAATCTATTCTCCTTTTCAACTCCCCTTCAGATCTGTGAAGACTGGGTTTCCACTCCAAGGTCCATCCTACTCCGAGATGTTCTGAAGGGAAGAGGTTGTCAGTGGAGGAGCCATCCCTGCTTCATTGTGGATTTCAGCACAGAAGAAGACATCAAAATTTTCAGGGGTCTTAGTTTTCAAATTCAAGAAGGTGCTGCCATAGTTTTCTCCATACTCTAACATGCATTCAGTGCAATTTACTTGTTGTAATGACTAATTGTTTTATTTTATTTTTTTTTATTTAAGTTCTCAGCAAGAATACAATGTTGGTCATTTTTGACAACTTTACTGAGCATTTAATTCTACATAAATCACTGTTTAACAGGAATTTTTTGGCAATCCTGTGCTTTTCTTGTGGTGTTACATAGAATAGCATCACTGTAAACTATGGAAAAAGCAGCTACTTTAAAATCTGTACTTCCTCACATAACTTTCAGTACAAAAATAAACTAAAAATGTCACAACTGTTTGGAAAAGCTCCCACAAATTCAGGCTTTTTGGACCACAACAATCACAAAAACAGCTGACGAAATCCTGGAGGGACTGAAATACAGTGAGATTATGTATACATGCTTCATGCAGTGAATTTGTTTACTGAATCTGGGTTGTTAACTTGACACTACACACCCTTTGCACTAAAGAAAGCACTTGTGAGCACTTTATGAAATCAAAAGTTAAATAATAAAAAGTGCATTATCGTAACTGATTTTGGGTCAGTTCTTTATGTGGTACTTTATGCATTAAAGTTAGAGTATTCTTGGTACAATTTGCAGCAATAGGTCTCGAAAACATTTTCCTGGCAAGTAAAATGGCTATTAAAATGGTAATTTCCCAGATCTAATCAGGATTGGATTGGATCGAATTGGAATTGAATCGATTCAGAATCTTAAGAATCAGAATCAAATCGATTCTGGAAATTAGGGATCATTCCCAGCCCTAGCTAGTAGCACGTGTTACACACAACCAAGCTAGTAAGCTAATTATAAGGAGGTACAGGTTGGTGTGTTGCTAGAGGCAGAGCACCAAAGAGAGACAGTCTCCCGCCGTCAGTCCCCTAATATAGGCACATCATGATGATGTCATCCATGGCTGCACCATCACATCCGTGCTACTTGTTATTAATATGGGAATATCTAACATTCACCTCCCCCCTGGGAAAGTCAAAAACATTATGAACATCTACAGTGTCACATTAAAACTCACAACAGTTGAACCAGAACCTGGGCCACCGGGTGGACCACCAGGTTACCCTGCACGACTGAGTGGGTTATTCTGCCACTGTGAACAGTTGTGCTCTACTAAACAGTTTTGAAATAGACTCACTGTTGTGGTTTGAGTTCAGGGGGCCTCTGGCGAGCCTGCGGTGGGCGCGGCCCTGGAGGCGCTGGGTGCAGCAGATGTGGGTGTCCTGTTGCAAAGTCCCAGTCTGGGTCCCACACTGGCTAGATTGGCTCCAGCATTGTGGCGTGGTCTGGGGCAGCTGCTCTCACCCTTTGCAGATGGCTGGCATGCCATCTCGACTCATCAGCCATCTGGAAGGTGGCTGGCCCCAACTGCACGGTGATTCTCATCGGCAGTGATGGAAACATTTGTGGGTCCAGGCGTTCAGATCGTCAAACCCGAACCTAGTCCAGCATTGCAAGCAGCAATCAGTTCGGCTGCACTTGGCACTGCTCTCTTGTTCCCAATGCTGGTTGTTATTGTGGTGATGTGCCTTTCACACCAGCAGCAGGACATGCCCTCGATTGGCATTGCTCTGCTGGGTCCTGCTGGGCCACGAACTTGCTCTCCTGCAGCGCTGAGGCTGCCCCCTGAGGCTGGTGCCAGGCGAGGATCCGAGGCGAGTCCCATTTCCACTCCTTCTCTCCTGGTGCTTCTTGTGGTTGCGACAATGTGTTGCTTTTGCTGGTGACGGGACGCACACCGGGTTGTCGTCATTCACCGGGGTCCCCTTTGGCCACAAACTCCCTCTCCTGCAGCTCCGTGGTGGCTCCTTGAGGCTTATACTGGGTGAGGATCAGAGGCGAGTCCGGTTTTCGCCCTCTCTCTGTGCTGTGTTCTCTCTGTGGAGTCAAGCTTGGAGCAGCTGTACCCTCGTCCGGGTGTGTTGAGCTTCCATCATCAGCGGTCAAACAGAATCCCTGGTTGTCATGAATGGTGAAGCCTAATTCATGAAAAAGTTTGCACCCTAGGATGTTGTCTCTGTGTGTGGCTACCCGGAAGGCAAACACCGGCAGGACTCTTGACCCATAGCGAACTGTCAGTGTTATGGTTCCTACTAAGCTGATACAAGTGTGCCTATAGGTGTGAATGTGTGTGTGAATGGTGAAACGGCTGGGTGCCGCACCAGTGGCTGCCTCATCCACTCATGTGGATGCCCTGTAATTTCCCCATTGTGGAACTAATAAAGGATTCTAGATCTAAATCTAAAAAATAACCGTAAAGCTCCACTGCATTCTTCCCGATGGGATGGCTAAGGAAGAATTTCTTAACTGTGACTCAGTTCATCATGGACCTCACAGCAGTGGTGTCCAGTAGCAATGGCAAGCTGATGTTGCCGAGCCCCACCATGTACCACCTGTACGCTGCTCCACTGGATGGATGGTGGTTGTTGGTGGTTCTGCTGAACTGGGTAGCAGGCTTGATGTTAGTTGTGTTGAGTGGTACACCTTGGTGAAGTGATTAAGTTTGCCACATTGTTGGCATCACTGCCCCCTGGCTGGTCCGTGCTGCTCATTGTTAATATGGGAATATCGAATAAGTTTACTGCTGGGTCGGCACACTGTGGTGCCCTGCTGACCCGTGGCATCTACCTCGGGTCCCTCCTGAGAAGACGTGGGGTCGACAGACTCAGCAGCCAAGGCAACGGTCTGTACCTGCAGAGCTGACTGTAGGGAGCGCAGGCCGGGGTCCGTTAGCTGTGATGCTAACTGGGAAGCCTCTTTTAGCTCTAGCTGGTACGCTAACTCCAGTGCTTCAGTCAGCGTCAGGCCATTCAGCACTGTCACCAGCTTTTCCTGCAGCTTTGTATTTGTAGTGTGCTCCGCCAACTTATCACGTACCGTCGCTTCCTCTTCGTCACCGAAGGTGCACATGCTAGCCAGGACAAGGAGCTTGGTGACATACTGGTGGACCGTCTCGTCCTTACGCAGGTGATGCTGGCTAAACCTGAGTCGTCTAGCCACCAAACCCTTGGGGTTCACAAAACGTGTGACTAACAACATCTTACATTCGTCGCAGTTATCTGCTGGTCCCAGTGTTCTGAAGATACAGTGTCCCTTTTTGCCGAGGCTGCAAATCAGCATGACGCACAGTCTAGCCTCGCTAGTGTAAGCTAGGCCGATGGTGCACACAAACGACTCAAACAGTCTGCACCACTGAATCCAAGGAATGGGTGGCACACCTGGTGTGTAAAGGAATGGTGGAAAAGTTGCCAAACACGCTTCCATCTTCTGGAAAATAGCTTATTTTCCTCCAGAAGATCAGTATTTTTTTGTCCTTGTCACCAAAATGATATATCTGGAAAGAAAATCAATGGACACAATGACTGTGTGCTGAACAGTGGCTTTATTAAGGAGGCTGGCAACATGTGGAACACTACAAATAAGCTAGTAATGCAGGAGTGCAGGCTAGTGTAGCAGGCTATAGGCAGAGCACCAAAGACCAGGACTCCCACCGTTAGTCCCTTAATATAGTCACGACATGGTGACGTCATCTGTTCCTGCACCTCCACGTACGTGACACGTATGTTGATATACCAGTATGCCACACATACTCCAAAGATCAAAAGAAAATGATTAACAACACACAATCTCACACTCAATCCCGGCACCTCAAAATATATACACACACACACACTTATTTCAGCCCATCCACACAAAATGGTGCGGACTCTCCGTGTTAACAATAACAGGAAGTGAAGAACCATTTCAAGACTGTCTTTTCCCAGCTCATTTACCGACTAGCAGCTTACTCAAACTCTTAACATTTCAAACATACAAGTTTTACAGATCATTGACTACCAGTACACAGAACACACACTTAAAGAAATGCAGTTTCTAGTGAACACTCACATGGTCAGTATACTTGGCACTGACACAGAACTTATTAACCTCAAAACACAACAAATTAACTTTTACACATGGCTGAAACACATCTTGAAACATCACAAAGCATTTACACAGTGCTTATGCTCAATACTGAGCCTTAATAAAGATGAAAAAGTAAGTTTTTCCATTACCTGTGGACCAAAAGAGAGGAGACAAATGTTTCAGCTTTCTCCTGCCAGTGCTCGTTTAACTCTGAACTGTGCATGAGCAGGGCTCTCCCTAGTGGAACCACACTGACACCAAAACACCATCTACTGGTGGATAAGTGTAATTACCTCCAAAGTAATAATAACAGTATGTCAACAAATTTCAGAGTAGTTCAATTAACAAAAAAAAATAGGGGGTGTCGGTTCAACTCAAAAACTGTGGCCGTGGCATTTCCAACCGACTACACATGGTAGGAAAACACTGTTTTGCCAAAGTCTGTCAAAGCCTGGGGAACATTCAAGCACAACCACTTGGAGGTGTGCAGATGGTAGCTACTAGAGCTGACAGATATAAAGGGTGCTGAGGTATTCTGGGAGATTACCCATCAGAGCTTTATAGATGAACATGTACCGGTGTTGTTGTCTACAAATAGTTAATGATGTCCAACCAACTAAACCATAGAGAATACAATGGTGAGTAAGAGATTTTGTATTTGAAATAAAATGTAGAGAAGCATGATAAACTGAATCGAGGCTCATTAAAGTGGAGGAAGCTGCATGCATGTACAGTATATCATCAGTCACAGACAGAAAAGTGCTTCCACATGTTTCTTCTTTGCAGAGAAAGTAAAACAGGATTTATTTCTGAAATAAAGTGAAGTAAGTAAAGTTGTATTTACCATCACCTTTCCTGGAGCCAACTGCAACACAGGCTAAATTACTGAACATTTAAAGCATTTTATTAATATAAGAAGACAACACTCTGTTAATATGAATTAACCTAACTTGTGTTATCAGAGAAAAACAAACGATTAGACTGGCAATGGGCTGTCCCTGGACCACCTGTAGGCTACCTGACCTACACAGAAAAAAAATGATTTATTCTGCTCCCCTGTATTGACTATCAAAGGCTGCCAGGTGTTTTATTTTGAAAAATTACCAGCAATTGTCTCTCTTCCCATTTCTGACTTCCTGGATCTTGTTTCTGCCTGCATGGTCAACGCACATCTATTTTAGCCTAAGCTAGCTAATCAAAATGAATGAAAAACAGTCATCGTTAGAGAGTCTCATCAGAAAGGGGAAAAAGCCCACCGATGAGACAGCGGAAAAGCCTGAAACTGTCAAGAAATAGAGAAGTGTGTCTAGTAAGAAATACCAGGAGTCCTATTTAAATTATGGCTTTATCGGGACAGGTAACACCCATGGAAGAAGGTCATGGCTTTGGAAAAAACTGAGTTTGGGCCTTCTGTCTACCAGCTGGTGTATGATCATTGCTTTCAAGAGACTGAGCATTATTCCCCCACTGCAGACGACAGATGACTCCTTGCAGAGAAATGAGCTCAGGGCTCCCACTGAAGGTGAGTCTTTTTTTTTTTTTTAATCACACACTTTGTTTTTATGCTGATGTATTCCATTCATTTTAACACCTGCTCCCCTCCCCCCCAGCCGGTCCACGAAAAATGTTTTTAGGTGTAACTGTTCTGTGAGCCAAAAACGGTTGGAGATCACTGTTCTAAGGTGGCACGTGTGGTCACAATAAACATTGCCCATGATAGGTAATATGGTCAGCATTTCCAAATTTTATGAATATTTGGACCACATTGATGCAAATAACTATGAACTTTGATATAATTGAATAGGTCTTGTTCAACTCCCGGCTAGAACTCCCGGTGTCACTCCCTTGCAGAGTTGACCTAACCAGACAGTGAGCATTTAGCACCATAGTGGACTAAAAAGAAACTGTTGTTTGTTTGTTTTTTTTATTACTGTGGTACTTAAATGTGGCTTGTATTTAAGTTTGTATTTGCAACATTTATTAATCATTTTTATTAATAAAGTATTATGATGCTGGTGTCTCTGAATTGATACAGTATTACCACAAAGTATCACAATATTACACTGTATCAAATTTCCCCCCACCCATAATCAACAGTAGTTAAAACTGTGTGAAATGTATTATTTATTAGCATTTCTGTTTTATATGTTTCTTCTCAGTCATATTCATATTGCTGCTACACTATCATTATGTCCAGTGCTTTTTTTTTTTTTTTATTTAAGTTTTTGTAAAGGGTATACAGGTCGTTACAGCAATGCAGTGTTTACATTTTCATCACATGTTCCCTTATTTTCTGATATCTGACAACATTGGAAGATTAATTCTTACAACACCCCTTTTTTTTTTTTTAAAGTGAAAGAAAAAGTGAAATTAAAGAGAAAAAAAAACAAGAAACAAATAACAAAAAAAACAAAACAAACAAACCAGTAAAAAACAAACAAAAAGAAAAAGTAAGTAAATAAAGATAAAAGAGCATCTGAGTAGCGTTGGAACAAAGAGCGGAACCATTATTGAAATGGTATTTGTCAAAGATTAGATCTAATGGAAGACACATATGCGGTCCAGGGTTGCCAAAAGTTCATGAACACATCCATGTCCTGTCTCAGTGCGAATGTCAACTTTTCCATCGAGTAAATGTCTTGGATCACGTTAGTCCAATCTTCAGGTGTAGGACAGTCCTTCAACATCCATTTTTTAGTTAGAGCTTTTTTGCTTGCCAATATTAAAACATTGAATAAGTATTTTTCTCCTCGTCTTTCCAGTGAGTCCGGTAGTAAACCCAAATACAAAGTTACAAAAGAAAAGGGAACTGTAATTTTGAATATTTTCCCCAATATTGTCTGTACCTTGGCCCAATATTGGTGGATAACTGGGCATGACCAAAACACATGAAAATGATTTGCAGTCTTTTCACCACACAAGCGCCAACAGTTCAATCCCTTATGGGTAAATTTGTTTTGTGCAGGTGTTCTGAAAAATCTTGCCAAGTTTTTCCATCCAAATTCTCTCCACTGCAGGGATGAGGTACTTTTCCATTGCTGTTTATTTAGCTTTTCCCATATTTCCAGTTGTAAAGTGAAATTCCCCTCTTTTTCCCATCTCTCTTTTATATAAGATGTGTTGTCTCCTTTTAAGTCTTGAAGACCTTGGTATATTTTAGAAATGTATCTGATCCCTGGGATCCCTTTATATGCCATTAAGAAGACCTTCAGAACACCTGACTGGGCCCTTTCCAAAACCTCCTTTTTAAGTATATTGTTTATGTGGTGTCTAAGCTGGAAGAACCTGTAAAGGTCTTGATTTATTAGGCCTTGTTTTTTCAAATCTTCAAAACTTCTTAAGATTTGCCCTTTAAAAAAATCGTAATATTTTATCAGCCCTTTCTCCTTCCACTTTTTAAATCTGGTGTCTGTTTTATTAGGAGTAAAGTCCTGATCATAGGCGATCCATTGCAGAAGTCGATAGGGCTCTTTAGTTTGATTCTCTCTGACTATCTTAAACCAAATTTTTAGCGGGGTCTCTATCCACGGGTTAGTGTTATTCAAAAGCTTAGGTAAGACATTGTTCCCTATTATCGCCTGTAGGGGGATGTCATTTGTTATTTGGCATTCGATCTCCTTCCATTGTGCAGTGTAGACTGGGTTACATATCTCTACTAAAGTTTTAATTTGTGCGGCTTTAAAGTAGTCCCTGATATTTGGCAGCGCGAGCCCACCTTTGTCTTTGTTTAGCTGTAGGGTTCTATATCTGATTCTGGGTCTTTTGCCCTGCCATATGAATCTTGAGATCCTTCTGTCCAGCTCCTGCCATGTTTTTTTGGGAGGTTCTACCGGTATTGTTTGGAAAAGGTATAGAAGACGTGGAAGTATATTCATTTTGACTGCTTCAATTCTTTGTGCAGTACCCAAGAATGGTATCATATTCCATCTTGCTAGGTCAGATTTTATTTTTGTCACCAGTGGATCATAGTTTAGTGATATAATTTTGTTGAGTTGTTTCGGGATATTGACCCCCAGATATTTCATAGATTCCGACTCCCAGTTAGTTTTGAGTTTGCTTAGTGAATAATGATTTGGGTCATAGTTGAATGTTAAAACTTGGGTTTTATGCATATTTAATTTGTACCCCGATAAATCTCCATACTCTGAAAAAACTGAGGTTAGTTCTGGTAAAGAAGTGTTCGGCTGCCCTAGGTATATTAAAATGTCATCAGCAAAGAGTGCTATTTTATGTTCCTTCTGACCAAGTGTAATACCTTGAATTTTTTGGTTTTGTCTTATCCATTGGCTCAGAGGTTCTATGAAGATTGCAAAGAGCAGTGGAGACAGGGGGCAGCCCTGATGACATCCTCTTTCCAGTTCAAAAGATGATGATAAATTACCGTTAATCCTTATTTTAGCTGTTGGTTTTTTTATATAATGCCTGTATAGTTCTAATGAAGTTGTTATGAAAATTGAAACTGGATAAGATTCTATATAGAAAAGACCAGTCAACCGAATCGAATGCTTTTTCAGCATCTAATCCCAATATGACTGCATTTAAGTTATATTTTTTTATATGATGAATTATGTGTAAAGTGCGTCGAATGTTGTCTTGTGTCTGTCTTTGTCTTATAAAACCTGTTTGGTCTAAATGAATTAGGTCTGTCAGTATATTTTCTAACCTTTTGGCAAGGATAATGTAAAAAGCTTATAGTCCTGATTTAGTACACTGATTGGTCTGTAGTTGGAGCACTCTAGTTTATCCTTTTCAGGTTTAGGTATAACTGCAATGACCCCTTCTCTCCAGGAGGGGGGGATTTCCCCTGTGTGGAGGACATAATTAAATGTTTTCAGGAGGAGAGGAGATAGTTGCTGTTTAAAGGTTTTGTACCACTCTGCTGTATAGCCATCAGCTCCTGGGGATTTGTTAGCTTTAAGTTTCATAATTGCTTTTTCCAATTCTTTAGGATGTATTTCTGACAGTAGTGTTTTATTTTGTGACTCCGTAAGTTGGGGAAGGTTTAATGTGTTTAGGAATGCCTCGGATGCGTTTTTATGTTTTTTGTGGGAGTATAAGTTCTTATAGTAATTCTCGAAGTTTTTAAGAATATCCTGAATTCTGAATTTTATTTCCTTTGATACTGGGTCTCTGATTTTGTAGATTGCTCTTTCTGTTTGATGTTTCCTCAATTTATAGGCTAGCAATTTTGCCGATTTACTGCCTGCTTCATAGTATTTTTGTTTCAGAAATGTAAGTTTCTTCTGGATTTCTATTGTGTAGATCTCGTTTATTTGGTTTTTAATTTCCTTAATCTTGAGCGAGTCAGTAGAATGAGTGTTGCCTTTGTGTTCTTTTTCTAGGTTCCTAAGTTCTGACTCTAATGTGGATAGTTTTTCTTGTCTTAGTTTCTTTTGGGTTGCCAGTTTTGCAATAATCTTTCCTCTTATTACAGCTTTACATGCATCCCACAGTATTAAAGGGGATACTTCTCCATTATCGTTATCTTCCAAATATCTGAGAATATCTGATTCCAATTCATCTTTCAATGGTCCTTTCAGGACATTTGAATTTAACCTCCAAGAAAATGTATTATTTGTGTATTTTTGGATATTTAAGTCCATGTAGATCGGACTGTGGTCGGAGAGATCCATCAGTCCTATTTTACATGTTTTTACTCTTCCAATGTCTCTATTAAACATAAAAAAATAGTCAATCCTTGAGTAAGATGAATGTGGAGTTGAGTAAAATGTATAGTCTTTTACACTGGGGTTGAGTTCCCTCCACACGTCACAGATTCCCAATTCTTTTAGTAGCATCCGAGTCTTCCTGTTTTGGGTGTTATTTTGATGTGGGGAATTACCAGAAGCATCCCAGTATGGATTCAGTCTAAGATTGAAGTCCCCACCACATATCACTAAACCTTGAGCTTTAGTTATCATTAGGTCGAATACATTTTTATAAAATTTCCAGTTAGCCCCTGGGGGAGCATACACATTCAGCAGGGTGATATCTTCTCCCTCTAGCCGCCCAGTTACCAAACTGTATCTCCCTTCTTTATCTTTGTGTTCTGATTTTTTTTCAAATGTAATTTTGGTTGATATCAATGTCGCTACTCCCCTCCTCCTCCCTGATTTATATGAAGATGAAGAGATCATTTTAAACCCTTGTCTACTGAGTTTATTGTGTTCCACGTCTGTTAGGTGGGTTTCTTGTAAAAGTATTATTCCTGCTTTGTCTTTTTTCATTTTGCCTAGAATCTTGGATCTTTTAACTGGATTCAGGATTCCTTTTACATTATATGAAATTATTTTGGTTACACCCTGTTTCTCCATTGTGTTGTTTTGTTTAGTATAACTGTGTGGTGGCCCTCTTTTGTGCTACTCAGAAACTGAAAGAACATTAAAAACAAGAAAAACATTAAGAACATAGTGTAAAAAACTTTAAAACAAAAAGCTGTCATAAGAACTTCCTGAGCTGAGGTCTTTTTAAAGACCCTGTAAGAGCCTTGATGGAGTGAAGGCTCTGAGGGAAATTCCTCAAACTCTGTTACGTGTTGAGGGCCCTCTCTTACCACTGAAAGTAGTCCCATGCTTTTAACGTGAGTTTCAGAACCCAATCCAAACTTGTAATGATTTTTTTTTTTTTTCCCTTTTATGCCTAAACCCTGTGAAATTGTGTGCACCCTCCCACCCCCATCACATCAAACATTCACGCAAAAACAGTATTTGTTAGTATGAGGAGAACATGTGGATTATTGTCACATTTCTATTTTAACAAGTTTTTTTTTTTTTTTTATTACAAAGACTTATTTGTTTCAAATAATATGATTGTTCCATGAAATGTTTTACCACATGCTGAATATGCATCTCCTTTAATGTTTGTTACCTTGTATGAGGGGGGTTGGATGTGCGGATTGATTCAAGAGAAAAAAAAAAAAAAAAAGGTCGCTATTCCAACCTGAAAACGGATAGTTTATCCGCGACGCTCTGGTGCTGGGTTTCCCGCTGCTGGTCCGTGGATTTTGAAGGTCTTTGTGTTGTCCATGTTTGCGTTTTGATCTTCTCACTCGGGTCTGTTGCGGGTTTAAATACCGTTACCGGGAGGCCTCTTTTCGCCATGTCAGCTGTTGCTTCTTCCGCCGAATTATAGAGACACGTTTCATCGCCGTAGAAGACCCTTAACTTCGCAGGAAATGGTGTCTGAAAGCGCAATTTCTTCTCTCTTAACACCTTTTTCGCGTCATTGTATTCCCTGCGCTTTTTAAGGACCTCCGGGGCGTAATCGTGTTCCACGTAGACTTTTCTCTCCTGGTGCATAAATCCTTTTTTCTGCCAGGCCAGTCTTACAACCTCTTGTTTTATTTTGAAATTGGAAAATCTTACCAACACCGAACGTGGGGGCGCTTCCGCCGCCGGCCTAGCGGCTAATGAACGATGAGCCTTTTCTATCTTCAAGTCGGTGGTTTGTGGAATATCCAATTTCTCTCTTAGTAAGGATTCCACGCATTCTGCCATTGAGTTAAAACCATTTTCGGTTCCTTCTATCAGACCATGAATTCTTATGTTGTCTCTTCTTTGTTTTCCTTCTTGGTCGGTTAGCTTAGCCTCTATAGCTGCTTGTCTTTTGCGTAGGTCTAGCACAGAATCTTCGAGCACTTTTATTCGATCCTCTGTTTCCAAGATTCGGTTCTCGGCCTGGTCCACTCTGCTGTTTGTCCTTTTCAATTCTTCTCTGAATTCCCGAAATTCGGCCGTAACATCTCGGCGAAATCGTCGTAGCTCCTCAAATAGTGATTTCAGGCTAACCCTTTTGTTAGCTATCACCAGTTCCTCGTCTTCTGAACGGAGATCTTCCAGTTCGGATTCTCCGGCCGATACGTGTCCTGGCCTGGAGAATTTCAGTTTCTTCTGTTTTCCTTTAGACATGATGATTTTGTCTTTTGATTTTCACTCCTCCAAAAATCCGTTAAGTTTGATTTTCAATGTGTTATCCTGGATTGGGTCTGAGAACTTCAGTGTTAAGCTGCAGTCGCCATGGCGTCCAGACCGGAAGTCATGTCCAGTGCTTTTAAGCTCCAAAAAATGAGTACTTGTTGATAAGAATAGTGAGCAAGAGAGTCTTGGGTTTCCCGCTTGGCCTGGAACACAGTCAGCTCAGATGTGACATCATTCCAACTTCTAAAAGCTTTCTATTAAGAGCTGGAAAACAAACATTTTATGGAGCAATACCAAGTTCACCTCCTAGCTGAGACTGCATGTGTAAAATTGATTAAACACTTTAGTTCTTGGTAATTTGTTGTTAAAACTTGATATCTATCTGAAATGTAACGGCTCTGTCTTGCACACACTTACCTCTGGATGCGTTTGCTATTCTGATAACTTGGTCTCTCGGGGCTACGGCCAATTTTTCAAGCGTACCCAGCACATATTCAGGCCAAGTTTTCCATTTTGTTCATCCAGTTATGATTTAAAGGCCCTCTGTGTAACACTGGGAAACCCTTGCTTTAAATAACAATGCAACTAATAAATAAGCTGCAACCCATTCTATCCATTTATACCAGCAACAGCCTCACTCCTATTCACAAGTGAATAAAGAGCAACAGAAACATTAATTAAAAACTGGCTTTTAAAAAGCCAATAAATAGCTAAAACATTCAGATGGTATCTGATGTAGTTTGGCAAAAGCCAAGGTTTCCTCTCTGGAATATTCATTCAGATCTTCCAGCTTTGGCTAGAAGTTCCTTACACAAACATGCAGAATCTGTTGATAGAGATCAGCACTGGCCTTTGTCAGTATGTGAGTGTGTATGTGTTTGGACTGAGTCACAGAAGTCAACAAGACTTCAGGTCCGTTTTAAGCTTCCCGTAGTCACCACCTTTGGAATTAAAGCACTCCAACCATTTCTGCTGTGATGTGCCCTTCTAAAAGGAGTCTTGGGGTCAAAAGGGGCTGGTGGTGCAGATCCAGATTTCCTCTGATAATGACTTACTGAAGCCTGACCTTACATGTGCAGGTAAGGCGTGAAATGAAGTTGGGCATGACATTTATGGGTCATAGCTGCTGTAAATGATTGGAGAGCCCTTTGTCTATGTGGCTGAAGTTAATGGGGGTGACAGGGAGAGAGAGCGAGGACACATCTCACAGCGGAAGACAGAAACGGCAGTCATCCATGTGCCTACATCATAGTAATAATATCAAATTGTGTTTGTTTGGGTTTTTTTTTTTGCAACATTGAGCCGTCTTGCAAATATCCAGAGAATATCAAATCAGCAACAAGTCCTCCAACTAATACAAAAAAATAAATTGTGTGTTCCCAACTGCTGTTGTGTATTCCCAACAATATTTACAGTGGCAAAAATGGTGATGCTGACATTTCAAGATATTTTCCCTTTCAAAAACTACTAGGTGGGGGATGGTGGATAGAACTAAAAACAGATTCCATGTTTGCGTCTCCGTCTTCCCATTTTGTCCCTGCCATCTGTGGGGTTATTCAGTAAGAGTAGAATCCTTGTTGACATGTAAACGTCACAGAAAAAAAACATAGTCACAAAAGTTGCAGAAGCCACTGTAGTATCCCACCCAAGTTTGCTGTGATGCATATTTACAGTCTGTTTATTTATTTGAAGATTTCAATCTGGAACCCAGATTTGAAAGTTTACAGTTTAGCATCTCCAAAATCCCAGAGTTGTGTATGAATGGCCAAACTGCAGGAAGAAGTTGCCAGTTTGGGGTAGAACTGTTATTGTGTACACAACCCTTTTGTTAAATTTCACTTTATTTTCAGTGAATCATTTCCAGTTTCAAAATACAGTTATTTGTACAGCACCTTTCACAGACGCAAGTCACAAGGTGGTTTATATGTGTGAGAAATCAAGAAGTTAACCCCTTGCACTCTGGTCAATTTCCCTAAAAACGCCAAAAAATAACGTGCCCAAAGTAAATCAAAAGCTGTTCTTCAACCCTTTGCAGCATCTTCATGGGGTTGGTCTCATTTAAAAGAAAACACTTTGAATTTTTTGGCAAAACAGTCATAATCTCTCTAAGTGCTCTGGCCACTGAGTAACAGTCATCTAAACATAGTGAACTTGAAGAAAATAAATTTCGCCTGGGTGTTTTTTTGGATACAAATGCTTGCAGATAACACACAGCTTCAGATCCGGGCTGGAAAATGCAACAGAAATGTAGAACCAAGTGTTATCCAGCTGAGGTCAAAATTTTGTAACAATACCACAAAAAATGAATATATTACACAGCTTTGTTCTCAGGTAGTTCCCAGGCGTTTTTGAACTGTGCCAAATTGTGCCAAATGGCACAGTTTGGAAAAACGTCTGTAACTTTTGAATGATTCAATATAGAAGCTTCATCTTGGGCTCTAATGAAAGGTGACACTCAGGGCTGTGTGTGTGTGTGTGTGGGGGGGGGGTGTTTATTCATTCATTCATGAATGAATGAACAAACAAGCCCCTACACACAAAGAAGCATGCCACGTAAAAATTGTGTGGCTTTTTTTTTACAAGAAAAAATAACCTACAGTGCACTAAAAATTATTCTAAAATATTTGTAATGTAGAAGATAACAACTCCCACCCCCCCACCCCCCCCGCTACAGAGGACGGACATCGGCCATCGCTACATGACTGAACAGTCTTGTGGTGATGTGGTGACCGCGGCGCACAGTCCCTGCCCCCCCCCCCCCTCGTTACAGAAGAGTAGCGGGGGGGGGCGTTCACGGTCCGGACGCGGCGCACGAACCGTGTACCGCGGCGCACGGACTTCGGACTTCATGCGCCGTACAGTTGTAATTTACCGATCGGTCAAAAGTCATTTTTGATTACAATTTTCAGGGATAAAGAATAATTTAGCTTATAACACTTACCTGTTCACAACAGCAGCGTAGCTGGCGAACTTCTCTTCCTCATTGTCAGACAAACATGAAGCTGGTCCGCTTATTACAGACTCGTGGTTCTGGTCTCGCGACCCGGTCAAAACATAATTCCATTATTGCGGTTTTGCGCTTCCATGATTGCGGTTTTGGCGAACGATTTTTCAAAACAAATAACAGTAGTAAGAAAAATAGACTGGCGAACGCGTGTGTGTCACCCAGCCTTCGTCGTCGGCCTCCGTCGGTCTATGATGACCATGGAAGAGAATCCTAAACGTCTACTCTGCTGGGACAGCACCGCCTGTGGCTGAACAGGCCGATGTGCGAATGGCAGTCCCTGTCACACAGGCTGCACTTGTGGGTGGTCTCCATGCTGCTGGGTCTGTGGCGGTTCTTCCTGCGGGTCCTTTTTTCATCTGCTACAGCAGTCAGTCTCTCTTCACCCAGCCTTACACAAAACAGCTTTCGAACTTCTGTGCTTCAATTGGCTCGCTGCGTTCGCAGCCGTTGGTAGGCGGGGTCCTTCTTGCTAGGTTTTCAATCATTGGTTCTTCATGGTTTCAGAAGCCCAATTCAAGGCTCTTATTAGTCGAATGAGAGGTCAATCATATCTAATCTGTTCGCGGCTGTGTCTGTAGTGGAAGAACGGAAATGCAGCTTTTTTTTTCAGTGCCTCCTAGGATGCAGCGCCCTCGTGCGCACTCGTGCGCTCTAGGACACAGAGACGTGCCCGCCCGCGGTACACCAGAGTGCAACAGGTTAAACCCAGAGTTTTACAAATTAAAAGAATAAACATTTAATTGGTAAAATAAAAACACATCAAGTTAGGACTATATTACAAATAAATACAGTAAAATCAAAGAAATAAAACAAAATCAGTTACCTTAAAGACCGTCTAAACAATGTTTTAATCTCCCTCATAAAAGTGACCTCTGGGCAGTGGTGTCTGGTCAGAGGAGGCAAGGGAGGCAGAGCCTCCTCATAAATTTGAGAAGAAAAAGGGAGGAAATGATGCATGCATTGTGGCAATAAACATATCATTTAGTGTGTATTTTTTTCTTTCAAAACATTGCTATTTAACTGAAGTTGGCCTCTGGTGGTGTTTAATGTGATATTATTGTGCAACATTTAGTCAGAAACCTGTGAGAATTCCAAAGGAGGAAAAAACAGGCTTAACACTGTGGCAACATTAATCGGCCAATCTGAAATTAGTTTGTATTTGTTGCTATGGAAAATGAAAGGAGGGGAGCTTCCATTCTGAAATTATTTAGTCAATCAGAAATCTGTTCGTATTTGTTACTATGAAAAATTCACTATCTCCATGACAGTGAATAGTTGAAGAAAAAAATGAAGGAGGAAAGACTCTAACCAATCACAAATGGTATTTTGACAACATCAACGTATCTATGCATTTCAACCATATTGTACGGCACTGATTACATCCAGTGATTACGGAGGGGCTATCGTGCAATATTTACTTGCTAACAAGTTTTGGAAACTACAGTTTGAACAACAGCTTTGGATAAAAAACAACCCAAGATCTTCTCCTAAGTTAACCCTTTGAGTGTGAGAATTTGTGTGCCCCTAGTGACAGAGCACAGCACTGCGCCTGCCTTCTCACTCTGTCAAAAGTAAGTGAGAAATTTCTGTTTTGTTTTTTTTGTTTTTTGTTTTTAAATGTACTGATTTCTTGTTCATGTACTTTGAAGATAAGATGATGAGGTACCTCTGTACAAAAAACGGTGTCAAAAGACTGAACCATTTTTTGTGTAAATACGTCCAAAGTCCAGTTTTGACTGAGTTATGGAATTTAAAGAGGTACCGTGACATTATGCAAATTAGATGCATAAATTTGTTCCTATCCGAAACTTTGGATCATATTTTACATCTTTCTAATTGACAGTAAGCCATTATTTCTTACCACTTTCAAGTTATAGCCTTGGAAATCTGAACTATTTTATTGACAAAAAATATTTACCACTCTTGACCACAAGGGGTTATGTCGCAGTTTGGCAACATATACATGCAGCAGGATGGCACTCATTTAATCCAGATACCTATGGTCAAGTGGAGTGGCTAACCACATAGCTCTTTCCTCCATAGGGCAGTATACGCAAATGCTATGCCCCCCCCCCCAAAGCCATAGGATGAAACACAGAGCACACAATATCAGCCAATAGAAAACACCAAATCTACCTACGGGTACAAATAAAGTAACCTGAATCTGAACACCATTCATTGTCTAACTAATTTTGTAAACTAAGTTTGCCTATTATGATCCACCAGGGTGCGCACATCCCCCAGAGGAAGCATCTTTATCACACAACACAAGAAAGGAGAGTCTATCTCCAAAATACCATGCACACTAATGGTGGTCACAAAGATAAAAGTTACAAATATCCCAGCAGAAACAGCTTTGACATATGCACATCACTAACTCGCATTAAAATGACAATCTAAGTAGAACACATTTATTTTCTAATACTTACAATTTCCCAGCAGCCCTTGAAGCTGCATTCACCCAGAAGGCTACAATATTTTTGAGAGAATTAAAAGTAGCTGTTTTCATTTGTACCAACTAAGCTCCTCATATGTTTAGAGAAGCACTTAAAAACTAAATGTAAAATATGAGTAATACAAAACTGCAGTGACAACAAAGCTTTATCAGGGTAATCTATCTGCTATACAGTAGTGTGAAAACGTGTTTGCCCCCTTCCTGATTTCTCATTTTTTGTATGTTTGTCACACTTTAAATGTTTCAGATCATCAAACAAATTTAAATATTAGACAAAGATAACACAAGTAAACACAAAATGCAGTTTTTAAATAAAGGTGTTTATTATTAAAGGAAAAAAAAAATCCAAACCTACATGGCCCTGTGTGAAAAAGTGATTGCTCCCTAAACCTAATAACTGGTTGGGCCACCCTTAGCAGCAACAACTGCAATCAAGTGTTTGTGATAACTGGCAATGAGTCTTTTACAGTGCTGTGGAGGAATTTTGGCCCATTCATCTTTGCAGAATTGTTGTAATTCAGCCACATTGGAGGGTTTTTGAGCATGAACCGCCTTTTTAAGGTCATGCCACAGCATCTCAATCGGATTCAGGTCAGCACTTTGACTAGGCCACTCCAAAGTCTTCATTTTATTTTTCTTAAGTCATTCAGAGGTGGATGTACTAGTGTGTTTTGGATCATTGTCCTGCTGCAGAACCCAAGTGCGCTTCAGCTTGAGGTCACGAACAGATGGCTGGACATTCTCCTTCATGATTTTTTGGTAGACAGCAGTATTCATGGTTCCATTTACCAAGGCAAGTCTTCCAGGTCCTGAAGCACTAAAACAGCCCCAGACCATCACACTACCACCACCGTATTTTACTGTTGGGATGATGTTCCATTTCTGAAATGCTGTGTTACTTTTACGCCGGATGTAATGGGACACACACCTTCCAAAAAGTTCAACTTTTGTCTCGTCAGTCTACAGAGTATTTTCCCAAAGGTCTTGGGGATCATCAAGATATTTTCTGGCAAACCTGAGAGGAGCCTTTATGTTCTTTTTGCTCAGCAGTATTTTTCGTCTTGGAACTCTGCCATTCAGGCCATTTTTGCCCAGTCTCTTTCTTATGGTGGAGTCATGAACACTGACCTTAACTGAGGCAAGTGAGGCCTGCAGTTCTTTGGATGTTGTTGTGGGGTCTTTTGTGGCATCTTGGATGAGTCGTCGCTGCGCTCTTGGGGTTATTTTGGTCAGCCGACCACTCCTGGGAAGGTTTGCCACTGTTTCATGTTTTTGCTATTTGTGGATAATGGCTCTCACTGTGGTTTGGTGGAGTCCCAAAGCTTTAGAAATGGCTTTATAACCTTTTCCAGACTGATAGATCTCAATTACTTTGTTTCTCATTTGTTCCCGAATTTCTTTGGATCACAGCATGATGTCTAGCTTTTGAGGCTCGTTTGGTCAACTTCACTTTGTCAGGCAGGTTCTATTTAAGTGATTTCTTGACTGAGAACAGGTGTGGCAGTAATCAGGCCTTGGTGTGGCTACAGAAATTGAACTCAGCTTTCCAAAGATGTGATAAACCACAGTTAATTTATGTTTTAACAGAAAGGGGGCAATCACTTTTTCACACAGGGCCATGTAGGTTTGGATTCCCCCCCCCCCCCCTAATAATAAACACCTTCATTTAAAAATTGCATTTTGTGTTTACTTGTGTCATCTTTGTCTAATATTTAAATTTATTTGTTTGATCTGAAGCATTTAAGTGTGACAAACAAAAAAATGAGAAATCAGGAAGGGGGCAAACACTTTTTCACACCACTGTATGCACACAGCTTGTACACAGTCCCCCAGTAGGACAATGGAGTATCCAAGAGGACCACCCTCAAGCACCTCAGTCAGAGACTCCAAAAAGGCTGGGTACTCTGAAACATCATTTGGTGCATAGACACAAATGATGATCAGGATCCGTTTCCCAACCCGAAGGCGCAGGGAAACAACCCTTTCATCTACCGGGGAAAACTCCAATATAGAGGCAGCAAGATAGGGGGGATACAAAAATACCTACCCCTGCTTGTCGCCTCTCGCCCGGGGCAACTCCAGAGTAGGCCAAGCTCCAGCCCCTCTCCAGGAGACTGGTTCCAGAACCAGAGCTGTGTGTATCTCCACTCATGTCACCCACACCTGTTTGTCCTTTGTGTTAATTCCTGCCTGACCTATTTAAGGATGGCTACTCAGTTCATTCCTCGCAGCGTCCTTCGCAAGGGTTGGACATTAATCCTACGTCTCCCTTCTCTATGTTCAGACGGAGTCCCCGTCTCTCTTAATATTTTGTATCCTCTGGGTGTTCCCCGTTTGCCGGCGTTCTATCACCTCAGCCTCCGTGCTGTTACCCGTTTGTATCCTGCCTATCCTCAGTCTGTAAGTGTTGTGTTTTTTTATTTTGTGTTTTTCTTTATTAAATGTGCAAACTCACAGCCAGCGATTGGAGTCTTTAATCTGCCCCTGCCCGGGCGATTTATGACAAATCCTGGTTGAAAAGCATTGTAATGTAGCCTATTTAAGCAATATTTCACAAGAGGGAGTGCAGTATCAGTGAATGTACAGTATAACTGCAGTGATTTGTTGTAGGCCTGACACAAAGCAAAGGGTCAGAAGACATCACTGCAGTTACTATATTCCTGATATGATTTGACCTCAAGTGTAATATTGCTTTTATACAACAGTTCCACAATCAGAGTTGATTAAATGCCAGAAATACAGGATAAAATATTATGATTTTTGTTTAAGTGGTTATTTTATGCCACTGAGAAAAATAGTCCAGAAAGGAACAGGTCTATTGTTTTTTCCCATGCAACCAAATTAAATACTGTCCGGTGCAGAAGTCAGTGTTTAAATGCATACCGCTCCACCTGTTGAGTACTTTTTGTGGGTCATATTGAGTCATGGCAGTGGCTACTTTGTTGTTGGGGGCAAGCACTTTTTCACACCACTGTATGCACACAGCTTGTACTTCTAGTATAACAAGGTCACTTCCTTCACTTAGCCCTGGCGGTTTGTTGCTGTTACATTTCTAAGTTGTTGGTTTGTCACAGAACAAGAAGTTCACATGTCAAAAAACCCAGAGCAAACACTGGATAAATTACGTTAATGTCATAAACGCCCCTACGGGGCAGGAAGGCAGACCCAGGCGCTGAATTGAGTTTGACATTTATTAACCAAAAAGAACATAAGTCCAAAAATGGTGCTGACAATACAAGAATATAACAAATAATAACTTACTAGGATGAGCCTCAGAGCAGGGAATGCTCTGGAGAAGTAAAAGACACGTCAGAGGCTGGGAGGAGTGATCAGACGTTGATCCAACATTGCTGCAAAGCAACAGTGAACAGGCAGTGCTTAAATATATAGGGTAAAATGAGCTGCAGGTGTGAGTCGATGAGCGAGCAGGTGACCTAAAGTGACCAACTGCTCACAGCTGAGCTGAGAGGGGAGCAGACTGTGAGCAGTTAGAGGGAGTGTCTGGGAAAGGGGAGGCACAAGTGTAAACAAATCCAAAATATGTACAGAAAACTAACAAAATCAAACTAATCAGACATACAATACTTAGAAATAAAGTGAGGGTCTGAGCTCAGTGAAAACATGCGCTCAGACACATGACAGTTCAGGTCTCTGTGGATGATTTATCTTCTGATATATGGACAAATAAATCATGAAGATAAGGAAATTTTCCAGTTTTTGCAAATATTGCTCTGGTTTTTAAAACTGTATTTTTTCATTAATATTTTAAGGGGCAGTACATCACATTCAAATTACTATGCAAATAGAATTCTAGTGTCATAAACATTCAGTTTTTTGTTTTTCAATTGAACTCATTGATGGTATTGTGTCTCAGGGCTCTTTGGATCACCGATATTAATCTCAGACACCTGTCATAATTAGTTTGGCAGGTGAGCCCAATTAAAGGATGTTCCACATTATTAAGCATGCCACAGGTTTCAAGCAATATGGGAAAGAAAAAGGATCTCTCTGCTGCCAAAAAATCGTCAAGTAGTGCAATGCCTTGGACAGGGGCTGCACGGTGGCGCAGTGGTTAGCACTGTGGCAGCACAGTTTTACCCTCGGCCGGGGGATCGCGGAGATCATGGGTTCGATCCCTGCCCCCGGCCAACAGTGATCTGTGTGGAGTTTGCATGTTCTCCCCGTGTTTGCATGGGTTTACTCCGGGATTTCTCCGGTTTCCTCCCACATGCCAAAACATGCAGGTTAGGGAGTTAAGGGGCGCTTGCGCACGCAGCGACCAGCAGCTGGTGGCTTGTCACCGGACTGCAGAACAAATCTACCTACGGGTACAAAATAAGTCCAAAAAAAAAAAAAAGGTATGAAAACATTAGATATTTCATGAAAACTTAAGCATGATCATTGTACTTTGAAGAAATTTGTACCTGATTCAGAGCACAGACAGGTTTGTGCAGATAAAGGCATAATGAGGAAAGTTTCTGCCAGACAAATTCATTGGATTAAGAGATCAGCTGCTAAAATGTCATTACAAAGCAGCAAACAGGTATTTGAAACTGATGGAGCCTCTGGAGTCCCACGAACCTCAAGGTGTAGGATCCTCCAGAGGCTTACAGTTGTGCATAAACCTACTATTCGGCCACCCCTGACCAAGCAGAAATGGTTGCAGTGGGCCCAGAAATACATGAAGACTTACTTTCAAACAGTCTTGTTTACTGATGAGTGCTGTGCAACCTTGGATGGTCCAGATGGATGGAGTAGTGCATGGTTGGTGGATGGCCACCATGTCCCAACAAGGCTGCGACGTCAGCAAAGAGGTAGCAGAATCATGTTTTGGGCCGGAATCGTAGGGAGAGAGCTGGTAGCCCCCTTTAGGGTCCCTAAAGGTGTGAAAATTACCTTGTCAAAGTATATACAGTTTCTGACTGACCACTTTCTTCCATGGTACAAAAAGAAGAACCGTACCTTCCGCAGCAAAATTATCTTCATGCATGACAATGTACCATCTCATGCTGCAAAGAATACCTCTGTGTCATTGGCTGCTATGGGCATAAAAGGAGAGAAACTCATGGTGTGGCCCACATCCTCCCCTGACCTCAACCCAATTAAGAATCTTTGGAGCATCCTCAAGCAAAAGATCTATGAGGGTGGGAGGCAGTTCACATCAAAACAGCAGCTGTGGGAGGCTATTCTGACATCTTGCAAATAAATTCAAGTAGAAAGTCTCCAAAAACTCATAAATTCAATGGATGCAAGAATTGTGAATTATTATATTATTATTATGAATTGTTATATCAAAGACAGGGTCCTATGTTAACATGTAACTTGGCCTGTTAAGATGTTTTTGATTGAAATAGCTTTTGATTTCAGTAAATATGACCTCCTAATGCTGCAAATTCAACAAATGACCATTTTTAATTCTTTACAACCAATAAAATGTTTTGAGACTCTGTTGTGCATAATAATTTGGAACAGTGCATTTTGAGTTTTTTTTTTTTATTTTTGCAAAAAAAAATAGTTATCATTGGCAGGTTTGTTCAATAAAATTTGAATTTTGCTCTAACGGTTGATGACTTGAAAATTATACTGATTGGCATAAAAGGATTATACTGAGTTGTTGCAAGAAAGCTACCAGCAAAAATTATGCAGCATTTACTGTAAACAAATACAACAGATTATCAAATCCACATTTAAAATTGTATGGCTTGTGCACATCAGATTTTCATATTAGAAACACACACAAAAAGTTTCTATTCTTTGAACATGTGCATATTCAAACAACCATCATTAAACTTCAACAGAGTTAAACATTTCACTGACCACTTTGCCGTGTCGCAGCCTTCCGAGGGCAGAAATTCCTTGCAGGCTCTCACATTTGTCTGCAATTAATAGCCCGGAATAAATACCTTGTAAATTGGTATTTCAGCTAATTTAAAGTCAAGATGTCAATTCAAAAACATAATAAAATTGACTAGAACTAGGCATCCAGTAAATAAGGACTGCCAGATTTGCACTTCTATGAACTACCAAAGCCATGCAGGCCGGAAGTTGCAGCAGTGATCGACCAGAACAATACTGCATTTACTTCAAGTCAAAATACATCCCTATTCACAAAATGAGGCTTCAAAAATTACTTTTTCACAACTATTACAGTTTTTCGCACATGCATGGAGACTAGGTGAAATGTTACATAGGCAATGGATTACCACTGTCAGTCACATGGTCCAGTCACACTTCAACAAACTTCAAAAATATCATCATCTCTCAAACAATCCACAAAATATCGGGTAGATAATTGGATATGAGGGATTATTTCATCATTATGACAGTTTCACCCTACCTGGGCTGAGGTAAGCAACTGGATGGCTTTGGATTTCTGTCTTAGCCAGCCATGCTGAAATCCGTCCGTTGTCCTATTCTGCTGGGCAGGAAGTCTCAAAATCGTCTACTTCCTGTTGTGAATAATCTTATACCTCATGTATTTTTGATGGCAAATTATTTCAATAATTCTTAAATCTCAAAGGACAAATTTCCAAACCTGGGTTTTAAAAGAAAATATGGAGGGAATAAATAAATTTTTTTAAAAAAAAGGTAGGGAATTCACAAGGGATTCCTCAGAGGTCAAAGGTCATTTCCGGGTTGGGGGTTCCCCCAGACACAAAGTAAACAACTTTTGCCTGGCACACAGAGCCAGGCTGTGAATATATATACCTGCCAAAACAAATCTTTGGGAGGCATTGCTGTACAACCAGAGGTCAAATACTAGAAAGGATGTCACTGTTGACATATATAGCGGGGAAATTGCAACAGTCACAAGAACTGCCATGTTTCTCACATGGATCAAACAAACAGCTGCTGCCGTTACACTCCCACCAAAATCTTTATGATGGAAGACTATAAAGTCATGCCAACATAAAGATTTTCACAATGTCACCTAATCTTTAACCGGCAGCAAGAGCACAACCTTTTGCACTGGTCTTTCCAGTTCTCCCACTGTTCAATTATGACAGGTTCGACGGGTTCGTCCCAGGATTTCTTTTGCTTGCACAGTTCTTGCAGGATCTTTTTCCCTTGCAACACCACAGGGCTAACAAATCCATTTGGGTCATAGACTGACATGACTGTAGAGAGGATGCCTCTTCTTGTGTTGGGTTTATCCTGTAGTGTTATCTTGAACCTGAAGCAGTCATTTTGAACATCCCATCTTGTTCCAAGTGTGTGCTTAACCGGAAGAGGTTCCAGTTCCAAGTTTGTTTCGGAGACGGTAGTGGCTCTTTCTGAAGGTGGTATAGATTCCAGGACGTCTATGCTGTTCGACAGGAACTTATGGAGTCTAACTTTGCCCTTTTTGCATATTTCAGTGGCCTGGCAGATTAGCTCCTTCGCTTCATCTTTGGTGTCGCTGAAATCTTGGTCGAGAACCTTCAGGATCTCACAGGGTGGTGGCACTATCAATTCTTTGGCGACAATCCTGTGGCATACGCCATTGTTGCCTTGTTCATAACAAGGGCCTCCAATGATGCTCCATCCCAAGTCTGTTTTCACAGCAAAGGCTTCTTCAGGATTTCCGGAGACTATCTCCACCGGTCTGAGTGCTTGTGGGCAGGAGTATCCAATGAGCAGTCCCACTTCACAGTCTTGAATAGGAGGAATGAAGGGGGCTATTCGAGCCAAATGAGGCATCATACTTGCCGCTACCTTTGAAGGAATGTGCTCCCTGTTGTGAGGGATGTGGTCTCTTGTGTAGCACGACTTGACTCGGACTTCGACAGTCGAGTCGTATCCTCTCAGTTTGATGTCTGAGAACTTCTTACAATAGACCACCGATGAAGATGTCATAGTTGTTATCTTCATTCTTGTTATTTCATGTGGCATGCACAGCTTGGCTGCCAGATCCTCTGTGATATAGGAGCTGTCGCTTTGGGTATCAATCAGTGCATAAACCAATACTTCTTGCGAGCCAGCTTGGCCTGTCTTGACCCAAACAGGTACGATCATTGAAGTATAACTCTTCATGTAATCTTGGTTGGTTTTGTTTGAAATAGATTCAAATGTGTTTTCATCTTTGTCGGCTTCTGACTCTGTAAGCTTTGTGTCTGCTTTCTTCTTGTCTAAGTGCAGCAGAGTTTGGTGTTTGCCTTTGCACGTGTTGCAGGACACTTTAACTAGACACTTCTTTGATGTGTGGCCACGTCTGAGACATTTGAAGCAAAGGGCCTTGCTTTGAATGCTTTGTATTTTGTCATCATAAGGCAACTCTTTGAAAGCATTGCACTTGTAGATGAGGTGATCTTTGTCGCAGTAGGTGCAAACTGGAGAATTTTTGGCTCCACTTTTAGGGGTTTCTTTTTCAGCACTGGTGTTGGTGTTGGTGGCATGAGTAATGCCAGGTGCTTGTTTTGTCTTTACCCTAGACTCGTTTCCTCTATTCGTGGTTGGCAACTTGTCTTGGTTTTGAGCGACCACGCATATAGGGTTGTTAGCCACTCTGGCTTCTCTGGCTACGAAGTCGACAAATTCTTGAAACGAAGGGTAGCCCTTTCCAACATCTATGTCTTCTGTAACACGCCGTGTCCACCTAGTGTTACAATACTCGGGTAACTTGGCTGCTGTTTCCTGGATTTGGATGCAGTCGTTCAAAACTTCAAGACCTTTCACGTAGGGGATAGCTTCTTTGAGGGTGCTCAGGAAATCGCTGAAATCCTGAAGACCTTTCTTATCTTTGCCTGTTACTTTGGGCCAGTCTTTCAACTTGTTTCTCAAGGAGAGTTGAATGGTGAAGGGGTGTCCGAACCGCTCTTCCAACGTGGTCCATGCACGGTTGTAGGCAGCTTCATCACTTCCGAAAAAACAACCTTCAACTGCCGCTCTGGCTTCTCCTGCAAGGTACTGCTGCAGATAATACAGCTTGTCTGATGGTGGAATTCCCTTGTTCTCAACAAGTGTCACAAAACTTTTGCGAAAGTTGATGAACTTGAGTGGGTCACCATCAAACACAGGAGGTGTGGGGACAGGCAGCCTTGATCTGCTGACGCTATCTGAGAATGTTTGGGCGATGAAGGCCAACTGTGACTCTACTTGGCTCGCACAATCTTCAGCTTTTGGTGATCTGGCCTCAGGAGAAAAAGCAGGTGCCTCTGGATTCAGATAACCTTTACTAGGCTTGTCACTGCAACAAGAGATGTCATCTGACCTTTGGACTCTTTCCTCTTCTTCTGCTATTTCTAATTGTTCATGACAACTTTCCAAGGCCACCTTGTATTTCCTTATCTTTGTGTGAAGTTCTGCACACTTTCGCTTAGCGCTCAATTCAGCCAGCTTCCTGGCCTTTTCTGAGGCATTACTTGATCTTGTTGAAGAGCCTGTTGAAGATTCTGAAATCTGTGCACTTACAGATACCTTTGACTGAATGGAGACTTTAGACTTGGCAGAAATATCAGACTCATAGTCTAACTTGCTTCCAAAGAGAGACCTGGAATAATTCATTCCCCAAGTAGTCTTGAGAAGGCTTTTTCTCTCCTTGTCTGCCATCATTGGATTCTCTCCAATTTGTTTCAGGGCTTTCGCCATGTCTGAGCACATTTGCTTAGCGCTGTCGACTTTGCGCCGCATCTCTTTGTCTGGCGGGCACAAATCTCAACAGGCTTCATATGTAGCTGTCATTTCTTTGTCCAGGCGAATCAGGTCTTCCAAGTCATCTTCAGTTGTGTCCAAGACCTCATCTTTGTATGCATAAAAAGAGCGAACACAGCCTTCTTTACTTTACTGTATGTTCGCATAAACCTTTTGTTTGCTCTGTCTACCTGTGCTTCTTGTTCTTCTTTTTTACTGATGGCAGCATCTAAAGTCGCAACTCTGTCATTGAGGCTGTCGTATTCAGCAGAAATCTCTGGTGAGACAGACTTATCCTCTCCCTCTGCTTTCACCAACCGCCTGACTTCTTTCAGTCTCTTCATGCATGTCTCTCGTCTTTGCTTCAGCTCATGAAGTGGGACATGCCTGAGTTTTGTTTGTGCAGTGTTCTGGTTAGTCTTGCCAGTGGCGCCATCTTCTGGATCACTTACATCTTCTTTTTCTTGGATTCCAGCCACCACATTCTCTCCTTGTGGTTGCTTCTTGTCACCATTATTCTTTTCTTGTTCACTGATTGTAGCCAACTCCATTTCAAGAGTTTCTATTGCATCATGTACTGTTTCTGCATCAGTGTTGAGTTGAGCTCGCACTTCCTCAGACAAGGTTTCAACTGCCAAGTCAGCATTTATGGCTTGTAATTGCTCTTTGGCAGCTGTGATCTGCTCTCGCAATTCTTGCTCAGTTGCATTTTTGGTAGCTGCAGCCATTTTGTTGCAGTACAGTGTTTATGGAAAATAGTGAGGAAATGGGACAAAAAATGAAATGGTAATTTATATTACCTCTTTGAATAATTCACCAACCAGATTTCTTGAGTGAAAACCTGGAGATAAAAAATATCATGCAAACCTGAAACACAATGTGTTTTTTATGTTTACCTCAAAATTTCCACTCAAAATAACTGAATGGAAACTATACTTGAATTAGGGAATTCTTATCTTTGGGGTATATGATTCCCTAAATACTTTAAACTTGTACTTGATTTGATTAATTCAAAATTGAATTAAATTTGAGGAATCTTGAAATATACTTATATCATTGAATTGAAGCTCAACCAGCCCTTACCTCAGCCCTTGATCTTACTAGCCTGATTTGAATTGATGTTCAAAAATACTGATTGAAATATGCTAGCAACAGGATGTGCACAAGCAGTACATGTACAATGAAAACAGAATAATGCAAACACTTCTCTCAACATCAGCACAAAATAAACACAGTATTCAGTGACTAATAAACTTGACTTTGCACTTGAGAAACACAAACTTGACTTGACTTGACTTAAAATGTGTCCTCAAGGTTCAATCACTGGATACATGTCCTTCTCTTACAGGCTGTAGCAGAAAAGTGAATGTCTCTTACTTAATTGTCATATACTAGCACTAAGCACACTGGTGAGTGGTACCGACAGGATGTCACCATCACGATCTCGATGACACGGCACAACCCAACCTCTTGAATCTGCAGCGTTCTTTGCTTGCACACCCACGCTCGTCCACGATGACTTGGTACAGACGAGTATGAGGTAGTGTCTTTACTAGTGTCTTTACTAGTGTCTTTACTAGTGTCTTTACTAGAGGAGTCAAACTTCGCCATGGCGCCCTGGCCACGCCTTTTGTGATTTTGACTTAATTTATATAACTTTTAATGGGCAATGCCTGTAGATGCTCCCACGTAAAAATGAGCTCAATTGTATCTGGTCCCTAGGACAATATTGAATTAAAAAATATTAACATGCAAAAGTCACTGTCCTTTTTGTAAAATCTTAGGTAGCACTTTATAACACAGCCCGTGTTTTAAACATGAAAACCAAACCAAAAAACGGTGTTGTTTAGGTTTATCAAGGAGAAGAGAGCCTAAAGGCCATTACATACTCTGCAAGAACAGAGAAATTTGTCCTTTTTTTTAGGTGGCAAGAACAAGAAAAAAGTTCTGCCACAATGATGTGTCAAGAACAAGCTGCAAGAACTCCCAAACAAGGACTGCAAGAACAAAATGATGTCATTTTGTTCTTGCAGCCCTGGGAGAGAACAAATTTCTCTGTTCTTGGGCAGTATGTATCGGCCTAAAGTCCCAACCCCTCTACTTCATATGGGACCTTACATCAGAAAAAATCTCCACTGAAGTGAATTGCAAGAGACAAATTATCTTTTGATCCCGATCAAATTTTGCCACAAGTCACACATATGATGTTTGTCAATTTAAAAGATCATTTTCCATGTAAATAACGGTGTAGGTTGTTGTCTAACTGTTAAAGTATAAGGTTGTGAACATATGTAAATTGAAAGACTACAACACTGACTTACGTAATTTACGTCATCGTTTTCGAAGAGCACCTGGGGGAAGGTAACTAACCGTCCTCTGGATCAGCTGCAACTCCATCCATCCATTCATCCATCTTCTACCGCTTTTCTGGAGGTCCGGGTCGCGGAGGCAGCAGTTCAAGCAGAGAAGCCCAGACTTCCCTCTCCCCAGCCACCTGCTCCAGCTCTTCAGAGGGGATACCAAGGCGTTCCCAGACCAGCTGGGAGACATAGTCTCGCCACCAAGTCCTGGGTCTGCCCCGGGGTCTCCTCCCAGTGGGACGTGCCTGAAACACCTCAAGTGGGAGGCGTCCAGGAGGCATCCTAATCAGATGCCCATACCACCTCAACTGACTCCTTTCAATGTGGAGGAGCAGCGGTTCTACTCTGAGCCTCTCCCGGATGACTGAGCTCCTCACCCTATCTCTGAGGGTGAGTCCAGCAATCCTACGGAGAAAGCCCATTTCAGCCGCTTGTATCCGCGATCTTGTTCTTTCGGTCATTACCCAAAGCTCGTGACCATAGGTGAGAGTAGGAACGTAGATTGACTGGTAAATCGACAGCTTTGCCTTAGAACTAAGCTCCCTCTTCACCACAACAGACCGGTACAACGTCCGCATCACTGCAGATGCTGCTCCAATCCGTCTGTCGATCTCTCGCTCCATTTTCCCCTCACTCGTGAACAAGACCCCAAGATACTTAAACTCCTCCACTTGGGGCAGGAGCCTGTCCCCAACCCGGAGAGGACAATCCACCTTTTTCCGGCTGAGGACCATGGACTCGGACTTGGAGGTGCTGATTCTCATCCCAGCCGCTTCACACTCAGCGGCAAACCGTCCCAGCAAGAGCTGTAGGTCATTGCTGGATGAAGCCAACAGGACAACATCATCTGCAAACAACAGAGATGAGATCCTGTGGTCACCAAGCATGACACCCTCCATTCCCTGGCTGCGCCTAGAAATCCTGTCCATAAAAATTATGAACAGGATCGGTGACAAAGGGCAGCCCTGGCGGAGTCCAACTCTCACTGGGAATGACTCCGACCGAGTGTTGGCAATACGAACCAAACTCTCACAACGGTCGTACAGAGACCGAATAGCTCGTAACAACAAGCCCGATACCCCATACTCCCGAAGCACCCCCCACAAAAATCCACGAGGGACGCGGTCAAATGCCTTCTCCAAGTCCACAAAACACATGTAAACTGGTTGGGCAAACTCCCACGAACCCTCAAGAATTCTCGAGAGGGTAAAGAGCTGGTCCGATGTGCCACGGCCAGGACGAAAACCACATTGCTCCTCCTGAATCCGAGGTTCGACCAACGGCCGGACTCTCCTCTCCAGTACCTTGGCATAGACCTTCCCAGGGAGGCTGAGGAGTGTGATCCCTCTAAAGTTGGAGCACACCCTCCGGTCCCCTTTTTTGAAGAGAGGAACCACCACCCCGGTTTGCCATGCCAAAGGCACTGCCCCCAACCTCCAACCCCTCAACCCAGCTGCAACTCTCAAAATACATTTGTGTTGTTTTTCTCCTCTCTTTCATCAGTCAGAAAACAGGAGGTGAGCTTTGAGAGAGGATAGTATAGTATAGTCCAAGACAATTGGGGAGATAGTTTTTGTGAAACCGCTTACTAACTATTACTCGACAACCAACAACTTTCGTTACCTCTTTTAAATTGGCAAACATCATGTGTAACTTGTCTAAAAATTTGATTGGGATCAAAAGATAATTTCCCTCTTGCCATTCAAATCAGTGGAGATTTTTTCCCATTTAAGGTCCCATATACGGAAGTAGAGGCAACATGACTTAGGATCTCTATATGACTTTAAAACTTTTTAAAAGCTCCTTGGGTTTATTTAGGTGGAAAATTTAGCAATTAGGCTGTCTAATTTTCTTTTTTGTGTGTTTTTCCATAATGTGTTTAGTCATTTTATATTGGGGGGGGGGGGGTTATCGAGAGGTGTTTTGTGTGTGTGGTTGGGATGGGGGGGAATCTTGTGTAAAGCCCCCAAAACCAAAACAGCTCTAGCTAATCAGCTTAGCAACACTAGCCTTGGCCTTACATTTTGTTTGAAGAGTCAAACTTGAATAGCAACCACTGGCTTTACAACTGGATTTGATGACATGAATAATTTATCCAGAGCTATGGAAAGACAAGGTAACCAGTGAGTTAACCTTTTAGCATCCTGGTGTCCCACCCGTGGGACATTTACATTGGCTGGACACTCTCCTGTATGTATATATGCCTGTTTCATTTCCAGCCCTTTGTATGATTGTGAAAATATTTTTCATTGGTGCTGTGGTTAGGATGCCTTGTCAACTTTTCTTGGTCAGATTTTATCATGCTGAGTGAGACGTGAGCAGGCTGGTGTAGAGTTGTCTTGAAAAGCATGATGGTCACCATAGTGATTGTTGCTTTCTTGGCACTTTGCAAGCACTGCAAACTGCATGTGTAGTTGTGTGCATTTAATGTCTGTGGCGCTACAGACTCAGGGTCCTTGCAAATATAGATGTGTGTCTGTGCATGAGTAATTTGCCTCCTCAGTGGGATAACCCATGAGCCGCGACAAACGGACTGAAGGGGGTAGAGTTCCACAGTTCAGGTACTACAGGAGGTCAATCACCACGTGTCTTAAAATAAGTCAGAGGTAACTAATAAAAACTGGACAGAGAACATGAGGGGCTGAGAGGAGTATGGCTGAATGAGGTCTACAATGTAGGGAGGTGTTCGGCCACACAAGGATCTTAAAGTAAAATGAGGATTTTAAACTGAACCAGATAAAATAGGAGTGATGTGATACCTCTTGTTAGCTTCAGTTAGAAGTCTTGCAGCAGCATTTGGACCACAGCCGATTTATAGGTGTTTCGTTAAGAGCATGAAAAAGTGAGTTACAATAGTCTAAGTCTTTTTCAACCTTTTTTTTCCCAAGGAACCCTTTCTACCATCCATCCATCCATCTTCTACCACTTTTCCGGAGGTCCGGGTCGTGGAGGTAGTAGTTCAAGCAGAGAAGCCCAGACTCCCCTCTCCCCAGCCACCTGCTCCAGCTCTTCAGAGGGGACACCAAGGCGTTCCCAGAACAACTGGGAGATGTAATCTCTCCACCAAGTCCTGGGTCTCCTCAGGGTCTCCTCCCAGTGGGACATGCCCGAAACACCTCAAGTGGGAGGCGTCCAGGAGGCATCCTGATCAGATGCCAAAACCACCTCAACTGGATCCTTTCAATGTCGAGGAGCAGCGGTTCTACTCTGAGCCTCTCCTGGATGACTGAGCTCCTCACCCTATCTCTAAGGGTGAGTCCAGCAATCCTACGAAGAAAGCTCATTTCAGCCACTTGTATCCGCAATCTCATTCTTTCGGTCATTACCCAAAACTCGTGACCATAGGTGAGAGTAGGAATGCAGATTGACCGGTAAATCAGCAGCTTTGCCTTAGAGCTTAGCTCCCTCTTCACCACAACAGACTGATACAATATCCGCATCACTGCAGATGTGCACCAATCTGTCTGTCAATCTCTCGCTCCATTTTTCCCTCACTCGTGAATAAGACCTCGAGGTACTTAAACTCCTCCACTTGGGGCAGGAGCTTGTCTCCAACCCGGAGAGGGCAATCCACCTTTTTATGGCTGAGGACCATGGACTTGGACTTGGAGGTGCTGATTCTCATCCCAGCCACTTCACACTCAGCAACAAACCATCCTAGTAAGACCTGTAAGTCACTGCTGGATGATGCCAACAGGACAACATCATCTGCAAACAACAGAGATGAAATTCTGTGGTCACCAAGCATGACACCCTCCGTTCCCTGGCTGTGCCTAGAAATCCTGTCCATAAAGGATCGGTGACAAAGGGCAGCCCTGGCGGAGTCCAACTCTCACTGGGAATGAGTCCGACCATTATCGTATAGAGAGTGAATAGTTCGTAACAGCAAGCCCGATACCCCATACTCCCGAAGCAGCCCCCCACAAAAAAACACGAGGGACGCAGTTGAATGCCTTCTCCAAGTCCACAAAACACATGTAAACTGGTTGGGCAAACTCCCACGAACCCTCAAGGATTCTTGAGATGGTAAAGAGTTTGTCTGATGTGCCACGGCCAGGACGAAAACCACAGTGCTCCTCCTGAATCTGAGGTTCGACCACCGGCTGGACTCTCCTCTCGAGTACCTTGGCATAGACCTTCCCAGGGAGGCTGAAGAATGTTATCTCTCTAAAGTTGGAGCACACCCTCTGGTCCCCTTTCTTGAAGAGAGGAACCACCGCCCTGGTTTGCCATGCCAAAGGCACTGTCCCCAACCTCCACACAATGTTGCAGAGGTGTGTCAACCATGACAGCCCTACAACATCCAGGGCCTTGAGGTATTCAGGGCGAATCTCGTCCACCCCAGGGGCCCGGCCAACAAGGATCTTTTTAACCACCTTGGTCAGCCCCTGTGATGGGTGAGTCATCCCCCTTGTCCACAAGCTCTTCTTCTTCTGTGGAAGGCATGTCAGTGGGATTGAGGAGATCCTTGAAGTATTCCTTCTATTGCCCGACGATATCCCCAGTCAAAGTCAGCAGCGCACCATACACAGTGTGGACAGGGAGCTGCTTCCCCCTCCTGAGCCGCCGGACAGTTTGCCAAGGCCGACCGAAAGTCTTGTTCCATGGCCTCACCGAACTCCTCCCACACCCGAGTTTTTGCTTCAGCAACCACCCGAGCTGCACTCCGCTTGGCCTGCCGGTACACCTCAGCTGCTTCGGGAGTCCCACAGGCCAACCAAGCTTGATAGGACTCCTTCTTCAGCTTAATGGCCCCCCTCACCACTGGTGTCCACCACTTGGTTTGGGGACTTCCACTACGAGATGACCCGATGACCTTGCGGCCGCAGCTCTGGGCTGCTGCTTCAACAATGGAGGTGGAGAACATGGCCCATTCAGACTCCATGTCTCCAAACTCCCTTGGAATGTGGTTGAAGTTCTTACGGAGGTGGGAGTTGAAGACCTCTCGGACAGGGGCCTCAGCCAGATGTTTCCAGCACACCCTCACTATATGTTTGGGTCTACCAGGTCTGAATGGCTTCCTCCCCTGCCATCAGATCCAACTCACCACCAGGTGGTGATCAGTTGACAGCTCTGCACCTCTCTTTACCCGAGTGCCCAAGACATATGGTCACAGGTCTGATGACACAATAACAAAATCAATCATCGACCTGTGACCTAGGGTGTCCTGGTGGCAGGTGCACATATGGACACCCTTATGCTTAAACATGGTGTTAGTTATGGACAAACTGTGGTTAGCACAGAAGTCCAATAATTGAACACCACTCGGGTTCAGATCAGGCAGGCTGTTCCTCCCAACCACCCCCTTCCAGGTTTCACTGTCATTGCTCACGTGCACATTGAAGTCCCCCAGTAGGACAATGGAGTCTCCAAGAGGGACACCCTCCATCCTCCCAGTCAGAGACTCCAAAAAGGGTGGGTACTCTGAAACATCATTTGGTGCATAGGCACAAATGATGGTCAGGACCCGTTTCTCAACCTGAAGGCGCAGGGAAACAACCCTTTCATCCACCGGGGAAAACTCAATATAGAGGCAGCAAGATGGAAGGGGGGGGGATACAAGAATACCCACCCCTGCTTGTCGCCTCTCGCCCGGGGCAACTCCAGAGTAGGCCAATCTCCAGCCCCTCTCCAGGAGACTGGTTCCAGAACCAGAGCTGTGTGTATCTCCACTCATGTCACCCACACCTGTTTGTCCTTTGTGTTAATTCCTGCCTGACCTATTTAAGGATGGCTACTCAGTTCATTCCTCGCAGCGTCCTTCGCAAGGGTTGGACATTAATCCTACGTCTCCCTTCTCTATGCTCAGATGGAGTCCCCGTCTCTCTTAATAGTTTGTATCCTCTGGGTGTTCCCCGTTTGCCAGTGTTCTATCACCTCAGCCTCTGTGCTGTTACCCTTTTGTATCCTGCCTATCCTCAGTCTGTAAGTGTTGTGTTTTGTTATTTTGTGTTTTTTCTTTATTAAATGTGCAAACTCACAGCCAGCGATTGGAGTCTTTAATCCGCCCCTGCCCGGGCGATTTATGACAAATCCTGGTTGAAAAGCATTGTAATGTAGCCTATTTAAGCAATATTACACAAGAGGGAGTGCGGTATCAGTGAATGTACAGTATAACTGCAGTGATTTGTTGTAGGCCTGACACAAAGCAAAGGGTCAGAAGACATCACTGCAGTTACTATAGTCCTGATATGATGACCTCAAGTGTAATATTGCTTTTATACAACAGTTCCACAATTAGAGTTTATTAAATGCCAAAAAATACAGGATAAAATATTATGAATTTTGTTTGTTTAAGTGGTTATTTTATGCCACTGAGAAAAATAGTACAGAAAGGAATAGGTCTATTGCTTTTTCACATGCAACCAAATTAACCCCTTGCACTCAATTTTCCTAAAAACGCCAAAAAAAATGTGCCCAAAGTAAATCAAAAGCTGTTCTTCAACCCTTTGCAGCATCTTCATGGGGTTGGTCTCATTTAAAAGAAAACACTTTGAATTTTTTGGCAAAAAAAACATGATCTCTCTAAGTGCTCCGGCCACTGAGTTACAGTCATCTAAACATAGTGAACTTGAAGAAAATAAATTTGGCCTGGGTGTTTTTTTGGATACAAATGCTTGCAAATAACACACAGCTTCAGATCCGGGCTGGAAAATGCAACAGAAATGTAGAACCAAGTGTTATCCAGCTGAGGTCAAAATTTTGTAACAATACCACAAAAAATGAATATATTACACAGCTTTTTCCTCAGGCTGTTCCCAGGCGTTTTGGAACTGTGGCAAATTGTGCCAAATGGCACAGTTTGGAAAAACGTCTGTAACTTCTGAATGATTCAATATAGAAGCTTCATTTTAGGCTCTAATGAAAGGTCACACTCAGGGCTGTCTGTGTGTGTGTGTGTGTGGGGGGGGGGGGGTTGTCCCCCCCCCCCCGCTCGCTACAGAGGATGGACTTCGGCCATCGCTACACAACGGATTAGCTTCATGTGGTGATGTGGGACAGCAGCGTAATCACCGCGGCTCCCCCCCCTCGCTGCAGAAGAATAGCGGGGGGGGGGGGAGCGTTCACAGCCTGTATGCGGCGAGCAACCCCTTGTACCGCGGCGCACGAACTTCAGACTTCGTGCGCCGCATAGTTATAATTTACCGATCGGTCAAAAGTCATTTTGGATTACAATTTTCAGGGATAGAGAATAATTTAGCTTATAACACCTTACCTCTTCACAGCAGCAGTGTCCTTGCCAACTTCTCTTCCTCATTGTCAGATGAACGCGACACTGGTCCGCTCTGGTTCTGGTCTCGCGACCCGATCAAAACATAATTCCATTATTGCGGTTTTGTGCTTCCATGATTGCGGTTTTTGGCGAACGATTTTTCAAAACAAATAACAGTAGTAATTAAAAAAAGACTGGCGAAGGTGTGTGTGTCACTCAGCCTTCGTCGTCAGCCTCCGTCGGTCTATGACCATGGAAGAAATCATAACGTCTACTCTGCTGGAACCAATACAAAATAAGCACTGCCTGTGGCCGAACATGCCGATCCATGAATGGCACTCCCTGTCACACAGGTTGCATTTGTGGATGGTCTCCATGCTGCTGGGTCTGTGGGGCTCTTCCTGCGTCCTTTTTTGATCCACTCCAGCAGCCAGTCTTCACCCAGCCTTAAAAAAAAAAACAGTTCGCGAACTTCTCTGCTTCAATTGGCTCACTGCATTCAAAACATTGGGAGGCGGGTCCTCCTTCCTAGGTTTTCATTCATTGGTTCTTCAAGGTTTCAGAAACCCATTTCAAGGCTCTTATTAGTCGAATGAGAGGTCAATCAGATGAACTAATCTGTTCGCGGCTGTGTCTGCAGCTTTTTTTTTCAGTGGCGCTTGGACGCCAACACCAACTACATCACCACCATCAGGACCATGCGTCCGAGAGCGCGCGAGGACGCACGAGTGCGCCCTCGTGCGCCCTAGGACACAGAGACTTGCCCGCCCGAGGTACAACGGAGTGCAAGAGGTTAAATACTGTTCAAGGGAGAAGTCAGTGTTTAAATGCACATTGGTTCACCTGTTGAGTACTTTTTGTGGGTCATATTGAGCCACAGTAGTGGCTACTTTGTTGTTAGCAGTTTAGGCACCTTGTCTGCATGTTGTTTTCTTTTTCTTGGCGTTTTCAGATGAAACAAAGAGTCCATTACCACAAAAGTATTATGGTTGGCTAATTGAGACAATAAATCTAACTAGACCTTGTCTGTTTTGTTTAAACAGTGGTAAAATATCTTGTCGGATGTTTACAAGGGTGGGACTTCCAGGTCTGGTAGGGTTGGATTTAGACCGTCTCCTTCAGGGGCGGTTCTAGGATCAAAGCTTTAGGGGTGCTGAGCAACCAATGAGCTCCACCACACACACACCCTTTTCACAAACGTGCACACACACACACACACACACACACACACACACACACACACACACACACACACGTTATTTTGTTAGTTATCATCTTTCATACATCTCCTCCCTGGCTTCTAGTTAGTGAACATAGTATGTGATGATACATAAAAACAGTGACAGCTTGGATTTAATATTTTACTTACAAGGGCGGCTCCTGGGTGTCCAGGGCGCAGTCCAGGGACAGATGATTTTTTTCGCACATGGGGAGTTGTTCGGGGCTCCTTGTGAGAACTCCTTGTACGGGGATGTAGAGTGATGATAATCAAGGCAGTGGCGGTAATGCACCTGTAAGCTGGTTGCCAACCACCAATCAAATCTAAAAGAAGAAGAAGAAGAAGATATTTTGTTTATACCAAAATGATAACAGCATCTTTCTGTCAAATTCAAACAGTGCACAATGATTGATTGACAATGCAACCATTAAAGAAAAATGTCTGCTACTAGCTGTCTTAGCCAGGGCTGGACTGGGACAAAAAAATCATCCCTGGCATTTTTGGTCAAATTTTGGTCCACTTTGTTAGGTAGCAACGTTCAGCCACACTTAATGGTCTAACGGAGGTCAGGGTTATCCCACTTTTGCCCTTAACAAGTGAATCCCTGTGGTTTGAAGAAAGAAAGAAAGAAAGCTACTTATCTATTTTGCATAAATATTTTGTCATAATGTTAAAGTCTCAACATTTTCCAAAGGTGCAAAACTTTGAGATAAAGCCACACAATTAGAAGGAAAAAAACACATCACAAACATATATACAAAAAAAGCTTCAAATTTACTGGAATAACGTAACAAATTTATAGGGACGACTGCCCATTTATTTAAAATATGTACTAAATTCATGAGAGAAAAAAATACAAAATTACAAGAAAGACAACCTTGAATTTAAAAGATAAAAGTTGACTTCCGGTTATGGCGGCCACCTAGAAGGACACGTATCACTCTGCTCTGCTCCTAGAGATAAAAATTCAGCAAATAACTCTCTCATTTGGAACAGAATTTTTCCCAGCGTTTGGGCGAGGATATGCCGGTGAAGCCTAAGGCTGGGAAATCAGGTGGGGGAAAAATTGAACCGCCGAAGCAGTCCAAATTAACGGACTTTCACGTCTGTGGCGCAGCAGGAAAAGCTGCGGATATGGCGGATGAAACTAGCGGTGGTGCGGTAACTGCTGATGATGGCGGCACAGGTGCAGTGCTGGGTGCCATTAGCTCAATGAGAGCAGACTTTTCCGCTAAACTTGATGGGATTATGGCAGCGTTGGATGCAATGAGAAAGGAATTGGGTGACTGCGTGGAGCGAGTGACGCAGGTGGAGCTTCGTGTTTCCAGTGCGGAGGATGACGTCGGCGGACTTCAATTAAAGGTGCGCACTTTGGAAAAAAAAAAAATAAATGTCTGGAAGATAATGTCCTGGACTTGGAGTCCCGGTCGAGACGGAACAACCTGAGGCTGGTGGGTCTACCGGAGGGAGCCGAAGGTTGTGATTCATGCTCCTTTTTGGAGGGGTGGATCCCGGAGGCGCTGAACAACGTGGAGCTAAATTCATCAGTCGTCTTGGAAAGCGCTCACCGAATTGGCCCACCGAGAGATAACAAGGCAGCACCGAGGACGCTAATTATGAAGTTCCTCAGCTACAGAGACAGGATGACGATCTCCAACGCGGTGCGGGCCAAAGGAGAAATTAAATACCAAGATCAACAGGTGCGGTTCTACCCAGATTTGGCCTCAGGAATCCAACAATTAAGGAAGCAGTTTGACCCCATCCGTAAAGAACTGCGCAACCTTGGGATTCGTCATGGAGTGATTTACCCTGCAAGACTTCTGGTCACATATGAGGGCAGAACACACATCTTCAAGACCCCTGAGGAGGCGCAGGAGCTCATCAAGAAGATCCAGGAAGAGACTGATGGGAGCTAAGCATGAACAGAATATAGGGTAGAATATTTAAGCATTTACATAGGCATTTAACTGATTTGAAGCATATCGCAAGATTACAAAATATAGATTGTATTACATATTAAAAAAAACAAAAAAAAACTAAGATGTACAAAATTGCTATAAAATTTTGGAGTTAAATTGGAAAATTACAGAAGAGAGTCAATGTTACGTTATTAAAAGCAGTAGAGTTAGGGTGATTGGGAGGATGAAGAAGGAGTGGCTTTGGCTGATCCTCATGGGTGTGGAGCGGTTGATGGCTATAGCAGGAGACGGAATTTTTTTTTTGATTTTGGGGGGATTACCACGAAGGTGGGAAGGGGGAATTTGTTTGTGTGTAGTTTGTAGGATGAATGTTCAACAACTCATGGTTTTTGCTTCTCTGTATGAGCATGTTTATATTGCGAGGTAATCCTAAACCCCCTATTGATCATAGACCAAAGCGTTAATCTTAATTTAACTTCATGGAATTGCAGAGGTCTACAAAATTTAAAAAAACTTAAACAAGTTATGAATAAAATAAAAGACATAGGTTCAAAAATTGCGTTTTTACAAGAAACCCATCTAATAGAGGAGGATGTAAAAAGAATTAGGAGAAGATGGCAAGGAAGTGTGTTCACCTCATCATTTTCATCCCGAGCCAGGGGAGTTATGACTCTCATACATAAATCAGTCCCATTTCAAGTGAAAAATGTAATTGGAGACAAATTTGGAAGATATCTAATTATTCAAGGATCTTTGCTATTAGAAAACATAAATCTGGTGAACTTATACGGTCCCAACGTAGATGATCAAAAGTTCTTTGCTAATTTATTTCTTATCTTATCATCACTTACAGGGCAACATATAATAGCAGGGGATTTTAATTGTACATTGAATCCCGGTATAGACAGATCAACAGGACTGGACTGTACACACAATGGATGCAGGATGATCATTAAGCATTCTATGAAAGAATTGAGATTGCTGGATATATGGAGAGAAATGAAACCACAAGTTAAAGCCTACTCTTGTTATTCTAATACCTACAAGTCATTCTCACGTATTGACTATTTTTTGATCTCCACAGAATTAAGGTCCAAGATTCAAAACTGCTTTTATGATAATATTGTGATCTCTGGTCATGCACCCTGTTGTCTCATATATGTAGATAAGAAATTGACAAAGGAGCCAGGTAGGTGGCAATTTCAGCATAAATGGTTTCAGGATGAGGAATTTGTTAAGTACATAGAAAAACAGATAGATGAGTTCTTCGATATTAATACTACACAAACATCAGCATGTATAAAGTGGGAGGCTTTCAAAGCTTTTATTAGGGGACATATTATTAGTTATACAGGTTCAAAATCTAAGAAGACTCGAGAGGAGAGAGTCCAATTGGAACACAAATTAAAAATTCTTCAAGAAAAAGTGTATGCAGGAAGTGACCCAAAGTTAGAGAACGAATTAATAATTCTGAGAGCTGAATATGACAAAAAATCAGCGAATAGAGCTGCCTCAAGTCTTCTAAGATTGAAGCAATCTTTTTATGAACAAGGTGAAAAATCAGGAAAATTATTGGCATGGCAGATTAAACAATTAGAATCTAAAACACCAATTACCAGTATTATAAGTAACGGACAGGTAGTTGTAGATCCTTTAGAAATTAATAGAGCCTTTAGAGATTACTATGAAAAATTATATGATACAAAAAATGAAACTGACTTAACAAAACTAAATGGGTTTTTGGACGGACTATCTATACTGTGTATTCCAAATGAAAACAGGGAGATACTGGAGTCTAAAATTAGTCAAGAAGAAGTTGGGCTAGCCATTGATAATATGAAATCAGGAAAAAGTGCAGGACCAGATGGTCTTCCAGTTGACCTCTATAAAAAATTTAAGAATAAATTAATAAAACCTTTTTTGGAAATGGTTTTAGAAGCATTTCAAAATAGTAATTTACCATCATACATGAATAATGCCTTAATTATACTGTTGCCAAAACCAGGTAAACCCTCTAATAAATGTGAAAATATGAGACCAATAAGCCTATTAAATGCTGACCTTAAGATAATCTGTAAAATTTTAGCCAGACGAATACAAGAAATATTACCAAATATTATTAACCAAGATCAGAATGGCTTTATAAAGGGAAGACAAGGCTTCCATAATGTAAGAAGATTATTCAATATTATTTACTCTAATAAAGAAGCACCGGATACAGCTCTCCTATCATTGGACGCCGAAAAGGCCTTTGATAGGGTCGAATGGCCCTTTCTTTTTGAAGTCTTACAAAGGTTTGGATTTGGAAATAATTTCATAAAATGGGTTCAGATAATATATAATAATGCTACAGCAGAAATCCTAACAAACAGCAATATCTCAGAATCAATAAAAATCAATAGAGGATGTCGACAAGGCTGTCCACTTTCACCTTTACTGTTTACTATGGCAATTGAACCTTTAGCGATGGCAGTACGTTTACATCCGCAAATATATGGAATTAAGGTTGGACCAACAGAACATAAAATCTCCCTGTATGCCGATGACATAATTTTGTTTATGTCGAATCTTAAAAAATCAATTCCGACCTTGTTGAATTTAATAAAGAATTTTGGGGAAATATCAGGATATAAAATAAATAAAACTAAATCTTCAATATTAATGCTAAATGAGTCCCAGAGAAAGCACCCAGCTTCTGAGGTAAATCAATTCAATGTTGTAAATCAGTTTAAATAGTTAGGAATTCAAATTGTGCCCAAGCTGGAATCAGTCGCCAGTGCCAACTACGAAGCCTTAATGACAGACATTAATGAGTTAATTCAGAGATGGATGTCACTACCAATGTCGATGATTGGAAGAATTAATATACTTAAAAGTAATATCTTACCCAAAATACTTTATTTATTTCAATACATTCCTTTACCACCACCTTCAGATCTATTCTCAAGAATTAAAAAAAAGTTAGTGGAGTTTATATGGAACAATAGGAAGGCTAGATTACGTCTGTCCTTACTATAGTTACCATTTGATCGTGGAGGTCTGAAATGTCCAAACTTTATGTTGTATTACTGGTCAGCTCAACTGAGGTCTATGACATATTATTTTTCATCAAATGATCTCCCTCACTGGACTGAAATGGAATCATACAATTTACCTTTACCTCTTCCCATATTAATATACTCAGACTCGGCAAAAAAATTACAGAAACAAGTTAAAAATCCATTTGTAAAACATATGATCAAAATATGGTGTGAAACTAAAAAATATTTAAAAGAACCACACTTACTGTCACAATTTAGTCCAATATGGGGTAATCAATATTTTAAACCAGGGAGAGCGGATGCTGTATTTAAAGTATGGAATTTGAAAGGGATCCAAAAAATTCAAGATTTATATTTGTCATGTTCAGATAACATAATGTCTTTTGAAGAGCTGAAGATCAAATTTAATCTTAATAGAATACATTTTTTTAAATATCTTCAGATTAGGAACTTTTTTCGATCAAATCAAAACAATGCTCTCGCTCGACCTATTTATTCATCCTTGGAAAAAATCTTGACGAAAGATAGTAAGAGAAAGGGTATTATTTCAGAGTTTTATAACTCATTGACATTATCTTCAAGTGAAAACTCACAGAAAAGACTGAATTATTGGAAAGAAGACCTGCAAACTGAAATCTCAGAGGAACAATGGGAATTGGCTTGTACAGAAGCTCAAACCAAATCAATAAATGTACGTCTGAAATTGATACATTTTAAATGGTTAATGCGGATGTATGTTACACTGGTGGAATTAAATAGATATAACAAAAACATACCAGATACATGCACAAAATGTATGGAAAGTAAAGGAACCTTATTTCATTGTTTATGGGAATGTAGGAAAATTAGAATGTTTTGGGAAGAGGTGAGGGGAACAATTGAAAAAATAATTTCAAAACAAATCATATTGAATCCTAAATTGTTTTTGTTGGGTCTGCATCCAGAAAAGCACAACTTTAATAAAAGTGAAAGAGCATTCATAGACCTCAGTTTGCTTAACGCCAAAAAATGTATTGCACTACTGTGGAAAAAGACTCAGAGACCAGATGTGACTCAGTGGTTAAGACAGATGTTAACAAACCTTCCACTAGAAAGAATAACATACATACTGAAATCAAAGGAAACTGTGTTTGAGAATATATGGAGACCTTTTATTGATTATGTAAAGAATTTAAACATAACTTTTGAAGAAGAAGGTGAATGATGTGTGTGGACCTTTTAAATTCCAAACTGGTGAATGTATAATATGTATACTTATGTAATGGATTGCCTAGACTAAACAGAGGAGCATTGTTGAAGACCTGTTCCTGTTAGTGGTTGTTGGTGTGTTTTAGTACATTTTTTTTTATTACTTTAGTGTTAGTGTTTGATTGTTTGTGTTATGTTTGTAAAAAAGGTTCAATAAAAATATTGTGGAAAAAAAAAAAAAAGATAAAAGTTACAAATTCATGGCAAAAGTAGCAAGTTTAAAGGGCCTATATCATGCAAAATCGACTTTTTGAGCTTTTAAGCATGTTATAATGTTAATTCCTCACCAAAAACACCCTCAAAGTGGTACAGTGATCCCTTACTTATCGCGGTTAATGGGTTCCAGAACCGACCGCGAAAAGTGAAAAAACGCGAAGTAGCGTCACCCCTAATGACGTCATCCATAAATAATACGTACGTTCATTCTCTCACTCTCTCTCTCATATGATACGTATGTGTGTGTGTAAGTGTACATACATACGTAGATGTAAATAAAGTGTACATAAATATGTTTTTAGAACTCTTTTATTCTTATAACAAGATACGTAACTCAAGATGAAGATAATTTACTGCACAGGTTAATGAGAGCTTTACTGCTCCTCAGGTGACGCCTCATCGTCAGGTGCTAGAAGCGCAGGATCGTCGAGGGCAGCTTCTGATAGAGCTGGAGAAGCTGCAGGAGGCGGCGTAGTGGCTCGACGGGAAGACTATTTCGCACAAAAAGGCACAAGAGAACAGCGAAAAGTTCCACGCAGCGAGACTAGCAATAAAGAACAATGAATGCAGTCTTCCTTCGCTGGGTATGGGAGAGAAGCTGGGTAAAACGTCTCGGCCAATCAGCTTGCGAGGTAAAACGTCTCGGCCAATCAGCTTGCGAGATTCCCGAGCGGTGAAGAGGTGGGCGGAGAGGAGTGGAGCGGTAGTCAGAGAGGTGGATGTTCTAATGTAGTCTCCCTGCCTTCTGCTAGCGCCCGCCCATTTTTTCTCAATTTTGAATTTTTGATGAATATTTTTGAAAAATCCGCGATGCACTGAGGGCGCGAAAGGTGAAGCGCGAAGTAGCGAGGGATCACTGTATTTTGCTCCATTCACGCATCTCTGAGTATTCCTCCTCAACCCTGCTCTCTGAGCTGCTGCTCCGCCCTGTCCCTGATAATGACTGGGTCCCCACGTTCGTACGTATGAACGTGGGTGAGCTGCCCACTCCAGGAAGTGCCTGTGCTGCCAGCACCGCCCCCAGGCTAACGCACACAACCATTTTCTCCGCGCAGCTAACAGAGCGGTGATTGGCAAAACTCTTTCACTTTAGCATTGACGCTGTGAAGAAGTAGTTCCTCTCGCACCTAATCTGCTCAGTGACAACAACTGTTTGCTTTTTTACGTAAGACAGTGTCTTCTAAGTTTTCGTGGGCGGAACCCAGCGACACACTGCAGCAGCCGGCTCAGGGGTTACGTCATGAAATGGGCGGCAGCCACAAGAAGGAGAGGCGGAGCCTCAGAGATCAAGGCATCTTACTTCCGGGTTGGAAAAGTAGCTCGCAAAAATAACTCATATTTCATAAGAAATTTTTATTCTCCAGTGTACCAAAGGTAATATACTATCACATACATGCATATAGTTTACTCTGAAAGGCTTAAAACAGCATGATATAGGCCCTTTAAGAGGAAAAAATTCACATATGTACAATTAGTCACTGAGAATGGAAGCACAGAAAGTTATTTAAAAGATTTAATAAATTCATTAAGAAAAAAAAAATTAATAAATTGTTGAGACAAAGGTCAGAAAACCACAAGAGAAATGTAGCTCAATTGCATTAATTAAAAAAAATTAAGGAAAAAAATCATTGGAAAGATGAGGGAAAAGAAAAAAAGATGCCAGTTTATGATGCAAAAGTCACAAATTCAAGAAAAAAAATGTCAATCCATGAGCAAAACTTTTTCATGAAATTTCATGAAGTTTCTTAAAAAGTTGATAATTACAAAAAGAATAAAATAATCATAAGGAAAAAGTAGGTAATTTATGAGAACTCTCCAAATTGACATAAAAATTTCCACATTTTCAATTAAAAAAAACCCCTCTAATTTAGGTGGTAGAGTTGCCTGAAACTGTACACAAGTAAACTTAGGTTATCTTTATATATTATTACTCAAATATATATAAGAGTAGTTACCCCAAAATAGTTAAGAGGTTACTGAGATGTGACTTTAGTCTGGACTCTGAGGTTTTTCTCCTGAATTTATGGCAATTTTTATTCTAAATTTACTACCGTACTTTTTCTTTGTAAATCTGAAAGATTTTTTTCCCACTTAAATCAACTTCCATCAATCCATCCATCTTCTTCCGCTTAATCTTTTTCGGGTCACGGGAAGGGGGGGCTGGAGCCTATCCCAGCATCTTTGGGCGAGAGGCAGGGTACGCCCTGGACAGATCGCCAGTCCATCGCAGGGCCAACACAGAGAGACAGACAACCATTCATTCTCACAGTCATACCTGAGGACAATTTAGAATCCCCAGTTTTTTTTTGATACCAATTAACCTAACTTGCATCACTTATTCCTCATAATTTGTTTAGTGCTAATTTAGGGCTTTTTTCTTGTACATTTGAGACTTTACTCTCATAAATTTGTGAGGTTTTCCTCATAATTTAAAAATCAAAAATAAAATGAGTAAAGATGTGTTATTTTCTGTTACAGGCTTTTTATAGCCTATTAATAGCCTATTTTACAAGCCCCACCCTGTTGTGAAGGGATTTGGTACAATATACGGTGTGATGACGCAGCCGGCTGATGACATCATCACGCCGGAATATATATGGGAGAGTCCGTCATTACAGGGCTCTCTTGCACTGGCAACTCGGTGCAGTAATGGTGTGTGTAGTGTACTGTTGACGACCTCTGTTATAAAGTCCAGTTCCAGTGCAGCATCCTCGTCCATCTCTTTACTGCCAGGTTTGTGGACATAACATTTGGCGATGGAGGATTAACCATGGAGGTGTGCGTAATACCGCTGTGGCCTTTCCTTGAGCTCCCAGGGGAACCCCCAATTCCATGGCCACATTGGCTGGAGGCGTTCGAGACATATGTTAAAGCGTTGGACCTGGGAAAGCTGGATAAGGTGAGGACACGAGCGCTTCTTGTCCACAAACTCGGCATAGAGGGTCAGAGAATTTTCCACACGTTAAGACCGATGGAATCATATGAGGATGTTGTCCAGATGCTAACTAGTTACTTTGTTAAATTGAAAAATGTGGCGCAGTGCGTGAAATCTCACTGCCGTTGACGAGAAGCTAAGCTAACTAACCCCACACCCTACAGAGATGGCATAAACAATGTGGGCCCCGAAGGTTGGTCTGGATTGCAGCGTGTAGTGAAGTTAGACAGCATAAGTGTGCCCATGCTGGTGGCCGCCACCACCACGCAGTCCATAGTGAACGAGGCCACGGTCCGGAGGCTTACCCCCCGGTGCCCTGATGCACTGGAACTACTGGATGACAGGAGCTCCAGTACTGGCAGGAACGTCACATTTGCAGTGCAGTACGGTGAAAAAGTGATTCCAGCATTCTGGTTCCTGGTGACACGCCAGGGTGGAAATGTTATGGGGTGGGATTTATTCTGCGAGTTGGGTTTTACTCTCACAATTGGTGGGCAGACGGTTAGCAGCCCAGGCCCAGTTCACCCAAGCTTCGCGGATGTGGGTGCAACCGGAGAGCGCAGTGTAGACAGCAAACGTAACTCAAGAGTGGATACAGCATGGACGGTGAAGACGACATGGAGAAAGAAGGCTCCGCGGGAGTCGGCTACCGCAGTGTGGGACTCAGGCCCTAGGGGTCTGGCAGCTCCAGGGAGGTGGCCGCCACGGGCCCACTTCAAAGCTCCAGGGAGGAGGCCACCACATGCTCGCCACAGAACCCCTCAGGCAGAACTGTTCGTCCCATGGAAGACTGTAAAATGGCTGAAAAAAAAAACAAGTGGTAGAATACTCCACTTAGCCATGCTGGGTCTGGTGGCAGTCTATCCATGGACCCTAGTTTTAGGTTTTGGTTGTTGTTTTAATATGTTGAATGTTTTAGTGTGTTTGTTGGGGTGTTTAATATACCAAATTGGGGAGGGTCTTAATTTGGTGTGTTTTGCACAGGGGGGGGGGAATGTTGTGAAGGGATTTGGTACAATATGCGGTGTGATGACGCAGCTGGCTGGTGACGTCATCACGCCGGCATATATATGGGAGAGTCCGCCATTACAGGGCTCTCTTGCCCTAGCTACTCAGTGCAGTAATGGCGTGTGTAGTGTACTGTTGAGCAGCTCTGTAATAAAGTCCAGTTGCATCGCAGCATCCTTGTCCACCTCTTTACTGCCAGGTTTGTGGACATAACACACCCCAACCTCACATATTCTGAACCCTAAATGTCTGCAGGTATGCATCCTACTCTTACTGAATAAATTCAGACAGACCCAAAAACTATTCATAATGTTGCACAATATTCCAGCAGAGGCTGGCGTCATACATCATTGTGAGTTTGTTACCTGTAGAAAAGCTGCAGCTAGTGGTGGGTGGATCGATCCAAATATCGATAATATCAATGCCAACGGTGGTATTGCTATTGATCAGTATCACTGTAACAAGATTGATACTCTGTGTTGCCGCTCCCGTCACAGCACGGAGCAGGCACACTCAGCCACTCTTTGCTCCTTTTCTTCTTGTGGTTTTACCTCCACCCTCCTCCTCCCTCTTGTGCCATCACATGACTCAGCAGCGGCAGGTAAACGAGCTAGCAAGCAGCAGCCGCCAGCTTCCAGAGCACCGGCGTTCTATAATTCTATGCTACTTATTGAGATGCACTACCACATTTGTAATAAAACACATTTGGTCAAATTTGACCACTATGAACTTTTCAGCACCCCCCTCCCCCCCCCCCAGATATCTTACTGCGCATATGCTGTGTCTTTCTATATGTTGCGCACTAATGTCGTATCTTAAAAGAAACTGCTTATTAAATGCAATTAACACCCTGTAATGCAGTCATGCTAATTGTTGGTATTCAGCCTGAGCTTAAATAACATGTAGGAGGCATACTGTGGGAGTTTTGCTGTGCATGCATGTGGAAGAGTGCACAAATGCTCTTTCACTGCCACTAATTTTAGATCTCACATTTTAATTAAGAACTACTTTGAACACTTCCCCAGGAGTAAATCACTAAGGAAAAACAAAAATCTGCAGAGATTATCTAAAAATGTCAGATGCATTTGTTGCTTTTTCTCATTCCCTTTAAACATGTGGCACGAAGAGAAAACAAGACTTGACCACTGCCCATTAACAAGCCATTAGTTCAGCTGACTCACCTCTTCAAGGAGCAGTTAAGCCCCCAGGCACAGTGACACACTCTGGGTCACATTACGGTTCAGTTACTGCCAAAAAACTTAAAGGTTATTTCAAAGTCAGCATGTTAACTCCTCAATAAATCAGCCTTAACTCCTCATTATTTTCTGGCCACATTCTGTTGTCTACAGCGCACAGGTAGAGGGCCTCCTTTTGCCCTCGAACTACCTTGGAATCAAAACGAGTTAACAAGCTAAACTCTATTAGTCAAATATGATAAGCTAGGGGATCATAATGATATTGGCTCAAATCCATTTTCTACAAGAGACACCAGCTAAAGGAATTTAAGGGAAGAGAGTGAGCCCTCTGTGCTCTTTAGCCACTCCAGTTATTAGGTATTAATTCTATCACGTTGTCAGACATCATTATCTTTAGGCATGTGTCCATATTGATATTCCTCTGCACACACATGAAAGGTGCTGGTCACAATATCTTGGTTTGGAAGTTGATGAAACCATGCTGATGGATTGAGCATGGTTCGCTCCTTGCCATATTCCATCTTTATCCTTTAGCACCACATTGTGCCTAAAACTGGGTATGGCAGGAGCTAGTAGGCGTGTTAAAGGTCCCATTCACTTCACTTTTCCCACATTTTGACAGTTCCCACAGGTTTTATTGAAATGTTTGTGACATATTTTGGTCAAATTGCCTTTAAATATTTAATTATTGCAGCATCACTGTGAATCATCTTTTATAGCCTCCCTCACAATGGCTTGTTTCAGTGCATGTCTCTTTAAATTCCTAAGAGCAAAGTTTAACTTCACCACCCCACCCCACCCATGTCGCTATTGCTAATGTTAGCTGGCTAACTCCTATCTCGGGTAGCAAGAATGAGCCAACATAAATTTGTCTCAAAGAATGAAGGAAATAACGCGTCACTGAGGGACAGGAGTGTGTGGTTTCAGGGCCTGATAGGATATGACCAGTCCCTGGAGTACAGTAGAGAATGGGCATTGACATCATACCACACTGCATTCTGAGCTGTCGTCACCACTGTCATCGTCTGGCTTCTTTGTTTACTTGTAGTCTACTGAAACTGCTAACACGAACAGCCATACATGCGATGGAATGCAGCAACAGAGAAGCTGAATAAGGCAGCAAGGGGGCGCTACCTCAAAATTTTTTTAAAAATAAACGGGATTGATCGATATGAGCACAAGAAATGGACCACGGATCTCAACCAACGGCATGGAGTCACGCTGTCAGATGTGTTTGCCTACCTGGTTTGTGGGGTGAGTGCATAAACCCATGAGCAATTTAATAACTATAAATCATTAGAAGCTCATGTTTAATTCACCAATGGATGGGTCCAGCCGCCTCAAATCTTCCAGGTGAACGACCAGAAAGCTGTCGTTTGCGCAAAGGTGATCATTGTTTCTACACAGTTTTCTGCACTAGCATGTGTCCCTGCAGCTACAGGCATTTCTAAGCCCCAGCAGTGAAATTTTGGATTTATGTTCAAATCTGTCATATGATGCTTGATAAGTATTATTACACAACTGGACAGGAAACACTAATCAAGTAATGTGACAAACCCGACACTGGCGCACCAAAAAAATTACCAGTATAATTAGCCACTACTAAATCAGGACAGTGACATTTTATAGACACCTGAAAGAGGAGAAGCTGCCGAATCTAACGGTACCAAACACTCTATGGACTTCAGTCCCCAGCTGATTTTAAATCCATGCGCAATGAAGGCAACAACATGCGCTCTGGGAATTCCCAGTCAGGTTGTTAGCAACAACTAGTTAGCAACAGCTCCACACTTATGTGTTTAAATCACAACTTACCTTTGTGAAAATGCCATGAATACTTGACCATGTGTGCAGGAATATTGTTGAAGCTGATGCTTGATGCTTGAACTGCTGCCTCCGTGACCCAGACCTCCGGAAAAGCGATAGAAGATGGATGGATGGATGAATTTAATCAGCATTTATAATATGAATTATTATTATTAATACTCGCCCGCCAGATGCAGGCAGACTCGACCCACATCTGGCCCTGTGTATGGGCAAGTTTCAAGGCTGGGCTTATGTTTTCTTGAAGTAGAGGAACAAACCCATGAAAGTTAAAAAGGCTCATCGGACACATAAACTATAAAGAGGCTGTTTTTTTTGTTTTTTTTAAGACAAATGAGTGTTCTGATGTTTTTTCGATCATTCTGTGCCAATAGACACATTTCAGAAGGTTCAAACCTACAAAATCAATTGTTCAGTCAATGACCCATTTAAATACTGCAGAGAGAATTGAATTTGAATTTGAATTGAATTAGAGAATAGCGCACGTCTTCAAATTTAGGTAGTCAGAGGTGAGTGGAGTGGCCAGAAATTAAATTAATTAACCTTATAGTATTAATAGTATTAAGTAACCTTATAGTATTAATTACACAACATAACAAAAATATTTTTTTTGTAAGTTGTCTGTTTTTTCAACTGATTTAAGACAATTTTGCACCACTGAATCTGAAAATGTCATCTGTTTCTCTCGATCAGGTCAGGTTTTTATGCTAAGTTGTAAACAGTTGTACAGCAGTTGTACAGGTGTACTGTAAATTGAATAGTAGACACTGATAAAGGTAAGTACATGTAAATTGAATGTTATGTCATCATTGTTCAAAATTCAGAGAATTTCAAGAAATAAAAAAGAATTTTGCATCATTTAAAGCAAAAATACCCGTACATGTAAACAAAAACGTAAGAAAACATGTGGCCATAGTTCAAAAAGTTGACCTGATTGAGCAAAACCAATGGGATTTTTGGATTCAGCACATCAAAATTGTCCTAAATCAGCTAAAAAAACTTAGACAATAAATTTGGTGTTGACCAGTGATATTCAAGAGTTGGTAAGAAAAACCACCAAAAATTACTTGAGTAAAAAAGTTGCATGAGTAATGAATGACATTTGCCATTTTTCAAGGGTTTTCTCCTAAATTTGTGACACTTTTCTCGTAAATTTGCATGCTCCTTCAGGACCTTTTTCTCCTGAATGTACAAATTTTTCCCCTTATGTTTTTTCCTCATATGCTTGTGATTTTTTTACCACATAATTTTTCAAGTTTTTTCTCATATATTTAGGACCATTTGCTTGTGAATGCACAAGTTTTTCCTCTTAAGCAATGTAAGTTTAGTGACAAAATGAAGCTATCAGGAATTCATAAACGTTTTCTTGTTTCTTTTCTCCTCTTTATTCCTATTCATTTAATGTGTTTATGCAGTAACAATTCAGCCTAAAAAATACAAGCCTCATCTGCATGTTGTCTATATGGCATTCATTAATTTTATCTACTAAACATTCATTGTCCAGGTGGTTTAATATTATGTTAAAACTAGTTATTTGAACCAAATCAAACAGTTCTGCTACCTTTGATAGGATGTCTAGTCAAAAATATGATAAATTCACCTGTGCTGAGCTTCTTTATCTGGTTGAATTGTTTTTTATTACTTTCTTTTTATTTTCTAAATGCCAGTTTTACAACATTTATAGTTTTCTGTGAGAATACATATTTACCAGCATTATTACAAGATGTCTACCAAATAGACATAGAGCAAGTTTACAGCTGTAAATGTGTAGCTAACAAATGTGGAGAAAGAAGAGAACCAGTTGCGGTTTGGCCTATCATATTTGTGTACTTGTTACAGTAATGTATTTACAAAACCTGGTCTCAAAGGTTTTACAAATTTCACCCATTGTTCCCAGTGCTGGACAAACTTGTGCATCCTCAGGTTTAAAGAGAAAGCAATCTTCTACATTTTATAGATTTCCTTATTGTCTTGTATTTTATGGCTTGCATTTTCTGCCTGTTGCTTTTTTATTTATTTTTTTTAAACAAAAAAAAGGTACACAAACAAATGAGGTCTGGGAAATAGTACTACAAAGATAAATATATGCATACATGTATATATATACATGCACACATACATCTTTTTTTTTCTTAAATCACATAAATTATACACACTTTGAAAGTACAATGTTATCTTAAATCTCTGAATAATTACTAGAGTCCCATTTTTCCCAATATTTCTCCCCTTTGTCCTGTTGAAGCCAAAGTCTGAAGGTCATCTTCTCCATTAGTTCAATAGCGTTCACTGTTTTAATGAAAAGAACAGTGGTTGGGGAGCTTCTCTGGAGCCAACGCTTTGTAATGGCTTTCTTACTTGCTGCAAGAAATACCTTCACCAAGTATCTGTCCCTTTTAGGAATATAATATGGAATTATTCCCTGGTAGAAGAAAGAAAAAATCAGGTTTGAGTCCCACAGTCTCTGAAATAAGGTGTCCCACATTACCCCAGAAGGACTGAATATGTGGACATAACCAAAAAATATGAGCATGGTCTGCCAAAGTAGATCCACACTCCCTCCAGCAGGACTGCGAAGACCTGCTGAGTTTTGATTTTTGATGGCGGGTTATAAAAAACTGAATCTGAGACTTCCAGCAGAAGTGTCTCCAAACTAAAGAGTTGGTGGTGGAGCGCTGAGTCTCCCATACTTGGTGCCACTCCTCCTCTGTTATGACCACATCAACCGTTTCCTCCCAGCGTTGCTTAATGTATTACTGTAGAAATTTTATTCATTACAGTAAGGGCCCTGTACAGATTTCCTATAATTCCTTTAATAGTACCAGAATTATATGCATTGATAAATATTTGTGTAATTCTTGAGGGCTCAACTGAACCAGTACTTCCTATTTCTTTAAAAAAGTAGTGTCGAACTTAACGATAGAAGTCATCCTTCCCCAATTCATAGCGTCGACAAAGAGTTTCAAAACTACAGAATTTATCCTTTTCCATCATTCGACACACAGCAGTAACGCCTCGCTGCCCAATAGGCGGAACCTATGGTCCTGCAATGCCGGGGGGAAGTGTAGGTCATACGCTGGCCTACTTAACAATTTGATCTCCCTCTCTATATGGACTTTCTCAATAACTTGTGACCAGATTTTTATAGAGAAGATCACATACTGATTTTGCAGCTGAAGAGTATTGTTAATTTTGTTAGGACATCCCAAAAACTGACTGAGTAGGAAAACTCATTCGAGACAACTCGATGTCCTTCCATTTTGCTTCATATACTGGATTACGCCAACATACCAGAGGCCTCAACTGTGCTGATACATAATAATCTCTCAAATATGGCAGGGACAAGCCTCCCCTCTCCCAGGGCAGCTGCAGAGTTGAATATCTCACTCTAGGTCTCTTGTTGTTCCAAATGAACCTTGATGAATGTTGATCCCATTCCCTAAATTGAGTTATGGGTATTTCTACTGGAAGTGCTGCGAACAAGTACAATAATCTCGGGAGGACACTTATTTTTATTATTCGAATTCTGCTGCCGAGGTCAAGGGGAAGGAAGCCCCACCCATTCAGATCATTGTATATGGTCTTATTAATATTTTTATAACTGACATCATACAGTTTTGAGAGGTCGCTTGTCAAAAAGACCCCCAAATATTTGATGCTGGGTTTGTCCCAGTTAAACGGATATTTTCTTTTCAGTTCTTGTGACGGGGTAAAGTTAAGAGTCAGAACCTGGGGTTTTTTGAACATTAAGAACATAACCAGAAAAACTCCCGTATATGCTCAGTATTTTCATTAAAGATAGGATGCCAGATTCAGGTTGTTGGACTGTTACCAGAACATCATCTGCATATAAACAGATTTTATTTTTCACTCTACCTATGTGTATACCTTCTATATTTGACTCTTCTCGGATGGTTTGGGCCAAGGGTTCAATAAAGAGACTAAAAAGTGATGGACTGAGAGGGCACCCCTGCCTGCAGCCTCTCTGTAAGGCTATAGGATTTGAGAGGCTCCCGTTAGTTTTAATTCTTGCTGCTGGAGATGAATACAGTGTTCTAATGCAGTCTACAAATGTTTCGCAAAAACCAAACTTCTCCATTACTTGAAATAAGAAATCCCAACTGACTGAATCAAAAGCCTTCTCAGCATGGAAACTGAGAAGGACTGCACCAATATTTGATTTAGAAATATGATCAATGATATGAAGGGCTCTTCTTATGTTATCATGAGTCTGCCTGTTTCTAACAAAGGCTGTTTGATCTTCATCTACGAGGGAGGGTATCACTGTCTGAAGTCAATTAGTGAGTATGGCTGTGTATAATTTATAATCCACATTTAACACACTAATTGGCCGATAATTTTTACATTCTTTTCTACCCTTACCTTCATTTGGTATCACTGAAATAAACGCTTCCCTCCAGGATGGTGGCAGGACCCCATGCTTCAGAGTATAATTGAAAGAGGTTTTGAGTAGGGGAAGCAGTGATTCTCTCATGCATTTATACCACTCTGAAGGAAATCCATCACAGCCTGCAGATTTGTTGGTTCTAAGCTTAGAGATTACACTATTGATCTCTTCAATTGATATTTTGGATACAAGTTTATCATTTTGAATTTTGCCGATAGAGGGGAGGTCTAAAGTGTAAAGAAATTTCTGGATTGTTAATCTGTCTTCTTTATCCGGCTGTGTATATAATTGTTTATAATATGTTACAAATGCTTCCTGGATTTCTTTGTTTAGTAACAATCCTATTTGTTGCAGGGTCCTTAATCTTATGAATAGTTGTTTCTGCTTGTGCTTTTTTAATTCTTCATGCAAGTAATTTGGCTGCTTTAGGACCCACTTCATAATATCTTTGTTTCATATACTTTAGTTTTTTTTCTCAATTTCTTAACTATAAATTTTTCCTATTTCCTGTTTAACAGGTCTCATTTGTTCTAGTACAGCAGGATCTTTACTGGCACTCTGGGCCAGCTCCAGCTTCCCCATTTGATCCTGCAGATCAAACATCTTTTTGTCCTTTACCTATTTCAGATTGTGCTGTCTTAGCTATAATTTCTCCTTTAAAACAAGCTTTAGACACATCCCACAAGATAACTGGGCTCACTTCCCCATTGTCATTCTGTTCCATATACTCTCAGTTTTTCTTTAATTTCTATCCATCCATCCATCCATCCATCTTCTACCGCTTTTCCGGAGGTCCGGGTCGCGGAGGCAGCAGTTCAAGCAGAGAAGCCCAGGCTTCCCTCTCCCCAGCCACCTGCTCCAGCTCTTCAGAGGGGATACCAAGGCGTTCCCAGACTAGCTGGGAGACATAGTCTCTCCACCGAGTCCTGGGTCTGCCCCGGGGTCTCCTCCCAGTGGGACGTGCCTGAAACACCTCAAATGGGAGGCGTCCAGGAGGCATCCTAATCAGATGCCCATACCACCTCAACTGACTCCTTTCAATGTGGAGGAGCAGCGGTTCTACTCTGAGCCTCTCCCGGATGACTGAGCTCCTCACCCTATCTCTGAGGGTGAGTCCAGCAATCCTACGGAGAAAGCTCATTTCAGCCGCTTGTATCCGCGATCTCGTTCTTTCGGTCATTACCCAAAGCTCGTGACCATAGGTGAGAGTAGGAACGTAGATTGACTGGTAAATCGACAGCTTTGCCTTAGAACTAAGCTCCCTCTTCACCACAACAGACCGGTACAACGTCCGCATCACTGCAGATGCTGCTCCAATCCGTCTGTCGATCTCTCGCTCCATTTTCCCCTCACTCGTGAACAAGACCCCAAGATACTTAAACTCCTCCACTTGGGGCAGGAGCCTGTCCCCAACCCGGAGAGGACAATCCACCTTTTTCCGGCTGAGGACCATGGACTCGGACTTGGAGGTGCTGATTCTCATCCCAGCCGCTTCACACTCAGCGGCAAACCGTCCCAGCAAGAGCTGTAGGTCATTGCTGGATGAAGCCAACAGGACAACATCATCTGCAAACAACAGAGATGAGATCCTGTGGTCACCAAGCATGACACCCTCCATTCCCTGGCTGCGCCTAGAAATCCTGTCCATAAAAATTATGAACAGGACCGGTGACAAAGGGCAGCCCTGGCGGAGTCCAACTCTCACTGGGAATGACTCCGACCGAGTGTTGGCAATGCGAACTAAACTCTCACAACGGTCGTACAGAGACCGAATAGCTCGTAACAACAAGCCCGATACCCCATACTCCCGAAGAACCCCCCACAAAAATCCACGAGGGACGCGGTCAAATGCCTTCTCCAAGTCCACAAAACACATGTAAACTGGTTGGGCAAACTCCCACGAACCCTCAAGAATTCTCGAGAGGGTAAAGAGCTGGTCCGATGTGCCACGGCCAGGACGAAAACCACATTGCTCCTCCTGAATCCGAGGTTCGACCAACGGCCGGACTCTCCTCTCCAGTACCTTGGCATAGACCTTCCCAGGGAGGCTGAGGAGTGTGATCCCTCTAAAGTTGGAGCACACCCTCCGGTCCCCTTTTTTGAAGAGAGGAACCACCACCCCGGTTTGCCATGCCAAAGGCACTGCCCCCGACCTCCACGCAATGTTGCAGAGGCGTGTCAACCATGACAACCCAACAACATCCAGGGCCTTGAGGTACTCGGGGCGAATCTCGTCCACCCCCGGGGCCCGGCCACCAAGGAGATTTTTAACCACCTTGGCGACCTCAGCCCCTGTGATAGGCGAGTCATCCCCCTCGTCCCCAAACCCTGCTTCCTCTGTGGAAGGCGTATCAGTGGGATTGAGGAGATCCTCGAAGTATTCCTTCCACCGCCCGACGATATCCCCAGTTGAAGTCAACAGTGTCCCATCCGCACCATACACAGTGTGGACGGGGAGCTGCTTTCCCCTCCTGAGCCGCCGAACAGTTTGCCAGAATCTCTTTGAAGCCGACCGAAAGTCTTGTTCCATGGCCTCACCGAACTCCTCCCATACCCGGGTTTTTGCTTCAGCAACCACCCGAGCTGCACTCCGCTTGGCCTGCCGGTACACCTCAGCTGCTTCGGGAGTCCCACAAGCCAACCAAGCTTGATAGGACTCCTTCTTCAGCTTAATGGCCCCCCTCACCACTGGTGTCCACCACTTGGTTCGGGGGTTGCCACCACGAGATGCACCGACCACCTTGCGGCCGCAGCTCTGGGCTGCCGCTTCAACAACAGAGGTGGAGAACATGGCCCATTCAGACTCCATGTCTCCAGACTCCCTCGGAATGTGGTTGAAGTTCTTCCGGAGGTGGGAGTTGAAGACCTCCCGGACAGGGGCCTCAGCCAGACGCTCCCAGCACACCCTCACTATACGTTTGGGTCTACCAGGTCTGAATGGCTTCCTCCCCTGCCATCGGATCCAACTCACCACCAGGTGGTGATCAGTTGACAGCTCTGCACCTCTCTTTACTCGGGTGTCCAAGACATACGGTCGCAGGTCTGATGATACGATAACAAAATCGATCATCGACCTGCGGCCTAGGGTGTCCTGGTGCCAGGTGCACATATGGACACCCTTATGCTTGAACATGGTGTTCGTTATAGACAGACTGTGGTTAGCACAGAAGTCCAATAACTGAACACCACTCGGGTTCAGATCGGGCAGGCCGTTCCTCCCAATCACCCCCCTCCAGGTTTCACTGTCGTTGCCCACGTGCGCATTGAAGTCCCCCAGTAGGACAATGGAGTCTCCAGGAGGAGCACCCTCCAGCACCCCAGTCACAGACTCCAAAAAGGGTGGGTACTCTGAAACATCATTTGGTGCATAGGCACAAATGATGGTCAGGACCCGTTTCCCAACCCGAAGGCGCAGGGAAGCAACCCTTTCGTCCACCGGGGAAAACTCCAATATAGAGGCAGCAAGGTGGGGCGATACAAGAATACCTACCCCTGCTCGTCGCCTCTCGCCCGGGGCAACACCAGAAAAGGCCAAGCTCCAGCCCCTCTCCAGGAGACTGGTTCCGGAACCGGAGCTGTGTGTTGAGGTGAGGCCGACTATATCTAGCCGGTATCGCTCAATCTCGTACACCAGCTCAGGCTCCTTCCCCACCAGAGAGGTGACATTCCACGTACCAAAAGCCAGTTTAGAAAGCTTGGGATCAGTCCGCCAAGGTCTCCGCCTTTGACTGCCACCTAATCCACATAGCACCGGACTTCCATGATCCCTCCTGCAGGTGGTGAACCTACTGGAGGGCGGACCCATGTAACTCCTTCGGGCTGAGCCCGGCCGGGTCCCATGGGTGGAAACCCGGCCACCAGACGCTAGCCTTCGAGCCCCTCCCCCAGGCCTGGCTCCAGGGTGGGGCCCCGGTAACCCCATACCGGGCGGGGTACACTGAATCCTTGATATACAATTTATCATGAGAGTCTGTTGGATCGTTCTTCGTTCTTTAATTTCTATTTTGAATACATTACTGTTTAATAGACTCGTATTCATTCTCCAGATAGTATTTTTGAGCCTCCCCTCCATATACATTTTAAGGTTCAGTGAAGAGTGATCTGAAATATCCCTTTGTCCAATTGTGCAACCCTTAACTTCATGGTAGTCCTGATTATACATGAAGAAGTCATCAATTCTTGAATAATTATTGTGCCTAGCCGAATAGAAAGTGAACTGGGAAGTGCATTTGTCTCCAAATATCAACTAATCCCAATTCTTGTAATATTTTATTTATTTGCTTCTCAACTGGACTTGTTTTCCTTGTTCTGTTTGTGGTGTCTAATTTTGAGTTCAGGACTATATTGAAGCAACCTGAACAAATAACAGTACCATAGGTTTCTGTAGCAATCAAATCGAATAGTTTCTTAAAAAATGTGACCTTGCTTCCTGGCGTAGCATAGACGTTACACAGCGTAACCTCCTTGTGTTCCAGTTTACCCTTCACCAATATAAAACTTCCCTCTTTGTCCTTATATTCTGAGATAAGTTCAAAGTTAATGGAGTTGGAAATTAATATGGCAACAACTCTTTTCTCTACATTTTTATCAGAAGCAAAAAATATGTTTCTGCATTAGACAGATGTGTCTCTTGCCAGAAAGCAATATTCACCTTTTCCCGTTTTAACTTGGCTATTAACTTCCTTCTTTTAATGGGGCTGTTAATACCACTTAACATTTGAAGACTGAATATTATAACACTGCACATCAAATGAGCTTCATACATGTATTTATATACCACTAAATTCCCAGGCCTCAAAAAACAAATATAACTTGGCACATTAACAAAACATTTTGCCAAAACAAAATCAACCATAACAAAACTAAAATAAAACAAAGCTTCCAAATCTGAGAGGAATCCGTTACCTCTCATTGTGGAGGGGGTTGCTGCCACTCAGTGGGGCCCCTCCGTGTTGTAGGTACGAAAAAAAAAGGGAAACGGTGGCCAGTTGTCTTCATCGGCACATTATTATACATCTGGACATTTTGAGAGAAAAAGAAAAAAAGAGGGGAAAGGAGAGAGAGGGAAAAAGGGGGGAGGGAGAGGAGGCATCCTCCTCTGGATCTCGTTAAGTCGTGTTTATAGGTCTATTATGATTAATAACACCAACATTGATAAATCAAGGTTTGTTCCAAGAGAGAAGAGGATTGGAAGCAAAAAAAACAAAACAAAACACTACTCATCCATCTCAGGAACCTCCGTGGCTTGTCTGGAATCCCTTCAGTTTTTCCCGGATGGTCTCCTGGTAGTCGTGCGCACTCCCAATGCGCTTCTCCTTCACAGTGCACCAAGATGCAAGGTTGTTACTGGTTTCCACAGTGACATCTCTGGATCTACTTGCTGGTATGGTTCTCATGCTGTAGCCCTGGCTCCTCAGGTTGACAGCTGCCTCCTTTGCGCTGTTATAAGTAACGATCCCCGAGTCGAAGTGCACGCACATCCACGTGAGAGGAGTCTGGAGACGGATCTTATTGGCTTTAAGGACTTTTTTGATTGAAATGTACTCCTTCCTCCTCTGCTGGACGGCCTCTGCATAATCATGGTCAAAAAACAGCCGTTTCTCCTGTATATAGGTCGTTTTCCTCCAGGCTACTTGGAGGATCTTTTCTTTCATCGTGTACTTTGAGAACCGCACCACCACAGAGCGAGGGGGGCAACTGCGAGCGGCTGTGGGCCCAGCACCCTATGCGCTCTCTCTATACCGAAGCTTCTCTTTGAGCAGGGGCCAACAGCTTCTCCTAATTGCATTTGAATCAAGTTTTCCATGAAACACACCATGGATGAACCCTCTGCTTTCTCCGGGATGCCATAGATGCGTATATTGCTGGGGTGGGAGCACCCTTCTAAATCAGTCATTTTAGCCTGAAAGGATTTCTGGTTGTCAAGCAGCTGTATAAGAGCATCTCTGACCCCGCTGTCTCACCTTTCCCTTCCAGCTAGGCTCTCTTCCATTCCCAAAAGATGCTGTGCGATGTCCTCCATTTTGTCAGTGGCGACTTTAACGTTTTTATCGAGGCCTTCCAAATGGATTTTCATATCTTTGTGTAAACTGGTTCTGACCTGAGCCAGTTCCTTCTTCAATTCCACTTTCAGCTCCCGAATACCTTCTGCTATGACTTGTCCCATCACTTGGTGCATGGATGTCAGCATGGCAGGAGAGGACCTCCTGTCCACGCCGTCGCCATTATTAGCTGTGTTAGCATCAGTGGGGCCTGTGCTAACTTCAGTTGCACCAGAGTCTTTTAAGGCATCGTCAGCGTCGTTATTCCATGACATGACTTTGGCCTTCTTTCTACCCTTGTCCTTACTCATCACACCTCGATTCTAGACAATTTTACCGGGTTACTATCGCGGGTTATGGTGATTTTTTTTTTTTTTTTATCCACCAGTGCCGGAGCAACTTTTTTATGCTGCCATCCTATTCACCAGGTTGAAGTGGTTTTGAAACAGATTAAAATCTCAGATGTGCTCAATATTGGGGCAGTATTTGTGTCCAGATCAAACTTTAATTAAAAAAATGTTTAAAAAATTGATGATTACCTTTCTTGTCTCCATCTTTTTCTTTTAAGATGTATTTTAAAGCATTGTTCCCTTATCAGACAGCCAGAGATGAAAGAGCTAGGAAATGGGACGAAGGGCACAGGAAGGGCACGCGTTAAAGATTGTCCACTGGGGACCAAACCAGAGATCACTTGCTGTCAGCCAACATGCTCCCACAATAAGACCCACCTAAAGTCGTGCCATAATGATAAGTCCAGTGTTTTTCAACCAGGGACCCTAGGAACCCTGGGGTTCCATGAGAGAACATTTAGGGTTCTGCGGGAAATTGTCTAATTTCACATCTTAATGAGTCCCCCAAAAAATTACCAATAATTAGCCGATGTTGTGCATGAGTTCTACAGTGGCTCTTCCATATCAGTAGGCGGCAGTATGAACGAAGCATGGTTACCATCTTCTTCCTCTTCTTCTTCTTCCTGTGTTTTATGGAGGCTTATGACTGCTAATGACCTTGTTAAGATGTGCTAGGTCATGGTAATTAGATGGAAAAATAGCAATGGATAACAGTGATGTGTGGAGAGGTTCATGGCTGGTGAGGCTGTGATGCTTTCAGTGTCAGATTTACAAATTGGATTTTATACATCATTTTAACAAACAAATGTAATGTGGCGGGTTGATTCAACCCCCCCACAACACACAGGACAGTCAGCTCGTTTCGCTTGGTTTTTCCCGCTGCACTATTGAGATGTAATGTGCCATTCGTGTATTGTGATGTAATGTGCCATGCATGTATTGTGATGTAATGTGCCATTCATGTATAGTGTTCATGCGTCCTGTCCTTACTGTGACCTAGAGGCTGAGATCAATATGTAGATGTGCCTTGTAACCTCTTTGTCCTACACCTGGAGCAAAGGCTGGCAAATCTGCCTATTGTTATGTAGGTCTCTTACAAATGCAAATGTCTCATGCCTGTTCTGCAGTCCCTTTGATCGTACCAACTGCTGTGAACCTGCTTTGATGTATTGTCTGAGTTGGGTATAAATACTGCACAGGTTCTGTAACACATCCTCTCAATTCCACTTCTGCATCTGCTACTGCTGGACACAGACTCTTGTGTCCTCCTTCTCTGAGAGCCGTGGGCTCGCTCCCGGCGCGCATGCACGGCGCCGGGAGCGGAGCCCGTGACGGCGGTATGATATAATTAAACTCTACTTAAAACCTACAGCAATCGCTGCTTATTATTTTTTATCATCCGCCGCAGTAAGGTATTTTATTGAATTACCTCTTAAAGGGTCCGTGACAAGATGTTGGAACTATGCATAAATATTCAGTATGAATGTATCTTATATCGTCCACATAGTTGGTTCTGTTTAATTCGAACGCTAAATAAGTGGAAAAATATTTCTAAAGTGAATTCAGATTTAGCGCCGTGTTGCACTAATGTGATATCCTGTGAGGAAACGCCATCTGACACCTGAAGTGGCTGCTGATTTTATCAAACTCTTACGCTATACTCCCCCAGTTATTTCACCTGCATCGTGTGATTTTATTGTTGATAATTTTAACAGTAAATTAAGATCAACTATTGGCAGAGTTGCCCCAATAATCGCAAGGACAGTTAGGAATAAACCAAAGCCTCCATGAAGAAATAACCAAATCCAAAAACTGAAAAGAGAGTGCAGGATGGCTGAGAGGAAATGGGGGGAAAACAAATTAACTATCAATTACCTAGTACTACAGAATAAATTAAAAAATATACAAAAATGCAGTCAAGATATCGAGAACTGAGTATTTTTCCAACATAATCTCAACCCATAACAATAACCCTAAAGTCCTTTTTGCAATCATTGATCAGTTAATCAACCCAGATTTTAATAAAAACACAAACCTGCCATCAGACTCTCTCTGTGAGAGTTTTGCAGACCACTTCAGGTGCAAGGTTGATTCTATTAGATCCAACATTTTATATCAGAATCAGAATCAGAATCAGGTTTATTGCCATTGTTCATGTAGTACACAAACTAGGAATTTGTCTCGGTACAATGCTGCAACATTAAACATGATAAGATAAGAGAAATAAACTATACATGTAATAAATATGACCAGAAGACTGCTTTTAATGGAATCTTGGACTCACCTTTAGCTGAGGAAACACTGGACTGTTTTGCCCTGGTTGATGCTAAGATGCTTGGTAGAGTTTTCTCCCAGGTAAACGTGACCTCCTGCCTTTTATTGTAGATCTGATTCCCACATCACTTTTTAAAACATTTTATGGAGTCTTCGAACATGAGATTTTAAACATTGTAAATTGCTCTCTTCAGACTGGTGTTTTCCCCGCTGCCTTTAAAATGGCTGTGGTGAAGCCCCTTTTGAAGAAGAGTAATTTAGATCCTGATATCCTCAGTAACTATTGACCTGTATCCAACTTACCGTTTTTAAGTAAAGTTTTAGAAAAAATTGTTTTTATCCAGTTAAACAATTTTCTTATGGACCACAACATTCTTGAGAAATTTCAGTCTGGTTTTAGGACAAACCACAGTACCGAGACTGCCCTTTTAAAAATCGTTAATGATATCAGGCGTAACATGGACTCCCACAAACTGTCAGTCCTGGTGCTGCTGGATCTCAGCGCTGACTTTGATACAGTAGATCACCACATTTTATTACATAGACTCAAACACCTGGTGGGCTTCTCAGGTACTGTTCTCGAATGGTTTCATTCCTATCTCGTCACTTCCTTGTGGTAACATATCGTCACTTCCTGTTTTGCTGTCTGCCTGTGTGGTTTGCTCTCCAGCTCTTCAGCCACTAGCTAGCCACTAGCTATGGCTACTAGCTCTCTTTCCTCTCCTCCTCTGGTGTGCTCTCTCTGTCAGATGTTTAGCTACACCTCTGCCTCTTTTAGCGATAACGGTAAATGTAATAAATGTTGTCTTTTTGAGGCGCTCGAGGCGAGGTTGTCTGATTTGGAATCCCGGCTCCGCTGCATTGAAACACCGTCTGCGCCAGTTAATCTCGACGGACGCCCATTAGCTGCAGCGGAGCTAGCTAGCTTAGGTCCCACTGTCAGCGGTTCCCCGGCTCTCCTCAGCAGCGAGGAGACTGGGTGGGTGACGGTGAGAAGGAAGCCTAGTCGCAAAGCCCCGGTTCACCACCAACCTGTTCACGTTTCTAATCGTTTTTCCCCGCTCAGCGACATACCCGCTGAGGAAAAAACTCTGATCATTGGCGACTCTGTAGTCAGAAACGTGAACCTAGAGACTCCAGCGGCCATAGTCCAATGTATTCCTGGGGCCAGAGCAGGCGACATCGAGTCAAATTTGAAAATGCTGGCTAAAAGTAACTGTAAATACTCCACAATTGTTATTCACGCCGGCATTAATGACATCCGTCTCCGGCAGTCGGAAGTCACGAAACTTAATATAGAATCGGTGTGTGAGTTTGCAAAAACGATGTCTGCCACTGTAGTATTCTCTGGGCCCCTCCCCAATCTGACCAGTGATGACATGTTTAGTCGCTCGTCATCCTTGAACCGCTGGCTGTCTGTGTGGTGTCCTAAAAATGACGTGGGCTACATTGACAATTGGAGCTCTTTTTGGGGAAAACCTGGTCTTATGAGACGAGACAGCATTCATCCCACTTTGGATGGTGCTTCTCATTTATCTAACAATCTGGCATCTTTTTTATCCAAATTTCCAAAACCATGACTACTCAAAGTTGGGACCAGGAAGCAGAGTTGCAGTCTTACACGCCTCTCTGCAGCTCCTCTTCATCCGCCACCCCTCAGCTTAGTCCCTGTCTTCCCCATCAGAGAATCGTTGTCTGCTCCCTCCAAAGTGAATAAAAATATAATGTATAAGCATCCCAAAGTGATAAAGCAAAATATTGGTAAAACTCAAATTAAACATAAAGCCTCTAAATTGAATGATTTGGCCTCTGTTCCTCCTCATAATTTAAAAATTAAATGTGGTTTATTAAATATTAGGTCTCTAACTCCCAAGTCTCTGTTAGTCCATGATCTGTTAATTGATCATCAGATTGATTTAATTTCCCTTACAGAGACTTGGTTAGGGCAAGAGGATTATGTTGGTTTAAATGAATCAACTCCCTCTGGTTATTTAAACTGTCAAAATCCCAGAAGTTCTGGTCGTGGAGGAGGAGTAGCAACAATTTACCATTCCAAATTACTAGTTAATGTAAAGCAAAAAACATGCTATAATTCCTTTGAGGACCTGGTCCTCAGTGTTGGGCACTTTAGCAATTTCAGGTTAAACCCAATTTTATTTGCCATAGTTTATCGTCCCCCATCAACCTATTCAGAATTTTTATCCGAATTTGCTGATTTCTTAGCTGATTTAGTGCTGAAATCTGATAGAATAATTATAGTAGGGGACTTTAATATACATGTGGATGTAGATAGTGACTGCCTTAATGTGGCTTTTAATTCAATATTAGACTCGATTGGGTTTTCTCAGAAAGTAGGAAATTCTACTCATTACCTCCACCATACATTGGACCTTGTTCTGACATATGGCATAGAAATAGAAAATCTTGTAGTGTCTCCTCATAACCCTGTACTGTCAGACCATTGTCTGTTAACCTTTGATTTTACTATTTCTGACTATTTGGCTCCTAAAGAAAAATATTATCACAGTAGATGCCTCTCAGATGATGCTGTTTCCAAATTTATGCAGATTGTTTCCTCTATGCCATGTGTCAACACAACGGAAATAAGCTATAGACAGCTTGCTCCTTCTGTAATTGATAACATGGTGGATAGTGTTTCAGCTTCTCTGCATCAGGCTCTAGACTTGGTGGCCCCCTTAAAAAAGAAAAAGTCTAATCAGAGATTTTTAACTCCTTGGTTCAACACAGAAACTCGTAGCTTAAAACAGAAGACTCGTCAATTAGAAAGAAAATGGCGCTCTACTAATTTAGATGAAATCTATTTAGCTTGGAGAAATCATCTTTTAATTTATAAAAAATCTCTTAGAAAAGCTAGAACGAGTTATTACTCTGCATTAATAGAAGAGAACAAGAATAATCCCAGGTTTCTTTTCAGTACTGTAGCCAGGTTGACAAAGAGTCAGGACTCTGTCAATCCTAGCATCCCCTTAGAGCTTACTAGTCAGGACTTTATGAACTTTTTCAATAATAAAATTTCATCCATCAGAGATAAAAATCAATCAGATTCTTCCCACAGTTAACTTAAATACTGTAACTATTACAACTCCTTCTATTGATGTCTGTCTTGATGAGTTTACTCCAATCGACCTTTGTGAGTTAGACAAAATAGTTTCCTCATCCAAACCTTCAACTTGTCTTTTAGACCCTATTCCTACCAGGTTATTTAAAGAAGTCTTCCCACTTATTGGTAGCTTTATTCTTCATATAATCAATTCTTCATTAACTTTAGGCCATGTACCGCAGGCTTTTAAAACAGCTGTAATTAAACCCTTACTCAAAAAGCCAACGCTAGATCCAGGAGCTTTAGCTAACTATAGACCAATCTCTAATCTCCCTTTCATTTCAAAAATCTTAGAAAGAGTTGTTGCTATGCAATTATTTGACCACCTGCAGGGAAATGGTTTACTTGAAGAGTTTCAATCTGGGTTTAGAATCCATCATAGTACTGAAACAGCCTTAGCAAAGGTCACTAACGACCTCCTCATTGCATCTGATAATGGACTAGTTTCTGTACTTGTCCTTTTAGATCTTAGTGCAGCTTTTGATACTATTGATCATAATATTCTACTTGATAGATTAGAACTCTATGTTGGACTTAATGGAACTTCGTTGCAGTGGTTTAGATCTTATTTATCTGATAGGTTCCAGTTTGTTCATGTAAATGATGAGTTTTCTTTCAGCTCAAAGCTTAGTCATGGAGTTCCACAGGGATCTGTGCTAGGCCCTACTCTTTTTAGTTTATATATGCTTCCTTTAGGCAGCATTATTAGAAAGCACTGTATACATTTTCATTGTTATGCAGATGACACACAATTATACCTGTCAATGAAGCCAGATGATACTAATCAATTAGCCAAGTTAGAAGCCTGTCTTAAGGAAATCAAAGCTTGGATGACTTGTAATTTCCTGCTATTAAATTCAGATAAGACTGAAGTCATTCTTGTTAGTCCAAAAAACCTTAGAAATTCCTTTCCAAATCAAACTTTCAGTTTGGATGCAGTTACTCTTTCTCTTAATAGCTCTGTGAGGAACCTTGGAGTTATTTTTGATCAGGATTTGTCCTTCAATTCACATATTAAATTTGTTTCTAAGACTGCCTTCTATCATTTGCGTAATATTGCCAAGATTAGGAGCATCTTGTCTCAGAGTGATGCTGAGAAGCTGATCCACGCTTTTGTTAGCTCGAGATTAGATTATTGTAATTCTTTATTATCAGGCTGTCCTAAAACATCTTTAAAAAGTCTTCAGCTGATCCAAAATGCTGCAGCAAGAGTTTTAACAGGTACTAGAAAGAGAGATCATATCTCTCCGGTTCTGGCCTCCCTTCATTGGCTTCCCATAGAGTTTAGAATTAAGTTTAAAATCCTTCTTCTTACTTACAAAGCTTTAAACAATCAGGCTCCTTTTTATTTAAAAGATCTGATACTACCGTATCATCCTAACAGAGCACTATGCTCCCAAAATGCAGGATTACTTGTAATACCTAGAATCTCCAAAAGTACAATGGGAGGCAGAACCTTCAGTTATCAAGCTCCTCTCCTGTGGAATCAGCTGCCAATCTGGATTCAGGAGTCAGACTCGATCTCTGTTTTTAAGAATAGGGCTAAAACCTACCTTTTTGATATAGCCTACAATTAGGGAGGGATCATGTGTTTCTGAACCCTCCCTTAGTTATGCTGCTAATAGGTTTAGTCAGCCGGGGGACCTCCAGTAATGCACTGGGCCTCACTCCTTTCCTCACTCTCTATGAAATTTTTTTTTTTTTTTTGCTGGTCATTAACATTTGTTTGTTCTCTCCCATAGATTGAGTCCCCATCGTGCTGTTTGCTCTCTACATGTCTGTTCTTTTCTTCTTCTCTATCCCCTCACCCCCCAGCCAGTCGCAGCAGATGACTGCCCCTCCCTGATCCTGGTTCTGCTGGAGGTTTCTTCCTGTTAAAAGGGAGTTTTTCCTCTCCACCGTCGCCAAGTGCTTGCTCACAGGGGATCGCCTGATTGCTGGGGTCTTTCTGCAACTGTGGGGGTCCCCCCTTCAGTTGATAGTGCTATGAGATGACTGTTGTTGTGAAATGGCGCTATATAAATAAAGTTGAATTGAATTGAATTGAATCTCACAGATCGCCACTATTTTTTAAGTATGGATACATGTTCTTCGGCAATCCATGAAATCAAGTGTGGGGTACCCCAAGGTTTAATTTTAGGGCCAATACTTTTTTTTTTTTTTTTCTTGTTTTTTTTTTTTATTTAAGTTTTTGTAAAGGGTATACAGGTCGTTACAGCAATGCAGTGTTTACATTTTCATCACATGTTCCCTTATTTTCTGATATCTGACAGCATTGGAAGATTAATTCTTACAACACCCCCCTTTTTTTTTTTTTTTTAAAGTGAAAGAAAAAGTGAAATTAAAGAGAAAAAAAAACAAGAAACAAATAACAAAAAAAACAAAACAAACAAACCAGTAAAAAACAAACAAAAAGAAAAAGTAAGTAAATAAAGATAAAAGAGCATCTGAGTAGCATTGGAACAAAGAGCGGAACCATTATTGAAATGGTATTTGTCAAAGATTAGATCTAATGGAAGACACATATGCGGTCCAGGGTTGCCAAAAGTTCATGAACCCATCCATGTCCTGTCTCAGTGCGAATGTCAACTTTTCCATCGAGTAAATGTCTTGGATCACGTTAGTCCAATCTTCAGGTGTAGGACAGTCCTTCAACATCCATTTTTTAGTTAGAGCTTTTTTGCTTGCCAATATTAAAACATTGAATAAGTATTTTTCTCCTCGTCTTTCCAGTGAGTCCGGTAGTAAACCCAAATACAAAGTTACAAAAGAAAAGGGAACTGTAATTTTGAATATTTTCCCCAATATTGTCTGTACCTTGGTCCAATATTGGTGGATAACTGGGCATGACCAAAACACATGAAAATGATTTGCAGTCTTTTCACCACACAAGCGCCAACAGTTCAATCCCTTATGGGTAAATTTGTTTTGTGCAGGTGTTCTGAAAAATCTTGCCAAGTTTTTCCATCCAAATTCTCTCCACTGCAGGGATGAGGTACTTTTCCATTGCTGTTTATTTAGCTTTTCCCATATTTCCAGTTGTAAAGTGAAATTCCCCTCTTTTTCCCATCTCTCTTTTATATAAGATGTGTTGTCTCCTTTTAAGTCTTGAAGACCTTGGTATATTTTAGAAATGTATCTGATCCCTGGGATCCCTTTATATGCCATTAAGAAGACCTTCAGAACACCTGACTGGGCCCTTTCCAAAACCTCCTTTTTAAGTATATTGTTTATGTGGTGTCTAAGCTGGAAGAACCTGTAAAGGTCTTGATTTATTAGGCCTTGTTTTTTCAAATCTTCAAAACTTCTTAAGATTTGCCCTTTAAAAAAATCGTAATATTTTATCAGCCCTTTCTCCTTCCACTTTTTAAATCTGGTGTCTGTTTTATTAGGAGTAAAGTCCTGATCATAGGCGATCCATTGCAGAAGTCGATAGGGCTCTTTAGTTTGATTCTCTCTGACTATCTTAAACCAAATTTTTAGCGGGGTCTCTATCCACGGGTTAGTGTTATTCAAAAGCTTAGGTAAGGCATTGTTCCCTATTATCGCCTGTAGGGGGATGTCACTTGTTATTTGACATTCGATCTCCTTCCATTGTGCAGTGTAGACTGGGTTACATATCTCTACTAAAGTTTTAATTTGTGCGGCTTTAAAGTAGTCCCTGATATTTGGCAGCGCGAGCCCACCTTTGTCTTTGTTTAGCTGTAGGGTTCTATATCTGATTCTAGGTCTCTTGCCCTGCCATATGAATCTTGAGATCCTTCTGTCCAGCTCCTGCCATGTTTTTTTGGGAGGTTCTACCGGTATTGTTTGGAAAAGGTATAGAAGACGTGGAAGTATATTCATTTTGACTGCTTCAATTCTTTGTGCAGTACCCAAGAATGGTATCATATTCCATCTTGCTAGGTCAGATTTTATTTTTGTCACCAGTGGATCATAGTTTAGTGATATAATTTTGTTGAGTTGTTTCGGGATATTGACCCCCAGATATTTCATAGATTCCGACTCCCAGTTAGTTTTGAGTTTGCTTAGTGAATAATGATTTGGGTCATAGTTGAATGTTAAAACTTGGGTTTTATGCATATTTAATTTGTACCCCGATAAATCTCCATACTCTGAAAAAACTGAGGTTAGTTCTGGTAAAGAAGTGTCCGGCTGCCCTAGGTATATTAAAATGTCATCAGCAAAGAGTGCTATTTTATGTTCCTTCTGACCAAGTGTAATACCTTGAATTTTTTGGTTTTGTCTTATCCATTGGCTCAGAGGTTCTATGAAGATTGCAAAGAGCAGTGGAGACAGGGGGCAGCCCTGACGACATCCTCTTTCCAGTTCAAAAGATGATGATAAATTACCGTTAATCCTTATTTTAGCTGTTGGTTTTTTATATAATGCCTGTATAGTTCTAATGAAGTTGTTATGAAAATTGAAACTGGATAAGATTCTATATAGAAAAGACCAGTCAACCGAATCGAATGCTTTTTCAGCATCTAATCCCAATATGACTGCATTTAAGTTATATTTTTTTATATGATGAATTATGTGTAAAGTGCGTCGAATGTTGTCTTGTGTCTGTCTTTGTCTTATAAAACCTGTTTGGTCTAAATGAATTAGGTCTGTCAGTATATTTTCTAACCTTTTGGCAAGGATAATGGTAAAAAGCTTATAGTCCTGATTTAGTACACTGATTGGTCTGTAGTTGGAGCACTCTAGTTTATCCTTTTCAGGTTTAGGTATAACTGCAATGACCCCTTCTCTCCAGGAGGGGGGGATTCCCCCTGTGTGGAGGACATAATTAAATGTTTTCAGGAGGAGAGGAGATAGTTGCTGTTTAAAGGTTTTGTACCACTCTGCTGTATAGCCATCAGCTCCTGGGGATTTGTTAGCTTTAAGTTTCATAATTGCTTTTTCCAATTCTTTAGGATGTATTTCTGACAGTAGTGTTTTATTTTGTGACTCCGTAAGTTGGGGAAGGTTTAATGTGTTTAGGAATGCCTCGGATGCGTTTTTATGTTTTTTGTGGGAGTATAAGTTCTTATAGTAATTCTCGAAGTTTTTAAGAATATCCTGAATTCTGAATTTTATTTCCTTTGATACTGGGTCTCTGATTTTGTAGATTGCTCTTTCTGTTTGATGTTTCCTCAATTTATAGGCTAGCAATTTTGCCGATTTACTGCCTGCTTCATAGTATTTTTGTTTCAGAAATGTAAGTTTCTTCTGGATTTCTATTGTGTAGATCTCATTTATTTGGTTTTTAATTTCCTTAATCTTGAGCGAGTCAGTAGAATGAGTGTTGCCTTTGTGTTCTTTTTCTAGGTTCCTAAGTTCTGACTCTAATGTGGATAGTTTTTCTTGTCTTAGTTTCTTTTGGGTTGCCAGTTTTGCAATAATCTTTCCTCTTATTACAGCTTTACATGCATCCCACAGTATTAAAGGGGATACTTCTCCATTATCGTTATCTTCCAAATATCTGAGAATATCTGATTCCAATTCATCTTTCAATGGTCCTTTCAGGACATTTGAATTTAACCTCCAAGAAAATGTATTATTTGTGTATTTTTGGATATTTAAGTCCATGTAGATCGGACTGTGGTCGGAGAGATCCATCAGTCCTATTTTACATGTTTTTACTCTTCCAATGTCTCTATTAAACATAAAAAAATAGTCAATCCTTGAGTAAGATGAATGTGGAGTTGAGTAAAATGTATAGTCTTTTACACTGGGGTTGAGTTCCCTCCACACGTCACAGATTCCCAATTCTTTTAGTAGCATCCGAGTCTTCCTGTTTTGGGTGTTATTTTGATGTGGGGAATTACCAGAAGCATCCCAGTATGGATTCAGTCTAAGATTGAAGTCCCCATCACATATCACTAAACCTTGAGCTTTAGTTATCATTAGGTCGAATACATTTTTATAAAATTTCCAGTTAGCCCCTGGGGGAGCATACACATTCAGCAGGGTGATATCTTCTCCCTCTAGCCGCCCAGTTACCAAACTGTATCTCCCTTCTTTATCTTTGTGTTCTGATTTTTTTTCAAATGTAATTTTGGTTGATATCAATGTCGCTACTCCCCTCCTCCTCCCTGATTTATATGAAGATGAAGAGATCATTTTAAACCCTTGTCTACTGAGTTTATTGTGTTCCACGTCTGTTAGGTGGGTTTCTTGTAAAAATATTATTCCTGCTTTGTCTTTTTTCATTTTGCCTAGAATCTTGGATCTTTTAACTGGATTCAGGATTCCTTTTACATTATATGAAATTATTTTGGTTACACCCTGTTTCTCCATTGTGTTGTTTTGTTTAGTATAACTGTGTGGTGGCCCTCTTTTGTGCTACTCAGAAACTGAAAGAACATTAAAAACAAGAAAAACATTAAGAACATAGTGTAAAAAACTTTAAAACAAAAAGCTGTCATAAGAACTTCCTGAGCTGAGGTCTTTTTAAAGACCCTGTAAGAGCCTTGATGGAGTGAAGGCTCTGAGGGAAATTCCTCAAACTCTGTTACGTGTTGAGGGCCCTCTCTTACCACTGAAAGTAGTCCCATGCTTTTAACGTGAGTTCCATCCATCCATCCATCTTCTACCGCTTTTCCGGAGGTCCGGGTCGCGGAGGCAGCAGTTCAAGCAGAGAAGCCCAGACTTCCCTCTCCCCAGCCACCTGCTCCAGCTCTTCAGAGGGGATACCAAGGCGTTCCCAGACTAGCTGGGAGACATAGTCTCTCCACCGAGTCCTGGGTCTGCCCCGGGGTCTCCTCCCAGTGGGACGTGCCTGAAACACCTCAAGTGGGAGACGTCCAGGAGGCATCCTAATCAGATGCCCATACCACCTCAACTGACTCCTTTCAATGTGGAGGAGCAGCGGTTCTACTCTAAGCCTCTCCCGGATGACTGAGCTCCTCACCCTATCTCTGAGGGTGAGTCCAGCAATCCTACGGAGAAAGCTCATTTCAGCCGCTTGTATCCGCGATCTCGTTCTTTCGGTCATTACCCAAAGCTCGTGACCATAGGTGAGAGTAGGAACGTAGATTGACTGGTAAATCGACAGCTTTGCCTTAGAACTAAGCTCCCTCTTCACCACAACAGACCGGTACAACGTCCGCATCACTGCAGATGCTGCTCCAATCCGTCTGTCGATCTCTCGCTCCATTTTCCCCTCACTCGTGAACAAGACCCCAAGATACTTAAACTCCTCCACTTGGGGCAGGAGCCTGTCCCCAACCCGAAGAGGACAATCCACCTTTTTCCGGCTGAGGACCATGGACTCGGACTTGGAGGTGCTGATTCTCATCCCAGCCGCTTCACACTCAGCGGCAAACCGTCCCAGCAAGAGCTGTAAGTCATTGCTGGATGAAGCCAACAGGACAACATCATCTGCAAACAACAGAGATGAGATCCTGTGGTCACCAAGCATGACACCCTCCATTCCCTGGCTGCGCCTAGAAATCCTGTCCATAAAAATTATGAACAGGACCGGTGACAAAGGGCAGCCCTGGCGGAGTCCAACTCTCACTGGGAATGACTCCGACCGAGTGTTGGCAAACGTGAGGTTAACGTGAGTTTCAGAACCCAATCCAAACTTGTAATGATTTTTTTTTTTTTTCCTTTTATGCCTAAACCCTGTGAAATTGTGTGCACCCTCCCACCCCCATCACATCAAACATTCACGCAAAAACAGTATTTGTTAGTATGAGGAGAACATGTGGATTATTGTCACATTTCTATTTTAACAAGTTTTTTTTTGTTTTTTTTTATTACAAAGACTTATTTGTTTCAAATAATATGATTGTTCCATGAAATGTTTTACCACATGCTGAATATGCATCTCCTTTAATGTTTGTTACCTTGTATGAGGGGGGTTGGATGTGCGGATTGATTCTAGAGAAAAGAAAAAAAAAAAAAAAAAAAAAAAGGTCGCTATTCCAACCTGAAAACGGATAGTTTATCCGCGACGCTCTGGTGCTGGGTTTCCCGCTGCTGGTCCGTGGATTTTGAGGGTCTTTGTGTTGTCCATGTTTGCGCTTTGATCTTCTCACTCGGGTCTGCTGCGGGTTTAAATACCGTTACCGGGAGCCCTCTTTTCGCCATGTCAGCTGTTGCTTCTTCCGCCGAATTATAGAGGCACGTTTCATCGCCGTAGAAGACCCTTAACTTCGCAGGAAATGGTGTCTGAAAGCGCAATTTCTTCTCTCTTAACACCTTTTTCGCGTCATTGTATTCCCTGCGCTTTTTAAGGACCTCCGGGGCGTAATCGTGTTCCACGTAGACTTTTCTCTCCTGGTGCATAAATCCTTTTTTCTGCCAGGCCAGTCTTACAACCTCTTGTTTTATTTTGAAATTGGAAAATCTTACCAACACCGAACGTGGGGGCGCTTCCGCCGCCGGCCTAGCGGCTAATGAACGATGTGCCTTTTCTATCTTCAAGTCGGTGGTTTGTGGAATATCCAATTTCTCTCTTAGTAAGGATTCCACGCATTCTGCCATTGAGTTAAAACCATTTTCGGTTCCTTCTATCAGACCATGAATTCTTATGTTGTCTCTTCTTTGTTTTCCTTCTTGGTCGGTTAGCTTAGCCTCTATAGCTGCTTGTCTTTTGCGTAGGTCTAGCACAGAATCTTCGAGCACTTTTATTCGATCCTCTGTTTCCAAGATTCGGTTCTCGGCCTGGTCCACTCTGCTGTTTGTCCTTTTCAATTCTTCTCTGAATTCCCGAAATTCGGCCGTAACACCTCGGCGAAATCGTCGTAGCTCCTCAAATAGTGATTTCAGGCTAACCCTTTTGTTAGCTATCACCAGTTCCTCGTCTTCTGAACGGAGATCTTCCAGTTCAGATTCTCCAGCCGATACGTGTCCTGGCCTGGAGAATTTCAGTTTCTTCTGTTTTCCTTTAGACATGATGATTTTGTCTTTTGATTTTCACTCCTCCAAAAATCCGTTAAGTTTGATTTTCAAGGTGTTATCCTGGATTGGGTCTGAGAGCTTCAGTGTTAAGCTGCAGTCGCCATGGCGTCCAGACCGGAAGTCCTCAGGGCCAATACTTTTTAATCTTTATATGTTATCACTTGGGGATGTTATCAGGAGACATGGCATCAGTTTTCATAGCTATGCTGATGATACTCAACTGTACATTGCCACGTCTCCTGATGACACAAAACCAACTAGAAAAGCACTCGGAGAATGCAGACCTCCGCCAAGTACCACAGTTCCCCCCATACAGTGTTTGTGTGTACGTTTTCAGATTCCTTGACCATGAAAACATATGACTAGCAATTGGATTGACAATGATAGGATTAGTGGTTCAGTAGTTATTCACGAAAATGGCATTTTCCATAATGGCGGCCACAGTTCCCCCCATACAGTGTTTGTGTGTACGTTTTCAGATTCCTTGACCATGAAAATATATGACTAGCAATTGGATTGACAATGATAGGATTAGTGGTTCAGTAGTTATTCACGAAAATGGCATTTTGCGTAACGGCGGTTTTCTTCTGGACGGTGATCCGGATCACCACCAAAATGTAATCATCTGTAGGATACCCCATTTCTGACAATCTGTGAAAATTTCATGAAAATCCATCCTTAAGTTTTTGAATTATCTTGCTAACAAACAGACAAACAGACAGACAAACCAACGCCGATGATCACATAACCTCCTTGGCAGAGGTAATTAATGCCCTTTTGAACTGTATTTTAGATATAAAGTCATGGATGGCAGAGAACTTCCTACAACTCAACCAGGGCAAAACAGAAGTTTTAATCATTGGTCCTGAAGACAAGAGAGAGAAACTTCTACCAAAATTGCTAGGTCTAAAACCTACACATTGTGTCAAGAACCTGGGCGTTCTTTTAGACTCTGACTTTAATTTTATTTCACACATTAAAAATGTAACAAAAATCGGATTTTACCATCCTAGGAATATAGCCAGAGTCCACCCTTTTCTCTCTCTTGCCAGCACGGAGGTCTTGATGCATGCTTTTATTACTAGTCGTATAGACTACTGTATTGTAATGCCCTGCTCTCTGGTCTTCCTCAAAAAAGAATATCACATCTCTAACTGCTCCAAAATTCAGCAGCACGAGTGTTAACGAGGACCAAGGGGCGGGTGCATATTACACCAGTTTTAGAATCGCTGCATTGGCTCCCCGTGTGTTTTAGGATCGATTTTAAGGTTCACTTAGTAGTTTTTAAATGCCTCAGTGGTCTTGGGCCTTCTTATCTATCTGAGTTGCTCTTATCTTATGAGCCCTCGTGAACCCTGAGGTCCTCTGGTACTGGCCTTTTAATGGTTCCCAAAGTCAAGACCAAGAATTTTGGTGAAGCTTCCTTTCACTATTATGGTCCTCATCTGTGGAACAACCTGCCAGAGAGCCTCAGGGCCGCAGAGTCAATAGATGTTTTTAAGAACAGGCTCAAGACCCACCTTTTTAATTTGGCTTTTAATAAACCTGTTTAACTATTACTGAAGTAGTCATTTATGTTCCATTGTTTTATGTTCTTTTTGGCGCCATTTGTTCTTAGATTTTCTCATCTTCTGATTGATGTGTTTAGTTCAGTTTTTTTTTTTTTTAAGTATGGTTTTTTTTAGTTCCTGTTTTTATGTGTTCTTAGTTCTTTTTGTACCTTTTTAAATTTTGGCTTTTAACAAACCGTTTAACTATTACACTGGTCAACACCAAATTTATTGTCTAAGTTTTTTTTAGCTGATTTAGGACAATTTTGATGTGCTGAATCCAAAAATCACATTGGTTTTGCTCAATCAGGCCAACTTTTTGAACTATGGCCACATGTTTTCTTACATTTTTGTTTACATGTATGGGTATTTTCGCTTTGATTTGATGCAAAATTCTTTTTTATTTCTCGAAATTCTCTGAATTTTGAACAATGATGATGTAATATTCAATTTACATGTACTTACCTTTATCAATGTCTACTATTCAATTTACAGTACAACTGTACAACTGCTTATAACTTAACATAAAAACCTGACCTGATCGAGAGAAACGGATGTCATTTTCGGATTCAGCAGTGCAAAATTGTCTTAAATCAGCTGAAAAAACAGACAACTTACAAAAAAAATTATTTTTATGTTGTGTTATTGAAGTAGTCATTTATGTTCCATTGTTTTTACATTCTTCTTAGCTCCATTTGCTTTTAGATTTTCTTGTTTTGATGTGTTCTTAGCTCACTTTCTAAGTATGGGTCTTTAGTTCCCTTTGCTCTTTGTGTTCTTAGTTTTATTTTGTATTTACAGTATGTGTTTTAGCTCCAGTGTTTCCTTAGGATGGTTGCTCCTTCACGTGGTGCCTCGGTGCCGAGCAGTGTCTCCTTTATTTTATATGTGTGTAATAGAAGTACGGGGTGATGTATGTGCCTGTGTGTGTTGTGTTTTGTGGGTATGTTTATGGGAGGGTTGGAAGGGGTGGGGCTGTATCATGTAAAATATGTAACTAAATGTGTCTATGATTTTTATCAATGTAAAGCACTTTGCACAGCATCTAATGTTTTAAAAGTCCTATACAAATAAAGTTTGATTGATTGATTGATATCCTGAGACACGCCTTGTTTCAGGACATGACGTCATGAGGTGAGTTTCCTCTCGGCTGATCCATGTGCTGTCAGTGTAAACAAGCTGTTTAGCTCAGCGAAGAAATGCCGAAACGTTGCGTGGTGGCTGGGTGTTCTAATTGCTCCAGTGAACATATAAGTCTGTTCTCATTCCCAAAAGATCCGGATCTTCTTAAAAAATGGGCGAAGCAAGTACAGAGAACAAAGGACAAATGGCAACCAACACCATATTCTGTACTCTGTAGCACAGGAAGCTAAACGTTTCTTCAGACTTTCTGAAGCTCTGCAACCACGCAGACAGTTTTGAGGAGGCGCCTGCTATACAGGAATCTTTAGGCTTGAAAGTTCATTACAAACGGGTTCTAAAACCAACTGCCATACCTACAGTTTTCAAACAAAAACCCACAGCTCAAGATGATATCAACATATCAAAACAGCACAGAGAAGCAACAGTGTCAAAACTCGCCCGGAAAAGAGTAAGTCCCTTTGTTTATGTTTTAGGTGTGTGATGGAGGTGTGTGGACACATCAGATCGGCAAAACAATTGGGGTGTTTAGTTACAAGCTCAAAACAAGAAACACATTATGGATATTTACCTCCACCAGGCCGAAAAGGCCAGGAGGAGGTAATGTTTTTGCCGGGGTTTGTCTGTCTGTCTGTCTGTCTGTTGGTTAGCAAGATAACTCAAAAAGTCTTGGACGGATTTCCATGAAACTTTCAGGCGTTGTTGGAAATGGTACAAGGAAGAACTGATTAAATTTTGGGGATGATCCGGATCACCGTCTGGATACAGGAATTTTTTAAAGCATTCTTTAACACTGTGACATACGGCTATTTTCAACATGTGCGCAGGCGCAATGGAGGGCGCTGGTCATCGTGTCTGACCAACATAAACTCCGCGTTCTTCAACGTTTTAGGCACAAAAGCACGCGGAGAACACTGGTGGGCTGGGTCCGCCACCGTGCCTGTGTTTGTGCGACGCTGCAAAAGCTGAGACGGCCAGCTGTCCACCGCCGGATTATTTGGCAGAAATTCCCCGGGCAGCCATAGGCGCTGCGCAAAAACGAGCTGCTCGATAGCGTGCTGTGTGCCTGTGTTTGCGCAACGCTGCAAAAGCTCAGACGGCCAGCTGTCCGCCGCTGGATTATTTGGCAGAAATTCCCCGGTCAGCCATAGTAGCTCCGCAAAAAGAAGCTCTCTGCCGGGGAAGTTTCCAAATCATCTTTGGCCGCGGAGCGCAACCCCAATAAAGATAAAGATTAGATGTACCACGAAGGTCGAGTGCAAGCAAGATGTTTGTGTCTGTGAACATTCCGTCTTTTGGCGAGTTGATACATAACAATGTTTACAGTTTGATGAGAAGGTTGCTGCCATGTAACAATCATCTTATACCAGCAATTGTCAACTCGTCACTCCAGCATTTGGAAGTGGTGGCGTTCCATTTTATACTGAGTCCAATATTGTATGTTATTGTTGTTACAAGACCACCGACTGTCTGCTGATCTGTATATACTTTTATTTATTTATTTTCTACTCCTTTTAGTTCTGCATTTAATATGAACCCTGAGTTTGAAATAAACGTTTGAATTTTGAATAAAACCCACGCCAACCCGTCTACCTAATTGGCATCCGTCAGTGAAGCCCTCAGTGCTGCTTTCAGTGATCTAAAACGCTCGCATAACCCATTGGCCTGTGGGTTGTACGCAGTTGTGTCATGACTTCATTTGTTTTTTTCTTTTGAATTCTTGGATGGAACATGGGTGGGCAATATAAGCTGCGGATTCAGCCATCACATATTTCGGATAACTTATGTTTAATTGTATAATCAGAGGAGCTATTGTCTAATTTCACCTTGTTGGATTTTATTACCCCCTTTGTTATATTATTCAATTTCTTTTAACCTGTACTCTTAATCTATTCGAAATAAAGATTAATTCATTCATTCATTCAATTGCAACGCCCCCAGCCTGGGAGTTTGCAGATGCAGGACATGGACACACCAACAACACTTCAGTTTATTACCTCTGCCAAGGAGGTAATGCTTTTACTACTGAACCACTAATCCTATCATTGTGAATCCAACTGCTACTCAGATGTTTTCATGGTCAAGGAATCTGACAACGTACACACAAACACTGTATGGGGGGAACTGTGGCGCTTGGCGGAGGTCTGCGCTCTCCGAGTGCTTTTCTAGTTTATCTATAGTTTTGTCATTAGTATTGTTATTTCTTTAACCTGTAACCCCCCCCACACACACACATACATATATATATATATATGTATATATGTATATATATATATATATATGAGTTTGTTTTATAACATATGATTCAAGACTTTTAACAATTAGGCGATTGTTATTTAATAGTTTGGTTTACAAACCCGCCAATGTGACCAGAATTTCCCCGCCAAGAGAAAAAAAATTAGCACACTTGATTTTATTTTATTTTTTCCGCCGAAAGTAAAATCTTCCCCTATGAATTTTGAAGCCAAGTGTTGACTTTACTCCAAATGGAACGACTTTGTGTTAAAAATCTTTACTTTTTTCAGTTTTCATTTTTATAAATCTCATTGCCAACTGAAACTGAATATCTGAGCATTTTAAAAAAAATTGAAGCCAAAATTTAACACACGAGTATAACATTTTTCGTAAAATATATGCACAAAATCAATGCCTATGGTTGATATCTACAACATAGCAAAGGTACATGATCAAAGTTGCACATCCAGTTCTTTTAGCTCTATCTGTATATTACCATTCAGTGTTTTGGAGGCGACCGATGTCCATCTCTAACCCTTTACTGTCGGACCCTTCATCCTCTGACATGTGCGAGTCATCGTCGCTTCCTGAACGATATGGTTCAAATAAATATGGTTGTAGTCCTTCATTAGAACCAACTCACTCTTCTTCATCACTCAATCCTGCTTCTTCTTCAAAAACTATCGACAAATCGCTCAAATCTTCGCTGAAATCGCTCACAACTTCCTCCACTTCAGTGTACTCAGCCATGCTTATTTACATCTTTGTTTCACCTCATTACATCACAAAATGGCACCGACGTTTGACCCAGTTATGACAAACGAACATCGCAATCATCTGCATCACGATGTAATTTATGGGAGTATATGGAAACAAAATTTTATTTATTTTTTTTGTCTACACAGAATAAAAACACAGCAGTTCTTCTTTCCAACGATGTCTTGGTTGAATTATGTCACGGACCCTTTAATGGAATACACAGAAAAGGCAGTAATCAAAGTCCACGTTTTCATTTTATAACTCTCCTTGACTATAGAGAAAGTGCAAAGACCCTCAGTTACACAAGTATAATGTATTAAGTGATTTTACAAACAAGATTTTTGGGCACAAAATTCATTACAATTTGTTTCTGGCCAAGGAATAATGGAAATTATCGTGGCTCAGAGAGCTGCATCTCTCTCTGTTGCAGCTCCACAATTTACACTCATGATTACAAATTATTGGTAGTATTTACAACTACTATGCATGTGTAACGGATGCCAACTAGCACTGTTCAGCGTAGAACGTTAGTAAACCTCCCTCCGGAAAAGCCTCATACAGTATCGGTAGCGCTGAGCTATCGGTCGGACCTTTAGCTCAGCGCGATCGTGCTGTGTCTCCCATGCTCGAACTGTGTAGTTGACTGGTAGGTCGCGGGTTCGTGTCCCGAGTGGGCGAACTGCGCAGGATGACCTCAGTCACAATGGTGCCGTGAACCCGGGATGGGAGTGAGGTTTAAGGGGGAGAGTGTAACGGATGCCAACTAGCACTGTTCGGCGTAGAACGTTAGTAAACCTCCCTCCCGAAAAGCCTCATACAGTATCGGTAGCGCTGATCTATCGGTCGGACCTTTAGCTCAGTGCGATCGTGCTGTGTCTCCCATGCTCGAACTGTGTAGTTGACCGGTAGGTCGCGGGTTCGTGTCCCCGAGTGGGCGAACTGCGCAGGATGATCTCAGTCACACATGCATGGTCTTACCTTTACTTGTCAGTTAAGTAAATTTGCCTATCCTTCTGGACAGAAATCACTGTGGCTTTGTTAAAAAAAAAAATGTCCTTATTGCCTTTTAGTTTTGAAAAAATCCTGTGCTTACAGTGCTCAAGCACGCCCCCTCTCATTGGGCCATCGGTACTGCACAGCGTCTTATTCTTCTCAGCCTCATTTGCCTCCCCTGGCTGCACGTCACGGATAAGCACAACGAGGAGGGGGGCTGAAAAGTTTATAGTGGTCAAATTTGACCAAATGTGGTTTATTTTTCAGCATAGTCTCTCCTTCGGTCCACACACTTCTTCCATCGGTGTTGCAGCACTTGGATCCCTGCGGTTGAAAAATAAACCACATTTGGTCAAATTTGACCACTATGAACTTTTCAGCCTATGAACATTTCAGCCCCCCCTTGTATTTGAGGAAAAATTCAGATTCTGAACTGGGCCCTGGACAAAATTTGAGCCCAGGTGAAGAGTCGAGCTGTTGTCAAAAGAAAGCTAAGATGGTGAAGACAAGGCAGTACAGCAAAAGGCACCTTTTTTGGGGGGATTTACTTCCACTGGGGATCCCACTGCACCAAGCCATTATGCTTGGTGTGCAGGGAAAAGCTATCCAACAGGGCAATGGCCCCATCCAAGCTTAAACGTAATCTCCCAACAAAAGACCCATCACTTCAAGATAATAAAGAACACTGTTTTGTTGATCTCTGTGAGAACACAGAGACACAGGTAACATTAATGAAAAAAAAACAAGGCTTTTCAAGCCTGACCACCATGAAAACTAAAACGAGAGCACTCTGAGGTGAGTGCAATATCCCCACCTCCATTTTCTTTGAAGATCCCAATACTTACTGATGGAGAGCAGTTTTCAGGGTAAACCTGTGTACCAAGTTTAGTGACCCTTGCTTTACTTGTTGTACAATAATAAGGCATAGAGAATGTTAACCTTGCCCATTGACCTATTGGCCCCAAACCCATATTCAGAAGTCATGATCCCAACATGAACCTGTGTAGTAAGTTTGGTTACCCTAGCTTTCTTTGTTGTTGAGATATAGCTTATAAGCCATTTTGATGCTGTCCTTTGACCTTGCGATCCCAAATCCATAGTCACACTTCATGGTCACAGGGTGAACCTGTGTACCAAATTTGGTGACCCTAGCTTTAGTAGTACAGTAATAAGGCATAGGGAATGTCAACCTTGACTTTTGACCTTTTGACCCCAGACCCATAGTCAGAGGTCAGGATCCCACGGTGAACCTGTGTACCAGGTTTGGTGGCCCTAGCTTTACTCATTTTATAGTAATAGTGAATTTAGCATTTACCATCGTGAAAATGGAATGTTAACTTTGACCCTTTGATCCCAAACCCATCGTCAGGTCAGGGTGTAAGTCATCCAAGATGTGTCTTAGATACAACTACTGAATCAATTTGAAAAGCCTACATCATTTCTTTCAATAGTTATTGCATTTAGGAGATTTAGGGAAAAATCTGACCTCCGACCTTTGACCTCAAGGTCATCCAATCAGAGTCAAATTGCATCATCAATGTATAGAGGGGTTGTACGTGACATCAGTGGTCATGTGCCACATTGTTTGTCTGCCATACTGGGTGTCAAATAGTGTGGGCCCTGTGTTGAGAATAATAATAATTCCACTAGCACCTACTTAGCCCGGCTCACCAGTGTTGTTCGTTTTCCATTACGACTGAATACCACCTCAAATGAGTGAGATCTTTACAGCAAGGCAGCCCGACACTCCCATGACATCGTTTGTATGTGACAAGCAAAACACAAGATGGATATCAAGGTGAGCCTGCTGCTTGCTGGCTTTTTGTCAGAGTAAAGGCAAAAAAGGAGAGCCAGAGAAGGCTACAGGCAGTGAGACAAAACACTCTGGAAAAGTACCAGAGAGTTCAGGAAGCCATGGAGCAGTATAAAGCCAAAGATGTGAGGATACGAACTAGCTCACATATGAAGGTATGCTAATGATTGCTTGTGCTAGTTTACTACAGTCATTGATAAGTCTCCCGTACTAAGTTGTAATCACGGCAAGTTATCGCTATTAGGTACTAAAATATGTATGCTGTGTGTGTGTGTGTGTGTGTTTCAGATGTCTCTCTTGTGGCAAAATTATCGCTTCAACCCATCAGTCTGGTCGTTCAACCGAGCCTCGCAGTGACAGGATGTCACCCCAGCTTCACGAACATGCCATGGTTGCAGAGCTTCAGAAAGTCTAAAGAAACGTTTAGCTGCCTGTGCTACAAATTGCCCTAATCTGTGTGAAAATCATGGAGAGACTGTTGAGACATCATGGGATGTACCTGCTCCAGCCGCTGGTGTCGTGGCAAAAAGTGATCAGCTGCCAAAACTTGATTGCCAGGTGCCATATGATAGTTATGGAGTTAAAATATATATTTCAACAGGTAAACAGTACTGAGTTAGGTATAATAAAATATATTTAACAACTATGATGCATTTTTAACCCAAAACAAATTTAATCTAGGATTAAAAGCAATTAAAATAATCCAGTCACAAGGTTACATGGAAAATACATGGATACACATGTACTGTATAAATATATATTCTATGTGTGAATAATGTACTGTGTACTCCTTTTGTATTGCACTAGGACTTTTTACAATAAACTTTTGTACCTTTTGCAGATATGTCTCCACTTTTGTTTTATTTGTGAAGGTTACCAAGATTTAGTGACATCAATTAAATGCTAAGACTGGAAACGCTATCTAAATAATCCAACAGTTTGAGAAATCACTTTTGGTTTAGTGTAAGTCTGTCAACAGAATTATGAACCATAAAGTAGTTAGGGTTTAATGGGATTTAACATGTTTTAACACAAACTCATTATTAGGAAATACAGATGCTAATATGGCCCAGAATTCCTCCATATACTGGTATGATCACTAAAGTGTGCAGTGTCTTCTGCACTGGCACATCCAACGATACAGTCTTCAGTAAATAAAATACTTGTTTTGGGTTACTTTTTCTTAAAAATGAGCCATTATTTTCAGCGTCACTGATAAATGTTTGGTTTGTACTGGTGACTCTTTTCCCACCGGTGTGGGAAAATAATTCAGAGAAATATTCAGAAAAATAATCGACCCCTAATTTAACAGTTGACTAATCACCTGTTTACCCTTTTCCAGGAAAAATTATTTAAATTATTAGTTTCAGGTTATAAAACATGAAAATTGCCACTTTTCTTGTTTTACTACTGCAAGTTATTTGGGTTTTCTAAAGTCTGTTTGACAAGCCCAGACATTTGATGAGGTCACCTTGAGCTCCGGGATATTGATCGTTTTGGACTGTTTATTTTATAGACTAAATTATAAGTCGACTAATTGAGGAAAAAAAATCGGCAGATTAATTTAAAACACAAATAATCGTTAGTTGCAGCCCCATCCGCCAGGCCACCGGAGGCTTCATATCTTACTTTTTAAAATTAACCCCACTGTGCTGCCCTTGAACAAGGCCCTGAACCCCAACTGCTGCAGTGGAGCTGCTCAGTGGCCACAGGTCAGTCTGTGGTTGGACTGGGCAGCTTCCAGGAGTCAATGTGTAACTGTGTGTGTGTGTGTGAACAGGGTGTCCTTGAAAAAGACAGGTTGCTTCTCAATGGACCTTCCCTGTATAAATAAAAGTTAAAAAAAACTGTACCTTGTTTATTCCAACAAAAATACAAAGTTCCTACATCGACTATAGCTACTGTAAATGTTGAGCAATCCTCACATTAATCAGTCTAACTGCACATTCACATACTGAACTAGGTTTGCAGAAGTTAACTCTTGAGAAGTTTTTGTTCTGTTGCTAGCCTTGTAATATGTGACAAAATTCAGAGATGGCTATGATGGGGAGAAAACAAAGTAAGCACACTTTACAAATGTATTAGTCCATGCATTACTGGCAATGATGGGTTTTGTTAGCAGAATTTTGCTTTACAAGTTAATATTTAAGGTCAGTTAAGCAATAGTTTAGTTCTGGTACATTGTGAGCTGTGCTGCATAAGAATCATCTTTTCATTTGAATCTTGCAGTGAGTAAATCATTAAAAACAATCTCAGTGCAACAAGTCGTTTGAGAGGTGAATGGACATCAAGCAAAAAGTCTTATCAAAGGTGGCATTAGGAGGGAGCATTTGGGAGGACTGGTTTGTGATCCCTGAAACTGTTTTCCATTACAGTTCAAAGTAGGAGTTCAGTACTTGAAGATTGGATCCGCTGGGAGCCGTCATCTAGTGGAACATTTTTTTCTTCCTGACAGACATACTGCTTTGTATCGGTAGCTCAGGTTATGCCTTATGTCACTTTCAGCATTGTGTGGGCTGCTATCTCCTTAGCAATGTCTCTCTTGATATATACATTTAAAAAAAAGTGTTATCGTGCTCTGTACATGTCAATTTGCATTAAACAGACTTACTGGCAGCTTGTCAAGATTATGGTGCATATGCTCAAAGTGTCAGTGAAATTGTGTTTTGCTGGCTGCGGTGTGTTGGTTTCCAGTAATAATGACACTTGAAGCACTAGATGTCAATCTGCATTACAGAAGCCATATTCATGCTGGACATAACGCACATACAAACATGCAATACTGCAGGCAGGTGTGTAGATATTTGGCTCGACACTGCCATCCCGTGGTGTAACCCATAAAAGCCCACACTGACAATTCCAATAAAGATTTCACATTAGGCAATAATATGGTTGGCATTTCTTTAATAAACATTTGCCAAAGGGGGAGGGTGGTCAACAAATCATTTTAGTACAAAAAAAAAAAAGACTATTTCCTTTATGAACTGCAGTTATGTGCATCCGATTTGCTCATGACTTTTTACAACACCTACTGGGCAAAAAAAGGACTGCGGACTTTAAAGTGAAAACAGCCTTTCTGTATCGAGCTGGATCAGACGTGCTGCAGTCGTCCTCGACGCTACACTCACTATGTTCCAACAGCCTCTTGTGAATTGACTCCTAGCACAGCCCAATGAAATGAGCTGTTGTTTTTGGAAACATACAAAAACATGACAACATAATCCGTTATAATTCTAACTGTGCAGATAGAGCACATCGTTCATTTCCTTTCATATCCAAAATAATTTCCGCCTACTTCAGTCAGTAGTGCAAAACATTAATACTAGTCTGCCCTGGAGCAATTACAGAAAGGCTAGAGTAGAGATTTAAAATTTACCCAGCCTCGTAAAATGTACACTCAAAAAAGGTAAAAGTTTAACTTAAAAGACAGTAGAATATATTACAAAAAAATATGAAAATGCTATGAGCAAGAAAAGCTCCTCCAATGTTAGCTGTCCTTCTGCAACATACTCCACATTTCAGACTGAGGAGGAATACAATTTCTTATACAGTTTTAAGTTATCAAAAACTCAATGTGCATCTTCAGATCGCTCTAATCTGGCATAAGAGGATTCCAGGGTCGAGCTTTTGTTTACCGTCACTTTTTAATGTTTCCAGACTTTCAGAAAGGCAGCCCACGTCCTCTGATTGTTGCTGCCGAGTTCACATGCGGTACGAAGCCGAGGGGTAGTGGTGGAGCCCCAATCTGGGAAGGGGAGCCCCAGGGTTGCCCTGGTGCCGGGATGGGTGGGTGAGGAGGTACACCATCTTTTCTCACCATAGTGTGGTTGTACAGGTGGATGGCACTGGGGTTAGGCTGTCCTTCCACAGGTAAAGGGCTGTGATTGTACTCAAAACGGTGGTCTTTGTCCCCACTGAACACCATATTGCTGGGTGCAGGAGCCCCTGCCCCTGGGGGGAAGTGGTCTGGGAGGGCTGGTGCCAAAACCCCAGCGGCATTTGAAGAACTGGGAGCCTGTCCAGGACCGCTAAACACGTCTCTCAGAGTGTGCGGTGGCAGGCCTCCCCCTAGCATGTGACCCATGTAGCTGTCCCCAAAGCCTGCCGGGGTGAAAGGTGGAGGAGGTGGATGACCATACTCTCCTCCATAACCAGAAGCTTCGGCTGTAGGTAGAGGTGGGTAGTCTGGTTCTGGAGGTCTCCCTCCATCGCCTCCACCACCAGATGCGATGGGAGGAGCGAGACCTGTCTTGGGCTCAGGGGGAGGCTGTCTGTAGTCCAGGTCAGCATGTGGAGGGGGCTCAGGGGGCTCTGGTGGTCTCTGATCTGGTGGCAGGATGGACACTCCAACTTCAGACACTGAAAACCAGATTTATAAGACAGAACTGTAAATACAGCATCAGAATATTTTGCATTAAAAAACACTATTACACATGAAGTGCAGTATAATGAAAACAGCACTGTGGTGATCTGTGGCAAGTCCATGAGGATACACAAGAACTTGAGTGTATTACTGCTTCTATACAACAGTTCCACAAATGCAAATTTTAAGTTGCCAATAAAAAGCGATAGACACCAAGACTAGTATTGTATGTTTTAAAAAAAGCTGTTCCCAACTGCTACACTTTGATGTCACCAACTACCACAAACAGTGAGCATAACATAGAATACAGTTGTGTGAAAAAGTGTTTGCCTCCTTCCTGACATCTCATTTTTTGTATGCTTGTCACACTTAAAATGTTTCAGATCATCAAACAAATTTAAATATTAGACAAAGATAACCCAAATAAACACAAAACGCAGTTTTTAAATGAAGGTGTTTATTATTAAAGGAAAAAAAAGATCCAAACCTACATGGCCCTGTGTGATAGTGATTGCCCCCTAAACCTAATAACTGGTTGGGCCACCCTTAGCAGCAACAACTGCAATCAAGCGTCTGCGATAGCTGGCAGTGAGTCTTTTACAGTGCTGTGGAGGAATTTTGACACACTCATCTTTGCAAATTGTTGTAATTCAGCCACACTGGAGGGTTTTCAAGCATGAACCGCCTCTTTAAGGTCATGCCACAGTATCTCAATCAGATTCAGGTCAGGACTTTGACTAGGCTACTCCAAAGTCTTCATTTTGTTTTTCTTAAGCTATTCAGAGGTGGACTTGCTGGTGTGTTTAGGATTATTGTCCTGCTGCAGAACCCAAGTGCGCTTCAGCTTGAGGTCACAAACAGATGGCCGGACATTCTCCTTCAGCATTTTTTTGGTACACAGCAAAATTCATGGTTCCATTTTCCACAGCAAATTTTCCCGGTCTTGAAGCAGCAAAAGCTTTAGAAATGGCTTTATAACCTTTTCCAGACTGATAAATCTCAATTACTTTGTTTCAATTTTACACATTAAACAAAATCTGCTACTGTCCACCGGTCATCGTTTATATGCCTGTCTTTCCACAGTCCATTCCACTAATTTTGGTTAAGCTGCCTGCATGCTAGTGCTCAACAGCTGTATTCAATATTCGTGGATGAAGCCACTATTCTATCATCACACAGCTAGTCTGAGGGGCTCATCGAGATAATTCTGTTACGTATGGCTCTTGCGAGCCATAAATAAGAGCCAAGGGCTAACCGGTGAGTTTGCGTTGTTTATTAATGATAAAGGAACAGGAACAAAGGAAAAGAGCCTCATGGGGCAAAACACAAATAATACAAAGAGTACACTTATAAATGACGATAAAGGATGAGAGGACGACTGGAGCCGGACGTAGGGGCTCTAGCCTAATCCACACCGGGAGACGAGTGTGGATTATAAGCGAGGTCACAGCACCGAATGATCAGGGCTGCTCCCTTTTATAATGGTTGACAGCGCCTCAGCTGATGAGAGGTAACTGGCCTCCAGCCGTCCCGTAGAGCTTGACAGCTGGAAGCCCGCTGAGACGCTGTCACAATAAGAGCTGGGCTGAGGAGGAATATGGCCTGAGCGCGGGTGACATTGGCGCACAGACCATTATGACAGGACCTCCCCCTCAAGGCCGGGATCCAAACGGCAAGTAACACCCAAGCCCTCCCCCACCTAGGGTGGGCGGATGGGGCGCAGGCCAGGAGGGCGTGAGAGAGGAGGAAAAAAAACACAACCTTGGCAGGGAACAATGAAGCAATTACAGAGTACGGGGAAAAAAAAAAGGCACAATACTCCATAAAATGCTAATAATATGCAGACGGAGAGAAAAAACCCCCACAACATTGGCAGGGAACAGATGAAGCAATTACCGAGTACGGGAAAAAAAACACAATACTCCATAAAATGCCATAATATGTAGACAAGACCCGACAAAGAAAAACAACCCCAGGAGACCTAAAAGGAGAGCAGAGGCTCCTAAAGCGAAATCCAACAAATACAGGACGTCCCTCAAACAGGAGGGGGAGAAAAAAAAAAACACGCTAACCGTGATAGGGCTACAAGAAATCATATACCTGCACACTCACAAAATCACAAAGGACTAAGGCACAGGAATAACCGAAGAAATAATACAGTTCGGGGGGTCTCCCCGCACCCAGTGTCCAAACTGCCGACAGGGGTGACGGGAAACATTCAGGCGGTCTACCCAAATCCCAGGCCAGGAAAAACAGTACTTCAGGCGGCCGGACCAGACCGCCGAATAGAGAGTCCAGTGGGTCGGGTGGCCGGATCAAAGAGCCGAATGGGCGTGGCAGTCCTTCCGGCGGCTGACCCGCATCGCTCAGCCACCAGGTCCGCAGGGGAGAGAAAGGCAACGGCTTCCCTATGGAAAGGAATAGCGAGGGCGAGCCGGGCCGACAGTGAGCGGTCCATACCGCACCTGGTGGAGAAGGCTTGGGGGGATGATGAGGGTGAAGAAGTGGACGATGGTGATGATGAAGAGGAAGATGAGAGACGAGCCCGTCCAGAATCCGGCGGCAGGGAATCTGCAGCTCCCTCACCGAACCTGGAAACCGCTGGTGCTGCACCCTCGACGGACCCCGATTGGGTCGCGGCTGCTCCCTCGACGGACCCCGATTGGGTCTCGGTTGCATCTGCGATGGACCCCGACTGGGTCGGCGCCGCACCAGACCCGACTTCCAACCCCAAACCTGGAACCTCTGGCACTACGGGCGAAAGCAGCTCCTCACCGGCGACCCTGGGAGAAGGCTCGGGAGAGAGAGAGAAGAACCGGGAACAGGATCACCGGCAACGCCAGAACCCGGCGAGATAAGCTCGGACACAGCGGGCAGCTGCACCCGGCTCATCTCCCCAAGAGACAGGCTAAAATGCTCTAAGACGGAAAAGAGAAAGACAAAACACAAAACAGAGCACTTGCCTGATCTCGGGTTCTGACGCTGTCCAGGACTGCGAAGAGCCGGGTTCAGATGGCAGGAGGTCGTCATCAGGCTGCCACTCAGCTACGTCGGGCTCCGCAGCTGGCATGATGGTATCCGCAGCCTCAGGATCCTCTGACACCGATGCCCACGCCGATGGCCCGCACGGTGTGGTGGCAGGGGATCCTCGACCCGCTGGACCGGACCGCTCGTCCGTGGAGACCCGGGGATGCTTCCTCGTCGGCACAGGTTCCACGCTGCAGTCCACCCTCCTCCTCCGCCCACAACGTGGCTGTGGAACAGGAACCAGGCTCTCCAGAACCGCAGGCCCCCTCCTCATCCAGCGACGTTGGCCTGGCTTCGAGGACCGCTCAGCGGAGGGAGACACAGAGGATGCGGGATTAATAATTACAGCCACAGCAGGTGGTGGGAGCCTGGGGGGCTGCGAACCCCGAACTCCACCCCCAGGAGTCTCACAGGGCAAATCACAATAATGAATCTCCTGGAGCCTGGATGGTGCCTGCTGCGGCGGACATTGCTCCTCCCTTTCCCCGCCGGATGGTGACAGAGGACCCCCTGGGAGGACGACGGGGAGCCGCTCGAGAAGGTTCCAGGACGGGACTCACCGAAACGGGACTCCCGAGACACACAGCAGCCGGGATAGGCGACAGCCGAGATGAGCCGGGCACAGAGCGCTGACGGAACAGCAGGAGAAGATGGCCCGGGGGGGAGATGAGGCTGCGGGGATTCCCCTCTGACGAGGCGCAGGAGTGGCAGCTGTGTGGGGGGGGTTAAGCCCTTGCGGCGACCCGGAACTGGATCCGGACGGGATTCAAGCCGAGGTTGACAGCCGGTGTGACGACGGTTTCTTGCAGGGGGCGAGGCAAAGGTGAGATCCGGGAATCGCCGTTCCTGTGCAGAAACAGAGGCAAGCAGGTCGGCAAACTCAGGGAACTCACGCAGCTCTGGATTCCTCTCCACCAGTCTCACTGCCGCCGCCACATGCTTCATACTGGGTGATGGATGCACAGCAGAGCGAGCAGCAGCCACTCGGTCCCAGATCCTGATTGCTGTCAGCTGCAGCTGAGTCCAGCTGAATCCCGATTGACGACATGCTTGATGGGGGAAGACCTCCGGATGGTGCGAACTCCCAGGCCAGAACGGAGGCAGGAGCGGGATCCCGAAGCGAGGGGCGACGTCTCCTCTTCTTCGGCTTCCTGCCGGGATTTCCCTCCAGCTCACGGAGTATCTCGCATTGTGCAGCGATGTCATCTCTCCTCACGCTTACCTCAGGGTGGTCGGCGAAGCGGGGAAGATGACTGAGAATGTCCTCGGCTTGGTCCAGGTACCGGTGCACATCGCTGCTGAAGTCAAGGAGGGAGGCGGTGATAAGGATGTCGTCCACGCACTCGAGGGCGTCAGCGAGAACATCGTCCTGACTCCGAGTGTGGGACCTCCGCGACGGCATGCTTCCAGCACGGTACCCAGACAGGTAGGAACAAACAGTCCAATTAGCAAACTCACGGCAGCCGGCAACTCACTGGCTGTGACCTACTGACACGTATGGCTCTTGCGAGCCGTAAATAAGAGCCAAGGGCTAACCGGTGAGTTTGCGTTGTTTATTAATGATAAAGGAACAGGAACAAAGGAAAAGAGCCTCGTGGGGCAAAACACAAATAATACAAAGAGTACACTTACAAATGACGATAAAGGATGAGAGGAGGACTGGAGCCGGACGTAGGGGCCCTAGCCTAATCCACACCGGGAGACGAGTGTGGATCATAAGCGAGGTCACAGCACCGAGTGATCAGGGCTGCTCCCTTTTATAATGGTTGACAGCGCCTCAGCTGATGAGAGGTAATTGGCCTCCAGCCGTCCCGCTGAGACGCTGTCACAATAAGAGCTGGGCTGAGGAGGAATATGGCCTGAGCGCGGATGACATTGGCGCACAGACCATTATGACAAATTCTAACCTCAGTTTGTCTGTTTTGTTGGTAAAGCCCGTCACACCATGACGATTTAGGCAGCGTATGAAGAAGTTAAAAAAATTTGGCGAATACACTGGCGTATGTTGAATAAGTTGTGGTTAAGTTTTGTATAAGTTGGAGCACACTGGTATACATGGTAGTATGGCGAGGTTGTCGAAATTTTTCGACGTATTTAGCGTATGGTTCATGCGTCCCGCATACAGGGGCCACAAGTTGTAAGTTATGTGATCGTTGATACACGTTACTTGTAAATTACTCATAAGCTGAAATGCACCGAGACAATGTTTAGCGTACCCAAAACTTATTTCTCAACTATGAGTAACGTGCTTTGAACCTGTGTGTAACTTACTGAACGGGTTTCTAGCTAAAGCCTTATTCATGCTGCATTTCCCCTCTGGTCCGCTTTGCTCTGCGTGCACTTTGGACGAGCCCGGCGCACATGCGGCGTTATACATACTCTCTTTTTTTTGTCTACCAGGCAAAGCAGTTGACGCATGTGCACAACTGTTATTTGTAGTTTTGCCCCAGCCCTATGGAGAGCGCAAATGCGCTAACACACCAGTTTGTTCACCGGCTATAAAACACGAGAGTGATGCACATTTTTTGTAGCAACAACAATGACGTCATTTCAAGGAAAAGGAGGAATTATTTTCCAGTCCTCTTCTCTGCTCAAGCTGCTGCAGCAAAAGGATTCATGTATGTTTACTCTTGTCTTCCACCTCCTCATTGTCTTCCTTGTCTACTTTGTCTTTGTATGCCGTGTTGGTAGTGCCATCTTGTGAATGGGATGTTCAGTCTTACACATGCTCCGTCAACGCGTTCAGATCGTAGGCAGGCCGCGCGATCACAAAATTTGGTCTGTACGCAGTCATCCGCAGTACAGCACTGCGTACAGTAGCGGAGTGGCGACGACGATGTAAATTTCGTCACACAAGGTTTCCAGTTGCACGTACTCGGACAGCGGAGGTGCAGCATGAATCCAGCTTAACAGCTATCGTATAATGGCGTACTGGCAGCGTTGGTTCACAGGAGGAAACTGTCAAGATTCCATGGTGACCAGATGTCCATGTCAAACTGGTCTTGCTCTTCTATTCAGACAAAGTAAACAGATGTTTCATACCTTAACAAGTTTCAACCATCATCTGACATTCATGCAGGGTCACAACTGTTTTGTCCTTTCAGATTTGACAGATCTGCCAGGTCAGTCACGTCCCCCGCCGTGCGATGGTCTTTGGAGGAGAGAATCATCTTGGTTGAACTGAAATGATGGCACCTTCATGCGCTCGCACACCTATACTAGGATTCATGGATCGTGAGGTGATGGCAGTTTGGCATGACCGTGCTATGCATAAGTCATGCATAAGTTAGACCATCGTTGGCCATAAGTTGTGAACGCTGTTAACACGCTAAGCATTCATTGGTATAAGTTATCGAAATGTTCTATATAAGTCACTAATACATAAAGTATACGTCCAACTCATTATGGATACGTGATGTATACACCCAAATTTTTCAATTTTGGGCATATGCCAGCATTGTAGAGAAATTTTGACACACTGGCATGCGCTGCCTAAATCGTCAAGGTGTGGCAGGGGCTTAAAGGACCTAACATGAGCCACAAATATACTGGTGGGCAGTGGCCTGTCTGTGCAGAAGCTAGCCCTGATTGGTACCTCTGATTTTATTGATATTCTTTTCACCTTCTGTCTGGCATCTTCAGATGAAGAAAAGTGTCATAAGCAGTCATTATGCCAACAGGCACCAGTAAAAGCTGCACGTTATGATATTCTATTCTGATCTTTTGGGGGGATAACTCAATTTTAAAATAACAAGTAAAACCAGGCTAACCATTAGCATGAACCCAGAAATCAACACCATAGTATCTGGGTTATGAAGGCAGTCTCCTTTCAAACAACATTTAACTGTGGAAATTCAAGTACACAACAGAGCATTACAATTCTTACATAATGGAACACTTAATGCAAATAAAGTGACAGTACCCAGTGAACCACTCCAGTGTGGTTATCAAGGAACATAGCGAGTCCAGAAATTGCTCTTGACCAATCAAATTGCTTGGTCATAACTAACTGATGTATAAATAAAATTAATGCCAAAAGAATAAAGAGAACACTTCCCAAAGAAGTCTCACCTGGAGATACTGGGCTGGGATCTCGGGGCTGTTTAACCTCTGGAGGTGGAAGTGGTGCAGTTGCTCCTGCAGGGATGGAGCCCTCTGTTCCTTCCCCCCCTTCACTCATTTCCTGCCTCTGAGTCTGTTGAGCTTGGAGCAGCTGAGCTAGCAGCATAGTCATGGCTGTCTGTGTGGCAGCAGCAGCTTCGCCTTCTGGAATATTTGATGGTGCAGAGATGGGGGGAGATGGAGGCTTGGGCATTGGAGGTGTACGTGGTACTCCTGCTGGAGCAGACAGCTGGGGGGGCTTGGCAGGTGCAAGTTGAGAAGGCAGCTCAGTCGTGTCGTTGGGAGCTAAGGCTTTAGAGAGCTGCTGTAACGTCTCCTGATTGACCTTTGTGCTCATAGACTGGACAACCTGGGCTGCGCTGACTGCACTCTTGGACTGGCCCAAGAAGTTTAGGAGGACTGCCAACTGCTCCTGGGTGAACTGTGAGTTTGGACCCTTTGCATCTGTGACAAGACAGATGCATATTAACTTCAACATGTAGCCACTTCAACTGGAGCTTCCAAGTACAATGTAGTACAGCAGATGCACCAGGATTAACTCATCTTAACATGAAACAATCGTTCTAATGTGTAAATACAGCGAAGAAAATGAAGATTGAACATGTCAACATTTTTCTCATTAAACATATTTCTGATGGAGTCATTGACCTGAGATTTTCACCAGATATCAGTAACAACCCAAGTAATCCATACATACAACGAAATCAAGGCAACTGTGTTCACAAAACAAGTTATATTTAATAAAGTGGAATGACACAGTGAGTGAGTATTGAACACACTTGGTTAAATTCATTTAACCTGTTGCACTTCTGTGTACCGTGGGCGGGCACGTCTCTGCGTCCTAGGACGCACGAGGGCGTTTGAGTACGCACACTGTGCGTCCTAGGAGGCACTGAAAAAAAAACCACCTGCATTTCTGTTCTTCCACTACAGACACAGCCGCGAACAGAAAGCCAAAGGAGTGCTTTGATTGGTTTAGATGTGAATGACCTCTCATTCGACTAATAACAGCCTTGAATTGGGTTTCTGAAACCTTGAAGAACCAATGACTGAAAACCTCGCAAGAAGGACCCGCCTACCAACGGATGCGAATGCAGCGAGCCAACTGAAGCACAGAAGTTCGAAAGCTGTTTTGTGTAAGGCTGGGTGAAGAGAGACTGACTGCTGTAGCAGATGAAAAAAGGACCCGCAGGAAGAACCGCCACAGACCCAGCAGCACGGAGACCACCCACAAGTGCGACCTGTGTGACAGGGACTGCCATTCGTGCATCAGCCTGTTCAGCCACAGGCGGTGCTGTCCCAGCAGAGTAGACGTTTAGGATTCTCTTCCATGGTCATCATAGACCGTCCACATGCTGTTGTGGACAGGTAAGTGTTATAAGCTAAATTATTCTTTATCCCTGAAAATTGTAATCAAAATGACTTTTGACCAATCGGTAAATTACAACTGTGTGGCGCACGAAGTCCGTGCGCTGCGGTACACGGTTCGTGCGCCGCGTCCGGACCGTGACACCCCCCCCCCCCCCCCCGGACTACTCTTCTGTAGCGGGGGGGGGGGGGGGGGGGGGACTGTGCACCGTGTCCGGACCGTGAATGCGTGGGGACCGCGGGGACTGTGCTCCGCGGTCGCCACATGACTGTTGAGTCATGAAGCAATGGCCGATGTCCGTCCTCTGTAGCGGGGGGGGGGGGGGGTGGTGTTATCTTCTACATTACAAATATTTTAGAATAATTTTTAGTGCACTGTAAGTTATTTTTTCTTGTTAAAAAAAAAAAAAAAGCCACACATTTTTTACGTGGCATGCTTCTTTGTGTGTGTGTGGGGGGGGGTTGTTTATTCATTCATCACACACACAGCCCTGAGTGTCACCTTTCATTAGAGCCCAAGATGAAGCTTCTATACTGAATCATTCAAAAGTTAGACGTTTTTCCAAACTGTGCCATTTGGCACAATTTGGCGCAGTTCAAAAACGCCTGGGAACTACCTGAGAACAAAGCTGTGTAATATATTCATTTTTTGTGGTATTGTTACAAAATTTGGACCTCAGCTGGATAACACTTGGTTCTACATTTCTGTTGCATTTTCCAGCCCAAATCTGAAGCTGTGTGTTATTTGCAAGCATTTGTATCCAAAAAAAACACCCAGGCGAAATTTATTTTCTTCAAGTTCAGTATGTTTAGATGACTGTTACTCAGTGGCCGGAGCACTTAAGAGAGATTATGACTGTTTTGCCAAAAAATTCAAAGTGTTTTCTTTTAAATGAGACCAACCCCATGAAGATGCTGCAAAGGGTTCAAGAACAGCTTTTGATTTACTTTGGGCACATTATTTTTTGGCGTTTTTAGGGAAATTGACCAGAGTGCAAGGGGTTAATATTTAGTAGAAAAACCTTTGGTAATAACAGCTTCCAGATGCCTCCTGTATGGAGAAACTAGGCACAGGCATTGCTCAGGAGTGATTTTAGCCCATTCTTCCACACAGACCTTCTTCAAATCTTGAAGGTTCTGTGGCTGTCTTCTATGAACTGAGCTTCAGTTCGTTGCATAGATTTTCAGTTATATTCAGGTCAGGTGACTGACTGGGCCATTCTAGCAGTACCTGCTAACTCCAGGTCTTTCTGGAGCTCTCCATGAGAGGTCTTTGGCTCTTGGATAACTCTTCTGATAATTCTTTTGACCCCTCTGTCAGAAATCTTGTGAGGAGCTCCTGGTCGTGGCCGGTTTATGGTAAAATGATGTTCTTTCCATGTCTGAATGATGGCTCCAACAGTGCTCACTGGAACATTCAGCAGTTTAGAAATGCGCCTGTAACCAACGCCATCATTATGTTTTACAATAACATTGCGAAGGTCTAAAGAGAGCTCCTTGCTTCTACCCATCATGACTTCTTTGTGGTGTGACAATCTGATATTCACAGACCTTTTTAAAGGCTATCAGTCAGGACTTAACCAGCTGAAATTAATTTGCACTGATGGGGGATGGGATGGCTTCCTAAATTCTGATGATATCAGCCGGTTTCTTGGCTTCCTATGCCTTATTGCACCTCTTTTTCTTCATGTGTTCAATACTTATTCCCTGTGTCATTCCACTTTATTAAATACAACTTGATTTGTGAACACAGATGCCTTGATTTCTTTCTATGTATGGATTACTTGGGCTGTTACTGATATCTGGTGAAAATCTCAAGTCAATGGCTCCATCAGAAATATGTTTAATGAGAAAAATGTTGACATGTTCAATACTTATTTTCCCCACTGTATGTCAGACCACAAGAACAAAAACCAACAGTGTGACAGAATAGTACACAGAGCTTTGAAGGAAATAGTTTAAATGAGCTTGGATGAAGGGGTGATAAAGACTACTGACTTGCAGACAACTTGGAAAATAAGTTACATATAAGATAAATTGCTCTAGAAAACATAGTAAAGCTGTACGAAGTTCAACCTACAGCAATTTTCTGTACAAACTGTAACTCCAATCACAATTTATTTAATTACAGCAAAAAAAAAACAACAATCAGACTTACCTAGTAGTGCAGAAGCAGTTGGATTCTGGACTTTAATACCACCAGGAACAGAGTAGCCCTGTGGAGTGTTACTGCGACTGTCGTCAAGTCCCAATTCTTTGCGTGGAGCCTTGGGAGCTACCAGTTCTTCTGGCATCTGCTTCTGGCGTCGACGTTTCTTACTCCAGAGCTCATGACAGTCCTGCCACAGTGGAAGGCTATAGAGATGGAAATTATTAAGACATGTACTGTGGGGCAAAAAAGTATTTAGTCAGCCACCAATTGTGCAAGTTCTCCCACTTAAAAGATGAGAGAGGTCTCCAATTTTCATCATAGGTATACCTCAACTATGAGAGACAAAATGAGAAAAAAAAAATCCAGAAAATCACATTGTCTGATTTTTAAAGCATTTATTTGCAAATTATGGTGGAAAAAGTATTTGGTCACCTACAAACAAGCAAGATTTCTGGCTTTCACAGACCTGTAACTTCTTTAAGAGGCTCCTCTGTCCTCCACTCGTTACCTGTATTAATGGCACCTGTTTGAACTTGTTATCAGTATAAAAGACACCTGTCCACAACCTCAAACAGTCAGACTCCAAACTCCACTATGGCCAAGACCAAAGAGCTGTCAAAGGACACCAGAAACAAAATTGTAGACCTGCACCAGGCTGGGGAAGACTGAATCTGCATTAGGTAAGCAGCTTGGTGTGAAGAAATCAACTGTGGGAGCAATTATTAGAAAATGGAAGACATACAAGACCACTGATAATCTCCCTCCATCTGGGGCTCCACGCAAGATCTCACCCCGTGTGGTCAAAATGATCACGAGAACGGTGAGCAAAAATCCCAGAACCACACGGGGGGACCTAGTGAATGATCTGCAGAGAGCTGGGACCAAAGGAACAAACGCTACCATCAGTAACACACTACGCCGCCAGGGACTCAAATCCTGCAGTGCCAGACGTGTCCCCCTGCTTAAGCCAGTACATGTCCAGGCCCATCTGAAGTTTGCTAGAGAGCATTTGGATGATCCAGAAGAGGATTGGGAGAATGTCATATGGTCAGATGAAACCAAAATAGAACTTTTTGGTAAAAACTCAACTTGTCGTGTTTGGAGGAGAAAGAATGCTGAGTTGCATCCAAAGAACACCATACCTACTGTGAAGCATGGGGGTGGAAATATCATGCTTTGGGGCTGTTTTTCTGCAAAGGGACCAGGACGACTGATCCGTGTAAAGGAAAGAATGAATGGGGCCCTGTATCGTGAGATTTTGAGTGAAAACCTCCTTCCATCAGCAAGGGCATTGAAAATGAAACGTGGCTGGGTCTTTCAGCATGACAATGATCCCAAATACACCCCCCGGGTAATGAAGGAGTGGCTTTGCAAGAAGCATTTCAAGGTCCTGGAGTGGCCTAGCCAGTCTCCAGATCTCAACCCCATAGAAAATCTTTGGAGGGAGTTGAAAGTCCGTGTAGCCCAGCAACAGCCCCAAAACATCACGGCTCTAGAGGAGATCTGCATGGAGGAATGGGCCAAAATACCAGCAACAGTGTGTGAAAACCCTGTGAAGACTTACAGAAAACGTTTGACCTCTGTCATTGCCAACAAAGGGTATATAACAAAGTAGAGATGAACTTTTGTAATTGACCAAATACTTATTTTCCACCATAATTTGCAAAAAAAAAAAAAAAAAAAATGGCGGCGCGCCTAGACGCAGCGGCCCCTCTTGGTATCAGCGAGTGTGAGAGTTTTAATCATCCCAGACGTACATTCTGTAAAACTTACAACCGTGAGACCTTATTAAACATCAAGGTACTGCACGCTGCAAGAATCGCGGCGATCGGTTGTGATTTGGACATTCTACGCCAGCATGGAATTTTGGCGGAGTCCCCGCTGGAAGCTACCCGGGAGAGGAGGAAGCGGAAGCGGAGCGAACGCAAGCAAAAGCGAGGAAAAAGGGCCGGGATCCATGCTAGGCTAAAGGCTAACCCCTCCAGACCAGCGGTACCGTCGCTTCTTCTATCAAACGTCCGCGCCCTCGAAAACAAGGTAGGCGAGCTGCGTTTGCTGAAAGAAACCCGGAGAGAATGGAGAGACTGCTGTGTGTTTGTTTTCACCGAGATATGGCTCCACGACAACATTCCTGACGAGGCCATTCAGCTGGAAGATATGGCGATGTTCCGGGCCGACAGGGAAACGGCGAGCTCCGGTAAGAGCCGGGGGGGTGGGCTATGCATCTATGTTAACAAGAACTGGTGCGTTAATGCCACGTTAGTGTCTAAACACTGCTCTCCGTTGGCGGAGTTCCTTATTGTTAATTGTCGGCCTTTTTATCTGCCGAGGGAATTCAGCAACGTGTTTGTAGTCGGTGTTTACATAGCGCCGAGCGCTAACGCTAAAGCTAATGCTAAGAAGGCACTCGGGGAACTGCACAATGCAATCAGTAAAATCCAAACTTCACACCCGGACAGTTTTGTGGTGGTTGCGGGGGATTTTAACCACACCAGCTTAAAGACTGTGCTCCCCAAGTTTAAACAATGTGTAGACTTTAAGACCAGAGGAGAGAATATGTTGGACTTAGTGTACACAAACACAGATGCATATAAAGCGTTACCCCGCCCCCATCTCGGCCGTTCTGATCACATGTCCGTGATGCTGGTTCCTGCCTACAAACCTTTATTGAAGCGCAGCAGGCCAGCAGTGAAACAAATCAGGATTTTGCCAGAGAGTGCAACCTCTGCACTGCAAGACTGTTTTCATCACACAGACTGGAGGATCTTCAAAATAGCAGCCTCCCAGGAAGACAGGACAGATGTGGAGGAGTATGCTGATTCGGTCACCAGCTACATCGCGAAGTGCACAGAGGATGTCACTACAGTGAAGACCATCACTATGCGGGGTAATCATAAGCCCTGGATGACTGCAGAGGTGCGCTCGCTGCTTAAAGCCAGAGATGCAGCGTTCAGAGCGAAGGACAGGATTGCCCTCCGCTCAGCCAGGTCTGCGCTTTCAAAGGGAATTAAGGTGGCAAAGCGCGCCTATGCGGAGAAAATCCAGGGACACCTCTGTGACACTAGGAACACCAAGCAGATGTGGCAGGGAGTTCGGACACTGACGGGCTTTAAGTCTAGGCAGGGGGTCGATGATGACGACGCTTCGCTTCCAGACAGGCTTAACGACTTCTTTGCACGTTTTGAAGCATCAAACTCGACAATCAGAGGGAGGGCCGGCCCACTCCCACCATCGGTCGGACCAGCTTTTACCATTAACACAGCGGACACACGGAGGACCCTATCCAGAATCAACCCACGCAAAGCTGCAGGTCCAGACAACATTCCGGGACGTGTGCTCCGAGACTGCGCGAGCAAGTTGGCGGATGTCCTGACTGACATTTATAACATCTCCCTGAGTCAGGCCATCGTTCCCAGATGCTTCAAGACCTCTATCATTGTACCGGTGGCAAAGAAACCAGTGGTGTCATGTTTGAATGACTATCGTCCTGTTGCACTGACACCGATTGTGATGAAGTGTTTTGAACGGCTTGTCAAACCACACATCACAGCCTGCCTCCCTGCATCACACGACCCGCTCCAGTTTGCATATCGTTCAAACCGCTCCACGGAGGATGCTATAGTCACCACCCTACACTCTGTCATCACCCACCTGGACCAGAAAGACACCTACGCCAGACTCCTGTACATTGATTTCAGTTCAGCATTCAACACCATTATTCCCCAGAGACTGATAGAGAAATTACTCCTTCTCGGTCTGAACACCGCCACATGTCTCTGGATCCTGGATTTCCTGACTGAGAGACCTCAGTCTGTCCGGGTTGGAAACAACATCTCCAACTCTGTCACGCTGAGTACCGGAACCCCTCAAGGCTGTGTGCTCAGTCCACTGTTGTTTACACTTCTAACACATGACTGTGTATCCAAACACGAGGGGAACCAGATTATTAAGTTTGCAGATGACACCACGGTGGTGGGACTTATTCAGAGGGATGAGGAATCAATGTACAGGGAAGAAGTGAGAGACCTGGAGGGCTGGTGCAGGGAGAACAATCTGGTGCTCAACGTGGACAAAACAAAGGAGATGATTATCGACTTCCGGCGGTCACAGCCTGAGCACGTCCCCCTCAGCATCGGCGGCCGTTTAGTGGAGAGAGTAGAGAACATCAAGTTCCTCGGAGTGCAGATCTCGCAGGACCTGACCTGGAGCAAGAATTCCTTGGAGATCAGGAAGCGAGCTCAGCAGAGACTACACTTCTTGAGGAAACTCAAACAGGCCTCTCTCCCCATCTGCATCCTCAGGACCTTCTACAGAGGTGTGGTGGAGAGTGTTCTGACGTACTGCATTGCAACATGGTACTCCAGCTGCAGTATGTCAGACAAAAAAGCCCTGCAGAGGATAGTCAAGGGGGCGGAGAGGGTAATTGGAGTCTCCCTCCCCTCTGTCCAAGAACTTTTTCAGAACCGTTGTAGGAGCAGGGCACTGAACATTGTCAAGGACCGTTCTCACCCTCTGCATAAACACTTTGAACTTCTTCCATCTGGTAAACGATTCCGGAGCATCAGAGGCAGAACCACCAGACTGATCAACAGCTTCCTCCCACAAGCTGTCAGGATGCTGAACAGCTGACCCGGAATCTCACATACACACTACTGCACCTATGGACATTTTGTATATTATAGTTAGTTATTCTTTTTTCCCCAAGTATGTCTCAGGGATGTGTGAATGGATGGGGGGGTGGGAGCTATGTGGGAGTGTGTCTTAATCATACTGCTTCTTATATGGATGCCGAGAGAAACGTAATTTCATCTTGCCTGCACTACAGTTGTATGTACAGCAATATGACAATAAAGTTTGATTTGATTTGATTTAAATTCTTTAAAAATCAGAATGTGATTTTCTGGATTTTTTTTTCTCATTTTGTCTCTCATAGTTGAGGTATACCTATGATGAAAATTGGAGACCTCTCTCATCTTTTAAGTGGGAGAACTTGCACAATTGGTGGCTGACTAAATACTTTTTTGCCCCACTGTATATACGCTGTATGCTTTCAAAATGCTGGTACCAGATGACCCTAACACATACTCTGGTGGAGGCATCTTGTCTGGATTGACATCCTTGAGAAACTCGCTGACCAGTGCTTGTTCAGCTGTGCAGCGTTTGCTGGGGTCCAAGTTCAGCATGTGGTCAAACAGGTCAAGTGCAGTTGGGGGGATGCTGAATGGAAACAGGAGGACAAGATTACAACAGATTGAAATCAGTTCTTGATATATTTTTTTATACATCTATATTCAGACTTCATGTGCATTGACTTACAAGGCAAACTCCTCTCGTAGCCGCCTCCTGTACTGCTTCTTTGGTTTCATGGTGTTGAAGAAGGGCAGTTTTATTACATCTGGCCAGACAGCAGGACAAGGGCTGCCACATATCCGGCTGAAAGACAGAAGTGAACTGGCTTATGCAAAATCAGTGTTTCCTCTGGTTTAAAGACCTTGGCGCGGTGGCAAGATATTTTTCCGGAGGCGGGGGGGGGGGGGGGCAGAAAACACACAACACGATTGTAATGGGAAATGTAAATTTTACACCTTTTTATTTTTCTTTTTTAATTTTACACAGTAATACTGCATAATCAAACTTACCATTTGAAGTATTGTACTACCAAGGCTTGAATGTTGGCATATTGGGCCAGCTGGGGTCCCACCCAGATGTCCTGTGTTTGGACTTTTTACTGGTGTCATCCTTCTCTCCCTCCTCTGCTCTCACCTATACCAAGTGTCATGTTTTGCCCTGCTGAATTTTTTTCATGGTTTACATAAATAACCAAAATGTGTTTTTTTGCATTTTTATTCTAGTGTTTCTTTTTTTTTCCATTGACAAAGATTAGGAAAGTGAAAAAAAAGCATTCATAATAGTAGTTTACTCATGCATACTTAAATTATATGATCCAGAGGTGGGTATAGTAGCCAGAAATTCTACTCATGTAAAAGCAGTGCTTTGAAATTAATTAAAAGTAGACAACCAAAAATTTCTACTTAAGGGTACAAAGAGCACCTACTTAAAAACTTGAGTAATGACTTCAGTCTTGAAGGTTTGAGGTTTTTCTCCAAAAATTTATAACTATTTTCTTATAGTTTTCTACTTTTCTCTGTTAATTTATCAAAATTTGCAACCATTTTCCCTTGTAAAATTATGACTTTTCTCGTACATTTGAGACCATTATAAATTTGTGGATTATTTTAGGGCCAATGTTTATCTTTTTTTTTTAATACAGCTTTACTTATAAAGCTCTTCAAAAACGACAGCTGACACAAAGTGCTGTACATCAATGATAAATAAAATACAAAAACAATAAAATACAGCTAAGGTACAAAACAGCACAAATAAAACAATAGTCATACAATAGAGACAATAAGAACAAATAAAATCAATGTCTCAAACTGGGTCAAATGCCAGAGAATAAAAATGAGTTTTAAGAGGAGTTTTAAAACTGGACAGTGAAGAGGCCTGTCTGATGGACAAAGGTAGATTATTATAAAATTGCTGTTTTTTTTTTTTTTTTAATAAATTTGAAACAGAATGTGGCAATTTTTTTACTTTTTTCCTCATATATTTTAAACTTTTGCCCATAATTTTATAGTGCCAGAACAGAATAACACTGAATTCAAAGAAAAATAATGATTAAAATTATATTTAAAGAAATAAATTAACTTAAATGACCAAAGATGCAGTTATTTCTGTTATAATATTTCTATGTATTTATAGTTTTCTGGAAATCTCCTCACCAACCCAACAGCAGGAAAAACCTCCCTTATTTTGAAATCCAAATGTTGCCACATTTAGTTTGTCTGAAGGCTGCTGACGGATTCAAGTCACTGACTTTGTGAATTTCGGTCATCTTAACTTGCCAGGTACATAATAATGAACATAAATTATTAGTTAATATTGTAGTCGCTGATGAAGTAAATCCTCAGCAATTCATCAGTCACTCTTGCCTTTCCCTGCAATGAAACCTAACCAGACCTGTTAGCTAAGTGACTCCTCATTGTTGTTCCAGTTACCAGCGGGTTGAAACCACCATAAATGCCTCCACTCTCTTGTACTTTTTTCTGCATTTAAAGTACTTTAATGAGCTCATGTTTCTCTCGGACAGCAACGCTACAGAGACACGCTCTGCCTGCAGAAATGGTCACGCGAGCGCGAATGACAGTCACACGCGTTGTTCGTGTGCACGCTTGCAGAGCATTTTTCATATATAATTTTTCTTCAATTAATATATTATAGGTTCAGCAGCATACTTCCTTAGGGCGGCAGGACGCCGCACAAAAATGTTACCAGAGGAAACCCTGCAAAATGTAGTAAAATGTGGCTTTGATGTGAAAAAAAAAATGCTTAACTTTTGTCTTGGAGCTCATATTTGTCTTTTAAAACTAACAATGTAACATGAGTAAATATGATTTGCCTGGCACAAGTGTCATCAACAAACCTAAAACAAGAACCAATTCATACATTTTTTTTTTTAAATCACTTGTTCTGGTTACTGTATGGTGTGGGACACATATGTATCGCTTTAGGCCTCACATCTCAGATTAGAACAAAGAACTGAGTCTCCTTGGAGATAACAGGAGGATGTGAAAGTTTAGCCTTTGGTATGCAAGAGACGGCCTTGGGGGATTTCCGGGTGGCCGAAGACTATGAAAAGGAGGTTATAGGATCAAAGAGTAGATGCATTGTTACTTGTGATTGAAATGCAATGTGAGTGTGAACTGGGAGAGTCCTGGTATATAAAGGACGAATGCTTCTGTGTTTTCCCTCTTTCTGCTTTGCTGATGTTGGAAGATGTGAATAAACCTGACTCGTGAGATAAACTCTGCCTCGTCATTTTCACATTCCCACACTGGTGACCCTAAGACGTATCATGGATGAAAGAAATTCCCCCGGGCCAGCGCTTATCCAGCGTTTCACTCTCTCAGTCGAGGAGAGAGCGGAGAGGCTCCTGGCTCTGAACGACTTGGGAGATGGCACGCCCATTGACCTGATGGAGAACATGCTGAGGTTGAGGGGCTCAGACGACGACGACTTTATCTTCACCCACATTTTCCTCAGGACCCTACCGTCGGCCACAAGAGCGGCCCTGGCCAGTTCGCCGTTGTTGGCCCAGCGGGACTTCCGCGCGCTGGCCCAGGAGGCGCATCGGATTCTCAACGCCAGCAAACAGCGCGCGGCCACCGCAGCAGCGACGGAGTTCGGCGCGGCGGCCGGAGATGGCGGGGGGCCAGAGACGGCGGTAGCAGAATCTCCGTCGACGGCGGCGGCCAAGGATCGCGGAGGAGACACCCTCTGTTTCTACCATCGCCGCTTTGCAGAGAAGGCACGCAAATGTATACCACCGTGCCAATTCAAGCGCTCGGGAAACGCCAAGACCGGGGGTCGGTAGCAGCTGCGACCCTCGGGGAGGAGAACAAGCTGCTCTACTTGAAGGATGCACGCTTGGGGAGGAATTTCCTCATGGACACAGGCTCCCAGTTGAGTTTCATCACACCTTCCTCCGCTGACCGGCTGGCAGTTTCCAGTGGTCCCGAGGTGGCAGCAGCGAACGGCTCGGAGATTAAGACCTTTGGTGAGAGGACACTGCTTCCGTCTCTACACGGCCGTACATTTGAGTGGACTTTTGTCACAGCAGCAGTGAATTTCAATATGTTGGGGGCTGATTTTCTGTGCTCACATGGTTTGTTGGTTGATCTCGCTAACAGGCACCTGGTTAATGCACTTTTGATTCTATTCCCTGTACAGCCCGAGTGGCCCCGCCAACAGCACAAGCCAACGTCACAGCAGCAGGCGGTAAGTTCCACACACTACTCATGGTTCCCACATTTTCAGCAGCCGTCGCTAAACACGGGGTGGAACATTTTACTACTACCACCGGTCCGCCCGTTTTTGCAAAAGCTTGGCGCTTGGATGCAGCTAAACTGACCATAGCGCGCGAGGAGTTCGCCAACCTGGAAAGGTTGGGCATCATCAGGCGTTCTAACAGCCCATGGGCTTCCTCGCTTCACATGGTCCCGAAAGCTGACAGCTCGTGGCGACCTTGCGGAGATTTCCGCAGGTTGAACAACACCACAGCGCACGACCGCTACCCAATCCCCCATATCCAAGATTTTTCCGTTCACTTGGCAGGGGCGCGCGTTTTTTCTAAGATAGACTTGGTCCGCGGTTACCACCAAGTCCCAGTGCGCGCTGAGGACATACCCAAAACAGCGGCAATAACTCCGTTTGGTCTATTTGAGTTTTTGCGCATGCCATTTGGACTTAAAGGCGCTGCGCAGACGTTCCAACGCATGATGGATGCGGTGTTGCGCGATCTCCCTTTCGTGTTCGTCTACCTGGACGACATCTTAGTAGCCAGCGCAAGACGAACACGAAAATCACCTCACGGCAGTTTTCCAGAGGTTGGGAGAGCACGGTTTAATAATCAACCCAGCGAAGTGTCAGTTCGGGGTGGCGCAGATTGATTCTTTGGGGCATCGCGTCTCTCCAGAAGGAGCGGTTCCGCTACCTGACAAAGTGCGCGCGGTAACAAATTTTCCCCAGCCACAAACGGTCAGGGCGTTACAGGAGTTTTTGGGAATGGTGAATTTTTATAATCGTTTCCTCCCCCGCGCAGCGCAGCTCATGCAACCACTGTACGCCGCGCTCAAAAAACAAAAACTCGCGAATAAAATCGAATGGGAGCGAGAGCGAGCATTCTCGGAAGTCAAGGCAGCCCTGGCCAATGCTGCGTTGTTGGCGCATCCGGACCCAACGGCCCGCATAGCGCTCACTACTGACGCGTCAGATGTGGCTATAGGGGCGGTCATGGAGCAGCATGTAGCTGGGGCTTGGCAGCCGCTCGCCTTTTTCAGCAGGACTTTGCGCGATAGTGAGCGTAAATACAACGCGCTTGACAGGGAGTCGTTAGCTCTCCATTTGGCCATTCGCCACTTCCAGTTCTGGGTGGAAGGACGCCGTTTCACCGCGTTCGTTGACCACAAGCCGCTGACTTTCGCGATGGCCAAGGTTTCAGAACCGTGGTCAGGCCGGCAGCAGAGACAGCTGGCCGCGATCTCAGAGTTTACTACCGATATTCAGCATGTGGCGGGTAAACTTAATGTAGTGGCAGACTGCCTCTTGCGCACCGTGGCGGCCCCAGTCCGCGTAGGGATAGATTATGCAGCCATGGCCGTGGATCAGGCTAGCGATGCGGAAGTGCGCGCGCTCCAGTCTGGACCAACAGGGTTAAGGCTGGAGAACAGGGTGCTGCAAGACGGTATGACCCCCCTAATCTGCGACGTCTCCACTGGATGACCGTGTCCTGTGGTACCGGCCGCATGGCGCCGCCGCGTTTTTGACTCAATTCATTCTCTGGCTCACCCAGGAGTGCGCGCGTCGGTCAAAATGGTAGGAGAGAAATTTGTATGGCCGAGCCTGCACAAACAAGTTAAGGAGTGGGCAGCAGCCTGCATGGCGTGTCAACGAGCCAAGGTACACAAACACACGAGAGCTCCCTTGGAGCCGTTTCACATCCCGGCTAAGAGGTTCGATCATGTCCACGTGGACCTCGTAGGCCCCCTCCCGCCATCACAGGGGTGCACACACCTTCTGACAATGGTGGACCGCACCACGCGCTGGCCGGAAGTGGTTCCACTGGCGTCAACCACAGCTGAGGAGGTGGCGCGCGTGCTTTTAACTGCGTGGGTGGTGCGTTTTGGAGTCCCGTCGGACATTACGTCTGACAGAGGCCCTCAATTTGTTTCCGAACTTTGGTCAACAATGGCCCGCAGCCTGGGTGTCACAATTCACCGCACAACCGCGTACAACCCGCAGGCTAATGGGTTATGCGAGCGTTTTCATAGGTCATTGAAAGCGGCCCTCAGGGCGTCACTGACGGATGCAAATTGGGTAGACAAGCTACTGTGGGTTTTATTGGGGTTGCGTTCTGCACCTAAAGAGGACTTAGAAGCCTCCCCGGCTGAGCTAGTTTTTGCGCAGCCACTTCGGCTGCCCGGGGAGTTTCTCCCAGATAATCCTGCGCCAGATAGCTCCCCGTCTCAGCTGTTGCAGCGTGGCACAGAATCGGGCATGCTGCCTGGCCCCGTTCACCACAGTTTTCCGCGTGTTTTTGTACCTAAGACTTTGAAAAACGCAGAGTTTGTTTTTGTCAGACACGATGCTCATCGCCCACCGCTGCGGCCACCTTATGATGGACCATTTAGAGTGCTGGAAACAGGAGACAAGCATTTTTTGCTAGATTTGGGGGGCAGGAAGGAAAAGATTGGCATTAACAGGCTCAAACCCACCTTCGTTGTGGCGGACGAGGATGTGCTGTTGGCCAGGGCTCCTCGGCACGGCAGAGCCCCTCGGGGAAATTCCCCAGAACACCCACAGGGACTGACAAACAGTTTTCACCCCCAGACAGCAGCCCCTCAGCATGATGGCGCCACAGAAGAGGTGAAGCCCACTTACCGCAGATACGGGAGGAGGCTGAGGCCCAAGCAGCATGTGGGTTGATGTGTAATGATTTTATCATGACATGCAGACTGTTATTCTGTTGTTCCATCTTAGATGTTTTGGGGGGGGGGGGGGGTCATGTGGGACACATATGTATCGCTTTAGGCCTCACATCTCAGATTAGAACAAAGAACTGAGTCTCCTTGGAGATAACAGGAGGATGTGAAAGTTTAGCCTTTGGTATGCAAGAGACAGCCTTGGGGGATTTCCGAGTGGCCGAAGACTATGAAAAGGAGGTTATAGGATCAAAGAGTAGATGCATTGCTACTTGTGATTGAAATGCAATGTGACTGTGAACTGGGAGAGTCCTGGTATATAAAGGACGAATGCTTCTGTGTTTTCCCTCTTTCTGCTTTGCTGAGGTTGGAAGATGTGAATAAACCTGACTCGTGAGATAAACTCTGCCTCGTCATTTTCACATTCCCACAATGGTACAACTGTACTGATAATTTAACAATGTGTAGTACTTTCATTAGGTTTGAAAAACTGACAAAACATACTTTGTTAAATAAATATTAAGTTTCAACAAGTAACCAAGTCTATATTTGTGTATGACGGGAAGCCACTATAAGCTTCTGCTTTGACCTACCCCTTTTTGTTTGTGCGTAGATGTTTGTTTAGGAAGTGTGTGCGTGCTGTCATTGCTTTTGTTGTTTTTGGATGTACAAACAAAATGTGTTGCAAAAAGAAAACTAAAGAAAAGTACGCACTAGTATCTCAGTTTTAGCTTCAGTTGGCTTTTTTCCTATTTATGATGAAAGAATTAAAGTAAATTAATAAAACCACACCAGGTTAAACCAAGATGGTATTAGGCTTGACAGTCAAATCATCATCAGATCAACAACTATTATTGCCAGTGTTTCCCCATGGGGGGGGGGGGGGGGGGTTGTCTTCTCCACTAAAGCTCTTGATAAATTTCTGTAAATACCTTTATCACTTCATAGGAATTAATGCAGAGCTGTAAAACTCACGCTACACTTACCTAATGAGCTCCAACTGGGCAAGCTCCTGATTAGCTTGAAAGACTGGTTTCTTTGTGAACAGTTCTCCAAGAATACACCTGAGACAGACAACACAAGAAGCAATCCAATGGTACACATAAGTCACCTGCTAGTAATCAATAACAAAAGGAAATCTGAAGTAGTGATCAGCCCTGGTCTTACCCGCAGCTCCACACATCAATAGCAGGGGTGTACCGCTCTTCTCCCAGAAGCAACTCTGGGGGGCGGTACCACAGTGTGATCACTTTATTGGTGTATGGTCGACTAAAAATTGACAAAAAAAAAAAAAAAAATGTCAGTACTATAACACAGAGGCACCAGAAATATTACTCTCCAAAAGGAAAGGAGGTTCACCTCTCTTCTGAGTTGTACAGTCGAGCAAGACCAAAGTCTGCAAGTTTTATTTGACCTCTGATTGGGGACAAAAAAAACACATTAAATTAAGCTGGGAAAATGTACACAAACATTTTCATCTGTGGTCCAGTAAAAAAAAAAAAACCAAAACAAATCCTGCAGTCTCACTTGTTATTCAGGAGAATATTGGAGCACTTGATGTCTCTGTGAAGGAAGTTCTTCTTGTGGCAGTAATCGAGGCCCTCCAGCAACTGTCGCATGAACGACTTAATGTGGCTCTCATTGAAATGGACAAGGCCAGACTCCAGCAAACCCATCAGGTCATGATCCATATATTCAAATACAAGATAAAAAGCACCTAAAATGAAAGGGGAAAAAAAATGAAGTTTAAAAATGTTGTTAACATGTTACCAAATGTAGGTGTGAACAAAAACAGGTCGTCACCTTTATCGTTCTTAAAGTCCAGCGCATCCTCCTTATCTGTGACTATCTCCTTCATGTTAATGATGCTCTTGTGGTTCAGCTGTCGCAAAATTTTAATCTCTCTGATGGCTGTGATTGGGAAGCCCTCCTTTTCATTGTCCAGTCGAACCTTCTTCAGTGCTACCATTTCAGCTAAAGAGCAATTAAAAAAAAAAAAAAAACTCAAGTAGATAATCAAACTGAAACAAACAAGACTCTTTTCTACAGTGATGTCAACTAACTAAGAATTTCAGAAGATCAGTAACCAGGATTTAGATTTGCCAACATGGTTAATCATAAATCATTTTAAACTCACCAGTGTCTTTGTCTTTAGCCTTGTATACTTGACCATAGGTACCCTCCCCTGTGATTCCAATTATCTCAAACTTATCCACACAACGTTTTCCCCAATCTATCTCGCTTTGTTTAATCTCACCGTATCTTGGGCCACACATTCTGGGAATTACAAGAAAGATTTTCAAATCAAGAGAAGTCTTGATGCAGCAAATAGCAACTATATATATATATATATATATACAGTATATATATATATATATTGGGGGGGGGGCAAAAACATACTTGGGTCTTCGACGGATTTTTTCTGCCTTTTTGTCTTCAGGTGGGCTGGGTGGGGAAGCTGTACCACCAGGAAGTTCAGGAGGTAGAGGCAAGTCCATCAGAAGCTGACGAGTCTTTTTCTCTGACTTTTTCTTCACAGAGAGTAAACCTTCCTTCACGCTGCAAAAATTGTAACGGAGACAGGACATGAACATACTGGAGCAATAAAATGAACAAGAAATTACAGACAAAGAAATTCTAGGCCAACATACCTTTCTCCTTTAGCTATGTGTTCAATCACTGTTTTGGGTAATGGAAGTGGTGGTAAAGTGGAGAGTGGGCCCGTGGCTCGTTCCTTTTCTTTCGGCTGTCCGGATGTTGGCGCTTTTTTCTTGTCTCGAAGTACGGTGTCATCCTTCCCTTTTCCATTCCTGTCCCTCTGCTCTGGCGCTCTGCGATCCTTTTGGACGACCTGGTGCTCTGCAATCCTTTTGGACGACCTGTCAGAGGGAGACTGAGGCTGGCTCGCTGAAGGTGTTCTGGGCCCTTTTTCAGGTTGAGGTGGAGAGGGAGGGCGGCCCTTCCTGGATGTGTGATTTGGTTTGGGGCTTGGCTGGGGTGCAGATGAAGAACTTTTGGTGGGAGTTGATGTGTTGCTTGAGTTCTTAGCCTTGGCAGCTGCTTCTGCGGCCTTCGCCTTTTTCTGCTTACTCAGTTCAGCAGCTAGACTAGTTTTGAAGGTGAGGGTGCTCGGTGAAAGACTGGATGGGCGACTGTGAGAACGGGAGTGGCGGTGACGGCTTCGAGAACGTGAGTGCCTTGAGGTTGGATACGGACTTCTGCTTCGTGACCTTGCGGACCGCCTAAATAAAGAAATGCCATAAAAGTATTACTCATAGCTGTCAAATGAGCATCCTATGTGCTGACTTTCTGTAAACAAATACTTCTACCCTATGCCAAAATTATATAAAAGAAAACATAAGACAGAACTTTGTCCTTGCTTGGAATTTACATTTTCTTTTCAAGTTCCAAGAGTTACTGTGAAGATTCAACAGCTGGCTGGCCACAAACAATTAAAGTGTACAAACAGAATAGAATAGGCTTGATTGTCATTGTTCAGTACAACGAAATTGCTGGTGCTCCACCAGGCTACTGCGCGATAAAGTAAGCGAGAAGAATTTGAATTAAACACAGTTACAGAACACGTGATTAAACATACGACTGAAGTAAAAATAGCCCATAGGTATATACACAGGTATAGTAGTGGCTTCACGGATGGAACTATGTACATAAGAGTATTGATCAAAATGAAATCAAACTTTTTACAACCACAAAACCTTTAGAAAGGTGCAGAATGACAGTCTATAATTCCTTGACAAAATCATTACAGTCATGAAATCATTTAAAAAAAATTTACAGGTCCAAAGTGATCACAATATTTGCACCTGAGCAACTGATTGAGCCAGTAAGGCTCTCAAAACCAATAGCATAACTAGATCGATATCCTGTCTGGTCACTTAAGCTCAGGGGTTGCCAGATATTATGAATCATACCCCTGTCAGAAGTTTTGAATCCAGCGAGCTCTGCCTGGTAACCACTACAATATTACACAGGTACATCTCAATAAATTAGAATGCCATCGAAAAGTTGATTTATTTCAATAATTCAATTCAAAAAGTGAAACTCATATTATAGAGATTCATTACACACAGAGTGATATATTTCAAGTGTTTATTTCTTTTAATTTTGATGGTTATGGTTTGCAGCAAATAAAAACCCCAAATTCAGTTTCTCAAAAAATTAGAATATTATATAAAATTAATTTAAAAAAAAAAAAAAAGACTTAATAGAAATGTTGGCCGACTGAAAAGTATGTCCATGTACATACTCAGTACTTGGTCGGGGCTCCTTTTGCACAATTACTGCATCAATGCAGTGTGGCATGGAGGTGATCAGCCTGTTACTGCTGAGGTGTTACGGAAGCCCAGGTTGCTTGATAGCGGCCTTCAGCTCATCTGCATTGTTGGTTCTGGTGTATTTCATCTTCCTCTTGACAATACACCATAGATTCTCTATGGGATTTAGGTCAGGAGAGTTTGTTGGCTAATCAAGCACAGTAGTACCATGGTCATTAAACCAGGTATTGGTACTTTTGCCAGTGTGGGCAGGTGCCAAGTCCTGCTGGAAAATGAAATCAGCATCTCCATAAAGCTTGTCAGCAGAGGGAAGCATGAAGTGCTCTAAAATTTCCTGTTAGATGGCTGCACTGACATTGGACTTGATTACACACAGTGGAAAATCACCAGCAGATGACATGGCTCCACATATCATCACTGACTGTGGAAACTTCACACTGGACCTCAAGCAACTTGAATTCTGTGCCTGTTCACTCTTCCTCCAGATTCTGGGACCTTGATTTCCAAGTGACAGGACTTGGCATCTGATTTGGGGAGCCATGACGTCTGCTAGTGTTAGTCCACTGTGTTTTATCAAGTCCAAAGACATTACAGCTGCCTACCAGGCCATTGTAGAGCACTTCATGCTTCCCTGCTGACAAGGTCTATGGAGATGCTGATTTCATTTTCCAGCAGGACTTGGCACCTGCCCACACTGCTGCAAAAAGTACCAAAGCCTGGTTTAATGACCATGGTATCACCATATTTCACTGGCCAGCAAACTCTCCTGACCTAAACCCCATACAGAATCTATGAAGTATCGTCAACAGGGAGATGACAGACCAGCTTAAGGCCGCTATCAAAGCAACCTGGGCCTTCATAACACCTCAGCAGTAACACAGGCTGATCACCTTAAAGCCATGCCACAGTGATGCAGTATTAATTCATGCAAAAGGAGCCCTGACCAAGTATTGAGTGTGTGCATGGAAGTACTTTTATTCAACCAACATTTCTATTAAAAAAATATACATTTTTTTAATTGATCTTATGTAATATTTAATTTTTTAAGAAAATGATTTTCAGGTTTTCATGAGCTGCAAGCCATAACCATCAAAATTAAAAGAAATAAACACTTGAAATATATTGCTCTGTCTGTAATGAATCTACATAAAATATGAGTTTCATTTTATGAGTTGAATTACTGAAATAAATCAACTTTTTGATGATATTCTAATTTAGTGAGATGCACCTGTAGTGAGGCCAGCGTGAGTGCAACACCTGCTGACCTGAGGGTAAGTTACTTTTATCATCTTGAAGTAGCAAAGTGCATTTTCTGTCATATGCAAAAGTACACACAAGAACAACAAATCAATTAGCTGCAGTTCAAGAACTCACCTGACATCTGGACTTGGGCTCAGGGACTTTCTGTATGGACTTCGTGATTTCCTGCGGTTCCCATAAGGACTTGAGCCTAACTCCCCTTGTTCATATGGACTGTGTCGACCATAACTTGGTGACCTGCGCCAGTTTGCAGGGCTCACAGGGGAGCGCTTCCTTTTGTTGCTGGAATAAGAGTTGGGTGACTTTGAGACACCATAAGCTGTATACACATCAACATCACGACTGTAAGATGAGGAACTGGGAGAGAGTTTTTTGCTCCCATAAGTCGGACTTCTTCTAGAAATCAGCTGGTTAAAACCACCAGGCGACTGGTAGCTGTATGAATATGATGTCCCATAGGGACTTTCTGCTTTAAAACCAGGACTTCTCCTGTATGCCCTGAGGTCTTCACGATCATCTCTGTAAGCTTGAGGAGCATCTCTGTATGCAGATGGAGGCTCTTTGTCAGACCTCGTTTTGCTTCGGTGCCGTTTAGAATCTCTTTTATCTGAAGATTGTGGGGCCTGTGATGTGGTTGTCTTTTTACCGTTTCTGTCATTACTCCTTGTAGTGTCTCTGAGATTTTTAGAGCCACTTAGACCTCCTCCACTCCTGGGTTTTGACGAGTCTCTTTCCCGACTCTGGCGGTCCTTTTTCCTACCCAGCTCTTTTACTTGCTTACTCCTTTCCGATGGTCCTTTTGTTTGTTCGTCCTTGATGATGCACACAGCCTCCCGACTTCTGTCTGGAGATGCCGGTCCATTATAGTCCCCAAAGTCAACATCGCTGAGTCGATCTGCTGACAGACTGTCAGCAGGGGGGTCAGGTTTAGGCGAGGGGCTCCCAGAAAATCGCTCTGACTGAGAGCTCACGTCATCGTACTCCACTAGTGTCTGTAGTTCAACACCTTTTCCAAAAGCACTTTTCCGGTAACTATCAGAGTCCTCTAATGTACCTGAATGCCACAAGTTTCTGATCTTGGCTTGCCTACGTTTCTTTCTCCTGGATGCCGTTGACCGCGTCTTCTGTCGGTGCCTCTCCCGCTGAGCAGCACCGCTCCCTGGTTTACTCCGTCGGTCCTGTCTGAGAGCATTTCTATGAGCCGAGGGGCTCCGTCCCCGAACTTCACGAAGGACCTCTGGATTAGGCATTTATTCACCAAATAAATGCCACAGCGACGTCAAAGTTATAATAAAATGTGTTTTGTCAAAGCCGCCTCCCTTGTTGTGTCTCGAAACAAAACATTGGGCTAGCTATGTAACAGGCTAGTCAGCTAACGTAACGAATTCACATTTAAACAAGCCAGCTAGCTAGCTATAACGCAAGCTTAGCATTTCGAAGCTAACACTGTTAAAACTTCAAACAGAGCAAGCTACACCAAACTTTAATTAATGACACTTGGTGCCAGGGGATTTCTTTACACTAAACTCACACTACAATTCTGGTAATAGAGTAAACAGCAACTCAACCCCTGCATTCCAGTCCTTGACATCTCCTAGATATGTCAGCTAATGCTAGTCGGTATATCCAGTTAGCTTCCACATGCTAAGGGTGCCCAGCTGTACAGTCGCACTCTATTTTATGATCAAAGCACAGGCCCAAAGTTTAAAACCCACTTCTTCCGGAAATGTTGCAGTTTCCACAGACGTGTGAATCCATCCACCAGGCCACACTACAGTGTGAGCAATAAGCTCAGTCTCCCCTTAAGGAACTTCTTCTCGTCCTCCATAACACTCCAATAAGCAACAAGGAAGTGAATAGCAGGCCACTTGGCATCGGGTTGGACGGCAGCTAGCTCTTAGCCGTTAGCCAGCTAGCCTTCTTTTCTCCTTGCGCTGGAGTTCGACAACTCAGCCAGTGAATATGCAGGAAAACAAAGCCATTCAAACACCCGTCCGCCAGTGCGCGTCTTCGCACGATGTTACTCCCACTAATACCAACGTTATCCAAAAGTAGTAAACCTCCTCCAGCATAACAAAAGGCTCAAAAGCGCATGGTGCCGATTTAAAATATTATAACTTTGTTCGCAGGGTAGCTAGCAGCACATTAAGTCGACTGGGCCCACAGTGCTTTCAAACTACAGGCCTCGTGCGTCCGTGTGGACCAATGGTACCGTGTGACGTTGAAAACGTCACAAAGACAAACCTTTTCCTTTAAAATATATTATAGACGATCTAAACCAGGGGTTGGCAACCTGTACCACACACAGAGCCACTGTCAGTGATTTCTGTATTAAATTTTAAAAAAAAAAGTCTGCATGAAGCCATAAAAATATCTGAGCCTAAAAACTGACGTATAACAGAATTATGACAGTGTGGCCTGACAATATCAGGATTTTAAATTAATTAAATCACCCTTATTGTCATTCAACCGTACAACCAATCATGTACAGTAGAACGAGATTGTGCTTTACCTATCTACTGTGTTAATCACACACACCCCAAGTGCAGAATCAGAGGGCCGCTGCCATGCAAGGCGCCGCCACAGATTTCCCTCCTCCATTCCATTATTGCTGAGCACCAAGCTGGATGGCAGGAAGTTCCACTTTTATATGGTCTTCGGCATGACCCGGCCGGGATTTGAACCCCTGCCTCCCGAGTGTGGGGCGGATGCTCTACCAACTGAGCCACCACTCCGGTGATTAAGAGTGCTTTTAAATTTGCGGCTTTTTTTAATCATAAATTTGTTACCTTTCCCCCCCCTCACAAAATTGCTACTTTTTAATGGTCATTTATTATTATTTGCAAGTCTGTCTTTTTTCCCTACAAAATTATGTGGGTGCTTTCCTCAAACTATTTTTTGTTTTTGTGCTTTCTTTCTAAATTTGGCATATTTTCCCTTTCAGGCAGTTGTGGGGGTTTGTCAGATGAAGATGAATGAACGGGTTGCAGATTATTCCAGAGGTAGGTAGAGCAGGGCTATGATATTAAACACTAAAATAAGAGTAGCCACCCAAAATGACTCCAGGAAGAGTGAAAGTATAAAAGTTACTAGTAATGACTTCACCCCCCCCCATTGTTTTTTTTCTCTTAAATTTCTCGTTTTCCTCATAAATTTGACTAAGATTTATTAACCACTTTCTTCCTCAAAAAATTTCATCACTTTGAAGTTTTTCTTCAAACTTGTGAATTTTTTCTTGTAATTTTATTTTCCTGACAATTTTTTTTTCTTTGACTTTTTCAAAAATCCTCTAACTTTTTTCTTATATTTTTGTGATAAACCTGGAACCTAACTGTTTGCTCATTAATTTGCCACTTTTTCTTATATATTTGGATTCATTTTCTTGTACATTTCCAACTTCACTCAAAAATTTCCTCTTCCATGTGTTAATAAGGGGATGCAAACATGTATCCTCTAATATAATCTAGTTATTAATATAAAGACCATGTATTAAATATTTCCTGAGCCAGCATGGAAGAAGAACTTGGTTAGGTTTGCCTGCTCACCGATTCAAAATCCCATTGAAAGAAAAAAAAAAAAATAACAGGAAAAACATGAATTGCATTCATTTAAAATCTGTAAAATTAAAAGTGTGGCGAGACATACTTGAGTAAAAGTACAGGTTTTCCTTCAGAAATGTACCCAAGCAATAAAAAGTATATTACAATAAAACAATTCACAAAAGCACAATTGTGGGAAAGCATTATCTGAGTGACGACCCACTTCTGGATTATTGTTATTACTGATGACTGGCACAAGCTGTCATAAATGGGGCTCACTAGAGTTGGTAGCCTACCAGGGACAACTGATAAAACTGAGTCAATACAGATAAATCACTTATAAACTTGCATGACCTATGCCCTCATATTCGAGTTATAGCTACAGTACATAGTCTGCTTGGAAGACTAAGTGGGACATTACAAAGGTACAATAGGCATTGTCAAAAAAATGTGACTGTAACATGCAGCACAAAAATGCTGTAGACTATGCATAGGGCAGAATAAACCACCGGCTGATTTTTCTCATTTGTTTAGTCAAATTTAGACTTCAGAGAAAGTGTTGACTATTGCTTTTATTACAAAAAATGACACTTTAATGGAATAATAACACAGGGTTACAAAAATAATTTTTTTGTAAGTTGTCTGTGTTTTTTCAACTGATTTAAGACAATTTTGCACCACTGAATCCAAAAATGACATCCATTTCTCTCAATCAGGTGCTAAGTAAAAACCTGTACTTACTTAGTACTGTGCATGTACTTACCTTTATAAAGGTAAGTACATGTAAATTGAATGTTACGTCATCATTGTTCAAAATTCAGAGAATTTCAAGACATAAAAAAGAATTTTGCATCATTTAAAGCAAAAATACCCGTACATGTAAACAAAAACATATAAAACAACATGTGGCCATAATTCAAAAAGTTGACCTGATTGAGCAAAACCAATGAGATTTTTGGATTCAGCACATCAAAGCTGTCCTAAATCAGCTAAAAAAAACTTAAGACAATAAATATGGTGTTGACCAGTGTAATAAGTGCTGTGAGTAGTGGCAGATACATTTTTTAACTTTTTTTTGCAGATTTAAAACCAGTCATCTGTATAGGATGTAGCAATGGGAAATAGTATGTGCTCCCTAGCAAGATTTACAGGTTTTTTCCCATAGTACTGACAAAAGTACAGGGGAAAAAAGTTTTTAAAATGACCATTACTGCCTCGATATATAACATTATGCCACATCCTCTGGTAAGAGGTTAGTGCAAATCTTTCTTCTTGCTAACGAAAGAGATCTAAAGATAAAGCACTATCTCACTATATTTTCACTATCTCCCATTCTACCCACGTTTACCCAGTATGTCACATGCCACACTAGAGACAATAAAACACTGGACTTATTCTACACAAACACTAAGGAGGCGTACACCTCATCACAACTCCCCCCACTCGGGAGATCGGATCACAACTTGGTTCATCTCCGGCCGGTGTACAAATCCCTAGTGCACAGACAACCTCCAGCCATGCGCACAGTGGAGTTATGGTCTGAGGAGGCAATGGACACTCTAAAAGGCTGTTTTGAAGCCACCGCCTGGAAGCAGCTCTGCGATCCACATGGTGAGGACATCGATGGCCTCACTCACACCTTCACGGGCTACCTCAGCTTCTGTGCGGACAAATCCGTTCCCACCAAGACCATACGGTGTTGCTCAAACAACAAACCCTGGATCAACCCTGAGATTAAAACACTTCTGAGAGAGAAGAAGAGGATCTTCAGGTCGGGGAACAGGGAGATGCTGAAGTCCGTACAGAGGGAGCTGAGGAGAAAGATCAGAGAAGGCAAGGACAGCTTCAGGAGGAAGATGGGAGGACAAGCTGCAACAGAGCGACATCAGCGGGGTCTGGAGAAACCTCAAAACCATCTCTGGGCTCCAGAATACCTCCCCCCAGGCCACGGGGGGCAGGGAGTGGGCGAACAACCTGAATTTGTTTTTCAATAGGTTTGACCAACCGCCCTCCCCCCTGACTGCACAACAACCACTGCTGCCTCTAAAGACATCAAGTCCTGCTGCCCACTCCCCACTCCACCAACACCCCCTCACTCCCAACACACAGCCCCCCATCCTGACCCTGACCAGGACCCAGGTGAGGACGGAGCTGAAGAAGATCAAGGCAAGGAAGGCGTCGGGACCGGACAGCATCAGTGCAAAGCTCCTCAAGTCCTGTGCAGACCAGCTGTGTGGGATTGTGACGTACATCTTCAACCTGAGCCTGAAGCTGGGGAGGGTACCACAGCTGTGGAAAACATCTTGTGTGGTATCTGTACCAAAAACTTCCCACCCCAAAGACCTGAACAGCTACAGACCGGTGGCCTTGACGTCCCACTTGATGAAGACCCTGGAGAGACTGCTCTTTGCTCACCTCCGCCCCCTGGTGGAACCAGCGATGGATCCACTCCAGTTCGCCTACCAGCATGGCATTGGGGTGGAGGATGCGGTGATCTTTCTCCTTCACCGTTCTCTGTCCCACCTGGAGAAGCCCGGGAATGTGGTGAGGATCATGTTCTTTGACTTCTCCAGTGCTTTCAACACCATCCAACCGATGATCCTGAAGGACAAGCTGCTGCGCGCAGGGGTGGACCAGCACCTGTCATCATGGATCCTGGACTACCTCACGAATCGGCCTCAGTTTGTGAGAACCCGGGACTGTGTGTCCAACACGATCATCGGTAGCACGGGGGCCCCCCAGGGGAACGGTGTTGGCTCCCTTCCTGTTCACTCTTTATACTGCGGACTTCTCACACAGCACACTGCCATCTACAGAAGTTCTCTGATGACTCTGCGATCGTTGGCCTCATCTCCAATGGAGATGAAGCTGAGTACAGAGGGCTTATCCAGGACTTCGTGGACTGGTGCCATCGGAACTGCCTCCAGATCAACGCGAGGAAAACTAAGGAGCTGGTGGTGGACTGCCGCAGGCAAGGACAACCCCTCACAGCACCAGTAAATATACTGGGAACAGACATCGAGATGGTGACATCCTATAAGTACCTGGGTGTTCATCTGAACAATAAACTAGACTGGTCACACAATACCGACGCACTCTACAAGAAGGGACAGCACAGGCTGTTCCTGCTGAGGAGACTCAGGTCTTTTGGTGTACAAGGGGCGCTGCTGAAGACATTCTATGACACGGTGGTGGCATCAGCCATCACTTTTGGAGTAGTCTGCTGGGGCAGTGGCATTACTGCAGCCGATAGGAAGAGACTGAACAAACTGATCAAGAAAGCTAGCTCCATCCTGGGGCAGCGCCTTGATCCGGTGGAAGAGATAGGAGAAGGATGGTGGCTAACCTGTCATCTCTGCTGGAGTCCGAGTTCCACCCTATGCAGGACATACTGAACGCACTGAGGAGCTCATTTAGCAGCAGACTACATCATCCCAGGTGCACAACCGAGAGGTTTCGCAGGTCCTTCCTACCAACAGCTGTCAGACTGTACAACCTAAGCAGGGCTGCTCGCAGAGATAGCAAAAAGACGTAACAACCTAATAGTTTTTTTTGAATGCAAAAGATGCAATAGACTTACACAATGGTCCCCTCCGGCATACAACTAGGAAAATACCGGTCACTATGGAGGGTGAGAATATGTATGGGCACATAATCATACCATGTAGGATAATTAAGTAGACGGTTGTGCTGTTTCATCCCATCTAGCAACAATGCTCCGCACTGGGTGTGTTTATGTTTATATTTATATATCTATATATTCATTCCATCTAGCTACATTGCTCCGTACTGTGGGTGTTTATATCTACATACTTATTCCATCCAGCTACAATGCTCTGCACTGTGTGTCTGTGTATAAATATATATATATATATATATATATTTATAGTAATATGTACATATTTATATTAGCTGCTCTTGCTTGTTTGCTTTTTTCTTGCCTTCTGATTGTTGCTCTGAGTGTTGCTATCCCTGTGCTGTTGCAATCCTGGAATTTCCCCGTTGTGGGACTAATAAAGGCTTATCTTATCTTAAAGCATCAGATGAGTCTTTGTTTGACCTACTGTTTAAATGTCCCATTCACTGAACTTTTCCCACGTTGACAGTTCCCACACGTCTTAATGAAATGTTTGTGACACATTTTGGTCAAATTGCCTTTAAATAATTAATTATTGCAGCATCACTTAATCATCTTTTGCCAACTTTACTCAAAACTGCTCATTTCAGTGCACGTCTTTAAATTCCTACAAGCCACCCTATCTTACGTCACTATTGCTAATCATAGCTGGTTAACTTCGTCTAGCTTGGATAGCGAACCCGAGCCGATGTAAATTTGTCTCAAAGAATGAATAAAATAATGCATCACTGGTGGACAGGACAGTGTGGTTTCAATGGTTGATAGGATATGACCAGTCACTGGAGCACAATAAGTACAGAAACAGTAGTGAATGAGTGGTTAAACTACTAGCTTCAGCTAGCCGTCTTGGGCTGAGGCGAGTTCTAATGCTGCTGTTAGACTGACCAACTGCCTAGCCAAACCACTGCTAACAGACTGATGTAGCATCATGGTGAAAATATAACAAAATGAAAGCACTAAGGTGCTGATGCCTCGGTGACAGAGCCTTGGTGGAGGTATGCATTCTCGGATCATCACCAAAATGTTATGGGTTTCTCTTTAGCCCAAGGACACCTCTGGTAAAAATTTCATCCAAATCCATCTAGTAGTTTTGGAGTATTCTTGCTAACACAGTGTGAGAAGATAAGAGCCTTGGTGGAAGTACGCATACTGGGATCATTACCAAAATGTTATGGGTTCCTCTCTAGCCCAAGGACCACCTCTGGTAAAAATTCCATCCAAATCCATCCAGTAGTTTTGCAGTACACGCATGCGCAGTGAAAATAATCTGCAGTTCACATGTCCATACTGTCGGCAGCAGCCAAGGGCCACCAACCTGATTTGAACAACTGCAATCCAAACACAAAGAGCACGGTGGCAGACGTTTTAAACGGCAGAAGCGATGGAGGTATGTGAATACAATGACGAGCAGGAGTTTTTGCTGTTTAGTGGCAGAGGAAGAAAACAGAAGGGCAAAAAGACGGACATCTATTCACCCAGTATTGGCGGATTGCTCAGTACTTTCCTCTGGCGAGAGTTTCCAGGCACATGTGCAGTACCGATCCATTGACGGTAAAGGTGAGCCATTTTTGTGTTTATTTAAAAAATAAAGCGTTATTTCAAAATTCTGGCAAATTAAAAGTCGAGAAAATATGGTGATACAATGACACAAGCCAAAAGCTTGAAACGCAAAGGCAGACAGACAGACAGATACACACAGCCACAAACAGACGCAATGATTACTGTATGCCTCCGTTTCACCGAGGCATAATAAGCCAGAGTGACATGAGAAACATCAACTGTTGATTAGCGCACCACGCGGAAACTGGGATGTCTATTAGGGTGACTGACATCTTAAGAAATATAAGCCATGCAATGTAAGCCAACTCCCTAGCTCTGAAACTAGCACCTTGGCTGGGCTCCCCACAGCAATGTTTGGAGACCGACAGCTATGCTGTCCAATAATAGAGCAGTAGCACGTATCAAGGCAAGACTTACCTTTTGACTTAGAGGAACAAACTGGAAGAGTTGAAATGGCTAGTCAGACACAAACAATATAAAGGCTGTTTTTTTTTTTTTTTTTTTAAGAGAAGTGAGTGTTTTGATTTTTTTTTTTTTTTTCCATAATCACATCACGAATAGACGCCTTTCAGGTCAAGACGTACAAAAACAAATTTTCAGTGAATGGGACCTTTAAAGAAATTAGTAAAGCACAGCTGTCTCGCACAGAAAATATAAACACATTTGAAAAATCTCATTAGTAATATCCGTTTTATTTGCCATTTCCAAAGAACTCACATAAATGAACTGAAATGTAAGCTTCACCTCTTGCATTCACAAACAGGCTACATTAGTGGTCATGTTAAAAATAAGTAAACATGGAGGAAACATTGAACTGATGGCATACAGACAACCATCCAATCAAAGACACAGATACCCATTTTATTCCGTGTGTGTGTGTGTGTGTGTGTGTGTGTGTGTGTGTGTGCATAAAGGCAAAACAATGTTGAATATCCAACAGGACAGTTTACTTGTACCTTTCACACAAACTTTGCTTTTAGTGTCCAGCTGAAGATATTTGGGCCATCAAGTCTGATTATTACACAATTTAAAATAAGGAATAAAATGACAATGAATAATTCCTGGCTCAAAAATCAATGCACGAAAACAAGAATGAGACTCGATTAAGCTAATGTTACAGTAAGCAGGTATCATGGAGGCCACCTTAAGCATAGCAGTTTCTGCAATCATCAACACTGAAGACACAGCTGTTAATGTAATTATGTCAAGCTAAGAAATGTACAAATTAAACAGGTGTCCTGTCAATCATGGTGTGTTGTACCAGAGGTTAGCCCTTAAAACATTTAAACTCAACTGCTTCCCACGCATTTTGAAGCCGTGGGGATCTTAACATTTGGGCTCGTCTTAAAAAAAAAAGAAAAAGAAAACTCCACATCCCACCATTTTTAACTTCCTCTACACTATGTGCTTTTTAGTAAACAAGAATAAAACCTTAGAAAATCATTAGGTAGATGATTTCTTTTTGTGCAATGCCATGGTAATGTAATTGTAATTTTAATGAGACAAGGAGAAATAAATAAATAGCCTTCATAAATGTTGGACGACGCCACGTTTGCAGTCTGTTGTCTACACGGTCATGCAACTCACGTGATCCTACTACACTTTGATTTTAAAAACTAATTTATAGACCCTAACAGTGTTTTAAACCAACTTCACATTTGCCCTTTACATTTACAATCATTTTGCATAGACTCCAGTAGTGGACATCCTTCACTGTAAATGGCGAGGGGGGTTTTGCTGTTAAGAACGCACACGCAGTATCTCTTACATTAATAGTCCAGAGTCCGACTTTGTTTTTTAATGGAATCACGTCTTCCATCACTAAAATGGTGAAAAAAAGACACTAAATTATCTCATAAAAAGGTTAAATTTTTTAGCATTTAAAAAAGTGTGGCTCAGCCATAAACCAAACTGGGGGGTGTCGGATTTCACAGTGTGTTGTGGTCTATGCAATTTAGCCGTTAATGAATCACCCAATATTCCTTTAGCCAGATTTTTATTAAACACTGATTTAATCCACAGCCTCTAAAAGTAACCAACTACAAGAGAAAGATAAATCAAATACCACTAAGATGTTCCCTACAGTGTTATAACTTGGGGTAAACCTTGCACAAAATGTAGGAAAAGAACACAAAGTAGAAAGTCGGTGACCTCTAAACTCTGGCAGTCTGAGATTACAGGCAAACAGGACGAGTTATTGTGGGGATTATTCACATTCACAACGGACAGAGGCAACAGTGACGCACTGCACACAGGAGTTACTAAAGCCCCTTGCTATTCAACCTTTGCCTTGATCGCTTTTACAAAGATAATAGTGCTTACTTTTGCATTCATTTCAATTAGTAAGTGGGCACTTGTTTGTACTAGCTAGCATTTTTCTTTGGTGACTCACTATTTTTGGACAGGTACCACCATCATTTTCTATGTAGCTTGCGGACGTTTTAATATTTGAGCCTTAAAAACTATCTATAAATTTATTCTCAATCCAACACATTTAAGGTTAAAAGAAAGGAACTCCAAGGTAGTGGTTAAAAGTTTGAGTCAAGAAAAGGTCAGGAAAAGACAAATTGGCTAAAGAAATCTTTACACAACTGTTATCGATTTGTGACAAAAATGTAAAGGTTGTAGTGTTTCGTATGGAATCACCTTTTATCAAAGCACCAGGGATTCCTTTATCGCAAAAAAAAACAACAAAAAAAAAAAACAAGGCTATGAAAATCATTAGCCAAGTGAGGTAAAACATCTGAAATGTTAGGACTGAAAAAAAGTTTGTGTTGCAAAATCCCTCAGAGATTTAAGGGTTTGACTAATGTCATTTGTGCATTTGAGAACATGAGTGGGAGAGGCAAGGAAGATAACAGAAACATTAGTGCTGTTATCTTGGTCTTATATGACAGGAGAGATGGAAAAAATTAGGAAAAGTTTTAACATTGGAGCTAAAAATAATAGTCCATTAGTAAAACTGAGGTGGAAAAAAAATAAAGGAATGGCATCAAGTTGTGGCTCTGGCTTAGCTAATGTGACCATCCTTTATTTGAAATGCTTCATGGTTTCACCAGTACGATGTACAATTCCTTGGTGGCACTTGAAAAACTCGTAGTTGACACAGCACTGGTGAGTCTTGTTAACTAACCCATACTACCAAACTGGATTAATTTATGGTTTGGGGCTTTCCAGTACATCTTCCCCTTTAAAACCTTGGCTCTGACTTTCATTTTCAGCTTTCCTTTTGAACTTTAACGGCACAGTTGCCTGAATCTATTATACACATCATACTTTACAATGAAAAGTTTTGAAACATTTCAGGGCTTAGCCTCATGTCAAGCGTAGGCCTAAATTAAAAAACACCATCCATTTATTACACTCTGTAATGTGGTCAGAGTACGAGAGAGAGATTACATAAATTATTTGGAGTGTCAGCACATAAAAAGTTAGAGCTATAAATGGTGTATGGGGTGCCACCTTACTACTTCCTGACACACGGTCAGATGTCCTGATGTCCAGGAACAGAAGGTCATGGTCAGGTGCGGGCACAAAATAAATGCAAAGTCTGAGAAATGTATATGTACATAAGCAGCTAACCTGCTCACTGTAGCGACTACAAAATGCAGCATCTCTCTCTAATTCTCTTGGCCAAACTTTTACTTTTCTTCTTCCCATTCTTCTCTTTGCTGTCCTCCATTTTTCTTGCCCGGATTTCCCTCATCAGGTCAAAAAACACCTAAGAAAGATCATTTAAAAAAAAAAAAAACAACAACAAAGGGGGTCACATTTCTCTGTTTGCTCTGCATCAACAAAGAAAACTCGTTTAGTTGTTTGAACAGACCTTGTCAACATTGGCACGAGTTTTGGCAGACGTCTCCACGTAGCACACACCCCACTGCTCTGCACGCAACTTTGCCTCGTCTGCATTGACCCGCCGTCGGTCGTCCAAGTCGGACTTATTACCAACCAAGAGAAACGGAACATTCTCGTCCTCCTTGACTCGAAGAATCTGCTCTCTGTAAAAAGAGGAAATGTCAATTAGCCATGAATTGCGCAAATACGCAGATCACAACTAGCACAATGTTAACTTATACAGAATGTCTAAAGGTATAAGCAAATTGAAAGATTGTCGTATTAATTTATGACATTTACAGTGGTGTGAAAAAGTGTTTGACCCCTTCCTGATATCTCACTTTTTTGTATGTTTGTCACACTTAAATCTTTCAGATCATCAAACAAATTTAAATATTAGACAAAGATAACACAAGTAAACACAAAATACAGTTTTTAATTGAAGGTGTTTATTATTAAGGGTAAAAAAAAATCCAAACCTACATGGCCCTGTGTGGAAAAGTGATTGTCCCCCTGTTAACATAAATTAACTGTGGTTTATCACATCTTTGGAAAGTTTAGTTTAATTTTCTAGCAATTTCTAAAGCTTTGGGACTCCAGCAAACCACAGTGAGAGCCATTATCTACAAATGGCAAAAACATGGAACAGTGGTGAACCTTCCCAGGAGAGGCTGGCCGACAAAAATTACCCTAAGAGTGCAGCAACGACTCATCCAAGAGGTCACAAAAGACCCCACAACAACATCCAAAGAACTGTAAGCCTCACTTGCCTCAGTTAAGGTCAGTGTTCATGACTCCACCATAAGAAAGAGACTGGGCAAAAATGGCCTGCATGAAAGAGTTCCAAGACAAAAACCACTGCTGAGCCAAAAGAGCATAAAGGCTCGTCTCAGTTTTGCCAGAAAACATCTTGATGATCCCCAAGACTTTTGGGAAAATACTCTGTGTACTGACGAGACAAAAGTTGAACTTTTTGGAAGGTGTGTGTCCCATTACATCCGGCGTAAAAGTAACAGTATTTCAGAAAAGGAACATCATACAACAGTAAAATATGGTGGTGGTAGTGTGATGGTCTGGGGCTGTTTTGCTGCTTCAGGACCTGGAAGACTTGCTGTGGTAAATGGAACCATGAATTCTGTTGTTTACCAAAAAATCCTTAAGGAGAATGTCCGGCCATCTGTTCGTGACCTCAAGCTGAAGCGCACTTGGGTTCTGCATCAGGACAATGATCCAAAACACACCAACAAGTCCACCTCTGAATGGCTTAAGAAAAACAAAATGAAGATGTTTGAGTGGCCTAGTCAAAGTGCTGACCTGAATCCAATTGAGATGCTGTGGCATGACCTTAAAAAGGCGGTTCATGCTCGAAACCTTCCAATGTGGCTGAATTACAACAATTCTGCAAAGATGAGTGGGCCAAAATTCCTCCACTGCACTGTAAAAGACTCATTGCCAGTTATCGCAAATGCTTGATTGCAGTTGTTGCTGCTAAGGGTGGCCCAACCAGTTATTAGGTTTAGGGGCAATCACTTTTTCACACAGGGCCATGTAGGTTTGGATTTTTTTCCCTTAATCATAAACACCTTCATTTAAAAACTGCATTTTGTGTTTACTTGTGTTATCCTTGTCTAATATTTAAGTTTGTTTGATGATCTGAAACATTTAAGTGTGACAAACATACAAAAAATGAGAAATAGGGGGTCAAACACTTGTTCACACCACTGTACATGTAAATGTTGCAAATAAAAATATGAACGCCAGTTAAATATACACTAGTTAAAATGAAATCATTTGGTCAATGCTGCCCCAAAGGTGTCATCCTAAATGAAATACCACTTTCTCAAGTTCAGAACACCTTCAGACACTGCAATCTGCTTTAAGTATTCCAAGATTCAGTGGGAAACAACTAATTTTAAGAAGAGTAACAGTCATCAAGCATTCTCTGAACTGAAACAACAATAACCCAATGAGCTGTGCATAGTACCCATAAGTATGTAGTGTATTAAAGTGTACAACATGTGAGTTGACGAAGGGAAGTATCCAATTTGAGAGAATTGGGTATTACCAACCAGAGCAATATATAATGTCTCATGCACATTCAGAGGTAAAGGTCCCATATTATGCATTTTCCAAGCATTAATTTTAAATTTTGATATCCTGAAGAGTGTATAGTAGAGGTGGGGAGAAAAAAAAATAAGTGCATTGTAATATCACTATGATCACTAGGATGGTGATACTGTATCAATTTAGAGACACTAGTATTGATACTTTATTAAAAAAAATATTACTAATCTTGCAAACACAAACATCAATTTAGTTAGCAGAGCAATAAAAATGACTTCAGTCCAGTAGATGGTGATAAATGCTCACTGTCTTTAGGTTAACACAGCATAGGAGTGACTGCTGAGATCTAGCCAGGAGTTGGACAAGACAAAGAGCAGGATGGGAAATCACAACATATGATATCGCAATACTCAGCATATCACACAGTCATGATAGTATTGCATCACAGCCCAAGCACTGTGATATGTGGGTGCCTTTTCTTTTTTCACCACATTGGCCTCCAGTCCATTTTAGAATTCATTTTAAAAACTTGTTTTTAAAGCTCCAACTTAATTATCTGAGATTTTAACTGTCCGTGAGCGTGGCAGGGCTTTGAGGTCACCCAACCGGCTTTTGCTAGACGTGCCCAGGTCAAGGTATAAACACTGGGGCGACCAAGCCTTTTCAGTTGCCACCACCAGGCTCGGGAATAATTTGACCTGGACCTCTTCAAATCAAAACTTAAAATGTATTTATTCAGGATGGCTTTTAATACCCACTAGTGTAGTGACACTTTTATTCTTTTTCATTCATATAACTGTTTTAATGCTGTGTGCGCGTTTCTAGTGCTGTCTGATCATTTGTTAAGCACTCACCAATGGGCTGTTGTAAAGGGCTATATAAATAAAGTACATGATGCAGTATTGCATCTTGCAGCCTCTGGTGATGTCCACCCTCAGTGTATAGATATGGTGTCTAGATATAGTTTTATAGATCTAAAGTCATTTGCGTTGTTTTCCAGCAAATCATAAAAGCAGTACTGCAAGTCTGAAACAGTTGCTTTTCAGTCTGCTCCTTACCACTGAGCCCCTAATCTGACTGGGTAAAGGTTTTTCTGAGTGGGTCAATCATAAATAAAGCAGTCAGGGTGCATAACTTAGGCTACAATCACACTGCAGGTCTTAATGCTCAATTCCGATTTTTTTTATGTGTAGGCATTCACATTATAAATTAAATGCGACCCCCATCTGACTCCAGTGTGAACGGTCTACAGCTATGAAGTGACCTGCATACGCAGAAGAAAATGCAACGTTAAACACAGCGTTGTGTTTACGGAAGTAAATAGGAGGCCCGAACGATTGAGGGGGACAGAACTTCTTCACCTTGATGCAGTGCAGCAAAATAAAACGTTAAAATCACTCAGAAATGATTATGCACAAAAATAAATGAGACCAGCTTTATTCCTCTACACACCAGATGACCGCTGTGATCAGCTCTGCTTTAACAGAACTGATCGATTAAACAGCGGTTAAACAGCTCTCTTAAAAATGAGACCCCGTGTCTCAATGGGATTACCTGTACAATTAAGGTTAATAATAAATAATCCTAGTGATTACAATAGCACCCGAGCCACTGACAGGCCCTATAAACAGGGCGGCTAGTACCAGTGGCACTGGTCCCGCACAGGAAGGAGAAGGCGCCACAGACCCCTCTCCTGGACAGTGTGTTCTCTGGCCATTCCACTCCACAGTCTTGTCGGTGTTAACTTTACATTTTAGATACTACAGCGGCCAGGACTCACAGTGTGCTGTTTACAGGGAAAAAGGAATTTGCAGTAATTGTGCCATTACTGTGTGCCTGCTTGTCTGACGGTTTCAGCCCCAAACTCCCCTACCCCCCCCCCCCGAAATTTTGAAGTTATGCAGTCAGAGCCGACAAAATTACGATTGTGATAAAGGGAAGAAGACTGATTAAAAAGTGAGCACCACTCAGCTGTGTCTGCCATGCTTGCTGCATCCTCCACCGCAGAATTGTCTGGTCTATCTCACTTCAATGAGGAAAAAGTCGGATGAAATGTGACATGACCGTTCAGACTGAGGTCGCTTTGGAAAATATCAGATACGTATTCGAATTAGGACCACATATGAAAGTGGCCTGGGTCTGGTGTGAAAAAAAAAAAAAAAAAAAAAAAAAAAAAAATCAGATGTGTGCTGTTCAGACTGTCATTAAAAATCAGATATGGGTCACATGTGTGCAACAAAAATCAGAATGGAGCATTAAAACCTGCAGTGTGACCGTAGCCTTAGAGACCCTTAGCCTTAGGTGGAGCTTGTTAGTTTGTGATGTCTAAGATCATAACTAAATACAGTAAAGGCAGTGTGCATTTCTTTGCGAAGTGAATGTTTTAATGATTTAATGGTGTACATGTGACCAATGGCTGCATTTCATGAAGTTAAAACAACAACAAAAAAAAATCGTTTTGTGTAATTTTATGACTTTTGCAGATGGTAGGGACACAGTTATACAAATCATGTCAAACTCATAACAGTGAAAACATCAAAATGACTGACACATGAAAAGTAGCTATAGCCAGAACCTAATGAATGGATCAGTGCTTCATTAAAACAATCTATGTCACTGCACCTGAAGTCTACTGTTGCTGTAAATGATTCCAGCTCTGTGATGGAAAACACGCAGAGGAAACCCTCGCCACTGCGGAAATAGTTATCCCGGATGGCTGCATAGTCCTCCTGTCCGGCTGTGTCAAGGATGTCAATCTGCACCTCTTCTCCATCCAGCACTACTTTCTTCCTGTAACTGTCTGCTTTAGTGGGCTCATAGTCTTCAACAAACTAGGACAGGAAAGTTCCATTATGGCAAAAAAAAAGACACGTTTACCTCTTTTTTTAATACACTGATATACTGTGATGCAGGTCACTTACCTCATCATACATGAACTGGAGAGTGAGGGCCGATTTACCTACTCCTCCACTACCAACCATAATCACTTTGTGAAGGGCTAGAGAGTTCTGCCCTTTTGGCTTTGCAGCTGCCATGGCTATGTGTATCACGAGACGTGTGTGTCAAAGGGAAAGCGTTCAATCAGCGGGACGGATTGTGAAATAAAGACCGTCAAAATCAATTCCCAAGATCGCGGGTGCAACAAAGGGCTGAATGGTAATTCCTGTGGAAGATAAGAAAAAAAGTGGGGGAAAAAAATTCTTAAGACATTGCATCATAATTTCAAATGCCTTCAGACTTCATTTTAGAAACGATGGTAAGAAATTCCAGCACAATAAAAAGGTTTAACCAGGAGAAATGTTACATTACAAATACAGAGCAAGGAATGACTATGTACCAACAAGTAAGAAAAACTTCAGAAATCTAAATTAATCACTTCTCTTTGCCGCTATGTGTCTGTACCTGTATGAAATATACCTTAATGTACCTACATTAATTGCAATTTCATCTTGGCCAATGAAACCAGACGAAAGTGATACTAGTTAAAACATTTTGATTGATATACTCATTTTCACTGATGAACTCTATTGCTTTTGAGTATATCGGCCCTCTTCAAAAATAGCTCTCCGACAATGTGTAAATCTGTCAAAATTTTTTAAGTACACTTGTGTACACTCACAGAGATATTGAGTTCTAAGGTAGATAAAATCTCTTTTGCTCCTGAACCTGACCACAGCAATATATAGTTTAGTTTCTCTGTTTCTGTACTCAACTTCCCTGGGAGGGGGATGGTTTAGATAATACATCGACTTTGGGTTAGAAACCCAGAGAACACCAGCTCAAAGATGGCAAAGAATCCTTGAGTAAATGTTTAGCCAGTGAAATAGATGACATAAGAAATAAACATAAAATTGTTAACTCACAGGAGAACAGAAGAATGGGTCATTAAATTGGACAGATTTTCAAGTCATCAGTCACCAATAAAAGCCTAGTACACCGTATTGCCCCAATCAAAACCATAAACGCACAAGACCATGTTTTTCATGTGTTGTTTAATGTTGCAAATGACGTTCATGAATAGCTAAATTGTGGAAGGTTAAAAATGAACTCTGAGCACCCTAAACCCCTATGCTCAAAGGTTTTTTTTTTATTCTGATGTGCAACAAGACAGAGCTGAGAAAAGCCAGAGAAACTGCAGCACTCATACACTAGTTACATAGAAAAATGCTGATTAATTCCAAATGCCTGACAACCAAACCACAAATAAAAGTATAATCTGGAGAGGGAGAAAAAAAACACACACCCTACTTGTGAAACCAAATGCATAGGCTTGTTCATTTGTGATAAATGGCCGAAACACCCTGTGATGCTGAGGTACACAGCTGATGATGTGTCCCGGCGGTGAAGCCTTATAACAGCCATCTCTCAAGAACTCCCCACGGACTCAGGAGTGGTGCAAACAGCAGGGATTGTAACAGCTAGTCCTTTCAACAAACCTTGATTTCTGGGGTGACCCAGTGACTGCTGCGAAAGGGCAGCTGACAATCAAGGAAAGGCCTGATGATGGCCTGGAGAGACTGCTGACAGGAGGGAATAGACCCCAACGGGGCTGGTGTGGGTTAGCGGCTCATACCAATAGGACCCATCGCTGATTAGCATTCTTGGATCCACCCATCATTGCTACAAAGATCAAGGAGGAAGAAATTCCCCCATGGTCTGCGGAATCGGGGACGCAAGATGGCCCATCATGAATGGATCTTACAGTAACAGACCATGGAATGGAACTGACAACAACCAGCTTCACAACTGATGAACCGTTAACACTGGCAGGACAAAGCTGCAGAGCTGCGCATGTGGCTGGTCAAAGCAAACAACAGAGAGGGGCCCTAAAATTCATCAGGGCAGGAAAATACCTCGGTGAGCTCAGCAAGAGGCCTCACATTGACCAATACTTCTTTGAAAGTAGGCCAAGTCAGTCGAGTGAAGCCCAGAGGCAGGCGAACCCCCACAATCCTCAGGGTATCAGCACCTCGGATGAGGCTCACCTTCGCATGGACCCTCCTGCAGTCTCCAGCCTGGAGCCCAACCAGTCACACACCTGGGCTTGATCAACCTGTGGTGGGTCTGCCTCGGAGGGGGGTGTTCGTCTTCTTCTTCTTTTAGATTTGATTGGTAGTTGGCAACCAGCTTACAGGTGCATTACCGCCACGTACTTCACTCTATCTGGTCAGGAGTTGTAGTCCTATCATCACTGCTGTGTCCAATCGAACCTCAACTCTTATCTTCAGACATCCCTCTTCTTCGTCTATTCTTCGTCTCCTCGTACTTCACTCTATATCATCACTTCACTCTATATCATCACTCTACACATCTTTGCCATGGCCAAGATGTCGGCGGAGCTCCGCCAAGTACTTCACCACCACATACTACTGCTACCAACTGCTCTAAAACGAAATGTCGAGGGGGGTGTTGCATCATCAGAACATCAAAGGATTCTGGCATTTGATGGTCTGACATCATATGGGATGCCTATGACATTATATAGTCTTCATAGGACATCACCATTTCCTATGATCTACAGGCTATCAAGAGCTGGTCAATACCACTGAGAGGACCAGTTGCCAACTGCCAATCAAATCTAAAAGAAGAACCCTACACATATGAAGTATGAGTAGACGAAGAAGAGTGATGTCTGAATATAGGAGTTGAGGTTCGATTGGACACAGCAATGATTATAGGACTACAGCCCCTGACCAGATAGACTGATGATATAGAGTGAAGTACGAGGAGACAGGTTTATAGAAGAAGATTGTTCATAAGTCCTTATAAGAACTCCTTATACAAAGATATAGAGTCGAACTGCGCCGCCGAGGACAAAGTCCAAGGACGGATAATTTTTTCCACACATAAGGAGTTGTTCAGAACTCCTTATACAAAGATATAGAGTGATGATAATCAAGTCAGTGGCGGTAATGCACCTGTACGCTGGTTCTGCTTCTTTTAGATTTGATTGGTGGTTGGTAACCAGCTTACAGGTGCATACGGCCACCCACTGTACAACAGTGTGTAACATTATGTCATTTGAGCCCAACCCCTAAATTCTATGACTTAATCCTGTGTTATTTAAAAAAGAGAAAAGTGCCCTTCTCGTGATTCTTATTGCCTCTCCATCTTCATCTGTTCCCAGAATCCCAGTTAAATCCCATTCCCTACTGGCCTCTCAAACTTTATTTTTCATGATCTGTCTTTCAATTACATACTTGTGACAGGGTAACAAGATGTGCTCGACATTCTCTACATTTGTCACTTTTGCTTTTCCCCATGGTGAACAAAGTGCCATTTAAACCTGTATGATCCAGTCTGAGTCTTGCCATAATGATGTCTTCCCTCCTTTTGGTTGTTATATAATTCTTTATTGCAATAGATTTTTGTATTTTGTAATACGATCTACCTTTGTGATCTTCATCCCATCTTTTTTGCCATAGCTGTTCCTCTTATCTTGATTACTGCTTTCCCTTCACCTTTTCCAAGAGACAATGGTATAGTTATCTCTTTCCCAAGAGCGCTTTTTGCTAATTTGTCTGCACAGTCATTCCCTTTCAACCCTTAATGTGCAGGAACCCAACAAAACTGAACTTCTCCACCACCCCGTGTACCCTAAATAAACTGTGATATAGCTCAATCACCAAGTCTTCCCTTGTAGATTTTAGTGTCTGTATGGTTTTTAAAGCTGCAAGTGAATCCGTGCACACCACCACCCAGTCCAGTCCAGTCTGACCTCCTCCACCCACTGCAAACTAATAATTACTGCCACCATCTCTGCTGTAAACACGGATGTACTGTTGGAGAGTCTTTTTGAGATGGTCACTTTAAACTCTGGGATGTATACTCCAACTCAAACAGAGCCCTCTTTGTTCTTGGAACCATCAGTATAGGGCTGTAAGTAGTTATAGAAATTGTTCCTGAGGTAAATGCTTATTTTAACACCAACTTCACTCATATGCCAATCCTTTTTCCTCATTAGCAGAATAATATCTACTTCTTTTCACGGAAACAGCCAAGGGGGAACATTACTCACTGGACTGGTGTTAGCTATATCAATAGCATGTAGTCCATACATTCTGGCTTTTCTTTCAATCATCCACCCAAACCCGTGTCCCTGGAAGTTAGAATATTCCCAGCAGTCTTGTAGTGTTGTTTTTAAAATATTTGCTTCACTTCCTTTCAGCTTGACCCAGTATGACGTGAGTTTACCTCTTCTCAAATCCATTGGCATTTCTCCTGCTTCTATTAAAACTGCATTGTTTGGTGGTGTTTTGACGGTTCCAAAGCACAGGCAAAGCGCTCTATGCTACATTCTATTTTTTCCAGTCGTCTTTGCTGCTGCTCCATAAATCATGCATCCACAGTCTATTGATGATCTCATTAGTGCTCTGTAATTGTCAATTAATGCCTGTTTATCTGCACCCCATTCGTGTCCAGCTACAGCTTTTATGAGATTAATGACTTTTTTTTTTTTTTTTTTTTACAGTTTGCCTCCAGATTTTCAACATGAACTCTCCATGTGTATGCACTATCAAACCACAATCCTAGATATTTGAACTCACTCACTTTCTCTATTGGTTGATAATTTAATGTTAATGGTTCTGTATCAGTTCTGTGTTTTGTTTTGTTTTTTGTGAAAATCATATAGCAGGTTTTACTGTTTGAAAATTTAAATCCCCACTCATGTGACTACTTTTCCACTTTCTCCATTGCTTTCCTGTTTAACACAAATTTCTCATTTCTTCCCCTCGTCCATATGGCTCCATCATCTGCATATAGTGCTGTTTTGATGGATCCCTCTTGATCCTCAAACATGTCATTAATCATAATGTTGAATAAAACTGGGCTTATCACACTCCCCTGAGGAACACCATTTTCAATTTCAAAGCCATTAGAAACTTCTGATCCTACTTTAACCCTAATTGTCCTGCGTGTTAAAAAAAAACACAAAAAACCAACCACCAATCAAATCTAAAAGAAGAAGTTGTTCCTGGCTGTGAATGAAAAGGAGAGATACCATCTTCGCTTCTAAGGCAAACAGCTAAACCACAGGACACACACCCAGGGTTGATCATCCTGTTGTGGGCCTGCCTTAGTGGAGGGCGTCTTGTGATAAATGGCCGAAACATCCTGCGATGCTAAGGTACACAACTGACGATGTGTCCCGGCGGTGAAGCCTTATAGCAGCCGTCTCTCAAGAACTCCCCACGGGCTCAGAAGTGGTGCAAACAGCAGGGATTGTAACAGCTAGTCCTTTTAGTTTGTCTGTTTTTGTTCTCATCTTCCCTGGGAGGGGGACGGTTTAGATAATACATCGACTTTGGGTTAGAAACCCAGAGAACCCCAGCTCAAAGATGGCAAAGAATCCTTGAGTAAATGTTTAGCCAGTGAAATAGATGACATAAGAAATAAACATAAAATTGCTAACTCACAGGAGAACAGAAGAATGGGTAGTTAAAATAGGACAGATTTTCAAGTCATCAGTCACCGATAAAAGCCTAGCACACCATATTGTCCCAATCAAAACCACAAATGCACAAGACCATGTTTTTCATGTGTTGTTTAATGTTGCAAATGACGTTCATGTGACAAGACAGAGCTGAGAAAAGCCAGAGGAACTGCAGCGCTCATAAACTAATTACATTAGAAAAATGCTGATTAGCTCCACATGCATGACAACCAAACCACAAATAAAAGTATAATCTGGAGAGGGAGAAACACACACACACCCTACTTGCGGAACCAAACGCATAGGATAAAGATAAGCAAAGCCTCCTCGGGTATGGAAATAACCAGCATGGAAATTACACAAACCCTTCTAGCAGAGAATTGTTTCCTGTTGGTAAAATCTGGCCAACAAAAGAAAGCAGTGAATAAAATGTGACGAATGCTAAAGGCATAAACTAGTGGAGGACTTCCACGGTTGGGCTGCATATGAATAAATAAGGGGAAATGCAAGGTTTGGACACTAAAGGCAAAACCTTTCACAGGTCAACACAAACCACGGGAAATCAAGGCTAAATATGGGAATTCATCCAAGTGATCATTGTCTAAATTAATAAAAAGACTTCATGTGCTGAACGTCAATATTTACAGTTAAGTAATGGAAGAATGTCTATTCGCTTTAAGCAATGAAAACTGGTAATACGTTTCAGCTAATGGAGTAACCATAAAAAGACACACCCGCCCAGTTATCAAATCAACGCTTCCATAATTTCTATTAAAAAAGTAAGCTACAAAGACAACTTGATGGGGTGGTTAACGCTTGAATGTCGGAAGAATAATACCGATTTACGTTACAATGAATACAAGTTCAGAGGAAATCATTGCACTTAATAATAAATCATCATGTCATTATTTGATGACAAGTAGAAAACACAAGTCAAGCACGACTAGAGACTGGTTAATCTATTTGACGTTGACTGAAACAAACAGTTTAGCCCTACCGCCACAAGAAAAGACAACTAATAACGAAAGCAAACACATATAAGGCTACCAATGATACTAACTCACGCTCAAGTTGACTGGTAGCATTTCATTTGTAAGCAAACTAGCTGTTATGGCTAACAAGCTAAGTAGACTTCTACAGCTAGTAAATGACACCCGATCACAAATTATAATGTTTCAACGTGAAGGTAGAATGTCCGGTAAAGCATAAAAACACAAATTCCTAAAAGCGGACACATAGCAACAGATGTTCAGACAAACTCGGCACTTTCCTTGCTAACAAGCTAGCAGGGTGGTCACTTAGCTTAAAAAAAAAGGCTAGCAAGCGATAACGAGCAGCTAATCACCACTAAACGATGAGGCGTAATTTTAAAAACAGAAAGGACAAAGGAGAGCAGCGAAGACTGTTAAGTCAACCAAATCTGTCCGAACAGCTTCACCTACCGGTAAATTAAACAGTAACTATCTTGACGGAGGCTGAACTGGAGAGCTGAAATGGAAAGACCGAGCGAGCTACTTGTTAGCTCATGGCTAGCTCTCGAGTTAACTCCAGAGACCGGGATGGTAGCTTTTGACGGCCGACTGAAGGCTTGCCCTCTGTGGGTTTGGCTCCGTCTGACAACGCCCGCCCGCCTGGGAGAACCAGACTACACTCAAGCTGTAATTTAGGGCGTGGACGTCAGTTTTACTCAGATACTACTACTACTTCTACTACAACTATTAACAATAGTTATAGACATATTAATACAATCAAATTCAGTGTGTTTTGCTTTGTAGTTGAGCACACTCTACAGAACAGAGACGCTATTAATTAATTAATTTAATATGTATAAATAGTTGCACGTTTGGTCAGAAGGTCTTTGGCGCAGTAACTGTAGCTGATCGGATCTTAAAAATGCAGCCTAGCAGATTAAAAAGACATGTGACTATGATGGAAAAAAGTAAGTTTTGGCTTTGACTTGGCTAACACTTTATTTCCATTAATGTACAGCCATGAAGGAACTTTCTGACCTGCACTCAAAGTCTGCAGCAAAGCATGATACTTTTCAGCTCGTCCAAAGATGCAAGGTGAGACAAACCTGTCCACGACATCATCAGCTTGCAATGTGTGTAGTAAGGATGGGGGGACGATATAGTGAAATATCGTGATACTTGACTACAAAATGATTTTTTTTCAGTCCATTAGATGGTGCCAAGTGGTCACTATTATCTGTCCAGGTACAGCAAGTTTGTGCTTTGTGAGAACTAGTCGTGAGTTAAAATTGCAATATATTGCAATACTCAATGTATTGTAAGATGATTATGATAATATTGCATCAGCACATGAGATAATATTGAGATAATACTGTGGGGCCTCTCATGCTTCTCATCCCTTCCATGCAATTTATACAACTTCTTAACCCCTCCACTGAGAATGAGCCTACTTTTTTAAAAGCAGTGTAAAGGTTCCACTTGTAGAAGATGCCTTACAAACGAGACTGAGTGTATTTTCTCAGGAAAGCTTTATTGGAAGTCACATCTTCTATCATCAAAGTTCTCAGCAGAAAAAGAGACAGAACCAACTTTCCTCACAGCATTTATAACCTAGAGATACTAAACCCCCACATCAAGTATCTCACACCTTCAACCCACAGAAGTTTAGTAAACACATGAACCCACAGTCACATATAGCCACCGAGACTTGCTGGTGCCTCGTTCTCTTCTCCACCTCGGGGCTCCTGTTGGGACATTGTCTCTAACCTCCGTCTTCCCCCAGCACCCACCTCCTAGCCGAGGTCCCTGCTGGGGCATTGTTCCTTTGGACGTTTGATCTGTAGGGTCTGCGCCTTCATGCCTACTGGATGCATGTGGGGGAGAATGCGTACCATACAAGCATGCCATATATGTGCCTTAAATATGCATCATATAACCCCCCCCAAACGTTCAAATAAGGACAAGTTACACTTCAAATGCACAGAATCATGACACCCCACACAGAACAAGAGAGAAAAAAAACTTGGCACAACAGATCACATATCCCGCTGCTTGGGCTTCAACTCTCTGCCATATCTGCTGCGAGTAGGTCTCGCTCTGCCTGTGGCTGTCTGCTGCATCTGTGAAGTAGAATCATTAACACATCGTCGTGAAAGCTTAGCAGAGCGTCTCCCGGGTGGCCTGCCGCAGCGGGGGGCTCTGGCCAACTGGACTGGGTCGTCAGCTAACACAAAAGCGGGTTTGAGTCTGTTAATGCAGACTAAGTCCCTCCTGTCTCCCAAATCGAGCAAAAAATGCTTTTCCCCGGTTTCTAACACTCTGAACGGTCCATCGTAAGGTGGCCTTAAACCTAACCTCTGTGCGTCGTGTCTAACAAAGACAAATTCTGCATTCTTTAAGGCTTTGGGCACAAAAACACGTGGAAAACTGTGATGAACGGGACCGGGGAGGGTGTGTGACCCCGCGTCGCTCTGCAGCAGCTGAGCGGGGAGGTGCTCCGGAGCGGGGTTCTCAGGGAGGAAATCTCCCGGTAACCGGAGGGGTTGGGCGAAGACGAGTTCGGCCGGAGAGGCTTGCAAATCCTCTTTAGGTGCTGAACGCAACCCTAATAAAACCCATGGGAGTTTATCAACCCAATTTGTGTCCGTGAGAGCCGCTCTGAGGGCTGCTTTCAATGACCGATGGAAGCGCTCGCACAAACCGTTGGCCTGGGGGTTATACGCGGTCGTGCAATGAATTTTCACCCCCAGGCTGAGTGCCATGGACGACCAGAGCTCAGAAACAAACTGGGGTCCTCTGTCAGACGTTATGTCTGACGGGATACCAAAACGTGCGACCCAAGCTGTTAAAAAGGCACGCGCAACGTCTGCTGCTGTGGTTGCCGCCAGAGGAACCGCCTCTGGCCAGCGCGTGGTGCGGTCTACAATGGTTAAAAGGTGTGTGAAACCCTGGGACAGCGGAAGAGGTCCTACTAAGTCGATATGCACATGATCAAAACGTTTGGCTGGGATGTGAAAAGGTTCTAGAGGGGCTCGTGTGTGTTTGTGTACCTTTGCTCTTTGACACGCAGCGCAGGCTGCAGCCCACTCTTTGACTTGTTTACGCAGCCCTGGCCAAACAAACTTCTCTCCTACCATTTTGATAGACGCGCGGACGCCCGGGTGTGCCAGTGAATGTATTAAGTCAAAAACACGGCGACGCCACGCAGCCGGGACTACGGGACGGGGACGCCCCGTGGAGGTATCACAGATTAGGGAGGGCATGCCTCTATGAAGCACCCTGTGCTCCAGCCTTAGCCCTGTTGGCCCAGACTGGAGCGCGCGCACGTCCGCGTCGCCAACCTGTTCAGCGGCCATGGCTGCATAATCCAACCCGACGCAGACCGGAGCTGTGAGCGCTTCCGCGCCGCAAGCCTGGCCTAGGTCTGCCGCCGCCGAATCTGCCCCCTGGGGGCCTGTCGCTGCCACTGCACGCGAGAGGCAATCTGCCACTACATTGTGTTTACCCGCTACGTGTTGAATGTCAGTGGTAAACTCCGAAATTGCAGCCAGCTGCCTCTGTTGTCGGCCCGACCAAGGCTCTGAAACCTTAGCCATTGCAAAAGTTAAGGGTTTATGGTCCACGAATGTGGTAAAACGGCGCCCTTCCAACCAGAACTGGAAGTGGCAGATGGCCAAATGTAGGGCCAAAAGCTCCCTGTCAAACGCGCTGTATTTACGCTCGCTATCGCGCAATGTTTTGCTGAAAAACGCAAGTGGTTGCCAGCATCCTGCCACCAGTTGCTCAACAACCGCTCCCACTGCCACGTCGGAGGCGTCTGTGGTTAGCGCCATGCGAGCTGCCGGCACCGGGTGTGCCAATAACGCAGCGTTCGCGAGGGCTGATTTGACTTGTGAAAAAGCGCGCTCCCGATCCGGGGACCACTCGACCTTAGATGCAGGTTTTTGCTTCTTTAATGCCGCGTACAATGGGTGCATGAGCCGTGCCGCGTTTGGGAGGAAACGGTTATAAAAATTGACCATCCCCAAAAATTCTTGCAGCGCCTTAACCGTCTGCGGTTGGGGGAAATCCGTTATCGCGCGCACTTTATCCGGCAGCGGGACCGCGCCTTCTGGCGACACGCAGTGTCCCAAAAAATCGATTTTCGCTACCCCGAATTGGCACTTCGCTGGGTTAATGATTAGCCCGTGGTCTGTGAGCCTCTGAAAAACGGCTGTGAGATGGCTTTCGTGCTCGGCTTCGGACGCGCTGGCTACCAAAATATCATCCAAATAAGCAAACACGAAAGAGAGGTCACGCAGCACTGCATCCATCATGCGTTGGAACGTCTGCGCGGCGCCCTTGAGGCCGAAAGGCATGCGCAAAAACTCGAAAAGCCCGAAAGGGGTTATAACTGCCGTTTTGGGTATGTCCTGCGCACGGACTGGAACTTGGTGATAACCACGCACCAAATCTATTTTGGAAAAGATGCGCGCCCCCTCTAAATGCGCCGAAAAATCCTGGATGTGCGGAATCGGATAGCGGTCGTGGGCTGAAGCATTATTTAATCTGCGGAAATCGCCGCAAGGGCGCCACGAGCCGTCAGCTTTGGGTACCATGTGCAGGGGTGACGACCAGGCGCTGTTCGAACGCCGGACTATGCCCAGCTTTTCTAAGTTGGCAAATTCCTCGCGCGCGATGGCCAGTTTAGCTGGGTCCAACCGCCGAGCTTTTGCAAAAACAGGGGGGCCCGAAGTACTTATGAAATGTTCGACCCCGTGTTTGGCAACTGACGCTGAAAATGTAGGGACCGTGAGTGCTGGAAACTGGTTGAGTAATGCATGAAACTTACCACCCGCAGCTGTGACATTGGAATGTGCAGAAGGCAGGGCCACCCGAGCTGTGCAGGAGATAGAGTAGAAAGAAAGCATTTACAATACGTCTATTAGTAAGATCAACTAACAAACTGTTTGAGCACAAAAAGTCAGCACCTAGCATGTTGTTATTAACTGCGGCGACAACGAAAGTCCACTCGAAGTTGCGCCCGTGGAGGGACAGGAGGAGCGTCTTCTCCCCATAGGTTTTGATCGTGGAGCCGTTCGCCGCTAACACCAGGGGGCCGCTGGCCGGCGCCAGTGTGTCCGCGTAGGTAGGCTTGACAAAACTCAGCTGGGAGCCCGTGTCCACCAGGAATTCTTTCCCAGAATTCGCGTCCGTCACGAAAAGCAGCCTATTCTTCGTGCCGAGAGTCGCAGCTGCTACTGGCTCCCGGTCTTGGCGTTTCCCTGGCGCTGGTACCGGCACGGTGGAACGCATCTGTGGGCTTTCTCGGCGAAACGTCGATGGTAGAAGCAGAGGGCGTTGTCAGCTCCGCTTCTCCTGGTCTCCGCCGCTGCTGCCGTCAGTGGGTCCGGTGCCGCAGCCTCTGGTCTCCCTCCTTCTCGCAAAGGGGCGGTCATCTCTGCTGCTGCCGTCGTGGCTGCGCGCCGTTTATGGGAGTCGACGAGCCGTTGCGCCACCTGTCCCAGCTCGTGGTAGTTACGGTTGACGAGCGGCTGCGAGCTGGCCAGGGTGACTCTCACTGCTGGCGGGAGTGTTCTGAGGAAGAGATGGGCGAAGATAAAACTGTCGTCGTCCTCGCCTCTCAGGCTCATCATCTTCGCCATCAGATCCGCTGGCCTGTCTGCTCCTCCCTCTGTCAGCGCCAGGAGCTTCTCTGCCCGCTCTTCCAGCGAGGGAGTGAAGGCTCGGATGAGGGCATCTTTCAATGTGCTATACTTGTTGTCTTGGGGTGGGTGGTTGGTCAGGCTCTCCACCCGTTGCACTGTGAGGCTGTCCAGCTTCGCGACGACATGGTAGAACCTCGTTGCATCCGCTGAGATTCCCCGAAGGTGGAATTGCGCCTCCACAGTGGTAAACCAGGAGCGCGGGTTATACTGCCAGAAGTCGGGCAGCTGTAACGTGGTAGCCGCGTTAACCCGGTTGGCTCCTGAAGAGTCCGGTGCGGAAATCTCGCCGTCACCGGCCATAGGTAGTCGTAGGTCACCAGTGTAGAAGATGCCTTACAAACGAGACTGAGTGTATTTTCTCAGGAAAGCTTTATTGGAAGTCACATCTTCTATCATCAAAGTTCTCAGCAGAAAAAGAGACAGAACCAACTTTCCTCACAGCATTTATAACCTAGAGATACTAAACCCCCACATCAAGTATCTCACACCTTCAACCCACAGAAGTTTAGTAAACACATGAACCCACAGTCACATATAGCCACCGAGACTTGCTGGTGCCTCGTTCTCTTCTCCACCTCGGGGCTCCTGTTGGGACATTGTCTCTAATCTCCGTCTTCCCCCAGCACCCACCTCCTAGCCGAGGTCCCTGCTGGGGCATTGTTCCTTTGGACGTTTGATCTGTAGGGTCTGCGCCTTCATGCCTACTGGATGCATGTGGGGGAGAATGCGTACCATACAAGCATGCCATATACTGTATGTGCCTTAAATAAGATAAGATAAGATAAGATAAGATAAGCCTTTATTAGTCCCACAACGGGGAAATTCCAGGATTGCAACAGCACAGGGATAGCAACACTCAGAGCAACAATCAGAAGGCAAGAAAAAAAACAAGCAAGCAAGAGCAGCTAATAAACATATGTACGTATTACTATAAAATATATATATATATACACACACACACAGACACACAGTGCAGAGCATTGTAGCTAGATGGAATAAATATGTAAATATATAAACACCCACAGTACGGAGCATTGCAGCTAGGTGGAATAAATATGCAAGTATATAAACACACACAGTGCGGAGCAATGTAGCTAGATGGAATAATATGTAGATATATAAATATATAAACACACCCAGTGCTGAGCATTGTAGCTAGATGGAATAAATATGCAAATATATAAACACACACAGTGCAGAGCATTGTTGCTAGATGGAATGAAACAGCATAACCGTCTACTTAGTTATCCTACATGGTATGATTATGTGCCCATACATATTCTCACCCTCCATAGCGACCGGTATGTTCCTAGTTGTATGCCGGAGGGGACCATTGTGTAAGTCTATTGCATCTTTTGCATTCAAAAAACTATTAGTTTGTTACGTCTTTTTGCTATCTCTGCGAGCAGCCCTGCTTAGGTTGTACAGTCTGACAGCCGTTGGTAGGAAGGACCTACGAAACCTCTCGGTTGTGCACCTGGGATGATGTAGTCTGCTGCTAAATGAGCTCCTCAGTGCATTCAGTATGTCCTGCATAGGGTGGAACTCGGACTCCAGCAGAGATGACAGTTTAGCCACCGTCCTTCTCTCTCCTATCTCCTCCATCGGATCAAGGCGCTGCCCCAGGACAGAGCTAGCTTTCTTAATCAGTTTGTTCAGTCTCTTCCTATCGGCTGCAGTAATGCCACCATATGCACCATATACTCACTGAAAAATATTGGGTTTTTTTTTTCCTAGGTTTTAACCTTCTGAAATCTGTCTAATGGTCATGTAATTATTGAAAAAACATCAAAACACTCACTTTTTCCTCAAACAACACAGCCTTTATTGATTCTGTCTGTGAGAAGCCAGTGTACCTCTTCTGGGTTTGCTACAGGGCATCATGAAAAGGTAAACCCTGCGTTGATACCCGCCAGCTAAACTGATCCAATCCAGCCTCATTTCCTGATGGAGCTGTCTGCAAACATGTTGAGGAGATGCACTCAAGCGATGTAAGGAAACAACGGGATCCATAAGCTCCCACAGGATGCATCTCTAAAAGAAAAGTGGCAAACTTATTTTTACAGACGTTCCGGAGGACTTTAGCCCAGACTTATTGCTCTTTTCTGGTCCAAAACCTGGGAAAGGATAACTTGGCTTTCATTAAAAAGCTTATTCTTAATTTTAAGGATACCACTGCAATGCAGAGATGTTTCACTATACTTTTGTCCTCTCGAGGCTTGTGCTGCATGGCTACATACGCCGAATTGTCATTCAGACCCTCCACAATCACGGTAACATTTTGTTTTGATTTCATAGGTATTAGAACTTAAATATGTTCTTTATCTGGTCAAATGTGGTGCTTCTCATTTCCTTGTGTTATTTTTTTTTAAAATTTATTTATCTAGCACTCCTTGAGCAGTCAAGCTTGGTTCTGCTGTAGGATACACCTTTACTTGGGATTGTCTTTGACACATGTCAGTTGCAAAGCTTTCACCCGATCACATTAGGGGCTCACGGATAACACAGAGGCCTCAAACGCAGTGTTTTCTGAGAGAGAAAGTGACTTTCTAGATCTCATGTAAAATGACACAAACGAGTTTTTTGTTTATCAAAATACAGACGTTCTTGACAAAGTCAGAATTTGAAATTAAGCCACAAAATAAATAAATAAATAAATGGGACCTTGAACTAATTTGTTTGGTGGGCTTAGATTGCATGGACTGAAATTGGCTGCCTTCTCTAATATGATAATGTGGTGTGAACTGGTGTGGCACACTCAAAATGAGATCATTCACCCTGGAACACACGCGCCTTTGTTCTTTGATCAACAGTTTTTGCAATGACTACTCTCCTGCCATCACATCTTCACTTGGTTTTAGTGTCAGCAAAATAAGCTCATATTTGTTGCGATTATTAGTCCAGGTTTTCTGCACAGTGTTTATGGATAAATCTCTTAATCATCAATTCTTTTGGATCATTTCTTTGAATGTTTTGAGGTCCAAACACCGGGCAGTGGTGGGATGGTTCACTATGTATATTTGGATTAATGTGTTAACTTGTGTGCAGGGAGGAGCTGGGTTAGTTTTCATTAGATTTGTCATGGGCAGAGCAGCAGTGTAGATAATGCTTTGGGATTAATTCAAAGTGGAGTTTGGCAGCATTTAGTCTCTGGAGTCCAGTTTAAAAAAAACTTGATTACTTGGTGGTCTGGAGTGATGTGTGGTCCAAAGGGATAAGGCATCTGGGCCCAGTTAGACAGAGTAATGCCAGCAGAGATCACAAAGAGGGCTTTTTGTTGAATTTGGATTTTCATAAAGCTCAGAGGCCGCTGCAGTGTATATTTTCACACACCAAGAAAGGCATAAGTGGGTTCATGTCGGTGTTATCGATGCATTGGTGTCATGTAGTTTGTGGTGTCTAGTGGGATGGGTATACAAGACCAGAGGCTGTTTACACAAGACTTTATCTACCACACAACTGGTCCTTTGTTGTTTTTTCCCTCCTCTTTGCTCCATAATAGGAGAAATCCAGAGATGAATCTAAACCCTGTGAACCTTTGGTTTGATCGTTGGGAAGACTCCAGGAAGTGCTCAATGGTGAGCATGCAATATAGTAGTCATTCTGATTCGTACCTTTTACAAGTGACATAAGTCTCTACATTTCAGAGCCCTCTATGAGTACTATGAAGTGCCATTTGGAAATGATTGCCAGACAACAAGAGTAAAAACTGTGTTGTCATGTGTAATTCAGTGTGCCAGAGCACGCTGGCCATCGTTCCCTATATTTTTCTCCATCTGCCATCAAAGTTTTGACCCACACACAGACATTTTGGACAACTTTTGCCTAAATGTTACAGAGTTGAGGCGTGAGTAGGACGGTCGTCTCCATCTGTCTGTCTGTCCTTACTGTAACTTAAGAAAGAATGAAGCAAAGGTGACCAAACTTGGTACATGGGTGAACCTCAGGCTTAGCATGAGTTGCTATATTTATGGGGTCACAAGGTCAAAGGTCAAGGTCACAGTGTCACAAAAGGTCAAAATTGATTTTGGACAATAGTGATTTTATTATTAGAACTAAGGACAAAAAAATTGTGTATATGTTAGAACGGTGCCTTGGACACATGACAAATGTCAAACGACCTTGACCTTGGCTTTGATCTTGAGGATCGATAGGGTCTGAAATTAGGTCACTACGTCACAAAGTTTCAAATTTACATTCTGGCTTAACACCCATAAACTTGTCTATGGTGCCTTTATTATCATGTTTAGTGCTAGCAAAATACAGCAGGGAAAATAAGTATTGAGCATGTCAACATTTTTCTCATTAAACATATTTCTGATGGAGCCACTGACCTGAGATTTTCACCAGATATCAGTAACAACCCAAGCGCCAACGGCTAATGGTGGGCAGATTTCAGCAGTGGCCGGTAAGACAGCCACTCCCACTAGACACTTGGGTGGGTTGTTGTTTTCTCAAACATCTAAAATCCGTCCTACCCCTGTTCAGCCCAGTGGGAAGAAATGCCATGGTGGGTGGTGGCTTCTCCTTTACCAAGTAGAGTGGAATCATACTCCGCCCACAGCAAGTTCATTTTGCAGCCAGTCTGAAGAAACAGCGATGAGCAGACAGCAGCTGGCAGAACACACCTGTCCCCATGTAACCGGTTGTTTTCTGCGTTGTGTGGAATAATGCAGGTCAGCCTGTCACCTTTGGAGATGCTCTCCATTTATTCTGGCAATCACAAGAAATAACAGAAAAATCACACCTTTACTACTTGCTCACTCCAGCTCCTATCTCTTTGGAGAACTGTGCAAAAGGGCTACTAAAACACAGTAAACTCATACATCTTCTTCTTCTTCTTTTAGATTTGATTGGCGGTTGGCAACCAGCTTACAGGTGCATTACTGCCACGTACTTCACTCAATATCATCACTCAACTTACCAGTTACCTTGATAAGTTCGACATTATTATCCCATCTCAGTATGGCTTCAGAAAGAAACACACTACCTATATGGCAATACTTGACCTAATTGAAAAAATCAATGATGCAATTGAGACAACTATAGTATTGGCATTTTTTAGACCTGTCTAAAGCATTTGATACCATTAACCATGACATCCTAATTAATAAATTACAACATTACGGTATCAGAGGCCTTGCATTAGATTGGTTTATTAATTATCTGTCTGGAAGACTTCAGTGTGTTTATATAAATAACCACAAGTCATCATATAAATCCATCGATCATGGGGTTCCCTAGGGTTCCATTTTAGGACCAGTTCTATTCATTCTGTATATAAATGACATTGCTAACTCCTCGTCTGTATTACATAAAGTATTGTTTGCTGATGACACTCATTTATTTTTTGCTCACCAGAATCCAAATGAACTTGAACAGATAACAAATAGTGAACTTGTGAAAATAGACACCTGGCTTCAGTGTAACAAACTTTCACTTAATATCAGTAAAACTAATTAATAATTAATTAATTAACTAATTAATTAACTAATTAATTAATGTTTAATGTATCATGTTTAATGTTGCAGCATTGCACCGAGACAAATTCCTAGTTTGTGTACTACATGAACAATGGCAATAAATCTGATTCTGATTCTGATTCTAATACTAATTTATTCTGTTCCAATAAAAAGCCAGACACCAAGGAAATTTGCCCCAAAATTAATGGACAGTATATTACAAGAGTTAGCTCTATAAAATTCTTGGGGGTCCTCATTGATCCATCCATCCATCCATCTTCTACCGCTTTTCCGGAGGTCCGGGTCGCGGAGGCAGCAGTTCAAGCAGAGAAGCCCAGACTTCCCTCTCCCCAGCCACCTGCTCCAGCTCTTCAGAGGGGATACCAAGGCGTTCCCAGACTAGCTGGGAGACATAGTCTCTCCACCGAGTCCTGGGTCTGCCCCGGGGTCTCCTCCCAGTGGGACGTGCCTGAAACACCTCAAGTGGGAGACGTCCAGGAGGCATCCTAATCAGATGCCCATACCACCTCAACTGACTCCTTTCAATGTGGAGGAGCAGCGGTTCTACTCTGAGCCTCTCCCGGATGACTGAGCTCCTCACCCTATCTCTGAGGGTGAGTCCAGCAATCCTACGGAGAAAGCTCATTTCAGCCGCTTGTATCCGCGATCTCGTTCTTTCGGTCATTACCCAAAGCTCGTGACCATAGGTGAGAGTAGGAACGTAGATTGACTGGTAAATCGACAGCTTTGCCTTAGAACTAAGCTCCCTCTTCACCACAACAGACCGGTACAACGTCCGCATCACTGCAGATGCTGCTCCAATCCGTCTGTCGATCTCTCGCTCCATTTTCCCCTCACTCGTGAACAAGACCCCAAGATACTTAAACTCCTCCACTTGGGGCAGGAGCCTGTCCCCAACCCGGAGAGGACAATCCACCTTTTTCCGGCTGAGGACCATGGACTCGGACTTGGAGGTGCTGATTCTCATCCCAGCCGCTTCACACTCAGCGGCAAACCATCCCAGCAAGAGCTGTAGGTCATTGCTGGATGAAGCCAACAGGACAACATCATCTGCAAACAACAGAGATGAGATCCTGTGGTCACCAAGTATGACACCCTCCATTCCCTGGCTGCGCCTAGAAATCCTGTCCATAAAAATTATGAACAGGACCGGTGACAAAGGGCAGCCCTGGCGGAGTCCAACTCTCACTGGGAATGACTCCGACCGAGTGTTGGCAATACGAACCAAACTCTCACAACGGTCGTACAGAGACCGAATAGCTCGTAACAACAAGCCCGATACCCCATACTCCCGAAGCACCCCCCACAAAAATCCACGAGGGACGCGGTCAAATGCCTTCTCCAAGTCCACAAAACACATGTAAACTGGTTGGGCAAACTCCCACGAACCCTCAAGAATTCTCGAGAGGGTAAAGAGCTGGTCCGACGTGCCACGGCCAGGACGAAAACCACATTGCTCCTCCTGAATCCGAGGTTCGACCAACGGCCGGACTCTCCTCTCCAGTACCTTGGCATAGACCTTCCCAGGGAGGCTGAGGAGTGTGATCCCTCTAAAGTTGGAGCACACCCTCCGGTCCCCTTTTTTGAAGAGAGGAACCACCACCCCGGTTTGCCATGCCAAAGGCACTGCCCCCGACCTCCACGCAATGTTGCAGAGGCGTGTCAACCATGACAGCCCAACAACATCCAGGGCCTTGAGGTACTCGGGGCGAATCTCGTCCACCCCCGGGGCCCGGCCACCAAGGAGATTTTTAACCACCTTGGCGACCTCAGCCCCTGTGATAGGCGAGTCATCCCCCTTGTCCCCAAACCCTGCTTCCTCTGTGGAAGGCGTATCAGTGGGATTGAGGAGATCCTCGAAGTATTCCTTCCACCGCCCGACGATATCCCCAGTTGAAGTCAACAGTGTCCCATCCGCACCATACACAGTGTGGACGGGGAGCTGCTTTCCCCTCCTGAGCCGCCGAACAGTTTGCCAGAATCTCTTTGAAGCCGACCGAAAGTCTTGTTCCATGGCCTCACCGAACTCCTCCCATACCCGGGTTTTTGCTTCAGCAACCACCCGAGCTGCACTCCGCTTGGCCTGCCGGTACACCTCAGCTGCTTCGGGAGTCCCACAAGCCAACCAAGCTTGATAGGACTCCTTCTTCAGCTTAATGGCCCCCCTCACCACTGGTGTCCACCACTTGGTTCGGGGGTTGCCACCACGAGATGCACCGACCACCTTGCGGCCGCAGCTCTGGGCCGCCGCTTCAACAACAGAGGTGGAGAACATGGCCCATTCAGACTCCATGTCTCCAGACTCCCTCGGAATGTGGTTGAAGTTCTTCCGGAGGTGGGAGTTGAAGACCTCCCGGACAGGGGCCTCAGCCAGACGCTCCCAGCACACCCTCACTATACGTTTGGGTCTACCAGGTCTGAATGGCTTCCTCCCCTGCCATCGGATCCAACTCACCACCAGGTGGTGATCAGTTGACAGCTCTGCACCTCTCTTTACTCGGGTGTCCAAGACATACGGTCGCAGGTCTGATGATACGATAACAAAATCGATCATCGACCTGCGGCCTAGGGTGTCCTGGTGCCAGGTGCACATATGGACACCCTTATGCTTGAACATGGTGTTCGTTATGGACAGACTGTGGTTAGCACAGAAGTCCAATAACTGAACACCACTCGGGTTCAGATCGGGCAGGCCGTTCCTCCCAATCACCCCCCTCCAGGTTTCACTGTCGTTGCCCACGTGCGCATTGAAGTCCCCCAGTAGGACAATGGAGTCTCCAGGAGGAGCACCCTCCAGCACCCCAGTCACAGACTCCAAAAAGGGTGGGTACTCTGAAACATCATTTGGTGCATAGGCACAAATGATGGTCAGGACCCGTTTCCCAACCCGAAGGCGCAGGGAAGCAACCCTTTCGTCCACCGGGGAAAACTCCAATATAGAGGCAGCAAGGTGGGGCGATACAAGAATACCTACCCCTGCTCGTCGCCTCTCGCCCGGGGCAACTCCAGAAAAGGCCAAGCTCCAGCCCCTCTCCAGGAGACTGGTTCCGGAACCGGAACTGTGTGTTGAGGTGAGGCCGACTATATCTAGCCGGTATCGCTCAATCTCGTACACCAGCTCAGGCTCCTTCCCCACCAGAGAGGTGACATTCCACGTACCAAAAGCCAGTTTAGAAAGCTTGGGATCAGTCCGCCAAGGTCTCCGCCTTTGACTGCTACCTAATCCACATAGCACCGGACTTCCATGATCCCTCCTGCAGGTGGTGAACCTACTGGAGGGCGGACCCATGTAACTCCTTCGGGCTGAGCCCGGCCGGGTCCCATGGGTGGAAACCTGGCCACCAGACGCTAGCCTTCGAGCCCCTCCCCCAGGCCTGGCTCCAGGGTGGGGCCCCGGTAACCCCATACCGGGCGGGGTACACTGAATCCTTGATATACAATTTATCATGAGAGTCTGTTGGATCGTTCTTAGTCTGGCCCTTCACCCAGGACCAGTTTGTCTTGGGAGACCCTATCAGAGGCAAATTGCCCCGGACAACATAGCTCCTGGGATCACTGGGGCACGCAAACCCCCCCACCACGATAAGGTGACGATCCATGAGGGGGGGATCCATGAGGGGTCCTCATTGATGAATTTCTTAATTTCAAATGTCACCGATAATCTAACCAAGAAACTGGCCAAATATGCTGCTCTGTTTTTTAAAGTGAGACATTTTCTACCACTTTCAGCACTTCTCACTCTATATAAAACTTTATTTGAGCCTCACTTACAGTGGGGCAAAAAAATATTTAGTCAGCCACCAATTGTGCAAGTTCTCCCACTTAAAAGATGAGAGAGGTCTCCAATTTTCATCATAGGTATACCTCAACTATGAGAGACAAAATGAGAAAAAAAAATCCAGAAAATCACATTGAAGGATTTTTAATGAATTAATTGGTAAATTCCTCAGTAAAATAAGTATTTGGTCAATAACAAAAGTTCATCTTTTATCATTCATGATTTCATGAATCATGAAGTTCATGATTTATCAAAAGTTCATCTTATTACCGACTGCACTATGGGGTACTCCACAATATCTGCTGCTCGCTAATATATCTAAAAATTGCTTTGTCTAGTATTACTTATTCATATTCTACATTTTATTGCATGTATAGTTCTTTATTTCTATCTTTTATTTTTATCATGTTTAATGTTGCAGCATTGCACCGAGACAAATTCCTAGTTTGTGTACTACATGAACAATGGCAATAAATCTGATTCTGATTCTGATTCTGATCTCAGTACTTTGTTATATACCCTTTGTTGGCAATGACAGAGGTCAAACGTTTTCTGTAAGTCTTCACAAGGTTTTCACACACTGTTGCTGGTATTTTGGCCCATTCCTCCATGCAGATCTCCTCTAGAGCAGTGATGTTTTGGGGCTGTCACTGGACAATACGGACTTTCAACTCCCTCCAAAGATTTTCTGTGGGGTTGAGATCTGGAGACTGGCTAGGCCACTCCAGGACCTTGAAATGCTTCTTACGAAGCCACTCCTTCGTTGCCCGGGCAGTGTGTTTGGGATCATTGTCGTGCTGAAAGACCCAGCCACGTTTCATCTTCAATGCCCTTGCTGATGGAAGGAGGTTTTCACTCAAAATCTCACAATACATTGCCCCATTCATTCTTTACTTTACACGGATCAGTCGTCCTGGTCCCTTTGCAGAAAAACAGCCCCAAAGCATGATGTTTCCACCCCCATGCTTCACAGTAGGTATGGTGTTCTTTCTCCTCCAAACACGACAAGTTGAGTTTTTACCACAAAGTTCTATTTTGGTTTCATCTGACCATATGACATTCTCCCAGTCCCCTTCTGGGTCATCCAAATGCTCTCTAGCAAACTTCAGATGGGCCTGGACATGTACTGGCTTAAGCAGGGGGACACGTCTGGCACTGCAGGATTTGAGTCCCTGGCGGCGTAGTGTGTTTCTGATGTAGCCTTTGTTACTTTGGTCCCAGTTCTCTGCAGGTCATTCACTAGGTCCCCCCATGTGGTTCTGGGATTTTTGCTCACTGTTCTCGTTTTGACCCCCCGGGGTGAGATCTTGCGTGGAGCCCCAGATCGAGGGAGATTATCAGTGGTCTTGTACTGTATGTCTTCCATTTTCAAAAAATTGCTCCCACAGTTGATTTCTTCACACCAAGCTGCTTACCTATTGCAGATTCAGTCTTCCCAGCCTGGTGCAGGTCTACAATTTTGTTTCTGGTGTCCTTTGACAGCTCTTTGGTCTTGGCCATAGTGAAGTTTGGAGTCTGACTGTTTGAGGTTGTGGACAGGTGTCTTTTATACTGATAACGAGTTCAAACAGGTGCCATTAATACAGGTAACGAGTGGAGGACAGAGGAGCCTCTTAAAGAAGAAGTTACAGGTCTGTGAGAGCCAGAAATCTTGCTTGTTTGTAGGTGACCAAATACTTATTTTACTGAAGAATTTACCAATTAATTCATTAAAAATCCTTCAATGTGATTTTCTGGGTTTTTTTTCTCATTTTGTCTCTCATAGTCGGGGTATACCTATGATGAAAATTGGAGACCTCTCTCATCTTTTAAGTGGGAGAACTTGCACAATTGGTGACTGACTAAATACTTTTTTGCCCCACTGTACATTACTGCAATATCATATGGTGTAACACATTTCCAACTCACCTAAAAAAGCTAGAAATTCTCCAAAAGAAAGTCATACGTGCCTTATCATGGTCTGAATATAATTCTCCTACTAGTCATCTTTTCCATCGTTATAATCTTCTAAGACTTGCTGAGCATAATTATTTCCAGAATGCCTGTATAATGTATCAGGTTGTCCACAAAGTCAACTATAAACTATGTGAACTCATTCCAACCTTCCTTCCCATGCACACTTATACCACTAGAAATAAAAACCAAATTACTGGGAAAAAATGAAGACTAAAATCCACCAGGTTTAGTATTGTGTACAGAGGACCGCAGATTTGGAATGACCTTGATGAAAATCTAAAAATGTCACCTTCCATCTCCATCTTCAAGAAAAAAACTAAAAATGCAACTCCTATCATTATATAATTAATCTGCTATTTGCTCCACAAACTTGCTTACTGATGAGTTGTTACGCCACTGTAATTTTGTTTTATATGTTGATTCACTGCAATAGTATTTAATAACTTGACTATATATCTTGAACTCACCTACTATTTCAGTGTAAACAAATGCTGGGATTATGTGCTATATGTCTGTCATATGTTTGTTTGTTCTTTCACACAAAGACATCAGACTAATTTCCGCCATCATTTCATTGTAGAATTGGGCTCCCTACTAAAAGCTTTAAATAGCTTATTTGGGATGACCCATTCACACTCCAAAACAATGTAAAGAAAAGCCTATTGTATACTGCTAATCATGCTGTTGATAATTCATACTGTAATTCATTCATGCTGTTGATAATGTGTGATGTGTGTGTGTGAATAAACTAAACTGAAACTCTATCTGGTCAGGAGCTGTAGTCCTTCTATTATCATTGCTGTGTCCAATCAAACCTCAACTCTATCTTCAGACATCACTCTTCTTCGTTTCCTCGTACTTTACTCCATACCATCACTTCACTCTATATCATCACTGTACACATCTTGGCCGTGGCAACTGCCAAGGCCAAGATGTCGGCCACCCAGGCCGGTCTTTAAACTCATACATATAATCATCACTCTATATATAATTCAAGAAATCTCTGTGTATTTGTCTGTGTGTCTGTCTGTCCGTGTGTCTGTCACGTCCATAGGACTCGCTAAAAGATTGTAGGATCACCTATGATATGATCAAAGGCAGGCATCACTCAAGATCATAGGACTCGCTATGACATCATCAAAGATCAAAGGCAGGCATCACTCATGCTCACTCATGATCACAGGACATCAAAGATCAAAGACAGGCATTACTCACGATCATAGGACTCGCTATGACATCATCAACGGGTATGCACGGGCATGCAGAGGTATGCACTAGTATAATGTAACATAATGTACCTGGCAATCACAAGAAATAATAGAAAAAACACGCCTTTACTGCTTGCCCACTCCAGCTTCTATATAACAACCGAGGTACAAGACAAAAAAAAAGCAGTAATTAGACTAATCCCACGAACCCATACGACTAGCAAGAAACCTTACAAACATTATTAACAGAAATTGTATATTAAAATTTTCACACAAATGGTAAGTGAAAATGATACATAAAATAAATTAAACAAAACAGATATGTGTAGAACAAGGAATAACAAGATGCATTGGGATTATAAAACTGACACCCACCTCTCCCTTTGGAGAATAGTGCTGCAAAAGGGAGGAAGTGAAAGGCGCGCACAGTTTTTATAATGGGTGTACCAACGAAGAAGAACTGAGGGAGGGGCTCCAAGCTTAAACAGAGTGGTTTAAAAGAAAACTTATAGCCAGGTTTAAGAAAACTAAAATACATATAATTTTGTGTAATTACCTCTGCCAAGGAGGTTATGTTTTTACCGGGGTTTGTTTGTCTGTTTGTTTGTCTTACTGTTACCAACATAACTCAAAAAGTTATGAACAGATTTTGACGAAATTTTCAGGACAAATCCGAAATGGGACAAGGAAGAAATGATGAGATTTTGGGAGTGATCCGGATCACCGTCTGATCCAGGAATTTTTTAAAGGATTCTTTATTATTGCGAGATAGGGCCATTTTTACCATATGTGTATGGGTGATTCTCCAACTATCAAAGAATTTGTGTCCCAGGCAGAAATAAGAAAAGCAAAAACACTTTTGTCATTTTTTTATTCATGCTGCAGTTACTAGACACAAAGACGAACTTACAAAAAATTTATGATAGATAAATTACTATTTTTATTATATAAAATATGGTTTTATATTGCGTGTTTTTGTTATATGTCCTTTGTCCCTTGGCCAGGTTTTGGACTCTCAGTCCCTCATAAGACTGAAATTAAATTTGATTCAACAGTAACTTTATTGACAAATGGCACAGAAATTCCTTATTTTAATGAAAAATATCATGTGCTTGAAAGATATATTAGTATTTTATTTATTTTTCATGAAAAGAACACATGTCCCTAGGGATCACTGTCATTTCCACCACCCACCATAAAATGTAACTTTTAACTTTTTTTTTAACCTTTGTCTACTTGCAACCACATCAGTTGTCATGTGACAGGAGAGCTCATGGCAGGATAGCAGTGATAGCTCCATGGAAGGAAGGGAAAGAAGAAAAAAATCAAGGTAAAGTTTTGCAAAACCAAGAGTAGGTTTATTGGTCGTCATTTCCAAACACCTCATATTTCCTTTGAATGTACAAATAATGAGAAAAATACCATTTTATATTGTGTATTTTGAGTATATTTTATGCTAACTCTAAAACAGAGATTAGCATGCTAATATGTCATGAGATTTTAAAAGAAATGCTAAACATTGTCATTTCCACAACAGTCATTTCCATCACTTTATTTATTGTGATGGAAAAGACATGTTGTGATGGAAATGACAATGTTAGTGTTATAAATGCATTTATTTGGCTTATATCACTTAAAATACTGTGTATTCAATTATGCAAAAGACTTTATACACTATTTCATACTTTGTATATACACAAACTACAAGAAAGAATAGATACTTAAATGTGACACCATCTGTTTTTAGATGGCACGCAAGACCACAGCAGAGAGATCAAAAGCATATAGAGAAAGGATCAAATCAGATCCGCTTAAATACCAAGAGTTTCTCAGAAAAGAGAGAAAGATACCTGAAAAAAAAAGAACAAGGTGTTGTCAAATCTGTCAATGAATTGACACACAGGGAGAAAATAAAAGTTAGAAGACAATGGAGAACAGCTCAACAAAACAGACGCAAAAAATGAAAACACTGGCTGAAGTTAGGAGTTTTATGGCTGGAACTACACCACCACTGTCACCAGAGGACATTGGTGTTGACCCGCATTATGTCTCACTGGGCAACTCCAGCCCCACCGAACCACCTGATACACCTCAACTGCCTGAACCCAAAAACTGTACACAGAAAAGAGGGAGGAAAAAGGTTGCAAAGACGAGGGCAAAGGTCTTAATGCAACAACTATGAAGCTTGAAGATGAGACTGGTCCCAGAGCCTAAACCAGTTACAAAGAGGCACAAAATGTTGGATCCCACAGTTTGGGCAGAAATATGCTCTGCTCTTGATTATCATGGATAAAGGAATGAATCCATATGCAAGTTTGGCAGTTTGTTTAAAAGATTAAATCACTAATTACAGAGAGATTAATGAATGTTTGTTTTGCTTCCAACAGCCAGCCCTAGTTTTGCAACTTGTTTGTAGGTTTCAGCACAAAAAGAGAAGGAGCAATGTTCTACCATCTGATTAATGTGCATTATTTTTTTTTTTACGTTTAAACAACATTAAATTTCAAAAATGATGTCACTTGATGTCAAGGACAATAAAAGTGACCGATGTTCAGCAATGCTCTGTGTCACACGTCATTTCCAACATGTGCTGTCTTTTCCACCACACAATGTCATGTCCATCACAACACATATTTTTTACACAAAAGTAATAATAATAACACAGCTACTCAAATAATATTTAGGAGTTTTGAAAATTATGCAGTTATTGTTACAATTCATGTCTGGGATTGGAAAACTCATGATTCTGCCATGTAAAAACTTGATTCAAAGACTTCAGTAAGATAGTAAAAAGGTAATTTGTCATCTAGATGATGAGAAAATATTATCTTTTAAATGCTTAAAATAAGTACAGTTATACATTTGGGTGCATCTATGTGTGAAATTTCATTAAATGTTTTGAAAACATGGGTTATGCTAGTAATTTTGTTTGAAAAACATCTTTTTTTGTGGTGTGATGGAAATGATGCTTTCCTCTGAATGCTAGACTAAAATGGCAAAAAATATATAATATTTATGTAATTTCATTACAACCACTATCAGTTAATGTTTCTACGCATTGTGATGAAGTAGAACAAATCAAAATATTTCTAAAAATATGTGTTGGATTTTCTGAAAAATATCATGACCAAATCTGACTGTAGTTGGAGAATCACCCGTATATAACTTCACAATAAATGATCAGGATGCTTGCCAAAAAAAATACTGGATAAGATCCCAATAGGTTCCACGAAATATCAAAGACTGATCTGGATCCTGCAAAAGATCTGGATACTGTGATCCAGAACAGGAAATAATAGGGGATCTTTGGAATTTTCATCACTGTAAGGTAACAAATTAAGATATAAACATACAGCAAACACCAAAATATAACCAAGACACTGACAAATCAGCAGTGTGCCAATGGATTGGTTGTATCTTCAAAAGCTATGGAGCTATATCCACAAGAAAACTGCCATTACCGGAAAAAGTGATTTTTGTCAATAACTGCTGAACTCATAAAGATATCAATGTCAATTGAATTGCTAAAGGTATGTTTTGATGGTCAAGGAATCTGAAAATATAGATAGAACTAGAAAAGCACTGTGGCGCAGTGGTTAGCACAGTGGCAGCACAGCAAGAAGGTCATGGGATCGATTCCACCCTTGACCATCGTGGGTTCGATCCCACCCCAAGACCATCGGTGACCCTTCTGTGTGGAGTTTGCATGTTCTCCCCGTGTCTGCGTGGGCACTCCGGTTTCCTCCCACATGCCAAAAACATGCAAGTTAGGTTAATTGGCATCAAAACTGGGGATTCTAAATTGTCCTTAGGTATGGATGTGAGAGTGAATGGTTGTTTGTCTCTCTGTGTTGGCCCTGCAATGGACTGGCGATCTGTCCAGGGTGTACCCTGCCTCTCGCCCAAAGATGCTGGGATAGGCTCCAGCCGCCCCCCCCCCCCGCGACCCGAAAGGATTAAGCGGTAGAAGATGGATGGATGGATAGAAAAGCACTCATAGAGCGCATACCTCCACCAAGGCTCCTTCCGTTTGTCATGGATCACCTCCAAAATGTAATGGGTTTGTTTGTAGGCCTATAGCCACTTGTGGTGAAAATGGCATCAAAGTCTGTCCATCAGTTTTGGAGTATTGTTGCTAACACACTGAGAGAAGATAAGAGCCTTGGCTGAGGTATGCATTCTCAGATCATCACCAAAATATAATGGATTCCTCTGTAGCCCAAGAACCACCTGTGGTGAAAATTTCATCCAAATCCATCCAGTACTTTTTGTGTAATCCTGCTGCACAAATACAAACAAAGCCCTTGGTGGAGGTATGCACTCTCAGATCATCACCAAAATCTAATCATCTGTTCCCTGTGCCATTACACACCTTTCCTGAAAATTTCATCAAAATCTGTTCATAACTTTTTGAGTTATGTTGGTAACAGACAGACAGACAGACAGACAAATCCCGGTAAAAACATTACCTCCTTGGCGGCGGTAATAAATGTAGGACTATTATATTTAGGGAAAATCCCAATATTGCGGAGAACTGACGTACTTGGCCGAGGTCTGCGCTCTACAAGTGCTTTTCTAGTTATAATAGAAAGACAAGTATGACTCTGTTACATCTGCTCTTAGGGATCAAATTGCCAGGACAAAACTGTCCCTGATCCCCTGTTGTCCCAGCGGTGAACACACACACACACACACACACACACACACACACACACACACACACACACACACACACACACGCACATCATCTCCTACCTCTGTGGTTAAATATGATTATTTTTTAGAGCTAGAAGTTGTCATTTAGCCTACCCTCTAAATATGTATTTTTAAATGGGTGGTCCAGGGGTGTCAAACATATGGCCTGGGGGCCAAAACCGGCCCCCAAGGGGTCCAAATTTTTCTGTGAATATACAGCTTTCTTTCTAGTAAATGTCTGACCTTTTTACTGATTAGAATAGTTCAGGTAAGTTTGATACATTTTTCTCCTTAAGATGAGACTTTTTTCTAATCAGTTTTCTTTTTCTTTCGCTTCTTTCTTTCTGGTGAAAACATGTTAGGTTAAATCCATCAGCAACTACTAATGACGTAGTGCAGCCATGAAGGGGTGTCCCAGTTCATAGGGGTAGGGGTGCAAATGAGAATTGGGACGGACCCCAAATCTACCTGTACTTCACTCTTACTATACACATTTTTTCTCTACTGTTTTACAATTTTTACTGCTGCTAATAAATAAAGTGTTTCTCTTGCCATTTTTATGTATGTATGGATCATTTACATTTAGAAAGGTTGTAAATTTACTTCAAGTAAATTTTAGCATGCCATAGTCCAGTTTGATCATTTTAAACATAATTTTCCAACCACAAAATTGTGGCTAGTGAAAAGACTGAGTGGCTAGTAACTTTGAAAAATCACTAGCCACAGTGGCTTATGAGCAACAAAGTTAATGTTTCAGATGATCAAACAAATTTAAATATTAGACAAAGATAACACAAGTAAACACAAAATGCAGTTTTTAAATAAAGGTGTTTATTATTAAGGATAAAAAAAATTCAAACCTACATGGCCCTGTGTGAAAAAGTGATTGCCCCCTAAACCTAATAACTGGTTGGGCCACCCTTAGCAGCAACAACTGCAATCAAGCATTTGGATAACTGGCAATGAGTCTTTTACAGCACTGTGGAGGGATTTTGGCCCACTCATCTTTGCAGAATTGTTGTAATTCAGCCATATTGGAGGGTTTTCGAGCATAAACTGCCTTTTTAAGGTCATGCCACAGCATCTCAATTGGATTCAGGTCAGGACTTTGACTAGGCCCCTCCCAAGTCTTCATTTTGTTTTCCTTAAGCCATTCAGAGGTGGACTTGCTGGTGTGTTTTGGATGATTGTCCTGCTGCAGAACCCAAGTGTGCTTCAGCTTGAGGTCACGAACAGATGGCCAGACATTCTCCTTCAGGATTTTTTGATAGACAGCAGAATTCATGGTTCCATTTACCACAGCAAGTCTTCCAGGTCCTGAAGCAGCGAAACAGGCCCAGACTATTACACTACCACCACCATATTTTACTGTTGGTATGATGTTCCTTTTCTGAAATGCTGTGTTACTTTTACGCCAGATGTAATGGGACACACATCTTCCAAAAAGTTCAACTTTTGTCTCATCAGTCCATGGTGTTTTCCCAAAAGTCTTGGGGATCATCAAGATGTTTTCTGGCAAAACTGGGATGAGCCTTTATGTTCTTTTTGCTCAGCAGTGCTTTTCCTCTTGGAACTCTTCCTTGCAGGCCATTTTTGCCCAGTCTCTTTCTTATAGTGGAGTCATGAACACTGACCTTAACTGAGGCATGTGAGGCCTGCAGTTCTTTGGATGTTGTTGTGGGGTCTTTTGTGACCTCGGGGATGAGTCGTCGCTGCACTCTTGGGGTAATTTTTGTCGGCCAGCCACTCCTGGGAAGGTTCACCACTGTTCCATGTTTTCGCTATTTGTGGATAATGGCTCTCACTGTGGTTCGCTGGAGTCCCAAAGCTTTAGAAATGGCTTTATAACCTTTTCCAGACTGATAGATCTGAAATACTTTGTTTCTCATTTGTTCCTGAATTTCTTTGGATCTCAGCATGATGTCTAGCTTTTGAGGATCTTTCGGTCTATTTCACTTTGTCAGGAAGGTCCTTTTAAAGTGATTTCTTGATTGAGAACAGGTGTGGCAGTAATCAGACCTGGGGAGGGGGGTAGATAAATTGAACTCAGCTTTCCAAAGGTTATAAACCACAGTTAATTTATGTTTTAACAGGAAGGGGGAAATCACTTTTTCACACGGAGCCATGTAGGTTTGGAATTTTTTTTTTACCCTTAATAATAAACACCTTCATTTAAAAACTGCATTTTGTGTTTACTTGTGTTATCTTTGTCTAATATTTAAATTTGTTTGATGATCTGAAACATTTAAGTGTGGCAAACATACAAAAAAATGAGAAATCAGGAAGGGGGAAACACTTTTTCATACTACTGTATTCCCTGTGTCATTCCACTTTATTAATAAATATAAATTGTTTTATGAACACAGCTGCCTTGATTTCTTTGTATGTATGGATTACTTGGGTTGTTACTGCTATCTGGTGAAAATCTCAGGTCAATGGCTCTATCAGAAATATGTTTAATGAGAAAAATGTTGACATGTTCAGTACTTATTTTCCCTGTTGTATATTGTCATACAACATCCAAATATGAAAGGATCTTGACCCTTCCTTTGACCCTGAAGACTGTTTGGGTGTGATTTTAGTTAATCTGGAGATTCCCATTATACCAGGGAGTGAGATACTTAGAATTTTCCTTTGGCTTCCACCCCAATTAGGATGGGGCTCCAAGGCATGGGTCTGCATCTCTTTTGAGTGCAATTCTAGTTTGTGTATGTGTGGTTGCAAAAATATTGTCAGACATATAGAAACTTTCCCATGCTAACTACTCCCACAGGTATGAGGGGAAAAAACCCACAATATAAAGCTCTGGAAAAAATGAAAGCACCAAGGTGCTGTGCCTTGGTGCCTGTGGCATAGTAGCATGGGCGGCTGTAAAAAAAAAAGTGACATTCCGGCCTCTACTGGCCCGGGATATTTATTACAATACCTTTTTTTTTTTTTTTTCGCTGTGGCATTGACAGAAATGGTGTGTTAAATTTGTATTTATTTCAAAAACAGTGTTATTTCGAAATTCTGGCAAATTAAAAGTCGAGAAAATATGGTCATACAATGATAAAAGCTTTTAGTTGCACTTAATTTTGACTGGGCGAGCTGAAAAGCTGGCAACAGACAGACAGGCAGACAGAGAGATGGACAGATACAACCACACACACAGACACATTAACTGATTACCGTATGCCTCTCTGTTTCACCAAGTCATAATAAGAGATCGCTGCAAAATCTTTCCTAAATTAGCATCTCTACATGTATGGCAGCCATTCAGTTTGAGTATCTGTTGAATTCCAGCACAAGGACACCTCAGTCTACTTAAGAAGGTACTGATTAAGTGATCATCTCAGCATGATAACACACATGAAAGCTGTGGGGGAAAAAAAATTAGTTAATACGCAAATACAGATTTCGTAGTTCTGTCATGAACGGGGATGATGGTCAGCCCTATTCTTTGACTTGTGGCTGCAGTTCTCATTGTTTGGTAGTGTTTGTAGCTGGCAGATCTTTGGAGCCCCTGTCCTGGGCTCTCTGCCAGTCTGCAGCCAGCCTCTCCCTCTCCTGGCATCCACCTGTGCCCATCATGATTATTACTATTATTATTTATTCCTTCCCCTGTTTTTCCACATTCTCATTTACACACATACATGCACTCATGCACGCACACACACACAGTCATCTTGGCACATAGTCATCCAGTAATCATTCACTCCATGTTTCAGCTGCTACCACACCTGCCTCCACTCTTTTCTCATCAGGATTCTGACTATTTATGTGTGACGGTGTGTAGCAGGCGGTGTGGTGGCATTGTCAACATTGATGATCGAGCTCCTCTGTCGGTTCCTCATTTTCATGGTCTTTGTGTGGTGTTGTTTCCCAGAGCCCACTGAGCTCCGACCCAACTCGTAAGTCTTCTTTTCAATTTTTTGCCCCCCACCCCCGCCTTGTCCGCTTCAGTTCCGTCTGGAGCGCATGGGGCCTGCCTGCAGAGTGTAGCTGATCCTCTCCCTCATTATTCATGTTTGAAGTGTTTGGACATTTTTCATACTCCTTTCTATTGATTCTATTATCCCTTGGATGTATGGTATGGTTATCATGTCCTTGCTTTTCGTTTCAGCTTTTGGTGTTTGTTTTGTTTTCCATTTATTTTCTTTGTTTTTGACTTACTTTTTTCCTTTGTTTATAGCCGTTATTGGATATTGGCAGCATTGAGTGCATGTCGTACCTCTTCCTCCCATTTGTCTTCATCTGTGATGTAGCTGGCCCGTTTGTGGAGAGTTCTGAGAACTGATAGTTTGTGTACTGTAGGATGTTCAGATGACCAGATCTGTGTGAGTTGGTTTTCTGTATACTGTAATTTTTATGCTGCCGTCTTCTTTGAACGGATCGGAGGGTAATATATTCAAACGGATCATGGAAGCCATAGAAATCAGAAAACGTGCAAAGGCCACCATCAACCGAGTTGTGGGAGCATTTATGCTATCCCACACCTGGGACTCCATCCTCCAAAGACCACCTGACGACGGGAGGTGTAGCCAGCGTGGTGGATCTCTCACATCCATCAGGCTGGCCACGCAGAAGGAAAACAGCTGATAAAACAACACATCACAGCGAACAGTCAACGCTTCTGAAAAAGACTGCAGGTGTCAGTTGAAACATGTCAAGGTAAAAAAACAAACATCTACCTTTTTGTCTGATTAAAAAAAGAAACAGTAAATTAATTATTGGAAAAGAAGACAAAATGAACCTACTTGAGTATAAAAATGGTATATCTCCTTTGGGAGAGCTAAGCTTTTATCTGGAAATTATCATCCAAAATGTCACATTCTACAATTTTTTGCCAAAACCCTCATAATATGCATGTCAAAATATGTTGCTCAATCAGAATACCTTCTGCCTGGATTTTTCAGTTTTGAAATAGTCTTCTGAAACATAGGTTTGTTTTTTTTTTCTGCAATTTTTCCATGTCATCTCAATCGAGAGAACTTGGCTTCTGTTTTTTTTTTTTTTTTTTTTTTTTGTGTGCAGGTGCTGTGGCACATACCCCCCCCAAAATTTTAAGGACATTTTGTGTCATTACTGCCGATATATTTTCCCTCCTTTATTTTTAAAATTCTAAATATCATTCCTCATTATAGGGACACATTACTCATTCTTTTTTCTCTTTCTCTAGGATGGGCTTTCACTTTGCTGATGGTACATGCTACCTCACAACTGATTTATTCTACTTGGAGGCATTACTGCTGCCAAACGGTGCAGTGGAGGAGGTAAAGGTGGTCTCACATGGTGAATCTCCTGCTGTAAGTGAACTATATACTGCTTCCAGTAAGCCAATTTAATACACTCCTCTTTGCTCTGCGTACTAAAATGAAACTGCCTCACAGCCCAGTGAGACTTTTATCCAGCTGCTGAGGTAAGGGATTGGGTAGAGTGATGGTAAATCTAAAATTCGCCTTGCACTAAGCAGAGCTATCATCACTTTAATTATAGAGATCACTTAGGTATGACTGTGAGAGTGAATGGTTGTCTGTCTCTCTGTGTTGGCCCTGTGATAGACTGGCGATCTGTCCAGGGTGTACCCTGCCTCTCGCCCAAAGATGCTGGGATAGGCTCCAGCCGCCCCGCGACCCGAAAAGGATTAAGCGGAAGAAGATGGATGGATGGATGGACTTCACTATTTCAGTGGCTATTCTTAAAGGTAAATGTATATAAGGGCTGATTGTGTTGAATTTTGGCTGTTGACAGGTCCAGAGATTTTGGAGCTTTCTCTATGAAGTTGGGAGATCTGCTGGCCCAATACAACATGTCTGGGAACAAGTATCTCTTGTTGAATGCCAAATGGGAGGCTGAAAAGTTCATAGTGGTCAAATTTGACCAAATGTGGTTTATTTTTCAACCGCAGGGAGCCAAGCGCTGCAACACCGATGGAAGAAGTGTGTGGACTGAAGGGGAGACTATGTTAAAAAAAAACAACAAAAAAACAAAAACACATTTGGTGAAATTTGACCACTTTGAACTTTTCAGCCCCCCCCCCGACATACAGACGTGGAAAGTAGAAAAAAAAATAGAGATTATAAAAATACACGCTCAAGTCTTTACAGTTTTGAACATCTTGTATGGATAGGCTGATTATTCAGGCCAGTATTCATATTTTTTTCCAGTTATTACACATGATATACAGGTATATTGTTGTGGATGAAATGCAGTTACTCCAGAATGCACCAGTTTAATTCTTTTGCAGGACTCTGTAATAAGCACCTGCAGGTCATATGAACAGGTTAATGGGTTACTCCAGTTTATAACAGCAATGACATGCTGAACTGTAACAATCATTGAAATTGATGTAGCATACTGTTGTTTTGACTGACAAATTTATAAATGTTCAATTGACCGAAACAAATTTTTGTCATTTAAAATTTGACACCATTTCATTTTTACTGTAAATGTATATCAGTTATCAGTAAGGCCCCCTTTATGCAGCACGGAGATCGTTGAGAGACTGGACTAATCTTTAATCTTTGGAATTGATTGGAAGATCCTTGAGTGTTTTGGACTGAGTCAAAACTTTGAGGAGATCATGGCGACTGTGGAACTCATCAAAGATCACTGATAGATCAAAAACTGGCCAGATCTCTCAATGATCTGTCAATGGCCTCCACCCCTGTTTAAAGGGGGTATAACTGGTGGTTCATGAAACATCAGTACAGATTCTGCAACAACCAGATCTGCTGATTCCTTGTATTGTGCTTCTTTTGATTTTTATAGTTGTGTCAAATTAAAACTGCTGACGTCCCTGCAACACCTCAGGAAAGACTTTGAGCTGGTATCGCATTTCCCAAAGTGCGTGACAGAATGTGAATGTAAAACCATTATTGGTAGTCAAAACAGACGATCATGACTGGGATAATGCTACTATGTAATATGTTACTTAGTTTGATGTCTCTCAAACTAAACAATGGTATGAGGAATGATTAAACTGATAAATTCACAATACTTGATGCTATTTTTCGTAATCTTTCCCTTTTATGGGGTTTTAGAGAACTAATGTCACATGACTCTCATTGGGACATGATTAACAATAGCGGGACTGGGTTTCTCATAGCTGGAAAAGGAGGTATACCTGAAAAATGACAACTATTCATACAATTGTATTTGAGTTTTAACTGAGAAAATGTTCCTATTCCTGATTGTCCTTTGACTATTCAGTTCTACATTGCTCCAGCTGATGGAACCAAAATCTCACATTCATGTAAGGCTCACTCTTGGCTCAGTAATTTAAATAATTTCTTAATGCAATATAAACTTGAAAAGGCATGTGCACCCAAGGCTCACCCTAAGCTGACCAAACTTGGCACACAGGTTGTCCGTGGGAGTACCACATTTGGCTATGCTTTTGGGATCCAAAGGTCGAGGTCACATGGTCATGAAAGGTCAAAATCAGTTTTTGCTCATAGTACCTTTATGATGACAGAACCATCAAATTTTAACACATGCTAGAATGGGGTCTGGGAAACCCCTTGAATGTCCAGTGACCTTGACTTTTCATTTGACGTTAGATAGGACTGTAAGGCGTGGGCCTGAATCTCTGAGTGCAATTCCAATTTTTATTAAGTTGTGCAAAAATCTGTTAAAGAGGTCATTGATTTAACTTTTTTTTCTACATTTTAACAGCACACACATCTTAATGAAATGTTTGTGACATACTTTCTTCAAATTTTCTTTAATTATTGCAGCATATTTTTTTCCAGCTTTTCTGAAAGCTGCCTGAGTGTATATACCTTTAAATCTTCAGACCGGATTCAACTCTACCCTCCCTCTTACATCACTATTGGTAACACTGACCCCAGTTACATGGTCACAATAAACTGATTACTGGGAATAAACTGATAATGGCAATAATCAGTTTTGTCGTGTTTACATGCACTAAATAAATTGATTATTGGAGGGGAAACATGGCCTTTATCAGATTATTCTGTTTACATGGCCAGTTGAATAATCGGATAACTCCAGAAATCCAATCACAACCAGTTTATCTGTGTACATGTAAACATAGTCATTGACTAGCCAGCTTAGGTCGGATGTATCCTGAGCCGAATATGGGTCGGGTCGGCCCCTGATCTTTCATGGCGGGGAATTTCTGTAAAACTCATTGCATTTGTTGGTGACAAAAGCCTTTTTAAGAGTTTTGTGGGATTTTTTTCTCCACTTGTACCATTGGGGATCCCAGGACCGACTGTTTCGGGGCTGACTTGACCTGTTACCCCTGAGCCAACTAACATTTGTCTGAAAGAAAGAATGAAATACTGCATCACTGGTTGACAGGGATGTGTGGTTTCAGTGGTCGATACAATATGACCTGTCCCTGGAGTTCAAAAAGCATAAAAACATTCATCAATAAGTGGCAAAATTTCTAGCTTTAAGGTAGCTTGCTGACGTTGACAGATAGTTGGCTTTAGCAGGCCACTCAAACTGTTGGCTAATGAGGCATATAATCAAGTGTCAGGAGGTGAACAAGGATTCCTGTGGGGGTGAATAGAAATTATAGAAAATGATGATCCAAACAACAATTAAGCTAATGCTAGGCAGCCTGTCAGTCACATGACCAATCCCGACCGACCGTCTAGCCAAGCTAATTCTACCATAGCTCAATGTAGCATCACGGCAAAAATATAGCAAACTAAGATAGAATGGCACGAGATATGTTATCGACTGTGGGTTAGTGAATCCGGTGGAAACAGTGATGTCTTTTTGAATGACTGAAATCTAAAGAAAATAATAACATTGTAGGAACCATGAAATGAAGAGACTGAATGATTTCTCAGTATTGGTTTATTTCATCTCACGTCCTACAGCTCCTCTCTCAGTCAGGGAATGAAGAGGGCGAGCTGCGGTAAACCACATACCTTTATACTCTCACATCAAACACTAATCACATTCACATCAAACACAGAATCAGATTCACATTTAATCCTCCCATTGTCCTCTCGGCTTCTCTGTCTGACCCCAGGAGGTCAGACAGTCCCTTCAGGTCCACTCCCAGATCTTCTCACTTCTTCCCCAGTCCGCAGGGGTCCAGACTCAATATCTGTTTAAGGCGTGATGTCAATACACACTGCAAGCTCAAAGTTCTCTCATGTCTGGGTCTCTGCCAAGGAACATGTGAGCTACATAATGTTACGCCACATCACTCCCCCCGAAGCACCCAAGAACGGACATACACCAACATTACTCTAACCGTTATACACCTTATGTCAATAATGGACAGTCATACACATTATGTCAAGAATGGACACACACACCAACTTCATGTCAATAATGGGCAGTCATACACATTATACCCTTACATCACCCCCCCCCCCCTTTGCAGGATCTACAGCACAATTTACACGGGTTGATCAAAATTCACATCACTCTGCCCGTTGCTTAGGCTTCAATCTCCTCCCGAATCTGCTGAACGCAGGCTTCGCAGCCTGTGTTGTGCCGTCCTGCGGTGCGCCTGTGGAATGAGGGGGAGAAGGGTTATTTGCCCCCTGCTGGGGAACCAGGGGCTGTTCCCTGGGGGGCCTGCCGCGTCGAGGCGCCCCCGCCGGCCATACAGGTTCGTCACATAACACAAAAGCAGGCTTTAATCTGTCAACACTGATTGTCTCTTTCCTGCCCCCCAAGTCCAACACAAAATATTTCTCCTCGGTTTCCAGCACTCGAAACGGACCGTCGTAAGGTGGGCGGAGGCTGTGACGCTGGGCGTCGTACCTGACAAAAACAAACTCTGCGTTTTGCAAAGCCTTGGGAACAAAAACCCGCGGAAAAGTGTGATGAGCGGGGCCCGGGAGCATTTCTGCCCCCGTGCCACTTAGAGGTCTCCGCACCGGGGGGCGCTCTGGTGCTGCATGGGCTGGCAGGAATTCTCCTGGCAGCCTGAGAGGTTGAGTAAAAACTAATTCAGCAGGTGAGGCATCTAAATCCTCTTTGGGTGCCGAACGCAACCCCAATAAAACCCATGGTAGTTTGTTTACCCAATCTGTATCCGTGAGCGACGCTCTGAGGGCTGCCTTCAACGATCTGTGAAAACGCTCGCATAAACCGTCGGCCTGTGGGTGATAAGCGGTGGTGCGATGGGCTGTTGCCCCTAAGCCGCTGGCCATTGCTGACCACAGCTCTGACACGAACTGCGGACCCCTATCGGACGTAATGTCCAACGGGACTCCGAAACGCGCTACCCAGGTTGTTAAAAAAATGCGAGTCACCTCTGCTGCTGTGGTAGACTGCAATGGGACTACTTCCGGCCAACGCGTGGTCCGGTCCACCATTGTCAGGAGATGTGTGAACCCTTGCGAGGGCGGCAGGGGTCCCACTAGATCTACATGCACATGATCAAACCTCTTAGCCGGAATGTGGAAAGGTTCTAAAGGAGCTTTTGTGTGCCTGTGAACTTTGGCCCGCAGGCAAGACATGCAGGCTCTCGCCCACTCCTTCACGTGCTTGCGCAGGCTCGGCCAAACAAACTTCTCCGCTACCATTTTCACCGAAGCGCGTACTCCCGGGTGTGCTAGGGAGTGCACCATATCAAAAACGCGACGGCGCCACGTGGCCGGTACCACTGGGCGAGGTCGACCGGTGGATACATCGCAAATTAGCGGGGGTGAACCGGTTTGTAAACTTATGTTCTCCAGCCTTAACCCTGTTGGTCCAGACAGGAGCGCGCGTACGTCTATGTCTTCGCCCTGCTCCGCTGCCATGGCTGCGTAATCTATCCCTAACGCCGCCCTTCCAACCAGAACTGAAAATGGCGAATGGCCAGGTGGAGCGCTAGCAGTTCCCTGTCAAACGCGCTATATTTTCGCTCCGCATCGCGTAGGGATCTGCTGAAAAAAGCGAGTGGCTGCCAAGCCCCGGCGACTTGCTGTTCCACCACGGCTCCTACGGCCACATCTGACGCGTCTGTGGTTAGCGCTATTCGGGCTGCTGGGTCTGGGTGAGCCAGCAGTGCTGCATCTGCTACAGCTTTCTTAACCTCAGTGAATGCGCGCTCCCGCTCTGGGGACCACTCAATCACATTGGAGGGCTTCTGTTTTTTTTAGCGCGGCGTACAACGGTTGCATGAGCTGCGCCGCGTGAGGTATGAAACAGTTGTAAAAATTTACCATACCTAAAAATTCTTGCAACGCTTTTACCGTTTGTGGCTGGGGAAACAGCCACTGCGCGTACTTTGGAGGGCAGCGGGACTGCACCCTCTGGGGAGACGTGGTGCCCTACAAAATCGATCTGCGCTGCGCCAAAATGGCACTTGGCTGGGTTGATTATCAACCCATGCGCTCCCAACCTCTGAAAAACAGTTCTGAGGTGACTTTCGTGTTCCTCCTCAGAGGCGTTGGCGACCAAAATATCATCTACAAAAACAAAAGAGAAGTCGCACAACACGGCATCCATCATGCGTTGGAAGGTTTGCGCAGCGCCTTTAAGGCCAAAAGGCATGCGTAAAAATTCAAAAAGCACGAAAGGGGTTATTACCGCTGTCTTGGGAATGTCCTCTGGTCGGACCGGGACCTGATGATAACCGCGGACCAGGTCTATTTTAGAAAAAAGGCGCGCCTTGGCCAAATGCACGGAAAAATCTTGGATATGTGGAATTGGGTAGCGGTCCTGCGCTGTGGCATTGTTTAACCTGCGATAATCGCCGCACGGTCTCCACGAGCCGTCCGCCTTAGGGACCATGTGGAGGGGGGAAGCCCAAGCGGACTTCGAGCAGCGAATTATGCCCAACCTTTCCAGGTTGGCGAACCCCTCACGCGCAATGGAGAGCTTAGCTGCATCCAAGCGCCGAGCCTTAGCAAAAACTGGTGGGCTGCTTGTGGTTATAAAGTGCTCCACCCCGTGCTTCGCCACCTTAGCTGAAAACGTGGGAACTGTGAGTGCTGGGAACTGGTTTAGGAGAGTGTGGAACTTACCTCCTGCTGCGGTGGCGTTGGTCTGTACTGACGGCGGGGACACTCGCGCTGCACAGGGGATAGAACAAAAAGAGAGTGCATTAACCAGGCGTCTATTAGCCAGATCTACCAACAAGCCATGTGAGCACAAAAAGTCGGCACCTAACATGTTGAAACTCACCGCCGCTACTATGAAGGTCCATTCATAGACGCAGCCATGCAAGGACAGGCGCAGAGTCTTTTCGCCAAAAGTCTTGATCGACGAGCCGTTTGCGGCTGTTGCTCCATCCCCGCGGGGACCGGCCACCCGGTCCGCGTAGGTCGCGGTGATGAAACTCCTCTGTGCCCCGGTGTCAACGAGGAATTGCCGTCCGGAGCTCGCGTCTGTCAGGTACAGCAGCTTGTTCCGTTCACCGAGGGTCGAAGCTGCTAACGACCCCCGGCTCTTGCGTTTCCCTGCTTCTTGAAGTTGCATGGTGGGACGCATCTGTGTGCCTTGTGCGCGAAGCGTCGATGGTAGAAACACAGCTCGTCCCCTCCTCTGCTTCGGGACCGCGCCGCCGCTGTTGTCGCTGGGGTCGGTTCTGCTGCCACTGGTTCTCCAACGCCCCCGGCCGCTGCGCCGAGGTCTGCTGCTGCCGCTGACGTCTCCTGCTCGCCGCATGCATCCAGGAGCCGCTCCGCTTCCACGGCCAGCGCGCGGAAGTCCTGCTGGTCCACACACCTCATGCTGGACAGGGAGCCTCTCATGTGTGCTGGAAGAGTCCTTAAGAAGATGTGTTTAAATAGAAACGCATCGTTGTCTGCCCCGATCATCTGCAGCATGTCCTCCATGAAGACGGTCGGCCTGCGTCCTCCTCTGTCGCGCAGGTCCAGAAGTGTTCTGGCCCTCACCTCGGCTGATGGCACAAAACTCCGAATGAGGGCGGCTTTCAGGGCGTCGTATCTGCCAGCAGCGGGCGGCTGCTGCACCAGGCTCCGCACACACCGGGCTGTGCGGCTGTCGAGTCTTGCGATGACATTGTGGAACTTAATGTCATCTGCTGATACCCCGTTGAGCACGAACTGCGACTCCACGTGTTGGAACCATGAGTGCGGGTTCTCTTGCCAGAACTCGGGGAGTTTAATGGAGTTTACGCCGGTGCGGGCGGTCTCCGGTGAATCAGGTTCGGAGAGACGATCTCCAAGCCTTTCCATATTTCTCACGTGTGGGTCACCAATGTAGGAACCATGAAATGAAGAGACTGAATGATTTCTCAGTATTGGTTTATTTCATCTCACGTCCTACAGCTCCTCTCTCAGTCAGGGAATGAAGAGGGCGAGCTGCGGTAAACCACATACCTTTATACTCTCACATCAAACACTAATCACATTCACATCAAACACAGAATCAGATTCACATTTAATCCTCCCATTGTCCTCTCGGTTTCTCTGTCTGACCCCAGGAGGTCAGACAGTCCCTTCAGGTCCACTCCCAGATCTTCTCACTTCTTCCCCAGTCCGCAGGGGTCCAGACTCAATGTCCGTTTAAGGCGTGATGTCAATACACACTGCGAGCTCAAAGTTCTCTCATGTCTGGGTCTCTGCCAAGGAATATGTGAGCTACATAATGTTATGCCACAATATAACCCATGCATGGTAAGCTAACTTGTTAGCTTACTGTTGTCCACATGATTAACAGCTAGGCTGGCCAATAACAGAGCAGCAGGTGGGTATTAAGGACTTGCCGGACTGGGTTTACTATGTAAGTGACATCCCATGGCAAATCCGGAAGAGTCAATTTTGCTTTTTGGAGTGAAAAATGACATAAAGTGTGTGTGTGTGTGTGTGTGCGCGCGCGCACGTGTGTATGTTTGTTTTAAGAGAAGTGAGCCTTTTGATATTTTTTTCAATAATCACATGACCAACTAGAAAAGCACTCGGAGAGCGCAGACCTCTGCCAAGCGCCACAGTTCCCCCCATACAGTGTTTGTGTGTACGTTTTCAGATTCCTTGACCATGAAAACATATGACTAGCAATTGGATTCACAATGATAGGATTAGTGGTTCAGTAGTTATTGACGAAAATGGCATTTTCCGTAATGGCGGTTTAGCGCCACAGTTCCCCCCATACAGTCTTCAGATTCCTTGACCATGAAAACATATGACAAGCAATTGGATTGACAATGATAGGATTAGTGGTTTAGTAGTTATTCACGAAAATGGCATTTTGCGTAATGGCGGTTTTCTTGTGGACGGTGATCCAGATCACCACCAAAATCTAATCACCTGTAGGATACCCCATTTCTGACAATCTGTGAAAATTTCATGAAAATCCGTCCATAACTTTTTGAGTTATCTTGCTAACAAACAAACAAACAAACAAACAAACAAACAAACCAATGCCGATGATCACATAACCTCCCCCTTTGGCGGAGGTAATAAATGTCTTTCAGAAGGTTAAAACCTACAAAAACACAATTTTTAATATCATATCTCATAACATTAAAGTGAAAGTCATCCAAAGTGTGCATACTGATATGGATCTAATCCGTCAGGTTCCTCCTTGAACCAAAAGCCACTTCTGAAAATTTCATCAAAATCTGTCCAGTAGTAGTTGTGTAATCCTGGTAACAGCAGACAAACCACAATGGACACACAATTCCTTGACAGAGGTAATGAGCAAAAAGGTCTTGCAGTTTTCTAAGAAATCTCTTGCATATCCAGAATCCACAGATTTGGACCCTTCCATTCAGGCCGCCCAGGCGACTGTAGGTGTCTCTGATGGGAGTCACAAGCTTCAGATGGCGTCTCTGATTCCTCAGCCTCCACAGCTGGACCCCCAGGGATAGCGTGTCATTGTTTTAATCTGTCACTTGGCTGGACGCTTTCAATTTTGCATCCCACAGTGAGTTTGGCTGTTATTGCTATGGTGTTAATGGAGTTTGTGCCCTGTGGCAGTTATCCTGTATTCACCCCACTGACTGCGGTGCCAAATGAGATGCTGGCTGCTTGTTTCAAGCTTGAACTGAAGCCAGCCATACCTACATTGCGATCTTTTGTTAAGGAGCTTGATAAAATTACAGGTTGGAGAACTCTTGAAATGTTAAGTTAGATAAAGTGTATGGTGTCAGCTATGCTCTGCTGTATTTCATACATGTTGGATGTTTTTTTTTAGATGTGACTGTACCAGATGTTGGCCTGCAGTGGGCACCCTTACCCAACCTTCTGAAGAGTGGGTCACTATGTGCAAACAGTCATTGTGACACAATAGATGAACAGGAAACTTCTTTTCACTGTGGTATGAACATGCCATTCGCTAGACTTCATGAACAGACTGAAATCAATATAAAAGCCTTAGCTGTCTTATGTCTTCCTAATTAATAATCTCTGCTTGTATATCCAGCCTGTTCCTGGTGGTGCGATGCATCGTTATATTCTCCCTGGAGCTGTATGGGATGTGCCCACTCACAGAGGGAACTGTATTGGACGGTATTCCCTTCACCCACCCTGCTCATGCCCCAGCTTGACTGAAAGTGCTGCACCACCAGTGTGCCATCAACACCCTGCTGAGGAGCTGCCTCAATACACGGAGCGCTGCTCCGGGGAGGAGGAGTTGGAGATGCTGCAAAGAAGACAACAATCCTCTCTGTGATGTTCTGATTGTGTGATATTTCATTTAATGCCATCAGGTTTAATTTGTGGTCTACATTTTGAACTCTTTCCAGAGTCTGTTAGCAGTTTTCTGTGACCTTCCACTAACCTGACCTCAACTCCTTTGTTACTTGTGACAATTTGCTTCATAAGGAAGTTTTGTTCTGTCTGTGCATGGCAAAGAAAACTCTTTCATGGAAAAAAAATCAGCAGTAACTTATTGGCAAATACCCCTTACACATCTGTTTGGCCAACCATACATCGACAATGCAACAAAAAAATCAAAAACCATTTACCTAACTGTATTGTAGATGAATTGAAGAGTATTTTGTCAAATTTTTACTTGTCACATGTGCCACTTAACTTTAAGTACCAGTAACATTATTTCATTAAGTCACTAATTTGACAGAAAAGCAGCAAGTTTTTTTTTAAGTTCTTCTTATCTGAGATTTTTAAAAATGTTCCCTTAAAGGTCCCATTCACTGAAAAATTTGTTTATATAGATTTTAAAATGCATCTTTTTTTCAAAATGCTCACTTCTCTTCAAAAAACAAAACACACACACACACACACACACAGCATATTGTTTCTTTCTCTGAAGAGCCGTTGTAATGCCTCTAGGTTTGTTCCTCTACATCAAAAGGTAAGCCCAGCCTTGATACATGCTGCTGCTCTGTTACTGGCCAGTGTATCTGTCTACATAGATGAGCAGGGAGTCCAGTCAAGGCACTAGCTTCAGAGTAGGGAAGCATGATAGTAGAATTTTTGCAGATATGCAGATAGTTTGAAAGCAGTTATTGCCGATATACTATGCACATATTTTTCCCCACTTATTTACATCTCCTTTGTCTTACAATGATGGTTAACTGGCATATACAGTGGTGTGAAAAAGTGTTTGCCCCCTTCTTGATTTCTCATTTTTTTATATGTTTGTCTCACTTAAATGTTTCAGATCATCAAACAAATTTAAATATCAGACAAAGATAACACAAGTAAACACAAAATGCAGTTTTTAAATGAAGATGTTTATTATTAAGGGTAAACAACATCCAAAAAACTGCAGGCCTCACTTGCCTCAGTTAAGGTCAGTGCTCATGACTCCACCATAAGAAAGAGACTGGGCAAAAATGGCCTGCATGGCAGAGTTCCAAGACAAAAACCACTGCTGAGCAAAAAGAACATAAAGGCTCTGTAAGATTGTAATATATATAATATCAGTATGGCGGTGCCCTAGGCTAGGGAGGGGTGATGCCCCGCCTTTGGGGGGTGGCGTCACCTGTGGTATATAAGCCTGTAGTGGGAGACATATTGTCTCTTCGCTGGTACTCCTGTACTCATAGTAGGGTCTCCCTGTGTGTACATAGTTCTTGTTAATAAACTTTATAAAACGTCATCTCGCCTCCTCATTATTCGGGCACAACATTTGGCGACAAGGATAAATGGAGACGGAGAGGGCGGCGACCACGCTTCAACCATTTTTGGAGGCTCCGGGTGAGCCGTTGGCCCCTTGGGCCAGGTGGTTTGCGGCCTTCCAGAACTCTCTATTGGCGTTAGACCTCGGCGACCTGGACAAATTAAGAGCGAGGATTATTCTGGTCCATAACCTGGGTATAGAGGGCTAGATGGTCCTCTGCATGCTGGGAGGAAGTGACAGCTTCGACGACGTCAAAAGCGCTCCGGAAAACATCATAATGCGGTGCATCCACTTCCAACAACAGCGCCAGCGACCCGGAGAGTCGGTCCAGCAGTTCGTGGCAGAGCTTTGGCAGCTGGCAGGTGAGTGCAGGTTTGGGGCTCTGGAGGAGGAGATGGTTCTCGACCAATTGGCCAAGCATGTGGCCTACTCCTCGGCAAGGGTTTGCCTGCTAACTCATGCTGGAGAGCTAACTTTGCTAGCGGCCTTGGAGCTAGCGCAACAGCACGAGGCAGCGGAGCAACTGACAAAACACCTCGGCGGCGACGACGCTCCGCCAAAGAGAAAGGCACATGGGAAGACCCTGGCCTTGGTTTCGGACGATGGAAGCGACAACGAGTATGCGGCCATCGTCAAGATACGGTCCACCCCGGGGACACCGAGATGCTATGGCTGTGGATCCAGCAGGCACCGCTATCAAGTCAGGGAGTGTACAGTGAGGGGCAAGCGTGGATGGTGCGGTTTGCTCCATCACTTCACCAGAGTTTGCCACAATTTTGACAAGGAGGAACGGAGGCCAGCTAAGGGAGCCATTAAGAAGAAGGTACCTATGGTGGTCCACATGGTCTCACCCAACACAGACAGTCGTGTCATTTGTGACATTTTGTTGGATTGGACACCGATACCACTGATGATGGACACTGGGTCAGTGGTCTCCATCCTCAACTTGGAAACTGTAAGTCGGTGTTTTCCCCACTACAGAGTGAGTAACACTAACATTACCTGTTATGGTTATGGTTGCCACCCGCTGGATGTTGTGGGCTCGGACAAGGGGGCCTCCATGTGCTCCGCCAAGTTCATGGTGTCGCAGGACGGTAATAACCTAATGGGCTGTGATTTATTTTACGGGCTCAGTTTCACCATCACCTGCGGTGAAGTGGAGGAGTGGTTCGGTGGTGGCTTATGGGACCGGCCATTCTACGTGGGAAGTGGCGATGAAGTGTGGGACTTTGGGTGGCCCACCTTAGTACGCCGGATAGGCGGGGATCCCATGCCAGAGTTTGTGGTCCCGCGGATGTAGGGTCGAGCTTTGGTTTGGTCGGGTGCGCAGTTCCAAGAAACTGACAGCTGGACAAGATAATCTGCGGGTGGTCCAGTCTGGCAGCAACGAGCACCTGAGTTTGACTGATGGGTCAAGACGGCATCCCAACGAGCTGCGGCGTTTGGGCAGGAAAGGACGCCAATGCAACCCGTCTCCTGCCACGATTAAGAGGAGACGCTCTGGAAGTGGGCCACAGGACGGACACTCCGGGGGGGCCTTCGGGAGACCCGGGTTGAAGTGTGTATGAGGGCTTACGGTGTGTTTGTTTATGTGCATTTATTGATGGGTGCTAAGGTTGTGGTTACTATGTTCAATTTATGATCGCGTTGTATTCACATATTAGAGTTGTATCAGACTGGGGATGACAAGAACCATGCAGGTAATGTGAAAATGTATAAGATGGCTCTTATGGAAGTTTAACTATTAGTGGTACAACTTAATTGTGTGAAGAGTGCGCATGTAGTTCGTTCTGCAGTGTTATAAAATGTATACAGTTTTCATATAGGGGTTTTACTTGTTTATAATACTACTTGTTTGTGGAAATGTAACCATTTGATTTGATTTTATGGTGTTGTGTTATGTTGATATTTCCAGTACCTGAATGTCTTATGATGCTGTGATTTTATTTTCCCCTGATTGTGGTGTGGGCTTGTTAGACATTTACATTTTTGAGAGTAAAAGGGAACGTGTGCCAGTATAATGGGGTGATTATGGGATTTTGATGCACGTGGCCACCGTTGTTGTGTGATTGGTTGATGAGTGTGAGGTGCAGTCACACCTGGGTGTGATGTCTGATATAGTGTGATTGGGTGTGTTAATTGCCCTGTGTTGTGAAACTTGTTTTTTTAATATGGGGAGATCTCTGTGCATAATTGTGTACATCCAGTGAGTTATGGGGTCGGGTGCTGCCTTTGTTTGTTTTATACTTGTATGTGTTTATTAGTGCGGGATTGATTTAGTTTGGCATGTGGCCCTTTTTCTTTTACGAACTGTATGTTTACATGGCGGAGAGCTCCGCTGGGCCAGTGTGGTGTGTGATTGAGTAGGCCTATACCCTCTTGTATTAGTGTGTGAATCGGGTGAAAATTATTTGGTTGGGTAATTTGTGTGCTTGTATTTTTTTTCAAAGGGGGGATGTAAGATCGTAATATATATAATATTAGTATGGTGGTGCCCTAGGCTAGGGAGGGGTGATGCCCTGCCTTTGGGGGGTGGCGTCACCTGTGGTATATAAGCCTGTAGAGGGAGACATATTGTCTCTTTGCTGGTACTCCCATACTCATTGTAGGGTCTCCCCGTGTGTACATAGTTCTTGTTGATAAACTTTATAAAACGTCACCTCGCCTCCTCATTATTCGGACACAACAGGCTCATCTCAGTTTTGCCAGAAAACATCTTGATGATGCCCAAGACTTTTGGGAAAATACTCTGTAAGCTGAAGAGATAAAAGTTGAACTTTTTGGAAGGTGTGTGTCCCATTACATCCGGCATAAAAGTAACAGTATTTCAGAAAAGGAACATACCAACAGTAAAATATGGTGGTGGTAGTGTGATGATCTGGGGCTGTTTTGCTGCTTCAGGACCTGGAAGACTTGCTGTGGTAAATGGAACCATGAATTCTGCTGTCTACCAAAAAATCCTGAAGGAGAATGTCCAACCATCTGTTTGTGACCTCAAGCTGAAGCGCACTTGGGGTTCTGCAGCAGGACAATGATCCAAAACACACCAGCAAGTCCACCTCTGAATGGCTTAAGAAAAACAAAATGAAGACTTTGGAGGGGCCTAGTCAAAGTCCTGACCTGAATCCAATTAAGATGCTGTGGAATGACCTTAAAAAGGCGGTTCATGCTCAAAAACCCTCCAATGTGGCTGAATTACAACAATTCTGCAAAGATGAGTGGGCCAAAATTCCTCCACAGCACTGTAAAAGACTCATTGCTAGTTACACATTGCGTGTGTGGCGGGGCTTGTTGAGAGTCCCTGGTGCCGATCTGTCAACGTTTTCAGCGAGTGGGAGTGGCTGGTTTTTGGGATCAATGGATGCTCCAGTTTCTTTTTTTTTCTTTGGCATTGTCTTTCTCCTTTATGGCTTTGTGGAATAATTTCCTTGTATTGTCTATTCCTTGCATATTTGTAGGGGCAGACATGTTTGCTTATCTACGCCACCTGATGTGATGACATCATTCCCTCGCGCCGCTGTAAAAAAATCACATCCGAGCATCACTTCTGTCTGCTGTACAATTGTTGTATCAGCTGTAAATATAAATTTTTGCAGATGTCGATGAAAAATTTTAAATACTTCATCTGCTGATAGAGATAGCTGTGAAGTAGGGATGCACGATATATAGGTATGCTAATGGTGCTACTAGGCAATTTGTTTACCATCCGCAGTTTATATTGTTGTTTTCTTTAGATTTCAGTCGCCCTAACAGACAACCCTGTTTCCATCTGGTTCACTAATCCACAGTCAACAAGATTTTTTCACGCCATTCTTGCTTATTTTGTTATGTTTTCACCGTGATGCTACATCATCCTTTAGCATTAGCTTGGTCTGGTAGTCGTGGTCAGAAAGTTTAACCTCATAAGAGTCTGCCTCAACTGGAACATGCCAACTGACGAGACATACGGCGTAATCTTAACTGTGGATCCGGTTGGTTTTTACCGCCATTTTCTATAAATTCTGTTTGCCTCCCCCCCCCCCCCCCAATTGGAATCCCTGTCCACCTAGTTAGCAGCTAGTTAGCATCGGTTAGCGGTCTGGCCACCATTCACTCATTTGTGAATGTTTCTGTCCATATTGTACTCCAGGGACTTGTCATATCGTATTGATCACATGAACCACACACCTCTGTTGACCCGTGACTCATTACTTCATTCATTCTTTAAAACAAAACTAGCTGGTGCAGGTTCTCCATCTGAGCAAGAAGCTAACCAACTTAGCAGTAGTGATGTGAGAGGGAGGGTAGAATTGATAGAGAGCCTAAGTCACGCCACCTTTACTTCCACACTTTGGACCTTAAATCGGAAAAAATCTCCATTGAATGAATGGCAAGAGCAAAATTATCTTTTGATCTCAATCAAATTTTGCCATGAGTTACACATATGATGTTTGCCAATTTGAAAGATAATTTTCCACATAAATAACATGTAGGTTGTGTTGTGTCTCTAATTAATGAGGAGTCAAGGTGACGTTTTATAGTTTTATTTACAACCCGAGCCAGGAACACAGGAGTCACTACTGCTAGCCTGAAAGCCACAGCGAAGAGACAAGATGGCTCCCGCTGTGGCCTCTTATACCCCAGGTGACACCACCCCCCGGAGATGGGGCATCACCCCTCTATACTACAGGGCACCGCCATACTAATATACTGTATATATATAATATGCTATCCAACAACCCCCCCACCCCCACCCCGAAAAGACGCAGTCACACTGATTAAGCCCTCCCAAAACATACACCCGACTCATTCACTAAACACAGAAATATACAAACCTATCCATTCACACCACACTGGCCTGGCAGACCACTCCACCTTCAGAGTCAAACAGCCAATAAACAAAAAGGGCCACTCACCAAAATAAATTAATCCCGATATAAATATATACTGTGGGACCACATGTGTATCACTTTAAGCTTCACATCTCAGAGAGAACAAAGAACTGGGTCTCCTTGGAGTTAAAAGGAGGATGTGAAAATTTAGTCTTTGGTATGCAGGAGACGGCCTTGGGGGATTTCCTGGTCTGCCAGAGACTATCAGGAAGATGTTATAAGATTTAAGAGAAGATGCATTGTTACTTGTGATTAAATGCAATGTGACTGTAAGCTTTGAAGGTCCTAGATATATAAAGGACGAATGGTCTGTGTTTTTCCTCTTTTTTTCTGCTTTGCTGATGTTGGAAGATGTGAATAAACCTGACTTGTGAGATAAACTCTGCCTCGTCATTTTCACATTTCCACAATACAGTATAAACAGTCTATGCAATAAATAACTATGTACAACATACAATGGCGGTCCCAAGACTCCACACTAGCACCAACACCTTTAAAGAAAACAGGGCAAATCTTCATTACACACACTCTTTCCAAACAGTCACACCTCAGTATGACTTCTTGATGGCACACTCACACACCCAGACACTCCCCACCCACACACAACGGTGGTCATTTCTCTCTTTTTTTTTTCTTTTATTTTAGCAATGAAACAACAAAACACACTATAATTAGACACAGCGTAAGACCCCCAAATAAACACAGTCTTAACCCGGGTCTCCCGTAGGCTCCCCTTTGGAGCGTCCATCCCGCACCCCACTCCCAGAGCATCTCCACTTCTTCTTAACTGGAGACGGGCTGCATTGGCATTTCTTCCCTTCCAAACACCGCAGCTTGTACGGGTGCCGTCTCAACCCATCCGCTAGTTCCAGGTAATCGTCGTCGCCAGTCCATATCACATGCAGGCCAACCTCTCCATCTCGCCGCTCCGTTGACCTGCGAACCCGTCCTAGCCGAGACTCAACCCTAGGGCATACGTCATCCCCCACACCCAGGGGAGTACTCACTGGCTTCCTTCTTCTACGGCGTCATGAACCGGTACCCAGATGGCTCCTCAGCATCCTGCCAATCCGACTCAAGCCTTGTCCCTTGTTTTCATTCTGGGCATGTCTAGGGTTCATGCCATCCAGTCTTGTCCCAATCATTTTCATTTCTTGCATTGGAGCGGCACTAACAGCGCCCGGCTAAATGGTCGTACTCGGTCAGCCACCGGAGCTTCGCTGCACCTGCTCTCTGAAACCATCTGCCCCCACGGGTTCTAATTCATGCCGTTCGGGTCCCTCATCTAAGGGACTGCAAACACTGGCACGGAGTGCTTGCCGTGGCGACGTATTCTGGTGCTGGCGGCGGCCCTCTTCACCTGGACTGGGCCAGCCTCAGTCACACACTTCTTTGCCGCTTTCCACATAAAATGGCCTGTCCCACAGTCCACTACCTGACCACTCCTCCACGACCCTGCAGGCGATGGAAAAACCGAGCCTGTAAAACAAATCACAGCCCATTGTTACCATTACGGGCCACCATGAACTCGGCTGCATGCATTGAGGTCCCTTTATACCTCACCGACAGCCACACCGAGCCCACAATGTCCAGGGGGTTGTAGCCATACCCGTAACAGGCAATGTCTGTCTTACTCACGGTGTAATGTGGAAAGAACTTCATCATCGTTGCCAGATTCAAGAAAGAAACCGCCGACCCCGTGTCCACTATCAGCGGGATTGGCACTCCGTCCAACACGATGTTGCAGAGGATCCGTCCGTCTGTGCTGGGTGAGACCGTGTGGACCACTGTGGGCATCTTCTTAGTTGAAGCCCCCTTCCCTGGTCCTCATTCTTCCTTCTCAAAATTCCGACAAACCCTGGCGAAGTGGTGGAACAACCCACACCGTCCACAACACTTCCCCCTCGCTGTGCACTCCCTCGCTCTATAGTGGTGCCTGCTAGATCCGCAGCCGTAGCATCTCGGCGTCCCCGGGGCGGACCTAATTTTCACAATGGCTGCATACTCATCATTGCTGCCATCTTCTGGATCCAAGGCCAGTGCCTTCCACTGCTTGTCGTTCCTGAGTAGGGCCTCCATGTCACCGAGATTCCTTGTTATCTTTTCCGCTGCCTCGTGTTGCTGCGCTAGCTCCATGGCTGCTATCAGCGTTAGCTCACCAGCATGAGTTAGCAGGCGGACCCTCACGGAGGAATAGGCCATGTATTCCACTAGTTGGTCGCGGATCATCTCCTCCTCCAAAACCCCGAACTTGCAATATGCTATCCAACAGATTGTTGTCTAACTGTTAAGGTAAAAGGTTGTAAAAATACATAAATGAAAAGACTACAAACACAAATGTGTAACATACATCATCACTTTCAAAGAGTGCCCAGAGGGAATTAGCCAACAGTCCTCTGGATCAGCTGCAGCTCTCATAATACAACACATTTGTGTTGTTTTTCTCCTCTTTGAATCCTTCTTTCCTGGGTCAGGAAACAAGAGGTAAGCTTTGATAAGGGAACCGCCATGATCATGTTTAGTGATGTGGGATGATGGGAGATGTAGTCCGCTAAGCATTTTCACAAAATCTAAATATTACTCTGTTATTATACGACCGCCAATGACTTCAATTTCATTGAAATTTATCTTTTTAAATTAACAAACTTATGTGTAACTCGTGGCAAAATTTGATTGGGATCAAAAGATAATTTTGCTCTTGCCATTCATTTCAAAGGAGATTTTTTCTGATTTAAAGGGAATACTCATTGAGTCCTAAAATAAGCATATTATACCTCTACCGAAAGCTGAGAATATAATAAACATGAATATAGTACCGTTGTAGCCTTAATTTCATCTAGAAAGAAAAGAAATTGAATGTTTTCATTCATTCTGTGTACCCACGTCGAGGTTCTGACCCGTATTTGGTGACTGATTTGGGTGACGTCACAAGCTGAACAAACAAAAAGCTCAATGGCTCCAAGGGATCCAACCCGCACTCTTGATTATGCATCTAAATTGTAGAAATAAACAAATATTGCAGACAATGGACCTTATGAAGAGTTTGATCACTTGGTCACTTCAAATCAAATCAAATCAAATCAAATCAACCTTTATTGTCATATTGCTGTACATACAACTGTAGTGCAGGCAAGATGAAAGTGCGTTTCTCTCGGCATCCATATAAGTAAAAAAAAAAGAACATAATTTAAGACACACTCACACATACCCTCACCCCCCACCCCAACACAGCCATTCACACTTCCCTGAGACATACTTGAAAAACTAACCAGAACTATAATATACAAATAATATACATAATGTCCATAGGTGCAGTAGTGTGTATGAGAGATTCTGGATCAACTGTGCAGCATCCTAACAGCTTGTGGAAGGAAGCTGTTAATCAGTCTGGTGGTTCTGCTTCTGATGCTCCGGAATCGTTTGCCAGATGGCAGAAGTTCAAAGTGTTTATGCAGAGGGTGAGAATGGTCCTTGACAATGTTCAGTGCCCTGCTCCTACAACGGTTCTGAAAAAGTTCTTGGACTGAGGGGAGGGAAACTCCAATTACCCTCTCAGCTCCCTTAACTATCCTCTGCAGGGCTTTTTTTGTCTGACATACTGCAGCTGGAGTACCATGTTGCAATGCAGTACGTCAGAACACTCTCCACCACACCTCTGTAGAAGGACCTGAGGATGCAGATGGGGAGAGAGGCCTGTTTGAGTTTCCTCAAGAAGTGCAGTCTCTGCCGGGCCCGCTTCCTGATCCCTAAGGAATTCTTGCTCCAGGTCAGGTCCTGCGAGATCTGTACTCCGAGGAACTTTATGTTCTCCACTCTCTCCACTAAACGGCCGCCGATGCTGAGAGGGACGTTTTCAGGCTGTGACCGCCGGAAGTCGATAATCATCTCCTTTGTTTTGTCCACGTTGAGCACCAGATTGTTCTCCCTGCACCAGCCCTCCAGGTCTCTCACTTCTTCCCTGTACATTGATTCCTCATCCCTCTGAATAAGTCCCACCACCGTGGTGTCGTCTGCAAACTTAATAATCTGGTTCCCCTAGTGTCTGGATACACAGCCATGTGTTAGAAGTGTAAACAACAGTGGACTGAGTACGCAGCCTTGAGGGGATCTGGTGCTCAGCGTGATAGAGTTGGAGATGTTATTTCCAACACGGACAGACTGAGGTCTCTCAGTCAGGAAATCCAGGAATTTTTTTTAGATTTAGATTTAGTATACTTTATTGATCCCCAGAGGGGAAATTGAGGGTCATCCACCACCTGGATGGATGAAGCAGCCACGATACGGCGCTATCCCTTAACCATTCACACACACATTCACACCTAGGGCCACTTTAGAGTCTCCAATTAATCTAACCTGCATGTTTTTGGCATGTGGGAGGAAACCAGAGAAATCTCGGGGTAAAGCCACGCATACACGGGGAGAACATGCAAACTCCACACAGATCACTGTTGGTCGGGGGCTGGGATCGAACCCACGATCCCACGATCCCCATGATCCCCCGGCCAAGGGTAAACTGTGGATCCAGAGACATGTGGCGGTGTTCAGACCAAGAAGGAGTAATTTCTCTATCAGTCTCTGGGGAATAATGGTGTTGAATGCTGAACTGAAATCAATGTAAAGGAGTCTGGCGTAGGTGTCTTTCTGATCCAGGTGGGTGATGACAGAGTGCAGGGTGGTGACTATAGCATCCTCCATGGAGTGGTTTGAACGATATGCAAACTGGAGCGGGTCATGTGATGCAGGGAGGCAGGCTGTGATGTGTGGTTTGACAAGCCATTCAAAACCCTTCATCACAATTGGTGTCAGTGCAACAGGACGATAGTCATTCAGACAGGACACAACTGGTTTCTTTGCCATCGGTACTATGGTAGAGGCCTTAAAGCATCTGGGAATGATGGCCTGACTCAGGGAGATGTTATAAATGTCAGTCAGGACATCCGCCAACTCGCTCATGCAGTCTTGGAGCACACGTCCCGGGATGTTGTCCGGACCTGCAGCTTTACGTGGGTTGACCCTGGTTAGGGTCCTCCGTGTGTCCGCTGTGTTGATGGTGATAGCTGGCCCAACCAATGGTGGAGATGGGCCAGCCCTCCCTCTGATTGTCGGGTCTGATGCTTCAAAACGTGCAAAGAAGTTGTTAAGCCTGTCTGGAAGCGAAGCGTCGTCATCATCGACCCCCTGCCTAGACTTATAGTCCGTCAGCGCCCAAACTCCCTGCCACATCCACTTGGTGTTCCTAGTGTCACAGAGGTGTCCCTGAATTTTCTCCGCATAGGTGCACTTCACCGTCTTAATTCCCTTTGAGAGCGCAGACCTGGCTGTGCGGAGGATGATCCTGTCCTTCGCTCTGAAGGCTGTATCTCTGGCTGTGAGCAGCGAGCGCACCTTTGCAGTCATCCAGGGCTTATGGTTGCCCTGTGCAGTGATAGTCTTCACTATAGTGACATCCTCTGTGCACTTCGCGATGTAGCTAGTGACCATTTCAGCATACTCCTCCACATCTGTCTTGTCTTCCTGGGAGGCTGCTATTTTGAAGACCTCCCAGTCTGTGTGCAGAAAACAGTCTTTAAGTGCTGAGGTTGCGCTCTCTGGCCAAATCCTGATTTGTTTCACTACTGGTCTGCTGCCCTTCAGTAAAGGTTTGTAGGCAGGCACCAGCATCACAGATATGTGGTCAGAAAGGCCGAGGTGGGGGCGAGGTGTTGCCTTATAAGCATCTGTGTTTGTGTACACCAAGTCCAACATATTCTCTCCTTTGGTCTTAAAGTCTTCACATTGTTTAAACTTGGGGAGTACAGTCTTTAAACTGGTGTGGTTAAAATTCCCCGCAACCACCACAAAACTGTCTGGGTGTGAAGCTTGGTGATGTCACTTGGTGATGAGATCATTATTTTCACTGCTAGCATGCAAGGAGAGGATGAAGATATGAAGCAAAAATGATGATCAAGGCTTGTCTAAAATCATCCCAATCAATAAAGCACATATATTTGAAGAATAAGGTGTACCCTTGCTAAAAACATAATTTGGTATTAAAATAAGAAACACTCTAGTTTCTCTAAAATCTGAATAATTTCAGCTGAGTTGATGGTCGCTAAGGGACAACTTTTACACATTTTTTTTTATTTAGAGAAAAGACAATTACAAAGTGGATTTCTAAATTTTCTATAATATAAAAGTAAGACAAGAAACATCTATAAATGCATTTACATGTACCGGTTCACAGTGTTGTTAGGGTTAAGCTGCAACTCAACTTCATTTCTCCTCCCTTCATCACGGAGGTTCAGCCTGGAGGAGGCGCACCGATTCAGGTTGCTCCGCTCTGATCCAGCTGCTCAAAGGGACCAAACGGCTACCGTGGGACTCTCATTGCCGGGGCTCAGAGGTGAAGGAGGGACCGCTGGTGGACTCGGACATCGGTTTGGTGGAAATTTAATAGTGGCTTCAGCCACTGGCGGTGGAGGGATGATGAGGGAGGAGCAGCTGGGCAGGAGGACTGGAGCTAACAGCTAGCAGGGAGCAGCTGGATGGTGAAAAAAAACCTTCCGGGACAGATTAAAAAGGAACTCACCATCCAGCTGTCTTGGACCCAGTTCATGCAGGTAAGCTACAGGCACTGCACCCGCAGCGTTAGCACTAGCTTGGTTTTCGTCATCGGCTTCAGGGTCAAACTCTCCCAAATCTCCGTCATCATTTTTGCTAATTCATTGTTCAGCTCCTGACATCACACATTTCAGGCTGACATTCCCAGTGAATTTTGGTCATCTGACGCTGTCACTTTCGCTGTCTTTTTTTCTCTCTCCGGATCACAGTTTATTCCAAAAAATGGTGATATTCAAGGAAATTATATAATTTCCTGCGTAAACATACCAAATTTGGCCTAATTAAAAATCAATAAATTTCCCCTTAAGGTCTCATATATGGAAGTAGAGGGGGCGTGACTAAGGTCACATTCAGATGGTCACTATTTGGTCCGGACCAAAGGACAAAGCAGTGGCTTCCGCCGATAGTTCGGTTCGTTTGGTGCAGTCTGAATGCACATTGGAACTCTGGTGCGCACCAAACAAGTGAAGTCTGGTCCCCCTGAAAATGGGGGTCTCGGTTCTCTTGCAAACAAAATCTGGTGCGCGCCACTTGCAGTGTGAATCCAAACAGACTATCCAGCAGACCAAAGGGCAGAAGTGCCCCTCGACATCTGTGTAACCATAGCAATATGTAGTCTCAGAAGAGGAAGTGACGTTTACCATAGTACATTTTGGGTAGAATATAACAATAAAGACAACCGCGTGAATCCGAGAAATCCTTTTACCAGAGAAAGCAGAGGAGAAAAGTTAAAAAATGTCTTGTTTGTGCCAGACAAACAACCCAGCTGAAAGGAACGGATTTCCGTTTTTGGACCTGGCCAATCGATGAGCCTGATTTTTTGTCGTCGCAGAGATTTTTTTTCTTCCTGGTCAGTGGTGATATTGGCTACAGCGCCCCAAACAAACAGTTGTTGTAACTGTGTGAAGTTGTCCAGGCAGTTTGATCCGCTGCAGTGTGAATGCAAACCAAACAAAGGTGTTAAAATTCTCAGCATTCCCTGCCCAGTCGAATGGAGACCCCCAGACTATCCTGGTCTGAATGCAGCCTTAGGCTCTCTATTGAAGCTCTTGTGTATTTAAAGATACAGCCTGAAACAAGTCTTTCTCAGGAAAGATGCAAAAGATGATTGACAATGATGCTGCCATAATTGGATAATTAAAGACAGTTTGACCAAAATATGTCACAAGCAATTCACTTAATAATAATGGTTTGCATTTATATAGCACCTTTCAAGAAACCCAAAGTGCTTTACAATGAAAATCCATTATTCTTTCAGTCCACAGACAACGGTAGCCGTAAGCTACTACTGTAGCCACAGCTGCCCTGGGGCAGATTGACAGAAACGTGGCTGCCAATCCACACCAATGGCCTCCTTGACCACTACTGAACCTTTATACCCAGTATCATGGACACTGGAAGCAAGGTGGGTAAAGTGTCTTGCCCAGGGACACAACAGCAGGATGGCAGGATTCGAACCACCAATGCTCTGGCTATTGGATGACCCGCTCTACCTCCTGAGCCACTGCCGCCCACATTTCCCTCCTCCGTTCCATTTTTGCTGAGCATCAAGCTGGACGGCAGGAAGTACCATTTTTATATGGTCTTTGGCATGACCCGGCCGGGACTTGAACCCCGACCTCCCAGTTGTGGGGCGGAGGCTCTACCCCTAGGCCATGGGGCCACCACTTACACTTGCAGGAACTGTCAACATGTGGGGAAAGTGCAGTAAATGGGACCTTTAAATCTAATTTTCTTTCCCTTAACTGGAACAACTCTTTCATACTTGAAGGTAATTGAGGGTACATAATTTGCATGATTTAGAAATCTTAATTAACTAAATGTTAAAGTATTGTACAGTGAGTTTGTAGAATTACAATTTGCTGTGCATGAAAGTCCATACTGCTTTCTTTTGTAATTAAAAATACTGATTTTGTTTTTTTGTGACAGTTGCAGCCTTTTTGGTTGTGGTTATGTGTTAAGTTTGAATATGTTACAAATCAAAACTATAGGACTTCAGCTGGTTCCAGCTTGTCAGACAACTTGATGTTTTTGTCGTTTGTTGTGGTGAACTGAATATCTTTGTATTTCTAGCTTACTACAGTGAAAGAAATCACTATTATGTCTAAGCTCTTGGATTTCTACATTTTATTGCCAAATCAAGTAAGATTCGTTAATTAAAGATGAAAGTAATTATTCGGAGAAGCCAAATCTCTTGGCCTGTAAGACTCAATAAAGATGGATTTCCATAAAAGTGATGGGGTAAAAATTTAAGGAGCTGTGGTAGCTTTGCAAGAATTTATTTCTGCATGTGTGTCCACAGTGATAGTGAATGTACCCAAACCTCAGCAGATCATTTGCCATGTTTTTGGAGTAGGAAGCTCTCATATATTTCTGAACAATTACATCTCTGCTGTTTTAAAGAGGTATGGGTTCATAACATTTTCTAGCACAAAGTGCAGTGCAAAAGTCTTGATCCACCCATCAATTCTTTATATTTTGGTAGGAAAATTGGGAAATGGGTGTGGTGATTTATGAAAATGTGCAAACAAAATTGCAAACACAGTATATAGGGCTAAAACTGAGTTTGTACAATTCTAATGTGTTTGAAAGTCAATATTTAGTGATACCATCTTTATTCTTCAACACAGCCTGAACTTTGTGAGCCAAAATTCCTTGTAATTTCTACCAAGTAGTCTTCAGGAATAGCTCTCCAGGCATCTTGAAGGACATTCCAAAGCTCTTCTTTGGATGTTGACTCCCTTTTGTTCTGTTCTCTGTCAAAACGATCCCACACTCCTCTAGTAATGTTGAAATCCCTGCTCTAGGGAGGGCTGCATTGGCATTGTGTCTGGGATCATTGTCATGATGAAATGAAGCCACTGCCAATCATATGCCCTCTGGATGGTATTGCATGACGGATCACAATCTGATGCAACACAAACTGATCGATTTTTAACAAGATCCCAAACATCAGTATCTGAAATGCTGTGCCAAAAAAGGTATAGAGGTACTTGTTTACACACTGGATCCAAAGGAGGTTGTATACAAGAAAAAAGAATCTGCACGCAATTACAAAAGGCTCCTGTAAACTTTAACGAAAAGAGATGTTTCAGTCTGATAGACCTTCATTGGGCATTCTCAACTGGGTATCACAGCAGCAAACGTATACACAAATTTACCACACAGCTGCATTATATTGTGCATATGTTTCACTGGAATCCCCCCACCCCCCATTTCTTAAAGATGTGCTTTTCAGAGACTCCTTTATATGTTGTAGTTTCTAGCTCATTCCGGCAAAGCCGAAAGGAGCAACATCCGCTCACATTTCACGGGAATTGCCACCCCTCCAAGGCATTTGCCTTGATGGTCACTAAACTCACATACAATGATCCTCAGGTGGGTCTGCTTCCAAGTTGTGCTCAAGGTCAAACTTTCGGAGATGTGGGCATTTATGTGATTTCAGAAAAATCAATACTCTGACGAGGCAATTGCCCTAATTCTCAACAAACTCGCACGCAACCATCCTCAGGTTTGTCTGCATTCAGGTTGAAGCCAAAGTCATTGGCAAAGGTCAGGAGATCTGGGCATTTGTGATTTCACAAAAATTGTTACTCCTCCTAGGCAATTGCCCCAGTGTTCAGCAAACAAATGCATAATAATCCTCAAGTGTGTCTGCATCTAGGCTGTGCTCAAGGTCAATGGTAAGGGGATATGAGCAGTCTCGGGGTGATTTTATCAGGTTGGAATGAGCTACTACATCATTGGCAGTCTGGTTTGAGGTAACTAGACAATGGTCAGTTGAAAGGACTAGACTGGAAGTGAGGGGGGGAACCAAATGTTTGCAGAAAAACTTTAAGAGACCTTCAGAAAGTTTGGGTAAGTATTGCTCATGACTACTTGGGGGAAAATACAAGAAAGTCTGGCTCATTGGAAGCCAAATATAAAGAAATGAGATGATGCTCAAGGGTTTTGCACACTGCTATACTGCAAGCAAATGAGAGCTATTGACCTTAATGTGGTGTCTTGGCAAAAAGAATTTAAAACTTGCATTAGCTTTAGCTTGAGTTCTGTTTTTTCCCCACTCAGTTGTATGTCCATCTCTGTGATCAAGAAGACTTTATACAGCAAGCTAGAGGAGATCACCTCTGCCCCAATTTCTTCAGACCTCCCAGCCACCACAGAGGAAGAAAATGGCCACTTGCCTCCCTTGAGTACATCTCTGATGGACGCCAACATCACCATGCTCTCTTCAAGTGCAGCTTTGCCACAAGATAGCTTCTCCGACTCTGATTTAGCCTGTGCTGTCATGTCTGAGACCACATATGACCCTCTTCCTGGAACAAATAAACCCCCTTCTCCAATCCCTCACCCATTCTCGCTTTTGGATTTTTGGCTGGGCAGCAATGGTCATCTAAAAGCAAAGGTCTAAACTTGTACATGATGTGTACCATGCAATGTAAAACTGAGGTTCAGGTCAGTGTCGCTGATGTGTAATCCAGTGAGTACAAGGTCACATCAGTCTCACGCAGAATGCTAAATGTGTTTCTTCTGCATTCCAGTGTGGCAGAGATTACTAGCTGTAAAGGGCTGAGGTTTGACGTTTCACCTCACACAGCCAAGAGCTCAGTTGATTGGTACCACATGAGCCAATCAAATGTTGTTAAAGTACACTGTGCGTTCTTGATATCTCGTAAGTTAAAGATTCCCTTTTTTGAAATAAAGTTTTACAAGATAAAGAAATTATATTTGCTATGGGAGCTGGATACTTCTTTGGAGGCTGCTCTTCTGAGCCAGTCAAGATGTTAACCAATATAACAGGTTTAGGATCAGTCTGTTTTGAGTGAAGTTGTTTTTTTCAGAGGAAATCAGTATTTCATTTATCTGTAATTCTCATGACGGAATCCAGATCTGTGCATAACCCCCACTTACTAAGATCAGCTGCCTTTGTGCATTTGGAAAGAAATTTAATATGTATCTAAAATATTAAGTCAACTGTCAGTGGGAGACAACTGGTTTTGTCCAGTGTCTTTACTTCTGCATATCCAATGACCTGTACAACCGCTATTCATAGAAACATTCCAGCATGTGTGGTTAAACTCAAGCGCTCTCTGCTTTCAGTGCGCCTGTATCCTCAGAATATAGCAGAGATTATGTGACCTCAGCTGTGATTGGTTGAGAAGAGATCTGTAAACGTCACACCTGATGACTCCAGACTTAGATATTAATTAAATAGGTTTTTGTTTTTTTTTCCAGTGGTCCATAATTACGTACTCCATTCCATATATTCATGTAATTTTCACAAAGATGTAATTTATCATAAGATTATTTTTATTTATGATGGGGGGATGCTAAAGCACATTCTTGGATCTACTTCTGATTTCACATCCAATTTTTGAAGCTCATTCAGGTATATTTTAAACATCACTAGAGCTGTTTCATACAAACATACTTATTTCAGTCATCATATAATAAAATATGAAACACAGACAATTAAAAAAAATCCTTGTCTAATGTTCAAAAAGGGCATAGGATGGAATACTGAACTTATTTAGTCCTAACCCCCTTTTTTCCCCAGGATAATATTGTTAATTCCAAAGGTTCAGTATTTATTGCTTTACATGTTTTCATTTCACTACATTTATTGCATATATTAACACCCTTTGATAAAATACAGTGAAGTTTGACATTAGTTCTTATGGCTGTTTTTTTAACATGTTGTACAGTATATTCCTCTGAGGTTATGTGTGACCTCAGAGTGTAATAACCTCTGTTGGAAAAAAAAACCTGCTGTAAAAAACCTTTGGATACGGTTTGGCAGCTGTTGATTTTTGATTCTGTACATGAACTGAACAGCTTCAGTCTATGGGGTCCTGGAATTTGAGCATTTTCAGTGTGATGAAGTCTGGATTTGTTGGTTTTCTATGGGTGGATGATGTGATTATTATGCCTCAGTGAAAACGGAGGCATACAGTTATCAGTTAATTCAGTTAATGTGTCTGTGTGTGTGGTTGTATCTGTCCGTCCGTCTGTCTGTTACCAGCTTTTCAGCTCGCCCAGTCAAAATTAAGTGCAACTAAAGGCTTGTATCATTGTATGGCCATATTTTCTCGACTTTTAATTTGCCAGAATTTCGAGACAAGGTTTTATTTTCAAATAAACACAAATTTAACTCACCTTTACCAACAATGAAGCCGGGAAAAACGATATTGTAATAACTATGCCGGGTCACTGGAGGCAGCAGTGTGACTTTTTTTTTAACAGCACATGGAGGACTTCCGTCACAGTCGATCTCTAGCTGAGATAAATAGCGGTTACTGAAAAAAACATATTCAGCAACTACACCATTTAGTCATCACATTGATTGTTTTCACACTGGTTTTGCTGTTTAGTTTTGCAGAGGAAGGATGAGGTATTTTCTTCCTGGAGTTTTCAGTTTGCTAAATACTACAAGTCCCAACATTCCTTGCTTCAAAAACATTTGTGAGGTTGGTTAGGTGACCATGCTGATGCCTGTCCAAAATTATGCAAATGTAAATAAAGTCTTTGAGAAACATTTCTGTTGTAATTATTTATATTTTTTTCTCATAAAGTTACTTGGGGAGTAACAACTATATGACTGTATTCAACAACTGTATGACAACTACATTCAACCGCTGGACTAAAGTGGCCAACCAGTGGAAAAGTGGTATTTGCCGGTGGAGAATCGGTATTCCGCTGGACTACAGTTTTTTGGGGTTTTTTTTTTTTTTTTTTAGCACATTTTATTTATTAAGTCCGTTGGACTAAAGTGACCAATCGGTGGAAAAGTGGTATTTGCCAGTGGAGAATCGGCATTTGCTGCTCTGCCGAGACTGGCCAACCATTGGCCACTTTTCAATCTCGCTGTCTCTCCACAGCAGACCACTGCAGCAGATGCCTGTGTGGAGTAAGTTTTGTGCTTAATTATGCAGCGATTTCTATATTATACTGTCTGTCTGTTACCAGCTTTTCAGCTCACCCAGTCAAAGTCAACTGGAACTAAAGGCTTGTATCATTGTATCACCATATTTTCTCAACTTTTAATTTACCACAATGTCCAGATAAGGCTTTGTTTTCAAAATAAACACAAATTTTACTCACCTTTACCATCAATGCAGCTGCGAAAAAAGTTATTGTAATAACTATGCCCACCCACTAGAAGTGGTAGTGTGACTTTTTTACAGCCCCCCATGCTACCATGCCACAGGCACCGAGGCATCAGCACCTTGGTGCTTTCATTCTTATGGCTTTTTTCTGAAGAAAGAAGATTGGGTTGTATGTGTTCCCCCACACTTCGACACAATAATCATGTATGAAGGAACGATACAAGGTGTATAGGGATGACTGATTTAAGAAATATTTTGTTTTACATAGAATTGCAACTGATTTAGATATTGTAATGTAGTTTATGTTCCTTCCAGCTTAATTTAAAATGCTATTATTACTCAAAGAAATTTGGTCTTAAACACCCTTTCAAGTTCTACATCATTTATTGTGAGGTTCTTGGTTGAGCTAGTTGATTTGTTACTAAACATAATGCATTTAGTTTTGTTTAAATTCAAGGTGAGTTTATTTGAATCAAACCAACTCTTCTTGTTCATTTCATTTCTAACTGTATCCAAAAGTTTTTCCAAGTTGTCTCCCCAACATACTAAATTTGTGTCATCGGCAAATAAAATAATTTTTAATATACTGGACACTTCACATCCATTATTGATATACAAAATAAATAACAATGGCCCCAAAATTCAGCCTTGTGGAACCCCACACATTACCTTTTGTGATGTGGATTTGACTTGATTTATTTGTACATACTGTGCCCTATTATTTAGGTAACTGGATACCCACTTGAGTGCCATCCCTGTGATCCCATATTTTGTATTTTTTAACTCATATCCGACTGTATCAAATGGTTTTTCAAATCTAAAAACAATACTGTGTGCACCACAATATTGCAATACTTTCCCCCATTTTTCCTCTGATAATTCAAAGCTCATTTTTGAAATGACATTGAAATTTGGCTTTGGCCAGCAGAATTAAGCTCTGATGGTTGCATAAAGTAGGTGTACATGAAAATGCTCCACACATCCAAGACTGGATATGTGCTTACTACAGTACATCCACATTTTATGCTACAGCTTTATTCCAAAAAGAATTAAATTCATTTTTCCCTCAAAATTCCACACACAATACCCCATAATGACAATGTGAAAAAAGATGGGGTTTTTTTATTTTATTTTTTGCAAACTTATTAAAAATAAAGAAATAAGAAATCACATGTACTGTACATAAGTATTCACAGCCTTTGCTCAATACTTTGTGAATGCATCTTTGGCAGCAATCATAGCCTCAAGTCTTTTTGAATATAATGCCGATAGCTTGGCACACCTATTTTTGGGCAGTTTCACCCATTCTTCTTTGCAGCATCTCTCAAGCTGTATCAGGTTGGATGGGAAACATCACTGCACAGCCATTTTCAGATCTCTCCAGACATGTTCAATTGGATTCAAGTCTGGGCTCTGGCTGGGCCACTCAAGGACATTCACAGAGTTGTCCTGAAGTCACTCCTTTGATATCTTGACTGTGTGCTTAGGGTTGTTGTCCTACTGAAAGATGAACCATCGCCCAAGTCTGAGGTCAAGAGCACTCTGGAGCAGGTTTTCATCCAGGATGTCTCTGTACATTGCTGCATTCATCTTTCCTTCTATTCTGACTAGTCTCCCAGTTCCTGCCGCTGTAAAACATCCCCACAGCATTTTGCTGCTACCAACATTGATGTGGTTATGAACGGTGCCTGGTTTCCTCCAAACATGACACCTGGCATTCATGCCAAAGAGTTCAATCTTTGTCTCATCAGACCAGAGAATTTTGTTTCTCATGGTCTGAGAGTCCTTCAGGTGCCTTTTGGCAAACTCCAATTGGGCTGCCATGTGCCTTTTACTAAGGAGTGGCTTCCATCAAGCCACTCTACCATACATGCCTGATTGGTAGATTGCTGCAGAGATGGTTGTCCTTCTGGAAGGTTCTCCTGTCTTCACAGAGCAACACTGGAGCTCTGACAGAGTGGCCATTGAGTTCTTGGTCACCTCCCTGAATAAGGCCCTTCTCCCCCGATCGCTCAGTTTATACAGCTGGCCAGCTCCAGGAAGAGTCCTGGTGGTTCCAAACTTCTTCCATTTACGGATGATGGAGGCCACTGTGCTCATTGGGACCTTCAAAGCAGCAGAAATTTTTCTATACCTTTCTCCAGATTTGTGCCTCGAGACAACCCTGTCTCGGAGGTCTACAGACAATTCCTTTGACTTCATGCTTGGTTTGTGTTCTGACATGCACTGTCAACTGTGGGACCTTATATAGAAAAGTGTGTGTCTTTCCAAATCATGTCCAATCAACTGAATTTATCACAGGTGTACTCCAATTAAGCTGTAGAAACATCTCAAGGATGATCAGTGGAAACAGGATGCACCTGAGCTCAATTTTGAGCTTCATAGCAAAAGCTGTAAATACATAGGTACATGTAATTTTTTTATTTTTAATAGATTTGCAAAAATCTTAAAAAAAAAGTTTTTGACATTGTCATTATGGGGTATTGTGTGTAGAATTTTGAGGAAAAAAATGAATTTAATTCATTTTGGAATAAGGATGTAACATAACAAAATGTGAAAAAAGTGAAGCGCTGTGAATACTTTTCGGATGCACTGTACCTCTACCAAGTTGGTAATGCGATCATGTCTGTCTGTGTGTTTGTTTAATGGCAGGATTATGCAAAACTACTGGATGGACTTGGATGAAATCTTCACCAGAAGTGGCCCTTGGGCTAAGGATGAACCCATTACATTTTGGAGATGATCCCAGAGTGCATGCCTCCACCGAGGCTCTATCTCTCAACGTTAAAGAAGGTGGAAAAAGTGATCCACAATCCACATCTTGACTGGGATCACCTCCAAAATCTAATGAGTTCATCCTTGGAACAAGGGCCACCTCTGGTGAAATTTCATCAAAATCCGCCAAGTACTTTTTGTGTAATCCTCGCTCCTTGCTATGGCTTCCGATGGCATACAAACCAGCCAGTCATCCAGATAACTGAAAAAACACGAATGCCCTTCTGCTGCTGTGGGGCGAGTGCAGCGTCCATGCACTTGGTGGACGTCTGAGGCAACAGGGACAGACCAATAGGCAAGACGCTGTATTCCAAGGCTTTGCCCTGAAAGGAGAACCTGATGAACTTCCTGTGGGCCGGATTTATGGAAATATGGAAATAGGCATCACAAAAGTCCACTGTCGTGAACCAGTTATCTGGCATTATAGCCTGAAACAATGTCCTCTGCCTGAGTATCCAGAAGGGGAGCACCTCAAGATACCCGTTCAGCTGCCTCAGATCTAGAATCGGGCCGAAATCCCCTGTTCACTTGGGAACAAGAAAATAGGCCAAGTAAAAGCCTCGCCTTTCTTCCCTTGGAGACAGAGACCGTATTGCGTTTTTTCCCAGTAGGGCAGAGACCTCGCCGCCCAGAACTGCTGAAGAGAGTCCCCCTTTACTTTTGTTTCCAAAACCCCTTGAAATTGGGAGCATGAGATTTGAATTGTAGGCGGTATCCACAGTCCAGTGCATTGATCACCCATGGAAATGAGGTGCACTGACACCAACTCCTGAGATGCGCTGCAGAGAAGGCTGACATCAGGGGAAGTGTACCGTCAGGGATGCTGGCGGGGTTTGGCAGGACCACGACCTACATGCTCCCAAGAGTGTGGACATGAGTGCTGCTGAACCTGCACCTGCTGCAGAGAGGCCCTCTGCCTTGAATGACCCAAGCTCTGAAAAGAACCTGGCTCTGTGAAATGAAGCCGTTGTGGGTTCTCACACCCCTCAAGAGGTCTCTAGACACTTGACCTGGATGGTCCTGGCCGATGAAAGGACTGCGTCTCACCTTCTGCACCTCGTCCAACACTGCCTCTACTGCAGGCCCAAAGACCTCACCAGGTGCTACCGCAGCCTGCAAAACAGCATCCTTGTCCGTATCCGCCAGTCCAGACTGGCTCAACCACACATGCTGCCAGGCTATGGTCAGCTGAGCCAGGGAGTTCCCAGGTGCTGTAGCCTGTCAGCTAGCTGCTTGAATCACAGTGTCCACCACCTTTACCAACTCTGGTAGAAGGTCAGTTCTGCTTTTGACTCTAGGTCCATTATCAGACCTTCTAAATACACTAAAAGAAGTGTATTAGCATTTGCCAGCCTAGAGGCCATAGCCATAGACTGGTAGGCACTACCCACTCACCCATCAGTGGTACGACACTTGCCGTTAGGATGGTGTATAGACTTGTTGCCTGTGGGGGGAGCTCCAGCCAGCAATGCAAAGGTGGAGTCACCTTCAACGCACCATCCAAGCCCTGCTCCGTAGCACCACTCAAAATACTGAGTCTAGAACACGGGGCAGCAGCCTCCTTAGACATGCCCACAACTTCTGCAGATGTTACCCAGTCAGGATAAACTGGCAAGGGAACCTGCCTCTGGGTCGCAGGACCTCTGTCCAAAGCCGAAGCCCTAGGCGGAGAAGATGGGGGAGGAAGCCCAGCAGCTGATGCTGCTCCAGACAGCAGTGCCCTGACAGCTATATCATAGGGCTCAGGAAGGTCCTTCTCGACCGGAGAGTCACTGTCCACTTCATCATCATCCTCAGAGAGATATCCACTCTCCCAATAGCGCCACAGCCAGAGCCGATGGTCTTACCCAAGTTATCAGAGGCCACGTGACACTGCATCAGGATGCGGTCTCAGGCCACACACGGGAGCCTGGTGTGGCATACTCAAAGGCAACGGTGATTTCCAGCCATATGTTCAATGGTCTTACACATTTCCTCCTATTGGGTCTGCATGAAATCCATCTGCTGGATCGCGTAGCTGGTTTCCTTCAATCCGCTTCTGCTTCCTGCTGGCCTTCCCAGTTTCAGCTGGAGCACTTAAATCTGGAAGGATGGAGGCTGGTGGCATACCAGTGTCTGGGCTATTTCCCCCTCCTTCACTCCCCGCAGAAGCCATTATTCTTCCAAGAGAACAATAGGAGAGACAACAAGACAAGAGTTATTATTATTGTCACTTCCGGCTCTGAGAGAGAGTAGACGCTTTCCTAATCCTCTCTTTTCCTTTCTGATCCCAGCTTGCAATGTTGCGTTTCTGTCTGTGTTTAGTCGCTGTTCTGCTGAATCTTAATCTAAATGGAAATTATGGATATGGAAAGCGGCTTAACTGTGATTGTCACCACTTCAAAAGAAGATCGGGTCAGGAGGAACCCAACGAGGAGACTCATGGACATTGGAATTCATGCGTCTGTGGAGATTTGGCAGGAAACATTATTGGTTATGATCTCAGGTCTTCTATTTTTGGCTGTGAAGTTCCCTGATGTATCAGAAATTGAAGGAAGGTGAGAGAGCTGATCAAAGCGGACCCGGCAAGCTCCTTCATCAAATTCGACCAGTTGGGGAGGGCACGAGTAGCGGCAAACGGTGAACTGAATGACAGTGATTCAGCGGAGGAATACATCTGGAGCCCTGTGCTCTCCATGGAATGGAATGCCTGTTTAAGCCTGTATATTAATATTAAAATTATGAAGCACAAGTGCATGAGAGAGGAAAATTCTATTCTTCGTGGGCTCTGAGCTGTGTAGATTTGACCTTGTTTTGATGCCCTGTTTACATTCCTCCTCGATGAGATAAGCAGTAGTGGCGGCTGCTAACCCAAACAATCGACAGACAGCTGTTGTTGTTTCAGCGGATGAACTTCTCAAGGACAGTCCATGTGCCTTCATCTGCAAGCGAAGAGATAGACTCCGGACTTGTTTATAAGTCATATGATTATAACATCTATCCACTACCTGGAGGCGCCCTCTGCTGTTCACTAGCAACTGTCACACCTACACTACACAAATGCATACAACATTACACGAACTGACACATATATACTGACTCATACATACACTGCCTCTCTCAACTCTTGTTTGTGTGATCTATATTGTCTGCTAATTGTGCATAGAGGGTTTTTTTCTGTGTAGTCAAAATTTGGCTCATTTGAGCTTTATATGAGCTTATACGAGCGTTATTCTGATTAACTATGTTTTTTCTCTCTCCTATTGTGTTTTCCCCCCCCTCCCTTCCCCTCTTTACCCCCACTGTATGACAGGCGCCTTGCATGGCTGCCGCATCATTGGATGCGCCTAACGTGCGCTTCCAATGTCAAGTCAAATTCCTCGTATGTTTACTTGTAAATATACTTGGCAATAAAGCTGATTCTGATTCTGATTATTATTATTATTATTATTATTATTATTATTATTATCATTATTATTACTATTATTATTATAAACAGGCCGGTTCAAAGGGCTGTTCCATGACGTACAAGCTCGCTAGTCAGAAGACAACATAGCAATATCAGATTTCAGTTCCCACCTGTATGCAGTAGCATTGCCCCACAAAAGGTGGCGAGAATGCAGCAAGCACAGGAGCACTGAGTACCCAGACAAAGAAGACGTCTCCTTTTTTTTTTTAAGAAGACGACTGTCAGTCGAGAAAAAGAAAACAATCAGAATCAGAATCAGAATCAGAATAAACTTTATTGCCAAGCATGCTTACACATACGAGGAATTTTACTTGACATTAGGTGCGCTCATGTTAAGCGCTCCCTAATGACACGGCAGCCGACAGGCGCCTCGTACAGTGGGGGTAAAGAGGGGGAGGGGGAGGGGGTGACACATTGGGCAGAGAGAAAAAAGCATAGTTATCAAAATATAGCTCGAGTGAGCAAGATTATGATCACATAGAAAAAAACCCTCTAAGCACACTTAGCAGACAAGTTACAGTTACACATTAACAAAGCAAGTTGAGAGACCAGTGTGTGTATGTCAGTCATGTGATATCAGTGTGAATACAGTGTGAAGTATCAGTTACTGGTGAACAACAAAAATCTTCTCCTAGGCAATGACTAGATGTTATGTCCTTGGTATTCTAAACATAGATAACATGTCCACAGAGTTCATGTCTCTTCAGTGCATGTCAGATGGTAAAATTCCATGCTAGTCACATGACGCTGTCCATGGAGATTTCAGATTGCTGCACATCAGAATGTTTGGGTTAGAAAAGCCAAAACTCCCTTCTGCCTTATCTTTTCTCCTGGAGGACTGAGTTCTTCCAAGGGCGCCGAATCAAGGCCAGATAAGCACAGTTCACTTAGAGCATAGAATTTTCATCTCTCATGCGATTCTGTGAATCGCAATTTACATTAACATTCACAGGCTTTAAAATCATTCCCTGGAGAGCACCCAGCGACTCCAAGATGTTTCCCACCTTCCGATTCAGTTCGCCATTAGCCGCTATCAGTGCCCTCCCCAGCTGGTCGAATTGTTGAAGGAGCTTCGCCGGGTCCGCATTTTGATTAGCTCTTTCCAACTTCTTTAATTTCCGATACACCAGGAAAACTCCAAAGCCAAACAGCAGAAATCCTGTGATCATGAAGCCAAACAGGTAGATGTCTTCCACATCTTCAACCGAAAGATCACACAGACACATGAGTTTCCAACTGTCCCATGAGTCTCTTACATAACCCGCAGCCGAGGTGCCTGCAGGACATTTGGGCTCCCCCGGGCCCGATTTCCTGTTTGAAAAAGTGGTGTCAATTGCATTTAAAGCCCAGCTCACCAATTCCATATTTTTTCCGTTTGGATCCAGATGCAGCGAGAAGAAGAGCGACACAGACAGGACACAGCAAGCTGGGATCAGTGAAGGGAGGAGAGGAGGAGGAGAGGAGAAGAAATGTGTCTGCTCTCTTTGAAAGCCGGAAGAAGAGGTACAGAATTAACAGCAAATTGTACCGTACTGTTAAACTGTTAAGCAATTTCTCCTTGACAAATGCAAAAAATATCACATACCCCAAGCAGATAAAGTATATCACTTGCTGTTAAGATAAGATAAGATAAGCCTTTATTAGTCCCACAACGGGGAAATTCCAGGATTGCAACAGCACAGGGATAGCAACACTCAGAGCAACAATCAGAAGGCAAGAAAAAAAACAAGCAAGCAAGAGCAGCTAATATACTTATGTACATATTACTATAAAATATATATATACACACACACACACACAGACACACAGTGCAGAGCATTGTAGCTGGATGGAATAAATATATGAATATATGAACACACAGTGCAGAGCATTGTAGCTAGATGGAATAAATATGTAAATATATAAACACCCACAGTACGGAGCATTGCAGCTAGGTGGAATAAATATGCAAGTATATAAACACACACAGTGCGGAGCAATGTAGCTAGATGGAATAATATGTAGATATATAAAAACACAGTGCGGAGCATTGTAGCTAGATGGAATAAATATATAGATATATAAATATAAACACACCCAGTGCTGAGCATTGTAGCTAGATGGAATAAATATATAGATATATAAATATAAACACACCCAGTGCAGAGCATTGTAGCTAGATGGAATAAATATGTAAATATATAAACACACACAGTGCAGAGCATTGTTGCTAGGTGGGATGAAACAGCATAACCGTCTATTTAGTTATCCTACATGGTATGATTATGTGCCCATACATATTCTCACCCTCCATAGCGACCGGTATGTTCCTAGTTGTATGCCGGAGAGGACCATTGTGTAAGTCTATTGCATCTTTTGCATTCAAAAAAAAAAAAAAAACTATTAGTTTGTTACGTCTTTTTGCTATCTCTGCGAGCAGCCCTGCTTAGGTTGTACAGTCTGACAGCCGTTGGTAGGAAGGACCTACGAAACCTCTCGGTTGTGCACCTGGGATGATGTAGTCTGCTGCTAAATGAGCTCCTCAGTGCATCCAGTATGTCCTGCATAGGGTGGAACTCGGACTCCAGCAGAGATGACAGTTTAGCCACCGTCCTTCTCTCTCCTATCTCCTCCATCGGATCAAGGCGTTGCCCCAGGACAGAGCTAGCTTTCTTAATCAGTTTGTTCAGTCTCTTCCTATCGGCTGCAGTAATGCCACTGCCCCAGCAGACCACTCCAAAAGTGATGGCTGATGCCACCACCGTGTCATAGAATGACTTCAGCAGCGCCCCTTGTACACCAAAAGACCTGAGTCTCCTCAGCAGGAACAGCCTGCGCTGTCCCTTCTTGTAGAGTGCGTCAGTATTGTGTGACCAGTCTAGTTTATTGTTCAGATGAATACCCAGGTACTTGTAGGATGTCACCATCTCGATGTCTGTTCCCTGTATATTTACTGGTGCTGTGAGGGGCTGCCCATGCCTGCGGCAGTCCACCACCAGCTCCTTAGTTTTCCTCGCGTTGATCTGGAGGCAGTTTCGATGGCACCAGTCCACAAAGTCCTGGATAAGCCCTCTGTACTCAGCTTCATCTCCGCTGGAGATGAGACCAACGATCGCAGAGTCATCAGAGAACTTCTGTAGATGGCAATGTGTTGTGTTGTGTGAGAAGTCCGCAGTATAAAGAGTGAACAGGAAGGGAGCCAGCACCGTTCCCTGGGGGGCCCCCGTGCTACTGATGATCGTGTCGGAAACACAGTCCCGGGTTCTCACAAACTGAGGCCGGTTCGTGAGGTAGTCCAGGATCCATGATGACAGGTGCTGGTCCACCCCTGCGCGCAGCAGCTTGTCCTTCAGGATCATCGGTTGGATGGTGTTGAAAGCACTGGAGAAGTCAAAGAACATGATCCTCACCATATTCCCGGGCTTCTCCAGGTGGGACAGAGAACGGTGAAGGAGGAAGATCACCGCATCCTCCACCCCAATGCCATGCTGGTAGGCGAACTGGAGTGGATCCATCGCTGGTTCCACCAGGGGGCGGAGATGAGCAAGGAGCAGTCTCTCCAGGGTCTTCATCAAGTGGGACGTCAAGGCCACCGGTCTGAAGCTGTTCAGGTCTTTGGGGTGGGAAGTTTTTGGTACAGGTACCACACAAGATGTTTTCCACAGCTGTGGTACCCTCCCCAGTTTCAGGCTCATGTTGAAGATATACGTCACAATCCCACACAGCTGGTCTGCACAGGACTTGAGGAGCTTTGCGCTGATGCCGTCCGGTCCCGACGCCTTCCTCGCCTTGATCTTCCTCAGCTCCGTCCTCACCTGGGTCTTGGTCAGGGTCAGGATGGGGGGCTGTGTGTTGGGAGTGGGGGGGGGTGTCGGTGGAATGGGGAGTGGGTAGCAGGACTTGATTGCTTAGAGGCAGCAGTGGTTGTTGTGCAGACAGGGGGGAGGGCGGTTGGTCAAATCTATTGAAAAACAGATTCAGGTTGTTCGCCCACTCCCTGCCCCCCGTGGCCTGGGGGGAGGTATTCTGGAGCCCCGAGATGGTTTTGAGGTTTCTCCAGACCCCGCTGATGTCGCTCTGTTGCAGCTTGTCCTCCATCTTCTTCCTGAAGCTGTCCTTGCCTTCTCTGATCTTTCTCCTCAGCTCCCTCTGTACGGACTTCAGCATCTCCCTGTTCCCCGACCTGAAGATCCTCTTCTTCTCTCTCAGAAGTGTTTTTATCTCAGGGTTGATCCAGGGTTTGTTGTTTGAGTGACGCCGTATGGTCTTGGTGGGAACGGATTTGTCCACACAGAAGCTGAGGTAGCCCGTGAAGGTGTGAATGAGGCCATCGATGTCCTCACCATGTGGATCGCAGAGCTGCTTCCAGGCAGTGGCTTCAAAACAGTCCTTTAGAGTGTCCATTGTCTCCTCAGACCATAACTCCACAGTGTGCATGGCCGGAGGTTGTCTGTGCACTAGGGGTTTGTACACCGGTCGGAGATGAACCAAGTTGTGATCCGATCTCCCAAGTGGGGGGAGTTGTGATGAGGTGTACGCCTCCTTAGTGTTTGCGTAGAACAAATCCAGTGTTTTATTGTCTCTAGTGTGGCATGTGACATACTAGGTGAAAGTGGGCAGAATGGGAGACAGTGAAACGTGGTTGAAATCGCCTGAGATGAGGAGAAGAGCATCTGGGTGTTCTGTCTGCAGCCTGCTGGTTACTGAATGGATGACGTCACGCGCTGTCCCAGCGTTCGCCGTCGGATTTGCATAAACAACAATGCAGATCACGTGTGAGTGTTCTCTCGGGAGATATGTAGGCCTCATGCTAACAGCTAGCAAGTTGTTAGCTGTTAAGCTGTTAAGCTGTTAAACAGTTCTTCTGCCTAAAGAGAAGGCACAAAAATGCATCACAAACCTTAAGCAGGTAAGGGTAGTACATACCTCACGCTGCTAAACTGTTAACAGTTCCGGCTGAAAAGAAGGCAAGTGTATATTACATACCTCCAAGCAGGTATGGATAGTGCACGTCACGCAGCGCAGCCACTGCAATCCTTCTCTCATTCAGCAGAAAGCACAACAAGGCAGCCCAAAACAGCACAGAAAAACATAAAGTTAAACAGACTGGCATAAGTTCTTACTGACCAGGAAGATAGAAAGAAGAAGAATGGGTGGATGCAAGGGATATTTATAAGGTGTGCGTCCACAGGTGTGATTAATTTGGTATAATGCTCCTGCCCCGAGGATCATTGTCACGTGGTTACAGGTTCACTGAAATGAAATAAAACATTAATTACAATGGGAACTATTTGCTGTGGAGTCTGGATTGCAGCCATAACGAACTGGATCTGGAGTCAGTGTAAATCCAGAGTAACGCAATGAAAGGGGTTTTTGTGGGGAGGAAAGGGGCATACAATATCATTTTAGAAAATGTAGATTTTTTTAAGGGGATTTATATCAACTGGACTGTGTCTTTAACATTGTGAGATAGGGCCTTGGTGGAGGTATGCACTCTGAGTTCCCTCTAGTTTGTTAATGTGATTTAGATTATATTAAAGCAGGGTTGGGCAGCAAGGGTCATTCCACTGCAGGTTTTCTGTCCCTCCACGTCTCTTCAGCAGCCTTGGGTTCAGTTGACAAAACAGTTCGCTGAACATAGTTTGCAAGGTGAACTGACCTAAATGAACGGGCAGTCCTCAGCGAACAGTTTTTCTGTTCGGCTTGCGCATTCTGTAGCTGTGTAGATCTATGGTCCTCTGTCAGCCGGTAGAGGACCCTAATAACTACGGCGTAGACTGTAGCCTACTTCAGCTTCATATTACCTAAGAATTCTCCATTATACCCCCACCAAAAACAATATTTTATGCGTGATATTGTTTTACTTACAAAATGACATAACCTCTACTCTTAAATTGATGGAATTGCTCTGAAAATAAAATAAAACAAAAGAAATCGCAAACTATCTTACCTAGCTGCCATCTTTGTTCGCTATGCGAGTCACCTCCAGAAGAGTTCGGCCAAAGAGAAAACGGTTCGCAGCGACCGTGTCGTTTAGCTATGGAAACTAACGAACAGTTCCGAACAGTTGCAAACGGTTTTGTCGCCCCAGGGGCTTGCTCTCATCAGCTTCAAGGATTGCTAATCAGTGAACACACCTGCTGAAGAGACGGGGTGGAATAGAAAACCTGCAGTGGAACAGCCCTCCATGATTGCCAACCCCTGTATTAAAGGGTACATATGGCTATTTTGTTTTATTTCCTCCAGCGAAAACTTTATAGTTACCTCTGCTAAGGAGGTTATGTTTTCATCGGCGTTGGTTTGTCTGTCTGTCTGTTAGCAACATAACTCAAAAAGTTAGGGACGGATTTTCATGAAATTTTCACAGATTGTCAGAAATGGGGTATCCTACAGATGATTAGATTTTGGTGGTGATCCGGATCACCGTCCACAAGAAAACCGCCATTACGGAAAATGCGATTTTCGTGAATAACTACTGAACCACTAATCCTATCATTGTGAATCCAATTGCTAGTCATATGTTTTCATGGTCAAGGAATCTGAAAACGTACACACAAACACTGTATGGGGGGAACTGTGGTGCTTGGCGGAGGTCTGCGCTCTCTGAGTGCTTTTCTAGTTCATTGTGCGAAAGAAAAAGTTTGGTTAAAGTTATTCACACTCCAGTACTCTGTTCAAGTAGCTTCATTATATTGGTGATTGCTTTTATTTGTGAGTAAACCTGAGTACAATTCCTAGCCACTCTACCCATCACTCGGATTACTTCATCAGTTGCAGTATTGTTCAAAAGCTGCCATTGTTTTCCTTGTTGAAGTTTTGCCATATAGGCACTTGCGTTACCAAAAATAACACTCGTTGCAGAAAATTGCGTCCTTGTTATGTTGCATTTTCAGTATTTCTGAAGCACAGATTCCGGCCTTTTGCGTGCTTACCTTTTTTTCCCCTCCCGTCGCTGGTCTGCGGTCTCTTTAAATGCAGCTCCAGTGGAGGAGCGCGTCTCCTCTCCTCACAGTTGTGTGGCCTCAGCCTGATAAACAGCTGCTTACCATTTAGGGCACTTCACAAACTTCTCTCTAAACTCCACCATATCAGGATCTTTTTTTTTTTTTTTTTTTTGTCGCTCTTTGTGTGATTTTGAGGCTGTGGATGTACAGATATAGAAAGTCTGCACCGCTGGAAGCACACGTCTGGATTCCAAGTTTGCGTAATGCTCAGACGTCCTCTGTTCAACATCTGGATTAACTATTTGGAGTCGGAGCTAACGGACCTACTCAAACTCTGACTATTTACACCATCTGTATGGAAAGAGTGCCTTTTGCTCTGGAATCAAACTTGATAACCTGAGATTCCGCGCATAGATTATGTATTCTCTAAAATGGGTGCGAACAATGCAAAGCAGTACGGGAGCGAGGGTAAGTGCTGCTGTAAGAACTCATTGTATTAGAGTTTTCGCTTTAAGCCGAGTTTTCCCTTCAAAGTGCCGCTCTAGAGGGTAAAAATGAGTTTTATCTTGCTCTTATGCGCATCTTTTGTTTGGCGCAGTGAACTAAAAATAGAAACAATGTGCAGTTTCTGAAGATTGCTCCTGCAGACATCAGTTAGCTTTAAACTGGCACTTTTCTCAAATTTAGACCCTTTAATTTTTGTGTGTAGACCATGTGCTCCCCCCCCCCCCATTAGGATATAACACATATAGGGCTATTTTCCCTCAAATGGAATGCACAAGTTATTGGGTAGCTTTCTAATCCTATTTAACAGCCTATAAATGCATAACGCAAAATTATAAATATCATAAACAATCATTTCTTAGCAGGGGTGTAGCACCAAATTTTTGGCCCCAGGTGCAACATTGTGTGCCCCCCCCCCCATTTATAATATACCCAGTAGGTGATTTGAAGGGGGGGGGGCATCCTGCTTGGTAGCAAAATGACCCCCCCCCCCCCCCATTATAAAGAGTGCAAGGATAGTACAATAGTGAGAGTGTAGCTGTAAATGTACAGGGGAAAAAAAAAAAATCAATATTGAAAATTAAAAGTTGCAAATTTAACCAAACACATTTTATGCTTTGAGTTGTAAATTCTTGCAGGGACAAATTTTAGCACAAATGGCAAATTTATAGGCAAATAACTCTAAATTTATTAGAAAATTTGCAAATTTGTCATAAAAAAGGTACAACTCTTCAGGAAAATGTTACAATTTTACAAGAAAACCTCAGATTTTTTCATAAAATTGCAAGGTTTTTTTCTTATATAGTTTTGAGTTGTCATAAATGTGACTTTTTTTCACATAAATGTGGAACTTTTTCAAATTTAAATTTTTATTTTTTATTTTAAATTTGTAGGTTCTTTTCTCATAATTTTGTGACTTTCTCACATATTTCTGACATTTTTTTGTAAATTTGCAAATTTTTTCACATCAATTTTAAACTTTTGTCTTATAAATTTGCCTTTTTTCTTGTAAATTTGCAGCTTCTTTCTCATAAATGTCAACTTTTTTCTTGCAATTTTTTTTTTCTTTTAAATGTATTTTCTCATAAAATTTTCTTGCCTACACAGGTACCTGTGCATGGCGGCTCCGCCACCGTCAGTGTGTGAATGTGTGCGTGAATGTGTGGATAGCAGGATCTGTAAAGCACTTTGGTCATCCAGAGATGAGTAAAATGCGCTATATAAGAGAACGCCATTTGCCATACTATTTAAATTTGCAATTTCTTTCTTGTAAATTTGATATTTTTTCCTCTTGGAATTTTTTTCTTTTTTTTTAAAATATTGTGAATTAGCATCTTTTATATTTTTGAATACCACAACCATTCCCCTTGTTAAAAGATAAATCGCCTGCTGAATAGAACTGTATGCAAAAAAAATTCTAACTTGGTGAAGCAATGCCCAGACCTAACATGGATTTGATTTAAATACCTTCTCATAAAATTATTTAACAGCTGGCTATTTGGGGCATCAGGTTCATCAGAGCAGCCTCATGAATGTGTTGCTTTTTGAAAGACAAGGTGTGGTTTCGGTCTGGTGGTGCTTGAGGACGTGTGGGCACTTAGCCAGTCTTATCTTGAGGAGAGCTAATTCCAGAGATTTTTGCTCCACAATCCAAGATGCTGCTTCTAGATTTGAAAGCCCCTTTTTTTACATGTTGGTCAATCCCATACAGTCTTAAAGTAAATGAAAACCTATATTAGGTACTTAATTGAAATCTGTATGAGGTCAGTAGTATTTTAGATCTCAAATTTTCTCCTACATAGTATTGAAGTATCAAAAAACTTCATACACATTCATTTGCATTGCCTGCATGTGATACATTGGCTGTCTGTGTTAAGAAACTGATACTTTTAGTTTACCTCAAGGCAGCTTTCAGCCTTCTTTTATCACTGTTTTATTACTATAACTAAATATTTTGGCTCTCATACCACAATGCTCGTAAATTTAGCAATATGAAGTGTTAGTGATCCTGGACGAATGTTGAATGTTGTCCCTGTACCAAGAATATTAATGTTCACATAACTTCATATCGTCTCATGCATCTGTTTTTCATGCGAGGTCTAATCTTCAGCATTACCTATTCAGAGAAAACTCTGGCCCGGCTCCCTCAAACACGGCATTTCTACCTCCACTGCACAAGTGTTTGTATAAATAACATTCCAAGGAGCTCTCTTCCTAAGTCAATAGCTGGAGAGAAAAGGTTGGAATTTGGGATGTTAAAAATAACGTGTGGAGGAGCTCCACCTCAGAATTCAGCCTGTTAAGGTGCTTGAACAGATTCTATCAGGCGGGAGTCTAATTTAACGATGAAGTTGTACTTGAGCCGTGCAGCACAAACTGTCACAAGACTGACAAACACCATACAATGTGTTATCAGCCGCCATGCACAGGCCACTGGCCAAAGACTTGAGCATTTTATGAGCTTGCTTCTACCATTAGACTGATACTTTGTGGTTAAACTGCAGAGATCCAGAGAACATTTTAAGAGTAGATGTGTGCCAAGAAATGTAACATTACGTGATTTGATAAACAACATGCACACTTCACAATGTGTTTGATATCTAAGGGCTTTAAGATGTAAACGAGTTGTCTGAGCCATTTGTCAACTAGAATTCCACTCGAGATGCAGACGCATGCCTCCAGCTCCCCCATCTCTTGTCTCTTAGGAGATATGCATCAGTTGGCTGAGCTTGTAACCTTGACCTTTTGACCCCAAAATCATAGACACAGGTGAGGGTCCTAAGGTCAGCCGCTGCACCAGGTTTAGTGACCCCAGCTTCATTTGTTGTCAAGTTGAGAGGTTTTCACACCTAACGCATTTGGTCTGGACCTTGGGACTTTTCAGTGTCATTGGGACCAAAATTTTAGGTGTGAAACCTCCCCTGAACCACGGTCCAGACCAAAGAGCCGAAATTCCAAAGGTTGTCTCGGTCTAGATTAAACTGAACCTTGGTTTGAATGATTTGGAGTGAAAGGGAATTCAGAACACAGGATGTTAAGGCACCTGATAAGGGGGAAAATGAAATCACAAAAATGCAGAAACTTACCAAATATTTTCGGAGAGGATGCAACAGAGTTTTTGAAAAAAAAAAAATGGACGAGCAGTTCTGCCTGAAAATCATCACAGCTTATGAGAAAAACAAATGCCCTTTTTAATGAAGACCTGGATAATCTATCCTGACTAAATTAGTTCACTGACTAATTTGATGGAGTCTTCCCCAATTTTAATTTAAAGTGGGTTTACCAGTGTGTCCAAAGCTGCAGAAAACATCTTGGAAGGTGAGTAGCATGTTTGCTAACTATTGGTCTGTGCTAACAAGACAAGCGTCATGATAACAAGGTGGAGGTGCATCAGGTAAAGTTTAGTTTGCTTGGACAAGGAGCAGTATGAAACCCAAATGGAACAAATGTATAGAATGTAACAAAACGAATTCCGGTTTCCGGTTCCGCCGGACCGGCGGCGCCACACGAGTCGGCTGCCCGTTGCAACAGCCTTTTTTTTTAATCTTCCTTCTTCTTTCTACACCTTTTACTCTGTATATATATCACGGACGCACGGATCGCCCCGGGGGTCTCCCGGGTCGGCGGACGGAGCCACTGTTTGCAGCGGGAGACGTTGCAGCGGGGAGGAGCTGGTGCTAGCTAGCACTTGGCCGCCGCCCGGTGCTAATGGGAAACTCGACATACCGGGAGCTGTAGCGAAAACGACGCGGGTGCCGGGCTGGAGTTTAGGCGACGTGCAAGTAATATAAGACAGAATAATAAAGAGCGATGGCAAGAACCAAGCAGACCGCCCGTAAAATCTACTGGAGGAAGAAGCCCCCCAGGAGGCAGCTAGCCACCAGGGCTGCTCGGAGAGGCGCTCCGGCCACAGGCGGAGTGAAGAGGCCTCGCCGTTACAGGCCCGTGGCTCTGAGAGAGATCCGTCACTACCAGAAATCCACGGAGCTGCTCATCCGTAAGCTGCCCGTCCAGCGCCTGGTGAGGGAGATCGCTCAGGACTTCAAGACCCACCTTCGCTTCCTGAGCTTCGCCGTTGTGGCTCTGCAGGAGACCAGAGAGGCCTACCTGGTGGGTCTCTTCTTCGCCAAGAGGGTCACCATCATGCCCAAAGACTTCCAGCTGGCCCGCCGCATCCGCGGAGAGAGAACTTAGATTTTCTGCTGCACATTCACCAACCATAATGCTCCGCACTGTGTGTCTGTATATATATTTATAGTAATATGTACATATGTTTACTAGCTGTTCTTGTTTTTTCTTGCCTTCTGATTGTTGCTCTGAGTGTTGCTATCCCTGTGCTGTTGCAATCCTGGAATTTCCCCATTGTGGGATTAATAAAAGCTTATCTTATCTTAAAACTATCAACCGTGTTCCAGATGGTCCAGAGCAGATGACCATGTGACTTGGACCTTTTGACCTAAAAAGGTCAAAGGGACCTCAAGTTCAACTCCTGTACCAAATGTTGTGATTCTGATGCTAATAGCAACAATATGATAGCCATGATGTGAAATTCTGCTAAGCGATCGTGTAACTGTGATCCTTACCCTTCTGACTCTAACGCTAGTCAGGTCCAGAGCACTTCCAGCTCAACCGTCGCTGTAAATTTGGTGATCCTAGCACTAATACTGACAACATAAAGACCAGACATGTGAAAAAATGTATATACAAGAAACTCTGTGACCTTGACTTTCAACTTATTGCTCCCCAAAAGTAAATCCTGCCAAGCCGGCCTCAAGTTCAAACCGTCTGTCAAGTATGGTGATCCGAGCCTCTGTGGATCTCAAGTTACAGCTGCAGATATACTGACAGAGCTGATCAGTAAACCCTAGACTCGGTTCATTGTCATTTGTTAAACACCATGCAATTCCAGCAGCCTAGTGGGAGATGAAATTTTTTAGGTGTCTAGGTCAGGGGTCAGCAACCTCTACAATGGAAGGAGCAATTTTGATCCAAAAGAACTTTTAATGGAGACACAAAACAGTCTAGCCTAAAGTGAAAACAACTGAGTTACCAATCAACATGAGAAATAGGAGAACTTTTCCTGCTAAGTATGGAATTTGTTGCTCAACTTATTTGCATCTCTTTTCTAGCAAATTTTGTTTTGCTTGCTACTGTGCATGCCTTTTCTTTTAAATATGGATTTACTTCTAAATTTGGAATGAGCAACTCTGTCATCCGATTTGTCAAAACTGTAAGGACCTGGTGGGTATGCGCAAAGGAGCATCATGTGGCTCCAGAGCCACAGGTTGCATACCCTAGTTTTAGGTCAAGGAACAGGATATGAAGGTCTGGTCACATTCCTTTGTGCAGAGACCTCAAGTTTGCTTCATACTTACACCAGTTGTACCAAAAGAAAGTCATGTTGGATAGTTTATCAGACCTAATTTCCCACTGATGTTTTAGTTCTGGCTGTTTTGTTGAAATGCATGATCACATCATGCATGATGAAGCAACTATTTCAGAAGAAAGACCTTAATATCACTGTTTTTTTGCCTATAATCAGTCCACGAAGAGTCTCGGTTCAATCTTTCAAGGCAGTGAGAAGCAGAAAATTGTTGAAAATACAGAACGTAAAAACATTATTCCTAATGAAATTTCACACATCTGTCTTCAGGATCATATCTGCATCCTAAAACTGGTCTTGAATGATGTTGCTTGAATTAATGCCATCTGGAATAGGCAAGTTTGTTTTGATGCTGTCAGCGCCTTATGGTATCTAGCAATGGCCCATCTGTCTGCATCTGTTCTCAAGCATGATTCCAGAATTAATTACACACTGGTTGTTGTTGTTCTGTACTGCATTTTACAAACATGGAGCAGGAAGCAGATTTTGTACCCAGCTTGTTTCCCTCGTAAAATAAATAAAGCAATTGGCTTTGCATAGATCCACATGTGGAGTTCCTTTTGTCCAAATCAGTACTATCTTTAAATGTATCAGTCTCTTGACCCAACGTTGTTAGAGTTAGGCTTTTTTTTTTTCTTAAATAAATCACTTTCTGTGTTTCCTAAACCCTAAACCCATCCTTATGTCTTAAAGTGCCCCTATTGTGTATTTTGGGGTTTCTCCTTTGTTTGACTGTATAATGTAAGATTTTTGTAACATTTGGTTTGCAAAGTGAAACAGCACAGGAGTTCTTTCCCACAGAATTTAAGCCTACAAAGCTGTCTGAAACGTCTTGTTTGGATTTGCGTTTCTCTTCTGCAAGGTTAACACGTAATAACCATACAGACCTGATCCAAACCTGCCCCCCCAATAAACCCTTGGAGGAGAAGATGAGGAATGCTTCCCCACTAAGCCTCAGAACTCGCATACCTACATTGCAGTTTACAAGCTAGCAAGTTAGCGTAGCAGCCTGATCAGGGTTTGGAGCTCTTCTCTGTCAGTTCTCCACACCCTAACAGACGTCCATGTTCCCAGCTCATTCAATGATTGTCAGTCAATAATATATCTCACATCATTCTGTCCTTATGGGACAGGGCGGCAGTGGCTCAGGAGGTAGAGCAGGTCATCCAATAACCGCATGGTTGGCGGTTTGAATCCCACTCTCCCTGGATATCCTGCCGTTGTGTCCCTGGGCAAGACACTTCACCCCCAATTGCTCCTGGTGGGTCTGGAAGCGCCATGTTAGGCAGCATGCCGCCATCAGTGTGTGAATGGGTGGATAGCAGGAGCTGTAAAGCGCTTTGGTCATCAAGAGATGAGAATAAAAGCACCATATAAGTGAATGCCATTTACCTTTTTAATTTTTTTTTTTTTTTGGCCGGCATTACCCGGATAATTGTTCTCTTAAGCTGGATTCATGCTGCGTCTCCGCTGTCCATGTCTGCTCGACCGCGAGGCTTGTGTGTCAGAATTTGCGTCATCGTCTCTAGTCCGCAGACATCCGCAGAGCCCCTCCGTGGGCGTCTGCGTGCAGCCCAAAGTTTCTGACTGCACGGCCTGACCGTGTTGAATGCGCATGCGCAAGATTGAACCTCTCGTTCACGAGGTGGTGCTACCAACGCAGCGTACAAAGTCAAAGTGGGCTGCACGGTGGCGCAGTGGTTTAGCACTGTGGCAGCACAGTTTTACCCTCGGCCGGGGGACCACGGGGATCATGAGATCGTGGGTTCGATCCCAGCCCCCGACCAACAGTGAGCTGTGTGGAGTTTGCATGTTCTCCCCGTGTTGCGCGGGTTTACTCCGGGATTTCTCCGGTTTCCTCCCGCATACCAAAACATGTAGGTTTAGGGCGCTCGCGCACGCAGCGACCAGCAGCCGGTGGCTTGTCACCAGACTGCAAACCATGTCTACCTACGGGTACAAATAAGTAACAAAAAAAAAAAAAAAAAAAAAAAAGTCGATGAAGAAGACAAAGAGGAGGAGGAAGACAAGAATAAACATACATGAATCATTTTGCAGCAGCAGCAGCTTGAGCAGGGAAGAGCACTGAAAAATGGTAATTCCTCCTTTTCCTCGAAATGATACCATTGTTGTTGCAACAAAAAAAAGTGTGTCACTCTCGCGTTTATAGCCGGTGAACGAACTGGTGTGTTAGTGCATTTGGGCTACCCGTAGGGCTGGGGTGAAACTAAAAATAACAGTTGTGCGCATGCGTCAACTGCTTGGCCTGGTAGACGAAAAAAGTGAGGCACGTACAGAGCTGCGTGCGCGCTGGCCTCGTCCAAAGCGGAGGCAGGCCAAAGCGGACCAGAGGGGAAATGCATGAATCCAGCTTTAGCTATGCGAGGCACTGCAACCAAGGATTTTATGGCTCTTTGTTGTAAATTGTAGTCATCATACTAGACCAGCTGGTGAATTAATACACAATTGATTATGTATCTCGTGCCATTCTTCCATATTTTTTTTAATATTTTGGCAGCTATATATAGTGGCTCATTGGTGCTTGATTTTTCTAAATGAGTTGACCTCACACCACTCAGTATAAAGTGACAGGTGATTCCGCTAGCCTTTAGCTTAGCTGGGTTTTGAGACCTATTTTTATGATTATTTTCAATGTATTAAATCCCACTGTACCAGACATCTCTTCTCAACTGGATCATCTACCAGCACTTGAGCATATATCTCATTCTTAAAGTTTTTTTTAAACCTAATTTGCTATAGTTTATTATTATACTGTGGCCACAATATTCTTTGACTGGTAGCTGCCATTGACACCTGACCACCGCTGCTAATGGCAGCTAACTCATTGTTGTTTCTATGCTAATTTTACCCCAGGTACCAGTCATATCCTCTCATCCACTCAAACTACAAATCCCTGTCTCGACAATATTTCATTTGGGCATTTACTAACTGTACATTTTGTTGGTTCAGGCTGTGTTCATTATCAAAGCTATAGCTGCCTAAATATGGCGCTCCTATGTCTCACAGCCAAACTCACAAATAACAAAAGGAGGAGGATGGAGTGAACTGGGGCTCTTTCATAATCAACAGAAAAGGTGTTGAAATGGCCCATTTTGAAGAAGTCTCCTTCACCTGTAGGCACAATGCTACTGCAGTATATACACCCTGAAGTGTTTTGACCAAAGCATGTCGAAGACATTTCATTGACACCTCTGGGAACTGTGTCTGCATGTTTTAAAAAAGTGGATAATAGGGGTACTTTAACCCTTTCACGCATAGTGGTCACTACACTGGACAGCTATTCAAAAGCTGTTTTTTTTTATATATATATACATGAGTCTTAATGTCAAAGTTGCACATTAGTTACTGCAGTGGACGCTAGTGTGTCATCCCATACACTGCCACGCACTGGTCAGCCATTGTAAGTGCAAAAAAAATCCTAAAAACCAAGATGGCCAATGGAAAGCCAGAAGTGCTGTGCAGAGAAGGAATACCTGTCCATTCCTTCTATTGTAGGAGACCTTTGCAGGTAAAAAAAAAATAATGGGATATCAAATAACAACTAAGGAGTAATATAATTGTTGAAATTTCCAAGTAGTGATTTTGTGCTGGGAGGAAATTGTAATTAATCACGTGTCCACTAAAATGGACATCATGCATCCCTGGCTATATTTTCACTACAATTTGTATTATTACTGTGACTTTGTTGTTTTTGAAAATACTTCATCTGCAGTAATTTTTTGGCTGTAAGTCAATGAATCAATGTTACAAGAATGTACAGTTTGTTTTTAGTAGACTATACTAATATTTTGTGCAAATTAGGTGTATCATGAGAGTAATGATCCATATCTTTGTTTTGTAGAGGTCAGGTGCAGAGCCTGATAGAAAAGCCTACAGGACAGAGGAACAAATACCATCTGAATAAAGTAAGGATGATGTTAGTGGCAGTGATGATGACTGGCTACCAGAAAAAAAAGAATTAGCAAATGCTAGCAGCAGTGACAGTGGAGGTGAGGATGTTGAGGGAGTTGAGGATGTCTCATTTGACAAAGCTCAAGATCACCAAAAAGGCAGACATGTCTGGAAAACCAAAGACAAAGAGTTTGAGGGAGAGTTGCATCCTTTTTCAGGAGAGTGGAAATTGAATATTGAGGGAACAGAACCAATAGATTTCTTCATGCCTCTATTTCCTGAAGATTTGATCAGTGAAACAGAGCAAAATTCAAACATTTATGCACTGCAAAAATGAAAGGAAAAGCTGGTCTTGGCAAGTGATGAAATGAAGAAGTTTCTAGAGATTAATTTGGTCATGTCATACCTATGATACTCAAGCTCAAGAATGTACTGGTCATCACAGGAAGGGCTTTGTCTTAATTTGATAGCAAACGCCATGTCACTAAACAGATTTGAGCAGATTCGGAGGTATTCACTTTGTTGATAATTATTCACAGGAGCCAGGAAATGCTGATAAGCTCTTCAAATCATTCCATTCCATCAATCCATTAAAGGGACACCTGTCTCTCAAGCAGTACACCCCAAAGAAATCATCCCAAAATATATGAACACATTAGTTAAAAATTACAAACATTTAAGTATTTCATAGTGTTCACAGAATTTTATTTTATTCAGTGTTTTGTTAAAAAAACATATTGCATCAGTTAAAAGTTAAAAACGCATGTTGTCTACTGTAGTGGACATGTCACCTGTCACCATCTCCTTGAAAAATGTGTGTTGGAAAAAAATGAAGTTGAATTATTTTTTTCATATTTTAAGAATAATAAAAACACTTGGGAAAAAAATCCTGAGGGAGGTTGTCATAATTCATGCATGAAAGGGTTAAATCATGGCTTGGCTACCTCTACAAATAGATGGAGACATTTTGATAAATTCTGGAAAAAAAAATGGAAAAAAAATCTTTTATTTAAGATAAGATAAGCCTTTATTAGTCCCACAATGGGGAAATTCCAGGATTGCAACAGCACAGGGATAGCAACACTCAGAGCAATAATTAAGAAGATATGAAAAATATAAATTAGAGCAGTGAATATACATATGTACACATAAATATATAAATATATATACAAAGTGCGGAGCATTGTATCAAGATGGAATAAACAGCATAACCGTCTACTTAGTTATCCTACATAGTATGAATATCTACCCATACATATTGTCACCCTCTGTAGCAACTGATATTGTCCTAGTTGTATACTGGAGGGGGCCATTTCTGTGAGTCTGTTGTGTCTTTTGCATTCAATACTATTAGGTCATCACGTTTTTTTGCTATTTCTGCGAGCAGCCCTGCTTAGGTTATACAGTCTGACAGCCGTAGGTAGGAAGGACCTGCGAAACTTCTCCGTTGCGCACCTAGGATGATGTAGTCTACTGCTAAATGAGCTCCTCAGTGCGTTCAGTATGTCCTGCATAGGGTGGGACTCGGACTCCAGCAGAGATGACAGTTTAGCCACCATCCTTCTCTCTCCTATCTCCTCCACTGGGTCAAGGCGTTTCTCCAGGACAGAGCTAGCTTTCTTGATCAGTTTGTTCAGTCTCTTCCTATCGGCTGCTGTAATGCCGTTGCCCCCAGCAGACCACTCCAAAAGTGATGGCTGATGCCACCACCGTGTCGTAGAATGTCTTCAGCAGCGCCCCTTGTACACCAAAAGACCTGAGCCTCCTCAGTAGGAACAGCCTGTGCTGTCTCTTCTTGTAGAGTGCATTGGTATTGTGTGACCAGTCTAGTTTATTGTTCAGATGAACACCCAGGTACTTGTAGGATGTCACTATCTCAATGTCTGTTCCCTGTATGTTTACTGGCGCTGTGAGGGGTTGTCCTTGCCTGCAGCAGTCCACCACCAGCTCCTTAGTTTTCCTCGCGTTGATCTGGAGGCAGTTCCGATGGCACCAGTCCACGAAGTCCTGGATAAGTCCTCTGTACTCAGCTTCATCTCCGTTGGAGATGAGGCCGACGATCGCAGAGTCGTCAGAGAACTTCTGTAGATGGCAGTGTGTTGTGTTGTGTGAGAAGTCCTCAGTATAAAGGGTGAACAGGAAGGGAGCCAAAACCGTTCCCTGGGGGGCCCCCGTGCTACCGATGATCGTGTCGAACACACAATCTCAGGTTCTCACAAACTGAGGCCGGTTAGTGAGGTAGTCCAGGATCCATGATGACAGATGCTGGTCCACCCCTGCGCACAGCAGCTTGTCCTTCAGGATCATCGGTTGGATGGTGTTGAAAGCACTGGAGAAGTCAAAGAACATGATCCTCACTGCATTCCCGGGCTTCTCCAGGTGGGACAGAGAACAGTGAAGGAGGAAGATCACTGCATCCTCCACCCCAATGCCATGCTGGTAGGCGAACTGGAGTGGATCCATCGCTGGTCCTACCAGGGGGTAGAGGTGAGCAAGGAGCAGTCTCTCCAGGGTCTTCATCATGTGAGATGTCAGGGCCACTGGTCTGTAGCTGTTCAGATCTTTGGGGTGGGACGTCTTTGGTACAGGTACCACACAAGATGTTTTCCACAACTGTGGTACCCTCCCCAGCTTCAGGCTCAGGTTGAAGATGTGCTCCACAATCTCACACAGCTGGTCTGCACAGGACTTGAGGAGCTTCGCGTTGATGCCGTCCGGTCCTGAGGCCTTCCTCGCCTTGATCTTCCTCAGCTCCGTCCTCACCTGGGTCTAAGTGAGGGTCAGGTTGGGGGGATGTGTGCTAGGAGTGGGGGGGGGGTGTTGGTGGAGTGGGGTGTGGACAGCAGGTCTCGATGACTTTAGCGGCAGCAGTGGTTGTTGTGCAGTCGGGGGGGAGGGTGATTGGTCAAACCTATTAAAAAACAGGTTCAGATTGTTCGCCCACTCCCTGCCCCCCGTGGCCTGGGGGGAGGTATTCTGGAGCCCAGAGATGGTTTTAAGGTTTCTCCAGACCCCGCCGATGTCGCTCTGTTGCAGCTTGTCCTCCATCTTCTTCCTGAAGCTGTTCTTGCCTTCTCTGATCTTCCTCCTCAGCTCCCTCTGTACAGACTTCAGCATCTCCCTGTTCCCCGACCTGAAGATCCTCTTCTTCTCTCTCAGAAGTGTTTTTATCTCAGGGTTGATCCAGGGTTTGTTGTTCGAGCAACACCGTATGGTCTTGGTGGGTACGGTGTTGTCCACACAGAAGCCGATGTAGTCCGTGATGGTGTGAGTGAGGCCATCGATGTCCTCACCATGTGGATCGCAGAGCTGCTCCCAGGCAGTGATTTCAAAATAGTCCTTTAGCGCGTCCATTGCCTCCTCAGACCATAACTTCACTGTGCGCATGACCGGAGGTTGTCTGTGTACTAGGGGTTTGTACACCGGCAGGAGATGAACCAAGTTGTGATCCGATCTCCCAAGTGGGGGGAGTGGTGATGAGGTGTACGCCTCCTTAGTATTTGCGTAGAATAAGTCCAGTGTTTTATTGTCTCTAGTGTGGCATGTGACATACTGGGTGAGCGTGGGTAGAATGGGGGACAGTGAAATATGGTTGAAATCACCTGAGATGAGGAGAAGAGCATCTGGGTGTTCTGTCAGCAGCCTGCCAGTTACTGAGTGGATGACGTCATGCGCTGTCCTAGCGTTCGCCGTCGGATTTGCATAAATAACAATGCAGATCACGTGTGAGTATTCCCTCGGGAGGTAGGTAGGCTGCATGCTAACAGCTAGCCCAGTTGTTATTGACATACATTATCACTCCCCCGCCTCTTGCCTTCCCACTGTCTGGTGTCCGGTCTGCCCGTATTGCGTGGAAACCCTCCAGTTCGATGTTAGCATCTGTTGCTAGTTCTGTTTGCCACGTCTCAGTAAACAGCAACAAGCTACTCTCTCTGTACACGCTCTCGTAGCGGGAGATAGCCGCTAGCTCATCAGTCTTATTGAGTAGCGATCGAACATTACCCATAATGACGGATGGGGATGGGTCTGTACCTTATATTCCTCGCCCGCCGTCTTACTCCAGCTCGACATCCACGCCGTTTCCGTCTTATTTCTCCCAGTATGTTGAGTTTTTGCGTTAGCATCGTGGGCCGGTAAAGTGCTAACAGCTGGTCTCTATTGTACTGCCTCCTGCAAGAAACAGTGGCCCTGTCCGCTGGCTCAGGAGACATCTGGGCGATCTACGTGTTTGGATGGAATAAAGGTGTCGCTGGATCAGAAAGATTGGCAAGAGAGCCAGATAGTAAATAGAAATAGGCAGAAACTGATCCACTGTTGCAAAAAGGCAGCCAACTCGTGTGGCGCCGAAAGGATTTATTCATATTTGAGCCTGAACTGAAAAAACAGATGATTTATAAGTTTAAAGGTGTCATTCACTGCTCTTTTGACACATTTCAACAGCTCACTTATCTCTTAATGAAGTGCTTGTGACATTTTGTTCAGATTTTCTTAAATTTTTTAATTATTGGAGCAAATTTTTTTTTTCATAGCTTTCTTCAAACGCTTTGATTCAAAGCCTGTCACTTTAAGAAACAGACTTCAGCTGTTCAACTCCACCCTCCCTCTTACATCAGTTAGTCATTAACTGAGTAGCTTCTAGTCGGCTCCTTCCAGCTCAGTTGAGCAGCGCTCTGGTTCACTGATCCACAGTCAATGGTGTATCTCGCGTCAGTCCTGTCTGTCTCCCAATAATTTCGCCGTGATTCCACAACAAATCACTAGCACCGCGAGCTGGACGATCACAGCATCCCAAGGTGAGCTACCAAGCCAAGGGATCCCAAAGGGCAGTGTGGCTCTGTGGGACTCCACTCTTCTCCCACAGCCAGCTGAAAGATGGAGCAACTACACTGCCCATGAGAGCAGAGCAGATCCATGGAGGACGGTGGGGTTGCTGGGCATGAGAGCCAGCAGCATCTGGTCCTGGGACATTTTGGCTGTAGAGAGCCGGAAACTTCGTTGTGATTCTGCGGCGGATTGTGTGTACTGATGCCGATATACCCTCGCCAATCTGGAAGAGTTCTCGGCATAACACCGGCCAGTAGCCCTGGTCCCGGACCATAAAAGTGACTGATGTGCCCTGGCGGGCGATCCACCACAGAATTACAATGAAACCACTTGGAGATGGGCCGGAGTGAACCAGGTGATAACAGGGATGGCTATTAGGGTGACTATGATCTGAAGAAAATAACAATATAAGCCACGCTTACAGCAAGTGTCCTGGTAACAGTGTTAGGTCATGGGCTAAGAGCTCAGGGGCTAGGCTACCTCGCTTCATCTACATGACGGACAGCTAGGCGGGCCAATAATAGAGCAGTGGGTGGGTCTCAAGTACGGCAGTGGGTTGGCTTTTTCGAAACTTGACATATACGATTTACCGGGAAGAGTCAAAAAAGTTTTTGGGGAGTTTCTCTGAGAGAAATACGAGATAAAGGCAGTGTGCTTTTTTCAGTTAGTTGACTTTTTGGAAAATTTTTGGTCAATTACATGACCAGGTGACACATTTGAGACAGTTAAAACCTACAAACACACCATTTTTTAATCAATGACCCCTTTAAACTGCTGTGTCAATAGAAGTAATTGGTGAGTTTTTTTCCCTCTGAAATAGTATCAATTTCTCTCATAAATTTAATTGTTTTTGCAACTTTTGTCCAATAATTTTTTTCTTGCAGTTTTTCAAAATGTTAAATGAAATTCACAATTTTTTTTCCAGTAAATTTAGAATGTTTTTTTCTGCCAAGTTTGCAACTTCACCCTCAAATTAGCATTTTTTTTGCCCTGTAACTGCTGTTTTTCTCATAAAGTTGCAACTTTTGTTATTGATTTGTACCATTGTCTGTGTAAATTTTCAAAAATCTGCAACTTTTTGAAATGTTTTTTGAAGTTTGTGTGTGTGTGTGTAGGCAACAGGGAAACAGTGGTTCCAGGTAGAAGAGCTACAGATTGCCGACAGCTTTAAACAGTGGTCTGTCGTTTATATTAGCAAGCTCTTCATGAATATTTGAGTCATTTTTGAGGACTAAAGAAGACTTCGCAGGTGTGTTGGCTCAGTGATGTCCTCACAAAATGCCTGGAGACTATATGAGCTGGAAGTGTTTTATTGTTTTGAGTAATCGTGTTGTTTTTTTCTTCTTAAATGTTCACATTTTTGCTGTTTTTCGTGAGCTGTCTTGTCTGTTTAGACCACCGCACTTGATGTGTATGTGGGCGTGATTGTTTGGGAGTACCTCTTCAGTGAAAGCCGCACACTTACTCTCAGGAAAGCCACAGAGCTGCATTTATGATCAGATGGAGGAAAGAAGTGCCATAAACATCTCCACAGGTAGCCACCATGGAAGTTAAGGTTGTCATCATAGTTTAGCAACAAAAGAGAATTTAGGACTCATGTGCTTCCAGATGATGTTAAACTTTAAAAAAAAATGCAAACATTTGACCTTAGAAGTAGAGATGTGTAGTGATTAGTTGCATTTACTTAAGTTCCCAGGCCATTACAGGGACAACACAGACAGACAACCACTCACTTTCACACTCATAACTACGGGCAATTTGGAACCCCCAGTTGATGCCAGTTAACCTAATGTGCATGTATTTGGACTGTGGGAGGAAACTGGAGTACCTGGCAAAAACATGAAAACCCAGGAAGAACATTATGATCTAGGCACGGTTCTAGGACCATGTCCACGCTTTATGTTCATTTTTGGTCTGTGTTTTCCCTTGTTTTGGTTTATGATAATGATTTGCATTATTTGCCTTTTGTGTTCCCCTGATTCCTCTGTTATTGTCTTCTGTGTTTCCCTGGTCTGTTGTGTCATTCCTTGTTTGTCTTTGTTGTCATTATTGTGGTCTTTGTGTTTCCCTGCCCTTGTTTTTGTCCTTTGTGTAGTTGTGGATCTTGTGTGTATATCTGTTTACCTGTTGTTCCCAGCGCCTCATGTTTTCCATACCTGTAGACACTTTCCCTCATGTGTGTTACCATTTAACCCTTGATTGTTCTCTCAGCTGTCCTGCGTTTGTGATGATCAGTTATCCTATTTATGTCTGTCTGAGTTTGTGTTCTGGTGTGGCGTCGTTGTCGCTGTTACCCTCCGGTTTCCCTGTGACTTGTTTACCTGTGAGTGTATTTCGCCTGATCTGTTTAGTGTTGTCATCAGCCCCCGTGCTGTGTGTTTATTTGATTCCTTGTTTAATAAATCATCTTGCACCCAAGTCCTGCCTGCGTACTGAGTACATCATACCTGCCTGTCAGAGTTTTTATGACAAACATGCAAACGCCACACAGAAAGGTCCAAGCTGGCCAGCTCTTGGGTTCAAACCCAGAAAATTCTTGCTGTGAGACAGCAGATACTGTAGATGGATGGATGGATGTGCTTTATTGATCCCAAACTGGGAAATTTCAGTTATAGAGAGGGGAGGGAAAGTTAATACATGCAGTTACTGACACCCCCCTTCCCAAATGGGATGAACTTTCAAAGTGTGAAAAACATAGGAGACATAGGCTGCCATTTTTCAATAAAATGCTATTCCCAGTTTGTAGACTGAGGGTTCTTCTTCTTTTGCCTCATCCTTCATATGTAACGTTCACGAGCCCTACAACACCATGATCTAAACCCACTTCTTTCTCTTGCCTTTCATTCTGCTGATGTAAGATTAGTGTTCAGCCACACTTTTGTGTTCATTTTCCAGTCTGTCCGTGGCCTTCCTCTTTTCCGTTTCATGGGTTCACGATGTAATATGTCTTGGATCAAACTGAATGAATGTCGTATTTGGTGTCCGAAGAATTATAGCTTTCTTTCCACTCTTTTTCCGAATAGCTCTCTTTCCACTCCAAGTTGTTGTAGTATACTCTCGTTTGTTCGCCGTTGTGTCCATGGGATTCTGAGAATCCTACGATAGATCCACATTTACGTTGCATTAGGAGACCATGATTCAGACTGAGGGTTGCACTGTTTTATTTGTTTTATTTTAAGAGTAGCAGACACAATACAGCAATGAGACCTAGAACTAAATGGCAGTAATGTGCATGCCCTGTTGCCCACAGCTTTTTATGTATAAATTTTATACATTTACAAGTCAGGGGCATAACTTAACTTTCTTCCTTAACAGCTCCCACTTTAGTTTGTGCTGTTAAGATTGATTAGGATTGATGAGAGATGTTGAAATATATGTAAATTTAAACTAATGTCTAGAGCCTGACCGGGCCCAGAGGCTCCGGTACCTTTTTCCCAAGGGCAGGGGGCTGAAGAGGGAGTGTGAGGGTGGGAGGTGTCGCCTGCAATGTTGATGGCTCTGCGGGCATAATATTGTTGAAATTGCACTTGTTCTTGAAAAAAAATCAAGTTGTTAATAATGTTTTGTAAAAGAACGGCTGATTAAATGTTTCATAATGTACTTGTACTTCTTTGTTCTAAAACAAACAAATTTGGAGTTGTCATTATTTAGGTTATTATGCTATTATTTTACAGGTCTGGCCCACTTGAGATTAAATTGGGCTGTATAAGAAAAGATAAGCCTTTATTAGTCCCACAATGGGGAAATTATAGGATTGCAGCAGCACAGGGATAGCAGCACTCGGAGCAATAATTAATAAGATAAGATAATAAGAACAAATGATTATACATATGTACACAGATATATACACAGTGTGGGAAGCATTGCAGCTAGATGGTATAGACAGCGTAACGATCCATTAAGTTAACCTGCAGAATATGAATATGTACCCATACAGTTTATTTCATATTTGAATCAGCCGTGCTGTCACCCTCAGTAATGATTGATATTGTCCTAATTGTATAATGGAGGGGACCATTTATTGTGCAAAGCTGTTACGTGTAGTACATTCAATACGACCTCTACGAGCAGCCCTGGTTAGGTTATGAAGTCTGAAAGCCATAGGTAGAAAGGACCTGCGAAACCTCTCTGTCGCACACCTAGGATGGTACAGCCTACTGCTAAATGAGCTCCTCAGTGCATTCAGCATGTCCTGCATGGGGTGGGACTCGGACTCCAGCAGAGATGACAGCTTAGCCACCATCCTCCTCTCTCTTATCTCCTCCACTGGGTCGAGGCATCGCCCCAGAACAGAGCTAGCTTTTTTGATCAGTCTGTTCAGTCTCTTTCTGTAATCTGCCGTGATGCTGTTGTCCCAGCAGACCACTCCAAATGTGATGGCTGATGCCACCACTGAATTGTAGAAGGTCTTCAGGAGTGTCCCTCGTACTCCAAAAGACCTGAGCCTCCTCAGGGGGAACAGCCTGCACTGTCCCTTCTTGTAGAGCGCGTTGGTGTTGTGTGACAAGTCCAGTTTATTGTTCAGGTACTTGTAGGATGTCACTATCTCAATGTTTGTTCCCTGGATGTTTACTGGTGCTGTGGGGGGTTGTCCTCGCCTGCGGCAGTCCACCACCATTTCCTTAGTTTTCCTTGCATTGATTTGGAGGCAGCTCCGATGGCACCAGTCCACAAAGTCCTGGCTAAGTCCTCATCTCTGTAAGGCCTCATCTCTGATGTAAGGCCTCATCTCCATCAGAGATGAGGCCGACAGTCGCAGAGTAGTCGAACTTCTGTAGATGGCAGTGTGGTGTGTTGTGTGAAAAGTCCACAGTATAAAGGGTGAACAGGAAGGGAGCCAGAACTGTTCCCTGAAGAGCCCCCGTACTGCAGATAATAGTGTCACACACAGTCCTGGGTTCTCACAAACTGTGGTTGGTTTGTGAGGTAGTCCAGGATCTACAATGACAGGTGCTGATCCACCCCTGTGCACAGTAGCTTGTTCTTCAGGATCACCGGGTGGATGGTGTTGAAAGTGCTGGAGAAATCCAAGAACATGATCCTCACAGTGCTCCCAGGCTTCTCCAGGTGGGACAGGGAACGGTGTAGGAAGATCACTACATCCTCCACACCGATGTCATGCTGGTAGGCGATGGAGTGGATCCATCGCTGGCCCCACCAGGGGGCAGAGGTGGGCAAGGAGCAGCCTCTCCAGGGTCTTTGTCAGGTTTGATGTAAGGGCCGCTGGTCTAGCTGTTCAGGTCCTTGGGGTGGGGGTGGGGGGTCTTTGGTACGGGTACCACACAGGATGTTTTCCACAGCTGTGGTACCCTCCCCAGTTTCAGGCTTAGGTTGAAGATGTGCTCCACAATCCCACACAGCTGGTCTGCACAGGACTTGAGGAGCTTCGAGCTGATGCAGTCTGGACCCGAGGCCTTCCTCGCCTTGATCTTCCTCAGCTCCGTCCTCAGCTGGGTCTTAGTGAGGGTCATGTTGGGGCAGGGGGGCTGTGTGCTGGGAGTGAGGGGTGTTGGGGGAGGCCGTGGACAGCAAGACTAGATGACGGTGGAGGCAGTAGTGATTGGTGGGCAGGTGGAGAAGAGGGCGGTTGGTCAAACCTGTTAAAAAACAGGTTCAAGTTGTTCACCCACTCCCTGCTGCCCGTGGCCTTGGAGGAGGTATTCTGGTACCCAGAGATGGTTTTGAGGCTTCTCCAGACCCCGCTGATGTCACTCGGTCGCAGCTTGTCCTCCATCTTCTTCCTGTAGCTGTTCTTAACCTCTCTAATCTTCCTCCATAGCTCTCTCTGTACAGACTTCAGCTCCTCCTTGTTTCCCGACCAGAAGATCCTTTTCTTTTCTTTCAGTAGTGATTTAATCTTGGGGTTGATCCAGGGTTTGTTATTTGAGAAGCACCGTATGGTCTTGGTGGGTACGGTGTTGTCCACACAGAAGTTGATGTAGTCTGTGATGGTGTGTGTGAAGCCGTTGATGTCCTCACTATGTGAATCACAGAGCTGCTTCCATACAGTGGATTCAAAACAGTCCTTTAGACTAGAGCATCCATTGCCTCCTCAGACCATACTTTCACTGTGCGTATAACAGGAGGTTGTCTGTATACTAGGGGTTTGTATACGGGCAGGAGGTGAACCAGGTTGTGAGCCGATCTCCCGAGCGGGGGGAGTGGCGATGAGGTGTAAGCCTCCTTAGTGTTTGCGTAAAATAAGTCCAGTGTTTTATTGTCTCTGGTGTGGCACGTGACATACTGGGTGAACGTGAGGAGGATGGAGGACAGTGAAGTATGGTTAAAATTACCCAAGATGAGGAGGAGAGCATTTGGGTGCTGTGTTTGCAGTCTGCTAGTGACTGAGTGGATGATGTCACGTGCTGCCTCAGCGCTTGCGGATGGATTTACATAAATAACAACGCCGACAACATAGGAATATTCCCTAGGGAGTTATGCCGGTCACATACTAACAGCTGGCAACTCAATGTCCTTGCTGCAGTGTTGTTCTTTAATCGTGATGTGCCCAGGATTACACCATCTGTTGTTCACATACATTATCAGCCCCCCGCCTCTGCTCTTCCCACTGTCTGGTGTCCGATCTGCCCATATTGCGTAGAAACCCTCCAGATCAATATTAGCATCTGTTGCTAGTTCTGTTAGCCACGTCTTAGTGAACAACATGACACTAATCTCTCTGAAGATGTTCCCATACCGGGACATAGCCACCAGTTTGTCTGTCTTGTTAACCCTTTGAGTGTGAGAATTTGCATGCCCCTAGTGGCAGAGCGTGGCAGTGTGTCTGCCTTCTCACTCTGACATGATCGCCTGCATTGGGAATTTGTAGATTGTACTGATTTGCCAGTTTCAAAAGGTGGCAGACATCTGTTGGAGGACTCAGTGGATGACACGTAATACACCAAAGAAGAAGAACTCCACATTTCCTTTTCCTGTTTGTAGCAGTTAGCCCAGAAAGCTAATATGGCCACACTCGTCACCGTCACTTTTTCAGCTTTGTATGCAGAAAATAGCTGCGGGATACAAGCGAAATTTATGTGGGACAATCATAAGACTTTGTAGACGTGGTAGAGATTTTAAATTACTGGCAGAACGCAAAATATGGACCATGATGGGTGAAAACGCAGCAGCCTCGCCACCCAGCCAGCCAGCCCCCCTTTGTCAAAAATAAGTGAGAAATTTCTGTTTTGTTTTTTTTAAATGTACTGATTTCTTGTTCATATACTTTGAAAATAAGATGATGATGTACATCTGTACAAAAAACGGTGTCAAAAGACTGAACCATTTTTTGTGTAAATATGTCCAAAGTCCAGTTTTGACTGAGTTATGGAATTTAAAGAAGTGCCACGACATTATGCAAATTAGATGCATAAATTTATTTCAGTCTGAAACTTTGGATCATATTTTACATCTTTCTAATTGACAGTACGCCATTATCTCTTACCACTTTCAAGTTATAGCCTTGGAAATCTGAACTATTTTATTGACAAAAAATATTTACCACTCTTGACCACTAGGGGTTATGTTGCAGTTCAGCAACATACACACTCATAGGGTTTAAGTAGCGATCTCACATTTCTCATAATAATGGATGGGAGGACGAGTCTGCACCTTGTTTTCCTCGAGTGTCGCTTCACTCTAGCTCAACATCCATGTCGTTTTTGCCTGATTTCTCTTGGTTTTTGAGTTTTTGTGTTAGCACCCTTGGGCAGTTTAATGCTAACCGCTGACTCCTACTGTAAACAATGGCTCTTCCATTCGCCGGGTCGGGAGACATTTGTGATATGAGCCAAAAGATGACTAATATCAGCACCAGTGCGGCGATCTGTGTGTCCTTGGCATCCGTGGTGGATACGGGGTCGCGGGATCGGAAAGTTGTGGCCAGAAAAAAGACAGATAGTAAATAAAAATGAGAAAGAAACGCAGAATTGAGCCGCTGCTGCAAAAAGACAGGCGACTCGTGTGGCGCCAGAAGTATGTGGTCCCTGAACTAAAATGAGTGTGACACCCCCTGCAGTATGGCATCCCACATTTCTGTGGACAGAAAATTAACTTAAAGAAGCTGTCAGGATTTTTCACCACCACTGGAAGTCACACTAAAACTTGACTCCTAAATCAAAACAAAGCTGTAGCTTGGCCACACCTACTAACATCAGCCATCACCACCTACTCTTCTGCCTTTCAGTTCTCTGCCAAATACCAGTAGAGGCCTCGCTAATGGCTAACTGCAACAGTATGTCTGTGGCAGCCTGCTCCCTGCTCTGTTTTGGTACTTTTAGCCAATCAAGAGTCTTCCATCTCACCCAGTGAGTCTCTCGTGGTTTCATTGTTAGCTTCTAATGAGTGAAATGGCCAGTCATCAGAACAGCTGAACCCTTTCCTTAAAAACATTGAACATCTTCAATAAAAGGTTCAAAGTTAAGAGGAAAATATAGTAAATTTATGAACGAAAGCTCACAAATTTAAAATGGTAAATACTAGTGGTGTCTAGTGATTAAAATTCTTAATCATGATTAATCTAAAAATGTATGCATTTAATTTGCGATTAATCATGATTACAAGCAAAAAAAAAATAAAAATCTCAATGTAGTGTACCATGAATTTTTCAAGTTTTTCATAATCTCATTAACATAGGAGTGGACAAATATGTTTGTTTTCTGCAACTGCGGGACCATTTAAAACTTTCAATACATCAAAAATGAAAACTATCCTGAATATTCTCCAAAAAACCCTAAAAAGAGGAGAAGGTTTCAAGACATTATTCTTCTTCCAAAGCTCAAAAATTGATGCTAAACAAAAAAAGGACTTTGTGCATGTGCCAAGGCTACCCATTCCTCCAAATCAGGGGATCATGGAAGTCGTAAAACGGAGATGGATGGGCTTTATATTTCCTCACGCTTCATACTTCCTCACCCCATCATATACATCATCAAAGTGTGAGACCAGCTTATCTCTGACAGATGCTTTTCGGGGATAAAACCTGAAAAAAAAAAAGTTGAAGAATGAAGCATTTCAAAAGTTGTGGGGGTAAAGAGACATCATATTAATTTACAAAAAGGATAAATCAAAAAGGCGTTTTCTCCTTGTATCACATCTAAGTACTTTCTGTTTTTCTTCCCTGCAGGTAAAGGGAGCTCAAGCATCTCCTCTGACATTAGCTCAGGCACAGATCATACACCAACTAAAGCTCCAAAGAATGTGGCTACCACCGAAGGTAAGGCATCTGGTGCTCATTAACCAAACAGCCCTCCCTCTTCTTCTTCTTCTCCTCCTCCTCCCCACTTTCATTCCTTCTCATCCACTTTCTGCTCAGCCTATTTTTGGAGAGAAACCTGTGTGTAACCTTGCATTGAAAACAAACTCGCAGCTCCCAACAGAACCCTGTAACCAAAGGCAATTCTCGAGCTTTGCCTTAGAACACCCGAGAGGTGGGGGAGCACTTCGGGATTCTCATTGTGGAAGAATGCTTATCTAAACTGTGGTTGTATCAGGCTTACAATGTTGCCAGGGAAGGAGGAAGGGTGCTGGTAAAGTGTGCCTGAGAGAGCATTTTGGTGGAGGGTGAGAAGGTGTGTTGGGTTTAAACAGGTGTGTGTGTGTGGGGGGGGGATCTTCTGCTCGGACACTGTTGTTCCTCCTCTTGGTGCAGCTCTCTGACTCCCTCTTACCTCTTCAGACTCCTTCCTGCCTGCCGAGGAAACCTTCCAACCCGAAGCTTCCTGTCAGCAACTGTCTCAGGTGTAATATCAGTCTGATATATTTTGGACTTTTTTAGATGAAGAAAGAGACCACTACAAAATCTTTATTAAATTAGCATCTCTGCATGTATGGCAGCCATTCAGTTTGAGTAGCTGTTGAATTCCAACACAAGGACACCCCAGTCTACTTAGGGAGGTACTGATTAGGAGTCTTTTCTTTGTTGAATCTTCAAGTTTTTTCTTCCTCTTTGAGTTTTTAATTTTTTTTTTTGTCATTTTCTTACCACTATTCTTATTATTTTTTATTTTCAGTGTTTTTCTTCACAATTTTTTTCAATTTTTCTTGTGCTTTTTTAACTTCTCAAAACATTGCTATCACTATAAAAAAGTTTTTTCCTCATAAACTTGTAACTGTTTCCCCCCCTTTTTTTTTTTTAATATCACAGCCACAGGGAGCCACTGAATTTGGGCAAAAGAGCAGCATGTGGCTCTGGAGTCCCAGGATGCAAAGCCCTGGTTTAGGACCAAATGAACCAAAAATCCTTTGAAGAGTGTGAGTCACACAGTGAAAATTACATCTCAAAACACAGTGAAATAACAACTGAGTCACTTATTTACAATTTTGTTCAAAAGCCTTATCAGAAACCCTGCGGATTCGGTGTACTCCCTGTCTTCGTGCAGAAGTTGGTGACTCATCGGCTGTTCTCCACATTTATGCACATATACAGTGTAATCACCCTGTTCCTCTTATGCGTTGTCATCACCAATTTTAAATTTTCTCTGGCACGGTGAATGTAGTATTCTTGTGGTTTCGGTGCAGGCCGCAAGAAAACAAATACCCAGCCCCAGTCTGTGTTTATAAGCATCAGTCAGCTGAAGGTGTCTCTCAGTGGGGCAAGTAAAGACGGGCATGGAGGAAGAGGGATCAGGCGAACTAAGATGTCCGCTGGCTTTCGTGCAAGATGTTCTTCATTTGAGAAATAGCTTTTGGTGGAAATGCTGACTCATTTTGATCAGCTTCTGCAAGTAAACCCATGGTCATTTTGGGGAAAAGGTGATAATTATCCTGAATATGTCTTCTTGGAGCACAACCTGTGCAGATAGAAACATATAAAGAAAGAATAGACCGTATTCAGTGGCTCGCAGGCCATAATTCCCCCCGTGTTAGGACTGAAATTGTTATTTTTTTCTCCATGCTAAGTGGGTGTAATTACATGCTGTGGAACCGCTACAGCCACAGTCAAATCCCCCCTCCTTGGAAAGACGCACACAAGCATGCACACACACAAATACACACGCTTGCTCACATACAGTGGCAGCTCGCACTGCCCTTTGTCCACCAAGTCCTGCGGTCCACTAAACTAATCAGGAAGAGGCAGTCTGGGCTGCTTCCCCCGCCACACACTGGGATCATTCATACAGCTGCCGAAAGGCTGCTAGTTATACTGGATAGTTAATGTAACACATACATAGAGGGAAAACATCAGTTGTACTACAAAATATTTCTCATACTGTATGGTTTTTTTTCCTGCAAAGAATACAATATCATCAAAAACTAAAAAAAGACTTGAAGCCCAAAGTTTATTGTGATTTCATCACCATGGGGTACAGATATAGTTGGAATCAAAAGAGGTCAAAGAAAACATTTGATGAGGAAATAGCAATTTTCTATTCAGTTCAGCTGCAGTTTATGCTACAACATAATTGTCAATTGCATAATCCTGGAAATGTGAGTAAGGCAGAAAGTACCCACCTAATGATTTAATCTAACATAATGTTTGCTAATAATAGCCACAATAAACTAATAGCCATAAGATGAGGTTGGGAAATAGGCTGGCAACCTCTGGAAAGAGCTCTGCTATGGATGATGTGAGGGATTATTGGCCAAAGAGCTGCAACATAATCTCAGGGTTAAAAATAAGGTAAAACAGCCAAGTTATGGCATATAAGTATAAACTAGTCTGTCTACAGACATTGGCAGTAAATGTGCAACTTCTCTCACATAAAGTTAGAACTTTTTAAAAAAAAATAATTTGCAAGTTTTTCCATTAAATTTTCAGCTTTTTTAGAAAAAACAATTAGATCTTCACATATTACTAGCATTCTTTTCTTTGCAATTTTTCCACATTTGAGACTTACATTTTCTGTTGTAACTTTTTTCTTACGAATTTTATTTTTTCCTTATAAATTTGTGAGTTTTTTTTATAGTATGTTTCTTGTGTTTCAGTTGCACATTCGCTATTCTCGAAGTAAATTTTTCTTTTAAATTTGCAACCTTTCTTAATGTAAATTATCAACTTTTTCTATATATTTGAGAGTATATTATTTTGGCTTTATGTGAGTGATAAGGAGTCACTGTATATGCAGTGTTGCAGTCCCCTGGATTAGGTGTATTGGATAAAGTCACGTGAATCAAGCACAGCTTTTTTGATTCACCATCTACTAGGGCTAGGTAATATACTGTACCTCCATAATAAAATAAAATGAAAACCCACTCAGAGAAAGTTCTTCACGGCAATATGTAAGTGATGAAAGTTAACAAAACTCATATTATCAGCAAATCAAGTTTTATCCAGTTAGGTAGAAAATATTCAGTTTAACACATACAGTATATTACTTGGTTTTCTAATACCAAGTGGCAGAAGTACAATTTATTGCATATTTTTGTTTTTATTTGTCTACATTCAATCAGGTCTTCATCAGTTAAGCCGCTCACTCTTATTTTGAAGGTTTACAAGACCAGATGGGAGCTCTTTTTTTGAAAGTTCACTCACGAGGCAAGGATGATTTACTGTACATACCTGCAGAGTGCAGACTGCGCCGCAAACATGCCGTGGTAATCAGTAATGTTTTTCTTCATCTGGGTCCCCGTTTCATGTGTTCGAGATGGACCTGCTTTGATTTTGTTGGTCTGGCTGTTTTTATCTGCTCTTGGCATTCATGCAGTCTCTCAGCTGGAACAGTCTGAGTGGTTGAGACGTTCTCCGTGAGCAGCAGTTTGGGGTGTTGGAGTGGTGGACATATTGGACAGTCCAACCGCTGCCTCGCAAGTAAGTGTCAGGAAACATTTATAACATTAAATACTTGAAAGCATGAATATGCAAAGGGAATTTTCCAAAGGAAAACACATGCATGTGAGAGGTGGAAGAAATGGAAAGAGAGAAGTCAAACTGAGCTGAATTATGCTGCTGGCTAAAATTAACATGATAAATTATATTCAATAGGTACGCTATAGGTATTGGATGTACAGTGGATATAAAAAGTCTACACACCCCTGTTCAAATGTCAGGTTTTTGTGATGTAAAAAATGAGATACCAAATAAATCATTTCAAAACTTTTTCCACCATTAATGTGACCTGTAACCTGTACAACCCAATTGAAAAACAAACTGAAATCTTTTAAGGGGAAAAATAAAAAATAAAAAACTTACAATAACTTGGTTGCATAAATATGCACACCCTGTCATCACTGAGGATGTGGCTGTGTTCAGAATTAATCAATCACATTCAAACTCATGTTAAATGGGAGTTAGCACACACCTGCCTCCATTTAAAGTGCCTCTGACTAGCCCCAAATAAAGTTCAGCTGTTCTTGTAGGCTTTTCCTGACATCTTTGTAGTCACATCTTAAAGCACAAGCCATGGTCCGCAGAGAGCTTCCATAGCATCAGAGGGATCTCATTGTTCGAAGATATCAGTCATAAGAAGGGTACAAAAGAATTTCCAAGGCATTAAATATACCATGGAACACAGTGAAGACAGTCATCATCAAGTGGAGAAAATATGGCACAACAGTGACATTACCAAGAATTCGACGTCCCCCCAAAATTGATGAAAATATGAGAAGAAAACTGGTCAGGGAGGCTGCCAAGAGGCCGACAGCAACATTGAAGGAGCTGCAGATTTCTGGCAAGAACTGGCTGTTTAGTACATGTGACAACAGTCTCCCGTCTTCTTCATATGTCTGGGCTCTGGGGTAGGGTGGCAAGATGGAAGACTTATCTTATGAAGACAAACATCCAAGCCTGGCTACATTTTGCAAAAACATATTTGAAATCTCCCAATTGCATGTGGGGAAAATGTGCAATGGTCTAATGAAACCAAGGTTGAACTTTTTGGCCATAATTCCAAAAGGTATATTTGGCGCAAACACAACACCGCTCATCACCAAAAAAACACCATACCCACAGTGAAGCATGGTGGTAGCACCATCATGCTTTGGGGCTGTTTTTCTTCAGCTGGAACTGGGGCCTTTGTCAAAGTGGAGGGAATTATGATCAGTTCCAAATACCAGTCAGTGTTGGCACAAAACCTTCAGGCTTCTGCTAGAAAGCTGAAGATGAAGAGGAACTTCATCTTTCAGCACGACAATGACCCGATGCACACATCCAAATCAACAAAAGAATGGCTTCACCAAAAGAAGATTAAGGTTTTAGAATGGCCCAGCCAGAGTCCAGACCTGAATCCGATCGAACATCTGTGGGGTGATCTGAAGAGGGCTGTGCGCAGGAGATGCCCTTGCAATCTGACAGATTTGGAGTGTTTTTGCAAAGAAGAGTGGGCAAATATTGCCACATCAAGATGTACCACACTGATAGACTCCTACCCAAAAAGACTGAGTGCTGTAATAGAAGCCAGAGGTACTGCAACAAAGTATTAGTTTAAGGGTGTGTATACAGTATATATGCAACCAGGTTATTGAAAGTTTTTTATTTTTCCCCTTAAAAGATTTCAGTTTGTTTTTCAATTGGGCTGTACAGGTTATAGGTCACATTAATGGTAGAAAAAGTTTTTGAAATGACTTATCTTGGTCTCATTTTTTTTTACATCACAAAAACCTGGCATTTGAACAGGGGTGTGTAGACTTTTTATATCCACTGTATCTTGCACTGACAAATGCATCAATACATCAAATATATTCACCATATCACCCAGCCCTGCCATCAACTAATTACACAGAAAGCTAAAACTAACTAGTTGCTGAAGTTAGCAGGCATGCATAGTAGTTTAAACAGATTACAGGTGGCACTACTACTTATTAGTTTTATAATTATGAGCTCTCCATCTGAATTTATATAAAAGTGGATTTCCCTAAGCTTGCAACTAGAGCAACTGATCCATTCCTTCAAAGTAAACTTTATAGAAAACAAAATCTGGTAGGTTAATACTTCTTAATGACTGTCATCACTGCTATGTACATCAGGATTCATTTTTTCATTTGCTAGATGAACAATTCATATATTTTTTCCTTATAGGATGCAGTCAGTCTTTGAAGCCATTACGTGATCCAAAATCCAAACCAGAGACCTTGCAAAGTAAAGACTTCACCAGATTTCCCCATTTCATTTTTCTGTAAACAAAACTCAGTTACAAGAATTTTAAAGGCCATTATAATCATCTCAAAAAGTAATAAAACCATGAATCCACATAGTTACCCAGCCCTAATATTAGTATTCAAATGGAAAGTGGGCCATTGCCATCTTTCATTGATCCATCATGTTTTCCCCACAGAATCAGCATGAGGGGAAGTTACACTCTTTCTCCTCCTGTAGACAAACCAAGTTAGACAGTCATCTGGCAAGTTCTTTGTAACGTGTCTCTGTTTTCTGTTATGACTTAGACAAGTTTGTGGTGGCCTGACCCAGATGAGTTGGTCATTAGCTGTAGACTGGAAGACATGGTCCTGGACAGTAAATCCTTCCTGTGGGATGAAACCGAGTATCTCCCAGCAGGGGTTGTATGCTGTGACCCAGTCTGGGCCTCAAGGGTTTTCTTTGGGACAGCTGAACTCTTGGTACCTTGGGAATTTGGTGGGGGCATGGCAAGAGCTAAACTGACGGCACCCTGAGATGCTGAGCCTGCTCGAGGAGCATTTTGATCTTGCTGTATCAGCTGCAGCGGGTGCCAAAGCTTTAACTGCCAATGCGATAGAGATCCACGGGGCCGTCGGTCACATCAAAACAGCTGGGCCATGGGGTCAGCTCCTTCACCCGTTCATAATGGCACCAGGAAGGTGGCTCAGACTCAGGGGGATTTGTGGGAACAATGAACACGCTGACTTCCTGCCCGTCGACCAAGGACCAAAAAAGCAGAGATAACACTAGCGAGGAAAAGCTTAATCTGTCCTTCTAAACTGCCTCCAGTGAAATAGTAGAAGGTTGTGGTGTAAACATGTTGTGATTAATATGCTGCTCTTTATGTTGTTTATCAGAGGAAGTGTGCTGTTATGTGATATTTCTGTAGAAAATTTGCTTCCTTTATAAAGTCTGTGGAGTTGTTCCATTTTAGTTAATGGAAGAATCCAGCTAATGATTACAACATGATTTTCTGTATATTCATTTACACAACTCTTGAAAAGTATTTATACCATACAGTAAATCAAAACAATTACTGCTATTACTATTGGCAAAATAAAATGTAAGATAAGACTGATATAGCTGTTTTGAGTTTTAATGTTTTTAACGAAATTATTGGTATTTATGACTTGCTATGTTATGATTTATAGTAAAAAGTCCTATAACTGGCCTAATTAAGAAGAGCAACTTTGTTTTAAGATGGTAACAATATATATTTTACCTCCGTCAAGAGAAGAAGGTAATGTTTTTGGCAGCGCTGGTTGGTTTGTCTGTCTGTCAGCTACATTACTCAGAAAGTTCTGAATGGATTTTGATGAAATTTTTAGGAAAGGTGTGCAATGGCACAGGGAACAGATGATTAGATTTTGATTGTGATCCGCTTTATGATCTGGAGCCAGACATTTTTTTTTGGGGGGGGGGGGGAAATAATAATAATATTGAGCTTCCCCTTTAAGTCGTGTCCAGTATTCACCTCCACACCCATACACATGATCTGCTGTGTTCGGAATGTTCACTCACTCATTCCCTCCCTCCTCGCTATATAGTGAATTTAGATATAATGGACTATAGTAAACTCAATATAACAATAAGATTAACAGCTTTTGGACCCAACTGGGCTTGTTTTCACGGCGTGGTTAGTGACGTCATCATGGTGAGACAGTAAAATGTAACAGACTAATGGTGGTAAAAAATGAATACCTGCATGTAATTTGTAGTAAATATGTATTAAAGGAAATCATTTTTGCTGACAATAAATATAAATACCTTAAGGTAGTTTATGTTGTGATGTGAAGCTCTTCTGTCATTGCTCCGTTGGCTGCGCATCGCATTATGGGATGTTAGTTTTTGTTTTATTTTAGTAACATAGTAACATAGATGATTGGTTTAATTGGACAAACAAATATAAAAAAGCAGTGTTTTACTGCCTCTCTTTTTTCAAAACTTAGGTATGGCCTTTTAGTCTGGAAAGTGATGTCACCTGAAATGTCCATTATTGTCCCATGTTGGGCGAAGGACAAAGGGGGATTATTTTATGGTGATCTGTCAGTCCTTCTGCCCCATAATTTTGTAGAATCAACCCATCCTACAGTTTTGTTCCAGGCATTTTGAAACTTGGTACCAGGGTTTGATATACACCAAGGATGTGCATATTGCAATTTGGCTTTGATATTTTTGCAGAAGTTATAGCTTTTGATTTATGATGCTGTATATATATATATATATATTTTTTTTTACCTCAGTTCATAATTTTGCCCCATAACTCGATATGCTTTTGTCACTTTGTTTGGAAGAAACTGCTTGTATTGACTGATGAAAGCCACCTGTTGAATTCCAGATGTTATTAACCTATGTTTGTTGTATGTTGATGGATGATAGGTGTATCGTAATTTGGCTCTGCCCCAGTAATTATATGGAAAAGTTGAAAGCTGTTCTCCTTCAGTAAGATATTGGGATCTTCAAAGAAAACAGAGGTAGGGGATATTGCACTCACCTCAGAGTGCTCTTGTTCTAATGACCAAAGGGAGGTGAGATACGATTTGAAAAGGGAGTCATAATTGCTATCAGTCTATGAGAAACCCACTTTTCACTTAAATTTCTAAAACTTTTCAGACATTTTTCCTGTGAGTTTACAAGTGTGGTTATGTCACACATCCCAATTCAATTCAACTTTATTTGTATAGTGCCTAATCACAACAAATGTCATCTCAAGGCAGTAGATACATAAGCACAAATAGTAAGGAATTCAGAGAAAGACCCAAATGATCAAATGATCCCCGATGAGCAAGCACTTAAGGCGACAGTGGGAAGGAAAAACTCCCTTATAGGAAGAAACCTCTGGCAGACCCAGGCTCAGGGAGGGGCAGTCAACTGCCAACACAACAGAGAAGAAGAAAAGGAAGAAAGAAGAGATATACAGATAACAGCAACACACAGGTTGAACAGTGTTCGTACAGATATGACATGCAATGTTGCCTTAAAGCTAGGTTAACCTAGGATTACAGCATTTTTATAGACTTTTTCTTCAGGCTTATTAAGCTAGCTAACAAATCTCATAGATGGCACTGCAAGCAGACACATACATAGCTGGACCTAGTGGTGTAATGCCCAAACATTATGCACACTATGCATAATTACCAGTGTTTTCAGTGGACATAGTAGATAGTAATAGTAAAATTCAAAACTATGACATGCAAAATCCAATCTAAACTTGTGAATGACGTCTAATTAAAACAAGATATCACCATCTAGCTAACCAGCTGTCACATTGCTATGAATTGCACTCTGAATATTAGTGCATCTCACTTTTTTATGTTATGCTAAGACAGACTGGGTGTGCAGACTTAAGCAGAGGCTGCTATTTTTTTGCTTTTGCGCTTTACCTTTTTAGTTCAAGACTGCTCTTTTAATTTGTATAAATTGATTAGCAAAAAATACATTTTAGTAAACAATTGCACTTCAGTTTCAAATTTGTGTTCTATGGGTCATTTTATTTAATTCTGTAAACTGCTTATAAAATGTTATATTAAAGCAGGGACTGACAACAAGGTGATTTTCACAGGTGTGCAAGCTTAAACAGGTGAGGTAAAACAAGCACTAGAGCCCCAAACAAGAGCCATGCTAACAGGAAGGAGAGATGGTAGCCATAACTGAAATAATCACGATTAGTCGACTTATTGAAAAAGTAGTTGTTCGATTAGTTGACTACCAAAATAATTGTTTGTTGCAGCCCTAGTCCATATAGACTTTATTCCATATACACTTTAAACAAGGCTTTAGACAGGATGTGACTTTCCTGGTTGTGACGTTTTTGTCAAGATGTGGGTTGGAGCCATGTTCTCGTCTTGTGTTATTATTTGTATTTTCTGTCACCAGGACGTATCTCCAGCCCACATCCTCACTTTAAGTTCATTTTCTGGGGGTCTGTATTCACTATTGTTTATTATCATGGTCCTGTTTATCATTTTTGTTTATTATATTCATGTTCTGTCTTGGATTTGAATTTTAGATGTGTTTGTGTTCACCTTAGTCTGGTTGGTCTTTGTGTTATTTCCTAATTTGTCACAGCTGTTTGGTGCTCTGCTGATTATGCTCACCTGTTATTTAAGGGACACAGCCCCTCACCTGGGTGCTGCGTCATTACTCATGTTGTGTGAACTACACACTCCTGCTCATCCTGATCTGACCTGTTTTCCCTGACCTGATCTGTTCTGTCCTGATTTGTGAGTTTTTGTTACAGCCCCACGCGCTGTCATTTGTTTGTTCCTTTAAGTTTTGTTAATAAATCATTTCTGCACTGAAGTCCTGCCTGCATTTGAACCTGTGAAACCCACCGTGACAGTTTTGTAGTATCTGCTATGACATAGAAGCAAGAAAAAATCTTTTTTTTTAGAGCAAAATCAATCTGCAAACACAAACAGTCACTAAAGGTCTATGGTTTTCTGTGGTAATGCTGCAATAACAGAGACTGAAGGATTTATTATCAGGTCAAATAGCCAGATACTGCAGGCAATCTACTGTTTGTGTTGCCCATTAGCAATGCCATAGTCTTATGTTCTCCCATAAAAATATACTGTATGTAGCAACACACATTCTTGCATTTCTTATTTCTGCCTGAAAGGCCTTATGAAGGTCTAATTTGTAGACTAAACAGCTTCTCTCCAAGGCCTCCAGTCCCCAATATTCAGATTTTTATACTCCTAAAGGCAACCAATCCTCGACACTTCATCTGTAAACTAACCTTGTGCACCCATGACCCCTTTGCCCCTGTTTACCCAGCCAGATATATAGCGTTTCAGTACTCAGTTTTCTTTGGCCAAATATGAAAGATCCTGCAGAGAGGTGCTTGTGTGCATGTGGGACTGCAGTTGGAAGATTTAAGTCGTTATCCTCTTTGACTTGTAGTTGTAACTGTTACTCTTAAACATACAGAGAAGGGTTTGGGGTTTTTTTAACACGGAAAAGTATCCGTTTTGGGGACCAAAGTTTGATTATTTTATAGACAAAATGTGACTTTGGAAAGGAAAGCAAAGCCGTAGCCTAAAACATAAAATACTTTTATGAAGCAGTTTCACCAGTTTGCTTCTAGTCTTCTAGGAAATTGTCAAGACAGGTCACAGAGGAAAAGAATGCCGATGTTACCCCCAGATTTTCTCCATCAGCTGTCCATGCTCCTCCTCTTTCCTCTCTGATACTCCTAGAGGCAAGATATCTGAGCAAAAATGCACAGAACAAGTCGGTGAAAGAAAAACAAGTGAAAGCAGTTTACTGAAGGGGGAAGGGGAGGAGGGAGATTCGAGATGAGTTGGACAAGCAGATTTCTGCATCTCATAATCTTCTCTGATTACTGCTCAAGTCTTGTCATTCTCTGCTGAGAGTGAGGGATGGGCCTGTTGTTTAGAAGGCATTTGCAGTTTTCTTCAGCTTTCGATCTGCTACGGGTGCTTGTTTGACAGGAGCTGGGAGAGACGCCATCATGCTGAAGCACATTCTTGCTTCCTGTTAGATTTTGGCTTGAAACTGATGTTTTTGCAACAATCCACCTGGGTCTTTGGGCTTTTATGTGGCTGTATGACCAAAGTTACGAACCAGCTGAACTTACACGTTTGACTCCCCTTCCCCTCATTTCACACTGTGGTTTTGTATCATTACATAACCATGGAAATGTTAGTCATGGCTGAAGCAAATGGCATAAAAATGGAAGGTACAAATATCACCAAGCCAAATAGTATTATTAATTAGCTGTATCATGTTCAATTTAATTCCAACTTTATTATATAGTGCTATTTCACAACAACAGTCATCTCATAGCGTTTTCAAACTGTAGGGGAAAACCCCACAATTGCAGAAAGACCCCAGCAATCAGGCAATCCCCTGTGAGCAAGCACTTGGCGACGGTGGAGAGGAAAACTCCCTTTTAGCAGGAAGAAACCTCCAGCAGAACCAGACTCAGGGAGAGGCAGTCATCTGCTGCAACTGGCTGGGGGGTGAGGGGATAGAGAAGAAGAAGAAAAGGACAGACATGTAGAGAGCTAACAGCATAACGGGGACTCAATCTAAGGGAGATAAACAGATGTTAATGACCAACAAAAATATGACATTGAGAGTGAAGAAAGAAGTAAAACACAGTGCATCGTTGGAGGTCCCCTCTAAACCTAATAGCAGCATAACTAAGGGAGGGTTCAGGGTCACCTGATCCCACCCTAACTATAGGCTTTGTCAAAAAGAAAAGTTTTAACCTTATTCTTAAAAACACAGATCAAATCAATCTCCCGACTCCAGATTGGCAGCTGGTTCCAAAGAAGAGGAGCCTGATGACTGGACGCTCTGCCTCCCATTGTACTTTTAGAGATTCTAGGTATTGCAAGTAATCCTGCATTGTGGGAGTGTAATGCTCTGTTAAGGTGCGTTCAAAGACAAAGCAAATTTTTCGTGCGGCGCGAATGTATACAAAGTCAATGGAAAGAGGTGAGCACACGTGAATCTCGCACTTTCACACATTCACGTCTGAGGGATAGTACTAGCTAGTAATGGTCTTGAGGTTCTGCAATTACCGGAGTAAAATTGTCAACATATGACAAGAAACTAGTTTGAAAATAAGACTGACACTCACCTGGAGACAGATGGACCGGGAGCTCTGCAGCTGAATCGGAATGTCAGAGTTTTTTTAAAAATGGACTCCTACCACGCATGTGATAACAAGGCTAGCAGGCTAGCCATGTAAACAACCCATTATCATCTTTTTCTTTCAGCTGCTCCCTTTAGGGGTCGCCACAGTGGATCATCTGCCTCCATCTCACCCTATCCCTTGCATCTTCCTCTGTAACACCAACCCTCTCCATGTCCTCCTTCACTACATCTATGAATCATCTCTCTGGTCTTTCTCTTTTCCTCCTGCCAGGCAGCTCCATCTTCAGCATCCTTTGTCTAATATATCCACTATCCCTTCTCTGCACATGTCCAAATCATCTCAGCCTTGTCTCTCTTACTGTCACGAACTAAGCCGGCTTGGCTTTTCCCAGCTCGGCCTCAATCTCTTTGTGGGTTTTGGTGTACTGGTTATGTGCATTTTGGTGTATTTGTATTTTCCTTAGCCACTGCCTGACCAGCAGCTGTTAGTCAGCTAGTGACCTACTTTCTCCCATGCTGCTGACAGTCTGTCAGTCTTGCCATGCCCTCTCGCTCTTCCTGTCTACACCAGCTGTTCCCAGTCTCGGTAATCATCCTCCCCGTGCCTCGCCCAGGTGTTCCCTATTTGCCATGCCAGTGGCGTTTGTTCATAAGCAGCTCGGTGCTGGACAAACGCCGCTGGATCATTGTACGGTTCACATGATTGCATCTTCCTCCGTGTAACCGTCACGTCGTCGAAGGACTGTTGGAGTACGCTCGCCGCTACTGGAGGACCCGGTTTGCCTAGGCTGTGAGTAACTTTAGTGTTTCCCAGTTCAGCTGTGCCGCCATGCTGGTAGCGTTTCCGAGTGTGGCACAACTGCTTCTCTCTCTCCCTACACAGCCTAGCATTTTGAGAGAACTCTTTGTTAGCCGAGCTGCTCAGCCATTTATATGGGTTTTCCCTGAAGTGTTGTTCAATAAATGTGTGTGTGGTAACCCTGCGCTTAAATCCTTATTCCTCCTTCTCTCCCCTGTGCGTAATAGTAGAGCGCACGGAGGGTTTATGACACTTATTTTGTCTCCAAACCGGTCAACCTGAGCTGTCCTTCTGATATACTCCTTTCTAATCTTGTCACTCCCAATGAAAATCTTAGCATCTTCAACTCTGCCACCTCCAGCGCCATCTCCTGTCTTTTTGTCAGCGCCACCGTCTCCAAACCATATATCATAGCAGGTCTTACTACCATCTTGTAAATCTTCCCTTTCACTCTTGCTGCTACCCTTCTGTCACAAGTCACCCCTGACACTCATCTCCACCCACTCCACCCTGCCTGCACTCTCTTCTTCACCTCTTGTGCATTTTCCATTGCTTTGGATGGTTGACCCCAGGTTTTTAAACTCATCTACTTTCACTACCTCTACTCCTTCCATCTTCACCGTTACACCTGCCTCCCTCACATTCACACTCAACTATTCTGTCTTGCTTGTACTGACTTTCATTCGTCTTCTCTCCAGAGCATACTTCCACCTGCTCCCTACTCTCACTACAGATCACAATGTCATCTGCAAACATCATGGTCCTTGGAGACTCCTGCCTGACATCATCTGTCAGCCTGTCCATCACCATGGCAAACAAGAAGGGGCTCAGAGCTGATCACTGATGTAACCGCACCCCCACCTTGAACTCATCTGTCACTCCTACAGTACACCTCACCACCATCTCGCTGTCCTCATACATATCCTGCACCACCCTCACATACTTCTCTGCCACTCCTGGCTTTCTCATACAGTACCACACTTCCTCTCTTGGCACCCTATCATATGCTTTCTCTAGATCCACAAAGACACTGTGCAACTCCTTCTGACCTTCTCTAGACTTCTCCCTCAACACTCTTAGAGCAAACATTGCATCTGTAGTTCTCTTTCTTGACATGAAACCATACTGCTGCTCACTGATTGTCACCTCTCTTCTTAACCTGGCTTCAACAACTCTTTCCCATTTCTTCATAGTGTGGCTGATCAACTTTATATCTCTGTAGTTACTGCAGCTCTGATCATCACCTTTGTTCTTGAAAATTGGTACCAAAACACTTCTTCTCCATTCCTCAGGCATCCTTTCACTCTCCAAGATTGTGTTAAACAATCTGGTTAAAAAGTCCACTGCTATGTCTTTTAAACATCCATACCTCCACAGGTGCTGTATGTCATCTGGACCAACCGCCTTTCCATTCTTCATCCTCTTGAAAGCTGCCCTCACTTCTGTCTTGCCAATCCTTGGGACTTTCTTGTTCACCATCTGTCCATCCATCCTACTCTCTATCATTTCTTTATTCATCAGCTCTTCAAAAAGTACTCCTTCCACCTTCTCAGCACAACCCATCATCCATGTGAAATTTTGGAGACCGGGACAATTTTTTCAGGTGAGACCATATCAGATAACGTAAACCTAAGCATGATGGTGTTTTAGGAATTTCCACAGCAGCTTGAACACAGCTATAGAAGTTATAAAGGCAACTTCGCCTGTCTGCAACTCACTGAGATGGTGAATTCATGTCTATTTGCATGTTTACATTGAGTTAAAATTTAATTGCGCTGCACGGAAAATTCGCCCATTCACGTTTGGTCTGAACGCACCTTTAGGATGATAAGGTACTATCAGTCTTTTAAATAACAGGCAGCCTGATCATTAGAGCTTTGTAAGTGAGAAGGATTTTAAACTTAATTTTAAATTTTATGGGAAGCCAATGAATGGAGGCCAGAAGTGTGACTCTGTAAATCCTGAGGGCCGATCATGAGCATAAAACATTTTTACTGGGAAAATACTTAAGCAATAGTGTGAACTACTTGGATTATAGGATATTGGTGAAGCTCGGTGATCCCAAGAAAAGGTGCTTTAAAAAAAAACAAGCCTTTGCAAAGTATGCAAAATTAAATATTTTAACACACTGGCCAGAAATATGAAAGCAAGTCACAGAAAATTCTAATTTTACACATATCCACCTGTCACAATAAAATGTAATTTAAAAGTAAAGCTATCAAACCTGCTACCAGTAATTTTAAAAATGATTATTTTTGCTATGATCAAAAATACAGTATCCTAATTTATCTCAAATTAGCAACTAATAATTTACATTTTATTAATTTAGATACTGACCTGGCTGGGTGAGCCATTGTCATTTTGTTATCTGATGTCATAAAAAACAGCAATATTCTTAAAAGTCTAGGGTACACTAAAACTTGCTTAAGTGCAGGTTGAAGCAGCTATCTTGGATAACACTTTTAAAATGATTTAAGAAAACTCTTTCCTTTTTTTTTTTTAGAGCAAACCGGAAGTTTTGTTTTATTAAATCGGTTCTTAAACAGAAATGTGAAAAATGATGAGTAATGGTTTCCATGTTAATTTTTTTTTTTTTTTAATTTAACCTTTTATTTGTACAGGGAAGTTCCATTGAGAAACAACCTCTCTTTTTCAAGGATGCCCTGTTCACATTCACTCCTGGAAACAGCGCAGTACAACCACAAATTGACCTGTGGCCACTGAGCAGCTCCACTGGAGCAGCTGGGGTTAAGGGCCTTGCTCAAGCGCACCACAGTGGCGTTTAGGAGGGTGGAGCAAACACTGTTACATTGTCTGTCCCACCCCGATCTGATCCTGCAAATACGAAGGACAAGTCACAAAGCACTGCATCCTTCATCCTCTGGAAAGTCTGTACCGTGCCTTTTAATCTGAACGGCATGCGTAAAAACTCGAAAAGGCCAAAAGGAGTTATTACCGCTGTTTTTGGAACGTCTTCCATGTGCACCAGGACCTGATGGTATCCACGGACCAGATCCACTTTTGAAAAAAACACGCACCCCAACCAGGTGCACGGAAAAATCCTGGATGTGCGGAATGGGATAACGATCGTGTTCCGTGGCATTATTCAAGTGCTAGAAATTGCCGCACGGTCACCATGACCCGTCGGCTTTAGGCACCATGTGTAGCGGGGATGCCCACAGGCTGTTGGAGCGCCTGACGATTCTCAACTGCTCTAAGTTGGCAAACTCCTCTCACGCGCTGGCCAGTTTAGCTGCATCCACATGCCGAGGACGCGTGAACACCGGTGGGCCTTTTGTCGTTATAAAGTGCTTGACCCCGTGTTTCGTTACCATAGTCGAAAAAGTCGGGACCGTGAGTGCCGGGAACTGTGCAAGCAAATGTTGGTACCTACCGCCTGGAGCTATAACGTTAGCCAGTGTTGTCGACCCAGCTTCCCGAGCTGTGCAGGGCAGTGAGGTGAAAGAGACAGCGTCCACTAATCTCCTATTAGCAACATCAACTAGCAACCCATAAGCACATAAAAAATCTGCACCTAAAATGGCTCCGGAACATGCAGCTATCACAAAGTCCCACTGAAAGTTGCGTCCGTGTAAGCATATTGTCAGTGTCCCCTCGCCAAATGTCCTCATGGTGGATCCAGTGGTGGCCGTGAGCTTGGGACTGCTGCGTCCTGCCACCCTGTCTGCGTTGACCGGCAGGATGAGGCTCTTCTTGGAGCCGGAGTCCACCAAAATCCATCTCCCTAAACGTGTGTCTGTGACATTAAGCAGTCTGTTCCTGTCGCCATCAGTTGCAGCTGCCACTGAATTCCAAATGTGCCGTCTTCCCGGCTTTTTGAATTGTCATGGCGACAAGCAGCATTGGGCATTCAAGCCGAAATGGTGATGATAAAAACAGATCGCCCCGTTCCTTTGTCTTCTGGTGTCCGTCCCAGCTACTACAAATGGCTCCTCGACCTCACTGGAGTCCCTCATGGATGCCGGTGCCACTGTCTGCACGCTGAGAGTTCTGGTCGCCAAAATGATGTGGTCCGTTTCCTGCGCCAGGGCGCGGTAGTCCTTAGCAACCAGCCACGGCAAGTTGGCCAGGATCGCTCTCACTGTAGCCGGTAGGTTCCTGAGGAACAAGTGGGCGAACATGAACGATTCGTCGTCCTTCCCGCTCAGCGCCAACATGCTCTCCATGAGCTCCACTGTTGATTTGTCCCCTAACTCTGAAGGCATAAGGAGTCTCTCTGCCCTCTCACTGTCAGAAAGGGTATAGCGCTGGAGAAGCATCCTCTTGAGCGCTCCATATTTTCCTTGGGCCGGCGGCTCCTGGAGCAGGCTCGTCACCTGTTGCGTGGCACACGCATCCAGTGCAGCGACCACGTAGTAATACCTGGTATCGTCCGTTGTTATCCCACGGAGTGTGAACTGGGCTTCTATGTGCAAGAACCATGCAGTTGGGGTGTGAAGCCAGAAGTCTGGGAGCTCAACTGAGACCACGCATGTGACGCTGGTGCTCTCCCTCCAGGCAGTCTCCGGGGCGATGCTCGGCTCGCTTTCCATGGCACGTCTTAGGGTCACCAATGTGGAGAAAGGAGGCAGGCAAGGAAACGAGCTGGACAACACAGAAACTTTATTCTTTCTCCAACATAACTTACAGCAAAAGAGAATCCCGGGTCTCTGTGCATTCCTCTTTTATATCTTTATTTCCATGCATCGAGACCCGGAACGTCTGACCATAATACATTGTTGTTTGAACAAAGCAATGTGTGGCACATTAACATCACTGGTGCCGCTCCAATACCCTTCTTCTCTCAGCGGCTCCAACAGCTCTCACTTTCCCAGGGGGGGCGCATAGACCCAACAGTCCCGTATGATACCCCCTGGTGACACCTCCTCCTTTAGTCCATTATTCTCCCCTTCCCCCTGCCTTCTCTGGGTGGAGAAACCCCCACACTATGCCCCCACAATACGGTATTTTTACTACTGGTGTCAGTGTTAATTGCGTTAATCACATTTTAATCACATTTAATCGTGTTGATCGCACTTAGATGTGTTAATCATATTAATGTACGATGCACGATTAACACAATGATTTCTGTATTGGTAACTAATAGGTGAGAGAGGAAGTTATCACGCTAATCACACCTTATATGATTAAATGTGATTAATTACTAACTAACTAACTAACTAACCTGCACTTATACTGTATACAGTAGCGCTTTTCTAGTCATAAAGACCACTCAAAGCGCTTTCACTAATACTAACCCTCTATTCTAAGGGCCTATAGGAAACAGATATCTAGGGACAATTTAGAACAACCAATTAACCTAACATGCATGTCTTTGGATTGTGGCAGGAAACCGGAGCCCCCGGAGTAAACCCATGCAGCACAGGGAGAACAAATGTGATTAAAGGGTGATTAATGCAATTTATGCTGACGCCACTATTTTTTTACTAATACATAGTTATGGTAAGTCTTTATTCTGTAAAACTTTTGAAAATTATATTTGTTTAAAAATATTAACCTTTGTTCACTTTTATTTATTTTCCTCTTTCAGAGGTCACAAAAAACATCACATGTTCAGAGAGGTTAGCATCATGCTATTCACTGAAATGTGGCTAACAGAGCTAACAACAGATGCTAACATCAGACTGGAGGGTTTCCACGCAATACGGGCAGATCAGACACAAGATAGCGGCAAGAGCAGAGGCGAGGGGCTGGCAGTGTTTGTGAACAACAGATGGTGTAACCCTGGGCACATCACGATTAAAGAACAACACTGTAGCAAGGACAGAGTTGCTCACCGTTAGCATGCGACCGGCATACCTCCCCAGAGAGTTCTTACACGTCATCCTGATTGCTATTTATGTACCCCCACCGCAAGCGCTGAGGCAGCATGTGACGTCATCCACTCAGTCAGCAGCAGGCTGCAGACCCAGCCCCCAAATGCTCTCCAGCTCATCTCTGGTGAGTTTAACCATACTTCCCTGTCCTCCACTCTGCCCACTTTCACCCAGTATGTCACGTGCCACACCAGAGACAATAAAACACTGGACTTATTTTATGCAAACATGAAAAAGCATACACCTCATCACCCCTTCCCCCCCTTGGAAGATCTGATCACAACCTGGTTCACTTCCTGCCTGTGTACAAACCCCTGGTACACAGACAACCTCCTGTTACCTGCACAGTGAAGATATGTTCAGGTAACAGCTCTGAAGGACTGTTTTGAGTCCACTGTGTGGGAGCAGCTCTGTGATCCACATGGGGAGGACAGCCTTACACACACCATCACAGATTACATCAACTTCTGTGTGGAGAACACTATACCCACCGAGACCATGTGGTGCTTCTCAAACAAACCCTGGATCAACCCTGAGATAAAGACACTGCTGAAGGAGAAGAAAAGGATCTTCTGGTCAGAAAACAAGGAGGAGCTGAAGTCCGTACAGAGGTAGCTAAAGAGGAAGATTAGAGAGGGGAAGGACAGTTACAGGAAGAAGATGGAGGACAAGCTGAAGCAGAGTGACATCAGTGGTGTCTGGACAGGCCTCAAAACTATCTCTGGGCACCAGAGTACCTCCTTCCAGGCCGAGGGGCATAGGGAGTGGGTGAATGACTTGAACCTGTTCTTTAACAGGTTTGACCAACAGCCCTTTTCTCCGTCTGCTCACTAATCCCTGCTGCCTCCACCTTTGTCTAGTCCCCCTGTCCACTGCCGCCCTCCAGCCCCACTTACATCCCCCAGCTCTCAGTGCACATCCCCTGCTCTTTTTCCCCTCACAGACCAAACACCTCCCCACCGCCACCACATAGCCCCCCGCCCCAGTTTGTCCCTCACTAAGACCCAGGTGAGAGCTGAGCTGAAGAACATCAAGGCGAGGAAGGCTGCAGGTCTGGAAAGCATCAGCTCGAGGCTCCTCAAGTCCTGTGCAGACCAGCTGTGTGGGACCGTGGAGCACATCTTCAGCCTAAGCCTGAAGCTAGGGAGGGTACCACAGCAGTGGAAAACATCCTGCGTGGTACCAGTTACGAAGACTCCACACCCCAAGGACCTGAACAGCTACAGATCACTGGCCCTCACATCTCACCTGATGAAGACCCTGGAGAGGCTGCTCCTCGCCCACCTCCGCCTCCTGGTGGGACCAGCGATAGACCCACTTCAGTTTGCCTACCAACATGGCATCAGGGTGGAGGATGCAGTGATCTTCTTCCTGCATTGTTCCCTGTCCCATCTGGAGAAGCCTGGGAGGAATGTGAGGATCATGTTCTTTGATTTCTCCAGTGCTTTCAACATCATCCAACCAGTGATCCTGAGGGACAAGCTGCTGTGTGCAGGGGTGGACCAGCACCTGTCATCGTGGACCCTGTACTACTTCACAGACCGACTGGCAGTCTCACAGCAGTTTGTGAGAACCCAGGGCTGTGTGTCTGACACCATCGTCTGCAGTACGGGGGCCCTCCAGGGAACAATTCTGGCTCACTTCCTGTTCACCCTCTGCACTGCTGACTTTTCACACAACACACCACACTGCCATCTACAGAAGTTCTCTGAAGACTCTGATTGTTGGCCTCATTGCCGATATGGATGACACGGAGTACAGAGGACTTAGCCAGGACTTTGTGGACTGGTGCCTGAGGAACTGCCTCCAGATCAATGCGAAAAAAAACCCAAGAAACTGTTGGTGGACTGCTACAGGTGTGGACAACCCCCCGCAGCACCGGTAAACATCCAGAGAACAGACATTGAGATGGTGACATCTTTCAAGTACCTGGGTGTTCAGCTGAACAATAAACTGGACTGGTTACACAACACCAACACACTCTACAAGAAGGAACAGCACAGGCTATTCCTCCTGAGGAGACTCAGGTCTTTTGGAGCATGAGGGGCACTCCCGAAGACCTTCTATGATTCGGTGGTGGCATCAGCCATCACGTTTGGAGTGGTCTGCTGGGGCAGTAGTATCACCGCAGCCGACAGGAAGAGATTGAACAGGGTGATCAAAAAAGCGAGCTCTGTTCTGGGGCAACTCCTCGACCCACTGGAGGAGGTAGGAGAGAGGAGGATGGTAGCTAAGCTGTCATCTCTGCTGGAGTCTGAGTCCCATCCCATGCGGGATACGCCAAACACACTGAAAAGCTAATTTAGCAGGAGGCTTTGTCACCCTAAGTGCTCGAGGGAGATGTTCCACAGGTCCTTCCTACCTACGGTTGTCAGGCTGTATAATCTAAGCGGTGCTGCTCATAGAGGCCGTATTAAACATCACAACTTTGCACAATAGAGCTCGTCCCCTCCAATATACAACTCAATTACAATTATTATTGAGGGTGGCAACACTATTGTTCATTCAAATATGAAATGTACTATATGGGTCCATATTTATATTTTGCTGGATAATTTAATTAACTGTAATGCTGTTGATACCATCTAGCTGCAATGCTGCGGAGACTGCAGAGTCTCCGGGCCAGGACAAGCAGACTCAAGGACAGCTTCATTCACCAGTCTGTCAGGAAGCTTAACTCTCTCCCTGCTCTCTCCCCCCCCCCCTGCTGCTGCCCCCCACACACAGGAATCCTGGACTCTGACCCCCCCACCCCCACCCCTTCAGCAACTGAACTCTGCCATCCCCAAGTACTGTTCACTCCCACACATGTACACATTGATTTCAGGAGCTTCTAAAACTGAACTCTGTCATCCAGAAATTGTTCACTCCAACACACGCACACACACACTGATCTCAGGGCTGCACTTGTCACTTTATGCAGCAGTGGACTGCTTTCTTTGCACAACATGCAACTTTAACCCTATATGTGCCCTGATACAGTGGTGTAAAAAGGTGTTTGCCCCCTTCCTGATTTCTCATTTTTTTGTGTTTGTCACACTTAAATATTTCAGATCATCAAACAAATTTAAATATTAGACAAAGATAACACAAGTAAACACAAAATGCAGTTTTTAAATGAAGGTGTTTATTATTAAGGGGACAAAAAATCCAAACCTACATGGCCCAGTGTGAAAAAGTAACACCCCCCCCCCCCGGTTAAAACATAAATTAACTGTGGGTTTATTACATTTTTGGAGAGCTGAGTTCAATTTCTCTAGCCACACCCAGGCCTGATTACTGCAACGCCTGTTCTCAATCAAGAAATCACTTAAATAGGACCTGCCTGACAAAGTGAAGTAGACCAAAAGATCATCAAAAGCTAGACATCATGCTGAGATCCAAAGAAATTCAGGAACAAATGAGAAACAATGTAATTGAGATGTATCAGTCTGGAAAGCTTATAAAGCCATTTCTAAATCTTTGGGACTCCAGTGAACCACAGTGAGAGCCATTATCCACAAATGGCAAAAACATGGGACAGTGGTGAATCTCCCCAGGAGTGGCCAGCCGACCAAAATTACCCCAAGAGTGCAGCAACGACTCATCCAAGAGGTCACAAAAGACCCCACAACAACATCCAAAGAACTGCAGGCCTCACTTGCCTCAGTTAAGGTCAGTGTTTATGACTTCACCATAAGAAAGGGACTGGGCAAAAATGGCCTGCATGGCAGAGTTCCAAGACAAAATCCACTGCTGAGCAAAAAGAACATCAAGACTCGTCTCAGTTTTGCCAGAAAACATCTTGATGATCCCCAAGACTTTTGGGAGAATACTGTGTGTAATGAGGAGACAAAAGTTGAACTTTTTGGAAGGTGTGTCCCATTACATCCGGCGTAAAAGTAGCACAGCATTTCAGAAAAGGAACATCATACCAACAGTATAATATGGTGGTGGTAGTATGATGGTCTGGGGCTGTTTTGCTGCTTCAAGACCTGGAAGACTTGCTGTGGTAAATGGAACCATGAATTCTGCTGTCTACCAAAAAATCCTGAAGGAGAATGTCCAACCATCTGTTTGTGACCTCAAGCTGAAGCACACTTGGATTCTGCAGCAGGACAATGATCCACAACACACCAGCAAGTCCACCTCTGAATGGATTAAGAAAAACAAAATGAAGACTTTGGAGTGACCTAGTCAAAATCCTGACCTGAATCCGACTGAGATGCTGTGGCATGACCTTAAAATGGCGGTTCATGCTCAAAAACCCTCCAGTGTGGCTGAATTACAACAGTTCTGCAAAGATGAGTGGGCCAAAATTCCTCCACAGCGCTGTAACAGACTCATTGCCAGTTATCGCGTATGCTTGATTGCAGTTGTTGCTGCTAAGGGTAGTGAAACCAGTTGGTAGGTTTAGGGGCAATCACTTTTTCACACAGGGCCATGTAGGTTTGGATTTTTTTTCCCCCTTAATAATAAACACCTTCATTTAAAAACTGCATTTTGTGTTTACTTGTGTTATCTTTTTCTAATATTTAAATTTGTTTGATGATCTGAAACATTTAAGTGTGACAAACATACAAAAAAAAAATGAGAACTCAGGAAGGGGGCAAACACTTTTTAACACCACTGTATGTGCCTTAAATCACTACATGCTGTCTTCATTTTAATCACATTTAGTTATTTTGCACACCCTTTGTATTTCTAGTTAGCTTCTGTTTGGGGGTTTGTTTTCTTTGCACTGATGTTTGATGTTTAATGTTTAATGTTTGGTGTTAGATGTTACACTTTCTATTCATATTTCCTACTTAGTGTTTACCTTGCTGCCCCGTGGGTCTCAGAGTAACGCAATTTCAATTCTCTGTATGTGCTGTACATATGGCAGAATTGACAATCAAGTTGACTTTGACTGACTTATTTACTGCTTTGGCTAACCAATTCTTATCTTATTATCTTATTTACTATTGCTCTGAGTGTTGCTGTCCCTGTGCTGCTGCAATCCTGGAATTTCCCTACTGTGGGACTAATAAAGCCTTATCTTATCTCTTATTAAATCTTATATTCCCAAACAATATTCCGCTGGAAACATTTTACTTGTTGACCAGCACTTTGCAGGTTGTGGACTTTTACATATTTTCTGTATACGCACATACATACATACATACATACATACATACATACAGTACATACATACAGTACATACATACATACATACATACATAAAACATTGAAGGGATCAAAATAGTGCCTTAAAAATCCAATGAACTCATGAACTAATGTGACATTGAGCCAGACTGTCCTTTAATAGAGAATGCTTGGGCATGTTTACCAGCAGGTCTTGGAACATATGTATATTTTTACTTTAAGCACCCTCTAGTAGTCATGGAAATAATGACATAAAGTGATGTGGTGGAGAGTTATAGTTGCAATTTGTGTAAATTAGATCCTCACCTTTTCCTTACCCTTATCCTAACCATTTCCGTAACCATCACCAAGTATTTTTGGTCCCTAACCATTACTTTAACCACCTAAAAAAGTGTATTAATGTGTAAAGGAAGTTAGTCACCAAGGTGCAAGTACAGTGGTGTGAAAAAGTGTTTGCCTCCTTTCTGATTTCTCATTTTTTGTATGTTTGTCACACTTAAATGTTTCAGATCATGAAACAAATTTAAATATTAGACAAAGATAACACAAGTAAACACAAAATGCAGTTTTTAAATGAAGGTGTTTATTATTAAGGGAAAAAAATCCAAACCTGCATGGCCTTGTGTGAAAAAGTGACTGCCTCCTAAACCTAACAACTGGTTTCACTACCCTTAGCAGCAACAACTGCAATCAAGTGTTTGCGATAACTGGCAGTGGGTCTTTTACAGCACTGTGGAGGAATTTTGGGCCACTCAACTTTGCAGAATTGTTGTAATTCAGCAACATTGGAGGGTTTTCGACCATGAACCGCCTTTTTAAGGTCATGCCACAGCATCTCAATCAGATTCAGGTCAGGACTTTGACTAGGCCCCTCCAAAGTCTACATTTTGTTTTTCTTTAGCCATTCAGAGGTGGACTTACTGGTGTGTTTTGGATCATTGTCCTGCTTCAGAACCCAAGTGCGCTTCAGCTTGAGGTCACAAACAGATGGCTGGACATTCTCCTTCAGGATTTTTTGGTTGACAGCAGAATTCATAATTCCATTTACCACAGCAAGTCTTCCAGGTCTTGAAGCAGCAAAACAACGCCAGACCATCACACTACCACCACCATATTATACTGTTGGTATGATGTTCCTTTTCTGAAACGCTGTGCTACTTTTATGCCGGATGTAATGGGATAAACACTTTCCAAAAAGTTCAACTTTTGTCTTGTCAGTCCACAGAGTATTTTCCCAAAAGTCTTGGGGATCATCAAGAGGTTTTCTGACAAAAGTGAGACAAGCCTTTATGTTCTTTTTCCTCAGCAGTGGTTTTTCGTCTTGGAACTCTGCCATGCAGGCCATTTTTGCCCAGTCTCTTTCTTATGGTGAAGTCATGAACACTGATCTTAACTGAGACAAGTGAGGCCTGCAGTTCTTTGGATGTTGTTGTGGGGTCTTTTGTGACCTCTTGGATGAGTTGCCGCTGCACTCTTGGGGTAATTTTGGTTGGCCAGCCACTCCTGGGAAAGTTCACCACTGTTCCATGTTTTTGCCGTTTGTGGATAATGGCTCCACTGTGGTTCACTGGAGTCCCAAACTTTAGAAATGGCTTTATAACCTTTTCCACACTGATAGATCTCAATTACTTTGTTTCTCGTTTGTTCCTGAATTTCTTTGGATCGCAGCATGATGACTAGGTGTTGAGGATCTTTTGGTCTACTTTCACTTTGCCAGGCAGGTCCTATTTAAAGGGCCTATATCATGCTATTTTAAGCCTTTCAGAGTAAACTATATGCATGTATGTGATAGTATATTACCTTTGGTGCACTGGAGAATGAATTTCTTATGAAATATGAGTTATTTTCGCGAGCCCGGAAGTAAGATGCCTCGATCGCTGAGGCTCTGCCTCTCCTTCTTGTGGCTGCCGCCCATTTCATGACGTAACCCCTGAGCCGGCTGCTGCAGCGTGTTGCTGAGTTCCGCCCACGAAAACAACATCTAGAGTAAACTTTAGAAAAGATGGATGAGCATGTTGAACTCTTCAGCCTCCTGTTATTATTTTAGCCTATAATATTATTCTTATGTAGTGTATGGTTAATCACGTTTAATATTATGATTTTAGCCTCTGCATTCTGGTCTATTTTGACCATTTCTGACGAGTAGGCTCTTCTTTAGGAAGGCTGAACAAACTCCTAAATCTCTCACAGCCAAAGACACATTTACGCCACTTAGAAGACATTGTCTTACGTAAAAAAGCAAACAGTTGTTGTCACTGAGCAGATTAGGTGCGAGAGGAACTACTTCTTCACAGTGTCAGTGCTAAAGTGAAAGAGTTTTGCCGATCACCGCTCTGTTTGCTGCGCGGAAAAAGTGGGTGCGTGCGTTAGCCTGGGGGCGGTGCTGGCAGCACAGGCACTTCCTGGAGTGGGCGGCTCACCGATGTTCATACGTATGAACGTGGGCACCCAATCATTATCAGGGACAGGGCGGAGCAGCAGCTCAGAGAGCAGGGTTGAGGAGGAATACTCAGAGATGCATGAATGGAGCAAAATACCACTTTGGAGGTGTTTTTGGTGAGGAATTAACTTTATAACATGCTTAAAAGCTCAAAAAAGTCAATTTTGCATGATATAGGCCCTTTAAGTGATTTCTTGATTGAGAACAGGTGTTGCTGTAATCAGGCCTGGGTGTGGCTAGGGAAATTGAACTCAGCTTTCCAAAGATGTGATAAACCACAGTTAATTTATGTTTTAATGTGGGGGGGCAGTCACTTTTTCACACTGGGCCACGCAGGTTTGGATTTTTTTTTTTTTTACCCTTAGTAATGAACACCTTCATTTAAAAACTGCATTTTGTGTTTGCTTGTGTTATCTTTGTCTAACATTTAAATTTGTTTGATGATCTGAAACATTTAAGTGTGACAAGCATTCAAAAAAAAAAGAGAGAAATCACACCACTGTAAGTTGTGAATAACAAATGGACAAGATGAAGATGTTAACATTAGGTTCTGAGGTGGAAATACTATTTTTGCTCACCCTTCCCCTACAACCTGCATACTTGGATTTAAACTTTTATGAAACAGGGAACTGTATCAGATGTCACTGTCTTTGAAATTTGGTGTTATAATGAGGTAGGGAATAGACGATGTATTTTTAAGTATTAACTGAAGCACTTTTTTTTCTTTGTGTCTTTTAAAAGCTAGCCCATATTTCATCAGGTTTGAAAATGAACTACAAACCATTATACAACAGTTAGTTCCAACCAAGCAATTTGATTGGACAATAGAGATTCCAGGAGTTGCAATATTCCCCAATAACTGCACTCCAACATTTCACTGGATGTGTATCACTCCACTTCAAAGCTGTTATAGTCACCATTAATTGCTCACCGTTATTTACTAACAACTCTATCAGTGACTTCTTATAATATGTGAGAATTGTAATACTGTGTCGGATACCTTAATTTCCACAGTGAGGCGCTGTTTGAAAAGAAATTATTCCTCCTTGAACTGGAAGTCCTACCCTTTTAAGCATCTGCAAGATATTTCATGTCAAATAGACAAGCTAGAGTTGGAGTTATTGTCTTGATTGACAAACCACAATACCTTTGTGGTGATGAACTCTTTATTTCATCTGAAAATGCCAAAAAAAAAAAGGGAGAGGGAAGTGTACCAAAGCCAAATCGCTAGCATGCTAACTAGCCACCTTCATGATGTTATGGTGAGCACAAACCCCACTCAACAAGTGACCAGTATGTATTATAAACGCAAAGCTTCTGCACTGGACATTTGTTTATGTGTGAAATGACAATAGGCCTGTTCTTTTCTATATTATGCTCATTGAGATGCTTCGCAGCAATTAACTGGGTACATTCAGAAGTGACTATTTTTCTTGGTGCAGCAAAATAACTGGTTAAACAAACCAAAATCATAAAATTTTGTCCTGTATCGATTTAATTTAATAAACTGTGCTTGTGAAACTGTTGTACAAAAGCAATGTTACACTCAAGGTTGTGCGGTATCATGAATATAGTAACGGCGGTGAGTCATCATAGGCCTGATGTGAAACGGAGGGCCTACAATGAATGACCGCAGTTACTATATTCATTGATGCCACACTCCCTCTCATGTGTTATTACTTAAATAAATACCCAAAGTTACAGAATATCCAGGTTGCATTGCAGTTTTCCTCACTATATTTTTTACACCAACAACAGACAAAAAGATTACAAAAACGCTTCCTGAAAACTTGGTCCATTTCATTAAAAACACTGGCTATTTGACACAAAGTAACCTCATTTTGGAGTTAAAACAGCAAATCCCTTTTCTCTCTCAAGGGCTTCTAACCAAAAACTTTGAGTTCTTCCCTTGTTCTGTTGCTTTGACTACATGAGATCATTGCATTTGCTCCTCATCACAACCAAGTCAAACGTTTGGGCTAAGATTTATTTTTCCACTCCTGTCTTTAAGTGTGGTTCCTCTGTGTTCTCTGTGTAGCCATGTTAGCCTCTTCTGTCAGTTCACACTTTAACCCTCCTCACGCAAAACAACCAAAAGGAATTAATTGGCCAGAAAGGTAAGTCGTACGTGACTTTCCAAATCTTGGTCACCCCGGCTTTGACTTCGTTAACAGCCTGTAAAAGAATGACATCATCTTTGAATTTCAATTATTCACCAAGGACAGATCATGGTTGCATGATGCCAAATTATGACTTTCGGAGTCTAAACTGTCATCTCTGTTCTGGAAAATGTGTGCTGCAATGAATGGACAAACACACAGCTTATTTTTTTTTTTTAAAGCTGGGAGTTGGCCTTTAAAGTTGGCTTTAGGCTATCCAAATGTCTGGTGTCCTCCTCAGCTGAGGATTTATAAAGTGATGAGAGCAGAGTGTGGAGATGTTTGAACGACTTTAATAGGTGGAAAACTCCCCTGGGGAAATAAGTCGCGCTATTGGGAAAATGTGTTATAGTTCCTGGCGTGCAGCACGTATTGCAAAAATCAGTTGCACTGCAATCTCCATAAATGAACCTTCAGACTGAGTAAGTGTGAGAACTACTGCAGCCCAGGAGTTTTTGAGTCTGTTTCCTTTCCAAGTGAGTGCATTGTGAAGGAACCAGCACACCCTATTGTCTTTCAGGTTGTGCAGTGACGTAAGACCTTCCTGTAGTGAAGGCTCTGCTGATAGCCCAGCTGCCACAGTGCGTAGTAATATCGACTTCCTTGCATTCAATAAAACCTGAGACAGACCCAGATGTTTTTCATCCCATGCAGTTCCGTCTTTCTGTCAGAAGTTTCCTTTCTTTAAAGGGGGCATTGATTACACTTTTTTGACATTTTCACAGCTCACACACACATGTCTTAATGAAATGTTTGTGCCATATTTTCTTCAAATTTTCTTTAATTATTTAATTATTGCAGCATTTTTTCCCCCAGTCTTTCTGAAAACGGCCTGTTTTGAGTGTATGTACCTTTAAATTTTCAGACTGAATTCAACTCCGCCCTCCCTCTTGCATCATATTGCTAACATAGAATAGAATAGAATCTTTATTGTCATTGTACACAAAAATACAATGAAACTCTGTTTAGCAGCTTAAAATGCAATCACCATAGTAATAATAAATAGATAGATGGATAAAATACTAATGTGATCTGAGTAAATGTGTGTGTGTGTGTGTGTACATGGACTGGCTAGCTGCTAGCCTTCAGCTTGGATGTGTCTTGGAGCCAAATAAAAGTCAAGTCGGCCCCTAAAGTCAGCTTTGGGATCTTTATGGGTAGTATATGTATATCCACTGCTCTTATTTATATTTTTCATATCTTCTTAATTATTGCTCTGAGTGTTGCTATCCCTGTGCTGTTGCAATCCTGGAATTTCTCCATTGTGGGACTAATAAAGGCTTATCTTATCTTTTCTTTTCTTATATCAAGAAGTGGAGAGGAGAGGTGAATGCTGGCATTCAGCAGCAGTTTTTTCAGTCACGGACTGTCAGTGGAAGCCCAACAGAACCCCTCAAATGGTCCCCACTGCTCCATGAAATATGGAGATAATGGCACAGAGAATTACTGTAAAACTGTTAAAAAGACTTCTCTTGGTCACCAACAAATGTAAGGAAAATTCTCTGCTCAAGCTACTAAAGATCTCAGATCTGGCCCGAAGAGCTAACTGGGCCAGTGGATGACCCACGTTACCCCTGAGCCTAAAATAAGGCATCACTGGTTGACAGGGATGTGTGGTTTTAGTGGTTAATAGAATATGACTGTTCCCTGGAGCACAATGAGGACAGAAGCATATGTGAATGAGTGGCTAAACTGCTAGCTTCAGCTGCTAGCCTGCAAATTTTAAACATGCAGTAGTGAAATCTTTGATAAAGAAACCTGGTCTTAATCAAACTGTTGGCTAATTTTTGGTCTATTTCAAAGCTACCTTTTCTCTCAAAAATATTGAAGAAAATTGTTTATCTTCAGTTAACCCTCTGAGTGTGTATGTTGCCGAACTGCGACATAACCCCTAGTGGTCAAGAGTGGTAAATTTTTTTGTCAATAAAATAGTTCATATTTCCAAGGCTATAACTTGAAAGCTGCAAGAGATAATGGCTTACTGTCAATTAGAAAGATGTAAAATATGATCCAAAGTTTCAGATTGGATTAAATTTATGCATCTAATTTGCATAATGTTGCGGCACCTCTTTAAATTCCATAACTCAGTGAAAACTGGACTTTGGACATATTTACACAAAGAATGGTTCAGTCTTTTGACACCGTTTTTTTTTTTTTTTTTTACAAAGGTACCTCATCATCTTATCTTCAAAGTATATGAACAAGAAATCAATACATTTAAAAAAAATGAAATAAGTCACTTACTGTTGTACAGTCTGTTGACAAAGGGGGGCTGGCGTGGTCGTTGCGTTTTCACCCGTTATGGTCCTTATTTTGCATTCTGTCGGTAATATAAAATCTCTACCACATCTACAAAGTCTTATGATTATCCCACATAAATTTCGCTTGTATCCCGCGGCTGTTTTTGGTGTACAAAGCCGAAAAAGTGATGTGACGATCGCGGCCATATTAGCTTTCTGGGCTAAATGCTAAAACAGGAAAAGGAAATGAGGAGTTCTTCTTCTTTGGTGTATTACGTGTCATCCACTGAGTCCTCCAACGGCTGTCTGCCACCTTTTGAAACTGGCAAATCAGTGCAATCAGTACAAATCCCCAAGGCAGGCGACCATGTCAAAGTGAGAAGACAGGCGCAGTGCCGCGCTCTGCCACTAGGGGCACGAAAATTCTCACACTCAAAGAGTTAAAGGCTTTTTTGAATGAGAATAGTGTCCTGGAGGTGTTTCAGTTTAGATTAAAAACCCTCCATAGCACAGAGTCGGCTTTGTTAACGAGTCTTTAATGATGTCATCCTGCCATTGGATTCTGGTGATTTTGTGATTCTTGTCCTGCTTGACTTAACTGCCGCCTTTGATACAGTGGACCATGACATTTTAAAATCCTGTCTACGGCATTTAGTGGGGATTTCTGGTACTGTATTGGAATAGTTCAGGTCCTATTTGGCAGATAGAACTATGTAAGTCTGGCTGGTTTTGAATCCAAAACTGTAGAAAATGTGGAGTCCCACATGGCTCAATTTTAGGGCCCTTTCTTTTCTCCCTGTACTTACTTCCACTGGGTTCAGTCCTTAGGAAGCATGGTATCTCCTTCCACTGTGATGCTCAGGACAGTTGAGATTTATGTACCATTAAAGCAGAAGGAGGCCTTCTCAATTAAACCACTTCTTGCATGTCTTGATGACATTAAAGCTTGGATGGATTTAAACTTTTTAAATTTTAATGAAAAGAAGACTAAAGTGATGGTTTTTGGACCCAGTGGCTCTTGTGAGTCCCCTCCCCCCCGTTGACTTAGACCCCTTGGCACAGTTTGCCAGCTGTTACTAATTTGGGTTTTAAGATGGACAGTGATTTTAGATTAAACTGCCAAATTGGTGCAGTAGTCAAATCTAGCTTTTTTCATCTGAGGCAGCTGGAAAAGGTTAAACCCATTCTTTTAAGGCAGCACTTTGAAACAGTAATCCATGCCTTCATTACATCTTGGCTGGATTGCTGTAGCACACTTTATTTTGGAGTTATCCAGTCTTCCTTCTCACATCTCCAGTTAGTTCAAAATGCCACTGCAGGTCTTTTAACTGGAACACGTAAGAGGGACCACATTACACCCATTTTAGCTTCCCTCCACTGGCTGCCTGTGCATTTTAGGGTTCATTTTAAAATTCTTTTAGTTGTTTTTAAATAATTAAATGGCCTTGCCCCACCTTACTTCTCTGAGCTCCTTCATCCTTACACCCCTGCTCGGTCTCTCAGGTCAGCTGATCAGCTGCTCCTGGAGATACCAGAATCGAAGAGGAAGCTCAGAGGGGACAGAGCTTTTTCCGTTGCTGCCCTTGAACTGTGGAACAATCTGCCTTTGTCCATCAGACAGGCCCCTTCACTGTCCAGTTTTAAAGCTCTTCTTAAAACCCATTTTTATCCTTTGGCTTTTGACACAGTTTGAGACATTGATTTTTCTTGTTTTTGTTGCTTTTTTCTATGATTACTATTTATTTGTGCTGTATTGTATTTTTAGTTGTACTTTATTATTTTTATGTCTTATGTTTTTATGTACAGCACTTTGTGTCAGCTGTGGTTGTTTTTAAAGTGCTTTATAAATAAAGGTGGATTGGACTGGATTGGATTGGATAGTAGCCTTGGATCCTGGTTTGAGAAAACAAAACTTTAACTAAGCTAAAATAACATATGTGAATGAAATATATGGTTCCTCAGGCACTGTTAGATGAACAAGGATTCCAGTGAGGGGGAATATAATTTGTAGAAAAAAAAAAAAAAACAATCAAAACCAACCAACAGTTAAGCTAACACCAGGTAGCATGTCAGTCACCTTCTTGCCGAGGCGAGCTGTGGATCGGCAGGAAGCTGTGGATGTGCCGGTTACAGTGATTGCCTCTGACCACCTAACACGCTAATGCTAACAGTTCAATATAGCATCAAGGCAAAAATATAACAAAACAAGACAGAATAACGTGAGATATATTATTGACTGTTGATTAGTGAACCAGGTGGAAATAGGGCTGTCTATATGGGTGACGGTAATTAGAAGAAACTAGCAATATTAAGTGCACTTGGTGCGAGCTTCCTAGGCTAATACCGCTGTTGGCTCAGGGGCTTATGCCTTAAGCTCCCTGTCCATCTACATGACTGACAACTATGCTGGCCAATAATTGAGCAGTGGGCGAGACTCAAGGACGGTGCTGGGCTGGGTTTACCATTTCTTGATGTCCAAGAAAATCCCTGGAAGAGTCAAAACCACTTCTTGAAAGAGAAAAATGAGATAAAGGCTGTGTTTTTTTTTAGGAGCAGTGAGCATTTAGTTTATTTATTTATTTATTTTTTTTTGATAATGTGACCAGTAGACACATTTCAGATGGTTATAACCTACAGACACACCATTTTTCAGTCAGTGAACCCTTTAAAAATGGCATTCAAAATTATTTAGTGCTTATAAATCCGTTGTTCTTTTGGTTTTGTCTCTTAACTTTTGTATTTGTGTTTTTATTTTTGTGAATTACAGTTTAAAAAAATGTAATAATTGAATAATTTATTTAAAAGGGACAATACCCATTAATGAACTTCCATCAAGTTGTAGAAGTAAATAGGTTGTATTGTAGCAAATTTGCTAATTTCCATCCATAGTCCCTTGGCAGGACAAAGTCGATACCATAACTTACGTATACAAACATAAAACAAGCAGTTTAGGACAACACATAACTAACAAACAAGAGGCACATCTGGTTAAAATAAACAAAAATAAACAAATTTTAAAATGATCACAGATTTGATGTTCCTTCCATTGTTTGACGTGTACTTTGAATGTAAACAGTGAGGAAGACTCCCTTAATGAGATTAGCAAACCAAACGAAGATAAAATGAGCATCTTTGCTTCCCTCACACCCCAGTGAAGCTTGCCGAGCAGGAACATGTCACAGGCCTAATGGCACTGAGATAATGGATTGGTCAGCTCTGCCAGATGCAGCAGTAATAATCCTACGAGCCCAGACAGGGTCTTAGCAGAGTTTCACGGCACTGCAAGATCCTGACAAGAATCCCTATAGCTTTAGTTTATGACCAGACTGCGTCAAAGTCTGGATTGACCCTGTCCCTGCACTTGTCTCTATCTCTGGTAAAGTCTGCAGGCTTGTTTGCCAGTTTTTCTTCCCTCCTGCTTTTCCTCTTGCCCCCTATTTTTTTTTCTTTGAAGCCACTCAAACGATTCCCTTAAGTCTGATTTTGTCTGTTTTTTTTTTTTTTAGTTCATCAGTATTTTGCCATTAATGCAGCATTAGTCCAGCCTTGCAGCCGTGCCTCTTCATTACTCACACATCTAGTCTTTTCAGTGATCACTCTGATTGATTTACATTAAAGTTCTGGTATCAAAGCATGATCCAGATGTGCTTTAGAAGTAAGTTGATGTTAATGGGATCCTGTTGCAGCTCTGCTCTGGATCAGCTCAGATTTGGGCGTTTGTGGCAAATGATTTCAACCAAGTATGCCTTGCTGTGGCTATATGTGCATTCACAATGCATGAGTTTCCTTCTTTCATTCCGCCACTGCTCAGTTGGTCTTTGTCCAGGCTAAAGACCAGATGTTCTACTGTTCTCCTCTGATCACTTAAACCAAACTGACTCTTCCACCATCTGCACTTGCAGCGCCTCAAAGAGAGGTTCAGCAGCTGTGCCGTATTTGTTCTGTTAATGATACAGAGACATAAAACTCATAAAGATTTTTGCAGCAACTGGAACTTACCAGGTCGTTTATTCTTTCGTGTGAGGAGTTTTGTGTTGCAACTTAATGCTTGAAATAATCCCAACTCAAGGTCCAGTTAATAGCTTTGTGTAGAGATTTTTCTGTTAAACTGAACCTTAATAAAGGAAAATTTTCCTTGCTGTCATGGAGGTGAAGGCCTGTTTTAGTGTCTGGCTTATGTAAATTGAGAATAAGATTCATTTTTGGCTTTGTGAGTGGAAGATTAACAAAAGAATTCCAACTCAATTTCCATTAATGACTGTGCTGAACATTCCTTAATGACTTTAGGTTAGTAAGTGAGCCTTGAGCTGTTAATGTTCTATTCAACTACCATACAAGTTCAGCCTATGATCAGTTAGCTAGTTTTAGCTGGGCTTTGAAATAACCACCACACAAGTTTGCCATTTTCCCCAATATCCTGAAAATATTGGAAATCTATAAATAAAATACCAGGTATTGTTATGCGCAACTCAAGATGAGACCTACAGTTTTATAGGGTAGCAATAATAGCAGTTGTCTGCATTGCCATAACACTGAAATTATACACTTTATCTGCATGAACTCTGTATTTTTAGACATTACAGTTTATGTTTTATAACACTTTTAAAATACAAGGAAACATTAGCATTAGCTTCATTAAACCATAGCAGACAAAAAGAAGAGTAATGGCCAAACCAAAAGCAATATATGTATTATTATCAATTCTTTACCCCAACTATTGAATATCACTGGTAGTTGTAACACTGGTAATTGCATTTTTTTCTGTAAATTTCTAGCTTTTTCATGCCCTTGGAAAGGTCTTTTTTTGTTTAAGAGCAAGAACAGTAGATTTAAGCAATACTACATGAGAGGGAGTACAGTATCAGTGAATTTGTGTCAGACCTATGACCGAATCACCACAGTTATAAATTCATGATACGGTATGCCCTGAAGTGTTCCACAAGCACAGTTTATTAAATGACAGCAGTACAGGATAAAATATTATGATCTTTGTTTGTTAGCCGATTATTTTGCTCCACTAAGAAAAATAGTTCCTTCTGAATGAACTATTGTTCAGTTTTGGGACCATTATTATTCAATATGTATATAAATGATATATGTAAAGTTTCAGAAAAAATGGACTTAATATTGTTTGCTGATGACACTAACCTGCTATGCAGTGGAAACAACTTGGAACAACTTCTGGATACACTCGGAAAGGAATTAGGAAAGCTGAAACTGTGGTTTGATTCAAACAAATTAACGCTCAATTTAAGCAAGACAAAATTTATAGTCTTTAACAACCATCACAACTACCCAGTACCCAAACTCAGTGTAAATGGTGTAGAGATTGAAAGGGTATCCGAAACTAAATTCCTTGGAGTAATAATTGATAACAAACTGTGTTGGAAGCCACATATTAATTATATAAAAGGTAAAGTATCCAAATCAATTGCAATATTACACAGAGTGAAAAATTTGCTGAATCAACCCACACTATACACCTTGTATCACTCATTAATACTCCCATACATGACATATTGTAATGAAGTATGGGGAAATACATATAAAACAAACATATATCCACTCTTTATGCTTCAAAAGAGAGCTATTAGAATAATCAACAAAGCAGCTTACAGGGAACCAACAAACCCACTTTTTCTTAAACAAAAAACTCTCAAGTTGAAAGATCTGATCGACTTTAAAACCGCAATAATAATGTTCAAAGTGAAGAATCTATCACTGCCCGCAAATATCCAAAAGTTGTTCCAAACAAGGGAGAAACGATATCACTTCAGAGGAACATGTATATTTCAAAAGCCTACAGTGAGAACAACTACCAAGCAACACTGTATTTCAGTGCAAGGTGTCAGATTATGGAACGATTTTGGACCTGAATTAAAATCATGTACAAAGCTTGGACAATTTAAACAAAAACTAAAGGAAGAAATACTCCAAACATATTTACAAGACGACATGTAAACTCACATAAGGATTGACATTTCCAGCCTGTGTTGTGTTATAGCTTAGTTTTTCTTTTTTCTCTGTGACACTATGTCTTAGATTTGTTTTTGAATAGTAACCGCTTAACTTAGACTAGCTCAGTTTTCTTTTTCTCTCAGTCATATTTTGTCTTAGCCTTGTTTTAAATTGTAATCGCTCTTGTCTTGTTTTCTCTTTTTTCTCCTTTGAATTCTTGGATGGAATATGGGTGGGCAATATAAGCTGAGGCTTCAGCCATCACCCATTTCGGATAACTCACGTGGAATTGTATAGTAGAAGGAGTCTTTGTCTAATTTGACCTTGTTGTTATATTATACAGTTTCTTTTAACCTGTAATGTACTATCCGAAATAAATTCATAAATTCAAAATTCAACTATTGCTAAGCACCTCAATAAGCATAATCTAGAAAAGAATAGACCCATTGCCATTCCACACACATGTAACCAAATTAAATATTTCTCAGTGCAGAAGCCAGCATGTTTATATACATAATTGCCACCTGTTGAGTAAGTTTTGTGTGTCATGTCGACTTGCTGGTGGCTAGTTTGTTGTTAGCTTGTTAGCGTCTGTGGATATTCGTGTTAGTTTCCACATATTTTGCTTACTTTTTCTTGGCAATTTTCAGATGAAATAAAAAGTCCATCACTACAAAGGTATTATCGTTGGCTAGTCAAGACAACAAATCCAATTCTAGCTTGTCTATTTTGTTGTAAACAAATAGTCTGGATTTTTAGGACCATCTCTTTTCAAATAGCACCTCACTGTGGAAATTAAGGTGTCCAACACAATATTACTGTTCTCACATCTAAGAAGCCACTGATATTAACTTTAAATTTAAACATTATTAGAACACAGCTGAAATGGAGTGATACATATTTGGTGAATTATCCAAGTGTGATTATTGGGGAATATGAACTACTGCAGTCCCTATTGTCCAATCAGATTGCTCTGTCAGAACTAGCTATTGTATAATGCAATTTAAATGACATCATAAAATTTGTTAAAAAAAATTTGAGACCAGCAAAATGAGGTTTTTATTTCACACCATTCAACATCATAAAAAATGCACAAAAGGCAGAATGAGTTTCAATGCACAACTTAAGATAAGAGATAAGATAAGATAAGCCTTTATTAGTCCCACAATGGGGAAATTCCAGGATTGCAACAGCACAGGGATAGCAACACTCAGAGCAACAATCAGAAGGCAAGAAAAAAACAAGAGCAGCGAGTATACATATGTACATATAAACATAAATATATAGACACACGATGCGGAGCATTGCAGCTAGATGGAATAAATATATAGATATATAAACACAGTGCGGAGGATTGTAGCTAGATGGACTAAATATATGAACATATAAACACACAGTGCGGAGCATTGTAGCTAGATGGAATAAATATGTGAATATATAAACACACACACAGTGTGGAGCGTTGAGCGTTGTAACTTCTGTACTGAATGGTAACCAAATAAACAACCTTTTTTTTTACCTAATTTGAAATCATTTGGAGAAAGCAACCTCTGTCAAGGCAGCTAATTCTCTCTCTCATATTTTAATTTCTACTAACAGCTGTTGGCCAACACCGCCTCCTGCTGATGACCATCAAACATCTGGCAAGACGCTGCATTAATTCCTCCTTAAAAATCTTCGAAAAGTTCCTTGAGGCTGATACTCATTCAGAACAACCACAAAATCTGATCACTTGGTAGTTGGTCAGTTTCCAACCTCTTCTGAAAATGTCATCAGATTTTGTACATGTGTTTTTGAGTTACACTGGTAACACACACACACAAACACAAACAAATGAATAAACAAACAGGCAAAAAACACAACCGCCTTGTTGGAGCTGACTAAGGAATGTAGACAGATAACACCTGGACTTCCTTAAAGTCATGCAGCTGCTAGCGGAGCAACTGCAAAGCTGGCTTCACTTATCTATTGCCACCAGCTGCACGACACTATGGGTCAGAGGAAAAGGGGGTTGATGTTATTTGTGTAATTGTTAGCAGTGTTGTTCTCCAGGAGTGCAGTGCTCTTTTGATCAGTGACACATGTAATTACATGATTTAGACGTGGCTCCTATAGTCAGTGGCTGATGAGCTGCTGCAGAATCCACTGCATTCGCTCGGAGTTGGACAGCGAAGCGGCACTTCAGTCATCCATCAGAACTAATGAGTCACGCAATGTGTGTATGCAATGCTTTTGTGGAAAATCTGATCTCCTGAATTTATGGGCAGCATGTGATTTCTTTCTTTCTTTCTTCTTTTTTTTTTTTTTTTTTTTTTGCTGCTGTGTGATGCCACATCATTACCTGCAAATTTTAAATATTAAAATCTTCTTTTTGTTCCCAGGGAGCGCTAATCTCCACCAAAGCTGCCCATTGTCACCAAAGCTGTCAATTTACTGCTTTAAGTTCCTACCCTCATCTATGGTCATGAACTTTGGGTAATGACTGAAAGAGTGAGATTATAGTTACAAGTGGCTGAAATGAGCTTTCTCCATAGGGTAGCTGGGCTCACCCTTAGAGATGGCTCCTTCATGCCCCCCACGTGAGGCGTTTCGGGCACGTCCTGCTGGAAGGAGACCACAGGGCAGACCCAGGACCTGTTGGATAGAATATGTCTCCCAGTTGCCCTAGGAATGACTTGGTATCCTTGGTGAAGAACTGGAGGAGGTGGCTGGGGAGAGGGAAGTCTGGCCTTCTCTGCTTAGACTGCTGCCCCCCCCCCCCCCATGACCCAGACCTCCCAACAAGCGGTAGAGGATGGATGGATGGATGGAAAAAAAAATTTTACAATGTGAAATTGCTCATTTTTAGCTACATTCCACCTGCTTGTACAGCGTTGTACTGCCAGGTGTTTAACTCAGGAATTTTTCAATATTTATAAGGCACTTAAACCCCCAGCACTTCTGTTGCCATGACATATTTTAACAGATGTGCAAAATTCAAAATAGATAAAGTATTCATAATGACATCAGCCCATTAAATCCAGTGCATTAAGCTGAATAATCTCTATTTGCCAAGAAAAGCTAGATGATATCGAGTGAATAATCCTACACATTTCAAGTTAAACTATAATCATAGATAGACCCATGACAGGAATGTGGTTTATTAAATCCAAAATGAGGTCAGCCATATCCCACAAGAAATAATAAACTCCAACATCCTGCTGAAGCTGAAGTAAATGGGGTGGATGCAGTTTTTTCGTGTCACTCTTCATTTTCCCCAAAGTCGTTCAAGTGAGATTTTTAAGGCACATAGGAGGCAGTTTTACAGTGGCCATGAAACGGAGCACGCGTTCCCAAGAGGATGGGTCTGCGCTTGTCATCAGAGGTGAGCACTGAGGCAGACGGAGCTGAACGTCTGGAAGAGGGATCCACCGGACAGCTGTAAGGACGCGTCCTCTGCCAAGTTCTTCTGTCCGAGCAAACAAATCTCAGCGACAGGCAGGATGCTGTCCATTCATCATTTACAGTAGAGGCCGACACACTGTTTGGGACCAGCTAATTTCTCAGTCCAGAAGCATCAATTAGCCGACATGGTTCACTCAACATGACTGGAGCTGCAAATTTATATTAATACAGTGTTAGCGTGGGAATAACTTGAAGGTGATGAAGTGAAACAACCCTGCAAGCTACCACTTTGTAAATCACCAGCAGATTTCTTAGAGTTTCAGGAGTGCACTGTCTTTCAATCTCTCAGTGGCGTCCTCTGTTTTTACTCTGTACTTATATTTAGACCATAAACTGTAAATCAAAGGGGGGGCGGGGGGACATGTTCCCCACAACCTGGAAGAAAATAAAGAAAATCCTCATAAACCTTTAATATCATGTTACATAAGACTTCGAAGCACCAATGCTAAATGATAAAAAAAGCTTCCAGATTTGGAACATTTCATTCAACTTCTTTCTTTGAAATCTGCAACTTTTTTTTCTCATAAATTTGTTTCTTTGTGTCTGATAAATTTACAACTTTTCTCCTCATCAATTTGCAACTTTTTTCTTGTAAATCTGCAACTTTTTCTCATAAATTTGCAATGTTTTTCTTGTAAATTTGCAGCCGTTTCCTTATAAATTTGCATCTTTTTTGTTGTAAAGTTGCAACTTTTTTTAAAAAATCAAATTGTGACTTTTTTCCATAAATTAGCATTTTTTTCTCAAAAATTTTCAATTTTTTTTTTTGTAAACATGCAACTGTTTTCCTCATGTAAACATGCTGTCATGAATCTGGGTTTGGCTTCCAAACCCAGTTCTACTTATTGTCATGCTTTGCCCTATTTTCCTCCTGACAGCTTGGGCACGCCCCCTCCTCCTGTCAAGTGCCATCAGCTGCACTGTCACGGGTGTTCACACCCATACACACTACACACACACACACACACACACACACACACACACTTGCTCCATTCATTCCCATCCACACACTCATACACGCTGTCTGTCACACCTGGTGCAATCAAGTCCAGCCCACGCTTTCTCGCACCGCCAATCTCTTTCCTCGTTAGCTTTAGGAGTATTTGTTCGCTGCTTTGGGGGAGAGAGATTGTCGGGGCATTCATCCCCATACGCGGCAGCTAGCTCTCCTTGTATGTGTCCATCACCTTCGTTGTTGTCCAGCAAGGCTCTGCTATTCCGGTTATTCCTTTGGAGTTTCGGCTGGCCCAGCTCCTCTTCCTTATCCTCCTGACTGCACGGTTCACCCTGGTATTGCTCCAGCTTCGTAAGTGTCATTTTCGCCTTCCCTCTCGTGTTTAGCAGCCCTGCAGCACTAGGCTGATCACCTTTCCTTTTTGTGCATATCGCAGTCCTGCAGCACTTGGCTCCGTATTGACCAGACTGTAGAGCATTCGGCAGGTGCCCTGTACCTGTACTTACATCTTCAACCTGAGCCTGAAGCTGGGGAGGGTACCACAGCTGTGGAAAACATCTTGTGTGGTACCTGTACCAAAAACTTCCCACCCCAAAGACCTGAACAGCTACAGACCGGTGGCCTTGACGTCCCACTTGATGAAGACCCTGGAGAGACTGCTCCTTGCTCACCTCCGCCCCCTGGTGGAACCAGCGATGGATCCACTCCAGTTCGCCTACCAGCATGGCATTGGGGTGGAGGATGCGGTGATCTTCCTCCTTCACCATTCTCTGTCCCACCTGGAGAAACCCGGGAATGCGGTGAGGATCATGTTCTTTGACTTCTCCAGTGCTTTCAACACCATCCAACCGATGATCCTGAAGGACAAGCTGCTGCGCGCAGGGGTGGACCAGCACCTGTCATCATGGATCCTGGACTACCTCACGAACCGGCCTCAGTTTGTGAGAACCCGGGACTGTGTGTCCGACACGATCATCAGTAGCACGGGGGCCCCCCAGGGAACGGTGTTGGCTCCCTTCCTGTTCACTCTTTATACTGCGGACTTCTCACACAACACAACACACTGCCATCTACAGAAGTTCTCTGACGACTCTGCGATCGTTGGCCTCATCTCCAATGGAGATGAAGCTGAGTACAGAGGGCTTATCCAGGACTTCGTGGACTGGTGCCATCGGAACTGCCTCCAGATCAACGCGAGGAAAACTAAGGAGCTGGTGGTGGACTGCCGCAGGCAAGTTCACCACCAGTTTTTTGTTTTAAATGGTTTGAACTCTATTACAAAAATAGGGGCACCTAAACACAATCTTGCATCGGGTCCCGACCACCTTTTGAATCCCCCTCAATCTTTACTCTGGAGAAAATGTTCTGTTTGTTGTTCCCCCAGCAGTGACATGAAATATCCACCCATGATCTAGACCTGGTGGACTTGTCACTCAGTTATTTATATACAGTGGTGTGAAAAAGTGTTTGCCTCCTTCCTGATGTCTCATTTTTTTGTCACACTTAAATGTTTCAGATCACCAAAGAAATTTAAATATTAGACAAAGATAACACAAGTAAACACAAAATGCAGTTTTTAATTGAAGGTGTTCATTATTAAGGGTAAAAAAAAATCCAAACCTACATGGCCCTGTGTGGAAAAAAAGTGATTCCCCCCCCCCCCGTTAAAACATAAATTAACTGTGGTTTATCACATCTTTGGAAAGCTGAGTTCAATTTTCTAGCCATTTCTAAAGCTTTGGGACTCCAGCGAACCACAGTGAGAGCGATTATCCACAAATGGTGAAAACATGGAACAGTGGTGAACCTTCCCAGGAGTGGCCAGCTGACCAAAATGACCCCAAGAGCGCAGCGACGACTCATCCAAGAGGTCACAAAAGACCTCACAACAACATCCAAAGAACTGCAGGCTTCACTTTCCTCAGTTAAGGTCAGTGTTCATGACTCCACCATAATAAAGAGACTGGGCAAAAATGGCCTGCATGGCAGAGTTCCAAGAAAAAAACCACTGCTGAGCCAAAAGAACATAAAGGCTCATCTCAGTTTTGCCAGAAAACATCTTGATGATACCCAAGACTTTTGGGAAAATACTGTGTGTACTGAAGAAACAAAAGTTGAACTTTATGGAAGGTGTGTGTGCCATTACATCCGGCATAAAAGTAACACAGCATTTCAGAAAAGGAACATCATACCAACAGTAAAATATGGTGGTGGTAGTGTGATGGTCTGGGGCTGTTTTGCTGCTTCAGGACCTGGAATACTTGCTATAGTAAATGGAACCACGAATTCTGCTGTCTACCAAAAAATCCTGAAGGAGAATGTCTGGCCATCTGTTTGTGACCTCAAGCTGACGCACACTTGGGTTTTGCACCAGGACGATGATTGAAAACAAACCAGCAAGTCCACCTCTGAATGACTTAAGAAAAACAAAATGAAGACTTGGGAGTGGCCTTGTCACAGTCCTGACCTGAATCTGATTGAAATGCCGTGGCATGACCTTAAAAAGGCGGTTCATGCTCAAAAACCCTCCAATGTGGCCGAATTACAACAATTCTGCAAAGATGAGTGGGCCAAAATTCCTCTACAGCACTGTAAAAGACTCATTGCCAGGTATCGTAAACACTTGATTGCAGATGTTGCTGCTAAAGGTGGCCCAACCAGTTACAGTATTAAGTTTAGGGGGCAATCACTTTTTCACATAGGGCCATGTAGCTTTGGATTTTTTTTTTTACCTTAATCATAAACACCATTTAAAAACTGCATTTTGTGTTTACTTGTGTTATCTTTGTCTAATATTTAAATTTGTTTGAGGATCTGAAACATTGAAGCGTGACAAACATACAAAAAAATGAGAATTCAGGAAGGGGCAAACACTTTTTCACACCACTGTGTATGATATTGATCTTAGGAAAAAAACATGTTTTAGCCACATTTTTCCGAATATATACCTGAACATTTGTAGTCGGATAGCTGTCTGTGACATCAAAATTGGAACTTCCTGAAATGATTCTCTATACACCGCAAGCATAAGTCAGATGATGGATAAGGGGTTGTCTCTCAGTGTCCCCGTGTGATGGGCCTGTGGATTTTGTCCTGTCATGCTACAGTGATGGGATCCAGCCGACGCACCCCACAGCTGTGTTATCATGCATAGCAGTGATCTGTGCACATCTGTCACAAGCGCCGCACTGTTTACAAAGGCTTAACCATACGCTGTCGGTGCAGGCACCAAACCGCTCATCTCCTTTGCTTTGAAGCCATGGAGTTGATCTGATGAAGAGGCCCTGTGACTGTAACGCCTGGCAGATAAATGTGACACAGTTTTTCCCCAAAACATCCCAAAACATGATAACAAGCTCCATGGAAACTCTCCTTCACTTTTGCAGCTTTTTTCACAGTGGGCTGCAGACTCCTTGACTAAATGCAATGTGACAGTTTATGCTTTCAGCACGGAAACAGATATGATTAATGGAAGAAACAATTTTATTGACCTAAGCCAGTAGGTGTAAAACTCAGGTTTGGTGATTAGCTGTCAGAATAATATGCAATAGTGTCTTAAATGATGCAGCAAGGTTTTCTAATTATTATTAGTGTTGTCATCCATGGCCCACCGAAGAGTCTATATACAGTGGTGTGAAAAAGTGTTTGCCCCCTTCCTGATTTCTCATTTTTTGTATGTTTGTCACACTTAAATGTTTCAGATCATCAAACAAATTTAAACATTAGACAAAGATATCACAAGTAAACACAAAATGCAGTTTTTAAATGAAGGTGTTTATTATTAAAGGTAAAAAAAAATCCAAACCTACATGGCCCTATGTGAAAAAGTGATTGCCCCCCCCATCCCGTTAAAACATAAATTAACTGTGGTTTATCACATCTTTGGAAAGCTGAGTTCAGTTTCTTTAGCCACACCCAGGCCTGATTACTGCCACAACTGTTCTCAATCAAGAAATCACTTAAATAGGACCTGCCTGACAAAGTGAAGTAGACCAAAAGATTCTCAAAAGCTAGACATCATGCTGCGATCCAAAGAAATTCAGGAGCAAATGAGAAACAAAGTAATTGAGCTTAAGAAAAACAAAATGAAGACTTGGGAGTGGCCTCGTCAAAGTCCTGACCTGAATCTGATTGAGATGCTGTGGCATGACCTTAAAAAGGCGGTTCATGCTCAGAAACCCTCCAATGTGGCTGAATTACAACAGTTCTGCAAAGTTGAGTGGGCCAAAATTCCTCCACAGCGCTGTAAAAGACTCATTGCCAGTTATCGCTAACGTTTGATTGCAGTTGTTGCTGCTAAGGGTGGCCCAACCAGTTATTAGGTTTAGGGGCAATCACTTTTTCACACAGGGCCATGTAGGTTTGAATTTTTTTCCCCTTAATAATGAACACCTTCATTTAAAAACTGCATTTTGTGTTTACTTGCATTTTCTTTGTCTAATATTTAAATTTGTTTGATGATCTGAAACATATAAGTGTGACAAACACACAAAAAATGAGAAATCAGGAAGGGAGCAAACACTTTTTCACACCACTGTAAATAACATGAAAATCCACTAGAATTTAATGGTTTTTGCTGAAGCTCTCACCCTCTAGGTTTTATCAGGGAGGTTTTTTTTATATACTTGTTATTTTTGATTCAACCATCAAAGACTTGAATAGCAGTCATAGTCATGCCAACTAACAAAACATCCTGTCATTGGCTGTTGGGATTCAGGCTGTAAAATGTGCCAGCTGTAGTCTTTTTGATGTTCCTACCAGCAACAGGAAAGTTGCGTTGCACTGTTGCAGGTTGATGCAGCCCCACTCGGGCTATGGTAGAACTGACATTTATCTGGTCAAAGGTTGATTTTAGAAGCATTAAGGTAAAAGTCTTACATATGCCACATTTCCACTATATGGTTCTGCTCTACTCTTTTCTTTTCTTTTTTACTTGTTTCTCCCGCGGCTGCGCCTCCATCAAAACCGCGGAAAACCGAGTATTGCTGGGGGTGGGCGGGATCGAGGTGGCGCTACACTCTGCTGACGTAGTAAAGGACGCGACCGACTCCTCCACAACAAAGAAAAAAATAGCGGATTACGAGCGGAGGATTTCCATGGTGGTCACTATTCTTCTGTGGGTTTTTAACACAATGAATATCTTTAACGAGACAAAAGAATTTTACAGGAGAAGACGACGTGGATTGAGACAACACACGTTGGAGCAGTAGAGGAGAATAGCGGTTGCCCAGGAGGAATCTGAAGCAGCTGCATATGAAGCAGAGATCATTCAGAGATCATTTCATTTGTTCAGTGTTCATGTGCATACATATGTCAAACGTGTTTTTTAAATAAAATGTTGTGCACTTTTAAACTACGTCGCCTCTGTTGTTCAAAACGGTTAAATGTTAACAGACGGTTAATTAAATGCTGAAACACCGGGGTAATTTAAAATAATGCAGAAGCTTAATCCTAAACCCCTTTAACTTACCAAATAATTTATAATATTATAAAAAAGCCAATCCAAATCTAGACCCATTTTGTGTATTGTGTAATAATGATACACTGATGATAAACTGACTTCCCAAAAAAAGCAGCAGCTAGACAACGCACTTTTGGTTTGATGGAATTGCCAATTAACCTTGGAATTATATGTGGAAACTTGTTTTACTTCCAGTTAACTTTAACTTACAAAATAATTAAAAATATTATAAAAAAGCCAATCAAAATCTAGGCCCATTTTTTGTATTGTGTATCATCTGAGTATCATTGTACAATCTATTGTTATTTATAAGGGTTATCTGTTCAGTGGTGGCTAATTACACACTAAAACAACGTAGAAAATGACTGCAAAGAAAATGCTGCAGCTAGACAATGCACTTTTGGTTTGATGGAATTGCCAATTGACCTTGGAATTATATGTGCAAACTTGTTATATTTCCAGTTAACTTTAACTTACCAAATAATTTATAATATTATAAAAAAGCCAATCCAAATCTAGGCCCATTGTGTATCATTTGAGTATCATTTTTCCCATCTATTGTTATTTATAAGGGTTATCTGTTCAATGGTGGCTAATTACGCACTAAAACAACGTAGAAATGACTCAAAAAAAAAATGCTGCAGCTAGACAACTCACTTTTGGTTTGATGGAATTGCCAATGAACCTAGAAATTTTATGATGAAACTTTTTTTAATCCTACTAAATAATGTGACATTGTCACACTGCCCAACACCAAATTATAATTTTCTTTTTCAAACCAAAGATCACTATGGATCTATTGAATCACAATAGCATAGGTTTATCATATTCATGTCAACGTTTACAACATCGAAAATGTTATATTTGGGTTTACATGTATGGGTATTTTCACTTTATATTATACTAGACTGCTTATAATTTATTGGAATTCTCAGAATTTGGAATGCCGATAGAACATTCAATTCACATGTACTTACCTTTTACCTAATTCGACTTTTACCTTTATCAGTGTGTACTGCTGAATGTAAATTACACCTGTGCAACTGCTTACAATTTTACTTAAAAACTGTACCCAATGTAGAGCAATGGATACAGCAGTGGTAATATTTATTAAATTTAACAATAACAATTACATTACCATTAAAAATCTTGACACCTTTATGGCTGAACAGCAGGATTAGGGTCATATGAGGCAATGGAATGTGTATGTAATTATTCGCCTTTATCATCCAGTGTTATAATATACAAACCACACTTTTATCCAAAAGACTAACATTTTATTACATTACAGATATTCCCAAAACATGTTTACAAATGGGGAGCTTTCAGTACTTCGATCAGACTGCCAAAATGGTTTAGGAAGGATCCGTGGAAGGAAGCCGTCTCTGTCAGCTCATCCCTTCTTAATGCGGCTTCCTGCTGCTGGGCTAACTGCAGGTGTCTTTCGCGCTGTTCATGCTGCCGTTGATGCTGTTCGAGCATCCTTTCACGCTGTTCGAGCATCCTTTCATGGATCCGCATCTCCTCAGCATGATTCTGGGCCATCAGTGATGCAAGGTCTGCAATGTTGCTGCTTTTCAGCTTGCCTATATGAAAGACAGAAGTCATTGTATTTAGATAACACCGGATCAAAACATGTCAGAAAAAATATTATGGAATTAAACTGCTGAAAGCCTGTGGTAGGATGCTTCGTTGCTGTATTTAAGCTCAACTGTCATGTTGTTGCCCCTCAGTAGAGTGGATTATATGCAACTTCTGTGGTGATGTGGTTAGGCCCCCCTTCATTTCAAAAAGGATTAATTGTAAAAAGTATTTTGATTTAATGGGTTATTTTTAAAAGAATTTCTTTGTACTGTGGCCTCATAAATCAGAATGGGTTAATAGTGTTAGCTGACTTGAAGAATTTCAATCAAGCATGTTGATTTGAAGTCGGTACATGTGCTCCTTTTTTTTTTTTTTTGTGAAAATACAACAGTATTTCCACCATCAACACACCTATAACACTGGGCCACTGTGGCTATGAACACCCCTGAATCTAGTATTTTTATAAACGTAGAAAGACATTTTAAATTCCTTATTATGCATCTATAGAAAATAACAATCACATATAAAAACAACCGGGTGGTAATTTTCAGTTTGTTGTGCCTTATCAGCACTTGACCGGGAGATGCCGGATAGTGATGGACCGTGCGGTCCAGTGAGGCGGACCTCTGGGATTTGAAAACTGTGTATAGAAGGAAAAAACACACAATAAAGCTCACAAACAAAGTGCAACATGTACCGCAAACACAAAACTTTTTAACCGGAATACAATAAGCTTACGTCAGCGTTTTGTTCACGTGAATACTGAAATAAAAGCGCGATTCAGCAGCTTGATGCGAGGTAACAACAAGGTACAGAGGTAGCTAGCTATTAGCGGGCTAGCCATCACCACAATTGCCAACAATCAAACAACTTTCTTTATTGCTTAAATAAAGTGCGCTTTTGACCGAAAGGCAAGAAGACGGACAATAACAAAACAACACTCACCGTCACCATTTTCCAATTGCGTGGCCGTGTCGAGTCAACATTCTCTGCCATTGGTAGCAGGCCGGACACTTCCTGGTATATTTTTTCATTGCGAGTTGCCCCACCAACTCGCTCTGGATGTAGTCATCGGCTACGAGGGACAGAAAAGTCCGCACCTCCTCGTTTGTTCATGGAATAAACTTACGCGTGGACATCGTTATATGAGAACACAATTGTGAATCCAGTCACCGCGGTTACTCGCTGAAATTACAAATGGCGGTCGTGTAGCTTCAACAGAAAACAAAACGGACGCGTTTTGTGACGTTACGCCCTGACCAATCAGCGTTTAGCAGTCGATTGACGTCAAATCACACCTCGCTTTTCGCTCAGCTGTACCCTGCCTCTGAACAGGCACGAAAATCGTAACGGTTAAACCGTGAGGACTTGGGTAGAAATGGCGAAAAACCGAAACAAGTAAAAAAAAGTAAAGCCCAGGTGATACTGGTGGAAATGGGGCAATAGTGTTACTTTTGACATGGTTCTAGTGACCCACAAAGCAGACACGACTCAAGACAGATACAATTAACCTTTTATTGGTATAGTGGACGTGAGTGGGTGCGTGTATGCGGGGTTATGTAAGTGTAGTGTAAGCAGGCGAATCAGCTGGGGCGAGCAGAGCACCATGCGACCTGGCAACCTTGGGAAGACACAGAGGGGTGTTAATTACAGTTTTAGGCCCGGAAGGCACTTTTGATGGAATAGTGCTTACTGTCTGAGATGGTGGAGAGTAGCCCAGGTTAGCGCTGACACTGCATCCAGGAAGATAGTGCCCACTGATAGCTGGAGAGCTGAATGCCGGTGTGGAAGGCAGATGAATCCGCCGCCAGGGAGAGAGGGGTCCGCCGCTACGGATCTCCACCTGTGCACAGGGGAAGCTGACAGGGTGAGAAGGAATAGTGGTGGCTTAGTTGGTTGTTGGGTGGTCCGGGAGGCGCAGGCCAGGACGGAGTGTAGAGATGTCTTGGAAGCCGACGTGGAAGCACACAATGAGGCTGGGAAGCTCGAAGGTTGGCGTAGCAGGTTTCTGGGTAGAGAAACAGACGGCTCCGTGCCGAGCACTGGACCTGATGGTATAAATAGGTAGAAGACGATGGCAGGCAGGTGCGCACACAGGTGTAACAGATTGGCGGCCATGACAACTTTCAGGCAACATCTCATTATCATCTTCTTGTCCTCACGTTAGTCCCATGTAGCCACAGGACTCATGTATTATTGGATTTGGCAAGGAACATTCCCTGGAACATTCAGGTTTCTGTGGGAAATTTTCTAATTTGAATGAATGAATGAATGAATGAATCTTTATTTCAGATAGTACAGGTTAAAAGGAACTGAATAATATAGCAAAGGGGGAAAGAAAATCCAACAATTTCACTTCTTAATTGGTACCGTTCATGGGCGTGGGTTCTGTAGGCACCCATGCACAAGAACATCAAATTATTTTAAACTTTTTGGACCAATCAAGAAGTGAAATTAGAAAATTCCCCACAGAAACTTGAATGTTCCAAAGACCCTTGGTTGATCAACACTGGGTAACCATCTTTCCTCATTCTATTATGCTGAGCACCAAATTAGAAGGTGGAAAGTACCATTCTTATATGGTATGACCTGGCTGGGGCATGACCCACAACCTTCTGGCTGTGGAGTAGATGCTCTACCACTAGGCCGCCACTCTGGTTAGTAAACCTGTATTACAGCAGGTCAGTATTGAATTATAACACTGAGCAAATAGCATACTCCCTATAACCTTAGTAGCAAGAATGAAATAGTTTTTATTTCCCATTTCACCTTCACTGATATTATTATCTCCATTAAGCAGGTAATGTTTTTGGTTAGATTCATTTATTCGTGTATTCGTTTATTTGTGAAATGGTGTGTGTGTGTGTGTGTTAACAGCATAACAGAAAAAATGATTTACAGATTTTTATTGAATTTTTATGAGAGGCTGGAAATGGACCATAGACCATCTGATTCAGTTTTGGCAGTGATGTTATTCACCATCAGTCTCTACGATGTTTTTTTGTTTATTTGTTTTCCTTAAGATTCCTAACGGGGAATGTTTTCATGTTCATCGGTCAAGAATGATGTTTGCTCACACTCAGATCTCAACTGCAGACTCCCCAATTCCCCATAATGCACTGTACTTTTTGTTTAGAATAAGCTAACTGGGGTGAAAAACGCACAAAACCACACAAAATGAGTTCACTAAACTTTTTACAATTAACTAACAGACCACTGAATGGTTTAAGTGAGTGAAGTATTAGTCAAACACCATGCAAAAATAGTTTTTTTTCATATCTGAAAAATGACTGAAAGCACACAAACATAATGTGCTTCGGATAGCAGTGCAACCATTTCCTACTTCCCAGTGGTTTTCAACCATTTTTGAGCCAAGGAACCCTTTTGACACTGAATCTTGGGGAGCCCCACCAACCAAAAATGTTACAAAATGAAAATTGCTTATTAACACAGGCTAGCTCTTTGCTGCGTGACACTCATTGGACCTCAGTATAGAGCAATAAGGTTTTTTAATAAGGTGTTATGCTCCTCTCCCATTTCCTCACATGAAGATGCAAATATGCAGCTTTTCCAAGGTCTTGTCTTTACAAAGTTTACCATCCACACAACATCATCCAGCACAGGCTCTGCTGGTAAAGTGTTGGCACGATGCATAAAAACATTGTGTATCAACAACATCTGGGTGTCTTTCACACTGCCAATCAAGCCTTTGGTGCTCCCAACCATGGCGGCTACTTCATCTGTACACGGCCCAGTTCAGAGTCTGAATCTTTCCTCTTCAAATATTTATCCATCGCTGTTTTTCATGTAGTCACTGTGACTTCTAGCACATCTTAACAAGTTCATTAACCTCCGTAAAACACATTTAAGAAGAAGAGGAAGACGGTAGCCGTTATTATTGTGTTCATACTGCCACCTACTGACACGGAAGAGCCACTACAGACAGATGAGACAATTTCCTGAGGTCCCCTGAACATTCACTCAGGGACCCCCGGGAGTCCTAGGACCCCTGTGTAAAAACAAGGCGGTAGGCAGCTGGAAATCTTGCTGTTGCAACCTTCTGTTCTGGAGAGTGAAAAAAAAATGCTGTTTGTATGCTTTATTTTTTTTTCATTCAGTGTAAATTTATTTTCCTAAAGTCTGGAGATTATGTTTATAAGCGGATTTAAATTGAGTGACTCATTGCACAAGTTTTTTTTTTATTTACTGTTTTTGTTTGTAAGATTATACAAAGGTGAAATCCCATGATGAGAGAAACTGTGGTCTCTTGGCAGAGGGTTGCTCTCTCTCTCAGGTGCTTTCTAGTTTGATCTTAAATTCCAGTCAAACTAACCTATCAGCAAAGGTGTCTCTTTGGTTTAAACTCCTCACCAATCATTATTTTCTTCTCTCATTTTCCCCTTGTCATTTCAGGTTTAGACCCAAGCACAAGAACGCTGAGCACCCCCAGCCCAGGTCTGATCCTACCCTCCAAGTCCTCCTCCCTCTCCTCACCCGCACTCTCCAGTAACGGGCATGAGACCAACTCTTCATCCTCCTCTTCTGCTCCCGCGGAGACGGTCGCCGTGATCCACCCTCAGCCCGGCACTCACACCCGGTCCAGGCAGTCGAAAAGTCACCACCACGCCTTCATTGACCTCCTCCCCGACCACACCCTGCTGCAGATCTTCTCCCACCTTCCCACCAACCAGCTGTGCCGCTGCGCCCGCGTGTGCCGCCGTTGGTACAACCTGGCGTGGGACCCCAGGCTGTGGGGCGCCATCCGGTTAACAGGGGAGCTGCTTCACGCCGACCGTGCCATCAGGGTGCTCACCCACCGGCTGTGCCAGGACACCCCGAACATCTGTCTGACCCTGGAGACGGTGGTGGTCAGTGGCTGCAAGAGGCTTACTGACCGGGGGCTGCACGTGGTGGCCCAGTGCTGCCCCGAGCTACGCCACCTAGAGGTCGCTGGATGTTATAATATCTCCAACGAGGCCGTGTTTGAGGTGGTGTCTTGCTGCCCCAACCTGGAACACCTCAACCTCTCAGGTAAAAAAAGAAAAACACTTGTCAGAGTCGATAACAGGTGATAAAAGCCATGTAAGCCCAAGCAAAAGCTCTGGGCAGACTTGCTCGGTTTTAAGGACTGGCCTCTACCTTCCATCATGCACATGTGTGGAATTACCTCAAAGACTTTCTTTTTTTCTGTCTTTTTTTTTTTGGTTACTTCTTGCAAAGCTGGTGAAATCGTTAGATGAGTGGGAGAAGCTCTGCCAACCTCAAGATCCCATTTGGGAGAAGAAAGGGGCTTTTTTTCTTTAGCTGAAAGCAGAACGTACCTCAACATGAGTAAGAGGAGCGGTCTGCTGCTTTCATTAAGGAAGTCACACAAATAACGCTGACTGGGAGCGGAGGGCAGCTTCTGCACTATTAGCACCAGGAAGCAATGTTCTGATGTAAAAAAAAAAAAAACCCTCTTAAAATGTGGGTTATGTTTCAAAAGAATAAAATAATGAACTTGAGTCTACGTCTTCAGGCTGCTAAGCATGACAGGCTTTGATTCTTCCCTATAAATTTGCCCCTTTGTGGTTGTTCTTGGGGTTTGCACTCAAAACATTTGCACGCTTCCTGTTGCAGGCCTGAAATCAAACGCAGCAGGTTTTATTCTGGCGCCCTCAAGAGGAAAATCTCTCAGCAAAAGCTTAAAAATTAAAGAGAAGCTCTTCACATATTCATCTCATCACACATTAATGCAGTGTTACTGCTGTGTGTGGACCTCCGGCTGTTTTCTTCTCCTGAAAAGACCTCAGAATGAAGAGAGTAGCTTCAGCTTTTGAAAGCAGATATTTCATGAGTTTCATGAGTATGTGTTAAAAAAGTAAAGATGCATAAATGCATGGATTCAAGTGGCAAGAGTGAGATCGTTTTTAAGCTATGGCCATGCCTTGAAAAAGCTGACTACAGCACCCGCAATTTGTTGCATTTTTCCTACAAGTGAGTGACTTTTCTCTCGTAATTGTCCACCTTTTTTTCTTCTGATCACCATAACTTTAATTTTTTTCCTTGTATATTTACAGTCTTGATCCTGCAACTTTTTAATTTTTTTATGTAAAATTTAAACATTTCACCATAAATTTGCAATTCTTGTCTTGCAAATAATTAACCTTTTTCTCATAAATGTGCAACTTTTTCCTGTAAAATTTATGATGTTTTACAAATAAGTCCTGTACATACTGTGCAAGAACAGAGAAATTTGTTCTGTCTCCCAGGGCTGTAAGAAAAGAATGACGTCATTCTTTTCTCACAGCCCTGGTTTGCGAGTTCTCACAGCTTGTTCTTAACACATCATCTCGGCAGAACTTTTTTGTTGTGTGGTGTCTGGCAAGTGTTGTGTGATTGTTCAGAAATTTGTCATGGTCGTGGTTAATGCTTGGTGTTTAGTGCTGTGGGACGGCCCTATGAGGACATCCCAGGAGGTCCACACTTGAGTTTCTCGTGAAGTATGAAATGTCCTGGCCAGAACTAACTTTGTTCTTTCCATCTCCAGAAAACAAATGTTTCTGTTCTTGCTGAATATGTACAGGCATATAAATCTGAGATGTTGTAATTCTAAATTTGATACTGTTCTCCATAAATTTGCATTTTATATTGGTTTTTAGCTCATTCCTGCAAAGCCGAAAGGAGCTAATGCGATGACGTCTGTCCGTCCATCCCCATTTCATGGGAATCGCTACTCCTCCTAGGCATTTTCCCCATTGCTCACCAAACTCACAATGACCCTCAGGTAGGTCTGCATCCAGGTTGAAGTCAAGTTCAGGGGATCTGGCCATTTTTGCTTTGATGAAAAATGTTATTTCTCCTGGCCATTGACCTTGACCATAAGCACATCCGATGGGTCTGCATCTAGGATGTGGTTAGGGTCAAGATCAATGGTCAGGAGATCTGAGCAGTCCCGGGTTGATTTCATCAGGCCAGAATGAGCTATTCCATCATTCCAGCGAAGCTACAAGGCGCTACTGCGATTGCGCGGCATCTGTTATCCGTGTTTTCGTCTATCCATATTTCATGCAAAATGCATCTCCTCCTAGGTAATTGCTCCAGTGCTCACCAAACTCACTCACAATGTTCCTTGGGTGGGTCTGCATCCAGGTTGTGCTCAAGGTCAAGATCAGGATAAAAAGTCAGGAGATCTGGGTATTTACATTATCTCACAAAAGTGAGTACACCCCTCACATTTTTGTAAATATTTTATTATATCTTTTCATGGGACAACACTGAAGATATGACACTTCATATGTGTGTAGACATTAATGTCTAAACCATTGGAAACAAAAGTGAGTACACCCCTAAGTGAAAATGTCCAAATTGTGCCCAAAGTGTCAATATTTTGTGTGGCCATCATTATTTTTCAGCACTGCTTTAATTCTTCTTGGGCATGGAGTTCACTAGAGCTTCACAGGTTGCCAGTGGAATCCTCTTCCAGTCCTCCATGACGACATCACGGAGCTGGTGGATGTTAAAGACCTTGCACTCCTCCACCTTCTGTTTGAGGATGCCCCACAGATGCTCAATAGGGTTTAGGTCTGGAGACATCCTTGGCCAGTCCATCACCTTTGCTCTCAGCTTCTTTACCAAGGCAGTGGTTGTCTTGAAGGTGTGTTTGGGGTCGTTATCATGTTGGAATACTACCCTGTGGCCCAGTTTCTGAAGGAAGGGGATCATGCTGTCCTTCACTATGTCACAGTACATATTGGCATTCATGGTTTCCTCAGTGAACTGTAGCTCCCCAGTACCGACAGCACTCATGCATGCCCAAACAATGACACTGCCACCACTATGCTTGACTGTAAGCAAGACACACTTGTCTTTGTACTCCTCACCTGGTTGCCGCCACACACGCTTGACACCATCTGAATCAAATAAGTTTATCTTGGTCTCATCAGACCACAGGACATGGTTCCAGTAATCCATGTCCTTAGTCTGCTTGTCTTCAGAAACTGTTTGCAAGCTTTCTTGTGCATCATCTTTAAAAGGGGCTTCCTTCTGGGATGACAGCCATGCAGACCAATTTGATGCAGTGTGCGGTGTACGGTCTGAGCACTGACAGGCTGACCCTCCACTCCTTCAAACCTCTGCAGCAATGCTGGGGGCACTCATACATCTATTTTCAAAAGACAAACTCTGGATATGATGCTGAGCACGTGCATTCAACTTCTTTGGTCGACCATGGCGAGGCCTGTTCTGAGTGGAACCTGTCCTGTTCAACTGCTGTATGGTCTTGGCCACCGTGCTGCAGCTCAGTTTCAGGGTGTTGGCAATCTTCTTATGGCTTAGGCCATCATTATGTAGAGCAACAATTCTTTTTTTCAGATCCTTAGAGAGTTCTTTGCCATGAGGTGTCATGTTGAACTTCCATTGACCAGTATGAGAGCGTGTGAGAGCGATGACACCAAATTTAACACACCTACGCCACGCCCCATTCACACCTGAGACCTTGTAACACTAATGAGTCACATGACACCGGGGAGGGAAAATGGCTAATTGGGCACAATTTGGACATTTTCACTTAGGGGTGTACTCACTTTGTTGCCAGCGGTTTAGACATTAATGGCTGTGTGTTGAGTTATTTTGAGGGGACAGCAAATTTAGACTGTTATACAAGCTGTACACTGACTACTTTACATTGTATCAAAATGTCATATCTTCAGTGTTGTCCCATAAAAAGATATAATAAAATATTTACAAAAATGTGAGGGGTGTACTCACTTTTGTGAGATACTGTATGTGATTTCAGAAAAATCAATACTCCTCCAAGGCAATTGCCCCAATTCTCAATAAATTTATGCACATTGATCCTCAGGTTTGTCTGCCTCAAGGTTGTGCTCAAGGTCATGGTCATTCTCAAAGGTCAGGAGATCTGGGTATTTACAATTTCATGAAAATCGTTACTCATCCTAGGCAATTTCCCCATTGGTCAGGAAACTCATACACAATGATCGTGAAGTGGGTCTGCATCTAGTCCATCCACAACGGCCCGCCAGTCCATTTCCAAAAATCAATTATTTATTTATATCACGTTTGCTGTATTTGGAACCACATTTTTAAATACAATTATAGAGTCCGCCAGCAGAGGAAGCGCTAATTGAAATCTAGGTGCTGCTCTGTGTTCATGTGGTCAAGGAGAGTGCTAGAGTGAGGGAGCCAGAGGGAACAGTGCACTGGAGGAGAATGTGTTTTTAAGGTATGTTGCCTGCTAAGACCGCATTAATAGGCTGTAAACAGCAGTAAATATACAAAGTAGGCTGCTTTTAAACAAGAATAAATACTACTGGGGAGCTGTAGCATTTATTCTTGTTTGGCAGGTGAAGCCTCATGGAGCTCAGACATTTCTTCTAATTGTGCAGAAAAATATTCAAAGCTTTGAGGTTTCTTTCTAAAGACTGCAACTGAAGCACTGACAGTTTCAATCCCATGTCAGCAGTAAAAGTTCAGAGACTGTGGTCATTGCAATCTGCTGATTTTTTTTGTTCATTTATAACGGTGGCGCTTAAACTTTTTTTTATTCTGCATTTTGGGGAGCCATTAACAAGGCCACCTACACACAGCTATATCTCTGCCCCTCCACACCCACAATGAATCCAAGAGCAAGCTAAACCTCATCATATTTCCTTTTCTTCTTGGCTTTTTTTTTGTTAATTATTGTCTGGAATTTCTCTTTGCTTATCATTTTTGATGGAGAGAGGTTTAAAAATTAGGTCATGACTTAATTTTATCCATCCATCCATCCTCTACTGCTTAATCATTTTTGGGTCGGGGGGGGGGGGGGGACTGGATCCTATCCCAGCATCTTTGGGTATATGTTGGACAGATTGCCAGTCCATTGCAGGGCAGATGTAATTTTATCAGTAATTTTAACTCTAATATGATAAAACACTGAGTAGCTTTTATTTTCATTTGCATTTTCAGTTTTAATTTTGGCACTTTTGACTGCAGGAAATAATACCCCCCCTTCCCCCAACAGATGGTTTACATGTAAATCTGGCCCTGGGGAAGTGAGGAAAAAAATTTGTGGCCCTCACTACCACCAAAGTTGCCCATCCCTGATCTAGGCTGTGCTCAAGGTCAGGAGATCTGAGCACTCTTGGGGGGATTTCATCAGATTGGAATGAGCTACTCCATCAATGACGGGCTGGTTTGTCAAAGCCAGAGGGATCCACTGATTGTGGGCAAAAAGGCAATTGTGGCTCTGGCAGCACAGGCTACAACCCATTCTCTACTTTCCTCTGATTCCCACCACAAACAAGGTGCTCACAGTTAAATTTATGTGACTGAGATAACCACATTTGAGTTATTTCCTCTATCTGACATGTCAGATTTATGAGGAGGGGAAAAAAAAAACAGTTGGACACCATTGTTTTGAATAGCTTTAGACCCCGTTTAATTCAACAGCATGAACTGATGTATAATTTGGGTCTCTTTTCTTCTTCTAGGCTGCTCCAAGGTGACATGCATCAGTCTTACCCAGGAGGCCTCACTTCAGCTTTCCCCCCTGCATGGTCAGCAGATCTCCATTCACTTCCTGGATATGACCGATTGCTTTTCCCTCGAGGACGAAGGCCTACGGACTATCGCCTCCCACTGTCCCCGCCTGACACATCTGTATCTGCGCCGGTGCACCAGACTAACAGACGAAGCCTTGCGCCACTTGGCCCTCCACTGCCCTTCCATAAGAGAGCTTAGTCTCAGTGACTGCCGCTTGGTGGGGGATTTTGGTCTCCGCGAAGTTGCACGCCTAGAGGGCTGCCTGCGTTACCTGAGCGTGGCCCACTGCACCCGCATTACAGACGTGGGGATCCGCTATGTGGCTCGCTACTGCCCGAGACTGCGCTACTTGAATGCGAGGGGCTGCGAGGGGCTCACGGATCACGGCCTGGGCCACTTGGCCAGGAGCTGCCCCAAACTCAAGTCTCTGGATGTGGGGAAATGCCCGCTGGTATCGGACAGCGGGCTGGAGCAGCTGGCTATGTACTGTCAGGGCTTGAGGCGAGTCAGTCTCAGGGCCTGCGAGAGCGTCACGGGCAGAGGACTCAAAGCACTGGCGGCCAACTGCTGCGAGCTGCAGCTGCTCAATGTGCAGGAGTGCGAGGTGTCGCCCGAGGCTCTGCGGTTTGTCAGACGCCACTGTCGGCGCTGTGTCATCGAGCACACAAACCCTGCCTTCTATTGAGAGGGCGAGCTTTTGGACCAGTAATCTGACAAGTGGATGTTCTAGTACTCCTGCTGTGGAACTGGCAGAGTTGAGTAGCTGGTGTGTCAGAAGAACTGGTGTGCAATACTAGCCAGAAGTTGTCGCTTTAAAATCCGATTGGTGGCTGCCTTCTTTAAAAAATACTTCCACAGAATGTATTTAACATATTTATCTGAAATGAAGGCAATGAAGTTCAGTATATAGTGTATGACTTTCTCCCCTTTTAATACAGTCTTCAATGTAACAACATGCTACAACACTGAGCACTGGGTAGAGCCATATTACCATTTAAAACTTGTAATATATATATTATTTTAAAAGCCATCACCTTTAGGTCCTGAAACAGTGATTTTCATACTTTATTGCAACTTATCAGAAACCGCAAATGGCTTCAGAATAAACCACTGAGAATGTAGCAGAAACAAAGCAGATCTCATGATTTCACATATACTTAAGTTTTTCTCTCTTTGCATCATGTGCGTATGCACTTTAAGCATTTGTACTGACAATCACTTCAGCTGAGCTGTCATATTTTCATTTTAAGTGTGTTTTTGTTAAACAAATATTGCATAAGAAAGTTGGAAGTGTGTGCGAACTGCGAATAAAAACAGAATGCAATAGAATTCACTGTGGTAGAAATTTGTTTTTTACCTTCAAAATGAGGCTATATTTTCACTTCTGTCCATTTGTTCATTTGTATGTGGTGTGATAACAGCAAAACTCTAAACGTTATTTACAGATTTGGATAAAATCTTCAGGACTGAATAGAAATGAACCAAAGAGCAACTGATTGCATTTTAGTGGTGATCTTAGTCACTACCAGCCTAAGGGATTTTTTTTAATTCCAAAGGAGGAAATGAATCCAGTGCCTTGTTGGAGACTCTGATAGTCACCAGTAGAGGGTGGTGTTGGCTTACAGCTAACAGTGCTCTCGGAGTGCTTTCTAATATTTTTTCTTTAAATATATTTAGTTTGAATTTGCCAGAAATATGTCTAAAAATAAAGACATTGGGATATTTGGCGGCAAAAGAGACATACTATTGATACACAGAATATATTTTGGCATTGTCGTAATGAACAAAGAAACAAACTTGGAACAACATTGCAATACTGTGTTCTGAATGTTGCACCAAGACCAGTGTATGCTCACTGGCCAGTCTATTACATCTGCTCATTTATGCAAATATCTAATTAGCCAGTTGCACTGCAGCAACTCAGTGCATTTAGGCATGTGGACATGGTTGAGGTGACCTGCTGAATTTGAAAGTGAACATTAGAATGGGGAAGAGAGGTGATTTAAGTGACTTTGAACATGCTGCGGTCATTGGTTCCAGACCGAGTATTACAGAAAACTGTTGATCTACTGGGATTTTTACACACAACCGTCTATAAGGTTTATAGAGAGTGGTTTGAAAAAAGAGAAAATATCCAGTGAGCACCTGAGCCTGAAAGCCTTGATGCCAGAGGTCAAAGTGGTTCGAGCTGACAGAAAGGCCACAATTACTCAAATAGCCATCATTACAACAGTATACAAAAGAACATCTCTGAAGCCACAACACACTGACTGTTAAAACAAATGAGCTCGAGCAGCAGGAGACCTCAACTGGTAAAACTCCTGTTTGCTACAAGAAACTAAGATTACAGATTCACACAGGCTCAGCAAAATTGAACATTGGAAAAATGTAGCTTGCTCTGAGTCTCAGTTTTTGCTGCAAAATTTGGATGGTGGGGTCAGAATTTGGTATACATAGCTTAAAAGAATGGACACATACATACATGGTTCTGCAGCTAACAAATCTGCAGCAACCATGTGGTGCTGGCATATTAGTATGGACCGATGTCTCAGAGGAATGTTTGCAGCACCTTGTTGAATCTTTGCTATGAAGAACTGAGGGAGTTCTGAAGACAGTAGGGTTTTAAGTAAGGTGTACCTAATAAAGTGGCTAATGAGTGTATTTTCCCTTTAGCAATAGCATTTTCTTCATGTGCACGTTATCATACATGTTCACCAATGTAACTCCATGAAAGCTGTGTACAGGATGGAAAGTCCTTGGCAAGATAAAAATTTTTTTTTTTTCATTCTGATGTGACGCTCCTTTCCCACTGGCTCATGTCACTGACCTACTGTTCATTAGTATAATTGATTATGGTATGTGTAACCGAGACTTTTTAATTACACCACTTTTCTATTCTGGTGTGTTTGTTCTCCATGCCCCATCATTAAACACTTACTGTGTGTTTTACGCATTTGTTTCAATTAAATTTATGACCTAACTGGTTTGTAAATGATTGCATTCTGTTTTTATTGACATTTGACACAGTAGATTAGATTTAATTGAATCATTTTTGAAAATAAATAAAAAGACATTGCTGCTAACTGTGCCAATAAAATTCTTCTAAAATCCACTGCTTTCGGTCTGTACATTTATAACTCATGCTTAACAGAAAATATCTGGGGAAGCTGTATATGGACATGTAATATGTTGCATCCATTTCACAAAGAAGGAGGAGGGGGATGCCACTTGTTTCAGTACTATTAGAAGGTGCTTTTAACCTGACAGGAGTAAATCATGAAGTGCGAAATAAATATCATCATCATCATCATAGCAGTTTGTCGTGGGCGACAATGACTGTTTCATTTAGGTCTGATCAGATTCCTCCACACAGCTCTGTCCTTAGCCTTCTGCTGCCAGGAACTCCTGCCTATATCCAACTTCTTCAAGTTTGTTTTTACAGTGTCTTTAAATCTGAGCCTTGGTCTACCCTGGTTGCGTTTGCCCTCCCATAACTGTGAGTAGAGTAACTGCCGAGGGAGACGCTGGTGGTCCATCCTCTCAACATGTCTGAGCCATCTCAGGTTCATCTGTATTAGCATGACCTCCATTGATGGCAGACCAGCTCATTTCAACACTTCTATGTTGGTTATCTTGTCTTTCCATGAGATGTTCATTATGGCTCGAAGGTGTCTCATCATGTACGCGTGGAGTTTCTGCACCTGCGATCTGTAGGCAGTCCAAGTTTCAGCACCGTACAATAGAGTAGCCAGTACTGTCACTCTGTACACTTTGCATTTCACACGGATAGACATATGTAGGTTGTTCCACAGTCTCTCCCTCAAGTTTCCAAACACAGCGCTTGCTGTTCCCATTCTGAGAGATAGTTCATCCTCCAGCCTAGCATTCTCTGAAACAGTACTCCCTAGATACTTGAAAGTCTTGCACTTGACTAGTGGCTCTGTACCAATGCTGATCTCTTCTGGTAGTGATGTTGATAACTGGAACTTTGGTGGTTGATAAATGCTCTCTGTCTTCTTGATGTTGATTTTGAGGCTGAATTGGCTAGCTGCTTTTGCATATTTCTCCACTAAAGATTGCATATCTTCCACACTGTGTGCAACTAGAGCACTGTCATCGGCAAAGAGCATTTCTCTGACTACCTTTATCGATGTCTTACTCTTGGCTTTAAACTGTGCCACACTGAACAAGTCTGCTTCTTTCCTTGTTTGAATGTATACTCCTTCTGAAGTGTCTTTGAAGGCCACCTCAAGCATGGCTGCCAGATATAGCGAGAAGAGTGTAGGCGCCAGTACACACCCTTGTTTCACCCCATTGCTTACTGAAAAGTCTTTAGATAAGATAAGATAAGATAAGCCTTTATTAGTCCCACAATGGGGAAATTCCAGGATTGCAACAGCACAGGGATAGCAACACTCAGAGCAGTAATTAAGAAGATACGAAAAATATAAATAAGAGCAGCGGATATACATACGTACACATAAATATATAAATATATATACAAAGTGCGGAGCATTGTAGCAAGATGGAATAAACAGCATAACCGTCTACTTAGTTATCCTACATAGTATGAATATGTACCCATACATATTGTCACCCTCCGTAGCGACTGATATTGTCCTAGTTGTATACTGGAGGGGACCATTTGTGTAAGTCTGTTGCATCTTTTGCATTCAATACTACTAGGTCGTCACGTTTTTTTGCTATCTCTGTGAGCAGCCCTGCTTAGGTTATACAGTCTGACAGCCATAGGTAGGAAGGACCTGCGAAACCTCTCGGTTGCGCACCTGGGATGATGTAGTCTGCTGCTAAATGAGCTCCTCAGTGCGTTCAGTATGTCCTGCATAGGGTGGGACTCGGACTCCAGCAGAGATGACAGTTTAGCCACCATCCTTCTCTCTCCTATCTCCTCCACTGGGTCAAGGCGTTGCCCCAGGACAGAGCTAGCTTTCTTGATCAGTTTGTTCAGTCTCTTCCTATCGGTTGCTGTAATGCCGTTGCCCCAGCAGACCACTCCAAAAATGATGGCTGATGCCACCACTGTGTCGTAGAATGTCTTCAGCAGCGCCCCTTGTACACCAAAAGACCTGAGCCTCCTCAGTAGGAACAGCCTGCGCTGTCCCTTCTTGTAGAGTGCGTCGGTATTGTGTGACCAGTCTAGTTTATTGTTCAGATGAACACCAAGGTACTTGTAGGATGTCACCATCTCAATGTCTGTTCCCTGTATGTTTACTGGTGCTGTGAGGGGTTGTCCTTGCCTGCGGCAGTCCACCACCAGCTCCTTAGTTTTCCTCGTGTTGGTCTGGAGACAGTTCCGATGGCGCCAGTCCACAAAGTCCTGGATAAGTCCTCTGTACTAAGCTTCATCTCCGTTGGAGATGAGGCCGACGATCGCAGAGTCGTCAGAGAACTTCTGTAGATGGCAGTGTGTTGTGTTGTGTGAGAAGTCCACAGTATAAAGGGTGAACAGGAAGGGAGCCAAAACCGTTCCCTAGAGGGCCCTCGTGCTACCGATGATCGTGTCGAACACACAATCTCGGGTTCTCACAAACTGTGGCCGGTTAGTGAGGTAGTCCAGGATCCATGATGACAGGTGCTGGTCCACCCCTGCGCACAGCAGCTTGTCCTTCAGGATCATTGGTTGAATGGTGTTGAAAACACTGGAGAAGTCAAAGAACATGATCCTCACCGCATTCCTGGGCTTCTCCAGGTGGGGCAGAGAACGGTGAAGGAGGAAGATCACTGCATCCTCCACCCCAATGCCATGCTGATAGGCGAACTAGAGTGGATCCATCGCTGGTCCCACCAGGGGGCGGAGGTGAGCAAGGAGCAGTCTCTCCAGGGTCTTCATCATGTGAGACGTCAGGGCCACTGGTCTGTATCTGTTCAGATCTTTGGGGTGGGAAGTCTTTGGTACAGGTACCACACAAGATGTTTTCCACAGCTGTGGTACCCTCCCCAGCTTCAGGCTCAGGTTGAAGATATGCTCCACAATCCCACATAGCTGGTCTGCACAGGACTTGAGGAGCTTCGCGCTTATGCCGTCCGGTCCCGCGGCCTTCCTAGCCTTGATCTTCCTCAGCTCCGTCCTCACCTGGTTCTTAGTGAGGGTCAGGTTGGGGGGCTGTGTGCTGGGAGTGGGGGGGTGTTGGTGGAGTGGGGTGTGGACAGCAGGTCTCGATGACTTTAGATGCAGCAGTGGTTGTTATGCAGTCGAGGGAGAGGGCGACTGGTCAAACCTGTTAAAAAACAGGTTCAGATTGTTCGCCCACTCCCTGCCCCCTGTGGCCTGGGGGGAGGTATTCTGGAGCCCAGAGATGGTTTTAAGGTTTCTCCAGACCCCGCCGATGTCGCTCCGTTGCAGCTTGTCCTCCATCTTCTTCCTGAAGCTGTCCTTGCCTTCTCTGATCTTCCTCCTCAGCTCCCTCTGTACGGACTTCAGCATCTCCCTGTTCCCCGACCTGAAGATCCTCTTCTTCTCTCTCAGAAGAGTTTTTATCTCAGGGTTGATCCAGGGTTTGTTGTTCGAGCAACACTGTATGGTCTTGGTGGGTACGGTGTTGTCCACACAGAAGCCGATGTAGTCCGTGATGGTGTGAGTGAGGCCATCGATGTCCTCACCATGTGGATCGCAGAGCTGCTCCCAGGCAGTGATTTCAAAATAGTCCTTTAGCGCGTCCATTGCCTCCTCAGACCATAACTTCACTGTGCGCATGACCGAAGGTTGTCTGTGTACTAGGGGTTTGTACACCGGCAGGAGATGAACCAAGTTGTGATCCGATCTCCCAAGTGGGGGGAGTGGTGATGAGGTGTACGCCTCCTTAGTATTTGCATAGAATAAGTCCAGTGTTTTATTGTCTCTAGTGTGGCATGTGACATACTGGGTGAGCGTGGGTAGAATGGGGGACAGTGAAATATGGTTGAAATCACCTGAGATGAGGAGAAGAGCATCTGGGTGTTCTGTCTGCAGCCTGCCAGTTACTGAGTGGATGACGTCATGCGCTGTCCCAGCGTTCGCTGTCGGATTTGCATAAATAACAATGTAGATCACGTGTGAGTATTCCCTCGGGAGATATGTAGGCCGCATGCTAACAGCTAGCAACTCAATGTCTTTGCTACTGTGCTGTTCCTTAACCGTGATATGTCCCGGTCTGCACCAGTTGTTATTGACATACATTATCACTCCTCCACCCCTGGTCTTCCCACTGTCTGGTGTCCGGTCTGCCCGTATTGCGTGGAAACCCTCCAGTTCGATGTTAGCATCTGTTGCTAGTTCTGTTAGCCACGTCTCAGTATATAGCATCAAACTACTCTCCCTGAAGACACTCTCGTAGCGGGAGATAGCTGCTAGCTCATCAGTCTTATTGAGTAAAGAACTGAATGGGTAGATACTGAACCACTCATTGCCACGCTTGCTTGCATACCTGTATAGAGTGCCTCGATCAGGCTGACAAACTTCTCTGTACAGCCATATTTCTTGAGTACCTGCTTAAGTCCTTGTCGCGAAACAGTATCGAAGGCTTTACTGAAGTCTACGAAGACTACATAAAGCGGCATGTTCTGTTCGATATACTTTTCTTGAACCTGTTTCAAGCAGAAAATCATGTCCATTGTGCTTCTTCCACTTCTAAAGCCGCACTGGGTTTCCGGTAGTACATTCTGCGAGATGTGTTCACTGAGTCTGTTCAGTAGTACACGTGAGAGAATCTTACCAACAGTGGCTAGCAGTGATATACCTCAGTAATTTCCACAATCTTTCCTGTCACCTTTCTTGAACAAAGGCACAATACTTGTATCCCTCCAGTCTTGAGGTACTTTCTGGGCATCCCATATCTCTTGGATGAGCTTGTGCAGGCAGTTGGTCAGCTGAACACCACCAAATTTCCACACTTCTGCTGGAATTCCATCCTTTCCTGGTGCTTTACCATCCTGTGTTGTCCTAATAGCTGCCATTAGTTCATCAAAATTTGGTGGTTCATCCAGACTTGATATAGCTGGTCGCTGCACTAGAACTTCTTTAGCCTCTTCAGTGAGATCTCCAGGGTTGTTTAGTAGTTGGTCAAAGTGGTCTGCAAATCTGTCCAGGATCTTGTCTTTCTCCTGCAAAACTGTTTCACCATCCATAGCCTTTAGTTGGATCAACCCTCTTGGTTTAGGGCCGTAGATTTCTCTCAAACCTGTGAAGAATGTTTTCATGTCCTTTCTGTCTGCTGCAGTTTGAAGTTCCTCCGCTTTTTCATCCCACCAGTTGGACTTCATCTCTCTGGTGTACTTCTGTAGCTCACTCTGAGTATTTCTTCTTCTTCGACCTTGTGTTACACTGTAGGTTTTCCTGCCTAGCTGTATTCCTCATTTCTAGTAGTTTCTTCAGGTGTTCATCATGCTCATCAAACCAATCTTGATGTTTCCTCTCAGGGTGGCCTAATACATCACTCGCAGTCTGATATATCGTATCCTTCAGTGTAGCCCATTTCTCTTCTATGTCATTCTCTGAGTTGTTGTTGTCCCAGTCTTTCAAGTTTTCATCCATTTCCTGTGTAAGTTCTTCCTGCTTCCTTTGGCCTTTCAGTGCACTAGTGTTTAGTTTCCATGGTGGCTTCGCACCCATCCTGCAGTGCTGTTTTCTTCTCCAAATCCTTAATCTAGATCTCAGCATAACAGGATCAGTACCACAGTCCGCGCCTCTCATTGATCTGGTGTCCAATACATCCCTTATGTCTCTCTGCCTGACTATGATGTAGTCTAATAAGTGCCAGTGCTTGGATCTTTGGTGCATCCATGTCTTCTTGTGTGTGTCCTTGTGCTTAAATAGAGTGTTAGTTATCACAAGGTTGTACTCTGAACATAGTGCAAGTAGAAGTTCTCCATTAGCATTGCACTTGCCTATTCCATGACTGCCTAGCACTCCTTTCCATTTCTCAGTGTCCGAACCAACTCTGGCATTAAAATCTCCAATGAGTATCAGCCTGTCATCAGTCGGTACACGCCTGATAGTCTCACGTAAATCACTGTAGAACCCTTCCTTCACCTCCTCTGTGTTGGTCATTGTTGGGGCATATACAGTACACTGATAAGTGTGGCATACATCTTCCGCTGTAGTGGGAGTCTCATAGTCATTATCCTGTCGTTGATTGGCACTGGTTCCTCATCAAGCATTGCTGCTATCGACTTTCTAACTGCAAAGCCCACTCCTGCTTCTCTCCTTTCTTGAGTTGATCTCCCACTCCAAAAGAAGATGTACCCATGGTCTTCCAAGCTGTCATATCCAGGAAATCTTGTTTCACTAAGTGCAGCTATATCTACATTGTTCCTGTTCATTTCCAGGGCTACAAGCGTGGTCTGTCTTTCTGGGCGCTGTGATGTTCTGTCCAACAGAGTGCATACATTCCATTCCGCTACACGCAAGGCTGCTGTTTTCCTCTTCTTTTGTCTTCCTGCTCCTAGCTTACTTTTTGCTGCCTGTCGGAGTGTGAACAGATCAGCGCGGACCTTGTAAGCCCGGGCGACGTCCAAGCCTGTATGAGTTGCTTTCTGATTGACCATTTCATGAAACTGCTTGCAAAGTATTTGAGTACTGCTAGCTTTTGCTGGACTAGCAGCACATTCTTGGCAGATAAAGGTATTATCAGTGGCAAGGACAATCCAAGACAAACTGATTCAAGTATTTGTTGCAGTGACTGACCAGATGACAGGTTTGTTTATCTCTGCTCTTTGTGTAGTGCATGTCACGATGCACCGACTGGCAGACCTTGCGACAGATGTGTTTATCTGCCAGGATGTCCTGTCTCATCCCGTGCAAATGGGAGTGGTCCACCACAGACCTGTGGCAGATATTGTTTTTAGTTCTGCCAGGATGCCCTGTTTCACCCTCCACGCCCTCAGAAGGGCGGGGATGCCGGTTGAGTGGCCGACGGCCCGACCCATGAGATAGATAGTACCGGTTTTCATGGTTACCCGGTAGCAAGCAAGCCAATGCCTGACCTGACCTGACAAAAAAAAAAGGGGATGTAAGTCTCAGTTAAAAGCTACCAATTTCTGACTAAAAAAAGTGGAATTTTATGGGTTAGAAGCTGCAACTTTAGCAAAAAGACAAAAAAAAAGGTGTAAATTTCCAACTGTTTACATCCTAAAATGCTGCAAATCATGGAATTACAGCTCCATCTATGCTGTAACAGAGTTTACTGTTGAGGATTTAAAAAATGTAAATCTGGAATTCTGTAGTATGGAATTATATTTTATGTCTGGTTTTTTTTTTTACAGTTTGAAACAGTTTTTTCTGCACTGAAAATACTGTACAGAAGTGGACTTTTTGTGCAAATTAGTTTTTCAGATATTAATCTTTTTTTTAATGCAATTCAATTTTTTTCTCCTGGAAAATATTTTTAGGATTTTAGTTGTAGATTTTAGAATTTTACACCCATTTATTTTGATCCAATCAACACATTTAGTGTTCTCCTGTATTATAAAATTTTATATTACATGTTTTGTTTGATACTGAACAAAGAATTCATTTTAAAATTTTTTGTTTAAAAATTAAAATAGAGTTAAAAGTAGCTAAAACATGAGCTTAATAAAATAATGTGTGAAAGCAAGTTAAATGATGCTGGTCTGTCTGGAGACAGCTGTGGTCTTTTGAAAACATGTCCATGAAAGGATGACTGTTCTTAAAACACATTTTGAGATAAATTTGTTCATCTGTCAGATTTCTTTTTCATTTGTTTCAATAAAAGATGTTGGAATTAAATTAATGGGCCATTGCAAATATTTTTCTTTAAAAGGACCAAGTTGTCACACAGTGGGAGGGAAAAGTCCTGAATAGAAAAAAAACCCCATCAAGATGCATTGAGAATGGTATTAGAATCAAGTCGGAGTTCTAAATCATAATCAAATCATGAGGTGCCTAAAGATTCCCACACCTAGTTCAGACCTCGGCTGGGGAAGAGGACCGACTTATCAGACCTTTTGCAGTTTTAGTTGGTGACCCCTGGTTTAAAGTAACAGCCAATTTATATCTGTAGATGGTAGCGATGGGAAATTTTTTCATTTTCAGAAATTTTTTTACATTGCTTTTTGTTACTATTCTCCTCTGGCTCAGGAAATATTTAACTTATTGATGTTTACTTTTTTATTCATTCACTGTAGGTATGGTGTTCTTTTGTGATGAGCAGTGTTGTGTTTGCGCCAGATATACCTTCTAGAAATATCAGTCCCTCCAGGATGTTGCGGGATGTTTTTACGATTGTTGCGGGCCAAAAAGCCTGAATTCGCAGGAGCTTTTTTTTTTTAAAAGTTGCAATAAAAGTTGTGATGTTTTTAGAGTGTTTTCTACACTAAAAGTCGAAGGAAGAATTCCAAATTTTAAAGCAGATGCTTTTTTCCAGTTTACTGCAGTAATATTCTATATAAAAATACAAGAAAAGCACAGGATTGTCAAAAATTTCCCATTATAGTGATTTGTATATTAAGTAGAAACTTGTATATTAAGTAGAAATTAAGTAGAAACACCAGCAGATGACATGGTTCCTCAAATCATTGCTGACTGTGGAAACTTCACACTAAACCTCAAGCAACTTAGATTCTGTGCCTCTCCACTCTTTCTCCAGATTCTGGGACTTTAATTTCCAAATGAAATGCAAAATTTACTTTTATCTGAACAGAGGTCATCTGCTGGTGTTTGTCCACTGTGTTTTATCAGGCCCAAAGTCAGCGCAGTCGTCTACCAGGAAATTTTAGTGCACTTCATGCTTCCCTCTACAGACAAGCTTTATGGAGAAGCTGAGTTCATTTTCCAGCAGGACTCCCCCCCCCAACACACACACACTGCCAAAAGTATCAAAACCTGGTTTAATGACCATGGCATTACTGTGTTTGATTGGCCAGCAAACTCTCCTGACCTAAACCCCATAGAGAATCTATGAAGGATTGTCAAGAGGAAGATGAGAGACACCAGACCCAACAATGCAGACGAGCTGAAGGTCACTATCAAAGCAACCTGGACCTTCATAACACCTCAGCAGTGCCACAGGCTGATCACCTCCATGCCACGCTGCACTGATACAGTAATTAATCCAAAAGGAGCCCCGACCAAGTACTAAGGGTGTACATGGACATACTTTTCAGTTGGCCAACATTTCTATTAAAAACTATTTTTTCGGATGACTTCCGGGAAGATGGCGGAGAGACATAACGCTTAAACAGAGAGCTCTCCCTAGCCGGATTAAAAATCATCGGTAAATGGCCAACTCGACATAAGCGGATCAATAAACTAAGGGATGAAAACACGAAGGAGCCGGGCACAAGGACAAAAGCAGAGTAAAATTAAAGAATTCCTCTTCAACAACGCAGGAGAAACCGCTGAACACGGGGCCCAAAAAAACGAGGTGACCGCAGCAGAGAAAATGGAAGACACAAAACTCGATACCATGAACACTGGCATCGCCAGTTTGGGTAAAGAGTTGAGAGACTTCAAACGGCAGCTACAACAGGATTTAGCGGCTCTTAAGGAGGAGCTGAAAAAAGAGATTAAGGAAGAAATTATGGGCCTCCGAAGAGAAATGGAGCGCAAGCTAGCAGAAAACATGGAGGAGCTGCGCTCCCAGCGGGCGTGTATGACAGAAGCGCAGGCCCGAATATCAGAGCTGGAAGATTGGAATAGCGAGGCAAGCGAACAGCTGCAGACCCTGACGGCACAAATGCAGAGGATGCAGGAGAAAGTAACCGACTTGGAGAGCAGGTCCAGACGGGGAAATATACGCATCTTCGGGATCCCGGAGGGCATTGAAGGCAACTCGATGACGAAATTCATGGATCAGTTCTTAAAAAAAGAGCTGGAACTGCCCAGCGAAGCGGATCTGCAGATTCAACGAGCGCACAGAGCCTCGGCACAGAACCCGAACCCACGCTCTACACCCAGGTCAGTTGTGGTAAACTTTCTGAAATATGATGTAAAGGAAAGAATCCTGACACGAGCGTGGAAAAAAAAGATACGAATCGGCGACAAGCAGATATTTTTTGATCATGACTACCCGGCGGAAATTGTGCAGCAGCGGAAGAAATATGCCAACATTAAAAAAACGCTGAAAGAAAAAAAAATTAGATTCCAAACGCCGCTAACGAAGATGAGGATTCATTGGGAGAACGGCGTAAGAACCTACAACACAGCCAGAGAGGCAGCGCAGGACATGATGGAGCGGGGCCTTGAGGTGTACGTGCCGGAGGAAACGGTAGGAGCAGCGGAGGCCCTGAACGCATCACGACAGCCGGAGTGGAGGCCAGTGAACGGCAAAAGACGGGGGGAAACGTGGCGCAGCGGGCCCAGGAAAGACTACAAGGCTTTCAACTGAAAGCCTAGATTATAACAAAGATTAAGAAAGACACAGAAGAAATGAAGGCCAAGAAGACAAGGTAAAAGAGAAACAGACGGCTAGGAGAGGTTTAAGTGATATTTGTTGGACATTTCTAGACTAATGACTATTTCTTGGATAGTAAATACAGGTCTAGGGAGGGCCCTACACTCGGTGAGGACAATCCCTCCACCCACCAACAGGGACCAGTGGGCAGAAGAAAGGCCCAAAGTACGGAGGTCGAGATTTTTTAATGTGTTTTTATATAAATATGTGTTATTTTTGTTGTTAAAGGGGCTAGGAGCACAAGTTAAAAAAATGGAAAAACATGATTATGGGTAAAAATCTTAAGATAATAACACTAAACGTGAATGGTCTGAACTCACCTGTTAAAAGGGAAAGAATAATAAGAAAATTCAAGAAAGAAAAAGCCGAAATTATATTTATGCAAGAGACACATTTGAGCAAGACAGAACATGTGAAACTAAAGAGATTTGGCTATAAGAACTCCTACTACAGTTCATTTAAGGGAGGAACTAAAAGGGGGGTTATGATACTAATCTCAAATAAAATACAATTTGAATGTGAACAGGAAATCCAGGATAAAGAAGGCAGGTATGTAATAATAAAGGGTAGCATAGATGGAATACAGATCACATTAGTGAGCATCTATGCCCCACCAGAAAGTGACAAGGGTTTTTTTCAACATCTGTTTGATCTCATAGCAACACACAGTGAAGGAGTCCTAATTTGTGGAGGAGACTTAAATGCTGTCATGGATCATGAAATTGATACAACAAGTGTTAAGAAGACAAAAAAACATGTAACAAAATTCATAAGAACCTCACTGGCAGAAATGGGTATGGTAGACATTTGGAGGGACCTGCACCCACTCGAAAAAGACTATACACATTATTCAGCAGTCCATAAAGTACACTCTAGAATAGATTACTTCCTTATGAATGAAGATGACAGACACAGGGTGAGAAATTGTTGGATTGGAGGGGCAGAAATATCAGATCATAATCCTATATACATGGAAATAAATTTAAACAATAGAAAACGACAAACAACATGGAAACTTAATGTAGGACTGTTAAATGATGATAAAATGAAAGAAAGAATAAAAGTAAACATAAATGAATATATCCAAGAGAATGACAATGAAGAAGTGGACCCAACAATACTATGGGATGCACTAAAAGCCGTGTTAAGAGGTAAATTAATTGTTGAAACAGGAAAAGCAAATAAGACTAAACTGGAAGCATATGAACAAAGATGTGAGAGACTGAGGGAATTAGAACATAAACATCAAAGCACAAATGACCCAAAAATATATCAAGAAATTAAAGAAGAAAAAATAAAGATAAAAGAAACACAAATGGATGAAATTGAAAGGAAAAATAGATATCTAAAGCAAAAATATTATGAAACGGGACCAAAAGCCACAAAACTGCTGGCAAAACGGTTAAGAAAACAACAAACAATGAATAATGTATATAAGATTAAAGACCCCACCACAAATAAAACCACAGTTAACCCAGAAAACATCGAAGAAATATTCCATAATTTCTACCAAGAACTATACTCGCAACCTGAAGAAACAAATACTAAAGATATTAAAAAATTTCTATGCACATTGGACTTGCCATCGATAGGAAATCAACAAAATGAAAAGCTAACAGCAGAAATAACAACACAAGAGATTAGAGATGTGATTAAGTCACTTAAAAACGGTAAATCACCAGGTAGTGATGGATACCCATCTGAGTTTTATAAACTGTTTATAGAAGAACTCACGCCACAGCTTCTAAAGTCATTTAATTGGACGTTGAACAACAACAAAATACCTCCATCATGGAACGAAGCCATTATTTCAGTCATTTTAAAGCCAGGGAAAGATAGAGAACAATGCGGAAACTATAGGCCAATCTCTTTATTAAATGTGGATTATAAAATATATACAACAATTATATGTAAACGAATAAAGACATTCTTGACGGAATTGATAGAAGATGATCAAACTGGTTTCATAGAGGGACGCCAAACACATGACAATATCAGGAGAACAATACATATAATTAATCAAATACATAAAGAAAAGAAAAGCGCAGTAATAATGAGTTTAGACGCAGAAAAAGCATTTGACAGGGTTAACTGGAAATTCCTATATAGTGTGCTGGAACGCTTTGGATTTAACGAAAAATCAGTACAGTGCATAAGGACGCTGTATCAAGAACCTGTGGCAAGAATCAAGATAAACGGTAGCTTAACAGACAAAGTAAATATACAAAGATCAACTAGGCAGGGATGCTGCTTATCGCCCACCTTGTTTGCTCTGTTCATAGAGCCACTGGCTCAAGCGATACGACAAAATAAGAAATTAAAAGGTGTAACAATAAAGGGGGCGGAACACAAGATTGGGCTATTTGCAGACGATATTATAGTTTACCTTGAACAACCAGATGAATCAATAATGGAAATGATGAACTTGATAGAAAATTTTGGAAAATTATCAGGATACAAGATAAACATAACAAAAACACAAATACTGACATTCCACTATAACCCTCTAAACCAGATAACTGATAAGATCAAACTAAACTGGAAACAAAAAGAAATAAAATACCTTGGAGTGAACATACCTAAAGATCTAAGCAAAATCTATAAAGCAAACTATGATAGGTTGGAACAAGAAATAAAAAAAGATATTGATAGATGGTCAATCTTAAATATGGATCTGAATTCAAAAATTGAGACAGTCAAAATCAGCATACAACCTAGATTACTTTACCTCTTCCAGGCTATACCAACAGAGATTCCAGATGCCCAATTCTCAAAGTGGGACAGGATGATATCGAGATTTGTTTGGGGAGGTAAAAAACCAAGAGTGAAATATAAAACTCTCCAGTTACCAAAAGAGAAAGGAGGCATGGGCCTACCGAGTCTAAAGGAATATTACTACTCAGCACAAATAAGATATATCATATGTTGGTGCGACGAGGGATATGAGGCAAAATGGAAAGAAATGGAAAAGGAAATTGAGGGACTCCCAGTACAAAGCATAATTGGAGATAAAGATGCATATAAGCAAATCAAACAAATAGACCCAATCACTAAATTTACTTTAGAACTGTGGTATAAAATAGTACAAAAGTATAATATAAAGGAAGACATAAAACTATTGAAATGGGTAGCATTTGACAGTCAGTTTGAACCGGCAAAACAAGATAGGGGATACAAAAATCTGGTGAACAAGGGAATCACAGCATGGGGCAATATCGGAAAAAAAGATCTCGGGAGCTTTGTAAACATCAGGAGAAAATTTAAACTAGAAAGATCGGAATTCTTCAGATATCTGCAGATGAGAGACTATCATATGAAGAAGATCAGGCATAACCTCCAAACAGATGTGAGCGAGATTATACAATTCATTTTAAGCTCATATACAGGAAATAAAACAAGAATTATTTCAAAGCTATATCAGAAACTTATGGCAAACAATCATTCAAGTAACTATATAAAGGAGAAATGGGAGAAAGAGCTCAATTTAAACATAACAGAAGAAAGCTGGCAGGAAATATGGAAAACACAACACACGTCAACAAATTCAAGAACATGGAGGGAATTTGGATGGAAAAACCTGATTCGCTTTTTCATTACACCACAGATTCAAGGAAAGTATACAAATACCCAATCTATATGCTGGAGGGGATGTGGGGCTCAAAATGCAGACCACTCGCATATGTTTTGGAAATGCTGCAAAATCTCATCATTCTGGAAATCTATACATGTGACAATACAGAGGATATTAGGATATAATATACCAATGAACTGTAACTTGATGTACCTATGTGATCTTAAAAGAGACAATGTTATACAGGCTGAGGACAGATATCTAGTTAAAATCTTGTTGATTGCATGTAAAAAAACAATCACAAAAAAATGGCGATCAGAAGTTCTTCCTGACCAAGAGCAATGGACTGACATTATTGAGGACATACGTATGATGGAAAAACTAACATATCGACAAAGAATGCAAGAAGGACTATGGGAAAAAAAATGGCGGAAATGGACACACTACAAAGTGCAACAACGAGACAGATATTGAAAGAATAACCAAAGACGCTGGAAAAACCAGAAGAATTAAGAGATGGAAACTAAAAACTTGATGCTCCAACATTTGTCCCCCCCCCCTTTTTTTTTTTCTCCTTTTTCTTTTTTACTCTAGCCCCTTTGTTTTTTTTAAATGTAGACTGTGATCTGAATGCAATATATATAATGAAAAATGAATAAAAATCTTAAGTTACAAAAAAAAACTATTTTTTCAAATTAATTTTAAGCCATAATCTTGAAAATTAAAATAAACAAACACATGAAATATATCACTCTCTTTGTAATGAATCTATATAATATAGAAGTTAAATTTTTTTGAACTGAATTACCTAAATAAATCAACTTTTTGTTGACATTCTAATTTATTGAGATGCACCTGTACCTTTAAAGATGTATAAATGTTCAAACACTTGCTGTAGTGTAGTGTACTCTCCTCACGCCAGCTCCTGCGACTAGGTGCTTTTGGGGCAGGCGCATGTTTTTCAACACAAACCCAACGCTTCGTACATGCGGTCAGGACGGAGACGTGGCAAGGCATCCACAGGCAGGCTGGGGAGACGGAGGAAGGGACGGTGTTGAAAACCTCGCCGGTGAGTGTTTTTTTAAATCACACTATTTGCTGATGTGTTCCGTGACTCACTGTAAACTATAAACTCACTACTCACTGTAAACACGGAAGTGAACGCGGTGCAGTGATGCATTTGATTGGTTAGACTGACTGCTTCAGCGCGTTTGAGACAATTTAATTGATGAAATTGGCGGAAGTTGACAAGGATTGGCCAAAATTGTGGGAAAATTGCGGCGATTGGACAAAGTTGCAAGGTCGAGCAATAGTTGCACTGACTGGATGATTTCGTGTAAATTGGTGCAATCGCAACATCGCAAAATCCTGGAGGGACTGAAATATGGCGAAAAAGTTCAACCTTGGTTTCATTGGACTATAACACATTTTCCCACATGCATTTAGGAGATTTCAAATGTCTTTTTACAAAATGTAGCTGAGCTTGGATGTTTTTCTTTGCAAGATTAGGTTTCCGTCTTGCCACCCTACCCCATAGCCCAGACATATGAAGAAGACAGGAGATTGTTGTCACATGTACTAAACAGCCAGTACTTGCCAGAAATTCCTGCAGCTCCTTCAGTGTTGCTGTTGGCCTCTTGGCAGCCTCCCTGACCAGTTCTCTTCTTGTCTTTTCATCAAATTTTGAGGGACGTCCAGTTCTTGGTAATGTCACTGTTGTGCCATTTTGGAGTGGGCAATATGGCCTAAAAGTGATATAACGATATTTCTGTGAATTTTCCCAATAGCAATATTTTTTTTGATATTGAAGAATGCAGGTTTTTTTCTTTTAAATTTATGCAAAAAAGACAGTTTAACAGGCCAGCATATTCAACATATTCAGGAAAATCAAAACAAAAACTTTTATTTCTCCATTTTATAAACAGCATCTAAGATTTAGTTATTTTTTTTTAGTTCTGTATCAAATATTACAAGAAAATAATATAAACTGTTACATCTGTACAACTGCACACAGACGTCGGGTTTTATGCTGAATCACTTTACCTGCTCCCGTTGCATGGGCTTTTGGCTCTCCTGCACTGAACGGATGTTTTTTGTTTCTCTCTCTCTCTTCGGATGGTTTAATAAAATCAAGATGAAGCAGTCAAAATGGAAGTAAAATACAGCCACTTCTGAGTGGCACACTGTCCAACATTAATACCGCTCCAGCGGTGTTGACATGCGGAAAAAAAATGCAGGCGGAACTGCTGCACCTTTTTTTCTTTTTTCTTTTTTTTTAATCATGACAGCGGTCTGAAACAGAAAGTGAAACTTAAAATATTTCCACTCAACTGGAGACTCCGGGTGAAGGTAGGAACACGGTGGTGCACTGCTTCACAGACTCGGAGCTGGACAGGATACAGGGTGACCAGAAAATTAGACCAATAATCACGAAATGTAGTTAGGGTATCAGCAGTAGACAATGACGATCTGACTTCGGAGCTGCAGCTTCCCGCTGCTATATTTGTTTTGCCTTTTCTATGCGGTGTGACGTTGTCATGCAGCAGACCCCAAATATTGTGATATTTGTTTTTACACCGGTATCAAAATTTATACTGGTATTATTGTGAACGATACAATATGGCACACCCCTAGTGCCATACATGCAACCAGCTGCTCGTGCTGAGGGGGCTGGAGCCTGGAGCACTGTGGCCGGAAGGGAAGCACCACATGAGCTTAGGAGGAAGCGCCGTGGAAGAAGGGCTGGAACTAAGGTGAAGAGGAGGGGGAGGAAGCATAAGCTGGCTGTACCCATGTTTATCAACATGCGATCGCTACGAAACAAAACAGATGAGCTTATAGCGCTGGTCAGGACGCAAAAGTCATCTTTAAAAAGTCTTCAGCTGATCCAAAATGCTGCAGCAAGAGTTTTAACAGGTACTAGAAAGAGAGATCATATCTCTCCGGTTCTGGCCTCCCTTCATTGGCTTCCCATAGAGTTTAGAATTAAGTTTAAAATCCTTCTTCTTACTTACAAAGCTCTAAACAATCAGGCTCCTTTTTATTTAAAAGATCTGATACTACCGTATTATCCTAACAGAGCACTACGCTCCCAAAATGCAGGACTACTTGTAATACCTAGAATCTCCAAAAGTACAATGGGAGGCAGAGCCTTCAGTTATCAAGCTCCTCTCCTGTGGAATCAGCTGCCAATCTGGATTCGGGAGTCAGACTCGATCTCTGTTTTTAAGATTAGGGTTAAAACCTACCTTTTTGATATAGCCTACAATTAGGGAGGGATCATGTGTTTCTGAACCCTCCCTTAGCTATGCTGCTAATAGGTTTAGTCAGCCGGGGGACCTCCAGTAATGCACTGGGCCTCACTCTTTTCCTCACTCTCTATGAAATATTTTTTTTTTGCTGGTCATTAACATTTGTTTGTTCTCTCCCATAGATTGAGTCCCCATCGTGCTGTTTGCTCTCTACATGTCTGTTCTTTTCATCTTCTCTGTCCCCTCACCCCCCAGCCAGTCGCAGCAGATGACTGCCCCTCCCTGAGCCTGGTTCTGCTGGAGGTTTCTTCCTGTTAAAAGGGAGTTTTTCCTCTCCACCGTCGCCAAGTGCTTGCTCACAGGGGATCACCTGATTGCTGGGGTCTTTCTGCAACTGTGGGGGTTCCCCCCTACAGTTGATAGTGCTATGAGATGACTGTTGTTGTGAAATGGCGCTATATAAATAAAGTTGAATTGAATTGAATTGAATTGAAAAGGAATATCATGAGTGTAGTATCATGTGTTTCACAGAGACGTGGTTACACTCACAGATCCCAAATGATAACGTAGCGATACCTGGCTTCAAGACTATATGGGGGGACAGAGATGTGATAAGTAGCAGAAAAAGAGGGGAGGAGGATTGGCACTTCTTGTGAATGAAAAGTGGTGTAATCCTGGATACATTTATGTGAAGGAACGACGCTGCAGCTGGGACATTGAACTGCTGGCTGTGAGTATGAGACCCTATTACATGCCACAAGAATTGATGTGCGCCTTGGTAATTATCATTTATGTCCTTCTGTCAGCTGACGCAGCGGTGGCTTGTGGCGTCATCAGCTCCACTACAGTCACACTACTGGAGAAGCACCCAGACACATTTATGGCCATCACGGGTGATTTAAATCATGTCTCACTGGGAAAAACATGACCAGACTTTCACCAGTTTGTTGACTGTCCCACCAGAGAAAACAAAACACTGGATTTACTGTATGTCAGTGTCAGAGATGCATGTTATCACCCAAGTATGTTCCCCTTGTGCAAAGGCAGCCTGCTTATACACAGACTGTGAGGAAGTGGACACAGGAGGCTGCTGATGTACTACAGGACAGCTTCAAGATGATGGACAGGGGTGTACTCTGTGAACCACATGGGGTGGACATAGACAATATGGCTGACTGCATCACAGAATACATCAGATTCTGTGAAGACATGACCATGCCAGATCAGACTGTACACTGCTTCTCCAACAACAGACCATGGGTCACAAGTGACCTGAAAGAACTTCTGAACAAAAAAGAAGAGTGTTTAGGTTCAGAGACAAGGAGAGGCTGAGGGGAGTGCAGCATGAGGTTAGAGAGATGCTGAGAAGGTGCAAGGACAATTATAGGAGGAAGCTGGAGGACAAACTCAAGCAAAACAACGCTAAAGATTTGTGGGTGGGAAAGATCTTGTCTGTTTTTGTTCGTTGTCTTTGTCTCTTTTTATCCCTTTTACTGATATTAACTTTTTACTTCGTGTTAGTTCAGTAAATAAAACAGCCTGTACTAGCTCACAGGTGAATCAGACCCCGATCAGGGCTGTTCACCAGGTTAGGCTAACCTGTTTTAGCTAGCTAGCTAGCCACTTCTGGCCTGGAAAGCCATGGCCCCATCCTGTGTCAGCTGGGTTTCCCTCTCTAAGAAGGTTTCTGAGTTGGAACTGAGACTCTCTAACCTCTATAAGATTCAGGAGGCTGAAAATTATCTGGACACTATCATTTTTGGATGGACATCGGTGCCAGCAATGGACTCGCAGCTAGCAGAGACGGCTACTTACCTGGGTGAAATTAACAAATCGCCATCCACCTCCACCCCTGCTCCGGTCACCTCAGCTGTCCAGGACTCCAGCAACAAACACTGGCTTCAGCTCGGAGCTAAACCCAAAGCCCCAGGTGGTTCTTCACAGCCTCAATGCGTGCCCTGGACATCGGGGATTGACCAGACATGGCCGCGCCTCCTCCCTTCCCCTTTTGCTGGAAAACAAATTCGACATCCTTTCCCTGGATGATTTCCCGCACATGGACGTTGATCTTCCTCCCATGGCTGCCCCTCCTCCTTCAGCAGTGGCCCAAACCCGCAAGCCCTGGATTAAAACTACCTTAGGTGTGCCGAACTTTTCACCGGCTCCAAAAAGAAGCAAGCGCAACCCGCCGCATCACCCCCGCATCAGCACCCCACTGCCACTGCAGCAATAACAGCGGCAAAATTATCTACCATCTCAGAAGCCACCGACAAAGTCCCCCCAGACGACGCTGGCAATCGGTGATTCAATAATGAGGAACGTCAGAAGCAGGTACTGTGTTACAAAATTTTTTCCGGGGGCTTAAGTGTCAGACATTGAGGCTCGTACCCCTGACCTATTAAATGAATACCCCCACACTAAAACTGTCATTGTGCATGCTGGATGCAACGACATCCCAGATGAAGCGTCTGAGATCTTAAAGAGAGACTTCAGGAGCCTTCTGTCCACTCTTATGAACTGTGACAGATGTGTGTTTATTTCTGGGCCACTTGCTCCTTTTAGAAGAGGTTGCAATTATTTTAGCAGAACTCTCAGCCTTAATACCTGCTGTGTTCAACATGTCAAACTTTTAACATTGGTTTAATAGACAATTTCAACCTGTTCTGGAACCGCCCATCGTTTATGAGTCCAGATGGCATCCATCCAAATAGACTCAGTGCACGTGTTCTAAGGGACAATCTGTTTTATTCCATTCAGCATTTTTGAGTACAGTGACTGAAAGCTGGTGTGTTAACTCACCCCGAAGTACCTGCGTCTGCCAACCAGCCCTTCTTTGCTTCCACTTCTCATATTAATGCTATTAATCCAAATAATTCTCGCTGTTTAGATCAGTCTTCAATTCATAGCCCCAAAGAGATTGTGTCTGTCTCCCGTTACCCAGAACATTGTAACCCAAGACAAATACAACATATCTTGATAAAGATTAAAACCATGAGTTTACCACAGTTAAATAAAATAATTAAATGCAGACTGCTGAATATAAGATCTCTGTCAGATAAAGCGACCTTAATTAATGATATGATCACGGATTACAATATAAATATACTCTGTCTCACAGAAACATGGCTATGCCCCGATGATTTTGTTAGTATCAATGAGCCCCCCCCCCCCCAGCTATGGTAATATTCATATTCCTAGAAACACTGGCCGAGGTGGTGGTGTCGGGGTAATATATGAATCCACATTACTAATGAACCCTAAGCCTAAGCTAAACTCAAATTATAACTCTTTTGAATGCTTAATTTTTAGCTTAGCACAACCATCCTGGAGGTCAGAGCAGCCTCTTTTATTTACCACAGTATATCGCCCTCCCAGTCCATTTTAATATTCATATATTCATTTTAATATTCATATAGATGTTGATAATGATAGTCATATTGTAGCATTTCTCTCCCTCTTATATTTATTCCATCCAGCTACAATGCTCTGCACTGTGTGTCTGTGTGTGTGTGTATATATATATATTTTATAGTAATACGTACATATGTTTATTAGCTGCTCTTGCTTGCTTGTTTTTTTTTCTTGCCTTCTGATTGTTGCTCTGAGTGTTGCTATCCCTGTGCTGTTGCAATCCTGGAATTTCCCCGTTGTGGGACTAATAAAGGCTTATCTTATCTTATCTTATCTTATCTTAAATTCAACTGGTTTTTCTCAGTGTGTTAGTAAACCAACTCATCATCATAATCACACCCTTTACCTGGTCTTGGCCTACGGTGTAGAAATTGATGAGCTGCTTGTCATCCCTCAAAATCCTACACTGACTGACCACTATTTGATAATGTTCAAATTTGCGCTATCTGACTTCACAGCATCAAGCAGAAATATAGTTACCAGATACTTATCTGATAGTGCCATGGCTTGCTTTAAAGAATTAATCCTTTCAGCACTTACTCTATTACCATGTCTCACTATAGCAGACAGCACTGACTACTTGAATCCATTAGAATTAGACCTTTTAGTTGGTAGTACTGCAGCCTCACTGCAGTCAACACTTGACTCCATAGCCCCTCTTAAAAAGAAAACTATTAAAAAATAGGAGATTAGCTCCATGGTTCAACTCCCACTCCCTAAGTTAAAACAGAAGGTTAGATCCTGTGAAAGGCTTTGGCGTGCAAATAAGAAAAGAATCTTGTTCGGCCTGGAAAAACAGCCTTACCACCTATAAGAAATCTCTCCGCAGTGCTAGGCAACAGTACTATTCATCCTTGATAGAAGGAAATAAACACAACCATAGATTTCTCTTTAGCACTGTGGCTCAGCTAACCAAGAGCCTAAATGCCATAGATCCCTACATCCCTCCAACTCTTAATGCTGACGACTTTTTGAATTTTTTTAATGATAAAATTGTCAGTATTAGGAATAATATTTCAAAAAATACCCCCCCTAAAAATACCAAGCCTCTACCTAACACTGCTGTGCCCACAGGCTCAAAACTCAACTTTTCTAAATTTTCTCATCATTCTGATCTCAATCATTCTGATCTAGCCCTAATAGTGTCAGCCTCTAAATCAACTACCTGTCTTTTAGATCCAATCCCCGCAAGACTAGTGAAGGAATCGCTATCTCTGATTAGTCCATCTCTTTTGTACATAATTAATATGTTCCTATTGACAGGACATGTACCGCAGTCATTTAAAGTGGCAGTAATTAAACCTCTACTTAAAAAACCTTGGCTTGATTCTGGGATTTTGGCCAATTATAGACCAATATCTAACCTCCCCTACTTTTCCAAGAGCCTCGAAAAAGTAGTCGCCAATCAATTATGCACCTTTTTAGAAAAAAATTCAATATTTGAGAGTCAGGTTTTAGGAAACATCACAACACAGAGACAGCCTTAGTGAAAGTTACTGATGACATCCTTATGGCATTTGACAAAGGACTTGTCTCCGTCCTTGTTTTACTGGACCTCAGCACTGCCTTTGATACCACTGACCACCATATTCTGCTAGAGAGACTTGAACAGCAAATTGGCCTGAATGGAACAACGCTAAGATGGTTCCAGTCTTATCTATCAGATCATTCCCAGTTTGTTCATGTCCATAACAGTCCTCTACTCAGACCACGGTTAGCTATGGAGTTCCGCAAGGATCAGTACTTGGACCAGTATTGTTTACATTATACATGCTGCCTTTGGGAGACATTATGAGGAAGCATTCTATTCATTTTCATTGTTATGCTGATGACACTCAGTTGTATTTATCCATCAATTCAGATGATCCCGGCCAGTTGGGTTAACTCCAGGAGTGTCTTCAGGATATCAAAACACGGCTGAACTACAACTTTCTATTGCCGAATACAGATAAAATTGAAGTCATCGTCCTTGGCCCCAAACATGCTAGAAGTACTCTTTTTTAGCAAGATAACAAAACTAGATGGCATTGCACTCGCTTCTACATCTTCTGTTAGGAATCTTGGGGTTGTCTTTGACCAAGATGTGTCTTTTAACTCTCATATACAGCAAACCATTAAGACCGCTTTCTTCCATCTGCGTAATATTTCTAAAATCAGGTCTATCCTGTCTCATAAAAATGCAGAGAAACTTGTCCACGCCTTTATCACCTCTAGACTTGACTATTGTAACTCACTTTTATCAGGTTGCCCAAATAAGTCCATAAAGTTTCTCCATCTCATTCAGAATGCAGCTGTGCGTATCCTTATGAGAACAGGGAGAAGAGATCACATTACTCCAGTTTTAGCTTCTTTACATTGGCTCCCAATAAAATATCGAATTGAATTCAAGATATTGCTCTTAACCTATAAAGCTCTTAATGGTATGGCTCCTTCTTACCTGCAAGAACTCTTAGTTCCTTATCATCCCACCAAAGCTCTGCGCTCCCAAAAATCCAAACAACTAGTGGTCCCCAAGATATCTAGAAGTAGATTGGGAGGAAGAGCTTTCAGCTATCAGAATCAGAATCAGAATCAGAATGAGATTTATTGCCATTGTTCATGTAGTACACAAACTAGGAATTTGTCTCGGTGCAATGCTGCAACATTAAACATGGAGTAGCACTAAAGATAAAAATAAAAAACTATGCATGCAATAAAAGGAAGAATATGAATAGTAATACTAATCTATGCGATTTTTAAATATATTAACAAGCAGCAGATATTGTGGAGTTCCACATATTGCAGTCGGTAGTGCAAAAAGAAAACAGTGATAATTGTCATGAGTCCGGTTAAGCTGCTGTACGTAGTGCACGAGAGTCTAATAAGTCACTTAGTGTTCAGCAGTCTGATGGCAGAGGGGAAGAAGCTGTTCATGTAGCGGGAGGTTTTAGTCTGAATGGACCGAAGTCTTCTGCCTGAGGGGAGGGGGGCAAACAGTGCGTGTCCAGGGTGTGAAGGGTCGGCTATGATCCGACCTGCACGCCTCCGGGTCCTGGAGATGTACAGGTCCTGGAGGGATGGGAGCTTGCAGCTGATCACCTTCTCAGCAGCGCGTTGTGAGCTCAAGCTGTCAAGCTCCCTTCCTGTGGAACCATCTTCCCAGTTCAGTTCGGGAGGCAGACACTCTCTCTTTATTCAACAGCAAGTTGAAATCTTTTCTCTTTGATATGGTCTTTAGTTAGAAATGCTGCCCCTGCTAGGCCTTCGCTTGCATGTGCAGCCTGGCCAGGCTTGGTACTGGACTGTTGGCTTTGAATGTTGTATTTGTATGCTTGTTTTTGAATGTAGCTACTCAACCCAGCCGGTCGAGGTGGATGGCCGTCCTCTATAAACTATGGTTCCGCCTGAGGTTTCTGCCCGTTAAAGCGAAGTTTTTCCTCGCCTATGTCACCGCAGTGCTTGCTCTTTGGGGTCTCTGTCACAGCCCGCTCTCGCCTGTCTCCTGCTCCAGATGCGAGCACACCTGCGCCTCATCAAGCCCGGGCTATTTAGCCCGCTCCGCCTAGAGCCTCGGCCTGGAGCCGTCTGCTCACCAACGACCGTGCTACCCGCACTCGCCTTCTCTTCTCCGACGCCTCTAGACTACCAACCATCCCTTCTCACGTAAGCCATCATCACTTTTCTCACCTTCTCTCCAGTCTTTCTCCCCTGTGCACAGGTGGATTCCCTGGCGGCGGATTCTCCCCTCGTCGTCATCCAACCCTCACCCACAGCGCCGAGCGCGCATTGGAGCGCTGTCTTCCAGGCAGGAGACCTGCGGCTTGCCGACGTCAGCCACCAAGAACATCTGCAAGTAAGCCACAGCCCTAATATTAATCCACTAGGTCAGACTCTGCAGCTAACCACTTTTCTGCTCTGCCCTAGGGTTGCCTGGCTGCACAGCGCGCTGCTTCGCCCTCGGCGCATCCTGTCTTCCAGCATCATATTCACACTCACTCTCACGCATCCACACACACTTAATATTTAATAAATCATTGTTGCAATCGACTCGAGCCTGTGTGCGTGTTCCCTGGGCCTGAACTCATGTCAGTCTCTGCTGGGTTCTATAAATTTGAGAGTGTGGTCTAAACCCATTCTTTTCTGTAAAGTGCCTTGAGACGACCTGTGTTGTGATTTGGCGCTATATAAATAAATTGGATTGAAGTGAACTGAACTGAATGAAACAAATAACTGGTTGCAAGGGGAGAGTCAGACAGACATCTAGGAGCCAGGAGAGAGCTGATGAACTTAATCTGTTTTTTAATAGATTCAACTCATCGTCTGTCACCCCCACAACAAAGCCAGGCCCCCACATACCCCTCGCCCCCACCCTCCTGTGCAGCGCACCCCCCCCCCCCCCAGGGGACACCAGGCCCCTCCCTCACATCACTGTGAGGGTGTAGTCACATCACTGTGACTACAGACCAGGTTAAGAAACAGCTGGAGACTCCATCAGCGGAAGGGTGGGGGCCCTGATAAATGATAAATGGCATTCACTTATATAGTGCTTTTTTTTCCCCATCTCTAGATGACCAAAGCGCTTTACACATCCTGCTATCCACCCATTCACACACACATTCACACACTGATGGCATCTCCATCAGGATCCTGAGGACCTGTGACAACCAGCTAGCTCCGGTACTGAAACTCCTGTACAACCTGAGCCTGGTTAACCTGCCTGGTTTCTGTCTTCAAGAAATCATCTCCATCAGACCTGAATGACTATCGTCCAGTTGCCCTCACATCTCATGTGATGAAGGTCCTGGAGAGACTGGTCTTGGCCCACCTGAGGCCGCAGGTGAAGACGTGGCTGGACCCTCTGCAGTTTGCATATCAGCCCCATTTAGCAGTTGAAGACGCTGTCATCTATCTGCTGCAATGAGCCCATCTGCACCTGGATGGCGCAGGAGACACTGTGAGAATTACATTTTCTGATTTCTCCAGTGCCTTTAGCACCATCCAGCCACTGATGCTGGGTGAGAAGCTGTGAGTGATGGGGGTTGACAGCTTTATAAATATAAGCAATAATAATAAGCAGAAATATAAGCTTATTTGTCTTCACTGGAATAAGCTAATGTCTACTCAGAACAAAGCATATTCACAGTGATCGAGCACTTTGTACCTTTACTGTTTGTGGTTCAACACTTAGAATACTTCAACTGTCCCATTTTACAGCGTGAGTCCCAATATCTATCCACAGGGTGCTTTGTTAGGTGGTGGCTAATGAGAATTAAGCTATAAAACCTGCCACTTGTAGTGTTTTTAGTGTTTCCATCAGGAACAGTGAAATTGCAGAGTGCCACTGTAAGTGATGTAGGCCCTCTCAGGCTACAATGGAAATGACATTCACTCGGTCATAGGCTGAGATTGAGCTCATAAATAGCTACAAGAGAGGACTGTATTATACTGTGTGAAACTGCACAGCATAAAATGCTTAAACTGTTCCTTAATCTATTCTTGAAGCCGCTGCGTTTACTTAAAAACATGCAAAGTGATCAAATGTATTCTGAAATTGAATCTGGTTGAAATCTTTTTAAATGTACTGTTATCCAGTAGTATTGAAGGTTAGAAAAAAAAACTAATGAGTGAGTAAATAGTTTCATGGACACATGAGTAGATACATGTGTCATCAGAGACAGGGGAGAGAGAGAGAGAGAGAGAGAGAGAGAACAGTGCAGCAGAACAAGGTGGGTTTAAAAGAATAAGTCGCTTGCAAGGTCATCCCAGATAGGGCCGAGGAGGAAAGGAGAGGGATTTCCCAGATACAGGCTAGAGAAACAAAGATAAAGAGGGAGTGAGCCCTCAGCAGCGCTCCTCTGTCCAAGTTATATGCTCTCTCCTCTGAAGGACAGACCAGCCGGACTGTGAAGAATTCACCACTCTGAGAAAATAACATCTTTGATGCGGAAGAAGAAATGAAAATACTGGGGAGGATAAGAATGTAAACTTTGGCTTCAGTGTGTAGTTCGGATACAGTTGCTAATGAGACAAATGACTTTATGTTGTTTGTTGCCATTAAAAAGTGGAATTCATAAAAAGCAGAAGATGTATGATTTCATGACATAACATACTTCTCACAGAGTACAGCATAAAAAAGAAAAATACTGTCTAAAATTAGAGACAGAAGTGAGGGCAGCTTTGAAAAGGATGAAGAATGGAAAGGCAGTTGGTCCAGATGACATACCTGTGGAGGTATGGAGATGTTTAGGAGAGATGGCAGTGGACTTTTTAACCAGATTGTTTAACACAATCTTGGAGAGTGAGAGGATGCCTGAGGAGTGAAGAAGAAGTGTTTTGGTACCAATTTTCAAGAACAAAGGTGATACTCAGAGGTGCAGTAACAACAGAGACATAATCAGTCACACTATGAAGATATGGGAAAGAGTTGTTGAAGCCAGGGTGACAATCAATCAGCAGCAGTATGGTTTCATGCCAAGGAAGAGTACTACAGATGCAATGTTTGCTTTAAGAGTGTCGATGGAGAAGTATAGAAAAGGTCAGAAAGAGTTGTACTGTGTATTTGTGGATCTAGAGAAAGCATATGATAGAGTGCCAAGAGAGGAAGTGTGGTACTGTATGAGAAAGTCAGGAGTGGTAGAGAAGTATATATGTGAGGGTGGTGCAGGACATGTATGAAGACAGCGAGATGGTGGTGAGGTTTGCTGTAGGAGTGACAGATGGATTCAAGATGGGGGTGGGATTACATCAGGGATCAGCCCTGAGCCCCTTCTTGTTTGCCATGGTAATGGACAGACTGACAAATGAAGTCAGGCAGGAGTCTCCATGGACCATGAGGTTTGCAGACGACATTGTGAGCTGTAGTGAGAGTAGGGAGCAGGTGGAAGAGAACCTGGAGAGGTGGAGGTATGCTCTAAAGAGAAGAATGAAAGTCAGTAGATGCAAGACAGAATACATGAGTGCGAATGAGAGGGAGGCAGGTGTAACAGTAAAGATGCAAGGAGTAGAGGTAGTGAAGGTAGATGAGTTTAAATACCTGGGGTCAACCATCCAAAGCAATAGAAAATGCACAAGAGAGGTGAAGAAGAGAGTGCAGGCAGGGTGGAGTGGGTAAATGGCATTCACTTATATAGTTCTTTTTCTCATCTCAGGATGACCAAAGCACTTTACGGATCCTGTTATCTACCCATTCACATAGTGGTGGTGGCGGAGCTGCCATGCACCAGCGCTGGCCTAACCCACCAGGAGCAACTGGGGATTCAGTGTCTTGCTCAAGGGCACTTTTACATGCACACTGCAGACAGAGAGGGAATCAAACCACTCATCCTCCGATCAGTAGTCAACCACACTACACCTGTGCCCCATCATAGCAGCTGAGTGGCAACGAGTGTCAGGGGTGACTTGTGGCAGAAGGGGAACAGCAAGAGTGAAAGGGAAGATTTACAAGATGGTAGTGAGACCTGCTATGATGTATGGTTTGGAGATGGTGGTGCTGACAAAAAGACGGGAGGCGGAGCTGGCGGTAGCAGAGTTGAAGATCCTAAGATTCTCATTAGATTTAGATTTAGTATACTTTATTGATCCCCAGAGGGGAAATTGAGGGTCATCCACCACCTGGATGGATGAAGCAGCCACGATACGGCGCTATCCCTTAACCATTCACACACACATTCACACCTAGGGCCACTTTAGAGTCTCCAATTAACCTAACCTGCATGTTTTTTTTGGCATGTGGGAGGAAACCGGAGAAATCCCGGGGTAAACCCACGCATACACGGGGAGAACATGCAAACTCCACACAGATCACTGTTGGTCGGGGGCTGGGATCGAACCCACGATCCCCACGATCCCCCGGCCAAGGGTAAACTGTGCTGCCGCAGTGCTAACCACTGCGCCACCGTGCAGCCCAATTAGGAGTGACTAGGAAGGACAGGATTACAAATGAGTAAATCAGAGGGACAGCTCAGGTTGAGCGGTTTAGAGACAAAGTAAGAGAGTCAAGACTGAAATGGTGTGGACATGTGCAGAGGAGGGATAGTGAATATATTGGACAAAGGATGTTGAAGATGAAGCTTCCAGGCAAGAGTAAAAGAGAAAGACCACAGAACAGATTCATGGATGTAGTGAAGGAGGACATGGAGAGGGATGGTATTACAAAGGAAGATGCAAGGCATAGGGTGACATGGAGACAGATGATCCACTGTGGAGACCCCTAAAGGGGGCAGTCAAAAGAAGAACTGTTTAAAATTAGAGCTATATTACAGCATAATTTATCCAAGCTCATCTATGAACACTTTAAGGAACACTTTCAAAAAGAATCTGTGGGTGATGGGTAATTCCTATTTCCCTTTCTACAGTAGTATTATATGTGAAATTATTTATTAATTATAAAATGCTTAAGAAATGGGGCACAATGTATTCACACGGTCCTGCGGAGTGCCCTTTAAAAATCCACGAGTTTCACACCTTTTGTTTTACATGCTCACATGGTTTCGGTCAAGTGACCATGTGGGATTCACATATTTTACCACAAAAATGTTCCAAGATCACATGAAAATGTTGCAGAACAATTATTTCCCAATGTGGAAAGCAATGTGGGACCATGTAGTTTTTCTGTAGGTGGGAACCTGGGTTGACTGAAGATTTAATGGATTTAAGAAGCCTCAACATTGCAGGCCTGATACAGTAGTTGAAGTTCCCCGTATCACCTGTAGATGACACTAGATCTTTCAGATTTCTCTGCACTCTTAAGCCTTATTCATGCTGCTTTTCCTCTCTAGTCTGCTTTGTTCCGCGTGCGCTTTGGACGAGCCCGGCGCGCACAAGGCGCTGTACAGGATCACTTTTTTTGTCTACTCAGGCCAAGCGGTTGACGCATGCCCACAACCATCATTCGTAGTTTCACTCCCGCCCTATAAGTAGCGCCAATTCGCTGATGCGCCTGGATTTTCACCAACAAAGAAACACAAGAGCAACGCACATCAACAACAATGGCATTGTTTAACAGTCACCGAGAGGAAGAGGAGATGCTGTTACTATATTCTGTGGCAGAATTACAAAAAGTATATTTATTCTCATCTTCCGCCTACTCGTTGTCTTTTTCGTTTACTTTGTCTTTGTATACTGTGTCGATGTCACCACCTCGTGAATGGGATGTTCAGTCTTGTGCATGCGCTGTCAACGCCTTCAGGTCGTGGGCAGGAGGCACGATCACAAAATTTGGGCTGCACGCAGTCGTCCACAGTCAAGCTCTCTGGACACTAGCGGACAGGAGACGATGACATAAATTTCGTCACACGAGGTTTCCGGTTGCACGTAAGTGGACAGCAGAGGTGCAGCATGAATCCAGCTTTAGGGTGACTCACTATGGCTGGTTGTTTGCTATGTTATAATTGAGCAAAGCATTAAAGATAGTTCTATGATTTGTTGAATATGTCCTCCACTCTTCAATTGCTTTGCGACTATCTGAATCTTTGTTTCTTAATTTCATATTGGTGAGTAAGAGTATGGCCCTGCGATGGAATGGCGATCTGTCCAGGGTGTACCCTGCCTCTCGCCCAAAGATGCTGGGATAGGCTCCAGCCCCCCCGCGACCCGAAAAGGATTAAGCGGAAGAAGATGAATGAATGAATGAATGAATGAATGAATGAGTAGGAGTATGAGGGCCGATGGCACAATTTTCCAAGTTTTCTGGCTTATCTACAATGTCACATTAATGAATTATTGTCTTGAAATTGCTCAGAATCCAAGTCTTGTGTATTGTTGCTGATAAAACTTTTCTCTTGAGTCTTGCAATGACATCTGAGTGGCTGATTCATTCGACTAGTTGCATTTTTCCACAAAGTGCCCATCTCCAAGACAGTGGGAGTATCCTTGTGATGGTCTAAGCCTTCTTACTGACAGTGCTACTGTGGAGTTAGCTTAGTGAGGCAACCAAAGTTATTATGGCTCTGGTCTGTAAAATCTAGTCACCCTTCTAGACACCCACATTACTTGCTACTTCATTAAATCACAAGGGGTGTGGCTGGGTGCAAAGTCGGTGTGTTGCTATTTTCTGGCATTGCTCTTTGGACCAACAAAAACCACATCTAAAGTCAGTGGCACATTATCAACTGCGATTTATGCAGCGCATTTTAAATATATGTGCACACTATTCCTACCCAGGGCACACTAGCATACAGAGGCTGGCCTAGAATGCCATATCTCACCTGGGCATTCATGTCATGGATGGCATAACTCTCATTAGTGTGTAATGATGACAATGACTTATTCATTTGTTCCCGCAGCAAATCTTGGTTTGATTTTGTTGAAAAATCTAAACACAAAAGCAGTTTTTCTTCAACTTGAAATTAGACATAGAGCAATCCGATATTTAGTAATGGTATCTGGTTTGATTGGATCTGTATCGGGGAGCAATAAAAAATAAAAATTAAAAAAATCCACTAAAAGAAAAGATAAATACCTTTTAATGCTGCACCAACATTCTGTAAACTGCTCTCCGCTCTGGTTCTCCCTACAGTGGCTGTCAGCTCTGTGTTGCGTCTGTATACAGAGATGTTATGTTAGAGGCAAGATGGTTGCTTCTGGGCTTTATTTAGGATTAAAATAAGAGATGAAAACTAAATAAAATATATCACTGCAAACCAAAATGTCACTGAAATAAATAAATAAATTAAATAGACGACTTACAGACAAATATATATAACTGATTTTATCTGTTATGCATATTTAATGCTTCATAAAATCTTTCTAGGCTGACAGAATGAATGATCCTGCTGTAGAGAAGATCTTTAGTTTTTCCAGTAAAACTTGTCTTCAATTAAAAGTGCTCTGAAATAATTTTAAGCAAAAGTAGGATATAAGAGAAGTTCCCATCTGTCTCATGACTTACAGTGCAGTGAGCTTTTAATTATTCAGGATGTTATTAATTTAAAAAAAGTGCTTTTTATGTCAGGGTGTTTCAGCATAATGTCATCTTAATACATACAGTGGGCATTTTCTCCCCCAATATATCTTATCAATTATTATTAGGCGTTCCAGAAAATGACTAAAATCTAACTTAACTTTATGTTACTACTGTCATGGAGGACAGATGTTTGTGACAGTTATCACAGGCTCATCAAAATCATACTGGCCATAAACTCACATCTTTTATAAATTCATTTTTCCTGCGATTTCACAGAGTTCAGACTGTTCTTTGAAATTTGACTGATTTTTTTTAAAATGATAAAGTCTATTAGATGTTTTTATTCATTTATTTTATTTAACCTTTATTTATGCAGGGAAGATCCATTGAGAGGCAGCCTTTCTTTTTCAAGGACACCCTGTTCACACACAATTTCATACTTGGAAGATGCCCGCTACAACCACAGACTGATATGTGGCCAGTGAGCAGCTCCACTGGAGCAGTTGAGGTCAAGAGACTTGCTCAAGGACATCACAGTGGGGTAAATGAGGGTGGAACAAACACTGTTATCTGTCCCACCTTTAGTGTATGTGAAACGGTGCGACACACTACGCTGTGGTAGCACGTACACACATGTGACGTCACAACACCACAGGGTATATTACGCAGTTGCCTAGGGCCAGCCCGTCTCTTGGTGCCCTACTTGCTACCAACCACACATTGTTCTGTATCACCCCATTGTGCTAACCTTCAATAAAGCTAACCTCAACACGTGGACGTGTCCACACTTATTTCCAGACACAACATTTGGGGATGAGGATAATGGAAACTCTGCTGACACCTCTACCACCATTCCTTGCTCTGCCTGGTGAGCCACCTATCCCTTGGTCCCGCTGGTATGACTCATTATGTTATTGCTATTGACCTAGAGGAAGCTAGGCTACGAGCTATGCTAATTAACAGACTTGGCAATGAGGGACAACGCATCTTTCGGTTGCTTGGACCTGCAGACACCTATGACAAGTGTGTAGCTTTGTTAACCGGACATTTCACTGCTCCACAGAGCGTAATGGCCCAAAGATTTGTGCTTTACCAGCGCCGACAGTGACAAGACGTGTTGCTCTTACAGTACATAGCTACCCTCCGCTGTTTGGCTAGCATGTGCAAGTTTGGAAGCTTGGAAGAAGTACACCTTGAATTTGGACATATGGGAGGAGCTGCTGGAGGCACCGGACGACCTGCCATTGGCAGACACGGTGAGAATGCTACGGGAGATTCTGTGGATATCGCTGGATGATCTGCCATGGACAGATGTGTTGGAAATAGTGTCCCAGCAAGAGATAATGGACCAGTTAGCATTGTGGCTAGCAGGCTCCGACCCACACTCCCCACATTCAGCTCCACTGGTATAAGCCATTGTCGTGGCTGCTCAACCCTTCGACCCCACGTCCAGCATGGACACCATTGTAGCGGAACCGGTACCAAGTAGACGGACTTGCCTCAGGGACCCTCATCAACAACGAGACCAAAGGAACTTTGACCGTTCTTCTGCTCACCAACCCCCAACTCATTCTTCACAGCCCTTTTAACAATGAGGAACAAAGGCTCATTGTTTTTCCCTTCTCTTAACACCCACACACTGCCACAGGACATCTGGAAATAGGAACTCAAAGTCAAATAAGCTGGGTCATTGACTGTCAGAATTCTAATCTTCATGCATCTGGACTTCTAATATACCTTCCACATGTCTGCCTTTTTACAAATATCTTTATCCTTTATGATCAAGTTATTTTAGTGAAGCTAGATAATTAACCAAATAGAATCCCTTAGTTATAGAGAAGGTGCCTTAGGACTAATTATAATATGAATATGATGTGCCTCTTTTCTTCTCTCTTAGCCAAATCCCAGCTCAGTGAATCACACCTTCCCCCTTCTCTCTTTTAGTATTAGGTAACCATAGTAACAAAGCTGGCCTCTATGCAGTCAGTCACTGATTCGTTGAGAGATCCTAAGCCCCTCCCTTCCAACATGTGGGGAGGGAAGTTCAAGCGCTGAACACATTGAAGATCTCCCTCTTCTGTTTCCGGCTCTCCATGTGTCTACATCTCCTCTTCTTTTGCCACACTCTTTTTGCATCTCTCTTCGCTTTTAAGTTTTTCTGCCCAGGTGATTGCCTGTGTTTTCTAGTTACTGTTTTGTAAATTTTTGTAGTTCACATTTTTCTGTAACCTTCACCTTTGTTAGATCTAAGGATTAAAGGCTGAGTAGTTTTTGTCTTTTTTTAGAACTTAGCAAGTTTAGCCACTGATCAGCGGGAGACTGCACATACCAGCATTGTATCCAGACCAGCTGCCCTTATCCAGCATATTGGCAGGTTGAGACCCAGGACCGGGTCTCCCCACTCTCTCTGGAGCAAGCCTGCCTTGAAGTGAAGCCATACGGATTTTGCAGGCCAAAATCCCCAACGAGGCGCTGAGGAGGACTACCTTCCCTCAGCCTGGAGCAACCCTTGCCAGGTTTTCATATCCACAGTAGGTGCTCCCCTTTTTCACCTCATGTGTTGTGGTGGTCATGCTGGTTTATATTTGTTCCATCAGAAAAGCAGCTCCAAGCCTGTATGTCAAACTCCAACGATGCTTCGTCTCAGATACATTCCTGATTCTGCACATCCCCTCTCTCTCCCTCTCTTTCTTTAAATCCATTAGAATCCAAATTCTACACTCTAAATTTTTGTAACTACTTTTTTGTCATGATCGTGCACTTTTACGCAGCTCACGGATGAAAGTTGACGAGTCCACGTGCAGGTGAAGTGTATGTTTATTAGACAAACAAGTCAATGGTACAAAATGTTCAACATAAGCAGTCAAACAGTCAATGACTCTGCAGTGTCACAATACAGGAAAAAATAACAAGGCGATGAGAAGGCAATCCACATCACGCCTTCGGGCCAGACAGGGCCTTCAAAGGGAAACAAAAACATGAATTTCGATAAGAGAAGACTTACTTAGTGAGTCACAGACGAGTCCAGGGAAAAGACTACTAGCCACAGGAAACGAATAAACACAGGATACAGATTAACACCACGACAATGAGTGAAGAGACTAACAGAGTATAAATAGTGAGTGAACTAATGACACAGAGTGGGGGCAGGTGAGTAGCTGCTACAGGTGTGCTGATTACAGGCTGCTCACCTCAGCAGCAGGCTGAGCAGCCAGTGGGGAGTGCCTGGAAAGAGAGAGAGGGGCAGACACAGAACATAGAATAAACCTAGACAATAAGCAGACAAAATAGGGAAACAAAATACAACAATTGTCTGTGTCTGGGGTCCGGAACAAAATAAGCCCCCAGACACATGACACTTTTTCATTAGAACTGCATAAATTTTCTTTAACCTCAGGGTGACTGCACAGACCTAAGCTTTAAGTACCAGAGCTTAATCATGATCATAATGTGGTGACCTTAGGTGTAAGGTATGCTCATTTTTCATGGAATCAAGTAACCCCAATTATTGCCATGTTTTATTCTGCTGATCTTAAATGTCTTGTGTTTGTGTCACTCTATTGAGTTAATAAAGAGGGGTTTACCAAAGCTAGAAGATGTGATTTCTCCTTGTCCATTATTGTAACAACTCAATGTCAAGAATTCTACTTCCAGACTATGAGACTAATCAAATATTGCTAATTAAATTATTAATTAATGCTTAACTTATTAATTGCCAAATTCCTAAGTTAAGTTGGTTCTTAACAGAGTTCTCACGACTCTTAAAAAACAGTGAGTGGTGCCCCACCTAGTGTTACAAATGAGATATTACACAAGCATTATTAATAAGCTTTAAACTTAGTTTAATAATTATTAATAATGATATTAACAAATTGTAGGACTCAACGCTACACCATCAACTTTGTGGGCCCCGACAACTGGTCAGCCCAGCTGTATATAGTGAAGCTGGACAGTGTCAGTATATTGATGGAGCTAGCCCCCGCTGTCTCAAGGTCCCTAATAAATGAAGCCACTATTAGAAGCCTTACTCCCCAGTGAGCAGATGCGGTGGAACTGTCAGACTAAGGATGCTTCAAGATCAGCAGAACCATCACCTTCTCAGTGCACTACAGTGACAGAATTCTCCCAGCATTCTTGTTCCAGGTGACACACCATGGTGATAATATCCTGGGGTGGGACTTATTCTGTGAACTGGGCTTCTCCATCACAGGCCCCGGTCTGACCAATGACGGTCTGAGTCCAATGCACTCAGACCAGACGTGAAGGCAGCCACTCCCTGCCTCACACCACACACCAAGCTGAACCCTGTAGAACTGGGGCCACCACAGCAGCTACAGACTGCGTCCACACAGGACCCGGAGCCACCACAGGCGCGCCAGACCGCATCCACACAGGACCTGGAGTGTCCTTGAGCTGCCACCTCATCGCAGGAGGTTCGGTCCACAGCTACGCAGAACCCAGAAAAAGGTAAGGTCTACCCCACCACTGGCAAGACCGACCTGCCTCTACATCTTTCCCTGGACAGCTCACCTCCTCCCCCAGACATTGCTCCAGTAATGGTGCCTTTTCCCTGGCAGTGGGATGGAAGAACAACGACAGAAGTGCCTCACGCAACACGAGGCTCCTCGAGCTGCCGCATCACTGCAGGAGTTGCAAGCCATAGCTGAACAGGACTGGCCAAGTCCTCCATCAGATGACACTCCAGCAGTGGTGCTCTCTCCTAACAACAGGGTTGCAGAGCGACAACAACAGTTCATGAAGAAGGAAGTCCCAGTGGTGCGCCCTTCACTTACGGTGCTCAACTGGATCATGGTACGTCAACCCAATATATATATATATATATATATATATATATATATATATATATATATATATATATATATATACAGTATATATATATATATATTTTTTTTTAAACCTTAAAAGTGCAATTTTAAGAATGTCGTTTTATAACTTAAATTTCTCCAACCTTAAATGCTTGCAGAAATACCATGAAAAGAAGTATGCTGAATTTATTCAGGCCACAAGCTGCATATCAGTTTTGTATCTGTATCATCCAATACCCAAATTTAAAAATATCAGGCATTAAAAAAGCTGTATCGTTACACCCATACTTGAAACAAGTTAAAATCGACTAAAATAGACTTTCATCCCCTGTGTTTGATATATATTAATTAAATCATTATATTGCTTTTTGTCTAATGAATTAAAACATGTATTTTTTCACACCAAAATTCTTGATCCAGTCCAGCATGTTGGACTAATAAACCTTTAGGCTGGTTACAATCACCAGTAAATTTAATGGAAGAACAACAGACCATAAAACTTCTTAAAACATTTAAAACTTGCATGTTCACATTGCATAATGTTAAAACAAACAGAAACATTATTTTTAATAAATACAGCGTTAAGACATACTTTGCAAGTGTTAACGTCAAACAACATGCTGACCCTTCTGACTTTCCATACTTATACATACTACCTCTAAATTGTAAACAAAAATCAAAATATACATGACAGTGAGAAGTTTTTTCACAGTAAATAAATAAGAAACAAAAATATACTCTTTAAAAACATCCATAAGCATGCTGTACAAAATAAAAATACATTCTTACAGGCTGTTGGTGAATGAGCACCTGTGACATAACGACTCTCCACAACGCATAAAGGGCTCCTTCACAGAGGTTGCTCCTGTTCTGTAAGCGGCTTCATAGCACCAGGGTAATATAGTGTATAATAAGTCAGAAAAATGACCGTTATATTTGAGCTTCTGTTCTACTCTGCATAGACAGACAATGGTTTCTACCTCATTCTCTCTAGTAACATGAACAGAAACCAAGAAACCCCTTCATTTTTGATCAGTATTATCAATAGTGTTTGGGCAGTTCTTCTGATATTTGTCATTTCCCGTGGAGTGTGAAGGGAAAGGCAAACTTTTTGTCCTTGCTGCTTCTCTCCATTTTGGACATTGATATTACTCTTTGAATATGCTGCATCCATGTAAGTCGGCTAATGGCCCTGAACTAATGGAGCATTTTCTTTTTCTTTTTTTTTACATCTGAAACTAAACCAGGAGACAGATGGCCGAAGACAGCACTCAGTTCTTCAAAAAAATGCCCTGCAGTCACACTATGATCATACCACAGAAGACATTTTCTTAAAGTGCATAGAAACAATGTTGCACAAGTGATAAAGAGGGTCACTTCTTGTCATCGAGTGTGTAACGCCTTTGTAGTTGGATACAGTTCTGGTTTACTTGGTGGACCTCCCAGTTAGAGCCTTTGGCCTGATTTGTGCAGGGACAGTTAAGTAGTGGCTGTGGTGGCTGAGTCCATGTCCCCTGGAAGAGCAGACATAGTACATTAAAGTCTGTTTGTGATAACTTCAGATTTAATGTGGCGTATGCAAACGGAAAAAAATGAAATAGTACCTGAGATTTGAGGGCATGTAGCTCATTATGAACTTTTTTAAACTTCTTTTCCAAGTCAAGACACCTCGCCTTCAGCTTCTCCCGGTCCTTGCGCTCCTTAAGAAAGTCTTCCTTATAAACTTCAGCCTAAGAGTGGAAGACAAGGAAACATGGCATAAGGACACAAACAGAAAGTTGTATGCAGTAGGAAGAGTTCAGTGTTATGAGAAACAAGCTGGTATCCTATGATAACTAACTGGTCCTGTGATCACAAAAAAATTAGTCATTATTCCATGACCACAAGAAAATGTAATTACATGATAATGCACTAACTTAGCCTGTAATCACGAGAAAAGGAGCACTATCCAATAATATCATATCAATTTGTATTGTGATTTTAAGAAAACAGACTGAAAAAGAGATAACTGTGACCATAGCCACTCTTGGCTTCAGTGCACAAAGATATATTAGAAGATCTATTCTGATAAAATGTTGAGTCAGTTCATTAGATAACTTTAATATAAAAACCATAAATAACAAGAACCAGTAAACCTAGTTATGCAAAAACATCTTTATAAATATTTAATAGCACTTTTACAGCTTAAGAAAGTATCAGAAATAAACCAAACCAACCAAATGTCAATTTAGGAAGCATTATGCAAAATTTGTGACATTTGAAAAGAACTGTCAAAAAAATACTACTCGCTGTATCCCCCTTATTCCTGGGGGTGTCGCTGTAGGAACAATTATGGACGGAACTTCCGGTTTCAGCTGACGTAGTGTTAAATCAGTCAGTAAGAGTGGAGTAGCAGGGGCATTTAAAATAGTGTTTTTAAAAGTTTTTCAAATTCATTTTAATGTATAGTCCACATACGTGTTTTGCACTCAAGTGGCAGCTAATTTCAGCTCTTCTAGTTTTTGTATTTTTTTTAATGTTTTTTGCGTAGTTCTGGTACTTGTTGCTGGTGTTTGTGGTTGTGCCATAGACTGGATAAAAGGAAGCTTCTCACCACACGGTGACAGACGACATTCAAGCACGGTGTTGTGGCATACGTCTGCTCTAAGGTAAATTTGATTATGTCCAACATATTTTAACAAAATGCAGCCGAATTTATTGCAGTGGAGACATGCTGGTTGGAATGCACACCGCATCATTATGAGTAAGGGCAACAAGAAGTCATAAATCACAACTCTTTCTTTGTTTGGTAAAGTCCCAGGAAACCCCCACGAGTGTCTGGTGTCATTGTAAAGTTTAGAAATTGTACTTTTTAAAAATACCTATGTTTTTGTGGAAGACGTACGTAACTCTCGACCGATCGAATGCAAGTTTTCAACCTATATAATATAATAATACCAATATAAACAAATTGTCTTTTTCTGGGTCAGTTTTTGCGCACTACCTACAAATTGAATATCATTTTGAAGCTCTTTCAATACAGAATATGGAAATAACGTTACATCAGTGAAAATGTCCTCAAAGTGACTCATTTTACCAGCACGGGTCATTTGTTCACATCGTTAGCATCTTAGCAGCTGCACTAACTACAACCTTAAAAAGTGGCCTCTATGAGGCCACTTTTTAAGGTCATCTTCCCATCCCTCGATAGATGTGGGAAGTGGTATGATTATGTTACTGTTCTGAGGTGCAAGAGGCCGTGTTCCCACATTTCTGATGCCGAAGTCATTGTTTTTTTACAAGGAAAAGTGTCCCGTTTCAGTGACAACCACATGTTCTAAACTAGTACCGGAAGTTGCTTCCATAATTCACGCAATGCATCATGGGGCCTAGGAATAAGGTGGATAGGGTATCTGTGATACTGTGGTGCTGAATGTAAAGTGGTCTTGACAATATCAAAAACATTCCACTATGCAACTTGAAAACTAGTGTCAAACTAATGGTCACTGCAGAATTAAGGATACACCAATTGTAAAATTTTGGTCCGATAACAATATTGATATTAAATGTAATGATAATGGATGTTAAAATAACAGTCTGGCGGATAGCCCGATGCCGATAGTTTGCTTTTGCTGTCATCTCTCCCTCTTTAATCCACTTTTACGGTCCATGATGGAAACTGAATTGAAGATTAAAATGATAAAAATAGACTGATAAAATCAAATAAGTAAAAAGTGCTGTTACCAAAAGGTGTTGCTACTGTTAGTAGCAAGCAAATACGTTAGACTGACATTGCTCCCATACTGAAAAATAAGTTTCCTGTTTTTTACCATATTATAACATTACTAACTCAGCAACGTAACTACTAGCCCAACTGAAAAGCCTTTTTTCCTGAAACATTAAATGTGAATAAAATTATTCTAACAAAATAACGTATTTAAAAAATAAATTGAAATACAAACAAGAGACCTTATTATTGCATTTTTCAAACAGAATCCGAAATTAGTTTTGTTTCCATTAAGCAAAAATTATTTTTTTTATAATTTTAATACTACATTATCCTGGAACATGCCAAAACACCACACAGGCATGCACCCTGCACCCTGCACCCTGCACCCTGCACCCTGCCGCCACCCTTCTGAGCTGCCTGGGACTGTTACTGAATATACTCTGCAATCTACTGGGTATTTTCTGTATTAGCAGCTTTAGATTGCAGGTGAAAAAAAAATCAATACACAACAACTGGTAATGACCATCGGGCACTAAAATCATTAAGAATTAATTTTTTTTTAACCAATGGGCCGATGGCAGTCCCTATGCAGAAGGCCTGTATTGCATCAATGCACAAATTATATCTCAAAGTATTTGTATTCATTTGCACAAAGCTGACAATAAAGTACATATTTTCGTAAATTATGAAACCCATCCTTAAATCAAGCCCTTATATACAGAAATGTAAAGCTTACCTGATGTTTCCAGAGGTCTTGCAGTGTTTCACCACTCACACCGACAGACTGAGAGGCCTGAAGTGCTTCCTTCAAAGCCTGTGTATGCATATTAAAGCTACTGTTAAGACCTACTTCTTGCTGCAGGCTGGAAATGTGAGCATAAAACATGATGTAGCAAAGCCTCACCTTATTCAGACGTCTGATTTCCTCATGCTGGTGCTGCTCCCTGCGGGTCAGAGTTTTGGTTTGCACATGTGGTTCTCTCACTTCCTGCTCTGCTTCGACAAAGTCAGAACTGATGTCACCTTCTCCAGTCTGCAAAATACCCCCATGAGGAAACTGTTAATCAGCAAGTTCAATGACTGAATCCATTAAAAAAAAAAGAAGGCTTCAAAACGAGTTTGGTGCATTTACCTGTGTGTTGAATTCTATCTTATTATTAAAAGTGACTTGTTTGCTCCAATCATCTCCCTCCTTGTTGTGGCCGTGTTGCTGTAGTGCCCTTAAAACTTGAACCTGGGTATCATAAACAAAGCAGACGATGCTTAACTGATGCAAAATTTGAACAGTCGATCCTAAAATACTCCATAGAGTCTGTTTTCTCTTACTTTCTCTCTGTAGTACTGCACCATGGTATGGTACTCTTTTGCCCATCTCTCATTGATAGAAAGAAGCTGAGTAAAAGTGAAAGGACCCAAATGTTTAATGTGCTTTAAGGATGAATCAACAGTCGATCTCAGTTCTGAAATACATACTCACCTCCTCTCTTTGCTGCTCTAAGACGCGTATCTGTTCTTTCAGCTTGACATCACTGTGGCATGATGACCCCTCCAACTAAAGCGCAAAAGACATGAAAAAAGATAACCACTCAAATATGGCATACACATCAGCAGCCAAATGTCTACATGATATGTGGTAGTTATGCAATACCGCAGTATTGCCCTACTTCCTATTACACATTTTAGGAAGTTTTGCTTGACACCAGTTCCAGTAACACACTTTGTTATTTCCATGTGGTCAGCACTGAAAAGTTAACACAAATGTACCGTATGTTAATGTTACCTGTATATTTTCCATGAGAATTTTAGGACGAAATTCTGCCACTCTGTGAGGTTTTTCTCTGATGGGGGGATCCGGTAAGTAGAATTCATACCTAAAAACATATTCATCTATTAACAACACAAAGTGACTCAAATCTATATAAAAGTGAGAGCGTGTAAGGCGAAGTGTCTCACCTGTCTGTAGCTGGCAGTGATGGGTACAGTCTGTCCGTCAGTCTGTTGTGTGTTTGAACAGTTTTGGTGGACTGTTGTATCTCCACAGCCTCTGAGTTTTCATGCAGGGACTGCCAAAACACACACACACACACACACACGCACACAAAGAAGTCATTACTTGCATTGGGGGGTGAGGGGGGTGGATACAGTGTGGTATCACAATACTTTGTGTCCATGATACTGTATCGATTCAGAAAAAAAACAGTATTGCAACACTTAAATAAAAGTATTAATAAATTTTGCAAATACAAATTCTTTTTGGAGGCTTCAGAGTAATAATAAAGCATATGACTTTTCAATCCAGTAGATGCTGCTAAATGCTCACTGTCTGGTCAGGTCAGTATAGCAAAGGAGTGACCCATGAAATCTAGCCAGGAGTTGATCAAGACAGAGATTGGGACGGGAAATCACAATGTATAATATTGCAATCCTCAGCACATTCCAAGGTCGCGATAATATGGTACCATGACCAAAGTATCATGATAGTACCGTATCGTGGGGCCTCTGGTGATTTCCATCCCTATCATTACTACTAACATTACACTGCCAATGGATTACAAGTATTTTATTGTAGGGTGACCTGATGCTCTAACAAGGTGCACAAAGCAGTAAAGCTCTCAGTCTGGACTTCTGTCTTTGTATTAACAGGTAGGGATGCACGATATTTAAACAGACAAATAAATTGCCAAGAACCAATATACTTATATTTTGAAAATTGTTTTTGCCGATTGCTGATGCTGATATAATATATGCACATATTTTTCCCATCTATTTACATCTCCTTTGTCCTACAGTGATGATTAACTGGCATATAAAGCAACATTCACCAAGACAAATAAGACAACTACTTCAACTTAATATGAAAATACATATTTTTTAGTAACACGTTCAGCAGAACTGTAAACTTCCTCCTTTTAATAGGCTTGGAGGATACAGTTCCTGTATCAACCAATGTCAGAAATAATAACTTTGCCAATCTCCAACTTACTATAAGTGATGGTGTCAATGTCGGCTGATTGTTTTGGTATTGGCTAAGAAATATGCAACATTTGTTTCATTCTGCAGCTATAGGTCCTGATGAGGGTGCGAAAATATGAACATCTCACACCTTTTCTTAAATCACTTCACTAGCTTCCTGTTTCCATGAGGGCTGAATATAAGGTCTCCCTTCTGGCTCACCACTGCGCCCACGGAAATGCCCCCGCCACCACCGCCACCTCAAAGCTTTCATGCACCCATGAAAAAACTCAGCACCATGGGGGATAGGACTTTTTGTGCTGCTGCCTGACGTCTGTGGAATGCCCCCCCGACACCTTGAGGGCACCAAACGTGTGTTTTGTAATGCTGTTTATATATACATATATACGTTTTTTTCATACTTTGCCTTGCTGCACAGTAGCCTGTTGAAGCACCCACAATTCCGTTGTACTTTACAACTGTACAGTGACAGTAAAGCATATTCTATTCTAACATCCTGTCATTTGTATCTAAGTAATAGACATAACACAACCCCCCCCCCCCCCAAAAAAAAAATAGTAACGGAACATGAATATGCATTCAGGTTTCATTGCTGGACGGACAGAAATGAATCAGATGTAAGTCACTGATGGTAGAAGAAAAAGTTTTACTACAGGATACTTTTGACCCTTTTGACCTGAGTGCATTTTAGGAAAAAAATTTAATAAATTTTACACAAGTACATTTGGTTGCTATAATATTGATTGATCCTAGTATAGCATAGCATTGTACAGTATAGTATAGTATAGTAATAGTTGCCATCTTGGCCAGGGGACCATTGTAAAAGAGGTCCTTACCTAAACTGGTTTTATCCCTGCAATAAAGGTTAAATAAATTTTAAAAAATGCAGTACTTTCTTACTATTATTTAAGGAAGACACTTGAGTAATAAAACCGTAAGTTAAGACTAGTTTTACTTTATTATTATTATTATTATTATTATTATTATTATTATTATTATATTAGTAGTAGTAGTAGTATTTAGGCTGGAGAACACCTGTCTGAATCATTTTGATCCACTTCCCACTGAAAATTAGGCTGTAATAATAATAATAACCAAAAAGCTAAAGGTGAACTCACCATGTTGTAGTTCTGAGTCGCTTCACCCACGTGCCACCGTTGCTGTTTCTGCTGCTGCTGCAGTTTCTCTGCCTTTCTGCTCATTTATAGGAGGATCCGTTGTGACATAGCAAAACTGGAGTTATCCAATCAGCTGGCGGGGTTTCCTCTGCCCGGTCCCATGCGTTAAACAACCACTGAGAAGAAAGGAAAGTACAACAGGTTGGTTCATCGCTCTAGCGGTAATAAGCAGTTTGCTGATGGTATGAAGACATGAGTCAGGAATTAAAAAAAAAAAAAACTCTGGAAAATCTACTTTAAGGAGGGTGTGAATTGCCATGCGCAACTCAGAATTATTTATTTATGATTAATTGCTCATAGGATAATAATAATAATAATAATAATAATAATAATAATAATAATAACTACATTTACATCACTATTCAAAGTGTACTTAAAAATTATTAAAGAAACACTTGAAAAAAGTAAGTGAATAAATGTGCAAAAATATCAATAAAATAAATACTAAATTATAAATAAGTTTCCTAGTAGCACAGATGTATTTAGCAAGAAATAAACCCTGAAATACAATATTGTGTAAATAAATTAAATCTTAAAATCCTGTCATTGAAGGCTTTTCAAACAATACTGTTTCTAGAGCTGGGCATTATTGCCTTTTTTCATGACACATTGGATGTCAAATTTTAATCAATATTTTAACTGAAGACAAAGAATTATTTCAAATATGTTTTTTCCAAAACAAACGTGATTCCTTATTGGGAATAAAGTGCAAACCCTGGCTTTAATCCAATCAAACCCGTTTTACAATAAAGGTTTGAACAAAGATGACTCTACATTTCTGATTAATAAATTGCCAAATTAACTTTTAAGGGTGGGTAGGGGGTTAGAGCTGGAGGCTACCATATTTACTGTTGTGCATGGGAAAATTGATTTACACAATATTCTTAAAAAAACAACATTGTCCAAATCTACATAGCAATAATAATAATAATAATAATAATAATAATAATAATAATAATAATTTAGGTAAGTAAAAGATTGATTTTTTTTGCATTATGATTTTATTTTATATACCATTTTGCAGTCAGCAGCCTGTACTTACAGCTGTGTAGAATTGTCAGCACAGCGAGTACCCTTTATAACTTCCTGGGTGGTTTCATTCCACCACAGAAAAGACACAAAGCCTTTCTTGGGTGACTAAAACTGAACTAAAACTGTCCAAAAAAATGTAAAACTTATGGCCTGCGGGTTATGGGAAAATCACACATCTCGAAGCCTTATCATGTTACGCAATCTTCTGACAGTGTCTTCTGAAAGGTGTTGACTCAGAACGGGTTTGTTCAGGGAAGAAAGGGAAGGGAAAATACGCCAGTGTTCCTCCTCCGGTAACTGCTTCACACAGCGGGGGACTCCACCCATGGCTACACATTACAACAACAACAACAACAACAACAACAACAATAATAATAATAATAATAATAATTAATAATAATAATAATAAGTTCTCAAGGCCTGAGGCCCTGAGGCCTGAGGCCCTCAAAGATATAGAACTAACCTGCATAAAATCAAGCCGTGAAATAGATTCAAATAATAATAATAATAATAATACTTGGTCGGTGTGTAGACTAGGTGACATGACTCTTCCATATTTACAATTTACAAACATTAATTTCTATTGGTTGACATATACAATCCCATTCACAGCCATGGGACTCAGGTATGAGATTCCCATTTCGACTTCTTTTGTTTGTTTGTTTATTTATTTCCTCAATTACTTACTTGGACAAGCCTGATCACCCCCTCCACCACACACTGGACAGACAGCGGTGCACTTTCTCCAGCAGACTGCTACAGCTACGCTTCCTAACGGTTAGGTACAGGAAGTCTTTTCTGTCACACACCATTTCACTGTACAATAACTCACTCTAATGTTGATTGTGGTCATAACTATGCTGCCATACTGCACCCTGCCATCTAACTGGTGCCTCACATTTCACCCTGCACCTGATAGTCCTGCATTGTACAGCAGGTATGATTCATGTACCTATTGGTCACCATCTATCCATCTACTATGTATATAAGTTATTTAGGCAGTTTTACTCTCCATGGGTAATCCCTTTGTCTATTATACTCTGTGTGTGTGTGTGTGTGTGTGTGTGTGTGTGTGTGTGTGTGTGTGTGTGTGTGTGTGTGTGTGGGTGGGTGTGGGTGTGTGTTTCTGTCGTTTTGGTCATCTACTGCCATGCTGCTGTTACACTGTAATTTCCCAGTTTGGGATCAATAAAGTACATCTGTCTATCTACTTACTTATTTATTTAAAATGGGATTTTCTGGTAAGTAAGGGAGGTTCCAGTAAGGGACTGTGGGACATGATCCGATTTCAGCCAGTCCCTCTAAGGCCTGTAGGGAGATTTTTTTGACATTGAAACAAGTCAGTTACAGCTCTACAACTTTTTTTGTACCACAACTTTAAAAATGTAATCAGTGATCTCATCCATCAGACTGGTAGTTGGACTAGGCTTTCAGGGCCAGGTGTTTTAAAATTTCATTTGTTTTGGAGTCTCTTTTGTGTTTTTGTGTGATGTAGAAGGAGTCCTTGGGCTGCTGAGAGTGAAGGCCTCAGCTGGTTTGTTCAAAAAGTTTTTCAGTTACAAGTAGATTGTATGCTCCTTTCTTCAGACCAAGGCTAAATGGGGTGGTATGGTAATAGAAATAGCACTTCCACACTGGAAAAAGTTAACAATCAGCAAACGTGATTCCTGCATATAAGATGACTAAGCTATGCAGATTGTAAAGCTTTAGCACTTCTCATCTGATGATCTATCTGACCAATAGGCGTTAAGATACACAGGCTACTCATTAAAGATTTCCCCTGACTCATTTCCCATGGACTGAGAGGAACTGAGAGGACCCTTGGCGGTAACTACTACATAGTTACCACCAAGGGTCACACACTTTTCCCATCGCTTTATGCGACTGCAGAGACCTTCCCTGTTGACATCTGCAGGTTGCAACCACAACTTGACCGCAGAAATCAGTGTTTCATTGTCTTGGAAGTGCTTGACCTTCAAAAAATTAATTCATGGTTGAAAAGAGATGGAAGTCAGATGGTGCAAGGATGGGAGAGTAAGGGGGATGAGGAAGGATTTCATAGCTGCAGAACCGTGCTTCCATCTGGGCAACGTGCCACTCCTCTCGGTTTTGATGGCCTTCCACAATTTCTGCAGCAGTGAAGCATAGTAAGTCCCAGTAATTGCGGTGCCCTTTGCCGGTAAATCCATTATCAATACTCCATGCTGGTTCCCAAAGCCCATGAGCATGACCTTGCCAACCAAGGGCTGGATATGTGCTTTCTTTAGAGGTGGTTAATGCTTCTATTATTATTATTTTTTTTTAAGTTTTTGTAAAGGGTATACAGGTCATTACAGCATTGCATTGTTTACATTTTCATCACACGTTCCCTTATTTTTTGCTGTTTGACAACATTGATAGGATAGTTATTACAACACCCCTTTTTTTTTAAAGTGAAAGAAAAAGTGAAATTAAAGAGAATTAAATAAAAAAAACGAATAAACAAACAAACAGAACAGCAAAAAACAAACAAACAGAAAATTAAGTAATTAAAAGTAAAAGAGCATCTGAGTAGCGTTGGAACAAAGAGCGGGACCATCAATGAAATGGTATTTGTCAAAGATTAGATCTAATGGAAGACACATATGCGGTCCAGGGTTGCCAAAAGCTCATGAACCCATCCATGTCCTGTCTCAGTGCGAATGTCAACTTTTCCATCGAGTAAATGTCTTGAATCACGTTAATCCAATCTTCAGGTGTAGGACAGTCCTTCAGCATCCATTTTTTAGTTAGGGCTTTTTTACTTGCCAATATTAAAACATTGAATAAGTATTTATCTCCTCGTCTTTCCAGTGAGTCCGGTAGTAAACCCAAATACAAAGTTACAAAAGAAAAGGGAACTGTTATTTTGAATATTTTCCCCAATATTGTCTGTACATTGGTCCAATATTGGTGGATAACTGGGCATGACCAAAACACATGAAAATGATTTGCAGTCTTTTCACCACACAAGCGCCAACAGTTCGACCCCTTATGGGTAAATTTGTTTTGTGCAGGTGTTCTGAAAAATCTTACCAAATTTTTCCATCCGAATTCTCTCCACTGCAGGGATGAGGTACTTTTCCATTGCTGTTTATTTAGCTTTTCCCATATTTCCAATTGTAAAGTGAAATTCCCCTCTTTTTCCCATCTCTCTTTTATATATGATGTGTTGTCTCCTTTTAAGTCTTGAAGACCTTGGTATATTTTAGAAATGTATCTGATCCCTGGGATCCCTTTATATGCCATTAAGAAGACCTTCAGAACACCTGACTGGGCCCTTTCCAAATCCTCCTTTTTAAGTATATTGTTTATGTGGTGTCTAAGCTGAAAGAACCTGTAAAGATCTTGATTTATTAGATTTATTTATTTACTGCACCTCGATGGTGCAGTGCTTCCGAGTTATTTGTCTCATCACGTGTAAATACTCTGTATGCAGTAATAAGGAATTATATGTATAAATTAATCTGTCGGCTTGATGTATCTAGAAATGAAATCATTCAAGTCATGTCTAGCATTAAGCTCAGTTCTATTTGCTGTCAGTCACAGTTTAGAAGGCACTGGTACAGTTGTGTTTTTAAGTCTTTTTAAAGTCTGTACTGTCTTTGTACTTCTCTTAGCAGTTGTGTCTTAGTGTTTCTTGTAACTTTTTGATTGTTTCAGCTGTCTTGTTTTTTACTTTTTACTGTTTACTTTTTTTTGATGGACCTTGAGTCTGGAATAAAGTCTTTGATTGATTGATTGATTGATTAGACCTTGTTTTTTCAAATCTTCAAAACTTCTTAAAGTTTGCCCCTTAAAAAAATCGTAATATTTTATCAGCCCTTTCTCTTTCCACTCTTTAAATCTAGTGTCTGTTTTATTGGGGGTAAAGTCTTGATCATAGGCAATCCATTGCAGAAGTCGATAGGGCTCTTTATCTTGATTCTCTCTGACTATCTTAAACCAAATTTTTAGCGGGGTCTCTATCCACGGGTTAGTGTTATTCAAGAGTTTAGGTAAGGCATTGTTCCCTATTATCGCCTGTAGGGGGATGTCACTTGTTATTTGGCATTCCATCTCCTTCCATTGTGCAGTGTAGACTGAGTTACATATCTCTACTAAAGTTTTAGTAGAGATATGTAAGTTTTGGGGGCTGATCCATTGCCCCCAAAACTAAAGTTTTGGGGGCAATGGATCAGCGTTCTCGTCGCGCCCTCCGCCAGTACCCGGGCTTGCCTGGGGAAGCTAATGATCCTACCAGCAGACTAAATTCAAAGAGACAACGCCTCTGTGCCAAGTCAAAGAAGAATCCTAGTCACAGTCCTAAAGCCGAAAGCAAACAGCCCCAAGAGCACTTTGTGGTAGGATCTGCCCTTCGCATATTACAACTAAACGTTGAAGGCCTATCTGCAGCCAAGCGAAGCCTTATCGAAGTCCTCGCCTTCCAACATTCGATTGATGTAATCTGCCTCCAAGAGACTCATATTGGCACAGAGGAAGCTGGCCGCTTCACCATCAAAGGCTTTGACCTCCTGTGCTATGTTCTACATGCTAAACATGGACGTGCCACCTATGTGCGTTCTGACATAGTTGAAGCAAATCACCTGATAACAACACATTTCTCAGACACCATAATCATTGGTGGCTTCCATATTGTCAATGTGTACAAGCCCCCTAATGCCAACTGGGATCTGCAGGTCTTACCCACCCTACCCCACCCTGCCATCTATGTGGGGGACTTTAACAGCCATCACCCTGACTGGGGGTACCCAGCAGTGGACAGTGATGGGGAGGCACTTTCAGACTAGGCATCCAGAAATGACCTCGCTTTGATATACGACCCCAAACAAAGAGGAACCTTCCACTCTGCTAGGTGGAAGAAGGACTATTCTCCTGACCTGTGTTGGGTCAGCTCTTTGAATGGGGAGCCATATCCTACACAGATCCTCATTCTTGATGATTTTCCACACAGCCAACACCGGCCCCTGCTTGTACACATTGGCCTACAACTTCCAGTCATATACAGCCCAAGGAAGATGCGCTGGAACTTCCGCAAAGCCAACTGGAAGAAATTCAGTGAAACTCTGGACCGGAGCATTGTTACCATCCCACTCCACACCATCACTGTAGATGAAGCATACAACCGCTTCTGCAGCGCAATCTTCAAGGCTGCCCATACTGCAATCCCACGAGGCTACCGACCCCTCTATGTCCCATGTTTGGACGGAGAAAGTGCTGCCCTCCTACAATCCTATCAAACATCAGGGGACCCAGAGATAGCAGACCATCTCATTGAATCGCTAAATACAGCCCGGCGAAAGAAATGGGAGGAGACAGTTGCTGACCGGAGCTTTACCCACTCTAGCAGGAAATGTTGGAGCCTCATCCGTCGCCTAGGAGCTGCACAGAAGCCCCCTAGCCAAAGCCGAGCATCCGTCACACCCAACCAAGTTGCATCCCACCTACTGACTATCGCCAAAGCACCCCAAGACAAAGACACCAGAAGAGCAGTTACAACTGAGCTAAAAAAACACCAAAAAATGCCTGTAGAGGAAACGAACCCTGAACCCTTCGAGGCTGCTGAACTGGAGAAAGTCCTACAGGGCCTGAAATGTGGAAAGGCAGCAGGATACGATAACATCTTCCCAGAATTCATGAAGAATCTTGGCCCCCGAGCCCTAACCTGGTTGACACAATTCTACACAAGGATCACACAAACAAACTCAATCCCAAAGAAATGGCGGACAGCAAAGGTCATTGCCATCCCAAAACCTGGCAAAGACCACAAACTACCAGCAAGCTACCGCCCAATCTCCCTACTCAGCGTTCCTTACAAAATCATGGAGCGCCTAATACTGCAACGCATTTCCCCAGAAATAGAGGATATTCTAAGTGTGGATCAAGCAGGTTTCCGCAAGGACCGCAGTACAGGAGAACAAGTACTGGCCCTAACCACCTTCATTGAAAATGGCTTCGAGAGCAGACTGAAGACAGGGGCTGTGTTTCTCGATCTTACAGCCGCCTATGATACGGTCTGGCACAAAGGCCTCCTCCTGAAACTTATAAAGGCGATCCCTGCTTGGGCAACAGCAATTATAAAAACCCTGCTGACCAACCGAAGGTTCAGAGTCCACCTCAGTCAGAACACAAGTGCATGGAGAATGCAGAAAAACGGACTCCCACAAGGCTCAGTTCTAGCTCCAACTCTGTTCAACCTCTACATAAACGACCTGCCTACTACAAAATCCCGCAAATTCATCTATGCAGACGACATCTGTTTGGCATTCCAAGCACCAGACTTTGAACCACTGGAACGGGTGCTCACGGAAGATCTTGCTAAACTGGACCAGTTCTGCAAAATCTGGTGCTTAAAACCAAGCCCAGCAAAAACCGTCTCCAGTGTATTTCATCTCCACAATGCAAAAGCTGCCAGAGAACTAAACATCCACCTGAGTGGACTCAAGCTTAAGCATGCCCCAAATCCAACTTATCTTGGAGTGACCCTTGATAGGACCTTATCCTTCAAGGAACATCTAAAGGGGACGGCTGCTAAGGTGAAAGTACGAAACAACCTGCTCTGCAAGCTTGCTGGTGCAAAATGGGGGGCGGCAGTCTCCACCCTGCGCACCTCAGCACTGGCCCTTTCATACTCTGTAGCAGAATATTGTGCCCCTGTCTGGTCCAGGTCATCTTACACACACCATGTACGACACCCAGCTCAACTCAACCATGAGAACTATAACTGGAACAATCCGCTCAACACCACTCCCCTGGCTCTCTGTACTGTCAAACATAGCCCCTCCACACATCCGGCGAGCAGCATTAACTCAAAGGATGCTCCAAAAAGTTAAAGATTTTCCTCACTTACCAATCCATGCAGATATCTACACCCCACCCACTGCCCGACTTTCATCCAGACGGCCGATTTGGAAAAACCCTCCCCCAGCTGACTTTACCATCCAGACAGCTTGGCAAGAGGAATGGGAAACCAAGGAGGTCCCAAACAAACAGCTGGTGATAAACCCCAACCAACAGGTCCCGGGCACCAACCTCCCAAGGAGACAGTGGTCTACACTCAATCGCTTCAGGACTGGACATGGCCCCTGCTTGGCCAGCCTTCACAGATGGGGCAGTAGCCCTAGCCCACTGTGCGCATGTGGAGAGGAGCAAACTATGGAACACATCATAGAGGCTTGCCCGCTCCAAAGACTGGAAGGAGGATTACACACCCTCCATACAGCAAACCAGGAGGCAACTGCTTGGCTTAAGGACTTTGCATTCGCTAAATAAACTAAAGTTTTAATTTGTGCAGCTATAAAATAGTCCCTGATATTTGGCAGCGCGAGCCCACCTTTGGCTTTGTTTAGCTGTAGGGTTCTATATCTGATTCTAGGTCTCTTGCCCTGCCATATGAATCTTGAGATCCTTCTGTCTAGCTCCTGCCATGTTTTTTTGGGAGGTTCTACCGGTATTGTTTGGAAAAGGTATAGAAGACGTGGGAGTATATTCATTTTGACTGCTTCAATTCTTTGTGTAGTACCTAAGAATGGTATCATATTCCATCTTGCTAGGTCAGATTTTATTTTTGTCACCAGTGGATCATAGTTTAGTGTTATAATTTTGTCGAGTTGTTTCGGGATATTGACCCCCAGATATTTCATAGATTCCAACTCCCAGTTAGTTTTGAGTTCACTTAGTGAATAATGATTTGGGTCATAGTTGAATGTTAAAACTTGGGTTTTATGCATGTTTAATTTGTACCCCGATAAATCTCCATAGTCTGAAAAAACTGAGATTAGTTCTGGTAAAGAAGTGTCTGGTTGCCCTAGGTATATTAAAATGTCATCAGCAAAGAGTGCTATTTTATGTTCCTTCTGACCAAGTGTAATACCTTGAATTTTTTGATTTTGTCTTATCCATTGGCTCAGAGGTTCTATGAAGATTGCAAAGAGCAGTGGAGACAGGGGGCAGCCTTGACGACATCCTCTTTCCAGCTCAAAAGATGATGATAAATTACCGTTAATCCTTATTTTAGCTGTTGGTTTTTTATATAATGCCTGTATAGTTCTAATGAAGTTGTTATGAAAACTGAAACTGGATAAGATTCTATATAGGAAAGACCAGTCAACCGAATCGAATGCTTTTTCAGCATCTAATCCCAATATGACTGCATTTAAGTTATATTTTTTTATATGATGAATTATGTGTAAAGTGCGTCGAATGTTGTCTTGTGTCTGCCTTTGTCTTATAAAACCTGTTTGGTCTAAGTGAATTAAGTCTGTCAGTATTGTAACGTGCTGCTCGACATGGCGATATCCCACCGGGAGATTTGAACTCACGCCTCCCGCTCCGGAGTCCCGCACTCTACCTGTGTCGCCAATAGGGTCAACCCACTTGGCAAGCCAAGTAGGGTGCTCATATTGAGTTCGCTACACTACTCCCCTCTGGTTCTTGACATCGTCCCGATGTCAGCGCCCCATTACTGCTTTGGACAGGAGATCCCACTTCTGACACCAATGTAACGTGCTGCTCGACATGGCGACGTCCCACCGGGAGATTTGAACTCACGCCTCCCGCTCCGGAGTCCCGCACTCTACCTGTGTCGCCAATAGGGTCAACCCACTTGGCAAGCCAAGTAGGGTGCTCATATTGAGTTCGCTACAGTATGTTTTCTAACCTTTTGGCAAGGATAATGGTAAAAAGCTTATAGTCCTGATTTAATACACTGATTGGTCTGTAGTTGGAGCATTCTAGTTTATCCTTTTCAGGTTTAGGTATAACTGCAATGACCCCTTCTCTCCAGGAGGGGGGGATTTCCCCTGTGTGGAGGACATAGTTAAATGTTTTCAAGAGGAGAGGAGATAGTTGCTGTTTAAAGGTTTTGTACCATTCTGCTGTATAGCCATCTGCTCCTGGGGATTTGTTAGCTTTAAGTTTCATAATTGCTTTTTCCAATTCTTTAGGTTGTATTTCTGACAGTAGTGTTTTATTTTGTGATTCCGTAAGTTGGGGAAGGTGTAATGTGTTTAGGAATGTCTCGGATGCGTTTTTATGTTTTTTGTGGGAGTATAAGTTCTTGTAGTAATTCTCGAAGCTTTTAAGAATATCCTGAATTCTGAATTTTATTTCCTTTGATACTGGGTCTCTGATTTTGTAGATTGCTCTTTCTGTTTGTTGTTTCCTCAATTTATAGGCTAGTAATTTTGCCGATTTACTGCCTGCTTCATAGTGTTTTTGTTTCAGAAATGTAAGTTTCTTCTGGATTTCTATTGTGTAGATCTCATTTATTTGATTTTTAATTTCTTTAATCTTGAGCGAGCCATTAGAATGAGTGTTGTCTTTGTGTTCTTTTTCTAGGTTCTTCAGTTCTGACTCTAGTGTGATTAGTTTTTCTTGTCTCAGTTTCGTTTGGGTTGCCAGTTTTGCAATAATTTTTCCCCTTATTACAGCTTTGCATGCATCCCACAGTATTAAAGGGGATACTTCTCCATTATCGTTTTCTTCCAAATATCTGAAAATATCTGATTCCAATTCATCTTTCAGTGGTCCTTTCAGGACATTTGAATTCAACCTCCAGGAAAATGTATTATTTGTGTATTTTTGGATGTTTAAGTCCATATAGATCGGACTGTGGTCAGAGAGATCCATCAGTCCTATTTTACATGTTTTTACTCTTCCAATGTCTCTATTAAACATAAAAAAGTAATCAATCCTTGAATAAGATGAATGTGGCGTTGAATAAAACATATAATCTTTTACATTGGGGTTGAATTCCCTCCATACGTCACAGATTCCCATTTCTTTTAGTAGCTTCCGAGTTTTCCTATTTTGAGTGTTATTTTGATGTGAAGAATTACCTGTTGCATCCCAGTATGGATTCAGTCTTAGACTGAAGTCTCCACCACATATCACTAAACCTTGGGCTTTAGTTATCATTAGGTCGAATACATTTTTATAAAATTTCCATTTAGCCCCTGGTGGTGCATATACATTCAGCAGGGTGATATCTTCTCCCTCTAGCCGCCCAATTACCAAACTGTACCTCCCTTCTTTATCTTTGTGTTCTGATTTTTTTTCAAATGTAATTTTGGTTGATATCAGTGTCGCTACTCCCCTCCTCCTCCCTGATTTATATGAAGATGAAGAGATCATTTTAAACCCTTGTCTATTGAGTTTAGTGTGTTCTACGTCTGTTAGGTGGGTTTCTTGTAAAAATATTATTTCTGCTTTGTCTTTTTTCATTTTGCGTAGAATCTTGGATCTTTTAACTGGATTCAGGATCCCTTTTACATTATATGAGGCTATTTTGGTTACACCCTGTTTCTCCATTGTATTTTCGTATTTAGTATAACAGTGTGGTGGCCCTCTTTTTTGCTACTCAGAAACTGAAAGAACATTAAGAACATAAAAAACATTAAGAACATAGTGTACGAGACTTTAAAACAAAAAACTGTCAAAAAAACTTCCTGAGCTGGGGTCTCTTTAAAGACCCTGTAAGAGCCCTGATGGAGTGTAGGCTCTGAGGGAAATTCCTCAAACTCTGTTACGTGTTGATGGCCCTCTCTTACCCCTGTAAGTTGTCCCATGTTTTTAACGTGAATTTCAGATCCCAATCCGAATTTGTAATGATTTTTTTTTTAAATTTTTTTTTTTTTTTATGCCTATACCCTATGAGATTGTGTGCACCCCCCCACCCCCATCACAGCAAACATTCACTCTAATACAGTATTTGTTAGTGTAGGGAGAACATGTGGATCCTTGTCACATTTCTATTTTAACAAGTTTTTTTTTTTCCCTTTAAATTAAGAAGACATTTGTTTCTAATGCTATAACTACTCCATGAAAGGTTTTACCACATGCTGATTCTGCATCTCCTTTAATGTTTGTTACCTTGTAGGAGGGGGGATGGAAGTGCAGAATGACTGAAAAGAAAAAAAAGCAAAAAAACAAAAAGGTCGCTATTCCTTCCTGGAACTGGAAAGCTTATCTTTGTAGCTCTGGGGCTGGGTTTCCCGCTGCTGGCCCGTGGATTTAGAAGGTCTTTGAGTGGACCACGTTTGAGCTCTGATTTTCTCGCTCAGATTCGCTGCGGGTTTAAACACCGTTACCAGGAGCCCTCTTCTTGCCATGTCAATTGCTGCTTCTTCCGCTGAATTATAGAGACATGACTCTTCACCGTAAAAGACCCTTAACTTCGCCGGAAATGGCGTCTGAAAGCGTAGATTCTTTTCCCGTAGAACCTTTTTGGCGTCGTTATATTCCCGTCGCTTTTTAAGAACCTCAGGGGCGTAATCGTGCTCCAGGAAGACTTTTCTTTCTTGATGCATAAATCCTTTTTTCTGCCAAACCCATCTTACAACCTCTTGTTTTATTTTGAAATCGGAGAATCTTACTACCAGCGAACGCGGGGGCGCATCTGCCGCTGGCTTTGCGGCTAATGTACGATGGGCCTTTTCTATCTTCAAATCGGTGGTTTGTGGAATATCCAACTTCTCTCTCAATAAGGATTCCACGCATTCCGCCACTGTGTTGAAACTATCTTCAGCTCCTTCTTTCAGACCGTGAATTCTGATGTTATCTCGTCTCTGTCTTCCTTCTTGGTCGGTTAGCTTAGCCTCCAGCCTTGACTGTTTTCTGTGTAAATCCAGCATAGAATCTTCAAGCACTTTTACTCTTTCTTCAGCTTCCAAGATTCAGTTTTCGGCCTGGTCCATTCTGCTGTTCGTCCTTTTTAGTTCCTCTCTGAATTCATGAAATTCAGCCCGAAATCGTCGTAATTCATCAAATAGCGATTTCAAGCTAATCTTTTTGTTAGCTAGGCCCAGCTCTTCGTCTCCTGAATGGAGGTCTTCGGGATCAGATTCTGCGGCCGCTGCGCGTCCTGACCTGGGGAATGTCAGTTTCTTCTGTTTTTGGTTAGGCATGGTGTTTTTGTCTTTTGATTTTTATTCTTCCAAAAATCCGTTAAGTCTGATTTTGAAGATGTTTTCCTTGGATTGGTTCTGGGAGCTTCAGCGTTAAGTTGCTATCACCATGGCGTCCAGACCGGAAGTCCGCTTCTATTATTTTGAAGAGGCTTTAGTCTCTGGATAGCAGTGATGGACCCATGTTTCGTTCTGCATGGTTAGTCTGTTGAAGAAATCCTCCTGGTTTCCTTGGCACATGGTCAAAAGAATCTGGGAGCATGTGAGTCATTCCTGTTTCTGGAAAGGTGTGAGCAACTGGGGAGTCCATTGTGCAGACAACTTCTGCATGTGCAAATGGTCATGGATAATTTTTTTCCATAGACCCCACTCTGATCTTGACATCTTGGGTTAGCTAGCTAATGGTTATGCGGCAATCCTCCAAAATGGTGGCTTCCACTTGCTGGATGGTGTCTTGAGTGACACACTATGTTCGCCTGGGAATGGGTGCTGTTTCAACCACAATGTCTGACCACACTTGAACGGTCGATGAAAGTGCTTGACTACTGTGCTGGCGCACTTATGCACCACACTGCACTTATTATGAAGTACAGTGTGGTGATGCTGACTTCTTGTCATGTTACCACACTACCCTATATAGCGGGGTGGGTCATCACTGGCACTTCCTCTTGTGCCAGATGACCACGCTAGGAGCTTGCCATATACTGCTTCTATTAACCATCAATAAAGCTGTGTTTGATGCTACCACTCTATTTGCCTCATTCATCACCAGGTTTGTAGAGATAACATTTGGCGACTGAGGATTAACTCATGGAGGCGTGCATTACACCACTCCGTCCCTTCCTCGAGCTCCCTGGTGAACCGCTGGTGCCTTGGCCGTGTTAGTTCAAGGCTTTTCAAAATTATATCACTGCGCTGGACCTCGGGAAGCTCGACAAGGTGACAGCATGTCCGCTTCTTGTCCACAACCTGGTACCGAAGGTCAGCGAGTCCTATGGACGCTCTGCGTGTCAGACTTGTTTGAGGATGTCGTGGAGCTGCTAGCTAACCATTTCCACACTCCAGACAGCATGACTGTACAGAGAATTCGTTTTCGCCAGCGACACCAACGTGTAGGTGAGCCCATCCACCAATTTGTCGCTGACTTAAGGCAGCTAACTAGCGAGTGCCGTTTTGGACAGCTTGAAGATGAAATGGTGCGCGACCAACTAGCAGACCGCACATGCAGCGCTGCATTGCAAGCTAGGCTATTAATGGCTCCAAATGACTTAACATTAGCCAGAGCTGTCAAGCTAGCTCTCTAGTTGGAGGCCGCAGACAAGCTAGCTTCAGAGTTAAACTGGCGCCAGTCACAGAGGCCACTGGATCAGCCCGCCAAAGCAAATGTTGCGGACTCGGATAGTAAGGATAGCTTGGATGATGATGTTACAGAAACCAATGCTGCCAGCTGAAGGTCTGCCCTGGGAAGACCCCCATGCAAGGGTTGTGGGTCCGCAACACACCGCAATAAGGTGAAGAATGCCCAGCAAGCGGAAAACGTTGTAACAGATGTGGATGCTTGAACCATTATGCCAGAGTGTGCTGCTTATCTGAGCCGGAAAGCCCACGGAAGAAATCACTCCACCCGCCCCAGCAACCATCCATACGATGAGCCCCAGCACGAATGGGTACACGTATTGCTCAGTGGAGTTAGACGCCGTGGAGGTGCCACTGTTGCTCGACACGGCGGCGGTGCGGTCAAAGCTGAACTGGGCCGTGGTGAAGAAGTTCTTCCCCCGCTACAGGATAAGAAATAACCTGGCGCCGTTGTGTGGCTACGGAGGTTGCAGGCTGTGCACAGTTGGGACTTTGGAGTTAACAGCTCGTTACAAGTCTGCGAAGATGGTTGACTTCACATTCCAAGTGGCGACGTGTGGCGATAACATCATGGGCTGTCACCTGTTCTACGGACTGGGTTTCGCCATTAAAGACGGTGCTGGGAATGAATGGTCGGGTTGTGGCCACTGGAACCCACTGGTTCCGGTGTTCGAAGAGGACGTGGTGTGGGATGAAGAGCTACTGGACACTCTAGCGGTCAAGCAGGACCAGTCTCACTCAGGTTCGGCGAGGGAAAGTCTCAGTGCCGGCGCTCAGGAAATGGTAGAGGGGGGTTCCGAGCGTGGCGGAGGGGCACCCATGTCGGCGAGTGACACCATGCTAGCCCCAGATGCCTCCGGAGCTTGGCTGCAGTGGGATGGGGGTCTGCAGCTACGACGGTGACCGCTACGATGTTTTTAGAAGAGGACGGGGCCAGACCGACGAGCATGGAGTTACCACATGCTCAGCAGCAGCACACCAGGCCAAGCAGGGCCCTACTTAGGGTTATGGACTTGGTTCGGGTTCGGGGTGATGAACGACCACAGCGAAAATGGGCTTAACGACAGCCAGCGAAACACCAAGCACGTCTGCAGATAGTGACAAAGTTGGGCGCAGCATACTTCCGGTTGTCTGATGGCTCGTCGAGGCATGCCAGTCAGCTTCGGTGTGTCCAGGAGGATGCTCCAGGTGGCGAGGCTGGAGGGGAGTCGGTGATGGCGGTGTGGGATCCGGGCTCCATCATCCAGAAGATCAGCCATCGCTCCTGGGGCCTGCTGCCTCCAGGGGCGCGCCTGCTGAGGGGCTGCCCTGGGCACCCCCATGCTGGTTCCACCTTTCCCACCCAAGTGACTGTGCTGTAGCTTCTTGTTTATAATTCTGTTGTTGTTATGTGTTTGGAATGTTAGCTCAGGAGCATGGCAGTTATTTTTAGTTTTAATAAAGGACATTTTAGTTTAGTTCAGTGGCAGAATAATCCACCGTGCCGTGTGGGTGATGTGGTAGTCCACCCACCGGCCCTATTTTAGGTTGTTCTGTGTGAGTGTGTTAGGCCATTTTAGTACCTTAGTTTTCGTTATTTTAGAGTGTGATTCGGGTTAGAAATTGGGGTGGGTTTGATTGTGTGTATGTTTTTGGACTTTGTAAAGGGGGAGGAATGTGCTGGCGCACTTATTATGGAGTGCAGTGTGGTGACGCTGACTTCCTGTCGCGTCACTGCACTGCCCTATATAGTGGGGTGGGTCACCACTGGCACTTCCTCTTGTGCCGGATGACCGCGCTAGGTGCTTGCCATGTACTGCTTCTATTAACCATCAATAAAGCTGTGTTCAACACTACCACCCTCTTCGCCTCATTCATCACCAGGTTTGTGGACATAACAACTACGTCGTACAATGGGACATCCTCCCCATAAGTCTGTTTAATTTCATCGAATGTCTCCCATGGTGTGTGGTTTCTCAAGTACAGGAATCTGAAGACTGCATTTAACTGGTTCCATTGTCACACATTACTCCACCACCTGTGAAAGAGAAACTCTTAGGAGTTCCAAGCTGCAAATACCACATGACCTATAGAGATATGTTTTATTATACATGTGCAGTTTCAGCCTCCTACGATAATCAGAAATGGGTCAGAGGAAGTCTTTGCTGAATAGGCCTCATTTGCTGAATTTATTAATAGTAGCAAATATTTTATTGCCCCCATTACCAGAGTTACATTTATACTGTAATAGTCTTAACCAACCATAAAGATCCTTCCTCATTTTGGAAAATATAATGCTTATATACTTTTTGCCCATGTTTACTTTTTGAAAACACAGTATATTAAGTATCATTTAAAAATTACCAGAAAAAATGTTTTGATTAATTTTCCATACCACGTCACAAAAACATGCATTTTATCTGTATCTCACCACCAAAAATGATCTGAAATTCTTCTTATCTGCTTGGAAATGCTTGGCAGCAAGATTATTACTATGACAGCTATTTGCATCTTAGTCATATACAGTATACTGGCAAAATATTCATCAGCACCATTACTTAAACGTGAACAGAATTGTACTTTTATGAAAACAAATATTTAAAAAAAATACATCAAAAATGTTTAGAAAGGTGCAGAATTAAAAGTTCTGTTTTCTTCCAAAAAATAATATATTGATGGAATTTAAAAAAAAAAAAAAATTCTATGGGTCCTAAATAATCATAACACACTACCTGGCCAAAAAAAGAGTCACCACCTGGATTTAACTAAGCAAATATTAGGAAAGAGCCTCCCATTGGTCAGGTCTAGGTTCAGCAACGTTATGTGAAATGGTAAATGGCATTCACTTATACTGTATAACGCTTTTCTTCTCATCTAGGATGACCAAAGCACTTTACAGATCTTGCAATCCACCCATTCACACACTGATGGCGGCAGAGCTGCCATACACACAGGCACTAACCAGGCCACCAGGAGCAACTGGGGGTTCAATGTCTTGCTCAAGGACACTTCGACAAGCGGACAGCAGACAGAGCGTGAATGAACCCATGACCCTCTGATCAGTAGTCGGTCACACTCTGTGCCACCGCCGCCCCCATGTGCCCAAAGAATGAGGTCAGTTGACTACCTGAATATACTGAGTGACCAGGTTATTCCATCAATGGATTTTTTCTTCCCTAATGGCAGGGGCATATTCCAAGATGATAATGCCGGGATTCATTGATTTCTCAAATTGTGAAAGAGTGGTTCATGGAGCAGGAGACATCATTTTGACACATGGATTGGCCACCACAGAGTCCAGACTTTAACCCCACTGAGAATCTTTGGGATGTGCTGGAGAAGACTTTGCACAGTGGTCCGACTCTCCCATCATGTATACAAGATCTTGGTGAAAAGTTAATGCAACTCTGGATGGAAAAATGTTGTGACATTGCAGAAGGTTACTGAAATGATGCCACATCAAATACATGCCGTAATCAAAGCTATAGGCAGTCCAACGAAATATTAGAGTGTGTGACTTTTTTTTTTGACTAGGCAGTGTGTATTCAGGTAGTCAGCTGACCTCATTCTTTGGACACACAACGTTGCTGACCCTAGACGTGACCAACTGCAGCAACCCCAGATCATAGCATTGCCCCCACAGGCTTGTATGGTAGGCACTAGGCATGATGGGTGCATTACTTCATCCACCTCTCTTCTTACCCTGATGTGCCCATCTAGGTGGTGGGCCAAGTGCATTCTCGTGTCACTGATTGAGCCGCATTGGCAGAGTACGCCATTTTTTAAATATAGTCTTCTCTATTTTTGGTAAATCTGAGAAAATTTGTTGGCAGCCTCGGTTTGCCAGCATTTTTTTAAAATAAACTTAAATAAATTTTTATGGTCAGTCCTCTCCGGCATTTCTCAGAACAGCTTTAGCTGACGAACGAATCAGGTTGCGGTAGGTGACCGCATACACCAATCACATTCAACTTAATCAGGAGCCCCCCCACCCCCGTCCCGCGCGCCTCCAGGGTAAAACAAAATTCAAAATGCAGTGGGTCTGACGTGAATATTCATTTTCAAGAATTTAACTAGCTTACAAAAAAAAAACATGTATTGATTGTTGAAAAACAACCAGAAAAGTGCAAAATTATCGAGCATAATACAATTATAAGCCTTGATTCATTACCTCACAGATTATCACATACATTTTCAGGTTTATTCTGTGAACAAGGTATATAATACCATTAAGAACAATGTATCACAACATCCTTAGAAAATGTGATATTTATTCATAATATACTATTACACCAGCATTGCTTCTTAAATTTAGATCTGATCAAAATGTTAAAATAAACTAGTTTGTCCCACCCTTGTCTGCTGCTCAATTTCTTGCTTTGGTATGGGCCTCTCTTTATTTATAACATGTCAGTTATGTCAAGGTAGACATGTGCCTTCACTAGCTAGCATGAATATCAGGGACAGGTATGGAGTGCTGTATGCATGTTACAAGCTCTTAAGAAAATGTAATTCAATTTTCAAACAGGAGTTGGAAAAAATGTGTGCAGTGTTCTATAGAGTGGGTAAATCTTGATACAAAGGAACGCAAAATAGCTGAAAAAGCAATAGAAAAATATAATTTGCATAATAGCCACCCTTCAGATGTGTCAGTTAACATAGGCTATCATAGACAATGCTACATGCAGTATGCTAATATAAGAAATATTGAAAGATCCCAAGAAAGGACACAAAAATCAGTACACACAGGTGATGGTGAGTATTCATTTTTAATCTGAGGAAATCCATCTGAACTGGTCATGTAGGGGAGACCGGGTATGGTTGTAACACTTTTTGTTTAAGCACCTTCAACTCACTGAATTTTTGAGTTTGAGTTCTCACACTTTAATACGAGGTACCTACATTTGTTTACTACAAATGCCACCAATTCAAACCTCTGCAAGAATATCACAGACCTCATGAGGCGATGTCAAATACATGGTGATCCTTTGTCACAACCTACCCCACTACCGGGGTAGGTTGTAACACATGCTGGGGTACGTTGTAACAGACAAAAAAAGCAAAAACAGAGCCCACACCATGTGATATGTTTCAAAAAGAGGTTTACTGAAATAAAAGAACAAGCCAGAACAATGTCTCTCTCTCCACTTTCAAATCCACTTTGTTTGTCTCAGGAGGGTGTGTGTGTGTGTGTGTGTGCAGCCTATATATATATATATATATACAGTATATATATACAGTATATACAGTATATACAGTATATATATATATATATATATATATATATATATATATATATATATATAATTTTTTTTTAAAAATCAGAGTCACAATGCTGACAAATGAATGTTTGTAACCCTGGAATGCAGGCTTGGTGGGCCCAGAGACTGCATAGGGCACATTTTACCCATACTTCCTTTGGCTTCGACCTTCCAAATGCCTCCATACAGACAACACAAAAGGTTTCCTCATCTGAGGCCTCAGAATCCTCCAGGTTGGCTTTCAACATTTTCTTGGTGGGCTGTCTCCCCTTTTTTCTTTTGCTTGCCTTTATTCTTGCCTAAGATAGGCCTACTCTTTCCTACATCTTTGCTTCTTCTCTGTTCTTCTTCCATCAATGCTTGCTTCACTGGTGTATCAGTAAGTATTTCAGACTGCCTCTTCTTCCTGATCCTGCCAGTTGTTTTCCTTGGCCCTACTTTTGGAAATAGTCATACAGCCAAAGGACTGAACGCCTGATGTGGAGACAAGTGAGTTGAAGTAGAGGAGGAAGTCGCCAGGTGAGTTGGTGGAGAGGAGGAGGAAGTCGCCAGGTGAGTTGGAGGAGAGGAGGTACCTGGGTCTGGACGGTCAGTGACTTGGGAGGGTGCATAGTCAGAGTAAAACCCTAACCCTAACCCTAACCCTAACCTAAGCAGGGCTGCTCGCAGAGATAGCAAAAAGACGTAACAAACTAATAGTTTTTTGAATGCAAAAGATGCAATAGACTTACACAATGGTCCCCTCCGGCATACAACTAGGAACATACCGGTCGCTATGGAGGGTGAGAATATGTATGGGCACATAATCATACCATGTAGGATAACTAAGTAGACGGTTATGCTGTTTCATTCCATCTAGCAACAATGCTCTGCACTGTGTGTGTTTATATATTTGCATATTTATTCCATCTAGCTACAATGCTCAGCACTGTGTGTGTTTATATACTTGCATATTTATTCCACCTAGCTGCAATGCTCCGTACTGTGTGTTCATATATTCATATATTTATTCCATCCAGCTACAATGCTCTGCACTGTGTGTCTGTGTATATATATATATTTTATAGTAATACGTACATATGTTTATTAGCTGCTCTTGCTTGCTTGTTTTTTTTTCTTGCCTTCTGATTGTTGCTCTGAGTGTTGCTATCCCTGTGCTGTTGCAATCCTGGAATTTCCCCGTTGTGGGACTAATAAAGGCTTATCTTATCTTATCTTATCTTAACCCTTTGCATGTGCCTTTGCGACTGATCTGACTGACTTGCCCTTCTTTGTGACCTCATCAGATGCTTTTTTTAAAACATCTGCAGGCATACCTCTGTCTGTCTTTCTTTTCCAATGCCTAGGCATTCTGTAACAATATTAAAATCAAGAAAGTGTTGTTAGTTGTATGGAAGGGGATGGCTGTAACACTTTTAAAAGATGTGTTACAACCTACCCCACCCCTGTCTGCCATTGTTTAACTAGCTGTATTAGCTTAGCGGTTTGAAATTAGCAGGGGAAAAATGCATCACATTTTGCCTGAGAAACTACAGTTTATTCTCATATGAGTCACATGGTTTTATCTGCAATAGTATAGGTACTAAACAAAATATAGTCTTGGTAAAATAATTTACTTTCTTACCTCAAAATCCTTTTTTTCTTGATAGAATTTGCATGCACCTGTTTCCAACCTTGACAATCAGCACGTGTGATTGGGGAGGAAGTGGGTAAATACTGAAATTATCATATGACTCCTATCTTATCCCTGATTGGTGGAATTGGTGAAGTTACAACTCTCCCCATGCTACAACCATACCCGGTCTCCCCTACATCAATGAGTGTAAGCATTAATAGTCAATTTGAAAGGTGACTTGCGTGAAAAAATTGGTTTAAAGTGAGGAGGAGTTTGTGCGACACGTCGACCTCACTGTTTCATCCAAACTCCTCCTGGATCCAGCAGCAAGACATCGTCAAGACAGCTGGAGGAAGAGACAGATGCAGTGAATGACCGCGACTTCTTGTGCCTCATCACGCTCTTCACAGTCCACAACACGTTGCAGCGATCACCCTCCAGCTTGCTGAAGCATCTGATGGTTCGAAGCTTTCCGCCGAAGGCTGACTTCACATGCTGGCTAGGCAAGCCCAGAAGTGGCATGCTCACAAAAAGGATTGCTGGGACTGATGCCGAGTTGACAAGCAGAACTGCCGAGTGTAGTGACCTAGGCCATATCCACAGCCAAGGGAGGCCGAGAGTGTGCCAACACTTGCCCAAGGTGTACACCCAGGCTAGTGGAGGGAAGGAGGCCCCTTACTTCTCCATTCTAGACAGGCTCCAAGCAAGGGCTAGCCACTGCCCCAATAGTCAATTTAAGACAAGACAGAAAGATCCAGACAGGTCCAGGAGTGTATCAGGAATGTCTGAGCTGCTGGAGTTACCTGTAGAACAGAACAGACAATGTTAGCATAATGCAGTTATCTTTAGAATGAATACTTATGCAGTAAATATATAGTTGTCCAAAATTAAGCATCCCACCCAATTTTGTCTCCTTTACAATATTTTAGATGAAGAACCACATACTTCTGCTACAAATCCCCAACCAAACCGGGTTCTCTGGTCAACAAAAACAGAGGTTCCAGTCCACCTAAGAGGAGCACCACATCTGCTCCCAAGCCAATGCATCATATGTAGAAGGGAAAAGTATACAACTCAAAAATATAATCAAAAGAGGCTAAGAAAGAAACTTAAGCAATGAAAATACTACTGTCCAACAAAGAACATTGCGTGTCATTGAAGACACTGGGAAAAGCTCTTCAACTACTCCCAGAACAGTATAAGGCCACTGAAAAATTAACTTGTGTTCTGTATGACCTCAAAGGCTCCAAGGATGTGAATTACACAAGATGCCAACTGTTTAAGAGTGGCAAGTGCACAGACAGAAGTCTTCCACCAAACAGAAACTCACTATATAAACACATTCAGTGAACAACTTAGCAGGCAGCCATCTATAGAAGACCAGTAGTCACAATGACATGACATTTTAAGTGGTTTCTCAGAGTGCATTGGCCTACCCTGAGTGGAAGTCACTTTTGTCCTGCGATAAGCACAGTTGCCATGGAAACCCACTCCTTGCCTTTCGACAATGGACACTTGTAAATTGGACAAACCTTGTATGAATTCCACCAAATTTTCTATGATCGATATTAGTCCCGCACTGAATGTGTCTATATAAAAATAATAAACAGATGTTTTAGCACCCCATTGATTAAAGGAAGAATTTCTGAAAGCTGTTTTCTTTCTTTATTTCTCGCCAGCAGAAAAAAAATGATACGAAGGAATGACTAGGGCTCATTGACAGTACATGTACATAGTACAGAACTGTTTCCATGGCGACCAACATGCTTCAATGGTTCAATTCAGTGGTTTCTCAGAGTGCACTGGACTACAGTGATCCCTCACTTATCGCGGTTAATGGGTTCCAGAACCGACCGCGAAAAGTGAAAAACCGCGAAGTAGCGTCACCAATAATGACGTCACCCATAAATAATACGTACGTTCATTCTCTCACTCTCTCTCTCATATGATACGTGTATGTGTGTGTGTAAGTGTACATACATACGTAGATGTAAATAAAGTGTACATAAATATGTTTTTAAAACTCTTTTATTCTTAAAACAAGATACGTAACTCAAGATGAAGATGATTTACTGCACAGGTTAATGAGAGCTTTACTGCTCCTCAGGTGACGCCTCATCGTCAGGTGCCAGAGGCGCAGCATCGTCGAGGGCAGCTTCCGATAGAGCTGGAGAAGGTGCAGGAGGCGGCGTAGTGGCTCGACGGGAAGACTATTTCACACAGAAAGGCACAAGAGAACAGCGAAAAGTTCCACGCGGCGAGACTAAGCAACACGAGTGATAAAGAACAATGAATGCGGTCTTCCTTCGCTGGGTATGGGCGCTCGGCAGGGAGAGAAGCCGGGTAAAACGTCTCGGCCAATCAGCTTGCGAGATTCCCGAGCCGAGCCAACACGAGAACAGCGAACAGAGAGGTGGATTTTGAGTTGTGCGGGCTCTCCGTGTTGATAGCTGATGTTCTAATGTAGTCTCCCTGCCTTCTGCTAGCGCCCGCCCATTTTTTCTCAATTTTGAATTTTTGATGAATATTTTTGAAAAATCCGCGATGCACTGAGGGCGCAAAAGGTGAGGTGCGAAGTAGCGAGGGATCACTGTACCACCAGTGGAAGTCACTTTTGTCCTGTGATTAGCACAGTTGCCATTGAATCCAATTCCTTTCCATTCAAGAAGTTTAATACATGGTTTACTTTATTATTCCCGCAGCCCTTGCAGTAACAATGGGAAATTTTCCGAGACAGCAAGGTACGACCGGCGCTGGGTTGTGCGGGTGCGTGGGGGCGAAGGCCTGCTTACACCTGCTTGAAGGTTTAATTAATCTTTAACCACTTAAAATTCTGGTGTTCCACCCGTGGAACATTTTACATTGGCTGGAAACTCGCTGGAAAGCTTTAAAGTATTTTAGTGCTATAATTATAATAGTTTGCCTGGTGTTTTTTAATCTTTTTTTAAATAAATATGCCATAAAATGGCCTTCGTGTAAAATATTTTGCCATTTTTCAGGAGAAGTGTGCATTTCAAAATCTGGCAAGTATGTGTCAATATTATATGTTTTAAATGCTTAAAGGCCAAATGTCACGTAACAGGGTCCTTAAAATGTCTTGAAACTAGATATAAAAGGGAACCGATCCGTTTGGGTCTTGGTGCATATGCTTCAGTAACGCCGGAACATTCGTTAATTTAAAACTGCCGCGCTTGGCCTGACGTTACCACTCAGGGCCCCCGGAATCGCCTGGGGAAGAAGGTGGAAGTGACGAAACAGATTGTACCCTAGTTTGATGCTTGGGGTATCGCGATTGATTGTTTATATGGAGACTGGAAGATTGAAGTGAGCAACAAGAAAGAAAAAATTGGATATTTCACCCATACCGTAAAACGGGGCTATAAGGGACAGCTGGGTAATAAGGGACACTTTTCTGGGAAATGTTTTCATACCTGTCAAGTGATACGTTTTTGCCGTATTTTAATACGGTACGGGGAAAATTCAATTTTAGCAAATACGGGCGTATTGCCATTTCTGTACGCCCAAAAGAAAAATATACGGGAAAAAAAATTAGTGAGTGTGTTGAGGAACACGTTGTGTGTGTGACCCCCACAGCTAGGGCTGGCAGAGCGCTCAGCGTGAGCTATTCTCACTACAGTGAGAAGTAGGCTGATGGCCTCACACTTTCTACTGTCTTGCGGCTCCAGAACAGAGAGGAATCGCCTTCCAAATCCAATGCATCACTAGCAGAAGTGATGGTTTGTCATTTTTTTGTGGCAGGGCACAATCTACCCCCATTGGTGGCAGATCACTTCTGATCTGCCACCTGATCTGATCTGCCACTTCAGAAATGCTAGAGTCAGCAAAGGCTGCTACTTGGAACTATAACAAGCAGCATCAGTGAACATTTTCTTGTTTCAAGTTCATCCAAGTGCATTAGTGTAACAAAGCTGACAAATAAAAACTCTTTAATTCCAAGTGTATATACAGTATCTAGCTGACAATTAAGAACTATATTCAGAATAATTCTTATTGTGTACTTTCAAATTAAGCAATCTACCTTGTGCTAATGTAAATTTGAAAAATATTTTTGTATTTTTTTTTATTTTATGTATTTTTTTTGTGCTACTTGGCTTATTATTTTCACATTACCAAAAAGCTGTGGCTCAAGATTGTGTCCATAAAAGTGTACATTTGAATAAATATGTTTGAAATAGGTCATGTTGCAGTTTTGTTTTTTGTTTTTTTTTGGGGGGGGGTCAGTTTTCTTTCATCTGCCGATAAATACAGTTTTTAAGTACTCAGTACAGGTGTGAAAGCCCCCCAATAAGGGAGGCATGAGGTATGCCTTGACAGGTATGTTTTAAGTGTAATTCTGCTTTTTTTATTTCGAGCAGGACGCAGAAAAGTGTCCCTTATTACCCAGGGTTATGGCCCTATACACACGATCCTGGGGATTTTAATACAAGTCATTTTCCACAGTTACTTCCATTTCATCCTTGATTTTGTTGCTACAACTGAATGAGGAAAGAAAAGGTTCTACTGTAAGCTAGTGCCCCACTGTATCGTCATAATAATGGCTTCCGAAAAATCGATATTTATGGGGCGCCCTTGACAGACCCCCTTCGGCTTCCCAATTTTGCCGGTGGATATAATTAATTTAAACATCACAGATTTCTTTTGGCTTACCATTCAACATTCTGGAGGCGATTAATGTCCAATTCAATGACATTTTCCACTGGTTCTGCTCTCTGGTCATCGTCGGAACTGTTGTCATCAGACAAAGCATCTGATTCCGTCTCGGACGGCTCGAACCTGTAAGGTTCTATGCCTCTGTCACTGTCTGAACCACTGTCATCAGTATCTGGGGTGTCATCTTCCCTGAATTCCAAGTCCGATTCACCAGAGGACAAAACTAAACTAATTTGTTCACAATCGCTGTCACTTTCCGTCATGATTGTCCAATGTTGATAAGTGTGAATGTGGATACGGCAGGGCAGCCAGGGTGAAATTTGTGACGTCAACAACATGGCCGCAGTCTGGATTGGCTGTCACACACTGACAGCCACTAGGGGGGCCTTCGCCTGGTGTATTTTGTGCAATTATGTAAATACGGGTGGGTGATATGGTCTCCGGTATGAATATTTGGTTTAAGCTATGTGTATTTTATCAAAATTCGTTGACATTTGGAAAAAAAAAATTACGTGACATTTGGCCTTTAAAACAGTGTGTAATTAAAAAAAAAAACAGATTTGAATTTTCACCTGTTTTCTCTTTGTAAATATTTCAAATGTACATGAACAAAAGCTTTATGATAGCAAAAATTAAAGTGAACCCCTTATACATGTTCTCAAATATCTGTGTTTGCCCAGAACTTACAGTGTCCAGTTTACAGGCTGTTTTGTGTGTCCATGTCTAGGCGTTTTCTTAGCTCTGTGGTAGTTCAGGAATCAGTTCCTCTCCAGCTGTTCCTGTTCCATGGCTGGTCCTGGTGGATGGTTCTTCTTCTGAAGAATTTCTAAAAATATACAGTATATATACTGTATAGCATAAGATTAGATAAGATTTATCCAAAAGAAACTCGTGTTTCAAGAACAAATGTTCAACAGTATTGTGGAGTGTGTGAAATAAGAGGCAGATTCATGGACAGACGGTTTATTACACACTTCACATCTCACAAGCACAGAACAGAATGAATGATTTCAACAAGCTCTCCTCTCTTAACTCAACTCTCTCTTCACACATTTCATGGCATTTCTCATCACACAGCATGACATTTACATTACACTGCATTCAACCCCCTATGTCCCTAACTCCTTCCTGCTATCTCGCCAGGAACTCCCTGGGCATTGTTCTCCCATGCTTATTCACTGTCTCCGTCTGAGATGCTAAATAATCTGACTTCCCCAAGGTCCTACACCGCCCCCCCAGTATCTTAGATAGAACATCAGTCCACACGCTCTCATGGCTTCAGTCTCCTCCCATATCTGCTGCAACTGGGGTTTACGACCTCCGTGGTGCTGCTGTGCCGGTGGGGGGCTGCTGGGAGTGTATCTGACTGTGGGTGGGCCGTGGCGGGGGGTGGGGGGGAACTTCGCTCTGCCCGTGTGGCTGCTCTGGTGGATCGCTTCCCTGGGGAGCTCTCCGTGGGGGTCTTCCACGCCGAGGGGCCCTACCCAACAACACTTGCTCCTCCGCTGCTACAGAGGCGGGTTTGAGTCTGTCTATGCCAATTTTCTCCCGCCGACCTCCCAAGTCTAGCAAAAAATGCTTATCCCCTGTTTCCAACACTCTGAACGGTCCATCATAGGGTGGGCGCAATGGCGAGCGGGGGGCGTCGTGTCTGACGGACACGAACTCCGCGTTCTTCAAAGTTTTAGGCACGAAAGCACGCGGAAAACAGTGGTGGGCCAGGCCCGGCAGCGTGCCTGTGTTTGCGCTCCGCTGCAAAAGCTGAGAAGGGGAGCTGTCCGGCGCGGGATTATCTGGCAGAAATGCCGTAGGGGCTGCGTAAAAACAAGCTCTGCCGGGGAAGCTTCGAAATCCTCTTTTGGCGTGGAGCACAACCCCAATAAAACCCACGGCAACCTGTCCACCTAATTTGCATCCGTCAGTGAAGCCCTGAGTGCTGCTTTCAGTGATCTATGAAAACGCTCGCATAACCCATTGGCCTGTGGGTTGTACGCGGTTGTGCGATGAATTGCAGCACCCAGGCTGCGGGCCATCACGGACCAGAGGTCAGAAACAAACTGAGGGCCCCTGTCGGATGTAATGTCCGACGGGACTCCAAAACGCGCCACCCATGCTGTTAAAAAAGCGCGTGCCCCGTCCGCGGAGGTGGTTGCCGCCAGTGGGACTGCTTCTGGCCAGCGCGTCGTGCGGTCCATCACTGTCAGGAGGTGCGTGCACCCCTGTGATGGCGGGAGGGGGCCCACGAGGTCCACGTGAACATGGTCAAACCTCTTAGCCGGTACCTGAAACGGCTCCAAGGAAGCCTTCGTGTGTCTGTGTACCTTGGCTCGTTGGCACGCCACGCAGGCTGCAGCCCACTCTTTTACTTGTCTGCGTAGGCTCGGCCACACAAACTTCTCTCCCACCATTTTGACCGACGCATGCACTCCTGGGTGCGCCAGAGTGTGAACCAACTCAAACATACGGCGGCGCCACACGACCGGGACCACCGGACGTGGGCATCCCGTGGAGACATCGCAGATTAGGGGGGGGCATGCCATCTTGCAGCACCCTGCTCTCCAGCCTTAACCCTGTTGGTCCAGATTGGAGCGTGCACACGTCTGCATCGCTAATCTGCTCCGCGGCCATGGCTGCGTAATCTATCCCCACGTAGACTGGGGCCACCACGGCGCGCAAGAGGCAGTCCGCCACCACATTCAGTTTACCCGACACATGCTGAATATCGGTAGTAAACTCTGAGATCGCGGCCAGCGGTCTCTGCTGCCGGCCCAAACACAGTTCTGAAACTTTGGCCATCGAGAACGTTAGTGGCTTGTGGTCCACGAACGCGGTGAAGCTGTGCCCTTCCAGCCAGAACTGGAAGTGGCGTATGGCCAGGTGGAGGGCCAGCAACTCCCTGTCGAACGCACTGTATTTACGTTCACTGTCGCGCAAAGTTCTGCTGAAAAAGGCGAGCGGCTGCCAAGCCCCAGTGACATGCTGCTCCATGACAGCCTCTATAGCCACGTCTGAAGCGTTGGTGGTGAGCGCTATCCGGGCCGCCGGGTCCGGATGCGCCAGCAGTGCGGTGTTTGCCAGGGCTGCTTTAACCTCCGAGGACGCCACTCTCGCTCCGGGGTCCATTCGACCCTATCCGCGGGTTCCTGTCTCTTGAGCGCGGCGTACAATGGTTGCATGAGCCGTGCTGCACGGGGAAGGAAACGGTTATAAAAGTTCACCATCCCCAAAAATTCCTGCAGCGCCCTGACCGTCTGAGGCTGGGGAAAATCCGCTACGGCGCGCACTTTGTCGGGCAATGGGATCGCTCCTTCCAGAGAGATGCGGTGCCCCAAAAAATCAATCTCCGTCATGCCAAACTGGCATTTCGCCGGGTTGATTATTAACCCGTGCTCCTCCAACCTCCGGAAAACCGTCCTGAGGTGGGTTTCGTGTTCGTCTTCAGATGCACTGGCTACCAGGATATTGTCCAAGTAGACGAACACGAACGGGAGATCGCGGAGCACTGCATCCATCATGCGCTGGAACGTCTGTGCTGCGCCTTTTAACCTGAATGGCATGCGCAGGAACTTGAATAAACCGAACGGAGTTATTACCGCTGTTTTGGGTATGTCCTCCGCGCGCACTGGGACCTGGTGATAACCGCGGACCAGGTCTATTTTGGAAAAAAATGCGTGCTCCGGCGAGGTGAACGGAAAAATCCTATATGTGGGGAATCGGGTAGCGGTTGTGTGCTGTGGCGTTGTTCAACCTGCGGAAATCACCGCACGGTTGCCGTGAGCCCTCAGACATAGAGACCATGTGTAGCGGGGATGCCCATGGGCTGTTCGAACGCCTGATGATGCCCAACCTTTCCAGGTTGGCGAACTCCTCGCGCGCTATGGCCAGTTTAGCTGCGTCCAAGCGCCGAGGTCTTGCGAAAACGGGCAGCCCGGTGGTGGTGATAAAGTGCTCCACCCCGTGCTTAGCGATGGCCGCCGAAAACGTCGGGACCGTGAGTGCTGGGAACTGAGTAAGCAGTGTGTGGAACTTACTGCCTGAAGCTGTAACGTTGGCTTGTGCTGTTGGCCGGGTCCCTCGAGCTATACAGGGGAGAGAGTCAAATGACAGTGCATTAACCAGGCGCCTGTTAGCAACATCCACAAGTAAACCATGCGCACACAGAAAATCAGCGCCCAGGATCGGGCAACACAGTGCTGCTATGATAAAAGTCCACTCATACGAGCGGCCATGTAGAGATAAGGCCAGTGTTCTCTCACCGAATGTCTTAATCTCCGAGGCGTTTACTGCCACCATTCCAGGGCTGCTAGGTCCTGCCAGCCGGTCAGCGTAGGACGGCAGGATGACGCTCTTCTGGGCTCCGGTGTCGGCGAGGAAGCGTCTCCCCGAGCACGAGTCCGTCACGTAGAGCAGCTTGCTCTCTTTACCGGCGGTCGCAGCTGCTACCGACTGCCGGCCTTGGTGTTTCCCGAGCGCTTGAACTGGCACGGTGGCGTGCATCTGCGTGCGTTCTCTCCGAAGCGGCGGTGGTAGAAGCAGAGCGTGTCTCTCTGGCGCTCCTTGGCCCCTGCTGCCACTACTGTCGGTGGCTCCTCGCCTCCTCTGGTTGTCTCGCTGGGCTCCGCCGCCGCCGCGTTGACAGTGACCGCCCGGGTGGTGAGGATGATCCGGTCTGCCTCCTGGGCTAGCGCACGGTAGTCATGCGCGGCCAGCAATGGCGAATTCGCCAGAAGCGCTCTTGCCTCCGTTGGAAGGTTCCGGAGGAAAAGGTGGGCAAACAGAAAGTGCCCGTCGTCCTTGCCCATTAACGCCAACATCTTCTCCATCAGGTCGACGGCCGAACCATCTCCTAACTCGGTCCACCCCAGGAGCCTCTCCCCTCTCTCACATTCCGGGAGCGTGTAGCGCCGGGTCAGCGCAGCCTTGAGCGCCTCGTATTTGCTGTGGGCTGGAGGCTGATCGAGCAGGCTCGCTACCTGCTGGGGTGTGCAAGCGTCCAGCGCTGCTACCACATGGTAGAAGTTGGTGTTGTCTGCCGTTACTCCCCGGAGGGTGAACTGAGCCTCGGTGTGGTGGAACCAAGAGCGCAGGTTGTGCTGCCAAAAGTCCGGTAGCTTGACTGAAACCGCACACGCGTTGCTGGGGGCTCCCAACCGGGTCGGCTCCAGGTTTCTTGCCTTGTGTTCCATAATTCGTCTAGGGTCACCAGTGTGGAGTGTGTGAAATAAGAGGCAGATTCATGGACAGACGGTTTATTACACACTTCACATCTCACAAGCACAGAACAGAATGAATGATTTCAACAAGCTCTCCTCTCTTAACTCAACTCTCCACACGTTTCATGGCACTTCTCATCACACAGCATGACATTTACATTACACTGCATTCAACCCCCTATGTCCCTGACTCCTTCCTGCTATCTCGCCAGGAACTTCCTGGGCATTGTTCTCCCATGCCTATTCACTGTCTCTGTCTAAGATGCTAAATAATCTGACTTCCCCAAGGTCCTACAGTATACAAATATGTAATAAATATAACGATGACAAAGCAATTTGAAACAAAGCTAATAAGAAAAGAATACACTAGATATTGAAAAAAAAATAGAAATAATATAAATAAATAGATACTGGAAAAAAATGATATTGAAAAAAAATATGGGCGCAGTCGGGCATCCGGGCATTTGGCCTACTTCCGGTTAGCAACCCACATGGCAACGCCGTACTAGGTGAAAACAATTCAGTGGCGACCTAGTCCCAGGCAGCTGCCGTGACCCAGTCAAGCTTGTCCAGCCCGTCGTAGTGCATTATATTCAGCTTATCACGTCCTATATCAGGTAATTGAGTGATATTGTGTTAGTTTAATTAGTTGCCACTTGATGGGTCACGTTTTGAAAATGCTAGCCGCCGACACAAGCCTCTCTGTATTGTAAACAGAGACGGACATTTCGTCTATGGAAATGCATGACTGATTCCCTTTTCACTCAACAATACAGACCTCTCTATGTGCAGTCAGCCTGACTAATTTAACTGTAGACTGTAGTAAATAGTGCAACAAAGGGGCAGGCCATTAATGAAAAAGGTGACAAATACGGTTTCGCCGTATTTTAATACGGGGAAAATGCAATTTTAGCAAATACGGGCATATTGCCATTTCTGTACGCCAAAAAGAAAAATATACGGGAAAAGAGAACACCTTGTGTGACTCCCACAGCGAGCTGGCAGAGCGCTCAGCGTGAGCAATTACTGATCGTTATAGAAGCGCCTCGCACCTTCTGCGGCTCTGGAACAGAGAGGAATCCCGGCGCCAGTAATGCTGCGCCTGATATGTGTGACTAATGCAAATGTATACGCTTTCCTGCTGTCTACTGTGATGCTAATGTGCCATGCATGCATTAGCCGGGTATATATGTTGACTGTCTGCATGAAGCACCCTTTTAAACTTCACTCGTGTCCGCCTACACTTATTTCGATCCAACACAAGCGCACCTAAGCAGTGTTTAGCATCAGTGAACATTTTCTTGTTTAATTATTTCTTTTAAGAATTACTCCTGTGCTGCCCTGATATTTAATGGATTGGTCATGTTACCCATAGGGGCCTTTCCTTAAAAACATGTAAGAGGGTTAATCATGTTAATATGGGTCGAAGCAAATATGCTTACCAGGGGTGTCGATCAAGTAGCTGTACACGTCCGGCCACTGCACAGCTGGCCACCTGGTCGGGTCATTAACCCATTTTCCGGCTGGTAGTTTGTATGGGCAATCTGTCAGTCCACTTGCTGTCAGCTTCTCCAGGTAACGTAGCCTGGCTGACTCATCAAGCTTTTCTACGTAGTCACATGCCATGAGAAAAAGTCAAAAAACTGCACTCGACAATGCTTGGTAACGGGTTGTTTTCACCGAGTTAAGATGGCGGCGATGTGTTACTAACCGGAAGTGACGTAGCCCCGACTGCGCCCATTGTAACAAAGCTGGGAGTAAATACCCACTGATACAAACTGTATCACTGACACTGTGGTTGAGACTGGGACACTTCTGAGATTTCCTCCTCTTCCACGGGGCTTTCTTCTTTCTAGTTGATCTCCTCAACATTTTTTGCTAAGCTATTTACAAATTATTACTTTAAAAAATCTATGAAAACAAGAACTAAAGTGAAAAAAGATGAACAATATGAAAAAACGACACTGCTCTGAAAACATGACAAAACCCGTAACAAAAACAACAAACACTCAAAAACTCTCACAAACAATACTAAAACTGGCTGCACGGTGGCGCAGTGGTTTAGCACTGTGGCAGCACAGTTTACCCTCGGCCGGGGGATCGCGGGGATCATGAGATTGTGGGTTCGATCCCAGCCCCCGTCCAACAGTGAGCTGTGTGGAGTTTGCATGTTCTCCCCGTGTTGCGCGGGTTTACTCCGGGATTTCTCCGGTTTCCTCCCGCATACCAAAAACATGTAGGTTTAGGGCGCTCGCGCACGCAGCGACCAGCAGCCGGTGGCTTGTCACCAGACTGCAAACCAAATCTACCTACGGGTACAAATAAGTAACAAAAAAAAAAACAAACTACTATTAACAATACTAAACTATTATCTATTGGTGCTGGTCTGATGCTGTTGTATGCCGTTTTTTTTTCAGCAGGGCTTCTTTAACATCAGCAGGACAATGCGAAGGATGTGTAATTACTTTATTTAGCGATATGCTACACAAGACGAGGGACAATGGGGAGCAGCACTTGGTTGTAATATTAACTATGGAGATTTGTAACACGAAAAGGAAATACAGGGACATAAATGCAACGTTATTGTGCTTACCTGGCTGATGAAATTGCAGCCTTGTCACCCCATCTGTCCTTTACGGTTACTTCCGACAATGATGCAGCTCATTGGTCAAACTCAAGTCAAGTGATCATGGAGCGCTGTTTTGATTGGTTAAACATATAGAGGTCCTTAGTGATCGCCTCAGAGCCGCCTTATCAGGTTTTGTAACTAAAGTTTAATTTTCATGTAAAATATGCACATACTTAACCTGCCAAGAAACAAATTCATGTTTTGAAAAATATGAGTTAGCCTATCTGCGAAACACAGCTACGCTCTAGATGGGGATCGATCATCTCAAAAACGAAAACAGATAGAGCCACTCGGCCCACCACCTAATCACTCTGGAACAGGGTAAATCTGGCCTCATCAGACCACATGACCTTCTTCCATTGCCCCAGAGTCCAATCTTTATGCTCCCTAGCAAATTGAAGCCTTTTGTCCAATGGTGGTTGTTATGATGGGATTTCATAACAGGAACAGCGTGATGGCGTAGCCGGCCGGTGATGTCATCACACCGACCTATATAGGGGAGTCGGCCATCTCACGGCCTCTTTGCTACAACTCGTCCTCAAGGGTATCTCAGGGAGCTGAGTGCTCAAGTGTGCAGTGTATCTTATAAACGTGTAATAAATTTCGAGTTCGAGCACAGCATCCTCATCCATCTTCATTCCAAGTTTGTGGACATAACATCTGGTGACGAGAATTTATGAACCATGGAGACATGCCTAAGACCACTGAGGCCTTTCCTCGAGTCCCCAGGCAAACCGGACGTCCAATGGCCACGATGGCTGGAAGCATTCAAGACCTTCGTTGCAGCATTGGACCAGGGAAAATGGGATAAAGTAAGGAAGCGGGCACTGCTTGTCCACAACCTGGGCATAGATGGTCAGAGGATTTTTCATACGCTTGGTCCAACGGACTTGTATGTTGATGCTGTGGAGCTGCTTGCTAGCTACTTTGCTACACCGGACAACATGCTAGCATGACAAATTTGATTCCGCCAGAGGCGACAGGGAATTGGTGAGTTCACCCAGCAATTTGTCGCTGGGTGGACTTAAGACATCTGGCTAGCATGTGCCACTTTGGACTGTTGGAGGATGAGACGGTGCAGGACCAGTTAGCTGAGCACACGAGTAACCCGAGGCTAAGGGCTAAGATGCTAATGCCGCTAAATGACATGACACTAGCTAGCACAATAAAGCTAGCGTTCCAGCTTGAGTCAGCAGATAGGTTAGCATCTGAGCTAGGTGTGCACCAACAAGAGAAGCAACCAGGACAGACGACGTTAGCCAACGCAGTGGGAATGGGGGAATATGAAGACATGCTTGACGAGTACATGATGAATGCTGTTAACCAGAGGACCATTCCGAGAGGCGTGGTTCCCCGACACACCAAGAGAGAGCACATGTATCCCTGGTGAGAGGACAGTGTTGCAACAAGTGTGGACGCTACAATCATTTCGCCAAAGTGTGCCGGTTGCCGACGCCGTGGGCCCCGCCAAGTAAGCAGAACCGCCCACCAACGACTACCATCCACGTGGTGAGCCCTGAAATTAATGTTTATGCATATAGCATGGTTGAATTAGATGGCGTGGCTGTACCGCTACTGCTCGACACTGCAGTGGTTAGGTCAATGCTGAATTGGACCACGGTGAAGAAATTTTTCCCCAACCACAAAATAAGAAAGAACCCAGTGGAGCTGTACGGATACAGTGGTCACAGACTCAGTAATGGAGGGACAATCAAGCTAATGGTCTACTACAAGTCGAGGACTGCATATGATTTCAAGTTTCAAATGACTACACATGGTGAAAATATTATGGGAGGTGACCTCTTCTACTGACTGGGCTTCACCATCCGCGACGGTGATGCGCTCAACTTGTCAAGCTATGGTAACTGGGATGTGTTTACAAAAGGTGACAACGATTCTGAACAAGCCGTCCTGAGCATGCAGGAGGAGAGCTGCCTGGAGGGAGGGCACCAGCCGGACTCGCCTCAGAGTCTCGCCCAGCCGAAGGCTGCTGCAGAATTGCAGGAGAGGGAGCCCGTGCGCACAGAAGACCTCAGGACACAACAGCCAGGCATGGACACTACCTACGATGTGGCACAACAACAACAACAAAGCACATCAGGCGAGGGAGAAGAAAAATCGGACTGCTTCAGTACCCATGCTCAGCGTCAGTCTATGAGGTTTACAACCGAGCCAACGGGTGAAGAGTCCAGAACAGCGAATGACATGGGAGAGACGCCGGCCACCTTCAGTACCCACGATTAAGTTTGGATTGCAGAAACAACGACAGTGTAGTTGGGTGAAGGGTCCGTGATGAACACGGTAATGACAGAACTGTTACGACACGACAGAGACTCTAAGACGGACAAGGACATGGCACCACCATGATCACAGGGAAATGTGAGGCCAAGCAAGGCACCTCTCAAAGTCATGGACTGGGTTCGAGTCCACACTGACGAGAGACCGGGACAGCAGCTGACCAAGTCACAACCAACGGGACAACAGATGCCGCTGAGGATCATGGCAAAACTAGGATCAGCGTGCTTTTGACTGATGGATGGTTCAGTTCGGCATGCAAACCAACTCCAGCGTGTCCAGATGGCTACTCCGGATGGTGATGCTTTGTGAGAGTCAGCTAATGCAGTGTGGGACCTGGGCCCCAACATTATGAAGATCAGTCTTGGCCCCAGGGGCCTGGCATCTCTAGGAGCGTATCTACTTTAGGCCCACTACAAGGCCCCTCCACAGAAGCCCCTTCCCCATGGAAGACCGTTAAGAAAAAATAACTCTTTAAGTCGGCGCATAGCTAAACAAGTGGCAGAAAAAAACCACTTAGCCATGTCGGGTCCAGCGGCGGTCCACCCACTGACCCTAGTTCAGGTGTTCATATGTATGAATACTTATACATACCAAATTGTGGAGGGTTTAATTGAAAGTGTTCTGTGTTTTGCAAAGGGGGGGGGCAAGAATGTTATGAAGATCACGCCAACCTATATAGGGGAGAGTCGGCCATCTCAGAACCTCTTTGCTACAGCTGTATGTTCAAGTGTGCAGTGTATTTTATAAACGTTGTGTAATAAAGTTCGAGTTCAAGCACAGCATCCTCACCCATCTTTATTCCAGGTTTGTGGACATAACAGTGGTGACTTTTTTTTTGGCCAGGCAGTGTATTTACATCTGAGCAGTTGTATGATAAGACTCCAGTCTGTGCTCCAGTGGCCAGTAACATAGATATATGATGCCCTAGACAGGACGTGGCTGACATATTCAAGTCAAATGGAGGTGTCATATTCTGTAAGTTATTGTAATGGTTGATAGCACCTTCAGCATTGTGATAACAGGATACACAAACAATTGTTCATTGTATTTATTGCAATAGAGAGCCTAAGTCACGCCCCCTCTACTTCCACATATGGAACCTTAAATCAGAAAAAATCTCCATTGAAGTGAATGGCAGGAGAGAAATTATCTTTTGATCCCGGTCGAATTTTGCTACAAGTTACACGTTTCCATGCAATTATAGTTGTCGATTGTCATATAATAAAAGAGCAATATTTAGTTTTTGTGAAACCGCTTAGTGGACAACATTCCCAATTGTCTTGGACTATACACATCACCAAACAGGATTACAGCGGATCCCCTCTCAAAGCTCACCTCCTGTTTTCCGACAGGTGAAAGAAAGATCCAAAGAGGAGGAAAAACAACACAACTGTACTGTGCTGTATTTTGAGAGCTGGAGCTCGTCAACAGCACTGTTAGCTACTTCCTCCTTGGCATTCTTTGAAAACAATGACGTAACTTGCGTGAGTCTGTGTTTGTACTCTTTCAAATTACATATGTTCACAACCTTACACCTTAACATTTAGAAAACAACCAACATGAGATGAGATGAGATTGAGATGAGATTCAACTTTATTGTCATTACACATGTATGAATACAAGGTAATGAAACGTGACTTGGCATTTGGGCACGCTCTGCAGAGCGCATCCAAGGGCGGGGCAGCCGCTAGGCGCCAGTCATTGTTATTATGTGGAAAATTATCTTTTAAATTGACAAACATCTTATGTGTAACTCGTGGCAAAATTCAATCGGAATCAAAAGATGATTTCTGTCTTGCCATTCACTTCAATTGAGATTTTTTTTTTTTTCCGATTTAAGGTTCCATAAGCGGAAGTAGAGGGGGATTGAGTTAGGATCTCTATAAGTACTAGCTTAGTGGTTAGTTATGTTCTATCTAATGTTTATGTACAGTATCTATGGCCGGTAAAGCTGCCACCGCTGGGCACAAGGTTCAAGGTGACTTTATTAATACCCATAGGTAGATTCTTTTTACAGTCTGGAGAGGGCATCTCAAACACACAACTTTGAACATCAAAACATTAAAAACACAGGACACATACATCAGGCAATTTAAAAACAGCACAGACTAAAGACATGGACATGTACTCCAGAAACTTACGGAACATGGTTAAAAAGACTAAAAATAGATAGATAAAAAACCCAACTAAAATAAATAAAAGAACCCATAGCAAACCAGATAAAAGCATTATACCACACCAGGGACCAGTAAAAAAGTAGATAAGATAAGATCACATAAAAAGGCCAGACCCAAGAGTTTAAATAAAATGCATTAAGGCCTGTTTAAAAGAACGATAGCAGCAGGAACAAAGCTGTTCCTGTACCGTGTGGTTCTGCATCTGGGGACTTTGAACCTCTGTCCAGAGGGTAAAGGTTGGAACTCACTGGCCAAGGGATGGGAGTCATCAGCTGTGATAGAGTTGGCCAGCTGCTGTACATGCCTGGTGTACAGGGCCTCCAGACTCAGCTGTGACTCCCCCCCCCCCCCCCCCCCAATGAGACGACTGGACCATGTAATGATCTGGGCCAGTGAGTTTCTATCTTTGAGGGGCAGGTTTCTAAACCATGACACTAACGAGAAAGATAAGACTGATTCAATAAAAGCACGATAAAAAAGTGTCATGATAGTCCTATCTACATGGAAATGGGACAACCTCCTCAAACAAAACAGGCGCTGGTGTCCCTTCCTGTTTATGGCCTCACAATTCAAGCTAATAGCATGCCGGGGTTGATGTCACATGTCTCTACCAACCAGTTACTGCAAGAGTAAGTGCGTCACTTACTGTCCAGGAAGTCAGAATGTTGTCTCAATCACCTTTAAAGTAACTGACATTTATGATAAATGTCCTTGGGAAAGCATCATGCACAGGAGAATCCAGATGATGGCAGTCAGTGAAGCAGGTGGCAGCGACTGAAAGAGCTACTTTCAGAGAACTAAAACCCACTATAAATACAGCATAATCTCACAAGACTATTATTAGTGCTGTAGTGTTAGAAGCAAGAGCCATGACTCAAACCACGAAGAAGTTTACTGACATCACAGTACATCTCACAATAACCCATGTTGTGGTTTTACAGAAGGGGCCTTTTTCATTTGACACCTGTGCACCGAGAACCTTGGACGCATCTTCCCCCACATTGGCAGCACGTTTACAGTATGTGTGACACAGAAGCATGTCATTAGAAGGGAAAGAGGAGGTTTTCCTCTGCCAGATGAGCCCCCTCCTTCCTGGCACACACACGCTCACACACTCTACTAGCAAAGATCCTGTCGCACACATGGTTCACACACCACTCATAACACTTTTTTTGGTGCACACACCTACAAATTTAAAACCTTAAGCAAGTTTGATCTTTATTCAGCAGTGCTTTCCTATATGTTTTTGTAGGCGTCTATCTGCATATGCCTCGTTTTATAATCTTTTGTGTTTGGTGTGAACCACAAAACAGAAACCAAGAGTAGAGTTTTAGCCAAAGAAATTAAAAGAAAAAACTCAGACCATAACCCAAGACATTTGGTAAGAAAATAATTCTCACTCATCCATTTATACTATCTCATACACAGGACCCCTGACATACAGTTTTGCAGTTATATCAAAGCATTATTTAAGTCAAAAAGCATGAAAAAAGACAAGACAAAGAATGATTTTTTTTATTTGGAAAACTTTAAGCTAATTAAATCTGAATTAAAAAACCAAATTATCTATTTTTGACCTTGTTCTTTTACAGTTACAAATATTTTTACCATGTTCATGTCTGCATGTTAGAGTTTCAAATATTCCCATTTTGTGAAATCTGCTGACATTGTTAAAACTGTACACAGTGTTCTTTGCCATCAGGTCATCAAATTTTAAAACATCTGGTTAAGTGTAATTTCTCAACATGCAGGGCTAGTGCTGGGAAGCATTAAACCTATTTTAACTCAACCACTACCAAATTAATCAACTTTTTTTGTACTAGTGTGCATCTCAATAAATTAGGACATCATGAATCATAGTTTCATGAAAGAGCTAAGTAATCATCAACATTTTAAACTAAAAGTACTTAAAATAGCATTTTGGGATGAACATAGAATATTTGCAAGTTTAACTTTTTAAATTGAATTGTGTAATTAACCTTTTCTCAACATTATATATTTTTTAAATGCACTAAAATAGTAAGTAAAAAAAAAAAAAAAGAACCAAGAGAAGTTGGATACAGATCTTTGGCAAAGGTAAAAATTCCCCCTTGCAGTTCATGCGTGAATTTTATCCTTGGACCAACAAAATATGTACAAATCTACTAGGGCTGGGAAAATAATTAATGTGTTAACTTTTACAATTAAAAATTTTATTTAACTATTAACACATTTAAAAAATTTGACGGTGTTAGGTCACTCCATGAGGTGGTGTCAGCAGTGGTGACTGGTTTGTCTCAGCAGCTAGCTCAGCTTAAGACAAGAGTAGGTCTTGTTTTTCAGCATTTAATTTTACAAAGTTTATACCACACTAAACTGATCCTCCAGTAGTCAGGGCAACCTCATCCTGTGCACAAACCCCATTTCAAGCACGCACACCTGATTGGGCTGCTCACTGTATGAAAACAGGCAGAGTTTGTCAGAGTTTGTGGAGGAAAAAAACACTCTAACATAATGTGAATAAAAGCTTCTAACTGTGATGACCAGGTGAGCATGCTCCCCCTCCCCCCCGTTTCTGTCTGTTTCCCAGTTCCGGAGCTGATCAGCGCACCTGCTGCTTCCTGGTTTACCAGCGCATAAAGGTGCCAGTTTGTGAATGCTTCTCTGCTGGAACGTTGGGTATTGCTGCCTCTAACAACTACAGCTAACGTTGTTAGGCATTTATTTAATTCAAGTTGTCTTACCTTGTGTGTCTTCTCCTCTTCAGGTTTGCTGCCATCTCAACGGTGTGTCTCCAGGGCTGTGCACGCTCACCTGAAACATTTATCTCCTCAAGGCAACTCATTCTCCACCCAGGTCAACCCAGTTATCCTCCTCATCCTGCCATCCTCCCTTGTCTGTCTTCCTGTTGGCCATCTTTCCACCAGTCCATACCACGTCATGCTGGAGCCCACAGCAGGGCCTTCTGCTTGTGTAGACTTCATCATACCATAATATGTCCCGTCTTTAGAGATGGGTGTATAAAAATGGTATGCACAGAATTCGACTCTTATTTTAAATTGAGTTGAAATAAGAATTTTACAAATAGACGAATTTTTAAATTATTTAATATACCTTCATGATTATCAAGTGTTTTACAGTATGTAAAGGGCATCTGCTTAACATTAGTGCAACAGTATTTTAGGAAGTCAGCTCTGTGGTCCTCTGTGAAAAGTAACTGAGGACCCCTGCTCTGCCAGTATTTTTGTTGAATATGAGAGTCACAAGTATATAAAATGTAATTAAAGTTGATAAAATATACTTCTTTTTCATTGATTGTTTTATGCCAGTTTAGAAATTAATTGCAAACAATGATGAAAATGTGCAATTAATTAGTTTTAAAACATTTAATGGATGCACATCCCTAAAATCTACATAAGGGTGATTTTCTTGACAACACCTGGGCAATGTCTCTCTATTTTCCCCAAGTTTATAAATGCGTTATGATCTGATGAAAAACGTGAAGCATCAGCACTGTATAGAATCCTTCAGAAAATTCCTGGATTCCAAATTGGAAGATCAGCTCCAAACATTTCAAAGTTAGGTCAAGCCAGGGGTCTACAAATCCATCCACAACTTTTCTGTTAGTCCTAAGAATGATAAGCAAATCAAACCAATTCCGTAACCTTCTTGACCCAGGAAAGAAAGTTCATAACACACTTCAGGATTACTCCACTGTCAATTCAGGGGGTAAAATACCGCTGCCATCTGAGGCAACAAAGGATGTAAAAGTACACCTTCTGTGTAACTGGGGGATACTGCTGACCTCTTATCATTTCAGTGTTGACAAGGTGTCTGACTTAAGCAATTAGCTACAAAAGTGGTGGTCAAACTTAAACTTATAACTGTGTATTTCAGCAGGTGGGAGCCTGAAGTGCTGAATTGTGAGTGGGTGAAAGAGCTAATTAGCTCGTGATTAACAAGATAATAACTTGTGCTCATCTGTGATTATTTTTTTATCTTGAGTTGACAAGCTCAAGCTATGATCTTGTGGGAACGAGTTATTACCTTATGAAAATCAGATAATTATCTTGTGTAAACAATTATCTTGTGTGAACAAGTAATCTTGTTTTTGTACACACGGGATAGAAAAATCAATCAGAAATCAATATTCGGGACTTTAGAGGTTATGGAAACGTAAACTTATAGATGAAAAAAGAATATTTGGAAATTTTCACTTATTACAAGACCTGAGTGCAAGAAGTCTGTTGTAGCCGAATTTTATCTAAACACTTTGAAAGGTCCTGGAATAAAATAATCAATCGGACCTGTGAGGTGAATCTTCCTTTTATTGTTGCAACAATAAAAGAGGTAAAGTCAGAAATACAGCTCCGCTCTCTCCTGACGGGAGAGAGAAAACACACACACTCTTATATCTCCCAGACTACAGAAAAAAAGGAAAAAACACAAAGCACACTGTGCTACTGAGGGATATCGCAGGTGGGGGCCTCAAGGCCAAAATGAACAGGGGAGGAGAGGGAGAGAGAGCCTGAATACCTAAGCTGGTTACATATGAATTTTATCTTGGGACACAAAGCATTATAAAATCATCAAACAGCTTGTTAATATAGCACAATAACCAGTTCATATATGGACAAAAGTTACAGTCATATGTTGTAACACACACACACACACACACACACACACACACACACACACACACACACACACACACACACACACACCCATATAAAGGGACATTCTTATAACACATGTAATCCCTAGTTACTGAACAGATTAAATGCATAATAAATTGGTTAATTAATGTATAGACAGTAGGTTATAGACAATAAATTTCTTCCACTACAAGTCCTTCAGTCACAAAAAAACACTTGAGATATCGAAGATTGGTTTTCAAAACATGCTGCAGATTCTTTTTTTTTTAAAGGTGGAATACTGTGTAGCCTTTTGCTGGATCCAGGGAATATACAGAGTAGAAAACCTCTTTTTTATGAAAAAAAAAAAAGAAAATCTTTTATTACAGTGAAAATGAGAAAATTAACTTTGGAATTATTTGCTAAATACCTGGACTTGGGTACTTTTTATCACAAAATGGGAGGACATGGATACTTTCAACATGCAGAGCCCTTTATTATTCATTTTTCATGGCCCAACCATCATTTTTGCTGTTTCCATGACTTTTAAGGTTTAATTTGATGCAGAAATACCCTCTTTTCTCCAGTATGTTACCCAGTGAAGTCCAAATTATTAAATTAAATCACCCTTTATTGTCATTCAACCGTACAACCAATCATGTACAGTAGAACGAAATTGTGCTTTTCCTATCTACAGTGTGAATCACACACACCCCATGTGTAGAATCAGAGGGCTGCTGCAATGCAAGGCGCCGCCACAGATTTCCCTCCTCCATTCCATTATTGCTGAGCACCAAGCTGGACGGCAGGAAGTTCCGCTTTTTTATATGGTCTTCGGCATGACCCAGCCGGGATTTGAACCCCTGCCTCCTGGGTGTGGGGCGGATGCTTTACCAACTGAGCCACCACTCCAGTTATTCTGCGAAATCAGAAATCTCCTAAACAAAAGAAACCCAACTTTGTTGTCGGACATCTTACAAGTCCCCCAAACTTTGACAGTTTGCATCGACTCAAATCACATTAGACCCAAAGTCTTATAAAATATGAAAAATATTATGCCATTTTTACAGTTTGTCATATGACTCACATGAGGATTTTGATTGGACAGTCATGGACTTATGTAGGTAGGTATTTCTTGCAATCCATATGAGTGATTTCATCAGTGACCGTACACCAACATACAGGATTTGAGTACTTCTTTGTGAATTCTTTTAGTATTAAATAACACTGGTCAACACCAAATTTATTAAGTTTTTTTTTAGCTGATTTAGGACAATTTTGATGTGCTGTATCCAAAAATCACATTCGCTTTGCTCAATCAGGTCAACTTTTTGAACCATGGCCACATTTTTTACGTTTTTGTTTACATGTACGGGTATGTTCACTTTATATGATACAAACTTCTTTTTTATTTCTTGAAATTGACACTTGACACTTCAGAATCCAAAGACACACTTTATTTTATCTAAAAAATGTAAGACTTTCTGCTAGCAAGAAAAAGTGATGCCAACAGCTGACTCTAAGCAGCACTGATATTTTGATGTACAGTACAGTCATTCACATGTTTTCAGACAAAAAAAAGTACTAAAAACGTCCCCATTCCACCATAAAAATTTGAAGAGTAGTGTTATACTATCAGAATGAATCAATACATACAAAAGAAAAATAAATTTCCTGTTAAATCGATCGGGCCCACAAATACAAAAAATATATGAATTCATGTACAAAGACTTGAAATAATGTTTTCACTGCTGATTATCGTGTTGGGCTTGGTGACATATTCTGACATTTTCACCAACATTCTCCACATTGTTTCTTTAAATTGAAACGGCAATCCTGGATTGCAGATCTGTTCAAAAACAAGAGAATAACCACAGATGAGTCTACCACCAAAAACAAAAGTTGACTACTTACTCTATGTTGTACTTACTCAGTCACATCCTTGCAGATATATCTGATGCCCTTATCCAGCTCCTTCTGTAAATCATTCAAAGTTGGATTTGTGCAGTTTGACCTGGAGATTAGAGCACAACCAGTGACACAGCAGATAAATATTTGTGCATTCCTGTTTGAAGTTTGTAGATATCCAGACAAAATATTAACATACTAATTTAAAATAAATGAATTAAAAGAATAATAAAAGAAAATAGTGTGGTGAATATCTTACACAGCGTTCTTCGGGCGGACTAAAATGACTTTCAGGTCCTTCACCTTGGGGGAGCTAAACCTCTTCAATTCGATGCTTCCAAATATACTGAAATAATGAATGAATGAATGAATGAACGAACGAATGAGCATCATTTAGAATCAATCAACAGCACAGCAACCTCTCTCCTCGACTCTTGCTCATAGCATTACCATTTTATTATTTCAAATTAAAGGGGCTCTATATAGCTGTAGAAAACCCTAGTTTTTAATGACACATCGTCCAGCAAATAAAAATACAATTCTTAGCAGTGATGCAGTTACAAAACCGCTTATAAGTACAAAATTATCAAAAGAACGTACAGTGTTCACTGTTTAGGAATACAATGAAAAGCTAGTTGTTTTAAAAGTGAGATATGTACATAACTCAGGGGAAAATCCAGGTTTAAAATAAATAAATATTAACAATAAATTCAACAAAAAATTAATAAACACTGATGTATAAAAAAGAAAACGAGAGGAAACACTGTTAAAATGGGCAAAAATAACTGATTAGCTATGATAATCTTTAGGAAGCCATGCTAACATACAGGTCACAGGTCGATGATCGATTTTGTTATCATGTCATCAGACCTGTGACCGTATGTCTTGGACACTCAGGTAAAGAGAGGTGCAGAGTTGTCAACTGATCACCACCTGGTAGTGAGTTGGATCCGATGGCAGGGGAGGATGCCATTCAGACCTGGTAGACCCAAACGTATAGTGAGGGTTTGCTGGGAACGTCTGGCTGAGGCCCCTGTCCGCAAGGTCTTCAACTCCCACCTCCGGAAGAACTTCAACCACATTCCGAGGAAGTCTGGAGACATGGAGTCTGAATGGGCCATGTTATCCAATTCCATTGTTGAAGTGGCTGCCCAGAGCTGCGGCTGCAAGGTTGTCGGGCCATCTCGTGGTGGCAACCCCCGAACCAAGTGGTGGACACCAGTGGTGAGGGGTGCCGTTAAGCTGAAGAAGGAGTCCTATCAGGCTTGGTTGGCCTGTGGGACTCCCGAAGCAGCTGAGGTGTACCGGCAGGTCAAGCGGAGTGCAGCTCGGGTGGTTGCTGAAGCAAAAACTCGGGTATGGGAGGAGTTCGGTGAGGCCATGGAACAAGACTTTCGGCTGGCCTCGAAGAGATTCTAGCAAACTGTCCGGTGGCTCAGGAGGGGGAAGCAGCTCCCTGTCCACAATGTGTATGGTGCAGATGTGGCGCTGCTGACTTCGAATGGGGATATCGTCGGGCGATGGAAGGAATACTTCGAGGATCTCCTCAATCCCACTGATATGCCTTCCACAGAGGAAGCAGGGCTTGTGGACGAGGGGGATGACTCGCCTGTCACAGAGGCTGAGGTTGCCAAGGTGGTTAAAAATCTCTTTGGTGGCTGGGTCCCATGGGTGGACGAGATTCGCCCTGAGTACCTCAAGGCCCTGGATGTTGTAGGGCTGTCATGGTTGATACTTCTCTGCAACATTGCGTCGAGGTCGGGGGCAGTGCCTTTGGCATGGCAAACCGGGGTGGTGGTTCCTCTCTTCAAAAAAGGGGACCAGAGGGTGTGCTCCAACTTTAGAGGGATCACATTCCTCAGCCTCCCTGGGAAGGTCTATGCCAAGGTACTGGAGAGGAGAGTCCAGCCGTTGGTCAAACCTCGGATTCAAGAGGAGCAATGTGGTTTTCGTCCTGGCCGTGGCACATCAGACCAGCTCTTTACCCTCTCGAGAATCCTCGAGGGTTCGTGGGAGTTTGCCCAACCAGTTTACATGTGTTTTGTGGACTTGGAGAAGGCATTTGACCATGTCCCTCATGGTTTTTTGTGTGTGGTGCTTCAGGAGCATGGGGTATCGAGCTTGTTGTTACGAGCTATTCGGTCTCTGTATGACCATTGTGAGAGTTTGGTTCATATTGCCAACACTCGATCAGACTCATTCCCAGTGAGAGTTGGACTCCACCAGGGCTGCCCTTTGTCACCGATCCTGTTCATAATTTTTATTGGACAGGATTTCTAGGCGCAGCCAGGGGACGGAGGGTGTCATGCTTGGTGACAACAGGATCTCATCTCTGTTGTTTGCAGATGATGTTGTCCTGCTGGCTTCATCCAGCAATGACCTACAGTTCTTACTGGGACGGTTTGCTGCTGAGTGTGAAGCGGCTGGGATGAGAATCAGTACCTCCAAGTCCAAGTCCATGGTCCTCAACCGGAAAAAGGTGGATTGTCCTCTCCGGGTTGGGGACAGGCTTCTGCCCCAAGTGGAGGAGTTTAAGTATATTGGTATCTTATTCACGAGTGAGGGGAGAATGGAGCGAGAGATTGACAGACGGGTCGGAGCAGCATCTGCAGTGATGTGGACGTTGTACCGGTCTGTTGTGGTGAAGAGGGAGCTGAGCTCTAAGGCAAAGCTCTCCATTTACCAGTCAATCTATGTTCCTACCCTGACCTATGGTCACAAGTTTTAGGTAATGACCGAAAGAATGAGATCGCGGATACAAGCAGCTGAAATGAGCTTTCTTCGTAGGATCGCTGGACTCACCCTTAGAGATAGGGTGAGGAGCTCAGTCATCCGGGAGAGGCTCAGAGTAGAACCGCTGCTTCTCCACATTGGAAGGAGCCAGTTGAGGTGGTATGGGCATCTGATCAGGATGCCTCCTGGACGCCTCCCACTTGAGGTGTTTAGGGCACGTCCCTCTGAGAGGAGACCCCAGGGCAGACCCAGGACTCTCTGGAGAGACTATGTCTCCCAGCTGGTCTGGGAGCACCTTGGTATCCTCTCTGAAGAGCTGGAGCAGGTGGCTGTGGAGAGGGAAGTCTGGGCTTCTCTGCTTGAACTGCTACCTCCACGACCCAGACCTCCGGAAAAGCGGTAGAAGATGGATGGATGGATGGATGGATGGATGGATAGCTAGCATACATCATGTTGGCAAAAGTTCTTATCTATTGAGAATGACACAATAATTAACAAAACAAAGCACTATAAAGAGCTTTAGAGAGCCTCCAAGCAAAGGGAAGTGTAATGCAGTTAATGGTCAGATTAGTAGAAAATAGAAGAGAATCAGCACTCAGTGTACTATCGTTACTGCAAAACCCCATTAATGTCCTTCCTGTTTGCCCTGATAACTCTTCTCTGGTAAACTCTTACTGTGCCCAAGTTGTGGCTTCACTCTTTAATCACATGCCTGTATAAAAGAGATAAGATGGACCCAAGCAACTTCCACGTGTCATGTTGAGAGAATGGTCAGCTCATGTGCAGGGTGCCACACCAGAGAAATCAAACACACAACACAGAGAAGCTACGTTTAACCATAATTTATTAATCCAAAAAGAGAACGCACAGTTAGGGAAAGATACCACTCGCTAGAGGAGGACTCAGCCCGTAAGAAGGAGATGAGAGCTGGTTAGTAGGAGGAGGGAGACTGGGAAAGGGGAATGACAAAATAAACTTATGGGAGCTGAGCAGAGAACCCGACAGAGAGGCCCAGCAGAAATAGACAAACCAGCAGAATGAAGCTGGCCGGAAGTAGGGAAGGCGTGGAGCTGGGTGAGGTGTCTGACCAGGTGGAGATAGGCAGCTGAAGCGGTGATAAAGGTGATAGACCAGGTGAGCACACAACAAGCCCCGGAGACACACCGCAAAGATGGCAGCATCCTGAGAAAAAGAAGACAAGAGGAATTAAACACTGTTCCTCACAGTATAACAATAAACATACTTGCTTGCTTGAGAAGCCAGTATGCCCAACGAGCCAGCCTGAAGCATTCACAAATTGGTCCTTATAAGCACTGGCAAGGCAGAGACAGCAGATGCATCCACTCACACATGTGTTGAGATTACCTGCGGAGCCGGGGAGTCTCTAGCAGTAAGGGAGGAGGGCGCATGCTCACCTGATCATGACAGTGCCCCCCCTCAAGGGGCACCTCCTGGCGGCCCACTGGGCTTGTTGGTATGGGCTTTGTGAAAGGCCCAGACCATCCCTTTGTCATGAAAGTAGGAGCTGGAGATCCAAGACCTTTCTTCAGAGCCATAGCCCTTCCAGTGGACCAGATATTGCAGACACCAGCCCCGACGGCAAACGTCCAGAATCCTCTGGATGGTGTAGGTGGTCTGGCCGTCGAGTATCTGGGGAGGAGGAGGCGGCTTTGGGTGGGGGTGGGGGGGGCAGAGAGGGCTGGTGGAGAGGGGCTTGATTTTTGACAAGTGGAACGTGGGGTGGATGCGAAGCGTCGGCAGAAGCTCCAGGCGGACCGTCACATCATTGATGACCTGGGAGATGGTAAACGGGCCCAAGAAGCAAGGTGATAATTTTCAGGACTCAGTTCTTAAAGGCACCTGGTCCGCCGACAGCCACACCTGCTGCTTGACTGTATACTTGGGTGCTGAGATCCACCTGCGGTCTGCATACTGACGATTCTGCTCTGTAGAGCGGAGAGGGGTGGTTTGAGTGGCCCTCCAGAGCCGATGGCAGCGACGGGCTTGGGCCCCCACGGATGGTAAGGCGACTTCCCTCTCCGCCATGGGGGGGGGGTGGTATACCCACGGAGGCCTCGAAAGGCGTGAATCCTGTAGCAGAGGAGACTGCCGAGTTGTGGGCATATTCCACCCAGGTCAGATGGGTGCTCCACGTAGAGGGATTACAGGATGCCACACATCTGAGGGCGGCCTCCAGGGCCTGGTTGGTGCGCTCAGCCTGCCCGTTGCTTTGAGGATGACATCCGGACATGAGGCTGACCGAGGTGCCCAAGGAGCAGCAGAAGGATTTCCAAATGTGGGAGGTGAACTGTGGGCCCCGGTCAGACACAACGTCCATGGGAATCCCGTGCAGACAGATGACGTGGGTAGTGAGCAGGTTGACGGTCTCAGAAGCGGGGGGTAGTTTGGGGAGGGGCACCAGATGGATTGCTTTGGAGAAGCGGTCTACAATGACAAGGATAACGGTGTCACCTCATGACGGGGGAAGTCCCGTGACGAAGTCCAGGGCGATGTGTGACCAAGGTCAACTGGGGACTGGTAGTGGGTGTAATAGGCCTGTGGGGGGTGAGGGGTCAGAATTGTTGCGGGCGCACACCTGGCATGCTTTAACGTAGTTCCGGATGTCCGTCCACAGGGTGGGCCACCAGAACACTTGTTGGATCAGATTAACTGTCCGGGAAACCCCTGGGTGGCAGGCAAAGTGGCTAGAGTGGCCCCAGTGGATAACGTCGCTGCGGAGGCTGGCAGGGACAAACAGACGATCACTAGGTCCCCCTTGGGTCTGCGCTCCGTGGACTGAGCCTGCCGGACCCTCTGCTCAATTTCCCAGGTAAGGGCTCCAAGAATACACGAGGGTGGCACAATGGGTTGGGGGAGAGAAGAAGGGACTGGAAGGTCGGGGCTGAACTGGTGGGAGAAAGCGTCCGGTTTGATATTACGAGAGCAAGGCCTGTAGGTGATGGTAAGACTGAACCTATGAAAGAATAGGGACCAACGGGCCTGCCTGGCGTTTAGTCTGCGGGCCGACCAAAGATACTCTAAATTTTTATGGTCGGTCCACACAACGATGGGATGGACCGTTCCCTCCAGCCAGTGCCTCCACTCCTCGAGAGCCAACTTAATGGTTAGAAACTCTCGGTCCTCTATGTCGTAGTTCCTCTCAGCCGGCGTGAGCCGCCAAGAGAAATACGCGCATGGGTGGAACTTCTGATTGGAGGTTGAGCGCTGTGAGAGGACAGCACCCACCCCCGAATCAGAAGCGTCCACCTCCACAATAAATTGGAGCTGAGGGTCGACCTGGGCCAAGATGGGGTGTTGGAGAACAGATCCTTCAATTTGGAAAAGGCCCGTTCGGCTGCCTTAGACCAGGTGAAGGGCACCTTGACCGAGGTCAGCTGAGTGAGAGGCTGTGCTACCCCACTGTAGTTCCTAATGAATCTGTGATGAAAATTCACAAACCCCAAGAAGCGTTGTAGCTCCTTGCGGGAATGGTTCGTAGGCCAATCAAGCACAGCCTTCACCTTGGCTGGGTCAGCCCTCAGCTCACCCTCAGCCACAATAAACCCTGAATGAATGAATGAATGAATCTTTATTTCGGTCAGAGTAAAAGTAAAGATTAAAAGAACAGAATAATAAAAAAAGGGGGAAAAATCTAACAAGATCAAATTAAACAATAACTCATCTGATTATACAGTTGAACATAAGTTATCCGAAATGGGTGATGGCTGAAGCTGCAGCTTATATTGCCCACCCATATTCCATCCAAGAATTCCAAAAAAAAAAAAAAAAAAAAACAGGAGCGATTACAATTCAGAACAAAGCTAAGACAAAACGTGATAAAAAAAAGAGAAAAAATAACTAAGCAACAGCACAACACAGACTGAATATGATAATTCTTATGTGATTTTACATGTCTTCTTGTATATATGTTTGGAGTATTTCTTCCTTTAGTTTTTGTTTAAATTGTCCAAGCGTACATGATTTTAATTCAGGTCCAAAAGCGTTCCACAATCTGACTCCTTGCACTGAGACACAGTGTTGCTTGGTGGTAGTTCTCACTGAAGGTTTTTGAAATATACATGTTCCTCTGAAATGATATTGTTTCTCCCTTATTTGAAATAACTTTTGGATATTTGCGGGCAGTGATAGATTCTTCACTTTAAACATTATTACTGCAGTTTTAAAGTTAACCAGATCTTTCAACTTGAGAGCTTTTAATTTAAGAAAAAGTGGGTTTGTTGGTTCCCTGTAAGCAGCTTTGTTTATTATTCTAATAGCTCTCTTCTGAAGCATAAAGACTGGATATATGTTTGTTTTATATGTATTTCCCCATACTTCAGTACAATATGTCATGTATGGGAGTATTAATGAATGATACAAAGTATATAGTGTGGGTTGATTCAGCAAATATTTCACTTTGTAGTATTGTGATTGATTTGGATATTTTACCTTTAACATAATTAATATGTGACTTCCAACACAGTTTATTATCAATTATTACTCCAAGAAATTTAATTTTGGATACCCTTTCAATCTCTACACCATTTACACTGAGTTTAGATACTGAGTTGTTGTAATGATTGTTAAAAATTATAAATTTTGTCTTACTTAAATTGAGCGTTAATTTGTTTGAATCAAACCACAGTTTAAGCTTTCCTAATTCCTTTCTGACTGTATCCAAAAGTTGTTCCAAATTGCTTCCACTGCATAATAAATTAGTGTCATCTGCAAACAATATTAAATTTATTTTTTCTGAAACTTTACATATGTCACTTATATACATATTGAATAACAATGGCCCCAAAACTGAACCCTGTGGGACTCCGCAAGTAACCTTCAGTAACTGTGAGTTTTTGCTACCAACACATACATACTGATATCTGTTCTTTAAGTAACTACATAACCAGGACAGTGCCACCCCCCAATACCATAATTTTGTAGTTTCTTTAATAATAATTTATGATCCACTGTATCAAATGCTTTTTTAAGATCCAGGAATACCCCAACTGAATACTCTTTATTTTCAGTGGCAGATGATATTTTTTCTATAAATTCTATTAGAGCAAATGCAGTTGTCCTCTTACGTCTGAACCCGTATTGCTGCTCACACAATAAATTATTCTTCATTATGTTGTCAATTCTCTCACAGAATATTTTTTCAAGTATCTTGGAAAATTGCGGCAATAGTGAAATAGGCCTATAGTTTGAAATTTCCCCTCTGTCACCCGTCTTGTATATCAGAATTACTTCAGCTATTTTCATTGCACTGGGAAATATACCTGTTTGGAGAGACAGGTGCCAGAAAAATTGTTATGTGTATACATATTATCATTTTATATAAGTCAATGAAGTGTATATGTAACTATCTGTAACTATCTACTAAAAAATACTAAAACTGTCTGTGTGTTAGAGGTTTTGTACATGATGCATGAAGACTAAAATTGTTTTTATATTTTTAATTATGTTGAAATTCCAGTTGTCCTTTCATGGTAGATTTATCTTAAAACACATGCCTGCACCTGCCTTAGAGAGAGCTACTCCCTAGAGCACAGGACCACTTTGATAACATGGGACTGTTACTCCCTAGAACGCAGGAAGCAAAGCACTCTGATAAAATGAAGCTGTTTTCCTTTCTTCAGTGTCAGCATGTTTTATCTATCTGACCATGTAACTGCTGTGTGTTTGACCATGCAACTGCTGTGTATAAAATGACTGAACTGTGAGGATTGCCTCTAGTACCTACTTCCTGTAACCAGAGGTTCGTACTCCTTGTGCAAGTAAAAACTCTTAAAAGAATATTCTTGTGTCTCGAATCTTTACTGAGGTAACGAACTAATATACGATCACTTTCTTGAGTTCCTAGATTCCTGACAACAGGTTACAGATACGTCAGTGGCTTCACTAAGCATTCAATGATAGTTTTGACTAAAAGCATGTCAATACCATCACAATCCATAGATGTTTTACTTTTAAAAGATTTAACAATTTCAATGACCTCGCTCTCGTCTGTGTTCTTTATGAAAATGGAGTCTTTTATAGCAATGTTTTTGCTTATTGTATCACCTCTGTAGGCGCCGTAATGGGTATTTCTTGAGCCAAATTAGGACCAATGTCAGCAAAAAATTTATTAGATTCATCTGCAGGTGAGACTGCATTCACACTCTGAGTCAGGTTTTTTTTTTAAGAGATTGGATGGGTAGCTTGTATTTCTGTTTTTATTTCCAAGAATATTGGCAAGTATTGTCCCTGTATTTTTAATGTTTTCTCTGTTTTTGTCCAGTTCTTTACTATAATAGTCTCTTTTACTACATCTCATTATTTATATTAATTTATTTTTGTATGTTTTATACCGCTGCTCTGCTTCTTTTGTCCTTTTCTTTAGAAAAGCTTTATATAATGAATTTTTCTTTTTACACACTTTTTGTAATCCTTTGGTTAACCATGGCTTGTCGACAAATTTCTGTTTCAGCTTTTTCTTTATTATCGGGCAATTTTTTTCATAAAGAGTGGTTACAGTGTTCATGAATGTGTCATAGGCTTCATTTACATCTGATACATAGACTTTTGTCCAGTCTTGCTTCAGCAGGTCTTCTTTAAAAAAGCTGATTGCATTTTGTGATTTGTATCTGAAAGATTTTAAAGTTTTTTCTGTATTGGCCCCCGAGTGGCCATGGATAAGCGCAAAGACTGGCAAATGGTCACTTATGTCATTTATCAATAATCCACTTTCTATTTTCTTATCAATAATATTAACAAACAGGTTATCAATAAGTGTAGCAGTGTGAACTGTGATTCTACTGGGATGTGTTATTGTGGGAAATAGAATTATACTGTACATAGAATTCGTGAATTCTGTAATTACATTTTGTTGAAATGGATTTAGTAAATCAATATTGAAGTCTCCACAAATTACAACCATTTTCTTACTAGTTATATTATTGTACAGCTCGACTAACTTATCTCTGAATATCTCAACGCAAGTTCCCGGCATTCTATATATACAACTTATAATTAGATTTTTTTGTTTTATCTTGGTCAATCTCAACAGTAACACATCCTAAAATCCCTGGTAGTGCAAAGGACATTCCATTTACAAGTTTACACCTATACAGGTCATCAATATACCATGCAACATCACCACCCCTTTTTTGAGATCTATTAATATAAAACATGTGATATTCCTCTATTGCCATCAGAGGAGCCTGCTCTTCATTGAGCCAAGTTTCAGAGACTGCGATAGCTGTAAATTTTCTATCTAGCTGTTTTAAATAGTCCTGAATCTGTGGAAAGTGTTTGTTAAGACTTCTGCTGTTGAAGTGTATTATTGATAGTTTACCATCTAATTGCACTTGACTTTTGAATTGCTTTTCAGTATAATATTCACAGTGATTATGAATATTGTTGAAGAAGTGGTTTTCAGGATCAATATCATTCTCCATCTCTTGTGGTTTATGTTCAGCATAATGGCATATTTTCAGAGTTTGAATTTCCTCACTCTGTGTCAGATGACTTCCTCCAACTGGGGATGATTGATGTCTACTAAAGTCAGTCATAAGTTTTTTGTTTTGTTTTGTTTTTTAAAGTAAACATTTGTCCTCACTGTGATTTACTTCCTTACATATATTTATCCAGCTCCTCCACATTTCTGATTACCAGCACTTTGGACTCCTCTGGTGTTCCATTCAGTTTTAAAAAGACTTTGCAGTTGAAAGTCCATGTTGATTGGATTTTCTTCTGTTTTCGCAAGAAACGCGCCTTTTTGGCAATGTCTCCATTTCTCTTGGTCAGGTGCTCATTCAGATAAACTTCTCTCCCCTTCAGCTTCCTTCCCTGTTTCAGCAGATCCAGTTTATACTTTCTGTTTGTAAGACAGATGATTATTGCCGATTTTTCACCCTTCCTTCTATTAGGAAGATGATGACAAGCCTCTATGTTGTTACTGTCTATCTCTATGCCTTTAGAATGGAGGAAGGTTGTCACCTGTTCTTCCACCGATCTGGCGTCCAGTTCACGAAGGTCTGTATCATCCATTCTTGCCACAGCCTGGGCATAGGATCTGGGCCTAGGAAGGAAGTGGAGTGGGTGGAAAACTCGCACTTCTCGGCCTTCACATAGAGCTGGTTTTCCAGGAGCCGCTGTAACATGGACCTGACATGGACTTTGTGCTCCTCTGGCGTGTGGGAAAAAATCAAGATGTCGTCAAGGTATACAAAAACAAATTGATTACCATATCACGGAGGACATCATTAATCATGCATTGGAAGACGGCGGGGACGCTGGTGGGCCCAAAAGGCATCATGAGGTATTCAAATTGCCCCAAGTGTATTTTAAAGACCGTCTTCCACTCGTCCCCCCTGTGAATATGGACCAGATGGTACGCATTGCCTAAATCCAGTTTAGTGAATTCCCGCGTGCGCTGAAGGAGTTCAAAAGCGGAATTGATTAGGGACAGAGGGTATTTGTCTTTGACGGTTATGGCGTTCAATTCACGGTAGTCAATACACGGGTGCAGAGATCCATCCTTCTTCCCGACAAAAAAAAACCCTGCCCCAAGAGGAGCTGAGGAGGGCCGAATGAGACTGGCATTCAGAGATTCCTTGATATAACTCTCCATCGCCTCTCTCTCCGGCCCAGAAATACTGTAGAGTTGGCTGGAAGGCAGTCGCACACAGTCGTCGATGGCACAGTTGTACAAGCAATGAGGAGGCAAAGAGAGCGCTCTCGACTTGTTGAAGACCTCCCCAAGGTCATGATAGACCTCGGGTATGAGACTGAGGTCCGGCGGCTCTGCTGGAGAGGAGGAGATGGGCAGGGACGGTGAACAAGACATGATGCCAAACAAAAGAGGCTCCAAGAAGGGATGGAGTTTTGTGCCCAATTAATGATGGGGTTATGCTTCCGGAGCCAAGGGTACCCTAGAACTACCAGGGAGGATGAATTTGGGAGAATAAAGAACGATAAAGCCTCCCGGTGGTTCCAGGAAAGCAGGACGGGGATTGGCGCCATGCATTCGGTAATAGAGGCCACGTTGCCGACAGAAAAGGCCAAGACATTTATTGGAGTGGACAATTTGGTTGTGGGGATGCCTATTTCCCACACGAGTTGGGAAGAAACAAAATTTTGTTCCGCCCCTGAATCAATTAATGCCACTACCCTCCTCTTGACCCCCCGCAACTGAATGAGGGCCGAAATGGAGAAGTTACCGTGGGGATGAATAAGAGTCCCGCCCGTCAGACCCCCCATGGCTACTGACGGCCCCCGTCTTTTGGGCTTCAGGTGGCAGTTGTACAGCTTATGCTCTAAAGAGCCGCAGTACATACACGCAATGGCTCTCCTCCGTCTCTGGTGCTCCTCCAGTGCCAGAAGGGCTTGGCCGAGCACCATTGCTTTGGAGGAAGAGTCGGCTCCACCTGCCTGCATAGCCGGGGGAGGTGCGCGTGAAACAGATGGGCCGAAGGAGGTTCTGCACTCCTTCGCGTGCTTGCGGTATCGGTTGTCCAGACTGACAGCCTGATCGATGAGCCTGTCCAGAGAGGAGGGAATGGCATGAACCGCCAGGTCGTCGCGGAGGTTGTCATTTAAACCCTGGAGGAAGACGCTGCATAATGCAACGTCATTCCAGCCAGAGTCCGCTGCGACGACCCAAAACTCCACAGAGAAGTCGGCGGCAGACCAGCTCCCCTGACAGAGTGACATGAGACGGCTCATGATATTGCCCTCGCTCTCCGTTCAGTCAAATGTGTGGGAGAATTCGCTAATGAATCTATCAAACGTATAGCTAGGACTATATCACTGTTCAGTGATGGAGTTCAGTGTAATATTGAATTTCTTCTGTGTATCCTCAATAAACTCATGCAGTACTATAACAGGACATGTTTACAAATATTTGAGACCCATTGTAGTGCATCATTTTATATTTTAGCAATATTTTGTCATTAAAAGTTTTTTTAAAACTTTAATGCTAAGATTGAGGCGGTGCTTATATCATCGCGCTGGGGCGATACTGAGGCCAAATAATGATCTGAACCTTGAGGGCGTGACTGACAAAGACTGAGCGCTGTCGTTCTATTGTAAGCGTTTGTTTTTTATTGATGCGAGAAGATTATTTATTATTATTATTCCACCTAAATGATTGCATTTTTGACCCTCTAAATCAGGGGTGTCAAACTCATTCCATGGAGGGCCAAGACCCTGCAGGTTTTACTTCCACCCAGTCTCTTCAGCAGGTGTTTTCACTGATCAGCAATCAGTAGGAAGAAATTCAGAGAAATCACCTGTTGAAGACACTGGGTGGAAGTAAAACCTGCAGGGTCTTGGCCCTCCATGGAATGAGTTTGACACCTGTGCTCTAAATGTTAGCCAAAACACATTTTTTTCACACACACCTCAGACCTGTGAAAAATTTTGTAAACTGGAAAAACTATGTGTCTCATGTCCCAAATTTATCCCACATATTGTTGATACATCGTGGCGCAAAGGTTGTAGGGTCTTTCTCCCATATTGCTTTTTTTCTACCTTTGGCAAAAAAAAAAAAAAGGTGGATCCAATCAGCTGATCGCTGGAACCACAGAGCTCAGCTGTTTTCCATAATAAATCAGCCTCAGGGAAAAAGTACACGCCATGCATTATCTTTTTTTTCATCCATCCATCCATCTTCTTCTGATAAATCCTTTTTGGGTCACGGGGGGGCTGGAGCCTATCCCAGCATCTTTGGGCGAGAATAACTTGCTAATAACAATGTGAGTGCTGCGGCTCTATTGTAAGCAGTTTGTTTTTTATTGATCAAATTTGTCACGTTTCGTTTCCTTGTTTTGCACACGGGGCTTACTTGTGGTGCCAGCGATTCAGCTGCTGCTCCCCCCTCCCCCCCGTTCCCCAGCGGCACCTCGTGTTCTCCATGCTGAATTATCCATCAGAACTATGCAATCACAGCAACTTTATGGTATAATTTTTTTAAGCATTAAATCTTTAATATTATCTTTTTCTATTTAAATTTGTCACGTTTTGCTTCCTTGTTTTGTACACGGAGCACTGTGGTGGAGTCAAACCGAAACCAAACCCTGTCCACACTGCCTGGCATGAGGCAGAACAGTGGATAAACTTTTATTGATAAAAATCACATATTTTGACTGAGCGACTCCATATGTTCTCCATGCCGAATTATCCATTAGACCTATACAATCACAGCAACTTTATGGTATGATTTTTTTAAGCATTAAATCTTAAGTATTATCTTTTTTTGTCACGCCGCGCCATTCATCAGCGGCGCCACCTGCTCACGCACCTGCTACTCGTCAGCGGCGAAGGATAAAAGCCGCCTCGCCCTGAGCGTCGGCCTGAAGCCGTAGACTTCATTTTCCTTGCATGGACTTCTACCACACTCTCTTCAGCATCCTCTTTACCGGTAAGAAGTTCACTTACCTCATCTCTCCAGTCTGCTCCCCTGTGCACAGGTGGATTCCTCGGCGGCGGACAACCCCGTCCCTCGTCTCTCCTCGCTGCTGCACCGAGCCCTGCAGGTGGCTGTCTCCCGGGCTTCCATCCTTGAAGCGCCAGTCATCTGCCCAAACAAGGTTGCCGGCTGAACGGTCTCCTGCCTCTGGGTCCGAAGCAGACGCCACCACCAACACATTAACATTCCGCAGACACGCACCCAAACATCCCTGTTGTTAATAAACAGTTTGAACTACTCTGAGCCTGTGTGTGTGCGTCTCCTGAGCCGAACGTTATGTCAGTACGGCTTCAGCAGAGCGGCTCGGCAGACGGCGGGCTCGCACACCGGTTTACCATCCTCGAGGCTCGGGTGGATCAGATTGTTTATCAGCAACAGGTGGTTCTTCATCAATTATTAGAACTGACTAACCGATTGAACCGCTTGGACCCCCAACAGCCGTTCCTCCCGACTCACCAGGGTGGCGCGGCTCCTGCTGTTCCAGCGGCCGTCCAGCCGGCTCCAGTGGCACCGGTTCGGCTCACGCCGATTCCGACCCCCGCCCGCTTTAGCGGTAAGCTCGGCGGAGCGCGGGGGTTTATTATGCAGTGTGAGTCCGTGTTCCACCGTGTGCCCGGAGATTTTCCCTCGGATCACAGCCGAATTGGTTACATAGGGAATCTTCTGGAGGGGCGTGCGTTAACTTGGACCTACGCCGTAATGGCGAGGCCCAGTTATGCCACCCTCACCTATGACCAATTCGTGAGGCGCTTTCTGGAGGTCTTTGACCACTCACAAACCGAAACGGTCCAGGTCGATCGGCTTCTCGCTCTCCAGCAGGGAAGCCGGTCGGCAGCGGACCACTCGGTCGACTTCCGGGTAGCGGCGGAGGAATTGGGCTGGGAGGAACGCTCCCTCTGTGGCCTGTTCCTCCGCAGCCTCAATAGTGATCTGAGGGATGAACTGGCTGGTCGGGATATCCCTGGGACGCTAGCGGAGCTGACATCCTTAGCGATAAGTTTGGATAACAGGCTGCGCGAGCGCTCCTCGGGGCGGAGGTCTTCTTCTTCTCGCCCTCGTGGAGCCTCGCCGCACCTGTTCCAAGCTCGCCCCCTGGCGGCGCCGCCAGCATCGCGCCCCGAGGAGTCGGAGCCGATGGTGACGGCCTGGACTAAACTTTCCCCTGTGGAGAAACAACGCCGCCGTGAGTTGGGCCTCTGCATGTATTGCGGAGGCGACCAACACACCGTGGAGCGTTGTCCACGGAAAGCCAGTCGGTGGGGTCCGCGAGTCACTGTTGGAAGCCTCGCGGATGTCAATCGGTTAGGATCACTTTCTCAATTGAAGCTGCCCATCCGTTTCTGCCATAACTCTACTGGGCACCTCACCCACGCACTGGTGGATTCGGGCGCAGAAGGCAGCTTCATTTCACAAAGCCTGGCAACCCGATTGGGCATCCGCTGCCAGGCACTCAACACTCCCCTCTCCCTGATCCACCTCTCCCGTGCCACCCTCGGGAGAGTGACACATCAAACTGTTCCCCTACCGGTCATCATCTCGGGAAACCACCGGGAGGAGATGACCTTTTACGTCCTTCCCAACTCTGTGTCGCCCGTCATCCTGGGGTATCCCTGGCTCCGCCTTCACAATCCGGTCCTGGATTGGAAATCAGCTGGGATCTCGGCATGGAGTACGTTCTGTATGGGCACCTGCCTTCAGTCCGCTGCCTGCTCTCCGTCCGCTCCTCCCCCTGCGACGGACGCTGCACCCCCGGACCTGTCTCTGGTGCCCCCAGAATTTCACGACCTGGGCATGGTGTTCAGCAAAGCGAAAGCTATGTCTCTTCCCCCTCATCGGCCCTATGACTGCGCCATCAACCTCCGCCAGGGGGCTCCCTTACCTTCTGGTCGCCTTTACAGCCTGTCTGCGCCGGAGAAGGAGACGATGAACGCCTACCTGAAGGAATCATTAAGTGCTGGGATTATCCGCCCATCATCGTCACCCGTGGGGGCAGGGTTCTTCTTCGTGGGGAAAAAGGATGGGTCCCTCCGCCCTTGTATCGACTACCGGGCCCTCAACAATATCACGGAGAGGGACCGTTACACCCTGCCTCTCATGGACACTGCTTTCCACTCCCTCCAGGGGGCGACCTGGTTCACCAAGCTGGACCTACGCAGCGCTTACCACCTCGTCCGGATCCGGGAGGGAGATGAGTGGAAAACGGCCTTCCGTACCCCGAACGGCCACTTTGAATATCTGGTGATGCCGTTCGGGTTGACCAACGCTCCTGCAGTCTTCCAGCGCCTCATTAATGACGTCCTCCGGGACTTCATTGGCCTTTTCGTGTTCGTCTACCTGGACGATATCCTCATCTTCTCCAAGTCCAGGGATGAGCACCAGGTCCACGTGAGGCGGGTCCTCCAAAGGCTGCTGGAGAACCGTCTGTACGTTAAGGCGGAAAAGTGTGAATTTTACGCCAGGAGTACGTCCTTCCTGGGGTTCATCATCGCCCACGATAAGGTGCTCCCCGACCCAGAGAAGGTAAAGGCGGTGGTGGAATGGCCTACACCTGCATCCCGGAAGCAGGTGCAGCAATTTGTTGGCTTCGCCAATTTCTACCGCCGCTTTGTTCCCAACTTCAGTGCCATCGTGGGACCACTGACCCGCCTCACGTCCCCGAAGGTCCCGTTCCGGTGGACCGAAGAGGTCGCTGCCGCCTTTGAGGCGCTGAAGGCGGAATTCTCCTCCTCCCGGGTCCTTCGCCAGGTCGACCCCGCGCTGCAGTGCATAGTAGAGGTAGACGCCTCGGACACGGGAGTGGGAGCAGTGCTGTCCCAGCGGTCACCGGACGATGGCGCCAAGCGACCGTGCGCCTTCTTCTCCCGGCGCTTGTCCCCGGCGGAGAGAAACTATGATGTGGGGGACAGAGAGCTCTTGGCCATCAAGCTCGCCCTGCAGGAGTGGCGCCACTGGTTGGAGGGGGCAAGCCTGCCGTTTGTGGTCCTCACGGACCACAAGAACCTGGAATACTTACGGTCTGCCAAGCGCCTGAACGCCCGCCAGGCGCGCTGGTCCCTGTTCTTCGCCAGGTTCCAATTTTCCATCACCTTCAGGCCTGGCTCTAAGAACGTCCTGCCTGACGCCCTCTCCAGGCAGTTCGCCCCCGTGGAGTCGGAGGAGGCGCCCCACTCCATCCTGCCCAGGTCGTGCGTCGTGGGAGCCATCTCGTGGGACATTGAGAGCAAGATCCGGAAGGCACAGGAGGTGGAACCTGACCCTGGCGGCGGACCGGAGGGGAGGCTGTTCGTGCCATCCGCGGTCCGAGGAGAGGTCATCCACTGGCTCCACACCTCCAAGCTCACCTGTCACCCTGGCACCTCCCGGATGATAGATCTCCTCCAACGGTCCTTTTGGTGGCCAGGCCTGCGGAGGGATGCAGCCCGCTACGCCCGGGCTTGCCCAATCTGTGCCACCTGCAAGTCGGGAAATGCCCCTCCAGCGGGTCTGCTCCAGCCCCTGCCCGTCCCTGGCAGGCCCTGGTCGCACATCGCTCTGGATTTCGTCACCGGACTCCCCATCTCCAATTCCTATGACACCATCCTGACCATCGTGGACCGCTTCTCCAAGGCCGTGCACTTCGTCCCCCTGCGAGGCCTCCCTACTGCCCTGGAGACGGCGGACCTCCTCGTCCAACACGTGGTCAGGCTGCATGGGATTCCGGTGGACGTGGTCTCGGACCGGGGCCCCCAGTTTTCATCTGAGGTTTGGAGGTCTTTCTGCAACGCCATCGGAGCCAAGGTGAGCCTCTCCTCTGGCCATCACCCCCAATCCAACGGGCAGTGTGAGAGGACCAACCAGGAGCTGGAGGCTGCGCTCCGCTGTGTGTCCAGATCCAAACCCGCGTCCTGGAGCAACCATCTTGCCTGGGTTGAATATGCCCACAACACCGCTCGCTCTTCTGCTACAGGGATGTCCCCCTTCAAAGCGTCCCTGGGTTACGACCCCCCGCTGTTTCCGGAGCAGGAGAGTGAGGTAACTGTCCCGTCAGTTAGGGCCCATCTCAGGCAGTTCCGCTCCACCTGGGCTGCCGCGCGCCATGCGCTATTGCGCACAGCGGAGCGCAACAGGACTGTGGCGGACCGGCGTAGGAGACCTGCCCCGGCGTACAGAGTTGGGCAGCTTGTTTACATTTCCACCCAGGACGTCACTCTAAAGGGCGAGAGGAGAAAGCTGGCACAGCGCTTCATGGGTCCCTACCCCATCACCCGGATCATCAACCCGGTGGCTGTGCGCGTGGCTATTCCCCCCTCCCTCCGCATTCATCCTACTTTCCACGTGTCGAAGGTGAAACTGGCGGTTACTGACCCCCTTTGCCCTCCTCCTGCAGCACAACCCGCGCCCCGGATGATTGGTGGCCATCCGGCCTGGTCCGCCTCCTCCATCCTGGACTCCCGGCGCCGGGGTCGTGGGTTGCAATACTTGGTGGACTGGGAGGGCTATGGGCCCGAGCATCGACAGTGGGTGCCCCCGTCGTTTGTGTTGGACCCATCGCTCATCGCGGACTTCCACCGAGCGCACCCGGATAAGCCATCGCCAGGAGGCGCTGCTAGAGGGGGGAGTACTGTCACGCCGCGCCATTCATCAGCGGCGCCACCTGCTCACGCACCTGCTACTCGTCAGCGGCGAAGGATAAAAGCCGCCTCGCCCTGAGCGTCGGCCTGAAGCCGTAGACTTCATTTTCCTTGCATGGACTTCTACCACACTCTCTTCAGCATCCTCTTTACCGGTAAGAAGTTCACTTACCTCATCTCTCCAGTCTGCTCCCCTGTGCACAGGTGGATTCCTCGGCGGCGGACAACCCCGTCCCTCGTCTCTCCTCGCTGCTGCACCGAGCCCTGCAGGTGGCTGTCTCCCGGGCTTCCATCCTTGAAGCGCCAGTCATCTGCCCAAACAAGGTTGCCGGCTGAACGGTCTCCTGCCTCTGGGTCCGAAGCAGACGCCACCACCAACACATTAACATTCCGCAGACACGCACCCAAACATCCCTGTTGTTAATAAACAGTTTGAACTACTCTGAGCCTGTGTGTGTGCGTCTCCTGAGCCGAACGTTATGTCATTTTTTAGTCAAATTTGTTGCGTTTTGCTTCCTTATTTTGCACACAGAGCGCTGTGGTGGAGTTAATCCGAAACCAAACCCCGCCCACACTTCTAGAAGCCTGGGCATGAGACACAGCAGTGGCTAAACTTTTATTGATAAAAATTACATATTTTGACTGAGCGACTCCATATTCAGGGATGCACACCCTCGTAACCTCAGAAAACCACATTTAAAATCTGAGGCCAGTCTGACAAACGGTTCAAGAGATATGAGTGGAACAGACAGACAGACAGACACACAAACACACAGAGATTTTGTGAATTTATAGATAGATAATTGTCATATTTTAATTTTTATATTTGCTAAATAATATTTTTAGAGAATATTTTATTACTTTCTGCAAAGTCAGAAGTTTACATACACCAATATCAGGAAGAGAATTGTGGATCTCCACAAGTCTGGTTCATTATGCGGAAATATTGAAGCAACACTTCAAGACATCATCCAGGAAGTTAAAGCTTGGGCTCAAATGGGTCTTCCAAAGGGACGATGACCCTAAGCATACCGCCGAATTAGTTACCAAGTGACTTAAGGACAACAAAGTCAGTGTTTTGGAGTGGCCATCACAAAAATCTCTCAAAAAATTATTCACCAAATATAAAGATTTTTAAACAAATAATAATTTTGGTAATCCTAACTGATCTAAAACTGGAAAACTTTAGTCTGATTCAATGTCAGACAGCGAGAAAAAAAAAGGATATGTGTCTTTTTATACAGTGTACCGTATGTAAACTTCTGGTTTCAACTTTAAGTCCACCACCAATGATGCGATTTTTGCTGTAAAGAATGTTAATGACAACCACGAGAGGGAACTCTGCTGCTGCTTTATCGATATGAAAACAGCTTATGACTGGATTGATCTTGATACTCTTTCAAGATTTTAGAGATATGTACTGGAGCAAAAACGCAAGTCAAGTTGCTCAAGTGTGTTTAGAGTGGGACAACTGCAGCAATCAAATTCTCAACATCAATCTTTGAAACACATTCTGGATGTTGACAGGGAGGCCTGGAATCTCCACGTATCTTCAACATCTTCATCGACTTTGTTCTGAGTTGCATACTTGAATGGATCTATTGAGAACTCCCTGACCCCAGTGTCCTCATAAAGTATGGGACCCCTTTTAGTAGGGGGCGGCTGTGGTGCAGGTGTAGTGTGGCCGACAACTGATCAGAGGGTCAGGGGTTTGATTCCTGCTCTGTCTGCAGTCTGCATGCGAAAGTGTCCTTCAGCAAGACACTGAACCCTCAGTTGCTCCTGGTGGGTCAGGCCAGCGCCTGTGTATGGAAGCTCCGCCACCATCAGTGTGTGAATGGGTGGATAACAGGCTCTGTAAAGCACTTTGATCATCTAGTGATGAGAAAAAAGCACTATATAAGTGAACGCCATTTACCCCCCCACACACACTGGAATCCTTGCTCATCTATACATGGCCATATATGTCATTCTTACAGTAGATATTGTTTTAGCTTAGTTATATTTCATTTTCTCTAACCAAGACCCAAGGCAGCTACAGTACCTTAAGCTAGCAGATTAGCCACTCATTCATAAATGTTTCTGTGCTTATCATACTGCAGGGACCGATCATATCCTAGCAACCTCTGAAACCAAAAATAGACGTTGGCTCAGGCTTACTATCTGAGCTAGGAGCTAGCCAGCTAAGATTATATAGCGATATAAGAGGGAGGGTGGAGTTAAGTGTGACTCTTGGGCATTTAAAGAGACATGCACTGAAATGAGCCATTCTGAGGAAGGGCGCAAAAGATGATTCACAATAATGCTTCAATAACTAAATAATTAAAGACAATTTGGCCGGAATATGTCACAAACATTTCATTAAGACCTGTGGGAGATGTCAGCATGTGGGAAAAATGCAGTCACTGGCCCCTTTAAGTACATAAGGGCAAATTGTAGATATAAAATGAAAACATTACAAATCATAAAGATTTTTAAAGGTGAAAACAAAACCATGAGATAAAAGTAAGATTTGAAATCTGAAATTCTTGTGTCATTCTGTAATAGTGATAGACACACACAAAGATCTCAACTTTGCCTTGCGTTGGGAAAACTGCAATGTGTCCAAATCTGAAAAAACAATTTCATGGTGAAGGAAGGCTCCAGATGTTATCCTCGGGGCTTACTCTGCTCATTTTTTAAATCTCATGTGAGATTTAACCAAAGTGCATTTAAAACTGTCTTGCACAATGTGACATTTAACACACTAAATAAAATCTTTATTGTATCTGTCAGAGTAAAAATATTTGTACACTTAAACTGTGCCAGTGGAGCAAAGCAGGGAGAAGACTTACCTCTCAGGACTGAATGGTGTGCTGCTGGATCCGCTTAGCATTACTGTAACATTACCACAGGCAGCATCTGCAAACTACACACAGAAGAAAAAAAGCACTTCAAGGATTCATGCCATTCAGCTAAAGATTTGAGGAAATACAAGACCACATTACAGCCTGGTTCCACTTCTCCAACTATCACATCATATCACATCATAAACTGCTTTAATGTCGGGTAACTAAGGCACTGGGGGTCATGACTGAATGAGCTACTCGGGATCAGTGCAGGAGACCATCTGAAGCTTGGAATATAACATTTCAATTTGGCTTGATTATTATGCCCAAATACATTATTTAATTTTAATCTGCCCGATGCAGCTCTGCTACCTATTTATGAGGGAGGGCTGAAAAGTTCAAAGTGGTCAAATTTGGCCAAATGTGCTTTATTTTTCAACATAGTCTCCCCTTCGGTCCACATACTTCTTCCATCAGTGTTGCAGCGCTTGAATCCCCGCGGTTGAAAAATAAACCACATTTGGTCAAATTTGGCCACCATGAACTTTTCAGCCACCCCTCGTATGGTACTCCACCCAGTGCTTACAGATGGGTATTCCACTTAAGGGGAAAAACTGTGAAGTTACAGCTGTAAAACAGTTTGGAAAGAGTACAGGTTATCTGGAGGACTGTCATTAGCAGGGAAATTCAACACAGAGGAGGCAAGAACAAGTTTAGCATTCCAAACATGATGACTCATGGCTGCTTCAGCATCATGTCAGAAGTAGCTGTTGTATAAGAGCACAGGAGAGTGTTTGATGCTGTTAGTCCTCAACTATAGTATAGTTGTAAATACTGCATTGTATAAGTGGAAGTATAACTTTATTCTCTCTCTCAATTAATGCTTAAGTTCTCACGCTGAAGCTAATCTAATGCTAAGTATTTCTACATTAACCAACCTTTATTTATTTATTGATGGTTTTCTGTTATTTTACGGAATTTGTATAATTGTATTTTATGTAGTACACAGTAATTGATAGTGTATAGGTAGTTTGCTTAGGGCACCAAGGGCAGATTTACTATTTCATTTTCTTTTGAGATTTTGAATTTAAAGGTACCATTAATGAAAAACTGTGTTTTTGTAGGTTTAACCTTCTGAAAATGCCTATAGTGGCCACAAGATTATGGGAAAAACAACAAAACATTCACTTCTTTTAAAAAAACACCACACAGCCTCTATAGGAACATCATCAAAAGGTCAGTCCACCCTTGATGCCCACCCACTGCTCTATTACTGGCCAGTTTGATTGATCCAGTCCAGCACTGTTTCCTGCCAGAGCTGTCTGCAAGCATGTCAAAGAGCCGCTGCGCACTCCAGCAGCGTCAGGCAACAACGGGATCCTTACACGAACTCCCAATGGATGGCTGGATCGCTTACAAAGTGGCAAAGACTTATTTTTACAGACATTACAGAGGATTTTAGCCCAAACTTATTACTCTGTTCCAGTCATTTCACTATGGATTAATTCCAAAACCTTGGAAAGTATAACTAAGGTTTCGTCAAAATGTTTATTCTTAAGGATACCACTGTATCGCTCACAGTGATGACCTGAGAGACTTGCTTGGTCTCTCAGGTCATCTGATCAGATGATCCTGGAGATACCAAAATCAAAGCAGAAGCTCAGAGGAGACAGAGATTTTTCGAATGCTGCTTCCAAACTATGGAACAATCTGCCTTTGTCCATTAGACAAGCCCCCCTTCACTGTCCATTTTTAAAACTCATGTTAAGACCCATTTTTATTCTTTGGCTTTTGACCCAGTTTGAGACATTGATTTTACTTGTTTGTGTTGCTTTAATTGTATGACTATTGTTTTATTTGCACAGTTTTGTACATTTTTAGCTGTATTTTATTGTTTTTATGTCTTACATGTTTATATTTCATATATCTTTGATGTGCAGCACTTTGTGTCAGCTGTGATTGTTTTTAATGTGCTTTATGAATAAAGTTGGATTGGACTGGACTGGATTAAAATGCCTAAGCATTTAAAATCTAATACTACTGTGATTGTGGAGAGAAACAGCCAGATATATGTCATATGCAGCCACAGCACGTACATTGGATGAGTATGATCACAGGGAAACAGGCAAGGCACAGGACCAGCAGCCCACATTTTTCGTATCCGGAGTGTTGACCCACAACTTCGGCCATCCAGGAGTCTCTTGGCTCCCAGACGGTGGAGGAGCTGAGAATGATTTCGCTGTGCTTGTGTGTTCTCCTGAGGCTACATATGCCGGATTATAATTCAGACCTTCCACAATCCCGGTATAGCATTAGATTTTAATTTTAGGTATTAGATGTTCATTACCCTCTTTATCTGGCCAAATTTGGTGCTTCTCATTTTTTTTTTTTAATTCATGTAGCACTGCATGAACAGTCAAACTGGGCTCTGCTGTAGGCCTTTTTACTTACAACTTATGTAGCAGGTGCGAGCTCTTGTTGTTTAACTGTTTATTGTATGAATATGTCTGTATTAATTTGTTGATTTTATTAATATGTAACTTCTGTTTTATGTGTGAGGACACCCTTAAAAACAAAATGATGTACAGTGGTGTGAAAAAGTGGTTGCCCCCTGGTTGGGCCATCCTTAGCAGCAACAACTGCAATCAAGCATTTGCGATAACTGGCAATGAGTCTTTTACAGTGCTGTGGAGGAATTTTGGCCCATTCATCTTTGCAGAATTGTTGTAATTCAGCCACATCGGAGGGTTTTCGAGCATGAATCACCTTTTTAAGGTCTTGCCACAGCATTTCAAACAGATTCAGGTCAGGACTTTGACTAGGCCACTCCAAAGTCTTCATTTTGTTTTTCTTAAGCCATTCAGAGGTGGACTTGCTGGTGTGTTTTGGATCCTTGTCCTGCTGCAGTACTCAAGTGTGCTTCAGCTTGAGGTCACAAACAGATGGCTGGACATTCTCCTTCAGGATTTTTTGGTAGACAGCAGAATTCATGGTTCCATTTACCACAGCAAGTCTTCCAGGTCCTGAAGCAGCAAAACAGCCCCAGACCATCACACTACCACCACCATATTTTACTGTTAGCATGATGTTCCTTTTCTGAAGTGCTGCATTACTTTTATGCCGGATGTAATGGGACACATATCTTCCAAAAAGTTCAACTTTTGTCTTGCCAGTCCACAGAGTATTTTCCTAAAAGTCTTGGGGATCATCAAGATGTTTTCTGGTAAAACTGAGACAAGCCTTGATGTTCTTCTTGCTCAGCAGTGGTTTTTGTCTTGGAACTCTGCCATACAGGCCATTTTTACCCAGTCTCTTTCTGATGGTGCAGTCATGAACACTGACCTTAACTGAAGCAAGTGAGGCCTGCAGTTCTTTGGATGTTGTTGTGGGGTCTTTTGTGACCTCTTGGATGAGTCGTCGCTGCACTCTTGGGGTAATTTTGGTCAGCTGGCCACTCCTGGGAAGGTTCACCACTGTTCCATGTTTTTGCCATTTGTGGATAATGGCTCTCACTGTAGTTCGCTGGAGTCCCAAAGCTTTAGAAATGGCTAGAAAATTGAACTCAGCTTTCCAAAGATGTGATAAACCACAGTTAATTTATGTTTTAATAGGGGGGCAATCACTTTTTCACACAGGGCCATGTAGGTTTGGATTTTTTTTTTTACCCTTAATAATAAACACATTCAATTAAAAACTGCATTTTGTGTTTACTTGTGTTATCTTTGTCTATTTAAATTTGTTTGATTGACCTGAAAAGGATGAAGTGGAAGAAGATGGATGGATGGATGGATCTGAAACTTTAAAGTGTGACAAACACACAGAAAAAATGAGAAATCAGGAAGGGGGCAAATACTTTTTCACACCACTACATCTGAAGATGTTCATCATTTGATTTTTTACGTAACATTTATAAAGTTCCATTTATAAGTATTAAATATCATAATGAGGATATACAGTGGGTGTAAAAAGTCTGCACACCTCTGTTCAAATGCCAGGTTTTTGTGATGTAAAAAAATGAGACCAAGATAAATCATTTCAACACTTTTTCCACCATTAATGTGACCTATAACCTGTACAACCCAATTGAAAAACAAACTGAAATATTTTAAGGGGAAAAATAAAAAAATACTTACAATAACCTGCTTGCATAAATATGCACACCCTCTTATAACTGGGGATGTGGCTGAGTTCAGAATTAACCAGTCACATTCAAACTCATGTTAAATGGGAGTCAGCACACACTTGCCATCATTTAAAGTGCTTCTGATTAACCCCAAATAAAGTTCAGCTGTTCTAGTAGGCTTTTCCTGACATTTTTGTAGTCACATCTTACAGCACAAGCCATGGTCCGCAGAGAGCTTCCAAAGCATCAGAGGGATCTCATTGTTCAAAGGTATCAGTCAGGAGAAGGTTACAAAAGAATTTCTAAGTCATTAAATATACTATGGAACACAGTGAAGACAGTCATCATCAAATGGAGAAAATATGGCACAACAGTGACATTACCAAGAACTGGACGTCCCTCCAAAATTGATGAAAAGACAAGAAGAAAACTGGTCAGGGAGGCTGCCAGGAGGCTGACAGCAACATTGAAGGAGATGCAGGAATTTCTGGCAAGTACTGGCTGTTTAGTACATGTGACAACAATCTCTCGTCTAGGGTGACAAGATGGAAGCCTTATCTTACGAAAGGAAACATCCAACCCTGGCTACATTTTGCAAAATCACATTTGAAATCTCCCAAACACGTGGGAAAATGTATTATGGTCCAATGAAACCAAGGTTGAACTTTTTGGCCATAATTCCAAAAGGTATACTTGGCGCAAACACAACACTGTTCATCACCGAAAGAACACCATACCTACAGTGAAGCGTGGTGGTGGTACCATCATGCTTTGGGGTTGTTTTTCTTCAGCTGGAACTGGGGCCTTAATTGATTCCCCAGTGGAGGGAATTATGAACAGTTCCAAATATCAGTCAGTGTTGGCACTAAACCTTCAGGATTGCTGGGGTCTTTCTGCAACTGTGGGGGTTCCCCCCTACAGTTGATAGTGCTATGAGATGACTGTTGTTGTGAAATGGCGCTATATAAATAAAGTTGAATTGAATTGAATTGGATTCTGCCAGAAAGCTGAAGATGAAGAGGAACTTCATCTTTCAGCACGACAATGACCCAAAGCACACATCCAAATCAACAAAAGAATGGCTTCACCAGACGAAGATTAAGGTTGTGGAATGGCCAATCCAGAGCCCAGACCTAAATCCGATCAAATATCTGTGGGGTGATCTGAAGACGGCTGTGCACAGGAGATGCCCTCGCAATCTGACAGATTTGGAGCATTTTTGCAAAGAAGAGTGGGCAAATATTGCCATATCAAGATGTGCCACACTGACAGACTCCTACCCAAAAAGACTGAGTGCTGTAATAAAAGCCAATGGTGCTGCAACAAAGTATTAGTTTAAGGGTGTGCATATTTATGCAAACAGGTAATTTTTTTATTTTTTATTTTTCCCCTTAAAAGATTTTAGTTTGTTTTTCAATTGGGTTGTACAGGTTATAGGTCACATTAATGGTGGAAAAAGTTTTGAAATGATCTATCTTAGTCTCATTTTTTTACATCACAAAACCTGGCATTTGAACAGAGGTGTGTAGACTTTTTATATCCACTGTAGCTGTAGATGTGTAATTGGAATTCATTCATTGTCAGAGGGAAATAGAATAGAACAGAAAAAAAACATTTTTAATTTGACTAAATTGTGTTGCAGATAAAAAATAAATTTATACTTTTTCCCCCCTTGTGTTTTTTTTTTCATTCCTCTGCATAAAACCGCTTTCTCGTGTATTACATATGACATCTTTGTACATGCTTGCTAGCTCAGATGAAAATTTTGTTTGGTAAAAGCTGTTGTGTAAGATAGTAAAACTGAGCCAAACCAAAGCTAGGCTCCTGGGACTGTGTGGGACGTTTCTCCCTCAGGAAAGAACTATGCAATGTGGCTCCATGGAGATCAGCACAAAGCCTCATTGACGGAGGACTGGGCAGTGTGACTATGTTCTTTCCTCCCCTGTATCACATTCTACTTATACTCAGGAGACATTTCCTCCACCTTGTATTTACATATGCATTGCTTTAACCACTGAATGACCCAGTATGATCATGTTTTTTTTAGTTAAAAAATAAAAATTGTAATGCTGGTGGATAATTTACAGCAGCCGAGGCTCTCCTCCAGAAGGAACGGACAGAGTTGTTTACACAGTCATTCCATTCAGGGCAGCCGGTAATGAATGTGTCTAAGAAAAAACAAAAGACAAATTACTTTTGGTAAAAGTACATTAGAAATGAAATTGAATAGCTTTAGTATCATTGTATCATTTTGTTATTAACAATGTTGGCATGTTGATGGTAGAGATAATAATAGTATTAAAAGAAAGCAAAAGGTACCACAAGACTATTGGTGATGGAACACCCATTTAAGTTGCGCACTATGGTAAACAAATAAAATACAGGATCTAACGCATGAGAATACCAGTAATCTTAGCGTGGAATAAAGAAAACAGATGGAAACAAATAGCCTGACTGGATCAGTGTTGGACACATTCCAGCCATTACAACTCAAGCTCTTTTCAGTCTCAGGAGGCACAGCTGACATGTAAAACCACATGTGACAGGTGTTTGCAACAGCTAGTGCTGAAAAGTATCTCTGAAAATGTGCTGATCATGTGTAGCTTTATTCAAGCTAGCTATTTCTAAATGCAGTAATGTAATGCAATGTGATATTATTTTGGGAGTTCATGTGGAATCAGCCAATGTCTTCCTAAAACAGCCTGTCACTGAGAAATTTTAAAAGTAAACACATGAGTTCAACTGTTGACATTTGCTTGTAGTTAAGTTATTACTGAGAATGGACTCAAAGACATCCCAGTAGTAGTTTAATATCAATTTAGTTATAGTAAGCTAATACTTTAGATATCCAACACAACTTATTTATCAGAGAGTTATACTTTAAATTATAGGATGTGTATTCTTTGATGTAAAAAGTGGGATAGTCAGGGAGATGAAGAAAAACAGGAGTACTTGGAATCTAGGTGTATAGCAAAGCAAGGGGTAGCAAAGGCAAAGGAAAAGGCATATAGTGAGATGTATAAGAGGCTGGACACTGAGAGGAGAAAAGGACTTTTATTGATTGGCTAGACAGACAGATCAAGCTGAAAAGGATGTGCAGCAGTTTAGATTGATTAAGGACAGATTAAGGAAGTCAGTGGCAGAGAAGTATGTGAAGGTGGTGCAGGACATGTATGAGAACAGCAGATGGTGATGAGGGGTGCTGTAGGAGTGACAGATGGATTCAAGGTGGAGGTCGGATTACATCAGGCATTGGCTCTGAGCCCCTTCTTGATTGCCATGGTCATGGAGAGGTTAACAGATGAGGTCAGGCGGGATTCTGGACTATGATGTTTGCAGAAAACATTGTGATCTGTAGCGAGAGTAGGGAGCAGATGCAAGAGAACCTGGAGAGGTGGAGGTATGTTCTGGAGAGAAGAGGAATGAAAGTCAGTAGAAGCAAGACAGAATAAATGAGTGTGAATGAGACAGAGGCTGGTCTAACTTTACAGATGCAAGGAGTAGAGGTAGTTAGGGTTAGGGTTAGATGAATTTAAATATCTGGGGTCAACCACCCCTCCAGTGGGCTCACCACATGCAGGAGGGATCATGGGGATCATGGTGCTATGTGAATAAGGCGACAATCTGGGCTACTCTGCTTTGACTGCTTCCTCTGCAACCCAAACCCCCAGATTAGCAGTAGAAGATGGATGGATGGATGGGGTCAACCAATCAAAGCAACAGAGAGGTGAAGTCAAGAGTGCAGGCAGGGTGGAGTGGGTGGAGATGAGTGTCGGGGTGATTTGTGACAGAAGGATAGCAGCTAGAGTGAAAGGGAAGATGTACGAGACGGTAGTGAGACCTGCTATGATGTATGGTTTGGAGACAGTGGCACTGACAAAAGGACAGGAGGCAGAGCTGGAGGTAGCAGCGTTGAAGATGCTAAGATTGTCATTGGGAGTGACTAGGAGGGACAGGATTAGAAATGAGTATATCAGAGGGACAGCTCAGGTTGAGCAGTTCGGAGACAAAGTAAGAGAGGCAAGGCTGAGATGGTTCGGACATGTGCAGAGGAGGGATAGTGAATATATTGGACAAAGGATGTTGAAGATAGAGCTGCCAGGCAGGAGGAGATGAGGATGACCACAGAGAAGATTCATGGATGTAGTGAAGGAGGACATGGAGAGGGCTGGTGTGAGAGAAGAGGATGCAAGTGGCAATGACCTTGACCTTAGGCTCAACCTGGATTCAGACCTGGAAATCACTGTGTGCGAATTTGTGGAGAATTAGGGCAATTACTTAGAAGGAGTGACAATTTTCATAAAATCATATAAGCGCTCAGATCTCCTGATCTTTGACCTTGACCTTGAACATAAACTGGATGGAGACCAACCTGAAGATCATCGTGAGTGAGTTTGGTGACCATTGGGGCAATTGCCTAGGAGGACTAGCGATTCCCATGAAATGTGTACAAACAGATGGATGACGGATGGCACGCCATTGCATTAGCTCCTTTTGTGTTTGCCAGAATTAGCTAAAAAGGGAAGTAAATAAAGGAGAAAAACATACAAGGAAACAACTCTACAAAATGTCTCTTACCACATCAGAGACTGTCTCAAATGTACAAATATAGCAAATGTACCAACAGAGCTAATTTTATTAAATTATTAAACTGACAGACATCTCAAATCAAACTTCTTTCACTTTTGTTGCCCATGTCAGCCTGTCAGGCCTCTAGGTACAATAGTGGTGCTGTTAAAACACGCTGAAGCATTTCCATTCAGTGTTTGCTTTTTTTTTTTTTTTTTTTCATTTTGCCTCTATAAATGTTTCTATGAATCACTACATGAATTTACTCTCCATACACGAAATTTGTAAAAAAAAAAAAAAAAAAAAAAAAAAATCCCTTTTCCAAGGCACTGGGACCAGAAAGACTTGACATGACCAAACTTGCTGTCAACAAACTGACAGGAGTTACCAGGAGCTACTGGTCTTTGACATTAACCTTTCCACTACATAGATAATTACAGTTCCAGGGACAAACAGTGATGGGTATTGAAGTGAATATTTGCAAAAAACAATAAAGTTTATCAGTTTGAACATTAAATATCTTATCTTTATGGTGTATTCAAATGAATATATAGGTTGAAAAGGATTTTTAAATCATTGTATTTTGTTTTCATTTATATTTTACACAACATCCCAACTTCACTGGAATTGGGGTGCTAACAGAGTAGCTACCAGACAAATCATTTCAGCCAAGGTAAGAAGGTATCTACAGTGCATCCGGAAAGTATTCACAGCGCTTCACTTTTTCCACTTTTTATGTTACACCCTTATTCCAAAGTGGATCAAATTCATCTTTTCCTCAAAATTCTACACACAATACCCCATAATGACAACCTGAAAAAAAAAGTTTTGTTGAGATTTTTGCAAATTTATTAAAAATAAAAAACTAAGAAATCACAGGTACATAAGTATTCACAGCCTTTGCCATGAAGCTCAAAATTGAGCTCAGATGCATCCTGTTTCCTCTGATCATCCTTGAGATGTTTCTGCAGCTTAATTGGAGTCCACCTGTGGTAAATTGAGTTGATTGGACATGATTTGGAAAGGCTCACACCTGTCTATATAAGGTCCACAGTTGACAGTGCATGTCAGAGCACAAACCAAGCATGAAGTCAAAGGAATTGTCTGTAGACCTCTGAGACAGGATTGTCTGGAGGCACAAATCTGGGGAAGGGTACAGAAAAATTTCTGCTGCTTTGAAGGTCCCAATACGCACAGTGGCCTCCATCATCCGTAAATGGAAGAAGTTCTGAATCACCAGGACTCTTCCTAGAGCTGGCCGGATGTCTAAACTGAGCGAATGGGGGAGAAGGGCCTTAGTCAGGGAGGTGACCAAGAATCTGATGGTCACTCTGTCAGAGTTCCAGCGTTCCTCTGTGGAGAGAGGAGAACCTTCCAGAAGGACAACCATGTCTGCAGCAATCCACCAATCAGGCCTGTATGGTAGAGTGGCCAGATGGAAGCCACTCCTTAGTAAAAGGCACATGAGTTTGCCAAAAGGCACCTGAAGGACTCTCAGGCCATGAGAAACAAAATTTTCTGGTCTGATGAAACAAAGATTGAATTCTTTGGCGTGAATGCCAGGCATCATGTTTGGAGGAAACCAGGCACCACTCATCACAAGGCCAATACCATCCCTACAGTGAAGCATGGTGATGGCAGCATCATGCTGTGTGGATGTTTTTCAGCGGCAGGAACTGGGAGACTAGTCAGGATAGAGGGAAAGATGAATGCAGCAATGCATAGAAACATCCTGGATGAAAACCTGCTCCAGAGCACTCTTGACCTCAAACTGGGGTGACGGTTCATCTTTCAGCAGGACAATGACCCTAAGCACACAGCCAGGATATCAAAGGAGTGGCTTCAGGAAAACTCTGTGAATGTCCTTGAGTGGCCGAGCCAGAGCCCAGAGTTGAATCCAAGTGAACATCTCTGGAGAGATCTGAAAATGGCTGTGCACCGATGCTTCCCATCCAACCAGATGGAGCTTGAGAGGTGCTGCCAAGAGGAATGGGCCAAACTGCCCAGAGATAGGTGTGCCAAGCTTGTGGCATCATATTCAAAAAGACTTGAGACTGTAATTGCTGCCAAAGGTGCACCAACAAAGTATTGAGGACTGTGAATACTTATGTACATGTGATTTCTTAGTTTTATATTTTTAATAAAGTTGCAAAAATCTAAAACAAAAAAAATACTTCTTTTACATTGTCATTATGGGGTGTTGTGTGTAGAATTTTGAGGAAAAAAATGAAATGAATCCATTTTGGAATAAGGCTGTAACATAACAAAATGTGGGAAAAGTGAAGTGATGTGAATACTTTTCGGATGCACTGTACTAAAAAAAATTACTTGAATAATGAAAAACGACTTTACTCTTACAAATGTGTGTTTTTTTTTGTTTGTTTTTTTTAATTTGTGACTCTTCTAAAAAAGCTGCATTGTTTTCCTCATAAATTTGTGGCTTTTTTCAAATATTTTTTTAAATATGCAAATTTTTGTGATTTTTTTTTAAACTTTTTCCCCAAACAGATGTACCTCTTTTTACTCATAAACTGGCAACTTTATCTACATTTGCAACTATTATGATAACTTTACCATCACCAGTTTTTGAGGATTTTCCCTTAGACACATTAGTCTGAGGAAAATCAAACACAAACTAATGACATTTGCCCTCTAATATACAGTAATTCTAATCAAATAAAGAATCATGCTAAGAAATCAAATCTTTTGAGTAAAAAGAGAAAACAAATCTGAGTGAAATCAAATGTAACAAAAGAAAAAAAGATTAAAACTAAATGTACTTTTTGCAGGATTTCTACTAAAATGTACTCCAGTAAGAGTAAAAAAGCATCCTGCAATAAAACTGTAAATAAAATAAAATGTAGCATGATCAAAACATGTGTAGTTGCAGCCACCAGGCCATAGAAACTGTCTTACTGTATGATGCATGCTCTGAATGACAAAGCTTCAACCATCTGCTTGATCACATGTTACAATCTTACCATCGGTTCCATCATTTCCACACCAGATCAGGCCATCCAGGATCGATCCTAACGCAGTGCTCTCCATGGTGACATAGCAATCTTTACTCTCAGCAAATTCAGTGGCCACTTCCTTTGTTTTGCTCCAGAACATCATCTAACCAACAAACACCATTCAAATCGCTCTGTTAAACACATTATAAAACTAGATAAGACATGTGAAGTTGTGATTAGGTATTTACTCTGTTGCATGCTGGTTTGAATGGGGCTGCAGCAATGAGAGGGTCATAGGCTTCCATGGGCACGTTACAAGGATCCCGTTTCACATGACCTCGCTCAAAGGCATCCCATAGTTTCTGGCAATCATATCTGGCAAAAATCAAGCATAATCGGCAACAGTGGTTAATGTTTGTGCGCAGCAAGCGGAAGTGGCCTTAAATTTCTGCGTTTGGGACATTTTCAGTCAGAGACCGCATCGGCTTAATTATGAGTGTATATGTCAAATTTTGTGGTAGTAAAATCCAATATAAAATCAGTGTTTGTCTCAGCATGGTCCAGGTAATCGGAATTAACATTGTGTGCACAGTGGCTGGGCTGACTGATCATTAATTGACCCAAAAAAGCACTCAGAAACCAGGATTTAAACCAAACTTCTGCTCCAGGGGATGATACAGTTCATGATATCTTTAGCTCACTGAGTCCTCTAACTAAAACATTAACACAGTTTTTTTTTACCTCCAAATCTCTCAGTACAACTTGGTTGACCATTTCAAATACAGTGACGCCACCATGTTTCATCAGCACAATTCACTGATTCCTCACACAAAAGTGGGTGGCTGTGGTAGCCAAGCAAGCCCAACACAGTGCACCTTAAGGAAACAACTGCAAATGGACAAAAAAAACTCTGCGAATGCGAAACACAATAGAAGGGTTTCCTGGGACACAATAAACTGACGGACCACTTAATGTAGATATGTGTTAGCTAACCTTAGTTGTCGTTGTTAGCCCAAAAATCTATCGTGTTGGAACAAAGGTTTTTGTTCAACAGCCGCTTTTGGAGATAGAACAAATAGCTAAAATCAGACATCTGGTCACTTTATTGTATCCCTGATGACACTCCTGTCGTGCTGTGAGTATTTGCAGCACCGTGCATGTAGTATGTGTTGTCATTTTGATGAAGATGTTTTATTTAGGTGATTTTGTTTTGTCTATTTGCAGTTGTTTCCTTAAGTTACAGCTCTCTAGGCCACAACAGGTGGCAAGAAAAATGCTCTCCCATGCAGAAAAGTCGAGTTTGAATCCAGTTGGGTCCTTTTTTGCCCAATCTGTGTTCATCTTCACTTCTTAGCTGGCAATTTCCTTCTGGTTTCTGATTGATTTACTTTGTGCATTAAATACTCCTTATTAGATGGCTATGGTTGGGGTAATCGTTAGGGTTAGGCACTTTAAATATATTACAGTTTGAAACCTCTGCCATGTCACCTCATGCAGTTATTTTCACAACTACTAGAGGTCACTTTTTTCGAAAACATAAAAAAACAAGTCATAGTACCTGGTAAAAACACATTCTATTGTTTTTTTTTTCTGTTGACGAACCATCTCCCTTTCTTTAAAGACTCTTTCATTATAACTTCAAAGCTATTATGAATAAATGTTAAGTCCCATACACATACAATGAAATTCCACTTAAATCACATTTGTTTGTGGTGAGTTTTATCATATCCATTGAAAGCTGTGGTTATAGTGGAGCATGCCTCTGCTCTGTATTCCAAGAATTACATTATTGCACTACATTACCAATATAAGAAAGAACAAAGTCAGTTTTAACATAATGGAAAAATTTACAGCAGGACTCTGGTGTTCATTACATATGTACTTAATAACAGACTGTGTTTAACATCAATCAAACCTTCCATTTGTGTGAGACTGAACTGTAATCAGAACGAGTTCAATGAATGGTGAATTTCTATTAAAATGTATTGTCAAAACTGGGACTTAGTGATGATTATTCTATATATTGATATGTGATTTATAGGTTCAAGTATCTGGGGAAATGGACTGATTAATCACCTCTGTACATCACCACGTTATCGTGGTGGAGGGGTCTGCATGCCCCAGTGATCCCAGGAGCTACAGTATGTTGTTGGGAGCAACTTGCCCCTGGTAGTGCATCCAAGGTAAACTGGTCCTGGGTGAAGGGCCAGATCAATTATATACACCCCAATTAAAGACTCTACAACAAGAAGAATCTACTGTATCCTACCTAGCATGGGGTTACCAGGCAAGCAACATAGGCCCGCTCTCCAGGGGGCTCACCACCTGCAGGAAAGATCATGGGTCTCATGTAAATTGGGTGGGAGTCTGGGCTTTTCTGCTTGGACTTCTAGGGGCGCTTCCAGAAATTTTTCATGGGGGGGGGGGTCACATGGGGGCCACTGAAAATCTTGGGGTGGCACATCAAAATCAATTTAAAACGTAATCACGCTGCGCACCCGTTCACGTTTGGTCTGAATGCACCTTGACAGTGTGATCTGTCCTGCTTTGCTGTATTTTGTTAATATTTGTTAATACTATACAGCGCACATCAATTATTCCTAAACATCTACTATATGTAAAATATGACATAGAAAAACAAGTTCTAAAATTATTTTAAACTGTCCAGTGACAGGGACCAGAGGAGGCCGCTGGGGGGGGGGCATGGCCCCCCTGCCCCCCCCCCCCCTTCCTGGGGGCACCCCTGTGAATGTCTCTCCCTCTAACCCGGACCCCTAGATAAGTGTAGAAGATGGATGGATGGATGGATGGATGGATGGATGACTTGCCACGCTTCAAATGTGATTTTTAATCACACTTTTTCTATACATATTAACAGGGTTTAGTTCCAATAATATAAAAGAAAAAAGAAAAATATGACGGCTCACCTTAGAGAAAGTGCCATTTGTTTTTCACAATAACATGTAGCTGTCAGGAGCTGAGCCGGCTTGGTTTCCCCCAGCTCAGTCCTGATCTCTCTGTGGGTGTCGGTGCCGTTGTGTATGCATGTTTAGTATGTTGATCATCTTTCACGGTCCTCGCCCAGGTGCGTCCAATCTACAATCCCCAGCAATGCATGTACTTAAGGAGCCTTTTTCCAGTCACGCATTGCTGGGTCATTGCACTAACCATGCAGTCGTTAATCGCTGTATGGTAGTCAAAGTCACTAAGGACTGTGTTCCCCTCGATGCCTTTTTGGACTAACTCGGACTGCTCCAGTTCTGTTCCAGACTGTTCAGACTGCTCCAGTTCTGTGAGTATTTTCTGTGTGCATTTTCCCCGGTCATCCTCACCTGTGGACTGTCGAGCATCCTGGAGGACTCCTTGAGCTTCTAAGGAAACCATTACTGTAACTGTGTGTCAGTGTTGTTGTGTTAATAAATGTGTGTGGTGCATAACCCTGCGCTTAAATCCTCGTCCTTATCTCCTCCTCCGTGTGCTGTGGAGAAGTGCACGGGGAGCTTATGACAGAATGACCCAGCCCCGAAAGAGGATTTAGCGGGTACACCCACACATCGCTCTTTTTCTATTTTTGAACTGTTTTTCACCCACTGGTTTGTCCCACTATGCCTTCGGCACACCGCTCCCACGCTGGCCGGAGGAAATCAACAGCGAGGCATCCCACGGTGGAGGAATAATGGGCGGCGACCAGGACTTTATGGATGAGGCCCATAAAGCCCGGGGACCCAAGGTGAAGTGGAGCAGCCTGGACGCAGCGGAGGGAATCCTGGAAGCGCATCCTGGTCTCTGAGATTACCCTCAGTACGCAGACCTGATCGCTTTGGTCCACGCGCTCCTGACATGGTTGTTGACCCAGTGACGAGGCACAGACTCCAAATTGATACAAAAAAGTTTATTAACAACAATGTGAGTGAATTGTGGTGTGAGTGCAGGCTGGAACTGCCGGGAACTGAGCAAGACACAGTTCGGCCTGGCAACCCTGGAGACACACAGAGAGAGGTGGTTACTGAGCGTCACGACTGGAGTTAAACAGTTACCGTGTGGCTTACTGTGGGAACAGATGGTGAAGTTCTCCGGTTCGGCGTTACGGCCGTGGCCAGGGAGACAGTGCTCTTCAGACAGTGGTATAGTCCCGACAAGAGGGCGTAGAGGTTGGTGGTGAGGAGAAGGAGCTGGTAAGTCCACCGCCCGGGAGGAAGAGGAAGAGACTCCGCCGCCACGGACTCTGCCTGTGCACAGGGGACTAGTAGAAAGAGTAAGTTGGCAATGGTGCTTACGTGGTGGGTTAGGTTGGATCTTCCCAGCGTAGGTGAGGGCTGGCTCGGCTGTGGCTTTGGTAGTTGAGACGATTCGGCGATGAAGCTCTCCTGGAGCGCAGTGAGACATCTCCGCCCTGCCACTCCGGGCAGTGTGGAAGATATAGGCCCAGCCTAATGAGGATCAGGTGTGTGTGCAGCTGCGGATAAAGAGCAGAGCGGACCATGACAGCTCCAGTGCATGTTTCCTGGTGTGGGGAGAGCGACGTTCCTCGCGGAGCCTGAGCAGGAATGCGCTCCACAGCCTGCAGCCATTCTTTCACCCGCTTCGCCATCAGCATCGGCCGCCCAGACGTGGCATCATCCCGCAAAGGGACACCGGGGGAGGCCTTCCTCGTCTTCGGCAGTCATCATCTCTCCAACAGCTGTCATGAGGCCTGCCTGGGCTGCCTCAGGAACGCCCTCCTTCATAGCCATGGAGACAGCTCCTCCTCCACCTGTTGAAGAGGGCCGAATCACCGTAGACACAGAGAGGGATGACAGCCTGCCAGCTGCAGCAGTAAATATCAAAGACCAGGATGACAGGCAAGTGTTTTTTCATTCAACTCATTTTGATAATAATAAACCTCGTCTGTATCCCAGGGGAGGGCCCCAGTTTCAGCAGTCCACTGGGCTCCCTCCAGCAGCTGTAGTTTATAACTCTTTTCCTACCCCCTCTGTGTCTCCTTCATCTTCTTCTGAGCATCTGTTGGTCCGGGATCAGCGCTGTCAGATGGTGGAGGAGCCAGTGACTTTGGAGGACCCTGCTCCAGAGTCGGCACCGAGGTGTTTCCCTGCAGCCACGCCGGTGGAGTCCCCTGCTTCTTCTCCCAGGTCGACGCCTGCTCAATCCCCGGGCTTGCCGATGGACGAGGAGTGGTCGACCCTGCTCGCCGTGCTCAACTGCCGAGTCGAGGAGGAGCATCGTGAGAGGGAGGAGCGCCGCGAGAGAGAGGCCCGAGGACGTGCTTCCCTGGCTGTGAAGTTTCCATCCCCCATGCCTGCTCAATCCCTGGGCTTGCCGACGGACAAGGAGTGGTCAAACATGCTCGCCGTGCTCAACTGCCAAGTCAAGGAGGAGCATTGTGAGATGGAGGAGTGCCGCGAGAGGGAGGCCCGAGGATGCGCTTCCCCAGCTGTGAAGGTTCCATCCCCTGTGCCTGCTCAATCCCTGGGCCTGCCGACGGACAAGGATTGGTTGAACCTGCTCACCGCGCTCAACTGCCAGGTCAAGGAGTTGGACGAGGGTCACCCAGCGCTCGAGCTCCTCATGACCATTCTGCTTCCCTCTCCGGAGAAGACGGAGCTTCTCAGCACGACAGACTCACTGTCCAGCGTGGCGCTTCACATCCCGGACTATCTGGTCCCTGAGCCATCCGGGAGGAAGAGGAGGAGGAGGAACCTCTGCTGGTGGAGGCCTCCGGTCTCGCTGGCGCTACACAAGGAGGAACGCCCGGAGGGGGGAGACGTCTCAGAGGCTGTGGAGGACATCTCGTGTCAGGAGGACAAGCAAGTTATTTCTCATTTAACTTTTATGTCTGGTGAACAATTTTGCCTGCCTCCTGGCGAGGAGACTCGGGGTGAGCAGCCTCCTGAGTGCTCCACCCCAGCAGCATGTAGTGCCCCCATACCCGACCTCACCCAACCCCTTCTGTGTACCCCCACGAGCCTGTCGGCTCCAGATCCAGGTCACTCGAGGGGAGAAGAACCGGAGGCCCGGGAGGGTCCAGCTCTTGGGTCACTAGAGAGGCCGTCTTTGGCCGCTACACCAGAGAAGCCGGTGACGTGGAAGACGGCACACGGGAGCACCAGAACTGCTACCACCATTACGCCTGTGGCGGGGCCGTCACAGCACAGTCATCCTCCGGACCAGAGCTCCAGCCGATGGGACCTGGAACATCATCGTCGGCATCATCAGAGTCCTGGACGGTGGTAGAGCTTGAGCACAGGAGAGTAACCTCTTCAGTAGTTCATTTGTCAATGATGGAGGGATCTTGTCTGGCTCTTGGGGAGGGGAGCCACAGCCACATCTGGACTCCCCTCGCCAGGCTCTGCTGCTGCCAGTGACCCTAACCGTTCCTCCTCTCCTATCCCCTTCAAACTCCTTCCTAGGGTCGCCGGAGAGGAGCTGTCATAACCTGGGTTGCCCACAGATGACGACACGGGCCCAGGGATCCCAGAGGAAGTCAACGGGGGTGCAGCACCCGATGGACCAGAGGAACCCGCACACCCTAAATCGCCGGAGTCCTGGATGGCGGTGGAGCCCAAGTTCAGGCAAGTGTGCTCCATTATGTCCATAGAGTCAATGTCGATGTCACACTGCCCGACTCATGGTGAGGAGGAACCGGGGCAGCTCACAGTAGCCCCCGGGGCCGCCTCACCGGGCTCTGCCGCTGCCAGCGACCCTGACCCAGTCTCTCTTTCTCCTTCTCCAGGTTCAGAGCCCCCTGACAGGGTCGCCGGAGAGCAGCTGATATCACCAGCAGCCTCTGAGGATCGGGGGTCAGCGCCAGGGGCCAAGGGGAGCATGACCTCCCCCGCTGGAGAGACCACCACAGGTGCAGCAAAGCTTCAAGCGGAGTTCACCGCAGGTGCAGCAAAGCTCCAGCCGGTGTTCATCGCGGGTGCAGCTAAGCTCCAGTCGGAGTTCACCGCGGGTGCAGCTAAGCTCCAGCCGGATGTTACTGCGGGTGCAGCTGAGTCTCAGCTGGAGGTCACTGCGGGTGCAGCGGAGCCTCAGCCGGAGGTCCCCACGGGTGCAGCGGAGCCTGAGCCGGAGGCCACCACGGGTGCAGCAGAGCCAGCCCGGTCGGGGTCCACCGCAGAGGCAGCCGTGGCCCAAGCCGGGACCACTGAGGGTGCTGTGGATCTGCCTGAGGACGCCGTGGCTCCCTTCTCCTCTCTGTCCAACGCCGTGGGGGTTCCCTCTCTATGGTCCGGTCACCCCCCTGTGAGCCTCCCAGTGGTCAGGCCGCCTCCTGTTTCATCCTGCCGGCCCTGGTGGCTTTACAGCGTTGGCCGACCACCTGAGGGACTGGGGCTCTGGGTCAGATGGCCCGTGCATTTCGGCAGGCCACCAGACTCTGTCCGCCAAACTGCCTGCTGGGCCTGGGACTCTGGGCGGCCTCCTGAGCCTCCACGTCTTTGGACTTAGGAGTGCTATTGTGGACCCTGGGCGGGGTGTTGTGTTCCCACCTTTCCTGTTCCACCTACCTCCCACCCGGGTTCCTGTTGTTTGTTCCTGTTGGGGGGTGGGGGTCTGGGATGTTTCCTTGGGTGTCTGGGAATCCACCCCTTAAAAGGGGGGCTCTGTCAGCAGCCAAGCCGGCTTGGTTTCCCCCGGCTCAGTCCTGATCTCTCTTTGGGTGTTAGTGCCGTTGTGTATGCATGTTTAGTATGTATTTCCAGTGTGTTACCGTATCCATAGCCACTGCTCTGGGGCTGGCAGCTGTGTATACTGCTGGCAGTCTGTCGGTTCAACCACGCCCCCTCATTGATTACCATCAGCTGTTCCCAGCCCCGTTGATCATCTTTCCCGGTCCTTGCCCAGGTGCGTTCAATCTACAATCCCCAGCAATGCGTGTACTTAAGGAGCCTTTTTCCAGTCACGCATTGCTGGGTCATTGCACTAGCCATGCGGTCGTTAATTGCTGTATGGTAGTCAATGTCACTAAGGACTGTGTTTCCCTGGATGCCTGTTTGGACTACCTCAGACGGCTCCAGTTCTGTGAGTATTGTCTGTGTGCGTTTTCCCCGGTCATCCTCACCTGTGGACTGTCAAGCATCCTGGAGGACTCCTTGAGCTTCTAAGGAAACCATTACTGTAACTGTGTGTCAGTGTTGTTGTGTTAATAAATGTGTGTGGTGCATAACCCTGCTCTTAAATCCTCGTCCTTATCTCCTCCTCCGTGCGCTGTGGAGAAGTGCACGGGGAGCTTACGACAGTAGCTGATTAAAGTGCAATTATATATATTTTCTTGCTTAACAAAACTGTTTTTACGTCATGTGTTGCTTATTTTGGTTTTGCAAATGTCTGAAACAAGAAAGCAGTTAAGTACTTGGGTGACCTGCTTGCTCTTATTTTGAAAGTTTGCTCAGACTAGGCGGCAGCTGCATGCTTTTGATTTGAAAGTTCACTTGAGACAGGGCAGAAGTTTTTCAGTCCCTGAATAGACTATATATATACACTCACCGGCCACTTTATTAGGTACACCTGTCCAACTGCTCGTTAACACTTAATTTCTAATCAGCCAATCACATGGCGGCAACTCAGTGCATTTAGGCATGTAGACATGGTCAAGACAATCTCCTGCAGTTCAAACCGAGCATCAGTATGGGGAAGAAAGGTGATTTGAGTGACTTTGAACGTGGCATGGTTGTTGGTGCCAGAAGGGCTGGTCTGAGTATTTCAGAAACTGCTGATCTACTGGGATTTTCACGCACAATCATCTCTAGGGTTTACAGAGAATGGTCCAAAAAAGAAAAAATATCCAGTGAGCGGCAGTTCTGTGGGCGGAAATGCCTTGTTGATGCCAGAGGTCAGAGGAGAATGGCCAGACTGGTTCGAGCTGCTAGAAAGGCAACAGTGACTCAAATAACCACCCGTTACAACCAAGGTAGGCAGAAGAGCATCTCTGAACGCACAGTACGTCGAACTTTGAGGCAGATGGGCTACAGCAGCAGAAGACCACGCCGGGTGCCACTCCTTTCAGCTAAGAACAGGAAACTGAGGCTACAATTTGCACAAGCTCATCGAAATTGGACAATAGAAGATTGGAAAAACGTTGCCTGGTCTGATGAGTCTCGATTTCTGCTGCGACATTCGGATGGTAGGGTCAGAATTTGGCGTCAACAACATGAAAGCATGGATCCATCCTGCCTTGTATCAATGGTTCAGGCTGGTGGTGGTGGTGTAATGGTGTGGGGAATATTTTCTTGGCACTCTTTGGGCCCCTTGGTACCAATTGAGCATCGTTGCAACGCTACAGCCTACCTGAGTATTGTTGCTGACCATGTCCATCCCTTTATGACCACAATGTACCCAACTTCTGATGGCTACTTTCAGCAGGATAATGCGCCATGTCATAAAGCTGGAATCATCTCAGACTGGTTTCTTGAACATGACAATGAGTTCACTGTACTCAAATGGCCTCCACAGTCACCAGATCTCAATCCAATAGAGCATCTTTGGGATGTGGTGGAACGGGAGATTCGCATCATGGATGTGCAGCTGACAAATCTGCGCCAACTGTGTGATGCCATCATGTCAATATGGACCAAACTCTCTGAGGAATGCTTCCAGCACCTTGTTGAATCTATGCCACGAAGAATTGAGGCAGTTCTGAAGGCAAAAGGGGGTCCAACCCGTTACTAGCATGGTGTACCTAATAAAGTGGCCGGTGAGCTGTATATATATATATATATATATATATATATATATATATATATACAGTGGGGCAAAAAAGTATTTAGTCAGCCACCAATTGTGCAAGTTCTCCCACTTAAAAGATGAGAGAGGTCTCCAATTTTCATCATAGGTATACCTCAACTATGACAGACAAAATGAGAAAAAAAAAATCCAGAAAATCACACTGAAGGATTTTTAATGAATTAATTGGTAAATTCTTCGGTAAAATAAGTATTTGGTCAATAACAAAAGTTCATCTCAATACTTTGTTATATACCCTTTGTTGGCAATGACAGAGGTCAAATGTTTTCTGTAAGTCTTCACAAGGTTTTCACACACTGTTGCTGGTATTTTGGCCCATTCCTCCATGCAGATCTCCTCTAGAGCAATGACGTTTTGGGGCTGTCGCTGGGCAACACGGACTTTCAACTCCCTCCAAAGATTTTCTATGGGGTTGAGATCTGGAGACTGGCTAGGCCACTCCAGGACCTTGAAATGCTTCTTACGAAGCCACTCATTCGTTGCCCGGGCGGTGTGTTTGGGATTATTGTCATGCTGAAAGACCCAGCCACGTTTCATCTTCAATGCCCTTGCTGATGGAAGGAGGCTTTCACTCAAAATCTCACGATACATGGCCCCATTCATTCTTTCCTTTACACGGATCAGTCGTCTTGGCCCCTTTGCAGAAAAACAGCCCCAAAGCATGACGTTTCCACCCCCATGCTTTACAGTAGGTATGGTGTTCTTTCTCCTCCAAACACGACAAGTTAAGTTTTTACAATAAAGTTCTATTTTGGTTTCATCTGACCATATGACATTCTCCCACTCATCTTCTGGATCATCCAAATGCTCTCTAGCAAACTTCAGACGGGCCTGGACATGTACTGGCTTAAGCAGGGGGACACGTCTGGCACTGCAGGATTTGAGTCCCTGGCGGCGTAGTGTGTTACTGATGGTAGACTTTGTTACTTTGGTCCCAGCTCTCTGCAGGTCATTCATTAGGTCCCCCCGTGTGGTTCTACGATTTTTGCTCACCATTCTTGTGATCATTTTGACCCCACAGGGTGAGATCTTGCGTGGAGCCCCAGATTGAGGGAGATTATCAGTGGTCTTGTATGTCTTCCATTTTCTAATAATTGCTCCCACAGTTGATTTCTTCACACCAAGCTGCTTACCTATTGCAGATTCAGTCTTCCCAGCCTGGTGCAGGTCTACAATTTTGTTTCTTGTGTCCTTTGACAGCTCTTTGGTCTTGGCCATAGTGGAGTTTGGAGTCTGACTGTTTGAGGTTGTGGACAGGTGTCTTTTATACTGATAAAGAGTTCAAACAGGTGCCATTACTACAGGTAACGAGTGGAGGACAGAGGAGCCTCTTAAAGAAGTTACAGGTCTGTGAGAGCCAGAAATCTTGCTTGTTTGTAGGTGACCAAATACTTATTTTACTGAGGAATTTACCAATTAATTCATTAAAAATCCTTCAATGTGATTTTCTGGATTTTTTTTTTCCTCATTTTGTCTCTCATAGTTGAGGTATACCTATGATGAAAATTGGAGACCTCTCTCATCTTTTAAGTGGGAGAACTTGCACAATTGGTGGCTGACTAAATACTTTTTTTTCCCACTGTATATATGATAGTGAGCATCCTATATCTTGGATTAGAAAAAAGTATATTGGTAATCCTCAAAACTCCATCTATTGCCCAGTGACAGTGAAAGGTAACTCTCCCATTCTGTTTAATGTGTACAGGAACAAAACTGGGTTCTCTGTCGTTGTGTTGATTTGATGCAGGTCTCTTTTTTTTAAGTAAAACAAAGCAGAGGACAAAATTAGGTTTTTGTTACAGTAAAAAAAAAAAAAAAAAAAGAGTGCCACTGTTCTAACAGCAGGAATAAACTGATGGTCCTACATTTGATACACTAGTATAAAAAGGGTCTCCCACAAGTTCAGTAGGTCAGGGTAGTTCAGGAAAGGAACCTTTGTCAGTTGACAGAGACGCACCCAACTGTGACCCTGTTCTAGAGCACATTATATAAATAGCACTTACTCTTTCAATTTCTCACACCTTTCGAAGAATGTCGGTCTGAGCAGACTGACGTTCCGTCGGAGCGTCACTCCCAGTATAATAGCCAAGATAATAATGGCAAAAATAGCACCGATGACGGACGCAATGATGCAGCATCTCCTGCGCCTTTTCACCCGAGGACGCGTGTCTACGTACTCCATTAAAAAAAAAAAAAAAAAAAAAAATCACTAAAAGTTAATAAAAGAGGTCAATGCGGAAACCGCGCGGATCTTTGCTGGTTGTTGTCACGCTGGCTGTGACGCCTGTTTCCGGGGGCGCGCGCTGCAGCTGCACGAGCGTAAACTGGACGGACCGGTCCGTGCGGTGACTGCTCACACGTCCCACCGGGAGAGCTGTACAAACTGGCGAGGAATACGCTGTGTACAGAAATTATGAAAATAAAATGGCCACCCCTACACAAACAGCACAGTTTGGTTTGTTTTTTTAATAGGAAAGGTGCATAGTCTCTGCAGGATATGGAGAAAATACAATATTACCTGCAGAGTTGTTATTTCTCATCCATCCATCCATCCATCTTCTACCGCTTAATCCTTTCGGGTCGCGGGGGTGCTGGAGCCTATCCCAGCATCTTTGGGCGAGAGGCAGGGTACACCCTGGACAGATCGCCAGTCCATCACAGGGCCTTTTTATTTCTCATATTCAACAAAAATAAAATAAGCATACACAATTGTGGAATCTTGAAAACCTGGATAGCTCACATGCTTAAATAAGTTTGTTAAAGTGTGGTCAAAATTTTTCTTACAGCTGTACCGTATGTGTATGTGGTGTTATTAGCAAGTAATAAAATATCACTGAGAGCAGGCTATTATTATTATTATTATTATTATTACCTCCACCAAGGAGGTTATGTTGTTGCCAGCGTGCATTTGTCTGTTTGTTTATCTCTTAGCAGGATTACACAAAAACTACCTGACAGATTTGGATCAAATTTTCACCAAAGGTGGTTCTTGGCCTAGGGATGAACCGATTAGATTTTGATGATGATCTAAGAGTGCATACTTCCACCAAGGTCCTTCTTTTTGCAGCAGGATTACACAAAAACTGCTGGATAGATTTTGATGAAATTTTCCCCAGAGGTAGTCCTTGGGCTAGAGCGGAACCCATTAGATTTTGGTGACGCTCCAAGAGCACATACTGTACCTCCGCCAAGGCTCTAGCTTCTCACAGTGTGTTAGCAAGATTACTCAAAAACTACTGGGCAGAGTTTGATGAAATTTTCACCAGAGGTTGCTCTTGGGCTACACACAAACCCCATTACATTTTGGAGATGATCCAGGAATGCATACCCCCACCAAGGCCTTTACTTTGCAATGTATGGAGGGATGGAAGAAGAAAGGTGTGGACAGTTGGATGGACAAAGGGAGGGAGGGAAGGAGCCTTGGTGGAGGTATGTGCTCTCTGAGTGCTTGTCTAGTTTTTATTATTATTATAGGTAGCCAGGTGGAACAGTGGTTAGCAATGTCATCTCACAGCAAGAATGTTGTGGTTTTGAGCTGTCTGCGTGGGTTTTCACCAGGTTTCTCCCACAATCCAAAGACACGCACATTAGGTTCATTGGCATCAACTGGGCATCAGTTGTCCTTACTGAATCTTTTGTCTCTTTGTGTTGGCCCTGTGATGGATTAGCAATCTGTCCAGAGTGTACCCCAACAAACCCTGCAACTGGCTATTGGGATTTAGGCCATAAAAGTGCCATTTACAGCAAAAGTTATGAAGTGATGCTTCAAGCAGAAGTACAGATGCCTTTGGAATACACAGCTCTGGTAAAAGTAGAAACACTGGTTCTGCTTATTTAGCGAAGCAGAAGTATTAAAGTACAGGCTCAGAGACGTGCTCGTAGATCGTAGAAAACATAAAATTATCTTTTGAAAGACATTGGTGCCTATAAAGCTAACTGAATCTCTTATCAATAAAAGAAGACTATTAATCATTCTGACTAAAAACAGAAAATACTTAACATTATGTATGATCCAGTGTGCAAATCAGCTTTTAATGCCAGCATCATACCGTGAAAGAATGGGGCGAGAGATTGACAGATAGATTGGAGCAGCATCGGCAGTGATACAGATGTTGTACCAGTCTGTCGTGATGAAGAGGGAGCTGAGCTCTAAGGCCAAGCTGTCGATTTACTGCTCAGTCTACATTCCTAAGTTCACCTATGGCCATAAACTTTGAGTATGCCCAAAAGAATGAGATCAAGCAGCTGAAATGAGCTTTTGCTGTAGGGTGGCTGGGGAGAGGGAAGTCTGGCCTTCTCTACTTAGACTGCTGCCTCCGCCATGACCCAGACCCCTGGATAGGCTGTAGATGATGGATGGATGGATGGAGTGATTATATGTCATTACACTACACGAAAGGTCATCCTTTCTAAGTGTTACTGTCAGCTGTACTGTTGTCAGGAAGCAAAACAATAACTTCTCTATAATTGATTAAAACTAAAGTAACAAGCCTGTTTTGAAACAAGAGTAGAAAATATATTCATATTAAAATGTAGGGAGTAAAAGCAAAAAGTTATCAAAACAAATACAAAGTGCAGATGTCTGAAAATTCTACTTAAATCCATTAATACAGTAGCCTTTTCATTACTTCCCATCTCTGGGTGGGGTGCAAGTATAAACAGGTTTTTAAACCTTTGTTATCAATGGTATACACTGTTAAAGGTTGCAGTAGCAATTGAATGTCACAGCTACTGAGAAATTACTGCGGGGTACATTTCAAAGGCCAAGAGGGGCAAAAAACACGTTGAGACTCACCATTATACTTTCACAAAACAAGCAAAGTTCTTCAACTAAAGGTTAACTATTTCATCTTTGTTTTGGAAACATGCAATTACTCACTCAAATCAGACAGATCTATCATCTTAGAATGTTGTTACCATTAAAAAAATTTAACAGAGCCATAAGTGGATTAGAGATTTCAGGTCACGTCAAAATCCAAACTGTAGCTTTAATGTTGCCTACATTTCACAAGTGTGAAACAACACCCAAAGCTCAGGTTACACATGTGGGTGTGTTGCAGTGTTTGCCTGAGCACACTATGGAGGCACCATCTAGTACTGGAGAAGAAATCAAAACCTTACACTTACTGTAGGTCGTGAGAAATAAACACAGATATTGGTTTATTGGATTGTGGAAGACATTTACTGTAGGAACTGTAGTGTTACACTTTCACAGGCTGGCTTTTAACACAAACAAACAAGAAGCACTGAGGTGCCCCAAGGTAGTACTACGTTGACCCAAATTACCATCCATTCATTCTACCACCCGAGTAACATTTACAAGTTTTCTATGCTACAAAAAAGTCTTTGTAAAATCAGTGTTATTGACAAGACAGACTGCTGAGCTGATCTTTTTATTTAGCTGTGGTTTTGTATCAAATCCAACTGATCATAAATCTTGAAATTTTGGCTTCAGGACTGATGCATTTGCATTCAAGGGGCTTTAATCTGCTAATGGCAAAGGATCAATAAAATGCGTGCGTTTAAATGAAAAGCATTCAGTTCTTCAATAACCTTTATCTAAAGATGACAGTGTTTGCATTCTTGGCTCTTCCTTTATTGGATTTATACATCATGATGACCTACTGTATGTTTCATCTTCACTGAGGATAGAGTCTAGCTTTGGTCTACGTGCTGCTCAGCTGGGATTAAGCTGGATCTAAATTTCTCTTTGTGTTGCAATGTGTTTGTGTAGGTCTGGCAGGAGGAATGATTCGGCTCCTGGATACACTGAAGGATCCTCAGAGTCCTGTGGGGAAAAATGATTTATTTTATTGAGAGTTCTTCAATTAAAAAGTTTGTTTTAAAGTCATGAACAAGACATTTTATCAGGACAGGAGACTGTCCTTCAGCTGAATCACCCTACAGTATATGTATTACCAGTAATGACCCTTGTATACTGTACATTTTGATATTCAGTTGACATTGGGAAACATCTAGTGGATGCATAATTAATGACTGACTTCTTCACTGTGGGAACACTTTATGTCTTAGGTCAGCATTACTAACAATTATGCAGACATTTTTTTTCCCCTCTGCTGGGAGCATCTATTTTCTGTGAATTTCCTAAGTAGTCTAGCAATTAATGCACTCAGCACCCAGCACAAAGATGCTCTTAGGGTTAAGTGTGTTTTGTTACCGCACCTACAGCACTTAAAACTGAAAAAAGTTCAACTTTTGGAGTGCTGCATTGCTCATCAACGGCACCCCTCTCAAACCAGCTGATCAGAATCAGGCTAAAAAGAAACCATGAAGAATATTTAACAGCAAAAGTTTGGAGGCATGTATGTTTTCTTGCCAGTTTTACACAGATTAGTGTAGTTACTAAAGCATTTCAGTGGAATATGTGTGAAACGCGATGGAGAGCTGGGAGTGACAGGTCAAGCAGTTGCTAGGATACAGCACTGAGACCCTTTTTAAGAGCACCTGTGAAGCTCCCAGAAATATGGACCAGGGTATTTTTGCACGCTTGGTGCAAGAGAATCAATGCTGATCCAAAATGGCGCAGTATGCAGTAATTTGTGTCTAAAAAGTATGAATGGACGAGTCTGAAACTGTCATGTGTCTGAGCTCATGTTTTCACTGAGCTCAGACCCTCACTTTATTCCTAAGTATTGTATGTCTGATTAGTTTGATTTTGTTAGTTTCCTGTATATATTTTTGGATTTGTTTACATTTGGGCCTCCCCTTTTCCCAGACACTCCCTCTAACTGCTCACAGTCTGCTCCTCTCTCAGCTCAGCTGTGGGCAGTTGATTTAATTAGGTTACCTGCTCGCTCAGTAACTCACACCTGCAGCTCATTCTCTTCTGTGTTTTTAAGCACTGCCTTTTCATTGTGTTAGCGCGGCAGTATTGGACCAGCTACTGATCATTCCACTTCTCCAAGCCTCTGAAGTGTCTTTTACTTCTCCGGAGCGTTCCCTGTTCTGAGGCTCACTCTGTAAGTTATTCTTGTTTTGCATTTTTGTATTGTTGGCACTTTTTTTGAACTTTGTTATTTTTTAAAATAAATGTCACAAACTCAATTCTGCCTTCTTGCCCTGTAGGGGCGTTCATGACAGAAACAGTTGTGTGTCTGTGGCCAAAGTCCAATAATTGGATTCCCAAGAAAATGATTTAAAAAGCCATCCATCCATCCATCCATCCATCCATCTTCTACTGCTTTTCCGGAAGTCCGGGTCGCGGAGGCAGCAGTTCAAGCAGAGAAGCCCAGACTTCCCTCTCCCCAGCCACCTGCTCCAGCTCTTCAGAGAGGATACCAAGGCGCTCCCAGACCAGCTGGGAGACATAGTCTCTCCAGCAAGTCCTGGGTTTGCCCCGGGGTCTCCTCCCAGAGGGACGTGCTTGAAACACCTCAAGTGGGAGGTGTCCGGGAGGCATCCTGATCAGATGCCCAAACCACCTGAACTGGCTCCTTTCGATGTGGAGAAGCAACAGTTCTACTCTCAGCCTCTCCCGGATGACTGAGCTCCTCACCCTATCTCTGAGGGTGAGTCCAGTGATCCTACGAAGAAGGATCGCTAAACTAGCTTTTGGGATTTAAAAAGTCATTCAAATATTTATCATTTCAAAACAATGTATAAAGCAAGGAAAACTGACTTATATGAAACTGTCAATAGATTCAATTTTTTAGGTAGGAGACGTTGTGTAGTTGGCATGGCAGTCTGTGTATTTATGGTTATTTCTATTTTGAGTAAGGGGAAGGTAAAATGAACATTTTCTTCTTCCTTCTCCTTTTCAGTCATGGAATGTACATGCAATGTAAATGTGTATATGTGATGGATTGTAATGTGTATGTATGTTTACATACATGGAACGCAGCTAAAACAGAAGTGATGTCATTCTGGTCTCACTACCAGAAGCTGTTAGATCATGTCATTTTCATTGTGACTGAAGACCACCCTACAGTATTTAAATGAGGACTAAAGCATATCAAGACACTTGTCCCCAAATATTACAGCATATGAAGAAACCTTTAGATGTCACTTACTGGTCACTGTCTGTGCAGGTCCAGTGGAAACCTCTGGACTGAAGGATTTGGATTAGGTCTAGAATAGACCCATGACTGCATGACTCGCTGTCATAGAAGGAAAAAGCAGGGGTTAATGTGATATTTATATAAATTATGCTTTATGATAAGTTACTACTAACAAACATCAGAAGCTATCAATATCAGTGACTGATGATCTTGTGCATTTCATGTCTTTACTAGATATGGAAGCAAAATCTGGACTATCAAACCTGAAATTTGTTCATCATCAATTATTCATTGTTTTTGTTGCAATCAATGTGTAGCACCAGTGTGTTTCTCATAAATGTTGTATGCTTGTTTAGGTTTACAATAAGTTTAATAATTGTTACATGTTAATAACGTAAATGGATTTTGGTCTCAATTATTAAAATGCAGTTTCTTATAGGCTGAACAGAGGGTTAACTTCTGAGAAAGTAATTTTTCTGTTGTTAGAATCAATTAATTCTCTTTATTTTTTTAAATTATTGATTTAATGCTCACATATGGGGTCCTCCAAGATTTGTCACCACCTTGATGTTGACATAATCCACCTTATGTGGTTTCAGGTTGTCCAGTTCAACACTGCCAAACATGCTGTGAGATTTTAAAAAAAAATCAGTATACAGTCAATAACCTTTGCATATTCGTATTCAGATTATTTCTTATTACCTGTTTTTATTAAAGGCATCAACAATGGATCCATTTAGTAACACAGTGATGTTTCCACAGGCCATCTCTGCAAACTAACAAGAGAATTAAAACTTGGATAAGTGGTATATTACATTTAGTTTTGAAGATTATGTTGCAGAAAATTTTTGAACAACGTAACTGTGAGTGATGCAGTCTTTCAGTGGTTAAATTGTTATAGACTCACATTTTGAGAGGCTTGTCTCCACAGGGAATAGACTGGATGATTTTTACATGCTGACCACTCTGGACAAGAGCTGAAATCAAAACCTGTGTCACATTCATACGTGTTGTTACTGAAGAAGAATGTGTATTAACAGTTAACTAAAACCAATTCAGGTGATGTTTTGACATTGCAGAGATTTAACTTCTCCTGTGAAGGCTCGATTTGCAGGTTTGGGACCAGAGCTGTGCCCACACATACAATAATGATTGTATTGTTGTTTTACTGATAGTCCCAGTGTTACTAAATGACTTTGTGTGGATTTCTTCATGATAATGAGGGATTAAAGAAACCCTGTGGTAAAAGCAAGATTAAAAAAAAAAAAAAAAAACATTTGAAGGCAAATTGCGAAAGTGCCATTCCTTGGTATTTCTTATAATAGGCAACCTACAGTCAGTAGACAGTAAGCTTAACATTGTCAGAAAGACAAGAAACGTGAAACAACTTGTTCAGCTCTCTCCTACAGTTACATAATTCACCAAGGAGCAGCTCTTACAGACAATAAGAAATACTACTGTCTCTTTCATGTAAAATATATCCATTCTTCATTGGATCTAGCTGATCTTGCCCCAGCTATGATATTGTACTGGTTGGTAGAGACAAACGTCAACACGCAGCACAGACTATTTTACAGACTCAATACTTTGGTGATTACGAGCCAGATACAGCATGTCAAGCAAGGACTCTTGTGGTATGAATCTAATATAAGGTTGCAAAATGGGACATCAACTTTGTTACACTATTGGCTGTGACATCCTTACCAGCCACCATAGTTTCGTCACCTGACTGCTCAGATGTAAATATTATGATTGTTTGGACCTGTCAAAAGTTTTTAAAGTATTTTTTCATCAATATATAATTTTTGAAGAATATAAAGACTAATTCTGCAACTTTCTAAACATTAATTTTCATCCATCCACCCATCCATCCATCCATTTTCTAGTGCTTTTCCGGGGGTCCAGGTCTCGGAAGCAGCAGCTCAAGCAGAGAAGCCCAAACTTCTCTCTCCCCGGCCACCTGCTCCAGCTCTTCAGAGAAGATACCAAGACGTTCCCAGGCCAGCTAGGAGAGGCAGTCTCTCCAGTGTGTCCTGGGTCTGCCCCGGGGTCTCCTCCCAGTGGGACGTGCCCAAAACACCTCAAGTGGGAGATGTCCAGGAAGCATCCTGATCAGATGCCCAAACCACTTTAACTGGCTCCTTTCAACGTGGAGGAGCAGCAGTTCTACTCTGAGCCTCTCCCAGATGACTGAGCTCCTCACCCTGTCTCTAAGGGTGAGCCCAGCAATCCTACCGAGAAAGCTCATTTCAGGTGCTTGTATCCGCAATCTCATTCTTTTGGTCATTATCCAAAGTTCATGACCATAGGTGAGGGTAGGAACGCAGATTGACCAGTAAATTGACAGCTTTGCTTTACACCGCATTCCAAATTATTATGCAAATAGGATTTTAGTGTTGTAAACATTAAATTTTTTGTTTTTCAAACTCATGGAAGGTATTTTGTCTCAGGGCTCTTTGGATCACTGGTATCAATCTCAGACACCTGTCATAATTAGTTTGCCAGGTGAGCCCAATTAAAGGAAAAATACTTAAGAAGGATGTTCCACGTTATTTAGCATGCCACAGGTTTCAAGTAATATGGAAAAGAAAAAGGATCTCTCTGCTGCCGAAAAGCATCAAACAGTGCAATGCCTTGGACAAGGTAGGAAAATATTAGATATTTCATGAAAACTTAAGCATGATCATTGAACTGCGAAAAAATTTGTGGCTGATTCAGAGTACAGATGGGTTTGTGCAGATAAAGGCATAATGAAAAAGATTTCTGCCAGACAAATTCATCAGATTAAGAGAACAGCTGCCAAAATGCCATTACAAAGCAGCAAACAGGTATTTGAAGCTGTTGGTGCCTCTGGAGTCCCACAAACCTCAAGGTGTAGGATCATCCAGAGGCTTGCAGCTGTGCATAAACCTACTATTCGGCCATCCCTAACCAATGCTCACAAGCAGAAATGGTTGCAGTGGACCCAGAAATACATGAAGACTAATTTTCAAACAGTCTTGTTTACTGTACTTATGAGTGCCGTGCAACCCTGGATAGTCCAGATGGATGGAGTAGTGGATGGCCACCATGTCTCAACAAGGCTGCAACTTCAGGAAGGAGGTGGCAGAGTCATGGTTTGGGTTGGAATCATGGGGAGAGAGCTGGTAGACCCCTTTAGGGTCCCTGAAGGTGTGAAAATGACCTCAGCAAAGTATATAGAGTTTCTGACTGACCACTTTCTTCCATGGTACAAAAAGAAGAACCGTGCCTACCGTAGCAAAATTATCTTTATGCATGATAATGCACCATCTCATGCTGCAAAGAATACCTCTGTGTCATTGGCTGCTATGGGCATAAAAGGAGAGAAACTCATGGTGTGGCCCCAATCCTCCCCTGACCTCAACCCTAGTGAGAACCTCTGGTGCATCCTCAAGCAAGAGATCTATGAGGGTGGGAGGCAGTTCACATCAAAACAGCAGCTGTGGGAGGCTATTCTGACATCTTGCAAAGAAATTCAAGCAGAAACTCTCCAAAAACTCACAAGTTCAATGGATGCAAGAATTGTGAAGGTTATATCAAAGAAGGGGTCCTATGTTAATATGTAACTTGGCCTGTTAAGATGTTTTTGATTGAAATAGCTTTTGATTTCAGTAAATATGACCTCCTAATGCTGCAAATTCAACAAATGACCATTTTCAGTTCTTTACAACCAATAAAATGTTTTGAAACTCTGTTGTGCAAAATAATTTGGAACAGTGCATTTTGAGTTGTTTTTTTAAATTTTGTAAAAAATAATCATTGGGAGGTTTGTTCAATAAAATTTGAATTATGCTCAAACGGTTTATGACTTGAAAATTATACTGTCATTTGCATCAACTATTTAGGAAAATCAGAGACAAATATCATTTGCATAATAATTTGGAACACGGTGTAAATAATGAGTGGATATTTCATGTCAGTGTTAGGGGAACAATAAACAGAACATTTTCCCCAGAGTAAAGATTGAGGGGGACACTAAAGGTGGTCAGGACCCGATGCAAGATTATATTTAGGGGTCCCAATTTTGATTTTTTTTTTATTTTTGCAAAAACATAGTTATCATCGGGAGGTTTGTTCAATAAAATCTGAATTATGCTTTAACGGTTGATGACTTGAAAATAATACTGACTGTCATTTGGATTGACTATTTAGCAAAATCAGAGACAAAAATCATTTGCATTATATTTTGGAACGTGGTATAGAGCTCAGCTCCCTCTTCACCACAACAGACCGGTACAACATCCTTTCTAAACATTAATTTTCATACAAATATAATCAAGTACACCTACAAGAAAGCAGGATGTGTCTGGATGTAACACTTGGTTCACATTAATCATACACTGGTGTCTGCTTTATTATATGCATTTTCCATATACAGATGTGGACAAAATTGTTGGTACCCCTCTGTTAATGAAAGAAAAACCCACAATTGTTGTTCAATTGTGGGTTTTTCTTTTCACTGTTTTCAACAGTGGTGTCCTCCTTGGTCATCTCCCATGAAGTCCACTTTGGCTCAAACAACGACGGATGGTGTGATCTGACACTGATGTACCTTGACCTTGGAGTTCCCCTTGAATGTGTTTAGAGGTTGTTCTGGGCTCTTTTGTTACCATTCGTATTATCTGTCTTCTCCTGTGGCCACGTCCAGGGAGGTTGGCTACAGTCCCATGGATCTTAAATTTCTGAATAATATATGCAACTGTAGTCACAGGAACACCAAGCTGCTTGGAGATGGTCTTATAGCCTTTACCTTTAACATGCTTGTCTATAATGTTTTTTCTAATCTCCTGAGACAACTCTCTCTCCTTTGCTTCCTCTGGTCCATGTTTAGTGTGGTACACACCACATCACCAAACAGCACAGTGACTACTTTTCACCCTTTAAATAGGCCGACTGACTGATTACAAGTTTGTAGACACCTGTGATGTTAATTAGAGGACACATCTTGGTTGAACATGTCCCTATGGTCACATTATTTTCAATCTTTTCTAGGGGTACCATCATTTTTGTCCAGGCCTGTTTTATGAGTTTGTTTTTTAAAATAATTCTGTTGAACCACAATTCAAAACCACTGTCTGATTTTCATTGGTTAATTTTCATAGAATTTTTATTTATTACAACTTTTGTCAGATTCAAGTTATTTCTGTGACCATTGTGGTTTTTTCTTTCATTAACAGAGGGGTACCAACAATTTTGTCCACGTCTGTATTTATTTATAGTTAACTGTGTACATTCAGGAATGTCAGCTGTCTAAGCAAGGATGTAAGACTGATGAAACGTCAGCATTAATGGTGTACCAAGGAAACAAGCCAGAAAACCCTAACTAGGCATTAGCAACACTGACAAAAAGCAATGCAGTACAAAGGATTTTGTGCATAAAAAGAGCGTAATGAGAGGCAATCTCTCTTTAGGAAAACTTGCTAAAATCTTGATAAACCTTTAAGAAGGGTGTTCCTTGATCACATCTTTTGAGATCTTGCAAATCCCTTGTTTAACCAGAAAAAAGCACTACCAGAATCCTCCTCTTGGCCACACCACATGAGGTCATTGAACATGTAGCCAACCATCGTATCCTCCAGTGTCCAGAAGTACCGGAAAACAGCTGCATAGCTGTGCATCAGTGTTCTGGTTCTACTCCAGAAGAGGAACTAAACAAAATCACAGGAGCAGGTTTATAGAAATACATGGTATCATAAAGTCATAAATTCCATTATGCCTATAAAATAAATTCCAATGTTTTCTCACCCTATTACAAGGCCAAATTTGTGGCATAGCATTAAACATCTGAGAATAATCTCCAGCAGTCACATTACAAGAAGAATGATGGATGACGGCGTCCTCAAACTGTTTCCAGATCTCCTCACAGTCATAGCTGCAACAAATAATTATGAAACAGCTTAGAGAAATTGTTTGACCAAAGATGAATGAATAAATAAATAAAAGCATTAATAGATTAGTTAATTCCCTTCTACAGCATGTGGGACACCATGGGGCGTGTAGGGGTGGTGCCTATTTCTGTTTATATGACCCTAGGCCACACAGCTACTGTAAGCAGTGAAAGCTTCATGGTGGGGGGGAAGGGGGGGGGGTCAGTCCTCTGGTGGCTCTGTGTACTAACTTTCCTTCCTCCATTCTATTATGCTGAGCACCAAGCTAGAAGGTGGAAAGTGCCATTTTTATATGGTTTTTGGTATGACCCAGCTGGGGCGGGAACCCAGAGCCCCCTGGATGTGGGGGCAGATGCTCTACCACTAGGCCACCACTCTGGTCTATAGACTAATAGATCAGTAAATAACCAAAATAAATGGAAGGCCTTTTATTTGAGATGGTATGAGATCAAATGCTATTTAAATGTAGACTCCAATATACTATTGCATACAGTACTGTATGTTATTTTTTAACTGGTGATTTTCATTGACACCTGGTGGCCATTAAGTGAAATGTGGAATAACAGCAGACGCCTATGGTAGCAGTTCACACTCCGTTGTTTCATTTTTTTCATTCATACATCTGTGTTAAGTTTCTGTTTCACTCAGTCCTTACTTTAGGCATTAAATGTACATTTTTAGGGTTAAATACTGAAACTACTTGCTCAGGGTAAGAGTAAAGCGAGGGTCATCAACTTCATTTGTCCAAGGGCCAGAATTTTTCTCGGCAGACATTGTGGGCTACATGCTCTTGTAAAATAAAATAAAATTAATATTGTCTCCTAATATATTATTATTTGACGTATTAATTTTCCTTCCAAGTTTTTTTTTTTTTTTGCCTTTGTCAGTGTTAACAGGCTCATATTATCTGTACTCTCAGCTGGTGTGAAAATGTCAGGACAGGATGGTGCTAAGCCGAGAAAACCACACATGAATATTTTGACCAAGGAGGTTTGATTTCTCTGAAAAATTATTCATTCATATTCATTTACACATACACACACTTAAATTATGCAATCAATGCTGGGTAAAGTACTCAGAAATTGTATAGTAAAACTAGTGTTATCTTATGATATTAATTACTCAAGTATGAGTAGTGACCCAAAAAAATAGTTAAGAGTAAGAAAGTACTTAAAAAGTTACTTAAAAAGTTTTTTCTTGTATATTTGATTTTTTTTTTTCACTTCAATTTTATGCTTTTTTCCTCATTATGTGTTTTTGCCCTTGCAAATTTAGGACTATCATATACATAAGAGACTTTATTCTCATAAATTTGTGAGCTTTTCTCAAAGCTTTCAGACATTTTTCTTGTAAATATAATACTTTTTATCATCTATCTGTGGGGTTTTTTTTACTCCTAATTTTATCTCTACTTTATAATGAATTTATTATGTTTTTTTTCCTGAAACGTTTGTGGTAAAATTGTGAGTTTTTCATACATATCTGAATGTTAATTTACAGAGCCAGAACAAAACAATGTGTTTATCTCTGATTTTGAATTAAAATGTTTACTTCAATAAAATTAATCAAGTCAAAGTCAAATTTATTGTCAGTTCTGGCATATGTACAGCACATACAGCGAATTGAAATTACGCTACTCTGAGACCCATGGTGCAGCAAGGTATACACTAAGTAAGAAATTTGAATATAAAGTATAACATCTAACACCAAACATTAAACATCAAACATCAGCGCAAAGAAAACCAACCCCCAACCAGAAGCTAACTAAAAATACTAAGGGTGTGCAAAATAGCTAAATACGATAAAAATTAAGACAGTATGTAGTGACTTAAGGCACATATCAGGGCACATAGAGGGTTAAAGTGGCATGTAGTGCAAAGAGAGCAGTCCATTGCTGCATAAAGTGACTGATGCAGCCCTGAGATCAGTGTGTGTGGGTGTGTTGGAGTGAACAGTTCCTGGATGACAGAGTTCAGTTTTTGAAGCTCCTGAAAACAGTGCGTGTGTGGGAGTGAACAGTACCTGAGGATGGCAGAGTTCAGTTGTTGAAGGGAAAGGGGGGGGTAGTCAGAGTCCAGGATCCATGTGTATGGGGGCAGAAGGGGGAGAAGGAGTAGCAGGGAGAGAGTTGAGCTTCTTGATAGCCTGGTGGATGAAGCTGTCCTTGAGTCTGCTGGTCTGGGCCCAGAGACTCCGCAGTCCCCTCCCTGATGGCAGCAGACTAAAGAAGCTGTGTGATGGGTGGGTGGGATCACCTGCAATGCAAAGAGCTTTGCGAGTGAGGCAGGTGCTGTAGATGGCCTCAACGGAGGGGAGAGAGGCACCGACGATCTTCTCAGATGTTCTCACTATGTGCTGGAGGGTCTTGCGGCAGGACGCGGTGCAGGCGCCATACCACATGGTGATGCAGCTGGTCAGGATGCTCTCGATGGTGCCTCTGTAGAAGGTACACATGACGGGGCTGGGGCTTTGGCTCTTCTCAGTTTGCGGAAGAAGTAGAGATGCTGCTGAGCTTTCTTGGCCAGTGATACAGTGTTGGTGGTCCAGGAGAGGTCCTCTGTAATGTGCACACCCAGGAACTTGGTGCTGCTCACCCTCTCTACTGCAGCGCGATTGATGGTCAGGGGAGCATGCTGGGTGTGCACTCTTCTGAAGTCCACAATAATCTACTTCGTCGTCTCCACGTTCAGAGAAAGATTGTTGTGCCCGCATCACATGGCTAGGTGGCTTACCTCACTCCAGTAGTTTGTCTTGTCTCCGTTGTTGGTGGGACCCACCACAGTTGTGTCATCCGCAAACTTGAAGAGGTTGGAGCTGTGTGTCGGTGTACAGTCATGGGTCAGCAGAGTGAAGAGGAGGGGGCTCAGCACACATCCTTGGGGTGCCCCTGTGTTCAGAGTGATGGTGCCAGATGTGTTACAGCCAGCCTGTACTGCATGTGGTCTTCCTGTCAGGAAGTCCAACAGCCAGTTACACAGTGAAGTGCTGAGCCCCAGCTGGTCCAGTTTGTGAATGAGCTGCTGGGGGATGATTGTGTTGAATGCTGAACTAAAGTCGATGAACAGCATTCTGACATAGGAGTCCTTTGTGTCCAGGCATGTGAGGGCTGAGTGGAGGGCAATAGAGGCGGCATCATCGGTTGAGTGATTTGACCAGTATGCAAACTGGAACAGGTCCAGGGAGGGGGGCAGGGCAGGGCAGACCTGATGTGCTGCATGACTATCCACTTGAAGCACTTCATGATGATGGGAGTGAGTGTAACCAGTCCATAGTCATTGTAGCAGGAGGGAAACGACTTCTTGGGGACTGGAATGATGGTGGTGGTTTTGAAGCATGTGGGGACAACAGCCTGTCTCAGTGAGATGTTGAAGATGTCTGGGTGGTGCGGTGGCGCAGTGGTTAGCATTGTGGCAGCACAGCAACTCACCCTTGGCCCTGGGATCCCTGGTTTGATCCCAGCCCCTGACCAACAGTGATCTGTGCAGAGTTTGCATGTTCTCCCCATGTCTGCGTGGGTTTACTCCGGGAGTTCTCCGATTTCTTCCCACAGGCCAAAAACATGCAGGTTAGGTTAATTGGAGACTCTAAAGTGGCCCTAGGTGTGAATGTGTGTGTGAATGGTAAAGGGATAGCGCCGTAACGTGGCTGCTTCATCCATCCAGGTGGATGCCCTCAATTTCCCCTCTGGGGATCAATAAAGTATACAAAAAAAAAAAATGTCCGTGAAGACAACTGTGAGTTCCTCTGCACAGGCTCTCAGTACACGACCAGGTATGTTGTCCAGGACCTGGAGCTTTGCATGCATTGATCCTGCCAAGGCATATCCTCATGCTGTCTGGCAACAGCGTAATCACCTGGTTGCCAGAAGGAGGTGGTGACTTCTGTGCAGGGGTACTGTTGAGTGCCTTGAAGCAAGCAAAGAAGTCATTCAGCTCGTTCAGCAGAAAGGTGGAGCTGTCGCAGGTCTGGGGTGTGAGCTTGTGTCGTAGGCAGCGAGAGCGCGCCCCTCCCATCCTGTCTTACATTCATCAATTCATCACTGCACCTGAGGCAGAAGACACACCTGCTATAGATCATCAGCCAGCGTACTTAAGGAGGCTCCCTTCGCACATTCAACGCTGGCTCGTCTGGGTATACTGCCCGTCTAAAGACAAGCAAGTATAACCTGACAAGCATAGACACATTGTCTTACCTTGTTGCTCTTCTTTCCTCAGGTTGCTGCCACCGTGCAGGTGTGTCTCCAGGACTGCATGCACTCTCCTGCCACATCTCACCCTTTCCTCAGCTTCCTATCTCCACCCGGTCAGGCACCATCGGCTCATTCCCCACACCCTACTGGTTCGTCTATTCACCGCTGGGGCCTGCCGGTTCTCCCTGTATATCCAAGTAAGTGGCAAATTGGCTCACCCATTTCCCCTTACTCTGTTCCTCCACTCACAGCTCTCGTCTTCTCTCCACAGGGTGGTTCCTCTGGTGAGTGACTGTTTCCCTAGCTGTGCGCTTGTTTTGCAAATTAATAAAACTTTCAAACGTGCCCCTTTGTGTGGTTACTTTCCTGTGCTGTTGCACTGTGCACATGAGCTGTCAGCTTATATATCATATATATATATTTACATATTTATTCCATCTAGCTACAATGCTCTGCACTGTGTGTCTGTGTGTGTGTGTATATATATATATTTTATAGTAATACGTACATATGTATATTAGCTGCTCTTGCTTGCTTGTTTTTTTTTTTTTTTTTTTTTTTTCTTGCCTTCTGATTGTTGCTCTGAGTGTTGCTATCCCTGTGCTGTTGCAATCCTGGAATTTCCCCGTTGTGGGACTAATAAAGGCTTATCTTATCTTATCTTATCTTATGACAGAACGAGCCAGCCAGGACGATAGCTTAGCCGGTGCTGCAGCACCAGAGCTGTCTGCTTTGGATCGCTTATCGGCAACCAAGCACCAGCTCGCCACGTTGACTCAGCAAGTTTCCAACATGATGAGGCTTTGGACTAATGCGCCTCCTCAGGCTCCTTCTCCTCAGCCTGCTCCCCGCACTATGGTGCGCCGTACTACCTTCGTTCCCACACCTACCCTGTACGCAGGGGAGGTGGGGAAATGCAAAAGATTCCTTATTCAAGTTCACATGTCCTTGGAGCAGGTCGAGGAGGAGTACCCAGGGGATGTGGACAAAATTCAGTTTTTCACGCTGTTGCACAAGGACTGAGTCCTGGATTGGGCACGGTCCACGATTGATAACCCCGAGGAGTGTCGGTATACATTTGATCAATTCATGGACGCTTTCTCCTGCGCGTTTGGCCATACTGAGAGTCAGGGCAATGTCATGAGCTGTCTGATGACGCTCCGCCAGGGCATTCGGTCAGCAGCCGAGTACTCGGTGGAGTTCCGGGTTGTAGCGGCTGATTTAGGATGGAATGACATTGCCTTGCACAGCGCATTCCTCCACGGGTTAAACACTCAACTCCGTGATGATCTGGTGGTTCACCCTGTCCTGGAGACTCTCAACGGCTTTATAAATCAGGCTGTTGGGTTGGACAACCGGTACCGTGAGCTCACAAAGGAGCAAGAGTCTTCTTCTTGGTTACTGATGGTTACTGACACTGGCGGCGCCGGCTCTCCGCCTGAGCCGATGGAGCTCTCTCAGCTCTTGACCGATGATGAGTGCCGGCGAAGGGCTGGCGCGTGCGTGTACTGCGGTCAATTGCCACCAGCGGCCAAAAGACGTGGCCCGCCAGTAACCATGGGGGTCTGGCGGGCGGGACCAAATCTACTCCCCCCGGTAATTTTTCAATTTCGGCCCTTGTGCAATTGCCTCGAGAGGAGGACCATGGCACTGATTGATTTGGGGTCAGAGGGTAATTTGGTCTGTGCCCAGTTCGTGCGGCAGGTGGGCACATAAATTTCCCCACAACCAGAGAATCACTACTGCATCTGGCCGGGAGGTCGCGGTATTCACCGAAAACACGGCGCCGATCTCCATCCTCTTTTCTGGGAACCACCGGGAGGAACTCACATTCCTGGTTCTACCTATCTCATCTTCCCCGGTGGTTCTTGGCTACCCATGGCTCCGGAGGCACAATCCGATTATTAATTGGGGACAGAATACTATCACCTCCTGGAGCCCTTTTTGTATAGCTAACTGCATGCGTTCAGAAGAGTGTTCCTCAACTCTGTCTGTTTCCCTCCCTCCGGCCGAGCTGCAAGACCTCAGCCTCGTCCCCTGGGCATACCACGATTTAGGGGAGGTCTTTAGCAAATCGAGGGCGCTGTTGCTACCGCCTCATTGCTCCTACAATTGTGCTATAGACCTCATCCCGGGGGCAAAGCTGCCGTCCAGTTGTCTATACAGTATTTCTGGTCCAGAGAGGGAGGCGATGGAGAAATACATTAAAGAATTGCTGAACGTCGGCCTTATTCGGCCATCTTCGGCTACGCTCGGGGCCGGGTTCTTCTTTGTTGGGAAGAAGGATGGCTCGTTGCGCCCGTGCATTGACTACTGAGAGCTCAATGCTATTACAACCAAAGACAAGTACCCTCTGCCTTTGATTAATTCCGCGTTCGAGCTCCTTCAGCGCTCATGGGTATTCACCAAGTTAGACTTAAGGAATGCGTACCATCTGATCCACATTGGCGAAGGCAATGAATGGAAGATGGCATTTAAAACTCACCAGGGGCAGTTTGAATATCTGGTGATGCCATTTGGGCTTACCAACGCCCCCACCATTTTTCAGCGGTTAATTAACAACGTCCTTCGCAACACGCTTTATCAATCCATTGTAGTCTACTTGGATGATATTTTGATTTTCTCCCGCTCGCCAGAGGAACATGAAGCCCACATCAGAGCCGTCCTGCAATGGCTTCTGGAGAACCAGCTCTACGTCAAGGCCGAGAAGTGTGAGTTCTCCACAACATCTACCACCCTCTTGGGCTTCATAGTGGCTAAAGGGAGATTGATTGCCGACCCTGCCAAGGTGAAGGCAGTGCTTGATTGGCCAATTCCTCAATCCTGTAAGGAGCTTCAACACTTCCTCGGGTTCACGAACTTCTATTGCAGGTTCATAAGGAACTATAGTGGGGTGGCACTGCCCGTAACGCAGCTGACCTCCATTAAGGTCCCCTTTCGGTGGACCGAGGCAGCTGAACGGGAGTTTGTAAAATTAAAGCGCCTGTTGACAGAAACACCAATCTTGGCTCAGGTCGACACGCAGCTCCAATTCGTCCTCGAGGTGGACGCATCTGATTCGGGGGTAGGCACTGTACTGTCGCAGCGCACAGCCCCTGATCAGAAGCTCCGCTTGTGCGCATATTTCTCTCATCGGCTTACGCCGGCCGAGAAGAATTACAAAATGGGGGACAGAGAGCTGCTTGCCATTAAATTGGCACTGGAGGAATGGAGGCATTGGCTAGAGGGGGCCATTCACCCCATCGTCATGTGGACCGATCACAAAAACCTTGAGTATTTGTGATCAGCCCGCCGACTTAACACCAGGCAGGCTCGTTGGGCCCTGTTTTGTCAGAGGGTCAACTTCTCCATCACGAACCGGCCTGGTGCTTGGAACACCAAACCAGACTCGCTATCGCGCCAGTTTGATTCGAAGGAGGTAGCGCCCCCCCCCAAACTATCATACTGCATTTGCGCGTCCTTGGAGCCCTTGCTTGGGATATCGAACGGAGGGTCCGCCAGGCCCAGCTCCAGGAGCCTGTGCCAGTAGGTTGCCCCTGGAACCATCTGTACGTCCTGGCTGCCCTCTTCAGCGATGCCATCGGTGGGGTCATACCAGTCGCTTCGTCTGCCATCCTGGTATTGCTCGAACTGTGGACTTCATCTGGCAAGCATTCTGGTGGCTCATGCTGTGGCAGGACTTATGGGAGTATGTCAAAGTATGTCAGACCTGCGTCCAGGGGAAATCGGACTCCTCTCCCCTGTCTGGTCTCCTCCATCCCCTCCCCACCCCTGGTCGTCCTTGGTCCCACATTGCCGTGGATTTTGTCACTGGACTTCTCCCCTCCCGTGGCAAGATGGTGATTCTCACCATTGTGGATCGCCTCTCCAAGGCGGTGCATCTGGCTGCCCTCCCGAAGCTTCCCTTGGCCTTGGAGACGGCGGTTCTGCTCACCGACCACATTATTTGGATCCATGGCATCCCCTTGGACATCGTGTCTGACCGGGGTCCTCAATTCACGTCCCAGGTCTGGAGGGCCTTTTGCCAGACCTTGGGAAATACAGTGAGCCTCTCATCTGGTAATCACCCACAGAGCAACGGGCAGGCGGAGCACGCCAAGCAGTTCTTGGAGGTTGCCCTGTGGTGTGTAGCAGCCGATAACCCCTCATCTTGGAGCACGCACCTGACCTGGTTGGAGTATTCAATGAACTCAGCCAACTCCACTGCCACTGGACTCACCCCTTTTGAGGTGTCGCTGGGGTACACGGTGCCACTTTTGCTCATGGCCAAGAGGGAGTAACGGTTCAATCCGTGGAGGTCCATGCTTGTTGCTGCCAGTGCATCTGGAGGTCTATTCGGGCCGCTCTCGCCTGTTCCACTGAACGCACCCAGGTTGCTGCTGACAGGAAACGGGTCCTGCCCCCAAGTATGTCGTTGGGCAGCAGGTCTGGTTGGCAGCGAGCCAGATTCCTCTTAAGAAGAAATCCAAGAAGCTCTCCCCCTGCTTCCTGAGCCCATATACCATCTCTCGGGTGGTAAACGACGCGTCAGTCCAGCTAAAGTTGCCACCTACCCTGCGGGTGAACCCTACATTTCATGTCGCCCACATTAAGCCCCTCTCGGCCATTCCCCCCCCCCCCCCGAAGCCTACTCCTCCTCCCCGGATCATCGACGGCCACCCTGCCTACACTGTTTGTCATATCCTGGATGTTTGCCGTCGGAGCCGGGGCCTTCAGTATCTCATGGACTGGGAGAGCTATGGCCCGGAGGAACGTTCCTGGGTTCCTACGTCTTGTATCCTGGATAAAGAGATGCTCCAGGCCTATCACCGAGTTCACCCGGAAAAGCCCTCTGGACTGCCAGGAGGTGCTCCTCGAAGGGGGGGCCCTGTTATGGGCAGCGAGAGCGTGCCTCTCCCGTCCTGTCTCACATTCATCAATTCATCACTGCACCTGAGGCAGAAGACACACCTGCCCTCGATCATCAGCCAGCGTACTTAAGGAGGCTCCCTCCACACATTCAACGCTGGCTCGTCTGGGTATACTGCCCGTCTAAAGACAAGCAAGTATAATCTGGCAAGCACAGACACGTTGTCTTACCTTGCTACTCTTCTCTCCTCAGGTTGTTGCCACCGTGCAAGTGTGTCTCCAGGACTGCGCGTGCTTTCCTGCCACATCTCACCCTTTCCTCAGCTTCCTATCTCCACCCGGTCAGGCACCATCAGCTCATTCCCCACACCCTACTGGTTCGTCTATTCACTGCTGGGGCCTGCCGGTTCTCCCTGGATATCCAAGTAAGTGGCAGTTTGGTTCACCCATTTCCCCTTACTCTGTTCCTCCACTCACAGCTCTCGTCTTCTCTCCACAGGGTGGTTCCTCTGGTGAGTGACTGTCTCCCTAGCTGTGCGCTTGTTTTGCAAATTAATAAAACTTTCAAACATGCCCTTTGTGTGGTTACTTTCCTGTGCTGTTGCATCGTGCACGTGAGCTGTCAGCTTATAAATCATGACAGCTTGTAGTCCTTGATGGTCTGTATCCCCCGCCACAGACTCCAAGTGTCTCTGCTGTCGCTGAAATGGTGGGCTATCCTCCTGGAGTACTGCCTCTTGGCCTCTCTGATGCCTCAGGACAGGTTGGCCCTAGTTATCCTCAGGCCCACCTCATCCCCAGCTCTGAAGTCAGTATTCCAAGCTTTCAGGAGCTTGTTGACTTCCCCTGTGAGCCATGGTTTCTGATTGGCCAAAAATTGGCCAGAAATGACCAAAGATGTATTTGCTTCTCTTGTAATACGTACTATGTTATAGATTAATAATTTTTATGGTTCCCCCACCCCATGCCCACCCCTTCCATGCCCAATGAATGCAGTAATTTATTGCAGAAAGACAAATGTCCAGAAATAGGGTGAACTGGGCTATCTACAAGGTGTCACTAACACCCAAGAGTTCAAAAGCCACTTACAACTATTTTAATGACTCATCAAATTACAAGAGTGTAACTTATTAACAAACAGCATTGTATATATATATATATATATATGTATAAAACTCCCCCCCCCCTCTCTCTCTCTCTCTCGCTCTCTCTCTCTCTCTCTATATATATATATATATATATATATACAGTATATACATACAGTGGGGTAAAAAAGTATTTAGTCAGCCACCAATTGTGCAAGTTCTCCCACTTAAAAGATGAGAGAGGTCTCCAATTTTCATCACAGGTATACCTCAACTATGAGAGACAAAATAAGAAAAAAAAAATCCAGAAAATCACATTGAAGGATTTTTAATGAATTAATTGGTAAATTCCTCGGTAAAATAAGTATTTGGTCAATAACAAAAGTTCATCTCAATATTTTGTTATATACCCTTTGTTGGCAATGACAGAGTTCAAACGTTTTCTGTAAGTTTTCACAAAGTTTTCACACACTGTTGCTTGTATTTTGGCCCATTCCTCCATGCAGATCTCCTCTAGAGCAGTGATGTTTTGGGGCTGTCGCTGGGCAACACAGACTTTCAACTCCCTCCAAAGATTTTCTATGGGGTTGATATCTAGAGACTGGCTAGGCAACTCCAGGACCTTGAAATGCTTCTTACGAAGCCACTCCTTCGTTGCCCGGGCAGTGTGTTTGGGATCATTGTCATGCTGAAAGACCCAGCCACGTTTCATCTTCAATGCCCTTGCTGGTGGAAGGAGGTTTTCACTCAAAATCTCACGATACATGGCCCCATTCATTCTTTCCTTTACACGGATCAGTCGTCCTGGTCCCTTTGCAGAAAAACAGCCCCAAAGTATGATGTTTCCACCCCCATGCTTCACAGTAGGTATGGTGTTCTTTCTCCTCCAAACACAACAAGTTGAGTTTTTACCAAAAAGTTCTATTTTGGTTTCATCTGACCATATGACATTCTCCCAATCCTCTTCTGGATCATCCAAATGCTGTCTAGCAAACTTCAGACGGGCCTGGACATGTACTAGCTTAAGCAGGGGGACACGTCTGGCACTACAGGATTTGAGTCCCTGGCGGCATAGTGTGTTTCTGATGTAGCCTTTGTTACTTTGGTCCCAGCTCTCTGCAGGTCATTCACTAGGTCCCCCGATGTGGTTCTGGGATTTTTGCTCACCGTTCTCGTGATCATTTTGACCCCATGGGGTGAGATCTTGCATGGAGCCCCAGATCGAGGGAGATTATCAGTGGTCTTGTATGTCTTCCATTTTCTAATAATTGCTCCCACAGCTGATTTCTTCACACCAAGCTGCTTACCTATTGCAGATTCAGTCTTCCCAGCCTGGTGCAGGTCTACAATTTTGTTTCTGGTGTCCTTTGACAGCTCTTTGGACATGGCCATGAGTCTGACTGTTTGAGGTTGTGGACAGGTGTCTTTTATACTGATAACGAGTTCAAACAGGTGCCATTAATACAGGTAACGAGTGGAGGACAGAGGAGCCTCTTAAAGAAGAAGTTACAGGTCTGTGAGAGCCAGAAATCTTGCTTGTTTGTAGGTGACCAAATACTTATTTTACTGAGGAATTTACCAATTAATTCATTAAAAATCCTTCAATGTGATTTTCTGGATTTTTTTTTTCTCATTTTGTCTCTCATAGTTGAGATATACGTATGATGAAAATTGGAGACCTCTCTCATCTTTTAAGTGGGAGAACTTGCACAATTGGTGGCTGACTAAATACTTTTTTGCCCCACTGTATATATATATATATATATATACAGTATATATACAGTATATATATATATATATAGTGGGGGGACATAGAGGTGACATCCTCCACCCAGAGAATGGACCGTGAAGGGGGAGGTCGAGTCGAGACAGTGGAGGTGCAGACGCTGGCTACAGGGAGGAGGAAGAAGCAGCACACCAGCGACTGTTATGTTTATGTAATGTGATGTACTATGTTATGCTAATGCGCCGTACAGACTGGGTATCCGATGTGGATTGTGGTGTGAGCCCCCAGATTGCTAGGCAAGGGATTAAAGTATAAAAGGGAGAGAGCCTGCGGCCTGGGGATCATTCTTGTCAACTTGACTTGTAGAGAGGAGAATAAAGTCTGTGCTGTTCCAGCCCGTTGTCTCGCCTGCTCCTTTCTCTACACTGGTGACCCCAAGACGTCATAGCTGCGATGGATGTACGCTCAACTCAGCAGGTGGCAAGCCTGCTCCAATGGCCCCCAGCCCATGGCAAATATGACACCATCAAGACCGCGCTGACCCAGTGCTATACGCTGTTGGACTGTGAGAGAGCGGAAAGACTCCTGACACGCTCCGAGTTGAGAGACAGCTCAGTGCTCGAGTTGATGGAGAAGATGTTGCCGTTGATGGGCACAGATGGCGAGCCATTCCTGTTCATACATCTTTTCCTCCATAACCTCCAGATGGCGGCCAGGGCAGTCCTCGCCAACTGACCACTGCTGGCCACGCAGAACTACTGGGCGCTGGCAAAAGAAGCGGACTGGATTATCCTGGCGACCAGAACCTTTGCGGTGAACGCAGCAGCATCGGAGCCCACGGAGATGACCGCCGACGGCGAGGAGCCTTCCATGGTGGCCGGCGCGGAGGCCAAGAAGCACCAGAAGGGCGTGCTCTGTTCCTACCACCGCCACTTCAGAGAAGACGTACGGTGATGCGTGCCACCGTGCCAATACAGGTGGTCGGGAAACGCCAGGACCGGCAGTCGGTAGCAGCTGCGGCCGCCGGTAACACCAACAAGCTGCTCTATGTGACGGACTCACGTTCGGGGAGATGGCTCCTCATGGACTCTGGCTCCCAAAAGAGCCTCATCCTGCCGTCCACTGCAGATCGGTTGGCTGGGAGTAGTGGCCCCAAGCTGGCAGCCGCCAACAGCTCAGACATTAAAACTTTTGGTGAGAGGACACTGGCCATATTTTTGCACTGTCACAGCTACCAATGGTCCTTCATCATAGCAATATGTAACGACCCTATTTTAGGCACAGATTTTCTGTATGTGCACGGACTATTAGTCGATGTTGCCAATAGACGTCTGATTAATGCTCTGTCTTTTTATTCTATGCCCTGTACAGCTCGAGGAGCCAGGTCCACAACACTCGCCAACGTCACAGCTCCAGGGGGTAAGTTCCAACAACTGCTCACCCAGTTTCCAGCACTCACGGCTCCAACATTTTCGGCGGCCATCACTAAGCATGGGGTCGAGCACTTTATCTCCACCACTGGGCCGCCCGTTTTCACATGCTCTCGCCGCCTGAATGCAGCTAAGCTGGCCAGTGCACGCGAGGAGTTCACCAATTTGGAGAGATTAGGCATTATCAGTCGCTCCAATAGCCTGTGGACGTCCCTGCTGCACATGGTGCCTAAAGCCGAGGGTTCGTGGTGACCATGCGGCGACTTCCGCCGCTTAAACAATGCTACAGCACATGATCGCTACCCCATTCCCCTTATTCAGGATTTTTTCGTCCATCTCACCGGGGCACACATTTTTTCCAAGGTGGACCTGGTCCGCGGGTACCACCAGGTCCCAGTGCACGCCGAAGACATACTCAAAACGGCAGTGATTACCCCGTTGGGCCTTTTTGAATTTTTACGCATGCCGTTAGGGTTAAAAGGTGCAGCACAGACCTTCCAACGCATGATGGACGCTGTGCTGTGTGACCTGCCATTTGTCTTCGTCTACCTGGAAGACATCCTGGTGGCCAGCGCGTCCAAGGACGAACACATCACCCACCTCAGGACGGTTTTCCAGAGGTTGGAGGAGCATGGGTTAATAATCAACCCAGCGAAGTGTCAGTTCGGAGCTACGACGATCGACTTTTTGGGCCACCGCATCTCACCGGAGGGCGCATTCCCGTTACTGGACAAGGTGCGCGCGGTAGCAAATTTTCCATGTCCTCAGACCATAAGGGCGCTCCAGGAGCTTTTAGAAATGGTGAACTTCTACAACCACTTCCTCCCTCGTGCAGCCCAGCTCATGCAGCCGTTGTACACAGTGCTTAAGAAACACAAACCGGCGGACAGCATTGACTGGACCCCTGAGTGGGAGCAGGCGTTTGCGGATGCCAAGGATGTGCTTGCAAAGGCCACATTACTAGCACACCCAGACCCGTTGGCATGGATTGCGCTCACTACCGACGCATCGGACGTGGCCATAGGGGCCATTGTGGAGCAGTGCATCGCAGGTTCTTGGCTGCCGCTCGCCTTTTTCAGCAGGTCTCTGTGCGACAATGAGCGTAAATACAGCGCGTTTGACAGGGAGCTGCTGGCTCTCCACCTGGCCATACGCCACTTCAAGTTCTAGCTGGAACGGTGCAGTTTCACAGTGTTTGTGGGCCACAAGCCGCTAACATATGCCATGGCCAAGGTTTCGGAACCATGGTCGGCCCAACAGCAAAGACAGCTAGCTGCAATCTCGGAGTTTACCACCGACATACAGCATATGGCTGGTAAACTCAACATGGTGGCGGACTGCCTCTTGCACGCGCTTGTGGCCCCAATCCACGTAGGGATAGATTACACTGCCATGGCCACCGAGCAACCCGGCGATGCAGACGTTTGCGCGCTCCAGTCTGGACCAACAGGGTTAAGGCTGGAGAGCAGAGTACTGCGAGCCGGGGGCCCATCCCTACTCTATGACGTCTCCACAGGCCGTCCGCGCCCGGTCATCCCGCGCGCTTCGCACCGTTGTGTTTTCGACTCAATTCATTCCCTGGTGCACCCAGGAGTGCGCTCGTCAGTCAAACTGGTGGGGCGAAATTCATCTGGCCGGGTCTGCGTAAACAGGTGAAAGAGTGGGCAGCAGCTTGCGTCGCGTGCCAGCGGGCCAAGGTGCACAGGCGCACGAAGGCCCCCCTCGAACACTTCCACATCCCGGCTAAGAGGTTCAACCACATCCACGTGGACCTGGTGGGGCCCCTCCCGCCATCGCAGGGGTTTACGCACCTCCTAACTGTAGTGGACCACACCACACATTGGCCAGAAGCGGTGCCACTGGCATCCACAATGTCCGTGGAAGTAGCACGTGCTTTTTTGACTACTTGGGTGGCACATTTCAGTGCTCCGTCTGACATCACATCTGACAGGGACCCCCAGTTCGTTTCCAATCTCTGGTCTGTGATGGCCCGGAGCCTGGGGGTCAGCGTTCACGGCACTACCGCATACAACCCTCAGGCCAACGGGTTATGTGAGCGTTTCCACAGATCACTGAAAGCAGCGCTCAGGGCTTCGCTTACCGACGCCAATTGGGTGGACCGACTGCCGTGGGTTTTGTTGGGTTTGCACGCCACACCGAAAGAGGATTTGGCAGCCTCGTCGGCAGAACTTGTGTTTTAACAACCGTTGCGGCTCCCCGGGGAATTTTTGCCCGACAACCCAGCGCCCGACGCCTAAACATCCCCCAATTCCCTACATGCCGCGGAACTGGGGAGAGTACCGGGCCCGGCCCACCACTGTTTTATCCGCACTTTCGTTCCCCAAAACTTGCGGAATGTGCCGTTTGTGTTCGTCAGACATGACGCACACCGGAACCCGTTGTGCCCACCATACGGCGGGCCATTCAGAGTGCTGCAACCTGGGGGGAAACATTTTGTGTTAGACTTGGGGGGACGCAACAAAACCGTCTGCACTGACAGGCTCAAACCAGCATTCGTGTTGGCAGACAAGGAAGTGGTGTTGGCCCGGGCTCCCCGGCGTGGACGCCCCCCCCGTTGGGGGCTCCGCAGGTAAATGACTCAGCAACAGCAACAACAATGCTTTTTGAGGATGTGTGTTCTCCACCCCTCTTGCCCCCCTACAGACGGACGTGCCTCCTGCAGCGCCTTGTCGCCAGAGCAGCGCCTCACAGCCAGCGACCCCCTGTTACAGCCAAAATGGACGTCGGCTGAAGTCCACAGGACAAGGGAGTTGAAGCCATATTCTGGGTGTTCGGGAGGGAGGGGGGCATAGAGGTGACATCCTCCACCCAGAGAATTGACCGTGAAGTGGGAGGCTGACCGGGGGGTCGAGTCGAGACAGTGGAGGTGCAGACGCTGGCTACAGGGAGGAGGAAGAAGCAGCACGCCAGCAACTATTCTGTTAATGTAATCTGATGTACTATGCTATGCTAATGCGCTGTACAGACTGGGTATCCAATGTGGATTGTGGTGTGAGCCCCCAGGTTGCTAGGCAAGGGATTAAAGTATAAAAGGGAGAGAGCCTGCGGCCTGGGGATCATTCTTGTCAACTTGACTTGTAGAGAGGAGAATAAAGTCTGTGCTGTTCCAGCCCGTCGTCTTGCCTGCTCCTTTCTCTACTATATATATACTATATACACACACATAAAAAGAGGTTATATACACTACCGTTCAAAAGTTTGGGGTCACTTAGAAATGTCCTTATTTTTGAAAGAAAAGCACTTTTTTTCAATGAAGATAACTTTAAACTAATCAGAAATACACTCTATAAATCGCTAATGTGGTAAATGACTATTCTAGCTGCAAATGTCTGGTTTTTGGTGCAATATCTACATAGGTGTATAGAGGCCCATTTCCAGCAACTATCACTCCAGTGTTCTAATGGTACAATGTGTTTGCTCACTGCGACAGAAGTCTAATGGATGATTAGAAAACCCTTGTGCAATCATGTTAGGTCTGCAATGCTGTAATTGCTGCAAATGGAGGATTCTTTGACGAAAGCAAAGTTTGAAGGAAACAATTATTATTTCAAATACAAATCATTATTTCTAACCTTATCAATGTCTTGACTATATTTTCTATTCATTTTACAACTCATGGTGGTAAATAAGTGTGACTTTTCATGGAAAACACAAAATAATTGTCTGGGTGACCCCAAACTTTTGAACGATAGTGTACATTGGTATGAAAAAGTGTTTTCCCCCTTTCTGATTCCTCATTTTTTTGTATGTTTGTTACACTTAAATGTTTCAGATCATCAAACAAATTTAAATACAGTGATCCCTCACTTATCGCGGTTAATGGGTTCCAGAACCGACCGGGAAAAGTGAAAAACCGCGAAGTAGCGTCACCCCTAATGACGTCACCCATAAATAATACGTACGTTCATTCTCTCACTCTCTCTCTCATACGTGTGTGTGTGTGTGTAAGTGTACATACATACGTAGATGTAAATAAAGTGTACATAAATATGTTTTTAGAACTCTTTTATTCTTATAACAAGATACGTAACTCAAGATGAAGATGATTTACTGCACAGGTTAATGAGAGCTTTACTGCTCCTCAGGTGACGCCTCATCGTCAGGTGCTAGAGGAGCAGGATCGTCGAGGGCAGCTTCCGATAGAGCTGGAGAAGCTGCAGGACGCGGCGTAGTGGCTTGACGGGAAGACTATTTCGGACAAAATGGCATAAGAGAACAGCAAAAAGTTCCACACGGCGAGACTAAGCAACACGAGCGATAAAGAGCAATGAATGCGGTCTTCCTTCGCTGGGTGGGCGCTCGGCAGGGAGAGAAGCTGGATAAAACGTCTCGGCCAATCAGCTTGCGGGGTGAAACGTCTCGGCCAATCAGCTTGCGAGATTCCCGAGCCGAACCAACACGAGAACAGCGAACAGAGAGGTGGATTTTGAGTTGTGCGGCTCTCCGTGTTGATACCTGATGTTCTAATGTAGTCTCCCTGCCTTCTGCTAGCGCCCGCCCATTATTTCTCAATTTTGAATTTTTGATGAATATTTTTGAAAAATCCGCGATGCACTGAGGGCGCGAAAGGTGAAGCGCGAAGTAGCGAGGGATCACTGTATTAGACAAAGATAGAACAAGTAAACACAAAATGCAATTTTTAATTGACGGTGTTTATTATTAAGGGTAAAAAAAAAAAATCCAAACCTACAGGGCCCTGTGTGAAAAAGTGATTCCCCCCCCCCACCTAATAACTGGTTGGGCCACCCTTAGCGGCAACAACTGCAATCAAGCCTCCGCTGTCTGTTCCAGAGGCCGATGTGCCTCCACCTGTTGTTCCTGAGGCTGCTACACCTCAGTCATCACATCCTGGGGCTGGAGTGCCCCTGTCATCTGCTGCTGAGGTCGGTGCACCCCCATCGTCTGCTGCTGAGGTTGGTGCACCTTCGCCATCTGCTGCTGAGGTCAGTGCGCCTCCATCGTCTGCTGCTGAGGCCGGTGAGCCTCCGTCATGTATTCCAGAGGCCGGTGCATCGTTGCCATATGTTTCAGAAGCTGGTATACCATCGCCATGTGTTCCTGAGGCCAGTAAGCCTCCTTCATATGTTCCAGAGGCCGGTGAGTCTCCATTATTTGTTCTGGAGGCTGGTACACCTCCGCCAAAAGCTGCTGAGGTTGGTGCGCTCCGCCCAGTCCCGCCCGTCCTGTTCCTCATACCTGTTGTCTCTGTTTAACCCGTGTGTCTTGGATTTGTCCTGATTGGTCTCCCCACCTGTTCTGTGTTGTATTGATTGCCCTCTTGCCCATTTAAGTGCTTGTTCTTCCATTGTTCATGTTGGGTATCTTATGTGTCTAATGTCATTCATGTGTGATTACACGCTTCTGCCTCACTTGTGTCCTGCCATGTATCCTAGACTGTGTTTGCCTGGCTAGTCTGTTTATTTTTATTTCAGCCCTCAAGCTGCTCTTTATTTTATGTTTTTTTCAATAAATCTGTGAACCTTGAGCCCTGCGTTTGGGTCCTGTCTAACACACCGTGACAAGTACCTGCCCTCTATGTGAGTCTCTTCATTTCTATGGGAGCTAAACACATCAAAAGAAGCTTATTCAGCATCTTCTATTGAACACTGGATCAAAACTCCCATTCATGTGGATCCCAACAAAGCCCTCATGATGAAATGTGGTTACAGGCTTTTTACTTGGGTTTTTGCAGGAAATTAAGTCTTTCAGATCTTGAATGAATGAATGAATGAATGAATCTTTATTTCGGATAGATTAAAAGTACAGGTTAAAAGAAACTGAATAATATAACAAAGGGGGAAAGAAAATCCAACAAGGTCAAATTAGACAATAACTCCTCTGATTATACAGTTCAACATAAGTTATTCGAAATGGGTGATGGCTGAAGCCGCAGCTTATATTGCCCACCCATGTTCCATCCAAGAATTCAAAAGAAAAAAACAAAACAATCTTGATTGTGGTGTTAAAAATGGAGTTTGATTGTGTTTTTGTAGGTTTTAACCTTCTGTATTGGTCACGTGATTATGAAAAAATATCAATACACTCACTTCTCTAAAAAAAAAAAAAAGAGACTGTGGAAATGTGAAAATGACGAGGCAGAGTTTATCTCACGAGTCAGGTTTAAATGATGACTCCCACCCTTTGCACTGCAACTTTCAGCTTCTTCCCTCAAGACGGAGGTTTGCTGTCCCAAAAAGTAGATCCCAGTGCTACAAAAACAGCTTTGTCCCTGCTGCTGTCAAAGAGTTGAACAAGCTGTAAAAATATATTGTACATAATTTAGGTACCTATTTTTTAACTTCATTTTATATTGACTTATTTTTGTAGGATGTCACTTGGGTTCTAAATATTTTATTGGGTTTTAGACCTTTGAGTTTTTTTTAACCTCTTTGACTAGTTTTTAACCTTTAATATGACCCTTCTCTCTTACCTCTGGTTTCTCTCATCTCTTTGTCTTTTTATACCCTGATTGATGGAGCCTTGAGTATTTTTATCATGTTTATAGTCAGCTTCACGTGTGCCTGTGTTTGTGTCTATGTTGAACGTAATTAGTGGCTTGTAAATATGGATGTCACCAGACTGCAAAACAAATCTACCTACGGGTACAAATAAAGTAACCTGAACCTGAACCTGAACCTTATTCACATCTTCCAACATCAGCAAAAACAGAAAGAGGAAAAAAACCCAGACATTCGTCCTTTAAATACCCAGGACCTTCAAAGCTCACAGTCACATTGCATTTAATCCCAAGTAACAATGCATCTTCTCTTCGATCTTAACACCTCCACCCACAGTCTCTGGCAGCCAGGAAAATCCCCCAAGGCCGTCTCTTTGCATACCAAAGACTAAACTTTCACATCCTCCTGTTATCTCCAAGGAGACTCAGTCCTTTGTTCAATCTGAGATGTGAAGCCTAAAGTGATATACATATGAAGCATAAAGTAATATACATATGTGCATATGTGTCCCACAAGACAACCTTTATCTTGTTTTTCTCTTCAAGAAGCCGTTTTGAATCTTACGGGTATTTTCCTGTACATTGAGAAATGGGAAATGTCACTAAAAGCTAAACGTCACTAGCTTTGATAGCTGTCTGCTGCTGTGCTATTGGTCAGTCAATAGTTGCCTGTCTGTCATGTAGATGGGTGGGGACATACAATAGGCATCGAAGCCTAATGGTGGTACTAGGAAGTTTGCATTTATATTATTTTCTTTAGATTTCAGTCATCCTAATCGTTTCCACCAGGCTCACTAACCCACAGTTGATAATATATCTTTCATCATTTAGGCTTAGTTTGGTATATTGCCGTAATGCTACATTGTTAGCACCACCAAGGCGGCTAGCTGAAGCTGGCAGTTTAGCCACTAGTCTTGACTCATTCACGAATATTTCTGCACTTATTGTACCCCAGGGACCAGTCTGACCAGTGAAACCACACCCCTGCCCACCAGTGATGTGTTATTTCAACCATTCTTTGAGACAAATTAATATTAGTAGGCTCTAAGCTAGGCAGCTAATGTTAGCGATCATGACATGAAAGGAAGGGTGGAGCTGAATGAAGTCTAGAGTTACAGACATGCACTGAAACCAGCTGTTCTCAGACAAGAAAAAAAATGAAAACAAATTTGTATACTTTATTTTTGTATACTTTATTGATCCCTAGAGGGGTAATTGAGGGCATCCACCTGGATGGATGAAGCAGCCATGGTACGGCGCTATCCCTTAACCATTCACACACACATTCACACCTAGGGCCACTTTAGAGTCTCCAATTAATCTAACCTGCATGTTTTTTTTGGCCTGTGGGAGGAAACCGGAGAAATCCTGGAGTAAACCCACGCAGATACGGGGAGAACATGCAAACTCCAAATAGATCACTGTTGGTCAGTGGCTGGGATTGAACCAGGGATCCCATGGCCAAGGGTGAGTTGCTGTGCTGGCGCAGTGCTAACCACTGCTCCACCGCACCGCCCGTGCAGTGGCGCATGGGCGGTTCAATAATTGCTGCAATAATTAAATTATTATGAAAATTTTTAACTAAACATGTCACAAACATTTCATTAAAGGGGTCACTGACTGCCCTTTTTCCACATTTTAATAGCTCACTTGTCTTAATGAAATGTTTGTGACATATTTTGTTTACATTTTCTTTATTTTTTTTAAATTATTGAAGCACATTTGTTTGTTTTTTTTTATTATTTTTCCTGGCTTTCTTGAAACGCTCTGATTTAAAGTCTGTCACTTTAAGAACTGTCCTTCACCGTTTCAACTCTGCCCTCCCTCTTACGTCAGTTAGCCGTTATAGCTGACTAGCTTCTAGCCTCCCAGCTCGGTTGAGCGGCGCTCTGGTTCACTGAGCCACAGTCGACAGTGTATCTTGCGTCAGTCCAGTCTATCTCCCAATAATTTTGCTGTGATTTCACAACAAATCGCTAGCACCACGCGCTGGATGGCTCCCACGATTGCCGCAACCCGAGGTGAGCTACCAAGCCAAGGGATCTCAGAAGGCAGGGTGTCTCTGTGGGATTCCACTCTGCTCTCACAGCCAGCTGAAAGCTGGAGCGACTATGCTGCCCATGAGAGCAGCACAGACTCATGGTGGATGGTGGGGTTGCTGGACGTGAGACCCAGCAGCATCTGGTCCCAGGACATTTTGATTACAGGGAGCCGGAAGCTTCATTGTGGTTCTGTGGCCGACTGCCTGTACCAGGATGTGGTTTACACTGCCAGCTAAAGGCTAAAGGTAGCCTATTAGCTCACGAGCTAACACTGGTACCAGGACGCTGGCTGTAAGCGCAGCTTATATTGTCATTTTCTTCAGATCTTAGTCACTCTAATAGCCCTCTTATCACCTGGTTCAGCGGTGTGCCTCGCGTCACTGAGGCCCATCTCTGTGTTTCGTCATGATTCCGCCCGCCCATCCGGGGGAGTTCTCAGCATAACACCAAGCAGTAACCCTGGTCCCGGGTCATAAAAGCGACCAGTGTGCCGGTGTAGGAACCAGATGTGCTCGGGTGGGCGATCCACCACGGGATCACAATGAAACCAATCGGAGATGGGCCAGAGTGAACCAGGTGGTAACAGGGATGGCTATTAGGGTGACTAAGATGTGAAGAAAATAACAATATACAGTAAGCCGCACTTACAGCCAGCATCCTGGTACCAGTGTTAGCTCGTGGCAATAGCTCCCACCACTTTGATCTACATGACGGATAGCTAGGCGGGCCAATAACAGAGCAGTGGGTGAGCTTTTTCAAGACTTGACATCGGAAATTTAGTAATAGGAAGAGTCAAAAAATGTTTTGGGGAGTTTTTCTGAGAGAAAAATGAGATAAAGGCAGTGTACTTTTTTCAGATCGTTGTCCTGAAAAGTTTGGGCTAATTACGTGACCAGTTAACACATTTGAGACAGCTAAAACCTACAAACACCATTTTTCAGTCAATGACCCCTTTAAGAAGCGTGAGCTGTTAAAATGTGGAACACAGTGCAATCAATGACCTCTTTAAATCAAAGCCAAGTTGTGAAATGATGCCAAATTTGCAAAGCGACTCCTAATCTATAAGAGGTATCAATGAATAGCGGTAATATAACAAGAAGTCAGTGTAGATTACCTTAATTTGGGGTTAACTAGTGTGATGTAAGTGTAACACCGTCCAACCACAATGTGTTTAATGTTGGGGGTTGTTCCAAGCTCTGCTTTCAGCTGACTGGAGAAGAGCTGAAACATAGCAAGCCCTTTAGGATAGACACAAAGTTAAAAGAAAGAAAATATTATTTATCAAAAACAGGAGTGGTGGATCAAAAGGAAAAAAGGAATTTCAGGAGGAATTACTTACATACTGTGATGCTGATGGTCACAATTGATGCTGGTTTCATGATAGAAGGAACCTCTAGTGCCTCATTTCTCCACAGTAGAGATGTGTGTTGGTACATGTTTAATTAATTTAATGGTTGATGAGAAACATTTTTTTAATCAGCTTTGATATGTCTGCAGGCCAGCAAGTCCTGAGAACTCCAAAAAAAAAAAAAAAAAAGAAGAAAAAACGTGCCTTGACAGAGGTATGAAACCTAGCTGCTTCTCAAAACTGTAATAGTGGAAATTCCTTCAAATACCATCCCAACCCTTTAAACACTCAAAAAATCCAAACATGCATACTTTGTAAATGTTATAATTTGAAGTGTCCACTGCAATCATAAAATAAACTGGAAAATAAAATGCTCACCACTCTCAATGCTGACGTTTGAACTGCAACGAATGGTCCAGGGCTCTATGGGGTCAGATTCCTGCTTAAATGGAGTGCTGCTGGAATAATGTGATGGACGCCCTCCTCTCAGAGCTAGAAAACTATATTTCCCTACCAACTCGGAGACATTCTTAAAGGACAGATTGGATGTTTCTTTTTTTCAGCCTCCTATTGCAAAAAGTGGATCCGCATGACTCCTGTTATAGTGCTGGTAGGAATCTCCCTAAACAGAGCGTGCTGTTCTCTGAAACATGGTGTCATGACCTGGAAGACAAAATATATATACTGCTATTTATGTTACTGGACACTCCTAATTATGACATGGACTGAAGGAAGCGATACTGGTCACAAGGCACCTCCGCCCAAAAATTAGCTGTATGAGGCACAGATACACTGAATTTTTGTTTCAATAATGTCTAACTTTTGCATTCATAACTTAACTGGGTGAGGCGTGTTTGAGCCCAATTACATAGCTGTTTTTAAAGCTTGGCTCAATTTTACTTCCTTTTCCCTCACCGGCACTATGCAATACATTGAAATTTAACATTATAGGCTAATGCAAGCATTATGAAACACAGGGTTATCCTGCTTATTGTACAACTGCTGAAGCATTTGTTTTGAAACAAATTTCTGGGCCTTTTGATAGAGCCAGTCAAGAGCTTTTACTGGTATTGTTGGTGTGTTCCAACAAGAGTTAGCAAATTTCCCCATTTCCATGATGATAAAATGTTAAATCCAGACTGAAATGTCTCTGCAACTGTTTGTAATCCCTGCAGTTTCCTCCCATTAACACTCTACTCATGAACATTTGTGAGTCACTTCTCAACATCGTGATTGAAGGCCTGCAAAAAAAAAAAAAATGTACAAAAGTACAATACACTGTAGGATGAAGAGCCTATAAAATTATTTGTCATAAGGTACAGGAATTATTTATTTTATTTAATAGTGGGTGTGAAAGGGGGCGGAGTTGAACCTTCACTTCTACACCCGCTAAATTAAATAAAAGCACTCGTAAAAGGGGCACCAGTCCTAACGGACAATAAAATTAACTTTAATTTTAATTAATTTTGTACCTTAAATTACTTAATGAATCAGTCTCAAAGTTTCAGTGAGTTTTTATCCTGCCGTGATTAGGAAACATGTATATGCGAAAGGAAAACGCTTCTACTGCTCTTATTCACTTGTTTATTAAAATCATTCAGGTTACATGTCATGGCGTTCAAATGATGAATAAACAGATTCAGATGATGACAGCGTAAAATGTCACATCAACTGATATTGGGTTCCTGAACATACGTACAATCCAGCTTTACACCTCTGCAGAACCAAGGAGAACTAGACTTATGTTTCAACGGTAAATGAGACTGGAATGTTTTAACAAAACAACGCAATTTTATGGGGAAAATTCATAAGCTAATTATCTAAAAATGACTCCTGAATTAATCTGCAAAATTTAAGGGCAGTTACTTCAAAATGACTGAAAGTTTTTGTTCAGTTTACAGTCCTATCCTGTGGCTGAGACTAATTGAGCCCTGAAATACGGGCCATATTCAATTGTAATTTAATTGTTAGGACATCACCTTTTAACCCAGAAATAAGAGAAATAAGTCTCACTCACACACGGCCGTAGGTCCAAGTTCCGCGGGTCGGTACCGCTGGATTTTTGAAGTTAGGACGCCGGGAGGAAGCTGGTGCTGCAAGATGCCTCCTCACTCACAGCCGTGGGGCGATAACTTAGCTGGGGGGCCCTTCAAAGAGACATTTGCAGCCGTGGGTGGTTTGTCTCAGGGCGGCGTGAAAAGTCCTTGGGAAAAGAATCCAAATTTGGGGTCTCTTGTAGCAGGATAGACCAAAAAAACTGAAGGAAAATCTTCTCAGCCTCTTCACTTTAAACTAGGCAAATTAAAGGTCCACTTTAATGGCGTGAAAAGTCATTAAAAAAAGTGTTAGAAAAACATTTACTAGGATAAGAATGGCTTCTGAGGTGAAGGAAAAAGTTTGAGAATTTGATTCTCTAAAAAGGGACGAGCTCTAAAGAAAAAGTGGTTTCTCCTCAGTTTCCAGAATATAAGAAAAGATTTGACAAACACACAGAGAATAAAATAAAACTTCACAGGGCCTTGAAACGGTGGAATAAAATCTTCTTCTGAGATCTAGATTACTATTCTGCTTCTTTAATCTTAATTTAGTTCCTCTAATTCTTAATTCTATTTCTAGCTAATCTTCCTGCCTGTTGTCTGATCTCTGACCTTTTCAAAAACAACTCTCCTCTGTGCTGTACTGTGACCAACTGTTTTTCTCTCTTGTTTTTTCCGACTACTCAAATCTAACTTCTGTCTTTTAAAGTTACCTCGCCGGGTCGTAAAACTGATGAGGTCAGTCGTCAACTGACCAATCTACTCTTTCAGAATCAGTTTGAAATGGCTGTTATCCAATGTGAAAACACTTCTTTGTTTGAGAGCAGCCAACCAAATGGCGACACCATCCCATGAAATTTCAGAGGGAAAAATCAACACTCAGTCAGTTCTTATAAGATAAATGCTCAATATAAAATCTAACTAAATTAAATGACTTGGCTAATATATGGTGATCATGCATTTATACCATTACTCCAATAACACTCATGAATATAACATTTCTTATACATAATTATAATACATGCATTCACATTTAGATCAAGATTAGAACAGCAGAACATGCAGCAAACCATGGTTGGTGATAACAGGGATGATTTTCAGTGTCCTTAGGCTCCATAGGATAAGCTGAAAGAAACTTAATATTTAGAACAAATTAAAAGTCATCCTACGTACTGAAAACACATTCCGTAGGTATCCGCTAGGAGGTACTGTTGAGCTGTAGATGATTTCCTTTAGTATCTGGCGAAGGCCTGGACAGCATAGGCTATAAAACCATCAGATTAAGTGGTTTATGACTCTTTTAAAAACATTGGTTTCCTGTGAAAAGGTACGTTATCAAATGCAGTGTTCATGTTGAGAGGTCTGGTCTCCTGAGTTTTATGTTCCTTTGAGCCTTTAAAAGCAAGCTCTGATCCTTACAATCTCTGAAAGCAGCGACTGTTTACATTGGCCCTGGGAAAGCAAGCATCGTTGGTCAGGTCTGGAAGAAGCCTGCATGAGTCAGCAAAAAGCCAGTGATATTCCTGAGAAGGCAGAAAGGTGATATTCCTGTATAATGAATAAATTGAAATTCCTGTAAACTGGAGAGAAGTGATCTTCTGTCTTGGTTTTGAGGAGGACGATGATGCTACAGTTCCCCCCTTTGTAGCGATGGTGAGCATCGGTCAGCGTCGGTACACATCCATGGCAGCTTCGTCTCCTTGGCAACACTTGACCTAAATACTGGGTTAAAAGGTTTGTGTGATGTCCATACACACTAGCATGCAAACAGTATCTATTACTAAGTACAGATCTTTGACTTTGGTTAACTGGAAGGACTTCCATGAATTTCCAAAAATAATTTGAATATGGACAAATGTAGATTATAAAATTGACTTGGAGTAGTAAGCTAAGGCATAGGTCTTGAAATGACTCAAAAATTCTAGCTACAAAAATAGGTGCGTAGTCTTACATACCTGAGGTAGGAATTTTGGTTCACGATGAAATAGCTATCATAGTTGTCCAAAAAAAAAGAAAATAGTTTGAAAGGGGTACAAAAATCAAAATGGAGTGCAAGAGCTATATATAAAAATATAGGTTTGTATATAAGCATGCATATAACTTTTAAAAATTCTAAAAATAAAGAAAAATAAAAGTCAAAACAAAGAATGCAAAACAAAAATGTATTGCTTATCTGAGGTAGATGTTTAGGTTAAGCAATACTGAGTTAATTCAAGGAGGTTCGAATTGAATTGGTTTATTTGGACTAAACCATGGTTCCACAGAGGTCTTACTCAGAGGGTGCTTGAGACCTTTGTTCTGGGAGACTGAGCGAGCATGGGAAGTCATCATTGTTCTTTGAGTGGCAATGAGGAATAACTTTGTGACATCTGAAACAGGGGCAAGAAGCGGTGAAGGCAGACTCATTGTCAAAGTGTTAGCTGAAAGTCTAATATTTTTAGCTACCTTTCGAAGAAACACAGGCATTAGATGTGGGTGAGCAGGGTCACCCTCTAACATGAAGAGTGACAAGTCCAAGACCTTGTTGAGTTTGAATGAGGCTTTGGAGCAAACATTCAAAACCAACACAGTATCTTGCAAAGTTTTGGTAACAGTTGGTGGTTCAACTATCTGGCATTTCAGTGTAGTGGTGTTGACAGATTTAACAGTAGACGTGCTAAGGCTAGCAAGGGGCCCTAATGATGAGGCCGTGGTTGAGAATCTACCTAAGGATTGTTGACTTCTTGTCTGGACTCTGTCCAGTTCTAACTGGGCGAAAGTAGGTGAGGGTGCTAGGTAGAGGGCTAAACTGAAAAACAGGAGGGCCATCGTCCTGGCCAACGAATAGAAGTGAGTCATTTTAATCTTGAGCTTCTTGTCAGTCTTCCTCTTCTTGAGGTACCTGAGTGGTAGGTGAAAGTTATTCTTAGAGGTGGAACAACTTTGTTAGAGGCTGAGCTCTAAGCTATTAGTGTTTATCACCTTTAGAGGGTTTTGTGATTATTGACTTAAGCTAGTGATGTTGATTTTGTTTGTACTACTTTGAAATAGTAACTTGATGATACTGAATGAAATTTTGCGGGGTCTTTTAGGGTTAGATTTTAAGGAAGTTAGTTAGTTTGGGTTAACTTTCTACTTTTGAAGGTTTAATGCAGTTACCTGATTGAGGAAGAGGAATGCGACCGAGAATGTCTGAGGCTGATAGTCAGCTAATAGTTATCTATCGGGCGCAAACAAGATTTTAGGTTTGTTTACTGACTTAATGGAACAGTGTTGTCCCCGACAAGTCCCATGGGGTTTTTGTAAGCTTTGATTTGATTACGATGGACCCATTTGGAGATGGGGTCCTGGCGACCTTTGCTTATTTTGATTTGGTAAACGACCGGAGAGAGTTTATCTGTGATCGTGTGTGGACCTGTCCACCTGGAGAGGAACTTCCGAGCGAGTTTTCTTGCTCGTGCGTTGGTCTGTCCTGTCTGAGGAATGAAAGTGTTAGGTATGGGATATTGGGATCTATTTTATTTCATTGTTGCGCATTGATAGTTCTTGTATAAAGTAATACGCGCATGCGCACTAGGATGTAATGAGTCCAAGTTCAGTTCAATAAAATGGAAGCTGAGCCTCGGCTCCTAAAAACGCACTTACGGTGTCTGTGCTTATTGTGGCACATCCAAGGTTGAATGTGTGTGTGTAAAGTCACAAAGGAGTAACTGCATACACAACAATTGGCGACGAGGACGGGATCTGTGAATGGATATTCCGACACGGAGAGGACACGAGTCGTCGTGAGTGTGACTGTTGACTGTGATAAAAGCTAACTCATTGCAACTCGAAGTGTACACAGAGAGTACAAACCCGACGGTTAATACGGCACCAACCATGGCGGGGATAATTGGGAGAATGGACAGTTTTGATAGCGCATCGGAGGACTGGACAACATACGTGGAAAGGTTGGATCAGTACTTTGTGGCAAACGACATTCCAAACGAAAAAAAAGTAGCAGTACTGCTTAGTGTAATGGGAGCTAAGACATACAACTTGCTACGCAGTTTGTTGACCCCAGACAAACCGGCAGATAAGACGTACAAAGACATTGTCACTGTTTTAGAGGCGCATTTGAATCCGAAGCCTCTCGTCATTGCCGAACGTTTTAAATTCCATAAACGGAATCAGTTAAAAACAGAGTCTATTGTTGAATTCGTGGCAGAATTGAGAAGACTGTCTGAACATTGTTCATTTGGAAGAAATCTGTCAGACGCATTGCGAGATAGATTCGTGTGCGGACTGCACAACGAAAGCATACAAAAGAGACTGTTAACAGAAAAAGATCTGACATTGAAACGTGCCATTGAAGTCGCCACGTCACTGGAAGCAGCTGCTAAAGGCGCTACCGAGCTGCAGCAGCAGATGGCGCAAGAAGGCCATGTTCACGAGTGCAACATGCACAGCATAGACAAAAGACAACAGAAAAAGGATGCATGCTATCGTTGTGGAAAGAAATCACACGCTCCACCTGAATGTTGGTTTAAAGATAAGGAGTGCAACAAGTGCCATAAAACAGGTCACATACAGAAAGTGTGCAAAACGAAAGTGAAAGATACAGTGGAGGAGAAAAAGTTCCACAAATTTAAAAATAAACAAAAAGACATGCATGACATTGAAACTTGCTCATCTGATTCAGACAGTGCACAAGATTTAGCTTGCTTTGATGTCTGCTCATTGAAAAGACCCAACAGGGGAATCATATGGGTTTCACCCAAAGTGGAAGGAAAAACACTGACTATGGAATTGGATACTGGATCTGCATTGTCAGTCATGTCTAAGAAGGATTACCAGGCACACTTCTCACATCTGCAATTGCAATCTACAAATGTAATGCTCAAAACTTACACGGGGGAGCGCGTAGCCCCAATGGGCGTGATCAATGTGAATGTGCACTATGGCGATCAACAGTGTGCACTGCCCCTGTATGTTATTGAGAGAGGGGGTGCGCCCCTGTTTGGCCGTGAATGGCTTCGTGAAGTACAATTGGATTGGCAGTCAATTAAAGAAATGCAAGCCACAGTGACCAAAAAGCAGAGCAATGGCTCTACAAATGAAAAATTGAACAAAATACTTCAAAATGCAGGAGAAGTTTTTCAAGATGGCATAGGCAAACTAAAACATCTGAAAGCCCAGATTGTTCTGAATGACGACGCTGTACCCAAATTCCACAAGGCGCGTACAGTTCCATACGCTCTCCGGCCCAAGGTGGAAAATGAACTTCAAAGGTTGGAAAATGAGGGCATCCTATCGAAAGTGGACTGGTCTGAATGGGCAACGCCAATAGTGCCAGTGGTAAAGGGTAATGGCTCAGTACGCATCTGCGGTGATTTTAAGGTGACAGTCAATCCGGTCTTGAAGGCGGAACAGTACCCTCTACCGCGAATTGATGACATCTTCGCAGCGCTGGGCCAGGGTAAGCGATTTTCCAAGATTGACCTTGCACAAGCGTACTTACAGATGGAGATGGAGGAGTCGTCCAAAAAGTACTTGACCATCAACACCTCCAAAGGTCTCTATCAGTACAACCACCTGGTCTTCGGCATCGCTTCAGCGCCAGCAATCTGGCAGAAGGCAATGGATCAAGTCCTACAAGGCATACCGAATACACAGTGCTATTTGGATGACATAGTGATCACGGGAGCTAACGACAACGAACATCTGGAAAATCTTGAAAAAGTGCTCCAAAGACTGAATGAATTTGGATTACATGCCAACAAAGCAAAATGTGAATTCTTCCAGGATGACATTGAATACTGTGGCCACAAAAATTGACAAAAACGGGCTACACAAATGCAAAGACAAAATTGACGCTGTTTTGAAAGCCCCACCACCACAAGATGTCTCTCAATTGAGATCTTTCTTGGGCCTGGTTAACTATTACAGGAAATTCTTGCCCAACCTGTCCTCAGTGCTACACCCATTGAATTCTCTACTCCAACAGGGCACTAAGTGGCACTGGTCCCAGGACTGTGAAAAGGCCTTCAAGCAAGCAAAGCAGTTGGTGACCTCAGACAACGTGTTGACACACTATGACCCCGAAGTGCCGCTCAAGCTTGCATGTGATGCTTCCCCTTCCGGAATTGGAGCCGTGCTATCACACCGGTTCACTGACGGAACAGAGCGACCAATAGCATTTGCCTCCCGATCGCTGAATGCAGCTGAGCGTAACTATGCGCAAATTGACAGAGAAGCTCTTAGTTTGGTCTGGGGAGTGAAAAAGTTCAATCAGTATCTATACGGAAAGCACTTTACCCTCCTCACAGATCATAAGCCTTTAGTTTCAATCTTTAATCCAGCTAAGGGAGTACCAGCCATGGCCGCTGCTCGACTGCAACGGTGGGCCTTGTTTTTGAGTGCTCACACCTACAGCATTGAGTACAAAGGCACACTTCACCATGGGAACGCTGACGGGTTGTCCCGGTTGCCACTACAAGTCGCACCGCCAATTAAGACCAAGGAAGCGGTGGACATGTTCCAGATGACACAAGTGGATCCCCTACCAGTCACAAGTGAGGAGATCGCACGAGAGACAGGCCGCGACCCTGTCTTGTCTAGAGTCTACGAGCTGACACTGAGAGGCTGGCCACGCAAGGGTGACTCATCCTTACCGGGCTATTCCAGTCGCCGTGAACAGCTCACAGTGCATCAAGGATGCATTTTGTGGGGGGCGAGGGTAGTGATACCACAGAAGCTGCGCCAGAGGGTTCTCTCAGTGCTACACGAGGGACACTTAGGTGTGGTGAAAATGAAACACCTCGCAAGAAGCTTCGTATGGTGGCCTGGAATTGATGGACAGATCGAGGACATTGCAAAGACATGCTACGGGTGTCAGCAGACCCAAAAGACTCCACCAACAGCCCCACTGCATGTGTGGGAATGGCCTACAAAACCATGGCAACGTGTTCACATCGACTATGCGGGCCCTTTCATGGACCGCATGTACCTGGTCGTAGTTGATGCGCATTCAAAGTGGCCTGAGGTTTTCTGCACAAAAACAGCAACCTCTGCAAAGACAGTTGAACTCTTACGGGCCCTGTTCTCACGTACAGGCCTTCCGCATCAGATTGTGAGTGATAACGGAACACCTTTCACTTCTGAAGAGTTTCAGCGCTTTGTTAAAAGGAATGGCATACAACACACCACCATTGTGCCATATCATCCAGCTTCTAACGGCCAAGCGGAACGTTTCATTCAGACTTTCAAACAGTCTATGAAGGCCATGGATAAGGACTGTGCATCGCTACAGCAGAAGATTGCAAACTTTCTGCTGGCCTATCGCAACAGTACACACGCAATAACAGGACAGACACCTGCCATGCTCTTCCTAGGGCGTCCCCTGCGCTCACGCTTAGACTTATTGAAACCCAGTCTACAGCAACGTGTACAGAGAAAACAGACGGAATCTGCTCTCCGATCCCAGACGCGCTCACTGCGTACCTTCCAAGTGGGACAACAGGTGATAGCCAAAGACTACCGCAGCAAAGGACAAAAGTGGCAGCCTGGTACCATCGTGTCACAGACAGGACCGTTAACCTACGAGGTGAAAATCGGGCCAGACCTACTGTGGCGTAGACACGTGGATCAGCTGTTGGATGCATCGGGAGCAACCAACATGGATGCCAACGCTACACCATTCCAGGGTGACTTTCAGTTCAGTGACGAAGATCAAGCCACAGGCGGGCCTGAAGCCGATGCAGGTGATACTGCACCAGTCCCTGCTGTTCCTCAAAATCCTGCTGCCGATGCTCCACCAGAGAGGCGCTATCCAGAGAGAATTCGGAGACCTCCAGAGCGATTCCAGGACTGAAATGGGTTATGGTAGAATGAGAGTAGATAGGTTAGATGTATTTAGTTATGATTAATACTTACTCAGGTAAACAACCTTTAGTTAGTGGGGATATCAATGCTGGAAGGGAGGAGTGTTAGGTATGGGATATTGGGATCTATTTTATTTCATTGTTGCGCATTGATAGTTCTTGTATAAAGTAATACGCGCATGCGCACTAGGATGTAATGAGTCCAAGTTCAGTTCAATAAAATGGAAGCTGAGCCTCGGCTCCTAAAAACGCACTTACGGTGTCTGTGCTTATTGTGACACATCCAAGGTTGAATGTGTGTGTGTAAAGTCACAAAGGAGTAACTGCATACACAACAGAAAGCATAATAGAAAACCTTGTCTCCCACTTGGAGTTCGTCATGTGAGGCTTTCTGATCGTAGTAGGCTTTGCGTCCTTCAGCTGATCGGTCCAAATGTTTTTGGGCAAAGGCAAAAGTCTGTCGGAGATGTTTGGTCAGGTCAGTCATGTACTGGTGAGTAGTGTAAGCTGTAGCAACACTGGCTTCTCCAGGTTGGTAGAGTAAATGCAGGGGCAAAGTCATTTGCCGGCCTGTCATCATTTCAAAAGGTGACACCCCCGTAGCTTCATGGGGTGTGGCTCGGATGGCCATTAAGACCAGCGGGAGTTTTACATCCCAGTCTTTTTGGTGTGGTGAAACATACTTCTTCAGTATGTTGATCACAGTTCGGTGGGTTCTTTCAACCTGTCCGGAGGATTGTGGGTGGTGACTAATATGGAAGTTAGCTTTAACTCCCAAGGTTTCCCACAGTTGTCGCATGACTTCGGCGGTGAAATGAGTGCCGCAGTCAGAGCTGATTCGGCTTGGCAGACCAAACCTAGAGAATACGTGGTTCATCAACAAGTAGGCCGTGGTTTCTGCCGTGTCATTAGGAGCAGGCAGGCACTCGACCCATTTGGTGAAAGCACATGTGACTGTGAGGAAGTATTTGTTTCCTCTGGCTGACCGTGGAAGGGGACCTACCCAGTCAATTTGGAGGTCAGACCATGGGAATGAAATGCCTCTTTTCTGTAGGGGTGCTCGATGCATCGGGTTGGTTGGTTGAAACTGGCAACATACGAGACATCCCTTGATGTAGTCGGCTACATCCTTTCGCATGTATGGCCAATATGCCACTTGTTTGAGCGCGTTGTACGTCGCTTTGACGCCTTTGTGTCCTGCAGTTGGGAGATCATGGGCATGAACAATCATCACCCCCCTCTGGTTACAAGGGACCACAAGCGCAGGCGTAGGGAGTTCATCGGAAACATGAACTAGAATGCCATTTCGCAGCTGCAAGGATGATCGTGCGGCAAAAAGTGGCTTCAAGTCTGGAATGTCAGCGAGATCCGAGTCGGATGGTGCATTAAGTGCAGGATCTGAGATGTATTGTATCATTTTATGGACCGCAGGGTCAAGGTTTTGAAGAGAGATAAGGTCAGCGTCAGTGAAAACAGGGTCAACCGCAAGGGGACCTGTGGTTTGTGTCGTGTCTTGGGCCCTGTTAGTCTGGGCCCTAGTGACTGCGCAGACTGTAGGGGTGGGTGGGTGGGACTGTGAAGTCGGCACCTGAGCAGAATCAAAGGACCAGGGTGTGCCTTGTATAGCTCCTTGTTTTGCAAGTGAGTCCACAAGGTCATTCCATTCTTTGTCCTGACCTGGTGTGCGCGAGTGACCTCTGACCTTTTTCCAATACACTTGGAGGTTGTTGGAGGTGACCAGGTGATCACATGCCTTGAAAAGGTCTTGATGTTTAACCGGTTTGCGGTTGGAGGTTACAAAACCTTTGGCCTTCCAGAGTGCCAAATGACAAGTGAAAGTGAGGCGTGCATAGTTGGAGTCAGTGCAGATGACCAATGTGTGGATGCCATGGTCTACAGCAAGTTGCAGTGTAATGAGCACACCTGCGATTTCCGCATACTGAGATGATTGGGAACCCAGTTGATAGTTGTGGGGTTCACAAGGCTGATTGTTCAGCCATGCCACACCCACACCAGCACGAATGTGAGTTTCATGGTGAAAAGAACAACCATCGACATAGGCGGTGACCATATCTTGACAGATGTTCTGGTCAAAGTAGTGATGGTTTGGGTCTTCAGTGACTGTAGGTGGCTCTGCACGAATGGATGGTCCTGGAGTGTCCTCAGAGCACTGTTGGCAGGCAGCCAAGTCTGTGCCGAGAGGGCTTCTCAACTTTTGTGCGTAGCGGACCTCCACATCAAAGCTTTGTAGGGCCATCAACCAGGAGGCTATTCTGGCATTTGTTACAACACCTTCTCTGATGCGTTGACTGTTAAGGAAGACCACTGGTTGGTGGTGAGTCTCAACTGTGATTCTCTGGCCTCCTACATAGTTGGAGAAATGTTTGACTGCCCATACAGTGGCCAGAAGGGCTTTTTCACAGTCCGAGTATTTCAGTTCCGGACCAGAGAGGGTTTTGCTGGCATAGGCCACGACTCGTTTGTCGTGGTCGTAGATTTGGTATAATCCAGCGCTTAAGCAGTTGGCAGAGAACCCCACTTGTAAGAAGAATGGCTGGTCGCAGTTGGGATAGGCCAAACATGGTGCTGTGCATAGCTTTTGCTTCAACGCTAGCATAGCTTGTTCTTGAGCCTCAGACCAAATGAAAGGGGTGTCCTTTCGTAGGAGGTCTGTAAGGGGTTTTGCCAAGTCTGCATAATCCTTCACGAACTGACGTGAGTAATTGCATACCCCTAGGAAGCTCCGGAGTTCGGAGATGTTGGTAGGGGCTTTGATGTTTAACACACCTTGAATTCGTGCCGTTTGTGGTAGTACCCCTTTGGATCCTACCAAGAGACCGACAGAGTTGACTTTGGTTTTGCACCATTGGCATTTGGAGAGAGAAACTTTGGCTCCAGCTCGCGTGAGCTGGCCAAGGACATGGTCAATTTCAGTGAGGTGGGTGTCCAGAGTTGGACTCCGAATGAGGATGTCGTCAACATAGATGAGGTTACCTCTGTCTCGGGCGTCTGGACATGCTTTGTTCAAGAAAATGTTGAACTCTGCAGGAGAGTTGGCATAACCGAAAGGGCATCGGGTGAATGTGTATTGGCGATTCGCGAACATGAAGGCCAGTTTGTGTTGGTCTTCAGCTTGGACAGGAATAGTCCAAAAACCAGAAGCAATGTCCAGTGTTGAGAAGTATTTGGCATCTTTGACTCTAGGGAGTTCTTGCTCCAGTTGAGTCATAGGCCACCTAGAGAGAGGAACTTGAGTGTTCAATTTCCTGTAATCAATGGTGAGTCTCCACTTACCATTGGGCTTTAGGACAGGCCATAAGGGAGCCGAGTAGGTACTGTTGCATGGTCTGATTATGCCACGGTCCAGTAAATCATCGATTATTTCTTGTACTGGGCCGTACGAGGCCAAGGGAATCTTGTACTGCCTGACGTAGGTTGGAGGGGCGTCAGGTGGTGTAGGAATACGTACTGAGTGGATTGTGGTCAGTCCACAGTCCAAGGAGTCTTTGGAGAAGGATTGTTCATACTTAAGAAGAACTTGGTGAAGTTTTTCACGTTCTTCGTCAGACGTTAGGGCATCAGCATCAGCTACCACCTGTGCAATCTCTTCAGCGATAGTGAGGACTGGTTTTGGCGGAGCGTCGCTGGGATTGTCACTGGTTTGCTGATTGGACTCCGATGGAAGGAGTTCAATGGCTTGGACAAGCATTTGGTCATTGTTAGTCAAGTCAATTCGTCCCACTGACTCTTTGTCAGGGGTTGGTATTGACACAAGAGCGATGGCCTTAGAAGGCTTAGTGTAAATGACTGTAGGTTCAAGAGAGTCGGCCCAAAGAGAATCAGGGAGGCCGCCTAGCACAGGAACAGTCAGTTCAAAATCGTGGAAATCTGTGGTGATGAGCCAGCCAAGAGGCGTGGCCTTGGGCAGGACGATGGTCTCTGCCGTGGGATTGTTAACCGGTAATGTGGTGATTCTGTATTCTAGGCTTAGAAGGGGCATGGCCTCCAGAGTTAAGCCTAGATTGTCAAGCAGAGGAGCCGGTTGGAAAAATGCTTGTGGATGCATAAGTTTCTGTCCTGTTTGAATGCATAGTTGGACCAGGTAGCACGTGACATTAGCAGGTATGAGACAATGTTGAGTGTTCAGTACCTGGCAGGCTTCAGGGATGATCTGGCCTGACTTTAGAGTGTCAAGATCTGGTTTAGAGTGAGCGTCTCGAACTGAGGTGAGAGACCATAAGACATTGTTTATGGTATCAACCTGGGTTCCAAGTCTCACAAGAAGATCACTGCCGATGTAGACTGCATGTGGCAGGTCGGGAACGACCAAGAAGGGATGCGTTAGCAGTCTGTGGTTCCACTGAAGGTGGAGGGTGCAGATACTTCTGGCGACCAATGTTTTGTTGGATTTGGTCCCAGCAGGGAAATGAAAAGACTTGTTAGTGACCATAAGGTCAGGGTATTTCTCGTGTAGAGAGTCGAAAAGTGTCTGGCTGATTGCAGATTTATCAGCCCAGAGAGCCAGTACCACGTCTTCTACGTGGGAGCTTCGGATAGCTAGTCCTTTGACCACTTGGGGGCAGTACTCTTCATCGACTGCCCCTGGTTTTAGGGTGCAAAGAAATGAGCTGTGTTCATTTAAGGTTGGGTTGTCAGATGTGGTGACCTGAAAAGGGGTGTCTGTTTCAGCCTGGTCCCCAAGGTCACCTTCCGTCAAACTTTGTTGGGTCAGCAGTGCGAGTGGTTTGACTCCTGGAACATCCAAGGTGTCAAGAGTGTAACACTGTGATCCAGTTGCTTCAGGTAGAGTGGTTGGAAGAGGTTGTCGAACTTGAGCCCATAGCTTGAGATTCTTGAAGTTTATCAGAGGCTCAAAGCGATTAAGTAGATCTTTGCCTATCAGCAATGGAATTGAGTTGAGATTGGACACATAGACCGGGTGAATCAAGGTCATGGGCCCAATGGAGATTTGTATCAATGACATGTGTGACACAGTCATGTTTGAGGGTGCATAAGGTTGAATAGCTAAGGAGCAAGGTCTTAGTTTCAAGTCTTTGTGCGCATAATTAGCAGTGACACGTAGGTGTTCAAAAAGGTCACGCGACATGAGTGTGATGTCCGCGGCGGTATCTAGTAGGGCTTCGTGTGTCATCACATCTTCCAAGGTCAATGACAGAAAAAATTTTCGTGCAACCCCCCTTTCGGTTAAATCACACAGAAATTCTTGGACCGGTGGTTCAACGCAGATTAAAGAGTCGTCGGTTTCGGGCGAGTGAGGTTTTCCAGGTAGCTGGACTACCAAAATGGCACTGGGTGGCGTTGCATTTTGGAGCTCCTCCTGAGTTTCGGGTGGAGGATGCTCGGTTGTGTCTTCGGTATCCTTCCCCTTTTTAGTAGGAGAATACTCAGGGTTGACTTGTAGCAAACCTAAAGGATCGTTTGGGGTGGTCACAATATTTATGGCTAGGACATCTGGTTTGTTGTCCTCTTTCGCCTCCTTTTTCCTCTTCAGTTCGTCAAGTATGCGTTGGAGAGTCTCCAGGTCTTCTTGGCTGAAAATGGGCTTTTCTTTCTTCTCCCAGGGTTTGGAGTTAAACTTTCCAGGGGGAGGTCTTGCTTCCCTGTTGAAGTTTTTCCGGCGGTACGAAGGAGGTGACCACTTCCCGCGATTATGCAAGTCTCGAAATTGATATCTGTCATCCCGGGTATCCGTACCGTATTCTCGTGACTTACCTGGTGGGCTTAGTCTCCGACGGTAGTCAGGTCTTGGTGATGTTGGCTTGGAACTTGGTGTCAAAAATTTTTCCGGGTCATGACTCGACTTATCTTGACTAGAGGACTGTCGTCGTTTTATTTGTGACCGAGATACTGGAACAGGGGCTGGCCTTGGGGCGCCCTCTAGGTCCAGGGTGTCTGATGCGGTGTTGACTGCTAACACCGCGGTAGACTCGGTATGCTTCTGATTGCTTTGTTGCTGTTTCTGGAATGCATAATATGCGAACTCTCTTAGTTGGTTTATCGAGTTTGTCTTTGGGTTAGCCATGACTCCAAGGTGGTGTCCAATCGTGGGATGGAGATTCTGAATGAACAGAGCCTTGAAATTGTGGTCTTCTTCCATCTCAGGCGTGTTTTGAGATCCGAAATATGCGCGCAGAAGTCGCTGGTAGTATGCCTGTGGAGGCTCTAAGCGACCCTGTTTCACAGCTAGGGCTGTCGCTAGCCCTGACTGTAAGCAGTCGTCGGAAAACTCTCTTTCGATGGCTTCATAGAGTTTCCGGTGGTTCCTCTTGATGTCAAATGGTTGCCGATCTATAAATTTTGATACCGACCTGTTGGATGCCAACTTGATCAAATAAATGCGGTCGTCAACCGTAGCATCAGGGTATTTATGCAAGTAGTAGTCGATGTCTTGCAAATAAGCCCTGGTATCAGGTGACCCACTGGTTGAGGGGTCAAATTTCGTGATGTAGCGAGCGATCTTATTGAGATCTCCATCGGATGGAATTTGCACACGTCTTTCACGTTGCCGTTCGGGTCTGAACGGGTCAGGTGAGTGTGAGCCGGGGGAGTCCCCATCCCATGAGGGGATGCCCCCCTTTGTCGAGGGAACCGGTCTGTTCATGGATTCTGATCTCAGATCCCTTTGTTTGCGGTGGTCTTCCAGCTCTTCTTGGGCGTCCTGAAGACCTTGTTGTGCTTCTCGTAGGAGCAGTTTGCATTTCCCATAATCGGAGTTTGTTTCGTCCAATTGACCTTCAACTTCCTTGAGTTGATTCTCTTTGTAAAGCAGGGCGGTTCTCAATTCCTCGTTTTCTTGCTGAAGTGAGGTATTGTTGTCTTCTAGTCGTTGCTTTTCTTCCTCTGCTTGTTCCAGATCTAGCAACGTCTGATCGAGCGTAGCTTGGGTGTCTTCTTTCTCTATGCGAGCTTGTTCCTGCTTTTTCACAAGGGATTTGTTCTCTTCCTGAAGAGAAAGGATGGTTGTTTGTCATTTCACCAGTTCCTTTTCGGCGTAGAGTACTTGGGTTTCAGCTCGTTTTAGCCTTGCAACTAATGCTAGTGCAAACTTTCCTAACACACCGGGGATTTCCTTTGCTTTCGGTGGGTTAGCTTCGCATTCATCCGAAAGTTTTTCCGTGATTTCCTTCAAATCTTTTGGTAGAGTATCCCGAACTTGTTTGGAGAAACCGGGTATAAGGTCGGAAGCCAACTCTTCCAATATTGCTTGAAGGTCATTTAATTCGTCAAGTGGACTCGACATGTTTGACCGTTTGTGTAACGCTTAGCTTGAAATCAATTCGTTGATTATAGCTAAAGTTGTGCGTCAAGAGTTAACCTTGAGTGTCGTTTTACAGTGAGGGTAATTACAAGCTTCTTTTTGGAGTTTGTTTCAACTTCCAGGCTTGTAAGAAGGAAAGCAAATATTTTGGAATTCTTTAGAAATGTGGAATAGGTGTTAGTTTATTTGTTGACACTGTATTTTGATTTGTATTTCACAAGACAAAAGCAAAAAAAATTTTTTGTGTTGATTGACTTCTTTCAGATCAGTTATCAAAGTGTAGTTTTGGAATAGTCCTCAACTAGGTTGTGAATTTTTGTTGAATCTCACTTGAAAGTAATGATTTTATTTACAAAAGAAAAAAGAAAGCAACAAAAATAGAAAAGGTTAAATGCTTTAAGGCTTTAGGGTTACAGTATAAGTCTTCACTTTGTTTTAAAGTTAGAACTGGCTTTGTTCTGTTTGTTAAAGCTTATCTTCATTTAAAGCCTTTCAATGTTTTAATATTTACAAGTTAGGAAACAAATGAATTGTCTTTGCGTATTGTCACTAAGGCTTCCTTAGGATTAAAGTTAATGATTATTTAAAAGAGGAGAAAAATATTAAAAATATTTTACAGACTAGTCAAAGTTTTCACCTTTTGACTTATTTCAAATCCTGGTGAGAAATAGTGAGCTGGTTAAATGTTTTCCTTCTCCTGGGGAGGAAACATGAATCAAAAGCAACACTGACTGTAAATAAGCTAAAGCTTTCAAGTGTTAATTGCTGGATGTGGTTTCCTAATTTTGGAGAATTTTGGTTAAATATTTAGTAAATCACTAAATCCTTTACCAACGTGCACAGGATTAACATTAACTTGAGTTTAAATGAACATTGTCATTTATTTAAGTCCCTAAGTTGAATGGCTTCCTGTGAAAGAAATTGCACAAAGTGATCTTTAAAACAAAACACATATATATAGCTTAAAAAGTTTGCAGACTTTTAGCATAAGATGTGTGATTATATGCTTTTAACTAAAAAGATTAAAATATGTGGTTAACATATGTGAGTAAATACAAAGTCTCTGCTTCTATGTTCTTTCAGTGTGTATACGTATATGCAGTCAAAAGCTCTTCCACCAATGAGAACAAACTTCAAACCCACAAGTTTCCTTTTTCTTTTGGTTCTTGGGATAAAACTTTGAATTGGGTTTAAATTTAGATTGTTCCGGATAATTCGGATTGATTTAAAGTCAATTTGGAAGCTCTGTTTGATTATAAATCAGCTTAATAGATTTGCTCTGCTTTAATCCGAGTGTGCATTCATGCAAGAAATGCAGCTCCTATAGATGACCACACGATGGAGGCAGTTGTCTCTGCCCTCCCAGGGGGAGGAGACACTGGTGACGTCGCTCTGGGCGGGTCTACCGGTCTCACTCAAAATGGCGGCTAGGGTGACTCCCGCTTAGCGCCTTCAAAATGGCGTCTGCACGCTTACTCTGCTCATGCGCAGTTTTTCGTGCACGCCTTTCGGTCACGCGCACGACTGTGCGTGTTCACGTGACACGTGGTGCGGGCGCGAGTTTCAGCGACAACGCCACGCCTTGCTTTCCAAAATGAGAGTTTAATCTCCAACTTTCACAAATAATGTAACCCCTTTAATTCCGGGTATAGTTTTAGCGCTACTTTCCCCAGCGGTTAATTCAGTGACCAGATCAAACCGCATCCAGCTTAATCTGACGTCACCACGCTTGGGTAATTAAATTACAGAACTGGCCAGTTTAATTACTCCTTTCGGGATAATCGCCGAAAGGTTAAACTGGCGAGAGACAGGACGGTTTTCTTCGCGTTTCTGTCGCTCTAGGCCTCTGTTTCTTAATCCAGCATATAATAATACTGCTTAAACTTCTTTGCATGCATCAAAAACTGTTGACTTTTTAATGGGCGAATTGCTCACCCCCCCTTTGCTATCAGTCAGCCTCCTCAGCGGGAGGTTAGGTAAACAACACAGCAGATACACACACAGGCAGGAGGAGAGATGCAGGCCTCAGTCTCAAACAAACACACAGACTCGCCAAATAGTGGATCAACATTTGCAGGAAAAAAAAAAAATGATTTCAATGAATTTTCTTTTTGCATATACGTTTCCCAATTACAGAGGCCTCACACGGGGCACCATTAATAATGTAGGATGAAGAGCCTATAAAATTATTTGTCATAAGGTACAGGAATTATTTATTTTATTTAATAGTGGGTGTGAAAGGGGGCGGAGTTGAACCGGCACTTCTACACCCGCTAAATTAAATAAAAGCACTCGTAAAAGGGGCACCAGTCCTAACGGACAATAAAATTAACTTTAATTTTAATTAATTTTGTACCTTAAATTACTTAATGAATCAGTCTCAAAGTTTCAGTGAGTTTTTGTCCTGCCGTGATTAGGAAACATGTATATGCGAAAGGAAAACGCTTCTACTGCTCTTATTCACTCGTTTATTAAAATCATTCAGGTTACATGTCATGGCGTTCAAATGATGAATAAACAGATTCAGATGATGACAGCGTAAAATATCACATCAACTGATATTGGGTTCCTGAACATACAATCCAGCTTTACACCTCTGCAGAACCAAGGAGAACTAGACTTATGTTTCAACGGTAAATGAGACTGGAATGTTTTAACAAAACAACGCAATTTTATGGGGAAAATTCATAAGCTAATTATCTAAAAATGACTCCTGAATTAATCTGCAAAATTTAAGGGCAGTTACTTCAAAATGACTGAAAGTTTTTGTTCAGTTTACAGTCCTATCCTGTGGCTGAGACTAATTGAGCCCTGAAATACGGGCCATATTCAATTGTAATTTAATTGTTAGGACATCACCTTTTAACCCAGAAATAGGAGAAATAAGTCTCACTCACACACGGCCGTAGGTCCAAGTTCCGCGGGTCGGTACCGCTGGATTTTTGAAGTTAGGACGCCGGGAGGAAGCTGGTGCTGCAAGATGCCTCCTCACTCACAGCCGTGGGGCGATAACTTAGCTGGGGGGCCCTTCAAAGAGACATTTGCAGCCGTGGGTGGTTTGTCTCAGGGCGGCGTGAAAAGTCCTTGGGAAAAGAATCCAAATTTGGGGTCTCTTGTAGCAGGATAGACCAAAAAAACTGAAGGAAAATCTTCTCAGCCTCTTCACTTTAAACTAGGCAAATTAAAGGTCCACTTTAATGGCGTGAAAAGTCATTAAAAAAAGTGTTAGAAAAACATTTACTAGGATAAGAATGGCTTCTGAGGTGAAGGAAAAAGTTTGAGAATTTGATTCTCTAAAAAGGGACGAGCTCTAAAGAAAAAGTGGTTTCTCCTCAGTTTCCAGAATATAAGAAAAGATTTGACAAACACACAGAGAATAAAATAAAACTTCACAGGGCCTTGAAACGGTGGAATAAAATCTTCTTCTGAGATCTAGATTACTATTCTGCTTCTTTAATCTTAATTTAGTTCCTCTAATTCTTAATTCTATTTCTAGCTAATCTTCCTGCCTGTTGTCTGATCTCTGACCTTTTCAAAAACAACTCTCCTCTGTGCTGTACTGTGACCAACTGTTTTTCTCTCTTGTTTTTTCCGACTACTCAAATCTAACTTCTGTCTTTTAAAGTTACCTCGCCGGGTCGTAAAACTGATGAGGTCAGTCGTCAACTGACCAATCTACTCTTTCAGAATCAGTTTGAAATGGCTGTTATCCAATGTGAAAACACTTCTTTGTTTGAGAGCAGCCAACCAAATGGCGACACCATCCCATGAAATTTCAGAGGGAAAAATCAACACTCAGTCAGTTCTTATAAGATAAATGCTCAATATAAAATCTAACTAAATTAAATGACTTGGCTAATATATGGTGATCATGCATTTATACCATTACTCCAATAACACTCATGAATATAACATTTCTTATACATAATTATAATACATGCATTCACATTTAGATCAAGATTAGAACAGCAGAACATGCAGCAAACCATGGTTGGTGATAACAGGGATGATTTTCAGTGTCCTTAGGCTCCATAGGATAAGCTGAAAGAAACTTAATATTTAGAACAAATTAAAAGTCATCCTACGTACTGAAAACACATTCCGTAGGTATCCGCTAGGAGGTACTGTTGAGCTGTAGATGATTTCCTTTAGTATCTGGCGAAGGCCTGGACAGCATAGGCTATAAAACCGTCAGATTAAGTGGTTTATGACTCTTTTAAAAACATTGGTTTCCTGTGAAAAGGTACGTTATCAAATGCAGTGTTCATGTTGAGAGGTCTGGTCTCCTGAGTTTTATGTTCCTTTGAGCCTTTAAAAGCAAGCTCTGATCCTTACAATCTCTGAAAGCAGCGACTGTTTACATTGGCCCTGGGAAAGCAAGCATCGTTGGTCAGGTCTGGAAGAAGCCTGCATGAGTCAGCAAAAAGCCAGTGATATTCCTGAGAAGGCAGAAAGGTGATATTCCTGTATAATGAATAAATTGAAATTCCTGTAAACTGGAGAGAAGTGATCTTCTGTCTTGGTTTTGAGGAGGACGATGATGCTACAACACTGACATGTTGTTCTGAAAGAAGTGGTATTAAGTTATCTAATTCCCATTCTACAGCATGCCGTGTACCATGTGGTGTATAGGAAATGATGTCTATCTCCATTTTCTGAGACCACAGGCCACAGCTAATGCAAGTAATGCAATCTGTGGTGGGGGTTAAGTCCTCTGGTGGTTCTGTACATTAACTTCTTTTCCTTATTCTACACTGATCACCAAGTTAGAAGGCATAAAGCACATTTTTATCTGTTCTTTGGTATGACCCGGACAAGGCATGAAACCACAACCCCCCAGGGCATATGTCTTGCCACTATGAAACCACTCCAATAGGTTATTGTTGTGTGGAGAGTGTGATGGGTGGGTGTGGCCCGTGGGGCTTGCCATACCCACCCTGTGTGGTGACGTCAAGCGGGCTGCGGCACCTGTATATATAGTTGTGTGTGTTCAATAAAGGAGAGTTCGCTACATGGCATAAGACAGACTGCAGACTCTGATTACCAACATGACATTTTGGTGACGAGAATAAACCATGGAGGTGTATGGGCTCCCTCCACCTCTGCCGTCGTTTCTGGAGTGTCCGGGAGAGCCAGCCATCCTGTGGCCGGACTGGATGGCCATGCTTGGGGGCTACATCGCTGGGCTGGGCCTGGGTAGACTCGACGGAGACCGAAGACAGGCGCTCCTGGTCTGTCATCTCAGCATGGAGGATCAGATAATTCTCCGCATACTGGGAGAGACGGAGGCTTATGTGAATGCTGTTGGGTGGCTGGCTGGAGATTTTGCCGAACGTATGAGGGACACGAAGCGGAGGGTAGTGAGGCTGTTGGCACCAAGGGAAGCTAAGCTAGCTAGCTCGGAGAAGCTAAAGGCTCAGGCAGTGGCGACAGCGAAGTTAGCCATGAAGCTAGATGCACACCAAAACCAAGCTACACACTACCAGCTAGGTATCGAGGGGTTGCTGGAGCCCCCGGTCACCGACGATGGCAAGCCAGCCAAGGAGCTCAGCACGGTGCGTGACCATAGTGCTGGTGGTGATGATGGCGTGGTGAGCAATGACAGCATGGAGGGAGAGCAGCGACTGGACACAACTGAGTTTTCCCTGCAACTGGAGTCCGGGCAGTGGGAGAGCAGGAGCAAGCATGTTGAGAGCCCTGGGAAGAAGCAGCGACAGCCAGGTGCAGAGGCGGTGCAGCGGAGTTCCTTGGATGAAGGTGCTGCGCGTACCGGCGAGGTGTCTGGGTCGACAAGTGATGCCAACGAGAGTGACACTGAGAGCCCTGGGAGAGAGCAGCAACAACCGGGCACAGAGGCAGCGCAGCGGAGCACCTTGGACGAGGGTGCTGGGTGCAGCGGCGAGGCACCTGGGTCAATGGGGGCTAGCTGAGGCCCCAGCTGGATTCAAGGTTGGTTGGTCGGCTCGGATACAGGCGACATCAGCAGAGATTGTTTTACTACCAACAAGTCAGTAAAAATGCCACCAAAGAAGGAGGAAATGGAAGAGATAAAAAAATCTCTGAACTTCTTGTCAGAAGAACTGACCAAAGTGGCTAGTCAACAGCTAAAACTATTAGGGCTAATGGAAGAAGTCCAAGAATTAAAATTAACAATTAAGGAAAAAGACAAAAAAATTGCAGACTTGGAGTGACGCGTCGAGGATCTTGAACAATATTCTCGTATGGATGATCTAATTATAAGTGAACTAGGCATTAAATATCAATCATATGCCAATGTTACAGCAGGAATGAGAGGTGAGGATGCTCCCCTGAGTGAATCAGTCTCCCTGGAAAACCAGGTGCTTCAGTTCCTTGAAAGCAGAAACATGAAGGTTGAAGTAAATGCAATTTCAGCCTGTCATACTTTACCCAGAAAAAATAATAAAACAAAGAAATCAATTGTGATGCGCTTTGTGAACAAAGGGTAAAGAATGACATACTGAGGCAGGCCAGAAAGCTACGGGGAACAGAAGTTTACCTAAATGAACATTTAACAAAGACTAATGCTGAAATAGCACGGCAAGCACAGATGCTGAAAAGACAAAATAAGATACAGGCAACATGGACAAGAAATTGTAGAGTTTGGATCAAACTTAATGGAACACCTGAGGAAGTGAAGACCATAATAACCAGAGATCTTACTGACTTAAATAAATATAGCGAACACTGATTAAGAAAATTAAGAGACTATGATAATCCATATCCACACACATGGCAAGAATAGTTCTTTTGTGACATACTGTACCATGTCAATATACTTTAAAAAACTAAACAAAACAAACAAACAAAAAAAAAACAACTTATGGCTGACTTTAGTAGACATCAATTATCCCCAGTTGGAGGAAGTCATTTGACACAGAGTGAGGAAATTCAAACTCTGAAAATATGCCATTATGCTGAACATAAACTACAAGAGATGGAGAATGATATTGATCCTGATAACCACTTTTTCAATAATATTCATAATCATTGTGAATATTACACTGAAAAAGCAATTCAAAAGTCAAGTGCAACTAGATGGTAAACTATCAATAATACACTTCAACAGCAGAAGTCTTAACAAAAAATTTCCACAGATTCAGGACTATTTAAAACAGCTAGACAGAAAATTTACAGCTATCGCAGTCTCTGAAACTTGGCTTAATGAAGAGCAGGTTCCCCTGATGGCAATAGAGGGATATCAGATGTTTCATATTAACAGATCTCAAAAAAAGGGTGGTGGTGTTGCAGTGTATATTGATGACCTGTATAGGTGTAAGCTTGTAAATGGAATGTACCAGGGATATACCAGGGATTCTGGAATGTGTTACTGTTGAGACTGACCAAGATAAAACAAAAAATCTAATTATATAAGTTGTATATATAGAATGCTGGGAACTTGCATTGAGACATTCAGAGATGAATTAGTTGAGCTGTACAATAATATTACTAGTAAGAAAATGGTTGTAATTTGTGGAGATTTCAATATTGATTTACTAAATCCATTTCAACAAAATGTAATTACAGAGTTTATGAATTTTATGTACATTATGAGTCTATATCCCACAATAACACATCCCAGTAGAATCACAGTTCACACTGCTACACTTACTGATAACCTGTTTGTTAATATTATTGATAAGAAAACAGAAAGTGGATTATTGATAAATGATATAAGTGACTATTTGCCAGTCTTTGCACTTATTCATGGCCACACGGGGGCCAATACAGAAAAAACTTTAAAATCTTTCAGATACAAATCACAAAATGCAATCAGTTCTTTTAAAGAAGACTTGCTGAAGCAAGACTGGACAAAAGTCTATGTATCAGATGTAAATGAAGCCTATGACACATTTATGAATATTGTAACCACTCTTTATGAAAAAAATTGTCCATTAGTAAAGAAAAAGCTGAAGCATAAATTTGTCGACAAGCCATGGTTAACCAAAGGATTACAAAAGGCGTGTAAAAAGAAAAAATTATTATTCTAAAGAAAAGGACAAAAGAAGCAGAGCAGCCGTATAAAACATACAAAAATAAGTTAACATATATAATAAGATGTAGTAAAAGAGACTATTACAGTAAAGAACTGGAGAAAAACAGAGACAATATTAAAAATACATGGACAATACTTAACAATATTCTTGGAAATAAAAATAGAAATATAAGCTACCCAACCAATTTAAAAAAAAATAATAATAATAATAAAACGACTCAGAGTGTGAATGCAGTCTCACCTGCAGATGAATTTAATAACTTTTTTGTTAACATTGGTCCTAATTTGGCTCGAGAAATACCCATTACGGCACCTACAGGTGATACAATAAGCAAAAACACTGCTATAAAAGACTCCATTTTCATAAAGAACACAGACGAGAGAGAGGTCATTGAAATTGTTAAATCGTTTAAAAGTAAAACATCTACGGACTGTGATGGTATTGACATGCTCTTAGTCAAAACTATTATTGAATGCTTAGTGAAGCCACTGACGTATATCTGTAACCTGTCTCTTCAAACAGGTATATTTCCCAATGCAATGAAAATAGCTAAAGTAATTCCGATATACAAGACGGGTGACAGAGGGGAATTTTCAAACTATAGACCAATTTCACTATTGCTGCAATTTTCCAAGATACTTGAAAAAATATTCTGTGAGAGAATTGACAACTTCATAATGAAGAATAATTTATTGTGTGAGCAGCAATATGGGTTCAGACACAAGAGGACAACTGCATTTGCTCTAATGGAATTTATAGAAAAAATATCAACTGCCATTTGAATGAATGAATGAATTTATTTATTTCGGATAGTACATTACAGGTTAAAAGAAACTGTATAATATAACAACAAGGTCAAATTAGACAAAGACTCCTTCTACTATACAATTCCACGTGAGTTATCCGAAATGGGTGATGGCTGAAGCCGCAGCTTATATTGCCATTGAAAATAAAGAGTATTCAGTTGGGGTATTCCTGGATCTTAAAAAAGCATTTGATACAGTGGATCATAATTTATTATTAAAGAAACTACAAAATTGTGGTATTAGGGGGGTAGCACTGTCCTGGTTATAAGATAAGATAAGATAAGATAAGATAAGCCTTTATTAGTCCCACAATGGGGAAATTCCAGGATTATGTAGTTACTTAAAGAATAGATATCAGTATGTACCTGTATGTGTTGGTAACAAAAACTCACAGTTACTGAAGGTTACTTGTGGAGTCCCACAGGGTTCAGTTTTGGGGCCACTGTTATTCAATATGTATATAAATAATATATGTAAAGTCTCAGAAAAAATGGATTTAATATTGTTTGCTGATGATACTAATTTATTATGCAGTGGAAGCAATTTGGAACAACTTTTGGATACACTCAGAAAAGAATAAGGAAAGCTTAAACTGTGGTTTGATTCAAACAAATTAACGCTAAATTTAAGTAAGACAAAATTTATAGTTTTTAACAACCATCACAACAACTTAGTATCTAAACTTAGTGTACATGGTGTAGAGATTGAAAGGGTATCTGAAACTAAATTTCTTGGAGTAATAATTGATAATAAACTGTGTTGGAAGTCACATATTAATTATATTAAAAGTAAAATATCTAAATCAATTGCAATACTACACAGAGTGAAATATTTGCTGAATCAACCCACATTATATACTTTGTATCATTCATTAATACTCCCATACATGACATATTGTACTGAAGTAGGGGAAATACATATAAAACAAACATATATCCAGTCTTTATGCTTCAGAAGAGAACTATTAGAATAATAAACAAAGCTGCTTACAGGGAACCAACAAACCCACTTTTTCTTAAATTAAAAGCTCTCAAGTTGAAAGATCTGGTTAACTTTAAAACTGCAGTAATAATGTTTAAAGTGAAGAATCTATCACTGCCCGCAAATATCCAAAAATTGTTCCAAATAAGGGAGAAACAATATCATTTCAGAGGAACATGTATATTTCAAAAACCTTCAGTGAGAACTACCACCAAGCAACACTGTATTTCAATGCAAGGAGTCAGATTGTGGAACGATTTTGGACCTGAATTAAAATCATGTACAACGCTTGGACAATTTAAACAAAAACTAAAGGAAGAAATACTCCAAACATATATACAAGATGACATGTAAAATCACATAAGGATTGTCATATCCAGTCTGTGTTGTGTTGTTGCTTAGTTTTTTTTTTTGTCACATTTTGTCTTAGCTTTGTTCTGAATTGTAATCGCTCTTGTTTTGTTTTTCTTTTGGATTCTTGGATGGAATATGGGTGGGCAATATAAGCTGCGGCTTCAGCCATCACCCATTTCGGATAACTTATGTTGAACTGTATAATCAGAGGAGTTATTGTTTGATTTGACCTTGTTGGATTTTTTCCCACTTTGTTATATTGTTCTGTTTCTTTTTGCCAATCTTTACTTTTAATCTATCTGAAAATAAAGAAAGATTCATTCATTCACGAGTGACGCCGACGAGCGAGCTTTGGTTTTCCCCAGAGCTCGGCCACAGGGGGCCGGAGTGTCTGGGGCTGCAACGGCGACTGCTGCAGCAGTGGTGAAGGCGGTCGGGGGCGGACCAACAGGCACAGAGGCACTGTGTGCTGGGCAGCAGCACTGCAGACTGGACGGCACAAGGAGGCACGCCGGCTGGCTACGGTGTTCCCGAGAGGAGGTGTCGGATGGCGGGTCCAGACGGGAGAAGCGGTCGGTGGTGAGAAGAGACATTCTCGTCGGGGAGGTCAGCTTCGACTCCGGAGGCAGGCGGCTTCCAGGGGCATGCATGCTGTGGGGCTGCCCTGGACCTCCGAGCCGGCTCCATCTTTGGCTGCGCATGGACTGTGGTGTAACACAAATAACCTTGCTGTACATATGTTCATATGGTGTGCATGTGAATAAGTGTTGTGATATGGGATTACTTTATGTATTTTAGAGACACAGTCCTGTTTTAGTTGTTTTTGTGTGAATGTGTTAGGCCATTCTGGTTCATTGTTCCCGTTATTTCCCTTAGTGCATGATTTGGGTCTAAAATTGGGGTGGGTCTGAATTGTGTGTATGTGTTTTGAACTTTTGTAAGGGGGAGCGGAATGTTGTGTGGAGAGTATGGTGTGTGTGTGTGGCCCGTGGGGCTTGCCGTACCCGCCCTGTGTGGTGACGTCAGGCGGGCTTCAGCACCTGTATATATAGTTGTGTGTGTTCAATAAAGGAGAGTTCGCTGCATGGCATAAGACAGACTCCAGGCTCCGATTACCGACATAACAGTTATGTTTAAGGATAACAAAACAAACAAAATGGTCTGAAGTGCAAAATGTACAGTATAATACACTCCACAGAACAATTACAATAGTAATTTGCATGCAGACTGAAAACCTTCAAGAAATGCTCAAGGGTTCACAATATCTGACTGGCAGCCTTTCATTCTCTTCTCCCACTCAGGATGCTTGCCATGAAGTCTTTGATTTCAGGGGCTTTTATCTGAAAAAGCAAGCCAGTGCATGCAAAATAGCAGCAAAGCAGAGTGGAGCCAGCACTACAGTAAACGTTAGGACCTGAGGGCTTTACCATCCAAAGGGATACCAGGGCGAAGCTGAAGTGCCAGCGAGCATGGCATTCAGGTTATTCAGGACCTCTTCAGCAATGAACATCCTGCCAGACAAAGTTTTAATTTGCTTATTATGCTTTTCTGGTCAATGGGAACAGCACAGGCTTGGATTTGGATTGTTAGACCATCTATCTACTGTCTATTGAAGAACATCACAGTGCCTGCCTTCTGGAAGCAGCTCCATGTCATTGTTTGGACTTACAGGATTGATGCTGCCATCTACTGGCCCAAACAAGCTTTGCAAGTCGATGATGTGCGGTACCTTCAAACACATTTCTGAAGTGTGCCAGTTTACGCTATGAATTTACTCTATGAATGTTTGTTATAAGGATTCGTTCCCAGCTTTGTAAAAAAGGAAATGAAATCTAAAACAACCTGCACTTACATCGACATTAAAGCAGAGGCAGTTGCCCGTCAATAAACATGTCAATGTTTGGAAACGAAGCCTGTGATGTTTGGCTGCATAATATTCTTCTTCGGAGGAAACCGATTGGCTCTTCTAAACACACGTGACAACCTGATAGCCAATGAGATCAAAGAATGTCGACACGACCTACGTTCCCTTCAGTCCGAGACCCCTTGGTGGTTAGAAATCAACTTCTGGGGATCGACCTGCGAAATAGTGTTCAGGTGATTGAATATTAATGGAATTACAATTTTTAACACAGCGAGATAGCGCTAATGCTACGTTTGTAGTCTTATTAGTGGGTACCCAGCTCACCGCAAGTCTCCCTTGCTAAAGCTAGAAGCTAGCATAGAAAGCTACTTTTACTCTGATTTAGGGTTTAATCGCTTCGCAGTCAACATACCTCCTGACTGTTTATCTTCCCTCGCTATTTACGCAACGACTGAACTGTAATTCCAAGGGGAGGTGAATGCTAATGTAAATGCGGTCGTGTGCTTGCTCCTGCAGGTGTCCTCCGTCAGGATTAAAGCAGCATCTCTGCCTCACCATCATGACTGATCAGTGGCAGGAGTGCATGGACTTCTGTATGGAGCTGACCAAGCAGGCTGGCCAGGTACGGAACACCGATCATCCATTAGTAGTTAAACACAGGTGGGTGGAGTAGTCAGAAATAAAATAGTTATTTTATGCTAATGATAACTCTGCTATAGCACGAGCAAGAGAAGTCCCCCCCCCCAAATTTGAATAGTAATGCCTTTACTGCCATCATATTGTGAGGGTTTTTCCTCTTAAAGTTGAGTTTTCCTGTAAATTTACCACGCTAAGGCATTTTGAAACTGTTTCCAGTTGAAATCACAAGTTTTTAAATAATTCTGCATAAATCTTCTTTCTTGAACAGTCAGAATTTATTCTTTTAAACTTATTAGGTCTGTTTCAAATACCAGTTTGGTTTTTTTTGAAGGTTTGGTAGCAATCCAGAGTAAATATGGAAATATTCTGTACAGTTTTTTTTCCTAAACTGTATCAGCATCAACATTTATTTATTTTTTTTTTTTTTAGAAATGTGATGCATATTTTTTCCTTTTAAATCTGGAAATTTTCTTTCATAAATTAGCCGCTCTTCTTGATTTTTTTTTTTCTTGTAAAATAATTTTTCCATAATTTTGTAGCCATCCATCTGTTATGTATGTAAAATGAGGGACAGGAGTCTCGTCTGTCATGCAGCAGGTTCACACTTTATTGTGAGAACCGAACTATTTATACACGAGGGCCGTGCCCGCCTGACGTCACACCGGGGGCGGGTACGGCAGCACCCACACGCCACACTCACTACACCACAATTCCCCTCCCCCTTACAAAAATGCAAACCACACGCACAATCAAGACCCTCCATAATTTAGGACCCGAATCGTGCCCGAAGGAACAAGGAATCATGAACTGTAGGAAAGTGGCCTATCACATTCACACAGAACAACTAAAACCAGCGTTTTTCCGTTTTTTTTTCCCCAAAATATACACACAAAAAAATAACTAAATTGGACCATGTCTCTAAATAAGTAAAATAATCCCATAACATACGTACTCACATGCACACCAGCAGAGTATATGTATATATATATTTACATTAAGAGTAATTAAGTCACACCTATGTCCACCGACAGCCAGAGGGCAGCACCAAATCATGCACGCCCCTGGCCGCTGTAGATAAGGCCAGCTCAGAGGTCCCGGGCAGCCCCCCATGGCATGAACACCCCTGGCCGCTGTCTGCCTCCGTGATCAAAATCAACTTCTCCTGCAAAAATGTCACTCTTCGCCACCAACTGCCTCATTCCTTGGGACCCGCCGTGCTGCTGTCCAGCACACCGTCTCTCCGTGATCATCGGTCCGCTCCCGACCGCTTTCAACACTGCCGCAGCTGCCATCGTTGTCCCGAACACTCCGGCCCCCCGTGGCCGAACTCTGGGGAGACCCGAAGCCTGCTCTTCGGCGCCACTCGCTGTCTCTGGCGCCTCGCCATAACACCTGGCACCCTTGTCCGGGGCGGCCTGAGCTCCGGCACTGAGACACTGCCTGACCTCCATGGCACACAATTGCTGTTGCTCACTCCCGGGGCTCACAGCATCTCTTTCGCTGGCGTCGTTTCCCGACCCTGGCACCTTGCCGCTGCTCCCAGCACCCTCGTTCCAGGCGCTCCGCTGTGCTGCCTCCGTGTCTGGCTGCTGTTGCTCTCCCTCGGGGCTCTCAGCGTCACTCTTGTTGGCATCACTCTCTGACCCGGACGTTTCGTCGCTACTCTCGGTATCCTCGTTCCAGGTGCTCCACTGCATTGTTTCCATGCCCGGCTGTCGCTGTTCTTCTCCAGGGCTCTCAGCGTCACTCTTGTCAGCATCACTCTCCGACCCAGGCGTTTCATCGCTGGTCTCGGTACCCTAGTTCCAGGCACTTCACTGCATCGTCTCCATGCCCGGCTGTCGCTGTTCTTCCCCGGGGTTCTCACCTTCCATGGTCCCGCTCACTCGCTACCTAGCCTCCAGCTGCGGGGATGACTCCTGCTGCTCTTCCTCTCTGCTGTCGCTGCACACCGCACCATCCGACTCATCAGCACTATGGTCCTATACCGTGCTGAGCTCCTTTACCGGCCCGCCGTCTTCAGTGACCGGGGACTCCTCCATTCATGGCCCCGGTCCTACCTTGAAGCCTAGCTGGTAGTTCGTAGGTTGGTTTTGGCACAAAGTTAGCATAGCGGCTAACCTGTCCATAGGCACAGAACGGGTCGTTAGCTTGCCCCAGCTAACAAGCTTAGCAGTTCCTGGCGCCAACAGCTCCATTACCCACAGCTTCGTGGTCCTCCTCTGCTCGTTGAAGTACTTGGCCAGCCACTCGACAGCATCCTTATAGTACTCCGTTTCACCCAACATACCGAAAATTCTTCGGCCCTCCACGCCGAGATTGTGTGCCAGGAGTGCTCGCCATTGTCTCCCGTCGAGTGTACTTAAGCCCAGCGCCCTGATGTAATCCTCGAACATGGCCCTCCACTGCGACCACAGGATCACCACCTCTCCCATGTACTCTAGAAACGGCGCTAGTGGTGGAGGTAGCCCATAGGCTCCCATAATTTTTTTTATCTTCGTCGCCAAATGTTATGTATGTAAAATGAAGGACAGGAGTCTCGTCTGTCATGCAGCAAGTTCACACTTTATTATGAGAACCGAGCTATTTATACACAAGGGCCGTGCCCGCCTGACGTCACACCAGGGACGGGTACGGCAGCACACACACACCACACCACACCACACCACACCACTCCATCCATCCATCCATCCATCCATCCATCCATCTTCTACCACTTAACCCTTTTGGGTCATTGGTGGGGGGGTGGTGGCTTCAGCCTATCTCAGCATCTTTGGGCGAGAGGCAGGGTACACCCCGGACAGATCACCAGTCCATCACAGGGCCAACTTTTTTGTAGCATTTCTTAGAAATTTTAAGACTTTTTCCTCATATTTGTTGTGCCTCACATGAATTTGAGTGTTTTTTTTTTTCTTGTATTTGCAAATTATTCAAGTAATTTTGTGAACTTTATGGTAAAGTTGAATGGTAAAATGAATACCAGTGTCAAGAATGAATATCTGGATAATAAAATACTTGGATACAGCCCTAAAATTTATGGTGCTTTTCTATTGCTGCTCAGTGGAGAGCGTGCTCACCTACTGTCTGGGTGTGTGGCACCCCAGCTCCACGGCCGAGAACAGGAAGGCTGTGCGGAGGGTCATCAACACCGCCCAAAAAATTATCAGCAGCCCTCTGCCCTCCCTGGAAGACATCTCCAGAGCCTCATGTCTCAGAAGGATCAAGGCCATCACAGGAGACCCCTCACATCCCGCCCACCACCTGTTTGACCTGCTTCCCTCTGGACGACGGTTCAGATCGATCAGGTCCCACACCTCCAGACTGACAGTTTCTTCTCCTGGGCCATCCAAACTGCAAACAATCAGAGGCCCCACCCCCTTCCCTCTGAACGCTCACATGCACAGAACTGAGGACCTTTTAATTATCACTATAACTCACCTGTCGTTGCACTCCTCACTTTCATGTATATTGACCCATCCATGAAATCAATACTGGACATATTTTCCATAATCCTTGGGCCTTTTTACTCTATTATGTGCTCTGCACTCCGCACTCCTATGCACATAGTTCCACCCGTGAAGCCACTATCGTACCTGTGTATATACCGATGGGCTATTTGTTATTTTACTTTTACCTTTACCTCGGTTGTATGGTTAATCGTGTGTTCTGTAACTGTTTCATTTCAAATTCTTCTCACTTACTTTACTGCGCACTAGCCTGGTGGAGCACCCACAATTTTGTTGTGCTGTACAACTGTGCAATGACAATAAAGCCTATTCTATACTATTCATAAATTTGTCTTTACAATCATTAAATTTACTACTTTGTTTATTATGAATTCACAACTCTTTTGTTCTAATTAACTTATGACTTTTTTCAACAAAATTCGTGATTTTTCCCCCTCTCATTTCTCATGACTGTTGAATTTTTTTCCTCATTCCTTTGCTGTCAAACCACAGTAGGATTTTACTGATTTAAGTGAAATAAAATTGTAATTCAAACCAAAATGACTAAAAATGCAGCCATCTTATTAAAAACATCTTGGTGTCAAAAGGAACGTCATTTGCAAGTGTGTTAGTTAAGAGGAAATATACAAATACTGTACTTATCTCAAAAAGGAGGGAGGGAGCTGCCTGCAGCATTTCTCAAAGTGTTTGCTGACATTATATGAAAATAAACCAAAGGATGCCACAATTTATAATTTCTGTACCTAAATATATTCAAATAGTAATAGTAGTTGTGCCTCAACTAGGGGTGAGTTCAAAAGATCCATCCAACAATTTGAATCGATCCACAAAATCTGCAGATAGATCTTTTAATATCATAATTTTACAGTCTGGGAAACACAAAACGCAAGCAGCTGGCTGAAATCTCATGGGATGACCAATCGTACAAGAGTTCCATGTGCCGCACGCTCACATTACTTACGCGTTTACATTTAGCAGGCAGCCACAGAGCGGACTTGCCAACGTTAATTCATCATCAAAAGTCACGGCTAAAGACTGCACTCAACAGTTCCCGAATATTTTTCATAAAGCGGGGTTAAACGCAGGGCTTGAAGTGTTTCGGCATGTGACTTTTTTTTTTTTTTCTGGCTGCGTGGAAATTTACTTCCTATTTTCTGTACACAGAAACACTTTTCGTCCTAGCTATCTGCAATGGTGGATGAATAATGCTCAAAATAAACAGTCAGTTCTGCATAGTTTGGAGTTCTCTTAAGATATTTAGAGTCGTGATATAATATTTGGGATGGCGGTACATAACTGAGTTTGTGCGCTCCACTGATCTCTATAGAAAACCTGGATAGCTTACGCCTCATTAGCGAGTACAGAGCCGAGTGAAGCCACCTGGTGTCCATATTAGGGAGGGAATTGAGTTGACATTATGTTTAGCGGCAATTGATTTCTGTAATTCACCAGTTGTGCAAGATTGTCTGTGTCTCCATACTAAGAAATTCAAAATCTGTTAATTTTTTGAGAAGTTATTGAGGTAAAAGTGTCACCGTTTACTACTAAACTCATTCATTCTCCATTGACTCGCTGAGTGTTTTAATATGGTGGCCAGGTGGCTTCACTTCTGGTGAGCAATGATCCATCCAGTTTTTCTATAGAGATCAGTGGCGCGCTCCTAATCGGATAGCGACAGCAAGAGTAAGTGACAGTGTTGCCAGACGTACAATAATTATCGTATTTGTATGATAGTTTTGTCCTCTATACGATGTACAATCAATAATTCCAGGAATCCGATAATGTACAATAATCTGACCCCTTCATTAGGTGGCTAAGTTAATATATTGGCAAACACAATCAGAATACGGATCCTGCACATACATACTGTGCTTGTTTTTACACATCGCCTCACATGCGTGGGCTGCGTGGAAAAGAAGACGTGTCGCGGTAAGAGAGCAAAGAGGCAGCCTCAGATGGAGGCTAGTGATGGGATCTACAGTTCGCTGAAACGTACTGAGTCAAGCTAAAAAGATCCGTGGTTCACCGAATCACTCAGTGCTGTACTGGAGCTCCAACTGTCTACCACTCACTGAACTGAGAGTCGGCTGAACCGAGTGAGCGGGGCTCGTTTGCTGCTCTGGTGAGTAATTCATACAGTACATTCACCCATAAAAACTAGTACACTCGATGGAATCATTCGCATGTGTTACAGCAGCCATGGCAGACTCAGCAAGTAAGCTTCATCACCAGCAGGTTGAGAAATGAAAGGGAGGGGGGAATACCCCAGTTTTACTGGATAGTTCAAACCTGTTGCTGGCATTAGCACTAAAGTTTTCTGTTGCTGCTGCAACATGCAGATGTCTGCAAAAATGTCACTGGATTGTGATTCTCAATAAAACTGCAACTGGTTTCTACTTAAATTATCAGCAGCATTTTAGCAGTAGTTTTAGTGGATTAATTTTGATGTTTATTCCTAATGAATAAACAGATTACTTTTCAAAATATTTATGAGGCAAGACCTTGATATACTGTATGATGATTCAACAGAAGACATATAGAAGATAGTTAATTATGACTGATATTTTTGGCTGTTCAGTGCAGGCCAGGGGCTCATCCTGTACTCCACACAGGTAGAGGTGCTGGTCTCCAAGAGGTGCTTTTTTTCAACCGATCTGTTAGATTATTTAAAGGTAAAACTGCGTTATACAGTGTCTCCTCTGGCTTAAAGACCTTGGCGCAGTGGCAACATATTTTTCCGGGGGGGGGGGAGGGGGGCAGAAAAAACATATGTATGAATATGTTAATTTTATACTATTTATTTCTTTTTTTAAATTTTGCACAGTAACTTTGCATATAATAATAATAATAATGCATAAGATTTATATAGCACTTTATCATAGACACTCAAAGACGCTTTTTACAGATACATTATTCATTCACTCCAGACAGACGATGGCAAGCTACTACTGTAGCCACAGCTGCCCTGGGGCAGGCTGACGGAAACGTGGCTGCCAATCCGGGCCAACGGCCTCTCTGGCCACCACCAAACATTTATACACATTCATACCCAGTGTTATGGACACTGGAGGCAAGGTGGGTAAAGTGTCTTGCCCAGGGACACAACGGCAGGATATCTGGGGAAAGCGGGATTCAGACTGCCAACCATCCGGTTATTGGACGACTCACTGTACCTCCTGAGCCACTGCCGTGCATATGGAACTTGAAGTATTGTACAACCAAGGCTTGAATGTTGGACTATTGGGCCATTTGGGGTCCCACCCAGATGTCCTGTATTAGGACTTTTTACTGGTGTGATCCTTCTCTCCTTCCTCTGCTCTCACCTCTCCTGGACCCTCTGCCTGAACACTTTTCCTCTCCTTGGCTCCTCTCTTCTGTCTCATCTTGCTCTCTCTGAGCTCTGTCTAATTCAAGTTCTCTGTCTATGGTGGTATACAAACAGGTTAGAAAATATCAAGTATCATGTAAATTAAAGGAGACAACCAAAAATTCCTAGTTAAGGGTACAAAGAGCATCCACTTAAAACTTGAGTAATGACTTCAGTCTTAAAGGTTTGAAGTTTTTCTCCAAAATTTATAACAATTTTCTTAGTTTTCTACTTTTCTTTGTAAATTTATCTAAATTTGAAACCATTTTCCTCAAATTTGTAAATTCCTCTTGTAAAATTGACTTTTCTTGTACATTTGAAACTTTATTACAAATTTGTGGATTATTTTATGGCTTATTTTGTCTGGTTTTTTTTAAAAATAAAATTACTTTTTTTAAAATAAATTTGAAACAGACTGTGGTATTTTTTTTTCTTTTTCCTTGTAACAGTTTATATTTTTGACCATAACTTTGCAGTCGGAACAGAACAATAATTTAACTCTAATTACAAAAAAAAATAATAAAATTGTATTTAATGATTTAAATGAACTTAAATGACGAAGGATGCCATTATTTCTGTTATAATATTTCTATATATTTATAGTTTTTTTTGTTGTTGTTTTTTTTTTTTTTTTAGAAATCTCCTCACCTCCAAGAAAAATCTCCCTTATTTTGAAATCCAAATGCTGGCACATTCAGTTTGTCTGAAGGCTGCTGATGGGTTAAAGTCACTGACCGTGAAGTTCGGTCATCTTAACCTGCCAGGTACATAATTGGGAACATAACAATATTGTAGTGGCTGGTGAAATATATCCTCAGCAATTCATCAGTCCCCCTTGCCTTTCCCTTCATATGAAGCCGGCTGCATTTGAATTCTAACCACATCTCTTAGCTCAGTGACTCTTCCGTTATTGCTCCCGTTTCCAGTGGGTTAAAACCATGATAAATGCCTCCAGTGCTTACATACCTCTTCTGATTTTTTTTTTTCCCCCCACGTTTAAAGTACATAAAGGCCAAATGTCACGTAATTGTTTTTTCTAAATGACAATGAATTTAGATAAAATACACATAGCTTAAACCAAATATACATACCGGAGACCATATCACCCACCTGTATTTACATAATTGCACAAAATACACCAGGTGAAGGCCCCACCTTGCTTGCTGGCTTGTGACAGCCAGTCCAGACCACGCCCATGTTTTTGACATCACCAGTTGTACCCTGGCTGCCCTGCCTATCCACATTCACACTTATCAACATTGGACAATCATGACGGAAAGTGACAGCGATTGTGAACAAATTAGTTTAGTTTTGTCTTTTTTTTTTGTCAGTGGTTCAGACAGTGACAGAGGCATAGAACCTTACCGGTTCGAGCCGTCCGAGATGGAATCAGTTGCTTTGTCTGATGACAACAGTTCCAACGATGACCAGAGAGCAGAACCAGTGGAAAATGTCATTGAACTGGACATTAATCGCCTCCAGAATTGCGAAGCCGGAGGGGGTCTGTCGAGGGCGCCCCATAAATATTGATTTTTCGGAAGCCATTATTATTACAGTGGAGGAGAGCCGCTGCTGTCAAGAAATTGACCAGATCAATATGAAAATGGAGGCGCATACCTGTCAAGGGAGACGTTTTCGCCGTATTTTGGTGCCAAGCGCGGCTGTGGGAGACGGCAGAGTGGTTTGGGACACTTTTCTGGGAAATGTTTTAAATGTAGTTCGTGTTGTTATTGTCAAATATTTTAAGGAAAATATGGGGAAAATGCAATTTTAGCAAAAACGGGCGTATTGCCATTTCTGTACGCCCAAAAGAAAAAATATACTGGAAAAAAAACTGAGTGTCTTGAGGAGCACTCCTGTGTGTGATCACTCACAGCTGGGGCGGGCTGATCACTCAGCGGGAGCTATTCTCACTACTGTTCGAAGTGTGGAGTCACTCATTAGTTTAATTGTCTGGGTGGGCTGATCGCTCAGCGGGAGCTATTCTCACTACCATGAGAAGTCATTAGGACAATGGTTTAACACGTTGAGCTGTGCAGCGGTTGCGGAACAGACAGAGATCCCAGAGAGGTGTGCCTTGTTGCTCCGCCGTTCCTTATAGCCGCTTTTTACGGTGTTGAAGTACGGCGAAAACGTCTCACTTGATAGGTATGAAAACATTTCCCAGAGAAGTGTCCCTTATTACCCAGCTGTCCCTGATAGTCCCGTTTTAAGGTATGGCTGAAATATCAAATTTTTTCTTTCTTGTTGCTCACTTCAACCTTCCAGTCTCCATATAAACAATCAATTGAAATACCCCAAGCATCAAACTAGGGTACAATCGATTTCGTCACTTCCGCCTTCTTCCCCAGGCGATTCCAGGGGCCGTGTCAGGCCAAGTGCGGCAGTTTTAAATTAACGAATATTCCGTTGTTACTGAAGCATATGCACCAAGACCCGAACGGATCGGTTCCCTTTTATATCTAGTTTCAAGATATTTAAAGTACCCTGTTACGTGACATTTGGCCTTTAAATAAACTCATGTTTCTGTCGAACAGTCAAGCCTTATTATGCTGCATTTCCCCTCTAGTCTGCCTTGATCTGCGTACACTTTGGACGAGCCCGGCACGCACGCGGCGCTGTACATGCTCACTTTTTTCATCTACCCAGGCCAAGCAGTTGACGCGTGCACACAACCATCATTTGTAGTTTCACTCCCGCCCGATAGGTAGCGCCAAGGCGCTGACGCATCAGGATTTTCACCAACGAAGAAACGGCGGACTTTTTCACAAAGTTTCTCTTCAAATAGAGTCCAATTCTGCTGTTTGACTTCCCGGTTTTCACTCCTTTTCCATGAAGATGCTGCTGCTGCTATCGAGACACTGCCTGCTGACTGACTGGAAAGCTCGCGTGGGCGGGGCGCTTCTAAACTCCGTGTGGATGACGGCCACGCACGTTGTTCGTGTGCGCACTTGCGGAAAGTCATTACTTCATATATTTTTCTTAAATTCATATCTCCTTGGCGTGGCGGTAAATTTTCTGGCAAAGCGGCCCACCACCGAGAAATGGTACCAGAGGAAACCCTGGTTATAGGCCATAATATGAACGATCTGTGATATGTTATTGAAGCAGATGGTCCTGAGACACGTCAGAATGAAAACTGTGTATGATAATTTTCCTCAAAAAATGATAACTTTTAGCCGTTGGTATGATACTTCAACATTTCCCATCTGGCAACACTGGTGAGTGACTGGAAACGTGAGTGTTTCATCCTTCAGCATACACAAAACCTTGGATACATTCTGTAGGATGGAGAGTAAGTTTTTGAAGCCTGGACAAGATGTCCTAATTGTCAAAGGACTTAAAAACAAATGGCGCTGGGCATGGATCGAAGAAATGGGCAGAGACGGCAAGCCTTTTGGTAGCTGGTGTAAAAAAAAAAAAACGACAACAAAAAAAAAAAAAAACAAAAAAAAAACAGGAGCTTGTTTCTGCGTGTTGTGCTCGAAATAATGCAATTTAGAGTACTGCATACAGTTCACTGTTGGTGTTTACAATTTGTTATTAAAGCAAATGTTGCACATTCCATTAAAAAATAGTAAATCAATGGCCTTTTCCATATACCCTTTACTGAATGGGTGCAAATCAAATCTTATTCCACCAGTGAATTAGTTCGCTTGACTGAGTTTCACATACCCTTATTCATAAATTTCATGTTATAGATTGGTCATTCTGTACTCAATTTATATACAGTGGTGTGAAAAAGTGTTTGCCCCCTTCCTGATTTCTCTTTTTTTTGTATGTTTGTCATACTTAAATGTTTCAGATCATCAGACAAATTTAAATATTAGACAAAGATCACACAAGCAAACACAAAATGCAGTTTTTAAATGAAGGTGTTTATTATTAAGGGTAAAAAAAAATCCAAACCTACATGGCCCTGTGTGAAAAAGTGATTGCCCCCCTGTTAAAACATAAATTAACTGTGGTTTATCACATCTTTGGAAAGCTGAGTTCAATTTCTTTAGCCACACCCAGGCCTGATTGCTGCCACACCTGTTCTCAATCAAGAAATGACTTAAATAGGACCTGCCTGACAAAATGAAGGAGACCAAAAGATCCTCAAAAGCTAGACATCATGCCACCATCCAAAGAAATTCAGGAACAAATGAGAAACAAAGTAATTGAGCTCTATCAGTCTGGAAAAGGTTATAAAGCCATTTCTAAAGCTTTGGGACTCCAGCGAACCACAGTGAGAGCCATCATCCACAAATGGCGAAAACATGGAACAGTGGTGAACCTTCCCAGGAGTGGCCGACCAACCAAAATTACCCCAAGAGTGCAGCAACGACTCATCCAAGAGGTCACAAAAGACCCCACAACAACATCCAAAGAACTGCAGGCCTCACTTGCCTCAGTTAAGGTCAGTGTTCATGACCTCACCATAAGAAAGAGACTGGGCAAAAATGCCCTGCATGTCAGAGTTCCAAGACGAAAACCACTGCTGAGCAAAAAGAACATTAAGGCTCGTCTCAGTTTTGCCAGAAAACATCTTGATGATCCCCAAGACTTTTGGAAAAATACTCTGTGGTCTGACGAGACAAAAGTTGAACTTTTGAAGGGGGTGTGTCCCTTTACATGTTGCATAAAAGTAACACAGCATTTCAGAAAAGGAACATCATACCACCAGTAAAATATGGTGGTAGGAGTGTGATGGTCTGGGGCTGTTTTGCTGCTTCAGGACCTGGAATACTTGCTGTGGTAAATGGAACCATGAATTCTGCTGTCTACCAAAAAATCCTCAAAGAAAGGAGAATGTCCGGCCATCTGTTTATGACCTCAAGCTGAAGCGCACTTGGGTTCTGAGAAGCAGGACAGTGATCCAAAACACACCAGCAAGTCGACCTCTGAATGGCTTAAGAAAAACAAAATGAAGACTTTGGAGTGGCCTAGTCAAAGTCCTGATCTGAATCCGATTGAGATGCTGTGACATGACCTTAAAAAGGCAGACCATGCTCGAAAACCCTCCAGTGTGGCTGAATTACAACAATTCTGCAAAGATGAGTGGGCCAAAATTCCTCCACAGCTCTGTAAAAGACTCCTCACCAGTTATCGCGAACACTTGATTGCAGTTGATGCTGCTAAAGGTGGCCCAGCCAGTTATTAGGTTTAGGGGGCAATCACTTTTTCACACAGGGCCATGTAGGTTTGGATCTTTTTTCCCTTAATAATAAACACCTTTATTTTAAAAACTGGATTTTGTGTTTACTTGTGTTGTTTTTGTCTAATATTTATGTAAATTTGTTTGATGATCTGAAACATTTAAGTGTGACGAACATACAAAAAAAAGACAAATCAGGAAGGGAGCAAACACTTTTTCACACCACTGTAACTTGATAGCAACAGCATCCTAAATGTTAGATGTTTGCACCATATTAGTGAGATGGAGTACTATTGCCATCTATTGACCTTCCTTGGTTTTGCTGTTTGAAACAGTCCACCATAATCTAGTCTGAATTCATCAATGGGTATGGCACATGTTACTAGCTAGTTTCAAGGAAAATAATTTTCACACACACACACACACACACACACACACACACACACACACACACACACACACACACACACACACAGTGGTGTGAAAAAGTGTTTGCCCCTTCCTGATTTATCTTTTTTTTTTGTATGTTTGTCACACTTAAATGTTTCAGATCATCAAACAAATTTAAATATTAGACAAAAATAACAAGTAAACACAAAATAGTTTTCAAGCATGAACCGCCTTTTGAAGGTCATGCCACAGCATCTCAATCGGATTCAGGTCAGGACTTTGACTAGGCCACTCCAAAGTCTTCATTTTGTTTTTCTTAAGCCATTCAGAGGTGGGCTTGATGGTGTGCTTTGGATCATTGTCCTGCTGCAGAACCCAAGTGTGCTTCAGCTTGAGGTCATGAACAGATGACCGGATATTCTCTTTAAGGATTTTTTTGGTAGACAGCAGAATTCATGGTTCCATTTACCACAGCAAGTCTTCCAGGTCCTGAAGCAGCAAAACAGCCCCAGACCATCACACTACCACCACCATATTTTACTGTTGGTATGATGGTCCTTTTCTGAAAGGCTGTGTTACTTTTATGCCGGATGTAATAGGACACACACCTTCCAAAAAGTTCAACTTTTGTCTCGTCAGTCCGCAGAGTATTTTCCCAAAAGTCTTGGGGATCATCAAGATGTTTTCTGGCAAAACTGAGATGAGCCTTTATGTTATTTTTGCTTAGCAGTGGTTTTCATCTTGGAACTCTGCCATGCAGACAATTTTTGTCTATTTTGGTTTCATCTGACCATATGACATTCTCCCAATCCTCTTCTGGATCATCCAAATGCTGTCTAGTAAACTTCAGACGGGCCTGGACATGTACTGGCTTAAGCAGGGGGACACGTCTGGCACTGCAGGATTTGAGTCCCTGGCAGTGTAGTGTGTTACTGATGGTAGCCTTTGTTACTTTGGTCCCAGCTCTCTGCAGGTCATTCACTAGGTCCCCCCGTGTGGTTTTGCGATTTTTGCTCACCGTTCTCGTGATCATTTTGACCCCACGGGGTGAGATCTTGCGTGGAGCCCCAGATCGAGGGAGATTATCAGTGGTCTTGTATGTCTTCCATTTTCTAATAATTGCTCCCACAGTTGATTTCTTCACACCAAGCTGCTTACCTATTGCAGATTCAGTCTTCCCAGCCTGGTGCAGGTCTACAATTTTGTTTCTGGTGTCCTTTGACAGCTCTTTGGTCTTGGCCATAGTGGAGTTTGGAGTCTGACTGTTTGAGGTTGTGGACAGGTGTCTTTTATACTGATAAAGAGTTCAAACAGGTGCCATTAATACAGGTAATGAGTGGAGGACAGAGGAGCCTCTTAAAGAAGAAGTTACAGGTCTGTGAGAGCCAGAAATCTTGCTTGTTTGTAGGTGACCAAATACTTATTTTACCGAGGAATTTACCAATTAATTCATTAAAAATCCTTCAATGTGATTTTCTGGATTTTTTTTTTTTCTCGTTTTGTCTCTCATAGTTGAGGTATACCTATGATGAAAATTGGAGATCTCTCACATCTTTTAAGTGGGAGAACTTGCACAATTTGTGGCTGACTAAATACTTTTTTCCCCCCACTGTATGTAATATATTCATACACTACTCACAAAAAGTTAGGGATATTTGGCTTTCGGGTGAAATTTATGGAAAATGTAAAAGGTTCACGCTACAGTGATATATCATGAAAGTAGGGCATTTAAGTAGAGGCATGCAATGGTGATTTCCTCATCTCAGTTTACTGAAACAAAAGCCAACAGTGCGTATACCACAACCAAAAATGTCAATGTCTCAATTACTTGTCATGTGCTCTTGAGCATCAATTACAGCTTGACAACGACATCTCATGCTGTTCACAAGTCTTCTGAGGCATGGCATTCCACTCATTTTGAAGGGCAGCCTTCAGGTCCTTGAGGTTCTGGGGTTCAGGGTTATGAGCCTCTACATGGCAACTCAGCTGATCCTGTTGGTTTTCTATGGGATTCAGGTCTGGAAAAAGTGCAGGCGACTCCGTTTGAGGTACCCCAGCTTCCAGCAGCCATTCCCAAATGATGCAATCTCGATGAGCTGGAGCATTGTCGGCCATGAAGATGAAATTAAGCCTGTGTTGTTCATGCAGGGGCACAATGACTGGATTAATGATGTTATTCAGGTAGTATCGGCTTGTCACTGTACCATTCACAAGGTATAGGGCAGTTCTGTATTGAGTGGACACACCTGTCCAGACCGTAACATGGTGACAACAGTGGTTGATGCATAGCGCTCTCCTTGACGTCTCCAACATCATTAGTGGCCATAATTTCTGCTCAGCGTGAATCCACTTTCATCAGAGAACAGCACTGAAGCCCACTGGTGCCTTGTCCAGTGTAAATGCTCCCTGGCCCATGCAAACGATGACGCCTGTGCCTAGTGGTGTGGTCAGGTACCCTTGCAGGTTGTTTAGCAGGCAGACCACGTTGATGTAAATGGTCTCGAATGGTCTGACGTGACACTTGGGTGCCTCTCACCTCCCTTAAATGTGCCTGGAGTTGAGTTGCATTCATCGTCTGGTTCAGCAGGGCACTGTTCACAATGAAGCGGTCATCAGCGTGGGATATGGCCAAAGGACGTCCACTTCTGTACCTTTCTGTGACTCTTCCAGTTTCTCTGTATCTCTGTTGCAACCTGCTGATGACACTCTGTGACACGCTAAGCTCAGTGACCACTTTCCTCTGAGAACATCCTGTTTGAAGCCTTACGATGGCGAGGTACTGTTGATCAATTGTGAGGTGTCATCTTGGTCTCATGATGTCAAAATGTGAACAGCATGATGAAGAGGACTGTTTCAATACCAGTTCTAATTGAACCAGAAAATTTATTGGTCGATTCATGGATCAAGCACCTGTTGTGAATTTTGCTGTTAAGCACCTTGTTAGACAACAGCAAGTTACGCAAAAAGTACTGAAACACTGAGTAGTTGGACATGTGTATTCAAAAGGTTAGAGAAGGTCAAATTAAGTTCACCTGGAAAGTTTATAGTGCATTTTAGGTGCATCCTGAAATTTCACCCAAAAGCCAAATATCCTTAGACATTTGGCTTTTGGGTGAAATTTATGGAAAATGTAAAGTTCACGCTACAGTGATATTATATCATGAAAGTAGGGCATTTAAGTACAAGCATGCAATGGTGATTTCCTCATCTCAAACAATTTATTGAAACAAAAGCCAACAACAGTGGTGGATATACCGCAACAAAAAATGTCAGATGTCTCAATAACTTGTCATGTGCCCTTGAGCATCAATTACAGCTTGACAAAGACATCTCATGCTGTTCACAAGTCGACTTATTGTCTGCTGAGGCATGGCATTCCACTCTTTTTGAAGGGCGGCCCTCAGGTTATTGAGGCTGCGGGGTGCAGGGTTACGAGCCTCTACACTGCGACTCAGCTGATCCTATAGGTTTTCTATAGGATTCAGGTCTGGAGAAAATGCAGGCCACTCCATTTGAGGTACCCCAGCCAGCAGCAGTCATTCCGTAATGATGAAGTGTTGATGAGCTGGAGCCTTGTCGGCCATGAAGATGAAATTAGGCCTGTGTTGTTCAGGTACGGGAACAATGACTGGATTAATGATGTTATTCAGGTAGTATTGGCTTGTCACTGTACCATTCACAAGGTGTCGGGAAGTTCTGTATTGACTAGAAACACCTGCCCAGACTGTAACATGGTGACAACAGTGACTGATGCATATCGCTCTCCTTGACAGTCCCTCCAGGATTTCGCGGGATGTTTTTATGATTGTTGCTGCCCAAAAAGCCTGAATTTGTGGGAGCTTTTTTAAACAGTTGCAATAAAAGTTGCAATGTTTTTAGAGTGTTTTTTGATCTAAAAGTTGTGGAAAGAATTACAAAATTTAAAGCTGATGTTTTTTTTTTTCCAGTTTACTGCAGTGATATTCTACTGTATATAGCAATACAAGAAATGCACAGGATTGTCAAAAATTTCCTATTACAGTGATTTGTAAATTAAGCAGAAACTTCTGCTATACAGAAAAAAATCTTTTGTGCAACAGCAAATACAAACATAAACACAATATCCATTATAACAGCTAAATTGCATTGAATGCATGTTTAAGAGTAGAGATTTGGAAATTATTACCAGCACCTTCATTTGAAAACTTTCTACGGTCCCCAACCACTCTGTACCGAGCGCAGAGGAAAAAATAATTTATTCTGTTAATCTGTATTGTCTATAGGAGTCTGTTTTTCTGGAAAAAAAAAAATACAGAGAATTTTGCCTCTCTTTCCTGTGCCTAACTCTTAGCTGTCTGTCTGCTGCACGTCAATCTTGACACACATCTTTCATTTACGGCGGGGGTGTCTGTCCATCCAGACTGGAGATCGACAGCTTAAAAGCTCATTGACCAGTTGTAGTAATGCTTTTACCTCTAAGGATGTGTAAAATATTAACACTTGCTGTAGTGTTAATAGTTTTATGGCGTTTCTCCTCACCCACATTCCCACGACGGGGTGCTTTTGGGGCAGGCAGATGTTTTTCAACACAAACCCAGTGCTTTGTACACGCGGTCAAGGTGGAGACATAACGAGACGGCCACCAGCAGGCTGGGGGAGACAGAGGAAGGGACGATGTTGGAAACCTCATGGGTGAGTGGTTTTTTTTTAAAATCGCAAACTCTGTTTGCTGATGTGTTCCTTAATAGTCCTGTAAACACGGAAGTGAACGCGGTGCAGCGATGCATTTGGTTGGTTAGACTGACCGTTTGCGTGCCAGTCAGAGACAAATTTGATTGGTGACATTGGCGGAAGTTGACGAGGATTGGCCAAAATTGCGGGAAAGTTGCAGTGATTGGACAAAGTTGCAAGGTCGCGCAATAGTTGCGCTGATTGGCTGATTTCGTGTGAATTGGCACGATTGCAACATTGTGAAATCCTGGAGGACTGCCTTGAGGTCTCCAACATCATTGGTGGCCATCATTTCTGCTCAGTGTGAATCGACTTTCATCAGAGAACACCACTGAAGCTCACTGGTCCCTTGTCCAGCGAAAATGCTCCCTGGCCAATGCAAAAGATGATGCCTGTACCTGGTGGTGTGGTGGGGTACCCTTGCAGGTTGTCTAGCACACAGACCACGCTGATGTAAATGTTTCAAATGGTCTGACATGACACTTGGGTGTCTCACACCTCCCTTAAATGTGCCTGGAGTTGAGTGGCATTCATCATCCGGTTCCACAGGGCACAGTTAACAATGAAGTGGCCATCAGTGTGGGATGTGGCCAAAGGACGTCCACTTCTATGCCTTTCTGTGACTCTTCCAGTTTCTCTGTATCTCTGTTGCAACCTGCTGATGACACTCTGTGACACTCTAAGCTTAGTGGCCACTTTCTTCTAAGAACATTCTGTTTGAAGCCTCGCAGTGGCGAAGTACTGTTGATCAATTGTTAGGCGTTGTCTTAGTCTCATGATGTCAAATTGTGAACAGCGTGATGAAGAGGACTGTTTAAATACCCATTTTAACTGAACCAGAAAATTTATTGGTTGATTCATGGATCAAACACCTGTTGTGAATTTTGCTGTTAAGCACCTTGTTGGAGAACAGCAAGTTATGCAAACAGTACTAAAACAGTGAACAGTTGGACATGTGCATTCAAATGATTAGAGAAGGCCAAATTAAATTCACCTGTAAAGTTTATAGTGCATTTTAGGTGCATCCTGAAATTTCATCCGAAAGCCGAATATCCCTAACTTTTTGTGAATAGTGTATGTACAGGTACATCTCAAAAAATTAGAATACCATGAAAAAGTTCAATATTTTTTGTCACTCATTTCAGAAAGTGACATTGATATATTATATAGAATCATTACACAGAGAGTGATATATTTCAAGTGTTTATTTGTTTTAATTTTGATGATTATGGCTTACAGCCCATGAAAACCCTAAATTCAAATACTCCATAGATTCTCTATGGGGTTTAGTTCAGGACCATGGCCATTAAACCAGGTTTTAATACTTTTGGCAGTGTGGAGGTGTGCCAAGTCCTGCTGGAAAATGAAATCTTCTCCATAAAGCTTGTCAGCAGAGGGAAGCATGAAGTGCTCTAAAATTTCCTAGTAGACGACAGCGCTGACTTTCGTCTTGATAAAACACAGTGGACCAACACCAGCAGATGACATGGTTCCTCAAATCATCACTGACTGTGGAAACTTCACACTAAACCTCAAGCAACTTAGACTCTGTGCCTCTCCACTCTTTCTCCAGACTCTGGGACTTTGATTTCCAAGTGAAATGCAAAATTTACTTTTATCAAAATCAAATCAAATCAAATCAAACTTTGTCATATTGCTGTACATACAACTGTTGTGCAGGCAAGATGAAATTGCGTTTCTCTCGGCATCCATATAAGAAGCAGCATGATTAAGACACACTCCCACATAGCTCCCACCCCCCCCCCCCCCCATCCATTCACACATCCCTGAGACATACTTGGGGAGAAAGAATAACTAACTATAATATACAAAATGTCCATAGGTGCAGTAGTGTGTATGTGAGATTCCGGGTCAGCTGTTCAGCATCCTGACAGCTTGTGGGAGGAAGCTGTTGATCAGTCTGGTGGTTCTGCCTCTGATGCTCCGGAATCGTTTACCAGATGGAAGAAGTTCAAAGTGTTTATGCAGAGGGTGAGAACGGTCCTTGACAATGTTCAGTGCCCTGCTCCTACAACAGTTCTGAAAAAGTTCTTGGACAGAGGGGAGGGAGACTCCAATTACCCTCTCCGCCCCCTTGACTATCCTCTGCAGGGCTTTTTTGTCTGACATACTGCAGCTGGAGTACCATGTAGCAATGCAGTACGTCAGAACACTCTCCACCACACCTCTGTAGAAGGTCCTGAGGATGCAGATGGGGAGAGAGGCCTGTTTGAGTTTCCTCAAGAAGTGTAGTCTCTGCTGAGCTCGCTTCCTGATCTCCAAGGAATTCTTGCTCCAGGTCAGGTCCTGCGAGATCTGCACTCCGAGGAACTTGATGTTCTCTACTCTCTCCACTAAACGGCCGCCAATGCTGAGGGGGACGTGCTCAGGCTGTGACCGCCGGAAGTCGATAATCATCTCCTTTGTTTTGTCCACGTTGAGCACCAGATTGTTCTCCCTGCACCAGCCCTCCAGGTCTCTCACTTCTTCCCTGTACATTGATTCCTCATCCCTCTGAATAAGTCCCACCACCGTGGTGTCATCTGCAAACTTAATAATCTGGTTCCCCTCGTGTTTGGATACACAGTCATGTGTTAGAAGTGTAAACAACAGTGGACTGAGTACACAGCCTTGAGGGGTTCCGGTACTCAGCGTGACAGAGTTGGAGATGTTGTTTCCAACCCGGACAGACTGAGGTCTCTCAGTCAGGAAATCCAGGATCCAGAGACATGTGGCGGTGTTCAGACCGAGAAGGAGTAATTTCTCTATCAGTCTCTGGGGAATAATGGTGTTGAATGCTGAACTGAAATCAATGTACAGGAGTCTGGCGTAGGTGTCTTTCTGGTCCAGGTGGGTGATGACAGAGTGTAGGGTGGTGACTATAGCATCCTCCGTGGAGCGGTTTGAACGATATGCAAACTGGAGCGGGTCGTGTGATGCAGGGAGGCAGGCTGTGATGTGTGGTTTGACAAGCCGTTCAAAACACTTCATCACAATTGGTGTAAGTGCAACAGGACGATAGTCATTCAAACATGACACCACTGGTTTCTTTGCCACCGGTACAATGATAGAGGTCTTGAAGCATCTGGGAACGATGGCCTGACTCAGGGAGATGTTATAAATGTCAGTCAGGACATCCGCCAACTCGCTCGCGCAGTCTCGGAGCACACGTCCCGGAATGTTGTCTGGACCTGCAGCTTTGCATGGGTTGATTCTGGATAGGGTCCTCCGTGTGTCCGCTGTGTTAATGGTAAAAGCTGGTCCGACCGATGGTGGGAGTGGGCCGGCCCTCCCTCTGATTGTCGAGTTTGATGCTTCAAAACGTGCAAAGAAGTCGTTAAGCCTGTCTGGAAGCGAAGCGTCGTCATCATCGACCCCCTGCCTAGACTTAAAGCCCGTCAGTGTCCGAACTCCCTGCCACATCTGCTTGGTGTTCCTAGTGTCACAGAGGTGTCCCTGGATTTTCTCCGCATAGGCGCGCTTTGCCACCTTAATTCCCTTTGAAAGCGCAGATCTGGCTGAGCGGAGGGCAATCCTGTCCTTCGCTCTGAACGCTGCATCTCTGGCTTGAAGCAGCGAGCGCACCTCTGCAGTCATCCAGGGCTTATGATTACCCCGCATAGTGATGGTCTTCACTGTAGTGACATCCTCTGTGCACTTCGCGATGTAGCTGGTGACCGAATCAGCATACTCCTCCACATCTGTCCTGTCTTCCTGGGAGGCTGCTATTTTGAAGATCCTCCAGTCTGTGTGATGAAAACAGTCTTGCAGTGCAGAGGTTGCACTCTCTGGCAAAATCCTGATTTGTTTCACTGCTGGCCTGCTGCGCTTCAATAAAGGTTTGTAGGTAGGAACCAGCATCACGGACATGTGATCAGAACGGCCGAGATGGGGGCGGGGTAACGCTTTATATGCATCTGTGTTTGTGTACACTAAGTCCAACATATTCTCTCCTCTGGTCTTAAAGTCTACACATTGTTTAAACTTGGGGAGCACAGTCTTTAAGCTGGTGTGGTTAAAATCCCCCGCAACCACCACAAAACTGTCCGGGTGTGACGTTTGGATTTTACTGATTGCATTGTGCAGTTCCCCGAGTGCCTTCTTAGCATTAGCTTTAGCGTTAGCGCTCGGCGCTATGTAAACACCGACTACAAACACGTTGCTGAATTCCCTCGGCAGATAAAAAGGCCGACAATTAACAATAAGGAACTCCGCCAACGGAGAGCAGTGTTTAGACACTAACGTGGCATTAACGCACCAGTTCTTGTTAACATAGATGCATAGCCCACCCCCCCGGCTCTTACCGGAGCTCGCCGTTTCCCTGTCGGCCCAGAACATCCCCATATCTTCCAGCTGAATGGCCTCATCAGAAATGTTGTCGTGGAGCCATGTCTCAGTGAAAACAAACACACAGCAGTCCCTCCATTCTCTCCGGGTTTCTTTCAGCAAACGCAGCTCGTCTACCTTGTTTTCGAGGGCGCGGACGTTTGATAGAAGAAGCGACGGTACCGCTGGTCTGGAGGGGTTAGCCTTTAGCCTAGCATGGATCCCGGCCCTTTTTCCTCGCTTTTGCTTGCGCTCGCTCCGCTTCCGCTTCCTCCTCTCCCGGGTAGCTTCCAGCGGGGACTCCGCCAAAATTCCATGCTGGCGTAGAATGTCCAAATCACAACCGATCGCCGCGATTCTTGCAGCGTGCAGTACCTTGATGTTTAATAAGGTCTCACGGTTGTAAGTTTTACAGAATGTACGTCTGGGATGATTAAAACTCTCACACTCGCTGATACCAAGAGGGGCCGCTGCGTCTAGGCGCGCCGCCATCTTTTTTTTTTTTTTTTTTTTTTTTTTAAATCTGAACAGAGGTCTTCTGCTGGTGTTTGTCCACTGTGTTTTGTCAAGACCAAAGTCAGCGCAGTCATATACCAGGACATTTTAGAGTGCTTCATGCTTCCCTCTACTGACAAGCTTTATGGAGAAGCTGATTTCATTTTCCAGCAGGACTTGGCACACCTTCACACTGCCAAAAGTATCAAAACCTGGTTTAATGACCATGACATCACTGTGTTTGATTGGCCAGCAAACTCTCCTGACCTAAACCCCATAGAGAATCTATGGAGGATTGTCAAGAGGAAGATGAGAGACACCGGACCCAACAATGCAGACCAGCTGAAGGTCACTATCAAAGCAACCTGGACCTTCATAACACCTCAGCAGTGCCGCAGGCTGATCACCTCCATGCCAAGCCACGTTGATACAGTAATTAATCCAAAAGGAGCCCCGACCAAGTATTGAGTGTGTACATAGACATACTTTTAAGTCGATTGACATTTCTATTTAAAAACTATTTTTTAAAATTAATTTTATGTAATATTCTAATTTTTTGAGAAACTGAATTTGAGGTTTTCATGGGTTGTAAGCCATAATCATCAAAATTAAAATAAACACTTGAAATATATCACTCTCTGTGTAATGAATCTATATCATATATGGGTTTCACTTTCTGAAATGAGTGACAAAAAATATTGAACTTTTTTATGATATTCTAATTTTCCGAAATGTACCTGTATATATCTCTATATATGTGTGTGTGTGTGTGTGTGTATATATAAAATTGTATATATATATATGTGTGTGTGTGTGTGTGTGTGTGTGTATGTATATGTAAATGTACAGTATCTCACAAAAGTACACCCCTCACATTTTTGTAAATATTTTATTATATCTTTTCATGGGACAACACTGAAGATATGACACTTTGATACAATGTAAAGTAGTTAGTGTACAGCTTGTATGTGTAAATTTGCTGTCCCCTCAAAATAACTCAACACACAGCCATTAATGTCTAAACTGCTGGCAACAAAAGTAAGTGCACCCTTAAGTGAAAATGTCCGAATTGTGCCCAAAGTGTCAATATTTTGTGTGGCCACCATTATTTTCCAGCACTGCCTTAACTCTCTTGGGAATGGAGTTCACTAGATCTTCACAGGTTACTACTGTAATCTTCTTCCACTCCTCCATGATGACATCGTGGTGTTAGAGACCTTGCGCTCCTCCACCTTCCGTTTGAGGATGCCCCACAGATGCTCTATCGAGTTTAGGTGTGGAGACATGCTTGGCCAGTCCATCAGCTTTACCCTCAGTTTCTTTAGAAAGGCAGGGGTTGTCTTGGAAGTGTGTTTGGGGTCATTATCATGTTGGAATACTACCCCGTGGCCCAGTTTCCGAAGGGAGGAGATCATGCTTCAGTATGTCACAGTACATGTTGGCATTCATGGTTCCGTCATTGAACTGTAACTCACCAGTGCTGACAGCACTCATGCAGCCCCAAATCATGACACTCCCACCACCATGTTTGATTGTAAGCAAGACACGCTTGTCTTTGTACTCTTCACCTGTTTGCCGCCACACACACTTGACACCATCTGAACCTAATAAGTTTATCTTGGTCTCATCAGACCACAGGATATGATTCCAGTAATCCATGTCCATAGTCTTCTTGTCTTCAGCAAACTGTTTGCGGGCTTTCTTGTGCATTATCTTTAAAAGGGCTTCCTTCTGGGACAATAGCCATGCAGACCAATTTGATGCAGTGTGCGGCAATATGGTCTGAGCACTGACAGGCTGACCCCCACTCCTTCAACCTCTGCAGCAGTGCTGGCAGCACTCATACTGTGGAAGAAGGAAGCAGACGAGGCAACGAGCTGGACAGCACACCAACTTTATTCCTCTTCCAACATCAAGTACAGTAAAACTCTGAGTGGGTCTCAGGGCACCTTCTTTTTATAACCTTTAATTCTGTACCAGGAGACCAGGGAGCCCAACAACAATGCATTCAGTGGACAAAGACGTGTGTGGCACATTAACATCATATAACGCCAGTCCCGCTTCTCACACCCTCTCTTCCTCCAGCAGCTGTGGCGACTCCTGAATCGCGGGGCGAACAGTCCTTTCTGTTCCATCCGAGACCCCCCGGTACCACTTCCTCCTTCAGTCCATTGTTCCCTCTTCCCCCCATCTCCCAACTCTTGGTGGAGAATCCCCCACACAGTGCCACCACAATACGTCTATTTTCAAAAGACAACCTCCGGATATGATACTGAGCACGTGCACTCAATTTCTTTGGTCGACTATGGCGAGGCCTGTTCTGAGTGGAACCTGTCTTGTTAAACTGCTGTATGGTCTTGGCCACCGTGCTGCAGCTCAGTTTCAGGGTATTGGCAATCTTCTTATAGCCTAGGCCATCTTTATTATGTAGAGCAACAATTCTTTTTTTCAGATCTCCAGAGAGTTCTTTGCCATGAGATGCCATCTTAAACTTCCAGTGACCAGTATGAGAGAGTGTGAGAGCGATAACACCAAATTTAACACACCTGCTCCACATTCATACCTGAGACCTTGTAACACTAATGAGTCACATGACACCGGGGAGGGAACTTGGCTAATTGGGCACATTTTGGACATTTTTACTAGGGGTGTACTCACTTTTGTTGCCAGCGGTTTAGACATTAATTGCTGTGTGTTGAGTTGTTTTGAGGGGACAGCAAATTTACACTGTTATCCAAGCTGTATACTGACTACTTTACGTTGTATCAAAGTGTCATATCTTCAGTGTTGTCCCATGAAAAGATGTAATAAAATATTTACAAAAATGTGAGGGGTGTACTCACTTTTGTGAGATACTGTAACAGCATGGGGAAGGGAAGTTGGTCGTGGCAATGCCTTGCCTGGCAGCAACCTGTCTGATAGGAGAAACATGGTTTTGTTCTGCCATACATGCTTGGCTGTATGGACTGAATGACAATAAACTGGGCTTCTTATATTTACATCAAAGGGCTGTAATTCCTTATAACAAACATGTTTCAGAAGAATCTAAGCTGTATATCTGTGAATGTAGATTTGAAGCTTCATTAGATTATTTTATAGCGACTCTGGAGACACTTTACATTGCTGTTTTGTACCAAAGAAAGTATGTCTTAACATGAGGGAATAAACACATAAATCCATGTACAAGATGTCGCCACAGCTGTTTTCTTGCTGCAGATGGGCAAAGCATTTTAAGACTACCAACGTGATTTCAGTTTGACTGTTTTTACAAGCTTTCCCCTTCATTCAAGTGCATTTTTCTTTCCATTTTCTTTCAACATATACTGTGTGAACAAGCCTCCAAGTGTAAAGCAGCCAGACACAGTAATGTCAGCTCATGAAGATGTTTGGGCCCTTTCGTCTAGACGCCTTGTCATCTGTGGCCCATCATTGCCAACAATATGTAACCGCCCCATTTGAAGCTAATTAAATCAGCAGATGTAGTCAGTCATCCGCGAAATCCCCTCACTGTCATTGTTGTGTGTCTGCCAGATGATCCGCAAGGCACTCCAGAAGGACATCACAGTCATGCAGAAAAGCTCGCCGGTTGACCTGGTAACCGAAACGGACCAGAAAGTGGAACAGCTCATTATATCGTCCATCAAGGAAAAGTACCCCACACACAGGTACGCTTCTATATATATATATATATGCGTATTCATTCTGCAGGTGCTGTCAGGCTGCAGAAATCTTTTTAGGATTTTTATGTGATCATTTCTGCTGCTGCAATCTAGGACTACAGTAGTTCTTAGAACCCTGTTTTTCAGGATTTTCAAAACCCTTACACTGTGGTTGCATCTTTTTTGATAGAGATACAGAATTTTCATTCTTTTTGGTGAAAGGAAAACTCCAGCAACACTACTTTCTAACCATAAGCGTCTGTGCCATGTAAAGCTTTGCTGTTGTCTCATTTTTGGAATCTTGAACCCCGACAGACTGCTATGATGATGATGATGAACCTCTGTTGAACCAATCCCGTGTGCAGACCAGTTTATGCGGACCCAAATTTTCACCATCCTCTGTCTAGATCTTGAGAGAAAACATTGTGACTCAGCTGTAAACTTTCTCTGTTATAAAGTGCATCTGAGAACATATGAGCTTTAGTTGCTGATTTTGCTTTTATGTGACATCAACAGTTTTTGGTTTAAATGTTTAGCATAAAATCTGTGTATTGCGCTACATGGAGCTAACTTTGGCTTTTCACGGAGAGCCAGCTTCTTCGGCTTTGTGTCGTCTTATTTTTGGTATGAATACAAAAATGTAGGTGCCAGAACTGGCTCTGGCATGGAGCCCGTCATGTCCGAACGCGAGTGATGCACCATATGGCCAAGTAGAACATGAAATTAAAATCTGAAAAAATTGTACTTATTCCACTTAACACAGCTACAGTGTCAGAACAGATTTTCAAACTGAGTTGTCTGAAGCATCGTATGAGCCCGTATTCATGCATCCTAAGTTTTGCATTAGCCGATGGAATTCTCCTAGCCATTTGCGTTCCTGTCATATGAGACAAATCGACAAGCAGCCAGTATATAAAATGGTCAGAGCTTATTGTTTTTACTAAAAAAAATGTGCAGAACAGTTTTCTATCTGGAAATATTGACTTCCCTCCAGCTACCATGGTAAAAGTTTCTTATCTGCTGTGCAATGGTAAAGCGAAAATTCCCCTGCCATGATTCTTTTGTTCACGGTTTCCTGATGAAATCATAAGCCTCATTTCCACTGAAGGAAGTAGAGCCTTCCTAAGGGCTGTTCCTGCAGCTGGTCTTCTCATCCGTCCTGTCTCTGTTGTGGCAGCAGGACCCATTCTCCAGAGGTCACGTAATCACTCCGTTTTGCAAAAATTTTAACCACAACATCATATATAGACTTCGTGGTGCTCCAAGGCAAATATTAACGGTATGAAATAGTCATCCTTCTCCATGGTATGCTTTATCTGTAGACTCTTCTTCTGTCTTTTTAAAAAGGTGCTTCTTGTTGGCTTCTGTTCCATTTAGTTGATGTTTTCATGAGTTGTAGCAGCAGTTTTTTGAGGCCTGTTCTGGAGTACCTAATCCAAGGCAGGGAATTACAGTATCTCCACTTATAAGAGTTCTTGAAAATTTTCCACTGATGGTGAGTCCTTCCAGTGAAGATGCACACCACGGGTTGCGTTCCAGTAAAATGGGTTCCAAGTTGGGCTGGGAAATTTGACCTTAAATCAGCATCACGGTTAATTGACCCTTTGTCGGTTTTCAGGGTTTTTTTTGCTTGTTGTTTTTCCTCCCTTCTTTTTACTGATAAGGCTCATAATTAACCAGTATTGCACAAGAGTGTGGTATTATATCACTGATGTGATAGTAAATGAGCATAATATAATAAAAACAGGACTATTGTCATTTCACACACAAAATAAACATTGTCCAGTGTTTACAACACATACCTCTTGAGGGTTGGTGGCTCACATCATATGCACAGTGAACAAGATTGTATTGATTTTACACGCCGAATGTCGGTTCCGGTTTTATTTTGGTTAATCGCCCAGCCCTAGTTCCAAGTTCCTTTCATGGAAACAGGAATAAGATAGATTTCAGGTTGTTGCAAGAACAACAGCATATGCAACATTCCGTGTAAGCACATCTATCTGTAAAAGAAAAGAAAAATGGGGAAACATGGCCCAAATAACCAAGTTCAGACTTTATTGAATTTATAGAATATGGAATTGTCACTGTGTCTTTGAGCCACTGTCGACAAAAACATTTAGAAAGCTGAAATGGTGTTTGGTATTGAAATTCTGAGCCGGAGCTTCATGGCTGCGTCGACAGCTCCTCCTCATGCTGGTCGCAGCTGCTGGGCTTAAAAACTTTTCAAACTGGAACTCTGCCTTTCCACTACAAACCCACAACACACCACAAAACGCACAGCTCTGATCTCGATATACTACATCGTATTGTTGTTGCTGCTGTGCCAACTGCCTGCTGGCTGTTCATGTTGGCGTTTATAATAATTTTACCAATGCTAATAGGGAAAGGAAAAAATCTTGAAGATATGCAGTTCTTGAGGGAGATCCTCTTGACCTGAATGGGCCTTTTTTTTTGTGTGTGTGTTTTTAAAGCAATTCACTGATTTGTTTTACTCATTTCGCTTTCATGTTATATTCACATTTCAAATAAAATGTATAGTATGGACTTACAGTGGGAGTCTTGTCATTAAAAGTATATTTGACAAAGAAAACAAATATGCAGCCAGTTTTCTCCAAATTTTATTCATTCAGCTTCATGTGGGTAATCTCCTTACAACAGGTTTTGCAGCCTTTCAACAGCATTGTTTATTAATCCCAAAGGGAAATTCACGGGGATTCACCTGGATGAGGCATCCACAATGTGGCGCCAATCCCTTCACCATTCACACCTAGGGCCACTTCAGCAACCTAACTTGCATGCTTTTGGAATGTGGGAAGAAACTGGAGCACCTGGAGTAAACCCACACAGGCATGGGCAGAACATGCCAACTTCACATATAGGCCCTGCTGGCTGGTGGAACTGAACCCATGAACACTATGCACTATGAAGCAGTAGTGCTAACCACTACACCATCATGCTGCCCATATTGGTAGATTCAATAATTAATAGATTTGATTGTGTAAGTTGGATTTTCCACAGAATTATCTGTTGTGCACGCTAACCAGAGGTCGTGTTAACTGAAAATTGTCCTTCATTGACAGATTTTTTTTTCAGCAATGACTGAAAATTCTGAAAAGCTGTCTGTCATTTTAGTTTAGTTTTAGTTTATTGGTTTATTTGTCAGCGACCATGTACAGAAAAAAAAAAAAATCATTAAACACAGGGTAAAGATGCTCTGTACCACATTATAGCTTTCTCGCTAATTTCCATCTGTAGTCCCTGAGGCAGGCAGGAAGATATTAAATGGAAAAACAGCACATATAGAAAGCAATTCAGGTTGGGTTTCAGAAACTGTTGAGTAAGTTTAAAAGATAAAACAATAAGAGAGACGGCACACATAAAAACAATTTGAGTACAATTTCAAATCCCATTTAAGGGAGCGAGTCAATGCTGGCAGGCATGATTACTTAAAATCCATTTTTTAGTCTCTGTGGAAAAGTCTCTGTAATTTGTTCTGTTCTTCAAAGCAGTGGGGAGCTTGTTCCATTCCGTTATAGCTTTGTATGAGAAAGCTGATTTGACAGATTACACCGAGGGTAGTCTAATTAAAGTAAATTAAAATGATAGATGACAGTATTTTTACGAGCCTGTCTGTCAAAATGACAGCTAACAAAAAAGTCTAGTGCAGCCTCTGATGCTACCATACTGTATGTGTACTTTTGTTGTTGGTCAAAACAGGGTTGGTTCTGGTTCTAGGAAGCATGAGGGCTGTTCATGAAAGATTTCCCCCAACACATTTCTCATGGACTGAGGAATGAAACTTGGTATCACCAGGAGTCCCACACTTCTTCCATCGATTTATGCATTTGTGGAGATCTCATCTGTAGAAGCCTGAAGGTTGCATCAGAAGCCGCGACCTGACCTCGGAAATCAGTGTTTTATTGTCCTGGAAGTGCTTTCCCTTCAAAAATGACTTTGTGGTTGGAAAGAGGTGGAAGTCAGCTTGTGCAAGGAAGCGAGAGTAAAGGTCGCTGATGGTGTGGTCTGTGGTCGACAGGGAATAGGTGCCGTTTCCACCGATGTCCGACTGCAGTCCTTGACTACGTCATACGATGGGGCATCCTCCCCATAAGTCTCTTCAGTCTCATCAAAAGTCTCCCATGGTGTGCAGCCTCTCAAGCACAGAAACCTGATGATCACTCTGCATTCAACTGGCTCCACTATTACACCGTAACTCCACCTTAGCACCTGTAAAAGAGAAACTCTTATGAGTTCAGAGCTGCAAATTGCTATGTATCCTATAGACATGTATTATTATACATGTGCAGTTTCAGCCTCCAGTAACCGGAAGTGGTTCGGGGAAACCTTTAACAAACGGCAATTGTAGTCTAGTCTAATCACAACCAGTGCAAATCTTTCTGGGATGGTTTCTGAGCTTTGTAGACAGGAATATCTGGGCTGAGCTGTAACGTTGTTGGAGAAGCCAGTTTTTCTGCTTAAAAAGTGAATTGATCGCTGATGGCAGCTCGTGGTTATTTTTACAGTTTACTACATAAATTTTTACAGATGTCCATGTTAAACTTTAGCTAGTGACCATATATCACATTTAAATTGCCAAATATTAATGTTTACGCGTCCTCTCTTTTCTTTTGTAGCTTTATTGGTGAGGAGTCTGTTGCAGCAGGTGCTCCGAGTGTCCTAACTGACGATCCCACTTGGATAATTGACCCTATCGATGGTACCACCAACTTTGTTCACAGGTAGTACTACTCCAGATGAAATGCTACAAGAAACCCCAAGAAGCCTGATTGTGTTTATCTTTGTCGCTCTTTAACTATTTTTATCTTTTAATTAGCTTCTCTCCCAGATTGTCCCCTCTGTCAGAAATAATTAGACAACCTAGATTATGCCTAACTGATAATGGAAACAGATTCCTCTGAGCTCAAACCTAAAGGGAGCACATTTTAATGCCCTGTTATGTGCTGTAAATGTCTTTTGAGCAGGTTCCCGTTTGTGAGCGTATCAATCGGCTTCACTGTGAAGAAACAGGTATGCTCTACCTCAGATGTGTTTTTTTATGGTCATCTAATTATGAGAGCAAACATGTTAATATTCTCATTTAACCACAGCACAGTTTTTGTTTCCTTTTATGCACAGCTTCTGTTCTGTTTTAGCTCAAAGTGCATTGATGTCTCACAGTTTTGCGTCTTGGTCTCAGATAGAGTTTGGGATTGTCTACAGCTGTCTGGAGGACAAAATGTACACAGCGAGGAAGGGGAAAGGAGCATTCTGCGACGGCGTACCCATCAGAGTGTCTGGACTAGAAGGTGAGAATTCACAACCATGCAACACCTCCAGCAGGGGGAGCTACAATTCTTTGATTCCTCTTCAAGTCTCTGATGCAGGTTTAATCAGGAGAACCAACTGCTTTCTGAGGTATATCTTTTTGTGTGTGTGTGTGTGTGTTTTTGTCCAAGATATCAGTAAATCCTTAGTGCTGACAGAAATGGGATTCAAGAAGGATCCTGAGCAATTCAAAACACTGTTCGCCAACATCAAGACTATCCTTTCCATTCCTGTGCATGGGTAAATATAAACTTTTATACAAGCTTTACTCTTAACCCCCAATTGCTGTTGCTGTTTTGAATCTACAAGAAATGGTCTGTGAGCATCACTTTTGCCTGTAATGCATCAAATCAAAGTTTTAAGTATGGAATCTGGAATTTTGTGACAATTGTGTTCTGTACAAAACTCAGCAATCAGCATGTTGTTTCTTTTCTCCCCTTCAAAATAAAAGCTCCTGTAGCTATCCTGTGATTGTATAACAGGGGTAGTAAAGAGAGGAGGCTGAGTTTATTAAATGAGGCCAACATTGATGCACTATATTTTGGATTATCTCTGTTTGCAGAAATAATAGAAATAATGACCCTAATTGTGTAGCACTTCATCAGAATCAGAATCAGCTTTATTGCCAAGTATATTTACAAGTAAACATACGAGGAATTTGACTTGACATTGGGCGCGCACGTTAGGCGCATCCAATGACGTGGCAGCCATGCAAGGCGCCTGTCATACAGTGGGGGTAAAGAGGGGAGGAAAACACAATAGGCAGAGAGAAAAAACATAGTTAATCAGAATAACGCTCGTATAAGCTCATATAAAGCTCAAATGAGCCAAATTTTGATTACACAGAAAAAAACCCTCTATGCACAATTAGCAGACAATAGATCACACATTAACAAAGCAGGAGAATTGAGAGAGTCAGTGTATGTATATTTGTGTCAGTTTATGTGTATTCATGTTCTCAGTAAACTGTTCACTGAATTTTCTGTGATGTCAGTCACTAATTTTAGGTTCTGTTGGTTACAGCATGATGAAAATTCATTAAACTGTGGTCTCATTTGGAATCAGAAAGTACATCACAACCACTAACTAGAGGGCAGTCAGAGAGTGCATACTGTTGATTAATGAGGAGTCGAGGTGACGTTTTGTAGTTTTATTAGGAACACGAAATCAGGGACACAGGAGACTCTGACGCTAGCCTGAGAGCCACAGTGAAGAGACAAGATGGCTCCCACTGCTGTCTTATATACCCCAGGTGACGTCACCCCCCAGAGGTGAGGCGTCACCACCTCTCTTAAGGCACCGCCATAAATTATATATCTAATGTAATATCCAACACCCCCCCCCCCCCTTTGAAAATCACAAGCACACTAATTGGCCCCCTTACAAAATTTACACCCGATACACACTCTAAACACAGAAATGTACAGGCTTATCCATTCATACCACACCGGCCCAGCGGGTCACTCCGCAATGTAAATAGTCAGCCAGTGAACACAAAAGGGCCACACACCAAAATAACTTAATAAATAAATAAATATGTACATCCTAGACAGTAAAACTACATACAGTTGTAAACACTGCAAATAATGGCGGTACCTGACTCTCCAAACCAGCACTTCCACCCCATAACAACATCTTAAGAAGTTAGAGCAACACAACACAGGGCACATTTACATTTCACACACAGTCATTATCCCACTTCCACTTAAGTGTTACTTCACCCAGTCACCCACACATACAGTTGTGTTCAAAATAATAGCAGTGTGTTGAAAAATGTGAATAAATGTCAAAATTCTTCAAATAAATTATATTTTAATGAACACAAATGCATTGGGGACACCGCACATTCTATTTCAAAGCAAGAAAATTGGAAAAAGTAATTGAATTTGATAATATTTTACAGAAAGTCAAGAAATATAATGTTCAAAAAAACCAGCAGTGTTGACATCTGTCTTTAGTGTGTTTGGGGCCATTGTCTTGTTGAAACACCCATTTCAAAGGCATTTCCTCTTCAGCATACGGCAACATGACTTCTTCCAGTATTCTGATGTACTCAAACTGATCCATGATCCCTGGTATGCGATAAATAGGACCAACACCATAGTACGAGAAACATCCCCATATCATGATGCTTGCACCACCATGCTTCACCGTCTTCACTGTGTACTGTGGCTTGAATTCAGTGTTTGCAGGATGTCTGACAAAATGTCTGTGGCCCTTAGACCCAAAAAGAACAATCTTACTCTCATCAGTCCACAAAATATTACGCCATTTCTTTTTAGGCCAGTCAATGCAAATTGTAACCGCTTCAGCACGTCTTTTTTTTAATGATGGGACATTGCGGGGGCTTCTTGCTGGTAGCTTGGCTTCACATAGACGTTGTCTGATTGTTACAGTACTCACAGGCAACCTTAGATCGTCTTTGAACCTCCTGGAGCTGATCATTGGCTGAGCCTTTGCCAGTTTGGTTACTCTCCGATCCATTCGAATAGTCGTTTTTCTTTTTCTTCCTCACCTTTCTGGTTTTGGCTGCCATTTTAAAGCGTTTGATATCATTTTAGCTGAACAGCCTATCATTTTCTGCACTTCTTTATAGGTTTTCCCCTCTTTTATTAATTTCTTAATCAAAGAACGCTCTTCTTCTGAACAGCGTCTTGAATGACCCATTTTACTCTGTTTTTCAAGGACAGATGCACAGCCAGCATATGCAGCGTCAGTTGCCTTGATCCTTAAATAAGGGCCACCTGTTTAACACCTATTTTTTTTTACAGAATCAATAACCTCATTAAGTGAACTCAGCACTGCTATTTTTTTGAACACGCCCCTTTCAGTTAATGATTCAGTTTCACAGAATCAGCAGCATGCACGTCATGCCTGTTGGGTCTGTTGGTTTTCTATACCTTTACTAAACCTTCTAGAAACTTACTTGCAGTGTAGAAGTTGAAATTGTAACAAAAACAGTGATTTATCTTTCTAGTGATGTGGGACTGCTGTTATTTTGAACACAACTGTACATGTGACATTCAGTACACACAACGGTGGTCTATTGTATTCCTTTTTTTTTTTAAACTATTAACCTTAGCAATTGAACATCAAAACACACTATAATTAGACACACCGTAAACCCCAAAGAAAACACAGTTTTAACTCGGGTCTCCCTTAGGTCCCCCTCTGGAGCGTCCATCCCACGGCCCGCTCCCAGAGCGTCTCCGCCTCTTCTTAACCGGAGACGGGCTGCACTGGCGTTTCTTACCCTCCAAACGCCGCAGCTCATTCGGGTGCCGTCTCGACCCATCCGTCAGTTCCAGGTAACCGTCATCGCCAGTCCGTACACCTCGCAGGCCACCCTGGTCACCTCGCTTCTCCCTTGACCTGCGAACCCGTCCAAGCCGAGACTCAACCCTATGGCGCACTTCATCTCCCACACCCAGGGGAGTACTCACTTGCTTCCTTCTCCCACGGCGACGTGAACCGGTACCCACATGGCTCCTTAGCGTCCCACCAATCCGATTCGAGCCTTGTCCCTTGTTTTCATTCTGGGCATGTCTAGGGTTCGTGCCATTCTGCTCTGCTCCGACCGTTTTCATTTCTTGCGTTGGAGCGGCACTGACAGTGCCCGGCTCAATGGTGGTACTCCGTCGGCCACCGCAGCTTCGCTGTGGCTGCTCTCTGAATCCATCCACCCCCACGGGTGCTAAACCATACCATTTGCGTCCCTCATCCAAGGAACCTCAAACACTGGCAAGGAGTGCTCGCCTTGAATGGTCGGACCCACAGTCCACCACCTGACCACTCCTCCACGACTCCACATGCGATGGAGAAACCGAGCCCGTAAAACAAATCACAGCCCATTAAGTTGCTACCTTCACAGGCCACCATGAACTCGACTGCACACATTGAGGCCGCCTTGTACCTCGCAGACAGCCACACCGAGCCCACAATGTCCAGGGGGTTGTTGCCATACCCGTAACAGGCAATGTCTGTTTTACTCACGGTGTAATGTGGGAAGAACTTTGTCACCGTTGCCAGATTTAATATGGAGGTTACTGACCCCATGTCCACCATCAACGGGACTGGCACCCCGTCCAACACGATGTTGCACAGAATTCGTCCGTCTGTGTTGGGTGAGACCGTGTGGACCATCGTGGGCGTCTTTTTAGCCAAAGCCCCTTTTCCTGGTCCCCGTTCTTCCTTCTCAAAATTCCAACAAGCCCTGGCAAAGTGGTGGAGCAGTCTGCACCGTCCACAACACTTCCCCTTTGCTGCGCACTCCCTCGCTCTATAGCGGTGCCTGCTGGATCCGCAGCCGTAACATCTCGGTGGATGGAAACTTCACAATGGCTGCATACTCGTCGTCGCTGTCGTCGTCCGGATCCAAGGCCAGTGCTTTCCACTGCTTATCGTTCCTGGGCAGGGCCTCCATATCACTGAGATTCTTTGAAATTCTTTCCGCTGCCTCATGTTGTTGCGCTAGCTCCATGGTTGCTAGCAACGTTAGCTCTCCAGTGTGAGTTAGCGGATGAACCCTAGCAGAGGAGTGCGCCATGTGCTCAGCTAGCTGGTCGCGAACCATCTCCTCCTCCAAGGCCCTGACCCTGCACTCACTCGCCAGCTGCCGAAGGTCTGCCACAAACTGCTGAACCGATTCTCCGGGTCACTGGCGTCGCTGTCTGAACTGTATGCGCCTCATAATGATGTTTTCATAAGTGCAAAAGTAGCCCACCATGAGCCTCACGACGTCTCCAAATGTGTCACCCCCTCCTAGCGTGCTCAGGATCCTCCGGCCATCCATACCGAGGTTGTGGACCAGACTAGCCCTCGCGCGTAATTTGTCCAGGTCGCCGAGGTCCAGCGCTGTGAGATAATTCTCGAAGGCTGCATACCATCTGGCCCATGGTACCAGCGGCTCACCCGGAGCCTCCAGAAATGGTTGAAAAGCAGTAGCTGCCCTCTCCATGCTGTATACCCTCGTCTCCAAATGTTGTGTCTCTAATTAATGAGGAGTCGAGGTGACATTTTATAGTTTTATTAGGAATATGAGATCAGGACCACAGGAGACTCTGACGCTAGCCTGAGAGCCACAGCGAAGAGATAAGATGGCTCCCGCTGCTGTCTTATATACCCAAGGTGACGCCACCCCCCAGAGATGGGGCGTCACCACCTCTCTACCTTAAGGCACCGCCATCACCATATATATCTAATATAATATCCAACACATAGGTCCACCAAGGACCTATGTGGGAAAAGTGATCCAGACTCTGCATCCTGACCTGGATCTCAAAATCTCATGGGTTCATTTGCAGCCCAAGGGCCACTTTTCATCAAAATGTGTCCAGTAGTTTTTGTGTGATCTTGCAAACGAGAACAAACATGAAAACATTACCTCCTTGGTGGAGGCAAGTATGACGTGATGATAGCAAAATTAAGGTAAACATAGTACAGTATATTGTGATATCATCAATAATACTATCATGAAAATTCACAGAAGTATAGTGAGACCCCCCAGTTCTGAGTTTGTCTGACAACTAAAAAAGATTAACCACCCACACAGTTCACAGAGCGTCATGATCCCTCGTGCAGGTGGTGAGCCCACTGGAGGGCGGACTCATGTGGAGGCCGAGCTCGGCCAGGTCCTACCTAATGGTCAGGTGCTTACCCTCAAGCCTGAGTAACCCCAAAATAGGTGGGGTACACTGGATCCTTGTTGTAACTTCATCATGGGGATTAACTGCACCCCTTTTTAGTCTGGCCCTTCACCCAGGACCAGTTTGCCTTGGGAGACCCTACGAGAAGAAAATTGCCCCCAACAACATGGCTACTGAGATCATTAGGGCACGTAGACCCCTCCGCCACAACAAGATGGTGATCCACAAAGGAGAAAATGAAAATGTTTTGCACCATTTTAGTCTCGTATCAAGAAGTCTGCTGCTCTGAAATGCTGGGGCGTGTCCACAGCAGGCACTGAAACTGCACCTTCCAGGTACCCAATACCGACTTTAAACTGCCAGGCTACCATTTGTGGAGAGACAGTTAACAGAAAATAAAACCTACTGGAGAGAAATAACCCAGGGAAGAGATGTAGCTGGAGCTATAATATGTATGCAGCTTCAGATGCAGTTTACTCTGCATACTATTTGGTGTAAACTGTAAGCTGGTGGCGAAGTCATGATTGGACAAAGAACGTTCACGACAGCTTGGCTAGCACAGGCCAGCAGACCAAGGTCCCATTTAATTATATACCATTCAGTAAAGAACAAGCTTAACAGTGGGGTTGGGCGGTCGGGGAAGGGTTTGACATTGTTATGTGAACAGGTGTGCAGTTAATTTGGCACAATAAACTGCTGGTTGAAGGAAGAATAATGAATAAGGATGGCTACACTAGCTGGTTAGATTGCAGAAAAATGTGGGAAACTAGAGTGGAGATATACGTAATTAAGAGTTGGGGTAATGTGTTGGGAGTAGAACTATTAATTCAGCTTACTTCGTGAGGACAAGGAATTATAATTACACAATAAAAGGTTATCTGACTGGTTTTCTGATTTGGAGTGATCTGAGGAACATAGACTGTAAATATTAGGGCTGTGAATCTTTAGAAGTCACACGATTCGATTCAGAATCGATTTTTGATTCAGAACAATTTTCGATTCACATTTGTCTCTCAGTTCAGTACGAAAACTCACGAATCTCATGGGGAAAAAAAGTCCACTGCACTGCAAAAAATGCTGAGGTAAGCTTGAAAGCAGAGTACAGTGTGTTGATGTTTTGTGGGGTTATATTTTTAAAAAATTACATCAACTGATTTGCAATAAAATACTGTTAAATGAAAAAAAGTAGGCTTAGGTTAGTAACTGCTTTTTTTATTTCTTGAAAACACGGGGGGCAAGTCCAATGTCAGTGCAGCCATCTACCAGGAAATTTTAGAGCACTTCATGCTTCCCTCTGTTGACAAGCTTTATGGAGATGCTGATTTCATTTTCCAGCAGAACGTGGCACCTGCCCACACTGGCAAAAGTACCAATACCTGGTTTAATGACCATGGTATCACTATGCTTGATTAGCCAGCAAACTCTCCTGACCTAAATCCCATAGAGAATCTATGGTGTATTGTCAAGAGTAGTAGTAGTAGTAGATTAGTTTATTTGACAGGGACAGTGCAATAAACATAGACAATTAATCAAAGACAATCAATCTGATGTGTTGCACATAGAGTGTATAGCTATTAGCTAATTTGCAACTCTTGTCCCTGGATGGGCTTTAGAAAAAAGAATCAAGATAAAAAATATACACAATAACCACATACATCAATGCAGAAAAATTATAAATACACAATTATAAATATTATAAATATTATAAATACACAAATATAACAGCCTGACTCACATTTAACATAAATATTATAAATATTATAAATACACAAATATAACAGCCTGACTCACATTTAACACATATAACATAACTCACATTTGCCTATTTCAGGCCTTCCTCCCTCCGTCACTCACTATAAACAAACACATTTATTCCTTCCCTTCATTCACTCTCACTTTGCAGACAATTAATTCATACATGAGTACATTCTTGTTTATTTTTCAGCCAGTTTTTAACATTTTTAGTGAATGTTTTAAAGTCCGTTATTATTTTAATTTCATTTGGCATTGTGTTCCAGATGTGACTGCCCTTTATAGAGAAAGCTGTTTGTCCAAATGTGGTTCTGCGGTGGAATATTTTACAGTTATTGTTAACAGAACTCCTGGTGGCTCTGCTGCTGTCCTGTCTTTGGACAAAACCAGCAAGTGGCTCGGGTGCTGATTTATGAAAACATTTGAACGTTAATTTCAGAAGACAGAGGTCAATGAAGCTCTCAAAACTCAATAGGTTGTATTTTTTTAAAACATTACAGTGATGCCACCTAATGGGCTTTTTGTCCAAGATTTTTAGGGTTTGATTATATAATGAACCTATATGTCTTATTGTGGAAGGGGCTGCTTGAGCCCAGACTGTCAAACAGTATGATATATGAGAAAAAACCATAGAATGCATATACAGTGCAGCTGCTTCGTAAGGTATGTAATATCTAATTAATTTAAAGCAGTTCAGATTTTTTTTTACTGTTTTTGAAATTTTCTTTATATGAAGATTAAATTTGAGTTGAGGATCTAGTACAATGCCAAGGTATTTGAATTCTGTAACTAAACTGATGTCATGATCATGTATATTAACTTTAAAATGTTGCAGGTTACATTTTTTGATTGAAAAGCACATTGAGACTGTTTTCTGAAGGTTCAGCAATAGATGGTTCTTGAGGAGCCACTCTTGGACATCAACCATACTTGTAGACAGTACATCTGCAGCCTGTGCTGGAGTCTTGGCAGCTGTGTAAATAACTGCATCATCTGCATAAAGTTGGCATGTTGCAGCTGAGCAGTGTAACGGCAGGTCATTAATAAAAATGCTGAAAAGTAAAGGACCAAGAATGGACCCTTGTGGGATACCCATGCGGTTGTTTAAAAATGAGGATTTATCCTGGTGAACTTTTACACACTGTTCTCTATTCTGGAGATAAGATGCAAACCATTCTAATGTATTTGGGGAGAAGTTAAAAGATACCATTTTGGATAAAAGCAAACTGTGGTTTACAGTATCGAAAGCCTTTTTGAGATCTAGAAAAACAGCTCCTACCACATTACCCCTGTCCAAGGACTGTTTGACGTTTTCAATAAGGCAACAATTTGCTGTTTCTGTTGAGTATCCTGGTCTAAAACCAAATTGATGTGGATGAAGAAGTTGATTGTCTTGTAAGTAGTCTATCAGCTGTGTAGCTACAACTTTTTCAAGAACCTTAGATAGGACTGGTAAGATAGAGATTGGGCGGTAATTGCATATATCGTCTTTACTGCCTGATTTATGAACTGGTATGACGACAGCTTTTTTCCAGCCAGATGGAAATGTACTAGACCTAATGGAGAGATTAATGAGATGAGTCAGTGGTTTGATTAATATTTTGCTGTGCATTTTGAGAAAGGAGGTGCTCATATTGTAGATATCATTAGTTTTTGAGTTTGACAGTGTTTTAACAATACCAGCAATTAACTTCTCATTTACCTCATCGATGTGAAAAGTATCTGTTGGAAGTATGGAATTTGTGTTGTTGAGCACATTTGGCAGCACAAAAATTTTTGTTAAGTCTTCCACAGAGCCCACAAAGTGTGAATTAAATTCATTTGCCAAAGTAGCCTTGTCACTGACGGTCTTGCCATTGATTCTAAGTTCCTTTACCCCCTTCTGATCGTTTTTTTTATTAGTTAAGTTATTTAAATGCCTCCATAGGGAACTGTTGTTACCCTTTGCATGATCTATCAGTTTATTGTAATAAGATATTTTTGATTTTCGCAGCTCATGTACCACTTTATTTCTTAAACTTTTGTACACAAGGTGATCATTTTGTAGTTTGGAGGTTAGTGATGTTTTCAGTGCATAGTCTCGCCTCTTCATAAGTTTTCTTATTTCATTATTTAACCATGGTAGGCTAATCTTCTGTTGTCTACTTTTAATTTGCTTTGAAAATTTTTCTATAGACTTTGTGATTGTTGCAGTTATAAAATTACAACAATCATCTACTTCACATGTTGACATGAGCTGCTCCCAATTTTGATTCTCTAAGTAATGTTCAAACTCCTCATTTTTTGATTTGGGGATAATAAAATTTGATTTGTCAATATCGACTCCCCCAAAATACTGTAGTCGCTTTTTAGTAAGTTTCCTGACAGCAAGAACCATGTTATGATCTGAGAGACCAGTTACAAGATTATAGGTTCTGGTTATTCGTTCTGGTTTATTAGTAAATACCATGTCAATAAGTGTTCTGGATTGTTTGGTTATCCTGGTGGGTCCTTTGATGATTTGCTGGTAATTAAATTTAGTCATGAGGCTTTTCAGTTTTTGTTTGTCTTTTTTATCAGACCAGTTGATATTAAAGTCACCATGAATTATTGTTTCTCTGTTCTTCTCAAGTTGTTTAACCAGATCACTTAATTCATTATAAAAGGAAGAATTGTGTGATGGTGGGTTGTACAATACTGCAATGTTGAAATTCATTACCGGAGAGAGACATACATTAACAGCTAAACATTCAAGTGAAGTATTCAAATCAACCAGTTGACATTTATATTTGTCTTTGATGTAAATTAAAACACCTCCTCCCCTCCCTACCTGCCTGTCTTTTCTAAAACACTGGTAGCCCACAATATCGATCATATTAGTGTCTATGTTCCTGTGTAGCCAGCTTTCTGAGAGACAAAGGTAGTCCAGATTTGAGTCCAACAGCAACACCGAAATCTCATCTCTTTTGGGGATTATGCTCCGTATGTTTAAATGACCGCCGAGGATCCCCTTTGGTTTAGCCTTGGTGTCCCAAAGAACTCGTGCATGATTAACAGTTTGGAAAAATAAATGTTGTTTTTGCTTTTGTACAGCTCGGTTTTGTGCTAGAGGAAGATGAGACACCAGAACCAACAATGCAGATGAGCTGAAGGCCGCTATCAAAGCAACCTGGGCCTTCATAACACCTCAGCAGTAACACAGGCCGATCGTCTCCATGCCACGCCGCATTGATGCAGTAATTATGCAAAAGGAGCCCCGACCAAGTACTGAGTGTGTACATGGACATACTTTTCAGTCGGCCAACATTTCTATTAAAAATCTATTTTTTTTAATCAATTTTATGTAATATTCAAATTTTTTGAGAAACTGAATTTGAGGTTTTTATTTGCTGCAGATCATAACCGTCAAAACTGAAAGAAATAAACACTTGAAATATATCACTCTGTGTGTAATGAATCTCTATAATATGAGTTTCACTTTTTGAAGTGAATTATTGAAATAAATCAACTTTTCGATGACATTCTAATTTATTGAGATGCACCTGTATATGGACAACATGCCGTCTCTTGCGTCCGTTGTAGAAAAGTGAAACTCCACTTCCTGGATTTAAGCTGCTGGTATGTTGCTCTTTTGATCCTACTTTGCAGCCGTACTCTCAATGAATTACTCTCACTGTCAAATTACAAAGAGCACTCGTAATTCAAGCGAATGTCCCAAGGTTACATCATTCTTTTGATGTTTAAGATCATCTATATTTGTATTGGCAGTAATACTTGCGCTAATTGAGATTACTTTGTTATGAAAGAACAGGACAAATTCTTCACCTTTTGATGGTGAGGATTCAAGGAGTACGTGTGGTGTTGAGCATCTGATCAGTAGTGAAGAACAGTATTTGAGTTTCAGCCCTCTGTTATTCCTGGAAAAGTAATTCTAGATACAGTATATTGTGTTATTATGGGTACTTATGGCTTCTTTGTAAATGTCACAGTGAACTGTGAGCCCAGGTTTTCTTTATTTTTTTTCAGCTGCCAGACAGATTCTCTTGGATTTTTTAACAATGTAATTGTATAGCCATGGGGGCACTCTATTTGTCACCCTCCTTTTTTTTAACGTTTAGTGGAGTAACAGCATTTAAAGCACACGATAAAGTATTGTTTAAAATTGCAGCCATGTTGTTTAGAGAGCCGTCCCAACTGTATGACTCTGGAGATCTCATTATGTTACTGAGCACGGCTTCTGCCTTGTCATCGCTTTTGAACCAAAAATTCCCTTTTTATATTCTTTGCTACCGTGAGATTGACATCGGAAACACACGGTGACGGTCAGACGTGGGTAACTCTGACACTGATACATCGTTAACATTTATCCCCGTTTGTTAAACCTGAATGTAGTGTGGTTCCGTGCTGCTTAGGAGCTTCATTAACATCACACGTCATATACATATACATACATATCATCAACGTCATATCTAGTAATGATGTCAGCTCTGAAAAGTTTCTGAAGAAATTGCGAGAGTATCTTGGTGGCTGTTGGTGTGATGTTGAGTACTGATGCTTCAGCTTTGAGCCCAAGGGGTGGGATATTTTCATTATGTAAAGTCACCCAGGTCAGTGACAGAATGGCTCCAATCCCCCCCCCCCCCACACACACACCGTTTTGTCTGAATGGCTGATACAACTGATAATTTGAAGGACAAGTTTCAGTCAGTGTTGATGCCCAAGTTAATTTTGTTCAAGTGCAGTGCAGAATGGTCTCGGGGCAGTGATGTTCTTCTCGGTGATCTTTGCCATGCTCTTCTTCTGTAAACTGTCCCGGTAGCTTCCAGAAATGGTGCTTGTCTTTCGATAACTTGATCTCCTCGTGCCACAGCGTTACAGCCAATCAACATGGAGTCAATGCCAAGCTCCACAGAACAGCTTTTTGGGGGCAACATTAAAGTACCTACCCCTAAGCAGGGACTTATTTCAGCCAGTTGGAGTTCTCGAAAGTTTTCCTATCAAGGGCTGTTGCTTTGGTCAGATTACATGTCCATTCCTTCACCGCCTTGGGCCATTCCCACTGGGTTGGGGTGGGGGAGTGAAATTGTACACTTAGCACATCTACTGTTAAATGTTAAACTATTATCTACTATATACTATATATCTATAAACTATAACTACTATTACTGTTAAATGTTATTATTATTAACTATCTGTGTGGACAAATCCGTTCCCACCAAGACCATACGGCGTCACTCAAACAACAAACCCTGGATCAACCCTGAGATAAAAACACTTCTGAGAGAGAAGAAGAGGATCTTCAGGTCGGGGAACAGGGAGATGCTGAAGTCCGTACAGAGGGAGCTGAGGAGAAAGATCAGAGAAGGCAAGGACAGCTTCAGGAAGAAGATGGAGGACAAGCTGCAACAGAGCGACATCAGCGGGGTCTGGAGAAACCTCAAAACCATCTCGGGGCTCCAGAATACCTCCCGCCAGGCCACGGGGGGCAGGGAGTGGGCGAACAACCTGAATCTGTTTTTCAATAGATTTGACCAACCGCCCTCCCCCCTGTCTGCACAACAACCACTGCTGCCTCTAAGAAATCAAGTCCTGCTACCCACTCCCCACTCCACCGACACCCCCCCCACTCCCAACACACAGCCCCCCATCCTGACCCTGACCAAGACCCAGGTGAGGACGGAGCTGAGGAAGATCAAGGCGAGGAAGGCGTCGGGACCGGACGGCATCAGCGCAAAGCTCCTCAAGTCCTGTGCAGACCAGCTGTGTGGGATTGTGACATATATCTTCAACATGAGCCTGAAACTGGGGAGGGTACCACAGCTGTGGAAAACATCTTGTGTGGTACCTGTACCAAAAACTTCCCACCCCAAAGACCTGAACAGCTTCAGACCGGTGGCCTTGACGTCCCACTTGATGAAGACCCTGGAGAGACTGCTCCTTGCTCATCTCCGCCCCCTGGTGGAACCAGCGATGGATCCACTCCAGTTCGCCTACCAGCATGGCATTGGGGTGGAGGATGCGGTGATCTTCCTCCTTCACCGTTCTCTGTCCCACCTGGAGAAGCCCGGGAATATGGTGAGGGTCATGTTCTTTGACTTCTCCAGTGCTTTCAACACCATCCAACCGATGATCCTGAAGGACAAGCTGCTGCGCGCAGGGGTGGACCAGCACCTGTCATCATGGATCCTGGACTACCTCACGAACCGGCCTCAGTTTGTGAGAACCCGGGACTGTGTTTCCGACACGATCATCAGTAGCACGGGGGCCCCCCAGGGAACGGTGCTGGCTCCCTTCCTGTTCACTCTTTATACTGCGGACTTCTCACACAACACAACACATTGCCATCTACAGAAGTTCTCTGATGACTCTGCGATCGTTGGTCTCATCTCCAGCGGAGATGAAGCTGAGTACAGAGGGCTTATCCAGGACTTTGTGGACTGGTGCCATCGGAACTGCCTCCAGATCAACGCGAGGAAAACTAAGGAGCTGGTGGTGGACTGCCGCAGGCATGGGCAGCCCCTCACAGCACCAGTAAATATACAGGGAACAGACATCGAGATGGTGACATCCTACAAGTACCTGGGTATTCATCTGAACAATAAACTAGACTGGTCACACAATACTGACGCACTCTACAAGAAGGGACAGCGCAGGCTGTTCCTGCTGAGGAGACTCAGGTCTTTTGGTGTACAAGGGGCGCTGCTGAAGTCATTCTATGACACGGTGGTGGCATCAGCCATCACTTTTGGAGTGGTCTGCTGGGGCAGTGGCATTACTGCAGCCGATAGGAAGAGACTGAACAAACTGATTAAGAAAGCTAGCTCTGTCCTGGGGCAACGCCTTGATCCGATGGAGGAGATAGGAGAGAGAAGGACGGTGGCTAAACTGTCATCTCTGCTGGAGTCCGAGTTCCACCCTATGCAGGACATACTGGATGCACTGAGGAGCTCATTTAGCAGCAGACTACATCATCCCAGGTGCACAACCGAGAGGTTTCGTAGGTCCTTCCTACCAACGGCTGTCAGACTGTACAACCTAAGCAGGGCTGCTCGCAGAGATAGCAAAAAGACGTAACAAACTAATAGTTTTTTGAATGCAAAAGATGCAATAGACTTACACAATGGTCCTCTCCGGCATACAACTAGGAACATACCGGTCGCTATGGAGGGTGAGAATATGTATGGGCACATAATCATACCATGTAGGATAACTAAATAGACGGTTATGCTGTTTCATCCCACCTAGCAACAATGCTCTGCACTGTGTGTGTTTATATATTTACATATTTATTCCATCTAGCTACAATGCTCTGCACTGGGTGTGTTTATATTTATATATCTATATATTTATTCCATCTAGCTACAATGCTCAGCACTGGGTGTGTTTATATTTATATATCTATATATTTATTCCATCTAGCTACAATGCTCCGCACTGTGTTTTTATATATCTACATATTATTCCATCTAGCTACATTGCTCCGCACTGTGTGTGTTTATATACTTGCATATTTATTCCACCTAGCTGCAATGCTCCGTACTGTGGGTGTTTATATATTTACATATTTATTCCATCTAGCTACAATGCTCTGCACTGTGTGTTCATATATTCATATATTTATTCCATCCAGCTACAATGCTCTGCACTGTGTGTCTGTGTGTGTGTGTGTGTGTGTATATATATATATTTTATAGTAATATGTACATATGTATATTAGCTGCTCTTGCTTGCTTGTTTTTTTTCTTGCCTTCTGATTGTTGCTCTGAGTGTTGCTATCCCTGTGCTGTTGCAATCCTGGAATTTCCCCGTTGTGGGACTAATAAAGGCTTATCTTATCTTATCTTATCTTATTAGCAATACCCAGCAAAAAGTCCAGGAATGATCTGTTTTTGAGTGGGCCAAATACACTGCTGCTTCTGGGTTCCGATATTTGACCCTTGGATGCAGCAGAATTCAGACTGTGCATGCATGGAATAAATGCTCAGATGGCTTTATTATTATGTACTAAACCAGTGGTTTTCCACCTTGGTTCCCTGGAACATTCAGGTTTCTGTGGGAAATTTTGTAATTTCACTTCTTAGTTGGTCAAAAAAAAAATGTAAATGACTTGCTGTTGTTGTGCATGGCTTCTGTAGGCACCCGTGCAATCCTTGCCACAAATTAAAAATTAAAAATAATATTTCAAAAAATACTGTGCAGGCATGCTCTTTCCAGTAATATAACACTTTTTGTGGTAGACCCTGTCAAACATGAGCAATATGCATTTGATATATATACAGGCATGAAATGAATAAATTAGAAAATGTTATTTCTTTTAGAAAACTACTTCGGTACCATAATAGTACCTCAGCATAAGAAAATAAATACCAAAATCTGAACGATCGGATGGGCTTTAATGTGGAGATGCAGGGGGACAAATTTGCTCCAAAGCACAGATGAAACTCTTTTTATCTTTTTTTTTTAATAGTTTTCAGCAAGGTATAATTTGGAAAATATGCAACTGTGGAACTTCTTTTACAAAAGATGAAGACATCTTGTATCTTTGAACAACTCCTGAACATTTCATGCATTTATCATCCAAAGGTCGTTCAAAACTAACGACTTTATTGAATTTAGCATATTTTTCTGTGCCACTTGTTTTTACAGTAAGATCAGTATCACATCCCATTTTCAGAATGCTAATATTTCAAAAACTAAATGAAAAGATAAGGCTGAAATCTTGTATAATGGTTACTGAGACTAATAGCATTATTTTGTTAAAAGTTGGGAACTTTTTAGGAAATCTGGGTGAGTTGATGTGGCTTTACCCAGGGGAGAATTGCCTGGGGGGAATAGGCCTGATAGTCCATCAGCTGAGACACACACGATGAGTAAAGTTCCAGTAAAATTGGTTCCAAATTCCTTTGGAGGAAACGAGCCTTTTGAAAGCTGTTTAACAGTCTGACTCCACAAGATTTTGACCATGGGTGGAGCAGTCAGTTTATAAAGTAGATTAGATTTTTTAAAAGAAAATGGCTGAGTTCACTTTATGCCGTCTTCTAAGTTTAAGGAAAACATCTGGAAGTTTAAAGCGAGCGTGCACGCTTCCTTCCACAGAATCCGCTCCCCGGGCAGTGCAGCTGTCAACATGTGTCTGGTGGCGTGCGGCTCGGCCGACGCCTATTACCACATGGGCATCCACTGCTGGGACATGGCCGGAGGGGCGGCGGTCGTCACGGAAGCTGGAGGAGTTATCATGGACGTCTCAGGTGAGTCCAAAATCACGTTGATTGTTCTCCAGTCTGCGCTTCTCTGAGACGGCTGAGTCACTGGATTAAATGCAAATGAGGGAGGTTTGCTGTAGGACATTGGTTTACACAACAAAGCAGCGAGAGTGGGCTGTTGTTCCTACGGTGCAAACACCACACAAGTTATTGTTTATGAATAATTTATCACCAATAGTTTGTTATTGGTTTTTGTCCTCCTTGCTCCTAATAAACACGTGGATCCCAGCCATTACTGAGTGAAGGAGAACTGCTGGCCTCGCTCATAAGACTTCAGTTTGGACGGCATCAGCAGCTACCCTGACATTCTGAAAAAAAGTTGTCATGTTTTAGTCATACGTGCACTTTTAAAAACTTCACTGCCATTTAAAAAAATAAGCAAAGCCTTGATTTGTGCACCCCTTATTTATAAAGTGATAAAGTGCATGCAGGTGACAGAGCAGACTTTTGAATTACCTTCATTTGTGTTCGTCTGCTTTGGATTATAACTGAAGGTCTTCTTAAAAATCTGATCCTATTTAATGTGGCATTTGGAAATGAGAACGGCACCTTGATCTTGCAGCTTTTCAGCCACAGCCGTAGCCTCTGTTTTTGTCCTCAGTTTGTCACTTTATTCTCTGCAGCTTTTTTATCTTCCTTGCCCCTGCGGACATCTCAAAATGAATTCAGTTTTTTTTTTTTTTCCATTTCTTGAGCATTGTAATCAGAAAAATAATTTTGGCTGCATTTTACTGGCAAATGAAGAGTGTTACTTAAGGTGGAATTTAAATGTTTATCAGTAGGGTTGTGCGGTATGACTGTATATCGAATGGCGAGATAAAAACGTTTGTTTCATGATGTGTGTGTGTGTGTGTGTGTGTCTGTATGGGGTGGGGTGGGAAGGGGGTGTAATTGTGTTACATTTTTAATTTGTAAAGCACTCTGTGCTACAAATTTTTGTAAACAAAATGCTGTATTATACCGGCTCTATACTGGAGTGGTGGCTCAGTCGGTAGAACGTCTGCCCCACACCTGGGAGGCCGGGGTTCAAATCCCGGCCAGGTCATGCCGAAGACCATATAAAAGCGGAACTTCCTGCCGTCCAGCTTGGTGCTCAGCAATAATGGAACGGAGGAGGGAAATTTGTGGCGGCGCCTTGTATGGCAGCGACCCCTCTGATGCTATGTGTGTGTGTGTGATTAACACTGTAGATAAGAGAGACGTAATTTCATTCTGCTGTACATGATTGGCTGTATGGATTTGAATGACAATAAAGATGCCTTATCCTTATATAAATAAAGTTTTGATTGATATAAAACTATTGCTTATATCGGGATTTGGCAAAATACACATACCCCCGTTTCTTCAGCGAAGCTCCTCGCACAGTACTTGACAGCGCCCCACCTCTGCCACATTCGTGCAGTGCAACAGGTGTCGATGGGTCGCTAGGCTTCACTCTGGTGGTTAGCACAGCAGCTAACTCCTAACTAATCGTTTGGTGAAATAGCCGCTCCTTCTGTTTGTCAGGGATGTGGAATTGTTTTCGACCGTGCTACGTCAGAGAGGCTAGTCTGCTTTTAATTGGAGGTAAGTCGCATTAACGTCCTCTCACGCTTATTGTAAAACAGCAAATGGTAAATGATGATGCTAAGTTGTTGCTAGTAGGAAACATTATTGGTGCATCAGATCATCCTTTTATTGCTTTAAGTTACTGCTGAGTAAATGCAAAGACAAATGCTCTTAAAATAAATGGTCAACTGATAATAAAATATAGTCTTAAAATGAGTAATAATTGGTGAAGTAACGGCGAGGTGAAGTCACATACAGTGGGGAAAAAAAGTATTTAGTCAGCCACCAATTGTCCAAGTTCTCCCACTTAAAAGATGAGAGAGGTCTCCAATTTTCATCATAGGTATACCTCAACTATGAGGGACAAAATGAGGAAAAAAAAAATCCAGAAAATCACATTGAAGGATTTTTAATGAATTAATTGGTAAATTCCTCGGTAAAATAAGTATTTGGTCAATAACAAAAGTTCATCTCAATACTTTGTTATATACCCTTTGTTGGCAATGACAGAGGTCAAACGTTTTCTGTAAGTCTTCACAAGGTTTTCACACACTGTTGCTGGTATTTTGGCCCATTCCTCCATGCAGATCTCCTCTAGAGCAGTGATGTTTTGGGGCTGTCGCTGGGCAACACGGACTTCCAACTCCCTCCAAAGATTTTCTATGGGGTTGAGATCTGGAGACTGGCTAGGCCACTCCAGGACCTTGAAATGCTTCTTACGAAGCCACTCCTTCGTTGCCCGGGTGGTGTGTTTGGGATCATTGTCATGCTGAAAGACCCAGACATGTTTCATCTTCAATGCCCTTGCTGATGGAAGGAGGTTTTCACTCAGAATCTCACGATACATGGCCCCATTCATTCTTTCCTTTACACGGATCAGTCGTCCTGGTCCCTTTGCAGAAAAACAGCCCCAAAGTATGATGTTTTCACCCCCATGCTTCACAGTAGGTATGGTGTTCTTTCTCCTCCAAACACGACAAGTTGAGTTTTTACCAAAAAGTTCTATTTTGGTTTCATCTGACCATATGACATTCTCCCAATCCTCTTCTGGATCATCCAAATGCTCTCTAGCAAACTTCAGACGGGCCTGGACATGTACTGGCTTAAGCAGAGGGACACGTCTGGTTACTGCAGGATTTGAGTCCCTGGCGGCGTAGTGTGTTACTGATGTAGCCTTTGTTACTTTGGTCTCAGCTCTCTGCAGGTCATTCACTAGGTACCCCTGTGTGGTTCTGGGATTTTTGCTCACCGTTCTCGTGATCATTTTGACCTCACGGGGTGAGATCTTGCGTGGAGCCCCAGATGGAGGGAGATTATCAGTGGTCTTGTATGTCTTCCATTTTCTAATAATTGCTCCCACAGTTGATTTCTTCACACCAAGCTGCTTACCTATTGCAGATTCAGTCTTCACAGCCTGGTGCAGGTCTACAATTTTGTTTCTGGTGTCCTTTGACAGCTCTTTGGTCTTGGCCATAGTGGAGTTTGGAATCTGACTGTTTGAGGTTGTGGACAGGTGTCTTTTATACTGATAAAGAGTTCAAACAGGTGCCATTACTACAGGTAACGAGTGGAGGACAGAGGAGCCTCTTAAAGAAGAAGTTACAGGTCTGTGAGAGCCAGAAATCTTGCTTGTTTGTAGGTGACCAAATACTTATTTTACTGAGGAATTTACCAATTAATTCATTAAAAATCCTTCAATGTGATTTTCTGGATTTTTTTTTTTCTCATTTTGTCTCTCATAGTTGAGGTATACCTATGATGAAAATTGGAGATCTCTCACATCTTTTAAGTGGGAGAACTTGCACAATTGGTGGCTGACTAAATACTTTTTTTCCCCACTGTACCTGGGCTCCAGTGTTTTTACGTGTGACAAGAACCCTCCTTGGAAACTGAATGCGTCGTATCCAGGTTGTTTGTCCCATCTTGGTTATAAAATCTAAAATAGTCCAGGCATTTAATTTAAACTTTGACGCTGCAATTCTCTGTTTGTTTGTTTTTTTTTCCTGATGCTGCTCCCTCCCCCATCTTAAATTGTACCGGGACTGGGCTGCAGGTAAATCTCACGAGACACCTTTGCAGCGATGACTTTGCGCCATCTAGTGGACTGAAATCTCAATTGATTAACTGATACCTAAACGTACAGCAGTTTGAGTGTGCTTTTTTTTATTTAGATTAAAAGATCGATCTGTGCGTTTATGGACCGGTGCGTTGTCGTGAAAGCCAAGTATCGCAGCTCATCACTGAATCGATCTTTTTTTCCCTCCCTTAATACACACAAATAATAAATAAATTAAAATGTGTCGGAAGAGCAAATTGGCTCTTAATGTAACTTGATTTCTAATAATTTTAATTAGTCAAGTGGTAATAATGAATAAATTACCTTTTGTGCCTTTGATTTTCAGATCATGGCCAATCTGAAATATTTTTACAAAGAAGCAAACTCCAGTGGATGTGAAGAAAACCTCCACAGGTTTAATCAGGCCAGAATGACCGTTTTCAGGCTGTAGATCTACACTTACATTTTTATCAATTTATTTTTTCAGTTACTTTTTTATTTATTGATATTTTTGCAGGCATGATGCAATAATTGCACCAAAGTAAACTAACAGCTAATTTATATCTGTGGATGGCAGTGATGGGTAATTTTCTCATTTTCATACGGATATTTTTTTAAGTTATTGCTAGTCTTCTGTAGCTTGGGAAATATTTAACTTACTAATGTTTACTTTTTATATTCATATATGATTTAGGAAAAAACCCTCAAATTAATGAGAATCAGGTTTCATACACATTAAAAATACAGTTTTATAAAAAACACTGCAAAATTATGAGGGGAAAAGTGCATGGAATAAATGACAGATGAATTTGTACAGTTGACTTTTTTCAGCATGTAATTTAAAATGTAAATAAAGAGATGTGCCTTTTTATGTGGTTATAGCTAAACTATAGAATTTACAGAAAATGTATATTGGGATATATATCATTATCAGGACATAAAATTACTTAATACAGAGATATGAAATTTTGGTCATATCACACAGCCCTAGCTGTCAGTGAGGTGTGAAAAACTCACATTTTTAATAGGGCTGGACTAGGGATGCAAGTTATCAACTAATTCATTAATGGTTAGTCGATTTACCTTATCACTTGATTAACGAGTAATTGATGAGCAGCAATTTTCCAGAGAATCTGAATTTCCCTTGGTGCAATACAGTCTACAACAAAAAGCTAATTATTGTTTACGATACACTGAATAAAAAATGCACATCATGTTTCTCAAAGATTTATTGTTCCATTTGCGTTTGTTTACAGTTTTGTGGTTTAATGAATTCTGTGCTGTATAGTGTGTACTATGTGCTGGTGAATCTTAGTAAATTAGAATATCATGATTTATAATCTAATGCAAAAAATATAACCAATATCATGAAATTTATTGATCACTGCTGATATTGAGGACAAGGGAAAAACATTACTCTTTCAATTGGCATTATGAACATTATATTGTTATCATTATTATTAATATTGCTCTGTACATGTGCTACATAATACAAAAGGAGTCTGTATTTGTGTTTATCATGTTCCATATACAGTCATGTGAAAAAATTAGAACACCGTGTATAAGCCTTTGTGGGTTTTTTTTTAACATTTGGACGTATGGATATTTAATATCAATGTTAACCCTTTAACTGCCCAGATTAAATGGATGGGTCACGCGCCCCCAGTGGCACAGCACAGCAACTGCACATGTCAACTTATTGACGTCCCCCGGCTATACTGAGAATGTGTGCTAATCTCTATTGATCTGACAGTTTAGAAGGTGGCAGACACGTGCCGAATGAATCATGGCTGACATGGAATATAGCAAAGAAGGAGAAATCCTCGTTATTATTCTTCCTTTTTCCACTTTGAGCTCACGCACCAATGTGGATGCCGCCATGTATGGTCATCGCGACAGCGATGGTGACGTAAACTGCATGAAACGGGAAAAATGGCTGTGTAATACAAATGAAATTCACGTGGGATAATCATAAGAGTTTGTAGATGTGGTACACGGGTGTAAATTACTAAGTAAACATGTTACATCGAGGTCGATGTAGCAAAAAATTGAGCTCCCAGTAACAAGATGGCAGCACCCACGGGTGGCATGGATCCCCCACAGGAATAATGCACCAAACAGAAAAAATAGCCATGTAATACAAACAAAATTTATGTGGGGTAATCATAAGCGTTTGTAGATGTGGTACACGGTGTAAATGGCTGAGCAACCACACAAACATCGGCTACGATGGACGAAAACGGACCAGTCACATGGGCGGGCGAGCCCCCTTCCCGGTAACGGGTAAGAGAGAAATGTGTTTTTTGACATTTTATTGATTTTCTGGTTCATATACTTTGAAGATTAGATAAAAACATACCCCTGTAGACAAATCGGCATAAAAAAAACCCCCCATTCTTTATGTAAATGTGTCCAAAGTCCACCTTTGACTGAGTTATGTAATTTATATTGCTGCCATGACATTATGCAAATTAGATGGGTAAATTTATTCCTATCTGAAACTTTGGATCTTATTCTACCTCTTTCTAATTGACAGTAAGCCATTATCTCTTGCAACTTTCAAGTTATAGCCTTGGAAATCTGAACTATTTTATTGACAATTTTTTTACCACTCTTGACCACTAGAGGGGGCCTTGAGTTGCCTTGCATTTCCCCAGGCGCCACATGGCACCTAGGGCAGTTAAAGGGTTAAAAATACTGGGAGATTAATCTAATACAACTAAACAATTAAAAGTGAATTAAAGACTTTATTGAAATTTTCTGTAAAATGTAATTCTAAACAAATACAGAGGAATAAATTAGGACCCCCCCATCTTTTTTAGGACACCCCCACATTCATTTAGGACACCCCCACATTCATTCCCACTTAAAATGGCTAAAATAAATGTTAAAAAAATGCAAATAAAACCAAAAACAAGGTTAGACATAGATATGTGAACATTTCTTAATAAAGAACTGAATATTTAATGAGGTATCCTAATTTTTTCACGACTGTACAGAGCTTACTGTATATAACTACATAAACATTAAATACAAGAAAAGTACAGTAAATGCAGTGGAAAAAACAATAAAACAACAGTAAATACAATGAGTAATTGTTTATATACCCTGTTATCACAATGCTGCAGGTGCTGTCAAAACAATTACATGCTCAATACAATATGACACTGCTGTTTGCCATAAAAATGCTAGTCACGGTGCCTCGAGCCAATTGTAGTTAGTTTCACGTTTCCACTCGCATGCTGTGCAACCATCTTGCAGTGCCGACGCACCGTCTTTGTCTTGTCCACTGCTTGTTCTCTGCTGCTGCTGCTGTGGTCTGAAGGGCGTCCAGGACTTTCTCCACCCTGTTGATTTGGTGCGAACAGACCGGTCTTTCTTGTGTTGTCTGGGCTGGCCGTTCTTATTTTGGCTGTCCGGCGTGCCTCTAAGAAACGACATACTCCATTCTGTGCAGCCCCCTTTGGGGGTTAATTTCTTCTGCTCTTTTTCTGTAAACCAGTGATGTGCCCTACTGTTACGGTTGGAAAACGGCAACGAATGACCACGTACGCCCCCGCCTGGACTGGTGACACCATTTATTTCATAGAATAAATTCTCATTACAAAAGACAGCCGAGTTATCAGTTAATTGACACAAGCTGTCAATTTAATTTAGCTGACTAAATTTTTAATGACATTTAATCGAAAGTCAATTAATTTTTAACATCCCTAGGCTGGAGGGAAATATTTGATTATCCAGATATTTGTTGTTATACAGGTATTTTTTTTTTTCAAAATGCTTGGTTTTACTAAAGGTAAATTACAATTTTACCTTTTTCATAATTAAAAAAAACCCCCAGCAAAATTAGAAAAAAATCACAAATTTTCCAGTTTATACAAAAAAAAATCATATTTGCATGACAAACTGCTTATTTAATTCAATTTATGAAAAAAGTTGTAAATTTATTTGAAAAAGTTCCTGATGTATAAGAAAAGTGACATTTTTCTAAAACATTGCTGCTGATGTGGTTTACTGAGGGAGGAGAAAGACGACAAAGTATTTACAGTATTCAGAACTCCAAAACTGGTATTTGGGACAGTCCTACTTTCTAAATGTGACTTTGGATCTGTGCTGAGGATTAGCGTGTTATTTTATTTATTTTTTGGTCTTTAATGTGAAATATTTTTATAAATTTCTGAGTGTGCAGACACAGGAAAAAAGTAAGTCTTATTTTAAAGCCTGAAATCAGAAGGCAACTTTATTTATTTTTGGAAAAACTGCAAACGACACACTAAAATGTTCCTGACCCTATTAACCAACAAAACGGCTAATGACAGCTAATCAGTCTTCATCTTTTCAGATTCAAGATTCTTTGTTGTCATTCAACATGTTTACACATGAAAGAACAAAATTATGATCTACAGCTTTGATAATAAAGTACAGTTGGTTGGAAAAAGACACCAGAAAAGAAAAATACACATATAGTCGTGCTAATAAAAAATGGTAAGGTCAAAAACAGTGAGCTAATAGTAACATAGAAGAAATCGTGTCTATAGACATGATGATGTAATGGATCATTACACAGGTGTGCTCACACACAGATTGCACTGTTGACTGCTGTAACAGCATATTGCACATGCCGTCCGAACAGCAAACTGTACCCAACTGTCACCAGAGCTGAACAGTCTTACCACATCAGGCTAGCAGCTCTTACTGGTGGTGTCGATGCTGCGCAGCCTCCTGCCTGACGTGAAGTACAAAACCAAACTGTGGAGGGTGACTGATGTCCCTCATGGTGCAGGAGGGCCTTGTCCTGCTCCTGCTGCTGTTGATCTCACTCACTGTGTTCAGATTGTTGCTGGTGAATTTTTTTTGTGCAGACTTCACTACTCTCTGCAGAGCTTTTTTATCTGCAGCAGAGCAGTTGGTGTACCACATAGAGATGCAGGAGGTGAGGATACTTTCCACCGTGCCCTGGTAGACAGCTGTCAGGACTGACTTGTTTAGCCCTGCCAGCTTTGGTCTCCTAAGAGGGAAGAGGCGTCCGTGGGCCTTCTTCACCAGACAGGAAGTGTTCCTCCTCCAGATGAGGTGGTCAGTGATGTGGACTCGCAGGTATTTGTAGCTGGAGACCACCTCGAGAGCCATTCCGCTAATGAAAGGGGATGAGGTGGTTCTGGTAGTTTGATAGTCCACAATCATCTCTTGTCTTTTGCACGTCGATGTAGAGGTTGTTCCTGCAGCAGCTCACCAGATGTTTCACCCTCCTGTCTGTGCCCCAACTCATTGTCGTTGGAGATTAGTGCCACCACAGCCGTATTGGCCGCAAACTCCAGTATGACAGCTTGGGTACATGGCAGAACAGTCATATGTCAGCAGGAGCTAGTGTTAGGGGTGAACGTGGAGGATGCGAGCTTGTCGATACTGACTGACTGGATTCTAATACCTTGTTACAGGTGTGCGAGCTCAGACCCAGTGTAAACAGTTTATTGATGAGAAACAAAACTTTGGCTGTTGCATCTGTCTGAGAAGTAACAGTTGGGACTCAAGTGTTGGTTGGTTGTTTTGGTTTTTTTTTTGAACAGGATAGTGTTTGGCCATTTAAAAAATGTCAGTTTGATCTGTTATCAGTAAACAGATTATTGAGCTTCAGTGAGAGCATAGAAAGCTGTTTTCTAGCAGTCTGCCTGGAGCTATCAGATGATTTATTCAGGCTATTCTACACATGTAACAGTTAATAATTTAACCACATAGGGCATAATGCAATGACGATGCAGAGTGTAATTCTTTTTTTTTTTTTTATTAACTAGGTGGACCATTTGATCTGATGTCTCGACGGCTGATCGTGGCCAGCAGCAGGGCAATAGCAGAACGCATAGCAAAGGAGATAATGGTGTTTGATGTTGGCAGAGATGACACCTGTGCTTCATAAACATTGGCGCCGCTCTCCACTGACTCAAGTGTAAACGCATCCAACTGTTCTGTATGCAACAGGCCTCAAAGTCCATCTTTGCCTTCAGAACCAAAAAACCATAAACCTACCTCTGTGGAGCATCCAAAAGAGTTTGTCAGTTTTGAATTGCAACATTTTGCATTTCACAGCTTTTTAAAATTATTATTTTATTTCTGTTGTCTTACAGTATGTTAAGCCAGTGGGTATTTGTGTGCCCAAAAATGATTACATTGTATTACATTATTTATTTATTTATTTGACTTGAACTGCTAAAAAAGATAAAGGAAATGTATTCAACAACACATCAAAACAACAATTATTAAACCTTTAGATTATGCTTAAATGGTCCCGTTTTGTGTATTGTGATGTTTTCATTAATTTAGATTTTATAAAATACAACCATCGGCCACAATCGGCCATCTGGTAAGTTTGAGTCGTCTGTGCACCTAGTCCAGGGCTGTCAAACATACAGCCCAAAACCAGTTTGCCAGAGGGTAAAAACCGGCCCGCAGGATAGATTTGCAAAGTCTTGAAAAGCACAGTAGACAGTAGACATAGGCTGCCATTTTTCAGAAAAAGGTACTGATATTCCCAATGTGAACACCGGGGATCTCACTGCTTTATTAAGACTAGCAGACACAACACTGAGACCCAGAACTAAATGACAGATTGCAGCAATGTACATGCCGTATTGAACCTAACTTTTATGCATTTTTATGTATAAATTTTATACATTTACAAGTCGGAGGATAACTTAACTTTCTTGTCTTATGGCTCTCACTTTAGTTTGTATGGTGTGGTGAGTCTGGTCAGGTGTTTAGGATGGAAGAAATGAATGAAAATTTAAAATAATGTCTACAAGTTGATTTTATCATAAAGGGAAATACTATATTTTTGAGTTCCATATACCTGTGACTTAATGTTTTGTGCCTTTGTGAAGCCACTGATGTGCAAGTTGTAATGCGCATATGTAAATGATTAAGTTAGGCATAATATTGTTGAAATTGTACTTCTTTTTATTTTCTTTAAGTGGTCTTTGTGGCAAAAAAGTGCAATGTAAGTACAGGTCCGTTTAAAAATTCAAGTTCATAATGTTTTGTAAAAGAATAGCTCATTAAATGTAAACATTTCATAATGTACTTACATGCACTAAAAGAAACCAATTTGGAGTTGTCATTATTGAGGTTATTATGCTATTATTTTACTGGTCCAGCCCACTTGAGATTAAATCGGGTTGTATGTGGCCCCTGAACTAAAATGAGTTTGACACTCCTGACCTAGTCTGTGGAGTGAGCGAAGGCTCAGAACATACGTGCTTGTTTGCCGTTGGCTGTAGGCTTCCCAGTGTGTGCAAGTGGAACTTTTTCCAATATGGCAAATTCAAAAAAATGGGACACAGCAGGACATCATTTATCATTTTGGTGTGTCTCTAGCCTTAAAGAAATGAGCAGACACACCCTTGGGGCTAGGCGATTAACTGAAATAAAAGCAGAACCGACATTCAGGGTGTGGAACTGACATAATCTTGCTCATGTCTGTTTTTCCCTTCTCCCTGTGGTGTGCGTGTATGTGAGAGCTTTTCATATTCTGCCCCTTTTAAGTCTTGCCCGCAGAGTTACAGGCACGGGCACATAACTCTGGAAGCAGCCCAGTCTGCACTGTTCAGATGTAGCAGAACAATTAAAGACGGCTTGTAACGAAAACAAATGTGGTCTGCCTCTACATAGTATATGGTTGACTCTATTTCATCTGAAGATGCCAAGAAAAAGTGAGCGAAGTATGCGGATACTAACAGCAAAAGGAGCAGAAGCTAAGTTGCTGTTAGCCTCTGACAGCTATCCGCATCATCTTAGTTGTTTAACTACTCCTACTCGTCCATTCCAGAGGGAATGGACAAGCTAAGGCTATAGTATTTAAGAACCCGATGAGAGACTCATAATTACTTTGTGGTGGTAACACAACCATGGCTGCATAAAGGACTCGCCCAATGTAACTAACAAGCTAATTAGCTGCAGAGCACGTGACATGACCCACAAACCCTCAAGAGGTACAGTGGTGTGAAAAAGTGTTTGCCCCCTTCCTGATTTCTCATTTTTTTTGTATGTTTGTCACACTTAAATGTTTCAGCTCATCAAACAAATTTAAATATTAGACAAGGATAACACAAGTAGACACAAAATGCAGTTTTTAAATGAAGGTGTTTATTATTAAGGGTAAAAAAAAATCCAAACCTGTGTGAAAAAGTGACCCCCCCCCCCCGCCCCGTTAAAACATAAATTAACTTTGGTTTATCACATCTTTGGAAAGCTGAGTTCAATTTCAATTTGGCTGCACGGTGGCGCAGTGGTTTAGCACTGTGGCAGCACAGTTTACCCTCGGCCGGGGGATCGCGGGGATCATGAGACCGTGGGCTCGATCCCAGCCCCCGACCAACAGTGAGCTGTGTGGAGTTTGCATGTTCTCCCCGTGTTGCGTGGGTTTACTCCGGGATTTCTCCGGTTTCCTCCCGCATACCAAAAACATGTAGGTTTAGGGCGCTCGCGCACGCAGCGACCGGCAGCCGGTGGTTTGTCACCAGACTGCAAACCAAATCTACCTACGGGTACAAATAAGTAACAAAAAAAAAAAAAAATTCTCTAGCCACACCCAGGCCTGATTACTGCCGCACCTGTTCTCAGTCAAGAAATCACTTAAATAGGACCTGCCTGACAAAGTGAAGTAGACCAAAAGATCCTCAAAAGCTAGATATCATGCAATTGAGATCTGTCAGTCTGGGGAATGTTATAAAGCCATTTCTAAAGCTTTGGGACTCCAGCGAACCACATTGAGAGCCATTATCCACAAATGGCATAAACATGGAACAGTGGTGAACCTTCCCAGAAGAGGCCAGCTGACCAAAATTACCCCAAGAGAGCAGCGACGACTCATCCAAGAGGTCATAAAAGACCCCACAACAACATCCAAAGAACTGCAGGCCTCACTTGCCTCAGTTAAGGTCAGTGTTCATGACTCCACCATGAGAAAGCGACTGGACAAACATGACCTGCATGGCAGAGTTCCAAGACGAAAACCACTGCTGAGCAAAAAGAACATAAAGGCTTGTCTCAGTTTTACCAGAAAACATCTTGATAATCCCCAAGATTTTTGGGAAAACACTCTGTGGACTGACAAGACAAAAGCTGAACTTTTTGGAAGATGTGTGTCCCATTACATCCGGTGTAAAAGTAACACAGCATTTCAGATAAGGAGCATCATACCAACAGTAAAATATGGTGGTGGTAGTGTGATGGTCTGGGGCTGTTTTTCTGCTTCAGGACCTGGAAGACTTGCTGTGGTAAATGGAACCATGAATTCTGCTGTCTACCAAAAAATCCTGAAGGAGAATGTCCAGCTATCTGTTTGTGACCTCAAGCTGAAGCACATTTGGGTTCTGCAGCAAAACAATGATCCAAAACACACCAGCAAGTCCACCTCTGAATGGCTTAAGAAAAACAAAATGAAGACTTTGGAAGGCCCTAGTCAAAGTCCTATCCTGAATCCGACTGAGTTGCTGTGGCATGACCTTTAAAAGGTGGTTTTAAAGGTCAAGCTCGAAAGCTTGAAATTCCTCCACAGCGCTGTAAAAGACTCATTGCTAGTAATTGCAAATGCTTGATTGCAGTTGTTGCTTCTAAGGGTGGCCCAACCAGTTATTAGGTTTAGGGGGCAATCAGTTTTTCACACAGGGCCATGTAGGTTTAGATTTTTTTTTTTAAATTTTTCATTTAAAAACTGGATTTTGTGTTTACTTGTGTTATCTTTGTCTAATATTTAAATTTGTTTGATGATCTGAAACATTTAAGTGTGACAAACATACAAAAAAATAAGATCAGGAAGGGGGCAAACACTTTTTCACACCACTGTATGTGTTGTAGACACTGGACAATGTTTATTTTGTGTGTGAAATGACAATAATCTTGTTCTTTAGTATATTATACTCATTTACTGCCACACCACAGTGATATGATACCACACTGATGTGTAATATTGCTTAATTATGAGCTTTGTCAGAAAGAAGGGAAGAAAAAAATAACCATGAAACGGTCAATTAACTGTGATGCCAATTTTAAGGGGAGATTACTAAAACAGAACGGAATGGTACAAACATATTCCATACATGTACCCTACATGTCGTCCGGCTACAGGTCTTGCCTTTCAGTCCGATGTGCCTTCATCAACAGCTGCAGGCAGCTAATCCGTTAAAAAAATTAATGATTTTTTTTTATAGGAGATTCAAATCTGAGCATCCGGAGAAAATGCCCAATATGTTTTTGTTTTATCTTTCATGCTTTTCTTGGCATTTTACACATTTCAGAGAGAGTTGTTTTTTTTTTTTTTTTTATGCTTTCTTCAGATTTGTGCCCTAGTCCTCGACATAGGGGATGAAACCGCTCTCTACATGTATAACATTCAAAGTACAAATTTGAGTCTTTAGGCATGTCACACGAACAATATAGTTTTTCCTCATGTAGTCCATATACCTTTTGGGATGTACTGAATATTTTAGAATATCTGAATGGGAAATTTCATATTGTTTTGTTGTCAAAACAATCAGATTCTTTCACATAGCAAGCTTGTCAAACACAACATTTGAAGGACATACACTTGAACACTTTAACATGGCATTAGCAAGTGCATGTAGCCCACAGTCAATTATCACAGTGTACAAATTTGATACAAAGTGACTCCGTTTTTGGATTGACAAATTTCGCTATTGCTTTTATGACATCTGATGGCAGATGACTACTGCCAAAACTGTCGTGGACTGTGCCATCTTGACAAAGTTGAAAACATTGTTTAGTGATAACCAGGTCCACAGACATCAGTGTTAATAATTTGAACCAAATGTATGCCTGGAGATGGGGCTTGCATGTTTGCTACAAGCGAGCAGGAATTTAGGCCACCTATGTACATCAGGAAACTGCTGTTTAATAAGAACCATTGCACAGTCAGTGAGCATATCGTTAAGCCAACTGGTTGTACTGGCCAATAACTTTTTTGTCTGACTCTTTTAGGTCTACTGGGTAAATGTTACATACTGAGATCCATATTGTCTTAGAGTAATTAATGTCAATGACATATCTGGCACCAGACAATGAGTCTGGTGCTGGTATAACTTCTACATCTACTTTACGAGGCCGTTTCCTACCAGGTCTTGTCCTGCCTTCTTGTGCGTGCTTTCTAAACATTGTTAAATTACACTTTCTTAACACATGTCAAGATTAATCTGTGTCCAGTCCTACTGGTACCTTGCTGGCAAGTATATGTACAGTTGCTATAAAAAGTCTTCACACCCCTGTTCAAATGCCAGGTTTTTGTGATGTAAAAAAATGAGACCACGATAAATCATTTCAAAACTTTTCCCCCCATTAATGTGACCTATAACCTGTACAACCCAACCGAAAAACAAACTGAAATCTTTTACCATAGTTATGCTGATGACGCACAGTTGTATGTCTCTGTGTCTCCTGATGACACGGCACCAATTAACACCCTTTTTAACTGTATCTTAGATATTAAGTCATGGATGGACGCAAACTTTCTTCAGCTTAACCAGGACAAAACTGAATTTTTAGTTATCTGTCCTGAAGCTCAGAGAGAGAAAATCTCCCAAAATTACATAGTTTGTCCTTTACTCCATCCCAACATGTTAAGAATTTGGGCATTATATTAGACTCTGAGCTTGGTTTTACTCCACATATTAAAAATATAACAAGAATTGGATTTTACCACTTTAAGAACATAGCCAGAGTCTGCCCACTTCTCTCTCAAGCAAACACTGCTGCATGCTTTTATCACCAGCCATATCGATTACTGTAATACCCTGCTGTCTGGTCTTCCCAAAAAGACAATTTCAAATCTGCAGTTATTACAGAATTCAGCAGCATGTGTTCTGACAAGGACCAGACGGCAGGCTCACATCATGCCGGTCTTAAAGTCATTGCACTGGCTCCCCATGTCCTTCAGGATCAATTTTAAGATTCTTTTACTGGTTTACAAATGTCTGCACAGTCTTGGGCCTTCTTATTTATCAGAACTACTTTTAACATATGAGCTTCCACAGTTCCTGAGGTCCTCTGGCACTGGTCTTTTAATTATTCCTACTGTCAGAACACACGCCCACGGTGAGGCGGCTTTTAGTTACTACAGCCCATATCTGTGGAACAGCCTGCCGGAGAACATCAGGGCTGCCAAGCGTGTTCATGCTTTTAAAGACAGGCTCAAGACCTACTATTTTAACTTAGCTTTTGATTAGTTTCCTATTTTAATTTTCTTAATTTTTGATTTTAAACTTATTTTATGTTGATCTTGTTATAATTATTTACTTTGTCATTAAATACTATTACATTTTAAATGTTGAGTTTAAATGGGTGTGTGTGTGTGTTTGTGATTATCTTTTTAATGAATTATGTATCTTCTTATTATTTATCATTGATGGTTTTATTCCTCCTATTATCTTGTTCTACCTCCAGTTTTTCCTCATGGGGCGCCCTCCCACCGGGGGTTGCCTGGTTCTGACTGCAGGGCGCTGGCCTGTGACTGCCCTGGCACACCCAATGCCTGGTCTTGGGTGATGGCAGAGGTGGTGTCCCTGTAGCAGCAGACTTGGCGCTTCCCTTGTGTTGATGGCTCCCTAAGATGGTGCTTCTACACCTGGATCCTTGGTGCTCGGCCATGTCTCCCATTGATGTGTGTGTGTGTGTCTTTGTCTGTACAAGGTTGGGTGAATAAAGGGGCGGGGTGGGAAGGGGGTGCAATTTGTAAAGCACTTTGTGCTACAGTTTTTTCTTGTATGAAAAGTGCTATATAAATAAAGTTTTGATTGACTGATTTTAAGGGAAAAATAAAAACTTACAATAACCTGGTTGCATAAATATACACACCCTGTTATACGTAACTGGGGATGTTCAAAATTAACCAATCACATTCAAACTCATGTTAAATGGGAATCAGCACACACCTGCCACCATTTAAAGTGCCTCTGATTAACCTCAAATAAAGTTCAACTGTTCTAGTAGGCTTTTCCTGACATTTTTGTAGTCACATCTTGCAGCACAAGCCATGGTTCGCAGAGAGCTTCCAAAGCGTCAGAGGGATCTCATTGTTCAAAGGTATCAGTCAGGAGAAAAGAATTTCCGAGGCATTAAATATACCATGGAACACAGTGAAGTCAGTCATCAAGTGGAGAAAATATGGCACAACAGTGACATTACCAAGAACTGGACATCCCTCCAAAACTGATGAAAAGATGAAAAGAAAACTGGTCAGGGAGGCTGCTAAGAGACCGACAACAAGATTGAAGGAGCTGCAGGAATTTCTGGCAAGTGCTGGCTGTTTGGTACATGTGACAACAATTTCCCGTCTTGGGTGGCAAGAAGGAAGCCTTATCTTAGGAAGAAAGACATCCAAACCTGGCTACATTTTGCAAAAACAGATTTGAAATCTCTCAAATGCATGTCGGAAAATGTGCTATGGTCCAATGAAACCAAGGTGGAACTTTTCGGCCATAATTCCAAAAGGTATATTTGGCGCAAACACAACACTTCTCATCACCAAAAGAACACCATACCTACAGTTAGGGCTGTGCGATATGACAATATATATCAGTGATGCGATTAAAAAATGTCTACCATTTCATATAAAACTACTGTTTATATCGGGATTTAAAAGACACATACCCGTTTCTACTCGACACTGCCTCACCTCTTCCTCAGCGGTGCACCACAGCAGCTAACAGCAAGCTAATATTTTGCCGCTACTCCTGTGGAGCCGCTACTTCTGTGCGAGGGACGTGTGACTTTTTCCCTACCGTGCTGCATCAGAGAGGATAGTCCTCTAACCTCGTTTTAATTGAAGGTATATCACATTAACACCATCTTTCTCTAAGTATAAAACGGCAAATGCTAAATGATAATGCTAACTTGTCGCTAATAGGAAACATCGTATCAGACATTTGTTCTGGTTTAAATCACTGCCGAGTTTCTTAATTTTGTCTGAAAAAATATTAGTAAGGCTGCAAAAGTGCATGACAGTGGCTGCATACACACTAAATAAATAAATAAATTAAAATGTGTCGGAGGAACAAATCTTAATGTATCTTGATTTCTAATAATTTTTAATTAGGCAAGTAGCAATAATGAATAAAGTTGAAGTCATCTCAAATGTACATTAAAAAGCAATTTTATAACACTGCAAAATTAAGAGGGAAAAATGCATAAAATTAATAACGGATGAATTTGTACAATTGATTTTTTTCAGTATGTAATTTAAAATGTAGAAAAAGAGTCCTTTTTATTGGTTATCATATATAAACTATAGAATTTACAGAAAATGTATATTGTAATATATCGTTATCATCAAATAAGATTACTTATATCGTGATATGAAATTTTGGTCATATTGCACAACCCTACCTACAGCGTAGCGTGGTGGTGGCGGCATCATGCTTTGGGGCTGTTTTTCTTCAGCTGAAACTGGGGTTTTAGTCAAGTCAAGGTGGAGGGAATTATGAACAGTTCCAAATACCAGTCACTGTTGGCACAAAACCTTCAGGCTTCCACTAGAAATCTGAAGATGAAGAGGAAGTTCATCTTTCAGCACAACAATGACCCAAAGTACAAATCCAAATTGACAAAAGAATGGCTTCACCAGATGAAGATTAAGGTTTTAGAATGGCCCAGCCAGAATCCAGATCTGAATCTGATCAAACATTTGTGGGGTGATCTGAAGAGGGCTGTGCCCAGGAGATGCCCTCACAATCTAACAGATTTGGAGCGTTTTTGCTAAGAACTTCTTCACTTCAATCCTCTTTGCTGCCAATGGAGCATAAGGCACTGACAAACTTCCTCCAGGCATCTCTGTCTTGGGCAAGCCAGCTGATCTCATTACAGGTCTTACCCACCTCCTTCATTTCATTTTCCATAATTCTTCTCCAAGTGCCCAATGGCCTGCCCCTCTTCCCAGGTGGTGCCCATCTCAGTGCAATATTTGGATGTCTGGTGTTGTTCATCCTAAAGACATGGCCAAATCCTCTCCACCTGTGCTGTTTCACTTCCAGGATGATGTTCTTGATGCCTGTCCGTTTACTCACTTCTTTGTTGGTGACCCGTTGTTCCCAATGAATCCTGAGGATCCAGTGGAGACATCTTCCCTCAAAACCTCTCAGTTGACTTTCAGTCTTTTTGGGGGATGAGGGGAGAGGAAGAAAAGAAAAAAGAAGACATACTATTCATACACATAATCTGTAGCAGGATGGTCATGTGCTGGACATGTGTGGTAGATGTACGGAACATGGACACGGATGTTCTGTACCTAGTGATGTTACGCTCGACACCGCCCACTCAACACTGATTCGAGCAATATAAAGCGGAAGTGTTATGAGCAGTGCATCAAGCGCCATTTCAGCACCCCCACAGTCACGTGACCGTAGCAAGCGAGGCCTTGTTACGTCGGTCACATCACGTGACTTGAGGGCTCGTGGGAAGTTTGAGAGGGAATTAGTTTTGTTTTTTCTTGTTTTGTATTGTTTGTTCCTGTTATTCCAATTTTGAATAGACCTCAGATTGCCAAATGCTCAAAAAATATTGAGATTTTTTTCAGGTTTTTCACTCAGATGCAGTTGTGACAGTCAGTCCCCAGATGGCAGTCCTTATTAGCTGTTTCATAACACTGTGTCGCTCATGAAGCAATTGTCTCAAAGTTGCTCACTGTTTCATAAGGCCTCAGTTTTAACATCGCTATCTGTACCATGTTTTAGTAGCCAGTGTTATGTCATAACTTGTAGACAAGGATGAGGTCAGGAGTGGAGCTGAACACTACTTTATTAACCTCTTGCACTCCGGTGTACCGCGGACGGGCACGTCTCTGCATCCCAGAGCGCACAAGGGCGCACGAGAGCGCCTTCGTGTGCTCTAGGACGCACGAGGGCGCTGCGTCCAAGCGCGCACTGAAAAAAAAAAAAGTTCTTCCACTACAGACACAGCCGCGAACAGATCAGATATGATTGACCTCTCATTCGACTAATAAGAGCCTTGAATTGGGTTTCTGAAACCTTGAAGAACCAATGACTGAAAACCTAGCAAGAAGGACCCGCCTACCAACGCTGTGAATGCAGCGAGCCAATTGAAGCACAGAAGTTCGCAAGCTGTTTTGTGTAAGGCTGGGTGAAGAGAGACCGACTGCTGCAGATGAAAAAAGGACCCGCAGGAAGAACCTGCCACAGACCCAACAGCACGGAGACCACCCACAAGTGCGACCTGCACTTATTCCAGCAGAATAGACGTTTAGGATTCTCTTCCATGGTCATCATAGACCGACGGAGGCCGACGACGAAGGTCATAAATCATTCGCCAAAACCGCAATCATGGAAGCGTAAAACTGCAATAATGGAATTATGTTTTGACCGGGAACCACGAGCGGACCAGCGTCGCGTTCGTCTGACAATGAGGAAGAGAAGTTCGCCAGGACACTGTTGCTGTGAAGAGGTAAGTGTTATAAGCTAAATTATTCTTTATCCCTGAAAATTGTAATCAAAAATGACTTTTGACCAATCGGTAAATTACAACTGTGCGGCGCACGAAGTCCGAAGTCCGTGCGCCGCGGTACACGGCGGTACACGCGGCGCACGAACGCCCCCCCCCGCTACTCTTCTGTAGCGGGGGGGGGGGGGGGAAGCCGCGGTGACTGCGCCGCGATCGCCACATCGCCACATGAGTCTATTCCGTCATGTAGCGATGGCCGATGTCCATCCTCTGTAGCGAGGGGGGGGGGAACAAATCCCCCCCACACACACACACACAGCCCTGAGTGTCACCTTTCATTAGAGCCCAAGATGAAGCTTCTATATTGAATCATTCAAAAGTTACAGACGTTTTTCCAAACTGTGCCATTTGGCACAATTTGGCACAGTTCAAAAACGCCTGGGAACTACCTGAGGAAAAAGCTGTGTAATATATTCATTTTTTGTGGTATTGTTACAAAATTTGGACCTCAGCTGGATAACACTTGGTTCTACATTTCTGTTGCATTTTCCAGCCCGGATCTGAAGCTGTGTATTATTTGCAAGCATTTGTATCCAAAAAAATACCCAGGCCAAATTTATTTTCTTCAAGTTCAGTATGTTTAGATGACTGTTACTCAGTGGCCAGAGCACTTAGAGAGATTATGACTGTTTTGCCAAAACATTCAAAGTGTTTTCTTTTAACCACTTGCACTCCGGGCAATTTTCCTAAAAATGCCCAAAAATAATGTGCCCAAAGTAAATCGAAAGCTGTTATTCAACCCTTTGCAGCATCTTCATGGGGTTGGTCTCATTTAAAAGAAAACACTTTGAATTTTTTGGCAAAAAAAAACATAATCTCTCTACGTGCTCCGGCCACTGAGTTACAGTCATCTAAACATACTGAACTTGAAGAAAAAAAAATTGGACACAGTGTTTTTTTGGATACAAATGCTTGTAAATAACACACAGCTGTCCGATCCGGCTGGAAAATGCAACAGAAATGTAGAACCAAGTATTATCCAGCTGAGATCCAAGTTTGGTAACAATACCACCAAAAATGAATATTTTACACAGCTTTGTTCTCAGGCTGTTCCCAGGCGTTATGGAACTGTGTCAAATTGTGCCAAATGGCACAGTTTGGAAAAACGTCTGTAACTTTTGAATAATTCAATGTAGAATCTTCATTTTAGGCTCTAATGAAAGGTCACACTCAGGGCTGTGTCTGTGTGTGTGTGTGTGTGTGGGCGGGGGGTTGTTCCCCCCCCCCTGCTACCAAGGACCAAATTCGGCCCTCGCTACATGACGGAATACACTCTTTTTTTTTTTTTCCTTGCATGTTTTCACAGCGGCTCCCCCCCCTCGCTACTGTGTGTGTGTGTGTGTGTGTGTGTGTGTGGAACCGTGAATGGACCGTGAACACCCCCCCCCCCCTCGCTACAGAAGAGGGCCATCGCTACATGATGGAATAGACTGATATGCTTCCCCCCCGCGGACCGGGGAGCGTTCGGACCGTGCCCCCCCCGCTCCTCTTCTGCAGCGGGGGGGGGGGGGCGTTCACGGTCCGAACACGGCAAATGAACCGTTTATCGCGGCGCACGCACTTCGTATTTCGTGCGCAGTACAGTTGTAATTTACCGATCGGTCAAAAGTCATTTTTGGATTACAGTTTTCAGGGATAAATAATAATTTAGCTTATAACACCTTACCTCTTCAAAGCAGCAGAGTCGTGGCGAACAGCTCTTCCCACGCGTCAGACGAACGCGACGCTGCTCCGCTCGTGGATCCCGATCAACATAATTCCATTATTGCCGTTTTGGCGAATGATTTACGACTTTTGTCGTCGGCCTCCGTCTATTCTGCTGGAATGAGTGCAGGTCCCACTTGTGGGTGTTCTCCATGCTGCTGGGTGAGCCTGGGTCTGTAGGAGATTCGTACAGAGTCCTTCTGCAGCAGTAAATATCGCTTCACCCAGCCAGAATTTCTGTGCTTCAATTGGCTCCTGCTTTCACAGTAGGCGGGTCCTCCTTCCTAGATTTTCATTCATTGGTTCTTCAAGGTTTCAGAAACCCAATTCAAGGCTCTTATTAGTCGAATGAGAGGTCAATCAGATGAACTAATCTGTTCGCGGCCGTCTCTGCAGTTTTTTTTTGAGTGGCGCTTGGACGCTACTCCATCACCACCATCATGCGTCATGCGCACGAGGGCGCACGAGCGCGCTCTCGCGCGCCCTCGTGCGTCATAGGACGCAGAGACTTGCCCGCCCGCGGAACAATGGAGCGCAAATGGTTAAATGAGACCAACCCCATGAAGATGCTGCAAAGGGTTGAAGAACAGCTTTCAATTTACTTTGGGCATGTTATTTTTTGGCGTTTTTAGGGAAATTGACTGGAGTGCAAGGGGTTAAACAAACTGGACTCTGTACACCCGACTGTACATGCAGCCACTTGGCAGAGGAAAGGCAGAAGACCCCGTCCCTCTACCAGCAGTCCCTCTTATGCCACCGGAGATGGCGGAACCGGAAACCGGGACCGCCATCCCTTACCACACAAATAAGAGCTCCAACATGAACCACATACATGCACAATAACTACATAATACACTGGTTTAAGGTCAAATTGCCCAGCCCTACGCACCCTGACTCTGTCCTTCCTTTATGGTTAGTCACTGAAATAACCACTACCCAAACAGATTAAGGGCTCATTAATATTAATAATTAGTATGCAGAAAACCAGCTGTTTCAGCAAGAACTTTAGACGTCTTTTCTGAGGATTTGTAAAACACAGAAATGTTTTTTGGGTGTTAAAAATCCTCCTTTGTCCTTAAGGATGTCAAAACTTAAAAACTAATCCCTGGGGAAAAAATCCACAACATTGGACCTTTAAACTTAAAAAAGATCTTTTCCTTGTATTATTTTAAGAGATTTTATAGATAAATGTATTTTTATTCATCATGCATTTGTTTTTGTTAGGCCAATCATTGTCATCGTTAGATTTCACTACACTTAAAACAGTTCTATCCAAGAGCTGTTATACTGGCTTCTTTATTAAATCCAGTATTAAATGCACTGATGGTGTTCTTGAAGGCAGTGTCCGCATCACAACGTTGTACCGATCTGTTGTGGTGAAGAGGGAGCTGAGCTCTAAGACAAAGCTGTCGATTTACCAGTCAATCTACGTTCCTACCTTCACCTATGGTCATGAGCTTTGGGTAATGACCGAAAGAATGAGATCGCGGATACAAGCGGCTGAAATGAGCTTTCTCCGTAGGATTGCTGGACTCACTCTCAGAGATAAGGTGAGGAGCTCGGTCATCCAGGAGAGGCTCAGAGTAGAACCGCTGCTTCTCCACATTGAAAGGAGCCAGTTGAGGTGGTATGGGCATCTGATCAGGATGCCTCCTGGACGCCTCCCACTTGAGGTGTTTCGGGCACGTCGCTCTGGGAGGAGACCCCGGGGCAGACCCAGGACACACTGGAGAGACTATGTCTCCCAGCTGGTCTGGGAATGCCTTGGTATCCTCTCTGAAGAGCTGGAGCAGGTGGCTGGGGAGAGGGAAGTCTGGGCTTCTTTGCTTGAACTGCTGCCTCCACGACCTGGACCTCTGGAGAAGCGGTAGAAGATGGATGATGGATGGTATTCTTAAATGTGTGCTTGATTTGTGCTTTAAGATGTAATAAAGACTGCAAATAAAAAAAAAAAAGCTCTATAAATAGCATCTCCCAAAGACCGACCTCATCTTTTTGTCGGGTAACTGTAGCTGCATGTAGAGGCAGACGTCGACAGGTATGAACAAGCTGTAGTTGTAAAAGTGAGTTAAAATATTTGGCAGACAACGTTTCAGTTGAAGGAGGTAAATGCTGGCTGGCCACATTTCAGTTCCATGACTATACGTGGCAGTGCAGTGTCATGGATTGTCCATTCAGAGGTGGGTGGAACTAAAAATCAAAGCTAATAGAATCTGACAAGGTGTTTTCTCATACAAACACTGCTGTGAAATTACAGTATGGTGACTGCATAAAAATCTACCATGACAGCTTGTACAGTATGATATTATGCACAACTGTTTCGACCAACTGACCCCCCTGTTCTGTATCCACTGTTTTGCAGGACTTCTGAATCGGTGGCAACTTAACAGTGGCCTGAATCAGCGATGTGTTGTTGCTCTGACCTAGAAAAGTGATAAATCTATAAAGCAAAAGCATAAACAAGAAAAACTGTCTCTCACGGCAAACGGGAAACCAAATAAACTGAAAAACAGGCCCCTGACACTCCATAAAACACAAGAAAAAAAAGCATTCACTGCTACCGATGTGATTTAGTGGAGAGATAAAAGCATTCACAGCCATTACACCATGTAAAGTTCTCCGCTGCATTTCCCCTGCCCTTTCAGTCGGCGCTGCTGATACTGCACATGCGGCGTGGCGGACTGCCCCCTGGGCTGATGTGCTCCATGAGCACGGCCTGGAGTTTTCCTCTTTATTTTTCATCCCGTGTTTGCTGATGACTAACAAATGAGTTTAAAATGCTTTACTTGTGAGTTGGATCTTACATGTCCTAGCAGTTTGCCTGTCCACAGAAATCAATGGTGTGTGTTTGACTACAGCAGGGGGTGCAAACATAATCGCCAGTGTTTGGGAGCAAGCCAGCTGAGAGCAAACTCCTGTCTGCTCCATTTTCACATCAGTAGCCGTGCAACAAATAATCTGTTGCTTGCATCTTTTCATTTAAATGTTCTTTTATCGCTTAAAAGGTAATTAATGGCACCGGCAACCAAGTTCCTATAATATGATCCTCGTCCCAGTTTCCAGGAAGTCAGTGCCAGCCAGCCATTGTTCCTTAAAATAATGTAGATGTTTTTTTCCATACAAACAAAGTGAAGGTCAGGCTCTGTAAATACTTTTGAATTATTTTAGTTAGGCTTGCAGTTTCTGCCTTTCTTCTGTTATTTGGGTTGCAAAGTACTATAATGCCCTTGCATCTGTGTCTTTGTGTTTTTGAACATTGTGTTTAAAAAAAAGATGGAGGAGGCTTTTTGGTGAATGTTTTCAGAGTGTGCTTCCTGCAGATAAATTGGGTGCTCCACTGAAGGTTAAAAAGGTTAAAAACTTTCCAGTAGAATTCACCAGTAGCCTCTCCACCATCATATTACGTCCAAAATGTAACAAAATAAGCCAGAATGATGCAAGATATGTTATCAACTGTGGATTGGTGAACCAGGTGGGAACACATTAAGATAAGATAAGCCTTTATTAGTCCCACAACGGGGAAATTCCAGGATTGCAACAGCACAGGGATAGCAACACTCAGAGCAACAATCAGAAGGCAAGAAAAAAAACAAGCAAGCAAGAGCAGCTAATATACATATGTACATATTACTATAAGATATATACAGTATATACACACACACACACAGACACACCGTGCAGAGCATTGTAGCTGGATGGAATAAATATGTAAATATATAAACACCCACAGTACGGAGCATTGCAGCTAGGTGGAATAAATATGCAAGTATATAAACACACACAGTGCGGAGCAATGTAGCATTAGTGGTGTGACATAGAAAAAGTAGCAATAAAACTGTGGCCCCGGAGCTCCCACCATAGTAGGACTGTCAGTGTGTGGTTTTAGATATTCTTGAGGATACTCCCATCCAGAGGTGATTCTAGAGTCTCGGGCCCTAGGCAAAAATTCACAGGAACCCCCTCTAACCGGTGTTCATCACCCTTATATAATAAATAATATAAAAGTATTGTACAAGTTAGGTGTTTGCCGTCTTGCAAACGAGTACTGGTGTTCTGACATTTTAGCATACTTTGTCAGAGAAGCATACCTACGTATGTTATGATGTTCCGAAAGTTACATTTAAGCTGACAGAATAGCATACCTGTAGTTTATACAGTGGTATGCTGTTCTGATGTGATGGACTGTGATGGATTGAGACAAAAGAACAAAATAGCCTTTAATAAAATATGGCAAACTTAAAGCTCATGCATCAGACATTTTCTCCAATACAACAGTGTTTTGTTTTTTTTAAAGCTGACTGCACTCTAACTATAGTTATATATAGCAAATGCACTGCAACAACAGAACAATATGCAACTCCATATAGTTATATATACCAGACTGGGGGCCTAGTTGGTAGAGCATCCGCTCCATAACCGGGAGGTCATGGGTTCAAATCCCGGCTGGGTCATACCAAAGACCATATTAAAAAAAAAAAAAAAAAAAAAAAAAAAGATACTTTCTAGCTTGGTGCTCAGCATAACAGAATGGGGAAAGGAAAGTTAATGCACAGAGCTACCAGAGGACTGACCCCCCCCCCCCCCCCCCCCCCCCACTGTAGCTTTGACTACTTACAGTAGCTGTGTGGCCTAGGGTAAGAGAAATGGGGATAGGCGCCGCCTCATACACTACATGGTGTCCCACATGCCGTGGACGGAATTAATATATAACAATGTGTGCTGCAACAATAGCACTAACATTATGTAATTGCTTACCTCTGGTCAGCTGTATCAAATCCGCTGGCAGTATCCTGAAATTATGGACTTTAGTTCAGTACAGTATATTTCTGTTGTACGCATGCACACATGTGCAGTAACCCAGGGTATGCCGTTCTGATTCCATCCATCCATCCATCCATCTTCTACCGCTTTTCCGGAGGTCCGGGTCGCGGAGGCAGCAGTTCAAGCAGAGAAGCCCAGACTTCCCTCTCCCCAGCCACCTGCTCCAGCTCTTCAGAGGGGATACCAAGGCGTTCCCAGACTAGCTGGGAGACATAGTCTCTCCACCGAGTCCTGGGTCTGCCCCGGGGTCTCCTCCCAGTGGGACGTGCCTGAAACACCTCAAGTGGGAGACGTCCAGGAGGCATCCTAATCAGATGCCCATACCACCTCAACTGACTCCTTTCAATGTGGAGGAGCAGCGGTTCTACTCTGAGCCTCTCCCGGATGACTGAGCTCCTCACCCTATCTCTGAGGGTGAGTCCAGCAATCCTACGGAGAAAGCTCATTTCAGCCGCTTGTATCCGCGATCTCGTTCTTTCGGTCATTACCCAAAGCTCGTGACCATAGGTGAGAGTAGGAACGTAGATTGACTGGTAAATCGACAGCTTTGCCTTAGAACTAAGCTCCCTCTTCACCACAACAGACCGGTACAACGTCCGCATCACTGCAGATGCTGCTCCAATCCGTCTGTCGATCTCTCGCTCCATTTTCCCCTCACTCGTGAACAAGACCCCAAGATACTTAAACTCCTCCACTTGGGGCAGGAGCCTGTCCCCAACCCGGAGAGGACAATCCACCTTTTTCCGGCTGAGGACCATGGACTCGGACTTGGAGGTGCTGATTCTCATCCCAGCCGCTTCACACTCAGCGGCAAACCGTCCCAGCAAGAGCTGTAGGTCATTGCTGGATGAAGCCAACAGGACAACATCATCTGCAAACAACAGAGATGAGATCCTGTGGTCACCAAGTATGACACCCTCCATTCCCTGGCTGCGCCTAGAAATCCTGTCCATAAAAATTATGAACAGGACCGGTGACAAAGGGCAGCCCTGGCGGAGTCCAACTCTCACTGGGAATGACTCCGACCGAGTGTTGGCAATACGAACTAAACTCTCACAACGGTCGTACAGAGACCGAATAGCTCGTAACAACAAGCCCGATACCCCATACTCCCGAAGCACCCCCCACAAAAATCCACGAGGGACGCGGTCAAATGCCTTCTCCAAGTCCACAAAACACATGTAAACTGGTTGGGCAAACTCCCACGAACCCTCAAGAATTCTCGAGAGGGTAAAGAGCTGGTCCGATGTGCCACGGCCAGGACGAAAACCACATTGCTCCTCCTGAATCCGAGGTTCGACCAACGGCCGGACTCTCCTCTCCAGTACCTTGGCATAGACCTTCCCAGGGAGGCTGAGGAGTGTGATCCCTCTAAAGTTGGAGCACACCCTCCGGTCCCCTTTTTTGAAGAGAGGAACCACCACCCCGGTTTGCCATGCCAAAGGCACTGCCCCCGACCTCCACGCAATGTTGCAGAGGCGTGTCAACCATGACAGCCCAACAACATCCAGGGCCTTGAGGTACTCGGGGCGAATCTCGTCCACCCCCGGGGCCCGGCCACCAAGGAGATTTTTAACCACCTTGGCGACCTCAGCCCCTGTGATAGGCGAGTCATCCTCCTTGTCCCCAAACCCTGCTTCCTCTGTGGAAGGCGTATCAGTGGGATTGAGGAGATCCTCGAAGTATTCCTTCCACCGCCCGACGATATCCCCAGTTGAAGTCAACAGTGTCCCATCCGCACCATACACAGTGTGGACGGGGAGCTGCTTTCCCCTCCTGAGCCGCCGAACAGTTTGCCAGAATCTCTTTGAAGCCGACCGAAAGTCTTGTTCCATGGCCTCACCGAACTCCTCCCATACCCGGGTTTTTGCTTCAGCAACCACCCGAGCTGCACTCCGCTTGGCCTGCCGGTACACCTCAGCTGCTTCGGGAGTCCCACAAGCCAACCAAGCTTGATAGGACTCCTTCTTCAGCTTAATGGCCCCCCTCACCACTGGTGTCCACCACTTGGTTCGGGGGTTGCCACCACGAGATGCACCGACCACCTTGCGGCCGCAGCTCTGGGCCGCCGCTTCAACAACAGAGGTGGAGAACATGGCCCATTCAGACTCCATGTCTCCAGACTCCCTCGGAATGTGGTTGAAGTTCTTCCGGAGGTGGGAGTTGAAGACCTCCCGGACAGGGGCCTCAGCCAGACGCTCCCAGCACACCCTCACTATACGTTTGGGTCTACCAGGTCTGAATGGCTTCCTCCCCTGCCATCGGATCCAACTCACCACCAGGTGGTGGCCGTTCTGATTAGTATGCCAAAATGTCAGAACACCTGTGTCCTTACCACAACACCCAGGTACTCAACACGGTCACGTCAGGACCAGCAGATGCTGGACACATTAAGCTGCCCTGAGCTAACTTAACTACTGTATTATTTGCACTACTTGCCACTACCTTGCTTTCTTTTCTCCTCTTCCTCTTTTTTCTTCTTTCTTTTGTCACTGCCAAATGAGTAGCTTCGCTTCATTTTGATGCGGCCGCTCTCACTTGTTAGTTTACATATGGCTGCACACTGGCACTTGTGAGAGTGAGAGGTGGGGGTGAGGCCCCTTTAGGGAGTTCTGTCACTGCTGTAGTGATTCGGCCCTCAGGTGCCCCAAGCCTTTGTCTGCCTTGCCTGCCAGCACGCAGCGCTTCTGCTCCCACCTTCACTGAACTGAGTGAAGAAGAAGCAGGGAGGGCAGTGTCATTCCAGTGAGCTCTGATGAGAGGTACTGAGACATACAATAGCTGGGCCCAAACAAAGTGATAGGATTGTAGTTTCAGAGTTTGTCCTGATGGCAGCCACTTCAGATACTCAAATCCAGTAGATACACAAAAACTCTAAAAAAGTGATTTTTTTTTTTCAAAATATGTCCCCTTTAAAATACAATGGACTGAGAAAACCTCTTTAATTTCAGAATGAGCAATATAGCAGACAGAATCTGAAGACTGCACTTTCTCTCATTGTCCTGGTGTTGTCTTTCCAGCTGTTCTCCCGGCAGTTTTGTGATTATTTTGTTTTTAAATGAAAATTCACAACTTGATTATCACAGTAATTCACTGTGTAAAATCACATTTTCCAAACAAATAATCAGGAAGTACAAAGAACATTTTGTATAGACACACGTCTCTATTAATTTCAGAGAACTTAGTTGGAAAATAACTGTTTCCATCAGCCTCAATCAATAATAATCATGTTTCAGCACAGCTATATTAACTTTAATCTCAGTCTTTTTGAATGTAACCCAATGGATAATTGACAGCGTAGTATTATATGCAGTTTCTCTCTCCTAATAGATACCGTGCATGGTTTGGCTATGTGAGGCATTTTCATCAAACTTGTTTGGACAATCGAACATGCAATGCAGGTCCACTTAGCAGATCCCTGTAGGAATAATGGCAGGCTGTTAACAGGCACCCCGCAGCCCTCCATCAAGGAAAATTCCCTTGGTGCAATATAAACTACTGGCCTGCACACTTCTCATAGCTTTACTGAAAAGAGTGAAGTGAAAGGGTTGACAGACTCCCTGCAGGCCTAAAAAGTTCCAATCGCCTAATGGCTGGCTATGTAAAACTTGACTTGAGTGACTGTAGATTCAATTCATGGGTTATTTTGCAAAGGTTCATTGCAGGTCATTAGCAATTCTAAGCAAGAGTTTAGTTGGATGTGAACAACATGGCTAACATTTTCTTTTTCATCGTCCAGGCAAGTTAAGGAAGCTGTAGGCTCACTATATTATTCTTTCTGCTCTTTCTGGAAATTACACCCTTTAGAAGAATGATTTACCTTTCATCCTGGGTGGTACGGTGGAGCAAAATTAACATTATTTTCTCACAGTTAGGTACCTGGTTCAAATCCACAAGTTAGCAGTGGCCTTTCGGTGTGACATAGACATCAAATAAAGATGGAAGATTAAGTGCTTTCTGAAAGTGAAGCATGTGCATCTCAATCACCCTTTGATGGCTGGCTACAGTAAGATGATAACAGTGCATTCTGAAACCTCAGAGCAATGCAAATTGAGGCTGCCCATCGAGTACTTGAGGACCATTAAATCAGATTTTTTGTTGCTTACAGGTGAAACTCGCATAGTGAGCACTTCTTTTTTCAGCTTTAAATGCTGCTGCTGGAAATCCTTTCCATTAATCCTTTATCATTTGAGAAATTTAGAATGCAAGCTAAAACAGTTATGTGGTGGTGTGGTTAAGGTGAGTGCTTGGTATGCATGAGGTCCAAGGTTCAAGTCTTGGCAGGGAGGTTTTGTTTTTCTGAACAACAACTGAAGTACAGCATGCCTCTCCTGTACTTCTTAAAGATACAATATGTAAGATTTTCACCTCAAAATAATGTTTGCAAAATTATTTTGATGGTACACCAACATTTCACCGTGTGAATGTCACTTCATCCATAGCCACTGTAAGACCACATTTCCTGCAACAGCTCTTTTTTTGGTGTGATTACTGGGGGGACAGCAGATGTGGCCTCGGTCCCAGCAGCATATCACAGGGCACAGTTTTAGCCACAAACAACAAAAAGCCCTGTGGTTGGCTTTTGGGACTGGGGTCGTGGTTGCTGTGGTTGTGGCCTTTTCATTGTTCCTACAAGGAACACAAGAAAGTTACATAGTGCTGCTTCAAAAACTAACATGTAGCAGACCATAGGTTTTAAATGCTGATGCTAAGCAATAAAAGACCTTGAAGTCTATAGCTGCTTAGAACCTGATGATCACCACTTGTGGCTGTATTTAAATATGCTGTTGTAGACCTGCCTTTAGGACACTTATTATAAATCATATTTTTCAACCCAGCCACAGGGATGCACTGACCAGTGTACTCCTAGTGCCGGTCCCAAGCTCAGGTAAATGGGGAGGGTTGTGTCAGGAAGGGCATCCGACGTAAAACCTTTGTCAAATCAAACATGTGGATCATGACAAATGAGACTTTCATACTGGATCAGTCGAGGCCTGGGTTAACAATGACCGCCACCGGTGCTGTTAACCAACAGGGTGCGGTGGAAATTGGGCTACTGTTGGTCGAAGATCAAGGAGGGGTTGATACAGGCTCTGGGTGGTAGGGAAGAATTACCAGATGACTGGGAAAGTACAGCAAAAGTATTGAGGGAAATGGGTAGAAAGGTATGTGGTGTATCCAGTGGACAGAGGAAGGGAGGCAAGGAGACTTGGTGGTGAAATGAGGAGGTACAGGAAAGTATCGAAAGGAAGAGGTTGGCAAAGAAAAAGTGGGCTAGTCAGGGAGATGAAGAAAATAGACATGAGTGTTTGGAATCTAGGCACATGGCAAAGAGAGAGGTGGCAAGTTAAGAGGAGAGGTGACAGTCAGTGAGCAGCAGTATGGTTTCATGCCAAGGAAGAGTACTACAGATGCAATGTTTGCTCTAAGAGTGTTGATGGAGAAGTATAGAGAAGGTCAGAAGGAGTTGCACTTTGTCTTTGTGGATCTAGAGAAAGCATATGATAGGGTGCCAAGAGAGGAAGTGTGGTACTGTATGAGAAAATCAGGAGTGGCAGAGAAGTATCTGAGGGTGGTGCAGGACATGTATGAGGACAGCGAGACGATGGTGAGGTGTGCTGTAGAAGTGACAGATGGGTTCAAGGTGGAGGTGGGGTTACATCAGGAATCAGCTCTGAGCCCCTTCTTGTTTGCCATGGTGATGGACAGGCTGACAGATGAGGTCAGGCAGGAGTCCCCGTGGATCGTGATGTTTGCAGACAACATTGTGATCTGTAATGAGAGTAGGGAGCAAGTGGAAGAGAACCTAGAGAGGTGGAGGTATGCTCTGCAGAGAAGAGGAATGAAAGTCAGTAGAAGCAAGACAGAATACGTGAGTGTGAATGAGAGGGAGGCAGGTGCAACGGTGAAGATGGAAGGAGTAGAGGTCATGAATGTAGAGGAGTTTAAATACCTGGAGTCAACCATCCAAAGCAATGGAAAATGCACAAGAGAGGTGAAGAAGAGAGTGCAAGCAGGGTGGAATGGGTGGAGACGAGTGTCAGGGGTGATTTGTGGCAGAAGCGTAGCAGCAAGAGTGAAAGGGGAGATTTACAAGACGGCAGTGAGACCTGCTATAATGTATGGTTTGGAGATGGTGGCACTGACAAAAAGACAGGAGATGGAGCTGGAGGTGGCAGGGTTAAGATGCTAAGATTTTCATTGGGAGTGACTAGGAGGGACAAGATTAGAAATGAGTATATCAGAGGGACAGCTCAGGTTGAGCAGTTTAGAGACAAAAAGAGGTAAGGCTGAGATGGTTTGGGCATGTGCAGAGCAGGGATGAGATAAGATAAGATAAGCCTTTATTAGTCCCACAATGGGGAAATTCCAGGATTGCAACAGCACAGGAATAGCAACACTCAGAGCAACAATCATAAGGCAAGAAAAAAACAAAAACAAAACAAGACCAGCTAATATACATATTAGTGGATAGTGGATATATTGGACAAAGGATGTTGAAGATGGAGCTGCCAGGCAGGAGGAAAAGAGGAAGATCACAGAGAAAATTCATGGATGTAGTGAAGGACGACATGGAAAGGGCTGGTGTTCCAGAGAAAGATGCAAGGGACAGGGTGAGATGGAGACAGATGATCTGCTGTGACGAACCCTAAAGGGAGCAGCCAAAAGAAGAAGATTATTCAAGGAAAAGAATCTTACATTGTGATTCCTCTTGGAATGACTGGGAAGTGCCCGATGATTTCCATTTGATTTCAAATCAAGCCATTTCTTTTTAACCTCATTTGTAGTGCAGTCTTCTCTAAATCGTCTCAGAACTGCTTTCGCTGAATATCCTCTTTGTGTTTGATTATACCCAGAACTAGAAAGCACTCAGAAAACGCAACCATTGCAAAGGTAGCTCATTTTCTCTCTCATATTTTAATTTCTTTTAATAGCTTGCTTGAGAATGCCATTACGCCATATGTTTTTAAAATCATGCCAGTATGTTAAGATAACAGAGTAACCCCTCTTCCCAGCAATGATCCTGTACACTCCAGTGAATACAATCAGCTGAAGCAAGCAATTTAGTCACTCATTCACAAATGTTTCATGTGAATGAATCCTCCAGGGACCAGTCATATCCTTTCGACCACTGAAACCACACACTCCTATCCAGTAATGATGCTTTGTTTTATCATTCTTTGAGACAAATTTATGTTTGTTGGCTCAGGCTTGCACCCAAGCTAGGAGCTAGCCAGCTACGAATAGCAATAGTGGCATAAGAGGGAGGCTGAAGTTAAGCATGGCTCTTAGAAATTTATTGAGACATGCACTGAAACCAGCCATTCTGAGTAAGGCTGCAAAAGATGATTCACAATGATGGTGCAACAATTAAATATGTAAAGGAAATTTGTCCCCTGTAAAACAGCTGGTCCGGGGCACTTACAGTATAAGATAAGATAAGCCTTTATTAGTCCCACAGTGGGAAAATTCCAGGATTGCAGCAGCACAGGGATAGTAACACTCAGAGCAATAATTTAGCAGATAAGATAAAAAGAGCAGTGAATATGCATATGTACACATAAATATATATACACAGAGTGCGGCGCATTGTAGCTAGATGGAATAAACAGCATAATGGTCTATTCAGTTACCCCATCTAGTATGAATATGTACCCATACAGCATATTTCATATTTAAGTTATTTTGTATATAAATGACATATGCCAAGTATCAAAAATTCTGAAATTTATTTTGTTTGCGGATGACACAAATATCCTTTGCACTGGTGAGAATTTGCAGCAGGTTTTAGAGGTGGTCACAACTGAAATGAAAAAGTTAACGCAGTGGTTCAACAAAAATAAATTATCTCTAAATCTATAAAAAACAAAGATTATGTTGTTTGGCAATTATAAAATAAATCATGAAATAATGGTAATTATAGATGATACCAGAATAGAAACAGTACAGGAAAATAAGTTTCTGGGGGTGACACTAGACAATAAAATCCGCTGGAAACCTCACATCAGTCACATCCGGTTCAAGTTAGCAAAATGTATAGGCATACTGGGGAAGACAAGACACATCTTGGACTATAAATCATTGGTCTTACTGTACAATTCACTGTTTTTACCTTATCTTAACTATTGTGTAGAAGTCTGGGGAAACACCTACAAGACCAACCTACAGTCAATATGCACATTACAAAAAAGAGCTATAAGGATAATAAACAATGTAGGATATAGAGACCATACCAATTCGTTGTTTTTAAAGTCACATGTCACAAAGTTCATCGATTTAGTTAAATTTAAGACAGCACAAGTAATGTACAGGGCAATTAATAATCAACTCCCAACTAATATACAAAAAATATTTAAAAAAAGAGACAATGATCATAATTTGAGAGGAGACTTAAACTTTACAAAACCCAAGATACGAACAACCAAGAAAAGTATGTGCATATCTGTCTGTGGGGTGGATTTGTGGAACAGTCTGGAGCCGGAACTGAAACTATGTACAAACAGAAATCAATTCAAAAAGAGGTATAAACATTATTTGCTGAAAGGATATATGTTAGAAGGGTAGTATTTATATGTACGATTCATTATGTTCACTCTGGGACATTATGGGACACTATGGAATGGTGGGTGGGACAGCACTGTGTATATCTGTGTTGTTTGAGGCTGGTTTTGATGTATGGACATCAATGTATGTTAGGATGGATGGGTGTTAATGTTGATTTGTAAAAAAAATACAGTAAATTGTTTACTTGGGATCTTAAAGGTGATAATTTGTATATAATTCACATGGGTGTATTTATGGAAAAGAGGAGATGGAATTAATAAGTGTTCACTTCTTCCTTCTCCCTTTCGAACAGTGTATACTGTTACTTTATTGCATTTGTCATTTGTTTTGTTTTTGTTATACTTTTTTTGTTCAAAATAAAGTATCTATCTATCTATCTATCTATCTAAGTCAGCCTAGTTGTCACCCTCTGTAACGATTGATATTGTCCTAGTTGTGTAATGGAGGGGACCATTATTGTGCAAGTTTGTTGCGACTTATGCATTCAATGCTTATTAGGTCATAAAGTTGTTTTTTTTTTACAACATCTATGAGCAGCCTTGCTTAGGTTATAAAGTCTGACAGCTGTAGGTAGGAAGGACCTGCGAAACCTCTCGGTCGCGCACCTAGGATGATGCAGCCTACCGCTAAATCCTAAGTCCTTCTTGCTCTGATAGTCCTTCTTTGTGCAATGGGATGATTCATGTGTTGATACGGGTCATCATATATTAAGCTATGATGTATATACAGTGGGGCAAAAAAATATTTAGTCAGCCACCAATTGTGCAAGTTCTCCCACTTAAAAGATGAGAGAGGTCTCCAATTTTCATCATAGGTATACCTCAACTATGAGAGACAAAATGAGAAAAAAAATCCAGAAAATCACATTGAAGGATTTTTAATGAATTAATTGGTAAATTCCTCGGTAAAATAAGTATTTGGTCAATAACAGAAGTTCATCTCAATACTTTGTTATATACCCTTTGTTGGCAATGACAGAGGTCAAACGTTTTCTGTAAGTCTTCACAAGGTTTTCACACACTTGCTGGTATTTTGGCCCATTCCTCCATGCAGATCTCCTCTGGAGCAGTGATGTTTTGGGGCTGTCGCTGGGCAACACGGACTTTCAACTCCTTCCAAAGATTTTCTATGCGGTTGAGATCTGGAGACTGGCTAGGCCACTCCAGGACCTTGAAATGCTTCTTACGAAGCCACTCCTTCGTTGCCCGGGTGGTGTGTTTGGGATTATTGTCATGCTGAAAGATCCAGCCACGTTTCATCTTCAATGCCCTTGCTGATGGAAGGAGATTTTCACTCAAAATCTCACGATACATGGCCCCATTCATTCTTTCCTTTACACGGATCAGTCGTCCTGGTCCCTTTGCAGAAAAACAGCCCCAAAGCATGATGTTTCCACCCCCATGCTTCACAGTAGGTATGGTGTTCTTTCTCCTCCAAACACGACAAGTTGAGTTTTTACCAAAAAGTTCTATTTTGGTTTCATCTGACCATATGACATTCTCCCAATCCTCTTCTGGATCATCCAAATGCTTTCTAGCAAAATTCAGACGGGCCTGGACATGTACTGGCTTAAGCAGGGGGACACGTCTGGCACTGCAGGATTTGAGTCCCTGGCGGCGTAGTGTGTTACTGATGTAGCCTTTGTTACTTTGGTCCCAGCTCTCTGCAGGTCATTCACTAGGTCCCCCCGTGTGGTTCTGCGATTTTTGCTCACCGTTCTCGTGATCATTTTGATCTCACGGGGTGAGATCTTGCATGGAGCCCCTGATCGAGGGAGATTATCAGTGGTCTTGTATGTCTTCCATTTTCTAATAATTGCTCCCACAGTTGATTTCTTCACACCAAGCTGCTTACCTATTGCAGATTCAGTCTTCCCAGCCTGGTGCAGGTCTACAATTTTGTTTCTGGTGTCCTTTGAAAGCTCTTTGGTCTTGGCCATAGTGGAGTTTGGAGTCTGACTGTTTGAGGTTGTGGACAGGTGTCTTTTATACTGATAACGAGTTCAAACAGGTGCCATTAATACAGGTAACAAGTGGAGGACAGAGGAGCCTCTTAAAGAAGAAGTTACAGGTCTGTGAGAGCTAGAAATCTTGCTTGTTTGTAGGTGACCAAATACTTATTTTACCGAGGAATTTACCAATTAATTCATTAAAAATTCTTCAATGTGATTTTCTGGATTTTTTTTTCTCATTTTGTCTCTCATAGTTGAGGTATACCTATGATGAAAATTGGAGACCTCTCTCATCTTTTAAGTGGTAGAACTTGCACAATTGGTGGCTGACTAAATACTTTTTTGCCCCACTGTAGGTTTTATAGTCGTGTTAGTTTTACTTTCCATGGGTAATCCCTTTGTCATGTGTGTGTTTCTGTTGTTTGGTCGTCTACTGTCATGCTGCTGTTACACTGTAATTTCCTAGTTTGGGATCAATAAAGTCTATCTATCCATCTATCCATCCATCCATCCATCCATCCTCCTCAGTGTGTCCTGCATGGGGTGGGACTCGGACTTCAGCAGAGATGACAGCTTAGCCACCATCCTCCTGTCTCGTCCACTGGGTCGAGGCGCTGCCCTAGGACAGAGCTAGCCTTCTTAATCAGTCTGTTCAGTCTCTTTCTGTCGGCTGTCGTGATGCCGTTGCCCCAGCAGACCACTCCAAATATGATGACTGATGCCACTACTGAATCATAGAAGGTCTTCAGGAGCACCCCTTGTGCACCAAAAGACCTGAGCCTCCTCAGGAGGAACAGCCTGCACTGTCCCTTCTTGTAGAGTGTGTTGGTGTTGTGTGACCAGTCTAGTTTATTGCTCAAATGAACACCTACAGTAGGTACTTGTAGGATGTCACCATCTCAATGTCTGTTCCCTGGATGTTTACTGGAGCTGTGGGGAGTTGTCCTCACCTGTGGCAGTCCACCACCAGCTCCTTAGTTTTCCTTGCATTGATCTGGAGGCAGTTCCATAGGTACCAGTCCACAAAGTCCTGGATAAGTCCTCTGTACTCAGCATCATCATCATTATATATTTATTCCATCTAGCAACAATGCTCCACACTTTGTGTGTTTATATATTTACATATTTATTCCATCTAGCTACAATGCTGCGCACTGTGTGTTTATATATTTACATATTTATTCCATCTAGCTACAATACTCCTCACTGTGTGTTTATATACTCATATATTTATTCCATCTAGCTACAATGCTCCGCACTGTGTGTCTATATATATATATATATATATATATATATATTTATATATTTATATGTACATATGTATACTCGCTGCTCTTGTTTTTCTCTTGCCTTCTGATTGTTGCTCTGAGTGTTGCTATCCCTGTGCTGTTGCAATCCTGGAATTTCCCCATTGTGGGACTAATAAAGGCTTATCTTATCTTATCTTAGCTTATCTCCATCGGAGATGTGGCCGACGATTGCAGAGTCATCAGAGAACTTCTGTAGATGACAGTGTGTTGTGCTGTGTGAAAAGTCCGCAGTATAAAGGGTGAACAGGAAGGGAGCCAGAACCGTTCCCTGGGGGGCCCCTGTACTGCAAATGATCATGTCGGATACACAATCCAGGGTTCTCACAAACTGTGGCCGGTTTGTGAGGTAGTCCAGGATCCACAATGACAGGTGCTGGTCCACCCCTGCGCACAGCAGCTTGTCCCTCAAGATTACTGGCTGAATAGTGTTGAAAGCACTGGAGAAATCAAAGAACATGATCCTCACCATGTTTCCAGGCTTCTCCAGGTGTGACAGGGAACGGTGTAGGAGGAAGATCACTGCATCCTCCACCCCGATGCTGTGCTGGTAGGCGAACTGGAGTGGATCCATCGCTGGTCCCACCAGGGGGCGGAGGTGAGGAAGGAGCAGTCTCTCCAGGGTCTTCATCAGTTGAGAAGTCAGGGCCACTGGTCTGTAGCTGTTCAGGTCTCTGGGGTGGGACGTCTTTGGTACGGGTACCACACAAGATGTTTTCCACAACTGTGGTACCCTCCCCAGCTTCAGGCTCAGGTTGAAGATGTGCTCCACAATCCTGCACAGCTGGTAGGTACAGGACTTGAGGAGCTTCACGCTAATGCTGTCCGGACCTGATGCCTTCCTTGCCTTGATCTTCCCCAGCTCCGTCCTCACCTGGGTCTTAGTGAGGATCAGGTTGGGGCAGGGGGGCTGTGTGCTGGGGGGGGGGGTGGACAGCAGGATTAGATCACGGTAGATGCAGCAGTGGTTGGTGTGCAGGCGGAGGGGAGGGCGGTTGGTCAAACCTGTTAAAAACAGGTTCAGGTTGTTCACCCACTCCCTGCCTCCCGTGGCCTGGGAGAAGGTATTCTGGAACCCAGAGATGGTTTTGAGGCTTCTCCAGGCCCCACCAATGTTGCTCTGTTGCAGCTTGTCCTCCATCTTCTTCCTGGAGCTGTCCTTGTCTTCTCTGATCTTCCTCCTTAGCTTCCTCTGTATGGACTTCAGCTCCTCCCTGTTTCCCGACCTGAAGATCCTTTTCTTTTCTCTCAGTAGTGATTTTATCTCAGAGTTGATCCAGGGTTTGTTGTTTGAGCAGCACGGTATGGTCTTGGTGGGTACGGTGTTGTCCACATATAAGTTGATGTAGTCTGTGATGATGTGAGTGAGGCCGTCGATGTCCTCACCATGTGGATCGCAGAGCTGCTCCCAGGCAGTGATTTCAAAACAGTCCTTTAGAACGTCCATTGCGTCCTCAGACCATATCTTCACCATGTGAATAACTGGAGGTTGTCTGTGTGCTAGGGATTTATACACAGGCAGGAGGTGAACCAAGTTGTGATCCGATCTCCCAAGTGGGGGGAGTGGCGATGAGGTGTACGCCTCCTTAGTATTTGCATAAAATAAGTCCAGTGTTTTATTGTCTCTGGTGTGGCACGTGACATACTGGGTGAACGTGGGCAGAATGGAGGACAATGAAATATGGTTAAAATCACCCGAGATGAGGAGGAGAGCATGTGGGTGTTCTGTCAGAAGCCTGCAAGTGACTGAGTGGATAATGTCACGCACTGCCCCAGCGTTTGCCGATGGATTTGCATAAACAACAATGCAGATCACGTGTGAATATTCCCTAGGGAGGTTAACAGGCCGCATGCTAACAGCTAGCAACTCAATGTCTTTGCTGCAGTGTTGCTCTTTAACCCCGTGATATGTCCCGGTTTACACCAGCTGTTACTGACATACATTATCACTCCTCCCATCCTTGCATTCCCGCTGTCTGGTGTCCGGTCTGCCCGTATTGCGTGAAAGCCCTCCAGTTTGATGTTAGCATCTGTTGCTAGTTCTGTTAGCCACGTCTCAGTAAACAACATCATGCTAATCTCTCTGAAGGCGCTCTCGTAGCGGGACATGGCATACCTGTCAAGGCATACCTCATGCCTCCTTTATTGGGGGGGCTTTCACACCTGTATTGAGTACTTAAAAACTGTATTTATCGGCAGATGAAAGAAAACTGAAGCAAAAAAATCCAAACAAAAACCAAACAAACAACAACAATTGCAACATGAACTATTTCAAACATATTTATTCAGATGTACACTTATATGGACACAATCTTGAGCCATAACGTTTTGGTAATGTGAAAATAATAAGCCAATTAGCACAAAAAACTAAATAAAAAAATAAAAAATAAATAAATTTAAAAAAAATAAATGATAATATTAATAATAAATAAAGAAAAATAAATAAAGAAAACAATATTTTTCAAATTTACATTAGCACAAGGTAGATTGCTTAATTTGAAAGTACACAATAAGAATAATTCTGAATATAGTTCTTAATTGTCAGCTAGATATACAGTGATCCCTCACTTATCGCGGTTAATGGGTTCCAGAACCGACCGCGAAAAGTGAAAAACTGCGAAGTAGCGTCACCCCTAATGACGTCATCCATAAATAATACATACGTTCATTCTCTCACTCTCTCTCTCGTGTGATACGTGTGTGTGTGTGTGTAAGTGTACATACATACGTAGATGTAAATAAAGTGTACATAAATATGTTTTTAAAACTCTTTTATTCTTATAACAAGATACGTAACTCAAGATGAAGATGATTTACTGCACAGGTTAATGAGAGCTTTACTGCTCCTCAGGTGACGCCTCATCGTCAGGTGCTAGAAGCGCAGGATCGTCGAGGGCAGCTTCCGATAGAGCTGGAGAAGCTGCAGGAGGCGGCGTAGTGGCTCAACGGGAAGACTATTTCGCACAAAATGGCACAAGAGAACAGCAAAAAGTTCCACGCGGCGAGACTAAGCAACACGAGCGATAAAAAGCAATGAATGCGGTCTTCCTTCACTGCATGGGCGTTCGGCAGGGAGAGAAGGTGGGTGAAACGTCTCGGCCAATCAGCTTGTGGGGTGAAACGTCTCGGCCAATCAGCTTGCGAGATTTCCGAGCCGAGCCAACACGAGAACAGCGAACAGAGAGGTGGATTTTGAGTTGTGCGGCTCTCCGTGTTGATACCTGATGGTCTAATGTAGTCTCCCTGCCTTCTGCTAGCGCCCGCCCATTATTTCTCAATTTTGAATTTTTGATGAATATTTTTGAAAAATCCGCGATGCACTGAAAGCGCGAAAGGTGAAGCGCGAAGTAGCGAGGGATCACTGTATACACTTGGAATTAAAGAGTTTTTAATTGTCAGCTTTGTTACACTAATGCACTTGGATGAACTTGAAACAAGAAAATGTTCACTGATGCTGCTTGTTATAGTTCCAAGTAGCAGCCTTTGCTGACTCTAGCATTTCTTTTGAAGGCTTGACCTTGAAGCATGGAGTGTCACAATTCATTTTCACTTGCATGAAAGAAGTCAGAGTTTCTGGGAGCATACTTTTTCTGAAGTTGGTGTGAATTTTCCTGACCATGCTGAAAGCCCTCTCACTGTCAGCATTGCTGTGAGGAAGGCAAAGCAGTGCTGAGTACACTTTGAGGAGCTGGGGGAAGCGGGGCACATCAAGGGCTGTCTTCAAGGCCGTCACCTGACCCCAGTAGACATCAACACGGACAGGCTTGCCTTTGCCATCCTTGTCTTGTAGAGGCACTGTGTTTTCTGGCAGCAGTGGCAGGTCCTCCCATTCTTCTTTCAGCTCTTCTGTATCAACAGTGGGGCAAAATGCAGCAGCAAGCTCTACAATGGGGCCATAGGTCAGGGACTCTGTTTTCCTGGGGTCGAGGACAGAGAGATGTGGCAGAATTTTGTCGTCAAAGGGGAACTTGTTGAGCATCTTTCTCACTACAGCTTCATAGAAGCCTCTTACTGCTTCAAAGAACTTCAGCTCTGTGCCTGGGTCAAGTTTATGGGTTTGTAGGGCTTCTCTGGTTTCCAGTCCAATGGCGATAAACTCATCAGAGTGCTGCAGGTCACTGTCCAGGAAATCCAGCCTTCTTAGGTCATTGGTCACCTTTACATACTTCATTTGAACAAATTTGACCAATAGTTTTCTCAAGAGACGATCCATTTCAGGGAGGAGACTGCCTATCTTGCTCTCGTCTGCTTGAAAGATAGTGTTGAAGTTGTTGATGATAGGCAGGATGAACTTGAGAAGCAGGAACAAGTCACATACTGTCAGGCTCTTTTGGCCATGTACCAAAAAAAACCAACAAGACGACTTCTTTGACAGACTAATCACATAGAATGAAACATATGTCCATCACTATGATACAGAAACTAAATCCCAGTTGAAGCAATGGAAGCGTTATGACTCACCACCTCTGTAGAAGGCACATGTCCAACCCTTGGCAGGCAAGGTCATGCTCACAGTCTTTTGGGACCAGCATGGAGTAGTGATGATGGATTGCCTGGTAAAGGGTACCACAATTACCGGGACTTACTACACTTCACTACTGCAGAAATTGCAGAAGGTCATCAAAAGCAATCATCATGCTGACCAAAGGTGTCCGCTTCCTGCAAGATAATGCCGGGTTCACAACTTACGTTGCCCAGAGGGAAGCACAGTCCTGTGGCTATTTAATCCTTCCTCACCCCACTTCCCCTCCCTACCTTACACCATTGACTTCCACCTTTTTCCAACAATGAAGTCATTTTTGAAGGGCAAGCCCTTCCAAGACAATGAAATGCTGATTTCCATGGTCAAGTTGTGGCTTCTGGCACAGCCTGCAGACTTCTACAGGTGAGGTCTCCGCAGCTGCATAAAGCGATAGGAGAAATGTGTAACCCTTGGTGGTAACTATGCAGAGAAAGACTAATAAATGTGCCAAGGTTGAGTCTTCTCAGTCCATGGAAGATGACTCAGGGGAAATCTCTTATGAACAGCCCTCATATATGTGTAACATTTCTATATTTTAGCTAAATTATATAAAATTGAAAAGTCTGTTTTTTAGTGCCATAGCTATCATGGAGCAGCATATGCCCTGCTGAATCTGAACAGCGCTGTCAGTCAAAGATGGTGTTTCCCTATTCTCACCTACTGTAAATCATCGCCTTCATTGGGTTTGATCTACTGAAAGCTGAAGTTTGATACTTTATATCCAGTGTGTCTAGGAAGCATGAAGGACTAAAAAGGCGCCGACCTGCAGTGTGGGTCTGGCTGTCAGGCACGATCTGATGCAGATGAGCGTATGCGTATGCTCGTCCGCTGCTACAAAGGCGGGTTTGAGTCTGTCTATGCCAATTTCTCAAAGCTTGGACTCTCCCATTCTTTTCGGTGACGTCCAGTCCCTCGATTTCCCTTTTCTTCAAGCCTTGTTTTCTTCGCCAGCGGCGCGCTGCATGAAGCCATTTTGAAAATCACAAAAACACTGCTTAGGTGCGCTCAGTGTCGCCAGGCATCGAATTACTGTTCAGTTGATTTTAGGTTCTCTCAATAATTTTTTTTTTCGCTGTATATTTTTCTTTTTGGCGTACAGAAATGGCAATACGCCCGTATTTGGTAAAATTGCATTTTTCCCGTATTAAAATACGGCGAAACCGTAACACTTGACAGGTATGACATGGCCGCTAGCTTGTCTGTCTTACTGAGTAGCGATCGTACATTCCTCATGATAACGGATGGGAGGACGGGTCTGTACCTGATGTTCCTCGCTCGCCGTCTCACTCCAGGCCGACATCCACGCCGTTTCCGAGTGATTTCTCCCGGTATGTCAAGTTTTTGCATTAACACCGTGGGCCGGTTAAGTGCTAGCAGCTGGTCCCTGTTGTACCGTCTCCTGCTATAAACAATGACTCTGTCCACCAGATCGGGAGACATTTGGGGCGATCTGCTTGTCCGTGATGGGTAAGGTGTCGCTGGATCAGAAGTTTGTCCAGAGAAGACAGATAGTAAATAAGAAATAGGAAGAAACTTGTACTAGAAAGAAAAAGGAGCAGCACGCACATTTGGTTTTTGAAGTGGTTTTATACCTCTTGGTGTTCAGTTTGGGCCTCTTTAAAATGGTTTATTAATCATTTTGAGTCTGTTTTGTCTTGTTTGGAGTATCTTTACTCCTTCTGACTGTTGAACTGACAAAGCTAGGGCCGTATACTGGGTAACGTAACTTTGTATACTGGGTTAGTCTTGGGATTTACACTTATGGCTGTACTTTAAAGTAAGAGATCCAAGTCTCAGGGTTATAATTAGGGCTGTAATGATTACTTGAATAATTTGAATAATTCAATTACAAAAATTCCTCGATTTAAAATCTATGCTTCGACATGTCGTTTAATGTAGCACTTCAGGTCTATATGACCTTCTTCCAGTACAACCTTCTTCCAAACACTTGACATAAACAAGACGCAACTTGATTGGCGCCATATTGAACTTGATGGCGCCATATCAGAGGGACATAGTGACGGGCCGGCAAAGAGAAAGAAAGTCAGAAAAAAACAACAAAAGTGTCTCAAGTCTGGGATCATTTCAAGCTCAAATTGAAGGAAAACATCATGCAGTTTGTACATGGTAAAGCCCAGCAGCGAGCTAGCATCCTACATTGACGATGTTACATTGTATTGGCAGAAAACATCCCACATCATGCACAGCCAGCACACCTGAGACAAGGTGCGTGATTCAAATTTTAAATTAAGATGAATAGAATGTAGTCAGTTACGCTAATTATGCTTATATGACCAAATAATATATAGTCACTTATAGTGTAACGTAACCTTTACAGTTACGTTCTATGCATTAAACATTACAATAAGAATTGCAATAAATGCGTACCTGTGTTATTGAGTGTTTGCTACAATTACTACTGCTCTTTAGGAAAGAAAGTTCTGCACATGTTGGTCAATGCAAGTTTCTTTAAAAAATAAGTGTCCGATTACTCAAGTAATCTTTGTTTGGAGCGGGCGATTACCCGAGCCGTAAAATAGTCATTATCTGCAGCTTTAGTTATAATAATTCAAAATCTGTTTTGTTCCATAGTCAGTTAGAGCTTTGGCCACCAAACAGATTGACCTTGGGGTCCTCACCTGTTGCTTTTGGGTTCAAAAGGTCTAGGTCGTGAAGTTGGAAATCAAATGTGGCAAATACTTGCATTATGTACGACGAGAATGAGATGGAAGAGCTACTCAGTGCTGGTGCTAGAGAATGCAGAAATGCAGCACTACCAGGTTGTTCAGGAGGGACTACAGCGTCATCGAGGACCATACCCATCCACAACACGGTCTGTTCACACTCCTGTAGGTGCTACAGGAATGTGAAATTGATGCACATCCAGGCTGTCAAACTTCTACCCACAGCCCATCAGACTCCTGAACACTAAACCACCCCCTCAATGCTCCCTCCCCCACCTCTAGTCTCGTGGACTCTGCCTTTTGTTTGTGCTAGTCAGCGCTGCCCCCCCCCACACACACACAAACTCTGTATTTACATGAGGCACAGCACACTTTATTTTTGTATATATTCGATCAGTCGTTAAAAGTAATATTTCCATCAGACTCTACTGTACATTGTTCTGGACTTATTAACAATAGGATGGCAAAAAGCCTCAGTATAATAAGCATTTAACAGTAAGAAAGGATATTTAAAATATCCACAGGAAGTGATAACAATCCCACCAGATTCCTTTAAAAGGATGGAAAAAACACTCCATGTGACCAGAGTAGTGCACATCATAAAGAGAACCTTACAAATATCAGCTGTTCAAATTTTAACTGTGAGCATGATGGCATCATGGAGTTGGCATTAGGCTCAGAGCACGCATGTGTGAGAGGGCACCCTCTTGATATTATTGATAGCTCAAAGGCTGCTTGGTGACTTGGTGAAGGCTCATCTCTTGATGTGCACTGCTGACCTTCACCATCATGGCAGGCCTCAGTTACAGCTGCACTTCAAGGGAGCTAAACATCGAAACATCCATCATTCTGGATACATTATTCATAACGGACCTGCCGGCGAGACAGCAGAACTGATGTATTTGTTTTGCTTGTCCCGTCACTCCCCTCCGCGTGTCTCCAAACATTTCTGAGAGTGTCTTATATTTAGAGCACAATGGGGACATCGGCATGACAACTGTTCTCCCGCAGCTCCCAGTCAAAATAAAACTCTCAACAGCCCCTGTGACATCACACACTGATTCAGTAAATTCATCACAGTTCTGGTTATTGCAGCTATAGCGTGTGTGTGTGTGTGTGTGTGTGTGTGTGTGTGTGTGTGTGTGTGTGTGTGTGTGTGTGTGTGTGTGTTTAAGGACATCCGTAACTTGAATGAGGTGGCGATGATGATGTCTACGTGCTTTTTCCACTGTTTTCTTATGAAAACTGATAGCGGATGACTAACATGCCCAAATACGCCCAGATGTAGTTTTTGAACACTTGATTTACCACTCATCCTGTGCAATAACAAACATTAGACATGGGCTGAGCCCATTTCAACACACAGGGACTTGAGTTACGCAAGGTGTGGTTCACACGAACGTTGTGTCTGAACCAATTCACAAAGATTAAAAAAACAAACACCCTTGAGCATAGTTAACTGTCTGTAGTCAAGATATAGTCACATACAGTAGGATCAGGTGATGGCTGAGAATTTATGTCCCAGTTCTGTTCAGATTTAAGGTCTTAATAAAGAAGGAAATGCAGCAAGAAATTCTTGAGACATGCAGCATTTACAACCAACTGAAAAATCTATCATGCACTGAGGTAAGGCTTCCTGTTAGACAATCTGGCAGGGTAAAACAAAAAAAAAAAAAAAAACAACACATACAGACGTAGACAAAATTGTTGGTACCTCTCTGTCAATGAAAGAAAAACCCACAATGGCCACAGAAATAACTTGAATCTGACAAAAGTGGTAATAAATAAAATTTCTATCAAAATTAACCAGTGAAAATCAGACAATGCTTTTGAATTGTGGTTCAACAGATTTATTTTAAAAAACAAACTCATGAAACAGGCCTGGACAAAAATGATGGTACCCCTAGAAAAGATTGAAAATAATGTGACCATAGGGACATGTTCAACCAAGATGTGTCCTCTAATTAACATCACAGGTGTCTAAGATAAGATAAGATAAGATAAGCCTTTATTAGTCCCACAACAAGGAAATTCCAGGATTGCAACAGCACAGGGATAGCAACACTCAGAGCAACAATCAGAAGGCAAGAAAAAAAAGCAAGAGCAGCTAATATACATATGTACATATTACTATAAATATATATATATATACACACAGACACACAGTGCAGAGCATTGTAGCTGGATGGAATAAATATGAGTATATAAACACACAGTGCGGAGCATTGTAGCTAGATGGAATAAATATGTAGATATATAAACACCCACAGTACGGAGCCTTGCAGCTAGGTGGAATAAATATGTAAATATATAAACACACACAGTGCGGAGCAATGTAGCTAGATGGAATAATATGTAGATATATAAACACATAGTGCGGAGCATTGTAGCTAGATGGAATAAATATATAGATATATAAATATAAACACACCCAGTGCGGAGCATTGTAGCTAAATGGAATAAATATGTAAATATATAAACACACACAGTGCAGAGCATTGTTGCTAGATGGGATGAAACAGCACAACCGTCTACTTAGTTATCCTACATGGTATAATTATGTGCCCATACATATTCTCACCCTCCATAGCGACCGGTATTTTCCTAGTTGTATGCCGGAGGGGACCATTGTGTAAGTCTATTGCATCTTTTGCATTCAAAAAACTATTAGGTTGTTACGTCTTTTTTGCTATCTCTGCGAGCAGCCCTGCTTAGGTTGTACAGTCTGACAGCTGTTGGTAGGAAGGACCTGCGAAACCTCTCGGTTGTGCACCTGGGATGATGTAGTCTGCTGCTAAATGAGCTCCTCAGTGCATTCAGTATGTCCTGCATAGGGTGGAACTCGGACTCCAGCAGAGATGACAGTTTAGCCACCGTCCTTCTCTCTCCTATCTCCTCCACCGGGTCAAGGCGCTGCCCCAGGACAGAGCTAGCTTTCTTGATCAGTTTGTTCAGTCTCTTCCTATCGGCTGCAGTAATGCCACTGCCCCAGCAGACCACTCCAAAAGTGATGGCTGATGCCACCACCGTGTCATAGAATGTCTTCAGCAGCGCCCCTTGTACACCAAAAGACCTGAGTCTCCTCAGTAGGAACAGCCTGCGCTGTCCCTTCTTGTAGAGTGCGTCAGTATTGTGTGACCAGTCTAGTTTATTGTTCAGATGAACACCCAGGTACTTGTAGGATGTCACCATCTCAATGTCTGTTCCCTGTATATTTACTGGTGCTGTGAGGGGTTGTCCATGCCTGCCGCAGTCCACCACCAGCTCCTTAGTTTTCCTCACGTTGATCTGGAGGCAGTTCCGATGGCACCAGTCCACGAAGTCCTGGATAAGCCCTCTGTACTCAGCTTCATCTCCATTGGAGATGAGGCCAACGATCGCAGAGTCATCAGAGAACTTCTGTAGATGGCAGTGTGTTGTGTTGTGTGAGAAGTCCGCAGTATAAAGAGTGAACAGGAAGGGAGCCAAAACTGTTCCCTGGGGGGCCCCCGTGCTACCAATGATTGTGTCGGACACACAGTCCCGGGTTCTCACAAACTGAGGCCGGTTTGTGAGGTAGTCCAGGATCCATGATGACAGGTGCTGGTCCACCCCTGCGCGCAGCAGCTTGTCCTTCAGGATCATCGGTTGGATGGTGTTGAAAGCACTGGAGAAGTCAAAGAACATGATCCTCACCACATTCCCGGGCTTCTCCAGGTGGGACAGAGAACGGTGAAGGAGGAAGATCACCGCATCCTCCACCCCAATGCCATGCTGGTAGGCGAACTGGAGTGGATCCATCGCTGGTTCCACCAGGGGGCGGAGGTGAGCAAGGAGCAGTCTCTCCAGGGTCTTCATCGAGTGGGACGTCAAGGCCACCGGTCTGTAGCTGTTCAGGTCTTTGGGGTGGGAAGTTTTTGGTACAGGTACCACACAAGATGTTTTCCACAGCTGTGGTACCCTCCCCAGCTTCAGGCTCAGGTTGAAGCTGTACGCCACAATCCCACACAGCTGGTCTGCACAGGACTTGAGGAGCTTTGCGCTGATGCCGTCCGGTCCCAACGCCTTCCTCGCCTTGATCTTCCTCAGCTCCGTCCTCACCTGGGTCCTGGTCAGGGTCAGGATGGGGGGCTGTGTGTTGGGAGTGGGGGGGTGTTGGTGGAGTGGGGAGTGGGCAGCAGGACTTGATTTCTTTAGAGGCAGCAGTGGTTGTTGTGCAGTCAGGGGGGAGGGCGCTTGGTCAAACCTATTGAAAAACAGATTCAGATTGTTCGCCCACTCTCTGCCCCCCGTGGCCTGGGGGGAGGTATTCTGGAGCCCAGAGATAGTTTTGAGGTTTCTCCAGACCCCGCTGATGTCGCTCTGTTGCAGCTTGTCCTCCATCTTCTTCCTGAAGCTGTCCTTGCCTTCTCTGATCTTTCTCCTCAGCTCCCTCTGTACGGACTTCAGCATCTCCCTATTCCCCGACCTGAAGATCCTCTTCTTCTCTCTCAGAAGTGTTTTTATCTCAGGGTTGATCCAGGGTTTGTTGTTTGAGCAACACCGTATGGTCTTGGTGGGAACGGATTTGTCCACACAGAAGCTGAGGTAGCCCGTGAAGGTGTGAGTGAGGCCATCGATGTCCTCACCATGTGGATCGCAGAGCTGCTTCCAGGCGGTGGCTTCAAAACAGCCCTTTAGAGTGTCCATTGCCTCCTCAGACCATAACTTCACTGTGCGCATGGCCGGAGGTTGTCTGTGCACTAGGGGTTTGTACACCAGCCGGAGATGAACCAAGTTGTGATCCGATCTCCCGAGTGGGGGGAGTTGTGATTAGTGTTTGCGTAGAATAAGTCCAGTGTTTTATTGTCTCTAGTGTGGCATGTGACATACTGGGTGAACGTGGGTAGAATGGGAGATAGGGATGAGGAGAAGAGCATCTGGGTGTTCTGTCTGCAGCCTGCTGGTTACTGAATGGATGACGTCACGCGCTGTCCCAGCGTTTGCTGTCGGATTTGCATAAACAACAATGCAGATCACGTGTGAGTGTTCTCTCGGGAGATATGTAGGCCGCATGCTAACAGCTAGCAACTCAATGTCTTTGCTGCAGTGACGTTGTTTAACAGTGATATGTCCCAGTCTGCACCAGTTGTTGTTAACATACATTATCACTCCACCGCCCCTTGCTTTGCCACTGTCTGGTGTTCGGTCTGCCCGTATCATGTGAAAACCCTCCAGCTCAATGTTAGCATCTGCTGCTAGTTCAGTTAGCCACGTCTCAGAAAACAAAAGGAGAGAGCACTCCCGGTATGTGCTATCGTAGCGGCAGATAGCCGCTAGCTCATCTACCTTTCCCAGTAACGACCGTACATTTCCCATGACAATAGATGGAAGCGAGAGTCTGTACCTTATATTTTTTGTCCTCCGCCTTACTCCAGTCCGGCAACCGCGGCGTTTTCGCCTCAGTTCTCTTGGTATGTCGAGTTTTTCCAATAGCACCGGGTGGCGGTTGAATGCTAGCAGCTCTTCCCTGCTGTACCGTCTCCTGCTATAAACAGTGGCTCCGTCCACAGGCTCAGGAGACATTTGGGACGATCTGTGTGTCCGTGATATAAATGGAGTGAAAAAAAAAAAAAACGGATCAAAAAGAGAGAGAGAGGAAAAAAAAGATTCGGAATCGAGCCGCTGTTGCAAAGGGCGGCCGACTGGTGTGGCGCCGGAAGAAAAAAATGTGCTGTCTACAAACTTGTAATCAGTCAGTCGGCCTATTTAAAGGGTGACAAGTAGTCACTGTGCTGTTTGGTGACATGGTGTGTACCACACTAAACATGGACCAGAGGAAGCAAAGGAGAGAGTTGTCTCAGGAGATTAGAAAGAAAATTATAGACAAGCATGTTAAAGGTAAAGGCTATAAGACCATCTCCAAGCAGCTTGATGTTCCTGTGACTACAGTTGCACATATTATTCAGAAATTTAAGATCCACAGGACTGTAGCCAACCTCCCTGGACGTGGCCGCAGGAGGAGACAGAAAATGCGAATGGTAACAAAAAAGCCCAGAACAACCTCTAAACACATTCATGGTGAACTCCAAGGTCAAGGTACATCAGTGTCAGATCGCACCATCCGTCGTTGTCTGAACCAAAGTGGACTTCATGGGAGACAACCAAGGAGGACACCACTGTTGAAAACAAATCATAAAAAAGCCAGACTAGAATTTGCCAAACTGCATGTTGACAAGCCACAAAGCTTCTGGGAAAATGTCCTATGGACAGACGAGACAAAACTGGAACTTTTTGGCAAGGCACATCAGCTCAATGTTCACAGATGCAAAAATGAAGCATACCAAGAAAAGAACACTGTCCCTACTGTGAAACATGGAGGAGGTTCTGTTATGTTCTGGGACTGCTTTGCTGCATCTGGCACAGGGTGTCTTGAATCTGTGCAGGGTACAATGAAATCTCAAGACTATCAAGGTATTCTAGAGAGAAATGTGCTGCCCAGTGTCAGACAGTTTGGTCTCAGTCGCGGGTCATGGGTCTTGCAACAGGATAATGACCCAAAACACACAGCTAAAAACACCCAAGAATGGCTAAGAGCGAAACATTGGACTATTCTAAAGTGGCCTTCTATGAACCCTGATCTAAATCCTATTGAACATCTGTGGAAGGAGCTGAAACATGCCGTCTGGAGAAGGCACCCTTCAAACCTGAGACAACTGGAGCAGTTTGCTCATGAGGAGTGGGCCAAAATACCTGCTGAGAGGTGCAGAAATCTCATTGACAGTTACAGAAATCGTTTGATTGCAGTGATTGCCTCAAAAGGTTGCACAACAAAATATTAAGTTAAGGGCACCATCATTTTTGTCCAGGCCTGTTTCATGAGTTTGTTTTTTAAAATAATTCTGTTGAACCACAATTCAAAAGCACTGTCTGATTTTCATTGGTTAATTTTCATAGAATTTTTATTTATTACCACTTTTGTCAGATTCAAGTTATTTCTGTGACTATTGTGGGTTTTTCTTTCATTAACAGAGGGGTACCAACAATTTTGTCCACGTCTGTACCTCTGAGGACTAGATTCATGTAAATGACATCAAAAGGAAAATTATGTCACTTCTGAGTTGAATTTTCAACACTAGATTTTTAACCACTGCAGTAACTGTGAGTAACCAGAGAAGTCAGTCATATAAGTACTGATGACACATATGGATCTGGGTATCCAGTGTTTACTTCCACTGACTTCATGAGGATATTGTGAAGACTTTATCCAGCTTCCAGCAGACGAGCTGAGAAACAAACGGACACGCACACATAATTTAGACCGACTCACTAGGGGACCTTTCAAACTATTTTCCACTGCTGGAATACAATAAAATGACATAAAGGGGAAGCTCAATAGCTGTGGAACTGCCAGGAAGTATAAACCTTACAGGAACATTGTTTGTCATGCCAAATGCTGTGTTGAAATCCAGTCAGGAGAGGAAGTGTAACTTTAAATTTCTCCTAAATATGTGTAAATTATATACTGATTATTTATAAACCATGCATACTTGTGTCTATTTATTATATACAGTATAATCTAAAAAGAGTGGAATTTTCCTCACAGGATTATTCAGTATTTGATTGTTGCTCACAGAAATGTATGGTGCAGGTTGTGCCTTCCTATATCACTTCCACAAGAATTAGGAAGACAGCAAAAAATTTTCCACTAGTTCCTAGTAGCTGTAATCATTCCATTGTGAGAGTGGCATCATGTTGTTGCAGGTCTGTCTTGGTTAGGACATAGTGTTTTCTTCCTCTGGTTGCTGTGAAGAAACCCAGGAGGGCGGTGCTAGTACTTTTCCCACTTTGATATGCCAGCTTTAAAATTGCCTCATTTCCCCAATGAGGTAACTTAAAGCTAAACTTCTCTAAAGGAGGTGTACTTGCATCCACGGGTCTCCTGACAGCTGTACCTGAACGTATAAGGTAAGTTTTTTCTTCATGCTATACCCTTCTTATGAAAGCAATGTTTGTCCTGCACATTAAAGCAAAGACATGATGTGCAAAATATGAAAAGATGACAAACAGATATATTGCGTACTATTAAAAAAGTATTCAATGGGTAAAGGGGTTGTGTCTTTTCCTGAAGTATAATGTAACACTCTGCTGCTGCAAGTGTAACCGTAAACTCTGAAGATACATCTGCTTTCATTTAAGAGTGAAATACTAGCTTATTTAAAATGACAATTTCTTATTTCAAAGTTCTCCGATTGGTCCTGTCATGTTTAGAGTTCATTTACAGTTGGCAGTGTTTCTTTGACTCCTCAGTTTCAAAAAATCCAAATAAGAAAAAGGATCCAGATACTAATATACTAATCCAGTGTTTTTCAACTGGGGTTCCTCAGAACCCAGAGGTTTGCTTGAGAGAATGTTCAGGGTTCAGTGGTAAATTGTTTCATTTCACTTTTTAATTGACCCCAAAGAAATTGCAAACAAATTGCTGCTGTGCACTGGTGCAGTGGCACCCCCGTGTAGCGGGCGGCAGCACAAATGCAATCCCTCCTCTTCTTTCTCCTCTTGATGGAAAACTTGTCCCATGCAGAGGTGGGACCTCCTTCCGCCACAGCCACCTTGTGCCTGCTGTGGCGATACAAAAGAAAACCACCACCATGCCTGAGCCAACAACATCATCCAGACGGGAAAATGTCACCACCTCCCCCAGAAACCGCATCCTGACATCAGCTGCCCGTAGCACCAAACAAGCGGTGGCCAAAACCTCCACAGAGGTCTGCCGGTTGTATGCTGAAAAAAGCACATTCACTAGAAAAAGAACCCCTTTCTCAGGAGCGCATATCTCACGAGAGATGTCTCTGGTAAGTGGCTGCCTCATTTTCAAACTAATTCACTCTTCCAGCAACGGCAGAACACCAGCACCAAATGGCCATCGAGACCAACCATCAAGTGAACTCCTGGTCTGAAAAAAATCCTACTCGTGTGGACATGAAGTTGCGTGCAATCCTGACGCCTGGAGCAAATGCACGTGTGTTTGTCTTTTCATTTTCTTTGTATGCAAAAAAACCTCAAATATAATTAAAAAAAATAATCTTGCAAAAATATTTAATCTCAAAAGCAAAAATCCTGACTGCAAACATTTTTGCTTTTGAGATGAAATACTGCATTTTCACAAGATTATTTTTGTTTGATATTCAGGAAACTGTCATTAAAACATTTTGTCAAAAATATAATCCCACAACTCTCAGTCCGGATCCAGACTGGAGTCCGCCACTTGGTGACCCCTGTTATTGAACAATGCGGGGCCGCCAGCTTCCAGCTGCAAGGGAGGTGTTACACAACTTATTCTGCTTGCAGGAGAATGGAAGTGTGCCAATCTTTCAGTTATGCAGTAAGGCCGCACAGATGTGGGTGCTAGGGGTGGGCGTATCAATAAAATTATCGATAATATTGATATCAGTGCTGTTTTCAGTACCATGTCAAACTAGCACAGCTTTATCAGTACTTTAGTTTCAGTTTCCCACCTCTATGTACATACCACTGCTGCCATTTCATCCAAGAGTAGACATGTCCCGACAAACACCATTTTGTTCATCTCGCTCCACTTCTGCTCCACTGTGTTGTGCCGTCATGTGACTCAGCCTGACCACCTGTGGCTGAGAGAACACTGCAGACAGCACGGCAGCAAAATAGAATGGAGAAAGAATTTAAATATTAAACACTTGTTAATAATTTTGTCCACTTTGTTTATTTAAAAAAAAAGCCAGAGATGTGCAGTGACAGAGAGAATTTATGTTTTGTCATTTTATACCAAGAACCTCAGACTGAGGGAAAGAAAAAAATGTAACTTTTAAAACAATCATTACTTTGATGAAGCTTCTCAGTCTTCCAGGTGAGTACTGTTTAAAAGCTCAGTCAACTGGTTTAAAAAAAAAACAAAAAAACAACTTGAACCCCATTGACTGAACTTTTGTACATTCATTGTTCTCCTATAAAAATTAGTACAGATTTCATGGTTGCAAATTCAGCTCATTACAGTATCAATCATTTTTAAACATAGACATTATTAACATTAGAAGGGAAAAAGTTAGGTTAATTGGCATCAAAACTGGGGATTCTAAATTGTCCTTAAGTATGACTGTGAGAGTGAATGGTTGTCTGTCTCTCTGTGTTGGCCCTGCGATGGACTGGCGATCTGTCCAGGGTGTACCCTGCCTCTCGCCCTCTCGCCCCCCTTTCGCGACTCGAAAAGGATTAAGCGGAAGAAGATGGATGGATGGATGGATGGGAAAAAAAAGCAAAAATGAATTTAGCGGTCATAAAAATATTTTCAGACGTAGAATACTGAAGTTGCATTCACCCCAAATATGACACTAATCTCTCCAACATCAAAGTATATGCTGCATGTGCAAGTGAAAAAGTTATTATCGGTGACAGTGGCCTATTGCTTATTTATTATCATATCGAAACCAAATTTGCATCATCGCACAGCATTAGTGGGTGCATCACAGTCAAATATTGAGCTGATAGAACAGAGCACTGCGGCGCTTTTAATGCGTTACAAAAAGGAGACGATAACCGAAAGCCTCTCATTTCATACTGGATCCTGCAAGGAGGTCAGCATAGGAAAAATAAACTCAAATGCCAACAGTAAAGAAAAGCACAACACATAGACTTTGGTGCAAAGGGGTAGAACAGGGGTGTGACACTCATTCCATGGAGGGCCAAGACCCTGCAGGTTTCACTCCCACCCAGTGTCTTCAGCAGGTGTTTTCACTGAATTTCTTCCCACTGATAGCTGATCAGTGAAAACACTTGCTGAAGACACTGGGTGGGAGTGAAACCTGCAGGGTCTTGGCCCTCCATGGAATGAGTGTGACACCCCTGCGTACTGGGTAATCGGACTCTTCTGATACACAGGGGAAATACGACCATTCACACAATTCACACTACAGTTACTGCAAACCCTGTCATGTCCAAAAAAAATAGACAACAATGCCCAAACTGCTGCTCTAAAAGAAAGAAAGGAAAGCAAGCAAGCATGGAAAGCACTACCCCCCACTCCCCATCTGACCAGTACAGCATGGTGCAGTCCAATTAGCAATCAACACAATAAACCAGGTGGTGTTTGGACTTCAAGCTGGTGCATCTGTGGTAGTCTTGGCAACAACAGCTTCCCTCAAAAAAAACAAAAAAAACAAAACAAAACAACATACTGGTAACTTTGTGAAAGCTGTCGAAATTTATGAGTTAAGTGATGTTGTGGATTTGACTGAGAAAGTTAATGAAAAGTGCGCAAAGAAGTATTAACTTGGCTTGGATATTTCAAATAGAAGCTGCGGTTAATATGGGCTTCATTTTTCTCATGTGTTCATATGGTCAGACTCATATTGCATGTTCTCTAAGGTGATTTTTGTTTTTTTTTCCACAGACCGATCCAACCCTAACCACCCCTCAATAACAAATGGCAGGCGAGTGGCAGGAAGCATATGACAGAGCTGTTGAAGTGGCAAGAAAAGCTGGGGAGGTAAGACACCCTTTTTTCCTTTGGAATTTTTATTGTTAAAGTCCAACTCTTGTGCAGCAGTCGGCCTTCTTGTGATGCTTAAGTTTGACATTAAAAGTCAAAATTAATTCATCTGGATGCAACAATTTCATGTAACCAGGTAATTAAGGAGGCTGGAGAACAAGAAATCAAATGCAACACAAAGAGCTCAACTGTGGATCTTGTCACAAAAACTGATGAACGGGTGGAGAAATTGATATTTGCTTTCCTTAGAGAGAGATTCCCTGATCACTGGTGAGCCATGCAACTTGTATAGGTAGGAAACAAATGCAAAATGAGTATTGTTCACTAGCCTTGTCTGTCCTGTACTGCAGTTATATCGGTGAGGAGTCTGTGGCTAAAGGCCAGCCCTGCATCTTGACTGACAAGCCCACATGGATCATAGACCCAGTGGACGGTACCACAAACTTCGTGCATGAGTAGGTTAAGTCCCATCATGTTACAAGATGCACTTTATCTGTTTGATTACAACAAAGCACAGGGGTGAAAATGCAGGAAGTCAAATTATAAATGACTATTGTAGAAACAATACTGAATACTCGTACACATTTAAATTTAGTGATGTCATACGATTTAAATTCTTAATCATTATTAATCTTTTTTAAAAAATGTTAATGATTAATCATGACTAAAGGGGGGGATTTGTCACTGTAATGTACCTTGAATTTATCTCTTAAGCCACTGTCAGTCGACGTGGAAGAGACAAACACGCTTACCCCCTGAGAATACAGGTCCATTCAAAGGAGGCCTGGGCGATATGGCTCAGATTTATCTCAGAATGTCTCCACTGCAATATGTATATCATGATATAGAATTTGTGTGCTGAATGTCCTTTAGAATTTGTTTTTACTTAAATTTTTATTTGGAAAATAAGCTGGGGCCTAGCCCAGCAGCTTCGGGCGAGAGGCAGGGTAGACCCTGGACGGTTCGCCAGTCCATCGCAGGGCCAACACAGACGACTCTTCACTGACATTCACACCCAAGGACAAGTTGAAATCCCCAGTTGATGCCAATTAACCTAATGTGCATGTTTTTGGCTTGTGGGAGGAAACCGGAGTACACGGAGAAAACCCACACAGACACGGGGAGAACATGTGAACTCCACACGGAAAGGTCACCGATGGCCACGGGCTGGGCTGGAACCCATGACCTTCTTGCTATGCTGCCACAGTGCTAACCACTGTTCCGAGCTGCCCTTGAAAAAAATGAAATTCTGAATTAATGAGACTGATCACATTTCACTTGATTTTCTCAATTCAGAAACTCTTTTTTTTTTTCACATGAATTCATTATGTTTCCATATTAACACTTCACAAACAATAAAAATGGCAGAGAAAATAATTTGGCACTGAAGGATAAGGACCTGCACTTAGCACTTTTTCTAGTCACAAAGACCACTGAAAGCATTTAACTAGTAGGTAAACCAACCTGCTAGTCTAAGGGCCTATCAGAGATGGATACCTAGGGACAATTGTGACCCGTGCTGGTAAAATGAGTCGGAATGCGCACAGGCTGATTACGTGCTACAGGCATTAGAAGTCATAAATCATGATCCTTTCTTTGTTCGCTGGCAGCAAATCCTGGGAAAACGCCCATCAGTGCCTGGTATCATTGAAAAGCTTGGAGCTCCTACTTTCTGAAAACACAAATTTGAATTCCGGAAGACGTAACTCATGACAAATCGAATGCGAGTTTTCAAACCAGCCAGATATAAACAAATCAGCTGGTTGCTGGTCAGTTTTTGCCCACTTACTACAAATTATATATCAATTTGAAGGTCTTTCAATACAAAATATGAAAATGATGTTACCTCAATTTTGAAAATTTCCTCATTGCGATTCATTTTGCCAGCACAGGTCACAATTTAGAGTCACCAATTAACCCAACATGCACATCTTTGGATTGTGGGAGGAAACCAGAGCCCCCGGAGTAAACGCACACGGCACAGGGAGAACATGCAAACTCAACACAAACATTCCCACTCCTACCAGCCTGGGGATTTGAACCTGGAACCTTCATGCTGTGAGGCAACAGTGTTAACCAACATGTTCTTTTGTCTAATTACATGACTGGATTGGAGCTCTTATTTTGAAAGTTTGCTGGCAAGCCAGAATAGTGTATAGTCCATCCGGAAAGTATTCACAGCACTTCACTTATTCCACATTTTCTCAAGTTAGAGCCTTATTCCAAAACGGAATAATTCATTTTTTCCTCAAAATTCAACACAACACCCCATAATGATGTGAAGTTTTTTTTTTTTTTTTTTTTTTTTTTAGATTTTTGCAAATTTATTAAAAACAAAATTAAGATCACATGTACACAAGTATTTACAGCCTTTGCTCAATACTTTCTTGATACAGTTTTGGCAGCAGTTACAGCCTCAAGTCTTTTTAAATATGGTGCCACAAGCTTGGCACACCTGTCTTTGGGTAGTTTCACTCATTCCTCTTTGAAGCACTTCACAAGCTCCATCAGGTTGGATGGGAAGCATCGGTGCACAGCCATTTTCAGATCTCTCCAGAGATGTTCAATTGGATTCAAGTCTGGGCCACTCAAGGACATTCAGAGTTGTCCTGAAGCCACTCCTTTGACATCTTGGCTGTGTGCTTAGGGTCGTTGTCTTGCTGAAAGATGAACCGTCACCCCAGTCTGTGGTCAAGAACGCTCTGGAGCAGGTTTTCACCCAGGATGTTTCTATACATTGCTGCATTCACCTTTCCCTCTATCCTGACTAGTCTCCCAGTTCCTGCCACTGAAAAAAAAAATCCCCACTGCATGATGCTGCCACCACCATGCTTCACTGTACTGATGGTATTGGCCTTGTGATGAGCAGTGCCTGGTTTCCTCCAAACATGACACCTGGCATTCACGCCAAAGAGTTAAATCTTTGTCTCATCAGACCAGAGAATTTTGTTTCTCATGGTCTGAAAGTCCTTCAGGTGCCTTTTGGCAAATTCCAGGTGGGCTGCCATGTGCCTTTTACTAAGGAATGACTTCCATCTGGCCACTCTACCATACAGGCCTGATTGGTGGATTGCTGCAGAGATGGTTCTCCTTCTGGAAGGTTCTCTCTCTCCACAGAGGAACGCTGGAGCTCTGGCAGAGTGACAATCAGGTTCTTGGTTACCTCCCTGACTAAGGCCCTTCTCCCCTGATCACTCAGTTTAGACGGCCGGCCAGCTCTAGGAAGAGTCCTGGTGGTTCTGAACTTCTTCCATTTACAGATGATGGAGGCCACTGTGTTCATTGGGAGAATGAAATTTTTCTGTACCCTTCCCCAGATTTGTGCCTCGAGACAATCCTGTCTAAGAGGTCTACAGACAATTCCTTTGACTTCATGCTTGGTTTGTGCTCTGACATGCACTGTCAACTGTGGACCTTATATAGACAGGTGTATGCCTTTCCAATTCATGTTCAGTCAAGTGAATTTACCACAGGTGGACTCCAATTAAGCTGCAGAAACATCTCAAGGATGATCAGTGGAAACGGGATGCACCTGAGCTCAATTTTGAGCTTCATGGCAAAGGCTGTGAATACTTATGTACATGTGATTTTGTAGATTTTTTAATTATTTTTTTAAAAATTGCAAAAATCTCAAACTTTTTCCACATTGTCATTATGGGGTATTGTGTGTAGAATTCTGAGGATAAAATGGATTTAATCCATTTTGGAATAAGGCTGTAACATAACAATATGGAAGAGTGAAGCACTGAATACTTTCCAGGTGCACTGTATCTGCAGACTGAACTTGCAAATCTGCAGTAGTAGTTAATTTGTGACATTAAATACTTGAAAGTGTGACTGTGCATAAGTAACTTCTCAAAGAAATAAGTTTGATTCCCCTCACTGCAGTTTAAAAATGTGTAGTGCCCGAGGGTTATTTTTGGCTGTGTGGGAGGAGTGAGCAGCAGCCTGTTGTGAGATGGACTGAGAGGAAAAATTGATCTGGGAGCAGAATCAATGCATTGTAATGGGACAAATTATATGTGATAGGTGCAATATAGACATTTTATGTATCTCATGTGAACAAATGTACAGATATATCAAATATATTCAATATACCCAGGCCTAATTCAAAGCTTTCAACATGTCAAGCCTCCCGGCAGCTACACAACATTGAGCAACAAAATGCATGCCAGCTCCAGTCTACATGTAGCAAAACATCTAACCATAGCAGTCCTCACCTCCCTTCTCAACGTGAGCTCCAACAGTAGACAGTCCAGCCCTTTCAACAGAACTGACGGAAGCAGCCTTTTTCTTGGAACTAACCCCTAGCCCAGTTGTTAGCATTTCTCATCAACCATGCTTCTGCCTCTTCTCTCCAGTGCCCAGGTCAGAGCTGCACATTGTCCATAACAGCAAAACTCCAGCAAACCAACCCAGGCTAAACAAAATGAAGAGTCCATGCCACAAAGGCTCTGTCTGAGTGGAAAGCGTAACCATGTTTTCTGAGTTGGCTTGTGCATTGGTATGGTCCATATATTATGATAGCTATACTTCAGTAAACTGACTTGAACACCCAGATTTGAATAAAATGAGAAGTTTTGGGCAAGAATTGGGCTTTAATTACTTTCAGGCGTACCACAGACTGTCCGACCAGAGACAGTACTTGGATTTTCAAAGTTTTCTCTCCCCATCCTGCCATGATTAACCATGATCAAAATTGTCGCCATTAAAAAGGGGGGGAGGGGTACCGCAAGGTTAACTTGTTAAAGTTGACACTAGAACTTGTATATTTAATGAGTCCAAATGGTGCAGCTTTGCATCAAAGCCAGCTTGATGGCTATACACTGGCTGTCTTTTTCAGATGAAGGTGATTGAGGAAATTCTCCACTTGAGCATCTACATATACGTAAATGTATTCCTGCAAAATAGCCTTAAAAGAAGCACTTTTTTTTCTGGTGAGGCAAATTAATCTTTGACTATCTTACAGATTCCCATTTGTGGCAGTGTCTATTGCTTTTGCTGTCAATAAAGAGGTATGGCGACTCAAGTCACTTGGTCTTAATCCAGTCTGCTTCTACGATATATGGAATCTTAAACTAGACCCTCCCCCCCCTTTCAGTTGGAGTTTGGTGTGGTGTACAGCTGTCTTGAGGACAAGATGTATAAAGCCAGGAAAGGGAAGGGAGCTTTTTGTAATGACGAACCTATCCAGGTGTCTGATGTGAAAGGTATGAAACTGTTACACAGGCAACTTTCTCAATCGATTATGCTGTAATCTCATCACTTCTGAAGTAAAATAAGGTTTTGGTGTTCAGAAATTACTGCTAATTTATTGTTATCTTCTGTGCTGCATCTCTCCCTGCCAGACATCAAAAAGTCCCTTATCATCTCTGAGCATGGAACAGATAGGTGCCCAGAGAAAGTAAATAAGATCTTCTCCACCATGAAGAAGATCCTTTGCATCCCTGTGCATGGGTAAGGTTTTGCATTTAAAATGTGTGCTACAGCTCATTGCTAGAAATGCAGTAACTATTTCCTGATCTAGAAGTTTCTAATGCATTTTTAAAATAGGTGAATTGGGCCCTAGATAACCTGCATATCCTGTTGTAATTCTTCAGTTGCCTCTGGGTTACTACAGGTGCATCTCGATAAATTAAAATATCAATGAAAAGTTGATTTTTAGTTCAGCAATTCAAAAAATGAAACTCGCACAGATTCATTACACACAGTGATATATTTCAAGCATTTTTTAATTTTGATTATGGCTTACAGCTAATGAACACCCATTCTCAGAAAATTAGAATATTACATGAGACTATAAAGACTTTTAATAGAAATCTTGGCCTACTGAAAAACGTGTCCATGTACACTCAATACTTGGTCAGCATCCTTTCTTTTTTTTTTTTTGCATAAATTACTGCATCAGTGTGGCGTGGCATGAAGGTGATCAGCCTGTGGTACTGCTGAGGTGTTATGGAAGCCCAGGTTACTTTAATAGTGGCCTTGAGCTCATCTGCATTGTTGGGTCTGTTTCTCATTTTCCTCTTGATAAACCCCATAGATTTGCCTGACCTAAACCCTATAGTGTGCTGGCCACTCAAGCACAGTGATACATGATCATTAAACCAGGTATTTCTACTTTTGGCAGTGTGGGCAGATGCCAAATTCTGCTGGAAAATGAAATCGGCATCTTCATAAAGTTGGTTGGAAGGAGGGAAGCATGACGTGCTCTTATAAGTTTCCTGGTAGATGGCTGTGCTGACTTTGGCCTTGTGAAACACAGAGGACCAACACCAGCAGATGAAATGGCTCCCCAAATCAGGTGCCAAGTCCTGTCATGTGGAAAATGAGGTCCCAGAGTCTGAAGTGAGTGGAGAGCACAGAATCAAAGTTGCTTGAGCTCCAGTGTGAAGTTTCCATAGTTGCTGATTTGTGGAACCATCTGCTGGTGTTGGTCCACTGTTTTATCAAGCCCAAAGTTGGAGCAGCCGTCTACCAGGTAATTTTGGAGCACTTCATACTTCCTTTGCTGACGGGCTCTATGGAGATGCTGATTTCATTTTCCAGCAGGACATGACACTTGCCCACACTGCCAAAAGTACCAAAGCCATGGTTTAATGACCATGGTATCACTGCTTGACTGGCCATACCTAAACCCCATGGAGTATTGTCAAGAGGAAGATGAGACACCAGACCCAACAATCCAGACGAGCTGAAGGCTGCTATCAAAGCAGCCTGGGCTTCTATAACACCTCAGCACTGCCACAGGCTGATTGCCTTTATGCCACGCTGCACTGATGTAGTAATTTCTGGAAAAAGGAGCCCCGACCAAGTATTGTGTACATGAACATAATTTTCAGCCAGCCACCATTTCTATTAAAAATCAGTGTTTTTTAATTGATCTTCTGAGAAATGGAATTTGGAGTTTTCATTAGCTGTAGGCCATAATCATCAAAATTAAAGGAAATAAACACTTAATGTATTTACTGTGTAATGAATCAGTTTCATTTTTTGGATTCAGTTACTGAAATCAACTTGTTGATAATCTAATTTATTGATGCACCTGTATATTACCCTAAATGTCACCTGAACAGGGAACGCTTCTCAGCTAAGTCACCTTAAGCTGGATAAGGAGCAGAAAAATTCCTGACACTGCAGAGAAACTTGTCTCTAAAATCCCTGTGACACTCCTCTGGAACTCCTGCTGTCCTTTCAGTGGCAGTGCAGGTGTTAAATTACAGATTGGCCAAACCTGTGGATGAGAGCATGTCGGGGCTGCTCAGATGGCAGCTCCTCACTATGCCTCTGAACACAGTAAAAAGGCTGGGGTTTTTATGCAAGCGCATTTGTAGGTTTAAACCTGGCTAGAGCAGTCTATCAATTTTATGTTGTGGTCTCAGAGCAAGGGCTGTAACAGTGTGCTGTTTGAATTTCATTAAGTGATGCACTTTCGTTGCTTTGTCAGACATGCTCATGGCACTGGCTTCTCAAATTCTAGGGTATTCTGTCGTTGGGAGAAACACATTTTTTCTGTTTTACATGCTATGCAATGTGTGGCTTGAATGGAAAAAGTTGATGCCTTTTCCAAAATGCATATAATGAAATTAAAACTCATCTTGAGATGTAATGTCAAAATGGTTTTCAGAAATGTAAAATGCTAAGAACTCAATTTTCATGTAACTTTGAATGTCAGACGTGCACAAACGGTGCACCAAGCTCAGAAGTGCAACACTGTTGCTGGTTATCAATCTAAAATGTATAGCAGTTCCTCTGTTGGTGTTTTTGCTTCTTCTTTTGTACTTATACGCGATTGTCCCAACAGGCTCCGTGGGTCAGGAACGGCTGCTACTAACATGTGCTTGGTGGCCACCGGAGCAGTGGAGGCGTTCTTTGAGATCGGCATCCACTGCTGGGATATTGCTGCTGGAGCCGTTATTGTATTGGAGGCAGGAGGAGTCCTTCTTGATGTTGATGGTGTGCATAATCAAAATGAATTTCCAAGATTAGGTCATTTTTGTGATCTAGTTGTAAACATTTAAAGGGGTCATTGATTACACCTTTTCCACACTTAACAGCTCACTTGTCTTGATGACATATTTTGTTCAAATTATCTTTAATTATTTCATTATTGCAGCAAATTTATTTTCCAGCCTTTCTGGAAACCTGTTTTCCGTGTATACAGTATACCTTTAAACCTCGAGACTGGATTCAACTGTGCCCCCACTCTTGCATCATATTGCTATCGTTGACTGGCTAGCTCCTAGCTTTGAGCTCAGCTGCATCTTGGAGTCAAAGTCAAGTCGGCCCCCGAAGTCTGCTCTGGGACCTTTTAAGGGTAATATTTCAGAGCAGCAAGGAGAGGCAACTTCTAGTGTTCGCCGGCAGTTCTTGCGGTCACGGACTGGTGGCGAACTGCCTGAAATTGCAACACTCACCACTGCTCTCAGATATGGGGGTGACGGCACATGTGGAACATTTCTGTGAAACTGTTAAGACTTTTCTCGGTCCCCAACAACTGTAAAGAATATTGTAAGAAATTCACTCAAGCTACCAAAGGTCTCAGATCCGACCTGGGGAGCCAACTAGGCCACTGGCCAACCTGACCCATTACCCTTGAGCCAGAAATGATGCATCAGTTTGACAGATGTGGTTTTAGTAGTCAATAGGATGGCCAGTTCCTGGAGTACAAGAAGCACAGAAACCCAAACACAAGTGAGTGGCTAAACTGCTAGCTTCTGTTAGCAGCCTTGGGTCAAGCTTTGAGAAGATAAAACTTCGACTAAGCTACATTAACATCTAAGAATGAAGTATATGGTCAAGCATTGTTGGAAGAACAAAAGTAATCAAAACTGTTTGACAACTAAGCAAACGGCAGGCAGCATGTCCATCACCTCCTCCCTGCTGAGGCAAGCTAATGCTAATGGTTCAATATAGCATCAAGATGAAATTGATGTATTGTCAACTGGATTAGTGAACCAGGTGGAAATGAGGATGTCTATTTTGGTGACTATTCTGAAGAAAATGACAAACCATGCTTTGTGCAAGCTTCCTAGGCTAGCACCACTGTTAGCTCAGAGGCTAATACCTCAAGCTCCCCATCCGTCTGACAGACAGCTATGCTGGCCAATAATGGCGCAGTGAATGAGTCTCAAGGACAGTGTTGGACTGGGTTTACATTTATTGACATACAAGAAAATTCCCAGAAGAGTCAAAACTGTTTCTTGGACAGAAACAAAGGCTTTTTTTTTTTTTTAAGGTGCATTTTTTTCCCCCAACCATGTGACCAATGGACACATTTCAAATGTTAAAGGATGCAAACACCATTTTTCATTCAATGAGCCTTTTGTGAATGTTGTGGTTGAAGCCCATTTACTTTGAAGCTGTTTTAATGACTTTCCCTTATTATTCAGGGGGAAAGTTCGATCTCATGTCTCGAAGGATGGTTTCTGCAAACAATGACACCATTGCTAAACGGATCATCGAGGAACTTGAAATATTCCCAGTGGAAAGGGATGACGCTCCACAGCAGAAGTGCAGCTGAACTACTGATGAAGGGAGAACTTGAATGTCTGAATAAAGATGGAACATTTGAGCACCACTGGCGGTCTTAATGACAGTTATTTTCACTGTGCAAAATTAAACTGTTTAAACTTAAGGTTTTGCTTAATCAATTTTGTGTGGCTTGTCTAAGTGTAACAGCTGCCATCGAATTCTTTAGTTACTACAACCCCCTGCAAATATGAAATCACCACTCCTGAAGGATGTTGATTCAATTTAACTTTGTTAAAGGTCACAATTATTGAAAATGCCAACCTTGTGCCTTTAAAAAAGAAAAAATGTAGCCAACTGACTTTATTATTATTATTATTATTATTAAAATGGCTCAAGCTAAGGTTAAAAAAGTAATCAATTCTGAGGAAAATATTATGGACTTGCCCTGTAATTTGCAATCCTAAAACAAATACCTGCATCAAATTAAATCTAACTGGTCTGAAGTTGGAGTGCTGGCACACCTTGGTGAGCTGTTGCACCAAGCTGATAAACATGAATCGTGGCTGAAACAAAGGAGGGGATGACAAAACTTGAAGGTAAATCATGATGGAATGTAGCTAAAGATGTTGGCTGTTCCCAGTCAGGTATGTCAAAAACCTGGACCAAGTACAAGCAAAATGGGAAGGTTGTAAAAAGGAAGCATACTGGTAGGCAAAGGAAGACATCAGAGTCAAGATAGAAAATTTGAGGCAAGTCAAGAAAATGGAAAATGCACAGCAGAACAAATGGGTGGGAACTGGAGTCGATGTCTGTCACCAACCTGTAAGAAATCTAAAGGAAATGGAATTTACATACAGAAAAAGTCAACACCTAATGGGAAAAGTTAGTGGGCTAAAGAAAAGCCATCATGGACTGTGGACAACTGGATGAAAGTGATATTTGGTGAAGAATCTGAATTGGGGAAGGTGATGATGGTGGAACTTTTGTTCGGTGCCATTCCAGTGACATTTGATGATGGCTGCCTAAAGAGAACCTACAAATTTCCACAATCATTGACATGGGGCTGCATGTCAGATAAAGGTATGAGGGAGATGACACCAACAACAAATGCAAGAGTTTACACTGAAATTTTGGACACTTATTCCAGTTGAAAGGTTTGAAGATGACATTTTCCAGGATGATAATGTATCTTAATATAGGGCAAAAAGCAAGAAAACTTTCTTTCAAAGCGTATGCTGTGTCTCAATTCAAGGACTGCAGCCTCGTAGACTGCCGCCCAAGGGGCAAGACCACTCAAACGTACGCTGTATCTCAAAGGTAATGTATGGCTGTTAAATGAGACAGTCTAGTCTTTGGATGATGTGTGTTTGCATGACCATGAACTACCCTGTTGCCTAGCAACCATGACCGCATAAGTTCAGAGATTCAATTTGCTGACATTTTTGACAGAGATGAAACTTTATTTTTTCTTTTTTTTTTTACAATAATTTCTCTAGCTTTTACTGGATAATCTTCACCAGACAGAGGATCATGACCACATAAAATAAGACTTTTAACTCATGTAAAAGTCAGCAGGTAAACAGTTAAATTTAGGCAAAGCCACAAAATAAATTACTTTTAATTATTTTTAGTATACCATTGAGATTGAATTATAAAATATATTTTTAATTACATGACCAGTAGAAGGTTTATCATGATCATTTATTACCATTATGAAGCTAAATACGAGGGGGGGCTGAAAAGTTAATAGTGGTCAAATATGACCAAATGCAGTTTACTTTTCAACCGCAGGGATCTAAGCGCTGCAACACCGATGGAAGAAGTGTGTGGACCGAAGGGGAGACTATATTGAAAAATAAAGCACATTTGGTCAAATTTGACCACTGTGAACTTTTCAGCCCCCTGCGTATTTCGATGTTATTCGTTCTATCAGCTCATAACATTTAGTTTTTAATTTAGTAAACCAGACCACAGTCCTGTATTGTAGGACGATGACCCACAATGATTTTCAGCAGCTGTAGAACAGATTCCACGTTCACTTTCCTTAAACATTAGGCAGTGGTGGCCTAATGGTAAGGGATCTGGACTGGTTAGTGGAGCATCACTGGTTCAGTCCCCAGCCCGGCAGGATCAGATCTGGGTGGGACAGATAACATAGCAGTGTTTGCCCCACCCTCCTAAACCCCGTTGTGGTGCCCTTGAGCAAGGCCCTTAACCCCAACTGCTCCAGTGGAGCTGCTGAGTGGCCACAGGTCAGTCTGTGGTTGTACTGGGCAGCTTCCAGATGTTAATGTGTAATAATGTGAACAGGGCATCCTTGAAAAAGAGAAGTTGTCTCTTAATGGAACGTCCCTGTATCAATAAAGGTTAAATAAGTAAATAAAAAAATCTAAGTTGTACCAGTGCATCTCAATACCTTAGAAAATCATGATTTATAATGTAATTTCAAAAATACTGATGGCTGTCAGTGGTAGCCCTCAGCCTCTTTGTTTTTTGTTGAGATGTAGTTTATTGCATTGTGACCTTGATCTTTGACCTTGCAATCCCAAAACCACAGGCAGAGGTCAGGGTGAACCTGTGTACAAAGTTTGGTGACCCTAGCTTTCTTTGCTCTATAGCAATTGGGCATAGGGGAAACTAACCGTGACCTCTGACCTTTTGATCCCAAACCCATAGTCAGGGTGAACATGTATACAAACTTTGGTGATCCTAGCTTTACCTGTTCTATAGTAATAGGGCAAAGGGAAAGGTAACTGTAACCTTTGACCTTTTGACCCCAAACCCATAGTTGTAGGTTGGGATCTCAAAGAGAACACGTGTACCAAGTTTGGTGATCCTAGCTTTACTCGTTCTATAGTAATAATGCAAAGGGAATGTTAACATTGACCACTGACCTCTTGACCCCAAACCCAAAGTCAGAGGTCAGGGTCTGAGCCGTCCAAGACTCGTCTTAGACATGATGATAAAACAGCTACATCATTACTTTGTGTAGTTATTGTGTTACAAGGCTTAAGGAAAACTGACCTCTGATGTCAGAGGTCTTTACGTTATTCAACCACCTCACGCTGTGGTGTTGTTATATTACTGACGTTAATAAATAAATTGGCTTCACGTTAGAAAATAACAGTTCACTATGATAAAACAGAGCACATTAGAAAAAATAATGTTAAGTAAGAGAAGCTTAAATAATCAGATGCTACTGTTTTTTGGAGCATCAGAGTTTTAACTTTGAAACTGCTACATAATTCAAGCACAAAACTTATTTTGAACTGTTTCCTGCTTTGTTCAGCTTCTGGCTGAGCCGTGGAAAAAACTGCTGGCTGAGCCTCACGCTGAATGCTGGGATGTGCTAGGGCTTCCTGGATACTCTCAATGTATCCTTCATTTTCGGGGTTTTGACGGCTGCATTTGTCGGCTGCATGTGAAGGAGCCCGTGGAATGGGACAGCCTTTGACGCAGCACTGTGACGTATCCGGCCTTCAAATGCGCACTTGGAGGACGCAGAACCTGAACTGAGACACAGCCATATGATGTCAAGGGAAGAGAGGATGGAAGAGGCTAGCGAAAGGAAGAGGGGGGAAATATGCTGAGCTAATAGAGGACTGCCGCAGATGGGGGTGGTGTGCGCAGTGCTTGCCCATTGAAGTGGGGAGCAGAGGCTTTGCGGGAAGATCACTATGCTCGGCCTACAGCCTCCTGGGCATCACTGGAGTGCGCAAGAGGAAAACCATCAGCAGAGCCTCAGATGTGATAAACCACAGTTCATTTATGTTTTACCGGGGGGACAATCACTTTTTCACACAGGGCCATGTAGGTTTGGATTATTTTTTTCCCCTTAATAATAAACACCTTCATTTAAAAACTGCATTTTGTGTTTACTTGTGTTATCTTTGTCTAATATTTAAATCTGTTTGATGATCTGAAACATTTAAGTGTGACAAATATACAAAAAAATGAGAAATCAGGAAGGGGGCAAACACTTTTTCACACCACTGTATGTCACAACCAATCAATGGCATGGCCCGCAAATAGTCCAAACCTTGATCCCATTAAGTGGTGGAAATTAAAGAAATGGTCCATGACGGGGCTTCAACCTGCAAAGCTGATCTGGCAACAGCAATAAGAGAAAGCTGGAGCTGGAATGATGAAGAATACTGTTGAAGTTTATAATTCAGAGAATTCAAACTGTGATAAGTGCCAGAGGTGGTGCAACAAAGTACTAGTGGTGTAACTTTTTTTTTTTCCATGATTCCAGATTTTCCTCAAAATTTAATGATTCCATATTTTTTCTCCTTGATACAATAAAAGTGTTTCTTAAAGCCAGAAGGATGGCATTTTGAATAAAACAGTTTTTTTTACATGTTTGTGATTTAAAAATGAACAAACAAACAAACAAGCAAACAAAAAAGTTAAACAATTGAACGAACATCCTGCAAGAGCAGCGATTTCATTTTTTTTTCCCCCATGGGTTGTTTCTCACTGTATCACAGCAGCTGCTTTCCTTTTCCACTCAAAATGCACAGATTAATCCAGTCAGAAACTAAGTTTCAGTTTATACCTCATCCTGTCAGTAGTGAGAGTGAACCTGTTGAGGAAAAAGATGCTAAACTCTGAACTGAGTCAAGCTGAAGAACGCTTGAATGTGCAAAAACTCACACAGCATTCATTTCTAACACAAAACATTGCACTGATAACAAACCTGACCACTAGAGGTCAATGATGCATCAGGAATTTGATCTTCACTGTTTCCCTTTGACAATTTCTTCTAACTCTTAAGCAGCCTAATGTACATACATCCTTTAGACTAAAAGCCTTTTCTGAAGCAGATGTATGATTTAAAACTGCATTGTTTGGTTTCTGAGAGGAACGAAGCCGTTTCTGTTCATGGCCCTCATCTGTAAATGGAAAGGCTCTGGTGGGACGCTGAAGTAGACAGAGATGAAGAACCAAGTACAGTGAAAACTAGCAGCAATGGCAAACTGAACATAGAGATGAAAAGCAGCAACAAAAACAGGAGGTTAAGCGGGAGGTCTGTGAACCAGGTTCTCTGCTACCTGTGGAACATGGTTAATTAACGGGAAAAACTCCCATTCTTGCTCTGTATGGTTTCAGGGTTTAGTCCTCAGAAACTCAGTCCAGCTTTTCAGCATCACAAAAGAATTTTTAACCTTAAGAAAACAAAAGGAACTGTGCTGCTACAGCACAGGGCAGGTGAAGGTACTTGGTTGAAGTTCCAAATGGCCGGATTTTTACCTCATAGGACAATAGAGTAAATCCCAAAGGGGTCGGACCACCACACACATACTGAAGTCAATACAGCATATCTACTTAAAGGGTTATTTTTCAATAGCTTGTACCTGTAACAAATTTTCCAGTCTAATACGATTAGAATGATTCGTGTATTTATTAGATCTGTCCTGAATTTGGTAGACTGAGTCAGGGTCTACACACTAAATGATTTCTCAGTCAGAACAGCAACAGGATTCAAATGCAGAAGTGAATTAATTCAGTGTGTATTTACAGCCCACACACCTTTAATTGTGAAGCACTCTTAAAATAATGCATGTGCTAGAATGCACTACATTGAAGTCAACAAGCACCTTATTGTTGCAGCCATAATTGAGGCAATAGCAAGTAGACAGTGACTACTGTTTACGGAGCTTTATAATAACTACTATGTACAATACCCTCAGGCGTTCAGCACGCCTCTTTCGCCCACAGCCTTTATACCTGGAGTGGCGTCACCACCGGAACTGGAAGTTAACCACCCCTGCTCATTCTCCGTCCACCCCAGCCGCCATCTTACTAATACCTTCTATTTACATACATAACATTTCGCCCCCCCCCCTTCAAAAAAACGTCATGCGTACAGATAACCCACCCAAATTTGGCTCCCGACACACTCTCTAATTATAAAAATATGTACAAAAAGAAACAAGCTGCCTATCCATTCACACAACTAAGGCTGGGGGGCCGGGTAGACTGCCAGCGCCCCCTACACGGCTAGGCGGGTTATTCTGCCGCCATACTTAAAACAATCCAACTTAAAAGGCCGTGTTTCTAAACAAAATAATCCCTTTAAACGGCTCCATATGAACATAAAGATTGACAATCCCAACACTCATTGATAACACCACTGGCGGCCTCCAACCCAACACCCACCCCACACCTGGACACACAGTATAAAACAATACGTGTTGGGAACATTAAATAGCACAGATTATCAATTATCAAGATCATAATTTACTGTTTCTACTTTCTTAACTCTTTTCTTTTCAAATCCAAATTCAGACACATATCAAATCAATCAGTGAACCATTTCACCCTTATTCACAGAATGAATCCAATAATTACATATATACTTAGCCATTAAACTTTGCTCTTATACAAACACATAAGTTACAAAATTTAACTCATAAAATTTCATCTTCCTTCTTTTTCTTTTTTTCAAACCAGTAATATCCGGGGCACCAATACAGTAATGTTCAACTGTGTACAGCAGGACCTGGGTTAAAATCAAAACACACACAGTAAAACACCCTCAGTCCTTGGATGGGTCTCTTTCTAGGCACCTCCTTCACTTGACCTTAGGCTCTCGCTGCGTCATCTCATCTTCTCCACCACTAGACGCAGCTCGTTCGGATGCCTCCAGGTCTTGTCAGACAGGCATAGATACCCATCATTCCGGGCAGCCTCCACCTGGAACCGCCTCTGATCATCACGCCGCTCGCGTGACCCGTGATCACCTCTCATCCAGGCCTTGACCCTGAGTTGAACCTAATCTCCAACCCGCAGGGAAGCCCTTTTCTTCTTATCGGGATCACTCTGGTTCCGACTGGCCTCCATCATCGATCCGGTCGACTTGCAGGTCCGGTTCACTGTTCTCTTGGCTGTCCGTCATTGTGAGCACTTCAAAACCGCACTCTCAGGTCTCGCCCCTCAGTCTCCAGCGTGGGCATCTCGTCCTTATGGGCCACCCCGGGGGTCCCGGCATGCCGTCCAGCTCCCTCATCCAGGGCAACGTGGTTACCGGCATTGGGTCTGTCCTGGCGTGGCATCACGCGGTGCTGAACGTGCTCTCTACTTGCACTATCCAGCCAGTCTGAGTCCCACACCTCGTCGCCATCCACCACCGGAGCTGGTCAGCCCCAGAGTCCGCACCCCAACCACTCCTCACCTGACACATTCACTAAAGAGAACCCTAGGCTATAAAAAAGGTTGCACCCCATGATGTTAACACCCGCAGCGGTGACATAAACACGGGCCTTGGGTACCACAACAGACTTGTACCGTGCCTCCATTTCCACAAATCCCAAAACGGCCAGTCTGTTCCATCCATAGCCAAAGTAGTGTCTCTCCTGCTTCCTGATCTGTCAGTGTGGAAGCAGACTCTTCATGGTTTACAGGTTCAAAACGGAGATAACAGCTCCCGTATCCACCAACAGGGGAACCTCAACGCCATCCAGCATTACGTCACACTTGATCCGTCCCGTGGTCTCCGGGGAAATGGTGTGGACAATCGTGGGAGTCTTCTGCAAGGGACCCGCCTCACTCCGCCGGTCCCTACGCTCAAAGTTTGCACATGCCCTGGCAAAGTGGCTCAGCAAACCACACTTCCCACAACGCTTGCCCTTCGCCAAACATATCCTGGACTTATAGCGGTGACTTGGGGACCCACAGCCATAACAACGCAGTGTACCTGGGGCGGACCTAACTTTAATCACAGAGGCATATTTGTCCTCTCTGCTGTCCTCATCTTCAGGGTCCAATAACAGTGCCTTTGCACGAGAATCACCTTGGGTCAGAGTGGCCCCTTCAGTCTGGCCCCTCGCGATAGTCTCTGCTGCCTCGAATTGCTGAGCAAGCTCGATAGCTGCAGCCAACGTCAGCTCACCTGGATGAGTCAAAAGCCTGGACCAGGTTGCTGGACAGCGAATGTGTTCCGCCAACTGGTCCCGTATCATTTCATCTTCCAGGGGTCCGAACTTGCATTCTCTCGCCAGTTCCCGGAGGTCCACCAGAAATCTTTTCACCTGTAACCCCGACCGCTGGCGGTGCTGTCGAAACTGAATGCGCCAGACAGTGACATTTTCCGGCATGCAAAAGTAGCACGCCATTAACTCCACCACTTCATCAAAACTATCGGCCTCTCCAAGGTTTTCCAGTATTCTTTGCCCCTCCATGCCTAAATTATGGACCAAAACAGCCCTCGCATGAAGCTTCTCAAGCTCGCCGAGGTTCAGTACTACTAAATAATTTGTCAATACGGCAAATCACCGAGGCCAAGGCATGGGTGGCTCGCCCGGGGTTTCCAAAAATGTCCGAAAACTGGCAACGGACCTCTCCACAACTGCTTTTACCTCGTTGCCAAATGTTGCATCCATAATTGACGCAATAACAAGTAGACAGTGAGTACAGTTTACGGAGCTTTATTATAAATACTATGTACAATACCCTCAGGCGTTCAGCACTTTCCGACAGGCCAGGTGTCCCACGACAAAAGAGGACTAGCCTCTTCCGCCCACATCCTTTATACCTGGAGTGGCATCACCACTGGAACCGGCAGTTAACCACCCCTGCTTATTCCCCGTCCACCCCGGCTGCCATCTTACTAATACCTTCTATTTACATACATAACACTTATTCCACTTTTAGCACGTTTGTCAATGTTTAACACATTTATGCATAATATCTGACTTACAATGACTGTTATGTATGGTAAAATGCCTTGGGTGAATGATGAGGCAAGATGACTGGATGAACACAGCATTATTGATGAATGTGAACAGTGGTTACACAGCAGGCACCTGGCAGAGGGCACCGGTCAAAGAGGCCGCAATATTTTTTTTTTTAGATTTAGATTTAGTATACTTTATTGATCCCCAGAAGGGAAATTGAGGGCATCCACCACCTGGATGGATGAAGCAGCCACGATACGGTGCTATCCCTTAACCATTCACACACACACTCACACCTAGGGCCACTTTAGAGTCTCCAATTAACCTAACCTGCATGTTTTTGGCATGTGGGAGGAAACCGGAGAAATCCCGGAGTAAACCCACGCAGACACGGGGAGAACATGCAAACTCCACACAGATCACTGTTGGTCGGGGGCTGGGATCGAACCCACGATCCCCACAATCCCCCGGCCAAGGGTAAACTGTGCTGCCGCAGTGCTAACCACTGCGCCACCGTGCAGCCTATGCCCAGAGGGCATCCTAATATGGATGCCCTCTGCCTTATATAAGGCGGTGCATTGACGTGACGGGAAGTGCACATCACCACACTGCACTTCACAATAATGTGCCATTTCACAATATACACACGTGGACAAAATTGTTGGTACCCCTCTGTTAATGAAAGAAAAACCCACAATGGTCACAGAAATAACTTGAATCTGACAAAAGTGGTAATAAATAAAAATTCTATGAAAATTAACCAATGAAAATCAGATAATGCTTTTGAATTGTGGTTCAACAGAATTACTTTAAAAAAACAAACTCATGAAACAGGCCTGGACAAAAATGATGGTACCCCTAGAAAAGATTGAAAACAATGTGACCATAGGGACATGTTCAACCAAGATGTGTCCTGTAATTAACATCACAGGTGTCTACAAACTTGTAATCAGTCATTCGGCCTATTTAAAGGGTAACAAGTAGTCACTGTGCTGTTTGGTGACATGGTGTGTACCACACTAAACATGGACCAGAGGAAGCAAAGGAGAGAATTGTCTCAGGAGATTAGAAAGAAAATTATAGACAAGCATGTTAAAGGTAAAGGCTATAAGACCATCTCCAAGCAGCTTGATGTTCCTGTGACTACAGTTGCACATATTATTCAGAAATTTAAGATCCACGGGACTGTAGCCAACCTCCCTGGATGTGGCCACAGGAGGAGACAGAAAATGCGAATGGTAACAAAAGAGCCCAGAACAACCTCTAAACACATTCATGGTGAACTCCAAGGTCAAGGTACATCAGTGTCAGATCGCACCATCCGTCGTTGTTTGAGCCAAAGTGGACTTCATGGGAGACGACCAAGGAGAACACCACTGTTGAAAACAAATCATAACTTTGAACTTTGAACTTCTATCTTCTGGTCGTCGTTACAGATCACTGAAGGTCAAAACCACCCGTCACAGGAACAGTTTCTTTCCTCAAGCCATCACTCTGATGAACTCCTAACATTCACCTAGTCCTACCTGTTGCTGTACTCATGACTTTTCATCCATTATTACATTGCACATAACTCTCACACTGCTTTTTACTTCATTCACATTATATCACTGAATCTGAGTTCACATTGAAATACTGTGTGACTGTATATTTTTTCATATATTTCTGCAAAGTGTGGTTAGTCTGAGTAAATAACTGCATATATTCCTGTATATATTTGCATCCTTTATAGAAACGTGAACAGACTGTAATTTACTGTACATACTCTGTTGTCATTGAATCCTTATTTAAATCCTCCACCTGAACAACGAGAGCAAGTTTTTAGCCAAAGTCAAATTCCTTGTATGTGTTGTGCATACTTGGCCAATAAAGCTGATTCTGATTCTGATTCTGATAAAAAAGCTAGACTGGAATTTGCCAAACTGCATGTTGACAAGCCACAAAGCTTCTGGGAGAATGTCCTATGGACAGACGAGACAAAACTGGAACTTTTTGGCAAGGCACATCAGCTCTATGTTCACAGACGCAAAAATGAAGCATGTGGGCACATATGTGGTTTCCATATGCTTCACATGCTTGTTACTGTATGCTTATTGTTTACTGCACGTCTCAGAGGAACAAAAGGTCTGAACCTCCTAGGGGTTGCAGGAGAATGCGAAGTCTGGCCTTTTGTATGTAGAGAGACGGCCATGAAGGATTTCCTGACCACCAGGACTGCAGGTGGAGACCACCAGGACTTCAGGTGGAGACAGGAGACCTGAAGGGGGGTGCGTTGTGATTTGGGATGTAAAGACAATGCGACTGTTTGCTTTGATGTCCTAGGGTATAAAAGGGCAGCTGTGGGGGTATGTTTCCTTCTTGTCTGTTTTTGGATGTTGGAGAATGTGGTTGTGAATAAAACTGATTTTGAGTAATAAACTCAGCCTCGTCTTTCCACACAATCTCCACAAGCATACCAAGAAAAGAACACTGTCCCTACTGTGAAACATGGAGGAGGTTCTGTTATGTTCTGGGACTGCTTTGCTGCATCTGGCACAGGGTGTCTTGAATCTGTGCAGGGTACAATGAAATCTCAAGACTATCAAGGTATTCTAGAGAGAAATGTGCTGCCCAGTGTCAGACAGCTTGGTCTCAGTCGCAGGTCATGGGTCTTGCAACAGGATAATGACCCAAAACACAGCTAAAAACACCCAAGAATGGCTAAGCACGAAACATTGGACTATTCTAAAGTGGACTGCTATGAACCCTGATCTAAATCCTATTGAACATCTGTGGAAGGAGCTGAAACATGCTGTCTGGAGAAGGCACCCTTCAAACCTGAGACAACTGGAGCAGTTTGCTCATGAGGAGTGGGCCAAAATACCTGCTGAGAGGTGCAGAAGTCTCATTGACAGTTACAGAAATCGTTTGATTGCAGTGATTGCCTCAAACGGTTGTGCAACAAAATATTAAGTTAAGGGTACCATCATTTTTGTCCAGGCCTGTTTCATTAGTTTGTTTTTTAAAATAATTCTGTTGAACCACAATTCAAAAGCATTGTCTGATTTTCATTGTTTAATTTTCATAGAATTTTTATTTATTACCACTTTTGTCAGATTCAAGTTATTTCTGTGACCATTGTGGGTTTTTCTTTCATTAGCAGAGGGGTACCAACAATTTTGTCCATGGATGTAATTCCCCCCCCATTAGAAAAGTCCAAAACCACACAAACAATTGACCCCCCCACACACACACACAAATTTGGGACCCAAATCACGCACTAAAATAATGAAAAACAATGTCCTAAATTGGCCTAATGCATTCACACAAAATAACCTAAAATAGGTCTGACCGGTTGGACAGCCATGCTGCCTGCATGGTGGGGTGGATTATTCTGCCACCCATAGCTAAAGAAAATTCCATACATAAAACTAAAACCACCCCCCGTGCTCCTAAACTAAAAAAAAAAAAAAATACATAAAGCAATCCCATATCATAACATGCATCTCAAAACATAAGAACTATAAACACTTTAATATTTACAGCACTGTTCCTTGGGTAGGAGGAGCAGAACCGGCATGGTGGGGCCCAGGGCAGCCCCTCAGCAAGTGCGCCCCTGGAATCAGCAGACCCCCAGGATAATGGCTGATCTTCCGGACGATGGAGCCTCACTTCTTCATCACCGACACTGACTCTCATCCAGCTTCATCATCTGGAGCCTCTTCCTGGACATGCCGAAGCTGATTGGTGTGCCTCACCGAGCCATCGGCCAACCTGAAGTATGCTGTGCCCAGCTTAGCCACTATGCGCAGACACACCCTTGATGTTTAGATGGCTGTCGTCTGGCCCATCTTTGCCATGGACGTTCTTCACTTCGAACTCAAACGAAGTCCAAAACCCTCAGCGGGGCCTGGCTCGGCCTGAAGTGGTGCTGCTGAGCATGTGGTTCCTCCATGCTTGTCAGTCTGGCCCCGACCTCTTCTAAAACCATGGTAGCACTCACCATCATAGCTGCAGACCTTCCATCTTCCTGTGGCCAAGCTCTGGAGGCATCTGGGACTAGCACATTGGTGTCACTCGCCAGCGCTGGCGCCTCGCCGCCATGCTCGGTACCCCCCTCTATCGTATGTCAAGCGCCGGCACTGAGACCTTCCTGTGCCGAACCTGAATGAGGCTGGTCCTGCTTGACCACCATGGTGTCCATTAGCTCTTCATCCCACACAACGTCCTCATCGACCATCGGAACCGTAGGGTTCCATTGGCCACAACCCAACCGTTCCCGGCGTCGTCTTTTATGGCAAAACCCAGTCCGTAAAACAAATCACAGCCCATGATGTTATCACCTCACGCTGTCATGTGGAACGTGAAGTCAACCATCTTTGTAGACTTGTACAGAACCATTAACTCCAAAGTCCCAATCGTGCACAGCCCGCCACCTCCATAACTATACACCGTTGCCGGGTTATCTCCGATCCTGTAGTGAGGGGAAAACTTCCTCACCGTGGCTCAATTCAGCAACGACCCCTCCACTCCCATGTCGAGCAACAGTGGCACCTCCACACTGTCCAGTTCCACTGTGCAAAACGTGTACCTGTTTGTACTGGGGGACACCGTATGGATGATTGTCAGGGACAGATGGAGTGATTTATTCCATGGGCTCTCCAGTTCAAATACAGGGCACATTCTAGTATAATGGTTCAAGCATCCACATCAGCTAAAACGTTTTCCCCTAGCCGAGCAGTTCTTAGCCTTATTGCGGTGCACTGCTGACCCACAACTCTTGCACAGGGGGTTTCCTCGGGCAGATCTTTGGCTTGCGGCATTGGCTTTCATAGCATCATTGTCTAAGCTATCCTCGCTCTCCGAGTCCACAACAATTGCCACAGATGGAGGCTAAGGTGGCTGCTGTGACTGGTGCCAGGTTAGCTCCGAAGCTAGTTTGTCTGCTGCCTCCAGCTGGAGAGCTAGTTCGACAGCTCTTAAGTCATTGGGCGCCATGAGTAGCCTAGCCTGCATGCAGCTCTGCATGTATGCTCTGCGAGCTAGCCACGTACCATTTTATCTTCCAACGGCCCAAACTGACACTCGCTAGCTAGCTGCCTCAAGTTGGTGACAAACTGATGAATAGGCTCACCTACCTGCTGATGTCGCTGCCAAAAACGAATCCTTTGGACATTCACACTATCCAGGGTGTGAAAATGGTTTGCTAGCAGAAACACAACATCTTCAAAAGAGTCCTAAGCTCTGAGTGTGCTTAGGACTCGCTGGCACTCAATACCCAGGTAGTGAACAAGCAGCGCACGTGCTCTTAACTTGTCGAGCTTACCGAGGTCCAGTGCGATGATGTATGTCTGGAAAGCCTCAAACCACATAGGCCAAGGCACCGGCAGTGTCGTGATTTGCCCCTCGGGGCAGAGAGGAAACTGCGCTGAACTGCAGTTTGTGATATTTATTCAAGGAAAACACAAAGTCCAAAAATGCACAAAAAAATAAACTTATAGCAAGGTGAACATGCAAATGGTGAGATGAAAAGACATCAAAATGCACCAGAACAGAGTGAGGGTTCTGGTGAGAATGAGTAGATGCTAAAGAGGCTCTGACAAGGAGTGACCGCAAAGTCAGACTATAAATAGGGCAAGCAAGTGATCAAAACAAATGACAGCAGGTGTGGAACACATGAGTGGGCAGGCTGACCTAATTACTAGACATGAAAAAACTGAGCAACACATACAAGATGATAACAAGGTGGGAGTGTCTGGAGATAAGGTGGAATGGAGACAAAATATAAACAATACTAAAGTAAGACCTGGATGAACAGAGGCGCCTAAAGAAACTAACACTGAGAACTAAAATTATATAAACAGGCAACACAAAAATGCATAATCCATCCAGAAACAATACACAGTAAAATAATCACAAAAGACTGAGAAAATAAAAGAAATAACCAGGAATAAAGTGAGAGCATGAGCCCGTTGGAACACCGCGCTCAGCCTCATGACAGAGCATCCCTCCTTAAGGGGTGGATCCAGACATCCCAGGGTAATATCAAAAGGAAAAGAACACCCCCCCCCCCCCTCCCAAATAGGAGCACAACAATAAACCAACCCGGGAGGGCGGTGGGGAAGCCAGGCTAGGAGGGAACGAAAACAAAATACCCGCTCAGGGCCAACACCCAAGCAAAAATCAGGCCCCTACACCCCCTGGACCAAAGAGCTAGACAGTTCAGGTGGCCGGCCAAAGTCCCAGACCTGGCAGATGGTGAGGTGGTAAGAGTCAGGTGGCCTGCTGGAGAATATGAGCCCCCCAACCCAACGGCACAGTCTGTCAGGCAGTTGGCCAGGGTTCTTCAGCCACCTAAACAGAAGGGGTGGCCCAGTAGTCGGCTGCCCCACAGGGAAGCCCAATGAAGGAGGGGACAGAGGAGTTGGGGGAACCACGATGATGTCAGGTGAAGGAGAGGGAACCACGACGGCGTCTGGCAGAGGAGAAGGCACCACGACGGCGTCTGGAAGAAGAAAGGGAACCATGATGGCATCTGACAGAGGACAGGGGACCCAGGCGCTTTCGAACTGTCTTGCAGAACCCTTGGTGGTCCCAAACTGGGACATTGCAGCACCCGCGGCGGCTCCGGACTGGAGCAACGCTGCACCTGCAGTAGCTCCGAACTGGAGCAAAGCAGCACCCGTGATGGCTCCAGACTGGAGCAGAACTGCACCCGCGGTGGCTCTGGGTTGGAGCTGAGCTGCCCCAGCGGTGGACCCGGACTGGGTCATAGCTGCACCCATGGTGGACCCAGACTGGGCCAGAGCTGCACCCACGGTGGCCCCTGGGCTGAAGCGTAATGCCCACTGCTGGCCCACACTGGAGCGCAGCACCCATGACAATTACCGACTAGGACATAGCACCCACGGAGACCCGGACTGAGGAGGAGTTGCACCCACAGATGTCTTGGGCTGGGACGGAGCACTCATGATGACCTCATCTGATGGGGAAACAGCACCCTCGGAGGCCCCGGGTCGGGATGGAGCACTCGTGAAGACCTCGTCTGGAGAGGGAGCAGCACCCACGGAGGTCCTGGGCTGGGACGGAGCACCTGCGACGACCTCAGCTAGAGGGGGAGCAGCACCCGCAAAGACTTCATCTGACAGGGGAGCAGCACCCATGGAGGTCCCGGGCTGGGATGGAGCTCCCGCAACGACCTCAGCTGGAGGGGCTGGACCCACAGAGATCTCAGGTGGCGAGGCAAGACCCATGGAGACCTCTGGCAAAGTTGGACCATCCTCAGTGACCCTGGGAAAAGACTCCGACAGGAAGGACAGAAAAATAGGGTCACGGTCACTGGCGGCAGTGGAGCCCGGCAAGGTGAGCTCAGGTGCTACACCTGAGGTGTGGCCCTCAGGTAGCCCTCCCCACCAAGAGCCAGACAAGATTTCTCTAAAATAGAAACAATGAAAACAAAGGAGAGCACTTGCCTGAGCTCAAGCTCCACTGATATCCAGGACTCCGTCGATCCATGTGGCGACGCTTCGGGCGCAGCCCTCTGGAGGTCCAGCTTCAGCTCTGCTGCAGCGGCCCCTGCAGCAGGCATGGTGGTTAGTGCTGTCCCGGGATCCCCCGTTGCAACTCAAGAATGAGCGGAGGCAGACCTGGGAGAGCGGCGTCTCAGAGCAGGTGGAGCAGGAGCGGGTGAACAGATGGAGGAGGATGATGCTTCTCGTGGGCAGTGTTTTCTCGATGGCATCGGTTCTGCTGAAAGCGAACCCATCTTCAGCAAGGGAAATGACAGCTGCAGAGTGGAGAAGGTGGACAACAGCTCTGTGAACTGGGGATGCCTCCTCAATCCAGGATGAACAGCCACAATCACCACCACTCCGTTAATGCTTTTCCAGGTCTTCTTAGAGCTTCAGGAGGCGAGCGCTTCATCCACGAAGCTCTGGATGAATTCTGTGGCCCATTTCTCCTCCAGGCTCGGGATCCCGGCCACCGATCTTCCTTTGATGGTTGAAGGCCAGCTTGCTGGGGACATGTCGAGTGCTCCGGAAAAACAGGTGAGAGAAAAAAAAAAACAAAAACTGCAGCAGCTGGGTCTTAAACTGGTCAGGGCCTACTGTCATGATTTGCCCCTCGGGGCAGAGAGGAAGGACCCATGTGCTGAACTACAGTTTGTGATATTTATTCAAGGAAAACACAAAGTTCAAAAGTGCACAAAAAATAAACTTACAGCAAGGTGAACATGTAGACGGTGAGATGAAAAGACAGGAAAATGCACCAGAATAGGGTGAGGGTTCTGGTGGGGATGAGTAGATGCTAGAAGAGGCTCTGACAAGGAGTGATGGCAAAGCCAGACTATAAATAGTGCAAGCAAGTGATCAAGACAAATGACAGCAGGTGTGGAACACATGAGCAGGCAGGTTGACCTAATTACTATGTCATGAACCTGGGTTTGGTGGTTCCAAACCCAGTTCTGACACTGTGGCTATTTTGTCTCTTTTCATTGTCTATTTTCCATCAGGCGTTTCAGAGAGCCCATTGGGTCCTCCGCTCCCTGACAGCTCAGCCATGCGCCCCTCCTCCTATCAGTGTCATCAGCTGTTGCTCATTATTCATTCACTTCCATTCACATGCTCAGACACTCACTCATGCACACCTGGTTTCAATTGGTCCAGCCCACGCTCTTCCACACCGGTGGTTTCTCCCCTCATCAGTATGGTCATTACTTAAGCTCTGTTTGAGAGAGAAGAGGTCGCCGGAGCATTGTGCATTATACACAGCAGCGTGTTCCTCTGTGTATGCAAACCTTCATCCCCTATTTTACTTTCAGCCTGACTAACTAGTCTTCTCTAACGCTACAAGACTGTTGTGATTATTTGGTGTTAGCGGCTGTTCCTGCCTCGCCCTTGTCCTCCGGACTGCACGGACCACCTTGGATAGCTCCAGCTTGTAAGTCATGTTTGCCTTTCTCTTTGTGCTGACAGCTGCTCTGCGGCACTAGGCATTCCCCTTCCTCGGGCTGCTGAGCGTCGGTGTGGCGTTCCTGTTTTCCTGGTGGCCTCAATTGCAATTATATCAACTCTCTGTTTATCAGCGTGATTGTTTGCAGGACAAAGTTTGGGTTTTTGTTTAATAAAGTGCACAAAACTACTTCTGCTCGTGGGTTTTCATTCCTCCCTCTGTGCGCTGCATAATGGCGCATGAGGGGTCATAACATACTAGGCATGAAAAAACTGAGCAACACATACAAGATGATAACAAGGTGGGGAGCTTGAGTCAAACGGAGACAAAATATAAACACAATACTAAAGTAAGACCTGGATGAACAAAGTCGCCGAAAGAAACTAACAGAATAACACTGAGAACTAAAATTACATAAATAGGCAACACAAAAGCGCATAATCTATCCAGAAACAATACACAGTAAAACAATCACACAAGACTGAGAAAACACAAGAAATAACCAGGAATAAAGTGAGAGCATGAGCCCGGTGGAACACCACGCTCAGCCTCATGGCAGGCAGTTCACCTGGGAGTTCGAGAAAGGGGCAAAGTGGTGTAATACATGCCTTTATATGAGTTAATCCTGGATCGCCAAATGTTCTGTGTGGTAAAACACCTTAGGTGAAGGATGAGGCAAGATGACTGGACGAACACATCTTTATTGATGGATGTGAACAGCGGTTACACAGTAGGGACCTGGCAGAGGGCACCGGTCAAAGAAGCCGCAATATGGATGCCCTCTGCTTTGTATAGGGCTGTGTGGTGACGTGACGGGAAGTGCATGTAAGCACAACGCACTTCACAATAACGTACCATTTCACAATATAACAGTGACAAACACTGTTTATTCAGTGGTTAGACACCTCATGGATAAACCTATACTTCAGTGTCCGTAGACATGCATTTATGATGCACAAAAAGCTTAGTGCTATAAGGTTATAATGGACAGTGCTAAACCTGACCATACTGTAAAAGCTCTGGGTCAGTAGTAATGAGTTAATATTTACTCAAGTACATGTACTCAAGTAACTTTTTTACTCTATTACTTTTGATTTTAATCAAAACTGGCTAGATTTTTTAAAAACATTGCAGTGTTTCTACCAGAAATGTTTGCATCTTTTGTCATTTTAGTAAATACACTACTCACAAAAATTTAGGGATGTTCGGCTTCCGGGTGAAATTTCAGGATGCACCTAAAATGCACTATTGTGGGCGACACACATTGTGGGCTCACTTTTCCACAGAGACATGACTGCATGTGTATTGAGGGTGTCACGTCTGCAAGGACAAAGAACTCGGATCTGCAGAAGATAACAAGGAGGTAGGTGCAGAGAGATGTTGCAGGTGCAGCCAAGCCAGGTTGCAGCAGATTCGGCAGAAAGTTAAAACCTAGGCAGTTGGTGGATTGATTAGCGATATATGGAGTGTTTTGTGTTTTTCTTTTTTTATGCCATGCATGTTTTGCCCTTACTAGACGTTTGGGGGGGGGGGGGGGGGTAGTGTGGGCGACACAAAATTCTACCATGTGGTAGCGAAGCTGGACAGCGACACGGTCCAGAGAGTGGAGGATCTGGTTAATCATCCACCAGACAGCGACAAGTACAGCGCATTGAAGGATGCGCTGATCAGCCACTTCACCCCTTCAGACCAACAACGAGCAGAGGGGCTCCTGACGTTGATGGAGTCAGGGAACGATAGACCTGCGGACCTGATGGTGAAGATGCTGAGGCTCAAAGACTCTGAGGATGGCGAATTCATTTTCGCCCACCTTTTCCTTTGGACCCTGCCGCCAGCAGTGAGAGTGGCCCTGGCAGAGTCGCCCCGATTGGCCAGGCGAGACTACCATGGTTTGAGCAAAGAGGCGCAGCGGCTGGTCAACGCTCACAAGTGGAACGGCGTCCGGAGACAGCGCAGGTCCAGCGGTCGCGGCGCCAGACGCACCAACGACGGCGGCGATGGGGGCCAGACGACGCGGAGCGGAGGACGGCCCGTGTTTCTACCACCGCCGTTTTGCAGAGAGAGTGCACAGGTGCGTCCCACCGTGCAACTTCAAGCGCCAGGGAAATGCCAAGACCGAGGGCCGGTAGCAGCTGCGACCCTCGGCAACGAGAACAAGCTGCTTTACCTGACGGACGCACGCTCGGGGAAACAGTTCCTCGTGGACATGGGCTCTCAGCTGAGTTTCGTCACACCCACCTACGCGGAACGGCTGATGCCGTCTAAAGCTCCCTGGGTGTCAGTGTCAGCAGCGAACGGCTCTGCAATTAAAACGTTCGGTGAGAGGACCATGCTTCTGTCCTTACAGGGCCGTTCATTTGAGTGGACATTTATTGTAGCAGCAGTCAGTTTCAACATGTTACGGGCTGATTTTTTGTGCTCACATGGTTTATTGGTTGACCTTGCTAATAGACGTCTGATTAATGCACTGTCCTTTCATTCTATTCCCTGCACAGCTCGGGTGGCCCCGCCGACTGCACATGCCAGCGTCTCAGCTGCGGGTGGTAAGTTTCACACATTGCTTGCTCAGTTCCCAGCACTCACAGTCCCCACATTTTCGGCAACGGTGGCTAAACACGGGGTAGAGCATTTCATAACCACCACCGGGCCTCCCGTTTTTGCAAAAGCTCGGTGCTTGGACCCAGCTAAACTGGCCATCGCACGCGAGGAGTTCACTAATCTGGAAAAACTGGGCATTGTTAGACGCTCCAAGAGCTCTTGGGCTTCGCCGTTACACATGGTCCCAAAGGCTGACGGCTCGTGGCGACCTTGCGGCGATTTCCGCAGGTTGAACAACGTTTCAGCTCATGACAGCTACCCGATTCCGCACATTCAGGATTTTTCTGTTCATTTGGCGGGGGCGCGCATTTTTTCTAAAATAGACGTGGTGCGCGGTTACCACCAGGTTCCAGTGCGTGCGCAAGATGTACCCAAAACAGCGGTCATAACTCCTTTCGGCCTTTTTGAGTTTTTGCGCATGCCTTTTGGCCTCAAGGGGGCCGCGCAGACTTTCCAACGCATGATGGATGCAGTTTTATGCGACCTCCCTTTCGTGTTCGTTTATTTGGACGACATTTTGGTAGCCAGCGCGTCCGAGGGCGAGCACGAAAAACACCTCACGGCGGTTTTTCGGAGGCTGGCAGAGCACGGGTTAATAGTTAACCCAGCGAAGTGCCAGTTTGGGGTGGCGCAGATTGATTTTTTGGGACATCGCGTTTCGGCAGAAGGAGCGGTTCCTCTTCCAAAGAAAGTGCGTGCCATAACGGATTTTCCGCAACCTCAAACGGTCAAGGCGCTTCAGGAGTTTCTAGGGATGCTTAATTTTTACAACCGGTTCCTCCCAAGCGCAGCACGGCTCATGCAGCCATTGTACACCGCGTTAAAAAAACAAAAGCCCGCAAATAAAGTTGAATGGTCTCTGGAGCGGGAGCGCGCTTTTGCCCAGGTCAAAACAGCCCTGGCAAACGCAGTTTTGTTAGCGCACCCAGTTCCAACGGCCCGCATGGCGCTCACTACTGACGCTTCCGATGTAGCGGTGGGGGCGGTAGTTGAACAGTTTGTGGCAGGTACCTGGCAACCCCTCGCGTTTTTCAGCAGGACTTTGCGCGATAGTGAGCGTAAATACAGTGCGTTTGACAGGGAGCTTTTGGCCCTACACTTGGCCATCCGTCATTTTCAGTTCTGGTTAGAGGGGCGGCGTTTCACCGCGTTTGTGGACCATAAACTGCTAACGTTTGCGATGGCCAAAATTTCAGAACCCTGGTCAGGCCGACAACAAAGGCAACTAGCCGCAATATCGGAGTTCACTACAGATATTCAGCATGTCACAGGTAAACACAATGTTGTAGCAGACTGCCTCTCGCGCGCGGTAGCACCATCAAGCCCCATAGGGGCAGACTCTGTAGCCGTGGCCGCGGGCCCGGGCAGCGACGCGGGAGCGCGCGCAGCCCCGGTCTGTGTTGGGTTAGATTATGCATCCATGGCTGCGGAGCAGGTTAACGACGCGGACGTGCGCGCGCTCCAGTCTAGACCAACAGGGTTAAGGCTGGAGCACAGGGAGCAACAAAGTGGTATCCCCCCACTAATCTGCGATGTCTCCACGGGACGGCCCCGCCCCTTGGTGCCAGCCGCATGGCATCGCCGCGTTTTTGACTCGGTCCATTCTCTCGCGCACCCGGGGGTGCGCGCATCGATTAAGTTGGTGGGGGAGAAATTTGTTTGGCCCGGGTTGCGCAAACAGGTCAAAGAATGGGCGGCAGCCTGCGTAGCGTGTCAGCGAGCCAAAATACACAGACACACTAAGGCCCCGTTGGAACCTTTTCACATCCCCGCTAAGCGTTTTGATCACTTGCATGTTGACTTGGTGGGCCCGCTCCCATTATCACACGGGCACACACATCTTTTGACGATGGTGGATCGCACCACGCGCTGGCCAGAGGCGATTCCTCTGACATCAACCACAGCGGAAGAAGTTGCGCGAGCATTTTTAGCAGCGTGGGTTGCGCGTTTCGGTGTACCGTCGGACATAACGTCCGACAGGGGTCCCCAATTTATTTCCGAACTATGGTCATCGATGGCCCGCAGCTTGGGGGTGAAGATTCATCACACCACCGCGTATAACCCCCAGGCTAATGGTTTATGCGGACGCTTTCACAGGTCATTGAAAGCAGCCCTCAGAGCGTCGCTGACGGATACAAATTGGGTGGACAAACTTCCATGGGTTTTATTGGGGTTGCGTTCTGCACCTAAGGAAGATTTACATGCTTCCCCGGCTGAATTAGTTTTTGCACAACTGCTCCGTTTGCCGGGGGAATTCCTCCCCGATAATCCCGCACCAAATGGCCCCCCTGCTCAGCCGTGGCAGAGCGACTCAGGAGCAAACACGCTCCCCGGCCCGGTCCATCCCAGTTTACCACACGTTTTTGTACCAAAGGCTTTGAAAAATGCAGAGTTTGTTTTTGTTAAACATGATGCTCAGCGTCCAAGTTTGCGACCGTTTTATGACGGACCGTTCAGAGTGCTGGAGACTGGGCAGAAGCATTTTCTGCTAGATTTAGGGGGCAGAAGGGAGTTGATTTGCATAAACAGGCTCAAACCCGCTTTTGTTTTGGCTGATGAGGAAGTGCAGCTCGCGAGGCCCCCCCACCGTGGCAGGCCTCCGAAAAGACATTCTCCAGGATCTTCACAGAAAGGTGCTAACAGCTTTAATCCACAGGCGCAAAGAGATGTTGCAGGTGCAGCCAAGCCAGGTTGCAGCAGATTCGGCAGAAAGTTAAAACCTAGGCAGTTGGTGGATTGATTAGCGATATATGGAGTGTTTTGTGTTTTTCTTTTTTTATGCCATGCATGTTTTGCCCTTACTAGACGTTTGGGGGGGGGGGTAGTGTGGGCGACACACATTGTGGGCTCACTTTTCCACAGAGACATGACTGCATGTGTATTGAGGGTGTCACGTCTGCAAGGACAAAGAACTCGGATCTGCAGAAGATAGCAAGGAGGTGTGAGATTTGTCTCTTTGTCCCACAGAAGATGCCCCGGAGAGATTTCCGGTTCATCAGGAAATGAGAGACAATGGTGAAGATGCAAAGGGATGCTTTGTGACTGTATGTTTACTGAAAACACCATGTGACTTGAATTCTGATGCTGGAAACATATAAAAGGGTGATGAGATATGATTCTTCCTCTTTCCTGCTTTGAGAATGCTAGACGATGTGTTCTGTCAATAAAGCTGGTTTACGAATTAAACTCAGCCTCATCATTCGAGCACATCTTCTACACTATAACCTTTACAGGTGAACTTAATTTGACCTTCTGGAACCTTTTGAATCCACATTTCCAACTGTTAAATATTTCAGTACTTTTTGCATAACTTGCTGTTCTCTTACAAGGTGCTTAAAGGACAAATTCACAACAGGTGTCTGATCCATGAATTGATCAGTAAATTTTCTGGTTCAGTTAGAATTTGTATGTAAACAGTTCTCTTCATCATGCTGTTCACATTTTGATATCATGAGACCAAAGATCTTCTCTTCAGACAGTGGCGCTCATTGATAAATTTTCATCACTATCAGATTACTCTATTAACTGGGGTAAATCAACAGTCTTGCTTATAAACTGCAATTTCTCAAATATATCCACTATTCCAATACAATCAGGTAATATTAAATATTTAGGAATAGATATTTCCCCCAGTCTGTTACTGCAACTAAATTACACTCCCCTACTAAAAACAATATGAGACGACCTTACGCGTTGGAGGACATACTATATCACTAACAGGAAGAGTCACAACTGTTAAAATGATGGTACTTCCTAAAATCAATTATCTATTTTCAATGATTCCTACCCAACCATCTATGGCCTGGGTTAAGTCCCTAGACTCAAATATAAGTGTGTGTGGGCAGGGGGACCTCATTGGGTGGCGGGGGTGGGACGGGCCATCTGGTGACCTGGGGGTTGGGGGTTTGGGGCCTACTTTTCCCGGCCGTCCTGCCATTGTGTCTCAGGGCAGGGCGCTTTGTCGCATTCAATCAATCAATCAATCAAACTTTATTTCTAAAGCACTTTAAAAACAACTACAGCTGATACAAAGTGCTATACATCAGGAATAGATAAAATGAAAAGGACATAAAAGACAATAAAATGCAACTAAACAGGTCTGAAACAAAACAAATAAAAAAGACAATCATAAAATAAAGCAATAAAACAAGTACAATCGATGTTTCATGCTGGATTGAAGGCCAAGGAGTAAAAATGAGTTTTAAAAAAGTGGACAGTAAAGGTGCCTGTCTAATAGGTAAAGAAAGACTGTTCCAAAGTTTAGGAGCAGCAACAGAAAAAGCTCTGTCCCCTCTGAGCTTCCTCTTTGATTTTGGTATCTCCAGGAGCAACTGATCAGCTGACCTGAGAGACCGAGCAGGAGTGTAAAAGTGAAGAAGCTCAGAGAGGTAAGATGGGGCAAGGCCATTCAATGATTTAAAAACAAATAAAAGAATTTTAAAATGAACCCTAAAGTGCACAGGCAGCCAGTGGACGGAAGCTAAAATAGGTGTAATGTGGTCCCTCTTACATGTTCTAGTTAAAAGATGTGCAGCAGCATTCTGAACCAACTGGAGACGTGCAAGGGAAGACCGGCTGACTCCAAAATAAAGTGCATAAATAATAATAATAATAATAAAGTCTCATAATAATAATAAAGTCTCAAAAATAATAATAAAAAAATAATAAAGTCTCAAAGTGCTGTTTAGAAAGAATAGGTTTAGCCTTTGCTAATTGCCTTAAATGAAAAAAGCAGCACTTCACTACTGCAGCCATTTGACGATCCAGTCTAAAATCACTGTCCAGCTTAAAACCCAGATTAGTGACAGTAGGTTGGACAAACCCTGTCAACAGGAGGGGACTCACAGGAGCCACTGGGTCCAAACACAATCACTTCTGTTTTCTTTTCATTAAAACTTAGGAAGTTCACTGCCATCCAATCTTTAATGTCATTAAGGCATTCAAGAAGTGATTTAATTGAGAAGTTCTCCTTCTGCCTTATTGGAACATAAACCTGACAGTCATCAGCATAGCAGGGGAAGGAGATCCCATGCTTTCTAAGAATTGAACCCAGTGGAAGCAGATAAAGTGAAAAGAGCAGAGGCCCTAAAATTGAGCCCTGTGGGACCCCACATGACTGGGAAACAGAGGAGGATTCAGAACCAGCAAGGCTTGCACACGTGGTTCTATCAGTTAGATAGGACCTAAACCATTCCAATGCAGTACCAGAAATACCCACAAGATACTGCAGGTGAGAAATTAGGATTTCATGGTCCACTGTATCAAAAACGGCGGTTAGGTCTAGCAAAACAAGAACCACATGATCACCAGAATCAGAAATCAAAAGGATGTCATTTAAAACCCTTAATAGTACTGACTCTGTACTATGTAGGGTTTTAAAACCAGATTGAAACACCTCCAGAATATCATGTTCATCCAAAAAATCCTTCAACTGGAAATAAACTATTTTCTCCAATATTTTTGAAATAAAAGGCAGTTTGGAGATTGGCCGAAAATTAGCCAACACAGTGTGATCAAAGCCAGATTTCTTAATTAGGGGTTTAACTACTGCATGCTTAAAATTTGCAGGAACCACACCAGAAGTTAAACTGTTGTTAAAAATGGTTAAAACTGATTGACCTATGCTAGGAAAAGCTTCTTTAAAAAATTGAGGAGGGAGGGCATCACAAGGAGAACCTGAGGGCTTAATATAACCAAGCACATCCTGTAATTGTTGCAAGGTCACAGGCTCAAACTGATTAAAAACAGCAGAGCAAGGGACAGACACAGAGGGGTCAGAGGCAGGAGCTGGGATAAGAGCCCTAATGGTGGTGACCTTATCAATAAAAAAATGTAAAAAGTCATTGCATGTTACAGATGATGCTTCCATACTGACAGATTGTGAGGCATTAAGAACAAAATCAATAGTTTTAAATAACACACATGGCTCATGACAGTTTGCTGCAATAATATTAGACAGATGTTTCCTTTTAGCCTCTTTAACACAATTTTGGTAGAGATGCCAACAGTCCTTTAAGATTTGAAATGATACCTGCAACTTGTCCTTCTTACACCTGCGCTCAGCTTTGCGGCATTCCCATCTGGCTGCCCAAATTCTGTCATTAAACCACGGTTCATGCTGTCACGGTTCATGTATTACCTCCGTTGTCCTTGGGGCCGGGTGTGTGTGGTGCTCGGGGGGGGGGGCATTGGCGTGGGTTGGTGGCAGTGTTGCTGTTGGTTTGCTACAAGGTGGCTGTGGCTGCGGGGTTGCCTGCCACTGTCAGTGTGTGTCTAGGGTGGGTGGTTGGTGGGCTTGCGGTGGGGGCTCTGGGGTGTCGCTTGGCATGTGGGGCACCGTATGGGTGTGGCCCATTGTTCATTATTGATAGTATTGTTGTTGTGTGTGTTCCTGTGTGCAAGATGTGATGGAGTGGGTGTGGCTGCTCCATCATGCCTGGGGGTGCTGGGGTGTGACGCTGGAGGGTCCTGGGCTTCTCAGCCTGGCAGCCCTCACCCTGGGTTGGAATATGGGGGCAGTGGGTGGCCTCCTGAACCAGTTTGCAAACTGGCTTCTGGGGGGATGGACGGGCTCCCTTTTGGACTGCCTCCCTCCCAGTCTTCCCCACCCCCCCAATTTTGGGTGGAACATACATCTTATTGGATACACTTAGGGTTTTGGAGTGGGGGTGTGCCGTACTGTGTCGGTGAAGGGGATATGTCTTTCTGCTGCTCAGTGAGGCCGCCCTTACCTCAATTTTAATTGCACCGTAGACACTGAGGGCTTGGGGGGATGAGAGCCCCGCTGCCTATAGCAGCGGCTAGCGGTGCTCTAACCACCATCCCCCCAATTTTTGCACTCTGGTAGCTAACACACCTGCGCACAATCACATCACACAACTAACACACACCCATCATGATTCATGCATGGGGGAGGAGGGACAGGGGGTTTTCCCCACCCCTGTTGCCCTCCTTCTGCCGGGGGCCCAGGGTCCTGGCGGGAAACCTAGGGCCCGTCATGTCGTCAAAATCCCTGGGTGCTGCCGAATGAATAGGTGCAAGCAAGGGAGTGAGAGAGTGATTGAACAAGAGAGTAAGCGAGAGTAAGGGAGTAATGAGTGGAGATGGTGATGGCGGGTCAGTTTTGTGTGGCGCTTTGTGTGTTGGGTGGCATCTCAGAACGCTTGCGGTCGTCCGCTGATCAGTCACTTGGGTGGGCGTTGGGGGGTGATGGTCTGTTTCTGTGGGCGCAGCCGCCCTGGGGCGGGTCGGTGGGGGTATGGCTGCTGGCCTGCACCGGCAGTCTCCCCAGTCACTGCCGGGCGCTGGTGCGTGTTCATGCTCACTGCATCTGCACCGTGGTTGCCCTAAGTAATAAGGGTGAATGAGTGTGGGTGAGTGTGTGGGGGAGAGCACGAGTGGATGTGAGTAGGTCGGTGCACGAGTGAGCGTGTGTGTATAGGTGAACGTGAGTGAGTGCAGATGACTGTGAGGGCGACTGGGAGTGGGAGTGAGATTGAGCGGGTACAGGAGTGGGAGAGAGTGGGTGGGTCCGGGAGTGTGAGTGTGGGATTGTGTGTGGGAGAGGGCGAGCGAGAGTGAGTGAGTGCATGTGGGTGCAAGTGGGTGCGTATGAGAGCATGAGGGTGTGAGTGCGTGGGAATGGGTGTGTGTGCTGGTCGGGAGGTGCTGGATTAAGGGGGTAGCGCCTCTTAGCTGTGTGGGCTCCCCTGGACAGGGGCTGTGCCTTGCTGCCACTTTCTGTGGGCATGGGGGTCCCTGGGGTGTGTGGTGGTCGTGCTGGGGTGGGGGTGGGCCTGTTGCGGGGGTGTCTGGGGATGCTCGCACCAGGGGCGTGGGCTGGTCTCTGGCCCGGGGGATGGGGGTGCTGGCCTCCTGGTGCCTGAGGCCTGGGGGCTGGCGTTTGCCCCACTGGGGCGACTGAGGTTGGCCGGTCCAGGGGTGTGGGCCCACCACACTAGCCACTTGGCAGCCCGGTCTCCCTCAGCCGCCCCGCCTGGGGCAGATGCCTGGGTGTCCTGGGGCTTGTTGGCCTTGGGACATTTGTGCTCTGTGGGGGTTGGTGGCGTTGTCCTGCTTGCTCGGGGTTTCCAGGGGGGTTGCTGTGACCGGCCACCCTCTTACCTCTGACCGTATGGTCCCCGGCAAACCACTCACATGCACACACTTATTTTGCACGTCCTCTCATACATACACACACATGTATGCACACGCACATATGTCTCTCCTTTAACAGGTGCAGATACCAGACTCATGTTGAGACCTCTTCAGTGGAACAGTCTGTCTTCTGTTTGTTTCAGTTGTTAGTTTGTGTGGCTTTTTTGTTTGTTTCTCTCCTTTTTCTTCCCACCCCCCGTCGGATCCTTTGTGGGTAAAACAATTTAAACAAAGTTAATACAAGAGAAGTTTATAAACAATATACAGGACATATATCGTCATCATCATCATCATCATCATAGCAGTCTGTCGCGGGCGACAATGACTGTTTCATTTAGGTCTGATCAAATTCCTCCGCGCAGCTCTGTCCTTCGCATTCTGCTGCCAGGAACTCCTGGCCTTGTTAACCCGGGCGACATCCGAGCCGGAATGAGTTGCTCTCTGACTGACCATTTCATGAAACTGCTTGCAAAGTAATTGAGTACCACTAGCTTTTGCTGAACTAGCAGCACATTCTTGGCAGATAGCCGTATTATCAGTGGCAAGGACAGGCCAAGACAAACTGACTCCAGTATCTGTTGCAGTGACTGACCAGATGATAAGTTTGTTTATCTCTGCTCTTTGTGTAGTGCATGTCATGATGCACCAACTAGCAAAAGTCCACCACAGACCTTGCGACAGATGTGCTTATCTGCCAGGATGTCCAGTCTCACCCGTGTAACTGGGAGTGGTCCACCACAGACCTGTGACAGATACTGTTTTTAGTTCTGCCAGGATGCCCAGTTTCACCTTCCACGCCCTCGGAAGGGCTGGGTTGCCGGTTGAGTTGCTGACGGCCTGACCCATGAGACAGACTAGTGCATTCCTATATCTGGACATACAGGACATATACAGTATATGTACTGTATAAAGCTCCTTTTGGCAAAGTAAATCTGTTTGGCACAGTAAGGGAACCAGATTTCTGTTCTGCTCACTTAGCTGCCTGACAGGACAAGGGGAAAAAAAGAAAAGAAAAAAAAGACATACTGCATCATTTCCTATATCCGAGTGCTACCGTGGCTCATTTTCCTTCTTTTCGGCTTCTGTAGCATCCCGTGTTTGTTCTAAAAGTCCAAGCCTTTCTCAAAACTGCTTTCACATGCCAAACGATTCAGTTTGACCCAGACTGAGACCACCTCTTTTTGCTGTACTAAATTTCGACTTTTCGCTCTGGACCGTGGTTTGGGGGAGGTTTCAGACCTAAAATTTTGGTCTGAATCAAATTGAAAAGTCTGAAAGTCCAGACCAAATGGGTTAGGTGTAAAAGCACCTTTAGAAAGTGACCCCCAACAATCAGGTCATCATATAGGAGCAAGCACTTAGTTGTGGGGAGGGAAAAACTTATTCAAGAAACTTCTTAGTACAGTTAAAAAGAAACCACCGATTCCAAGAAAAGTGAATTACATCAGTGACCACCATTGCTGAGCCAGTGCTCCCACATAATGCTTCTGTCTGTTACCTTTTCAAAATGTCACACAATGTTCCCATTATCACTCTCACATTTTGCTGCTTAGAGGGGCTTTTCTCTGTAGATGAAATGTCTCTAGAAGTCTCTACAGATTTATTAAAGCTGGCTAAAAAAAGAGAGAAAAAACACCAATACTACCAAGACATGATAAGTCAGCCAACATGTTTTTTCCCCTCTTTTGGACAAAAGACTTTATGGTTCTTTTTTATCCCAGCTTGCCATCACAGTATTGTACTATTGCACTTTAGTTGGACTACAAGCATAAGACGGAATAACTGTGAGGTTTTTAGCAGGATCAATACCTCTAGTTTTGCTTGTAGCACTGGTGCATATGCTCAAGGCAACTAAATTTTATATTGAAAATGGCAAATTTATTCAAGTCCTCCAAAAATACATCACAGTGGATGTTACAAAAATAGCACAGGACAGTGGTTCATATCCTCATGTTCCCCCTTGGTCACTTCAAAGTAAATTAGTAGTTTAATTCTGTATTGGTCACTCATTTCTTGATGCACATTTATGTATCAGTGCTTAAAAACTAATAGATTTGCCACTAAAACCTTTTGGTTTAAGGTTTTAGTTTGGAGAGTGAGGGTTTACTTTTGCAACTCCAAAAAATCTAGAATATTGTGAGTTTTTTTAAAATGAAGTTTAATGTTTTATTATATTCTACATTCATCACGCATAAAGGGAGCTATTTTGAACCTTTTTTGTTTAAAGTTTTGATAGTTATGACATGCAGTGGATATAAAAAGTCTACACCCCCCTGTTCAAATGCCATTTTTTTGTGATGTAAAAAATGAGAAAAAAGATAAATCATTTCAAAACTTTTTCCACCATTAATGTGATCTATAACCTGTACAACCCATTTGAAAAACAAACTGAAATCTTTTAAGGGGAAAAATAAAAAATAAAAAACTTAAAATAACCTGGTTTCATAAATATGCACACCCTCTTTTAACTGGGGATGTGGTTGTGTTCAGAATTAACCAATCACCTTCAAACTCAAGTTAAATGGAAGTTGTCATGTGTACCTCTACGCGGCACACAGAGAAAAACAACCCAGGCGGTGGACAGTGAGTTTGTGAGTTTTATTAACAAAAATAGAAAACATAAATGCAAAAGGTGAGCAAACAAAATAACAATGAGGAGTCAACTTACAAATGAGGCACACCAGAGCGGGATAGGGCTCTGGCGGAGACAAGGGTGATTATTCCTTGCCGAGGCGAGGCAGCGACAAGAAACATGAAACATAATCTCCCTTAAATAGGGAACAAACCAATTACAAGACAAGTAACAGGTGTGAATGCACATGAATGGGGAGAGAGGGAATTAAAATGGTAATTGGGATCAGCTGAGGCCATGAGAGGGAGGCAAACCATACTGGCAGCTGACAGGGCACACCCATGCCAGGCTACACGCCCCCTGACAGCTGTAAACAGAAAGGAACTAAACTAGATAAAAGGCCAGTCAAGGTGTAATAATAAATCAGTACAGAAAATGAAATAAAACATAAACACAAGCAGCAAAACACCGTGCACCATGGGCTGCACGGTGGCGCAGTGGTTTAGCACTGTGGCAGCACAGTTTTACCCTCGGCCGGGGGATCGCGGGGATCATGAGATTGTGGGTTCGATCCCAGCCCCCGACCAACAGTGAGCTGTGTGGAGTTTGCATGTTCTCCCCGTGTTGCGTGGGTTTACTCCGGGATTTCTCCGGTTTCCTCCCGCATACCAAAAACATGTAGGTTTAGGGCGCTCGCGCACGCAGCGACCAGCAGCCGGTGGCTTGTCACCAGACTGCAAACCAAATCTACCTACAGGTACAAATAAGTAAAAAAAAAAAAAAAATGACAATAAGGATAATCATACAAAAAGGACATAAATGCAATATATAGAAAGTGCCATGAAACCTAGTCTGGAAATCTCCAGCCCTTGGTTCATGACAGAGCCCACCTCTCAAGGGGTGGTTCCCAGACACCCCAGGGCAACATCACAAGAAAAGGAACCCCCCCCCCCCCCCTTCCCCAGCAGGAACCACAACGATCTACCCAGGGCGGACGGTGGGGGGAACAGGCTATGAGGGAACAAAACAATGCCACTCAGGACCCACACCAGAAAAACAAAAACACAGAAAAGACTCCCTGGCCCACTCCAGTTCGGCTAGTGTGGAATAGTAGTCAGAAGTTCAAGGGGCTGAGCATGAATGATCTTTGGTTGAAAGGAGCAGATGTCTTCAACCCAATCAGAGCTGCACCACCGTGGGCAGCATGGTGGTGCAGTGGTTAGCACTGTTGCCTAACAGCTAGAAGGTTCCAGGTTCGAATCCCCAGGCTGGCAGGGGTAGGAACCTTTCTGTGTGGAGTTTGCATGTTCTCCCTGTGCTGCGTGGGTTTACTCCGTGGGCTCCGGTTTCCTCCCACAATCCAAAGACATGCATGTTAGGTTAATTGGTTGTTCTAAATTGTCCCAAGATATCTGTCTACTATAGGCCCTTAGAATAAAGGGTTTGTACTAGTGAAGCGCTTTGAGTGGTCTTTGAGACTAGAAAAAGCGTTATATACTGTAAGTACAGGTCCTTATCCCCCCTCACCCCACCCTTATCCCCTGTTCTCCTGAGGTTCAGAAGAGGGGTACATGCAGCCCTGGGTGACATCAAGAAAATGTATAATTCAGTGTGGCTGGAAGACCGTGAAATGTACTTACAAAGATTTCTCTGGAGGGATAAACCTGAGGAAGATGTAAAAGAATATGCCATCACCCGGGTCAACATAGGAGATAGACTAGCTGGTTGCATTGCCCAGCTAGCTATGCATGAGATGGCAAAACTTCCTATCTTTGCGCACCTGGAAGAGGAAAGTAGGGTCCTCCAAGAGGACAGTTATGTCGACGACATCTTGACCTCTCACAAGATAACAGATGGGGTGGAAGAAATCCTGCAAGCTGGAGGCTTCTTGCTTAAACCTTGGGTCCAGTTAAGGCAAAGTGGGAGGCAAAAAGCTGCAAATGAACTGGAAAGAAAAGAACAAACTAAAACCATCATTCTCCCAAATCAGATGAGAGATGAGGACAACAAAGCCCTGGGTGTTCGGTATCAAGTGGAGGAGGACAAACAGTACATATTGACCTCGATCAACTTTTCCAAAAGGAAAAAGAAGATGAGAATAGGCAAAGATCTTTTCAAAGAGGAAGTGAGACCTGGAACACCTAATCCACTGACTAGAAGAGAGCTACTAAGTTGAGTAGCTGGACTTTATGATCCAATTGGCATAGTAACACCTGCCAAGCAGAAGGGGGCAATCCTTGTTAGAAAAGCCTTTCAAGAAGTAGGTGGTGGAAAGTTTCTCCGATGGCAGGTGGAAAAAATGGCCCAAAAAGTCAGCTGGAGAAGTTGCAGCACACGCTAGAGAAAGTGTGAGCAAGCTTCAAAGAAAAGCCTTCACAGGGGCAGTAACCAGAGCCCAAGCAAAACAGAAGGGCGATGGCAGTCATGATCATGCCTCACAGGAAAGGTTTGAGAAGAGCATTAACATGGATAAAGTGGATGGGAAACCAATTGCTATGACCCCACCTGCTGGCTGGAGTAAGAACCTTGTCAAGATGGAAAGGTTTAGTAGCCTGTCCAAGCTGATCAATGTCACTGCCTTGGTGTATCAAGCTGCCAGAAAATGGTTGCAGCTGAAGAAAATTGGCAAAGGACATGTGGAAAACAAGCCAACTGGTTTGAAAGCAAAAGAACGTGAAGACTCACTGAAAGAACTCTTTTTTGCTGCCCAAGAAGGGGTCACTTTTCCATGCACAGCGTTAAACTGGCTCGTAGAATACAGGGATATTAGCTCTGGGCTTTTTGTCTGTGGAGGCAGGATCCAGATGTTTAATGAAGACAAAACTTCTGTGCCAATCTTACCCTACAAACCATGGTTGTCCACAGTGATAACATGGGAAGCTCACAAAGCTAATCATGAAGGTGTGTCAGGAACCCTTCTCAGGATGAGAAAAATGACCTGGGTAATAAAGGGCTGAAGGCTCGCAAAGAAAGAAGTGGACAGCTGTGTGACCTGCAGAAAAGCCAGAGCAAAGCAATGTCAACAGATTATGAGTGACCTTCCTCCTGAAAGAGACAGTCCAGCAAGCCCATTTGAGTTTACAACTGTGGATCTCTTTGGGCCTTATAAGGTAAAAAGATGAAGTCAGGAAAAGGGTCACATTGAAAGTCTGGGGCATTGTATTCTGCTGTATGGCCTCAAGGGCCAGACACACTGTTCTTGTTAGTGATCAGTCATCTGAAGAGTTTCTACTGGTTTATCAAAGATTTACTTCCATAAGAGGACACCCCAGAAAACTGTGGTCAGACCCTGCATAAACTTTGTAGAGGCCAAGCCAGCATTTCAGGAACTGCATAGATTCCAAAGAAATCTAAACAGGACTAAGCTTGAAGAAGAAGCTTCCAAGCAGGGAACTGAGTGGTCTTGGAAGGACCGCCCAGCAGACTCTCCGCATGGAAATGGAGCAGCAGAAGCATCAGTGAAACTAGTGAAACGGGTCCTAAGCAATCTTTGTGGTGTTGGAGTCTTTATATGGGGTGAATTCCAGACATTCCTGATCATGGCAGCAAACTTGGTAAATGAGAGACCTATAGATGCAAGATTATGTCAGCCCCAATTCTCTCCTGTTAGGATGAGCCAGTCCAAAAGGGGGCCCAGGAGACTTCCAGTTTAAGGGGTATCCATACAAGAGGCTCCAGAGTAACCAAGGGGAAGTGAACAGATTCTGGAATAAGTGGTGCCAGTTAGCTGGTCCTAATCTGTTCATAAGGACCAAGTGGCATACCAAAGAAAGGAATGTTGCTGTGGGAGATATAGTGTGGCTGGCTGATCAAAACTCACTGAGGGGCCAATATAGGTTGGCCAGAGTCACCAGTGTCAATACAGACAAGAAGGGCACAGTGAGAGATGTGAATGTGAAGACCTTCCCCAGCTACCCTGTCCCAGCCAAGAAGCCAACCTCAAGGAATGCATCGGATGAACACAGTAGGAGACACTCAACTAAGATCCCTGCAACCATCCTTCACAGGGATGTCAGACGCCCGGTGGTCCTGCTTCCCACTGAAGAACAAGCAAGAACTTAAAAGGACTAAAAGACTTTCATGACCTCCTTCGGTTAAGTAACCAGAAGCTCAATTGGGAGGTGTTAGGCCGTAAGTCATCATATTGCTGGGTTTTTTTTTTCCCCATTTCTTTTCCTCAGCCTTTAATTCTTCTGCTCTACTTTTGGTGGGTGTATTTTAGGAATTTGCCATAAACAGTAAGAGGTCAAGAAGGCAGTGTGGAGCAGTTTTGGTTTATAGGTATGGCAGCTCAGCAGGCAGATGTTAGGATGATAGGAAATTCACTTGAGCAGCTGAGACTTGTTTGCTCAGTGTTGCAGAGAGCAGGGTTCCTTGAGCCATTGGTGACCACAGAGAAACAACTGGTGAGATTTATGTTTTATCTTATTTAAGATAATTTGGGCATTAATAACATAGCATGTGAGGGAAGGTGTGCAATTTGAGTTTATATAATGGTATATTTGCAGGTTACAGGTGTGTTTTAAGTACTTTTGTTGGTGGTAGGTTGAATCAATTATGTTGCTTTGTGTAGCAAATTGATTCCAATTAAGGAGGAAAAGTTCTTCATTTGGCATTTAAATGTAAAAGAAAGGTAAAACTGAATTTATGCAGTGCTTAATTTAATGACTTAATTTAGTAATATGGAAAATTTCTTATCTGGATGAGTAGGTTAGACTGGTTTGTAACAGATTAGATAAACATGGCAAATAAGTACATTTATTCAATTTTACCCCTCATGGATCATCACCTTATCATGGTGGGGGGTTTGCGTACTCAGGAGCTATGTTGTCCAGGGCAATTTGCCTCTGGTAGGGTCACCCAAGACAAACTGGTCCTGGGTGAAGGGTCAGACTAAGAACGATCCAACAGACTCTCATGATAAATATTAGAACAAAGATTCAGTGTACCCCGCCCGGTATGGGGTTACTGGGGCCCCACCCTGGAGCCAAGCCTGGGGGAGGGGCTCGATGGCTAGCGCCTGGTGGCCTGGTTTCCGCCCATGGGACCCGGCCGGGCCCAGCCGAAAGGAGTTACATGGGTCTCCCCTCCAGTGGGCTCACCACCTGCAGGAGGGCTCATGGGGGTTCAGTGCTATGTGGATTAGGTGGCGGTCAAAGGCGGAGACCTTGGCGGTCTGATCCCAAGTTTCCTAAACTGGCTTTTGGGATGTGGAATGCCACCTCTCTGTTGGGGAAGGAGCCTGAGTTGGTGCATGAGGCTGAGAGATACCGGCTAGATATAGTCGGCCTCACCTCAACACACAGCTCCGGTTCCGGAACCAGTCTCCTGGAGAGGGGCTGGAGTGTGGCCTACTCTGGAGTTGCTCCGGGCGAGAGGCGACAAGCAAGGGTGGGTATTCTTGTATCCCCCCCACCTTGCTGCCTCTATATTGGAGTTTTTCATGGTGGACAAAAGGGTTATTTCCCTGCGCCTTCAGGTTGGGAAATGGGTCCTGTCCATCATTTGTGCCTATGTACCAAATGATGGTTCAGAGTACCCACCCTTTTTGGAGTCTGTGACTGGGGTGCTGGAGAGTACTCCTCTTGGATACTCCATTGTCCTACTGGGACACTTCAATGCACACGTGGGCAACGACAGTGAAATCTGGAAGGGGGTGATTGGGAGGAACGGCCTGCCCGAGCTGAACCCTAGTGGTGTTCAGTTATTGGACTTCTGTGGTAACCACAGTTTGTCCATAACGAACACCATGTTCAAGAATAAGGGTGTCCATATGTACACCTGGCACCAGGACACCCTGGGTCGCAGGTCGATGATCGATTTTGTTATCATGTCATCAGACCTGCGACCATATGTCTTGGACACTCAGGTAAAGAGAGGTGCAGAGCTGTCAACTGATCACCACCTGGTGGTGAGTTGGATCCGATGGCAGGGGAGGATGCCATTCAGACCTGGTAGACCCAAACGTATAGTGAGGGTGTGCCCGGAATGTCTGGCTGAGGCCCCTGTCCGCGAGGTCTTCAACTCCCACCTCCGGAAGAACTTCAACCACATTCCGAGGGAGTCTGGAGACATGGAGTCTGAATGGGCCATGTTCTCCACCTCCATTGTTGAAGCAGTGGCCCAGAGCTGCAGCCGCAAGGTCGCTGGGGTATCTCGTGGTGGCAACCCCTGAACCAACTGGTGGACACCAGTGGTGAGGGGGACCATTAAGCTGAAGAAAGAGTCCTATCAAGCTTGATTGGCTTGTGGGACTCCCAAAGCAGCTGAGGCGTACCAGCAGGCCAAGTGGAGTGTAGCTCGGGTGGTTGCTGAAGCAAAAACTCGGGTATGGGAGGAGTTTGGTGAGGCCATGGAACAAGACTTTCAGTCAGCCTCGAAGAGACTCTGGCAAATTGTCTGGCGGCTCAGGAGGGGGAAACAGCTCCCTGTCCACACTGTGTATGGTGCGGATGGGGCACTGTTGACTTCGACTGGGGATATCGTCGGGCGGTGGAAGGAATACTCCGAGGATCTCCTCAATCCCACTGATACGCCTTCCACAGAGAAAGCAGGGCTTGTAGACAAGGGGAACAACTCGCCCATCACAGGGGCTGAGGTCGCCAACGTGGTTAAAAATCTCTTTGGTGGCCGGGCCCCAGGGGTGGACAAGATTCACCCTGAGTAGCTCAAGGCCCTGGATGTTGTAGGGCTGTCATGGTTGACACGCCTCTGCAACATTGCATGGAGGTTGGGGGCAGTGCCTTTGGCATGGCAAACCAGAGTGGTGGTTCCTTCTCTTCAAAAAAAGGGACCGGAGGGTATGCTCCAACTTTAGAGGGATCACACTCCTCAGCCTCCCTGGGAAGGTATATGCCAAGGTACTGGAGAGGAGAGTCCGGCCGTTGGTCGAACCTCGGATTCAGGAGGAGCAATGTGGTTTTTTTCCTGGCTGTGGCACATTGGACCAGCTCTTTACCCTCTCGAGAATCCTTGAGGGTTTGTGGGAGTTTGCCCAACCAGTTTACATGTGTTTTGTGGACTTGGAGAAGGCATTCGACCACGTCCCTCGTGGTTTTTTGTGGGGGGTGCTTCGGGAGTATGGGAGTATTGGGCTTGTTGTTACGAGCTATTTGGTCTCTGTATGACTGTTGTGAGAGTTTGGCTCGTATTGCCAACACTCAATCGGACTCATTCCCAGTGAAAGTTGAACTGTGCCAGGGCTGCCCTTTGTCACCAATCCTGTTCATAATTTTTATGGACAGGATTTCTAGGCGCAGCCAGGGAACGGAGGGTGTCATGCTTGGTGACCACAGGATCTCATCTCTGTTGTTTGCAGATGATGTTGTCCTGCTGGCTTCATCCAGCAATGACCTACAGGTCTTACTGGGATGGTTTGCCACTGAGTGTGAAGTGGCTGGGATGAGAATCAGTACCTCCAAGTCTGAGTCCATAGTCTTCAGCCGGAAAAAGGTGGATTGTCCTCTCTGGGCTGGGGACAGGCTCCTGCACCAAGTGGAGGAGTTAAAGTATCTTGGGGTCTTATTCACGAGTGAGGGGAGAATGGAGCGAGAGGTTGACAGACGGATCAGGGCAGCATCTGGTGATGAAGAGGGAGCTGAGCTCTAATGCAAAGCTGTCGATTTACCAGTCAATCTACATTACTACCCTTACCTATGGTCACGAGCTTTGGGTAATGACCGAAAGAACGAGATCACGGATACAAGCGGCTGAAATGAGCTTTCTTTGTAGGATCTCAGGACTCACCCTCAGAGATAGGGTGAGGAGCTCAGTCAACCGGGAGAGGCTCAGAGTAGAACCACTGCTCCTCCACATTGAAAGGAGCCAAATGAGGTGGTATGGGCATCTGATCAGGATGCCTCCTGGACACCTCCCACTTGAGGTGTTTCGGGCACGTCCCACTGGGAGGAGACCCCGGGGCAGACCCAGGACTCGCTGGAGAGACTATGTCTCCCAGCTGGTCTGGGAATGCCTTGGTATCCTCTCTGAAGAGCTGGAGCAGGTGGCTGGGGAGAGGGAAGTCTGGGCTTTTCTGCTTGAACTGCTGCCTCCATGACCCAGACCACTGGAAAAGCGGTAGAAGATGGATGGATAGATGGATGAATATTCAATTTTATTTGACTTAGTAGATTTGGCAAAAATTAAAGATTGAATTAGGATACTTAAGTTTAATTCTTATCCGAGTTTGTTGACTTAACATGTTCTTTTTGCTCTTTTCCCTCTCTTTTTAAGGTTATCAACCTGCTTCTATGCTTGTCATTCTGTGAATTTGTTAAATAAATGAAGGAAAATGATGAATAGAGTTGTCCAGCGTTCTCTGTTGGTTGCCATGCCGAGTCGAGTTTAGGCAGGCATCAAGGCTAAGACTCAGATTACTCAACACCCACCCTCCTTAACCCCACTGTGGTGCCCTTGAGCAAGGCCCTTAACCCCAACTGCTCCAGTGGAGCTGCTCAGTGGCCACAGGTCAGTCTGTGGTTGTACTGGGCAGCTTCCTGGTGTGAATGTGTAACTGTGTGAGTGTGAACAATGCGTCCTTGAAAAAGAGAGGTTTCCTCTCAATGGAACTGCCCTGTATAAAGGTTAAATAAAATAAATAAATAAAAGAAAATGAATCAAATTCAAAATAATTGAATATTTGCAGAACAAAACAATAAAGTTTATCAGTTTGAACAATAAATAACTTGTCTTTGTAGTGTATTCAAATGAATATTGGTTCAAAAGCATTTGTAAATCGTGGCATTCCATTCACTTCTACACCTTTCTGTAACTCATCTGGTCTCTCTGTATCTCTGTTGCAACCTGCTGATGACACTGACACTGTAAGCTCAGTGGCCACTTTCTTCAGAGAACACCCTGTTTGAAGCCTCGCAATGACGAGGTACTGTTGATCAATTGTTCGGTGTCGTCTTGGTTTCATGATGTCAAAATGTGAACACATGATGAAGAGGACTGTTTAAATACCAATTCTAACTGAACCAGAAAATTTATTGGTCGATTCATGAATCAACCACCAGTTGTGAATTTTGCCGTTAAGCACCTTGTTAGAGAACAGGAAGTTGTGCAAAAAGTACTGAAACATTGAACAGTTGGACATGTGCATTCAGAGGGTTACAGAAGGTCAAATTAAGTTCACCTTTAAAGGTTATAGTGCATTTTAGGTACATCCTGAAATTTCACCCGAAAGCTGAATATCCCTAACTTTTTGTGAGTAGTGTATTTAATATAAATATAAATCAGTAATTAATATAAATCAAACAAGTAGAATCAGCTCTAGTTTAAAAAAAATACTTAAACAGTAAATTTTAAGATATGAATTTGTTCTGCAATCTGGTTTCGCTTTTACTGGTCAGTTGGAAATTTTGCTCTAGAGTTTGCTCTCTGGTTCAGCTTTCTCTGATCGTAAATGGTTACAGTAATTGGTGAGTCTGGTTGTTTGTCCCACTGTGTTGGCCCTTTGATGGACTGGCCAGCTGCCCATGATGAACTCCAGGATGGACTCCGGACCCCATGACCCTCTGCAGGATGAAGCAGGTATACCTAATGGATGAATGGATGGATTTCAGCTCTGCTCTTTCTCTCTCTCTTTGCACTAATAATCAGGCTGCTTCTGCATGCATCATCTCAAAAGGCAAAAATGTACCGTTTACGGACCCGCCATCATATTTTTTTTGTGTCTGTGTTATACGATCAGTGTTTTGATTGTTGTTGGTGATACATTAAGGAACGATCTTTGCTTGGGGTGGTTTCAAAGAAGGTGAGCTTTTAGAAAAGAGAAAATACAGGGAAACTGGTTGATGCTGGAGCTTGTCACTGGTCCATCAAGTTCCTGCTAAGTGGCAATAATAGCACATTGACTATTGAGGACAAAAATGAGCACCATTAGTCGCATCATAAGTGCAGAAAGTGTCAAAATCAAAAAGGTTTGAGGCTGAGTGCAGGAGTCATTTCTATTTTCTTTCCCTTTTTGTCAGGCAGGATGATTTGGCACTCCAGTTAAAATTGTCTAAATTGTTTTCTCTTCCCTTTTTGGGAGAATTAGAAATCATCCCATATGTAGCAATTACAATGAAACAGATTGCAATAGAATTGCGCTTTGTGTGCACTGTATATCATAATCTACAGTCAATAGCACTGGGAGAAAAAGGCATAAAATAATTGTCCAAGATGGCACAGCTGCTATACTCCTAATTTCTCACAATTAATGTATAGAATTGTGTCAGGCGGGCACAAAGAAATTGAAAGCACACAGAAAAAGAAGGCCATCAAAAGCAGAAAAGCCCCAAGATTTCCTCTAAGAGTCCACCTTTTCTGGTTCAATAGAGCCAGAAACACAGCTGGCTGCATGAGATTGAGCCTGTAGGTCCCAAGGGTCCAGCATATAAAACCACAGTAAACAACAACGGGCTGATCAAAATGGAAGGGACAGGAACCATTTAATTTGGGCTTGTTACCATTATCTGTCATAATGGAGGCAAGCGGTTGCTTTTGATATCAAAACACAGTACTGTACATCCACTCCTATACAGTCCAAATCCCTCTTGGCAATTTTGTAGGAAATATTATGCACAACATCCATTTCTGGCTCTACAGATGCCTTTCCCTCCTTTTTTCTGTGTGTGTCAGTCAGTGTAAGTCATGTTATGCAAAATATCTGAAGCAAAGCCAAAGAAATTAGCTTGTCCTGGCCGGCAGCCATATTGACTCGGGGGCTCCCAGTCCCAGTTGTTTTCGTTGCACTATTACGCTAATATAAAAGTTGAGACACATTTCATCAAAGCCCGCTCCGAACTCCTGCTTTCTATATGGGATCAGATCGATGTTCATAACCTTCCTCGAGGAAATGAGGGGAGCGGTCTGGACATTGTAATGAAATCTAAAACTGAAAGTTTTATGAGAGGCAACGTGTGAGTGGTGTCTATCAAAAGCTGCTAAAAAGTGGGGAATCAATAGGGATATTAACATCAGACTCTCGCGGAGCTATAGACAAAATCAATGGTGATAATCCTAAGTAATAGCCCTCGAAGCCATTCGTTCTTACATTTATTTTTACGGATTTTTTGTCCCCGCGAGGTTCCCTTGACATATTAATTGCTTGCCTAAGTGCTCTATTTTCCAAGCACTTTGATTAATCTTCTTTGTCTTGTCCATCCATCGTTATTGATCCATTAAACACACTTAATCTTTGCTTTTTAAAACCAGATATTTAATTACATATGCCGATGTTGTACTTTTCATCTGAGCAGTCTCCTTTCTCACTGCACAACTGTTCCTCTGTCCTTATGTGTTACAGTCCAAAGTGGGGTTTTTTTCTAATTGCAAACAGAGCAGCACATGCACACTCTAGTACTCTCCAGTAACATGATACCTCGTAATGCGCTGGGCCCATCATCACTAAATTCTCAGCGTCATTTAAGATGTTTGAGTTGTGAGAATGAGGAATCAATATCCCTGCCTGATGCCTATGTGGGTGTTAGCAATTAGCAGCTGCAGCCTTAGATCAGTGGCAGACGGATCAAACCACAGCTGGGAAAAGTTTCTTATTAGCGGCTAATTTAACAACGAACGGTGCAAAATTCAAAAGCCTCACCTTGGACTGTGGCACTTTTAATCGAGGAGTGACGGATCTCATTCAAAGTTTGAATTCTAAATGGAAGAGATAAAGGACAAGTCTGGCAATAATCAACCTTTGAAGCTTTTCTAAGTTTTATCAAAAATGCTTCAAAGCAAAACACCAAACCTATTTGTCATAGCACATACATAGTTGCCCTGTTTCTGTTTAGGGTCACTGAGATTTTGTTGCAAAAGCATCTCTGATGATTGCCGTTGACAATTTTTTTTACAAGGATAAAAGCAAGCATTTCCTCAACAAATGGGCCTTCACCTCTGTTTGAGTAATATTTGCTAAAACATCTTCAGTGCCTCATACTCCACGAAAAGGCCATGTGAGGCTGTTCCAGGAAAATATTTAGCCCATTTTTGAGAAATGAAACCATACAGCTATCCTTGTAATAATTTGGCTTGGTGCTGAGAGCCAAAGGTAGCCTGAGGAAGTATATGTTGTAAAGGGATTTTGATACAATGTGCGACATGATGACGCAGCCAGCTGGTGGTGTCATCACACCGACATATATATGGGAGCTTCCGCCATTAGAAGCTCTCTTGCCCGGACAACTCCTTGTGTCACCACATGTAGTGTACTGTTGGCCGTTATAGAATAAAGATCAGTTCTAGTGCAGCATCTTTGTCTGTCTCTTTTATGCCAGGTTTGTGGACATAACATTTGGTGATGGAGGATTAACCATGGACGCGTGCGTAACACCAATGCAGCCTTTCCTTGAGCTCCCAGGAGAACCGCCTGTTCTATGGCCAAGTTGGATGGAGGTGTTTGAAACGTATGTTACAGCATTGGACCTGGGAAAGCTGGATAAGGTGAGGACGCGAGCACTACTTGTCCACAACCTAGGCATAGAGAGCCAAAGGATTCTCCGCACTCTCAGCGCAATGGACTCGTATGAGGAAGTTGTGGCGCTACTAGCTAGCTATTTCACCTCGCCGGACAGCATGACGGTACGACGGATTTGCTTTCCCCAGAGACACCAAAGAGTCAGTGAGCCAATACAGCAGTTCGTCATTGGCCTGAGACAGTTAGCTAGTGTGTGCCGTTTTGGGCCATTGGAGGACAAGACGGTGCAGAACCAATTGGCCAAACACACATGTAATGCTGGGCTACGAGCTAGGTTGTTAACGGCGCCTAATGACTTAACGCTAACTAGAGCAGTGAAGCTAGCACTCCAGTTGGAAGCTGCGGGAAAGTTAGCCTCGGAGCTAAATTGGCGGCAGACGCAGAAGACGCCCAAACAGATGACGTTGGCCAATGCGGTGGACTTGGAGGACGAAAATAGCACTGCAGAAGAATATGAGGCTAATGTGGCGAGCAGGAGATCTGCTCCGAGGGGCCCTTCTGCGGGAGTTGTAGGTCCCTGATGCACCAGAGTAAAGCACAAGTGTGCCCAGCAAGGGAAAAACGGTGCAGCAAGTGTGGGTGCATGAACCATTTTGCCAAGGTATGCTGGTCTCCAATGCTGTGGAGCCGACCAAGTAAACCAGCCTGCCCGCCTACAATGACCATCCACTTGGTGAGTCCCAATGACAATGGTTATTCCTGTTGTACGGCGGAATTGGACGGTGTAGCTATACCACTTGTGCTTGACATGGTGGAAGTGCAGTTGATGCTAAACTGGGCCATGGTGAAAAAGTTTTTTCCACACCACAGAATCAGGAAGAACTCAACACTACTGTACGGGTACGGTGGTAACAGACTGTGCAATGTTGGAACTGTGGAGTTAACGGCTCACTACAAGTCCAAAGCTGTGCACGACTTCACATTCCAGGTGGCAGTGCATGGTGACAACATTATGGGATGCAACCTTTTCTACAGACTGGGTTTCACCATTAGGGACAGCACTGGGTTTGAATGGTCCGGGTGTGGATGTTGGGGCTCACCGGACCCGGAGGATGGCATCGTGGTGTGGGATGATGTACCTATGTACAGTATCGACACTGGAGCACACACTTCACACTCTCAGGGGGAGAGCTGCTCAGTGGAGGAACCGGACCACTTCAGTACCCGCGCTCAACCAGCTGCAGTGGGGGCGACCGAGCTGACGGGTGAAGGGTCCGTTCAGACAAGCGACACCAGGGGGACACCGGACACCTTCAGTACCTATGATGAACTTCAGCAGGCGATGGGTGAGAGGTCCACTGTGAACACGGTGACTGCTGTGCTGCCACAGTGTGACAAAGGTTCCTGGTCAACTGAGCGCACAAAGCCACCGAGAACACAACAGCATGTAAAGCCAAGCAAGGTACCACTCCAGGTCATGGACTGGGTTCGAGTTCGTGCCGACGAAAAACTGGGGTGACAACTGACCGGCCACAGCCAGTGAAACGAGTGCAGCTAAGGATTGTGGCAAAGCTGGCGGCGGCATGTTTCTGACTGACGGACAGCTCGGTTCGACATGCAAACCAGCTACGGTGGGTCCAGGTGGCTGCTCCGGGTGATGAGGCTGCACGGGAGTCAGTGAATGTGCGATCCAGGCTCCTGCATTATGAGGATTGGCCCTTGTCCCAGGGGTCTGCCATCCCCAGGGGCACATCTGCCATGGGGCTGCCGCAGGGCCTCCCCGGTAGACCCACCCTTACCATGGGAGACTGTTAGGAAGAAAAGAAGGACTGTTTAGTGAGAGGCATGGCTGGAACTACACAAAGTGGCAGAATACCCCACTTGGCCATGTCGGATCTAGTGGTAGTCCACTCACAGGCCCTAGTCTTAGGTTGCTGTTTTGATATGTTGAGCGTTTTAATGTGTTTGTTGGGGTTTTAATATACCAAATTGGGGAGGGTCTTAATTGGATGTGTTTTCTGTTTTGGAAAGGGGGGGAATGTTGTAAAGGGATTTTGATGCAATGTGTGACGTGATGACGCAGCCGGCTGGTGGCATCATCATGCCGACATATGTATCGGAGCGCCCACCATTAGAGGCTCTCTTGCCCGGACAACTCTGTGTGTCACCACATGTAGTGTACTGTACAATAAAGCTCAGTTCCAGTGCAGCATCCTCATCCATCTGTAAAAATTAATTTGGACAGTTAGCAGAATCTTTTCAGTTAACCAACCAACCAATAATTACAGAAGAAATATTGTTTCTCAGCTTATCTTTTATTGAATCATGCAGGTAGTCAAACACGGCTGTGTGTCTTAGCAGCTCAGCCTGGTTAAGACCCAGAACAAAAGACTTCCCCCCACATATAGCTTCTGAGTTGTTGAGCGTTCCCAGCAACTCTCCAACAATATGCGTCCATTGTCAAAACTAGTCCAAACCGGTCTTCTCAGCATCCAAATAGCCCCCATATACTTCCTCTCAGTGTTCCAATGGCTCCAGATGTCTCCTCACTTTTATGGCTTTATGGCTCCTCTCAGCAGATGTCTCCTCTTTAGTTCCTTATGGAATCACATCCTGTTATTTAGCCTCACGCAACCCCATGCCCCTATATGGAAGCAGGAAACAGAGACTAGAGCTTTTGTGTGTGCATGTGTATGTATGTGTAAATGGTGTATGTGTGTGTGTATGGAACTAAAGCACTTTTTGTGTGTGTGGGTGTAACGAAAGCACTTTGTGTAATATCTAGCTAACTAATCTTCACTATTTATTTATTATAACACGTCTCTTTTATGCCAGGTTTGTGGACATAACAGTATATCAATTTTTTTTCTGACCTGTTTTTATAAAAAAAAAGGAAGAAAAATCAAATCTTTTCAGGTTTTAAAATAAGATTTCTCAGCCATGGATTATAGAAACATTCTGCAACCTTGGTAACATATCAGAAGAATCAATATACTGTATTAACTTTATTACTTATATTTGGGTTTTTTTAATCTTGATTTGCCTTTTTTATATCACTGCATATGTGGAGCATAGTGTCTTTTTATATGAACATGTGCTGTAAATATGAAAGTCAATACTCAGCTCTTCTCTTACTGCACACTTAAAAACAGAGCAAAAATATTTAATGGTCCCATTTACTGCACTTTTTATCCCCAACTGGTCAAAGGCCATAGGGGGGTTATGTTATGGTGATGTCTGTCTGTCCGTCTGTCCCTCTAAAGCAGGGGTCACCAACGCGGTGCCCGCGGGCACCATGTCGCCCGCAGGGACCACATGTGTCGCCCGCAGGCCTGTTCTAAAAATAGCCCAACTCGCAAGTGAGCTGCAGATGTAATTTTTTCTGCTGCTATTTTTTATTTTATATATTTTTATATTTTTTAAAATCACACTTGCATTTATATAGATTTTAAAATGACAATGTCTTAAAAATAAAAAAAATGAAAATATGTTTATTATATGTAAAGTTAAGGTGAACTCTGACCTAGTTCAAAGGTCAGTATTGTGCGCATGACAAAACCTTCGCGCTTGTGGAGCGTAAGCTTAGCTAGCGGGCAGTTAAGATGGTGGGCGCAGTGCGGTTTCCAAGCCCAAAAACATGGCAAAAAAAAGACAGAAAATTTATCATTTTCAAAGTGAGCGGGAGGAAGAGTTCTTTTTTACTACCATGAAAGGAAGCTGTGTGTATTTCATTTGCGGGGCGATGGCGAAGTGCCACTTCACTACCCACTCTTTTTTTTTTTTTTTTTTGGACTTATCTTGTACCCGTAGGTAGATTTGTTCTGCAGTCCGGTGACAAGCCACCAGCCGCTGCGTGCGCAAGCGCCCCTTAACTCCCTAACCTGCATGTTTTTGCATGAAAAACGAGAACATGCAAACTCCACACGGATCACTGTTGGCCGGGGGCAGGGATCGAACCCACGATCCCCGCGATCCCCCGGCCGAGGGTAAACTGCTGCCGCGGTGCTAACCACTGCGCCACCGTGCATATAAGCACTCTCAGTGCTTGTTTAGTTTCTTCTCATGAAAGGACAGTGCTGGTTGCTCAAGCATGATTCTTGGCAAGAACTGTATGGATATAATTCCAGTGAAGAAGAACACACAAAAGTGTGTTTATTAAATGTAACAGATTTTGAGCAGAATTGCAGCAGATTTGTTCAGTTAAAAATGTGATAAGATTTATTTAATATGAAAGTTGATTTTTCTTAAATGTTGCATAACTTTTTCAAACATGGTTCAACATAGTTCATGAATTAAAAGGGTTTAGTTTTTTATGGTTAAAAGGGACTGGTGAAAACTGGACATTTTTTTATGAAATGTAGAAGGGATCATCTGAACAATTGCTGAGATTAATAAAAATAAAGTGTTGAATATTGATCTTGTCTGTTACCCACTCTAAGTTATTGATAATTATTTATTTATGTATATATATATATATATATATATATATATATATATATATATATATATATATATATATATATATATATATACACACACACACACACACACCCAATTTGTTATTTTAGAGGAGTGTGTCAAGCTGGTGCCCTTCACATGACTCGATACCCATGAAGTAGCTCTTGGTTTCAAAAAGGTTGGTGACCCCTGCTCTAAAGGTCCATCTATCCATCCATCTTCTACCGCTTTTCCGGAGGTCCGGGTCGCGGAGGCAGCAGTTCAAGCAGAGAAACCCAGACTTCCCTCTCCCCAGCCACCTGTTCCAGCTCTTCAGAGGGGATACCAAGGCGTTCCCAGACCAGCTGGGAGACATAGTCTCTCCACCGAGTCCTGAGTCTGCCCCGGGGTCTCCTCCCAGTGGGACGTACCTGAAACACCTCAAGTGGGAGGCGTCCAGGAGGCATCCTAATCAGATGCCCATACCACCTCAACTGACTCCTTTCAATGTGGAGGAGCAGCGGTTCTACTCTGAGCCTCTCCCGGATGACTGAGCTCCTCACCCTATCTCTGAGGGTGAGTCCAGCAATCCTACGGAGAAAGCTCATTTCAGCCGCTTGTATCCGCGATCTCGTTCTTTCGGTCATTACCCAAAGCTCGTGACCATAGGTGAGAGTAGGAACGTAGATTGACTGGTAAATCGACAGCTTTGCCTTAGAACTAAGCTCCCTCTTCACCACAACAGACTGGTACAACGTCCGCATCACTGCAGATGCTGCTCCAATCCGTCTCTCGATCTCTCGCTCCATTTTCCCCTCACTCGTGAACAAGACCCCAAGATACTTAAACTCCTCCACTTGGGGCAGGAGCCTGTCCCCAACCCGAAGAGGACAATCCACCTTTTTCCGGCTGAGGACCATGGACTCGGACTTGGAGGTGCTGATTCTCATCCCAGCCGCTTCACACTCAGCGGAAAACCGTCCCAGCAAGAGCTGTAGGTCATTGCTGGATTGTTTGCAGATGATGTTGTCCTGTTGCTCTAAAGGTACTGTATGTATTTTGTGAAATCAACTCCTCCTACAGTTTTTTTTCCAAATGTTTTGAAACTTGGTACCAGGGTACCAATACATTACTGATTCACATGGAAAAGTTGAAAAGTGCTCTTCCTCAGTAAGATATTGGGATTGTCAAAGGATAAAGAACCGGGAGAAATTGCACTCCCCTCAGAATGCTTTTGTTACACATATTAACCATTTCCACAGTCTTAATGAAATGCTTGTGACATATTTGTGTCCACCAAGGGAGGTAATATTTTTAGTGGCGTTGGCTGGTCTGTTGGTTGGTTTGTCTTTTAGCAACATAACTGAAAAAGTTATGAACAGATTTTGATGAAATTTTCAAGAAAGGAAAAGATGGTTAGATTTTGATGGTGATTCGGATCACAATGTGGATGCAGAAATTTTTTAAATATTATTTTATATATTAATCTGGCACTTTCCATGTACTGCCCCTTTAAGACGTGTCCACTCAGTTACGTGCGTGGCCACGCCATAGGGCCACGTGCCTCGGGAACCTGGAAGCCAAACACTGCAGAAAAAGTATTAGGGGGCGTGTCCACCAAACTTGTTTTTCCTGTTGTGGGTGACTATTTTCTATTCATTCTCTATGTAGTCCAGCATTTACAGCACTGAGCACCCTTGGCGCTGAAATGCTTTGAGTGGTGGCCACTTTTTGTCGTGGTGCTCAGGGCTGAAAAAAGTTTAGCTTTTCAGACAACTGTACAGCTGCGCTCATCTATGTCAGACCTTTCTAAACAGCCAATCAAAATTAAGGAAGAGCGGGCCATAGGATGCTGGTACAGAAAGATGAGAGTGGGAGGTGACGGACGGTGGAGAGGATAAACTTTGCTGCATCAAACAACCCGGTACTCTTTGATCTGACACTAAAAGTGTCTGTCTCAATAAGACAGATGAGCGAGCAGCTATGGCTCATTACCAGAGCGTCTTCAGAGAGATTAGCATGATGTTGTTTACTGAGACGTGGCTAACAGAACTAGCAACAGATGCTAACATTGAACTGGAGGATTTCCATGCAATATGGGCAGACCGGACACCAGACAGTGGGAAGGCAAGGGGCGGAGAAGTGATAATGTATGTCAATAACAGCTGGTGCAGACTGGGACATATCACAGTTAAGGAACAGCACTGCAGCAAAGACACTGAGTTGCTAGCTGTTAGCATACAGCCTACCTATCTCTCGAGGGAATACTCACACATGGTCTGCATTGTTATTTATGCAAATCCGACGGCAAACACAGGGACAGCGCGTGACGCCATTCACTCAGTAGCTGGCAGGCTGCTGACAGAACACCCAGATGCTCTTCTCCTCATCTCCGGGGATTTCAACCATGTTTCACTGTCCCCCATTCTGCCCACGTTCACCCAGTATGTCACATGCCACACTAGAGACAATAAAACACTGGACTTATTCTATGTAAACACTAAGGAGGCGTAGAACTCATTACCACTCCCCTCACTCAGGAGATCGGATCACAACTTGGTTCATCTCCTGCCGGTATACAAACCCCTAGTACACAGACAACCTCCGGTCATGCGCACGATGAAGATATGGTCTGAGGAAGCAATGGATGCTCTAAAGGACTGTTTTGAAATCACTGCCTGGGAGCAGCTCTGCGATCCACATGGTGAGGACATCGATGGCCTCACTCACACCATTACGGACTACATCAACTTCTGTGTGGACAATACCGTACCCACCAAGCCCATACGGTGTTGCTCGAACAACAAACCCTGGATCAACCCTGAGATAAAAACACTTCTGAGAGAGAAGAAGAGGATCTTCAGGTCGGGGAACAGGGAGATGCTGAAGTCCGTACAAAGGGAGCTGAGGAGGAAGATCAGAGAAGGCAAGGACAGCTTCAGGAAGAAGATGGAGGACAAGCTGCAACGGAGCGACATCGGCGGGGTCGGGAGAAACCTGAAAACCATCTCTGGGCTCCAGAATACCTCCTCCCAAGTCACAGGGGGCAGGGAGTGGGCAAACAATCTGAACCTGTTTTTTAATAGGTTTGACCAGCCACCCTCCCCCCTGCCTGCACTCCAACCACTGCCGCCCCTAAAGTTATCGAGACCTGCTGTCCACACCCCACTCCACCAACACCCCCCCACTCCCAGCACACAGCCCCCCAAGCTGACCCTCACTAAGACCCAGGTGAGGACGGAGCTGAGGAAGATCAAGGCGAGGAAGGCCTTGAGATCGGACGGCATCAGCGCGAAGCTCCTCAGGTCCTGTGCAGACCAGCTGTGTGGGATTATGGAGCACATCTTCAACCTGAGCCTGAAGCTGGGGAGGGTACCACAGCTGTGGAAAACATCTTGTGTGGTACCGGTACCAAAGACTTCCCACCCCAGAGACCTGAACAGCTACAGACCAGTGGCCCTGACACACACCCTGTCTCACATGTTGAAGACCCTGGAGAGAATGCTCCTTGCTCACCTCCACCCCCTGGTGGGACCAGCGATGGATCCACTCCAGTTTGCCTACCAGCATGGCATCGGGGTGGAGGATGCAGTGATCTTCCTCTTTCACCGTTCCCTGTACCACCTGGAGAAGCCTGGGAACGAGGTGAGGATCATGTTCTTTGACTTCTCCAGTGCTTTCAACACCATCCAACCGATGATCCTGAGGGACAAGCTGCTGTGCGCAGGGGTGGACCAGCACCTGTCATCATGGATCCTGGACTACCTCACAAACCAGCCACAGTTTGTGAGAACCCGGGATTGTGTGTCCGACACAATCATCAGCAGCACGGCGGCCCCCCAGGGAATGGTTTTGGCTCCCTTCCTGTTCACCCTTTATACTGCGGACCTCTCACACAGCACAACACACTGCCATCTACAGAAGTTCTCTGACAACTATGCGATCGTTGGCCTCATCTCCAACGGAGATGAAGATGAGTACAGAGGACTTATCCAGGACTTTGTGGACTGGTGCCATTGGAACTGCCTCCAGATCAATGCGAGGAAAACTAAGGAGCTGGTGGTGGACTGCTGCAGGCAAGGACAACCCCTCACAGCACCAGTAAACATCCAGAGAACAGACATTGAGATGGTGACATCCTAGAAGTACCTGGGTGTTCATCTGAACAATAAACTAGACTGGTCACACAATACCGACGCACTCTACAAGAAGGGACAGTGCAGGCTGTTTCTACTGAGGAGGCTCAGGTCTTTTGGTGTACAAGGGGTGCTCCTGAAGACATTCTACAACACGGTGGTGGCATCAGCCATCACTTTTGGAGTGGTCTGCTGGGGCAGTGGCATTACAGCAGCTGATAGGAAGATACTGAACAAACTGATCAAGAAAGCTAGCTCTGTCCTGGGGGCAATGCCTTGACCCAGTGGAGGAGATAGGAGAGAGAAGGATGGTGGCTAAACTGTCATCTCTGCTGGAGTCCGAGTCCCACCCTATGCAGGACATACTGAACGCACTGAGGAGCTCATTTAGCAGCAGACTACATCATCCTAGGTGCGTGACCGAGAGGTTTCGCAGGTCCTTCCTACCTACGGCTGTCAGACTTTATAACCTAGGCAGGGCTGCTCGCAGAGATAGCAAAAAAAAAAAAAAAAAAAAAAAGTGACAACCTAATTATTGTATGCAAAAGACGCAACAGACTTACACAAATGGTCCCCTCCAGTACACAACTAAGACAATATCAGTCGCTACGGAGGGTGACAATATGTATGGGTAAATGTTCATACTATGTAGGATAACTAAGTAGACGGTTATGCTGTTTATTGCATCTAGCTACACTGTTCCGCACTGTGTATATATATTTATATATTTATGTGTACATATGTATATTCACTGCTCTTATTTCCTTATCTTCTAAATTATTGCTCTGAGTGTTGCTGTCCCTGTGCTGTTGCAATCCTGGAATTTCCCCATTGTGAGACTAATAAAGGCTTATCTTATCTTAAAAGGATGTGATGATCAAAATTTGAAAGCAAAAGCTTGGAGGAACATGTCGACATCTGTCCGTGTGCCAGGGGAGTATTTGTGCCTTTGTCACGGTCAAATTTCTTAAAAATTTGTTGAGGTAGATAATATGGATGCTATGTGAATTTGTAGATGATAACTGCAAAAAAAAAAGGTATACCATACTGTTGTGTAATATTGCTTAATAATTATGAACCTTGTCAGTAAACTGTAATGGAGAAGACAGGAGGAAAAAGCAAAAACCAACCTGAAAATGTAATGTACTTTATTTATATAGCCCTTTAAAATAACCCGTAGGTGACCAAAGTGCTTTACAGAAAATTAAACAGCATTAAAAACACACACAGCATTAAAAACAAATAACATAAACAAAGAAATAAGAATAAATACCTAAAAATGAGAATAAAATAAAAACAAATGCCGAGACAAATATCACCACTACTGGGTATTAAAAGCCATCCTAAACAAATATGTCTTAAGTTCTGATTTAAAAAGGGTCAAGTCAGAGATAGCACGTAGGTCGGGGGGAGATTATTCTAAAGCCTGGGAGCGACAACAGAAAAGGCTCGGTCACCCCAATGTTTATACCTTGACCTGGGCACATCCAGCAATAGCTGATTGGATGACCTCAAAGCCCTGCCTTGGTCACGGACAGTCAAAATCTCAGACATCTAAACTGGAGCAAGGCCATTAAGAGCTTTACAAACAAAAAACAAAAGTTTAAAATTTATTCTAAAATGGACTGGAAGCCAATGAAGTGAAAAAAGGATTGTGTTCTCGCCTAGGTGTGTCATGACTCGCCGCTCATCAGCGGCTCCAGCTGCGCGCACACCTGCGCCTTGTCAGCGGCGAGGTATTTAACTCACTCTGCCCTGGGCTTCGGCCTGAAGCCTTCTGTTCTCATCGGCATCTCTTGCTGCAAGGAACCCCCTTCTCCAAGCAAGGAAATCTGAGTAAGCTTCCCTCACCTCTTTTTCTCCCAGTCTTCTCCCCTGTGCACAGGTGGATTCCCCGGCGGCGGACCTCGTCTCCTCACCGCTGCCTCCTCGCTGCTGCTGCAGGCGCTCCAGGTTGCTGTCTCCCGGGCTACGCCCTTGTTAACGCCAGCCACCAGCCCAAACCAAGTAAGCCAGCAAACTGTCTTAGTCTTCTGTATTGGTGTGGTGCCCATTACCCTTCTCCCTCTGCTTCCTCCCTTAGGGTTGTCCGGCTGAATGGCTTCCTGCCCCCATGCCTGACGCAGACGCCCACCACCAATACATTCTTATCCCACAGACACGCAGCCACGCACTCTTGTTGTTCAATAAAGCTATTAAATCTACCCTGAGCCTGCGTGGTGTCTCCTGAGCCGTGCGTTATGTCAATACGGCTTCAGCAGAACGGCTCGGCAGACAGCGGGCTCGCACGCCATCTTTCCACCCTCGAGGCTCGGGTGGATCTAATAGCCCACCAACAACAAGTGATCCTTAATCAATTAACTGTGGCGGTTCGTTTTAACCCCACAACAGACTAAGGACACTCAGCCCTCTTTTCTCTGTTTTTCTGCTGCATTACTGAGAAGCAATGTGCCATTCATGTATTTGTGATGCAAACATGCATGTGTTGTGATGTAATGCGCCATTCTGTATAGTGTGCATATGGCTTGTCCTTACTGTGCTTTTTCTGAGCATCTTAGATGTGCTTTGGTGTATTAATGTCTACAGGTAGACGAGTTTCTTCTGTCTCACCTATGTGATGTTAATCGATGCCTTTCATCCTTTGTACTCATGCGTCCTGTCCTTACTGTGACCTAGAGACTCAGATCAATATGTAGATGTGCTTGTTAGCCTCTTTGTCTTGCACTTAGAGCGAGGTCTAGCTAATCTGCCCATTGTGATGTATGGCTTACAAATGCAAATTCCTCCTGCCTGTTCTGTTGTCCCTTTGATCATTCTAGACTGTGGGGTATGTCTTTTCGATGTATTGTTATGATCAAGTATTTAAGGTGCAACTCTGTAACGCAATCTCTCTCTTACTCTCTCAATCTGACTTCAACCCTGCTGCAGGACACAGATTTTGTGTCCCCTCTTCACTGAGAGCCTGAGGAATTCGGCTTCAGCCTGCTCACACTATGGCTGGAGCCGAGTTCCCGTGACGGCGGTATGATTAATAAAACCTGCTTAAAACCACAGCATCGCTGCTTATTTTTGCATGCCGCCTCACTGGTGACCCCTCGAACACGCACACGTTTTGTGCGAATGCAACCTTCCGAGCTAGACAGCTGCACAGCTGCGTTGGCGACCCCTTGAAGACGCAGCCTTCTGTTTTGGATGACCACGCTGGACCGGCCGCTCTCACAGAGAGAGAACGCACCTCGTCCTCTCCCCAGACGGCAACCTCCAGGGCCGACGGGGAGCGCAGCGCGTGGAACTGAACGCACCATGGCCGCACGAGCGACAACGATCGTCTCCTCCCTCTCACCGCTCCAACGCAGCTGCACAAGCCCGGGGCACAAAGATCGTCTATTGCCTCGCACCGCTCCAACGCGTCTCCACGAGCCCGAGGGACGGAGATCGTCTACTTCCTCACACCGCTCCAACGCAGCTGCATGAGCCTGAGGAACATAAGATCGTCTATTCCCTCCCGCCGCTCCAACGTATCTGCACGGGCCTGAGGGACTAAAGATCGTCTATTTCCTCTCACCGCTCCAACGCACCATGGCCAATCTACAGCCACAGCTCAACCTGGATTTTACCGGCGCCGTCTGCGCCGTTCTCCACCAAGTTTCTGCACCCTGACTCGCCACTCCAGCGGCCCACCCACGCACTGAACCCCCGCGCACGCATCGGGGAGTTACAAGGACGGCGCATCACGCACGGGACAAGTAACGGCTCCACAGACTGCCTTCCTCCTTCGCCGCTGCCTTTCAGGGCTGCCCGCTCACCTGAAGCACGCATGCAGCACGCTCGAAGGATTTGATAACAGTCTCAGCCACGCCAGAGACCGCCATCATCCTCCGCCGCTGCCCACAGAACCTTCAGGGCTGCTCGTTCACCTGAAGCAAGCACGCAGCTCGCCACTGGATTTTTTAATGGTCTTAGCCACGGCACAATGGGATTTCAGCCGTCAGCTGTTCCCGGGAGCTTTGGGGTTGCTTCAGCACCCAAAGCCAACAGTCCCCCTGCTTTGTTTACTTTTTCTCTTACAGCCGCTCCTGCTTTTCTTCATGGCCACAAGAGGAGTCAGAGACTAATTTTTCTTCTTGTGATCTCCGCACGTGCAACGGGACAAACCCTCGACGTCACAGAGCAGCAAGCAATTTTTGCACGGCTCAGGACGATTTCACAGCTCCTGCCGGCACTTACTACCCCTCCCCTCCCTCCCCCTCCGCCTGCAGCGAGCTTCTCCCACAGCTCGCTCACACAGATGGATTATCGAGGTCGCGGCCCCCTGCCGCGTCCTCTGGGGGGGAGCGTGTGTGGCGGTTCGTTTTAACCCCACAACAGACTAAGGACACTCAGCCCTCTTTTCTCTGTTTTTCTGCTGCATTACTGAGAAGCAATGTGCCATTCATGTATTTGTGATGCAAACATGCATGTGTTGTGATGTAATGCGCCATTCTGTATAGTGTGCATATGGCTTGTCCTTACTGTGCTTTTTCTGAGCATCTTAGATGTGCTTTGGTGTATTAATGTCTACAGGTAGACGAGTTTCTTCTGTCTCACCTATGTGATGTTAATCGATGCCTTTCATCCTTTGTACTCATGCGTCCTGTCCTTACTGTGACCTAGAGACTCAGATCAATATGTAGATGTGCTTGTTAGCCTCTTTGTCTTGCACTTAGAGCGAGGTCTAGCTAATCTGCCCATTGTGATGTATGGCTTACAAATGCAAATACCTCCTGCCTGTTCTGTTGTCCCTTTGATCATTCTAGACTGTGGGGTATGTCTTTTCGATGTATTGTTATGATCAAGTATTTAAGGTGCAACTCTGTAACGCAATCTCTCTCTTACTCTCTCAATCTGACTTCAACCCTGCTGCAGGACACAGATTTTGTGTCCCCTCTTCACTGAGAGCCTGAGGAATTCGGCTTCAGCCTGCTCACGCTATGGCTGGAGCCGAGTTCCCGTGACGGCGGTATGATTAATAAAACCTGCTTAAAACCACAGCATCGCTGCTTATTTTTGCATGCCGCCTCATAACAATAATTACTAACCTATTAGACCACCTGGACCCCCAACAACCGTTCCCCCCGGTTCGTCTGGGTGGCGCAGCTTCCGCTGCTCCGGGGGCCGTCCAGCCTGCTCCGGGTGCGCCGGCACGATTCACACCCATCCCCACCCCCGCCCGCTTTAGCGGCAAGCTCGGTGGAGCGCGGGGGTTTATCATGCAGTGTGAGTCCGTGTTCCACCGCGTCCCCGGAGACTTCCCCTCAGACCACAGCCGGATTGGCTATATAGGTAACCTCTTGGAGGGTCGAGCGCTTACCTGGGCTTACGCCGTAATGGCGAAGCCCAGCTACGCCACCCTCACCTATGGCCAGTTCTTGCGACAATTTCTGGAAGTGTTCGATCACTCGCGTATGGATAGTGTCCAGGTCGATCGCCTTCTCAGCCTCCAGCAAGGGAGCCGATCAGCGGCCGATTACGCGATCAACTTCCGGGTTACCGCGGAGGAAGTTGGCTGGGAAGAGCGCTCGCTCTGCGGCATCTTCCTTTGCAGTCTTAACTCTGGTCTGAGGGATGAGCTGGCCGGCCGGGATATCCCGGAGACGCTAGCGGACCTGACTTCCCTTGCTATTAGAATCAGAATCAGAATCAGAATCAGAAAAGATTTATTGCCAAGTACATTAACAGATCACTGATAACATACGAGAGAATTTGACTTGACACAGAAAATGAACCTGCATTTCCAGTGACACGGCTGCATCGGGGACGCGCCTGCCAACAGGATAGAGGGTACAGGTAGCATAAGAATAAGAATAATACGAGGAACAATAGGAAGGAGCAAAAAAATCATTGATTCAGAATACTGGTTGCATAATCAATCAATATTATGATTACAAGGAAAAAAAAAGCTCTCGATGCACATACGCAAGACAGGATTCACAAGACACAAGACACAAGAGAGCAGTGTGTGTATCTTTATTTAGTTCGTGGATCAATGTGTGTGCGCTGTTGAAGCAATGTTGATGATAATAAGAGAACAACAAGGGCACTTGGCAGGAGATGTTTTGTCTGGCTGCCGCCGATCGTCCTTGCGAATATCTGGGCAGGCTGTCCAGATGGCTGTCCAAGGCTTTGTGCTCGATGATTTTGAAAACAGACTGCAGACAGCCAGGAGGAATTTTCATGGGGAAATTGAGCCAAATCGGACTGATCACAGAGAAGGCTTTTTATTTCTTCTGTAGATTCAGTACTTAATCCTTCATTGCGGGGCTTTAAATCCATCGTGGAAAGACCTAAGCGAGACCATGATGTAATCCACCTTCCGAGACAGTTCTCCATTTGTCGCTATCAGGGTCTTCTCCAATTTTTCAATTTGACAGATGCACCTCGCCTGGCCAGCATTTTGATAGGTTGTATCCATCTTCAGCAATTTGCGGTACACCAGGACAATCCCAGTTCCAATCAGAAAGATCCCGATCACCATTATCACGAAGACATACAAATCTTCAATATCTTCGATAGAGAGATTAGTGAGACACAAGATCTTCCAATTACTTGTGTCACGTAAATAGCCCGCTGGAGCCGTTCCTGCGGGGCAGACAGCTTCCCCCGGAGCACTTTTCCTTGTTGAAAAAATAGTGTCAATTGTGTTCAAAGCCCAGCTTATTAACTCCATAGTTTCTTTCTTTCGACGGTCGCAGTTAGACGCAGACAGACAACAGCAAGCTGGGATCCAGTAGTTGGGGAGGAAGGAAAAAAAAGTCAGAGCAAGAGAGAAGGAAAAAGCGTCTGCTCTCTTGGGAGGGCGGAAGTGAAGAGGGAGGGCGGAAGTGAAGAGCATGGATAACAGGCTGCGCGAGCACGCCTCGGAGTGGAAGTCCTCTTCTCGCTCGCAGGGTGCCTCGGCGCGCCTGCCCCAAGCTCGCCCCCTGGCGTTACCGCCGCCGGAGCCCTCCGAGGAGTCGGAGCCGATGGTGACGGGCCGGACAAAGCTCCCCCTAGCGGAGAAACAACATCGCCGTGAGTTGGGCCTCTGCATGTATTGCGGGGGCAGCCAGCACACGGTGGAGCATTGCTCAGAGAAACCAAACGGGGAGGTCCACGAGTCACTGTAGGGGGCCTCGCGGACGCTAATCGGTTAACTCCCCTCACACATTTGACGCTGCCCATCCGCTTCTGCCACAACCCCACAGGGCTTCTCACTCACGCACTGGTGGATTCAGGCGCGGAGGGTAGCTTCATATCTCAAAGCCTGGCAACCCGATTGGGCATCCGTTGCCACCCTCTTGATTCTCCTCTCGCCCTAGTCAACCTCTCCCGTGTCTCCCTGGGAAAAGTGACTCACCGGACGTCCCCCGTCCCGGTTATCATCTCGGGGAACCACCGGGAGGACATCACCTTCTACGTCCTGCCTTCCTCTATTACACCTGTCATCCTTGGATACCCATGGCTCCACCTCCACAACCCCGTCCTGGACTGGAAGACCGGTAGGGTGTCTGCCTGGAGCTCCTTTTGCATGGGCACCTGTCTCCAATCCGCTGCCTGCGCCCCGTCCTCTCCTCCCTCTGCTAAGGACGCCGCGCCTCCGGATCTCACCCTGGTGCCCTCGGAGTTCCATGACCTGGGCGCGGTCTTCAGCAAGTCCAAGGCGATGTCTCTTCCTCCACACCGGCCCTATGACTGTGCCATTAACATCCGCCAGGGGGCACCTCTACCCTCGGGACGCCTCTACAGTCTGTCAGCGCCAGAGAAGGAGGCGATGAACACGTATTTGAAGGAGTCGCTCAGTGCTGGGATTATCCGCCCATCATCATCACCATTAGGCACAGGGTTCTTCTTCGTGGGCAAAAAGAGTGGCTCCCTTTGTCCTTGTATTGATTACCGTGCCCTCAACGACATCACAGAGAAGGACCGCTACACCCTGCCCCTGATGGACACCGCCTTCCACTCCCTCCAGGGGGCGACCTGGTTTACCAAGCTGGATCTCCGCAGCGCGTACCACCTCGTCCGGATCTGGGAGGGAGATAAATGGAAGACTGCCTTCCGTACCCCAAACGGCCACTTTGAATACCTAGTCATGCCGTTCGGGCTGACCAATGCTCCAGCCGTCTTTCAGCGCCTCATAAATGATGTTCTCCGGGATTTCATCGGCCTGTTCATGTTCGTCTACCTGGACGATATCCTCATCTTCTCCAGATCCAGGGACGAGCACCGGATCCACGTGAGGCGGGTCCTTCAGAGGCTACTGGAGAACCGACTATATGTGAAAGCGGAGAAATGTGAGTTCTACGCCAAGACAACTTCCTTCCTGGGGTTCGTCATCTCCCATGACCAGGTGCTCCCGGACCCAGCGAAGGTCAAAGCGGTGGTAGATTGGCCCACGCCAACCTCGAGGAAACAGGTGCAACAGTTCATCGGGTTTGCCAATTTCTACCGCCGCTTCGTCCCTAATTTTGGAGCCATCGTCAGCCCTCTGACCTGCCTCACCTCCCCTAAGGTCCCGTTCCGGTGGACTGAAGAGGCTGCAGCTGCCTTCCAGGCGCTGAAGACGGAGTTTTCCTCCTCCCGGGTCCTCAGCCAGGTTGATCCCGCGCTGCAGTGCATTGTGGAGGTGGACGCTTTGGATACGGGGGTGGGGGCGGTGCTGTCCCAGCGGTCACCAGCCAGTGGAGCCAAGCAGCCCTGCGCCTTCTTCTCTCGGCGCTTGTCCCCGGTGGAACGTAATTACGACGTGGGGGACAGAGAACTATTGGCCATCAAACTCGCGCTTCAGGAGTGGCGCCACTGGCTGGAGGGGGCCGCCTTGCCGTTCATGGTACTCACCGACCATAAGAAATTGGAGTATTTAAGATCTGCCAAGCGTCTGAACGCCCGCCAGGCACGTTGGTCCCTGTTCTTCGCAAGGTTTAGGTTTAACATCACCTACAGGCCCGGCTCCAAAAACGGCCTGCCCGACGCCCTCTCCAGGCAATTCGCCCCTGAGGCGTCAGAAGATGCGGTCCACACCATCCTGCCCAGGTCGTGCGTCGTGGGGGCCGTCTCCTGGGACATTGAGAGCAAGATCTGGATGGCGCAGGAGTCGGAACCGGACCCTGGCGGCGGACCGGAGGGGAGGCTCTTCGTGCCGTCTGCTGTCCGGGGGGAGGTTATCCACTGGCTCCATACCTCGAAGCTCACCTGCCACCCTGGGTCCTCCCGGATGATCGACCTCCTCCAACGGTCCTTTTGGTGGCCGGGACTGCGGAAGGATGCCGCCCGCTACGCCCGGGCCTCCCCCGTCTGCGCCACCAGCAAGTCAGGTAACGCTCCCCCTGCGGGCCTGCTCCAGCCCCTGCCCGTCCCTGGTAGGCCCTGGTCGCACGTCGCCCTAGACTTCGTCACCAGTCTCCCCGTTTCCAACAACTTCGACACAGTCCTGACCATCGTTGACCGGTTCTCCAAGGCCGCCCACTTTGTGCCTCTACGGGGGCTCCCCTCTGCCTTGGAGACGGCGCACCTCCTCATCCAACACGTGGTCAGACTGCACGGGATACCGGTTGACGTGGTCTCCGATCGGGGTCCCCAGTTCACTTCGGACGTCTGGAGGTCTTTCTGCAATGCCCTGGGAGCCAAAGTAAGCCTCTCCTCTGGCCATCACCCCCCAATCCAACGGGCAGTGTGAGCGGACCAATCAGGAGCTGGAAGCTGCGCTCCGCTGCGTTACTGCATCTAAGCCCACGTCCTGGAGCACACATCTCACCTGGGTGGAGTATGCCCACAACACCGCCCGCTCTTCTGCCACCGGGATGTCCCCCTTCAAGGCATCCCTGGGCTATGATCCACCTCTATTCCCCGTGCAGGAGGGCGAGTTGGCTGTCCTCTCAGTCCAGGCGCACCTCAGGCGGTGCCACTCCCTTTGGACCACGGCGCACAATGCGCTTTTACACACGGCGAAGCGCAACAAGTCCACGGCGGACCGGCGCAGGAGACCTGCCCCTGCATACCAGGTGGGCCAACAAGTCTGGGTGTCCACACAGGACGTTAATTTAAAGGGTGAGAGGACGAAGCTGGCACAACGATTCATCGGCCCATTTCCCATTACCCAGATCATCAACCCGGTAGCTGTGTGTGTGGCTATTCCCCCCTCCATCCGCATCCATCCCACCTTCCACGTCTCCAAGGTTAAACCGGTGGTCTCTGACCCCCTCTGCCCTCCACCTGCAGCGCAGCCCGCGCCCCGGATGATGGGTGGCCATCCGGCCTGGGCAGTCTCCGCCATACTGGACTCCCGGCGCCGGGGTCGCGGGTTGCAGTATTTGGTGGACTGGGAGGGCTATGGACCTGAATGGAGACAATGGGTGCGCTCCTCGTTTGTGTTGGACCCGTCCCTCATCGCTGAGTTCCACCGAGCGCACCCGGAGAAACCATCGCCAGGAGGCGCTGCTAGAGGGGGGAATACTGTCATGACTTGCCGCTCATCAGCGGCGCCAGCTGCGCGCACACCTGCGCCTCGTCAGCGGCAAGGTATTTAACTCACTCTGCCCTGGGCTTCGGCCTGAAGCCGTCTGTTCTCATTGGCATCTCTTGCTGCAAGGAACCCCCTTCTCCAAGCAAGGAAATCTGAGTAAGCTTCCCTCACCTCTTTTTCTCCCAGTCTTCTCCCCTGTGCACAGGTGGATTCCCCGGCGGCGGACCTCGTCTCCTCGCCGCTGCCTCCTCGCTGCTGCTGCAGGCGCTCCAGGTTGCTGTCTCCCGGGCTACGCCCTTGTTAACGCCAGCCACCAGCCCAAACCAAGTAAGCCAGCAAACTGTCTTAGTCTTCTGTATTGGTGTGGTGCCCGTTACCCTTCTCCCTCTGCTTCCTCCCTTAGGGTTGTCCGGCTGAACGGCTTCCTGCCCCCGTGCCTGACGCAGACGCCCACCGCCAATACATTCTTATCCCACAGACACGCAGCCACGCACTCTTGTTGTTCAATAAAGCTATTAAATCTACCCTGAGCCTGCGTGTGTGTCTCCTGAGCCGTGCGTTATGTCAAGGTGTGTTGGTCAAAAGATGAGCTGCTGCATTTTGCACAAGTTGAAGGCGGCCGAGAGAACACTGAGAGACACAGTGGGGCAAAAAAGTATTTAGTCAGCCACCAATTGTGCAAGTTCTCCCACTTAAAAGATGAAAGAGGTCTCCAATTTTCATCATAGGTATACCTCAACTATGAGAGACAAAATGAGAAAAAAAAATCCAGAAAATCACATTGAAGGATTTTTAATGAATTAATTGGTAAATTCCTCAGTAAAATAAGTATTTGGTCACCTACAAACAAGCAAGATTTCTGGCTCTCACAGACCTGTAACTTCTTCTTTAAGATGCTCCTCTGTCCTCCACTCGTTACCTGTATTAATGGCACCTGTTTGAACTTGTTATCAGTATAAAAGACACCTGTCCACAACCTCAAACAGTCAGACTCCAAACTCCACTATGGCCAAGACCAAAGAGCTGTCAAAGGACACCAGAAACAAAATTGTAGACCCGCACCAGGCTGGGAAGACTGAATCTGCGATAGGTAAGCAGCTTGGTGTGAAGAAATCAACTGTGGGAGCAATTATTAGAAAATGGAAGACATACAAGACCACTGATAATCTCCCTCGATCTGGGGCTCCACGCAAGATCTCACCCCGTGGGGTCAAAATTATCACGAGAACGGTGAGCAAAAATCCCAGAACCACATGGGGGGACCTAGTGAATGACCTGCAGAGAGCTGGGACCAAAGTAACAAAGGCTACATCAGAAACATACTATGCCGCCAGGGACTCAAATCCTGCAGTGCCAGACGTGTCCCCCTGCTTAAGCCAGTACATGTCCAGGCCCGTCTGAAGTTTGCTAGAGAGCATTTGGATGATCCAGAAGAGGATTGTGAGAATGTCATATGGTCAGATGAAACCAAAATAGAACTTTATTGTAAAAACTCAACTTGTCGTGTTTGGAGGAGAAAGAACACCATACCTACTGTGAAGCATGGGGGTGGAAACATCATGCTTTGGGGCTGTTTTTCTGCAAAGGGACCAGGACGACTGATCCGTGTAAAGGAAAGAATGAATGGGGCCATGTATCGTGAGATTTTGAGTGAAAACCACCTTCCATCAGCAAGGGCATTGAAGATAAAACGTGGCTGGGTCTTTCAGCATGACAATGATCCAAAACACACCGCCCGGGCAACGAAGGAGTGGCTTCGTAAGAAGCATTTCAAGGTCCTGGAGTGACCTAGCCAGTCTCCAGATCTCAACCCCATAGAAAATCTTTGGAGGGAGTTGAAAGTCTGTGTTGCCCAGCGACAACCCCAAAACATCACTGCTCTAGAGGAGATCTGCATGGAGGAATGGGCCAAAATACCAGCAACAGTGTGTGAAAACCTTGTGAAAACTTACAGAAAACGTTTGACCTCTGTCATTGCCAACAAAGGGTATATAACTAAGTATTGAGATGAACTTTTGTTATTGACCAAATACTTATTTTACCGAGGAATTTACCAATTAATTCATTAAAAATCCTTCAATGTGATTTTCTGAATTTTTTTTTCTTATTTTGTCTCTCATAGTTGAGGCATACCTATGATGAAAATTGGAGCCCTCTCTCATCTTTTAAGTGGGGGAACTTGCACAATTGGTGGCTGACTAAATACTTTTTTACCCCACTATACCAACATAAAGTGCATTGCAGTAATCAAGTCGAGACGTGATTAAAACATGGATGGCTATCTCAAGATCATGACGGCTCAGGAAAGGTTTGGCTTTGGATAACAGACGTAATTGATAAAAGCTCATCTTGACTACATTGTCGATCTGTTTATCTAATTTTAAATGGCTGTCAAAAATCACCCCCAAATTTCTGACAGCTGGAACTGAGCCTTAAAGAGAAGGTACCAAAGCCAGTCGTTACAGTATCCCCAAATGCAATACATTCTGTTTTTTCTTCGTTTAAGTGGAGAAAATTTTGGCTTAACCACAACTTAATGTCAGTGATGCAGTCCAATAGAACACTTTGTGAGTTAGTTTGTTCTGGGTTCAAAGGTAAATAAAGCTGCAAATAGTCCGCATAACAGTGGAAAGACATGTTGTGCCTGGCTATTATTGACCCGTGTGGCAGCATATATAATGAAAACAGAATAGGGCCAAGGATAGAGCCCCGTGGGACCCCACAGGAGAGAGAGGCACTAGAAGAAGACATGTCACCAATCATTACAGAAAAAGTTCTATTAGATAGGTGTCACGCCTCACCGCTCATCAGCGGCGCCAGCTGCACGCACACCTGCGCCTCGTCAGCGGCGAGGGATTTAAGCCGCCTCGCCCTGGGCTTCGGCCTGAAGCCGTCTGCTCTCATCGGCTACTCTTGCTGCAAGGAACCCCCTTCATCAAGCAAGATTGCAAGTAAGCATCCCTTACCTTCTTCTTCCAGTTCTCCTCCCCTGTGCACAGGTGGATTCCCCGGCGGCGGACAACATTCTCCAGCCGTCATCTCCTCGCTGCTGCATCAGGCGCTCCAGGTCGCTGTCTACCGGGCTACACCCTTGCTACGCCAGCCACCTGCCCAAACCAAGTAAGCCAGCTATTATTACTTCAATCTCCCGTATTGGTGTGGTGCCCGTTACCCTTCTCCCTCTGCTTCTCCCATAGGGTTGTCCGGCTGAACGGCTTCCTGCCCCCATGCCTGACGCAGACGCCACCACCAATACATCCACATATCACAGACACGCAATCACACACACACTTGTTGTTCAATAAACTGTTAAACCTATTCTGAGCCTGCGTGTGTGTCTCCTGAGCCGTGCATTATGTCAGTACGGCTTCAGCAGAGCGGCTCGGCAGACAGCGGGCTCACACGCCATCTCACCACTCTCGAGGCTCAAATAAATTTGATAGTTTATCAGCAACAGGTGATGTTGAATCAGTTAGTTAAGATCACTCACCGGTTAGATCGCCTGGACCTCCCGCAGCCGTTCCCCCCGGCTCGTCAGGGAGGTGCTGCTCCTACCTCTCCGGTGGTCGGTCAGACTGATCCCGGGTCGCCAGCCCGGCTCACACCCATTCCGACCCCCGCCCGCTTTAGCGGACAGCTCGGCGGAGCGCGGGGGTTCATCATGCAGTGTGAGTCGGTGTTCTTCCGCGTCCCTGGGGATTTTCCCTCAGACCACAGCCGAATTGGCTATATAGGAAACCTCCTGGAGGGACGGGCACTCACCTGGGCTTACGCCGTTATGGCGAGGCCCATCTATGCCAACCTCTCCTACGGCCAATTCGTGCAACAGTTCCTCGACGTGTTTGATCATAGTCGTCGAGATAGTGTGTTAGTCGATCGCCTTCTCTGTCTCCAGCAGGGAGGTCGGTCAGCTGCAGACTACTCGATCGACTTCCGGGTCATCGCGGAGGAGGTTGGCTGGGATGAGCCCTCGCTCTGCGGCATCTTCCTCCGCAGTCTGAACTCTGGTCTGAGGGATGAGCTGGCTGGTCGCGATATTCCGGGGAGGCTTTCAGATCTGATATCATTAGCGATTAGTTTGGATAACAGGCTTCGCGAGCGGTCTTCAGAGCGGAAGTCTGCTTCTCGCTCGTGGGGAGGCTTGTCTCGCCTGTCCCAAGCTCGCCCCCTGGCGTCGCCACCGCCTGACTCCTCCGAGAAGTCGGAGGCGAAGGCGGTGGTCCGGTCAAAGCTCCATCTAGTGGAGAAACAACGCCGCTGGGAGTTGGGCCTCTGCATGTATTGCGGAGGCAGTCAACACTCTGTGGAGCATTGTCCAGAGAAGCCGGTTAGGGGTCCGCGAATCACTGTTGGGGGCCTTGCAGATTCTAACCGGTCGGGTCCCCTCACTCAATTGACGCTGCCCATTTGTTTCTGTCATAACTCCACAGGGCACCTCACCCATGCACTGGTGGATTCAGGTGCGGAGGGCAGCTTTATTTCACAGAGCCTGGCAACCCGATTGGGCATCCGTTGCCATACCCTCAAGACTCCTCTCGCCCTAGTTAATCTCTCCCGTGTTTCCCTGGGGAAAGTAACACACCAGACCATTCCCGTCCCTGTTATTATTTCTGGAAATCATCGGGAGGAGATCACCTTCTACGTCCTACCTAACTCAGTATCTCCTGTCATCCTCGGATACCCCTGGCTCCGCCTCCACAGCCCTGTCCTGGACTGGAGGTCTGGCAGAGTGTCTGCCTGGAGCTCCTTTTGCATGAGCACCTGCCTCCAATCCGCTGCCTGCGCCCCGTCCTCGCCTTCAACTCCCAAGGACGCCGCACCTCCGGATCTCACCCTGGTGCCATTGGAGTTTCACGACCTGGGTATGGTATTCAGCAAATCCAAGGCGATGTCTCTTCCCCTGCACAGGCCCTACGACTGTGCTATAAACATCCGCCAGGGGGCACCCTTACCCTCGGGGCGACTCTACAGCCTGTCTGTGCCGGAGAAGGAGGCTATGAATTCTTATCTCAAGGAATCGCTGAGTGCTGGAATCATCCGTCCCTCGAAATCACCATTAGGCGCTGGGTTCTTCTTCGTGGGCAAGAAGGACGGCTCCCTCCGTCCTTGTATTGACTATCGCGCCCTGAATGACATCACAGAGAAGGACCGTTACACCTTGCCCCTAATGGACACCGCCTTCCACTCCCTCCAGGGGGCGACTTGGTTCACCAAGCTGGATCTTCGCAGCGCATACCACCTCGTCCAGATCCGGGAGGGAGACGAGTGGAAGACAGCCTTCCGTACCCCGAACGGCCATTTCGAGTACCTGGTTATGCCGTTCGGGTTGACCAACACTCCAGCCGTCTTTCAGCGCCTTATAAATGACGTCCTCCGGGACTTCATTGGCCTGTTTGTGTTCGTCTACCTGGATGACATCCTCATCTTCTCCAGATCCAGGGACGAGCACCGGGTCCATGTGAGGCGGGTCCTCCAGAGGCTGCTGGAGAACCGGTTGTATGTCAAGGCTGAGAAGTGTGAGTTTTACGCAAAGACTACGTCCTTCCTCGGGTTCGTCATCTCCCACGACCAGGTGCTTCCAGACCCAGCGAAAGTGAAAGCGGTGGTGGAATGGCCCACTCCTACGTCAAGGAAACAGGTACAACAGTTTATTGGGTTTGCCAACTTCTGCTTTGTCCCGAACTTTGGTACCATCGTCGGCCCTCTGACCTGCCTCACATCCCCTAAGGTCCCGTTGCGGTGGACTGAAGAGGACGCGGCTGCTTTCCAGGCACTGAAGGCGGAGTTCTCCTCCTCCCGGGTCCTCAGCCAAGTCGATCCCTTGCTGCAATGCATCGTGGAGGTGGACGCATCGGACACGGGGGTGGGGGCGGTGTTATCTCAGCGGTCACCTGACGACGGGATCAAACGGCCCTGCGCCTTCTTCTCTCGGCGCTTGTCCCCGGCGGAACAAAATTACGACGTGGGGGACAGAGAGCTCCTCACCATCAAGCTCGCGCTGCAGGAGTGGCGTCACTGGCTAGAGGGGCCGGCCCTGCCATTCGTGGTTCTAACCGACCACAAGAACTTGGAGTATTTAAGATCTGCCAAGCGTCTGAACGCCCGCCAGGCACGTTGGTCCTTGTTCTTTGCCAGGTTCTGCTTCAACATCACCTTTAGGCCTGGCTCCAAGAACGGCCTGCCTGACGCCCTCTCTAGGCAATTTGCCCCTGAGGCGTCTGAGGACGCAGCCCACACCATCTTGCCCAGGTCGTGCATCGTGGGAGCCGTCACTTGGGACATTGAAAGTAAGACCCGGAAGGCGCAGGAATCGGAACCAGACCCTGGCGGCGGACCGGAGGGGAGGCTTTTTGTGCCGTCCACGGTCCGGGGGGAGGTCATCCACTGGCTGCACACATTAAAACTCACCTGCCACCCTGGTTCCTCCCGGATGATTGACTTACTTCAACGATCCTTCTGGTGGCCGGGCCTGCGGAAGGACGCTGCCCGCTACGTTCGGGCCTGCCCCGTCTGCGCCACCAGTAAATCAGGTAATGCCCCTCCAGTGGGTTTGCTCCAGCCTCTGCCCATCCCTGGCAGGCCCTGGTCGCATATCGCCCTGGATTTCGTCACCGGTCTCCCGGTCTCTAACACCTTCAACACAGTCCTGACCATCGTTGATCGTTTCTCCAAGGCTGCTCACTTCATCCCATTACGAGGGCTTCCATCTGCCTTGGAGATGGCAGACCTCCTTATCCAGCACGTGGTCAGGTTGCACAGGATTCCGGTGGACGTGGTCTCGGACCGGGGCCCCCAGTTTTCCTCAGAGGTTTGGAGGTCCTTCTGTAACGCCCTGGGAGCCAAGGTAAGCCTCTCCTCCGGCCATCACCCCCAAACCAACGGGCAGTGTGAGGGTACCAATCAGGAGCTGGAGGCTGCGCTCCGCTGCGTCACAACATCCAAGCCTGCGTCCTGGAGCACCCATCTCGCCTGGGTTGAGTACGCCCATAACACCGCCCGCTCTTCTGCCACTGGGATGTCCCCATTTAAGGCGTTCCCTACGCAGGAGAGTGAGGTAACTGTCCCCTCAGTTCGGGCGCACCTCAGGTGGTACCGCTCCATTTGGGCGTCGGCGCGCAATGCGCTTTTACGCACGGCGGAGCGCAACAAATCTACGGCGGACCGGCACAGAAGACCTGCCCCAGCCTACCAGGTAGGCCAACGTGTCTACGTGTCTACCCAGGACGTCGTTTTAAAGGGTGAGAGGAGGAAGTTGGCACATCGTTTCATGGGCCCATACCCCATCACCAGGATTATCAACCCGGTGGCTGTGCGTGTGGCTATTCCCCCCTCCCTCCGCATCCATCCCACCTTCCACGTTTCCAAGGTGAAGCTGGCAGTCTCCGACCCCCTTTGCCCTCCCCCTGCTGCGCAGCCTGTGCCCCGGATGATTGGTGGTCATCCGGCCTGGCCAGTCTCTTCCATCCTGGACTCCCGGCGCCGGGGTCGCGGGTTGCAGTACTTGGTGGACTGGGAGGGCTATGGACCTGAACATAGGCAATGGGTACCCTCGTCGTTTGTGTTGGATCCATCTCTCATCACTGAGTTCCACCGAGCGCACCCGGAGAAACCATCGCCAGGAGGCGCTGCTAGAGGGGGGAGTACTGTCACGCCTCGCCGCTCATCAGCGGCGCCAGCTGCACGCACACCTGCGCCTCGTCAGCGGCGAGGGATTTAAGCCGCCTCGCCCTGGGCTTCGGCCTGAAGCCGTCTGCTCTCATCGGCTACTCTTGCTGCAAGGAACCCCCTTCATCAAGCAAGATTGCAAGTAAGCATCCCTTACCTTCTTCTTCCAGTTCTCCTCCCCTGTGCACAGGTGGATTCCCCGGCGGCGGACAACATTCTCCAGCCGTCATCTCCTCGCTGCTGTATCAGGCGCTCCAGGTTGCTGTCTACCAGGCTACGCCCTTGCTACGCCGGCCACCTGCCCAAACCAAGTAAGCCAGCTATTATTACTTCAATCTCCCGTATTGGTGTGGTGCCCGTTACCCTTCTCCCTCTGCTTCTCCCATAGGGTTGTCCGGCTGAACGGCTTCCTGCCCCCGTGCCTGACGCAGACGCCACCACCAATACATCCACATATCACAGACACGCAATCACACACACACTTGTTGTTCAATAAACTGTTAAACCTATTCTGAGCCTGCGTGTGTGTCTCCTGAGCCGTGCATTATGTCAATAGGTAGGATTCAAACCACTTAAGTGCAGTGCCATGGATGCCAACATGGTGATTCAGGCGTGACAAAAGGATAGTATGGTCCACAGTGTCAAAGGCTGCTGTAAGATCTAGCAGCACTAAGACCACAGGGCATTTGGCATCAACAGACATCATAATATCATTGTGCACCTTAAGCAGGGCAGACTCAGTGCTATGATGAGATCTAAACCCAGATTGAAACTTCTCAAAAATAGAATTGTCTTCTAAAAAAGATTGCAACTGTATAAAAACAGCTTTTTCTAAAACCTTAGATAAAAAGGGCAAATGAAAAATGGGTCTAAAATGAAATAAAACTGAAGGGTCAAGGTGAGGTTTTTTTTTAAGAAGGGGCAGGTGTGACAAATCCGCGGGGGGCTGGAGCCTATCCCAGCATCTTTGGGTGAGAGGCAGGGTACACCCTGGACAGATCGCCAGTCCATCGCAGGGCCAACACAGAGAGACAGACAACCATTCACTCTCACAGTCATACCTAAGGACAATTTAGAATCCCCAGTTTTGATGCCAGTTAACCTAACTTACATATTTTTGGCATGTGGGAGGAAACCGGAGAAATCCCAGAGTAAACCCACGCAGACACAGGGAGAACATGCAAACTCCACACAGATCACTGTTGGTCGGGGGCTGGAACCCAAGATCCCCTGGCCAAGGGTGAGTTGCTGTGCTGCCACAGTGCTAACCATTGCGTCACCGCGCCGCCCTAAGGCAGGAATTAATAAAAACCAAAAGACCAGGCCCTACAGTAGTAAAAACCCTTTTCAGGATTCCAGCGGGAACAACATCCAGTGAGCAATTTGTTGGCTTCAGAGACTTCACTATATCAGCAAGTGATGATAAAGAAACCAGCTCAAACTGTTCAAACACAGCAGAGCGACCCGGGACAACTGACAAGCTCCCATTAAAACTGTTATTAATAACTCGTCTGACAGAGTCCACTTTATCAACAAAAAAATGAAGAAAAGTCTCACATGTTGTAAACAAATCATCTATAACAGTCAGAGTGCGTGAGTTTATAAAAGAGTTAATTGTGTTAAATAGCACTCTAGGACAGTGACTGCTGCTGGAAATAATATCAGAGAGATACTGAAATTTTGCCTTTTGCACGGTCCTCTGGTAATCAGCAAGACAGTCCCTAAAAATTTCCAGAGACACATGTAATTTGTCCTTTTTCCACCTCCATTCAGCCTGCCTGACCCGTTGTCTAACGGCATGGGTAGTGTCGTTTAGCCAGGGATCTGTTTTCGGTTTAGCCGATTTAAGCTGAAATGGGGCAATAGAGTCCAAAATCCCAGAGCAGGTGGTTTGAAAGGAGGAAAGAATATTATCCGGATGGGAAGGGGAAACAAGTCCATTCAAGGCAAAAATCTGTGAATCCCTAAAAGCAGCAGAAAACTCCTCTGGTGTTGAACAAGTGATGATGCGACGCCAGCATGTTGGAGCCACAGCCTTGCTAGGTGATGAAGGGGTCAACAATTCAAAAATGATGGGGAAATTATCTGAGATGACAGACTCAGAAATTTCTTTGAGAGCGATTGAGAGCCCAGAGTGTGACCAAGACGGTGTGCTGGTTTGTCCGCTAAAATATTTAAATTAAATGTCACCAACAGCCTTAAAATCAGATGCCAGCTGATCAGATAGACAACAGACATGAATATTAAAGTCACCACAGATCAAAACTTTGTCATATTTTGGCATAACATCTGCCAAAAATTCAGAAAACTCATTAATGAAGTCCTTATTATATTTTGGAGGACGATAGACATCAGCAAATAACACAGGACTTGTGAGATCCACCACAAATAGCTGCAACTCAAAGCAGGAATAAGCATTTGTGGAGAGAAGGCGACATTTAAAACTGTCATTAAAAACAGAAGCCAGACCCCCACCCCAACCAGATGCTTGCGGGGAGCTGAAGAAAGAACAGCCGGGAGGGAGGAGCTCAGAGATGACGGCGTCAAAACCTATACGCTTCCTGGAGAGATCAGTCAGCAGTTGACAAGGGTTGTGAGTTGAAGAAGAAGCCAGGTAAGCCCTCAGTCTGCATGACACTCCGCCTCTCCGACCTCTTCTATTGCGGCGTCTTTTGTGACGGCTGTTTTGAAACAGTCCACTGGGTGCACATCTCAGATAAGATGGTATAGTCACCAACAGAGGTGGAGGAGGCTGACCATTAAATTCATAGGTCAAGAATTTGACCACAGAATTGCGAATATTTAGAAGAGTCAAGCGATCATAAACCAGTAGCAATGACACGTTCTGAGCTAGAAACAACAAGAAGACAACTGAACACATAAGACATAGCACAGGCAGACGTCCAGCCACACACAACTGCGCCATCTTGCCCATTAGCAAGATTTTGTATTGTAGAAAGATTCAATAAACCATGATGTTGATTTAAGGTTGAATTGCCCAGCCCCAATGTATGGTCAATGCAATTACGACAGTCTTGTTATTATGGAGCTGACTCTGCAATCGATGGCCTCATCTCTGATGGGAATGATCCGGAGTACAGAGGACTTATCGAGGACTTTGTGAACTGGTGCCTACAGAACTGCCTCCAGATCAATGCGAGGAAAACCAAGGAACTGGTGGTGGACTGCTGAAGGCAAGGACAACCCCCCACAGCACCAGTAAACATCCAGGGAGCAGACAGTGAGATGGTGACATCTTACAAGTACCTGGGTGTTCACCTGAACAACAAAATGGACTGGTCACACAACACCAACGTGCTCTACAAGAAAGGGCAGTGAAGGCTGTTCCTCCTGAAGAGGCTCAGGTCTTTTGGAGGGCAAAGGTTGAAGACCTTCTACGATTCCGTGGTGGCATCGGCCATCACATTTGGAGTGGTCTGCTGGGGCAGTGGCATCACGGCAGTCGACAGGAAGAGACCGAACGGCTGATCAAAAAAGCTAGCACTGTACTGGGGCAATGCCTTGACCCAGTGGAGGAGTTAGGTGAGAGGAGGATGGTGGCTAAGCTGTCATCTCTGCTAGAGTCTGAGTCCCTCCCCACTGGGGACACGTTGAACGCACTGAGGAGCTCATTTAGCGGTAGGCTGTGCCATCCTAAGTGCACGAGGGAGAGGTTCCATAGATCCTTCCTACCTACAGCTGTCAGACTTTATAACCTAACCAGGGCTTCTCGTACAAGTCGTATTAAATGTACTAAATGTAACAACTTTGCACAATAGATTTCGTCCCTTCCAATACACAACTAGGTCAATAACAGTCGTTCCTGAGGGTGGCAACAACACTGTTGATTCAAATGCAAAATGTACTGTCTGGGTACATATTCATATTCTGCAGGGTAATTTAACAAACCGCAATACTGTTTATTCCATCTAGCTCCAATGCTCTTGCACTGTGCATATAACTGTGTACATATGCATATTCATTTACTGCTTTGGCGAACCAGTTTTTATCTTATTTTCTTGTTGACTGTTGACATTATTGACTCTGAGTGCTGCTATCCCTTTGCTGCTGTAATCCTGGAATTTCCTCATTGTGGGACCAATAAAGGCTTATCTTATCTTATCTTATCTTATCTTATCTCATTATTATTATTATTATTATTATTATTATTATGTAGTCATATTGATTTGCTGTTGTTTCTTGTCACCATGGGTTGAGGTGCCGTCTCGGCACTGAGCCCATGTTTTCCCTCATCCCTGCCTCCCATTGAGCGGCGTCTCAGCTGGCCCCAGCTGGCAGCATTATGGACGGCTGGGGCCAATTAGTCTTCATCAGCTGGGGCGCTGCCAATGAGGATAAATAGGAGCAGCCTCGATGACTCGGGGCTGCGACATAAGCACTGCTAGGCTGAAGCCCCTTCGTCTGGTGTCAGCCTCAACTCCCCTTGCAGCATTCCTGTGTTTGTATCCCGCTGTGAGGATGTACGTCTTGCTACCCCCACGTCCGGTACGAGCTGCTTACCTCTGCGCTGTGCAACCTGTGAGTGTACCTCTGCATGAGTATCTGTGCTCTCCTCATCCCTTATCCCTTACCCAAAATAAACCATCTCGACTCACTGGCTTGTCCCTGGCTCTGATTGCCCGGCTCCCTAGAGCCGGATATGACAGTATGTCGCAGCCAGAAGAGTTGCCGGCGGCCGTGAGTCGCCGTGGAAATGTACCTTTCTGTCCGGGTGTCAGCGCTGCTAGCATGCCGTTTCCCAGGAGTCACTTCCGGCGCCAGGGTGACGAGCTGAGGTCCATCTCGGAGGCTGTCGACGGGACGTTCTTCACCCTGCACGACGCCTCCAACGCGAGACGCTGGCATCCGGGCCGTGCTGAGGAACTCCTGGACTGTCACCCTCACTCTCTGTACCATCTGGAGGACAGTGCCAGGATAGACGCTGCAGGTACACAGCGAGAGAAGCTCCACGGGGTGGATGGAAATCCCGGCAGGGAGTCGAAGTGGGCGACGTCTTTCCCCGCTTCGGAGTCCCGTTCCTGCCGCCATTCCAGTCCGGGAGTTCGCGCCAACCAGAGGACTTCCCCCGACCTGCGCCACGTCACTCGGGATTCCCTTCAAGGAGCCGCAGCTGACAGCAGTTATGTCCGGGGTCGAGTGGCTGTCGCGAGCTCTACTGTGTTTCCTGTCACCACCTTCAGGCATGTGGCGGCGGCAGTGAGATTGATGGTGAGGACTTCAGGGCTACGAAGCTTTCCCGTGCTCGACGCCTTCCTCGTCTCGATCTCCGATCTGGAGCGGCGAATCCTGGGTTTCCCCCTCGCTTCGTCCCCTGGGAGTAGTCGTCATCACATCGCCGAGTCACCTCTGCACGAACCTCGTCCGGACCCAGTTCTGGGTCATCGTCAGGACCGTTCCTCCCACGCAGCTGTCATCCCTTCGCCTCGTCAGTGTGGAGATTCTACAGCCTCGTCCCCTGAGCCTTGTTTCCCCGCTGTCATTCCTGGACATTCGGGCTGGCTCACCCCGGCTGTTTCCCCCTCCTCCTCGACGCGCTTCCTGACCGCTGTGTGTGCCTGGAATCCCGGCCTGGTGAGCTCTCTGCTGGAGACAACGCGAGCGATCCTCAGACGAACTCCCGGGGGGTCCTCCGTTATCGCCGGGCGGGGAGAGGAAGAAGCAGATTCCACTACAGCAGGCGATACTCAACCTCCAGGGGGCAGGCAAGTCATTGTTTTTTCACACCTGCTTAATGATTTGCTCTGTCACATCCCTGGAGGAGAAGTTCAGGGTTCGCAGCTCCCTGAACTCTCCCCACCTGCTGTAACTTGTATGCCTAATCCCGCATCCTCTGTGTCTCTCTCCGCCGAGCGGTCCCCGGCTCCGGGTCAACGTGGTGGGATATGGAGAGGGCCTGTGGTTCCGCAGCTACATTGCGGACGGAGGAGGGGGACTGACTGCTGCGTGGAGTCTACGCTGACGACTGAGCGTCCCTGGGTCTCCACGGAGGAGCGGTTCGGTCCAGCGGGACGAGATTCTTCTGGCTTCACGCCGAGTGGGTCGTCGGCGGGGTTACCTGAGCTGGAGGGATCTCAAGCTGCGCTGACCATCGTGCTGGCTGCGGGGCCCGACGCGGCTAGATGGGAGCCTGACAACGACCTCCTGACGACGGATCCTGGATCTTCGCAGTCCTGGACGGCGTCAGAACCCGAGATCAGGCGAGTGCTCTCCTTTCTTTTCTCTCTTTTTATCTTTGAGCACTTCAGCCTATCTCCAGGGGAGACGAGCAGGGTGCAGCCGCCCGCTGCGTCTGAGCTCGTCTCGCCGGGTTCTGGCGCTGCCGGTGATCCTGATCCCGGTTCTGTTTTCTCTTCTGAGCCTTCTTCCAGGGTCACCGGCGAGGAGTTGCTGTTCCTCGTGGTGCTGGAGGGTCCGGGTTCAACGTTGGAGGTCGGTTCTGGTGCAGTGTCCAACGTGGGTTCGCCCGAGACCCAATCGGGGTCCAACGTGGGTTCGCCTGAGGCCCGATCGGGGTCCGACGTGGGTGCTGCCCCAGTGTTGTCCAGGTCCGGTGAGGAGGTGGCCGTTTCCCTGAGGCCCGCCGCCCTCGTCATCGGCTCTCCCCTGAGCCTCTTCCACCGGGATCCGCTCTGACCCTTCGTCCGTCTCAACGGTCCTGGTGGTTGAGTGATGCGGGTCGACGACCCGACCCGCAAAACTTTCGGTTCGGTGATCTGGTTCCCCCCACTGGTCTGTTTCCCTCTGGGCAGCCTGGTTCGGCTGCCGGTGGACTGGATTCCTGGGATCTGGGTCCAGAGTTCGCCGTCCGAACACTTCTTCCCCTGATTCGCCAGCTGGACAATGGGCGGGGAGATCTCCGGAGCCATCTCGGCTATTTTTGGACTCTGCCTGCCATACACCTCGGGTGTCACTTTTTCTTTTATCGTTATTAAGGTCACTTGGGTGTAATGTCTGTCCTGTTGGTGGATGTGTATTTATAGTGCTGTGCGTTTTCCTTCCCTCGTACCCAGCATTTTATTTTTTGTACCATGTTTTTAGTCTCGTTTTTGCATTGTAGAGTTATGTTTTGTTCCCTTTCAGACCATACTCTGCAGTTGCCCATTCATTCCAGTCACTTTCATTTCTTTAGGTGACTGTGGGTATTTATATATTCATGTGTGTGGGTTTTTCTTTGCCTGCACTCAGTATTTCTTTTTTATGCCCTGTTGGTTCATTATAGAGTCATGTGCCTTGTTTTCCGTAACACCATGCTCTGTAATTGTCCATTTGTTCCAGTCACTTTTCTTGGTGACTGTATGTACTTATATTGGTGCTGTGTATTGTGTTTTCCCTTTATTTGACCATACTCAGCATTTTTTGCCCTGTACCTTTTTGGTGGTTCTTTTTTTTTTTCTTGCTCTGGGTCACGCATGGTTGGTACTCTCTGGGTAGTATGTAACCGGCGTGTTGACCCAGTTCTTCTCCCCATCTGTACCTGGGTTAATTATTCAGTTTTGTCAGTATTGTATTTGGGTTTTTCTTTCCCGCTACCCTACATTGCCCCATTGGTGTTGTCCTTCCCTTGGCTTCTTCCCCTCCGGTCCGCCTCCCTTCCTCCCACCCTAGGTGGGGGGGGGGGGCTGGGATGTTCCTGGTCGTTCAGGAGCCCGACCTTGAGGGAGGGGCTCTGTCACCATGGGTTGAGGTGCCGTCTCGGCACTGAGCCCATGTTTTCCCTCATCCCTGCCTCCCATTGAGCGGCGTCTCAGCTGGCCCCAGCTGGCAGCATTATGGACGGCTGGGGCCAATTAGTCTTCATCAGCTGGGGCGCTGCCAATGAGGATAAATAGGAGCAGCCTCGATGACTCGGGGCTGCGACATAAGCACTGCTAGGCTGAAGCCCCTTCGTCTGGTGTCAGCCTCAACTCCCCTTGCAGCATTCCTGTGTTTGTATCCCGCTGTGAGGATGTACGTCTTGCTACCCCCACGTCCGGTACGAGCTGCTTACCTCTGCGCTGTGCAACCTGTGAGTGTACCTCTGCATGAGTATCTGTGCTCTCCTCATCCCTTATCCCTTACCCAAAATAAACCATCTCGACTCACTGGCTTGTCCCTGGCTCTGATTGCCCGGCTCCCTAGAGCCGGATATGACATTTCTCTGTTAACAACAACAACAACAACAATAATAATAATAATGGGTTGCATTTATATAGCGTCTTTCATTCAAATTTTCAGAAAAGGTGTGTAATGGCACAGTGAACACGATTAGATTTTGGTGATGATTTCAAAATGCATACCTCCGCCAAGGCTCTTGTCTTCTCACACAGTGTTAGCAACAATATGGTAAATGGTAAATGGCATTCACTTATATAGCGCTTTTATTCTCATCTCTTGATGACCAAAGCGCTTTACAGATCCTGCTACCCACCCATTCACACACACATTCACACACTGATACAATACCCCAAAACTACTGGATGGATTTGGATGAAATTTTCACCAGAGGTTGCCCTTGGCCCAAAGATGAACTCATTAGATGTTGGAGGTGATCCGTGAGTGCATACCTCCACCAAAGACCTATCTTGCAATGAACAGATGGATGGCGATATGGACAGACAATGGGACAGAGGGGAGGACAAAAGGAGGGAGGGATGAAGCCTTGGCGGAGGTATGCGCTGTCTGACTGCCCTCTAGTTTAATTATTGCAACATCATTGTGAATTATTTTGAGGCTTTCTCAGAACAGTTTGTTTCAGTGCATGCCTCTCGAAATGCCCAAGAGCTGCAATTAACTCCGCCGTCCCTCTTTCCTCACTATTGTTAGTTCCTAGCTCGGGTAGTGAGCCTAAGCCAGCCATTGTAAGTTGTCTTAAATAATAAATAAAATAAAGTATCACTGGTAGACAAGAGTGTGAGTTTCAGAAAGTCAAGAAGATGTGACCAGTCCCTTGAGTACAGTAGACATTCACAAATGAGTGAATAGTGACCCAAGCCTGCTACTTGACGACAGCCATCTTGGGTCTCAGCTACAGAAAATAAATTAAGCTTGTGGAGAAAGAAGGCAGGCAAGGCAACGAGCTGGACGACACAGAAACTTTATTCCTTCTCCAGCATAACTTACAGCAAAAGAGAGTCTCAGGTCTCTGTGCATTCCTCTTTTATATCTTTAATTCCATGCATCGAGACCCAGAACTTTCGACCATACACATTGCTGTATGAACAAAGAATTGTGTGGCACATTAACATAACATAATGCCAGTGCTGCTTCAACACCTTTCTTCTCTCCGTGGCTCCGGAATCTCTTATTCTCCCCGGGGGGCACATAGACCCAACAGTCCCGTCTGATACCCCTGGTGACACCTCCTCCTTCAGTCCATTGTCCTCCTCTGCCCTCTCTGGGTGGAGAAACCCCCACCCCATGCCCCCCCCCCCAAACACCCAGAAGGGGCACTAATTCTCCCGTCCTTTGGGCTTGAGCCGGCGCCCATAGCGGCTGTAGCGGGAGGTCGCTGATTTAGTCGAACCGCCCTGCTGGTGAGGTGTACCGGAGGTCATGTCAGCCCTCCTTAGGGAAAGACGGAGGGGGGAAACACATTAACTTCGCAAGCGCATGTCCCTGCGCATGTCCCTGCTGAGGGATCACCACTTTGCGAAGCCACCAACGATGTTCGTCTGCGCTGGGGAGCTTGGGCCAACACCACCTGTTAGTCTGCCAACACAAAAGCGGGCTTCAGCCTGTCGATGCAGTCAGTCTCCCTACGTCCCCCCAAGTCTAACACAAAATGATTCTCCCCAGGTTCCAACACCCCGAACGGTCCGTCGTACAGTGGGCGCAACGGGGTCCGGTGCGCAATGTGCCTGACAAAAACAAAACTGGCATTCTGCAAGCTTTTTGGAATGAATGTGTGGGGAAAACAATAGTGGGCTGGGCCCAGTACGCTCACAGCCTCCGTCTTGTGTAAAAATTGCACGAGCGGACCAGCCTCGGGCGCAGGGTTTCCAAGTAAAAACTCTCTGGGGATCCGCAGCAGCTGAAAAAAAAAAACAAGTTCTGCCAGGGAAGCTGCCAAATCCTCCTTAGGTGCAAAGCGCAACCCTAAAAGAGGCCAGGGCAGGTGATCGACCCAATTTGTGTCCGTGAACAAAGCTCTGAGTGCTGCTTTAAGCGACCTATGAAAATGCTTGCATAAACATTAGCCTGGTGGTTGTACGTGGTAGTGTGGTGAGTTTTGACCCCTAGGCTCTGGGCCATCGTGGATCAGAGTTCTCAAACAAATTGTGGACCCCTGTCGGACGTGATGTCCAATGGAGATCCGAAACATGCAACCAAAGCAGACGAAAAAGTGCACGCTACTTCCACGGACGTGGTAGAAGCCAGCAGGACAACTTTAGGCCAGCGCATGGTGTGGTCCACGACTGTCAAAAGGTGCGTGAAACCTTGCGACGGCGGGAGGGGTCCCATCAAATCCACGAGGACGTGGTCGAACCTCCTAGCCAGGATTTGGAACCACTTGAGGGGAGCTCTGGTGTGCTTATGCACTTTGGCCCGCTGATATGCAATGCAAGTTGCAGCCCACTCTTTCACATCCTTGCGCAAGCGTGGCCAGACGAACTTCACCCCCACTAGCTTCACTGAAGCGTGCACTCCCGGGTGCTAAAGAGAGTGGACCGACTCGAAAATGTGATGGAGCCAAGAGCTTGGAACCACTGGCTATGGGCAGCTGGTGGAGACATCGCAGAGCAAGGGAGGGCACCCTTCTTGCACCAATCTGCTTTCCAGCCTTAAACCAGTTGGCGCAGACTGGAGCATGCAAATGTCCACGTCCCTGGCTTGCTCCGTGGCCATGGTGGGGAAATCTATTCTCATGTAGACACGGGTGATTAACGCGTGTGACAGGCAATCGGCAATGACGATGAGCTTACCGGCAACGTGTTGAATGTCGGTAGTAACCTCCGAAATTGCGGCCAGTTGGCCAATTGGCCAGGCCAACCACGGTTCCAATACTTTGGACATGGCGTACATCAGTGGCTTATGGTCCACGAATGTGGTGAACTCACGCCCCTCCAGCCAGAACTGGAAATGGCGCATCGCCAGGTGGAGAGCCAGCAATTCTCTATCAAATGTGCTGTATTTGCGTTCATTGTCGCGCAAAGTTCTGCTGAAAAATGCAAGTGGCTGCCACGAACCTAAGATGCACCGCTCCACCACTGCCCCTATGGCAACATCAGATGCATTTGTAGTGAGCACTATCCATGCAGACGGATCCAGGTGGGCTAGCAACGTGGTATCTGCCAGTGCTGTTTTGGCATTCGTAAAAGCCTGGTCTCGCTCAGGAGCGCAGTTGATGTTTTCCGCAGGCTTCTTTATTTTAAGCGCGGCATACAACGGCTGCATCGGCTGGGCTGCCCAGGGAAGGAAAGGGTTATAAAAATTAACCATTCCCAAAAACTCCTGTAGTGCCCTCACGGTCTGCGGGTGCGGAAAGTCTGCCACAGCCCGCATCTTGTCCGGTAATGGGATTGCGCCCTCCAGCGAAATGCGGTGGCCCAAAAAGTCAATCACTGGCACACCGCACTGGCACTTCACCGGGTTAACTATCAGCCCTTGAGCTTCCAACTTCTGGAAAACTGTCTTGAGATGGGCGATGTTTTCCTCCTCAGACGCGCTGGCTACCAGAATGTTGTCTAAGTAGACAAAAATGAAGGACAAGTCACGAAGAACTGGGTCCATCATCCTCTGGAAGGTTTGCGCCGTGCCTTTTAATCTGAACGTCATGCGTAAAAACTCGAAAAGGCCAAAAGAAGTTACTACAGCTGTTTTTGGAATGTCTTCCATGCACACTGGGGCCTGGTGGTAACCGTGAACCAGATCCACTTTGGAAAAAACATGCACCCTGGCCAGGTATATGGAAAAATCCTGGATGTGTGGAATAGGATAGCGATCGTATTCTGTAGCGTTGTTCAAGTGCCATAAATCACCGCATGGTCACCACGAGCCGTCGGCTTTAGGCACCATGTGCAGCGGGGATGCCCACGGGCTGTTGGAGCACCTAACGATGCCCAACTGTTCTAAGTTGGAAAACTTTTGCACGTGCTGACCAGTTTAGCTGCATCCAGGCGCCAAGGTCGCGCGAATACCGGTGGCCCTTTTCTAGTTATGAAATGTTCAACCCCGTGCTTCATGATCATAGTCGAAAATATTGGGACCGTGAGTGCTGGGAACTGTGCGGGTAACTGTTGGTACTTACCCCCTGAAGCTATAACGTAAGCCAGTGGTGTCAACCCAGCTCCCTGAGCTGTACAGGGCAAAGAGGCAAAAGAGACAGCATCCACTAATCTCCTATTAGCAACATCAACTAATTACACATAAGCACATAAAAAATCTGTGCCTAAAATGGGGCCGGACCATGCAGCTATCACAAAGTCCCACTGAAAGCTGAGGTCCATGTAAGTATATCGTCAGTGTCCGCTCGCCAAATGTCCTGATGGCAGATCCATTGGTGGCCGTGAGCTCAGGACCACTGTGTCCTGCCACCGTGTCTGTGTTGACCAGCAGGATGAGGCTCTTCTGGGAACCAGAGTCCACCAAAAACTGTTTCCCCGAACGTATGTCCGTGACATAAAGCAGTCTGTTCCTGTCGCCATCAGTTGCAGCTGCCATTGAATTCTGAACATGCCGTCTTCCTGGCTTCTTGAATTGGCATGGCGACAGGCAGCGTTGGGCATTCGAGCCGAAATGGCAATGATAGAAACAGATCGCCCTGTTCCCTCATCTTCTGGTGTCTGTCCCGGCTACCACGAACAGCTCCTCGACCTCGCTGGAGTCCCTCGTGGATGCTGGTGTCACTGTCTGCCCGCTGAGAGTTCTGGTTGCCAACATGATGTGGGCCGCTTCCTGCGCCAGGGCGCGGTAGTCCTTAGTGATCAGCCGCAGCGAGTTGGCCAGGATCGCCCTCACTGTCGCCGGTAGGATCCTGAGGAACAAGTGGGCGAACAGGAAAGATTCATCGTCCTTCCCCCTCAACGTCAACATGCTCTCCATAAGCTCCACTGCTGATTTGTCCCCTCACTCCTAACACGTTAGGAGCCTCTCTGCCTTCTCACTGTCCAAAAGGGTGTAGCGCTGGAGAAGCATCCTCTTGAGTGCTTCTTGTTTTCCTTGGGCCGGCAGCTCCTGGAGCAGGCTTGTCACCTGTTGAGTGGAGCACACATCCAGCGCAGCAACCATGTAGTAATCTGGTATCATCCGTTGTTATCACGTGGAGTGCAAACTGGGCTTCTATGCGCAGGAACCACGCGGTCAGGTTGTGAAGCCAGAAGTCTGGGAGCTCAACTGAGACCACGCACATGGTGCTGGTGCTCTCCCTCCAGGCAGTCTCCGGGGCTTTGCTCAGCTCGCTTTCCATGGCATGTCTTCGGGTCACCAACGTGGAGAAAGAAGGCAGGCAAGGCAACAAGCTGGACGACACAGAGACTTTATTCCTTCTCCAACATAACTTACAACAAAAGAGAGTCCTGGGTCTCTGTGCATTCCTCTTTTATATCTTTATTTCCATGCATCGAGACCCGGAACTTCCAACCATACACATTGTTGTATGAACAAAGAATTGAGTGGCACATTAACGTAACATAATGCCTGCGCCACTCCAACACCTTTCTTCTCTCCACGACTCCGGCATCTCTTACTCTCCCTGGGGGGTGCATAGAACCAACAGTCCCGTCTGATACCCTCCGGTGACACCTCCTCCTTCGGTCCATTGTCCTCCTCTGCCCTGTCTGGGTGGAGAAACCCCCACCCCATGCCCCCACAAGCTAAAATAATGTCTAAGAACAATGTGTATGGTCAAGTGTTGGCAAATGAACAAAGATTCCAGTCGGAGTGAATAGAATTTATAGAAAATTACAAAACTGGCAATATCAGGAGTTCAGGAGGATCAGTCAGCCTGTCCATCAGCCTCTCCCCACTCAGGGAAGTTCTGTTGCGGTTCAACAGGCTGACTCCAGCCATCTAGCCAAGCAATGCTAATTTTTCTATGTAATATCACAGTGAAATATAACTAAATAAGCCAGGATGATGCAAGATATATTATCGACTGTGGATTAGTGAACCAGGTGGAAACAGGGATGTCTGTTAGGGTAACTGAAATTTAAAGAAAATAACAATATAACCACACTTGGTGAGCTAACTTGCTACTAACACTGTTAGCGCTGAAGAATAATGCCTTGGGCTCCCTGTTCATCTGGGTGGGGACTAAATCATCACAGCCAACAACATGGTGATGGACCTAAAGATGGAAGCATTTGTTAGTGACGCAGGGGAGAAGCTCCAGAAGAGCAAAACCGGCTTCTGACCATGGACTGAGCTCATGTTCCTGTAGTCACAGAATATACAAATATCAGCGCAAAACGAGGACATGAGCACAGCCCTTGTCCAAACCCTTACATCGTAGTTTTCTATCTTGGATTGGATCCTTGATTACTGTATAATATAAAACTGATCTAACACTATACTAGTGTCGTAGTCAAGACCGGACTGAGACCAGAGTGTCAAAAGACCAAGGCTTCAAGGGGTCAAGACCAAGTCAAGACAAAGACCACTGTGTATGTTGGTCTTGGTCATGGTCATGTGTGCTCTTTTCTTGATCTTGAGAGACTCTGGACTTGACGAGGTCTTAACTGCAATAATACACTATGCAATCTGTATGTATTTATATATGTGTGCATATATATACGTATAGTGTAATATCATTTTTTTAAATATGTGGATTTAAGAAAAATATATTCTAACAACACCTTTTGTAGTCTTAGTTTTTGTAAACCACAAAAACATATTTAAAAAGCGCAATTAATTCCAAGTTTTATATGATCAAGAGTCATTAACCTTCATTTTCACCATCAGATCTGTTTTAATTTCCAAACAAGACACTTCACCCTAGATCAACCTGCTAATCTGTTGTGCTAATAATTAGCAAAATTAATGACATATTAGCATGTTCATTTACTGCATTTGGCTGCAATAATTAAACCAGAAATTACCTCTGCATTTGATGATAAACCCGTTCTAAGATGACGTCAGGTGATCATTTATCATTTGTGTTCCGACAACACCAGCGGCTAGACAGTGTCAGCTTGTGTCATTCACATGTCTGTGAACACAGTCATTACCACTGCAGACCCTTCACCCAAAGGAGGAAACACAGCACAAGGGCTTTATTACACACAGGGAGTGACCACGGCTTGGCAGCGGGGCGACCCCAAAGGCGACGCGTTCATGCATTTGAATAATCTATCGCACCGACTCACACATTTGCATATCGTGGCAATTCCAAGTCACTGGGGCACTATGATTCACTTCCCTCTGCCCTCTGTGCTGCTGTTCGTATGAAACAGGATGGATATTAAGCTCCTTTGAATGCAAGTCCCCTTATGAATCTTAAAGGCACCGCACTAGGGCAGGGGGAGAGGAAAAGCAGAAATATTTTTGCTGTTTCAATCTAAAACATAAGTGACTGCTCGGAAGATTCATCCACAGTGGAATTCCCAAAAGGGCTCTAAATTGTGAAGAAGACTGACATGGGTGTGAATTTAACAATTGCCAGTTTGAGTGTAAGGAGAGGGTGTGTGGTGTGCAGTGAAGCAGCCCCTCCATGCTTTCTGCCTCTTACCCACCTCTCATAGATGCTGTAATGGATACAGCCTCTGAAGGATTTAAGAAAGGCCAGGCAGCTCACCTGTTAAAATAGAGCTCACACAGAGGTCTGTCCTTCTGGCGAGCACTGACTGAGCATGACGTTCCTGCTGAAGGTTAATGATTTCGGCGGATAGCGGACCCATTTGTTGTGACTCAGTGTTGTGCACATGCATGGCATACTGTACATTGCAAATCAATTAATTCTGACCTTTTGTGATGTTTTGACATCTCTCTGCTGAGTATTTAAAGCATTTTCTTAATGAACGTACTCGCGTGTTTCTGCGCCAGTATCCACCAGTCCGTTGCACTGAATCAAAACAGAAACAACGGGGAGGGGGGGGGGGGTACTGTGTAGTCATGCACTCACCTCTGAGGTTATTGTGAGGATTGTCTAGGAAGAGCACAGAGGAGCTACAGGAATGAAAGATGTTAGTCTGCCAGTTTGTCACAAAAGCTGTGTGCTCCTGTGTGATAGACTGGCAGACAGTACTAGTATCCTCTGGGACACACAGGCTACTGTTGTAGAGTCACATTTTTTTTTCTTTTTCTGAGAAGCTCCTCTCATTTTCTGAAGCAGAGAGAGAAGAGAGAGGGAGAGAGAGCGAAAGCGCCTGATCGGTGTCTAGTAGCAGTCATGCTTAGGTCTTCTTATGCTGCTTGTTTCTGTGAAGGTTTATGGTCTGAGTCAGAGAGAAAGTCCACGATCATCTATTATAACACGGGGGATAAGAGGGACCAAAGAAGTCATGCTGGACGGATCCACACAGCAGCGTTTGGGTGTGTTTGAAAAGCTGCCCCAAAAGTTTTGTATAATGACACGGAGCAAGACGACAGAACACTGCTGGAGGTGAGAAGAAAGAACCGGGCAGCCACATTTTCACTAGACATCATGGGTAGGCAAATCAATTCGTACCAAGACAATTTTATTCATATAGACCAGTAAGTCACCAAGAGCTTCACAATTTTTTTTAGCATAGAAGCCCGGATGTCTGCAGATACTTCATCTGTGTAAAACTATGCATTCTCTTATAAATATTACAGACAGCACTTTACCATGTGACCTGTACAAAATCAATTTATAAATCATTTATGAGTAGGCAGTAATTAGCACTTTACACATCCCTAATAAGCTGTTATACCATGAGATGAAAAAGGAAATAATGACTCATTTTTAATCGTGAGCCAACATATATCCATTCTGCCTATGATTTTATCAGCTAGACTTTCATCATCAAATATTTGTCAGTAAATTACCATGCACTGTGAACATTTCAAGCCAAATAGTCTGAGCTTGTCAAATAGTGAGACTGTATCAGTGTATTAGATATGTCTCAGAAGATATTTGTAACTGCTTATTCACGATTTCTAAAGTCTTTATAATCCAAGTTATAACGTACTTTTTATGAATCCTTTGTTAGGGTAGTCTTATTGTAAAGTGACACCATAAATTCTGAATATATTTTTTATAAAACTTTATAGCAAATTATAAATTAGCAAAGCTCATTTTTTGAATAACTAATTTTCAAGAACTACAATATTCAAAGATTCATGCTATAGCAACGTCTACCCTTGTGTTGGAAATTTTAACACAAGAATTTTGAACGCAGCCTCAGGCATTTGCTCAATTTCTGCAATAAAACTACTACTGAGGACCACGGGTGTTGATTGACCAGCATGTAGGCGCCGTTCCAGTTCATTCCAATGGTGTCGAATGAGGTTAGGGTCAGAGCTCTGTGAGTGTCAGTCAAGTTCCTCTGCACCAATTCCAAAAAACATTACTTGATAAACAGAGGTTTGTTCACTCTGCCTTGTGCCAACAGAAGTAAGGTATTAAATAAAAATGCAAGAATACAGTTTTTTAGACCCCTAATGACCATATTATCATTGTTGAAACCAAGCTTTCAATTGCTGTTAATGATCAGAGTTAAAGTTTTAGCTCCCACTGATGTCATTAAGAGCTATCCTTCATCTAGTCGGATGTCCCACCTAACCAGCAAAAACTGTTTTCTTAAAAACTGTTGAAAAGATGGCTTCACCAACCGTCTAAACAACATCTGGAATTGGTTTAAAATTTAAAGATGAAAAGCAGTCTTTTTCAGGTTGTTGAAAAGATGACTTTTTGTTAAATGAGATCTACATTAGGCACAGCCCAATTTCCAACAACCATTTTCATGCTAAATTAAGTTTTACACCGACTGACCAGATTTAGTCCAAAAAACATCTAAATTATGCATGGCACCAGGTTGGAACCTTTCTGCTATCTGCTGTTTGAATGGGTTTACAAGAGGCAGCCAATCAGAAGTAAGCTGTCCTAAAGGGGTTTACGAAGGACGTTAATATGTCTGTAGATGTAAACTAGGGCTGGGAGATATCTTGATACTATAAAATGTATCAATATAATTTCATCCGCAACACAGGGTGACCCAGAATCATTTATAGAGATACTCCATCTGCTTTGGTCATCTAGAGATGAGAAAAAGCGCTATATAAGTGAACGCCATTTACCATTTTCAACTTTCCATCTGCGCTGCAACTTCATCCCGCCCCACCTTTTCTCCCTCCAAACACATAACTGCCCCTCCCCCACACGCTCATTCCCATCCAGCTAGAGGATCACTGGTAAAAAAAAAAAAAAAAAAAACATATTGACCATTGGTTCCCTGCCTTTTTTGCTTCATAGACTGGTAACAAATTTGGGAAAAACAGTTAGGTTGTATGTGAAGAACTGTACTAGGAAAGGTATAAATGAATTTTTTTCCCAGGCCCAGAGTACATATGGGTTATCCCTGTCACATTCCTGCCAATTTCCCTAAACATGCCTAAAGATAGCATACACAAAGTAAGTCAAATTCTTTCTTCACTGAGAGGCAGTAGAAAGTTTGAAATGTTCTGCAGGTGGAACACCGGAATTTTAAGAGGTTAAGTAGTTTTTATCCCCCACCGGTCAACGACCAAAGGGAAATTATATTATGGCAATGCCCATCTGTCAGTCTGTCCCAAAAAAGGTACCTGTTTGTGAAATCAACTCCTCCTACAGTTTTGCTCCAAATGTTTTGAAATGTCGTACCAGCCTTTGATATACACTGATGATGCACATATTGCAATTTGTCTCCAATCTGATGATTTTTGCAGGAGTTACAGCCCCTGACTTTTGATGTCACCTCTATAAATAGATAGTAACTGCTTTGTGAAATCAACTTCTACAGTTTTGCTCCAAATGATTTGAAACATTAGCCACGGTTACATGGGCAAAATTTCTTCAATCTGATTACAATTCAGATCAGAACTTTACTGTTTACATGGATCCTGAAAAAGCTGATCCGATTAGGACGTGCATTTCCATGTGTCACATGCTTGAACAGACTAAATCATTTTGACATGTGCAAGTTGACATTCCGAAAATAGTAGAAGAAGAAGCAACTTTCAGTGTTAGCAAGCCCCGCTTCGTGTCTTTCTCTTTTTGAAATGGACCTGTATTGTGCTGTTTGCTCTCTACATGTCTGTTCTTTTCATCTTCTCTATCCCCTCACCCCCCAGCCAGTCGCAGCAGATGACTGCCCCTCCCTGAGCCTGGTTCTGCTGGAGGTTTCTTCCTGTTAAAAGGGAGTTTTTCCTCTCCACCGTTGCCAAGTGCTTGCTCACAAGGGATCGCCTGATTGCTGGGGTCTTTCTGCAACTGTGGGGGTTCCCCCTACAGTTGATAGTGCTATGAGATGACTGTTGTTGTGAAATGGCGCTATATAAATAAAGTTGAATTGAACTGAATTGAATTGAATTATTGTGTTATTCAGACTGTACTTTTGCTTCTGCTGGTCTCCGTAATGAAGCTACAAGTACATACTTCTGCATATGACGAACAGAGGGAGACAGCAGGACGATACAGACCAGTTTTGTTTTACTCCCGCTATGTCTTCCGCTAACTGCTGTAAAGGCAGAAATACGTCACGTCGACGTGTGGCTGACGTACAGACATGCGCAGTAAACATATTTTTGGCCCTACGTTCGGAATAAGTGTTTTCATGCGCACCAATCGGATAAACAATTGGCATAACCCACTCGTCTCAATTGGAATGAAATTTTGATCTGAATGAGCGTGATCGGGTCAGAATATTCAGATTGGCATGTTTACATGAAGCATTTTTATTCTGATCAGGCTTTTAATCTGGTTACTTGTGTCCATGTAAACATGGTCAATGTCTCACCTGGAGAAGCCTGGGAACACTGTGAGGATCGTGTCCTTTGATTTCTCCAGTACTTTCAACACCATCCAACCAGTGATCCTGAGGGACGAGCTGCTGAGTGCAGGGGTGGACCAGCACCTGTCATTATGGATCCTGGACTACCTCACAGACCGATCACAGTTTGTGAGAACCCAGGACTGTGTGCCTGACACCATCATCTGCAGTACGGGGGCCCCCCAGGGAACAGTTCTGGCTCCCTTCCTGTTTACCCTGTACACTGCTGACTTTTCACACAATACACCACACTGCCATCTACAGAAGTTCTCTGACGACTCTGGAATTGTTGGCCTCATCTCTGATGGGGATGATGCAGAGTACAGAGGACTTATCCAGGACTTCGTGGACTGGTGCCTGTGCAACTGCCCCCAGATCAATGTGAGGAAAACCATGGAACTGGTGGTGGACTGCCGCAGGCGAGGACAATCCCCGACAGCACCGGTAAGCATCCAGGGAACAGACGTTGAGATGGTGACATCTTACAAGTACCTGGGTGTTCACCTGAACAATAAAATAAACTGGACTGGTCACACAACATCAATGCGCTCTACAAGAAGGGGCAGCTCAGGTTGTACCTCCTGAGGAGACTCAGATCTTTTCGAGTGCAAAGGGCACTCCTGAAGACCTTCTATGATTCGGTGATGGCATTAGCCATCACATTTGGAGTGGTCTGCTGGGGCAGTGGCATCACGGCAGCCGACAGGAAGAAACTGAACAGACTGATCAAGAAAGCTAGCTCTGTTCTGGGGCAACGTCTCGACCCAGTGGAGGAGATAGGAGAGAGGAAGATGGTGGCTAAGCTGTCATCTCTGCTGGAGTCTGAGTCCCACCCCATTGGGGACATGCTGAACGCACTGAGGAGCTCATTTAGCGGTAGGCTGTGCCATCCTAAGTGCACGAGGGAGAGGTTCCGTAGGTCCTTCCTACCTATGGCTGTCAGACTTTATAACCTAACCAGGGCTACTCGTACAGGTTGTATTAAATGTACTAAACGTTACAACTTTGCACAATAGAGATCGTCCCCTCCAGTACACAACTAAGACAATTACAATTATTATTGAGGGTGGCAACAACACTGTTGATTCAAATGCAAAATATACTGTCTGGGTACATATTTTTATTCTGCCGGGTAATTTAACAAACTGTAATGCTGTTGATACCATCTAGCAGCTAGATGGTATCAACCAGCTAGATTCTAGCTGGAGAACTCCTCCACTGTGTATATAACTGTGTACATATGTGTATTTTTATTTACTGCTTTGGCTAACCTGTTCTTTTCTTATTATCTTATTTACTATTGCACTGAGTGCTGCTATCCCTTTGCTGCTGCAATCCTGGAATTTCCCCATTGTGGGACTAATAAAGGCTTATCTTATCTTATCTTAAACTTGGTACCAGGGTTTGATATACACTGATGATGTGCATATTGCAATTTAGCTCTGATTGGATGATTTTTGCAAAAGTTACAGCCCCTGACTTTTGATATAATTTTCCCCAATATCTTATATGCTTATTTCACTTTGTTTGGCAGAAATTACTTCAATTAATGAGAGTTGAATTCCTGATGTTGTAAAACTATTTTTGTTGTATATTCATGGATGATAGGCTTCTCATAATTTGGTTTTGCCCCAATAATGATATGTAAAAGTTGAAAGCTGTCGTTCATTAATATATTGGGATCTTCACAGAAAACATCGGCGGGGGATACTGTACTTGTCTCAGTGTGCTCTTGTCATTACATAGAAATATACTGAGAAATGTTGTTTATGAATTATACAATGAAAATATGCAAATATGGAGGGCTTTGTAGAAATACACTAGTACAGAATTTTAGATTGTACGGTATGGTGTACAAAAACGTCTGTAAATGTGTGAATGCTTATCCACATCCTTAAGATCTCTATTGAGGAACAATACATTTAAAACTGAAGCAAAAATATTTCTCTTTGTGTGTGAAGATCCATTGTGGCTCCTGATCTGATTTCTATTGTGGAAGCTGAAACAATTACATGTGACAGACTTGTTTAGTTGGAATAAAACAACTGCTTTGTTTCTATTCAATTCTTGTTTCCATATTTTTCTAAGCATTGTGGGGTTTTTTCTTTAATATTTTGCCATTTGTGCTTTCACTTTTGTTGAAAAATAGACTTACTGTAAAAGAAATAATTAAACAATGGTGGAAAATAAAATCCCATGGAAAAAACGGAAAAAAAAAAACCCTACAGTTGTCATGTCTTGTAAATCTATTCACAAGCATCGCCCACGCAGGGCATCTCACTGCAGCATCATGGCTCAAATATCTGGCAGTAAAACATGATGGGTGCATGGTAAGTGTCCAGGACAGAGGTCAACGGGAAAGCCAGCAGGAGAAGGACGGGGCCCCAGTAAGCGGCTAATTTCACCCTGTAACTGTTGCTTGGATACTGTGTGATTCTAATTAACAGCTTTGTGTTCCACGGGCTCTTCTGTTATCCTCGGTTTCCCACACCCATTGTGACACTACAGCTTATGAAATGTATTTGGTGTTTCGATAGATGCTAAATTGAATTATTGCATAAAAAATAAAAAAGTGTACTGTCTGGTGGATAGAAGATCAGTTTGTGGGTGGATTTGTCTTTAAAGGTCATGGACTCACAACCTCTGTAGAAACCTTTTTTCTGCTTGTTATTTTTCACACTGTAACACCGCATAATTATATAAACTATCCATTGTTCATTATTTTGCCAGTTTCTCATAAACAATAAAACTCCTTTATAATTCCTGAAAGCCTAAATCTTACCTCTGGGACCTGAGCTCTTTTAGCAATTAGAATAGCTGAACTCTCACAGAGTCTGCTCTTCATTTAAATCCCCCTCCCTTCTCCAGCAGGCCTCTCACTAGGCCGATCTTGTAGGCTAATTGGCCTCGGGGTTGATGTGCAGTGTTTACCAGCCGTCCTTTGGGAACCGAGTGAACCAGTAGAGAGGAAGGGCTGCCGTGGCTCCCCCACTGTGAATGCCAGCTCTAGGCATGGACCACCAGTCCTTATAACCAACTCCCGCAGTGACCTGATCAGGACCAAGGCTTAAGCTACAGTCACGTGAAAAAAATTAGGACACCCTATGAAAACCTGTATGTGTGTTTTGTTGTTTTTTTCTTTTTTTTTTTTTTTTACATATTTGGACAAATGGATATTTAATACCAATTTTAACAATACTGGGAGATTCAAGTAATATAACTAAACAAATTATGTCATGATTCACAACAGGGTTAGACTCAAACGCAGAGCTGCCAGAACGATCACTCAGACTCAGATGAAAAATTTCACAAATTTATTGAAAACACACAGAAAATAAAAGTGCATGAACTAAAGAAAAGTGAAACACAAAAACGCCAACTTAAATTTCCAATAAGACAGGTGCCCCCTGGAGTGCACGTAGCCTACGGGAGAGAGCAGACAGAGGTTATTAGGGACAAATTCTCCAAAGGGAGAATAATGCTGGAAAGCACACTTACTACTAGAACAGCAGAGTCCAGCAGGGAACTCCTGCAGGGACCTGGGGACAGGGGGAAGGTAGAGACCTGGGTGGATGTCTTGATCTTCCTGGCCAGGCAAGCGTGATCAGCTACGGAGACACACCTGTGGGTGACAGCAACCCAGACAATCCAGTGATGAGCTCTCCTCATGCTGGGCCTTAAATACACTGGCTCATCTGATGCAGCAGGTGGACAATCACTCAAGTGTGCTCAATCTCCCGGAGCGTGAAACCAGGAACAGGAGGGGAGGGTTTGCAAGCTCGCCTGACCATCACAGTGCCCCCTCCTCAAGGGACGCCCCTTGGCGTCCCACTGGGCTTGTGTCGATGGGTTCGATGGAAGGCCCGAATCATCCGCTTGTCCAGGATGTGTGATTCCAGGATCCACAACCTCTCCTTCGGACCATATCCTTCCCAGTGGATGAGGTTGTGACATCCCCGCCCCCAACGGCGCACATCCAGGATCCTCTCCACCATGTACGTCATCTGGCCTTCGATGATCCAGATGGGCTGTGGGGGGTCTGGAGGAGGGCAGAGGGGACTGGTGGAGAGGGGCTTAATCCGGGAGACATGGAATGTGGGATGGATGCACATAGAGGGTGGCAAGTCCAACCGAATGGTGACATCATTGATCAACCACTTGATGGTAAAGGGATCCAGAAAGTGGGGGGACAGCTTCCGGGATTCTGTCTTCAGCGGGATCTGGTCGACGGACAGCCAAACCCTTTGCCCCACCGTGTACTTCGGTGTCGGCGCCTGGCTGCGGTCAACGTACTGCTTGTTGCGTTCAACAGAATGAAGGAGGGCCGCCCTCGTGGCCCTCCACAGACGGTGGCACCAGCGCGCATGGGCCTCCGCAGACGGGACGGCGAGGCCCATCTCTGCCATCAGCAGCAAAGGTGGAGTGTAATCCATCAATGCTTTGAATGGCATAAGCCCAGTGGAACAGGAGATCGCCAAGTTAAGTGCATATACTAACTAACTAACTAACCCGCACTTATATAGCGCTTTTCTAGTCACAAAGACCACTCAAAGCGCTTTCACTAGTACTAACCCTCTATTCTAAGGGCCTATAGGAAACAGATATCTAGGGACAATTTAGAACAACCAATTAACCTAACATGCATGTCTTTTGGATTGTGGGAGGAAACCGGAGCCCCCGGAGTAAACCCACACAGCACAGGGAGAACATGCAAACTCCATACAGAAAGGTTCCAACCCCTGCCACCCTGGGGATTCGAACCAGGAACCTTCTAGCTGTAAGGCAACAGTGCTAACCACTGCACCACCATGCTGCCCATATACCACCCAGGTCAAATGGGTGCTCCAGGTGGTAGGGTTGGAGGATGCTACACACCTTAAGGTGACTTCCAGAGACTGATTGGCATGCTCAGCCTAACCATTGCTTTGGGGTTGATATCCTGACGTCAGACTGGCGGACGAACCCAAGAAGCGACAGAATGCCTTCCACACCTGGGATGTGAATTGGGGCCCCCGGTCCAAGACGATGTCAATGGGAATACCACGCAACTGGATGATGTGTTGTGTCAGCAGGTCGGCCATCTCCGTGGCAGATGGTAACTTCTGGAGAGGAACGAGGTGGATGGCCTTGGAGAAACGGTCGACAATCGTGAGGATGACGGTATTCCCCGGGGAAGGAGGGAGGCCCGTAACAAAGTCCAGTGAAATGTGAGACCAAGGGCGACCCGGAACCGGGAGAGGATGAAGGAGACCGGCAGGAGGGGAGGAGTCAGTCTTATTTGCAGAGCAGGTGGGACAGGCTTTAACATGCTCCTGCACATCCCTCCCAAGTGTGGGCCACCAAAATACCCTACGTAACAAGTCTATGGTTCTGGAGATGCCGGGGTGACAGGTGAAAAAGCTGGTATGCCCCCAGTGGATTATCTCTCCACGTAGCTCTGCGAAGACATACAGCTGGTGCGGTGGGCCTCCCTCCAGGACAGGTTCCGATGACTGTGCCTGGCGGACCCTCTGCTCAATCTCCCACTGGAGTGTCCTAAGAAAGTTGTGTGTGTGTGTGGGGGGGTAGTCTCCTGGGGAGACGCAGCAGCTGCGGAGGAGGGGGGTGGAGGAGGATGAGTTGGGAGAAAACTGACGTGAGAGAGCATCAGCCTTAGTATTGCAGGACCCTGGTCTGTACGAGGTGGATAAATTGAACCTACTGAAGAACAGAGCCCACTGAGCCTGCCGAGAATTCAATCGTCTGGCCGACCGAAGGTATTCTAAATTTTTATGGTCAGTCCAGACAATGACCGGTCGGCTAACTCCCTCCAGCCAGTGTCTCCATTCCTTCAATGCCAGCTTAATGGCCAACAGTTCGCGGTCCCCAAGAGCATAATTCCTCTTGGATGGTGTTAACCACCGAGAGAAAAATGCGCACGGATGGAGCTTCTGGTCCGAGGAGGAGCTCTGGGAGAGGACCCCCGAATCAGAAGCATCCACCTCTACCACAAACTATGCCATGGGATCCACCTGCGCCAGGACATATGTATGTGTTGGTGAATAGGCCTTTTAGCGTCACAAAAGCTCGCCCAGTGGCCTCGGACCACTTGAACGGGCTTTTGGTCGATGTCAACCGTGTAAGTGGTTGTGCCACCCTACTATAATCCCTGGTAAATTGGCGGTAGAAGTTGGCAAAGTCCAGGAAGCACTGGAGATCCTTCCTGGACTGGGGGGTAGGCCAGTCTACAATCGCCTTAATTTTTGCCAGATTGGCCTTTATGGTGCCTTCAGCGACGATGAACCCCAAAAAAAGAAGTTGAGCGAGAGGAAAATTTGCACTTCTCAGCTTTCACAAAAAGCTGGTTCTCCAGCAACCGCTGCAGGATGGACTGAACATGGACTATGCGCTCCTCCAGGGTGCAAGAGAAAATCTAAATTTTGTCCAAATACACAAATATAAACTGGTTCACCATGTCTTGTAGGACGTTGTTAATTAACTGCTGGAAGACGGCAGGGGCGTTGGTCAGCCCGAATGGCATGACCAAATATTCAAAATGGCCCAAAGGTGTCTTAAACGCCGTCTTCCACTTGTTTCCCTTCCGAATGCGGACTAAATGATACGCATTGCGAAGGTCGAGCTTGGTGAAAAAACGCGCCCGTTGGAGTAACTCAAACGCTGAATTGATGAGCGGCAGCGGATACTTATCTTTCCGGGTAATCACGTTAAGCTCATGGTAATCAATACACGGCCACAGAGACCCATCCTTCTTCCCTACAAAAAAAAACAAAACACCGAGTGGATTGGCCAATGGGCCAATTATGCTGGCGCTCAGGGAGTCTTTAATGTAGGTCTCCATCACCTCTCTCTTCGGCCCAGATAAACTGTAGAGCCGGCTAGATGGCAGTCGCATGCCCGGGAGAAGATCAAGAGCACAGTCGTAGTCGCGGTGAGGTGGTAAAGATAGGGCTCTGGACTTGCTAAAGGCCGCTCTAAGTCATGATAAACCTCTGGCACGGAGCTGAGATCCATCGGCTCAGCTGAAGGGGAGGAGATCGGGAGCGAAGGCAAGCATGTGGCCGAACGGAGACATAAGGAGAGACAGAAAGGGCTCCAGGACGAAATGGAACCCTGACTCCAATTAATGATGGGGTTATGTATGCGGAACCACGGATACCCCAGGATAACGGGGGTGTTGGATTGGGGCAGGACATAAAACTGAATAGTCTTGCAATGATTACCGGACAGAATGACTGAAATGGGCTCAGTCTGTTCGGTAATTGCCGTGATGGTGCCGCCCGAAACCGCTGAAACCGTCAAGGGCATTGGGACATTCCTGGTGTGTATCTGTAATTTGCACACTATGGCCTGTTGGATGAAATTTTGCTCTGCTCCAGAATCAACCAGAGCGGAGGTTTTGAACTCAGTCCCCGGTAACTGAATAAGGGCCGGGAGTTCAAAACAGTTAGGGGAATTTGGTGAAGGCCCTCCCCCCAGCCCCTCTATGGTGACTGACAGGCCGGACCTCCCAGGCCGAATTGAACATTCCGATATTGCGCGGCCGGGGGCTCCGCAATAGATGCCCCCCCCCCCGCAGCGCCAGTGCTTCCCCGAAGTCAGACAGACCCTCCCGAGGTCCATCGGCCCCGGTAACAGTGCATCAGAGGTCGGGGGAAACAGACCTGGCACGAACGGGGAAGCAGCGGCCACTTGTATCTTCATACACTCCCTAAACCAATTATCAAGGGCCACTGCCTGTGCAATCATCTCATCCAGAGAGGAGGGAGAAGCGCGGATAGCCAGCTCATTGTGAAGGTGTGTATCAAGGCCCCAGAGGAAGGCACTGCGTAGAGCAAAGTCATTCCATCCGGAGTCGGCCGCAGCAACCCGGAACTCGATGGAGATTTCGGCTATTGACTGTCCTCCCTGCCGAGGTCCCATCAGCTGGGTAATTACAGTATGTTTCCCCCACTCTCCGAATGGTCGAATGCCTTGGAGAATTCCTGCACAAACTGCTGGTATATGTATAGGGGTCCGTCTGAGCTGCTCAAGACGGACTGTGCCCACTTAAGTGCCCGGTCTCGGAGCAACAAGGTCATGAAGACAATTTTCACCGCATCATCCCTATACTCCCCTTCCACCTGCTGAAAGTAAAGCCAGCAGTGGAGCAGGAACCCCCTGCACCTTCCCACCTCCCCCCCAAAGGGGACAGGCAAAGGAACAGAGATGTTCCTGCAGCTGGCAGACACCGCCAGAGCAGCAGGTGCAGGGGGAGGAGCCACACCAGGAAGCCCACCCAGGTGCTCGGTGACGGTGGCCAATTGCTGGGTAACGGTTTCTAACTGCTCAAAAAGAAACATGACCCAGCGTTCCGTGTCTTCCAAGCGCCAGAGTGCTGACTGATCCCTCGGCCGAACGCTCGCTGAGCCTTGATCCTGGCTGGATCGTTCTGTCATGAATAAGAACAGGATTAGACTCAAATGCAGAGCTGCCAGAACGTATCACTCAGACTCAGATGAAAAATTTCACAAATTTATTGAAAACACACAGAAAATAAAAGTGCATGAACTAAAGAAAAGTGAAACACAAAAATGCCAACTTAAATTTCCAGTAAGACAGGTGCCCCCTGGAGTGCACGTAGCCTACGGGAGAGAGCAGACAGAGGTTATTAGGGACAAATTCTCCAAAGGGAGAATAATGCGGGAAAGCACACTTACTACTAGAACAGTGGAGTCCAGCAGGGACCAGGGGACAGGGGGAAGGCAGAGACCTGGGTGGATGTCTTGATCTTCCTGGCCAGGCGAGCGTGATCAGCTCCGGAGACACACCTGTGGGTGGCAGCAATCCACACGCTGGGCCTTAAATACACTGGCTCATCCAATGCGGCAGGTGGACAATCACGCAGGTGTACTCAATTTCCCAGAGCGTGAAACCAGGAACAGGAGGGGAGGGGGGAGCATGCTCGCCTGAGCATCGCAAATTAAAAACCGAAGAAAAGACTTTTTTTAAAAATTTCTGTAAAATATAATTCTAAAAACATGCAATTTCTAGTGAGGAATAAATTAGGATACCCCCACATTTACTCCCACTTAAAATGGCTAAATTCATACACAGGTGTATCAAATCAGGTGCACATGATTAGAACATCATTACTCAGCATTCTGTGGGAGGCCTGTCCTATTTAAACCTCAGACATTTAGTTTGGTGTGCACCGGACTGTTGAAGTGAGAGTGAACACCATGATGAGATCAAAAGAGCAGTCTGAGGCCTTCAGAAACAAGATTGTAGCAGCTTATGAGTCTGCTAAGGGATTTTAAAAGATCCCAAAAGAATTTGAAATCAGCTATTCTACTGTCTGGAAAATAGTCTAAAAGTGGAGGACATTCAAAACAACTGCCAACATGCCCAGGTCTGGCCGTCCAAGCAAGTTCACCCCGAGAGCAGACCACAAGATACTAAAAGAAGTCTCCAAAAACCCTAAAATGTCATCAAGGGACCTATAGCAGGCTCTTGCTACTGCTGATGTGGAAGTGCATGCCTCTACAATCAGAAAGAGACTGCACAAGTTTAACTTGCATGCAAGGAGGAAACTTTAGCTCTCTACGAGAAACATGAAGGCCAGACTGAAGTTTGCCAGAGAGAATGTAGACAAATGTCAGGACTTTTGGAATAATGTTCTTTGGTCAGATGAGTCTAAAATTGAATTATTTGGACACGAGAACAGAGGACATGTTTGGCATAGTCCAATTCCAGGAAAAGAACCTCATACTATCTGTGAAGCATGGAGGTGGAAGTGCTATGGTTTGGGGATGTTTTGCTGCAGCAGAACCTGGCCAGCTCAGTATCATAGAATCCACCATGAATTCTACCTTGTATCAGAAGGTGCTTGAGGACCACGTGAGACCATCTGTAAAAAAATTAAAGTTGAAGCAGAACTGGACCCTGCAACATGACAATGACCCAAAACATACCAGTAAATCCACCAAGGACTGGATAAAAACTAAGAAATGAAGAGTCTTGGAATGGTCGAGTCAAAGCCCAGATCTTAACCCCATTGAGATGCTGTGGGGTGACTTGAAATGGACTGTACATGCAAGAAACCCCTCAAACATCTCACAGCTGAAAGAATTCTGTATTGAGAAGTAGGGCAAACTTTCCTCAGACCAATGTCAGAGACTGGTAGATGGCTACAAGAAGCATCTCACTGAAGTTATATTTCAGCCAAAGGGAGTAACACTAGCTATTAGGCGGTAAAGTGTCCTAACTTTTTCCTCAGAATACGCATTTTTGTTGATATCTTTTGTTTAATGAGTAAAACAAGGTTAATTTTTGTTATAGATAGATAGATAGATAGATAGATGTACTTTATTGATCCCAAACTGGAAAATAACAGTGTAACAGCAGCATGACACAGACAACCCAACCAACATAAAAACACACAGCATAATGGAAAAGGAGTTACCCAGGGAAGTAAAGTAAAAATGCTTAGATAACTTTATATACAACATAGACTACTACTAGGTTAAATAGATGATGATCCTTATGAGTCACTGGATAGTACTGACTGTACAGAGAAGGATTAAAAGGCACAGGGTGAAATACGAGGTACCGATTATACGGTGCAGTCTGGCAGCGTTGTTATGACCAAATTGTTATTTACCTTCTTTTCCAGAGATAAATAAAAACAAGATTAGACATCAATATGTGACCATTTCTTCATAAAGAACTGAATATTTAATGGGGTGTCCTAATTTTTTTATGGCTCTATATGATAAACTACAAAATCTTGGTTTCGTGTTGGGTGAACTGAGCAGCAGAGTGTGAAGAACTGCAAGAAATCAAGACAAAAGGGTGGAGTACTAAAGGCAGACAGGAATTGTGGAAAGTGGTAATGCGCTGTATTTTCAATACATGATAGATAGATAGATAGATAGATAGATAGATAGATAGATAGATAGATAGATAGATAGATAGATAGATGTACTTTATTGATCCCAAACTGGAAATTACAGTGTAACAGCTGCATGACAGTAGACGACCAAAACGACAGAAACACACACAGCATAAAAGAAAAAGGGAATACCCATGAAAAGTAAAACTGCCTAAATAACTTGTATACATCGCAGATGAATAGATGATGACTCGTATGGATACATGAATCGTACTTGCTGTACAATACAGGACTATCAGGCGCAAGAGGACTGTGTAAAAGGACTGATAATATGCTGCTCTCAAGGTGAATACATAAAGAATTTTTTTCAAAAAATGCAAAAAGTTTAAAGCAAGAAATGTTGTATTAGATTTAATGTTCCTGAGTGATTCAGTTGCACATCTATAACAGTAATTCTCTTTATCATTAAGTGGCTTGGCGCTGATACCTTCACAGGAATGGGGCAAAAGTTCCAAACTAGGTATTAAGGTGTGTTCAGACCAAACGCGAAAGATCGAATTTTTCGTGCAACGAGATTAGTTGTTAATACAATGTAAACATGTGAATGGTCATGAATTTACCATCTGAGCAAGTTGCCTTTATAACTACTGCAGCTGTGTTCTACCTGCTGTGGAAATCCCAAAACACTGTCATGTTTAGGTTTACAGTATCCACCGAGGCTCTGACCTGGAAATATTGTCTCTGCCTCCAAAATCACCTGGTTGACGGTTGTTACACTGTTAGCCTGGTAGTCCTCATTAGCACATCCATGGCAGGAGTCTGTGGATAATAATAATAATGGATTAGATTCATATGGTGCTTTACATGTCAAGTGACATCTCAAAGCTCTTACAGTAAGTCCATTATTAATTCACTCCAGACAGACATTGATAGTGGTAAGCTACTACTGTAGCCACAGCTGTCCTTGGGCAGACTGATGGAAACATGGCTGCCAATCTTTGCCAATGGCCTCTCTGACAACTACCGAACATTTATACACATTCATACCCAGTGTCATGGACACTGGAGGCAAGGCAGGTAAAATATCTTGCCCAGGGACACAATGGCAGGATGTCTGGGGTGAGTGGGATTCGAACCCCCAACCCTCCAGTTATTGGAAAACCCGCTGTACCTCCTGAGCCACTGTATAGCTCCAACACTCTGATTCAGCTGCAGAGCTCCCAGTCCATTTGTCTGCAGGTGAGTGACAGTCTCATCTTCAAACTAGCTTACTCTCCAGTTTTGATACGTTAACTCTGGTGATGGCAGAATCGCAAGGCTAGCTAGCACTACCATATCCCTTGGAAGTGTGAATGCCCAAATTTATATGTTTTCTGCATGTTTACATTAACTTTGCATGTATTTGTGCCGCACTTTTGCGTTTGGTCTGAGCACACCTTTAGATGTTCCACCCCATGCTTGTGTAGGTGTCCTACAGCTGGTCTGATTTCCTCCTCTAGACCACAGACATGCACGTTCATCCAGTTTGATGTGCACTGATCTACCCTCTATTTTCCTCTGCGTACTTATTCACCCCACAGTTCCCACACACTGGGCGATTTTCAAATCTATGACGCATTTTAAAAATATGGAAGACCACAGATATAAGGACAGTTTGAACCAACTTTAAACGTTATAGTCCTCCAAACACACACACTACATTATTCAGCCAGACACCTGAGATCACACAGCTTAAAGATGTTTGTTTTTCGTTATGATTTGAGATTGGGGAGGCTCTGATTTGACCAGGAGCAGTAAAATAATCACATCGGCATCACATACTGTATTTTTGAATTTGTTTTTGACAAATAATTGGCAGCAGCAAGCCTCAAGTCAGACCCCCCTCCCCATTCCAAATCACACACACAAACACGCGATCACTGTGGGGGGGCAAATCAGGCCGCAAATCAGAAACATCACCCAGTGTGTGGCAAGCCAAATATGTGAATGAGCATATATATGATGCAAAATTGTGGCCACTGTTCTACAAATAACAGCTTTATTCATTTTTTAAATTTGCGTTTAATTTATTAAGTGTGGAGGATTCCTAGAAGTTTGCCAAGACCACAGCTGTGTGTGCGTTTATTTTTTATTTTCATTTTACAACATAAAATGTAACTATACATTACTGGTTGCTGGTAATGTTATTTTACCCATATCCTACAGAGACTGTGTTTACATAGATTCAATTTTTATAAATTGCTGTTTGTCGGGGGGTGGTCAATTTTTTGTATAGCAGTATAAATATGCCAAATATTAGTTTAACATACAATGGTGTGAAAAAGTGTTTGTCCCCTTCCTGATTTCTCATTTTTTTGTATATTTGTCACACTTAAATGTTTCAGATCATCAAACAAATTTAAATATTAGACAAAGATAACACAAGTGAACACAAAATGCAGTTTTTAAATGAAGGTGTTTATTATTAAGGGTAAAAAAAAAATCCAAACCTACATGACCCTATGTGAAAAAGTGATTGCCCTTGAAACCAAATAACTAGTTGGACCACCCTTAGCAGCAACAACTGCAATCAAGCATTTGCGATAACTAGCAATGAGTCTTTTACAGTGCTGTGGAGGAATGTTGGCCTACTCATTGTCACGACCTGAACGCTATCCTTCTCTGCGTTCAGGTTGTCCAGTGTCGCTCCTGCTCCGTGGTAGTCCGTGCCGGGTCTTCCAAGGCCCGTACTTTGACAGCGCCCAGCTGATTCCCAGCTGTCGAGTTCAGCTGCGCTGGGACAGCTGTCTCCTATTATCAATCATCTCCCCCACTTAAGCGAGCAGCCGAGAGTTACTCGTTGCTGCGACCTCGCTATGGAAAGACGTGCCTTGTGTTTCCACGACTGTAGCTCCTACGTCTAGCTTCAGTCCGCCGTTACCTCGGCGCTACCCCAAAGTAAGTGCTGCGACTCGGCGTGTGTTTTTCCCTCGCCGCCTCTCTAGCCTTTCTCCCTGGGTTGTATGTTATCTTTAGTTCTGTGTGTATTTTAGCCCCACGTGGCTCTTTACTTTGCTGTTCGTTATCTAGTGTTGTGTGTGTGTTTTAGCCCCACGTGGCTCTTTACTTTGTTATTTTGTACGCTGTGTGTTTATGTTAATAAATTACGCTAACTCACTGGTCGCCTTCGCATCTCCTTTCTGGCTCGTGAGAGCCAGGTTATGACAGTAGGTCGCAGCCTGACTGAGACGTCCGCGACCGTGAGTTTGCTGTGGGACTCGTCGTTTTTCCTTCCTCTGGGTGCAGGCAGGCTTGTATCATGTCTCCCTCCAGGAGACGTATGCGGCACCCAGGCCACGATCTCTCGGAGGCTCTGGACCTTGTGGACGGAACGCTGTTCACCACGGACCTCTACGATTCTCCCAGCGAGATATGCTGGCGCTTGGAGCTCGCTGAGAGTATGATAAACAACTTCCCTCGCTACTTCCATCTCCCCGAGGTTAAGGCGAGGAGGGCAGACATCTCTGTGGCCTGGGAGAGACTCCGTAGGCTGGAGGAGAACCCCGGCAGGAAGCCGAAGACAGGACACCATCGCTCCTCGCTTCGGAATCCCGCTCCTGCCGCCGATCCAGTCCAGGAGTTCGCCTCACCCAGGGGTGATCCCCAAGATAGAGTGACGTCAACCGGGGTTCCCCCGGAGAAGATGAGGTTAACAGCAATTCGCATCGCGGACCGAGTGGCAGCCACTTGTTCTGCTGCCTATCCCCCCGTAGCCATGAAGCACGTGATAGCGGCAGTCAGGCTGGTTGAGAAGAACCCTGAACTGAACGATTATCCGGGATACGCTGACCTGTTGGCTTCGGTCTCCGTACAGGAGCGGTGTTTTCCCGACTTCACGTTCAGAAAACGCCGCTCCCAAATTCCCCGTTCATCTCAGCGAGAGCCCCGTCTGGATCCCGCTCCAGGAAACCACATGAATTCCGCCTCCCAGCCTGCTATAGCTCCCGTGTCTTGCCGAAGAAGCGAATCAGCTGCTCCCGCTCCTGGACCCGCTCTTCCCGCTGTCCCGTCAGCTTTGGGCCCCCGGCTCTCCTCAGCTGTTTCTCCCCCCTCTTCGTCATTCACTCCGGCTGCTGAGAACGGCGCGAATTCGCCTCCAGGTGTTCCCGGTCCTGATCCGGTGCGAGTGGCACCACCTCGTCTGTCCGGGGGGTCCTCCACTTCTATCCGGCTGGGAGAGGAAAGACTCAAGTTCCTTGCAGCGGATTCCACCGGCCCTCCGGGAATCAGGCAAGTGTCCTTTCATTCTCCTCCCATTATGAGTGAATTGCCTTGTTTGATTCCTGGGGGAGGAGTTCAGGGTTCACAGTCCCCTGAGCTCTCTCCTCCCGCTGCAAAAGTTGAATATGAACCTGCGTCCTCTGTGTCTCTTCCCCCTGAGTGTGCCCCGGTGCCAGGTGTGCAGCGCCGCGTGAGGAGGAGGCGGCCTGCGGCCCTGGAAGGTTTTGCCCCAGCCCCGCAGCCACGTCATGGGCAGAGGAGAAGGTCGAACTGCCTGTTGGAGCCAGCGCCGACGATTAAGCATCCCTGGGTCTCCACGGAGGAATGGTTCGGCCCAGCAGAGCCCAGATCTCCTGCCTCCATGCCATGTGGGCTGTCGACGCGGTCTTCGGCGCTTGGAGGTCGTTTGACTGTGGAAACCATCATGCCGGCTGCGAAGCCATTCGCAGTCGAGTTGGAGCCGGAGGACGGAGTCCTGCACGCTGAACTCGGAGCATCGAAGTCCTGGATGGCGGTAGAACCCGAGATCAGGCGAGTGCTCTATTTTCCCTCTTTCATTCATTTTCTGGAGCATTATTGCCTGTCTCTCGGGGGGGCGGGCCGGGTGCAGCCGTCTGCTGCGCTCGAGCCTGTCTCGCCGGGCTCTGCCGCTGCCGGTGATCCTGATCCCGGTTCCTTTTGTCCCTCTGAGCCTCTCCCCAGGGTCACTGGAGACGAACCTGCTCTGGGTGCCATCTCGGAGGTTCCGGTTCTCTGCACGGTGTTTGCCTCAGAGGCTGCGCCCGGGAGTGCTGTCCCGGTCCAGCTGGGGTCCACCGGGAGTGCTGTCCCGGTCCAGCTGGGGTCCACCGGGAGTGCTGTTCCGGCCCAGTCGGGGTCCACCGGGAGTGCTGTTCCGGCCCGATCGGGGTCCACCAGGAGTGTTGTTCCGGTCCAGCTGGGGTCCACCGGGAGTGCTGTTCCGGTCCAGCTGGGGTCCACCGGGAGTGTTTCGCCGGCCCGATCGGGGTCCACCGGGGGTGCTGCGCCGGTCCGGGTAAAGGTCAGTGAGGGAGCTGGAGGATTGTGTTCGCCTGACATCAGGCTGACCTCGTCCCTTGCCTCCATCATCTCACCTCCTGCCGCTGTTGGGGTTCCTCTCATCTGGGCCAGTTTCCCCCTGCCCTTGTCCTCATTAGATGTCAGGCTGACTTTGCCCCTTGCCTCCATCTCCTCTCCCCCTACTACTGTTGGGGTTTTTCTCACCTGGGTCAGTTTCCTCCTGCCTTTTCCCTCAGGGAGGAAGCTGCACCAAGACTTCTCCCTCAGCTCTCCGTGGTCTGAGGTCACGGGACGACCGCCTGGGGAGCCATCTGGCTGGTTCGGTGATCTGGGTCGGCCTCCGGAGAAACTGTGTCTCCTAGCCTGGGGCTCTGGTAGGCCGCCCGAACTGGTATTGTGGTTCCTGGTCTGGTGGAGCTCGGGTCGCCCGCCGGACAAGCTGTCACCGCTTGCCTCGCTCCACCTGTCGTTCCTGAAAGATTGACTGACTGTTCATAGCCTTGTGTTTTGTTTGCCCTTCATTATTTAATTTCATTCAGGACATCGAGGAACTTTCTGCGCTAGAGTCCTTATTGTGGTGTCATTCCAACCAAGAATTTTCCTTAGACTATTTTCTTTGTCTTAGGATCCCTGTATGTATTCTTATTCTAATTTGCCCTTTAAGTAGCTTTTGCCTCACATTGCCTGGCCTTATTCAGGGTAGTGTTTGTTCATCTGCATTTATATCCTCCTCCAGACTGTTTGATTTTCTGTGTTGTGCTAATTCGTGTTTGAGGAGCTGATTTTTTTTTTTGTATCTTTATGCCAGTTAGCGGCATCAGGCTTTATTTTTAGGTCTTGTGCCCGGATTGTTCCTTTATACATTCTGTTTTTGGCCGGGGTTACATGTGTAGTCTTCTGCAACCTTATGTTCACTGAGTTTTGTAGTTTTTTGGTCGTCGGGACATGAGTTTTGCATTGTCCTCGCCCTAAGTTATTGTGGACCTTTTTTTTTTCCATGACTATGTCGCTATTTTTCTGCAGTTTGTTCTCCCCACCTCCTGTGGTCACCTGCATAGACCGTCTGGCCTCTGCAGAGGAGGGGGTGATGGGTTGTTTTTTTTCCTGTTTTTGACATTATTATTATGGTATCTGATCCTATACTGTACCTAGGTTTTTTTTCTTCCCTGCCTCCTTTTCCTTGTCCCTCACTTTCTCCCAGGTCTGGCCCCCACCGCCCTCCCTGGTCTTCCCTCGGGGGGGGGGGGGGGGGGGTTAAGCCTGCGCCAGGAGGCGCGGCTCGGGGGAGGAGTACTGTCACGACCTGAACGCTATCCTTCTCTGCGTTCAGGTTGTCCGGTGTCGCTCCTGCTCCGTGGTAGTCCGTGCCGGGTCTTCCAAGGCCCGTACTTTGACAGCGCCCAGCTGATTCCCAGCTGTCGAGTTCAGCTGCGCTGGGACAGCTGTCTCCTATTATCAATCATCTCCCCCACTTAAGCGAGCAGCCGAGAGTTACTCGTTGCTGCGACCTCGCTATGGAAAGACGTGCCTTGTGTTTCCACGACTGTAGCTCCTACGTCTAGCTTCAGTCCGCCGTTACCTCGGCGCTACCCCAAAGTAAGTGCTGCGACTCGGCGTGTGTTTTTCCCTCGCCGCCTCTCTTGCCTTTCTCCCTGGGTTGTATGTTATCTTTAGTTCTGTGTGTATTTTAGCCCCACGTGGCTCTTTACTTTGCTGTTCGTTATCTAGTGTTGTGTGTGTGTTTTAGCCCCACGTGGCTCTTTACTTTGTTATTTTGTACGCTGTGTGTTTATGTTAATAAATTACGCTAACTCACTGGTCGCCCTCGCATCTCCTTTCTGGCTCGTGAGAGCCAGGTTATGACACTCATCTTTGCAGAATTGTGTAATTTAGCCACATTGGAGGGTTTTCAAGCATGAACTGCCTTTTTAAGGTCATGCCACAGCATCTCAATCGGATTCAGGTCAGGACTTTGACTAGGCCACTCCAAAGTCTTTATTTTGTTTTTCTTAAGCCATTCAGAGGTGAACTTGCTGGTGTGTTTTGGATCATTGTCCTTCTGCAAAACCCAAGTGCGTTTAGCTTGAGGTCACAAACAGATGGCCGGAAACTGTCCTTCAGGATTTTTAGGTAGACAGCAGAATTCATGGTTCCATTTACCACAGCAAGTCTTCCAGGTCCTGAAGTAGCAAAACAGCCTCAGACCATCACACTACCACCACTATATTTTACTGGTGGTATGATGTTCCTTTTCTGAAATGCTGTGTTACTTTTACGCCGGATGTAATGGGACACACACCTTCCAAAAAGTTCAACTTTTGTCTTGTCAGTCTACAGAGTATTTTCCCAAAAGTCTTGGGGATCGGGATCAGCAAGATGTTTTCTGGCAAAACTGAGACAAGCCTTAATGTTCTTTTTGCTCAGCAGTGGTTTTCATCTTGGAACTTTGTCATGCAGGCAGGCCATTTTTGCCCAGTCTCTTTTTTATGGTGGTCATGAACACTGACCTTAACTGAGGCAAGTGAGGCCTGCAGTTCTTTGGATGTTGTTGTGGCATCTTTTGTGATCTCTTGGATGAGTCGTCACAGCGCTTTTGAGGTAATTTTGGTTGGCCGGCCACTCCTGGGAATGTTCACCACTGTTCCATGTTTTCGCCATTTGTGGATAATGGCTCTCACTGTTGTTTACTGGAGTCCCAAAGCTTTAGAAATTGCTTTAGAACCTTTTCCAGACTGATAGATCTCAAGCACTGTGGCAGCACAGTTTACCCTTGGCCGGGGGATTGTGGGGATCGTGGGATCGTGGGTTCGATCCCAGCCCCCAACCAACAGTGATCTGTGTGGAGTTTGCATGTTCTCCCCGTGTTGCGTGGGTTTACTCCGGGATTTCTCCGGTTTCCTCCCACATGCAAAAAACATGCATGTTAGGTTAATTGGCTGTTCTAAATTGTCCCTAGATATCTGTTTCCTATAGGCCCTTAGAATAGAGGGTTAGTATTAATGAAAGCGCTTTGAGTGGTCTTTGTGACTAGAAAAGCGCTATATAAGTGCAGGTTAGTTAGTTAGGTAGTTAATTACTTTGTTTCTCATTTGTTCCTGAATTTCTTTGGATCGCAGCATGATGTATAGCTTTTGAGGATCTTTTGATCTACTTCACTTTGTCAGGCAGGTCCTATTTAATTGATTTCGAGACTGAGAACAGGAGTGGCAGTAATCAGACCTGGGTGTGGCTAGAGAAATTGAACTCAGCTTTCCAAAGATGTGATAAACCACAGTTAATTTATGTTTTAACGGGGGGGGGGGGTCACTTTTTCCACACAGGGCCATGTAGGTTTGGATTTTTTTTTACTTTAATAATAAACACCTTCATTTAAAACTGCATTTTGTGTTATTTAAGTTATTTAAGTAACAGTCAACAATTTGTACAAATAGGTGAGCACAAATCACCATTCATGGACATCACTTGTGGTGTTCCCCAGGGGTCAGTTCTGGGACCCAAACTCTTTATCGTATATATAAATGACATATGCCAGGTATCAAAAATTCTGAAATTTATTTTGTTTGCAGATGACACAAATATCCTTTGCACTGGTGAGAATTTACAGCAGGTTTTAGAGGTGGTCACAACAGAAATGAAAAGGTTAATGCAGTGGTTCAACAAAAATAAATTATCTCTAAATCTGAAAAAAAAAACCCAAAGATTATGTTGTTTCAATTCAATTCAATTCAACTTTATTTATATAGCGCCATTTCACAACAACAGTCATCTCATAGCATGTTTGGAAATTATAAAATAAATCATGAAATAATGGTAATGATAGATGATACCAGAATTGAAATAGTACAGGAAAATAAGTTTCTGGGGGTGACGCTAGACAAGAGAATCTGCTGGAAACCTCACATCAGTCACACCCGGGCCAAGTTGGCAAAATGTATAGGGATACTGGGGAAGACAAGATACATTTTGGACTATAAATCATTATTCTTACTGTACAATTCACTGTTTTTGCCATATTTTAACTATTGTGTAGAGGTCTGGGGAAACACTAACAAAACCAACCAACAGCCAATATGCACATTACAAAAAAAAGCTCTAAGGATAATAAATAATGTAGGATATAGAGACCACAACAACTCACTGTTTTTAAAGTCACATGCCATAAAGTTCATGGATTTAGTTAAATTTAAGACAGCACAAGTAATGTACAGGGCAATTAATAAGCAACTTCCACCTAATATACAAAAATATTCAAAAAAGAGACAATGATTATAATTTGAGAGGAGACTTAAACTTTACAAAACCTAAGATACGAACAACTAAGAAAAGCCTGTGCATATCTGTCTGTGGGGTGGATTTGTGGAACAGTCTGGAGCTGGAACTGAAACTATGTACAAACAGAAATCAATTCAAAAGTAGGTATAAACATTATTTGCAAAAATGATATATGCTAGAGGTGTAGTATTGTATATGTATATGTACAACGCACTAAACTCACTCTGGAACACTATGGTGTGGTAGGTGGGACGGTACTGTGTATATCTGTGTTGTTTGGGGCTAGTATATATGTATGTATATGTATGGACTGTATGTGTGTAGGGATGGATGGGTGTCAATGTTGATATGTATAAAATATAGATAAAATATAGTTAATTGTCTACTTGGGGTTCTTAATAGAGGTAATATGAATATATTTCACATTGGTTGTATGTAGGGAAACGAGGAGTTGGAGTAAATAAGTGTTAACTTCTTCCTTCTCCTTTTCGAGCACTGTACACAGTCACTTTTATTGCACTTGTCATTTGTTTTGTTTTTGCTTTTTTGTTCAAAATAAAGTATCTCATCATCATCATCATCATCATCATCATACTTGTGTTATTTTTATCGAATATTTAAATTTGTTTGATGATCTGAAACATTTAAGTGTGACAAACATACAAAAAAATGAGAAATCAGGAAGGGGCAAACACTTTTTCGCACCACTATACCATGCACAAACTATCATGAACTTGCACACTGCAGTGCTCCAATATACTTGTCAAAATGTCAGAATGCAGTACGTTTCACACTTCGCTCTTCCTCAGACAATTCTACACAATGTGGTGGCTCCCCCTTCCGGGGAACACCACTTTATTGCGGTGGACGGGATTGTGTGCATTAATGATCAAATGGCAACCTGGTAGGGTCTATCAAGGCAAACTGGTCCTGGGTGAAGGCCAGACCAACAGTGATCCAGTGGATTCCCATGAAAAAAAGTTACCACAAAGTTCCAATACCTTGCTTGGTATATGGTTACCAGTCCCTGCCCTAGAGCCAAGCTAAGGTTGGTGGGCACAATGGCTAATGCCTGCAAGTCGGGTTCATAGGACCAGCCCGAATGAGCCACATGGATCCGCCCTGCAGTGGCTCACCACCCGCAAGAGGGATCATGGGCATCATGGGTGCTATGTGAATCACGCATCAGTCTGGACTTCTCTGCTTATACTCCTATAACCTGGACCAACTGGCTGCTCGTCACATGACTTGATCACCTAACAGCAAATTAAAAACTGCAAATTGTGAGTATCCCCATGGGGCTGTCTGTGTAAAAAAACACAAATATATTCAAACAATCCTACCATGTCATGAGTGCTGGGGGTGAGGCCACTTAGTACAGGAGTGTGGTATTTAAGCGGTGGTTGGTTGGATGGGCGCTAGTTTAGTCGCACTTCTGATAAATAACTTAGGGAGCTCCTTGTGCACCAAAGCAAAACACCCTTTATTTGAATCTGTCTCAATTTAATCTGACAAATAACAAAAAAAACTTTAATTATAAACTTTTTTAACAGAGCTCATGCACCGCTATAGCGCAACAGATGGGAGCTGAACATTCAAAGTATAATCTAACTAACGAGCTACACTAACTTCCTCCAGCTTCCTTCCTTTACATCTACTCACAGCACAATCCCACCAACACTTTTTAGCATCATTTCAAAACTACAGCTTGCTTGTCTTGCAAGCTTTAGTGGGGAAATGTATTTTCTTTTTTTTTTTTTTTCAAAACACATTGGGCAGAGCACTTAGATTTACATTTCAAAACATTGTGCCCATTTTACAAAATTTCGGTAGACTAGACTCCAATTAAAACTAATGTATTCTGATCACTGTTTTCTGTTTATTTGTCTTTAACTTCTCAGGAAGTGAGAATCATCTGTTACATTATGCTCTCTTCTAGTTTGAAACGGCCTTTGAGTGCAGCTACATTGTTAGCGATTATGAATGGGACACAGTGACGGAAAGTTGTTGCCTCCAAAAATGCTTTAGAATTGCATTTTTCTCTAAATTAAGCAGACACTCTTGCTTTCAAATGGGCATTTGTTTCAATTATCCAGATAGAGTGAGAAGCTGTGAGACTGTGAGCTTTTTTTTCCTTGAATCTGTTCTGAATGGATGGGAAGCCAGATGGGAAGCAAGGGGAGCAGCGAGAGAGGAAGAGTTTAAGTGAATGTGCTCGCGGTGTATGGCATTCACAGAGACTGAGACAAATCAATTACAGATAAATGCCATGTGCACCAAAAGAATGCAAATGCTTTTTAGTCATTTTGCAGTCAGTCACAGAGGCACAGCTTGAGTGTCGCTGACCGCTGCCGGTAGGAAATATGAAAAATGCCCCCCCAAAAAAAGATCTGTTTTTAAAGTTTATATTCACAACTTACTGTTGGTCACAAGGTCAAGGTCACAGAATGTTGCATGGGTGGATATTTCACGTCATTGTTGGGGGAGACAATAAACGGAACATTTTCTCCAGAGCAAAGACTGAGAGGGACACTATAGGTAGTTGGGGCCCAATGCAAGATTGTGTTTAGGGGCCCCTATTTTTGTAATAGGGAAGAATTCAAACACTTTAACACAGCAACTTTATAAAAACAAACTCGACACAATGTCTAGATATATAGAGAAAATTTAAGGCATTAGATAGAATAAAAATGTAACCAGCATTCATATGAATGTTGCAAATATAAAAGAAAAAAGTCACAAATTTACAACAAAAAAGTTGAAGATTTGTGTTGAAAAAAGCAGTGAATTTATGAGAAAAAAAATTGCAAATTCATGAGGAAAAAAGTTGCATGTTTACAAGAAAAAATTGAAAATTTTAAAGAAAAGTTGCAAATTTATGAGAAAAAAGTTGCATATTTTGTGAGAAAATAGATGTAAATCTATCAGAAAAAGCATCAGATTTACAAGAAAAAAGTTGCAAATTTATGAGGAAAAGCTGCAAATTTAAAAGTAGGAAGTCACAGTTAAGTTAATTCCCTTCCACAGTATGTGGGACACCGTGTTGTGTATAGGGGTGGTGTCTAGCTCCGTTTCTCTGACCCTAGACCACACAGCTACTGTACGTAGTGAAAGCTACAGTGGGGGGGTCAGTCCTCTGGTAACGCTGTGTGTTATCTTTCCTTTCCCTGTTCTATTATGCTGAGCACCAAGCTAGAAGGTGGAAAGTACCATTTTTATATGGTCTTTGGTATGACCTGGTCGGTATTTGAATCCCGGCCTCCCGGTTGTGGGGCGGATGCTCTACCAACTAGGCCACCACTCTGGTAAAAGTCACAACTTGATTAAAAAAAGTTGCAACTTTACAACAAAAAAAGCTAATTTGTGGGAAAAAAAGTTGCATATTTATGAGAAAAAGTGGCAAATTTACGAGAACAAAGTTGCCGAGTTAATTTTTTTTTTTGTATAATTTATTAATCCCAGAGGGAAATTCAAGGGCATCCACCTGGATGAGGCAGCCGCGGTGCAGCGCCAGTCCCGTCACCATTCACACACACACACACACACACACATTCACACCTAGGGCCACTTCAGAGTCTCCGATTAACCTAACTTGCATGTTCTGGGAATGTGGGAGGAAACTGGAGCGTGGGGAGAACATGCAAACTCCACACGGAGAGGGCCTGCTGGCTGGTGGATTGAAACCCACGACCTTCTTACTGTGAGGCAACAGTGCTAACCTCTACACCACCATGCTGGTGAAAAAAAGGTGCAAATTTATGAGAAAAAAAATTGAGAATAAAAATTGCAGATTCAAAAGAAATCTACAAGACGTGTTCCAAATTTGCAAGCTTTTTTTTTTTTTTTTTGCTTATAACATGATATTACAGATGTATGATTATATGAAGGGAGGTGGGGGAATCATCTGCTTTTTCCAGTTTGGGGAGGACATGATTTACGCCAATGGTTGCTGTTTATACCACCGGTGTGAGAACTGTTCAGTGTATCTCTGAAATTCACCTTTGTAGCATTACTTACTAAATCTTGGATTTTGATATTTAAGAGACAGCACAAGCACCGAATCCTTAACAGGCACGGCATCCTAATTTCAAATTAAAGACACAAGGGCATGCTTTGGCTAAATAAAAGCCCCAATTCCTGCTTCAGGAGGCAGAATTTTTTATCCTTTCTTTCCTTGTTTGCGTGACAAGTGAGTCCACTTTGTTGTTGCTAATACCCAATTAGGGAGATGATTATTGATTGAGGTGTTGAAAGTTGACCGCTAATCTCCCTTCTCTTGGGAGGAGGCGATCAATAGGTGAGCGTAATGAGCAACCTGGTTTCTGGGTACTAATAAACAAAATTAGATTCACATTGAATACATATTTGTAAAATAAAACAATGGTTGAGGATTGCGTGCACCGGGATCTAAGTATATATTTTTTTTTCAATATATTAACTGAGCTGATGCATACGTAGTGTAGAAAACAGGGCAAATGTGTATTTTCGTCCTATAAAGTGCTCTCATTCAAGCCATTCCATGGCTCTACTTTGTTCCTTCAAAATGTTCTGAATGCCAATAAAACCACCACTCACATTTCAGTCCTGTGCTTATATTTAAATTTTCAGAACCCTTGGGTGCTTATAAACAAACAATGATTAAGAGCGAAGGTAAGCTAATGCCACCAGTTGCTACAAAACAGCATGATTAGAGCTAATTACTTCCAGAAGGCAATTTTCTCCCAGTTACACTTTGTTTTACCAACTTTGTTATGATGAAAGTAGCTCAGGAATGAACCAATGACTGCTGCTGACCCATCAAGGGCAGCTAAAACAATCCAACAGAGCAATTGAGGGGCCGCTGTTGGAAAGACGAATTTGCCTTTCAAGGTCGATACGATTGTTCTTGACATATAGATCCAACACTGTTCTTGCCATGATTGGAGGCATCTTTTTTTTTTTTTTGGTCCTCTGATGCCATTACGCCTTTGTGTCCCGGTAATACATTCCTCCACTGTTCTGTGAAATGCTCTTTATGTACAACCCTACTGTTTTATTTGTGTAGAGAACATGTCACATTGCCTCCTGGTTGTCACTTTTCTTCTAAAAAGATGCTACACTGTGCCACAATGCTGTCTCTGAGGGCCACCTTCTGTTTTCAGAAACTATATTAAAATGGTGGGAAACTTTTGGAAATATGACAGATACTCCAATAAGTTGAATTTTAGACTTCTGGGATTCCAGGTAAATTTGAAAACAAGGTGGATGGCAGCAGCAAATTCAAAAAAGTCTGCACAATGTAATAAGAACTACATAGCTTTAACTGGCCATAAGATAATGATTATTTCTTGTTGTCCATATTTACATGAAGCGTCCACACATGTGTATGTTTTTTAAAGGGCTCACTGACTTTCAGTGGTCAATACGATATGACCAGACCCTGGACTACAATAAGCACCGAAACATTCATGAATGACTGTTTAAGCTGCTAGCTTTAGCTAGCCACCTTTGGTCCCGGTTATAGATAACACAACAAGAAAATACACTAAAATAATGTCTAAGAACAATGTGCATGGAAGCGTTGTTGATGACCAAGGATTCCACTGGGGGGGTGAATAGAATTATAGAAAATAGCCATCAAAACTGGCTGGATCAGCAGTTAAGCTAATGCCAGGCAGACTCTGCGTGACTTCCTCCACGCCAACCACCTGGCCAAGTTAATGCTAAATGATTGATGTAGTGCAACGGCAAAAAATATAACAAAATAAGCCTGAATGATGCAAGATATACAGAATTATTGACTGTGGATTAGTGAACCAGTTGGAAACAGGAATGTCACAGGCGGTGACTGAAATCTAAACAAAATAACATAAACTGCTTGGTAAACTTCTTATAAGACCGCTAGGCTGGTCAGTAATAGAGCAGCGAGTGTACTGTATATCAAGGACGGCAACAAAAGAGTCCAAAGGGCAAATCAGACACAGAAACGATATAAAGGCTGTTTTTTTGTAGAGAAATTAGCATTTTGTTATTTTTGTAGATAATCACATAACCAATAGATATATTTCAGAAGGTTAAAACCTACTTTTCAGTCAGTGACCCTAGTCACATTAACAACGGCTCAAATCGCTGTGAATGGCGTAGACTTTCCCAAAGAAATGCAGCTCCTCTAAGCTCCACAGATCATTTTTGTGCCTTCAAGGTCACTGTTTCAGTTTGTGTTTGGTTCACTCGCTGCTGTCACAACCGATTCAATACTGGTGGAAGAGCTCAAAAACACACAGTGCACTATAAAGTCTGTGAGAAAAATTTCAAGCATCTCCAGTGGCAACAAAAAAAGGCAGAGGTAAGTCTCACAGGAGAGTGAATACTGGATGGACTTACTAACACACATTTGTTGTGACTGTTTTGACTCAGTAATTTTTAAGTCTGGTCTGTGTTTTTCTATGCTGAGATTTCTGTGTATTGCTTAAGGAAGGGAACATGGGAAATGCACACTGGGTGATTGCATTTAATTTTTAATTTTGTGAGTGCCAGCACAGGCTGTTATTAATCTGAGTAATTAAATGGACCTCTCAACTGTAATTGTGATGTGAATATTTTTTGAAAGAACATTTTAACTCAACTGTCTGGCTCTTGGTGCAATTAATTCTATGAACAGCGCATGGAACAGTGTTTTCACTGCTCCACTCACGATCCACTAGTCCCCGTAGGTTTGCTTTCACATTAGAAACATTGTTTCATGTCCAAGTACTCGCCTATCTAAATATGGTGGGCTTCCAGTATGCCAAGAAAGCGAAAGAAGAAGAAAAAGCTTACATCATCAACTCGGAGTCCTTTATTAACACGCCATGTGATAAGTAAATACTAGAAGAAAATCTCCATGAAGTGCAGTTTTGTATTCAGTATCTCATTGTTTTTGTATGTTTTTGTCTGCCCAAATTTTAAGCAAGCATTTTATTTCTTTATTATCAATAAAATAACAAATTCACCATTATATGTGTTATGGTTAAACTATGGTTATCATGATTCTCTAAATTGGTGAGTTGATTTAGCCTATTTGGTCTGGACTTTCAGACTTTTCAGTTTGATCTGGGCCAAAATTTTAGGTGTGAAACCTCCCCAAGCCCCAGTCTGGACCAAAAGAGCTGAAATTTGTTTTGGCAAAAAGAGGTGGTCTCAGTCCGGATCAGACTCAGCCTGGTTTGTTTGTGTGAGCATGAAAGCAATTTTCAGGAATATTTGGACTTTCGGGCCAAACACAGGAAGGCAGCTGAAAAGAGGGAAAACAAGACGAAGAGACCCAGTTTTTAATTGGAATATGTTGTTTTGTTTTTTTTAATCATAAAAATGCAGAAACTTACAAGATATTTTCAGAGAAGATGCGACAGAGTTTATGAAAAAATTGGATATCATCACCCGGAAATCATCACGGCTGATAAGGACAAATGGCCTTTTTGATGAAGACCTGCATAATATTGTTGCCTCACTGACTTATGATGGAGTCTTCCCCAGTTTCAACTTAAAGTGTGGTTACTGATGTGTCCAGAGCTGCAGAAAACACCTCAGAGGGTGAGTAGCTATCTCTGTGCTAGCAACACAAACGTCATCATGACAAGACATAGGTGCATCATATGTTTTTTTTTAATTTAATTTTTATTTTACCTTTATTTTACCAGGAGGAAAAAACTTCATTGAGATTAAAGATCTCTTTTACAAGAGGATCCTGGCCAAGACAGCAGCAAGAAAACAGAGTTTAAAAGAAATTGCCAACACAGAGAGGTGTGTTGAAGGTGGGCCCTACCTTTGCTGGCTGGAGCCCCCCCCCCCCTTCCCCTTGCGCCACTGATGAGTTAGTGGCTAGCATCTATCAGCCTGTGGCTATGGCCTTGAGGCTGGCAAACGTTAATACACTTCTTTGTGGTGTATTTGGAGGGTCTGATAAAAGACCTACAGTCAAAAAAAAAAAGCAGAACTAACCTTCTACCAGGTTTGGTAAGGAATGTGGATGCTGTGATTCAAGGATCTAGCTTTCAATCTACAGCTCTTGGGAATTCCTTTGCCAGCTGACCATAGCTGGTGGCATGTGTGACTGAGTCAGTCTGGGTTGGCAGATATGTCAGGCAAGGTGCAGCAGGCAAGGCTGCATGCGCAGTCCTTTCTTCGGCCAGGACCACCAGGTCAAGTGTCCGGAGACCTCTGAGGGGTGTAAAAACCCACAACGGTTTCTTTTACAAAGCCAGGTTCCTTGCAGAGCTTTGGTCACCCGAAGCAGAGGGCCTCTCGGCAGCAGGTGCAAGTTCAGCAGCACTTACGTCCACGGTCTTGGGAGTGTGTAGGCCGTGGTTCTGCCAAGTCCCGCCAGCGTCCCTGATGGTACGCTTCCCCTGATGTCAACTTTTTCCGCGGCGCACCTCATGCGTTGGCGCCGGTGCGCTTCGGGTCCATAACTGATCAATACACTGGTGTGTGGAAACCGCCTACAATTGAGATCTTTTTTCCCAACTTCAGGAGGTTGGAAGCATAAGTAAGAAGGACTCTCTTCTGCAGTTCTGGGCAGCGAGGTCTCTGCCTTGCTGGGAGAGAGTGTGATATGGTCTCTGTCTCCAGGAAAAAAGGAGCAAGGCTTTTACACTGCCTATTCCTTGTTCCCAAGCGGATAGGTGTGTGACACACAGAGCTACCAAAGGACTGACCCCCTCACTGTAGTTTCATTACTTACAGTGGCTGTGTGGCCCAAGGCCAGAGGAACAAGATAAGCCCCACCCTATACACCGTATGGTGTCCCACGTGCTGTGGGAGGGAATTACTAACTAACTAAACAAACTGGGGGTCTCGTCCAGCTTTTGGACCTGAGACGGTTGAGCAGGTGTCTCAAGGTGCTCCCTTGTCCGGTGCTTAGGCTGAGGACATTATTGAGGCCATAGGGCCAGGAGACTGGTTCACAGCAATGGACCTTCACGATGCTGATTCCATATTCCCATAAATCCGGCCACATGAAGTTCTTAAGGGTTCCTTCAGGACAGCCTTCGGTTACGACATCCTGCCTTTCGGCCTATCCCTATCCTCGGATGTTTGCCAAGTGCATGGATGCTGCACTCACCCACTGCGGCAGAGAGGCGGTCAAGTTCAATCTGGGTGGCTTGTGCCCCATCAGAACCCATAGCAAGGAGCCATATGGAGGCCATATTGGCTGTCCTGTCAGCTCTTGGATTGTGTTTGAATGCAGAAAAGACCTGCCTGGTTCCAACCAGGGTTGTTGAGTACTTGGAGCCCACCCTGGATTCAGTTGCCATGAGGGCATCCCTGACTCCGAAGAGGAGTCAGGCTATCAGGGAATGAATCGAGAGCTGCATCTCACAGAGGACTGTGTCAGTGCAGCGGTGCCAGAAAGTCTTGGGTGTCTTTGCTGCAGCTGCCCAGGCGGTGCCGCTGGGTCTTTGCATACTCGTCCCCTTCAGTGGTGGTTCGCACTTCAGAAAGTGGTTTTACGCACCTCTAGGCCACCATAAGTGGTGGCCTAGAGGTAGAGCATCCGCCCCACAACTGGGAGGCCGGGGTTCAAGTCCCGGCCAGGTCATGCCAAAGACCATATAAGAATGGAACTTCCTGGCGTTTAGCTTGGTGCTCAGCAAAAATAGAACGGAGGAGGGAAATGTTGGTTACTCAGCCACAGGGGGTGCACAAGCCATTGTACTCCCTGTGCCGGTCCCAAGCCCAGATAAATGGGCAGGGTTGCGTCAGGAAGGGTATCTGGCGTAAAAAATCCTTGCCAAATCTACGTGCGGATCATTGCAATATCAGGTGACCCTGTGGTGTCATATGCTATGGTGACCCCGAAAGGAAACAGCCAAAAGACAAATAAAAAAGTTATAAAAAATATAAAATTACAGACGAAGATCTACATTTGCATCAATCAGGCAAATCATCTGCAGATCATTTTTCCAGCCTCCAGTTAATTTCATTTTGAAGAGACTCTAGCTCTCTAAGATTGAGCTCAGCTTGTAACTGGTTCCATAAGGATGGGGCAGCAAACCTAAAAGCTATTTTCCCTAATTCAGTTTGCACTTTAGGTATAGAAAGTAGAGAAGAATCCTGTGACTGAAGAAAATACTTGCCTGAAGATTTCTGAATTATACAAGCCTATAAATATGTAGGAAGCAGACCAATGGTGGCCTTATAAAAGTGAATGTTCCAACACTTGAGTCAACACATTGACAAGTCCAACACAAGAATATAACAGACAATGGTGAGTACGAGCTCTGAGGTTTGTGATGAATCTCAGAGCACCGTGATAGTGTCCAGAATGTGCAAAGTCTTGAGAAGAGGCGTGCATATAAATCACATCACCAAAGTCCAACACTGGCATGAATGTAGCTGTAACAAGTTTCTTTCTGGCCTCAAATGAGAGGCAGGACTTAATTCTGAAGAAGAAACTGAATTTTACCTTGAACACCACATATATAGATGAGCAGCTTGTCAGTTATAAAGTAGGGGCTAGAAATTCACTTGTCGTTTATCAATAATTTTGTAATGGCTTCATTTACATGTTACAAAATGTAAAGCTGTTTTATAGCTGGTAAAGAGGCCACATGGATGATGAAAAATTGCATCTTTCATTTCAGGCAGCTAAAAGGACTTCTACCCAGGATCCTTTACATTCACATTATACAAGCCCTATTGTTTTATTTCTTTCTTTTTTGCCTGTCCTGACAGGTCACATTCCTAACTTAAAGGTGCAATATGTAATAATTAGTGTAATCTAGCTGTCAGATTTCAAACGCAAATATTTTCCTTTATACTGGTTATTACTCCTTTATTAAGAATTTATAATCGGGCAGCGCGGTGGCGGAGTGGTTATGCGGCAGCACAGCAACTCACCCTTGGCTGGGGAATTCTGGGTTCGATCCCAACCCCCAACCAACAGTGATCTGTGTGGAGTTTGCATGATCTCCCCGTGTCTGCGTGGGTTTACTCCAGGATTTCTCCGGTTTCCTCCCACATGCCAAAGACATGCAAGTTAGGTTAATTGGCATCAAACTGGGGATTCTAAATTGTCCTTAGGTATGACTGTCAGAGTGAATGGTTGTCTGTCTCTCTGTGTTGGCCCTGCGACGGACTGGCGATCTGTCCAGGGTGTACCCTGCCTCTCGCCCAAAGATACTGGGATAGGCTCCAGCCCCCCGCGACCTGAAAAGGATTAAGTGGAAGAAGATGAATGAATGAATCGCCTACAGAAGTCCTTTGTGTAAATAGAGATTTGCATAAAAACTTAGAAAAACATTACGGTGATGCAAGATGGCCGTCTACATGGAGACGGACCCTGTTCCTGTGTCTAAAAAGTAATTTTATGGTACAAACAACATGACAATTTTTACTTAACCACTTGCGCTCCGTTGTTCCGCAGGCGGGCAAGTCTCTGCGTCCTAGGGCACTCGTGCGCGCTCGGACGCATGACGCATGATAGAGATACTGATGGTGGTGATGTAGGTGGTGTGGCCTCCAAGCGCCACTGAAAAAAAAAGCTGCAGACACAGCCGCGAACAGATTAGTTCATCTGATTGACCTCTCATTCGACTAATAAGAGCCTTGAATTGGGTTTCTGAAACCATGAAGAGCCAATGAATGAAAACTTAGGAAGGAGGACCTGCCTACTGTGAATGCAGGAGCCAAATGAAGCACAGAAATTCAGGCTGGTGAAGAGATATTTACTGTTGCAGCAGATGAAAACAAAGGACGCTGGACAAACCTGCTACAGACCCAGGCTCACCCAGCAGCATGGAGACCACCCACAAGTGGGACCTGCACTCATTCCAGCAGAAGAGACGTTTAGGATTCTCTTCCGTCATCATAGACCGACGGAGGCCGACGACAAAAGTCGTAAATCATTCACCAAAACCGCAATATTGGAATTATGTTTTGATCGGGATCCACGAGCGGACCAGCGTCGCGTTCGTCTGACAATGGGGAAGAGAAGTTTGCCAGGACTCTGCTGCTGTGAAGAGGTAAGGTGTTATAAGCTAAATTATTATTTCTCCCTGAAAACTGTAATCCAAAAATGACTTTTGACTGATCGGTAAATTACAACTGTACGGCGCATGAAGTACGAAGTGCGTGCGCCACGATTAACGGTTCATTTGCCATGTTCGGATCGTGAACGCCCCCCCCCCCCGCTGCAGAAGAGGAGCGGGGGGGGGGCCTTCACGGTCCGAACGCCCCCCGGTCCGCGGAGGGAAGCATATGAGTCTATTCCGTCATGTAGCGATGGCCGTCTTCTGTAGCGAGGGGGGGGGGCAAACCCCCCCCACTACACACACACAGTAGCGGGGGGGGGGAGCCGCTGTGACAGCGTTGCTGTGGAAACATGCAACGAGTGTAATCCGTCATGTAGCGAGGGCCGAACTCCGTCCTTTGTTGCGGGGCAACCCCCCCCCCCCCACACACACACACACACACAGACACAGCCCTGAATGTGACCTTTCATTAGAGCCCAAAATGAAGATTCTACATTGAATTATTCAAAAGTTACAGACATTTTTCCAAACTGTGCCATTTGGCACAATTTGGCACAGTTCAAAAACGCCTGGGAACAACCTGAGAACAAAGCTGTGTAATATATTCATTTTTTGTGGTATTGTTACCAAATTTTGACCTCAGCTTGATAACACTTGGTTCTACATTGCTGTTGCATTTTCCAGCCGGATCGGACAGCTGTGTGTTAGTTGCAAGCATTTGTATCCAAAAAAACACTGTGGCCAAATTTATTTTCTTCAAGTTCAGTATGTTTAGATGACTGTAACTCAGTGGCCGGAGCACGTAGAGAGATTATGTTTTTTTTGCCAAAAAATTCAAAGTGTTTTCTTTTAAATGAGACCAACCCCATGAAGATGCTGCAAAGGGTTCAATAACAGCTTTCGATTTACTTTGGGCACATTTTTTTTTTGGCATTTTTAGGAAAATTGCCCGGAGTGCAAGGGGTTAAAAAGATTATGCAACAATGAAAACAAAAGGATGATTTTATGCTGCATTAAATTTAATATTTTACCTTACCAAAAATATTACACACTGCACCTTTAAGTGTGAAATGGCATGCATACACTCTTCGATACATCATCATGTCATCAATATTGGCAGAAAGACATTGCATTTTGCTTTAAACTGACAAAATTGATGCATTTTAATAAAGATATACAGTACTTTGGATTTTGCTCTGGAGGACTGCAAGCAGTTAATCGGTGAAATATGAAGCAGTCCAGAAGAAGAAAAGAAGCCAGGCAGTGGTACTGTGAACTTTATTAGCAGCAACAGCTTGCATGGATGGTAGCAACAGCACTAACTGATGACATCATTGCCCTGCAGAGGTAAAATGTCACATGAATTCAGATCTGACCATGTGTTGGAGATTTAGCTGATCTAGGACCGCAAAGTGACTCAGATCAGGTTTGTGAATTTAAGCACATACCTGCAAACTCAGAAGGGGTGAACAAGGTGACTAAACCCATGTAGGGGGGCGTGGGGTCATCTCCTCCTGAAAAATTTAGTGATTTTAACACATAAATTAAGCATTCTGGTGTACTCTGAGAAGAAAATAAAGGGAAAAGACACTTACTTCAGATAACAAAGCACATTATTAACAGTGTTGAACACACTTATTTTTCAGCCTTTCAACGCTACACATTAATGTAGCAGTAAAATTAATCTATAAATCTCCTATAAAATAATGAAACAACATTTTACACAATGACCACTTTTATTTCAAGTTGGATTTTTTTGTATGACGTAAGAATGAACTTTCTTTTAATATTTCATATTTAAAGTCATTTGGTTGAGAATACTTAAATACTTATATAACTCAAGTTTTGAATGCGGAACATGGGTCATATTTTGGGTGTTATTAGACAGCTTTTACTGGATCAGAATACTTGTGTCGAGAGTCACACCTAGCCACAATTAACCCTAATGGCAACCCTAATGACAGCTAAGCACCTACAAGCTTATTAAGGATGGCTGCGTGATGTCACCCGACGGAAAAACTGCAAGAAATTGTGAGAAAAGTGTTCTGCCTGTCTGTGCTTAGTAGTGAGCAACGAATGCAGTTAGGCTGCGTGTCCACCAAATGCATTTTTTTCTGCTGTGGACTACTATTTTCTGTTCATTTTCTATGTAGTCTGTCGTTTAATGTGCTCAGTGCCCTCAACACAAAAATGCTCTCAGCAGTCAGCATATTTTGTTGCTGTGCTCATGTCGCTGAAAGCTGAAAAAAGTTCCAACTTTCGGAGTGCTGCAGCCCTCACCTCTCTCACCAACCGATCACAATCAGCCCAAAAGTACACCATCATCAATATTTAACAGCCAAAGCTTGGAGGGACATCTATTTTCTTACCAGTTTGATGTGATTTATTCCAGTGAGTGGAACGTTTCAGAGTAAAATCTGTGAAATCCTCGGCACACTTTGAGTGACAGGTCAAGCGGTTACCAGGATACCGGGCATAGTGCTTTTTTTAATAAGCGCATGGAAAGCTCTCAGGAAAATAGGTTGAGAGCATTTTTACTTTCCCTGTGGACACGAAGCCTTAAAATGACACGGAATATGTTATTCAAACATAGGAAATGTAAATATACATATAAAACATCATACAAAATCCAGGACGAAACAAGAAAGTGAAAACACTTATTTGCAATATCACACAACATTGGAATGGGGAAGTTTTGCTGCATTATTAAATGCAACAACTGCTCTCATGATTGGCGTGGAAAAAGATTGATAATGGCGGGTTTTTTTTTTAACTTCCCGACTTGGAAGAAAAGTGGAGAAAATCAGGTCTCCGAGCTAATAAAGAAGCGTCAGATGGAATGGATTACAGCAGTCAGAAGGAAAGACATCAGCTCCAACAATATTCCTGCACCCATGGTCGTATGTTCATGGGATTTTCACGAACGTAAGTTGTGATTTAAAAAATATCTAGAAGTGTAGAAAGACATCCTCTCTCCAGAGCAGCTATCTTGCGCACCATGCCTTTGGCTGCACCTCAGCCATTGCTGTGCTGTCATCTCTCAATAATGTGTAAAAACTTGTGGTGTTGGACCATTAAAATTTTTAATCATGACTAATCTTTTGGAATGTTGAGTTAATTGTGACTAATAACGCATTAATCATGTGTTTTTCCATACAGATACACTGTACCTTAAGTCGGAAATTTTTCAAGTTTGTCATACTGTTATGAACATGGGAGTGGACAAATATGCTTACTGTCTTCACCTGCAGGTTTATTAAAGCTCTCAACTTGTCCAGAATGAGAAAAACTATCCAGAATATTCTCCAGAAAATTCTCAAAAGTATTACTGCATGTGCAAACAACAGAATGCCAGGGCTCAATAACATCACTGAGCAACAACCAGCCAGCAGCCACAAAAGGAGCTTGCTCTTTCTCCCATAGCAAACATCCACCACTTTTAAGCAGATCAACACAAAACCTTGTGTGTCACAACAGACACAATTTCCCTTTTAGCAGAAAAATAGCAAACATAAACAACTATCTTGCCCAAAGTGACACCCCACCATGATGCAAAAAATGGCAGGAGAGTGAATAGACATTACGAACACAGCTTCAGAATTTTTTTAGACTGGTACTCACCAACAGTTGGAGCCAAAGCTATGAGGATGAAAATAGGCAAATTTCTGTCCATGTCAGCTGCTGGAGGTCAGCTATAACCTAGCATGTAGCTACTAGCCAGGTAGCTTGCTTCCGCAGAAGAAAAACAACCCAACATCCAGGTGAAGTTTTGGAGGAGGCTGTAACAATCATCCAGGTGAGAGCTCCCCGACAAATAACATTGTAAACTTAAACATGACAGCACTTTGGGGATATCCATAGCTGTAATCCAGCTTGTTTGACTTCGCAATGTCTGCATTTCGTGCACAGAATGTGGCCAGAAGGGCTTTGGTACGGAGAGCCGCTAGGCCAAAAAATACTGTTTGCGCTTTCTGCCGTTAACTGCCATTAACCACTATCACAAAATTTGTCGCCGTTAATGGGGGCAAAGCGTTAATGGGTGATTAACGCGATAATGCCAACACCACTAGTAAAAACGCACAGGGCAAACTCAAATAATTTCCCCACATCATTTCTGCTATTATGAATTTCTCTTGCTAATTTGGAGCAGTGTTTTTTTTTTTTTTAATGGGAGCTTTTCAGTGTTGCTGATTTTCTTTGATTTTTCTTGAAGCTGTAATTATTTGTTGCCTTCATTATGCATGGATTTAATATTAGCTGGGGACTGTTTGGTATCGTTACATTAAGCAGATTCTCCTTTTCCAGGTGACTATAAAAACGTCACTGTCCTGATTTAGTATGTTTTTATAGCAGCTAATTATACCGGTTATTTTTTCAGTGCACCAGTGCGATCAGCTGATTGGATCCACCTCCTCCAGTGTTCTGACATTTTGGCATATTTATCAGAACAACACTGGACAGCTGATGTTACAGACTGCAGTCAAAGGTAAAAATCTTTATCCTGTAGCTTGAAAGTGCTCAGACACATCCCCGACAGGTCCCATTATACGTACAAGTATGTATGTTTAGCTCTGTGTGTTGCTGCAGGCAGCAGCAGAGCTCTGTGATGTGTAGTGAAAGTTGTGTGTGTGTGTGTGGCCATTGTGGCTTGCTGTACCTGCCCTGGGTGTGACGTCAGGCGGGCTATGGCTAGATTGTATATAGTTGTGTGTTCTCTAATAAAGAGTCAGTTCTCTGCACAGCATAAGTCTGACTCTGACCATTATTACATACATAACATTTTGGTGATGAGGAGAAACTATGAGGATGTATGGGCTACCTCCACCATTATCACCATTTATGGAATACCCGGGAGAGCCAGCGATCCTGTGGCTGAATGGGTGGCCATGTTTGAGGGTTACATTGCGGTGCTGGGCCTAAGTAGTACTCGACGGAGTGTGAAGACCAGCACTTCTGGCCCACCATCTCAGCGTAGAAGGTCGGAAAATTCTCTCCATGCTGGGAGAGATGGAGTTTTATGCGGATATTTTACCGAACATACGAGGACCACAAAGCTGCTGGTAGAAGAGCTGTTGGTGCCAAAAGAAGCTAAGCTAGCTAGCTCGGGGAAGCTAGGGGCTGAGTCAGTGACTATGGGGAAGTTAGACACAAAGCTAAGTACGTGCCAAAACAAAGCTACCAGCTACCAGCTAGACTTCGAGGTAGAACTGGGGCCACAAGTGGGGGAGCCCCTGATCACCAAAAGCCTGTTTTCTCACTAGCCCAGTACACCTCGGTACGGCTCGATTCACTTCAGTACGGCTCGGAATGCTTCTGTCTCCATTAGCACAGTGTTGTGCTTGTGCTGTGATGGTTTGTGTTAAGAGGTTTTAGAAGTGGGGCAGCAGCAGATTCTCAGCGAGGCGGGGCCACACTCCCGTGACGTTACGCACCCGACTGAGTCCTTATTTACACGAGACAAAAAAGGATCCAAGGATTATTGCCTTGCTCGCTCTGTGGATTTATCTCACAATTAATTTTAAGCTGCAACAACACAAGTCACTTTTGTTTTGAATTAACTGCCAAATGACCTAGAAATAATGAGCTGAAACTTGTTTTTATTCGTATTAAATAATGAGATGGTGACATAACGCACGGCTCAGGAGACGCACACACACAGGCTCAGAGAAGTTCAAATAGTTTATTAGCAACAGGGGTGAATGGATGTGTGTCTGCGGGATGTAAATGTATTGGTGGCGGCGTCTGCTTCGGGCACAGAGGCAGGAGACCGTACAGCCAGCAACCCTATGGGAAAGAGCACAAGGACACAGGGTGACAGGCACACACCAACACAGGAGGAGAATAAGTGAGAGAGGAGCTTACTTGCAAGGGACAGATGACTGGCACCACAAGGACGGGACCCGGAAGACAGCCACCTGCAGGGCTCAGTGCAGCAGCGAGGAATGGCGAGGGAGAGGCGTTGTCCGCCGCCGAGGAATCCACCTGTGCACAGGGGAGCAGACTGGAAAGAAAGGAGGTAAGGGCTTCTTACCAAAGGCGTCGTGCTGAAGGAAAGGTCTGACTCACGATGATGAGTGGCGAAGTCTGACGGCTTCAGGCCGAAGCTCAGGGCGAGGCGGCTTATATTCCTCGCCGCTGATGATGTGCAGGTGTGCGTGCAGGTGGCGCCGCTGATGAGCGGCGCGGCGTGACAGTACTCCCCCCTCTAGCAGCGCCTCCTGGCGATGGCTTCTCTGGGTGCACTCGGTGGAAATCAGCGATGAGCGAGGGGTCCAACACAAACGACGGGGGCACCCACTGTCGATGTTCAGGCCCATAGCCGTCCCAGTCCACCAAGTACTGCAACCCACGACCCCGGCGCCGGGAGTCCAGGATGGAAGAGACGGCCCAGGCCGGATGGCCACCAACCATCCGGGGCGCGGGTTGTGCAGCAGGAGGAGGGCAAAGGGGGTCGGAGACTGCCAGCTTCACCTTGGACACGTGGAAGGTGGGATGGATGCGGAGGGAGGGGGGAATAGCCACACGCACAGCTACCGGGTTGATGATCCGGGTGATGGGGTAGGGTCCCATAAAGCGCTGTGCCAGCTTCCTCCTCTCGCCTTTCAATGTTACGTCCTGGGTTGACACGTAGACTCGTTGCCCAACTCTGTACGCCGGGGCAGGTCTTCTGTGCCGGTCCGCCACAGTTCTGTTGCGCTCCGCCGTGCGTAAAAGCACATTACGCGCAGATGCCCAGATGGAGCGGGACTGCCTGAGATGCGCCCTAACTGACGGGACAGTTATCTCACTCTCCTGTGCCGGGAACAGCGGGGGGTCGTAACCCAGGGACGCCTTGAAGGGGGACATCCCTGTAGCAGAAGAGCGAGCGGTGTTGTGGGCGTATTCAACCCAGGCAAGATGGTTACTCCAGGACTTGGGTTTGGATGCAGTCACACAGCGGAGCGCAGTCTCCAGCTCCTGGTTGGTCCGCTCACACTGCCCGTTGGATTGGGGGTGATGGCCGGAGGAGAGGCTCACCTTGGCTCCGATGGCATTACAAAACGACTTCCAAACCTCAGAGGAAAATTGGGGCCCCCGGTCCGAGACCACGTCCACCGGAATCCCGTGCAGCCTGACCACGTGTTGGATGAGGAGGTCCGCCGTCTCCAGGGCAGTAGGGAGACCTCGCAGGGGAACGAAGTGTACCGCCTTGGAGAAGCGATCCACGATGGTCAGGATGGTGTCGTAGGAGTTGGAGACTGGGAGTCCGGTAACGAAGTCCAGTGCGATGTGCGACCAGGGCCTGCCAGGGACGGGCAGGGGCTGGAGCAGACCCGCTGGAGGGGCGTTTCCCGAGTTATTGGTGGCACAAACTGGGCAAGCCCGGGCGTAGCGAGCCGCATCCCTCCGCAGGCCCGGCCACCAAAAGGACCGCTGGAGGAGGTCTATCATCCGGGAGGAGCCAGGGTGACAGGTGAGCCTGGAGGTGTGTAGCCAGTGGATGACCTCTCCTCGAACCGCAGATGGCACGAATAGTCGTCCCTCTGGTCCGCCGCCAGGGTCAGGTTCCACCTCCTGCGCCTTCCGGATCTTGCTGTCTATGTCCCAGGAGATGGCTCCCACGATGCACGACCTGGGCAGGATGGTGTGGAGCGCGTCCTCCGACTCCTCGGGGGAGAATTGCCTAGAGAGGGCGTCGGGCAGGCCGTTCTTGGAGCCAGGCCTGAAGGTGATGGAAAACTGGAACCTGGCGAAGAACAAGGACCAGCGCGCCTGGCGGGTGTTCAGGCGCTTGGCAGATCGAAGGTATTCCAAGTTCTTGTGGTCCGTCAGGACCACGAACGGCAGGTCCGCCCCCTCTAGCCAGTGACGCCACTCTTGCAGCGCGAGCTTGATGGCGAGGAGCTCCCTGTCCCCCACGTCGTAATTTCTCTCCGCCGGGGACAAGCGCCGGGAGAAGAAGGCGCAGGGCCTTTTGGCGCCGTCGTCAGGCGACCACTGGGATAGCACCGCCCCCACTCCTGTGTCCGAAGCATCCACCTCCACGATGCACTGCAGCGCGGGGTCGACCTGGCGAAGGACCCGGGAGGAGGAGAACTCCGCCTTCAGCGCCTGAAAAGCAGCTGCGGCCTCTTCGGTCCACCGGAACGGGACCTTAGGGGACGTGAGGCGGGTCAGCGGTCCGACGATGGTGCTGAAGTTTGGGACAAAGCGGCGGTAGAAGTTCGCGAACCCCACGAACTGTTGCACCTGTTTCCTCGAGGCAGGTGTAGACCACTCTACCACCGCCTTCACCTTCTCTGGGTCTGGACGCACCTGGTCGTGAGCGATGACGAATCCCAGGAAGGATGTTGTTCTAGCATAAAATTCGCACTTCTCAGCCTTCACATATAGCCGGTTCTCCAGCAGCCTTTGGAGGACCCGCCTCACATGGACCTGGTGCTCGTCCCTGGACTTGGAGAAGATGAGTATATCGTCCAGGTAGACGAACACAAAGAGGCCGATGAAGTCCCGGACGACGTCGTTGATGAGGCGCTGAAAGACGGCAGGAGCGTTGGTCAACCCGAACGGCATTACCAGGTATTCAAAGTGGCCGTTCGGGGTACGGAAGGCTGTCTTCCACTCATCTCCCTCCCGGATCCGGACGAGGTGGTATGCGCTGCGTAGATCCAGCTTGGTGAACCAGGTCGCCCCCTGGAGGGAGTGGAAAGCGGTGTCCATGAGGGGCAGGGTGTAACGATCCCTCTCCGTGATGTCATTTAGGGCCCGATAGTCAATGCAAGGATGGAGGGATCCGTCCTTCTTTCCGACGAAGAAGAACCCCCCCCCACGGGTGATGAAGATGGGCGGATTATCCCAGCACTCAGCGACTCTTTTAGGTAGGCGTTCATCGTCTCCTTCTCCGGCGCCGACAGACTGTAGAGCCGACCAGAAGGTAAGGGTGCCCCCTGGCGGAGGTTGATGGCGCAGTCATAGGGCCGATGAGGAGGGAGAGACATGGCCTTGGTGTTACTGAATACCATACCCAGGTCGTGAAATTCCAGGGGCACCAGAGACAGGTCCGGGGGTGCAGCGTCCATAGGAGGGAGAGAAACGGACGGAGAGCAGGCAGCGGACTGAAGGCAGGTGCCCATGCAGAACGTGCTCCATGCCGACACCCTGGCTGACTTCCAATCCAGGACAGGGTTGTGGAGGCGTAGCCAGGGATACCCCAGGATAACGGGCGACACAGAGTTGGGCAGGACGTAGAAGGTCATCTCCTCCCGGAGGTTTCCTGAGATAATCACCGGGACAGGAACAGTCTGGTGCATCACTCTCCCAAGGGAGGCACGAGAGAGGTTGACCAGGGAGATGGGGTCTCTCAGTGCCTGGCAGCGGATGACCAATTGGGTTGCCAGGCTTTGTGAAATAAAGCTGCCTTCTGCGCCCGAATCCACCAGTGCGTGGGTGAGATGCCCAGTGGGATTGTGGCAGAAACGGACGGGCAGCTTCAATTGTGTGTGTGAGTTTAACCGATTGAGATCCGCAAGGCCCCCTACAGTGACTCGCGGACCCCGCCGACTGGCTTTCCGTGGGCAAAGCTTCACCGTGTGTTGGTCATCTCCGCAATACATGCAGAGATCCAACTCACGGCGGCGTTGTCTCTCCACAGGTGAAAGCTTTGTCCAGCCCGTCACCATCGGCTCCGACTCCTCGGGGCACGATGGTGGCGGTGCCGCCAGGGGGCGAGCTTGGAACAGGCGTGGCGAGGCCCCACGAGGGCGAGAAGAAGACGACTTCCGCCCTGAGGAGCGCTCGCGCAGCCTGTTATCCAAACTAATCGCTAAGGATGTCAGCTCCGCTAGCGTCTCAGGAATATCCCGCCCAGCCAGTTCATCCCTCAGATCATCATTGAGGCTGCGGAGAAAAAGGCCGCAGAGGGAGCGTTCCTCCCAGCCTACTTCCTCCGCCGCTACCTGGAAGTCGACCGCGTAGTCCGCTGCCAACCGGCTTCCCTGCTGGAGGGCGAGAAGCCGATCGACCTGGACCGTCTCGGTTGGAGTATGGTCAAAGACCTCCAGGAAGCGCCTCACGAATTGGTCATATGTGAGGGCGGCATAACTGGGCCTCGCCATTACGGCGTAGGTCCACGTTAAAGCTTGCCCCTCCAGGAGATTCCCGATATAACCAATTCGGCTATGATCTGAGGGAAAGTCTCTGGGCACACGGTGGAAAACGGACTCACACTGCATAATAAACCCCCGCGCTCCACCGAGCTTACCGCTAAAGTGGGCGGGGGTTGGAATGGGTGTGAGCCGAACCGGTGCACTCGGAGCCTGCTGGACGGCCACTGGAGTAGCAGGAGCCGCGCCACCCTGACGAGCCGGGGGAACGACTGTTGGGGGTCCAAGCGGCCCAACCGGTTAGTCAAATTTAACAATTGATTGAAAATCACCTGTTGCTGATAGGCTAATTGATCCACTTGAGCCTCGAGAGTGGAAAACCGGTGTGCGAGCCCGCCGTCTGCCGAGCCCGCCGTCTGCCGAGCCGCTCTGCTGAAGCCATACTGACATAACGCACGGCTCAGGAGACTCACACACACAGGCTCAGAGAAGTTCAAATAGTTTATTAGCAACAGGGGTGAATGGATGTGTCTGTGGGATGTAAATGTATTGGTGGCTGCGTCTGCTTCGGGCACAGAGGCAGGAGACCGTACAGCCGGCAACCCTATGGGAAAGAGCACAAGGACACAGGGTGACGGGCACACACCAACACAGGAGGAGAATAAGTGAGAGAGGAGCTTACTTGCAAGGGACAGATGACTGGCACCACAAGGACGGGACCTGGAAGACAGCCACCTGCAGGGCTCAGTGCAGCAGCGAGGAATGGCGAGGGAGAGGCGTTGTCCGCCGCCGAGGAATCCACCTGTGCACAGGGGAGCAGACTGGAAAGAAAGGAGGTAAGGGCTTCTTACCAAAGGCGTCGTGCTGAAGGAAAGGTTTGACTCACGATGATGAGTGACGAAGTCTGACGGCTTCAGGCCGAAGCTCAGGGCGAGGCGGCTTATATTCCTCGCCGCTGATGATGTGTAGGTGTGCGTGCAGGTGGCGCCGCTGATGAGCGGCGCGGCGTAACATATGGTGGCACACTGGCCTACACCAAATTATTATTTTTTACATCCTAGGGCATTTTGGATGTACTGAATTAAAAAAAATTCATGTTTTTCACCTTCAGGTCAACGTTTGGAACAACAGTATTATTATTTTCCGTTTAGATGATGCTACACTCCTTCTAAAGTATTGTAATTCTCTGAATTTGGAATGCCGATAGAACATTCAATTTACATATACTTACTTTTTTACATACTTTGACTTGTAAGCTTGATCAGTCTGTCCTGCTGCATTTTAAAGTCCAACTGTGCAACTTCTTATAAGTTAACATAAAAAATGTACCCAAAGTTTAGAACTGGATCATGTGGGGCTAATTTTTTATGATATTTCAATAAAAAGAACAGAAAGCTTACAAAGACATTTGTTTTTTGGTCTAGTTAAAAATTGCATTACCTTTACAATGGTTGACCCTGACAGGAAGATCAGTATCATTTTGATCAGATTAGGCAATGGAATTTCTATGTAATTATACTGTTTTATAATTCAGTGTTATAACAGACAAACCACACTTTCCAAAACAATTCCATTTTATTATATACAAAATATTAAAAGAAAAAAAAAACTTTGCAACACAACATGAAGGTTAATCGACATTTTATACACGCCGACCACTGAGTCTCTACACCAGCTTCCCAAACTGGGTCACGACTTGGCTGAATGAAGCGTCTCTGCCAGCTGTGGGTCAGGAAGGCTCGGTTGAATAATCCGGACGGGCTGTCGCGGCGGACGCGTGGGATGATTCTACAAGGAAAATGCACACAATAAAATACAGCACAGTAGTTTTTAACAAGAATACATAAGCTTATTTCAGCGTATTGTTCACATGAATAATTAAAATAAAAGCTTTAGTCCGCAGTGTGCTGCAATAAAGCAGCGATCCATCCACAAATGAACAGCTTTTTTATTGCATAAATAAACTGAGCGTCTTACCGAATATATTTGCGAAAAAACGCACAATAAAAAAAAATTAAAACTCACCGTTAAAGGACTCCGATGTCGAGACCTCCCGGTATATTTTTTTATTCCGGGCGGCTCCGTCTAACTCGCACTATGTTCGTCTGACAATGCAGTCAGCAGACACTGCAGCTCCTTATTGATGCATGGAACACCCTTATTACGCGAAGCCATTTTTGATAGAGAATAAATGAAAATAGCACAGCAATACACTGAAAAGGAACCGCCAACAGTGGTTGCGTGCTGAGTAAAGGCGGTCGTGAAGATTCTTTTTTTTTTTTTTTCAAAAACTTTATTGAGAAGGTCGTGAAGATTTGGTAGATGAGGAGGAGGAGAGGGGCGGTTACAACCTGACCAATCAGCGCCGGTTACGACCTGACCAATCAGCAGCGACCAGTCTGTTAACGTCACAACACGGCACAGCTCAGCACTGCTGTACCCTGCCCTTCAGCGGGGCTGAGAATTGCGGCTGTTAAACCGTGTTGGGGCTTGTGGAAAAGCGTACAAAGCGTGCTGAGCCGTCCCGTGTCGCGCTAAAGCGTGCTAGTGGAAAAGGCCCTAAAGACAGCAAGCCAGCCGAAGAGCTCAGCATGCTGGAGTTGGAGCAGCGACAGCTGGGTGCAGAGGCAGTGCAGTGGAGTACCTTGGCAATGGTGCTGGGCACCGCGACGAGGCGCCTGGGTCAACGAGTGACACTGACAAGGGTGATGCTGAAAGTCCTGGGAAGCAGCAGCGACAGCCGGACACAGAGACGGCACAGCAGAACACCTTGGATTGACAGAGAGCACCACAGAGGTTGGGCAGGACGTCAGTGCTGGAGCTTAAAGCACCATGGACGAGGGTGCTGTGCATTACGGCGAGGTACCCAAGTCAACGAGTGACATCGGCGAGCGAGCGTTAGTTTTCCCCAGAGCTCGGCCACAGGGGGCCGGAATGTTTGTTGCTACAATGGCGGCAGCTGCAGTGGTTCTGAAGACAGTCGGGAGTGAACCGACAGGCATGGAGGGACTGCGTGCTGGGTAGCAGCACTGCAGGTCCAGACGAAAGACGTGGTCAAGGGTGAGGAGAAGAGACATTCTCACCAGGGAGGTCAGTTTCGACCATGGGGGCAGGCGGCTGCCAGGGGTGCGAATGCCATGGGGCTGCCCTGGGCCTCCTAGCCGGTTTTACCCCTGGCTGCCAGCAGACATTGGTGTGACATGAACACTGTAATGTAAATATATTTATAGGTTTGCATGAGTGTATGTCGTGACATGTGATTATTTTGTGTATTCTAGTTGGCAAAAAAAAAAGAAGGAGGAGCTTATCGGAGATGTTTTTTTGGGTGAATGTGTTAGGTCATTATAGTTCCCTGTCATTTCTTAGTGTGTGATTCGGGTCCTAAATTGGGGTGGGTCTGAATTGTGTGTATGTGTTTTGCACTTTTGTAAGGGGGAGGGGAATGACGTGCAGTGAATGTTGTGTGTGTGTGTGTGTGGCCCTTGTGCCGCACTCGCCCTGTGTGTGACATCAGGCGGGCTTTGACCAGACTGTATATAGTTGTATATTCTCTAATAAAGAGTCAGTTTGCTGCATGGCATAAGTCTGATTCTGACCATTATTACATACATAACACTCTGTATGGGTTTTTCCTGTGAACCAACACTGCAAATATGCCATTATATGATAGCTGTAAGCTAGAAACCCATTCAATAAGTTACACATGGGTTCAAAGAGTACAAAGAGGGTTCAGTCATATGTTGGAAATAATTTTTGGGATATGCTAGACATTAAAATGCACACTGAGCAGTCAGAGATGATTGAAGCTGCACCACCAGTTGTTGCTGAGCAGAACTCACAGATACATAAAGCAAGGCTGCATAAAACTACCTGGTGTTTTATCATGCTGATAAAACTATCACAAACAAACAAACAAAAAAACCTGGACACAAGCGCTATGCGGTGCTGGGGTTCCCCTTCTTTGTGCACTGGAAGAGAATTCCCAGAGCCTTTATGCATGGATTTAATATTAGCTGGGGACTGAAGTCCATGTTTGGTATGTTAAATTTAAGCAGATTCTCCTCTTTCAGGTGACTATAAAAACATCACTGTCCTGATTTAGTATGTTTTTATAGCGGCTAATAATACCAGTAATTTTTTTTGGTGCGCCACCACAAGCGTCGAGTTTATCACATTGCTGGTATTTCGTGTCCTGTTGGTTAAAATGTGTATATACTTATCAAGCTGCACGGTGGCGCAGTGGTTTAGCACTGTGGCAGCACAGTTTACCCTCGGCTGGGGGATCGCGGGGATCATGAGATCGTGGGTTCGATCCCAGCCCCCGACCAACAGTGAGCTGTGTGGAGTTTGCATGTTCTCCCCGTGTTGCGTGGGTTTACTCCGGGATTTCTCCGGTTTCCTCCCGCATACCAAAAACATGTAGGTTTAGGGCGCTCGCGCACGCAGCGACCGGCAGCCAGTGGCTTGTCACCAGACTGCAAACCAAATCTACCTACGGGTACAAATAAGTAACAAAAAAAAAAAAAGCATCATATGACAAATTTGAACAGAAATCCAACATTTCACCGCTGGGATTTAAAAATGCCTGTAGCTGCGGGCACATGCTTGTGCAGAAAATTGTGTAAAAAATGATTGCTTACCTTTGTGCAAACAACGGTTTTCTGGTCATTCACCCGTATGATTTGAGGCGGCTGGACCCATCCATTGGTGAATTGAACATGAGCCTCTAATGATTTATAGTTCTTAAATTGCTCATGGGTTTATGCACTCACCCCATAAACCAGGTAGGCAAAGACATCTGACAGCGTGACTCCAGGCAGTTGGTTGAGATCTGTTGTCCATTTCTTGTACTCATCAATCCTGTTTATTTAATTTTTTTTGAAGGTAGCGCCCCTTTGCTACCTTATTCAGCTTCTCTGAATAAGGAATTTTATTCTTCTGTTTGCTCTGTTCCATTGCACGTATGTCTGTTCACGTTAGCAGTTGCAGTGAACTACAAGTAAACAAAGCCAGACCACGACAATGGCGACGACAACCCAGAATGCAGCGTGGCATGACATCAATGCGCATTCTCTATATTTCATGAATAAAAATGTTCTTCTCAATAAATTTGGGTTCAGAAGAAAGGCATTGATGAAGAAGCATCAGAATTTCAGAGTAAACTCAGCTAGAAGACAGCAAAAAACTAAAATTTTCAGTTCCACCTAAAAAATGTAATATGACTATATTTTACGTGATTAGTGCAGTGTTTAATGCTTTTTTTGCAGAGCTACCTGTTCTACCCAGGGAACCCTAGGACAGGTTGGAATCACCTAACAATACGGATGCAGGAAATAGCCTTCCTAAAATTACTTGCTTTGAACTGAGCGATATTAAGCTAACGTTAACACACAATTCACGGTTGTTAACTGTCCCCTTAACAAGCAGACAAGGTTTCCATTAAACATGTTGGAAAATGCACCATTAGAGGAAAGGATCACGACACACTTTATCAATGTTTAGTTACACAGCATATTGTAGGCAGTTACTTCCAAACTCCTGCTGATAATCTATCCAAAGGTGGGCCGCACAAAAGACAGAAGACAATGCAGTTATCTTGATTGTGATTGGCCAAATGACAACATGTGATGAGTTCCAAAGATATTTTATTGTAAAGATGATTGTCCCCCATTGTTTCTGCAAGCTCTGTTTCAGGGAAACTGCCGGCCGCCGCTGCCGACCCCCCCCCCCCCCCCCACCAAAAAAAACCCTCTGTTTGGATCTACACGATTCATGTGGCATAGTTGGGATTCATTTTGGTGATTTTCGCTAAAAAGCAACTAGTTTGTAGGTATGTAAGCAGCTCTAATATCTGATCGATAGATAAGTGAAAACGAAATCAAATTTGAGTCATTTCAGGGCACCAAAGTGAACATGCATAGGAATCCAATTATATTTAAACTGCCACAACCTCTCTGTCCCTACAAATTTTTTAGCTCTTTACTTTGTGTGATAGAAAGTGACTACAAAAGAAGATCATCATTGTGCAAGTTGTGGTGTTAGTGTTTGGCACCTTCTTATTCTTCTTTTAGATTTGATTGGCGGTTGGCAACCAGCTTACAGGCGCATTACAGCCACGTATTTCACTCTATATCATCACTCTATGCTCATGTTCACCAATTTTTTCGACTGTGAGCTTCAGGCTATATCACTCTATTGTGGAGGATACAAATAAGGGTTACCAGTGTGGAGGCAAGGCTCAAATAAGTGCAGGCAGACACGGCGAACTGAAGGTTAAAAGGGTGCTTTATTCATCCTCCATCACGAGGCTCACTCAGCGCTGTGGCCGCACGCTGGAGTGAGCCCTGCGTCTCTAAGTCAGCAACAAGCAAGTGAGAGAGAGAGCCCTAGTGAGGCATATACAGTCAGCTTATATACTCAGCCACAGACAATGCATGCATGGCATATTAGCATCACAGTACAGCATGAATGCATGGGACATTTACATGAGAGTCACACATATCAATAGCAGGATTACTGGTGCCGGAATTCCTCTCTGCTCCGGAGCTGTAGGACAAAGGAGGCTGCAAGGCACATCTACATATTGATATCAGTCCATACATCTCATTGTTCTGTTAATTGCTCAAGCTGAGCACTCTGCCTGTCCCACAGGTTGTGGTGGGTCACCACACTGCTCCCCCCCAGAGGGCTCAGCAGGGGGCCGAGGCGTCGATTGGCCGGCTTTGGAAACGATCTGTGGGAAAAGCTCTGTGCAGGGGAGGTGGAGGGTGGGGTGGGGTGGGGGTAGCAAGTGTCGGCCTGGGACGGCAAAGTTGTCCGGGCCGCGCAAAAATTGCATGTGGATCCACAATGCTGAGGGGCTTTCCCGTTAAACGTGGCGGAGATCCACAGCGGCAGTGAGAAGAAAAATTTATCTCTGACTCCTCTCACGGCTCAGTTCTGCAAGGATGCGTAGCGGTCATGAAGAAAAAACAAAAGCTGGAGTTGTGTGAGGGACTTGGCATGATGGCTTTAGTTGCAGGTGCAGCCCTAAAGCCCTCGGGGATGGCAGACGGCTGAATTCCTATGTGCGCCGTGGCTGAGACCCATACAAAGTCCTGTGTGCGGGCTGCGAGTCTGCTTCAGGTGCGTGGGCAGCCCTGAAGGTTCTGAGGATGGCGGTCGGCCGTGTTTCTCATGCATGTGCAGCAGCGGAGGACGATGGCAGTCTGTGGAGCCGGTATTGTCCCATGCGTGGCGCGCGCCTGGCGCAGTGACCACATAGCTGAAAGTTGCGCTGTTCTCGTAACCCCGGTGTGCGTGCGAGGGTTCGGTGCATGGATGGTCCGCTGTCGAGAGGTGGGTCAAGGTCAGGGAGCTTGCTGGAAATCAGCGTTGTCGGCGCCGATGGTCTTCCCTGTTCAGGCTGTTGCTGTTGTTCGCTCGTGCTGGGTCATGGTGCATTCTGGTCCACGCGCTGCATTCTCTGCCCGGCCATGGAGGCTGTCGTCGTGGAGAGAGGACGAGGCGTGTGCGGGCTCGTGTGGATGCGGAGGATGTGAGCAATCCTCTGTCTGTAATCCACAGCGCGGTGAGAGGGAGCAGACGTTCTTTGTCCCTCGGCAGGTCCCAGTGTGGTGGTCCTAGATCTCAGGCAAGGGTTGCACCATGACGCTTCCTGCAGCTTTCCCAGTCGGGGATGATCTCCGGGGAGTTCGCCTGGTGTTGGTTCGGTGTTGAGGTCTCCCGTGTGGCAGAAGGGAGGGCAGTCCATTCGCGTCAGGCAGCTGCGTTCGTTCGTCGTCGGAGTCACCGTCGGGGGCTGCGTTCGTTCGTCGTCAGGGTGTTCTTTTCTTCGGGGTCACCCTCCGGGGTGTTCTTTTCTTCAGGGTTACCTCTCTGGGGTGTTCTTTTCTTCGGGGTCACCAGTGTGGAGGACACGAATAAGGGTTACCAGTGTGGAGGCAAGGATCAAATAAGTGCAGGCGGACACGGCGAACTGAAGGTTAAAAGGGTGCTTTATTCATCCTCCATCACGAGGCTCACTCAGCGTTGTGGCAGCGCGCTGGAGTGAGCCCTGCATCTCTAAGTCAGCAACAAGCAAGTGAGAGAGAGAGCCCTAGTGAGGCATATACAGTCAGCTTATATACTCAGCCACAGACAATGCATGCATGGCGTATTAGCATCACAGTACAGCATGAATGCATGAGACATTTACATGAGAGTCACACATATCAATAGCAGGATTACTGGCACCGGAATTCCTCTCTACTCCGGAGCTGTAGGACAAAGGAGGCTGCAAGGCACATCTACATATTGATATCAGTCCATACATCTCATTGTTCTGTTAATTGCTCAAGCTGAGCGCTCTGCCTGTCCCGTAGGTTGTGGTGGGTCACCACACTATATATAATTCAAGAAATCTCTGTGTGTCTGTCTGTCCACAGATGTGGATTGTTCTTCTTCTTCTTTTAGACTTGATTGGCGGCTAGCAACCAGCCCAGAGGTGCATCACCACTACCGACCCGACCACCATCACTCCACATCTCTGTACAAGGAGTTCCCACAAGGAGTTCCGAACAACTCCCCATGCGTGAAAAAAAATTATCTGTCCTTGGACTGTGTCCTACTGCCACCAACTCGGCGGCATTGTTTTTGATTCATTATTATGAAGTGTGGTGTAGTGGCAGAAACTTCCTGTTCCGCCAATGCACTGCCCTATAAATAGCAGAGGGCATCCATGATGCGGCCTCCTCAACCGGTGCTCTCTGCCTGGTGCCTACTGTGTGTCTGCTGTTCTGACATCCTTTAATAAAGCTGTGTTTGTCCATCCATCTTGCTTCATCCTTTATTAAGGTACTTTACCATACATAACATTTGGCGATCAAGGATTAACTAATGGAGGCATGTATTACACCACTTTACCCCTTCCTCGAGCTCCTGGGAGAGCCGCCCGTTCCGTGGCCGAGATGGTTTGAGGCTTTCCAGACCTACATCACCGCGTCTGACCTGGGTAAGCTCAACAAGTTAAGAGCACGTGCGCTACTTATTCACAACCTTGGGATTGAGGGCGAGCATGTCCTGCACACATTCGGGGCTTTGGACTCTTTTGAAGACGTCGTCGAGCTGCTAGCAAACCACTTTCATACCCTGGATAGCGTGACTGTCCAGAGGATTCACTTTCGGCAGCAACATCGTATGGGTGAGCCTATACATCAGTTTGTTGCCGACTTGAGGCAGTTAGCTAGTCGTTTTGGGCCGCTGGAGGATGAATTGATACGTGACCAGCTTGCGGAGCACACAAGCAGCACCTCTATACGGGCTAGGCTCACTCACTGCGCCGAGTAACCAAATACTATCATCTCTGCTGCTAATTATCATCTCTGCTGCTATTTATCTTGTCTACTAGCACTATCGTTACAGAGAAATTAGCATCGGGTGCTAATTTGTAATTTGTAATTTATAATTATATACTGCTCACTGCACAATGCTCATTTGCACACTGCACATAGGTTTATGCCATCTCAGGTTCACATCATCTCTGATATCAATATACCACTATCACTATAGTCATCCAGTGAATTTTCAATTTCATTCCTCTTGTCTGACTGCATCATCTGTTTAGCTGTCCAAATTGTCCAATGTGTGTTATTAGTACTCATTACTATTAGTATTTAGCATCAAGGCATTCTTAGGAATCCTATTTGTCTAACTGTGTGTTTGTGTGTGTATTATTAGCATCCATTAGTATTAGGATTGAGTTATTGTGTTATTACCTTATTAGTATTGTTGTGTACCTATTACCTTGGCATTCATTCAGGGAGCAAAGTAAGAATTTCATTGCTCAGGAAATGTAGCATTTCTTAATTGTGTACATGATAATAAAGCCTTTGAATCTTGAATCTTGAATCTAGCCAGGGCTGTTGAGCTAGCTCTCCAGTTGGAGGCTGCAGACAAGTTAGCTTCAGAGCTAAACTGGCGCCAGTCACAGCGGCTGCCGAAGCCTCCCGCCGCGGCAAATGTAGCAGACTCAGATAGCGAGGATAGCTTGGACGATGACACTACGGAAGTCATTGCTGCCAGCTGAAGGTCTGCCCCGGGAAAACTCCTTTGCAAGGGTTGTGGGTCCGTGATGCACCAAAATAAGGCTAAGGACTGCCCAGCTAGAGGGAAGCATTGTAGCAGATGTGGACGCTTGAACCATAATGCTAGAGTGTGCCGTGTATCTGAGCCAGAGGGTCCATGGAAGAAATCACTCCGCCCGCCCCCGACAACAATCCATACGATGTCTCCCAGTACTAATGGGTACACTTTCTGCACAGTGGAACTGAACGGCGTGGAGGTGCCACTGCTGCTCGACATGGGGGCGGAGGGGTCACTGCTGAATTGGGCCATGGTGAGGAAGTTTTCCCCCTACTACAGAATAAAAGGTAACCCAGCGCCACTTTATGGTTATGGAGGTGGCAGGCTGTGCACAGATGGGACTTTGGAGTTAACGGTTGGGTACAAGTCTGCAACAATGGTTGGCGTCACGTTCCACGTGACCGCTCGAGGCGATAACATCATGGGCTGTGACTTGTTCTATGGACTGGGTTTTGCCATTAAAGACGACGCTGGGGAAGAATGGTAAGGTTGTGGCCAGTGGAACCCTCTGGTTCCAGAGGTCGATGACAACATTGTGTGGGACGAAGAACTAACGGACTACACACTGGTAAAGCAGGACCTGCCTCATTCAGGTTCATTGCAGGGGGGTCTCAGTGCCGGTGCTCGGGAAATGGTAAAGAAGGGTAATGAGTGTGGCGGCAAGATGCCTAAGCTGGCAAGTGATGCCGATGTGCTAGCCCCAGATTCCTCCGGAGCTTGGCCACAGAGGGATGGAGGATCTGCAGCTATGATGGCGACTGCTACGACGGCTTCAGAAGAGGACGGGGCCAGACCGACGAGCACGGGAAAACCACGTGCTTAGCAGCACCATGTCAGGCCGAGCCAAGCCCTCTTAGAGTCATGAACTTGGTCTGGGTTCGAGGAGAGGAACATCCACGGTGAAGATGTGCCAGACCACAGCCAGCGAAACATCAGGAGTGTGTGCATATAGTAGCTAAACTGGGCGCAGCATACTTCCAGCTGTCTGATGGCTCGGCGAGGCATGCCAATCAGCTTCGGCGTGTGAGGGAAAAGCCTTCTGGTGGATAGCGGGAGTTGGTGGTGATGAGGAGAGGCGTTTTCCTCTGGGAGATCAGCCATTGTCCCGGGGGCCTGCTGCTTCCAGGGGCACATCTGCTGAGGGCTGCCCTGGGCCCCCCATGCTGGTTCTGTTCCTCCTGCCCAAGGGACAGTGCTGTAAATTTTGTGTAATAGTTCCGATGTTCATAGGTTTATGTATGTTGTAAAATGGAGTTGTTTTGTGTTGTTTTTATTAGTTTAGGTGTCATGCTTGCTCCTTCGGAGCAGAAGAACAGACCCAAATTCTGGATTGTGTCAGTGCAATTTAGTAAAGAAAAGAATAAACACAAGGTGCTCCAACAAACAAACTGGCGAGCACAAAAAATAGAGAATTTAAACAGAGCATGCCAACAAACAGACTGGCGAGCAAGAGAAAATTACTTACAGGTAGATTCCCCAGAGCAGACAGTGCTCTGGTGGAGATGAAAGTTGACAGTCAAAATAGCCGCACTGCCACAGTGAAACGGCAGTGCTTAAATACACACAGACAGATGAGCTGCAGGTGTGAATCATTGAGCGAGCAGGTACCTGATAGATTAACTGCTCCAAGCTGAGCTGACCGAGAGCAGTTAGAGGAGGTGTCTGGGAAAAGGAGAGACACAAGTGTAAAGAAACCTAAAGTATATGCAGAAAACTAACAAATCCAAACTAATCGGACATACAATACTTAAAGTGAGGGTCTGAGCTCAGAGAAAACCTGAGCTCAGACACAGGACAGAGTCCCCCCCCCCGCCCCACCTTGAAGGGGTGGATTCCAGACACCCCCAGGTAACAACAACAGGAAAAAGAAAAAACCTGCCCCCCCCCCGGCAAAACATACAATAACGCACCCAGGGTGGGTGGTAGGGGGAACAGGCTAGGAGGGAAAAACAAACCTGCTCATGATCCACACCTGCGCTACCCCAAGGCCCTGGGCCCCCCTAACCAAAAGGAACCAAACAGTTCAGGTGTCCGACCAAAGTCCCAGGCCAGCCAGACGGCCAGGTGGAATGAGTCAGGTGGCCTGCCGGAGAAATCGGACCACTCGACCTGGCGGCCCAGTCTTTTGGGCGGCCGGCCGGAGTTCTTGAGCAACCAGGACTGGAGGAGAGATCCAGGAGGCGGCTCCCCCACCGAAAGGCCCAAAGGCGGGGAGCAGGGCCGGAGGAGGGGGACCCCAACGGCATCTGGTGGCGGAGGAAGGGGGACCACGATGGTGTCCGACAGAAGAGCAAAGGCCTGGGCTTCCTCAGGCTGGCCGGCAGCACCCTCAATGGTCCTGGTTTGAGACACGGTTGTACCCTCGGTGGCTCTGTGCTGGAACCCAGCTGCACCCTCGGTGGCTCAGGGCTGGAACGCAGCTGCACCCTCTGTGACTCTGGGCTGGAGCACTGCAGCACCCTCGGTAGCTCCGGGCTGGAGCACTGTAGCACTCTGCGTGGACCCGGGCTGGAGAACTGCAGCACCCTCAGTGAACCCTGGCTGGGCCGAAGCTGCACCCTTGGTGGGCCCCGTGCTGGGTGAATGGTGCCCACAGCGGACCCAAACTGGAACCCAGCACCCACGTCAGACTGATGCTGGGGCGCAGCACCCACGATGGTCCCCAGCTGGGACTCAGCACCCACGGGGCCTCAAACCAAGGAGGTGGAAACCCAGATGACTGCCTTGGGCAGAGGAGAACCTGCACCCATGGAGATCCTGGGCTAGGACTGAACACCCACGAAGACCTCCTGAGTCAGGTAAGCTGGACCCAAGGTGACCTCCAGTGGCGGACCTGGATCTTCGGAGACATCTGGCAGTGTTGGATTCTCTCCGGTGACCCTGGGAGAGAGCTCGGACACAGAACAAAGAGAATGGGGGTCAGGGTCGCCGGCAGCGGCAGAGCCTGGCAAGGCGAGCTCAGGTGCAGCAGGCGGCTGCATCCGGCCCTCCTCACCTAAAGCCAGGCAAGATTGCGCCAAAAGAGATAAAAGGAAGACAAAAGAGAGCACTTGCCTGAGCTCGAGCTCCACTGCCGTCCAGGACTCCAACGATCAAGGTGACGGTGGTTCTTTGGGATCGGCCCTCAGGAGGTCCATCTCAGGCTCCCACTGTGCTGTCGCAGCCTCTGCAGCAGGCTTGATGCTTATTGCAGACCCTTCGGCCCCAGGCGGAGTGGACCATGCAGGAGGCTCATCCAGCATGGCGGCTGAGGTCCGGCTCACTGTTGGCGCTGGATTCTGCGTTACGGATTCAGAGTCAGCACCTTCCCTCAGTCCATAGAACAAGAGCGGGGCTGGGATGGTGTCCTCCAGTGCTGCGGGCTCCTCCATCATCCAGCGGCTGAGTTCCAGGGCCGATGGACACTCAGAGGCAAGAGGAGGAGACACGGAGAGGGCAGGTAAAAATTCATAATTTGCAGCAGGTGAAGAGAACTCAGTGGACTGCATGACCTGAGTCTCTTTACCAGGGATCAGGCAAGACAAATCATTGAAAATTGGAATAGAATGAGATTTTTCTTGCCTGTAATCCTCTGTTGTTTGCAGATGATGTTGTCCTGCTGGCTTCATCCAGCAATGACCTACAGGTCTTACTGGGATGGTTTGCTGCTGAATGTGAAGTGGCTGGGATGAGAATCAGTACCTCCTAGTCCAACTCCATGGTCCTCAGCCGGAAAAAGGTGGATTGCCCTCTTCGGGTTGGGGACAAGCTCCTGTCCCAAGTGGAAGAGTTTAAGCATCTTGGGGTCTTATTCACAAGTGAGGGGAGAATGGAGCGAGAGATTGACAGACGGATCGGAGCAGCCTCTGCAGTGATGCGGACATTGTACCGGTCTGTTGTGGTGAAGAGGGAGCTAAGCTCTACGGCAAAGCTGTCGATTTACCAGTCAATCTACGTTCCTACCCTCACCTATGGTCATGAGCTTTGGGTAATGACCGAAAGAATGAGATCGCGGATACAAGCGGCTGAAATGAGCTTTCTTCGTAGGATTGCTGGACTCACCCTCAGAGATAGGATGAGGAGCTCAGTCAACCAGGAGAGCCTCAGAGTAGAACCGCTGCTCCTTCACTTTGAAAACAGCCAGTTGAGGTGGTTTGGGCATCTGATCAGGATGCCTCCTGGACGCCTCCCACTTGAGGTGTTTCAGGCATGTCCCTCTGGGAGGAGACCCCGGGGCAAACCTAGGACTCACTGAAAAGACTATGTCTCCCAGCTGGTCTGGGAACGCCTTGGTATCCTGTCTGAAGAGCTGGAGCAGAAGGACAGACCCAAACGCTGGATTGTGTCAGTGCAATTTATTAAAGAAAGGAATAAACACAAGGTGCTCCAACAAACAAACTGGCGAGCACAAAAAAATATAGAATTTAAACAGAGTGCTCCAACAAACAGACTGGCGAGCGAGAGAGAATTACTCACAGGTAGATTCACCAGAGCATGAAAGTTGACAAAACATCCGCACTGCCACAGTGAAAGGGCAGTGCTTAAATACACACAGACAGATGAGCTGCAGGTGTGAATCACTGAGCAAGCAGATACCAGAGAGATTAAGTGTTCCAAGCTGAGCTGACTGAGAGCAGTTAGAGGAGGTGTCTGGGAAAAGGAGAGGCACAAGTGTAAAAAAAACCCCAAAGTGTCATGTATTCTCTGCCGTTTTAACGCAGAAATAATAAACCCACTCGCAGGAGAGCGTTGTGTGTACCTTATTAAGCAAAAGTGATATAACAGTCCAGTCAAACAATAAACAGGTTGCACAGGATGAACAGGGAAAAATCTCCGGGACACTCTACAGCACTCGAGTAAGTAAACACAGGGAGAGAATGTTCCAATATTCAGGCAGGCAGAACTGCAGCGGGGAACGAATGAGAGAGCCCAGGGAAAGGACCTCCAGACAGGACTGGACGGCAGGGGCGAAGCAAATTGTACTCACAGAGCTGGAGCAGTCTGAGACAGTCCTAGAACGATCCACAGTGCGGGAAACAACAGACAGTAGATTTAAACACTCAGTTCAAACAACAATCACCCGACAATTCACTCAAGCAGGCACAGGGCTTAAATACTGCCAAACATAACAAGGGTAGTGAATGCTGGTGCGTGAGTGCGTGGGCTGAACTGAGTGGAAACCGAAACGTGAGTGAATGTAATTGAGCATGTGAATGGGGTTGAGTGTGTGTGTGTGTAGTGAGTGAGTGCAAAAGTGCTAAGTGAATGCAGGTGTGGACAATTGCATGTGTGTGTGTGTATGTGTGGAGAGGGAGAGTAGCAGGTAATGACAGTCAGCTGGTAGGAGCTGGCAGGAGGGGGGGGTGGCTGTCGGCTGTCAGACAGCAAATGAGGAACCCAAAATAAACAGGAGATTAGACAGCCACTGTGCCATGGAACTGGGCTGGAAACCACCCCAGTTCATGACACTCAAGTATATGCAGAAAACTAACAAAGCCAAACTAATCGGACATACAATACTTGAAATAAAGTGAGGGTCTGAGCTCAGAGAAAACCTGAGCTCAGACACATGACATTAAGAACACGGCAATGATTTTAGTTTATTAATGGACTTTCCTTTAACTTATCAGGTGGCAGAATAATCCATCGTGGGCGGGACGGTAGTTCCCCCGTCCGCCCTATTTTAGGTTTTGTTGCGTGAATGTGTTAGGCCATATAGATACTTCGGTTTCCGTTTTGTTAGTGCGTGACTTGGGTCTCAAATTGGGGAGGGCTTTGATTGTGTGTGTGGTTTTGGACTTTTCTAAGGGGCGGAGGAAATGTGGTATTAGTGTTTGGCACCTTATTGTGAAATGTGGTGTAGTGCAGTGGCGGAACAGGAAGTGCCCGCCACTGCACCGCCTTATAAATAGCAGAGGCATCCATGATGTGGCCTCTTTGACCGGTGCCCTCTGCCTGATGCCCACTGTGTGTCCGCTGCTCTGACATCCTTTAATAATAAAGCTGTGTTCATCCGTCCATCTGGCCTCATCCTTTATTAAGGTATTTTATCATACATAACACAAGTCAAGACTTTTTACTGCTTTATTAGTTTGCACTTTCACTCCCTCTGAAGTTTGGACTTTCATCACTTGCCAACATGGTGCACTGAAGAGTCTTTACAGGTACACTCCTGCAAAACTTTCCTTGCTCATTTGCAAAGCTAGGTTAAGCTTATGTAAAAGAGATGCATTCCGAGGACGTTGGAGGCCCGGAAACAAACATTTTCCCCTCCTTCCCTCCCCTTGACAGACGAGTGACAGCTATTTAAATGCAAACTGTCATTAACAAACACAACCCTGTGCGACACCTGCTTTAATCACGGCAACAAAGGCGCAGCAAGTGGCCGAGCAGGAGCCCCTCTCTGTGTGATATTCAAATGATGAGGCGGTGCAACATACAAAAACAACAACATCAAAGAATAGGCTGTGCAGGGAGGGAGATAGGCTGCAGCATGTGCCTCCTACCACCACTGTTAATCAGCTTCATTTTTAAAGTGATTAAAGTAAGGAGGGCTGAAAGTCACCAAAATCACTTACCCTTGGAAATGTATGAAATATTCTGCTTTTTCAACGCTGTTCTTTCACAATGGCCACTATAGCAGAGACTTTAACGGTACATTTTAACATTCTTTTCATGAAACATTGGAAGCGGTTTGGGGGAAACTGTACAAGACCACTTCCAAATAGCCAGTCTCCAGCAATGGGTAAACAGGAAAATACTGTGCTCTATAATTCTGTTGCAGCTTTGCCTTGGACCGTGGCCTGATATGTCTTGGTTGTGGTACTGTCTTGAGCTCTTGTTTTTGTTGTCCTCCCCGGTCATAATTTAAATGAGGAAGTCATTGGGCTGTATCACCCTGCGTGCCCGCCAAGGCCTGGGCACTTATAACTGATGCATGGCATTTGTTTTGATTAGGTTTTTCTTAGCAACTGCTGCATAACACCCAGCTGTATTTGCAGCAGATTCCCTCTGTTTGCTGTACGACAAATTTGCACATGAGTTCAGCAAATGAAGACAAACATTCCTTTCTGTATTTTCTGTCATTTGTTTTATTTCTTAGTGGTGTGTATCCTTTGTACGTTGGCCAAAGTCTGCTGTTACAAATATTCAGTGGACCAAGTGAATAACCATGTGTATCTTTTTTTCCTTCATTTTTCTTTTTGTACATTTATGAGCACCTCTAGAAATCCACTATTGGGATAAATATAATGCACCACATTCTTTTCTGTATTCAGCATGTTGAATACAAACCACCTCACTTTAAAGGAATCATTTACTGCATTTTTTCTTCATGTTAATAGCTCACACATCTTGTTTGAAATTCTTGTGACATATTTTCTTTGACTATTTAACTATTGCCACATAAGTGTGAATCATTTTTTGCAGCCTTTCTGAGAATGGCTGGTTTCAGTGCTTGTTTCTTTAAGTTTCAAAGTCCACATTTAACGCCACCCTCCCTCTTACATCACTATTGCTAATCTTAGCTAGCTAGATCCTAGCTTGGAGCCAACTAATGCAAATTTGTCTTCATGAATGAATGAAATAATGCATCACTGAGGGACAGGTGTGTGTGGTTTCAATGGTCTGTCATGGCTGGTGAGCAGCATACACACGCACACACTAAGGGCGCATTCAGACGGCCACTGTTTGTTCTGGACCAAAGGACCAAACAGTGGCTTCCGCGGGTAGTTTGGTTCATTTGGTGCTGTCTGAACGCGCATTGGAACTCTGGTCCCCCTGAAAACGGGGGTCTCGGTTTTCTTGCAAACAAAGTCTGGTGCGCTCCGCTTGCAGTGTGAATCCAAACGAACTATCCAGCAGACCAAAGGGTGGAAGTGCCCCTCGGCGTTTGTGTAATCATAGCAACATGTAGTCTGAGAAGAGGAAGTGGTGTTTACCATAGTGCATTTTGGGTAGAACATAACAACGACAACTGTGCAAATCCGACAAATCCTTTTACCGGTGAAAGCCGCGGAGAAAAGCTAAAAAAATGACTCGTTTGTGGCGGACAAACAGAAACAGATTTCTGTTTTTGTTCCTGGCCAATCGATGAGCCTGATTTTTCTTCTTCACTGAGTTTCCTTCTTCCTGGTCAGTGGTGGTTTCGGTTACAGCGCCCCAAATGAGCAGTTGTTGTAACTGCGTGACGTTGTCCAGGCAGTTTGGTCTGCTGCAGTGTAAATGTAAACTAAACCAAAAGAAGGTGTGAAAATTCTTGGCATTCCCCATTCATTTGAACCGAGAGCCCCGGACTATCCTGGTCTGAATGCAGCCTCAGACGGCCAGTGTTTGGTTCGGACCAAAGGACCAAACAATGGCTTCACGGATAGTTTGGTTCATTTGGCGCAGTCTGAAAGCGCGTTGGAACTCTGGTACACACCAAACAATCGAAGTCTGGTCCCCCTGAAAACGGGCTTCTCAATTCTCTTGCAAATGAAGTCTGGTGCACTGTGCTTGCAGTGTGAATCCAAACGGAGTATTCAGCGGACCAAGGGGTGGAAGTGCCCCTCAGCATTTGTGTAACCATAGCAACACGTAGTCTGAGAAGAGGAAGTGGCATTTACCGCAGCACATTTTGGGTAGAAAATAACAATAAAGACAACAGCGCGAATCCAAGAAATCCTTTTACCGTAGCTCAGGTAGGTTCATTTTGTCTTCTTCAAAAAGCAAATAAATCCTTTTACTGGAGAAAGCCGGGGAGAAAAATTTAAAAAAAAAAATGTCTCCTGGTCTGAATGCATCCTGTCTCTGATTACGTGAAGTTGTGCCTCATTAACCACCTGCTACTGATGAACTGCTCAGGTATAAACAGCTGCCCGTTTTCATTCCCGTGTGGGAGTAACTATACACAATAGCTCACCATTTTTCTCCAGAGTTCTCCTTCTTGGCTTTTCATGTGTGTGTCTGTTCGCTCATTGAACTCACCAAAATGGACCAATTATCCCCTGACTCCTAATGTAAGCCTTGGACATCAAAATACTTTACCTTGTCTTGGATTCGCCTGTGTCTCTCCCCAATGCTTGCCTATTGTCCCTCATGCCTCTGGATTCCTCCACCTGTGCCCACCACAACTAAGTAAGCAATAAATTCCATTCTATTTCAATAACCACCTCATCACAGAAAAAAAACCCTGGGCCTAGAGCACCTCCAGACCTACCTTCTCATCACCCTCACCTGTCTTGTCATACCTCCGTCCTTTTCTGCAATCATACCTACCTCTGTGTCATTGCTACCACACTGGATCCAACCCATAACTGCTGTAAGTGGACTCACCAGAATGCTCACCTCAGTTCTTTAACTCTTCTGGTTTCCCACATCTGCCTCAGGAAAAGTGGAAACACCAAACTACTCCACCTAAACAGTAAACCACTCACCATCTGTCCATATCTTCCTGACCAGATACTTAGAGTTTCTTTCCTCTTCCCCTACAGGTCTGATGAAACCATGTCCTCCATTTACCTTTCCATTACACATTCAAACCTTGCTTCGGTCTCTTCTGTGGTTAATTGTGGTATCTGTAACTGGGTTCAGACTTGTAAACAATGTCATGGTCGATAAGATTTGACCGGTCCCTGGAGTACAATAAGCACAGAAACATTCGTGAATGAGCCACGACTAGTGGCTAAACTGCTAGCTTCAGCTCACCTCCTCGGTGGCGCTAACAGTTCAATGTAGCATCATGGTGAAAATATACCAAAGTAAGCCAGAACCATGCAAGATATATTATCAACTGTGGATTAGTGAACTAGATGGAAACAGTGGTGTCTCTTTGGGTGACTAAAATTTAAAGAGAATAACAATATAAACCCAAGGCTCCCTATCTATCTACATGACAGACAGCTATGCTGGCCAGTAATAGAGCAATGGGCAGGTATCAAGGTTAGTGACATTTACCTTTTAGTGACGTGTCCCATTTCTTGACATACAGGAAAATACTTGGAAGAGTTAAAACGGCTTCTTCGATAGAAAAACAAGATAAAGGCTGGGTGTTTTTATTAAGAGATGTGAGTGTTTTGTTTTGTTTTTTTGATAATCACATGTCCAATAGATGGTAGGTAGTAGGTTAAAACAAAAACAGTTTTTCAGTAAATGACCCCTTTAAGCACAAGAAAATGAGGAAGAAATAAGCACAATTGTACCATGCAGACCTGTTCCTAAAGCATTACCCAGAGCAGCTGCATCAACAGCCAAATGTTCTGTTGATATATCCATTGAGTAATCATGTGATTTTAAATTTATATGCATGCAAACAGAGCTGCAGGCTATGTACACAGCATAAAACCCAACCTCTCCTCAAACTCTCTGCTGCATGTACATCACTGATTATACTGATTATTATAATTCCTAAAGTGAATCGTGCATCTGGACCCAGCAGCAGAAGACACGTGTCGATGGCATCACTCTAACTTTGGATCCAATAGAGCTACAAATTATTAGACATCTGGTGAAAGGATGGGAGTGAATAAATCAGAAGCCACTCTTACTAATCAAATATAATTGCACAACTGGATATAGTTAATGGTCACCGCACATAATGTATATCTACATCAATCTGCAATTAACAGTTTCCAGGATAGTTTGTAATTATGTGCCACTACATGTTTCATACACTTATGTAAATGTCACACTCCAAGAAAAGTGTCAAAGTGAAAAATTGCTCAGTCCAATAAAAACAGAAGTAAAATCTCAAAATTCCAGTAGGTTTATAATTCTACTGCCTTCATTACATTCGCTTTCCTTTGCCAACTATTTGCCCTGAAAAACCCAATGGATGATACAGAACACTTTGATTGTGGGTGACAGCTGTTGTATACATTACGTTAAATTATGTCAATCACAGAACCTGTAGCTCTGCTTTGTAGAATACTAACCTTTAATGATGTCAGTGTACCGGCCATTGATAAATCTACCTACATAATCTAAACAACCACTAATGCAAGACTGTCCACCAATTGAAAATGACAATAGGAATTTTTACCAGCAGGTATTACAATCTACAGTTACATTGTGAAAAATGTGACCTTTAGTTAGTGTGACAATCATTACATATAGAGGCAACAGAGGGCTGGAAGTGTAATGTGCAAGAATATCATTGGCTTTGACTTTAGCTTTACAACTAGTGAAAGATGATGATGTGATGGTGTAGCTCATTCTGGCCTGATGAAAGCATCCCAAGAGTGCTCAGCTCTCCACACATTTGGCTCCGAACTTGACCTTGAGCACCACCTAAATGGAAGTCCATCTGAGGATCATTGTGTATGAGTTTGGTGAGCATCAGGGCAATTATCTAGGTGGAGTAACCATTTCTGTGAAATCATTAATGCCCAGATCTCCTGACCTCTGACAATAACATTGACCTTCTTGATAATAAACATTATAAAACGTCACCTCGCCTCCTTGTTTATTCGGACACAACAAATAGTTCCCATATTGCACTTGGCACTTGCTTATATACTCCAGGTGACGCTTCCCCTCAAAGGCAGGGCATCACCCCTCCCTAGCCTAGGGCACCGCCATACTAATATTACATATACATATATATTACGATCCTACACTACTGACTCTCACCTCATTTACTAAATACCTCAAAGCATGGTAATTGGAAGAACAGAACTGTTATCACACTTCATTTAAAATTGTATGTTTTTTCTGTCAGGTCTATTGTTGGGGCACCACTCATTAACCTTACAAGTGTTGCACACATAAGTACATCTCTGTCAGCTAACTTAGTATAGTGTGTACATATTACACTTATGTATGATAATTCAGTGCAATAACATCTCTATATACATCTGCATGTGCAAATGTGTGCCATGGACATTGTCCAATGTCCATTGTCCATAGGTAAATGTGGGCCTTGGGCATCATGTAATACAGTAAGGTTCTATAGCGTGCAATATTATTTAACACTTTATAATTCTGTGCAAATAACTTTATTGTGATCACTCAACTCTTGATGCATTTTGTGTGTTATGGTCTGCTATATGTTGTTTGCTTGTTTTCTGTATTTGTTTGTTTTTATTGTTCTTACCTTTATTGTCTTTTACTGTTTGACACCAAACTGCCCATGGGACTCAAGTTGGAAATTAGCCGCCTGGCTATAATCGTGCACTTTTACATGTGAAAATGTTCATCAATATGCATTGTCCCATTTTTAAAAATAAATAAATCATAAATTGTAATGGTCTAATCCCTCTTCACAAATTTACCCAGATATGTACCAATTCAAAAGAAGATGTTGAGATGCTTTGTTGAGAAAATATTTAAGGTGTTCCATTTTCTTTTTGGCATGTTCCAAAGGATTAAACCATTTCTCCTTGCATTGAAGTTAAAGACACCTTTTCTTTTTAAAATATGACTTTCTATAGGATGCACAATTTTAGTTTACATGACCCTTGGATATAATTTATCCAAAACTCAAACCCCAAACCTTGCTTGCTGTAAAAACTCTCTACACCCTAAAATTAGACCTTCAGTGTGTACAAAACGCTGGAGCCATGACAGTGAATGATGGTTTTATTTAAAGTCATAATACTTTTAATAAATGAAGTACAGAGTGCACTCTGAACTCATAAGACGTGATTAAATACTCCGCTCCCTCGTTAATTAGATTCCTTCAGGTGTTAACTGCTAATGCCGAGCCTCCCAAAACGCACCGGTAGTCAAGTCTGAACGAGGACGGTGGACTGTAAAGGGGCCGCTCACTCTGTCAGCAGCAAAATTACCTTCATATTGGTCCATGAAGCTTATGAAGCCAAGATCAGATGAGGATTTGGGGAGCTTTTCCTTCTGGCAGATCTGTGAAAATCCACCGTATCCATGAACAAGACAATCCAGGTGACATTTAGGAAAAGAGCAGGTGAAAGTCACTTCAATAAGAAGCCATCGATCTGTACATGCCAATTAATGTTTGTGATGATGGGGGATTAACAGCAGAGTTTGTTTTTTTTAACTTCACTGTTATTGCTTGCTATCCCTTCATCCATGTTGCTGACCAGTTAAGACACGATTCTACTGGCTCACGTCAAATGATAATCAGGTCAAATGTCAACTCTTCCCCAATTAAATTAAGCAGGAGGGACAGACATACACCTCAACAAATGAAAAGCTGATATGCCTAAACAAACCCTCCAATAAATGTTGGGCATGGTAGAATTAGCAAAAATCAAATCAAATCAAATAAATGTAAAAAATAGCATTTCTTCCGGGGCCCCTGGGCTCCTGCCCCGGTAAGCCCTCTTGATTATCCAGGGCAGTCTCTCAGTGCTGCTGGGAGTTATCATTACAAGGTATTTATCATTTTATCTCGGCATTTCTTTCATGTTAACAGTAAAGCTCATGAAGTTGTCAGAATTATGCAGAGAAATTCAAAGACTCAAGCAGATTGTTACTGTTTTTCCAGTAACAAGACTTTATGGTGCTGTATCTTTTAAGATGATAAGCTAGGTCTCATTTGTGACAATTCTATATTAATTTGACTGTACTTGAATGTATTCTATATACCTCACAGCAAGGACCTATACAAGAGAATGTAGTGTTTCTTGTTGTTTTAGCTTGGGCACAGGCATGTGTGGGCTCAATTTTCCATCCTTATTGCACATTAAATAATAAATAGATGAGCTCTTCACGGTGGAAAGCATCAAGTGACTGAATATTGAATAATGGCACTGTGAGAAAGCAGCTATTTTTGCTTACTTTCTGCTGTGTGAATGCGGGTTGTTTTCAAACACGCTCTCCTTTCCTGAACCCTCTTTTTGTTCTCAGACCTTTAACTGTACGTATTTAACTCACTGAACTCATCTCCTGCAGCCTTCAGTAAACTGTTTGCACCTGCTTGACTGTTTGAACCACATTTGACGTGATGAATGGCAGCGCTGTCTTTGTGCATGATAGCGAGTGAGGGCAGCATGCAAAATGAGCAGCAGTCGCTTCAATCCCACCACCGTGAAGTGATATGATACCTCTGATGCGGTCTATTGTGCATTTCAGTATCGGTTTAAATTATGTGTTATATTATGCTTATTGGCAATAACTTTAAAACCACTGACAGGTGAAGTGAGTAACACTAACTGCAAAGTGGCATCATCAAGAGGACTGGTTTCTTAAGCAACAAGACGTTGCAGTTGATGTGTTTGACGCAATAAAGATTGGGCAAATGTAAATATTTCAAGGGCTCTGAAAAATTACCAAGTTGTTAAGGCTTTAAAGGCTTGGAGCATCTTCTAATGATAACTTTGGTTATTTACAGAGTTTGCTATCTATCAAAAGTGGTCACAGGAAAACCAGTTATCTCGCAATGCAGTCATGGGCGCATGTGTCTGTGAATGGGAAGCAAAACATGGCCCACGTGGTCTTGTTTTACAGATGATCAGTGATGGAGGTCACAGACCAGAGAGGCTCTGTGCCAGTTTAATTCTGGTTCAGGAGTCTCAGAACCTTGGTCCTTTCTGGCAAGCCATCCCAATCTCATATCTGATTAAAGGGGTCATTGACTGAAAAATTGTGTTTTGTTGGTTTTAACCTTCTGAAATGTGTCTATTGGTCACGTGATTATTAAAAAATATCAAAACACTCACTTCTCTAAGGCTGCATTCAGACCAGGATAGTCTGGGGGTCTCGGTTCGACTGGATGGGGAATGCCGGGAATTTTCACACCTTCATTTGGTTTGCTTCACACTGCAGCGGGCCAAACTGCCTGGACAACGTCTCAAAATTACAACAACTGCTCGTTTGGGGCACTACAGCTGAAACCACCACTGACCAGGAAGAAAAAATCTTGGCGAAGAAGAAAAATCAGGCTCATCGATTGGCCAGGAACAAAAACGGAAATCAATTCCCTTCAGCCGGGTTGTTTGTCCGCCACAAACAAGACATTTTTTAACTTTTCTCCTCGGCTTTCACCGGTAGTTTTCTTGGATTAGCACGGTTGTCTGTATTGTTATTTTCTACCCAAAGTATACTACGGTAAACACCACTTCCTCTTCTCAGACTATGTGTTGCTATGGTTACACAAACGCTGAGGGGCACTTCCGCCCTTTGGTCCACTGGATACTCCGTTTGGAAACACACTGCAAGTGGAGCGCACCAGACTTCGTTTGCAAGAGAACTGAGACCCCCGTTTTCAGGGGGACCAGACTTCGCTTGTTTGGTGCGTACCAGAGTTCAGACTGTACCAAATGAACCAAATTATACCCGGAAGCTACTGTTTGGTCCTTTGGTCTGGACCAAACAGTGGCCGTCTGAATGTGCCCTTAAAGAACACACAGCCCTTACCTTGTTTTTCTTCCCAAGAAGCCGAAACTCTTCTGGGTCTTTTCCTGTACGTCAAGATACAGGAAGCATCACTAAAAGATAAACATCACTAGTCTTGATACCTTCCCACTGCTCTATTACTGGCCAACCTAGCTGTCTGACATGTAGGTGGGTAGGGAGCCAAAGGCATTAGCCTAAGAGCTAACAGTGGTACTAGGAAGCTCATGTTTATATTTTCTTTAGATTGAAGCCACCCTAATAGGCATCCCTGTTTCCACCTGGTGTATTAATTAACATTTTGTAATATATCTTGCATCATTATGGCATATTTTGTTACATTTTCGCTGTGTTGCTACATTGAACTGTTAGCACCACCATGACGGCTAGCTGAAGCTTGTAGTTTTGCCACTAGTCTTGACTCATTCATAAATGTTTCTGTGTTTATTGTACTCCAGTGACTGGTCATACCCTATCGACCACTGAAACCACATGCTTCTGTCCACCAGTGATGTATTATTTCTTCATTCTTACAGACAAATTCATGTTAGTTAACATCAAGCTAGTAGCAAGACTCTAGCTAACTTAGGTTAGCAATTGTGATGTAAGAGGGAGGGCAGAGTTAAATGCAACCTTAGAGATTTAAAGAGACATGCACTGAAACTAGCCATTCTCAGAAAGGCTGCAAAAGACAGCAATAATTAAATAATAAAAGAAATTTTGTTTAAATCTGGAAAAAGTGCAGTCTCTCCTTTAAAGCAACACTATGTAAAACTGGACTATTAAATTAGTGGCCCGTGGGCCACATGCGGCCCAGAACCAACCTCTGTGTGGCCCAGGCCATGCCAAGGAAATATAAATTTAAGAAAAAAATATGAAGGAATGACAATCCGCAAGCGCACACACCGACAACACGCGTGACCATCATTGGCACGGAGTTCAGAAGTGCCGTGCCCGCGTGAGCATTCCAGTCCAAAGGTCAGGCAGAGTGTCTCTCTAGCATCACTGTCCGAGAGAAGCATGATCTTAAAGTACTTTAAACGTGGAAAAGAAGCAGGAGAGGTATGTAAACAGTGGAGGCATTTATGGTGGTTTTAACCCGCTGGAAACGGGAACAATTATGAGTTATTGAGCAAACCGGTGTGATTAGGATTCATATGCAGGGAAAGGCAAGAGTGACTGAATTGCTGAGGATTTACGTCACCAGCCGTTACAATAATTTATGTTCATTACTATGCACTTGGCAAGTTAAGATGACCAAAATTCACAAAGTCAGTGACTTTAATTCTGTCAGCAGCCTTCAGACAAACTGAACGTGCTAACATTTGATTTCAAAATAGGGAGGTTTTTCCTGCTGTCTGGTTGTTGAGATTTCTAAAAAACTATAAATATATCGAAATATTTTAACAGAAATAACTGAATCTTTGGTAATTTAAGTTATTTCATTAAATGTAATTTTATAGTTATTTTTTTCTTTGTAATCAGAGTTAAATTATTGTTCTGTTCTGGCTCTGCAAAATTATGGTCAAATGTGTAAACTGTATAAGGAAAAAAAGTCAAAATTTTATCACAATTTGTTTCAAATTTATATATAAAAAAACAAAACAGTAATTTCATTTTAAAAAATAGACAAAAATTAGCCATAAAATAGTCCACAGATTTATAATAAAGTCTCAAATGTACAAGACAAGTCAATTTTATAAGAGGAAATTACAAATTTGAGGAAAATGGTTTCAAATTTAGATAAATTCACAGAGAAAAGTAGAAAACTATAAGAAAATTGTTATAAATTTTGGAGAAAAACCTCAAACCTTCAAGAGTGAAGTCATAACTCAAGTTTTTAAGTGGGTGCTTTATGCAACCTTAACTCTACTAGAAATTTCTGGTTGACTGATATGTGTGTGTAATGGAATGTGTATTTATAAAAAGAGGTTCCTACTCACACATGTAGTGATTTAAAGCAAAACAAACCACAATAGTGGATGTGCAATATTTGTTAATGTTATCAATCTTTTCTTGGTGGGGTTTGTGCACTGAAGTGTTTGACAGTTAATTCTTTATTCAGCTAAATGCACTTTGTGATGTGCCAAGGTCAGTTATGACCAGAATGTGGTATATTTTATTTCCAAAGGGAAACAAATGTTAAGGCTACTAACAGTGCACATTGAGTTTTTATGCACTTTGAGATATGCCCAAGTAAGACATGACCAAAATGGTTATTTACAGAATTTTATTTTTTTCATTCTATTTATTTGTTGTTCAAGAGGAAAAATATTTCTACTACTTCAAGTTCTGCTCAACCCCAGCACTGTTATTGTGTTTTTATGCACTTTTGATGTGCCTTTGTCATGAGCAAAGCACACATTTAAAACCAAGACAATGAATAAAAAGTGTGTATTTTTTGTAATAATGATCTGTGTTGGTTTGAAATTTGTCATATTCAACAGATCGTTGAACATGTGCGGCCCAGTTACATGTCTTGATTTCAAATTGTGGCCCAACTGATTTTGTAATTGAATAGCCCTGATGTAAGATTTTCACCTTAAAACAATCTTTCCCAAATTTTTTTTTATGGTACATCAACGTTTGACTGGGCCTGCATTGCCTGCAATAGCTCTGTTCTTGGTAGGAACACTGAAAAGACTACAACTATGACATGAGTCCAAACAGCCAATCACAGGGCAGAACTTTAGCCAACATCAACAAAGTAACCCATGTTTGGCTATTGGGATTCAAGCCATAGTCACCATAGTTGTAGTCTTTTCAGTGTTCCTATGAAGAACAGGAAAGTTACAAAGTGCTGCTGTAAGTGGAACCAAATTTCCATGGCCCTCCTTCATAAACACAAGGTGACGTTCAATGAACATGGTGAGTGGAAGCTGGGCTAAATGTTTAGCACGAGTTCCATGTATTGGGCTTGACAGAGCTCTTGGATGACACCTGCTAATGAAATTATGGTTTGCAAGGAAAAACAGTTACATTGTTTTTTGCAGACATTTCAAAATCCAAACTTACTGAATGTTGTGTATATGTGCGCCAGCCAGTTCAGCAGGAGATGGAACCAGCACAGAGTCTTTCAGGTCCGAACTGATTGTGAGAGGCTTTGTTTTGAATGACTCTGAACGTCCTAGCTGTTATCAACCAACCATGATTGAGACATCATTTTTTTAGATTTAGATTTAGTATACTTTATTGATCCCCAGAGGGGAAATTGAGGGTCATCCACCACCTGGATGGATGAAGCAGCCACGATACGGTGCTATCCCTTAACCATTCACACACACATTCATACCTACGGCCACTTTAGAGTCTCCAATTAACCTAACCTGCATGTTTTTGGCATGTGGGAGGAAACCGGAGAAATCCCGGGGTAAACCCACGCATACACGGGGAGAACATGCAAACTCCACACAGATCACTGTTGGTCGGGGGCTGGGATCGAACCCACGATCCCACGATCCCCCGGCCAAGGGTAAACTGTGCTGCCGCAGTGCTAACCACTGCGCCACCGTGCAGCCCATGGTGCTTTACTGGTTTCCTCGGTTTCTTCACAGCAACTGTCCTGAGTTTGAACCCAACTCTGAACCTTTTGTGTGAAGTTTTTTTTTTTGTTGTTGTTGTTACTTATTTGTACCTGTAGGTAGACTTGGTTTGCAGTCTGGTGACAAGCCACCGGCTGCTGGCCGCTGCGTGCGCGAGCGCCCTAAACCTACATGTTTTTGGTGTGCGGGAGGAAACCGGAGAAATCCCGGAGTAAACCCGCGCAACACGGGGAGAACATGCAAACTCCACCTTTTGTGTGAAGTTTGCATGTTTTGGGGGCTAAAAGTGCTTGCTTGCTGCCCTTCTCTGGTTCCCCAATCATGAGAAAGCGTGCTTGTCTGCCCATAGCAGCCTAGGGCCAGACTTTAGGAAGGGCTTACAAATGCAGTTGCCCCCAGCCCCAAGTTTTTTTCCCACACTGCATACATCTCATTTTTTGCTTGTCGTTATCAATCGTAATTTACTTTCCAACTTCTGACATTTTTCTACCATTAGTCTACAAAAAGGGTATAGTGAAAAAGTAGTTACGTGGACTATACAGTAGCCCCCTTCACACTGCGTAATCTGGTACCAGTATGGAGTATTGTCAAATACTCCAATCTATCTGAGAGTACAAGAAGAAGTAATACAACCTGATACCATTCCATCTTTGATGTGAGCCACATAACTTAAATTTAAGACTGTTGTGATGCTTCACCTTGCTCTGTGTAAATCTGAGACCATAAGGCTGATATGTGTAGTGCTCATACAACCAGTAGCCACTATATTTTGAGGCAGATCAAAATCTCTCTCTAGCCCAGTGACTTTTACCCTCCTTTATACAGCCCTGCCCAGGACTCTTTTACATCAAGAATTATATCCTGGTTTAATAAAGGACATACAAGTGCATCTCAATAAATTAGAATATCATTAAAAAAGTTGATTTCAGTAATTCAATTCAAAAAAATGAAACTCCTAGATTATATAGATTCATTACACACAGACTGATATAATTCAAGTGTTTCTTTTAATTTTGTAAGTTATGGCTTATAGCTCATGAAAACCCCACATTCAGTTTCTCAAAAAAATAGATAAATTAATTACATATTTTTAAAATTGATTTTGAATAGAGTAGAATAGGCTTTATTGTCATTGTACAGTTGTACAGTACAACGAAATTGTGGGTGCTCCACAATGTTGGCCAACTGAAAAGTATGTGTATGTAACTGAAAAGTATGTGTATGTGTCCATACACACACTCAATACTTGGTTGGAGCGCCATTTCTATGAATTACTGCATCAATGTAGCGTGTCATGGAGGCGATCAGCCTGTGGCACTGCTGAGGTGTTATGGAGGCCCAGGTTGCCTTGATAGTGGCCTTCAGCTCATTTGCATTGTTGGGTCTAGTGTTTCTTATCTTCCTCTTGACAATACCCCATATGTTCTCTATGGGATTTAGGTATGGTCAGTTTGCTGGCCAGCCAAGCACAGTTACACCATGGTCATTAAGCCAGATATTTGTACTTTTGGCAGTGTGGGCAGGTGCCACGTCCTGCTGAAAAATGAAATCAGCATCTCAATAAAGTTTGTCAGCAGAGGAAAGCATGAAGTGCTCTAAAATTTCCTGGTAGATCGCTTAGCTGACCTAATTTATTGAGATGCACCTGTATAAGGTATACTCTTGGATTATATCCTATAAGGAATGTGTAGCACTTTGCATGTTATTAACTTTTTCTCCAGTGTAGCTTGTGCGTTTCCCTTTTTTATTCTCATTCTCATACAGTACATTTTTTATTGTTTGACCTGCCCATTGTTTTTTTGTGATTTTCAATGCTTATCTTTTGGCTTGGCCACTCACATGCACCCTAACTAAGCTTGATCTCACTGGAGATTTCCTACATCCAAAAGGGAGTCTTTTTTATTCCTTTTTCACTGTTGGTCATGCTCTAAGAGTATACATTGAATTTCTCTATATTAAATTGTGCACTGTCATTAGTCATCTCAGAGTACTATTTAGCATTTTGATGACTTAAGCTGTGATTTGTCATTATGAAGCTTGATGTGAGCAGCCATGACTCATCTTTATTTTCAAGTATTAACGACACAAATCAGTAGGTTCCCTAACAAAACCAGCAAATTATTATATGTCTAAGACGCTTGCCACAAACCACAAATTGTTGCAACATACATTAATTGTTTCATGACTACAGTACAAATAAACTAAGCTACATTGTGAAAGATGTTCAGGATTGAAGTGACTAAAATGAAAACTGTGGGAACCCACTCAGTATATCAGTATGTTTCCACTCAGACGGAAGGTCAAGGGGAATCATCATGGGGGGTTTGTGTGTTGATGCGGGGGTTGGTGTGTTGATGCGAACAGTGACAAAGAGAATGGGAATTGCAAAGGCTTTCATGTTAATGCAGCACCACAGAAGGCTGATCAAGTTGTATGATATAAAAGGAGGGGTGCCTGTGACCTGTGATTCTTTTGATGCTTGGGATTCTGGAGAATTTGAGAGAGAGAGATGAATAAAGCCTGTTCTACTCTGGACCTATCTACCTGATTATTTCTCTCTCCACACTGGACGCATGCACAACTCAGCAGGTGGCGAGCCTGCTCCAACGGCCCCCAGCCCACGACAAATACGAGGCTCTCAAAACCGCGCTGACCCGGCGCTATATGCTCTCAGACTGCGAGAGAGTGGAAAGGCTCCTGATGCGCTCTGAGTTGGGAGATGGGTTGGCGGTCGAGGTAATGGAGAAGATGTTGGCATTGATGGGCACAGATGATGGGCATTTCCTCTTTGCCCACCTTTTCCTCCGGAACCTCCCGACAGTGGCCAGGGCGGTCCTTGCCAATTCGCTGCTGTTGACCGCGTGCAACAACCGGGCGCTAGCGCAAGAGGAAGATCGGATTATCCTCACCACCAGAGCCCTTGAAAGTGAACGCAGCGGTGTCGGAACCCAGCAAGACAGCCAACGACGGTGGATGCAGCGGAGGCCAAGAAGCACCAGAGAGACACACTCTGCTTCTACCACCGCCATTTTGGAGAGGACACACGCTGATGCGTGCCACTGTGCCAATTCAAGCGCTCCAAAAACACCAGGGCTGGCAGTTGGGAGCAGCTGCGACTGCCGGTGAAGCGAGCAAGCTTCTCTAGGTGACAGACTCACGCTCGAGGAAACGGTTCCTCGTAGACTCCGGCTCCCAAAAGAGTCTCATCCTGCCATCCTATGCAGACCGGCTGGCGAGAACTAGTGGCCCCGAGCTGACAGCCGCAAACGGCTCAGACATTAAGACTTTTGGTGAGAGGACACTGACTGTGTCCTTGCACGGCCGTACATACCAATGGACATTCGTCATAGCGGCATGCAGCTTCCCCATTTTGGGCGCTGATTTTTTGTGTGCACACGGTCTGCTAGTCGATGTTGCTAACAGACGACTGATTAAGGCAATGTCTTTTGATTCTCTTCCCTGTACAGCTAGAGGAGCCGGGCCCACAACGCTAGCCAGTGTCACAGCTCCAGGGGGTAAGTTCCACACACTACTCACCCAGTTCCCAGCACTCACGGTCCTGACTTTTTTGGCAACTGTCACTAAACATGGGGTGGAGCACTTCACTACCACCACGGGGCCGCCCGTTTTCGCGCTACCTCGGCGCCTGGACGCAGCTAAACTGGTCATAGCATGCGAGGAGTTTACCAACTTGGAAATGTTGGGCATCATCAGATGCTCAAACAGCCCATGGGCATCCCCACTACATATGGTTCCTAAAGCTGAGGGATCGTGGCGACAAATTGCTGACAATTGTCCAGAATTTTATTGACCTATATTTTGTGATAATTTAAAAATTAATGCACGCTGAAGCATGCTGGAGTCCATATCATTCTAAGGCAGTGCAACGAATGCAAAAAAACCCCAAAGAACTATTTGATATCTTTCTTAAATCATTAAGCCTTAGGAAGCAAACTGTTACTATTTTTTTTATTTATTTTACTTCATGCAGCCGTTGAGAAGCCTCCATTTATAAAGTCTATGGCACAACCACGGACACCAGCTACAAGTACCAGAACTACGCCAAAACATTCAAAAAATACAAAAATTACAAGTGCTGAAATTAGCTGCCACTTGAGTGCAAAACAGGTATGTGGACTATACATTAAAATGAGTTTGAAAAACTTTTAAAAATGCTGTTTTAAATGCCCCTGCTACTCCACTCTTGCTGACTGATTTAACTCTACTTCCGCTGAAACCGGAAGTCCCGCCCATAATCGTTCCTACAGCGGCACCTCCAGGAATAAGCTGGATCAAGATTTTGAAATTCATGCTGAGATTTGTTTACTAGCATCTTTGCACGCTGGGTTTTTGTTTGTTGCTGTGGCGATGTGTCTATGTATGTATATACGTATGTGTATATGTGCAAGTAGGGACAGGACAAGATAAGCTTTGGACTTCAAGCCTGTTCCTTTTCGGACTGTATTTTTTGCTTTTATTCTTGGTTTTTTTTATGTTGACTTGTTCGAAATAAATTGGTATCAATCAATCAATCCCTGTGCTGCATAGGTTCACTCCGGGAGCTCTGGTTTCCTCCCACAATCCAAAGACATGCATATTAGGTTAATCGGTCATTCAAAATTGTCCCTAGGCATCTGTCTGCTATAGGCCCTTAGAATAGAGGGTTAGCACTAGTGAAGTGCTTTGAGTGGTCTTTGAGACTAGAAAAAGTGCTATATAAGTCCTTATCCCCGTATTCAATTGAATTAACCACAGCTTGTCAGATGTAACTTCTGTTTGTTTTCCATCCTCCCACACACTCCGCCCTTAATGCTCTGGGTCCCTACCTTGACTCCTTATCAAATGTACATGAGTTTCTCGATTTATTAGGAATATTTTGACTATGAAAACCAGTCAAATGTTGCTGTTGATTGCAGGGAGGTGTTACACCACCTCAGGGCTGAAAGGAAATAATTGATTTTTGTTACAAGGTTAGAAAGAGTGAACTTTGAAATCCCACACAGGCCCAGCAGCAGGCCAATTAATGGTTTGATTCACAAAGTCTGTGCAGGAAGTTTTAGCCTTGTTTATTATTGCTGGGAATTAGTGGAACTGTATTAAACAATATGTCAAAGACAAGAATAAATGACATTGAACCCTCTGTCTAGGCTGAAAATTTTAGCTCACAGAAAGCATGTATCCAGTCAAACACAAAACTGCTATGAACATAAATTTGATATTTTTAGCTCTTCCTTTGTCTCTTACCTCGAAAGCAAGTGCTTCTTTTAGAGAGATTAGAGAGGTTGCTCTGCAATGCCATCCCCTGTGACTTCTATTTATACTGTTTAGCAACATATATTATTAAACATCAAAGGATTTCTCACTCTATTTGGAATAATTTTCATTGTATCACAGGGTTATGCATTTCATTATTAGATGGAGAGGGGAAATGGGATTTTTCTTATCCCAAATGTAAAAGGAAATATTAATGTTTCACCACTGGTCACTTGGCACACTATTATGGGCTTACACAAATCCCTCTGGAAATGTAAGCCAATGCATTGGTAAGCAGAGGAAACTAGTCTAACAGAATTTATTGCCTTAAAAACACTCCCCCAAGATACTTTAGGTGGGAAGCCTTTTACCTCTTTAGGATTTCATCTTCTGTGATGGATCTGCTTCTGAAAACGATGATTCATGGCTGAGGTAAATGCAACCAGCTCAAAGTGCTCATGTGAATCCGCCCATCCGTCTTCTCACTTCTTCTTTGTTTGTACTGTAAAGCAGGTTGCATCAGGGAGCTTCGGAGAGCAATCAAGCGCTGTCTATGAAATGCTGGATTTACTTTAGCTCCTCCATTTACCAAACTCCTGCAGTGCAAACAGAGTGGGGTTGCAGGAGGCAGTTTAGTATTGAAGAATAATTTTAAAACTTAAAGGAGATTCACCTAAACCACTGCTGCACAGCATGTTTAAATGTTTATAAGTCAATGTTTTAGCAGAATGGAGTCAGGTGTATGGATAGATGTGCTCAGTGCGCTGAGCTGTCATGAGCAAAGTCATAAAGGGATAGGGTGGGTATGGGGGCTTCTGGGCACATTTTTTTTCCCCTCCAACTCCTTCTCTCTGACTAGACCGGCAAATCAATAGAGCAAAGTTTTATTACTGAAGAAATGTCAGCTTAAGAGCCAAGGGAGAGGGCATGGATGTGTGGCCAAAGTTGCTCCGAACCAAAGGAAAAAGGGGAGAATGACATAAAATCACAAGTCACCCATGCCACAGTGGCCTCTTTTGAGGTGGAGGACTTTTCCCCTCATGAATTCCCAGAAGCGCAAAATATGTGGTTGCGGACAATAGTGCTCCTAAGCCGTATCAATTTTGAGCTGTTGGTTCTGGCCCTGGGAGTGACCGAAGCTGGAAACTCCCTGAAGTGAGGCAATGCAAGTGCAAGAGAGGAGGTGGTAGAGTTGAGGGACAAACCTGTTGTCTGCAACAGTTGTGGAGGAGTCAGACGAGGATATGCTTAAACTGATGGAAATGAATGGTTGGTGGATAATAATAAATTAAATGGCCAAACCCCTATGAATGGCACTTTTTGATCCGGATGTACTATAAAATAGATGAGGATATTTAATAGTGGCTGCATGTTGAGCACGATGTGTGACTTATTGAATAAAACAGCATATAGAATATTGAATGTGATATTTACAAATGTAAGCATAAAGGCAAATATTAAAATAGAAAAAATGTTTGCTTCAGCTCATAATGCTAACTTATTCTCAGTCTAGACTTGTAATATATTGTGATATGGTCAAAGAGATTATCATCTATTGACATAGACAGATGGTGCCCTTAATCATAGAGGCTGTAATATATTGCATTTATAGTATTTTATTTATTTTATTTATAGAGCCACTGTAATGTGTTTCCCTGTGATGTACAACCGTCTTTTTGGGGGCTCACCGGTTACACCCATGCTGATTGCTATGTGGCAACTTCGGACTGCTGCTAATGCAACTTCTGCTGCATCACCGAAAGGAGCCAAATGGCATATCCTGCCTAGGCTTTGACTAGGACCAGGCGATTAACCAAAATAAAACCAAAACTGACGATCGGGGTGTAAAATTGACGCAATCTTGCTCACATCATTTTTTCAATTTTTTCCCACTCCCAGTTGTGTGCTTGTGTATAGAGATCTTTTCATGTACTGCCCCTTTAAGACATGTCCACAGAGTTACGTGTATGGGACCTTTAACACTGCACCCCACAAGCAGCACAGACAGCACTGTTCAGAAGCAGCAAAACACTGCGGAAAACTGAAAATGGCTTGTAACAAAAATAAATGTGATCTCCAGCCACATAGTATGTGGTAACTGAGTCTTTATTTTATCTGAAGATGCCAAGAAAAAGCATGTGCAGTGCATGGATACTAATACGTAGATGCCTGAAGCGAAGTCACTGTTAGCCTCTGACAGCTATCCGCATCATTTCAAGCAGTGGAAATTCACGACAAGCTAAGTCTATATTTAAGAACTCGATAACAGACTCATAATCACTATGTGGTGGTAATGCAATCATGGCTGTGTAAAGGACTCCCCCAACACACCCAGCAAGCTAATTAGCCACCTTCACAAGTCAGGTGACCCACAGACCCTCAAGAAGTATGTAAACAAACACTGACTTCTGCACTGCACAATGTTTATTTTGTATGTGAAATGATAATTGGTCTATTCTTTATTAGATTATGCTCTTTTACCGGAGTGGTGGCCTAGTTGATAGAGCATCTGCCCCACAACCAAGAGGTTGGCGGTTCAAGTTCCGGCCGGGTCATACCAAAGACCATATAAAAATGGCACTTCCCGTCTTCTAGCTTGGTGCTCAGCATAATAGAATGGGGGAAGGGGAGGTTGTTTGTGGCGGTGCCTTGCATGGCAGCAACCCCTCTGGTTCTACATGTGATTAACATTGTAGATGGGAGAAACGTAATTTCGTTCTATTGGCGGTGGCACAGTGATTAGCACTGCGGCAGTACAGCAACTCACCCTTGGCCATGGGATCCCTGGTTTGATCCCAGCCCCTGACCAACAGTGATCGGTATGGAGTTTGCATGTTCTCCCCGTGTCTGCGTGGGTTTACTCCGGGATTTCTCCAGTTTCCTCCCACATGCCAAAAACATGCAAGTTAGGTTAATTGGCATCAAACTGGGGATTCTAAATTGTCCTTAGGTATGACTGTGAGAGTGAATGGTTGTCTGTCTCTCTGTGTTGGCCCTGCGATGGACTGGCGATCTGTCCAGGGTGTACCCTGCCTCTCGCCCAAAGATGCTGGGATAGGCTCCAGTCCCCCCGGGACACGAAAAGGATTAAGCGGAAGAAGATGAATGAATCAATGAATGTACATGATTGGCTGTATAGACTGAATGACAACAAAGATGGCTTCTTGTTCTTTACTACCACACCGCAGTGATATGATAATGCACTCTTGTGTAATATTGCTTAACTGCAAGACTTTTTCGTGAAATAACAGAGGGAAGAAAGAAAGAAAGAAAAAACAGAAAAAAATGCAAAACCAACACAAAAGGGTCAATAACCGTGATGCTGATTTAAGGTCAAATTGCCAACTCCTAGCTTTGACTGAACAGTACTTATTGATGTCTGCTCAAGTTGGTATATTGCCCTGCTTCATGTGTACCAAAAAACAGGAGACGGCCCTTCCTGGAAACGTTCTTAATTCTTAATATATTCATTTTACTTGAGGCAAGCAAGGAGACAGGGCATGTTACATACATCTGCTCCCCATAAATATTAAGAAAATACCAGCTGCATTCTTGAACGGGCACAGTTAGAACAAGCAAAGGCTGTACAAGGCACCAAGAAGGTTAAAGACCATTTAGTCTCTGAACCATCTGTGCTTGACATTTGAATTCTCCACCGGGAAACATCTACTTCATGGCTGTAATGGATGTATTAAAACCACAACCAAGATTTCATACCACATAAACATGAATCTAATGCAATAAGTAGCAAGCTAATGTAATAAACACACAGCTGTATCATTAACATATTACATAACATTGGAGAAATTTCTATAATTTGTTGTAAATCTGACCATACTTTCAGGTACTTCACTAAACTAATAAATAGAAAAGTGTGTACAAAACAAGATTAATCACAATAGAAGTGATGACTTTTTATACACCAATTCAATCCTCAAGAATGCATTATATAATACACAGTACTGTATGCAAAACAATATTGTTTTTAAGGGGTTAAGTGGCTATTGCTTAATGCTTCCATTCCATTTAAATTCTGACTTACAGTAGTTAATTAGTGATTATTTTTTACATTTTATTTCTGATGAACTTTTGCCAGTTTCTGCTCTCCATTTCCCATAACACTGAGCTGCAATAGAGGAGTCCAGTCTCAGAAAATACCCTGAAAAAGCAGAAGTGAGCTGGGCAATCATCATTGGAAGCATTGCTTGGGGGACATCGGATCAGATTTATGTGAAATGATTTAGGAGATAATACCAGGATGTTCTACATTTTGGCGTGTACTTATCCATTTATGTAATTAACTGGGAGTGCTCCCGTTAGTGACAACGGTTAATAAGCTCCAGTGGGAACATGGGCAGGCAGGTGAACTTGTGGCCCAGAAGATGTTAAACACAGATGAATAGATGCCATAGCACACACGCGGCCCAGTAAATCAGATAAAATGAGCAGTGGAACAGGACTCAAATGGGCCTCGCCGTGAAAACTCAATATCACATAAATGGACAGGCCTTTCATAGATATTGGAGACTGGTAACCTTGCCAATGTGAGCTCACCTTTCCAGTGAGCTCCAATTGCTCGCAGGGACGCATATTTTCATTTACGTGCTTTACCGTCTTTGTGACCACTTTAGTCTCGGAAACATTTGCAAGTGTACACTGGTCATAATGAGCAGTTGGCTAAATTAACACGAGTTTTATTGTTTAGGTATGAAGACAGTGAAAATTACTACATTATGAAGCAATCTGTACATATTTGTGACTGCCTATATATACACTACCGTTCAAAAGTTTGGGGTCACCCAGACAATTATTTTGTGTTTTCCATGAAAAGTCACACTTATTTACCACCATGAGTTGTAAAATGAATAGAAAATATAGTCAAGACATTGACAAGGTTAGAAATAATGATTTGTATTTGAAATAATAATTTTTTCCTTCAAACTTTGCTTTCGTCAAAGAATCCTCCATTTGCAGCAATTACAGCATTGCAGACCTAACATGATTGCACAAGGGTTTTCTAATCATCCATTAGCCTTCTGACGCAATGAGCAAACACATTGTACCATTAGAACACTGGAGTGATAGTTGCTGGAAATGGGCCTCTATACACCTATGTAGATATTGCACCAAAAACCAGACATTTGCAGCTAGAATAATCATTTACCATATTAATAATGTATAGAGTGTATTTCTGATTAGTTTAAAGTTATTTTCATTGAAAAAAATGCTTTTCTTTCAAAAATAAGGAAATTTCTAAGTGACCCCAAACTTTTGAACGGTAGTGTATATATATATATATATATATATATATATATATAGTACATTGTAGATAGCGGCTTTATCAGGTGGTTAGGATAGTGTCCAGAATATGCAAGAACAGATGGAAGGATGGACAAAAAGGCAGACAGACAGATCAACAGTGTCTTTATGAGAATTATAACAGCTTCAACCATGACCCATTTAAATCCTATACTTGGTTGGCTTATTCCTCTGAGACACTTGACGATCCTTTACTGCTTCCTCTACCACTGACTGAATCTCTAATGGTTTCTCTTGTATATGTAAAGTTTGGGTATTATGGTTTTTTCCCCATCTTACTTTCTCCTGCGGATTGTATTTTACTTTGATGAGCAGGAGGAGAGGGCCCCTCTACATTCACAAAATGTACATCAGTTTTATGACTTTCAGTGTCTCCAAGTGTCAGTGTCTGCTGAAAGTTATGCTTATACGGCAGTCAGTTCCAGTTAACAGTAACTGTTGTGATAAAACCCCAAATCATTATGTTTTGAATATTTCTGAATAACTATAGACTATATTTGTTTGGGGGGGGGGAAGGGGATCAGAGCAGGTGGTACATATGTATTTTTAAAGGAATAAACAAGAGCACATGGAGAAATCCTGGTTAATGGATAATGTTGGGGGGGGGCAGTGTGGGTGGTACAGATGGATATTTTATGTATTCTGTTTTAAAGATAAACCACAAGACTGTGAGACTGTCCAACATAAAATGACAACAGATGACATTTTTACCACCAGTTATTAGGGAACTGGCTGAAGAGGCAGAAAAAGGGAGCTTCTGGCTGTGGCTCAGAAGGGAAGATCCCAAGTGGGGTAAATAAAGATTTTAGGGCTGGCCACACGGGGCGAGGTCCCTACCGCTGCCCCACCACCCAGAGATGTTCTGGGATTAAAGTGGCGAACATCAAGGAAGGGTGGCTCCCATCTGATGACCCTGTGGCTGGCCCATCGGCACTGGTGGAGGTACGGCAGGCAGAAATGCCTAACAGGTTACACCTGTGCTCACATCTAAGACCTACAGTTAGTTTTTTTTTCAGTTTTGTAAGGAACCTCTAGTGGTTATAAGTACTAGTAGGAACTAGGGCTAGGGTATTTAATCGTTTTTTTTTTAATTATTATTATTAATATGGGCCTATTGATGCTTTTAAAAAAAATGAATCTGTCAAGTTACTTCCTGAAGAGGTGTCCGCAGTGACTGGTTTGTCTGAGCAGCTGGCTTAGCTTAAAAGAACAGTAGGTCTTATCTTTCAGGGCTTAAATTTTGCAATGTTCATACTACACTAAACCAACACTTTAAGTGTGCTACCTCATCCTGCGGACACACCCTACTTCAAGTCTGCATACCTGATGCAGTGCTCAATGATTGGCACTGCTCACACAATAGTATGAGAAGATGGACAGTTTCTGTCAGAATGAGCAGAGGAAAACACCAACTCCAGCAAACCACTCACTCTGATATAGCCTTAAAAGATTAAGAGCATGCAGCTTTCCATTAAGGTCAAGATTATGCATGTTCTCTGGAAATCAACTGAGTATTACTATAAAGCTGGATTCATGCTGTGCCTCTGCTGTCCATGTCCACTCAACCACGAGGCTTGTGTGACGAAAATTATGCCATCATCTCCAGTCCGCGGACGTCTGCAGAGCCATTTCTCAGACATCCATATGCAGCCCAAATTTTCTGACCACGGGGCCTGACCGCGTTAATGGAGCATGCACAAGATTTAACTTCTCATTTACAAGGGGGTGCTACCGACACAGCATACGAAGTCAAAGTAGACAAAGAGCGGGAAGAGGAAGTGGAAGATGAGAAAAAGCATACACAAATCCTTTTTTAGCAGAAGTGACTTGAGTGGAGAAGAGCACTGAAACACGGTAATTCCTCCTTTTTCTTGAAACAATGCCATTGTTGTTACAAAAAATGGTCAGCAATTTTGTGGTGTTGGGGTTTAGCACCTTATTGTGAAGTGTGGTATAGTGGAGAGCACTTCCTGTTCTGCCACTGCACCGCCCTATAAATACCAGAGGGCATCCATAGTGCAGCTTCTTTGACCGGTGCCCTCTGCCTGGTGCCTGCCTTGTGTCTGCTGTTTTATTATCATTCAGTAAAGCTGTGTTTGTCCAGAAACTTGCCTCATCCTTTAACAAGGCATTTAACCATACATACAGCCGTGTACAAAATTGTTGTTACCCCTCTGTTAATGAAAGAAAAACCCACAATGGTCACAGAAATAACCTGAATCTGACAAAAGTGGTAATAAATAAAAATTCTATGAAAATTAACCACTGAAAATCAGACAATGCTTTTGAATTGTGGTTCAACAGAATTATTTTAAAAAACAAACTCATGAAACAGGCCTGGACAAAAATGATGGTACCCTTAACTTAATATTTTGTTGCACAACCTTTTGAGGCAATCACTGCAATCAAACAATTTCTGTAACTGTCAATGAGACTTCTGCACCTCTCAGCAGGTATTTTGGCCCACTCCTCATGAGCAAACTGCTCCAGTTGTCTCAGGTTTGAAGGGTGCCTTCTCCAGACGACATGTTTCAGCTCCTTCCACAGATATTCAATAGGATTTAGATCAGGGCTCATAGAAGGCCACTTTAGAATAGTCCAATGCTTCGCTCTTAGCCATTCTTGGGTGTTTTTAGCTGTGTGTTTTGGGTCATTATCCTGTTGCAAGACCCATGACCTACGACTGAGACCAAGCTGTCTGACAGTGGGCAGCACATTTCTCTGTAGAATACTTTGATAGTCTTGAGATTTCATTGTACCCTGCACAGATTCAAGACACCGATGCAGCAAAGCAGCCCCACAACGTAACAGAACCTCCTCCATGTTTCACAGTAGGGACAGTGTTCTTTTCTTGGTATGTTTCATTTTTGCGTCTGTGAACATAGAGCTGATGTGCCTTGCCAAAAAGTTCCAGTTTTGTCTCGTCTGTCCATAGGACATTCTCCCAGAAGCTTTGTGGCTTGTCAACATGCAGTATGCCAAATTCCAGTCTGGCTTTTTTATGATTTGCTTTCAACAGTGGTGTTCTCCTTGGACGTCTCCCATGAAGTCCACTTTGGCTCAAACAACGACGGATGGTGCGATCTGACACTGATGTACCTTGACCTTGGAGTTCACCATGAATGTGTTTAGAGGTTGTTCTGGGCTCTTTTGTTACCATTTGTATTATCCGTCTCCTCCTACGGCCACGTCCAGGGAGGTTGGCTACAGTCCCGTGGATCTTAAATTTCTGAATAATACACACGTGGACAAAATTGTTGGTACCCCTCTGTTAATGAAAAAAAAAATCCACAATGGTCACAGAAATAACTTGAATCTGACAAAAGTGGTAATAGATAAAAATTCTATGAAAATTAACCAATGAAAATCAGACAATGCTTTTGAATTGTGGTTCAACAGAATTATTCAAAAAAACAAACTCATGAAACAGGCCTGGACAAAAATGATGGTACCCCTAGAAAAGATTGAAAATAGTGTGACCATAGGGACATGTTCAACCAAGATGTGTCCTCTAATTAACATCACAGGTGTCTACAAACTTGTAATCAGTCAGTCGGCCTATTTAAAGGGTGACAAGTAGTCACTGTGCTGTTTGGTGCCATGGTGTGTCCCACACAAAACATGGACCAGAGGAAGCAAAGGAGAGAGAGTTGTCTCAGGAGATTAGAAAGAAAATTATAGACAAGCATGTTAAAGGTAAAGGCTATAAGACCATCTCCAAGCAGCTTGATGTTCCTGTGACTACAGTTGCACATATAATTCAGAAATTTAAGATCCATGGGACTGTAGCCAACCTCCCTGGACGTGACCGCAGGAGGAAACTTGATGAAAAATGGAAGAGACGGATAATACGAATGGTAACAAAAGAGCCCAGAACAACCTTTAAACACATTCAAGGGAACTCCAAGGTCAAGGTACATCAGTGTCAGATCGCACCATCCATCATTGTTTGAGCCAAAGTGGACTTCATGAGAGACGACCAAGGAGGACACCACTGTTGAAAACAAATCATAAAAAAGCCAGACTGGAATTTGCCAAACTGCATGTTGACAAGCCACAAAGCTTCTGGGAGAATGTCTTATGGACAGACAAGACAAAACTGGAACTTTTTGGCAAGGCACATCAGCGCTATGTTCACAGACGCAAAAATGAAGCATACCAAGAAAAGAACACTGTCCCTACTGTGAAACATGGAGGAGGTTCTGTTATGTTCAGGGGCTGCTTTGTTGCATCTGGCAGAGGGTGTTTTGAATCTGTGCAGGGTACAATGAAATCTCAAGACTATCAAGGTATTCTAGAGAGAAATGTGCTGCCCAGTGTCAGACAGCTTGGTCTCAGTCGTAGGTCATGGGTCACGAGTGCTACTTGTTCACGACCTGGGGATTGAGAGCCAGCTTTGGACTCTTTTGAAGACATCGTCGAGTTGCTAGCAAGCAACTTTCATACCCCAGATAGTGTGACTGTCTGGAGGATTCACTTTTGGGAGCGACATCAATGAGTGGGTGAGCCTATCCATCAGTTTGTCACCAACTTAAGGAAATTAGCTAGCGAGTGTCTCTTTGGGCCACTGAAAGATGAATTGGTACGTGACCAGCTTGCGGAGCACATGAGTAGCGCCACATTACGGGCTAGGCTACTTACGGCGCCGAATGACCTAATGTTAGTCAGGGCTGTCAAGCTAGGTCTCCAGCTGGAGGCCGCAGACAAGCTAGCTTCAGAGCTAAACTGGCGCCAGTCACAACGGCCATGGGAGCCTCCCGCCGCGGCAAATGTAGCGGACTCGGATAGCAAGGATAGCTTGGACGACAACACTACGGAAGCCAATGCTGCCAGCTGAAGGTCTGTCCAGGGAAAACCCCTTTGCAAGGGTTGTGGGTCCGCGATGCACCGCAACAAGGGTAAGGACTGCCTGGCTAGAGGGAAGAGTTGTAGCAGATGTGGATGTTTGAACCATTATGCTAGAGTGTGTTGTGCATCTGAGCTGGAGAGCCCGTGGAAGAAATCACTCTGCTCTGACAACCATCCATATGGTGTCCCTCAGTACCAATGGGTACATGTTCTGAATAGTGGAACTGGACGGCGTGAAGGTACCACTGCTGTTCAACACAGAGACAGAGCGGTCGTTGCTGAATTGGGCCATGGTGAGGAAGTTTTTCTCCCACTACAGAGTAAGAGGTAACCCAGCGGCACTTTATGGTTATGGAGGTGGCAGGCTGTGCACGATTGGGACTTTTGAGTTAACAGTTTGGTGTAAGTCTACGACGATGGTTGACTTCACGTTTCACGTGATGGCCTGAGGCGATAACATCATGGGAAAATAACATAAAGTCCAAAAATACTGCAGACAATACAAAAATGCAAAACAAGAATAACTTAGAGAGAGGTGCACTCCAGAGCCGCCTTAGCTCTGGAGGAGATGAGGATTATGATTCGCAGGGGAATAATCCACAGGAGTTATCAATATTGCCTCAAAGACTGAATGAACAGGCAGAGCTTAAATAGTGGAAGAATGAGATGGCACAATAAGCAGCAGGTGCAAGGAACAAGGGTGGGCAGGTGACCTAATTACAGAGCACTCACAGCTGAGATGACCAAGAAGACAGTGAACAAATAACAAGGTGGGGATGTCTGGAAAGGGAGGAATAATGACCCTGTCACAAGAAAAGGCAAAACAATCTTAAACTACATAAATAGAAAACATAATAATGATACTGAAACATAAATAACAGACAAAATGATAAATCATCAAAAATCAAAACACAGAAAAACACCACAAGGCTTGGAAAAATACAGAAAATATTCAGTATTCAGAAATAAATTGAGAGCCTGAGCCCAGTACTACCCATGCTCAGTCTTATGACAGAGCGCCCCCCCCCCCCACCTTAGGAGGTGGACCCAAGACACCCCAAGGTAACACCAAGAGGAGCCCCCCCCCAAAAAAAAAAATGTACAGCAAAAACAAACCTGGGTGGGAGGTGGGGGAAACAGGTAAGGAGGAAGCAAAACTACAGGGCCAGCTCAGGACCCGCACCCAAGCAACATCAAGGCCTTGGGCCACCCAGACAGTTCGGGTGGCTGGCCGAAATCCCAGGCCAGCCGGACTGCCAGGTGGAAGGAGTCCGGTGGCCTGCCGAAGTCCCAGACCAGCCGGATGGCCAGATGAATCAGGTGGCCTGCCGGGGAATAAGGACCACCCAATCCGGTGACTCAGTCTTTTGGGTGGCTGGCCCAAGTTCTTAATCCACCAGGACCGAAGGGGTGACCTAGGAGGTGGCTCCCCCACAGGAAGGAAAAATGACGGGAGGCAGGACTGAAAGAGGGGCACCTCCACGGTGTCTGGTGGCGAAGGAGGATAGGGGACCATGACGGCATCTGGCAGAAGAGGAAGAGGAAGAGGAACCCTGATGGTGTTTGGCAGAAGAGGAGAGTCCTTGACGTCCTTGGGCTGTCTGGCAGCACCTTCAGTGGTCTCGGGTTGAGACATTGTAGCACCTGCAGTGGCTCCGTGCTGGAACATTGCAGCACCCACGGTAGCTCTGGGTTGGAGCTCTCCAGCACCAGCGGTAGCTCCGTGCTGGGCCAACGCTGCACCCTCGGTGAACCCGGACTTGGCCAACGCTTCACGCTCGGTGGACCCAGGCTGGGCCAACACTGTATCCACGGTTGACCCCGGGCTGGGGAGTAGTGCCCATGGCCGTCCCAAACCGGAGTGCTGCACCCACGCTGGGTTGAAGTTGGGGCATAACACCGACAAGGATCCCAAGCTAGGACACAGAACCCACGGAGACTTGGGCCGTAGATGAGGAACCCAGACAACGGCCCCGGACAGAGGGGGAGCTGCACTCACAGAGGTCCCGGGCTAGGACGGAGCACCTGTGATGACCTCCACTGCGGGGGAAGCTAGACCCTGGATGACCTCGGGTGATGAAGAACCTGGACCTACAGAGACCTCTGGTATTGCTGGAACACCCCCGGTGACTGTGGGAGAAGGCTCAGACACAACACACAGAGAAGGGGGATCAGGGTCACCTGCAGTGGCGGAGTCCTGCGAGGCGAGCTCAGGTGCAGTGGGTGGCTGCACTTGGCTCCCCTCACCAAGAGCCAGGCAAAGATTGCTCTAGGACAGATAGGAGAAACACAAAGGAGAGCACTTGCCTGAGCTTGAGCTCCACCGCCATCCAGGACTCCAACGATCCAGGTGATGATGTAACCTCGGGCTCGACCCTCTGGAGATCCAGCTTGGCCTCGAACTCTGCTGTGGTGGCCTCCGCAGCAGGCATGATTGTGGTTGCAGTCTTCATTTCCCCAAGCGACGTGACCCACGCTGGTGGCTCTTCCGGCGTGGCCGCTGGAGGTTGGCTCACCGCTGGTACTGGAGTTGAACTCTCCAGGGCCTCAGGCTCCTCCCACGTCTGGGGGCTCAGACCCAGGGCTGATGGACATTCATGGGGAAAAAGGAGGAGACACGGAGATGGCTGGTGAGCAATGGGTGGCTGCAGCAGGTGGTGAGGACTCGGGGGACTGCATACCCTGAGCCTCATCACCAGACAAGGCATATCATCATTAATGGAAGAAGAAATAAATGACACTTGCCTGTTTTCCCGGTGTCTGATGTTGCCTGCTGCAGTGGATGGAAGGTCATCCCTCTCCATGGCTATGGTGATTATGGGCCCCTCTGAGGATTGAAGAGGACCCACCCCTGTAGCCGTGGAGGCGGATGTAGTAGGGGAAAAAATGGAGGACCTCTTGGCAACAGGAGGAGACATCGAGGGGATGGAGATCGCAGCAGCAACGGAGGGACATGGGGCTGACGTGACAGCCAGTGAAGAAGAAGAGGAGTGAGGATCTGCTGCAGGAATTGTCGGGTTCGATGTCCGGGGAATGGCTGCCGAAGAGACCAGAGGATTCCTCCGGCGGTCCGGGACAGGACGACGCTGTCACCATGGAGCTGATGGAGCAGGAACGGGCACCGGAGACGGGCAAGGAGCCGAAGCAGCGCAGCCCCGGGAACGCCTCCCCTTCAGTGCAAGCCCAGGCTTCTCCGGGGAATTCTTCATCCTCCCTCCGTTCTCGTATCGCAGCGCAGCCACCAGAGTAATCCTCTCCCTACCCTCAGCATGTTCCGACAGCTGAGGGCACTGGTGAAAAGCTGCCTCCGCAAGTCCCAAATACCACAATGCCTCCTCCGGGGTGGAATACATGCGTGACGTAGAGATTTGCCCATCTACTTCCATCAGAGCTCGGCAGCACTCCCATCCCAGACGCATTGGGTAGCACCATCCACCTGCTGTGTCCATAATTGCTCCAGACAACAGGTGTGTGAAAAAAAGCACAAAAAAGGGAAAAATGCACAATTACAACAGCTGGGCCTTACACTGGTGGCAATATTCTGTCATGTACGCCCCTTTGGGGCAGCGGAAACAACCCAGGTGCTGAATTGTAATTGTGACATTTATTAACAAAAATAACATAAAGTCCAAAAATAGTGCAGACTATTCAAAAATGCAAAACAAGAATAACTTACAGAGAGGTGCACTCCAGAGCCGCCTTAGCTCTGGATGAGATGAGGATTATGATTCGCAGAGGAATAATCCACAGGAGTTATCAATATTGCTGCAAAGACTGAATGAACAGGCAGAGCTTAAATAGTGGGAGAATGAGATGGCACAATAAGCAGCAGGTGCGAGGAACAAGAGTGGGCAGGTGACCTAATTACAGAGCACTCACAGCTGAGATGACCAAGAGAGCAGACAGTGAACAAATAACAAGGTGGGGATGTCTGGAAGGGGAGAAATAATGACCCTGTCACAAGAAAAGGCAAAACAATTTTAAACTACATAAATAGACAACGTAATAATGATACCAAAACATAAATAACAGACAAAATGATAAATCATCAAAAATCAAAACAGAAAAACACCACAAGGCTTGGAAAAATACAGAAAATATTCAGAAATAAATTGAGAGCCTGAGCCCAGTACTACCCATGCTCAGTCTTATGACAGTTGGGGTTTAGCACCTTATTGTTAAGTGCAGTGTAGTGGTGAGCACTTCCTGTTCCACCACTGCACTGCCCTATAAATAGCAGAGGGTATCCATAGTGCGGCCTCTTTGACCGGTACCCTCTGCCTGGTGCCTACCGTGTGTCTGCTGTTCTACCATTGTTCAATAAAGCTGTGTTCGTCCAGCCATCTTGCCTCATCCTTTAACAAGGTATTTTACCATACATAACGGATTTCACGTTTCTTTGCTTTTATATAGCCGGTGAACAAACTGGCATGTTAGCGGATTTGTGCTACCCATAGGACTGGGGTGAAACTACAAATAATAGTTGTGCGCATGCGTCAACCACTTCGCCTGGCAGATGAAAAAGTGAAGCATATACACAACTGTGTGCGCGCTGGCCTCGTCCAAAGCGGACACTTCAACGGACCGGAGTGGAAAAGTACCATGAAGCCAGCTTAATTGAGATAAGTAGCAAAGTTACCTTAATTAGAAGCTCTGACTTCCTCTCTGACCTTTTCAAAATAAAAGAGGAAATTTAAAGCAAAAATAAAACAACAAATTTAAAAAATAGTGGTTTCAAACTAATGAACCACTGCTCCAGAAGTAGTTTTGTTGAATATGAGAGTCACATGTACTGTATATTTAAATAATAAAATGCAGTTAAACGTTGCTGAAGTTAACTTCTTTTTATTGAGTCTTTCTCTTCTTTAGAAATTAATTGCACAATGTAATTATCAAAAGGTTGCGAGTAATTAGGTACATTTTTTTCAAACTGATGCACAGCCCTAATAGGGACTGAGAAGGCAAAGGGTTAGACGTGTAATTTTTAAAAGTAGATCTTCACCTTACACAAACCCTGATCACTAACAGAGCCACTAATGTGTGGTGAAATGCAAATGTGAGTACAGAGCGGAGTGAAAAAAGACACTAACTAGATTTAGATTCATATTGCTCACATGGCAGCAATAGTTAATTGTCAATGCAAAACAATTATTGATACATTTCCATTAGATATACTATACCTAAAAAGTGGCACCTGTTTGTATAGTTTAAGCTGCAAAACATATATTTGATGTCTTTTCTCTATAAGTCCAACAATTTCTACTAATACTATCATAATTAAAACACAAATCACAGGTCATTAATACAGACATTTTCTTATTTTAAGTAGACTATTGACAAAAATGTGAATTACTTCAAAATGACCAAATCTGTCTGTTAATTATAGCAGGTTGCACAAGTCAAAAGAAAAAAATAATTTTCCTTTCATATACAGATTGGCAGTAAAATAATCACAGGGAGTCTAATTCTAAAGTGCACACTGCGGTGGGGATGACTTCAAACTATAGCACAGAGTCTCATATCTTGGAAAGTAATTTTACAAACAAATAAACAAGAGAGAATAGGGAATAATTAAACTGCTTGATGCCAGAAATACCCATTTAGATTCATAATGAAAGAAAACAGAGCCGAGAGCATAAAGAGAACTGAGTAGCAACACAGCACACGTGCGACAGCCAACAAACTGTAGGTTATATTTGATTGAAGCAAACAGCATATTAAAGTGTAAATTAAAGACAAATTTGCTTCATTTATTCTTTTTTGAACATAGATCAAAATTACACAATAAAAGCCACAGTGACAGATCTGCTTCCGTTTTTACTGACTTTGATAGAATGTAGTTATGTTTGATTTTGTTCATCTTTGGAGAAATGCCACAAAATTTTCCATTTCACTTACATTTTAGCTATAAGAAAACAAAGCATTGTAATAACCCACTAACAATGACATTATCAGAAAGTGTCTTCTGTTTAAGCTGGCCCTAATTGCTTAGAGTTACGGCTTATTTGATGGGGTCCGGAATAGCAGCGCTTAGCATTTTTATGAAGTGAGAAGACGAGATAGGAAGTGCGGAGTCAGATTCTTTTCTTTGTACTTTTTATTTTATGAGCCTTTCTGTGACTTTGGACCAGACTACCCCCCCCCCCCAGCCCTGCCCTTTTACTTTGTTTATTCATTCCTATGATTTAAATAATGTAAGCCCCTTGTTTTGCCTTTTAGCTGTGCTCTTGTACATCACAGTCGCACAAGAAAAGTGCTTGGATTACCAGCCCCTGTCACAAAGGACTTTACCTCACAGGGGAGACGAAGATGGATTTTTATTTTTTATTTCTTTGAGCAATGTCACCTTGATAGATTCACAAGACGGGGACTGAGGAGTTCTCGGGGAGACGCTGCACAGAGTCGTGTTTTCGGCACTTTGATGTGGTGTCTCATGTAAGGTGTCAGTTAACAATAAGACTTACAGTTCTGGGGGATAGAAAAGGGGAATGGGGAGAAATGTATTCCTGACTTCAGGTGCACGGAGAGATACCACAAGCATTCATCCTTTAAGCAATACTCGGGTGAGACACTGTCCCAAATGACCATTAATGTAGAACAAGAAATATCATCTAAGCTATGTGCTCTTATTTTTGGGAACGCGGGCCTGATTAGCATACTACCCCGCTGCACAAGTCCCTCCGGTGATGTTTAGATGATTTGCACGCGGACACATTTTCACTGATTCATTGCAGTTTTGCCACAGATTCAATAAAACAAGAGTCCGGTCTCCTATCGCTTCAGCCGGGCCATTCTCCAGCCCCTCTCGCTCTTTCCCCGTCCTTCAGACCGCTCGTCTGTGGCTCTGCAGCGGTAATTAACAGCCACGTTACATCTGGGGAGATACTGCGAGCTATGTCAGAAAATTAGGCTGCGGAATAATGAGAGTTGAGGGACATGTACTGGCGCTCTGTAGCGGCGCATTAAAATCAAAGGAGTTTCACAGCTAATTGGAGAGGGGTTAAACTGCTTGGCTGCCTCACCTCTGTCCCGCGTGCTCCGCCCAAACCCGCCCCAAGGAGATGAATGCCTCCTTTTTTTTTTTAGCTTTAATTTTGTGTTTCATTTCCATACCAAAGTACTCCCCCCTTTTACATCTGCAATGTTGAGACACGGGTAGGAAAAACAAAAAAAACTTTGGCTGTGCTCTGTACAGAGCCAATTTAAACTACAAGCAATTACTTCTTGTTTTAGAGTTTTCCTTCTATCTGGAGACTGAAAAGGCTTTGTTTTTACTTTTTTCTTCATTTGCAATTGTCCCAATTACCTCAGTGTCCACACAACCAGCCGCTGCACACACGCACACAGTCTAAATCAACTCAGTGTCTTTTCATTTGAGCTGAATTAGGGCGCCTAAGAGAAGGTGCCCCTCCCCCCTGGCTCTCCGTGATTATGACGATGGCATCAGCAACATGACACCGTATTAATGAGCACAGCCATGGTCCACTGCTCAGAGGATACAGTAAGTACACACAGCCTCTCTGCTGTGTTTGAGCTTTCGCAGCGCAACTGCGTGTTGCCACAAAGGACGGCTGCACAGGGGCTAATTACAAGTCAGCAGTTGTATTTATGTGTATATTTAAGAAAAAGTCAAACCAAATTGTGTTTGTTGCTTTTGAAATATACAAGATTAACGGTGCATTGATTCGGCGAGCCAGTGTTTGTTTTTCACGCATGCTGCATCCAGAAAATGGCATTTGTGACAAATTATCTTAATGAACAAGTCATATATTTTAATTATAGTGAGGCTTTTAGTTACGCTAATGTGAATGGTTGATAATAAACTTATATTAAAGGAGATTGGTACCACGGGATCATTGGCCAGAGTAATAGAGCACTAATGAAGCATAATGACATTGTAAGAATGTGATAATTGTACACTAACAAGTCATAAATAGTTTGGTAGCTGTTATGCTAAGTAATGGTACTTTTATACTTTTCAATGTAAGACATATAAACAGAAAACATTCTTATTTTTATGTTACCTGTATTGTACTGATGCACTTTTCTGCAGCAGCTAGACTTGCTTAAAGAATTGCTTTTAAAATTGGAATTAATGAATTTGAAGCATTTAGTAACCTTTGAGGTCTGAGCCAATATCATGTTCACAAGGAAAGTAGTACTCACATTTGGTATGCACTGTTACTCAAAAAGACAGTTTTGCATACACATATCTGTCCCCCATGGACCCCTTGGTCTCAATACATTTAGATGACCTGAAAAAGGAAATGGACTGGGGATCATGATCTGGGAAGGGGAATGTGGTGTAAGGGAACCATAGGTTTGGCCAGTATCAGCATGATGACATGGCCACTTGGTGACGTCATTACACCGAACATATAACTGCAGGGGACGGCCATCTTACAGCCTCTTTGCTATTGGCTCTTCTGTTCTCCCTACGCTTGGTTGCAGCGCTCTACTATATAACAACATACTCTGTACCACCTCCATAGAGCACATGTAATAAAGTTCATGCTCCAAGCAAACACCATTCTCTGTGAGTCATTCCAGGTTTCCACACATAACAAATGGCGATGAAGAGAAAAAATGGGTCTTCCACAGGAAAAAATGACATTTTTCCTGAAGAAGGACGTGCATCTGGAAGTTCTAAAATTGTTCCTCAAGACGCCAGGGGAGCCACCCATTCCATGGCTATGTTGGATTGAGGACTTTCAGTCAGTTGTGTCAGCTATAGGCCTGGCTAACGCTAGCAAGCGTCATCTGCAGACTATAGTGGATCATTGCTTTGGCACAGAGGGACGGTGTGTGTTGGAAGCACTGGGTCCTGCGGAGACTCTCAACAAGTGTGTCGCCTTGATGGCTGAGCATTTCACCACCCCATGGGACGTGATGACCCAGAGGTTCGTGTTCTACCAGCGCTGACAGTGAGAGGACAAGTCACTCATACAGCACGTGAACAGCCTTCGCTGTTTGGCTAGCACGTGCGAGTTCGGACACGCGGAGGACAGACTGATAATGTCACAGTTGAAGTGGTTCACCGCAAGTTTGGTGATACGGGTCATTCTGGAGGAGGGGCCAGACGACCAGACAGTGACAGACATGGTGAAAGAGATGCTAGAGATGGCACGCTATCTATCAGAGACAGAGATAATGGAATTGGTGTTCCAGCTGGAGATGGCCTGGTGTGCGTCCCGTCACCAACGACAGCAACACATCACCCCGACCTCAACCAGCACCAGGTGAGGGAAAAGAAACTGGATGTCTTCCAAATCCACGACTGGCCTCAGCCTTCAGGAGCTGCCGCTGAGAAGCAGGATGAAGAGTCTGTGACCCAACAGGACACAGCAGAACCACTACAACCTGGTGGACACCCCACAACAGACGTGAGAGTTATAACATCACAACCACGATGCTGAACACAGCCGAACAGAGCGCCGATCACAGTGATGAACTGGGTTTGGGTTCGTAGAACCAAACAACTGGACCCGCAGTCGGCCTTAACATTGTCACCACCACCAACACCTATGAAGATTGCTGTGCAGCTGAGACCAGCCACCGTTCAGATGGCGGATGGATCGAGATGGTAAGCCAGCCATCTGCGAAAGGTGACAGCAGCTGCCGTGGATCAAAACGCAGCATTGGAGCCGACCCAGCTGGTGTGGGATCCTGGCTGGGACATTGTTGATGAGCGTGCCATGGCTCCAGTGGGATGGCGCCCAGGTCCGCTGCGGCAGGCACCTTCAGAGGTGCGCCACCATGAGCTCGCCTCAGCGCCACTCCAACTGAACTGCCTTCCTTAATAAATGAAGGACTGTTTAGCTAGGGGCGCGGCTGCCACCAAATAGTGGCAGAATAAACCATTCAGCTGCACTGGGCTACGTGGTAGTCTACCTGCTGGCCCTAGCTGCTTTGGGAATGTTATGGTACCAGATTGGGGAGAGTCGATTTGGTTGCATGTTTTTGTGTTTTTTCCAAAGGGGGGGGTGTAAGGGAACCACAGGTTTGGCCAGCGTCGGTGTGATGACGTAGGTGCTCAGTGACATCATCACATCGAACATATAACTGTAGGGGATGACCATCTTACGGTATCTTTGCTCTTGGCTCTTCTGTTCTCCCTATGTTTGGTTGCAGCGCTCTACTATATAACAGCATACTCTGTACCACCAGCATAGAGTATATGTAATAAAGTTCATGTTCCAAGCAAACACCACTCTCTGTGAGAAATTCCAGGTTTCCAGACATAACAGGGAGGAATCCATAAACTCTGCAACCAGTCACCAAGCTTAGTCATTGAGACCCAGATAGGAGACCAGAGCAACAATGGCAGATGAAGATTGCAAGCTGTGGTCTTGCTCACAGACAATTATTGATAGTGTCTTGATTATGATTTACTGTTTTACTCACGAACAGGACATTGCTGATCTCCATTCTGTCATCACGCGTGTTCACGTGCTGTCAAGAAGTTGGAGTAGGGGCTTGTAATGGGTCTCTGAGGGGAATGGGAGAAGCTCGGTAGCTTCTGCGTCATGATCTATTGGGGTGGGAAGGGGTTTGGTTTACTTGAGGCCCCAGTGAATTCTGATTGATTGCTGGTGAGGATGGAGAGTTACATTAGTCACAAGAGTTCAGGGAATTCAGTCTAAGATGAACTCAGTCAAACAGCAGTGGGATTGCCATTTTGCTGATGGGTTTTGTTTCCCCAGGCGAGAGCACATTTTACCACATTTTTGTTTATTGTCATGTATACCTAAAACTGTCTATAACTGTGGGAGCTACTGCTGCTCAGGGCTGGCTGACCAGCCAAATGGAGGTCCATGGCAAAGATACTCAGCACATGGAAAAGACCAGTCTATGTGCTGTAACAGTTGCCAGTTTTCCCTGAAGTTGGGGTTTGCATGCCTGTATTTGATTCTGTTTCAGGTGATGAGCTGAGTTACGAATCGCTGATTGACAGCAGGTGTTACTGGACGGTGCAATAAAGCAGAAGCTGTCAGAGCCAGAGAGGGCTGTCATGCAGGCAGTTGGTGCTGCTCTCCTCTCCTGGGTACACCAGACTTCTTGTTGTTTTAGTTTATTGCACTATTATTCACTTTTTGTAAATAAACACAGTTTTCTTTTTGGAACAGCTGCATGCATCCTCTTTATTTGTTGTGGCCTACAGTAGGTGTAACAGGCCAGAATTCACCACTGTCCATTTTTCCCCTGGGGTAGTTCTAGACGAGGCCAAACTTACCCCTGGGTTAAGCTACTTTTATCTCCAGGTATAAAACAGGCATAGTCCATTCTTCACCCTCTTATACCAGAATTCCCCCCTCCTCTAAATGTATATTAAAAACACTATCACAAGAATAAAATACAAAGCACAGTATTACTTCTTCTTCATTTTATTTCCCTTTGAATTTGTATTACATTCACATAGGTTACATTTGTTTATTTGTTCTGCAAAATAACATGTTAAATGTTCACACCATCAGAAGTTACATTAATGCTTATTACATTTTTAACTCAAATCAAACATGCGGATCATGATGAATGAAACTTTCACACCGGCTCGATCAAGACCTGGGTCAACAATGAATGCAACCGGTGCTGTTAACCGACAGGGTGCCGGTGGAAATTGGGCTACTGTTGGTCAAAGATGGAGGAGGAGGAGAGGGGGAAGGTGTGTCAGGAGGGAGAGAGAAAAAAGAAAAGGTAGAAGTGTGGAGGTGAGAGTAGGGACATTAAATGTAGGGACTATGACTGGTAAAGACAGAGTTGGCTTATGTAATGGAGAGAAGAAAGGTAGATATACTGTGTGTTCAAGAAACCAGATGGAAGGGAAGCAAGGCTAGGATCATTGGAGGTGGTTTTAAACTGTTCTACCATGGTGTAGATAGGAAGAGAAATGGAGTAGGAGTAATCTTGAAGGAAGAGTATGTGAAGAGTGTTCAGGAGGTAAAGAGGGAGTCAGACAGAATCATGAGTTTGAAGGTAGAAGTCATGGGCGGTTCTAGGATCAGAGCTTTAGGGGTGCTGAGTACCCAATGAGCTCCACCATCACACACACACACACACACACACATTATTTTGTTAGAGTTATCATCTTTCTGTCATGATTCAAAACAGGGTTAGACTCAAACGCAGCGCTGCCAGAATGATCACTCAGACTCAAATAAAAAGTTTCATAAGTTTATTGAAAACACAACAGAAAATAAAACTGCATAAACTAAAGAAAACAAAACACAAAATCGCCAACTTAAATTTCTGACAAGACAGGTGCCCCCTGGAGCATACGTAGCCTACGGGGAGAAAGCAGACAGAGGTAATTAGGGACAGATTCTCCAAAGGGAGAATAATGCGGGAAAGCACACTTTCTATTAGAGCAGCAGAATCCAGCAGGGAACTCCTGCGAGGACCAGGGGATGGGGGAAGGCAGAGACCTGGGTGGACGTCCTGGATCTTCCTGGTCAGGGGAGCGTGATCAGATCCGGGAACACATCTGCGGGTGGCAGCAACCTGAGGAGCAGGAAACACAAGGTAAGTACAAAGGTACTCTATAACAACGAGACAAAAGCTAGAATTGAAGCATGGCTGCAAACCCAGACGATCCAGCAATGGACTCTTCACACGCTGGAGCTTAAATTCGCTGGCTCATCAGATGTAGCAGGTGTGTAATAATAATAATAAGTTTATTTATAGAGCACTTTTCACAGACAGAGTCACAAAGTGCTTAACATGGTAAAAAACAAAATAAAAACACAGGCACATAAAACAGTAAAAAAAAAACAAAGTAGACACTAAAAGCACATAAAATACAATCAACACATAGTTAATTAAAAAGCCAGGCTAAAAAGGTGGGTCTTTAGTTGCTTCTTAAAAACACCAATGGAAGGTGCAGATGTAAGTTCAAAAGGCAAGGAGTTCCACAGTCTGGGAGCAACAGCAGCAAAGGCTCTATCGCCTTTGGTTCTGAGCCTAGTGCTAGGGACTACCAATAGATTCTGATGAGAAGACCTGAGAGACCTGCTGGGCTGGTGTAGAGAGAGCAGGTCACTAATATAAAAAGGCGCCTCTTCATGAATGGCTTTGTAAGTAAGAACAAGAACTTTAAAATCAGTTCTATAATTTACAGGAAGCCAATGCAAGGAGGCCAAAACAGGAGTGATATGACAGAATCTACTGGACCTAGTTAGTAATCTTGCAGCAGCGTTCTGGACTAACTGTAGGCGGTGTAAAGAGGATTTGCTAAGACATGAAAAGAGCATTACAGTAGTCCAAATGTGAAGAAACAAAGGCATGAATAATGATTTCTAACTGAGTGTAGGAAACCAATAACCTAATTTTGGAAATATTCCTAAGGTGGAAAAAACAACTCCGGGTCAGAGATTTCAGAATCAGAATCAGAATAAACTTTATTGCCAAGCATGTAAAAAACACACGAGGAACTTGACTTGACATTGGTGCGCATGCGCGCGACACAACGACACAGCAGCCATAATAGGCGCCTCATCAAACAGAGATAGATAAGAAAGGGAGGGGAAGGGAGGGAACGACACAAGGGGGGAGGAGAAAAAAAACTTCGTTATCAGAATACAGCTTATTTTTTAAGCAGATTATGATTACAATGAAAAAAAATCTCTCAATAGCACAGAGCAACAACTCAGAATTTCACAAGACACAAGAGAGCAGTGTACAGTATATCTTTAATCAGTTCATGAATCAATGTGTGTGCGGTGTTGAGCAGTGTTGATGATAATAAGAGAGACCCAAGGACCCTTGGCAGAAGATGTTTTGTCTGTCTGGCGCCCAGTCTTATCTGGCGCTGCAGCTGGCTGTCCAAGGCCTTGTGCTCATGATTTTGAAAAAACACAGTCTGCAGACAGCCAGGAGGAATTTTCATGGGGAATAATAATGCCAAATAGGACTGATCACAGAGAAGACTTGTATTTCTTCTGTAGATTCAGTACATTAATCCTTCATTGCGCAGCTTTGAATTCGTCGTGGAAAGACCTGAGCGAACCCATGATGTAATCCACCTTACGAGACAGTTCTCCAGTAGTCGCTATCAGGGTCTTCTCCAGTTTCTCAATTTGTTGGATGCACCTCGCCTGGCCAGCATTTTGATAGGTTGAATCCATCTTCAGCAATTTGCGGTAAACCAAGACAATTCCCGTCCCAATCAGAATTATCCCAATCACCAAGATTACGAAGATAAACAAATCTGACATCAGATTTGACATGCTGATCGAAACTCGATTGATCGGAAATGACACCAAGATTTTTTAGATTAGACCGTACGTTAGAGCTTAATGAACCAGTGCTATTAACCAACTTAGGAATTAGATGATCAGGTGCTACAATAAGGATTTCAGTTTTATCAGCATTAAGCATTAATCACGCAGGTGTGTCTAATCTTCCGGAGCCAGGAGAACAGGAACAGGAGGGGAGGGGGAGCGTGCTCGCCTGATCATCACACTTTCATACATCTCCTCCCTGGCTTCTAGTTAGTGAACATGGTACGTGACGATACATAAAAACAGTGACAGCTTGGATTTAATATTTTGCTTATACCAAAACAACAAGAGCTTCTTTCTCTCTAATTCAAACAGGGCATAGTGGTTGGTTGGCAATGCAACCATTAAAGAAAAACGTCTGCTACTAGCTGTCTTAGCCAGGGCTGGACTGGGACCAAAAAAAAAAAAAAAAAAAAAATCATTGCTGGCATTTTTGGTCAAATTTGTTAAGTGGCAACATTCAACCATCACAACCATGGTCTAACAGAGGACAGAATTATCCCATCTTTGCCCTTAACAAGTGAATCTGTGTGGTTTGAACAAAAGAAATAAGGTTACTTTATTACCTCCGCCAAGGAGGTAATGTTTTTACCGGGGTTTGTCTGTCTGTCTGTCTGTCTGTCTGTTACCAACATAACTCAAAAAGTTATGAATGGATTTTTACAAAAGTGTGTAATGGCACGGGGAACAGATGATTAGATTTTGGTGATGATCTGAGAGTGCATACCTCCACCAAGGGCTTTGTTTGTATTTGTGCAGCAGGATTACACAGAAACCTACTGGATGGATTTGGATGAAATTTTCACCAGAGGTGGTTCTTGGGCTAGACAGGAGCCCATTATATTTTGGTGATGATCTGAGAATGCATACCTCAGCCAAGGCTCTTATCTTCTCACAGTGTGTTAGCAACAATACTCCAAAACTGATGGACAGACTTTGATGCAATTTTCACCACAAGTGGCTATAGGCCTACACACAAACCCATTACATTTTGGAGGTGATCCATGAGAAACGGAAGAAGCATTGGCGGAGGTATGCGCTCTATGAGTGCTTTTCTAGTTATCTATTTTGCATAAACATTTTGTCATAACTTTAAAGTCTCAAAATTTTCTAAAAGTGCAAAACTTTGAGAAAAAGCTACACAATTACAAGGAAAAAAATCACAAACATATATACAATAAAAGCTTCAAATTTACTAGAATAACATAACAAATTTATAGGGATGACTGCCCATTAATTTAAAATATGCACTAAATGCATGAGAAAAAATGCAAAATTACGAGAAAAACAAACTTGAATTTAAAAGACAAAAGTTACAAATTCATAGCAAAAGTTGTAAATTTATGAGGGAAAAATTCACATATCTACAATTACAGTCATTGAGAATGTAAACACATGAAGTTATTTTAAAAGATTTACTAAATTCATTAAGAAAACTAGAAAAGCACTCACAGAGTGCACACCTCCGCCAAGGCTCCTTCCGTTTCTCATGGATCACCCCCAAAATGTAATGGGTTTGTGTGTAGGCCTATAGCCGCTTGTGGTGAAAATTGCATCAAAGTCTGTCCATCAGTTTTGGAGTATTGTTGCTAACACACTGTGAGAAGATAAGAGCCTTGGCTGAGGTATGCATTCTCAGATCATCACCAAAATATAATGGGTTCCTGTCTAGCCCAAGAACCACCTCTGGTGAAAATTTCATCCAAATCCATCCAGTAGTTTTTGTGTAATCCTGCTGCACACATACAAACAAAGCCCTTGGTGGAGGTATGCACTCTCAGATCATCACCAAAATTTAATCATCTGTCCCCCGTGCCATTACACACCTTTCCTGAAAATTTCATCAAAATCTGTTCATAACTTTTTGAGTTATGTTGGTGACAGACAGACAAACAGACAAACCTCAGTAAAAACATTACCTCCTTGGCGGAGGTAAAAAAACAAATTCTTGAGACAAAGGTCAGAAAATCACAAGAGAAATGTAGCATTAATTAAAAAATTAAGGAAAAAAATCAATGGAAAGATGAGGCAAAATAATTGAGGGAAAAATGCAAAGCCAGAAGAAAAGAGTCCAGTTTATGATGCAAAAGTCACAAATTCAAGAAAAAAAATGTTAATCCATGAGAAAAAAAATTTCAGTTTCAAATTTCATGAAATTTCTTAAAAAGTCTATAATTAAAAAATAATAAAAATAATCATAAGAAAAATTAGGTAATTCATGAGAACGCTCCAAATTCACATAAAAAATTTCCACATTTTCAATGAAAAAAAATCTCTAATTTAGGTGGCAGAGTAGCCTGAGACTGTACACAAGTAAACTTAGGCTATCTTTATATATTATTACTCAAACAGACATAAGAGGATTTACCCCAAAATAGTTAAGAAGTTACTGAGTTGTGACTTTAGGGACTGAGGTATAAAGAAGCAACATCCTTGAACACATGTTAGGGAGTTGGTGCTGTGAAGCTCTGAGGCAAGTTTTACTGTTACTGATTACCTCCTTTCTGATCAGAAAGAGAATACATGGCTCAGAACTTGGAAAACCGCCTATTGATTATTGATTCAGCCTCAGTCAATTCATTTTTGATCTAACACAAACCCAGATGAGATCAAAGACAAGTTTTATGAGGGCTTAACCCTCTGAGTGTGTGAATTTGCGTGCCCCTAGTGGCAGAGCGTGGGGCTGCGCCTGTCATCTTACTCTGACATGATCAGCTCCATTCAGGATTTGTACTGATTTGTACTGATCTGCCAGTTTCAGAAGGTGGCAGACATCCGTTGGAGGACTCAATGGATGACGCGTAATACACCAAAGAAGAAGAACTCCTCATTTCCTTTTCCTGTTTTTAGCATTTTAGCCCAGAAAGCTAATATGGTCGTGATCGGTCATTGTCACCGTCACTTTGTTGTCTTTGTATGCGGAAAATAGCCGCGGGATACAAGCACAATTTATGTGGAATAATCATAAGACTTTGCAGATATGGTAGAGACTGTAAATGACCGAAAGAACGCAAAATAACAACCATGATGGGTGAAAACGCAGAGACCACGACAGCCAGCCAGCCCCCCTTTGTCAAAAGTAAGTGAAGTATTTCTTGTTTTTTTTAGATTGTACTGATTTCTTGTTCATATACTTTGAAGATAAGATGATGAGGTACTTCTGTACAAAAAACGGTGCCAAAAGACTGAACCATTCTTTGTGTAAATATGTCCAAAGTCTAGTTTTGACTGAGTTATGGAATTTAAAGAGGTGCTGCAACATTATGCAAATTAGATGTGTAAATTTATTCCTATCTGAAACTTTGGATCATATTTTACGTCTTTCTAATTGACAGTAAGCCATTATCTCTTACCACTTTCAAGTTATAGCCTTGGAAATCTGAGCTTTTTTATTGACAAAAATATTTCCCACTCTTGACCACTAGGAGGTATGTTGCAATTTGGCAACAAACACATTCAAAAGGTTAAAGACTTTCATTGAAAGCGTACCGAAGGAGGACAAACTCATTGTTCTTGGAGACTTTAACGCCAGAGTTGATACAGACTACCAGACATGGGAGGGAGTCCTTGGGAGAAATGGAGTTGGAAAGTGCAACAGCAACGGTCTTCTCCTGTTGAAGACATGCGCCTCTCGTGACTTTCTGATCACTAATACCATCTACTGCTTGCCAAATCGCAACAAGACCTCCTGGGTGCATCCACGCAGCAAGCATTGGCATCTGATCGATTACATCATCGTAAGAAGGAGAGACAGGCAGGACGTTAGAATGACGAAGCTGATGTGTGGCGCAGACTGTTGGATGGATCAGATTCATTCTCTCAAAGCTTAACATGCACATCCCCCCCAAACAGCATCCACAGGGGAAAAAGGCAAACAAGCGACTCAATGTCAGAAAGCTGGAACAGCACTCTGTGTGACAGAACCTCAGTAAGGACCTGGACAGCAAGCTTAGTCAGCTCAACCTCGGGGCGCAAGGAGCAGAAGAAGACTGGGCAGCTTTCAGAGACATGTTGTACGACACCTCATTCACTCATTTGGGCCAGAACTTGCACAAACACCAAGAATGATTCGACGAAAACGATGAGGACATCCCAAAGCTGCTTAATGAGAAGCGTGAAACCCACAGAGCATACCAGTAAGACAGCAGATCTGCCTCTAAGAAGGCAGTCTTCAACTCCATCAAAGGAAAGGTGCAGGCAAAGCTCAGAGAGATGCAGGACTTCTGGCTCAGCAAAAAGGCAGATGAAATACAGCAGTATGCTGACAATAACAACTCCAAATGCTTCTATGATGCCCTTAAGACCATCTACGGGCCTCAGTCTTCTGGAGCATCACCAATGCTCAGTGCTGACGGGTCCACTCTCCTCACCGACAAGAACGCAATCCTGGAAGGATGGGCAGAACATTTCAGCAGCATCCTAAACAGACCTTTGTCCATCAATGCAGAAGCCATCACTTGCATGCCCAAAGTAGAGGTGAGAACGTCTCTGGCAGAACCTCCATTGGAATCAGAAGTCAAAAAAGCCATCAAACTCCTTTCGAACGGCAAAGCACCAGGCTCTGACTCCATCCCAGCTGAAATCTACAAGGCAGGAGGACCACTTCTAATACAGAAACTCACCGAACTCTTTCAGACCATATGGCAGCAGGAAGTTATCCCCCAGGAGCTCAAGGATGCCTCCATTGTCCACCTCTACAAGAGAAAAGGAAACAGGCAGCCCTGCGACAACCACCGTGTGATCTCTCTCCTTACCATCGCCGGCAAGCTCCTCGCAAGAGTCCTTCTCAACTGCCTCATTCAGCACATGGAAGGTGGTCACCTGCTGGAGAGCCAGTTCCACGACCCTTCAGAGAGGGTCGTGGAACTGCTGACATGATCTTCGCCACACACCAACTTCAGGAGAAGTGTCAAGAGCAGAAAAGGGACCTCTACACAACATTTGTAGATCTGACCAAGTCTTTTGATACTGTCAGTCGTGAGGAGCTGTGGAAGATCATGGCGAAGTTCAGCTGCTGGGACAAGTTCATCAGCATGATGCGCAAGTTCCACGACGGCATGCTTGCTTGAGTACTGGACGATGGAGACTCATCCGAAGCTTTCCCAGTCACCAATGGGGTCAAGAAGGGTTGTGTACTCGCACCCACACTTTTCAGCATGATGTTCACAGCCATGCTGTCTGATGCCTTCTGCAACAATGAAGAAAGCGCCATCAGGATCAGGTATAGGATGGACGGCAGACTCTTCAACCTGCAGAGGATCCAAGCCAAAACCAAGGTGGAAGGGGACTTAATGCGTGACTTCCTGTTCGCAGAGGACTGCGCACTCAATGTCGCTACAGAGGCCCAGATGCAGCAGAGCATGAACTGCTTCTCCACTGCTTATGACAACTTTGGGCTTACAATCAATATGAGGAAAACTGAGGTCCTGCACCAACCCGCACCGCAGAAGACTTAACATGGAACCAGCCATCACTGTGAACGGGGAGACCCTCAAGGCTGACAACAAGTTCGTGTACCTTGGCAGCACACTTTCCAGGTCTGTTAACATCAGCGACGAGGTCGATTTGTGCATTGCCAAGGCAAGCTCAGCATTCAGACGGCTACGGGCAACAGTGTGGGAAAGGAGAGGCATCAGGCTGACCACAAAACTGAAGGTGTACAAGGCAGTTTTTCCTGCCTTCCCTACTGTACGCCTGTGAGACCTGGACAGTCTACGAGCGCCATGCCAGAAAGTTAAACCGCTTCCACCTGAACTGCCTCAGAAAGCTCCTGGAGATCAGCTGGCAGGACAAAAATCCCTGACACAGAGGTCCTCTCCCGAGCTGAGCTGTCTAGCATATACACTAACTAACTAACTACTAACTAACCTGCACTTATATAGCGCTTTTCTAGTCACAAAGACCACACAAAGTGCTTTCATTAATACTAACCCTCTATTCTAAGGGCCTATAGGAAACAGATATCTAGGGACAATTTAGAACAGCCAATTAACCTAACATGCATGTTTTTGGCATGTGGGAGGAAACCGGAGAAATCCCGGAGTAAACCCACGCAACATGGGGAGAACATGCAAACTCCACACAGATCACTGTTGGTCGGGGGCTGGGATCGAACCCACGATCCCACGATCCCCACAATCCCCCGGCCAAGGGTAAACTGTGCTGCCGCAGTGCTAACCACTGCGCCACCGTGCAGCCCATACACCCTGCTCAAGAAGGCCCAGATTAGGTGGGCTGGCCACCTTATTCGTATGCCTGACTCACGCCTACCAAAGAGACTGTTCTACAGAGAACTAGCAGAGGGCAAGCGCTGACAAGGTGGTCAGAAGAAGCACTACAAAGACACTCTTAAAGCCTCCCGGAAGAACTTTAACATCAGTCCTGACACCTGGGAGAACCTAGCACTAGACTGACCAGACTGGCGTAGCCGTACCAGGAAAGGTGCTGCCTCCTTTGAGCTGAACAGGATTGCCAACGCCAAGAGAAAACATGACCCCTGTATCTTCTGCCCGCACAGACCACCTGTGCCCGACGTGCAGCAGAGCCTTCCGCGCCAGCATCAGACTGATCAGCCACAGCCAGACACACCATACCATTCCTCTTCCCTGTGATGTGCTTAGTCATCGTCGAGAACAACGGACGAACAACAACAATAGCCTATTTTCTAACCCCCACCCTAGGTGAAAACTCACATACTTTGAAACCCAAATGTTTGCAGGTATGCATACTCTTACTGAATAAATTCAGACAGAGCCAAAAACTGTGACGAGGCTGAGCGTGGTGTGTCACCGTGCGGTGCGTCACCGTGCTCAGGCTCTTAACTTATGTTTGAGTATTTCCTGTATTTTTCCTGTGCTGTGTGTTTATTTTCCTGTGGTTGGTTTAAGATGTGTCCATAGTGGTCAATTGTTCTGTTATTTAGTCATGTCCTTATTAATATTATTCTGTCAGTTTCTGTAGCTTAGTGTTTATATTTTGTTTCTTTGTGGCACGAGTTCTCTACCTCCTCTTCCAGACACTCCCACTTGGTCATCATCTCACATTGGCTGTTTATTCTGTTTCAGTTCACTAGTCGTCACAGCTGTGAGCTGTCTTGTAATTAGGTCAACCTGCCCGCTCATGTGACCCACACCTGCTATCATTTGTGATCATTTGTTTCTGGCTTTTTAAGGACTGTTATTCCTCTCCCTCACTGCTGGAGTTTAAATGATTCTCTCATGTTAGAACCCCATCCCCGTTCTGATGTACATTCTGTCTACTCTTTTGCCGCATCTGTTTGTAAGTTTGCTTTGTGCACTATTTGGATTTTTGTGTTTGTACACTGTTCGGACATTTGTGTTCTTTCAATAAATATCACAAACTACAGTTTAGTGTTTGGGTTTCTCCTCTCTGCCCAGAGGGGCAATTCATGACAGTAGACTCAGCCAGTTAGAGACCCAGCTGCTGTGGTTTGTGTTTTTTTTGTTTTTTCACTCGCCTGTCCCCAGCACGCCGACCTCCAGCAAACAGAGGGAGTTTGGCAGCGGGGTCCCCAAGTCTGGAGGAGCAGTGGGCCGCCGAGTTCATCTAGAGCTTCGTGGATGAAGCTCTCACCTCCCGCAGCCCTAAGAAGATCTGGGAGAGCGTGAAAGCCACGACCGGTATTGTCGAGGCGCACCATGGGTTGTGGAGGTTTCCTCAGTTCGCGGAGTTGCTGGCTACGGTCTTCATCCTGCAGCAGTCTTTCATCGGGCAGACATGGGGGCCTCCTCCAGCGAGCCTGAAGCCGACACTGAAGCGTGCTCCATGGCAGACATCCTGCTCCACCTCCAGTTTGCCCATTCCTGCTCCCGCTCTGCCGACTCCAAGACGCCGCCACCCAGCTACGGACCGCCGGACAAACACCCCCGCCTCTCAGGCAGCAGTTTCTCCCACACAGAACCAGACAATTCCCACAGCTGTTCCTCCATCTTGGTTGCCTTCGTTGGCTGTCCCGTCAGCCTCCTCCTCCTCCTTTGCTGCTGCGACTCCCGTCTCCTCGATGTATCCTCCCACTGCTGAGAGTCTGGCTGTTTCCTCTCCAGCTCCGCCCATCACTGTGGCTGCAGGGGCCGGCAACTTAACGTTCCCCTGGGAGGCCATCTTCTACTGAAGACAGACATGGAGAGGGTTGATCCTACACCTGCTGCAGCAGAGAACATTGTGCCCCAGGAACTCAGGCAAGTGTCTTTTCATTTTCCAACATTTTATGATGATACGTATAGCCTGATTCCCGGTAGTGAGGCTCAGTCTTTGCAGTCCCCTAACTCCTCACCACCTGCTGCAGCCCACACCACCTTACCTGCTCTCTCATTGTCCCTCCTATTTTCCCCGAGTGTCCACCGGTACCAGGGTTGAGCCACTGAGCAATGGAGGAGCCTGGGGTCCTAGAAGACCTGGTACCAGCTCCATAGCCATGGTCTGGATGGAGGGAGAGTGCTGCCAGCAATCCGGAGCCTGCGCCGACAACCGAGTGTCCCTGGGCTTCAGATGAGCAGAATCCAGTGCCAGCAGGAAACCAACCCCCTGTATCCATGTTGGATGAGCCATCTGCATGGGTCACTTCGCTGGGGGGTCCCGGAAGGTCTTTGCAGGTGCACTGTCCCAGCTCAGAACCTCCGTGGGTACTGATCCCCCTTTAGCTGAGGTCATCGCGGGTGCTCCATCCCCGCCCGGGACCTCTGTAGGTGCTGCTCCCCCTCCAGTTGATGTCTTCGCGGGTGCTCCATCCCAGCCCAGGGCCTCCAAGGGTGCTGCTTCCCCATCATCTGAGGTCGTCGCGGGTGCTCCGTCCCAGCTCATGACCTCTGTGGGTGCAGTTTCTCTGCAGTCCGGGTCTCTGTGGGTTTGGTGTCCTAGTCCTCGAGTATTTCCTGTATTTTTCCTGTGTTGTGTGTTTATGTTCCTGTGGTTGGTTTAAGATGTGTTCATAGTTGTCAGTTGTTCTGTTATTTAGTCATGTCCTTATTATTCTTCTTCTTATTATTATTACCTCCGCCAAGAAGGTAATGTTTTTACCGGGGTCTGTCTGTCTGTCTGTCTGTCTGTCTGTTACCAACATAACTCAAAAAGTTATGAATGGATTTTGACGAAATTTTCAGGAAAGGTGTGTAATGGCACGGGGAACAGATGATTAGATTTTGGTGATGATCTGAGAGTGCATACCTCCACCAAGGGCTTTGTTTGTATTTGTGCAGCAGGATTACACAAAAACTACTGGATGGATTTGGATGAAATTTTCACCAGAGGTGGTTCTTGGGCTACAGAGGAATCCATTATATTTTGGTGATGATCTGAGAATGCATGCCTCAGCCAAGGCTCTTATTTTCTCACAGAGTGTTAGCAACAATACTCCAAAACTGATGGACAGACTTTGATGAAATTTTCAGGAAAGGTGTGTAATGGCACGGGGAACAGATGATTAGATTTTGGTGATGATCTGAGAGTGCATACCTCCACCAAGGGCTTTGTTTGTATTTGTGCAGCAGGATTACACAAAAACTACTGGATGGATTTGGATGAAATTTTCACCCGAGGTGGTTCTTGGGCTAGACAGGAACCCATTATAGTTTGGTGATGATCTGAGAATGCATACCTCAGCCAAGGCTCTTATCTTCTCACAGTGTGTTAGCAACAATACTCCAAAACTGATGGACAGACTTTGATGCAATTTTAACCACAAGTGGCTATAGGCCTACACACAAACCCATTACATTTTGGAGGTGATCTATGAGAAACGGAAGGAGCCTTGGCGGAGGTATGCGCCCTATGAGTGTTTTTCTAGTTATTACTATTATTATTATTATTATTATTATTATTATTATTATTATATCAGTTTCTGTAGCTTAGTGTTTATATTTTGTTTCTTTGTGACACGAGTTCTCTACCTCCTCTTCCAGACACTCCCACTTGGTCATCATCTCACATTGGCTGTTTATTCTGTTTCAGTTCCCTAGTCATCACAGCTGTGAGCTGTCTTGTAGTTAGGTCAACCTGCCCGCTCATGTGATCCACACTTACTATCTTTTGTGATCATTTGTTTCTATCTATTTAGGGACTGCTATTCCTCTCCCTCATTGCTGGAGTTTAAATAATTCTCTCACGTCAGAACCCCATCCCTATTCTGATGTACATCCTGCCTACTCTTTTTCCACATCTGTTTGTAAGTTTGCTTTGTGCACCATTTGGATTTTTGTGTTTGTACACTGTTTGGACTTTTGTGTTTTTTCAATAAATATCACAAACTACAGTTCAGCGTTTGGGTCTCTTCTCTCTGCCCCGAGGGGCAATTCATGACAAAACCTATTCATAACGTTGCAAAATATTCCAGCTTAGGCTGGGGTCATACATCATTATGAATGTGTTACCTGTAGAAAAGCTGCAGCAGTCTCCTGTCCGCTTTTCCCGCTGTTGGGATAGGGAGGGACCTCTGTGTGTATGTGCACCAGGGTGCTGCAGCGGCTGCAGGTGCAGGGAAGAGAGGAGGGATCATACCATTTGTGTAGCAGGGGGGTGTTTTCATTTTCATTTTTAAAAAGTGAAAACTACTATAAACTACTGAATATGTTTTGGATGTTATTTCAGCTTGTCAAAGATGAACTAAAATTTTATAATCACAACTTTTCTCACTCCAATTTTAAGGGGCACTGAGTTTAAATTTAAGGGTGCTACAGCCTCCCCTAAAAAAGGCCTAACGCAGCCCATGGTAAAAGTCAAAGGTGTGATGTTGAATGTTGTCAGTGGTATGCCCCAAAAGATGGATGCCACGTAGATGAGAGAGGAATTCTGGAGTAAGTTGGATGAAGTGGTAGAGAGTGTTCCCAGTGGGGTGGAGAGTGGTGATTGGAGTGGACTTTAATGGACATGTAGGTGAAGGGAACAGAGGTGATGATGAGGTTCTGAATAGGTATAGTCTTAAAGAGAGAAATGTGGTATGACAGATGGTTGTGAATTTTGCTAAAAGGATGGAAATGGCTGTGGTAAACACATACAGTGCATCCGGAAAGTATTCACAGCGCTTCACTCTTTCCACATTTTGTTATGCTACAGCCTCATTCCAAAATGGATTAATTCATTTTTTTCCTCAAAATTCTACACACAATACCCCATAATCACATTTTGAGATTTTTACAAATTTATTAAAAATTTTAAAAAATATATCTTAAATAAAGGGCACCTTGGTGGTGCAGTGGTTAGCACTGTGGCAGCACAGTAAGAAGGTCATAGGTTCAATCCCACCCCCAACCACCAGTGACCCTTTTGTGTGGAGTTTGCATGTTCTCCCCGTGTCTGTGTGGGTTTACCCCGAGTTCTCCAGTTTCCTCCCACAGGCCAAAAACATACAAGTTAGGTTAACTGGAGACTTTAAAGTGGCTCTAGTTGTGAATGGTGAAGGGATTGGTGCCGTGCCGTGCCGTGGATGCCCTGAATTTCCCTGTGGGATTAATAAAATATACAAAATTTCAAAAAAAAAAAACAAACAAAAAAAACAAAACAAGAAATCACATGTACATAAGTATTCACAGCCTTTTCTCAATACTTTGTTGATGCACCTTTGGCAGCAATTACAGCCCCAAGTCTTTTTGAATATGATGCTACAAGCTTGGCACACCTATCTTTGGGCAGTTTTGCCCATTCTTTGCAGCATCTCTCAAGCTCCATCAGGTTGGATGGGAAGCATCGGTGCACAGCCATTTTCATATCTCTCCAGAGATGTTCAATTGGATTCAAGTCTGGGCTCTGGCTGGGCCACTCAAGGACATTCACAGATTTGTCCTGAAAGCCATTCCTTTGATATCTTTGCTGTGTGTTTAGGGTCATTGTCCTGCTGAAAGATGAACTGTCACCCCAGTCTGAAGTCAAAAGCGCTCTGGAGCAGGTTTTCATCCTTTATGTCTCTGTATATTTCTGCATTCATCTTCCCTCTATCCTGACTAGTCTCCCAGTTCCTGCTGCTGAAAAACATTCCCACAGCATGATGCTGCCAACACCATGCATCACTGTAGGGATGGTATTGACCTGGTGATTAGTGGTGCCTGGTTTCCTCCAAACATGACTCCTGGCATTCAGGCGAAAGAGTTCAATCTTTGTCTCATCAGACCAGAGAATTTTGTTTCTCATGGTCTGAGAGTCCTTCAAGTGCCTTTTGGCAAACTCCAGGTGGGCTGCCATGTGCCTTTTTCTAAGGTCCTGTTACAACTCGCTCTCGCCTGTCATCAGCGCCAGCGGCGCGCACACCTACGCCTCATCAGCCTCCGCCTATATAACTCCCTCTGCCCTCTGCTTCGGCCTGGAGTCGTCTGCTCGTCTTCGCTCCCAAACCTCCAGTGCTCGACCGTTTCGTCCTGGCCAGCGCACCTTTCTTCAAGCACGTAAGCTGCATAATTCCTCTTACCTTCTCTCCAGCTTCTCCCCTGTGCACAGGTGGACCTCCAGGGCGGCGGACTTCCTCATCCTCGCCTCTCCCTGTCAAACCTCTCTTCAGCACGCCGGGAGCGCGCAGAAGCGCTGTCCTCCAGGCAGCATCAGCGTCGCCAACGCCAGTCACCATCTCATCTGCACGTAAGCAGTACATTGTGGTTATTCCCCACGGGGCGTCTGACTGTAGCTAATTCCCTGCTCTGCTCTGCCCTTAGGGTTGCCTGGCTGCACGGCGAGCTGTTCTGCTCTCAACACACCCTGTTCACCCACACCACATCCACACTTCCTCTCATGCATCCAAACACCACTAGTTGTTGAATAAAGCCTTAAATCTTTCCTGAGCCTGTGTGTGTGTTCCCTGAGCCCATCATTATGTCAGTACGACTCCAGCAAAGTGGCTCAGCGGACAGCGGGCTCAGCGGACAGCGGGCTCGCACGCCGACTTTCCACCCTCAAGGCTCGGGTGGATTTAATCGCTCATCAGCAACAAGTGATTTTCAATCAACTCACCCAAATTATCCAACGGTTAGATCACCTGGATCCTCCACAGGCCTTCCCTCCGGCTCCGGTCGGCGGTCCAGCTCCGGTCCCTTCCCTGGCTAGCTCAGCTAGCTCGGGACCGCTAACCCGACTCACTCCCATTCCGACCCCCGCGCGCTTCAGCGGGAAACTCGGTGAGACACGTGGGTTTCTCCTGCAATGTGAGTTGGTGTTTCAGCGCGTCCCCGGGGACTTTCCTTCAGATCATAGCCGAATTGGGTATGTTGCAAATCTTTTGGAAGGATGAGCGCTAGCTTGGGCTTATGTCGTCATGGCAAGGCCCAGCTACGCGAACCTGACCTACGCCCAATTTGTGCATGATTTTAAGGAGGTTTTTGACCATTTGGACCGAGATAACGTCCTAACCACCCGGCTACTGAATCTTTGGCAGGGTAGCCGGTCGGCCGCCGACTACGCTGTCGACTTCCAGGTGGTTGCGACGGAAGTTGGGTGGGGCGAAGCTGCGCTCTGCAGCATCTTCACCCGCAGCTTGAATTCATCCTTACAGGACGAGCTGGCCTCCCGGGATATACCGGACCGGTTATCAGAATTAATCTCCCTCGCAATTAATTTAGATAATAGACTGAGGGAGCGGGCCGCCGAGCGGAGGGCATCTAGTCGCTCGAGTGGAGCTTCTGCCGGCGCCCCTCAGTCTTGCCCCCTGGCGTTACCCGCTCTGGGGTCTGCCGACGACACCAAGGCAATGCTGATCGGACGGCCTAAGCTTCCACCTGCGGAGAAACAGCGCCGCCGAGAGTTGGGCCTCTGCATGTATTGCGGGAGAGACCAGCACTCCGTGGAAGACTGTCTGATTAGGCCAAAAGGGGACGTCCGTGAGTCGCTGTAGGGGGCCTCGTGGACGCGTCCCATTCTAATCCCCTCACTAAATGCCTCCTCCCGGTTAGGTTCTGTCATAACCCCACGGGCCACGTCACACACGCACTGGTGGACTCGGGGGCAGAACAGAATTTCATTTCTCAAAGCCTGGTAACCCGTTTGGGCATCCCCTGCCAAGCGCTGCCAGCACCCATTAACCTGGTCACTCTTGCCCGTACACCTCTTGAGAGAGTCACTCACAGGACTAAACCGGTCCCAGTCATCGTCTCCAGCAACCATAGGGAGGATCTCAGCCTCTTCGTATTACCCACCTCGGCTTCACCTGTCATCCTGGGTTATCCCTGGCTGCGCCTTCACAACCCCACCTTTGACTGGCAGTCCGGCAGCGTCCTCTCCTGGAGCACCTTTTGCATGATCACCTGCCTCCAGTCCACTGCCTGTGCCCCGTCGGTGCCGCTTCCTGCTTCTGACTCACCACCGCCGGACCTCTCCCTGGTACCTCCGGAGTTCCACGACCTGGGCCTGGTCTTCAGTAACTCTAAAGCACTATCTCCCCCCCCCCCCCCCACCGTCCCTACAACTGCGCCGTTAACCTCCGCCCGGGGGCGCCCTTGCCATCTGGTCGCCTCTACAGCCTGTCAACCCCAGAGCATGAGGCTATGGACGCTTATATTAAGGAGTCGCTCAGCGCAGGCATCATCCGGCCCTCCTCATCCCCAGTTGGAGCCGGTTTCTTCTTCGTGGGCAAGAAGGACGGGTCCCTGCGGCCATGTATCGACTTCCGAGCTCTCAATGACATTACGATAAGGGACAAGTACACGCTGCCCCTGATGGACTCGGCCTTCAACTCCCTCCAGGGGGCCTCCTGGTTTACCAAGCTGGTCCTGCGCAGTGCGTACCACTTCGTTCGGATCCGGGAGGGTGATGAATGGAAGACGGGGTTCCGGACGCCCAGCGGCCATTTTGAGTATCTGGTCATGCCGTTTGGGCTCACCAACACTCCGGCCGTCTTCCAATGCCTCATCAACGATGTTCTTCGGGACTTCCTGGGGGTCTTCGTCTTCATTTATCTGGACGACATCCTGATCTTCCCCCGGACCCATGAGGAGCATCAGGCCCATGTGAGGCGGGTCCTTCAGCGTCTTCTGGAGAACAGGCTGTACGTTAAAGCAGAAAAATGTGAGTTCTACACCAACCAAACTTCCTTCCTGGGGTTCGTCGTCGCTCACAACCAGGTTCTCCCTGACCTGGCTAAGATCAAGGCGGTGGTGGAATGGCCCGTCCCTTCCTCCAGGAAACAGGTGCAACAATTTCTCGGGTTCGCCAATTTCTACCGCCGCTTCGTGCCAAAGTACAGCACCATCGCCACTCCCCTGACCCGCCTCACCTCCCCCAAGGTGCCATTCCAGTGGACCGAGGACGCAGCATCGGCCTTCGAGACCCTGAAGATGGAGTTCGCCTCCTCCCGGGTCCTCACCCAGGTTGACCCAACACTCCAGTGCCTGGTCGAGGTGGACGCATCCGACACGGGGGTGGGGGCAGTGCTGTCCCAGCGTTCACCAGCAGATGGGCAGGTGCGTCCCTGCGCCTTCTTCTCCCGACACCTTTCCCCTGCTGAACAAAATTACAACGTCGGTGACAGGGAGCTCCTGGCGGTGAAGCTCGCACACCAGGAGTGGCGTCATTGGTTGGAGGGAGCAGCTCAGCCATTTGTGGTCTGGACCGATCACAAGAACTTGGAGTACCTGAGGACGGCCAAGCGTCTGAATGCCCGCCAGGAGCGTTGGCCACTCTTCTTCGGACACTTCAAGTTTACCATCACCTATCGCCCCAGTTCCAAGAACGGCAAACTGGATGCGCTGTCCAGACAATTCACCCCTGAAGACCCACAGGATCGGGACCACACCATCCTGCCCACCTCGTGCATCGTGGGGGCCATCTCATGGGGGATTAAAGCCAAGGTCTGGAAGGCAGAGGAGGTGGAACCTGATCCTGGTGGCGGTCCGGTCGGGAGACTGTTCGTTCCATCATCGGTCCGGGGCGACGTCATCCACTGGGCTCATACGGCCAAGTTCGCCTGTCACCCTGGCATTTCCCAGCTGGTGGAGCTCCTCCAGCGATCCTTTTGGTGGCCTGGTCTTAGGAGGGATGTCACCAACTACGTCCGTGCCTGTACCCAGTGCGCAACGGGTAAAACCTCCACTTCCCCCCCAGCTGGTCTCTTCCACCCACTGCCGGTCCCCGGTAGGCCCTGGTCTCATGTGGCTCTGGACTTCGTCACCGGTCTCCCCAAGTCTAATTCCTATGACACCATCCTGACCATCGTCGACCGATTCTCCCAGGCGGCCCATTTCGTGCCTCTCTCCGGGCTCCCTTCAGCGCGAGAGACGGCCGACTTATTAATCCAACATGTGGTCACGTTGCACGGGATCCCGGTGGATGTGGTCTCAGATCGGGGGCCTCAGTTTGTGTCCAGGGTTTGGAAGTCCTTCTGCAACGCACTGGGGGCCACGGTGAGTCTGTCTTCCGGTCACAACCCTCAATCAAATGGACAGTGTGAGCGCACTAACCAGGAGCTGGAGGCAGCTTTGCGCTGTGTCACCTCTTCTAGCCCCTCTTCCTGGAGCACCTGCCTACCCTGGGTCGAGTACGCCCACAATTCGACCCTGTCATCGGCCATCGGAATGTCTCCCTTCCGGGTGTCCCTGGGGTATGACCCGCCCTTGTTCCCCGAAGAGGAAGGTAAGGTGGCGGTCCCCTCTGTCCAGGCACACCTGAGGCGCTGCTGGCGTATTTGGACCAAGACGCGCCAGGCGCTTTTACACACGGTGGAGCACAATTCCCAAGTCGCCAATCACCACAGAAGGGCCGCTCCCAACTATCAGGTGGGCCAGCAGGTATGGTTGTCTACCCGGGATATTAAGTTGAAGGCTGAGAGGAGAAAGCTGGCGCAGCGCTTCATCGGTCCCTATCCCATAACTAAGATAGTTAATCCGGTGGCTGTGCGTTTGGCTCTCCCCCCTCCCTCCGGGTCTGTCCAACGTTTCACGTTTCCCATATTAAACCTGTTGTTTCTGACCCTCTCTGTCCTCTGCCCAGAGCCCCTCCCCCCCCAGGATGATCGATGGCGATCCGGCATGGGGGGTCATGGCCATCCTGGACTCTCGCCGCCGTGGTCGCGGTCTCCAGTATCTGGTGGACTGGGAAGGATATGGCCCTGAATGCAGATCCTGGGTGCCCCCATCCTGGGTGCTGGATAAGAGTCTCATCACGGAGTTCCACCGGGTGCACCCAGGTAAGCCAGTGCCGGGAGGCACTGCTCGGGGAGGGGGGGTACTGTTACAACTTGCTCTCGCCTGTCATCAGCGTCAGCGGCACGCACACCTGCGCCTCATCAGCCTCCGCCTATATAACTCCCTCTGCCCTCTGCTTCGGCCTGGAGTCGTCTGCTCGTCTACGCTCCCAAACCTCCAGCACTCGACCGTTTCGTCCCGGCCAACGCACCTCTCTTCAAGCACGTAAGCTGCATAATTCCTCTTACCTTCTCTCCAGCTTCTCCCCTGTGCACAGGTGGACCTCCAGGGCAGCGGACTTCCTCATCCTCGCCTCTCCCTGTCAAACCTCTCTCCAGCACGCCAGGAGCGTGCAGAAGCGCTGTCCTCCAGGCAGCGTCAGCGTCGCCAACGCCAGTCACCATCTCATCTGCACGTAAGCAGTACATTGTGGTTATTCCCCACGGGGCGTCTGACTGTAGCTAATTCCCTGCTCTGCTCTGCCCTTAGGGTTGCCTGGCTGCACGGCGAACTGTTCTGCTCTCGACGCACCCTGTTCACCCACACCACATCCACACTTCCTCTCACGCATCCAAACACCACTAGTTGTTGAATAAAGCCTTAAATCTTTCCCGAACCTGTGTGTGTGTTCCCTGAGCCCATCATTATGTCAGGTCCATGGTAAATACATGGACATGCAGCTGTGGCGCAGGTGTAGTGTGGCCAACTACTGATCAGAGAGTCAGGGGTTCAATTCTCGCTCTGTCTACGTGTCGAAGTGTCCTTGAGCAAGACACTGAACCCCCAGTTGCTCCTGGTGGGTTAGGTCAACGCCAGTGCATGGCAGCTCTGCTGCCATCAGTGTGTGAATGGGTGGATAGCAGGATCTGTAAAGCGCTTTGGTCATCTAGAGATGAGAAAAAGCGCTATGTAAGTGAATGCTATTTACCATATTATGTATGGTCAATACAATTATGACAGTCTTGTTATTATTATTATAATGTAGTCCTTTTGGTTTTTGCTGTCATTTCTCTGTCTGTTAATAATAATAATAATAATAATAATAATAATAATAATAATAATAATAATAATAATAATAATAATAATAATAATTGCATTTATACTGCACCTTTCATTCAAGTTTTCAGGAAAGGTGTGTACTGGCAGATTTTGGTGATGATCTCAAAATGCATACCTCCACCAAGGCTCTTACCTTCTCACAGAGTGTTAGCAACAATACTTCAAAATTACTTGATGGATTTGATTGAAATTTTCACCAGAGGTGGCCCTTGGCCCAAAGATGAACTCATTAGATGTTGGAGATAATCCGTGAGTGCATACCTCCGCCAAGACCCTATCTCGCAATGTACAAATGGATGGCAATATAGAAAGACAAAGGAACGGAGGGGAGGACAAAGGGAGGGAGGGATGGAGCCTTGGCAGAGGTATGCGCTCTCTGAGAGCCCCTCTAGTTTTTAATAACTTTGCAAAAATCTAAAAAAAAAAATTTCACATTGTCATTATGGGGTATTGTGTGTAGAATTTTGAGGAAAAAAAAATAATTTAATCCATTTTGGACTAAGGCTGTAACATAACAAAATGTGGAAAAGTGAAGTGCTGTGAATACTTTGCGGATGCACTGTACTTAAGAAGAGAGAGGAACATAGTGTGACTTACAAGAGTGGAGGAAGGTGCACACAGGTGGACGATATCTTAAGCAGAAGGAGAAATCTGAAAGAGACAGGAGACTGCATGGTGGTGGCAGGGAGAATGTAACTAAACAGTGTCAGATGATAGTCCGTAGGATGACTTTGGAGAGCAAGAAGAGGAAGAGGGTAAAGGCGGGGCCAAAGATTAAGTGGGGAAATTTACAGAAGGAAGAAGGCCACACAGAGCTCAGGAAGGAGTTGATACAGGCTCTGGGTCTTAGGGAAGAATTACCAGATGACTGGGAAAGTACAGTAAAAGTATTGAGGGAAACGGGTAGAAAGCTATGTGGTGTATCCAGTGGATAGAGGAAAGAAGACAAGGAGACCTGGTGGTGAAATGAGGAGGTACTGGAAAGTATTCAAAGGAAGAGGTGAGCAAAGTAAAAGTGAGATAGTCAGGGAGATGAAGAAAGTAGACAGGAGTTTTTGAAATGTAGGCACATGGCAAAGAAATATAAATGGCGTTCACTTATATACTGCTTTTTCTCATCTCTAAATGACCAAAGCACTTTACAGATCCTGCTATCCACCCATTCACACACTGATGATGACATAGCTACCATGCACCGGCACTGGCCTAACCCACCAGGAGCAATTAGGGGTTCAGTGTCTTGCTCAAGGACACTTCAACATGCAGACTGCAGACAGAGTGGGAATCCAACCCCTGACCCTCCGATCAGTAGTCGGCCACATTACACCTGCGCCACAGGTAAGTTGTATGAGAGGCTGGACACTAAGGGAGGAGAAAAGGACTTGTATTGATTGGCTAGACAAAGAGATTGAGCTGGAAAGGATGTGCAGAACAGACAGAAATGGTAAACAAATAATGAGAGTGTGTTGAGAAGGTGGAAGGAGTACTTTGAAGAGCTGTTGAATAAAGAAAATGAGAGAGAGAGGAGGATGGATGAAGAAAAGATGGTGAACAACGAATTCCCAAGGATTAGCAAGGCAGAAGTAAGGGCAGCTTTGAAGAGGACGAAGAATGGAAAGACAATTGGTCCAGATGACATACCTGTGAAGGTATGGAGATGTGTAGGAGAGATGGCAGTGGACTTTTTGTTTGACAAAAAGTGGATTGTTTAACACAATCTTGGAGAGTGAGAGGATGCCTGAGGAGTGGAGAAGAAATGTTTTGGTACCAATTTTCAAGAACAAAGGTGATGCTCAGAGCTATAGTAACTACAGAGGCATAAAGTTGATCAGCCACACTATGAAGATATGGGAAAGAGTTGTTGAAGCCAGGTTAAGAGGAGAGGTGAGAATCAGTGAGCAACAGTATGGTTTCATGCAAAGAAAGAGTACTACGGATGCAATGTTTGCTCTAAGAGTGCTGATGGAGAAGTATAGAGAAGGTCAGAAGAAGTTGCACTCTGTCTTTGTGGATCTAGAGAAAGCATATCCTGGCTAACATCTTCAGCATCTCCCTGACTCAAGCTGTTGTCCCCACGTTTCAAAACTGCCAACATAATACCAGTCCCAAAGAAGCCGTCCCATCCACCTACAATGATTACCGGCCCATAGCACTGACCCCCATCATAATGAAGAGCTTCGAGTACCCCAACAACCCCAACAACAAACCATGGGTTACTAAATCAGTTAAATCCTGCTTACAGAGGAAAGCTCTTGCCTTTAAACAGGGGTCTGTTTCTGCGCTACAGGTTGCCACCAAGGAGCTGAAGGCCGAAATTTTAAGAGCAAAACAGAATTATAAATCAGAGTTGGAAAGCAAGATGGCAGCAAATAAACTTGGTTCGGCCTGGGCCAGTATGAAAACTATTGCAGGCCTTCAGAGCACAGAGCGCAGTAATCGTGTGTTTTTAGATGGTTTTAGTTCAGACACAGAGCTGGCTAATGCTCTTAATTGTTTTTATGGTCGTTTTGACTCCTTTGATTTTAGCAAAGAAATCCAAGATTTGAAACAGAAACTCAAAGACAATCAGCACTTTAATATTGAGATGCAGGATGTTAAAAGGGAGTTCCGCGCTGTAAAAGTGAACAAAAGTCAGGGCCCTGATAATATATGTGGACGCCTGGTAAAGTCCTGTGCACATGAACTGAGTCCTATATTTCATTATATTTTCAATAAGTCCTTACAGACACAACATGTGCCTAAGATCTGGAAAGATGCCGTGGTTGTTCCCGTTCCAAAATCCAGCTGTCCTAAAACGGTAAACGACTTTAGACCAGTTGCTTTGACTTCAATTTTAATGAAAATTTTTGAAAAACTGGTCAGACGTGAGGTCCTAAGGCAGACTGAACATGCATTGGATCCTCTGCAGTTTGCCTATAGGCCTCACAGAGGAGTGGAGGATGCCACTGTCACTCTGTTTGACATGCTTTTTAAACATCTGGATTTTAATGGGACACACGCCAGGCTTTTATTTGTGGACTTTTCTTCTGCCTTTAATACAATCCAACCTCATATTTTAGTTGAAAGGCTCCTGCAACAATTTGATTTAAGCAATAATCTGGTGGGTTGGATTCTGGATTTCTTAACCAACAGGACGCAGAGAGTAAGGGTCAATGGCACATTGTCTGACCTAAAGTGCTCTTCTACTGGCTCTCCTCAGGGGTGTGTGTTGTCACCACTACTCTTCATCCTGTACACAAACATGTGTCGGAGCAGACATGACAACAGACACATTATAAAGTATGCTGATGACTCAGTCATTGTCAGTCTCCTCCAGGATGGTGAGAGTGGCCACGGCCCAGTAGTTGATGACTTTGTTCACTGGTGTGAGGATTCCTACCTGCAGCTGAATACAACAAAAACGAAAGATATGATTATTGACTTTAGGAGGAAAACTCCCAGGCACAAAGTCACCATACTAAAAGGCCAGACCACCGAATGTGTACAATCGTACAAATATCTTGGGACAATTATTGATAGTGGATTGAACTTTGAGGTGAACTGTGAAAGGGTGTGCAAAAAGGGTCAGCAAAATTTGCATTGTTTGAGGAAACTTGCACGCTTCCAAATTGACCGAACCATAATGACTATGTTCTATCGGGCTTTTATTGAATCTGTTTTATCCTTTTCTTTAATGTCATGGTTTGGTCAGATAAAACTGAAACAGAGGAAATCCTTGGATCAGGTAGTCAGATGGTCCAGTCGTTTGCTTGGTGAGTCGCAGCTGAGCCTGACATCCCTGTACACCAGACAAGTACAGAGGATGGCCGACTCGATTTTAAATGATGACTCCCACCCTTTGCACTGCAACTTTCAGCTTCTTCCCTCCAGACGGAGGTTTGCTGTCCCAAAAAGTAGAACCCAGCGCTACAAAAACAGCTTTGTCCCTGCTGCTGTCAAAGAGTTGAACAAGCTATAAAAATTATATTGTACATATTTTATATTTACCTATTTTGTAAGATGTGTGCCTGTGTTTGTGTCTATGTTGAATGTAATTAGTGGCTTGTAAATATGGATGTCACCAACTGCAAAACAAATCTACCTACGGGTACAAATAAAGTAACCTGAACCTGAACCTGAACCTGAACCTGAGTGGCTGGTCATGCAGAACATCAAGTCCATCCTCCCTCCCTCCCATTCCAGTTTGCAAACAGGTCAAACAGATCCACAGAAGATGCCATCGCTGCTGCTCTCCATCCAGCCCTCACCCACCCGGACTCAAAGAACTCCAACATGTGAATGCTGTTCTTGGACTTCAGTTCAGCATTCAACACAATCATCCCTCAGCACCTAATACAAAAACTCAACCACTTGGGACTCAAAGCCTCTCTCTGTAACTGGGTGCTGGACTTTCTCACAGAATGTACGGGTTGGCAGCAACATTTCCCAGACCATCACACTGAGCACAGGGGCCCCACAAGGGTGCATGCTCAGCCCACTGCTCTTCACCCTGCTAACCCATGACTGTGTACCAGTATACAACACCAACCACATCATCAAGTTTGCAGATGACATGATGGTGGTGGGCCTCATCACCAACAACGAGGAGGCCAACTACAGAAATGAGGTGAACCAACTGGTCCACCATTGTAAAGAGAATCACCTCTTCCTGAATGTGGGAAAAACCAAGGAGACTGTGGTCGACTTCAGGAGGTTACACACACAGCACCCCCCTCTGATCATCGATGGTGCAGCTGTGGAGAGGGTGAGCAGCACTAAGTTTCTGGGGGTGCACATCTCTGAGGACCTCTCCTGGTCCAACAACACCACATCACTAGCCAAGAAGGCTCAAACTCACCTCCATTTCCTCTGCAAACTGAGGAGAGCACGAGTCCCACCCCCATCATGTGCTCATTCTACTGGGGCACCATTGAAAGCATGCTCACCAGCTGCATCATGGTGTGGTATGGAGGCTGCACCACCTCCTGCTGGAAGGCACTACAGAGCACAGTGAAAGCAGCCAGCAAGATCATTGGTGCCCCTCTGCCCCCTTCTCAGAGATCTACCTCACCCGCCTCAACCGCAGAGCTATCAACATTGGAGGTGACACCTCCCACCCCTCACACTTCCTCTTCAGTGAGGGTGGAGTTACATCAGGGGTCAGCTCTGAGCCCCTTTATATTTGCCACGGTGGTGGACAGGCTGACAGATGAAGTCAGGCAGGAGTGCCCGTGGACCATGATGTTTGCATATGACATTGTGATCTGTAGTGAGAGTAGGGAGCAGGTGGAAGAGAAGCTGGAGAGGTGGAGGTTTGCTCTGGAGAGAAGCGGAATGAACATCAGTAGAAGCAAGACAGAATACATGAGTGTGAATGAGAGGGAGGCAAGTGTAACGGTGAAGATGCAAGGAGCAGAAGTCGTGAAAGTAGATGAATTTACCTGGGGTCAACCATACAAAGCAATGAAAAATGCACAAGAGAGTTGAAGAAAAAAGTGCAGGCAGGGTGGAGTGGGTGGAGATGAGTGTCAGGGCTGATTTGTGATAGAAGGATAGTAGCAAGAGTGAAAGGGAAGATTTACAAGACGATAATGAGACCTGCTATGATGTATGGTTTGGAGACGGTGGCGCTGACAAAAAGACAGGGGGTGGAGGTGGCAGAGTTGAAGATGCTAAGATTTTCGTTTGATGAGTTTACCTTGGATCAACCATCCAAAGCAATGAAAAATGCACAAGACAGGTGAAGAAGAAAGTGTAGGCAGGGTGGAGTAGGTGGAGATGAGTGTCAGGGATGATTTGTGACAGAAGGGTAGCAGCAAGAGTGAAAGGGAAGATTTACAAGATGGTAGTGAGACCTGCTATGATGCATGATTTGGAGACGGTTAAGTTTATTTATTTTATTTTTTATTTTATTTGTTTATTTGTCAGGGACAGTGCAATAAACATAGACAAAAAGAAAATCTGATGTGTTGCACATAGAGTGTATAGCATTAAGCTAGTTTGCAACTCTTGTCCCTGGATGGGCTTTAGAGAAAAGAAACAGATAAAAAGAGAAAAAAGATAAAGAAAAAAACCAAAATGAAAACAGTATAAACATTATCCACATACATCAATGCAAACAAAATTATAAATACACAATATAAAAACCTGATTCACATTTGCCTGTTACAGTAAAATGCCTGTTAAACATTTGCCTTCCCTTCTTCACTCACACCCTGCAGACAATCATTTCATACATGGATACATTCTTGTTTACTTTTCAGCCAGTTTTTAACCTTTGTAATAAATGTTTTAAAATCCGTTATTATTTTGATTTCATTTGGCATTGTGTTCCAGATATGACTCCCCTTTATAGAAAAAGCTGTTTGTCCAAATGTGGTTCTGCGGTGGGATATTTTACAGTTATTGTTAACAGAACTCCTGGTGGCTCTGCTGCTGTCCTGTCTTTGGATGAGTCCAACAAGTGGCTCTGGCGCTGATTTATGGAAACATTTAAAAATTAATTTCAGAAAACAAAGGTCAATGAAACTCTCAAAACTCAGTAGATTATATTTTTTTTAGAATATAACAATGATGCCACCTAATGGGCTTTTTATCCAGAATTTTTAGTTTGATTTTATAATGAACCTATATGTTTTATTGTAGAAGGAGCTGCTTGAGCCCAAACTGTCAGACAGTATGATATATGCAAAAAAAAACATAGAATGCATATACAGTACAGCTGCTTGGCGTGGTATGTAATGTCTAATTAATTTAAAGCAATTCAAATTTTTTTTTACTGTTTTAGAAATCTTCTTTATGTGAAGATTAAATTTGAGTTGAGGATCTAGTACAATGCCAAGGTATTTGAATTCTGTAACTGAACCAATATCTTGATCATGTATATTAACTTTAAAATGTTGCAAATTACATTTTTTTGATTGAAAAGCACATTGAAACTGTTTTCTGAAGGTTCAGCAATAGATGGTTCTGAATGAGCCACTCTTGGACATCAACCATGCTTGAAGACAGGACATCTTCAGCCTGAGCTGGAGTCTTAGCAGCTATGTAAATAACTGCATCATCTGCATAAAGTTGACATGTTGCAGCTGAGCAGTGTAATGGCAGGTCATTAATAAAAATGCTGAAAAGTAAAGGACCAAGAATGGACCCTTGTGGGATACCCATACAATTATTTAAAAGGAAGGATTTATCCTGGTGAACTTTTACACACTGTTCTCTGTTCTGAAGATAAGATGCAAACCATTTTATTGTATTGGGAGAAAAGTTAAAAGATACCATTTTGGATAAAAGCAAGCTGTGGTTTACAGTGTCAAAATCCCTTCCACAGCATGTGGGACACCATGTGGTGTATGGGGGGAGGCTATCTCCGTTTCACTGACTCTAGGTCACACAGCTACTGTAAGTAGTGTAAGCTACAGTGGGGGACAGTCCTCTGGTAGTTCTATGCACTAACTTTCCCCATTCTATTATGCTGAGTACCAAGCTAGAAGACAGAAAGTATCATTTTTTTAATCTGGTCTTTGGTATGACTCGGCTGGGGTTTGAACCCCAACAACCTCCCGGTTGTGGGGCAGATGCTCTACCAACTAGGCCACCACTCCAGTTAGAGACCACAGAGAAGATTCATGGATGTAGTGAAGGAGGACATGGAGACGGTTGGTGTTACAGAGGAAGATGCAAGCGATAGGGTGAGATGGAGGCAGATGATCCACTGTGGAGACCCCTAAAGGGAGCAGCTGAAAAAAGAAGAAGACATCTTTAACTCAGCTCCAAAGTCAAAATATTCAGTCTTGTTTTATATTTTATATTGGGAAACTTAATCTGTACTACAACCTGAGCTCCAAAACCTGTCTCATGCATTTAGTGAACGCATTTTACAATTTCTTGTGTCTGTTTCCATTTTTTTTTCTTTGTGCCTCTATTGTGCATGCATACAATTAATAATGGCTGAGATGAAAATCAGTGCTTTTATTCAAGCTCTAACAGAAATATTTCTTGATCACTGTAACAAAGATCAGTTTGTTGAAATCACTGAACATTGCAAATGGAGAGATAAAAGAGTCAAGGATATGGTAAGGGTGAATTTGAAAGTTAGTTTGTAAAAATCAAAATTTTGTTTGTTAGAGAAACTGCCTCAATTGCTGTTGGCACTGACGGTCCACTTCTGCCCACGGTTCCCAATAGGCACAGTGATCTGACTTCTGAACAACAGAAAGAGTTGTTAATATTAAAAATGCAAATGGAAAAAGAAATCACTTGCAGCAGGGCTTGGAGATGGAGAAGGTTCTAATGTTGGAGAAATTAAAGCAAGAAACAGAACGAGTTAAACTGGAGGTGGAGAAAGAAAAACTGGAATTGATTAAAGCTAGTAAAATATCTGCTGATGGTGTGCTGGATTCTTGTGATTGATCCTCATTTAGACGTGATGCATATTTTTAAGGAGATGAAGTTGGTGCTGAAATTTAATGAAATCACCATAGGTGTTGATGCCTCGGTGTAGACAAACAGATATATGGACACACTGACTCACCGCCATATGCCTCTTGAGCATTGAGCTATAATAAACTAAGAAAAGTAGACCAGAATAAATCACAATAATATTAAGTCGAAAATAATAAAGCAACTCAAAAGGTGGGATATGAGCATTCAGTTCAGTTTTATTTGTATAGCACCTAATCACAACAAAAGTCATCTCGAGGTGCTAGTTATATACTGAAAGGTACGAATTGTAAGTAATTCAGAGAAAACCCCAACCATCAGACATTCCCCTATAAGGAAGCACTAGGCAACAGTGGGAATGAAAAACTCCCTTATAGGAAGAAACTTTTGGCAGAACCAGGCTCAGGGTGGGGCAGTCCCACAACTGGTTGGGGGGGGGGAGAAAGAAGAGCTATACTATTCATAGAGATAACAAACAACATACAGGTAGAACAACATTTTCTTACAGATACAGTATGTGCACTGTTGCATCAAAGCTGGATTAATTTAGGATTACAGCATTTTTATAGGCTTTTTCAAGCTTTATAAGATAGCTAGCAAGTCTCACAAATCATAAAGCCCAAATTTGGCCAGGAAAAAAAAATCTACAATTCACCTAGAAAAAAAGGCATCAAATCTACAATGGATTAACGGGAAAATCTGCAGTGGGGAAGGGTCCCACATCAACAAGGAAATAGGTTTAAAAAATTTTAATTTATAAGAAAAAGATTCCAAATCCACAAAAGAAAATCGCAAACTCATGAGGGCAAAACTCTCACAGTTATAAGGAAATTGTCTCAAACCCACAGGGGGGAAAAAATTAAATTCATCAGGGAAAAGGTCACTGTTATATTTTGTTTTTTAAAGATTAGATTAGCAAGCACTCAAATTATATAATACTTACAGCTGGCATTTGATCACAGAAATTGTAACTTGAGCAAAACTTTAGTCCAACTGTTTCAGGTGAAGTTAAGTTTTCACTGAAATGTGTGATTGAAGAATCAAACAGTAACTACTGTTATGACACATAATAATAATAACAGCAACAACAACAACAGTAATAATAATAATAATAATAATACATTTAATTTCTAGGCGCCTTTCAAAACACTCAAGAACAGTACAATAAAATCAAAACACAAAACAAAGATTTAAAACATATTACTGCCTGTAACAGTGCTTTGGCTTTTGGTGTTAACACACAGTACAAAAACACCCCCATAGTAGAGCTCTAAACCAAAAAAATACATTTGAGATATCAATTTGTGACATCGCAAATGGGAAGACAATGTCTTTTCTTTCATTTTCTTTTCCTTTTGAGAGAAACTGAACAGTCTGGGGCAGGGGACCACATGGGGAAAGTGTTTTTTTCCTGTTCTTTTCCTTCTTTCGTCTCTAAGGGTAACAAAACACAGTCCAGGGGCTAAATTCTGGGGAAAGTCTGGTGAGTGACCCTTGGGCTGCTGGAAAGACAGGGGATGGCCCAGGCCACCGAGGAGTAGGAAGTGGTACTGGACTGTGGTCTGGGGACCCCAATTCAAGTCCACCAAAGCAGCTTGGGGGCCGAGAGCTGAGGTGGTTTGGAGGCAGAAAACCACATCTCGAGGTCGGAGACCTCCAGTGCTTTTTGGCACAGAGGAGTGCAGCACCTTAGACAGCAGAGAGCTGTAGGAGTAGAGGAGCTGGGGACTGCAGTTCTGGAGGGCTGCAGCTCATCAGGAACAGTGGCCGGCAGCTGAGCAGCACAATGGGAACTGGCAGAGCAGCAGCAGCAAACACCGGGAGAACAGCAGCATTGGAGACAGGCAGAGCAGCAGCAACAGTGGAGACCAGCAGCTCAGCATCATAGAGATTATAAATCATGCCCTACATGACAGTTCTCAGCTTAGCTCCCTAATGATACCATGCTCTCCCTTCTTCACTAACTTCCGTCATGCTAGACTAATGGACACATGATCTGCCATAATTGCTACTGTACCTAATTTGCCACAATTTATAACAGACACACAGGAATTGAGCAATACACAGCATCATGGTCACTGTAGCACACATCTCGGACCTGCACTAACACATCACCACACTGTCTGTTGAAATAAGTGTGATCAGCCAAAGTTGTCTTGTTTGTAGTAGCACTCTTCGCAAGTTGTGTAGACCCATGAGATGACATTAACCTTTGTACCTGAGAGCCATTAGCACACAATATGTCACCATTTACATCACCTAGGACAATAGTTTCTAAGCTGCTTTTATTCATATATTTCAGTAGTGAAGTCATCAGTTGCTCAAAGTGTTGCATAAGAACACAGGGTGACCTGTATACCACTACTTCTTGCAAACTCTTACCATTGATATGCAAAGTAGGCACTACACTTTCAATGCTAGTTGACATTAATGTAACTGTGTCAAGGTGGGTAACACAGGCTGAAATGCAGGCAGGGGTACAGTGCAAAAATGATGATTTAACAAGAACTGTGACAAAGGAAGTAGCAGCACGGGGGCTGAGAACACAAAAGCAAACCGGGCTGACAGACTGACGGGGAACACAGAAGAAATGATAATGACACCACACCTGACACAGACAGAGACGCACACATGTAGACAGGAGAGTAATCAAGAAAATGCATAACAGGTGGGAAACAATCAAGGGTAATGGAGAAGCACCGGACAGGCGGGGCAGAGCAGACAGAAAACACAGGGACCAAAAATACAAATGATAAACACAGCACAGAGAAACATAATAACAAAAGAAGATGAAATGGCTGAACTCATGTCCTGAAGATAACAGAAAAATAAATATGAATATACAGCGAGGACATGAGCACAGTCATGCCCAAACCCTAACAGTACCCCCCTCTAAAAAGTCAGATACCAGACAAACCATAGTGACATCGACAAAAAATGAAATAAAGTGCAGGCCTGAGAACGCTTGCGAGACAGCTGTTAGAGCTCAGCCATCAGAACTTGTAGATTCACAAGTGAAATGAGTTGAAAATAGAAAATGATATGAAAAAGATTCAATGTAACATAGTATGGTTGCACTAGAAATTATACAATCCCCATTCTTCTTCTTCTTCTTCTTCTTCTTCTTCTTCTTCTTCTTCGTGAGAGGAGTGTGAGTGGAAGAGAGAAAAAAAAGCTGAGCGTTTGTGCTATATTTTTATTATTTATATTTATATATATCTTTTCTGTCCTTTTGTCACAACTGGTGGTTTATATTAGTTTGGGTTTGTTAACTTTGAGGTGTTTGTCTGGTTTAGTTTTTTGTGTTTGGGGTTGTTTTTGGTCGGCCAGGCTCTGTGGCGCTGGCCGCCGTCTCAGGCACGATGGCCTTCTCCAGGCTGACGCGGAAGCACGGCATCAAAACTGGTGTCGGCTCGCTGCACAGCGTGGAGGAGGTTACACTTGCTGCTGGGGAGATTACTGGGCATGACGCCGTTAAATCCGCAGCCCGCATGAACGGGGCTGTTGTTTTGTTTGTGGAACAGGTCAACCAGGTTAACACTTTGATTGAGAGTGGAATCACGGTAAATGGGACGTTTGAATCAATCATGCCGCTGTCACAGCCGGCTAAAAAAAAACACTCTCGAACGTTCCCCCATTTATTAGTGATGACCTTCTTGTCAAAGAGCTGTCAAAGTTTGGAAAAGTGGTGTCACCTATTAGGAAAATTCTGTCGGGCTGCAAGTCTCCCCAGCTGAGACACGTCGTGTCTCACCGCAGGCAGCTCTTTATGATCCCCAACAATAAGGCGGAGGAGTTTAATTGCGTGTTTCGGGTGTGGGCGAATGGTTTTGATTATGTTGTTTTTGCAATGTCTGCCACGTTAAAATGTTTTGGGTGTGGTGAAGAGGGGCATTTAGTGAAGGCCTGTCCTAACTGTGCTGGTCCTGCCCCGAGGGACGCAGCCGGGACTACCGCCGGTGGCGGGGGGGCCGCTCGCGCTGAGCAGCGGGTGGCTATCGCCACCGACCAGCCCTCATGGGGGCCGGGGCTGGCTGCCACCAAGCAGCACGGTGTCTCTGTGTAGGCTGAGGACGGCAGCATTACAGCTGAGGAGCTGCAGGAGGAGAGACAGAGTCTGGACGAGAACAGCACTGCGGCGAGTGATGAGAGGGAAAAGGGTGTGGATGAAGCAGGTGAAGGGATTGTAGAAACGTGTGAGGTGGAAAATAAAGTGTGTGAGGTGGTGAATAGTGTTGTGGGTGAGGAGAAAAATGATTTGAGTGATGAGAGAAAAAAGGGTGTGGGTGAAGCAGGTGAGGGGATTGGAGAAACAGGTGAGGTGGAAAATAAAGTGTGTAAGGTGGTGGATAGTGTTGTGGGTGAGAAAATAGGTGATTTGAATGATGAAACAGTAGAGGCAGGTGGGGTCACGGGTGAGCTGGGCAAAGGTGGTGCTTTGAATGGTGAAATGAGAAATGTGGGTGAGGGAAATAAAATAAGTGGAAAGCTGTGTGAAGAAGCTGAGGTGGCTGGTGAACTGTGTATGACTGGTGGAGGAACAAGTGGACATTGTAGGGCAGGTGAGGCATCAGGGAGTCTGTGTGAGGATGGTGCTGCAGCTGATATGGAGGCGTGTGAATGACAGGTGAATGACAGGTTTCCCTTAAGCGCTGTAGAAACAAAGCTCCATCTGTGTCTGCAGGTGGTAAAGCTGGTCAGCTGATGGTCAGACAATGCTGTGAATAGTGGGGCTCTGTCTGATAACAGCAACAGTGAGATCTGTTTGACAGCAGTGTGTTTTCACACAATAGTACACAGCTGCCTGTTAGTCAGGAGGATGTCATTTATCCTGCAAAAATGTTTAAATTGTTTTTACAGCAAACCAAAGGCATGAAGGGGCTGGATATACAGCAATATTTTCCTGATAGGCAGGCTTTTTATAACTCTGCCAGGCAGCTTATAAAAAGCAAAGCTGAAACAGACCTGACAGATCAGGAAATGTACAGACTGAGAAAGCAGATGAATAAAGTAAGAAAACAAATTGGCTTTTAATGATAATTTTGATGAATATGTTTTCTCTTTTACTTTTCTTCTTAATTGTTTTTTACTCTGGTTTTAATACTCCTCTAAGAATGGATTTTTTTTTAAGGTGGGGAGTTTAAATGTAAATGTGCCAGAGGACCTAAGAAAAGGGCACTGGTTTTTGAAACAGCAAAAATGAAGCACATTGATGTGTTGTTTTTACAGGAAACACATAGCGATCTTAGCATAGAGGCAGACTGGAGTAAAGAATGGAACGGAGAACTGATTTTAACCACTTGCACTCCGGGCAATTTTCCTAAAAATGCCAAAAAATAACGTGCCCAAAGTAAATCGAAAGCTGTTATTCAACCCTTTGCAGCATCTTCATGGGGTTGGTCTCATTTAAAAGAAAACACTTTGAATTTTTTGGCAAAAAAAACATAATCTCTCTATGTGCTCCGGCCACTGAGTTACAGTCATCTAAACATACTGAACTTGAAGAAAAAAAAATTGGACACAGTGTTTTTTTGGATACAAATGCTTGTAAATAACACACAGCGGTCCGATCCGGCTGGAAAATGCAACAGAAATGTAGAACCAAGTGTTATCCAGCTGAGATCCAAATTTGGTAACAATACCACAAAAAATGAATATTTTACACAGCTTTGTTCTCAGGCTGTTCCCAGGCGTTATGGAACTGTGCCAAATTGTGCCAAATGGCACAGTTTGGAAAAACGTCTGTAACTTTTGAATAATTCAATGTAGAATCTTCATTTTAGGCTCTAATGAAAGGTCACACTCAGGGCTGTGTCTGTGTGTGTGTGTGTGGGCGGGGGGTCGTTCCCCCCCCCGCTACCAAGGACCAAATTTGGCCCTCGCTACATGACGGAATACACTCTTTTTTTTTTTTCCTTGCATGTTTTCACAGCGGCTCCCCCCCCCTCGCTACTGTGTTTGTGTGTGGGGGGGGGGACCGTGAACGGACCGTGAACGCCCCCCCCCCCTCGCTGCAGAAGAGGGCCATCGCTACATGATGGAATAGACTGATATGCTTCCCCCCGCGGACCGGGGAGCGTTCGGACCGTGGCCCCCCCCCTGCTCCTCTTCTGCAGCGGGGGGGGGGGGGGCGGTCACGGTCCGAACACGGCACATGAACCGTTTATCGCGGCGCACGCACTTCGTACTTCGTGCGCAGTACAGTTGTAATTTACCGATCGGTCAAAAGTCATTTTTGGATTACAGTTTTCAGGGATAAATAATAATTTAGCTTATAACACCTTACCTCTTCAAAGCAGCAGAGTCGTGGCGAACAGCTCTTCCCACGCGTCAGACGAACGCGACGCTGCTCCGCTTGTGGATCCCGATCAACATAATTCCATTATTGCCGTTTTGGCGAATGATTTACGACTTTTGTCGTCGGCCTCCGTCTATTCTGCTGGAATGAGTGCAGGTCCCACTTGTGGGTGTTCTCCATGCTGCTGGGTGAGCCTGGGTCTGTAGTAGATTCATACAGAGTCCTTCTGCAGCAGTAAATATCGCTTCACCCAGCCTGAATTCCTGTGCTTCAATTGGCTCCTGCGTTCACAGTAGGTGGGTCCTCCTTCCTAGATTTTCATTCATTGGCTCCTCAAGGTTTCAGAAACCCAATTCAAGGCTCTTATTAGTCGAATGAGAGGTCAATCAGATGAACTAATCTGTTCGCGGCTGTGTTTGCAGATTTTTTTTTCAGTGGCGCTTGGAGGGCACACCACCTACACCATCACCATCAATATCCTTATCATGCGTCATGCGCACAAGGGCGCACGAGCGCGCTCTCGCGCGCCCTCGTGCGTCATAGGACGCAGAGACTTGCCCGCCCGCGGAACAACGGAGCGCAAGTGGTTAAGTCACAACACCACAGCCAGTGGAGGGGTGGGCTTTTTATTCTTCAGGAAGTTTGCTCCAACTTCTCTGGAGGTTGGGCACTTTATCAAAGGGAGATGTCTTTTAGCCAAAGCCCATTTTGAAAATTTTACTGTGCGTTTTATCAACATTTATGCTCCAACCAATGGTACTGAGAGGAATTGTTTTTTCTTTTTACAAAAGGTTAATGATAAATTAAACAGTTCCAGCTCGGAGGATTTTTTATTATTGGGTGGGGATTTTACCCTGCCTCTCGCCCAAAGATGCTGGGATAGGCTCCAGTCCCCCGTGACCCGAAAAGGATTAAGCAGAAGAAGATGGATGGATGGATGGATGGATGGATGGATGGGTGGGGATTTCAGTTGTACTGAAAATGAGTTTTTAGATCGAAACCACACAGAGGCACATCTGGGTTCCCAACAGGCTCTGAGACAGCTGGTCTATTCTTATGGCCTGGTGGATGTGTGGAGAATGATGCACACTGACTGCTGACAGTACACATGGTCCCACCTCAAAGTGGATAGGATGTCTTTAGCCCAACTGGATCGATTGTGTTGTTTTAAGCATCATTGTAATGTTTTTAAGCCCTGTAAAGTTTTATCAGTTGGTTTTACTGATCATGCCCTTGTTGTGTGTCAGGTTTTGATAAAGAAATTTGCCCCCAGGAGTGCATATTGGCATTTTAACTCAGTTTTAACATTTGATAAAGGTTTCAAAGAGGCTTTAAGATTTTTCTGAATTGCTTTTAGACAAAAGAAAAAAAAAGATTTTGTGTGTCTTAGGCAATGGTGGGACCCTGGTAAGACTGAAATTAAACTGTTGTGTCAGCAGTATACATTCAATGTCACACATGACACTTGTAGATCTATCAGAGACCTGGAGATAGATATTGTGGAGTTAAGATAAGATAAGATAAGATAAGCCTTTATTAGTCCCACAATGGGGAAATTCCAGGATTGCAACAGCACAGGGATAGCAACACTCAGAGCAACAATCAGAAGGAAAGAAAAAACAAGAGCAGCTAGTATACATATGTACATATTAATATAAATATATATATATATATATATATATATATATATATATATATATATATATATATATATATATATATATATACGTATATACAGTATATATATATATATATATATATATATATATATATATATATATATATATATATATATATATATATATATATAGACACACAGTGCAGAGCATTGTGGTTGGTGGATGTGCAGCAGAAAGTCTAAGCTCTCTCTTCGCGGATGCGGTGGGCCAGCTGGATGTCTTTGGGCATGATGGTGACCCTCTTGGCGTGGATGGCGCACAGGTTGGTGTCCTCGAAGAGACCCACCAGGTAGGCCTCGCTGGCCTTCTGCAGAGCCATGACGGTGGAGCTCTGGAAGCACAGGTCGGTCTTGAAGTCCTGAGCGATCTCCCTCACCAGGCGCTGGAAGGGCAGCTTACGGATGAGCAGCTCCGTGGATTTCTGGTAGCGATGGATCTCTCTCAGAGCAGATTTACGGGCGGTCTGCTTGGTTCTTGCCATCGCTCTTTATTATTCTGTCTTATATTTCTTGCACGAAGCCTAAACTCCAGCCCGACACCCGCGTCGTTTTCGCTTCAGTTTCTCCCGGTATGTCGAGTTTCTCCGTTAGCACTGGGTGGCAGTTGAGTGCTAGCTAGCTCTTCCCTGCTGTATCATCTCAGTTAGAGCCCTCTCGTGAGTCCACAGGAAATCGAAGATGTATTGAAGTCCTCAAAGCCAAAAAAAAAAGACTTTAGACCAGCTGTTGGACACTAAAGTACAAGGCGTCCTAGTCCGGTCCCGAATTCAGAACATCACTGAGATGGATGCTCCCTCTAGCTTCTTCTTCAGTCTGGAGAAGAAACATGGACAAAAAAAGGTAATCCACTCCCTAGTCTCCAATACAGGACAGGAACTGATCTAGCCTGAACAAATCAGAAAGCATGCCACTGAGTTCTATTCCTCTCTGTACACCAGTGACTACAGGGAAGACAATGGCCTGGTGGAGGGGTTCTGCAGTAGACTACCTCAGGTCTCTGAGGAGACCAACTCACAGTTAGACCGGCTTCTTCAACCCGAACTGTCTGCTGCCCTTCAGAGCATGAAGGGGAAGAAGGCTCCGGGAATAGATGGCCTCACTGTGGAGTTTTTTTTAAAGCTTTCTGGGACATTTTAGCACCTGACATTCTAGAGGTTTTTAATGAAAGTTTGTGTTCAGGCTCTCTGCTGACATTCTGCCACAGGGCTGTGGTCACCCTCCTGCCAAAAAAGGAGACTTACAGGACATAAAAAAAAACTGGTGGCCTGTATCCCTCCTCTGCACAGATTATAAGATTTTGTCCAAGGCTTTGGCTAACAGGCTGAGAGAAGCTATGGAGCAGGTCATCCATCGGGACCAGACATACTATGTACCGGGCAGGTCTATGGTAGACAATGTCTACCTAATTCGAGATGTTTTGGAAGTCTCCAGCTCGTTGGGTATAAACACCGGTTTGATTTCTCTAGATCAGGAAAAGGCTTTTGACTGCGTTAAGCACGACTTCCTCTGGAAAGTGATGGAGAGGTGTGGGTTCAGCGCTGGTTTCATAGCCAAGATCCAGGTGTTATATGCTGGTGTTGAGAGTATACTGAAAATCAATTGCAGTTTGTGTGCTCCCTTCAGAGTGCATAGAGGCATCTGGCAGGGCTGTGCTTTGTCTGGTATGTCCTATGCACTCTCCCTAGAACCCCTCCTCCATAAAATACGCACAAGCATTGATGGCCTCGCCTTACCGGTTTTAACAGAAAGATTGTTTTATCCGCCTATGCGGATGATGTAATTGTTTTTATTAAAAATCAGATTGATGATAATGTTTTAATTGATTTAACTGGTGCCTTCACCCTTTTATCAGTAGCAAGAGTGGATTGGAGAAAACGTGAAGCCCTTGCTGTTGGCGATTGGCTTGGTGGCCTCCCGGTTCTGTCAAAGGGCATGGCATGGAAAAAAGATGACATAAAATACCTGGGGGTATTTCTTGGTGATGATGTCATGGTCCGGAGTAACTGGGAGAATGTTGGTGAAAAAAATGAAGACAAAATGAATAAGTGGAGATGGCTGCTCCCTCAGATGTCCTACAGAGGGAGGGTGCTTGTGCTAAACAACCTGGTTACCTCCCTGCTTTGGCACCGATTAACCTGCCTAGATCCCCCATCAGGTTTACAGTCCCAGTTCTAGACAAAAATTGTGAACTTTTTCTGGGACAATTTGCACTGGGTCCCACAGGGGGTGCTGTTTTTACCCAGAGAGGATGGGGGACAGGGCCTCATACACCTGGCCAGCAGAACTGCCACCTTTAGGTTATGGTTTGTGCAGAGGTTTCTGATGGGGCCAGCAGATCTTATGTGGAAAGAAGTGGCCAGCTGCATCTTCAGGCATGTGAGTAATCTGGAACTGGATTATGATCTGTTTTTAATTAATTCAAAATGTTTAAATTTAGGTGGGTTACCTCCGTTTTATCTGTGTTTTTAAGTCCTGGATGTTATAAGATAAGATAAGCCTTTATTAGTCCCACAATGGGGAAATTCCAGGATTGCAACAGCACAGGGATAGCAACACTCAGAGCAACAATCAGAAGGCAAGAAAAAACAACATCTAGCAAACATATGTCCATATTACTATAAATGTATATATATAGACACACAGTGCAGAGCATTATGGCTGGTGGATGTGCAGCAGAAAGTCTAAGCTCTCTCTCCGCGGATGCAGCGGGCCAGCTGGAAGTCTTTGGGCATGATGGTGACCCCCTTAGCGAAGAAGAGACCACCAGGTGGGTCTCGCTGGTCTCCTGCAGAGCCATGACGGCGAAACTCAGGAAACGCAGGACGGTCTTGAAGTCCTGAGCGATCTCCCTCACCAGGCGCTGGACGGGCAGCTTACGGATGAGCAGCTCCGTGGATTTCTGGTAGCGACGGATCTCTCTCAGAGCCACGGACCTGTGACGGCGAGGCCTCTTCACTCTGCCGGTGGCCAGAGCGCCTCTCCGAGCAGCCCTGGTGGCTAGCTGTCTCCTGGGGGGCTTCTTCCTCCAGTAGATTTTACGGGCGGTCTGCTTGGTTCTTGCCATCGCTCTTTATTATTCTGTCTTATATTTCTTTCACGCCGCCTAAACTCCAGCCCGGCACCCGCTTCGTTTTCGCTACAGCTCCCGGTATGTCGAGTTTCCCATTAGCACCGGGCGGCGGCCAAGTGCTAGCTAGCACTAGCTCCTCCCCGCTGTAACGTCTCCCGCTGCAAACCGTGGCTCCGTCCGCCGACCCGGGAGACCCCCGGGGCGATCCGTGCGTCCGTGATATATATACAAGTGAAAGGTGTAGAAAGAAGAAGGAAGATTAAAAAAAAGGCTGTTGCAACAGGCAGCCGACTCGTGTGGCGCCGCCGGTCCGGCAGAGCCGGAACCGGAAATATGACCCGAGCGCCGGTTCTGATCGCGCTCGGGCTAAGTTATGTCTCGCTGCCGGCCTTGACAGCTGCGGGCTGTATTCTGGCCTCACCGGGCTCTTATTGTGAAAGTGCTCGGTGGGGTTTCCGCCTGTCAACGGTCGGTCAGCTGAGTGTCATTACCGTCGTTAGTGTTTCGCCATTTAAGCCCAGCACTGGCGACAGTAGGACGCAGCAGTGTCAGTCGTTCTACGTCTGAGCTACGGATGCCTTGGACAATTATCTACCTCATCTGCTTGTGGTTGACCGTCGCTTCTCCAGGACCAGTAAGTTAGCTGTTAGCCTTACCCCTCCCGGTGAGAGTAGACCTCTGTGTGTCTTTGCCTCAGCAGACTGTGTAGCCATTACGTTAACAGCCATTGCCTGTGTATGACCGTCTCCTCCTATGGACTCGTAAGTGAGCTGTCTAGCCTTACACCTCCGGAAGTGTGTAGACTTATGTGTCATTGCCCCTGCATCTTGTGTTGATATTTTTCTCACCGTAATAAAAACTCACTGTAAACTCACTGGTGACTGTGTGCGTCTTATGCTGGCTCGTGAGGGCCAGCGCATGACAGTACACTGCTGCCAAAACAGCGTTTACGGTGACGCCAACTTGAGACGCTATTCACCAGTGGGTTTGAGTTTTTTGGGACATTTGCTCTTTCCTGTCTGGGTACAGTGTATGTGAAGAATGCCGTCGCGGAGGAACCGCGTGTGGAGTCCGAGCCACGAGCTGACTGATGTGCTGGAAGTGGTGGATGAGCTGCTCATCTCCGCTTCCCTGCTTGATTATGACCATGGCATACACTGGTACCTGGACGCCGCCGAGGATATACTTTGTCATCTCTCCCCCCGCTACGCTGACCACCCGGAAGTCGACGCGAGGAGGGAGGACATCGCTGCACAACGCGAAATATACCTGATGATGGAGGAGGAACGCGGCATGAAGCAGGAGAAGAGGCACTCCTGCTCTTTGCTTATGGATCCTGATCCTGTCCTCGATCCGTTCCGGGAGTTCGCACCGTCTGGGGGCCGGCGAAGGCGTCGGTGCCGCGGCCAGGCGCATCTTCGGCAAGCTCCTGCTCCAGATCCAGTTCCGGGCCGCCGGGATGACCCCCTCAACCAGCCGGCTGCTGTGAGTGAGCTGAGTCCTGTGCCGGTGGGCTCCGTCCACGGGTCCGCTTCTACCACCCAGCGAGCGAGGGAAGGAGCGATGTCCACTACAGCTGATACCATCCCCCCCCCCCGGGAGACAGGCAAGTTCAAGTTCACTTACCTATCGATCATAGTGATCTGTCTTGTCTGACTCCTGGGGGTGAAGCTCGGGGTTCGCAGCTCCCTGAGTTTCTTTCCCCAGCTGTGGCCATTTATATTAAACCTGCTGCATCTGTGTCTCCTCCTGCGGAGCGGTCCTCGGCGTTAGTTCCACGCCATCGAATGAGGGGGAGGCCTGCAGCTCTGGGAAATATCCCGGCCCTGCAGCCTAGCTTTGGACAGAGAAGAACGGACTGCAGTGAGGAGCCAGAGCCGACGAGAGAGCGTCCCCAGGGTTCCTCAGGGATGCAGCCCGAGTCAGCAGGTCCAGGGTCCTCTGCCCCCACGCCATACGGGTTATTGGCGTGGACGCCACCGCGTGAGGATCCAGCTGCAAAGACCATCAGGCCGGCTGTGGAACCTGACGCAGCCGAGTGGGAGCCCGACGACGAGCTGCTTCTTGAACCTGGATCGGCGAAGTCCTGGACGGCTCCAGAGCCCGAGTGCAGGCAAGTGCTCTTTCTTGTTTTCCTGTATGGTGTGTTGGAGCATTTTTGCCTGCCTCATGGGGAGGCGAGTGAGGGGCAGCCGTCCGCTGCACCCGAGCTCGTCTCGCTGGGCTCTGGCACTGCTGGTGGAACTGATCCCGGTCCTCTCCTGTTTTCTGAGCACCTCCACAGCGTTATCGGTCCGGAGCCAGTCAAGGTCACGGGACTGGGGGTTCCAGGTTCGGAGATGGAGGTCGTCGCCGGAGCAGTCCTGACCCAGTCGGGGTCCGACGCGTGGGCCGAGGTGACCCAGTCAGGGTCCGACGCGTGGGCCGAGGTGACCCAGTCGGGGTCCAACGTGGGTGCAGCGGTGACCCAATCGGGGCCCGTCCTGACCCAGTCGGGGTCCGACGCATGGGCGGAGGTGACCCAGTCGGGGTCCGACGTGGGTGCAGCGGTGACCCAATCGGGGCCCGTCCTGACTCAGTCGGGGTCCGACGCATGGGCTGAGGTGACCCAGTCGGGGTCCAACGTGGGTGCAGCGATTACCCAATCGGGGTCCGACGAGGTTCAGTCGGGGTCCGACTCAGGTGTGGCTGTGACCCAATCAGGGTCCAACGAGGTCCAGTGGGGGTCCAGCGCAGGTGCAGCTGTGACCCAATCAGGATTCGAGGGGGTCCAAGTTTTTGGTTGTCTCCCTCTCAGGAGCCACCAGCTGGGGGCCGTGAGAGGGCTTTGTTTGACGGACTGGCGCTCCCCTGTCTTGTCGTGTTCAGGTGAGCAGCTGCATGCTATCCCTCCACGGTCCTGGTGGTTGTGGGATTCGGGTCGGCCACCTGAGGAACTGCTTGGAGCGTTCGGCGTCTTGGGTTGGCCACCCAATAAACTGTGTGTGTTACGGGGTGACCTGGTTCGGCCACCAGAGGACTTGTTTCTGGGGGCCCGGGACTGGGGCAGGCCACCTGATTATGTACTGTGCTTGCGGGACTATCTGTGGGCCCAAACGGGGCCTGGTCATGTTAAGTACGTCTAGGGATTTTCTGTTGTTTCACGTAGTCACAGTTATAGTCGAGTCTAAGCAATTTTAGATTGCCTCTTGTTTTTTTTCTTGTAAGCCGAAGTCACAGTCTTAGTCAAGTCTAGGCAATTTTTGATTGCCTCTTGTTTTTTTTTTTCGAGAGCCATAGTTGGTTATAGTCAGGTCAGAGCAATTTTTAGATTGCCTCATGTTCTTTTTCTTTTGGAAAACCGTAGTCATAGTCATAGCCAAGGCAAAGCAATTTTAGATTGCTCCCTGTGTGTTGGTATGTATTTCTCGTTTTGTTCGTGTTTTGATTGCCTCATGTTTCTTTTTTTTGAAGAACCATAGTTTAGTCATAGTCTAGTCATAGTCAAGTCAGAGTATTTTTCAGTTTGCCTCATGTTTTTTTTTGAAAGCCACAGTCTTGCCATAGTCAGGTTATGTCATAGCAGTTTAGTTTAGTCAGGTAAAGCAACCTATATTGCCTTTTGTGTTTTGTAATCCATAGTTTGGTCTTGTTTTGCTAATTGTTTTTTCCTCCCTTTTTTTTTTTTTTTGAGGGGCTATGGTCAAGTCTTGTCTTTGTTTTTGTTCTCCCCTCTTTCCTTGAGGGGCTATTGTATCCGGATTTTGTTCATTGTTTTCAGGTATTTACATGTTTTTTTTTTTGTTTTCGTGTGTTTTTGTTTTTTCATGGTCACTGTGTTTAGCACGTATTTCTTTTCATCCATAGTTACAGTCATGTATGCCTTTTTTTTTTCCAGAGTCATGTGTTTGTATTTGGTTCCTTTGTTTCCATAGTTTTCGTATGTTTTTTTTGGTCTGGTCATGGTCTTGTTCAGGGGTTGGTTTCTCTCCCTCCGCACCTGTCCCCCAACCTCCCACCCTGGGGAGGCAGGGGGGGCAGGGTGGTTCCTTGGGGCGTTCAGAGTCCGCCCGTGGAGGGAGGGTACTGTTATGACCCGAGCGCCGGTTCTGATCGCGCTCGGGCTAAGTTATGTCTCGCTGCCGGCCTTGACAGCTGCGGGCTGTATTCTGGCCTCACCGGGCTCTTATTGTGAAAGTGCTCGGTGGGGTTTCCGCCTGTCAACGGTCGGTCAGCTGAGTGTCATTACCGTCGTTAGTGTTTCGCCATTTAAGCCCAGCACTGGCGATGGTAGGACGCAGCAGTGTCAGTCGTTCTACGTCTGAGCTACGGATGCCTTGGACAATTATCTACCTCATCTGCTTGTGGTTGACCGTCGCTTCTCCAGGACCAGTAAGTTAGCTGTTAGCCTTACCCCTCCCGGTGAGAGTAGACCTCTGTGTGTCTTTGCCTCAGCAGACTGTGTAGCCATTATGTTAACAGCCATTGCCTGTGTATGACCGTCTCCTCCTATGGACTCGTAAGTGAGCTGTCTAGCCTTACGCCTCCGGAAGTGTGTAGACTTATGTGTCATTGCCCCTGCATCTTGTGTTGTTATTTTTCTCACCGTAATAAAAACTCACTGTAAACTCACTGGTGACTGTGTGCGTCTTATGCTGGCTCGTGAGGGCCAGCACATGACACTGGAACCTTTTTAACACTAAACGATGCAAAAACTCTGACTCTTTTTTGGATCTTGAGGGAGCCATTGATTCATAGGGCAAGGTTGAATATCTGCACTGAGACCACTCCTGGGCTGATGGCAGCGCTCCTGAGAACAAAGACTGTGACTCTTGAACAACTGGTGAATGCAGCAGGACCAACACTTACAGACTCCCTGGCTGTAGCTACTTTACTGGGTATCCGATCTGCCAGAGTGGCTCAGAGGATCCTGGAACTTTGGAGGCAGAGGATCAATGGGAGGGAAAGACGGCTTCTGGTGGACCACAGCAGAGGAGCCACTGAACCCAACCATGGTGACCCTTTCCCAGAGATCTCCATGAGCCCTGATCTTGGTGATTTAACTGGACATTTGTTAAAAACACACAACTCCAGACAGCTGACCTTGCACAATGCTGACAAAAAAACGCTGTACATCAATTGTGTTAAGGTCATCAACAGAGCAGGACTGCACAGCAGAACCCCCACTGTGTGGACTGAGAAGCTGATCGGGGAAGGAGTGAGTCCACAGTGGAGAGTTTTGTACAAACCTCCAATTAAAAAGGACAGCAAATCTCCAGTGGAGAATTTTACATGGAGCAACTGCCTCAAATGCTTTTATTTCTGCTTTTAATCCTGCTGTTTCAAACCAGTGCCCTTTCTGCAGTCTCCGAGAGACTGTGTTTCATGTTTTTAGTGAGTGTAAGAGGCTTACAGTGCTCTTCATTCTTTTAACAAAAGTTTTTAATTTATTTGGTGAAACATTTTCTGTGATGACTGGGAACATAGATGGTTTTAGGCAAATATGGTACTATAGAGATATTCTTTGTACTGTATATAAGGATGAACTGTGTGTTGCACATTTTTTAGTTGGCTGATTTATGTGTTCAACATGTTTTAAAAATTTTGTACACACTTTTTACTTTACTTTATGTCTTGATGTCCTTGTAAATCTGTAAATAAAGTGTTTTTGTAAAAATCTTCTTCTTCTTTTTCTTCTTCTTCTTCTAGCTGTTCCCTTTAGGGTTCGCCACAGCAGATCATCGGCCTCCAGCTCACCCTATCCCTTGCATCTTCCTCTGTAACACCACCCATCTCCATGTCCTTCTTCACTACATCCATGAATCTTCTCTGTGGTCTTCATCTTTTCCTCCTGCCTGAAAACTCCATCTTCAACATCCTTTGTCCATTATCTCCACTATCGCTCTTCTGCACATGTCCAAACCATCTCAGCCTTGCCTCTCTTATGTGGTCTCCAAACCACTCAGCTTGAGCTGTCCCGCTGATATATTCATTTCTAATCTTGCCCCTCCTAGTCACTCCCAACGAAAATCTTAGCATCTTCAATTCTGCCACCTAAACCTCTTGTCATTTTGTCAGCACCGCTGTCTCCAAACCATATATTATAGCAGGTTTCACAATCGTCTTGTAAATCTTCCCTTTCACTCTTGCTGCTATCCTTCTATCACAAATCAGCCCTGACATTCGTCTTCACCCACTCTACCCTGCCTGCGCTCTCTTCTTCACCTATCTTGTGCATTTTCCATTGCTTTGGATGGTTGACCCCCGGTATTTAAACTCATCTACTTTCACGACTTCTACTTCTTCCATCTTCACCGTTGCACCCGCCTCCCTCTCATTCACACTCATGTATTCTGTCTTGCTTCTACTGACTTTCATTCCTCTTCTCTCCAGAGCATACCTCCACCTCTCCAGGTTCTCTTGCACCTGCTCCCTACTCTCACTACAGATCACAATGGCATCTGCAAACATCATGGTCCACAGAGACTCCTGCTTGACCTCATCTGTCAGCCTGTCCATCACCTGGTAATTCTCCACCCATCTGGTAATTCTTCCCTACCACCCAGAGCCTGTATCAACTCCTTCCTGAACTCCGTGTGACCTTCTTCCTTCTGTAAATTCCCCCACTTAATCTTTGGCTCTGCCTTTACTCTCTTCCTCTTCTTGCTTTCCAAAGTCACTCTACAGACTACCATCTGATGCTGTTTAGCTATATTCTCCCCTGCCACCACCTTGCAGTCTCCCATCGCTTTCAGATTTCTTCTTCTGCGTAAGATGTAGTCCACCAGTCTGCACCTTCCTCCACTCTTGTAAGTCGCCCTATATTCCTCTCTCTTCTTGAAGTACAGTCATGTGAAAAAATTAGGACAACCTCTGTGTTTTTTAACATATTTGGCCATATGGATATTTAATATCAATGTTTAAAATACTTGGAGATTCACAAAATAGAACTAAACAATTAGAAATGAATTAAAGACTTTTTTAAAATTTTCTGTAAAATGTAATTCTAAATAAATAGTGAGGAATAAATTAGGACACCCCCCCCATCTTTTTTAGGACACCCCCGCATTCATTCCCACTTACAATGGCTAAAATAAATTTTAAAAAATGCAAATAAAAACAAAAGCAAGGTTAGACATAGATATGTGAACATTTATTAATAAAGAACTGAATCTTTAATGGGGTGTCCTCATTTTTTCACGATTGTATGTGTTCACCACAGCCATTTCCATTCTTTTAGCAAAATCCACAACCATTTGTCCTTCCATATTTCTCTCCTTAAGACCATACCTACCCAGGACTTCCTCCTCACCTCTGTTCCCTTCACCTACATGTCCATTTAAGTCACCACTCTCTTCATGTCATGAATCTGGGTTTGGCTGTTCCAAACCCAGTTCTGACTTATTGTTATATTTTGCCCTATTTTCCACCTGGTGCTTCAGGGAGCTATTGGGCCTCCGCTCTCTGACAGCTTGGGCACGCCCCCTTCCCCTGTCAAGTGCTATCAGCTGTACTTCATCACGGGTGTTTACACACACATACGCACACACTCCATTGATCCCCATTCACACGCTCATACACCCACTCATGCACACCGGGGTTTAATCAGGTTCCACCCACGCTTCTTTGCACCGGCAATCTCTTCCCTTGTTAGCGCAGAAGTATTTATTTGCTACGTTTGTGGAGAGAGATTGTCGGAGCATTCACCTCCATATACGGCAGCTAGCTCTCCACGTATGAGTTCTCATTATCTACTATTATCCAGCCCGTCACTTGAAGTCCGGTAAATCCCTTGGTGTTACGGCTGGCCCAGCTTCTCTGCTTCATCCACCAGACTGCACGGATTAACCCCTGGATTGCTCCAGTTCTGTAAGTTATCATTGCCTTTCTCCCCGTGTCTACAGCTGTTCTGTGGCACTAGGCATTTCTGTGTTTGGGCTGTAGAGCTTCCAGGTGGCACCTGTATGTCTGGTGGCCCACGTTCATCATCTTCAACTTCCTGTACTTGTGTGGTGAAACAGAACTGTTTATTGTGTGGTTTAATTTAATAAAATGGCACTTTCTACTTCCACAATTAGGTGGATTCCACAATTGGGTTTTTCATTCTCTCCCTCGTGCGTCGTACAATGGTGCACCGGGATTTGTGACACTCCCCCCTGGGAACACTCTCTACCACTTCATCCAATTTACTCCAGAATTCCTCTTTCTCTTCTACCTGACATCCAACTCGTGGGGCATACACACTGACAACATTCAACATCACACCTTTGACTTCTAGCTTCAAATTCATGATTCTGTCTGACTCCCTCTTTACCTCCTAAACACTCTTCACATAGTCTTCCTTCAAGATTACCCCTACTCCATTTCTCTTCTTATATACACCATGGCAGAACAGTTTAAATCCACCTCCAGTGCTCCCAGCCTTGCTTCCCTTCCATCTGGTTTCTTGAACACACAGTATATCTACCTTTCTTATCCCCCTCTCCTCCTCCTCAATCTTCGACCAATAGTAGCCCAATTTCCACCGGCACCCTGTCGGTTAACAGCACTGGTGGCGGTCGTTGTTAACCCGGGCCTTGACCGATCCGGTATGAAAGTCTCATTTATCACGATCCGCATGTTTGATTTGGCAAAGGTGTTACGTCGGATGCCCTTCCTGACAAAACCCTAACCATTTACCCAGGCTTGGAACTGGCATGAGGAGTACGTACACTGGCTTGTGCATTCCCTGTGGCTGGGTGTTTATTTTTCAGTAATAACAGCCCCTATTGTAATTAAACCATACATGAGCAACAGTTAACCAGAAGTCATAAAAAAACACACTGCCACTTACTGGCCTGGCATAGTTATTGTCATCATAATATTTTCACAGCATGAACGTGGTATTTTTTTGTGTTTATCTCGACATTTTAGCAAATTAAAAGTTGAGAAAACATAGTGATACATTGAAACAAGCCTTTACTTCCACGTGATTTTAACTGGACCAGCTCAAAACCTGGTGACAGACAGACAGACAGATATACACACAGAAACATCCACACATTACCGTATGCCTATGTTGCCTTACACCGAGCCATAATGAGAGTAAAGTTGAGACCTTTGGGTTGTTTGAATGTGCAGCAAGGGAAAGAGGTTGGTCCGACTGTGCATTGCTATCCATATACAGGTAAGGTGCAGGAGGCATACTCCTCTTTGAGCAGAATGACTGATTTATTCTGTGGTGAGGGCGGCTGTTCTTACATAAACTTATTGGCAGCTTATTGGCAGCGAAGCTTATTGGCAGAGGTTTCGGGGTTGGAGGTGCGGCTACAAAGCCTATTTGGAGTTTGCGTGTGATCTGACCACCCATTTTGATCGCTGGTGTACTGCGTCTGAAGTTGAGAACTATGTAGCTCTTCGGAACTTGATTATTTTTGAACAATTTATAAACTGTTGCAGATGTCACTGCCTTGGCATGTGATTTACTATACGCCAGGGATAATTGCCGTTTTTGTGTGCCCGACATTCCTGCTGAAAAGATCTCTTTCTTGCATTTTTTTTTTGTATTCTTTATTAATTCCCAGAGGGAATTTCATGGCATCCACCTGGAAGGATGAGGCAGGGTTACCCCGATCACAGGATTGATCATGAGATCCAGAGCTGTCTGATCAAAAAGGATGATCGGCCATGACTCTGACAAAATTTGTAATAATTATTGTCATAAATGTTTTCACTTGAAGAGCAATTGTTAACGTTTGTAAATCAAAACAGTAACATGCAGCTTCAGATGTTAAACCTGCTATGTTGGTTATATCTGCAGGGGACCCCTTACCTGTGAAAAAAGCCACAAAAACAAACAAACTTGTGCAATTCTTGACTGCAAGCTTATTTGCTTTTTATTACTTCAGGTATTGTCTCCTTAATTGGAAGTGAGGCAAAGGCCCCAGTCAGGATTTTACGTGACACAGAGGCCTTTGATTAATTTATTTTGGCCTTGACTTTACCCTTTTCAGAGGACCGATAGACTCATACACTGGTTATTTTATTCCAGTAATGGGGGTAGGTCTGAATATTATGTAATATGTCTATGCATAAAATAATATTGTATTCAGATCTGTTTCAGGGTGAGATCTCTGTTGATGTGTCCCCAAGCTTTAACCATGGATGGTGTTACACTAATTTGGGGTAATGGCGTAGCTGCAGATAAAGTGTGGGCTGAGGTGCCAACACCTGTAATTGTCTCTGAACCTGTGGTAAGTAACCTTGATGTTTCCTGATGTGTTCAAAGTATGTGCTGTGACACGTGCAGTGGGTGACACTGAAGGTAAGGAAAGTTTTAGCAGGGATGACAAAGTTGATTTGGCTTGGGGGCTCATCTGGGCTTCCTGTTACATCCAAGACAACACAGGAGTCTATTTGTAATTCTTCAAGTGCTCCTATTATGCACTTTTTCTACATGTTAATACAGTTCCCAGAGATGGTAGAGATGTCTGTGGCATGCTTTGGTCAAGACAACTCAAGGTTTAATAACTGAAGTAGAAATTTTACACAGACAATGATTATTAAGCTCTCCTCAAAACAGGCTGTTTCGATGGCACATTGTTTTAAGACGTATACTGGTAAGGTTGAATTCTGAAGTGGGTACCTTTGGATGTTAAATATACATATATCAAGGATATTTTAGAATAGCCTTAATAGTCTGAGAATGAAATACTGCTGGGTAACTATGACCTGAAATGCCCATTATCATTTGTTTATCTAGACTAATGCCCAGTCCACAACAGATTCCAGACGTGGGGAGTCAGGCATGTGTGTGTGTGTTCAGTCTGATGAGGTTATACTGAGAGACTGTGAGACCGAGTTAAGCAGAAACACCCACCATCCTATACAACTTCTGTATTGTCACTGGTTGGGGTCTTCTGATGTTCATGGACAAAGGACCCTGTTGTATCCGAGCTGGCTGCTCTTCCACCGTGTCATGAACCAAGCCTGTGTTCTCCTGCGGGCTCGGTTCTGATCGTTCTTAGTCACATCTTGTGTTTTGTTTTCTCACCTGTGTGTCTATTTCTATGCTTGTGGCCGCTGCTCTGGCCGGCGATCGTTAGGCAGCTGTTTGACCCACTTTCTAGTGGGCGCTGTCTAATATTCGCTGGTCCGACCACGCCCCCCACTCTCTGACAGTCAGCTGTTTGCCCCAGTAATTATCTTTCCCGCGCCTCGCCCAGGTGTTCCAAATTTGTTTGGCCAGCGGTGTTTATACTTAAGTAGCTCTTTGCTAGTTAAATACCGCTGGGCCATTATACGAGTCACACGATCATTCTCCGTCGTATGACCGTCACATCGTTGAAGGACTTATGGTTTGCTCTCGCTGGGAGAATTGGACTTTTTGGACTGTTCCTGCTCATGAGTAAATTGTTTAGCGTTTCTCTGTGCGGTATTGCTGCTACGCTTATCTGGTAGTGTTTCTCTCCGCTGTTCTATTGCTACGCTTAGGCTGTTGACCAGTTTTCTTCCCGAGTCAGTTGAGCTTCCTAGAGTCTTCCTCGCTCTCCCGACTGCATTTGTTATTGCCTTATTTTTCTGTGGCCATGGTACACAGTGGTCTGCCCACTGTTTGCTTTTGCGTCAGCCTTTTTGTGTACATTGATACCTACCTGTTAGTCTCTATTTGTGAACTGTTTCCTGTCAATAAATGTGTGTTTGGTGTAACCCCGCGTTTAAGTCCATCCTTCTCTCTCCTCCTCCGTGCGCTGTGGAAAAGTGCATGGGGAGTTTGTGACACATTGTGTAAATAAATCTATATTTTTATAAGAAGAGTCTCATGTATAGTTTTTCTTGGAGAAATTCCTTTAGAAGACCAGAGAAAACCCCACAACACTGGCACGTGGGCCACTGGTTGAATAGGCTATTACTGTCCTAAAGGAGACTAATTAATTGTTCCTACCTTATGAGTCTTTAAGCATGTTGGACCTCAGAAGCTATCCTCTATTGTTAGTATGTGATACTGCAGTTATCACTGTGTTTAACACTGTATAACACTGCCACCTAAAACTGTCAATTAAGGAGGTTATATGGTCACTGACATCGACCAATCATGAAAACCAAACATTTTGTGATTGATTATTATTCCAATAATGTGTTATGATGCTGCTTTCCTGCTTCTGCTACAATTTTTAGGTTTTCAGCTGATTATCTACACTATGTGGGCCACGTCTGCTGTCACTGTCAGTCATTATCAGAAGCTACAATGGGCTCTGACAGATGAAAGAGGAAAATTAATTCACAACCAATATTAGAATTTGAAGTGTTACCACGTTGGCATGAGCAGGTTGTGTTCTGCTTATTTTGCTGGAAATGCGGACAGAGCTGGAAGATGAACAAATCAACAAAAATCAACACAGTGCTTGTTTTTCTGTCATCATCCTGTACATAAATAGACAAACTATGTTATCAAATCTTTGAAGAATCAAATGTGTGATGTCAAAATAGCATTATTTCAGAAATTTCCCACTTCCTGTTGATAAATCATTTTGTCTGGCATGTTCATGTATTTAAAAAAATAATTTGACACTGATTTTAAATCCTTGAAAAAAATAAACAGCCTGGTGCATGAAAAGATTATGTCTATGCTGTTTTTAACTTGAAAAATATTTTTAGACAGTCTGCATAATTTTGTTTTCCTTAAGTGGGAAAGCAAGGTAAAATGTACTTTAATGTACTAATCCATCCAGTCACTTGACTCAAAATGTCAAGAGACTCTATTATGACTGCCTACCTCCACTCAGACGTCATCCTTCAGTCTCTATTCTGCTTCCCAATTGTGTTCCCAATCCAGAATATACAATTGTGTTGGGATGGGGGCCATAGTTTTGTTCACTCCCCAAAGGGAAGCAGCAGCAGACTGGAGCTTCTTTCTCTTATCACAGTTTTTCATGTTGTACTGTAGTTGATGAGGTAGTCAATGAAGGCAGTCAAACCTATCACTTCTTTTACAGTAGATATACAGTATGTACACTATTCAATTGTTTTTCCACAAATACATCTATTTAAAAAAATACCAATTTAGAGTGATAAAGGGAATTCAGTTGGCTGTGAAACCTTTGGTGAATTTGTTTTAAAAGAGATGAATATAAAACTTCCACTTAAAGAACCTTGAACTTGTCATGAGCCGAGCACTGGAGGTTTCCGTCACGCTCGGTCTCATGGCTTTTTCCTTATATTTATTTATTTGTTGTACTTTGTGCTTTTTGGGGTTTTGTAATTCTTGTACTTTTTGCTTTTTTCCTGTTTATGTTTTAGTTTTGTTACACTTTTATTTTGTATTAATTTACATTTATATGTTAGTCTGCTTTAGTTGATATTTTATTCTTTATGACTTTACTGTTGTTCTTTCACTGGTTGACAGCTGTCAGTGGCTTGGTGCTCCGTGTGGGCGTTGCCCTGTCAGCTTCAGCTTCACTCCCCTCTCACTGCTCCCAGCTGGTCCTGATTATGTATCATTGTTTCCTCCTGCCCGCTCATGTGACCCACACCTGCCACTGATTATGTAAATAGTTTTTTTTACCCTATTTAAGGGCAGTTATGTTCATTTCTGGTTGCTGCTGTCTTGTTGAAGAAGTTTCTCTTCGTCTCCACCAGAACCCTGTTCCTGCTATGGTGCGCTGTGTTCGAAAATTTACCCGACTGTTTGTATTTTCCGTTTGAGCACAGTGTCGGACTTTATGTTTGTTGCCTTTTCAGTAAACCTCACAAACTCACAGTCCAGTGCGTGGGTCTCACCTTTCTGCCCCAAAGGGCAATTCATGACAGAACTGTGGAGTTAGGGAACAATACAATTGTATAATGGAGTTATTTGATGTGATGTAGTTCATTCAAGTATGCACTTTCATTCATTGGCAAGAAATGTCTGTTCAGAGACATTAATAAGCTTAGTTTGAAATTTATAAATACTGTCATTGGATCTTTTTTTTGGTACCACAGAATGCTACAAATGTTCCAGTTAAAACACCTAGACAATGAAGTACTTCCATGTTGACAGTTGTTGACTGATTTGCTTTTTGTGAGATGCTTGTATTTGACAACCACATAGAGCATGTGTCAAACTCAAGGCCCATGGGCCACATCTGGCTCGCCATGTCATTTTATGTGGCCTGCGGGAATGAAAAAAGAACGTGATTTTCTTAAAAGTAGGATTTTGTGTGGCATCAGTGTACCATGACAATAAACTACATGTCCCACAGTGCACTGCAGTTTTGTCACCAGTTTAATGGTGACATCCAACCATAGATGGCAGTACTTTTGTTTTTTTTACCTGTCCTGTGCAGCAGCTTGGCAAGTAGAAAAAGTAGCAGATTGCCTTGTTGTGCCATACACATTTACTTTGCCAAAAGGAGCTCTGCTCTTGATATACAGGGGTGTGAAAAAGTGTTTGCCTTCTTCCTGATTTCTCATTTTTTGTATTTGTCACGCATAAATGTTTCAGATCAGCAAACAAATTTAAATATTAGACAAAGATAACACAAGTAAACACAAAATGCAGTTTTTAAATGAAGGTGTTTATTATTAAGGATAAAAAAAATCCAAACCCACACGGCCCTGTGTGAAAAAGTGATTGCCCCCCTGTTAAAACATAAATTCACTGCTGTTTATCACATCTTTGGAAAGTTGAGTTCAGTTTCTCTAGCCACACCCAGGACTGATTGCTGCCACACCTGTTCTCGTTCAAGAAATCACTTTAATAGGACCTTCCTGACAAAGTGAAGTAGACCAAAAGATCCTCAAAAGCTAGACATCATGCTGCAATCCAAAGAAATTCAGGGACAAATGAGAAACAAAGTAATTGAGATCTATCAGTCTGGAAAAGGTTATAAAGCACTTTCTAAAGCTTTGGGAGTCCAGCAAACCACAGTGAGAGCCATCCACAAATGGCAAAAACATGGAACAGTGGTGAACCTTCCGAGGAGTAGCTGGCTGACCAAAATTACCCCAAGAGTGCAGTGACAACTCATCCAAGAAGTCACAAAAGACCCCACAACAACATCCAAAGAACTGCAGGCCTCACTTGCCTCAGTTAAGGTCAGTGTTCATGACTCCACTATAAGAAAGAGACTGGGCATGGCAGTGTTCCAAGACGAAAACCACCGCTGAGCAAAAAAAAAAACAAAACAAAAACATAAAGGCTCGTCTCAGTTTTTCCAGAAAACATTTTGATGATCCCCAAGACTTTCGGGAAAATACTCTGTGGACTGATGAGACAAAAGTTGAACTTTCTGGAAGGTGTGTGTCCCATTACATCTGGCGTAAAAGTATCACAGCATTTCAGAAAAGGAACATCATACTAACAGTAAAATATGGTGATGGTCTGGGGCTGTTTTGCTCCTTCAGGACCTGGAAGACTTGCTGTGGTAAATAGAACCATGAATTCTGCTGTCTACCAAAAAAATCCTGAAGGAGAATGTCCGGCCATCTGTTCGTGACCTCAAGCTGAAGTGCACTTGATTTCTGCAGCAGGACAATGATCCAAAACACACCAGTAAGTCCACCTCTGAATGGCTAAAGAAAAACAAAATGAAGACTTTCAATTCAATTCAATTCAACTTTATTTATATAGCGCCATTTCACAACAACAGTCATCTCACAGCACTATCAACTGTAGGGGGGACCCCCACAGTTGCAGAAAGACCCCAGCAATCAGGCGATCCCCTGTGAGCAAGCACTTGGCGACGGTGGAGAGGAAAAACTCCCTTTTAACAGGAAGAAACCTCCAGCAGAACCAGGCTCAGGGAGGGGCAGTCATCTGCTGCGACTGGCTGGGGGGTGAGGGGATAGAGAAGAAGAAAAGAACAGACATGTAGAGAGCAAACAGCACGATGGGGACTCAATCTATGGGAGAGAACAAACAAATGTTAATGACCAGCAAAAAAAAAAATATTTCATAGAGAGTGAGGAAAGGAGTGAGGCCCAGTGCATTACTGGAGGTCCCCCAGTAATTGACTAGTAGTAAATTTGTTGGCCTAAGTCATGGTCTAAGTCAATTACTTTTGACTTAGGCCATGCCAAAGTCAAAAGTAAATTTGACTTTGGCATGGCCTAGTCAAAGTCCTGACCTTAATCTGATTGAGATGCTGTGGCATGACCTTAAAAAGGCTGTTCATGCTCGAAAACCCTCCAATGTGGCTGAATTACAACAATTCTGCAAAGATGAGTGGGCCAAAATTCCTCCACAGCACTGTAAAAGACTTATTGCCAGTTATCACAAATGCTTGATTGCAGTTGATGCTGCTAAGGGTGGCCCAACCAGTTATTAGGTTTAGGGGACAATCACTTTTTCACACAGGGCCATGTAGATTTGGATTTTTTCCCCTTAATAATAAACACCTTCATTTAAAAACTGCATTTTGTGTTTACTTGTGTTCTCTTTGTCTAATATTTAAATTAGTTTGATGATCTGAAGCATTTAAGCGTGTGTGTGTGTGTGTGTGTGTGTGTGTGTGTGCACACGCACACGCACAGTGTACTTGGTTTGTCAAGAAACATACCGAATACATGAGTGTACGGGTTCACAGCAACACCCACCCCAGAAACACAGGCGAGCAGGACAATGCCTGCCATCGCCCAGGCACGAACGTCCCATTGGTCACCCACAGATGACAATGTTTCTATATCAACCATTACCATTACCCCAAATAATTTTTTTCTCCCCTAATTGAATGAGGGTTTGAAAAAATGTGTAATAAAAGAAAAAAATATGCAGAAGAAAGGCAATTTAAAAGCAGCTTTATTGTGGTGCAAGACATTTCCCAAGCTTCTGTGTTTTTTCAGAAGGTGAATTTTTAAAGGAATGTACAGTATGCTAAAGGTGTGCGAGCAGGTGTATCCTCTTCATAAACAGACTTAACAATGCCAACCTGTCAAGAAATATGTGTTTTATGTATTTTTACAATTCAAGTGTTTTTATTCATTTCCACATTTTATTTTCATAGTTTTTTTAATTTTCATAGTTTTTTTAATTTTCTGTATGTATTTTAACCCCTTGCACTCCGGTCAATTTCCCTAAAAACGCCAAAAAATAACGTGCCCAAATTAAATCCAAAGCTGTTCTTCAACCCTTTGCAGCACCTTCATGGGGTTGGTCTCATTTAAAAGAAAACACTTTGAATTTTTTGGCAAAACAGTCATAATCTCTCTAAGTGCTCTGGCCACTGAGTTACAGTCATCTAAACATAGTGAACTTGAAGAAAATAAATTTGCCCTGGGTGTTTTTTTGGATACAAATTCTTGCAAATAACACACAGCTTCAGATCCGGGCTGAAAAATGCAACAGAAATGTAGAACCAAGTGTTATCCAGCTGAGGTCAAAATTTTGTAACAATACCACAAAAAATGAATATATTACACAGCTTTTTCCTCAGGTAGTTCCCAGGCGTTTTGGAACTGTGCCAAATTGTGCCAAATGGCACAGTTTGGAAAAACGTCTGTAACTTTTGAATGATTCAATGTAGAAGCTTCATTTTGGGCTCTAATGAAAGGTCACACTCAGGGCTGTGTCTGTGTGTGTGTGGGGGGGGGGTTGCCCCCCCCCCCTCGCTACAGAGGACAGACATCGGCCATTGCTACATGACGGAATAGACTCGTGGCGATGTGGCGACCGCGGCGCAGTCACCGCGGCTCCCCCCCCCCCTCGCTACAGAAGAATAGTGGGGGGGCGGCATTCATGGTCTGGACGCGGCGAACGACCCGTGTACCGCGGTGCACGAACTTCAGACTTCGTGCGCCGCACAGTTGTAATTTACCGATCGGTCAAAAGTCATTTTTGATTACAATTTTCAGGGATAAAGAATAATTTAGCTTATAACACCTTACCTCTTCACAGCAGTGTCCTGGCGAACTTCTCTTCCTCATTGTAAGACGAACGCAACGCTGGTCCGCTCGTGGTTCTGGTCTCGCGACCCGATCAAAACATAATTCCATTATTGTGGTTTTGCGCTTCCATGATTGCGGTTTTTGGCAAACGATTTTTCAAAACAAATAACAGTAGTAATTAAAAAAAGACTGGCGAATGCGTGTGTGTCACTCAGCCTTCGTCGTTGGCCTCCATCGGTCTATGATGACCATGGAAGAAAAATGTCTACTCTGCTGGAACAAAAACAAAATAAGCACCGCCTGTGGCCGAACATGCCGATGCGCGAATGGCAGTCGCTGTCACACAGATTGCACTTGTGGATGGTCTCCGTGCTGCTGGGTCTGTGACGGTTCTTCCTGCGGGTCCTTTTTTTATCTGCTGCAGCAGTCTGTCTTCACCCAGCCTTAAAAAAAACAGCTCGCGAACTTCTCTGCTTCAATTGGCTCACTGCATTCACAGCCTTGGTAGATGGGTCCTTCTTGCTAGGTTTTCAGTCATTGGTTCTTCAAGGTTTCAGAAACCCAATTCAAGGCTCTTATTAGTCGAATGAGAGGTCAATCAGATGATCTAATCTGTTCGCGGCTGTGTCTGCAGTGGAAGAACGGAAATGCAGCTTCCACTGCTCCATCGTGCGTCCTAGAGCGCACGAGGGCACACGAGAGCGCCCTCGTGCGCTCTGGGATGCAGAGACTTGCCCGCCCGTGGTACAACGGAGTGCAAGAAGTTAAACTTTGTGTCTTTTCTTAGTTGTGCTTTAGATATTTTCTGACATTCAAGATTCATATTTTCACATTTTTATATTATTATAGTTTTTAAAATTTTATGCATTGTATATATTTTCAGCTTTGTGTATCATACAAAAAATTAGAATTACATTTTTTGGTAACAGTTACAGCCGTGAGGCTGATGTAGCCAAGGATGAAAATTAATTTGACACCCCTGACAAAGTATCAATCAATCAAGTTTAGGCAGCACTTTAGCCTTTTTAATACTTTTCAGACTCGGGGGCAGATTTACTAACATGCTGTACCATCGCAAAACCCTGTTTTTGCATTAAAAAACTACTGTTGAGATTTACTAAAGGGCACAGGGCCAAATTAGCAGTAGAAAGGTGTGGACTATGTTAATTTTGCGCCTGGCCTCATTGCATATGTATTTGTGGGAGTTGTCATGTCAAAGCACAAATTTGAGGGAGGAGAGTATTTAAATAACTGGCACAAGGTAATTTACTAAGGTTTGCGGTTGTCAGTCTCCTGCTAAATGCGCCAGGATTTAACGCCCCAAAAAAGCTTGCCTTAATTCATCTGTGCCTGATGACAGCGATCGCTGGTGTTGAGAGACAACAGCGAGAACCGAGGGCGCGTGGCCAAAGAGACAGAAGCATCTCCCTGTGCGTGACTTGATTTAGCATGACAGAACAGATTAATATGAACAGAAACGATCTCACAGAGATTGGTGTTGTGCTGAACATCAGCCAGCAGAGGATTTTAAAAAAAATTTCATTTGTTTATATGTAGTCTAATAATAATAATAATAATAATAATAATTTATTTCATTTATAGCACACTTTACATCTCAGGGTAAAATCTCTACACAAATAGGATTAAGAATAAGAATAAAAGCAAACATTAAGTACATATGATGACACACCAGGACATCCCTGGCGACAATTGCTCTCAAATATTTTACCTGGTAAAATAAAGGTCAAATAAATAAAATGAAAACGCTTTCCTAAACAATGAATTTGTATCCACAAAATAGTACAGCCCTTCCTACCTGGAGTAGGCAAAAGGAGCACAGATCCATAACGTCCCCCAATATTGCAACATCGTAGTAACGCAATGACAGCAGTCTGTGCTGTGGCTGTCCGAGGAATAAGTGAAATTGTGTGTGTTTAATTTCATTATGTTCCAGACTTCAGAAAAGATAAAACGCACATACAGTATTTATGCAAAGTCATGAACTGGAAGACCTGTAGATTTTGTTAAAGCAAAGACATTCACATAATAAAACCCCAAAGTCTCCATCAGACCATCTTGATGGTTCTTGCATTAATAAAATAAACACGTTGGTCAATAATCAATTTATTCATGAGTAGTCCATAATTTATACATATTAAACAAAGGAGTCTGCCATGTGAAATGAAAATCAAAACTTTGATATATGACAAACAAAAATATACAATTGGGGTTTGCACTTAAACAAATGCTTAAAAAAAGCTTTAAAAACTATATTATGCTCCTCTGAACTGGCAGCGCCTTTGTTGATGACTGTGCGCAATCTTGCGGTGCTCTTGGTGGATGGGTGGTCATTACTGAAATGAAGTGACTGCTTTTGCGTTCATAATTTTGCGTGTTGTTAGTAGATCAGAGGCAAAAATTGGCCACTCCCTTAGGCACTCTGTCTAATTTGCGCTTTCACTAATTTGCACTGCCTTAGTAAATCTGCCCCTTATTGTTTAGTTTTATCTTGCACCTCTCTTCAACATGCTCGACCACAACATAAAATTAGTGTTAGTGGAGATATTTGATACTACTTAAAACAATAATATGTAAGATTTTTACCTTAGGATAATGTTGCCAAAATTATTTTGAAGGTACATCAACCTCGGACTGATTGTCACATTGAATGTCACTTCGCCCACAGCCTGAGTGGGCCCACATTGCCTGCAACAGCCTTGCTCTTGATAGAAAAACTGAAAGGACTACAGCTACAGAGACTATGATGGCAGTCCCACCAACCGATCACAAAGCACTACTTTTGCTACCAACAACTAACCACCCTCTGACTGGCTGTTGGAACTGCCATCATAGTCAGCATAGTTGTACTCTTTTCAGTGTTCCTACCAAGAACAAAAAAAAATCCATCCACATTAGGTGCGTTTGACTTCATGCAGTTCTGCACAGACCTGACTTAAAGAAGTAATGCATGCTGGTTAGAAATTTGTCCCACTTGAGATGAAGCTGCAAAATGTCTGCATGTTATATGACTTTAATGAGGTCATTGACTGCACTTTTTCCACATTTTAATGGCTCACACGTCTTAATGAAATGTTAATGACATATTTTGTTCACATTTTCTTTAATTTTTTAAATTATTGAAGCAAATTTGTTTTGTATTTTTTCTTGCTTTCTTGAAACGCTCTGATTTAAAGCCTTTCACTTTCACTTTAAGAATCATCCTTCACCTTTTCAACTCCGCCCTCCCTCTTATGTCAGTTAGCCATTATAGCTGACTAGCTTCTAGCCTTCTAGCTTGGATGAGCAGCCGCTCTGGTTCATTGATCCACAGTCGATGGTGTATCTTGCATCAGTCCAGCCTATCTCCCAATAATTTCACCAGGATTCTACAACAAATCACTAGCACCACATGATGGATGGCTTCCCTGATTGCCGCAACCGAGGCCTGGCCCATGAGCCAAGGCTACTGGCCAAGCTGAGCTATCGAGCCAAAGGATCTCAAAGGGCAGTGTCTCACTCTGTGGGACTCTACTCTGCTCCCATGGCCAGCTGGGAGCTGGAGTGACTATGCTGCCTGTGAGAGCGGCGCAGAGTTGCATGGAGCCTTGGAGAACAGTGGGGGGAGCTGGGCATGAGAGCCAGCAGCCTCCAGCCAGCAGCATTTGGTCCCGGGACATTTTGATTGCAGCGAGCAAGAGGCTTCATAGTGATTATGCAGCAGATCGCCTGTACCGGATGGCGGTGGCTCGCACAGCCAGTTAAAGGCTAAAGGTAGCCTATTAGCCCCTGAGCTATTAGCCCACGAGCTAATATTGTTACCAGGACAATCGCTGTAAGCGCGTCTTATATTGTCATTTTCTTCAGATCTTCGTCAGCCTAATAGCCATCTCTGTTACCACCTGGTTCGACAGTGTGCCTCACGTCACTGCAGCCCATCTCTCATTAATTTTGTCATAATTCCACAGCAGATCGCCTGTACCAGTGTTATGCCGAGAACTACCCCACCTGCCGAAAACTGTATCTGGGGGAGTTCTCGGCATAGCACCGGCCACTATCTTCTGGTCCTGGGCCATTGCAGTGACTGGTGTGCCAGTACGGGTGATCTGCTGCGGAATCACAATGAAATAACTTGGAGATGGGCTGGAGTGAATCAGGTGGTAACACAGATGGATATTAGGGTGACTAAGATCTGAAGAAAATAACAATATAAGCCATGCTTACAGCCAGCATCCTGGTACCAGTGTTAGCTTGGGGGCTAATAGCTCAGGGGCTAATAAGCTATGCTTAGCCTTTTTAATTTTTTTATTGAACCTTTTTTTATACAGGGTAGTTCCACTGAGAGGCAACCTCTCTTTTTCAAGGACGCCCTGTTCACATTCACACAGTTGCACATTCACACCAGGAAGCTGGCCAGTACAACCACAGGCTGACCTGTGGCCACTGAGCAACAACACTGGAGCAGTTGGGGTTTAGGGCCTTGCTCAAGGGCACCACAGTGGGGTTAAGGAGGGTGGGGAAAACACTGCTATGTTATTTGTCCCACCCAGATCTAATTCTGCCGGTCCAGGGATCAAACCCGCGACCCTCCGCTCAACAGTCCACATCCCTAACCATTAGGCCCCCACTGCCTTTAGCTGGCCATGCGAGCCACTAGCCTCCAATACATGCGATCCGCAGTGGAATCATGATGAAAACAATGGGAGATGGGCCGAAGTGACGCAAGGCACACCAGCAAACTAGGTGGTAACAAGGATGGCTATTAGGGTGACAAAGATCTGAAGAAAATAACAATATAAGCTGCACTTACCAGTGTTAGCTCGGGGGCTAATAGCTCAGGGGCTAATAGGCTACCTTTAGCCCACCCCTTCCATCTATATGACAGACAGCTAAGCTGGCCAATAATAGAGCAGTGGGTGGGTCTTTAGGATGGCGGTGGGTTGGCTTTTTCCATTCGTAATGTATACGATTTATATGGAAAAGTCAAAAAGGTTTCTGGGGGAGAAAAATGAGATAAAGGCTGTGTGTTAAGAGAATTGACTGTTTTGAAAATTTTTCGATAATTAGGTGACCAGAAGACTCATTTCAGACAGTTAAAACCTACAAACACACTATTTTTCAGTCAATAACCCCTTTAAAACCTCACGGGAGCAAGCCAGCTTAAGTTAGATCTTGTAGTTGCTTCAGACTGGCTTGGATCCAGCCCATGACATCAGATTGGCTTTCAGGTTTATTCGGGTTTAGCTTTTTCAGCACAGGTAAGCTGTTCCAGACTTGGATGGTAAAAACATGGATTCCTTTTGTTTTTTTTAATTTAGTGTGGGAAAACAAACCTAATTATTTAAACAGGCTAGAAATGTTTTATGTTATACATGTAACCAAGGAGGCTTAAATGTACTTAATTTTCTTACATCTCATATAATTTCTAAGGTGAATGGAATTAAACAGCTGTCAGACTTTATAACCTAACCAGGGCTGCTCGTAGAGGTCGTAGTAAATGTACTAAACATAACAACTTTGCACAATAGAGATCGTCCCCTCCAATACACAACGAGGACAATCATTACACTGGTCAACATCAAATTTATTGTCTAAGTTTTTTTAGCTGATTTAGGACAATTTTGATGTGCTGAATCCAAAAATCACATTGGTTTTGCTCAATCAGGTCAACTTGTTGAATTATGGCCACATGTTGTTCTATACATTTTTGTTTACATGCACGGGTATTTTCGCTTTTTATGATGCAAAATTCTTTTTTATGTCTTTCAAATGCGAAATATACTGTCTGGGTACATATTCATATTATGCAGGGTGATTTAACAAACAATGCTGTTTATACCATCTAGCTGCAATGCTCCTGCACTGTGTATATAAATGTGTATATGTGTATATTCATTTACTGCTTTGGCTAACCAGTTCTTATATTAGTATCTTATTCACTATTGCTCTGAGTGCTGCTATCCCTTTGCTGCTGCAATTCTGGAATTTCCCCACTGCGGGACTAATAATGTCACAAGCTGAGCCGGCTTGGCTTTCCCCGGCTCGGCCTCGATCTCTCTGTGGGTTTGATTTCACTGTTTATGTGCATTTTGTGTATTTCTGTACTTGTTCCATTACCATGGCCACTGCCTGACCGGAAGCTGTTAGTCAGCCTTGGTGACCTTTCTCCCACGCTGCTGACAGTCTGTCGGTCCAGCCATGCCCCCTCGCTCTCCTTCTTGTTCTATCAGCTGTTTCCAGCCCTGGTAATTATCTTTCCTGCACCTCGCCCAAGTGTGCCCAATTTGTGCGGCCAGCGGTGTTTGGATTTAAGTGGCTCTTCGCTAGACAAACTCCGCTGGACCATTATACGGGTTACACGATCATTTAGCATATAGCGTTTCTCCCTGCAGCTTTACTGCTACACTCAGGTCATTGCTCAGTTTGCTCCCCTGTGCCAGTAGAGCGTCCTGAAGTCTTCCTCGCTCTCCCGAGTGCATGTGTGTTAGTTGTGTTTTTCTGTGACCACGGTACACAGTGGTTTGCCCGCTGTTCGCTTCTGCATCAGCCTTTTTGTGTACATAATTACCTTCCTGTAAGTCTTTATTTTTGAACTGTTATCAAAAAATGTGTGTTTGGTGAAACCCAGCACGTAAATCCGTTCATCCTTCTCCTCCTCCGTGTGCTGTGGAAAAGCGCACGGAGAGTTTATGACAAATAAAGGTTTATCTTATCTTAACATCTAACTATAAATGCAAGGAATCTGTGTGTGTATGTGTGTGTGTCTGTCTTTTCCTCACATATCTCTCAAACCGTTTGTCAGACTGATCTCAGATTTTATAAGTGCTTTGCTGAGGTTACGAGGGTGTGCATCTCCGAGTGTGGAGTTGCTCAGTCAAAATACACTATGTAATTTTTATCAATAAAAGTTTAACTACTGCTGTGTTTTCTCATGCTCTGGCTTCTGGAAGTGTGTGCAGGATTTTGGATTTGATGACTCCGTACTGATTGGGTAATACATGGCAGCACGACCAGTCACTCACCACAGTGCTCCTCAAACAAACAAACAAAAAAAAAAGTGAAAAGCAACAAATTTGACCAGAAAAAGAGAATACTAAAGATGTAATGCTTAAAAAATTATACTATCATGTTGCTGTGATTGTGTAGGTCTAAAGGATAATTTGGGGAACACCAGCAGGGACCGGGGTCTGACAAAGAACACTGGTGTTGGAGAAGCAGCAGGTGGAATGCGGTCCTTCGCAGGGAAGCAAGCCCAGCCTTTCCAGTCAGCAGTAGACGTGAGTCCCTTTGCAAGACCGCAAGTCACCGTCGCTACTCTCAGTGTGCTCACACGGCCACCTAAAAATTAAAAGTTAATCAGAATACTTTATTAATCCCAGAGGGAAATTTCTGTTACAGTCACTCACTGAAAAAATAGCATTAGAAATACAATTAGAATAAAATAAAATTTACAAATCAAATAATGTGTATACAGACACAAAGTAATTATATAAATGTTAATAAAATGATTTACTAATGTACTGATGTCACTCTTATCATTATAGTGATGAATTGTAAAGTTTAAATGCCACAGGCAAGAATGATTTCCTGTGACTTTCAGTGACACATCTTGGTAGTATGAGTCTCTCACTGAATGCACTCCTGCAGGTGACCAGTAGGTTGTGAAGAGGATGAGAACAACTGTCCAATATTATCTTTATCTTGGACAGCATTTTGTCCAAGATAGTGATAATCATGGTGATAATAATACCACCATGAGTGTGAAGCAGAATGCCCAGATCAATTGCATATCATATGCGGCCACATATACACGGTTTGTTGACCGTGAGCAAACAGGACACACAAATGCCCAAATAAGATAAGATAAGATAAGCCTTTATTAGTCCCACAATGGGGAAATTCCAGGATTGCAACAGCACAGGGATAGCAACACTCAGAGCAACAATCAGAAGGCAAGAGAAAAACAAGAGCAGCGAGTATACATATATACAGTGGGGTAAAAAAGTATTTAGTCAGCCACCAATTGTGCAAGTTCTTCCACTTAAAGGATGAAAGAGGTCTCCAATTTTCATCATAGGTATACCTCAACTATGAGAGACAAAATAAGAAAAAGAAAATCCAGAAAATCACATTGAAGGATTTTTAATGAATTAATTGGTAAATTCCTCGGTAAAATAAGTATTTGGTCAATAACAAAACTTCATCTCAATACTTTGTTATATACCCTTTGTTGGCAATGACAGAGGTCAAACGTTTTCTGTAAGTTTTCACAAGGTTTTCACACACTGTTGCTGGTATTTTGGCCCATTCCTCCATGCAGAGCTCCTCTAGAGCAGTGATGTTTTGGGGCTGTCGCTGGGCAACACGGACTTTCAACTCCCTCCAAAGATTTTCTCTGGGGTTGAGATCTGGAGACTGGCTAGGCTACTCCAGGACCTTGAAATGCTTCTTACGAAGCCACTCCTTCGTTGCCCGGGCGGTGTGTTTGAGATCATTGTCATGCTGAAAGACCCAGCCACGTTTCATCTTCAATGCCCTTGCTGGTGGAAGGAGGTTTTCACTCAAAATCTCACAATACATGGCCCCATTCATTCTTTCCTTGACACGAATCAGTCGTCCTGGTCCCTTTGCAGAAAAACAGCCCCAAAGTATGATGTTTCCACCCCCATGCTTCACAGTAGGTATGGTGTTCTTTCTCCTCCAAACATGACAAGTTGAGTTTTTACCAAAAAGTTCTATTTTGGTTTCATCTGACCATATGACATTCTCCCAATCCTCTTCTGGATCATCCAAATGCTCTCTAGCAAACTTCAGACGGGCCTGGACATGTACTGGCTTAAGCAGGGGGACACGTCTGGCACTGCAGGATTTGAGTACCTGGCGGCGTAGTGTGTTTCTGATGTAGCCTTTGTTACTTTAGTCCAGGGGTGTCCAACCATGTGCCATGGAGAGCCAAGACCCTGCAGGTTTTCTCTTCTACCCAGTCTCTTCAGCAGGTGTTTTCACTTATCAGCAATCAGTGGGAAGAAGTTCACTGAAATCTGCTGTTGAAGACACTGGTTGGAGGTAAAACCTGCAGGGTCTTGGCTCTCCATGGCACATGGTTGGACACCCCTGCTTTAGTCCCAGCTCTCTGCAGGTCATTCACTAGGTCCCCCCATGTGGTTCTGGGATTTTTGCTCACCGTTCTTGTGATAATTTTGACCCCACGGGGTGAGATCTTGCGTGGAGCCCCAGATCGAGGGAGATTATCAGTGGTCTTGTCTTCCATTTTCTAATAATTGCTCCCACAGTTGATTTCTTCACACCAAGCTGGTTACCTATTGCAGATTCAGTCTTCCCAGCCTGCTGCAGGTCTACAATTTTGTTTCTGGTGTCCTTTGACAGCTCTTTGGTCTTGGCCATAGTGGAGTTTGGAGTCTGACTGTTTGAGGTTGTGGACAGGTGTCTTTTATTCTGATAACGAGTTCAAACCTTATTAAACATCAAGGTACTGCACACTGCAAGAATCGCGGCGATCGGTTGTGATTTGGACATTCTACGCCAGCATGGAATTTTGGCGGAGTCCCCGCTGGAAGCTACCCGGGAGAGGAGGAAGCGGAAGCGGAGCGAGCGCAAGCAAAAGCGAGGAAAAAGGGCCGGGATCCATGCTAGGCTAAAGGCTAACCCCTCCAGACCAGCGGTACCGTTGCTTCTTCTATCAAACGTCCGCGCCCTCGAAAACAAGGTAGACGAGCTGCGTTTGCTGAAAGAAACCCGGAGAGAGTGGAGGGACTGCTGTGTGTTCGTTTTCACCGAGACATGGCTCCACGACAACATTCCTGATGAGGCCATTCAGCTGGAAGATATGGCAATGTTCCGGGCCGACAGGGAAACGGCGAGCTCCGGTAAGAGCCGGGGGGGTGGGCTATGCATCTATGTTAACAAGAACTGGTGCGTTAATGCCACGTTAGTGTCTAAACACTGCTGTCCGTTGGCAGAGTTCCTTATTGTTAATTGTCGGCCTTTTTATCTGCCGAGGGAATTCAGCAACGTGTTTGTAGTTGGTGTTTACTACTAACTAACTAACTAACCTGCACTTATATAGTGCTTTTCCAGTCACAAAGACCACTCAAAGCGCTTTCATTAATACTAACCCTCTATTCTAAGGGCCTATAGGAAACAGATATCTAGGGACAATTTAGAACAGCCAATTAACCTAACATGCATGTTTTTTGGCATGTGGGAGGAAACCGGAGAAATCCCGGAGTAAACCCACGCAACACGGGGAGAACATGCAAACTCCACACAGATCACTGTTGGTCGGGGGCTGGGATCGAACCCATGATCCCACGATCCCCACAATCCCCCGGCCAAGGGTAAACTGTGCTGCCGCAGTGCTAACCACTGCGCCACCGTGCAGCCACCGTTTACATAGCGCTGAGCGCTAACGCTAAAGCTAATGCTAAGAAGGCACTCGGGGTACTGCACAATGCAATCAGTGGAATCCAAACTTCACACCCGGACAGTTTTGTGGTGGTTGCGGGGGATTTTAACCACACCAGCTTAAAGACTGTGCTCCCCAAGTTTAAACAATGTGTAGACTTTAAGACCAGAGGAGAGAATATGTTGGACTTAATGTACATAAACACAGATGCATATAAAGCGTTACCCCGCCCCCATCTCGGCCGTTCTGATCACATGTCCGTGATGCTGGTTCCTGCCTACAAACCTTTACTGAAGCGCAGCAGGCCAGCAGTGAAACAAATCAGGATTTTGCCAGAGAGTGCAACCTCTGCACTGCAAGACTGTTTTCATCACACAGACTGGAAGATCTTCAAAATAGCAGCCTCCCAGGAAGACAGGACAGATGTGGAGGAGTATGCTGATTCGGTCACCAGCTACATCGCGAAGTGCACAGAGGATGTCACTACAGTGAAGACCATCACTATGCGGGGTAATCATAAGCCCTGGATGACTGCAGAGGTGCGCTCACTGCTTAAAGCCAGAGATGCAGCGTTCAGAGCGAAGGACAGGATTGCCCTCCGCTCAGCCAGGTCTGCGCTTTCAAAGGGAATTAAGGCGGCAAAGCGCGCCTATGCGGAGAAAATCCAGGGACACCTCTGTGACACTAGGAACACCAAGCAGATGTGGCAGGGAGTTCGGACACTGACGGGCTTTAAGTCTAGGCAGGGGGTCGATGATGACGACGCTTCGCTTCCAGACAGGCTTAACGACTTCTTTGCACGTTTTGAAGCATCAAACTCGACAATCAGAGGGAGGGCCGGCCCACTCCCACCATCGGTCGGACCAGCTTTTACCATTAACACAGCAGACACACGGAGGACCCTATCCAGAATCAACCCACGCAAAGCTGCAGGTCCAGACAACATTCCGGGACGTGTGCTCCGAGACTGCGCGAGCGAGTTGGCGGATGTCCTGACTGACATTTATAACATCTCCCTGAGTCAGGCCATCGTTCCCAGATGCTTCAAGACCTCTATCATTGTACCGGTGGCAAAGAAACCAGTGGTGTCCTGTTTGAATGACTATCGTCCTGTTGCACTTACACCAATTGTGATGAAGTGTTTCGAACGGCTTGTCAAACCACACATCACAGCCTGCCTCCCTGCATCACATGACCCGCTCCAGTTTGCATATCGTTCAAACCGCTCCACGGAGGATGCTATAGTCACCACCCTACACTCTGTCATCACCCACCTGGACCAGAAAGACACCTACGCCAGACTCCTGTACATTGATTTCAGTTCAGCATTCAACACCATTATTCCCCAGAGACTGATAGAGAAATTACTCCTTCTCGGTCTGAACACCGCCACATGTCTCTGGATCCTGGATTTCCTGACTGAGAGACCTCAGTCTGTCCGGGTTGGAAACAACATCTCCAACTCTGTCACGCTGAGTACCGGAACCCCTCAAGGCTGTGTACTCAGTCCAATGTTGTTTACACTTCTAATACATGACTGTGTATCCAAACACGAGGGGAACCAGATTATTAAGTTTGCAGATGACACCACGGTGGTGGGACTTATTCAGAGGGATGAGGAATCAATGTACAGGGAAGAAGTGAGAGACCTGGAGGGCTGGTGCAGGGAGAACAATCTGGTGCTCAACGTGGACAAAACAAAGGAGATGATTATCGACTTCCGGCGGTCACAGCCTGAGCACGTCCCCCTCAGCATCGGCGGCCGTTTAGTGGAGAGAGTAGAGAACATCAAGTTCCTCGGAGTGCAGATCTCGCAGGACCTGACCTGGAGCAAGAATTCCTTGGAGATCAGGAAGCAAGCTCAGCAGAGACTACACTTCTTGAGGAAACTCAAACAGGCCTCTCTCCCCATCTGCATCCTCAGGACCTTCTACAGAGGTGTGGTGGAGAGTGTTCTGATGTACTGCATTGCTACATGGTACTCCAGCTGCAGTATGTCAGACAAAAAAGCCCTGCAGAGGATAGTCAAGGGGGCGGAGAGGGTAATTGGAGTCTCCCTCCCCTCTGTCCAAGAACTTTTTCAGAACCGTTGTAGGAGCAGGGCACTGAACATTGTCAAGGACCGTTCTCACCCTCTGCATAAACACTTTGAACTTCTTCCATCTGGTAAACGATTCCGGAGCATAGGAGGCAGAACCACCAGACTGATCAACAGCTTCCTCCCACAAGCTGTCAGGATGCTGAACAGCTGACCCAGAATCTCACATACACACTACTGCACCTATGGACATTTTGTATATTATAGTTAGTTATTCTTTTTCCCCAAGTATGTCTCAGGGATGTGTGAATGGATGGGGGGTGGGAGCTATGTGGGAGTGTGTCTTAATCATGCTGCTTCTTATATGGATGCCGAGAGAAACGCAATTTCATCTTGCCTGCACTACAGTTGTATGTACAGCAATATGACAATAAAGTTTGATTTGATTTGATTTGAAACAGGTGCCATTAATACAGGTAACGAGTGGAAGATAGAGGAGCCTCTTAAAGAAGAAGTTACAGGTCTGTGAGAGCCAGAAATCTTGCTTGTTTGTAGGTGACCAAATACTTATTTTACTGAGGAATTTACCAATTAATTCATTAAAAATCCTTCAATGTGATTTTCTGGATTTTTTTTTTCTCATTTTGTCTCTCATTGTTGAGGTATACCTGTGATGAAAATTGGAGACCTCTGTCATCTTTTAAGTGAGAGAACTTGCACAATTGGTGGCTGACTAAATACTTTTTTGCCCCACTGTATATATATATATATATATATATATATATATATATATATATATATATATATATATATATATATATATATATATACTGTATATATATATATATATATATATATATATATATATATATACTGTATATACAGACACACAGTGCGGAGCATTGTAGCTAGATGGGATAGTATATAAATATATAAACACAGTGCGGAGCATTGTAGCTGGATGGAATAAATATGTGAATATATAAACACACAGTGCGGAGCATTGTAGCTAGATGGAATAAATATGTAGATATATAAACACACACAGTGCGGAGCATTGTAGCTAGATGGAATAAATATATGAATATACAGTGATCCCTTGCTACTTCGCGCTTCACCTTTCGCGCCCTCAATGCATCGCGGATTTTTCAAAAATAGTCATCAAAAATTCAAAATTGAGAAATAATGGGCGGGCGCTAACAGAAGGCAGGGAGACTACATTAGAACATCAGGTATCAACACTGAGAGCCGCACAACTCAAAATCCACCTCTCTGTTTGCTGTTCTCGTGTTGGCTCGGCTCGGGAATCTCGCAAGCTGATTGGCCGAGACGTTTCACCCCGCAAGCTGATTGGCCGAGACGTTTCACCCAGCTTCTGTCCCTGCGAGCGCCAATGCAGCAAAGGAAGACCGCATTCATTGCTCTTTATCGCTCGTGTTGCTTAGTCTCGCCGCGTGGAACTTTTTGCTGTTCTCTTGTGCCATTTTGTGCGAAATAGTCTTCCCGTCAAGCCACTACGCCGCCTCCTGCAGCTTCTCCAGCTCTATCGGAAGCTGCCCTCGACGATCCTGCGCCTCTAGCACCTGACGATGAGGCGTCACCTGAGGAGCAGTAAAGCTCTCATTAACCTGTGCAGTAAATCATCTTCATCTTGAGTTACGTATCTTGTTATAAGAATAAAAGAGTTCTAAAAACATATTTATGTACACTTTATTTACATCTACGTATGTATGTACACTTACACACACACACACACACACACGTATCACACGAGAGAGAGAGTGAGAGAATGAACGTACGTATTATTTATGGGTGACGTCATTAGGGGTGACGCTACTTCGCGGTTTTTCACTTTTCGCGGTCGGTTCTGGAACCCATTAACCGTGATTAATGAGGGATCACTGTATAACCACACAGTGCGGAGCATTGTAGCTAGATGGAATAATATGTAGATATATAAACACACACAGTGCGGAGCATTGTAGCTAGATGGAATAAATATATGAATATATAACCACACAGTGCGGAGCATTGTAGCTAGATGGAATAAGTATGTAGATATATAAACACACACAGTGCGGAGCATTGTTGCTAGATGGAATAAATATATAAATATATATATAAACACACACAGTGTGGAGCATTGTAGCTAGATGGAATAAATATGTAAATATATAAACACACACAGTGTGGAGCATTGTTGCTCGATGGAATAAATATATAAATATATATATAAACACACACAGTGCGGAGCATTGTAGCTAGATAGAATAAATATGTAAATATATAAACACACACAGTGCGGAGCATTGTAGCTAGAGGGAATAAATATGTAAATATATAAACACACACAGCGTGGAGCATTGTTGCTAGATGGAATAAATATATAAATATATAAACACACACAGTGCGGAGCATTGTAGCAAGATGGAATGAAACAGCACAACCATCTACTTAGTTATCCTACATGGTATGATTATGTACCCATACATATTCTCACCCTCCATAGCGACCGGTATTTTCCTAGTTGTATACCGGAGGGGACCATTGTGTAAGTCTATTGCGTCTTTTGCATTCAATACTATTAGGTTGTCACGTCTTTTTGCTATCTCTGCAAGCAGCCCTGCTTAGGTTGTACAGTCTGACAGCCGTAGGTAGGAAGGACCTGCGAAACCTCTCGGTTGTGCACCTAGGATGATGTAGTCTGCTGCTAATTGAGCTCCTCAGTGCATTCAGTATGTCCTGCATAGGGTGGAACTCGGACTCCAGCAGAGATGACAGTTTAGCCACCATCCTTCTCTCTCCCATCTCCTCCACTGGGTCAAGGCGCTGCCCCAGGACAGAGCTAGCTTTCTTGATCAGTTTGTTCAGTCTCTTCCTATCGGCTGCAGTAATGCCACTGCCCCAGCAGACCACTCCAAAAGTGATGGCTGATGCCACCACCGTGTCATAGAATGTCTTCAGCAGCGCCCCTTGTACACCAAAAGACCTGAGTCTCCTCAGTAGGAACAGCCTGCGCTGTCCCTTCTTGTAGAGTGCGTCAGTATTATGTGACCAGTCTAGTTTATTGTTCAGATGAACACCCAGGTACTTATTGGATGTCACCATCTCGATGTCTGTTCCCTGTATATTTACTGGTGCTGTGAGGGGTTGTCCTTGCCTGCGGCAGTCCACCACCAGCTCCTTAGTTTTCCTCGCATTGATCTGGAGGCAGTTCCGATGGCACCAGTCCACAAAGTCCTGGATAAGCCCTCTGTACTCAGCTTCATCTCCGTTGGAGATGAGGCCAATGATCGCAGAGTCGTCAGAGAACTTCTGTAGATGGCAGTGTGTTGTGTTGTGTGAAAAGTCCGCAGTATAAAGGGTGAACAGGAAGGGAGCCAGAACTGTTCCCTGGGGGGCCCCCGTGCTACCGATGATCGTGTCGGACACACAGTCCCGGGTTCTCACAAACTGAGGCCGGTTTGTGAGGTAGTCCAGGATCCATGATGACAGGTGCTGGTCCACCCCTGTGCACAGCAGCTTGTCCTTCAGGATCATCGGTTGGATGGTGTTGAAAGCACTGGAGAAGTCAAAGAAAATGATCCTCACCTCATTCCCGGGCTTCTCCAGGTGGGACAGAGAACGGTGAAGGAGGAAGATCACCGCATCCTCCACCCCAATGCCATGCTGGTAGGCGAACTGGAGTGGATCCATCGCTGGTCCCACCAGGGGGCGGAGGTGAGCAAGGAGCAGTCTCTCCAGGGTCTTCATCATGTGGGACGTCAAGGCCACTGGTCTGTAGCTGTTCAGATCTTTGGGGTGGGAAGTCTTTGGTACAGGTACCACACAAGATGTTTTCCACAGCTGTGGTACCCTCCCCAGCTTCAGGCTCAGATTGAAGATGTACTCCACAATCCCACACAGCTGGTCTGCACGGGACTTGAGGAGCTTTGCGCTGATGCCGTCTGGTCCCGACTCCTTCCTCGCCTTGATCTTCCTCAGCTCCGTCCTCACCTGGGTCTTAGTGAGGGTCAGGTTGGGGGGCTGTGTGTTGGGAGTGGGGGGGGGTGTTGGTGGAGTGGGGAGTGGGCAGCAGGACTTGATGTCTTTAGAGGCAGCAGTGGTTGTTGTGCAGTCAGCGGGGAGGGCGGTTGGTCAAACCTATTGAAAAACAGATTCAGATTGTTCGCCCACTCCCTGCCCCACGTGGCCTGGGGGGAGGTATTCTGGAGCCCAGAGATGGTTTTAAGGTTTCTCCAGACCCCGCTGATGTCACTCTGTTGCAGCTTGTCCTCCATCTTCTTCCTGAAGCTGTCCTTGCCTTCTCTGATCTTTCTCCTCAGCTCCCTTTGTACGGACTTCAGCATCTCCCTGTTCCCTGATCTGAAGATCCCTTTTTATTTAAATATTTATTGACGAATGGGCAACACTGATGCAACAGTTTCAGCCAAACGGGTCATTCTGCTGTGTATAATAATGTTGGGTGTTTTGCACTTATAATATTGCTAACATATAAAAGGATACACTAAAATGGGTCTCAAATATTTGTAAATGTGTCCTGTTATAGTACTGCATGAGTTTATTGACGATACACTATAAACTACACATATAAACTAAAACAATTATAATGGTGATTGAACAACTCCCATTCCCCAAAGTGCAAGATACAACACTTATGAATATAAGTCATAAAAACATCACACAGATAAGTGATCTGACAAACAAATAAACAAGGGTTCTGAAACAGTTGCAAATATTGGCTGTCCAATTCATTTTCAGTAATTCTGTAATTAATATTCACACAATCAAATAAATCTTAGTGTCATTCAGTCCTTTTCATATTTGTCAAAGTCTAACATGCGGGATTACCTACATATAGACTACACCTCTTTGTATTCCCCTTTCAAACACACCCTACATTTGCGCCTGTAAAGTCTAATTGGGATACCTGTTTCAAACAAGAACACTTGTTTTCTACGGGCATGCACTAGTTTTATTAAGACAAAAGTTAACTCAGGTATTTGATGCCAAATTTTATTTTTAATAAAAACAAGAAACAAGGGCCAAAATTGTCTGATGCTTCTTGCATTACATGTTCTCTTTAACAATACTACATCAATGAACTAGAAGGCACTCAGAGAGTGCATACCTCTGCCAAGGCTCCAACCACAACCACAGAGACTAAAAAATGGATTTTAAGTAACCAAGCCTGCCAGTATTGACTCGCCCCCTTAAATGGGATTTGAAATTGTACTCTTAAACTGTTTTTATGTGTGCCGTCTCTCTTATGTTTTTAAATATTAAACTTACTCCCTGCTTGTTTCAGGGTCAGCAGTTTCTGAAACCCAACCTGAATTGCTTTCTGTATGTGCTGTTTTTCTTTTAATATCTTCCTGCCTGCCTTAGGGACTACAGATGGAAATTAGTGAGAACACTAATCTGGTACAAAGCATCTTTACCCCGTGTATAATGTTTTTTTTTTACTGTACATGGTCCCAGTAAACTAAACTAAACCGTCCCTCTCCCCCTTTGTCCGTCCAGACCGCTACTCTTCCTTCCCTCCATCTGGATCAAACTTTAACAAGTTCATCAGTAGCCCAAGGGGCACTTGTCTCTAAGACTGATTTTATCATTTGCATAATATTGCCAAGATTAGGAACATCTTGTCCCAGAGTGATGCTGAGAAACTAATCCACAGTTTTGTTAGCTGTAGATTAGATTATTGTAACTCTTTATTTTCAGGCTAAAACATCTCTAAAACATCTCTAAAAAGTCTTCAGCTGATCCCAAATGTTGTGGCTAGAGTTTTAACAGGTATAAAAAGAGAGATCACATCTCTCCGATTCTGGCCTCTCTTCATTGGCTTCCCATAGAATTTAGAATTAAGTTTAAAATCCTTCTCCTCACTTACAAAGCTCTAAATGATCAGGCCCCTTGTTATTTAAAAGATCTGATAGCACCTTAACATCCTAACAGAGCACTATGCTTCCAAAATGCAGGATTACTTGTAATCCACCTTATTCCTGGGGGTGCAACTGTAGGAACGATTATGGGTGGAGTTTCCGGTTTCGGCATTTAAATTAGCGTTTTTAAAAGTTTTTCAAATTCATTTTAATGTATACTCCACATACTGTACGTGTTTTGCACTCAAGTGGCAGCTAATTTCAGCTGTTCTAGTTTTTGTATTTTATGAATGTTTTTGTGTAGTTCTGGTACTTGCTGGTGTTCGTGGTTGTGCCAGACTGGATAAATGGAAGCTTCTCACCACACAGTGACAGACGACATCCAAGCACGGTGTTGTGGCGTACGTCTGCTCAAAGGTAAATTTGATTATGTCCAACATATTTTCACAAAATGCAACCGACTTTATTACGGTGGAGATGTGCTGGTTGGAAAGCCCACCACGTCATTATAAGCACAGGCAACGAGAAGTCATAAATCATGACTCTACTTTGTTTGGTAGGGCAAGTCCCGGGAAAACCCGATGAGTGCCTGGTATCATTGGAAAGCTTAGAAATCGTACTTTTTAAAAAGACCTATGTTTTTGCGGAAGACGTAACTCCCAACTGATTGAACATGAGTTTTCAACCTAGCTAAATTATATACAAATCATCTTTTTCTGGGTCAGTTTTTGCACACAACCTACAAATTAAATATCATTTTGAAGGTCTTTCAATACAGAATATGGAAATAACGTTACATCAGTTTTGAAAATGTCCTCAAAGTGACTCATTTTGCCAGTGCGGGTAATTTGTTTACACCATTAGCATCTTAGCATAGGCACTAAATAACGGCGCTACTGTGTACGAGGCCACTTTTTAAGGTCATCTTTCCATCCCTTGATAGTCATGGGAAGTGGTATGATTATATTACTGTTTTGAGGTGCAAGAAGCCATGTTCCTGCATTTCTGATGCCGAAGGCATTGTTTTTTTTTTTTTTAACTCTTTTTAAGTCTTGATTTTATAGACATAGACAGCACCCTCACTGTCTGTGTCACAGTACTGCGCCTGCCATGTGACGTGGCCGTAAACCATAAAAAATCCCCAGTTGTACTAAGTATTCCACCTCACAAGGTGGCAGACACATATAACTTACTGCTCTTGCCTTGGAGGACTAATGTCTCATCCAAAAACCTCACTTTTGGACACCACAAAAGAAGAGTTTGTCAACAAATGTTGATGTTCACCATCGCAACACGGAGGAGGCATTTGCTCCCAAATTTGCCAACTATGATTCTAAAAAGAGATTATTTAGCTTATGAAGGTAAATATCTACATTTTGTTACAACAGAGGGTGGCCAAAGCTTGTTAATTTTATCCTGCCATCGACCCCAGTGCCATGTGACTGGACAGAACAATTGCGCTGGTTCCGTGTCGTTATATAAGATAAATTGCGGTGGAATAAAATTGAAATTGAGGTGGAATAATCATAACGGTTTCTGGATGTGGGAAAGAAAGTGAAAATGACTGGGAGAAGAAAAAATAATAACCAGGATGCCGCAAAAGGATGAAGCGAGCCGCCTGGCCAGCGGTAAGTGATCTCTTTGTTTGTTTACATTGTACCGATATTCTGGTTCATATACTTTGAAGATAAGATAACAAAAAACCCAAAACAAAAAACAGTGACAAAAAACAAAACCATACTTTGTGTAAATATGTCCAAAGTTTGCTTTTGACTGAAAGTTATGTAATTCAATATGGCTGCCATGGCATTATGCAAATTAGATGCGTAAATTTACTAATATCTCAAACTTTGGATCATATTCTACATCTTTCTAATTGACAGTAAGCCATTATCTCTTACCACTTTCAAGTTATAATTTTGGAAATCTCTGACATCTGAACTGAATATTTTCTTGAAAAAAATCTTGATCACCAGAGGGAGTGGAGGAAACGGTGCAACGGAGCGCCACAGAAAGTCATAAGGTTGACAAGGAAAAGTGTCCCGTTTCAGTGACAACCATACATGTTCTAAACAAGTACCGGAAGTTGCTACCATAATTCACGCAACGCATCATGGGGCCTAGGAATAAGATGGATACCTAGAATCTCTAAAAGTACAATGGGAGGCAGAGCTTTCAGTTATCAGGCTCATCTCCTTTGGAACCAGCTGCCAATCTGGATTCGGGACACAGACTTGATCTCTGTTTTTAAAAACAGGATTAAAACCTTTTTAACAAAGCCTATAGTTAGGGTAGGATCATGTGACCCTGAACTTTCCTTTAGTTATGCTGCAAATAGGTTTTGACAGATGGGGGACCTCCCACAATGCACTGGACTTCACTCCTCTCTTCACTCTCAATGTAATATACAGTATTTGCTGGTCATTAACATGTTTGTTCTTTCACTTTGATTCAGTCCCCGTCCTCGTGCTGTTTGCTTTCTATATGTCTGTTCTTTTTTCAATCCCCCAGCCAGTTGCAACAGATGACTGCCCCTCCCTGAGCCTGTCACAGTGTGGTAAATTGAATCCAAACACTGGACATGAGTTTGGCAGTCTTTTATTAGGAGCTGGTCACCCAGACACAGCTCAAGGGCTGAAAACAGAAAATAACACACAGCTCGGAAGCTACAACAAAAAGCTAAGGCAAACACAGACTAGACTTGGACATGACAAGTACTAAGGAGGATACAAGACGGACGGACAAGGCATAAGTGTGTAATCATGCCAACATGACTAAAAGAACCCGAACAGAACAGAAGTGGAACAGAACTTAAATATTAAACTGGGCAATCAAGACAACACGGCACAGGTGGGGAGACCAATCATGACTGACAGCTGACACATGAGGAAAACAGAGATGACAGGATGAACAGGGCTACACACACAATCACAAACAGAGGAGACACAACAAAAACAGAGGATCGGGGTAAAAAAAGACCATGATAATCATTGTGAGGGACCAATCAGTCAAAAGATATGCCGACACAGGTATAATTCTCAAAATATGGGTTTTATTATGCCCAAATTAACAGATCAAAAACACATAATAAAAATACTCCATTTGGTTAAAAGAGGCCAACTAAACAGAACTCTACTTAAAAAATAAAGCTCAACATAACAAGACCTGAATTCAACAAACGGACCTGAGTAAATGAGGAAAAACTCAACCTATATACCAGCAGAATAAACCATCTTAAATTAAAAGGGAGAAACTACAGAAATAACAGTGGAATGTAATACAAAGTAACTAAATTTCCCCCATGCTATCGCGGCAGATGGTTCAGTCCACTTTACTGGCCTCTGCATTCAAACCAGCTTCACCCTCAGCCTCTTCTTTGACACCAAACAGGAAGGAGTGAACCAGCAGGTAACTCAGAAAATAGAGAAAATATAATAAATGCAACTTGTATAAATTAATGACAAAACAATGTAAAGCAAATGTCCATGCCACCATTTAAAACAGTGTAGTAAAACATTGTTTTAGTTTGTCACTGCAAAATAAATTAAATGTGAAATAATGTAAAGGATATATCTAAATTATGTGAGTGTTAGTTGGGTGAATATTACCAAATTATCAGTTCTGTTGTGTGGTTGTTGATACAGCCATCACACACTCCCCCCTTCAAATCTCTTGCTGGGACAGCGAGAGAGGTTGTCTGCCTTACAGTTGTCTTTGCCTGGAATATGATGGATGGTGAAACAGTATGGCTGCATTGCAAGGTACCACCTTGTAATTCTTCCATTTGTATCCTTCATTCTTTCCAGCCATTGGAGAGCCTCTTGGTCCGTTTCCAACGTGAACTCTCTTCCAAGAAGGTAATATTTAAATGAATCTAGCACCCACTTGATTGACAGTACCTCCTTCTCCACCGTCGAATATCTCCTCTCCCTGGCAAACAGCTTATGGCTAACAAAGTCCACTGGGTGTCGCTCATCTGGGGATCCCTGTAGAAGAACACCCCCCAGACCTCTCTCCAAAGCATCAGTTTGAAGAATAAAATGTTAATCAAAATGTGGACCGTGTAAGACTGGGCTCTAACTCAATGACTGCCTGATGTCCTTGAAGGCTGCCTCTGCCTCCTCTGTCCACTGGATCTGGTAGGGACATCTAGATCCGGTCAAATCACTCAGGGGAAACTGCCCTGGCAGAGAAATGGGGAATAAACCAATGACAAACTCCAGCCATACCAAGAAATGATCTAAGTTGTTTTCTTGTTTCTGGCAAGGGCCAGGACTCAATATCACTGATCTTGTTCACTTGTGGCTTTATTACTCTATTTCCGATAACAAACCCCAGATATTCAATTTCAGCCTTGGACAAAGATACACGTTGAGGGGTTGACAGTCTGCCCAGCAGATTGAAGACACTCCATTACCTTCTGCAGATGTTTCAGGTGATTTTTCCCAGGTAATGCTGTAAATCACAATATCATCCAGATGGGCTGCAGCAACATCAGACAACCCACATAGTACCTTATCCATCAGCCTCTGAAATGTTGCTGGGGCTCCGTGTAATCCAAAAGGCAGGACAGTAAATCGAAACAACCCCCATGATGTTCGAAAGGTAGTCAGTTCTCTGGAGTGATGAGTGAGTGGTACCTGCCAATAACCTTTGCAAAGATCTATTATTGTTAGATATCTGGCTTTTCCCAAGCACTAAATCAAAAAATAGATTCTGGGAGTAGGGTATGAATCAAAATGTGAGATGGAGTTCAGATACCTGAAGTCGATGCAAAACTGTATGCTGCCATCCTTCTTTGGAACCAGGGGCCTCATGTACAAAGGGTACTTACACACAAAAACATGACGTATGTCCTTTTCCATGGAAAATTTCAGATGTATCAAGAATGAAATGACCATAGAAATATGCACAGCCCCACGCCAGCTTCATGGCTGGCGTATGTATGTTTCTACTGTTATTGGTCTGTTGGCAACACGTAGAGGTGATGTTGGGAGACTGATAATGACTAACTAACTAACTAACTAACTAACCTGCACTTATATAGCGCTTTTCTAGTCACAAAGACCACTCAAAGCGCTTTCATTAATACTAATCCTCTATTCTAAGGGCCTATAGGAAACAGATATCTAGGGACAATTTAGAACAGCCAATTAACCTAACATGCATGTTTTTGGCATGTGGGAGGAAACCGGAGAAATCCCGGAGTAAACCCACGCAACACGGGGAGAACATGCAAACTCCACACAGATCACTGTTGGTCGGGGGCTGGGATCGAACCCACGATCCCACGATCCCCACAATCCCCCGGCCAAGGGTAAACTGTGCTGCCGCAGTGCTAACCACTGCGCCACCGTGCAGCCCAATGACGTGAAAATTATTGTACACACCAGAGACATATGATGAACAAACATCCAAGTGTGTGCAATTAGATGAGTGAATATAAAAGCAAGTGCAAAGAAGTGCAGAAAATGCCTCTAACAACAGAGGATTAGTGGATATTGCAAATCGCGCAGTGAGAAGAGAACGGGTATTTTAGAGAGAAGATTTTCTGGATCAGGATGATGACTGGCTTGTCAGCCAGTTTAGGTTTCCACAGGCAGTCCTTGTGGAACGTGCCTGTGCACCCCAAATATCACCCTGTCTTCAAGGCTTCATTACAACTCAGTGATTTGAGTAAGTGGCTTTCTTTTTTTGCTGATTAAACTAGAGTTTCCCAGCATTCTACCAATCCCGGCCTCTGTGTGTACAGTAGTTATGTCAATAAACACATGAGTAAAGTTTGAAATGCAACAGTCTCACCCGTTCCCCGGTGCACTTCATTTATTTAGTAGTGTGTAATCCTTGTAAGTTGTATGTAACTATAAAGGATGAGATTTGCGTTTTGGACATAAAATATGTACTTGCAGAGTCTAATATGATCTGCTTTCAACTGACAGGTGAACATGGTTACCCACTAAATAGGTTCATATTGTCTTCTTTTCGGGACTGTTTTCCTTTAATTCAACCAGCTGATCCACCCAGCTGGTCACAAATTGACTGATTGATTGACTGATTCATTCATTCATTGTTTAAAATAACATTGTATAAAAGCTACAACATACTTTTAAAAACAATGGGATGACACAAGAAAGCACGCACAGTTATTTCCATTGTGGTCCCTAAAAGAGATCACAGTTGGTTTCGTACCTGCAACCTTCTGCTTTGAAATCTGGCACTATAACCACTGAGTTCCACTATAACCACATGCTCCAAGTCACAGTGATCAGCTGACACTTCTGAGGATGACTGCAGACGTCGGTCTGAATATGTCAAAGTTAAATAAACTTCTCCTTCTTGTCCCTGTCTGAATAAATGAAACAATAAACTCATCTTCTAGGGCTGTGAGCAGGCTATTGAATTACCTGTATCCGGCACCAATGCTTTGCATTGTTTGTTCCTGCCATCCAGTTCTGAATAGACCTCGAATGGCCAAATGAAAAAAAAAAAAAAAGAATTGAGATTTTTTTTCAGGTTTTTAAACTCTGATGCAGTCGGGATGTGCAATACTAGCATTTTTCCTTTCGATATAATATCATTAATTTATGGGACTTTTTCTTCAATACCAATACTTTTTGCCCAAAATAACGATTGCAGCTTCATTAACAACTTTATTGCAAGGGCAATATGAAATATGGATAAAACTTATGAACATAAACTCTTGAGAGAAATGCTTATAAAATGATAAAACAGAACAATGAGCAAAGAAAATAAAAATTAAATAATTTTTTTCCAATTATAATAAAAATAATTAAGACAAAATGAATGCAAAATTAATTCAATTTTTTTAATTTGATGAAGATTCTCAACTGGATTCAAGTATTTTTTTTACTTCTGAAATGTTTCACCATTCATACTGTATATGTTGTGGCCACACATATGTATTACTTTATGCCTCACATCTCAGAATAGAACAAAGAACTGAGTCTCCTTGGAGATATCAGGAGGGTGTGAAAGTGTAGTCCTTGTTATGCAGGAGATGGCCTTGGGAGGATCCTTTGTGTGTCTAGAGACTGTGTAGGGGACCCTTTGTTGGCCAAGGATGGAGAGGGGGAGGATTTGTGATGTTAATGCATGTGAATTGTGAGCTGTGAAAGCCTGAGTATATAAGGAACGAATTTGTCTGAGAGTTCCTCTTTTTCAACTTGATTGATGATGGCGAATGTGTAATAAAACATGCCTTGAGACAAAACCTTGCCTCGTCATTTACACATTCCCACACTGGTGACCCAAGACGTACCATGCAGGAAGAGGAGATCTCCCCCGGGCCAGCCTCGTCAGGAGCCCCCAGCCAAGCGAATGCCGCTACAGTCCAGCTACCGGACTTTTGGCAGAACAATCCGCGCTCCTGGTTCAATGCGATTGAGGCGCAGTTCAACCTCCGGGGGATATCGGTAGACGCCACAAAATTCTACCACATAGTCGCAAAACTGGACAACAACATGGCCCAGCATGTGGAGAGCTTGATCGACCAGCCGCTGGACAGCGGCAAATACGACACGTTGAAGGCTGCACTCATCCAGCACTTCACCCCCTCGGTGGAGGAGCGAGCAGAGAGGCTCCTAGCGCTGACTGAGTGGGAAAATGACATGCCCGCGAACCTTATGGAGAAGTTGTTGAGGTTGAAAGGCTCTGACGACGATCACTTCATTTTCACCCACCTCTTCCTCAGGACTCTACCGTCAGCGGCGAGAGCGACCCTGGCCAGTTCGCCACTGTTGGCCCAACGGGACTACCGCGCGCAGGGCCGAGAGGCGCAGCGAATTGTCAACGCCACCAAGCGGCGCGCGGCCACGGCCGCTGCAGCGGAACTCGGAGCGGCGACCGGAGATGACAAGGGGCCAGAGGCAGCGGTACCATACTCACCGACGACGGCGGCGGCAGGGGCCGGGGAACGCGGATTAGACGTCCTTTGTTTCTACCATCGCCGCTTCGCAGAGATGGCACGCAAATGTGTACCACCGTGCCAGTTCAGGCGTTCGGGAAACGCCAAGACCGGGGGTCGGTAGCAGCCGTGGCCCTCGGGGAGGAGAACAAGCTGCTTTACTTGTTGGACGCACGCTCAAGGAGACAGTTCCTCGTGGACACAGGCTCCCAGTTGAGTTTCATCACACCTTCCTATGCGGACAGGCTAGCAGATTCCAGAGGTCCCGGGGTGACAGCAGCAAACGGCTCGGAGATTAAGACCTTTGGTGAGAAGACCCTGCTTCTGTCTCTACACGGCCGTACATTTGAGTGGACTTTTGTTGTAGCAGCAGTGAATTTCAATATGTTGGGGGCTGATTTTTTGTGCTCACATGGTTTGTTGGTTGATCTCGCTAACAGGCGCCTGGTTAATGCATTTTCTTTTGATTCTATTCCCTGTACAGCGCGAGTGGCCCCGCCATCAGCACAAGCCAACGTCACAGCTGCAAGCGGTAAGTTCCACACACTGCTCACTCAGTTCCCAGCACTCACGGTCCCCACATTTTTGGCGACCGTCGCTAAACACGGGGTGGAGCATTTTATTACCACCACCGGACCGCCCGTTTTTGCAAAAGCTCAGTGTTTGGACACAGCTAAACTGGCCATAGCGTGCGAGGAGTTCGCCAACCTGGAGAGGCTGGGCATCATCAGGCGTTCGAAAAGCCCTTGGGCTTCCCCGCTACACATGGTCCCTAAATCTGACGGCTCGTGGCGACCTTGCGGGGATTTCCGCAGGTTGAACAACACCACAGCATATGACCGCAACGCAATCCCACATATCCAAGATTTTTCCGTTCATTTGGCAGGGGCGCACGTTTTTTCTAAAATAGACTTGGTCCGCGGTTACCATCAAGTCCCAGTGCGCGCTGAAGACATACCCAAAACAGCGGTGATAACTCCATTTGGCCTAGTTGAGTTTTTACGCATGCCATTTGGGCTTAAAGGGGCTGCACAGACGTTCCAACGCATGATGAATGCGGTGCTGTGGGACCTCCCTTTCGTGTTCGTCTACTTGGACGATATTTTGGTAGCCAGCGCGTCCGAAGACAAACACGAAAACCACCTCGCAGCAGTTTTCCGGAGGTTGGGAGAGCACGGTTTAATAATCAACCCAGCAAAGTGTCAGTTCGGGGTGACGCAGATTGATTTTTTGGGGCATCGTAGTTCTCCCGAAGGAGCGGTTCCGCTCCCTGACAAGGTGCGCGCGGTGACAGATTTTCCCCGGCCACAACGGTCAGGGCGTTACAGGAGTTTTTGGGAATGGTGAATTTTTATAACCGTTTCCTCCCCCGCGCAGCGCAGCTCATGCAACCATTGTACGCCGCGCTCAAAAAAACAAAAACCCACGAATAAGATCGAATGGTCTCCGGAGCGAGAGCGAGCATTCTCAGAGGTCAAAACAGCCCTGGCAAACGCTGCGTTGTTGGCGCACCCAGACCCAACGGCCCACATAGCGCTCACTACCGACGCGTCAGATGTGGCCATAGGGGCGGTCGTGGAGCAGCATGTAGCCGGGGCTTGGCAGCCGCTCGCCTTTTTCAGCAAGACTTTGCGCGATAGTGAACGTAAATACAGTGCGTTCGACAGGGAGTTGTTAGCCCTCCACTTGGCCATTTGCCACTTTCAGTTCTGGCTGGAAGGACGCGGTTTCACCGCGTTCATGGACCACAAGCCGTTACCTTTCGCGATGGCCAAGGTTTCGGAACCGTGGTCAGTCCGGTAGCAGAGACAGCTGGCCGCCATCTCAGAGTTTACTATCGATATTCAGCATGTGGCGGGTAAGCTGAATGTAGTGGCAGACTGTCTCTCGCGCGCCGTGGCGGCACCAGTCCGTGTAGGGATAGATTACGCAGCCATGGCCGCGGAGCAGGTCGGTGACGCGGATGTGTGCGCACTCCAGTCTGGACCAACAGGGTTAAGGCTGGAGAACAGGGTGCTGCAAGACGGCATGCCCCTCCTAATCTGCGACGTCTCCACGGGGCAACCACGTCCCGTGGTACCGGCCGCGTGGCGCCACCGCGTTTTTGACTCGATCCATTCTTTGGCGCACCCGGGAGTGCGCGCGTCAGTCAAAATGGTAGGAGAGAAATTTGTGTGGCCGAACCTTCATAAACAAGTTAAAGAGTGGGCTGCAGCCTGCATGGTGTGTCAACGTGCCAAGGTACACAGACACACAAGGGCTCCTTTGGAGCCGTTTCACATCCCGGCTAAGAGGTTCGATCATGTTCACGTGGACCTCGTGGGCCCCTTCCGCCGTCACAGGGGTGCACACATCTTCTGACAAGGGTGGACCGCACCACGCGCTGGCCTGAAGTGGTTCCACTGGCATCAACCACAGCCGAGGAGGTGGCGCACGCTTTTTTAACAGCATGGGTGGCGCGTTTTGGAGTCCCGTCGGACATTACGTCCGACAGAGGTCCGCAATTTGTTTCCGAGCTTTGGTCAGCAATGGCCCGCAGCCTGGGTGTAGCGATCCACCACACAACCACGTACAATCCGCAGGCTAATGGGTTATGCGAACGTTTTCATAGGTCGTTGAAAGCGGCTCTCAGAGCGTCACTGACGGATGCAAACTGGGTAGACAGGCTACCATGGGTTTTATTGGGGTTGCGTTCCGCACCTAAAGAGGATTTAGAAGCCTCCCCGGCTGAGCTAGTTTTCGCACAGCCACTTTGGCTGCCCGGGGAGTTTCTCCCAGATAATCCTGCGCCAGATAGCTCCCTGTCTCAGCTGTTGCAGCGTGGCATGGAATCGGGCACGCTGCCCGGCCCCGTTCACCAATGTTTTCCGCGCGTTTTTGTGCCTAAAACTTTGAAAAACACAGAGTTTGTTTTTGTCAGACACGATGCTCATCACCCCCCGCTGCGACCACCTTATGATGGACCATTTAGAGTGCTGGAAACAGGGGACAAGCATTTTTTGCTAGATTTGGGGGGCAGGAGGGAAAAGATTGGCATAAACAGACTCAAACCCGCTTTTGTGGTGGCGGACGAGCAGGTGCTGTTGGCCAGGGCCCCTCGGTGCGGTAGACCCCCTCGGGGAAATTCCCCAGAACACCCACAGGGACTGACAAACAGTTTTCACCCCCAGACAGCAGCTCCCCGGCATGACGGTGCCGCAGAGGTGGTGAATCCTGCTTACAGCAGGTACGGGAGAAGACTGAGGCCCAAGCAGCACGTGGGCTGATGTGTAATGATTTTATCATGACATGCAGACTGTTATTCTGTTGTTCCATCTTAGATGTTTGGGGGGGTCATGTGGCCACACATGTGTATTACTTTATGCCTCACATCTCAGAATAGAACAAAGAACTGAGTCTCCTTGGAGATAACAGGAGGGTGTGAAAGTGTAGTCCTTGTTATGCAGGAGACGGCCTTGGGAGGATCCTTTGTGTGTCTAGAGACTGTGTAGGGGACCCTTTGTTGGCCAAGGACGGAGAGGGGGAAGCTGAAGGATTAAAGAGGAAATGCATTGTGATTTGTGATGTTAACGCATGTGAATTGTGAGCTGTGAAAGCCTGGGTATATAAGGAACGAATTTGTCTGAGAGTTCCTCTTTTTCAACTTGATCGAAGATGGCGAATGTGTAATAAAACATGCCTTGAGACAAAACCTTGCCTCGTCATTTACACATTCCCACAATGTGTATTTTTTTTCACAATGCAACGTTGTTTTATTATTTATTTTATTTTTACACTATTATTTTACAAACTTAAATTGTACTTATTTTGTTAGTTTTTCAAATTTTATGTTGCTTGGTATCGCCATAGAATTTTGATGAACGGTCTAAAACTTCTGACGCCCCGAAGTTGCTCGGCTCACTCTGCACAGGAGCGAGTGCTTGGCTGCTCAGTGCGCTGTGGGTCTTCGGTTCTGACATCTGATAGGCTGCCATAATCACGTGACACAGCAGACCAGCTTTAAAATATGCTTGGGCGGGGTTTTTCACTGGTTTTCACACATAAATTTAATGCCTAAAACTCTCAGAAGTGAAAACAAATTGCACGTTTTGTATTAACATAGTGGTATCGCGATATTTGAAAAAGTATTGACTCCAAAGTATCGATCAGCTGCATCGATGTATCGATACTTGGGTATCGATATGTCCGTCCCCATGATGCAGTTCTGACAGTCAGTCACCAGATGGCAGTCTTTATTAGATGTTTCATAACACTGTGTTGCTCATGAAGCAATTGTCTCAAAGTTGCTCATTGTTTCATGAGGCCTCAGTTTTAACATCACTAAGGCATAATTCTCAAAATATGGGTTTCATTATACCCAAATGAACAGAAAGATCAAAAACACATAATGAAAATAGTCCATTTAGTTAAAAGAGGCAAACTAAACAGAATTCTACTCAAAATATAAAGCTCAGTATAACAAGACCCGAATTCAACAAACTGACCTGAGTAAATGAGGAAAAACTCAACCTATATATCAGCAGAATAAACCATCTTAAATTAAAAGGGAGAAACTACAGAAATAACAGTGGAATGCAATACAAAATTGCTCCATTTTCCCCCATGCTGTTATGGCAGATAGTTTTATTTAAACCATTTAAACCAGCTTCACCCTCAGCCTCTTCTTTGACACCAAACAGGAGTAAATGAGGGAAAAACTCAACCTATATACCAGCAGAATAAACCATCTTAAATTAAAAGGGAGAAACTACAGAAATAACGGTGGAATGTAATACAAAGTAACTAAATTTCCCCCATGCTATCGCGGCAGATGGTTCAGTCCACTTTACTGGTCTCTGCATTCAAACCAGCTTCACCCTCAGCCTCTTCTTTGACACCAAACAGGAAGGAGTAAACCAGCAGGTAACTCAGAAAATAGAGAAAAATTTAATTAATGCAACTTGTATAAATTAAAGACAAAACAATGTAAAGCAAATGCCCATGCCACCATTTAAAACAGTGTAGTGTCATAAAACATTGTTTTAAGTGACTGCAAATTAAATTAAATGTGAAATGTGTAAAGGATATATTTAAATTATGTGAGTGTTAGTTGGGTGAATATTACCAAATTATCAGTTCTGTTGTGTGGCTGTTGATACAGCCATTGCAATCATAATGCAAATAATGACTGAACTGACCTCTGATCATAATAATAATAAAAATAATGTAGCGAATTCAATATGAGCACCCTACTTGGCTTGCCAAGTGGGTTGACCCTATTGGTGACACAGGTAGAGACACAGGTAGAGTGCGGGACTCCGGAGCGGGAGGCGTGAGTTCGAATCTCCCGGTGGGACGTCGTTACAATAATAATAATCATGAAAACCAAGGTGAAGCAGGAGAAAATATAAAACAAGAATAGAATCATGACTACAACCAACAACAATAAATGCAGAAAATCCTAAGATGCAAACTAAAGGAGAGGATGAACTAAATCCAGAAAATCCAGAAAATGAACTTAAAGGGAGGATGTGGGTTGGAGACCATGTCCTGGTGACAAGAAATATAAACTATTACACAAGGCGAGGACATGGCTCCAACCCATGCTCTGACAGAACCTGGTTCTACTGGAGGTTTCTTCCTGCTAAAGGGGAGTTTTTCCTCTCCACCATCGCCAAGTGCTTGCCCACAGAGGATCGCCTGATTGCTGGGGTCTTTCTGCAATTGTGGGGTTTTCCCCTACAGTTTGACAGTGCTATGAGATGACTGCTGTTGTGAAATGATGCTATATAAGTACAGTTGAATTGAATTGAACCTCTGGTGAAAATTTCATCCAAATCCATCCAGTACTTTTTTTGCGTAATCTTGGTAAAAGACAAATGCTGACAAAAACATTACCTCCATGGCAGAGGTAACAGTTGTTGACAATGACAATCGTCATATATTTCAGTATTTCCTATTTTTATGTGGCAATAACAATAAGGTATTTAGTCAAATTTATCTAAAACTGTTTATATTTTTATGGCTGTGATATTAACTCTAAATGTCTACAAATTATCCAATTACACAATTGTTTATGATGTTCATGTGCACATTTTTCATTTTTACTTTCCCTCCCCATGTTTCAAATTAACTGCACAAAAACCAAGCAAAAGTATGCCTAGAACTAGCCAAATCTAAAACCAAAACACTGTAATTTAGTGAATGGTGGGCATTAGATCACTCTCTCAATAAATCAATTAAAACAGAGCAAGGGATGGAAAAACATAAAAAAGCAGCTCAGCATCTGCAGTGACTCAAATCTGCATTCAGTCTCAATAATGAAATCTGAAAGAAAGCCCCTGAGAGATTAGGGATTCCTCTTTGCCAACAGATGTTTGTGAAATGAAAGAGTTTCATAGAGAGGAGACCAGGGGAGGGGTGGAGAGGCAGGGCAAAGGAAACAGCCAAAGTGTAATCTTGAGATGGGGAGGGAAACGTTCGGGTCCTCTCAGCATATTTGCACAGTGGTACCGAGAGTACAATGGATGAGGCTGATTTCTACATTGTAAATGTATTAGAGTGCAATCCCCCAGAAGAGGAGTGCTGCATCAGGATCAAGGCTTAAACAATGTTGCCTTGCTTTTATCTCTTCGCCACACTCTCCGGCAGACCTGCTGGATTCGACTCGCAGTCTGTTTTTCCCAAAAGCCTGAATCACAAACAGCTCCTTCTTGTTCAAGTGCGACTTCATTACTGCTTGAAATATGCTCGGATCTGGGTATACATTGCTTTTATATTCCTCTGGCTTACGTGACATTTGCATCATAATTCAGTTTACATAGTGCTGTGGTATTTCCTTTTCTATATATCTCTTTCTGTGGCAATATAATCCTTCTAAAGCTAATTTTATGATAACCCTGACAGCAAACTTTAACCTTCTGCTATGATAAAACATCAAGCTACACACAAACTCAAGAGAGAAATTGCTTCAAGACTGGAGATACAATCTTCCATTCGCCCTCTGTACAAATCCAACTAAAAGAGCACTTGTTAAAGACCTCTCTACTTTATTGGGCCGAAGCTGTCACATCTGATAAAGCTCACTGTAACCGACTGGGTGACCTAGGGACAGCAGCGAGAGCAGGGGGAGATTGGTTGGTGCCAAACCCCTGTGACACTGAAATACACCTCTCACTCCGTTTTCTCCAGACCATCATTTCAACCACAGAAAAAAAGGGGGAGATGTCACACCCTCAGAGGCAGCACGTCCTCAACTTTAAACAATATTACAGCTTCTAAAAATCATCTCCAGATGGCAAACTTCACTGCAATCTGGCCACGACATTTGTTCCAACACCCTGAGACTTAATGATGGCCATGAAACCAAAGCAAACGAGTGAAGACTTCCATGGTGTGGAATCAGGAATGAACACATTAGCGTGTGCTGACAGATGAGTCTTAATTGTTACCTCTGGCAAATGGGACTTCACACACGGAGAACAAAAGCTCTCTCCCAGCATCCTGTTTGATGCAATGTGACGATGACCTTGCTGCAATGCACCCTCCGCAAGATCCTTAAGAGTTTATCTTGACAGACTCCAAAAGACTGTCTCTCAGGTGTCGCACTGATAGACCAATTCATTTAACTCTGTCACGATCCGAGGCTTTAGAGGCTGCTGCTTGATGAATCCCTATTGTTCCTCTCCCTGTCTGGCTGTTTGCACTCCTTGAGGCGAGCCACATTACTGTTTCAATAGCCTTTAGACTATTACCACATGAAAAATTGTGCTTTTTTTTTTTCAGTGAACATTGTCCTCGCTGTCCTATGTGTGATTCCATGGTAACAATAGCAATATTCTCTGCTGGATGAATGGAATGGATATTGTCAGACATCTCTGGTGTTAAGTAATGTTGCTGTGCACATGAACCATCAGGAAATCTGTAAGCACAGAAACCCAAGGATTCCTTTGTTAACTTTTAGTGAATGCAAGTTATTCTGCACACCTTTATATCTCAGTAACTTTTACACAGTTTGGAAAATATGCTCATATTTTTCGCTCTTGAAGAGGGTTGTGAAACATTACACTTCTACATCTGTTGTGCTACATGTGAACAACTATCAATGGTCTTTGAGAGAGATTTGGCATCAAAACTCTATAATATAATTTCCCCAGTGGCATTTTTTTCATTTGAGAAGTGCTTAAATTTGCATAAGGAGCTATAGGGTGAAGAGTGGAAAATATCATATTAGGGATCATACATGGTTTACATTCCTGTCTTGACGGTTGCCACCGGTTCACTTCCTTGTTTGTGACTCACTTCTGATTTCCCCATCAACTTTCTTCAAGCATTAATGTGTATTTTTAGATGGTTATGGTTCAGGAAATGGTTAGAGTGATAGTAATTAAAAGGCGAGGGTCTATTTTACACAGATTGCATCTCTAACTCTCCACCATGTTTATTAATGTCAGTATTTCCATGACTACTAAAGTCTTCATTGACCTTGACCATAAGCACATCCAAAATGTGGTTGGCTTAAGGAACCTTACCTGGCTTAAGGAATCAATTCCGGACAGCGCGCTCCTCCTCGAGGGATTTCAGCTGTTTCGTGCTGATCGAGACACAGAGCTCTCCGGCAAGACCACAGGAGGAGGAGTCTACTTTTACATCAACAGCAGCTGGTGCTCTGATGTAACGGTAATTTCCCAATACTGTTCCCCCGCTCTGGAATATTTATTCATTAACTGCAAGCCATTTTATTCCCCGCGGGAGTTCGCTTCATTCATCCTGGCCGCTGTTTACGTCCCGCCCGACGCGGACGCGCGCGAGGCTCAGCGCGCGCTCGCTGATCACATTCAACAAACGGTGCGGAGTTTCCCGTACTCTCTGGTTATTGTGGTTGGCGACTTTAACCACAGTAACCTGAGCTACGATCTTCCCCGATACAAACAGTTTATTAAATGCCCCACCAGAGGAAAGAACACGCTGGATTACTGTTACACTACAGTGAAGGATGCGTATCGCGCTGTTCCCCGCGCTGCGCTCAGACTATCTGATCACGTGATGGTCCACCTCATTCCCACATACAAACAGAGACTAAAGCTCACTAAACCTGTTGTGAGCACTACGAAGAAATGGACCAGTGAAGCTGGGGAGAAGCCGAGCACGTGCATGGAAATAACCGACTGGGGCATGTGTGAACTCATATATCACACATGAACTCTCACTGTGAGTTTCACACTGTGAACTCATATATCCACTTTTGTGAGGAGAGCATTCTTCCATCGCGCACCAGGGTGAGGTACTCAAATGACAAGCCCTGGTTCACTGCTAAGCTCAGACAGATCAGGAAGGAGAAGGAAGCAGCGTTGAAAAGTGTAAACTATGTAACTATGTAAAAAGATTATCTATAAAAGAAAACGAACAGAAGATAGAATCAGTGATTTAAAAGAAGACTTAATGTTACAGAATTGGGATGTTGTCTATAGAGAGAAAAATGTGGACTTGGCATATGATAAATTTATTGATATATTTAAATTATTATATGATAAAAACTGTCCAATTAAAGAAATTAATAAAAAACACATATACAAAAATTGCCCATGGTTAACCAAAGGGTTACAAAATGCTTGTAAAAAGAAAAATTATCTCTATAAAAATTTTATTAAATTAAGAACTAAAGAATCTGAAAAAAGATATAAAACATATAAAAATAAATTAACTGATATAATACGAACTAGTAAAAAATTATATTATAGGAAAATGTTAAATGAAAATAAAAACAATATAAAAGGAGTCTGGGATATATTAAACAAATTAAGGAAAAATGGAACTAAGAAAATGATATATCCAGAGTATTTTACTGATAATTGTGGTGATATTTATGATAAGAATATGGTAGTAAATAAAATGAATAAATTTTTCGTAAGTGTTGGGCCAGAGTTGGCAGCAAAGATTCCAAATCAAGGAAAAGACACTGTGAGACTTTAATTGGAACTCAAACTCTAAAAATATGCCACTATGCTGAACATAAACCACAAGAGATGGAGAATGATATTGATCCTGATAACCACTTTTTCAATAATATTCATAACCACTGTGAATATTACACTGAAAAGCAATTCAAAAGTCAAGTGCAATTAGATGGTAAACTGTCAATAATACACTTCAATAGCAGAAGTCTTAACAAAAACTTCTCACAGATTCAGGACTATTTAAAACAGCTAAACAGAAAATTCACAGCCATTGCAGTCTCGGAAACCTGGCTTAATGAAGACCAGGCTCCCCTGATGGCAATAGAGGGATATCAGATGTTTAACATTAACAGATCTCAAAAAAAGGGTGGTGGTGTTGCACTGTATATTGATGACCTATATAGATGTAAGCTTGTAAATGAAATGTCCTCAGCACTACCAGGGATTTTGGAATGTGTTACTGTTGAGATTGACCTAGACAAAACAAAAAATCTAATCATAAGCTGCATATACAGAACGCCGGGAACTTGCATTGAGACATTCAGAGATAAATTAGTCGAGCTGTACAATAATATTACTAGTCAGAAAATGGTAGCAATTTGTGGAGATTTCAATGTTGACCTACTTAATCCACATCAACAAAATGTAGTTACAGAGTTCATGAACTCTATGTACAGCATGAGTCTATATCCCACAATAACACATCCCAGTAGAATCACAGTTCACTCTGCTACACTTATTGACAACCTGTTTGTCAATGTTCTCGATAAGAAAATAGAAAGTGGATTATTGATAAATGATATAAGCGACCACTTGCCAATCTTTGCACTTATCCATGGCCACACGGGGGCCAATACAGAAAAAATCTCAAAATCGTTCAGACACAAATCACCAAACGCAATCAGTTCTTTTAAAGAGGACTTGCTGAAGCAAGACTGGACAGAAGTCTATGTATCAGATGTAAATGAAGCCTATGACACATTTATAAACATTGTAACCACTCTTTATGAAAAAAACTGCCCATTAGTTAAAAAAAAGCTTAAACACAAATTTGCTGACAAACCATGGTTAACCAAAGGACTACAAAAGGCGTGTAAAAAGAAAAATTTATTATATAAAGCTTTCATAAAGAAAAAAAGGACAAAAGAAGCAGAGCAACGGTATAAAACATACAAAAATAAGTTAACATATATAATAAGATGCAGTAAAAGAGACTATTACAGTAAAGAACTGGAAAAAAAAGACAATATTAAAAATACATGGACAATAATCAACAGTATCCTTGGAAATAAAAGCGGAAATACTAGCTACCCAACTAATATTCCAAAAAATAATAAATCGACTCCGAATGTGAATATAGCTTCACCTGCAGATGAATTTAATAATTTTTTTGTTAACATTGGACCTAAACTGGCCCGAGAAATACCCACTACGGCGCCTACAGGTGATACAATATGCAATAACACTGCTGTAAAAGACACCATCTTCATAAAGAACACAGACGAAAGAGAGGTCATTGAAATTGTTAAATCGTTCAAAAGTAAAACATCTACTGACTGCGATGGTATTGACATGCTACTAGTCAAAACTGTTATCGAATGCATAGTAAAACCACTGACGTATATCTGTAACCTGTCTCTCCAATCAGGTATATTTCCCAATGCAATGAAAATAGCTAAAGTAATTCCGATTTACAAGACAGGCGACAGAGGGGAACTCTCCAACTACAGACCAATTTCACTATTACCGCAATTTTCCAAGATACTTGAAAAAATATTCTATGAGAGAATTGACAACTTCATACTGAAGAATGATTTATTGTGTGAGCAGCAATATGGGTTCAGACACAAAAGGACAACAGCATATGCCTTAATGGAATTTACAGAAAAAATATCAACAGCCATTGAAAATAAAGAGTATTCAGTTGGAGTATTCCTGGATCTTAAAAAAGCATTTGATACAGTAGATCACAATCTATTATTAAAGAAACTACAAAATTGTGGTATTAGAGGGGTAGCACTGTCCTGGTTAAGCAGTTACTTAAAGAATAGATATCAGTTTGCATGTGTTAACAGCAAAAACTCAGAGCTACTGAAGGTCACCTGTGGAGTCCCACAGGGTTCAGTTTTGGGACCATTATTATTCAATATGTATATAAATGATATATGTAAAGTTTCAGAAAAAATGGACTTAATACTAACTAACTAACTAACTAACCTGCACTTATATAGCGCTTTTCTAGTCACAAAGACCACTCAAAGCGCTTTCATTAATACTAGCCCTCTATTCTAAGGGCCTATAGGAAACAGATATCTAGGGACAATTTAGAACAGCCAATTAACCTAACATGCATGTTTTTGGCATGTGGGAGGAAACCGGAGAAATCCCGGAGTAAACCCACGCAACACGGGGAGAACATGCAAACTCCACACAGATCACTGTTGGTCGGGGGCTGGGATCGATCCCACGATCCCCACAATCCCCCGGCCAAGGGTAAACTGTGCTGCCGCAGTGCTAACCACTGCGCCACCGTGCAGCCCGATAATATTGTTTGCTGATGACACTAATCTGCTATGCAGTGGAAACAATTTGGAACAACTTCTGGATACACTCGGAAAGGAATTAGGAAAGCTGAAACTGTGGTTTGATTCAAACAAATTAACGCTCAATTTAAGCAAGACAAAATTTATAGTCTTTAACAACCATCACAACTACCCAGTACCCAAACTCAGTGTAAATGGTGTAGAGATTGAAAGGGTATCCTAAACTAAATTCCTTGGAGTAATAATTGATAACAAACTGTGTTGGAAGCCACATATTAATTATATAAAAGGTAAAGTATCCAAATCAATTGCAATATTACACAGAGTGAAAAATTTGCTGAATCAACCCACACTATACACCTTGTACCATTCATTAATACTCCCATACATGACATATTGTAATGAAGTATGGGGAAATACATATAAAACAAACATATATCCACTCTTTATGCTTCAAAAGAGAGCTATTAGAATAATCAACAAAGCAGCTTACAGGGAACCAACAAACCCACTTTTTCTTAAACAAAAAACTCTCAAGTTGAAAGATCTGATTGACTTTAAAACCGCAATAATAATGTTCAAAGTGAAGAATCTATCACTGCCCGCAAATATCCAAAAGTTGTTCCAAACAAGGGAGAAACGATATCACTTCAGAGGAACATGTATATTTCAAAAGCCTACAGTGAGAACAACCACCAAGCAACACTGTATTTCAGTGCAAGGAGTCAGATTATGGAACGATTTTGGACCTGAATTAAAATCATGTACAAAGCTTGGACAATTTAAACAAAAACTAAAGGAAGAAATACTCCAAACATATTTACAAGACGACATGTAAACTCACATAAGGATTGGCATTTCCAGCCTGTGTTGTGTTGTAGCTTAGTTTTTTCTTTTTTTCTTTTTTTCTCTGTGACACTATGTCTTAGATTTGTTTTTGAATAGTAACCGCTTAACTTAGACTAGCTCAGTTTTCTTTTTCTCTCAGTCACATTTTGTCTTAGCCTTGTTTTAAATTGTAATCGCTCTTGTCTTGTTTTCTCTTTTTTCTCCTTTGAATTCTTGGATGGAATATGGGTGGGCAATATAAGCTGCGGCTTCAGCCATCACCCATTTCGGATAACTCACGTGGAATTGTATAGTAGAAGGAGTCTTTGTCTAATTTGACCTTGTTGTTATATTATACAGTTTCTTTTAACCTGTAATGTACTATCCGAAATAAATAAAATTCATTCATAAAATTCATTCATTCATTCATTCATTCAAGTAACCCTCGGTCAATTTTTCTTACAGCGGTGGATGAACTAGAGGTAAAATCTGTTGTTGAAAACTGTAAAAATAAATTATCTACTGACTGTGATGGTATTGATATGGCACTAATAAAAAAAACTGTTGATGGTATATTAAAACCATTCACATATATAAAAGTAATTCCATTATTTAAGCAAGGAAATAAACACCAATACACAAACTACAGACCAGTATCACTTCTCCCACAATTTTCAAAAATTCTGGAAAAACTTTTCAAAAACAGATTAGAGAACTTTTTAAATAAACAGGATGTGCTGAATCAGAACCAATATGGGTTTAGAGCCAAGAGTACAACATCGTTGGCGATAATGGATGCAACAGAGGAAATAATAAATGCATTAGATCAAGGAAAATATGCAATTGGTGTGTTTATAGATTTTAGAAAAGCATTTGATACAATAAATCATTCAATACTTCTTAATAAATTGCAAATGTATGGTATTAGGGGAATTGCTCTGAAATGGGTTACAAGTTATCTATCTGAGAGACAACAATTTGTGAAAATGGGAGAATATCTGTCTGGGTGTATGGGAATTGCCTGTGGGGTCCCCCAAGGGTCAGTATTGGGCCCCAAATTATTTAACATATATATAAATGATATATTCCAAGTTTCTAAATTATTAAAAATAATATTATTTGCTGATGATACTAATTTATCTTATTCTGGAAATAATTATAATCAACTAATCCATACTATAAATAATGAATTAAATAAGCTAAAAAAAATGGATGGATTGTAATAAACTATCACTAAATATAGATAAAACTAAGGTAATGATGTTTGGTAACCTAGCTGCAATGCTCCGTACTGTGGGTGTTTATATATTTACATATTTATTCCATCTAGCTACAATGCTCTGCACTGTGTGTTCATATATTCATATATTTATTCCATCCAGCTACAATGCTCTGCACTGTGTGTCTGTGTGTGTGTGTATATATATATATTTTATAGTAATACGTACATATGTTTATTAGCTGCTCTTGCTTGCTTGTTTTTTTTCTTGCCTTCTGATTGTTGCTCTGAGTGTTGCTATCCCTGTGCTGTTGCAATCCTGGAATTTCCCCGTTGTGGGACTAATAAAGGCTTATCTTATCTTATCTTATCTTATCTTAATTGTAAAAATAAAGAAGATATACACATTCATATAGATAATGTAGTTATTGAAAAAGTTAAGGAGATCAAGTTTTTGGGTGTAGTACTGGATGATAAAATTAGTTGGAAACCACATGTCAGATACATACAAAATAAAGTTGCAAAAAATATTGCAATTATAAATAAAATTAAGCAGGTCCTAGATTATAAATCACTTCATATTTTGTATTGTTCATTAGTACTTCCATACTTGACTTATTGTATAGAAGTTTGGGGTAACAGTTATAAAAGTAAACTTAATTCATTGTTAATATTACAAAAAAGGGCAGTCCGTGTTATACACAAAGTCGGGTACCTCGAACATACTAATTTATTGTTTTTACATTCGAAGTTATTGAAATTATGGGATCTGGTTCATTATTACACAGCACAATTAATGTTTAAAGTTAGTAAAAACCTCTTGCCACACAATATACAGAATCTATTCAGGGAGAGAGAAGGGAAATATAATTTACGGGGGAATAAAAAATTTAAAATTCACTTAGTAAGATCTACACGGAAGAGTTTTTGTGTGTCTGTGTGTGGGGTAAAATTGTGGAATGGGTTGGGGGAGAAACACAGGCAATGTCCCAACATCCATATATTTAAATCAACATATAAAGAAATGATTTTTGAGCAGTATGAGAATGAAGGGCAGTGATGTTACATTGTGTCTTCAGTGAGGGAAGGTTGTTGTGTGTTATGGTGATTGTGAAGGTGATGGTGTTGTTTGTGTTTGCATTGAACATGCCAGAATTGTATGTTTATTGTTGTTGTAATATTGTTGGATATGGACTGTCATTAGCCTCTTTTCCACTAGCCCAGCACACCTCGGTACGGCTCGATTCACTTCAGTACGGCTCGGAATGCTTCTGTCTCCATTAGCACGGTGTTTGGCATGGGTGTTGTGCTGGGGTGGGTGGGTTTATAACAGCGAGGCGGTGCCACACTCCCGTGACGTAACGCACGTGACCCAAGCAAAACATTTTTTTTTCCAAAACTTTATTGAGAAGACCCAAGCAAAACATAACACATAGCTGTACAAGGCCACTCCTCGGTCTGTGGCTTTTTTCACCGTAAACGCCAAAAAGGACCGCCAGACAAGGGTACAGGCAGCGAGATGAAAACACTCTGGAATATTTCTGCAGCTTCTGGGAGAGCCAAAGGCGTGAGGATACAAACTAGGTCGTATATGACGGTAAGCTAATGGTTGCTAATGCTAGTTTGCTATAAGTACATTGTGCTACACTTTAATGTCTGCAAGTTATCACTGTTAGGTACTAAAATATGTACGCTGTGTGTATTTCAGATGGCTCTGTTGTGGGGAAATTACTGCTTCATTTGCTCTGGGCGTGTCTGTCACGGATGTGATCAGCCTGTCACTGATGTCAACACAGCTTCACAATCAAGCAGTATTGAGCTTAAGAATGTCTGTAGAAACGTTTTATTTCCTGTACAACAAATTGCTCTGATCTGCTTGATAATCATGGAGAGACTGTTGAGACATCATGGACTTACCTGCTTCTGCAGCAGATTCTGAGGTGGTATCATAGAAAAAAACGATCAGCTGACACAACTTGATCGCCAGGTTAATATTAGCTACAAAATATATATTCAAAAAGTAAACTTTACTGAGTTAGGTATAATAAGATATATTTGACAGTTATCATGCATTTTAGGCCAAAACAAACTTGATCTAGGATTAAAAGCAATTAAAATAATGCAGTCACAAGTTTACATGGAAACATGTACTGTAGAAGTATATATTCTCTGCATCAACAATGTACTAGATATGCATTCATGCTGTATTGCACTGGGATTTGCACTGACAATAAACCTATGAAGTTTTTGCAGATGTCTCTTTTTTTATATGTGAAGGTTACCACCATGTGGCATAAATTAAATATTGAAAGATTGGAAAAGCTAAGAATAATCCAGCAGTTTGAGAAATCACTTTTGGTTTGGTGTAAGTCTGTCAACAGAATTATGAACCATAAAACAGTTTGTGTTAAAATGTTAAATCCAATTAAACCTAATCCGGGGGATTCCAATCATGTGTCATGGGGGGCCAAGACCCTGCAGGTTCTCTCTTCTACCCAGTCTCTTCAGCAGGTGTTATCACTGATCAGTCAGTGGAAGAAGTTCAGTGGAATCTGCTGTTGAAGACACTGGTTGGAGGTAAAGCCTGCAGGGTCTTGGCCCTCCATGGCACATGATTAGACACCCCCCCCCCCTCGCAGTATCCAACTTTTACTTTCAAAATAAGTGTAAATATTTGCAAAAAGCAAACATTATTAGAAATATGTTATATTTCAATTTAATACTATCCCACTTGTACTTACAAAAACGTGTGAATATTCATAAAAAGCACACACATGAAAGGTAGCACCACAAGCAGTGGGTCACAGCGGTTTTGGGCAACAGCAACACAATTGTGTATCCTTTGCCAATCTGTCTGCTGTTATTTAATGTTTAACAGTTAAGGGACGGATGATTATATGCTCCAAAACTGGAGAAACTCTCTGATAAAAAAGCTGCAACAACACAAGTCACTTTTGGTTTGAATTAACTGCCAAATGACCTAGAAATAATGAGCTGAAACTTGTTTTTATTCGTATTAAATAATGAGACAGTGGCACACTGGCCAACACCAAATTGTATTTTTTTTTACATCCTAGGGCATTTTGGATGTACTGAATAAAAAAAAATCATGTTTTTCACCTTCAGGTCGTTTGGAACAACAGTATTAGTATTTTCTGTTTAGATGATGCTACACTCCTTCTAAAGTATTGTAATTCTCTGAATTTGGAATGCCGATAGAACATTCAATTTACATATAGTTACTTTTTTACCTACTTTGACTTGTAAGCTTGATCAGTCTCTCCTGCTGCATTTTAAAGTCCAACTGTGCAACTTCTTATAAGTTAACATAAAAATTTACCCAAAGTTTAGAACTGGATCATGTGGTGCTAATTTTTTATGATATTTCAATAAAAAGAACAGAAAACTTACAAAAACATTTGTTTTTTGGTCTAGTTAAAAATTACATTACCTTTACAATGGTTGACCCCTGACAGGATGATCAGCATCATTTTCATCAGACTAGGCAATGGAATTTCTATGTAATTATACTGTTTTATAATTCAGTGTTATAACAGACAAACCACACTTTCCAAAACAATTCCATTTTATTATCAGAATCAGAATCAGAATCAGCTTTATTGGCCAAGTATGCACAACACATACAAGGAATTTGACTTTGGCTAAAAAAAAAAAACCTAAAAGGAAAGGAAGAAAATAGGAAGAAAAAGTATACCAAAAATATTAAATATAAAAGAATAAGAACCGAAGAATCAATGCATTTACTGACAAAGGAATTATTAATACAAGATTGGAAGATAGTTTATGATGAAAATGACATAAATAGAGCATATGATAAATTTTTACAAATATTTCAATCATTGTACAATAAATACTGTCCTATAAAACAATACAGTGACAGACAACAACAAAAAAATATTCCTTGGGTCACCAAGGGGTTAATAAATGCATGTAAAAAGAAGAATACATTATATAAACAATTCATTAAATGCAGAATGGTGGAAGCTGAGATCAAATATAAAAGATACAAAAATAAGCTTACTACTATAATGAGGACCTGTAAGAAAGAATATTACAACAGAATACTAGAGGATAACAAAAATAACATAATAGGAATATGGCAAGTACTCAATGGGATTATTAGTAATCGTCCTAAGAATGCAAATTATCCAGAATATTTTATCGAAAAGGGCAATTTGATAAATAATATGGAAGATGTGGTCAGTGGTTTCAATAATTTTTTTGTAAATGTTGGTCCTGAATTAGCAAAATCAATAGTGACACCAGAAACAAACTACAGTGGTTCTGTGAATGAAATAGAAGATAGAAATCCAAACACAATCTTTTTGGGTGCAGTTACTGAAAAGGAAATTATCGAGACTGTGAGTAAATTTAAGAACAAAAAATCAATGGACTGGAATGAAATTGACATGACAATAGTGAAAAAAGTAATTGAGGGAATTGTTAAGCCACTCACCCACATCTGTAACCTGTCATTTCAAACTGGTACATTTCCAGACAAAATGAAAATAGCAAAAGTAATACCTCTATACAAAACAGGAGACAGTCATCGCTTCACAAATTACAGGCCAGTCTCTTTACTCTCACAATTCTCCAAAATACTTGAAAAAATCTTCACTAAGAGACTGGATGATTTCACTGAAAAACACAACCTCCTTACAGATAGCCAGTATGGTTTTAGAGCAGATAAATCTACATCTTTGGCACTGATCAAACTTATAGAAGAAATTACTAGTTGTATAGATAAAAAAAATGTTGCTGTAGGAGTATTCATAGATTTAAAGAAAGCTTTTGACACCATTGACCACAGAATACTACTAAGGAAACTGGAAAGGTATGGGATAAGAGGGGTTGGACTGAGTTGGGTGGAAAGTTATTTAAGTAACAGACAACAATTTGTACAAATTGGAGAGCACAAATCACCCTTCATGGACATCACTTGTGGTGTGCCCCAGGGGTCAGTTTTGGGACCCAAACTCTTTATTTTATATATAAATGACATATGCCAAGTATCAAAAATTCTGAAATTTATTTTGTTTGCGGATGACACAAATATCCTCTGCACTGGTGAGAATTTGCAGCAGGTTTTAGAGGTGGTCACAACTGAAATGAAAAAATTAACGCAGTGGTTCAACAAAAATAAATTATCTCTAAATCTAAAAAAAACAAAGATTATGTTGTTTGGAAATTATAAAATAAATCATGAAATATTGGTAACGATAGATGATACCAGAATAGAAACAGTACAGGAAAATAAGTTCCTGGGGATGACGATTGACAATAAAATCTGCTGGAAACCTCACATCAGTCACATCCGGGCCAAATTAGCAAAATGTATAGGCATACTGGGGAAGACGAGACACGTCTTGGACTATAAATCATTGGTCTTATTGTACAATTCATTGTTTTTACCTTATCTTAACTACTGTGTAGAAGTCTGGGGAAACACCTACAAAACCAACCTACAGTCAATATGCACATTACAAAAAAGAGCTATAAGGATAATAAACAATGCAGGATATAGAGACCATACCAATTCGTTGTTCTTAAAGTCACATGTCATAAAGTTCATCGATTTAGTTAAATTTAAGACAGCACAAGTAATGTACAGGGCAATTAATAATCACCTACCAACTAATATACAAAAAATATTTAAAAAAAGAGACAATGATCATAATTTGAGGGGAGACTTAAACTTTACAAAACCCAAGATACGTACTACCAAGAAAAGTATGTGCATATCTGTCTGTGGGGTGGATTTGTGGAACAGTCTAGAGCCGGAACTGAAACTATGTACAAACAGAAATCAATTCAAAAAGAGGTATAAGCATCATTTGCTGAAAGGGTATATGTTAGAAGGGTAGTAGTTATATGTACGATTCATTATGTTCACTCTGGGATATTATGGGACACTATGGAATGGTGGGTGGGACAGCACTGTGTATATCTGTGTTGTTTGAGGCTGGTTTTGTTGTATGGACATCATTGTATGTTAGAATGGATGGGTGTTAATGTTGATTTGTAAAAAATACAGTAAATTGTTTACTTGGGGTCTTAAAGGTGGTAATTTGTATAAAATTCACATGGGTGTATCTATGGAAAAGAGGAGATGGAATTAATAAGTGTTCACTTCTTCCTTCTCCCTTTCGAACAGTGTATAATGTTACTTTATTGCATTTGCCATTTGCTTGTATTTGGTATATTTTTGTGTTCAAAATAAACTATCTATCTATCTAAAAAAAAAATAAAAAAATATTGAAATAAAAAAAAAACTTTGCAACACAACATGAAGGATAATCGACATTTTATACACGCCGACCACTGAGTGCCTCTACCAGCTTCCCAAACTGAGTCAGGAAGGCTCGGTTGAATGAAGCCGTCTCTGCCAGCTCTGGGTCAGGAAGGCTCGGTTGAATGAAGCCGTCTCTGCCAGCTCCTGGGATACCCTCGCGTTTTCTGCAACCTCATTTAAATGTTGCAAATATTTATCATTGAATACATTTTGCGCCTGGTGGCGGGACAGATTCACATTGGAGAATCCGGGCGGGCTGGCGCGGCGGACGCGTGGGATGATTCTACAAGGAAAATGCACACAATAAAATACAGCACGAAAGTGCAAGATATACAGAAAAGACAATAGTTTTTAACAAGATTACATAAGCTTATTTCAGCGTATTGCTCACATGAATAATTAAAAGAAAAGCGTGAGTCCGCAGTGTGCTGCTGCAGAGCGATCATCATCCACAAATGAACAGCTTTTTTATTGCATAAATAAACTGAGCGTCTTACCGAATATATTTGCGAAAAAACGCACAATAAAAAAAAATTAAAACTCACCGTTAAAGGACTCCGATGTCGAGACCTCCTGGTATATTTTTTCATTCCAGGTGGCTCCATCTAACTTGCGCTGGATACGTTCGTCTGACAATGCAGTGAGCAGACACTGCACCTCCTTATTGGTCCATGGAACACCCTTATTACGCGAAGCCATTTTTGATAGAGAATAAATGAAAATAGCACAGCAATACACTGAAAATAAACCACCAACAGTGGTTGCGCGCTGAGTAATGGCGGTCGTGAAGATTGTTGTTTTTTTTTTCCAAAACTTTATTGAGAAGGTTGTGAAGATTCGGCAGAAGAGGAGGAGGAGAGGGGTGGTTACAACCTGACCAATCAGTGCCGGTTACGACCTGACCAATCAGCGGTGACCAGTCTGTTAACGTCACAACACGGCCCAGCTCAGCACTGCTGTACCCTGCCCTTGAGCAGGGCTGAGAATCGCGGCTGTTAAACCGTGTTGGGGCTAGTGGAAAAGCGTACAAAGCGTGCTGAGCCGTCCCGTGTCGTGCTAAAGCATGCTAGTGGAAAAGGGCCTATTGTTGTGTCATTTTTGTTGTATAATTTGACTATGAGTGTATTACGGTGAATGTGGTTGTGGGATAATGATGATTATGAGTAATACTGTAATTTGTTTGGTGTGGAGAAGGGGTGGGACTGTATAAGCGTTGGCTTCTTCTCACTCCTTTTGAACATTTTATTTTTGGTTTGTTTTTTTGTTGTGTTTTGAACTCTCTTTTTTCTTTCTTTAACAATGTTCAAATAAAAATCAATCAATCAAAAAAAAGTGGAGACAGGGACTGCTACAGGGAGGTCAAATACCGGTTTAGCAGAGAGCTGAGGAGAGCTAAGTCTGTGTATTCTGAGAGACTCCAGCAACAGTTCACTGCTAACGACTCTGCTTCTGTGTGGAGAGGACTGAGGCAAATCACCAACTATCGGCCTCAGGCTTCTAAAGGTCAGGATGACAAAGCCCTTTGTCAAAGACTGTCCCAACATTATGCCCGTTTTGACACCTCGTCAGCTGTGTCCATCTCCCCCCCTCCCCCCAGCGCCACTGCCTCCACGGTCCCCACTTCATCAAAGGTGCCCCCCCCTCCTCCCCCCCTGCCCTTGTCATCAGTGAGCAGGACGTGCACAGACAGTTCTCCAGACTGAACCCGCGCAAGGCCCCCGGTCTGGACGGCGTGTCTCCCTCCACCCTGAGACACTGTGCGGAAGAGCTGACTCCTGTCTTCACAGACATTTTTAACACCTCCCTGAAGTTATGCCACGTGCCGACCTGCCTCAAAACCTCCACCATCATCCCTGTCCCCAAGAAGCCACGGATCACTGGACTTAATGACTACAGACCTGTAGCGCTCACCTCTGTAGTCATGAAGTCCTTTGAGCGCCTGGTCCTGCCCCACCTCAAGTCCATCACCACTCCCCTCCTGGACCCGCTGCAGTTTGCCTACCGAGCCAACAGGTCTGTGGACGATGCAGTCAACCTGGCCCTCCACTTCATCCTGCAGCACCTGGACTCCCCGGGAACCTACGCCAGGATCCTGTTTGTAGACTTCAGCTCTGCATTCAACACCATCCGCCCCGCTCTGGTCCGGGACAAGTTGTCCCTGCTCAACGTGCCTGACTCCCTCTGCAGGTGGATCACCGACTTCCTGACGGACCGGAGGCAGCATGTGCGGCTGGGAAAGACTGTCTCAGACTCTGTTAGCATCAGCACCGGATCACCCCAAGGCTGTGTACTTTCCCCCCTACTCTTCTCCCTTTATACCAACTCCTGCACCTCCAGCCACCAGTCTGTCAAGCTGATCAAGTTTGCGGATGACACCACCCTCATCGGGCTCATCTCCAGCGGCGACGAATCCATCTACAGGAGAGAGGTGGCCCAGCTGGCGTCCTGGTGCAGCCACAACAATCTGCAGCTGAACGCTCTGAAGACAGTGGAGATGATCGTGGACTTCAGGAAAGTCACAACCCCTGTGCCCCCCCACCACCACCCTCACAGGCTCTCCCATCACCACTGCAGCTTCCTTCCGCTTCCTGGGCACCACCATCACCCGGGACCTCAAGTGGGAGCCGACCATCAGCTCCCTCATCAAAAAGGCCCAGCAGAGGATGTTCTTCCTGCGGCAGCTGAGGAAGCTCAAGCTACCCACCAAGATGTTGGTGCAGTTCTACATGGCCATCATCGAGTCCATCCTCACCACCTCCATAACCGTGTGGTGCACAGGAGCCACTGCCAGGGACAGACTAAGGCTGCAGCGCGTCGTGCGCGCTGCTGAGAAGGTGATCGGCTGCAAGCTCCCATCCCTCCAGGATCTGTACATCTCCAGGACCCAGAGGCGTGCAGGCCGGATCATAGCCAGTCCTTCACACCCAGGTCACGTACTGTTTGCCCCCCTCCCCTCAGGTAGAAGACTTCGGTCCATTCGGACTAAAACCTCCCGTCACATGAACAGCTTCTTCCCCTCTGCCATCAGACTGCTGAACACTATGTGACTTATTAGACTCTCGTGCACTACGTACAGCAGCTCAACCAGACTCATGTCAATCATCACTGTTTTCTTTTTGCATTACCGACTGCACTATGTGGTACTCCACAATATCTGCTGCTCGCTAATATATTTAAAATTGCTTGACTAGTATTACTCATTCATATTCTACATTTTATTGCATGTATAGTTTTTTTATTTCTATCTTCTATTTTTATCATGTTTAATGTTGCAGCATTGCACCGAGACAAATTCCTAGTTTGTGTACTACATGAACAATGGCAATAAATCTGATTCTGATTCTGATTCTGATTCTGAAAAAATGTGCCTCCTTCTAGGTCTATGGGCTAGGACGAGAACTCAGCTCAACCTGGATGGAGGCAAACCTGGGGATCATTTTGTGTGAGTTTAAGGCAATTGCCTAGAAGGAACAGCAATTTTCCTAAAATCATAAAAGCGCTGAGATTTCCTGGCCTTTGACCCTGACCTTGAACGCAACATTGATGCAGACCCACCTGAGGATCACTGTGTGTGTTTGGTGACCATGGGGCAAATGCCCAGGTGGAGTAGTGATTCATAAATGGTAAATGGCATTCACTTATATAGCGCTTTTCTTCTCATCTAGGATGACCAAAGCGCTTTACAGATCCTGCAATCCACCCATTCACACACACATTCACACACTGATGGTGGCAGAGCTGTCATACACATAGGCACCAACCAGATCACCAGGAGCAACTGGGGGTTCAGTGTCTTCTGGACCCCCCCTTCTAAACATTTCATTCCTGTGAAATGTGGATGGATGGACACCACATCACCGCAGTAGCTCCTTTCGGCTTTGTCGGAATCAGCTCTAAATTCATAAGACCTGCTGGTTAAAAGCAATCTTGGGGCATTTTCTGATGGAGGACACTCTTATAATGATGCACATGGATCCTTTTGTACACAGCAGCCTTTATTTAACAGGCACATATCAAGTTTCAATCTTAAAGAGGAAAATTTGGTTCAATTTCACACTGGTGTGTGGAATTAGCACTAATAGGCTTTCATTTACCCTAGCCAAGTAATATTTTGAGTCTTAATCTAAGAAATTATTTGTTCCATGTCTATATCTGATTAGCGGCTTCAAATATTAATAAAGTGGGTTTACAAGGGAGTCTAATACAAAACTAGACAGGCATCATACACCCTTGTCAGAGATTGATATAGTTTTGTCCAAAGGATCACATTGTAAGTTATGAGCTATTCAATCATCCCACTCCAAATTTTCCATGTAATAAAACATATAACACTAAGCTTGGACTTCAGACAGTGAGCTATAACCATATTGTTTCTTCTGCAATTAAAAATTTCAATGGAGTCATCTGATGGAAAATGATACATGAACCATACTGTGGATTTGGAGTCTTCACACCTTTAATGCTCTGAGAAAAGAAAAAACTGTTCAAAGGAAAATTTCAACTTGTTTCACTGTGTTCACTGTGCAGGAAAACCCCCTTTTACATTGATTACTGGTGAATGTTGATGTTAAGCTTTAAATTTTATGAAAACACAATGGATATGAAATTGTATCAAACTGTATTTGTATAGACATTTCAGTGTTCTACTAAGTAACAAGACAAAACTGAAACTGGTCAAGATGGGACTATAAATCACTTTATAGAGGAAAATGTGGGATTTTGGAGCATTCTGTATGAGATGAAATGATGAACCAAGACAACAAAAACTACCTTCTGAGCTCTTGGTTACATTTATGCACAGATACTGGTCCTGCAATTCATCATGGGGTTCAGATTTTGTCCTAAGGAAGCATGCTAGACCACTTACAAAACCACATTTTACTCACAAATGAGCTGTATACAGCAGGAAGTTTTCCTTTGCTGAAAGAATACCAATGCAATTCCTGGTAGCTTCAGACTATTGATGATATGCGTGCAATGCCCTCCTCCGATGCCTTGCTTATGTTAGCCACGGGTAAATGTCAGGTGGTCCTGTTCAGATCTCTGAGGCTTCACTATACAGATATTGCGTTTGTGTGGAATCACTGGAGCTCAGCTGGCTGCTTAACTTCGGTGACACATTCCACTTTGAGACAGGAGCCAGATTATATGGATTGTGGAGGCTTTGGAGTTGTTTAAATGTGCCTTACATGATGGTGTGGAAAAAACCAAAGAACATGAATGAAACAAATAAAAAATGATGAGAAGATAAAAAAGTAATGTAATGTTGGTATACTATACCATTATTGCATGTATTTTTAGTACTATACAGTATATTGTGTGGCAAGACATTGTTAAAGGCATTCTTAAAAGACTTGGTTGAGCTTTGGCTTTAAACTCTCCCTTAAAACCATGGTTCTGCTAAAAGTGTGTTGTGGAAGCACAACAGGGAAGGAAAATCTACAGAAAACGTCTTTAAAAGATTATTTGTGCTGCCAAAGACATTGACAGATAAGACTGAGTTTATATCCATGTTGAAAGGTCAAACACAAGTTTATAGTTTTGGATCCTGCTTAAAACGCTGCTTTCCGTCATGTTTTACAATATCTTTTTTCCCAGTCTCTGCCCTTTATACAGCCAAGCAATGAAAATCGAGAGCAGTGAAAGCATTTGATAGTATTTTCTGCTTTTTGTCAATTTCTTATCTTCCTACAACTGTCCTTGAACTCAGTAGCTGACTTAATTAAATGAAGGTGTTTCTTTTCTGTCGTGAACTGAAGCAGACTGAGGTAAACACATGTCTAGCTAATTTCTGCTTACATGGCGACAGCATGATTGACATTCCCGTCTATGTGGCTATACATAGCAATTCAAAACGCTTCTTTTTAAAGGTTATTTAGATGTTCACAACTTCAGCTTTTTAATCAAGTACATACAATCAATATAAGGGTGAAATGAAAGAAATAAGAGATATTACACTGTCCAGTGTTTTTTGGGGTGGGGGTGGGGGGTTAAGCCATTCCCTTTCTACTTTGGCTGCATCTTGTTTTTGATTTTCTTCTTTAACATTTTGATTTGTCTAATAAAATTTATACATTTATGAAGGAATTTGGAGGCAGAAAGTCAACTTTCTTCATTTTGCCACCACTCATTTCTTGTAATACATCAACAAATCACCACAAGTGGCTGCTTCTGGCTGTGTACACTCATCTCAGAGCAGCTGGTTTACCTCATTGCCAGGCAGGGAGTGTGTGAGTGGTATGAGCGGTCTTGCCTGGTTCAGCAGTGGGCATGCGGGTGTTAGATGAGCCATTGATCCTTCCCAGCATGCTCTTCCACCAGGCGATTCCTCCGTTTTGTACCACCCCTCTCCCACACCATTGACTTTCTGCCATGACGTTCCGCTGCCACGGCAGGACCTGACATTTAATGATCCTGTGATGGAGTAACATCGCATTTATCATTTGCCGGCAGAGGTGATGGGGAGAAATCTGAAAAGAGACAGACAGCAACGGCCAAAGTAAAAAAACAAACAATACAAGCCAGGAAGTGGAGTTGCACTGAGACTGACAGCAGGAGTGAATTAGGATAAAGTCTCTAAAATGAGAGTGTTGAAACGTCTTCTGAAAGCACCCACAAAGAGCAACAATCAGAAATTGCTTTTTGAGGAGAAAACGTCAAATGTTGGCAGCACCAACTTGGCTCATACTTCAGTGTGACTCTGCTTTTCAAGCATCTCTACCAGCGATACAGCATAAATTGATCAACTGCCAAACACCTCCCTGGGGGAGCAATTGTCCAATCAAGTTTTGGCACAGCGGACCTGTCAAGTATTGGAGTTATGAGAGATACCATTTCCAATATTTAAATCCTCAAATGCCTAGGCTAGCAGAGTTGTTCTCAGTTGTCTACTGTATGAATGATCCATAAAGTCTTTCAACTAACAGTCTGTCATGGTAAATTCCTGCCTTCACAATACGGCTGGGGTGGGTGGGGGTGGGGTCCCAAATCTCTCCAAAGGTTCGTGGGGGTTTGCCATTTCCTCTCAAGTCGTAAGGCCTCGCTTTTCTGTCACAGGAATTTTGAACATGCTCACAAAATTTGTGTGACAAAGTTTCTCTTAAAATAGTCAGAGTCATCACGGGTGTCTCAAATGCATGTCAAACCCTTCTCAATTTAGTTTCCATGAGTCAGAATGTGCAAGAAAAGTTAGACAACTTGCGAGGGGTTGGGGACCTATGAAACTAAATTTTTACTGAGTGGAGACAAAAAGGACAAGATATTCCATGCTCAAGACAGGCGCAAATGGACCAGTGGTTTTCTAGGAAACGCTGATACAATAGCGACCGACAGTGTCACCATGCCACCCAAGGAAGGAAGGCAAAGCTAGATACAGGGGGAATGCTGTCTCTGCCCCACGGGCCCCTACAGACGAAACAGAGCCAGTCCCGTGGCCTGCTGTGTTGGCTGTGGAGGAGTCTGAAGCAGCCTCCTCATCCAGCAGACTCTGCACTTTTTCTCTGCACTTGATCTCACTTGACATCTGCTGGAATGGAGAGCCATGGTCCTTATTTGGCAACTCTCATGGATAACGGTCATGCGAGTGTTGCATGGGATTTGTGCGTCTGATGCAGTATGGCCGTTAGTGAAAAAAAAAAAAGCAGAATTTTGTTGCACAAATGCCGTGCAACTCATGTATGGAATGTAAGCAAAATGTAACATCCGTCCAGTATTTGTGCAACATATGCAAATGTGCCAGTTCAGTGTGATTCCAAATAAAAATTGTCACCAATTTGCATTTTTGCTATGAGCTGCCGCAGCCTGGTGAGAAGCTACCTTTAGTCTTTGCCACTAAAACAAATACAAATAAGAAAATGTTAGGATTGGGGGAAGGTGAAAGGTTAAACCTCTCACACATTAAACCTCCCACTCTACTACTCTCTCCTTTCACCTTCTCATGTCACAAAGTTATTTTTACAACTAGTAGAAGCCATGTTCTTTAAAGACATGCCTATAAGGCCTAATTTTTGCTGATAAAATGCTTTATATGGTCATTTTACTGTTAGAGGACAGTCTCAAATTATCATTCTTTGCTTGTGACTTGCAAACTCAGCCTCACTGTGAAGTTATATTATGATGAAATTCGCCAATGACAGTTGACATTCCCTATTCAAGCTATAAAGAAGCCTCTTTCTTTGAATTGAGTACCTATTGTTTCATTGATGGGATCTTGTGGATGGTCGATTGCATTTGAAATTAGACCATTTTAAAATTCACAGAGTTTTTGCCTCCGCTTTGACAGTTCAAGACCAAAGATGAAAGCACTTACAGGTTGGGCCTCTCACCTATCTGCTGTGTGTTGGAATACCAAAAGAGGAAGAGTCAATAATAGATTGGCTGAGCTCATTTTTGAAGAAGACATCTGTGTCTCTGTGGAGAAAATACACAAAGGAATAGCCATGTGATATGTGGAAAGCATCACCAAAGGAAAACAAAGTGATGCCTTCTCCCTATATCAAGATACTGAACACAGTCCAAAATTTAGTCATTGTTCTTGGCCTGTGGTATTCTGAATATCAGATGGAAAAGTCTTCTTTTTGGAAATGATCTAAATACTATTTATTGAACAGAAAAACATCCCAAGTGTGCTTTTGCCTCAAGCAAATTATCTACACGGTTACATCTAAAGAAAAGAGAAAAAAAAAATCTGCACTGTAAGTTAAAATAGTGACTTTAAGGTCGAATAATTATGGGACCTTCCGTGCGGTACATTGCTGCATTAAATAGCTGCCTAACTGATTTTGAATGGGGGAAAAAAAGGCAGAGATGGAGAAAGAAGGGAAAAAAGAAAAACAATGTCGAAGGACACTGAACGAGATGTGTTAATTTACAAAAGGCTCCAGGAAGAGTTAATTAAGCCAGCTGCAGGAGTGAGAGAAAGTGCTGAGTCCTGGAGACACAAAATATTTATTCATCAGCCCATTAATGTTTAATTCCTTTTTTTCTTCCCTATTTTTAAAATGGAGGGAGAATGGAGGAAAGCTTTGAACATTTGACCTTATATGTAAAAGTGTAGGGTGAGTCTGAAAAGCCTGGGGGGTTGTCTTAATCATTAAGAACCAGCAGGACACACACACAAAAAAAAGTAACTTAGTGTTCCTCTGGAGCAGGCACACACAATTTCCAAATCAGATTATTGCTTCCCATGACTATTTTCCTTTTGTCTCCTGTTAAACAGTGACCAGTTTGTGTCACATGGAGGGCGAAACCAGCAATTTAGAGCAGGTGACCTCTTTCCGGAGGGCGTAAAACTGCTTGAGACAAATGGATACATGACAGAACACTGATGGATTGGAGCCTTTCGACCTCAAGCAACACGCCTGTCCAAACTCAGCACCAAATATCCATCACAGCAGACATGGCTCTGCACCGTACTGGAGGTGCAGCGCTCCTTCATTCCTGTGAGAGCCGTGTCTGATGAAAGGATGGAGCCGGTCCAGAGAAGGAAACAGTCGTGTGCTTGATTTGTCTGCAGCCTAATTATATGGCAACAAACGAGTTGCCAATCATGACAATATATTGTCTGGTTTTATCTCAGGAACTCATCAAGTCAACCCAATTAAAAGCTGCAATGAGAAAGACATCGGCAGTGAACAGGGCTCTCATTCAGTTAATTCATGATTGCCAATTAAAATAGAATAGCGTGCAAAGTTGTAAAGCTGTCAGGAAGGCCAAGCTAAATTACCCTTTTCCACTTTGAATGATGGATGCGTTCATTGCTCTCCCTTATCTTATTTATTCTCTGGGCAGAAGGGGGTGGGAGGGTGCCGGAGCAGTTTAAAGAATGTGTCGCTAATGAAGAAGGTCCCCCCTATTCAGAAAACAGAAAAATCTGCCGCTTGAAGATTGTTGAGCTTTTCTAGAAGAAAACTTAATTAAATCACGTATCCTTGAATCGTGCAGACAGCCCAATTTGCTTTAACAATCACTTATAAAATGAAATCTGAAGAGTGACATTTTATTGCAGCTCGGTAGTAACGTTGATAGTCTTTGGCTACTAAAATATTTTACTCAGTTTGAGGAGTCTTGCTGTACATCTACGTATTTAAAGTGCATGTGGTTCTTGTTGAGTTGAGATTTTTATTTTTTTTTTTTACAATAAATCATCAGCCCTCAACCTATCATATTCAATTTAAATATTCCAATATATGTTTTTCTTTTGACTTTTAAAGACATTTTTTGATACATAGGGCATTTTCACGCCTGAAATTCTATGCCAAGGTCCATATGTTTGTTACATTGTCGACATTTGGTCCAGTTAAGTACCAATAAAGGTACTTTGACTTTCAATTCAATTCAATTCAATTCAACTTTATTTATATAGCGCCATTTCACAACAACAGTCATCTCATAGCACTATCAACTGTAGGGAGGACCCCCACAGTTGCAGAAAGACCCCAGCAATCAGGCGATCCCCTGTGAGCAAGCACTTGGCGACGGTGGAGAGGAAAAACTCCCTTTTAACAGGAAGAAACCTCCAGCAGAACCAGGCTCAGGGAGGGGCAGTCATCTGCTGCGACTGGCTGGGGGGTGAGGGGATAGAGAAGAAGAAAAGAACAGACATGTAGAGAGCAAACAGCACGATGGGGACTCAATCTATGGGAGAGAACAAACAAATGTTAATGACCAGCAAAAAAAAAATATTTCATAGAGAGTGAGGAAAGGAGTGAGGCCCAGTGCATTACTGGAGGTCCCCCGGCTGACTAAACCTATTAGCAGCATAACTAAGGGAGGGTTCAGAAAACACATGATCCCTCCCTAATTGTAGGCTATATCAAAAAGGTAGGTTTTAGCCCTATTCTTAAAAACAGAGATTGAGTCTGACTCCCGAATCCAGATTGGCAGCTGATTCCACAGGAGAGGAGCTTGATAACTGAAGGCTCTGCCTCCCATTGTACTTTTGGAGATTCTAGGTATTACAAGTAAACCTGCATTTTGGGAGCGTAGTGCTCTGTTAGGATGATACGGTAGTATCAGATCTTTTAAATAAAAAGGAGCCTGATTGTTTAGAGCTTTGTAAGTAAGAAGAAGGATTTTAAACTTAATTCTAAACTCTATGGGAAGCCAATGAAGGGAGGCCAGAACCGGAGAGATATGATCTCTCTTTCTAGTACCTGTTAAAACTCTTGCTGCAGCATTTTGGATCAGCTGAAGACTTTTTAAAGATGTTTTAGGACAACCTGATAATAAAGAATTACAATAATCTAATCTCGAGCTAACAAAAGCGTGGATCAGCTTCTCAGCATCACTCTGAGACAAGATGCTCCTAATCTTGGCAATATTACGCAAATGATAGAAGGCAGTCTTAGAAACAAATTTAATATGTGAATTGAAGGACAAATCCTGATCAAAAATAACTCCAAGGTTCCTCACAGAGCTATTAAGAGAAAGAGTAACTGCATCCAAACTGAAAGTTTGATTTGGAAAGGAATTTCTAAGGTTTTTTGGACCAACAAGAATGACTTCAGTCTTATCTGAATTTAATAGCAGGAAATTACAAGTCATCCAAACTTTGATTTCCTTAAGACAGGCTTCTAACTTGGCTAATTGATTAGTATCATCTGGCTTCATTGACAGGTATAATTGTGTGTCATCTGCATAACAGTGAAAATGTATACAGTGCTTTCTAATAATGTTGCCTAATGGAAGCATATATAAACTAAAAAGAGTAGGGCCAAGCACAGATCCCTGTGGAACTCCATGACTAAGCTTTGAGCTGAGAGAAAACTCATCATTTACATGAACAAACTGGAAGTCTGACAGGACTGCTGCCTTTCCAAGCCAACTAAACAGCTTTACGTATCGGCAACTACATCTCACTGTCATGATGACGTTTGTGCTGTTACACTGTAAAAAAAAAACAAGTTGTCTCAACTTAAAAAAAGTTAGTGTTCAGGCTGCCTTAAAATTTTAAGTTGACTGGACTTGAGAAGATAAGTGGTAAAGACACATAAAATGTATAAACACATAAACTCAAGTTCAGTCAACTTGATTTGTTTTCAAGTGACTATTTATGCCAGTAACTGCCATATTTCCTCTCTCCGAGTACTACCATGGCTCATTTTCCTTCCCATCAGCTGCCTTAACTTCCTGTGTTTGGTCCAAAAGTCTGAATCTTTCAGAAAGTTGCTTTTACAGACTAAGCGAACCAGACCAAGGTTTAGTTTAGTGATCCCTAATAGCACACCTACGTTGCTCCAACAACGGCCCATGTTTGCATCGGGAAAACATCTTGTAGAGGTTTGTTGCACATTGGCAAGAAGTCAGAGACCTACATATTTAATCTTTCAGCATGTTATTATTTGCTATTGTGATCTTCCACACTTTTGAGTTGGCTTGGATTGGATTTTGGCTTGGATTGGCTTGGATTTTATATATGGTCTTTGATATGACCGAGTCATGAACCAACAGTCTTCCAACTATGGGGCAGATGCGCTTCCATAGGCCACCTCTCCAGTATTCTGTAGTAAGATGTTAATTGTGACCTTTTTTTAATTTAGGGTGGCTCTTCAAAACTGCAACTATTTTGTTAGTTAAGGTGAGAAACACTTTTAGAATTAAATAAATAAAGGTCATGATTGATATTTGACTACAGAATACTGGAATGGTGGCCTAGCGGTAGAGCATCTGACCCACAGTCAGAAGGTTGTGGGCTCACGACTGGGTCATACCACAGACCCTATAAAATTCAAGCCAAACCAAATGTATGAACCATCATAATTTCAGATAATAATATGCTGTGGCAGCTGAAAGATTAAAACTTTAGCTCTCCGACCTAATGCTGACATCTAGCCAGCATCTTGTCAATGTGCAAAAAAACCTCTATAAGATGCATTCCTGATGTAAACTTGCTGACATTGGCCCCGACGTATGTGTGTTGTTGGGGATGTAACATTCGTGAAGAATTCTTTTGAATGTACTAGTTTTTATGGGTGAATGTACTGTACTGCAGTGTTTTTCAGCCAAGGTACCCTGGTATGTTTAGGTTTCTGTGGGAAATTATCCAATTTCACTTGTTAATTGGTCCAAAAATTGCAAAGAATTTGCCATTGTCGTGCAAGGATGCATGAATGCCTAAAGAACCCATGCACAACAACAGTAAATTATTTGCATTGTTTAGGCCAGTTAACAAATGAAATTAGATATTTTCCCACAGAAGCCCAACTGTACCACGGCACCCTGGTTGAAAAACACTGCTGCACTGAATCATTTAGTTCAGCTATACTGGAAGCCAGGGATCACCTGCTAAATGACCTGTCTGAGCAGCAAACAATCCCCACCCACTTCATTCAGCCGACTCACAGTTCATGGAGTGGTAGGCAGTCTGAGCTCCAGCATAGCACTGAGTGATTCAGTGTACAGATATTTTGAACAGATCTTTTTAGCGAAAGAACCAGAGGTGACTCAGCACATTTTAGTGAACTGTGGGTCCCATCATCAGTTCAGTTTGATCTGGACTGCAACCATCGCTTTTTGTTGGACCAAAATTGTGTCTCTTTTGTCTGGACTATGTTTGGGAGGAGCATTCACAGATTTTGTTCTGAAAGTCTGGACCAAATGGGTTAGGTGTGAAATCACCCTTAGATAGCACAGAAGAACATTGAGGGAAATTATAACTATTGACTGCATTTTTTGACCTTTAAGCATATCTTAGTAAAGTACTACTAACTTAATATTGTTGGATATGGTTTTTCCTCATCATTTTTATTAAATATTTCAACGTAAAATGCAATTATTTCCTCATAAAAAGCACATATTCTGCAATAGAATCTGAAATACTTTTAGTCCAAATGGAAAAATATGGACCCAAAGAACTGACGAAATTAGACTATAAATAACAAATGTATAGTTGAAAAAATATGTGTATTGTAAACAGCATTAACATAAGTATAAATATGACACAATTTAACACAGTTTAACAGTTTAAGTTCAGGCTGCTCATCCTGGTTTGTGTCTCTTTTACCATTAGCCACTGTTGCCATGCTCTTGATGGCCTAATTAAGATGTGTCAGGCTGAAACATGTCACTTTTTTAAAAGCTGAAATTGATAGCTCACATTAATTTTCACTTACTCAAAATGGCCTTTAATTTCACTTGCCAAGTACAGGCTTGCCGACGCCACCACACCCTCTCATTTCCACTTCGGAAACAAACTGTCAAAGGCACAAAGGAAGGCATTCACTCTTTCATGAGATGGAAGCATCTTAAAGCCAAAATTTGAGTCAATCTCAGAGTTGAATTTTCACACTTGGTTTTTGGTCCATTTCCCCCCTTGGAGAATAATCATGATGAGAAATTGACATTAGCTCTGACCCACCTGCCAAATGCTATGAGAATTCATCAGTGGGATAAAACTCTGTTACTCTTATTGGGAATTTTGGCAAGTTGGATATTCTGCTATGTATAGTCCCTGTAAAAGTCATTGTAATCAATAACCCCACAGCATCTTTAAAGACACACTCCAATGGATATAAATCCTCTTTAAAAACAAATCTCATTGTCCTAAATGGTATCTTCTGCCCTTGTTTCTAGAAAAAAAAATCATTGTCTTACAGTTTCATGTCAAAATCTTTTCACTTTTCGTCCTCCTTCAAATGCCAGGATCTGTAAATTGGCCCAACTCACATCCCACAAGGCTAATTGTGACTAGCGCTGCATTAAACAGAATAAATCCTGTGATAAAAAGACTTACCTGTTGAAAGACATGCCCAGTTGCATGCATGGTGGCCCAGGATAATGACTAAAACTGCATCAGCCCTTAAAAGCAGTTTAATGGTAAAATCCATCTTCATTTGGGTCAAGTTTTCAAAGCAGCTGTCCAAGTATGTTAACTGGCCCTGGAGGCTAACTTCAGTTAGTCCAGAGACAGCTTTTAAGTCCTGATTGGCTCAACACAAAGGCCCTGTTATAGTGACATCACCAAAAGCACTCGTCTAAACTTGCCTTTTTCCAAGGGGAGGAGCTTAACTGAAATTTCACAGCAAAAAACAGATGACAAATTTGAGTGATTTCACTCTTGTCTTGTAAGACATAAAACATGCTACAAACATGTTTACAAAGGGGGAAAAAACTCAATTTTTGGTGGTCAGTTTAATATATAAAAACACAGTATGATAGAATCACAAATTCTTTAGAAAAAAGTCACAAATTTATCATAAACAAGATACAAACTTAAAACGGGAAGAAATTCACAAATTTGCAAGAATAGTCATAAATTTATAACAAAATTGTTAATTTACAATAACAGGTCTCAGATTTACCAACCAGCAAGTTACGTTTGTGAAAAAGGCAACCTCAATAAAAAGATTAAAATGATCAAATTTATGATTAGAAAAGTTACAAATGCATAATAAGTCTTGAATTTATAATAAAAGGCTTGCAAATTTATGAGAATACAAAATTGTAAGAAAAAGTAACAGATTTGCAACAATAAATACAAATTTGCACGAAAAAGTTAGAAATGGAAAACAAAAACCTACACATTTATACAGAAAAAGATGCAAGATATAAATAAAAGAAGTCACATATTTATACTGTAGTACATTAACATAATTTTTATTAATAGACTCAATCTATCACTTTTGTTTTAGAACTGTGTTTACTAACTTAAAAAGAAGCAGTACCCTATTTCGTTGCCTGTCTCACCCTCTGTGGTGAAAATTGGTCTTGTGCTGTTTTCTCCTTGGAAAATGACGAACGTACCTTGAGCTCCTGATAGCTTGTCCTGATCAGCTCTTCATTCTACCAATATGCTTTTTTCTCAAAACAATACTGTTTTCAAAAGAAAATAGTCAAAACAAAATCAGAATTGAGCCAATAAGTGATAATGGATCTGATTTTGTTAGGTTTTCTCCCTTTCATTGTCTTGGTTACATCCACAAGTAATTGTGATAAAATGGTAAATGGCGTTCACTTATATAACACTTTTCTTCTCATCTAGGATGACCAAAGCACTTTACAGATCCTGCAATCCACCCATTCACGGTGGCAGAGCTACCATACACACAGGCGTTAACCAGGAGCAACTGGGGGTTCAATGTCTTGCTCAAGGACACTTTGACAAGCGGACAGCAGACAGAGCGGGAATTGAACCCATGACCCTCTGATCAGTAGTCGGTCACACTACACCTGCGCCACTGCCACCCCCATATAAAACAAATATTACTGGCAAAAGCAAATGCTAAATCTGATACTTTACTCAAAAATGCTAAGTGGGTCGAAATATGGAAAAAAAAAAGTTAAATGTACTTTTGTGACCAAAACAATAAAACAACAACAACAAAAAACAACTAACGAAATCAGATCAGTCATCCCGTTATGGCTAAACTGTGATTTTATTTTGACAAGACCAAAACTGTATTACAGCTCTTGGGTTGTTTTGTTTCCGTTTCAGAAATGAAATATTGAAGGAACGAAGAGTACGCAGATTCAATTTATAAGAGATGCCAAGTATAAAATGTTTGGAACATTGGATAGATCTTTAAATGTTAACTTGATTTTATTTTCATGAAAACAATGATTTAAAAAAAAAATCTGATACTTCACACAAAAAATAATATATTTTTGTTAATAATATATAAATTTAATTAAGAAAAATAATAATACATCAGCAAAGTGTTTAGAAAGGTGAAGAATTAAAGCCTTTACATTCTTCAAAAAATAGTTAAAAAATTTTCACGGGACCAAAATAATCATAATATTTACATCTGAATAGTTGCATGACTGTTAACAAACATGCAAGGGGGCTGAAAAGTTCATAGTGGTCAAATTTGACCAAATGTAGTTTATTTTTCAACATAGTCTCCCCTTCGGTCCACACACTTCTTCCATCGGTGTTGAATAATAAACCACATTTGGTCAAATTTGACCACTATGAATACACCAGACAGGACATACATTTTCATGGCAAATGGAGGCTTCATATTCTGTTGATAATTATTATGGTTGACAGTACTTACAGCAGTGTGATAACAGGATACATAAACAATTGTTTATGTTTAATGCAATCATAAAATTAAGCTGAGGTATGTATATGGAATGTGTCCTATCTAATATTTATATATCTATGGCCAGTAAAGCTATCACAGCCAGTCACATCCAATAGAGAGCCTAAGTCACATCCCCTCTACTTCTGCATATGTGACCTTAAATCGGAAAAAATTCTCCATTGAAATGAATGGCAAGAGCGAAATTATCTTTTGATCCCGATCAAATTTTGCCACAAATATGTTTGTCAATTTAAAAAATAATTTTCCATGTAATTAAAGTTGTCAGTTGTCATACAATAACAGTAATATTTAGGTTTTTTTTTAATGGTTAGCAGACAACATCTCCCATCATCCCACATCACTAAACACGATCATGGTGGGAGATTACTAAAATCTCACCTCCTGTTTCCTGACCGATGAAAGAAGGATCCAAAGAGGAGAAAAACAACACAAAGGTATTGTTTTGTATTTTGCGAGCTGCAACTGATCCAGAGGCCTGCTAGTTACTTCACCATGGACACACTTTGAACACGTGACATCAGGTACGTGCCTCTGTGTCTGCAGTCTTTTCATTTACATACTGTATTTTCATAACCTTATACCTTAACTGTTAGACAACGACCTACATCGTTTTTTACGTGGGAAATTATCTTTTAAATTGACAAACATCATATGTGTAACCCGTGGCAAAATTCAATCAGGATTAAAAGATAAGTTCGCTCTTGCCATACATTTCAGTGGAGATTTTTTCTGATTTAAGGTTTCATGTGCAGAAGTAGAGGGGGCGTGGCTTAGACTCTCTATAGCATGACTGGGTTGATGTCACATGTCTCTACCAACCAGTTAGTGCAAGAATAAGAGAGGTCAGCCTATATCACCTTTAAGAGAAAAAAGGCTGCAAATTAATGAGGAAAAACTCATTAAGTGTATTTCATTTTAATGACAAATATTGTTTGTGGCTCTATAGAAATTTTTTGGCCAAACATTGCACAAAATGGGTCTTTCTATAGCAAACGTTTCTGACTCTGGCTTCTGAAAGGGCTGAGGGGCTAATTTTGTAAAACTAGCCACAGTGGCGGGTGAGCAGAAATCTTGATGTCAAGCCCTGATTATGATTGATATCCTGCCTAACCAACCTTCCCACCCCTGGTCTGTCCTTTTTTTTCCCCCCAGTTGGGATTGTCTTATGAAAGCAAAACAAGCCCAGCTCCAGACGTGTCACTGTGGCGAGTTTTACCCCTTGAAACAGGCGGGGAGAATGTGATGGTTTCCATTTGGGCTCTGGTGGCCAAGAGTTTGTTCTGATCCTTAGGGGACATGCTCCACAGGTCAAGCTCTTTGCAGCAGATTAAAGGAGAGTGTCACTAATGTCACCCAGCAAGGGGATCTATGGCATGGTGTAGGAAATGAAAGCCGTGACAGACGCAGACGACCACATCAGCTCCTGTGACTGTGTGTCTATACAGAGCATTCTCTTCATCCTGGCAGCCGCCGGGGCCTGAGGGGGACCCTGTCAACTGAAGCCAGCGTGGCCCCAGCACATTCCTGAACCATAAAAAAACCCATGGGGGCCTTTCATGAAAAGGCTTACAGGGCTTCAGACATCAGCTCAATCAACTTCTGCCACTCTGTACCGAGCTGTACTGCTGCACCAGTGGAGAACTTTTTCCAATTTCAGATGTGGGTTTGTCCTCACATGAGAAATCAAAGTGGTAAAAAGTTAGAAGAATTTGCTCCAAGTGGAAATGGTGAAAGAAGAGAGAGCGGTTCATTCCAGATGAGCACAGCTTTGCTTTCTGATCACTCTCATAATCAGCCAAGCTCATTGTTGCTTAATCTTTATTTCATATACTGATTGCACCCATTTTTCAGACAATGGATTTAATCACCATTTGTCATCCCTTCTCTTTTATTCTTTATTTCCTCTTTGTCTGCTCATAGAATCTCATGCATTTAAATGTGTTCTGACAAATAGCTTTTGATATTGTTCCTCCCATGAGAGTTAAAATGTATCTGAGGCACAAGTGATGCGTTCTTATTCTGCCCCATAAACAGTACATTTAAAAATGACAGTGGTTGTTAGCTTAAAAAAATGCTTAGAGTCAAAATAAGTTGTTTATTGGTGTATAAATGAAGTTAAAAAAAATCATTATAGTTAGGAAAACTAACTTTACTTCCTCTGCTCTAGTTTGATAATTCATTAATTATGTTTGTTCGAAAAACTTTTTCAAATAAACTCTACAGAAGCGTTTTGACTATGTGTACCTATGCAAAAATGGTTGGCACTAAGTTATGCATTGACAAAAATGCAGAAACATCCATTTGCAAGTTCTGTACCTTCTCAATGTAAATGACTTCAACAGTGAGAAGCAACCGAAACTGTTAATTTCCCTCTCAGTAAGAGCTAGACAAAAATCTGGGTGTTGAGATACACTGAATTTGCAGGTACCCATTCAGATGTGAAGTAGAGGTCTTTGCACCTGACAGTCTTGTCATTCTGACGCTATTTGCATTTTTCCTGTGATACAATTCTTGTCCTATCCACCCATGGACAAATAATCCAAACACGTCCACAATGCAGAGACTGTCTCTGTCAACTGAACCTTAGCTAATAATGAATACAAAGCATGGAGGGGAAAACAACAAACATAACAGCAAAAGAAACATGAAATCACAGTATAGTACAATTTTAACATTAATGTGTTGTGTGCATATGTATTGTAAGTACAGCAGGTGGGGGGGGGGACTAAATAGCCTGAATTGCAAAACTAACACTACCTATAACCATTGAAGTGTTGCATTCAATACTCTTTTTGGTCTAACGTTAATTTTGTTACGCCTATCATTAGTGATGCACGATATTAGATGTATTTTGCCAGTAACAGATATTCCACTATTTTGAAAATAGTTTTTGCCAATATATGCACAAATAAGACACCTACCTCAATTTAATATGAAAATAAATATGTTAATTATTTAGTAACATGTTCTCCTTTTATTTTAATAGGCTTGGATGATACTGTTCCTGTGACAGTCCTTACAACAGCCACAACCAGGGCAAGAGGAAACATAAATAAATAAATGCAATCTGTCACACAGGGATCATGTGAAAATAAAGGGCATTTACGGTACAACTGTACAGTGACTAAAACAATTTGTACCAACATAAAAAGCATAATATTTTTACAGTACTGAATAAAGAAGCACAAATAAGGCTGCATGTGCTTTACATACACTTACAGGTGCTTCTCAATTAATTAAAATATCATCAGAAAGTTTATTTAATTCAATTCAAACAGTGAAACTAATACGCTCAAAGGATTTAGTAACACACCACTACATTTATTTGTAAATTCACTGGTGTAGTTTGGGTTGCATGCAAATGACCACTGATATATTGATTCTCATTACCTTTTAATGAATATTCTAAGTTAATCAGTGACAAAAAAACCAAACAAAAAATTGCCAAGAAACACAAGCACTATACACTGAGGTATTGGGACTTCTTCCCCAAAATTGTGTTTTGAGATACAAGACTACTCACAATAATGAGTCAGGCATGACCAGATCCCAAATGTTGGGTATTACCTTACATGTATTTGGACAATTTGTTTTCTTAATAGAGAAAAGGTCCTCCCAAATTGGGCCAAAAATAGAGTGGTGCATTATTAAATCCCTTGAGTGTATATTGTATACAGTGGAGAAAATAAGTATTGAACACATAGACATTTTTCTCAACATATTTCTGATGGAGTCATTGACCTGAGATTTTCACCAGTTATCAGTAATAACCCAAGTAATCCATACATTCTAAGAAACCAAGGCAACTGTGTTCACAAAACAAGTTATATTTAATAAAGCGGAATGACACAGGGGATAAGTATTGAACACGCTTGGTGAAATTCATTTAATATTTAGTAGAAAAGCCTTTGTTGGTAATAACAGCTTTCAGATGCTTCTTGTATGGAGAAACTAGGCGCAGGCATTGTTCAGGAGTGATTTTAGCCCATTCTTCACACACATACCGTCTTCAAATCTTGAAGGTTCCGTGGGTGTCTTCTATGAACTCTGATCTTCAGTTCGTTCCAGAGATTTTCACTTGTATGCAGGTCAGGTGACTGACCTGGGCATTCTAGCAGCTTTATTTTCTTCTCTGGAGCCAGTTGAGTTTCCTTGGCTGTGTGTTTGGGAACTCTATTTTGCTGAAATGTCCATCCTTGTTTCATCTTCAGCATCTTGGCAGATGGCAACAGGTTCTTATCAAGGATGTTTCTGTACATGTGTCCATTCATTCTTCCTTCAATTATATGAAGTCTGCCTGTACCATGTGCTGAAAAACACCCCCACACCATGATGGGATATGCAGCGCCATTTCTCCTCCAAACATGCTGTGTGTAGTGGCATTCAAAAAGTTCAATTTTTGTCTCATCTGACCAGACTATATTCTCCCAGTATTTTACTGGCTTGTCCAAATGTTGTGCAGCAAACGTTAAACAAGCTTCTACATGCTTTTTCTTCACCAATGGAGTCTTGCCAGGTGAGCGAGCACAGAGCCCATGTTGGTTGAGTGCATTACTTATTGTTTTCTTTGAAACAGCAGTACCTGCTAACTCCAGGTCCTTATGGAGCTCTCCATGAGTGGTCTTTGGCTCTTGGATAACTATTCTGATCATTCTTTTGACCCCTCAGTCAGAAATCTTGTGAAGAGCTCCTGGTCATGGCCAGTTTATGGTAAAATGATGTTCTTTCCACTTCTGAATGATGGTCCCAACAGTGTTCACTGGGACACTCAGCAGTTTAGAAATGCACCTGTAATCAGTGCCATCATTATGTTTTACAACATTAAGGTTGCAAAGGTCTAGCGAGAGCTCTTTGCTTCTACCCATCATTAGTTCTTTGTGGTGTGACAATCTGATATTCACAGATCATTTTTAAAGGCTATCAGTCAGGACTTAACCAGCTCAAATTAATTTGCATTGATGTGGGATGGGATTGTTTCCTAAATTGTGATGGATTTCAGCTGGTTTCTTGGCTTTCTATGCCTTTTTGGACCGCTTTTTCTTCATGTGTTCAGTACTTATCCCCTGTGTCATCCCACTTTATTAAATATAAGGCATAGAAAGCCAAGAAACCAGCTAAAATCAGAATTTAGGAAGTCGTCCCTGTCTCATTCCACTTTATTAAATATAACTTGTGTGAACACAGTTGCCTTGAAAAGGCAGGGTGAACCTGTGTACCCAATTTGGTGGTCCTAGCTTTACTCGTTTTATAGCAATAGTGCAAAAGAAATGTTAACTTTGACCTTTTGACCACAAACACAGTCAGGTCAGGGTGTAAGTTGTTCAAGATGTGTCTTAGATACAATGACTGTATCGATTTTAAAAGCCTACATAATTTCTTTCAATAGTTATTGCATTTACAAGATTTAGGGAAAATTTGAACTCTGATCTTGACCTCACTGTCATCCGATCAGAGTCAAATTGCAATATGCGCATCATCAGTGTATATCAAACCCTGGTACCAAGTTTAAAAAACAATCAGAACAAAACTGTACGAGGAGTTGATTTCACTAAAGTGGGACAGATGGACAGATCGACGGACAGACTGCCCCATAACATAATCCCCCTTCAGTCTTCGACCGGTGAGGGATAAAAATGGAGTTTTAAGAGAAATATTGGCCTACTGAAAAGTGTGTCTATGTACGCACTCAATACTTGGTTGGAGCGCCTTTTGCATGAATTACTGCATCAATGCAGCATGACATGGAGGTGATCAGCTTGTGGAACTGCTGAGGTGTTATGGAAGCCCAGGTTGCTTTGATAATGGTCTTTAACTCATCTGCATTGTTGGGTCTGGTGTCTCTCATCTTCTTCTTGAAAATACCCCATAGAGTCTCTATTGGGTTTAGGTCAGGTGAGTTTGCTTGCTATTCAAGCACAGTGATACCATGGTCATTAAACCAGGTATTGATACTTTTGGCAGTGTGGGCAGTGTAGGTTTCCTGCTAGAAAATGAAATCATCACTGACTGTGGAAACTTCACATTGGACCTCAAGCACTTGGATTCTGTGTCTCTCCATTCTTCCTCCAGACTCTGAGACCTTGCTTTCCAAATGACAGGACTTGGCACCTGATTTGGGAAGCCATGCCATCTGCTGGTGTTGGTCCACTGTGTTTTATCAAGTCCAAAGTCAGCTGAGCTGTCTACCAGGAAATTTCAAAGCGTTTCATGCTTCCCTCTGCTGACATGCTTTATGGAGATGCTGATTTCATTTTCCAGAAGAACTTGGCACCTGCCCACACTGCCAAAAGTACTAGTACCTGCCCACATAACAAAACTGACACTCAGCCCACATGCCGCAAAGAATGATGGCCCTTTTGCGGCCCAGATCTGGTTTGCAAGGCCATCATTCCTTGCAGCATGTGGGCTGAGTGTAAGTGCATTGTGTGGGTCAGAACTGGGTCACTCCAATTTTGCTATGTGGGTGGTTTATTGACCAAGGTATCACTGTGCTTAACTGACCAGCAAACTTGCCTGACCTAAACCCCATACAGAATCTATGGGGTATTGTCAAGAGGAAGATGAGAGACACCAGACCCAACAATGCAGATGAGCTAAAGGTTGCTATCAACACAACCTGGACTTCCATAATACCTCAGCAGTACCACAGGCTGATCACCTCCATGCCACACCACATGGATGCAGTAATTCATGGAAAAGGAGCCCTGACCAAGACCGACAGTTTTTCTGCTGCAGGAAAAACTGTCCTCTGTCATATTTTATCATTTGTAAATAATAATTCATATCGATGTGATAATTAATTTTAATTAAAAGCTTTATCGGGTGATACAGATAACATACCAATATTATTGTGTATCCCTAGCTATGTATTATGTAGCAAAAAATACAAAATTCACTTGCAACTTTTGCTTTTCAGTTCATTACCCAAATATGCTAGTGATATATGAGAGTTGATAAACAAGGTGTATTTACAGTCTTTATCATCAGATTCAATCAAGCCCATACTTTGATTTTCGTGTAGTAGGAAAAATATGGTGGCACAGCATCAACAATCATCATGAATTTCACCAATAAACATAACATTTTTTGAGGAAAATGAGAACCTATAAAAATTAAATAAAACTGATAGCTATTCATTAACATTGTGAAGCATATTAAATTATTCTAAAAAACCCTGAAGTCACATGACTAGCACAGCCAGGATATGATCACGCTGGTCAGGCAAAATGAGTGTCACATAGAGCTTTAATTAAAAAAAAAATCTGACACTTATACTGATAGACTTTAAAATCCACTTCAAAAGCGAACAGATAAGAGAGATGCATCAGAGTTTGATAATGTGTGTTGACATCCACTGTCTTATGTCTACATACTCCTCTATCTCTGGAGTGGCCATCCACTTTCTCTGTAGCAAAGTGATTTAACTTCCATTGACTTTTTCCAAGGGCTGATGGAACACCACTTAGGTGCAGGGCGCCTTCAGAAACTTTTCGTAGTGGGGGAACCATATGCGGGCCACTGAAAATCTTGGGGTGGCACATCAAAATCAAAAGCCAAAACTCACGTCCAGAAATTCGCTAATGCTGTTGTCACAGTGGCGCCCCCTAGGTGGTTGTCACTGTGTTATCACAGGCTTATATAGACTAGTTGAAAACATGCGTTTATGGATGTAAACACAGTTTTATGAATGAAAGTGAACCTGTAACCATGTGACATCTGATCCTCAGGACAGGAGCATTATACCAAATTAATCACACCTGTGGATGCACACTTTATATAGACCCCTTGCATCCACCCATTCTTCCTCTTTCTAACAACTGGGAGGAGCCTGCCTCCACCGACGAAGGACAATGAATGGTTACAGGTTCACTTTCTTTCAAAAAACCCATCTGTAAACGCACATTTTCTTTCATTTCAGTGAACCTGTAACCACGTGGCAACTGTATACCAAATGAGTCCTGAGGAGAATGGAGGTGGCGTCACCCACAGGTCGAAGGAGCACAATGCCCCAACATGCCATAAAGCACAAATCCAGTCAGATGAGTTTGGTTCTCTTATTTTGTACTTACCGGAGTGCATACAAGTTAAGCCAGGTACCTCCAGATAACCGCAGCTGAAACTAACCCTTCCCAGCACAAGGCACACATGCTGGCTCACATGAGGGAGACTAAGATACAACTTAAGAATCTGCTGCAACCCCTAGAACAGATAAGTTTGACTCCTTATTGTACTAAACTGGATATCTACAAGTTAAGCCGGTTCCTCCAGGTAACCGGAGCTGAACAAAAAACATTCCAAGCACAAGGCACACCTGCTGGCTCAAACAAGGGAAAAACTAAGATACAACTTAAGAATCTGTTGCAACCACTAGAACAGATGAGGGGATGACTGATGAGGCCAGATTGAGCCTATAGAAGCGGGTGAATGTTGAGGAAGAAGCCCAGCCAGCGGCAGTGCATACATCTTCCAGGGGTGCAGTCCTAAACAACACCCACATAGTGGCCATCCCCTAGTTGAGTGAGCCACCAGCTTATCTGGTGGTCCCGCTCCAACCTGTATGTATGCAAAAGCAATCAGGTCAACTATCCAATGGGACAGGTGCTGCTTAGGGATAGGCCTGCCCATTGTGTATTCCCCATAGGACACAAAAAAAGCTTGTCTGAAGAACGGACATACCTCGTACGGTCAACATAAAACTTAAGGGCCCTACTAGGCACAAACTATGAAGCCTCTCAGCCTCTGAAGAGGTGTGTGAGGGAGGGTAGAAGGCCCCAAGCACAAACCCACTAGCCAGCCCCTTGGGCTGAAGCTGGGTTGGGCCGCAGGTGAACCACTTGATCACCATCAAACCTAAGGCATGCTGCATCCACAGAGAGCACATTCAGTTCACCGACCCTCTTGGCTGAGATAGTTGTCAAGAGAAGCAGTCTTCCAAGAGAGCAGACGAAGGTCAGCACTGGGGAGTGGCTCAAAGGGGGTAAGAATAGAGCCCTAAGAACCGTCTGGACATTACAAGTGGGCAGCAATGGATGCCAAGATGGACGGCTCCATTTCACACCTCTCAAAAACTGCTTAGCCAAGGGATGCGCCCCGGGAGACAAGCTATCACATTTCTCATGGACAGTTAACACTGCTGCCAGGTAGCCCCTGATAGACGACTCCGCCTGACCTAGGGCGAAGAGGTACTGGAGGAAAGACAAGATGACAGAGATGTGACATGTCAAGGGATCCTCCCCCTTGGTCTGACACCAGTTTGAAAAACACTCTCCACTTCCCACTGTATTGCAGCTGGGCAGACAGGGCCCGTGAAGCCTGCACAGTGTCTACAACCTCCTTCTCCGAGCCAAGTTTATACAATTGATCCTGTTCAAGGGTCATACATGAAGCCTCAGGGGCTGGGGATTTGGATACCAAATCCTGCCCTGTGCCTGTGAGAGCACGTCCCGTCCGACCAGGAGAGGCCAAGGGCGACCTTCCAACATCTCGTGGACCTCCGCCATCCATGGTCTTGTGGCCAGGTTGGGGCTATCAAAATTACTTGAACAGACAGTTGCCTCACCTTCGCGAGGAAAGCCGGCAGAAGAAGCAGTGGCAGAAAAGCAAATATTTTCACTGGAGGCCAGGCAACACTCAAAGCATCTGTACCCAGCAGACTTGGCGGGCCATGCACTGAGGCCCAGAGCACAGTGGGTGTTCTCTGCCATCACAACAGGTGTGGTTCTGCTTAACCAAACTGAAGCCAGATCTGCTCAACTATCTCTGGATACAGTCGCCATTCGCCAGGATGGGGACCCCCTCGTGACAGCAGATCTGCCACTATATTCTGGGGCCCCAGCAGGTGAATGGCCCTCAGGAGCATACCTTTGGCCTAAACCCACAAGAGCAGATGGTGCACCCTCACGTGGAGAGAGGGAGACCTCAGACAGCCCTGCTGGTTGAGAGACGACACAACAGCTGTGCTGTCCATTCGCATCAGAACTTTTCTGCCCTGAATGACTGGAAGAAAATGCCTCTGAGCCAAACATACTGCCTTCATCTTGACATGATTTATATGCCAAGACTGCTGAGCCAGAGTCCAGTGCCCCCAAACAAACTTGCCCTCCCAGACTGCACCCCAGCCTGTTAGGGAGGTGTTGGTTGTAATGGTCACCCTGCAGCCCTCTTGGCCCAGGGAACACCATCTTGGACTGCTGAGGAGTGTCTCCACCACCTGAGAAGCATGAGGTCCTTTTGGAAAGAACTAGCCTCCTCCATTTGTCTCTGGGCAAAACCACCTTTTGAAGCGTGAACCACTGCTGAAGGGGATAAGCATGTAAAAGACCCTATGGCACCACCTGGACAGCTGCAGTAAAGAGACCTAAGATCCTCTGGCACTGCTGCACGGAGACAGTCCTCTGTGAAAAGTAGATCTTGATACATTCCTTGATTGCATGCCTTCTCTTTGGAGTCAGGGATGCCCTCATGGCAACTGAATCCAGGGTGAGCCCCAAGTACTCAACAACCCTGGTTGGAACCAGGCAGCCTTTCACCACATTCAAATGCAACCCGAGTGGCGCCAGGTGAGCCAATATGGCCTCCAACTTGCTCCTCACTATGGCTTCTGATGGCACAAAAACCAGCCAATCATCCATATAACTGAACTCGAATGCCCCTCTGCCGCAATGGGCGAGTGCAGCATCCATGCACTTGGTGAAACGTCCGAGGACAGGGACAGGCTGAAAGGCAGGACATCGTAACTGAAGGCTGTCCTGAAGGAACCCCGAGGAACTTCCTGTGGCCGGATTTATGGGAATATGGAAATCAGCATCGCAAAGGTCCATTGCTGTGAACCATTGACCTGAATAATGTTCTTAGCCTGAGCACCGGACAAGGGAGCACCTTGAGATACCTGCTCAACTGTCTCAGGTCCAAAACCGGACGGAGACCCTCGGATGGTTTAGTTAGTTAGTTAATTCCCTCCCACAGCACGTGGGATACCATACGGTGTATAGGGCTGCACCTATCCCATTCCTCTGACCTTAGGTCACACAGCCACTGTAAGTAGTGAAGCTACAGTGGGGGGTCAGTCCTCCGGTAGCTCTGTGTGTCACACACCAATCCGCTTGGAGACAAGGAATAGGCAGTGTAAAAAGCCTCGCCTCTCTTCTCCTGGAGACAGAGACCATATCACGCTCTCTCCCAGCAGGGCAGAGACCTTACTGCCCAGAACCGCAGAAGAGTGTCCTCCTTACTTCTGCTTCCCAAAACCCCTTGGAAGTTGGGAAATGAGATCTGAATTGTAGGCAGTATCCACACTCCAGTGTATCGATCACCCATGGACATGAGGTGCAAGTACCTGTTTGGCCCTGTTTGGTTCTGTACGCTTTGTAGGCTTTTCCATTAGGAGCTGTAATGGTAACCGTCCCGATTTTTCGGACCTACTGCCAAGTGGTTCTAAGCGTGCCGTACGGACCTGAAAATGTGACGTAAAAAGAGTGCAGGCCACTAATTGGTCCAGGTGTAACGTCATGAGAATGACGTTTGAGGCTGAGTTACAGAATCTTGAGCCGCCATTTGCAAAGATTCATCTGTGAGCCAGCCAGCAAGCAAGTGTCAGTATAAACAACAACGATAGAATGGCTTCACAGAAATCAGACCCACAGAAATCAACACCATGGTCCAGCAGAGTTTTCTGTGCCTTCAGCTAATGAGAGAATCCAGAGGGGACTAGATGGAGCCACCCGAAATAAATTTACGGCCGCGGGAGCACCCAACTTCAGCAGGTGAAAGCCGTGATATTAGGATATAGAGGATGATGAATGATGTGATATGATGCATATTTTATGTTATTTATCCCAGCAGTGGAAAGTTCACTTTGAACAGACAACAACATTGTCTCTTTTGCGCAGACAATGAACTAGCTAGTTAGCTGTCAATGCTAACTCTGTGCTCTCCTTGTATTTTTTCGCTTGTGTTGACAATATCTGATGAAGTAAGCTAGTTGTAATCCTGGTTAAAAAGGTGTTTTTTTTACATGTTGCACTTTCGTGCTGTACATGTATCTCAGTTGTGTGTATTTTCATTGTAGAGTCCAACCAGCATCTGCTGTGACACTGGCAACGTTTAGCACGACACAGCAATGTGTTATGACTGGTAAGTTGCACATCCCGTTATTTTTTTTTTTAGTAGTGGTGGACAAAGTACTCAAATCCTTTGCTTTTTAAGTTAAAGTATAGATAATGTGCCAAAATAAAAGCAGCACAATTTCCACTTAATATGAAAGGGACTGGACTGAAATTTATTTGATTGTGTGAATATTAATTACAGAGTAATTGAAAATGAAAGGCACATCCAATAGTAGCCACTGCAAAATAAACCGCTTGTTTATTTATTTATTGGTCAGATCACTTGTGTGATCCTTTGAGTTATATTCACAATAGTGCATCTTGCACTTTGGGGAATGGGAGTTGTTCAGTCACCATTATAATTTAGTTTATATGTGTAGTTTATAGTCTATCGTCAATAAACTCATACAGTACTATAATAACAGGACACATTACACATATTTGAGATCCACTGTAGAGCTTCCTTTTATATTTTAGCAATACAAACACAAAACACCGCCCACACTTGAAGCCAGGTCGACACAGTGGTGACAGAGTGGTGGCTAAACTTTTACTGATAAAAATTACATATTTTGACTGAGCGACTCCATACTCGGTGATGTACACCCTCAGTTAAAGTACTATATTCCATTCAACTGAAGGTATAAACTCATTCTGATTTCTGAGGCCACAGTAAAAACAAATGATTTTAAACATAACCCAGCCCTTGTAAAATCTACTTTACTGAAGCGCAGCTACATGAAAATTGTGGTTACATACAATGACAAAGTATTTTTTTGTCACATTCCACCACTGGCTTTTAGCAACAAGTGTATTTCCCAAATATGTTTTAAACTTGCATTAATTAACTGCCACCCATTTCTGTCTTTTGTCTAGGTAAGAGGAAAATGATCCACCCCAAGCCTGACCTTGTGTGACTAACTAACTAACTAACTAACTAACTAACCTGCACTTATATAGCGCTTTTCTCATCACAAAGACCACTCAAAGCACTTTCACTAGTACTAACTCTCTATTCTAAGGGCCTATAGAAAACCGATACCTAGGGACAATTTAGAACAGCCAATTAACCTAACATGCATGTCTTTGGATTGTGGGAGGAAACCGAAGATGCAGGCTGAAGATCTGCTGAACTGGTACCAGCTTGAGCGGCACATCCAGTTGCTTCTCAATGAGGCAGTGTGGCCAGCGTGTGTATCACCCATTCTTATTTTTTTATTTATTTTTTTTTTTTACAGTTTGAATCTTGCACATTCTAAATAATCTGGAATTTGCTGCTGATTGTAATAAACAATTTAGTGACTTATGTGTTTGCATCATGATTTTCTATTTTGTCTGCTAAGACACTGGTGGGAAAAGAGTCAACAGTACAAACCATTTATCAGTAACCTTGAAAATAATGGCTCAGTTTTTAAGAAAAAGTAACCAAAAACAATTATTTTATTAATTGAAGACTGTATTATTGGATGTGCTAGTGCAGAAGACACCGCACACTTTAGTGATAGTACCAGTATATGGAGGAATTCTGGGCCATATTAGCATCTGGATTTTCTAATAATGGGTTAGGGCAGGGGTGTCCAATCATGTGCCATGGAGGGCCAAGACCCTGCAGGCTTTACCTCCAACCAGTGTCTTCAACAGCAGATTCCACTGAATTGCTTCTACTGACTGCTGATCAGTGAGAACACCTGCTGAAGAGACTGGGTAGAAGAGAGAATGTGCAGGTTCTTGGCCCTCCATGGCACACGATTGGACACCCTGAATTAGGGTTTAATGGGATTTAACATTTTAACACAAACTGCTTTGTGGCTCATAATTCTGTTGACAGACTTACACTAAACCAAAAGTGATTTCTCAAACTGCTGGATTGTTCTTAAACAGCTTTTCCAATCTTTTAGTATTTAATTTGTGTCACTTGGTGGTAACCTTCACACATAAAACAAAAGTGGAGACACATCTTCAAAAAGTACAAAGGTTTATTGTCAAAATTTCTAGTGCTATATTAAATGAATACATGTATAGTTCATTGTTGATACAGAGAATATATATTCATACGGTATCTACAGCCCTTTTCCACTAGTACCCACTCATCCCTACTCTACTCTACTCAACTCTACTCTACTCTACTCAGTTTTTAGCCTTTTCCATTAGTACCTGGTACCTGGTACCAGGTACTTTTTTAGTACCTAGTCTAGGCCAGGGTACAGCTGCGCCGAGTTGGGCCGAAAATGTGACGTCAACAGACTGCAGGCCACTGATTGGTCAGAGCGTAACGTCATGAAAGTGTCCGTCTTCTGCAGAATCTCCAAACCGCCATTTGCAAAAGTTCACGGAGTAAACACAGTCACCGAGTAAACATGGTCACCGAGTAAACATGATATTAATAGAAATGGCTTCGCAGGTTTCGTGAAAATCTACACCGTGGTCCAACGAAGAGGTGCAGAGTTTTCTGTGCTTGGTGGCCGATAGTATCCAGAGCAACATAGAGCGACCCTGCAATGAAACAGATGGCAGCTCAGCATAGAACCGGACTACGGACAAGCTGAAGATGAAAGTGAGAGAACCATCGATGGTGAGTGATTTGTGATATTGTGCAGCTTTTCGCTTATTTATCCTGTTGGTGGCAAGCCCACTTTTTTTGAGCAATACAACACCGTCCTGTGCTGGCTAACGAGTGTTAGCTAGTAGTTAGCTAACTAGTAGCAAACCCTGCTGATTCGTGCTTGCTTTGTCCAAAGTATTCACTTGTGAGAGCAAAAAGATGAAATATGTTAATCCTGGTTAAAGTCCTGGTTTGTGTACGTGTTGCACTTTGGTGATGTGCATTAAGTTGTGTGTATTTTCTTTCTAGAATCCGTTTCCACATGCCAGGGGTTAGCCGCCCTCAGCATGTTGTGTTGATATTTTGGACACAGGTCAAGTGGACCCCAGGCTCCAAAATCTCAACATATTCAAGTGAATTTTTAAACCAGTAATTTATAAAGTGATTCATATAATTTTCTAAAGCCTCATAATATACCCACATACCTATTCTGTGGATTTTCCAAAAACAGTGTTTGAACAGTGTTGTCGTGCTGTTTCTGTTCCACCAGAAATCCCTGGATTGAAAATGTAGTTGTACATGTACAGAGTGGATCCTGGGGTGCTCACTTGACAGGGAAATGAAACATTTTTGTCACATCCCACCACTGACTTTCACAAGTGTATTTCCCTAATACAGGTACATTCCAAAAAATTAGAATATCATGAAAAAGTTCAATATTTTTTGTCACTCATTTCAGAAAGTGAAATCCATATATTATATAGATTCTATACACAGAGAGTGATATATTTCAAGCATTTATTTATTTTAATTTTGATGATTATGGATTACAGCCCATGAAAAAAACAAATTCAGTTTCTCAAAAAATTAGAATATTACATAAAATTAATTTTAAAAAATAGTTTTTAAATAGAAAACAAAAAAACGCCCACATTTGAAGCCAGGGCAAGAAGAGACACAGCAGTGACAGAGCAGTGGCTAAACTTTCATTGATAAAAATTACATATTTTGACTGAGCGACTCCATACTCGGTGATGCACACCCTCAGTTAAAGTATTAGATTCCATTCAGGTGACTTTATTAATTCATTCTGATTGCTGAGGCTACAGTAAAAACAAATGATTTTAAATATAACCCAGCCTTGTAAAATCTACTTTACTGAAGCACAGCTACATAAAAACTGTGGATAAATACAACAACGAAACACTTTGTCACATTCCACCACTGGCTTTTAGCAACAATTGTATTTCCCAAATATGTTTTAAACTTGCATTAATTAACCACCACCCATTTCTGTGTTTCGTCTAGGCAAGAGGAATACGATCCACCCAAACCGGACCATGCACCATTATTTACAGAGATGCAGGCTGAAGATCTGCTGAACCTGGACCAGTGTGAGTGGCACATCCCAGTTGCTTCTCAGTGAGGCAGCGTGGCCGGCGTGTGTGATTCATCCTGTTTTTTGGGGTTTTTTTACAGTTTGAATTTTGCACATTCTAAATAATCTGGAATTTGCTGCTGATTGTAATAAACAATTTAGTGACTTATGTGTTTGCATCATGATTTTCTGTTTTGTCTGTTAAAAGGAACTCCGATTATATTGGCATGTTAGCTCTATATGCTTTATTTTTATGTTAGTAACATAATCTATAGTATAATTTTTTTGAAAATAATTCCCAGTTTTATATATTTTTAAAAAACTTTATTACGATTTTTGTTTACGTCGCAATGCATTCTGGGTAGTGACGTAGAATGGTTACAGCCGTTTTTTTCTGTCTTATACAAGCCAAGAAGCGAAGCTACTAACTACTGCCATTTGTCAGTGAAAATGCCACAATGCGTGGCTTTTGGATGTAATTTCCAATCAAAGGGAAATAAAGAGAGCGGGGTGAGCCTCCATAGCTTTCCTAAAGAGGGAAAGTGGAGGAAAAAGTGGGGCGGCAGCGGCTCAGAAGGTAGACTAAGTCGTCTAATAACCCGATGGTTGGCGGTTCGCATCACGCTCTCCCCAGATATCCTGCCGTTGTGTCCCTGGGCAAGACACTTCAACCGCATTGCCTCCAGTGCCCATAACACTGGGTATGAATGTGTAAAAATGTTTAAATGTTAGGTGGAGTCCGGAGAGGCTGTTGGCGCCAATTGGCAGCCACATTTCCGTCACTCTGAGTGTCTGTGATCACGCACTACAGCGCACGCTTGATAAAGCTGACATATATATTAATCACACTGTGATAAAGCACGATATCGCTCCAGCGTGTGGCACCGGGATTCCTCTCTGTTCCTGAGGTGCAGGACAGAAGAGGATGCGAGGCGCATCTGCATAGTGATCAGTCTATACCTCTCACGCTGAGCGCCCTGCCAGCCCCGTACGCTGTGGGGGTCACACACGAGGTGTTCCTCCACACTCTCAATAATTTTTTTTCCCGTATATTTTTCTTTTTGGCGTACAGAAATGGCAATACGCCCGTATTTGCTAAAATTGCATTTTCCCCGTATTAAAATACGGCGAAACCGTATCACTTGACAGGTATGCTGTGACAAAATTCAACAAAGCGCACGCTCTGAGCGATATCGTGCTTTATCACAGCGTGATTAATATATATGTCAGCTTTATCAGGCATGCGCTATAGCGAGTGATTCGCTTGCGCACGCTCAAGCGAATCACGGTTCGAATTTTGTCACGGCATACTTGTCAAGTGATACGGTTTCGCCATATTTTAATACGGGGAAAATGCAATTTTAGCAAATACGGGCGTATTGCCATTTCTGTACGCCAAAAAGAAAAATATACGGGAAAAAAAATTATCGAGAGTGTGGAGGAACACCTCGTGTGTGACCCCCACAGCATACGGGGCTGGCAGAGCGCTCAGCGTGAGAGGTATGGACTGATCACTATGCAGATGCGCCTCGCATCCTCTTCTGTCCTGCACCTCAGGAACAGAGAGGAATCCCGGTGCCACACGCTGGAGCGGTATCGTGCTTTATCACAGCGTGATTAATATATATGTCAGCTTTATCAGGCGTGCGCTATAGCGCGTGATCACAGACATGTCTCATGCACGCGCTTTGAGCGATATCGTGCTTTATCACAGCGTGATTAATATATATATGTCAGCTTTATCAAGCGTGCGCTGTAGTGCGTGATCACAGACACTCAGAGTGATGGAAATGTGGCTGCCAATCGGCGCCAAAGGCCTCCACTGAACATTTAAACATTTTTACACATTCATACCCAGTGTTATGGGCACTGGAGGCAATGCGGGTGAAGTGTCTTGCCCAGGGACACAACGGCAGGATATCTGGGGAGAGCGTGATGCGAACCGCCAACCATCGGGTTATTAGACGACCTGCTCTATCTTCTGAGCCGCTGCCGCCCCACTTTTTCCTCCACTTTCCCTCTTTAGGAAAGCTATGGAGGCTCACCCCGCTCTCTTTATTTCCCTTTGATTGGAAATTACATCCAAAAGCCGCGCAATGTGGCATTTTCACTGACAAATGGCAGTAGTTAGTAGCTTCGCTTCTTGGCTTGTATAAGACAGAAAAAACGGCTGCAACCATTCTACGTCACTACCCAGAATGCATTGCGACGTAAACAAAAATGGCGATTTACATCGTAATAAAGTTTTTTAAAAATATATAAAACTGGGAATTATTTTCAAAAAAATTATATTATAGATTATGTTACTAACATAAAAATAAAGCATATAGAGCTAACATGCCAATATAATCGGAGTTCCTTTTAAGACACCGGTGGGAAAAGAGTCAACAATACAAACCATTTATCGGTGAGTTTGAAAATAATGGCTCATTTTTAAGAAAAAGTAACCAAAACAATTATTTTATTAACTGAAGACTGTATTGTTGGATGTGCCACTGCAGAAGACACTGCACACTTCAGTGATAGCACCAGTGTATGGAGGAATTCTGGGCCATATTAGCATCTGTACTTTATCATAATGGGTTAGGGCGGGGGTGTCCAATCATGTGCCATGGAGGGCCAAGACCCTGCAGGCTTTACCTCCAACCAGTGTCTTCAACAGCAGATTTTACCGAATTTCTTCCAGTGAGTGCTGATCAGTGAGATCACCTGCTGAAGAGACTGGGTAGAAGAGAGAACCTGCAGGGTCTTGGCCCTCCATGGCACATGATTGGACACCCCTGGGTTTGGGTTTAATGGGATTTAACATTTTAACACAAACTATTTTATGGTTCATAATTCTGTTGACAGACTTACACCAAACCAAAAGTGATTTCTCAAACTGCTGGATTGTTCTTAGACAGCTTTTCCAATCTTTTAGTATTTAATTTATGTCACTTGGTGGTAACCTTCATATATAAAACAAAAGTGGAGACACATTTGCAAAAATTTCAAAGGTTTATTGTCAAAATTCCCAGTGCAATACTACATGAATACATGTATAGAACATTGTTGATGCAGAGAATATATATTTCTACAGTACACGTATCTTGTAAATATTTTCCATGTAACTTTGTGACTGCATTATGTTAATTGCTTTTAATCCTAGATCAAGTTTGTTTTGGCCTAAAATGCATCATAATTGTCAAATATATCTTATTATACCTAACTCAGTACTGTTTCCCTTTTGAATATATATTTTATGGCCAGTATAACCCCATAACTACAACTTGGCGATCAAGTTTTGTCAGCTGAACAGTTTTTGCCATCACACCACCACAGACTCAGTGCTGCTGGAGCAGGTACATCCCATGATGTCTCAACAGTCTGTCCATGATTTTCATGCAGATCAGAGCAATTTGTTGCACAGGAAGTTAAATGTTTCTACAGATATTCTGAAGTTCTGTAATCACTGCGCGTTTCTAAAGCCGGGGTGACATCACCGGGAGGCTGTGTTGAACTCCCAGACCCACGGTTTGAAGCGATAATTTTGCCACAAGAGAGCCATCTGAAACACACACAGAGAATACATATTTTAGTACCTAATAGCGATAACTTGCTAACATTACAATGTAGTAAGGCGGACTTAAAGCAAAGTAGCATTTGCAATTATTAGCTTACCTTCAAATGTGATGTAGTGTGTATCTTCATGTCTTCTGCTTTATACTGCTCTATATGGTTTCCTAAATGCTCCAGTACTTTTCCAGAGTGTGTTGTCTCACTGCCTATAGCCTTCTGCTCTCCTTGTTTGCCTTTACTCTGGCAAAAAAAAGTCACGAGACCACAGTCGCCTAGTATTCTGCCATCTTGTGTTTTGCCTGGGTCGCTTGTTTTACATAACGGGAGGGTTGCACCACCTCCCTGTAGCAAATCACACCCACATCAAGCAGTACTCTGGTGTAATGGAAACACAAGCGGACCGAACTGAACTGAATCGTGCTGTACCCGGCCAAACAGGTGCTAGTGGAAAAGGGTCATTAGTATCTGCCAGCCCAGAGGCCATAGCCACAGACTGGTAGGCGCTAGCCACTAACCCATCAGTGTCACGACACTTGTCACTAGGGTGGCGTATAGACTTGCTACCTGTGGGGGAGCTCCAGCCAGCAATGCAAAGGTAGGGCCCACCTTCAACACACCATCCAAGCCTTGCTCCGCAGCACCACTCAGAACACTGAACCTAGAGCGAGGAGCAGCAGCCTCCCTTGGACAAGCCCATGACTTCTGCCGATGTCCCACAAAGTCAGCATAAACTGGTAAGGAAACCTGCCTGCGGAATGCAGGACCCCTGTCCAAAGCCGAAGCCCTAGGTGGAGAAGATGGAGGAGGAAGCCCAGCAGCTGATGCTGCTCTAGAGAGCAGTGCACTGAGAGACACATTATAGGACTCAAAAGGTTCCTTCTCGACCGGAGGGTCACCGTCATCCTTATCATCATCCTCAGAGACATCCATTCGCCCACTGGAGCCACAGCTGGAGCTGATGGTCTTACCCAAGTTATCAGAGGCCGTGAGGGACACTGCATCAGGATGCGGTCCTGGGGCACATACAGGAGCCTGGAGCAGCATACCCAAAAGGCGATGTTGATTTGCCGCCATATGTTCAATGGTCTTACGCATCTCATCCAGTTGCCTCTGCATGAAGTCCACCTGTGGGTCACATAGCTGACTTTCTTCAATCCACTTCCGCTTACTGCTGGCTTTCCCGGCTCCAGTTGGAGCAGCTAAAGCTGGAGGAATGAAGCCCTGGGCTGGTGCATACAAATGTCCGGGCTATTTCCTCCTCCTTCACTCCCTGCAGAAGCCATTATTCCTCCAGGAGAATATTAGGAGAGAAAACAAGATGGTTATTGTCATTATTATTATTATTATTATTATCATAAACAAGCCAAAGGGCTGTTCCATGAGGTACAAGCACGCTAATCATAAGACAACATAGAAATATCAGATTTCAGTTCCTACCTGAATGCAGTACCACTCCCCCATAAAAGGTGGTGAGAGTACACCAAGCACAGGAGCGTTCAGTTCCAAGACAAAGAAGACTTCTCCTTTTTTTTTTTTTTTTTTTTTAAGAAGACGACTGTCAGTTGAGAAAAAAAGAAGCAATACAGAATTTAGGGCAAACTGTACCATCCTGTTAACTGTTAAGTAATTCCTCCTTGACGAAGGCAAAAACATATCACATATCTCAAGTAGATAAGCAAATCACATGCTGTTAAGCTGTAAAACAGTTCTTCTGCCTGAAGAGAAGGCACAAAATACATCACAAACCTTAAGCAGGTAAGGGTAGCACATACCTCACGCTGCTAAACTTAACAGTTCCAACTGAAAAGAAGGCAAGGGTATATTACATACCTCAAGCAGGTACAAACAGTGCATGTCACGCTATACAGCCACTGCAAACCTACTCTCATTCAGCAGAAAAACACAACAATTTTATTTTATGACACAGCAATGGTATACCCAGGGTAAGGCAGCCCAAACAGCACAAAACATAATGTCAAACAGATGGCATAAGCTCTTACTGACCAGGAGGATAGAAAGAGGAAGAATGGGTGGGTGCAAGGGGTATATATAAGGTGTGCATCCACAGGTGTGATTAATTTGGTATAATGCTCCTATCCCAAGGATCAGATGTCACGTGGTTACAGGTTCACTGAAATGAAATAAAACTATAATTACTTGTAGTACCTTTTGAGTGATATGCATAGACTAAAAACAATACAATTAAAATTTTGAGCGCCATAACAAACCACTTGTCATAGTCATGTACCTGTACGTAAAAGTATGGGATGATTTGCTGCTCTTCATCTACTAATTACCCTTCAATTGAAAGACTGGCTGAAGACGGTCATTTACAGGAAACGGGCTGCTGCGTGTTTTCCAGAACAAATTATAATACCGCTTTAGACAGAGGGGAACGTGCAGAAATGACCTTACCTAAGCTGTGACTAGATGCAGTGTGTAAGTATACCTGTCTTTCCACAGATCAAAGCAATGCAACACCTGTGTTAAATAGGGAAAGAACAACAAAGAGTCAGTCACATAATGTAGTATAAATATTTAACTGTTTAACCCATTTACAATAAAGTCAAACAAATCCTACTGCAACCATTAAAATAAAAAACGCGTAAGTGACTGCCCCAAATACTTCAGTATGATTTTTGAGAATATATTGTACATACAAGAACACCTCAATCTACTTAAGGAGGAACTGATTAGGTGATCATCTAAACATGGCAAGATGCATGAAAGCTCAACTGGGAATAAAAAACAGAGCTATTTCAGAAATACAGATTTGAGTTCTTCCTAAGTTAAAATTGAAGTATTGTAGTGTTTAAGAATGAACATGAACTTGTTTACTTTGCATTATTTGATTCAAATGCAGATCAAAAAGCAACATCATCACCAGCAGTATGACGACTAAGACACAAGTCCATGTTAAGATTCTTAAAAATGTATTCTTGAGACTTTTTTAAATCAAAAGGTTAATATTTATAGAAATTCCTGTATATTCTATGATCCCATCATTGAGAAAGGAGAACATCTCTTTTTTTTCCCCTGTAATTTCACAAAGTTTCTGGAAAACTTTACAGTTCTGGATAACACCTAATGAACTTCTCCGACTTTATCGGACCATATAAGATTTGGCCGTCAAAAAAAAAAAAAAAAGAAGAATCATTTGGAAAAGTTTTTCATGCATAAATGTAGTTGCTTTAAAATTAGTCCAATTTTTGATGCTGTGTTGAACAAAATAAAACTGCATAAAGTCTTAAAACACTGTAATATAATGAAAGCACCAAGGTGCTGATGCCTTAGTGCCTGTGGCATGGTGACATGGGGGGGCTGTAAAAAAGTCACACGGCCACTTCTTGTAGTCTGACATAGTTATTACAATACCTTTTTTCACAGCTGCATTGATGGTAAGGGTGAGTTAAATTTGTGTTTATTTTGAAAACAAAGCCTTATCTGGAAATTGTAGGAAATTAAAAGTCGAGAAAATATGGCGGCACAATGATAGTTCCAGTTGATTTTGAGTGGGTGAGCTGAAAAGCTCGTAACAGATAGACAAACAGACACAGACACTTGGAGTGATTACCATATGATTACCATACCTTTGCGCCAAGGCATAAAAATACAGAAGCACAAGAATAAAATTAGGAGCACAAAGAAAAATGCTGGAGTAAAAGATTTTATTAACTGAATGCATGCATAGTTACACAATGCCATGCAATAGCAGGTAAAAATATCAAAACTTCCAAAAATAAAAGCATAATTATGAATATTAAATCAGAACTGTTTGGAATGTTTCACACTTATGTATAATGAATATTGAGAGTTTCTTAAATAATCTAGCAAAAAACTAAGTTTGTCCAAACATTAATTTATTGAAATAGCAGCAGTTTCTGGTATAAACAGTAAATGTGTAATATTCTTATTTAGCTTCCAGCCTGTTATCTTCACAGCTGCCAAGACTGATGACCCTCAGGTTCACCACCATGAACCTCAGAGAGACAAAGAGGAAAGAAAAACAGCATAAAAATGTGATAATTGTTACAGATGTGATATAAATAAAAAAAAAATACATTTGTCATGTTTCTCCTCAGCTTAATAAATTGCTTGGTTTAGTGAGTGAATCATTTTAAAGTGAGTGAATGCAGCATGTTACACCGTGGTGTTTTTATATGACTGACATTAGTATTAAGACTTAAAAAATCAGCTGAACTTTAGAGAAAACTATTTAGAAAACAATTTAAACAATTTAACAGGTTAAATTACAGTAATGGAACCAAGCAGTCCCCATACAGGAAAAAAAAAAAAATCAGACATTGGAAAAAAAAAATGTGATGTAACTTAAGCTTTAAGAATCAAATATAGCCATTGTAGGAGTTATTGGTGTTTTAATATTGAAATTGCTGCATAATTTAAGCACAAAACTTGCTCCATGCAGGTGTCTGCTGCAATGGTTTGCTGTGGTCTGCCATGTTTTTGAGGTGAGGAATGTTTAGACTTGTAGTATTTAGTGAACTGAAAACTCCAGGAAGAAAATACCCCGTCCTTCCTCTGCAAAACTAAACAGCAAAACCAATGTGAAAACAATTGATGTGATGAATAAATGGTGTAGCTGCTGAATACATTTTTTTTTCAGTCACTGCTATTTTATAACCACTGTTTATCTCTCAGCTAGAGATTGACTGTGACAGGAAGTCATCCATGTGCTGTAAAAAAAAAGTCACACTGCTGCCTCTAGTGGCCCAGCATAGTTATTACAATACAGTTTTTCCTGGCTTCATTGACGGTAAAGATGAGTTAAATTTGTGTTTATTTCAAAAACAAAACCTTGTCTCGAAATTCTGGCAAGTTAAAAGTCGAGAAAATATGGTCATACGATAATACAGGCCTTTAGTTGCACTTAATTTTGACTGGGTGAGCTGAAAAGCTGGTAACAAACAGACAGACAGACAGATGGACAGATACAACCACACACACACACAGACACATTAACTCAGGGGTCACCAACGCGGTGCCCGCGGGCACCATGTCGCCCGCAAGGACCACATGAGTCGCCCGCAGGCCTGTTCTAAAAATAGCAGAACTCGCAAGTGAGCTGCGTCTAAGATGTAATTTTTTCTGCCACTATTTTTTAAAATCACACTTGCATTTATATAGATTTCAAAATGACAATGTCTTAAAAATAAAAAAAAATGAAAATATGTTTATTATACGTAAAGTTAAGGTGAACTCTGACCTAGTTCAAAGGTCAGTATTGTGCGCATGACAAAACCTTCGCGCTTGTGGAGAGTAAGCTAGCGGGCAGTGGAGATGGTGAGCGCAGTGCTGTTTCCTAGCCCAAAAACATGGCAAAAAAAAAAAAAAAAGACAGAAAATTTATCCTTTTCAAAGTGAGCGAGAGGAAGAGTTCTTTTTTCCTACCGTGAAAGGAAGCTGCGTATGTTTCATTTGCGGGGCGACGGCGAAGCAGGACTATGTGGACCTTGTTCTCAATAAAGTTTTGGAAAAAAAAAAACTTCAATACGCAACATGAAATTGCTGCCCACTCTTTTTTTTTTTTTTTTTTTACCCGTAGGTAGATTTGTTCTGCAGTCCGGTGACAAGCCTTAACTCCCTAACCTGCATGTCTTTGGCATGCGGGAGTAAACCCACGCAAACACGGGGAGGACATGCAAACTCCACACAGATCACTGTTGGCCGGGGGCAGGGATCGAACCCACGATCCCCGCGATCCCGCGGCCGAGGGTAAACTGCTGCCGTGGTGCTGGTTATTACTCCAGCATGATTCTTGGCAAGAACTGTATGGATATAATTCCAGTGAAGAAGAACACACAAAAGTGTGTTTATTAAATGTAACAGATTTTGAGCAGAATTGCAGCAGATTTGTTCAGTTAAAAATGTGATAAGATTTATTTAATATGAAAGTTGATTTTTCTTAAATGTTGCATAACTTTTTCAAACATGGTTCAACATAGTTCATGAATTAAAAGGGTTTAGTTTTTTATGGTTAAAAGGGACTGGTGAAAACTGGACATTTTTTTAATGAAATGTAGAAGTGATCATCTGAACAATTGCTGAGATTAATAAAAATAAAGTGTTGAATATTGATCTTGTCTGTTACCCACTCTAAGTTATTGATAATTATTTATTTATATATATATACACAATTTGTTATTTTAGAGGAGTGTGTCAAGTTGGTGCCCTTCACATGACTCGATACCCATGGAGTAGCTCTTGGTTTCAAAAAGGTTGGTGACCCCTGCATTAACTGATTACTGTATGCCTCTGTTTTCACAGAGACATAATAAAAACCTCATTTTTATACTATATTAGCACCTTAACCTCATTAAAAGCAATTTACATTATACTTCACTTATTCTGTTTACTTCATCTTCTTGTTCTAACAGCAGCATTTTTTCTTACTCAGTATTGTACATTGCTTACACATATGCTTTTATGATTTGAGAAACTTTCTTAATTTAAAAAAAAAAAGAGCTGGCCAGCTAATGCTACTAGTGTGAGCTTAGCGGCAAATGTAACACCACAAACAACAAACAAAACCAGAAAAAAGCACAAACACAGTTTTAAGTATTAAATGACTGTAGCTTTCACTATTTACAGTAGCTGTGTGGCCTAGGATCAGAGAAACAGAGAGAGGCGCCACCCCTATACACCATATGGTGTCCCACATGCTGTGGAAGGGAATTAACTAACTAATTAATTGACTTACGTTGCATTCCCATTAGCACTGGTGTCTCTTGGCATGCAAATAAGGAGCCAACCAAGCCTGCAAGCCAGCAACTGTATAGCTACATAAAGCTACATGTCCACCTAGGTGTATGTTGATGGAAGCTCCCCAGGGGCATAACCAGGCAAGAGTCACAAGCCCAATACTCTGTAGCTGCAAACTGCATGGAGAGTATCACTGTCTGGTCAGAGAAGTTCGGCCGGTTTTCAAGCAGTATTTTGAGTGGTACATTTATAATACTTTTTGTCTGCTAACCTGCTCTTGTCAACAGCTCCACACTCGTCTCTCCCGCTACAGATATACACATGTGCACAACACACACTGTTGCACACCCACACACATCATCACAGCGCACCTTCTCTCTTTCTTAAAGGGATACATGCTTTACTTCCAGCTGCTCTCATATCAACAGGTTCAGAGTGTGAAAGTGTGATTGTCCTAGTTTGTTGTATTTGTTAATATTTGTTAATAATATACAGCACACATCAATTATTCCTAAACATCTACTACATGTAAAATATGACATAGAAAAACAAGTTATAAAATTATGTTAGACTGTCCAGTGCCAGGGACCAGGGGTGGCCGCTGGGGACGCCCCTTCTTGGGTGCTCTTTGGAGGCAGGCAAGGGGGTGACTTCCATCCCGCACACAAGAACACAATCACAGATCCTGAGCTTTGTTTTGACAGTCCTGCTGTGTCCCCACAGATATATTCATTTGTGTTCTCCGTCAGAAATCGGGTGGGGGGGGGGGGTACTGTCACCAGAACTGTGCTTGTGTTCCAAGTTTTCATGAGCAGGCCAGACAGGACCACCTCAAATGTGTCCAGACAGCAGCCCAATGCTGATCCAACAGCCCTAGGAGGAGACCTCCAAGCAGTGAGCTTGTTTTTATGCAAAGGCTTGGGAGGAAATCCTTGATCTAGAATTTATCATGAGAGTCTGTTGGATCGTTCTTCGTCTGGCTCTTCACCCCGGACCAGTTTGTCTTGGATGACCCTATCAGAGGCAAATTGCCCCAGACAACACAGCTCCTGGGATCACTGGGGCACGCAAACCCCCCCACCACGATAAGGTGACGATCCATGAGGGGGGATCTTATTCACGATTGAGGGGAAAATGGAGCGAGAGATTGACAGACGGATCGGAGCAGCATCTGCAGTGATGCGGATGTTGTACCGGTCTGTTGTGGTGAAGAGGGAGCTTAGTTCTAAGGCAAAGCTGTTGATTTAACAGTCAATCTACGTTCCTACTCTCACCTGTGGTCACGAGCTTTGGGTAATGACCGAAAGAACAAGATTGCGGATACAAGCGGCTGAAATGAGCTTTCTCCGTAGAATTGCTGGACTCACCCTCAGAGAGAGGGTGAGGAGCTCAGTCATCCGGGAGAGGCTCAGAGTAGAACCACTGCTCCTCCACATTGAAAGGAGCCAGTTGAGGTGGTATGGGCAACTGATTAGGATGCCTCCTGGACGCCTCCCACTTGAGGTGTTTCGGGCACGTCCCACTGGGAGGAGACCCCGGGGCAGACCCAGGACTCAGTGGAGAGACTATGTCTCCCAGCTGGTCTGGGAACGCCTTGGTATCCTCTCTGAAGAGCTGGAGCAGGTGGCTGGGGAGAGGGAAGTCTGGGCTTCTCTGCTTGAACTGCTGCCTCTGCGACCCGGACCTCCAGAAAAGCAGTAGAAGATGGATGGATGGATGGATGGATGGATGGATGGCTTGGGAGGAAATGTTGGATTTTCCAGACTTGTGGCGTGAAGGTTGTGGGCTCCGAGAGTGCAGAGAGGGTCAGCAAATGTGAGATGAAGGGCAAAACCATTTAGTGAGATGAGTTTCCATCTCTGTCCTAGAAAGATCCTCCCAGTGGGCCATGAAGTGCCTGGCAGCCACCTCTTGAAGCCGCCCTGACATTAGTTGAGTTTGCTCCTGAGAGCCTCTGGCACACAAGTTCTTTATATGCTCAGAAAAAAGTCAATGCAATTCACTTTCATTTTAACAGCACATGTAAAGACAATAGACATTGAGCGTGGTTTTTTTTCCCACAGTCTGAAGACATGCATGGTAGCAGTGCTGCAATGCTTGAGATCGGTCTTGGTCTTGAGACCACATTTTCAAGGTCTTGGTCTCTTCTAGGAATCAGAGTCATTTTCACTCAGTCTTGTTTCCATCTTGGACAAAATGGACTCGGGATTTTAAATCAAGAGCATTCAAAACCAGAACTTTATTTGTTCACATAGTATGTTAAATGTAACAATAAAGTCATTTGCAGGTTTATTTATGTCACTGCAAACACCTGCAACTAGGGTGGCCAGGTCCCTATCAATCAAATGTGGGAAAAAGATTGTATTTGAGTGGGACAATGTGGGACACATTATCAGCTCTCAAGCTGGTATCAAATTTTGATTTACCTGGATTTTTAAAAAATGCATAGGCTATGCAAATGTTATCTCCGTCTTTATTAACTCCCATCAATAGAGTGGGTACACTCATGGATTATTTTTTCATTCAAGGATGTTCCAAGTACATTATCTCTTCTATTTAATGGTGAATGACTAAACTGTGAACAACATTCTCTTTCCACTACAACTCTGCATAAAGTTTCATTCAAAACAAGATTATGCAGTCCAAACTAATTAGTGTTTTTGCACAAAGAACATCAGTAAAACAGGCTAACAGCTCAAAATGAGTCTGGTTTTAAAGGAATGCTGTACAATGTGGTAAATGCAGGTTAGCTCAGCAGTTATTACCTTACCTGTGTTATGTCCACAAACCTGGTATAAAAGGAGACAGACCAGGAGGCTGCACTGGAACACAGCTTTAATAGTGACTATGTACGATACAGGTTTTACGGTACATGGCGGAGTCGTCCTGGACAAGAGGAAGCCCCAATGGCGGACGACCCGTATATAGTGCGGTGTGATGATGCAACTGGAAGGCGGCGTCATCACACCACACTTCACAATAAATTCCGATCCCACATTCTCCCCCCCTTTACAAAACAGAAAACACATCCAATTAAACCCACCCAAATTTAGAACACAAACTCCAAACAAACACATCAAATAAAGTAAAGCTAACATTATCAAGAACACAAAAACAAACTCAAGCTAGGACCGGTGGCCAGACTGCCACACGGTCCACACGGCAAAGTGTTTTATTCTGCCACCTTCATTAGGACAGCTGTGCTCTGAACTAAAAAGTTTTTCAGTTTTTATTTTTTTTCTTACAGTCTTCCAAGGGAGGAGCATTGCTGCCTGGGGGGTTTTGAAGTGGCCCCGTGCTGACCTCCTCCCTGGAGTTTTGGAGCAGGCTCGTGGCGGCCTCCTCCTTGGAGCTCTGAAATGGGTTTGTGGCAGCCTTCTCCCTGGAGCTTTGAAAATGCACTCATGGCGGCCGCCTCCAAAGAGCTGTCGCACCCCCGGGGCCAATCTTCATGACACTGGGGCCCGGGTCCCACACTGCAGCAGCCGACTCCCACGGAGCCCCGCTGCCTGGAGCTGCCACCCAGACACGTCCATCAGCTGAAAACACACTGTTCCCAACTTTGCCGCGATCCTCAGCGGCGCCGGTTGTTTCGCTGGCTGTGGCTCAGTCAAACGTCATCCCGGCCTCCTGCTGGTGCAAACCCGAACCGAGTCCATGACCTGTAACGACGCCTTGCTTGACGACTTACTTACATATCCACTCTCTGCGTTACGTTCACTGTCCACACTGTGCTCTTCGGCTGCACCCACGTCTGCAAAGCCTGGGCGAACTGGGCCTGGGCCACTGACCGTCTGCCTGCCAATTGTGACAGTAAAACCCATCTCACTGATTAAATCCCACCCCATAACATTTCCAGCCCAGCGTGTCACCTGGAACTGGAATGCTGGAATCACTTTTTCGCCATACTGCACTGCAAATGTGACGTTCCTGCCGGCACCAGAGCTCCCGTCGTCCGGTAGCTCCACCGCATCAGGGCGCCGGGGGTTGAGCCTCCGAACCATGGCTTTACTGACAATGGACTGCGTGGCGGCGGTGGCCACCATCATGGGCACACTCACGCCGTCTAACTTCACTGCACGCTGCAGTTCTGACCAACCTTCGGGGCCCACAATGTTTATGCCGTCTCTGTAGGGTATGGGGTTAGTTAGCTTAGCTTCTTGTTGACGGTGGTGCGTTTTTGTGCACCACGCCACATTTTTGGGCTTAGCAAATTAGCTAGGTAGCATCTCAATAGCCTCCTCATAACAGTCCATCAGACCAAGCATTTGAAAAACTTTCTAACCTTCCGTGCCTAGGTTGTGGACAAGCAGGGCTCGCGTCCTCACCGTATCCAGCTTCCCCAGGTCCAGCACTGTGAAGTAGGTTTAAACAGCCTCCAACCAGTGAGGCCATGGCACTGGTAGTTCGCCAGGGAGTTCCAGGAAAGGCTGCAGTGGTGTAACGCATGCCTCCATGAGCTAATCCTCAGTCGCCAAATGTAATGTCCACAAACCTGATATAAAAGGAGACGGCCGATGAGGTTGCACTGGAACACAGCTTTAATGATAACTATGTAAGATACAGGTTATGCAGTACATGGTGGAGTCATCCTGGGCAAGAGGAAGCCCAAATGGTGGACACTTCATATATAGGGCAGTGTGATGACGCAACTGGAAGGCGGCATCATCACACCACACTTCACAATAAATTCCGATTCCACAACCTGCCCAGGAATCATCTTTAGGTTTCAGCAGGAATGTATCTATAGACTGGCATGCCTCCCTCTGTACAGCTCTTTTTGTGTGAGCATCACATGTTCTGTGTCGCTTCACATCATACTCGTCCCCATGAGAGATTGAAAAATTAGTGTGGCATAAAAGGCAAAGCACTCTTTCTGAATTGTCCTCTACTGGCTTCACCCAGCTGTAGATAGTTTCCCATTCTTTGTTGAAGCTGCACTCTTTTTTGACGTTTCCATATTAGAGCAACATTAGCATAGCTCCAGTTATTTCACTCTCTCCAAACTTTCTCTGTGGGGGGCGGATTGATATGTGCAAGGTGTGGCGCAGTTTGACTGACATCAGTCACAGGCCCTGGAATGACAGCCAGCCCTACTTTCCTCACAGTTACTGTATTTACATCTTGTATGTAAGGTGTCCGCACAGTCTTTGAAAAGTCAAGGCTGCGGGACAATGCCTCAATTTGTAGGACGACTGAAAACAGGTCAAAAACCTGGTCACCCTAGCTGCAGCCCCAGCTCCTTTACACAGGCAGGAGAAGATGAGAGGAAACAGAGGGGAGAGTTGCAACCAAACTTTTGTTTAAACGTTGTTTCTGTTCATGGAACTTTTGAGAACATGTAGATATTTCATACTTGTGTTAATTACAGATGGTTGAGGATGTCCGAGTCAATTAAAGATTTTGATTTCACCACCCTTGTATTTACTCAGGGAAGAAACTAATTAGGGGTGGGAAAAAAGATCAATTCAGTGGTGAATCACGATACTTGGCACTATGCACAATGCATCGATCCATAAACGCACGGATTGATCTTTTACTTAAAAAATCCACACTCAAACATATACTTTTTGGTTATCAGTTATCAGTGGAGGTTTCAGTCCCCTAGATGGTGCAAAGTCATTGCAGCAAAGGTGTGTGAAATTTAACCTCAGTCCAGGTGTACAATAAGATGGAGAAGGGAGCAGCAGCAACACAAGGAAAAAAAGTGAGAAATGCCCCGTCAAAGTTTAAATCAAATGCTGAGACTTTTTTTTTTTGATTTTATAACAAAGACGGAACAGACGACCTGGGTATGACACATTCAGTTTGCAAGGACTATCAAATGAAAGTAAAATACTGTTGAAATACTACAAACATGAGGAATAACCTCTCTCAGCACCATCCCAGAGCAGCAGCATTGGCGGATGACAGCGAAGCTAAACCAGTGCCGGGTAAAAATCAACCAACTCTGGAAACATCTAGCTTGTTATTGCCACCTCCAAATTCTGAGTGAGCTAAGAAGATAATGCAGTCAGTCGGACACTTCATATGCAAAGACCTGCATCCATATACAAGGGTGCCTTAATGAACAGGCTAGGCCTGGCTAAAGCCCAGGGGCCTACGAAGATCAGGGGCCTTTCATGAGCCAATAAAAAAGATTGCATTGTTGTTAATTGGCCAAATTCTATGTCCATCGCTTGATATTCGTGTGTGGCTGCTGATTGGTCCAATTTACATGTGGCATGCAACAATAGCCTATCAGAGGAATTATTTTGACATGTGACTATGCAAGCGCCAGTGAGAGGTAAGAAGTAATTAATTTGGTCAAAATGTCCGGAAAAAAGTTTGAGTGGCACTCATAAAGTTATTGAGCGGAAAAGAGCTTAGGGAAAACGAATTGCTCAAAAAAATCCCAAAATGTAAAGGATTTTTCTAAGCTGGAGCAACGATTGGAAGCAGGACTGCTAATTACTGCACTGAGAAGACAGGTGGGCCATTAAAGCACTCACCTGGAGGAGAAGACCACCAGATCCTGCCGAAAGAAAGCAAGCCAGTGGAGAAGGCAAGCTGAGAGATGGAGACCAGCACAAGAAAAGCCAGGTCATTTGGAAAGGCCATCATTGCTTACATCAGACAGCTTTGTGTGGGACAGTGGACTCGGAGCTTGGTAAAAAGTAGACTAGATCAAGCATGCTGCTTAAACAGACTGTGTAACCTCACATTGATGTCCATAGAGTATGACATTATTTGTGAGCTGGACATAAAGGACATAATGAAGGATTTTTCATTAAAGAAGGCCAGAAGAAAGCACTTTACAAAAAGGTAAGACATACTATTTGTAGCTTTCCAGTCACCTGTGCAGGTTTTTAATTACCTCCGCCAAGGAGGTAATGTGATCGGGGTGGTTTGTTTGTTTGTTTTTAAGATAAGATAAGATAAGATAAGCCTTTATTAGTCCCACAACGGGGAAATTCCAGGATTGCAACAGCACAGGGATAGCAACACTCAGAGCAACAATCAGAAGGCAAGAAAAAAAACAAGCAAGCAAGAGCAGCTAATATACATATGTACATATTACTATAATATATATATACAGTATATATATATACACACACACACAGACACACAGTGCAGAGCATTGTAGCTGGATGGAATAAATATATGAATATATGAACACACAGTGCAGAGCATTGTAGCTAGATGGAATAAATATGTAAATATATAAACACCCACAGTACGGAGCATTGCAGCTAGGTGGAATAAATATGCAAGTATATAAACACACACAGTGCGGAGCAATGTAGCTAGATGGAATAATATGTAGATATATAAATATATAAACACACCCAGTGCTGAGCATTGTAGCTAGATGGAATAAATATGTAAATATATAAACACACACAGTGCAGAGCATTGTTGCTAGATGGAATGAAACAGCATAACCGTCTACTTAGTTATCCTACATGGTATGATTATGTGCCCATACATATTCTCACCCTCCATAGCGACCGGTATGTTCCTAGTTGTATGCCGGAGGGGACCATTGTGTAAGTCTATTGCATCTTTTGCATTCAAAAAACTATTAGTTTGTTACGTCTTTTTGCTATCTCTGCGAGCAGCCCTGCTTAGGTTGTACAGTCTGACAGCCGTTGGTAGGAAGGACCTACGAAACCTTTCGGTTGTGCACCTGGGATGATGTAGTCTGCTGCTAAATGAGCTCCTCAGTGCATTCAGTATGTCCTGCATAGGGTGGAACTCGGACTCCAGCAGAGATGACAGTTTAGCCACCGTCCTTCTCTCTCCTATCTCCTCCATCGGATCAAGGCGCTGCCCCAGGACAGAGCTAGCTTTCTTAATCAGTTTGTTCAGTCTCTTCCTATCGGCTGCAGTAATGCCACTGCCCCAGCAGACCACTCCAAAAGTGATGGCTGATGCCACCACCGTGTCATAGAATGACTTCAGCAGCGCCCCTTGTTTTTCTGTTTATTAGCAGGATTATGCAAAAAGTACTGTTTGGATTTTGATGAGATTTTCACCAGAGGTAGCCCTTGGGCCAAGGATGAACCCATTAAATTCTGGTGATGATTTGAGTGTGCATACCTTCACCAAGGAACTTGTTTGTATTTGTGCAGCAGGATTATAAAAAAACTACTGGATGGAGTTGGATGAAATTTTCACCAGAGGTGGTCCTTGGGCTAGAGAGGAACCTATTACATTTTGGTGATGATTGGAGAATGCATACTTCCGCTAAGGCTCTTCTCACAGTGTGTTAGCAAGAATCCTCCAAAACTGCTGCTTAGACTTTGATGCAATTTTTACCAGAACTGGCTCGTGGCCTACACACAAACTCATTACATTTAAGAGGTTATCTATGAGGGATGGAAGGAGCCTTGGTGGAGGTATGCACTCTCTAAGTGCTTTTCTAGTTGCTGCTGTTGTGCATTGTTTGAATCAGGAATACTTGACTGATATAACTTTTTGTTCTGCTGTCATCATTGGACTGTAATTGTTGATCAGTGTCATCCTCTGATACCTGGTGTTGTTTAGGCCATGGTGCTGGATGTGTCTGTGTCTGAAAGAGAGAGATTAGACTAATTTGTGTTTATGATGAAGGCAGTAGTATCTGTCAATGTAAAAATTAAAATCTTAGTAAGATTAAAATATCCTAAATCAAGGCTATATGCTTGTTTTTCTCTCAAAAGATAATTTTGACAAGAATTTCTTTTTGTTGTGCAGTTTTCTGTAAGATTTTACTTGCTTTAAGATAGTTTTTACTTGTTTTAAGAAATTTAATCTTACTTTGTTGGCAGATATTTTTTTCTAATTTTAACTAAAATTATCTATTGCCAGAATGTTTTGCTTATTTTAAGTTAAATTATCTGCCAACAAAACAAGAAAATTTGGCTTATCAAATTGCTTAAAACAAGTTAAAACTGTCTGAAAGCATGAAAATTTTTCTTACACATAAACTGCACAGCAAGAATAAATATCATGACAGACAAAAAAGACAAGCATAAACAGCCTTAATTTATTTCATTTTACTTATATTTGACTTCCCCTCATGGATCGTCACCTTATTGTGGTGGGGGGTTTGCGTGCCCTAGTGATCCCAGGAGCTACGTTGTCCGGGGCAATTTGCCTCTGGTAGGGTCACCCAGGACAAACTGGTCCTGGGTGAAGGGCCAGACTAAGAACAATCCAACAGACTCTCATGATGAATTCTAGAACAAGGATTCAGTGAACCCCGCTTGGTATGGGGTTACTGGGGCCCCACTCTGGAGCCAGGCCTGGAGGAGGGGCTCGATGGTCAGCCTCTGGTGGTTGGGTTTCTACCCATGGGACCCGGCCAGGCTCAGCCTGAAGGAGTTACATGGGTCCGCCCTCCAGTGGGCTCAACATCTGCAGGAGGGACCTTGGGGGTCCAGTGCTATATGGATCAGGTGGCGGTCAAAGGCGGAGACCTTGGCAGTTTGATCCCAAGCTTCCTAAACTGGCTTTTGGGACGTGGAATGTCAACTCTCTGGTGGGGAAGGAGCCTGAGCTGGTGCATGAGGTTGAGAGATAAAATCGACAAATCGGCCTCACCTCAACATACAGCTCCGATTCTGGAACCAGTCTCCTGGAGAGGGGCTGGAGCATGGCCTACTCTGGAGTTTCCCCGGGCGAGAGGCGATGAGCAGGGGTGGGTATTCTTGTATCCCCCCACCTTGCTGCCTCTATATTGGAGTTTTCCCCAGTGGATGAATGGGTTGTTTCCCTGCGCCTTTGGGTTGGGAAACGGGTCCTGACCATCATTTGTTCTATGCCCCAATTGATGGTTCAGAGTACCCACCCTATTTTTGGAGTCTCTGACTGGGGTGCTGGAGAGTGCTCCTCTTGGAGACTCCATTGACCTTCTGGGGGACACCAATGCACACGTGGGCAATGACAGTGAAACCTGGAGGGGGGTGATTGGGAGGAACGGCCTGCACGATCTGAACCCAAGGGGTGTTCAGTTATTGGACTTCTGTGCTAACCACAGTTTGTCCATAACGGACACCATGTTCAAGCATAAGGGTGTCTATATCTGCACCTGGCATGAAGACACCCTAGGTCGCAGGTCGATGATCGATTTTGTTATCGTGTCATCAGAGCTGCGACCGTATGTCTTGGACACTTGGGTAACGAGAGGTGCAGAGCTGTCAACTGATCACCACCTGGTGGTGAGTTGGATCCGATGGCAAGGAAGGATGCCATTCAGACCTGGTAGACCCAAACGTAGAGTGAGGGTTTGCTGGGAATGTCTGGCTGAGGCCCCTGTCCAGGAGGTCTTCAACTCCCACCTCCAGAAGAACTTCAACCACATTCTGAGGAAGTCTGGAGACATGGAGTCTGAATGGGCCATATTCTCCACCTCCATTTTTGAAGCGGCTGCCCAGAGCTGCGGCCGAAAGGTCATCGGGGCATCTTGTGGTGGCAACCCCCAAACCAAGTAATGGACACCAGTGGTGAGGGGGGCCATTAAGCTGAAGAAGGAGTCCTATCGAGCTTGGTTGGCCTGTGGGACTCCCAAAGCAGCTGAGGTGTACCGGCAGGCCAAGCGGAGTGCAGCTCGGGTGGTTGCAGAAGCAAAAACTCGGGTATGGGAGGAGTTTGGTGAGGCCATGGAACAAGACTTTCGGTCGGCCTCGAAGAGATTCTGGCAAACTGTCCCGCAGCTGAGGAAGGGGAAGCAGTTCCCTGGTCACACTGTGTATAGTGCGCATGGGGCATTGCTGACTTTGACTGGGGATATTGTTAGGCAGTGAAAGGAGTACTTCGAGGATCTCCTCAATCCCACTGACACACCTTCCACAGAGGAAGCAGAGCTTGTGGACAAGGGGAGCGACTCGCCTATCACAGGGGCTGAGGTCTCCAAGGTGGTTTAAAAATCTCTTTGGTGGCCAGGACCCAGGGGTGGATGAGATTCTTCCTGAGTACCTCAAGGCCCTGGATGTTGTAGGGCTGTCATGGTTGACACACCTCTGCAACATTGCATGGAGGTTGGGGGCAGTACCTTTGACATGGCAAACTGGGGTGGTGGTTCCCCTCTTTGAAAAGAGGACTGGAGGGTGTGCTCAAACTTGAGAGGGATCACACTCCTCAGCCTCCCTGGGAAGGTCTATGCCAAGGTACTGGAGAGGCGAGTCCGGCCGTTGGTTGAACCTCGGATTCAGGAGGAGCAATGTGGTTTTCGTCCTGGCCATGGCACATTGGACCAGCTCTTTATCCTCTCAAGAATCCTTGAGGGTTTACATGTGTTTTGTGGACTTGGGGAATGCATTCGACCGCGTCCCTCATGTTTTTTTGTGGGGGGTGCTTCGGGAGTATGGGGTATCGGGCTTATGAGTTATTCGGTCTCTGTACGACTGTTGTGAGCGTTTGGTTTGTATTGTTAACAATCAGTAGGACTCATTCCCAGTGAGAGTTGGACTCCGCCAGGACTGCCCTTTGTCACTGATCCTGTTCATAATTTTTATGGACAGGATTTCTAGGTGCAGCCAGGGAACGGAGGGTGTCATGCTTGATGACCACAGGATCTCATCTCTGTTGTTTGCAGATGATGTTGTCCTGCTGGCTTCATCCAGCAATGACCTATAGGTCTTACTGGGATGGTTTGCCACTGAGTGTGAAGTGGCTGGGATGAGAATCAATACCTCCAAGTCTGAGTCCATAGTCTTCAGCCGGAAAAAGGTGGATTGTCCTCTCTGGGTTGAGGACAAGCTCCAGCCAAAAGTGGAGGAGTTTAAGTATCTTGGGGTCTTTTTTACAAGTGAGGGGAGAATGGAGCGAGAGATTGACAGACGAATCGGAGCAGCATCTGCAGTGATGCGGATGTTGTACCGGTCTGTTGTGGTGAAGAGGGAGCTAAGCTCTAAGGCAAAGCTGTTGGTTTACCAGTCAAACTACATTCCTACCCTCACCTGTGGTCATGAGCTTTGGGTAATGACCGAAAGAACGAGATTGCGGATGCAAGCGGCTGAAATGAGCTTTTTTTGTAGGATTGCTGGACTCACCCTCAGAGATGGGGTGAGGAGTTCAGTCATCCGGGAGAGGCTCAGAGTAGAACCGCTGCTCCTCCACATTGAAAGTAGCCAGTTGAGGTGGTATGGGCATCTGATCAAGATGCCTCCTGGATGCCTCCCACTTGAGGTGTTTCGGGCACATCCCTCTGGGAGGAGACCCAGGGGCAGACCCAGGACTTGCTGGAGAGACTATGTCTACCAGCTGGTCTGGGAACGCCTTGGTATCCTCTCTGAAGAGCTGGAGCAGCTGGCTGGGGAGAGGGAAGTCTGGACTTCTCTGCTTGAACTGCTGCCTCCGAATTAACCAATGAAAATCAGACAATGCTTTTGAATTGTGGTTTAACAGAATTACTTTAAAAAACAAACTCATGAAACAGGCCTGGACAAAAATGATGGTACCCCTAGAAAAGATTGAATATAATGTGACCATAGGGACATGTTCAACCAAGATGTGTCCTCTAATTAACATCACAGGTGTCTACAAACTTGTAATCACTCAGTCGGCCTATTTAAAGGGTGACAAGTAGTCACTGTGCTATTTGGTGACATGGTGTGTACCACACTAAACAGGGACCAGAGGAAGCAAAGGAGAGAGTTGTCTCAGGAGATTAGAAAGAAAATTATAGACAAGCATGTTAAAGGTAAAGGCTATAAGACCATCTCCAAGCAGCTTGATGTTCTTGTGACTACAGTTGTACATATTATCCAGAAATTTAAGATCCACGGTACTGTAGCCAATCTCCCTGGACGTGGCCGCAGGAGGAAACTTGATGAAAAATGGAAGAGACGGATAATACGAATGGTAACAAAAGAGCCCAGAACAACCTCTAAACACATTCAAGGTGAACTCCAAGGTCAAGGTACATCAGTGTCAGATCGCATTATCCGTCGTTGTTTGAGCCAAAGTGGACTTCATGGGAGATGACCAAGGAGGACACTACTGTTGAAAACAAATCATAAAAAAGCCAGACTGAATTGGCAGACACATTTTTGTCAGTCTGCCACAGGGTGTCATGAATCGCCTTTTTCAGGGGCAGCAGAAGACACCAGACGCCATCTGTGAGTTTGCTACATTTGTTAACATAAGCACGAGCATAGTACAAAAACACTACACATAAAGAGGGGAAGAGGTGCACTGGAGGAGAATGGGGCTCTCGCCGAAGGGAATGGAGAACAGCCTGGGGGGAACGCAAGTTGAGGCGTGAAGGGACGCCGGGGGAAAACGAGCTGAATCCTAGCCAGAGTCACACCCAAAGGGAACCAGGGCTCACAGCTGAGGGAAACGGGAAAAAAAAGCATTTAACCCACGGCACAGCTCACGGTTCACTTCTGTGGAAAATACTTTCACTCAGAGCTAGGCACATGCTCAAAGAAAGCAGACAGTAGAATACGGCAATGAGGGAAACGTTGCCGTGCTCTTAAATAGGGAGACAGACAAATGATTAATGAATGACAGGTGTAGATACATGAGTCAGAATGTCACATAATCAGTGACAGCTGTGCAGCCTGCAAAACAGAGTTTGACAGCCGGCAGCTGCACAGCGCTGTCAAAATAAAAGCACAGACTGGAAACTAAACTAGAAAAGCACTCATAGAGCGCTTACCTCCGCCAAGGCTCCTTCCGTTTGTCATGGATCACCTCCAAAATGTAATGGGTTTGTGTGTAGGCCTATAGCCACTTGTGGTGAAAATTGCATCAAAGTCTGTCCATCAGTTTTGGAGTATTGTTGCTAACACACTGTGAGACAATAAGAGCCTTGGCTGAGGTATGCATTCTCAGATAATCACCAAAATATAATGGGTTCTTCTCTAGCCCAAGAACCACCTCTGGTGAAAATTTCATCCAAATCCATCCAGTAGTTTTTGTGTAATCCTGCTGCACAAATACAAAAAAAGCCCTTGGTGGAGGTATGCATTCTCAGATCATCACTAAAATCTAATCATCTGTTCCCTGTGCCATTACATACCTTTCCTGAAAATTTCATCAAAATCCATTCATAACTTTTTGAGTTATGTTGGTAACAGACAGACAAACGCCGGTAAAAACATAACCTCCTTGGCTGAGATAATAATAATACAAGAATAAGATAGCACAACCCCAAAAGATGCAATAACTACAAAATGACACCCAATAAATAGACAGGACTATAAGGACAAAGCCACAAATACAAACAACTCATAAATAAACATAGATCAAATGCACCAGACCATAATAAACTAGAAAAGCACTCGGAGAGCGCAGACCTCCGCCAAGCGCCACAGTTACCCCCATACAGTGTTTGTGTGTACGTTTTCAGATTCCTTGACCATGAAAACATATGACTAGCAATTGGATTCACAATGATAGGATTAGTGGTTCAGTAGTTATTGACGAAAATGGCATTTTCCGTAATGGCGGTTTTCTTCTGGATGGTGATGCGGATCACCACCAAAATCTAATCATCTGTAGGATACCCTATTTCTGACAATCTGTGAAAATTTCATGAAAATCTGTCCAAAACTTTTTGAGTTATCTTGCTAACAAACAAACAGACAGACAGACAAACCATCGCTGATGAAAACATAACCTCCTTGGCGGAGGTAAAAATTAACTAGAAAAAGGTTTCTAATTTTTGAGAGAAAATTCACCAATGTAACAGAAAAAAGTCACAAATTTATTGAGGAAAAAGTTGAAGAAAATGTTCATTCTTTTACATCTTCAACTGCTTAATTCTTTAGGGTCGCCAGGGGTGGGGTGAGGGTGGGGGTGGGGGGTGGCTGGACCCTATCTGATCACATAACCTCCTTGGCGGAGGTAATAAAAAAAAAAAAAAAGAATCCTTTAAAAAATTCCTGGATCCAGACGGTGATCCGGATCACCACCAAAATGTAATCATCTGTAGGATACCCCATTTCTGACAATCTGTGAAAATTTCATGAAAATCCATCCATAACTTTTTGAGTTATCTTGCTAACAAACAAACAGACAAACAAACAAACAAACCAACGCTGATGATCACATAACCTCCCCCTTTGGCGGAGGTAACAAAGAAACAAACAGACAGAAAGGACTAAATTCAAACTGGAGACTGAGCACGGCCCCATCCATGCTCAGGGTCATAACACAGGGCAGCTGTGGCTGCAGAAGTAGCTTTCCCCTATCATTGTCTGTAGAGTGAATGAATAATGGACTCATTGTAAAGTGTTGGGTGTCATGAAAAGTGCTATATAAATGCAATCCATTATTAAAAACATAGCTATTGCATATTTTTAAACTGAGATTCTGCCTACAAAACCTTTCAGCCCAATGGCCTAATGGCAAGTTAAGGTGGCCCTGGCCATATAGTGTTGTGGAAAATGAGGGTTTTTGTCACAAGATTAAAACACTGGAGCCCAGGTATGTGATTTCATCTTGTCGTTACTTCACTGACTATTATTTATTTTAAGACTATATTTTACTATCAGTTGAACATTTATTTTAAGAGGTTTGTTTTTTCATCTGCTGCCATCAATGTATCATCATGTATGAATGTGTGTGTCAATGGGTGAAAAACAGGAGCCGTAAAGTGTTTTGGTCATCCAGAGAGGGGTAAAAAAGCGTTATTTAATTGAACACCATTTCCTATTTAATTTAAAAATAATTTACTGTGAAATTGTCCAATTGCTGCCCTTTTGGGCTGAACACTTTATTGTATGAAAGAGATGTCAACAGTTTTACTATGGGACATGATTTAAGGTTGAATAAGGTGTAAAAAAAATAGAAATGTATGGGATTATAATACTCGATAATCACAATATTGTGATTAACGTTGAATCGTGGTAGGATCGAATCATGACCCAAGTATCATGATCTGAATTGAATCGCAAGGTCCCTTGCAATTCCCACCCCTAGAACTAATATAGTCTTGTCTCGACTCAGTCACAAACCTTTAAAATCTTGTTCTTGTCTTGGTCTCGGTACACTTTTGTGTGTGTCACATCTTGGTCTCAGTTAGTGTGGTTTTGACTACAAAGTTGGCATTAACTGGGGATTTCAAGTTGCCTGTATTTATAAATTGCCCGTAGAATGGCTGTCTGTGTTTGCACTGTGATGGGACTTGTCAAACTTCCCAAGGTATAGCCCACCTATCACCTGGAAAGGCTAGACTCCAACCTTCCCACAACCCATCCATCCATCCATCCATCCATCCATCCATCCATCCATCTTCTTCCGCTTAATCCTTTTCGGGTCGCGGGGGGGCTGGAGCCTATCCCAGCATCTTTGGGCGAGAGGCAGGGTACACCCTGGACAGATCGCCAGTCCATCGCAGGGCCAACACAGAGAGACAGACAACCATTCACTCTCACAGTCATACCTAAGGACAATTTAGAATCCCCAGTTTGATGCAAATTTACCTAACTTGCATGTTTTTGGTATGTGGGAGGAAACCGGAGAAATCCTGGAGTAAACCCACGCAGACACGGAGAGAACATGCAAACTCCACACAGATCACTGTTGGTCGAAAAATTTAAACACATGTATAATTAATGTAGCCGGGTCAAGTAATAAAATTACCCTTTCTAAATGAAATCTATAAATCTCTCCTTTTCTCACCCATTTGTTATTCAATAGTGTCCAGTAGGTGTCACCGTCATATTTTGAAATAATCCACAGTGTTCACTTGCAAGAGTATTTAGTCGCATGTGTAACGTCATCACCGCACGACAGCCGAACGCCCTTGGTCAGAGACTGTTGGCTAATGGTGCGTATCAGTGAAAATATATATAAAATGTTTATAAATCACACAAAAAATCTTATATATATTCTAAGACAAAGCTTTAAGTGGCCTGATGTACTAAGATTATTGGTTGTTGAATTTTGTAGAAACGAAGATTGATGTAGATTCATTGCTGATCCTGTGTAACATTTTCTGCCAAGTTATCCACGTAGTTGGAATAGGAGACTACGTGACGGCGTGAATGTTCAAAAACAATTTGTCTGAAGTTTTACAAATGTACCACTTATTGTTTTTTGTTTTTTTTTTAATTTATTTACCAATTTTGTGGATCGTTTGGTTTGTGCAGAGGGGAGCTAGCACTGTCCAGGGTCTTTCTGAGTGGTTCGGGCTGGACAAGCTGTCCGCCATTTTCGAGTGAGTTCAAGTTTACTGTTAAAAAAAATGTGTAATGTATTTATTGTGAAAGTATATTAAGTAGTGTTTCCTCTGTTTTTTTAGACGAGTCCACTACTGTTGTTTTTTGTTTTTTTTTTTTTGGACAAAATTGTTCTACTAGCGAAAAGTGATCTTTGTTAGGGGTAAATATTGCTTTTGCCTGACACGAATCTCCCAGTAAATGTCAAATCAAACCAAATTAATGCTGTCTTATTCTTGGGGCAGTCGGGAAATAGGATCCACATTTTTAGGAGCTGTCTGTGTTGGTCCCAAAAATTGTACACTTGGCCACATTAATAAAGCAAAGAAAGGCACTAACGTTGATGCGTCATGGGTTTAGATTTTGAGAAATGTGTAGAATACCCTGGACTATTCAGACAGAACCTTTGGAGACTATTTGTGCCACTGAGCAACATTAATTTGAATAAATGAGATGTCATCTTGTGATCCAGCATCCACTTTCATGGATTCAACTACCGCTAACACCCATCTCACCGCTAAACCTAGGCAATCTCTATAAAGGAAAGGTGTCTGACAAACCCAATAAAGCTGATCACCACAGGGGAAATCAACACTTTACAAAAGAATCTTTCAAGCACTTCCAAGCATCATTTGCAACCAACACAGGCAGCATTATAATTATACTGCAGCTATGCTGAAAGTGTGAGTGATTTAAACAAAGGTATTCCATAGCTGATGGCAAATATTTTTTGTCGTCTTTTTGAACGCAAGCTCTTGCTTCCACTTTGTTATTTAAAAACAATGCATTATTTAATATTCACTGGGTGTTCATGAAGAACTTTAGAAAAAAAAAGATTGGAAATATTTTTTGTTCTTTTCCCCTTTCTCCTCTGACTCAGCAAGTGTTCCTCGCTCAGACAATCCCATTGACATAAAGAGAGAAAGAAAATTTAATGGGAAGAAAAGAAACTGTTGGAGTCACTGAGAAACATTTGAAATATGTCTAATAATGGGGAGAAGAAAAAAGTTATACGTGCCCTGGTCTTCATTATCCGGTATATTCAGTCAACCCAATCCCCTCAGCTGTGTCAGTGTACACCATTTGACACTTGTTGCTCGACCGGGTCCATTAGATTATCGCTGTTCATCTTCTTTTCTGGACTGGGGACTTACTTCTGTCACCAGCAGGTTGGTACGGGCACCGCTGGAGCTGTTTGGCTCGAGAGGACAGCATTTGATTTTTAGGATCAGGACGCTTTCACCTGACGTAAACACCACCTGGGCTGTTGTTTGTGCTCACCTGTGTCTTGCAGCGAAAAATAAAAAGCCGCTGCCTGTCTCCTTGTTACATGGTGGCCAGGAAATGTGGGGGCTTGTTGAAGCAAACAGAATACAGACGCTTGTGCTGTGAGGAAAAAGGGATGTGGAAGAAAGGGGAGCAAGCAGATGAAGGGATGGGGGGGATAACAAGCTCTTTGCCAACCAGGCAACCATGAGTGCTCGACTGAATGCAACAGGCCTTGGTTTTTCAGCCTGACTGCTGGAGCATGTGAACACACATCTTCCCTGCCACGGGAGAGGAGACTGTCACGAAAATGCCAATGCCTGTTTCTGATTTTTCTTCTTTTACTGTCCCTTCCTGCACCTCACTATGTCTCCGTCTCAACCTGTCCTCATTTATGTCCTGCTTGAGCTTGCTGTTGGCCCTTTTTGCCTTTCTTTCTGTCGCATTGTGTATAACACAAGGTGACATTATCTTGCTTCTTTTTTGGAAATGAAGAATGGCACCTGGGTGATATGCAGTCAAGGAATGCAGTCGGAACCCTGTAACTTTTGCCGCCTTTCAAAAATCCTAATTGAAAAGCCCATAGCGAGAGGCACAACAAATATAGCAGAGAAGAATAAACTGGAAACAAAGATACGGTCTCAGGCAGTTTTCTGACTTGAATGTGAGAGAAGGATGTTGAATAGGATAATAAAGATTCCACAGTGTTCCTATAGTAAAGGAAAGGTATAAGAATATCAATGTAAACTTCATGGACGACAACTTTTTGCTATTAAAACACTATCACAAAAACTGAAGATGAACGCAAATGCGAAATAAGACTCGCATATCAGTTCTTGTTTGTAACCCCTTGACGTCACATTTAAACACCCTACTCGTATATAGTTGATTGGGAGGGTTAGTGTTCAGTACTCAGGTTACAGACGATTATGATGATCTAAAGCAAGCATTTGTGTCAGACTGGTACATTATGATGGCCAATTGTGCATTTCCATACTTTGTGTCCTTGTGATCCAAATAACAATTAACTGTGTACTTTATGTTCGCAGGAGTAGATTCATGTAAGACGGGGATGGCTGGGCACAAAGTTGGGGGATTACTATTTTATGTCATTGCAGCTGACCATAAAAAACCACGTCTAAAGTCAGCGGCACATTATCTATAGCTATTTAAGCAGCACCTTTTAGAATGTGCATGTCCTGTTTTCTGACATGGGAAGGTGAGGATGCAGTGCTAGAATTTGCCAATGTCATTGTTTTGACTGTCAGAGTTGTAAAATTTACAATGGAATCATATTGTTACCCTGTGGAGGAAGGAATCAGACGAGACCACTAGCTGACGACACCGACTTTATTCTCCCCCATCAAACATAGCAGACTGACCCTGAGTGCCAAAGCAAACTCTCTTATACACTTTATTCCTGCCTCCGGCACCCAGGGTAAACACATGGAAATACAAGCTGTGAAACATGCACACACATCCACATGCACATTAACGTACTGTCACAGAGCAGGTCTTGATACAATACATTCGCACTCCTGTGTCCTCAGGTGTGAACCTGGCACAGCAGGGGTGGAAGGCACATCTTTCTTTGGCTTTATTCCCCCTAGTTCTCTGGCGCCCTTAGCTGGCTCTTCTTGCCTTTTCCCCATTACCATTTCTGACTACCTTCTCCCCCACCAACCCCCTGTCCTTGGTGCAGTGCCATGTCCTCTTGTGTCACCCACACCCCGTGATTTTAATTTTCATACAATATAATGAGCTTTTATTTTTATTCACATTTTAATTTTAACCACACACTTACAATAGTTGTGTAGGAGAGAGCAGGCATTTAAGCCTTATTCATGCTGCATTTCCCCTCTGGTCCGCTTTGGTCTGTCTCCGCTTTGGATGAGCCTGGCCCACACGCGACGCTGTACATGCTCACTTTTTTCATCTACCCAGGCCAAGCGGATGATGCATACGCACAACCATCATTTGTAGTTTTACTCCCACCCTATAGCTAGCGCCAATGTGCTGACATGCCAGGATTTTTACCAACGAAGAAATGCGAGAGCAACGCACATCAACAGCAATGGCATTGTTTAACCATCACCGAGAGGAAGAGGAGCTGCCGCTGTAAAAAAGTATGTATGTATGATTCATGTATGTTTATTCTCATCTTCCACTTCCTCGTCTTCTTTGTCTACTTTGTGTTTGTATGCTGTGTCGATATTGCCACCTCGTGAATGGGACATTCAGTCTTGTGCATGCGTTGTCAAAGCGTTCAGGTTGTGGGCAAGCGGTGCGGTCACAAAATTTGGGCTACACACAGTCATCCGCGGTCAAGCACTTTGGACACTAGCGAACTGGAGACGATGACGTAAATTTCTTCACACGAGGTTTCCGGTTGCACATATGTGGACAGCAGAGGTGCAGCATGAATCCAACTTAATACATTGATTTTTCTAATGAACAAATGAACTTTGACTGTATGTCACTTTTCAAATTCAAAACGATTCATTATATTCACTGGCCACAGTGCACAACCAAACCTCTGGCTCACATGGGCTTGGTGACTGGCAGTGTCAGGCAAGTTACTGGAAATTTGTAAGTAATTACAGTTATTAGGTACCTCTTCTCTAAAGTAATTAAGTTACTTTACAGTTGCTGCATGATTAAAGTAATTAGTTAGTGGGGAAAGTAACTTTAATATTACTCTTAAATATATACTTAAATTATCTTGCACACATAGTGTATTGTTTGGTGTTGCTGAGCATGTGTCAGTGTGATGGACATGAAAACTGTCCATGTTTATCTTACCTTTATGATATCGATTAATCTGATGCGTAGTGAGCCGAAGGAAATATTTACAAAGTCCAAATGTCTGCTGTGGCAGAGAGATGATCCAGTCTGTCAAACATATTTTGGAGATCAAAATCCATTTTTGAAAAATCTTTATCCAGGAAACAGGAAAATGTTTTTCTGCAATGGCTCACATTCTTCATTTGTCACCGGTATTAATCAGCTGTCTGAAGGCAACTGACTTGACTGTTGAAAACGATAGCATTTCTCCAGCAATGTACATGGAAATCAATTGATTTAATTTTTGCTGGGTCACACATTTTCCAGATGCATACTTGGGTTTGAATGTCATCTGTGAATGTATGACTCTGTGGTGGCATCAGCTATCATGTACGGAGTGGTCTGCTGGGGCAGCATAATCATCATCATCATCATGTTTCCCTTTTCTGGGGTATATACCCCTTAGGATGCGTCTGTTGCATCCATCAGGTGCTGAAAGTTTGTCCTGTCCATCATCACTTTCCTTAACTGTTTTGCCATCCATCTCATACAGTCTCTCCCACCTCACCCAACTTAGGGAACGTTCACTGAAAAACTGTCACAGTTGACAACAGGAAAAGACTGAACAGGTTGATGTCTGCGTGGGTTTTCTCTGGGATTTCTCTGGTTTCCTCCCACATGCCAAAAATATGCAAGTTAGGTCAACTGGCATCAAACTAGGGATTCTAAATTGTCTTTAGGTATGACTGTGAGAGTGAATAGTTGTCTGTCTCTCTGTGTTGGCCCTGCGATGAACTGGTGATCTGTCCAGGGTGTATCCTGCCTCTCGCCCAATGATGCTGGGATAGGCTCCAGCCCCCTGCAACCTGAAAAGGATTAAGCAGAAGAAGATGGATGGTTGATTAAGGCTGCATTGACACCAGGATAGTCCGGGGGTCTCGGTTTGACTTGGTGGCAGATGGCGAGAATTTTCACACCTTTGTTTAGTTAGGTTTCATTCACACAGCACTTCACTCAAGCAGACCAAACTGCTTGGACAACATCACACAGTTACAACAGCTGCTCGTTTGTGGCACTGTCACTGAAGCCACCACTGACCAGGAAGAAAAAATCTTTGCGAAGAAGAGAAATCTTCTCTTCGCACCCGGTCAGTCGGGCAGGAGCTGCTTCAGCCGTTCACCTCCTCTCTGGCCTCTTCTCCCCAACTTTCCCCGGACTCTCCGGTGCGTAAATTTCCGTGGAAACCTTCTGCGCCATGGACTGACTCAGAGATCCCGACAGCAGCGTGGATTCTCTTTCTCTTGGATTACCTTTGTTAATTTTCTCCGTGGGGAGCCGAGTCCCCCACTCACCCCCCCACCCCCAGCATGGAGGAGGAGGACGGAGTTCACGAGACCCGCGGCGCCGTGAAGGACTCGGAGCGACAGCAGCGGCTCCGGCTCTGCGTCCTAAATGAGATCCTGAACACGGAGCGGGACTACGTCCGGACTCTGCTGTTCCTGCAGTCCGCATTCTTGCATCGGATCAGACAAACCGCTGATGACCAACAGTGTCTCTCACCCGAGCACGTCAAGATTCTCTTCTCAAACATCGAGGACATCCTGGAGCTGCACAGAGAGGTTCTGTCTACGGTGGAGGGCGCTCTGCAGCCTGAACCCCAACCCCATCATGCACTGGGACACGTCTTCCTCCAGTTTAAGGACAGTTTCTCCGTCTATGGCGAGTACTGTAGTAACCACGAGAAGGCTTTGCGGCTCCTCATGGAGCTGAACAAGATCCCCCACATCAGGACCTTCCTGCTGCACTGTATGCTACTGGGAGGGAAGAAGAGCACAGATATTCCCCTGGAGGGCTACCTGCTCACACCCATCCAGAGGATCTGCAAGTATCCGCTGCTGCTGAAGGAGCTGCTGAAGAGGACTCCTCAGAAGCACACGGACCACGCGGCGGTGGAGGCGGCTCTGCAGGCCATGAAGGCCGTCTGCTCCAACATCAACGAGACCAAGAGGCAGATGGAGAAGCTGGAGGCCCTGGAGCAGCTGCAGTCCCACATCGAGGGCTGGGAGGGCACCAACCTGACGGACATCTGCACGGACCTGCTGCTTCACGGCAACCTGCTGAAGATTTCAGCGGGAAACATCCAGGAGCGTGTCTTCTTCCTGTTCGACAACCTGCTGGTCTACTGCAAGAGGAAGTCCAGGGTTTCAGGAAAGAAGTCGACCAAGAGGACCAAGTCCATCAACGGGCCCCAGTACGTGTTCAGGGGCCGCATTAACACGGAGGTGATGGAGGTGGAGAACGTGGAGGACGGAACAGCTGACTATCACAGTAACAACTACACAGTGACCAACGGCTGGAAGATCCACAACACGGCCAAAAACAAGTGGTTCGTCTGCATGGCGAAAAACACTGAGGACAAGCAGAAGTGGCTGGATGCCATCCTGAGAGAACGGGAGCAGAGAGAGAGTCTGAAGCTGGGAATGGAGCGGGACGCCTACATGATGATTGCAGAGAAGGGCGAGAAGCTCTACCACATGATGATGACCAAGAGCCGCCACCTGATCAAGGACCGGCGCAGGAAGCTGAGCATCGTGCCCAAGTGCTTCATGGGAAATGAGTTTGTGTCGTGGCTGTTGGATTGCGGAGAGATCAGCAAACCCGACGAAGGCGTCAACCTGGGCCAGGCTTTACTGGAGAACGGCATCATCCACCACGTGTCGGACAAACACCAATTCAAGAACGAGCAGGTGTTGTACCGCTTCCGCTACGACGACGGCACCTACAAGGCCCGCAGCGAGATGGAGGACATCATGTCGAAGGGCGTCAGGCTGTACTGCCGCCTCCACAGCCTCTACATGCCTGTCGTCAAGGACAGAGACCACCACCTGAAAACCTTTAAATCTGTGGTTCCTGCCAGCAAACTAGTGGACTGGCTCCTGTCACAGGGTGACTGCTCCACCAGAGAGGATGCCGTGATGCTGGGAGTGGGTCTGTGTAACAACGGCTTCATGCACCACGTGCTGGAGAAGAGTGAGTTTAAAGATGAGTCCCAGTTCTTCCGCTTTTACGCAGACGAGGAAACGGAGGGAACGGGGACCAAAACCAAACAACTGCAGAGGAACGACTTCAAACTCATCGAGAACATCTTGGCCAAGTCTCTGGTGATTCACCCCGAGGAGGACGACTACGGCTTTGAGATCGAGGAGAAGAACAAGGCCATTGTGGTGAAGTCTGTTACCAGGGGCTCACACGCTGAGATGGCCGGGCTGCAGGTGGGCAGGAAGATCTTTACCATCAACGAGGACCTGCTGTTCCTCAGGCCGCTCTCCGAGGTCCAGACCATAATCAGCCAGGCCTTCTGCGCCCGGCGCTCACTGAGGCTGCTGGTGGCCACGAAGGCTAAAGAGATCGTGAAGATCCCCGACAACCCAGACAGCCTCTCCTTCAGACTGTGTGGCTCTGCCCCGCCTCACGTCCATGCCACCAGGAAAGGCTGGGAGGCAGCGGCAGCGGGTCTTCAGCCCGGTCAGGTAATCCTGAAGGTGAACGGCAGCAACGTCAACCATGGCGACTACGAGGAGGTCCTGGAGCACTTCACTGCGCACCACACCCATCAGGAGCCTCTGAAAGTGTGTCACTGGGTGTACCGGGCCTTTGAGGACGTGGAAGAGCGATGGAGAGGAGGAGGAGAGAAGGAGGAGGAGCAGGAGGAGGAGAGCCCATTCAAATGTCATCCAGTGGAGAATGGCTCTGAACACGAGGAGGAGAACAGCACCAACGGAAGAGACTACGAGCTGGGCCACCTCTCCCTCTCTGACGACCTACCTCTGGTCAGCCTGACGGTGGACAACGTCCAGCTGGAGCACGCCGTCGTCTACGAGTACGTCAGCACCGCTGGCATCAAGAGTCATGTCCTGGAGAAGATCGTGGAGCCCAAAAGCTGCTTCAGCCTCTCTGCTAAGATCCTGGAGGCGTTCTGTGCAGACGACAGCCTCTTTGTCCAGAACTGCAGCCTCCTGATTTCCCAGAGCGACCGCGTGGTCACCATGCCTCAGCTGGAGTTCAGACAGATCTGTGACGCCAAGCTGGAGAGCATCAGACGCCGCATTAGCAGCTACCAGCAGTTTTCTGAGGAGCTGAGAAACAAGGTGTGTCCCTCCTTCAGACAGGCTGGTGGCAGCCCCCACCCTCTGGGCTGCATGGACTTCGTTCCCACCAACTGTCACGTCAACCTGATGCAGGTCTCCTACCCCAAAAGCACCACATCTGCCGGCAGGACATTCAGCATCCGCTTTGGCCGTAAAAACTCAATCATCGGTCTGGACCCCGACCAAGCCCAGCTCAACCCCATGTCACACACTCAGCACTGCATGACCAGCATGGGCGCCCCGTCCTGGAGGTGTTCGGGCCTGGAGGGAGACGAGTCCGACAGTGGGGACATGACGTCAGACGGGGGCCAGGGCATGATGAACGGCCGCCGGAGTTGCCATGGCGACAGCGGTCTGAGTTTCCTGCTCAAACAGGAGGACACAGAGACGCAGGATGCCTACGTTTACCTGTACAGCCGCCTGGACGTTGCCGTGAGGGAAATGAGGCAGTACGTCGCCCAGATAGACGTGCTACTGTCCTCCATCACTGAGCCTACACAGCTGCAGGGGGGCGGAAAGCCGCCGGTCGATGAGGAGAACCCGTCGCCTTCGATGGCGTCCTGCGAGGACGGATGTGACCAGGACAAGGCGGAGCAGGGCGGCATCAAGAGAGTCTGCTTCAAAGTGACTGAGGAGGACCAGGAGGACTCGGGCCACGACACCATGAGCTACAGAGACTCCTACAGTGAGTGTAACAGCAACAGAGACTCGGTCCTGTCCTGTACGAGTGTGAGGAGTAACAGCTCCTACCTGGGCAGTGATGAGATGGGGTCAGGAGACGAGCTGCCGTGTGACATGAGGATCTCCTCAGACAAACAGGACAAACTCCACGGCTGCCTGGAGCACCTTTTCAACCAGGTGGACTCCATCAACAGCCTCCTGAAAGGAACCGTCATGACCATAGCCTGTGAGGAGACCAAACACTTCTACTCCGACCACGGGCAGCCAGAGTTCAGGCAGACAGAGGACTGGACGGTCCGCGGTCGATGCGTCATCCACAAGAACATCCAGGAGGACCCGTGGAACCTTCCCACCTCCATCAAAACTCTGGTGGACAGCCTGCAGAGATTTGTGGATGACGGGAAGAACCAGCTGCTTCTGGCTCTGCTCAAGTGTACAGACACGTCCCTTCAGCTGCGGCGGGATGTGATTTTCTGCCAGGCAGCGACAGGCGCCCTGTGCACACTGGCCGAGCAGCTGCTGATGGCGCTGAGGTCGCGCTTCAACAACGCCGGTGAGTACCAGGAGGACAGCAGGGAGACGAGCCGCAAGTGGTTGGAGCAGATCTCTGTTATCGGGGTTCTGATGCACTTTCAGTCCACGCTGGCGCCACATGTGAAGGAGGAGCGCACCATGCTGGAGGACACCAAGGCTGCCCTGTTGGACCTGGACAAAGTCACTGTGTTCTTCAGGCAACTGGATGACGAGTATCTAGTGGCAAACACGCCGGTGTGGTACCAGGTGGAAGGCAGCAGACACGCCCTGAGGGTCACCCTGTTCCTGGACAGCTGTCACTTCAGCGAGCTGCCCAGCAGGCTGCAGAATGGAGGAAGTCTGAAGATCCACACCGTCCTCTTCACCAGAGCTCTGGAGCGTCCAGACGGCGTCTGTCCTCAGGACCTGTCCTCCATGGAGGAGTTCCAGCAGCGCACCAACGCCGTGTCCCTGGAGAAGGTGAAGGTGTACTACCGCAGACTCAGGGCCTTCTACCTGGAGAAGTCCAACCTCCCCACTGACTCCAACACCACGGCCATGAAGATAGACCAGCTGCTGCGTCCTCTCAACACTCTGGACGACCTGTGCAGACTGATGCAGTCCTATGTCAACGTCCGCCCCGCTGCCCAGGGCCACCCATCGGGCGTCAGCGTGCTGTGTGTGTCCTCGGAGCTGTGCAATCGCCTGGGGGCCTGCCACGTCACCCTGTGTGGCACCGGCATGCAGAGGTGTACCTTGACCGTGACCCTGGAGCAGGCCATGATCCTGGCCCGGAACCATGGCTTGATGCCACGCTGCATCATGCAGACCATGGACATCATGAGGAAACAGGGAGCACGGGTGGAGCTCTCTGCCAAGAACCTGAAGGTGATGGACCAGATGCCTTCAGCAGCTCCAAGGCTCTACAAGCTGTGTCTGCCGCCTTCAGATGGAGACCTGTAGGAGCGCTGGGGGAGGGTGGAGCAACAGACACCACCATTAACAACCCAAGGATCATTCCAGCATGGACGCCGCGAGAGTCTTCGCCATGACTGAAACTGATACGACTTCTGACGACCAGTGCAGAGTATCTGATGATGGAGGAGAAGGAATTGTAGAGATGTTACTGCTCGTGTTATTAACTGGAATTAACCAAACTACCTGTAACCCAGATCATTTCGCCTTGGACTGCAAGCTCTGCCTCAGCATGGGATGGCATCCCCCAGGGCTCCATGCTGGGAACCCCTTGGTTTTAGCTGCAGGGAAGTCCCAGAACAGACTTTGGAAATTTGATTTTGGAAATAGGAAGTGACGGGAATGATAAAGATGGCAGCGGGGGGGGGGGGGGGCAGTTGCATGTGCAATTACTGTAGGTGTAGTGTGAGTACTGTATTACTGCACTATATGAAGGATAGCTATTTATTGTGTCCAGAAGGAGTTTTTATTCTTGTTTGTATTTTTTAATGGCTCACTTACTCGTATCAGGTATTAGAGTCTAAAAACATTCCAGTACTGAACAGTATTTAAAGGACCAATGGCTTGCCGTCGTAAACTGCTCCTGTTTTTGTTTTTTTTTGTTTTTTTAATTTAAGTGCGGGGATCTCAGCGATGTCAGGAAGTGTTGGTCTTCAGGGAGCGAAAAGGGACAAGGTGGAGTCGAGCTAGCTATAATCAGGAGTTTGGATGGCGGAAGCTAAAATCAAACTATAAGATAAATTATTAATATATTAATGCTAGTGGAGAGTTTTTAGCACATTTTTTAAAATTGACTTTTGTGTTGTTTGTTGAAAGAAGTGCACCGATTGGTCCATTCAGTGTTAGCAGAAGAAAAGTGTACTGTAACAAAAAGAGACTGTAGCATCAGTTTACTCTATTTTTTTTGTGTACATACAGATGTTAACGGCGTCAACAGATGGGAGATGAGATTCATTTTACATTATTGCTATAAATTAAGTCTTATTTTTTATGGGAATAATATAGATTATAAAGTGGGGTTTTTGCAATTGTGCATTTGAAGAGAAGCTGTGTAACCTCACTGACGACACGTTGACAACTGTTAAAGATGGCTGACATTGAGGAAGCGTGGTCTGGTTTGAACTGAGCGGCGTCGCTCTGCTGTAGCATGACTAGCTTACGACAGACGTCCAGTTTAATTATCGTTTCAGTGTAAATTCACTAGGCCTCTAAGGATAATTAATATATCAACTTATCATATGAAAATTATTTTTTACACTTGTACAAAATGAGGAGGAAGAATATGAAGGCAGCTCATTTCAGTGTAAACAGCATTATATCATAAGTTCATTTTTTAAAATTATACTTAACACACTGATTTATCGAGGTAATTTTTATAACGTTTGTATACCACTGTTAATAGTCTCTCGGCGCCACACCAGTCGGCTGCCTTTTGCAACAGCGGCTCGATTCCGAGTTTTTTTTCCCCTTCCTCTCTCTTTTGATGCTCTGAGTGTTGCTATCCCTGTGCTGTTGCAATCCTGGAATTTCCCCGTTGTGGGACTAATAAAGGCTTATCTTATCTTATCTTATCTTAAATCCGGCTCATCGATTGGCCAGGACCGGTGTTATGCCAAGAATTGCTCGCTTGCCAAGAATTGCATCCCATGCACCAAAACTATAAAATATAACACTACAGCCAGGCTTGTAACCATTTGTGCATTTTCAGAAGTACCCATTATACATTTTTAGAAGTAAAAATTGTTATTACCTCTTGTAAGTGATCTTAAATTATATTTATTCAACGATAGGATGCAATTTTCGGCAAGCGAGCAATTCTCAGCATAACACTGTTCCCTTTAGCCAAGGTGTTTATGCACCACAAACTAATAAAAATGAAAAGCTCCGCTGTCTGTATAAACCCCTGTGCTGCCATCTTGTCACTAAATGTTTTAAAAACATTGGTATTCTTGTGTGTAGCCACAAGCAGCTGAGAAATCTGGTCCTCAGACCAAATGTCTATCAGAGCCTACATCTCCTCTTCACTCCTCATCCCTCCAGTCCAAGAGACATTTTTTTAAACTTTTCTTTCTTTAAACTTTTTTTCCGGTAAAAGTATTTCTTGGATCCGTGCGGTTGTCTGTTATTTTCTACCCAGAAGGGAGGCTGAAGAACCAGGAGCTCTTCAGCTGAATCGGGGTGTTGGATTTATTTTACTCACGGATTCCTGCCACTGAAACACACATGGAGTTTTCAACAGGGACCACTTTTTCAGGTAAGTGCCAACTTCGTCTGTCTGCATCTCAACCAGATCGTGAATTCATGTCTTTTCATGTATTTACATTGAGTTATAATGTAATCGTACTGCACAAAAAATTTGCCCGTTCGTGTTTGATGTGAAGGCACGTTTACAGTAAACGCCACTTTCTCTTGTCACTACGTGTTGCTGTGATTACACAAACGCAGAGGGGCACGTCCATCTTTTGGTACGCTGGATACTCCGTTTGCATTCATACGGCAAGCGAAGCGCACTAGACTGCATTTGCAAGTGAACTGAGACCCCACCTCTTTTCAGGGGGACCAGAGTTCGCTTGTTTGGCGCTGCACCAGAGTTCCAGGCACATTCAAATGGCGGCAAATGAACTGAGCTATCCATGGAATACACATTTTGGTCCTTTAGTCCGGACCAAACAGTGGCGGTGTGAATCCGCCCTAAGAAGGCCAGCTCTGTTCTGGGGTGCCACCTGAACCCTGTGGAGGCGATAGGAGAGAGCTATCAACCCTGCTGAAGTCCGAGTCACACTCCATGCAGGATATGCTGAGTTCACTGAGGAGCTCATTTAGCAGCAGGCTGCTACATTCAAAGTGTTTGAGGGAGAAGTTTTGCAAGTCCTTCCTACCTGCTGATGTCAGACTTTACAATCTGCACTGCTAATAGAGACCACACATAATACTACTATGCACAATAAGTATTGTTCCTTTAGAATACACCATTAATACAATTTAATTTAGCGACAAGCTTTGTTTGGAGCATGTTGCTTAATCAGGTGCTTCTGAAGATTTGAGTTACTATTGTTTGATGTGAAGTAGATACTGTATCACAGAGAAACATAGTTTGCAACTCACCAGTATACTATTGCCCTTAACCTTGAGAAAGGAGAAGTAATATTTCCATGAGAAGAAACTCAGTGCTTCTTGTCCTTTGGTCACTGTCGAACTGATTCACAGTCTTTGAGACAGGTCACGTCGAGTGATGGCTGCATGTCAGCGTATGGTAGGGTGTGTTTGTGATTCTGTGTTATGTAAAGTAAAAAATAACGAGTAATGAGCCTGCTAAAATTTCAGTAATCATAACAAGTGATTTTGTGAGACAACCATTACTGCAAAAGTAATGGCGTGAATAGTAACATGTTACTTTTTAACGTGTTACTCCCAACACTGATGACTGGTGGCTTGGCATGTGCAGCTTCCACCTCAAGCAGACTCGGTGACTTGGTTGGGTGCAGTAGCCAGTGAAAAAAGAAGAAATGATGTGTGGGTTCACAGAATTATTCAGAGCGTCCATCTCCTTACACCAAAGCATCATCGGACGCACAGTCAGAAAGAATGTTATCAAAATTGTTCATGTCTGCCCATTGCACAATGGGAGAAGGGAACTAGTCAGATGTGCATCCATGCATGTTGCACATAACTTAAATATATTTGGAGAAATAGGGCAAAAGGGTGGGACACGAAAACAAGATAAAGCTGATGAGTAAAGTAGGAAGGAATGGAAGATGTATGACAAGGGAAAATGTGTGTTTGGGATGTGGACCTGCTTCCACATTTCTGATAAAATGATCATCAGTTAACAAACAAAAAATTTTCTGTCTCTGTCATAACATATTTGCTATGTCTGTAAACTGGAGAGACTCACACAGTGGTGTTTGCTTTGAACACAAACTTTATTACACAAGCTATGACTTACAGTACAGGTAAGTTATTATGTCTTGAGTCAGCCAGGAAAGAGGCTGTGAGATGGCCAACTGTCCCCCTATAGTCGTCCAGCGTGATGATGTCACCCTGATGGCATCATCACGCTGCATCATCATGCCGGCGCTCATTAACCCCTGTAGTGCCACACTACATTCAAACCCCCCCTCTTGGAAAAACACAGAACAATATGCACAGACTAATTACCGTATTTTTGGGACTATAAGGCGCACCGGATTATAAGGCGCAATATCAATGAACTGTCTATTTGATGGCCTATTTTCATACAAAAGGATTATAAGGCACATTAAGTCGTTTGAATGGAATAAATCATTTTGACATGCGCACATCAACATTTCGACATTCCAAAAATAGTAGAAGAAGAAGCAACTTCCGGTGTTAGCAAGCCCCGCTTCGTGTCGAAATGGACCTGTATTGTGTTATTCGGGCTGTACTTTTGCTTCTGCTGGTCTCCGTAATGAAGCTACAAGTACATACTTCTGCATATGACGAACAGAGGGAGATAGCAGGACGATACAGACCAGTTTTGTTTTACTCCCTCTATGTTTTCCGCTAGCTGCTGCTAAGGCGGAAATATGTCACGTCGACGTGCGGCTGGTGTACAGACATGCGCAGTAAACATATTTTCTGCCTTACGTTCGGAATAAATGTTTTCATGCGCACCATTCGGATTAACAATCGGCATAACCCACCCCTCTCAATTGGAATGAAATTTTGATCCGAATGAGTGTGATCGGGTTAGAATATTCAGACTGCCATGTTTACATGAAGCATTTTTATTCCGATCAGGCTTTTAATCCAGTTACTTGTGTCCATGTAAACATAGCTGAGTTTAACAGCTGGGCGAATTCGGCATCAAGCATGCCCAGATCTCTCTCGTCATTATCCAAGTCAGTCTCGTTGCTGTTATTTAGCTGTTCAGTGATGATTCCGGTCTTCGTGAAAACTCGGACAACACTTGAGACTGATACCTGAGCCCAGGCATCCACGATCCATTGGCAGATAGTGGCGTAACTCGCTCGCAATTTAACTTTGAACGACCTGTTGATACCAATATCTAGTGGGTGGAGTTCTTTGGTTAATCCATCCGGAATGATGGCAAGCTCCGAATTAGTTTGCTTCACTTGAGTTTTGACAGTATCGGTGAGATGGGCGCGCATGGAGTCGCAGATCAATAGGGACGGAGATTTGTGGAAAAAGCCATCCGGCCATTATGTTGAAGCACATATTACTCCCTGAGGCTCCTGACTACGGCAGCCGTAATGCTCCGACAATCCATCAAGCGGTCCGGCTTTGTAGCTTACCAAAGTCATACTAAAACATTTTGACAGATTTTTGAGCGCCCTGTACCACATAAAATCGGTTTGAGGTCAGTAAGCTCAACCAGAATTAATACATAAGGCACACCGGATTATAAGGCGCACTGTCGATTTTTGAGAAAATTAAATGATTTTAAATGTGACTTATAGTCCGAAAAATACGGTAACCCTCCCCAATTTAGTAATACACAAAACACAACTAGCTAGGGCTAGCAGGTGGACCACCGCATAGCCTAGCGCGACTGAGTGGGTTATTCTGCCACTCTCAGTTGGCAGATGTACCCCTAGCTAAACGGTCCTTTTTCCTTTGAGGGGGCCGTTCAGTTGGAGGGGCCATGCTGCTGGAGCCGTGGCAGGCTCGTCAACAATGTTCCAGCCTGGATCCCACACCAGCTGGGTCGGCACCAATGCTGCGCCTTGATCTGCAGCCACCGCTCTCACCTTCCGCAGATGGCTGGCCTGCCATCTCGATCCATTCGCCATCTGAACGGCAGCTGCTCTATGCTCCTTGGCGATCTTTATAGGTGTCGGTGGTGGTCACAATGTTAAGGCCAACTGTGAGCCCGGTCGCTCGGTTCTACGGACCCAAACCCAGTTGAGCGGCACTCTGTTTGGCTGCGTTCGGCATCGTGGCCGTGACGTTATAACTCTCACGTCTGCTGCGGGGCGTCCACCAGGCTGTGGTGGTTCTGTTACCTCCCATTGGGTCACGAACTCTTCATCCTGCGTCTCAGTGGAAGCTCCTGGAGGCTGATGCTGGTCATGGATTTGGAAGACATCCTGTGGTTCTATTGTGTTTTCCTCAATCGCAGACTCTTCATCGTGCAGCTCAGCGGCGGCTTCTGGGGGTCGGTGTCAATCGTGCATTCGGAAGATGTCTCTCTACTGCTTTTTGTATGATCGCAGACTCTTCTTCCAGTGGCTCGGTGGCTCTTGCAGGCTGGTGCTGTGCATGGATTCGGAAGCAGTCCAGTTCCTTCTCTCTTTCACCAGGTGCTGGTTTAAGTCAGGTTGATGTGTCGCTGTTGTCGGTAATGGGACGCGCGCCGGGCTGTCTTCCGTCACCGGGGTCCCCTTTCTCCACGAACTCCCTCTCCTGTGGCTCCTCAGCGGTTGTCTGGAGCTCATGCCGGTGAGGATTGGAGGCGAGTCCAGTTTGTTCTCCCTTTCTCCTGTGAAGTCTGGTCATGGCGATATGCCGCTGTCGTCATTGTCAGAATCTGTGCCGGGTTGTTGTGTCTCAGGGTTCCCGATAGACGTGGGCTCCCTCTCCTGCAGCTCTGCAGCAGGTCCCTGAGGCTCACGCTGGGCGAGGAACAGAGGCGAGTCTGGTCGCTGCTCTCCCTCCATGTTGTGTTTGTTCTCTGTGTCATGTTCACCTTCTGTGCTGTGGTCATTCTCTATGCCGTATTCTCCCATTAGCTTGACACTGATTAGCTTGTCTGCTAAGGGCCCGAAGGCACATATGCTCGCTAAGACTTGAACCTCCAAGATATAACATTGAGGTGACTCACTCACCATTTGTTCACGGTTGAAGAAAGCCACTCTTTGGGCAATAACGATGGTCCAGCCGTAGTGAAGTCTCTCTCTCAGAATCACACATTCATCAAATAAGTTCGCTTGACCCAGAGTACGGTGCACATGCCGTCCTTCCTCACCTAGACCGAGAACCAGTACGCTCTTTAGCTTCTCGTCATCAGCACCATTCAGGCCAGCCGCGTTTACATAATCCTTAAACGTGTCAAACCAGCGGTACCATGAGACGGGCGGCTCACCTGGGGTTTCCAGAAACAGTCATAGTGACCCCAAACACGCTTCCATGGTTTTACTCTCATTGCCAAATGTTATGTCTGTAAAATGGAGAGACTCACAGAGTGGTGTCTGCTTTGAACACAAACTTTATTACACAAGCTATGACTTACAGTACAGGTAAGTTACTATGTATTGAATCAGCCAGGAAAGAGGTTGTGAGATGCCCGACTCTTCCCTTATAGTCATCCGGCATGATGACATCACCCTGATGGCCGCATTACCACGCCGGTGCTCATTAACCCCTATAGTGCTACACTACATTCTTGACCCTGGTTACATGGTCACAATAAACCTGGGATAGCTGGGAAGAAACTGATAATGGCAATAATTCGTTATGTCGTGTTTATATGCACTAAATAAATGGATTATTGGAGGGTAAACCACTTGAGTTAATGACCCCACTTACATGTCCTTTATTGGATTATTCTGATTACATGGCCACTTGAATAATCAGATAACTCCAGAAATCCACTCAAAACCGGTTTATTCATTTGCAAATAAACATGGTCAGTAATGCCATGGGCGTCCTTCTATAGATCAGCCTGTAAGGATGACTTTCATATACACAATGCGCCTTGGCTTAATTCCATGGTAAAAAAAGTGGGCTCAATTCTGCCTTAAACTTGTCTTGTTTTGTGATATGTACTTTCATTTAATAATGTTTTAGTGATGCTTGTGTTATGAACTATTGCTGTTATTTATCATATTACATTTCCTTCTGAATCTGCAAACAGGATTCATATATTTTTCACTAAAGACAAAAATGTGAATAATTTTGCTAATTATAGCCTTTAATCATGCTGCAACAATTTGCCTTCTCAATAAGGTATTGTTCTTATTTTCAAGATAGAACTCATGAATTTATAAATTTAAAACACAAAGATCTCCATATGCAACAATTTGCTTTTAGAAGCTGAAGGCTGGTTCAGTTGGAAAATAGAAAAAGGGGTTCTTCTCTGACAGCCTCTCTTCCCCTTTACAGAGATTTTGTAGTTGACGATTGGTGTGAGAATTGAGAGCATAGCCTGGGCTGCCATGGCTCTACTGCTCTGTGACACACAGACCACTGAATGCTAGCGAGTGGGTGCATCATTTGGATTCGGATCAGGATGCTGTCTCAGTCGACACAAACCGAGGTGAATGAACATGTCTGTCTGCAGTGAGACATTCCTCTTTCAGACCCACTGTGACGCGTCTGGAGGGAAATTGTTGAGAATGACCTCTGTACTTCCCTGTTATCTGCACCTCTTCGCAATCTTGAGTATTTACCGTGATTTTTTTTTCCTCCTCTCTTTTAAGAGTTTCCTGTCCAGATCTTCTCAAGGAACAAGTTGCTTTATTTCTAGATGGACTTTGCAAAATTGATATCATCGAACATCTCACAAATGATGCCACTAGTTCATGATAAACTTTCAACAACATTGATTATTCACACAGATGCAGGAGATTGTCCTTGAAGAATGACTCTCTCTGCAGTGTTGGCAGCTAGTGTCACCATCCACCAAGTCATAATTTTGTCTGCATGCAAAATTGCATCTGCAAGCATGACAACATTTTCAACACACTGTATATCAATGAGGATTAAGACAATTTATGTATGGAGGATGCACGAAGAGGCACAATGCATTGCACAGTCTCCCAAAGAGGAAATGGAAGGCGGGAAAAAAATCTGAAAAGGGAGCAGGATTGATAAAAACCTGTTACATTAAATTATTAAGTCTAACCCTTTCCAAGTCCAGTTCTAAGTTTCATCTCAGCAAGATTGACATCCCTCCCTTGTAATCTATTTAACCCTCAGGGGAACAGGAGAGGTATGGGATAAATTAGTGTAATCTGAATGAGGTTTTCCTGAATATGGCGGTTTCAGCCAGTGATGGAATGTATCCGCCTGCAGACAATGAGGATATGACCATCCGAATCGATACAGCCAATCCCCCATGATTAGGTCATCCATTAGTTCCCTTGATCTTTCAACCCTCTTACATTGCATCTGATGAAAGTGTAATCGCTCAATACCCGCTGGATGATTAGTCCAAATCCCCACGTCTCATCAGGGAAGGCAACGTGTGTTTTAATGCAGCATATGTAAATAAGTTGTGCATTTTGTATTTTGGCCATGGCGTTGCAGTTGCGGGGGGGGGGGGGGTCACCATCCTCAGCCTTGTCCCTTGAACATCAAGGCCCCTCTGCAGCCCTTGAACTCCAGTTGCACTGAAACACATGTTCACATCATCCTTTATACCGAAAAAGAAAAAAACAACAACACAGCGCCGCCTGAGTCACAGTGAGTGAGACCCTGGCCCTTGTGTGTCTGCACTTAATCAGAAAGAAAAATCAATCAACAAATAGATGTAGCATCAACTCCCTGTGGCTCTAATCTATAAGATTACTCTTCACCTTAAAGAAATTGTTTCACCCAAAAAGTCTGGTCAAGAATTGTTTCCTTCTTCTATAAACCACAGTTGGAAAACACATTCCATGGTAAAAGGTATGATATGGGTCCCATTTTGTGCAAGGAATGGATTAGTTTGCCATCATAAAAAACTGGAACTTCATCCGAATTAGACAGTTTTATGCTTTAACAATCATTTCAGACATATCCGAGACTCCTTGAGTGCATTCCACGGTCACTAGGAATTATCCACAGCTCAACATTACCCCCTTGGTGGACGACTCTGGAATATGTTCGCTTTTGCCTCTACAAGCTGCACTGAGGTTAATGAATGAAATGACTTCCTTTTTACAAAAACTCTCAATTCTCAGATTATTTTCTTTTTCAGGACACCCTGGAAAATAAAGCTGGACTCTGACATACCATTCTCGTTTGAAATGTTTCATTAATCATTGATTTTAAATGTGTTGCATGTTTGAAAATACTTAAATGAACCTTATTCTAATGCATGTTAATCATAGAAGGACAAGTTTATAAAAGTGCATGCTCACTGAAAGTCATGAATCACTGAAGTTAGCATAGATTTTATATATAAGCATAAAGTGAAGTTTTATATTAATCAAGATGTTTCATCCTGTTGGAAAAGCATACTCAAGTCATCTGACTGGCTCAGCCAATTACCAGCCAGTCTCTGTTGCACAATACCCCCTTTCATTCTATTGGTCGGTTACAGACAAAGGACTGTTTTCTTATTGGACCAGAGTTAATTCAAACCTCCCGCGATGAGAGACAACTGGTTCCCTTTTGTGTCAGTCAAGTTGTTCCCATGGAAACTTACTCAGTTTTAAGTAAGGAACACCTTAGTTCGAGAGAGAGTGGCAGAGAGTTGTTCTGTGTGAAAGTTTTGTCTGTGTCCTGCTTTTAATGCTCTTTCCTTTAAATGTCTGGGAAAATGACTTTTTCTTCGATTTGAGCTCAAACTTCTCTTTTATATGGAGTGAAACGCTGTGTTCACAGACATTTTTCTATTTTGTTCTGTTAAACTTTTTCTATTAACTCACTGTGTTTTAAAGTGGGACTGATTGTTTTTCTTACCCTGAAAGCTGTTTTCACCAATCACCACGGTATCTGCAAAACTTGGATTCCGTGGTTTGATATTTTTTTTTATTAATCTTGTCTCTTTAATTCTGTGACCTAGATCAGACTGTGAACTCTACATCCAATTTATTTGGACCCGAGGAAGCCGTTGAAAAATTCTCGGGTTGTCTGCATGGCATATTACGTGGCCAGCAGCCTCGTTATCGCCATCGGACCTCAGCTCCTGACTGCTTGTCCTGGGAAGAAATATCTACTGGCAGATATTTTCCAATATCATCAAAGAAAATCTCAGCTCCTGAATCCAGCTGAATGAAATCCCAACACAAGTTTACGTGAGCAAGATTCCTTTGTTTCATCTGCTGAATAATGTGATGTCCATCACTTCAAATATGCCATAATTTGTCTCGGGTTTAAAACTAGTTCATACTCTGATCAGAGCTATATAATTAAAGAGAAATAATATTCCTCTTTTCATTAAATTACATTTTTTTCTTTCTTAGAGTAATTCAGAATTTCTTTTCCATATAATTAGCTTTTATAATTTTCTTCATAAAATTTGCGTCCAATTTTCTTCATATTTTTGTTGTCCATTTTCATCACAGTTGCAAATTCATACTAAGGTTTCCTTGGTTCCACAAATGTGATTACACTCTGTTGCTCAATAATCAGTTACAAGTTGAATGTGATGCTTAATACTTGGTCATTTCACTTTACCAACAAATCCGTTGAATGTAATGTCATTTAATCTGAATCTGATCATTAAAACTGTAAACGGTATATGGAAGTTTCTGTTGATTTCTTTTCCTGTGTTTTGTTTCTAAAATCACCCAGTGGAATTCACGAATATTTGAGACTGATTGATTGAAGGTATAAAGATTAGTTATTAATAAATTGTCCAAGCTTGTGAACTGGTGCCCCAAAAATGAGTTTTTCCGGTGTGTGCGTGGACTCGAAGTAAACCTCCGTTTCCACATACACCTCTAGGTATAAATTAAATAATCTTTGTACCTTATAATTAAATGTTACTACATAGAATTAAATAAAATAGAAAACAATTAAGAGGACATTTTAACTTGTCGGCAAATGTCTTGATTCAACTATGGTGGCCAGCAGAGGCCAGTGATGAATTAGAACAACCACTAAATGGGATTCAGTTTGATGATAAATCGGGACCCGACTGTCAAGATCATGGTGTGAAAAGGTCACTTGCTTTGAATCATTGCTCTGCCATTGTTAAACAATAAGGCCGACACACTGTGCCAAATTCAATTTTCATAATCTTAATTTTCTTAAGCATACAATATATACGTATACCTCATATCAACCGCTGTATTCTGTAGCACTGCTCTGTGCCTGGCTGTGTTTGGTACCGTTTTTATGCAGTGATGCTGTAGAAAGCTAACATATGTTTTGACAGCTCCCCAGTTGTGAGCTGCAGCAACTTGTTTTTTTTTTTTTTTTTAATGTCCACTGGGGAAATCAATACCTTGTTTAAGGCTGAAATTGGCCCGTCGATGGCACGATCATCTGTTTCCAATGACAGTAAATGGCTGTTACTGGAAGTATAATGTCAAACGCCTTTTAACAGGTCAAAGACTAATGAGCGATCAGACAGTCAGCTATCCAATTAATAAACTGTTATGCCTATCAGCTCATTTCTATTTGTTGTATATCTCAATTATTGTTGGGGTTTATGGGTGTACTTTGTTATTCATACAACTGTCAGGGGATATGTAAAAAGACCGTAGAGAAATTATGATGCATGAAAATATATGCCTATGTTTAGTTAGCTGTAATGCCAAACAATGTGCAAACTAGTGCATAAATTATGGTTAGTTCAAAGAAACGGGTTGATATAAATGCCAAAAGCAATGAGAAGTTCATGTTCTTACCTGAAGAGCTAATTTTATCCAAAGTTCAGGAGCAGGACCACATCTCAAACGCCTTGCTTCCATTATTAAATTCCTTTCCACACCCTCTTGTTTTTGTGTCCCTCCCTCCGTCTCTTCTCTGTGTATACCATTCTCTTTTATATGAACCAGGAGGATGTGCTTGGCCCACACAGCTTCTGTGTATTTTCAGTGAAGCCTTCCCCAAACCCACAGCTACAGGCCCAGCTTATTGCCTCTCATTTATCCGTCATCTCCACTAGATAAACATAGGTTTCTAACTAGTGAAATATCAGTAATGCATTATCTGAATCCACTATGCAAATTATTAAAACAAAAACCCCTTTGAAGGTAATGCTGTGATTTGGATCCACAGGACCCAGACATTATTTCTCTCTGCATTGTTTGCCACTATTGCATATCAGTTAGGCTGTAATTTCTCCAGTTTGTTGGTTTTTAGCTTTTCAGCGCTCATCTTTTCTGCCCATCACTGACCCCCCTCCAAGCAGGCTTTCTTTCCCTATCTCTGCTGGAGGTTTCTTCTTGTTGATCGTTGAGGCCTTTCTGGACTGAAGTTGCTTTTTTTGTTGCTTTTCCAGTGCATCCGAAAAATGCTTGTTCAAGCTGAGCTCTAGGGTGAGTCAAAGGGCATGCCATTCCCATTCAGCGGTTTCTATGGTCTCAACAATGTTTACCTGGTTACTATGTTGCTAAGTAACATTCACAGGAATACCAGGATACAAGGTCCACAATAAAGCAAGCCCCTGACCCTCACTTTCTTTGTTCCAGCTAACCTTATTGCCACTGCTACCACTTAGAAATCATTCATTCATCTTCTTCTGCTTAATCCTTTTCGGGTCGCGGGGATACTGGAGCCTATCCCAGCATCTTTGGGCGAGAGGCAGGGTACATCCTGGACAGATCACCAGTCCATTGCAGGGCCAACACAGAGACAGACAGCCATTCATTCTCACAGTCATACCTAAGGACAATTTAGAATCCCCAGTTTGTTGCCAATTAACCCAACTTGCATGTTTCTGGCATGTGGGAGGAAACCGGAGAAATCCCGGAGTAAACCCACGCAGACACGGGGAGAACATGCAAATTCCACACAGATCACTGTTGGTCGGGGGCTGGGATCGAACTCAGGATCCCCCCGCCAAGGGTGGGGGGGATCCTGAGTTCGATCCCATAATTCACCCTTCCTGTCAAGAGTCAGACAGGAAGGGTGAATTATGATTGGTCGGTTCTATTGGAGGAAGAACCAGCCAATCATAATTCGTCCTGTCTGACTCTTGATTGGTTGAAATTGTGGCATAGTCAAAGCGCTGTGCCATGCTAAGGGAGTGCACATTTAGAGTTGAGCATTGTGTTGCCAAGTCCGCTTATTATAAGCGGCTTTGGGCAGTTTTTCTCTTAAGTTACTTGCAAATCTCATCAGTCGCGGGTTGCGGGTTTTTAGACTTGTTTTTAACGTGTAGTTGCTTATTTGGGTTTGCTTTGCTGTCTGTGCAACAGCTCTCTCAGCTCCCCACAATAGACAGCCTAAGTCATGCCCCCTCGACTTACGCATATGGGACCTTAAATCGGAAAAAATCTCCATTGAAATGAATGGCAAGAGAAAAATTATCTTTTGATCCCAATCAAATTTTGCCACGAGTTATGTTTGTCAATTTAAAAGATAATTTTCCACATAATTAAAGCTGTTGGCTGCCATATAACAACAGAGTAATGTTTAGTTGTTGTTTAAACAACTAGCAGACAACTCCCATCATCCCATATCACTAAATTGTAATCGTGTTTAGTGCTGTGGAATGATGGGAGTTGTTGTCCGCTAATCGTTTAAACAAAAATTAAATTAAGTTAGTTAGTAACTAACTTAATCGTTTAAGATTAAGTTAGTTTCACTGGGTGGTGTGGAGTTTAGGTATAAGCACTTGTATAATAATATTATAACAGAAAGAACTGTATCTTTGGTCATTTTAATTAATTTTATGAATTTTGTTTTATTTAATTGTTTTGATAATCTGGCTCTGCAAATTAAGTTTAAATAGGCTATATGGGAAAAAAAAATCACAATTTTACCACAACCTTTTCAAATTTGTTAGGAAAAACATAGTAAATTAATTTTAAAATAGACATAAATTTTGTGAAAAATCCACAGATGTGGGAAAAAGTAATAAATTTACAAGAAAAATGTCTGAAATTTATGAGAAAACCCTTTGCAAATTTATGAAAACAAATCTCAAGTGTACAATAGTCCTAAATTTACAATGGCAAAAACAAATAATGAGGAAAAAAATTAACAATTTAAGTGACAAAAATCTTTCAATTTTACAACAGAAAAGTCCTTAATTTACAAAGAAAACTGTCATAAGCCCCTGATGGCATCTCCGCTAGGATCCTGAGGACCTATGCCAACCAGCTATCTCCTGTACTGAAACACCTGTACAACCTGAGCCTGAGTCTGGAGAGAGTACCGATGCTGTGGAAGACGCCCTGCCTGGTTCCTGTCCCCAAGAAGTCGTCTCCATCTGACCTGAATGACTATCGACCAGCTGCCCTCACATTTCATGTGATGAAGGTCCTGGAGAGACTGGTCTTAGCCCACCTGAGGCCGCAGGTGAAGACGTGGCTGGACCCTCTGCAGTTTGCATATCAGCCCCATTTAGGAGTTGAAGACACCATCATCTACCTGCTGCAATAAGCCCATCTGCACCTGGATGGCGGAGGAGACACTGTGAGAATCACATTCTTTGATTTCTCCAGTGCCTTTAACACCATCCAGCCACTGCTGCTGGGTGAGAAGCTGCGGGGCATGGGGGTTGACAGCTCTGTGATCTCCCGGATTACTGACTACCTGATAGGCAGGCCATAGTTTGTCCGGCTGGGCAGTGTCTTGTCTGGTGTGGTGATTAGTGATATGGGAGCTCCACAGGGGACTGTTCTTTCTCCTTTTCTCTTCACCTTATACACAACTGACTTTCAGTACAACATCGAGTCATGCCACCTGCAGAAATTCTCTGATGACTCGGCTGTTGTTAGGTGTATGAGAGGAGGGGGAGTACAGGGCACTGGTAGACAGATTTGTGGACTGGACCAAGCAGAATCACCTAAGGCTGAATGTCAGCAAGATCAGGTAGATGGTGATTGACTTCAGGAAGAAAAGGACACCTTCACAGCCATTGCAGATTAGAGGGAGGATGTGGAGGTAGTGGAGGACTACAAATACCTGGGTGTCTTGATCAGCAACGGACTGGACTGGAAATCCAACACTGATGCTGCATACAAGAAGGGGATGAGCACACTCTACTTCCTGAGGAAGCTGAGCTCTTTCAACATGTGCAACAGGATGCTGGAGCTTTTCTACCAGGCTGTTGTTGTCAGCGCCATCTTCTTTGCTGCTGTCTGTTGGGGTAGCAGTATCAGAGCCAGTGACACCAACAGACTTAACAAGATTATCAAGAAGGCTGGCTCTGTAATTGGTCTCAGGCCGGAGACCTTTGAGACTGTGGTGGAGAGGAGAACACTAAGCAAACTGTGATCCATCATGGACAATCCCGATCACTCCAGCAAACTGCTACAGCTTCACTGCCGAACGGTCAGGTACAGGAAATCTTTCCTGCCACATGCCATTTCACTGTACAATAACTCACTCTGATGTTGTACTCTGGTCATAACTATGCTACCATACTGCACCTTGCAGTCTAATTGATGCCTCACATTTCACCCTGCACCTGATAGACCTGCATTGTACAGTGGGTACGATTCATGCATCTACATGGGTCAGCATCTATTCATCTATGATGTATGTGTTATTTAGGCAGTTTTACTTTCCATGGGTAATCCCTTTGTCTATTATGCTGTGTGTGTTTCGTTCGTGTGTGTCGTTTTGATCATCTACTGTCATGCTGCTGTTACATTGTAATTTCCCAGTTTGGGATCAATAAAGTACATCTACAGTATCTAGCTATCCATAAATTTATGAGAAAAACCTGTCAAACTGTCAAGAATAAAATCATATCTGAAATAAGTTTTTAAGTACATGCTTTCTTGCTCTTACCTATACTTGTCTAAAAAAATAATATTCTAAAAAATAACACATTTGGAAGAAAAATTAATAGATCAAATAATAATATATTAATAGTGATACTATGGGGTACCCCCCCACAGCAGCCACGGACAAACACAGCGCTCGACTAGAGCAATTAACAGGACAGTGAGATGTGTGTGTTGAGATCAATAGGCAGCCTTCCTGTGCTTAGTTCAGGCACCAGCATCCTGTGGATATGTATGACGCAAATGCAAACATTCATGCTTCCTGCTCGCATTGTGGTACAAATGTCACATGTCTGAATGCATTTCCTTTGATGATAAAATGCCTTTGATGTATTGTCCGTTGCTGGGTATTTAAGTGGCTGAATTCATATGTTCACCCTCTGTTCTTCCTCTTTCTGCTTCTGACTACAGCTCATGAGAGCCTGAGAGCTTCGCTCCAGCATGCTTATGCAGCAGCTGGGGTGAGCTCCGTGATGGCGATGATTTGATCAATAAACTTCATTAAAACTCTAGACGCCGTGTCTTATTTTAACATCGCCACACTGGTGACCCCGCAGACGCACACGCTTTGTGCGACGCAACCTTCTGGTCTGGACAACCACGCTGGCGACCCGACGCTGAAAAGAACACGCTGCCAGCAAACGCAGCACCCGGCAGTGATTCTCCGACGACAAGCGAATGCGGCAGCCCGACTGATCTGCCCTTCCTTTCTGCTTTAGGGAGACTCTGACGCTCTTCGGAGACCACCCACGACCGGGAAAGCTGAGGAAATTTCATGGTGAGGTCTGCACGCCTAGATCGGCACATCCACGCTGGACCGGCCGCTCTCACGGCTCCTGACACACGATTCTGTGTCTCCACACGAGAGCGCACACACCTTGCCCTCTCTCCACGACGGCGGCCCATGGCCGACGGAGAACGCGTGGACCTGAACGCACCATGACCCGGCACGAGCGACGACCAACAGCCCGAACAGGGGACACAATCGGCGCCGACTGCGCAGATCTCCATCAAGCCCCCTGACCCTGATTCACCTCGCGACAGCGGACCGGCCATGCACAGAAGCCTCGCATCAGAACAGCGCAGCTGGAAGGCACGTGGCCGCAGCGCGTGCCGCGCACCAGAGACAAGCTGGCTCTACAGACTTATACATCATCCTCCGCCGCTGCACACGGCTCTTCAGGACTGCTCACACACCTGAAGCACGCACGCAGCCCGCACACAGGATTTGGTGTAAGTCTCAGCCACGGCGCACGACGGGAATCCAGCCGTCAGCTGTCCCCGAGGGCTTTAGGGCCGCGAACGCACCTAAAGCCTAAACGCCAAGTCCCTCACATAGCTTCAGCTCCTGTTTTTCTTCATTGCCGGACTGAATCGCGAGAGGAATCAGAGACTAACTTTTCTTCCCACAGCCATGGACATCCCCCGCCACTTGCAACCCCCACCCTCCTCCCTTCCCCGGCACAGACTTTCCCCGCAGCTCGCCACCAAAGCGGGACTACCGAGGTCTCAGCTCCCCGCTAAGCCCTCTGGGGGGGGAGTGTATGGGGTACCCCCCCCACAGCAGCCACGGACAAACACAGCGCTCGACTAGAGCAATTAACAGGACAGTGAGATGTGTGTGTTGAGATCAATAGGCAGCCTTCCTGTGCTTAGTTCAGGCACCAGCATCCTGTGGATATGTATGACGCAAATGCAAACATTCATGCTTCCTGCTCGCATTGTGGTACAAATGTCACATGTCTGAATGCATTTCCTTTGATGATAAAATGCCTTTGATGTATTGTCCGTTGCTGGGTATTTAAGTGGCTGAATTCATATGTTCACCCTCTGTTCTTCCTCTTTCTGCTTCTGACTACAGCTCATGAGAGCCTGAGAGCTTCGCTCCAGCATGCTTATGCAGCAGCTGGGGCGAGCTCCGTGATGGCGATGATTTGATCAATAAACTTCATTAAAACTCTAGACGCCGTGTCTTATTTTAACATCGCCACAATACAATATTTATTTTATTTTACAAGAGTATCTGGCCCTCACAATGTCTGCCAAGAAAAATTCTGGTACAGGTACTGGTACTACATTTGGCTCTTGGACAAGGCCACCCAATGGTGGTCTAATGGTTAGGGATGTGGACTGGTGAGCGGAAGGTTGCGGGTTCAATCCCTGGACCGGCAGGATCAGATCTGGGTGGGACAGACAATGTCGCAGTGGGCCACAGGTCAGTCTGTAGTTGTACTGGGCAAGTTTCCAGCTGTGAGTGTGAACAGGGCATCCTTGGAAAAAAGAGGTTGCCTCTCAGTGGAGCTCCCCTGTATAAATAACAGTTAAATAAATAATATGCAACATCACAGCCTTATAACCAGCAAGCTACGATGGTCTTCATGTTCAGACACCTTTCCATCATAGCCAGTGTTACTGACTTCTGGGGCTGCCACAAATACAGACTGTGAGGTCCTTTATAATCAGCTCCAAATAATCGTAACTCGCTCAACCACTATTTCTATCTCCATTTCCTTCAGATTGAGATGAAGAGTTGCCAACTGTAAAGAACCCCAATTTACTAACACTGTGGTGAACTAAAACGTATTGATCACAGCTGAAATTGAAATAAAATAGCAAAATTGAAACCAAATACCTGAACGACTAATGGAACATCCTGAATGTTCTTTTTCCCCTCTCATGTAACCCAAAGGTTTTCAGCAGCTGTTTTGTGAGATCACACAATACAGCCCAGCATTCACATTCCATGTTGCTTTTCATGAGTTGGCAGTCCTGCTGTTTCTTTTTCAGATCATTTATGATAGGTAGTAGTAACCACTGCATACAAGAACCACCAAGACATTGGCGTATGAGGGATGCTTAAATGGCCTTATTTGTTTTCCACTCACATCTGTATGGGTACACTGTATTTTTTTCCAATTTACCTTCAAGATCTTTATGAGGTATTGACATGCTTCTTTTTATGTAGGCTGCCTCTCCCTCTCACTGTTCGGCAATATTAGTTTGAAAAGTTGTTACATTTCTGGATTATTGACACTAAACATATAATGGGTTCATTATTATGTGAGACAAATAATGTAATAGAATACTTTTGTGTGACTGAAAACTAACAGTTGTTTTGTGATGAGCTGAGAGAATAGGCTGTATGTGTCTAAAACACGTTTACTGCATTTAAGAGTTATATCCCTTGCCTCATGATCAGGAACAAATTCATTCATTTCCCTCAGTGGACATTTTCACAGATAAAAGTCTGCACCAAGGTCGGGACTAAGATTAATGATATTGATATATACAGTTGGCTCAGTTAGGTTTGCTGCACACTGCTCCTCATTCAACTACACCCAACAACTGTGCATGAGGCACCCATCTTGTCTCCAGTGCTAGCGTAGTTAGCACAGACTGTGATAGTTGGCAAGCATGCGACTCACCCTTTAAGATGTTTTCTGTAGTTCTGGGCACATTGGTAACTGCAGTTTAAAGGCCAAATGTCACGTAACAGGGTACTTTAAATATCTTGAAACTAGATATAAAAGGGAACCGATCCGTTCGGGTCTTGGTGCATATGCTTCAGTAACAACGGAATATTCATTAATTTAAAACTGCCGCGCTTGGCCTGACACGGCCCCTGGAATCGCCTGGGGAAGAAGGCGGAAGTGACGAAATCGATTGTACCCTAGTTTGATGCTTGGGGTATTTCAATTGATTGTTTATATGGAGACTGGAAGGTTGAAGTGAGCAACAAGAAAGAAAAAATTGGATATTTCACCCATACCTTAAAATGGGACTATCAGGGACAGCTGGGTAATAAGGGACACTTCTCTGGGAAATGTTTTCATACCTGTCAAGTGAGACGTTTTCGCCGTACTTCAACACCGTAAAAAGCGGCTATAAGGGACGGCGGAGCAACAAGGGACACCTCTCTGGGAAATGCCCCAAATGCAACTCGTGTTGTTATTGTCAAATATTTTAAGGATTCATGGAAATTTGACAATAACAACACAACTCAGCGTCCGGCGCAAAATAAAAAAAAAAAGCAGAATTCTGTATTTGTCAGGCGATCTCTCTCTGTTCCGCAACCGCTGCACAGCTGAACGTGTTAAACCATTGTCCTAATGACTTCTCATTGTAGTGAGAATAGCTCACGCTGAGCGATCAGCCCGCCCCAACAATCTGACTAATGATTGACTCCACACTTCTCATTGTAGTGATAATAGCTCAGGCTGAGCCATCTGCCAGCACCAGCTGTGGGGGATCACACACAGGACGTGCTCCGCAACACACTCAATTTTTTTTCCCGTATATTTTTCTTTTGGGCGTACAGAAATGGCAATACGCCCGTTTTTGCTAAAATTGCATTTTCCCCGTATTTTCCTTAAAATATTTGACAATAACGACACGAACTACATTTAAAACATTTCCCAGAAAAGTGTCCCCCACACTCCGCCGTCCCCCACAGCCGCGCTTGGCACCAAAATACGGCGAAAACGTCTCACTTGACAGGTATGCGCCTCCATTTTCATATTGATCTGGTCAATTTCTTGACAGCAGCGGCTCTCCTCCACTGTAATAATAATGGCTTCCGAAAAATCAATATTTATGGGGCGCCCTCGACAGACCCCCTTCGGCTTCGCAATTCTGGAGGCGCTATATAAGTGCAGGTTAGTTAGTTAGTTAGTTAGATTAATGTCCAGTTCAATGACATTTTCCACTGGTTCTGCTCTCTGGTCATCGTTGGAACTGTTGTCATCAGACAAAGCATCTGATTCCGTCTCGGACGGCTCGAACCTGTAAGGTTCAATGCCTCTGTCACTGTCTGAACCACTGACAAAAAAAAAGACAAAAAAAAAAGACAAAACTAAACTAATTTGTTCACAATCGCTGTCACTTTCCGTCATGATTGTCCAATGTTGATAAGTGTGAATGTGGATAGGCAGGGCAGCCAGGGTACAACTGGTGATGTCAAAAACATGGGCGTGGTCTGGACTGGCTGTCACAAGCCAGCAAGCAAGGTGGGGCCTTCACCTGGTGTATTTTGTGCAATTATGTAAATACAGGTGGGTGATATGGTCTCCGGTATGAATATTTGGTTTAAGCTATGTGTATTTTATCTAAATTCGTTGTCATTTAGAAAAAAAAATTACGTGACATTTGGCCTTTAAGTTGAAGTTGGGGAAGTTCGCGTTAGGAGCTGAACTAATTGTGTGAGAGCTAGAATGTATCTAGGTTACATTGCCCTCCCAGTCTTATTCTGTTGCATCCTTTCTGAAAATATGTGGTAAGTATTAGTGTTTTTATGTTTGCTTGTTTTTTTTTTTATCAAGTTGACCATTTATCACACCATCAGACCATATTTCAATTCAGAAAGGGGTCTTTTACTCTCTGAAAGTGCTGCTACGGTAGAAAAACGATTGTTTTGCTCTTACCTCTATAATTTCCATATTTAAATCTTTAAAATCATGCCTCCCCTAACCTATTTACTTTTATTTTATTTTATCTGCTTATTTCAGCTGAGTCATTTTTGTTTAATTTGTTCTGCATTTCTTTCATTTTTCCAAATTTTGGTGCATTTTTGATTGTAAAATTCACAGTTTAAAAGGGGGAAAGAGTGCTACCATGGACCATTTTCCCTTTTTTGGATACCATAACTTACTGTCTTTCATCCAAAAATCTCAACCTTTATGAAAATTACTTTCACACTAGAACCAAACCAGACTGAGGTTCAGTTTGATCCAGACTGAGACTACCTATTACCAGTGTTGGTCAAGTTACTTAAATTAGTAACTAATTACAGTTACTAGTTACTTCTTTTCAAAAATAACTGAGCTACTTTATCATCATTTTAATCATCTAGTAATTACTAGATGATTAAAATGATTAGTTACTTGAAAAAGTAACTTTTACATTACTTTTAAATGCATACTTAAATTTTCTTGCACACATAGCAAAATAATTTAAGTAATGAATTACATTACGGGCTCATTATTATGAAAACAGACTGTTTCAGACAGAGCTTCAACGACAGTTTTTTTAAATGTTGGTGTTGCTGCACGTCAGTGTATGGGACACAAAATTGTCCATGTTTATCTTACCTTTATGATGGATTAATCTGACGTGCTGTGAAAACGTTCATTATCCACAGTCCAAATGTCTGCCGTGACAGAGACATGATCCAGTCCCTCAAATGCCTTTTGGAGGTCCATTTTTGGAAAATCTTGGCAGGTATGCTTTTTAACTTAAGTGGATCGCCATCTCAGCTGTCTGAAGGAAAGTGACTGTTGGCAGCCTGTCTTCAGTCTTTAATGACGTGTCTGGTAATCAGTTTAATTCTTGCTGTGTCATAAACTGTCCAGATGCGTACCCTTGTTTGAAATCCAGCCGTGGGTGTCTGGATAGAGTAGGTCCACTTCATGGTGTTAGCTGTTAGCATAGCTAGCTGTTCCTTAGCACTAGCTTTGTCAAGCTTGTTGCTGTTTAATCAGGTGCTTCTTAAGATTGCAGTCGGTCTCAATTGGCACTGGGCTACCCACTAATATACTTTTGTCCTTAACCACAAGAAAGGAAAAATAATTTGTATAATTTGTATTTCCACAAAAACAAAGCTGCTGCATCTCTCTCTCCGGTCAGAATGACGAGGATTTGGGGCTCTTTGCGACAGGTCGTGTCGACTGATGGCTGCGTCTCAGCTACAGTAGGGTCAGTTTGTATATTCATTTGTGCTAAAAAAATATACATCCACATTTATATATACATAAAATGAGTAAATCTGTTCAAATTTCAGTAACTGTAACACATTACTGAATTTTTAAACTAATTTCTTTACACAGCAAGTTAGTGCAAAAGTTGTGGTGTTACAGTAATGTGTTACTACCAACAAGGCCTATTACAGGGGAGTCCAATCGTTATGGAGGGCCAAGACCCTGCAGGTTTTTCCTCACACCCAGTGTCTTCATCAGGTGATTAAATTGAATTCCCTACCACTGATTAATGATCAGTGAAAACACCTGCTTTAATGGCTGATTGTGAGAAAAATCTGCCATCCATGGCACATAATTCGACATCCCCTGTGGTCTATATTAACCATATATTCCATAACCTACATATGTTGAAGCATGTGGAAATGTTTAGTAATTACATATGTAAAGGACTTCACACCTCTGAAAGGACAAAGGCTCTCAACCGCCGAGTGAAGAACAAAGACGTTCCCAGACGCGGCGGAGGAGACCGGAGGAGCCACCCTCACCCCTTAAGGCGAGGAGAGGAAATACCAAGACAATGGGGGGATTAAGATAATGAGGGATGTCAGCCTTTGTTATGCATGTCTTTTGTTGTGTGCACGTATAAAGCCAGTGAGCCGGAGAGATTCTGTCTCTTTTCTCTTCTGCCACTCTGCACCAGATGAGACTTGTTGGAAGAGCTGATTAATAAACTTTGTTTATAAATCACATCGCCTCTTCATTTCCAAGCTCTTCTACACTGGTGACCCTGACGCGAGTATGGACCTGAGACATACCCCTGCAATCGACTCATCCGTGGCGACCCACGCAGACGAGGGAACAGACGGACAACTGTTCCCCCCGGCAGAAGAGATTGAGAGGGCTCAACCGAGCACCAACACCGCCGTGAGAGCCGAGGCAAGGCACTCTCACCCGGCGGGCACAGCAGTGATGGTATGCACGAATGCCGTCACTGTCAAGCTGCCAGACTTCTGGCAAGAAGACCCCGCCTCTTGGTTTCAGCAGGCTGAAGCCCAGTTTACACTGGCGGGCATCACGGCTGACGATACCAAATTTTACCATATCGTCTCCAAACTCGACGCCGCCACCTCGAAGTGTGTGCGGAGCATGATCCGGTGACCACCGGCCCGGGACAAATATGAGACGCTCAAAGCAACCATCGTGGCGAACTACGTCCCATCAGCGGAAGAGAGAGCCGAGAAGATCCTGGCGGTCTACGGCCACGGAGGGTGCAAACCGAAGGCCCTCATGGAGGATTTGCTACAGCTCAAAGAAGAGGACAATGACAACTTCCTCTTCCAGTTTATATTCCTCAGCACGCTGCCGCCACACATGAGAGGGACACTCGCCAGCATGAAATGCAACAACCACCAAGACTTCCGCGCACTGGCCAACGAAGCTCATCGGCTCGTCAACGCCTGCAAGGAGCTGACACCCACAGCAGCATCCGCAGACCTCAAAGGTGACGCCCCGAGCCACGAGGGGCCACAACCCACTGAGCAGACCCAGCCCACGGTGACAGCGACACGGCCAAAACTTAGCAGACAGAGCGACGCCTGTTATTATCACCACCGCTTCGCCGAGAAGGCCCACAAATGCCTTCCCCCCTGCAAATTTGCGATTTCGGGAAAACGCCAAAGCCGAGAGCCGTTAACGGCAGCGGTTCTCGGCGAGAAGAATAAGCTGTTGTACGTGACGGATGGACACACAGGCAAGCAGTTCCTCATCGACACAGGAGCCCAGCTGAGTTTCGTCATGCCCTCCCACGCAGATCGAGCCACGGGCACCCGGGGCAACGGAGCCGTGGCAGCCAACGGCTCTAGCATCGACACGTTCGGCGAAAAGAGCCTGCACCTCCTCATCCACGGCCGCAGCTACAGATGGACATTTGTTGTAGCGGCGGTGAGTTTTAACTTATTAGGCGCGGATTTTTTGTGTGCACATGGGTTATTAGTAGATCTAGCAAATAAGCGCCTGGTTAATGCACTGTCCTTTGCTTCTATTCCATGCTCAGCCCGAGTTTCTCCAGTACCTGTGCAGGCCAACGTCACCACGGCAGGAGGTAAGTTTGAGCAACTCCTCACCCAATTTCCAGCACTCACAATTCCCAAATTCTCAGCCACTGTGGCTAAACACGGGGTTGAACACTTCATTCCCACAATGGGACCTCCCGTTTTTGCCAAAGCGCGCTGCTTAGACGCGGCCAAGCTCAACATAGCGCGGGACGAGTTTACAACTCTTGAAAAATTGGGCATTGTTAGACGCTCGAAGAGCCCCTGGGCCTCACCACTTCACATGGTTCCGAAATCCGACGGTTCTTGGAGACCGTGCGGAGATTACCGCAGATTAAACAACGCTACAGCGCATGACCGTTACCCAATTCCTCACATTCAAGATTTTTCACTACATCTGGCGGGTGCGCGCATTTTTTCAAAAATGGACTTAGTCCGCGGTTATCACCAAGTCCCAGTCCGAGCAGAAGACATTCCTAAAACAGCGGTAATAACCCCTTTCGGCCTTTTTGAATTTCTGCGAATGCCTTTCGGCCTCAAAGGCGCTGCTCAAACTTTTCAACGAATGATGGACGCGGTCCTACGCGACCTTCCTTTTGTCTTCGTCTACCTCGACGACATGCTGGTAGCCAGCTCGTCTGAGGAAGAACACAAGCAGCACCTCGCTACGGTTTTTCAGAGGCTAGAAGAGCACGGGCTAATAATCAATCCAGCCAAATGCAAATTCGGCGTGTCACAAATTGATTTTTTAGGACACAAAGTCTCTCCGAAGGGGGCAGTTCTACTTCCAGACAAAGTTCACACGATAGAAAGTTTCCCACGGCCACAGACGGTCAAATCGCTACAGGAATTTTTAGGGATGGTTAATTTTTACAACCGCTTCCTCCCCCACGCAGCTCAGCTCATGCAGCCACTATATGACGCGCTCAAAAAAAGAAAGCTTCCAACGCGGTCGAATGGACCCCGGAGCGCGAACGCGCTTTCGTGGAAGTAAAAAGCGCCCTAGCTAATGCCACATTGTTAGTTCACCCAGATCCCTTGGCCCGCATCGCGCTAACCACAGACGCTTCAGACCTAGCTATAGGGGCAGTTGTAGAACAACTTGTCAGCGGGGTCTGGCAACCTTTAGCATTCTTCAGCAAATCGCTAAACCAAACTGAGCGTAAATACAGCACTTTTGACAGAGAGCTGCTGGCGCTTCATTTATCCATCCGCCACTTCCAGTTCTGGTTAGAAGGGCGGAGTTTCACGGCTTTTGTAGACCATAAACCGCTCACCTTTGCTATGGCTAAAATTTCAGAACCATGGTCAGGCAGGCAACAAAGACAGCTAGCTGCGATTTCAGAGTTCACCACAGACATTCGACACGTGGCAGGCAAACTTAACGTAGTAGCAGACTGTCTCTCTCGCGCTGTGACACCTCCAGAGCGTGAGGAGACAGATTATACTGCCTCAGCAGCAGAGCTCTTCACTAACGCAGACACATACGCAGCACCTGTCCATGCAGGGATAGATTATGCAGCCATGGCGGAGGAACAAAGCGGTGACACGGACGTGCGCGCACTCCTGTCTGGACCAACAGGGTTAAGGCTGGAGAAAAAGGGTTTACGCGACGGCGTACCCCCCCTAATATGCGATGTTTCAACCGGCCGACCTCGCCCGTTAGTACCAGCTACATGGCGCCGCCGTATTTTTGACACAATTCACTCCCTCGCACACCCAGGTGTGCGCGCCTCGGTTAAAATGGTTGCCGAAAAGTTTGTGTGGCCAGGCCTGCGCAAAAACGTAAAAGAATGGGCGAAAACTTGCATTTCTTGTCAACACGCTTAAATACACAGACACACAAAAGCCCCTCTGGAGCCTTTTCCAATCCCTGCTAGAAGGTTCGACCACGTTCATGTCGACCTCGTGGGGCCACTACCTCCCTCCCAAGGTTTCACACACCTGTTAACAATGATAGACCGCACCACACGCTGGCCAGAGGCAGTCCCTCTAGTGGCAACCACAGCGGAGGAAGTCGCTCGCGCTTTTTTGACAAACTGGGTGGCACGTTTTGGTGTCCCATCGGACATCACGTCCGATAGGGGGCCTCAATTCGTCTCAGAGCTCTGGTCAGCCATGTCCAACAGCTTAGGGGCAACAATTCATCGCACCACCGCTTATTACCCTCAGGCTAATGGGTTATGTGAGTGTTTTCACAGGTCTTTAAAGGCTGCCCTCAGAGCATCACTAACGGACACAAATTGGGTAAATAAACTTTCCTGGGTTTTATTGGGCTGTGATGGACTGGCGATCTGTCCAGGGTGTACCCTGCCTCTCGCCCAAAGATGCTGGGATAGGCTCCAGCCCCCCCGCGACCCGAAAGGATTAAGCGGTAGAAGATGGATGGATGGATGGATGGGTTTTATTGGGGTTGCGTGCTGCACCTAAAGAGGACCTAGACGCCTCTCCCGCAGAATTAGTCTTTGCACAACCTCTCAGACTTCCAGGTGAATTTTTACCAGAGAACCCAGAGCCAGGGCACCTTCCATTCCCAAGGTTTTTAGGCAGCAACGGACCGGGCTCTCTCCCCGGTCCAGCTCATCACTCCTTCCCACGGGTTTTTTTTTTTTTTTTTTACTTATTTGTACCCGTAGGTAGACTTGGTTTGCAGTCTGGTGACAAGCCACCGGCTGCTGGTTGCTGCGTGCGCGAGCGCCCTAAACCTAAATGTTTTTGGTGTGCGGGAGGAAACCGGAGAGATCCCGGAGTAAACTCGCGCAACACGGGGAGAACATGCAAACTCCACACAGCTCACTGTTGGTCGGGGGCTGGGATCGAACCCACGATCTCATGATCCCCGCGATCCCCCGGCCAAGGGTAAAACTGTGCTGCCACAGTGCTAAACCACTGCGCCACCGTGCAGCAGAGGGTTTTTGTCCCTCAAGCTTTAAAAAACGCTGAGTTCGTTTTCGTTAAGCATGAAGCTTTAAAACCAACTTTCCGACCAGCATACGATGGGCCATTCAGAGTGCTGGAACATGGTGATAAACACTTTGTGCTTGATTTTGGGGATAGAAAAGAAACAGTCAGCATTGACAGACTTAAACCTACCTTCCTGTTGAAAGACGAGCCTGCACAGTTGGCGAGAGCACCTCGGCGGGGTAGACCCCCCCAAGAGAAAAAACTCAGCCCCCCGGCAGGGAACAGTTAACCTCTCTCCTTCCCACACTGCAGATTCCTCACAAGAAGGTCCCAGCAGGGCGCCTAAACCAACCTACAGCAGTTTTGGGAGAAGATTGAAACCCAGACAGCACAGGGACTGATACCAACCACTCCATAATCAGAATCAGAATCAGAATCAGAATCAGATTTATTGCCATTGTTCATGTAGTACACAAACTAGGAATTTGTCTCGGTGCCATGCTGCAACATTAAAAACATGATGAGATAAAGAGATGAACTAAAAAACTAAAGGATTAAAAACGTGCAATAAGTGTAGAAAAATAAGTAATAATAATAATAATAATAATAATAATAGTAATAATGAGTAGTACTAGTCAAGGCAGTTTTAAAAAAATTAGCAAGTAGCAGATAATATGGGGTACCACAGTGCAGTTGATAATGCAACAGAAAAAACAGTGACGAATGACTTGAGTCTGGTTGAGCTGCTGTACATAGTGCACGAGAGTCAATAAGTCACTTAATGTTCAGCAGTCTGATGGCAGAGGGGAAAAAGCTGTTCATGTGCCGGGAGGTTTTAGTCCGAATGGACCGAAGTCTTCTACCTGAGGGGAGGGGGGCAAACAGTACGTGACCAGGGTGTGAAGGATCGGCTATGATCCGGCCAGCACGCCTCCGGGTCCTGGAGATGTACAGGTCCTGGAGAGATGGGAGTTTGCAGCCGATCACCTTCTCAGCAGTGCGCACGACGCGCTGCAGCCTTAGTCTGTCCCTGGCAGTGGCTCCTGCATACCACACAGTTATGGAGGAGGTGAGGATGGACTCGATGATGGCCGTGTAGAACTGCACTAACATCTTGGTGGGTAGCTTGAGCTTCCTCAGCTGCCGCAGAAAGAACATCCTCTGCTGGGCCTTTTTGATGAGGGAGCTGATGGTTGGCTCCCATTTGAGGTCCCGGGTGATGGTGGTGCCCAAGAAGCGGAAGGAATCTGCAATGGTGATGGGAGAGCCTGTGAGGGTGAGGGGGGGCAGGGGGGTTGTGACTTTCCTGAAGTCCACAATCATCTCCGCAGTCTTCAGTGCGTTCAGCTGCAGGTTGTTATGGCTGCACCAGGACACCAGCTGGGCCACCTCTTTCCTGTAAACGGACTCGTCGCCGTTGGAGATGAGCCCGATGAGGGTGGTGTTGTCCGCAAACTTAATCAGCTTAACAGACTGGTGGGAGGAGGTGCAGGAGTTGGTATAAAGGGAGAAGAGTAGGGGGGAAAGTACACAGCCCTGGGGTGATCCAATGCTGATGCTAACAGAGTCCGAGACAGACTTCCCCAGCCGCACATGCTGCCTCCGGTCCGTCAGGAAGTCGGTGATCCACCTGCAGAGGGAGTCAGGCACGTTGAGCAGGGACAGCTTGTCCTGGAGCAGATCGGGGCGGATGGTGTTGAATGCGGAGCTGAAGTCCACAAACAGAATCCTGGCGTAGGTTCCCGGGGAGTCCAGGTGCTGCAGGATGGAGTGGAGGGCCAGGTTGACTGCGTCGTCCACAGACCTGTTAGCACGGTAGGCAAACTGCAGCGGGTCTAGGAGGGGTGTGGTGATGGACTTGAGGTGAGACAGGACCAGGCGCTCAAAGGACTTCATGACTACAGAGGTGAGCGCTACAGGTCTGTAGTCGTTAAGTCCAGTAATCCGTGGCTTCTTGGGGACAGGGATGATGGTGGAGGATTTGAGGCAGGTCGGCACGTGACATTGCTTAAGGGAGGTGTTAAAAATGTCTGTGAAGACAGGAGCCAGCTCTTTCGCACAGTGTCTCAGGGTGGAGGGAGACACCGTCCGGCCCGGGGGCCTTGCGCGGGTTCGGTCTGGAGAACTGTCTGTGCACGTCCTGCTCACTGATGACAAGGGCAGGGGGGGGGAGGAGGAGGAGGGGGGACCGCTTTTGATGAATGAGGGGCTGAGGAGGCAGTGGAGCTGGGTGGAGTGGGTGAGTTGGACACAGCTGACGAGGTGTCAAAACGGGCGTAATGTTGGGACAGTTTTTGACAAAGGGCTTTGTCATCCTGACCTTTAGAAGCCTGAGGCCGATAGTTGGTGATTTGCCTCAGTCCTCTCCACACAGAAGCCGAGTCATTAGCAGTGAACTGCTGCTGGAGTCTCTCAGAATACACAGATTTAGCTCTCCTCAGCTCTCTGTTAAACCGATATTTAACCTCCCTGTAGCAGTCCCTGTCTCCACTTTTCAACGCTGCTTCCTTCTCCTTCCTGATCTGTCTGAGCTTAGCAGTGAACCAGGTCTTGTCATTAATTGTTCACTAATTGTGCTGCAACAGTTTAGGGCTGACTCATGATTTTACTATGCTGTTATGATTACCACTGAACTCTCTTAGACGCATGGCTGCAAGAAAGTTTCTTCTGTTGCAAGAGATGTAACACTTAGTATGTCATAGTAACTATCCTAGACTGTGAACCGTTCTATTGTCCTTTCTTAGTTGTTTGGGGGGCCTGTGGTCTATATTAACCATATATTCCATAACCTACATATGTTGAAGCATGTGGAAATGTTTAGTAATTACATATGTAAAGGACTTCACACCTCTGAAAGGACAAAGGCTCTCAAACGCCGAGTGAAGAACAAAGACGTTCCCAGACGCGGCGGAGGAGACCGGAGGAGCCACCCTCACCCCCTAAGGCGAGGAGAGGAAATACCAAGACAATGGGGGGATTAAGATAATGAGGGATGTCAGCCTTTGTTATGCATGTCTTTTGTTGTGTGCACGTATAAAGCCAGTGAGCCGGAGAGATTCTGTCTCTTTTCTCTTCTGCCACTCTGCACCAGATGAGACTTGTTGGAAGAGCTGATTAATAAACTTTGTTTATAAATCACATCGCCTCTTCATTTCCAAGCTCTTCTACACTGGTGACCCTGACGCGAGTATGGACCTGAGACATACCCCTGCAATCGACTCATCCGTGGCGACCCACGCAGACGAGGGAACAGACGGACAACTGTTCCCCCCGGCAGAAGAGATTGAGAGGGCTCAACCGAGCACCAACACCGCCGTGAGAGCCGAGGCAAGGCACTCTCACCCGGCGGGCACAGCAGTGATGGTATGCACGAATGCCGTCACTGTCAAGCTGCCAGACTTCTGGCAAGAAGACCCCGCCTCTTGGTTTCAGCAGGCTGAAGCCCAGTTTACACTGGCGGGCATCACGGCTGACGATACCAAATTTTACCATATCGTCTCCAAACTCGACGCCGCCACCTCGAAGTGTGTGCGGAGCATGATCCGGTGACCACCGGCCCGGGACAAATATGAGACGCTCAAAGCAACCATCGTGGCGAACTACGTCCCATCAGCGGAAGAGAGAGCCGAGAAGATCCTGGCGGTCTACGGCCACGGAGGGTGCAAACCGAAGGCCCTCATGGAGGATTTGCTACAGCTCAAAGAAGAGGACAATGACAACTTCCTCTTCCAGTTTATATTCCTCAGCACGCTGCCGCCACACATGAGAGGGACACTCGCCAGCATGAAATGCAACAACCACCAAGACTTCCGCGCACTGGCCAACGAAGCTCATCGGCTCGTCAACGCCTGCAAGGAGCTGACACCCACAGCAGCATCTGCAGACCTCAAAGGTGACGCCCCGAGCCACGAGGGGCCACAACCCACTGAGCAGACCCAGCCCACGGTGACAGCGACACGGCCAAAACTTAGCAGACAGAGCGACGCCTGTTATTATCACCACCGCTTCGCCGAGAAGGCCCACAAATGCCTTCCCCCCTGCAAATTTGCGATTTCGGGAAAACGCCAAAGCCGAGAGCCGTTAACGGCAGCGGTTCTCGGCGAGAAGAATAAGCTGTTGTACGTGACGGATGGACACACAGGCAAGCAGTTCCTCATCGACACAGGAGCCCAGCTGAGTTTCGTCATGCCCTCCCACGCAGATCGAGCCACGGGCACCCGGGGCAACGGAGCCGTGGCAGCCAACGGCTCTAGCATCGACACGTTCGGCGAAAAGAGCCTGCACCTCCTCATCCACGGCCGCAGCTACAGATGGACATTTGTTGTAGCGGCGGTGAGTTTTAACTTATTAGGCGCGGATTTTTTGTGTGCACATGGGTTATTAGTAGATCTAGCAAATAAGCGCCTGGTTAATGCACTGTCCTTTGCTTCTATTCCATGCTCAGCCCGAGTTTCTCCAGTACCTGTGCAGGCCAACGTCACCACGGCAGGAGGTAAGTTTGAGCAACTCCTCACCCAATTTCCAGCACTCACAATTCCCAAATTCTCAGCCACTGTGGCTAAACACGGGGTTGAACACTTCATTCCCACAATGGGACCTCCCGTTTTTGCCAAAGCGCGCTGCTTAGACGCGGCCAAGCTCAACATAGCGCGGGACGAGTTTACAACTCTTGAAAAATTGGGCATTGTTAGACGCTCGAAGAGCCCCTGGGCCTCACCACTTCACATGGTTCCGAAATCCGACGGTTCTTGGAGACCGTGCGGAGATTACCGCAGATTAAACAACGCTACAGCGCATGACCGTTACCCAATTCCTCACATTCAAGATTTTTCACTACATCTGGCGGGTGCGCGCATTTTTTCAAAAATGGACTTAGTCCGCGGTTATCACCAAGTCCCAGTCCGAGCAGAAGACATTCCTAAAACAGCGGTAATAACCCCTTTCGGCCTTTTTGAATTTCTGCGAATGCCTTTCGGCCTCAAAGGCGCTGCTCAAACTTTTCAACGAATGATGGACGCGGTCCTACGCGACCTTCCTTTTGTCTTCGTCTACCTCGACGACATGCTGGTAGCCAGCTCGTCTGAGGAAGAACACAAGCAGCACCTCACTACGGTTTTTCAGAGGCTAGAAGAGCACGGGCTAATAATCAATCCAGCCAAATGCAAATTCGGCGTGTCACAAATTGATTTTTTAGGACACAAAGTCTCTCCGAAGGGGGCAGTTCTACTTCCAGACAAAGTTCACACGATAGAAAGTTTCCCACGGCCACAGACGGTCAAATCGCTACAGGAATTTTTAGGGATGGTTAATTTTTACAACCGCTTCCTCCCCCACGCAGCTCAGCTCATGCAGCCACTATATGACGCGCTCAAAAAAAGAAAGCTTCCAACGCGGTCGAATGGACCCCGGAGCGCGAACGCGCTTTCGTGGAAGTAAAAAGCGCCCTAGCTAATGCCACATTGTTAGTTCACCCAGATCCCTTGGCCCGCATCGCGCTAACCACAGACGCTTCAGACCTAGCTATAGGGGCAGTTGTAGAACAACTTGTCAGCGGGGTCTGGCAACCTTTAGCATTCTTCAGCAAATCGCTAAACCAAACTGAGCGTAAATACAGCACTTTTGACAGAGAGCTGCTGGCGCTTCATTTATCCATCCGCCACTTCCAGTTCTGGTTAGAAGGGCGGAGTTTCACGGCTTTTGTAGACCATAAACCGCTCACCTTTGCTATGGCTAAAATTTCAGAACCATGGTCAGGCAGGCAACAAAGACAGCTAGCTGCGATTTCAGAGTTCACCACAGACATTCGACACGTGGCAGGCAAACTTAACGTAGTAGCAGACTGTCTCTCTCGCGCTGTGACACCTCCAGAGCGTGAGGAGACAGATTATACTGCCTCAGCAGCAGAGCTCTTCACTAACGCAGACACATACGCAGCACCTGTCCATGCAGGGATAGATTATGCAGCCATGGCGGAGGAACAAAGCGGTGACACGGACGTGCGCGCACTCCTGTCTGGACCAACAGGGTTAAGGCTGGAGAAAAAGGGTTTACGCGACGGCGTACCCCCCCTAATATGCGATGTTTCAACCGGCCGACCTCGCCCGTTAGTACCAGCTACATGGCGCCGCCGTATTTTTGACACAATTCACTCCCTCGCACACCCAGGTGTGCGCGCCTCGGTTAAAATGGTTGCCGAAAAGTTTGTGTGGCCAGGCCTGCGCAAAAACGTAAAAGAATGGGCGAAAACTTGCATTTCTTGTCAACACGCTTAAATACACAGACACACAAAAGCCCCTCTGGAGCCTTTTCCAATCCCTGCTAGAAGGTTCGACCACGTTCATGTCGACCTCGTGGGGCCACTACCTCCCTCCCAAGGTTTCACACACCTGTTAACAATGATAGACCGCACCACACGCTGGCCAGAGGCAGTCCCTCTAGTGGCAACCACAGCGGAGGAAGTCGCTCGCGCTTTTTTGACAAACTGGGTGGCACGTTTTGGTGTCCCATCGGACATCACGTCCGATAGGGGGCCTCAATTCGTCTCAGAGCTCTGGTCAGCCATGTCCAACAGCTTAGGGGCAACAATTCATCGCACCACCGCTTATTACCCTCAGGCTAATGGGTTATGTGAGTGTTTTCACAGGTCTTTAAAGGCTGCCCTCAGAGCATCACTAACGGACACAAATTGGGTAAATAAACTTTCCTGGGTTTTATTGGGCTGTGATGGACTGGCGATCTGTCCAGGGTGTACCCTGCCTCTCGCCCAAAGATGCTGGGATAGGCTCCAGCCCCCCCGCGACCCGAAAGGATTAAGCGGTAGAAGATGGATGGATGGATGGATGGGTTTTATTGGGGTTGCGTGCTGCACCTAAAGAGGACCTAGACGCCTCTCCCGCAGAATTAGTCTTTGCACAACCTCTCAGACTTCCAGGTGAATTTTTACCAGAGAACCCAGAGCCAGGGCACCTTCCATTCCCAAGGTTTTTAGGCAGCAACGGACCGGGCTCTCTCCCCGGTCCAGCTCATCACTCCTTCCCACGGGTTTTTTTTTTTTTTTTTTACTTATTTGTACCCGTAGGTAGACTTGGTTTGCAGTCTGGTGACAAGCCACCGGCTGCTGGTTGCTGCGTGCGCGAGCGCCCTAAACCTAAATGTTTTTGGTGTGCGGGAGGAAACCGGAGAGATCCCGGAGTAAACTCGCGCAACACGGGGAGAACATGCAAACTCCACACAGCTCACTGTTGGTCGGGGGCTGGGATCGAACCCACGATCTCATGATCCCCGCGATCCCCCGGCCAAGGGTAAAACTGTGCTGCCACAGTGCTAAACCACTGCGCCACCGTGCAGCAGAGGGTTTTTGTCCCTCAAGCTTTAAAAAACGCTGAGTTCGTTTTCGTTAAGCATGAAGCTTTAAAACCAACTTTCCGACCAGCATACGATGGCTGGAACATGGTGATAAACACTTTGTGCTTGATTTTGGGGATAGAAAAGAAACAGTCAGCATTGACAGACTTAAACCTACCTTCCTGTTGAAAGACGAGCCTGCACAGTTGGCGAGAGCACCTCGGCGGGGTAGACCCCCCCAAGAGAAAAAACTCAGCCCCCCGGCAGGGAACAGTTAACCTCTCTCCTTCCCACACTGCAGATTCCTCACAAGAAGGTCCCAGCAGGGCGCCTAAACCAACCTACAGCAGTTTTGGGAGAAGATTGAAACCCAGACAGCACAGGGACTGATACCAACCACTCCATAATCAGAATCAGAATCAGAATCAGAATCAGATTTATTGCCATTGTTCATGTAGTACACAAACTAGGAATTTGTCTCGGTGCCATGCTGCAACATTAAAAACATGATGAGATAAAGAGATGAACTAAAAAACTAAAGGATTAAAAACGTGCAATAAGTGTAGAAAAATAAGTAATAATAATAATAATAATAATAATAATAGTAATAATGAGTAGTACTAGTCAAGGCAGTTTTAAAAAAATTAGCAAGTAGCAGATAATATGGGGTACCACAGTGCAGTTGATAATGCAACAGAAAAAACAGTGACGAATGACTTGAGTCTGGTTGAGCTGCTGTACATAGTGCACGAGAGTCAATAAGTCACTTAATGTTCAGCAGTCTGATGGCAGAGGGGAAAAAGCTGTTCATGTGCCGGGAGGTTTTAGTCCGAATGGACCGAAGTCTTCTACCTGAGGGGAGGGGGGCAAACAGTACGTGACCAGGGTGTGAAGGATCGGCTATGATCCGGCCAGCACGCCTCCGGGTCCTGGAGATGTACAGGTCCTGGAGAGATGGGAGTTTGCAGCCGATCACCTTCTCAGCAGTGCGCACGACGCGCTGCAGCCTTAGTCTGTCCCTGGCAGTGGCTCCTGCATACCACACAGTTATGGAGGAGGTGAGGATGGACTCGATGATGGCCGTGTAGAACTGCACTAACATCTTGGTGGGTAGCTTGAGCTTCCTCAGCTGCCGCAGAAAGAACATCCTCTGCTGGGCCTTTTTGATGAGGGAGCTGATGGTTGGCTCCCATTTGAGGTCCCGGGTGATGGTGGTGCCCAAGAAGCGGAAGGAATCTGCAATGGTGATGGGAGAGCCTGTGAGGGTGAGGGGGGGCAGGGGGGTTGTGACTTTCCTGAAGTCCACAATCATCTCCGCAGTCTTCAGTGCGTTCAGCTGCAGGTTGTTATGGCTGCACCAGGACACCAGCTGGGCCACCTCTTTCCTGTAAACGGACTCGTCGCCGTTGGAGATGAGCCCGATGAGGGTGGTGTTGTCCGCAAACTTAATCAGCTTAACAGACTGGTGGGAGGAGGTGCAGGAGTTGGTATAAAGGGAGAAGAGTAGGGGGGAAAGTACACAGCCCTGGGGTGATCCAATGCTGATGCTAACAGAGTCCGAGACAGACTTCCCCAGCCGCACATGCTGCCTCCGGTCCGTCAGGAAGTCGGTGATCCACCTGCAGAGGGAGTCAGGCACGTTGAGCAGGGACAGCTTGTCCTGGAGCAGATCGGGGCGGATGGTGTTGAATGCGGAGCTGAAGTCCACAAACAGAATCCTGGCGTAGGTTCCCGGGGAGTCCAGGTGCTGCAGGATGGAGTGGAGGGCCAGGTTGACTGCGTCGTCCACAGACCTGTTAGCACGGTAGGCAAACTGCAGCGGGTCTAGGAGGGGTGTGGTGATGGACTTGAGGTGAGACAGGACCAGGCGCTCAAAGGACTTCATGACTACAGAGGTGAGCGCTACAGGTCTGTAGTCGTTAAGTCCAGTAATCCGTGGCTTCTTGGGGACAGGGATGATGGTGGAGGATTTGAGGCAGGTCGGCACGTGACATTGCTTAAGGGAGGTGTTAAAAATGTCTGTGAAGACAGGAGCCAGCTCTTTCGCACAGTGTCTCAGGGTGGAGGGAGACACCGTCCGGCCCGGGGGCCTTGCGCGGGTTCGGTCTGGAGAACTGTCTGTGCACGTCCTGCTCACTGATGACAAGGGCAGGGGGGGGGAGGAGGAGGAGGGGGGACCGCTTTTGATGAATGAGGGGCTGAGGAGGCAGTGGAGCTGGGTGGAGTGGGTGAGTTGGACACAGCTGACGAGGTGTCAAAACGGGCGTAATGTTGGGACAGTTTTTGACAAAGGGCTTTGTCATCCTGACCTTTAGAAGCCTGAGGCCGATAGTTGGTGATTTGCCTCAGTCCTCTCCACACAGAAGCCGAGTCATTAGCAGTGAACTGCTGCTGGAGTCTCTCAGAATACACAGATTTAGCTCTCCTCAGCTCTCTGTTAAACCGATATTTAACCTCCCTGTAGCAGTCCCTGTCTCCACTTTTCAACGCTGCTTCCTTCTCCTTCCTGATCTGTCTGAGCTTAGCAGTGAACCAGGTCTTGTCATTAATTGTTCACTAATTGTGCTGCAACAGTTTAGGGCTGACTCATGATTTTACTATGCTGTTATGATTACCACTGAACTCTCTTAGACGCATGGCTGCAAGAAAGTTTCTTCTGTTGCAAGAGATGTAACACTTAGTATGTCATAGTAACTATCCTAGACTGTGAACCGTTCTATTGTCCTTTCTTAGTTGTTTGGGGGGCCTGTGGTCTATATTAACCATATATTCCATAACCTACATATGTTGAAGCATGTGGAAATGTTTAGTAATTACATATGTAAAGGACTTCACACCTCTGAAAGGACAAAGGCTCTCAAACGCCGAGTGAAGAACAAAGACGTTCCCAGACGCGGCGGAGGAGACCGGAGGAGCCACCCTCACCCCCTAAGGCGAGGAGAGGAAATACCAAGACAATGGGGGGATTAAGATAATGAGGGATGTCAGCCTTTGTTATGCATGTCTTTTGTTGTGTGCACGTATAAAGCCAGTGAGCCGGAGAGATTCTGTCTCTTTTCCCTTCTGCCACTCTGCACCAGATGAGACTTGTTGGAAGAGCTGATTAATAAACTTTGTTTATAAATCACATCGCCTCTTCATTTCCAAGCTCTTCTACATCCCCAACCTATTGTTTTTGCAAGACCAAAAGTTTGGCTCTTTGGGCCAGACTATGGTTCAAGGGGGGTTTCACACACATAATTTTGGTCTTGATCAGTCTAAAAAGTCTGAATGTTTCGACCCAGTGGGCTAGGTGTGAAAGTACCAAATAAACGTTAACCATAGGTTTGGAGCTATAGCCGCAGTATTAGCTAACCGGCATTTCTTCCAATATTAAGTAGAGCTCATTAGCAGGTGACAGAGACACTCAATTGCACTTTTAAAGCTCCGTAGAGAAAAGCACAGATATCCATATAACTAGAGTTATGACCAGTAACTGTCATAAAAGACTACACAGCTGTGTGCGGTGAATCAGAGGAAAACAGAGGAAAAACAGAAACACTTCACATGCTCAGGGGACATTTTAAAACATTAAAACCCATTATTTGAAAAAGGAACTAAGAAGCTGATTACTTTGCTACTTATTACCTTAACAAGTAATCTGAGCATAGTTGTTGCTTTATAATGATTTACTTCAATACTGCTCCCTATTACATCCCAATGTTAATCATTACTGGGTTTCCATTCATCTTATCTGAATGTTTAATGTGCATTTCTGAAAATTCACCTAAAATAGTGTTTGTTTCCATCAGCCACATTTAAAAAAATACTTGTTTAAAATTCTTTTCATGAAGCAAGTTGAGTAAATTATCAGGGCGGGTGACTACGTAGCGTAACATAGCATTCTATGTAAGCAAATGTTGACAGGAAAATGCCAGATTGAGCACCAAGTAAGTGAAGACATAAATGAATGCCTGTTGTTCAGAGCCACTTTTAAAGAGCTGTGTGCCACCATGAGATCGGGCCACTGACCGAGCTCTCTTGTGTCAGAAACAGCCATGATGTCAATCAATATTAAATGAGTCACTGACTGCACTTTTTCCACATTTTAACAGCTCATGTTGGTCTTAATGAAATGTTTGTGACATATTTTGGTCAAATTTTCCTTAAAGAGGTATTTAATCATTGCAGCCAGTGATGTGCAGTCGGGAGACAGGTGAGGCAGAGCCGCACCTGTCATCATGAAAAATAAAAGAAATAATGATAGATAAATATTATTTGTCCTCTGAGCTGTCTTGTAGTTCTAAATGTAATTTGAATGATTATAATAATTTCATTAATATTTATATTTAAAACTGCTGGATCTGTGTATCTCCTGTTCAAATTCAAGGCAGAGAGATGAAGTGATGCAGCAGCAAACAGAGCCTCAAATGGGTTGCGCAATCCTTCACAAACTGGATTGAGCGTGTGCAATATGCACGTTTCATGTTGCCATCTCTCTGTTTGTCACCACTCTGATGTTTGTAATCACTTTTATTGTGTGTCCCCACTTTCCACTCTAGATAATATCCTTCATGTGCGTTTATAACATATTTAGTCTTCCTAATCTGACATAAAACTGCAACAATCACAATCAGAGGCAGTGCAGTACCAACTGGGCGGGGGGGGGGGGGTGCTTGAACACCTCAATGGCAGGATTTTTTTTTTGTAACAAAAAGAAGATAAGGACTTTTTTTTTTTTAGCAAAATCACAAAAAGGCAAATTTACTTCATTTATAAGTAGAGGTAGGACCTGTGATGGTGAGTTTTTTTATGAAGTACGGTGTGACGACGCCACCTTTCAGGTGCGCCACCGCACGGCCGTATAAATAGGGGCGTCCACCATTTTGGGCTTCCTCTTGTCCAGACGACCCCACACTGTATAGCACCTGCTGTGTTGCAGCCTGTGTTATAATAAAGTCCCGTTCTAGTGCAACCTCTCGTTTGCCTCCCTTCTTGCCAGATTTACAGACATAACATTTGGTGACTGAGGATTAACCAATGGAGGCATGCGTAACACCGCTGTGGCCTTTCCTGGAGCTTCCTGGGGAGCCCCCGGTCCCATGGCCCCGTTGGGTTGAGGCTTTTGAAAACTACCTCACAGCGTTGGACCGAGGGAAGCTGGATAAGGTGAGGACGTGAGCATTACTTGTCCACAACATTGGCAACAAAGGTCAGAGGATTCTGTGAATGCTTGGCACAGTGGACTCATTTGAGGATGTTGTGGAGCTAATGGCTAACCACTTCACCACTCTGGACAGCGTGATGGTACGGCATATTCGGTTTCGCCAGAGACGCCAGGGAGTCGGTGAGCCCATTCAACAATTTGTTGCTGACCCGAGACAGTTAGCCAGTGTGTGCCGGTTTGGGCCGTTTGAGGAGGAGATGGTACGGGACCAGTTAGCCAAGCACACGTGTAGTGCCGCAATAAGTGCTAGGTTGCTAACGGTGCCAAATGACTTAGCACTAGCTGGGGCAGTTGAGCTAGTTTTGCAGCTAGAGGCTGCAGATAAGCTAACCTCTGTGTTAAATGGGTGCCAGTCTCTGAAGACACCAGAATGGACGACGTCGGCAAACGCAGTGGACTCGGAGGATGAATGGAGCATGGCGGATGACAACAAGGCATACACAGTGAGCTGTAGGTCTGCTCCGAAGGACCAGGTCTGCAGAAGCTGTGGGTCCCCAATGCACCAGAGTTATGTGCGAGCATGCCCAGCAAGAGGGAAGCGGTGCAGCAAGTGTAAGCGCATGAATCATTTCGCCAGAATATGTTGGTCCCCATCATCGTGGAGACCGCCATGTAGACCAGCCCACCTGCCTATGATGACCATCAACTCAGTGAGTGCTAAAGCCAATGGACTTTCCTACTGCATGGTGGAATTGGATAGTGCGGCTTTGCCGTTAATACTCGACATGGGATCAGTGCGGTGGGTGCTAAATTGGGCCACGGTAAAAAAGTTTCTCCTGCACTACAGGGTCAGGAAGAACTCGGCGCTGCTGTATGGCTATGGTGGTGGTAGACTGTGCAATGTCAGGACTGCGGAGTTGACTGCGCACTATAACAATGAAGCGGTACACAACTTCACGTTCCAGGTAACAACGCATGGTGAAAATATTATGGGGTGTGACCTGTTTTATGGACTGGGGTTCGCCATTAATCGGATTAATGGATTCGAGTGGTCCGGATGTGGACGGTGGAGATCGCCAGACCCAGTGGATGACGTTGTGGTGTGGGATGAGGTACCCGCTGGCGGTGCCAGAACCGAAGCACACGTTTCTGACACCCAGGAAGACAACTGCTCAGTGGAGGAACCGGACAACTTCAGTGCCCATGCTCAGCCAGCTATTTTGGGAGCGACCGAGTTAGTGAGCAGAGGGTCTATTCCGACGGGTGTCACCAGGGAGACATCGGACATTTTCAGTGCCAAAGTCAAGCTTCGGACGACGACAGATGAGGGGTCCACTGCGACAGCGGTGGCTGCTGTGCCGCCGCAGTGTCATGACGACATGACATGGGTGAAGGACGTGGAGCTGCCGGAACTGCAGCAGTGCATCAAACCGAGCAAGGAGCTGCTCCGGGTCATGGACTGGGTTTGGGTTCGTGCCAAGGAGGGACCAGGGTGACGACTGGCTGGATTGCAGCCAGTGGGACATTGGGCGCCGCTGGTGATTGTGGAAAAAGTGGGAGCAGCATGTTTCCGGCTGGCCCATGGCTCGATCCGACACGCAAACCAGCTGTGGCATGTCCAAGTGGACGCTTTGACTGATGAGGCTACGCAGGAGTTGGTGAAGGTGGTGAAAGACCCGATCTCCTGTGTTTTGATGATCGGTCCTGGTCCTGGGGGCCTGTCGTCTCCAGGGGCGCGTCCACCTTGGGGCTGCCACAGGGCTCCCCGGCAGACCCTCCCTTACTATGGGAAACTGTGAAGAAGAGACTATGGACACTTTAGATAGGAGCACAGCCGGTATAGCAGGTAAAAGTGGCAGAATAAACCACTTGGCTGTGTGGGTTGTATGGCAGTCCACCCACCGGCCCTAGTTCTAGTGTTATGTGGTGTTGTTTACTGTGTTCACTTGGGGTTTTATCTACCAAATTTGGGTGGGTTTAATTCGGTGTGTTTTTTCTGCTTTCAAAACGGGAGAGAATGTGATGGTGGGTTCTATTGTGAAGTATGGTGTGATGAGCCAGTGAGGCTTCCAGGTGCGCCAGCACACCGCCCTATAAATAGGGGCATCCACCATTTTGGGCTTCCTCTTTCCCGGACGACCCCACACTGTATAGTACCTGCTGTATTGCAACCTGTGTTATAATAAAGTCCCGTTCTAGTGCAACCTCTCGTCTGCCTCCCTTTGTGCCAGGTTTACAGACATAACAGGACCATGCATGCATAGTAGTTGTAAATACTTGAATTTGTGATAAATGAGTGTAAATTGTGGAGCTGCAACACAGAGAGATGCAGTTCTCTGAGCCACTAATTTCTGTTCTTCCTAGGCCAAAAACAAAGCATAATAAATTTTGTGTCCCCAAAAAACTTGTTTGTAAAATAACTCAATACATAATAGCCACTATCGGAGTTTTGGCCTAGAGGTAGAGCATCCGTCCCACAACCGGGGGGTTGAGGTTCAAGTCCCAGCCGGGTCATGCCAAAGACCATATAAAAATGAAACTTCCTGCCTTCCAGCTTGGTGTTCAGTAAAGTGGAATGAAGGAAGGAAATGTGGGCGGCAGTGGCTCAGGAGGTAGAGCAGGTTGTTCAGTAACCAGAGGGTTGGCGGTTCGAATCCCGCTCTCCCTAGCCATCCTGCCACTGTGTCCCTGGGCAAGACACTTTATCCACCTTGCCTCCAGTGTCCATGACACTGGGTATGAATGTATATAAATGTTCAGTAGTGGTCGGAGAGGCCGTTGGTGTGGATTGGCAGCTGCATTTCAATCAGTCTGTCCCAGGGCAGCTGTGGCTACAGTAGTAGCTTACCACTATCAATGTCTGTCTGGAGTGAATGAATAATGGACTCACTGTAAGTGCTTTGAGATGTCACTTGACATGTAAAGCGCCATTTAAATGTTATCCATTATTATTATATTATTACTTGTGTAACCAAGAGTCTTTGCACTTTGTCTATATTCAAGAAGAGTTATAAAGTGAAAACATGGACTTTTATTACTACCTTGTCTGTGTATTACATTAAGAGGTAATTCAATAAAATACCTTACACTTGTTTTGATAAAATTATTTATAAAACCTAATTTTAAAAATGCAAGATTAGCAGATTTTAAAACCATGCAAGCTTTCCCTTGCATGTTGAATTTAAGCTTACTCTATTGGGTTTAGGGCTGCAGCTAACGACTCTTTTACGGCTCAGGTAATCGCCCACTCTAATCAAAGATTACTCGAGTAATCTGATACTTTTTTTTAGAAACTTGCATTGACCAACATTTGAGGAACTTTCTTTCCTACAGAGCTGTAGTAATTGTACCAAACACTCAATAACACAGGTACACATTTATTGCAATGCTTATTGCAATGTTTATTGCATAGAACGTAACTTTATACGGTACGTTACACCATAAAGTTCCTTTTGCTAGCAATTAGCATCCATTAGCATCCAGATGCTAACAGCGGTGGCTATATGTTCTTTGGCCATATAAGCATAATTAGCGTAGCTAACTACATTCTATTCATCTTAATTTTAAGTCTCAATCATGTACCTTGTCTCAGGTGTGCTGGCTGTGCGTGATGTGAGGTGCTGTAACATCCGACGTTGTAGCATTCTAGCTCGCCGCTCAGCTTTACCATGTACACACTGCATAATGTTTTCTTTCAATTTGAGCTTGAAATTATTTCAGACTTGAGATTCTTTTGTCATTTTTAAAAAAAAAAATTATTTATCTTTGCTGGCCTGTCACTATGTTGCTCTGACATGGCGCTGTTAAACAAATCTGCATTTTGTTTAGGTAGCGTGACTGGAAGAAGGTCATATAGACTGGAAGTGCTACATTAAACGAAACATCAACGCATAAATTTTGAATCAAGAATTTTTTGTAACCGAATTTTTCAAATTATTAGAGTAATCATTGCAGCCCTAATTGGGTTCATATATTTGTAAATCTGATTCTAAAAGAGTCAGTGTCTCACCAGCAAATGAACCTCACCACACATCACTGATTGCAGCATCATTTGTGAATCATTTTATGCAGCCCTTTTCAGAATGGCTCATTTCAGTGCACGTCTTTAATTCTCACAGACTACCTTTAACTCCACTCTCCTTCGTACATCACTGTTGCTAATCTTAGCTAGCTAGCTCCTATGCCACATCAAGCCTAAGCCAACTAACATAAATTTGTCTTAAAGAATGAATGAAACAGGTGATGGACAGGGTTGTGTGGTTTCAGTGGTTGATAGGATACCGGTCCCTGGAGTAGGCTACAATAAGACCAGAACCATTGGGGAATGAGTGGCTTAACTGCTAGCTTCAGCTAGCTGCCATTGATCCCAGTTGGAGATAATACTTAAAAAAAATTAAGCTAAAATAACATCTAAAAACGAAGTATATTGTCAAGTGTTGTAGATAACCCTAAGATGCATAAGCGGGGTAACAATTACCCCAGTGGTTGTTTTTTTTTTTTTGCAATATCTTTGTAATTTTAATTTTTTATCATTTAATCTTCCATGTATTCCTCAAATAGGTTGTGTTTGACATGAGGCCATTTCGATTTGTATCTAATTGTTATATTTTTTTAAGTAATTGCATTTTTTCCATCAGTACCACACTTTTCCATATGTGGGGTCAAAAATGACCAGAAGCTTTTCCCCAGCTGTCTCCTTTTGAATCTCACCACGGTTATCAGTAACACTGTAGACGCTGCAATTAGCATCTCAGACTGGATGCCAAGGGTAAACAGAGGGGGTAAACAGATGAGGACAATACAGTGTATACAGAATCAGAATCAGAATCAGGTTTATTGCCATTGTTCATGTAGTACACAAACTAGGAATTTGTCTCTGTACAATGCTGCAACATTAAACATGATAAGATAAGAGAAATAAACTATACATGTAATAAAGTGTAGGATAAGATTAAGTGATACTGGTCAACAGTTAAAATATATATTAGCCAGCAGCAGATACTGTGGAGAACTATATAGTGCAGTCGGTAATGCAGGAAGAAAACAGTGATGATTGACATGAGTCTGGTTGAGCTGCTGTACATGGTGCACAAGAGTCACTTAGTGTTCAGCAGTCTAATGGCAGAGGGGAAGAAGCTGTTCATGTGACGGGAGGTTTTAGTCTGGATGGACCGAAGTCTTCTACCAGAGGGGAGGGGGGCAAACAGTACGTGACCAGGGTGTGAGGGATCGGCTATGATCCGGCCAGCACGCCTCCGGGTCCTGGAGATGTACAGATCCTGGAGAGATGGGAGCTTGCAGCCGATCACCTTCTCAGCAGTGCGCACGACGCGCTGCAGCCTTAGTCTGTCCCTGGCAGTGGCTCCTGCGTACCACACGGTTATGGAGGTGGTGAGGATGGACTCGATGATGGCTGTGTAGAACTGCACTAACATCTTGGTGGGTAGCTTGAGCTTCCTCAGCTGCCGCAGGAAGAACATCCTCTGCTGGGCTTTTTTGATGAGTGAGCTGATGGTCAGCTCCCATTTGAGGTCCCTGGTGATGGTAGTGCCTAGGAAGCGGAAGGAATCAGCAGTGGTGATGGGAGAGCCTGAGAGGGTGAGGGGGGGCAGAGGAGTAGTGACTTTCCTGAAGTCTACAATCATCTCCACTGTCTTCAGAGCGTTCAGCTGCAGGTTGTTATTGCTGCACCAGGACGCCAGCTGGGCCACCTCTCTCCTGTAGGCGGACTCGTCGCCGTTGGAGATGAGCCCGATGAGGGTGGTGTCGTCCGCAAACTTGATCAACTTGACAGACTGGTGGCTGGAGGTGCAGGAGTTGGTGTAAAGGGAGAAGAGTAGGGGGGAAAGTACACAGTCCTGGGGTGATCCGGTGCTGATGCTAGTATAGTCTGAGACAGTCTTTCCCAGCCGCACATGCTGCCTCCAGTCCGTCAGGAAGTCGATGATCCACCTGCAGAGGGAGTCAGGCACGTTGAGCAGGGACAGCTTGTCCCGGAGCAGAGCGGGGCGGATGGTGTTGAATGCGGAGCTGAAGTCCACAAACAGGATCCTGGCGTAGGTTCCCGGGGAGTCCAGGTGCTGCAGGATGGAGTGGAGGGCCAGGTTGACTGCATCGTCTACAGACCTGTTGGCTCGGTAGGCAAACTGCAGCAGGTCCAGGAGAGGGGTGGTGATGGACTTGAGGTGGGACAGGACCAGGCGCTCAAAGGACTTCATGACTACAGAGGTGAGCGCTACAGGTCTGTAGTCATTAAGTCCAGTGATCCGTGGCTTCTTGGGGACAGGGATGATGGTGGAGGATTTGAGGCAGGATGGCACGTGGCATAACTTAAGGGAGGTGTTAAAAATGTCTGTGAATACAGGAGCCAGCTGTTTCGCACAGAGTCTCAGGGTGGAGGGAGACACGCCGTCTGGGCCGGGGGCCTTGCGCGGGTTCAGTCTGGAGAACTGTTTGAGCACATCCTGCTCACTGATGATAAGGGGAGGGGGGGAGGAGGGGGGGGGGGGTGCCTTAAATGAAGTAGGGAATGTGGAGGCTGTGGAGCTGGAGGGAGGGGGGGAGTTGGACACAGATGACGAGGTGTCAAAACGGGCATAGTGTTGGGACAGTCTCTGACAAAGGGCTTTGTCATCCTGACCTTTAGGAGCCTTAGGTCGATAGTTGGTGATTTGCCTCAGTCCTCTCCACACGGAAGCCGAATCATTAGCAGTGAACTGCTGCTGGAGTCTCTCTGAGTACACAGATTTAGCCCTCTTCAGCTCTCTGTTAAACCGGTATTTAACCTCCCTGTAGCAGTCCCTGTCTCCACTTTTCAGCGCTGCTTCCTTCTCCTCCAGTGAGGACAATGTAGGTATTGTTAGATGCAGGGGTCAAAAATGCCTGAGCGGTTGGTTGTTTTTTTTTTTTGCAATATCTTTGTAATTTTAATTTTTTATCATTTAATCTTCCATGTATTCCTCAAATAGGTTGTCTTTGACATGAGGCCATTTGGATTTGTATCTAATTGTTATATTTTTTAATTGCATTTTTTTGTATCAGTACCACACTTTTCCATATGTGGGGTCAAAAATGACTCCAAGCTGTCTCCTTCTTTTGTTGACCAAAATATCATTTAAAATAATAATAATAATCACCCAAAATATAATAAAAATAATCATCTTTAACCAAAATGAAAGAAATTTCTTAAGTTTACAGCATAAAACACACACATTCTAGTTGGGGTCATTTTGACCACACTCATGGAAGAGTTTTGGAGTTGGTTGGTCAAGCATCTAAGGGATAAACAAGGATTCCAGTGAGTGGGTGAACAGAACTTTGTCAGAGATTATTATTTGTCATTCTTAGAGTATTAAAGAATCAACACATTATTGCCTTTTGTCTGGTTTAATCTACAAGAGAGACAACTGGTCACACAAAGCCCAGAGCAGTAAGTGAGGAAGTCTAAGTAGAGTTAATACTTCACTTATATACACACATCACACAGGTGGCCATAAAACAATAAAACACATACACATTTCTATTCCATTAATCAGTGACAGACAAGCACCACACAGGAAACCATTCAACCCCCTCCAGCTCTTCCCATCCTGGATAATAAACCTTACAATCCCTTGACCAGAACTCGTTTACAACACGCACAATCCTCCTAACCAGAGAACACTTAGCAGGAAAGACACCCATTTTTTCAGACAAAGAAAAGGAGAAATATACAAATCATACTATTAAGATACAAATTACATAACAGTAAGGAAAAGGTTATATTTTCTACAACTTATAGAAAATAGCAATCAAAACTGATTGGATCAACAGTTAAGCTAACGGCCGGTGGCATGTCAGACAGTGTCTATCCACTTAGGTGAGCTCTAATACTGCGAGAATGAGTGAGTTGGACTGCCTAGTGAAGCTAATGCTAACAGTAACATTGTGGCTGTAGAGGATGTGCTCAAGGATGAGGCCGAGTTTATTTCTCAAGTTCAGCTTTATTAACAGAACACATACTCTAACAATCTCCAAACAAGAAAAGAGACAGATCAATATCACATCGCTCTTTTATATCCCGGAACATCAAAACTCAAGTCACATGGTGTCTAAGCAAACATACAGTCACGTGGTACTTAATCCCAGTCACAATGTAACCCTTTTGATCTTCCACCATTGTCCCTTAGCCTTCGATGGTCCAGAAATCCCTCCAGGGCGTCTCTCTGAGACAAAGGCCAAATCTCACACCTTCTCGATATCTCCTGCAGACTCAGTCCTTTTGTCCCTCGAGACGTGAAGCACACAATAAACATACAGCAATACATTTGTGGAAAATATGTACCCAACATATGTGCCACATGACCCCCCCCAAACGTCTAATATGGGACAAACATAATCAGAGATGCATGACATAAAAACATTACTACATATCAAATATCAATTCACCAGTTGCCTAGGTCTAAACCTCCTGCTGTATCTGCTGTAAGCCGGCCTTGCTGCTTCTGCAGTGTCTTCCTGCACCTGTGGATTAGAACTGTTAGCCAATCTCTGTGGGGGTTCTGGAGAATGCCTTCTCGGAGGTCTGCCGCAACGGGGGGCCCTCGCCAACTGCACTTGTTCATCCGCCAACACAAAAGCGGGTTTGAGTCTGTTTATACAAATCAACTCCTTTCTGTCTCCCAAATCTAGCAAAAAATGCTTCTCTCCTGTTTCCAGCACTCTGAAAGGTCCATCATACGGCGGCCGCAAGTTTACACGATGAGCATCATGTCTAACAAAAACAAACTCTGCATTTTTTTAAAGCCTTCGGCACAAAAACACGTGGGAAACTGTGATGAACTGGGCCAGGAAGTGTGTTCGATCCTGTGCCGCTCTGCAACAGCTGAGCGGGGGGGCAATTTGGCGCAGGGTTGTCGGGGAGAAATTCTCCGGGCAAACGGAGAGGTTGTGCAAAAACTAACTCAGCTGGGGAGGCCTGCAAATCCTCCTTAGGTGCAGAACGCAACCCCAATAAAACCCATGGAAGTTTGTCCACCCAATTTGTATCCGTAAGCAACGCTCTGAGGGCTGCTTTCAATGACCTATGAAAACGTTCGCATAAACCGTTAGCCTGGGGGTTATACGCAGTAGTGCGGTGGATCTTCACCCCTAGGCTGCAGGCCATCGATGACCAGAGCTCAGAAACAAATTGAGGACCTCTGTCAGAAGTTATGTCCGACGGAACTCCAAAACGCACTACCCAAGCCGTTAAAAACGCGCGCGCATCTTCCTCCGCTGTGGTTGATGCCAGAGGGACCGCTTCCGGCCAACGCGTGGTGCGGTCCACCATCGTCAAAAGGTGTGTGTACCCCTGTGACGACGGAAGGAGGCCCACCAAGTCGACATGCACATGATCAAAGCGCTTAGGCGGAATGTGAAAAGGCTCCAAAGGAGCCCGAGTGTGCTTGTGTATTTTGGCTCGCTGACACGCTACGCAGGCTGCCGCCCATTCCTTGACCTGTTTGCGCAACCCCGGCCAAACAAATTTCTCCCCCACCATTTTTACCGATGCGCGCACCCCCGGGTGCGCCAGAGAATGGATCGAGTCAAAAACGCGGCGGCGCCATGCAGTTGGTACCACGGGGCGCGGCTGCCCCGTGGAGACATTGCAGATTAGGAGAGGCATACCTATTTGCAGCACCCTGTCCTCCAGCCTTAACCCTGTTGGTCCAGACTGGAGCGCGCGCATGTCTGCATCACTGACCTGCTCCGCGGCCATGGCTGCATAATCTAACCCTACGCGGACCGGGGCCGCGTGCGCTTCCGCGTCGCTGCCCTGGCCCGCGGCCATGGCTGCAGAGTCTGCCCCCACGAGGCCTGGCGTCGGCACAGCACGCGAGAGGCAGTCTGCCACTACATTATGTTTACCTGCGACATGTTGGATATCGGTGGTGAACTCCGATATCGCGGCCAGCTGTCTTTGCTGCCGGCCCGACCAAGGTTCCGAAATCTTGGCCATCGCAAAAGTCAGCGGTTTGTGGTCCACGAACGCGGTGAACCGGCGCCCTTCCAGCCAGAACTGGAAATGGCGGATGGCCAAGTGTAGGGCCAATAACTCCCTGTCGAACGCGCTGTATTTTCGCTCGCTATCGCGCAAGGTTTTGCTGAAAAACGCGAGTGGCTGCCAGGTCCCCGCTACAAACTGTTCAACGACCGCCCCCACTGCTAAATCGGAAGCGTCAGTGGTGAGCGCCATGCGGGCCGTTGGGACTGGGTGTGCCAACAAAACCGCGTTTGCCAGGGCTGATTTGACTTGGGAGAATGCACGCTCCCGCTCAGGAGACCATTCGATTTTATTTGGGGTTTTTTGTTTCTTTAGTGCAGCGTACAATGGTTGCATGAGCTGTGCTGCGCTTGGGAGGAAACGGTTATAAAAATTAACCATTCCCAAAAACTCCTGTAATGCTTTGACCGTTTGAGGTCGGGGAAAATCTGTTATTGCGCGTACTTTATCGGGCAGAGGGACCGCTCCTTCTGGCGAAACGCGATGCCCCAAAAAATCAATTTGCGCCACCCCAAACTGACACTTCACTGGGTTAATTATTAACCCGTGCTCTGCCAGCCTCCGAAAAATCGCTGTGAGGTGGCTTTCGTGTTCGTCTTTGGACGTGCTGGCTACCAAAATGTCATCCAAGTAGACGAGCACGATAGGGAGGTCGCGTAGAACCGCGTCCATCATACGCTGGAACGTCTGCGCGGCACCCTTGAGCCCAAAAGGCATGCGCAAAAACTCAAAAAGCCCGAAAGGAGTTATTACCGCTGTTTTGGGTATATCCTGAGTGCGCACTGGGACCTGATGGTAACCACGCACCAAGTCTATTTTAGAAAAAATGCGCGCCCCCGCCAAATGAACCGAAAAATCTTGGCTGTGCGGAATCGGGTAGCGGTCGTGTGCTGAGGCGTTATTCAACCTGCGGAAATTACTGCAAGGTAGCCACGAACCATCAGCCTTTGGGACCATGTGTAGCGGTGAAGCCCAGGGCCTTTTAGAACGTCTAATGATGCCCAGTTTTTCCAAGTTGGCGAACTCCTCGCATGCTATGGCCAGTTTAGCTGAGTCCAAGCGCCGAGCTTTTGCAAAAACGGGCGGCCCGGTGGTAGTGGTAAAATGTTCCACCCCATGTTTAGCCACTGTCGCCGAAAACGTTGGGACTGTGAGTGCTGGGAACTGAGTGAGTAGTGCATGGAACTTACCACCTGCAGCTGTGACGTTGGCCTGTGCAGTCAGCGGGGCCACCCGGGCTGTGCAGGGAACAGAGTGAAAAGACAGTGCATTAACCAGATGTCTATTAGCAAGATCAACCAATAAACTATGTGAGCACAAAAAATCAGCACCTAACATGTTGAAATTGACTGCCGCTATGACGAAAGTCCATTCAAATGTACGGCCGTGGAAAGAGAGAGACAGGGTCTTCTCCCCGAAGGTCTTAATCGCCGAGCCGTTCACTGCTGACACCCTGGGACCACTGGAAGGCGCCAGCCGGTCAGCATAGGAAGGTGTGATGAAACTCAGCTGGGAGCCTGTGTCCATGAGGAAGTGCCTCCCCGATCGCGTGTCTCTCAGGTAGAGCAGCTTGTTCTCTTCACCGAGAGCCGCAGCTGCTACTGACTCCCGGTCTTGACGTTTTCCGAGCGCTTGAACTGGCACGATGGAATGCACTTGCGTGCCCTCTCGGCGAAACGGCGATGGTAAAAGCAAAGGACGTCGCTCGCTCCGCGTCTCCTGGCCTCCACCGCTGCCGTCGTCGGTGAGTCTGGTGCTGCAGCCTCTGGCCCCCTGCCATCTCCGGATGTTGCGCCCAGCTCCGCTGCTGCGGTCGTGGCCGTGTGTCGCCTATGGGCGTCGACGAGTCGCTGCGCCTCCTGGCCCAGCTCATGGTAGTCTCGGTGGGCCAGCAGCTGTGAACTGGCCAGGGTAACTCTCACCGCTGAGGGTAGTGTCCTGAGGAAAAGGTGGGCGAAGATAAAACCATCATCTTCGGAGTCTCTCAAACTCAGCATCTTTGCCATCAGGTCTGCAGGTCTCTCGACCTCGCCCTCAGTCAACGCCAGGAGCTTCTCTGCTCACTCTCCCAGCGAGGGGGTGAAGGAACGGATGAGAGCAGCCTTCAATGTGCCATACTTGTCGTTGTCTGGCAGGTGGTTAATCAGGCTCTCTACTCGCTGGGCTGTGTGGCTGTCCAGCTTTGCAACCACATGGTAGAATTTCGTGGCGTCTGCCAAAACTCCCCGAAGATGGAACTGTGCCTTGACTGTGTTAAACCAGGAGCGTGGGCTATGCTGCCAGAAATCAGAAAGCTGGACTGTGGTAGCTGCATTAGCCTGGCTGGCTCCTGATGAGTCCGGTGCAGGAGAATCGTCACCGGCCATAATACGTCTTAAGGTCACCAGTGTAGAGGATGTGCTCAAGGATGAGGCTGAGTTTATTTCTCAGGTTCAGCTTTATTAACAGAACACATACTCTAACAATCTCCAAACAAGAAAAGAGACAGATCAATATCACATCGCTCTTTTATATCTCGGAACATCGAAACTCAAGTCACATGGTGTCTAAGCAAACATACAGTCACATGGTACTTAATCCCAGTCACGATGTAACCCTTTTGATCTTCCACCATTGTCCCTTAGCCTTCGATGGTCCGGAAATCCCTCCAGGGCGTCTCTCTGAGACAAAGGCCAAATCTCACACCTTCTCGATATCTCCTGCAGACTCAGTCCTTTTGTCCCTCGAGACGTGAAGCACACAATAAACATACAGCAATACATTTGTGGAAAATATGGAAAATATGTACCCAACATATGTGCCACATGGCGAAAATATAACAAAATAAGCTAGAATGATGTGAGATCTAATATTGACTGTGGATTAGTGAACCAGATGATGTCTGTTAGGGTCACTGAAATCTCAAGAAAATAACAATATAAACTGCATTTAGTCAGCGAGCTCCCTACTACTGCTAGCTTTAACTGACACTTTTGGCTCCCCATCCATCTACATGACAGACAGCTAGGCTGGCCAATAACAGACCACCAGGCGGGTATCAAGGACGGTGCTTAGCTGGGTTTACCATTTATGACATCCTGAAGCAAACCTGGAAGAGTCAAAACTGCTTCTTGGAGAGGAAAAATTATATAAAGGCTATGTATCTTTTTTAAAGCAAAGTGAGTGTTGATATTTTTTTCGATAATCACGTGACCAATAGATACATTTCAGAAGGTTAAAACCTACAAAAACACTATTTTTCAGTCAATGGTAGAGTAGGCAAAATGATTTGGTTAAAATTTAAAAACAAAACAGTGTGTATTTCATAGTAATTTGTAATGCTATTGGTCTGACAACAAAAGTTTTACACCCATGATGGTTTCTTTGCCCAACAACCAGGTTTTGCCAGCCAGAAGCTTTCCTGTCGGCTGCTCTGCAACAGCTGGCAATCATAAATATGCCCTTTTGGATGGGGAGTGGCTAAAGACAGAAAAGGGAGAGGGAGCTGCAGGAGGCAGCCCCCCCCCCCCCCATATCAGGCATTTACTTTGATTTTTCAGATTTCTGCCTACCTCAGCTTTAATGTGCTTTGGCTAGCAGAGTGGTGGTCTAGTACCGGAGTGGTGACCTAGTTGATAGCGCATCTGCCCCACAACCCAGGAGGTTGTGAGTTCAAGCCCCAGCCGGGTCATACCAAAGACCAAATAAAAATGGTACCGCCCACCTTCTAGCTTGGTGCTCAGCATAATAGAATGGGGGAAGGAAAAGTTGTTTGTTGTGGCGCCTTGCATGGCAGCGGCCCCTCTGATTCTAGATGTGATTAACATTGTAGATAGGAGAAACGTAATTTCGTTCTACTGTACATGATTGGCTGTATAGATTGAATGATAATAAAGTTGGCTTCTTCTTCTGCTTTATCCACTTCAGTTGATTTACTCTGAAACAATTAAGGAGTTAAATCAGTTCATTGCCATTCTTTTTAATTCATGTAGTTCCAGTTCACAACAGTCATCTCATAACACATTTTATTTAAAGTGACACTCTGCCAAAAATCACGTTTTTTTTTCTTAACATGTCTGTAACACCTTTTTTTATTACTTACAAGACATATCAAGAGAGAAATCACTGAAATGTCTCATATCTATGTTTTTTTTGCTGTAATGTTTCACTTAAGCGCCACCCCTGAGAAAAGGCTGAGTTGAGACGGAACGTTTTTGGTGATGCATCTCTGCATGAAACTGGCACATGGATAGTGTTGAGCCAGTCAGGACTCTCTGGCCTAACTGAAGTTACCCTCCAGGTTAGTTAGTGTTTTTAACAAACTACTTTGAAAACTTGACTCAATTAAGATGGGTTTTACCATTAAACTGCTTTTAAGGACCGATGCAGTTTCAGTCATTATCCTGGGCCACCGTGCATACAACTGGGCATGTCCTTCAACCAGTAAGTCTTTTTATCACAGGATTTATTCAGTTTAATGTAGTGCTTGCCACTATTAGCCTTGTGGTATGTGGGTTGAGCCTAGTCACTGATTCTGGCGTTTGAAGGAGGAGGAAAAGTGAAAAGATTTTGACACAAACCTGTAAGACAACAAAAGGGTTTTTTGTAGATAAAGGGCATAAGATAAGTTTTAGACAATGTAGATTTGTTTTATAGGGGATTTATAGCCACAGGAGTGTGGCTTTAAGGTAAAGACCCAACAGTCTCAGAAAGAGACTCCAGAAATCTCCTGTGTACAAGCACTTGGCGACAGTGGCAAGTAAAAACTCCCTTTTAAAAGGAAGAAACCTCCAGCAGAGCCATTTAGTTAATCCACCCCCTCTGAGCACATAAATAGTTAATGAGCATTTTGGAGTTGAATCTGTCATCATGAGTGTCTGTCCAGGATTTCTTATGCACATGTATTTTATTGATATTAATGTCATTGAATGGAAATGCATTCAGCTCTCCCCTCAGCTGTTCTGGCCGATTAGTGTATTGTGCCCAACATGAAAAACAATTCCCAACCTGTCCTTGGTGGCCATTTTAACGGTCATATTTTAATGCTCCACCAGCCCTACACTAGAACTCCTGTGTTTTCTTGTTAGTCCCGTGAACAAAGAGAGACACATCAAGCGGCGTGTCACAGGGGAGCAGATAACTGTAGGCCAGGTGAGAGGAGGTCAGCGCATCCAAACGGTGGGGGTGGCGGGTGGTAAGGGCTGGAGGAGGAGGAGTAATGGAGGCACGGTGGTTAAATGCCGGGGCGGGCCGTGGGATGTGGAGGGAGTGGGACGCGGGCCACATCACCTCGGGCATCTCCTGACCGCGCGTGATTGATGGCGGAAGAGCTGACGAGTCAAGCTCCCAATGTCACTCTCCAATTAAATAACTCTCACTGCTGAACTGCTGCCCCCCCACACCACCCCTTCTCCCATGATAACCTTCCTCCCTTCTCACCTCTTCCTCTGTTATCGCGCACCCACTCTCCCTCTGCACTCTGTCTCCATACCTCGTTTAGGCTGAGTTCTTATTTAGCACGGCTATATACTCTTATTCATTATATCTCTGCTGTCATTCATCCTTAAATTTCCTCTCTTTACCTCTATCCCCATTGTCTCAAACTACATTAATCTTCCCCTCTTTCTCACTACCCTTTGCAGTTGCCTTTTTTCCCCTTTCTTTTTACCTGCCAAGCCCCTAATTTCAACTTTGCTAACTGCTCTTCCAGGTATGACAGACAGAGGCTGCTCTTTCTATTAGTTTGGGTCAGTGCTCCCTTCCTAAATGACAAACTGGATGAGACAAAAAAAGGAGGCTGCACTATTGTAGTGTGTCTCAAAAATGCAAATGACGTGGACACATACAAAAAAAATGCAAAGAAGATAATCCATTTGTGACTAATGCAAATTGTGACTGTGTGTTCTGTATGTACAGTATACTTTGGGGGTGGTAGTGGTGGTGGTGGTGGTGGTGGTGGTGGTGGTGGTGGGGGGAATAACAACCTGCTCCAAAACAAACACCAGAGTCCAAACACTGCCAATGCTTGAGGAGACTATGTTTTGCAAATGTGTGTGTTACTAACGGGGAGAGGCTGGTGCACACTGTGTGTTTACTGTCTCTAATTGGTGGTGGGGGGGTTGCTAATACTGGCCAGTCTGGAAGTTCTTGGAGTGTAGAGGTGCAGCAGTTTAGAGAGGCCATGGGGCATTCTTCTGTCACTGCACGAGCTCAGTTTGCTAATTGGACAAAAAAAATGAATAAAACAAAAACTCTGGGAGCACAAATGTGCAACTTTATTAAAAGAAGAGTCATGCATTTAATCAAATTTGTGTGTCAGAAGCAGAGGTTGTGCTAGACTTTTTGGTTATTTGTCATTTTGACAGACAGGGTTGCAAAAATTCTGTCATTTTCATATAATAAGACACCGGATAGCTTTTGATTTTGTTCATGTGATACCTCAGCAGCCATGCGTCTTTGTGCTTCATTCCCCACTGCTTTAGTCTCTCTTTTTCACCACTCTAAAAATCAACAGCACCACAACTGTTTGGCTGTTTAAAGAAAGGTTTCACACTCAGCTGCTCTGACATTTTTGCAGTTACGATGGCGTGAAGACTGTGCAGCTGCACACAGACAGACAAAAGTGAACTTTCATAAAGACTTAAAACATTCCCCTCTGAGGATCGTCACCTTATCATGTTGGAGGGGTTTGTGTGCCCTAATGAAGGATCCAGTGTACCCAAAGGAGCCACATGGGTCCACCCTCCAGTGGGCTCTACACCTGCAGGCGGGATCATGGTGCTTTGTGAACCAGGGGTCACTCTGGGCCTCTCCACTTGGACCGCTGCCCCTGTGACCCAGATAAATGGTGGAAGATGGATGGACTTAAAACAGGGAAATCAAAAGGGAGGCAATACTAGATAATGTGGGTGATATGGCCTAAAAAGTATATCATGATATTTCTGTGGATTTTCACAATAACGATATTCTTCACGATATCACAAAGTAGAATTTTAAAGTTTCAAAGGCCAGTGTTATCTACCTTCAATATAGTTCAAGTAGGTTCATTCTGTCTTCTTTTTCAATCATAGATTTTTTTTTGTTGTTTTTCTTATTTCAGACAAGGGTGAAAAGGAGATGTTTTAACTTTACTTTGACATGTTTCAGCTGGTGTCTGCAGTCTTCCTCAGGAGCGTCAGCTGATCGCTGTGACATGTTGTATATCAGCTGTTTTTCCTAGGTGTGGCCAACCCAGCGGAACTGTCAGAGCCACTGGGCTGGCCACGCCCCCTGCCATCCAATGGTCTCTGGAGAATGTAGTCCCAGATGTGAGAAAGCATCACAGTGATCAACTGACGCATTTGAGGAAGACTGCAGACACCAGTCGAAACATGTCAAGGTAAAGTCAAAACATCTCCTTTTCAACCTTGTCTCAAACAAGAAAAACAAACAAAAAAACTATTCCTTCAACATATTCAATAAAAAAACTCTTGTTTCTCCAATTTATAAACAGCAGCTGAGATTGAATTTAATTTTTTAAATAATTCTATATCAAATATTACAAGAAAATAATATAAACTGCCACATCTCAAGTGCACCTAGATGTCTGGGTTTTATGCTAAATCAGTTTGGCACTGAAGTCTCCTGGTGCTTTTTAGCTCTTGTCACACCAAACTGATTTTTTTTCGTTTTTCCTCTTCGGGTGGTTGAAGAAAATCAAGCTGAATCGTGTCTCTATTGCTATGTGTCCACTGGTCCATTTTTTGCTGGAAGGCATCACATAGGGCAGTGATTTTCAACCTATGTGCCGCGTCACACTAGTGTGCCGTGAGAGATCATTAGGTGTGCCGTGGGAAATTATCCAATTTAACTTAATTACTCGAGTGAGTGGCTATGTTTACATGGACACAAGTAACCGGATTAAAAGCCTGATCAGAATAAAAATGCGTCATGTAAACATGGCAATCTGAATATTCTAACCCGATCACGCTCATTCGGATCAAAATTTCATTCCGATTGAGAGGGGTGGGTTATGCCGATTGTTCATCCGAATGGTGCGGATGAAAACACTTATTCCGAACACAGGGCAGAAAATATGTTTACTGCACATGTCTGTACACCAGCCGTACGTCGACGTGACGTATTTCCGCCTTAGCAGCAGCTAGCGGAAAACATAGCGGGAGTAAAACAAAACTGGTCTGTATCGTCCTGCCGTCTCCCTCTGTTCGTCATATGCAGAAGTATGTACTTGTAGCTTCATTACGGAGACTAGCAGAAGCAAAAGTACAGTCTGAATAACACAATACAGGTCAATTTCGACACAAAGCGGGGCTCGCTAACACCAGAAGTTGCTTCTTCTTCTACTATTTTTTGAATGTCGAAATGTCGACCTGCACATGTCAAAATGATTTATTCCATTCAAACCTGTGACACATAAAAACGCACGTCCTAATCAGATCAGCTTTACAAGAGCAAGAGGAACTCATTGAACTGAAACAAGATCATGGTTTAAAGCTAAACTTTGCTGATCTTCCTTTGGACAGTTTTTGGTTGACTGCTGCCAAGGAGTTCCCCATTCTGGCCAACAAAGCTATTTCAACATTGCTCCCATTTTCCACGACATATCTGTGTGAGCTGAGCTTTTCAAGCTTGGCTGTGATAAAAACTAAAAACAGAGAGAGACTGAGAGCTGTTGAGGAAGAGCTCCGTGTGTGTCTTTCTTCCATTCCTGCCAGGATATCAGCTTTGTGTTCATCTAAACAGGCCCAGGGTTCACACTGAGTGAGTATAAATACATTTAGAAACTGTATTGCTAACTAGATTTTATTATCTTTACTGTGTTAGGCTATAGAGTGTCATTTTGGTTGGTGGTGTGCCCCAGGATTTTGTCAATGTAAAAAATGTGCCGTGGCTTAAAAAAGGTTGAAAAACACTGACATAGGGTATATGCTGGAGTGCTTGGATGAAGCATAGCCAGGTGGCAAAACAACTGATATTATGGAAAACCAGCAGTCAGAGAGCTCTGTTCTGGGGGAAAGACTGTGGTTCGTCCTGTTGCTGAGAATACACAGGCCGCTCCTGATTGGCCACCGGATTCGGGCGTGGGCGGTCTTTCAAGGACTGAAGCTTCCAGACAACATGGTGGACAAGTCTCACACCTTTAAAACAAACCAGAAAAAAAGTGTTTCAAACAACACTTTGTGCAAGAAATAGTAGGAGCAGTAAATGAATCTGTCGTTATTTGATTTTAAAAACTGCTGGATTAAACATTCAGCACCACATCACTGCAGCCAACGCCTGCCGGCTGTCTGGACCTCATTTGTGTAAGTCAAAAATGTTATGCAAATGAGAGGTAAGGAGAAGTTTGGGCCTTTCACCATGCCAGAACCAAATGTTTTCCAGTACCTTTCACATACACAATGAACGGGAAGTGGAAGAACGACAGATCCAGTGTGCACGTACCATATCACCTTTCACAATATTTCCTCAGAACTAGATGCAGATGCGCCGACCAAGTTTTGTTTTACCGTTTCTATGGTAACACGTAACTTCCATCATCATGCAGTAGACCCTAAATATCGCAATATTCATTTTTACACTGGTATCAAAATTTATACGGGTATTCGTGTGAAGGAGATATGACACACCCTATACTCCAGCATCACTTTTTAAACCTGCCTATAAAGTGGACATGTGGGAGCAGCAAGTAAAAATCTCAGTAGATCACCCTAAGTGTAATCTGTCAAAATGATTTTTCTGTCATTTCTAAAAAAAAAAAAAAAATAAAAAAAAATCTGTCAGTGAAGGCTAATTTTAATTTAATATAACCTTTGGTCGAAAGTGGAAAAAGCTGCAATAACAGGAGGAATGGTGCTTTTTGCATAACAGTAATAATAAAAATAGTAAGATTTTTCTTTCAGCTGGCTTTGTGCATGATTTAATTAGCTCTCAGGTTGTAGGGAGGACGCTAAAACCTTCTCTTTGCTCGAAGGTGTCAATAATCTTCGATTGATTCTCCTCTCACCACCCAGGCAATCATTTCACACTACACATGCCATCTGCTGCCAAAGACTTTGGCAGGTTTGGGGATCGGCTTCTTCATCCCTCTCTGCCAAAAACGCTGCGTGCGTCTCTGGATCCCTCCTTGCCAACTTATTTTGGTGAAACTCCTTTTCGACAGGCTCCCTCCGCTCCAGTCGGCGAGGATTTGGCACAGATGAGCGCGCTTCTCGTCTGGTCCGGGGCTTCGCCTCCGCCGCCGCCGCTGCTGCTGCTGCGCATCCCCACGGTGCCTGTGTTAAGATAGATATAGATACATAACCAAAGGGAAAAAAAAAATCCTGCAGCTGGGGTTCCCTGCACAGTCAGCGCAGCGATAGCGCAGGAGGGAGGGAGGGAGGGAGAGAGAGAGAGAGAGGATGTCACATCCTTGCCAAGGGTGAGCGTTTACGCGCGATCCAGTAGCCGATCTCCTGCAGCTCTGCACTGCCATCAGGACTATTTTCATCACAGAAAACTTTTAAACTCCTCATTTCGACGCAAGCTGTTTTCTCTCTCTCTCTTTTTTTTTTTTTTTTTACTCCGTGAGGTGCGTGTGGAGGGAGGGAAAAAAAAAAAAAAAAACCCCGATCAACTTTTGCCACCAGACACCATCCGTGCGGCGGCGGCGAAGTTATTCCATCTCCACCGGGTGAGTAACTGTAATGTATTTCGGAGCCTGTCTGCGAATTTTCGTCCCCGATTCCCGACTCTGTGCTCATCTCTGCTCCCTCGCCCCATCCCGTGTAATGTGCGCGGCTCTGCGTGTTCTCGTCCCGTGTCTGAATCCCGTAATAATTAGTATTCCACGGACGCGGGTTTCCTGCGGCGGTCGCTGAGAGACGTTTACCGCCGGCTGCTTGTGCGCGCTGGCCGGCTCGCATCTCGCACTTTTGGGTGGACACCACCGCCGCCCCCCCCCACCCCCCCACGCCGCCCTCTCACGCCTTTGCCGCCCTCTCACGCCTTTATTCCTCCAGACCCTGAAGTTGTAAATCGATCTTTGTCAGCGATGCGATTCGGCGGGGAGGAAAACACAACAAAACGAGAAAGACCGTGTGCGGTGGATGTGGGAACAGGTGCGCCGGGCCAACTTTTCTCCTCTGCCCTCTGCTCCTCCTGCATTGGCAGCTAATGCTCTGCGATTGATTGTTAAGAGGAGGAGCAGAGACGCCGGGTCTCCCGGGGAGGTGAGGCCGAGCAGAGGGAGGTTTCTGCCGCTTTACTCTGTCAGAGAGTCCGTGTCAAAGAGTCGCTCAGCACAGAGCTGGGCTGCACAGTCTTCTGCCTTTTATCCCCTCAAATGATGACAGAAAATGCCTGCAAGCTTTGGGGGGGGGGGGGATCGACTTAATTTCAAACTGGCAATTAAGACTTTTCTAAAAACGACTAAATCTGCACTATTGGAAATTGCCACCCAGTCCTCTGCATGCTTCCAGGAAATTCATGAAACTATTAACTGCAGTGAGAATACCCAGAAACTGGCAAAATGTTCCACACGTTTCAGGACAAAAAAAAATGACTTTATGGATCAATGCTTAGTAACTTTGCTTCTGGAGACGAATACTTTTGACAACTGTTTACTTTACACACAAATACTTAAAATTTTTTGAGATCTCTGACTGTGCAAAGCCATTTACTTGTGCTGCCTGTATTGTTTTTATCCTTTCATGACTCATAATCATTGCAGTGTGTGGAGTACTGTGTGCATTTTTTATTTATTTTTTTGCACAATAGGAGTTGTACCAACCTTGCTCTGTTAACGTGTGAATGTGTGGCCGAAGCAGAACTTAGAAATACCTGAAAATCCTCCATTGAAGACATTTTTGCCTTTTCCCCCTTCAGAATAATGAATAAAAATCTGCCTAACACACTCAGTTTTACTCAGTTTGAAAACTAAAAACTTGATAATCACACCTATCCACATGTAAACATATATTTATTTTGCTGTGAGCTTTCGAAACATACAGTACAGTGTCAGTCAGCTTCAGGGCTGCTGGCCAAAGGATGTAAGATGAATTCAAATGACTGCGAGATGAGATGTTAGGAAATCGGGGAGACAGGTGACCACCCTTCACGTAGAGAGGCTCAGGTTCGAGCTCCTGCGTCAGCAAAGTCAGCCCTGTGAATATCCTTGAGGAAAAACTGCCAGAAGACCCTCCAGGTGCCCGGTTATTGTTGCTCTGTGGCTGACCCTGCACTCCAATTTCCTCATAAAGAGGCAAGCAGGGAGGGGAGGAACATCAGTGAAGTGTCATGCTGCTGTTATTTGTATGAAAGCTGCTCAGATTCTGCCTTTTTTATTGTGAAAGTGTCACAGAGTCTTGGTGTGGATGTCAGTATCTCCTCGGCAGTTTATTAAAGGTTTGGGGTATTTTTAAACCTGCTCTCAGCCGCAATATTAAAACCAGCTGCCTCATATTGTGGAGGTCCATCTTAAGTCTCCACAAGAAGTTATGGGACACAAGGCCTTTGGTGTCTCTTGGGTTACTGGGGGCGTACTTCATCAGATTTATAGTTTAAGACCAGGTTACCACCATGGTCTCTTTTCTGAAGGAGTTTTTGTGACTTGGTGGGGGCAGGCTGTCCTATGTCCCGTCTTTGCCTTGTCTGGAGCCATGTTTATGTGGGTGATCCACATCCACGAATCACAAATTTCAAGCTTTCCCAGCCGAACATCAGACTGTAACAAGATAATCAATATTATTCATTCTGCCTGTCGGTGGTTTTAACGTTTCAGCTGATTGTTTGTACCTTTAAAAGACACAATGCTCCGTCTTCATGAAGTGCCCAGAACCATAATGGACTTTTAAGTTGGCGGCAGTTTTGTGTTCGGTGTGTTGCGGCCGCTGCACAGTGATGGAGGAGAATATGGATCAGAGCAAGCGTGTGACTGGTTACAGAGCGCTGTAGTGCTGGTAATCCTGTTGTGAGACTGGCAAATGGGATTAGAGGGCTGTGTGTAAGAGAAACAGAGGCCGCGGATGACTGGGAGGCTTTACGTTCACGGCTTTATCTCCCATTTTCACTTAATTTAAAGTCATCACTTTGGCACCGGGCAGCCGAGAGTCTGCCTCGCTGCAGAAGTCAGTCAGATTTGGACTTGGTTTGGGAAGGCTGACGCCAGTAGTCTGAGTCAGGCAAATGGTGAAAATGTGTGATTCTGTCTGAATGTTTTTCTCCTAAATGAAAAACATTAATTTTTCTGTGAGGTTGAAAAATAACTGGTGTTTAGAAGATTTGGCACAAATAAAAAAACATTGCAAGGGCTTTCAGGCAGGATGGCCTACCTCTTTTTTATAACAAGGCAAAAAAAAGCTACTTTTAAATAAAGAATAACAGACGCCCTCGGATCTGAAATGAAATGCTTGATCTTTTTTAAATTGCACCAGTCATTATGCTTTACTATTTTGGCTTCACTGTCTAAGTTGCTTATAGACATTAGGCCTGCACATCTCCATTCTGGTGTGTTCAGGAGGTGATTTGGGGGGGAGGGGTGCCAACCCCCTCGTTAGCAGAATTACCAAAACCATCATCTTTGTTAGCCTGCCACCCCCCCCCCCCCCCCATGCCTAGAGAGTACAAGGATTAATACAGACGAATATATCCAAGCATAGTTGCAAGTGTACACAAAAAATATAGGGAATTTATTCAAAAAAAGTTTCAAATTTAATATAAAAACACAAATTTATCACAAAAAGTGGTAACAAAGTGGTAAACAAATTTTGTTAGAAAAGTTACAAATTTGCCAGGAAAAAGTTGCACCTTTCCAAGAAAAAGGCTAAAAGTTTACAAAATCTTAGATTTTTCTTGTAAATTGGCAACTTCTTTCTCATAAATTTCAACTTTTTTGTAGATACAGTATGTATATTAGTATTTTTAATCATAAATTTACATTTTTTTTCTTGAAAAGATCATTTTTCTTCATAAATTTGTAACATTTTTCTCATAATTTGGAATTTTTTTCCTGAAAAATTTCCTGATTTTTTTCCAAGTAAATTTGCACCTTTTTTCTTGTGAATATGATTTTTTCTTGTAAATTTGGAACTTTTCTCCTAAATTTGTGACTTTTTTCTCATTAGTTGGCAACTTTTTTCATCCAAAATTTGCAAAAATTTTTTCCAAGTAAATTTTCAACTTTTTCACATGAATATGACCCTTTTTCTCCTAGTAAATCTATTCAATTCAATTCAATTCAACTTTATTTATATAGCGCCATTTCACAACAACAGTCATCTCATAGCACTATCAGCTGTAGGGGGAACCCCCACAGTTGCAGAAAGACCCCAGCAATCAGGCGATCCCCTGTGAGCAAGCACTTGGCGACGGTGGAGAGGAAAAACTCCCTTTTAACAGGAAGAAACCTCCAGCAGAACCAGGCTCAGGGAGGGGCAGTCATCTGCTGCGACTGGCTGGGGGGTGAGGGGACAGAGAAGATGAAAAGAACAGACATGTAGAGAGCAAACAGCACGATGGGGACTCAATCTGTGGGAGAGAACAAACAGATGTTAATGACCAGCAAAAAAAAAATATTTCACTGAGAGTGAAGAAAGGAGTGAGGCCCAGTGCATTATTGGAGGTCCCCCGGCTGACTAAACCTATTAGCAGCATAACTAAGGGAGGGTTCAGAAACACATGATCCCTCCCTAATTGTAAGTAGGGAGGGATTGTAAGTATAGTAAATCTGCATCTATTTCTCTTGAATTTGTGACTTTTTCTCATTAGTTGGCAACTTTTTTCTCTTAAACTTGCAACTTTTTTCCCTAAACATTTTCAGCTTTTCTCATTTTTTTTTTTAAAATTGTGAATTAACATCTTTTATCATATTTTTGCTCCTTTATTCTTACAAATTTGTGCATAATTTCCATTCATATGCTTACATCATATGCTATATTTGTGAATATCCCTACCAGCACCACCATCTCGCTTGTTAAAAAATAACAAATTGGGTAGTTGGTGTATTTATGCCTCTAGAGAACCACTTATAGCACGGAACAAGGTAATGTTGAACAGCAAGTTTTTGCCCTTTTGTTGTGTGCTTTCAGACCAACACTACATCATCTTGAGCTTCTCACATGGCTCAGATATGAACAAAAAAACCCCTTCATGATTAATAGTCTCACCAAACCCTCTTGTCATGTCCATCAGCTGTTAATTTCAATCAGGTTCAACTGGCAATATTCTCTTTAGATAATAAACCCAGAGCTATATGGGGAAAATATTTCTCCACTGCATCAATCGCCTAATAACTTAAAAATCAAACCAACAGTAAATCAGCAGAAACTCATTAACTAAAAAGCCAATATCTGCTTTGCTGAACCCTCGGCTGTGCCCACCACTGCATTAGCGTTATCTCTCGTCTGGATCCCACCTCCATCTCCTCACGTTAACGGTTTAGTGAAATGAGAAGCATCAGCTCGGCCACTTGGCTTAAGCTGACCCTGTTCTGATCTCTTCTCCCGACAGTACCACTGCTGCAACCTGCCTTCACCAGTCGTGCTGCCCTGCAGCCAGATCTGCTCTACTTTCCACCTCTACCATTAAACTGTCATGTAGAGCTGGTGACTTTGAATCGGTCTGTGTGCACATTTATGCATTGCAGCTTTAGTGTGCGTATTTTCTTCTAGATTTCATTAGAGGCATATCAAATATGTTATTGTTGCCATTTCCTTTGTTTTTTATTGGGATAAAGTTCTGCCATGTACAGTGCTGTGAAAAAGTATCCCCCCTTCATGATTTCTTATATTGTTGCACATTTGTCACACTTGAATGTTTCAGATAATAAAAAAAATAAACTTTAATATCAGATTATTATATTAAGGGAAAATAACTATCTAAATCTACCTGGCCCTATGTGAAAAAGCAAATCCCCCCTAAGCCTAATACCTGGTTGTGCCACCTTTGGCGGCAACAACTGCAATCAAGCGTTTGCAGTAACTGGTAATGAGTGTTTTTCATCACCGTTGAGGAATTTTGGCCCACTCTTCTTTGCAGAATTGTTTTAATTCAGCCACATTGGAGGGCTTGAGCTTGAGGTCACAAACTGATAGTTGGACATTCTCTTTCAGGATTTTCTGGTAGAGATCAGAATTCATGGTTTCATCAATTACAGCAAGTCGTCCAGATCCTGAAGCAGCAAAGCAGCCCCGGACCATCATACTACCACCTCCATGTTTGAATGTTGGTATGATGTTCTTTTTATGAAATACTGTGTTAGTTTTACACTGAATGGATGCACTCCTTCCAAAAAGTTCAACTTTTGTTTTATTAGTCCACAGAATATTTTCCCAAAAGTCTTGGGGCTCATCAGGATGTTTTTGTGGCAAATGTGAGACGAGCCGTTGTGTTCTTTATGATCAACAGTGGTTTTCACCTTGAAACTCTCCCATGGATACCATTTTTGGCCAGTCTCTTTCTTATTGTTCCATCATGGGCTAGTGTCCAAACTGAGACAAGTGAGGCCTGCAGTTCTTTAGATGTTCTGGGTTTTTGTTTCTCATCTGTTTTTGAACTTCTTTAGATCGTGGCATGATGTGTTGCTTTTTGAGATCTTTTAGCCTATTTCATTTTGTCAGACAGGTTCTATTTAAGTGATTTCTTGATTCAACAGGTCTGGCAGTAATCAGGCCTGGGAGTGGTTAGTGAAACTGAACTCAGCTTTCCAAAAAAATGTGGTTAATCACAGTTAATTCATGATGTAATTTGGGTGGGGGTATGACTTTTTCACATAGGGCCAGGGAGGTTTGGGTAGCTTTTTTTCCCTTGATAAATGAAATCATCAGTTAAAAACTGCATTTTGCATTTATTTGGGCTACCTAAAATTGTCTAAATTATAAGAAATCATTTTTCCACAGCATGTAGTTGCATGCTCTTTTGCATTTTACCCCAAATGTTATAAGTAGGGGGTAAAAATCTGTTAATAAGAAATGATCCTGTAACACACTGAGGTGACTGCAGAGGTGGCAGTCACTCTGGTGTGATATATTTCCTTATTAATTATTACAGGCAGATAATGACTCTGCTGTGGCGAAGTGCAACAAATCACCTCCAGAGGATGTGTGCTGTGCTATGCTGTTTTTTTTTTTTTTTTTTTTTTGCTGGGGGTGGTGGGGTAAGACAGGAAGTAAAGTGAGAACTGGAGAGTCTGTGTGGGAAGACAGAGGTCACTGTATGCCAAAGCAGTTACCCTCCTCATCCAGGACCCTGCCAATAGCCCGCGTGAAAGGAGAGAGAAAGAGAGGTCAGGGAGGAAATAAATATACGTGCGGTCAGAGCTCTCAGTTTTCTGTGCATCTGCTTCTCAAGTTTAAATGGCACCTCGGAGTTATCTCAGTATTGTGTAAATACGCCTGTGAGCTCTGCCCTTACCTCCTTCGGCGTGTTTATTGGAATGGATTTGTCGAAGCCACTGTTAGCTGCCAAATTAGAGAGACAATAGCAGCAATATTGTGAAGTTTGAGTAATTGCTCAACTGCTCCAGACTGCTGGGGTGTGTTGTGACACGGAGGACGTTGTCTGTCAGGAGCTGACGCCTTTCCTTCTCTTTGACAAGTCCTCATGGTTTGGCATCTTGGGAGGGAGGGGGGGGATCTGTCACAGCACGAACATGGCAGGGAGACAGATCCCCGCTCGCATGTGCTCGGGCTCGGGCAACGCTCTGCTCCGGAGTGGAGGTCAGGAGTGCCCTGGCCATGGTGCTGCTGACAGCTCAGATTTATTTTTAATCCCGGTGATGACGAGCCATGTGGCTTGTTAGCGTTGAGTGGCGAGGCCCCTCTGCCATTACGCCGCGCTTTTGCACAAAGAAAGTGTGACAAAATAATGACCTTGGCAAGGTGAAACCTGGATAATTGAGAGCCGAGCTGAATGCCATTTGATTGTTATTCCACACGGCCGCTGTTATTTCTTTCCGTGCAAAATCTCTCCGCTTGCATGCATTCAAAAGCTCGGCCATTCTCCCATCATCATAGCCTTATTAACATTTTGACCTCAGCCACTTTCTCCTTGTCATGTGTGTAGGTGGGAACGCGTGTGTGAAGGGTGTTATACTGATCTTATTTATTGTCTACTCATTTAGGACCAATTTCTATATGATTACAGACAAATATCCCCACCATTGCATCCAGTAGGCACATTAGTTGCTGTCAAAAGTGATTGCGGTGACAAAGCAATTCTGCTGACAGTCCTTCCTGTCTCCTCTCCTCTATGTCTTTGTGCCCCCCCCTCCCCGTTCTGATAGGTGCCAATTATAAAGGCCCAGTGCTGAAGCCTCCCCAGTCACCAGTGACCCTGTTAGCCGGCTTTAATGTCAACTCTCTGGCTCCAAAGTGGAAGGAATTACCTCGTTTTTAGTCTCCAATCAAGAAAAAAGAACAGCAACAGAGCAAAATGCAGCGCTTGACTCTTTTTCAACCCTTGTGCTCTTTTCAGGGTCTGACTGCTCTTGCTTGCTGGTGAAACACAGGGTCAGAGCTGCGTGGATAAAACCCTGAGGGTTTTGACATTTCAAATTCTGTTTTTTTTTTTATTATTTAAAAAAAAAATCACTCCTATTTTGGCCTTAGCGAGTTTTGAAGAGAGGCCAAATGATCGGCTGCTGTTGCTCAGGCGTCTGCAGAGCCCTGGCTCTCCTGGCACTCTTCATTCCATTGCAAGGGAGGAGCTGCTGGGGGCTCAGTCCCAGCGCCGGGGATCTGGAGACATCCCCAAACTCTGATCCAGACCCCTGGGAGGCCCTGAACAGGCACAAACGCAGCTGGGTATGGAACCAGTTTTTCGTATTGGAGGAGTACACAGGAAATGAACCGCTGTATGTCGGCAAGGTAAGTCATCTCTCAGTTGTTACAAACACAAGGCGGGAGGGGGGGAAACAAGATTTTCCATAATCTAAATGTGTCAAAATACACCTTTCCAACATATAAATATCCCACTATATGCAGGTGTAGATCTTGAACATATATCAATACTCCCTTACAGCAATGACCCACCAAATCTAGGACACACCAGAGTTTTGTACGGTTGTACAGTGTTCTGCATTTTATTGCCCCCATGTTGAAACATGCTTTTGTAGAAATACGCATCTTTAGCTCAGAGATTTGTGTATGATGTGACAAGCTAATTTGCATTGTAATCAGCCCCCTAAGAAAAGGTGCATATTACTCAAACGTGTCTTAGTACAGTAGGTGTTTTGCCAAGGTCCAAGCAGATAGATCAACCTAATGCCTGTTTTGGCAGGTAAATAAGTACAAAACCCTCCCAGTGACATTTAAAGCAAGGCACAAATGGCGTGGTTAACGTGGGGGTACACTGACACAATGACTAATTGTGCTTTTATGAGATGTGGCAACACCGCTGCTCTATTATGGCTCACATTTCCTGAGGTAAAGACCGATATTGGAAGAAGTATATGTCACTTAAGCAGAATAAAACGACATAAAAATACAGTATTACCAGCAAATGTCCTGTAACACAACAAAACAAGTCAACAAAAAGGTACCTAATTGAGTTTTTATACATTAGGAAAATGTTTAAAACACAGAGTCATTTAAAATGCCCAAATACATCATTTCAAGCAAATTTAGGAACATCCAGAAAGTGCTTTATAGGATTATCAAAGGATTTGCTTAAAGCTAGGGGCATTTTTTGTGTGAGACTGATTCTAACTTTCTAGACATGACAGCAGCCATCAGTACATTAAGCACCTTTATATGAAGGCCAGACAAATTGAATCACAACTGACTCATCCCCAAAGTTCATACACAGGTATATGCTTTCTTGCTTGTCAGTACCAAACACAGTACCGGCCTGCACAGTGCACGCTCTACACTTGCAAGTTTATGTGTCTCTAGTGTCTGGTTAGTGGGGCACGGTGGACACATTCCTAGAGGTAGAGAGCGGTTGGTAGATGAGCGGCAGAGATGCAGCAGTTACATTTTCCTCCTCAGCATGCCCTGCACCCCACCAGCCTTCTTTTTCTTTTTCCTGCAGTGCTTTGGTACATTTGTTTTTGGGAGGAGTACCTTTGGAAGATTTGGAGGCAGGGGGTTGGATTTCTTCTGGTTACATGGTTTAAAGAGACTGTCCTCCAATAAAAATGCTGTATATGGTCATTTTTAGCAGCCAGTACTATGACTTGTACAGTACATCCAGAAAGTCTTCACAGCGCTTCACTTTTTCCACATTTTGTTATGTTACAGCCTTATTCCAACATGGATTAAATTCATTTTTTTCCTCAAAATTCTACACACAATACCCCATAATGACAATGTGAAAAATGTTGTTTTTTGGGGGAGACTTTTGCAAATTTATTAAAAATAAAAAACTAATAAATCACAGGTACATAAGTATTCACAGCCTTTGCCATAAAGCTCAAAATTGAGCTCAGGTGCATCCTCTTTCCACAGATCATCCTTGAGATGTTTCTACAGCTTAATGAGTCCACCTGTGGTAAATTCAGTTGAGTGGACATGATGTGGAAAGATACACACCTGTCTATATAATGTCCCACAGTTGACAGTGCATGTCAGAGCACAAACCAAGCATGAAATCAAAGGAATTGTCTGTAGACCTCCGAGACAGGATTGCCTCAAGGCACAAATCTGGAGAAGGGTATAGAAAAATTTCTGCTGCTTTGAAGGTCCCAGTGAGCACAGTGGCCTCCATCATCCATAAATGGAAGAAGTTCAGAACCACCAGGACTCTTCCTAGAGCTGGCCGGCTGTCTAAACTGAGCGATCATGGTAGAAGGGCCTTAGTCAGGGAGGAGATCAAGAATTGGATGGTCACTCTGTCAGAGCTCCTGCGTTCCTCTGTGGAGAGAGGAGATCCTTCCAGAAGGACAACCATCTCTGCAGCAATCCACCAATCAGGCCTGTATGGTAGAGTGGCCAGATGGAAGCCACTTCTTAGTAAAAGGCCCATGGCAGCCCATCTGGAGTTTGCCAATAGGAACCTGAAGGACTCTCAGACCATGAGAAACAAAATTGGTCTGATGAGACAAAGACTGAACTTTTTGGCGTGAATGCCAGGCGTCATGTTTGGAGGAAACCAGGCACCGCTCATCACCAGGCCAATACCATCCCTACAGTGCAGCATGATGGTGACAACATCATGCTGTGGGGATGTTTTTCAGTGGCAGGAACTGGGAGACTAGTCAGGATAGAGGGAAAGATGAATGCAGCAATGTACAGAGACATACTGGATGAAAACCTGCTCCAGAGTGCTCTTGACCTCAGACTGGGGTGACAGTTCATCTTTCAGCAGGACAATGACCCTAAGCACACAGCCAAGATATCAAAGGAGTGGCTTCAGGACAACTCTGTGAATGTCCTTGAGTGGCCCAGCCAGAGCCCAGACTTGTCTCCAATTGATAATCTCTGGAGAGATCTGAAAATGGCTGTGCACTGACGCCCAAAGGCAGGTGTGCCAAGCTTGTGGTATCATATTCAAAAATACTTGAGGCTGTAATTGCTGCCAAAGGTGCATCAACAAAGTGTTGAGCAAAGGCTGTGAATACTTATGTACATGTGATTTCTTAGTTTTTTAATTTTAATAAATTTGCAAAAATCTCAAAAAAACTTTTTCACATTGTCATTATGGGGTATTGTGTGTAGAATTTTGAGGGAAAAAAATGAATTTAATCCATTTTGGAATAAGGCTGTAACATAACAAAATGTGGAAAAAAGTGAAGTGCTGTGAATACTTTCTGGATGCACCGTATGTAAGTTTTCAGATTTAGTGGCTTCTATTGGTCATGGAAATAACCACATGAAGTGACACGGTGGAGGGTTGTAGTTACAGTGGCTCTCATTTATCAAAAGTGTGTAGAAATCAGCACACGTTCAGGTGTAGAAATGATCTTACACCAAGGTCCATGTGGCATTTAGGCAACCATGTGTATCTGGTCAGTCTCATCGTACGATGATTACTGATTGATAAATGTGGTGGATGGAAATAATTGTAATTTACTTACCACGCCCATGCTTCGTCCTCAGCATTTACAACACAGCAGAACAGAAGATGGCAAAAAGAATTGTTTCCAAAGTAGAAATTAACAATATTATAAGAGAAGTAAAAAATAATAAAGTAGGGTTGTGTGGCAACCTCAAAAGTCACTTAAATTCAAAAGAGCCATTAGTCCATGGGCCCAGACCAGATTTTTGGGTTATTGGTACCACTCAAAGGGACAAATTCTAGTGATGCATTTTGGAATGGCCTATATCTGTGGATGATATTTTGCCATGATAGCAATTCCAAAGTAGTAGCTTAGTCATAGCTATCAGGCATTGAATATGATGCCCCATAAATCACAAAATCTGAGGCTGCGAATTTTTGGAATGATAATACCAACACATATTTACCCTATTAATGAGCAGTTACTTGTTATTACAGCATATCTGAGATACAAATAAAGCACAAAAAACAATTTTGACAGTTGGTATTGTAATACTGTGGCGTTGCAAAGCACTTCCGATAGAGTGCTATAGCGGCTAGTATTAGTCTGTGTCCGAATCATCTACTGCTGCTTCTTCATAATTGCAGAAGTGAATGTTATTAGAGGATATCTGAGATACAAATGAAGCACAGTAATCAGTTTTAACAGTAGATTAATGCATAATTATTGTAGGATTACAAAGGAGTCTCCTAGCAAAAGAGTAGTATTCCATTACAGTACTGTAACAGGTAACTAGTAGATCTATTCGTCTGTGTCCGAATCATCTGCTACTTCATAAGCTTCGCCATCTTCATCTTCTTCCCTCTGGTTGCTGCAGGTCTGCAGTTTGCACATGTATGTGCATTTCAGCTGGTTCACCAGGCACACACAGTCTGGAAGTTTACAGACGCGGACACATTTGCATGACAGCAACTGCAACACGGCCTCTGGCGTGGGTGATCCACGCCACAAGGCCGTGTCAATTTCCTCGACTTGAGAGTATGACACGCTGTGACCAAGCCGATTGAGTATGTGCACCAGCTCCACGTTTCCAGTAAGTGACTTGACAGCGAAGGGCAAGTGATGTGCTTCATTGGCTTCACCTTACCATTGGTAATGGCATATACCAAGTCCTGGCCAAATGAGCTGCAGAGACGCTGGATTCTGTCAGATGGGTTTGAGCAGTCTGTTGAGCCTGTCAGCAGTGTGTTCAGGAACCTGGTCACTGAAGAAGGAATGACCGCATCCTCCGACATCTGAGGTGGCCATGACTGTCTGTAGTCTTGCTTCTTGATGTCATCTCTCATCTGCAGTGCTGCCTTGTCGATGATGTCCTAACTCCTGTCTGATTCCATGAGTTGCACCTTTCTCTGGAGTATTTGGTATGCCTTAACAAGCTCTGGCATAGAAAGGCTGTTGGGATACACAAGTAGTTTCCCATTGTCATCTTGAGTGATTTGCAGAGCTTCTCCAAACTCAGCTACCAGTTTGCGTCGGATGTGTTTCTTGGTCGAGGCTTTCACTGTTTCCACTCCAAGAGTTACCATGCCCTCGACCAGTCTGGCTGTGAGGTTGGTCATTGGCACCACATCAGGGTTGACAAACAGTTCTTCTCTTACATAAGAGAAAAGGTCATTGTATGACTGTTGCTCTGCAGCTTCATACTCAGCATCAGTATCAGTTGGAGCAGCACTGGCACCTTTTCCACTGTCCTGTGTGGTGGTGCTTGAATCCCGTGTGTACTCACGGTAGCAAGTCCGGTGGTAATGACCTTCCGCTGCCACGAGGTCTCTGCTGACGATGGCAAGCATTCTGTTGTCCAGTTTACTGACAGCAGCCTTTCGGACTTTCTCATCGGCACGCAGTTCAGTGCACTGGACCAGAGGATCTCTAGTCCTATCTCCTTTCAAGTACTTGCTGGTCTTCTCACAGAAGATGCACTCTGCCTCATAAACCCTTGACTGAGATGGTGCTGGCCTCTGTGACTTTTTTCTTTCCGTTGAGCTTTTGTTTTCTTCTGTGCGCCTCTGCTTGGAAATTATAGCATTGAGGTCCCTTTTCATGGTGAAAATGCTTCGGCATTTCCTGTGGTAGGCCACAGCTGGTATGGCATCATCTGGCAATCCTTTTGCTAGGTCCAGGATTGGAGCATGCTGTCTTATTTCAGTGGCTCTCAGCAGGGTTTTCCAGGAGTTGATGTCCTTTGGAGATACTAGTTCTTCATCTGAAGATGAGCAATGGATTATGCAATCAAGGCGTGCGCGCTTGGGTGCCGTGCCACTCCCTGCTTCTTGGGTGGAATCCATTTTCAGTTAGGTACATTCATCCAGACCTGCAATGACACCAGGTATTGGTAAATTATCTCATGTAATTAATTGCATCAATTGAAATTGGCATTGAAATTACTCATTCTTGTCTATAAAGTTGTACACTATTATTCTGGTTTCGTTTTTAATAAAATGTTGCGATCCTCCAGAACTCCAGTTTCTTTTGGCACACTATAAAAGATAACATTTAATTAATTTTCTTAACTAAGTGATAACCAAAATAAGTCTTAAATAAACATTTATATTGACTTGCCTCGTGGCGCTCCACTGGAATGCGAAAATGTGCTGAAATCAAAAATAAATCGTACCTTCTCCCTCAAAAAAACCCTGAAAAGTAGAAACTGAATAAAAATTAATATTGGAAACTATCCAAGGTCAATTTCTATTAGCATTTTGTACAGTAAAAGGGAGAATAATTCAGAAATACCAGCATGTGATATTAGGCGTCATGATAATTTTACTTAAAAAAAGGAGGTGCCGTGTATCATGACTAAGCTACTCATTTGGAAATGCTATCATGCCTTAATACACATATATAGGTCCTACAAACAAAATGGCACCATAGAGGTTTTGTCCCTTTTAGTGGTACCAATATCTGACTCGGCCCATGGACTACATGTTTTGGAAGAGATTAGTGCTGTGCAACACCATTGGTTTGATTATAATCTAAATCTTTATTGTTTGCTTTAAATGATTATTTGAGTAAATGTTGTTCATTTTGTCATTTTAAAGCATATACTGTATGTCAGAGATACAAATTTATTACTTATATTCTAGAAGTGCAGAAAGAATTCCCATGTCTCCCGCACAGCTGGCTGCTCTGTACTGAACATTCCAGCAACCCCCCAGTTCAAAAACATTGCTGTATGGTGCATATATCTACATAGTAGTTGACAGCAATGCTCCAGCAAACTGATTTGAATGCCTCGAATTAAATAAAATGAGGAGAAAGAACAAAAAGGTACTCATTTCAGTGTAAGCAATGGCTTAATTTAGTGCAGTCTGCTTCCGTTCTGTTTGCATAGTCGCAAAATTTGGGCTGCACATGGTGTGGTCTCTGCAAACTCCGCAAAATTTATGTCATGTGCACTGTGCAAGACACACATGGATGTGCTACCATGAATTAGGCTTTAGCTGGAGATGAACAAAATGAGGATGGGAAATTGAAATACTCAATGTATGACAAGATTGTGATAATACTTTCTTCTTCTTCTTCTTCTTCTTCTTCTTACCAAAGAATTGGAATGACCTCTCTGGCCATTCCCATCCCTAAAGGAAGTGTTGGAAGTAGGGCTGTAGCTATTCATTATTTTAGTAATCAAGTAATTTGTCACTGTAATCAAATGATTACTCAAGTAATTGGATACTTTTTATTTATTTTGTATTGAAGAAACTTGCGGTGACCAACATGTGCAGAACTTTCTTTCCTAAAGAGGAGAAGTAATTGTACCAAGCACTCAGTAACAAAGGTACACATTTATCGGAATGCTTATTGCATATAACGTAACTTTAGATGTTATGTTACACCATAAAGTTATGTTTTATAGCATTAGCTTCAACTCGCAACATAACTAACATATAGTTACAGGTAGCATACAGGTAGCTACTATATGCTCTCTGGCCATATAAGCATAATTAGCATAGCTGACTACATTCTATTCATCTTATTTTAAAATCTCAATTATGTACTTTGTCTCAGTCCACTGCTCACCATGATGTCTCTGCTGAGACAGTGGTATACTAGCTCGCCGTTCAGTTTTACAGTGTACATACAGCACAGTGTTTTCTTCAGTTTGAGCTTGAAAATATCCCAGACTTGAGATACTTTTTGTCATTTTTTCTGACTTTCTTCCTTTTTGCCGTTGCTCTGTTGCTCTTACATTGTGCCGTTAGAGAAACCCACGTCTTGTTTGCACATCCTGACCAGAAGAGGGTCATAAAGACCAGAAGTGCATGTTAAACAAAGCTTTGAAACATAGATTTTTGAATCAAGGAATTTTTGTAATCAAATTACTCAAATTATTCAAGTAATCATTGCAGCCCTAGCTGGAAGTGAAATTGGAAGTGAGCCTCACACAAGGAAATGACGCTAAAGACAAACTTCAGTGATCAAAAGTCAAGATGGGACACGAACATTTGACTCCAGTGCTTAAACTCTGTGTTTGGTCCTACTGAGCATCCCCTCCCACCTCCATGTGTAGATTTAAACAGTCTTAAGACGAGGAAAAATCCTGGAGCACACTGACATCACTCTTCATCACAGTAGATTTGGCCTTACAGTATTCTGAAGTTTGTTGGAAGAGTTGTTGGATTTAAACATCTGGCTCTTTGTAACATCTGGAGGACAGCATGCCAGTTTTGAGTGTGATCGCACGCTGAAAGTATACTGTGCATTTTTTAACACCTAAATGCTAGTTATGGTGTTGTAATTACTGACATATATTTCAATAAACAATTAAAACACAAGTATACAACATTTAAAATGACTTTACACGGTCAACCGTGCTGCATAAGCTTAACTGCATAGTGCTCACGCTTGTTAAAGGGTATATTTAGATAGAGCTGTCAGATTATGTATTAGAGTCCCCTTCTTACTTGGCAAGCAAGGCCAATTTTATCAATAAAACATACTAACACACTGAACAAGTTTAAAAGGATTGTTATGGAAAAAGCTGGGTTGTAAAACATGCAAGTGTTCTCTTTAAAAGTTGTAGAGAAGAAGCGTGATTTATAGAGCATCGGCAACATGTAAGTGCACTATAAGTACTTATTAACTGAATAAGTAACCTTTAATAACAGCAATAAATTACACTGCAATTACTCACATTATAGTAATCTAATGAGCTGAAGTCTTGAGCAATAATAGGTTATGTGATGAATAATTGTATTATTTCCACTGAAATGTGACACTGAAGTAAATTTTGTGTCTAGTTGCAGCTGTTTTTTAATCAAATTCCGAGGCTGAGGCAGGATTTTGTAAGGCCCTGGGTTTGCTGTGTAAAACCACAGTGCGCGCCGACATTGCTCCCTAGCTTTCGGCGCTGCAGGATAAATGGACGGCTCCTGCTGGAAAATGGCTCTAGCGTGTACAGCGCGAGCCAGATGGGTCTTGGATTGGTCTCCAGATCCCTGTTATCTTGGAGAATTTTCTGGTCTTATTATTAAATTAGTTTTCATCTTTCCGCTCGTCTGCAGGATAATCATCCTCATCTGCATGTATTTGCTAGATCTGCTCTCTCAAGCCCATTTCCTTGCTGTCTCTGAACTGGATTAGCGTCTCCAGCTGGAATTAGGATCCATTTCACTGTCCTATTGTTCTCCTCCACTTTTCTTTGCCAGAGGGCTGCTGGAGGAGGGCATCTAAATCAGAATGAGCATATTTTGTGGCAGTTCAGCTAAAGGTCATTTCTTGCCCAACTGTCCACGGTCATCTTAGAAAAGTTTCTTGTCTGATGTGTGCGTCCCCAGCTGTGTGTTTTTATCTCACTACTGGGGAGAGTATTTTTTTTTTTAAATCTGCACAATGGCTGTGATTCAGATGTTTTGTCCTTGTCCTGTGTTGCCCATTTGAAAGTTCAAACAACAGAAGAGAGGGGCCAGTGCTGCAGCCAGGAATTTCTAGTGCCTCGCGTCTTTTACACATGCTTCTGTCTGATTGCTTTTCTTGTTAGTAAATCCCAAAGGCCCCAAACAGACTGATTACTTATTCATAGATGTGCAGAGATCCACTTATTCACATAGAATATACACAGACTCATTTGTGAGCCTCTCGAAGAGCTCCTTTTGCTTTTTTTTTCCCGCCGTACACGCAATGATTGATCTTCTACATTTTTTCCGCAGCTTTGTAGTTGTCTTTCTATTAGTCTCGGGCACAGACAACGCACTATAACAACAGGCTTGTAAAAAAGTCACAATGGCTCCATTGCGGCGTCTGACCTCATACCCAGGCACAAACACTTGCTGTGGGGGAAAAAAGTATGACTCGTTGACTCCCTATGGGCACAGCAAGCTGCTTGGGAGCTCAGGAAGCTGTCACATTATTTGTTCCCTCAGATTATAGTTGTCATATAGTGTGGGCTTGTTTGATGTCACAAGGGCACCCCACTGCTGTAAAGAGTCTGGGACATCCTGACCTTGTTACTCAGTGGGAGCGAAGTGGATGGTTCTACCATGTCAAGAAAGCAACCTTTTAGACTAGAAAAGAAGTGTTCACGCTAGGGTAAAAAAAAGAAAACACATGTTCATAGGTGGTTTTTCATACTAATTGCTGTGATTTCCGCCAGGCAGCAAAACCAACGTGGAGTGACATAACCAGTAATTCCCTTTGTCGAATGCATTTGGGTGTCTAATATAACAAACAATTGGAATTTGCATCGAAACAATGGCCCAGCTACTGCACAGTTTGGCCATTTATTTGGCTACAAGCAAGAGGGAAATATGATATAGTTGGTAGAAAATGGGAAGTTATCATTTTGGCCTCCATTGCTCCCTGTATCTGCAATCTGCTTGGCTTTAATGCATTCTGTCAGATTCTGAATTTCACAACCAAATGTCTCATTATGCCTTGGCACTCCGCCTCGGGAAAGTGTACTGGCCTGGAATCAGCGGCAGTCAAATCAAGCCAGTGGAAATATATATTAAAGAATCCCAAACTGCACAGCTTTTGCCGCAAATTGGTGACACACACATTTGAACAGGCGGAAACGCTGGAGCAAGTCATCCACTTAACAAACACTTACTGGTAAACATGTTGTGATTAACATTTTCTGCAGGGTGTTCACGTGGTGACTAAATATTTGCAAGTGTTGAAACGAAGCAGTCTGTGGCATTTGCTGAATAAGCGGCGCTACGAAGTGCACAACAGTGTTTAGATCTTTGTCCCCTTAATGCACACGCTCTCCTTTACTGTGTTCTATAACTTCTGCAAAGGCGCTACTAAAACGTGCTGTTTTTCATAGATCTGTTTGTGGAGAAAGTTGCAGCCTTTGAGGTGGAGCACTGCTTCACATCACAGGGGGGTGCAGGAACACAGACTCAGTCCTCTTGCTGGATCTCTCATATTTATAGAATATAAATATGTCGTCAGTATTGGCAGCCTAACTAACCATCTGACAAATGGATGGACTTATTTCACCTTATAATTCAAGCTGCATTCAGGCGACGTTTGTGAGGGCTCTTCTGTTACACTCAACCGGATTTATTCCTGCATGAATAGAAGCATCGCACAGAAGAGCAAGAAACTAGAAGACTGCAGGAAGATGGGCACATCTTCCCTTTATTTCTATCTAATTTAAGGGTAGTATCTCACGGAGTGGCAAATGCTAAAGAACGTTGCGATTTGAGGAGTTTGTAAAAAGTTGCAAAACAGTTTGCACACTGTTTTTAAGGTCTCAAACAGTTTTGTCACAAAGGATCTGTAAAAACAGATGCTCGTGTGCACTATTTGGCGAACCAAAAAGAACTTTAGCGACATGTGATTCAACCGTTTGCAAATGCCTTACAACTGTCTGCAGATGCTTACATCCATAGATGTAATGTAGAGAGACATACTTCCACTTCCCATTCTCCCTGGACATCGACTTCTGGTTCAATTATATTTTCCCATTACGTAATGCTTTCTCGTCAGTGAATCAATTTTTTCACTTTCACTTATCATTGTATATATTGGAAATAATGTATTGGCAGATCATTTTTCTTTATAAAGTTCGTGTTTCACATTTTGCCTTTTTTGTAATTATACTGTGCTGTTTCATTATTAGCCCAGTTAGCTTAGCACAGCTGAGCAACCATGTTATTTATGTCTTTCCCATTCCAAAAACCACTGCATGGGCTGTAATGGACCTGTTAAACTTGTTTAGAGTTGTTTTAATATTACTTTGTGTACTGTATGTAGAATCCCTTTGGTATTGCTGTTAGCATTATTGTTTTTTTATTAGCCGAGTTAACTTCCAGCTACTCATGTGTTATTGATTCTCTTTTTAATTAATTGATTAATTTGACTCACTTCTAATAACATTGCATGGACTCAAATGAACGTGGAGAATAAAGTCACTAATAGTTGGTATAAAGACTCAAAGAAATAAACAACATGATGACTGCGCTCTGCTAACTGGGCTAACAATGAAATGGCACAGTATAATTACAAAAATGATCAAAATGTGAAACAAGAACTTTATAAAGAAAAACGATCTGTCAATACACTATTTCCAATATGTACAATGATAAGTGAAGGTGATAAAATTGACTTATTGATGAGAAAGTCAATAAATCAATTTTAAAACCTGAACTGGGTGTCTGGGGAGACTGGAAAGCAGAAGTACATCACTCTACATTGCTCAAGAGGTCTATTTTGCAAATGTTTGTAACTGTGGAAAAATATATTTGCAAAAATTCTCCAGCCCCCCCACCCCCCACCCCACCCGCGACCTGAAAAGGATTAAGCGGAAGAAGATGAATGAATGAATGAATGAATGTTCAAATTTTTTGCAACAACAAAAAACTGCGACCTTAAAAAACTGTTAACTGTTGTGCATCCTTTTACAAACTCTGACGAAACTCGCAAAAATCACAATGTTCGTGAATGTTTCTCAGCATTCGCCGCTTCAAGTGTGACGGAAGTTCAACAAAGTAGATAGGAAGGTTTTCTCTATTCTTCTATGCAACAAGTCTTGGTGTTTGATAATATTTAGGCATTTTAATGAGCCCATCATGAGTTATTTGTAACCTGGCAGGGGTAACCTGGTGTTCTGGATGACAGTAATTCAGTTTAATAATTAAACAATATGCCTCATGGACATCCGGTACAGTCCCACAGATAATTACACCAGAGTGCACATAATGTGGTGCTGTGCAAGCTGCTTCATTAGCATTCAATGCTACGTATACTGTCAAATGGGTTAGAATCATAGAGCACAGGGCTCTACTGCAAAGGTCAGCCTCAATAGCGTCGAATCACACTTGCTGGTGCTGCAAACACGGCGCAGCTGGGGAGTGGTGAAAGCAGCCTGTTGAGCGAGAGAGTAGGGTGATTCAAGCTGACGGGGGGGACATTGTACACACTGTACCCAGGGAGGAGAGCTCACATAGTGGGGAGCTCAAGAGGCATCCTGGGGCTGTCTGGGATGGTGGGAAAGTCTTTGACCGAGCCAGAGAATCAGAGGGGATTTAAAAAAAAAAAAAAAAACTATAGTGGAAACCAGACAATAGGATTGTTATCAGCAGAGCAGGGGAAAAGGACAGAAACATTGTTTACACTCGGACTCTCGCTCACATATGGGTTCAGGGTAGGCGTCAGTATCAGCAGGGCAATTTTGAGATAAAGTCCAATAAAATTTTTCTCAAAGTCCAGAAGGAGGTTAGGATGAAGTGAAGGCAGTGTAGTTTAAAGTGGTACCCGATTCAAGAACAGAACTGGGAAAAACTTCACATATAAAAAAAAAACTGCTATTCTCCAAGGCTGAATAGCCGTAGTTTTATCTATCCACCCATCCTCTACCTCATTTCCAGGGGTTTGGATCGCGATCAGTCTAAGTAGAGAAGGCCAGACTTCACCCTCCCAGCCACCTCCTCCAGCTCTTCAAAGAGGATACCAAGGCTGAGACATTTGATGCATTCCGATCGCTTAACACTGCCCTACAAAGTGGACTGCATAGGGTATTTAGCAATATTTAATAGCTGCATTCCAATCACCCAATAGTATACTCCGAAGTGGACTGTACAGGGTATTCCGCCATATTAAGTGAGATTCCAAACTAAAGGGACCGAACAGTCTTCAGTTCAAAGGGAACTGAGAACTGAGCAGGGAAGAAGTAAACAACTGGACATCACTTCACCGGAAGTTGACAAGAAGATTACCCCTGAGCCACTGCGCCTCAAATCATCATCATCATAGCAGTCTGTCGTGGGCAACAATGACTGTTTCATTCAGGTCTGATTAGATTCCTCCATGCAGCTCTGTCCTTAGCCTTCCGCTGCAAGGAGCTCCTGTCTATGTCCAACTTCTTAAAATTTCTTTTTACAGTGTCTTTAAATCTGAGCCTTGGTCTACCCTGATTGCGTTTGCCCTTGCATAACTGTGAGTAGAGTAACTAACGAGGGAGATGCTGGTGGTGCATCCTCTCAACATGTCCGAGCCATCTCAGGTTCGTCTGTATTAGTTTCTCCTCCATTAATGGTAGACTAGCTCATTTCAGCACTTCTATGTTGGTTATCTTGTCTTTCCATGAGATGTTCATTATGGCTTGAAGGTGTCTCATCATGTACGCATGAGTTTCTTTACCTGCCCTCTGTAGACAGTCCAAGTTTCAGCACCATACAATAAAGTAGCCACTACTGTCGCTCTGTACACTTTGCATTTCACACGGATAGACACATGTCGATTGTTCCACAGTCTCTCCCTCAAGTTTCCAAACACAGCGCTTGCTCTTCCCATTCTGAGAGATAGTTCATCCTTCAGCCTAGCATTCTCTGAAGCAGTACTCCCTACATACTTGAAAGTCTTGCACTTGACTAGTGGCTCTGTACCAATGCTGATCTCTTCTGGTAGTGATGTTGATAACTGGAACTTCGGTGGTTGATAAAGACACTCTGTCTTCTTGATGTTGATTTTGAGGCTGAATTGACTAGCTGCTCTTGCAAATTTCTCCACTAAAGATTGCATATTTTCCGCACTGTGTGCAACTAGAGCACTGTCGTTGGCAAAGAGCATTTCTCTTACTACCATTATTGATGTCTTACTCTTGGCTTTAAACTGTGCCACACTGAACAAGTCTGCTTCTTTCCTTGTTTGAATGTATACTCCTTCTGAAGTGTCTTTGAAGGCCACCTCAAGCATGGCTGCCAAATATAGCGAGAAGAGTGTAGGCGCCAGCACATACCCTTGTTTCACCCCGTTACTTACTGAAAAGTCTTTAGATACTGAACCACTCATTGCCACGTTTGCTTGCATACCTGTATGGAGTGCCTCGATCAGGCTGACAAACTTCTCTGTACAGCCATATTTCTTGAGTACCTGCCAAAGTCCTTGTCATGAAACAGTATCGACGGCTTTATTGAAGTCTATGAAGACTACATAAAGCGGCATGTTCTGTTCGATACACTTTTCTTGAACCTGTTTCAAGCAGAAAATCATGTCCATTGTGCTTGTTCCACTTTTAAAGCCACACTGGGTTTCCAGTAGTACATTCTGGGAGATGTGTTCATTGAGTCTATTCAGTAGTACACGTGAGAGAATCTTACCAACAGTGGCTAGCAGTGATATACCTCGGTAATTTCCACAATCTTTCCTGTCACCTTTCTTGAACAAAGGCACAATACTTGCATCCTTCCAGTCTTGAGGTACTTTCTGGGCATCCCATATCTCTTGGATGAGCTTGTGCAGGCAGTTGGTCAGCTGAACACCACCAAATTTCCACACTTCTGCTGGAATTCCATCCCTTCCTGGAGCTTTACCATCCTGTGTTGTCCTGATAGCTGCCATTAGTTCATCAAGATTTGGTGGTTCATCCAGACTTGATACAGCTGGTCGCTGCACTAGAGCTTCTTTAACCTCTTCAGTGAGATCTCCAGGGTTGTTTAGTAGTTGGTCAAAGTGGTCTGCAAATCTGTCCAGGATCTTGTCTTTCTCCTGCAAAACCGTTTCACCATACATAGCCTTTAGTTGGATCAATCCTCTTGGTTTAGGGCCGTAGATTTCTCTCAAACCTGTGAAGAATGTTTTCATGTCCTTCCTGTCTGCTGCAGTTTGAAGTTCCTCCGCTTTTTCATCTCTCCAGTTGGACTTCATCTCTCTGGTGTACTTCTGTAGCTCACTCTGAGCCTTTGAGTATTTCTTCTTCTTCGACCTTGTGTTACACTGTAGATTTTCCTGCCTAGCTGTATTCCTCGCTTCTAGTAGTTTCTTCAGATGTTCATCATGCTCATCAAACCAATCTTGATGTTTCATCTCAGGGTGGCCTAATACATCACTCGCAGTCTGATACACCGTATCCTTCGGTGTTGCACATTTTTCTTCTGTCATTCTCTGAGTTGTTGCTGTCCCAGTCTTTCAAGTTTTCATCCATTTCCTGTGTATGTTCTTCCTGCTTCTTTTGACCTTTCAGTGCACTAGTATTTAGCTTCTGTGGTGGCTTCACACCCATCCTGCAGTGCTGTTTTCTCCTCCAAATCCTTAATCTAGATCTCAGCATAACATGATCAGTACCACAGTCCACACCTCTCATTGCTCTGGTGTCCAATACATCCCTTATGACTCTCTGTCTTACTATGATGTAGTCTAACAAGTGCCAGTGCTTGGATCTTGGGTGCATCCGTGTCTTCTTGTGTGTGTCCTTGTGCTTAAATAGAGTGTTGGTTATCACAAGGTTGTACTCTGAACATAGTGCAAGTAGAAGTTCTCCATTAGCATCGCACTTGCCTACTCCATGACCGCCTAGCACTCCTTTCCATTTCTCAGTGTCCGAACCAACTCTGGCATTAAAATCTCCAGCGAGTGTCACCCTGTCATCAGTCGGTACACGCTTGATAGTCTCATGTAAATCACTATAGAACTCTTTCTTTGCCTCCTCTGTGTTGGTCATTGTTGGGGTATATACACTGATGAGTGTCACATACATCTTCCGCTGTAGTGGGGAGTCTCATAGTCATTATCCTGTCATTAATTGGCACCGGTTCCTCATCAAGCACTGCTGCTATCTCCTTTCTAACTGCAAAGCCCACTCCTGCTTCTCTCCTTTCTTGAGTTGATTTCCCACTCCAAAAGAAGATGTACCCATGGTCTTCTAAGCTGTCATATCCAGGCAATCTTTTATTAAGTTCAGCTATGTCTACATTGTACCTATTCATTTCCAGGGCCACAAGCGCGGTCTGTCTTTCTGGGTGCTGTGATGTTGTTCTGTCCAACAGTGTGCGTACATTCCATTCTGCTACACACAAGGCTGCTGTTTTCCTCTTCTTTTGTCTTCCTTCTCCTAGCTTACTTTTCGCTGCCTGTCAGAGTGTGAACAGACCAGCACAACAAATACGAGTAAAATAAACTATTGTTGCTAACATTATTAACAAGCTAAATTGATGTTGGTTATTATTTATATCAACTGATAGTAATAAAATATATTTGTATTAATATTTTAAGAAATATAAATTATTCACCATAGTATTAGTATGTGTCTATGGTTACCGTGGTAACACACGGAGGAGGGAACCGATGGTTACCGGGTACAGTGGTACCTCTACTTATGAACGTCTCTACATACGGAATTTTCAGGTTACGACACGCCTCAACGGGAAAATATTGCCTCTTGTTACGAACGAAATTTCAGGATATGAAAGGCAAAAAAGTATGCGCTCCTCGCAGCTCCCGTAGTTTACCGAACGTAAACATACCTGTAGCTGCTCTGCCATTGGCTATTGCCTAGCATCTTCCTGGTATCCCATTGGCCACGAAGTTTTTTTTTTTTTTCCAAAACTTTATTAAGAACAAGGTGAAAGTTTTACGTTTGTGTACAGTACAGAATTAACATTTATTCGCTATGGGCCCCAAGAAAGTGACGGAGATAAGTGGAAAAGGAGAAAAGAAGAAGAGAGTTTTTTTGTCCATACAAACAAAGAAGGAGATAATCGAAAGGTATGAAAAGGGGATGCGTTTGGTTGATCTCGCCAAAGAATATGGCCGTAATACATCAACGATCAGCACGGTATTAAAACAAAAGGAAGCCCTTACAAGCCGACAAAAGCAAACGTCCTTGGATCAGAACATGAACCAAAGAAGGCAAAAGGTGACGACGTCGACGACGATAGCAGTTAAAGGGTAAATGAACATAATTTTTATTATTCTTTCTCTTTTATTATTCTCTTTTATTATTCTTTCTCTCATTTTAAACTCTCATTTTATGTTTATTGTGCAGTAATCTAATTGTAACATGTATTTGTTACATGTTTTGATGCGTTTTTATGATTTATAAAAAATTTATGCCCGAATTTTGGGGGGCTTGGAACGGATTACGGCATTTACATGTAAAACGTGCCTCTACTTATGGAATTTTCACGTTACGAGAATACTTCCGGAACAAATTAATTTCGTAAGTAGAGGTACCACTGTATTTCAAATGGAGAAATTTTGTGAAGGGCATTTAACTTCACTGATATTCCCTGAGAACGGAGCAGGGAGTAGGGAATACAGTTGAAGTACACAGTGGATCAGAACATAGCTAGTGATTCCAAACCAGAGCGAGCAAAGGAAAGAAGTGAACAACTGCACATCACTTCACTGGAAGTTGACAAGAAGATTACCCATAAAACATTGCACCTCAAATATGGGTAAAATAAACGATTGTTGCTAATGTTGTTAACAAGCTAAACTCATGTTGGTTATTGTTTATATTAATTGATATTAATAAAATGTATTTGCATTAATATTTTATTTTAGATGTATAAAATGTCCACAGTAGTATCAGTATGCGTCCATGGTTACCATAGTAACGCACGGAGGAGGGAGATGATGTTGCAGGGTGCTTCAAATGGAGAAATCTGTGTGAAGGGCAGTTCCCTTAACTGATATTCCCTGAGAACAGAACAGGGAGTAGGGAGTACTGTTGTACACTGAGGATCGGAACACAGGCATTGTCTCTCCAACATGTCCTGGGTCTGCCCCGGGAGTCTCCTCCCAGTGGAATGTGCCCAAAACACCTCAAGTGGGAGGTGTCCAGGAGGCATCCTGATCAGAAGCCCAAACCACCTCACCTGGCTCCTTTCGATGTGGAGGAGCAGCGGATCTACTCTGAGCCATTCCCAGATAACTGAGATCCTCACCCTATCTCTGAGAATGAGTCCAGCCACTCTACGGAGTAAACTCATTTCAGCTGCTTGTATCCGTGATCTTATTCTTTCGGTCACTACCAAAAGTTCTTGACCATAGGTGAGGGTAGGAACATAGATTGATCAGTAAATTGACAGTTTTGCTTTGCTATTTGTTTAAAAAAAGCTAAATATCCTTGAACCACGGGTCAGTCTTTATTATTCTAGACAGTACATATGCAAATTCATATGATCTCTGAATATCAAACAAGACATTTTGAAGCAGGAAAGTTCAACTGTGGTTGGGTAATTAGATTAGATTACTGTGTAGATATGTCCCTTATTAGTTTCTAAAGTAGATGTGCCCACTGTGGTTAAATATAGACATAAGGCAATTTGAAAGTTTGACAAAAAATGTAACTTAAAGCTACCATGACAGTCAGGTAATGTCATTTACATCCTAAAGCTCTCTAAATAGCATCCTATATCTCATCTGTTTAATTTGTGTAAAACACTAGACTGTATAAACAACAATTAGAAGGAGGGTTATATGCTCGACTTTTGCCTTGACATTAAGTATAGTTGCTTGGCAACCAAAGGGAAACTCTGGGAAGCCACTCAGCCTGACCAAGAGCCTTTCCAGTTAAAAATATCTCACCAAAATATCAACTTACTCGTTTGCCAAAAGTAATAGGTTCCACTCATTTTATTTTGCAGCAGTTCTTGTTAAAGTTGAATCATTAATGCCTTGCTGCCATTAATCGTTAGGCCTAAGTTAGGGAGACTCATTTAATGGTCGTCATTAGTTTGGCACAGTGCACCATACCCCACTAAGAATTGCATGTTTGTCACTTTCGGATCGATGGGAATTGAGTTTAATCATTTGTAAAACATTTTTTTGTGAGGTGGGGTGTGTTTGACCCTCACCGGATAGCCACCTTATCATGATGGAAGGGTTTGTGTGCCCTAATGATCCCAGAAGCTATGTTGTCAAGCCAGCTTGCCCCTGATAGGGTCTCCCAAGGCAAACTGGTCCTGGGTGGAGGGCCAGAATAAGAGCAATCCAGTGGATCCCCATGAAAAAGTTACAACAGGGACCAAGTGTACCTGATGGATGGATGGATGGGGTGTGCTTGATCTAATAGCAAGCTTTAAAGTGTAAAAGAAGACAGTGTTCAAGTAATAAGAAATAAAGAGCAGTGATATAAAAGCTTGCCTTTCTAAAATCTCTTGTATATGAACATTTTTAACCCATCTTCACAGTATTGCTCTTTTCATTATGGTTTAACACACAACAGTGACATCTCTCAGAGGTTTAAAGATAAGTAGTAACCACACATATACATTCAACATTCAAATATCTAACACATTATCTGTTAACTCAGCTATTTTACATTAATTGTCAAATTGATTTAAAAACAATAGCTTTGTGTGTTCGGTCCACAAAATTTGAGTAGCACACCACAAGGGTTAAATTCTCATGCAAACTATCACCAGTCAGGAAGACTTGTTATATTCATGTTAAGGCCCTGTCACACCTTGACGATTTAGGCAGTATATGCTGACATATCAAAATTTCTCTAAAACGCTGACATAGATCCAAAGTTTTAAATTTTGGGCATATACATCACATATCCATAATGAGTTGGATGTATACATAACATATTAGTAACTTGTATAGAACTTTTCAATAACTTAGAGAGGACTTATACTAATGAATGCTTAGTGTGTTGCCGGCGTTCACAACTGATGCCCAACAATAGTCTAACTTATGCATAACTTATGCATATCTTATCCCAACTTATGCATAGCACGGTCATGCCAAACTGCCGTCGCCTCCCGAGCCATGAATTGCAGGTGTGCGAGAGCATAATGGCTCCATCATCTCGATTTAGGCGAGATGATTCTCTCCTCCAAAGACCATCGTACGGAGGGGGATGTGACCGGCCTGGCAGATCTGTCAAATCTGTAAGGTCGATCAGGTCTCCATCTATCCATCCATCCATCTTGTACTGCTTTTCCGGAGGTCCGGGTCGTGGAGATAGCAGTTCAAGCAGAGAAGCCCAGACTTCCCTCTCCCCAGCCACCTGCTCCAGCTCTTCAGCGAGGATACCAAGGCGTTCCCAGACCAGCTGGGAGACATAGTCTCTCCACCGAGTCCTGGGTCTGCCCCGGGGTCTCCTCCCAGTGGGACGTGCCCGAAACACCTTAAGTGGGAGGCGTCCAGGAGGCATCCTAATCAGATGACCATACCACCTCAACTGACTCCTTTCAATGTGGAGGAGCAGCGGTTCTACTCTGAGCCTCTCCCGGATGACTGAGCTCCTCACCCTCACCCTCGGTCATGTCTGTGGAAAGGATAAAGACTGATGTGACACGGCATGGACGTCAGATGACAGTTGAAACATGTCAAGGTATGAAACATCTCTTTACTTTGTCTGAATAGAAGAACAAGACCAGTGTGACATGGACATCTGCTCATCATAGAGTCTTAACAGTTTCCTCCTGTGAACCAATGCTGCCAATACGCCATTATACAGCAGCTGTAAGTTAGAAACCCGTTCAGTAAGTTACACATGGATTCAAAGCATGTTACTCCTATGTTACTCCTATGTTAGGAATAAGTTTTGGGTACACTAGACATTATCTTAACGTATTTCGTCTTATGAGTAACTTACAAGTAATGTGTGTCACTGTGTGGCAACAATCACATAACTTACCTACAACTTATGGCCCGCATATGCGGGACGTATGAGCCATGTGCTGGATACGTCGAAAAGTTTTGAGCATGTACAAAATTTTTTTGAGGACCTCGCCGTACTACAACGTATACCAGCGTGCTTAAGTGTGCTCTTAACTTATACAAAACTTAATCATAACTTATTCGACATATGCCAGCATATTTGCCAAATTTTTTAAATTTCGGCATACGTTGCCTAAATCGTTAAGGTGTGACAGGGGCTTTACATTACAAATAGTTCACTTGAACTGCAGGCAGTCTATGCAGATATTTGCAGATATAGACTATCTGTGATAAGCATATACAGCCCAACCTTTTGCTATGCTACATTTTTTTCTTTATTTTTACGTGTTTGTCTTAAATAGGGAATGACTGGATAGCATTTTGTTAAGTTCTGGCTTTAACTTTGACTTTAGTTGAGAATGTGAAGACAATTGCCATCTCTTGATGCAATTCAGTTTTGTGAATGTTTCTCAGAGTGCACAAAACCGATAATTATATATATATATATATATATATATATATATATATATACTGTTATATATATATATATATATATATATATATATAATAGATAGATGTACTTTATTGATCCCAAGCTGGGAAATTACGGTGTAACAGCAGCATGACAGTAGACGACCAAAACGACAGAAACACACACAGCATACTAGACAAAGGAATTACCCAAAAGTAATAAAGTAAAAAGTAAATAAAATTCTCTTATGAAATAAAATGTGTACTTTCACTGTATTATGTTGAAAGTTATTTTTGTCCCACAGCTCTCCTTTAATAATTACTTTTGAAGCATCATAAGAAAGAATTTGTGTGCCTCTGCTTGAGAACAAACAGGTCGTGGTTGAAGTATGTGAGCAGTACCAAAAGGCCAGAAACAAAAGAGAAGGAGCTTATATAGATTAAACAGGATTAAACAATAAAGAACCCAGGAGGCCAGTATATGAAGACAGTAGACGTATAGGTGATTTTTAACAAGGGGGTTGGTGTTGTTGTGGCGGGGTATTCACAAATTTAGCACAAGGTACAAATGTATTAATGTAAATGAAGTACACATTTGCTAGAAGAAATGTACAATGATATAATAAAATGTGCTTATTTACAGTGAATAAGTCACAAATTTATGAGAAAAAAGAAATTTGTGAGCGCTAAAAACCACCTCACAAATAAGGGAAAAAACAAACATTTCCTCAAAGTAATACATTCATTAGAATAAAATCACAAATTTAAAATAAAAAAACATATTTACAAGAACAAAAGCTGCATATTTGTATTTGTTTTACCTTTTTCTATCATAAATTTCCAATTTTCTTGCAATTTTATGAGGTTTTTCTTTGCAAACTTGTTATATTTTTCCTAGAAATTGATAAAATTTGCAACTTTTTCCAGCCACATTGGTGACTTTTCTAATAAATTTTGTACTTTTTTCCTAAAGTTACCGTTTTTACCATGCTAATTTACAACTTTACACTCATGAATTTAAAACTTTTTGTAATAAATTTGCAATTTTTTTCTCATAAATTTTCAAACATTTTCTAATACATTCACAACTACTGTATACTCTCTCACTAATATATTCAGCTGTATAAACTATCTATGCATTCTGTGGGGCCCCTACATGGATCACCACCTTATCATTGTGGAGAGGTTTGTGTGCCCTAATGATCCCAGGAGTTACGCTGTCGGGGGCAACTATCCCTGGTACGATCTCACAAGACAAGTTGGTCCTGGGAGAAGGGCCAGACCAAGAGCGGTCCAGTTGATCCCTATGAAAAACGTTATATCGACGACCCAGTGCACCCACAGGAGACACGGCCACCACCTACTGTATGTGAACCAGGCGGCAGTCTGCTCTGTTTGGACTGCTACCCCTGTGACCTGGGCCCCCTGTATAATCGGTAGATGATGGATGAATGGATGGAATGATGGATGCGCTCTGTGTGGGTGGGGATGGAAAGGGTGTCAGGTTAACAACGGGGATGTTTTTGGGTCATTTTGCTAACAAATGGGATGGCACCCCCCCCATCCCCCCTGAAATCGACTATTGCATGAGGATATAAGAGACACAGGTAAAAATAGTGAGGCAGAAGGAAAGCTGGTAAGACAAAGTGAAATGAAGACATACGAGAAGGCTGCAGGTCCAGACGGCATCAGCTCGAGGCTCCTCAAGTTCTGTTCAGACCAGCTGTGTTGTGGAGCACATCTTCAGCCTGAGCCTGATGCTGGGGAGGGTACCACAGCTTTGGAAAACATCCTGTGTGGTATCCGGACCGAAGACCCCTCACCCCAAGGACCTGAACAGCTACAGACCAGTGGCCCTCACATCACACCTAATGAAGACCCTGGAGAGGCTGCTCCTCGCCCACCTCTGCCCCTTGGTGGGACCAGCCATGGATTTACTTCAATTTGCCTACCAGCATGGCATACAGTGATCTTCCTCCTACATCATTCCCTGTCTCACCTGGAGAAGCCTGGGAGCACCATGAGGATCATGTTCTTTGATTTCTCTAGTGCTTTCAACACCATTCAACCAGTGATCTTGAGGGACAAGCTGCTGTGCACAGGGATGGACCAGCACCTGTCATTGTGGGTCCTGGACTACCCACAAACCGATCACAGTTTGTGAGAACCCAGGACTGTATGTCTGACACCATCATCTACAGTAAGGGGGTCCCACAGGGAACAGTTCTGACTCCCTTCCTGTTCACCCTCTACACTGCTGACCTTTCACACAACACACCACACTGCCATCTAAAGAAGTCCTCTGATGACTCTGCGATCATCGGCCTCATCTCTGATGGGGATGATGCGGAGTACAGAGGACTTATCCAGGACTTTGTGGACTGGTGCCTGGGGAACTGCCTCCAGATCAGTGTGAGGGAAACTAAGGAACTGGCGGTGGACTGCCACAGGCGAGGACAACCTCCCAAAGCACTGGTAAACATCCAGGGAACAGACATTGAGATGGTGACATCTTACAAGTACCTGGGTGTTCACCTGAGCAACAAACTGGACTGGTCACAGAACACCAACGCGGTCTGCAAGAAGGGGCAGCGCAGACTGTTCCTCCTGAGGAGACTCAGGTCTTTTGGAGTGCAAGGGGCACTCCTGAAGACCTTCTATGATTCAGTGGTGGTATCAGCCATCACATTTGGAGTGGTCTGCTGGGGCAGCCGCATCACGGCAGCCGACAGGAAGAGACTGAACAGGCTGATCAAAAAAGCTAGCTCTGTACTGGGGTGACACCTTGACCCAGTGGAGGAGATAGGAGAGAGGAGGATGGTGGCTAAGCTGTCATCTCTGCAGGAGTATGAGTCCCACCCCATGTGGGACACGCTGAACACACTGAAGAGCTCATTTAGTGGTAGCTGTGCCATCCTAGGTGCACAACGGAGCGGTTCTGCAGGTCCTTCCTACCTACGGCTGTCAGACTTTATAACCTAACCAGGGCTGCTCGTAGAGGTCGTATTAAATGTACTAAACATAACAACTTTGCACAATAGAGATCGTCCCCTCCAATTCACAACTAGGACACAATAACAATCATTACTGAGGGTGGCAACAACACCGTTGATTCAAGTGTGAAATAGGGAGTAGTAGTCTGGGTACATATTCATATTCTGCAGGGTGATTTAACAAGCCATAATGCTGTTTATTCCATCAAGCTGCAATGCTCCTGCACTGTGTATATACATCTGTATACATATGTATATTCATCTACTGCTTTGGCTAACCAGTTCTTATTATCTTATTAACTATTGCTCTGAGTGCCGCTATCCCTTTACTGCTGTAATCCTGGAATTTCCCCATTGTGGATCTAATAAAGGCTTATCTTATCTTATCTTATCTTATCTTAAAATAAAACAGGAAGTAAACTAGAAGTGGGACCAAGAATAGACTTATAGTGAGACAACATAAGGGGACAATAGTTATACAAAAATAAGGATAAAGGTTAAAAAATGATTTTTAATAGAAACCATAGGATCAGCTGAATTCTTGTTACGTTTTACAGTATTTATGAAAAAATGGTTGAAGTCAGAGAAAATAAATGATATCAAAGACTTTGACACAGACTTGGTGGTGTGCAGTGATTTCCATGCACTCATGGAAACGGTTTGTCATTTTTTTGCAAACTTATGTTGTTAATTTGAGATTGGATTTACTATACCCTTGCCTAACTCCTCAGTGGTGTTCTCTGAATTTATGGTGGCCTCTTGCTGCCTGGGTGAAACCCGAGGTACATCAAGTTGGTGTTTGGATGTGCTGCATGAGATACACACTCTTTGTTACAGCTCGTAATATTGTGGCTCGCTTAAATATTAATGGGCGTGGGAGGCAGAGGGACTTGTGAGATAGTTTGAAGTTGTTGTGTATCTTGTCTCCATATCTGTTTTATTCTGAATATGGGGTCGCCAAAGTTTCCTGAAGTGCTGATGTATTGAATTTTCAACATCCCCAACAGGTCTGATCGTGAATAATTCAAGAGAGGTCCTCAACCTGTGCTGAGAGTATAGATGTATTATGAATACACACAAAAGTTAAGTTTTTAGATCTCTCTATTTTTCCCTCAACAAAGTGGATAACAAGTGGCCCAGAGACTTTTGCATTTGATTCAGTAGTGGTGTCAAGTATTCTCCTCATCTTATCTGAATAAAGTAACATAAGAGGCCTGAACTGCATACAGGAGGAAACCGAGAGGAGTAGATTAACTTTATGCCACGTTTTCTCCTGAAAGGAGTTTTTACAAGACAGATGGATGGGAAGGCCATTTCTGTGTTTTAAATGTGTAAAGATATGCAGATTTTTGGCCAGTGTGAAATCTACAAAATGATACGATGGTGTGAGACCGGCACTGGAAGTGGTTTGTGGTCACACAACTGTATGCTGAGGCTGCTTGATTCCTCTGAAAATGAAATGAAGCAGTATGGAAGTGCTCCCATTTTTCCAGGACTGGCTAATTGTATTTGACTCAAATGTGTAAAAGCAGCCTCATCTCAGTGTATCAGGAGTTGGTTTTTATATTGCCTGACACACCACCTGACAAAAAGCTAAGGTTACAAATGTTTCCTTACAGCAAGATTATACAGTTTAAATTTCCTTATCCCCATTATGTTTCCCTTATTCCACTGGAGTTTAATTTAAACAGTAGTATGTGAGAGGGAATGCCATTTTCTGGGGGATATTAACATTGCTCAGTGGTCATAGGATAGAGCCTGTCGGGCAGTTCTACAAACCTCATTATTGATGGACAGCAATATGTGGCAAAAGATTATGATTTGTTTCTTTAAACATTCAGACAAAGAGCCCCATAACTGTACCAACACTTAACCATAATATATAGTATAATAGAAAAGCTTCATTGTCATTTCACACACATTGAATGAAATTAGCTAGTGGTCGGTGCACAAATCATTATTTGTATACATAAATTCTCCTTCAAATAACTTTGGTGGGTTGAGTGGTCTGCTAGCTAGCTAGCTTGCTTGCTAGTTTGATAACCGTGTTTGGAATTCCTTGATGAAGCCATGATTCTGTTATCACCATGTAGGCTTTCCAAGTGGATGGTTATGCATGCATTATGATGTGAGTCTTTAATAGAAACTGTTCACAGAAATAGAAACTATACAGCAGCTCATTTTAAGGGCGCATTCAGATGGCCACTGTTTGGTCCGGACCAAAGGACCAAGCGAAGGTGTGGTCTTCCTCCACAACTCTACCAGCGGCAGTGGCGTCTTCGTGGGGGAGGAGTGAAAATCGGGAAGTCAACAAAAGAAATGGACTCTATTTTTGAAGACAAGTAGTGGTGAGATTCATCGCTCTGGATTCATCGCTAGCTAGGACGACGCTAACTAGGATGCTAGCTAGGACGACGCTAGCTACCAGAAAAATCTTCAGACTAAACATTCATCTCACAGCATTTTCACCAAGACTTACTCAACAGCAAATGAGCCTTAGGCAACTCAAACTACTTCTGTACGCCACCGGGAAAGCTTCGGATTCATCGCCAGATTCATCGCTTCGGATTCATCGCTAGCTAGGACAACGCTAGCTACCAAGGGAGCCTCGGTTCACCGGCAGATCCAGCAGCCAGATGACGACACCAGTTAGCGACCTTCACTAGCCATCGGGAGCGCTTCGGCCTCGCAGTCAGATAGCAGCTATAATTAGACGACAAGCCAGCTGTTGGCCTCCCCTAGCCATCGGATGTATTTCGTCTCCTGTACTAGCCAACAGGTGAGCCGCTCCTTTGATCCCAATCAGTCTAGTTAGCATGCCTCCAAAAAGACATGAGACAAATGGAGAAGAGTTGGAGGAGATCAAACTCTCACTAAATTTTATGACTGAAGAAATATCTAAGATAGCAAAACAACAAACTCTGCTTATTGGCCTTATGGACCGAGTGTGTGAGTTAAAGGCTGAAGTTATGGAAAAAGACAAGAAAATTAATTTCTTAGAAAGATGTGTGGATGATTTAGAACAGTATACAAGAATGGATGATGTCATTGTGAGCGGTCTTAACATCAGACACCGCTCCTATGCATGTGTGACTGCAGGAGTTGGTAACCGGGATGGGAGGATGAGACATTGGCAGAATCACACACTCTTGAGCAGCAGGTATTACATTTTTTCAACTCTAAAAACATTGTTGTGGCCAATATTGTTTGGACAATAAGACTATTTCGGCTTGCCACACGTTACCTAAAAAAGACAGTAAAGGAAAACCAGCGATCATCATCCGATTGGTCAGCAGGAAAGCAAAAACTGATCTTCTGCGACAAGCAAGAAAACTGAGAGGAACAGCTGTCTATGTAAACAAACATTTAACAAAAAAGAACTCTGAAATAGCTAGACAAGCTAGGGCTCTCAGAAAACAGGGAAAAATACAATCGACATGGACAAAGAACTGTAAGGTGTGGATAAAACTGCTTGCTGCTCCAGAAGAAGCTAAAGTAATAATGATTAGAGAAATGGAGGAATTAGAAAAATTTAAACCTTAGCTCTGATGCACGAATAACAGCGCAGTTAGATTATGAGTGGAAATTTTTGTGTTCTTTTTTCTTTTGTGTTTTCTTTTCTCTTTTTTTCCTTTTAGTGTACATTATTGACAAGACACATCTTGGACTATACATCATTGGTCTTACTGTACAATTCACTGTTTCTACCTTATCTTAACTACTGTGTAGAAATCTGGGGAAACACCTACAAGACCAACCTACAGTCAATTTGCACATTACAAAAAAGAGCTATAAGGATAATAAATAATGTAGGATATAGAGACCATACCAGTTCGTTGTTTTTAAAGTCACATATCATAAAGTTCATCGATTTAGTTAAATTTAAGACAGCACAAGTAATGTACAGGGCAATTAATAATCAACTCCCAACCAATATACAAAAAATATTTAAAAAAAGAGACAATGATCATAATTTGAGAGGAGACTTAAACTTTATAAAACCCAAGATACAAACAACCAAGAAAAGTATGTGCATATCTGTCTGTGGGGTGGATTTGTGGAACAGTCTGGAGCCGGAACTGAAACTATGTACAAACAGAAATCAATTCAAAAAGAGGTATAAACATTATTTGCTGAAAGGATATATGTTAGAAGGGTAGTATTTATATGTACGATTCACTATGCTCACTCTGGGACACTATGGGACACTATGGAATGGTGGGTGGGACACCACTGTGTATATCTGTGTTGTTTGAGGCTGGTTTTGATGTATGGACATCAATGTATGTTAGGATGGATGGGTGTTAATGTTGATATGTACAAAATACAGTTAATTGTTTACTTGGGGTCTTAAATGTGGTAATTTGTATATAATTCACATGGGTGTATTTATGGAAAAGAGGAGATGGAATTAATAAGTGCTCACTTCTTCCTTCTCCCTTTCGAACACTGTATACTGTTACTTTATTGCATTTGCCATTTGTTTTGTTTTTGTTATACTTTTTTGTTCGAAATAAAGTATCTATCTATCTATCTATCTATCTAACTTGTTGACACAACTTATGATCAGCACTTTAACCAATCATCCTTCCTCATTTAATAATGGAAGTGTATTAGGTCACATTGAAGCTGAAACTTTTGTCAATACTGAACAGCAACCACAAGACATTTTAGGAGATATTGACCCAGATAATAACTACTTTAATCATATTAACAATAAGTGTGCTTATTATGATGAACAACAATTAAATGGAATTATGAACTCGAATCAGACATTGACAATAATACATATTAATAGTAGGAGTCTCTATGCCAACTTTGATAGTATTAAGGAGCTTTTAAATCAATTTAACACCCCATTTAGGTTCAGGTTCAGGTTACTTTATTTGTACCCGTAGGTAGATTTGTTTTGCAGTCTGGTGACATCCATATTTACAAACCACAATTACATTCAACATGAACACAAACACAGGCACACATGAAGCTGACTACAAACACGATAAAAGTACTCAAGGCTCCACCAATCAGGACATAGGACAAAGAGATAAGAGAAAAAACAAAGCGATAAGAGAGAAGGGTCGTATTAAAATGTTAAAGATTAGTCAAAGAGGTTAAAAACTCAAAAGTCTAAAACCCAATAAAAGATTTAGAACCCAAATAAAAAAACCTACAAAAATAAGTAAATATAAAATAAAATTAATACATAGGTAACTAAATTATGTGCAATATATTGTTACATCTTGTTCAACTCTTTGACAGCAGCAGGAACAAAGCTGTTTTTGTAGCGCAGGGTTTTAGTTTTTGGGACAGCAAACCTCCGTCTGGAGGGAAGAAGCTGAAAGTTGCAGTGCAAAGGGTGGGAGTCATCATTTAAAATGGAGGCAGCAATCTTCTGTACCTGTCGGATGTACAGGGATGTCAGGCTCAGCTGTGACTCACCAAGCAAACGACTGGACCATCTAACTACCTGATCCAAGGATTTCCTCTGTTTCAGTTTTATCTGACTAAACCATGACACTAAAGAAAAGGATAAAACAGATTCATTAAAAGCCCGATAAAACATTGTCATTATAGTTCAGTCAATTTGGAAGCGTGCAAGTTTCCTTAAACAATGCAAATGTTGCTGACCCTTTTTGCACACCCTTTCACAGTTCTCTTCAAAGTTTAAATTACTATCAATAATCGTCCCAAGATGTCTGTAAGATTGCACACATTCAGTGGTCTGGCCTTTTAGTACAGTGACTTTGTGCCTGGGAGTTATCCTCCTAAAGTCAATAATCATATCTTTAGTTTTTGTTGTATTCAGCTGCAGGTAGGAATCCTCACACCAGTGAATAAAATCATGAACTACTGGGCCGTGGCCACTCTCACCATCCTGGAGGAGACTGACAACAACTGAATCATCAGCATACTTTATAATGTGTCTGTTGTCATGTCTACCCCGACACATGTTTGTGTACAGGATGAAGAGTAGTGGTGACAACACACACCCCTGAGGAGAGCCAGTAGAAGAACACTTTTGGTCAGACAATGTACCATTGACCCTTACTCTCTGTGTCCTGTTGGTTAAAAAATCCAGAATCCAACCCACCAGATTATTACTCATATCAAATTGTTGCAGGAGCCTTTCAACTAAAATATGAGGTTGGATTGTATTAAACGCAGAAGAAAAGTCCACAAATAAAAGCCTGGCGTGTGTCCCATTAAAATCCAGATGTTTAAAAAGCATGTTAAACAGAGTGACAGTGGCATCCTCCACTCCTCTGTGAGGCCTATAGGCAAACTGCAAAGGATCCAATGCATGTTCAGTCTGCTTTAGGACCTCAAATCTGACCAGTTTTTCAAAAATTTTCATTAATTCAAATATTCATTTTAGAATTAATTTTAAACTTTTGCTTTTTGTTTTTAAAGCTCTTAATGGCCTTGCTCCGGTTTAGTTGTCTGAGTTTCTGACTGTCCGTGACCAAGGCAGGGCTTTGAGGTCATCCAATCAGCTTTTGCTGGATGCGCCCAGGTCAAGGTATAAACATTGGGGTGACCGAGCCTTTTATGTTGTCGCCCCCAGGCTCTGGAATAATCTCCCCCCTGACCTACATGCTATCTCTGACCTGGCCCTTTTTAAATCAGAACTTAAGACATTTTTGTTTAGGATGGTTTTTAATACCCAGTAGTGGTGATATTTGTTTTTATTTTATTCTCTTTTTTAGGTATTTATTGTTATTTCTTTGTTTATGTTATTTGTTTTTAATGCTGTGTTTGTTTTTAATGCTGTTTATTTTCTGTAAAGCATTTTGGTCACCTACGGGTTGTTTTAAAGGGCTATATAAATAAAGTACATTACATTACATTAAAATTGAAGTCAAAGCAACTGGTCTAAAATCATTTACCATTTTTGGACAGCTGGATTTTGGAATGGGGACAACCACAGCATCTTTCCAGATCTTAGGCACATGTTGTGTCTGTAAGGACTTATTAAAAATGTAGTGAAACACAGGACTCAGTTCATGTGCACAAGACTTTACCAAGTGCCCACATATGTTATCAGGACCCTGACTTTTGTTCACTTTCACAGCACAGAACGCCCTTTTAACATCCTGCACCTCAATATTAAAATGTTGATTGTCTTTGAGTTTCTGTTTCAAATCTTGGGTTTCTGTGCTAAAATCAAAGGAATCAAAATGACCATGAAAACAATTAAGAGCATTAGCCAGCTCCGAGTCTGAGTTAAAACCATCTAAAAACACACGATTACTGTGCTCTGTGCTCTGAAGGCCTGCAATAGTTTTCATACTAGCCCAGGCTGAACCAAGCTTCTTTTTTTTTCCACAGTATTTTTTATTGAACCTTTATTAACAAACATGACACAAACAATCAAACACTAACACTAAAGTAATTTAAAAATAAAGGAAAAGAAAAAAAAAAGTACTAAAAACACCAACAACCATTAACAAAAGCAAGTCATCAACATTGCTCCTCTGTTTAGCCTAGGTAATCCATTACATAAGTATACATATTATACATTCACCAATTTGGAATTTACAAGGTCCACACACATCATTCACCTTCCTCTTCAGAAGTTATGTTTAATTTCTTTACATAATCAATGAAAGGTCTCCATATATTCTCAAACACATTTTCCTTTGATATCAGTATGTATGTTATTCTTTCTAGTGGAAGGTTTGTTAACATCTGTCTTAACCACTGAGTCACATCTGGTCTATGAGTCTTTTTCCACAGTAGTGCAATACATTTTTTGGCATTAAGCAAACTGAGGTCTATGAATGCTCTTTCACTCTTATTAAAGTTATGTTTTTCTGGATACAGACCCAACAAAAACAATTTAGGGTTCAGTGTGAATTGTTTTGAAATTATTTTTTCTATTGTTATCCTCACCTCTTCCCAAAACATTCTAATTTTTCTACATTCCCATAAACAATGAAATAGGGTTCCTTTACTTTCCATACATTTTGTGCACGTATCTGGTATGTTTTTGTTATATCTATTTAACTCCACCGGTGTAACATACATCCGCATTAACCATTTAAAATGTATCAATTTAAGACGTACATTTATTGATTTGGTTTGAGCTTCTGTGCAAGCCAATTCCCATTGTTCCTCTAAAATTTCAGTTTGCAGGTCTTCTTTCCAATAATTCATTCTTTTCTGTGAGTTTTCACTTGAGGATAGTGTCAATGAGTTATAAAACTCTGAAATAATACCCTTTCTCTTACTATCTTTCGTCAAAATTTTTTCCAAGGAAGAATAAGTAGGTCGGGTGAGAGCATTATTTTGATTTGATCGAATAAAATTCCTAAGCTGAAGATATTTAAAAAAATGTGTTCTATTAAGATTAAATTTGATCCTCAGTTCTTCAAAAGACATTATGTTATCTGAACGTGACAAATATAAGTCTTGAATCTTTTGAATCCCTTTTAAATTCCATACTTTAAATACAGCATCCGCTCTCCCTGGTGTAGAACCAAGCTTCTTTGTTGCCATCTTGCTTTCCAACTCTGATTTATAATTCTGTTTTGCTCTTAAAATTTTAGACTTCAGCTCTTTTGTGGCAACCTGCAGCTCAGAAACAACCCCCTGTTTAAAGGCAAGTGCTTTCCTCTGTAAGCAGGATTTAACTGATTTTGTAAGCCATGGCTTGTTGTTGGGATATATTTTGACACATTTACGTGGAACGATCATGTCCCTGCAGAAAGCCATGTATGAGCATGTCACGTCCACTAAAGAGTCCAAATCTTCTCCGCAGGCCAGTGTGAACACCTCCCAGTCCGTACAGTTAAAGCATTCCTGGAGGCAGTGCACCGAGTCCTCTGTCCACACGTCTATGTCTCTGGTCTTCGCCTTTTCTCTTCTGAGAGCAGTTTTATATGTAGGCAGCAAATGCACACAGTTGTTATCTGAGGATCCTAAAGGAGGAAGGGGAAGAGATTAATAGGCCCTCTCTATGGGCCCGTAGCACAGGTCCAATGTCTTTTTTTGCCTGGCTGGGCAGGAGACATACTGATAAAAGTTTTTAAGTGTCTTCTTTAGAGACACATGGTTAAAATCCCCAAGGAAAAAATTTGGAGCCTCTGGGGAAATTGACTGCAACCGCTCTACCACATCGAAGATGGTGCTGGAGGTGGAGGCAGCATCCGCTCTTGGGTGAATGTACGCAGTCGTTATGAAAAGTTGGGGGAACTCGTGGGGCAGATAAAAAGGGCATAGTGTGGTAACATTAGTTGTTGGTCTCACACACAAATTTGATCTTTTAATGTGAAGGCGGAGTTTTTCCGTTTTGGACGGAGAGAGAAGGAATAAAAGGAGGAAGTGGAAACATATAAAGTTTTTTCAGACAGACTTACGCGTGTTCCGTCTGTTTTTCTGCAACTTCTACATTGGTGACCCCGACGTTTGAAGAATGTCTGTTCAGGCGACCTCTTCTGATATCGCCGCCACGGCATTTGTATCCGCCGCGGCTCCCGCACCGGCCGTTTTTGCGGCTACCATTAAACTACCGGACTTTCGGCAGCACGACCCGGAGCCCTGGTTTCAGCATGTCGAGGCTCAGTTCCATCTGCACGGAATAACCACAGATGACACGAAGTATTTTCATGTTGTTGCAGCTTTGGACTCTGCCACTATTCGCCGTTTGATGGGACTGCTCCGGGACCCGCCCCACGCTGACAGGTACGTCACTCTGAAGAGGGCTCTTCTGCAGCTGTACCAACTGTCTGATATAGAGCGCGCTGATCGTCTTCTGTCTATGACTGGTTTGGGGGACAGCAAACCTTCTGAGCTGATGGAGAATATGTTGGCACTTCTTGGTTCAGGAGACAACTCATTTCTGTTTACCCACCTGTTTCTGCGTCAACTTCCGCCTCCAGTGTGCACTGTCCTGGCCAACTCGCCCCTCATTTGTACTAAGGATTACCGGGGTTTAGCTGAAGAAGCGGACAGGCTTTTGCTGGCTTCTCGTCATTTGTCTGTGCATGCACTGCTGCCTGGGCAGTCTGATGGAGAAGTATCGGTGGATGTGGCCGCAGTTTCGGATCACCGTAAGAAAGAGAGCAGCCTGTGTTTCTACCACTGCCGTTTTGGACCGAAGGCTCGGCGCTGTATTCCACCGTGCTCTTTCCAGCTACAGGGAAACGAGAAGGCTTGTGCTCGCTAGCAGCTGCGTGCACCGGCACCAACGATAAGCTGCTTTTTATTGAGGACTGCGCTGCTGGACGTCGCTTTTTGGTGGATTCAGGAGCGCAACGAAGCATCGTTCCCCCCTCTTCGGCTGACGTTATGGGATATGGACACGGACCCCCACTGGACGCTGCTAATGGTACTCCTATTCGCACCTTTGGCACCAGGTTCATTACTGTATGTTTTAATGGCTGTGAATTTAGTTGGGACTTTGTGGTAGCATCTGTAGCAGTCCCTATCCTTGGTGCAGATTTTTTGTGTGCTTACAGACTGTTGGTTGATGTAGCTAACAGATGTTTGATTGATGCTGTGTCTTTTGATTCCTATCCATGTACACTGGGTGAGGCTGGTCCGCTGCTTGCTAACATGCTCGCCTCAGGAGACAGGTACCAGCGCCTTCTCTCCGAGTTTCCTGCGCTCACTGTGCCTACGTTTTCTGCGGCAGTAGCCAAACATGGGGTTGAGCATTATATTACTACTGTGGGTCCACCTGTTTTTGCCCGCGCACGCCGTCTGGATGCTGCTAAGTTAGCCATCGCTAGAGATGAGTTTGCCAATATGGAGCGGTTGGGTATTGTGCGCCGTTCCAACAGTCCGTGGGCCTCTCCCTCCACATGGTCCCTAAGTCAGATGGGGGTTGGCACCCTTGGGGAGATTTTAGGCGCCTTAACAACGCTACTACCAACGACAGGTACCCAGTCCCCCATATCCAAGATTTTTCTTCACATCTGGCAGGGACGGCCATTTTTTCTAAAGTGGATTTAGTGCGTGGTTATCATCAGGTGCCTGTCCATCCCCAGGACGTCCCCAAGACAGCGGTGATCACTCCATTTGGACTGTTCGAGTTCTTGAGAATGCCATTTGGCCTTAAGGGTGCTGCACAGACGTTTCAATGGCTTATGGACTCTGTGTTACGGGACATGCCTTTCCTGTTTGTATACCTAGACGACATACTGGTTGCGAGCGCTTCGGTGGAGGAACATGTGTCGCACCTTCGTCAGCTCTTCAGGCGCCTCTGTGACCATAGACTGATAGTGAATCCCGCGAAGTGTCAGTTTGGGCTCTCAGAACTTGAGTTCTTGGGGCACAAGGAATCCCAGCAGGGTGCCGTACCCCTCCCGGCTAAAGTTGAAGTGGTTTTAGCTTTTCCGCGCCCCTCCTCTGTCAAGCCCCTGCAGGAGTTTTTGGGCATGGTCAATTTTTACAATCGTTTTATACCTCATGCTGCCCATATTATGCGCCCGCTGTATGAGGCCTTGAGGGGTAAGAGGGGTAATCAGGACGTTGAGTGGACCCAGGAGAGGTTATGTGCTTTTGACGGGGCTAAAGCTGTGCTGGCTGATGCTGCCTTGTTGGCTCATCCAGACCCCACGGCCGCCATTGCTCTTACCACCGATGCATCCGATTATGCTGTCGGAGCAGTTTGTGAGCAGTGGGTGGGCAATTCCTGGGAACCTCTAGCCTTTTTCAGTAGACAGTTACGCGAATCAGAAAGGAAGTACAGCACTTTTGACAGGGAGCTGTTTTCTTGGCGACAAGGCATTTCAGGTTTCTCTTGGAGGGCCGTAAATTCACCGCTTTTGTGGACCATAAACCCCTCACGTTTGCCATGGCCAAGTCCACTGAACCTTGGTCAGCTCGGCAACAACGGCAGCTTTCGGCTATTTCCGAGTTCACTACTGACATTCAGCATGTGGCTGGTAAGACCAACTTGGTGGCGGACTGTCTTTCTCGTGCCCCAGTTGCCGCTGTTCATTTGGGCATGGACTATGCTGAGATGTCTGTCGATCAATTGTTGGACCCGGAGGTGCAGGTGCTTCGTTCCACTGAGTCCAGTTTGCAGTTGGAGGATGTCTGCTTTCAGGACAGTGGCGCCACTCTCCTGTGTGACACTACATTGGGAAAACCACGACCTTTGGTGCCCGCGGCTTGGCGTCGTCGTGTTTTTGACGCTGTTCACTCTTTATCGCATCCTGGGGTTAAGGCTTCGGTTAAGTTGGTGGGTGCCAAGTTTGTATGGCCGGGCCTCAGAAAGGATGTGAAGACTTGGATGACGACCTGTGTGGCGTGCCAGCTTGCTAAGGTGCAGCGCCACATAAAGGCTCCATTGGGGCCTTTTTGGATTCCGGAGCGACGTTTTGATCATGTTCAGGTGGACCTGGTCGGCCCTCTTCCTCCGTCTCATGGTTTTACTCACCTCTTCACTATGGTGGACCGGACTACGCGGTGGCCGGAGGCAGTTCCCCTGGCATCAGCTACGGCGTCTGATGTTGCCCGGGCATTTATCTCCTCTTGGGTGTCGTGTTTTGGTGTCCCCTTGGACGTTCCCTCTGACAGGGGCTCGCAATTTACCTCCGAACTTTGGAATGAAGTAGCTGGTAGTTTGGGGGTTAAACTCCATCGGACCACAGCGTACCATCCACAAGCTAACGGGCTATGCGGACGGTTTCATCGTACTATGAAAGCGGCCCTCCGCGCGTCCTTAGTGGACAGTGGATGGGTGCCGTGGGTTTCGTTGGGTTTGCGTTCAGCCCCCAAAGAAGACCTGCACTCCTCTTCTGCTGAGTTGGTCCTCGGCCAGACCTTGAGGATCCCAGGGGAGTTCCTTCCTACCAGTCCGGGGTTAGGTCCCAGTGTGGTTAAGAGGCCTAAGTGTCGGGAGGAAGCTAGGGCTTTTGCTCCCGTGGCTGCGCACCACTGTCTTCCTCAGTCTTACGTCCCTGACAGCCTGATGTCAGCTAAATATGTTTTTGTCCGGCACAATGCCCATCGTTCTCCCCTGCAGGCACCTTATGATGGCCCTTTTCGGGTGTTAGAAACAGGCCATAAGGATTTTTTGTTTGAGCTGGGGACTTGTCAGGATCGGATTTTGGTGGATCGTTTGAAGCCCGCCCATGTCCTTTGTGACGATGAGGTTGAGCTAGCCCGCCCGGCTCGGCGGGGGTGCCCTCCCAACCCTGTGCCTGAGGTTGTGTCTGCTCCGGTTACAGTTGCGCCCCCTAGGACTGCGCAGTGCAGTCGTCGGGGCAGATTAATTAGGTTGCCTGAGAGGTTCTCTTGAGTTATTTTCTTTTTTAAATTTTGTCCATGCTGTTTTAGTTTGTTTTTTGTCAGCATGTTTATTTATGTTGTTATTTGTGTGTTCTGGGGGGGCCTGTGTGGTGACATTAGTTGTTGGTCTCACACACAAATTTGATCTTTCAATGTGAAGGTGGAGTTTTTCCGTTTTGGACGGAGAGAGAAGGAATAAAAGGAGGAAGTGGAAACATATAAATAAAGTTTTTTCAGACAGACTTACGCGTGTTCCGTCTGTTTTTCTGCAACTTCTACAATAGTGACACAGACAGAAGCTCCACATCTGGTGTACAGTTGCGCTGTCTGACTGTGACAGATGTACAGTACTGTTTATTAATATATAAACATATGCTGCCGCCCTGACGTTTCCCCGTTACCTCTTCCTGCCGATCCAAATGAAGTGGGGCTTCAAAGCCGTCAATACACAGGTCTGGGTCCCGGTCGTGCTCCATAAGCCACGTCTCCGTGTAAGCCATGACACAGCAGTTCTTGAAATCCTTCTGATATCGTACATTTCCTTGAATTTCATCCACTTTATTTCTCAGGGATTGTACATTCCCCATAATAATGGAAGCAAGAGGAATGCGGTTAAGCTGACGCCTCCTCAGGTTTAATCTTACGCCTCCACGCTTTCCGCGTTTCCTCCTCTTGTCTCTCTTTTCATCGCTGTGTCCATGAAAATCTCTTAAAATAAAGTCCGGCAGTTGCGGCACAGACTCAAACACAGATGCTGCATGATCCATGTTTAAATGCAGTAACATGTCTCTGGAATACTGCGTTCTTCCCGGCGTGATCGCGATCGCACTTACCTCCAAGACAAAGAGCCGGTAAGAAAGAAATGACCATACTGATGGAACCAGGGAGCTCTTCGTTATATAGTCCGCAAACATTCAAGGACAAAAATGGCACAAATGGCACAGAGAATGGACAAAAATGGCACAGAGAATTACGTTAAAACACATTAAAGTGCATAAAAACAGAGACACATACGTCAAACTTTTTTCACCCGCTGCCGGTTGCTGTGTGCACATGCGCCCATCATTGCAATAAGTGAAACATGGATTAATGAAGAAATAGATGTAAATTTTGAACTATATGGATATGAGATGTACACGCAAAATAGGAAATGTAAAAGTGGTGGTGGGGTAGCACTGTATATTGATAGAAAATTAAAAAGTAAAAAGTGGACAGCATGACATCAACAGTGAATGAAAGTATGGAATGTTTAACAATCGAAATAACTATGGAAAATAGAAACAAACATAATAGTAAGTTGTATATATATATAGAGCACTGGGATCTGATATGGAAAAAGTTAACCCCTTGAACTCTGTGAATTCCGCGGGCTGTCACGTCTCTGTGTCTTAGTGCGTCTCAGTGCGCACTGAAAAAAAAAAAGCTGTATTTCCGGTCTTCCAGTACAGACACAGCCTTGTTACAACCTGAGAAAAAAGCTGTGTAATATATTAATTTTTGTGGTATTTTTAGAAAATTTTGACCTGAGCTTGAAAACACTTGGTTCTACATTTCTGTTGTGTTTTCCAGCCAGTATCTGACAGCTGTATGTTATTTGCAAGCATTTGTATCTAAAAAAAACACCCAGGCGAACTTTCTTGTTACTCAGTGGCAGGAGCACTTAGAGAGATTATGACTGTTTTGCCAAAAAATTCAGAGTGTTTTCTTTTAAATGAGACCAACCCCATGAAGATGCTGCAAAGGGTTGAAGAACAGCTTTTGATTTACTTTGGGCATGTTATTTTTAGGCATTTTTAGGGAAGTTGAACAGAGTTCAACAGGCTTTAGAAATGGTATGGAAAAGATGTATACAAAAATAAGACAAAAAGATATCTTTATTTGTGGTGACTTTAATATAGATTTAATGAAAACAAAATAACATAAACCAACTGAAGATTTCTTAGATACAATGTATAGCCTAACCTTATTTCCAAAGATTACAAAACCTACGAGAATAACGACACACTGTGCTACCTTGATAGACAACATTTTTACCAACGTTATTGAATATAATATGGTGAGTGGTATACTAATAAATGACATTAGTGACCACCTGCCTGTATTTGTTTCTTTAGATATTAATTATGGGGTTAATGAGAGTAATAATAATAATAAACCATGTGAAAAGATTATTTATAAAAGAATACGAACAGAAGATAGAATCAGTGCTTTAAAAGATGACTTAATGTTACAGAATTGGGATGTTTATAGAGAGAAAGAAGTGGACTTGGCATACGATAAATTTATTGATATATTTAAATCATTATATGATCAAAACTGTCCAATTAAAGAAATTAATAAAAAATATAAATACAAAAATTGCCTGTGGTTAACCAGGGGGCTACAAATGCTTGTAAAAAGAAAAATTATCTCTATAAAAATTTCATTAAGTTAAGAACCAAAGAATCTGAAAAAGATATAAAACTTTTAAAAATAAATTAACTGAAATAATACGAACTAGTAAAAAATTATACTTTAGGAAAATGTTAAATGAAAATAAAAATAATATAAAAGGAGTCCGGGATATATTAAATATATTAAGGAAAAATGGAACTAAGAAAACGATATATCCAGAGTATTGTACTGATAATTGTGGTGATAATTATGATAAGAACATGGAAGTAAATAAAATGAATAATTTTTTTGTAAATGTTGAACCAGAGTTGGCAGCAAAAATTTCAAACCAAGGAAGAGACAACGTGAGTGAGACATTGATTGGAAATAACCCTTGGTCAATCTTTCTCTCAGCGGTGGATGAACTAGAGGTAAAATCTGTTGTTGAAAAGTGTAAAAATAAATTATCTACTGATTGTGATGGTATTGATATGGCACTAGTAAAAAGAACTGTTGATGGCATGTTAAAACCATTTACATAAATTTGTAATCTATCATTTCAAACTGGCTCATTCCCACATAAAATGAAAATAGCAAAAGTGATACCATTATTCAAGCAAGGAAATAAACATCACTACCCAAGCTACAGACCAGTATTGCTCCTCCCACAATTTTTAAAGATTCTGGAAAAACTTTTCAACAACAGATTAGAGGACTTTTTAAATAAACACAATGTGCTTAATCAGAATCAATATGGATTTAGAGCAAAGAGTACAACATCACTGGCAATAATGGAAGCAACAGAGGAAATAATAAATGCATTAGATCAAGGAAAATATGCAATTGGTGTATTTATAGATTTTAGAAAAGCATTTGATACAATAAATCATTCAATACTTCTTGATAAACTGCAAATGTATGGTATTAGGGGAGTGGCACTGAATTGGTATACAAGTTATAGCTCAAGTGGGTTCATTTTGTCTTCTTTTAATTATTTACCTTTTGTTCTTATTAAAGACAAAAATAGAAAGGAGATGTCTTTACCTTCTTACTATGTTTCGACTGTGCACTGCAGCCTTCGTCAGAAGAGTCAGCTGATTGCTGCCAGGTGACATTTATCAGCTGACTTTCGTAGGCAGGGCCAGCTCAGCAGACCTGTCAGATCCACTGAGCCAGCCCCGCCTTCCACCGTCAGATGGTCTCTGGATAATGTGATCCCAGTGTGACCCTGGGATCACATTGTGACCCTGGGATCACATTCTCCAGAGACCATCTTACGGTGGAAGGCGGGGCCGGCTCGGTGGATCTGACAGGTCTGCTGAGCTGGCCCCGCCTACGAAAGTCAGCTGATAAATGTCACCTGGCAGCAATCAGCTGACTCTTCTGACGAAGGCTGCAGTGCACAGTCGAAACATGTTAAGAAAGTAAAGACATCTCCTTTCTATTTTTGTCTTTAATAAGAACAAAAGGTAAATAATTAAAAGAAGACAAAATGAATCTACTTGAGCTATTACGTGGAAGTTATGGACAAAATTGCATTAAAGACTTCCACTGGCTGGAAAAATTGGAGAAAACACGAGCACGCTTCAGAAACCACCTGAGATTTAACCTCCGTTGCAGAGATGAGGATATCACACCAGCAAGCCTCAACATAAGAAATCCAATTCCAACCAAAAATGCAGAGAAAATTATCAATAAAGCATGGAAAGACCTGATCAAAGAACGTATAAGAATGACGGCAAACAAAGTGGACACAATCAACAACCAGATCAAGGAGGAAATGGACATTTTCAAGAAACACTACCCGACCGACCAGGAAACACAGGAGCAGATAGAAGCACAATTAAAACACGCACACGAACAAGAATTAATTATAACAAAAAAACGGCAATTAAAAAAACTAAAAAACTTACAGAAAGGAAGAACGGGCGAGGACAAACACACACGGAAACGAATGCTAAGTGGGTCAAAAACTTGTCAAAACGCACACTCACGGACACAGAGAAAACAGTGCTGAGCAGAGGACTGAACTTCGCCATTACACCAGCCAGAATACCCCATGAAGATTACATCCCCGCAACAGAACTGGCATGTGAAAGAATCCAGGACCAAGGGGAAAAAGCATCACTCCGGAACGCAGTCGCAGGAATTCTCAAAACAGCCAAACTACAACAAAGCAACGTTACAAAAGAAGAAGAAAAAGCATTAACCTCACTCAAGACAGATAAAACAATCACAATCCTCCTATCAGATAAAGGCAGAACGACAGTAATGTTGGACACGGAAACATATGAAAAACAGATGGAAACCATGTTGGCAGATGACAGCACATATGAAATCATTAAAACAAATCCCACAGAAGAAAAGAAGAAAAAGTGCTAAATGCCCTTCTCAAACCCCTATTAGAAAGTAAAAAAATCACAAAGGACGCATATGATCACCTGATTCCCACAGCCAGCATCACCCCCCGGATCTATGGAACCCCAAAAATACATAAGAAGGATATCCCACTGCGGACAATAATAGACAGTATTGGATCAGTCACGTACAACTTATCAAAAGCCCTGGTTGAAATCATCAACCTCCTCCTTGGACTATCAGATTTCCACTGCGAAAACTCAAAAGAGCTGGCACAAGAACTCAAAAATATGAAAATAGAATCAGACAAGATCCTCATTTCACATGATGTTATTTCATTATTCACAAAGACACCTGTTGATGTCACACTACATATAGTGCAAGAACGCCTCAGTATTGACAGTACCCTTAAAAGATGCACCAATCTCACAGTTCACGACATATCCGAACTATTACAATTTGTTGCAAAATCCACCTATTTTCAATACAGAGGAAAAATCTACAGACAAAAAGAAGGATTTGCAATGGGAGACTCACTATCAGCCATTATGAGCAGCTTTTTCATGGAGGATCTGGAAAACAAAGCCATCAACACAGCACCTACACAATGCAAACCCACCCTTTGGAAGAGATACGTGGATGACATTCTGGAGAAAATAAGGAAAGGACACACACAAGTACTCACTGACCATCTGAACAGCACAGACAGCACTGGGAATATAAAATTCACACACGAAGAGGAGGAAAATGGCACCATAGCCTTTCTGGACATGAAAATCCACCACAACGATGACGGCAGCATAAAAATCACAGTCTACAGGAAACCAACCCACACAGATCAATACCTACTATGGACATCAGAACACCCCACAGCACACAAACTATCAGTTGTCAGGACGTTATATGAACGGGCCACCATCATCACAGACCAAGAAGACAGACAGGAGGAGGAAACCACATAAAACATGCACTTATATGCTGCCAATATCCAGTATGGGCCATAAACAAAGGGAAACAGCAAGTCAAAAACAAAGAAAACTAACAGGAAATAAGACAGAACAAAAGCCGAAATCAAAAACAAGGACACCATAACTATACCATACATCCGAGGGATCACGGAACCAATTCAAAGGATCATAAAAAAATACAAAATAAACACAGCAGTAAAACCACACAAAAAATTAAGACAGTTATTAGTACACCCCAAGGACAGAATAGAACAAGACAAAAAATGCAATGTAATATATGAAATATCATGCAGATCATGCAACAAAACCTACATTGGAGAAACTGGAAGATCATTCACCACAAGAAAAAAAGAACACCAGAAGGAATGTGAGAAGGAAACACAAGGACGACTCACAAGATCACAAAAAGAAAAGGCAGAACAAGAAACATTAAAATCAGCAAAATCAGATCACTGCAAAAGAAACTAGAAAAGCACTCGGAGAGCGCAGACCTCCGCCAAGCGGCACAGTTCCCCCCATACAGTGTTTGTGTGTACGTTTTCAGATTCCCTGAGCATGAAAAGATATAACTAGCAATTGGATTCACAATGATTATTTGTTTATTTGACATGGACAGTGCAATAAACAGACAATTAATGAATGACAATCAATGTGATAGTGATAGGATTAGTGGTTCAGTAGTGTAAAACGGGGCTATAAGGGACGGCGGGTTGATAAGGGACACTTTTCTGGGAAATGTTTTAAATGTAATTGTGCTTTTTTTATTTTGAGCAGGACGCTGAGTTGTGTTTTTATTGTCAAATATCCATGAATCCTTCATCAAATGTAGGCGGAAGCAAAATTTAAAAAGCAGAATTACATTTAGAAAAGTGTCCCATATTACCCCGCCGTCCCTTATAGCCCCGTTTTACGGTTGTAAAAGCATTGCCTCCTTGGCGGAGGTAATAAACTGAAGTGTTGGTGTGTCCATCTCCTCCACTGACGGATGCAGATTGGTTAGACAGTTTGCCGTGGGTTTTATATTATATTGGGGTTGCGCTCGGCGGCAAAACAGAATTTAGAATTTTCCCCGGCAGAGAGGTCGTTTTTACGCAGCGCCTATAGCTGGGCGGGGAATTTGTGGCAAATAATCGGGCGGCGGACAGGTGGCCGTGTCAGGTTTTGCAGCGTCGCGGAAAAAGCGGGCACGCTGGCGGGCCCAGGCCAGCAGTGTTTTCCACGTGCTTTTGTGCCTAAAACGTTGAAGAACGCGGAGTTTGTGTTGGTCAGACACGACAAGCAGCGCAATGTGCGCAGCGCCTATGGCTGGCGGGCCCAGGCTACCAGTGTTTTCCGCATGCTTTTGTGGGTAAAACGTTGAAGAAGGCGGAGTTTGTGTTGGTCAGACATGACGCCCAGCGCCGTCCATTGCGCCTGCGCACATGTTGGAAATGGCCATATGTCACAGTGTGGAAAAATGCTTTAAAAAATTCCTGTATGCAGACGGTGATGCGGATCATCCCCAAAATGTAATCAGTTCTTCCTTGTACCATTTCCAACAACGCCTGAAAGTTTCATGGAAATGCGTCCAAGATTTTTTGAGTTATCTTGCTAACCAACAGACAGACAGACAGACAGACAGACAGACAAACAAACAAACAGACAAAGCCCGGCAAAAACATAACCTCCTCCTGGCCTTTTCGGCCTGGCGGAGGTAATAATCACATCATGGACTGGGACAACGCAAAAATTATTGGATCAGAGAGCAACAGACACAAACGCTGGATCAAGGAGGCCATAGAAATCAGGAAGCGGGGAAAAGACACCATGAACCGAATCTGACAGGTCTGCTGAGCTGGCCCCGCCTATGAAAGTCAGCTGATAAATGTCACCTGGCAGCAATCAGCTGACTCTTCTGATGAAGGAAGGCTGCAGTGCACAGTCAAAACATGTTAAGAAGGTAAAGACATCACCTTTCTATTTTTGTCTTTAATAAGAACAAAAGGTAAATGGTTTACAAGTTATTTATCTGAGAGACAACAGTTTGTGAAGATGGGAGAATATCTGTCTGGATGTATGGGAATTGCCTGTGGGGTCCCCCAGGGGTCAGTACTGGGCCCCAAATTATTTAACATATATATTGTGGAAATGTGTAAATGATGAGGCAAGGTTTTGTCTCAAGGCATGTTTTATTACACATTCGCCATCATAGATCAAGTTGAAAAAGAGGAACTCTCAGACAAATTTGTTCCTTATATACCCAGGCTTTCACAGCTCACAATTCACATGCATTAACATCACAAATCACAATGCATTTCCTCTTTAATCCTTCAGCCTCCCCCTCTCCATCCTTGGCCAACAAAGGGTCCCCTACACAGTCTCTAGACACACAAAGGATCCTCCCAAGGCCGTCTCCTGCATAACAAGGACTACACTTTCACACCCTCCTGTTATCTCCAAGAAGACTCAGTTCTTTGTTCTATTCTGAGATGTGAGGCATAAAGTAATACACATGTGTGGCCACATGACCCCCCCCAAACATCTAAGATGGAACAACAGAATAACAGTCTGCATGTCATGATAAAATCATTACACATCAGCCCACGTGCTGCTTGGGCCTCAGTCTTCTCCCGTACCTGCTGTAAGCAGGATTCACCACCTCTGCGGCGCCGTCATGCTGGGGAGCTGCTGTCTGGGGGTGAAAACATCGTGCAGCATCGTGTCTGACAAAAACAAACTCCGCGTTTTTCAAAGTTTTAGGCACAAAAACGCGTGGAAAACTGTGGTGAATGGGGCCGGGCAGCGTGCCCGATTCCGTGCCACGTTGCAACAGCTGAGATGGGGAGCTATTTGGCGCAGGATTATCTGGGAGAAACTCCCCGGGCAGCCGAAGTGGCTGTACAAAAACTAGCTCAGCTGGGGAGGCTTCTAAATCCTCTTTAGGTGCGGAACGCAACCCCAATAAAACCCACGGTAGCCTGTCTACCCAATTTGCATCCGTCAGTGACGCTCTGAGAGCCACTTTCAGCGACCTATGAAAATGTTCGCATAACCCATTAGCCTGCGGATTGTACGCGGTTGTGCGGTGGATCGCTACACCCAGGCTGCGGGCCATTGCCGACCAAAGTTCGGAAACAAATTGCGGACCTCTGTCGGACGTAATGTCCGACGGGACTCCAAAATGCGCCACCCATGCTGTTAAAAAAGCGCGCGCCACCTCCTTGGCTGTGGTTGACACCAGTGGAACCACTTCAGGCCAGCACGTGGTGCGGTCCACCATTGTCAGAAGATGTGTGCACCCCTGTGACGGCGGAAGGGGGCCCACGAGGTCCACGTGAACATGATCGAACCTCTTAGCCGGGATGTGAAACGGCTCCAAAGGAGCCCTTGTGTGTCTGTGTACCTTGGCACGTTGACACGCCACGCAGGCTGCAGCCCACTCTTTAACTTGTTTACGAAGGTTCGGCCACACAAATTTCTCTCCTACCATTTTGACTGACGCGCGCACTCCTGGGTGCGCCAAAGAATGGATCGAGTCAAAAACGCGACGGCGCCACGCGGCCGGTACCACGGGACGCAGTCGCCCTGTGGAGACGTCGCAGATTAGGGGGGGCATGCCGTCTTGCAGCACCCTGTTCTCCAGCCTTAACCCTGTTGGTCCAGACTGGAGCGCGCACACATCCGCGTCACCGACCTGCTCCGTGGCCATGGCTGCGTAATCTATCCGTAAACGGACTGGGGCCGCCACGGCGCGTGAGAGACAGTCTGCCACTACATTCAGCTTACCCGCCACATGCTGAATATCGGTAGTAAACTCTGAGATGGCGGCCAGCTGTCTCTGCTGCCGGCCTGACCACGGTTCCGAAACCTTGGCCATCGTGAAAGTTAACGGCTTGTGGTCCACGAACGCGGTGAAACCGCGTCCTTCCAGCCAGAACTGAAAGTGGCGAATGGCCAAGTGGAGGGCTAACAACTCCCTGTCGAACGCGCTGTATTTACGTTCACTATCGCGCAAAGTCTTGCTGAAAAAGGCGAGCGGCTGCCAAGCCCCGGCTACATGCTGCTCCACGACCGCCCCTATGGCCACATCTGACGTGTTGGTAGTGAGCGCTATGCGGGCCGTTGGGTCTGGGTGCGCCAACAACGCAGCATTTGCCAGGGCTGTTTTGATCTCTGAGAATGCTCGCTCTCGCTCCGGAGACCATTCGATCTTATTCGCGGGTTTTTGTTTTTTGAGCGCGGCGTACAACGGTTGCATGAGCTGTGCGGGGGAGGAAACGGTTATAAAAATTCACCATTCCCAAAAACTCCTGTAACACCCTGACCGTTTGTGGCCGGGGAAAATCTGCCACCGCACGCACCTTGTCAGGAAGCGGAACCGCTCCTTCGGGAGAGACGCGATGTCCCAAAAAATCAATCTGCGTCACCCCGAACTGACACTTTGCTGGGTTGATTATTAAACCGTGCTCTCCTAACCTCCGGAAAACTGCCGCGAGGTGGTTTTCGTGTTCGTCTTCGGACGCGCTGGCTACCAAAATATCGTCCAAGTAGACGAACACGAAAGGGAGGTCGCGCAGCACCGCGTCCATCATGCGTTGGAACGTCTGTGCAGCCCCTTTAAGCCCGAATGGCATGCGTAAAAACTCGAATAGGCCAAATGGAGTTATCACCGCTGTTTTGGGTATGTCTTCAGCGCGCACTGGGACTTGATGGTAACCGCGGACCAAGTCTATTTTAGAAAAAAACGCGCGCCCCTGCCAAATGAACGGAAAAATCTTGGATATGTGGGATTGGGTAGCGGTCATGCGCTGTGGCGTTGTTCAACCTGCGGAAATCCCTGCAAGGTCGCCACGAGCCGTCAGATTTAGGGACCATATGTAGCGGGGAAGCCCAAGGGCTTTTCGAACGCCTGATGATGCCCAACCTCTCCAGGTTGGCAAACTCCTCGCGCGCTATGGCCAGTTTAGCTGCGTCCAAACGCCGAGCTTTTGCAAAAACGGGCGGTCCAGTGGTGGTAATAAAATGCTCCACCCCGTGTTTAGCGACGGTCACCGAAAATGTGGGGACCGTGAGTGCTGGGAACTGAGTGAGCAGTGTGTGGAACTTACCGCTTGCAGCTGTGACGTTGGCTTGTGCTGATGGTGGGGCCACTCGCGCTGTACAGGGAATAGAATCAAAAGAAAATGCATTAACCAGGCGCCTGTTAGCGAGATCAACCAACAAACCATGTGAGCACAAAAAATCAGCCCCCAACATATTGAAATTCACTGCTGCTACAACAAAAGTCCACTCAAATATACAGCCGTGTAGAGACAGAAGCAGGGTCTTCTCACCAAAGGTCTTAATCTCCGAGCCGCTCGCTGCTGTCACCCCGGGACCTCTGAAACCTGCTAGCCTGTCCGCATAGGAAGGTGTGATGAAACTCAACTGGGAGCCTGTGTCCACGAGGAACTGTCTCCCCGAACGTGCGTCCAACAAGTAAAGCAGCTTGTTCTCCTCCCCGAGGGCCGCGGCTGCTACCGACCCCCGGTCTTGGCGTTTCCCGAACGCCTGAACTGGCACGGTGGTACACATTTGCGTGCCTTCTCTGCGAAGCGGCGATGGTAGAAACAAAGGACGTCTGATCCGCGTTCCCCGGCCCCTGCCGCTGCCGTCGTCGGTGAGTATGGTACCGCTACCTCTGGCCCCCTGTCATCTCCGGTCGCCGCGCCGAGTTCTGCTGCAGCGGCCGTGGCCGCGCGCCGCTTGGTGGCGTTGACAATTCGCTGCGCCTCTCGGCCCAGCGCGCGATAGTCCCGTTGGGCCAACAGTGGCGAACTGGCCAGGGTCGCCCTCGCCGCTGACGGTAGAGTCCTGAGGAAGAGGTGGGTGAAAATGAAGTGATCGTCGTCAGAGCCTTTCAACCTCAACAACTTCTCCATAAGGTTCGCGGGCATGTCATTTTCCCACTCAGTCAGCGCTAAGAGCCTCTCTGCTCGCTCCTCCACCGAGGGGGTGAAGTGCTGGATGAGTGCAGCCTTCAACTTGTCATATTTGCCGCTGTCCGGCAGCTGGTCGATCAGGCTCTCCACATGCTGGGCCGTGTTGTTGTCCAGTTTTGCGACTACGTGGTAGAATTTTGTGGCGTCTACCGATATCCCCCGGAGGTTGAACTGCGCCTCAATCGCATTGAACCAGGAGCGTGGATTGTTCTGCCAAAAGTCCGGTAGCTGGACTGTAGCGGCATTCGCTTGGCTGGGGGCTCCTGACGAGGCTGGCCCGGGGGAAACCTCCTCCTCCTGCATGGTACATCTTGGGTCACCAGTGTGGAAATGTGGAAATGACGAGGCAAGGTTTTGTCTCAAGGCATGTTTTATTACACATTCGCCATCATAGATCAAGTTGAAAAAGAGGAACTCTCAGACAAATTCGTTCCTTATATACCCAGGCTTTCACAGCTCACAATTCACATACATTAACATCACAAATCACATTGCATTTCCTCTTTAGTCCTTCAGCCTCCCCCTCTCCGTCCGTGGCCAACAAAGGGTCCCCTACACAGTCTCTAGACACACAAAGGATCCTCCCAAGGCCGTCTCCTGCATAACAAGGACTACACTTTCACACCCTCCTGTTATCGCCAAGGAGACTCAGTTCTTTGTTCTATTCTGAGATGTGAGGCATAAAGTAATACACATGTGTGGCCACAATATAAATTATATATTCCAAGTTTCTAAATTATTAAAAATAATATTATTTGCTGATGACACTAATATATTTTATTCTGGAAATAATTATAATCAACTAATCCATACTCTAAATAATGAGTTAAATAAGCTTAAAAAATGGATGGATTGTAATCAGTTATCACTAAATATAGATAAAACTAAGGTAATGATATTTGGTAATTGTAAAAATAAAGAAGATATGCATAGTCATATAGATAATGTAATTATTGAAAATGTTAAGGAGATCAAGTTTTTGGGTGTAATACTAGATGATGAAATTAGTTGGAAATCACACGTCAGATACATACAAAACATCTTCTTCCACTTCCTTTTCGGGTCGCGGGGGAGCTGGAGCCTATCCCAGCATCCTTGGGCGAGAGGCAGGGTACACCCTGGACAGATCGCCAGTCCATCGCAGGGCCAACACAGAGAGACAGACAACCATTCACTCTCACAGTCATACCTAAGGACAATTTAGAATCCCCTGTTTAATGCCAATTAACCTAACTTGCATGTTTTTGGCATGTGGGAGGAAACCGGAGAAATCCCGGAGTAAACCCACGCAGACACGGGGAGAACATGCAAACTCCACACAGATCACTGTTGGTCGGGGGCTGGGATCGAACTCAGGATCACCCGGCCAAGGGTGAGTTTCTGTGCTGCCGCAGTGCTAACCACTCCGCCACCGCGCTGCAAAAAATATTGCAATTATAAATAAAAATTAAGCAAGTCTTAGATTACAAATCGCTTCATATCTTGTATTGCTCATTAGTACTTCCATACTTGACCTATTGTATAGAGGTCTGGGGTAACAATTATTAAAGTACGCTTAGTTCATTGCTAATATTACAAAAAAGGGCAGTCCGGGTTATACACAAAGTTGGGTATCATGAACATGAATATGGAATATACAGTGGGGAAAAAAAGTATTTAGTCAGCCACCAATTGTGCAAGTTCTCCCACTTAAAAGATGAGAGAGGTCTCCAATTTTCATCATAGGTATACCTCAACTATGAGAGACAAAATAAGAAAAAAAAATCCAGAAAATCACATTGAAGGATTTTTAATGAATTCATTGGTAAATTCCTCGATAAAATAAGTATTTGGTCACCTACAAACAAGCAAGATTTCTGGCTCTCACAGACCTGTAACTTCTTCTTTAAGAGGCTCCTCTGTCCTCCACTCGTTACCTGTATTAATGGCACCTGTTTGAACTCGTTATCAGTATAAAAGACATCTGTCCACAACCTCAAACAGTCAGACTCCAAACTCCACTATGGCCAAGACCAAAGAGCTGTCAAAAGACACCAGAAACAAAATTGTAGACCTGCACCAGGCTGGGAAGACTGAATCTGTAATAGGTAAGCAGCTTGGTGTGAAGAAATCAACTGTGGGAGCAATTATTAGAAAATGGAAGACATACAAGACCACTGATAATCTCCCTCGATCTGGGGCTCCACGCAAGATCTCACCCTGTGGGGTCAAAATGATCACGAGAACGGTGAGCAAAAATCCCATAACCACACGGGGGGACCTAGTGAACGACCTGCAGAGAGCTGGGACCAAAGTAACAAAGGCTACCATCAGTAACACACTATGCCGCCAGGGACTCAAATCCTGCAGTGCCAGACGTGTCCCCCTGCTTAAGCCAGTACATGTCCAGGCCCGTCTGAAGTTTGCTAGAGAGCATTTGGATGATCCATAAGAGGATTGGGAGAATGTCATATGGTCAGATGAAACCAAAATAGAACTTTATTGTAAAAACTCAACTTGTCGTGTTTGGAGGAGAAAGAACACCATACCTACTGTGAAGCATGGGGGTGGAAACATCATGCTTTGGGGCTGTTTTTCTGCAAAGGGACCAGAACGACTGATCCGTGTAAAGGAAAGAATGAATGGGGCCATGTATCGTGAGATTTTGAGTGAAAACCTCCTTCCATCAGCAAGGGCATTGAAGATGAAATGTGGCTGGGTCTTTCAGCATAACAATGATCCCAAACACACTGCCCGGTCAACGAAGGAGTGGCTTCGTAAGAAGCATTTCAAGGTCCTGGAGTGGCCTAGCCAGTCTCCAGATCTCAACCCCATAGAAAATCTTTGGAGGGAGTTGAAAGTCCGTGTTGCCCAACGGCAGCCCCAAAACATCACTGCTCTAGAGGAGATCTGCATGGAGGAATGGGCCACAATACCAGCAACAGTGTGTGAAAACCTTGTGAAGACTTACAGAAACGTTTGACCTCTGTCATTGCCAACAAAGGGCATATAACAAAGTATTGAGATGAACTTTTGTTATTGACCAAATACTTATTTTACCAAGGAATTTACCAATTAATTCATTAAAAATCCTTCAATGTGATTTTCTGGATTTTTTTTTCTCATTTTGTCTCTCATAGTTGAGGTGTGCCTATGATGAAAATTGGAGACCTCTCTCATCTTTTAAGTGAGAGAACTTGCACAATTGGTGGCTGACTAAATACTTTTTTGCCCCACTGTATGTATATAATATATAGTATATATACAGTATATAATATAGTATATAATATATGAATATATGAATCATGAATTTATTGTTTTTACATTCAAAGCTATTGAAATTACAGGATCTGGTTGATTATTATACAGCACAATTAATGTTTAAAGTCAGTAAAAACCTTTTGCCACACAATATACAAAATCTTTTCAGTGAGAGAGAAGGGAAATATAATTTACGGGGAAACACAAAATTTAAAATGCACCTAGTAACATCTACTAGGAAGGGTTTTTGTATGTCTGTGTGTGGGGTAAAATTGTGGAATGGGTTGGGGGAGAAACACAGGCAATGTCCAAACATCCATATATTTAAATCAACATATAAAGAAATGATTTTTGAGCAATATAAAAATAAAGGACAGTAACATTACAATGTGTCTTCAATGAAGAAAGGTTGTTATTGTGAATATATATGCTGAGTACTGTTATTATTGATATCATTATTACTAGAATTATAGTGTTAGGATTGTTGTTGGGATGGAATTGTTTGGAGTTTTGTATAGGCCAGGTGGTATTATTATTATTATTGTTGCTGTTGTAACTACCATATGGCTACCTATTATTATGGTTATTATTATTATATGGTTACTTATTGCGCCTAGGTATTGTAAGCCATATGGGGGTATATGGTGGTATATATGGTGATTGTGATGATGATGGTATTGTCCATGATTGTACTGAACATACCAGAAGTATTTATTTATTATTGTTACAGTTATTGTTGGATGTTGGTATTGTTGTCAATATGGACTGTCATTGTTGTATCATTTCTGTTGCATAATTTGATTATGGGGTGTATTATGTATTATGGTGTTGTATGGTGAATGTGGTTGTGGGATGAATGATGACTAGAGTGATGCTGTAATTTGTTGGGTATGGAAAAGGGGTGGGACTATATAAGCTTTGGCTTCTTCCCACTCCTTTTGAACATTCTATTTTTTTGAGGTTTGATTTTTGTTTTAAATTCTTTTTTTTCTTTTTGTCTGAATGTTCAAGTATAATCAATCAATCAATCAAAATTCTCGGCATTCCCTGCCCAGTCGAACTGAGACCCCCAGACTATCCTGGTCTGAATGCAGCCTAAAAGTATGCTACTGAGATGCAGCTAACTAGGCTAACTCTCAGCATAAACCAGGTCAATCCAAGACACAAACAGGCACATACAGATTGGGAGGACTGTTCTACGTCAAAGAGCTCCTTGCTGTACCGTACAGCATGGTGTTAAAATGCTCACATTATAAGAGGTAGCAGTAATTAACAGTCATTGCCACGCGGAGAGAACAAACGTGTACTAGTGCTGGTCCCAAGCCTGGCTAAATGGGGAGGATTGTGTCAGGAAGGGCATCCTGCATAAAATCTTTGCCAAATTAAACATGTGGACCATGAATGAAGCTTCCATACCAGATCAATTGAGGCCCGGGTTAACAACAATTTCTGGTTATCTTATCTATTTTTGTTTATTGTATTAACTCCATTTTAAATTTTTATCTCTTTTATTGATATTAACTTTTTTACTTAGTGTTAGCTCAGTAAATACAACAGCCCATATTGGCTCACAGGTGAATCAGACCCTGATCAGGGCTGTTCACTGGGTTAGGCTAACCTATCTGTGTTAGTTAGCCACTCCTGGCCTGGAAAGCCATGGCTCCCTCTCCGACCTGTGTCAGCTGTGTTTCTCTCTCTAAGAAGGTTTCTGAGTTGGAACTGAGACTCTCTAACCTCTCTAAGATTCTGGAGGCTGAAAATCAACTGGACATGATCATTTTTGGATGGACATCAGTGCCAGCGATGGACTCGCAGCTAGCAGAGACGGCTACTTACCTGGGTGAAATTAGCATATCGCCATCCAACTCCACCCCTGCTTCGGTCACCTCAGCTGTCCAGGAGTCCAGCACCAAACACTGGCTTCAGCTCGGAGCTAAACCCAAATGCCCGGGTGGTTCTTCACAGTCTCAATGCGCGCCCTGGACCATGGTTGGGCCCAATAGCAAATGTCGGGGATTGACCAGACATGGCCGCGCCTCCTCGCTTCCCCTTTTGCTGGAAAACAGATTCGACATCCTTTCCCTGGAAGATTTCCCCCACCTGGACGTTGATCTTCCTCCCATGGCCGCCCCTCCTCCTTCAGCAGCGGCCCAAACCCGCAAGCCCCGGATCAAAACTACCTTAGGTGTGCCAAACTTTACACCAGCTCCAAAAAGAAGAGAGTGCAACCCCCCACATCACTCCCGCACCGGCACCTCGCTGCCACAGCAGCAACAACAATGGCAAAACTATCCACCATTTCAGAAGCCACTGACAAAGTCCCCCCAGACGAAGCTGGTAATCAGTGATTCAGTAATGAGGAACGTCAGAAGCAGGTACTGTGTTACAAAATTTTTTCCTGTGGCTAAAGTGTCAGACATTGAGGCTCATACCCCTGACCTATTAAATGAATACCCCCACGCTAAAACTGTTATTGTGCATGTTGGATGCAACAACATCACAGATGAAGCATCTGAGATCTTAAAGAGAGACTTCAGGAGCCTTCTGTCCACTCTTAAGAACTGTGGCAGACATGTGTTTATTTCTGGACCACCTGCTCCTTTTAGAAGAGATTGCAATTATTTTAGCAGAACTGTTAGCCTTAATACCTGGTTGTGTTCAACATGTCCTACTTTTAACATTGGTTTTATAGACAATTTCAACCTGTTCTGGAACCGTCCATCATTTATGAGGCCAGATGGCATCCATCCAAATACACTCGGTGCACGTGTTCTAACGGACAATCTGTTTTATTCCATTCAGCATTTTTTAGTACAGTGACCGAAAGCTGGTGTGTTAACTCATCCCAAAGTACCTGGGGCTGCCAACCAGCCCTTCTTTGCTTCCATTTCTCATATTAGTCCTATTAATCCAAATAATTCTTGCTGTTTAGATCAGTCTTCAATTCATAACCCCATAGAGACTGTGTTTGTCTCCTGTTACCCAAAACATTAAACAATAAAAATTAAAACCACTAATTTACCATAGTTAAATAAAATAATTAAATGCAGACTGCTGAATATAAGATCTCTGTCAGATAAATTGACCTTGATTAATGATATGATCACAGATTACAATATAAATATACTCTGTCTCACAGAAACATGGCTATGCCCTGATGACTTTGTTAGTACCATTGAGGCCACCCCTCCCAGCTATGGTAATATTCATATTCCTAGGAACACTGGCCGAGGTGGTGGTGTCGGGGTAATATATGAATCCACATTACCAATGAACCCTCCGCCTAAGCTAAACTCAAATTGTAACTCTTTTGAATGCTTAATTTTTAGCTTGGCACGTCCATCCTGGAGGTCAGAGCAGCCTATTTTATTTACCACAGTATATCGCTCTCCCAGTGTTTCTTTAGCTGAATTTATGTCTGAATTCTCTGAGTTCTTAACAACCTTAGTTCTTAGTTCAGACAAGATTATCATCGCCGGTGATTTTAATATTCATATAGATGTTGATAATGATAGTCATAGTGTAGCATTTCTCTCCCTCTTAAATTCAACTAGTTTTTCTCAGTGTGTTAGTAAACCTGCTCATCATCATAATTACACCCTTTACCTGGTCTTGGCCTATGGTGTAGAAATTGATGAGCTGCTTGTCATCCCTCAAAATCCTACACTGACTGACCACTATCTGATAACGTTCAAATTTGTGCTGTCCGATTTCACAGCAGAAATATAGCAGAAATACTGTATAGTTATTAGATACTTATCTGATAGTGCCGTGGCTCGCTTTAAAGAATTAATCCCTTCAGCACTTACTCTATTACCATGTCTCAATATAGCAGACAGCACTGACTACTTGAATCCAGTAGAATTAGACCTTTTAATTGGTAGTCCTGCAGCCTCACTGCAGTCAACACGACTCCATAGCCCCTCTTCAAAAGAAAAGTATTAAAAATAGGAGACTAGCTCCATGGTACAACTCCCACACCCGTAAGTTAAAACAGAAAGTTTGATCCTGTGAAAGGCTCTGGCGTGCAAATAAGACAGAAGAATCTTGTTCAGCCTGGAATGCCAGCCTTACCACCTATAAGAAATCTCTCCGTAGTGCTAGGCGACAGTACTATTCATCCTTGATAGAAGAAAATAAAAACATCCACAGATTTCTCTTTAACACTGTGGCTCAGCTAACCAAGAGCCAAAATGCCATAGATCCCTACATCCCTCCAACTCTTACTGCTGACGACTTTTTGATTTTTTTTAATGATAAAGTTGTCAGCATTAGGAATAATATTCCAGAAAATAGCCCCCCTAAAAATACCAAGCCTCTATCTAACACTGCTGTGCCCACAGGCTCAGAACTCCACTTTTCTAAATTTTCTCGTATTAATCATTCTGATCTAGCCCTAATAGTGTCAGCCTCTAAACCAGCTACCTGTCTTTTAGACCCAATCCCCGCTAGACTAGTGAAGGAATCGCTATCTCTGATTAGTCCATCTCTTTTGAACATAATTAATATGTCCCTATTGACAGGACATGTACCGCAGTCATTTAAAGTGGCAGTAATTAAACCTCTACTTAAAAACCTTTGCTTGATTCTGGGATTTTGGCCAATTAGAGACCAATATCTAACCTCTCCTACTTTTCCATGATCCTCGAAAAAGTAGTCGCCAATCAACTATGCACCTGTTTAGAAAAAAATTCTATATTTGAGAAATTTCAGTCAGGTTTTAGGAAACATCACAGCACAGAGACAGCCTTAGTGAAAGTTACTGATGGCATCCTTATGGCATTTGACAAAGGACTTGTCTCCGTCTTTGTTTTACTGGACCTCAGCGCTGCCTTTGACACCACTGACCACCATATTCTGCTAGAGAGACTTGAACAGCAAATTGGCTTGAATGGAACAACGCTAAGATGGTTCCAGTCTTATCTATCAGACCGTTCCATTTGTTCATGTCCATAACAAGTCCTCTACTCAGACCACTGTTAGCTATGGAGTTCTGCATGGATCAGTACTTGGACCAGTATTGTTTACATTATACATGCTGCCTTTGGGAGACATTATGAGGAAGCGTTCTATTCATTTTCATTGTTATGCTGATGACACTCAATTGTATTTATCCATCAATCCAGATGATCCCAGCCAGTTGGGTTTACTGCAGGAGTGTCTTAAGGATATCAAAACCTGGATGAGCTACAACTTTCTATTGCTGAATACAGCTAAAACTGAAGTCATTGTTCTTGGCCCCAAACATGCTAGAAGTACTCTTTATAGCAAGATAACAAATTCTAGATGGCATTGCACTGGCTTCTACGTCTTCTGTTAGGAATCTTGGAGTTGTCTTTGACCAAGATGTGTCTTTCAACTCTCATATACAGCAAACCATTAAGACAGCCTTCTTCCATCTGCGTAGTATTTCTAAAATTAGGTCCATCCTGTCTCATAAAGATGCAGAGAAACTTGTCCACGCTTTTATCACCTCGAGACTTGACTATTGTAACTTACTTTTATCAGGTTGCCCAAATAAGTGTCACGGTGGCCCTCACGAGCCACCATAAGACGCCAGCAGTCACCAGTGAGTTGCAGTGATATTTATTAAGAGATGCAGGAACAGAGAATGATACACACAATAGTGCGGGTAAGACAATCACAGGACGTACCTTAACAGGGAAGTATAACAGGAACTTCAACAGAGCGTATCATAACAGGTAGCTCAACGGGAAGATTAACAGGAGGATTAACAGAAACGTTAACAGGAACGTTAACAGAGACTGCTGCATCGGGGAGCATTCAGCGCCTACTTTTAACCCCGGTCACTAATGACCCCGAATGCAGCACAGCTGTTGACTCTGACAGCAGGGAGCTCCACCGGGCGCTGTCACAATAAGAGCCCAGGGAGCTAGAAGGAAACCTCTGCTGTCAAAGCCTGGAAATGATGACACAAGATCCGAGTGCGGACGGAACCAGCACTCGGGCTGTAACAATAAGTCCATAAAGTTTCTCCAACTCATTCAGGATGCAGCTGCACATATCCTTATGAGAACAGGGAGAAGAGATCACATTACTCCAGTCTTAGCTTCTTTACATTGGCTCCCAATAAAATATAGAATTGAATTCAAGATATTGCTCTTAACCTATAAAGCTCTTAATGGTATGGCTTCTTCTTACCTGCAAGAACTCTTAAGGCCCTTTTCCACTAGCACGCTTTAGCGCGACACAGGATGGCTCAGCACGCTTTGTACGCTTTTCAACTAGCCCCAACACGGTTTAACAGCCGCGATTCTCAGCCCCGCTCAAGGGCAGGGTGCAGCAGTGCTGAGCTGAGCCGTGTTGTGACGTTAACAGACTGGTCGCCGCTGATTGGTCAGGTCGTAACCGGCGCTGATTGGTCAGGTTGTAACCGCCCTTCTCCTCCTCCTCTTCTGCCGAATCTTCACGACCTTCTCAATAAAGTTTTTGAAAAAAAAAAAAAAAGAATCTTCACGACCGCCATTACTCAGCGCGCAACCACTGTTGGCGATTTATTTTCAGTGTATTGCTGTGCTATTTTCATTTATTCTCTATCAAAAATGGCTTCGCGTAATAAGGGTGTTCCATGGACCAATAAGGAGCTGCAGTGTCTGCTCACTGCATTGTCAGACGAACGTATCCAGCGCGAGTTAGACGGAGCCACCCGGAATGAAAAAATATACCAGGAGGTCTCGACATCGGAGTCCTTTAACGGTGAGTTTTAATTTTTTTTTATTGTGCGTTTTTTCGCAAATATATTCGGTAAGACGCGCAGTTTATTTATGCAATAAAAAAGCTGTTCATTTGTGGATGATGATCGCTCTGCTTTATTGCAGCACACTGCAGACTCACGCTTTTCTTTTAATTATTCATGTGAACAGTGCGCTGAAATAAGCTTATGTAATCTTGTTAAAAACTATTGTCTTTTCTGTATATCTTGCACTTTCTTGCTGTATTTTATTGTGTGCATTTTCCTTGTAGAATCATCCCACGCGTCTGCCGCGCCAGCACGCCCGGATTAATGTGAATCTGTCCCGCCACCAGGCACAAAATCTATTCAATGATAAATATTTGCAACATTTAAATGAGGTTGCAGAAAATGCGAGGGTATCCCTGGAGCAGGATGTTGCCTTGAGAAGGCAGGAGCTGGCAGAGACGGCTTCATTCAACCGAGCCTTCCTGACCCAGTTTGGGAAGCTGGTAGAGGCACTCAGTGGTCGGCGTGTATAAAATGTCGATTAACCTTCATGTTGTGTTGCAAAGTTTTTTTTTATTTTAGTATTTTGTATATAATAAAATGAAATTGTTTTGGAAAGTGTGGTTTGTCTGTTATAACACTGAATTATAAAACAGTATAATTACATAGAAATTCCATTGCCTAGTCTGATCAAAATGATGCTGATCATCCTGTCAGGGGTCAACCATTGTAAAGGTAATGTAATTTTTAACTAGACCAAAAAACAAATGTTTTTGTAAGCTTTCTGTTCTTTTTATTGAAATATCATAAAAAATTAGCCCCACATGATCCAGTTCTAAACTTTGGGTACATTTTTTATGTTAACTTATAAGAAGTTGCACAGTTGGACTTTAAAATGCAGCAGGAGAGACTGATCAAGCTTACAAGTCAAAGTAGGTAAAAAAGTAAGTATATGTAAATTGAATGTTCTATCGGCATTCCAAATTCAGAGAATTACAATACTTTAGAAGGAGTGTAGCATCATCAAAACGGAAAATACTAATACTGTTGTTCCAAACGTTGACCTGAAGGTGAAAAACATGAATTTTTTTTATTCAGTACATCCAAAATGCCCTAGGATGTAAAAAATAATACAATTTGGTGTTGGCCAGTGTGCCACTGTCTCATTATTTAATACGAATAAAAACAAGTTTCAGCTCATTATTTCTAGGTCATTTGGCAGTTGATTCAAACCAAAAGTGACTTGTGTTGTTGCAGCTTTTTTATCAGAGAGTTTCTCAGGTTTTGGAGCATATAATCATCCGTCCCTTAACTGTTAAACATTAAATAACAGCAGACAGATTGGCAAAGGATACACAATTGTGTTGCTGTTGCCCAAAACCGTTTTGAACCACTGCTTGTGGTGCTACCTTTTTCATGTCTGTGCTTTTTATGAATATTCACACTTTTTTGTAAGTACAAGTGGGATAGTATTAAATTGAAATATAACATATTTCTAATAATGTGTGCTTTTTGAAAGTAAAAGTTGGATAGGATTAAATTGACATATAACACGTTTCTCAGTAGTGACAGTAACAGTATATGGAGGAATTCTGGGACATATTAGCATCTGCTCTTCATCATAATGGGTTTGGGCGGGGGGGTATCTAATCATGTGCCATGGAGGACCAAGACCCTGCAGGCTTTACCTCCAACCAGTGTCTTCAACAGCAGATTCCACTGAACTTCTTCCACTGACTGATCAGTGACAACACCTGCTGAAGAGACTGGGTAGAAGAGAGAACCTGCAGGGTCTTGGCCCCCCATGACACATGATTGGAAGCCCCCGGATTAGGTTTAATTGGATTTAACATTTTAACACAAACTGCTTTATGGTTCATAATTCTGTTGACAGACTTACACCAAACCAAAAGTGATTTCTCAAACTGCTGGATTATTCTTAGCTTTTCCAATCTTTCAGTATTTAATTTATGCCACATGGTGGTAACCTTCACATATAAAAAAAGAGACATCTGCAAAAACTTCATAGGTTTATTGTCAGTGCAAATCCCAGTGCAATACAACATGAATGCATATCTAGTACATTGTTGATGCAGAGAATATATATTTCTACAGTACATGTTTCCATGTAAACTCGTGACTGCATTATTTTAATTGCTTTTAATCCTAGATCAAGTTTGTTTTGGCCTAAAATGCATGATAACTGTCAAATATATCTTATTATACATAACTCAGTAAAGTTTACTTTTTGAATATATATTTTGTGGCTAATATTAACATGGCGATCAAGTTGTGTCAGCTGATCGTTTTTTTCTATGATACCATCTCAGAATCTGCTGCAGAAGCAGGTAAGTCCATGATGTCTCAACAGTCTCTCCATGATTTTCAAGCAGATCAGAGCAATTTGTTGTACAGGAAATAAAACGTTTCTACAGACATTCTTAAGCTCTATAACCACTGATCGTTTGTGAAGCTGTGTTGACATCAGTGACAGGCTGATCACATCCGTGACAGGCACGCCCAGAGCGAATGAAGCAGTAATTTCCCCACAACAGAGCCATCTGAAACACACACAGTGTACATATTTTAGTACCTAACAGCGATAACTTGCAGACATTAAAGTGTAGCACTACGTACTTATAGCAAACTAGCATTAGCAACCATTAGCTTACCGTCATATATGACCTAGTTTGTATCCTCACGCCTTTGGCTCTCCCAGAAGCTGCAGAAATATTCCAGAGTGTTTTCATCTCGCTGCCTGTACCCTTGTCTGGCGGTCCTTTTTGGCGTTTACGGTGAAAAAAGCCACAGACCGAGGAGTGGCCTTGTACAGCTATGTGTTATGTTTTGCTTGGGTCTTCTCAATAAAGTTTTGGAAAAAAAAATGTTTTGCTTGGGTCGCGTGCGTTACGTCACGGGAGTGTGGAGCCGCCTCGCTGTTATAAACCCACCCACCCTAGCACAACACCCATGCCCAACACCGTGCTAATGGAGACAGAAGCATTCCGAGCCGTACTGAAGTGAATCGAGCCGTACCGAGGTGTGCTGGGCTAGTGGAAAAGAGGCTTTAGTTCCCTATCATCCAATCGGAGCTCTGCACACTCAAAAATCCAAACTACTAGTGGTCCCCAAGGTATCTAGAAGTAGACTGGGAGGTAGAGCTTTCAGCTATCTAGCTTCCTTCCTATGGAACCATTTTCCCAGTTCAGTTCGGGAGCAGACACTCTCTCTTTATTCAAGAGCAAGTTTAAATCTTTTCTCTTTGATAAGGCCTTTAGTTAGAAATGCTGCCCCTGCCAGGCATTCGCTTGCATGTGCAGCCTGGCCAGGCTTGGTACTGGACTGTTTGTCTTTGAATGTTGTCTTTGTATGCTTGTTTTGAATGTAGCTACTCAACCCAGCCGGTCGAGGTGGATGGCTGTCCTCTATGAGCTATGGTTCCGTCCGAGGTTTCTGCCTGTTAAAGGGAAGTTTTTCCTTGCCTGTGTTGCCGCAGTGCTTGCTCTTAGGGGTCTCTGCTGGGTTCTATAAACTAAGAGTGTGGCCTAAACCCACTCTTTTCTGTAAAGTGCTTTGAGACGACCTGTGTTGTGATTTGGCGCTATATAAATAAAATTGAATTAAATAAATAAACTGAATTCTGCCAGTGCTGTTAACCGATAGGGTACCGGTAGAAATTGGGCTACTTTTGGTCAAAGATCGAGGAGGAGGAGAGGGGGAAGGCATGTTCGGGGGCAGCGACAGCAAAGGAAAGATGGTAGTGTGGAGGTGAGAGTAGGGACTACTGTATGTAGGGACTAAGACCACAGAGAAGATTCATGGATGTAATGAAGACGAACCTGGAGAGGATTGGTGTGACGGAAGCGGATACAGTGGATAGGATGAGATGGAGGCAGATGATCTGCTGTGGAGATTCCTAAAGTGAACAGCTGAACAGAGAAGAAGAACCAGGGCATCTGTGAAGCAGGATTAACAGCCTTAACTTAATGCTGACTTTTGTCCAGTCAAATTGACTAACTGTATGATATACAGTATATTAACCACTGTCAGGGCACTTGAGCTTTGAAGCCTATTAAAACTGTATTTAAGCTGATGAAAGTTAAATCGTCATATTTTATTTCTTACTTTAAGAAACATGTTTCATGTCTGTTTTTTTTTTTTTTTATAATATAACTTTTGCCTATCGCTCAAAGAAGCTGGGACAGACTGCAGCCCCCCTCGAACCACAAAGTTCACAGCCTCAGCAGCTATGGTCATGAGCCTGTCCCACACTCCCTCCTCCATAGAAATGAATGAAGAATATATGATAGAGATGTGTTGCTGGTCTCAGGTATTTTAAACAAGTGTTTTTCAGAGTTACAAAGAAGGTTTTTAAATGGAGTATATTATTTAAAATTGTGTTTTTTTGAGCTATAACCTTATAATATACATCCATGAATCACGTTTATTGGTAAATATTAAGATGCTAATCAATGCAAACTGCCTTTAATTGGTTAAAGAAACATACAGTACTGCAGTCCAATTTTCAGCAGTTGAGGCTTGGTCCGTCTTTCTCTCCTGACAGGAGTCACACATGTTGCCAAGCTGTGGACAAATCTGAGACTAAACAAATGGGGGTTATAGCACACACTGCAAAACTACAATCACTGCTGCACAGTAAGTTGTTTTTTTAGGTCTGGTAGAAAAGATCTCTGGTCCTGTTCTGTTGCTTGCCTCTGTGACTGTAGCACACCTTGTTTTCAACCACAGAGGTTTGCCTGTCTCTTATCTGGGATCGGAAGAGGTTGCAATGTAACTGGCTCTGGTTCTAGCAAGTAGTCTATCCAAATCAAAACAAAAACAAACTTTTTCAGGCTTATTGTGAACTTGGCAAATGGGATTAGCCATGGTGTATTGTTGTTGCTGTTGTGTTCTGGTAATACCTATTTTAATGGTTATTACATTTTTATTTATTTATTTGTTTTTGCTTTTACATAATCCATTTAAACTCAGGAAAAGAGCATATTGTACTCCCTGGGTAAAAATATGCCATATTCCATCAGGCCTTGGCTTCATTTAGCAAAACAAACACATTCCGACTGTCTTGTTATTAGTGATTGGTCCACTCAGAAAAGCTATACCCAAATCAGATAAGAGGTTTATAAATATTAATGAGCAGGCTAAAAACTCACTGTTTTGGACAGAGCTCTTCAGACAGCTTTTTTAGGAGATATACAACAACAGAAATATTTTGGCTTTTAAATCTCCATAAGTAGGTACGTATATCTTTGAGGATGTCAAATCCCGGAAAATATCCAAAATCAAACATGATGATGGTTGTAAAGGAAATACAGCAATAATAAACTAAATGGAATATCAAGTCAAAACTTGTTTCAGTGCATGTCAGTTATGTAAATTATCACTAGAACATCCTGACCTCTACATAAAAGATGGATGTGGCATTTTTGCCATCATCTGTGTTTTAACACTTTGTCCTGCTAACAGATACTAATAAGCATTTAACACAGTCAGCAACAGAAGGCAAATGGTAATGCTTTTAATTAAGCAAGCATTGTGGACAAATTACCTGATGATGACAGTAAATAACAGAGGAATTAATACTGATTGATATTTGTACTACATGGGTATCTGACAGCTGTTGCTTCAAATTAGAAATGACAGTCCTGTGATTTCTCGTGCAAAGGTCAGTGAGAGCTTAAATTCTAAGGATTTATCCTTTGGGAATCTTGAACTCATATTGATTAAAATTAGCACCAATAAATATTTGATCTGGTGCCAGTCAGCTAGGGATTACACTAATCTCCACAATAATTTTTGATACATTTCATTAAGATCATCCACTGGGAACCATAAGCATTTGTCCAGAATGTTATTGCAGGCCATTCCATATTGGGTATATATCAAGCTATTGCCCCTTTTAATAGCAACTTTGAAGGTAAAATAAAAATGTACTAGACCATGATTGATGTCACTGGAAGGAACACTCCAATCTTTTTATTTATTTATTTATTTATTTTGTTTTCTGGAAGAGGATACGGGGAATGCATCAATATGTTCCGCCTTTCTCACCTTAACCTGATTACACCCCATAATTAGCTTTTATGTGTGTGTGCTTGTGTTTGTGCACGTGTTTGTGTCGAAATTACAGCTCTGGTAAAGTAACTCGAAACCTTTTTCCTCCTCTGTCAACACACATGCACGCGTACACACATTTCTTTCCCCTCAACCCCCCACTGCCTCCTCAAGACAGTTACCATCCAATGGATGAAGGGACCCTAATATGCTAAAACCAGGGATGCATTGGCCACCTCTTGCTGTAATTAAATTCAGTCATAATGAATCATAGCCCTTAATCCTAAAAGCGGCTATATTTCCACAGGGAGGAGAAATGACCTACATGTACTGGAAAAAGCCTCTTGGTATGGCCTTTCTACAGCTTTCTTTCTTGGCTTTCAGTCTGAAACATATACTTACCTAACACTGTGATCTCAGCTGAAAATATATGAGAATGGCAAAATGCTTATATATATATATATATATATATATATATATATATATATATATATATATATATATATATATATATATATATATATACTGTATATATATACTGTATATATATGTATATATATACTGTATATAAGTGTTGGGAATTGATGAAAAAAATGAACAAATCACACCCATTTTCAAAAATGAATCTTGATTAATTGCAATTAAATGTTTTAACTAATTAACTAGTTAACTATGATTAATTGAAAGGGGAACTTGGTGGAAGGTCTGGAGTGAGTGTGCATAGGCACAATACACATAAACAGTTATTTTTTTTCAACACATTCACTTCTTTATCTCAGAATAAGTTTTACAACATGGTAGGGCTATGTGATGTAATGATATCTATCAGTGACGTGATAAAAACATGTCCACCGTTTCATATAAAACTATTGTTTATATCGGGATTTAAAAGACACATACCTGTTTCTACTTGTCATCGCCCCGCCTCTCCTCCGCAGTGCACCAGGTGTGTGCAGTAGTGGGTTCCGGTTGTTAGCACACCAGCTAACTGCAAGCTAATGTTTTGGTCATATAGCCGCTACTTCTGTTTGCCAGGGATGTGGGATTTTTTCCCACCGTGCTGCGTCAGAGAGGATAGTCCTCTAACCTCATTTTAATTGGAGGTAAGTAACGTTAACACCATCTCTTTCTAATTATAAAACAGCAAATGCTAAATGACGATGCTAACTTGTCGCTAATAGGAAACATAGTGTGTCAGACCATCGTTTCTTTGGTTTAAATTACTGCCAAGCTTCTTAATTTTGTCTGAAAAAATATTACTAAAGCTGTAGAAGTGCGTGACAGCAGCCTTATACACTCTAAATTAATCATAAATAAATTACAGTGTGGTGGAGGAACAAACTGGCACTTAATGTAACTTGATTTCTATTAATTTTTAATTAGTCAAGTTATGATAATGAATAAAGTTGAAGTAATCTCAAATGCACATAAAAAAACAATTTCATAACAACACGGCAAAATTAAGAGGGGAAAAGGGGTGCATAAAATTAATGACAGATGAATTTGTACAACTGATTTTTTTCACTATGTAATTTAAAATGTAGAAAAAGAGATGGTCGTTTTTATTGGTTATTATATATAAACTAATAGAATTTACAGTAAATGTATATCATGATATATGTACATTTATATATGTTTATACATTATGTATGTTATCATCAAATCAGATTACTTACTATATTGTGATATGAAATTCTGGTCATATCACACAGCCCTACAACATGTTCAGTCTGTTTGCCATGACAATCAGCCTTGACCATACCTTGACAGCACTGCCTCGAGAGCCTTTATTGTGTAAAAATTTGAAGGAAGTCAACTTGATATTGGCAGTATTTTCTTTATTTGGAGTGACAAATAAGGTTTGTGGTGTGAGACAGAGGGTAAAAGAGTGAGACTCACTCCCAAAGAGTGAGAGTTGGCAACACTGATGTAGTGCAGCTAACTGTACACAGTATCCTAGCCTAATATTTTATTTATTAATGTTGCCCAATTTTACTAATCTAGTGGGAAGGATTCAAAAAAGATGCTAAACTGCTAATGCCCATTTGATTCCGATGTGCTGATAATAAAAAATCATAAACATCTTACCCCTTGAAAGTAGCTCAAAACTAGTACATTCCACCGTAATGCTATAGTGATGCAAGTGCTTGTTGCTAAATTCCAAGAAATAGTTTGCACTTCCATGATCAGTCATTGATGTTAAAAAAGTAGTCCTTTGGAGTGGACTGAGTTAATGCCACTGTGTCTGTCTCTAGTGCTTTACCCACACCCACAGGCAGTTCAAAAAGTGATCATTTGTCAACAGAAAAGAGGGAGCAGCTGGTCTGCCGTGGCTAGCCTCGCGCTAACTTCTGCTTGCTGAAGAGAGTCATCCCCCATGGTCACTCGTTTCAGTGTCTAATTACATGCAATCTATGATCCAAATGTCCAGTGAGTATGATAGCGATACTCCAGCAAACTGATTTGTACATCCAGATTTTAAAAAATGAGGAATTTGTGGGCGGGTCTTCATGTGACTCTTGTCTGTGGTGCCAAAGATTGTCCGGGCCGCGAGGTCTGCCATAACAGGAAGTGCCGTGGGGGCCTTAATTTGCATTAATTTTTTTATGTACATATTTAAATCACACAGAGTGTAGTTAATAGAATCAGACAGTGACATCATTATATAATATTTTGTGATGTTCATTGAAACAGTGTTCAAAGGCGCATTGTTCTGTGCAGAAAAAAAAAATCTGTCCACAGTAACAGAAGGTAATTAGGATATTATATGAGCTGGCCATCAGACTAATGTTGGTGATTTGCAATAGTGCTGCAGTACCTTTGCTCTTTAAGGTGTATTTTATCATTTGCAGGCCATATTGGTTGCAGCCCAAGATACTGTCAGTGGTTCATTGTGTAAAATATGCAGTAGGTAGGGGAACACAGAGATAGTGGATGTTTTTTCTTCTTTTTTGTTTTTTTAAATACCCACTAACAGAGAAGAAGTATTAAAGTTGGTTGCAGAGGAATCTATTAATTATGTCTGCTATTTTAGTTTTGTGTTTCAGTTGCTGTTTTGCAGTCTTCCATCTTATTTAACTGCACAGTGTCACTAATTACATCACAGAATGTCAAAATTCAGCTGTTAATTTTGGCCATTATTCTTGACTGTTAAATGGATTTTTGTGAGATTTGGGCTGGTTGGGTGATGGTTTTAGTGAATAATATGACTTTTTGTCACACAAGATACATTTATGCATGGTTTTGACATGCAGAAAATGTACATCCTGAAGAATTCTTGATTTCGTCTGCTGAACATCAGCAGAGGAGTATCAAGCTCAGGGCTTGATATTAATACTGACAAACCAACTGGTGCAGTTTCACAGTGACCTATAGCTCAGTTATTCTAATGAGCCACTTTGTCAAGTGAGACTGTCATAAATCCCCTTGTCAGGGCTGAATAAAGGCACCAAACGCCAGCTGTGAGTTTGTAAATTTAATTGAGAAAAAAAACACAAAAGCACAAACAAGACCAAACCAAAATTCAGTTGGAGCAGGAGACGACAGGTTAAGCCAAAAATAGCAATCGCTAAGGCGAGAGGAGTCACCGGCTAAATCTGGGGAAACTAGCCGTGGAGCGCATGCTAGGATAAGCACAGAAAGGCAAGTAAAGAGACACTTACGTTCATAAGACGAGAGTACGGTGCTGCACCTGACAATGGTGCACAGCCCCTTAAATAAGGCTACAGACAAAATTAAACAAGTACCAACAGGTGTGGATAATCTGAGTGGGCAGGAGAAAACAAAGATACAGTTCAGACCAGCTGGGAATTATGAGGGAGCCATCGGAGCTGACAGCTGACAGGGCCACGCCCATGCAGAGCAAAACCCCAGAAAGCCATTGACAGCTGTCAACCCTGAGAGAAAGAACACAACAGAATACAAACATAATGATATGGTAGAAAATGGAGAAAGGCAACCTCAAAAATACAATAAACAAACTATAACAAACGTAAACTGGAAAATAAATCATACTGAGAAACAATATAGGATAAGTGACAACTCAAAATGACAACACAGTACAAACATGAAAAAAGGCAGACAACCGGAGCCCGGTAGAATCCCCCTGCGCTCAGAACGTGACAGAGCCCCCCCTACCCCCCTCAAGGGGTGGATATTAGACACCCCAGGGTAATATCAAAAGAAAAGAACCCCCCCCCCCCCCCCCCCACACACACACACACACAGAGAAATCCCATCCCAACAAGAAAACAACCCCACCCCGGGTGGGAGGAGGGGGACCCAGGCACGGAGGGACTGAACCAAACCAAAAGGAACAAGAAAAGCTCTCAGGAAGCATCCCAGTAAGGCCCAGACTGAGGGAAAACATCAAAAACAAAATCCTGCTCAGGACCCACACAAAACTGTGCACCTAGGCCCCCTAGTCCAAAGAACAAGGCAGTTCTGGTGGCCGGCCAGAGTCCCAGGCCTGACAGATGGCGAGATGGTAAGAGTCGGGTGGTCTGCCGGAGAATATGAACCACCCAACCCAACGGCAATGCCTGTCAGGCATTCGGCCAGAGTTCTTTAGCCACCACCACAGAGAGGGTGGTCCAGGGGGCAGCCACCCAACCGGGATGACCAGAGGTGAGGAGGGAAGAGGAATGGGGGAGCCCTGACGACGTCAGGCAGAAGACGGGGCACCACAACGACGTCTGGCAGAGGAGGGGGAACCATGACGGTGTCAGGCAGAGGAGGGGGAATGACGACGGCGTCTGGCAGAAGAGGGGGGACCATGACGCTGTCTGGCAAAGGAGAGGGGACCACGACACCCGCGGACTGGCCAGTAGCACCCTCGGAGGTCCCGGACTGGGACACAGTTGCACCCTCGGTGGCTCTGGACTGGAGCAAGGTTGCACCCACGGTGGCTCTGAACTGGAGGGAGGTTAATTGCACCCGCGGTGGCTCCAAACTGAAGCACAGCAGCATCCGCAGTGGCTCCGGGCTGGAGCACAGCAGCACCTACGGTGGACCCAGACTGGGCCAAAGCTGCACCCACGGTGGCTCCGGGCTGGAACGGAGCTGCACCCTCGGTGAAACTGTTCCTGTTTAAGGGACAGCGGCGCTGCACCATGGTGTGAAAAACTGCTTTTGTAACTATGCCGGTTTAGTAGGTGGCGGTGCGTGTTCTTTACAGCCAACTGTCAATAGCGTCAGGGAGCTTATGTTGAACTTTTAAAATCGTGGTTGTTAGTGAAAAGTAAACACATATTCAACAACTGCACCATTTATTTCTCACCTCAGTAGTTTTCAGAAACATGTTTCCCTGTTCATTGTTGAAGATTTGAGAAAGTTTAATATCGCAGCTAGGGGTGGGCAATATGGCCTAAAAATGATATCACGATATTTCTGTGAATTTTCACAATAACAATTTTTGTCATGATATCACAGAGTACAGGTTTTTTTCTTTTAAATTTCTGCAAAAAGGACAGTTTCACAGGCCAGCATTATTTACCTTCAACATATTCAGGAAAAACAAAACAAAAACTCTTTTTTTCTCCATTTTATAAACAGCAGCTCAGATTTAGTTTAAAATATTTTTTAGTTTTGTATCAAATATTACAAGAAAATATGAACCGTTACATCTTAACTGCACACAGATCGGGTTTTATGCTGAATCACTTTACTTGCATTACTCCCATTGCATAGACCTGTCCTGGGGCTTTTTGGCACTCATTGCACTGAACAAATGTTGTTTTTTTCTCTATCTTGTATGTATGATCAGTGTGTGCATTTAGGGATCGGTGCATCATTGCGAAAGTCAAGTATTGTGATACTATGCGGAATCAGTCTTTTGCCCCATTCCTAACACTATCTAAAGGGCTGAAAAGTTAACTGGTTTTTGTTACTCTGGTACCTAAGTAGGCAAGTTTGTATTTGTATCATTTATTAATAATTTTAATAAAGTATCACAATACTGTGTCTCTCTGAATCAATACAGTATCACCACCACATCGATGCAAATGGGGCACGATCACTGGAGCCATAACAAACGATTGACAGTAGAGGGGCAAACCTTTAATGATAATGATTGCATATTTTGTCTGAACAGCTCCGTAGCCGGGGATGCACTCCCTCATAGCCTCGGCAAAACATGTACCAAATCCTGGGTCAGTCTACGGTTGGAGAGATACAGTATGTGAGGAAGATACAGGCACACTAAAATGCATTAATAGATTAGACCTTTAAAATCCATAAGAGCTGCTAACATTTCCCCCAGATTACAAACAGCATGTCCAATGGTTTTCCTGAACAGAAGGAAGATCTCTAAACTTAGAGCAGTACGATTCGTCCTCTCAGAGAAAAGTTAGATTTAGTGGCAGAGTGCTGTAAACCGCAGGGGGACTTGCAAAGTTATTTCGAGTCTTCCTTTGGGACAGAGAATATATGAGCAAAAGCAGCAATACATTTTTAAGGTCAACATAATGCTTATTTTACTGGGTACGCTCCTTAACTTGTCGAGGTGCACCATTAGCAGAGCAATAACAATTAGGTCATTAGGGTTCATCTGTTGGAATTACAAATGCACTTACAAAAGACCACAATATTGGGTCTGTACTCCTTCAATCAATTTTTTAATCAGAAAGGGGAAGGAAGTCAATCCAACAGTGATATTAAAAACAGATCAGAGGATTGGCAACCCAGTAGGTGTTTGTTTTTTTTAGGTCAAAATATTGGAGCAAATGATGTAATTAAAGCTTTAATTTCTCTAGCACTGGCACTGGCAACCGGGAATCTACTGTGCACCTGATCCTGAATGTGAAACTAAGGAAATTTTCTCTTTCAAATTTCAAAGGTATTTCAAACAAAGCCATATCTGGGCTCTTGGACCAAGCAGACGATAAATGAGGCGACCTTTGCCTTTCCTCTTCTAGAGGTGCTTCAGAGAGCAACTCAGAGCTTCATTCTTCAGTTTAGCACTCAAACACCCTAGAGAACAAAATGAATATCTTTCATTAGTGACACCACGAGACTTATTTGTGAAAATTTGATGCAGTTTGTGTTGGCATTTTGGAGCTCACGGCTAATTCATGAAAAGATGCATATAGTGACAGTAGTACTGAAAAGTGCTGGCTTCTAAATCTGTCAACTTCAGTTACAAAAGCGATGAACAGATCTCAACTACTGCGGATAAAATTTAGGTGTAAATTTTTTTGTTATACTGTATAAGGAAAGGACATTTTCTATATTTTATAATTACATTAAAATGTCCTTAATATCACCTTTACACAGGGGTGGAGATCATTAAGAGATCATTGGGAGATGGACAAAATCACTGAGCGCTTCTTATCAGCTTATCCATCTGTGAGCTCATCAGTCTCCCAGTGATCTCAGTGATCTATCAGTGAATGCCAAAGGTAGAGATGACTGAGCGATCCATGAGGGATTGCTGAGCGTTTGATGAAAGACCAATAGGTTTCACTGAAAGACTGCGGCGGAGATCACTGAGTGATCATTGGGATATTGATGAGATTGTTGAGCGCTATATTGAGAGTTAGTTGAAAGATTGATTCCCTTTGGTGATTGTTGATTGGTTTGTACTGAGTCAAAACTTTTGAGGAGACCATTGAGACCGTGGAGATCACTGGAAGATCATTGAGAGATCATCCAGAGATCTTGGTGGCTACTGAAAGATCACTGAAAGATCGCTGAGAAATCTGGCCATTTTTAACATCGCTCAACAATCTCCAACCCTGTGTAGACCAGTAGAAACTCCTGGTCTCTCAATGATCTCTCAAGGGTCTTTCAAAATTGAATTTTTGATTGCACAGTGATCTCCCAAACTTCTACAAAGAAATGGTTAATTTTTTGATCTCTCAGTGGTCGCCCACCCATTTCTGTCTGTGTAAAGGGGCCCTTGGATTATACATCTCCTCTGTGATTTCCTCACAACATCAATGTGATTCCTCAGTCATAGTGCACTTCTCTGTTAAAGAAAAGTAACAAAAAGTACTACTTTTATGATAGAGTTTCTAAAAGAGCTTCTCCTTAAGCTGGCAATTGGCTGTGGCTTATGAGCAACATTACGTAAAGGTGCAAGACAAATTATTTCCCCCCATTTTTTCCTTTCAGTTACATTCATTCCTCCCCTGCCAGCAGATATCATTTTGACACACCCAGACAGAATTCTGTTAAATTTAGTCGCTCCGGAGAAGTTTGAGGGATTTCTGTGAAGATATCCTGTTCTTGGAACAGAGCCCATTCATTTTCTATGGCGGAGATGAGTTCACAGTCTGACAGTGTTAAATTATGCTGTGGGGCTAAGGCTATGCAAAGACTATGGGATGATTCAGAGATGGATTGGGCTATGATCTAGGGTTGTTATTGAATTTGGCTCCTGATATCCCTCAGAATGAAGAATGGAGTTTGGAGAGTGATTTGCTCTTTTTTTTCATGGTGGGAGACTAAATATATTCACTACTGGAGGGATTGTGTACACATCAAAAGTCTTCCTTCCCAAAGGCCCTCTCATGTTGGGCTTTAATAAGGTATTTTATTGTTTGAAGTAGTACTGCTTGTTTGAGTTGTTTATAATCCTTTTGGATCATACGGCACAGTCGGTGGTGTAAAAAAGAGATGGCGTTATCCTTGTGTTTTCTTTGTTTCTCACCAGCGCGGAGCTCCGGCTACATTTTATAATCCAGGTGGACTTTTAAAAATGTTCCCAGAAGATGCAGGTGAAGGCTTGAGTCACATATTTCACTACCAGAGGTGGGCGATGGGCATATGTGCTGGTTTTTGGTATGTAGACACAGAGAAAGAAGGGTTAGGACGAAGGTGAAGAGCCTCCCCTGACATGATTGTGTTCACATTAAGGGTCCTTGAACGTCTCACACCAACAGCGGTCGCTGCACCTGGTTCAGTGAATTTATTTTTTGGTGACAAATGGGCTTTTTTCAAGACCATTTCGACCGACTTACAATTCTCAAAGTTTTATTGTAAAACTTGAGCTGTGGTAAATTCTTTTTTTGGGGGGTAACCTTGATTCTCAAGGAAATGAGTTTATGAAAGTTGGGAAAAAAATGTGAAACGTTGACTGAACTGAAGGAGTTGTGTACCAATTCCGAGGCTGGACCGATTCACATTTAATACATTATGATTACCATTTCTGATCAGAGGTTGGTTTGAGTTTTGTGGTTTATTGTGAAAGTCTTCATTAATTAATGCTCATGTCCTTGTTGTTTCCCCTGAAAAGGACGATAATCTGGAAGCAATTACAGGAAAAATGCAACAGTTTTCATCTGCTTCCTCTTAGAACTACTCATTTATTTCCTTTGAACAATAAAAAAGTCTGTGCACCTATTTAGAAGTGCAAATATTATCTCCCCTGAGGAATCTCTAATTTCTTGCATGATTAATATCAACTTAAAGTGGTCTTTTAGGATGTATAGACAGTACTTGTACTTTACAGTAGCAGTAGGTAAGAAAATGTGGTGTTTCAGTCAGAGTATATACTGTAGGTATTTTTTTTTTTCAGAAATAGCTTTCAAGCTTTGAATTCAGTTCCAAATGCATAAACTTCAATTCCAACATGGGTGAATGAAACATATCATAAAATGACTCTGTAGTTTCTTCAGCCCTTTAGGATGCAAGATTCTGGAAGAATTAAAGCAGTCATCCATCCATCTTTTTCCGCTTAATCCTTTTCGGGTCATGGGGGGCTGGATCCTATCCCAACATCATTGGGTGAGAGGCAGGGTACACCCTGGACAGATCGCTAGTCCATCGCAGGGCCAACACAGAGAGACAGACAACCATTCACTCTCACAGTCATACCTAAGGACAATTTAGAATCCCCAGTTTTGATGCCAATTAACCTAACTTGCATGTTTTTGGCATGTGGGAGGAAACCGGAGAAATCCCAGAGTAAACCCACGCAGACATGGAGAGAACATGCAAACTCCACACAGATCACTGTTGGTCGGGGGCTGGGATTGAACCCAGGATCCCCCAGCCAAGGGTGAGTTGCTGTGCTGCCACAGTACTAACCACTTTGCCACCGTGCTGCCCGCATGTCTGAAAAATTGTGCTTTTGTAGTTTTTAACCTTCTGAAATGCATCTATTTGTCACATGATTATTAACACCCATGTCTCTTAAAACACACACACACACACACACACACGCACACCCACACACACACACCCACGCACACACAGAGTGCCTTTGTATGTTCCTGTATATGATTAGGCATATTGATTCTTCGGTATTTGCCACGGGACGTCCTTAAATGGTAAGCCCAGTGCTGTCCTTGATGCCAGCCTGCTGCTCTATTATGGGCCAGCCTAGCTGTTTGTCAGGTGGCTAACATTGTTACAAGAAGTGTTTACCAAGCGTGGTTTATATTGTTGTTTTTTTCTATTTCACTCATGCCAACAGACATCCCTGTTTTCAGTTGGTTCACTAATCCACAGTCAAAAATATATCTTGAGTCATTGTGTCTTATTTTGTCATATTGTCACTGTGATGCAATATTGATATGTTAGCATTAGCTTGGCTCAGTGGTTGGTGTTCACGTCACTGGGGAGGAGGTGATGGACCGGTCACCTGGCGTTAGCTTAAGGGCACTTTCACACTTACAGGCTTTAGTTCGTTTCAATTGAACTCGAGTTAGTTTTCTTCGTTAGTGCAGTTTGTTTTGTCTGGTGAGAACACGGTAATCGCACTTAGGTGCGCACCAAAGGAACCTAACTGAGACTCAGATCAAATGGCAAACTCTGGTGCAGTCCTGCGGGTGAGAAAGGGACTGTACTAAAACAGGACCAGCGGCAAACGGTAAAACATTTTATGCCACTGTACATACCTGATGGATCTTTGAAAATATCTGTGGCTGAGCATGTCATGGTTCTGGAGGATTAATGAACATTAACATGTTATTTTCCATCTGTAGCCGCGCTTCATTTTCAAACTGTACGATTTGCCAAAAGTAGTATATACACGTATGTAATAAATGATAACCAGGGCGATGACCTCCCCCATAAATTACACTATGATTTGTATTATTTTCTCCCTAGAAATGCATAAATGCACAATAGTCATCCTACTTCCTGTATTTACCTTTCCTGTTCTCACGGCAAAAAAAATCTGACCAATAACGGAGAACGTTCTGATGTAAGTCTTGCGGGATTTAATGTAACACCGTTTGGTCCTCTGGAATTTTTGCCCGTGTGAAAGGGGACCAAACCAAGGAGAAAATGATACAAAGTAACAAACTTGTCAAGTGATTCGGACCAAATTAAACAAATGTAGGTGTGAAAGCACCCTAACAGCTGATCCGTCCAGTTTTGGTCCTTATTTTCTGTAAATTAATTTCACCCTAACTGGAATCTTTGTTCATCCACAACACTTGACCATATACAGTATGTCATTCTTAAGGGCACACTAGAGGTGGGGAAAAACTGATGCACCAATGTATCACGATACTTTGTGGTGGTGATACTGTAGCAATTCAGAGACACAGTATTGTGATACTTTGTAACATTTATTAATTTTTTTTATAAACAAACTTACCTATTTAGATACCAGAGTAATAAAAACCAGTTGACTTTTCAGACCATTAGATAGTGCTAGGGGTGGGGCCAAAAATTGATTCAGTGTACTATTGCAATACTTGACACTCGCAATGATGCACTGAGCCCTAAACACACATACCGATCTTTTAATTACATGTGATATATGGTATTGCAATACTTAAGGAATCATAGTATCTTGATAGTATTGCATTGTGACCCAAGTATTGCAATACGCATCATGAGGTCCCTCGTGATTCCCACTCCCAGTCCACACCAAGCATGATAAAGATAATGATAGCTATAAAATTATAGTTTTAAAAATCATCCCAACTGAAATGGATGGCAGAGTTCACACTTAAAGTTATCACTGTAGTGTGGATTTTTAAAACTATAATTTTACAGTCATCACTATCATGCTTGTTGTGGACAGCCCTTTAGATGTTACTTTTGCTTATTTTCTTTTGGTATTATCTATAACCACTCACTCTAGAGCCATTCACTCACGAATATTTCTGTACTCATTGTAGTCCAGGGACCGGTCATGTCCGATTGACCACTGAAACCACACACCCCTGTCCAACAGTGATGCACCATTTTATTCATTCTTTGAGACAAATTTACGCTTGTTGGCTCAGGCTCGATGCGAGCTAGGAGCTAAGATTAGTAGTAGTGATGTAAGATGGCGTGTAGAGTTGAATGGGGTCTTAGATATTTAAACTGACATGCACTGAAACCAGCTGTTGTGATGGTGCGTTCACACCAAACACAAAGCAAATTTTTCATGTGGTGGGAATACATGTAAAGTTAATGTAAACATGCAAAAACATGCAAATTAAGTTTGCCACCTCTAGGCCACCGGAGTGGCATCCTCCCCACAGCCGGGAGGTTGGGGTTCAAGTCCCGGCCGGGTCATGCCAAAGACCATATAAAAATGGAACTTCCTGCCGTCCAGCTTGGTGCTCAGCAAAAATAGAACAGAGGAGGGAAGTGTGGCTCAGGAACTAGAGCGGGTCGTCCAGTAACCAGAGGGTTGGCAGTCTGAATCATCCTGCCAGCCATCCTGCCATTGTGTCCCTGGGCAAGAGACTTTACCCACCTTGCCTCCAGTGTCCAAGACACTGGGTGTGAATGTGTATAAATGTTCGGTAGTAGTTGGAGAGGCCGTTGGCGTGGATTGGCAGCCACGTTTCCGTTAGTGTGCCCCATAGCAGCTATGGGGCACACTATGTCAATGTCTGTCTGGAGTGAATGAATAATAGACTCACTGTAAGCACTTTGAGACGTCACTTGACATGTAAAGCGCCATATAAATCTAATCCATTATTATTATTATTATTATTAAATTTGTGTATTCCCGTCCGAGGGAGGTGGCCCTGATTGCTAATCAAGCTTAAAAATTTGCCTTCATCGGACTAAAAGTATCAACACTGGAGAGTAAACTAGTTTGAAAATGAGACTGCCACCCACCTGCAGACAGATGGACTGGAGCTTTGCAGCTGAGACCAAGTGTTGGGAGTTTATCCACCCACGTATTCCAGCTGCTATGGGTGTGCTAATGAGTAAGGGCTAGCAGGCTTGGAGTATAAACAAACATCCGTCATCCAGGTGCAGTTTCTGGCTGAGGCAGTGACATTTTCCCAGATGTGTGCTCCACCAGATAATGTTGTAAGCCTAAACAAGATGGCATTTTTGGGATTTCTACAGCAGGTAGAAAGCAGCTGCAGAAGATACTGTATGAAATTATGCTGCATTCACAAATTCTTTCACCGAAATATGTCAAAAACATTTCATTAAGACAAGTGTGAGCTGTTAAAATGTGGAAAAAGTGCAGTCAATGATCCCTTTAAAATTGTATTTATAATTTGAATGAATGAATGAATGAATGAATGAATGAATTTATTTCGGATAGTACAGTACAGGTTAAAAGAAACTGTATAATATAACAACAAGGTCAAATTAGACAAAGACTCCTCCTACTATACAATTCCACGTGAGTTATCCGAAATGGGTGATGGCTGAAGCTGCAGCTTATATTGCCCACCCATATTCCATCCAAGAATTCAAAAGAGAAAAAAGGGAAAACAAGACAAGAGCGATTACAATTCAAAACAAAGCTAAGACAAAATGTGACTGAGAGAAAAAAGAAAACTAAGCTAGGCTAAGTTAAGCGGTTACTATTCAAAAACAAATCTAAGACAAAATGTCACAGAGGAAAAAAAGAAAAAAAAGAAAAATTTTATAATGTATGTAAAGAAAATCCACTTAAATGCAGCAGGAACCACACTGATTCTGTTCATTTATATTTCAAACACAGTGGACAGGCTGCAGCACCTAACTAGACGGGTGAGAAGGACAACTCCATTGTGGCCATCTGACAAGAAAAATTGGCACCATATGTGATACACTATACGAGCACAGTTTGACTTTAAACTCCTGCAGAGAGATGTGTCATAGATTTGAAATAGGCCCAAGAACATACATATATTATACTTGACTCTGTTCCTAGGCGGAAAATTGCTTTGCTTCTCGGTTGGCAGTTGACAGCCATATAGAGCATGAAGGGTTTGTGGAAAAAAGGGGTTTAGAATTGCAGCCATTAGAAAGACAGATAATATTTGTTTCATCCAGTTTTTGATAATAATTTAACAAAAAAAAAACCCAACAGAATTTTAATTTCCACATCCTCTCCAAAAACCGTTTTTTAATTGCTCATGTTTAGATGTAGCCTATGTTTTTCTAATTTTTTTAGACCATATAAAGCATTTTTCAAAATGGTCTGAGGGAAACATAATTGCTACTTGTTTTTGAAGTTAAACTCAATAAGAGATCAATTTGCCTGTTAGTCCTTCAAATTTCCGATTAAATGTCTGATGAAAAACACTTGAGTTGAGTTTTTTTTAAACTGTACTGGATTCTTTCTGTGCCACAAAAATACTCCAAATCTTTTAGTGTATATAGACACATAAACATGCAGCAGGAAACCTGGGGAGAAACAAAAATGACATTATCTGTATTGATTTTTGCTTGATGCCCTGTAAGCTGCTGCCTGCACCACTAAAATCTCCACCTGTATATAAAACAGTTGTCTTTTCCACATGCCCAACACCTCTACACTTGGAGGAAAGAAAGCTCAGCATGATGTAGTGCATGTGTCATATCGTTATTTAAGAGACAGGCGTCAGCACTCACCAGTATAATATAGTGTAGACATGCACTGGCCGGTGCTGACTGCTGGCTCTAGGCTTTCATGATAATTAGTCGATGACTGTAATGCAGCTGGGTAAATGCACTGTGGGATCATTTGTGTCTGTTTTATTTCCCGTAGATGATCAGGTCTGCTTTACACGACATCCCATTAATTTAAGTAGATTATATATAGTACATCATCTACATGATGGTAATTATATAGACTCTATGGACATTTAAATGATGCATACAATGTGAGTTATAATAAGAAAAGGTGTTTTTATTCCTATGAATTAGTCTCGCTTCACCATCTTAAGATAGGCAGGTTTTATTAACTATAAATTAAATTCTTTTTTGTACCTCACAAATTAGCACACAAGGTGAAAAGTTTGTGAATTTTAATCACAGCTGCCATGAGGTTAAATATTTCTATCTATGATCTCCACGGGTATTAGTTCTGACAGGATTTAATACAAAAACAGCACCTCACCCACAAGATTTAATTTAATAAAAACAAACAAAAAAATAGATGTAGACATTAAAAGACCAGAGGAGCTTGGTGTTTAACCCTGTATTTTACATAGGACTATTATCATCAAAAAAAGATTGCTATTTCCCACTATGATAACCTGGTTGTACTGCCATGCATTTATACAGAAGGAGTAGCTAGAGTGAAAGGGAAGATTTCCAAGACGGGAGTGGGACCTGCTATGATGTATGGTTTGGAGACGGTGGCGTTGACAAAAAGGCAGGAGGTGGAACTGGAGGTGGCAGAGTTGAAGATGCTAAAGGGAGCAGCCAAAAGAAGAAGAAGAAATACCCATACAGACCACCCATACAGAACGGAGTCGGCATCCATGACTGCAGATATGACACTGATGTTTTCATTATGATGAAAACTGATGTTTTACTGATGTTTTCATTATTATTTCATTATTATTGGGGCTGCACGGTGGCGCAGTGGTTTAGCACTGTGGCAGCACAGTTTTACCCTCGGCCGGGGGACCGCGGGGATCATGAGATCGTGGGTTCGATCCCAGCCCCCGACCAACAGTGATCTGTGTGGAGTTTGCATGTTCTCCCCGTGTTGCGTGGGTTTACTCCGGGATTTCTCCGGTTTCCTCCCGCACACCAAAAATATGTAGGTTTAGGGCGCTCGCGCACGCAGCGACCAGCAGCCGGTGGCTTGTCACCAGACTGCAAACCAAGTCTACCTACGGGTACAAATAAGTAACAAAAAAAAAAAAAAAAATTATTGCTACGTACATATTGTATTCAACTTTTAGGTAATATTGTTTCAAGCATTATTTATTGTTGTAATTATAAGAATGTTAAATGCATGAGTGAACTGTGAGTGTGATAGTTTGTTTTTAGGGAGCAGCATCTCAGTTTCATTGCATTGTTTATTAGCAATGGAATGACAATAAAGGCACTTTGACTTTGATTATATGAGACACAGCTTGGGCTGGAGGAGCTGCAGAGGTGGGTTGCAAAGTGTCTGACAAATGTGCAACTGGTATAGGTTAATGTTAATTTAATTTAAAGGTAACCCATTGCATTGCAACACTGCCATTAAAATGTAATCAGTTACTTTACCTTCTGGGATAACTACAAGAGTACTTTTTTGCAGCCCACTAGACTACAGTATGTACCTGTAAGCAACTAGCTTGTTAATTTCCCTCCAAGCAGCATTTCTGCAAATTAAACAGTCGCAGGTATGGAGTTATAACAGTGGCATTATTCTCCTCATGGATGACATTTACAGGTTATACTTTTGATATCAGATATGAAGAGTTTGTTTGCAAAAATTGATAAACGCCACTTCCATGAAAATTTCACTCTTTACATCAAACAACTAACTAACTAACCTGCACTTATATAGCGCTTTTCTAGTCACAAAGACCACTCAAAGCGCTTTCATTAATACTAACCCTCTATTCTAAGGGCCTATAGGAAACAAATATCTAGGGACAATTTAGAACAACCAATTAACCTAACATGCATGTTTTTTGGCATGTGGGAGGAAACCGGAGAAATCCCGGAGTAAACCCACGCAACACGGGGAGAACATGCAAACTCCACACAGATCACTGTTGGTCGGGGGCTGGGATCGAACCCACGATCCCACGATCCCCACAATCCCCTGGCCAAGGGTAAACTGTGCTGCCGCAGTGCTAACCACTGCGCCACCGTGCAGCTGTTAATATTACCTACTTGTAGAAGTTCAAATCCTTTTGTCTCAAAAGCCGATGTGTCCTATGTTATAGACGTTATAAATTCATGTTTTGTTTTGTTTTCAAAAGCCAATAAATGCCGGGAGCGTTTTTTCACAAAAGCAGATAACTCCATAGGGCAAATCAGTGCTTGGTATTTGGGTCACATGACTCATCTTGGCTCCCTCTGGGTCTGCTCGCTCTGACTGATTTCCTTGGTTGTGTTCAGAATGTTCACCCACTCACTCTCTCCCTACTTGCTATATAGTGAAATATAGTGGACTATAAACTCAATATTAACAATAAAATTAACAGCTTTCGGACACTGCAGGGCTTCTTTTTGCGGCACGGTTATTGACGTCATCACATGAGTGGAAAATGTAACAGACTAACGGTGGTAAAAAAATGAATACCTGCATGTAATTTGTAGTAAATATGTATTAAATCAAATCGTTTTTGCTGAATTATTAAATATAAATACCTTAAGGTAGTTTATGTTGTGATGTGAAGCTCTTCTCTCACTGCTCCGCTGGCTGTGCATTCACTATATAGTAGACTATATGGGGAAGGAGTTTCTTTTTCTTTCCCAGCCTTATTCTTTTTCTTTTTATACTGTGCACACCAATGAAGAGAGAGAGAAATGCCATTTCAATTCCCCTGTATGTCCTGTACGTATAGTAGTATTGACAATAAAATCTTTAAATCTTGAATTATAGCTTTATTATAGCTATAATATACCATTTTACTGAGTGGATATGCCTAAATCAGTGTGTCAATCATGATGCTTATAGACATTCAAGTATGTTCCAGACAAAATAACATGGCTTTCGGGACTCATCTGTTTTTGCAAAAAAATGGCTTGTAGGCTTATCTGTTTTTGCAAAAAAAACATACTAATAAACTGCCAAAAAGTAACAATGAGTTGATGTTTGATTTTTTGCTTTATTTTGTCTGAGATACTCATATTTCAAGTGACCATGACTTAGAAGCTGATTTGGAAATACTAACACCTATAAACCTACAGATTAAAAAGTGTTTTTTCTCATTTTTGAACTCAACTGGACTTATCTGTTTTTGCAAAAGAACTCTTCATATATTGTGAAACCCTTTAGAGATCTCTGTAGAACATAATCAAAGAACACTAGTTATATAGTACCTGCCATAACATATGATGAAGACAAACACACCGCAGATTGTTTGTGGGGGTTCACATTTTCTTCTCGTGAGTCGCAGAGCCTCGCTGTTTTGTCACAGGAAATTGCAACATTATCAAAAAGTTCATGCGACAAATTTTCATGCCAAATACAGTAGTCGCAGAGTCGTGGCAGGTGTCTCAAACCCGTCTCGAACCCTTCTGAATACCTCACACAGTCAGAAAGTGCGAGAAAATTTAGACAACTTTATGAGGGTTGAGGACCTATGAAACTGAACTGTGTCTGATTGGAGACAAAAAGGACAACACATTCTGTGCACAAACAGCTGCAAATTCCCTGGCCATTTTCTAGCACACGCTGACAGCTGCGACCGACAATGTCAAAATGCCACCTAAGAGCAAGAAAGACAAGGTCACCGTCAGTGTAATCTGTGAAGTGACAGCTTTCAGAAGTTTCTGTCATTGCTGAAAAAAATCTGTCAAAGAAGAAGAATTTTCTGTTAATGCAACTTCAGGTCCCCTCAGTCATCCACTTCGATCGATCTCTTGTCCATTCATGCTCACATGTCCTTTCTGGGGTAATAAAAAAAAAAATGCACTCTCAGCCGTTCTTTTTTTTGTTACATGTAATAATCTGAGGACAATTAAGATAAGATAATTCTTTATTAGTCCAACAATTGGGAAATATACAAGGAGGAGGGAGAGTTGGGTACCCGGGGGCGCGTGGCATGACGGGTGGGGCGAGGTCACCTGCACCGCGCTTATGGTCGGGGTTCCCAGTGAGCGCCCCGACTGCCACCCATCAGCCCTCAGGAGGGGCCGCCAAGAGTGGGCTCGCTTCATGGCGGGGGTCGGTGGTGGATGGGATGCTACACTGGCTCTTCCTCCCACCCCTGTGCCAGGGAGGGACTAGGAGGTTTAGGCATGTTCAAAGTACACTTGTCATATACTTAAAATATTTAATGTATTTGCTCAAACAAACATAAGGGGACATATTACAAGGACATAGTCCATTATCAGTTGTCTCAGGTGCAGGGCACGTTTACGAGCATTTGAGATGAGATGAGATGAGATGAGATGAGATGAGATTCAACTTCCAAGTTCACTTCCTTATTACAGCAAAGCAAAAACAAATTTTCTGCCAGGCACAAGGTGCAAAGAGGCTGATCTAATTATTCAGAGGTGTGTGTTGGATAATCCAATCCAAAGCACTCCTGCCCATCCCTTTAATGCACAGAGGTACATTATTTAAAGTGAACTCTGATCATGACCGCTTCTTTAAGACAGGTTTTGCGCTGGCCAAAGGGCATGCGCACGAGCCAAAATGCATGCAATAGTAACGTTGCTTGGTAATAAGGAAGGCATCGTCACAGTTGATGCTCGGTTAGTTATTTTAGAGAGAAAAAACGGGGAAGAGATGCTGGGCTGAAAAAAATCAGCTGAATAGTTTAACATAGTGTGCAATGATGCAACACACAGACCTGAATGGATTTGAAACTTCAGGAAAAGAAGATGATGTCTGCAAATTTTCATCAACTTTAATAAAACTGAAGGATCATTAATGGTGGTGTGGAAGTCACTGTCGGCCCCATGGGGAGCCGGAGGGCTCCTTCTCTGACTGCTTTTGCTGACCGAGGGTCTTCCCCGTCTTGTGCGAGGGTCTACCAAGGTTTGTGGCTCTCTGCTCTAGTCCCTCCTGGAGGTTTCTCATCACACAGCATGACATTTACATTACACTGCCTTCAACCCCCTATGTCTCTGACTCCTTGTGGCTATATGCCCAGGAACTCCCTGGGCATTGTTCTCCCATGCTTATTCACTGTCTCTGTCTGAGGTGCTAAATAATCTGACTTCCCCAAGGTCCTACAATGTATGAAATGAGCGAGCCGTGAGCCACTCTATGCCGAGCAATGCACTGAACTTTATTACGAAAAGGTAAAACATATACAGCGGCTACAGCCTGCTTGACATCACTCTGCTGGACGTCCGATGCTGGCTATGGCAAGCCCCAAGGGCCAAACCCACATGCAACATCCCCCCACTTCACAAACTGGAGAACAACAAATGATGACAGCCAATAATGCCCTCCCCCCACCCCAGAGACGAATTGTGGCCCATTGCCCATTGTATTGGCGCCTGGAACACCCCATCGAGCGAAGAGCGAAGTGAGGAAACTGATAACCACGTCGGCTGTGACCAAACTGGTGGGTAACACCTCCGGCCATTTTGAAAGAAAATGGCTGTTCGCTGAGGCTGTGTGTAACTCGTCACATATGTCGAGTTGAATGTGCTTCCAGGGGCCCTCCGAATACTGCAACGGTTGCAGGGGTGGTGGTGGTGGTACCCCGGTTTTCCCGCTCTCCAAGCACGGCACACAGTTCTTAACCATAACCTCAATGTCCTTGTCAATACCTCGCCACCAAACCGAATCCCTGCAGCATTGTTTCACACTAACCACCCCCAGATGGCCGTCGTGGATCATGGCTAAAACGTGAGCCCTTAGTGACACCGGAACCACCATGCAATGCCCTCTCGCCATGCGCACGTCGTTCCAGCAACTCAGCTCATCCTTGACCCTGTGAAAAAGTGCCAGATCACCCTGCATCTTGGTGGGCCACCCCCCTCTGATGAATGAGCGCAGTTGAGACAAAGTTGGATCCTGCTCCGACTCCGCCTGGAGTTCCTGGAGGGACATCGCATTCCAGAGGGTTTCGTGCAACGTGTCGATCAGGTCCGCCTCCAGGGGATCACAATCATCAGGTTGCACAGTGTTAAGTGTGGCATGGGACAGGAGGTCCGTTTCCACATTCTCCCTGCCTGGTGTGAACTGAGTAGTAAAGTTGTAGGTCCGCAGCCTTTCTGCCCACCTGTGAATCTGCAGGGGCCTGTGTCCCAAACCGTTCGTTTCCAGCAGGGTCGTTCGCGCCCTATGGTCCATGCGCAAGGTCAGTTACCATCCATAGAGGTAAATGTGCCACCGTTCGCATGCCCAAACACACGCAAGCGCTTCTCTCTTGCCCACTGCGTACCTCTGTTCCGCCGATGTGAGAGATCGCAAGTCCAATTTTGAAAACACCTTGGAGCTGCTGAACATCGCGGTGAGCTCTTCCATCGTGGGTAGTGAGTTTTTATCCGGGATGATCACTTTGTTAACCATTCTGAGGTTGACGCACGGTTAGATGCCACATGACTTCTTTTTAGTCACTATAATATCTGAGATCCACGGCGAGGCATCCACTCTCTCAGTAATGCCAGCGCTCAGAAGTTTATTCAGCTCTGCTGTGACGTCATCCCGCAGGGCGAGGGGCAACCGGTAAAGAGGTTGAATCTTGGACGTCACCCCTGGGCCAATGAGCAGACGGTGGTTGAAAGCTGCTATGCAACCCAGGCCCACAAACAACACCGGCCAGCGAGCATGCTAGGCTGTTGAAACAGTTAGCACTGTGGAGCCTGTCGGGTCTGTAATGGAGAACCCCAACTCGCCCAACAAATCAATACCCAACAAGTCAGCCCCATGGTGCGAAACCTGAAAGGTGAACGCAGGAATAGTCTTTGGTCCACACGCCACAGAAAAACTGACCGTGCCCGTCATGAATTACCTCTTCTTCCAAAGGCCCAAAGGCACACGTGCTCACTAGATTATGGTGCTCCATAACATAATGCTGCGTGGACTCACCCACTTGCTGGCAGCGGTCGAAGAATCTGTATCTCCGTGCCGTGATGTTACACTTGTCAACAAAAAAACTCATCCATTTGGCACAAACACTTGTCCAAGGAGCCTGTACTGCCCAACACGCGAAGCACTCGCTGTCCTTCTTTGCCCAGACAATGAAGCAGGACGCTCTTCTGTCTTTCCTCGTCGGCGCCATCCAGGACAGCCGCGATGATATAAGCATTGAAAGAGTCCAGCCAGTGGTGCCACGGTGTGGCTGGCACACCTGGTGACTCCAGGAACAGAGGTGGTGGTCTTGCGCATGCCACCATGGTTTAATTCTTAGTCGCCAAATGTTATGTACGAAATGAACGAGCCGTGAGCCATTCTATGCCGAGCAAGGAACTGAACTTTATTACAAAAAGGTAAAACATATACAGCGGCCGCAGCCCACCTGACGTCACTCCGTTGGACGTCCGACGCTGGCTACAGCAAGCTCCAACGACAAAACCCACATGCAACAGATATCTGTCACAAAAATAGCTCTACGTATTTAGCCTTTTTAATTATTAAAAATTATTTGATTAGTTCAAGATTTTAGTGTTACTGAACCAAGGGACTTTAGTAATAATTAAGAAAATAAATTTACTATAACTTGGTTGAAATGTATCTTGATGATAATTGTAATCTGATCAATATATAATGATTTTTTTAGATATCTATATTGAGGAATGCAATAAAATACTGTGATAACCAGAGAAATCCTGTTATGTCCCAATAATTCTGCAAATTATAATAATGCAATTCTAATAATCACTGTTCTTAAACTCTTCCAAAAGTATTTTATTTTTTTGTGCTTCATTAAAAGTTCATTTAGGTTATTGGAATTTTTGATTTCAGTTTTATTTGACATCTGACCTGTTGTTTTTAATGTAGTGAAATGGGAAAATGTAAGTGCCCTAAAGGAGCTAATAGAAAAAAAAAATCTTTCTACTTAAAACTGCAGCGTAACTTTAATTTAAATTCTTTTTTGGGGGAGAAAGTTAGTCATCCTTCTACTTTTAAATAAAATGATGAGATGAAAACTATCCTGCCGAGTCATGCATTCTTGGCTTTATTTAAAAATCACGGACCACGAGGAGTCATGCCTTCATGGCACTGCCCAAACTTCTGCTGACTCCTCATCTCTTGGCCTCGGGGTCTTTTCGGCAGACGGTGGCACACACAGCAGAGATGTCACGCTCACTCTTGTGCTGTCTGGGGTACTTAAGGGAACAGTGCAGCGACAGGAACAACAAGCAGCAGATGAGGAATCAAAGGTTGCTTGTTTTTGACAGTGAGGTTTCCGAATATCGTGTGGGGAATAGAGGGAACATTGACATAATACTACATCTGCTACATGGATGTCTGTGGTGCCAAACTTAGACATTCTGTCCTTCAAATTTAATGGTTACCCATGCTGTTCTTGCTATGTGTTATACATCCAGCATATGAATGTTGATATAAAGCAAATGAAACTTGAATTTCACAAGCTCAGAGTTGAGCGCTTTGCTCCTTTGTTGACTGTTGCTTGTTATGATGGGTGAAAATAACAAGTAAAACAATCAAACTCTGCTAGCATCACCTCAAATTAGCATGATGAAAACACAGTAATTATACCTGAAATCAACAACTCTGTGCATTAAAGCAATCTATATCACTCAAAAGAAGCTTGAACAATCAAAAACTTACAGCCTTTGCTTTCTGGAGGGTTTAGAAAAAAACTTAGGCTGTATTCAGACTAAATGCGAAGCAAATTTTTTGGGTGGCACGAATACATGTAAAGTTAATGTAAACATGCAAAAGACATATGAAAATGGGCATTTGTGGCCAAGGAATGGTGCTAGCTAGTAATGGTCTTGAGATTCTGCCATCACCGGAATACAAGTTTCAACATTGGAGAGTAAGCTAGTTTGAAAATGAGACTGCCACCCACCTGCAGACAGATGGACTAGGAGCTCTGCAGCTGAATCGGAATGTCAGTTTTTTTTATCCACGGACTCCTACCACAGGCGTGCTAATGAGGCTAGCAGGCTAGCAGTGTAAACAACCATCATCCAGGTGAAATTTTGGAGGCATGGACGATTTTTTTTTCAGGTTTTATTTATTTAGCGAATGCAAAGTCCTTAAGCCAAGCAGTTGCCTCCTGGTTTGCTGTATGGAGGGTGTGTAATCCTCCTTCCAGTCTTTGGAGCGGGCAAGCCTCTATGATGTGTTCCATTGTTTGCTCCTCTCCACATGCGCACAGTGGGCTAGGGCTACTGCCCCATCTGTAAAGGCTGGCCAAGCAGGGGCCATGTCCAGTCCTGAAGCGATTGAGTGTAGACCACTGTCTCCTTGGGAGGTTGGTGCCCGGGACCTGTTGGTTGGGGTTTATCACCAGCTGTTTGTTTGGGACCTCCTTGGTCTCCCATTCCTCTTGCCAAGCTGTCTGGATGGTAAAGTCAGCTGGGGGAGGGTTTTTCCAAATCGGCCGTCTGGATGAAAGTCGGGCAGTGGGTGGAGTGTAGATATCTGCATGGATTGGTAAGTGAGGAGAATCTTTAACTTTTTGGAGCATCCTTTGAGTTAATGCTGCTCACCGGATGTGTGGAGGGGCTATGTTTGACAGTACAGAGAGCCAGGGGAGTGGTGTTGAGCGGATTGTTCCAGTTATAGTTCTCATGGTTGTGTTGAGCTGGGTGTCTACATGGTGTGTGTAAGATGACCTGGACCAGACAGGGGCACAATATTCTGCTACAGAGTATGAAAGGGCCAGTGCTGAGGTGCGCAGGGTGGAGACTGCCGCCCCCCATTTTGCACCAGCGAGCTTGCAGAGCAGGTTGTTTCGTACCTTCACCTTAGCAGCCGTCCCCTTTAGATGTTCCTTGAAGGATAAGGTCCTATCAAGGGTCACTCCAAGATAAGTTGGATTTGGGGCATGCTTAAGCTTGAGTCCGCTCAGGTGGATGTTTAGTTCTCTGGCAGCTTTTGCATTGTGGAGATGGAATACACTGGAGACGGTTTTTGCTGGGCTTGGTTTTAGGCGCCAGATTTTGCAGAACTGGTCCAGTTTGGCAAGATCTTCCGTGAGCACCCGTTCCAGTGGTTCAAAGTCTGGTGCTTGGAATGCCAAACAGATGTCGTCTGCATAGGTGAAATTGCGGGATTTTGTAGTAGGCAGGTCGTTTATGTAGAGGTTGAACAGAGTTGGAGCTAGAACTGAGCCTTGTGGGAGTCCGTTTTTCTGCATTCTCCATGCACTTGTCTTCTGACTGAGGTGGACTCTGAACCTTCGGTTGGTCAGCAGGGTTTTTATAATTTCTGTTGCCCAAGCAGGGATCGCCTTTATAAGTTTCAGGAGGAGGCCTTTGTGCCAGACCGTATCATAGGCGGCTGTAAGGTCGAGAAACACAGCCCCTGTCTTCAGTCTGCTCTCGAAGCCATTTTCGATGAAGGTGGTTAGGGCCAGTACTTGTTCTCCTGTACTGCGGTCCTTGCGGAAACCTGCTTGATCCACACTTAGAATATCCTCTACCTCTGGGGAAATGCGTTGCAGAATTAGGCGCTCCATGATTTTGTAAGGAACGCTGAGTAGGGAGATTGGGCGGTAGCTTGCTGGTAATTTGTGGTCTTTGCCAGGTTTTGGGATGGCAATGACCTTTGCTGTCCGCCATTTCTTTGGGATCGAGTTTGTTTGTGTGATCCTTGTGTAGAATTGTGTCAACCAGGTTAGGGCTCGGGGGCCAAGATTTTTCATGAATTCTGGGAAGATGTTATCGTATCCTGCTGCCTTTCCACATTTCAGGCTCTGTAGGACTTTCTCCAGTTCAGCAGCCTCGAAGGGTTCAGGGTTCGTTTCCTCTACAGGCATTTTTTGGTGTTTTTTTAGCTCAGTTGTAACTGCTCTTTTGGTGTCTTTGTCTTGGGGTGCTTTGGCGATAGTCAGTAGGTGGGATGCAACTTGGTTGGGTGTGACGGATGCTCGGCTTTGGCTAGGGGGCTTCTGTGCAGCTCCTAGGCGACGGATGAGGCTCCAACATTTCCTGCTAGAGTGGGTAAAGCTCCGGTCAGCAACTGTCTCCTCCCATTTCTTTCGCCGAGCTGTATTTAGCGATCCAACAGACTCTCATGATAAATTGTATATCAAGGATTCAGTGTACCCCGCCCGGTATGGGGTTACCGGGGCCCCACCCTGGAGCCAGGCCTGGGGGAGGGGCTCGAAGGCTAGCGTCTGGTGGCCGGGTTTCCACCCATGGGACCCGGCCGGGCTCAGCCCGAAGGAGTTACATGGGTCCGCCCTCCAGTAGGTTCACCACCTGCAGGAGGGATCATGGAAGTCCGGTGCTATGTGGATTAGGTGGCAGTCAAAGGCGGAGACCTTGGCGGACTGATCCCAAGCTTTCTAAACTGGCTTTTGGTACGTGGAATGTCACCTCTCTGGTGGGGAAGGAGCCTGAGCTGGTGTACGAGATTGAGCGATACCGGCTAGATATAGTCGGCCTCACCTCAACACACAGCTCCGGTTCCGGAACCAGTCTCCTGGAGAGGGGCTGGAGCTTGGCCTTTTCTGGAGTTGCCCCGGGCGAGAGGCGACGAGCAGGGGTAGGTATTCTTGTATCGCCCCACCTTGCTGCCTCTATATTGGAGTTTTACCCGGTGGACGAAAGGGTTGCTTCCCTGCGCCTTCGGGTTGGGAAACGGGTCCTGACCATCATTTGTGCCTATGCACCAAATGATGTTTCAGAGTACCCACCCTTTTTGGAGTCTGTGACTGGGGTGCTGGAGGGTGCTCCTCCTGGAGACTCCATTGTCCTACTGGGGGACTTCAATGCGCACGTGGGCAACGACAGTGAAACCTGGAGGGGGGTGATTGGGAGGAACGGCCTGCCCGATCTGAACCCGAGTGGTGTTCAGTTATTGGACTTCTGTGCTAACCACAGTCTGTCTATAACGAACACCATGTTCAAGCATAAGGGTGTCCATATGTGCACCTGGCACCAGGACACCCTAGGCCGCAGGTCGATGATCGATTTTGTTATCGTATCATCAGACCTGCGACCGTATGTCTTGGACACCCGAGTAAAGAGAGGTGCAGAGCTGTCAACTGATCACCACCTGGTGGTGAGTTGGATCCGATGGCAGGGGAGGAAGCCATTCAGACCTGGTAGACCCAAACGTATAGTGAAGGTGTGCTGGGAGCGTCTGGCTGAGGCCCCTGTCCGGGAGGTCTTCAACTCCCACCTCCGGAAGAACTTCAACCACATTCCGAGGGAGTCTGGAGACATGGAGTCTGAATGGGCCATGTTCTCCACCTCTGTTGTTGAAGCGGCAGCCCAGAGCTGCGGCCGCAAGGTGGTCGGTGCATCTCGTGGTGGCAACCCCCGAACCAAGTGGTGGACACCAGTGGTGAGGGGGGCCATTAAGCTGAAGAAGGAGTCCTATCAAGCTTGGTTGGCTTGTGGGACTCCCGAAGCAGCTGAGGTGTACCGGCAGGCCAAGCGGAGTGCAGCTCGGGTGGTTGCTGAAGCAAAAACCCGGGTATGGGAGGAGTTCGGTGAGGCCATGGAACAAGACTTTCGGTCGGCTTCAAAGAGATTCTGGCAAACTGTTCGGCGGCTCAGGAGGGGAAAGCAGCTCCCCGTCCACACTGTGTATGGTGCGGATGGGACACTGTTGACTTCAACTGGGGATATCGTCGGGCGGTGGAAGGAATACTTCGAGGATCTCCTCAATCCCACTGATACGCCTTCCACAGAGGAAGCAGGGTTTGGGGACGAGGGGGATGACTCGCCTATCACAGGGGCTGAGGTCGCCAAGGTGGTTAAAAATCTCCTTGGTGGCCGGGCCCCGGGGGTGGACGAGATTCGCCCCGAGTACCTCAAGGCCCTGGATGTTGTTGGGTTGTCATGGTTGACACGCCTCTGCAACATTGCGTGGAGGTCGGGGGCAGTGCCTTTGGCATGGCAAACCGGGGTGGTGGTTCCTCTCTTCAAAAAAGGGGACCGGAGGGTGTGCTCCAACTTTAGAAGGATCACACTCCTCAGCCTCCCTGGGAAGGTCTATGCCAAGGTACTGGAGAGGAGAGTCCGGCCGTTGGTCGAACCTCGGATTCAGGAGGAGCAATGTGGTTTTCGTCCTGGCCGTGGCACATCGGACCAGCTCTTTACCCTCTCGAGAATTCTTGAGGGTTCGTGGGAGTTTGCCCAACCAGTTTACATGTGTTTTGTGGACTTGGAGAAGGCATTTGACCGCGTCCCTCGTGGATTTTTGTGGGGGGTGCTTCGGGAGTATGGGGTATCGGGCTTGTTGTTACGAGCTATTCGGTCTCTGTACGACCGTTGTGAGAGTTTAGTTCGCATTGCCAACACTCGGTCGGAGTCATTCCCAGTGAGAGTTGGACTCCGCCAGGGCTGCCCTTTGTCACCGGTCCTGTTCATAATTTTTATGGACAGGATTTCTAGGCGCAGCCAGGGAATGGAGGGTGTCATGCTTGGTGACCACAGGATCTCATCTCTGTTGTTTGCAGATGATGTTGTCCTGTTGGCTTCATCCAGCAATGACCTACAGCTCTTGCTGGGACGGTTTGCCGCTGAGTGTGAAGCGGCTGGGATGAGAATCAGCACCTCCAAGTCCGAGTCCATGGTCCTCAGCCGGAAAAAGGTGGATTGTCCTCTCCGGGTTGGGGACAGGCTCCTGCCCCAAGTGGAGGAGTTTAAGTATCTTGGGGTCTTGTTCACGAGTGAGGGGAAAATGGAGCGAGAGATCGACAGACGGATTGGAGCAGCATCTGCAGTGATGCGGACGTTGTACCGGTCTGTTGTGGTGAAGAGGGAGCTTAGTTCTAAGGCAAAGCTGTCGATTTACCAGTCAATCTACGTTCCTACTCTCACCTATGGTCACGAGCTTTGGGTAATGACCGAAAGAACGAGATCGCGGATACAAGCGGCTGAAATGAGCTTTCTCCGTAGGATTGCTGGACTCACCCTCAGAGATAGGGTGAGGAGCTCAGTCATCCGGGAGAGGCTCAGAGTAGAACCGCTGCTCCTCCACATTGAAAGGAGTCAGTTGAGGTGGTATGGGCATCTGATTAGGATGCCTCCTGGACGCCTCCCACTTGAGGTGTTTCAGGCACGTCCCACTGGGAGGAGACCCCGGGGCAGACCCAGGACTCGGTGGAGAGACTATGTCTCCCAGCTAGTCTGGGAACGCCTTGGTATCCCCTCTGAAGAGCTGGAGCAGGTGGCTGGGGAGAGGGAAGCCTGGGCTTCTCTGCTTGAACTGCTGCCTCCGCGACCCGGACCTCCGGAAAAGCGGTAGAAGATGGATGGATGGATGGATGGTATTTAGCGATTCAATGAGATGGTCTGCTATCTCTGGGTCCCCTGATGTTTGATAGGATTGTAGGAGGGCAGCACTTTCTCCGTCCAAACATGGGACATAGAGGGGTCGGTAGCCTCGTGGGATTGCAGTATGGGCAGCCTTGAAGATTGCGCTGCAGAAGCGGTTGTATGCTTCATCTACAGTGATGGTGTGGAGTGGGATGGTAACAACGCTCCGGTCCAGAGTTTCACTGAATTTCTTCCAGTTGGCTTTGCGGAAGTTCCAGCGCATCTTCCTTGGGCTGTATATGACTGGAAGTTGTAGGCCAATGTTTTTTCAGGTGAGACCCCCGCCTCACAGCTGCAGAAGTTATAAAGGCAACTCCGCCCGTCCGCAACTCACTCAGATGGTGAATTCACGTCTATTTGCGTGTTTGCATTGAGTTAAAATGTAATCGTGCCATGTGAGAAATTTGCCTGTTTGTGTTTGGTCTGAACACTTTTAGAGAAGAGTACTGAAGTCTCCTGCATACACCATGTGCTCCTCTGTGCTCTCTTCACTTCCTCATCCCATAATGCACTGCATATCCCTAATGGCATTTCAAAATAAAGGGTGACTATTAAGGCCCTTTTCCACTAGCCCCACTCAGCCCCGGTTTGAAAACCCGGCTCTACTCACTTCGGTTCGGTTCGGCCTCAGTTGCTTTTCAACTACTGCTGGTGCACCTGCTGGCACACCTGCTGTGGGTGGGATTTGTTGAACAGCAGGCGGCGCCACACCCTCGTGACGTGAAACACACGCGACTGAATCCTCCACAGCAAACATGGCTGATGACGAGGAGAGGAGGAAGGAGGAATGACTGTGACATGAAACTGGTTAAATCTATGGTGCTGACTTGTTGTGCTCTGCACAATCTGTGTGAGAGTCATGGAGAGACGTTTGACACTACATTGGATGATGCAGTATATGAACCAGTGGTGGCAGCGGCACAGAGAGCAGAGGAGCAGGGTGGTGATATTGTAGCGAACTCAATACAAGCACCCTACTTGGTTTGATAAGTTGGTTGACCCTATTGGCGACACTGGTAGAGTGCGGGACTCCAGAGCAAAAGGCGTGAGTTCAAACCTCCCGGTGGGACGTCGCCATGTCAAGCTGCACGTTACAATATAACATGTGATGCAATACTTGTCTATTTTGTCCACATTTATGTGCATACATATTTCAAAAATGTTTTTTGTAAATAAAATGTTGTGCATGGTCCATCTACCTGTCCTCTTGTTCATAACGCTTATCTGTTAAGAAGGTGCGAAGCCATCAGCCTAATGATGAGTCCACACTTCTGTTGTGATAATTGCTCACGCTGAGCGCTCTGACAGCCCCGTACGCTGTGGGGGTCACACACGTGTTCCTCCCCACACTCTCAATTTTTTTTCCCGTATATTTTTCTCTTTAGCGTACAGAAACGGCAATACGCCCGTATTTGCTAAAATTGCATTTTCCCCGTATTAAAATACGGCAAAACCGTATCACTTGACAGGTATGTAATTACATGCAGAAACACCACACAGGCCATCTTCACAAAAATCCAGCTCGACAAGCCACTTTTGCTTAGGTGGAAATGCAAATTGAACTATAAATCATGTGCTGATACATGTCATATTTTCCCATGTAAAGGTCTCCCACTTTTACTTACAAATTGATTTTTAATTTTTGGGAAAAGGAAATATAAATTTTGCACTTGTTGGTAACAACAGTTGTGTGCAACAAAAACACAGTTGTGTATCCTTGTCCAATCTGTCTACTGTTATTAGTGCCAAATTTTTGCTAGATTCCTTCTTAATTTATTAAATTTTGACTGGTGATGCAACATTCAACTTACATGTACTTACCTTTATCAGTGTCTACAAGTTCAAGCACACCTGTACAACTGCTTATAACCTAAAATATATACCCGTTCAAGAGAAATGGATTCAGCATTGCAAATTTGTTTAAAATAAAAAAAAACCTACCAAGACATTACATTTCGTTGTGTTGTTAAAAATTAAATTACTATTAGAAGGCTATACACCTGACCTGATGAACAGCAGCATGTGGAGTGAACAGAGAATGGAATGTGTATGTAATTATTGGCTTTTCTCATACGGTGTCATAACAGATAAACCAGACTTTTGATGCAAACAATACAATTTTATTCCAGAAGCAAAATTTACAAACAAAAAAACAGACTGGGCGATGACATCTCTGCGAGCTCTTCCCTTCGTAACGCAGCGTCCTGTTCCAGGGCTTCATGCGCATCTGCCCGCACATCTGCAGCCACCTGTCGCAAATGCTGCATGTACTCCTGATTCTTGCCGCTGGTCATGTTGCCGTTCCAAGAGCCGCATCTCTTTGTCATGCATGTTGACCATCGCTAATGTAAGGTCAGCGATGGGAGTTGTCTGTTTTCGTCTTGCCTAGATGGAAAGACAGAAAGGCATGGTCGTTAAAGCTGGATCACTACATATATTATGGAATTACACAGGTGAAAGTCTGTGGTGGAATGTCACTATTATATTATGCTTCATTGCTGTATATAAGCTGAACTGTCATGTTGCTGCCCCTCAGTAGAGCAGATTTTGCAACACGCAGGGTGCTGTCTTCGGCTGCAGCCCCCCTGCAAAACCAAAAAGGATTAAGATTAAGAATATGGATGGATGGATGGGTAATGTTTAAACTAGTTGCTTGTAGTGTGGCCGCAGAAATCTGAATGGGTTAATACAGTCAGCTGACGTGAAGCATTTCAATGAAGCATGTTGATTTCAACGGCAGTTCATGCACTTTGTTTGTCTAAAACAGGAGTTACAACAGCACGTCAATCACCACACCTAAAAATGGTTGTGGAACACCGCTAAGTGAAGACCAAAGAATAACCTTTTTGTACATTTAAAAAGACATTTTCAATTAATTAATATGCAGCTACAGGAAATTGCATTAATCAATTTGGTACATAACTTGTTAGGCTCCAGCCCCCCCGCGACCTGTAAAGGATTAAGCGGTAGAAGATGGATGGATGGATGGATTTTCGACCCTGGTTTCCGCTGCTGGACCTGTTTCAACCAAAAAAAAATATCGTGGTTATTGTGCCTTACCGGCACTTGAACGTGATCCAGATGGAGCTGGTGATGTGGAGCTGATCCAGCTTGCGCTCAGCCAGACGCACACGCAGACGCAGCGCCAGGAGAGTCCGCTGTGTCAGTCATTTCCACTGAGGTGGACCCCTGTGATATGAAATGCGATTCTAGAAAGAAAATGCACGCAATTTAAAACTTAACACCAAAGTGCAACATGTACACAACACTCTAAAGTTTTTAACCGGAATACAATAAGCGTAATTCAGCGTTTTGTTCGCGCTAATACTTAACACAAAGCAAGTGTGAATCTGCAGTTGGCTGCAAAACAATACGCCTCAATAAGCCTCAGTAACAACCATTACCCACAATCTAACAACCTTCCTATTTCTTAAAAACAGTGAGCTTGGCACAGAAAGGATCAAGTGGCGAACAGATGCGCAATATCAAATAAACACTCACCATCCACGGTTTCCAAGGGCCGTGACCGTGACTGTGACCGTGTGGAGCCCAATGTCTCTCAGCGAACCACTTCCACTCCTTCTGATCCGCTGAACTTCGAGCAATGTGGTCCTTCACTGCTCGGTAATCGCTTTTCAGCTTTTTCAGCTTCTCCCGACACTGTTTGGCAGTACGGATGTGCCCTTGGGAAGCCATCTGCTCGGACACCTGCATTTCAAGTAGATCCGTCCAACTCGCGCTGGATGCGATCGTGGCCTAATATAGAAAGAAAATTGCGCACCTCCTAATATATAATATTAGGAGTATATTATTATATAAGTATATTATACAGTATATTAATATAATATACCGTATTAAAGGGGCGCACTGTGTTCACTGCTGAACAATTACAAATGGCGGTGGTGGAGTAAATTCAGCAGAAAAAGTTGCTTCCATGACGTTACAACCTGACCAATCAGCGGCGACCAGTCTCTTAAAGTCATATCACAGCCCTACTCAGCCCTACTCGGCCCGGTTAGACCCTGCCCTGGATCAGGTACGAAAAAAGTACCTGCTTAACCGGTGCTGGGGCTAGTAGAAAAACGCCTAAAGCGGGCTGAGTGGTGCGGTGTAGGGCCAAGTGGGGCTAGTGGAAAAGGGCCTTTAGTTAACTAAACCAGAGTTGCCAACTTTTTGTTTTTTTGTTTAGAAATAACTGTGCACTGGAGAGACTGGGAGGTCGTGGAGTGAGTGTGCAGACACAATACATAAACAGTTATTTTTTTTTTCCAATAAATACACTTAGTTTCTTAAGAATAAGTTTTAGAACATGTTCAGTCTGCTTTATGCTGCCTTGAGAACTCTTATTGTATAAAAATCTCAAGAAAGTAAATATAATATTGACAATAATCTCCTCATTTTGGAATGAGAAATAAGGTTTGTGTAGTGAGAGAGAGAGGGCAAAAGACTGAGACTCATTCCAGAAGAGAGAGAGTTGGCAAAGCTGACGAAACATTAATGCAACATTTTCGTCCTGAGTGATAACTTTTTCAGCATAAATCCTGATAAATTCAGAAAACAATTATTAACTAAAGATTAGAGGACAGGGCAGTACCTGTTATTTCTCCAAGCTCATATGGGGTACATGACATAACATCAATAGTTTGTGTAATCCTCCTAGCTTAAAAGTTTACAGGGCTGAGTTTTGAGATGGAGCAGTTTTATGTGTTACATACATACATGTATAAATTTACAGAGCATTTAGATTAGCCACTGGGGCTTATAGGCTTTGCTAGCAAATAGTGACAACCTCCAAAGCCAAAAGGCAATTGCACAGCTAATGGCAATTTGAGGGTGGCTTCAAAACAGAATCAGTTCCATGTTAAAATTACCTGCTTCACCTCAGAAATGAATCTGATACTTTACCAAAAAATGGATAAATAGGTCTAAATATAAGAAAAAAGTTAAATGTACTCCCTGCTGTAACCAAAACAATAAAAAACAAAAACCCAACTAACAAAATCTGACCCGATATCCTGTTTCGGCTCAATTCCGATTTTATTTTGACAAAGCCAAAACCAGATATTACAGGCTATTTCCGGTTGTTGTGTTTTTGTTTCTGAAACGAAGTATTGAAAGACCGAAGAGCCCATGGATTTACGCGTTTGTGTGATTTAAAAACCCCCATCTCACCTCACATTCCTGTGCAACCTCCCTAACATGAGTGGTGAAGCCAGACAGCCGTCCAGTCATGGCAGCAGCTCCAACTGTGCACACGCCAGTGCAGAAGGTCCAGTCTCAGACTCTTCTGCTGTCTCATCGGTGGTCCTTTTTCCCCTTCCGAAGAAACTCTCCAACGATGACTGTCTTTCAGTTCAATCTAGCTAGCTAGCTTGCAGGTTTGATTTTTGAGCGTCACTGCTAATTAATGTGGCAGATGTGTGTCAAGACCGCTCAGACTTGACAGGCAGGAAGTCAGGAGGGAAGACAATATCTGGTAAAAATGTTAAAAAAAAAAATCAATACGATAAGACGGAGGAACTGAATAAATTATTTATTTTTTTCTCTACGGCTCTCTTTCTCCTTGTACCAAGTGTTCCACTTCTTTAGTCATTATATTACGGTTATTGTACAAGTATTGCTCATCTTGTTAGCTTTACCCAACACCTTAGTACAGCAGCTTGCACCTTCATCTAAACATGCACTGTATGTGTTCAGAAAAAAAAAAAGAGAAAAAGCAGGAAAGCAACAGCCTTTTACCTAAAGTAAATGGGCAGCTCAGTGGAGTGGTACTTAGCACTGTGGCAGCACAGTAAGAAGGTTGTGGGTTCGATCCCACCCCCCTGACCATTGGTGACCCTTCTGTGTGGAGTTTGCATGTTCTCCCCGTGTCTGCGTGGGTTTACCCCAGGTACTCCGGTTTCCTCCCACAGGCCAAAAACACGCAAGTTAGGTTAACTGGAGACTCTAAAGTGGCCCTAGGTGTGAATGTGTGTGTTAATGGTGAAGGGATTGGCGCCGCACCGTGGCTGCCTCATCCATCCATGTGGATGCACTGAATTTCCCTCTGGGATTAATAAAATATTCAAAATAAATAAATAAATGGCTGATATGGGCTAGATGTCGGCCGACGTCTAGCCCATATCTTGCCAATGTGCAAACAACCTCTATAAGATGTATTCCCCATGCAAACTTTGTACGTAGGGCAGATGTATGTGTGCTGTTGGGGATATATGATTATTTCACCGATATTAAATGTTTTATGTGAAATTTTGTTGACACCTGTCCACTATTAATGAGGTTTAAATTGGCTATCTTTTCTAGTTATAACTTCAACCTCAGCATTTATATGAAAGCATGTCAGTAGCTTGAACCTTACGGCGCCTCTAACAGCATCTCAAATGAATTCTGCATTATATTATCGGGTAAATTGTCATGGGCACATATCTCTCCCTTGCACTTGTAACTGGCAACACTGAAATTGACTTAAGCCTTAAATAGCACTCCCAGTTGATTCCACATTTGCCAAGCTCCTTATTTGCACTTGTCTAAGCAAATACTGATACAAGTGTTAGGAAGTTGAGTCCTCAGAGGGCGTCTGTTTCTTAGCTGATGTGACTGATATATTGCTCTATGAACACACCAGCTGTCGTATTGGCCCGGATGATGGAGAATCTTCACGGGCTCATCAGAAACCTCCCCATGCTTTCTCTATGACTTTTACTAAAGGCCACTTTCAATAAATGTCAGCCTCCAAACACTGGTAAACAGTTTTAGCTCTGATCAAATTCCAGAGGGTTGCTATTCACGGTGAGGTTACCGTGTCTGTCGGATTACAAGGGTACTACTTCGGAAATGGCACATTAAACAAATGGAGCACTTCCCACCAGCGACTGCAGTATTTATTCCCACCGCTAAGGAAGCCTTGCCCTTTCACTTCACATCCCACCGGTTCAAACGTTTGAACCCCTCCCCATTCCAACCCTTTTCTGATGAAGACTTGGGAGCCGCATGATGGCCGTTTCTCTGTCAGTTCTGTCTTTGTGATTTATTTCTCTGTCGGAGAGGGTGGCAGGAGTTGGCCATCGAGACAATTGGAGACACCTGCGCCCAGTGTTTTGTCAACATAAAATCCCCATTCTTCCTCTTCTGTAGGAGAGCTGTCTTTCTTCTTCTTCCTCCTCTTCAATCAATATTATTAATATTATTGTTATTATTATAGCTTTAAAATATACTAAATCCAGCATAAAACAAATTAAATCTTTTGATTTTAATAAATTACTTTAAAATATTCAGAATTTAGTTTTGCTGACACATACATACTATAGAAGATTAAAATTCACATTCATGGTATATTTAGGATAATCTATCCATCCGTCTGTCCATCCATCCATACATTCATTTTCTACCCCTTATCCGAAGGTCCGGGTCTCAGAGGCAGCAGCTCAAGGAGTGAAGCCCAGACTTCCCTCTCCCCGGCCACCTGCTCCAGCTTGTCAGAGAGGATACCAAGACGTTCCCAGGCCAGCTGGGAGACGTAGTCTCTCCAGCGAGTCCTGGATCTGCCCCAGGGTCTCCTCCCAGTTGGACGTGCCTGGAACACCTCAATTAATTATCACTTAGATTATAGATTATTATTTACATTAGGATTATCATTTAGGATTGAGGAAACATAATCCATTTAGGATTATGTTTCTAGTTATACTGTAGACTCACTGACATTAAGGCTGTGGTGCAGGTGTAGTGTGGCCGACTACTGATTGGAGGGTCAGGGGTTCAATTCCCACTCTGTCTGCAGTCTGTATGTCGAAGTGTCCTTGAGCAAGACACTGAACCCCCAGATGCTCCTGGTGGGTCAGGCCAGCGCCGGTGCATGGCAGCTCTGCCGCCATCAGTGTGTGAATGGGTGAATAGCAGGGTCTGTAAAGCACTTTGGTCATCTAGAGATTAGAAAAACCACTATATAAATGAATGTCTTTTACCATTAAGTGGACCAATCATTACAGTCTAAAATAGAAATTAATCATTAAGTAGGTAATGTAAATTAGATACAGAGATGTTTATTAAATTAGAAACAAAATGCAGTATATGCCGTCATGTACTGTAGAATATAAATTTTGAAAAATACTACTCAGTAATCTTTCATTGTGAAATACAGCAACTTGGAATAAATTGAAGAATATGCTTACAATTACAGTTATAAAATACAAAATATACAGTATGGAATTGATGTATTGCTTATTCTGTGTTTTGCATTTACAGATAAATTGCATCACTAATAACTACAGTATGTAAGTACTGTATTTACTTGGTTACTTAACCCCCCTTTACACAAGGGTGGAGATTGTTCAGAAATGGAAAAAATGGTCAGCGATTGCCAAGATCTCTCAATGTTCTCCAGTGATCTCCATGGCCTCAAAGTTTTGACTCAATCTCAAACAGTGTTTCAACAATCACCAGAGGGAAGTGAGTTCTCAAGCAGTGCACAACAATCTCAGTGATTGAAGATTGCTGAGAGATCGATGGAATTGTTGAGTGCTCCTTGAGAGAGCTCTTCCCTTTGGGGACCATTGAAAGATTGTTTTGGACAAAGTCAAAACTTTGAGGAGTACTTGGTTACTATGGAAATCACTGGAAGATCACTGAGAGATCATTGAAAGATCATTGAGATCATTTATGTGACAATGACAATAAAGCTTTTTCTATTATTCTATTCTATTCGAGTTATCTGGCCATGGTTTCAGTGGTCTCTCAATAATCTCCACCCATGTCTAAACAGGGTAGAAGTTCACAAGTATATACAGTATGTGTGTGTGTATATATATATATATATATATATGTGTGTGTGTGTGTGTGTGTATATATACATATATACACACACACATATATCCCCTCACCCCCCAGCCAGTTGCAGCAGATGACTGCCCCTCCCTGAGCCTGGTTCTGCTGGAGGTTTCTTCCTGTTAAAAGGGGGTTTTTCCTCTCCACCGTCGCCAAGTGCTTGCTCACAGGGGATCGCCTGATTGCTGGGGTCTTTCTGCAACTGTGGGGGTTCCCCCTACAGTTGATAGTGCTATGAGATGACTGTTGTTGTGAAATGGCGCTATATAAATAAAGTTGAATTGAATTGAATTGAATTGAATATATATATAAAAAAGGTGTTCCTTTAATCTGAGTAAGCTGGACTAGCCTGGCACAATTTTGATATCCAGCTTATTTTTTCCCATTAAGATCTGATGTGCTTTCAAAGTGCTCCCTTTATTTTTTTGAGCAGTATATATATAGCATACCCCTTGGTCACCCAAGAAACTCTTGATGATCCTTAAGGGTTGTATCTCACGGAGCGGGGAATGTAGACGAATGTGACAATTTTTGGATTCGCCAACTTTTCTGAGGAATCTTCACAAACATCGGGGTTCGCCTCTGTCACTTGCAACAAACAACATTTACCCACCTTTAACAACCATTTGCAACATTGACGAGTGTTTGCAAGTGTTTGTGAAAGCAGCTGGCGAACATTAACAACTATTACCAAATGTTAGCAACAGCATTTGCAACGATTAGCAACTATTTACAACTCTTTTGCACTGTTTGACAATGTTTGAAACCTTTACCAACTCCCAGTAAAATACCAGGTGAATGTTGGGTGAATCTTAGATCCAACCCGATAAAACAGGGTGCGCAAACCCTCCCCAGTATTTATTTTCTCCTGACCACGGTGGAAGACAGACACTTGTAGAAGCTATATAGAACATATGTTGAATAACAAAATATATGAACAAAAACAGGATATAAGTCCGCCTAGATTGACTGGGTATTTACTGTGGCAACACAGGCCAAAACCTACAGTGCACAGCTACACAGCAAAAACTTCCAACCTCATCCCTGCTCACATGAGCTACAGACTGCAAAACGCAAAGATAAACCACACACACTTAGGTTAAAATAGGCTACGCTATATTTTTTATAACTCTGCATGTAAATATAGAGAACCCTAGCTTCATCTGGAGACAGTGTGCAAGTGCTCATCGGGAGAGCTACTGTTTGTTTCGATTCTGTTGAGATTTATTGGATTGATATTAATATTATTTTCAGCTTTGCTAACTTCATGTTTGTGTTTGGAATTATAATAAAAGTCTGAATCCTTTACAATTATTCTCCCTGTTGATGATGCAGTCCGGATGTGTGGTGCTGAAAGACAGCAGCTGGCATCGGGTGGTTGCACTGTTCAGACTGTAATTATTTTTCATGAGGGTAATTTCATTTGTTTACATGTACTCTAAATCAATTTGTTTTCACAAAATAATGTCTGTGTAGTGGCACTTCCTACCTGGGGTAGACATATGTAGGCCTACTAACAGATGTGCCAACGGACAGTGAGCTTTTTTTCCTGGAGGTTTTACAGGCTCGGAATCTGTTTGGAGTTTTTTCTCTATCCATATTTGTTTGTTGCTGTCTGGTGAATAAAATGGTGACTCTTCTCCCTCTTCTCTCTCGTTGTCTTTGCCAGATCAGGATATGCTATAAACAGTGTTGGGCAAGTTACTAAAAAATAGTAACTAGTTACAGTTACTAGTTACTTCTTTTCAAAAGTAACTGAGTTACTTTTGAGTTGCTGCATGATTAAAGTAACTAGTTATTTGGAAAAGTAACTTTCACGTTACTTTTACATGCATACTTAAATCATCTCGCACACACAGCAAGATCAAGGGCCCCTTGTTCTCATCAGAAAAAAGAAGAAGAAGAAAACTGATGAGAGAAAAGTCTCATCTTACAGAGAAAAATGTTTCAGATTTAGACAAACTATTGTAATCAGTAGAAAGTCAGAAATTTACTAGAAATAAAGCTGTGAATTCACAGAGAAAATTTTGGACCCCCTCGTGGGCCGTTTTTGGCCCACAAGCCATATGTTTGACACCCTTGGACCAGCCCATTAAAAACGCATATTTAGAGGATTTACTTCCATGACATAGTTGCATATCACAACAGCATGTAAATGAATGAGATAAAATAAAATAGAAAGCACAGATAAATGAAAGTTCACTGCTTACGGTCAGGTCATGCCGAAGACCATATTAAAGTGGAGCTTCTTGCCATCCAGCTTGGTGCTCAGCAATAATGGAACAGAGGAGGGAAATTTGTGGCAGTGCCTTGCATGGCAGCGACCCCTCTGATTCTATATATGATTAACATTGTAGATAAGAGAAACGTGATTTCGTTCTACTGTACATGGTTGGCTGTATGGATTGAATGACAGTAAAGTTGGCTTTACCTTTACCTTTTACCTTTACCGTTTACCTTTGCCTTTACCTTTACAAGAAGCTGTTCTTTACTGCAACAAATCACAGTCACTTTCTCTCTGCGCATAAGAACTTTTTAAATGCATTTAATGGGGACATTAAATGCGAGCTTCTTGCTCAAAAAATACTCAGGTTTAACCATGAAGGTAGGAGCTGGTAGGGGCTACTCACTGCTCGGACAACAGGTGATCAGGGCTCAATATGAGAAGTCGCCACTGCCACAGCATTTCTTCACCAGGTTGTGATGTGAACTGGGGCAGGACTGGAAATGGACCCGCGGAGGAGACTGTGTGACGGCTGCGTCAGTTACGGTAGGGTCAGTTTATATTTATTTGCTTATTTGTTCGCTTGCCTTTGCCTTTGGCATGACAACCGCCAGTGGTTTGAGGCCGGTGGTGGTGCTGGGGATGGCAGTTGTCCCGCCCATAGCCAGCGAAACTGTTTATTCATCCCCAGTTGGTAGCTGATGAGGAGGGTGTCTAGCAACTGCAAGTTGTATGATCATCTCTTTGTCTTAAAATATCTATCCATATTAATAAAACGAGTAACACGAGTAACACATCTGATCAAATTTCAGTCACTGTAACGCATTACTGAATTTTTAAACAGTAATTTTATTACAAAGCATGTTACTGCAAAAGTAGTGGCGTTACAAAGTAACGCATTACTCCCAACATTGGCTATAATGTAATATTAGGAGGAAAACAACAACAAAAATAAAAAAGCACAAACTACAAAAACATCCCTGGAAACTGAAACACTCCTAATATGGATCTAATACCTTATATGATCATAGTCGTGATCAGCTGAGATCTAAAGGACAGTGGGTGTTAGTCCAAAGAATAAATGTGCTGAAATCATCTGTTTTATTTTAATACATTTCAGACATCAGAAAACATAAACACACATATTTAGGAAAAGTCATGGACTGGGAGGCATGTAGATTTTGTTCAAAAAAAGTTATTCACATAATAAAGCCCCAAACTATCAGTCAGGCCGTCTAGTGATTCGTGTTCACTTCTTAGTGAACCAAAAAGAACTATAGCGACATAGGCTACAACCATTTGCAAACGTGCTACAGCCATTTGCAATTACTTACAACATTTTTGCAAACTTTTGCAACTGTTTGCGGAAAAATACATTTGGCAAAAAAGTTTGAACATGTTCAGGTTTTTTGGGGCAACAAGAAAAACTGTTTGCGGCCTTAAAAACTGTTTGCAACTTGTTTGTCAACCTTTTACAAACCCTGACAAACTCTGATGAAACCCCCAAATCACTACATTTGCCAGCATTCGCGGCTCCGTGAGATACATGGGTCAGTGATCTGTTCTGCTCTCTCAGCGATCTCTCCTGGTTTCTCACTGTTCTCTCAAGGGTCTTTCAAAAGAATTGTGAATTTTTGATCACACAACGATCTCTCAAACATTTACACAGAGATGGCTTTCTCTAGGATTTAGGAGATTGTTGAGAGATCTGGCCAATTTTTGATGTATCAATGATCTTTAATGATCTCCACAGTCACCATAGTCTCCTCAAAGTTTTGACTCAGTCCAGAACATACAAGGATCTCCCAAATGATCCCAAAGATCAACAATTGGCCCAAACTCTCAACGATCTCTGTGCTGTGTAAAAGGGCCCTTACTGACTTTCTGTATGTCAGAGGTCGACAACCTCTACTACACAAAGAACCATTTTGAGAGATTGAGAGCAAAATCTGCATGGAGCCATAAAAATATCCTTAAAACTAAGGTAAAATTACAGCATTACTAGGGGTGGGAATTGCTAGGGTCGATTCTGATTGCGATTTTTGGGTCACGATTCAATCCTATCACGATTCAACGATAATCACAGTATCACGATAATCAAGTATCACGATCCCATATATTTCAAATTTTTTCACCTTATTCAACCTCAAATCATGTCCCAAAGTAAAACTGTTGACATCTCTTTCATATAATAAAGTATTCTCAGGGCTTCATTTTTTCGTGGAGAGGCGTCTCTGCACACAGGGACGGGTGGTGAACGGTGTTTGGAATTGACTCCTGCTCCAGATATGTCTAGCTGACTCTGGACTCTTTTAAAAAGCAGCTGAAATTTTTTTGTTTAATGAGGATTTACGTTGAGTTTCATCTGCTTTTTAATGGTACAGTCTTGTGAAAAAATTAGGACACCCTGTATAAGCCTGTATGTTTGTTTTTTTTTACATATTTGGACAAATGGATATTTAATATCAATGTTAAAAATACTGGGAGATTCATGTAATACAACTAAACAATTGGAAATGAATGAAAGACTTTTGTCAAATTTTGTGTAAAATGTAATTCTAAACAAATAGTGAGAAATCAATTAGGACACCCCCCATCTTTTTAGGACACTGCCACATTCATTCCCACTTACAATGACTAAAATAAATGTTAAAAAGTACAAATAAAAACAAAAACAAGGATAGACATATATATATGTGAACATTTATTAATAAAGAACTGAATATTTAGTGGGGTGTCCTAATTTTTTCACATGACTCTAAGTCTGATATTTTAAAATTATTTTAATGTTGTGTTTTAACTTGTTTTTGTATTGTCACGAGCTGAGCTCTGGAAGTTCTGCCAGGCTCAATCTCGTGGCTTTTCTCTGTATTTATATTTATTTGTTGTATTTTTTTTTGTGCCTTTTGGTTTTTGTTATCCCTGCATGCTTTCTATTTTCCAGTTTATGTCTTAGTTCTACTATATTCTGATTCTGTATTATTGGCACCTATTCCTCAGTTGTATTTGTTTATAATTTATTCTACTCCTTATTATTTGAGGTTGACAGCTGTCAGGGCATTTTCAGATTAGTGCCCCGTGTGGGTGTAGCCCTGTCAGCTGTCAGCCGGCGTGCTCTCATCTCATTACTTCCAGCTGACCCCAATCACTATTCATTGTTACCTTTGTGCCCGCTCATGTGAACCCACACCTGTCACTACTTATGTAATGGTTTTTTGACCCTATTTAAAGGCCAAATGTCACATAACAGGGTACTTTAAATGTCTTGAAACTAGATATAAAAGGGAACCGATCCGTTCGGGTCTTGGTGCATATGCTTCAGTAACGCCGGAATATTCGTTAATTTAAAACTGCCGCGCTTGGCCTGACGTTCCTACTCACGGCCCCTGGAATCGCCTGGGGAAGAAGGCGGAAGTGATGAAATTGATTGTACCTTAGTTTGATGCTTGGGGTATCCCGATTGATTGTTTTTATGGAGACTGGAAGATTGAAGTGAGCAACAAGAAAGAAAAAATTGGATATTTCACCCATACCTTAAAACGGGGCTATAAGGGACAGCTGGGTAATAAGGGACACTTTTCTGCGAAATGTTTTCATACCTGTCAAGTGAGACGTTTTCGCCGTATTTTAATACCGTAAAACGCGGCTATAAGGGACGGCGGGGTAATAAGGGACACTTTTCTGGGAAATGTTTTAAATGTAATTCGTGTTGTTATTGTCAAATATTTTAAGGATTCATGGATATTTGACAATAACAACACAACTCAGCGTCCGGCTCAAAATAAAAAAAGCAGAATTCTGTATTTGTAAGGCGATTCCTCTTTGTTCCGCAGCCGCAGGACAGCTGAAAGTGTTAAGCCATTATCCTAATGACTTCTCATTGTAGTGAGAATAGCTCCTGCTGAGCGATCTGCAAGCACCCTAGCTGTTGGAGTCTCACACACACGACGTTTTCTTCAACAAACTCAATAATTTTTTTTCCCGTATATTTTTCTTTTGGGCGTACAGAAATGGCAATACGCCCGTATTTGCTAAAATTGCATTTTCCCCGTATTAAAATACGGCGAAAACGTCTCACTTGACAGGTATGCGCCTCCATTTTCATATTGATCTGGTCAATTTCTTGACAGCAGCGGCTCTCCTCCACTGTAATAATAATGGCTTCCGAAAAATCAATATTTATGGGGCGCCCTCAACAGACCCCCTTCGGCTTCCCAATTCTGGAGGCGATTAATGTCCAATTCAATGACATTTTCCACTGGTTCTGCTCTCTGGTCATCGTTGGAACTGTTGTCATCAGACAAAGCATGTGATTCCGTCTCGGACGGCTCGAACCTGTAAGGTTCTATGCCTCTGTCACTGTCTGAACCACTGACAAAAAAAAGACAAAAAAAAAAAGACAAAACTAAACTAATTTGTTCACAATCGCTGTCACTTTCCGTCATGATTGTCCAATGTTGATAAGTGTGAATGTGGATAGGCAGGGCAGCCAGGGTACAACTGGTGACGTCAAAAACATGGACGTGGTCTGGATTGGCTGTCACAAGCCAGCGAGCAAGGCGGGGACTTCGCCTGGTGTATTTTGTGCAATTATGTAAATACAGGTGGGTGATATGGTCTCCGGTATGAATATTTGGTTTAAGCTATGTGTATTTTATCTAAATTCGTTGTCATTTAGAAAAAAAAATTCCGTGACATTTGGCCTTTAAGGGGAGTCATTTTCATTTCCATTTGCCGCTGTCTTGACTCTACTAGCTACTCGTTGTCTCCACCAGAGCTCTAACCCTGCTGTAGTGCACTATACCTGTGAGTTTTGTCCCTCATTTGTATTTTGTGTTCAGAGCACTGTGTTGAACATTTTGTTTGTTGCCTTTTTCAATAAATTACCCAAACTCACAGTTCAGTGGGTGGGTCTCACCTTCCTGCTCTGAAGGGCATTCATGACATGTATTTTTAAAATGACTTTTATCCATCAACTTCCTTTTATTCCATTTTATTGTGCAGCGCTTTGTGACTATATGCCTCTTCATAAATAAACTTTACTTACTTCATGCTCGGAGAAAAGCTCCATGCCAGTGTCTCTTTAGCTTAGCCATTGCTAATGCTACTCCGAGACATGTGTGACCTGCCGTATTCCAAGTGTTCTTTCTTTTTTTCATGTAGCGCTTCTTGCTGGTTGTGTGTCATGTCAAGTTCTTTCCTTCCATCTTTGTTATAAAATCCAAAAAAGGCCCGACATTTGCGCTAACTTTGAACTGACTGCTTCCTAACTGCTTCCTAACTTTCAAAGCTGGCTACAAATCACCGAGACAAGCTATGACTTCACTTGACTGGGTGTTTGCTTTGTGCCATCTAGTGAACTGAAAATGCCATTGATTAACTGATAACCCAAAATTATATGTGTGTGCAATTTTTTTAAAATAAAAGATCGTTCTGTGCATTTTTGGATCGATGCATTGTCGTCAGTGCCAAGTATCGCGATCCATTATTGAATCGATCTTTTTTCTCACTCCTAAGCATTACTATTACAATCTGGTAGGACACCATCAATATTAAGAGGTTTTTCCTCATAAAATTCCAACTTTTTTACAAAATTTGAGAATTTTTTTGGCATAAATATTCTCGTTTTCTAATAAAATGGGCATATTTTTCAGGTAAAATAGCAGCCTCTTTTTACATAAATTTGTGACATTTTTTTCATCATAAAAATATAATGTTTTCAGTAAGTCGGTGATTTTTTTTCAAAAATTTTGTGATTTTTTTTTCTTTTCCAAAATTGCAAGAGTTTTACTCACAAGACTCCAACTTTTTCCCTAAATTTGTTGTATATCTGGCATAAATTTTCTGCTTTTGTAATATTTTTCCCATTCTCCCTTGTAAATTTGGTATCCTTTTCAGGTAAATTTGCAGCCTGTTTCACATAAATTTGTTATATTTATCATGGTCTGAGCGCTGATATCGTCCTCGCTCGGGTCATGCAGTATTTTCCTCCCATTTGGTAAGTTTTCCTTATGGCCTTCCTGAGCTCTTGTTTTGACAGTGTCTCGGTGGGGCTTCCGGCTGTCAGAGCAGAGTCCCTCTGTGACAGCTGTTTGCCATTTCAGCTGATGACTGCCTCATCAGCTGATTAATCATTAGCCCTACTTAAAGGAGCAGCTTGGGTTGCTCCGGGCTGCGACCTCACGTACGGATAATGCTGGTCTCCCCAACGTTAGGCTGGAGTCCCTATGTCCCGGCTCCAGTCAACCTCTTGTTCCTCGCTACTCTCTGTAAGTGTATTCCTAAGTCTGTGTATATCATCAGTGTGTCTTAGCCATAGTCCTTGTTTGTGTTTTGCCCCACATGGCTCATTATTTTGTACCTTTGTCCTTATTTAATAAATACGCAAACTCACTGGTCGCCTATAGTGTCTCATTAGCGGTCCGCCAGGACCACACCATAACAATATTACTTTAAAAAAATTATAACTTTTGTAGTAAATTTGCCAAGGCTTTTGTTCCTCCAGAAATTTTATGACTGTTTCTTGCAAATTTGTTGTGGTGTTGTCCTCATAAAACTGCATGTGGCTCCAGAGCCACCAGTTGCAGACCCCTGCTCTAGGTGTTCACACAAGTGAATTAAAGTAGGTGACTTGGTTAAAACAGATAAGGGACTCTAACTCCAACTATTTGAAGTGAAATGTTTTATTTGCTGGTGACTATTGAGTTAGTGGACTGTTAAGACCTGTGACACCACAAATGAGCAGAGAGAGGGAGATGGGAAATGACACTGGGGGTCAAACCGGGCCTGTTTGGACGACGTTGCACCAACTCCTCTGTGTTTAGAGGCCAGTATGCCCCGAAGAAAGAGTTTATCTTTTCGAAGCTTAAATGATTAGGTGATAGCAGTCGCCTCTTCTTGAAATTGCATGATTTATGGCTAATAACAAGGTGGTTATCATCTGCGTGAGTCACATCTCCAATATTTGGATTGTTCATTGTCCTTGTCGGTCATCTTCATCCATATATTGTGGGTGACTAGCCCCAGAGAAGGGATTATTGATGTTACTGTCATCAGGCGGTCACCTCGAAGCGACGAGTACTCTTCACTGAATTGGTTTTTAATCAAAGAATTGTGTGCTGAAGCCCATCAAAGCCTGCTTGCTGTGGCAGTGCTGAGTGCATGTGAAAATAAGTGTAAACAAACATGAGCAGTTACAGCCGTGGAAAAAATTGTTGGTACCCCTCTGTTAATGAAAGAAAAACCACAGAAATAACTTGAATCTGACAAAAGTGGTAATAAATAAAAATTCTATGAAAATTAACCAATGAAAATCAGACAATGTTTTTGAATTGTGGTTCAACAGAATTATTTTAAAAAAACAAACTCATGAAACGGGCCTGGACAAAAATGATGGTCATTTTCAACCTCTATCAAGGTTCAAGGGGTTGGAGCAGGCAAAGGGGAAGGGGTAGGGATACAAATGAGAACTGGGACGGACCCCAAATCTACTTGTACTTCACTCTCACATTGGAAATATTTTTCTAGATAGTTTTACAGCATTTACTGCTGTTAATAAATAATTCAACAGTGTTTCTCTTGCTATTTTTATGTATGTATAAGGGTCATTTACATTTAAAATGATTGTAAATTTAGTTCAAGTAAATTATAGCATGCAATACTCAAATTTGATCATATTAAACATAATTTCTAACCACAAAATTGTGGCTAGTGAAAATGCTGAGTGGCAAGTAACTTTGGAAAATCACTAGCCACAGTGGCCGGTGAGCAAAAAAGTTAGTGTCAAGCCCTGGGCAGAGTGATCAGTCAGTCAGTCAGTCAGTCAATCAATTAATCAATCAATCAATCAATCAATCAATCAAGCTTTATTTCTAAAACACTTTAAAAACAACTACAGCTGATACAAAGTACTGTACATCAGGAATAGATAAAATGAGAAGGACATGTAAGACATAAAAATAAATAAAAGACAATAAAATCCAACTAAAAAAGTATAAAACAAAACAGGTAAAAATGACAATCATATAATAAAAGCAATAAAACAAGTAAAATCAATGTCTCATGCTGGGTTGAAGGCCAAGGAGGAAAAATGAGTTTTGAGATAAGTTTTAAAAGTGGATAGTAAAGGAGCCTTTCTATAGGCAGCAGGGGTGGTGTACCCCATGGACGCTTCAAAGGACGTCAACCCGGTGGATGAGGAGACGGTGGTGTTGTGAGCATACTCCACCCAGGTCAGATGGGTGCTCCAGGTGAATGGGTAGCAGGATGCCATGCATCTGAGGGCAGCCTTCAGGGATTGGTTTGCATGTTCAGCCTGTCCGTTACTCTACGGGTGGTATCTGGCAGTGAGGCTGACCGTGGTGCCCATGGAGTGGCAGAAGGACTTCCAAACTTGGGAGGTGAATTGTAGACCCCGGTCAGACACAATGTCCAAAGGAATGCCGTGAAGGCTGATAACGTGGGTAGTGAGCAGGTTGGTGGTCTCAGAGGCGGAGGGCAACTTGCGGAGGGGCACCAAATTGATGGCCTTTGAAAAGTGGTCAGTGATGGTGAGGATGACTGTATTGCCCTGTGAGGGGGGAAGATCTGTGACAAAGTCCAGTGCAACGTGCAACCAAGGGTGACTGGGAACTGGCAGGGGATGCAGGAGGCCGGCAGGAGGTGAAGAGTCAGATTTATTTCTGACACACACTTGACAGGCCTTGACGTAGTCCCGGATGTCCGTACGCAGCATGGGCCACCAGAACTCTCGCTGGACCAAGTTGATAGTTCAAGAAACTCCTGGGTGGCAGGAAAAGTGGCTGGTGTGCCCCCACCAGATGACGTCACTGCGGAGGCCGGCTGGGACAAACAGGCGATCGTTGGGACCCCCCTCAGGTTTGGGGTCAGTAGACTGGGCCTGCCGAACCCTCTGCTCGATCTCCCAGGACAGAGCACCAAGAATGCAGGAGGTGGGCACTATGGGTTCCGGGAGTGAAGAGGAGGCTGATTGGTCGGGGGCAAACTGGCGGGAGAGAGCATCCGGCTTGATGTTATGGGAGCCGGGCCAGTAGGTGATGGTGAGATTAAACCTAAGAAAGAATAGGGCCCAGCGTGCCTGCCTGGCATTCAATTTGTGGGCCGATCGAAGATACTCTAAATTTTTATGGTCGGTCCACACTATGATGGGATGGACCGCCCCCTCCAGCCAGTGCTTTTACTCCTCAAGAGCCAATTTAATGGCCAAAAACTCTCGGTCCCCTACGTCTTAGTTCCTCTCAGCTGGCGTGAGCCACCAAGAGAAATACGTGCATGGGTGGAGCTTCTGATCGGACGCTGAGCACTGTGAAAGGACAGCACCCACCCCTGAATCAGAAGCGTCCACCTCTACTATGAACTGGAGCTGAGGGTCGACCTGGGCCAAGATGGGTGTGTTGGAAAACTGGGCTTTCAATTTGGAGAAAGCCCACTCCACTGCCTCAGACCAGGGAAAAAGGCACCTTGACCAAAGTCAGCTGGGTCAGAGGCTGTGCAGCCTCACTGTAGTTCCTGATGAACCTGCGATAAAAATTTGCAAAACCCAAAAAGCACTGAAGCTCTTTGTGGGACTGTGGGGTAGGCCAATCGAACACAGCCTTCACCTTGGCTGGGTCGGCCCTCAGTTCCCCCTCAGCAACAATAAACCGTAGGAAGGAAGTGAAGCGGGTGGAAAACTCACACTTTTTGACCTTCACAAAGAGTTGGTTTTCCAGGAGCTGCTGTAACGCGGCCCGGACATGTACTGCGTGCTCCTCTAGCGTGCGGGAAAAAAATCAAAATGTCATTGAGGTATACAAAAATGAATTGGTTGACCATATCACGGAGGATGTTGTTAATCATGCGCTGGAAGACAGCCAGGGCATTAGTGAGGCCAAACGGCATCACCAGATATTCGAAATGCCCCAGGTGTGTTTTGAAGGCCGTCTGCCAATTGTACCCCTCGCATATACTGTACGGACCAGATGGTACGCCTTGCACAAATCCAGTTTGGTAAACACCCGCGTGTGCTGAAGGAGCTCAAACGCGGAATTGATCAGCGGCAGAGGGTATTTATCCTTAACTGTAATAGCATTTAACTCGCAGTAATCGATGCATGGGCATAGAGATCTGTCCTTCCCATCAAAGAAGAACCCTGCCCCAAGAGGAGCCGAAGAAGGCTGAACGAGGCCGATGTTCACTGAGTCCTTAATGTAGCTTTCCATTGCCTCCCTTTCCTGCCCAGAAAGGCTGTAGAGCCAGCTGGAAGGCAGCCGCGCACCCGGGAGGAAGTCGATAGCACAGTCGTAAGAGCAGTGAAGTATCAAAGAAAGTGCTCTCAACTTGCTAAAGACCTCCCCAAGGCCATGGTAGACCTCGGGTACAAGGCTGAGGTCCAGCAGCTCCACCGGGAAGGAAGAGATGGGAAGGGACGGTGAACATGCGGCCAGACATACGCAGGATGCTAAGAAAAAGGGGCTCCAGGAAGAGATTGAATTTTGTGCCCAAATGATAATAGGGTTGTGCTTCTGGACCCAAGGGTACCCCAGAACCATCAGGGAGGATGAACTAGGGAGAATAAAGAACTACAAAGTCTCCTGGTGGTTCCCGGAAAGAGGGACGGAGATTTGCACCGTGTGTTTGGTGACGGAAGCCAAACTACAGCCAGATAATGCTGCAACGTTTTATGAAGCCGGCAATTTAGTCATGGAGATGCCTACCTCCTGTACAAGCCGCAAGGAAATGAAATTCTGCTCCACCCCTGAATCAATGAGTGCAGACACCTTCCTCTTGACCTCCGGTAACTGGATGAGAGCTGAAATGGAAAAGTTACTGGGGGGATTAATGGAATTCCCGCCCGTCAGACCCCCCATGGCTACTGACGGGCTGTGTCTTTTGGCTTAAGGTGGCAATTAAACAGTTTATGCTCTATTGAGCCGTTGTACATACACACACCGGATTTCCTCCATCACTGGTGCTCCTCCGGAGTCAAACGAGCTTGGCCATGCACCATAGCTTCAGAGGAAGAGTTGGATTCGCCTGTGCCAATAACCAGGGGAGGCGAAGCAGGCGGGCCAGAGGAAGTGTTCCGCTCTGTTTGTCCAAACTGACGGCCTGATCAATAAGCCCGTCCAGAGAGGAGGGAATTGCATGGAGTTACAGAGGTTGGCATTCAGACCCTGGAGGAAGTCGCTGTGTAAGGCAACGTCATTCTACCCAGAGTCCCCTGGGACGACCCGGAACTCCACAGAGAAGTCGGCAGCAGACCGGCTCCCCTGACGGAGAGACATAAGGCAGCTCATAATGTTCCCCTCATTCTCTGAATGGTAGAAAACTCAGGAAAACATCATTGAATTGGTCAAAGGTGTAATTAAGGCCCTCGGCGCTGTCGAGAATAGACTGAGCCCAGCTAAGAGCCCGGTCTCGCAGCAGGAAGGTCAAAAAATGGATCTAGGAAATGTTGTCTGGGTACTCCCCGCCCACCTGCCCCAAATACAGTCGAACATGGAGCAAAAACCTCTTGTATTTCCCCACCTCCCCCGCATACACATCCAGTGAGGGTACGGCGGATGGTAGTAGGCACTGGGACGGCAGGTGGGGGGAACAGGGCCTGGACGAGACATGTGGCAAAGATGATCGGTGACCATGCTGAGCTGCTGAGTAATAGTCTGCAGCTGCTCTGTGAGCATGGCCACCTGTCGCTCTGTGACGTCTAAGCGGTACAGGGCGGAGTAATCCGCTGATGCAGCGCCTGCTGAGCTTAAATCATGGCTGGCTCGTTCTGTCATGATTGCGAGAAGAGAAAAGCTCACGTGCAGGCTGCTAACACTAGAGAATGCACACGACACAGAGGGGCAATGTTAAACACAGCTTTATTGAAAATCAACTATGCCACTCTCCCATCGCCACAGGACTTTTGAAAGGTATAGGCTATAGGCTGCACATAGAACCTGTGCGGGAGGGTTTTTAAAAGTGGTAGAGCCATTGCACGAGGGCAATCCCACTCTCTCGGCCGCAGAAGTTGAGTTCCAGTGGTACGAGGTATCATCACAACTGGAGGCTTTGTTGGCTGCAGTGGATGACTGTAACGGCTTCGGTGCTCTGTCACGCTCTTTGCACTCCACAGTGCACTGCTGCATCACCTTCTATGTTGTTGAATCATTAAGATTTCTTCCGCCTGGTCCGCCGAAGCAGTCTTTGCTTGTCATTCTGGTGAGCAAGTCCCTAGATGGATGCCAGCCAAGGCTATCGGGCTCCATCAGCCCAGATTATTAGAAGTAGTACAGGAGTAAAGTAGATAGGAGCATGGAAGTCAAAGTCCTGACCTGAATCTGATTGAGATGACGTGGCATGACCTTAAAAAGGCGGTTCATGGTCGAAGAACCTCCAATGCGGCTGAATTACAACAATTCTGCAAGGATGAGTGGGCCAAAATTCCTCCACAGCGCTGCAAAAGACTCATTGCCAGTTATCGCAAATGTTTGATTGCAGTTTTTGCTGCTAAGGGTGGTCCAACCAGTTATTAGGATTAGGGGCAATCACATTTTCCACACAGGGCCATGTAGGTTTGGATTTCCCCCTTTATAATAAACATCTTCATTTAAAAACTGCATTTTGTGTTTACTTGTGTTATCTTTGTCTAATATTTAAATTTGTTTGATGATCTGAAATATTTAAGTGTGACAAACATACAAAAAAATGAGAAATCAGGAAGGGGCAAACACTTTTTCACACTACTGTATGTAATGTATGTAAACTTCTGACTTTGAAGGAAGTAATAAAAAATTCTCTAAAAATGTTCGGTCTCATCATTACATGTTCTTCCCTATTCTAGAAATTAACATAATTAAGTTAAAACACAGGATTTTTTACTCTGAGATGAAAACTGGTTCAATACTCACCCTGCTGGTGTACAGTGGTATTTATCACTTTGTCAGCCTGGCAAAAATCATAAATGAATTCATAGTTCTGCAGCATCATAAATTATCATATTTAGCATGACCAGTGTTGGGAGTAACACGTTCGTAGCGACATTTAATTATAAGGTACAAAGATTATTTAATTTACACTTAGAGGTGTATGTGGAAATGGAGGTTTACTTTGAGTCCACGCACACACCTGAACAACTCGTTTTTGGGGCACTAGTCCACAAGCTTGGACAATTTATTAATACCTAATCTTTATACCTTCAAACAATCAGTCTCAAATATTCGTGAATTCTACTGGGTGACTTTAGAACCAAACACAGGAAAAGAAATCAGCTGAAACTTCCATATACCGTTTACAGTTTTAATGATCAGACTCAGATTAAATGCCATTACATTCAGTGGATTTGTTGGTAAAGTGAAATGATCACGTATCAAGCATCACATTCAACTTGTAACTGACTATTGAGCAACAGAGTGTAATCACATTTGTGGAACCAAGGAAACCTTAGTGTGAATTTGTAACTGTGATGAAAATGGAGACTGAAATAACTGTAACAAAAATATGAAGAAAATTGGACACAAATTTTATGAAGAAAATTATAAAACCTAATTCTATGGAAAAGAAATTCTGAATTACTCTAAAAATAAAAACGGAATTTAATGAAAAGAGGAATTTTATTTCTCTTTAATTCTATAGCTCTGATCAGAGTTGTGAACTAGTTTTTAACCTGAGACAAATTATGGCATATTTAAAGGCCAAATGTCACGTAATTTTTTTTTCTAAATGACAACGAATTTAGATAAAATACACATAGCTTAAACCAAATATTCATACCGGAGACCATATCACCCACCTGTATTTACATAATTGCACAAAATACACCAGGTGAAGGCCCCACCTTGCTTGCTGGCTTGTGACAGCCAGTCCAGACCACGCCCATGTTTTTGACATCACCAGTTGTACCCTGGCTGCCCTGCCTATCCACATTCACACTTATCAACATTGGACAATCATGACGGAAAGTGACAGCGATTGTGAACAAATTAGTTTAGTTTTGTCTTTTTTTTTTTGTCTTTTTTTTTTGTCAGTGGTTCAGACAGTGACAGAGGCATAGAACCTTACCGGTTCGAGCCGTCCGAGACGGAATCAGATGCTTTGTCTGATGACAACAGTTCCAACGATGACCAGAGAGCAGAACCAGTGGAAAATGTCATTGAACTGGACATTAATCGCCTCCAGAATTGCGAAGCCGGAGGGGGTCTGTCGAGGGCGCCCCATAAATATTGATTTTTCGGAAGCCATTATTATTACAGTGGAGGAGAGCCGCTGCTGTCAAGAAATTGACCAGATCAATATGAAAATGGAGGCGCATACCTGTCAAGGGAGACGTTTTCGCCGTATTTTGGTGCCAAGCGCGGCTGTGGGAGACGGCAGAATGGTTTGGGACACTTTTCTGGGAAATGTTTTAAATGTAGTTCGTGTTGTTATTGTCAAATATTTTAAGGAAAATACGGGGAAAATGCAATTTTAGCAAAAACGGGCGTATTGCCATTTCTGTACGCCCAAAAGAAAAAATATACTGGAAAAAAAACTGAGTGTCTTGAGGAGCAGTCCTGTGTGTGATCACTCACAGCTGGGGCGGGCTGATCGCTCAGCGGGAGCTATTCTCACTACTGTTTGAAGTGTGGAGTCACTCATTAGTTTAATTGTCTGGGCGGGCTGATCGCTCAGCGGGAGCTATTCTCACTACCATGAGAAGTCATTAGAACAATGGTTTAACACGTTGAGCTGTGCAGCGGTTGCGGAACAGACAGAGATCCCAGAGAGGTGTGCCTTGCTGCTCCGCCGTTCCTAATAGCCGCTTTTTACGGTGTTGAAGTACGGCGAAAACGTCTCACTTGACAGGTAAGAAAACATTTCCCAGAGAAGTGTCCCTTATTACCCAGCTGTCCCTGATAGTCCCGTTTTAAGGTATGGGTGAAATATCCAATTTTTTCTTTCTTGTTGCTCACTTCAACCTTCCAGTCTCCATATAAACAATCAATTGAAATACCCCAAGCATCAAACTAGGGTACAATCGATTTCGTCACTTCCGCCTTCTTCCCCAGGCGATTCCAGGGGCCGTGTCAGGCCAAGCGCGACAGTTTTAAATTAACAAATATTCCGTTGTTACTGAAGCATATGCACCAAGACCCGAACGGATCGGTTCCCTTTTATATCTAGTTTCAAGATATTTAAAGTACCCTGTTACGTGACATTTGGCCTTTAAGGTGATGGACATCACATTATTCAGCAGATGAAACAAAGGAATCTTGCTCACGTGAACTTTGTGTTGTGGTTTTCTTCAGCTGGATCCAGGAGCTGAGATTTTCTGGAAAATATCTGCCAGCAGATATTTCTTCCCAGGACAAGCAGTCAGGAGCTGAGATCAGGTGGTGATAATGGGGCTGCTGGCCTCATAATATGCCATGCGGACAACCCAAGAATTTTTCAGCGGCTTCCTTAGGTCCAAATAAATTGGATATAGAGTTCACAGTCTGATTAAGGTCACAGAAATAGAGAGACAAGATTAATAAAAAAATTCAAACCACGAAATCCACGTTCTGCAGGTGTGGTGGCTGTTGGTGAGAACAGCTTCCAGTGTGAGAAAAACTCACACTGGAAGCTGTCCAGTTTAAAAAGTCCACTTTAAAACACGGTGAGTTACGAAAAATCAATAAGGAAAAGTTTAACAGAATAAAACAGAAAAATCTCTGTGACCATGGAGTTTCACTCCATATAAAAGAGAAGTTTGAGCTTAAAAAGGAAAAAGTATTTTTCCCAGACATTTAAAGGAAAGAGCATTAAAAGCAGGTCACAGACAAAACTTTCACACGGAACAACTCTATCTCAAGTGATGCGGTCCTGCTTTAAACTGAGTAAGATTCCATGGGAACAACTTGACTGACATGAAAGGAACCAATTGTCTCCCATCGTGAGAGGCTTCAATGAAGTCTGGTCCAGTAAGAAAACAGTCCCTTGTCTGTATCCGACCAATAGAATGAAAGGGGGTATTGTGCAACAGAGACTGGCTGGTGATTGGCTGAGCCAGTCAGATGACTTGAGTATGCTTTCCCAACAGGATGAAACACATCTTAATAACAATGAAAATTCACTTAATATACTTACGTATGAAGTCTAAGCTAACTTCAGTGATTCATGACTAACTTTCAGCGAGCATGCACTTTTATAAACTTGTCCTTCTGTAATTAACATACATTAGAATAAGGTTCATTTCAGCATTTCAGCAAACATGCAACACATTTAAAATCAATGATTAATGAAACATTTCAAAACAGAATGGTATGTCAGCGTCCCGCTTGATTTTCCGGGGTGTCCTGAAAAAGAAAATAATCTGAAAATTGAGAGTTTTTGAAAAAAAAAATGGGGGGGGGGGTCATTTCATTCATTAACCTCAATTCAACTTGTAGAGGCAAAAGCAAACATATTCCACAGTCGTCCACCAGGGGGTAATGTTGAGCTGTGGATAATTCCTAGTGACCGTGGAATGCTCTCAAGGGATCTGGGATGTCTCAAACGGTTGTTAAAGCATAAAACTGCCTTGTTGTGAGGAAGTTTCAGTTATTTATGATGGCAGACTAAATCTGTTCCTGGCACGAAATGGGATCCTTATCGTACCTTTTACCATGGGATGTGTTTTCCAATTGTGGTTCTTAGATGAAGGGAACAATTCTTGACCAGACTTTTTGGGTGAAACAATTTCTTTAAGGTGAAGAGTGATTTTATAGATTAGAGCCAAAGGGAGTTGATGCTACACGTTACAAAGTAATGCGTTACTGTAACACCACTTCTTTTGCAGTAACGTGTTGTGTAATGAAATTTATGTTTAAAATTCAGTAATGCATTACAGTTACTGAAATTTGATCAGATGCATTACTGATTACTCATTTTACTAATTTGGATTTTTAGCGCAAATAAATACACACTGACCCTACAGTGGGGCAAAAAAAGTATTTAGTCAGCCACCAATTGTGCAAGTTCTCCCACTTAAAAGATGAGAGAGGTCTCCAATTTTCATCATAGGTATACCTCAACTATGACAGACAAAATGAGAAAAAAAATCCAGAAAATCACATTGAAGGATTTTTAATGAATTAATTGGTAAATTCCTCAGTAAAATAAGTATTTGGTCAATAACAAAAGTTCATCTCAATACTTTGTTATACTGTATACCCTTTGTTGGCAATGACAGAGGTCAAACGTTTCCTGTAAGTCTTCACAAGGTTTTCATACACTGTTGCTGGTATATTGGCCCATTCCTCCATGCAGATCTCCTCTAGAGCAGTGATGTTTTGGGGCTGTCGCTGGGCAACATGGACTTTCAACTCCCTCCAAAGATTTTCTATGGGGTTGAGATCTGGAGACTGGCTAGGCCACTCCAGGACCTTGAAATGCTTCTTACGAAGCCACTCCTTCGTTGCCCGGGTGGTGTGTTTGGGATCATTGTCATGCTGAAAGACCCAGCCACGTTTCATCTTCAATGCCCTTGCTGATGGAAGGAGGTTTTCACTCAAAATCTCACGATACATGGCCCCATTCATTCTTTCCTTTACACGGATCAGTCGTCCTGGTCCCTTTGCAGAAAAACAGCTCCAAAGCATGATGTTTCCACCCCCATTCTTCACAGTAGGTATGGTGTTCTTTCTCCTCCAAACACGACAAGTTGAGTTTTTACAATAAAGTTCCATTTTGGTTTCATCTGACCATATGACATTCTCCCAATCCTCTTCTGGATCATCCAAATGCTCTCTAGCAAACTTCAGACGGGCTTGGACATGTACTGGCTTAAGCAGGAGGACACGTCTGGCACTGCAGGATTTGAGTCCATGGCGGCATAGTGTGTTACTGATGGTAGCCTTTGTTACTTTGTTCCCAGCTCTCTGCAGGTCATTCACTAGGTCCCCCCGTGTGGTTCTGGGATTTTTGCTCACCGTTCTCGTGTTCATTTTGACCCCACGGAGTGAGCTCTTGCGTGGAGCCCCAGATCAAGGGAGATTATCAGTGGTCTTGTATGTCTTCCATTTTCTAATAATTGCTCCCACAGTTGATTTCTTCACACCAAGCTGCTTACCTATTGCAGATTCAGACTTCCCAGCCTGGTGCAGGTCTACAGTTTTGTTTCTGGTGTCGTTTGACAGCTCTTTGGTCTTGGCCATAGTGGAGTTTGGAGTCTGACTGTTTGAGGTTGTGGACAGGTGTCTTTTATACTGATAACGAGTTCAAACAGATGCCATTAATACAGGTAACGAGTGGAGGACAGAGGAGCCTCTTAAAGAAGAAGTTACAGGTCTGTGAGAGCCAGAAATCTTGCTTGTTTGTAGGTGACCAAATACTTATTTTACCGAGGAATTTACCAATTAATTCATTAAAAATCCTTCAGTGTGATTTTCTGGATTTTTTTTTCTCATTTTGTCTCTCATAGTTGAGGTATGCCTATGATGAAAATTGGAGACCTCTCTCATCTTTTAAGTGGGAGAACTTGCACAATTGGTGGCTGACTAAATATTTTTTTGCCCCGCTGTATGTAGCTGACGCAGCCATCAGTCAGCATGACCTGTTGCAAAGAGCCTGTTCACTGCTGAGCAGAGGAAAAGATATAGCTACTTTGTTTTTGTGGAAATAGATTATTTTTCCATTGTCACAGTTAAGGACAAAAGCATATTGGTGGGTTGCAAGCTAAAGTGCTGTGTGAGACTGACTGCAATCTTCAGAAGTGCCTGAAAACAGCAACAAGAGCCGACAAAGCTAGTGCTATGTTATGCTAACAACACCATGTTAGTAGATTTATGCTATCTTAACGCCCACGGCTGGATTTCAAGCAGAGGTATGCATCTGGACAGTTTGTGACCCAGCAAGAATTAAACCGACTGATTGCCAGATACGTCGTTACAGAATGAAGCTGTGATAACAGTCATTTTCCATCAGACAGCTGAGACTGTAAGCCACTGAAGTTAAAACACATTTACTTGCTACCTGGATAAAGATTATTCAAAAATGGATTTTCATCTCCAAAAGGAATTTTAGGGACTGGATTATGTCTTTGTCACAGCAGACATCTGGACTGTGGATAATGAACATTTTCTTTGGATCACTACACATCGGATTAAATCCATAATATAAAGGTAAGGCAAACATGAACAGCGTTATGCAGTGTTGCCAACTACTCTTTTGGAGTGATTCTCACTCTTTTTCACTCTCACTCCACAAACCCTATTCTCACTCCAAAATGAGGAAATTACTGGCAGTTTTGTGTTGATTTTCTTCAGATTTTTCCCTCAATAAGAGCTCTCAAGGCAGGATAAAGCTGATTTAACATGTTCTAAAAGCTCTGTCTGAAAGTCTGTTTTCAGCCTGACATTAATAAGCCCGTAATGTAATTCATTAATAAAATCATCTTGCTATGTGTGCAAGATGATTTAAGTATGCATTTAAAAGTAACATGAAAGTTACTTTTCCATGTAACTTGTTGCTTTAACCAAGCAGTAATTGGTAAAGTAACTCAGTTACTTTTGAAAAGAAGCAACTAGTAACTGTAATTAGTTAATATTTTTTAGTAACTCACCCAACACTGAGCATGACAGCAAAAGAAATGTTTCTTTACACTCTAATTACATTTTTTTCCTGGAATATTTGAAAGTAGAAAATATTGCACATCCTACCTTTAACCCTCATCCTACCAACATATTTTACATACAAATAGTACCAACTGGGGTCCGTTTGGACCCCACACAAAATTTAACTGTTAATTGGATTATTAAGCAATACCAAAGTATTTTTTTCACTTAAAATGTTTTATTTGGTGTGGTAGACTGCAAGTCTAATTTAAAACATTACTGGCACATGCCTCTAGGGGGAACTACCTGTATTGTTCAGCACTACTATTAAGGGGACACATTAGAACAAGAGTGTGAAAACCCCGCGCAGAATCCATGTTCAGTCATATTATGTGTGTTGCAGAATAAACGGCAGAGTTAGCCAAAGAAATAACTCAAGTGTGATCATTGCTACACGGTAGGATATCACACAATTGGCGACGAGGATTAAAAGAAAAAAAATCAGCGGCGAGAAACAGAGAACATTGCAAGTGTGGCGAACTCAAGTGACTCCAGTAGTTCGAGTGCAAGTTCAGAGGAGGAAAACGAGGTTTCCCCACCACGACGAGCAATGGCGGCTGTAATCGGAACGGTAACCCCTTTTGATAACTCGACTCAGTCATGGGAAGAATATAGTGAAATGTTGGACTTTTTCTTCCAAGCTAATGACATTGAGGAGCCAGACAAAAGGAAGGCTGTACTGTTGAGTGGAGTTGGTGCAACTACTTACAGCTTGTTGAGAAATTTAATAAGCCCTGCATTACCGAAAGATAAAACGTACGACCAGCTTACTGCTGAGCTTCAGAAGCACTTCAGCCCCAAACCGAGTGAAATCGTGCAACGATTCAAATTTAATTCACGCATAAGGAGGAACACTGAGTCCATAGCAGAGTATGTGGCAGAATTGAGGAAATTAACACTGCACTGTGATTACAAAGACTCATTGGAAGAAATGTTAAGAGACAGACTTGTGTGTGGAGTGAATGATGACCGAATGCAACGGCGACTTTTATCTGAAACAAAACTCACTTTCGTGAAGGCTTTGGAATTATGCCAAGTGATGGAAACAGCATCTAAAGATGTGAGAGAAATGCAAGGGAAGCTAACAGAGGACACAGCAACGCATGTTCGTGTGCCTAAGACCCAAGTAGGTGTCCACAAAGTGTCAACTGACAAAACTCAGCACAAATTCCCCAGTTGTTATCGCTGCAAAGGCCAGCACAATGCCGCCGAGTGCAAATTTTTCACTGAGCTGTGTCATAATTGTGGCAAGCGAGGGCACATTAAGAAAGCATGTAGAATAAAGGTGGACAGCGCACAGGTGCTGAAAGCGACAGTTAATGGGCAAAAGTATGAAAACACGGGCCCAGGAAAGGAACAGCGAGCGAATCAACTGAGAGGGGAGGGAGAAAGTGATACAGAAGACATGGGTTTTCACACAATTTACAACACGTCAGAGGAGCTGACCAAGGTAGCGCCCATCACGCGTACCATGAATGTTAATGGAATGAAAGTAACATTTGAAGTTGATACAGGCTGTGGAGTAACCATATTAAGTAAACAGCAATATACACAACTGTGGAAGAAAACAGACACAGCAGAATTAAATCCCTGTTCATTAAAATTAAAAACATACACAGGAGAGAAGCTAGACGTGCTAGGCATGGCACAAGTGAAGGTGCAGCACGAAAACAAAGAAAAGGACTTACCTGTAGTAGTAGTTGGGAGCGAAGGACCAAATCTACTAGGGCGAAGTTGGCTACAAGAACTGGCCATGATTGATCAGTTGGTGAATAAAGTGGAATCTCAGCCCAAATTGCAGCTGGAGGAGATCCTCGAAAGACACGCTGAGGTGTTCAAAGAAGGCTTAGGACAGCTAAAAGGTGTCACTGCAAAGATTAATGTGGACAAGGAGGCCCAACCACGATTCTGCAAACCCCGACCGGTGCCCTATGCAGTCAAGCCACTGGTTGAAAGCGAGCTACAGAGGCTGCTGGATGACAAGATCATTGAGCCAGTGCAGGTTGCAGAATGGGCGGCGCCCATAGTCCCAGTGAGAAAGCCGGATGGCTCCATTAGAATATGTGGAGATTACAAACTCACTGTCAATCGAGCATCACGGGTGGATCAGTATCCAATTCCTAAAGTGGAGGACCTCTTCGCACAGCTGAACGGCGGCCGACACTTCACGAAATTAGACATGAGTCACGCCTACCAACAAGTAGTCCTGGAAGAAGAATCAAGAAAGTATGTAACCATCAATACACACAAAGGCTTATATACCTACACACGCTTACCATTTGGAGTAGCTTCCAGTCCTGCTATATTCCAGAGAACTATGGAGGGCATCCTAGGTGGAATTCCGAATGTTGCCATTTATTTGGATGACATCCTTTGTACAGGACCAAATGAACAAGAACATCTGAAAACGCTGGAGGAAGTGCTTCAACGGTTGGAGAAAAGCGGTCTGAGGTTGAAAAGAAGCAAGTGTGAGTTCATGGGAAAAGAGGTGGTGTTCCTAGGCCACAAGATCAACACCAGTGGTCTACACCCTCTAACAGACAAAGTGGAAGCCATTGCGGAGGCGCCTGAGCCACAAAATGTTACTGAGTTAAAAGCCTACCTGGGCTTGTTGAACTATTACCATAGGTTCCTCCCAAAGCTCTCCACGCTGCTGGCACCACTACATACCTTACTTAAGAAGGAAGAAAAATGGTCATGGGGGGTCAAGCAGCAGAAGGCGTTTGAAGAGTCCAAAGCGCTACTTCAGTCCTGTAGTGTGTTAGTGCACTATGATTCAAACAAACCACTCATCCTGGCGTGTGACGCATCACCCTACGGTGTGGGTGCTGTACTCTCTCATCGTATGGAGGATGGCTCAGAGAGACCCATAGGGTTCGTCTCAAGAACTCTTAGTGCAGCTGAGAAAAACTACTCCCAGCTAGACAAGGAGGGCCTTGCAGTAGTATTTGGTGTAAAAAAGTTCCACAAATACCTGTATGGGAGACAGTTCGCTATAGTGACTGACCACAAGCCACTAATTTCACTGTTCAGTGAAATGAGAGCCATACCCCAGATGACATCTCAGAGAATTCAGAGATGGGCCGTTACATTAGCAGCGTATGAGTACACCATCGTTTACAAAGCCGGACGGGACCATACGAATGCTGACGCGATGAGTAGGCTACCCTTGGATGGAGGAAGAGACAGCACGCCTGAGGAGGAGGAGAGAGTGCTATTGTTTGAAGATATCGGCGTGCCCCTGGTGAACGCACAACAAATAAAGAAGTGGACAGACAAAGACCCTGTTCTAGCAAGAGTGCGAGAATACATCTTGCGAGGATGGCCGAAGATGAACAGTCCTGAGTTCATTCCCTATGCCCGACGACAGGATGAGCTCAGCACCCAGGAAGGTTGTATCCTGTGGGGAGGACGCGTGGTTGTTCCACCACCTGGTAGGAATGCCTTACTGCAACAACTACACCAAGCACACCCTGGCATCACTCGCATGAAAGCGTTGGCGAGGAGTTACATGTGGTGGCCCAACATGGATGCAGAGGTGGAGGCGCTTGTGAAGTCATGTGCGGCATGCCAGGAGAACAGGAACAGTCCTCCAGCAGCCCCACTACATCCCTGGGAAGTTCCAGATAAACCATGGAGAAGAATTCACATTGACTACGCAGGTCCATGGATGGGAAGAAAGTTGAGGTCAACATTTGACTTAATACATCCAGACTTCAGAAACAAAGTGCATGACAAACAAGAGAAACAAAAAGGTTATCATGACATGCATGCTAGAGAGAGAATACTGAGAGAAGGAGACGTGGTCTACACCCGCAACTTTGGCTCAGGACCAGCCTGGGTACCAGGAGAAATAACAGAAAAGACAGGCCCTGTGTCATTCAAGGTGACATTAGGCCATGGACAAGTGGTGAGGCGACACATCGACCAAGTTCATGGTAGGAGCTCCATTCCCCTGCCGATGGCACCAGAGGTGTTGTCTGACACCCATCCTGAGGAGAGCATCAACGAACCACCACTTCAGGTGAAACCTGAGGTAACCGTCTCTGCAGATTCTACGGGCAGCACTGCAGCAGCCGAAACAGTGGAGCAGTCTGAGTCTTCACCTGCAGTTGGCTCACCCGCCGTGAGAAGATCTCAGCGAGCTAGGAAAGCTCCAGACTACTTGAAGGACTATACTTAGTCAGTAGTGAGTTCCCCAGCCACAGGACAAGAATGCGTCCTGGAACCTCACTGGGATGCGGTAGTCAAACCAATTCCCCAGTTAGACTGTTATGTGTGTTATACATGTAAAAAAAAAAAAAAAAAAAAGAGAAAGAAATTATGTGTATGGCACATGTGTTTAAGAAGTTAAAAGTAACTGTGATTGTTTAGGGTTAAATGGGAGTTCCAGGATGTCTAGCATAATTGGCTAGTGTAATTAAAAGTAGTTTAATCTAGAGGGGAGGGATGTGGTAGACTGCAAGTCTAATTTAAAACATTACTGGCACATGCCTCTAGGGGGAACTACCTGTATTGTTCAGCACTACTATTAAGGGGACACATTAGAACAAGAGTGTGAAAACCCCGCGCAGAATCCATGTTCAGTCATATTATGTGTGTTGCAGAATAAACGGCAGAGTTAGCCAAAGAAATAACTCAAGTGTGATCATTGCTACACGGTAGGATATCACATTTGGTTAAAACAAAGAGTTGTGCTTGAAACATGATCCAAAAATCCCGGAATGGGGCTAGTTTGTCGGTTGCCTGCCTTTCAGCACGAGTAGCCCGGTTGTAATGTGTTTTTCAACCAGTGTGCCCTGGTGCGTTCAGGTTTTTGTGGGAAATTATCTAATTTCACTTCTTAATTGGTACAAGAAATGCAAATACTTTGCCATTGTTGTGCATGTGTTCTGTAGGGCCTACAGAATACAATGCTACATGCTAGTATACAATGCTACTTTGCTACAATGCCAAAGTATTTGCATATTTGCATGGCAAAGTCTACCTCGTTGAGCCATCATTCACTGAAATATAATACAAAATTCATACATTTAATATCATTAACATCATATTTTTCCCTGGGGTCTGATCGGACCCCAATGAAAAATCTGAACTGACAGTACAGAAGAAAACTGTATTTTAAATCAGATTTATTTTTTGTGATTCACAGATGATGACAAACAAAGTCAGAAAGCATGATAGCTGTGATCGATAATATGTCCGTGTTGTGCATAAGAACATATGTGTGGGGTCAATTGGGACCCCGCTCGGTAGGATCAGGGTTAAAGGGGTCAGTGATTGCCCTTCTTTCACATGTTGCATGTTGACAGCTCCCACAGGTGTTAATGAAATTTTTGTGACATATTTTGGTCAAATTCTCTTTAATTACTCAATTATTGCAACATAATTGTGAATCCTCTTTTACTGCATTCCTCACAGCGAACCATTTCAGTGCATGCCTCTTTAAATGCCTGCCAGTCGCTGTTAACTCTGCCCTTCCTTTTTTGTCATTATTGCCAATCTTAGCTGGCTAGCGAGCCTGAGCCAACTAATGTAAATTTGTTTTAAAGAATGAATGAAATAATGAATCACTGGTGGACAGGAGTGTATGGTTTCAGTGGTCGATAGGATATGACTGGCCCCTGGAGTTTAGTCAGCACAGAAACACTCACAAATGAGTGTAAGTGCCTAGCTCAGAGCAACGTATATGGTCAAATGTTGATAGATAAACAAGGATTCCGGTGGGGGTGGGGGGTTGGATAGAATTTATAGAAAATGGTAATCAAAACTGGCTGGATCAGCAGTTGCGCTAACACCAGGCGGCCTGTCTGACCATTGACGTCTTAAGTTTCCGATCACATATCCAAGCTAATGCTAATGGCTCATGTACAGTAGCATCATGACAAAAACATAACAAAATACTGTAAGTCAGAATGATGCAAGGTATATTATCGACTGTGGAATAATGAACCAGATGGAAATAGGGATGTTCATTAGGGTGACTGAAAGCTAAGGAAAATAACAATATAAACTACACTTGGTAATAGAACTTCCAGTAACAGTTAGCTCACAGTTCTCTAGGTGACAGACAGCTAGACTGGCCAATAATAGAACAGTGGGTGGGTATCATCATCACGGTGCTGGGTTGGGTTTACATGTTTATGACATCCCGTGGCAAAGCTGGAAGAGTCAAAGTGGCTCCTCAGAGAGAAAAAAGAGAATGTAAAGGCTGTGTGTTTTTTTTTTTTTTTTTAAGAGAAATGAGCATTTTGTTATTTTTTTTTTCAATAATCACATGACCATTTCAGTTGGTTAAAACCTACAGAAAGACAATTTTTTTAGTCAATGCCCCCTTTCAGACTACTGTTGATCATAAGTTGTGAGGCTCTTCCAATTACATTTTCCAGTTTAATTCCAAGGTAAGACTATACTGTCCAGGCGAGTCTTTGGAATCTTGGGGTTAGTTTTGACTCAGCTATGCCTCTTGAGCACCACGATAATCAATTAATTAGAAACTGTTTCTTCCATCTGAAGAATATTTCTAAGTTGAGAACCCTGGTGTCGAAGGCAGAACTTGAAATAATTATTCATGCTTTTATTTCTTCTTGCTTATACTACTGTAATAGTCTTTTTACTTGTCTGAGCCAAAAGCATCTTCATCGCCTCCAGATTGTCCAAAATTCGGCTGCCAGACTTTTAACCCACACTACAAAAAGGGCAGACATTACAGTGGTTTTACAGTAGCAGCACTTTCACTGGCTCCCAGATGATTTTAGGATTCAGTTTAAAATTTTAGTCCTTGTTTTTAGAGCCATTCATGATCAGGCCCCCAAATATATCACTGAGCTGCTTAAAGTGTATAACCCCTCACAGTCGCTGAGGTCCTCGGATCAACATTTACTGGCTGTCCTTCGAACCCATTTTAAAACTTGAGGTGATCGAGCCTTTCAGGCAGTGGCACCAAAATTGTGGAATGCTCTACCACTGTCTTTGTGCTCGGTTGACTCTGTTGACACTTTTAAAAAGCAGCTGAAGACCCTGCTGTCCAAACAGGCTTTTTAGTTTGGTTGTGGTTTTTTTTTGATTGCCTTATGTTTTTATCATTGTATTTATGAATGTGTGTTTTATTTTACTGTGAAGCACTTTTTGTGATTATTTCTGTGAGAGCTGCTATATAAATAACCTTTACTTACTTACTTACAATGGGCCTAATGCAAGATCATGTAAGTGTTAAATAAGTCCCTCATACTTTGTCAGTTAGCCGGGTTCCTCTAGATTCAGCAAATGCTTGTATGTCCTCCAAAAGTGTATAAACAGTAAAAAAGGATTAATTCTATTTGCATTAGTGAGTCCACGTTCATGAGAATTAAGAGTTACATAGTTGTAACTACTACCATATGCATTATGAAATGTCATCACTATCAAAATAATGTGATTATGATTCCATATAAATACATTTAGAATTATAACAAGAATCAAAGTATTAAATCTTGCCACCTAATTATTACGTTTACTGGGTTTACACTCTTAAATTGATTCAGACAAATGTATTACAGAGCTAACTGGTGAAAGGTAAGAACTAGTTGCACATACTGTAACTCTTACAACTCATCTTAAACACTTGTAAATTTTGTTAGTAAGTACTGACAGCATTTGAAAATACTTAAAGATACTGTAAGTGAATCCTATAAGTTCCATTACATTGATTGTATGCCACAATTACTAGCAAATCTGTTAGTGTGCGTGGTTCCTGCATGAGGCCCAGTGTGTGGTCGTTTTGGTACCAAAAGCACAGCTGGTACTGACAGAATGGGCCACGCAGGCGCCAAAGGGATTCCAGCTGATCCAGATGTGGATATGGTTATTTTGTGGAGGATGAATCAGACGAGACACGAGCAGCTAAAGACACACACTTTATGTCCTCCAACAAGCAGAACAGACTGAACTGGGTGCCAGAGCGAATCTCTCTGTTACAGCTTTATTCCCGACCTTGGCACCCGGAATACACACATTAACATACACGAAAACAGAGCATGACTCAACAAAATACTTTCGCGCCCAGCATACCCAAGGTGTTAACAGCGTCTTCCACCCCACACAATAGGTTCATGCCTGGTATGCCGGGAGTGAAGGCGCATCTTCATTTGGTTTATTACCGCCTAGCGCTCTGGCGCCCGTCCTTGGTTCCTCTCCCTTCTTCTCCTCATTTCCATCCCTCACCTCCTTCCCCCAATTCCCCAAAGTCCTGGGTGGAGTGCAATCTCCTGTTGTGTCACCACACAGCCCCCTATGCCGGGAGCTTCTAGAGGAAGAGGTGGACGAAGAGGAAAGACCCGTTGTCCATGAGCATCAGCGCAAGCATGCTCTCCATCAACTCCACAACCAATCTGTCCCCCAACTCCATGTGGGAGAGAAGTTTTTCTGCCCTCTCTTTGTCCAAAAGGGTGTAATGTTGCAGCAACAGCTGCTTGAGAGTGTCGTATACGTGCTGCACGGTGGCGCAGTGGTTAGCACTGCGGCAGCACAGTTTACCCTTGGCCGGGGGATTGTGGGGATCGTGGGATCGTGGGTTCGATCCCAGCCCCCGACCAACAGTGATCTGTGTGGAGTTTGCATGTTCTCCCCGTGTTGCGTGGGTTTACTCCGGGATTTCTCCGGTTTCCTCCCACATGCCAAAAACATGCATGTTAGGTTAATTGGCTGTTCTAAATTGTCCCTAGATATCTGTTTCCTATAGGTCCTTAGAATAGAGGGTTAGTATTAATGAAAGCGCTTTGAGTGGTCTTTGTGACTAGAAAAGCGCTATATAAGTGTAGGTTAGTTAGTTAGTTAGTATTTTCCTTGGGCTTTAGGAGCTCGGAGTAGGTGCATTGCGCGCTGAGTGGAGCGTGCGTCCAGCGAAGCCACCACATGATAGTACTTCATGTCACCTGTCGAGACTCCGCGGAGGGAGAACTGGGCTTCCATGTAGATAAACCAAGTGGCCAGGTCGTGGAGCCAAAAGTCCGGGAGTTTGACTGCTACGGTGCATGCAGCGGGGGGAGACTCCAGTGGGAGTGTCTCCACGGAGGTACTTGGCCCGTTTTCCATTGTCACATCTCTAGGCCACCAGTGTGGAGGATGAATTAGAATGAATGAATCCCGATTCCCCAAAGTCCTGGGTGGAGTGCGATCTCCTGTTGTGTCACCACAGTTTGAACCTTCCTAGCAATTCATCTGCAGTGGTAACAGGTTTTAAATTTTCAAGAGAAAAAAGTCATAGTGTTCTATTATCTATGGGCCATAACCTCAGCAAATTTAGCAGATCTTGAACTAGTTAAACAGGAGTGATGCAACTGGTTAAGTGCGATGCAGCAAACTTTGATGAATTAACAGCGTTATGCATTTGTGTGCTTATTCCCTAAGGATGCTGGATATTTTTCACCAAATGTCATGGGATTTCATGGTATTTTAAGCTGTTTTCTAAAACAAAGGCTTTTTGAACGAAGGACTGACAGCAAAAAAGACAATTGACAGAGCCAAGCTGCTGTGGCAGTCAGGCTAAAAATATATTAGAGGGAAGAATTATCACCACATAGAGGAAGAACTTTGATAATGGACTTGTTGAAGTGGGAAGGGGGGTGTGGGTGTCTGTGTGTGGGGGCTACCTTTCCAAGCAATCACCACTTCTCAATTTAATTACCGTGTCTCTGATAACTCCCTTTGCCCTCGTGTGATCTCAGTGACCCCAAACCATCTATACTGGTGTAAATGACTTTGAGCTCTCCATCATCAGAAAAACTTATTCTCTTCAATGACTTTGAAGAAGGAAATGACAAATTTAAGTTTTTATTATTATACCCCATGCAACAAAGTTGTGTAGTGTATAATGTTTTTGACCCTTGCGTCCATTCATTTGTTTGACATGTTGTCGCCACTCTAGCTTCTACATTTCTGATCGGATTGACTTCGAATTTATCCAGAAGCTTTAACTCATCAATACCTTGGACTCATTTGATTTTCAGACACAGCTAATGAGGGGCTCCATGTATTTTGAGGAAGGGTCCTTTGATATTGTCTCCACTATTGCATGTACATTTCTGATCAGATTGACTTCCTATTTATACAGAAACCTTGACTGAAATGAAGGATTCCATGTTTAGGGAGCAGGACTTATTTTTTTCCAGTCCATTCCATGTTGATCATAATTCTCTTTAGGAGCCACTGATATGCAGATGTGTGGGGTATGTATTTTAGTACTACAAATGGTTCAACGCTATCAGAATATAAGTTGCATATCTGTAGCGTAAGCCTCTGAAAATGCGATTTTAATTTGTTTTAACAAACTCCCAGGGCCTTTTTCGTATGACAGCCAAAGGAGAGCGGCTGCAAGACAGATGGAAGGCAGCCACTTTGGAAAGGCCTGTCATCTTTGTTGGCAGAAAGGAGCTCTTTATAAAGTTGTAGAACATTTAACTTTTTTTTATAGAATATTGTACAAAGCAGTCCCTTTTCTTGGGTGCTGTCGCGGGGTGAGGGTTGCATTCAAAAATGATGTGCTGGTAGTTTCACCTTAGATAGCTGACACAACATAGCATCTGGATTGAAGAGCCACGTTTTCTAGTTAAAAAGTCATGCTATGCTGAAGTGTTTCTTTTTGATTTTTTTTCAACTTTTATGAGAGCACCCTTCTTCACTCAGTCTGTAACTGATAAAAGTTTTTCGGAATGAATTGTGGCTTGTGATTTAAAGACAGTAAAATTGATCACTGATATAATATATTTTCATCTTTTCTCACAAACTATTCATCTGATTACAGCGGGAAAAATAAGTATTGAACACGTCAACATTTTTCTCATTAAACGTATTTCTGATGGAGCCATTGACCTGAGATTTTCACCAGATATTAGTAACAACCCAAGTAATCCATGCATACAAAGAAATCAAGGCAACTGGGTTCACAAAACAAGTTACCGTGCTCTGAAAAAGTATTTGCCCCTTCCTGATTTCTTATATTTTTGCATATTTGTCACACTTAAATGTTTCAGATCGTCAAACAAATATTAATATCAAAGATAACCTGAATAAATACAAAATGCAGTTTTCAAATGATGATTTTATTTATTAAAGGTTAAAAAAACTATCCAAACCTACCTGTCCCTATGTGAAAAAGTAATTGCCCCCATGTCACTTCATGAATTAACTGTGATTAATCACATTTTTTGGAAAGCTGAGTTCAGTTTCAGTAGGTACACCCAAGCCTGATTACTGCCAGACTTGTTGAATCAAGAAATCACTTAAATAGATCTTGACTGACAACCTGAAGTAGTCTAAAAGATCTCAAAAAGCAACACATCCAACTGTGATGTAAAGAAATTCCAGAACAGCTGAGAAACAAAAACCCAGAACAACGTCTGAAGAACTGCAGGCCTCATTTGCCTCAGTTTGGACACTGGCCCATGATGGAACAATAAGAAAGAGACTGGGCAAAAATGGCATCCATGGGAGAGTTCCAAGACAAAAACCGCTGCTGGACAAAAAGAACACAAAGACTCGTCTCACATTTGCCAGAAAACATCTAAATGATCCTCAAGACTTTTGGGAAAATATTCTGGGGACCGACAAGACAAAAGTTGAACTTTTTGGAAGATGTGTCCTGTTTTATCTGGCATAAAACTTACATAGAATTTCATAAAAAGAGCATCGTATCAACAGTCAAACATGGTGGTGGTAGTGTCATGGTCTGGGGCTGCTTTGCTGCTTCAGGACCTGGACAGCTTGCCCTAATTGACAGAACCATGAATTCTGCTCTCTACTAAAAAATCTTGAAGGGGAATGTATAGCCATCAGTTCATGAAGCCCTCCAGTGTGACTGAATTTAAACAATTCTGCACAGAAGAGTGGGTCAAAATTCCTCAACAGTGATGTAAAAGACTCATTGCCAGTTGTTGGCATCAATGGTGGCACAATCAGTTATTAGGTTTAGGGAGCATTTAGGGGGCAATTACTTGTTCACATAGGGCCAGGTAGGTTTGGATAGCTTTTTTCCCTTAATAAATGAAATCATCATTTGAAAACTGCATTTTGTGTTTACTTGGGTTATCTTTGTCTATCATTAAAATTTGTTTGATCTGAAACATTTAGGTGTAACAAATATGCAAAAATATAAGAAATCAGGAAGGGGGCAAATGCTTTTTCACAGAACTGTATATTTAATAAAGTGGAATGACACTGAATTTTGCATATCATAATATTCAGTACAGACAGGCTCTTGGGTCTGTTTTGTACTTCATAGCTTATATGATCATAGAATATTGAATATTCTATAATTGCTATCATTCAGCCTTTTTTTAGCTTTTGAAAGTCAAACTCTAATGAAACAAGTTCAGTAAGTGCTTCAATTAAATATAATATCTTTGCACTTCTAAGAAGAAATTTAAATATTCAGCTTTAATTTCAAGCTGGCAAAATGTCAAAACACTGTATAGCATATTTTTGATAAATTAATAACATGTATTCATGATTAGTGACCTCGGGCCAAAGTCAGTATGAATTTCATAAAAACAGTGTTTCATTGAATTATGAGTGCTCTGATACCTTAGAACAGTGTGTCAAGTTAGATTTAAAGCCTCACAGTCTATTGTACTTTACTGTGAATCCTGCACTTTTCCTTGCTTGTAAACAATAGGGCTTTTCAGTGAATTTCTCCGATGTGTGAGATTTCACCACTATGTAACTTAGATGTCTATGGCAAAGACAGAGAAAGAAATTTCTCTTGTCTCTTTGTAGACTCTATTTCAAACTCACTTGCTAATATTTTATTTGATTGTAGAAAAATTTTAAATGATTTGAGCATTGACCAACAAGAAAAAATAATTCCCTTCCTGTGGAGAAAAAAGCAACATGCTTGAGGGTCCAGTCAGACAGACCTGTATGCATGGAACGCATGAAAACCAAAAACATTAAAGCGTTTAAGTCATTCTCCTCCTGCTCATGCTTGCATACTGCTTTGGTCTGTATGTGTTGCATTTCTACACTTGCAGTGCCGTATCACCACCTTTACCCACTTGCATTGCAGGTGTATTCATACGTACTCATCTATGTGACTGAAGCCTAAGCCTGTGTAAAAATATCTCATCAGTACTGGCCTTCATCCTCTACATCAGGAAAGAGTGTTACATTATTTTGTCAATATATAGAAACAGATGTCCATGATATGGATTTTTTCTTCAGTAGCTGTCAGCATTTTGTCTGCTTGTTTAGAGCAATCAAGTATTTATTTTTGCTAATGCTAAATTTGACAAGACTATATTTATCTAGACATCTGATGAATATTTGACAACACTAAGACCATTTCTAATGTGAAGTGGGTGCTTATCAATGCCCATGTAAATTTAGATTGGTTGAGGAATCTGCTTATTCACTTGCTTGTTTTATATATAGTATTTTATGTGTATATAAAGTAAAACTTGCAGTTAAGGGAATAATCTCCTCTGAAAAATGGCATGACAACTGAAATAAGTGTAAGGATTACCCCAAGACTTTTTGCACTCCACATGCTTCCACTTCACTGATATTAGATGGAATTTGACTTCTGCATTGGTCTCAGGCTTAAGACCAGGATGTTATTGTGGAGCTTTTGAATACAATCCGTGGTTATTAGACCTTTGGACTGAAAAAAAAAAAAATGAAGCCTGGAATCACTATGGCCCAGTATGAGTAAGTGTATCACCCTACTATATAGATATATAGATTTGGTCTAGTCAAATAATGGACCTCAGCTGTGCAACTCAAATATTTCTGGAACAGCTGGAATTGCCTGTCTTTGGCTCATCACATCATAGGTCCAATTTATTTATTGTAAGTCCAGACAGCCTGCTACCAGACAGACTGATGAGTTAAGGATTGTATTAAAATGTATTGAAACATAGTACAGCATGAAAAAATGCTTAAACTGTACTTTAAAACAATATTAAATCTGTTGTATTTGTTTAAAAACATATTTAATCAAATGTAGTTCTTCTGAAATTTAATTTGGTTGAAATCTTTTTAAATGTACCAGTATTTTAGTATTTTGAATGTTGAAAGTAAAAAATGGTGCTTGTGCAGTTTCGCTATAAAAAAGGGGGGTTTAACGGACTTTGTGGCATACCAGCCCCGGTAGCGGTACAGAGAGGAAACGAGACCGAAGTTCCCCCAGTGCCACCGGGGGAAACTGATGAAGAGGATGAAGTTAGTACCATCTCATCGGCTCACTTCCCTGAAGGACAGAGTCAGCTGACTGTAGGGCTTATCACTCCAGGGAAATCACATCTGCCGCGATAGAGAAATGCTGGGGAAGAAAGAATGTGCCCAAGCTGATAGCTTGTGTCTCTAGCAATGAAAATCACCCCAGTATTTATGCACTAGAGTGATTTCAGCTCTTAGATGTCCGTCCGAGCTTAATATCAATATTCCCTATGAGCGGTGAATCAACATGCTGACCAGAGTAGCGCTGGGCTCTTTCTGATATATCAGGGTACAGTATGTGAGTGGATATGGTAGAGAGCCATGAATGTATGTGGCTGGTCAGAAAACAAACCTTGGCAAGGAAGAAATATAGCACCAACCAAGCTGTTTTCTCTTCTCCATCCATCCATCTTCTACCGCTTTTCCGGAGGTCCGGGTCACGGAAGCAGCAGTTCAAGCAGAGAAGCCCAGACTCCCTCTCCCCAGCTACCTGCTCCAGCTCTTCAGAGAGGATAAAGGCATTCCCAGACCAGCTGGAAGACATAGTCTCTCCAGCGAGTCCTGGGTCTGCCCCGGGGTCTCCTCCCTGTGGGACGTGCCCAAAACACCTCAAGTGGGAGGCGTCCAGGAGGCATCCTGATCAGATGCCCATACCACCTCAACTGGCTCTCTCATGGATCGTCACCTTATCGTGGTGGGGGGTTTGTGTGCCCCAGTGATCCCAGGAGATACGTATGTTGTCCAGGGCAATTTGCCTCTGGTAGGGTCACCCAAGACAAATTGGTCCTGGGTGAAGGGCCAGACTAAGAACAATCCAACAGACTCTCATGATAAATATTAGAACAAGGATTCAGTGTACCCCGCCCGGTTTGGGGTTACCGGGGCCACCACCCTGCAGCCAGGCCTGGGGGAGGAGCTTGATGGCTAGTGTCTGGTGGCTGGGTTTTCCGCCCATGGGACCTGGCCGGGCTTAGCCCAAAGGAGTTACATGGGTCCACCTTCCAGTGGGCTCACCACCTGCAGGAGGGATCATGGGGGTCCAGTGCTGTGTGGATCAGGTGGCGGTCGAAGGGGGAGACCTTGGCGGTCTCATCCCAGGCTTCCTAAACTGGCTTCCTAAAAACTGGCTTTTGGTACATGGAATGTTTTCTCTTCTCCTTATCAAAAATTATCTGTCTCACACAGATAGAAAGGACGGTGCAAATCTGTGCTTTAGAGGGCCCCAACTTTGTTAGGGCTATCCAAGAACATGTCCAAGTATTCTGTATTGCTGTTCTTCTCCCTTAGTATACTACATCAATGCAAATGTCTTCCCAAGTTTCTTCTTTTTCTTCAGCACATCTCTCAACACTTCTGTTTAGATCTTCTTAATGGTCTGGTGCAGATGTTAAGAAACACAGACAAGCTAAAACAGCAACAGTGTTAGACACACATCCACACAAATGCATTTGGCATTCATAGTTTACTTTTATAAAAAATAAAGCAGTTACAAAAAAGTGCAAATTTGAAAAAGCAATTGCCAAAATAACAAACGAGGATCCGGATAATTAAATATTTGTTTATTGTGCTTAGAGTGTAATCCTTGTATCTGTATGTATGAGTTTTAAAAAAATCCTCACAGAAGTCACCAATCTTTTGTATTACTTGCTGTGAAATGCTTTTCATTTAAAAGTCTGTGTTTTTTCATTGGCTATTTTTTTTTCAATAACCTGCCTAAAACTTATGTTAGCATTTTTCTCCTCTTCTAGTCCAATTGTATTCAGATATATGCACATTTTAACCTTGATTTTTACAATAGTTAGCTCGGTCACATCAGGACCAGTTGTGTTTCTTTTTATTTTGCCTCAGAAACCCTGCAGACAAGATGAATAATAAGGTCCAGCATGCAATGATGGTTTCTTTATTGACGCCACCTGATATGGAAATGCACCCCCCCACCCCACTTCTCTCCTATTCATTCTGTCCATCAATAGGCTGTCAGTTACAGCACTTGCACACAAGGAAAAAAAATGCCACAATGATATCATCTAAGGAGCCTTTTTTGTGACAAAAGCGCTTTGATTCCCTCCCCATAATACTTTGAAAAGCATGCCTATTCCTGTCCTCCATTTGTGTGCATCCCTACGATGAGGGGCAGCTGAATGCCACACGCGCACACACATCCAGAAAAAAAATACATAAATAAAGTGAAAGCTTGCCCTGATTGCTAGTTTGATTCCTTTCATTGATGTAGATGACAAGTCGGCATGTTGGCAAGACTGGCAAACCGGGGGAGGCAGCGGGGCACCAAACTGAAAGGCCTGGGAGGCACTCCTGCATGTCTTTAATTAACATGTCTGTGTATGTACAGGGAACCTGTCATGTGCGGAGCTGGTGTTTCAGGTTGTTAAAATCCTGATTCTTTGATTGAAAGATCCTAGAATAAGCCAGAGAATTCTTCAATTCAAAGATGCAACATTTGTTCAGAGGTCACATGTAAAGCAAGCAGCGCTGGGTTCAGCGTGACGCAGCTCCCTCGGGAGTGTCGCCAGACTGACCTCGATTTCCAGGTGCAACTTACATTCATCTTCTCGGGTTGGTTGGACCAACCCCTTACAATAGGATGGGCTTGTATACAACCGTCTGATTGGCCAGTTTAACTCTGATGTAAACAGGCCATCCGCTAGTCACGTTATCTATCTCCTAAAATGTACTATAAAAAGTGGGTGTGTTGGTGTGGGTGTGTAACTAATGTAATAGACCTGACTAAAAGAAGTGTGAGAGAGAAGAAAGAGGGCTCTATAACTCTGCCTAATTCCTGTTTATCTGTCACGTGGGATGAGACGCCGTGTCATCCGGCACTCAGACCATATTCCCTCAGCCCTGTTCTCTCTGTAACAGCGTCTCAGCGGGCTCCCAGCTGTCAGTTACGGGACAGCTGGAGTCCGGTTAACTCTCATCAGCTGAGGCGCTGCTAATGAGTATAAGAAGGAGCAGCTCCGATCATTCGGGGCTGCGACTTAGCACATTGAAGGCTGGAACCCCTACGCCCGGCGCCAGTCCTCTACTCATCTGCTATTCTTGTGAGTGTATACCGGTTTGAGCATTTGTGCCTTTTGGCCCACGGGGCCGTGTTCCTTATCCCCTGTTCCCTACTATTAATAAAACATTACAACTCACTGGCTCGCCCTCGGCTCTCTTTGTGTGGCTCGCGAGGGCCACACGTAACAGTAAGTCTCAGCCGAACGAGTTGCCGGCGGCCGTGAGTTTGCCATTGGACTTGTGCCTTCCAGTCTGGGTGTCAGCTCTTTAAGCATGCCGTCTCCCAGGAGTCACGTTCGGCGCCAGGACGACGAGCTGACGGCCATCTTGGAGGATGTCGACGGGACGCTCTTCACCGCCACCCTGTACGACACCTCCAACAAAAGATACTGTCATCTAGACTATGCTGCGAATCTCCTGGACAGCCTCCCTCGCTATTCCAACCATCCTGAGGTCTGTGCCAGGAGGGACGCCATCGCTGCACAGCGAGAGGAGCTCCGTGGGTTGGAAGGAAATCCCGGCAGGAAGCCGAAGAGGAGGAGATGTCGCCCTTCGCTTCGGAATCCCGTTCCTGCCTCTACTCCAGCCCGGGAGTTCGTGCCATCCAGAGAGCTTTCCCCGTTCAGCACGACGTCACTCGGGATTCCCCCGGAAGATCTGCAGCTGACAGCTATTAATGTCCGGGACCGAGTGGCTGCTGCTAGCTCCGCTGTGCACCTGTCCTCCATCATGAAGCATGTGGCGGCGGCAGTAAGATTGGTGGAGAGGAGTCCAGGGCTGCGAGACTACCCCGAGTTCGACACCCTCTTCGCCTCGGCCTCCGCTCAGGAGCGGCGATTCCCGGGTTTCTCCTTCACCTCGCCCCCTGGGAATAGCCGTTGTCACATTGCCGAACCGTCTCAGCATGAACCCCGTCTGGATCCAGTTCCGGGCTGCCGCAAGGTCTCTTCCTCCCACTCAGCTGTCACTCCTATGCCTTGTCTGAGAGGAGATTCCGCAGCCTCGTCTCCTGAGCCACACCCCTCCGCTGTCACACCAGCACTTCAGGGCTGGCTCATGTCGGCTGTCACCCCCTCCTCCTCAACACGCTCCCCGACTGCTGTGTGCGCCCGGAATCCCGACCAGGCGAGCCCTCTCCTGGAATCAACACGAGCGGCTCCCCAACGTCTTCTCAGGGGGTCCTCCGTTACCACCCGGCGGGGAAAGGGAGGAGCAATGTCTATTGCAGCAGGCACCATCCAGCCTCCAGGAGACAGGCAAGTCCCAGTTTGTTCACATCCACCCAGTGATTTGCTCTGTCAAACTCCTGAAGGTGGAGTTCGGGGTTCGCAGCTCCCTGAACTCCCACCACCTGCTGTAGCTTTAGTCATTAATCCTGCACCCTCTGTTTCTCCCTCCGCTGAGCGGTCCCCGGTGCCAGGCCGACGTCGTGGGATGAGGAGGGGGCCTGCGGTTCTGGACAGCCTGGCTCCGGTTTCGCAGCTACGCCGTGAACGGAGGAGGAAGGCGGATTGCTATGTGGAGTCAACGCCGACGACCAAGCGTCCCCAGGTCTCCACGGAGGAGCGGTCCGGTCCAGCGGGACGGGGTTCTCCTGCCACCACGCTGTGTGGGCTGTCGGCGTGGACACCGGTGCCGGAGGAATCACAAGCTGCGCTGTCCATCATGCCAGCTGCGGAGCCCGACGCAGCTGAGTGGGAGCCTGACGACGACCTCCTGATGTTGGATCCCAGATCTTCGCAGTCCTGGATGGCGTCAGAACCCGAGATCAGGCAAGTGCTCTATCTCATCTTTCTTCTCCTTACTTTAGAGCACTTTGGCCTGTCTCTAGGGGAGATGAGCCGGGGGCAGCCGTCCGCTGTGTCCAAGCTTATCTCGCCGGGTTCTGGCGCTGCCGGTGATCCTGATCCCGGTTCTCTTTTCTCTCCTGAGCCTTCTCCCAGGGTTGCCGGCGAGGAGCTGCCATCACTCGTGGTGCCGGAGGGTCCAGGTTCAACGTCGGAGGTCGGTTCTGGTGCGGCGCCGGCCCAATCGGGGTCCGACGTGGGTTCGCCCGAGGCCCAATCGGGGTCCGACGTGGGTTCGCCCGAGGCCCAATCGGGGTCCGACGTGGGTTCTGCACCAGCGGTGTCCAGGTCCGGTGAGGGGGTTGCTGATTCCCTGCCGTCTGTCGTTGGACCTCCTAGTCATCAGCTCTCCCCCAAGCCTCTTCCACCGGGGCACGTTTGGACCTCTCCCTGCCCCCTACGGGCCTGGTGGTTGAGCGATGCGGGTCGGCCGCCGGAGGGCCTGCCGTGCCCGTTCGGCTCGCTTTTGTGGCCACCTGACCCGCTAGACTTTCTGTTCGGCGATCTGGTTCGGCCTCCCGAGGAACTGTGTTTTCTGGCCTGGGGTTCGGGTAGGCCTCCGGAACTGTTCCCTTCATCCTCGTTAGCGGAATGGACGCTGGGTGCGGGGAGACCCCCCGAACTGAATGTCATTTGCTGTGCTTATGTTTGGCTGGGTACAGCTAAGCTGTTATTTTTTTTTTTTTTGTTCCGCGTTTAGCGTGATTTTTTTTTTTGGCGGGGGGGTTTCCCCTCCTGTGTGAGGGATGGCTGTATGTTTAATTTTCACCCTTGGGAGTTCTCCTTTCATTTTGGGGGGGCCGGGGTTGATTTTCGTTGTTTGACCTGTACTTGGTTTATGGGGTATTGTGGTTCTTTTTTTTCCCCCATGTGTTGGGCTGTTATTTCCGCAATTTTCCTCTGCCTGAATGGGCCTTTTCTCTCGTGTTATATTTTATGGAGTATTGTGTTGGGTTTTTCCCCGTACTCTATATTGGTTCATTGTCTGTTTTCTTTTCCTTCTCTGGGTTTTTCCCTGTTGTATTTTGTGGGTTTTTCCCTTGTACTTTGTATTGGTTTATTGTCGATTGTTTTGTTTTTTTTCCTTTCTCTGGTTATTTTTTTTTCTCTCCCTCGTTGTATTTTATGGAGTATTATGTTTAGGTTTTTCCTTGTACTCTATATTGGTTTATTGCCTGTTTTCCTTTCCTTCTCTGGGTTTTTTTTTTCTTGTGTTTTGTGGAGTATATTGTTTAGGTTTTCCCTTGTACTCTATATTGGTTTATTGCCTGTTTTCTTTCCCTTCTTTGGTTTTTTTTTTGTCTTGTTGTATTTTGTGGAGTATATTGTTTGTGTTTTCCCTTGTACTCGATATTGGTTATTGTCTGTTTTTGTTTTTTTTTCCTTTCTCTGGGGTTTTTTCTCTTCTTATTTTAAGGAGTATTGTGTTTGGGTTCCGTTGGTACTCTGTATTGGGTTATTGTCGTATTTTTTTCCTTCCCCTCTGATTCTCTCCCTCCTGACCTGCGCTCCATCCGCCCACCCTAGGTGGGGGGGGGGGGTCTTGGATGGTATGGGTCGTTCGTAGTCCGACCGTGAGGGGGGGGGGGGGCTGTGTCACGTGGGATGAAACGCCATGTCATCCGGCGCTCAGACCATATTCCCTCAGCCCTGTTCTCTCTGTAACAGCGTCTCAGCGGGCTCCCAGCTGTCAGTTACGGGACGGCTGGAGTCCAATTAACTCTCATCAGCTGAGGCGCTGCTAATGAGTATAAGAAGGAGCAGCTCCGATCATTCGGGGCTGCGACTTAGCACATTGAAGGCTGGAACCCCTACGCCCGGCGCCAGTCCTCTACTCATCATCTGCATTTCTTGTGAGTGTATACCGGTTTGAGTATTTGTGCCTTTTGGCCCACGGGGCCGTTTTCCTTATCCCCTCTTCCCTACTATTAATAAAACATCGCAACTCACTGGCTCGCCCTCGGCTCTCTTTGTGTGGCTCGCGAGGGCCACACGTAACATTATCAGAGTTTAACACAACATATTTGTTCATAAGAATGTAAACAGAATATGTATAGAATACAGTATGTATAGAGCATAATGGGAGATTACCTACAGAATTATTATTTTGGCACTCTAACTTTTCATAACCCTTTCATTCCCCCCTTTGACATGATTTTATCATGTCAACCATACATGGTGTGAGAGACGCTAGCGGTTAGCAGATGGTGAATAAGGTAGGTTCCTACATTGTGTGTCAAACCAGTCAGTCAACCCAAGATAGGCTTGCAACATTGGTTCTGATACCCTTGCCTCCCCCCTTGTGGACACCCCCTGTGCAGTGCAGCGACGTCTAAGAGGGCGTACCGGGGCAACACGTCCTTGTCCAGATGAATTGCAGTCACATAATTGTCCTTGTTCACCAAGTCCTGCACCCCCACCAAGATCTCCTCCTGATCATCATGTGACTAGTTTGGTGAAGTAAATAGTTGTCCAGTGAAGTGGATAATGTAGGGGTCATAAGGTTGAACAGGTTCAATCCACAAAGCCCACAAAACATTTTGTCCACCAGTTGACCTTTGCCAGGGCTCGCATCGTTCAGCTGCAGTCATCACACGATTGCAACAGGGGTTTGACCTTCCTCTGTGTCTGCTTCCTGTATCAGCAGCTGTGGAGCACAGTCCCATCTCATAGACACACACCGGTACCATTAGAAACAAAACAACTGTGTGCCCATGCTCTCAGAGGCACATCTCGTTCCATGAGGTTTATAGGACAGTCTGATGGATGCAGCAGAGAGTAGACAACATCCAGTCCAGCCAGTGAACAGTTCAGTGATGCTGTCCCAGGGATGCCACCCACTGGTCTATGATTAGTTGGACAGAGGTAGAGACACTGGTGTTGATGAAGCTCAAGCCCCTGTGTCCACTTTAGCTTCCACTGTGAGGGGTAGTGTTGGAAAATGCTGTCTCCTCCGTGTGGCTGATCTGGCACTACCCTGGATGCTGGAGGTGCGGTGGGTGCGCATGGGTACCAGTCCATCCTTTTTCTAGGGATTGGAGTCGCACAGTCACTAGCCCTGCGACCTCCTTTTCTACGTCACAGGCACACGTCGTGATGGTCTGGTGCCCCCTGCATGCACCTTCCCTGCACCCTACACCTTTGCTTGGATGCCGATACAAAGGGCTCAGCCGGGACAGGATCAATAATGGCCTGAGGGGTTGTCACTACAATGGCTGGAGCCTGTACCATTTTATCCTTATTCACTGCATCTGTAGTTGACAATGTACTGTTAAGTTATCTCCCATCAGCCTGTGAGTGTACGCTTGTCGGCTATGTGTAAGCTACAGGCAGTGGTTGTGTTGTGATGAGTGAGCTGGGTAATGGGACCTATGTGTTCAGCAGTAGATTTGTTATGGTGAGTGAGCTGGGTGATGACACCTATGTATTGCAGTGTAAGTAGGTAGTAAACTAAATCATTCAAAGTTAGGAGACATCCTTATCCATGCTTGTTGTATTCAGGCCTCTAGAGCTTCTAGCCTTCACAATTATCCTGACTACCTAACCGTAATTAGCATAATGTAAATAATAACGCAAGAATACTATAAGTCTTACACCCCTATGTGTGTGTGGTGACCTATGTATGATTCATGCATTATCAGTAGCACATTGAGTTTACAAATAATCTGTAATAGCACAATGGTCTTCTTCGTCATCATCCTCCGTCTTGGGGTCTTCAGCTCCTCCTCTGGACTCAGCAGTTGGTTTCTATGAGGAGGTATGAGATGTGCAAGATTTGCTGATGACTACCACTGTGGAAAATTGCATTTGGAGGTTTAGCTCATTTATCAATATATGTAATCGTGGCATACAACGAGCACAAAGAGTTAGAGCTTCATTAATTCCTGCAGGCCCTGCTTCATCAGGGTGTTTCCTACAGGACTGATGACGCTGTGACATCTGCTGCTTTTGGTTTTATGACCTGGTTAACACCTTTCTGGGCTTCTGAATATATGGTCTATAGTAGGGGTGTCCAATCATGTGCCATGGAGGGCCAAGACCCTGCAGGTTTTCTCTTCTACCCAGTCTCTTCAGCAGGTGTTTTCACTTATCAACAATCAGTGGGAAGCAATTCAGTGAGCTCTGCTGTTGAAGACACTGGTTGGAGGTAAAGCCTGCAGGGTCTTGGCCCTTCATGGCACATGATTGGACACCCCTGGTCTATAGTGTCATACTATGCTCCTTTTATTAGATCTACATCTGTTTAACCTTTTACCATAACAAATTTAGAATTTGCTTCAAATTTTCTCATCCCCTCGTTTGTTAATATTAAGATTGGTCATGTAGGCAATTTCTGGGCGTCAGTGTGCACAGCCTTTTGTGCTGTGGTTACCCAGTTAAGAGACAATGCCTATGTTTCTAATTTAGGAGAATATTCTATCTTAAGGTCAGGTGTTAGTTTTCCATGAATGGCTATATTCCCCAGTAGAGGTGACAAAATGTCCAACATTTTCCAATCCATGTGTTTGGGTCTAACCAGCGGGATGTGTGGAACCCCCCATAGGTTGAAATGTCTCTTATCCTCTTCAATTAGGACAGTGGATGCTTCCACACATTTTCTTGTTTACCAGTCCAAGTTTTACGACCAATCTGGAGGATGGATTTGCAAATAATGGTTGTTCATAATTTGGATCAGATCCGTTCAATTGCCTATGGTACATGGGGTACAATGCTACTTTTACAGATGTTGATAGGTATTCTACTGATAGCTTGCCATTTGCAGATTTTAACTGTTACTTTTTCTGACTTTGAAAAGTCCTGTATATCATTACCCGGAGTTACTACTTTATATGCACCTACACCTGCAATTTAATTGACGTACCTTGAACCTCAGAGTCAGGTAAATGGAATATGTGTACTATTTTGTAATAATTTAATTTTTGCAAATTTTCTATATGTGTGTAGAAGTGAGTCCACTTAACTGTTTTAGTCTTAAGCATGTGGTCCAGTTTTTCCGTAGTGGGTGTGGATCATGGGCGCCTCCCCCCTCCCAGCAGCCGATCTCGCCATCACTCAGTTTCCATTGTGGGGCGGACTCCCTCCTCCTCCACTGCTGTCCTCCCCCTCCTCCTTTTGACTTCCTTTTATAAAAGAAACAGATTCATGGGGAGCCTCAGGCTCCCTGTGTGTCAGCCATTCCATAAATAAGTGTGGGCTTTTCCTTCAAATTTTATTTTTCTTTCTTATCTAGATTTCCAACTTTGAGTCAAGAAAGGAACTGATTCAAAGCCTTTATTTAATTTTTGCTAATTAATACAAGATGGAATGATAAGATTAACTCTCCACAATGCAAACAGATATTCTTTGTACTGCTGTAATTGAATGCTGTGTGGATTTTTTTGTGTTGTATTGCATACACCTTCATGCTGCTACTCATTTTTGCCACTCAGTGTTTAACTGCCAAGAACACATGCTGACTACAGCTGATTCACGAATACTGTTTATGCACACTTAGAGAACATATGAGTAGTTTGCTGAATCTGGAATGGCTTGTTAGCACCAACACAGCTTCCTGGCAAAATATGTATGGCTTACGCAGACTAGCACTTAAATGTTCATGAATGAGATTCAATATTTGAGACGCTGTCCGAAGGTAAAAGGAAAGCAACAATATAATTTATTGTACTTACGTGTGCTCAGTTGATCATCTATGACCCATCTTTCGATGTTCCCTTTGTTTTACATTCTGTTACTGTTGTTGCGGAGGGAGGAGGGGGTCGCTAGGCGATGGCATGGAGGGGGAGGGTGGATGCAGCCAATTCCAGGGGGCCTAAAGAGGGTCTCACACGGTCGCTGGGGGAGGGATGATCCACAGCCACCACCATTGTTTCAGATTAATAGAGAAACAGACAAGCTATTAAACAGCGTGTTTTTGTCCTTTTTCGTTTTAACGCGTTTGTTTATTTTGCTTTTGTCCTCACCATTGCAGCATAAGTCTCTTATTCTTACGCTTTTTCTTTCCCTCTTCCAATTGTTTCTCCATATTTTCTCTTGTATCCTGCACAAAACTTTAACAATTCATCAGCTTTCAATTTTTCTCTCAAAACAAATCTCCCTTCCCATTTTCTGTCCACTTTCACTTCCACAATGCTCATCTCCACAACTCCTATTTATTCATTTATTCATTCATTTTTTATTTTATTTTTACTCATTTATTTATGAGTCATTCCATGAGAATGGTTAAAATTGGACTTGGATATTTTCACATTTTTTACCAAAATGTATTATTTGTATGTATATCTCACATCATTAAGGATATATTTAACTACCAGAAAAATGCATTTTCCCATCTCAGGCATTAGTTTTCTTTTATTATTGATCATTATTTCAAGTTGTGGTGACTGTAATTCTTCAACCCCGTTATGGACACTTTGGAGGCTCTCTGAATATTATCATAAAATGTATTTCTAAAGAAATCAATATTTTCACATTAATCAGATGTCCCCCATACTAATTCAATAATTTTAAATATAAAAATGACATAAAATCACACATTTTTACTCTCTTAAATCCTGAAATGTAACTAATAAGTGAAAGCAATCTTGTCATTTTTCATCAAAAATTTTGTTTAACTAAGAATTGTAATCAAAATCAATGATCATATGATAGCGCTCAATATTTTAGACAAAAATCAGCAAACATTAAATTATTTTTTCAACATTTTAAGAAAATAATATATGAAAATGTAGGTGTGACGGGGTTGAGACTAGCATAACAGGGTTGAAGATGGTAACGGGTTGAAGGGACAAATACAGCTTTACATATAAACAGTTGTTTACTCTCAAATTCAATGTATAGGACTTTCCATTAGCATTATCTAATTATGCATATCTAATTTTGTAACCATAGGAAGGACACCAGATACAAATTGCAGTAGAATTAAGTTTTATTAATCTAAAGTAAAAACAACCACAACAGCATATTAACAACTAACAAACATTGTAAAGTGAATTGCTCAAATGTAACATAATGTGTGTGTGTGTGTGTGTGTGTGTGTGTGTGTGTGTGTGTGTGAGGGTGTGTGTGTGTGTATGTGTCTAGGCATAAGAGAGCCTCATGAAGTGTGCTAAAAGTCACCTCATCCTTGCTCCGATAACATACAATTAAACTTGATGAACTGGTTGAACTAATAACAATAATAATCAAACAGTTAACGATTTCAATGTGTCTGTCTGTATCAGCGCCTGTGCCTGTGTCCATGTCAGAGTGTTTTTGCATGTGTGTGTCTGCATCAGTGTGTGTGTCTGTATATATGCATGAATGTGCCTTTTGTTTCATGAATTCATCTTGTGAGTCGGTTCCACACCTCTTTCAAGACTTCCACATGGCGCTTTGTCACATTCTGTGGGGGTGGAATGAGTTCAAGGACATCATCAAACAGGTACCAGAGGATATCATCCTGATGCGGCCAGAAGAATCGATTTGACCCAACACGATGCATGCATTTGACCTGGACATGTGTTGTTTGTATGTTTAGAATGATGCCTGGATACAAATCATCGTCATATCTGAGAATGCACCATTTACCAATCAGCTCTGGACTTTCCCACTGGATTTCTTTTTCTGGATTCCCCCCACTGGCTGTCTGTGATACAGCCGTTTCTATCTTCTGGCCAAAACTGAAACACTGGGTGTTGAAGCACTTGCAGTTAAACTGCTTCCGTGTTGTGCACATGCAGCTTACATCACGAACCATCAGTTCTCCTGGAGCTACAGTAATGACCTGGTGAATTCTCATGGTTCCAGGAACAGCTGGTATCTGCTTTGGCATTTTCTCCATTGCTTCCTCAACATCTTCACTTTTCACAAAGAACAGTTTCACGCTTGTGTTTGTTTCAGACAAGGCCCTGAATAACTCTTCTGTATCTGGGATGACGTGCCCCTTTGCTACCATCATGTCAGCTGCTCTTTTTAAGGCTCCCCCGACACCATCTGGTGCTCCTTTTCCATGACTAGCCTTGAAAAAATTCCAAGAACCAGCCTTGAATCCTCTTCTGTCCAGTTCTGTAGTGAAAAGGTAGAAGTTTCCTCGTTGTTTGTATTGCGTACAGGGTCTGTCGCTTAAAAAGTGCAGCACAGACACTTGTGGATGTTGGCCTTGAAGGTAATCTAGCACAGGGTTTAGGTGCTGCCATATTGCTGGAGGGCCTTTATGTCTACTGGGGAACATGGTGATAAAGCACACAGGCTCTGAGAGTCCACCAACATACAACACACCCGTATGAAGGGTGGCCTGCTGATGTGAAGCCCCAAAGTGGACCGCCTGAACTTGAGAACTGTATTTACAGCTGTAGTTTTCTGAGAAGTCAACATGTATCAAAGCCTCCTCCCCTGACATGTTTTTTTTTTTTTTTTTTTTTTTGTTACTTATTTGTACCCGTAGGTAGATTTGGTTTGCAGTCTGGTGACAAGCCACCGGCTGCCGGTCGCTGCGTGCGCGAGCGCCCTAAACCTACATGTTTTTGGTATGTTTGGTATGGTATGTTTTTGGTAACATGTTGTTCTTCAGCTCACGGCAGAAGGCATACTGCTGCTTGATATTAAAGTGATGCATTTTAAATTTCTTTACATAGCTGTGGAAGAGCTCAATGAGGTCCTCTTGTGTGCCCTCCACAGATTTCTTGACTGTCACCTTGACAGTTGCCTTTTCTCCCTTTTTGTATATCTCCTTCTCCTTCCTTCTCTTCCCTTCTCAAGTTCTTGGGCACTTCTTTCCTCTCCTTGCTCCTATGGTAAGCTGCTCTCCACATTTTTCTTTTCTTACGCTGTTCTCTTTTACTCAGTTCATTAATTGCTTTCTTCTTCCCTGCCTCTACATTCTTTCTCCATCTCTCACGCTCACTGTGCAGGTATCTTTCCCTTCTTTCAGGATCAGCTTTAAGGCATTCCTGATACTTCCTCTGCCTTTCTGCTGCTGTTGTTGGTGCCATTTTACTTGCATCTTTAACATGGAACATAAATCACAGTCAGCATGCATGCAGTATAAGAATGTTGATTGAATATAATAATTAATTTAAATAATTGGATAACTTAACAACCAAAGTATTAAAATCTCAACCCCATCACAATCTCACAACCCCATTACAAGCAAACACATAACGGGGTTGAGTGTGATGGGGTTGAGATTTTTGCACAAAATGGCCGCTGCTCAATGTAGTGAATACCAGACAGAGAGCACATGGCATGCATGAAATTCAAAATCACCATATATTCATGAAATAACAAAAACCTTTTTCATAAGTAATAGTTTTCTATCTTTTTTACATGTTACGGTGTTGAGTCATTGAGTTTGACGACCACAATATCACAAGATAAATGAAAAGATAGCAACTTGCCTGTCTCTGTGATCCTGTTGTCCAAAAGACTTCAGTGATGTCACTTCCTGATGTATATGGAATTCTGGATCACACCATTGTATTTATGGGGGTGGGATCATTCGTGTAACGGGGTTGAGGGGTTACTCAGGTACAGAAATAATTGTGATTTTAATGAATAATTAATTAAATTTGAAAAAATAAACATTACCAGCAAAAGAGCACAAATAGATGTTTAGGCTGATATCAAAATTTATTGACTTTTTAAATAGTTTTATTTGGTATTTTCAAAGTAAACTTTCATCAAGGCCATGAGGGACGTGACAAAATAGGTGGTGTCAAATGAAAAAAACTGTATTATTTCTCATAAAAAGATAAAATTTAGTTCAGTTTTTTACACTGTATTAAAGGGTACATTTCAGTGTATATGTAAAGCTGTTTAAACATAAAGTTTGGTGACCCAATAGATGAAATACACCATAAGAGGTGAGAGGGACTCAAATTGTGCCATTTTCATGGAATGAATATTATGTATTCATTTACTTATTTATTCCAATTTGCATTTTTCCTTATTTCTTCATTTAAATTACCTCACCTTTATATATTGTCCACCTAGGATTTTTCTACACTTTTATTGTATAAGTAGGACTAAATCTCCTTCCCCCCTCTGCCCAATTTAAAGTTGAGCTTTTTCTCTTCAGCTGAATGGGCATGCCTTTGCCTCACTACATCAAACCCACATAGGCGGGTGAGGGAGGGCTTTATTTCGCCATACATAGGCTTAAAGCTTTACTTTCAGCCAGAGAGACAAGGCTCCAAATTTATTAGGAAAATTTGAAGCCCTGTTTGGCAGTAGATTTATGAAAGAATGCACTTCCTACATTTGGCCACACGATGGAGTGACTGTGCCGCAGCTTGAAGGCGGTTCAAGATGGCATTTACCCACACATGCGCACTGAATGCCACGTGGCCGCCTCGGCCACGTGCAATTGTGAGCATGCAAGATGGTCCCAGAGCCTATTGTCCACAAACCACGACTTGTTTTTCAAAGAAACTGGAGTGCTGCCTCCTTAACTTCAGATGTAAACATGCAAGAATAACCTTACAACTTCAATTTAGTGCTCCATTTTACTACTGTTACCTCAAGGAATCTCCTCTCAGTAACCTGTTTTAATAAACAATCGCTGATCTCCACTCAGAAGTGGGGGCGAATTACCTCCCTCATTTGTGGAAAAATACACACCCGCCTTTGTTCCCCACACGGCCCGACAAGCACCGTTAGTTAAATCATACTATGGGAAAAGCTTAGTAGATATTTCCAAACCCCGGTATTTCTCAAACCACACATTTATCCCATAAAGACACAGAATTAACACAGACATCAGCATGCAGAATGTGGACAATACAAGACAACTATTTTCATTATCATGGACAGTCGCTCACTAAGGAATGGTTAGAAAATTCTTGCGCTGTATAGTACATTACTACTTTTATACTTAGGAACAGTCACTCACTAATGATGGTAAAAAGGTTCTTGTGCTGTACTGTAAGTTATTTTTTTATTCTTATGAACCGTCACTCACTAATGATGGTAAAAAGATTCTTGTGCTGTACTGTAAATTATTATTATTTTTATGTATTTATTTTTTTCAGTACCAGCACCAGGCTAGCACTGGTTCCCTTATTTGGGGAGACGAACACGGTTGATTCCGCTGTTCCCTAAGTCTCGTAATTATTTTGGAACAGACTGCATCCAAAATACTTCAGTACCTGCACCGGGCTAGCCCTGGTTCCCTTATTTGAGGAGATGAACACGGTTGATTCCGCTGTTCCCTAAGTCTCGTAATTATTTTGGAACAGACTGCATCCGAAATACTTCAGTACCGGCACCAGGCTAGCCCTGGTTCCCTTATTTGAGGAGACGAACACGGTTGATTCCACTGTTCCCTAAGTCCGAAATACTTCACCCACGTGGCATCGTTCCTTAAAGGCATCAGGTCAGACAGTTAAATTCCCCCCCGGCATCAGGCTAATCCTGGCTATTTTAATTTGGAAGACGGGCACGGCCGTTGCCCCTAAGTCTTTTAAAATTCTGGGTACAGACTGCTCCCAGAACCTCACCGACTCGTCCGACTATAAGTAGAGGGCACTTTCCACTGAAGCCTCAGCAGGTCCTCCAGTACAAGCGGTACAGTATCTTAAAGTTCAGTGCTATACTGATTTAAACGATCGTGGCTTCGCTCCCTAGTGGCATCGGGTCGAACACTTTAAATGGCTCCCCCTGGCATCAGGTCACTAACCCTGGCTATTTTCATTTGAGGAGACAAACCCAGGTGATCATTGATCACCCTGGCTCCCTAAGTCTCGTGATTATTTTGGTTCAGACTGACTCCAAAATGTTTTATCATTTGATAGACTATACACCCGTGAATTGTACATCCTGATTGTGACCATCCTACCTGGGACTGATAATAGGACACTGTGCACTTTCCTTTGAAACTATTTGACTATTTGTTTAGACTTTACATGTGACTCACAACTAAATTATAAAATTTGGAGATCGGATATACCCCTTAATCACACAACTGTAAATTTTGTATGGCCAAATTGCAGAAATTCGTGTAAAAAGGTTTTCTGCTTACCTTTCTGTTTGGGTGCCAAAGTCGTCTAAAATAAAGGGGGTCCTTCTGATCTGTTCCTGCCTCATCTCAGAATAGTTCAATCCAGGTTACCGGCACCAAATTGTTAAAATCGTGATTCTTTGATTGAAAGATCCAAGAATAAGCCGGAGAATTCTTCAATTCAAAGATGCAACATTTATTCAGAGGTCACATGTAAAGCAAGCAGCACTGGGTTCAGCGTAACGCAGCCCCCTCGGGAGCGTCACCAGACTGACCTCGACTTCCGGGTGCAACTTACATTCATCTTCTCGGGTTGGTTAGACCAACCCCTTACAATAGGATGGGCTTGTTTGCAACCGTCTGATTGGCCAGCTTAACTCTGACATGAACAGGCCATCCACTATTCACGTTATCTATCTCCTAAAATGTACTATAAAAAGTGTGTGTGAGTGTTGGTTTGGGTGTGTAACTAAAGTAATAGACCTGACTAAAAGAAGTGTGAGAGAGAAGAAAGAGGGCTCTATAGCTCTGCCTAATTCCTGTTTATCAGAGTTTAACACAACATATTTGTTCATAAGAATGCAAACACAATATGTATAGAATATGTGTAGAGCATAATGGGAGATAACCTACAGAATTATTATCTTGGCACTCTAACTTTTCATAACTGTTTCAGGCTCCGCCCATGATTCGTGGCTGTAGTTTCTGATTTGTTGTTAATTGGTTCCAGCTGGCAGGTTGAGCCTGTGCTAGGCTCTTGCCAGTCTACAGCCACACTCCCCTCTCTGCCAGACATTCACCAGCTGTCAGCTGTTTCTCATTTGTTCCTGCACACACACACATGCTTGCATGCACACACACTCATACACAGACTCCTGCCACACACCTGCATCCACTTGTCACTCATTAGCCTGCTTGGTATTTATTGGGTGACAGTGGGGGCATTCAGTGTTGTGGCGTACGTTTTCACTACACGGTCAGTCTGTAGTCACCAGCCTATGTTTCCCCTGGAGCTGTTGGCACCCTTTTCCCATGGATGTCTGCGGTGTTGTTTCCCCAGAGCCTGCTGAGCTCCGACGCCCTCTGTAAGTCTCTCTCCTATTTTCATTTGCTGCCCAGTTCTACCCTGGGAGCATTCCCTGCCAACTGAGCTCGGGCGTGCATTGATTGTGTGCCAGACTGTATCATCCAACTGAACATTTTTTTGTGTTTTGTGTGTTTTTTGAGTTGTCCCATTCTGTTAATAAATACGTTCACCTGCGTTTTGGGCTTGAACTAATTCAACTGTTCGCTGTGAGATTACGCAGCGCACATGACAGTACGCCACGACCAAATTGAGCCCAAGCGGTGAAGTGGCATGTCATTTTTTCATTTTTGTGTGTTTTTTTTCCAAATACCTGTTAAGAGCATGATGTCCTCAATGGGCTGTTCCCACACCAGCAAAAGTGGATGGGGAGCGGGATATCCCAGTGCAGAAGAGCAGGAGGCAACCTGGCTGATCTGGGAGTTGATGGAGGATGCTTATGATGCCATCGGTCCCGGAGAAAGACTGGACTGCCTCAACGGAGTGTTAAGGATACTGGGCGCTCATCGGGGCCTCTGGAATTACCCCCAATACTCCAAACTGCTGTCCGCTGTCTGCACTCTCAAACAGGCTTTTCCTGACCTGAGGAGAAAGGCTTTCCGCACTAAGCCGCAGCAGAAATGCTCCTCTCAGCCGGTGGCCATCTTTTCCTTCTCTCCATCTCCTGCTCCAAGATGGCCGCAACCAGGTCGACGGCGTCGATGTCATCCAGCCCCAGATTCCCGGAAGAACAATCCTGCCCCGCTAACTGCTTCTCTCCCTACACCGAGCCCGGTTATTCCCACAGTGGATCTTCATCTCCAAGTCTTAGCAGCCCCATCTGCAAGATCCTTCTCCACATCCGCAGCGAGGTCTCCTTCCTTGGTGAATCTGCAGGCAGTAGAGGGGCGCTTGTTTTCCTCACCGGTGGCTCCCGTTCCTGTGGTGAGAGGGGCGGCTCCTAAACTGTTAATAGAGGGGCCAAGCACCGCCTTTCCCGGATGGAGGAATGACAACGCCCAAACAACAGCAGCGGCCAACATCATTATCCAGGGAAACAGGCAAGTTAATTTTCATTTGACTCCTATTAATAATGAAATGTCTTGCCTGATTCCCGGTGGGGAAGCTAGGGGTAAGCAGTCCCCTGAGTTCTGCCCACCTGCTGCTGTTAAGAACTGTTCACCAGGCCTCTCCCTGCTTTCTTCTGTTCCCTTTGTTTGCCCGCTGGAACCGGAGCCAAGCAGGCAGGACCAGGAGGAGTCAGAGGTCCAGGAGGATTGTTCTCCCGTAGCAACGGGAGAACAATCGCGTAGCAACTCCACCAAGCCGGAGGAGTCACCAGCATGGATCGTGGCAGCTGGGGTGATCAAGACTGCAGTAACCATCATGCCTGCTGCGGAGGCCACTGCAGCCGAGTCAACGCTTACACTAAACCTCCAATTATATATGCATTGGTGTATACACACAATATATATATACATATACAGTATATGCATACATTACAGACATATCACATAGGCACATATAGTTTACACATTTAGTTAGTCTTTAGTACACAACCAGTTAGTGAAAACATGTCTTCATTTAAGTTTGTCACGTGGAACATACGTGGAACATACGAACATACGTGGAACATACGTGGAATTGGAAATGGGGAGAAGAGGCTAAAAGTTTTTAATCGATTGAACGATCTACAGGCAGACTTTGTTTTATTGCAGGAGACACATGTCTCTAAGTCGTCTGTAGATGCGCTCACCTCACCAGAATTCCCCCATATGTACTCAGCCGGCTTTAATTCTAAGCAAAGGGGGGTAGCTATACTGGTAAATAGAAGAATACACTTTGTTATGAATAACACCATAATAGATCCAGAAGGTAGATTTATAATACTAAAAATTTCAGTCCAAAATTTGGATCTATGTATTGCAAGCGTTTATGGCCCAAATGTTGACGACCCATCCTTTTTTCACACTTTTTTCACTTCTCTTTCTGAGCACTTGGACACCACACTTATAATAGGAGGGGACTTCAACTTGGTATTAAACCCTGCAATCGACAGGCTCAGTACATCGGGGATTTACCGAAAATGGCTGGCTACTGACTCTCTCAAACAATACATGAATGATTTTGGTCTTTGCGATGAATGGCGATCTCTTCACCCAACTCTTCGGGAATATACCTTTTTTTCATCAGTTCATAGTTCATATTCGCGTCTAGATTTCTTCTTAGCCAGTAACTCTATTGTGAGGGACATCATAGACACTGAAATATGTTCAAATCAAGCTATTAGCGATCACCATCCAGTTTCTCTTACACTAGTAAATAGGGAAGCTACAAGGGAAACTAGGAGCTGGAAATTTAATATATCACTACTGAAAGATGAAGACTTTATTAACTATTTTAATAAAGAGTGGGAATCATATCTGGAATATAATGATGTGCCAGGAATATCCCCAGGTGTTCTTTGGGAAGCAGCAAAAGTGGTCATGCGAGGTAAAATAATCTCTTACTGTTCATACAAGAATAAAAAAGAAAAAGCACTGATACTGGATTTAGAACAGAAGATTAAATCACTGGAGACAACCTGTGCCATTTCCCCACAGGAACAGGCACTTAACGATTTGAGAAAATTAAAGCTGGAATTAAAAGAAATTACAAACAAAAGAGAACAGTTTTTAATACAAAGACTGCGTCTTGAGAACTTTGAACAGTAATAAATCGGGGTGATATCTTGCGAACCAGCTTAGATTGAATAAAGAAAAAACAACTATCCATTCTATCAAGGATATGACTGGAAATATTACCCATGTGCCTGAAGAAATAAATAACTCCTTCAGAAAGTTTTATGAAAATCTCTACTCATCACAGGTTAACCCATCAGACTCAGAGATAAATACATTTTTGGACAATATTAATTTACCACAATTAAATAATGAACAGATTGCGGCTCTGGATGCACCTCTTCAGGTGTTTGAACTCCAGGAGGCACTTAAGCACATCCCAAACAACAAAGCCCCGGGACCAGATTGTTTTCCAGTAGAATTTTATAAGGAATTTTGGCCCGTGATGGCACCTACTTTTTTTAAAATGGTGAACCAAATCAAAGAAGATAATGTAATTCCTCCGAATATGAATTTGGCTAGTATTATCCTGCTCCTTAAACCTGGAAAAGAACCTACGCTTCCATCCAGCTACCGTCCCATCTCGCTTATGAATGTCGATCTCAAAATAATTTGCAAAGCTCTCGCCAAAAGACTGGAAAGGATAATCCCGTTTATTATACACCCAGATCAAACAGGTTTTATCAAGGGTAGGCACTCGGCTGATAATACACGCAGGCTATTTAATTTAATAGACTACTGCAAGATCAATAATGTAGAAACTACAATCTTGTCCCTGGATGCAGAGAAAGCCTTTGACCGGGTTAACTGGAAATTTCTTTTTATGGTGTTAAACAAGCTTGGGTTTGGTTCATCTTTCATAAACTGGGTTAAAACACTATATAGTTGTCCAGTTGCGTCTGTCCGAACAAATGATCAGACTTCCCGAAGCTTTAATCTCCAGAGAGGTACTAGGCAGGGGTGTCCACTCTCTCCCTCACTTTTTACCATCTTTATTGAACCATTAGCAGCAGCCATACGACAAAATGTTGATATCAGACGTATTCAAATTGGAGAAAAGGAACATAAGATAAATCTTTATACTGATGTTGTATTGATTTTCCTTGAAAACTCAGAAAGATCTCTTCTTCAGACAGTGGCGCTCATTGATACATTTTCATCATTATCAGACTACTCTATTAACTGGGTAAAATCAATAGCTTTACCCATAAATTGCAATTTCCCAAACACATTCTGTTAAGCTGATTAAGTTTGCGGACAACACCACCCTCATTGGGCTCATCTCCAACGGCGACGAGTCCGTCTACAGGAAAGAGGTGGCCCAGCTGGTGTCCTGGTGCAGCCACAACAACCTGCAGCTGAATGCTCTGAAGACAGCGGAGATGATTGTGGACTTCAGGAAAGTCACAACCCCCCTGCCCCCCCTCACCATCACAGGCTCTCCCATCACCATTGCAGATTCCTTCCGCTTCTTGGGCACCACCATCACCCGGGACCTCAAATGGGAGCCAACCATCAGCTCCCTCATCAAAAAGGCCCAGCAGAGGATGTTCTTTCTGCGGCAGCTGAGGAAGCTCAAGCTACCCACCAAGATGTTAGTGCAGTTCTACACGGCCATCATCGAGTCCATCCTCACCTCCTCCATAACTGTGTGGTATGCAGGAGCCACTGCCAGGGACAGACTAAGGCTGCAGCGCGGCGTGCGCACTGCTGAGAAGGTGATCGGCTGCAAGCTCCCATCTCTCCAGGACCTGTACTTCTCCAGGACCCGGAGGCGTGCTGGCCGGATCATAGCTGATCCTTCACACCCTGGTCACGTACTGTTTGCCCCCCTCCCCTCAGGTAGAAGACTTCGGTCCATTCGGACTAAAACCTCCCGGCACATGAATAGCTTTTTCCCCTCTGCCATCAGACTGCTGAACATTAAGTGACTTATTAACTCTCGTGCACTATTTACAGCAGCTCAACCAGACTCATGACATTCATCACTGTTTTTCTGTTGCATTATCAACTGCACTGTGGTACCCCATATTATCTGCTACTTGCTAATTTATTTAAAACTGCCTTGACTAGTATTACTCATTATTACTATTATTATTATTACTTATTTTTCTACACTTATTGCACGTTTTTAGTCCTTTAGTTTATCTCTTTATCTCATCATGTTTTTAATGTTGCAGCATGGCACCGAGACAAATTCCTAGTTTGTGTACTACATGAACAATGGCAATAAATCTGATTCTGATTCTGATTCTGACATCTACTATTCCAATACCATCAGGGAATGTTAAATATTTAGGAATAGATATTTCCCCCAGGCTCTCAGAGTTATTGCGACTAAATCATATCCCCCTTTTAAAAAAGATACAAGACGATCTTACGCGCTGGAGGACACTACCTTTATCATTAATGGGAAGAGTCGCAACCATTAAAATGATGGTCCTTCCTAAAATTAATTATTTGTTCTCAATGATCCCTACCCAACCATCAATGGCCTGGTTTAAGTCTCTCGACTCAAATATAAGTAAATTTTTATGGAAGGATAAACCATCACGGATTAGTTTAAAAACCCTCCAAAAAGCGAAAGAGTGCGGAGGCTTAGATTTACCAAATTTTTTTAATTACTTTTTAGCCAATAGATTGCAGTTTGTTTCAAAATGGACAAAATCAACCCCACTAGGGAACCCATGGTTAGATGCTGAACAGGCTCTCTGTGGGTCGCTAAATATCTCTGACTTACCTTTTATAAGTCCCTCTATTAAACGCCATGAGTGTTTTAAAAGTATTAATATCAGTTCCTCTCTGATGGCTTGGTGGAAATTTTTAAAAATAACCGGGTCTTCACTTGTCCCCTGTAAACTCATGCCCATTTGGAATAATCCTGATATCCTGCAACAAAAGAGGACATTAAAATTTCCACTATGGCAAGAGAAGGGAATAAATAACTTGGAACATCTTATTCAAGGTGGAAATTTTATCCAATTTCAGGATTTAGTGTCACAACACGAAATCAGTGATAAAAAGTATTTTGAATATCAACAGTTTAAATCCATAATAAAAGCAATATTTGATCTTAATCAGACAGATTTAGAAGTACCAGTTAAGGTGGCAGAGTTTCTAAATCTCCGTTCCCCAAAATTGATATCGAAAATATATGGACTATTATCAAAGTTGGATGAGTCCATATCTCTTCCAATAGCAAAATGGGAGACAGACTTATCGATTAATAAGGAGGTGTGGCGGCATGAAATAATAAGGAGGGAGCTGAGGGTTTTTATGGGAGTTTATTAATCATACCGCCATCACAGACTCACTCCGGCGCCATGCATGCGCGCCAGAGCGAGCCCGGAGGCTCTCCAAAAGATAGGCAATGCGTGTAGTCAGATGAGCAGTATGAGAGAGAGGGTGAGTTACAGAGCATATGCAGTTTTATACCGCACTACAGACAATGCATTCACAGCAGTAGGTATGGACATTTGCATTTGAGAGTCACACATAACAATAGGAAGATTACTGGCCGGAATTCGCCTCTGCTCCGGAGCTGTAGGACAAAAGAGGTTACAAGGCACATCTACATATTGTTATCAGTCCATAGATCACACTGCTATGTTAATTGCTCCCACTGAGCGCTCTGCTTGTCCGTGGCTGTTGTGGGGGTTACCCATCCACTCCCCCCCAGAGGGCTTAGCGGGGAGCTGAGGCCTCGATAGTCCGGCTTTGGTAGCGAGCTGTGGGGAAGGCTCGCTGCAGGCGGCGGTGGAGGGAGGGGGGTGGGGGTAGCAAGTGCCGGCCCGGGATGGCGAAATTGTCTGGGCCGCGCAAAAATTGCCTGTGGATCTGCAGTGTTGAGGGGCTGTCCCATGAAACGTGCGGAGGTCCACAGCAGCTGTAAGAAGAAAAATTTGTCTCTGGCTCCTCTCGCGGCCATGAAGAAAAAAGGGAGCTGCAGCAGTGTGGGACTTGGCGTGTTGACTTTAGGTGCGCGCGCAGCCCTAAAGTCCTCGGGGAAAGCTGACGGCTGAATTCCCTTGTGCGCCGTGGCTGAGACCATTAGAAAATCCTGTGAGCAAGCTGCGTGCGTGCTTCAGGTGTGTGAGCAGCCCTGAAGGTTCTCTGTGCAGCGGCGAAGGACGATGGCGGTCTGTGTGGAGCCGGTATTGTCCCATGCGTGGTGCGCTGTCCTCATAACCCCCCGGTGTGCGTGCGGGGTTCGGTGCATGGCAGGTCCGCTGTCGAGCAAGTCAGGGTCAGGGAGCTTGCTGGAGATCAGCGTCGTTGGTGCCGATGGTCATCCCTGTAAGCTGTTGCGTCGTTTGCTGTGTCGGGTCATGGTGCGTTGGAGCGGTGAGAGGGAGTAGACGATCTTTGTGTCCCTCGGCCAGTTCCATCGTGGATGTCCAGGTCAGAAGGTTGCTGTACAAAGCGTGTGCTTTCTTCGGGGTCACCAATGTGGCTGTCCAGACCAGAACGTTGCGTTGCACAAAGCGTGTGCTTTCTCGGGGTCACCAGTGTGGCGACATGAGCTAATAAGGAGCGAGCTGAGGGTTTTTATGCGAGTTTATTAATCATACCGCCATCAGACTCACTCTGGCGCCATGCATGCGTGCCAGAGCGAGCCCGGAGGCTCTCCAAAAGATAGGTAATGCGTGTAGTCAGATGAGCAGTATGAGAGAGAGGGTGAGTTACAGAGCATATGCAGTTTTATACCGCACTACAGACAATGCATTCACAGCAGTAGGTATGGACATTTGCATTTGAGAGTCACACATAACAATAGGAAGATTACTGGCCGGAATTCGCCTCTGCTCCGGAGCTGTAGGACAAAAGAGGTTACAAGGCACATCTACATATTGTTATCAGTCCATAGATCACACTGCTATGTTAATTGCTCCCACTGAGCGCTCTGCTTGTCCGTGGCTGTTGTGGGGGTTAGATTGCAGTTTGTTTCAAAATGGACAAAATCAACCCCACTAGGGAACCCATGGTTAGATGCTGAACAGGCTCTCTGTGGGTTGCTAAATATCTCTGACTTACCTTTTATAAGTCCCTCTATTAAACGCCATGAGTGTTTTAAAAGTATTAATATCAGTTCCTCTCTGATGGCTTGGTGGAAATTTTTAAAAATAACCGGGTCTTCACTTGTCCCCTGTAAACTCACGCCCATTTGGAATAATCCTGATATCCTGCAACAAAAGAGGACATTAAAATTTCCACTATGGCAAGAGAAGGGAATAAACAACTTAGAACATCTTATTCAAGGTGGAAATTTTATCCAATTTCAGGATTTAGTGTCACAACACGAAATCAGTGATAAAAAGTATTTTGAATATCAACAGTTTAAATCCATAATAAAAGCAAGATTTAATCTTAATCAGACAGATTTAGAAGTACCAGTTAAGGTGGCAGAGTTTCTAAATCTCCGTTCCCCAAAATTGATATTGAAAATATATGGACTATTATCAAAGTTGGATGAGTCCATATCTCTTCCAATATCAAAATGGGAGACATACTTATCGATTAATAAGGAGGAAAGTTTCTGGACACAAATATATTTAAACACTTTTAAGATGACTAAAAACTCTAACTTACAACTTATACAGTATAAAGTTCTACATAGAATTCATTATACAGGACAAAGGATGTTCAAAATGGGCCTGAGTCACACAAATATCTGCTCTCACTATACTAGCAATGTTCCGGATAGCTATATGCATGCTATGTGGTCCTGTGCACCGGTTCAAAAGTTCTGGCAGAAGACATGTGAAGACCTGTCGGCGTGGCTTGGGTATAGTTTCCCACCCTCACTCACACTTTGCATATTAGGTGATTTAAGTGAAATAAATATAGATGCAAGGATGTCACACATGGTTCTCACTGCCTTATGCATCGCAAAGAAAGCTATCCTCATGAACTGGAAAACAAGAAATAACTTATGCACGACTTACTATAATAACTTACTATTGGATTATATTAGCCTGGAAAGAATGTCAGCCTCCTCAAATAATCAATTGGCTGAATTCAATTCTCTCTGGTCCCCGCTTATTAATTCTATAATCTGAGGGGTGGCGGGCAGTGACTCACTCTCCTTGGCACCTCTGGCGGCTGGCTGCGCCCCGACCGCAGGTGTCCGGGGGGCCTGTTCCGGGGTGGCCGTCTGTCTGGCCCTGGGGGGGGGGGTTGTGGGGAGGGCTGTGGGGTGGGCCAGGGGGGTTGGGCTGTGGCCCCTGGCCGGCTGGCCTCCCCCCTCGGGGGGGGGGGGGGGTCTGGGTCTGGCCCTGGGCCCCTGGTGCTGGGGGGGGTGTCCCCCCACCCTGGACCGGGGTCGGGGGTGCGCCGGCGGTGGGGGTTGTCCCTGATGCATCCTTGCGCGGTGGGGTTGTGTGTTTACTGGGGCCCTGGTGCCGCCCTGGGGCTGGTGCCCACATGCTGGGTTGCCCTCCCCGTTCACTGGGGTCTGCGGGTGGGGGTGTGTGTGGGTGTGAGTGTAGGCTTGTGTATGAGCAGATGTGGTAGTTAGTGTGTGTCGAGTGGGCAGGTGGGGTTGTGTGTTTGTGTAGATGGGTATGTGTGATGGTGGGTGGAGTTATGTATGTGTATAGAAGTGGTTACTTGTGGGTAGATGTCTAGGGGGTGGAGGATGTGTGTATGGGTAGGAGAGCTTTGTTGGGTGGCAGGGGTTGGGCAGTCCATCTAGTGGCATGGGGGCTGGCGTTTCGGGGCTTGCTTGTCCCGGCCGCCGTGCTGTTGTGTTGGGGGGTGAGGCACTTTGCTACATCGCCCCTGGTGTCATTGGCAGCGGGTGTGTGTTGGTGCTTGGGGGTGGCTGGGGGGTCATTGGTGCGGGTTGTTGGCCGTGTTTCCATTGGGTTGTTCTGAGGTGGCTGTGGTTGCAGGGCGGCCTGCAGCTGTCGGTGTGTGTCTGGGGTGGGTGGTCGTGGGCCTGCGTGGGCGCTCGGGGGTGTCGCCTGGCTTGTTGGGCGCTGTGTGGGTCCGGCCCATTGTTCACTATTGTGACTGTTGTTGTCCATGTTCGTGTCTGTAAGATGAGTGGAGGTATGTTTGGCTGCCCCGTCATGTTAGTGGTGCTGGAGCGCCGGGGCGTGATGCTGGTGGGTCCTGGGCTGTTTCCACTGGCGGCCCTCTCCCTGGGTTGGGATTTGGGAGCAGTGGGTGGCCTCATAAACCAGTCTGCAAGCTGGCTTCTGGGAGGGGACGGCCTTGTTTTTAGACCGCCTACCTCCCAGTCTTATTTCCCGCCCTCTCCCACCCCCTGATCTTTTTTGTTACATTTAGGGCTTTGGGGTGGGGGTGTGCCGCACTGTGTCGGTGAAGGGGATACCTTTGCTGCGTGGTGGGGCTGCACTCACCTCAATTTTAATTGCATTTTAGACACTGAGGGCTTGGGGGGATGGGGGCTCTGCTTCCCATCACAGTGGCTAACGATGCTTAAATCACTATCCCCCCAATTTTAATTGCACTTTAGTACTACACACATTTATACACAATTATATCATATAACCGACACACACCCACCATGTTCTGTGCGGGGGGAGGAGGTGGGGGTCTTCCCCCACCCCTGTTTCCCTGCTCTTGCTGGGGGCGTGGGGGCCTGGTGGGGAGCCTGGGACCTATCATGTGGTCAAAATCCCTGGATGCTACTAAATATATAGATACAACCAAGGAAGTGACGGGGGGCTAAATATCAGTCCAAGTGTGAATGAGAGGGTGATAAATGGAAGTGGTGATGGTGGGCCGGTTTTGTGCGGCGCTTTGCATGCCGGGTGGCATCTTGGGGCGCCTGTGGTGGTCTGCTGTTTGTTCTCTCAGATGGGCGCCGGGGGGTGGGGGTCTGCTTCTGTGGCCTGCGCTGGTGGCCTCCCTGGTCACTGCCGGGCACTGGTGCATGTTCAGGCTAGCTGCATCTGCTTTGCAGCCGCCTTTTGAAATAAAGGTGAATGAGGAGTGAATTTGAGTGGGTACTGGAGTGAGAGAGAATGGGCTGGTCTGGGTGAGTGAGAGGGGTGTGCATGGGAACATGTGGGTGTGAAGGTATGGGGAGGGGTGTGCCTGTGAGTCGGAAGGTGCTGGATTAAGGGGGGTAGTGCCTCTCGGCAACGTGGGCTCACCTGGGCGAGGGGACTTCTTTGGACGTGGGGGTCCCCGGGGTGTGTGGCCGAGGCGCTGGGGCGGGGCCGCTGTGGGGGTACCTGGGGGGGGGCTCGCGCCGGGGGTCGCTGGTTGGTCTCTGTCCTGGGGGCTGGGGTCGCTGGCCTCCTGGTGCCTTGGGCCCGGGGGCGGATGTTGGCCCTCCTGGGGGGGTGGGGGTCGAGCGGGTCCAGGGGTGTGTGCCCACCGCGCCAGCCGTCGGGCGGCCTGCCCTCCCTTAATCGTCCCTCCGGGGGTGGATGCCTGTCTTTCCTGGGGCTTGCTGACCTTGGGGCTGGGGGTTGGTGGTGCTGCCTTGCCTGCTCGGGGTCCTCGGGGGGAGAGCTGCTGTGACCAGCCCTCTGCTCGTATGTTTCCTGACAAACCACTCACATGCACACACTTATTTTGCGCGCGTTCTTATATATAGGCACACCGACATACATGCACAAGTGTCTCTCCTTTAACAGGTGCAGAAACCAGACTTGTGTTGAGACATCTCCGGTGGAAGAAGCAGTTTGTCTTTTGTTTGTTTTAGTTGTCGTTTTTTTTTTTTTTTTTGTCTGTTCCCCTCCCTTTTCTTTCCCCCCTTCACACACTTCCTTTCCCTCTTCCCCATCCTTTTGGGTCTTCCATGGGTAAAACAATTTAAATAAAGTATTAAAAGTTATTACAGGAGGAGTTTACAACAATATACAGTGCAAAGTTAGGTACTGTATAGGCTCCTCTTGGCAAAGTAAATCTGTTTTGGCACAGTAAGGGTGACGGATCCCTGTTCTGTTTGCCTAGCTGCCTGACAGGACAAGGGAAAAAAAAAAAAAAACCTCCAGGAGGCTGAGCCTGGGAGTACATCATCTGGATCATCAAAGTCCTGGACAGCGGTGGAGCTTGAGTTAAGGCAAGTGCTCTCCTTTGTTTTCCTCCTTTTCATTATTGAGCATTTTTGCCTAGCTCTTGGTGAAGAGAGCCAGGGGCAGCCGACCACTGCATCTGAGCTCGTCTCGCTAGGCTCCGCCACTGCTGGCGACCCTGACCCTTCTTTCTCCCTGTCTAAGTCGTCTTCCAGTGTCGCCGGAGAAAGTCCAACATCGCCAGACGGGTCCGAGGATCCAGGTTCGCCACTGGAGGTCACTGTGGGTCTAGCCTCCCCTGCCGAGGAGATCATTGTGGGTGCTCTGCTCCAGCCTAGGGTGCCCGTAATTGATCGCCTTCTGGTTTGGGTGCTCATACACGGGTCGGCTGGCCCATGGTTAAAGCAGCATTGGGGTCAGCAGTGACCCAGCTGGGTCCCACCATGGGTACAGCAGGAGTCCAGCTTGGGTTCAGCCGGACTCCACCGTGGGTGCAACCATGGCTCGGCCGGGGTCCACCGTGGGTGCAACGCAGGCCCAGTCGGGGCTCACCGCGGGAGCAATGAGGTCCCGGGAAGGGGCCACCACTGGTGCAACATTGTCCCAGGCCGGGACCACCACGGATACAGCCATGGCCCAGCCCGGGTCCACCGCGGGTACTACGGAGTTCCAGTCTCATGTTGGGACCACCGAGGGTACTACTGGACAGTCTGGGGACACCAGGGTCTTCTTTTCCCTTTTGGAGGCCCTGTGGGTGTTCCTTCTCTTTCGGCTGGGCACCGTCGTGGTTCTATTTTTTCCACCACCTGTGACCACAGGGGTTTCCCTTCCTCTGCCCAGCCACCCATCTCTCAGTCTCCCAGTGGATAGGCCGCTGCCACATTTGTCCTTCCAGTCCTGGTGGCTTAACCATGTGGGCAGGCCGCCTGAAAGACTGGGTTCCCTAGCTGGGTGGCCCGTGTGCCCTGGCAGGCCACCTGACGCTGTTCTATGGGCTGCCCGCTGGGCCTTGGACTCTGGCCGGTCCCCTGAACTGTGGCACTCTTGGGGTGGGGTGGGTTAGTTTAGTTTCGTGGTTGGGATTTTTGTGCTTCCTTGTATTGTTTTGTTCCATCCTGAGCTGTTCCCCCCACCTCCTGTCCTGGCTAGTCTTGTTAGCCTTCTGGGTGGGGGGCAGGTTTTCTCCTGTGTTTGGTGTCCTTTTATGATGGTATGTGGGTGTCTGGTGTCCACCCCTTGAGGGCGGGCTCTTTCATGTGTGGAGCTGGTGTTTCAGCTCTGCCCATGATTTGTGTCTGTAGTTTCTGATTTGTTGTTAATTGGCTCCAGCTGGTAGGTTGAGCCTGTGCTAGGCCCTTGCCAGTCTACAGCCACACTCCCCTCTCTGCCAGACACTCACCAACTGTCAGTCATTTCTCATTTGTTCCTGCACACACACACACACACACACACACACACACACACACACTCATACACAGACTCCCACCACACACCTGCATCCACTTGTCACTCATTAGCCTGCTTGGTATTTATTGAGCGACAGTGGGGGCATTCTGTGTCGTGGCGTAAGTCTTCATTACACGGTCAGTCTGTAATCACCGGCCTATGTTTTTCCTGGAGCTGTTGGAACCCTTTTCCCATGAGCTTCTGCGGTGTTGTTTCCCCAGAGCCTGCTGAGCTCCGACACCCTCTGTAAGTCTCTCTCCTATTTTCATTCGCTGCCCAGTTCCGCCCTGGGAGCAATCCCTGCCAGCTGAGCTTAGGCCTGCATTGATTGTGTGCCAGACTGTATCGCCCAACTGAACATTTTCTTGTGTTTTGCGTGTTTTTTGAGTTGTCCCATTCTGTTAATAAATATGTTCATTTCACCTGCGTTTTGGGCTTGAACTAATTCAACTGTTTGCTGCAAGATTACGCAGCAGACATGACAGAACCTGCAGGCACAGCCTTCTTGTGCTAAAGTAAATTGTGAAAATGTTGTTTCCTTCCTATAAATTTAGTGTCATTCTGTCGTCCTGTGTTTGTGTGGGCCTGTATGTGTCATTCTTTTGTAAAAGAACTGAGATTATTGATCATGTTCACATAAGCATCAACACAGCTGCTTACCTCCTGTGCTCATAATAATAGCACTGTTGCTTTTAATGCTCATGGTAAAATCTATGCTGCAATTTGCTGTGGCCCACCAATTCACAAGAGAAGCTTGAATAACACTTTAGATATCAAAATCATTATCCAATACTTCTAATTACCTTATGCTATTAATTCATCAAGTATTAATGAACAAAGTCACCAAAAAGCTTAACTAAGAAAGTAGGAATATAGATTATTGATTAGTTCATCAGTCATTAGTTGATTCACCTTATCAATCAATTGAAGATTAATTGATTAGTGGTGTTTTTCCTAAAAATCTAAATTTCTCCTGGTAACAATAGGGTCTATCTAATATAAAAAAGCTAATTATTGGTTACTGACCCCCCAAAAAATCACATCATATTAATCAATGATTTGGTGATTTTTATTGTAATCTGTTGTATGTTAAACATTAATAACATTAAATAAACTCAGAAAAATAAATAAAATATTTAGGCTACTTTAACATGAAAACTTGTGCACTGGCTGATATTAAACTTCAGCTGCATAAAATAAGATCTGAATAAAAAATTCATATGTAGAGTAAAGCTGGATTTATGCATCCATGAAGGTGGCAATGAGTGACCGCGTGCACCCCTGCCTGGGTGGGTGACACCACTACATTTCATAGAAAAAAGCCAGTTTTAAAGGACTACCCAGGTATCAATTAATTGACAGCTAATTTAATTTAGTTGACTAAATTCTTATCGGCAATTAATCCAAAGGTGATTCATTGTTAACATCCCTATAAGAAAGCATCTACTAAAAAAGTTACTTGAATAAGTGAATAATGACTTTACTGTTGCCAGTTTGTGATATTGCTCTTGTAAATGTTTTCTTTAACTTACTTCTCTTGTACTGTAAATTTGTGACTTTTTTCTAATAATTTATACATACAACATACAGTACATCAGAATCAGAATCAGAATCAGAATCAGAATCAGGTTTATTGCCATTGTTCATGTAGTACACAAACTAGGAATTTGTCTCGGTACAATGCTGCAACATTAAACATGATAAGATAAGAGAAATAAACTATACATGTAATAAAGTGTAGGATAAGATTAAGTGATACTGGTCAACAGTTAAAATATATATTAGCCAGCAGCAGATACTGTGGAGAACTATATAGTGCAGTCGGTAATGCAGGAAGAAAACAGTGATGATTGACATGAGTCTGGTTGAGCTGCTGTACATGGTGCACGAGAGTCACTTAGTGTTCAGCAGTCTAATGGCAGAGGGGAAGAAGCTGTTCATGTGACGGGAGGTTTTAGTCTGGATGGACCGAAGTCTTCTACCAGAGGGGAGGGGGGCAAACAGTACATGACCAGGGTGTGAGGGATCGGCTATGATCCGGCCAGCACGCCTCCGGGTCCTGGAGATGTACAGATCCTGGAGAGATGGGAGCTTGCAGCCGATCACCTTCTCAGCAGTGCGCACGACGCGCTGCAGCCTTAGTCTGTCCCTGGCAGTGGCTCCTGCGTACCACACGGTTATGGAGGTGGTGAGGATGGACTCGATGATGGCTGTGTAGAACTGCACTAACATCTTGGTGGGTAGCTTGAGCTTCCTCAGCTGCCGCAGGAAGAACATCCTCTGCTGGGCTTTTTTGATGAGTGAGCTGATGGTCAGCTCCCATTTGAGGTCCCTGGTGATGGTAGTGCCTAGGAAGCGGAAGGAATCAGCAGTGGTGATGGGAGAGCCTGAGAGGGTGAGGGGGGGCAGAGGAGTAGTGACTTTCCTGAAGTCTACAATCATCTCCACTGTCTTCAGAGCGTTCAGCTGCAGGTTGTTATTGCTGCACCAGGACGCCAGCTGGGCCACCTCTCTCCTGTAGGCGGACTCGTCGCCGTTGGAGATGAGCCCGATGAGGGTGGTGTCGTCCGCAAACTTGATCAACTTGACAGACTGGTGGCTGGAGGTGCAGGAGTTGGTGTAAAGGGAGAAGAGTAGGGGGGAAAGTACACAGCCCTGGGGTGATCCGGTGCTGATGCTAGTATAGTCTGAGACAGTCTTTCCCAGCCGCACATGCTGCCTCCGGTCCGTCAGGAAGTCGATGATCCACCTGCAGAGGGAGTCAGGCACGTTGAGCAGGGACAGCTTGTCCCGGAGCAGAGCGGGGCGCATGGTGTTGAATGCGGAGCTGAAGTCCACAAACAGGATCCTGGCGTAGGTTCCCGGGGAGTCCAGGTGCTGCAGGATGGAGTGGAGGGCCAGGTTGACTGCATCGTCTACAGACCTGTTGGCTCGGTAGGCAAACTGCAGCGGGTCCAGGAGAGGGGTGGTGATGGACTTGAGGTGGGACAGGACCAGGCGCTCAAAGGACTTCATGACTACAGAGGTGAGCGCTACAGGTCTGTAGTCATTAAGTCCAGTGATCCGTGGCTTCTTGGGGACAGGGATGATGGTGGAGGATTTGAGGCAGGACGGCACGTGGCATAACTTAAGGGAGGTGTTAAAAATGTCTGTGAATACAGGAGCCAGCTGTTTCGCACAGAGTCTCAGGGTGGAGGGAGACACGCCGTCTGGGCCGGGGGCCTTGCGCGGGTTCAGTCTGGAGAACTGTTTGAGCACATCCTGCTCACTGATGATAAGGGGAGGGGGGGAGGTGGGGGGGGGTGCCTTAAATGAAGTAGGGAATGTGGAGGCTGTGGAGCTGGAGGGAGGGGGGGAGTTGGACACAGATGACGAGGTGTCAAAACGGGCATAGTGTTGGGACAGTCTCTGACAAAGGGCTTTGTCATCCTGACCTTTAGGAGCCTGAGGCCGATAGTTGGAGATCTGCCTCAGTCCTCTCCACACGGAAGCCGAATCATTAGCAGTGAACTGCTGCTGGAGTCTCTCTGAGTACACAGATTTAGCCCTCTTCATACGCACATACACGTTTTTGTGATCAATTAGTCCTCAAAAATGTGAAGCTTTTTGCAAAAATGTTCAGCTTTTTCCCTCCTGAATTTGCAATGATTTACTCTAGCGAGATAAGTAAACCATAAACTAGCCACATGTGCCCTGTAAGATCATCCAAATTACATAAGGAAACATTCTTCTTCTTCTTCTGGCTGCTCGCTTTAAAGGTCTCCACTTTGGATCATCGGCCTCCATCTCACCCTGTCCCTTGCATCTTCTTATGCCACACCAATCCTCTCCATGTCCCCCTTCACTACATCCGTGAATCTTCTCTGTGATCTTCCTCTTTTCCTCCTTTCCTCCATCTTCACTATCCCTCCTCTGCACATCCAAACCATGTGCTTCGCTAAATTGGTCAACCTGAGCTGTCTGTCTGATGAATTAATTTGTAATCTTGTCCCTCCTAGTCACTGCCAGTGAGAATCTTACCATCTTCTGCTTTGCCATCTCCAGCTCCACCTCCTGTCTTTTTGTCAGTGCCACCATCTCCAAACCATACATTATAGCAGGTCTCAGTACTATTTTCTAAACCATCCCTTTCACTTTAACTGTTATCATTCTGTCACAAATCACCCCTGACACTCGTCTCCATCCACTCCACCCTGCCTGCGCTCACTTCTTCACCTCTCTTGTGAAAGGATGTACTGAATGAAAGATTCCTTTAAGTCAGTGGCGGACCGTGTATTTTACAACTAGGCCTTCAGTGGTGATCTACCTGATTTAAGTGCCATTCATACCAAACACCATAAAAATAGCCTATAGGGCCATCCACACAAAGCATGTTAAAGATAACTTTAACTATAAAATTATAGTTTTAAAAATCTTTACCTTTTCAATGTAGAGCTCCATTTCTCTGCGTATTTGTTCTTTGAGCTGCAGATCCACTCTTGTTTCCCCAAAGGTTTAAAAGTACTGTTGCTTGTCCAGCTGCCGGCTATGTTTTGGTGCCTCGCTGCTGCCTTGGTTAAGGCCCTGTCACACCTAGATGATTTAGGATGTGTTTGCAAAACATATGAAAAATCTGGAGAATACGCTGGGGTACATGAATCAGTCATGGCTCAGTTTTGTCTAAGTTAAGAGCACGCTGAAACACACTGGTATACGGCCGAGCTCCTCTGAAAATTAATTTTCAGCATGCTGAAAATTTTCTGATGTATCCAGCATATGGCTGATAATGTCCCGCATCCGTGGAGCAATGTGTAATTCAGCCTATAACCTGTACAGAGCGCTCTGCTTGCAGCCCATATGCGTGCGCGTGCGCGCACACACACACACACACACACACACACACACACACACACAGAGCTAAACACACAGGACCTGTCGGGGTTTTTTATATTTAACTGAAGTCTTTACGATCATCTGACCTGTGTTGTTCTGATAGATATACCAAAATGTCAGAACACCAGAGGAAGAGGATTCAATCAGCTGATTGCCTGAAGCGCAGAGCGCAGCTGTTTACTTTGCTGTTGGCTGCGCCTTCCAGCAAAGGCACACTCCATGTATTATCTTGGTTTTATTTTTTTCACTTTATTAAAAATAAACTTTTTTATTGCCATCAGTTAGCGTGCCTTTGAGCCAGGTTGTGACAACTGTTATCTGATGTTCCTGACGTGTCACATCAGCTGTTTCAGATGTGACTGACCTGACAGTTTTGACAGCTCTGCCAGGTCGGTCACGCCCCCCTCCTTGCTGTTTGGAGGGGAGAATCATCTGGGTTGAACAGAGATGATCGCTCCTAAAACTAGTATTCATAGATCGGGAGGCAACAACAGTTTGGCATGACTGCGCTATGCAAAAGTTAGACTATTGTTGTGCATAAGTTGTGAATGTCGGCAACACGCTAAGCATTAGTTCATTTAAGTTACTGATTATATGCCAAAGTCGTTATGGATACGCAATGATAGTTTTTATACTGTTTTTATATGTTTGGTGAACACTGCCTAAATCATCATGGTGTGACAGACAGTTCAAGTTTGCAAACCCTGTCTGGCTCCCAGTATCTACTCCATCAGTTGCAAACAACAGGCATTTCCAGCAAGATAATTTGCACTCCTCAGAGCCTGTAATCCAAGGATACCGCTCGTTGCTAATATGGGAGTGACGGACAAATCCTTTCCCCGGCTGAGATGGGCCTGCTAGCTTCAGGGTTGGCCAACCTCTCTTCACAATGACCAGCTTTTCTTGAAAAGTCAATCTGGAAAAATTGATTTTTTTTTTTTTAAATATCAGCGACCAAATAATTTTCCTCTCCCCTGTCAGCCATTGTGGGTGGAAAAACAGCTATTATATTTAAACAGATACAGTATATTGTAGCTGCTTAAACAAGTCCTTACGCTGGCGTTTTGCTAGCTAGGATCCTCTGCATTGTGGGTGGAGGAGTCTAACCATCCAGTCAAAAGATATAAAAATGCCGACGTTCTTGGATGCCTTCTATGCATACCCCTGGACGTACAGAAGACATCGGATTGGTTAAAGCAACAGGATAAGTTTAACAGTTAATTTAACCTACAGAGCTGCACTGTTAATTCCTGAAGGCCCAAGGAAGATTTGCTTGACCCTGGCAACACAGATGGCTGAAATATGATTGGACAAAAAAATCTCTAACATGCATTACACTACTGGAAGTAGTGCAACCAAGAGAAAAGCTACAAAATGTAGAGAATAGACTATTGGGAATAATTTAATACATCCTCATGGAACAAATATGTTGTAAATGTAACTCTGATAGAGTTTAGGCCAGCAGAGAAGGCTTTGCTGGCCCTGAGGGTCCACCACAGCTTTAAGTGAAATGTCTACAGCCAATATGATCATTGATTTGTTATTGTTACAAACCCCTCCATAGGGAATTATTTGGTGGTGTAGTCCCTGACACCTTAGGCTGCATTCAGACCAGGATAGTCCGGAGGTCTCGGTTCAACTGGGTGGGGAATGCCGAGAATTTTCACACCTTGGTTTGGTTTGCATTCACACTGCAGTGGACCAAACTTCCTGGACAATGTCACGCAGTTACAACTGCTTGTTTGGGGCACTGTAGCCAAAACCACTACTGACCAGGAAGAAAAAACTCTGTGAAGAAGAAAAATCAGGCTCATCGATTGGCCAGGACCGAAAAATGGAAATCCATTCCCTTCAGCTGGGTTGTTTATCTGCCACAAACAAGATGTTTTTTAACTTTTCTCCTTGGCTTTCACCGGTAAAAGGATTTCTCAGATTCGCAAAGTTGTCTTTATTGTTATTTTCTGCCCAAAATGTACTACGGTAAACAGCACTTCCTCTTCTCAGTCTACATGTTGCTATGGTTACACAAACGCCAAGGGGCACGTCTGCCCTTTGGTCTGCTAGATACTCCATTTGGATTCACACTGCAAGCGAAGAGCACCAGACTTCATTTGCAAGAGAACCGAGACCCCTGTTTTCAGGGGGTCCCAATTTTTTTTGTTTGGCGCACACCAGAGTTCCAACGCGTGTTCAGACGGCACCAGACGAACTAAACTATCCACGGATTCCACTGCTTTTTGTCCTTTGGTCCGGACCAAACAGTGGCCTTCTGAATGTGCCCTTAGAGTACACCTCCATTACTAGCTGATAGCTAGCGAGGAATTCCATTTTGGCTCAGTGGCAGAGTAAGAGGTTTTCAGATCATGACGTGATGGGTTTGAATCTCGGCCCGGTGTTAGTCTACCTTGCCTGAGGGGTGAAAAAGACTTTTTAAGTGTTAGGCCTACCTTGTGTAAGTGTGGAGAAGACTTACTAGGTGCTAGTGTTCCTTTCCTGTGGGGTGAAAAATGACTTAGGTCTGTCTACATTGACTGATGGTCGAAATGGACTTTGGCAATCCCAGATTAGTAGGCTATTCTGGCCTTGGCCCAGAAAGTGGGTCGTAACAGTTATCCTACAAAAAGATAAATGAAGCTTTGTTTAACCCCTTGAACTCTGTGAATTCCGTGGGTGGTCACGTCTCTGCATCTTAGTGCGTCTCAGTGCGCACTGAAAAAAAAAAGCTGTATTTCCGGTCTTCCAGTACAGACACAGCCTTGTTACAACCTGAGAAAAAAGCTGTGTAATATATTCATTTTTTGTGGTATTTTTACAAAATTTTGACCTGAGCTTGAAAACACTTGGTTCTACATTTCTGTTGTGTTTTCCAGCCAGTATCTGACAGCTGTATGTTATTTGCAAGCATTTGTATCTAAAAAAAAACCACCCAGGCGAACTTTCTTGTTACTCAGTGGCAGGAGCACTTAGAGAGATTTTGACTGTTTTGCCAAAAAATTCAGAGTGTTTTCTTTTAAATGAGACTAACCCCATGAAGATTTTTTTTTTTTTTTTTTTTTTTGTTACTTATTTGTACCCGTAGGTAGACATGGTTTGCAGTCTGGTGACAAGCCACCGGCTGCTGGTCGCTGCGTGCGCGAGCGCCCTAAACCTACATGTTTTGGTATGCGGGAGGAAACCGGAGAAATCCCGGAGTAAACCCGCGCAACACGGGGAGAACATGCAAACTCCACACAGCTCACTGTTGGTCGGGGGCTGGGATCGAACCCACGATCTCATGATCCCCGTGGTCCCCCGGCCGAGGGTAAAACTGTGCTGCCACAGTGCTAAACCACTGCGCCACCGTGCAGCCCATGAAGATGCTGCAAAGGGTTGAAGAACAGCTTTTGATTTACTTTGGGCATGTTATTTTTAGGCATTTTTAGGGAAGTTGAACAGAGTTCAACAGGTTAAATTTGTGAGCGATGTTGCAGGGGACTTACCAAAGAACACTCCTAACGGTCCCATAGCAGGTTCACATTTTAGTTTAGAGCAAATGTAGTGCAGATACATTCTCCAGACAATGGCTAATTTTTATTTGTCAGAATTGATTTAGAGAGGCTTTGTAGACTGAAATGATCTAAATTTCCATCCATCCATCCATCCATCTTCTACCGCTTTTCCGGAGGTCCGGGTCGCGGAGGCAGCAGTTCAAGCAGAGAAGCCCAGACTTCCCTCTCCCCAGCCACCTGCTCCAGCTCTTCAGAGAGGATACCAAGGCGTTCCCAGACCAGCTGGGAGACATACTGTAGTCTCTCCACCGAGTCCTGGGTCTGCCCCGGGGTCTCCTCCCAGTGGGACGTGCCTGAAACACCTCAAGTGGGAGGCGTCCAGGAGGCATCCTAATCAGATGCCCATACCACCTCAACTGACTCCTTTCAATGTGGAGGAGCAGCGGTTCTACTCTGAGCCTCTCCCGGATGACTGAGCTCCTCACCCTATCTCTGAGGGTGAGTCCAGCAATCCTACGGAGAAAGCTCATTTCAGCCGCTTGTATCCGCGATCTTGTTCTTTCGGTCATTACCCAAAGCTCGTGACCATAGGTGAGAGTAGGAACGTAGATTGACTGATAAATCGACAGCTTTGCCTTAGAACTAAGCTCCCTCTTCACCACAACAGACCGGTACAACGTCCGCATCACTGCAGATGCTGCTCCAATCCGTCTGTCGATCTCTCGCTCTATTCTCCCCTCACTCGTGAACAAGACCCCAAGATACTTAAACTCCACCACTTGGGGCAGGAGCCTGTCCCCAACCCGGAGAGGACAATCCACCTTTTTCCGGCTGAGGACCATGGACTCGGACTTGGAGGTGCTGATTCTCATCCCAGCTGCTTCACACTCAGCGGCAAACCGTCCCAGCAAGAGCTGTAGGTCATTGCTGGATGAAGCCAACAGGACAACATCATCTGCAAACAACAGAGATGAGATCCTGTGGTCACCAAGCATGACACCCTCCATTCCTTGGCTGCGCCTAGAAATCCTGTCCATAAAAATTATGAACAGGATCGGTGACAAAGGGCAGCCCTGGCGGAGTCCAACTCTCACTGGGAATGGCTCTGACCGAGTGTTGGCAATACGAACCAAACTCTCACAACGGTCGTACAGAGACCGAATAGCTCGTAACAACAAGCCCGATACCCCATACTCCCGAAGCACCCCCCACAAAAATCCACGAGGGACGCGGACAAATGCCTTCTCCAAGTCCACAAAACACATGTAAACTGGTTGGGCAAACTCCCACGAACCCTCGAGAATTCTCGAGAGGGTAAAGAGCTGGTCCGATGTGCCACGGCCAGGACGAAAACCACATTGCTCCTCCTGAATCCGAGGTTCGACCAACGGCCGGACTCTCCTCTCCAGTACCTTGGCATAGACCTTCCAAGGGAGGCTGAGGAGTGTGATCCCTCTAAAGTTGGAGCACACCCTCCGGTCCCCTTTTTTAAAGAGAGGAACCACCACCCCGGTTTGCCATGCCAAAGGCACTACCCCCGACCTCCACGCAATGTTGCAGAGGCGTGTCAACCATGACAACCCAACAACATCCAGGGCCTTGAGGTACTTGGGGCGAATCTCGTCCACCCCTGGGGCCCGGCCACCAAGGAGATTTTTAACCACCTTGGCGACCTCAGCCCCTGTGATAGGCGAGTCATCCCCCTCGTCCCCAAACCCTGCTTCCTCTGTGAAAGGCGTATTAGTGGGATTGAGGAGATCCTCCAAGTATTCCTTCCACCGCCCGACAATGTCCCCAGTCGAAGTCAACAGTGTCCCATCCGCACCATACACAGTGTGGACGGGGAGCTGCTTTCCCCTCCTGAGCCGCCGGACAGTTTGCCAGAATCTCTTTGAGGCCGACCGAAAGTCTTGTTCCATGGCCTCACCGAACTCCTCCCATCCGTTTTTGCTTCAGCAACCACCCGAGCTGCACTCCGCTTGGCCTGCTGGTACACCTCAGCTGCTTCGGGAGTCCCACAAGCCAACCAAGCTTGATAGGACTCCTTCTTCAGCTTAATGGCCCCCCTCACCACTGGTGTCCACCACTTGGTTCGGGGGTTGCCACCACGAGATGCACCGACCACCTTGCGGCCGCAGCTCTGGGCCGCCGCTTCAACAACAGAGGTGGAGAACATGGCCCATTCAGACTCCATGTCTCCAGACTCCCTCGGAATGTGGTTAAGTTCTTCCGGAGGTGGGAGTTGAAGACCTCCCAGACAGGGGCCTCAGCCAGACGCTCCCAGCACACCCTCACTATACGTTTGGGTCTACCAGGTCTGAATGGCTTCCTCCCCTGCCATCGGATCCAACTCACCACCAGGTGGTGATCAGTTGACAGCTCTGCACCTCTCTTTACTCGGGTGTCCAAGACATACGGTCGCAGGTCTGATGACACGATAACAAAATCGATCATCGACCTGCGACCTAGGGTGTCCTGGTGCCAGGTGCACATATGGACACCCTTATGCTTGAACATGGTGTTCGTTATGGACAGACTGTGGTTAGCACAGAAGTCCAATAACTGAACACCACTCGGGTTCAGATCGGGCAGGCCGTTCCTCCCAATCACCCCCCTCCAGGTTTCACTGTCGTTGCCCACGTGCGCATTGAAGTCCCCCAGTAGGACAATGGAGTCTCCAAGAGGAGCACCCTCCAGCACCCCAGTCACAGACTCCAAAAAGGGTGGGTACTCTGAAACATCATTTGGTGCATAGGCACAAATGATGGTCAGGACCCGTTTCCCAACCCGAAGGCGCAGGGAAGCAACCCTTTCGTCCACCGGGGAAAACTCCAATATAGAGGCAGCAAGGTGGGGCGATACAAGAATACCCACCCCTGCTCGTCGCCTCTCGCCCGGGGCAACTCCAGAAAAGGCCAAGCTCCAGCCCCTCTCCAGGAGACTGGTTCCGGAACCGGAGCTGTGTGTTGAGGTGAGGCCGACTATATCTAGCCGGTATCTCTCAACCTCATACACCAGCTCAGGCTCCTTCCCCACCAGAGAGGTGACATTCCACGTACCAAAAGCCAGTTTAGAAAGCTTGGGATCAGTCCGCCAAGGTCTCCGCCTTTGACCGCCACCTGATCCACATAGCACCGGACCCCCGTGATCCCTCCTGCAGGTGGTGAGCCCACTGGAGGGCGGACCCATGTAACTCCTTCGGGCTGAGCCCGGCCGGGTCCCATGGGTGGAAACCCGGCCACCAGATGCTAGCCTTCGAGCCCCTCCCCCAGGCCTGGCTCCAGGGTGGGGCCCCGGTAACCCCATACCGGGCGGGGTACACTGAATCCTTGATATACAATTCATGAGAGTGTGTTGGATCGTTCTTAGTCTGGCCCTTCACCCAGGACCAGTTTGTCTTGGGAGACCCTATCAGAGGCAAATTGCCCCGGACAACATAGCTCCTGGGATCACTGGGGCACGCAAACCCCCCCACCACGATAAGGTGATGATCCATGATCCATGATCTAAATTTACAAACTTTTAATATTTTCTTTGTGAAATATTTAAGAAACTTGTTTTATTGTTGTTGTTTTTTTACTCTCTTCTTCCTCTTTTTTGCCATGTAACTTTTAATAATATGATACAAGCTGCTTCATTGTTTTCTGTCAGAAGTGATTGTTTCATTTTCTCAAAAGCAAACCCTCTGGTGCACTGCAGACAACAAATGTATCTTGCTTCCAGGGTTATATTAAGCACAGATAAACAGATGATTAAATGGAACTGACACCTTCATGTTAGTTTTTGATATATTGTTTATTTTAATAGCATGAAAGTGAATGACTGATCTAATAAGCAGCCTACTTAGATTAAACACGTATAGGTTTTTTTGGTTCTTATTTTTACATTAGGGATCTTGACTGAAGTTAAGACCCATTTTCCTGAAAAATTCTGATTCAATTTCCTTACACTGCAACACAGCCATTATCTCTTTTATGTCATAACTCAGCCAGCAGGTGCTGATATGAGCTGCTGCTGCTGTTGATGGTAACAAAATGTATAAATGACAGTCAGACTTTTGAAAATTTTCCAACTTTGACTGAAAGCCGACTCTTCTGTGCGAAGTCACCACATCACAGAGAAAGCAGTGAAACCCGCCTCATCCGTGCTGAAAACTACTCCAGCTTTTTTCATATTATATTCTAAAAAGAGCTGTCTGCAGTTGCTTTGTACCTGTCGTCAGGCCATCACACGCACCTGTTTGTACAGATTCGAACCTGTTAAACTGCCTTCTTGCACCATTTTGAATCAGCTTATTTGGGACAGAAATATAAATTTCTCCTAAATTACAAATACATGCATTTCTCTTTTGGTGGAAAATAAACTGACACTTCAATTGCTTTAGCTTATACAGTATTTCAGCTGCTGTCACTGCCAACGTGCACACTTCTGCTTCTAGTGCTCTACCTTCAACTGACAGTGCAAATGCTTTTATCTTGTAGACAAATGGCGGCTGAGCTGTCTTAAAAGTGTATCCAGATATAAAGTAAAGCAAATTTTCAGCTGGTGCAAATTGCACCTGGTTTTGGCACAATCAACACTGAAGAAGTACAGCTGCAATCAAAATTGTTCAACCCCCACAGCAAATTAGGTTTATTGGCAAAATGTACAAACTAGCAGCTGTTTGCAGTAAATGAATTAAGCAAGAACAATTTAAATAGCTCAACACAACTAATATGAGAAGTGGTTTCTCCATCTTCAAGACAAAATGCCACTTTTAATGACTACTGCAGTCTAAAAATTATTCAACCTCTTCATGACAAGTCATCTTTAGAGCTTAGTAGAGTACCGTTTCACTGTTTTGACCCACTGCAAATATGATGCATAGCCAGACACCAGCTTGCGGCAGTGTTCTGAGGAATCTTAGCCCATTCTTCGTGGGCCAAGGTGTCTAGTTCACTAATGTGCCTGGGTTTGCCTTTCACCTTTTTCCAAATCCCACCAGAGATGTTCATTGTGGTTCAAGTCAGGCGACTGTGATGGCCACTGTAGTATCTTCCAGGACTTTGCTTGAAACCATGCCTTGCCATGGTAGACCTTGAGGTATGCTTGGGATCATTGTTTTGTTGGAACGTCCAGTAACGCCCAAGCTTCACCTTCATTATAGATGGCATGATATTTTCTCCCAGGATTTCTTGATATTTCATTGAATCCATCTTACCCTCCATATGCTGCAGGGTTCCAGTGTCACAGGAGATCTGCTGCTCCAGAGAACAGAATCCCAAAACCTCTTTGGCTTATTTACAGCAGAGAAAATAAGTATTGAATACGTCAACATTTTTCTCATTAAACATATTTCTGATGTAGCCATTGACGAGAGATTTTCATCAGATATCAGTATCAACCCAAGTAATCCATACATACAAAGAAATCAAGGCAACTGTGTTCACAACAAAAGTTATATTTAATAAAGTGGAATGACACAGGGAACAAGTATTGAACATATGAAGAAAAAGAGGTGCAAAAAGGCATAGAAAGCCAAGAAACCAGCTGAAATCCATCAGAATTTAGGAAGCCATCCTACCCCCCCATCAATGCAAATTAATTTCAGCTGGTTAAGTCCTGACTGATAGCCTTTAAAAGGGTCTGTGAATATCAGATTGTCACACCACAAAGAACTCATGATGGATAGAAACAAAGAGCTCTCTCCAGACCTTCACAGCCTTATTGTTGCAAAACATAATGATGGCATTGGCTACAAGTGCATTTCAAAAACTGCCGAGTGTTCCAATGAGCACAGTTGGAGCCATCATTCGGAAGTGGAAAGAGCATCATTTTACCATAAACTGGCCATGACCAGGAGCTCCTTGCAAGATTTTTGACAGAGGAGTCAAAAGAATTATCAGAAGAGTTATCCAACAGCCAAAGACCACTTGTGGAGAGCTCCAGAAAGACCAGGGGCCTCATGTACAGTACAAAGATACTTACGCACAAAAACATGGCACATGTCCTTTTCCACGGAAAATTTCAGATGTATCAAGAATGAAATGACCGTGGAAATATGCGCAGCCCCACGCCAATTTCATGGCTGGCGTACGTACGTTTCTACTGTTATTGTTCCATTGGCGACACTTAGAGGTGATGTTGGGAAACTGATAATGGCGTGAAAATTATTGTATTTATCAGAGACACATGATGAACAAACATCCAAGTGTGCACAATTAGATGAGTGGATATGAAAGCAAGTGCAAAGAAGTGCAGAAAATGCCTCTAACAACAACAGCATTAGCATTATTAGAGGATATTGCAAATCACGCAGTAAGAAGAGTAAGGGTATTTAGAGAAAGAAGATTTTCTGGCTCAGGATGATGACTGGCTTGTCTGCTGGTTTAGGTTTCCACAGGCAGTCCTTGTGGAAAAGCTACAGCCGCTCTTGGAGTGCGACACGGCGAGAAGCCGTGCGCTGTCCGTCCCAGTGCAGGTGCTGACAGCACTGGGGTTCCTGGTTACAGGGGCATTCCAGAGGGAGCTGGCAGACCAATCAGGAATTTCCCAGTCAACCCCAACTATGCCAGCTGTGTGGGGTGGTATTATTCAGTTGTCACCCAGGTACATCATATTCCCATAGAATGCAGTTGAACAGGCCAACATCAAAGCACATTTTGCAGCAAGAGCTGGTTTTCCTAATGATTCTAATGAACAGCATTGTTGGGAACAAACTACAAGCTGGCACTATGTGGATGAGTGGCTTCTTGGTAAGTAAATTCATGCAATGTGACTGTGCGCACCCAAATATCACCCTGTCTTCAACGCTTCATTACAAGTCAGTGGGTCGAGTAAGTGACTTTCTTTTATTGTTGATTAAACTACAATTTCACAGCATTCTACCAAGCCCCCAATTGCCTCTGTGTGTACAGTAGTTATGTCAATAAACACATGCGAAAAGTTTGAAATGCAACAGTGTCACCGTTTCCCCGGCACACTTCATTCATTTACAATAGTAGTGTGTCTAATCCATGTAAGTTGTATATAACAATAAAGGGTGAGATTTGCATTTTGGACATAAAATTTGTGTTTTTCGAGTCTAATGTGATCTGCTTTAAACTGACGGGTGACCGTGGCTATCTACTAAATAGGTTCATATTGTCTTCTTTTTCGTGACTGTTTTCCTTTAATTCAATGAGCTGATCCACTCGGCTGGTTACATATCACAGCGATCAGCTGACGCTTCTGAGAACAACTGCAGAGATCAGTTGAAATATGTCAGCGTTAAATAGACATCTCCTTCCCATCTCTGTCTGAAAGGAAAACAGTAAACTAATCTTATAGGGCTGTGAGCAGGCCAATGAATTACCTGTATCCAGCACTAATGCCGGAGGACAGCATGCCAAACAAAACATTTTTACGTGCCTCTACCTCATTCAGGAGCACCTCCAATTCACAGTCTGTGAAACTCTATTAAATCTATTATTTTTGATTGTGAATACAAGAGAATCAAACCTGCAGCGCTTGTATGTATCTATTTGCATATCTATTTGCAAGTAATTGCATATTCAAATGGAGACGTGTCAAGAGAGGAGTCCGGTATTTCCTCACGTGTGTTCAATTTCAAGCATATTGGGATGTACAGTACAAAGGAAATATGCTTGGATTCCTGCGTACGCACCGTTTCATACATCTAAATTTTTTTTTTTGCTTATGGCATTTTCTTGTTTTAAATGTAGGAAATCAGTAGAAAATCCACGCAAGTCTTTGCACATGAGGCCCCTGGAGTTAGCAGGTACTGCCATTTCAAAGAAAACAAGTGATGCACTCAACCGACATGGGCTGTATGCCTGCTCTCCTTGCAAGACTCCATTGCTGAAGAAAAAACATGTTGAAACTCGTTTAAAGTTTGCTGCCTAGCATTTGGGCAAGTCAGTGAAATACTGTGGGAATATAGTCTGGTCAGATGAGACCAAAATGGAACTTTCTGGATGCTACAACACATAGCATGTTTGGAGGAGAAGTGGCACTGCACATCCCATCATGGTGTGGGGGTGTTTTTCAGCACATGGCACAGGCAGACTTCATATAATTGAAGGAAAGATGAATGGACAAATGTACAGAGACATACTTGATAAGAACCTGTTGCCATCTGCCAAGATGCTGAAGATGAAACGAGGGTGGACATTTCAGCAAAACAATGATCCCAAACACAGCCAAGGAAACTCTCAACTGCCTCCAGAGAAGGAAGATAAAGCTGCTAGAATGACCCAGTCAGTCACCTGACCTGAATCCAATTGAAAATCTATGGAACAAACTGAAGATGAGAGTTTATAAAAGACACCCACGGAACCTTCAAGATTTAACAGTTGTTCAATTCAATTCAATTCAACTTTATTTATATAGCGCCATTTCACAACAACAGTCATCTCATAGCACTATCAACTGTAAGGGGAACCCCCACAGTTGCAGAAAGACCCCAGCAATCAGGTGATCCCCTGTGAGCAAGCGCTTGGCGACGGTGGAGAGGAAAAACTCCCTTTTAACAGGAAGAAACCTCCAGCAGAACCAGGCTCAGGGAGGGGCAGTCATCTGCTGCGACTGGCTGGGGGGTGAGGGGATAGAGAAGAAGAAAAGAACTGACATGTAGAGAGCAAACAGCACGATGGGGACTCAATCTATGGGAGAGAACAAACAAATGTTAATGACCAGCAAAAAAAAATATTTCATTGAGAGTGAGAAAAGGAGTGAGGCCCAGTGCATTACTGGAGGTCCCCCGGCTGACTAAACCTATTAGCAGCATAACTAAGGGAGGGTTCAGAAACACATGATCCCTCCCTAATTGTAGGCTATATCAAAAAGGTACGTTTTAGCCCTATTCTTAAAAAACAGAGATCGAGTCTGACTCCCGAATCCAGATTGGCAGCTGATTCCACAGGAGAGGAGCTTGATAACTGAAGGCTCTGCCTCCCATTGTACTTTTGGAGATTCTAGGTATTACAAGTAATCCTGCATTTTGGGAGCGTAGCGCTCTGTTAGGATAATACGGTAGTGTCAGATCTTTTAAATAAAAAGGAGCCTGATTGTTTAGAGCTTTGTAAGTAAGAAGAAGGATTTTAAACTTAATTCTAAACTCTATGGGAAGCCAATGAAGGGAGGCCAGAACCGGAGAGATATGATCTCTCTTTCTAGTACCTGTTAAAACTCTTGCTGCAGCATTTTGGATCAGCTGAAGACTTTTTAAAGATGTTTTAGGACAGCCTGATAATAAAGAATTACAATAATCTAATCTAGAGCTAACAAAAGCGTGGATCAGTTTCTCAGCATCACTCTGAGACAAGATGCTCCTAATCTTGGCAATATTACGCAAATGATAGAAGGCAGTCTTAGAAACAAATTTAATATGTGAATTGAAGGACAAATCCTGATCAAAAATAACTCCAAGGTTCCTCACAGAGCTATTAAGAGAAAGAGTAACCGCATCCAAACTGAAAGTTTGATTTGGAAAGGAATTTCTAAGGTTTTTTGGACCAACAAGAATGACTTCAGTCTTATCTGAATTTAATAGCAGGAAATTACAAGTCATCCAAGCTTTGATTTCCTTAAGACAGGCTTCTAACTTGGCTATTTGATTACTATCATCTGGCTTCATTGACAGGTATAATTGTGTGCCATCAGCATAACAATGAAAATGTATACAGTGCTTTCTAATAATGTTGCCTAACGGAAGCATATATAAACTAAAAAGAGTAGGGCCTAGCACAGATCCCTGTGGAACTCCATGACTGAGCTTTGAGTTGAAAGAAAACTCATTATTTACATGAACAAACTGGAACCTATCAGATAAATAAGATCTAAACCACTGCAATGAAGTTCCATTAAGTCCAACATAGTGTTCTAATCTATCAAGTAGAATATTATGATCGATAGTATCAAAAGCTGCACTAAGGTCTAAAAGGACAAGTACAGAAACTAGTCCATTATCAGATGCAATGAGGAGGTCGTTAGTGACCTTCGCTAAGGCTGTTTCAGTACTATGATGGATTCTAAACCCAGACTGAAACTCTTCAAGTAAACCATTTCCCTGTAGGTGGTCAAATAATTGCTTAGCAACAACTCTTTCTAAGATTTTTGAAATGAAAGGGAGATTAGAGATTGGTCTATAGTTAGCTAAAGCTCCTGGATCTAGCGTTGGCTTTTTGAGTAAGGGTTTAATTACAGCCGTTTTAAAAGCCTGCGGTACATGGCCTAAAGTTAATGAAGAATTGATTATATGAAGAATAAGGCTACCAATAAGTGGGAAGACTTCTTTAAATAACCTGGTAGGAATAGGGTCTAAAAGACAAGTTGAAGGTTTGGATGAGGAAACTGATTTTATCTCTGATGGATGAAATTTTATTATTGAAAAAGTTCATAAAGTCCTGACTAGTAAGCTCTAAGGGAATGCTAGGATTGACAGAGTCCTGACTCTTTGTCAACCTGGCTACAGTACTGAAAAGAAACCTGGGATTATTCTTGTTCTCTTCTATTAATGCAGAGTAATAACTCGTTCTAGCTTTTCTAAGAGATTTTTTATAAATTAAAAGATGATTTCTCCAAGCTAAATAGATTTCATCTAAATTAGTGGAGCGCCATTTTCTTTCTAATTGATGAGTCTTCTGTTTTAAGCTACGAGTTTCTGTGTTGAACCAAGGAGTTAGAAATCTCTGATTAGACTTTTTCTTTTTTTAGGGGGCCACCAAGTCTAGAGTCTGATGCAGAGAAGCAGAAACACTATCCACCATGTTATCAATTACAGCAGGAGCAAGCTGTCTATAGCTTATTTCCGTTGTGTTGACACATGACATAGAGGAAACAATCTGCATAAATTTGGTAACAGCATCATCTGAGAGGCATCTACTGTAATAATATTTTTCTTTAGGAGCCAAATAGTCAGAAATAGTAAAATCAAAGGTTAACAGACAATGGTCTGACAGTACAGGGTTATGAGGAGACACTACAAGATTTTCTATTTCTATGCCATATGTCAGAACAAGGTCCAATGTATGGTGGAGGTAATGAGTAGAATTTCCTACTTTCTGAGAAAACCCAATCGAGTCTAATATTGAATTAAATGCCACATTAAGGCAGTTAATGTGTGTTGTTGTGTTGTGTTGTGTGTGTGTTGTTCCAGTTGTTGTGGAATTGTGGGCTAAAATCCCTCCTGATCAATGCCTGCACCTAGCTTCTTTATACAGGAGGTGTCTGGAAGCTGTTATTACCAACAAAGGCTTTTCTACTAAATATTAAATGAATTTCAATGTGTGTGTTCAATACTAACTCCCTGTATGATTCCACTTCATTAAATATAACTTGTTTTGTGAACACAGCTGCCTTTATTTCTTTGTATGTATGCATTACTTGGGTTGTTACTGATATCTGGTGAAAATCTCAGGTCAGTGGCTCCATTAGAAATACAGTCATGTGAAAAAATTAGGACACCCCATTAAATATTAATTTCTTTATTAATAAATGTTCGCATATCTATGTATCCTTGTTTTTGCTTTTATTTGCATTTTTTTAAACATTTATTTTAGCCATTTTAAGTGGGAATGAATGTGAGGGTGTCCTAAAAAAGATGGGGGTGTCCTAATTTATTCCTCACTATTTGTTTAGAATTACCTTTTACAGAAAATGTGAAAAAAAATCTTTAATTCATTTTAATTGTTTAATTGTATTACATGAATCTCCCAGTATTTTTTAACATTGATATTAAATATCCATATGTCCAAGTATGTTTAAAAAACAAACAAACCACAGGCTTATACAGGGTGTCCTAATTTTTTTCACATGACATGTATGTTTAATGAGAAAAATGTTGACTTGTTTAATACTTATTTTCTCCACTGTATATTTTGTTCTGAGCAAATTGGAGACGACTTTTCTTGTGGTTTTGGGTCAGTAGTGGCTTACGTCTTGGAGTTCGGACATGGAGCCCAAAAACTAAAGCCTCACTGGCTGCTGTCACCAAGTCTTGCTGCAGGTCTTTTGCAGTCAGTCGAGGGCTTTGACCACCTGCCTCCTCAGGACTCTGGTGCTTGGGTGCATGTGTGTGTACGCATATGCAGTACTTCACTTGTGTGACATTTGTGTGACATTTGAATTTCTTTTTTTGTAACACCTTAAGTCTTGCACTTTAGCATATCCACTTTGTACATTTTCATTGCAGTTGTTCTGCTCATGTATGATTGTTTGTTTGTGTGTTTTTGTGACCTGCCGGGGGACTACAGATGCAAATTAGCAGTATTGCTAAATCTGGCATACTTTCACTTGTATTAATGTTCATTAGCCTGTATTGTCCCTTTCAAATAAACATTCCTCTTCCTCCTCCTGGTGGCATCCGTTGATAGATTCCTCTTTTTGCCACATCCACTGTTCCTTTAACTGTAAACTTGTGCACTATACTTCCAACTGTGTCTCTAGCAACATTCAGTGTCTTTGCTATATTTTTTTTAATTTTTTATTTTATTTAACCTTTATTTATACATGGGGGTTCCACTAAGAGGCAACCTCTATTTTTCAAGAACACCCTGTTCATATTCAGACAGATACACATTCACTGCCCAGTACAACCACAGACTGACCTGTGGCCACTGAGCAGCTCCACTGGATTAGTTGGGGTTAAGTGCCTTGCTCAAGGGCAGAACAGTGGGCTTTAGGAGGGTGGGGCAAACACTGTAATCTTATCTGTCCCACCCAGATCTGATCCTGCCTGTCCAGAAATAGAACCGGTGACCCTCTGGTCAGTGGTGGCCTAACCATTAGTCCACCACTGCCCCCTACACAGTGGACCAACACTAGCAGATGACCTCTTTTCAGATAAGATAAGATAAGATAAGATAAGATAAGCCTTTATTAGTCCCACAACGGGGAAATTCCAGGATTGCAACAGCACAGGGATAGCAACACTCAGAGCAACAATCAGAAGGCAAGAAAAAAGCAAGCAGCTAATATACATATGTACATATTACTATAAAATATATATATACAGACACACAGTGCAGAGCATTGTAGCTGGATGGAATAAATATATGAATATATAAACACAGTGCGGAGCATTGTAGCTAGATGGAATAAATATGTAGATATATAAACACCCACAGTACGGAGCATTGCAGCTAGGTGGAATAAATATGTAAATATATAAACACACACAGTGCGGAGCAATGTAGCTAGATGGAATAATATGTAGATATATAAACACACAGTGCGGAGCATTGTAGCTAGATGGAATAAATATATAGATATATAAATATAAACACACCCATTGCGGAGCATTGCAACTAGATGGAATAAATATGTAAATATATAAACACACACAGTGCAGAGCATTGTTGCTAGATGGGATGAAACAGCATAACCGTCTAATTAGTTATCCTACATGGTATGATTATGTGCCCATACATATTCTCACCCTCCATAGCGACTGGTATTTTCCTAGTTGTATGCCGGAGGGGACCATTGTGTAAGTCTATTGCATCTTTTACATTCAAAAAACTATTGGTTTGTTACGTCTTTTTGCTATCTCTGCGAGCAGCCCTGCTTAGGTTGTACAGTCTGACAGCCGTTGGTAGGAAGGACCTGCGAAACCTCTCGGTTGTGCACCTGGGATGATGTAGTCTGCTGCTAAATGAGCTCCTCAATGCATTCAGTATGTCCTGCATAGGGTGGAACTCGGACTCCAGCAGAGATGACAGTTTAGCCACCATCCTTCTCTCTCCTATCTCCTCCACCGGATCAAGGCGCTGCCCCAGGACAGAGCTAGCTTTCTTGATCAGTCTGTTCAGTCTCTTCCTATCGGCTGATGAAAGTTAATTTTGCATTTTATTTGTAAATCAAGGTCCCAGAGTCTTGAGGAAGAGTGGAGAGGCACAGAATTCAAGTTGCTTGAGGTCCAGTGTGAAGTTTCCATGTCATCTTCTGGTGTTTGCCCACTGTGTTTTATCAAGTCCAAAGTCAGTGCAGCCATCTACCATGAAATTTTAGAGCACTTCATGCTTTCCTCTGCTGACAATCTTTGTGGAGATGCTGATTTCATTTTCCAGCAGGACTTGGCGCCTGCCCACACTGCAAGAAGTACCAGTACCTGGTTTAATGATTGTGGTATCACTGTGCTTGATTGGCCAGCAAACTCTCCTGACCTAAACCCCATAGAGAATCTATTGGGTATTGTCAAGCGGAAGATGAGAGACACCAGACCCAACAATGCAGATGAGCTGAAGGTCGCTGTCAAAGCAGTCTGGGTTTCCATAACACCTCAGTGTCAAGTTCTGAGCATGGTCAGGGGACCATGCTCACGCTTTAGTTTCGTTTGTTAGTCACTGTGTTTTCTTCACCTCAGTTCAGTTTGATTATTGTGTTTGTTCATGGTCATGTCCCCAATTATGTTCCTTTGTATTTGCCCTTTATTTCTGTCCGCTATGATTTTCTTCTTAGTTCAGTCTTGTCATTCTCCTTACCTTAGTCTTAGTTTAGTTCTTCATTGTTCTGTTTATTAGTATTCTGTTCATCATGGTTATGGTTATGTTTGGTTTATTTATGTCTGTCGGTTATGAGGATTTGAATCAGGCCATGCTCTCCCTTTAAGTTCATGTTTAGACTTTCTTTTTTAACGTTATCATGTTTTTTGCTTCGTTTGGGTTTTATTGCCAGGGTCACAGTTTTGCTTGGTGTTGTTAATGATTATTATTTGCATGGTTATGTTGTCATATTTATTTCTGTCATGATTTGGGTTTGAGCTTTTGTTTTGATGGTGCCTTTTGTTTGCCTTTTGTTTGCTTTGGGTTTTGCAAAAAACCCAAAGCAAACAGTTTTTGCAGTTTTTAATTAACAAACAGTTTTTAATTAACAAAGCAAAGTTTTTGCTTTGTTAATTATTCACAGCTGCTTTTGATTTCCTTGATCATTGATTGCTCACGGGTGTTCTGGATTTGTCTCCTTATTTATAGAGGTTGCGCGCTGCCTTTGATACGGCAGGCTTCACGTTAGCACACCCACGTTCTGTCTGAGTTTTATGATCACATCTGTTTGCTTTTTGTTAAATAAATCATGCCAAAGTGAAGGAAGTCTGTGTATGGGTCCAATTCTTTGCCCTGGAGGGGCAGTCATGACAGAAGGTTGCCATCAGATTTGGACCCAGAGGGCTTGGATGGTCAGGGAGAATTAGGAGCGCTTGTGTCGGATCTGGTGGAGTGGCATAGAATTTATGAAGAGTTGGAGGCGTGGAAGCCCACGGCTTTGGAGGAGGCTTGGAGGATTGCGGTAAGCAGACCGGAGGTGCTATTATTATTAGGCTATATTTAAGTTAAGTTACTTAAGTTATTCCCATGCCAGTGATGTTTGGCATAAGGCAGCACCTATCTCTGTTTCGAGACCCTAGGCCACACAGCTACTGTAGGTAGTGAAAGCTACAGTGGATGGGTCAGTCCTTTGGTAGCTCTGCGTTCCTTTCCCTTCCTTTCCTTTCCCTGTTCTATTATGCTGAGCACCAAGCTAGAAGGCGGAAAGTACCATTTTTACCTGGTCTTTGGTATGACCCTGCCAGTATTTGAACCCCAGCCTCCCGGTTGTGGGGTGGATACTCTACCAACTAGGCCACCACTCCGGTGGCTATATATAAACAAATGAAATTTTAAAAAAAAATCCTCTGCCGGCTGATGTCCAGTTCAGCACAACATTGATCTCTGTGAGATTGTTTCTGTTCATATTAATCTGTTCTGTCATGCCAAACCAAGTCACATGCAGGGAGAAGCTTCTGTCTCTCTGGCCACGCACCCTTGGTTCTCGCCAGTGTCTTGGCACCAGCGATCGCTGTCATCAGGTGCAGATGAATTAAGACAAGCTTTTATGGGGGCGTTAAATCCTGGTGCATTTATCAGGAGATTGACAACTGCAAACCTTAGTAAATCACCTTGCGCCAGTCATTTAAATACTCCCCTCCCTCAAACTTGCACGTTGACATGACAACTCCCACAAATACATATGCAATGAGGCCAGGCGCAAAATTAGCATAGTCCACGCCTTTCCACCATTAATTTTGCCCTGCACCCCTTAGTAAATCTCAACAGTAGTTTTTTAACTCCAAAACAGGGTTTTGCGATGGCGCAGCACATTAGTAAATCTGCCCCTTAGTGGTCAAGTCTCAAATGCCCTCTAACCATCTCTCACCCTCCAGGATTGATTGTGAATAGAGAATGGTTGTCAGCTACCAAAATTCTTCCAAACATAAACTGGCTAATATGTCTTCATCTGTGACTGGAGCCACTAGCATTTTTTTTCTGTAGTGACAACATTATAGGCTGCACATACTGTATATGCAGTTGAAACCAGAAGTTTACATAAACTGTAAAAAAAGACACATAGCCCTTTTTTTTTCTCACTGCCTGACATTAAATAAGACTAAATTTTTCTAGTTTTAGGTTTAGGTTATTTGCTAAATATTTTTTTTATTTGCTAAATATTTTTAAAAAAAATTTTTTTTTTTTACTTTCTTCAAAGCCAGAAGTTTACATATGCCAATATCAGGAAGAGAATTGTGGACCTCCACTAGTCTGGTTCAACCTTGGTTACAATTCTCAGATGCCTGAAGGTGCCATGTTCATCTGTTCAAATAATTATTCACAAGTATAAACACCATGGGAATTTCCAGCCATCATACTCAGGAAGGAGATGGGTTCTTTGTTCCAGAGGCGAAAGTGTTTTGCTGTGAAATGCACGTATCAACCCCAGAACAAAAGCAAAAGTCCTTTGGAAGATGCTGGCTGAAGCTGGTAAAAGAGTGTCATTATCCACAGTGAAATGAGTCCTGTGCTGACATGGGCTGAAAGGAAATTCAGTGAGGAAGAAGTCATTACTTTAAAAGCAGCATAAAAAAGCCAGATTACAGTTTGCAGATGCTAACAGGGACAAAAATCTTAATTTTTGGACACATGTCCTATGGTCTAATTGAACTGTTGGGCCATAATGACCATCGTTACATTTGGAGGAAAAAGGGGAAGCTTGCAAACCTGAGAACACCATCCCAACTGTGAAGTACATGGGTGGCAGCATCATGTTGTGGGTATATTTTGCTGCAGGAGGGACTGGTGCACTTCACAAAACAGATGGCATCATGAGGAAAGAAAATTATGTAGAAATACTGAAGCAACATCTCAAGACATCAGCCAGGAAGTTAAAGCTTGGGCACAAATGGGTCATCCAAATGGACAATGACCCTAAGCATACTGCCATGTTAGTTGCAAGGTGGCTTAAGGACAACAAAGTCATTGTTTTGGAGTGGCCATCACAAGATTCAAAGATTTTTATTTGTCAATACTTCTATATGTACAGGACATACAGTAGAATTGAAATGCCGTTTCTCTCTCTCTTAGTAGTGTGTGCAATGTATAAGACAAGAAGGAAAAGGGATTGAAAACAACAACAACAATCTATGTACAGTAATGCTACCCATAGTGAAAATAACGGTAAAAACACAGCAATCCTATGTACAGTAGGTAGATAGATTGATAGATACTTTATTTTGAACAAAAAAGCAAAAAACAAAACAAATGACAAGTGCAATAAAAATGACAGTATACAGTGCTTGAAAGGGAGAATGAAGAAGTTAACACTTATTTACTCCAACTCCTCTTTTCCCTAAATACAACCCATGGGAAATATATACCTATTACCTCAATTAAGACCCCAAGTAGACAATTAACTATATTTTATACATATCAACATTGACACCCATCCATCCTTACATACATAGAGTCCATACATCTGTGTCCAGCCCCAAACAACACAGATATGCACAGTACTGTCACACCTACCCTACCATAGTGTCCCAGAGTGAGTTTAGTGCATCGTACATATAAATGCTGCACCTCTAACATATATCCTTTTAGCAGATAATGTTTATACCTATTTTTGAATTGATTTCTGTTTGTACATAGTTTCAGTACCAGCTCCAGACTGTTCCACAAATCCACACCACAGACAGATATGCACAGACTTTTCTTAGTTGTTCGTACCTTAGGTTTAGTAAAGTTTAAGTTTCCTCTCAAATTATATTCATTGTCTCTTTTTTTGAATATTTTTTGTACATTAGTTGGGAGTTCATTATTAATTGCCCTGTACAGTACTTGTGCTGTCTTATATTTAACTAAATCCATGAACTTTATGGCATGTGACTTTAAAAACGAGTTGATATGATCTCTATATCCTACATTATTTATTATCCTTATAGCTTTTTTTTGTAATGTGCATATTAGCTGTAGGTTGGTCTTGTAGGTGTTTCCCCAGACCTCTACACAATAGTTAAGATATGGTAAAAACAGTGAAGTGTACAGTAAGAATGATGATTTATAGTCCAAGATGTGTCTTGTCTTCCCCAGTATCCCTATACATTTTGCCATCTTGGCCCGGATGTGACTGATGTGAGGTTTCCAGCAGATTTTATTGTCTAGCGTCACCCCCAGGAACTTATTTTCCTGTGCTATTTCAATTCTGGTATTATCTATCATTACCATTATTTCATGATTTATTTCATAATTTCCAAACAGCATAATTTTTTTTTTCAGATTTAGAGATAAATTATTTTTGTTGAACCACTGTGTTAACCTTTTCATTTCTGTTGTGACCACCTCTAAAACCTGCTGCAAATTCTCACCAGTGCAAAGGATATTTGTGTTATCTGCAAACAAAATAAATTTCAGAATTTTTGATACTTGGTATATGTCATTTATATATAAGATAAAGAGTTTAGGTCCCAAAACTGACCCCTGGGGCACACCACAAGAGATGTCCATGAAGGGTGATTTGTGCTCACATATTTGTACAAATTGTTGTCTGTTACTTAAATAACTTTCCACCCAACTCAGTCCGACCCCTCTTATCCCATACCGTTCCAATTTCCTCAGTAAAATTCTGTGATCAATGGTGTCAAAAGCTTTCTTTAAATCTATAAATACTCCTACAGCATACTTCTTTTTTTTATCTATACAACTAGTAATTTCTTCTAAGAGTTTGATCAGTGCCAAGGATGTAGATTTGTCTGCTCTAAAATCATACTGACTGTCTGTAAGGAAGTTGTGTTTTTCACTGAAATTATCCAGTCTCTTAGTGAAGATTTTTTCAAGTATTTTGGAGAATTGTGAGAGTAAAGAGACCGGCCTGTAATTTGTGAAATGATGACTGTCTCCTGTTTTGTATAGCGGGATTACTTTTGCTATTTTCATTTTGTTTGGAAATTTACCAGTTTGAAATGACAGGTTACAGATGTGGGTGAGTGGTTTAACAATTCCTTCAATTCCTTTTTTCACTATTGTCATGTCAGTTTAATTCCAGTCAGATGATTTTTTGTTCTTAAATTTACTCACAGTCTTGATAATTTCCTTTTCAATTACTGCACCCAAAAAGATTTGTGTTTGGATTTCTGTCTTCTATTTCATTTACAGAACCACCATCGTTTGTTTCTGTTGTCACTATTGTTTTTGCTAATTCTGGACCAACGTTCACAAAAAAAAATATTGAAACCACTAGCAACATCCTCCATATTATTTATCAAATTGTCATTTTCAATAAAATATTCTGGATAATTAGCATTCTTTGATCGGTTACTAATAATCCCATTTAGCACTTGCCATATTCCACTTAAGTTATTATTATTATCCTCTAATATTCTGTTGTAATATTCTTTCTTACAAGTCCTCATTATATTAGTTATCTTGTTTTTATATCTTTTATGTTTGATCTCAGCCTTTACCATTCTACACTTAATGAATTGTTTATATAATGTATTCTTCTTCTTACATGCATTTAGTAACCCCTTGGTGACCCATGGAATATTTTTGTTTTGTCTGTCACTGTATTGTTTTATAGAACAGTTTTTTTGTACAATGATTGAACTATTTGTAAAAATTTATCATATGCTTTATTTATATCATTTTCGTCGCAAACTGTCTTCCTGTCTTGCATTAATAATTCCTTTGCCAGTAAATACCTAGATTCTTCATTTCTTATTCTTTTATATTTAATATTTTTGGTATGCCATATTTTTCGGACTATAAGGCACACTTGAAATCCTTTAATTTTCTCAAAAATCGACAGTACGCTTTATAATCCGGTGCACCTTATGTAGTACTTTTGGTTGTTGTGCTTACTGACCTCGAACCGATTTTATGTGGTACACGGCGCTCAAAAATCTGTCAAAATGTTTTAGTACGACATTGGTAAGCTATGAAGCCGCACCGCTTGATGGATTGTCGGAGCATTACGGTTACCATAGTCAGGAGCCTCGCGGAGTAATATGTGCTTCAACATAATATTACCGTGTGTGTATAAGGACCCCAAAATGGCACCTGTTAAGAGACATGCTTACGAAGCGGATTTTAAACTCAAGGCTATCAGTCACGCAGTAGTACATGGGAATAGAGCAGCTGCGAGAGAATTCACCATTAATGAATCAATGGTACGGAAGTGGAGGAAGCACGAAAATGACCTGCGCCAAGTAAAGAAGACCAAACTGAGTTTCCGAGGGAACAAAGCGAGATGGCCACAGTTAGAGGACAAAATTGAACAGTGGGTTATTGAACAGAGAACAGCAGGTAGAAGTGTCTCTTCAGTCTCTATTCGACTCAAGGCAGCAGCGGTAGCACGTGACATGAAGATCAACGACTTTCGAGGAGGTCCTTCTTGGTGCTTCCGTTTTATGAAAAGGCTTAATCTCTCCATCCGCACAAGAACTACCATCTCACAGCAACTGCCAAAGGATTGCGAAGAAAAGCTGGCCATTTTCTGCACCTATTGCAAGAACAAGATCACTGGAAAGAAGATCCTGCCAGAACACATCACCGACATGGACGAGGTCCCCCTCACCTTTGACATCCCCGTGAACTGTACTGTCGAGAAAACAGGGACTAGTACTGTATCGATACGCACTACAGGGAACGAGAAGTCATCCTTCACTGTAGTTCTCGGTTGCCAGGCTAATGGCCAGAAACTACCACCCATGGTCATTTTCAAGAGGAAGACTCTGCCAAAAGAAAAGTTTCCAGCCGGCGCCATCATCAAGGCTAACCCAAAGGGCTGGATGGACGAGAAGAAGATGAGTGAGTGGCTGAGAGAAGTTTACGTCAAGAGACCGGATGGCTTTTTCCACAAATCTCCGTCCCTATTGATCTGCGACTCCATGCGCACCCATCTCACCGATACTGTCAAAACCCAAGTGAAGCAAACTAATTTGGAGCTTGCCATCATTCCGGGTGGATTAACCAAATTACTCCAGCTGCTAGATATTGGTGTCAACAGGTCATTCAAAGTTAAATTGTGAGATGCGTGGGAGCATTGGATGACAGAAGGCGAACACACATTCACCAAGACAGGGAGGCAATGCCGGGTGAGTTACGCCACTATCTGCCAATGGATCGTGGATGCCTGGGCTAAGGTATCAGTCTCAAGTGTCGTCCGAGCTTTCACGAAGGCTGGAATCATCACTGAACTGCTAAATAACAGCAACGAGACTGACTCGGATAATGACGAGAGGGATCTGGGCATGCTTGATGCCAAAATCGCCCAAGTGTTAAACTCAGACACTGAAGATGAAGAATTTGATGGATTTATGGAAGAGGAATGAACTAAAAAAGTGAGTGTATTGTTTTGTATTTTATGTGTTCCAACTGTTTTTTTGTGTTACAACTGAACAATGTTGAGAGTTATTGTGAATAAGTTGAATAAAATTTCACTTATCTGACGGTTTTGTTGCGCTTAATGTGCCTCGCTTAATGCGCCTTATAATCCGGTGCGCCTTATGTATGAAAATAGACCGTCAAATAGACCGTTAATTGATGCTGCGCCTTATAATCCGGTGCGCCCTATAGTCCAAAAAATACGGTACTTATTCTTCCTATAATCACATTGATAGACAACAAAAATTGCAGGTGGTCACTGATATCACTGAATAAAAGCCCACTCACGATATTATTTTCAATAATGTTTGCAAATATGTTATCTATTAGTGTGGCACTGTGTGATGTAATTCTGCTATGTCTGTTGATTGTTGGAATGTAAGCCCATACTGTACACTGTATTGATAAATTCTTCTGTCAAACTATGTTGTTTTGAATTCATAAGATCTATATTGAAGTCCCCACAGATGAACATAACTTTATGAGTAAGTTTTGCATACATTTTTTCCATCCAGTCCTTAAATGAGTCAATATTTGATTCAGGTGTTCTATATACACAGCTCACTACTATATTCGTCACATTGTCCAGACAGATTTCTATTGTAATACATTCAAATAAATCATCCACAGTCACTGTCAAATTTTCGACAATCTTGTATTGCAAGCACTTTCCAACATAAATTGCAACTCCTCCTCTTTTTTCGCTTTTCTATTCATATAATTTAATTCATAGCCATCCAATGTAAAATCCACTCCTTTCTCTTCACTGAGCCACGTCTCTGATATTGCCACTACATTGAATGGCTCTTTAAACTGATGTAAATAATTTTTAATGTTATTAAAGTTTGCATAGAGACTTCTGCTGTTGAAGTGGATCATTGATATATTAAAATCAGATGTGACCACTGTGTTAAACTGTTCATCCATGTAGTAACTAGAGTTTTTATTGATGGAGGTAAATAAATTATTGTCAGGGTCTATGTTATATTCCATGTCCTGTGGGTTGTGATCTGTATATTCAAAAGCTTTCAGTTCCCGTTTGTTGATCTTTTGTTTCATGTAGTTATATGTCCTGATGCAGATGAGTGTGATCCTTCAGTGTCCTACAGTTATCTCTTGTTGCTGTTGACTCTAGTTCATAATGTTCATTGATATTTGTCCAGTTCCATAATATTTCAGATGTTAATGACCTTGGCTTCTTCAGGTAATCTATTTAATTTGATGTATATTTTACAGTTTGTTGTCCAGGTGTTTTGAATCTTTTTTTGCTTTCTCATGTATCTTGCTTTTCTGGCTATTTCTGCGTTTTCTTTTGTAAGGTGCTCGTTTATGTAAATGCTAGTTCCTTTAAGTTTCCTACCTTGTATTAGCTGCACAGTCTTGTGTTTTCTGTTGACAGACTTCATGATGACAGCTGGTTTGTTGCTGTTTTTCCTGGGTAGAGGGTGGCAGGCCTCAATGGTGTTACAGTCCAGCTGGATTCCTTTAGACTGCAGGAAGGCCACCACTTGTTGCTCAGTGGATTCGTCTTCCAGCTCACCGAGTCCCCCTCCGCTGTCCACGGCCACCGCCCGAGCATATGATCGGGGTTTAATGTGGAGCCCTGTGATAATCACATCGTTCACCCGGGTGTATTGTTCCAGGTCCGCCACTCTGCACTGCAGATACGCCAGCCTCTTGTCCTTCTCAGCATTCTGGATCCGCAATGCTTTCACCTCCTTGACCAGGCCCAGAATGTTCTTTTGATTCAGCTTAACAGCAGAAATCTCTTCAGCCAAGAAGTCAAGCAATCTTTTAATATCGTCCACCTGCTCAGTCTGCTGAGCTTTCTTGGGACCCATGATCCCAGACAATTCATGTTGACTAAACAGCTACTGAACAGCTGTTTAGCTAGCTGAGTGGTGGGATGCTCCGCTCCGCTCTCGTTTTCCCAGTCTGTAAATCCGCTATCAGCGTCTTAATTCAGGCAGCGGTCGAAACGAGGATGTCCAGTCCATAATCCAAATTCAGTTAGCAGAAGCCAAAACAGTAGTCAAAAACCTAGCATCAAAACACAGAAATCCACCGATTGACAGGAGTTGACAGCAGGTTGACAGGAACAGTAAACCATAATACCGGTAAATTGCAAGTTCAATGTGGTAATGGGGGTGCAGACAGTGGCCACGGTTACATGGGCAAAATTTCTTCAATCTGATTACAATTCAGATCAGAATTTTACTGTTTACATGGATCCTGAAAAAGCTGATCTGATTAGGACGTGCGTTTCCATGTGTCACACGTTTGAACGGAATAAATCATTTTGACATGCTCATGTCGACATCTCGACATTCCCAAAATAGTAGAAGAAGAAGCAACTTCCGGTGTTAGCAAGCCTCGCTTCGTGTCGAAATTGACCTGTATTGTGTTATTCAGACTGTACTTTTGCTTCTGCTGGTGTCCGTAATGAGGCTACAAGTACATACTTCTGCATATGATGAACAGAGGGAGACAGCAGGACGATACAGACCAGTTTTGTTTTACTCCTGCTATGTTTTCCGCTAGCTGCTGCTAAGGTGGAAATACGTCACGTCGACGTGCAGCTGGTGTGCAGACATGTGCAGTAAACATATTTTCTGCCCTATATTCGGAGAAAGTGTTTTCATGCGCACCATTCCGATTAACAATCGGCATAACCCACCCCACTCAATCGGAATGAAATTTTGATCCGACTGAGCATGATCGGGTTAGAATATTCAGATTGCCGTGTTTACATGAAACATTTTTATTCCGATCAGGCTTTTAATCCGGTTACTTGTCTCCATGTAAACATAGCCAGTGACAGATAAGACTGCACATGATCAGTATTGCAGTAACAGACAGCAGCTGTTAGGGCATTTGTGTAAATGGTTGCAGTAAGATGCAGAGACATACAGCAGCAGATGTGGTACTGTCGGTTTGCCAAGTCTTCCTGTGCAAACGACTGAGGTAGTTATTGTATGGGTGAGTGTTATAGTTCAGGGGCGGGGGTGGGTGGGCAGAATTCAGGGTCCTGATGGCTTGGTGAACAAAGCTGGTTAACAGCCTTGTGGCGCGGGCCCATAGGCCCTGGTACCTTATCTCTGAGGGCAGGGCTGAAGAGGGCATGTGAGGGGTGGGAGGTGTCGCCTGCGGGTGAGCCGGGTGTGATAGATGTCCGGGGGGGGGGGGGGCAGAGGGGCACTGATGATCTAGCTGGCTGTTTTCACTGTGCGTTGTAGAGTCTTCTTCCAGCAGGAGGCGGTGCAGCTTCTGTACCACACAGTGATGCACCCAGATGATGATGCTCCCTGGTAGAAAGAGCACATGATGGGGGCGGAACTCATGCTCTCCTCAGTTTGCAGAGGAAATTGAGGCGAGTTTGAGCCTTCTTGGCCAGTGATGTGGTACTGTTGGACCAGGAGAGGTCCTCAGAGATGTGCACCCCCAGGAACTTGGTGCTGCTCACCCTCTCCGCAGCTGCTCCATCGATGATCAGAGGGGGGATGCTGTGTGTGTCCTCTCCTGAAGTCAACCACAATCTCCTTGTTTTAGCCCATGTTCAGGAAGAGATTATTGTCTTTACACCACTGGACCAGTTGGCTCACCACATTTCTGTAGCTGGCCTCTTCATTGTTTGTAATGAGGCCCACCACCGTCATGTTGTCCGCAAATTTGATGATGTGGTTGGTGCTGTAGGCTGGTATGCAGTCATGGGTCAGCAGGGTGAAGAGCAGTGGGTTGAGCACAGGCCCTTGTGGGGCCCCTGTGCTCACTGTGATAGTCTTGGAGGTGTTGCTGCTGACCCACACGTTCTGTGGCCTCCCTCTGAGAAAGTCCAGCACCCAGTTACAGAGAAAGGTTTTGAGTCCCAGGTGTCTGAGTTTTTGTATTAGGTGCTGGGGGATGATTGTGTTGAATGCTGAACTGAAGTCCAAGAACAGCATTCGCAAATAGGAGTTCTTTGAGTCCAGGTGGGTGAGAGCTGGATGGGGAGCAGCAAAGATGGCATCTTCAGTGGATTTGTTTGACCTGTATGCAAACTGAGATGGGTCGTGGGAGGGAGACAGGGTGGAATTGATGTTCTGCATGACCAATCGCTCGAAGCACTTCATTATGATGAAAGTCAGTGCTACTGGCCGGTAATCGTTGTAGCTGGATGGGACGGGCTTCTTTTGACGCTGGTATTATTGTAGCAGTTTTGAAGCACGTGGGGACAACAGCTTGACTCAGGGAGATGTTGAAAATGTCAGCCAGGACATCTTGAGGACAAAGCCCTGATCTCAGTCCCATAGACAGTCTGTGGGCAGAGCTGAAAAGACGTGTGCGAGCAAGGCAGCCTACAAACCTGACTGAAATGTTTGACCCAAGCCATACAGTTTAATGGCAATGCTACAAATACTAAGGAAATGCATGTAAACTTCTGACATTGAAGAAGGTAATACAAATTCTCTAAAAAAAAATAAGCGGAAGAAGATGGATGGATGGATGGATGGATCCGGAAAGTATTCACAGCACCTCACTTTCTCCATATTGTGTTATGTTACAGCTTTATTCCAAAATGATTTAAATTCATTTTTTTCCTCAAAATTTTACACACAATACCCCATAATGACAACATGAAAAAAAATTTTTTTTGAGATTTTTGCAAATTTATTAAAAATAAAAAAACCACTAAGAAATCACATGTACAGAAGTATTCACAGCCTTTGCTCAGTACTTTGTTGATACACCTTTGGCAGCAATTACAGCCTCAAGTCTTTTTGAATATGATGTCACAAACTTGGCACACTTATCTTTGGGCAGTTTCACCCATTCCTCTTTGCAGCACCTCTCAAGCTCCATCAGGTTGGATGGAAAGCGTCAGTGCACAGCCGTTTTTAGATCTGTCCTTCAATTGGATTCAAATCTGGGCTCTGGCTGGGCCACTCAAGGACATTCAGAGTTGTCCTGCAGCCACTCTTTTGATATCGTAGCTGTGTGCTTAGGGTTGTTGTCTTTCTGAAAGATGAACTGTTGCCCCAGTCTGAGGTCAAGAGCGCTCTGGAGCAGGTTTTCATCCAGGATGTCTCTGTACATTGCTGCATTCATCTTTCCCTCTATCCTGACTAGTCTCACAGTTCCTGCCACTGAAAAACATCCCCACAGCATGATGCTGCCACCACCATAGTTCTCTGTCGGGATGGTATTAGCCTGGTAATGAGCAGTGCCTGGTTTCCTCCAAACGTGATGCCTGGCATTCATGCCAAAGAGTTCAATCTTTGTCTCGGCAGACCAGAGAATTTTGTTTCTTGTTTTGCCTTTTACTAAGGAGTGGCTTCCCTCTGGCCACTCTACCATACAGGCCTGATTGGTGAATTGCTGCAGAGATGGTTGTCCTTCTGGAATGTTCTCCTCTCTCCACAGAGGAACGTTGGAGCTCTGACAGAGTGACCATCGGGTTCTTGGTCACCTCCCTGAATAAGGTCCTTTGTCCGTGATCACTCAGTTTAGACGGCTGGCCATCTCTAGGAAGAGTCCTGGTGGTTCCGAACTTCTTCCATTCATAGATGATGGAGGCCACTGTGCTCATTGGGACACTCAAAGCAGCAGAAATTTTTTTGTACCCTTCCCCAGATTTGTGCCTCGAGACAATCCTGTCTCGGAGGTCTACAGACAATTCCTTTGACTTCATGCTTGGTTTATGCTCTGACATGCACTGTCAACTGTGGGACCTTATATAGACAGGTGTGTGCCTTTCCAAATCATGTCCAATCAACTGAATTTACTGCAGGTAGACTCCAATTAAGCTGTAGAAACATCTCAAGGATGATCAGTGGAAACAGGATGCACCTGAGCTCAATTTTGTGAAAGGCTGTGAATACTTATGTACCTGTGATTTTTTAGTTTTTTTATCCATCTTCCATCCATCTTCTTCCGGTTAATCCTTTTCGGGTCACGGGGGGGCTGGAGCCTATCCCAGCATCTTTGGACGAGAGGCAGGGTACACCCTGGACAGATCGCCAGTCCATCGTAGGGCCAACACAGAGAGACAGACAACCATTCACTCTCACAGTCATACCTAAGGACAATTTAGAATCCTCAGTTTTTTGATGCCAATTAACCTAACTTGCATGTTTTTGGCATGTGGGAGGAAACCAGAGAAATCCCGGAGTAAACATGGGGAGAACATGCAAACTCCACACAGATCACTGTTAGTCGGGGGCTGGGATTGAACCCAGGACCCCCGGCCAAGGGTGAGCTGCTGTGCTGCCGCAGTGCTAACCACTCCGCCACCGCGCTGATTTCTTAGTTTTTTATTTTTAATAAATTTGCAAAAATCGTCCAAAAAACCCCAGCTTTTTTCACATTGTCATTATGGGGTATTGTGTGTAGAATTTAGAGGAAAAAAAATGAATTTAATCCATTTTGGAATAAGGCTGTAACATAAAATGTGAAAAAAAGTGAAGTGCTGTGAATACTTTCCGGATGCACTGTATCAATTATAAACATTATTTGGCAAATGGAAATAATTTTTATAATCCTAACTGACCTAAAACAATAAGTTTAATTTGATTTAATGTCAGACAGTGAGAAAAAAAAAAAGTCATCTGTCTTTTTATACAACGTACTGTATGCAAACTTCTGGTTTCAACTGTAGCTGTTCTTTAGTATATTTGGACTCACCACAGTAATAACATAAATAACTCATTCTAACAGAATAAAAACACAACCATTCATTTAGCAAAGTGATTAGATAATAACAGAAACATTTATTTTTTTTTTTACCTCTGCCAAGGGGGTAATGTTTTAGCTGGCATTTTTCTGTTTGTCTGTCTGTCAGCAGGATTATGCAAAAACTACTGGATAGATTTGGATGAAATTTTACCACAGGTGACCCTGGGGCTACGGATGAATCCATTAAATTTTGGAGGTGATTCATGAGCACCTCCAAAATCCTCTGCCAAGGTCCTATCTCCCAATGTCCTGATGGACGGAGGTATTTTGTTTTTTTAATAAGAGACTGCACCTTTAAATGAATTCTTTTAGCACATATTAGCTGTATTATTATTATATCATAATGCTCTACTTTTTACAGTATAAATGTGCTATTTTAATTTAATTTCACAAAACCTTGGGGAAAAAAAAAAAAACATCTTTTAAATGGTGACTCATGCCACTATGTGTTTTGATGATTTTAACCCTTTAACTTTCCAGCCAATGTCCCTAAAATTGCCTGAAGACAGCACACACAAGGTAAATCAAATTCTTTCTTCACTGAGTGGCACTAGAAAATTTGAAACATCCTGTGGGTGGAACACTGGCATTTTAAGAGGTTAACCTTCCTGATTGTGGTAGCTTCATTCCTCCACAAATATATGTGTTTCTCCTATATAAAATAAGTGAGAAATGTGATGATTGCGATGCTCTTTGTAAACTAAAGGTTTTATACATTAAATCAATCGATACAGACACAAAGAAGTACACTTTATACAGAAATCCACCTAAAAATAAAGTGCTTTAGACAAAACTGAAATAAATCATATATTAAAACATCATTTGATACAAAAGCATAAGCTCTAGGTTATGTGTACAGATCCCATACGCTGCCCACTGTGTGGAAGCTAACAGTCTCTCCATGGTGACCACTAATTCCCCACCTCCCAACTTGAAATGAAAGAGGAAAGTCTGAGCCACTGAGCACTCTTTCAAAGCACAGCACCATGGCTACACACCAGAACATGGCCTAGTGAATAGATGAAAAGCCAACCGTGTCGGGGAGCTGATGTTGGTGACAGCTGCACTGAACCCACTGACATTTTTAGCTCTGTGCCATTCAGAAGGAACCTTCTATTCCTCTATTCCTCCTATCCTGCCTTAGTAATTATCGTCTACGTCCCTCCGTCAGCTGACGCAGCGATGACCTGTGATGTCATCAGCTCCACTACGGCCACATTACTGGAGAAGCACCTGGACATATTTATGGCCATCACGGGTGATTTTAATCATGTCTCACTGGGAAAAATATTACCAAACTTTCACCAGTTTGTTGACTGTCCCACCAGAGAAAACAAAACACTGGATTTACTGTATGCCAGTGTCAGAGATGCATATAGTGCCACAGCTCTACCTCCCACTGGCAAATCGGATCACTGCATGGTCATGTTAACACCCAAGTACGTTCCCCTTGTGCAAAGGCAGACTGCTTATACACGGACTGTGAGGAGGTGGACATAGGAGGCTGCTGATGCACTGCAGGACTGCTTCGAGATGACGGACTGAAACGTACTGTAGGAACCACATGGGGTGGACATAGACAATATGACTGACTGCGTCACAGAATACATCAAATTCTGTGAAGACACAATCATGCCAGCGCAGACTGTACGCTGCTTCTCCAACAACAGACCATGGGTCACGAGTGACCTGAAAGCACTTCTGAACAAAAAAAAAGAGAGCTTTTAGGTCCGGAGACAAGGAGGAGCTGAGGGGAGTGCAGCATGAGCTGAGAGAGATGCTGAGGAGGTGCAAGGACAATTATAGGAGGAAGTTGGAGAATAAACTCAGGCAAAACAATGCTAAAGATGTTTGAATGAACCAAATAACTGGGTGCAAGGGGAGAGTCAGACAGCCATCTGGGAGCCAGGAGAGAGCTGATGAACTGAATCTGTTTTTTAATAGGTTCAGCTCACAGTCTGTCACCCCCACAACACAGCCAGACACTCACACACCCCTCCCCACCACCCTCCTGTGCAGCACCTCTCTCCAGCTCCCCCCTCACCCTCCTCCTCCTCCTCGGGGGACACCAGGTCCCTCCCTCACATCACTGTGACTACAGACCAGGTTAAGAGACAGGTGGACAGACCCATCAGCAGAAGGCGGCTGGCCCTGATGGCATCTCTGCCAGGATCCTGAGGACCTATGCCAACCAGCTAGCTCCGGTACTGAAACACCTGTATAACCTGAGCCTGAGTCTGGAGAGAGTACCGGTGCTGTGGAAGACATCCTGCCTGGTTCCTGTCCCCAAGAAGTCATCTCCATTGGACCTGAATGACTATTGACCAGTTGCCCTCACATCTCATGTGATGAAGGTCCTGGAGAGACTGGTCTTAGCCCACCTGAGGCCGCAGGTGAAGACGTGGCTGGACCCGCTGCAGTTTGCATATCAGCCCCATTTAGGAGTTGAAGACGCTGTCATCTATCTGCTGCAACAAGCCCATCTGCACCTGGATGGTGGAGGAGACACTGTGAGAATCACATTTTTTGATTTCTCCAGTGCCTTTAACACCATCCAGCCACTGCTGCTGGGTGAGAAGCTGCGGGTGATGGGAGTTGACAGCTCTGTGATCTCCTGGATTACTGACTACCTGACAGGGGGGTCACAGTTTGTCCGGCTGGGCAGTGTCTTGTCTGGTGTGGTGTTAGTGATACGGGAGCGCCACAGGGGACTGTGCTGTCTCCTTTTCTCTTTACCTTATACACCACTGACTTTCAGTACAACACTGAGTCATGCCACCTGCAGAAATTCTCTGATGACTCGGCTGTTGTTGGGTGTATGAGAGGAGGGGGAGTACAGGGCACTGGTAGACAGATTTGTGGAGTGGACAGAGCAGAATCACCTGAGGCTGAATGTCAGCAAGACCAGAGAGATTTTGATTGACTTCAGGAAGAAGAGGACACCTTCTCAGCAATTGCAAATTAGGGGGGAGGATGTGGGGATGGTTGAGGACTACAAATATCTGGGTGTCAGGATCAGCAATGGGCTAGACTGGAGATCCAACACCGATGCTGCGCACAAGAAGGGGATGAACAGACTCTACTTCCTGAGAAAGCTGAGATCCTTCAATGTGTGCAACAGGATGCTGGAGCTTTTCTACCAGACTGTTGTCGCCAGCGCCATCTTCTTTGCTGCTGTCTGTTGGGGTAGCAGTATCAGAGCCAGCGACACCAACAGACTTGACAAGATTATCAAGAGGGCTGGCTCTGTAATTGGACTCAGGCCGGAGACCTTTGAGACAGTGGTGGAGAGGAGAACACTAAATAAACTGTGATACATCATGGATAATCCTGATCACCCCCTCCACCACACACTGGACAGACAGTGGAGCACTTTCTCCAATAGATTACTACAGCTTTGCTGCTGAATGGCAAGGTACAGGAAATCTTTCCTGCCGCATGTCATTTCACTGTACAATAACTTACTCTGATGTTGTATTCTGGTCATAACTATGCTGCCTTACTGCACCTTACAGTCTAACTGGTGCCTCACATTTCACTCTGCTCCGATAGTCCTGCATTGTACAGCGGGTATGATTCATGTGTTTATACAGGTCACCATCTATTCAGCTATGATGTATATAGGCTTTGATAGTAGTGTTAGTTTTACTTTCCATGGGTAATCCCTTTGTCTGTCATACATGTGTTTCTGTGGTTTGGTTGTCTACTGTCATGCTGCTGTTACACTACAATTTCCCAGTTTGGGATCAATAAAGTCCATCTATCTATCTATCTATCTATCTATCTATCTATCTATCTATCTATCTATCTATCTATCTATCTATCTATCTATCTATCTATCTTTATGACTGTAAATGTCCTACTACTTTTTGACATGGTAAGATGCTATTTGTTAGTCATTCTTTGTGAGTTTCTCACTTGGTCACTGAAGAAACTAATGCAAGGCAGAACCATTTCCACTATTTCACACTTTATTTTTGCAGTTGCATGAGATATATACTGTACTAATTTCTTCTTCTTCTTTTAGATTTGATTGGCGGTTGGCAACCAGCTTACAGGTGCATTACCGCCACGTACTTCACTCTATACTTGCCATTGCCAATCACTGTACTAATTTGCTTTCAGAGACCCTGTTAATCCCCACTGTTAAAGCCACTCTGTGAAATATCTTGAGATTTACTGATGATTAAAGGTCCCTTTCACTATGATGTGTTTGTGGGTTTTAATCTTCTAAAATGCTTTCTTGTGTCACATGATTAAGGGATAAGAAATAAGGACCTGTACTTAAATAGCACCTTTTCTAGTCTCAAAGACCACTCAAAGTGCATCACTAGTACTAACCCTGTATTCTAAGGGCCTATAGGAGATAGATATCTAGGGACAATTTAGAACAACCAATTAACCTAACATGCAGTAAAGATATTAAAATCTCTCTTCATTTAAAAAAAATATATATTTTAATATTTTTGGCAGAATGGGCAGAAGCTGGTATTGATACAATTTTCAGTTACAACAAATCACCGTGCTGTTGGCTGTGATATCAATTTAGTCCGTGCAGAGTTTCAGAGCCCAAGGCGTTATCTTCAAAAAAATAACAGTGGTACTATGGAGTTAGCTTACTGGGCATAGTTCTAATTGCTATTTTGTTTAAATTGCAAACACCATAATACAGTAGGCCTCCCTGTTTTCACCTGGTTCATTAATCCACAGTTGATAATATACTTGCATCATTCTGGCTTATTTTATTGTTATTTCCCCTGTGATGGTAGATTGAACTGTTAGCAGTAGTTTAGTTAGACTGTCGGAGTCTGTCTGTATAACAGCATTAGAGTTCCTCTTTGAGGAGAGGAGTTGACAGTCAAGCTGCCTAGTATTAGCTTAGGTGATCGTGGCTGGTTTTGATTGCTAGTTTCCACAAATTCTATCCACCCTCACCGGAATTCTTGTCTATTGATCACATACTATGCGTTGTTTTTAGATGCTATTTTAGTTTTTTTTTATTTTTACTGTAGTTTATTTTATGTAAAGGTGGTAGCTGCCCATTCACTCACTTGCGATTGTCTCTGTGCTTATTATTCTCCAGGGACCGTCATATCCCATCGACCACTGAAACCACACACCCCTGTCCACTAGGGATGTGTTATATCATTTATTCTTTAAGACAAATTTACTTTAGTTGGCTCAGGCTGTGTTTCCAACCCGAACTAGGAGCGAGCCAGCTGACATTAGTAACATCATAAGTGATGAAACAGGAGTTAACTGTGGCCTTAACTGCAGCTCTTAAGCATTTAAAAAGGCAGTGGGGGCCTAATGGTTCAGGTTCAGGTTCAGGTTACTTTATTTGTACCCGTAGGTAGATTTGTTTTGCAGTCTGGTGACATCCATATTTACAAGCCACAATTACATTCAACATAAACACAAACATGGGCACACATGAAGCTGACTATAAACATGATAAAAATACTCAAGGCTCCATCAATCAGGATATAAAGACAAAGAGATGAGAGATAAACCAGAGATAAGAGAGAAGGGTCAAATTAAAAAGTTAAAGACTAGTCAAAGAGGTTAAAAACTCAAAGGTCTAAAACCCAATAAAAGATTTAGAACCCAAATAAAATCCTACGAAAATAAGTAAATATAAAATGGAGCTAATAAATAGGTACCTTAATTATGTGCAATATATTGTTACAACTTGTTCAACTCTTTGACAGCAGCAGGAACAAAGCTGTTTTTGTAGCGCTGGGTTTTACTTTTTGGGACAGCAAACCTCCGTCTTGAGGGAAGAAGCTGAAAGTTGCAGTGCAAAGGGTGGGAGTCATCATTTAAAATGGAGGTAGCCATCCTCTGTACCTGTCTGGTGTATAAGGATGTCAGGCTCAGCTGTGACTCACCAAGCAAACAACTGGACCTTATCTAACTACCTGATCCAAGGATTTCCTCTGTTTCAGTTTTATCTGACCAAACCATGACACTAAAGAAAAGGATAAAACAGATTCAATAAAAGCCCGATAAAACATTGTCATTATGGTTCGGTCAATTTGGAAGCGTGCAAGTTTCCTCAAACAATGCAAATGTTGCTGACCCTTTTTGCACACCCTTTCACAGTTCTCTTCAAAGTTTAAATTACTATCAATAATCATCCCAAGATATTTGTAGGATTGTACACATTCAGTGGTCTGACCTTTTAGTACGGTGACTTTGTGCCTGGAAGTTTTCCTCCTAAAGTCAATAATCATATCTTTAGTTTTTGTCATATTCAGCTGCAGGTAGGAATCCTCACACCAGTGAACAAAATCATCAACTACTGGGCCATGGCCACTCTCACCATCTTGGAGGAGACTGACAATAACTGAATCATCAGCATACTTTATAATGTGTCTGTTGTCATGTCTGCTCCGACACATGTTTGTGTACAGGAAGAAGAGTAGTGGTGACAACACACACCCCTGAGGAGAGCCAGTAGAAGAGCACTTTAGGTCAGACAATGTACCATTGACCCTTACTCTCTGTGTCCTGTTGGTTAAGAAATCCAGAATCCAACCCACCAGATTATTGCTCAAATCAAATTGTTGCAGGAGCCTTTCAACTAAAATATGAGGTTGGATTGTATTAAAGGTGGAGGAAAAGTCCACAAATAAAAGCCTGGCATGTGTCCCATTAAAATCCAGATGTTTAAAAAGCGTGTTAAGCAGAGTGACAGTGGCATCCTCCACTCCTCTGTGAGGCCTATCGGCAAACTGCAAAGGATCCAATGCATGCTCAGTCTGCTTTAGGACCTCACATCTGACCAGTTTTTCAAAAATTTTCATTAAAATTGAAGTCAAAGCAACTGGTCTAAAGTCGTTTACCGTTTTAGGACAACTGGATTTTGGAACGGGAACAACCATGGCATCTTTACAGATCTTGGGCACATGTTGTGTCTGTAAGGACTTATTGAAGATGTAATGAAAGACAGGACTCAGTTCATGTGCACAGGACTTTACCAAGCGCCCACATATATTATCAGGGCCCTGACTTTTGTTCACTTTTACAGCGCAGAACTCCCTTTTAATATCCTGCACCTCAATATTAAAGTGCCGATTGTCTTTGAGTTTCTGTTTCAAATCTTGGGTTTCTGTGCTAAAATCAAAGGAGTCAAAACGACCATAAAAACAATTAAGAGCATTAGCCAGCTCTGTGTCTGAATTAAAACCATCTAAAAACACACAATTACTGCGCTCTGTGCTCTGAAGGCCTGCAATAGTTTGCATACTGGCCCAGGCTGAACCAAGTTTCTTTGTTGCCATCTTACTTTCCAATTCTGATTTATAATTCCGTTTTGCTCTTAAAATTTCGGACTTCAGCTCTTTTGTGGCAGCGTGTAGCTCAGAAAGAGACCCCTGTTTAAAGGCAAGTGCTTTCCTCTGTAAGCAGGATTTAACTGATTTTGTAAGCCATGGCTTGTTGTTGGGATATATTTTGACACGTTTACGTGGAACGATCATATTTTTACAGAAAGCCATGTATGATCATGTGATGTCCACCAGGGAGTCCAAATCATCCCTGCAGGACAGTGTGAAAACCTCCCAGTAAGTACAGTTAAAGCATTCCTGGAGGCAGTTCACTGAATCCTCTGTCCACACCTCTATGTCTCTGGTTCGGGATGTGGATTTGTGATTGGAGGGTCTCTGGTTTGATCCCTGGACCAGCAGGATCAGATCTGGGTGGGACAGATAATAATAATGCATCAGATTTATAGCTTGCTTTTCATGGATACTCAGACACTTTACAATGGATACATTATTCATTCACTCCACAGACAATGGTAGCGGTAAGCTACTGCTGTAGCCACAGCTGCCCTGGGGCAGACTGATGGAAACATGGCTGCCAATCCATGCCAACGACCTCACCAATCATTACCAAACATTTATACACATTTATACCCAGTGTCATGGACACTGGAGGCAAGGTGGGTAAAGTGTCTTGCCCAGGGACACAACAGCAGGATGGCTGGGGGGAGCGGGATTCAAAACGCCAACCCTCCGGTTATTGGACGACCTGCTCAATCTCCTGAGCCACTGCCCAGCTGGATCCAAATGCAGTCAGTGAAAGTTGTGGGTAAGACCCGTGGGAAGTGTCAACAGGTGAAAAAAGTGCAGTGAATGGGAGCATTGAGGGTTCTTGAGCAATATTTAATGCTTTTTTAGTGTATATACAGATATTGTATTGCTCATAAGCTGCTCGTATGAACTTTTACATCCACTCTGGTAGTCAGTTGAATAAAAAACAATCATGCCCACTTAATCAATAAGACAAACACAAAGCTTGAAGTTTAAGGACTCTTGGTTCTTCTGCCAAAAAAGAGAAACAAATAGAACAAAATAGAATTACAGACTTCAATGCACAACATGCTTTTTCATGTTGGAAGCAATGGCAAAAAATGAAAATTCAAATGCTGAAACAATTTGAACATGTTCCGCAGTTGCTCTTGTGGAAGGACAAGCATGAATCAGTAGGTTGCTCTGGGTTCTTTCATGCTTTTTTACCCTTCTCCCCCGCTACAAGGTAAACAAGAAAACACAAAGCTAAGAGGCGGGTCCCTGGAGGACCGCCTGCATACAAAGTGATGATAAGTGTCAGCACTGATTTCAGAAGGGTTCATGTTCAGATCCCACCCCTCCCTCACAATCCCTGGGAGCGCCTTTGAGCTACATCACCGCGCAGTGCTGTGCTGCATGCTTTGTAACATTCAACCTCAAGGGAAGCAAAAGAAAGAATTACAGGGAAGTATTTACATTTTTGCAAGTGATGCAAACTGTGGTGCTCGGGAAAAGTAATAAAAATGAAAACTTCACATACCACCTGGAAATTAGCAGTGGCGGTTTCAAAATGGGTTGGATTAATGAGAGCTAAAAGTATTTGACAAGATTGGACTTTTAATAAGCCCAGCCAATCTAATATATACATATTTTAAACACAATGTGATTTTGATTGAATATGTGGAGCCAGACTCTTCACTGCAGTGTGTCCTTACAGAAAGTTGAAATTGTACAAACAGCTGAACCGAATAGACTGCATAGTGTGCTTGACCCTTGACCCAGCTTGCATACTTTGTGGCCAGTCAGCTTTGTCCTTCTTGTCCATGGCATTTACTGGAAACAAACTGTCACGGATGGCTTGCTTGAGATTAAATGTTGACTCTTTCTGAGACTGACAATTCACCCCAGGTTTGCTCCTGACAGCAGGAGATGGTGAATAAACACCGCGAGCTCCATAAGAGAGGCGACATATGCACGCTTAGGCTTGAGGACACACAGCCAATGCAATCACCGTGCCCCTAGTGCAGAATCCATCAGCCTGCTGATGGATCCCATTAATAAAAGACCTTTGGTGTTGTATCCTCTGTTCAGCATGTACTCCATCAGCACAACCAAAATAATATTGACCTAATCATTCTCCAACCCTGCAGTGTTTGCTTGGGAGCTGAAATGCACTGTTATTTATACCATAATGAGATGGTGACATTTACAGATAAATTGCAAGAGGAGTTTCAAGTCTAATTTTCAATGAGTACATCATAATATAGAGAGAACTGCAAAGCAGGCTTTTGTTAGTGCTCAGCACTATAAGCGGGAGAGGCTAGCACATCATTGAAAGGCACTATGCACATTGTGTTTATTGTATTTTTCAGTTTAAACATGAATATGTTTCATTTTAATTGTGACACCAGTCAAATATATGTTTTCTGTAGGCTTGTGTTGCAGCTGTACTTTCTTTGCTGTTATTTCCAGGTCGGGGTTATAAGGATATTGGATGTTTTGGAGCATCAAAGGAACCATATAGCAAAGCATCTGATGGTTCTAGAAGAGAGAGGGCAGGCCTTTGCACTGACTTTCTTCATCACTGATTTGCTAATTTCAGTTGGGGATCCTATAAGTGAAGAATTCCCGAGCTTTAATGAAATTCCAGGATTGCTGTTGCAATCCTGGAATTTCCCCGTTGTGGGACTAATAAAGGCTTATCTTATCTTATCTTATCTTAAACAGTGCTTATGAGGAAAACATGCTGGCAAACTTGTGTGTAGGATTATCCATCAACTTGGTGGCGTTTACTGAGGTTGTTAAAAGACAAAGATAGCTCAGAACTCTGGCTTATTCTATTTTTGTTTTGTTGTTTTGTTTGTTTGTTTGTTCTCTGGGATGTTAGCTCTATTTTTGTCCTGTCCATCACCATATGAGGATTTCAGTACTTTTGAATTGGGGAAATGCTGTGAAAGGCATCAACCTCACCATCTTTAAGACAGGACATATGATCATGTAGCGGGGAAAATAAGTATTGAACACATCAACGTTTTTCTCATTAAACATATTTCTGATGGAGCATTGACATGAGGTTTTCACCAGATATCAGTAACAACTCAAGTAATCCATACATACAAAGAAATCAAGGCAACTGTGTTCACAAAACAAGTTATATTTAATGAAGTGGAATTACACAGAGAATAAGTATTGAACACGCTTGGTGAAATTCATTTAATATTTAGTAGAAAAGCCTTTGTTGGTAATAACAGCTTCCAGATGCCTCCTGCATGGAGAAACAAGGCACAGGCATTGCTCAGGAGTGATTTTGGCCCATTCTTCAACACAAACTGTCTTCAAGTGGTTCCGTGGGTGTCTTCTGTGAACTCTGATCTTCAGTTTGTTCCATAGATTTTCAATTGGATTCAGGTCAGGTGACTGACTGGGCCATTCTAGCAGCTTTATTTTCCTTCTCTGGATCCAGTTGAGAGTTTCCTTGGCTGTGTGTTTGGGATCATTGTCTTGCTGAAATGTCGACCTTCATTTCATCCTCAGTATCTTGGCAGATGGCAACAGGTTCTTATCAAGTATGTTTCTGTACATTTGTCCATTCATCTTTCCTTCAGTTATGTAAAGTCTGCCTGTACCAGTTGCTGAAAAACACCCCCACACCATGATGGGATGTGCAGTGCCATTTCTCCTCCAAACATGCTGTGTGTTGTGGCATCCAAAAAGTTCAATTTTTGTCTCCTCTGACCAGACTATATTTTGCACCAATGTTGTGCAGCAAACTTTAAACAAGCTTCAACATGCTTTTTCTTCAGCAGTGGAGTCTTATGAGGTGAACAGGCATAGAGCCCATGTTGGTTGAGTGCATTACTTATTGTTTTCTTTGAAACAGCAGTACCTGCTAACTGCGGGTCTTTCTAGAGCTCTCCACGAGTGGTCTTTGGCTCTTGGATAATTCCTTTTACTCCTCTGTCAGAAATCTTGTGAGGAGCTCCTGGTCATGGCCAGTTTATGATAAGATGATGTTCTTTCCACTTCCAAATGATGGCGCCAACATTGCTCACTGGAACATTCAGCAGTTTAGAAATGTGCCTGTAACCAATGCCACCATTTTCTTTTGCAACAATAAGGTTGCGAAGGTTTAGAGAGAGCTCTTTGCTTCTATCCATCATTAGTTCTTTGTGATGTGACAATCTGATATTCACAGACCTTATAAAAGGCTATCAGTCACGACTTAACCAGCTGAAATTAATTTGCACTGATGGAGGATGGGATGGCTTTCTAAATTCTGATGGATTTCAGCTGGTTTCTTGGCTTTCTATGCCTTTTGCACCTCTTTTTCTTCATGTGTTCAACACTTATTCCCTGCGTCATTCCACTTTATTAAATATAACTTTCTTTGTGAACACAATTGCCTTGATCATCAAAAAGTTGATTTATTTCAGTTATTGAATTCATTAAATGAAACTCATATTTTATATACAGGTACATCTCAAAAAATTAGAATATCATGAAAAAGTTCAACATTTTTGGTCACTCATTTCAGAAAGTGACACCCATATATTATATAGATTAATTACACAGAGTGATATATTTCAGGTGTTTATTTATTTTAATTTTGATTATTACAGCTTACAGCCCATGAAAACCCCAAATTCAGTTTCTCAAAAAAATAGAATTTTACATAAAATTAATTTTAAAAAATAGTTTTTTTTATTACAAATATGGACTGACTTAAAAGTATGTTCATGTACGCACTCAATACTTAGTCGGGACCCCTTTTAGATTAATTACTGTATCAACGTGGCATGGCATGGAGGTGATCAGCCTGTGGTACTGCTGAGGTGTTATGAAGGTCCAGGTTGCTTTGATAGTGGCCTTCAGCTCGTCTGCATTGTTGGGTCTGGTGTCTCTCATCTTCCTCTTGACAATCCTCCATAGATTCTCTATGGGGTTTAGGTCAGGAGAGTTTGCTGGCCAATCAAACACAGTGATGTCATGGTCATTAAACCAGGTTTTGATACTTTTGGCAGTGTGGGAGGGTGGGGGGTGCCAAGTCCTGCTGGAAAATGAAATCAGATTCTCCATAAAGCTTGTCAGCAGAGGGAAGCATGAAGTGCTCTAAAATTTCTTGGTAGACAACTGTGCTGACTTTGGTCTTGATAAAACTCAGTGGACAAACGCCAGTTTGGAGACTCTAAAGTGGCCCTAGGTGGGAATGTGTGTGTGAATGGTGAAGGGATTGGCACCGTGCTGTGGCTGCCTCATCCATCCAGGTGGATGCCCTGAATTTCCCTCCAATTAAAAGTATACAAAATTTAAAAAAATCTATCTGTCTATCTGTCTATCTGTCTGTCTAAAAGTTGATTAGATGATGATGATGTGAGATGAAATATCTATTGGCATTTCTCAAAGTATGAATTCCATATTTTTAAGTGGCATCACTGCATGTAATGTTGCTAATATGCACCAAATATTAAAACAATGTATCACAAGCCTGGCAAAATTTCAGATTATTTGAGAGATGAGTTTTAAAAAAAATGTCAGCTTCAGAAAAAAGTTGTAATTTAGATTATTACCAACTTTTCAAACTAAAGGCATAAGTAAGGGGAATATTTTTTGAAGTTATATCATTGGCTCACATTAATGCTGTTTAGGTCATTCAATCCCATACTACAGCTGTCTACTCAACGATTTACTGTCTAAGAAATGGAGATGCATTTATGGATGTGTCCAAGTCCATTTTGTTAAAACGGCAGCACAAAAATGAATGTTGTGCCTCGTAAAAAGTGGGAAGAAGCTGGTCTTATTATTCATACACTCATGTAATTAATGAACAGAGCCACATGATCTGAGGTAAGCTGTGATCATGATAGCTTGTTTAGAGTTTTTGCACTGGCCAAAGGGCATGCCTGTGAGTTAAAATGCACACAATTCTAATGCTGCTTGGCATTAAACCAGGCATTAACCCTTTAACAAGAGTTGCAAATTAGCTAATAGCTATACACTCTATGTGCAACACATCAGATTGATTGTCATTGATTAATTGTCTATGTTTATTGCACTGTCCCTGTCAAATAAACTAATCTATCTAACTGCCCAGATTAAATGGACGGGTCACGCGCCCCCAGTGGCACAGCGCAGCAACTGCACGTGACAACTTACTGACTTCCCCCGGCTATACTGAGAATTTGTACTAATCTCTATTGATCTAACAGTTTAGAAGGTGGCAGACAAGCGCCAAAGGAATCATGGCTGACATAGAATATAGCAAAGAAGAAGAAATCCTCATTATTATTCTTCGTTTTTCCGCTTTGAGCTCACACACCAATGTGGATGCCGCCATGTTTGGTCATTGCTGCCGCGATGATGACTGAAACGGCATGAAACGGGAAAAATATAATACAAACAAAATTCACGTGGGATAATCGTAAGAGTTTGTAGATGTGGTACATGGGTGTAAATTACTAAGTAAATGCAATACATTGACCACGATGGACGAAAAACTGAGCTACCAGTACCAAGATGGCAGTGCCCGTGATTGTCATGCATTCTCACAGGAAAACTGCATTTTACAGGAAAAATAGCTGTGTAATACAAACAAAATTCACCTGGGGTAATGATAAGAGTTTGTAGATGTGGTACACGGTGTAAATGGCTGAACAAACACACAAACATTGACTAGGATGGATGAAAATGGACCGGTCACGTGGGAGGGCGAGCCCCCCCACCCGGCAACAGGTAAGAGAAATATGCTTTTTTGACATTTTATTGATTTTCTGGTTCATATACTTTGAAGATTAGATAAAAACATACCCCTGTAGACAAATTGGCGTCAAAAAAACGGACCATTCTTTATGTAAATGTTCATTCTTTATGTAAATGTTAATTACGGTTGATGCCCAGTCACTTATTTTAGAAGGAAGATGCGGATATGATTGAACAAATGGGCTGAACAATAAAGCTGAACTTAAATTCATTTTTGGTTGAATGTAGCACACAGAGGCACACCTCGTTGCACTCCATGCATGTTTGTTTTTTTTCTCTGTACAGTGAAAACCTCTGTCCGCTGTTTCTTCAAATGATTTGCTATAGGCTGTATTAGAGGATATATGTGGATAGTTTGTTTTTATTTAATTGTCCTCAGTTTAATACATTTAACCGAAAGACAGACAGCAGCTGAGTGTGTGTGTGTTTTCATTTCCTGGGACAGAACAAGCACATGCACTAATGGACACAAGCTCAAGACATGATGTGCTGTATATGAACAGAATACTTTGTCACAGTGGAAACATTTGTAGTCTGAAATCTTCAAATTGATGGCATCCTGCGGGTTTGTAGACATCATCTCCTCTGTTTACAGGATCCACAACAGATACTGAAGCCACAGAGCCTCCAATACTGGTCTGTCAGAACCAGTCACAGAAGCTGCATAGATGAGACTCAGTGGAGAGTGCCTTTGCTCCTCTCCTTAGTGTTATAATCTGTGGTGGAAAAAAAATGACACTCTGTGTTCATTTTTTCATTCTCTTAAAAAAATAAATACACAAATGCCTAATCTATAGGCGACACTTCTCCTCTAAGTGTCATAAAGCGCCTTCTCCGAGGGCAAACAGGGACGCCAAACGCAGACTGTGAGTTTGCAAATTTATACACAGAAAAGAAACCAAAAATACAAAACACACACAACTGAAAAACACAGCTCTGAGGCTGGGGCGATGAATGCCAGGATAAACAAGGAGACGTGAGCAAGACAGGTAAATGAAAACTTTATTGCTGTGAAGTCCGGGGGATTCCTGACTGGAGAGGTTTAACACCGCTGCACCAGGGAAGTGGCACCGACGGCTTAAATAGGAAACCCTGGATTGACAACACCTGTGGGATCATGAGTGGTGATCATTACTGGCAGCTATGATAACCCGTGAACAGAATCTGACAGCCGGAAATGATGCGTGAGCTGTCACAGTGAATGCAATGATCAAAACAACAAACCATAAAGGAAAGTACAGATACTAATAATGAACTGACCAAAAACAGGAACCAAATATAGCAAACAAGGTGAACAGAAAAACAAGCGAACAGAAAAAGACGAAACTAAGCTGAAGACCGGGCACGGCCCCCGCCTGTGCACCGGATCATCTTTGTCTAGTAAAATAAGGGGAGACCGCAGTGCATGCTGTGTTTCCTCGTGTGCCCCTGTCAGTAGGAGCACACCCACAATTCAGTGACTTGCGGTGAGGTTTGTGGGTGGTGAGGCACTGACAGTCAGATTTACAATTATATGAACCCAACAGCATAAGCTTGGATTTAATTTCAATTTAAAGTTTGCACATTTTATGATCTGCTAATTGTACATTAGAAAATCTGATGATATAAATAATTTATTAACAAAACAATTAAGACATTTTACTGAATTGCCTCTTGAACGCGCAGTGAATTTAAGTTCAGTTCTGCAGTGCATGTAGAGAGCTTTTATTGTGACGGAAAAAAAAGCAGAAATAGTAGTACACTCCAGCTGATTTTGTTTTGCAGAAAGGCAGTTAAAGTTCTGCTGACTAACTCCATGCCTCCATATTTTCATATCATTCAACTCTCCTGAATATAAACAATGTGCAAAGACCCTTGGCTGCACAAATAAAATGTATTAAGTTATTTTACAGACAAGTTTTGGGGGTGCAAAATTGATTATAGACTACTGGTTTCAGGCCAAGGAGGAACTAAAATTATAGTGGCTCAGAGAGCACATTTGCTGTGCACCTTGTAGCTCCACAATTCAATACAAATTCAAGTATATAAAGCAAGTATGCATGGTCTTACTTGTACTTGTAAATGAAATCCATCTGCCTATCCCTCTGGACAAAAATCTCAATGACTTTGCTGTAAAAGTCCTCCTTGTCTTCTTTCAGTTTTAAAAGTCTCTCTGTCTCAATTGAGTTTACTGCCAGTTTTGAATGAAAGTCCAATTTTGAGAGTTTTTTTAAGTTTAGCAATAAAATCTTCCATTTTCAGTCTGTATAAAATAGAAGCACAGAGTCCTCGGTACACTTGACTTTCTGATTTTATCTTTAGCAAATTTGGCGCTTAGCCTCAGTGTAGAAGAAGAGCAACAAGTACAAACCAGGACAAACTCCTGTGCCTATGGTGCCCAAGCAGCCGCCTCCCTCACTGCAGCAGCATTACTGCACAGCCTCTGACCGTGATTTTTTACTCAAGTTTTATGTCAGATTAAGAAGACTAAATATGTTATACACACACATTAAGTACATTACAAAAACAATGGAAAAGGAGGACACACAAAAAAAGCTCCTACAACCATTACATCTTTGGCATACACAGAGCTGTCACCAGGAATGCGCATCTTGCATGAGCTCTAACCAGGCTGTTTAGGATTGTGCGATCCTTTTGAGGCTGCATTTGTTGCTGCTTCATCTGACCTCTCTCCCTTCTATTTGAACAGGAAATGCGCAGATTCAGCGATTTTAAATATATAAATATTGTTGAAATGACTGGAATCATTTAGAAATTACATTTAGACCACCCATCCATCCATCCATCCATCTTCTACTGCTTTTCTGGAGGTCCGGGTCACGGAGGCAGCAGTTCAAGCAGAGAAGCCCACACTTCCCTCTCCCCAGCCACCTGCTCCAGCTCTTCAGAGAGGATACCAAGGTGTTCCCAGACCAAATGGGAGACATAGTCTCTCCAGTGAGTCCTGGGTCTGCCCCGGGGTCTCCTCCCATTGGGACGTGCCCGAAACACTTCAAGTTGGAGGCGTCCAGGAGGCATCCTGATCAGATGCCCAAACCACCTCATCTGGCTCCTGTCAATGTGGAGGAGCAGCAGCTCTACTCTGAGCCTCTCTCGGATGACCGAGCTCCTCACCCTATCTCTGAGAGTGAGTCCAGCAATCCTACGAAGAAAACTCATTTCAGCCGCTTGTACCCACGATCTCATTCTTTCGGTCATTACTCAAAGCTCGTGACCATAGGTGAGGGTAGGAACGTAGACTGACCGGTAAATTGACAGCTTTGCCTCAGAGCTCAGCTCCCTTTCACCACAACAGACCAGTACAACGTCTGCATCACTGCAGATGCTGCTCCGATCCGTCTGTCAATCTCTCGCTCCAGTCTCCCCTCACTCATGAATAAGACCCCAAGATACTTAAAACTCCTCCACTTGGGGAAGGAGCTTGTCCCCAACCCGAAGAGGACAGTCCACCTTATTCCGGCTGAGGACCATGGACTCGGACTTGGAGGTGCTGATTCTCATCCCAGCCGCTTCACACTCGGCGGCAAACCTTCCCAGTAAGACCTGTAGGTCACTGCTGGATGAAGCCAACAGGACAACATCATCGGCAAACAACAGAGATGAGATCCTGTGGTCACCAGCATGACACTCTCCGTTCCCTGGCTGTGCCTAGAAATCCTGTCCATAAAAATTATGAACAGGATCGGTGACAAAGGGCAGCCCTGGCGGAGTCCAACTCTCACTGGGAATGAGTCCGACTGGCTGTTGGCAATATGAACCAAACTCTCACAACGGTCATATAGAGACCGAGTAGCTCGTAACAACAAGCACGATACTCCACACTCCCGAAGCACAAAAAACCACGAAGGACTCCGTCGAATGCCTTCCCCAAGTCCACAAAACGCATGTAAACTGGTTGGGCAAACTCCCACAAACCCTTGAGGATTCTTGAGAGGGTAAAGAGTTGGTGTGATGTGTCACGACCAGGACGAAAACCACATTACATTTAGACCTACAAGACAAATTAGTGGACAAATAATATATTTATAATGCTTTATTTTTTTTATTTTTTTAATGTTAACAGGTGAGGAAAGCCTCACCTGCTTCCCCTGACCACACGTCACTGCCACGATTATCAAATAACAATCAAAAGCGCATTGATATGAAATGCACAAAAATACAGTTAGGCCCAGAAATATTTGGACAGTGACACAATCTTCATGATTTGGGCTCTGCATGCCACCACATTGGATTTGAAATGAAACAACTACAATGGAACTGAAGTGCAGACGTTAAGGTTTAATTCAAGGGGTTGAACAAAAATATATGATTAAACATGTAGGAATTGTAGCTATTTTTATACAAACACTCCTCATTTCAGGGGCTCAAAAGTAATTGGACAAATAAACATAACCCAAAGTAAAATGTTACTTTTCAATATTTTGTTGAGAATCCTTTGCAGGCAATGACTGCCTGAAGTCTGGAACCCATGGACATCACCAAACACTGGGTTTCCTCCTTTGTGATGCTTTGCCAGGCCTTTACTGCAGCTGTCTTCAGTTGTTGCTTGTTTGTGGGTCTTTTTGCCTTAAGTTTTGTCTTGAGCAAGTGAAATGCATGCTTGATTGGGTTGAGATCTGGTGATTGACTCGGCCATTGCAGAATATTCCACTTTGTTGCTTTAAAAAACTCCTGGGTTGCTTTTGCAGTATGTTTTGGATCATTGGTGAAGCGCCGTCCAATCAACTTTGCTGCATTTGGCTGAATCTGAGCAGAAAGTATATCCCTATACACTTCAGAATTCATCCGGCTGCTTCTGTCTTTTGTCACATCATCAATAAACACAACTGACCCAGTGCCATTGGAAGCCATGCATGCCCATGCCATCACACTGCCTCCACCATGTTTTACAGAAGATGTAGTGCTTTGGATCATGAGCTGTTCCAATTCTTCTCCAAACTTTCTTCTTCCCATCATTCTGGTACAGGTTGATCTTAGTCTCATCTGTCCAAAGAATGCTGTTCCAAAACTGGGCTGGCTTCTTCAGGTGTTTTTTGGCAAAGTCAATTCTGGCCTTTCTATTTTTGAGGCTGATTCATGGTTTGCACCTTGTGGTGAATCCTTTGTATTTATTCATGAAGTCTTCTCTTTATGGTAGACTTAGATACTGATACACCTACTTCCTGGAGAGTGTTCTTCACTTGAGTGGATGTTGTGAAGGGGTTGTTCTTCACAGGAAAGGATTCTGTGATCATCCACCACTGTTGTCTTCCGTGGACGTCCAGGACTTTTTGAGTTCCCAAGCTCACCAGTGCACTTTTTTTTTCTCAGAATGTACCAAACTGTTGATTTGGCCACTCCTAACATTTCTGCTATCTCTCTGATGGATTTCTTCTTTTTTTTCAGCCTCAGGATGGTCTGTTTCACCTCCATTGAGAGCTCCTTTGACCGCATGTTGTGTGTTCACAGCAACAGCTTCCAAATGCAAACGCCACACCTGGAATCAACTCCAGACCTTTTAACTGCTTAATTGATGACAGGTTAATGAGGGAAGAGCCCATGCAGCCTTGTTATTTTTTTTTGCAGCCTTCTGAGTCAATTGTCCAATTACTTTTGGTCCCTTGAAAAAGAGGCGGCTGCGTATTAAAGAGCTGTAATTCCTAAACCCTTGCTCCAATTTGGATGTGAATACTCTCAAATTACAGCTGAGAGTCTGCACTTAAAGCCCATATTGATTATATAATTGTATCCTGAATATGTTTTCGTAAACAGCTAAAATAACAAAACTTGTGTCACTGTCCAAATATTTTTGGGCCCAACTGTAGCAATACGGCGAGATTGCGCGTCGGTGCCACTCCTCTTTTTAAATAAGTTTCCACCTTGCAACAAAAGTAGGCCCACCGTCTACAGGTACATTGATGGCATGAAGCAAAATGTGAAAACCAGACTATCATAAATTAATAAATCCACCGACGCAGCACAGGAAGCATGCCACAAATGTGCACCTTTGACTGTCGTGATAGGGCCATCGGTCTTGGCATTCATATTGTTATGACCTCCCTTCTCTGCAATTATAGTAGGAAGAATGTGGATGCATTGCTCTTTCACTACATGAAACCTTGAAGCATTTCTGAGTACAATGGCCCCTCTGTGATTTACATCACTTTGCTCATGATGAGGCATCTTGCGTGCCCTGAGGTGGTGTTAGGCTGTTATGGTGATTGTTTAGTGAAATAAGATGAAGGTCTGAACAGTGAAGTCTGATAAAATAGTTTGATGCCACAAGGACAGTTTTAATTGGTTTAACACATAACAATTTTAATCATAAAAGTTAACGTTCTGGCATTGACCCAGTGCAGTTGGTAGGGCTCCAAAGATTTTCACATGAAATTCAGCGAGTAAGCATATAACAGTGGAGCTATTGTATAAGGGCCAGAAGTTAAACCCTGCTTCTGTTTTAGGGCTAATTTAATTTTTGGCTTTGCTAGAGCTATAATTTTCAATGTAAAGTTTGAACTAAAAATACATACAGTAGATGTGGTCAAATATACTAGAAGGTTTTATGGTAGCCACCAGTGCTTTGAGGACTTGAAGTTCTTCAATCTTAAACCAAAAAATAGTGTTCACATTTAATTTAGCAGTATTTACAGTCTGATAATACGCAGTTCATACATTGTCAAGGTCATGGTCAGGTTTTTTTAAGCACATTTAAAAATAACAGTTGACCAAAGTGCTTTACAGTCAAATAAGAACCTTATACCCACAGGAACTGAGGCTTTGCTTTATGAGAAAAACTAGAAATTGGCCTGTACTGATGTTTAAAATAATAAGTTAATGAATGGTCGATCACTTATGCTGGTGTTCCTTTTATTTTTTTGTCTGGGAAACGAGGAAATATGCATTATTAAAAAAAAGCTGAAGTGAAATAACTTAGAATGTTTCCACCCAGGGTATTTTCAGAATTTGCAGCTATAGTCTACTGTTTGTTTCAGGGCAAAATCAATGCCACACACCTGGGAAACACCAGAAAAATATTGGCTACTGTTGATATCTAATTTGCCGATAGGCTGATATCAGTCAGCAGGGTGAATAAACTGATGTTACGCTGATCTGTTCATACAGTAGTTAGTTAATCACAGAACAGGCACGTGGAACACAGACTATAGGTATTCGTTGCAGAGTTGTCCTTTTTTGTGTGTCTTTGCTTGTTTGTTGTTGTGTACACTTTCTTGCAGTGCACATACACAGAGTTTTCGACTTAACTTTAGCTTTTAGAGTTTACCACTGGAATTACACTCCTTTATTTCCTGCTGTTTTCTGTGCCAATGTTTGGGTCAGTAAAACCTTCACATCTGGCAGATTGTCAGCACTACATTGCTTCATACGCTTTAGACTGAATTAGACTCTGTCATGAACTTTTACCTCCAACTCACACCATGCTACAAGCAAAACTGAAGTAATGATGATAAGCTATATATGCGATCCAAACAACCACATCAGCAGTCAGCTGCTCACCTGTCCGAGAGAATGACAGAACACCTTACCACAATGAAATTGTATCAGTGCTCACAGTATTCTGAATTTAGCTTTTTTTCTTTTTCTTTTTTTCTGTAGTATCTGTGGTGGATGATTTGCAGAGTAAATCCTAGAGTGACATCCTATAAGTACCTGGGTGTTCATCTGAACAATAAACTAGACTGGTCACACAATACTGACGCACTCTACAAGAAGGGACAGCGCAGGCTGTTCCTGCTGAGGAGACTCAGGTCTTTTGGTGTACAAGGGGCGCTGCTGAAGTCATTCTATGACACGGTGGTGGCATCAGCCATCACTTTTGGAGTGGTCTGCTGGGGCAGTGGCATTACTGCAGCCGATAGGAAGAGACTGAACAAACTGATTAAGAAAGCTAGCTCTGTCCTGGGGCAGCGCCTTGATCCGATGGAGGAGATAGGAGAGAGAAGGACGGTGGCTAAACTGTCATCTCTGCTGGAGTCCGAGTTCCACCCTATGCAGGACATACTGGATGCACTGAGGAGCTCATTTAGCAGCAGACTACATCATTCCAGGTGCACAACCGAGAGGTTTCGTAGGTCCTTCCTACCAACGGCTGTCAGACTGTACAACCTAAGCAGGGCTGCTCGCAGAGATAGCAAAAAGACGTAACAAACTAATAGTTTTTTTGAATGCAAAAGATGCAATAGACTTACACAATGGTCCTCTCCGGCATACAACTAGGAACAGACCGGTCGCTATGGAGGGTGAGAATATGTATGGGCACATAATCATACCATGTAGAATAACTAAATAGACGGTTATGCTGTTTCATCCCACCTAGCAACAATGCTCTGCACTGTGTGTGTTTATATATTTACATATTTATTCCATCTAGCTACAATGCTCAGCACTGGGTGTGTTTATATTTATATATCTATATATTTATTCCATCTAGCTACAATGCTCCGCACTGTGTTTTTATATATCTACATATTATTCCATCTAGCTACATTGCTCCGCACTGTGTGTGTTTATATACTTGCATATTTATTCCACCTAGCTGCAATGCTCCGTACTGTGGGTGTTTATATATTTACATATTTATTCCATCTAGCTACAATGCTCTGCACTGTGTTCATATATTCATATATTTATTCCATCCAGCTACAATGCTCTGCACTGTGTGTCTGTGTGTGTGTGTATATATATATTTTATAGTAATATGTACATACTGTATGTACAGTATATTAGCTGCTCTTGCTTGCTTGTTTTTTTTCTTGCCTTCTGATTGTTGCTCTGAGTGTTGCTATCCCTGTGCTGTTGCAATCCTGGAATTTCCCCGTTGTGGGACTAATAAAGGCTTATCTTATCTTATCTTATCTTATCTTATCTTATCTTATCTTAAATGTAACATTCCAATTGACTTTTCTCTTCCATTTATTTTATTAACAAAAATATTGGAAGTAAATTCATTATGGGTCATTACAAATACAAAATAGTCACACAGTGATTAAAAAAAAGAAATCCTGAATAGGAATAGGAAAAAAAGATGCATCAATAATCATTTTATAATCACATTGCAGCCCTCTGAATAATAATTGAATTAAATCGTGAGGTGACTAGAGATGCCCACCCCTAATTATCATGATACTTGGGCCGCGATATATTATCACGATTTTGTGACACCTGTGAGTATTGCAATATTATATGTTGCAATTTCTCTCCTGATCTTTGTCTTGTTAAACTCCCACCTAGATCTCAGGAGTCACTCCTTTACTGTGCTGACCTAACCAGACAGTGAGCTTTTAGCACCATCTAGTGGACTCAAAAATCAATTAGTTGTTATTACTCTGATACCTAAATAGGTAAATTTGTATTTTCAATATTTATTAATAATTTTAAATGAAGTATTAAAATACTGGTGTCTGCAGTATCACCACTACAAAGTATTGCAATATTACGCTGTATCGATTTTTTTCCCCCACCCCTATTGATCAGATCACATCTGGTACATACAGTAGATGTGCTACTGTGTGATGCTGATGATTTGCTACGCTATTTAAGCACAGAACAGAGGGGATCCCTTGGTATTATTCACATTCCCATAATGTAGTTTAACATATCCTGGAAGATTATTATAGTTTTCATAAACCTTTAAAATCCACAGTGCCCACGTCCAAGAACCGCAGATGTTCCAACCTCATTTTAAACTTTGCAGAGTTACAACACCATAAATCAAGAGTCAGAGTCAGTCCAAATTGGATTTATTTGCACTCTGCTTGCACTGGTTTTTCTTTTGAGGTGTTTTATAAAGTTCAAAGTGACAAAAATGGAAATATGCTGACAGCTAAAAGTGGCCTGTTTGCCTAATTTTGAAACAGCAACAAGGGCCTTCCCTGAAGATACATGTCGTTTTCTGTGATCACTTTGATGTCAACCATGTTAACGGAGCGGATGTCAATAAGACAGTTCTCACTTCAAATGGGATTGTATAAGGTTGGTTACTTGTCATGATATTTCTAATTTTTGTCTTTTAGAGCTGTTCACGGGATGTTTTGAGTGAGTGGTTCTTTGAGAGTGGGTCTTAAGGTCATCTTTTAAGTCGACTTTCTCCCCTGAAAGAAAACTATACTGTTGTTGTAGAAACAACAGAAGCTGGGTGATGAAACATATACTGTAGTATTTTTTTTTTGTAAACTAGTAAGAGTATGTCTATCTATGCAACATCACAACACCTTTAATAATTGTGGAAGTTCTGGCTTTTTCAATAAGCAAAACCTAATACCAAGATGTCATCTAACACTGTATGCAATGCAGCTGCAGTCCAAACTGTCGGTTCTCGTTTTATCAGTAAAAAAAGAGCACAATATGGAAGCACTGAGTCTCACTTTCACTTCGCAGAATATTCACCCAGTGGTTAAAAAGTGGTTGATTACTTCCGGTTATGGCTGCCACGTAGGACGGACGTGTCTCGCTCTGCTCTGCTCCTGGAGAAAAAAAATCGGCAAATAACTCTCTCATTTGGGACAGAACGTATCTCAGCATTTGGGCGAGGATATGTCGGCGAAGCCTAAGGCTGGAAAACCAGGAAAAGGAAAAAGCGAGCCGCCGAAACAGTCCAAATTAACGGACTTTCAGGTCTGTGACGCAGCAAACAAAACTCCATATATGGCGGAGGAGGCTGGCAACGGTGCGATGTCTGCGCGGGGAGGCGCAGATGCGCTGATGGCTGCCATGAGTTCAATGAGAGCGGACTTTTCCTCTAGATTTGATGGGATTATGACAGCGTTGGAAGGAATAAGAAAGGAATTGGGTGACTGTGTAGAACGAACGGCGCAGATGGAGCTCCGTCTCGCTAGTGCTGAAGATGACGTCACCCGTCTTCAATTAAAGGTGCGCACTTTGGAAAAAAAAAAAAAATCTCTGGAAGATAATATTTTGGATTTGGAATCTCGGTCAAGACAGAATAATTTGAGGCTGGTGGGTCTTCCAGAGGAATCAGAAGGTCGGGACGTATGTTCCTTTCTGGAAAAGTGGATTCCGGAGGTGCTGGGCAGCGAGGAGTTGCAATCAGCAGTGGTTCTGGAAAAAGCACATCGTATTGGCCCACGGAGAGATAAGGGACCGCCGAGGACCTTAATTATGAAGTTTCTTAGCAACAGAGACAGGATGAAGATCTTCAACGCTGCACGTGCTAAAGGAGAGATTAAACACCAGGACCAGCAGGTGCGGTTCTATCCAGATTTGGCCACAGGAATCCAGCAATTGAGGAAGCAGTTTGATCCCGTACGTAAGGAGCTGCGCAACCTTGGGATTCGTCATGGTGTAATCTATCCTGCGAGACTGCTGACCACGTATGAGGGCAGAACCCACATCTTCAAGAGCCCAGAGGAGGCGCAGGAGTTCATCAAGAAGATCAAAGAAGAAGAAGAGACTGGTGGGAGCTAAGCATGAACAAAATATAAGGTAGAATAATTAAGCATTTGCACAGGCATCTGACTGACTTGAAGTAAATAGTAAGTTTACAAAATATAGATTGTATTATATATTAAAAAAACAAAACAAAAACAAAACAAACAAAAAAAAAAAACTATGATGTACAAAGTTGTTAAAAATTTTGGAGTTAAGTTGGAAAACTACAGAGGAGAGTTAATGTTACGTCATTAAAAGCAGTAGAGTTAGGGTGATTGGGAGGATGAAGAAGGAGTGGCTTAGGCTGTTCCCCGTGGGTGTGGAACGGTCGATGGCTATATCGGGAGACAGAATTTTTCTTTTGATTTTGGGGGGTTTGCCACAAGTGTGGGAAGGGGAAATTTGTTTGTGTGTAGTTTGTAGGATGAATGTTCAACCACTCATGTTTTTGCTTCTCTGTATGAGCATGTTTACACTGCAAGGTAATCCCAAACTCTCTATTGATCATGGACCAAAGTGTTAATCTTAATTTAACTTCATGGAATTGCAGAGGTCTACAAAATTTAAAAAAACTTAAACAAGTTATGAATAAAATAAAGGACATGGGTTCAGGAATTGTGTTTTTACAAGAAACTCATCTGATAGAGGAGGATGTTAAAAGAATTAGGAGTAGATGGCAGGGAAGTGTATTCACCTCTTCATTTTCATCCCGAGCCAGGGGAGTTATGACTCTCATACATAAATCAGTTCCTTTTCAAGTGAAAAATGTAATTGGAGACAAATTTGGAAGATATGTAATCATTCAAGGTTCTTTGCTATTAGAAAATATAAATCTTGTGAACTTATATGGTCCCAATATAGATGATCAGAAGTTCTTTGCTAATTTATTTCTCATCTTATCATCACTTACAGGGCAACATATAATAGCAGGGGATTTTAATTGTACATTGAATCCAGGTGTGGATAGATCAACAGGACTGGATTGTACGCACATTGGATGTAGGATGACTATTAATCATTTTATGAAAGAATTGAGATTGTTAGACATATGGAGAGAAATGAAACCACAAGTTAAAGCCTATTCTTGTTATTTCAGTACCTACAAGACATTCTCACGTATTGATTATTTTTTGATTTCCACAGAATTAAGGTCCAAGATTCAAAACTGCTTTTATGATAACATCGTGATCTCTGATCATGCACCCTGTTGTCTAATATATGTAGATAAAAAATTGACAAAGGAATCAGGCAGATGGCAATTTCAGCATAAATGGCTTCAGGATGAGGAATTTGTCAAGTATATAGAAAAACAGATAGACGAGTTCTTTGACATCAATACTACACAAACATCAGCATGTGTAAAGTGGGAGGCTTTCAAAGCTTTTATTAGGAAACATATTATTAGTTATACAGGATCAAAATCTAAGAAGACTCGAGAGGAGAGAGCTAAATTGGAACATAAAATAAAAAGTCTTCAGGAAAAAGTGTATGCAGGAAGAGATCCAAGGTTGGAGAATGAATTACTGATTTTGAGAGCTGAATACGACAAAAAATCAGCGAATAGAGCTGCCTCGAGTCTTCTAAGATTGAAACAATCTTTTTATGAACAAGGTGAAAAATCAGGAAAATTATTAGCATGGCAGATTAAACAATTGGAAATTAAAACACCAATAACCAGTATTATAAGTAATGGACAGGTAGTTATAGATCCTTTAGAAATTAATAGAGCCTTTAGAGATTACTATGAAAAATTATATGATACCAAAAATGAACCTGATTTAACAAAACTAAATGGGTTTTTGAACAAACTATCTATACCGTGTATTCCAAATGAAAACAGGGAGATATTGGAGTCTAAAATTAGTCAAGAAGAAGTTGGGCTAGCCATTGATAATATGAAATCAGGAAAAAGTGCAGGACCAGATGGTCTTCCAGTTGACCTTTATAAAAAATTTAAGAATAAATTAATAAAACCTTTTTTTGGAAATGGTTTTAGAAGCATTTCAAAATAATAATTTACCATCATACATAAATAATGCCTTAATTATACTGCTGCCAAAACCAGATAAGCCCTCTAATAAATGTGAAAATATGAGACCAATAAGCCTATTAAACGCCGACCTTAAGATAATCTGTAAAATTTTAGCAAGACGAATACAAGAAATTTTACCAAATATTATTAATCGAGATCAGAATGGCTTTATAAAGGGTAGACAAGGCTTCCATAATGTAAGAAGACTATTTAATATTATTTATTTTAATAAAGAAGCACCGGATACAGCTCTCCTATCATTGGACGCCGAAAAGGCCTTTGATAGAGTTGAATGGCCCTTTCTTTTTGAAGTCCTACAAAGGTTTGGACTTGGAAATAATTTCATAAAATGGGTTCAAATAATATACAATAATGCTACAGCAGAAATCCTAACAAATAACAATATTTCAAAACCAATAAAAATCAATAGAGGATGTCGACAAGGCTGTCCACTTTCACCTTTACTGTTTACTATGGCAATTGAACCTTTAGCGATAGCGATACGTTTACATTCACAAATATATGGAATTAAAGTTGGACCAACAGAACATAAAATCTCCCTGTACGCCGATGATATAATTTTGTTTATGTCGAATCTAAAAAAATCAATTCCAACCTTGTTGAATTTAATAAAGAATTTTGGGGAAATATCAGGATATAAAATAAATAAAACTAAATCTTCAATATTAATGCTAAATGAGACCCAGAGAAATTACCCAGCCCCTGAGGTAAATCAATTCAATGTTGTAAATCAGTTTAAATATTTAGGAATCCAAATTATGCCTAAGCTAGAATCAGTCGCCAGTGTCAACTATGAAGCCTTAATGTCAGATATCAATGAGTTAACTCAGAGATGGATGTCACTACCAATGTCGATGATCGGGAGAATCAATATACTTAAAAGTAATATTTTACCTAAAATACTTTATTTATTTCAATACATTCCCTTATCACCACCTTTAGATCTATTCTCAAGAATAAAAAAAAAGTTAGTGGAATTTATATGGAACAACAGGAGGGCTAGATTACGTTTGTCTTTATTATATTTACCATTTGATCGTGGAGGTCTGAAATGTCCAAATTTTATGTTGTATTATTGGTCGGCACAACTGAGGTCTATGACATATTATTTTTCATCAAATGATCTCCCTCACTGGACTGAAATGGAATCATACAATTTACCTTTACCTCTTCCCATATTCATATACTCAGATTCGGCAAAAAAATTACAAAAACAAGTTAAAAATCCATTTGTAAAGCATATGATCAAAATATGGTGTGAAGCTAAAAACTATTTAAAAGAACCACAGTTATTGTCACAATTTAGTCCAATATGGGGTAATCAATATTTTAAACCAGGGAGAGCGGACGCTGTATTTAAAGTATGGAATTTAAAAGGGATACAAAAGATTCAGGATTTATATTTGCCATGTGCAGACAACATAATGTCTTTTGAAGAGCTGAGGATCAAATTTAATCTCAATAGAACACATTTTTTTAAATATCTTCAACTTAGAAACTTTATTCGATCAAATCAAAATAAAGCTCTCACTCGACCTATTTATTCATCCTTGGAAAAAATGATGATGAAAGATAGTAAAAGAAAGGGTATTATTTCAGAGTTTTATAACTCATTGACACTATCTTCAAGTGAAAATTCACTGAAAAGATTAAACTACTGGAAAGAAGATCTGCAAAGTGAAATTTCAGAGGAACAATGGGAATTGGCTTGTACAGAAGCTCAAACCAAATCAATAAATGCACGCCTTAAATTGATACATTTCAAATGGTTAATGCGGATGTATGTTACACCGGAGGAGTTAAATAGATACAACAAAAATATACCAGATACATGCACAAAATGCATGGAAAGTAAAGGAACCCTATTTCATTGTTTATGGGAATGTAGATTAATAAGAATGTTTTGGGAAGAGGTGAGGGTAACAATTGAAAAAATAATCTCAAAACAAATCATATTGAATCCTAAACTGTTTTTGTTGGGTCTGTACCCAGAAAAGCATAATTTTAATAAAAGTGAAAGAACATTCATAGACCTCAGTTTGCTTAATGCCAAAAAATGTATTGCACTATTATGGAAAAAGACTCATAGACCAGATGTGACTCAGTGGTTAAGACAGATGTTAACAAACCTTCCATTAGAAAGAATAACATATATACTGAAATCAAAGGAAATTGTGTTTGAGAATATATGGAGACCTTTTATTGATTATGTAAAAAATTTAAACATAACTCTTGAAGAAGAAGGTGAATGATGTGTGTGGACCTTGTAAATTCCAAACTGGTGAACATAATATGTATACTTATGTATTGGATTGTCTAGACTAAACAGAGGAGCATTGTTGAAGACTTGATTTTGTTGGTGGTTGTTGGTGTTTTTAGTGCATTTTTTTTTTTGTAGTACTTTAGTGTTAGTGTTTGATTGTTTGTATCATGTTTGTTAAAAAAAAAAAAGGTTCAATAAAGATATTGTGGAAAAAAAAAGTGGTTGATTACTAGATTTTTGACATATTTTCACCTGACATTTAGTAAAAAGCTTTTCTAGTTGAGCTAAACGGATCTCATTTCAGCTTTGTGAAGTGCATTTAAAAAGCTTTGTGTATACCTTTTGAAAGAAAAAAATAGGTGATAACTCTTTCCTGTGTAGCCATTAATCTTGACCCCAATGATGGATTTCTGGACACTCGTTCTTTTTGGTGCATCATTGTGGTTTGGTTGATTCGAACACATTTGGTAATAGCTGCAGTGCATTTTTCATCTGAGACAAGCCGGTCATTGCTGGGGGCTTTGGTGGGAAATTGCTAGTTTCATCTGGAATGTCCATTACATTAGTTAGCGAGTTGCACTGCCATTACAGTCAGAGGCTGCATTTCATTCCTTCCCATTATTTGGAGCAAAATGCAAATCGTGTTGGGATTTGTAATATAATTCATGCATGAATGGTGAATATTGTGATCCTTTGATCTGATTTGGATGTTTGTACAATAAACATGATGCATTTCCCTGTGTTATTTATCCACATCAGAACAAGGAAGGAAGAGTTTATATGGTTTAGACATTTTATGACACATTACAGTACTTATTTATATTGATGTATTGGGTAAATATTATTTGAAATACAGATTTATTTCTTTGAACATAATTAGCTGTCCCTAATGTGTAGTGATCCAAAGAACATGAGAACAGCTTATCCTCTTGTTTCTTTTCTCCAAAGATTAGAAATTGTGAACAAGCTTTAGAGTTAAAAGGATTTTAAGATTTCTTCCTTCATGGAGTTAAAAAAGTCCACTGTATCAGTGTAGCTCTTTCGCAAACAGTTTTTAAGGTCGCTAACAGTTTTTCTTGTTGCAAAGAAATTTCGTACATTTTAAAAATTTATTTTTCTGCAAGCAGTTGTTTGCACAATAGTTTTAAGAGTTTGGAAATGGTTGCAACACGTGCCGCTAACCCCCACATCTCACGGAGCGGCAAATGCTGGCAAACATAGCGGTTTTTGGTTTCATCAGGATTCATAAAAGGTTGCCAAACAGTTTCCAAACAGTTTTTCAGGTCCCGAACTATTTTTCTTGTCACCTAAAAATTTTGTAAACGTTATTTTTTGGGCAAATGTATTTTCCTGCAAACGGTTGCAAAACCTTTTACGAACCCTGAAGAAACCCCAGCAGTCACAACGTTGGTGAACATTCCTCAGCATTTGCCGCTCTATAACATTCTACCCTAAAGTTTTTTTGGGTTTGCCAAGTAGTGAACATTAGCAATTGTATAAGAACCTTTATGGACCTTTGAAATCTGAATGCTTGGCAGGGTTTGCTCACCCTTTTTATAGGGTTGGGTCCACTATTCGCCTGACATTCACCTGGTATTTTACCTGGAGTTGGCAAATGGTCCCAAATGTCCCAAAAGAGAGGCAAATATTTGTTAATCATCGCAATCACTGTTGCTAACATTTGCAAACAGTTGCTAATGTTTGCCGATTGTCTTTTGCAAACACTTTGGCAGACATTTATACAAATGTTTCTAATTGTTGCTAATGACAGAGGCGAACCCTGAGTTTGTCAAACGTTCATCAGAAAAGTTGGCAAATCCAGCCAGTGTAATCTGATACCAGTGTAAAATTACAATAAAAGATTGAATTACTCCACATTGTAAGGAAGAGACTGGAGCTTCTTCAAGCAACACTTGGCCTACTTGCCTCCATTAGAAACGCACCCCCCATACACATATGGTACAATGTGCATTAATGGTATTCCCAATTTTTATTTTGTATATTTTGATTTAGAAATGGAGGTCTGATTGCTAGGGTGTTTTGTTTTTCTTTCTAAGTACAGAATTCTGTGTACAGGCCACACCTTAAAATTTGAGTGTTGAGCAGAATCCCATACTCAGAGTCATGCTTGACTGAAATTTTGAGTTGTGGTGAATAGCCTATATAAGGCCAGTATAAAAAACGCCAAAAGGTTTCATCCAGCTCGAAATGCCGAGACTCAGGACGCAGCAGAGAGAACGTGCCATTGGCATGTTAAGGGCGGGTCTCAGTCATAGTGCAGTTGCCCGGCAAATGCGCTGTCATCGCACAACAATCAGTCGTCTGGGTGTCAGAGAACGAGACAGGCAGTGTTGCCGACCGACCACGCCCAGGACAGCCCAGAGTTACGACGGAAGCACAAGATCGCTACATCTGGTTACAGCACACAAGGGACAGATTTTGTACAGCTTCACAGACAGCACGTGAGACAAGGGGTAGGAGAAGGGTGCGAGTGAGTGCCAATACCATCCGGCGCCGTCTGCATGCGAGAGAGATGCATGCACACATCCCTTATCGAGGGCCTATTTTGACACGTGCTGTCCGTCAAAACCGCCTACGTTGGGCTACACAACACAGGAGATGGCGCCAAAATGACATCACTGTTATGAATTGGCCTGCTTACTCCCCTGATTTGTCGCCCATTGAGCATCTTTGGGACCAGCTTAAGACAGCTATTGCCCAACGTCAACCAGCTCCACGTACGCAGCGTGAACTCGTCCAAGCCGTACAGGAGGTGTGGGAGAGGATCCCTCAGGACAGGATCATGAGGCTCGTCAGCTCCATGCGTCGTCGATGTACTGCTTGTGTGAATTCCAGAGGTGGACACACCCAGTATTGACTCATGACACTTCTGAATTTCGAGTGGTTGTATGCAATGCAGTAAATAAATGTCTTAAATTGATCCAAATTTGTTCAAAATTAATTCACATGGGGTTAATAAGTCCTTCTTCAATAATGTATTTCCTGGAATAAAACAAATAAATGTATCCCTGGTTATGCCCAGAAATCTGACCCATGCGTTTTTAATGGAGGCAAGTATATATATATATATATATATATATATATACATACTGTATATGTGTATATATATATATATATTTCTTACATTGTACTATAAATGAAGACAAAGAAAAATATTCAAATTTAAAGGAAATTTATTGCACATGGTGTAACTCTTTCAACAATCTTCAAAACAAGTAAGTCTCATTTCACACTTAACTGCATTCCATTATTAAAAAAATATATTCTCGATAAGTAAAAAGGCTTATCTGTCTGTAATACTTAATGTTTTCTGTTTATATCTATGGTGAATATACAGGGGCTCATCCACATTGCACGGCATCATCTAACAGTGTCATCTATAGCTAGCGATGTTAACAGCAGAACTGAACCTGAATGGATTGGACGCTGGGTTGGCAGCTCCGTTTCCAGTACCGATCCAGTGATTTCAATTATATCTGATACCGATATTGGATCGGTCTTTTCCTAAAAGTGGTGTTGTCTAATTTCTTTTGGAAAGACCTTTAAGAAAGAAACATGTAGACATGAAACAGGAGCTCATCAATCAAAAAAACCCTTACCACCTGTTTCAAACAGCTATACGTTTAGTAAGTGGAAAAAAACTTGACATATGCTATTGTATATTTGTATATTAAACATATAGCACCAACAGGCAACAACAACCATCTTGTAGAATGTTTAATTATAGATTAAAGACCTCACAATCAGGGAAAGATAATCCAACAATCAAAAGTTCATAATGTGTGCCACTTGGGTATAATTTGAATAAAACTCACAATAAATATGACCAAAATTCAATCCAAATCCAGTTTCAATTAATTTAGCTTTTTATCTTTGAATAGGGAACGTGAGGCTCCAAACTCACATTTATAATCATTATTCAATAGGAGTTATAAAGTAATCCTGTTACTTCAAGCCATTTTTATTAATTTGAGCACCACCTCTAGAAAGATTTTTCTCCAACTGATTATTTACTACATTATGTGGCTGCCTTTTCACTCCTGTTTTTTTTTTTTCCTTTTAACAGCTACACTCAGATGTGGACAAAGGGGATGGCAAGGTGAAGTATGTACTATCTGGCGAGGGCGCCACCTCCATCTTCACCATTGATGAAAACACGGGAGACATCCATGCCACAAAGCGGCTCGATCGAGAAGCGCAGGCATACTACACACTTCAAGCTCAAGCTGTAGACAGACTCACTAACTTACCCGTGGAGCCGAGGTCTGAGTTTGTGATTAAGGTCCAAGACATCAATGACAATGAACCCAAGTTTCTTGATGGACCATATCTGGCAGGGGTGCCAGAGATGTCGCCCCTAGGTAAGCATCCCTACAGTGTTTGTCTGAAACGTAATACCATTACAGCATATTTCAGTGTTGTGTAAGATGCTGGCAAATTCCTGACCTATCCTGGTATTTCTCTATCATGCAAAACATGTAGATATTGAACATACCTAGAGCTATTTATTTATCTTTCCAACTCTTCCAATCGAAAGCCAAAGTTAGTTTTAGATTTATTAATGTCCAGACCAAGATTTGTGCTTTTGTCCACTGGTCAGTTGATTACAAATACACATAAAATTAAAATGATAGTATTCAGCATTCAGATGATAACTTATAATTAGACAGCTTTTTTTCTTCTCCTCCAAACTGATTCTTCACCAGTAAACACCAACACTGGGTAGTAATGAGGTACATTTACTTCAGTACATGTATTCATTTAAGTGTTTCACAAAATTATACTGTACTGAGTAGATTTATTGCTTTTCATTGCTCTTGCATGAATACATGTCATGTTTGAGTTGATCGTAATGTTAGTGAATTTATGATTTAATTTCATTGAAACCAGAGGCAAATTATTATCGTCTGTCCATCTCTATTCTGTCTCACCAAACAACACAGTTCAAGGTGTTCTGGACTGTATTTTCATGAAATCAAATATTTTAAAAAATAAATCAACAACATGTTTAGAAAGATGAAAAATTAAGTCTTTAGGTTCTGTAAAAAACAGTACTTTTAAACATTTTTATCAGTCCAAAACAATCATAATATTTACATTTGAACAGTTGGATGGTGAGACTACAGTGCCCGGTAAGGATGTGACAGCCAATAGCATAACTAGGTTGATGTCAGATTTCATCGCCTCAAATTACGTTCTTATCACAGAGTCCTCACTTGACATGCTCTATCTGGCTCGTAATTGCCAAAGAACTGAAATGTAGTCTCATTGTACACTGTACAAAATAACAAGGATTATTCTACTTAAAAAAGTTAGTGTTCGGGCTGCCTTAAAATTTTAAGTTGACTGAACTTGAGTTTATGTGTTAATGTGTTTTATGTGTCTTTACCACTTTTCAAGTTTAGTCAACTTAAAATTTTAAGGCTGCCCGTACACTAACTTTTTTTAAGTTAAGACTTTTTTTTACAGTGTTGTCTGTGCTGTGTGCTGATGTTTGTTGCTACTAGAAAGTACAATATTATAATGGGGATACGAGTAAGTGAGACACCTAGTGGCCAGGAGGCCACATTGTTGTCTCTATCACCTTTAAGAGAAAAAATAATCACACAATTGGCAAGAGTAAATTTACAAGAAAAAAATGCAAAATTGAAAAAAAAAATGGGAAAGATAGCATACATGATTTATCAAAAACACTGCAAAATTGTAAGAAAAAAGTTGTGATTTTTGAGGTAGTCACAAATTTATGAGAAAAAAATGTCATATTTAAAAAATATATAAATTTACAAAAAAGTCAAAAATTTATCAGAAAAACTACTTTCAACTTTTTGGTATCTATCTGCAAATGTTCCTTTTTCCTGAGTTTTTGAGTTCCAGTATAAAAAAACATAAAATATACTAAAATGTGATTTTTACAAGATACCAAGAGGAAGCGGAGCTTTGATCTGGTGGTCACACAGAGTATATATATTTCTTTTTTTTTTACGTTTGAAATGTGTGTGTGTGTGTCAGTGTAAATGCATGTATATGTATGTATACATGTGCATATGTATTTTGTAAATATGCATATCCTTTGGTGTAGTATTATTAGGGCTGCAGCTAACGATTATTTTGGTAGTTGACTAATCTAACGACTAGTTTTTTGATTAGTTGACTAATCGTGATTATTTCTGTCATGTCCGCCATCTTGGCTTCCCATTTACACGGCTCCTGTTCGGGCTCCAGGTCATGTTCACCTAGGCCTGCACACCTGTGAATATCACTTTGTTGTCAATCTCTGCCTTAATATAAGGTCCATCCATCCATCCATCCATCCATGCATCTTCTACCACTTTTCCGGAGGTCTGGGTCGCGGAGGCAGCAGTTCAAGCAGAGAAGCCCACACTTCCCTCTCCCCAGCCACCTGCTCCAGCTCCTCAGAGAGAATACCAAGGTGTTCCCAGACCAACTGGGAGACGTAGTCTCTCCAGCGAGTCCTGGGTCTGCCCCAGGGTCTCCTCCCAGTGGGACGTGCATAAAACACCTCAAGAGGGAGGTGTCCAGGAGGCATCCTGATCAGATGCCCAAACCACCTCATTTGGCTCCTTTCAGTGTGGAGGAGCAGTGGTTCTCCTCTGAGCCTCTCCATATAATATAAGCCACCTTAATATAAGGTAGCCGATTATAAAAAATTCTCATAGCTAAATAAAATAATAACCCATCAAGCATGAGTTGGAACTTGAACTTGACAGCTTGAACAGAAGTGTTTGTAGCAACACAATTAAATAACAGACGTTAAAGTGCAGTCTTTTAACACCCAGAACAAAGTGCAAAAACTCAAATAGCAGCCTCTGCTACTCCATAAAGGGCTGTTGTAACTCTGCATGTTCAAAACAAACTAGAGTAATATTCAACTTCATTAAAATAAAAAAGAAAATAAGAAGCTAGTCCATCCTGTCTGAAACCTTGCTGGTCTAGAAGATTAATTAGGTTTCAGACGAAAATTAAAAATAACTTCTTCCAGTCCAAAACAAATTTACAGCCAATTTAAATATCAGTGTAGGAATGTGAGCCTTCACTACACATACAATGAAATATTTAAGCCGTTTTAATTTATTTATAATGATTATGGATCTTTCTTTCACTAAATTACAAATCATGGTATTCTAATTTACCAAGATGCACTAATCTTCAGAATGAGGCCTGATTTTACCACAGCAATAATAGAGATATATTAAAAAGAGTAAGTTGCTCCTGTAATTCACTCATTTACTGCAATTAACACATTACCAGCAGAAATGAAGCAGCACAGCTGTCAGCAACCATCGTCCAGGAGAGCTTATTGTCAGACAGCAGTTAAACTATTTAGACAGCACACACTAATAGTGTGGTCTGTAGGGCTGGGAATGATCGATCATTTCGAGAACCAATTTGATTCAGATTCTTTAGGTTTTGAATAAGTTCAATTCCGATCCAATCCAGATTCACTCAGGGAAATTACCATTTTAATAGCTATTTTATTTGCCTGGAAAAGAAATTCTTGGAGACTTAATGCTGTAAATTGTACCAAGAATATTCTAACTTTGTTGATGCATAAATTATCACAGAGAACTGACCCAAAATCAGTTACAATAAGGCTGCGTGTCCACCAAACACGTTTTTTCAGCTCTGGGTGGCTATTTTCCATTCATTCTCTATGTAGTCCAGCGTTTACAGCTCTGAGCGCCCACGGCGCTGAAACGCTCTTGGCAGTGGCCGTTTTTTGTCACGGCGCTCAGAGCGCTCAGAGTTGAAAAATGTTCAACTTTTCAGAGACTGCAGCTGAGCTCGTCAATGTCAGACCTGAAGCAGCCAATCAGAACTGCTGCGTGGGCGGGACATAGGACACCAGTACTAGTCTGTACTCAGACTCCTGCTTTCCATGTCATCATATTTCACAACCAGAGCTGCTAAAACATGTTTCCTGCCCATTATTATTTAGAGACTGCTATTAAAACATCAGTAGAAAGTCTGACCATAGTAAAGTGGAAGTGTTGAGCTGGGAGTGACAAGCTGTTGCTGGGATACAGGGCGCAGACCTTTTTTCCCCCACAGCACAGCACACAAACGCTGAAAAAAAAAAAAAAAATGCTCAGGGCGGTCTGGCGACAAAAAACGCATTTGGTGGACATGCAACCTAATGCACTTTTTATTATTTAACTTATGATTTCACAAAGTGCCAACAAGTGCTTTCTTTAGTGCAAAGGGTGTGTAGTGTCAAGTTAACAACCCAGAGTAAGTAAAGAAATTCAGTGCCTGAAGTATCTATACATAATCTCACTGTATTTGCCAGCAACTTTATTTTAAACGTATCAGGCATTCAATGCAACTAGAACATACTATTTGCAAACAGCAATACCTGAGAAAATGCTACATTTGTGAGGCTAAAGTGAGTATGTGTTCAAAACAGTCAGTGTGCAACTGACCCATTATTTCCACAGCACTTACCACATTTGCAGCATTGAAGCAAAAAAAATATATGTAAATACGCAGACAGCACACACATTTGCATCCAAGGGATCGTGCTAACGGGGGCTTGATCAGGGCTAACGAGGGCTTTAATCATCCTTGAGATTCTGCCGCCACCGGAGTAAAATTATAAACACTGGAGAGTAAACTAGTGTGAAAATGAGCCTGCCACTCACCTGCATTCCACCATTCTTCCCATGTACGCCTGCCACGAACATGCTAATGACAGCTAGCAAGCTAGCAATGTAAACAACTGTCATCCAGGTGTCGTTTTGGGGGAGGCTGTGACAAATTTCCAGGTGAGAGCCCTGCCCGAACTTAAACAAGACAGTTTTGGTTTTGGCAAGCTCTTTGCTGCCTTTACAGTTCTTGAATCCAATCTGTTAGCTGGGCGCCGCCATGTTGATCCATTTTGACTTGCAGCTTAACTCTCGCACAATTGTTCCATCACACGAGGGGACAGCTAGCATCATATTTCACAGACGTAAACACATTATATTAAAAGATTTATCCGCGGGTTTTGTGAACCGATATTGGCTCAGTCAAACGTGAATCGATTCAAATCAGGGAAATCGATCTTTTGAACCCACCCCTAGTGGTCAGTTTTCTAAAGCTGAGAGAGTCACTCATTGAAAATAAGTAGCATTAACTTTACTCGCTAAAACTCGCTAACCTTACCGAAGCGGTGTTTAGAAGTTGCCCAACTTCAGTCGTTCATCACCGGGGCAGAGCACCGCAGAGGTCCGCTGACAGGTGGCCAGAGATGGGGGAACAGAGAGGAGGAGGGAATGGATGCATCGCTGTAGTGCAGCTGTGATATGACAACACTGCGTTACAGTTTATATTTAACTTGTTACTTTGGAAACTTTTCTCTGTGATTTTCTCTCCGTGTCGACATGATGCATTCCTCTTCTTCTTCACTAGAACAGTTAAACTGAACATTTCCTCGGCATGCATATAAACTTTTAAACAATTACTTTAAAACAGTTATCGACAACATCGGCCCGTCGTTGGAGCCCTAATTACTGTGTAGCAACTGTAAGTAAGAATTTGTAGATAGGACTATATAAACAGGAAATGTGATTACTAATAGTGGAGAAGAGATGGGATTAAATAAGATTAAGGTTCTTCCCACTTCTTTAGAACATATTATGTATTGTGATTATTCTCATGTATCATTTTTATCTTGTATCAATTAATATTCTATAAATTTAACATCCCCTACATGGATCGCCACCTTATTGTCATGGAGAGGTTTGAGTGCCCTCATGAGTGCCCCCGGAAGGGTCTCCTGAGACAAACGTGTCCCGGGTGAAGGGCCAAGAGTGGTCCAGTTGTTCCCGATGAAAAAAGTTACATCAAGGACCCTGTGTACCCAAAGGAGCCACATGTACTTGCCCTCCAGCGGGCCTGAGGGATCATGGGGATCATGGCGCTATGTGACCTGGGTGGCAGTCTGGGCTACTCTGTTTGGGCTGCTTTCCCTGTGACCCAGGCCCGATGATAAGCAGTAGAAGATAGATAGATAGATGGATGGATTAATTTAACATGTTCACGCAAATTAACCATTTTGTCAAAGTCTCACATTTATAGGAAAAATCAGTATTCACAATATAATCTCTCGCTCTATATAAAATTCAATAGTCTACCCACTTTTGGTAAACATCGAAATTGCACATGGAAGCCAGTAATCTTCTGTCAAAAAAAAACAAGCTTCTCAATGCAAATGCTACCTACATAACTTCAAAGCAAATACAGCTGTGTACTGTTACTGCCAAACATTGTAGACACTCTGGTGTCTGCAGCATAATAACAGCTGGAGGTATGCAGTGATCTGTCAGTGGGGAAAAAAAAAACAACACCACCAGGTCAAACATACAGCATGTGAAAACTTATTAACTTTAAGTAGCTTGTCATCTTCCCCTCGCCATGGTGCGCTGCGGCTGCGTGTGGGAAAGCTACCTGAACGCCACCCACTGTGAAACTGTAACGAGACAGCAGAGCAGACGCAGCATCTCCAGGGAACAGATTCTTTTGGCACATCTTTGCATCTGTTTTTTTTTTTTTTTTTTTTGTTCTTGACTGTGCAGAGACTCGCTCAGCTGTTAACATACTCTATAACAGGCCGTATTAGCTGGATAGTTAGCAGCATTTAAACATTTGGCGGTATTAATTTGTAAAAGATAAAAATCTGTGTGCATGGGGGCGTTGACTGTTTATCATTAAGTAATGAGGATGCGTCTTTAATTGGACACCCCTTTATGCAGTATTTATAAGTATGTCATTCTTTAGAGTTATTATTTGGTCGGGTAACCTGCAGCTTATTTTTTGTTCCCTGCTGTGGTTGAATGTGGTGGATTCATGCCATACAGGAAAAGATTACCAGTAAAAGAAGGAGCAGTTTACCACTCAGCAGCAACAGAATCATTCTGTCTTCATACTTTGGTTTCAACTTTCCCTCTTTCCCTCACTCTCACTTTGACTTGCCCTTGCGCCAACATCTGCCTTTGATAATTTTCCACCTGAGTGAATTTGTCTTCATCTCGCTCAGTCTTTAGGTCATGGGGGGGTGGGGAAGTTTTGGGCGGGGGGGGTGCACTGGGACTCGTGAAATATTAGTTTGAGTCTGGCCGGCGTGTTCGCTTTGTAAGGCTGAGTACATGCAAATTGCACAGGATCCCAATTTAAACAGCACAAAGCTCTCCACATACACAGGCGGGTCAGTCTGGGGGCGGGTTAAATTATTTTTGATTCTGGTGTCTCTTGGCCACAGCAGGTTTGTTGGCTTCATTTTCTGTTTAAATTATGCACTGATATATAAGGACATGCTTTGGTCTTTCAAAGTATTTTTAGTTGCTGGAATAATAATGATGCCTTTTTGACTAAGAATTTTGTGTTTCATATTACCTCTCATGCCCATATATTTTTTTTCCCCAGTTCACATCCATAATAAGTATTACAACTGACTGTTACCTCTTGGGAATTTTACAAGAATATCTTACAATTGGGAGTCTCAAAAAAATATTGGACCAATTAGCCATCAGACTGACAGACAGGCCTTTCCGTATCTAGAGCTACGATGGCTGACACATATTAACTAGCCTAATAATAGCTATCCTCGGGACAGCAGTTGGTATTCTGTTGATCACATTAACATTTATTGCTGGAGATATTCCTTTTATCTCTGTTTTAGAGACATTTCTTGAGGGAGCCGTATCAGAAACCGTGTGGTCAAGATTTCCTCCAAGGTTTTTAACGGGTCCCGCTTACACTCGATATGCAAGTAAGATGCAAATGAGTGACAACATCTTGAGGCTATTCAGATTAGCAGGTGTATGAAGAACAGATTGTGACCTCCATATTGATTAGCCAGTATCCACAGGTTGTGTTTACAGAGGCTGGCTCTTTTTTTTTTGAGGGTTTGTCTTTTTTCCATGAATTTTCGCATCCTCACATGTGTTAGCTCAGACCCCTGGGTTTGGAAATGTTGATGAGTGACACACGTTTGAGAAAATAACTCGAGCACACTTAAGGTCTGAATCAGGCTTCAAGGCCTCGGGCATTTTTTTTCCCTCAAATTGGGCTCGGAGTTTATGCTACCACGTGCTTCCCCATACCTGAAAATGTCTCTGGAAAAAAACCCCCCATCAGATCCAGATGAATACTGTTCAGTCCATCCATTATCGTGCCTGTTCACGGTAGTGTCGCAGTAGACACAGCGGTGCGGGCATCCTTAACTCCCTCCAGGGAGTTTCTGAGGCATTCCAAGGCATGCTGGGAGCTGTGGTCTAATCACAAGTGAGCTATGACTGGTGGGATGGAGACAGAAATGAACTTTGGTCTCAGGAGACAGAAGAGGTGAACTGGGTTTTTCATCTGATTAAATGGATACAAAAACAGTTTGGGATGAATTTATACTGAGAAAATGCTATGTAGGCTCGAAACTGTGTGAGTTCTTATTTTCACTGCACTGTAAATGAACTGAAGGGGAAGGATTAAATAAGCGTCGACTTCATCCTACTCCTTTTCCAGCATGTAGATTGTTGAGAGAAAACGAATTTATTATGTTCTATTTTTGCCTTCTGCTCTACTGATTTTACATTTACATGTTTGAAATAAATATTCAATCAATCAATCAACTAGAGAGTGCAAAGAGAGTGCATACCTTCACCACGTACAATGATAGATCCACATTTGTATCTGGATCCATACCATTTTCTACACTCTCATATACCTACCTCCTATTTACGAATGATATTTTTATCCTATCAAAGTACATGTAAAATTACCAGAGAAATTATTAGGGGTGACCCCACGATAAGATATCATATTTGGACCATGGTATGATAGTGTCATGATCTTGAAATACAGAATGCTCACTATTACCATATCGTATTATGATTTTCAAACCCCGATCTCTGCATTCTCCAACTCCCAGCTGGATCCCATGAATCATTCCTTTGCTATTTTGACCTAACCAGACATTGGGTATTTAGTGCCATCTAGTGCAAGGGTGTGAAACTCATTTTAGCTCGGGGGCCACATACCGCCGGATTTAATATCATGTGGGCCAGACCAGTAAAATAATATTGAAACAACCTAATGACAACTCCAAATTTAGAACAAAGAAGTACAAGTATGAAATGTTTACATTTATTGAACTATTGATCTTTTACAAAACATGAAAAACCTGAATGAAGAATCTTCATCAAAGTGTGAACAACCTGAATTTTTTTTTTCTTTTCTGCTCTGTTTTGAACTGAAGCTGCTGCTGACAAACAATATCTTAATCATGATAAAAACAAATGCCATTTAAGGAGCCAGATATCGTATTGCTGCCATCTACTGTTTAGTCCTGGAACTTGTTTGTATTTTGAACAATGACCTCGGTTACATGGTTACAATAAACTAGATACTGGTGATAAACTGATAATGCCAATAATCAGTTTTCTCGTGTTTACATGCACTGAATAAACAGATAACTGAACGGTAAACTACTTGATGACCCCAGTTACATGGCCTTTATTGGATTATCCTGTTTACATGGCCACTTAAATAATCAGATAACTGCAGAAATCCAATAATAACCGGTTTATGAGTGTACATGTAAACATGATCATTGACCATGTTTACATGCACAGGAATAAACCGCTTATGATTGAATTTCTGGAGTGTCAAACCAGATTAAGACCCTTAATCAATTTTTGGCAAGCAAAATACAGAATTATTGTCATTTGAGACTATTTCACAAGTGCAAGAGAGCAAGTTAGAGTATTATATTCATAATTTAATCCTGAACCAAATAAAATCATTTTTAAAACATGAAAACTGTTTCAGTCAATATTAAGACCCTAAATCAATTTTTGGCAGGTGAAAGAACATATTTATAAGCTATAACAGCCCTTTGAGACTTTTCACAAGTTGGACAGAACATGTTATATTATGATCTTCACAATTCAACCTTGAAGAACCAAATCAAGTAATTTTTTTGGCAGATAAAATATTTGAATCCAAATTGGGAGCCTTAATGAATTTTTGACAGATGAATCATCCATCCAGCCATCCATCTTCTACCACTTAATCCTTTTTGGGTCGCGGGGGGCTGGAGCCTATCCTAGCATCTTTGGGTGAGAGGCAGGGTACACCCTAGACAGATCACCAGTCCATCGCAGGCCGAATCATACATTTTATGGATTCTACTTACAATATATAATTATAGGAGGTAAATAATGCACAAACATTAGTATTCATGGGAAAGAAAAGCCTTCTGGTGACCCACCACTTTTTGGCAAGACACCGGCAGCTTCTCTTGTTTTGAACATATTCTTCTTGTCACATATTGTGATAAGAAGAACTGGTTCAGACCATAAAAACATTCGGAAAAAGGCAGCAAACTGACACCCCCAGCACCCGCTGAACTGTGAGACACGGGGGTAAAAGTATTTTTAAAGAACAATTATTGAATACGGTAAATGGAATGGAATCTGGAATTTCCCCGTTGTGGGACTAATAAAGGCTTATCTTATCTTAAATACTGTGGATACCCTGTGGATCGTAATTTAGTTTGTCATGTAAACATGTTGAATGACAATAAAGAATCTTGAATCTTGAATCAATCACAGCTGATGACTAGTTAGTTATGTTAAAAAGAACAAATGGTGAAGAATGTGCTGAAAAATCAGCTGAATGGTTTAATGTGCACACAGATGCAACACAGACATGAAGAAAAGAGGATGATCCCTGTGCAAACGTTCATAAACTTTCAGTAACAATGGCGTGGAAGTTGCTCCTGGCTGTGGGGAGATGGAGTGCTCCCTCTTCTGTTGCTTTCGCTGACTGAGGGTCTCCCCTATCCGTCCTGGGTAGGAGAGAAGGAGGCGAGCTGGCGCGGATTCCCGTCAGCCTCCAGCCCCCACCATGAAGCAAGTCCACTCTCTGCAGCCTCTGCCGGGGGCTGACAGGTAGCTGTCGGGGAGCTTGCTGGGCTGCAAATCCAGGGTGCATGGCTGACACAGATGTGGACACATCTCCTGTCTCTTTAGGGAGTTAAAATGAAAAATAAAATGCTTCATTTATTTATTCCCCTAAAAATAAACACATTAGTGCCTAATAAGTCCGTGATGAAAATGAAAATCCCTCCCTCCCCGTGCACGCATCACACTGGAACACGCTGGCACACATGCTCCATGTTCATTCAGTCATTCCCCTAAAAAAGTCCTACATTAATGCCTAATCTATAGACTCCAACGGTAAGTCCGCAATTGAAATGAGAGTATGGATGGAGTTTTTAAAAAAACTAATGTTTGATCATCGTATAATTAAAATGACGGGCAATTATGATTGTTACAAGATCCCAGCGCATACTATTTCCTGAGCTCCAGAGCTGAATGATGTCAAAGCACACCACTAAAATATCATTAAACGATCCACTTCTGATGATAGACGTCTTTTTCCTGATCAAAAGCAGATTCTCATGGAATGCACTATAATAGTAATGCACATTAGATTGCGCGCCACCACACCTATTTGAAACAAGGCACCTCCTCTGAGTGCATAGCGGGCACACTGTTTACTGATAATTTGATGGCATGACGCAAGGCGTAAAAAACAGACAATGCGCTGACGGAAACTACCAACAACACTGCCGTACGGTGGAAAGTCTGTCTGAAAAGTGCGCGGATGACCATCAAAATAGGGCCCAAAGTATTGTGATATCCCTTCAACTCTCTCTCCCATTCCTCCCACCAGGTCCAGCATAAGTAAAAAAATTTAAATAAAGTGTTATACAGGAAGAGGAGCCTATAAATACTATTATATATCATATATATCAAATATGAGCAGAGCTCCTTTTGGCAAAGTAAATGTGTTTGGCACAACAAGGCAATCACATGTCTGTTCTGCCTGCCAAACTGTTGGACAGGACAGGTAAAAAAACATTAAAAAGTATTGCAACGCTATGCTGCAACAGTGTTTTTCCCCCTACCCCTAGAAATTTTTAGAATATCAAGAAAACTACCTAACTTAATAATTAAAAAAAGTAGGAAAAAAAACAATTTCCGGACATACCCCTTCAATTGGACTCTCCCCAAAATCGAACTGGTTCATTTGTGGCCTGAGCTTCACCCTTCCACCAAATTGCATTACAATTGTGGTGATTGGGTAATCATTCGAAGACACAAACAAGTTACCAAAATTGAGCAAAACTTGAGCAATACAACACATACTTTTTGTGAAGAAAATATACAAACACCTAAGAAAAATAAAACAACACTCTGGAACCGTTGAGGGAAAACTGCTTTAGCAGCTCTTGCTTTGGGGGAAATTAAATAACTGTGGATTTACGGAAAAACACTGAGCATCAGACAGAAGTTGTTTGGCATTGTTGAAAGCTGTCAGAGCTGTAAATGGAAGTGTTGGTGGTAAGTGGAGGGGAGGCATCTTTGTGAATGCATGTTTTGTGTTAAATTACTAGGGAGTGTGCCTGAATGGAGTTAGTTCTTATAGTAGACAAATCATGTTTATCCAAGATCAAACCATTGTTTTTCCTTTAATATTATATATTCCATCACAGGAAAAAAAGACATTAAAAAGACAACTCTGTCAGGTGTCTAAACGGGTTTTGAAAATTGGGTAAATAGTTAAAGGTGTAAACTCTTTTTTTCTGTTGTTGAAAAGATGCAAATTTTACAAATCACAACTGGCATATCTGCAAAAAAGTGTCTTCAGTATCGTTTTTTTGAATAAGATTTTTCAGGGTGGAATGCTAAGCCAGCTTTTTACTGTACATGCATGTGTGTGGTTGAAAACATTTGGGCCACCAAGACAGAATAAACACATTCCAGTTTTTGGTATTTGGGCCTAAAGGAAATATTAGAACAGCTGACCAGGTTTAGCCCTGCAAACAAGAATAAGTTTGCTCTGCATGACTGGAAAATCTAAGAGACTACAACAGGGGTCTGCAACCTGTGGCTCCAGAGCTGCATACGGCTAATTTGTCCAAAAGGGCCCCTTTACACAGACGAAGATTGTTGGGTGACCTTTGAGGGATCAAAAATTGACCCGATCTCTCAATGGTCGCCTATTTGAAGAAGGTGTTTGTATTGCAAATGTTTAGGACATTGTTGTGGGATTGAAAATTCACTTTTGAAAGATACTTGATAGAGATCTCTGAGAGATGAGGAGAGATCATTGAGAGACTTGATAAGATTGCTGAGGGATCATTGACAATTTGTTGGACAACCAAAGAGGAATGTGTATATATGTGTGGAAAAAGTGTTAAAATGTTTCAGATCATCAAACAAATTGAAATATTAGACAAAAATAACACAAGCAAACACAAAATGCAGTTTTTAAATAAAGGTGTTTATTATTAAGGGTAAAAAAATCCAAATGTACATGGCCCAGTCTGAAAAAGTGATTGCCTCCCCCCGTCTCCCATTAAAACATAAATTAACTGTGGTTTATCGCGTCTTTGGAAAGCTGAGTTCAATGTCTCTAGCCACACCCAGGGCTGATTACTGCCACACTTGTTCTCAATCAAGAAATCACTTAAATAGGACCTGCCTGACAAAGTGAAGTAGATCAAAAGATCCTCAAAAGCTAGACATCATGCTGCGATCCAAAGAAATTCAGGAACAAATGAGAAACGAAGTAATTGAGATCTATCAGTCTGGAAAAGGTTCTAAAGTCTCCACCTTTTTAGACTGGCTTTTTAATTAACTATGTGTTGATTTGTGGATAACCCCCACAACAGACTGGGACAATCAGAGCGCGCATCTGGAGCGATTAACATTACAGTGAAATGTGTGTATTAATGTCAACAGGCAGCCTCGCTTCGTCTAGCTTTTTCCTGCTCAGTACTGTGATGTTAATGTGCCATTCATGCATTGTGTTCATGCTTCCTGCTCTTACTGTGATGTAAATGTCCCATGCCTTTCATGTATTGTCTGTAGTTGGGTATAAAAGCTGCATTGCTCTGTAGCTCACCCTCTCACTCTTACCACTGCTTCTGACTACTGCTGCTGAGAGCCTGAGGACCCGCTCCAGCCTGCCTGCACAAGGGCTGGAGCGAGTTCCTATGATGGCAGTATGATTTAATAAACCTACTTAAAACCCTCAGTTCACTGCTTATAACTCTTTGCCGCTACATTGGTGACCCCGAGAATGCACACGCTTTGTGCAACGCAACCTTCTGGTCTGGACAGCCATGCTGGTGACCCCGAAGAAAGCACACGCTTTGTGCAACGCAACCTTCTGGTCTGGACAGCCACGCTGGTGACCCGACGACAACGAACGCAGCACCTGGCGGTGATTCTCCGACGACAAGCGAACGCAGCAGCCTGGCGCATATGATCTGCTCTCCCTTCTGCTACAGGGAGACCTCGACACAGAGCCACCACCAGGCGAAACTCTCCGGAGATCACCCACGACCGGGAAAGCTGCAGAAAGCTTCATGGTGAGATCTGCACGCCTGAGATCTGCACATCCACGCTGGGACCGGCCGCTCTCACAGCTCCTCCACACGAGAGCGCACACACCTCGTCCTCTCTCCACGACGGCGACCTGCAGGGCCGACGGAGAACGCAGCGCGTGGACCTGAACGCACCATGACCAATCTACAGCAACACACTGAACAGGGATGATTATCGGCGCGGACTACGCTGATCTCCAGCAAGCTCCCTGACCCTGACTCACCTCTCCAGCGGGCCCACCCACGCACGGAACCCCTGCACACGCACCGGGGGGTTACGAGGACGGCGCACCACGCACGGGACAATAACGGCTCCACAGACCGCCATCGTCCTTCGCCGCTGCACACAGAACCTCCAGGGCTGCTCGTACACCTGAGGCACGCACGCAGCTCGCTCACAGGATTTTCTAATGGTCTTAGCCACGGCGCACAAAGGGAATTCAGCAGTCTGCGGTCCCCGAGGGCTTTAGGGTTGCGCCCGCACCTAAAGTCAACACGCCAAGTCCCTCTGCTTTTGTTTTTTTTTTTCTTACAGACGCTATGCAGCCTCGCCGCTCCTGTTTTTCTTCATGGCCGCTGTTAATCCTCGCAGGACTTAACCGCGAGAGGAGTCAGTGACTAATTTTTCTTCGTACAGCTGCTGTGGACCCCCGCACGTTCAACGGGACAACCCCTCAACATCACGGATCCACAGGCAATTTTTGCGCGGCCCAGACATTTCCCTGTCCCGGGCCGGCACTTGCTACCCCACCCCCTCCACCTCCGCCTGCACAGAGCTTTCCCTGCTCGCTGCCAAAGCCGGACTATCGAGGCCTCAGCCGCCTGCTGAGCCCTCTGGGGGGGAGTAGTGTGGATAACCCCCACAACAGACTGGGACAATCAGAGCGCGCATCTGGAGCGATTAACATTACAGTGAAATGTGTGTATTAATGTCAACAGGCAGCCTCGCTTCGTCTAGCTTTTTCCTGCTCAGTACTGTGATGTTAATGTGCCATTCATGCATTGTGTTCATGCTTCCTGCTCTTACTGTGATGTAAATGTCCCATGCCTTTCATGTATTGTCTGTAGTTGGGTATAAAAGCTGCATTGCTCTGTAGCTCACCCTCTCACTCTGACCACTGCTTCTGACTACTGCTGCTGAGAGCTTGAGGACCCGCTCCAGCCTGCCTGCACAAGGGCTGGAGCGAGTTCCTATGATGGCAGTATGATTTAATAAACCTACTTAAAACCCTCAGTTCACGGCTTATAACTCTTTACCGCTACATTTTTTTTTTTATGTGCTTTTGCTGTCTACTTTGTTCTTTTACTGCTTTATGTGCCTGTATTTTTATTTGCTTTGTTATTTACCATGTTAAGCACTTTGTGACTCTGTCTGTGAAAGTGCTCTATAAATAAACTTATTATTATGATTAAAGCCATTTCTAAAGCTTTGGGACTCCAGCGAACCACAATGAGAGCCAAATGCACAAATGGCGAAAACATGGAACAGTGGTGAACCTTCCCAGGAGCGGCTGGCTGACCAAAATTACCCCAAGAGCACAGCGACGATACATCGAAGAGGTCACAAAAGACCCCACAACAACATCCAAAGAATTGCAGGCCTCACTTTCCTCAGTAAAGGTCAGTGTTCATGACTCCACCATAAAGGTGTATTCACACCAAACGCAAACGGGCAGTGCAAATCCATACAAAGTCAATGGAGAGACGCGAGTACACGCAAAATTGCGCTTTCATGTCCGTGCGTTAGCTAATGCTAATTCTAGCTTTGAGTTCTGCCATCACCGGAGTAGAAGTATCACCACTGCAGAGTAAACTAGTTTGAAAATGAAACTCACTCACCTGGAGACAGGAGGACAGGGAGCTGTCCAGCTGAATCGAGATTTCAGAGTTATTTACCCACGGTTTCCGGCCACGGACGTCCTAGCAAGCTAGCAAGCTAGCAACATAAACACCCATTATCTGTGAAGTTTTGGAGGCTTGAGACAACATTTTCAGTTGAGCCCCGGTCAGATAATGTAAATGTAAGGCATGACGTTATTTTGGGAATTTCCACAGCAGGTTGAACACAGCTGCAGAAGTTTTAAAGGCAACGTTGCCTGTCTGCATCTCACTCAGAAGGGGAATTCATATCTGTTTGCGTGTTTACATTGAGTTATAATGTAATTGTGCCTTGCGAAAAATTTGCCCGTTCGCATTTGGTGTGACTGCACCTTAAGAAAGAGACTGGGCAAAAATGGCCTGCGTGGCAGAGTTCCAAGACGAAAACCACTGCTGAGTAAAAAAGAACATAAAGGCTCATCTCAGTTTTGCCAGAAAACATCTTGATGATCATGATGATGATGATGATGATGATGATGATCATCTTGATGATCTTCACTTGATGATCAAAATACTCCGTGGACTGACGAGATAAAAGCTGAACTTTTTGGAAAGTATGTGTCCAATTACATCTGACGTAAAAGTAACACAGTATTTCAGAAAAGGAACATCATACCAAGGAACATCATACCAAGAATGTCCAGCCATCTGTTTGTGACCTCAAGCTGAAGCGCCCTTGGATTCTGCAGCAGGACAATGATCAAAAACACACCAGCAAGTCCACCTCTGAATGACTTATGAAAATCAAAATGAAGACTTTGGAGGGGCCTAGTCAAAGTCCTGACCTGAATCCGTTTGAGATGCTGTGGCATGACCTTAAAAAGGCGGTTCATGCTCGAAAACTCTCCAATGTGGCTGAATTACAAAAATTCTGCAAAGATGAGTGGGCCAAAATTCCTCCACAGCGCTGTAAAAGACTCATTGCTAGTTATCACAAATGCTTGATTGCAGTTGTTGCTGCTAAGGGTGGCCCAACCAGTTATTAGGTTTAGGGGCAATCACTTTTTCACACAGGGCCATGTAGGTTTGGATTTTAGTTTCCCTTAATAATAAACACCTTCATTTAAAAACTGCATTTTGTGTTTACTTGTGTTATCTTTGTCTAACATTTAAATTTGTTTGATGATCTGAAACATTTAAGTTTGACGAACATACAAAAAAAGGGAAATCAGGAAGGGGCAAACACTTTTTCACACCACTGTAGTTAATGATGATGGATGAGTCATTTGAGTTAATAAAAGCCATGTGTTTTGCTTTTTAGACTGGTTTCATATCTATCTATCTATCTATCTATACAGTATATATATATTTTTTTTTCTTTGAATGTTATAAATATTTCTCTCTTTCTATTAATTATTAACGCTGGGAAATGTATGCAGTTATTTCTTTAAGATAAAACAGTGTTGGGCTGCTTTTTAGTTGCATGAGTTAGGTCTTCCTACAGGATCATCTCCCGTGCTGATAGGATTTTAAAAGTTCTGGGTGTTCAGCACATTTGGAGCAACATTAGCATTCATTTTGTGCTGCTGGTGCTAGGTGCGCTGTGAGCCGTTTGTGGTGGGAAAGGTAGCACACAGAAGGTTTTTAGAGCCGCGTTTATAGCAAACAGTCTGCTCTTTAAAACGACGCGATGAGAGCCGTGAGAGTGAGGCAAAAATGTTAAAGTTGGGAGCCAGGAAATTCAAAAGCACAGCAACCCCCCCTCCCTTCCCAGCTGCCCCCCGTCTGACACCTCAAACATGCACAGCACCATGCACATGGAAATTAGTGGAAACAAAGGTGCTTTTTTTAAGAATGCTCAAAGTCTCGGGGAAAATTTCTGTGGGCACACAGCAGCACCGGGGAGCCGATCCAAGGGATTCTGTGCTTTTGTTACAGCACAGGCACAGAGATCTCTGAAGGATTACACAGCTGACTGTCAATGTGTGTGTGTGTGGGGGGGGGGGGGGGTACAGAGCTCAGGCTTAAAGAACCAGAGGATTAGAGTACAAGGGCTGTGAGTCTCGTGTCCAACTGGAGATAACTGCGACTTGGAGGGTGTGAACACACCACGGGCACCGAGATGCTCGGTCACTTTATTTACTGCCATGAAGGTCTTCATCGCCAGTTGTGAGAACAGCGGCAGAACAGTGCATCGGCTCCCTTTGTAAATATCTGCTCAAAGCAATTATCAATGCAGTAAAGAACAGGGAAGAGGCCAAGCACCTCTTGTTCTCAATAATTCCTTTATAGATGACTTTAAATCATTAATGGTCACAGCTTTGCACCGTTGATGAATGGCTTCAATTTAGAGGAAATCATGGATTTAATTAATTAAAGTAATTAGAGGCAGGGCTCGTCCATACACACTGCGACCTTACGGCCCAGGCATCTCCGAAAGGCTTTTGTCTTAATCATGGCGCGGATGTCAAATAAAAAGACAGGGGGAGCTTGAGGACAGTCGGAGGTGTGACAATCGGGAGGCCCGGCTCTCTCTCCCGCAGCACACCGAAGGGCCAAAGGAGCAGTTTGAGGGCTCATTACAAGCATAGAGAATGTAATGTCACCCCAAGGCCACAGCTCTTGAATTTACTACTCCCCAATCTTAAATCCAGCTGTCATAGTTCCTGTCTAATTCATGAGAGGAGATCAAGGATGGGGTAGTCATTTTAATTCAAGAAATGGAAAAAAAAAGCATTCTGCTGTGGAGAGTTAATTTAAAGTGTATTTTGACACAAGTGGAAAAAGTCTTATTCAAAATTTTATATTGTGGGCTCTCAGTTACACCTGAAAGATTCTGTAGAATTCAATACAACAGCTTTGACAGATTTTTCAAGAAAATTATTATTGTTCAGAATTGTTTGACATGGCAGTTTCATTATGTTTTTTTTTGTGGATTATATTTAAGCAATATTACATGAGAGGGAGTACGGCATCAATGAATATAGTAACTGTGGGTGTGATACTCTAATGGGAGGGCATTAGAGTATCACACCCACAGTTATTATAGTCATGATACTGTAACGACATTGAGTGTAATGTTGCTTTTATACAACAGTTCCACAAGCACAATTTATTAAATGACAGCAATACTGGACAAAGTATTGTGATTTATTTGTTTAACCAGTTATTTTGTGCAGCTGAGAAAAAATAGTCCCTTTAAAATGTAGCCAGTAACTGCTGCTAAACATCTCAATCAGCGTGAAGACATCTATTGTCATTTCACACACATGGAAACAAATTAGATATTGCCAAGTGCAAAAGTAATAAGTGTTTATAAACATATACCTGTTGAGTCGGTGCCACGGAAGACCCAAGATCAAAATGTGGCCATTGCCAGTGTAGCTAGCCAGTGGCTCATCATTAGCATGCTAGCGATTTAGCACACGTAGGTTGCTTTTCTTCACATTTTCAGATGAAACAAACAGTCCATCACCACAAAGGTGTTGTAGTTTGTTACTCGAGACAATAAATCCAACTCTAGCACTGCCTGTTTTTTAAACACATGTGAAATCACTTCACAATGTTTACACAAGGGCAGACGTAAAGCTGAATAAAGCTTTTTTCAAAAGGCTGGGACTTCGGGTCAGGTAAAATATCTTTTCAAACAGGGCCTCACTGTGGAAATTAAGGTATTCAACACAGTATTGCAATTGTCACTGAGAGTTAGTTGACAGTAAATTAGTGTTAGTGTAATGGTTCCATGAACACCTTTGAAGCGGAGTGATATATATCCAGTGAAACGTTGGAGTGCCATTATCATGGATTTTAGTAATTCCTGGAATCCCTATTGTCCAATCGAATTGCTCGGTGGAAACTAACTGTTGTATAATCATATACATTTGGGAAGTCAAAATATAACAATTGCCTGCATAAATGACACACAGTACAGTTTAATTAGAAGAGATATGACAGATACAGTTGTACTATATGTATCATATTTAAGTGTTATAAAAATACACTTTATGATTGTTATTTTTAGATTGTTCAGGTGCATTCAATAAAGTGGACACGAGTTACAAAAAATGCTAAAAAACAATAAATAGAATTGACCCTTTCATGGTGGTTTTCGTTTGCTGACAAGGGTCATAATTAAGTAATATTACACTGTGGAAGATGTGTTCAATGACGAGACATGAGTGTATTTCTCAGGTTTGGCTTTATTGCAGAACACAATCATCCAACATTCTCAAAAGCAAGAAGAGGCAGAATAATATTACAGCTCACTCTTATACCTCCGGGGGATTAAGAACTCAAGTCACATGGTGCTTCTGCAAACATTCAATCACAATGCAAGTCTCTGAAGATTCACCATTGTCTCTTATTCTCCGGTGTCCCGGGAAACCCCCCAGGGCCTCCTCTGAGACAAGGGCCCGACTTCACACCTCCTCGCCATCTCCTGTCGGCCCCCGTCGATCCAATCTCCTGTTCCTCCAGACGTGAAGCCTCAATCCACATAAGCCATACATTTGTGGGAGATATGAACCAGACATATGTGCCACACTCTTGTGGGAAATATGAACCAAACATATTCAATTCAATTCAATTCAACTTTATTTATATAGCGCCATTTCACAACAACAGTCATCTCATAGCAGTATCAACTGTAGGGGGAACCCCCACAGTTGCAGAAAGACCCCAGCAATCAGGTGATCCCCTGTGAGCAAGCACTTGGCGACGGTGGAGAGGAAAAACTCCCTTTTAACAGGAAGAAACCTCCAGCAGAACCAGGCTCAGGGAGGGGCAGTCATCTGCTGCGACTGGCTGGGGGGTGAGGGGACAGAGAAGATGAAAAGAACAGACATGTAGAGAGCAAACAGCACGATGGGGACTCAATCTATGGGAGAGAACAAACAAATGTTAATGACCAGCAAAAAAAAAAATATTTCATAGAGAGTGAGGAAAGGAGTGAGGCCCAGTGCATTACTGGAGGTCCCCCGGCTGACTAAACCTACTAGCAGCATAACTAAGGGAGGGTTCAGAAACACATGATCCCTCCCTAATTGTAGGCTATATCAAAAAGGTAGGTTTTAACCCTAATCTTAAAAACAGAGATCGAGTCTGACTCCCGAATCCAGATTGGCAGCTGATTCCACAGGAGAGGAGCTTGATAACTGAAGGCTCTGCCTCCCATTGTACTTTTGGAGATTCTAGGTATTACAAGTAGTCCTGCATTTTGGGAGCGTAGTGCTCTGTTAGGATAATACGGTAGTATCAGATCTTTTAAATAAAAAGGAGCCTGATTGTTTAGAGCTTTGTAAGTAAGAAGAAGGATTTTAAACTTAATTCTAAACTCTATGGGAAGCCAATGAAGGGAGGCCAGAACCGGAGAGATATGATCTCTCTTTCTAGTACCTGTTAAAACTCTTGCTGCAGCATTTTGGATCAGCTGAAGACTTTTTAAAGATGTTTTAGGACAACCTGATAATAAAGAATTACAATAATCTAATCTCGAGCTAACAAAAGCGTGGATCAGTTTCTCAGCATCACTCTGAGACAAGATGCTCCTAATCTTGGCAATATTACGCAAATGATAGAAGGCAGTCTTAGAAACAAATTTAATATGTGAATTGAAGGACAAATCCTGATCAAAAATAACTCCAAGGTTCCTCACAGAGCTATTAAGAGAAAGAGTAATCGCATCCAAACTGAAAGTTTGATTTGGAAAGGAATTTCTAAGGTTTTTTGGACCAACAAGAATGACTTCAGTCTTATCTGAATTTAATAGCAGGAAATTACAAGTCATCCAAGCTTTGATTTCCTTAAGACAGGCTTCTAACTTGGCTAATTGATTACTATCATCTGGCTTCATTGACAGGTATAATTGTGTGTCATCTGCATAACAATGAAAATGTATACAGTGCTTTCTAATAATGTTGCCTAACGGAAGCATATATAAACTAAAAAGAGTAGGGCCTAGCATAGATCCCTGTGGAACTCCATGACTAAGCTTTGAGTTGAAAGAAAACTCATTATTTACATGAACAAACTGGAACCTATCAGATAAATAAGATCTAAACCACTGCAACAAAGTTCCATTAAGTCCAACATAGTGTTCTAATCTATCAAGTAGAATATTATGATCGATAGTATCAAAAGCTGCACTAAGGTCTAAAAGGACAAGTACAGAAACTAGTCCATTATCAGATGCAATGAGGAGTTCGTTAGTGACCTTCGCTAAGGCTGTTTCAGTACTATGATGGATTCTAAACCCAGATTGAAACTCTTCAAGTAAACCATTTCCCTGCAGGTGGTCGAATAATTGCGTAGCAACAACTCTTTCTAAGATTTTTGAAATGAAAGGGAGATTAGAGATTGGTCTATAGTTAGCTAAAGCTCCTGGATCTAGCGTTGGCTTTTTGAGTAAGGGTTTAATTACAGCTGTTTTAAAAGCCTGCGGTACATGGCCTAAAGTTAATGAAGAATTGATTATATGAAGAATAAAGCTACCAATAAGTGGGAAGACTTCTTTAAATAACCTAGTAGGAATAGGGTCTAAAAGACAAGTTGAAGGTTTGGATGAGGAAACTATTTTGTCTAACTCACAAAGGTCGATTGGGGTAAACTCATCAAGACAGACATCAAAAGAAGGAGTTGTAGTAGTTACAGTATTTAAGTTAACTGTGGGAAGAATCTGATTGATTTTATCTCTGATGGATGAAATTTTATTATTGAAAAAGTTCATAAAGTCCTGACTAGTAAGCTCTAAGGGAATGCTAGGATTGACAGAGTCCTGACTCTTTGTCAACCTGGCTACAGTACTGAAAAGAAACCTGGGATTATTCTTGTTCTCTTCTATTAATGCAGAGTAATAACTTGTTCTAGCTTTTCTAAGAGATTTTTTATAAATTAAAAGATGATTTCTCCAAGCTAAATAGATTTCATCTAAATTAGTAGAGCGCCATTTTCTTTCTAATTGACGAGTCTTCTGTTTTAAGCTACGAGTTTCTGTGTTGAACCAAGGAGTTAGAAACCTCTGATTAGACTTTTTCTTTTTTAAGGGGGCCACCAAGTCTAGAGCCTGATGCAGAGAAGCTGAAACACTATCCACCATGTTATCAATTACAGAAGGAGCAAGCTGTCTATAGCTTATTTCCGTTGTGTTGACACATGGCATAGAGGAAACAATCTGCATAAATTTGGAAACAGCATCATCTGAGAGGCATCTACTGTAATAATATTTTTCTTTAGGAGCCAAATAGTCAGAAATGGTAAAATCAAAGGTTAACAGACAATGGTCTGACAGTACAGGGTTATGAGGAGACACTACAAGATTTTCTATTTCTATGCCATATGTCAGAACAAGGTCCAATGTATGGTGGAGGTAATGAGTAGAATTTCCTACTTTCTGAGAAAACCCAATCGAGTCTAATATTGAATTAAATGCCACATTAAGGCAGTCACTATCTACATCCACATGTATATTAAAGTCCCCTACTATAATTATTCTATCAGATTTCAGCACTAAATCAGCTAAGAAATCAGCAAATTCGGATAAAAATTCTGAGTAGGTTGATGGGGGACGATAAACTATGGCAAATAAAATTGGGTTTAACCTAAAATTGCTAAAGTGCCCAATACTGAGGACCAGGTCCTCAAAGGAATTATAACATGCTTTTTGCTTTACATTAACTAGTAATTTGGAATGGTAAATTGTTGCTACTCCTCCTCCACGACCAGAACTTCTGGGATTTTGACAGTTTAAATATGTCATAAATATGTCAGTACATATGTGCCACAACACAACACTGTGGTATCATATCACTGTGGTGTGGAAGCAAATGAGCACAATATAATAAAGGACAGACACATTGTCATTCCACACACAAAATAAATATTGTCCAGTGTTTAAAACACATATGTCTTGAGGAATTTGTAATCTTGTTCATGATATTAATATATATTAATATGATGTGTTATTGTGTGATATGGGTGGTGGCTTCACCTTTCCGGTTCCGCCGCCACCTTGGGTATAAAAGGCTGATGCGGAAGAGGCACAGTCTCTTTTGACCTCACCTCTGCCTGGACGGGAGCACCTTGGGCATACTGTGAGTCATATAATAAAGTCACGTTCTACTGCACCTCTGGCCTCATTATTGGTGTATAGTTATGGACATAACAATTCGTCGGCCTCCGTCGGTCTATGATGACCATGGAAGAGAATCCTAAACGTCTAATCTGCTGGAACAGCACCGCTTGTGGCTGAACAGGCCGATGCGCACCGGTGTTCTACCTTCCAGCGTTGGGCGTTGGTAGGATTCAAGCCTGGGCAGGAAGATATGGAGGACAAGATGTTACCCGTGCAGCATGTCCCCCCTCTCCACGTCACTGATGAATCCAAAGGAACAGCAGGGCTGCTATAGTTTGGCACCAGCGCCGTCGCAGGAGCTGCCAGAACGATGTTGAGCACAACAGAGGACTGCCTTAGGGGCTCCGACTCCGGATTTTTCCTCAGGGTTGACTCCCGAAGCCTTTCCCGTGACCGGGTATGCCGCAAGGCAGCGGAGGTTTGAAATCAGGGTTTACCTTCCCCTAGATGGGCTACCTTCCCAGGTTGACGAGCCACCATCTACCCGAAGCATCTGGTTTTAAGGCGCCAGAGATCCGCCCTCGCCCCTTCTCTTATTAGTAAAAGCAGTTCCGCCGGGCTTAGAGACTAAACCACACGGGCAGGCTAGGAGTTGGACTTAGTTGTCAGAGGCTTTTCGAGATGCACGCCGTAAGGAGCATTTTATGAGCACTGGGAGCTTAACCCCAGTACCGCTCCTGGCTATGACAACCTTGGAACCACATAACAATTGGCGACGTGGATAAAGACATGGACAAAGGAATTTCGGGCATTCGGCCATTTTTGGAGCTTCTCGGTGAGCCGCCGGTTCCGTGGGAGCGGTGGTTTACTGCATTCGAAAATTATTTGGTGGCATTGAATCTCGGTGAATTAGAGAAACTGCGTGCACGAGCAATACTGGTCCAAAATCTCGGCATGGAGGGACAACGTATTCTTAGCACATTGGGTAACAGGGATAGTTTTGAGGACGTGGTTGAGCTAATGGCACGCTACTTTTGTGCTCGTGAGAACGTCATCGTCCGGAGGATCCAGTTCCGACAGCACCGCCAGCGGACTGGAGAGTCGGTGCAGCGGTATGATGCAGATCTGCATCAGCTGGCTGGGAACTGCCAGTTTGGGACTTTAGAGGAAGAAATGATCCGCGATCAGTTGGCGGAGCACACACTATGTTCAGCGGCACGGCCAAGACTCCTCACGCACTCCAGTGAACTGACGTTGGCCAAGGCTGTGGAGATAGCTCAGCAGTACGAAGCAGCAGCTAAACTATCACGGGACCTCGGTGAGAGATTGATATTGAGGCAACCTGAATCACAATCAGCGGCGCAGGCTGTGGACCCGGGTAGCAATGATAGCATGGAAGACAAAGAAGAATACGCTACAGCTATTAAAACAAGGTCCGCCCCGGGATCGCCGAGGTGTTTGGGCTGCGGGTCCACCGCAGAGAGTGGACAGTGCCAGGCAAGAGAGTGTTCGGCAAGGGGCAAATGCTGTGGCAAGTGTGGACTCCTATATCATTTTGCTAGGGCCTGTAAAAAATTTGAGCAAGGGGAACGATGACGCAAAGTGAATTTCCCTGCCACGACTCCTATGGTTATTCACACCGTCTCCCCAAGCACAAAGGGCTGTACGTATTTAATGGTGGAATTGGATGCCATAGAAGTGCCGTTACCAGTGGACACGGGCGCGGTGAAGTCCGTGTTGAATTGGCCTACTGTGAGGAGTTTTTTTCCCATATCACCGTGTGAGAGGTCTGTCGACGCCATTTTGTGGATATGGTGGTAATAGACTGTCCATTGTGGGTTTGCTGGAGTTGACGGCGAGGTACAGGTCAGCGGAGGTGTCTAGCCTGTAGTTCATGGTGACCGCCAGTGGGTCGAATGAGATGGGCTCCGACCTCTTTCATGGACTGGGCTTCTCGATCACCAGCGGCGTCGGAGAGAAGTGGTCGGGCCGTGATTTGTGGGACCGGCCGGTTCCACGAGAGGTGGACGATGCGGTTTGGGGTGATTCTTGGCCAAGTATTCTGGAAGATGAACAGGACCAATTCCATCCAGGGCCATCGCGTAAGGGTTCCGGTGCCAGGGCCCAGGTTACCCAAGGTGAGGGAACTGGACAGCACGGTGGGATGCCCGTGACGGCGGGTGGAGCTGACGGGATAGTTTCTACTGCTTTCTGAGTTTGGTCGGGAGGTACAGAGAAGCAGGGGGCTACAACGGCTTTGCCGGCGTTACAAATGAAAGTGAGCAGGGCAGGACTGGCTGGCACAGTGAAAAGACGTGCCACACAGGATCACTGGAGGCCGAGTCGGGCTTCACGGGGGGTTGCTGGTGTGGCGTGACCCAGTGAGGAGGCCCGGTTGAGATGTCGTGGACAGTGGAAGCCGAGTCAGGCTCCTTTGGGAGTTGCTGACATGGTTCGGCGCAGAGAGGAGGCTTGGCTGAGAGGGATCTATGGCAATTCAGAAACGACGGAAGGACCAGGGATGGCTGCAGGTGGTGGCCGTTCGGGAGGACGGATACCTTCAGCTGTCCGATGATGGAGACACCCCAGTGAGCTGAGGCGCGCCAACGAGGAGATAGAGGTTTCGGGGCTCTGACGTGGCTCATCTCCAGGGGCAAAGAGACGAAGGAGATCTGTACAGGACCCGCCAGACGGGTCTCCGGGGGGTGGTTTCTCCACCGGGACTGTATGGTAGCAGGGGAGCGATGGGTTAAACTGCATGTTATGTTGTGAATTGCCCGGGCTATGTAGTCAATGTGTTTCTTGTGCAGAGTTGCTATGTGATTTGCCCATGTAATAAAAAACAAACAAACAAACAAAAAAAAAACAAGTAATGTCTGTGTCAATACATTTAATGCATATATTACTGTGTGGTTTGCCCGGGTTATGGGGTGGTTTTGTTGGGTGTTGATAGCAGGGTGTGAAAGTGAATATTGACTGGTTGGTTATTGAACTGAGGTTTTCACCTGTATGTATATATGTTTATGGGGTTATTTTACATTATAATAGGAACACAGCAGTTTTTGTTTTTTTATTTCATGGACTATATATTTATACCAACAGAATAATCCATCTGGCCGTGTGGCGGTGGGACAGTAGTCCACCTGTCCCCCTCTGGCTTTAGTTATTTGTCACGAACCGAGCCCGTGTTTTCCTGTGGACTCGGTTCTGACTGTTCTCTGTGGCTCAGGCATTGAGTTTATTATGTATTGTTATCGTTTTGAGATCTTGCTGTTTTTATGTCTGTGTTCTTCTTCTTTTCCATGTCTGTAGCCGCCGCTCTGGCTGGCAGTTGTTGGGCAGCTGTTTTGACCCACTTTCTGGTGGGCGCTGTCTAACATTCGCTGGTCCGATCACGCCCCCTCTCTCTCTGACAGTCAGCTGTTTTCACCCTGGTAACTATCTTTCCTGCACCTCGCCCAGGTGTGTCCAATTTGTGACGCCAGCAGCGTTTGTACTTAGGTGGCTCTTACCAGTCAGACACTGCTGGACCATTGTGCAGATTCATATGGACGTTAGCCATCATATGTATGTACTGTCCGACAAGGAAGCCAGGACTACTCTGTCGCTATGCCCCTGAGGGTAGTTACCGGTTGTGTGTGCTCGCTGGGAATTTGGACTACTCGGACGGCTCCTGTTTTGTGAGTAAAAGACTGTTAGCATTTCCCCGTGCAGTGTGGCTGCTACGCTTTGGCTCTGTAGCCCAGTTCATTCTCCTTGCCAGTCGAGCCTCCTAGAGGACTCGAAGTTCATTTGAGCCATAACGTTATTTGTATTGTTCGTTTCATGGCCACTGTGCACTGTGGTCTGCCTGCTGCATGTCACTGTGTGTTGCCCTTTAGCGCACCCTGTTACCTTTTTGTGTGTTGTTATTTTGGAACTGCTGTCTTTTGTATTAATAAGTGTGTTTGTGGTGTAACCGGCGTTTAAATCCATTCTTCCTTCCCCTCCTCCGTGCGCTGCATAATAGCGCACAAGGAGGCTTATGACAGTTATTTGTGTGCATGGATAGGCCGTACATATTTCTGTTTATTGTTAGTGTGTGATTCAGGTTCTAAATTTGGGAGGGTCTTGATGGTGTGCATGCGTTTTGGACTTTTTTGAAGAGGGGGGAAATGTAATGTTGTTCATGATATTAATATGATGTATTATTGTGCGATATGGGTGGTGGCTCCACCTTTCCGGTTCCGCCGCCACCCTGGGTATAAAAGGCTGATGTGGAAGAGGCACGGTCTCTTTTCACCTTACCTCTGCCTGGACGGGAGCACCTTGCGCACACTGCGAGTCATATAATAAAGTCACGTTCTACTGCACCTCCGGCCTCATTATTGATGTATGGCAATGGACATAACAGAATTGTGGGTCACTTCACGTGCATGGTGGCTAATTAGCTTGTTAGATGCATTGGGGGAGTCTTTGCACCCATGATTGTATTACCAGCACATCGTGATTATGAGTCTCTTATAGGGTTCTTAAATATAGCCCTAGCTTGTCCATTCCCTCTGTAAAACAGTTGAGATGATGTGTATAGCTGTCTGAGGCTAACAGCAACTTGGCTTCTGCTTCTTTTAGTGTTAGTACTTGCATACTTCACTTGCTTTTTCATGGTATCTTCAGATGAAGTAAAGAGTCAATCATCACATACTGTGTAGATGGAGACTGTGTTTGTTTTCATTACAAGCCGTTTTTAATTGTTCTGTCCATGTTCTGCTGCATCTGAACAGTACTGACTGCACTCCTCCCAGTATAATGTGCCCTTACCTATAACTCCATGAGCACGTCTTAAACGGGCAGTACATGTAAAGCTCTCATACACATGCACACAACAGGAAAAAAAAACCAGCAACAACAACAATAACAAAACCCAAATGAGCAAGATTGCATCAGTTCTGGTTTTATTTCGATTATTGGCTCAGCCCTGCTAGCATCTGTGGCAATACTTTTGGGGATAAAAGGTCAAATGTCAAGGTCACTGGTCATAAAAGGTCAAAATCCATTTTGGCCCACAGTGACTTCAATAATAATAATGATTAAAAAAACAGTAAGTATGTGTGTATCTGCATCTCTGTTGAGTGCAATTCTAGTTTTAAATAAAAGTGTATTGAGCTCCATTCAGTAGTCCCTACTTATCCAAAAAAGTGGGGAGCAGGTGTAAATGTGCATAAACACAATCAACTAAATCAACTGAGACAGCTTTGAGTACCCATGGAGGGGTGGCAAAAGGAATCACTTTTAATTAAATCTTCTCCTTTCTATTTTCTTCATATTGTATCCATACTTTCCAGTTTATTTCCTGCTCTCAGGATCAGTGTCATCAAAACATTTGCATCCTCTGCGTGCAAACTCTCAGAAATATATATTGTACTTGACAGGTTCTTGCAACCTGTGTGCATGCAAGTGTCTGAAGAATATCTGTTTCCTCTTCTGATTAAGCATGCCACATTTATTTTCATTACTGGCACATGACAGTTGCTCACCAAAGATACCAAATTGATTAGGAAACTTGTTCTGTGCACAGCTGTGGGGAGTGTAAAAATAATTAAAAAAAATTAAAAAATTTTAAAAAGCAACTTGAAGATCTCTTTCCATCACGTCAATGAAGATGGACAAATATTGAAGGGACAAATTGAGTAGCAGATGACAGCCTGCCGGAGCTGAAAGGATGTGTTGAAAAAAAAATGTCAGTTTATCATTTCCTTTTTGACATTCAGCTCACCCAGGTGATATTAACTTTCATGCTGACACTATTGCTACAGTGGGACTTCCAGGGCAAACAACCCACGGAAAACAGCTGAAAAAACAATTAACAGTTCTGCTCCATCCGAGTCCATATTGAAAGTTAATTTACAGTCTGGCCTGCTGCGCCGTGTGTGCTGTGTTTTTAACTATCACCCTCTAATAGACACTGAGACGTCCCCCGAGTTCCCTTTCATACAGCCATCCTTTGACCTTGCTGTTTTAAAGTACTTGTAATATAACCTGTCATGACTAAGAGGTGATGATATAATCTGGGTGTCCTTCGTCTACTGGCCTGGTGATAACTTCTCCAGCTTCCCCGAGCCCTCTTTTTTTTCAATTATATTGTTCACATCCAGAGCCGGAGCCTGTTAATGCTGCTTTACGGTCAGACTGGAGGACTCTAATCTTCAATTTCCATGATCACTTCATTCGGTAAAAGCCTGTAAAATGCATCTCATGTAAGAAAGTGAGATTTTTATTAGGATGCCTGTTTCGGAGTAAAATATCACCAACTTGTAAGACAGCACTTTCCGTCACATGCTTCGCTACAGGCGTAGGCTTTTGCCAGATATGTACAGCTAGCCGTTAAAGTGAAATATTCAAGCATCAACCAGCTATCCATGTGACAAACAGGAAAAGCCGCTCTCATAGAGAATGGTCTTTTTCAAGGTTACTTTCACAATGTCTGCTATTGATACACTGCTGCCATGTGTGAGACAGCTGTAGGCGTCAGCGTTAAGCGCACCACCGACGAACAGTCTAACAGCCAAAATAGCCTGAATCATATTGCACAAACAAGTGCTAATTTAGCAATTGATTAGATGCCTTTTCCTCTCCATTATCAGATGGATATCTTTTTTTTCAAACAGAAAATTACTTTGCCTGGAGAAAAAAAAAGTACCCATTAAACAAGCTCGGTTGGTACAACAATTCTGATTTATGTCATAATGAATAACCTATTGAAATTGATTGGCACTGATTGCGGCTGATTATATTTTCTCTGTGAAATCTTCAAACGATTTTCTGCTTTACCTTCCGAGGCACGGCTGTCAGCTCGAGTCACATCAACCATGTTCAGTTGGTGCATTTAAAGGGAAGTGCAGGAGTAGTCATGTCTGATGTCTGCTCCTCTGCCTTAGAGGGAGTGTGGGAGAGGACAGTACTGCACCGAAACAACAGTTGTCAGTTGTCAGCAGAGTTCACAGCTGAGGCTGAAAACAAATTTCCTCCTTGTAGGCTGTAATGAAGTTTGGGGGTTTGAAAGGCGATGCCAGGATCTGTAACGAAATTGGGCTTCACATCTTGGTTTTTATAACTTTATCTGTAGACTTCCACACCATCGGATTTTCCTTGAGTGAATTATATGAACTGATATTTATGTATTGAATCATAATCTAACATAAAACATAAAAGTTAAAGGTAACAATCTGTTCCACTTTCATGGATTGATTTTAAGTTTTGCCATCCTAAAGGACACATGTACAGTATAAATACTGCAAAATCCCTCTTGTGGTATTTTAGACAGCATTAAAAATGGCTCCTGTGCCCCTCACTCCTAAACCCTTGGTTCTCTGTCTGCTTATCCATATCTATGAGCCCCTTATCTGACTGGGCAAAGTTTTTCTGTGTGAGGTACAGTCAGGTCAGTCATAACAACGAACTACAAGGCTGTAGCTAGCTGCTAACCCTGACTACTCATCATCTCACCACAGCTGGCATTTTGACAAAAGTCAGGACAGCAACAATCCCAACAATCCCAGCAGTACCCCTCTAATACAGCTATACATAAATTACAAATCAAACACCTCCTTTCTTCTTTCAACAACTTCATCAGTGCTAAGCTATTATGTGTTACTGTATTTAGCCTTGGCGATGCTGTTTATGAAATGTTGCACTCTTTTTATAAATTAAAATAAGTGAACAACTCCGATTTTCTTCAGTAGCTTTGTGATGTCTGGTGCCCTTCCCTTGAAATCGTTGGTCCATGTCTGTTGCTTGGCAACAGGGCATCATGTGCCGTTGTGCCAAAAAGGCTTACAGGAGGGAGTTGCCATATTGTGTCCCTAGCATTTTGTTTAGTCACATTACAAAACATTTATCCAGTCCAAATAACACTGTGTGAATGCTAACGAATCTGTGATTCAGACCGACTCTGGCACATTATATCATTAACTTATGTGCTTATCATCCTGGGCTGATGTTGCTAACCTGGTTGGCATTGTATAGCATAGCTATTGTGTTTCTCTTGTAAACATCTCATTTATCTTATCTTATTTATTACTGCTCTGAGTGCTGCTATCCCTGTGCTGCTGCAATCCTGGAATTTCCCCATTGTGGGACTAATAAAGGCTTCTCTTCTCTTCTCTTCTCTTTTTCGGTTTTCTACTACTGGCCGCGTTTACAGTTTTTGTTTTTTTTTGTGTGGAGGATGGCGACCTTGGAAATGCCACCTCCATCTATCCACCATGGGTTGAGGATCGTTCCCCCGGACAGCAGCGTTACTGTGGAGGAGGTGCTTCTGGCTGTGACCGAGCAGGTGGGCCATGATGCAATCTGCTTTGCGTCCCGAATGAATAGAGCTGTCGTTGTGTTTCTGGCTGCTGAAGAGGATGTCCACACCCTGATTGTAAGCGGTGTTGTTATCGGGGAAACGTATGTACAGGTGTCCCCCTTATCTGTCCCATCAACGCGAATCACTGTCTCAGGTGTTCCACCTTTCATCACTGATGAACAGTTGGCGACGGAGCTCCGCAGATTTGGGAAGTTTGCGGGCCCGTTTACAACTCTGACTTTGGGATACAAGGAGACCAAGTTAAAACATGTGAAATCACTCAGGCGACAGGTGTTCATGTTTTTGGACTCGCCAACTGCGACCCTGGAAGTGTCCTTCTGGGTCAAACACGGGGACGGCTCCTATATGGTGTATGCGAGCTCAGGACAAATGAAGTGTTTTGAATGTGGAGACGTGGGCCATAAACGGTTCGCTTGTCCGCACAGGCAGCGGGCAGAGGGCCCTGATGGAGCTGCGGATGGTGCTGGCGGCAAACCCTCCGCTCACGCCACAGCTGCGGACGGCGGCGCGGCCTCCGCTCCCGCCGCTGCTGCGGACGACGTTGCGGGGCCTTCCGCCGGCCCTGCTCCGGAGCCTGCCGCTGTGTCTGTGGACGGCCCGGCTGTGGCGCCCGCGGCCCAGCTTACGGCCGGGAGCGTCGCTGGTGATGGCGCCCAAAATGTTGCTGATGGTGCGTCACAATCATCTCGCTGTGTGACATCAGCGGCTGTGCCTCCGGAAGCTGCTACCGTTTTGGAGCAGGAGATGGAGCACCGAACTGATGGTGCGTCAGAATCATCTCGCTGTGTGACATCGGCGGCTGTGCTTCCGGAGGCTGCTACCGTTTTACAGCAGGGGACGGAACAGCGACAGTCAGCTGCTGTGGGTGGCGTCCAGGAAAATGTGGCCCGTGATGAATCCACTGGCCCAGGAGAACCAAACAGTCAGCAGAGTTGTGCTGACGAGGAAATGGAATCTGATCCCCACACTGTGTCTAATACTGAGTCTATTGAGGCAAAATGCGGTACAAACGCGAGTTTGTATTCACTGGAAGAAGTAAATGCTTTTCTGGATGAAACCTATAACAAGGCCATTAAAGTCACTGACTACTTCAGTGACACTGATAAATTCATTAAGTCTGTTGATGTGCTAAGAAGGCAGGTTGGTCTTGACCTCCTGGACGAAAGGAAACGTTTTCGCCTCAAGAAACACCTGACAGCCCTGCGTAAAGCAGCAGGGAGAACAGGGCTCAAGCGCGCCCGACAGGAGGAATAAATGGCGGTCGTGCCTCTGCCTGTTTTACACATTTTTGGAATATTGTTTGATCAGACTTTTATATGACGTTTCTAATTGACTGTAATTGACTGTCATGGAACTGGATCTTTACCTGCAGGGCATGGATGCCCCAACGTTTTCATTCTTTTGACAATCTGGACGAGCCTGCTGCGAAGATGACTTGCTTGAAAAACCCGCATGGTCTAGGGACTACAATCCATCTGAGATGAGGAAAATGTCTCTGGGACGTGCAACGGAACTGGCTGCGGCCGCACAGCGCTATCTCTGCTGCCGGAGGAAGGGGTCTTGGCCTGGCTTAAGAACTGGGGACCTCTGGCTCGTCTTTGCACGGACTACGAGGACGACTCACACTACTGCCACTGGCAATGTGGAATAGGTGGACTGCAAGGCATACTCTGTGTTGTGTGTGTGGGGGGAAGACTTATGTTTGCACTTTTTCAAATGTGAGACACTTGGTTGAATGAGATTGGTGCTCTTACATTTTCTTGAATTGTGCAATAAAGGCATTTTTTAAAAGTCAGAGTCTCTTCTCTTCTCTTCTCTTCTCTTCTCTTCTCTTCTCTTCTCTTCTCTTCTCTTCTCTTCTCTTCACACTTTGATGAACTTCCCATCTGGTACTGCTAAACTTGCCATCTAGCTGACAAGAAAAAATCGAACTACTAACACTGGCAATGTGGATCCTGTGTTTGTTTTCAAGGCCTTGTTAAAAGTCAGACTCCAGGTGGAGTACTCTTACTATAAAATGGTGGACAATTTGGAGGTATTCACCAATAGATGGACTGTAGGGAATATTTTGTGTTCTGTGGGGGAGGGGGATGAGTTATGTTTGAATTTTTGAAATGTGGAACACTTGGGTGAAATGATGGTATGATGGTGATTTTATATTTTTGAATTGTACAATAAAGGGACTTTTTTTAAACGTCTCTTCTCTTAACCATTTACCCTTTCCAAATCATACTGCATGAGCTTAATCAATCTGTGAGTCACATAAAGATACATGGGCTAGGCCCAGCCTGTGTTGTACTGGTTGTACTGTGGGAGCAGGCCTCTGTGCCACAGTGAGGTTGAGCCTGGTCTGGGCATCACAGTAAGCCAGCTCTTGGAGACCCTTCTTACCACCACTAATTGGAGGGCAGAAAGGAACCTTGGGATACTCAGCCATAAGGACAGAGAACCCTCCATCAGTGAATGACAACAGAAAATTGTGGAGTGTTGGCTGCCATATACAGATATTGTTGTATATATACAACAATACGAAATGTTATATCATTTCGAGATCGTCACTTCCTTGTGGTAACGTATCGTCACTTCCTGTTTTGCTGTCTGCCTGTGTGGTTTGCTCTCCAGCTCTCGAGCCACTAGCTATGGCTACTAGCTCTCTTTTCTCTCCTCCTCTGGTGTGCTCTCTCTGTCAGATGTTTAGCTACACCTCTGCCTCTTTTAGTGATAACGGTAAATGTAATAAATGTTGTCTTTTTGAGGCGCTCGAGGCGAGGTTGTCTGATTTGGAATCCCGGCTCCGCTGCATTGAAACACCGTCTGCGCCAGTTAATCTCGACGGACGCCCCTTAGCAGCAGCGGAGCTAGCTAGCTTAGGTCCCCCTGTCACCGGTTCCCCGGCTCTCCTCTGCAGCGAGGAGACTGGGTGGGTGACGGTGAGAAGGAAGCCTAGTCGCAAAGCCCCGGTTCACCACCAACCTGTTCACGTTTCTAATCGTTTTTCCCCGCTCAGCGACACACCCGCTGAGGAAAAAACTCTGATCATTGGCGACTCTGTAGTCAGAAACGTGAACCTAGAGACTCCAGCGGCCATAATCACATGCATTCCTGGGGCCAGAGCAGGCGACATCGAGTCAAATTTGAAAATGCTGGCTAAAAGTAACTGTAAATATTCCACAATTGTTATTCACGCCGGCATTAATGACATCCGTCTCCGGCAGTCGGAAGTCACGAAACTTAATGTAGAATCGGTGTGTGACTTTGCAAAAACGATGTCTGCCACTGTAGTATTCTCTGGGCCCCTCCCCAATCTGACCAGTGATGACATGTTTAGTCGCTCGTCATCCTTGAACCGCTGGCTGTCTGTGTGGTGTCCTAAAAATGACGTGGGCTACATTGACAATTGGAGCTCTTTTTGGGGAAAACCTGGTCTTATGAGACGAGACAGCATTCATCCCACTTTGGATGGTGCTTCTCATTTATCTAACAATCTGGCATCTTTTTTATCCAAATTTCCAAAACCATGACTACTCAGAGTTGGGACCAGGAAGCAGAGTCGCAGTCTTACACGCCTCTCTGCAGCTCCTCTTCATCCGCCACCCCTCAGCTTAGCCCCTGTCTTCCCCATCAGAGAATCATTGTCTGCTCCCTCCAAAGTAAATAAAAATATAATGTATAAGCATCCCAAAGTGATAAAGCAAAATATTGGTAAAACTCAAATTAAACATAAAGCCTCTAAATTGAATGATTTGGCCTCTGTTCCTCCTCATAATTTAAAAATTAATGTGGTTTATTAAATATTAGGTCTCTAACTCCCAAGTCTCTGTTAGTCCATGATCTGTTAATTGATCATCAGATTGATTTAATTTCCCTTACAGAGACTTGGTTAGGGCAAGAGGATCATGTTGGTTTAAATGAATCAACTCCTTCTGGTTATTTAAACTGTCAAAATCCCAGAAGTTCTGGTCGTGGAGGAGGAGTAGCAGCAATTTACCATTCCAAATTACTAGTTAATGTAAAGCAAAAAACATGTTATAATTCCTTTGAGGGCCTGGTCCTCAGTATTGGGCACTTTAGCAATTCCAGGTTAAACCCAATTTTATTTGCCATAGTTTATCGTCCCCCATCAACCTATTCAGAATTTTTATCCGAATTTCCTGATTTCTTAGCTGATTTAGTGCTGAAATCTGATAGAATAATTATAGTAGGGGACTTTAATATACATGTGGATGTAGATAGTGACTGCCTTAATGTGGCTTTTAATTCAATATTAGACTCGATTGGGTTTTCTCAGAAAGTAGGAAATTCTACTCATTACCTCCACCATACATTGGACCTTGTTCTGACATATGGCATAGAAATAGAAAATCTGGTAGTGTCTCCTCATAACCCTGTACTGTCAGACCATTGTCTGTTAACCTTTGATTTTACTATTTCTGACTATTTGGCTCCTAAAGAAAAATATTATCACAGTAGATGCCTCTCAGATGATGCTGTTTCCAAATTTATGCAGATTGTTTCCTCTATGCCATGTGTCAACACAACGGAAATAAGCTATAGACAGCTTGCTCCTTCTGTAATTGATAACATGGTGGATAGTGTTTCAGCTTCTCTACATCAGGCTCTAGACTTGGTGGCCCCCTTAAAAAAGAAAAAGTCTAATCAGAGATTTTTAACTCCTTGGTTCAACACAGAAACTCGTAGCTTAAAACAGAAGACTCGTCAATTAGAAAGAAAATGGCGCTCTACTAATTTAGATGAAATCTATTTAGCTTGGAGAAATCATCTTTTAATTTATAAAAAATCTCTTAGAAAAGCTAGAACGAGTTATTACTCTGCATTAATAGAAGAGAACAAGAATAATCCCAGGTTTCTTTTCAGTACTGTAGCCAGGTTGACAAAGAGTCAGGACTCTGTCAATCCTAGCATCCCCTTAGAGCTTACTAGTCAGGACTTTATGAACTTTTTCAATAATAAAATTTCATCCATCAGAGATAAAATCAATCAGATTCTTCCCACAGTTAACTTAAATACTGTAACTACTACAACTCCTTCTATTGATGTCTGTCTTGATGAGTTTACTCCAATCGACCTTTGTGAGTTAGACAAAATAGTTTCCTCATCCAAACCTTCAACTTGTCTTTTAGACCCTATTCCTACCAGGTTATTTAAAGAAGTCTTCCCACTTATTGGTAGCTTTATTCTTCATATAATCAATTCTTCATTAACTTTAGGCCATGTACCGCAGGCTTTTAAAACGGCTGTAATCAAACCCTTACTCAAAAAGCCAACGCTAGATCCAGGAGCTTTAGCTAACTATAGACCAATCTCTAATCTCCCTTTCATTTCAAAATCTTAGAAAGAGTTGTTGCTATGCAATTATTTGACCACCTGCAGGGAAATGGTTTATTTGAGGAGTTTCAATCTGGGTTTAGAATCCATCATAGCACTGAAACAGCCTTAGCGAAGGTCACTAACGACCTCCTCATTGCATCTGATAATGGACTAGTTTCTGTACTTGTCCTTTTAGATCTTAGTGCAGCTTTTGATACTATTGATCATAATATTCTACTTGATAGATTAGAACACTATGTTGGACTTAATGGAACTTCGTTGCAGTGGTTTAGATCTTATTTATCTGATAGGTTCCAGTTTGTTCATGTAAATGATGAGTTTTCTCTCAGCTCAAAGCTTAGTCATGGAGTTCCACAGGGATCTGTGCTTGGCCCTACTCTTTTTAGTTTATATATGCTTCCGTTAGGCAACATTATTAGAAAGCACTGTATACATTTTCACTGTTATGCAGATGACACACAATTATACCTGTCAATGAAGCCAGATGATACTAATCAATTAGCCAAGTTAGAAGCCTGTCTTAAGGAAATCAAAGTTTGGATGACTTGTAATTTCCTGCTATTAAATTCAGATAAGACTGAAGTCATTCTTGTTGGTCCAAAAAACCTTAGAAATTCCTTTCCAAATCAAACTTTCAGTTTGGATGCAGTTACTCTTTCTCTTAATAGCTCTGTGAGGAACCTTGGAGTTATTTTTGATCAGGATTTGTCCTTCAATTCACATATTAAATTTGTTTCTAAGACTGCCTTCTATCATTTGCGTAATATTGCCAAGATTAGGAGCATCTTGTCTCAGAGTGATGCTGAGAAGCTGATCCAGGCTTTTGTTAGCTCGAGATTAGATTATTGTAATTCTTTATTATCAGGTTGTCCTAAAACATCTTTAAAAAGTCTTCAGCTGATCCAAAATGCTGCAGCAAGAGTTTTAACAGGTACTAGAAAGAGAGATCATATCTCTCCGGTTCTGGCCTCCCTTCATTGGCTTCCCATAGAGTTTAGAATTAAGTTTAAAATCCTTCTTCTTACTTACAAAGCTCTAAACAATCAGGCTCCTTTTTATTTAAAAGATCTGATACTACCGTATCATCCTAACAGAGCACTACGCTCCCAAAATGCAGGTTTACTTGTAATACCTAGAATCTCCAAAAGTACAATGGGAGGCAGAGCCTTCAGTTATCAAGCTCCTCTCCTGTGGAATTAGCTGCCAATCTGGATTCGGGAGTCAGACTCGATCTCTGTTTTTAAGAATAGGGCTAAAACCTACCTTTTTGATATAGCCTACAATTAGGGAGGGATCATGTGTTTTCTGAACCCTCCCTTAGTTATGCTGCTAATAGGTTTAGTCAGCCGGGGGACCTCCAGTAATGCACTGGGCCTCACTCCTTTCCTCACTCTCTATGAAATATTTTTTTTTTGCTGGTCATTAACATTTGTTTGTTCTCTCCCATAGATTGAGTCCCCATCGTGCTGTTTGCTCTCTACATGTCTGTTCTTTTCTTCTTCTCTATCCCCTCACCCCCCAGCCAGTCGCAGCAGATGACTGCCCCTCCCTGAGCCTGGTTCTGCTGGAGGTTTCTTCCTGTTAAAAGGGAGTTTTTTCCTCTCCACCGTCGCCAAGTGCTTGCTCACAGGGGATCGCCTGATTGCTGGGGTCTTTCTGCAACTGTGGGGGTCCTCCCTACAGTTGATAGTGCTATGAGATGACTGTTGTTGTGAAATGGCGCTATATAAATAAAGTTGAATTGAATTGAATTGAATTGAATTGTTGTTAGCAATTAGCAAGAACCCTGCTGGTATTTGGGAGAGAATTGGAAGGTGGAAGAGGGCAGAGTGATGGTGTTAGGAGGTGGCCAAGCTACTGCTTTGCTTTGGTTTGTGCGGAGCTCTGTTGCAACCAGTTTTGCAATAAAATCTAGAATTGCAATACTTTCATTGCCAAATTGGTTGGATGATGAAACTAATTAAACTTATTGTAATTAGTTGCCAACCAGTTTTGGATTAAAACAGTTTTGGAGTAAACTTTTGACAGAGGTTTCTACACTACACCAAGACGATATGTAAGCCTTAATGGGCTGATCAGCAAATAAAGTCACTTACTGAAAATGACAAATTTTGTGTCTCTCACATTAGAAAACCAAGAAATCTGACCAAATTTAACAAATTTAACAAACAGTAACAAAGTATGGACTGTCAGACATTTAGTCTACAATTACAACAGTGTTCCTACAAACCTGATCGGCAAATAATTGCATTAAGAGTTTCATTAGTTTCTTCATTTCAATGAGTTTTGCAGTAAAATTATTGCAATTCTGGGTTTTATTGCAAAACTGTAACAGAGCACCGTCAAGTGGTGGAAAAAAAAAAAAATCCTGAATGCTCCTTTAAACATTTTACATAGATTGTGTGTCTGAAGTATGGCCCAGTAGCGTGGAGTAGGGCTGGGCAATATGAAAAAACTCCAGTCATGATAAATTTTTCCCATATTGATCACTATTGATACATATTGCAATATTAATCACATTACTATTTCTGTCAAGCTTAAAGGTTCCTTTTTACTCCTAAGTGAGATGTGAAGCCATAACAAGGTAAATTTTAAATATTTATTTTCTGTCAGAAGTTGAACTTGACAAATGTAGTGTAGAACATTATACAACTGTATTTCAAATAATTATAAAACATAAAATATAAATATTCTATAATATTCTTCTCATCAACTTACCGATAGCTGAGTGAAGTACATGCCCAAATGTAGCAGCTGTTACAGTACAGCTCTCATCCATGGGAAATTATAATTCTCCCCAGTGCAAGTATATAGAAGGATGGTTGCAGCCAAACGACACCAGTTAGCATTTGGATTAAACAACGAACGTGTCCGAACGGGACACAAAATGCCAAAATTATTAAATTAAATTTCAAGGAATATATTACAATGGATCTGTGGGTCTGTAATATTTGTAAACCTGTCCATTAGTTGACTTGCTGTCACTTGGTCCCATTAGATATAATTTAATTGGGCATAAGGGCATTTTGTGTAATGCTAGTTGCTACACGAATGGCTATTTGTCATTAAATATTAGATTAAAAATGATTTAATTGATTTTTGGGGCATTTGGTATCCCATAAAAAAATTATTTCATTTAATTATTTGGATGTCTTCTAGGGGGTTGGGGTCACGGAAGTCCCGTTCGGTCCTGGTCGGTCCGTTTGGCCCCGTTCGCTGTTTAGTACAACCCTGCTCAACTGGATGGTAAAAAAAAAGATTTGTGGTGTTACCTGATTTTGTGGGAATATGCTTGACAGTTTGCAGTGCATGCTAAGCTGCTTTTTGTCAAACTTTAAATAGCCAAAATATCTCCACATTACTGAATTCCTCGGACTGTTTTTTTTTTTTTTTTAACAATCTCCTCGTCTATTGAGCATTGGGTGGCGTCCGTTTTGATGTCTTCTTTGGTACTGCTGTCACTGGACTTTTCATTAATGTTTTCTGTCGTCTCCTACACGGCTGTGCTAGCCCAAACATTAGCAGGTGTGCTAGGCTAAGTCCCGGCTGCGTGCTGGTCGTACGCACCTACGCACGCTGTTGTGTGCATCAATCGAATGTGACTTCCAGCCACATAATTGGTTTGGTGTGGTGTATTCTCATTTTCATTGGCTTTTCGTGTTGTCTGTCAAAACACGGAATGAATGAGTTCTGTTGAAGTTCTATCAAAAATGTTTTTATTTCTCTATTGAGGAAAAGTTGTTTTGTGATATTATCATTGCCGTTTTATTATCCAGCCCTAGTGGTGCAGACTGCAGCAATAAGCTTCTTAATAGACCCACACTTTGTTTTACTCCAACCATTGATGCTAACCCTAAACCCTCTAATGCTGACATCTCTGAGCAGAGGTGTGTGGGGCTTGACAGCTCAGTCCTGAGGGGAGATGGTAATGTGTGCACAGTTTGGGAAAACATGCACAATTGTCTATGAGTGAGTATCTGTTTGAATAAATACCTTGGAAACATCCCTGCTTTTATTTTATAAAACAGCACTCAACCTTTTTTGTACTTAAAAATATAATATTTTTAAAATATTTGAACTGAAAATGAAAAGAGAAAAGAGCTGTATGGTTGTTTGGTTCTAAAATGAACAGATTTTTTTTTAGTGAACCATACTGTTTATTGTCTTGTTTACCCTTGAGAGAATGAGGAATGAATAATTGCCATTTCTTTCTGATTGTGTTTTGGTTTGAAAATACTTGGCATTTTGCAGCCCTGGTGAATGTTTATATCAGGTACGACAGCCTCACTCGTTCCCATTCAGCCACGTTATTGTGCACACGCATAACAATCAAGGAGCAAACGCAACATGACTGTAATAATAATAATAGTTTAACAGCTTGAACAAGAAAATAAACAATGTAATGAGTCTTTGCCTGTTCATAATCAAAGAGATGACCTCCCTTGAGTTCTTCAGCAAAGATGAGGCATTGCACTTCAAGTTTAAACCTATATTACTGGTCAATGACTGTTCCTGAATTATTAGCAAACACTAAATTTGGCTTTTAAATCATATGTAGTGGATTTAGATTAATGAGTTTATAGGTGTTTTATTGTTGGTACAAGTATTAATGTAAATATGAATCTGAGTAGGGATGAAAATTTCCTTTCCTTACACAAAAATATCCTAGTAGGGCACCAGTCCAGATAATGGACAATTTTATTAACAGTTCTTTATTTGTACCAATTATGAATCAGTCTCAAAAAAAAAAAAAATCCCTTGTGAGTTCTTGTCTGCTGATAATCAAGAAGATGGACATTAAATCAAACAATAACTCCCACATGTCTTTCAATAGTTTAATAAGAAATGTCAGAATAGGTTGACACATTTGGATAACTTTAAAACAGAGAATTCAACATGTATCATGGGCATTGTCAGAAGTCTGAAATATAACCTCACAAATACAGAGTACAAAAAGGTATTAGACTGAATCAAAGATCAGACTTAAGACACGCAGAGCCTTTTAGAAATTAGAAGTTTTACTTGCACAAGGAGTATCAACACACATACAGAGTGAGTTGAATACTGCCGGACAATCCGCAGTTGCTTTCTTTATATACATGGAGTATGTGATAAACTCAGCAAAAGCAGAACAAACAGAATTACCACATAAGCAAAAAGTACGCTCCGTATGTCTTCAAGTATGTGTAGGAGATAAATTGTATGAACACTCTGTTCATGCAATGTCCCCTGCACACACAGGGTGTACAGGGGACAAGTCTTGATACAGCATATATGTCAACACTCTTATCACACATCAGATGAATAAACAGAAGGGTGATGCAGCTTAGTCACTAACAGTGATTATAAGAAGCACAAGTTGTATTTATGACTAATAAGAAAAAGCATCATACATATAAGAATATCAATCTTCATTTCATGAATCATTAATAAAATGATAACTGTTTATATGCATACAGTATATACAATTTTTTCCCAACATTTTCCTCCTGTTTATTATTTTATTAATCTTTTTAATCATATGCAATTATCAGTATAAAGTAACTTCAAAAGATTTCCTACATTGACATTATTAAGCATTCATGTGGCGTATAGCTAGAGCACTGCCATACATTGGAAAAAGAGTACCCATTGGTTTTTCCAAGAATCCATACCCAACATCATTTGGCCAAAAAACAGTAGGATTATTGCTACAGTTAAAAGTACAATTTTTCCTCTTTAAGGTGAATTTTCCAGCAGCAATATAGGGAAAGTGAAATACATTTCTACAGACAGAATCATAATATGACACTTCACAGGTCACTTCCTTAGTATCATTGCATCTTTGTGAAATACCCAGGTTGAAACTGTATAACTATAATAGTGACATTCAATCTATTAAGATACCTTTCTGACAAATTCCCCACCAACCAATGTCCAACATTATTGCTTGTATTAAACAGACTGAGACGAGAATTCATCGCTATTGTCGCTCCGGGCGTTTCCTCTTCACTCAGTGGAACAGGGATCATGGGTATTGCAGTCTTGTGTGAATGGGGTAGCAATGAACACACATAGCAAGAAGTATTGATTCCCAGTCCTCTCACCAAACCACCATTGTCTGGTACCATAGGTTATGCGTATTGTTCATTGTCCGTGCTTCGTGGGTTCCTTGTCCTTGAATCAGAAAGAAATTACCCCCCCCCCCCACACACTGTCAGGAGAAGTGCTGAACACAGAGTCATCAATAATTTTGGTGCCATGCTTCCACCTGAGAGAGTACCCCTCTGGGCCTCTTTCTTCACCAGGGTTGAGACGGCCTTGTCCTTAAAAGGACATGCCCCCTTTGTAACTGGACTTACTCAGGGAAACAAGTTAGTTAGTTCACTTACAGGCACCCGTAGTCTTTTAGCGTGTGAAAGGTGAATCCGAGATGGTCATTCAGCAATACGTACTGCAGTGGGAGTGGGACATAGTCTCCAGGTTGATCCGTTTCTTTCTGAGATGTTCACCAAGATCTGTGTATTTGTTAGGTGTGGTTAGTGGTGAGAGGTCAGGTAATACATAAGGATGGCGAAAAAACACATTCAAAAGGTGATAATCCTGTCACACACACAGATGCGGCATTTGCTGGGGATGTGTGATGAATTCCTGTCCACTTTGTGGAGGTGTCAATCAACACCAAGCAATATTGTAGCTTTCCATTGCTCCTTGAGCATTATTTTATAAACAAATGATGCACTTTTGGCATGTTTTTGTTACTTCTTTCAAAATATTAGGACAGTTTTTCCCAACATCCTCATCATTGATTTCCTCCTGTTGGCACATGGTTGGCCATGTGCCACCAGGACAGCTCATCTGTATAATGTGGGTGGCAGAGCAAATTTTCATCAGACAAGCCAAATGTATATCTAATTATTTACACATGAAACAGGAGGAAGGTCCATATTATTTTGACAGTCTTTTAAAACATCAACATTATTAATAAGACTGACGGTTCCTGAAAGACCAATAGCAGCACAGTGAGTAGCGTTATGCAGGTGGCATGTGCTATAAGCATATTTACTATCTGTACAGAATACAGATAAGTTAACCCCAGACAACACCGTTACAGCATAAGCACACTTCTATTTTTACAGAGCAAGCCTATTGCTCGCTTCTTCCTTTGCTAAGTAGAGAGAGGGAGAGAGTTGCTGTTCGCCCCCTCCTCCACAACATGGGAAATGTGTAGGATAATAGAGGGCATGATCTTATTATTTGTATTATCCCATAAATAATAAAAAGGTGGTCTGTATTGCCCAGCCTGTATTTGAGTTATAACTGCAGCCATATGTTTATCCTGGGCACTACAGAAAATGAAATGAAAAGCACTTATGTAAATAAAATTGCATTTATTGATAATTTTTATGCATTATCTATTTTTCTGGGGATTGCTAATTATTTGCTAATTAATTTGCTAATTAATTTCTTTGATACCCTCTGTTTTGATACATGGAGGCTTAATATCTCAATAATTATAGCTTCTTTTTGTGACATCTCTTGAAATAGTTTACAAATTTCATTTAAGAAAAACAAAATAACTATCTGTGCATTTTTGATATGCTTCAGCATTGATAAATGAGATCAGTTTGTCCAATTGAACACAGATGGGTTGAATTTGAAATATTGTGTCACATTCTTTCAGTCAAAGGAAAGGCGGACGTTTTGCCTAATTTAGAATTCGATTTAATGTTTTACAAGGAATGTCCCTATTTCATACATTCCTTGGTAAATTATGGAGTGCAATGTAGGTCACCCTGACCCAGCTTGGCCACCGCTGAATCAGGAGAAGCACATCCCTCATTGCTGTCACATTTCTGAAATATATTGTTACCGCACCATTATGTGGTGAGTAATATCAGTATAAAATCATATAAACATTACATTTGTAAAGTCAAAGTCATTTGAATCAGTACACCTTATGTTATCTACAATGTCATACAAAGTCATACTTGGCTTCAAAAAGTGATTCTTTCTCCAAGACCTTTGTCTGATAATCCACAGCCTCTGGCAGATCATATGCACAGACACATTAATTATCAATCTGTTTTGATCCTCTGTGCTCTAAATCATGTGATATAGGGTAAACATAAAATCTTCAGTGATTAGGCATTATTAAATGACATCATAATATGATCATAGTATGGCCTGTAGTCACATTGTCACACGTCAGTCCTTTTTTCCCTATAAAGTGCACTGTCATATTTCAGTCAAGGACAAAGGTCAGTAATGCGTCAAAATTGTTGTTTGTTTTTTTGTTTTTTTAAATATGTAAACAGTTTATCACGTACACAACATTAATCAAGACCCCACAGAGTTAAATTGAAAAAATAAAAACTTTGTAAAAGTACCCATATTTAGACCACTTTCTTCACAGATCAACCACACACACACACACACACACGCACACAGAATAGATAATAGATAAAACAACGTTCTCATTGTCCATTTTAACGTTATCCAGTTTTGCTGCCATTTAATTATGATTTTATTTGCTTCCTCCTTTTCCCAACCTCTTGGGCTTCTTGTGAAAGAGTGGAATACGGGCCCGCCCTAGGTCCCGGTTTGGGGTATGGGGGTGGATTTTCCAATAGTGGAGTTTTCTGGCTTCATCAGCTCTCCGTTGGGAAGCCTCTGCCGCTTGTGACCACAAGATGGCACATTGGAGCTCCGCACTGGGTTTGCCTGTTTTAACAGGTTTATTAGACGTCTTTTCAATGTTTGTTAACAATGCCTGGCATTCATCCACGTTCAACGTGGGCTTGAATGAGAAATCCTTTTTTCCATTTATTTAAGTATTTTTCTGGATCCTTTATTTTTCCCTTTTCATTTTGTCTGTTATTGTAATTTTTACAGCTGCGCGCGCTATGTCCTGTTTTTTCTTCTGTTTATTCGTCTGCCTATCTGGTCTTCTAACACAATTCCCCATTTTTAGATGGTCAGGAACGTTATCAGTACGCCCACCGTAACCGTATTACCGCCCAATTTTTGGGGTGTGTTCCGTAGTCAGGAACGTTGAACAGTACGCCGACTGTCAACACTATTTACTGCCCAATTTGGGGTGAATTCCTTCACCCTACTTATTTTAAAACCTGACCACCAAACAGTTGTGAATCGCCGTCACACTGTCTCCTGCACCCCTCTTTATTTGAAAACCTGACCGGTCAGTAACCGTGAATCGCCGTCACGTTACTTCCTAAGACCACTGCATTCCTGCAGCGGTTTTTAACCACAAGGAAAAGTACAGGGTGCCACCTTATACTACCATTACTTGCTCGTCAGCTGACCCGTGGTTCTTTAAAAATGGGAAATTGTGAATTGTGAGGCTCGGTTATTCTTCATATACGTCTACTACAGTCAATCTGAAAAGGGAAAAATTTGTAACTTACTTTTTAGGCTCTATCAGTAAGGACAGCCGTCACCAGATTAGAGCCGGGAGAAGGAGAGTCTCTGGCAGCGTTCCCTCAAGTCGGGTTTCCAATTTTCAACCTGCAGGACACACATCCCTTCCCGCTCCACCTGGATCTCAGCTGTCCCGGGTTTCAGGCACCAGCTATGTCAGAAGTCTGAAATATAACCTCACAAATACAGAGTACAAAAAGGTATTAGACTGAATCAGAGATCAGACTTAAGACACGCAGAGCCCTTTAGAATTAGAAGTTTTACTTGCACAAGGAGTATCAACACACATACAGGGTGAGTTGAATACTGCCGGACAATCCGCAGTTGCTTTCTTTATATACATGGAGTATGTGATAAACTCAGCAAAAGCAGAACAAACAGAATTACCACATAAGCAAAAAGTACGCTCCGTATGTCTTCAAGTGTGTGTAGGAGATAAATTGTATGAACACTCTGTTCATGCAATGTCCCCTGCACACACAGGGTGTACAGGGGACAAGTCTTGATACAGCATACTGTATATGTCAACACTCTTATCACACATCAGATGAATAAACAGAAGGGTGATGCAGCTTAGTCACTAACAGTGATTATAAGAAGCACAAGTTGTATTTATGACTAATAAGAAAAAGCATCATACATATAAGAATATCAATCTTCATTTCATGAATCATTAATAAAATGATAACTGTTTATATGCATACAGTATATACAATTTTTTCCCAACAGGCATCATAGACTGAGTTACTGAGTATCACATGTGAATCAAACCTTTGTGGAACCAAAAAACCCTAGTTTAACTCGTCAATATACTGGAAATTGGAAAGCCATAAAATAGCATTGGTTAAGAAAAGTAGATGCAATTTTATGAAGAAAATGATGATTAAACTATTTATAAAAATGGAAAATTGGTGTTACTCAAAAAGAACGAAAATTAATGAAAGGGCAAAATGCATTTTGAAATTCTGATGGGGGTTTGCATGAAATTAAGTTTAAAGAACTTATACCAGGAATATTCTGAAGAATTAAGTTTAAATTAAACAACAGACCATCAGCCACAGAGTCAGATCATGTTCCTGGTGGGAACAGGGCCCCCACGTGCCAATCTTGATTCAGATTGATATCCATGGATTCTGTTGATGGAGAGGCTGATAGACAGATTCTCCCACAAGGCCGTGCTCCTGAGATTGCAATTGGGCTGTTCTTCAGCAAGCTGGGCGAGGTCTTCTCTTATGCACTGAAAAGGAATTTGTTTATTGTACAACGTCCTATCAGAGAGTCAAATTGAGACAAACACAAGCCACAGATCCGTTTCGTCCAATGTATTGTGGCTTGAATGAGTTGGTATAAGCTCAGAAAAAATCAAACAAAATCTTCTTGCACTGTGATTTAAAGAAAAGGATTAAAATAAGGAAAAAGTGAACTTTAAAGAAAAGAAAAAGAATTTTCGCAGAGCATGGGTGGCTCTGGGCCTACTTAAAGATAGGAAAAAAATGAAAGCACAGAAAAGGGAGAATGACTAAGTCCTGGAGAAGGGATTAACTTCCACTTTATGGTTGATGAGTAGTGTTACAGCTCATGGTCCTTGGGTGAGAAAAGCAGTTCATGACCAGACTTTTGAGTTGAAACAATTTTTCTTCAGCAAAGAATGATTTTATAGATTGGAACTCAAGGTCAACGCTACACATAACGTGGTACTTTTAAAAAACACCAGTCATCATGATTTCTCATGGCATTTCAGGTCATTCTGTTAAAGGTTCTCTGCGTAACTCTGGTAGCTCTTTTTAGTGACACCTGTGGGTAGTAAGTGACCCCATTGTCTGCATTTACTGTATATCAGTACTTTTAGTGAGGAATACAACCTGCAATACTAAGACTGCAGCTTACTTATGGTCCAAAGTGTCCTTGCAGAGGGATTTGCAGAGGTGCAAAGACAACCTTTGAATAACTACTGTATCACTGAGTACGGAGCAACAGTTGGCAGTGGTTGGATAAGGTAGTGGCTCAGGAGGAAGAGCAGGTTATTCAATAACCGTAGGGTTGGCAGTTTGAATCCCACCCCCACCCTGCCGTTGTGTCCTTGGGCAAGACTCTTTACCCACCTTGCCTCCATTGTCTGTGACACTGGTGCATGACTGTGAATAAATGTTCAGTTGTGGTCTGAGAGGTTGTTGGCGTGGATTGGCAGCCATGTTTCCGTCAGTCTGCTCCAGTGCAGATGTGGCTACAGAAGTAGCTTACCACTACCATTGTCTGTCTGTGGAGTGAATGAATAATGGACTTACGGTAAAACATCTTTGGGTGTCACGAAAAGTGCTATATAAATGCAATCCATTATTATTAAGGTATCAAACACATGCATTTTCACTGTTATGTCACTAAACCTGTCTCGTAAAAACCAGGCGACCTTACATTACACCAGTGTTTTTCAATCTTTTTTGAGCCAAGGAACTCATTTTACATTGGAAAAAAAATAGCGGAAACACAAAAATCTAAAATGTTATGAAATGAAATGATGCATTGGAGCCTATTATGGCATACCTAAAGACAATTTAGTCTTCTAATTTTTTGTAGTCAGCGTGAAACCTGGCACAATTACATGCAGAGTGAGTGGCTAGATGCAAACACACTCACATTTCCTCTGGTGATACAAGTGCACGCAAGTGACACAAGCAGGGCTGCTTGCAGAGATAGCAAAAAAACATGACGACTTAATAGTATTGAATGCAAAAGATGCAATAGACTTACACAATGGTCCCCTCCAGTATACAACTAGGACAATATCGGTCGCTACGGAGGGTGACAATATGTATGGGTACATATTCATACTATATAGGATAACTAAGTAGACGGTTATGCTGTTTATTCCATCTAGCTACAATGCTCCGCACTGTGTGTATATATATTTATATATTTATTCCATTTAGCTACAATAATCTGCACTGTGTGTTTATATATTTATATATTTATATGTACATATGTATATTCGCTGCTCTTGTTTTTCGTGTCTTCTTGATTGTTGCTTTGAGTGTTGCTATCCCTGTGCTGTTGCAATCCTGGAATTTCCCCATTGTGGGACTAATAAAGGCTTATCTTATCTTATCTTATCTTAAGTTCATGTCCACACAAGTTGGATTTTGCTCAACTTAGGCAAGCAGTTCGCTGGGTGCTTTTGGCATTGGTGTTGGAATTTATTTGAAAATGGGACAACCACTTAAGAGAGACATCTTTTGTCAGACATACGCTTTGACAAAGGGGGGTTGTTTTCATGGCAGATGTGCTTTTCTCGGCTCAAAATCAGTGGACCTCCGTATCTATTACTTGTTTGGTGCTGGGGATGACCAACGCTGGGATGCGGCTTCTGAGGGAAGTGGTGATATTTTCCCCATCCGGATAGCATTGTGTGCTCAGCAGTAGAAAACCTGAAACTACTGCTGTTCTGAAACTGCTGCCTCCGGTTGAGTGGGAATCCCCAACTTGGGCTCAACCTCCATCAAGAGGAGGAAGAAGAATAGGAGGGATTGCATTCATGCTGCCACCAGCTGACACAGAGCAGCCATTGCAGGCACCAATGCACAACAACGGCATGTTGTTTGCAGTGTTTTGGACCAATTAAGAATAAAATTAGACAATATCTGACATAACGTTCGGCTCAGGAGACGCACACACACAGGCTCAGAGTAGTTCAAACTGTTTATTAACAACAGGGATGTATGGGTGTGTGTCTGCGGAATGTAAATGTATTGGTGGTGGCGTCTGCTTCGGGCACAGAGGCAGGAGACCGTTCAGCCGGCAACCCTATGGGAGAGAACAGACACAGGGTGACGGACACACACCAATACAGGAGGAGAATAGGCGAGGGAGAGAAGCTTACTTGTATTTGACTGATGGCAGGCACTTCAAGGACGGAACCCCGGGAGACAGTCACCTGCAGGACTCGGTGCAGCAGCGAGGAGGGACGAGGGACGGAGTTGTCTGCCGCCGAGGAATCCACCTGTGCACAGGGGAGCAGACTGGAAAAGGAGAGGTAAGTGATCTTCTTACCGCTTAGCGTGGTGCTGAAGAAAGAGTGGTCGCTTCTCATGGAAGGGAGATGAAGTCTAACGGCTTCAGGCTGAAGCTCAGGGCGAGGCGGCTTTTATCCCTCGCCGCTGATGATTAGCAGGTGTGTGAGCAGGTGGCGCCGTTGATGAGCGGCGCGGCGTGACAGTACTCCCCCCTCTAGCAGCGCCTCCTGGCGATGGCTTATCCGGGTGCGCTCGGTGGAAGTCCGCGATGAGCGATGGGTCCAACACAAACGTCGGGGGCACCCACTAGGCCCATAGCCCTCCCAGTCCACCAAGTATTGCAACCCACGACCCCGGCGCTGGGAGTCCAGGATGGAGGAGACGGACCAGGCCGGATGGCCACCAATCATCCGGGGCGCGGGTTGCGCTGCAGGAGGAGGGCAAAGGGGGTCGGTGACTGCCAGCTTCACCTTCGACACGTGGAAAGTGGGATGAATGCGGAGGGAGGGGGGAATAGCCACGCGCACAGCCACTGGGTTGATGATCCGGGTGATGGGATAGGGACCCATGAAGCGCTGTGCCAGCTTTCTCCTCTCGCCTTTTAAAGTGACGTCCTGGGTGGAAACGTAAACAAGTTGCCCAACTCTGTACGCCGGGGCAGGTCTTCTACGCCGGTCCGCCACAGTCCTGTTGCGCTCCGCTGTGCGTAAGAGCGCATTGCGCGCGGCAGTCCAGGTGGAGCGGAACTGCCTGAGATGGGCCCTAACTGACGGGACAGTTACCTCACTCTTCTGCTCTGGAAACAGCGGGGGGTCGTAACCCAGGGACGCTTTGAAGGGGGACATCCCTGTAGTAGAAGAGCGAGCGGTGTTGTGGGCATATTCAACCCAGGCAAGATGGTTGCTCCAGGACGTGGGTTTGGATCTGGACACACAGCGGAGCGCAGCCTCCAGCTCCTGGTTGGTCCTCTCACACTGCCCGTTGGATTGGGGGTGATGGCCGGAGGAGAGGCTCACCTTGGCTCCGATGGCGTTGCAGAAAGACCTCCAAACCTCAGATGAAAACTGGAGGCCCCGGTCCGAGACCACGTCCACCGGAATCCCGTGCAGCCACGTGTTGGACGAGGAGGTCCGCCGTCTCCAGGGAAGTAGGGAGGCCTTGCAGGGGGACGAAGTGCACGGCCTTGGAGAAGCGGTCCACGATGGTCAGGATGGTGTCATAGGAGTTGGAGACAGGGAGTCCGGTGACGAAATCCAACGCGATGTGCGACCAGGGCCTGCCAGGGACGGGCAGGGGCTGGAGCAGACCCGCTGGAGGGGCATTTCCTGACTTGCAGGTGGCACAGATTGGGCAAGCCCGGGCGTAGCGGGCTGCATCCCTCCGCAGGCCTGGCCACCAAAAGGACCGTTGGAGGAGATCTATCATCCGGGAGGTGCCAGGGTGACAGGTGAGCTTGGAGGTGTGTAGCCAGTGGATGACCTCTCCTCGGACTGCGGATGGCACGAACAGCCTCCCCTCCGGTCCGCCGCCAGGGTCAGGTTCCACCTCCTGTGCCTTCCGGATCTTGCTCTTGATGTCCCACGAGATGGCTCCCACGACGCACGACCTGGGCAGGATGGAGTGGGGCGCCTCCTCCGACTCCACGGGAGTGAACTGCCTGGAGAGGGCGTCAGGCAGGCCGTTCTTAGAGCCAGGCCTGAAGGTGATTGAAAATTGGAACCTGGCGAAGAACAAAGACCAATGCGCCTGGCGGGCGTTCAGGCGCTTGGCAGATCGTAGATATTCTAAGTTCTTGTGGTCCGTGAGGACCACAAACGGCAGGTTCGCCCCCTCCAGCCAGTGACGCCACTCCTGCAGGGCGAGTTTGATGGCCAGGAGCTCTCTGTCCCCCACATCGTAGTTCCTCTCCGCCGGGGACAAGCGCCGGGAGAAGAAGGCGCAGGGCCGTTTGGCGCCATCGTCCGGCGATCGCTGGGACAGCACTGCCCCCACTCCCGTGTCCGAGGCGTCTACCTCTACGATGCACTGCAGCGCGGGGTCGACCTGGCGAAGGACCCGGGAGGAGGAGAATTCCGCCTTCAGCGCCTCAAAGGCGGCAGTGACCTCTTCGGTCCACCGGAACGGGACCTTCGGGGACGTGAGGCGGGTCAGTGGTCCAACGATGGTACTGAAGTTGGGGACAAAGCGGCGGTAGAAATTGGCGAAGCCAACAAACTGTTGCACCTGCTTCCGGGATGCAGGTGTAGGCCATTCCACCACCGCCTTTACCTTCTCCGGGTCTGGGAGCACCTTGTCGTGGGCGATGATAAACCCCAGGAAGGACGTAGTCCTGGCGTAAAATTCACATTTCTCTGCCTTTACGTACAGACGATTCTCCAGCAGCCTTTGGAGGACCCGCCTCACGTGGACCTGGTGCTCGTCCCTGGACTTGGAGAAGATGAGGATATCACCCAGGTAGACGAACACGAAAAGGCCGATGAAGTCCCGGAGGACGTCATTTATGAGGCGCTGAAAGACTGCAGGAGCGTTGGTCAACCCGAACGGCATCACCAGGTATTCAAAGTGGCCGTTCAGGGTACGGAAGGCTGTTTTCCACTCATCTCCCTCCCGGATCCGGACGAGGTGGTAAGCGCTGCGTAGATCCAGCTTGGTGAACCAGGTCGCCCCCTGGAGGGAGTGGAAAGCAGTGTCCATGAGAGGCAGGGTGTAACGGTCCTTCTCCGTGATATCGTTGAGGGCCCGGTAGTCAATACAAGGGCGGAGGGACCCATCCTTTTTTCCCACGAAGAAGAACCCTGCCCCCACGGGTGACGATGATGGGCGGATTATCCCAGCACTTAATGACTCTTTCAGGTAGGCGTTCATCGTCTCCTTCTCCAGCGCAGACAGGCTGTAAAGGCGACCAGAAGGTAAGGGAGCCCCCTGGCGGAGGTTGATGGCACAGTCATAGGGCCGATGAGGGGGGAGAGACATAGCTTTCGCTTTGCTGAACACCATACCCAGGTCGTGAAATTCCGGAGGCACCAGAGACAGGTCCGGGGGTGCAGCGTCCGTCGCAGGGGGTGGAGCGGACGGAGAGCAGGCAGCGGACTGAAGGCAGGTGCCCATGCAGAATGTACTCCATGCCGATATCCCAGCTGATTTCCAATCCAGGACCGGGTTGTGAAGGCGAAGCCAGGGATACCCCAGGATGACGGGCGACACAGAGTTGGGGAGGACATAGAAGGTCATCTCCTCCCGGTGGTTTCCCGAGATGATGACCGGAACGGGGATGGTTTGGTGTGACACTCTCCCAAGGGAGGCACGGGAGAGGTTGACAAGGGAGATGGGATTTTTCAGTGCCTGACAGCGGATGCCCAAACGGGTTGCCAGGCTCTGTGAAATGAAGCTGCCTTCTGCACCCAAATCCACCAGTGCGTGGGTGAGATGCCCAGTGGGGTTGTGGCAGAAACGGATGTGCAGCTTTAATTGAGTGAGTGGACCTAACCGATTGACGTCCGCGAGGCCCCCTACAGTGACTCACGGACCCCGCCATTTGGCTTTTTGTGGACAAAGCTCCACCGTGTGTTGACTGTCTCCGCAATACATGCAGAGATTCAACTCACGGCGGCGTTGTCTCTCTGCCGGAGAGAGCTTTGTCCAGCCCGTCACCATCGGCTCCGACTCCTCGGGGCACGATGGTGGCGGCGCCGCCAGGGGGCGAGCTTGGGGCAGGCGCAGCGAGACTCCCCGAGGGCGCGAAGTAGACGACTTCCGTCCTGAGGAGCGCTCGCGCAGCCTGTTGTCCAAGCTGATGGCTAAAGAAGTTAGCTCCGCTAGCGTTTCAGGGATATCCCGTCCAGCCAGTTCATCCCTCAGATCATCATTGAGGCTGCGGAGGAACAGGCCACAGAGGGAGCGTTCCTCCCAGCCCAATTCCTCCGCCGCTACCTGGAAGTCGACCGCGTAGTCCGCTGCCGACCGGCTTCCCTGCTGGAGCGCGAGAAGCCGATCGGTCTGGACCGTCTCGGTTTGAGAATGGTCAAAGACCTCCAGAAAGCGCCTCACGAATTGGTCATAGGTGAGGGTGGCATAACTGGGCCTCGTCATTACGGCGTAGGTCCAAGTTAACGCACGCCCCTCCAGAAGATTCCCTATGTAACCAATTCGGCTGTGATCCGAGGGAAAATCTCCGGGCACACGGTGGAACACGGACTCACATTGCATAATGAACCCCCGCGCTCCACCGAGCTTACCGCTAAAGCGGGCGGGGGTCGGAATCGGTGTGAGCCGAACCGGTGCCACTGGAGCCGGCTGGACGGCTGCTGGAACAGCAGGAGCCGCGCCACCCTGGCGAGCCGGGGGGAACGGCTGTTGGGGGTCCAGGCGGTTCAATCGGTTAGTTAAATTTACTAATTGATTTAGGATCACCTGTTGCTGATAAACAACCTGATCCACTCGAGCCTCGAGGATGGTAAACCGGTGTGCGAGCCCGCCGTCTGCCGAGCCGCTCTGCTGAAGCCGTACTGACATAACGTTCGGCTCAGGAGACGCACACACACAGGCTCAGAGTAGTTCAAACTGTTTATTAACAACAGGGATGTATGGGTGTGTGTCTGCGGAATGTAAATGTATTGGTGGTGGCGTCTGCTTCGGGCACAGAGGCAGGAGACCGCTCAGCCGGCAACCCTATGGGAGAGAACAGACACAGGGTGACGGGCACACACCAATACAGGAGGAGAATAGGCGAGGGAGAGAAGCTTACTTGTATTTGACTGATGGCAGGCACTTCAAGGACGGAACCCCGGGAGACAGTCACCTGCAGGACTCGGTGCAGCAGCGAGGAGGGACGAGGGACGGAGTTGTCCGCCGCCGAGGAATCCACCTGTGCACAGGGGAGCAGACTGGAAAAGGAGAGGTAAGTGATCTTCTTACCGCTTAGCGTGGTGCTGAAGAAAGAGTGGTCGCTTCTCATGGAAGGGAGATGAAGTCTAACGGCTTCAGGCCGAAGCTCAGGGCGAGGCAGCTTTTATCCCTCGCCGCTGATGATTAGCAGGTGTGTGAGCAGGTGGCGCCATTGATGAGCGGCGCGGCGTGACAATATCCTGTGGGACCCTGAACGTTTTCTCACAGACCCCTGGTTGAAAAAGACTGCATTACACTACAAACAAATGGTGCAAGTATCCTCTAACAGAATAAAAGTCAGTACATAAACACCGCATGGTTTTTTAGTGTAACCCTGAACTTACTCTCTACTAATAATATTTAAAAGAACAACCTGACACAAACATTCAAGATTGCACTTTACCTTCTCACTTTTACATAAGGGTTTAATTTCTATGAATTATTTCTTCACTGTATTTTACTTACAGTGGGTATATTTAGAGTGGTTTTGCAGCTTGAAATAAAGATGGGGACATCCAAATGAAATATATAACAGCAACAGGTCCGAAAAAACAAATCGGTGAGTTGGATAAAGGATTCACCCTTGTGTCAGTATTTTATTCAACCACCTTTTGCTTTAATTATCGCCTTTAGTCTTTTGAGATTCATCTCTACCAACTTTGCACATCTTGACTTTGCAATATTTGACCACTTTTCTTTGCAGAACTGCTTGAGTTCAGTTAAATTTGATGATCATTGATCATTGGTGGACTGTCAGTCATTCCACAGATATTCGGTGAGGTTTAAGTCTGGGCTCTGAATAGGCCATCCAAGGACATTTACCTTTTTCCTCAAGAATTTGACAGTGTTTTGACACATCCCATTTTCTAACATAATGAAGAACATGCCTATACCAAATTAAATGTTGTCCAGTGCAGAAGCCTTGAGGATCACGTGATCTGTGCTGATAGCTAATTACCTTGTTAGCTGCACTGGGGAAGTCCTTTACACAGCCATGATTATGTTATCACCACAGTGATTACGAGTCTCTGATCAGGTTTTTAGTTTGTCTATTTTGTCGCCCATTCCCGCTGTAAAAATGGCTGAGCTGATGCAGATAGCCATTAGCTGACACTGATTTAGCTTCATGGCTTCTTGTGCTAGTTTAAGGGCACTTCAATCGCTTTTTCTTGGCATCTTCAGATAAAATAAAGAGTCCATCACTACATACTATGTGGACGGACACCGCATTTCTTGTCGATTCAAGACGTTTTCATTTTTCCACAGGGTTCTGCTACTTCCCAACAGCGCTGGCTGCGCTGCTTCTTGGATGTGGAGTCACATGACCAGACATGCAGTAGACATTTTAAAGGGGCATACATGGAAGCTCTTATATATACACACGCACACAAAAAGGAGAGGGGGAAAATAGTTTTACTTCTGAATGTTGGTTTTGGTTTTATTTCGGTAAATCGCTCTGCCCTAATGGAAGTGTAGCTGATGCAGACCCAAGTGGTGTTCAGGTGTGGGCAGGTGGATTTTAAAAAAATCTTCTACTTGCCCACCTTTATATTACTTGCATACCATCTAGGCCTGCTTGTGCTACACTTTCATGTACTTACATTTACACATCACCACCTCAACCCACCAGCACCTCATTGTCATCCCACCTGCATCCCAGTTGCGCTGCAGGTCTATGTGACTGAGCTCTGAAGAAGTGGGTATACCTAAATTTCTTCTGTCACAAAATGGCTCTCTTATCCTGCTTTACCTCAGCTGTGGTCACCTGCCTGGCAGATGACCATGGCACATTTCAATGATTCATCTGCCGTATTTGATTCCGCTTCATTCATTTACTATTAATAAGATAAGATAAGATAAGATAAGAAAAGCCTTTATTAATCCCACAATGGGGAAATTCCAGGATTGCAACAGCACAGGGATAGCAACACTCAGAGCAACAATCAGAAGACAAGAAAAAACAAGAGCAGCGAGTATACATATGTACATATAAATATATAAATATATAAACACAGTGCGGAGCATTGTAGCTAGATGGAATGAAACAACATAACCGTCTACTTAAGGCCCTTTTCCACTAGCACACTTTAGCGCGACACGGGACGGCTCAGCACGCTTTGTACGCTTTTCCACAAGCCCCAACACGGTTTAACAGCCGCGATTCTTAGCCCCGCTCAAGGGTAGGGTACAGCAGTGCTGAGCTGGGCCGTGTTGTAACGTTAACAGACTGGTCGCCGCTGATTGGTCAGGTCGTAACCGGCACTGATTGGTCAGGTTGTAACCGCCCTTCTCCTCCTCCTCTTCTGCCGAATCTTCACGACCTTCTCAATAAAGTTTTTAAAAAAAAAAAAAAAGAATCTTCACGACCGCCATTACTCAGCACGCAACCACTGTTGGCGGTTTATTTTCAGTGTATTGCTGTGCTATTTTCATTTATTCTCTATCAAAAATGGCTTCGCGTAATAAGGGTGTTCCATGGACCAATGAGGAGGTGCAGTGTCTGCTCACTGCATTGTCAGACGAACGCATCCAACGTGAGTTAGACGGAGCCACCCGGAATGAAAAAATATACCGGGAGGTCTCGACATCGGAGTCCTTTAACGGTGAGTTTTAATTTTTTTTTATTGTGCATTTTTTTGCAAATATATTCGGTAAGACGCTCAGTTTATTTATGCAATAAAAAAGCTGTTCATTTGTGGATGATGATCGCTGCTTTATTGCAGCACACTGCGGAGTCACGCTTTTATTTTAATTATTCATGTGAACAATACGCTGAAATAAGCTTATGTAATCTTGTTAAAAACTATTGTCTTTACTGTATATCTTGCACTTTCGTGCTGTATTTTATTGTGTGCATTTTCCTTGTAGAATCATCCCACGCGTCCGCCGTGCCAGCCCGCCCGGATTCTCCAATGTGAATCTGTCCCGCCACCAGGCGCAAAATGTATTCAATGATAAATATTTGCAACATTTAAATGAGGTTGCAGAAAACGCGAGGGTATCCCAGGAGCTGGCAGAGATGGCTTCATTCAACCGAGCCTTCCTGACCCAGTTTGGGAAGCTGGTAGAGGCACTCAGTGGTCGGCGTGTATAAAATGTCGATTAACCTTCATGTCGTGTTGCAAAGTTTTTTTTATTTTAATATTTTGTATATAATAAAATGGAATTGTTTTGGAAAGTGTGGTTTGTCTGTTATAACACTGAATTATAAAACAGTATAATTACATAGAAATTCCATTGCCTAGTCTGATGAAAATGATGCTGATCATCCTGTCAGGGGTCAACCATTGTAAAGGTAATGTAATTTTTAACTAGACCAAAAAACAAATGTTTTTGTAAGCTTTCTGTTCTTTTTATTGAAATATCATAAAAAATTAGCAACACATGATCCAGTTCTAAACTTTGGGTAAATTTTTTATGTTAACTTATAAGAAGTTGCACAGTTGGACTTTAAAATGCAGCAGGAGAGACTGATCAAGCTTACAAGTCAAAGTAGGTAAAAAAGTAAGTACATTGAATGTGAATCGAATGTTCTATCGGCATTCCAAATTCAGAGAATTACAATACTTTAGAAGGAGTGTAGCATCATCTAAACGGAAAATAATAATACTGTTGTTCCAAACGTTGACCTGAAGGTGAAAAACATGAATTTTTTTTATTCAGTACATCCAAAATGCCCTAGGATGTAAAAAATAATACAATTTGGTGTTGGCCAGTGTGCCACTGTCTCATTATTTAATACGAATAAAAACAAGTTTCAGCTCATTATTTCTAGGTCATTTGGCAGTTAATTCAAACCAAAAGTGACTTGTGTTGTTGCAGCTTTTTTATCAGAGAGTTTCTCCAGTTTTGGAGCATATAATCATCCGTCCCTTAACTGTTAAACATTAAATAACAGCAGACAGATTGGCAAAGGATACACAATTGTGTTGCTGTTGCCCAAAACCGCTGTGACCCACTGCTTGTGGTGCTACCTTTCATGTGTGTGCTTTTTATGAATATTCACACGTTTTTGTAAGTACAAAAATTGAAATATAATATAATTAAATTGAAATATAACATATTTATAATAATGTTTGCTTTTTGCAAATACTTACACTTATTTTGAAAGTAAAAGTTGGATACTGCGGGGGGGGGGGGGGGGGTGTCTAATCATGTGCCATGGAGGGCCAAGACCCTGCAGGCTTTACCTCCAACCAATGTCTTCAACAGCAGATTCCACTGAACTTCTTCCACTGACTGATCAGTGATAACACCTGCTGAAGAGACTGGGTAGAAGAGAGAACCTGCAGGGTCTTGGCCCCACATGACACATGATTGGAAGCCCCCAGATTAGGTTTAATTGGATTTAACATTTTAACACAAACTGCTTTATGGTTCATAATTCTGTTGACAGACTTACACCAAACCAAAAGTGATTTCTCAAACTGCTGGATTATTCTTAGCTTTTCCAATCTTTCAGTATTTAATTTATGCCACATGGTGGTAACCTTCACATATAAAAAAAGAGACATCTGCAAAAACTTCATAGGTTTATTGTCAGTGCAAATCCCAGTGCAATACAGCATGAATGCATATCTAGTACATTGTTGATGCAGAGAATATATATTTCTAAAGTACATGTTTCCATGTAAACTTGTGACTGCATTATTTTAATTGCTTTTAATCCTAGATCAAGTTTGTTTTGGCCTAAAATGCATGATAACTGTCAAATATATCTTATTATACCTAACTCAGTAAAGTTTACTTTTTGAATATATATTTTGTAGCTAATATTAACCTGGCGATCAAGTTGTGTCAGCTGATCGTTTTTTTCTATGATACCATCTCAGAATCTGCTGCAGAAGCAGGGAAGTCCATGATGTCTCAACAGTCTCTCCATGATTTTCAAGCAGATCAAAGCAATTTGTTGTACAGGAAATAAAACGTTTCTACAGACATTCTTAAGCTCAATACTGCTCGTTTGTGAAGCTGTGTTGACATCAGTGACAGGCTGATCACATCCGTGACAGGCACGCCCAGAGCGAATGAAGCAGTAATTTCCCCACAACAGAGCCATCTGAAACACACACAGCGTACATATTTTAGTACCTAACAGCGATAACTTGCAGACATTAAAGTGTAGCACGACGTACTTATAGCAAACTAGCATTAGCAACCATTAGCTTACCGTCATATATGACCTAGTTTGTATCCTCACGCCTTTGGCTCTCCCAGAAGCTGCAGAACTATTCCAGAGTGTTTTCATCTCGCTGCCTGTACCCTTGTCTGGCGGTCCCTTTTGGCGTTTACGGTGAAAATAGCCACAGACCGAGGAGTGGCCTTGTACAGCTATGTGTTATGTTTTGCTTGGGTTTTCTCAATAAAGTTTTGGAAAAAAAATGTTTTGCTTGGGTCGCGTGCGTTACGTCACGGGAGTGTGGCACTGCCTCGCTGTTATAAACCCACCCACCCCAGCACAACACCCATGCCAAACACCGTGCTAATGGAGACAGAAGCATTCCGAGCCGTACTGAAGTGAATCGAGCCGTACCGAGGTGTGCTGGGCTAGTGGAAAAGAGGCTTTAGTTATCCTACATGGTATGATTATGTACCCATACATATTGTCGCCCTTCGTAGCGACCGGTATTTTTCTAGTTGTATACCGGAGGGGACCATTGTGTAAGTCTATTGCGTCTTTTGCATTCAATACTATTAGGTTGTCACATCTTTTTGCTATCTCTGCGAGCAGCCCTGCTTAGGTTGTACAGTCTGACAGCCGTAGGTAGGAAGGACCTGCGAAACCTCTCGGTTGTGCACCTAGGATGATGTAGTCTGCTGCTAAATGAGTTCCTCAGTGCATTCAGTATGTCCTGCATAGGGTGGAACTCGGACTCCAGCAGAGATGACAGTTTAGCCACCATCCTTCTCTCTCCCATCTCCTCCACTGGGTCAAGGCGCTGCCCCAGGACAGAGCTAGCTTTCTTGATCAGTTTGTTCAGTCTCTTCCTATCGGCTGCTGTAACACCATTGCCCCAGCAGACCACTCCAAAAGTGATGGCTGATGCCACCACCGTGTCGTAGAATGTCTTCAGCAGCGCCCCTTGTACACCAAAAGACCTGAGTCTCCTCAGTAGGAACAGCCTGCGCTGTCCCTTCTTGTAGAGTGCGTCAGTATTGTGTGACCAGTCTAGTTTTTTGTTCAGATGAACACCCAGGTACTTGTAGGATGCCACCATCTCGATGTCTGTTCCCTGTATATTTACTGGTGCTGTGAGGGGTTGTTCTTGCCTGCGGCAGTCCACCACCAGCTCCTTAGTTTTCCTCGCATTGATCTGGAGGTAGCTCTGATGGCACCAGTCCACGAAGTCCTGGATAAGCCCTCTGTACTCAGCTTCATCTCCATTGGAGATGAATGTAAAGGGGCATGTCTTTCAGATGATGTTACCAAATTTATACAGATTGTCTCCTCTATGCCATGTGTCAACACAATGGAAATAAGCTATGGAGAGCTTGCTCCTTCTGTAATTGATAGCATGGTAGATAGTGTTACAGCTTCTCTGCATCAGACTCTAGACATGGTGGCCCCTTTAAAAAAGAAAAAGTCCAATCACAGATTTCTAACTAGCTTAAAACGTAGCTTAAAACAGAAGACTCGTCATTTAGAAAGAAAATGGCGTTCCACTAATTTAGATGAAATCTATTCAGCTTGGAGAAGTCATCTTTTAATTTGTAAAAAATCTCTTAAAAAAGCTAAAACAAGTTATTACTCTGCATTAATAGAAGAGAACAAGAATAATCCCAGGTTTCTTTTCAGCACTGTAGCCAGGCTGACAAAGAGTCAGGACTCTGTCAATCCTAGCATTCCCTTAGAGCTTACTAGTCAGGACTTTATGAACTTTTTCAATAATAAAATTTCATCCATCAGAGATAAAATCAATCAGATTCTTTCCACAGTTAACTTAAATACTGTAACTACTACAACTCCTTCAATTGATGTCTGTCTTGATGAGTTTACTCCAATCGACCTTTGTGAGTTAGACAAAATAGTTTCCTCAGCCAAACCTTCAACTTGTCTTTTAGACCCTATTCCTACCAGGTTATTTAAAAAAGTCTTCCCATTTATTGGTTGCCCTATTCTTCAAATAATCAATTCTTCATTAACATTAGGCCATGTACCGCAGGCTTTTAAAACTGCTGTAATTAAACCCTTACTCAAAAAGCCAACACTGGATCCAGGCGTTTTAGCCAACTATCGACCAATCTCTAATCTCCCTTTCATTTCAAAAATCTAAGAGTTGTTGCTATGCAACTATTTGACCACTTGCAGGGAAATAGTTTATTTGAAGAGTTTCAATCTGGGTTTAGAATCCATCATAGTACTGAAACAGCCTTAGTGAAGGCCACTAATGACCTCCTTATCGCATCTGATAATGGACTTGTTTCTGTACTTGTCCTTTTAGATCTTAGTGCAGCTTTCGATACTATTGACCATAATATTCTACTTGATAGATTAGAACATTATGTTGGACTTAATGGAACTTCGCTGCAGTGGTTTAGGTCTTATTTGTCTGAAAGGCTCCAGTTTGTTCATGTCAATAATGAGTTTTCTTCCAACTCAAAGCTTAGTCATGGAGTTCCACAGGGATCTGTGCTAGGCCCTACTCTTTTTAGTTTATATATGCCTCCGTTCTGCAACATTTTTAGAAAGCACTGTATGCATTTTCATTGTTATGCAGATGACACACAATTATACATGTCAATGAAGCCAGATGATAGTAATCAATTAGCCAAGTTAGAAGCCTGTCTTAAGGAAATCAAAGCTTGGATGGCTTGTAATTTCCTGCTATTAAATTCAGATAAGACTGAAGTCATTCTTGTTGGTCAAAAAAACCTTAGAAATACCTTTCCAAACCAAACTTTTAGTTTGGATGCGGTTACTCTTTCTCTTCATAGTTCTGTGAGGAACCTTGGAGTTATTTTTGATCAAGATCTGTTTTTCAATTCACATATTAAATTTGTTTCTAAGACTGCCTTCTATCATTGGCGTAATATTGCCAAGATTAGGAGCATCTTGTCTCAGAGTGATGCTGAGAAACTGATCCACGCTTTTGTTGGCTCTAGATTACATTATTGTAACTTTATTACCAGGTTGTCCTAAAATATCTTTAAAAAGTCTTCAGTTGATCCAAAATGTTGCAGCAAGAGTTTTAACAGGTACTAGAAAGAGAGATCATATCTCTCCGGTTCTGACGTCCCTTTATTGGCTTCCCATAGAGTTCAGAATTAAGTTTAAAATCCTTCTTCTCACTTGCAAAGCTCTTAACGATCAGGCCTCTTTTTATTTAAAAGATCTGATACTACCCTATCGTCCTAGCAGAGCACTACGCTCCCAAAATGCAGGATTACTTGTAATACCTAGAATCTCCAAAAGTACAATGGGAGGCAGAGCCTTCAGTTATTAAGCTCCTTTCCTGTGGAACCAGTTATCAATCTGGATTCGGTAGTCAGACTCGATCTCTGTTTTTAAGAGTAGGGTTAAAACCTTCCTTTTCGATATAGCCTACAATTAGAGAGGAATCATGTGTCTCTGAACCCTCCATTAGTTATGCTGCTAATAGATTTATTTTTTTTTTCTCTCCCGGCGCCACACGAGTCGGCCGCCCTTTGCAACAGCGGCTCGATTCCGAGTCTTTTTCCCTTCCTCTCTCTTTTTGATCCGTCTTTTTTTTTCACTCCACTTATATCACGGACACACAGATCGTCCCAAATGTCTCCTGAGCCGGTGGACGGAGACACTGTTTATAGCAGGATATGATACAGCAGGGAAGAGCTGCTAGCATTCAACTGCCACACGGTCCCATTGGAAAAACTCGACATACCGAGAGAACTGAGGCGAAAACGCCGCGGCTGCCGGGCTGGAGTAAGGCAGAGGACAAAAAATATAAGGTACAGACCCTCCCTTCCATCTATTGTCATGGGAAATGTATGGTCGTTACTGGGAAAGGTAGATGAGCTAGTGGCTATCTGCCGTTACGATAGCACATATCGGGAGTGCTCTCTCCTTTTGTTTTCTGAGACGTGGCTAACTGAACTAGCAGCAGATGCTAACATTGAGCTGGAGGGTTTCCACATGATACGGGCAGATCGAACACCAGACAGTGGCAAAGCAAGGGGTGGTGGAGTGATAATGTATGTTAACAACAACTGGTGCAGACCGGGACATATCACTGTTAAACAACGACACTGCAGCAAAGACATTGAGTTGCTAGCTGTTAGCATGCGGCCTACATATCTCCCGAGAGAACACTCACACGTGATCTGCATTGTTGTTTATGCAAATCCGACGGCGAACGCTGGGACAGCGCGTGACGTCATCCATTCAGTAACCAGCAGGCTGCAGACAGAACACCCAGATGCTTTTCTCCTCATCTCAGGCATAAACTCAGGCATGCCGCATCTCAGGCATCTAAGGCATCTCCCATTCTACCCACGTTCACCCAGTATGTCACATGCCACACTAGAGACAATAAAACACTGGATTTATTCTACGCAAACACTAAGGAGGCGTACACCTCATCACAACTCCCCCCACTCGGGAGATCGGATCACAACTTGGTTCATCTCCGGCCGGTGTACAAACCCCTAGTGCACAGACAACCACCGGCCATGCGCACAGTGGAGTTATGGTCTGAGGAGACAATGGACACTCTAAAGGGCTGTTTTGAAGCCACCGCCTGGAAGCAGCTCTGCGATCCACATGGAGAGGACATCGATGGCCTCACTCACACCTTCACGGACTACCTCAGCTTCTGTGTGGACAAATCCGTTCCCACCAAGACCATACGGTGTTGCTCAAACAACAAACCCTGGATCAACCCTGAGATAAAAACACTTCTGAGAGAGAAGAAGAGGATCTTCAGGTCGGGGAATAGGGAGATGCTGAAGTCTGTACAGAGGGAGCTGAGGAGAAAGATCAGAGAAGGCAAGGACAGCTTCAGGAAGAAGATGGAGGACAAGCTGCAACAGAGCAACATCAGCGGGGTCTGGAGAAACCTCAAAACCATCTCGGGGCTCCAGAATACCTCCCCCCAGGCCACGGGGGGCAGGGAGTGGGCAAACAACCTGAATCTGTTTTTCAATAGGTTTGACCAACCGCCCTCCCCCCTGACTGCACAACAACCACTGCTGCCTCTAAAGAAATCAAGTCCTGCTGCCCACTCCCCACTCCACCAACACCCCCCCACTCCCAACACACAGCCCCCCATCCTGACCCTGACCAGGACCCAGGTGAGGACGGAGCTGAGGAAGATCAAGGCGAGGAAGGCGTCGGGACCGGACGGCATCAGCGCAAAGCTCCTCAAGTCCTGTGCAGACCAGCTGTGTGGGATTGTGGAGCACATCTTCAACCTGAGCCTGAAGCTGGGGAGGGTACCACAGCTGTGGAAAACATCTTGTGTGGTACCTGTACCAAAAACTTCCCACCCCAAAGAGCTGAACAGCTACAGACCGGTGGCCTTGACGTCCCACTTGATGAAGACCCTGGAGAGACTGCTCCTTGCTCACTTCCGCCCCCTGGTGGAACCAGTGATGGATCCACTCCAGTTCGCCTACCAGCATGGCATTGGAGTGGAGGATGCGGTGATCTTCCTCCTTCACCGTTCTCTGTCCCACCTGGAGAAGCCCGGGAATATGGTGAGGATCATGTTCTTTGACTTCTCCAGTGCTTTCAACACCATCCAACCAATGATCCTGAAGGACAAGCTGCTGCGCGCAGGGGTGGACCAGCACCTTTCATCATGGATCCTTGACTACCTCACGAACCGGCCTCAGTTTGTGAGAACCCGGGACTGTGTGTCCGACACGGTCATCGGTAGCACGGGGGCCCCCCAGGGAACGGTGCTGGCTCCCTTCCTGTTCACTCTTTACACTGCGGACTTCTCACACAACACAACACACTGCCATCTACAGAAGTTCTCTGACGACTCTGCGATCGTTGGCCTCATCTCCAATGGAGATGAAGCTGAGTACAGAGGGCTTATCCAGGACTTCGTGGACTGGTGCCATCGGAACTGCCTCCAGATCAACGCGAGGAAAACTAAGGAGCTGGTGGTGGACTGCCACAGGCATGGGAAACCCCTCACAGCACCAGTAAATATACAGGGAACAGACATCGAGATGGTGGCATCCTATAAGTACCTGGGTGTTCATCTGAACAATAAACTAGACTGGTCACACAATACTGACGCACTCTACAAGAAGGGACAGTGCAGGCTGTTCCTGCTGAGGAGACTCAGGTCTTTTGGTGTACAAGGGGCGCTGCTGAAGACATTCTATGACACGGTGGTGGCATCAGCCATCACTTTTGGAGTGGTTTGCTGGGGCAGTGGCATTACTGCAGCCGATAGGAAGAGACTGAACAAACTGATCAAGAAAGCTAGCTCTGTCCTGGGGCAGCGCCTTGATCCGGTGGAGGAGATAGGAGAGAGAAGGACGGTGGCTAAACTGTCATCTCTGCTGGAGTCCGAGTTCCACCCTATGCAGGACATACTGAATGCACTGAGGAGCTCATTTAGCAGCAGACTACATCATCCCAGGTGCACAACCGAGAGGTTTCGCAGGTCCTTCCTACCAACGGCTGTCAGACTGTACAACCTAAGCAGGGCTGCTCACAGAGATAGCAAAAAGACATAACAAACTAATAGTTTTTTGAATGCAGAAGATGCAATAGACTTACACAATGGTCCCCTCCGGCATACAACTTGGAAAATACCGGTCGCTATGGAGGGTGAGAATATGTATGGGCACATAATCATACAATGTAGGATAACTAAGTAGACGGTTGTGCTGTTTCATCCCATCTAGCAACAATGCTCTGCACTGTGTGTGTTTATATATTTACATATTTATTCCATCTAGCTACAATCCTCCGCACTGGGTGTGTTTATATTTATATATCTATATATTTATTCCATCTAGCTACAATGCTCCGCACTGTGTGTTTATATATCTACATATTATTCCATCTAGCTACATTGCTCCGCACTGTGTGTGTTTATATATTTACATATTTATTCCATCTAGCTACAATGCTCCGCACTGTGTTTATATATTCATATATTTATTCCATCCAGCTACAATGCTCTGCACTGTGTGTCTGTGTGTGTGTATATATATATTTTATAGTAATATGTACATATGTATATTAGCTGCTCTTGCTTGCTTGCTTTTTTTTCTTGCCTTCTGATTGTTGCTCTGAGTGTTGCTATCCCTGTGCTGTTGCAATCTTGGAATTTCCCCGTTGTGGGACTAATAAAGGCTTATCTTATCTTATCTTAGACAGCTGGGGGACCTCTAATAATGAACTTGGCTTCACTCCTTTTAATGTTTGCTCTCTACATGTCTGTTCTTTTCATCTCCTCTATCCCCTCACCCCCCAGCCAGTGGCAGCAGATGACTGCCCCTCCCTGAGTCTGGTTCTGCTAGAGGTTTCTTCCTGTTAAAAGGGAGTTTTTCCTCTCCACCGTTGCCAAGCGCTTGCTCACAGGGGATCGTCTGATTGCTGGGGTCTTTCTGCAATTGTGGGGGTTTCCCCTACATTTGAAAGTGCTATGAGATGACTGAATTGAATTAATAAATCTGACATATTCCAAATAATCCCTGTGTAGATCGCTTCCTTGGTATGTCCAGTTTACATTGGCTAAATCGTCAGGCTTCAAGCTGCTTTAAGCATTTGGTTTCAGACTCTCTTTCTGGCTCTTGGATCATTATGATCATCTCAGGCAGCGCTGTGGCCATGAGCCTAGCAGCGTTCACCCACCTGCTGTACAAACCCGGTTAGTGTGGGGCACCCAATCAGAACAAAATTGCTTCAAAAGATCCCTTTGTCATTGTGGAAGATGAACTGTGGAACTTCATAAAAGCCCAGTATTTCTGAGTTAAGAAGCAGCCATAACAATATAAATATAAACCAAAAATATCAACATGCTACATTAAATAAGCAAATTCTGACCTGTTTTAAAGACAGCTCTTTTATTACTATTTTCACTTGTATCACATCTTTCTTTGAATATCATCGAGTCCTAATTAGCAGGGAGAAGTGTTACAGTTCCTGTTGATGATATTGCTGGAGGAGGAATTTCTGCTCTTTTGACTTTTTCCCATCAAAGACATTGCTGTTTTGGTTTACTATTAGATAAACAGCAATGTGGCTTTGTCTTTTTTGTGGGGTGAAGAGCCTCTTTAAGATGCACAGATGGGTTGGAGAACCCAGTTGGCTGCCAAATTAGAATCAACAGATTGAAGTTTCAAAAAAAATAAGCTACTGACTGATCTGTGCAAGGCGAATGGAAACTATTACAACAAAATCAAATCGAAAGGCTTTCAGTTACTCCTTGATTTTTCAAATTATAGCAACACATAATAATGTTGTTTGTTTCAGCCTTGGAAGCTGAAAGCCAGTGTGCAGTACAGGTCAGGGGAAAAAATGCTTTGAACTCCCTCAAGACACCTTTTCATAACGATAAAATACAAAACTAGAGTAAACAAACACCAGACCCCCTACCTCTCCTTTAAACCGAATTGGTCACACTCTCTACTGATATGACGGCTATTTCCACATTTAGCTCTGTGTGACTTGGCTGTTGGATGTTGTCTTGGAAACTAATGAAGGGCTGTCTATCCACAGGAACCATGGTGGTGCAAGTGGCAGCCACAGATGCAGATGACCCAACGTACGGGAACAGTGCCAGGGTGGTTTACAGCATCATTCACGGACAGCCGTACTTCTCCGTGGAGCCAAAGACAGGTATGCACCAAATCTCATCTCAATTTTATTTTGCTTGTTCTCCTTTTTTGTACAGGATCCTGTATGGGCACAGTGTGTTACACAACGCACAAAAGTATTTAAACATTATTATTTTTTTGACTGGATTCCTCACACTGACTAATAACAGTGATGCATCAAGAATTTGCTGCATTGACATTGAACCCAGATGACTGAGTTGTGAAGCGGAATGCGTTCACAGCTTTGAATTTGATGAAAACCTGAACCATCTACTTCTCATTAACCCAATTGAGTTTTTAATTTATTTTTTTTTAAATTATCTATATCCAACAAGGTCAGCAAGGTCAAATTAGACAATAACTCCTCTGATTATACAGTTCAACATAAGTTATCCGAAATGGGTGATGGCTGAAGCCGCAGCTTATATTGCCCACCCATATTCCATCCAAGAATTCAAAAGAAAAACAAACAAGAGCGATTACAATTCAGAACAAAGCTAAGACAAAATGTGACAAAAAAAAACAAAACAAAAAAAACTAAGCAACAACACAACGCAGACTGGATATGACAATCCTTATGTGATTTTATATGTCATCTTGTATATATGTTTGGAGTATTTCTTCCTTTAGTTTTTGTTTAAATTGTCCAAGCGTTGTACATGATTTTAAGTCAGGTCCAAAATCGTTCCATAGTCTGACTACTTGCACTGAAACACAGTGTTGCTTGGTGGTAGTTCTCACTGAAGGTTTTTGAAATATACATGTTCCTCTGAAATGATATTGTTTCTCCCTTATTTGGAACAGCTTTTGGATATTTGCGGGCAGTGAAAGATTCTTCACTTTAAACATTATTACTGCAGTTTTAAAATCAACCAGATCTTTCAACTTGAGAGCTTTTAATTTAAGAAAAAGTGGGTTTGTTGGTTCCCTGTAAACAGCTTTGTTTATTATTCTAGTAGCTCTCTTCTGAAACATAAAGACTGGATATATGTTTGTTTTATATGTATTTCCCCATACTTCAGTACAATATGTCATGTATGGGAGTATTAATGAATGATACAAGGTATATAGTGTGGGTTGATTCAGCAAATATTTCACTCTGTGTAGTATTGCAAATGATTTGGATATTTTACCTTTAATATAATTAATATGTGACTTCCAACACAGTTTATTATTAATTATTACACCAAGAAATTTAGTTTCGGATACCCTTTCAATCTCTACACCATTTACACTGAGTTTAGATACTAAGTTGTTGTGATGGTTGTTAAAAACTATAAATTTTGTCTTACTTAAATTGAGCGTTAATTTGTTTGAATCAAACCACAGTTTAAGCTTTCCTAATTCCTTTCCCAGTGTATCCAAAAGTTGTTCCAAATTGCTTCCACTGCATAATTGCTTCCACTGCATTTCAACCTGAGCCTGAAGCTGGGGAGGGTACCACAGCTGTGGAAAACATCTTGTGTGGTACCTGTACCAAAAACTTCCCACCCCAAAGACCTGAACAACTACAGACCGGTGGCCTTGACGTCCCACCTGATGAAGACCCTGGAGAGACTGCTCCTTGCTCACCTCCGCCCCCTGGTGGAACCAGCGATGGATCCACTCCAGTTCGCCTACCAGCATGGCATTGGGGTGGAGGATGCGGTGATCTTCCTCCTTCACCGTTCTCTGTCCCACCTGGAGAAGCCCGGGAATGTGGTGAGGATCATGTTCTTTGACTTCTCCAGTGCTTTCAACACCATCCAACCGATGATCCTGAAGGACAAGCTGCTGCGCGCAGCGGTGGACCAGCACCTGTCATCATGGATCCTGGACTACCTCACGAACCGGCCTCAGTTTGTGAGAACTCGGGACTGTGTGTCCGACACGATCATCAGTAGCACGGGGGCCCCCCAGGGAACGGTGTTGGCTCCCTTCCTGTTCACTCTTTATACTGCGGACTTCTCACACAACACAACACACTGCCATCTACAGAAGTTCTCTGATGACTCTGCGATCGTTGGCCTCATCTCCAATGGAGATGAAGCTGAGTACAGAGGGCTTATCCAGGACTTCGTGGACTGGTGCCATCGGAACTGCCTCCAGATCAACGCGAGGAAAACTAAGGAGCTGGTGGTGGACTGCCGCAGGCAAGGACAACCCCTCACAGCACCAGTAAATATACAGGGAACAGACATTGAGATGGTGACATCCTACAAGTACCTGGGTGTTCATCTGAACAATAAACTAGACTGGTCACACAATACTGATGCACTCTACAAGAAGGGACAGCGCAGGCTGTTCCTACTGAGGAGACTCAGGTCTTTTGGTGTACAAGGGGCGCTGCTGAAGACATTCTATGACACGGTGGTGGCATCAGCCATCACTTTTGGAGTGGTCTGCTGGGGCAGTGGCATTACTGCAGCCAATAGGAAGAGACTGAACAAACTGATCAAGAAAGCTAGCTCTGTCCTGGGGCAGCGCCTTGATCCGGTGGAGGAGATAGGAGAGAGAAGGACGGTGGCTAAACTGTCATCTCTGCTGGAGTCCGAGTTCCACCCTATGCAGGACATACTGAATGCACTGAGGAGCTCATTTAGCAGCAGACTACATCATCCCAGGTGCACAACCGAGAGGTTTCGCAGGTCCTTCCTACCAACGGCTGTCAGACTGTACAACCTAAGCAGGGCTGCTCGCAGAGATAGCAAAAAGACGTAACAACCTAATAGTTTTGTGAATGCAAAAGATGCAATAGACTTACACAATGGTCCCCTCCGGCATACAACTAGGAAAATACCGGTAGCTACGGAGGGTGAAAATATGTATGGGCACATAATCATACCATGTAGGATAACTAAGTAGACGGTTGTGCTGTTTCATCCCATCTAGCAACAATGCTCTGCACTGTGTGTGTTTATACATTTACATATTTATTCCATCTAGCTACAATGCTCCGCACTGGGTGTGTTTATGTTTATGTTTATATTTATATATCTATATATTCATTCCATCTAGCTACAATGCTCCGCACTGTGTGTTTATACTGTATATCTACATATTATTCCATCTAGCTACATTGCTCCGCACTGTGTTTATATATTTACATATTTTTCCACCTAGCTGCAATGCTCCGTACTGTGTGTTTATATATCTACATATTATTCCATCTAGCTACATTGCTCCGCACTGTGTTTATATATTTACATATTTATTCCATCTAGCTGCAATGCTCCGTACTGTGTGTTTATATACTCATATATTTATCCCATCCAGCTACAATGCTCTACACTGTGTGTCTGTGTGTATATATATATATATATATATATATATATATATATATATATTTATAGTAATATGTACATATGTATATTAGCTGCTCTTGCTTTCTTGCTTTTTTTTTTTTCTTGCCTTCTGATTGTTGCTCTGAGTGTTGCTATCCCTGTGCTGTTGCAATCCTGGAATTTCCCCGTTGTGGGAATAATAAAGGCTTATCTTATCTTATCTTATCTTATAATAAATTAGTGTCATCGGCAAACAATATTAAATGCATTTTTTCTGAAACTTTACATATATCATTTATATACATATTGAATAACAATGGCCCCAAAACTGAAGCCTGTGGGACTCCACAAGTAACCTTCAGTAACTGTGAGTTTTTGTTACCAACACATACATACTGATATCTATTCTTTAAGTAACTACATAACCAGGACAGTGCTACTCCCCTAATACCACAATTTTGTAGTTTCTTTAATAATAAATTATGATCCACTGTATCAAATGCTTTTTTAAGATCCAGGAATACCCCAACTGAATACTCTTTATTTTCAACGGCAGTTGATATTTTTTCTATAAATTCCATTAGAGCAAATGCAGTTGTCCTCTTGTGTCTGAACCCATATTGCTGCTCACACAACAAATTATTCTTCAGTATGAAGTTGTCAATTCTCTCATAGAAAATTTTTTCAAGTATCTTGGAAAATTGCGGCAATAGTGAAATTGGTCTATAGTTTGAGAATTCCCCTCTGTCACTCGTCTTGTACAGTATATCGGAATTACTTTAGCTATTTTCATTGCATTGGGAAATATACCTGTTTGGAGAGACAGGTTACAGATATACGTCAGTGGTTTCACTAAGCATTCAATAATAGTTTTGACTAAGAGCATGTCAATACCATCACAGTCCGTAGATGTTTTACTTTTAAACGATTTAACAATTTCAATGACCTCTCTCTCGTCTGTGTTCTTTATGAAAATGGAGTCTTTTATTGCAGTGTTTTTGCTTATTGTATCACCTGTGGGTGCCGTAATGGGTATTTCTCCAGCCACATTAGGACCAATGTTAACAAAAAAGTTATTAAATTCATCTGCAGGTGAAGCTGCATTCACACTCTGAGTCGTTTGATATGAGTGTTTAATTGCAAGACTGTAATAAAGAGAACTCCCTATTTGGGCATTTTTACCGGCATGAATTAAAAACAATGTGTACATTTTGACTTTAAGCGCCCTCTAGTGACTGTGTAAATAATGACATGAATTAACATGGCAGAAGGTTACAGTTGTAATGCTTGTCAACTTTTCCAAGCCCTAACAATTTCTCTAAATCAACCAATTGTTTTTAGTGGGTAATCCTAATCATTACCCTAACCTTGACCACATAAAATATGTATTTAATGTGTGAAGTCAGATAACTGCAAAAAGGCAAGACACAAATAGGTTGGGATCCCAATTTTGAGACTTGCTCACCATCTATCACTCACCTCTATATGGAGATTTAAGCAGTTTTGAAACAAGAAATACTGTGAAAGGCAGCAATATCACAGCACAGTATACAGCTCCAGAAAAAAATAACCCTTTGAGTGTGTATGGTGCAGAACTGCGACATACCCCCTAGTGGTCAAGAGTGGGAAATATTTTTTGTCAATGAAATAGTTCAGATTTCCAAGTCTATAACTTGTAAGTAGTAAGAGATAATGACTTACTGTCAATTAGAAAGATGTAAAATATGATCCAAAGTTTCAGATAGGAATAAATTTACGCATCTAATTTGCATAATGTCGCGACACTTCTTTAAATTCCATAACTCAGTCAAAACTGGACTTTGGACGTATTTACACAAAAAATGGTTCAGTCTTTTGACACCGTTTTTTGTACAGAGGTACCTTATCATCTTATCTTCAAAGTATATGAACAAGAAATCAGTACATTTAAACCCCCCCCAGAAATTTTTCACTTACTTTTGACAAAGTCAGAGTGAGAAGGCAGGCGCAGTGCCGCACTCTGCCACTAGGAGCACGCAAATTCTCACACTCAAAGGGTTAACCTCTTGCACTCCGTTGTACCGTGGGCGGGCAAGTCTCTGCGTCCCAGAGCGCACGAGGGCGCTCTCGTGCGCCCTCGTGCGCTCTAGGACACATGATGGAGGTGCGTCCAAGCGCGCACTGAAAATAAAAGCTGCATTTCCGTTCTTCCACAGCAGACACAGCCGCGAACAGATTAGTTCATCTGATTGACCTCTCATTCGACTAATAAGAGCCTTGAATTGGGTTTCTGAAACCTTGAAGAACCAATGACTGAAAACCTAGCACGAAGGACCCGCCTACCAAAGCTGTGAATGCAGCGAGCCAATTGAAGCAGAGAAGTTCGCGAGCTGTTTTTTGTAAGGCTGGGTGAAGACAGACTGCTGCAGCAGATAAAAAAAGGACCTGCAGGAAGAACTGTCACAGACCCAGCAGCACGGAGACCACCCACAAGTGCTACCTGTGTGACAGGGACAGCCATTCGCGCATCGGCCTCTTCAGTCACAGGCGGTGCTTTTTTTTTTTTTTTATTCGAGCAGAATAGACGTTTAGAATTCTCTTCCATGGTCATCATAGACCGACGGAGGCCGACGACGAAGGTCGTAAATCATTCGCCAAAACCACAATTATGGAATTATGTTTTGACCGCCTCACGAGACCAGAACCAAGAGCGGACCAGCGTCGCATTCGTCTGACAATGAGGAAGAGAAGTTCGCCAGGATGCTGCTGTGAAGAGGTAAGGTGTTATAAGCTAAATTATTCTTTATCCCTGAAAATTGTAATCAAAAATGACTTTTGACCGATCGGCAAATTACAACTGTGCGGCGCATGAAGTCCGAAGTTCGTGCGCCGCGGTACACGGGTCGTGCGCCGCGTCCAGACCATGAACGCCACCCCCCCCCTCCGGCTACTCTTCTGTAGCGAGGGGGGGGGGGGCCGCGGTGACTGCGCCGCTGTCGCCACATGACTATTCCGTCATGTAGCCATGGCTGATGTCCGTCCTCTGTAGCGAGGGGGGGGACACACACACACACACACACACACACACAGCCCTGAATGTCACCTTTCATTAGAGGCCAAGATGAAGCTTCTATATTGAATCATTCAAAAGTTACAGACGTTTTTCCAAACTGTGCCATTTGGCACAATTTGGCACAGTTCCAAAACGCCTGGGGACTACCTGAGGAAAAAGCTGTGTAATATATTCATTTTTTGTGGTATTGTTACAAAATTTTAACCTCAGCTGGATAACACTTGGTTCTACATTTCTGTTGCATTTTCCAGCCCGGATCTGAAGCTGTGTGTTATTTGCAAGCATTTGTATCCAAAAAAACACCCAGGCCAAATTTATTTTCTTCAAGTTCAGTATGTTGAGATGACTGTAATTCACTGGCCGAAGCACTTAGAGAGATTATGACTGTTTTGCCAAAAAATTCAAAGTGTTTTCTTTTAAATGAGACCAACCCCATGAAGATGCTGCAAAGGGTTGAAGAACAGCTTTCGATTTACTTTGGGCACGTTATTTTTTGGCGTTTTTAGGGAAATTGACCGGAGTGCAAGGGGTTAAGAGACCAAAGAGACCACTGCAAAATTATCACTTTATCTGGTTTTATTATGTATACGTATGTGTTTGAGTAAAATTAACAATTTTGTTTTATTCTCTAACCTACTGAAAACAACTTACCCAAATTCCAAGTCAAAACATCGTCATTTACAGCTTTTATTTACAGGAAATGACAACTGGCCAAAACAACAAAAAAGATGTTGCTTTTAGATCAAATAATGCAAAGGAGACAAGTTCATGTTCACGCTTAAACACTACAAGTTTTAATTTAGGAAAAGCTCAGAAATCTATATTTGTCTAAAAACGCTGATTGTTATTCACAGCTTTCATGCATCTTACCATGCAGAGATCATCTAATCAGTACCTCCTCAAGTAGACTGAGGTGTCAGAATTCAACAGATATGCAAACTTAATGGTCACCATACATGTAGAAATGATAATTTAGGAAAGATTTTTGTAGTGGTCTCTTAATTTTTTTCCTGATCTGTATGTCAGGGATTACCAACTAGCAGCCTCCGGTCCATATTCGGACCCCAAAGCCTTTTGATACAGTTTGGAAAAAAGGATACTGTTTTTTTGTTTTTTTTTGACGGAACAAAAAAAAAGTGAAACTACACTGTATCGGCAGCCACCTGGACAGTTTATGGCACATCAGCTTGTGCGCTCTCTTGGGCTGTGCGATAGGACCAAAATTTCATATCACGAAATAAGTAACCTTATTTGACGATGATATACCGTACATCACGATATACAATTTCTGTAAATTCTGTAGTTTATATATGATAACCAATAAAAAGCACCATCTCTTTTTCTGCATTTCAAATTGCATACTGAAAAAAATCAATTGTACAAATTCATCTGTCATTAATTTTATGCACTTTTTCCCCTCTAAATTTTGCAGTGTTGTTATAAACCTATTCTAACGTGCATTTGAGATGACTTCAACTTTATTCATTATCACTAATTGACTAATCAAAAATTATTAGAAATCAAGTTACATTAAGAGCCAGTTTGTTCCTACGATACATTTTAATTAATTTATCATTTACAGTGGTGTGAAAAAGTGTTTGCCCCCTTCCTGATTTCTCATTTTTTATGTTTGCCACGCTTAAATATTTCAGATCCTCAAACAAATTTAAATATTAGACAAAGATAACACAAGTAAACACAAAATGCAGTTTTTAAATGAAGGTGTTTATTATTAAGGGTTAAAAAAAATCCTAACCTACATGGCCCTGTGTGAAAAAATGATTGCCCCCCCCCCCCCCGTTAAAACATAAATTAACTGTGGTGTATCACATCTTTGGAAAGCTGAGTTCAATTTCTTTAGCCACACCCAGGCCTGATTACTGCCACACCTGTTCTCAAGAAATCACTTAAACTGGACCTGCCTGACAAAGCAAAGTAGACCAAAACATCCTCGAAAGCTAGACATCATGCTGTGATCCAAAGAAATTGAGGAACAAATAAGAAACAAAGTAATTGAGATCTATTAGTCTGGAAAAGGTTCTAAAGCCATTTCTAAAGCTTTGGGACTCCAGCAAACCACAGTGAGAGCCATTATCCACAAATGGCGAAAATATGGAACAGTGGTGAACCTTCCAAGGAATTTGGCCAGCTGACCAAGATTACCTCAAGAGTGCAGCGACAACTCATCCAAGAGGTCACAAAAGACCCCACAACAACATCCAAAGAACTGCAGGCCTCACTTGCCTCAGTTAAGGTCAATGGTCATGACTCCACCATAAGAAAGAGACTGGGCAAAAATGGCCTGCATGGCAGAGTTCCAAGACAAAAATCATTGCTGAGCAAAAAGAACAAAGGCTCATCTCAGTTTTGCCAGAAAACATCTTGATGATCCCCAAGACTTTTGGGAAAATACTCTGTGAACTGACGAGATAAAACTTGAACTTTTTGGAAGGTGTGTGTCCCATTACGTCTGGTGTAAAAGTACCACATCATTTCAGGAAAGGAAGATCATACCAACAGTAAAATATGGTGGTGGTAATGTGATGGTCTGGGGCTGTTTTGCTGCTTCAGGACCTGGAAGACTTGCTCTGGTAAATGGAACCATGAATTCTGCTGTCTACCAAAAAATCCTGAAGGAGAATGTCCGGCCATCTGTTTATGACCTCAAGCTGAAGCGCACTTGGGTGCTGCAGCAGGACAATGATCCAAAACACACCAGCAAGTCCACCTCTGAATGGCTTAAGAAAAACAAAATGAAGACTTTGGAGGGGCCTAGTCAAAGTCCTGATCTGAATCCGATTGAGATGTTGTGGCATGACCTTAAAAAGGCGGTTCATGCTCAAAAACCCTCCAATGTGGCTCATTGCCAGTTATCGCAAATGCTTGATTGCAGTTGTTGCTGCTAAAGGTGGCCCAACCAGTTATTAGGTTTAGGGGGCAATAATTTTTTCACATATGGCCATGTAGGTTTGGATTTTTTTCCCTTAATAATAAACGCCTTCATAGAAAAACTGCGTTTTGTGTTTACTTCTGTTATCTTTGTCTAATATTTAAGTTTGTCTGATGATGTGAAACATTTAAGTGTGACAAACATACAAAAAAAAAAGAGAAATCAGGAAGGCGGCAAACACTTTTTCACACCACTGTATTTAGTGTGTATGCGGCCGCCGTCACACACTTTTGCAGCTTTAGTAATATTTTTTCAGACAAAATTAAGAAACTTGGCAGTGATTTAACCTGTTAAACTCTGTTCAACTTCCCTAAAAACGCCTAAAAATAACATGCCCAAAGTAAATCAAAAGCTGTTCTTCAACCCTTTGCAGCATCTTCATGGGGTTAGTCTCATTTAAAAGAAAACACTCTGAATGTTTTGGCAAAACAGTCATAATCTCTCTAAGTGCTCCTGCCACTGAGTAACAAGAAAGTTCGCCTGGGTGTTTTTTTAGATACAAATGCTTGCAAATAACATACAGCTGTCAGATACTGGCTGGAACACACAACAGAAATGTAGAACCAAGTGTTTTCAAGCTCAGGTCAAAATTTTGTAAAAATACCACAAAAAATGAATATATTATACAGCTTTTTTCTCAGGTTGTAACAAGGTTGTGTCTGTACTGGAAGACCGGAAATACAGCTTTTTTTTTTCAGTGCGCACTGAGGCGCACTAAGATGCAGAGACGTGACCGCCCGCGGAATTCACAGAGTTCAAGGGGTTAAACCAGAACGATGGTCTGATACAGTATAATGTTTCCTATTAGCGACAAGTTAGCATTGTCATATAGCATTTGCCATTTTATAATTAGAGAGAGATGGTGTGAACATTACTTATCTCCAATTAAAACGAGGTTAGAGGGCTATCCTCTCTGATGCAGCACGGTGGCTAAAAAGTCCCACATCCCTGGCACAGAAGTTGTGGCTCCACAGAAGTAGTGGCAAAACATTAGCTTGCTGTTAGTTGCTGTGGCGCTAACCATTGGAACCCATCTGGCGCACTGCGGGGGACAGGCAGGGCAGTGACAAGTAGAAACGGTTTATGTGTCCTGATATAAACGATACAGTTTTATATGAAATGGCAGACATTTTTTATCACATCACCAATATATGTTGTCATATAGCACAGCCCTAGCACTGTCAGCAGAATTACATAGAGTCACTGTTCGTTGTGGGTGTCATATGAGGCGGACAGCCAGGATATCCACCCATGGCAGAAACGCTCCTGGTTCCTGGTGTGTACCTACTGAATGCAGCGCTGTTGTGAAATTGATTGTATCTATCGCCGCTCTGGCTTCCTTTGATGGTACATGTCCATCTAGGCGCCTGTTGGCGGAAGGTTCTCTCTCCTCCTCTACATCTCCGCAATTCTGCTGAGAGTAGAAAATAGAGTAGACGCAGAGGGAACTCACTTCCCCAAGGACCACGTTCCCGTTGGGCCCACATGGTGCTGGTTATGGAGGTAATTTCCGTTACCCTCCAATATCACGTAAAAAAACATACGCACTGTGTGTTACTGAACATGAAAAGTGCCATGCACAGCCACCTCCTTTTTTTAAAATTTATTTAACAAGGCAAGACAGATTAAGAACACATTCTTATTTACAACTGTGGCCTGGGGATTTGTATTTTTGACCATTTTTGAAGCTTACAATTTAATACAGTTTTTCTATACTGAAAATATAGTATAGAGGTTGACTTTTTGTGAGATTTTGTTTTTTAGGTAATCTTTTTTTAAATGTACAGTGGAGAGCAAAATTAGAGAAGAATGTATTAATACTTGATTTATTCTAAAATATTGCTATTCTTCATTGTTCAGAATTTGACAGAATATCAGCTGTGGCTATACTAGCATGTTTTTTTGTTTTGTTTTTTTTTAATAACCAAGGCACTTCAACACAAACATTTATTTTGTAAAAACTTTAAAAAAAAACCAAAACAGTGAGCAAAATTACAGTAACCACTGTGTCAGAAGAGAAGATTTAAACAATGTTTTTTTTAGGGCTATAAGTTTCAAAATCCTCAGCCGGAAAAAGATGGATCATCCTCTCCGGGTTGGGGACAAGCTCCTGCTCCAAGTGGAGGAGTTTATAAGTATCTCGGGGTCTCATTCACGAGTGAGGGGAGAATGGAGCGAGAGATTGACAGACAGATTGGAGCAGCATCTGCAGTGGTGTGGATGTTGTACCGGTCTGTTGTTGTGAAGATAATTCCCTACTGTAACCCTTACGAACCTAGCAACTGGTCTACACTTAATTATGTCCCTTACCTAATTAACATAAGGAAAGGGTTACAATAACAAGAATTAGAGTGAGTGTGGAATGAAATAGCTGGAGGCAAGAAATGAGCAATTCATGTCTGTTATTAATAAATATAGAAGGAGCAAAATATACAAACAGTGTACAAATATACAAATATAACAACGGCCGGCATGAAATAAAACCCCAAAAGTGTCCTACTGAACTCAGTGTTTGTTTGTCCTTTCGGGTTAGTCGTTTGACCAGCCAAGATGCTGTGACTCACCAAGCCGTTTGCTTGGTGAGTCACAGCTGAGCCTGGCATCCCTGTACGCCAAACAAGTACAGAGGATGGCCGACTCGATTTTAAATGATGACTCCCACCCTTTGCACTGCAACTTTCAGCTTCTTCCATCCAGACGGAGGTTTGCTGTCCCAAAAAGTAGAACCCAGCGCTACAAAAACAGCTTTGTCCCTGCTGCTGTCAAAGAGTTGAACAAGCTATAAAAAATTATATTGTACATATTTTATATTTACCTATTTTGTAAGATGTGTGCCTGTGTTTGTGTCTATGTTGAATGTAATTAGTGGCTTGTAAATATGGATGTCACCAACTGCAAAACAAATCTACCTACGGGTACAAATAAAGTAACCTGAACCTGAACCTGAACCTGAAGATATCTTGTATCTACAGACTCAGGTTTCCTTTCCTCTTTTAAAGCGGCTCCTTGGGTTGTTACCACTTCAACGTTGGGCACTAGAGAGAGGAAAGATTCTCTTCATTCGAGATCTTGGTTAGATCTCAGATCAATCTCGGTTCAGTCTCGGGTCAGGCTCGCCATCTCCATTCAGAGAGAATCCAGGATCCAGAAGGTTTTTGGTCGGAAACCAAAAAAACCTAGCCAAGATGAGGTTTCAGTGTGAATACAGCAAAGGACACAGCCACAATGCCCCTCACGCTCGTGCTCCCGTCAACAAGAAGAGGTATCTGTGTGAATCAGACAGCTTCACAACCTCCCTCGTCCGCGCTCATATCGTGAAAGACTGAATTCTGAGTTTGTGCTGGCTGCCTCTACTCGGAAGGCGGGGCTAATATCGCTCTTAACGAATGGAAAGACCCAGATCACCCAACGTGACCATGAACCGGAAATTCAAAAGTTGGATGACGAGGATCGCACTTCCTCTTCCCCAAGATAGTCGGTTTTCAAAATAAAATCACACACTTTCATTAATACAAATGAAATCTGAGAAAAAGGGTCATTTTCTCAGCTGGGTTACAAAAGGTCAAAGTTAACATTCCTCATGCCTTATTACAGTACAATGAGTAAAGCTAGGGGCACCAAACTAGATATACAGCTTTACTCTGAGACCATGACCTCTGACTATAGGTTTGGGGTCAAAAGGTCAAAGGTCAAGATTGGCAAGGTTCACCTCGGGATCCTGCCCTACAACTATGGGTTGTATACTTTGTTGTATATTCATGGATGATGGGCTTATCATAATTTGGTTCTGCCACAGTAACTATATTGAAAAGTTGAAAACTGCTCTCTCGTCAGTAACTACTGGGATCTTCAAAGAAAATGAAGGCAGAAGATACTGCACTCGCCTCAGAGTGCTCTTGTTATTCTTTCCGCTGATGAGAGGTTTGGTCACTGCAGAGTGAGCTTTGATTCCAAATTCTCTTAAACTTGCCCTGTTCAGCAGTGAACTGGCGAACAATTCCAGCTGCAGTGTTAAAGCAACTCCGCATTGAGAGTCTGTATAATCCTGTCCTCTCATGCACTTGTCTTACATGGGCAACCAGGCTTTTTTGGGGACTTAAATTAATGTTTGTTCATGTAAAGTTTCAATCTTCTTGAAATCATAGACTTGAAACACCCAGCCTCTCTTGCAATGGCTGAGAGGGTCATCCCTTTGGCCTTCGTCTGGATAACCAGCTTTTGCAGGGTTTCAGTCACCTTAGAGCAAAGTAACTAGGAGACCTGCCAGGTAAATAGGGTGTGTCCAACAATTCAAAGTCACCAGGTGCCAGATTAACACCAACAACTGGGAGACATCTGAAAGTGTTCTCTAATTTTGATCAGTGCTGATCTGAAAATTTCTCATTTAAGTATTTTATATTATGCTTGAGAATATAGATAATTTTGAAATATACTAAAAGTCTGTCCTTAAATTCATGTGAGCATTACTTTAAATAATATACAAGCATTGACTTTAAAATTTAGGAAATTATAGGTTGTTCTCTAATTTTGATCTCCACTGTATGTAGCCTAATTTAGTTTGTGCGCTCATGTAAAACTTTACATTTTTATGGTTTATGTTGTAGATGTTAGAATTTTATAGCTATTCATTTGCTGTCAACAAACACATCTATTCTTCCCCTGTATTATTCTTATTAAATTATTACATGTTTTGTCTGAAATCGAGGAAATTAAGGAGTTTATTAGATTTTTTTTTTTTGTTAAAAAATAATGCAGAGTTAAAAGCAGCTAAAACTTCAGCTTAATAAAATAATGTGCAAAACAAGTGATCTTGGCCTTCCTGGAGACAGCTGCAGTCTTCTGAAAGAATGTCCATGAAAGGATGTCAGTTCTTAAAAGCATTTGTTTTATTGAAAGATGCTGGAAGTAAATTCATGGGCCATTGCAGATACTTTGCTCTAAAATCAAACAAATCAGAGACGCTGAATCGTAATCAGATCGTGGCGCCTACAGATCCCCAGCCTTAATTCAAAGCTCAACTGGGCAGGAGGACCGACTTATCAGACCTCTTGCAGTTTTACAGTTGCTGATGAGCCCTGTGGTTGTATTTGGAGGTTGGGAATACATGACGTATGTTTTCATGGAGGACTAGTAATTCATTGCGATCATGTTCTTTTAGTTCAGCTATGAAGTGAGATTTCTGCTCCAAGAGCCAGCAAAAGATAAATGTTTTTTTTTTCTACTTGGTTTTGAAGAACCAAACTGACAATAATAGTAGTATAAAGCTGGACTGAAGATTTAAAAACAGCGTATGAATCAGTGAAACAAAAACTCCGATATGTAAATCTATCAATGACAGCCACTAGTCCTTTATGAGTGCAACAGACAGTAAACCAAGATAAAACTACTGGTGGATAAAAGTACCAGTGATACTGCAGACTGACAGGTGGTGGGCCATGAAATATGTTAGGAGTAGCAAGCAACCTGTCACGATCTGAGTGCGGGGGGGATTCCACCGGGCTCAGTCTTTCTGCCTTTTTTTCTTATTTGTACTGTGTTGTCATTTTGAGTTGTAATTCCTGTCATTTTATCCTTGGTTGATTTGTCACGTATTCTGTATTGTGTCTTAGTATGATCTAGTTTCCTGTTTACGTTCATTATAGTTTGTTATTCACATTTTTTAGGTTACTTGTCTTTATTTTGCCATCCATCCATCCATCCATCTTCTTCCGCTTAATCCTTTTTGGGTCGCGGGGGGGCTGGAGCCTATCAACAGTGATCTGTGTGGAGTTTGCATGTTCTTCCCGTGTCTGCGTGGGTTTACTCCAGGATTTCTCCGGTTTCCTCCCACATGCCAAAAACATGCAAGTTAGGTTAATTGGCATCAATTGGGGATTCTAAATTGTCCTTAGGTATGACTGTGAGAGTGAATGGTCTTTATTTTGCCATCGCTTTATATTTTTATTCTGTTCTGTTCTCCCTCTAGGCTGACAGCTGTCAGTGATGTTTCCGGATTATTGCTTCTCGTAGGCGGGGTCCCTTTCAGCTGTCAGTTCGCTCTCTCTCATTGATCCCAGCTGATCTAGATTACTAATCATTGTTTTCTCCTGCCCGCTCTGGTATCCACACCTGTGTTCCAATATGTTATGCCTTAAGACTACGGCTCCTTGCATTCCTCGCTGCGGTCTTGACTTCTGTTAATGACTCCCAAACGTAAGTTAGATGTTTCTCGTTTTGTTACCTGGTGAATCTCTTTGTGTTTTTTGAGTTTTTCTGTGCACTTTATGTTTTCAGTAAATCTCACAAACTCACAGTTCAGCGCGTGGGTCTTCCTCTCTGCCCTGAGGGGCGATTCATGACAGAAGATTGCAGCCAGTAAAAGACCTAACTGCTGTGAGTTGTGGGGTTTCGTTTTCTTTTTTTTTTTGGTTCACTCACCTGTTTCACTGGAGCAAATCATGTCTGACTCTGCAGGTGTGCACAGCTACCCAATGAGCCTGGGGTGGGAGTGCTGCATAGCCCTGATGGAGATGGATGGGCTAATATCCGCGGCGTGCATTGGCCCGACCCCGAAAGACTCATTGTGGTACCTGGGTCTTGAGGAGGCATCTGCTCGCCGGTGCCCTCAGCTTCAGGAGCATGCTGAGGGGGTGGAGAGGATTTCTCTGGTGGCGGTGCTGCAACGTGAGAACAGTGAGATGGTAAGGAATTCCCGAAGGAAACCTGGGCCCGCGCCGAAGGGGAGGCGTTCCCAGGCCTCTGTAGTATCGGCACCTCACCAGTCTCCGGCACCCGCTCCCACTCCTGCTCCACCTGCTTCAGAACGCCGCTATCTAGTGAAATCCCGCTGCAGGAATGCCTCCACCTCTCAGACAGCAGTTTTTCCTCCTGCGAGGCAGAATACTCCCGCAGGAGTGCGATCTCTGTGCTTTTCTGCTCCGGCTGTATCGACAGCTTCCTCCCTCTCCGCAGCTGCTGTTTCCTGCTTCCCCTTGGCGATTCCTCCCGCTGCTGAGAGGTCAGCCATTTCCTTTCCAGCTCCACCCATCACCGTGTCTGCAGGGGCGGCTCCTCCACATTCCATTGAGGGGCCCACAACCACTGAGGCCATGGAGAGGGCGGATTCTACACCTACTGCAGCAGAAAACGAGGTGAGAACAATATCTCACAGCACCAGTAAACATCCAGGGAACAGACATTGAGATGGTGACATCCTACAAGTACCTGGGTGTTCATTTGAGCAATAAACTGGACTGGTCACACAATACCGACGCACTCTACAAGAAGGGACAGCACAGGCTGTTCCTACTGAGGGGGCTCAGGTCTTTTGGTGTACAAGGGGTACTCCTGAAGACCTTCTACGATTTGGTGGCGGCATCAGCCATCACATTTCGACTGGTCTGCTGGGGCAAAGGCATCACGGCAGCCAACAGGAAGAGACTGAAAAAACTGATCAAGAAAGCTAGCTCCGTCCTGGGGCAGTGTCTCGACCCAGTGGAGGAAATAGGAGAGAGGAGGATGGTGGCTAAGCTGTCATCTCTGCTGGAGTCCAAGTCCCACCCCATGCAGGACATGCTGAACGCACTGAGGAGCTCATTTAGCGGTAGGCTGCATCATCCTAGGTGCGCGACCGAGAAGTTTCGCAGGTCCTTCCTACCTACGGGTGTCAGACTTTATAACCTAAGCAGGGCTGCTCGCAGAGGTCGTAAAAAAAAACAACAAAAAAACCCCCCAAAACTTTACGACCTAATAAGTATTGAATACAAAAGATGCAACAAACTTGCACAATAATGGTCCCCTCCATTATAGAACTAGGACACTATCAATCGCTACAGAGGGTGACAATTAGGCTGATTCAAATACAAAAATATGCTGTATGGTACATATTCAAACTATGTGGGATAACTGAACAGACCGTAATGCTGTTTATTCTATCTAGCTACAATGCTTCAAGCTGTGTATATATATTTATGCGTACATATGTAGTACAGTATATTCCCTGCTCTTATTATTATTATTATCTTCTAAATTATTGCTTTGAGTGTTGCTATTCCTGTGCTGTTGCAATCCTGGAATTCTCCCATTGTGGGACTAATAAAGGCTTATCTATCACCAACATATAAATTATCTTGCCTGATTCCCGGTGGTGAGGCTCAGCCCCCGCAGTCCTCTGAGTCCTCACCATCTGCTGCAGCCAAATACTGTTCACCTGCTCTCTCTGTGTTTTGTCCTTTCCCCCTTGAGTGTCCGCCGACCCCTGGAATGCGCCGCCGGGCTATGGAGGAGCCTGTGGCCCTGGAAGACATGGTTCCATCCCCGCTGCCATGATTTGGACGGAGGGAGAGCACTGAGACCAATCCGACACTTGCGCCGACGATTGAGCATCCCCGGGCTTTGGCTGTGCCAGATCTGGCGCCAGCAGGGAATCGACCTCCTGAATCCACGCCCGACGAGCCACCGACGTGGGTCACCTCACTGGGAGGTCCCAGGGCTGTATTGACCACCATGCCTGCTGCAGGGACCACTGCAGCAGAGCCGGAGTTGGACCTCCAGAGGGCCGGGCATGAGGAGCCATCACCTGGATCGACGGAGTCCTGGACGGCGGTGGAACTTGAGCTCAGGCAAGTGCTCTCCTTTGTTTTTGTTGTTTCTATTTTGGAGAGATCTTGCCTGGCTCTTGGTGGGAAGAGCCAAGCACAGCCATCAGCTGCACCTGAGCTCACCTCACCAGGCTCCACTGCTGCCGGTGACCCTGACCCTGTTTCTTTGCCTCTCTTGCATGAGCTTTCTCCCAGGGTTACCGAGGATTGTCCAGCTCTGCCAGAAGTCTCCATGAGTCCTGGCTTGCCGTCCGAGATCCCCATAGGTCCAGCTCCTCCCCCTGAGGTGGTCGTGGGCGCTCCATCTCAGCCCAGGACCTCCGTCGGTGCTGCTTCCCCTCCGGCTGAGGTCATCGCAGGTGCTCCATCCCACCCAGGGACCTCTGTGGGTGCAGCCCCTTCTTAGTCCTGTGTCCTAGTCGGGCACTGTCGTGGGTGCTGCGCTCCAGCCTGAAACCAATTTGGGTGCTGCGCTCCAGTGTGGTCCCGCTGTGGGCGTTATGCTTCAGCCCGGGGACACCATGGGTGCAGCTCTGGTCCAGTCCGGGCCCACCGTGGGTGCAGCTTTGGCCCAGTTCGGGCCCATTGTGGGTGCAGCTCCGCTCCAGCCCAGAGCCACTGCGGGTGCAGCTCCTCTCCAGCCCAGAGCCACTGTGGGTGCAGCTTTGCTCCAGCCCGGAGCCACCGCAGGTGCTGCAGTGTCCCAATCCGGGACCACCAAGGGTGCTACAGGCCAGTCCAAGGGAGTCATTGTTCCCCCTCCTCTGCCTGACGCTGTCGTGGTCCCCCCTCCTCTGCCAGATGCCTTCATGGGTCCCCCTTCTCTGCCAGACGCCATTGTAGTTCCCCCTCCTCTACCAGATGCTGTCGTGGTTCCTCCTTCTCTGCCCAACGCCGTCGTGGTTCCTTCTCCTCACCCTGACGTCGGCTTGAGTTCCCCAAGTTCTCCATCTTGACCACCATTGGTTCTTCCTATTGGGCAGCTGCCTCCTGGACCACCCTTTTTGTTCAGGTAGCTAAAAAACTCTGGCAGACCGCCCCACAGACTGTGCTGCAGGGTTGGGTGCCCCATGTTCTCTGGTAGGCCACCCGACTCTTTTCATCATGCCATCTGCCGGGCCTGGGACTTTGGCCGCCCACCTAAACTGCCCAGCTCTTTAGTCCAGGGGGCCTAGATGGTTGGGGTTTTGCCTGGTGTGGGTCCTGAGTGGGGCCTTTGCTTTTTGTTATTTCCTCTTAGTCTGGACTCTGCTGGGATGTTAATTCTGAAAGTTTTTCTTGTTTTCTCTAATTTGGTTTGGTCCTTCCGTGCCTGGGTCCCCCTTCTCCCACCTGGGGTGGGGTTTTCTTGTTGGGGTGTTTTTTTTATGGGGGGGTTCTTTTCTTTTAATGTTGCAGGGGTGTCTGGTATCCACCTCTTGGGGGGGGGGGTCTGTCATGATGTGAGCGTGGGGGGATTCCACCGGGCTCAGTCTTTTTGTCTTTTTTCATATTTGTACTGCGTTGTCGTTTTGAGTTGTAATTCCTGTTATTTTATCCTTGGTTGATTTGTCACGTATTCTGTATTGTGTCTTAGTACTATTTAGTTCCTTTTTACGTTCATTGTAGTTTGTTATTCACATTTTTTAGGTTCCTTGTCTTTATTTTGCCATTGATTTATATTTTTATTCTGTTCTGTTCTCCCTCTAGGCTGACAGCTGTCAGTGATGTTTCTGGGTTGTTGCTCCGCGTAGGCGGGGTCCCTGTCAGCTGTCAGTTTACTCTCTCTCATTGCTCCCAGCTGATCCAGATTACAAATCATTGTTTTCTCCTGCCCGGTCTGGTATCCACACCTGTGTTCCATTATGTTATGCCTTATTTAAGACCGCGGCTCCTTGCATTCCATGCTGCGGTCTGTCAACGACTCTCAAACGTAAGTTAGACATGCTCTGTTCTCGCTTTGTTACCTGGTGAATCTCTTTGTGTTTTTTGAGTTTTTCTGTGCACTTTATGTTTTCAATAAGTCTCACAAACTCACAGTCCAGCGTGTGGGTCTTCCTCTCTGCCCTGAGGGGCGATTCATGATGCAACCGGAGCCTGTAATGTCCGCTAGCAACAAACTGTCAGCTACAAAGAGAAGGGTGGCGGGAAAGTTGCTTTATTTGGAAAAAAGGGGTTATGCAAAACCTGCCACAGACATTAGCTATAACTGGGCTGCTGATGGTGTAGACAGAGGTGTGCACAATTTGTGTTATCATAGTGTCTATTGTAGCCTCAAGCTTCATCTCTTAGAAATGTGAAAGTAGATTTAAAGGGAATACTAGTTGAGAATCCTAAAATAAGCATATTATACCTCAAACGAAAGCTGAAAACATAATAAACATAAATATAGCACATCTGTAGCCTTAATTTTGTCTAGAAAGAAAAGAAATTCAGTTTTTTCATTCATTGTGTGCACCCACGTCGAGGCTCTGACTTCCATATTTGCCAACTGATTTGGGTGACGTTACAAATTAATTAAATTAATTAAATTAAATCACCCTTATTGTCATTCAACCGTACAACCAATCATGTACAGCAGAACGAGATTGTGCTTTACCTATCTACAGTGTAAATCACACACACCCCAAGTGCAGAATCAGAGGGCCGCTGCCATGCAAGGCACCGCCATAGATTTCCCTCCTCCATTCCATTTATTGCTGAGCACCAAGCTGGATGGCAGGAAGTTCCACTTTTATATGGTCTTCGGCATGACCCGGCCGGGATTTGAACCCCTGCCTCCCGGGTGTGGGGCGGATGCTCTACCAACTGAGCCACCACTCACAAGTTGAACAAACTAAAAGCTCAATGCCTCCAGCGAATCCAACCCGCACTCTTGATTATGCATCTAAATTGTCGTCGGCGGCCTCCGTCGGTCTATGATGACCATGGAAGAGAATCCTAAACGTCTACTCTGCTGGAACAGCACCGCCTGTGGCTGAACAGGCTGATGCGCAAATGGCAGTCCCTGTCACACAGGTCGCACTTGTGGGTGGTCTCCGTGCTGCTGGGTCTGTGGTCCAAATTGGTCTGGTCTAAATTGTAGAAATAAACAAATATTGCAGACAATAGACCTTGTGAAGATTTTGATCGCTCGGTCACTCGGTGGTGAGATCACTATTTTCACTGCAAGCATGGAACGTGCAAGGAGAGGGTGGAGATATGAAGCAAAAATGATGATCAAGACTTGTCTAAAAATCATCCTGGTCAATAAAGCACACATATTTGAAGAATAATGTCTACCCTGGCTAAAAAACAGAATTTGGTATTAAAATAAGAAACATTCTAGTTTCTTTAAAATCTGATGAATAATTTCAGGGACAACGTTTTCACTTTTTTTTTTTAATTTAGAGAAAAGACAATCTCAATGTGGATTTCTAAATTTTCTATAATATAAAAGTAAGACAAGAAACATCAATAAATACATTTACACGTACCGGTTCACAGTGTTGTTAGGGTTAAGCTGCAACTCGTCTTCATTTCTCCTCCCTTCATCACGGAGGTTCAGCCCGGAGGAGGCGCACCGACTTGGGTTGCTCTGCTCTGATCCAGTGGCTCAAAGGGACCAAAGAGCTGCTGCGGGGCTCATGTCACCGGGGCTCGGAGGTGAAGGAGGGACCGCCAGTGGACTAGGATTTTAGTAAGATGGAAGTTTAAAAGCGGCTTCAGCCACCAGAGGCAGTGGGACGATGAGGGAGGAGCAGCCGGGCAGGAGGACTGGAGCTAACGGCTAACAGGGAGCAGCTGGACGGTGAAAAAAACTTCCGGGACGGATAAAAGAGGAGCTCACCATCAGGCTGTCTTGGACCCGGTTCAAGACAGCCTGATGTAGCCTGATGTCCCTGTAGCTTACCTGTAGCAGGTAAGCTACAGGGACTGCAGCCGCAGTGTTGACATTAGCTTTGTTTTTGCTGTCAGCTTCAGGGTCAAAATCTCCCAAATCTCCGTCATCATTATCGCTGTCTGCTAAGTCACTCTTCACCTTCTCTTCCTCTTCATTGGTATCCACTTCGAAACTCAAATCGAGAATGCTTTCTTCCATTTTCCTCAAAATATGAACGCGATCTCATCATTTTCAGATTGTAACAAGACAAGTAACTTATTCATTGTTCAGCTCCTGACATCACGCATTTCAGGCCAACATTCCCAGAGAATTTCTGTCATCTGAAGCCATCACTTTTGCTTAGTTTTTTCTCTCTCCAGATCACAATTTATTCCAAAAAATGGTGATATTCGAGGAAGTTATATCATTTCCTGCGTAAACATACCAGATTTGGCCCAATTGAAAATCAATAAACTTCTTTAAGTTTTAAAGTCTGCATAATGCTACAAAATATGATTTTCTACATCTGTTCAAGAGCAGACAGGCAAATAGTAAATATGGCATCCTCCTTTCCTGGAACTCATAAAGACGTCTGTAGAAGGTGCCCACATTGAGAATCAATGGCTTGAGTTCCAAATCAATGAATATATAAAGCACCTTTTTATTTGGATATGTTGTTTGCAAATACTTGGAAGGTTTTAAAGACAATTCTGCCCTTATTTACTGGTCGACAGTAAGGGCCCCATTACACAGCACATATCGCTCAACAATCTCCATCAAGCCCCCCCCCCACCCAAAAAAAAAAAAAAAAAAACTGTTTTAGTGTACATGTTTAGTAGATCCTTGTGTGATCAAAAACGCACTTGGTCTTTGAAAGCTCCCAGAAACATCACTGAGAGACCAGGGGAGATCATTGAGGGATCATTGAGAGTATCTTGGCCAAGTAGGCCTCTGGGTGTATATTAGATAGACTTCTAGTGCTCTTCTACCCCTTTTACATAGGGGTAGAGTGCATTTAGAGATCATTAAATGATGAAAAAACTGGCCAGATCTCTCAACGATCTTTCAGTGAGCACCCAGTGATCTCCACAGTATTGTCATAGTTTTGACTCGGTCCAAAACAATCTCTCAACGATCACCAAGGGGACATGATCTCTCAACAATCTCTCAAGGAGCACTCAGTGTTCTCATCTATCTCCTTAATGATCTCAATGATCTCTGACACAGTCTTTCAATGAACTGTATTGGTTTATCATCAAACATTCAGCGATCCCTCACTGATCTCCCAGCCATCTCTACCTTCGGGGTGGAAAAATTTGGCATTCATTGAAAGATTAGAAAGATCATTGAAAGATTGCTCAGATTGTTGAGCGCTCTTTGATACAGATAGAGAAAACTTTATTATTCCCCAAGGGGCAATTCAGTTTCTACAGTCCATCAACCACTATTCACATACACATTCAAACATTCAAACAGCACAGCTTGTGGGAATCAATCAGTAAAACACCCTTAAATCTCCAGGGCCAAATAGCCCTGAGTGTGGTTGCATTCAGGACATACTATGTAATAAAAATGGGAAGGGCTTTGTGCAAAAACAGTGCAAGAATAAATAAGTCTAAATACAACTAAAACCAGAGTTTTAATAGGGAAAAAGCTAAGCACCCACAAAGGTCGATAAAAACAACATAAAGAAAAATAAACATCTAAAAAGAATGCAATCATTGAAAGGTTAAATATCAGCATAAATAGAGCAAGTGCTCAGGTCAACAGTAGTATTGTACATGAACAGTGAGATTCTGCTAAAGAACTGGAATTGGAATTGGAATGCAGCCTCCAAATGGTCTAAAAAAGAAAGATTACTCTGTGTTCATCAGTTTGATGGCAGAAGGAACAAAGGACCTAGCATAACGGTTAGTCTTCCTGGGAGGCTGCAAGTAACGCCGTCCCGATGGCATCAGTAAAAACTCACTATTAAGGACATGAGCTTGCCTAATGATACATTTTGCTTTCTGAATGACATGTTTTTCCCAGACTGAGTTCAAGTCCTCTAACGGAGTGCCATTAATTTTCAAGCAGACTTTAACAATATTATTCAAACACCTTGAGAGCTCCCTGAGAGATTGTTGAGAGATCACTTCACTTTGGTGAATGTTGAGAGATTGTTTTGGACTGAAGACGCGTTCAGAACAAACGTGAATGCACAAATTTTTCGCATGGTGCAATTACGTGTTAACTCAATGTAAACACATGAATAGACATGAATTTATCATCTGAGCAAGTTGCCTTTATAACCTACATCTGCGTTCTGCCTGCTGTGGAAATTCCCAAAACACTGTCATGCTTAGGTTTACATTATCCAACTGGGGTCTCACCTGGAAAACTTGTCCCTGCCTCCAAAGCTTCACCTGAATGATGGTTGTTTACACCACTAGTCTGCTAACCTCATTAGCATGACCGTGGCAAAAGTCTGTGGGTGGAAATGCTCTGACACGCCGCAGAGCTCTGGTCCATCTGTCTGCAGGTGAGTGTCAATCTCATTTTCAAACTAGTTAGTTTACTCTCCAGTTTTGATACTTTAACTCTGATGATGGCAGAATCTCAAGACTGATTACTAGCTAGTCCTACCAAATCGCTCAAATACGCGCAAATTTGGGCATTCACACGTCTTCCGCATGTTTACATTAACTTTACATGTATTTGCGCCGCACATTCGCATTAGGTCTGAACATACCTTGAGTCAAAACTTTGAGATGTGGTGACCGTGGAGATCACTGTAAGATCATTGAGAGATCCTGGAGATCACTGGGCACTCATTCAAAAATCATTGAGAGATCTGGCCATTTGTTAATCTCTCAATGATCTCCACACCCTGTGTAAAGAGGGTATAACAAAACCAAACAGAAAATGTACTGTATGCTGTGCACTCATGCTCATTTCTTTCTTCCAAAAAGTACAGTATGTACCAGGTTTTTATTGAATTTTTTGTTAAATACTGAAACCTGAACTTTACCACTGACGTATCAAGTAACTTTACCTCAAATCAACAGAGAATGCCTTAAGTTTTGGAAGTGCTATTTCTTGGTATGACAAAAGTTTAAAAAGCATTTAAATTAGAGAAAAATTGAACGCTTGGACAAAAGGCTCTAAAATAAGCTGTAATATAAGATGTGAGGTAGTTTGTTGACTTGAGGAGTGTTTTATCCTGGGAAAGTGCAGAGGCAATCCTCGCTACATCTTCATAGCTGGCTCATTAGCCACTGCCCTGCTGAGGCTCGACTACCTCGTGCAAAGCTCTCTTGCAGGAAAACAGGGAAATATGGGCCATCTCGTGATATTAGACTTCATCCTCTGCTTCAAGAGCAGCACATACACACTTTATGAATGTAGTTCTAATTCATGAACTGGTGAAAGCCACTGCAATGCAGGGATTTCTGTCACTTATTTTTCACACCCAGGCAGACAAAGAAATAAAAGGGATGCTCCAGAAAACAAACGCCGCTGCGACCTGTAAGGTTCACTGTAAACATTCAATAAGCCTAACCACTGGAAGAAAATGGAGCACTCAAGAAAAAAAAATGAATGTATATTGCAAGAAAGGAAATGACTTCACACTGTGTTGGCATTATTGATGTGATGTCTGCAGAGGAAAAGATGTTGGGAGCACCAAAATTCATTAACACATTTGGCTGTGAAGCTGGTGCCGTATCGGAGAATATCCATGTTGTTTTGCATTCTTCTGAGACCTTCAGCTAATGAAGCTCCCCACCGAAGCTTTCATTAATGAGCATTTCCATGTTACCATGTTGTGGGGTGAGATTTTACGTGTTTTATACAGAATGAATTTTAACAATTTTTTTTAAAAAAAGCTCCTCATTATTACTCTTTAAGCTCCTGCAGTTCCACTGCCGCCCCTCCCAGGCTGTGAATGTTTGATTATAAGTAAACTTCCTCATGTTGCTTCAGAGTTAAAACTTCTGTGGCCTAATTAATGTCTTAAAATGCTGTAATTACATTCTCTCAGAAGATTTTGGCTTAGCGCTCTTGAAGTTTATGTATTTTTAGTGTATTCTATTGAGTGTCTGGTATCTGATTTTTAGTAATCATCTTACCATGTGGCAGACTGTACCAACTCTAGATTTCAGTGTTCCGATCCACCTGCAAAGTTACCTACCGCTAGGGCTGGGCCATTTGACCTTAAATCAGCATCACTGTTATTTCAAGCTTTCAAGTCGGTTTCAGTTTTTTCAGGTTGTTTTTCGCCTTTCTTTCTTCTTCGTTATAGTTCACTGGTAAGACTCGTAATTTAAGCCCCTTTTCCACTAGTACCTACTCAGCCCTACTCGCCTCAACTCTACTCGGTTTGTAGGGTTTTCCATTAGTACCTACTTCAGTGAGGTTCCAACCGTGCTGAGTGGAGCTGAAAATGTGACGTCAGCAGATTGCAGGCCACTGATTGGCCAGGACGTAACGTCAGTGGATGAGAGCAATGTCTTCACAAGATTCAAAACTGCCATTTGTAAATTCGGCTGTGAGTTTTTATTAATTCTATGATAATCAACGAAATAAATGGCTACACACAAATCAACACCATCACAAAACACTCACCATCTTCCCTGTGAGCAGCCATTAGCTTGGAGACCTCCTAATATTTCACTTGGGAATGCTCCGCCGGTGCCGCAGCTGAAAAGTTCATATAGTGGTCAAATTTGAACAAATGTGGTTATTTTTCAACAGTCTCTCCATCGGTGCCCACAGTTCTTCCATTGGTGTTGCAGCACTTGGACTCCTGTGCTTGAAAAATACACTACATTTGGTCAAATTTGACAACTATGAACTTTTCAGCCTATGAACTTTTCAGCCCCGTTGCCCCTTCTGCGGCGGAACAAGCTGAAATGAAAAAGTATGCCAGGAGGTCTCCGAGCTGATGGCTGCTCATGGGGAAGATGGTGAGTGTTTTGTGATTTTAAGCATCTTTTATGTTATTTATCAGTGAAAACTGTCATGGTCCGAGCGCTGACTCTGTCCACACTCGAGTTGTCCGGTAGTTCCCAGTTCTCTTCTCAGGTGCACCATATGGCCTCCGGGCTTTTATTGTGACAGCGTCTTGGCGAGGCTTCCGGCTGTCAGAGCCGAGCTCCGCAGGGATGGCTGAAATCCAATCAGCTGATGATGTTCTCATCAGTTGATTAATCTGTCAGCCCTATTTAAGGGAGCAGTTCAGTTTACTCCGGGCTGCGACCTCGTCGATCATTCATTTATCTTTCATCAAACATTCCTTTGTTAAAACCCTGTCTCTGATTCCTGACACTTCCCACTCTCAGTAAGTGTATTTCCTCGTAGTCTGTGTGTTATTCCCATGTGTATATTTCGTGTTTTTGCCCCACATGGCTCATTATTTTGTCATTTGTCTTTTGTTAATAAATTATGCAAACTCATCAGCTGGCATTCGGCATCTCATTGATGGCTCATGAAGGCCATCATTGACAGTAGGTCGCAGCCAGAAGGAGATGCCGGTCACTGTGAGTTTGTGATGTGCTTGTGTTTTTTCCTTTCTCTGGGTGCTCGTATTTTTTTGTTAGCGTGTCTGCTTTCGAGCGTGGGTATTGCCCTGAGTGGTTTGGGGAGGTGGATGGCTACCTGGCCGAAGCCCGTCTCCTTATGCCCACCTACGCTGCATACGAGCCCCTGGGTCTTGCGCAGAGGACATTATTAAAGTTTCACCTTACCTCTTTTCCAGAAGGGAAGGAGAGAGTGGCGTGGATTGTGGCGCAAGGAGGACTGATAGAGAGAGCGGCTGAGAAGGTGGCCAAGGAACCCTCACCTCCTTCCCTGAATACGGCCGTCCCGACGAGGGAGGAGATCCACGGACTGGAGGGAAACTCTGGCAGGAGGCCGATGGTGAGGCATCCCCGCTCCTCGCCTCGGGATTCAGCTCCTGTCACCCGTCCAGCCCAGGAGCAGTGGTTTCCTGACCCAACCTTTGCCTCGCCCTCTGTCGGTAGACGTCGTCACAAAGCCCGTGTTAAGCCTCAGCGAGAACCCCGTCCGGATCCAGTTCCAGGTCGCCGTAGGAACTCTGCCTCCCCAGCCAACTGTTTCTCCTGTGTCACGACAGGAGGAAAACCCAGCAGCCTCCGCCTCCGGGTCATCTGTCCCTGCTGTTCCGTCAGCTCCTCGTTCCCGGATCGCCTCTGCTGTTTCTCCCTCCTCCTCGACGCTCTCCCCAGCTGTTGTGAGCTCTACGAGTCCTGCTCCGGCAATGCCCGTCATCGATCCTGTGCGAACGGCTCCTCCTCTTCTTCCCGGGGGGCCCTCCGTCACCATCCAGCGGGGGAAGGGAAGAACCAAGCCCACTGCAGCAGCTTCCACCGGCCCTCAGCAGAGCAGGCAAGTGCGTTTTCATTCTTTTCCTTCACTGGGTGAATTGCCTTGTCTGACCCCTGAGGGTGGAGTTCGGGACTCACAGTCCCCTGAGCTCCCTCCACCTGCTGCAGTGATTAATTATGAACCTGCTTCCTTTGTGTCTCCTTCTCCTGAGCGTTCTTTGGCGCCAGGTCTACGCCGTCAGACGAGGAAGGAGCCTGCGGCCCTGGACTACCTAGTTCTGGCCCCGCAGCCATGTCATGGGCAAAGGAGGAGGGCGGACTGCAATTTGGAGCCTGCGCCGATGAGCAAGCGTCCCCGGGTCTCCATGGAGGGACAGTCTGACCCAGCAGGTCACGGATCCTCTGCCACCACACCATGCGGGCCCTCGGCGTGGACGTCAGCGTCAGGGAATCCCTGGACTGTGGACACCATCATGCCGGCTGTGGAGCCCGCCATAGCCGAGTGGAAACCAGAGGAGGACCTTCTACTTGCTGAACCCGGATCGCCGAAGTCCTGGACGACGGCAGAACTCAAGATCAGGCAGGTGCTCTATTTCGTCTTTCTTCTGTCTATTCTGGAGCATTTTTGCCTGTCTCTCAGGGAGATGAGCCGGGTGCAGCCGTCCGCTGCATCCGAGCTTGTCTCGCTGGACTCTATTGCTGCCGGTGATCCTGATCCCAGTTCTCTTTCTTCTCCTGAGCCTTCTCCAAGGGTCACCAGTGTTGAGTTGATTCCGGTCGCTGTTCTGGAGGTTCCGGGTTTGGGTTTGGAGGCTGTCCCTGGTGCTGCGCCGGCCCAGTCGGGGTCCATCATGGGTGCAGCTCTGACCCAGTTGGGGACCGTCAAGGATGTGGTTCCGGCCCAGTCGGGGTCCGTCACGGGTGCAACTTTGACCCAGTCGGGGTCCATCATAGGTGTGGTTCCGGCCCAGTCGGGGTCCGTCGTGGGTGCTGCTTTGACCCAATCGGGGTCCATCGTGGGTGTGGTTCCAGCCCAATTGGGGTCCGTCGTGGGTGCAGCACGGTCCCGCTTGGGATCCAACAGAAGCACAGTGCCAGTCCGTGTGGGGTTTGGAGAAGGAGCTGCAGATCCTTCGCTGATCGATGCCGGACTGGCCCCTTTTCCTTCCCCCGTTCCCTTTTCCCTTCCATCGGGGGCCGCTGGGATTCCCCGTTATCGACTCGACTCTCCCTCGCTATTCCTCTCAATAGGGAAGCTGTCTCCGAGTTCTCCCCTGCGGTTCTGGTGGCTGAATGATGCGGGTCGGCCACCTGGGAGATTGCTTCGCCTGTTTGGCGTTCTGGGTTGGCCACTCGACAAACTGAACTCTCTGTTTGGCGATCTGGTCCGGCCACCAGAGGTACTGTTTTTCCTGGCCTGGGACTGGGGTAGGCCGCCCGAACTTATTCTTTTTCCCCTGCCACCGATCTTGATGCTGGACGCAGGAAGACCTCCCGAACTATTTGTTTTTGTGCTTTTGTGCTCTGTCTGCTGTCATCCCTGTGTTTTTTTTTTTCTCTGCCTGCTCTGCTGAAATATTAGGGATGCGCTGGTGTTTTGTAATTGGACTGTGTATTTCGCCGCTCTTTAGTGCATGCTTTTTTTTTCTCTCCTCTGTAGTCTGAGGGTTGTTTCTTTGTTGCCTATGCCCGTTATTTGGACTATATTGAACTGTATTTATAGCTGCTCTGTAGCAGTTTTTTTTTCCTCTCTCCGGTATTACGGGGTACTCTGTATTTGGTGATGTGCCTGTTTATTTATTCTTATTGAACTATTTATTGCCGCTCTTTAGCGTGTTTTTTTTTCCTTTTTGTTCCCGTTCTTCTGGTATTTTTAGGGTACAGTGTTTGGTGCCTGTATTTCTGTTTGAGAGGGTTTTTTCCCTATGGGTTGAGAGAATCTCTTTTGTCTTCCCTATAGTTCACGGTCAATGTGTATTGTATCATTGCGTGTAGCACCCTATGTTCTGTTCATATATGAGTTTTCCTTCTTCGGTGCAGGGTGTGTATCTGTATTTTGGCCCCTGTATTCCCTACCATGTTCTGATTGTTGTAGCCTGTCTTCTTTTTTTTTTTCCTCTCGATGATGTTTGGTTCTTGCCCTCCTGGCCTTTCCCCCTCCTCCCTTCCTGGGGCAGTCCTGTTGACCTTCTGGGTGGGGGGGAGGGGCTCGAAGTTATACGGCGCCTGGGATTCACCTGGTGAACGGTGGCAACTGTCATGGTCCGCGCTCGGGTTGTCCGGTAGTTCCCCGTTCTCTTCTCAGGTGCACCATATGGCCTCCGGGCTTTTATTGTGACAGCGTCTTGGCGGGGCTTCCGGCTGTCAGAGCCGAGCTCCGCAGGGATGGCTGAAATCCAATCAGCTGATGACGTTCTCATCAGCTGATTAATCTGTCAGCCCTATTTAAGGGAGCAGCTCAGTTTACTCCGGGCTGCGACCTCGTCGATCATTCGTCTATCTTTCGTCAGACATTCCTTCGTTAAAACCCCGTCTCTGATTCCTGACACTTCCCACTCTCAGTAAGTGTATTTCCTCGAAGTCTGTGTCTTATTCCCATGTGTATATTTCGTGTTTTTCCCCACGTGGCTCATTATTTTGTCATTTGTCTTTTGTTAATAAATTATGCAAACTCATCGGCTGGCATTCGGCGTCTCATTGATGGCTCGTGAGGGCCATCGACGAAAACATCAGCATGTAAACAGCATAACGGGATAATGGGCCACCTTCCTGTAGTGAACCCAAACCCACCCACTTGAGGTGGTACTCAATTGAAATGGAAAACCAATCACACCGTGTCAAGCTGAGTAGAGTCGAAGTGAGTCAGGCTGAGTGGGTAGGTACTAATGGAAAAGAGGAAAAGGGTCACAATCGTAACTGAGCATAATATAATAAAGAATAAGCCCATTGTCACCCCACACATGTAACCAAACTAACCACTGTCTACTGCAGAAGTCAGTGTCCACACATACTTCTTGAGGGCCAGTGGGCCACGTGACTCACGCCGGCGACCGACCATCTGCTCCAGGGAAGCCCTTCACGCAGCCACAACCATGCAGGGACCACAATCTTCACTTAGGTTCTTAAATACAACTTTAACTCATCCACTCAAACTGTAAAAGGGTCAGTGACAATGACCCCACTGGCTCCTCTCCATCCCCAGATGAAGTAAACACTCAATCATCTCATACTTTGTGGACGGACACCACATTTCTTTTGGGTACAAGCCGTTTTGATTGTTCTGACTGCACTGCTTCCGGGTTGCGGAATTACGCGATATCGCGCATTGGACACATCTTAAAGGGGCAGTACATGAAAGCTGTCAGATACACACAAAGATACACAACAGGGAGAGGGGAAAACAAAAAAAAAAAAAAAAGATGAAATGAGCAAGATTATGTCGGTTGTATAACCTGACTGTCAGTTTCAGTTTTGTTTTTGTTAACTGCCCAGCCCAACATACCGCTGTTGCAGGCCTGAGCATTTTGATGTATCAAAATTATTTTGGAAACACCAGAGTGGTGGCCTAGAGGTAGAGCATCCGTCCCACAACCAGGAGGCCGGGGTTTAAGTCCCGGCCAGGTCATGCCAAAGACCATATAAAAATGGAACTTCCTGCCATCCAGCTTGGTGCTCAGCAAAAATGGAACGGAGGAGGGAAATGTTGGTTACCCAGCCACAGGGAGTGCACAAGCCAATGTACTACCTGTGACTGTCCCAAGCCTAGATAAAATTGGCAGGGTTGTGTCAGGAATGGTGACTGGCGTAAAAACCTTTGCCAGATCAACATGCGGCTCATCGCAATATAAGGTGGTGATACACTCTGGCGACCCCGAAAGGGAGCAGCCAAAAGACAAAAAAAAAAAAAATGGAAACAATGGGCCTCATGCAAGAGCATGTTAGCATTAGTTTATGTAAATCACGTGTATTTTGTTAGTAATCAGTATTAATACTAACGAGACACTCCTTCAACAAACACTCATATGTCCTCCAAACGTGTGTAAACAGCAGGTGTAAAAGCAGTGAATTCTGCCCATGTGCAAGTAAGTGGTCAAGGGCAAATTAAACTTTATTATCTCCAAGGGGCAGTTTGCTCTACAGCAGCAACAGTTATAAAAAAAACCCAAAACAAATAAAAGCACACATCCAAGATCCACATACCACAACAACAAGAGTTACATGGGAGTTACATATTGCTTTTCAGGCAGCCAATAGTAGCAGGGACAAATGAATTTTTAAATCTATTTGTTCTGCATTTGGGCAGGTCATACCATCTACCTGATGGCAGCATCTTGTACTCCGCCCTTAAAGGGTGACTGCTGTCAGCCAAAATAGCCTGAGCTTTCTTCATATATATTTATATGTATATATGTATATTCGCTGCTCTTGTTTTTTCTTGTCTTCTTGATTGTTGCTCTGAGTGTTGCTATCCCTGTGCTGCTGCAATCCTGGAATTTCCCCATTGTAGGACTAATAAAGGCTTATCTTATCTTATCTTATCACTGTATAAGGGACCAAGTCTGAGTAAATTTGTGCCAGCAATTTTGTTGCACATTTTCACAATATGTTTCAACCTCTTCTTGTTCTTCAATGTAATTAACCCAATCCAGCTAATAAAAGAGAATGTTAAAGCAGATTCAATTAAACAAGAATCTAACATTTTCATAAAAAAATGTCAACATTAAGGCTGGGTGTCCACCAAATGCGTTTTTTCCACTCTGGGCGACTGTTTTCTATTCATTCTCTATGTAGTCCAGTGTTTACAGCGCTGAGTGTCCTCGGTGCTGAAACACTTTGAGCGGTGGCCGTTTTTCGTCACGGTGTTCAGGGCGCTCAGCGTTGAAAAAAAGTTCAACTTTTTAGACTGCAGCTGAGCTCGTCAATGTCAGACCTTTCTAAGCAGCCAATCAGAATTAAGGAAGGGTGGGACATGGGACGCCGATACAGTCTCTACTGAGACTCCTGTTTTCCGTGTCGTCATATTTTACATCCAGAGCTGCTAAAACACATTTCCTGTCCATTGTTATTTAGAGACTGCTATTAAAAAAATTAGAAAGTCTGACCATAGGAAAAGCGGAAGTGCTGAGCTGGGAGTGACAAGCTGTTGCTGGGATACAGGGCACAGACTTTTTCTCCAGAGCGCAGCACACAAACGCTAAAAAAAAAAAAAATACTTAGGGCAGTTGGGCAACAAAAAATGCATTTGGTAGACACAAAGCCTAAAATTCCCAAGTTTATGATAAAAATAAATGTGCTGGTGGTCCTTTGCACAAATAACATTGACATTGTGGTCAAAAGAAAGTTTATTGTCAATTAATGTTCCCAGATATACATATGTACTGATTCACCACTTCAACAATGTGACCATGGATACTGACAGGGTAGACAGGTGAAGGGTTTCTTCAAAAATCAGTAATAATTTCTTTAGTTTTCAACACATTAATGTCCAAAAAGGAAATTTTACACCACTCAATAAAATCATCCACCACTGGACTAGGGACAAGATCTTGATCATTAAGCAAGGACACTATTACAGAATCATCTGCAAACTTGATGATGGATCTGCCCTCATGTTGACTTTGGCACTCATTTGTGTATAAAACAAATAAAAGTGGTGAAAGAACACATCCTTGGGGGGAGCCAGTGGAAGATAAAAGAATATTGGATACAACTCCATTGACTCTCACCTTCTGGGACCTAACAGTTAAAAAATCAATGAGCCAACAAAGTAAACCAGGATTAATGTTATAAAAACAAGTAAGTCGATCTGCTAAAATATGAGGTTGGATACAATTAAAAGCGGAAGAAAAGTCAATAAAAAGCAGCCGTACAAAGGATTTACCAACATCCACATACCCCAGGACTTGGTGGAGTAGGGTGCCTACAGCATCCTTCACATCCCTGCCTGCCCTATAAGCAAATTGGAGGGGATCCAACTTTCCCTCAATTTCACACAAAGTCTCATTTTTGACTATTTTTTTCAAAGACCTTTACAACAAGTGAAGTTAAGGCTACAAGTCGAAAATCATAAAGGGATTTTGGGTTTCCTCCCACATGCCAAAAACATGCATGTTAGGTTAATTGGCTGTTCTAAATTGTCCCTAGATATTTGTTTCCTATAGGCCCTTAGAATAGAGGGTTAGTATTAATGAAAGCGCTTTGAGTGGTCTTTGTGACTAGAAAAGCGCTATATAAGTGCAGGTTAGTTAGTTAGTAGTTAGTTCTAATTTTGAGCACAGGTACAATAACTGAGTCTTTCCAAAGACAGGGAACTCTATGAAGCTGGAGAGATTTTGTGAAAATAAATTCATTTCATAGCATTTAGCATTTGTATTCCAGGTGGAGGTTCTTGTATTGCTGTCATACCACCTATAGTCATGGTGCAGACTAACTGCAGTGGTGCATAAAAGTGACCTAAAACTCAAATATCACAGCATTCTGACCTTTGGCCACAAGTATAACAGTAACACAGAGTACACTGACACTCTAACAAAGGAGGAGATGCTCATTTTCAGACATTTAACATTTTCCACCACCCACCAAGGGCTGCTGGGAAATGGGAAGCTTCTTTTCTTTTTATGCACCAAACTGCTCCACTAGGGGTCCCCAAAATGCAATCTTGCATAGTCGCCACCAAAAACCAGGAAACAGCCTTGATGACACATTTCAACAATTTGGGTTTAAAATATGTGCTTAAAAATGTAATAAAATGTACATTTTGCTCATTTTCATAGTAAAATGTTAGTTTATGAAAATGCAGCCTAGTCTTTTCTTAGAATCACTCATCAAAACAGACCCTGCTGCATGCTGACCTGGAGGCTGTACTCCCCCGACATCTCATATGAAAGCAGTAAAAATCAGAATGACATCCATGTGATTTGCATTGTGATAATTGGTAAATCACTTACCGATCAGCCTCACAGATCACCATCACCTTGCCTGAGACATCCAACTGTGCTGTTCTCCAGTATACAGTGCATCCAGAAAGTATTCATAGCGGTTCACTTTTTCCACATTTTGTTATGTTACAGCCTTATTCCAAAATGGATTAAATTCATTTTTTTCCTCAAAATTCTACACACAATGCCCCATAATGGCAATGTGAAAATTGTGAAGATTTTTGCAAATTTATTAAAAATAAAAAAACTAAGAAATCACATGTACATAAGTATTCACAGCCTTTGCACAATACTTTGTTGATGCACCTTTGGCAGCAATTACATCCTCAAGTATTTTTGAAAATGATGCCACTGACATAATGCACGGCTCAGGAGACACACACGCAGGCTCAGAGTAGATCCAATAGCTTTATTAACAACAAGTGTGTATGAATGTGTGTCTGTGAGATGTGAATGTATTGGTGGTGGCGTCTGCGTCGGGCACGGGGGCAGGAGAACGTACAGCCGGACAACCCTATGGGAGAAGCAGAAGGAGAAGGGTGACGGGCACACACCAACACAGGAGATGTGAAAATAGTGATAAGCTTACTTGGAGTTAGCAGGTGGCTGGCACAGCAAGGACGAGGTCCGGTAGACAGCGACCTGGAGCGCCCGGTGCAGCAGCGAGGGAATGGAGACGGAGAGGAATGGTCCGCCGCCGGGAAATCCACCTGTGCACAGGGGAGCAGACTTGGAGAGGAAAAAGGTAAGGGCTTCTTACCGAGATGTTTGCTGAGTGGTAGAGGTTACTCACAGCAGTCGTGACGAGTGAAGTCTGACGGCTTCAGGCCGAAGCCCAGGGCTAGGCGGCTTAAATCCCTTGCCGCTGATGAAGTGCAGGTGTGCGTGCAGCTGGCGCCGCAGATGGACGGCGAGGCGTGATAGTACTCCCCCCTCTAGCAGCGCCTCCTGGCGATGGTTTCTCCGGGTGCACTCGGTGGAACTCAGTAATGAGGGACGGGTCCAACACAAATGACGAGGGTACCCACTGCCGATGTTCAGGCCCATAACCCTCCCAGTCCACCAAGTACTGCAACCCGCGACCCCGGCGCCGGGAGTCCAGGATGGAGGAGACAGGCCAGGCCAGATGGCCATCAATCATCCGGGGCGCGGGTTGCGCAGCAGGAGGAGGGCAAAGGGGGTCGGAGACTGCCAGCTTCACCTTGGATACGTGGAAGGTGGGATGGATGCGGAGGGAGGGGGGGAATAGCTACACACACAGCCACCGGGTTGATAATCCTGGTGATGGGGTATGGGCCCATAAAACGCTGTGCCAGCTTCCTCCTCTCGCCCTTTAAAATGACGTCCTGGGTTGACACATAGACATGCTGACCCACCTGGTACGCTGGGGCAGGTCTTCTGTGCCAGTCCGCCGTCGTTCTGTTGCGCTCCGCCGTGCGTAAAAGCGCATTGCGCGCTGACGCCCAGATGGAGCGGAACTGCCTGAGGTGCGCCCGAACTGAGGGAACCGTTACCTCACTCTCCTGCGCTGGAAAAAGAGGGGGGTCGTAGCCCAGGGACGCCTTAAAGGGAGACATCCCTGTAGCAGAAGAGCGGGTGGTGTTGTGGGCGTACTCAACCCAGGTGAGATGGTTACTCCAGGATGCAGGTTTGGACGCAGTGACGCAGCGGAGCGCAGCCTCTAGCTCCTGGTTGGTCCGCTCGCACTGCCCGTTGGTTTGGGGGTGATGGCCGGAGGAGAGGCTCACCTTGGCTCCCAGGGCGTTGCAGAATGATCTCCAAACCTCTGAGGAAAATTGGGGCCCCCGGTCCGAGACCACGTCCACCGGAATCCCGTGCAGCCTGACCACGTGCTGGACTAGGAGATCCGCCGTCTCCAGGGCGGATGGAAGACCTCGTAGCGGGATGAAGTGCGCCACCTTGGAGAAGCGGTCTACGATGGTCAGGATGGTGTCGAAGGTGTTTGAGACTGGGAGTCCGGTGATGAAATCCAGGGCGATATGCGACCAGGGCCTGCCAGGGATGGGCAGAGGCTGGAGCAAACCCGCTGGAGGGGCATTACCTGACTTACTGGTGGCACATACTGGGCAGGCCCGGGCGTAGCGGGCAGCGTCCCTCCGCAGGCCCGGCCACCAGAAGGACCGTTGAAGGAGGTCGATCATCCGGGAGGAACCAGGGTGGCAGGTGAGCTTGGATGTATGTAGCCAGTGGATGACTTCCCCCCGAACCGTGGATGGCACGAACAGCCTCCCCTCCGGTCCGCCGCCAGGGTCAGGTTCCACTTCCTGCGCCTTCCGGATCTTGCTTTCTATGTCCCAGGTGACGGCTCCCACGATGCACGACCTGGGCAGGATGGTGTGGACCGTGTCCTCAGACTCCTCAGGGGCAAACTGCCTAGAGAGGGCGTTGGGCAGGCCGTTCTTGGAGCCAGGCCTGAAGGTGATGTTAAAACGGAACCTGGCAAAGAACAAGGACCAGCGCGTCTGGCGGGCGTTCAGACGCTTGGCAGATCTCAAGTACTCCAAGTTCTTGTGGTCAGTCAGGACCACGAACGGCAGGTCCGCCCCCTCTAGCCAGTGACGCCACTCCTGCAGCGCGAGCTTGATGGCGAGGAGCTCTCTGTCCCCCACATCGTAATTCCATTCCGCCAGGGACAAGCGCCGAGAGAAGAAAGCGCAGGGCCGTTTGACTCCATCACCTGGCGACCGCTGAGATAGAACCGCCCCCACTCCTGTGTCCGAAGCGTCCACCTCCACGATGCACTGCAGTGACGGGTTGACTTGGCTAAGGACCCGGGAGGAGGAGAACTCCGCCTTCAGCACCTGAAAAGCAGCCACGGCCTCTTCGGTCCACCGGAACAGGACCTTAGGGGATGTGAGGCGGGTCAGAGGGCCGACGATGGTGCCAAAATTAGGGACGAAGCGGCGGTAGAAATTTGCAAACCCGATGAATTGTTGCACCTGTTTTCTCGATGCAGGTGTAGGCCATTCCACCACCGCCTTCACCTTCACTGGGTCCGGAAGCACCTGGTCGTGGGAGATGATGAACCCGAGGAAGGATGTTGTCTTAGCGTAGAATTCACATTTTTCGGCCTTCACATACAACCGGTTCTCCAGCAGCCTTTGGAGGACCCGCCTCACATGGACCCGGTGCTCGTCCCTGGATTTGGAGAAGATGAGGATGTCATCCAGGTAGATGAACACAAAAAGGCCAATGAAAACCCGGAGGACATCATTAATTAGGCGCTGAAAAACGGCTGGAGCATTGGTCAACCCGAACGGCATCACCAGGTACTCGAAGTGGCCGTTCGGGGTACGGAAGGCTGTCTTCCACTCATCTCCCTCCCGGATCCGGATGAGGTGGTATGCGCTGCGTAGATCCAGCTTGGTGAACCAAGTCGCCCCCTGGAGGGAGTGGAAGGCGGTGTCCATGAGTGGCAGGGTGTAGCGATCCTTCTCCGTGATATCATTTAGGGCGCGATAGTCGATACAAGGACGGATCTTCTTGCCCACGAAGAAGAATCCTGCCCCCAATGGTGATGACGAGGGACGGATAATTCCAGCACTCAGCGATTCCTTGAGGTAGGAATTCATGGTCTCCTTCTCCAGCGCCGACAGGCTGTACAGTCGCCCAGAGGGTAAGGGTGCCCCCTGGCGGATGTTTATCGCACAGTCGTAGGGCCTGTGTGGAGGAAGAGACATCGCCTTGGACTTGCTGAAAACCATACCCAGGTCGTGAAATTCTGATGGCACCAGGGAGAGATCCGGGGGCGCAGCGTCCGTAGGAGTTGGGGAAGAGGACGGAGAGCAGGCAGCGGACTGCAAGCAGGTGCTCATGCAGAATGTACTCCATGCCGACACCCTGGCGGATTTCCAATCCAAAACGGGGTTATGGAGGCGGAGCCAGGGGTACCCCAGGATGACGGGCGACACAGAGTTGGGGAGGACGTAGAAGGTTATCTCCTCCCGGTGGTTCCCAGAGATGATCACAGGAACAGGGACGGTCTGATGTGTTACTCTCCCCAGGGAGACATGGGAGAGGTTGACCAGGGCGAGGGGAGATGTAAGGACTTGGCAACGGATGCCCAATCGGGTTGCCAGGCTTTGTGAAATAAAACTGCCCTCCGCGCCCAAATCCACCAGTGCGTGAGTGAGGTGCCCAGTGGAGTTGTGACAAAATCGGACGGGCAGCTTCAATTGGGAGAGGGGATTTAACCGATTGATGTCCGTGAGGCCCCCTACAGTGACTCGCGGACCCCGCCGTTTGGCTTCTGTGGGCAAAGCTCCACCGTGTGTTGACTGTCTCCGCAATACATGCAGAGACCCAACTCATGGCGGCGTTGTCTCTCCGCAGGGGGGAGCTTTGTCCAGCCCATCACCATCGGCTCCGACTCCTCGGGGCGCGATGGTGGCGGTGTCACCAGGGGGCGAGCTTGGGACAGGCGCGACGAGGCACCACGAGAGCGAGAAGAAGACGACTTCCGCTCCGAGGTGCGCTCGCGCAGCCTGTTATCCAAGCTGATGGCTAGGGACGTTAGCTCCGCTAGAGTCTCCGGGATGTCCCGCCCAGCCAGTTCGTCCCTCAGACCATCATTGAGACTGCGGAGGAAGAGGCCGCAGAATGAACGTTCATCCCAGCCTAACTCCTCCGCCGCTACCCGGAAGTCGATTGCGTAGTCCGCTGCCGACCGGCTTCCCTGCTGGAGGCTGAGAAGCCGATCGACCTGGACACTCTCGGTACGAGAATGATCAAAGACTTCCAGGAATTGTCTCACGAATTGGCCATAGGTGAGGGTGGCGTAACTGGGCCTCGCCATTACGGCGTAAGCCCAAGTTAGCGCGCGCCCCTCCAGGAGATTCCCTATGTAGCCAATTCGGCTATGGTCCGAGGGAAAATCTCCGGGCACACGGTGGAACACGGACTCACACTGCATTATGAACCCCCGTGCTCCGCCGAGCTTACCGCTAAAGCGGGCGGGGGTCGGAATGGGTGTGAGCCGAGCCAGTGCTACCGGAGCTGGCTGGACGGCCACTGGAGCAGCAGGAGCCGCGCCGCCCTGACGAGCCGGGGGGAACGGCTGTTGGGGGTCCAAGCGGTCCAATCGGTTAGTGATAATGGTTAATTGATTTAAAATCACCTGTTGCTGGTGAGCTATTAGGTCCACTCGAGCCTCGAGAGTGGAAAGTCGGCGTGTGAGCCCGCCGTCTGCCGAGCCGCTCTGCTGAAGCCGTACTGACATAATGCACGGCTCAGGAGACACACACGCAGGCTCAGAGTAGATCCAATAGCTTTATTAACAACAAGTGTGTATGAATGTGTGTCTGCGAGATGTGAATGTATTGGTGGTGGCGTCTGCGTCGGGCACGGGGGCAGGAGACTGTACAGCCGGACAACCCTATGGGAGAAGCAGAGGGAGAAGGGTGACGGGCACACACCAACACAGGAGATGTGAAAATAGTGATAAGCTTACTTGGAGTTAGCAGGTGGCTGGCACAGCAAGGACGAGGTCCAGTAGACAGCGACCTGGAGCGCCCGGTGCAGCAGCGAGGGAATGGAGACGGAGAGGAATGGTCCGCCGCCGGGAAATCCACCTGTGCACAGGGGAGCAGACTTGGAGAGGAAAAAGGTAAGGGCTTCTTACCGAGATGTTTGCTGAGTGGTAGAGGTTACTCACAGCAATCGTGACGAGTGAAGTCTGACGGCTTCAGGCCGAAGCCCAGGGCGAGGCGGCTTAAATCCCTCGCCGCTGATGAAGTGCAGGTGTGCGTGCAGCTGGCGCGCAGATGGGCGGCGAGGCGTGACAGCCCCAAGCTTGGCACACCTATCTTTGGGCAGTTTCGCCCATTCCTCTTGGCAGCACCTCCCAAGCTCCATCAGGTTGGATGGGAAGCGTCGGTGCACAGCCATTTTCAGATCTCTCCAGAGATGTTCAATTGGATTCAAGTGTGGGCTCTGGTTGGGCCACTCAAGGACATTCACACAGTTGTCCTGAAGCCACTCCTTTGATACCTTGGCTGTATGCTTAGGGTCGTTGTCCTGTTGAAAGATGAACCGTCGTCCCAGTCTGAGGTCAAGAGCGCTTTGGAGCAGGTTTTCATCCAGGATGTCTCTGTACATTGCTGCATTCATCTTTCCCTCTATCCTGACAAGTCTTCCAGTTCCTGCCACTGAAAAACATCCCCACAGTATAACACTGCCACCACCATGCTTCAATGTAGGGATGGTATTGGCCTGGTGATGAGCAGTGCCTGGTTTCCTCCAAACATGAGGCTTGGCATTCATGCCAAAGAGTTCAATCTTTGTCTCATCAGACCAGAGAATTTTGTTTCTCATGGTCTGACTGTCTTTCAGGTGCCTTTTGGCAAACTCCAGACAGGCTACCATGTGCCTTTTACTAAGGAGTGGCTTCCATCTGGCCACTCTACCATACAGGCCCGATTGGTGGATTGCTGCAGAGATGGTTATCGTTCTGGAAGGTTCTCCTCTCTCCACAAAGGAACACAGGAGCTCTGACAGAGTGGTCATCGGGTTCTTGGTCACCTCCCTGACTGAGGCCCTTCTCCTTCGATCACTCGCCAGCTCTAGGAAGAGTCCTGGTGGTTCCAAACTTCTTCCATTTACAGATGTTGGAGGCCACTGTGCTCATTGGGACCTTCAAAGCAGCAGAAATTTTTCTCTACCCTTCCCCAGATTTGTTCCTCAAGACAATCCTATCTCGGGCATCTGCAGACAATTCCTTTGACTTCATGCTTGGTTTGTGGTCTGACATGCACTGTCAACTGTGGCCCCTTATATAGACAGGTGTGTGCCTTTCCAAATCATGTCCAATCAACTGAATTTACCACAGGTGGACTCCAATTAAGCTGTAGAAACATCTCAAGGATGATCAGTGGAAACAGGATGCACCTGAGCTCAATTTTGAGCTTCATGGCAAAGGCTGTGAATACTGATGTACATGTGATTTCTTAGTTTTTCATTTTTGATAAATTTGCAAAAACCTCAAAAAAAAAAACTTTTTTCACGTTGTTATTATGGAGTATTATGTGTACAATTTTGAGGGGAAAAATGAACTCAATCCATTTTGGAATAAGGCTGTAACATAACAAACAGGGAAAAGTGAAGCGCTGTGAATACTTTCTGGATTCACTGTAAGGAAGCCGTGTGCTGCCATGGCAGCACTGCAGTCTGGCAGCAACATTTAAAATCTTATATTTTGCGTCAGATATGATTTGGACATTAATGGAATGATGCTGCTTTTAAGTATTTTTAACTATATTTTAATTTTAATTATAACTTGAATAAAAGTATAGAACCTTGTCGACTAATTATTAGTTTTGAGGATTTACACTCTTATTCTCGATTCAGACAAATTAACATATGGAGTCATTTTGTGAAGACTAAAGTTAGAATAACAGCAAACACTTTACACATACAGTAACTCTAACAACTGGTCTGGACTACTCATAATTTTATTAGTAAATGTAGTAAATTTAAATACTAACACACTGGTGAATCCCAAAAGTTCTTGTAAGTTGATATTACATCACATTGATGAACAAATCTGTTACTAAAAGTTCTTACATGAGGCCCATTATTTTAAGGTTAAATCTTATATGTTGTTTTTATTTTGAATTATATCTGCACATGATGAATTCTAATCACCATTTCACTTTGCTTTGGTGTTTAACATATATTGCATATGTAGCACCCAACAAATGTAGCTAGGTAATAAAGGTAAGGTAATAAACCAGTATTAAAGTTGTAGTGCTGTGGGTGGGGTCCTGGGTTCTTTAAAATTAGACTTTAATATTTTTGGTGCCTCCACTTATTGAGAAATAAATCAGTGAAGATGTTTTCCCAATAAGATAAAAAAAAACAACATAATTTACAGCAAGACACAATTTAACTAAATTATATGGAAAGACTTAAAACAAAATTACTTACAACAGACACAAAACAGCAATTTTAAAGTCAATTGAACTGATTTAGTGTAGATTTCAACATTTAAAAAATATTTACAGCAGTTTTAAATTGAAGTCACTCATTCACACACATCAATCACACACATCAGCCCTATTTTCCTAAAAGTCTCAAATACTAAAATAAATAGATAAAAAAATCTCTCCCACCGTTGCAGGCCTGATAGTTTTCAACTGGAAATGTTGGAGTAGCTCTTCAGTTTTATTGAAGGTCAAAAAAAAAAGGATCCACAGGGAAAAAAACATCACCTGGAATGTTAGCTGGGGAGAACCGTTGGTGGGGAAAATGTTGCGGTAGAGAATGACTGTTGGTGGAGTACAGCCGCTGATGGGGAAGGAGTTGTTGAGGAGTCAAACCGCTGGACTCAGCCGTTGGTGTGGAGAAGAGCGGTGGGTGATGACAGAGCTGTTGCTGGGAAAAACAGATGGGGATCTAGGGGCCCTAGACAAGCGGTGAAGTCCGTCTTCTTGAAAAAAATCAGTCCGGTCGGGGTCCAGATCGGTCTCTTTTAGCTAATAACTTACTGAATGATAGCTAGAGTCCATTTGAACTAGGCTCACTTTAAACATTTCAATGTGAACACAGTCTGTGAACATTACAAACTGACAAGAAAAAAATAAAATGACAAATGTAATATTTCCTATTGACATTTTGTTATAAAATGAAATTAATTACTCATTAGCAATTAAAAGAATTGACCTGGCTGTCAGCAATCAAGCATTTCTAATCAGGTTGTAACTCTGTGTTTTCTCAGTGACACAGAAAGACCAAATCACCTTCAGCCTTCTGTGGCCAACTGCTGCATCTCCCTGAGGCTCCAGCCTTTTAAGGCGCAAAACTTGTAACCGTTATTAATTGCTCCGCCCATCTGCCTTCTGGACAAAAACTGATTGGTTCCCCAAAACTTCCATTCCAAAGGACCTGTCAATCAAAACACCATTTTTTTGTTTTTGTTTTTTTAAAGAAAAGAAATAAAACAACCATTTTCAGTTTCACACTTTGAATTAAAATAAATGAAACCCTTTACAAAGACTATATTTACACAATAAACACTATAAATAACATACAGAGTGGGCTACACATATAATAATGTTTATCTATCCACTGTGATGTCCCAACTTGACACCTGTGGGGTTACCAGCTGTTGCCTGCAGGACATTTTGCTTAGTCAAACACAGAAGTGCAGAATAGCAAGTAGTTAGAAAAACAATGCAGCAGAGACCATAATTTTGCATATGTTTAAGTCCTTGTACAGTTTCTTCAGTGAGTCCAGTATACAGTAAGTTCTAAAAAGCAATAATAATTTTTCAGCCCCTTCCCTCTGTCTCTACTGAATACTGAGGGAAATATCTTGACCTTTAGTTACTAAATGCTTCACTCTGTTCACCAACTGGTCTCTAATTGCATCTCCTTTCTCTAAGATTGAATTCCATGTGTTTTTTTTTCTCTCTCTCTCAAAGCTGAAAACACCTTAATTTGTAGTGTTTTCTTATGGCTATTAATGTTGAGTATATTTACAAACCCAGCCATGGCAGGGAGCACAAGCCCTTGTCCTAGAGCCAGTCCCAAGCCCAAGTAAATGTGGACGGTTGTGTCAGGAAGGGCAAACGATGTAAAATCTTTGCCAAATCAGACATGCCGATCATGATGAATGAGACTTCCATGTTGGATGAGTCGAGGCCCGGGTTAGCAACAACTGCCACTGTCAACTGACAGGGAGCCGGTGGAAAATGGGCTACTGTTGGTCGAAGATCAAGGAGGAATAGAGGCAGACGGCGTGTCTGAGAGAGAAAGTGAAAGTGTAGAGGTGAAAGTAGGGACTTTAAATGTAGGGACTATGACTGGTAAAGGGATAGAGTTGGCTGATGTGATGGAGAAAAGGAAGGTAGATGTACTGTGTGGACAAGAAACCAGATGGAAGGGAAGCAAGGCCAGGAGCATTATCAGCGATCTCTGCTGCTGTCTCAATGATCTCTCAAGGATTTTTCAAAGATCTCTATAGATGGCGATGAAAATTGTACAGTGATCTCTCAAACATTTACACAGAAGCAGGTTTTTTGAGGCTTTAGGAGACCGTTGAGAGATCAGGTCAGTTTTTGATTTCTCAGTTGTCACTTAATGATCTCTGTCTTTGTAAAGGGGTCCTTAACAGAATCTGCTTCCTCTTCCATAGAATATCCATCCATCCATTTTCTGCCGCTTTTTTGAAGGTCCGGGTCACGGAGGCAGCAGTTCAAGCAGAGAAGCCCAGACTTCCCTCTCCCCAGCCACCTGCTCCAGCTCTTCATAGAGGATACCAAGACATTCCCAGACCAGCTGGGAGACATAGTCTGTCCAGAGAGTCCTGGGTCTGCCCTGGGGTCTCCTCCCAGTGGGATGTGCCCGAAACACCTCAAGTGGGAGGCATCCAGGAGGCATCGTCTCTGAGCCTCTTCCGGATGACTGAGCTCCTCTATCTCTAAGGGTGAGCCAGCAATCCTATGGAGAAAGCTCATTTCAGCGCTTGTATCTGCGATCTCATTCTTTCGATCATTACCCAAAGCTCATGACCATAGGGGAGGGTAGGAACGTAGATTGAACGGTAAATCAACAGCTTTGCTTTAGAGCTCAGCTCCCTCTTCACCACAACAGACCGGTACAACGCCCGCATCACTGCAGATGCTGCTTCAATCCGTCTGTCAATCTCTCGCTCCATTCTTCATTCTCCTCTCACTCGTGAATAAGACCTCAAGATACTTAAACTCCTCCACTTGGGGCAGGAGCTTGTCCCCAACCCGGAGAGGACAATTCACCTATTTCCGGCTGAGGACCATAGACTCGGACTTGGAGGTATTGATTCTTTTTTCAGCCACTTCACACTCAGCAGCAAACATCCTAGTAAGACCTGCAGGTCACTGCTGGATGAAACCAACAGGACAACATCATCTGCAAACAGCAGAGATGAGATCCTGTGGTCACCAAGCATGACACTCTCCATTCCCTGGCTGCACCTAGAAGTCCTGTCCATAAAAATTATGAACAGGATTGGTGACAAAGGGCAGCCCTGGTGGAGTCCAACTCTCACTGGGAATGAGTCCGACCAAGTGTTGGCAATATGAACCAAACTCTCACAACGGTTGTATAGAGACCGGATAGCTCATGGCAACAAGCCTGATGCCCCATACTCCCAAAGCACCCCCCACAAAAAAACCACAAGGGACATGGCTGAATGCTTTCTCCAAGTCCACAAAACACATGTGGACTGGTTGGGCAAACTCCCATGAGCCCTCAAAGATTCTCGAGAGGGTAAAGAGTTGGTCCAATGTGGCACGGCCAGGCCGAAAACCACACTGCATCTCCTGAATCTGAGGTTCGACCATCGGCTGGACTGTCCTCTCCAGTACCTTGGCATAGACCTTCCCAGGGAGGCTGAGGAGTGTGATCCCCCTAAAATTGGTACACACCCTTCCCCCCCCCCCCTTGAAGAGAGGAACCACCGTTCTGATTTGCCATGCTAAAGGCACTGTCCCCGAAACTCCACGCAATGTTTCAGAGGCGTGTCAACCATGGCAGCTCTACAACATCCAGGGCCTTGAGGTACTCAGGGCAAATCTCGTCCAACGGCAGGGCCCAGCCACCAGAGTTTTTTAATCACTTCGGCGACCTCAGCCCCTGTGATGGGCAAGTTGTCCCCCTCGTCCACAAGCCCTGTTTCCTCTATGGAAGGCATATCAGTGGGATTGAGGAGCTCCTTGAAGTATTCCTATTTTCCTGTTTTATTTGTCTTATCTTTTCCATTCTGTAGAATAATTCATAGAAAAGATAACATAAAAATGACTTAATTATGACTCCTCTAATATTTACTGTTCATTTCATTCTTGCTGTAATAATCAGGCTCTGTAGCTGCCAAATGCTGCACAGCGTTGCTGGTTGCTCATATTTTCTTTGTAAATGGTTCTGCCTTGCTGAGCAGGTATTGTGTTTTTTCAGTTACTGTGAAGTTCTTGAACAATGAACCTCAAATTGCTGTCAAGGAAATAAAAAAAGAGTAAGACATTTGTAGAAGAATCGACCAAATGATCTTTAGGTTTCGGCATGAAAAGTTGCTTAGAGCAGCTCCAAGCATAAAACTTAAAGCACAGAGAGCACACACAGATAAATCCCACGTTGGTGCTCTTTCTACAGGACAATGGCTGCTTTATTAACCTGTCAAACGAGCACACACACACACACACACACACACACACACCGAAATGTGCACCCAGACACCGCCCTTGGGCCCCCGCCAATGTCTCGGCTTTTCGCTGCCCATCTCCGTCTGACCACGACTGATTATACTTGGCTCTCTTTCCATCCACGTAGAAGGTGATTGGATCTTGCTGTTATGAGATGCAATATTGGTGCCAGGACTGAACAGCGCGGATGGCCCTCGGAGAGGTGTGACTCCATGTGGGACTCGATGTGGGGAAGCATGAAGACACGCTCTCGTGTTTGACAGGAGTAACCTTAATAACAACCTAGTGGAAAAAAAAGATGACTTATGGAACTGTATGGCGTGTGTCACGGGGGAGTCCTGCAGTCCTTTATAGCAGCGTTGTTAATGTTTAGAAGTCTCCACTGGTTTATTGGAGTGTCTTGGCTTTATTTCCTCCTCTTGTTGCCTCAAAAAAGTATAGGGCACACCAGTGATTGAGATATATATTGGAAAGTGTTCACTTGATTACCTTTGTCTCATCTTCATTTACTTACCTTTCAAGACCAGCTGCCTCAGAGAAATAAGAATTTATTCTACTATAATGCTTGGCTTGTTTTCTGTAACAAACAATCTTCTGTTGTCATCAAATCTAAACACTGTAAGACTATTTCACTCATTCATGTCTACACCTTGTATTTACTATGTTCATTTTGTGTTTTATTTCTTTGAATTTTTTATAAGAATCTTCGGTTTCTCTCTACGGACTGAATCAGTCAAAAAATATAAAAGAGATTTGAATGAAGCAACTTATCTGAATTAGGATCCACAGCAAAGCACCTATTTAAAAAAATAAGCAACACATCATATAGTAATTAACTAATTATAAGTACATCAAAGTCTATTGCATTATTACAAGATCAACTGTAACTTTTCATTAAGACATTGTTAGAGATAACATACCAGGGCTGTACAGTGTGACATGAATATTGGTCTGTGTGAAGAATGAATGAACCAATATCAAACCAATATCATGACACAGAACTGAACAAAATAGCCTGGAAATACCAATTTTTTTTCTCATAAATCTGCAACTTTTTCCTTAAAAAACCTGACCCTCTTTCTGATTAATTTGCAACTTTTTCCCAACAAAACCACACCCTTTTTCTCAAAAATTACTGTTTTTCTCATTAATTTTCATCTCCTCTCTCATAAATTTGCAACTTTTGCCCTGTAAAGCTACAATTATTTTCTCAAAAATTAGCATATAGTGTTCTTTAAATTTTCAACTTTATTCCTGTAAATCTATAATTCTCTCCTGTACACTTTCAACTTTTTTCCCTTAAAAATTTGTGACTGTTTCTCACAAACTTGCAACCTCTTTGCAAATTTTCAGCCCTCTTCTCATACATTTGCAACTTTCGTTCCGCAAATTTGCAACTTTCTTTCATGCAGATCTGCAACGCTCATCTGGATGCTGGCCAAGTTTCCACTCTGTGCCATCCAACTGCAATATGCGACCTCTTAAATGCCTAAAACCGCATCTTTCACTGGATCCCCACATGTCCATCATTGCAAATTTGCACCCAATCCACACTCATATAAATGCACCTCATGATAAACTGGCGAACACCCCCATCCCCCCGCTATAAAACAACAAATCATCCACTGCTTGTTTATCGATTGATATGGTTTCATATAAACCCAAATTAGCAGTAAATGCCTGCGTATAGCCGCTTTCAAACTACAATTGGTGAGCTGCAGTCACGAGTTCCATCATCATAAATTCAGACCTCAACAATATCCCGCAGATAACAGTGCATTTCTCCTGGATATCAAGTCTCGTGTCCTCACATCGCTGATCGGGCCAGTCAGCCCGGAAGCTGGTGACACAGTCGCCAGCATTTTTATAAGTATTTTAATTTTGTCACCCCATGTTAACCTCTTGCACTCCATTGTACCGCAGGCGGGCAAGTCTCTGCGTCCCAGAGCGCACGAGTGCGCTCTCGTGCGCCCTCGTGCGCTCTAGGACGCATGATGGAGATGGAGATGTTGATGGCGTCCAAGCGCGCACTGAAAATAAAAGCTGAAGACACAGCCGCGAACAGATTAGTTCATCTGATTGACCACTCATTCAACTAATAAGAGCCTTGAATTGGGTTTCTGAAACCTTGAAGAACCAATGACTGAAAACCTAGCAAGAAGGACCCGCCTACCAACGCTGTGAATGCAGTGAGCCAATTGAAGCAGAGAAGTTCGCCAGCTGTTTTTTTTAAGGCTGGATGAAGACTGACTGCTGCAGCGGATCAAAAAAGGACCCGCAGGAAGAACCGTCACAGACCCAGCAGCACGGAGACCATCCACAAATGCAACCTGTGTGACAGCGACTGCCATTCGCGCATCGGCATGTTCGGCCACAGGCGGTGCTTATTTTGTTTTTGTTCCAGCAGAGTTAGATGTTATGATTTACTTCCATGGTCATCATAGACCGACGGAGGCTGACGACGAAGGCTGAGTGACACACACACGTGTTCGCCAGTCTTTTTTTAATTACTACTGTTATTTGTTTTGAAAAATCGTTCGCCAAAAACCGCATTCATGGAAGCACAAAACTGCAATAATGGAATTATGTTTTGATCGGGTCGCGAGACCAGAACCACGAGCGGACCAGCGTCGCGTTCGTCTGACAATGAGGAAGAGAAGTTCGCCAGGACACTGCTGTGAAGAGGTAAGGTGTTATAAGCTAAATTATTCTTTATCCCTGAAAATTGTAATCCAAAATGACTTTTGACCGATCGGTAAATTACAACTGTGCGGCGCACGAAGTCTGAAGTTCGTGCGCCGCGGTACAAGGGGTCGTTCGCCGCGTCCAGACCGTGAACGCTGCCCCCCCCCGCTATTCTTCTGTAGCGAGGGGGGGGGAAGCCGCGGTGACTGCGCTGCTGTCCCACATCGCCACATGAGGCTAATCCGTCATGTAGCGATGGCCGATGTCCATCCTCTGTAGCGAGGGGGGGGACAACCCCCCCCCACACACACACACAGACACAGCCCTGAGTGTGACCTTTCATTAGAGCCCAAAATGAAGCTTCTACATTGAAGCATTCAAAAGTTACAGGCGTTTTTCCAAACTGTGCCATTTGGCACAATTTGGCACAGTTCCAAAACGCCTGGAAACTACCTGAGGAAAAAGCTGTGTAATATATTCAATTTTTGTGGTATTGTTACAAAATTTGGACCTCAGCTGGATAACACTTGGTTCTACATTTCTGTTGCATTTTCCAGCCCAGATCTGAAGCTGTGTGTTATTTGCAAGCATTTGTATCCAAAAAAACACCCAGGCCAAATTTATTTTCTTCAAGTTCACTATGTTTAGATGACTGTAACTCAGTGGCCGGAGCACTTAGAGAGATTATGACTATTTTGCCAAAAAATTCAAAGTGTTTTCTTTTAAATGAGACCAACCCCATGAAGATGCGGCAAAGGGTTGAAAAACAGCTTTGGATTTAATTTGGGCACGTTATTTTTTGGTGTTTTTAGGGAAATTGACCGGAGTGCAAGGGGTTAACTCAGCACAGATCAGTACTGGAATACACCGATCTATAAAATTCAATGTTTGCTGTTCTTTGTCCTTCGGTTCAACGGAGAGGGCTGCAAAATGCACCCTACACTTTTTTCATAGCGGCACTGAGCAGCTTTCATATTTACAAGACCAGACACTGTGTGTTTGTGTGTGCAGGCTGCACTTTTGAGTGTTGCATTTAGCGCCACACAAAGTGGGATATGTTTTATTTCAGAGGGGGCTATCATGGGCAAAAAAAGAGGAGCAGAGGATATGTGAGGTGAACTGGGATACATAGATTACTCTTTGCCAACAGGGTAGAAAGCTGTCTTCTCTGCTGCTGTAGGCTTCAAGGGAGTGACTGAATAATGCTCTTAAAAAAGAAGCATTTTTTTTCCGTTTCTTCCTGATTGTCCTGGTCCCACAGTGGGTTCATTTTGCACAGGTCTCTGGTGGAAGATTGCGCCGGAGAAAGAGGAAACTTCTTAGGGTGACGTGGGCTAGTCTAGGGGTGTCATACATGTGGCCCGCTGGCCAAAACTGACCTGTTAGTTCGTGTGGTGAGCAGTGTTGGGGAAGTTGCTAAAAATAATAACTAGTTAGTTACTAGTTACTTCTTTTCAAAAGTAACTGAATTACTTACCACTTACTGCATGATTAAAGTAGTTAGTTACTTGGAAAAGTAACATTCACGTTACTTTTAAATGCATACTTGGATGACTTGTAATTTCCTGCTATTAAATTCAGATAAGACTGAAGTCATTCTTGTTGGTCCAAAAAACCTTAGAAATACCTTTCCAAATCAAACTTTCAGTTTGGATGTGTTTACTCTTTCTCTTAATAGATCTGTGAGGAACCTTGGAATTATTTTTGATCAAGATCTGTCTTTCAATTCACATATTAAATTTGTTTCTAAGACTGCCTTCTACCATTTGCGTAATATTGCCAAGATTAGGAGCATCTTGTCTCAGAGTGATGCTGAGAAACTGATTCACACTTTTGTTAGCTCGAGATTAGATTATTGTAATTTTTTATTATCAGGCTGTCCTAAAACATCTTTAAAAAGTCTTCAGCTGATCCAAAATGCTGCAGCAAAAGTTTTAACAGGTACTAGAAAGAGAGATCATATCTCTCCGGTTCTGGCCTCCCTTCATTGGCTTCCCATAGAGTTTAGAATTAAGTTTAAAATCCTTCTTCTTACTTACAAAGCTCTAAACAATCAGGCCCCTTTTTATTTAAAAGATCTGATACTACCGTATTATCCTAACAGAGCACTACGCTCCCAAAATGCAGGATTACTTGTAATACCTAGAATCTCCAAAAGTACAATGGAAGGCAGAGCCTTCAGTTATCAGGCTCCTCTCCTGTGGAACCAGCTGCCAATCTGGATTCGGGAGCCAGACTCGACCTCTGATTTTAAGAATAGGGTTAAAACCTTCCTTTTTGATATAGTCTACAATTAGGGAGGGGTCATGTGTTTCTGAACCCTCCCTTAGTTATGCTGCTAGTAGGTTTAGTCAGCCGGGGGACCTCCAATAATGCACTGGGCCTCACTCCTTTCTTCACTCTCAATGAAATATTTTTTTTTTTGCTGGTCATTAACATCTGTTTGTTCTCTCCCATAGATTGAGTCTCCATCGTGCTGTTTGCTCTTTACATGTCTGTTCTTTTCATCTTCTCTGTCCCCTCACCCCCCAGCCAGTCGCAGCAGATGACTGCCCCTCCCTGAGCCTGGTTCTGCTGGAGGTTTCTTCCTGTTAAAAGGGAGTTTTTCCTCTCCACCGTCGCCAAGTGCTTGCTCACAGGGGATCGCCTGATTGCTGGGGTGTTTCTGCAACTGTGGGGGTTCCCCCTACAGTTGAAAGTGCTATGAGATGACTGTTGTTGTGAAATGGCGCTATATAAATAAAGTTGAATTGAATTGAATTGAATTAACTGCAGAGCAATAGTGCTTTCACATCAGCAGCCACTGTGGCTAGTGGTTTTCCAGAGATACTAGCCACTCAGCCTTTTCACTAGCCACAGTTTTGCAGTTGGAAAATTATTTTTAATATGATCAAATTTGGGGGCAGTGCGGTGGCGGAGTGGTTAGCACTGCGGCAGCACAGCAACTCACCCTTGGCCGGGGGATCCTGAGTTCGATCCCAGCCCCCGACCAACAGTGATCTGTGTGGAGTTTGCATGTTCTCCCCATGTCTGCGTGGGTTTACTCCGGGATTTCTCCGGTTTCCTCCCACATGCCAAAAACATGCAAGTTAGGTTAATTGGCATCAAAACTGGGGATTCTAAATTGTCCTTAGGTATGACTGTGAGAGTGAATGGTTGTCTGTCTCTCTGTGTTGGCCCTGCGATGGACTGGCGATCTGTCCAGGGTGTACCCTGCCTCTTGCCCAAAGATGCTGGGATGGGCTCCAGCCCCCCCACAACCCGAAAAGGATTAAGCGGAAGAAGATGAATGAATGAATGAATGAATGAATGATCGATCAAATTTGATTACTGCATGCTAAAATGTAGTTGAATTAAACCAACCTTTTTACAGGTTTTTATAACCTTTTTAAATGCAATGACCTTTATAAATACATGAAAATAGCAAGAGAAACACTGTCTGTTTAAGTAGTTATTAACAGTAGTAAATACTGTAAAACAGTTGAGAAAAATATTTGCAATGTGAGAGTAAAGTACAGGTAGATTTGGGGTCCATCCCAATTCTCATTTCTACCCTGTCCCCTTGGCCCTTGAAATGAAGGGCCCCTTGGTATTGTCAGAAAAAAGAAAAAAAGAAAACTGATAAGAAAAAAGTCTCATCTTACAGCAAAAAATGTCTCAGATTTACAGAAACTATTCTAATGAATGAATGAATGAATGAATGAATCTTTATTTATTTCGGATAGATTAAAAGTACAGATTAAAAGAAACTGAATAATATAACAAAGGGGGAAAGAAAATTCAACAAGGTCAAATTAAACAATAACTCCTCTGATTATACAGTTCAACATAAGCTATCCAAAATGGGTGATGGCTGAAGCCGCAGCTTATATTGCCCACCCATATTCCATCCAAGAATTCAAAAGAAAAACAAAACAAGGGCGATTACAATTCAGACCATAGCTAAGACAAAATGTGACAAAAGACTAAGCTACAACACAACGCAGACTGGATATGACAATCCTTATGTGATTTTACATGTCATCTTGTATATACACTACTGTTCGAAAGTTTGGGGTCACCCAGACAATTTTTTGTGTTTTCCATGAAAAGTCACACTTATTTACCACCATGAGTTGTAAAGTGAATAGAAAATATAGTCAAGACATTGACAAGGTTAGAAATAATGATTTGTATTTGAAATAATAATTTTTTTCTTCAAACTTTGCTTTCGTCAAAGAATCCTCCATTTGCAGCAATTACAGCATTGCAGACCTAACATGATTGCACAAGGGTTTTCTAATCATCCATTAGCCTTCTGACGCAATGAGCAAACACATTGTACCATTAGAACACTGGAGTGATAGTTGCTGGAAATGGGCCTCCATACACCTATGTAGATATTGCACCAAAAACCAGACATTTGCAGCTAGAATAGTCATTTACCACATTAGCAATGTATAGAGTGTATTTCTGATTAGTTTAAAGTTATCTTCATTGAAAAAAAGTGCTTTTCTTTCAAAAATAAGGACATTTCTAAGTGACCCCAAACTTTTGAACGGTAGTGTATGTTTGGAGTATTTCTTCCTTTAGTTTTTGTTTAAATTGTCCAAGTGTTGTACATGATTTTAATTCAGGTCCAAAATCGTTCCATAATCTGACTCCTTGCACTGAGACACAGTGTTGCTTGGTGGTAGTTCTCACTGAAGGTTTTTGAAATATACATGTTCCTCTGAAATGATATTGTTTCTCCCTTATTTGGAACAACTTTTGGATATTTGTGGGCAGTGATAGATTCTTCACTTTAAACATTATTACTGCAGTTTTAAAATCAACCAGATCTTTCAACTTGAGAGCTTTTAATTTAAGAAAAAGTGGGTTTGTTGGTTCCCTGTAAGCAGCTTTGGTTATTATTCTAGTAGCTCTCTTCTGAAGCATAAAGACTGGATATATGTTTTGTTTGTTTTTTTTTGTTACTTATTTGTACCCGTAGGTAGACTTGGTTTGCAGTCTGGTGACAAGCCACCGGCTGCTGGTCGCTGCGTGCGCGAGCGCCCTAAACCTACATGTTTTTTGGTATGCGGGAGGAAACCGGAGAAATCCCGGAGTAAACCCACGCAACACGGGGAGAACATGCAAACTCCACACAGCTCACTGTTGGTCGGGGGCTGGGATCGAACCCACGATCTCATAATCCCTGCGATCCCCCGGCCGAGGGTAAAACTGTGCTGCCACAGTGCTAAACCACTGCGCCACCGTGCACCGTTTTATATGTATTTCCCCATACTTCAGTACAATATGTCATGTATGGGAGTATTAATGAATGATACAAGGTATATAGTGTGGGTTGATCCAGCAAATATTTCACTCTGTGTAGTATTGCAATTGATTTGGATATTTTACCTTTAATATAATTAATATGTGACTTCCAACACAGTTTATTATCAATTATTACTCCAAGAAATTTAGTTTTGGATACCATTTCAATCTCTACACCAGTTACACTGAGTTTAGATGCTAAGTTGTTGTGATGGTTGTTAAAAACTATAAATTTTGTCTTACTTAAATTGAGCGTTAATTTGTTTGAGTCAAACCACAGTTTAAGCTTTCCTAATTCCTTTCCGAGTGTATCCAAAAGTTGTTCCAAATTGCTTCCACTGCATAATAGATTAGTGTCATCGGCAAACAAAATCCATTTTTTCTGAAACTTTACATATATCATTTATATACATATTGAATAACAATGGCCCCAAAACTGAACCCTGTGGGACTCCACAAGTAACCTTCAGTAACTGTGTTTTTGTTACCAACACATACATACTGATATCTATTCTTTAAGTAACTACATAACCAGGACAGTGCTACCCCTCTAATACCACAATTTTGTAGTTTCTTTAATAATAAATTATGATCCACTGTATCAAATGCTTTTTTAAGATCTAGGAATACCTCAACTGAATACTCTTTATTTTCAATGGCAGTTTATATTTTTTCTGTGAATTCCATTAGAGCAAATGCAGTTGTCCTCTTGTGTCTGAACCCATATTGCTGCTCACACAATAAATTATTCTTCATTATGAAGTTGTCAATTCTCTCATAGAAAATTTTTTCAAGTATCTTGGAAAATTGTGGCAATAGTGAAATTGGTCTATAGTTTGAGAATTCCCCTCTGTCACCCGTCTTGTATACTGGAATTACTTTAGCTATTTTCATTGCATTGGGAAATATACCTGTTTGGAGAGACAGGTTACAGATATACGTCAGTGGTTTCACTAAGCATTCAATAATAGCTTTGACTAAGAGCATGTCAATACCATCACAGTCCGTAGATGTTTTACTTTTAAATGATTTAACAATTTCAATGACCTCTCTCTCGTCTGTGTTCTTTATGAAAATGGAGTCTTTTATAGCAGTGTTTTTGCTTATTGTATCACCTGTAGGCACCGTATTGGGTATTTCTCGAGCCAAATTAGGACCAATGTTAACAAAAAAGTTATTAAATTCATCTGCAGGTGAAGCTGCATTCACACTCTGAGTCGTTTTATTATTTTTTATTAATTATTTTTATTAATCAGTAGAAAGCCAGAAATTTACTAGAAATAAAGCTGTAAATTCACAGACAAAATTTTGGACCCTTTGGTGGGCTGTTTTGGACCCACGGGCCATATTTTTGACACCCCTGGACCAGCCCATAAAAAATGCATATAGTGGGGCGAAAAAGTATTTAGTCAGCCACCAATTGTGCAAGTTCTCCCACTTAAAAGATGAGCGAGGTCTCCAATTTTCATCATAGGTATACCTCAACTATGAGAGACAAAATGAGAAAAAAAAATCCAGAAAATCACATTGTCTGATTTTTAAAGAATTTATTTGCAAATTATGGTGAAAAATAAGTATTTGGTCACCTACAAACAAGCAAGATTTCTGGCTCTCACAGACCTGTAACTTCTTCTTTAAGAGGCTCCTCTGTCCTCCACTCGTTACCTGTATTAATGGCACCTGTTTGAACTCATCATCAGTATAAAAGACACCTGTCCACAACCTCTAACAGTCAGACTCCAAACTCCACTATGGCCAAGACCAAAGAGCTGTCAAAGGACACCAGAAACAAAATTGTAGACCTGCACCAGGCTGGGAAGACTGAATCTGCAATAGGTAAGCAGCTTGGTGTGAAGAAATCAGCTGTGGGAGCAATTATTAGAAAATGGAAGACATACAAGACCACTGATAATCTCCCTCGATCTGGAGCTCCACGCAAGATCTCACCCTGTTCAAATTGATCACGAGAACGGTGAGCAAAAATCCCAGAACCACACGGGGGGACATAGTGAATGACCTGCAGAGAGCTGGGACCAAAGTAACAAAGGCTACCATCAGTAACACACTACGCCGCCATGGACTCAAATCCTGCAGTGCCAGACGTGTCCCCCTGCTTAAGCCAGTACATGTCCAGGCCTGACCGAAGTTTGCTAGAGAGCATTTGGATGATCCAGAAGAGGATTGGGAGAATGTCATATGGTCAGATGAAACCAAAATAGAACTTTATTGTAAAAACTCAACTTGTCGTGTTTGGAGGAGAAAGAACACCATACCTACTGTGAAGCATGGGGGTTTAAACATCATGCTTTGGGGCTGTTTTTCTGCAAAGGGACCAGGACGGCTTATCTGTGTAAAGGAAAGAATGAATGGGGCCATGTATCGTGAGATTTTGAGTGAAAACCTCCTTCCATCAGCAAGGGCATTGAAGATGAAACGTGGCTGGGTCTTTCAGCATGACAATGATCCCAAACACACCACCTGGGCAACGAAGGAGTGGCTTCGTAAGAAGCATTTCAAGGTCCTGGAGTGGCCTAGCCAGTCTCCAGATCTCAACCCCATAGAAAATCTTTGGAGGGAGTTGAAAGTCCGTGTTGCCCAGCGACAGCCCCAAAACATCACTGCTCTAGAGGAGATCTGCATGGAGGAATGGGCCACAATACCAGCAACAGTGTGAAAACCTTGTGAAGACTTACAGAAAACGTTTGACCTCTGTCATTGCCAACAAAGGGTATATAACAAAGTATTGAGATGAACTTTTGTTATTGACCAATTACTTATTTTACCGAGGAATTTACCAATTAATTCATTAAAAATCCTTCAATGTGATTTTCTGGATTTTTTTTCCTCATTTTGTCTCTCATAGTTGAGGTATACCTATGATGAAAATTGGAGACCTCTCTCATCTTTTAAGTGGGAGAACTTGCACAATTGGTGGCTGACTAAATACTTTTTTGCCCCACTGTATTAAATACAAAACAGAAGTGGGGAAATTACAGAAAACAATCAGACTAACAAAGGAGCGTGAGCATGGTTCCCCAACTGTGCTCCGCATCATGACACCAAAGACATACATGTCTTTGGGTTGACAGGTCTCTCTGGAAAATGAGACCTTGTGTCTCAATGAGACTACCTGTATAAATAAAGGTTAATAAAATAAAAATGTTTTGTTGATTGGTGTTTCTATATGGTCCCTAGGTATCTGTCTCCTATAGTCCCTTAGAATAGAGGGTTAGTACTAGTGAAGCACTTTGAGTCGCCTTTGAGACTAGAAAACTGCTGCATAAGTTCAGGTCCTTGTCCTTGCAGTCAGTTTTCAGAGATGTAACAGATGTTTTTATCGTGCTACAAGTTTTTGTCTCTTGCTACATGACTATGAGACTCTGTAGCACCAGTACTATGAGCAAAAAAGTTAGCGTACGGTACATCCCTGTATACATTTGAATATTAACCCTTTACAACAATATTTGTGTTTTAAATCCAATCTCTTGAGTCATACAAACTTATTTAAAATGTTTTATGCCATACTTACTTAAGCCCATAGCTGGCCATGGCGCATAGGCCATCGATGACCCCTCGCCATTGCACTCTGTTCTGGGCTGCTCTCTCTACTCCCCTCCAGTTGGTTCCCTGCTGTTTCAGCTTCGCCTCAGAGTCTCATCTCCAGCTGTTTCGAGGCCGGCCTCTCTTTCTCTTCCCCTGTGGGTTCCAGGTCAGGACTTGACGTGTGATGCTGGATGCTGATTTCCTGAGGGTGTGTCCAGTTCAGTCCCACTTCCTCCGCGAAATCTGTTCTGCCACTGGTTTCTGTCCCACTCGCTCCCACAGATCTTCATTCCTGATCTTCTCCGGCCACCTGATATTAAAAGTGCGCCTCAGGCACGTGTTAAAGAAAGTCTGGATTTTCTGCTGCATCATCTTTGTCGTCCTCCAGGTCTCACATCCATAAAGTAGAACAGGCTTGAAGTTAGAGTTGAAGATGCAAAGTTTTGTTCTCATACAGATCTCTTTTGATGCCCAGATATTCTTCAGTATGACTAAAGCTGCTCTTGCCTTGCTGATCCTGGCTGTTAATTCTCGGTCTGTACCCCCCTGTCGATCCACCACACTTCCCAGGTAGACAAAGGACTCCACCTCTCTGATGGGCTCTCCTCCAGTTGTGATTGGTGTGCTGGCAGTGGTGTTAATCTTCATCAGCTCAGTCTTCTTATTGATCTGGAGTCCTGTCCCGGCTGATGTAGTCTCCAGACGAGTAGTCTTGTCCTGCATCTGGCTGTGGTTATGTGACAGGAGCGCCAGGTCGTCAGCAAAATCGAGATCATCCAGTTACTTCCAGAGTGTCCACTGTATCCCGTTTTTCCTGCCTGTTGTCATGATTTTCATGATGTAATCAATGACTAAGAGGAAGAGGAATGGTGACAGCAAGCACCTCTGGTGGACTCCGGTCTTCACCTCCAAGCTCTCTGACAGCTGGCCAGCGTGTGCGGAACTCCATAATGCCTCAGCAACTTCCACAGTGTCTCACGGTCCACACTGTCGAAGACCTTCTCATAGTCTATGAAGATGGTATAGAGGAGTGAGTTCCACTCCAGCAATTGCTCGACAGTGATGCGTAGGCTGGCGATCTGGTCGGCACAGGATCTGTTTTATGTCATACCAGACATGAAACAGAATATTCCAGCATCAAATATTATCTGACTGTATGTTAAAATTGGATGTTATGGCATTCTGTTACAATGTGTGTATATTTCCATGTAAAACAGACTTAATTGTATTTGTATATAGTAATATTATGTGATCTCAGTCAATAACAGCAAGTCTCTAGTTTATTTTGCAGTTTACCTGGAGAAAATTGATCAACTGATGCCAGAAATGTAGTAGTTCATGAGAAGCAACATGTTACAAAAAGAAAATGCAAAAACCAGGAATAACATTATCACTGTATCTCTTGATAATTAAGTGTTTTATTCATAACATTACTAACCCTAGATGAGTTATTTATACAGTTTTAAACAAATAACCATTGGTTAGATTGAAAAATTGAACAGATTGGCTACTATTATTCATATATCAATGCCACCTCATGTGTGTAGAATACCTGGTAGAGTCTGTCCCTCTCATAATTTATTTGAAGATAAATGAAAGTTCCTTAGTTTTTATTTTGTTCACTTAGCATGCACACCAACTGATATTTCAATCATGTCAGGGAATCAGTCTCTCCTTTTCTCTTGATAGACGATGGGCACAAATACATAATGTAGTCTCCATTCCCCACTTGATTTTAAAAAAAGTAATTTTGTTCAACATATATGTTCTTCTGAAAGTTATAATTATTTTGTATTTCTATTTTTATTCAATCTGTCTAATATTTGTAACCATGTTTGGAATATAATGAAAGTTGATGAAATATGAAAGAACAAAAAGTTGATCATTTGCATTAACAGTTATTCCCTTAGGCATGAGAACATATTCCCTATGCTATACTCAGTTTTCATTTATAAATGTCTATACATGATAGGGATAATTTTTTCTTCCAATATAATGCAATAACTAGTCAATCGATACATATTAGGACTATCTGTTCTCATTTTAAATATTGTATGTTAGCTATAGTGGCCGTCCCTTTATCATCATATGGTACCCTGATATTCCCATCATTCATGTCTTTATTGGACACATCCATTAAACATCCACAGTGCTGGTAGAAAAAGTAAGTGAACCTTTGGATTTGATAACTGGTCGAACCTCCTTTGGCAGCAATAACCTCCAACAAAGGCTTCTGGTAGCTGCTGATCAGTCCTGCATATTGTTCAGGAGGAATTTTTAGCATGTCTGGTGTGAATGGCTCTCTTGAGGTTCCACAGCTTCTCTATTGGATTCAGGTCTGGGCTCTCACTGGGCCACTGTAAAGGTGGATTTTCTTTTTTTTTTTTGAAGCCATTTTATAGTAGATTTACTTTGGTCTTTAGGGTCATTGTCCTGTTGCATCACTCAACTTCTACTGAGCTTCTGCTGGCAGACAGCCACCCTGACATTATTCTGTAGGATACTTTGATAAACATGACAATTCATTTTCTACTTGATGATGGCAAGTGGTCCAGGCCTCGAGGCAGCAAAGTAGTCCCAAATCATGATGCTCCCGCCACTGTATTTCACTATTGGGATGATGGTTTCATGTTGATATGCGGTGCCCTTTTTTGTGCTGTACAAACAGTAATACTGTGTGTTCTTCCTGAATAATTCAGCCATCCTTTCATTAGTCCGCAAAACATTTTCCCAGTAGCGTTGTGGAGTGTCAAGGTGCTCTTTGGCAAAATTCAGGCATGCAGTGATGTTTTTGAAAGTATGGCTTCCTCCGTGCTGGGGGACCATGCCTGTTCTATGATTTGCATGTGGTAGACCCATGAACAGATCTTAACCAGTTCCAACAATTCCTTCACGCATTTAGTTGTTACTCAAGGGTTCTTTTTTACCTCATTGCACATTCTGCATTTTGCCTATGGAATCAGCTTGGCTGGATGACAATTTGTCTAACTGTGGACTGGTGACTATCTAAAGTCTTGCAGATTACTTTGTAACCCTTTCCAGTTTTATGCAAATCACCAGTTCTTGGTTGTAGGTCTTCTGAGATCTCTTTTTTGTGAGGCATGGTTCACTTCGCTTCCTGTGAATAGCAAACTCAAAAGGTTTTGAGTGTTTTTTATAGGTCAGTGACTCAACACCTCGCTCCAATCTTGTTTCATTGCTTGGACTTCGGGTTTGTTAATTTATGGCTTTTATTGAAGTCATTAGCTTGACGGTTCACTTACTTTTTTCTACTGGCACTGTGAATGTTTAATGGATATGTCCAGTAAAGACATGAAATATTATAACTGTGTGGTATTAAGTCAAGTACATTCGGCCATATTACAAGGACATGGTCAGTCATCAGTTGTCAGTGACACAGAATGCATTTATGGACGTTTCGAAGTTAATTTCCTTATCACAGCAGCACATAAACAAATTTTCCACCAGGCACAAAGTGCAAAGATGCCAATCTAATTATTCAGAGGTGTGTTTTAGATAATCCAATCCAAAGTGCTCCTGCCCGTCCCTTTAATGCACATTATCACGTTAGAGGCACATTATCCAACGTGAACTCTGATCATGACTGCTTGTTTAAGACAGATTTTGCCCTGACCAAAGTCTGTACATGTGAGCAAAAATGCACGCAATAGGAATGCCGCTTGGTAATAAAGAAGACATCAATTACAGGTGATGCCCAGTTAGTTATTTTAGCGAGATCAAATGGGGAAGAATGCTGGGCTGAAAAATCAGCTGAATAGTTTAACCTCTTGCACTCCGTTGTACCGTGGGCGGGCAAGTCTCTGCGTCCCAGAGCGCACGAGGGCGCACGAGAGCGCCCTCGTGCGCTCTAGGACGCACGATGGAGCTGCGGAAGCTGCATTTCCGTTCTTCCACTGCAGACACAGACGCAAACAGATTAGATCATCTGATTGACCTCTCATTCGACTAATAAGAGGCTTGAATTGGGTTTCTGAAACCTTGAAGAACCAATGACTGAAAACCTAGCAAGAAGGACCCACCTACCAAAGCTGTGAATGCAGTGAGCCAATTGAAGCAGAGAAGTTCGCAAGCTGTTTTTTTTAAGGCTGGGTGAAGACAGACTGCTGCAGCAGATAAAAAAAAAGGACCCACAGGAAGAACCTCACAGACCCAGCAGCACGGAGACCATCCACAAGTGCAACCTGTGTGACAGCGACTGCCATTCGCGCATCCGCATGTTCGGCCAGGCGGTGCTTTTTTTGTTTTTGTCCCAGCGGAATAGACATTAGGATTGTCTTCTATGGTCATCATAGACCGATGGAGGCCGACGACGAAGGCTGAGTGACACACATGCGTTTGCCAGTCTTTTTTTAATTACTACTGTTATTTGTTTTGAAAAATCGTTCGCCAAAAACCGCAATCATGGAAGTGCAAAACCGCAATAATGGAATTATGTTTTGATCGGGTCGCGAGACCAGCGTCGCATTCATCTGACAATGAGGAAGAAGTTCGCCAGCTCCGCTTCTGCTGTGAAGAGGTAAGCGTTCTAAGCTAAATTATTCTTTATCCCTGAAAATTGTAATCAAAATGACTTTTGACCTATCGGTAAATTACAGCTGTGCGTCATCGCTGCATGACGGACCATGGCGCAACGGGCGATGTCCGTCCTCTGTAGCGAGGGGGGGGACAACCCCACACACACACCCACACACACACACAGCCCTTAGTGTCACCTTTAATTAGAGCCCAAGATGAAGCTTCTATACTGAATCATTCAAAAGTTACAGACGTTTTTCCAAACTGTGCCATTTGGCACAATTTATCACAGTTCAAAAACGCCTGGGAACTACCTGAGGAAACAGCTGTGTAATATATTCATTTTTTGTGGTATTGTTACAAAATTTGGACCTCAGCTGGATAACACTTGGTTCTACATTTCTGTTGCATTTTCCAGCCCGGATCTGAAGCTGTGTGTTATTTGCAAGCATTTGTATCCGAAAAAACACCCAGGCCAAATTTATTTTCTTCAAGTTCACTATGTTTAGATGACTGTAACTCAGTGGCCGGAGCACTTAGCGAGATTATGACTGTTTTGCCAAAAATTCAAAGTGTTTTCTTTTAAATGAGACCAACCTCATGACGATGCTGCAAAGGGTTGAAGAACAGCTTTCAATTTACTTTGGGCATGCTATTTTTTGGCGTTTTTAGGAAAACTGACCGGAGTGCAAGGGGTTAATGTAGTGCACATGGATGCAAAAGACAGACATGAATGAGTTTGAAACTTCAGGAAAAGAGGATGATGCCTGAGCAAACTTTCATAAAACTTCATTAACGATGGTACGGGAATTGCTCCCGGCCCGTGGGAAGATGGAAGGCTTCCTCGCTTGTTGCTTTTGCTGACTGAGGGTCTCCCTTTTTGGGGGGGGAGTCTGCCAAGGTTTGCAGCTCTCTGTCCCAGTCCCTGCAGGGTGGGAGGGAAGGAGGAGATCACTGGCGACCCTCGCCATGAAGCAAGCCTGCTCTCGGGTGGCAGTCGCAGAGCCTGCTGGGGAAGAACTGCACTGTTAGCACGGTGCCGGTGGCCTCGACCCAGCTAGAAACCTAGGGCGCATGGCCGAGGCAGATGTGGATGCATCTCATGCCTCTCTGTGGAGTTCCAATGAAAAATAAAATGCCCCACACTCCTGATGATGACAAATGTAGATGGAATAAAAATCTTCAGACTGACACGCTTTCTCCGTGCTTGTGCACACATGCTCCCTGTTCATTGATTCATTCCCCTAAAACAATCCTACATTAATGCCTCATCTATAGACTCCAGTGGTAAGTCAGCAATTAAAATGAGAGTGTTGATGGAATAAAAAACTATTTAGTGGTGCTCATATTACAAATAAAATAACCAGTGATTATATGATGACTGTTACAACTCTCTCCATTAAAATAACAGAAAATCCCAGCATCTGCCGTTTCCTCGTGAGCTCCAGAGCTGCTCGATTTCAAAACGCACCACTGAAATAGCATTAAATAATGTGCTTATGACAACAGACCTACTTTTGCCTGTTCAAAAGTGGATTGTCGTAACATGCACCATAATCGTGATGTACAGGAGATTGCGCTCCACCACACCTTCTTGAAATGAGCCTTCACCTTCCAGCACAATGTGGGCGCACTGTCTACTGCTAATTAGATGGTGTGGCACAGAGCGTAAAAAAACAGACAACGCGCTGACAGAAAAAAAGAAAAACACTGGTGCACAGTGGAAAGTCTGAAATGTTTGTCTATGTTTGTCTATACTTGGGACTTAGATGTAGAACAGATCACATTTTATGACCAATTAATTCAACAAACCAGGTATTCCCAAAGGGTTCACAGACTTTTTCTTGCAACTGTACATTTTACTGTTCACTCATACATGACATGTGGAGTGGAAGTTTCAGTAAATACATAACTGAGTATTTTTATTACAAAAGAAAGCAATAAGAATCATGTCCAGGGCAAATTATTATGATTTCACAAATGTACTATTTGTTAAATTAAATACTTTCAAATTTATGAAGATTATGCTCAAAGGGAGAAGCTGTTAGATATCTCCAACTACTGAAGAGTTGTTTCAGCTGAGGAAAAGCAGTTATGAGTGAAAAGGAACATTTATTTTTCAGAAACCAAAGATAAGAACTCATGTAAAAAAAAAAAAATCACAGTTTTTCTGTTACCACCAGTTTCCACTGACTCCATCTGTTACAGCTGCAGTGTGGTCACCACAGTTATCGTTCTAGTCAGGGTTCTACTCTCCACCAGAGATGGATCCACAGATCCGGCTTGCCGCAATGGATCACTAAAAATATGCAATGCCTGGTTTACACAAGGAAATGCCATGGTGTCTGCTGTATTCAATACCGGTGTGTTCATTATAGAAACTATTCAAGGACTTGCTTTTAAAGACCAATTGGTATTTTTTTAAGTCTAATCCTCCATCAGTGTTTATGAACATAAAAACTGTGATTTTTTTGTTTTGTTTTGTTTTGTGTTTTTTTTGGTGACAGTTCAGTTTGTAATTACAGCTCCTAGTTCGGCATTGGGCTGCCGTTGCCGAATACAAATCATCAACATGACCCCGTATCAGCAGCACAGGCAGGCGAGCAAATCAGCCCAATCCCGCTCCCCCAAAAAGAACCCCACCCTATAGGGAAGAGGAGCAGGAAAATGCCCTACTGGAGGAGCACTCTCCCCTCCACGGGACCCCAGACCCCAACTCCGCTCCCACCCTGTGGCAACCAGCCCACGATTCCCAATCCGGGGTTGCATGGCCACCACAACCCAGTGTTTCCTCTGGCTTAAAGACCTTGGTGCGGTGGCGACTTTTCCGGGATGGGGGTGGTGGTGCAGAAAACACATGACATTACTGTAACTGGAATATGTTAATTTTATACTATTTATTTCCATCCATCCATCCATCCATCTTCTACCGCTTTTCCGGAGGTCCGGGTCGCGGAGGCAGCAGTTCAAGCAGAGAAGCCCAGACTTCCCTCTCCCCCGCCACCTGCTCCAGCTCTTCAGAGAGGATACCAAGGCGTTCCCAGACCAGCTGGGAGACATAGTCTCGCCACCGTGTCCTGGGTCTGCCCCGGGGTCTCCTCCCAGTGGGACGTGTCTGAAACACCTCAAGTGGGAGGCGTCCAGGAGGCATCCTAATCAGATGCCCATACCACCTCAACTGACTCCTTTCAATGTGGAGGAGCAGCGGTTCTACTCTGAGCCTCTCCCGGATGACTGAGCTCCTCACCCTATCTCTGAGGGTGAGTCCAGCAATCCTACGGAGAAAGCTCATTTCAGCCGCTTGTATCCGCAATCTCGTTCTTTCAGTCATTACCCAAAGCTTGTGACCATAGGTGAGAGTAGGAACGTAGATTGACTGGTAAATCGACAGCTTTGCCTTAGGATTCAGCTCCCTCTTCACCACAACAGACCGGTACAACGTCCGCATCACTGCAGATGCTGCTCCAATCCGTCTGTCGATCTCTCGCTCCATTTTCCCCTCACTCGTGAACAAGACCCCAAGATACTTAAACTCCTCCACTTGGGGCAGGAGCCTGTCCTCAACCCAGAGAGGACAATCCACCTTTTTCCGGCTGAGGACCATGGACTTGGACTTGGAGGTGCTGATTCTCATCCCAGCCGCTTCACACTCAGCGGAAAACCTTCCCAGCAAGAGCTGTAGGTCATTGCTGGATGAAGCCAACAGGACAACATCATCTGCAAACAACAGAGATGAGATCCTGTGGTCACCAAGCATGACACCCTCCATTCCCTGGCTGCGCCTAGAAATCCTGTCTATTTTAAGATATTTATTTCTTCTTTTTTAATTTTGCACAGTAACTTTGCAAATGGAGCTTACCATTTGAAGTATTGTACAACCAAGGCTTGAATGTTGGAATATCGGGCCAGTTGGGGTCCCACCCACATGTCCTGTGTTTGGACTTTTTACTGGTGTCATCCTTCTCTCCTTCCTCTGCTCTCACCTCTCCTGGACCCTCTGCCTGAACACTTTCCTCTCCTTGGCTCCTCTCTTCTGTCTCATCTTGCCCTCTCTGAGCTCTGTCTAATTCAGGTTCTCTCTCTGTCTATGGTGGTATACAAACAGGTTAGAAAATATCAAGTGTCATGTTTTGTGCTGGATGATTTTTTTTTTTTTTTGTCATGGCTTAAATAAATGACCAAACATGTATTTTTTTGTATTTTTATTCTAGTGCTTCTTTTTTTTTTTCCATTGAGAGAGTAGGGAAGGGAAAAAAAAAAACATTCGTAATAGCAATTTACTCATGCATACTTGAATTATATGATCAGAGGTGGGTATAGTAGCCAGAAATTCTGCTCATGTAAAAGCAGTGCTGTGAAATTAAAAAGTAGACAACCAAAAATTTCTAGTTAAGGGTACAAAGAGCACCCACTTAAAAACTTGAGTAATGACTTCAGTCTTGAAGGTCTGATGTTTTTCTCCAAAATTTATAACAATTTTCTTATAGTTTTCTACTTTCCTCTGTAAACTTATCTAAATTTTGTCATGATCCAGTGCACAGGCGGGGGCCGTGCCTAGTTATCTGATTAGTTTTGTCTTTTCCTGATTGTTTATTTCTTCTGTTCACCCTCTTTGTTGTATTTGGTTCCTGGTTTTGATTAGTTCATGATTATTTTCTGTATTTCTTTTTTGGTTTATTGTTTTGATCATTGCGGGCGCTGTGACAGCTCGCGCATCACTTCCGGATGTCAGAGTCTGTTCGCGGGCTGTCACAGCTGCCTGCAATGATCGCCACTTACAGTATGACCCCACAGGTGTTGGTAATCAGGGAGGTTGACTATTTAAACCACTGGCGCCACTTCCCTGGACATGTTGTCAATTTAAGTAGTTATTTATCTGTTCCTGCTCACATTCTTGTTTGACATTTTTCACTCCAGTGTCAGAGCTGTGTTTTTTGTTGGTCTGTGTTTTGTTTCTTGAGTTATTTTTTTGTTAATAAAATTGCAAAATTCACAGTCTGCGTTTGGCATCCAGTTTGCCCTCGGGGAGGGTCAATTGATGACAAATTTTAAACCATTTTCCTCAAATTTGTAATTTCCTCTTGTAAAATTGACTTTTCTTGTACATTTTAGACTTTATTATAAATTTGAGGATTATTTTATGGCTAATTCTTTTTGTCTTTTTTTAAAATAAAATTACTGTTTTTTTAATAAATTTGAAACAGACTGTGATATTTTTTTTTTACTTTTTCCTTATAACAATTTACACTTTTGACCATAACTTTGCAGCGCCAGAACAGAACAAAAACTTAATTCTGAATTCAAAGAAAAAAATATTAATTAAATTGTATTTAATGAAATAAATTATCTTAAATGACCAAAGATGCAGTTATTTCTGTTATAATATTTCTATATATTTATAGTTTTTTGGAACTCTCCTCCCCAACCAGACAGCAGGAAAAACCTCCCTTATTTTGAAATCCAAATGTTGGCACGTTTAGTTTGTCTGAAGGCTGCTGACGGATTAAAGTCATTAACTTTGTGAATTTCGATCATCTTAACTTGCCAGGTACATTATAATGTACATAAATTAGTTAATTAATATTAAGATAAGATAAGATAAGCCTTTATTAGTCCCACAATGGGGAAATTCCAGGATTGCAACAGCACAGGGATAGCAACACTCAGAGCAACAATCAAAAAGACAAGAAAAACAAGAGCAGCGAATATACATATGTACATATAAATATATATACACACGGTGCGGAGCATTGTAGCTAGATGGAATAAATATATAAATATATATACATACAGTGCGGAGCATTGTAGCTAGATGGAATAAACAGCATAACCATCTACTTAGTTATCCTACATAGTATGAATATGTACCCATACATATTGTCACCCTCCGTAGCGACCGATATTGTCCTAGTTGTATACTGGAGGGGACCATTGTGTAAGTCTATTGTGTCTTTTGCATTCAATACTATTAGGTCGTCACATTTTTTTTGCTATCTCTGCTAGCAGCCCTGCTTAGGTTATACAGTCTGACAGCCGTAGGTAGGAAGAACCTGCAAAACCTCTCGGTGGCGCACCTAGAATGATGTAGTCTGCTGCTAAATGAGCTCCTCAGTGCATTCAGTATGTCCTGCATAGGGTGGGACTCGGACTCCAGCAGAGATGACAGTTTAGCCACCATCCTTCTCTCTCCTATCTCCTCCACTGGGTCAAGGCGTTTCCCCAGGACAGATCTAGCTTTCTTGATCAGTTTGTTCAGTCTCTTCCTATCGGCTGCTGTAATGCCACTGCCCCAGCAGACTACTCCAAAAGTGATGGCTGATGCCACCACCGTTTCGTAGAATGTCTTCAGCAGCGCCCCTTGTACACCAGAAGACCTGAGTCTCCTCAATAGGAACAGCCTGCGCTGTCCCTTCTTGTAGAGTGCATCGGTATTGTGTGACCAGTCTAGTTTATTGTTCAGATGAACACCCAGGTACTTGTAGGATGTCACCATCTCAATGTCTGTTCCCTGTATATTTACTGGTGCTGTAAGGGGTTGTCCTTGCCTGCGGTAGTCCACCACCAACTCCTTAGTTTTCCTCGCGTTGATCTGGAGGCAGTTCCGATGGCACCAGTCCATGAAGTCCTGGATATGTCCTCTGTACTCAGCTTCATCTCCGTTGGAGATGAGGCCAACGGTCACAGAGTCGTCAGAGAACTTCTGTAGATGGCAGTGTGTTGTGTTGTGTGAGAAGTCCGCAGTATAAAGGGTGGACAGGAAGGGAGCCAAAACCATTCCCTGGGGGGCCCCTGTGCTACCGATGATCGTGTCGGACACACAGTCCCGGGTTCTCACAAACTGTGGCCGGTTAGTGAGATAGTCCAGGATCCATGATGACAGGTGCTGGTCCACCCCTGCGCACAGCAGCTTGTCCTTCAGGATCATCGGTTGGATGGTGTTGAAAGCACTGGAGAAGTCAAAGAACATGATCCTCACCGCATTCCCGGGCTTCTCCAGGTGGAACAGAGAACGGTGAAGGAGGAAGATCACTGCATCCTCCACCCCAATGCCATGCTGGTAGGCGAACTGGAGTGGATCCATCGCTAGTCCCACCAGGGGGCGGAGGTGAGCAAGGAGCAGTCTCTCCAGGGTCTTCATCATGTGAGACGTCAGGGCCACTGGTCTGTAGCTGTTCAGGTCTTTGGGGTGGCAAATCTTTGGTACAGGTACCGCACAGGATGTTTTCCACAACTGTGGTACCCTCCCCAGCTTCAGGCTCAGGTTGAAGATGTGCTCCACAATCCCACACAGCTGGTCTGCACAGGACTTGAGGAGCTTTGCGCTGATGCCATCTGGTCCCGACGCCTTCCTCGCCTTGATTTTCCTCAGCTCTGTCCTCACCTGGGTCTTAGTGAGGGTCATGTTGGGGGGCTAAGTGTTGGGAGTGGGGGGGTGTTGGTGGAGTGGGGTGTGGGCAGCAGGACTCGATGTCTTTAGAGGCAGCAGTGGTTGTTGTGCAGTCGGGGGGGAGGGCGGTTGGTCAAACCTATTAAAAAACAGGTTCAGATTGTTTGTCCACTCCCTGCCCCCCGTGGCCTGGGGGGAGGTATTCTGGAGCCCAGAGATGGTTTTAAGGTTTCTCCAGACCCCGCCGATGTCGCTCTGTTGCAGCTTGTCCTCCATCTTCTTCCTGAAGCTGCCCTTGCCTTCTCTGATCTTCCTCCTCAGCTCCCTTTGTACGGACTTCAGCATCTTACTGTTTCCCGACCTGAAGATCCTCTTCTTCTCTCTCAGAAGTGTTTTTATCTCAGGGTTGATTCAGGGTTTGTTGTTCGAGCAACACTGTATGGTCTTGGTGGGTACGGTGTTGTCCACACAGGAGCTGGTGTAGTCCGTGATGGTGTGAGTGAGGCCATCGATGTCCTCACCATGTGGATCACAGAGCTGCTCCCAGGCAGTGGTTTCAAAACAGTCCTTTAGAGTGTCCATTGCCTCCTCAGACCATAACTTCACTGTGCGCATGACCGGAAGTTGTCTGTGCACTAGGGGTTTGTACACCGGCAGGAGATGAACCAAGTTGTGATCCGATCTCCCGAGTGGGGGGAGTGGTGATGAGGTGTATGCCTCCTTAGTGTTTGCATAGAATAAGTCCAGTGTTTTATTGTCTCTAGTGTGGCATGTGACATACTGGGTGAACGTGGGTAGAATGGGGGACAGTGAAATATGGTTGAAATCGCCTGAGATGAGGAGAAGAGCATCTGGGTGTTCTGTCTGCAGCCTGCCAGTTACTGAGTGGATGACGTCACGCGCTGTCCCAGTGTTTGCCGTCGGATTTGCATAAATAACAATGCAGATCACGTGTGAGTATTCCCTCGGGAGATACAGTATGCAGGCCACATGCTAACAGCTAGCAACTCCGTGTCTTTGTTGCGGTGTTGTTGTTTAACCGTGATATGTCCCGGTCTGCACCAGTTGTTATTGACATACATCATCACTCCTCCGCCCCTTGCTTTCCCACTGTCTGGTGTTCGGTCTGCACGTATTGCGTGGAAACCCTCCAGTTCAATGTTAGCATCTGTTGCTAGTTCTGTTAGCCACGTCTCCGTAAATAGCATCAAGCTACTCTCTCTGTATATGCTCTCGTAGCGGGAGATAGCCACTAGCTCATCTGTTTTACTGAGTAGCGATTGTACATTCCCCATAATAACAGATGGGAGGGCAGGTCTGTACCTTATATTCCTCGCCCGCCCTCTTACTCCAGCTCGACATTCACACCGTTTCCGTCTTATTTCTCCCGGTATGTCGAGTTTTTGCGTTTGCATCGTGGGCCGATTAAGTGCTAACAGCTGGTCCCTATTGTACTGCCTCCTACAAGAAACAGTGGCTCCGTCCGCTGGCTCAGGAGACATTTGGGCGATCTACATGTCTGTGATGGATCAAGGTGTCGCCGAAACAGAAAGATTAGCAAGAGAGCCAGATAGTAAATAGAAATAGGAAGAAATTGATGATTGAAAATGATGTTGCAAAAAGGCAGCCTACTCATGTGGCACCGGAAGTTGTACAGTTACTAAGGTAAAGGTAAAAACATCACCTTTTTATTCCTTTCTGAAATAAGAAAAAAACTCATAATTAAAAAGAAGACAAAATGAACCTACTTGAACTCCTAACCACACCTGTTAGCGAAGTGACTCTTCCATTATTGCTTCTGTTACCAGCGGGTTAAAACCAACATAAATGCCTCCACTGCTTACATACCTCTTCTGCTTTTTTTTTTCCAAGTTTAAAGTACTTTAATAAGCTCATGTTTCTCTCGGACAGTGACACCAGCAAGACACTCTGTCTGGCGCCTGGAGCGGTCACACGGCCGGGGTGCTTCTGAACTCTACGCAGATGACAGTCACGCGCATTGTTCGTGTGTGTGCTTGTGGATGGTCATTCCTTCATATTTTTTCTTAAATTTATATTTCGTCATAGAGTGGCTGCATAATTTCAAGCATGGCGGACCGCTACCCAGAAATGTTACCAGAGGAAACCCTGGCAACCAACTGACCCCCCCAACCAGCCCGGCATTGGCATGGCCACCCAGGAAGGGAGAGCCAGAGTAAAGTCCCCAAGCGGTACTTCATCAGACCTTTACCAACTGGTGCAAAGTAGAAGAGCAATCTTAAAGCAGCATGTCTGCCCCGTAATAATGTGCACATTATTCTCGCATTGTGCTATTTTTGCACTCTTCACTCAGTGGCCACCACACACTGGATCCCCAGTTTTTTCCTGGGGATCCACTAAAAAACTACAGCAAGCATCAATCAATAATGTCATCAATAAATATTACCTGCAGAAACAGTGTTAGAACACAGCCTGCCTGTGTCTGGTGTGAAAGTGGGTTTCCCTTATTTAAGACTGTTTTGGTTATGGAACAGTTCTCATCCAGTAAACTTTATGACTAAATGATTTTACTCCTGAAACACTTAATTTATGATTTTTCTCATATTACCCTTTGTTGTGTCAGTGGTTGCAGATGAAAGTTAGACTCTCACGCTAATGGAAGTTGGGAGAGATACCCATCAACTGTGGATATAGGAGGCAGCCAGCCACGAAATTGATAGTATAATTAGTCTTTGTGTTAGAGGCCAAATAACACAAGAACATCAAAGTTCAATAGAACAGAGGAAAAGTGCTCTTAGCAAAATTTACTGTACATTTATCATTGTCATGGAATCAAATCTAAAAACTGAATAAAACAAATAGATAAAACTTGAATAGTTAACTTACAGAATTAGTTTGGAATGACTAGTAACTTTCCTTAGGGCCCTTTACACAATACAGAGATGGGTGGGAGACCATTGAGAGATCCAAAATTGACCTTATCTCTCAAAAATCTCCATCTGCGTAAATGTTTGGGAGAGCGTTGTAAGATTTTCATGGTGATCTATAGAGATCATTGAAACATCCTTGACAGATTGCTGAGAGACCAGTTGAGCTCATTGAGACCAGGACTGGGGGATCATTCAGAGTCACTGATCTGTCAGCCATCTTAACCTTCGGGGTGGAAAAATTGTGTTCATTGAAAGATCATTGAGAAATCATTGGGAGATTGATGGGATTGTTGAGCAGTCAAGTATTGCTCAAAAATCTCATTGTTCTTGTAATGGTCTGTCAGCGATCTTTCAGTTATCTGTTAGCAAGCTTTCATTGAACTCCAAATTTTTCCACTCCAAATGTAGATATGGCTGCAATATCAGTGAGCATTCAATGAAAGACCAATAGAATTCATTGAAACATCACAAACAGAGATTGCTGAGAGATCATTGAGAGACTGAGGATATCTTTGGGCACTCCTTGAGAGTTTGTCGAGAGATTGCTTCCCTTTGGTGATTGTTAAGAAATTGTTTTGGACTGAGTCAAAACACTGAGGAGATGTGGTGACTATGGAGCTCACTGGAAGATCATTGTGAGATCTTGTTGATCACTGAGAGATCATTGAATGACTGTTGAGAGTTCTGGCTATTTTTTCATCACTCAGTGACCTCTCAGCGAGCGCCACCCCTGTGTAAAGGGGGTGGAAGAACTCTAGACACCTCTCAAATACTTAGCAACCTCCTTGGTCTCCCAAGAAATTCTCAACGATGTGTCTGCGAGTCGGGAGGTGCTGGATTAAGGGGGGTTGTGCCTCTCGGCAATCTGGGCTCCCCCAGGCTGGAGACCAGCCTGCGCCCCCCGGCGCAAGCACCCCCCCCAAGCACCCCCACAGTGGGTCCGCCCCAGCACCACCGCAGCACACCCCAGGGACCCCATGCCCAAAGAAGTCCCCTCGCCCGGTAATGTTCGGGGCGGGGGGAATCTGGGCTCTCGGCAATGTGGGCTGTCCTGGGCGGGGGGACTTTTTTGGGCATGGGGATCCCCGGGGTGTGCTGCGGTGGTGCTGGGGCGGGCTCGCTGTTGGGGTGCTTGGGGGGGGGCTCGCGCCAGGGGGGCGTGGGCTGGTCGGCCCGGGGGTAGTGTCGCTAGTCACCTGGTGCCTGGGGCCCGGGGGTGGGCGTTGGCCCTGCTGCAGGGGTAGGGGGCAGGCGGGTCCAGGGGTGTGGGCTCACCGTGCCGGCCGCCAAGCAACCTGGCTTCCCCTGATCGTCCCTCCGGGGGCAGATGCCTGGCTTTCCTGGGGCTTGCTGGCCTCGGACATTTGTGCCCTGTGGGGGTTGGTGGCACTGCCTTGCCTGCTCGGGGTTCCCGGGGGAAGAGCTGCTGTGACCAGCCCCCCGCTTCGTATGTTTCCTGACAAACCACTCACATGCACACACTTATTTTGCGCACACTCTCATATATATGCACGCAGATGTACACGCACAAGTGTCTCTCCTTTAACAGTTGCGGAAACCAGACTCGTGTTGAGACATCTTCGGTGGAAGAAGCAGTTTGCCTTTTGTTTGTTTTAGTTGTTGGTTTGTTTGGTTTTGTGTCTGTTCCCCTTCCTTTTCTTTCCCCCTCCACACACTTCCTTTCCCTCTTCCCCATCCTTTTGGGTCTTCCATGGGTAAAATAATTAAAATAAAGTATTAAAAGTTATTACAGGAGGAGTTTACAACAAAATACAATGCACAGTTAGGTACTGTACAAGCTCGTCTTGGCAAAGTAAATCTGTTTTGACACAATAAGGGTGACATCCCTGTTCTGCTTGCCTAGTTGCCTGACAGGACAAGGGGGGAAAAAAATTCTCAATGATTCCTCAGCAATTTCCCCTGATGTCTCACCAATCTCTCGTCTCTTAATGACCGCTCATGGATCTTTCAAACATTTCTATAGATCGCCCAATAATTTCCCAAACATTTACACAGAAACTGCTTTTTTTAAGCTTTAACCCTTTGAGTGTGAGATTTCACGTGCCCCTAGTGGGAGAGCGTGGTGCTACGCCTGTCAACTAATTCTGACATCCTTGTACTCCCCAGCTATACTGACGACTTGTACTGATCATGGCAGTTCAGAAGGTGGAAGACATGCATTGGAGGAATTATGGCTGACATGTAATACACCAAAGAAGAACTCCTTATTTCCTTTTCCTGTATTTGCTTCTTTTAGCCCAGAAAGCTAATATGGCCACCATCCATCATCGTGCACTGTCACTTAGACAGCTTCGTACATGGAAAATAGCCGCGGGATACAAGCGAAATTTATGTGGGATAATCATAAGACTTTGTAGATGTGGTAGAGAGCATAAATGACTGACAGAACGCAAAATAACGACCACGATGGACGAAAGCGCACCGACCATGGCAGCGAGCGAGTCCCCTTAGCTGCCGGTAAGTGACAAATTTCTTTGTTTTGTTTTTTTACATTGTACTGATTTCTTGTTCATATACTTTGAAAATAAGATGATAATGTACCTCTGTACAAAAAACGGTGTCAACAGACTGAACCATTCTTTGTGTAAATATATCCAAAGTCCGCTTTTGACTGAGTTATGTAATTCAATATAGCTGCCGTGGCATTATGCAAATTAGATGTGTAAAAATCACTCCTATCTGAAACTTTGGATCATATTTTACATCTTTCTAACTGACAGTAAGCCATTATCTCTTACCACTTTCAAGTTAAAGCCTTGGAAATCTGAACTATTTTACTGACAAAAAATATTTACCACTCTTGACCACTAGGGGTTATGTCACAATTTGGCAACAGTCACACTCAAAGCCTTAAGAAATGGTTGAGAGAGCAGGTCAATTTTGATCTCTCAGTGGTCACCTAGTGATCTCTGTAGGGTGAAAGGAGGCCCTTACAGAGGCAGAATTTCTTCTATGAATTATATAAGGATAAGACATCTTTATTGTCATTCAAATACATACAGCCAATCATGTACAGGTACTTCCCAAAAAATTAGAATATCATGAAAAAGTTCAATATTTTTTGTCACTTATTTCAGAAAAGTGAAAGCCATATATTAAATAGATTCATTACACAGAGAGTGATTCATTTCAAGTGTTTATTTTAATTTTGATGATTATGGCTTATAGCCAATGAAAACCCCAAATTCAGTTTCTCAAAAAATTAGAATATTACGTAAAATTAATCAAAAAATAGTTTTTTTAATAGAAATGTTGGCCGACTGAAAAGTATGTCCATGTACACAATACTTGGTCTGGGCTTCTTTTGGATTAATTACTGTATCAATGTGGCATGGCATGGAGGTGATCAGCCTGTGGCACTGCTGAGGTGTTATGAAGGTCCAGGTTGCTTTGATAGAGACCTTCAGCTCATCTGCATTGATGGGTTCGGTGTCTCCCATCTTTCTCCCATCTGTCCGGTGCCTCTCCACTCTTTCTCCAGACTCTGGGACTTTGATTTCCCAATGAAATGCAAAAGTTACTTTTATCTGAACAGAGGTCATCTGCTGGTGTTGGTCCACTGTGTTTTATCAAGACCAAAGTCAGTGCAGTCGTCTACCAGGAAATTTTAGAGCACTTCATATATCATTTTCGAGCAGGACTTGGCACCCCCCTACACTGCCAAAAGTATCAAAACCTGGTTTAATGACCATGGCATCACTGCTTGATTGGCCAGCAAACTGTCCTGACCTAAACCCCATAGAGAATCTATGGAGGATTGTCAAGAGGAAGATGAGACACCAGACCCAACAATGCAGACCAGCTAAAGGTCACTATCAAAGCAACCTGGCCCTTCATAACACCTCAGCAGTGCCACAGGCTGATCACCTCCATGCCACGCCACACCACCGGAGTGGTGGCTCAGTTGGTAGAGCATCCGCCCCACACCCGGGAGGCAGGGGTTCACATCCCAGCTGGGTCATGCCAAAGACCATATAAAAGTGGAACTTCCTGCCGTCCAGCTTGGTGCTCAGCAATAACGGAATGGAGGAGGGAAATCTGTGGCGGCGCCTTGCATGGCAGCGGCCCTCTGATTCTGCACTGGGGTGTGTGTGATTGACACTGTAGATAGGTAAAACACAGTCTCGTTCTACTGTACATGATTGGTTGTACGGTTGAATGACAATAAGGGTGATTTAATTTAATTAATTTAATTTAATTGATACAGTAATTAATCCAAAAGGAGCCCCGACCAAGTACTGAGTGTGTACATGGACATACTTTTCAGTTGGCCAACATTTCTGTTAAAAAGCTATTTTTTTTAAATTAATTATATGTAATATTCTAATATTTTGAGAAACTGAATTTGGTGTTTTCATGGGCTGTAAGCCATAATCATCAAAATTAAAATAAATAAACACTGAAATACATCACTCTCTGTGTAATGAATCTATATAATATATGGGTTTCACTTTCTGAAATGAATGACAAAAAATATTGAACTTTTTCATGATATTCTAATTTTTTGAGATGTACCTGTACAGTAGAATGAAATTATGTTTCTGTTATCTACAATGTTAATCACACACATATACAGAATCAGAGCGGTCGCTGCCATGCAAGGCGCCGCCACAAATTTCGCTCCTCTGTTCCATTATTGCTGAGCACCAAGCTGGACGACAGGAAGTTCCACTTTTATATGGTCTTCGCTATGACCCGGCCAGGGTTTGAATCCCGGCCTCCTGGGTGTGGGGCAGATGCTCTACCAGCTGAGCCACCACTCCAGTGGCTCAGTCGCATCAATAACTCTATTGACCATGTTGATCTCATATGAACAGCATGTGGATCAGCAATATTTTAATATACAGCTCTGAAAAAAAAATAAGAGACAACTATAACATCTTTCCTAAATTAGCATCTCTACATGTATGGCAGCCATTCAGTTGAGTATCTGTTGAATTTCAGCACAAGGACACCTAGTAAGACGCATGAAGGTTGTGAATAAAAATCAGTTATTCCACAAATACAGATTCCTGAGTTCTCCATGAGTGCTGTGAGCTATAACTTTAGTGTGGTGGTGTTTAAGATTGAACATGAACTTGTTTTCTTTGCGTTATTTGACCGAAAAACACATCTGAAAGCAACATCTTTTTTGTTGTTTTGGCCACTTGTCATTTTCTGTAAACTAGTGCATACCCGTACAACGCAAGTACTCCTGTCTGAAACAGGTATCCCAATCAGGGTTTACAGGCCCAGATGTAGGCTGTGTTTGACAGTGGAACACAAAGATCTGTAGCCTATATGTAGGCAATCACAAGTTAGACTTTGACAAATATGAAAGGGAGTAAATGGCACTAAGATTTATTTGACTGTGTGAATATTAATTAGAGAATAATTGAAAATGAATGGTACATCCAGTATTAGCGACTGTTTTGGAACCCTTGTTTAATTTTTGTGAGATCACGTATTTGTGTGATCCTTTATGAGTTATATTCGTACTGTAAGTAGAAAACACTACTATTATACACAGCAAAATGACCTGTTTGGCTGCAACTGTTGCATCAGTGTTGCCCATTTGTCAGTAAATATTTAAATAAAAATTATTTATTTCATTATTTGAGCATTTTTGTGTCCAGTTTGGTTGACGGTCGTCTTTAAGTCAAACCGTGCATGTGGCCGCGTATGATATGCAGTTAATCTGGGCATTCTGCACCACAGTCATGGTGGTATTATTATTAGATTTTAATTTTTAGATAGCCGTGTGAGCACACTGAGAGGAGCGTCATTGGTGACAGCGAGTCGTGGTCCTGCAAAGGGAATCCCATCTACTGCTGACCGGGCGGGCTGGGCTTGCTTCCCTGCAAAGGACCGCGTTCCACGAGCTGCTTCTCCAACACCAGGGTTCTTTAGGCAGACCCCAGTCCCTGCTGGCATTCCCCAAAGTATACTTTTAAGTATCCTTTAAAGTATCCTTTACACAATCACGGCAACATTATAGTATAATATTTTTAAGCATTACAGCGTCGCTGTTCTCTCTTTCTTGTCAAATTTGTCACTTTTCACTTCTTTTTTTGTTTGCGAAGCATTGACTGTCTCCCTTAAATGGGATTTGAAATTGCACTCTTAAATTGTTTTTATGTGTGCCGTTCCTCTTATCTTTTTACCTTTTAAACTTACTCCCTGCTCGTTTCAGGGTCAGCAGTTTTTGAAACCCGACCTGAATTGCTTTCTATATGTGCTGTTTTTCTTTTAATATCTTCCTGCCTGCCTCAGGGACTACAGATGGAAATTAGTGAGAACACTATAATCTGGTACAGAGCATCTTTACCCTGGCTTTAATGGGGGGGGTTTTCTGTACATGGTCTCTGACAAATAAACCAATAAACTAAACTAAGCGCTGTGGTGACTGGCTGGTCCTAATGCCACCTATTATCCAATCAGCATGAAGTCAATCCGAAACCCCACACACACTGAAGGGCGTGAAGAGGCAGAGTGGTGGCAAAACTTCTATCGATAAAAATTGCAGATTTTGACTGTGCGACTCCATACTCGGGGATGCACACCATTGTAACCTCAGCAAAGCGCGTTTAAAATCTGAGGCCAGTCTGACGAACGGTTCAAGAGATATGCGTGGAACACACACACACACACACACACATACAGATATTTTGTGCATTTATAGCTAGAGAAATGCTCTGGGCAGCTCAGTGAAGCAGTGGTTAGCACTGTGGCAGCACAGTAAGAAGGTTGTGGGTTCGATCCCACCCCCTGACCATCAGTGACCCTTCTGTGTGGAGTTTGCATGTTCTCCCCATGTCTACGTGGGTTTACCCTGGGTTCTCTGGTTTCCTCCCACAGGCCAAGAACATACATTAGGTTCATTGGAGACTCTAAAGTGGCCCTAGGTGTGAATGTGTGTGTGTGAATGGAGAAGGGATTGGTGTCGTACCGTGGCTGCCTCATCCATCCATGTGGATGCCCTGAATTTCCCTCTGGGATTAATAAAAGTATACAATAAATAAATAAATGACAATATTTTGACTTGGAATTTGGGTGAGTTGTTTTCAGTAGGTTAGAGAATAAAACAACATCATTCATTTTACTTAAATACGTATGCATAAATAATAAAATCAGATAAAGTGATGATTTTGCAGTGCTCTCTTAATTTTTTCCAGAGCTGTATTTTCAACACCACAAGTCTTCCAGAATAGGTATGCAGGTTAGACAGCAGCCCCGGACTGAATCCTCTGTGATGAGTGTTGTGGTCGTGTCTTTCTGCGTGGGTAATTAGTCCTATTTGGAGGACGCGCCTGGGCTGCAGCCGAGGGTGACTTTGACAGAGTGCCCGAGCCGAAACACACTTGCTCCTCACAGCAATACTGTACTCGCCATTAAGTAGCAGAGGGCTAATGGTTGTGTGGTGGGAGGAGTGCGTTTGACCTGATGTTAGCTGGGTAGCATCCTTGTTACCCCCCCACCACCACCACCACCACCACCAACAACAACTTTCTTTACTCTGGTTCTTAATCCCAAATTGAATCTCCAAGGTGCCCTTGGGAAAAGTACTTAATCCCAGATGGCTCCACTAACTTCGAAGCGGTCCATAATGTTGTCAAAATTCATAAGTTGCCGGGCCCAAAGGTGCCCAGTTCAGACAGCATTTTGCAATATATATTGATTGATAATTCAGTTTGAAGGTGAAGATGACGTGGTGATGCCATGAGGACTGCGCTCTAATTGATGGCCGACTCAAGGAGGCTCCAATGACTGCCCTCTGCTCCGTACGCTCCATGAACGTATGGCAAGTCCTCAAGAGACAATTACCGTGCACATTAATGCTGCTAAGCATGCACACATATTCACACGCCTTAATAGCTGCGATAACAAGAAAGGAGTGTAGTTCGAGGACAATACCAGGTGCCGGAAAGAGAGGATTGATGACAGGTGGGTGTTTAAGATGTGGCACGACATGCCTCTGAGAAAAATGCAAGAATGACGCGTGGATCTGACAGGCGCTTAGGTGATGGCAGCCGTGGCGGACTGAGCGTCGCCCCTCCTCGGACTCAGGATCTAATTAAAGCCAAGCCGCTCAAATAAAGGAAAAGAGCAGGTTTAATCCTTATGTACTCTATAGCTGTGGAGTCTCCACGGGGCTTGGGTGAAGCGCGGTCTGCCGTGATCATGTTGGGATTAAGATTTTAACGTGGCCTTTTTAAAACCCAGCCAGCCGGTGTGTCCATGTGGGCCCCGCCAAAGGTTAAAGCTGGGCTGTCTTATGGGTCGCATGTGGGTTTGTCTGTGGGTTCCATGTCGGCCCCATCTGTGTTTGCCCACATGGACTTCACCTGTTTACCCGTTTTCAACTATTTTCCTCATAAGTTTGCTATTTTCTTGTAAATTTGTAACTTGCTCATAAATTTGTAACTTTTTTTTACTGTAATCTTACAACTTTTTCCTCATAAAGTTGTAAAATTTTTCCTTGTAAATTCGTTATTTTCTTATAAATTTGTGAGCTTTTCCCATAAATTTGTGACATTTTTCTTGTAAATTTGGAACTTTTTCAAAAAATTTCTACTTTTTTTTACTGTAAACTTACAATTTTTCCTCACAGATTTGGGACTTTTTTTCTTGTAAATTTGCACCTTTTTTTTTACCCCCACCAGCCCAAAGAGCTCTTCGACCCCTTTGGGCTTCGACCAAAGGGGATTATGTTATGGGTCAGTCTGTCCATCCGTCCATCCATTTGTCTGTCCCACTTTTGTGAAATCAACTTCTCCTACAGTTTTAGTCCAATTGTTTTGAAACTTGGTACCATGGTTTGATATACATTGATGATGATGATGGACATATTGCAATTTTACTCTCATCAGATGACCTTGAGGTTAAAGGTCAAAGCTCAAATTTTCCCCTAAATCTTCTAAACACAATAACTACGGAAAGAAATGGTGTAGGCTTTTCAAATTGATGCTAGTTGTATCGAATACACACTAACACACCCTTGGATGACTTTCATGCTCACTTAACTATGGGTTTGGGGTCAAGGAGTCAAAGGTCAAAGTTAACATTGCAGTTGCACTATGTTAAATGCTACATTTACTATTACTATAAAATGAGTAAAGCTAGGGCCACCAAACCTGGTACGCAGGTTCATCTTGAGATCCTGACCTCTGACTATGGGTTTGGGGTCAAAAGGTCAAAGGTCAAGATTAACATTCCATATGCCTTATTACTGTACAATGAGTAAAGTTAGGGTCTCCAAACTTGGTACACAGGTTCACCTTGGGATCCTGAAGTCTGACTGTGGGTTTGGGATCGCAAGGTCAGAGGTCAAGGTTAACATTCCTCATGCCTTTTTACTGTACACCAAGTAAAGCTAGGGTCACTCTGAGATCATAACCTCTGACTACAGGTTTGGGGTCAAAAGGTCAAGGTTGGCACTTCCTATGATCTTTTACAATAGAACGTGTAAAGCTCTCTCGGGTCACCGTACTTGCTACACAGGCTCACCTTGGGATCGTGACCTGCAGCTATTGGTTGTATACTTTGTTGTATATTCATGGATGATGGGTTTATCATAATTTGGTTCTGCCACAGTAATTATATTGAAAAGCTGAAAACTGCTCTCAGTCAGTAAGTATTGGGATCTTCAAAGAAAACTGAGGTGGGGGATATTGCGCTCACCTCAGAGTGCTCTTGTTTAGTAAATCTGTGACTTTTTCCCCCTAATTTGGTAAAATTTTTCTTGAAAATTTGAAACTTTCTCATAAATTTGTTGCTTTTTTTTTTACTGGAATATTGCAACTTTTTCCTCATAAATTTGTTAATTTTGTTTTTGTAAATTTGTGAGTTTTTCCCATAAATTTGTGACAGTTGTCTTGTAAATTTGGAACTTTCTCAAAAATGTTCAACTTATTTTTTACTGTAAACTTACAGATTTCCCTCATGAATCTGAGACTTTTTTCTCATGAGTTCTCAGTGTATTTACTCATATATTTACCCCTTTTTTGTTAATTTGCAACTTTTTCTAATTTTTTCCTCATAAATTTGTGGCTTTTTTTGTAAATTTGCTATTTTTTTCTTGTAAATTTGTAACTCTTTTCAAGTAATTTTACATTTTTTTTCTGGTAAATTTGCAACTTTTTTTCTTTCAGTTTTTTTTCTCATAAATTTGCAACTTTTTTTGAGTAAATTTGTGACTTTTTTCCTCACAAATTTGCTACTGTTTTTTATATTCCTTGTGATTTTTTTTCATACAAATTCATGAGGAAAAAAATGTGAAAATTTATGACTTTTTGCGTAATTTTGCCTATGGCCCAAGTGTTACTGAAATGCAGGTAAACACATTATCTGCTCACCTGCACCACAGGTAACGTCCCTGTGAGCAAACACATGGGGCCAGCATGGAACCCACATGGGACCCGTAAGACAACCCAGTTAAACCTGTGATGGGGCCCGCATGGACATGCTGGCCGGGCGTCTGTGCTTTTCCCTGCCTTCCTCTTTTGTTTTTTCCCTCCAGAAACGTGTATTGCTGTGGCTTTGCACAGGGCTGTTGTTGTGGCGACTGCACTAAATCGGGAACATTACAGCTGAAGGCTAGCTATAAATCTGGCTGCCGCCTGCTGTTGCAGCAGGTAATATAGAGATGGAGGTACAATTTTTTTAATTCTAATCACAAGGAACATACACACTTTTTGTCCATGGGAAAACACATTCCCTTTCAGCTTAACATTACAAATGAAAGGGCCCTTTGCCTCGTAACGTGCTGGGCATGATGATGGATCTCCGTCACCCTTTGGTCTTTTGTGTTGCGGCATCGTGCGGCCCTTTCATATCTGTGGATCCCTGGGTAGCTATAGTGACCCGTGATTAGAGCAGGATGCTTGAATGTCAGTCAGTAATAAACTACCCAGGTGTCGGGTTTTATTCCCTGTTTGTATGGCCTGTTTTTTCTGTGTTATGGGATGTATTCCTTGCAAGTGGACCGCCTGAGGGCTCGGGCGAGTCACATGCGGCACCCTTCATGTTTAAGTGTTCATCACCTTCATCAGAACCTCTCGCAGCGCCGCATAGTGCCAGGGGGTTCCTCTCCAAAGTCTGCACTCTTTATTTCCTCTTCGTAAGACAAATGTCAAGTATCTGGGCTTTAGCGGGGAGCGCGGCCCACCCGTCTGCCGCCGGTGGTGTGCAGACAGCTAGACAAATGCACGGCTACAGTGCGTCTGGCTTGCACCGGAGGCGAGGAGTCACGGCGCGACGCTAGACCGTGCCGTGATGCGGCGACAGAAGGGTTTTAATCATCACCTCTCCCCGGGAATGACACCAGCGCCGCACGGGGTAACAGAGATCGAGAGTGAGGGGGCTGGCACCCGGCAGACAAACAACAGCCTCACGACACCGCCGTGTGGATTAGCAGTGTTGCTCAGTGAGAAGTGTGTGTGCTTCTGGCCAGGCGCTGCTTCTTCTTTTTTTTTTTTTTTTTTTTTTATTTTACGCATGCTGGAATCAGGATTCATGGCATCATTAACCACAGCCAATATCTCTTGGGCTCCAGCACACCAAACTGATATTAAATAAGTATATCAGTTGTATGTGACGCCTATCTGTGGTTTAGTGAAAGCATTCATTTGTCTCACTGCCAGCTGCACAAACTTCACATCTTTATTTTACTTTTATTTATTTCCCCTTTTAGGCGCCTTCCATCCCAGTTGTTATTATAATCCGACCATTATCCAGCTCCCACTGAATCTATAAAGATGCCTCTTTCAGACCTCGCCTTGCATCCTCCGTACCCGTGGCGATGCTGCGTGGAGCGCAGAGCAGGAATGTTCCGCTCTTGTTTGTGTGCTGCCAGTATTTAGGGAGCTTTCCTGGTCTGAAGGCTTGAAGTAACCTTTCTGATGCAACTCAGTAAACAGGGTTCATAGGTGTCACTGCAGCAAACAGCAGAGCCCCGGTGGTACTCTTTAATTGGCTGCAAGCTTGGGCTGTGGACGAAGCGATGGAGAAGTGATGAATGGATGGATGGAGGACGGATGTCAGGGATAAAGCGAGCAGATGGGTGAATATCCACAGCACACAGATAAATGCTGAAATTCTCACCAAAAATACGCATTAGGCTGTAAAAAAAAAAAAAGGAAACAGATGACATGTTTTGACTTTGTCACTGAGGCTTACCCAAAGGAGAGGAAGGCAGCTGCGCTTTGTGTGGCATCACTTGTTATTATACAGGAATGGCTTGTTTTGTAGAGCAACAGCTAACGATTATTGTTTTATTGACCAGCGTCATCCTACCATAAGGCCTCGAGTGGAGACTTTGGCGAAAAAGTGGGCAGCTCACTATCATTTAGCCAACTGAGCCATTTACTTAGAGCAGCCAATAACACTTTTCTGCTGGAGGGACTGTAATGACGTTAATAAGGGGTGGCAGAGAGAGAAAATTAAACACTTAATGGAATTGTTTGTTTTCGAGTATAGCCACAACTGACGCACAAAAGGCATCTTCATTTTTCCTCATCACGTCTTTTGACCCACTTTTCTTGATTTGTTTGTCCTTCCACGTTCCTTTCTGGACTGAGGTGAATTGTGAATTCTGCATGTGGGCGTGTGTGGGTGGTTGTGTTTTACTCTCCCGAGGACCTGGCTAGAGATCCTTGGTGGGGTTAAACCGGGGACGGGGATTAAGCCAGGCATGCGGTGATGAGAGCATTTCATCTGGGGTTGGGAAGGAAAAGTGTGTGTGTGTGTGTGTGTGTGTGTGTGTGTGTGTGTGTGTGTGTGTGTGTGTGTGTGTGTGTGTGTGTGTGTGTAGCATTTTAGGTGATGATTTGTGAACGGAACACAGACGTCGTATACCCAGTGGTCTGAAGTGGTTATGTTTATTCTTCATAATGGCATCAGTTTCAGAAATGTGGAGGAAACAAAAAGATCAGTCATTCAAGAATTAATAGTGTAAACAGAGATAATTTAGGTGTTTCTTAGAGTCAAAGACGTGGGGTTTTTTTATATTTGTGATTATGTTTAAAATATGAACAAAAAAAGGGGATTATGTTATGGGTCGGTCAGTCCATCTATCTGTCCGTCCGTCCGTCCGTCCCATTTTTTGTAAAATCAACTCCTCCTACAGTTTTGTTCCAAATGTTTTGAAATCTGGTATCATGGTTTGATATACTCTGATGATGTGCATATTGCAGTTTAACTCTCATTGGATGACCTTGAGGTCAGAGGTCATTTTTTTCCAAAATCTTCTGAACACAATAACTGCTAAAAGAAATGATGTAGGCTTTTCAAATCAATACGGTGGTTGTATCTAAGACGCATCTTGGACGACTTACACCCTGACCTGACTATTGGTTTGGGGTCAAAGGTCAAGGTTAACATTCCTTATGCCTTATTACTGTACAACGAGTAAAGCTAGGGTCACCAAACTTGGTACACAGGTTCACCTTTTGACCATAAAGTGTGACTGTGGTTTTGGGATCGTAAGGTCAAAGGTCAACATCAAAATGGCTTATAAACTATATCTCAAAAACAAAGAAAGCTAGGGTCACCAAACCTAGTACACAGGTTCACCTTGAAATCCTGACCTCTGACTTTGGGTGTGGGGTCAAAAGGTCAAAGTTAACATTCTCTATGCATTATCACTGTACAACAAGTAAAGCTAAGGTCACCAAACCTGGTACACAGGTTCACTCTGAGCCCATGACCTCTGACTACAGTTTTGGGGTCAAAAGGTCAAAGGTCAATGTTGGCACTCTCTATGCTTTCTTACTATAGAATGTTTAAAGCTCTCTAGGGTAACCAAATTTGCTACACGTGTTCACCTCGTGATCCTGCCCTACAACTGTGGATTGTATACTTTGTTGTATATTGATGGTTTATCATAATTTGGTTCTGCCACAGTAATTATATTGAAAAGTTGAAAACTGCTCTCCGTCACCAAGTGTTGGGATCTTTAAAGAAAACCAAGACGGGATATTGCACTGACCTCAGAGTGCTCTTGTTAATGGGATGTTGTAGCATCCTCCGTCTGTCCACATTTCCATCGCTACTCCTCCTCGGCAACTGTCTTGATGCTCACCAAACTCGCTCACAATGATCCTCAGATGGATCTTCCTAGAACTTGTGTTCAAGATCAAGGTTGAAGGTTAGGGGATCTGAGTGGTTATGTCATTTTATTGAAGATACTACTCCTCCTAGGCAATTGCCCTGATTCTCATCAACCTCATGCACAATGATCCTCAGATGGGTCTGCATCCACGTTAACCTTAAGGTCAAGGTCAGTGTCAAAGGTCTGGAAATCTGAGCATTTTTGATTTCACAAAAATTGATACAGGTCCTAGGCAATTGCCCTGATGCTCACCAAACTCACACACAATGATCCTCAGGTGGTCAAGTTCAGTGTCAAATATCAGGAGATCTGAGCACTCAGGCCAGAATGAGCTACTCAGTCATCGATGGTCTGCTTGACAATTTCAGAGAGGCTAGTTTGTCCTGTTCTTCATAGTACTCCTTTCTCACAGGCAGCACAACAAATAGTCTGTTTCAGAAGTATTTGCACTACTTGATATATTTTGGATTTGGCAAGAGTGCTGTCAGAGTGTGTGAGGAGGCTGAACACATGACACACATTCAACTGTGGTGAAAGCACTGGACAATTAACTTTGCACAGATTGGCACAATCCAGGATTGCACAGACTGTGCTGGGGAGCTGGCAGGATAAAGACTCAGAAATGTATAGTTTGATCACAGCCTCCAAGTGGTAATATCTTGAAAAGTTATTTTTTTCTTGCATATGCGTAAATGTGGCTTTAATTGAGTCAGAAACATGGACTTGCAGAGAGGAATGATCATCTTCGTCAATGAGGAAATTCTGATGTGAATAAAGAAAAATATGGATTGAATAACCTGAAACTAGGGAAAATAGATACATTCTGAGTTTTTGTTTGAATTGTTTAAATTCACACATCCAGCATACAGGGAGAAAGGTTACCGTTCGTATCCATGGCTCTTTTTACTCTAGTAACCCAAGAAAAGCATTTGCTTTGTCTGTTTGTTCATATTTACTAGGGATGGGGAAATAAAATCAGTGTATCGTAGTTTCATGATATTTTGTGGTGGCGAAACTGTATTGATTCAGAGACATCAGTATCATGATACTTCATTAAGAATTATTAATAAATGTTGCAAACACAAACTTACCTATTTAGGTACCAAAGTCATAAAAACCAACTGACTTTTTAACTACAATTTATGAAACTTGTAAGAATATTATCAATTTGCAAACTGTCTCTTAGTACCTTCCTTCACATTCTACTGCTAAGTACAGTGCATCCGGAAAGTATTCACAGCACTCGACTTTTTCAACATTTTATTATGTTACAGCCTTAAAAGGGATTAAATTCATTTTTTTTCTTCAAAATTCTGCTCACAATACCTCATAATCCTGCCTTGGAGGTCTACAGACAATTCCTTTGACTTCATGCTTTGTTTGTGCTCTGACATGCACTGTCAACTGTGAGACCTTATATAGACAGGTGTGTGCCTTTGCAAATCATGCCCAATCAACTGAATTTACAACAGGTGGACTCCAATTAAGCTGTAAAAACATCTCAAGGATGATCAGTGGAAACCGGATGCACCTGAGCTCAATTTTGAGCTTCATGGCAAAGGCTGTGAATACTTATGTACATGTGATTTCTTAGTTTTTTAGTTTTAATAAATTTTCAAAAATTTAAAAAAAAACTTTTTTTCATATTGTCATTATGGGGTATTGTGTGTAGAATTTTGAGGAAAAAAATGAATTTAATCCCTTTTTGAATAAGGCTGCAACATAACAAAATGTGGAAAAAGTGAAGTGCTGTGAATACTTTCCGGATGCACTGTAGTTATACAGCATTGATTGGTGCAAGATTTATAAAAGTGAAGGTCTACCTCTGCTTAGCAAACACGCTGCTGACAGAGCATTTTATTACATATAACGTGCATATGTGTCAAGCTTTTTTGCCGCTTTTGTGAGCCTGAACCTGAGTGGCAAATTGAAGGATTATAGGATTTTTTTAGGTGCCTACTCTTAAGTAAGAACTCATCTTTGATCTGCTTCATCAGGCTGTGAATGTGATAAAGCAGGGAAAAAAGCTTCAGTTATTCAGGACCTGTGAATGCTGGCTTTGTGTGGTTCTTAATGAGTAAACTTTCAGGTTCTGTAGGAATCTTTAATAATTGCCATTTAATGAATGAAACACATTGTGTGGTAAGTCATTAACTTTGAAAGCAACAGTGATTGCTTTTGAAGGATTAGGACACTTTTCCTTGCATTTAAATGTGTTGCCTTAATTTTTTCTCTGAAATTGCAATCTTTGTAGGCGAGAGATAATGTTGAGATTAGCACAGTCCCATTAATGAAAACATTCCCCTATAAGCTTTTTAATATTTATCACGTTTACCAAAACCTACCGCAGCACAGTAGCAGGAGTATGCAACATCTCTGGGGCAAACAGAAATTTGTGGATGAGCGACAGTCATTTGATGCCAGTGTTGTCTCATCTCTGATCTTTTTCTGATACTGATCGATCATGACAGGAGGACAGACGGATAATGCCTCTCCCAGCAGCTAAAATGTCCCCTTGCATGTGCTTACTTTTCTGACAGCAACTTAACATTAACCTCGTCACCCGTCAGGCTATTAAATTGTTTGGAGTGACAGCACATTTTAGGGCACAGATTATTGGCAGTGTGTAAACAAGTTGCCAGTGATTATGGGCATTTACCTTGAGTCATTGCATTCTTATAATTGGTACCTGAATGATGAGTATGAGAAGCGTTTTTCCAGCCAGAATATTTATTTTTTAGCAACAATTTTGACGTGAATGGAGCTTTCTAGGGCTTGAGTGGTCTACTAGCCAACTAACTTAATGGCTGACATAAATTAAAGACTTGAAAAGCCTTTTTGGGGATGTTTTTAGTACTTTTACAACTTTCCATTTCCAGAGGTGTATACTGTAAAGCTCTTCAAGGTTCTAAGTAGTCATTTATTTTGAAGAAATAAGAACTGGAAAAAAATAAAGAATATTTCAGAAGTGCATGGGGGCACTGAGAAATCCTTTGTTGCCTTAGTATTTAAAGCAAAGGTTACCAACCAGTGGTCGAAATCTAGAGCTCACTATGTAACCTAATAAAATATTTGAAGTAGAAAGCGTTGATATACGGTGGATCAGAGAGCTCAACACAAATACAAAAGCATGCTAATGTTAGCATGCTAACTTGTGAAACAGTTGCATAACGTTAACACGCATCTTACATTAGCATGTGTAGTTTTAGCAAGCTAACATGAGCATCAATGCTGATGCTAACATTAGCACTGCTGATACTGTTAACCTTAGCTGCATTCCGATCGCCCAATAGTGTACTGGTATTGCACCATATTAAGTGAGATTCCAAACCGAAGGGAGCGAACGGTCTTCATTTCAAAGGGAACTGAGAACTGAGCAGGGAAGAAGTGAAGAACGGTACTTCACTTCACTGGAAGTTGACAAGAAGATTACCCATAAGCCATTGCGCCTCAAATACGAGTAAAACAAACTATTGTTGCTAACATTATTAACAAGCTAAATTGATGTTGGTTATTGTTTACATCAACTGATTGTAATAAAAATATATTTGTATTAATATTTTATTTAAGAAATATAAATTATCCACCGTAGTATCAGTACGTGTCTGTGGTTACCATGGTAACACACGGAGGAGGGAGCCGACAGTTACAGGGTGTTTCAAATGGTGGAATTTTGTGAAGGGCAGTTAACTTAACTGATATTCCCTGAGAATGGAGCAGGGAGTAAGGAATACAGTTGAAGTACACTGTGGATCGGAACATAGCTAATGACACTATTGTTAGCATGCTTTAGTTTTTGTGTTGTTGCTTTCATATTTGTGTTCTGGCTCTCTGGACCACCGTACTTATAGCACTGATAAGACTTAAGTACTCAACCAATTTTCTACTATTTTACAACGTCTGGCTCCACACATCCTGATTACAATCTGAATGTGTAGTATGCATTCAGTCACGTAACAATAAGAAATTGATGACAAAAAGACGATGTCTCAAGATGTTAAAGAAATTGAAAAATGTTCAGTTAAAATAATCTATAAAGCTAAAAGGTAAACTTAAATGTTACCTTACTGTGCTGATGACTGGTTGAGAAAATGACAAGTTAAAAATTGCCAACAGATAACTGATTTAATAAACCTTAGGAACTTTGAAGGAGCTAGATTAAAATACTGGTGTGGATAATGGTCCATTTCAACTGCTTAAAATCAAGTAAAAGCATTGAAACAGGTAGCTAGCGGCATTTTAAGTGCTTAAAATTGATAACTTTATAATTAATTAATTAACTTTATAATTAATTGATAACTTTATAATTAATTATTAACAAGTTGATAAAATACATAAATACAAAAACATTTAATGAACTACTGGCAATTAAAAGTTAGATGATTAATCATTATTAGTTAAAAATTGTATTGAATTAAACACATTTTAAAATTGGCTAATAGTCATTTAGTGCTAATAAACAGCTGACAGCTACTAATTAAAAAAAAGCTTTATGCACCTCAATAGATGAACAGTTATTACTGAATGCTGAAAGTAATTTTAAAAAAAGTTAAAACAGCACAGATTAACCCACAGTTGATAGCTAAAAATGTTACTTTGTTAGCATTTGAGTTACTGTATAATATGCAAGTGACGTACCACTGAGTGAAAGAGGTAGTTCAGGGTATATTAGAAAAAACATTTAATGCTTATTAAAGATGATAAAACAATGAAAAAAATGGCTGAAATAAAAAGCAAAATCAGTGAAGCAATGCAATGACTAAATTCCTCAGTGTTCATTCGAATCATTAGAAGGACAGTGTTTCTGCAGAACCTTTGGGTTGTGGGTAACGTAAATGAGAACACCTTTCCTTAATCTTCATTGTCTCCATCTCTGCACTCTCCCGTCAGGTGTCGTCCGAACAGCTCTGTCAAACATGGACCGGGAGACGAGGGACCAGTATGTGATCATCATCCAGGCCAAAGACATGGTGGGCCAGATGGGCGGACTCTCCGGCACCACTTCTGTTACTGTCACACTTACCGATGTCAACGACAACCCGCCACGGTTCACGCACAGTAAGACTCCGCTCCCGATTGTCCCTACAAGGTTGATTAAGCCCGTAGCCTATGTGTCATGTTCAACAGATGCACAGCAATTGGAATAAAAGCACCAGCTACTTTCTTTATTTGCAGTTTATTTATGTCCCCCCCCCCTTTTATGTGTGTGTGTGTGTGTCCTGCAGTTTTTAAGAGCCAGTATTATTACTGAAAAGCCTCTTGAACTTACAGAACCAAATGAGGGCGTGCTCTATACTGTATGAAAGTGAGCGCAGTGGTGCAAAAAGTCTTGGATGTGATTTCACCCTTGTAAAGAGATCAATGGGATTTATTACATCTTGTAGAATTATCGATAACAAACTGCTACAAGAATTAATTTTCAGCCATTTGTATTGGAATTGAACATCTGACAAATACAACGCTCTCAAAAAAATCTTCACTGTTGTCAGTAGGTGGTGTGATATTTTTAACAAGGGGGTGGGGGGTAATCACCAATTTAGCATAAAATACAAATGAATAAATGTAAGTTATGTTCAAAGCTATGATTAAAGATGGCAATTTAAAAATTTAAAAAGTCGCAAATTACAATTTAATTATACAGAATAAAGATCTGACAAGCATCCACATGAGCATTGCACCTTTATGAGAAAAAAGTTGAAAACTTACAAGAAAAATTGCACATATTTGAGGAAAAAAATTGCAAATTTAAAAGAAAAAAGTAGCACATTTTTGAGGGAAAAAAATGCAGATTTATGAGAAAAAAAAGTTGAAAATTTACAGGAAAAAATTGCAAATTTTTGTGAAAAAAAATCACATTTGACAGAAAAAGTTGCAAATTTCTCAGACAAAAGTTGAAAATGTATAGGAAAAAGTTGCTAATTTATGAGAAAAAAAGTTGCATTTTTTGAAAAAAGTCACAAATTTATGACAAAAAAAGTTGCAAATTTATGAGAAAAAAGTCCCAAATTTTTGAGGAAAAAATTGTGAATCTACCAAAAAAATTGAAGATTTACAGGGAAAATTTGCAAATTTACAAGAAAAAAATGCTAATTTGTGAGAAAAAACTGCATTTTTTTCAGAAAAAAGTCACAAATATATGAAAAAAAACAAATTTATGAGAAAAAGTTGCAAATTTATGAGAAAAAGCTGAAAATGTATAGGCATAAAGTTGTTATTTTATGAAAAAAAGTTGCAATTTTTTTAGAACAAAAGTCACAAATATATGAGAAAAAGTCACTAATGAGAAAAAAGTTGCAAATTTATGAGAAAAAAAAGTTGAAAACTTACAAGAAAAATTGCAGATATTTGAGGAAAAAAAATGCAAATTTAAAAGAAAAAAGTAACACATTTTTGAGGGGAAAAAAGGCAGTTTTATGAGAAAAAAAAGTTGAAAATTTACAGGAGAAAATTGCAAACTTTTGTGGAAAAAAATCACATTTGACAGAAAAAGTTGCAAATTTCTGAGACAAAAGTTGAAAATGTATAGGAAGAAGTTGCTAATTTACGAGAAAAAAGTCACAAAGTCTTGAGGAAAAAACGTGCGAATCTACAAGAAAAATGGAAGATTTACAGGGAAAAATTGAAAATTTACAAGAAAAAAATGCAAATTTATGACAAAAAAGTTGCATGTTTTTCAGAAAAAAGTCAGAAATATATGAGAAAAGTCACAAATACATGAGAAAAAAGTTGAAAATCTCCTCGGAAGAAGTGGAAAACATTTTGCATTACTGCTTAGAATTGGCCATTCACAGTCATGTTAGTCAGTTAGGCAGCATGATATAAAAAGGTTTTTGATGATATTGGAGCTACAATTCTCTGTTTTTTTCCAGTTTGGGAGGGACAATGTCCCCCCCCCCCCCGATTGACACCTGTGAATGGGGATGGCAGGTTAACAAGAGGGATGATTTGGGGCCACTTTGCTAACGAGGGGTTAGCGTCCCCGCTCAGATCACCTACTGACTATTACACTTTGTCGGGTTATGTTTACGTTTTGCCAACCTCTGCCTTTTCAGCAAACGTTCAAAGTTTTTGTGTTAAATTTTAAAATAAAACAGAATAAACAGACTTCCTGTGTGGCGTGCACCTCCGTGCTCAACTCCTGATCAGAGCTGGTGTTTGCTTCTACGTTGGATACCAGGATCAATTGGACTGGGTTTTTTTTTTTTTTTTTTTTTTTTTTGTCAGCTTATTTCACGGGCTGCTAATGGGTTCCAGGCCGAGCTTTAAGCATTCAAAGGCATGCAGCTCTTCTCATGATAATCCAAAGCGCCAGCAATCAGTTTGCCGCTGATAGCCAAACCACTGACGGGCTGGTGCACTCACCACTCGGACTGCCATGGAGCTGAGTCAATTTGCTGGTCCCCGGGGAGAAAGAAAGGTTCAAGTTTGCACAACAAATCATCAATGTCGTTTTAACCCAGCACTGTCACACTGAGAAGAAAGAGGCTCCGGAGGAGTTCTGGGTTTTTGCTCCCGCAGCCCAGCTCGTGGGGTCATGGGTCAGAATCGATACACCATTATGGAGCATCGAAGCTGATGGAGACCAGGAGCAATAGGCAGCTAGGGGAAGGGGGGGTAAGAGGCCAGAGTTAGCCGTGCGTGAGGACAGGCCTGGGAGATGCAGGGGTAAGGGTGGAAGGTGAAGGGGCAATACGGAGGGGGGGGGGGGGAAGCAATTTTTTTGGCCCCTTTAAAGAGCTGCTATTCCACGGCAAATTAAAAAGCCATTACAAAGATTACATGGCAGCAAACAATGTCAGGCAGATTAGCATTTAGACGGTGGCTGAGGGAGACACTGTGAGGAACACAGAGAGGTCTGGTAATGAGCTCTGCCACGGTGATTGGGGAGATTATGATTATGAATGTGATTCCCTTCTTTATTCTTATAAGAGTACTTTAAATCTGAAGGGTCAAACAAAAGCTCTGGGAACACAGTGGAGAGTTTCAGGGTAATAGAATCTCTGAGTGGACATTTCATCCAGTGAAAAAAGTACCAAAGGGATCAAGGCTTGATTCTGTTTTTTTTTCTGCTTTTGTAGTTGAACAGATGCCCTGGTGTATTCACACGCTACTTAATTTGTTAAGTATATTCTGTAAAGTAAAAAATAACTATGAAAACTGAAATTGGTCTTTGCTTTTGCTAATTCCATATTTCACTTTTCCATTTACCTCCCCACTGTATTCTGCAGTGAGAAAGTGAAGCAGAGTGCTTTATTCCATGTGTCCCCTGCTTCTGCCTGCCTCCATATTGCAACATGAATTCACTGAGAAGTCAAATCAAAGCTGAAGGGGTATAGCAAAAGCCGGGCTTCTTGAAAGCGAGTCGGTGGTGAAATGAGCACATCCATTACCAGTATCCACTCCTGTCTTCCCTCTTCCAGAGAACTATCAGTACACGGTGCAGGAGTCGCTGCCGGTGCAATCTGTGGTGGCCAGAATAAAAGCAGCAGATGCCGATATAGGCTCCAACGCAGAGATGGACTACAGGATCATGGACGGGGACGGTCCGGGCATGTTTAACATAACAACAGACGAGGCCACGCAGGAGGGAGTCATCCTCCTGCTAAAGGTACGGATGACATCAGTATACTGTAGGCTACAGCGCATCGCTGATGCATTGTTAGGATTTAGAAATCATGTCGCACCTCAGAGGTGTTTTTATTCACAAAGGCTTTCTACCCTGAAGGATACTGAACCCTCAGTCAGAGGCACATTTTCTGAGTGTGGATTAGAATTATTTGAGATTACAAATACAGTTACCTCTGCACATCTTGTTCCTGTCACTTCTTTAATAATTTTTTTTCTATATTATATTTTCGACTCCAATCTTTGACTCCAAAAGCAACATTACTGTATTTATATGACGGCTGTGCAGTTTGACCTTAAATCGGCATCATGGTTAATTGCCCCTTTTATGTTTTTTTTTTTTTGTGTGGGGGGGGGGTATTTTTTCACCTCCATTCTTCTTACTGACAGGGGTCATAATTAAACAACATTACTCAAGAGTGTGGTATCATATCCTTGCAGTGTGGTAGTCAATGGACATAATATAATAGAGAACAGGCCTATTGTCATATCACACACAAAATAAACATTGTTTAGTATTTGCAACACATACTTCTTGAGGGTTTGTGGCTCGCGCCACTTGCATAGTAGCTAATTAGCTTGTTAGCTGTGTTAGGGGAGTCCATTACACACACATGATTGTGTTACCATCACTTAGTTATTATGAATCTCTTATCAGGTTCTTAAATTCAGCCATAGCTTGTGTATTCCATCTGTAAAATGGTTGACATGATGTAGCTAGCCACCAGAGGCTAACAGTGAGCTAGCTTCCGCGCCTTTTAGTGTTAGTATCCACGCACTTCACTCACATTTTCTTGTCATTTTCAGATGGAATAAAGAGTCAATTATCACACACTATGTAGATGGAGACACCATTTTGTTGTTGTTACAAGCCATCTTTATTTGTTCCGCCAGTGTTCAGCTGCATCTGAACAACGTTGACTGCACTGCTTCTGCAGTTACTAGCCCACGCCTGTAACTCCACGGGCACGTCTTAAAGGGGTAGTACATGAAAAGTTCCCACATACACATATACACAACTGGGAGAGGGGAATAACAGACAAAAATGTGAGCAAGATTACGGGTCTACAGCCTGAACATAGGTTCCAGTTTTATTTCAGTTAATTGCCCAGAACTAATTTATTCTATTTTATATGCTGCTTTATAGGCAGTTTTTATCCCCTCTCGGTCAAAGACAAGGGGGTTTATGTTTTGGGGCGGTCTGCCTATCTGGCCATCTGTCCCATTTTTGTGAAATCATCTCCTCCTACAGTTTTATTCCAATTGTTTTGAAACTTGGTACCAGGGTTTGATATACTGTGATGACGTGCATATTGCAATTTGGCTCCAGTCTGATGATTATTGCAGGAGTTGTAGCCCCCGACTTACGGTCTATTTCACCTCAGTTAATAAACAGTAATTGTCTTGTGAAATCATCTCCTCCTACAGTTTTGTTTCAAATATTTTGAAATGTGGTAGCAGGGTTGGATATACACTGATGGTGCACATATACCAAATTGACTCTGATCGGCTGATTTTTGCAGGAATTATAAACTTTGAGGTTAAGGTCAGAGGTCAGTTTTTCCCTAAATCTTGTAAACATGATAACTACTGAAATACGTACATAATGTAGGCTTTTCAAATCCATATCATAGTTGGCTCTAAGACAAATCTTGGATGGCTTACACTCTGATCTGACTATGGGTTTGAGATCAATAGGTCAAAGGTCACAGTTAACATTCCCTTTGCACTATTATTATAGAATGAGTAAAGCTAGGGTCATCACCATGTGACCCTGAAGCGTGACTATGGTCTTTTGATCTTAAGGTCAAAGGTCAACATCAAAATGGCATGTAAACTATATCTTAACAACAAAGACCAATAGGGTCACCAAACTTGGTACACAGGTTCACCCTGAGACCATGACCTTTGACTATGGGTATGGAGTCAAAAGGTCAATGTCAAGGTTAGCATTCCCTATGCCCTCTTATTATAGATGCTCTCTAGGGTCACCAGACTTGCTACACAGATTCATCTTGGGATCCTGACCAACAACTATGGGTTGTATACAACAGTTTTTGTTGTATATTCATGGATGTTTGGCTCTGCCTCAATAATTATATAGAATAGATGAAAACTGCTCTACTTCAGTGATATATTGGGATCTTCAAAGAAAACGGAGTCAGGGGCAGGGTTTCCTCTGGTAACATTTCCGGGTGGCGATCCACCACACTTGAAGTTATGGCGCCACTCTAAGAGGAAATATAAATTTAAGAAAAAAATATGAAGGAATGACGGTCTGCAAGCGCGCACACAAACAACGCACGTAACCGTCATCTGCGCAGAGTTCAGAAGCGCCCTTCCCGTGTGACCGTTCCAGTCGGCAAGCAGAGTGTCTTGCTAGCGTTACTGTCCGAGAGAAACATGAGCTTATTAAACCTCAGACCTTCAAGACTGAAGTCATTACTCAAGTTTTTAAGTTGGTGTCCTTTGTACCCTTAACTCAACTAGAAATTTTTGGTTGTCTACTTTTAATAATTAATTTCAAGGCACTGCTTTTACATGAGTAGAATTTCTGGCTACTATACCCACCTCTGATCATATAATATAAGTATGCATGAGTAAATTACTATAATGAATGGGTTTTTTTCCCTTCCCTACTCTCTCAATGGAAAAAAAGAAACACTACTATAAAAATACAAAACATACTCATATTTTTGTCAGTTATGTAAACTATAACAAAAAAAATCCTACAGGACAAAACATGACACTTGATATTTTCTAACCAGTTTTTATACCACCATAGACAGAGAGAGAACCTGAATTAGACAGAGCTCAGAGAGGGCAAGATGAGACAGAAGAGAGGAGCCAAGGAGAGGAAAGTGTTCAGGCAGAGGGTCCAGGAGAGGTGAGAGCAGAAGAAGGAGAGAAGGATGACACCAGTAAAAAGTCCACGCACAGGACATCTGGGTGGGACCCCAACTGGCCCGATATTCCAACATTCAGGCCTTGGTTGTACAATACTTCAAATGGTAAGTTCCATATGCAAAGTTACTGTGCAAAATTTTAAAAAAAGAAATAAATAGTATAAAATTAACATATTCTGGTTAATTTTATACTATTTCTTTCTTTCTTTCTTTTTTTATTTTGCATATTCTGGTTACAACCCTCCTCGTGGATCGTCACCTTGTCGTGATGGGGGTTTGCATGCCCTAGTGATCCCAGGAGCTATGTTGTCCGGGGCAATTTGCCTCTGGTAGGGTCACCCAAGACAAACTGGTCCTGGGTGAAGGACCAGACTAAGAATGATCCAACAGACTCTCATGAAAAATACCAGAACAAGGATTCAGTGTACCCCGCCCGGTATGGGGTTACCGGGGCCCCACCCTGGAGCCAGGCCTGGGGGAGGGGCTTGATGGCTACCGTCTGGTGGCCGGGTTTCCACCCATGGGACCCGGCCGGGCTCAGCCTGGAGGAATTACATGGATCTGCCCTCCAGTGGGCCTGCAGGAGGGATCATGGAGGTCCTGTGCTATGTGGATCAGGTGGCGGTCAAAGGGGGAAACCTTGGCGGTCTGATCCCAGGCTTCCTAAACTGGCTTTGGGGACATGGAATGTCACCTCTCTGGTGGGGAAGGAGCCTGAGCTGGTGTATGAGGTTGAGAGATACCGGCTAGATATAGTTGGCCTCACCTCAACAAACAGCTCTGGTTCCGGAACCATTCTCCTGGAGAGGGGCTGGAGCTTGGCCTACTCTGGAGTGGTCCCGGGCGAGAGGCAACGAGCAGGGGTGGGTATTCTTGTACCCCCCCCCCCACCTTGCTGCCTCTGTATTGAAGTTTTTTCCGGTGGACGAAAGGATTGTTTCCCTGCACCTTCGGGTTGGGAAACGGGTCCTGACCATCATTTTTGCCTATGCACCAAATGATGGTTCAGAGTACCCACCCTTTTTGGAGTCTGTGACTGGGGTGCTGGAGAGTGCTCCTCTTGGAGACTTCATTGTCCTACTGGGGGACTTCAATGTGCACGTGGGCAACGACAGTGAAACCTGGAAGGGGTGATTGGGAGGAACGGTCTGCCCGATCTGAACCCGAGTGGTGTTCAGTTATTGGACTTCTGTGCTAACCACAGTTTGTCCATAACGAACACCATGTTCAAGCATAAGGGTGTCCATATGTGCACCTGGCACCAGGACACCCTAGGTCGCAGGTTGATGATCAATTTTGTTATTGTGTCATCAGACCTGCGACCGTATGTCTTGGAAACTCAGGTAAAGAGAGGTGCAGAGCTGTCAACTGATCACCACCTGGTGGTGACTTGAATCCGATGGCAGGGGAGGATGCCATTCAGACCTGGTAGACCCAAACGTATAGTGAGGGTACGCTGGGAACGTCAGGCTGAGGCCCCTGTCCGGGAGGTCTTCAACTCCCACCTCCAGAAGAAATTCAACCACATTCCGAGGGAGTCTGGAGACATGGAGTCTGAATGGGCCATGTTCTCCACCTCCATTGTTGAAGCGGCAGCCCAGAGCTGCGGCCGCAAGGTTGTCAGGGCATCTCGTGGTGGCAACGCCCGAACCAAGTGGTGGACACCAGTGAGTGGTGAGGGGGACCATTAAGGTGAAGAAGGAGTCCTCTCAAGCTTGGTTGGCTTGAGGGACTCCCGAAGCAGCTGAGGTGTACCGGCAGGCCAAGCGGAGTGCAGCTCGGGTGGTTGCTGAAGCAAAAACTTGGGTATGGGAGGAGTGCGGTGAGGCCATGGAACAAGACTTTTGGTCGGCCTCTGTCTGAAGAGATTCTGGCAAACTGTCCGGCGGCTCAGGAGGGGGAAGCAGCACCCTGTCCACACTGTGTATAGTGCGCATGGGGCGCTGCTGACTTCGACTGCGGATATCGTCGGGCGGTAGAAGGAATACTTTGAGGATCTCCTCAATCCCACTGATACGCCTTCATCAGAGGAGGCGGGGCTTATGGACGAGGGGGATGACTCGCCTATCATAGGGGCTGAGGTCGCCAAGGTGGTTAAAAATCTCCTTGGTGGGCGGGCCCCAGGGGTGGACGAGAGTCGCCCTGAGTACCTCAAGGCCCTGGATGTTGTAGGGCTGTCATGGTTGACATGCCTCTGTGACATTGCGTGGATGTCGGGGGCAGTGTCTTTGGCATGGCAAACTGGGTGGGTTGTTCCTCTCTTCAAAAAAGGGGACCGGAGGGCGTGCTCCAACTTTAGAGGGATCACACTCCTCAGCCTCCCTGGGAAGGTCTATGCCAAGGTACTGGAGAGGAGAGTCACATCAGACCAACTCTTTACCCTCTCAAGAATCCTCGAGGGTTTGTGGGCATTTGTCCAACCAGTTTACATGTGTTTTGTGGACTTGGAGAAGGCATTTGACTGCGTCTCTCATGGTTTTTTGTGGCGGGTGCTTTGGAAGTATGGGATATTGGGCTTGTTGTTAGGAACTATTTGATCTCTGTACATCTGTTGTGAGAGTTTGGTTTGTATTGCTAACACTTGATCAGACTCATTCCCAGTGAGAGTTGGACTCCACCAGGGCTGCCCGTTGTCAACGATCCTGTTCACAATTTTTATGGACAGGATTTCTAGGTGCAGCCAGGGAATGGAGGGTGTCATGCTTGGTGACCACATGATTTCATCTCTGTTGTTTGCAGATGATGTTGTCCTGTTGGCTTCATCCAGCAATGACCTACAGCTCTTGCTGGGATGGTTTGCTGCTGAGTGTGAAGCAGCTAGGATGAGAATCAGCACCTCCAAGTCCGAGTCCTTGGTCCTCAGCCGGAAAAAGGTGGATTGCCCTCTCTGGGTCGGGGACAGGCTCCTGCCCCAAGTGGAGGAGTTTAAGTATCTCGGCGTCTTATTCACAAGTGAGGGGAGAATGGAGCGAGAGATTGACAGACGGATCGGAGCAGCCTCTGCAGTGATGCGGACGTTGTACCAGTGTGTTGTGGTGAAGAGGGGGCTGGGCTCTAAGGCAAAGCTGTCGATTTACCAGTCAATCTACGTTCCTACCCTCACCTATGGTCACGAGCTTTGGGTAATGACCAAAAGAACGAGATTGCGGATACAAGCAGCTGAAATGAGCTTTCTTCGTAGGATCGCAGGACTCATCCTCAGAGATAGGTTGAGGAGCTCAGTCATCTGGGAGAGGCTCAGAGTAGAACCGCTGCTCCTCCACATTGAAAGGAGCCAGTTGAGGTGGTATGGGCATCTGATCAGGATGCCTCCTGGACACCTCCCTCTTGAGGTGTTTCGGGCACGTCCCACTGGGAGGAGATCCCGGGGCAGACCCAGGACTCGCTGGGGAGACTACATCTCCCAGCTGGTCTAGGAACGCCTTGGTATCCTCTCTGAAGAGCTGGAGCAGGTGGCTGGGGAGAGGGAAGTCTGGGCTTCTCTGCTTGAATTGCTGCCTCTGCGACCCGGGCCTCCAAAAAAGCAGTAGAAGATGGATGGCTGGATGGACGATTACAATAGCATCATGTGTTTTCTGCCCCCCTCCATCCCCCAGAAAAATATGTTGCCACCACACCAAGGTCTTTAAGCCAGAGGAAACACTGCAGGGGATTTTGCAACATCCTCAGAGTGCTCTTGTTATGAGAAGCTGTAAAGCGTGATTAACTCGACACATTCTTGCTTAACCTATTTGCTGCCAACTGGCACAATAATTGTGTTAGTCATGGTTATGCAATTAATCACGATTAATGCTACAGCTGCAATTAATCATGATGAACCCACCCACCACTAAAAGCAACAGGCTTTTTTTTTTCTTTTTTGTCTCTAAAACTATATACTGTACATATGTCATTGACGATTTTATAACTTAATATATGTTATTTTATTCTATATAATTTTTTGAAGAATACAAAGACTTTAATTCTGCACCTATGCAAACATTTTTGATGGGGGTTTTTTTCAGGAAACTACAGCCCTGTTCACCTTTAAGTAAAAGCATTAACTTCCTCTTTGACCATTTCAAAATAAAACAAGAAATGGGTCAACAGTCTTAAAGATGGTAGATTTGCAGAGAAATCAACTTCTTCTTTATAATGAATTGAAAGAGAATATTCGAAATTACTATCATAGCAAAAAATTGCTCGAGTAGGTTCATTTTGTCTACTTTTTCAATTATTAGTTTTTTGTTTTTCTTATTTCAGACAAAGATGAAAAGGAAATGTTTATCTTTTCCTTGACATGTTTTGACTGGACTCCTTCTTCAGAAGGAAGAAGGAGTCCTATCAGGCTTGGTTGGCTTGTGGGACTCCCGAAGCAGCTGAGGTGTACCGGCAGGCCAAGCGGAGTGCAGCTCGGGTGGTTGCTGAAGTAAAAACCCGGGTATGGGAGGAGTTCGGTGAGGCCATGGAACAAGACTTTCGGTTGGCCTCGAAGAGATTCTGGCAAACTGTCCGGCGGCTCAGGAGAGGAAAGCAGCTCCCTATCCACACTGTGTATGGTGCGGATGGGGCGCTGTTGACTTCGACTGGGGATATCATCGGGCGGTGGAAGGAATACTTTGAGGATCTCCTCAATCCCACTGATACGCCTTCCACAGAGGAAGCGGGGTTTGTGGACGAGGGGGATGACTTGCCTATAACAGGGGCTGAAGTCGCCAAGGTGGTTAAAAATCTCCTTGGTGGCCAGGCCCCGGGGGTGGACGAGATTCATCCTGAGTACCTCAAGGCCCTGGATGTTGTAGGGCTGTCATGGTTGACATGCCTCTGCAACATTGCTTGGAGGTCGGGGGCAGTGCCTTTGGCATGGCAAACCGGGGTGGTGGTTTCTCTCTTCAAAAAAGGGGACCGGAGGGTGTGCTCCAACTTTAGAGGGATCACACTCCTCAGCCTCCCTGGGAAGGTCTATGCCAAGGTACTGGAGAGGAGAATCCGGCCGTTGGTCGAACCTCGGATTCAGGAGAAGCAATGTGGTTTTCGTCCTGGCCATGGCACATCGGACCAGCTCTTTACCCTCTCGAGAATTCTCGGGGGTTCGTGGGAGTTTGCCCAACCAGTTTACATGTGCTTTGTGGACTTGGAGAAGGCATTTGACCGCGTCCCTCGTGGTTTTTTGTGGGGGGTGCTTCGGGAGTATGGGGTATCGGGCTTGTTGTTACGAGCTATTCGGTCTCTGTACGACCGTTTTGAGAGTTTGGTTCGTATTGCCAACGCTCGGTCGGACTCATTCCCAGTGAGAGTTGTACTCCACCAGGGCTGCCCTTTGTCACCGATCCTGTTCATAATTTTTATGGACAGGATTTCTAGGCGCAGCCAGGGAATGGAGGGCATCATGCTTGGTGACCACAGGATCTTATCTCTGTTGTTTGGAGATGATGTTGTCCTGTTGGCTTCATCCAGCAATGACCTACAGCTCTTGCTGGGACGGTTTGCCGCTGAGTTTGAAGCAGCTAGGATGAGAATCAGCACCTCCAAGTCCGAGTCCATGGTCCTAAGCCGGAAAAAGGTGGATTGTCCTCTCTGGGTTGGGGACAGGCTCCTGCCCCAAGTGGAGGAGTTTAAGTATCTCGGGGTCTTATTCACGAGTGAGGGGAGACTGGAGCGAGAGATTGACAGATGGATCAGAGCAGCATCTGCAGTGATGCAGACGTTGTACCAGTGTGTTGTGGTGAAGAGGGAGCTGAGTTCTAAGGCAAAGCTGTCGATTTACCAGTCAATCTACGTTCCTACTCTCACCTATGGTCACGAGCTTTGGGTAATGGCCGAAAGCACAAGATCGCGGATACAAGCGGCTGAAGTGAGCTTTCTCCGTAGGATTGTTGGACTCACCCTCAGAGCTAGGGTGAGGAGCTCAGTCATCCGGGAGAGGCTCAGAGTAGAACTGCTGCTCCTCCATATTGAAAGGAGTCAGTTGAGGTTGTATGGGCATCTGATTAGGATGCCTCCTGGACCCCTCCCACTTGAGGTGTTTCGGGCATGTCCCACTGGGAGGAGATCCCGGGGCAGACCAAGGACACGGTGGAGAGACTACTGTATGTCTCCCAGCTGGTCTGGGAACGCCTTGGTATCCTCTCTGAAGAGCTAGAGCAGGTGGCGGAGGAGAGGGAAGTCTGGGCTTCTCTGCTTGAACTGCTGCCTCCGTGACCCGGACCTCCGGAAAAGCGGTAGAAGATGGATGGATGGATGTTTTGACTGGCGTCTGCAGTCTTCTTCAAAAGCATCAGTTGATCACTGTGACGTGTCATTTCTCAGCTGTTTTTCATAGCCGTGGCCAGCCCAGCGGCCCTGACAGATCCACTTGGCTGGCCATGCCCCTTGCCGTCCAATGGTCTCTGGAGAATGTAGTCCCAGGTTTGAAAGAGCATAAATGCCACGCATGCTGATTCATGGTGCCTTTGCCCCACTTCCTGAATTCTCTCCTGTTACTCTCCGATCCAGTAGCAGACATAAACGTTGGCTCAAGGAGGCTATAGAAATCAGGAAGTGGGGCAAAGACACTTTCAATTAGCATGAGGAAGCATTTATGTTCTATCACACCTGGGACTACATTGTCCAGAGGCCATCGGACTGCAGGGGGCGTGGCCAGCCAAGTGGATCTGTCAGGTCTACGGTGTTTGCCACGCCTAGGAAAAAGAGCTGATAAATGACTCGTCACAGCGATCAGCTGATGCTTCTGAGGAAGGCTGCAGACGGCAGTCGAAACATGTTAAGGTAAAGATAAACATCTCCTTTCCATCTTTGTCTGGAATACAAAAAACAAAAAACTAGTAAAAGCAAAAAACAAATTTTATTGAATATGCAGTCAGGATTATCAAGTGCTTTATGTTGCTGCAGCAGCATTTTTGTTGAACATGTGGGTCACAAGTATGTTTAATGAATGGAAATGCAATTAAAAGTTGCTAAAATATCCTTACTTTTCACTGATTTTTTTTAATTAGTTAAAATTTGTTAATTGATCCATCCATCCATCCATCCATCTTCTACCGCTTTTCCGGAGGTCCGGGTCGCGGAGGCAGCAGTTCAAGCAGAGAAGCCCAGACTTCCCTCTCCCCAGCCACCTGCTCCAGCTCTTCAGAGGGGATACCAAGGCGTTCCCAGACTAGCTGGGAGACATAGTCTCTCCACCGAGTCCTGGGTCTGCCCCGGGGTCTCCTCCCAGTGGGACGTGCCTGAAACACCTCAAGTGGGAGGCGTCCAGGAGGCATCCTAATCAGATGCCCATACCACCTCAACTGACTCCTTTCAATGTGGAGGAGCAGCGGTTCTACTCTGAGCCTCTCCCGGATGACTGAGCTCCTCACCCTATCTCTGAGGGTGAGTCCAGCAATCCTACGGAGAAAGCTCATTTCAGCCGCTTGTATCCGCGATCTCGTTCTTTCGGTCATTACCCAAAGCTCGTGACCATAGGTGAGAGGTTACTTAAAGGATACTTAAACCATAGGTTTAAGTATCTTGGGGTCTTGTTGTTAATTGATGTACAGCCCTAATAAAAATAATTAATAAAGGCAGCACTACCCTTTAATTATTCAATTATTCATAAGTCTCATTTTTTTCCCTTCACAGGACTTCTTCAGAAATCTAAAGAGCTATTAAGATAATAACAGCTAGATTACACTTGTTTATGAGGTATTAGAAAAATGCCTTTCAATCTTTAAGTTATTCTTGACTATGTTTTAGAAAGACTCCAAAATGTTTGAGCGGTAATTATGTGTGTCAAAGGCACTATTTCCACCACCTCTACCAGAAGGATTTACAAAACCCATTATAATTTGCTATCAAAAGTTTCAACCAAACATCCACTTATATACTAGGTAAATATGCCTCCCAAGATAAACGTTAAAGGCTACTTTAAAGGTATGATTTATAGTGGTTTTTCCATGATCCAGAGCTCACCAATAATGCATCACATTTGGGTTTCAGAGAACACGAAATGGCCATCCCTGGGCCACACGGACGTGACAGTTCATCGCTGCATGTCTTTTGTCAGAGAGCTAGACCAATTGTGGGCCACGAGCGATTCTTGTCAGATGGGCCAATTTAATCCTTTGTTTGCTTTGCACCAAACTCAGACAATTACAACATAGGAGCGTCCCTGACAATGAAAGTGTCAAATCAATGTTCTCTTGCAGCATATTATATGTTCGCACAGGGAGTTCAATAAGCCAGGCAAAATGACAAAATATTTCAAAACCATTTATTTCAGCATGCTTTTCACCATGTTGTGGACCTTTCTGGAAATCAATGTCACAGCACAAAATAACAATAATAATCCATTGCCAAATTACTTTAAGTCTGATTGTGTGTTTAATTATAACAGGATTTTTGGGTCCGCATCTGTAATTGTGATCAATATCGCAGCATTTTAGGAATGATTTACAGATTTGCATAGTCTGTTTAGCAACAAGGGTGAAAAGCTCTACCCACTGATTGCCAATTGATTGCCTGACAACAGGGAAGAGACACTCATAAATCGAGACCAGACCTTATCCCAAAGATATTGTCATTACTGTTTCTCATATGTCCAACGGTATCTTTGCCAAGTTTCAAGAGGATTAGTTTACAAGATAATAACTCTGGTGGCCACTTTGGCATGCTACTTGCAATTCATACAAAAGAAAAAGTAAAATACTTGCTTCCTCTCAAATTGTGACAAGAAAAGTTATTCGCTCTCTTCTTTTCTTTTCTGTTCTACCTTTCCCTTCCCACTCCAGCCTTTAGACTTTGAAACAAAGAGCAGCTTTTCTCTGAGGATCGAAGGCACAAACAGGAATATTGACTCCAACTTCTTGAGCTTGGGCCCATTTAGCGATACGACATCAGTCAAGGTGACGGTGGAGGATGTGAACGAGCCGCCAGTCTTTTCCTCACCGCTGAGCAAGATGGTCGTTTCGGAGGACGCCAAAGTGGGCACCTCGATCGGGAGAGTGTCTGCCCATGACCCAGATACCTCCAACAGTGCTATCAGGTATTAACAGTTGGTTCACCTGCCATCGCATGGAATTATAACTCAGGCTTTTGAGCAGCGAAAAAAGAAATCCCTCCTGGTATCATATTTTTTACTGAATGGTTATTATGGCAGGAAAATATCACTATATCAATAGAAAATTTGAAAAAAAAACCCGAATAATTCTATTACTGACCTATAACTTTGTTTTGCTGTAAGTTTTCATCTGCACATAACTAACTGTACAAACTGCACAAAACAACATTTGCTTTTTGCTGCATTATGCAAGTAACATAGAGTTTGTGTATGAGATAAACAGGCTGACAGCTAACCACTCTGATATATTGGGATTTAACGTCCATCGTTCACTGCCTATTTTCCATCCCTACAATTTTCAGATCTTCGGTCTATGGCAGAGACAGGCATGTTTTGTCTGTCAGGTTTCAAGCTGGCTCAAATGACAGATACCCATGAAATGCCATCAAAATATAGTCACAGTCCAACACCATGAAAATGAAAGCAAAATAATGGAACTCATCCCATTTTAGCAATGGCAAACTAGTCGTAACGCTACCGTACATAAGTCTACAAGGTAATGGATGCAAAGGTGGGTGATTATGGTCTTTTGAAAGGACTGAGGCCCAATTTATTTCTTGCAGACTGGGTCCTCTCATAATAACCACCCATCACTTTCTTGAAAAAAAAATCCCACACTGGTGAATCTTTTTTTGGGGGGGGGTGAGGGTGTAGAAATGGGCGATTTGACCTTGAATTGGCATCACAGTTAACGGAACTTTTCGCATCATTTTTTTTTCATTTTTATTTCCCTCCTTTCTTCTTCTCCTTTACAGTTCACTGACAAGACTAGGTGACATTATCTGTGAACCAGTGCAGTATCAATGAATGTCACTGCTGTGTAAATGAGCATAATATAGAAAAGATTAGGACTATTATCACTTCACACACGTAACCAAATTAAATATTGTCCAGTGCAGAAGTCAATGTTTATATACGTACCTCTTGAAGTTTTGTGGGCCACGTGACTCACCCCTTTGGCTAGTCAGCTTGCTAGCTGAGTTGAGGGAGTCTTTTACGTAGCCATGATTATGTTATCACCACATAGGGATTATGAACCTCTGATTGGGATGGTAAATGCAACTTTAGCTTGACCATTTTGTCATCCCTTCCTCCACTGTAAAGCAGTCGGGGTGATAACCATTAGAGGCTAACTGCAGTTTACCTTTGGTGCATTTCCCTGTTAGTTTCCATACACTTTGCTCACTTTTTCTTGGCATTTTCAGATGATGTAAAGAGTGATTCACCACAGACTATGTGGATGGACACCGTATTTCTTTTTGGTGCAAGCCTCTTTTTTTACCTGTTTTGTTCTCCTACATCCGAGCAGCACTGTGTAATATGACTGCACTGTTTCTGGACCGTGGAGTAGCGTGACAGCGGGTGGAGTTTGTCTCTCTCTCTCCCTCTTGTGCCTCCTCCGACATCATTTCCCCCATCAGTATACCCACATGCTGCACTGCAGCTAGCACAGTTAGCTGTGTCATCTTCTTTTATTTATTGGTGAGTAGCAACAGGACTAAGGTGCCCTACTGCCACCTTTTGACAAAGCAAGAACAGGAAACAGAAAGAGGTTAAGAGATGCTTTGTGTTTTTTGTCCCATGTGTTGACACTTCTCCCACTGTGCGTGCTCATGTACTGTTCCCTTGGATGCAAAATAAATGCATGAAATAACAGTGTTTTGTAACAGTGAATAATGGGGAAATAATCAGCTGAAATTTAAGTGAATCTGCCTCTCTGGTCTCACCGTCAAAGAGTAGTTGCAGCAGCTCTGTTTAGCCCACGTACTCGCTCATCTGTAGCCTGCTAAAATCAAACTTGCTAATGCTAGGCTAGCAGAAAATCAGTCACAGTGATAGAGAGCTGCTTTAGTGTTAGCGGTAACTGCCTCAGCTTCACGGTATGGATTTAAAATTTATTAACTCTATACCACTCAATGAAAATGAAACTAAAGTCTGCTTGCAGAGACTTTCAAAACAAAAGCTTAACTTTCACAATAAAAGCAAGGAGATTGGCAATAGTAACTTTAATTGACAGATGACTTTTTTTTTTTTATTAATCATACCTTTGGATAACCGAAAATAAATAAATAAATACTGTGATGGGCTGGCAGTCTGTCCATGGTGTACCCTGCCTCTCACCCAAAGATGCTGGGATAGGCTCCAGCCCCCCATGATCCGAAAAAGATTAAGTGGTAGAAGATGGATGGATGGATGGAAATAAATAAATAAATAAAAATTGAGAAATAGAAATTAATTGTTTAATTAATCATGTGATGATCTGAGGTCACATCACCCAGCCCTGGACTACCACAGTTAGCTCAATATTAGCATATGTGTAACATTACTGCAATAGAAATATTGCATTTTAAAATACTGTATCACAGTTATTGTCAGCACCTCTGTTTTGATGTACTCTTTTGTTCTACAGAATTGAGTTTTACACATAGCAAACTATCTAAACATCCAAATAAATCAAAATAAGTTAAATGATTATTATATCAACTTGCTTCACACCATATACCAATAAAGAATCAGTAAGCACTCAACAGTCCCCTTGTGGCTGCCACAAAGATGGTGCCAGACGGCAGAGGGGTCAAGGAGTGCCACATTTGCAAAAGTGAAATGCCATCTTGAACAAGCGAAGGGCATTCCGGCATGAGGGTCGAGGCTCAACACTTGTGCCGTGGCATTTAGGGCTCAAAACAAGCACTCACATTGTCTCCATGTGCAGTGGCCCTCACTAGATCCCCTCACTTTTCTGCATTAATTGAATGAATATTGTATGTTACCCATGCTTTGTCTGTAAGGATTGTTAGCAATCTTAATCACAAAATCAAATTACTGCACCATTGTAGCTGTAAATTGCCACTTTTTACTCCTGTGACTGCTATCGGCATCTGCAATATATTTCACTACATCTGTTGAAATTAAAATTATTGTGGAACTAATGCAGCCACAAGAGTCAAATTACATTGCAATAATACCCTTTGGATGTATGCTAATTGAAGATGTAATTTTCCCCAGAAATACGAGTTGCTGTGTATTGAAAGGATTTGATCAATGTGGAGTGGTGAGGGAGAAGAAGACACTCTAATTCTTTTTATCAAAATTTAATATGCTTTTGCTTCACTTGGAAAATAAAGTTCCAAGTTGCTGCTGAACTTCTGTATATAAGGCAGTCTCTGCGCTTCTAATTATTATTTGTACTTTTAGAGGCAGATTTGACAGTGACACGTTATATATAAGGTGTGAAGATGAAGCTGTTACTATCACAACTGAAAAATCTAACAGGTGATGGGATAAAACAGGATCGTCATCTTCCCTTACGAGTAGAAGAAACTCTAAAATGTAAAATCAATACTCCTACCAAAAAGCAATTTCTAAAAGTGTCGGTTGTGTGTGTTTGTGTTTTTGTGCCCAGGTACTCCATCGACAGACACACTGACTTGGAGCGCTTCTTTAATGTGGACGCTCACAGTGGAGTCATCAGCACCGCCAAGGCTCTGGACCGAGAGGCCAACTCAGTCCACAACCTCACCATATTTGCCACTGAGACGCGTAAGTTTATATGCAGCACAAACTATTAAATTAGCAATTCACCCACAATCTAATTTAGGTGGGGTTTTTTTTTTTCTGCAAAGTAATGGTACTTAACCATGAAGTTGTTTTGGTGTGAGCTGCCATCTTCTGAAGTGGGAAGTTGTCAATATGTCTGACTTCTTTTAAATATTTTGGAAGCGTGCAGAATTTTCCCAGAAACCATGACTTGCACATTCAAGTAATTACACAAAGTTTGATAATATCAGATTTTCACAACCTAACAATTAGGGATGCACAATATCAGATATAACCAATTTACAAATATTTTGAAAGTTCTTATTACCAGTACTGATATATCCACCTATTCACATTCCTTTGTTTTACATTGATGATTAAGTAGCATATAAAGACCCATTACTCAAAGAGAGTAAGAAAAACTACCACCACTGGCATAGAGGCTCTGGTTTTACTCATAGACTTTTACTGGCCTATTTTATTGATATTTTATGCTACTTCGGAAACTTCTTATCATGAATATTTTAAACCTTGGCTGGTTTTAAAGGTAGAATATGCAGTGTATTCTACTTTCAGATATTCCCGAAATACCTAAAAATAATAGAGTGTAAAGAAATATCTCTTTTGCTGTCATGCAAACTATGATAATTGATATTGTCAAGCTATGAATTCATTTATGATGTTTGCCAGTTTCATAAAGTGATAAATACCAGATTACACCAGCAGGGTGAGTATAAGCAAGTTTTCAGCTCAGAGTTAAAAATCCTGTATTGCAGTGCTTCTCAATTATTTTTTGCAAAGCCCCCCCTAGGAAAGAGAAAATATTTCGCGCCCCCCCAACTCGCCGCAGTGACTATAAATAAGATCATTATCTATAAAAATTGTATAAGTATACCTAAAATTGTATCCTTTTTAACATTAACAAAAGAAAAAAGCAATATAAATCAACTTTCAACAAATATTAACTTTATTTTGCCACACAGAAACCCTGTTATAGTCTAAAACAGAAAAAAAAAACTTAAAGTGCATCAAAGTGCCTGAAATAAAAAATATGTCAATCCTTATTTAAACTAGAAACATTTTTGACCAACTGAACCATTTGATGCTGAGAAAAATAATTCAATCAATAAATAATATTAAATGTTAACACAGGAGTACCAATATATTTAACATTTTAGTCTGAAGAAAAAGGTAGAAAAAGGCAGTATCAACTCCTCTGCAATTGTGTGGGGTTTTTTGCACTGCGCAATTTGGTACGCCACTTTAAATGATGCTGAAAGTGCTCGCTGGTTTACTGATGTAGCGTTCACAAAGCGGGATGATTGTTGGCCGTACTCCGCACGTTTTCGCTGAAAAAAATCAAGCGACTTATCAACGTGTTGAGGATGTAATGTCTGTAGGTGACGTCTTAATTTATTTGGCTTCATGCTGTCCGCTGCCAACATTTTCAGACACAGTGAACACACCGGTCTTTCCTCATCTCCCACCGTAGTCAGAGTGAAGCCAAGCGCTAGATAAGCTTCGTCATATTTCCTCGTCTTAGCTTTTGGGAGACTTTCATTTGTCTATTTACCTGTGTCTCTCTCCGCCTTTCTTTTCGTTACTGTTAAATATTTCTCCATGGTGTCTCTCGAGGGGTTTGTTGACAGCAATTTAAAAAGTTTTAAACTCCCGCACAGACTTTGACAATGAGAGCGCCACTGCACCACCTGCTGCCGTGGATGTGCAATTACACTTTACACGGCAAAAGCAAAGCCTGTTCCCCGGGGTCACACGCGCCACCCCCCCCGGCATCGCGCGCCCCACTATTTGAGAAGGACTGCTGTATTGTAACTTAATTACGTTAATTTCTAGACTAGAGCAGAACAGGTAAAGCTACCAGTTAATTCACTTGGAGTCAACAAACTTGAAGAAGTCAACATGGGTTACCTGTAAAAAAAAACAAAAAAACTGTATCAAATTTGCTTTGGCTTAGTGAATGAAGCTTCATTACTGCTATCTGGTGCTGCCAGTAATCACCTGCAATTTCTACATAGTCCACCTTTACTGATCTTGTTTCAGTGTGGAGCAGGGATCTTTTTTTTTTGCATTTACATGCCTGCTATCAGTAGGGACTGAGATGAAGAAGAGACAAACTGTCAGAACAGACTGCTGAATATTATCATGAAAAGGACTAAAGGGAGAGTATGGTTACCTCCATGATTGTCACAGAGGTAAGGAGTGAGTTAGCCTCCATTGAGCTCATTTGCTCATCTCTGATCTCCTTCAACATCATGCCATCCTCAACTCCTGACTATCCTCACTAAAATCTCTCAAGGTGACTAGCGTACCAACTAGCATACAGCACTCAGCCGACCCATTTCCCAGCTACTTCACTTCACTACTCTGGCTGCTCTACCAACTCCGTCATCTGTCAATGTTCTTGAATGATGGTTGTAACGAAGGTAACAGCAATGCTAGTGTTACCTTCAAAAGATGATGCTCTCCTGGCTGTTATCATAACACTGTGGAGGAGGCTGCTGCTGAAGTTTTTTGAAGTTTTTTTTGCCTTTGCCATGAATTCCTCATGTTGATTTGTTTACTCCTTCTTGCATGGCTGTCTGGAGGTGGTTTGTTTTGAAAAATTCACCCATCGTGATGATGTAATTCCCTTACATCACGGGAAAAGCATAACACCATTGTATTTTATCAGTTGTAAATATTAATTTGTGCTCACGCCAATAAATAATTTTGAATGTTTTAACGCCAGATACAGATAACATGCTGATATAATCGTGCATCCCTACTAACAATGACATGACAATTTTAGGCTGATAATCCAGGGTTGCTAGTCTTCTCCAGATGTGGTTGGCCATTGACATCAGAGTATTAATCCGCCCTTTGTCAGGTTTTGTTTTTCGTCCTGACAGGTGCCCACACCCCCTCTAATTTAGTCATCAGCCACCCATGAGACAGGATTGTGCTGGGCTACATGATACCAGTAGCACTCCAATGAGTGACCTGGCATGGTAAAGACCGCTGATGATGAGGCACTCTCAAACTCATTCGAGAAGAACACCTCTGTTGCATCTCTGGGACGTGCAGTGGTGCAGCATTGTGCCCTGAACTTGAGAAGAGGATAGCAGCATTTGAGTTGTGGCTTTGGAGAAGGTTTCTAAGAGTAAGTTGGATCCAGAGGAGAACAAATTAATGGGTGCGAGAGAAAGTTGCGAGTCAGAGAAAATGAAGGATTGTTGAGTTCTATTATAAAGAGAAAGAAAGCGAAGTACAGGCACTGCAAGCGACATCCCAGGAGACTTCCCCGAACACCATTAAAGGTGAAGCTGTTGGCACAAACAAGAAGGGAGCAAGAAAAATGGGATGGATAGACAACATCAACATATGGATGGTGAATGATGAGCAAGATAACTGACACACAATGGGCCTCATGGAAGAACCATGTGTGCTATTAAATATTAGTAAACAGTAATCAAAACCAATCTTTTAGTATGCTGAAATTTTGTAAAGGTGCTAACAAAATTTAGGAGTTGTTAAGACCAGTTTTAGAAGTTACTGTATGTCAGCTGACTGGAAAATATAATCAGTCAAATACACACGGGGACAAAATTGTTGGTACCCCTCTGTTAATGAAAGACAAAACCACAATGGTCACAGAAATAACTTGAATCTGACAAAAGTGGTAATAAATAAAAAATCTATGAAAATTAACCAGTGAAAATCAGACAGTGCTTTTGAATTGTGGTTCATCAGAATTGCTTTAAAAAATAAACTCATGAAACAGGCCTGGACAAAAATGATGGTACCCCTAGAAAAGATTGAAAATAATGTGACCATAGGGACATGGTCAACCAAGATGTGTCCTCTAATTAACATCACAGGTGTCTACAAACTTGTAATCAGTCAGTCGGCCTATTTAAAGGGTGACAAGTAGTCACTGTGCTGTTTTGTGACATGGTGTGCAACACACCAAACATGGACCAAAGGAAGCAAAGGAGAGCGTTGTTTCAGGAGATTAGAAAGAAAATTATAGACAAGCATGTTAAAGGTAAAGGCTATAAGACCATCTCCAAGCAGCTTGATGTTCCTGTGACTACAGCTGCACATATTATTCAGAAATTTAAGATCCACAGGACTGTAGCCAATCTCCCTGGACGTGGCCGCAGGAGGAGACAGATAATACGAATGGTAACAAATGAGCCCAGAACAACCTCTAAACACATTCAAGGTGAACTCCAAGGTCAAGGTACATCAGTGTCCGATCGCACCATCCGTCGTTTTTTGAACGAAAGTGGACTTCATGGGAGACGACCAAGGAGGACACCACTGTTGAAAACAAATCATAAAAAAGCCAGACTGGAATTTGCCAAACTGCATGTTGACAAGCCACAAAGCTTCTGGGAGAATGTCCTATGGACAGACGAGACAAAACTGGAAAACTGGAACTGAAAGCACATCAGCTCTATGTTCACAGACGCAAAAATGAAGCATACCAAGAAAAGAACACTGTCCCTACTGTGAAACATAGAGAAGGTTCTGTCATGTTCTGGGGCTACTTTGCTGCATCTGGCTCACGGTGTCTTGAATCTGTGCAGGGTACAATGAAATCTCAAAACTATCAAAGTATTCTAGAGAGAAATGTGCTGCCCAGTGTCAGACAGCTTGGTCTCAGTCGCAGGTCATGGGTCTTGCAATAGGATAATGACCCAAAACACACTGCTAAAAACACCCAAGAATGGCTAAGAGTGAAAAATTGGACTATTCTAAAGTGGCCTTCTATGAGCCCTGATCTAAATCCTACTGAACATCTGTGGAAGGAGCTGAAACATGCTGTCTGGAGAAGGCACCCTTCAAACCTGAGACAACTGGAGCAGTTTGCTCATGAGGAGTGGGCCAAAATACCTGCTGAGAGGTGCAGAAGTCTCACTGACAGTTACAGAAATCGTTTGATTGCGGTGATTGCCTCAAAAGGTTGTGCAACAAAATATTAAGTTAAGGGTACCATCATTTTTGTCCAGGCCTGTTTCATGAGTTTGTTTTTAAAAATAATTCTGTTGAACCACAATTCAAAAGCATTGTCTGATTTTCATTGGTTAATTTTCATAGAATTTTTATTTATTAGCACTTTTATCAGATTCAGGTTATTTCTGTGACCATTGTGGGTTTTTCTTTCATTAACAGAGGGGTACCAACAATTTTGTCCACATCTGTAAACTAGAAAAGCACTCGGAGAGCGCAGACCTCCGCCAAGCGCCACAATTCCCCCCATACAGTGTTTGTGTGTACGTTTTCAGATTTCTTGAGCATGTAAACATATGACTAGCAATTGGATTCACAATAATTATTTGTTTATTTGACAGGGACAGTGCAATAAACAAACAATTAATCAATGACAATCAATCTGATAGTGATAGGATTAGTGGTTCAGTAGTAAAAGCATTGCCTCCTTGGCGGAGGTAATAAACTGAAGTGTTGCTGTTGTGTCCATCTCCTCCACTGACGGATGCAAATTGGGTAGACAGGTTGCCGTGGGTTTTATATTATATTATTATTTTGGGGTTGCGCTCCGCGGCAAACGAGAATTTAGAAGCTTCGCCGGCAGAGAGCTCGTTTTTGCGCAGCGCCTATGGCTGGCCGGGGAATTTCTGCCAAAGAATCCGTCGGCGGACAGCTGGCCGTGTGAGGTTTTGCAGTCGCGCGCAAACACAGGCACGCTGGCGGGCCCAGGCCAGCAGTGTTTTCCGCGTGCTTTTGTGCCTAAAACGTTGAAGAACGCAGAGTTTGTGTTGCAGACACGACGACCAGCGCCCTCCATTGCGCCTGCGCACATGTTGAAAATGGCTGTATGTCACAGTGTTGAAAAAATGCTTTAAAAAATTCCTGTATCCAGACAGTGAAGCGGATCACCCCCAAAATTTAATCAGTTCTTCCTTGTACCATTTCCAACAACGCCTGAAAGTTTCATGGAAATCCGTCCAAGACTTTTTGAGTTATCTTGCTAACCAACAGACAAACAGACAGACAGACAGACAGACAGACAGACAGACAGACAGACAAACAGACAAACACACAGACAAACCCCGGCAAAAACATAACCTCCTCCTGGCCTTTTCGGCCTGGCGGAGGTAATCAGCCACTAGGACACCATAGTGTACAAGTCCTGCAAGAAAAGTCTTTCTAGCAAGACTATATAAGACTTGTATATTTTTATTAACAGAATTACAACACAATATCTTTTTTTATCCCCTCACCAGTCAAAGCCCAAAGGGGTCGAAGAGCCCGTTTGGCTTCGACCGGCGGGGGATTATGTTATGGTTCAGTCCACCCGTCCGTCAGTCCGTCCGTCCGTTCTTTCGTCTGTCCCACTTTTGTGAAATCAACTCCTTCTACAGTTTTGCGCCAATTGTTTTGAAACTTGGTACCATGGTTTGATTTACACTGTGGTTGCGTGTGTTGCAATTTGGTTCTGATCGGATAATTTTTGCAGGAGTTGTACCCCTGACCTATGACCACCTGTTTCACCTCACTTCATAAACAGTAACTGTCTTGTGAAAGCAACTCCTCTTACAGTTTTGTTCCGATTTTTTTGGAACTTGGTGCCATGGTTTGAGATACTCTGATGATGCATATTGCAATTTCACTCTTATCAGACCTTGAGGTCAAAGGTCAGAGGTCAGAATTTTCCCTAAATCTTCTAAACACAATAACTACTAAAAGAAATGATGTAGGCTTTTCAAAATGATAAAGTGGTTGTATCTAATACACATCTTGGACGACTTACACCCTTACCTAACTATGGGTTTGGGGTCAAAGGTCAACGTTAACATTGCAGTTGCACGATGGTAAATGCTACATTTACAATTATTATAAAAAGAGTAGAGCTAGGGCCACCAAACCTGGTATACAGTTTCACCTTGGGATCCTGACCTCTGACTATGGGTTTGGGGTCAAAAGGTCAAAGGTCAAGGTTAGCATTCTATTTGCACTATTACTATAAAATGAGTAAAACTTGGGCCACCAAACCTGGTCCACATGTTTACCTTGGGATCCTGACCTCTGACTATGGGTTTGGAGTTGAAAGGTCAGAGGTCAAGGTTAGCATTTCTTATGCCTTATTACTGTACAACAAGTAAAGTTAGGGTCACCAAACTTGGTACACAGGTTCACCTTGGGTTCCTGACTATGGGTTTGGGGTCAATCGGTCAAAGGTCAAGGTTAACATTCCCTATGCTTTATTACTGTACAACGAGTAAAGTTATGGTCACCAACCTTGGTACACAGGTTCACCCTGTGACCCTGAAGTGTGACTATGGTTTTGGGATTGCAAGGTCAAAGGTCAACATCAAAATGGCATATAAACTATATTTTAACAACAAAGAAAGCTAGGGTCACCAAACTTGCTACACAGATTCACCTTGGGATCCTGACCTCTGACTATGGGTTTGCGGTCAAAAGGTCAAAGGTCAAGGTTAGCATTTCTCCTGCCTTATTACTGTACAATGGGTCAAGCTAGGGCCACCAAACCTGGTACACAGATTCACCTTGGGATCCTGACCTCTAACTATGGGTTTGAGGTCAACTATGGGTTGTATATTTTGCTGTATATTAGTGGATGATGGGTTATCATAATTTGATTCTGCCACAGTAATTATATTGAAAAGTTGAAAACTGCTGTCCATCAGTAAGTACTGGGATCATCTGAAGCGGGGGATATTGCACTTGCCTCAGAGTGCTCTTGTTTTACTTTCAGGTTCAGGTTCAGGTTACTTTATTTGTACCCGTAGGTAGATTTGTTTTGCAGTCTGGTGACATCCATATTTACAAGCCACAATTACATTCAACATAAACACAAACACAGGCACACATGAAGCTGACTATAAACATGATAAAAATACTCAGGGCTCCATCAATCAGGATATAAAGACAAAGAGATGAGAGATAAACCAGAGATAAGAGAGAAGGGTCATATTAAAAAGTTAAAGACTAGTCAAAGAGGTTAAAAACTCAAAGGTCTCAAACCCAATAAAAGATTTAGAACCCAAATAAAATCCTACGAAAATAAGTAAATATAAAATGGAGCTAATAAATAGGTGCCTAAATTATGTGCAATATATTGTTACAACTTTTTCAACTCTTTGACAGCAGCAGGAACAAAGCTGTTTTTGCAGCGCTGGGTTTTACTTTTTGGGACAGCAAACCTCCGTCTTGAGGGAAGAAGCTGAAAGTTGCAGTACAAAGGGTGGGAGTCATCCTTTAAAATGGAGGTAGCAATCCTCTGTACCTGTCTGGTGTACAAGGATGTCAGGCTCAGCTGTGACCCACCAAGCAAGCAACTGGACCGTCTAACTACCTGATCCAAGGATTTCCTCTGTTTCAGTTTTATCTGACCATTTGGGCACTTTTAAGATGACAACTTATCATTGTAACATTGTAGACATCGACAAGATGTTGGAAGTATGCCCATTACTGTCCACATACTGACAGTACTACTATGGAGTTCGTTAACAGCCCACCAGAGGATTTTATGTCTTTTTTCTGTAAAATCTAGTCGCCCTACCAGGCAGTCATCTTCCCCACAGGTTCATTTAATCAGTCAATAATTGGTCAACACCAAATTTATTGTCTAAGTTTTTTTTAGCTGATTTAGGACAGTTTTGATGTGCTAAGTCCAAAAATCACATTGGTTTTGCTCAATCAGGTCAACTTTTTGAACTATGGCTACATGTTTTTTACATTTTTGTTTACATGTACGGGTATTTTCGCTTTAAATGATGCAAAATTCTTTTTTATTTCTTGAAATTCTCTGAATTTTGAACAATGATGACGTAACATTCAATTTACATGTACTTACCTTTATCAGTGCCTACTATTCAATTTACAGTACAACTGCACAACTGCTTACAGCTTAGCATAAAAACCTGATCTGATCGAGAGAAACGGATGCCATTTTCGGATTCAGCGGTGCAAAATTGTCTTAAATCAGTTGAAAAAACACAGACAACTTACAAAAAAAATATTTTTGTTATGTTGTGTATACAGTATCTTGTGTCTTTCTGATCTAGATTGCTATTTTTTGGCTGCGATGGCTGGGAAATTGGGCTGTTAGTATAGTTAGTTCAGCAGCGCACTTGTCTTCCCAACGGGCAAACCTGATAGAAAGTTCAGGATCCCCACCCATACTGAAGACCAGGAAAACTTTGGTTTGGTTGACTTGTTGGAGGTGTTTGTTTATAGTAAAACTCAAACCGTGTGAGAAGGATGTTAAAGAATGTGTTTGTCTGCCATAACTATATCCACTTATTAGCATGGCAGGCTAACCAACAAGCTAGTTAACTACATTACTTTGTGGCATTAGAAGTTAAGATAAAGTTGCTTGTTCTTTAGAATTCATCACATTTACTGTGTGGTCTTATCTTACTGGGTGAAGCCTGCTTGTATGGATATGTTAACAAATCCATTTCACTCTTTACTGAACGGCAGCCAACATTACCCTGGATAGGATTACTTTTTCACAGTGGTAAGTCTCATTCAAATAAACCTTTTTGTTATGTGAACAAGTAGCAGAAAAATGGGTTATATCAGTAGGAAGGCTTTTCCCTTATCATATACTGTAATGCAAAGATTAGCTCGGGTGCTGCGTCCTGAAATCTTACACTCTTTGTCCTGTTCTCCCCTTTATGATATCCCAGAGCCTTCTCTTCTGTGCTTTGGACAATGCGTGGTGGAGTTGTCGGGTTTGTTGCAGGGCTGTCGGGGAATGTTAATTCACACACAGGAGGGTCGTTTTGACCTCCACGTCTCCCTGAGCCATCTAGACGAGATGCTGACTAAGGGCGGGCGATCTCGCCCTGGGGTGAACAATGTTAATGCGATGTGAAGAAGTGCCACGTGCCTTTTTGTTCATCTGTCAATGGCTCCAAGGACATGAACACCTTTTTTTTTTTTTAACTCCCACTCTTGCATTCTTATCATTCCATCGCCATCACACAAACACAATGGACAACAATCATCAGCACACAATCCGCTGAGTGCTCTAGACAGCTGCGTCACATCAGTAAAAGTTTAAAAAGACAACCATCCTGTCATCCCAGCAGCATCCCTCTGCTCTCACATCTTCAAAATGAATGCTGTGTGAAAAAGGGTACTCAGTTTTTCTCTCCCAAAACCTTTTTATCTGTCTTTGCTTCAAAGGCGTGTTTTTATTTACATCTAACAGCACACAGATGCACTACTTGGTTGATTCCCAAGTGTGAGCGCTTGCCTGATATAGCAACAAAAAGAAGGCAGCATATAATAATAGCCATATGAAATGTCACAACAGTTCTTCGCGCATGAGGTACTGACATCTGACACGCAGTGACACTCGGGCACTGTTTCTCGGCTGAAAACATCTTTTACTTCACAGGCTGGCAACAAAAATCCAGTGTCCTGCATTGCCTGGCGACAGTATTTATAGTAAATAGCTTCTCTGTGACTGAAAAGGGTGCAGGGACTCTCTCGTTGAGGGGACGCTGTGCATCGAAGCCACAGTCACTCACATTTCACCCGCTCGGCCCCGGCCGCGCCAGCAACAACAAGTCTGTGGCCCGAGGCTCCACGTGTCCTTTTTATCACCATCAAATCAGCTGGCCCGAATGTCAGCGCATCATCTCTGGCCAGCTCCGTGGCGACGCCAGGCTAAATCATCATCCCGCACTCAGACGCAGCCATTTAGCCATCAGTGTTTGTCAGGCAGACAGAGGCGCGAAGCCACCCCTCCCCACACCCCTACCCCCCGTGCAAGATTGCTCGTTCGCACAAGCAGACGACAAGCCCGCACCGGGTGTAATCACTCCGGCTGATCTGAAATTGCCAGGACGCCAGCTGTTTGAAGCACACGGCATATTTCATTAGAGCAGCACTTTTTTTTCCCCCTCACACAACCTCCTTCGTGATTAATTATATCACACAAGGAAGATCAATATTCTATAATTTGGCCCAGTGCATCAACGCAAAAGTTGTCAAGACAGAAGAAAAGTGTCTGAAAAACAAACTTTGCAGAAATCTTTGACATAAGCGGCAACTGTCTTCTCTTTCTCTTTTTCAGATGACCCAAACCAAATCAGCAAATCCGTCGCTCTGATCACAGTGCAGGACATAAATGACAACGCGCCCGTCTTTGCCATCGACTACGAAACCCTCCTGTGTGAAAACGCCATGCCGGGAAAGGTAAGACCCTGAAACGACTCGACTCCCCCCCCCTCCCCTTCACTCTCTTCTCATTCTCTTGAAGCTTGACTCACAAATACAGCCTCGCTGACTCTCAAAGCCATTAAAACTCTCTTGTTCCACAAAACAAGTCCGTGGTGCACATGCAGGGATCCACTTCACAGCTCGAGGTCATTCCAGGGAGACGGCATCATTAGTATGAGATACATCCTTAAGATTTAATGGCAGGTATTGTAGTTGTTATCGCTCATTAGACTTGCTACTCTCCTTCCATACTGTCAAAGCCAACTAAAATTAATGACAGTGCGCCGTGCCTGTGGTCTTAATCCAGAATAATATCACGGCCTAATGCGGGTACCTTCTGCTGGGATGGAGCGATGTTTTGCGGCGGTTTGTCTTTCGCCTGTAAAGCCCCGTCATAATTAGATGGTCACCACTTCCAGTGATATTGCATCACAATGTCCTGGTAACGAGAAGGATTCCAGGGTTTGGAGGTTTCGCAGTGAAAGGTGGAGGCGGAAAAAAGCAGGGTGGGGTGGACGGAGCTGTGCCCATGCTTCACTTTTCCCCACGTTTAGCATTTAGCCTCATTGTTGCTAAATGACTTGTGTGTCGGCAGCAGCAATTTGTCTGCTCCTGGCATTTGGAAAACACAATCAGGGATGAAGGGTAAAGGAGGCACGCAAACCTGAATAAGTACAATTGATCAGAGTGATGCACTGCATTGGAAAACGGCTATTAGGGCCTTTTTAAATGCGTTATTTGCATTCATGTTTTTTGGAGTTGTTTGCCAGCGTGCTCGCAGGAGAGTGAACAAAAAATGGCAAATGATCTTCATTTGCAAAAATGGCTCTTGTTATTTTTTGTCCTTTTTCCTTCATTCTTGACCACTGCATTGTTTATTTATTCAGGTTTATTTTATTTGAGGCTACAGAGCTTTAGAGAGAAGTTTTGAGAATTCTGACTCTGCTGTATCATTGAGTTTTGGGATATTTTTGATCATGACTAAATAAGTGGGGTTCATTATATATTATTCTGTCTACCTTGAGGTAGTTTAAGTTATTTCTGAATTTTAATTTAATACATCAGATTGTAGCCTTAGGGCTCAGTATGTGCTGAAATAAACACCGCCTCTATGTTAGCTGCCGTCATTATTATTGGAGAACGTGTTCCACCGGAGCAGAATGTCTATTTTTGGTTAATGATCCTGCCACTTATCCTCAGACGACTGTTGTTCCTCGGTGACATTAAGTTTGGAGCAACACGAGCAACTCTCGATCACACGTCAATATTTCAGCTTTCAAATTCGGCAGATAATTTGTACGCTAGTGCCTTATAAATTACAGCCGCAGAAACTGAAACAAAGTCATTCCCCCAACAATCACACCAGCCCGCAGGATATAGCAACAGCCGATGCCCATGACAGCATCATCAGCAGGAAAAGGTGCAGCAGATCTGTAATTACTCAGCTGAAGCAGACAGATTGCTTACTCAATGCCAGTGATAGCTGAACAATGTGGTTCCCCACCCCGAAGGTGTAGCTTGGAGCTGCTCCGCTGTAAACTGAGGAGCTGCTGATGGCCTGGGCCTCCGTCCCGAACATCCTGCGAGTTGATGTGATGCATTCAAATGCGCTCTGAATTAAAACGGTGCGGCCAAGTGGGGCAGTTTTTATTCCGGGCATAAAATCGTGTGTATTTGTGACTGTGTGTGCGATTGTTTCAAAGAGATTCTCTGGGGACCATCATAATCGGATAGTAACTAGTTGCATTTATTCATCTAGATCAAGTGCAAGTGAAAAAGAAAGAAAAAAAATTACAAAGAGTATATTTTTGAATTTAAAGAATTGTAAACATGAGACAAAAACTGGAAATTTAATGTCTCAAATACAGAAGAAAAAAATCAATAAGTTTATGAGAATACAGTCTCAAATGTACAAGAAAAATGTTCTCCAAGTTGTTCTACTAAAGTAACTTTTTTATTGATATTATTCTTTCTCAATTATTTTTTGGTGACTCCTCTTACTTGTGCTTAATTATAAATAATACCATAACATAATTTTACCTTTGCTTGAGCATTTGTTCAGTCTTCCACTTTGGTTGTAATTAAGCAATCTTGAACAGCTGCATATTCTGCAGTAAACATTAGGGTGTTTTTAGAAATAAAAAATAGCAAAGTTACACTGTGTATGAAATACAACCAAAAATTTTGATTTATTTAATTATACTACAGAGGAAAATATACGTATTTGACGCAGTGCTTCAAACATGCCCTCTGGTTTTCATTTTTGTCAGAAAAGACTACATAACAACTAGTGGTGTTGGTAAAAATCTATTTTGAGGGACTAATAAAGGTTTATCTTATCTTCTATTTAAGTCTCCCAAGAATTTAGATACCTAAGTTTATATTTGTGTAGGTTTATAATGAATGTTACTTATCTTATGCATTGATTGCATTCAGTTCTTATTGAATTTGTTCATTGCATTAAGTTACTGTGTAGGTAACTGTATATTATCTGCATACAGTCGGGTAGCACTATTTTTTTTTTTAATGAATAGCCTATATTTCTAGAATGCTGGAGGGCGACCAAACCTACACACTGTGTAAAAGCTGTTAGAAATTGTGATATGCTGAAAAGGAAAATTTTCAAAATTTATTTCACTTGTATACAATTTCATTTCTGAAACTCACAAGTTTTCAAGAAATAAAAAAGCAGTTAGTAACCTAAGCCTACTTTTTACATTTAACAGTATTTTATTGCAAATCAGTTGATGTAAATTTTTAAAAATATAACCCCCCAAAACATCAACACACTGTACTTTGTTTTCAAGTTTACCTCAGCATTTTTGCAGTGCAGTGGATTTTTTTTTCTGAGGTTAGTGGGTTCTGAACTGAGAGCCAAATCTGAACTGAAAATTGCTCTGAATCGAAAATCGATCTTGGGTTGAATAGTGACCCCCCCAAAATTGGAATCGAATTGGATCGTGTGACTTTGAAAGATTCAGAGCCCTAATACAACACCATCTACCTAAATTCATACATGCCATACTTATTTTCAAACAAAGTGATAATTCAGATTAGTGATATAGCATTCGTGAATGATTCGTTCAAATTCACTAGTACTTTTAGGTGAACATACTGTACTGAATCACTTACAATAAGGCAGATTCAATGGTGTGCTGAATCTGTAGATTCCAGATCTTGTACATTTCATTGGCTGACAGCTCTTCTAGCCCATCTACAGCCTTCTACAGATGCGCAAACCTGGAGCTGCTTTTTATTGGACAACTCATCTACCAAAAGGTGAGTGTAGCAGGATGTTAAACGGATCCAACATTGCGCTGCCACAACAGTAAACTTTCTCTGATATCTTGAAAGAGAAGCAGCAGGAAGTGAGTCTGAAAACATTTGAGGCGAGAAGAATGTTGTTTATTTGCAGAATCTGTTTTTATTGGACACACACATCTGCTCTTTAAAAAGTTTTTAGTCTGCTCAATCTGACAGCAGCCAAAAAATACGACACGCCCATAATGTGCCAAGAAGCATTTCACATGACAATGAATGGGAAGCAGAGAGGAGAACCCATGAATCGGTAGACACGTACTGACTAGGCACTACTACACAGTGAACGTACTGCACAACAAATGAACCCTGCCCACTACTGGTTTACCGTTCACGAATGATTCATTTGAATGTACTAGTTTTTATGGGTGAACATACTGCACTGAATTACTTACCGGAACTATACTGGAAGCCAGGGATCACCAACTGAATCACCCACCCGAGAACTGAACGAGCTCCTCCTGCTCCATTCAGCCGACTATCAGTTCATTGAGTGGTAGGCAGTTGAAGCTGCAGTACAGCAGTGATTGATTTGGTGTATGAATCTTTTTAGCTATTGCCTGCTCTGTTCAGCTTCCTCTCAGTTTCAGTGAACATACTAGTACACTATGAATGAACCACATCTGCTCCAGTACAGCACTAAGGGATTTGGTACACAAATATTCTGAACAAATTTTTTTAGTATACAAACTGAACAGAGCTAGTAGTGAACTGTGGATCCCATCAGTGGTTCATGCTCTAGGTTGGAAAACCTAAGTGAAGTTCTTGAAAAGGAAAAGACTAGTTAAGGATGAACGTTTTGATCTTCAAGATGAGCTAAAAGCACACCATGTCTGGTCTTCACAAGCAAAGATACATTGGTAGGAACATTTGTTGTTCAAAACTCTTCACAGCACCATATACAAGAACTGTTGTGGGGCGGCTGTGGCTCAGGAGGTAGAGCAGGTCATCCAATAACCAGATGGTTGGCGATTCGAATCCCACTCTCCCCTGATATCCTGCCGTTGTGTCCCTGGGCAAGACACTTTATCCACTTTGCCTCCAGTGTCCATAACACTGGGTATGAATGTGAATAAATGTTCGGTAGTGGCTGGAGAAGCCATTGGCGCAGATTGGCAGCCACGTTTCTGTCAGCATGCCCCAGGGCAGCTGTGGCTACAGTAGTAGCTTGCTGCTACCATTGCCTGTCTGGAGTGAATGAATAATGTATCTGTTTGTTGAGTGTCTATGGTAAAGCGCTATATAAATCTGATGCATTATTATTAAAACTGTGATATGGAATGCAAAAGAAAAATGGAATTGGCAGAAAAGGTATTTCTTAAGAGTTCATCAGTCAATCAAAGGATCTGGCAGATTATATAAAATTCGCAGGGTGATTAGTCTGTAAAAATCATGCCACAGTTATTACTGAAAAGCATTTATAAAAGGCAAGTTTAGGAGCAACATGTCAACATTTCTTAAGTTGTTTTTTTTTTTTGTCTTAGCAAAAATACTAAAGTTCTGGAGGAAAATATAAAGCACAACAGCATGAACATCATGTCTGAGACTGCTTTCATTGGATATGTTACAATCATTTCAAGAGCAGTACATTGTTATTTTCACAGGACAATGTCAGGGCAGCGGTCCATAACCTTAAGCCGAGGGAAATTTTCATGATGTACCAAGACAAAGACCCAAAGCAAACATATCAGACAGCAGAGTACGTGGAAAAGAAGAAGAATCATGTTTTGAAGTTAAAAGTCCTGAGCTAAAGCAATTGAGCTGCTGTACTGTGACCTGGAGGGCTCTTCAATCAAGACGTCCCTGAAATATTGATGAACTGAAGCAGTTTTGTGGAGAGAAATTGTTCAAAAACTCTCAGTGTCACTATGCAGGCTGCAGAAATAGCTATGAGCCATCTGATTATTAGTTAGGATGTGATGAAATTGTTATTAAAAGCATTTTTTACATTATTTGAATGTTAAATCTTTAGAAATGAATCAATCTATAGGTTTCCAACTACAATAAAAGAAATGTGCGTTTACGACTACAAACAGAGTCGCGTTTGTATATTTTAAAATCATGTAATTGTTGTGATTCGTGTCAAAGAAACATTTCCATGCTCAGTTTGCTCCATGTTCAGCTGAGACACATTTGGATGGGAGGCATGTTTTTGTCCTCTCCTTTCCCCTAATTGTCAGAGTGAATGACTCCTGCAAACCAGGAAGTGCTTGTTTTCATTCTTATTTTGCACTAATTCCAATTTTCTATCAATCCCATTCAAATGCAGTCTTCTGTTAGGCCAGACTCAAGTGGCACCGGTGGGACTTCACCTTCAGACGGAATAATAAAGGCGGGCAAAATGGAAATTTCATGATGAAATTTACACCCAAAAACACATACAGGGCAGCGGGTAGGAGTGGGCTCTGACATTTGAATGTGAAAACACAGCTTGAATTACAACTAGATGTTCGCCTTCTGTTACCAGACAGACTAGGTGGACTCAGTGAAATAGATGCTACAGCACCTCCCTGTTTTCTAACTAATCAAAACGGTCCGGTTGTGTCCCGCTTTCTGGCTGTTGTGGCGAACAGTTTGGCGTGCTGGCCGCATCTGCTTTCCTGTAAAGCTTTGTTGAAAATCCGCAGGCCGCCCACCAGCTGTCACGCCCATTGGTTTATTCACAGCTGCGACAAAGATGAAATAATAATAGTTGCCAGTCGGGGCCACGGTTGACTCTGCAGCTCTGTGGCGCAGATTAAGAGGGAGTGCAGGGATGGAATAACCTGCCATTTTTCAGGCCTAATTAAGGCAGTCCCATGGCACCGGCTCCCCCCAGAGATGCCACTTGTTACGGATCATCGGTGTGTCTGTCTTCTGCCATAATATTAATTGATATTATGATGAGGTGGAAGGGGCAGGGCAGTGGGGATAGCGAGGGGGGGTGGTAGGGGTTGGAGCGGGGTCAGGCTGTACAATCACTTCAGCGTAACCATTACATACATGAGTGGACTTGGCATTCTGCTGGCCCAAGTGTGCACCCCTCCCCCCTCCCCTCGCACTCGTGTAACATCCCCGGGGGATTTGGGAATGTTGGGTAGTTGTGAAGCAAGGTTTTCAAACTGTTGTGCCGAAGCGGGAGGCAGTGTGCAAAATAGATGCCAAGTAAAGTCGAAAAGTGAAGGTGATGATTTTTTTTTTTTTTTTTAAAGTGAGTGATAATGTAATCTGGTCTGTTTATCAACACCAACGGTTTGAGCTGTGGCAGTGGCTGTGAGGCTGTGATTCTGAACTGAGGTGTCCCTTCACAAAGTCATTCACATTTTGAACTTTGGTATAATTCATTTTAAAGGTCCCATTCACACAAAGATGGTGTCTTTGTGGGTTTAGCTTGCTAAAAAAAACCTTATTTGGGTCATATGAAGACAGTAAAGATTAGGATGTAATGAAACAGCTTTTTAAATGCCCAGTCCTGATAGGATATTTTTAAATTTGGTGTCTGCCGATACTGATACAAAACTGATGGCCTGTAAAAATTCAGTGTGTCTCTTCCATGCATTTCTGCAAATCTTTATGGTCGACATGATAAAGTTGTAAAACTAGCTCTTACAACTGAATATTTAAGGCTTTTTTTCAATATGTACATGCTGTCATTTATCACATAAATTCACAATTATCTCTATTTTAATGAAAATAATAATAGAAAATGTTAGGCTGTAACATTTATATAACTTATAGCATTTATATAACAAAAATATACCTTCATTTTGAACCCTAAATGTATGGCGATACATGTTAAAAGCCCATATCGCCCAGCCCTAACCTGCTGTAAGTAAGATAATATTATGGCTGAACACAGACATAAAAAACACATCTTTAAAATAATAACTTCACAACTTTGTACATAATTAACAGCTCACCTCACCATCATAGCCATCGAAAAGTTGGAGACCTCTCTTGAATCAGTTTGTTTAAAATTATTTCAGTGTTTTTATCCTCCAGAAGACAAAATTTAGCACTACAGGGGGCAAACCAACAAAGATCTCAATTATGGGGAAGAATATTCACTCTGTCAGTCTAGAAAGATTTCATGAAGAGTTAAATGGGCAGAACAGATAAAAACTAATTATCTATTTGGCTGTAAGTCTTCCATTTCATTTATTTGTTTATTTTTAGTAACATTTTTGTGTGCAGTGGCATATTTTATTTCACGTTTTCATCACTTTTTAATCCTGAAAAATGGTTATTAACAACCATCTTGTCCAAAACATTATATCTTTGACATGCAGTCTGCTCACAGACAAGAGCCTGTATCTCAGGGCCCACTCACTGTGGAGGGAGAGATTTTTACAGAGTGTCACGCAGTTTTAATACGCATTTATTGGTTCAGTTTGTTTTAATGGATTGGTTTTTATTTTTTTATTGTTCCCCAATACTGATCCAGTCATTTTTGCCTAGATTGAACCCAATACTGATATTAAATATCGGGTCAGCACCTCTCTAGTAAAGATATTAAAATCTCTCTTCACTTAGGAATAATTATATATATTTACATTTTGACAGAATGATCAGAACCTGGTTTTGCTTTTACTATTTCAGTCATCCTGATAGACATCTCTGTTCCCACCTGGTTCACTGAGCCACAGATGACAATATACAGTGGTGTGAAAAAGTGTTTGCCCCCTCCTGATTTCTTTTTTTTTTTTGTATGTTTTCACACTTAAATGTTTCAGATCATCAACCAAATTTAAATATTTGACAAAGATAACACAAGTAAACACAAAATGCAGTTTTTAAATGAAGGTGTTTGTTATTAAGAGTAAAAAAAAATCCAAACCTACATGGCCTTGTGTGAAAAAGTGATTGCCCCCCCTGTTAAAACACAAATTAACTGTGGTTTATCACAGCTTTAGAAAGCTGAGTTCAGTTTCTCTAGCCACACCCAGGCCTGATTACTGCCTTTAAGTGATTTAAGAAATCACTTAAATAGGACCTGCCTGACAAAGTGAAGGAGACCAAAAGATCTTCAAAAGCTAGACATTCAATAGAAATTCAGGAACAAATGAGAAACAAAGTAATTGAGATCTTTCAGTCTGGAAAAGGTTATAAAGCCACTTCTAAAGCTTCGGGACTCCAGCGAACCACTGTTTGCTCTTTTTAAAAATTTCTATCCACTCCAATTGTAATCCTTGTTCATCTACCAACATTTGATCACATATGTCGTTCTTTGATGTTATTTTAGCTTATTTTACTATTTTAATCTGATTGGGACCAAAAAGAAGCTAGTGGATATTAGCAGTTTCCCATTTACTCATTCGGGGCTGTTTCTGTGCTTATTTCACTTCAGGGACTGGTCATATCCTATCAACCACTGAAACCACACACCACTGCCCACCAGTGATGCTTTATTTCATTAATTCTTTTTAAAAGATGGATTTACCTCAGTTGGCTCAGGCTGTGTTAGCTACCCGAGCTAGGAGCTAGCCAGCTAACACTAGCCAGGGACATTAGTAACATTATAAGTGATGAAAGAGGGAGGGTGGGTTTAGCAGCAGCTCATGAGCATTTAAAGAGACATGCACTGAAATGAGCCATCCTGAGGAAGGCTGCAAAAGATGAATCGCAATGATGCTGCAATAATTAAATAATCAAAGGCAATTTGACCAAAGCATGTCACAGACATTTCATTAAGACCTGTGGGAGCTATCAACATGGGGAAAAAAAAAGTGCAGTTATAGGGACCTTCCATTGCAAATAGTGTACTGTCTATGGATAATCAGTTGTACTCAAAAAAGAGAAGTTTTAGAAAAAACTTTAAAGCACTCAGGGAGTAAAACCTCCACCAAGGCAGCTAATTTTTTTCCCTCATATTTTAATTTTTTTCTTACAGCATGTTTTAGAATGCCATTACACTAATAAAATATTTTCTTTTTATTATGTTATCATTGTGTTAGTATATACCTATGATAAGACAGTGAGCACACCCTCCACAGCAATCATCTTGTAAAACTAGTAAATAATATTAAAAACATTCCTGGATCCAGATGGTGAATTGGATCACTCCCAAAATTTAATCCATTGATTCTTGGTCCAATTCCAACCTGTCCTTCGGTCCAGTGATTCTCTTTTTTTCAGTGTAGATCACCTGTGCCCTCCATTAAATTTTATGTGGCTCACTAATACATTCTGACATTTGATTTAATGCGGCCCTTGACATGTTTCAGTATATGATTTGCGATGCTGCAGATGGTAATGACAGTGTGAAAGAGTAGACAGTTCTCATGCAGTCTTCCTTTAAACCAAGCAAAAACAATGGCCAAAAAAGTGAAAAGTGTACACAATTTTCAAGGCAGACACTTAAAAGAGTGCAATTTTTGGAAGCATTTTAAAACAAAACGTGAAAATTAGGAAATATGGAAATACTGTAAACCCTTTTCTTTGCTAATTAGGCTATCAGAAGGAAAACCCGCATCTGTTATATGAAAATTAAAATACTTTGATTTAAATGTGTGTTGTTCAGCAGTTAAGAATTGTATGCAAAACTATTCAGCATCTAGTGATTATTATTTAGATTTATAAATCACTGCTGAAAACAAAATCTTATCTTATTTTCTGAATAAAAAGGTAAACAACATGACTGTAGCTGTGCAGTTACGATGGATAAAACATAACAACACCATATGCTATATATTTTTTATTTAATACTGTTACAAGTAGACTTGCAATATCTTCTTCAGTTGAAAGAGTTTTAATAATAATGAATGTCCAGCTCCTGATGTTATTCATTATTCTCATGTTGTACAATAGAAGTTTGAATATGACACCCCTACATGTACATGCATATTAAAGTAAAGAAGTGGTTAGCTTTGTTGCCTCACAGCCTGAAGGTCCCTGGTTCAAGCCTCTCTCTGTTCTCCCTGTACCTGGGTGGGTTTCTGCTGGGCGCACTGGTTTCCTGCCACTGCCCAAAGACAAGTATTGGAGGTCCTATTTACTCAAACGTTCATGTTTGTCAGTTTTAATCTTCTAAAATGCTTTCTTTGTTCATGTGACTACATATGACTGCTATTAAAATCTCTCTGTACTTAGAAAGAATTATATTTTAGTATTCCAGAAGAATGGTCAGAAGCTGGTTTTGCTCTTCCAGGTTTTTGTCCCGACATCACTGACAAATGATCCAGTCTAGTTATAACCCATCACCGTGTTATTGGCTGTGATGATTTAGTGACCCCCCAGAGTGTGAGCCCAAGTCTTTATCTTCAGTGCTAACAGTACTAATATGAAGATAGCTTACACAGTTTATATTGTTGTTTTCTTAAAATTTTAGTCACCCTAATGGACATCCCTGTTCCCACCTTGTTCACTGATCCACAGTGGATAATACTGTAAATCTCATGTCATTCTGGCTTATCTGGTTATGTTTTTGTTGTGATGGTAGGTGAACCATTAGCATTAGCCTAACTAGGCAGTCAGAGTCGGTCTGCCTGTCGTTAGCTTAACTGATTGATTGTGGCTAGTTTGGATTGCTATTTTATACAAATTCTACACATGCCCACTGGAATCCTTGTTCATCTACCAACACTTGACCATATATGTCATTCTTAGTCGTTATTTTAGTATTTTACTCTGGCCGGGTCCAAAGATGGCTAGTGGCCATTAGCTGTTTCTCATTCACTCATTCTGTGTTGTTGCATGTCTTATTGTACTCCAGGGATCGGTCATATCCTATCGACCACTGAAACCACACACCCCTGTCAACCAGTGATGCTTTATTTCATTCAGTCTTTGAAACAAAATTTACATGAGCTGCCTTGGGCTGTGTTAGCTACTCAAGCTAGGAGCTAGCCAGCTAAAATTAGCAACATCATTAGTGACAAAAGAGGGAGGGTGGGGTTAACTGGGGTTCATGAGCATTTAAAGAGACATGCAATGAAACGAGTCATTCTGAGGAAGACTGAAAACTTGATTCACAATGAGGCTGCAATTATTAAATAATTAAAGGCAATTTAACCAAAGTATGGCACAGATATTTCATAAAGACTTGTGGGAACTTTTAAAATGTGGGAAAAAAATGCAGTGAATGAGACCTTTAAGGGTTATTGATAATTCTAAATTGACCCTAGGCATTATTGTCTGTCTCTCCCAGCCAAATATGGCAGTAATAGGCTGCAGCACACCTAAGACCCTTAACTGAATAAGGGGTCAAGAAAATGGGTAGATGACTAAGTAGACTTTGATTGGAAGCAAACAGTCTTTGTGAAAAGGAAAACAGAGGCATTATTGGATAGCTTTCAGCCACCATCTGGTTACATTTTTTTTTTATATTAGCTTATATTTGTATCTATTATATCTGTATCTGTAAACACTGAGTGGCAGAAGGAGGCATCAATCTTGACCCAAATAAATGTTGGCTACACCAGAATCATCAAAAAACTTGGCCGTTACCCCAAGAACCTATAAGCCAGCAGACCAGTTAATGAGTTCCCCATGTGGTGCATCCGTAACTGACAGGGGCGGCTGACAGCCAATTTGGCATTTGTTTAATGGTAGTAGTTTGACAAAATGGATTGTCTATGAGTACATTCTGTTTGATTGTCTCTGTCTCTTAGCTTACGTTTGCAATGTTTCAAAATAAGTAACTCAAAAATCTTTAAAAAGGAGCACTGGATCAAAGTGGTCTGTACATGCTCGGTCGCCTCACTCCTCCACTCTCTATCAAAATTACCTTAAGTGCATTTTCCTAATTACCATGCAGCTTTACATCAATCAGGAAATAACAACAACAACGAAAAAAATCTGCTCACCTCCAGTTGTCACCCAAATTATCAGTTTATTATAGGTGTTGCATCAAGGTGAGAGATGAAAACAGATATGTAGAGGCGCCGAGGCCACAGGAAACATTAACGCGTGGCAGCATGCTGTCTGTTCTATAAAAAGACGGAACATGGAGCAAATTTAATCTCAGATCTCACCAGGAGATGACTTTAGCCTCGGCAGTTCGGGCTTGTCAGGATCACGTCAACAAACATGCTTGTGACAAGATGAGCCAGACAAAATGATTCAGGTAGTCGGCGGGGAATGATCGAGCGGGCTCGGAGGAAGGAAAATAAAGAGATTGAAGGATGGCATTTGTTGAAATTGTACGTATTGATTGCTTGTAAAAATTCATACGCGTGGGGTGAGAGGTGTCGGCAGGTGCCATTGAAGCTGTGGGTGCCACGTGTCAGGGCGCCAATGTCATGGGAAACGGCGATGGCACAGCACAGTGGGAGGGGTGTGAAGCCGGCAGGCCCCTCCGCTTCCTTCATCAACACAACCCATGGTGACAGCTGTCATATCGCCATGGTAACGGCTACCACCTATTTGATGCAATACTTATTCATACCCTTGGTTCAACTTCGAAGTGGCCGGCTTGATGTCATTGTATGACTGGTGTGCCAACGGGGCTTTAGGTGGGCTTAAATGAATGGCTCTTATGGAGTCAGTCACATCCTGTTCGGAATTGGATAATTAGACTTTAAGGCAGCATAACACTTATAACAAAACCCAAGTCGTTAGAGAACTTAAGAAGCAGATTTTGAAACACAGCTCAGTGTTTACTCTGCTGGTATCAAACAAGGGGGGGAGTGTGGAGTGAGCTCGTTATCACTCAGATTTTTCTTTCCCAAACACACAACAATGCCAGTCTAGCCAGCTGCAAAAGCTGACATTACTTTCCTCATTACAGAGGCCACGCTTCAGACCTTTGTCTACAGAGTCTGAGTCAGCACAGAGACACCGCGGATCAAAGGAGCACAGTTGCTTCGTGCCACAGTTGCAGGAAATTACGGTCATTGTACTTCACTAACATTCTTCAGGTGTTGGGGAGAATTAAATCTTGATTGTTTGAACTGCACACCAGTGAAAACAGATGCGTTTTTGCTGGCAGGGTGTCATTTGTGAAATTAGCGCGGGCACTGAGCGAACAGTCAGGGTTTGGTTTGTGAAGGTTCGGCTCAATCATCCAGGTGGTATGATGTCTGAGAAAAGCTGAATCCAAACAACTCGTCTCTGAGCGCTACAGTCTTCAATCAAAAACTCCAGAGCCAGAATTTGGCTTTGGATTAAAGACCAAAAGGTTTTCTTTATAACAGCTTAAGCCAATATCAAGCCTTGTGTATTGTTGAGAAAATTTTTCTTGAGATTTTTTTATTGCCTTAATAATGGAATATTACAATTTATTCAAGTTCTTCATGCATACAAACCCCAATTCCAGTGAAGTTGGGGCATTGTGTAAGACGTTAATAAAAACAGAATACAATGATTTGCAAACCGTTTTCAACTTATATTTAGTTGAATGCAATACAAAGACAAGATATTTAATGTTCAAACTGATAAACTTTATTGTTTTTTGGGGTGGGTGGCGGGGGGAGTTGTAAATACAAAAGCTAGGACAGGGGCAAGAAAAGACTGGGAAAGTTGAGGAATGCTCAAAAAACACCTTTTTTGGAACATTCCACTGGTGAACAGGTTAATTGGAAACAGGTGAGTGTCATGACTGGGTATAAAAGGAGTATCCTCAAAAAGCTCAGTGATTCCCAAGCAAGGATGGGGTGAGGTTCACCACTTTGTGAACAATTGCATGGGCAAATTGTCCAACAGTTTAAGAATGTTTCTCAACGTACTGTAATTGCAAGGGATTTTGGAATTTCGTCATTTACATTCTATAATATTATCAAAACATTTGGAGAATCTCGAGAAATTTCTACACATAAGCAGTCAGGCCGAAAACCAACATTAAATGCCTGTGACCTTCCATCTCTCAGGTGGCACTGCATTAAAAACCAACGTCATTCTGTAAAGGATATTACCATGTGGGTTCAGGAAAACTTTGGAAAACCATTGTCAGTTAACACAGTTTGTCACTACATCTGCAAATGCAATTTAAAACTCTACATGCAAAGTGAAAGCTATCCATCCACAACACCCAGAAATGTCACCGGTTACTCTGGGCCTGAGTTCATCTGAGATGAACTGATGCAAAGTGGAAAGGTTTGCTGTTGTCCGGCAAGTCCACATTTCTTTTTGAATGAATGAATCTTTATTTCGGATAGATTAGATGTAAAGATTCAAAGAAAGGAACAGAATAATATAACAAAGGGGGAAAAATCTAACAAGGTCAAATTAAGCAATAACTCCTTGGATTATACAGTTCAACATAAGTTATCCAAAATGGGTGATGGCTGAAGCCACAACTTATATTACCCACCCATGTTCCATCTAAAAATTCAAAAACAAAATAAAATAAGAGTGATTACAAATCAAAACAAAGCCAAGACAAAATGTGACAAAAAGCTAAGCAACTGCACAACACAGACTGAATATGATAATTCTTGTGTGATTTTACATGTCATCTTGTATATATGTTTGGATTATTTCTTCCTTCAGTTTTTGTTTAAATTGTCCAAATGTTGTATACATATTCCTCTGAAATGATATTGTTTCTCCCTTATTTGGAACAACTTTTGGATATTTGCGGGCAGTGATAGATTCTTCACTTTAAACATTATTACTGCAGTTTTAAAGTCAACCAGATCTTTCAACTTGAGAGCTTTTAATTTAAGAAAAAGTGGGTTTGTTGGTTCCCTGTAAGCAGCTTTGTTTATTATTCTAATAGTTCTCTTCTGAAGCATAAAGACTGGATATATGTTTGTTTTATATGTATTTCCCCATACTTCAGTATAATATGTCATGTATGGGAGTATTAATGAATGGTATAAAGTATATAATGTGGGTTGATTCAGCAAATATTTCACTCTGTGTAGTATTGCGATTGATTTGGATATTTTACCTTTAATATAATTAATATGTGACTTCCAACACAGTTTGTTATCAATTATTACTCCAGGAAATTTAATTTTGGATACCCTTTCAATCTCTACACCATTTATACTGAGTTTAGATACTAAGCTGCTGTGATGGTTGTTAAAAATTATAAATTTTGTCTTACTTAAATTGAGCGTTAATTTGTTTGAATCAAACCACAGTTTAAGCTTCCCTAATTCCTTTCCAAGTGTATCCAAAAGTTGTTCCAAATTGTTTCCACTGCATAATAAATTAGTATCATCTGCAAACAATATTAAATCAATTTTTTCCAAAACTTTACATATATCATTTATATACATGTTGAATAACAATGGCCCCAAAACTGAACCCTGTGGGACTACATAACCAGGACAGTGCTACCCCCCAATACCGTAATTTTGTAGTTTCTTTAACAATAATTTATGATCCACTGTATCAAATGCTTTTTTTAAGATCCAGGAATACCCCAACTGAATACTCTTTATTTTCAACAGCAGTTGATATTTTTTCTATAAATTCCATTAGAGCAAATGCAGTTGTCCTCTTGTGTCTGAACCCATATTGCTGCTCACACATTAAATTATTCTTCATTACAAAGTTGTCAATTCTCTCACAGAATATTTTTTCAAGTATCTTAGAAAATTGTGGCAATAGTGAAATAGGTCTATAGTTTGAAAATTCCCCTCTGTCACCCGTCTTGTATATCGGAATTACTTTGGCTATTTTCATTGCACTGGGAAATATACCTGTTTGGAGAGACAGGTTACAGATATACGTCACAGGCTTCACTAAGCATTCAATGATCGTTTTGACTAAAAGCATCTCAGTACCATCACAATCCGTAGATGTTTTATTTTTAAACAATTTAACAATTTCAATGACCTCTCTCTCTTCTGTGTTCTTTATGAAAATGGAGTCTTTTATTGCAATGTTTTTGCTTATTGTATCACCTGTAGATGCCGTAATGGATAATTCTCGAGCCAAATTAGGACCAATGTTAACAAAAAATGTATTAAATTCATCTGCAAGTGAGACTGCATTCACACACTCTGAGTTGTTCATTTCAAATTGTTTTTGGAAATCATGGATGTCGTGTCCTCTGGGCTAAAGAGAAAAAGGACCATTCATATTGTTATCAGTGCAAAGTTCAAAAGCCAGCATCTGTGATGGTATGGGGTGAGTTAGTGCCCATGGCATGGGTAACTTGCACATCTGTGAAGGCACCATTAATGGTGAACGGTATGTCCAGGTTTTGGAGCAGCATATGTTGCCATCCAAGCAACATCTTTTTTCAGGGATATCCCTGCTTATTTAGAAAGACAATCCCAAGCCACATTCTGCACGTTACAACAGCATGGCTTCAAAGTAAAAGAGTGTGGGTACTAGACTGCCTGCCTGCAGTCCAAACCTGTCTCCCATTGAAAATGTGTTGTACATTATGTAGTGCAAAATACAACAATGGAGACCCCGGAATGTTGAGGAACTGAAATCGTACATCATTCAAAAATGGAGAAGACTTCCACCTACATAGCTTCAATAATTAGTGCCCTCAGTTCCTAAATGCTTATTGAGTGTTGTTAGAGCAGTGGTGGCCTAATGGTTAGGGATGTGGACTGGTGAGCGGAGGGTCGCAGGTTCGATCCCTGGACTGGCAGGATTAGATCTGGGTGGGACAGATAACACAGCAGTGTTTACCCCATCCTCCTTAACCCCACTGTGGTGCCCTTGAGCAAGGCCCTTAACCCCAGCTGCTCCAGTGGAGCTGCTCAGTGGCCACAGGTCAGTCTGTGATTGTACTGGGCAGCTTCCAGGTGTGAATGTGTGAGTGTAAACAGGGAGTCCTTGAAAAAGAGAGGCTGCCTCTCAGTGGAACTACCCTGTATAAATAAAGGTTAAATAAATAAAAGGAAAGGTGATGTAAAACTGAGGTAAACATGCCCCTGTCCCAGCTTTTTATGGAATGTGTTGCAGGCATCAAATTCAAAATGATTGAATACTTGCAAACCAAAACAATAAAGTTTATCAGTTTGAACAATAATTATCTTGTATATAAAGCATGTTTTTATAATAGATTTTTCCCTGCCCCAGTGAGACTGATGGCGAATATTGGGTAAAGGACTGTAACAGTCCAAATAGGAAAGCACTGCAGTGTACAGTGGTCTCTTTTTATAGTAATTTATTGGGTATTTGTAGAGTGTGTTTTAAAACTAGGATAGTATTGGTTTTTATTGGAGTATTCTATTTTTAAATATTTATTGAGTTATGGCTTTGCACAATTAAATCCTATGTGTTTGAATTGTATGTTTGAGTACAAATGGCAAATAAAGTTCTTGATTCTTGTATCTTGTCTTTGTAGTTTATTCAAATGAATATGGGTTGAAAAGCATTTGTAAATCATTGTATTGTGGAGAAAGGAAGCAGGCGAGGCAACGAGCTGGACAACACGGGAACTTTATTCCATCCCCAACATACAGTACAGTAAAAGAGCTCCCGGATCCCTGTGCATTCCTCTTTTATACCTTTAATCCCATGCATTGAGACCCGGAACTTCCGACCATAATACACTGTTTGGAACAAAGCCCTGTGTGGCATATTAACATCATAATGCCGGCACCGCTGTTCACACTCTTCTCTCTTCCAGGGGCTATGGCGACACCTTCTCTCCCCAGGGGGTGCATAGTCCGTACTGTCCTGTTTGAGCCCCCCCTCCGGTGGCCTTTGTCCTCCGGTCCATTGTTCCCATTGTTCCCTTATCCCAGCTGCCTTCTATGGGTGGAAAATCCCCTATCCTGTGGGCTGCACGGTGGCGCAGTGGTTTAGCACTGTGGCAGCACAGTTTTACCCTTGGCCGGGGGATTGCGGGGATCATGAGATCGTGGGTTCGATCCCAGCCCCCGACCAACAGTGAGCTGTGTGGAGTTTGCATGTTCTCCCCGTGTTGCGTGGGTTTACTCCGGGATTTCTCCGGTTTCCTCCCGCACACCAAAAACATGTAGGTTTAGGGCGCTCGCGCACGCAGCGACCAGCAGCCGGTGGCTTGTCACCAGACTGCAAACCAAATCTATCTACGGGTACAAATAAGTAACAAAAAAAAAAAAAAAAAAAAAATCCGTTCTGCCACACAACTCCCCCCCCCAAACACCCAGAAAGCCACCCCCCCCCCCCGTCCTTTGGGCTTGAGCCAGCACCCATAGCGGCTGTAGCTGGGGGTTGCTGATCCAGTCGGAGCACCCTGCTGACGAGGTGTACAGGAGGGCACATCAGTCTGTGGAGGGAATAAGGGAGGGGGGGAAAAACACATCAGCTTCACGTGTGCAGGTCCCTACCGAGGGAACACAAACTTGCGGAGCCACCAACGGTGGATGACCGCGCCAGAGAGCTTGGGCCAACACTACCTCCTCGTCTGCCAACACAAAAGCGGGCTTCAGCCTGTTGATGCAGACGGTCTCCCTACACCCCCCCTCCTAGTCTAACACAAAATGTTTCACCCCAGGTTCCAACACCCTGAACGGTTCATTGTACGGTGGGCGCAGCGGTTCTGTTCTGCTGGGGAGGCTGCCAAATCCTCCTTAGGTGTGGAGCGCAACCCTAAAAGAAACCAGGGCAGGCAGTCAACCCAATTTGTGTCCGTGAGCGAAGCTCTGAGTGCTGCTTTAAGCGGCCTATGAAAACGCTTGCATAATCCGTTAGCTTGGGGGTTGTACGCAGTAGTGCGGTGAATTTTGACGCCCAGGCTCTGGGCCATCGCACAAGCCACTTCTGCAGACATGGTAGAGGTCAGCGGGACCACTTCAGGCCAGCGCATGGTGCAGTCCACTATTGTTAAAAGGTTCGTGAAACCTTGCGATGGTGGGAGGGGTCTCACCAAATCTATGTGGACATGGTTGAACCTCCTGGCCAGGATTTGGAATGGCTCGAGGGGGCCTCTGGTGTGCTTGTGCACTTTGGCCCACTGGCACGTCACGCAAGCTGTAGCCCACTCCTTCAGGTCCTTGCACAAGCGTGGCCAGACGAATTTCACCCCCACTAGCTTCACCGAAGCGTGCACTCCCGGATGCGAAAGGGAGTGGATCGACTCAAACACATGACAGCGCCAAGATCTTGGAACCACCGGGTGTGGGCGGCCGGTGGAGACGTCGCAGAGCAAGGGAGGGCACCCTTCTTGTATCACCCTGCTCTCCAGCCTTAACCCAGTAGGCATAGACTGGAGCGTGCAAATGTCCACGTACCCGGCTTGCTCCATGGCCATTGCAGGGAAATCTATTCCCATGTAGCCCGGGGCAACTAACGTGCACGACAGGCAGTCGGCCACAACGTCAAGCTTACCGGCAATGTGTTGAATGTCAGTAGTAAACTCCGAAATCGCGGCCAAATGCCATTGCTGCCGGGCCGACCACGGTTCCGAGACCTTGGACATCGCGTACGTCAGCGGCTTATGGTCCGTGAACGTGGTGACCTCACACCCCTCCAGCCAAAACTGGAAATGACGCATCGGCAGGTGGGGAGCCAGCAATTCTCTATCAAACATGCTGTATTTGCTTTTGTTGTTGCGCAAAGTTTGACTGAAAAATGCAAGCGGCTGCCACAAACCTGAGACATACTGCTCGACCACTGCCCCTATGGTAACATCAGATGCGTCCGTAGTGAGCGCTATCTGTGCAGATGGATCCAGGTGGGCTAACAAGGCGGCATCTTCCAGCACTGTTTTGGCATTTGTAAAAGCCTGGACTCACTCGGGAGTCCAGTCGATGGTTTCCGCGGGCTTCTTTTTTTTAAGCGCGGCATACAACGGCTGCATCAGCTGGGCTGTCCAGGGAATGAAACGGTTTAAAAAATAACCAGTCCCAAAAACTCCTGTAGTGCTCTCACGGTCTGTGGACGCGGAAAGTCCAACACAGCGCGTACCTTACGTAACGGAATCGTGCCCTCCGGTGAAATGCAGTGGCCCAAAAAATCAATCACTGGCACACCGAACTGGCATTTCGCCAGGTTAACTATCAGCCCATGCGCTTCCAACCTCTGGAAAATCATCTTGAGATGGGCGATGTGCTCCTCCTCGGACACACTAGCTACCAGAATGTCATCTAAGTAGACAAAAACGAAGGACAAGTCGCGAAGCACTGCATTCATCTTCCCCTGGAAAGTCTGTGCTGCGCCCTTTAATCCAAACGGCTTGCATAAAAACTCGAAAAGGCCAAAAGGACTTATTACCACTGATTTCGGAACATCTTCCATGTGCACCGGGACCCGATGGTATCCGTGCACCAGATACACTTTTGAAAAAACTTGCATCCCAGCCAGGTGCACAGAAAAATCCTGGATGTGCGGAATAGGGTAATGATCGTGTTCCATAGCGTTGTTCAAGCGCCAGAAATTGACGCATGGTCGCCACGACCCATCGGCTTTAAGCAAGCGGGGATGCCCACAGGCTGTTGGAGCACTTGATGATGCCCAACTGCATCGAAAAGCATTTGTAAATCATTGTATTGTGGAGAAAGGAAGCAGGCGAGGCAACGAGCTAGACAACACGGGAACTTTATTCCATCTCCAACATACAGTACAGTAAAAGAGCTCCCGGGTCTCTGTGCATTCCTCTTTTCTACCTTTAATCCCATGCATTGAGACCCGGAACTTCCGACCATAATACACTGTTTGGAACAAAGCCCTGTGTGGCACATTAATTTCATAACGCCGGCGCTGCTGCTCACACTCTTCTTTCTTCCAGTGACTCCGGCAGTACCTCCTCTTCCCAGGGGGTGCATAGTCCTGACTGTCCCGTTTGAGACCCCCCAGTAGCCTTTGTCCTCTGGTCCATTGTTCCCCCTTATCCCAGCTGCCTTCTCTGGGTGGAGAATCCCCCACCCATGCCGCCACAGTATTCTGTTTTTATTTACGTTTTACACAACTTCATTAGAATTGGGGTTTTTAATTGTTTTTGTTGCTAGAGACATGTATTGTTGAATAAATTACTGCATAATTCTGTTCATTTTACAGTAATCACTGGCAGTGGTGGGCTTTGTATGCAGAAAAGTAGAAGCATTACTCCCAAAAGTGGATAAGATAAGATAAGATAAGATAAGATAAGATAAGATAAGATAAGCCTTTATTAGTCCCACAATGGGGAAATTCCAGGATTGCAACAGCACAGGGATAGCAACACTCAGAGCAACAATCAGAAGGCCAGAAAAAACAAGAGCAGCTAGTATACATATGTACATATTACTATAAATATATAGACACACAGTGCGGAGCATTGTGGTTGGTGGATGTGCAGCAGAAAGTCTAAGCTCTCTCTCCGCGGATGCGGCGGGCCAGGTGGATGCACATATATTTACGTTAAAAACAACTCTGGTAAAGATAAAAGCATCAAAGCATTAAAGCCATTTAAGCTTGCTTCCTGCTACACCACTGCTGTCCGCGTACATGTAACCGAAAATCTCGTGTGACGAAATTTACGTCATCGTCTCCACTCCACTAGTGTCTGGAGTGCTCTACCGTGGACGACCGCGTGCAGCCCAAATTTTGTGACCGCACCGCCTGCCCACGACCTGAACGCATTGAAAAGCGCATGCAAAAAAAGAAGAAAAAGAAAAAAGAAAAAAAAGGCGCATGCACAAGATTGAACATCCCATTCACGAGGTTGCGATATCGACACAGCATACATCACGGAAAACGAGAATAAAAACATACATGAATCATACATACATACTTTCTGTCACAGCGGCAGTAGCATCTTTGTGGAAAAGGAGTAAAAACTGGGAAGTCAAACAGCAGAAATGGGCTCTATATTTGAAGAGAAACTTTGTGAAAAAATCCGCCGTTTCTTTGTTGGTGAAAATCCTTATGCGTCAGCTCCTTGGCACTACCTATAGGGCGGGAGTAAAACTACAAATGATGGTTGTGTGCATGCGTCAACCACTTGGCCTGGGTAGATGAAAAAAGTGAGCAGGAACAGCGCTGCTTGCGTGCCGGGCTCGTCCAAATCGTACGCGGACCAAAGTGGACTAGAGGGGAAATGCAGCATGAAGCAGACTTAAAGGTCCCTGTGTTGTGGAAAAAAAGTGTTTTTTATGTGTTTTAATCTCATAAAATACAGCCATGAGACACATGTTTACCACTTATTTACAAATTCACAGAGAAATATGCACTGACATTTAGTTAATAAACTGCTTCCTGACTTTTATTCAATTCAATTCAATTCAATTTTATTTATATAGCGCCATTTCACAACAACAGTCATCTCATAGCACTATCAACTGTAGGGGGAACCCCCACAGTTGCAGAAAGACCCCAGCAATCAGGCGATCCCCTGTGAGCAAGCACTTGGCGACGGTGGAGAGGAAAAACTCCCTTTTAACAGGAAGAAACCTCCAGCAGAACCAGGCTCAGGGAGGGGCAGTCATCTGCTGCGACTGGCTGGAGGGTGAGGGGATAGAGAAGAAGAAAAGAACAGACATGTAGAGAGCAAACAGCACGATGGGGACTCAATCTATGGGAGAGAACAAACAAATGTTAATGACCAGCAAAAAAATATTTCATTGAGAGTGAGGAAAGGAGTGAGGCCCAGTGCATTACTGGAGGTCCCCCGGCTGACTAAACCTATTAGCAGCATAACTAAGGGAGGGTTCAGAAACACATGATCCCTCCCTAATTGTAGGCTATATCAAAAAGGTAGGTTTTAGCCCTATTCTTAAAAACAGAGATCGAGTCTGACTCCCGAATCCAGATTGGCAGCTGGTTCCACAGGAGAGGAGCTTGATAACTGAAGGCTCCTGCCTCCCATTGTACTTTTGGAGATTCTAGGTATTACAAGTAATCCTGCATTTTGGGAGCGTAGTGCTCTGTTAGGATAATACGGTAGTATCAGATCTTTTAAATAAAAAGGAGCCTGATTGTTTAGAGCTTTGTAAGTAAGAAGAAGGATTTTAAACTTAATTCTAAACTCTATGGGAAGCCAATGAAGGGAGACCAGAACCGGAGAGATATGATCTCTCTTTCTAGTACCTGTTAAAACTCTTGCTGCAGCATTTTGGATCAGCTGAAGACTTTTTAAAGATGTTTTAGGACAGCCTGATAATAAAGAATTACAATAATCTAATCTCGAGCTAACAAAAGCGTAGATCAGTTTCTCAGCATCACTCTGAGACAAGATGCTCCTAATCTTGGCAATATTACGCAAATGATAGAAGGCAGTCTTAGAAACAAATTTAATATGTGAATTGAAGGACAGATCCTGATCAAAAATAATTCCAAGGTTCCTCACAGAGCTATTAAGAGAAAGAGTAACCGCATCCAAACTGAAAGTTTGATTTGGAAAGGAATTTCTAAGGTTTTTTGGACCAACAAGAATGACTTCAGTCTTATCTGAATTTAATAGCAGGAAATTCCAAGTCATCCAAGCTTTGATTTCCTTAAGACAGGCTTCTAACTTGGCTAATTGATTACTATCATCTGGCTTCATTGACAGGTATAATTGTGTGTCATCTGCATAACAATGAAAATGTATACAGTGCTTTCGAATAATGTTGCCTAACGGAAGCATATATAAACTAAAAAGAGTAGGACCTAGCACAGATCCCTGTGGAACTCCATGACTAAGTTTTGAGTTGAAAGAAAACTCATTATTTACATGAACAAACTGGAACCTATCAGATAAATAAGATCTAAACCACTGCAACGAAGTTCCATTAAGTCCAACATAGTGTTCTAATCTATCAAGTAGAATATTATGATCGATAGTATCAAAAGCTGCACTAAGGTCTAAAAGGACAAGTACAGAAACTAGTCCATTATCAGATACAATGAGGAGGTCGTTAGTGACCTTCGCTAAGGCTGTTTCAGTACTATGATGGATTCTAAACCCAGATTGAAACTCTTCAAGTAAACCATTTCCCTGCAGGTGGTCAAATAATTGCGTAGCAACAACTCTTTCTAAGATTTTTGAAATGAAAGGGAGATTAGAGATTGGTCTATCGTTAGCTAAAGCTCCTGGATCTAGCGTTGGCTTTTTGAGTAAGGGTTTAATTACAGCCGTTGTAAAAGCCTGCGGTACATGGCCTAAAGTTAATGAAGAATTGATTATATGAAGAATAAAGCTACCAATAAGTGGGAAGACTTCTTTAAATAACCTGGTAGGAATAGGGTCTAAAAGACAAGTTGAAGGTTTGGATGAGGAAACTATTTTGTCTAACTCACAAAGGTCGATTGGAGTAAATCTTGGCTGCACGGTGGCGCAGTGGTTAGCACTGCGGCAGCACAGTTTACCCTTGGCCGGGGGATTGTGGGGATCGTGGGATCGTGGGTTCGATCCTAGCCCCCGACCAACAGTGATCTGTGTGGAGTTTGCATGTTCTCCCCGTGTTGCGTGGGTTTACTCCGGGATTTCTCCGGTTTCCTCCCACATGCCAAAAACATGCATGTTAGGTTAATTGGCTGTTCTAAATTGTCCCTAGATATTTGTTTCCTATAGGCCCTTAGAATAGAGGGTTAGTATTAATGAAAGCGCTTTGAGTGGTCTTTGTGACTAGAAAAGCGCTATATAAGTGCAGGTTAGTTAGTTAGTTAGTAAACTCATCAAGACAGACATCAATAGAAGGAGTTGTAGTAGTTACAGTATTTAAGTTAACTGTGGGAAGAATCTGATTGATTTTATCTCTGATGGATGAAATTTTATTATTGTAAAAGTTCATAAAGTCTTGACTAGTAAGCTCTAAGGGAATGCTAGGATTGACAGAGTCCTGACTCTTTGTCAACCTGGCTACAGTACTGAAAAGAAACCTGGGATTATTCTTGTTCTCTTCTATTAATGCAGAGTAATAACTCATTCTAGCTTTTCTAAGAGATTTTTTATAAATTAAAAGATGATTTCTCCAAGCTAAATAGATTTCATCTAAATTAGTGGAGCGCCATTTTCTTTCTAATTGACGAGTCTTCTGTTTTAAGCTACGAGTTTCTGTGTTGAACCAAGGAGTTAGAAATCTCTGATTAGACTTTTTCTTTTTTAAGGGGGCCACCAAGTCTAGAGTCTGATGCAGAGAAGCTGAAACACTATCCACCATGTTATCAATTACAGAAGGAGCAAGCTGTCTATAGCTTATTTCCGATGTGTTGACACATGGCATAGAGGAAACAATCTGCATAAATTTGGTAACAGCATCATCTGAGAGGCATCTACTGTAATAATATTTTTCCTTAGGAGCCAAATAGTCAGAAAGAGTAAAATCAAAGGTTAACAGACAATGGTCTGACAGTACAGGGTTATGAGGAGACACTACCAGATTTTCTATTTCTATGCCATATGTCAGAACAAGGTCCAATGTATGGTGGAGGTAATGAGTAGAATTTCCTACTTTCTGAGAAAACCCAATCGAGTCTAATATTGAATTAAATGCAACATTAAGGCAGTCACTATCTACATCCACATGTATATTAAAGTCCCCTACTATAATTATTCTATCAGATTTCAGCACTAAATCAGCTAAGAAATCAGCAAATTCGGATAAAAATTCTGAGTAGGTTGATGGGGGACGATAAACTATGGCAAATAAAATTGGGTTTAACCTAAAATTGCTAAAGTGCCCAATACTGAGGACCAGGCCCTCAAAGGAATTATAACATGTTTTTTGCTTTACATTAACTAGTAATTTAGAATGGTAAATTGTTGCTACTCCTCCTCCACGACCAGAACTTCCGGGATTTTGACAGAAGTGTTCGTAGTTCATGTTGGTTCGTGGTGTTTTATGACACCACGAACCAACAGGCTGCATTCTCTTCAAGGTAGCAAATCAAGTACACTCTGACTGCCTCCTTATCTGTGATTGGCCTACTTAAACAAATCCTGATCCAGTTATGTTAAGAGCTCATTAATGTTAATGAGAAGACTGAAAACTGACAGTTGTGACTAAAGCTTAGTCAACTTTTTGAGGAGCTGTAAAATAACATACATTGTTTTTAGTCTTGAAAACCACATGTCCTTGAGGATATGAAAACTTATTGGAATCTTGGAAAAGCTTAAAAAATGCAAAATACGTGACCTTTAAAGGCTCAAAAATTTATTTAAAATTTAAAAGTTAAACGTCCCTCTTTGAAGGTCATTTCTAGTAAGTGTGTGAAGTTCCAATAATATCCTAACCAAATAAAAGAAAAGTTAACATTTTCTCTAATGTGAAAATAAGTTTTCAGTACCACCATATCTACAATGATTATGACCAAGAAAGAAATGCAATTTTTGTCTAATTAAGATGTAAATTAAGCTATACATTTATTTCTTTTCTTCTTGTCCTATTTTGTTTTCACATCATTATATTCTCATGTATGATCTGCACTGATCTGTACACCAAAGGTTCATCCTTTGTCGGTTTTATCGTTCCATCCATTTGGTTAAAGACCGTATTGATGTTGTTGAGAAACACAGTGATTCTTGTTGATTTAAAAGCAGAAAAAAGCCAGTCATGGACAGTAAACTTCACCCCCCCCCCCCCCCACCACCACCACCATGCTGGTCTCATGAATTCCAGCTGATTGAATATAGTTTACTCACAGTTTTGAGTGTAATACATGGCTTTCCAATTAGTTTTACCCCCGAGGGCCAGTTTATGTTGAGCATGCCAAACTGAGCGCCAGAACATCAAGAACAAACAAAACAGCACTGAAGCAAGTGCAAGTGTTATATTTTTATGCTATTTAGCAGAAATTTGAAACTTATTTGTCATTTTGAAGGATAATTTAGGCTTTGATTTTGGATAATCAAATTTAAGACTTTTTAAGGACTCCGCAGCACACTTGACAGCAGACAATGAAAATCCATACACAGTTAAAAAATAGTTGTGAAAAACTAAAGCATTAATTTCTTAAAACAAGCTCAGACTAGCCAACTTTTGTGATACATACATATAATTTTAACAGAGAGTGAACTCAATTTTCATGTTTGGAGGAATGAGGCTCAGTGACAGACTCAGAGACTCAGACGCCCTCCTCAGTGACTCCACTCCTCCCACCCCTGGTGTAATTTGACCTGCTGTTACTGGATTGGCTGAAATGGAGAATGAGGCGGGTGGGGGATGCTGCTGTGCTGTAAAAGCCTTAAATCACAGTGTTGCTTCCAAGACTTTAAAGGGGGTCATTGATTCTGCTTTTTCCACATTTCAACAGCTAACATGTCTTAATGAAATGCTTGACATATAATGTTCAAATTTTCTTTAATTATTTAATTATTGCAGCATTTTTTTTTTATTTTGAAGCTTTTCTGAGAATGCATGGTTTCATTGCTTGTGTGTTTAAATCTCTCAGACCCCATTCAACTCTGCCCTCCCTCTTACTGCTAACCTAGTGCTTTAGCTAAGATTAGCTCGGTGGCAAGCATGAGCCAACTACCAAATTTGTTTTAAAGAATGAATGAAATAAGACATCAGTAGTATAGGCAGGGGTGTGTGGTTTCAGCAGTTAATAGGATATAACCGGTCCTTGGAGTACAGTAAGCACAGAAACATTCATGAATGAACCAAGACTAGTGCCTAAACTGCTAGCTTCAGCTAGCCACTTTGGTGGTGCTAACGGTGGTAACAATGCAGTATCATGGCAAAAATAAAACAAAATAAGCCAGAATGATGTGAAATATATTATCGACTGTGGATTAATGAACCAGGTGGAAACAGAATGCCTATTAGGGTGACTGAAATTTCAAGAAAATAATAATATAAGCACAAGCTTCCTAGTCCCCCTGTTAGCTCATAAGCTAACGCTCTCCGCCAGTCTGCATGACAGACAGCTAGGCTGGCCAATAATAGAGCAGCGGGTTGGTATCAAGGCTTGTGATGTTTACATTTTAGTGACATTTCCCCTTTCTTGACATAAAGAAAAATACCCAGGAGAGTCAAAACGGCTTCTTGGAGAGAAAAATAACACAGGGTTATAAAAATAATTTTTTTGTAAGTTTTCTGTGTTTTTTTCAACTGATTTAAGACAATTTTGCACTGCTGAATCCAAAAATGACATCCGTTTCTCTCGATCAGGTGCTAAGTAAAAACCTGTACCTACTTAGCACTGTGCATGTACTTACCTTTATATAAAGGTAAGTACATGCATTACCTTTATATAAAGGTAAGTACATGTAAATTGAATGTTATGTCATCATTGTTCAAAATTCAGAGAATTTCAAGATATAAAAAAGAATTTTGCATCATATAAAGCAAAAATACCTGTACATGTAAACAAAAACGTATAAAACAACATGTGGCCATAATTCAGCAAGTTGACCTGATTGAGCAAAACCAATGAAAAAACTTAGACAATAAATTTGGCGTTGACCAGTGTAATATAAAGTCTGTATGTGTGCTTTTTTAAGAGAAGTGAGTGTTTTGATATTTTTCCGATAATCTCATGACCAACAGATGCATTTCAGAAGGTTAAAACCCACAGAAACACCATTTTTCACTCAATGACCTCTTTAGTTTATTATCAAACAAAATATTTGTTTATTTAAAAAAATAAACTAAAATAAGAAGACTGTTTTGAACAGAGCAGTAGAAAGTACATACGCTTCAAAATTCCACTTCAATAATAATAAAAAAATCTATTGAAATACATCAAGAAAAAATGCCAGTTATGTTACTTCCCAGCTCTGATACCAAAACCCAATTCTAACTCAATCATAACTAGTGTTTCTGCTGGCAGAACTGTCAGCAGCATTTGCTATCCATTTTGGAGTACTGTCAGTGAAGAGACGTTTTATAAGACAGATAAGAGAAAATGATTTGTGGTAAACTGACTCCTTTGTTTTTTGGACATCTAAAAGAAAAAAATTAAACAACTGCAAAACTTACTTGTGCAGCTGTTATTTCCCCAGGCAGCGCGCACAAATTTATGTCTGACAAATGCTGATTGACAGATTATTCAAATTTCTTTGCACGTCTTTCCTTCACTTACACGGAAATATCCTAAACTGTTAATTACAGCAGTTAAACAAAAAGTTACATTCATGCATACAGTGAGACTTTAACTTTTGTTTCCTAATTTAATTTCTAATTAAAACTAAAAGAAAGTGAAATTACAACATTAAAAAGCAAGATTTAATTTTGATAACTTTATTGTTTTTTTTTAATTAACAGGTCTCAGACATGTTTCTCACAAAATGTTTTAATTAACCTGACATTTGCGTATCAGCAGCTGTTACATAGAGCTTTGTTATGAAGTGTTACCCAGGCTTAAAAAAGAACATTTACCTGACTGTTAATGACTATTGGTGACAAGCGTCGCTGTCAGGTGTCAGATATTTTGTTGATAACACTATCACCTTATAACTTAGTATTAGTTGATGACAACAAGGTGAAACAGCTGTACAAACAACACTAGAACTTTTCATTTGCAGGAAGTCATGCATCAACATCTCTTTGTGTTATTGTCCAGATTAAACAAGGATGCATCTCTAAATAACTATATTTTTGTTGAAGTAATTAGCTTGATTTGAACGTATTTACGAAGAATTGTATATAATTTCCAGTGATGACTAAATTAGATCGACTGGCTATTGACAGTTTAATTTGTCATGCCCCTGCATTTTAATTTCTTCTTCATTTTAAATTAACAGAATTATTTCCTTGCATGTCTTACTGGAGTGGTGGCCGAGTGGTAGAGCACCCGCCCCACAGCCAGGTAAATGGTAAATGGTAAATGGCATTCACTTATATAGCGCTTTTATTCTCATCTCTTGATGACCAAAGCACTTTACAGATCCTGCTATCCACCCATTCACACATGCATTCACACACTGAATGTGTGGTTGTGGGTTAAATCCCCAGCCGACTGATGCCAAAGACCATTTTAAAAAAATAGTACTTTCCACCTCCTAGCTTGATGCTCAGCATAACAGAATGGGGAAAATGAAAGTTGTCTACTCAGCCACGGGGGGAGCTACAAGCCAGTGTACTCTTAGTGCCAGTCCCTAGCCCGGGAAAATGCGGAGGGTTGCATCAGGAAGGGCATCTGACAGAAAATCTCTGCAAATCCAAATTTATTTATTTAACTTTTATTTATGCAGGGAAAGGTCCATTGAGAGGCAATCTCTTATTTTTCAAGGACAAATATGTGGATTATCACGAATGAAACTTTCATACTCTGAGATAGAGGTTGGTGATCCACTGTAGTGACCCCTATAAAAAGGGAGCAGCTGAAAGAAGAAATTCAAGGAAAAAAAAATAAGAAAGATTAAAAAAACATTTCATAATAACCTCCCATATTTCTGTTTAGGGCTGAGCGATTAAAAGAAATAAAACTGAAAATGACGTTCAGGGTGTAGAACTGATGTAATCTTGCTCATGTTGGGTTTTTTGGTTATTCCCCTCTCCCTGTTGTCTGCGTGCATGTGATAGCTTTTCATGTACTGCCCCTTTAAGATGTGCCCTTGGAGTCAGTGCTGTTCAGATGCAGGAGAACACAGGTGGAACAACTAAAGACGCCTTGTAATGAAAACAAATATGGTCCCCATCTACATAGTATGTGATGATTGACGCCTTAATTTAATTTGAAGATGCCAAGAAAAAGTGAGTGAAGTGCACAGATACTAACACTAAAAAAAGCAGACGCTAAGTCATTATTAGCCTCTGACTGCCATCTGCGCCATCTCAACTGTTTTACAGAGGGAATGGACAAGTTAAGTCTGTATTTAAGAACCCAATAAGAGACTCATAATCACTATGTGATGACAACACAATAATGCATATGTAAAGGACTCCCTCAATGCAGCTAACAAGCTAATTACCCTCCGCACATGCAACATGACCCACAAGCTCTCAAGTGGTATGTGTTGTAAACAGTGGGCAATGTTTATACTCTGTGTGAAATGACAATAGTCCTGTTCTTTATTATATTATTCCCATTTACTACCACACGCCATTGATATGATATCATACTCTTGTTCATTCATTCATTCATTCATTCATCTTCTTCCGCTTAATCCTTTTCGGGTCGCGGGGGGCTGGAGCCTATCCCAGCATCTTTGGACGAGAGGCAGGGTACACCCTGGACAGATCGCCAGTCCATCATAGGGCCAACACAGAGAGACAGACAACCATTCACTCTCACAGTCATACCTAAGGACAATTTAGAATCCCCAGTTTGATGCCAATTAACCTAACACATGTTGATGTAATTTTCTGACATGCGCCTGCATTTTATCAGTATTACACAAAAAACACAGAACTGAGGTCAATGAATTTTGATGAAATGGTGAAGCTTGGACATCAAGATTTCGGTGTAGATCTGAAACAAGGTTTGCGTCCAGGATTTTTTTTTAAACATAAAACACCCCGTCTTAGACATTTTCCAATTAAAAATCTGGATCTAACACTTGGCAGGGTATGTACTGTATTTCTACTTTCAAATGTCTTTTCAGATTCTGCGATACTCCTATTGAACAGTGGAACAGACTATCATGCACGTTCAGAAAAGATGTTAAGATCTAATAAAGGGTGCTAGAATGTGACACCCACCAGTCCAGAGAAAGTGTCAGCATGTAATTTCTGAGTGATGTTGTCAGGTTGATTATAGAACACCACACAAAGCCTTCCTCTCGTAGATGAGTTTCCATTATTTAAAGGCCCCATATTATGCGAAAGGATGCTTGTGTGGATTTTAACCTTGTAAAATACAGCCATGGGTCACATGTGCACTGTTAAAATATTAAAACACCCACTTCACAAAGAGATGCACTACTTCTGTTTAGTTTTTAAAGAAACAAGTGGATTGCATTTCCTGGCATTTGTGACATTATATTTGCTTTCAGCTCACTGCGTTAGCAAAACAGACACACCCTGACTGCCTGCTTTCTGCTGATTTACTCAGCCTTTACCCAATCAGACTATGGACTCATTAATATTAATAAGCATGCTGAAAAGCAACTGTCTGTGATCAATCTTTCCATATAGTTTTTTTGATGGCATTTTTTTGGTCTTAAGTACATAAAAAAAGCCCTTGAGGATAACAAAACTTAAAATGAATCGCTGAAAGATTCAGTTTGGTGTTTTGTACCAAGTGAATTAAATACACATGGTTACATCTTGATAATTTGGCGACTTTTGATTGTAAAGTTGTCTAATGAAACCCCCACTACAGAGGGCCAAGGACATCACCGCGGTGATATAATCATGATGCTGCCCAACCTTGAGTGTAAATATTGCTTTTATAAAACAATTCATCAAGCAAAGTTTATTGACTGACTGCAGTAAAGGACAAAATATTGTTTTCTGTTTGTTTAACCAGTTATTTTGCACTGTTGAGAAAAAAATATTCCTCCAGAATGTATCCAGTTAACTGTTGCTGAGCAATCTAGTGAGCACAATATAGAAAAGAAAAGGATTATTATCACTTCATACATGTACAATAAAATTCAATAATATTGTGCAGTGCAGAAGTCAGTGTTTGTATACATACCGGTCAACCTGTTGAGTAAATTTTGTGGGTTATGTGACTTGTGCTGATGACTAGCCAGTCCATTACGATGCCACAATTATGTTGTCACCACATAGGGGTTACGAGTCTCTGGATGGTAAATCCAGCCTCAAAACTTACATTTTGTTGTCAACTAATCCACTGAAAGCAGTCAAGCTGACACAGACAGCAGTTAGGGGCTAACAGTGATTTAGCTTAGGCAAATTTCACATACTTTTTCTTTACATCTTCAGATGAAATAAAGAGTCCATCACCACGTAGGTATTAAGGTGTCTTCAGACCAAATACGAGTAAATTTAGTCACGCAACCAGAATACATCTTAACTCAGTGTATCATTCATGCAAATTTAGTAATGCGACTAAATTTACTTGCAAGAATACACTGAGTTAACATGGACTCTGGTCACATGCTTAAATTTACTCACGTTTGAGCTGAACACACCTTTATGGTTGGCTCATCGAGATAATAAGCACAACTCTAGCCTGTCTGTTTTGTTGTAAGCATATGTGAACATTGTTGCAGGATCTTTACAAGGGCAGCAGTTCAGATTCTGAATTTTTTTTCTTTCCAGACAGCGGCTCCCAATGGAAATTAAGGTATTCAACACAGTATTACAAATCTTGCATATTATAAGAAGCCACTGAACACCACTGAAATGGAGCAATACATTTTCGGTACAAGCAAGTGCAATTTTGGGGGAATATAGTAACCCTTGGAATCCCAATTGCCCAGTCAGATTGCTTGGTCAGACCTAACCCCATATCTCAAGGAGTGGCGGAATCTGGGGAATGTTGTGCTTTTTGGGTCTTGTCAGGGTTCATAAAAGGTTGCCAAACAGTTTTCCAAAAATTTTTAAGATCACCAATAGTTTTTCTTGTTTCTTATGCCAATGTATTTTTCCGCAAACATTTGCAAACTATGGCAAAATACTGTAGTTGTAACTCATGCTGTTAAAGTTCTTTTTGGTGCACAAAGTAGTAAACACTAGCAACTGTTTAAGGACCTTTATGACAAGGCTGTTTGTGAACTGTTTTGCTCAGTGGTACTAGCTTAATTTACACCAGTGTTCATCAGAAAAGTTGGAGAATCCAAAAATCGCTAGAGTACTTTCGTTGGCATTCATGCTCCATGAGATACAACTCTAACTGTTGTTATGATGAGAAATATCCTATTTTCTGTGCAAATGTGCATAGGTACGTGCCTCTGCTGTTCCCTCCTCCTCTTACTTCTCCTCCAGAGAAGCACACAGACACACCTTTGTCCTTTAATGTGCTTTTTGGGCTGGCGTGCATCCATGTGTAAACTCAGAAAAGCTTTAATTCTGTGATTCATTGTCCTCCTCAGTCGTGACTCGTGACAGGCACCAGTCGGCTGGCACTGTCAGTGTCTCTCCCCGAGAATTTATGTCTACATTCATGTCTCTCCCCTGTTCTAACCATTAGAGGATTCCCCCTGCTGAAGGTTCATTGGAACGCCTTGCATCAGAGGCACACTAATGAAAAGCATTATACATTACAAAGTGTTTGATTTAAGGGTGATTTATGCTCCTTTCCCTCCGCAGTGAGGAGTGGAAACCTTGCTAGAGATAAGCCACAAATCCATCTGTGATATTCAAAGGACATCAAAGGGTTCAAATAGTGTATAGAATTCATCGGGCGGTGTAGGAACCACACAGAAAAGGTTTCTATCAGATGTGAAATTTCCATAACAGAGTGAGAGGCATGTGAGTTATTACGATCCAAGGATCAGCGACAGCTTTTTGTGATATGCACCCGAGCACACGTACGTACGCCGCGTGTTCAGGTGCTCCATTGTTGCGTCGACCTGCCACTGATATGCCGCTGACACAAATATCACCTCTTGTCTGCATATACAGATATTCCAAGTGTTCCTGAGCGGGAAAAGATAACCTTTCCGCATTGCTGCTCCACATATGTATTTCCCTTGAGCCGCAAAACTGAAGAGTAAACACAAATAGCGTATTTCCTGATTACTTTTGCTGATGAAAGAAAAAAAAAATGCTTTAATTTTGTTAAGAAATACAGTAAAATATTCATGAATTTTCACCCCGTCTGCCACTTTTAATAATTGGCAGGATGTCGTTTGCCACCTACACAAACCTCTGATACCTGACAGCTTGTAACCAGCAGCATTTAATCACAGCTGACAACTGATAATCCATGTCTCGGCACTGATGGATCATTGCCGTTTATTATTTTTTTCTACTTCCTTGCCTTTTTATTTTCCTTTTTTTTATATTTGTTTTTGTCTTGATGTTACACTCAGAGCTGTTTGGAGCTGGAAGATGTGATAATTTAGTGTGAATTGCTTCTAAGAACCTCTTGGATGCTGTCCATGGGTTGAGTTGTTGCAGGGTTGGTTTTTTCTCCACTGCCTACAAAGGATCCAGGAGGCTTGATCTAAATTTATAAGGACACCGCCGCAGTAACACCCACTTTGATGGCCGTCATGGTGGCTATCATTTGTCGTCCATATGGCATCTCGACGTTTGATGTGCTTCTCATGTACAGCATGTACCCAGAGACATTTTTCTTTTATTCTTTTTTGAGGCAAGATGCTGAAATCAAGTCTGGTGTTTTTTAATTTTTATTTTTTGACTGAAAAAATACTGTAACTTGATTTTCAGATAGAATGACTGCATGAGTGAAAACATACTAGTGGGAGCAGTAGGTGATTTGTTATTTTTTAACAAGGGGGGTGGAAGGGATTCACCAATTTAGCATGAGGTAAAAAGGATTAAATATAAATTAAGTACAAATTTGCAAGAATAAAGGTGCAAAGATATGATAAAAGATGCCAATTTAAAAACTTAAAAAGTTGTAAATTACAATATAATAATATGTAATAAAAATGTAACAAGCATTCAGATGCACGTTGCAAATTTATGAGGAAAAAATGTTGAAAATTTACAGGGGAAATAATGCTAATTTTTGTGAAAGAAGTTATAAATTTATAGGAAAAAAATTGAAAATTTATGAAAAAAGTCAAATTTTTGAGGAAAAAGTTGCAAATTTATCAGAAAAAAAGTTAAATTTTTGAATAAAATGTTACAAATTTACAAGAAAAGTGACAAATTTTTGAGAAAAAGCTGCAAATCTTTGAGAACAAAGTTGCAGATTTAAAGGAAAATTTGCAGTTACAAGAAAAAAATGCAAATTTATGAGAAAAAAGTTGCAATTTTTTTAGAAAAAAGTCACAAATTTATGAGAAATAAAGCTGCAGATTTGTGAGCAAAGAAGTTGAAAATTTACAGGAAAAAGGTTGAAATTTTACTTTTTAAAAAATCACAAATCCATGAGAAAGAAGCTGCACATTTAAAGGAAAAATTTGCAAAGTTGCAAGAAAGAAGTGCAAATTTGTGAGAAAAAAAAGTTTTGTTTTGTTTTTTTTTTAAGAAGTCCCAAGTTTTGAGAAAAAAGAAAAAAAAAATTACAGGAAAAAAGTTGAATATTTTTGAGAAAAAAAGTCACAAATTTTTGAGAAAAACGCTGTAAATGTACAAGATAAAAGAAGTTACAAATTTATGAGAAAAAAGTTGAAAATTTACAGGAAAAAAGTTGCAAATTTACAAGAAAAGATTTGTGAATTTATGAGTTACAAATTTTTGAGAAAAAAGTCAAAAATTTGAGAAAAAAGTAGCAGATTTACGACAAAAGTCACAAATGTTTTAGAAAAACATGACAAATTTACAAGGAAAAATGTCACAAATTTATGAGAAAAAACAAATTTGAGGAAGAATGTTACAAATTTATGAGAAGAAACTCAAATTTGAGGGAAAAAGTCACAAATTTATGACAAAAAAATCACAAATTTATGAGAAAAAAGTTACAAATTTATAAGTTAAAAATTTAGAGAAAAATTTTTGCAAATTTCAAGAAAATTTGTAAATTTATGAGGAAAAACACAAATTTGTGTGAATAAGTTACACAATTTGTGAGAAAAGTCACAATTTTTGAGAAAAAGTCACAAATTTATGAGAAAAAAGTTGAAAATTTATGAAATGTTTAAAATTTACAGGAAAAAATTGCAACTTTACCAGGAAAATTTTGCAAATTTATGCGAAAAAAGTCACAGCTTTTTGTGAATAAACTTGCAAATCTACAAAAAAAAAAGTTGCTGATTTCTGATAAAAAAAAGTTTCAAATCTATGAGGAAAAAGTTGAAAAAATTGTATTTATTTATTTATTTATTTGCATTTCTGATTAGAATTGGTCATTCAATCTCAGGTTATTCAGTTATGTAACATGATATAGAAAGGTTTATGATGATATGGGGGGGGGGCGGATTCTGTCTTTTTTGTAGGTTGGTAGGGGCAACGTCTTCCCGGTCCCCCCCCCCCCCCCCTTGATTTACACCTGTGAATGGGGACGGAGATGGAGGGATAGCAGATTTGCAAGGGATCCCCCCTCAGATTACCTACTGGTGGGAGTAAATGAATACATTCTTTAATGATTTGTTAAATTTGTCAAAACTGCAATAAAATACAGTAGATCATGTTAAGTTAGCGGTTCAGAGGCGAAATAAAGTGAGGGGAAATAAACAGAGTTTACATGTTAAACTCCCAGAATTCAGTGCTTGTCTTGCATTGCCTGGAGCAAAATCAGCTTTTATCATCATTTTTTATCTTCATGCTTCTAATAATGAAACAGAAAAGCCTGACTCCATTACAGGATGTACGCATCTATTTTGAACAGCATCTGCTAACAACACTGAGGGAGCTGACCTGATATATGTTGTTTTTTATATGGTGAGCAAGGCCAGGAGCTCTGATAGCACTTGAGATGTTAGAATAAGAGGAATGTGAGTAATAGGCATTGAGGAAGTAAACAAATAAAACTTCAGAAATGCATCTGATGGATTTTAATCACCCCTCATGGATCATCACCTTATCATGGTGGGGAGTTTGCGTGCCCAAGTGATCCCAGGAGCTATGTTGTCTGGGGCAATTTGCCTCTGGTAGGGTCACCCAAGACAAACTGGTCCTGGGTGAAAGGCCAGACTAAAAGCAATCCAACAGACAACAGATGATGAATACTAGAACAAGGATTCAGTGTACCCTGCCCGGTATGAGGTTACTTGGGCCCCACCCTGGAGCAAGGCCTGGGGGAGGAGCTTGATGGCTAGCATTTGGTGGCCGGGTTTCCGCCCATGGGACCAGGCCGGGCTCAGCCCGAAGGAGTTACATGGGTCCGCCCTCCAGTGGGCTCACCACCTGCAGGAGGGACCATGTGGGTCCGGTGCTATGTGGATCAGGTGGCAGTCAAAGGCGGAGACCTTGGCGGTCTGATCCCAAGCTTCCTAAACTGGCTTTTGGGTTATGGAATGTCACCTCTCTGGTGGGGAAGGAGCCTGCGCTGGTGCATGAGGTTGAGAGATACCAGCTAGATATAGTCGGCCTCACCTCAACACACAGCTCCAGTTCCAGAACCAGTCTCCTGGAGAGGGGGCTGGAGCTTGGCCTACTATGGAGTTGCCCTGGGTGAGAGGCAACGAGCAGGGGTGGGTATTCTTGTATCCCCCCACCTTGCTGCCTCTATAGTGGAGTTTTCCCCAGTGGACGAAAGGGTTGTTTCCCTGTGCCTTCGGGTTGGGAAATGGGTCCTGACCATCATTTGTGCTTATGCACCAAATGATGGTTCAGAGTACCCACCCTTTTTGGAGTCTGTGACTGGGGTGCTGGAGAGTGCTCTTCTTGGAGACTCCATTGTCCTACTGGGGGATTTCAATGCAGACGTGGGCAATGACAGTGAAACCTGGGTGGGGGTGATTGGGAGGGACGGCCTGCCCGAGCTGAACCCAAGTGGTGTTCAGTTATTGGACTTCTGTGCTAATCACAGTTTGTCCATAACAAACACCATGTTCAAGCATAAGGGTGTCCATATGTGCACCTGGCATGAGGACACACTAGGTCGCAGGTCGATGATCGATTTTGTTATCGTGTCATCAGACCTGCGACCGTATGTCTTGGACACTCGGGTAAAGAGAGGTGCAGAGCTGTCAACTGATCACTACCTGGTGGTGAGTTGAATCCGATGGCAGGGGATGATACCATTCAGACCTGGTAGACCCAAACATATAGTGAGGGTGTGCTGGGAATGTCTGGCTGAGGCCCCTGTCCGGGAGGTCTTCAACTTCCACCTCCGGAAGAACTTCAACCACATTCCGAGGGAGTCTGGAGACATGGAGTCTGAAAGGGCCATGTTCTCCACCTCCATTGTTGAAGCGGCAGCCCAGAGCTGCGGTCGCAAGGTCATCAGGGCATCTCGTGGTGGCAACCTCCGAACCAAGTGGTGGACACCAGTGGTGAGGGGGGACACTCAGCTGAAGAAGGAGTCCTATCAAGCTTGGTTGGCATGCGGGACTCCCAAAGCAGCTGAGGTGTACCGGCAGGCCAAAATGGACTGCAGCTCGGGTGGTTGCTGAAACAAAAACTTGAGTATGGGAGGAGTTCAGTGAGGCCATGGAACAAGGCTTTAAGTCAGCCTTAAAGAGATTCTGGCACACTGTCCGGCGGCTCCCTGTCCACACTGTGTATGCTGCGGATGGGGCACTGCTGACTTTGACTGAGGATATTGTCGGGCGGTGGAAGGAATACTTCGAGAAGCTCCTCAATTCCACTGACACACCTTTCACAGAGGAAGCAGGGCTTGGGAATGAGGAGGACGACTCGCCTATCATAGTTCATAGGGGCTGAGGTTGCCAAGGTGGTTAAAAATCTCTTTGGTGGCCAGGCCCTGGGGGTGGACAAGATTCGTCCTGAGTACCTCAAGGCCCTGGATGTTGTAGGGCTGTCATGGTTGAAACGCCTCTGCAACATTGCATGGAGGTCGGGGGCAGTGCCTTTGGCATGGCAAACTGGGGTGGTGGTTCCTCTCTTCAAAAAAGGGGACCGGAGGGTGTTTTCCAACTTTCAATCAATCAGTCAGTCTTTACTGTCGTGATGCTATGCATACAACTGTAGTGCAAGCAAGATGAAATTGTGTTTCTTTAGGCATCCGTATTGTAAAAAGAACATAATTTAAAAACACACTCACACCCCCCACCCCGACAGCCATTTACACATCCCTGAGACACGTTTGGATATTACAGTAATGTCAACTTATTACAGTTGCAGTTAAAATGATAATAACTGCCTATGTATATATAAAACTGTTACGACCCGAGCGCTGGGCTCTGTCCGCGCTCGGACTAAGCACAGCTCGCTGCCGGCCTTGACAACTGCGGGGTGCATTCTGGCCTCACCGGGCTCTTATTGTGAAGGCGCTCGGTGGGGCTTCCACCTGTCAAGGCTGGTCAGCTGTTTGTCATTACTGCTCGTTAGTGTTCGCCTTTATAAAGCGGGCACTAACGGCAGTAAAATCGCAGGAGTATTGTCAACTATCCTCGTCAGAGCGTCGTTTGACCTTCATGTCAGGTTCGTGTTTCATGCCATGTCACAGTTTAGCTTGTAGTGGCTGGGGTTAGCCCTGCGAGCCCTTGTATTGATTTATGTGTGTTTTTGCCCTGAGCGGCTCACAGTCTTGTCTTGTCACGTTGTGTTAATAAATCACCATCATTGCAAAACTCACTGGTGGACTCTTGGCGTCTTATGGTGATCCGCGAGGGTCACCGCATGACAAAAACAATTAAAATGGCTAAGTGAATCTAAGTAGCTAAGAGAAATAAATACTTAAAACTGACTAAAACTATAATATACTTATAATATACATAATGTCCATAAAGTGCAGTAATATGTGTAAAGGATTCCAGATCAACTGTTCAGCATCCTAACAGTTTGTGGAAGGAAGCTGTTGATCAGTCTGGTGGTTCTGCCTCTGATGCTCCGGAATCATTTGCCAGATGGCAGAAGTTCAAGGTGTTTGTGCAGAGGGTGAGAGTGGTCCTTAACAATGTTCAGTGCCCTGCTCCTACAACGGCTCTGAAAAAGTTCTTGAACAGAGGGGAGGGAAACTCCAATTACCTTCTCAGCTCCCTTAACTATCCTCTCTAGAGCTTTTTTGTCTGACATACTGCAACTGGAGTACCATGTTGCAATGCAGTACGTCAGGACACTCTCCACCACACCTCTGTAGAAGGTCCTGAGAATGCAGATGGGGAGGGAGGCCTGTTTGAGTTTCCTCAAGAAGTGCAGTCTCTGCTGGGCCCGCTTCCTGATCCCCAAGGAATTCTTGCTCCAGGTCAGGTCCTGCGAGATCTGCACTCCGAGGAACTTGATGTTCTCCACTCTCTCCACCGAACCGCCGCTGATGCAGAGAGGGACGTGTTCAGGCTGTGACTGCCGGAAGTCGATAATCATCTCCTTCATTTTGTCCACATTGAGCACCAGATTGTTCTCCCTGCACCAGCCCTCCAGGTCTCTAACTTCTTCCCTGTACATTGATTCCTCATCCCTCTGAATAAGTCCCACCACTGTGGTGTCATCCGCATCTTAATAATCTGGTTCCCCTCATGTCTGGACACACAGTCATGTGTTAAAAGTGTAAACAACAGTGGACTGAGTACACAGCCTTGAGGGGATCCAGTGCTCAGCGTGATGGAGTTGGAGATGTTGTTTCCAACCCAGACAGACTGAGGTCTCTTGATCAGGAAATCCAGGATCCAGAGACATGTGGCAGTGTTCAGACCGAGAAGGAGTAATTTCTCCATCAGTCTCTGGGGAATAATGGTGTTAAATGCTGAACTGAAATCAATGTATAGGAGTCTGGCATAGGTGTCTTTCTGATCCAGGTGGGTAATGACAGAGTGCAGGGTGGTGACTATAGCATCCTCTGTGGAGCGATTTGAACAATACGCGAACTAGAGCTGGTCATGTGATGCAGGGAGGCAGGCTGTGATGTGTGGTTTAACAAGCCGTTCAAAACACTTCATTACAATTGGTGTCAGTGCGACAGGATGCGACAGGACACAACCACTTTCTTTGCCACCGGTACTATGATAGAGGTCTTAAAGCATCTGAGGACGATGGCCTGACTCAGGGAAATGTTATATATGTCAGTCAGGACATCCGCCAACTCACTCGCTCAGACTCGGAGCACACATCCCGGGATGTTGTCCGGATCTGCAGCTTTACGTGGGTTAACCCTGATTAGGGTCCTCCGTGTCTCCGCTGCGTTGATGGTGATAACTGGTCCCACAGATGGTGAAGATGGGCCAGCCCTCCTTCTGATTGTCGGGTTTGATGCTTCAAAACATGCAAAGAAGTTATTGAGCCTGTCTGGAAGCAAAGCATCATCATCATTGACCCCCTGCCTAGACTTATAATCCGTCAACACCCGTACTCCCTGCCACATCCGTTTGGTGTTCCCTGTGTCACAGAAATGTCCCTGAATTTTCTCCGCGTAGGCGCGTTTCGCCGTCTTAATTCCCTTTGCGAGCGCAGACCTGGCTGAGTGGAGGGCGATCCTGTCCTTCTCTCTGAAGGCTGCATCTCTTGCTGTGAGCAGCGAGCACACCTCTGCAGTCATCCAGGGCTTGTAGTTGCCCCATGCAGTGAAGGTCTTCAGTGTAGTGACATCCTCTGTGCACTTCGCGATGTAGCTGGTGACCGTTTCAGCGTACTCCTCCACATCAATCCTGTCTCCCTGAGAGGTTGCTATTTTGAAAACCTCCCAGTCTGTATGCAGAAAACAGTCCTGCAGTGCTGAGGCTGCACCCTCTGGCCAAGTCCTGAATTGTTTCTCAACTGGCCTGCTGTGCTTCAGTAAGGGTTTGTAGGCAGGCACCAGCATCACGGATAGGTGGTCAGAATGGCCAAGGTGGGGGCAAGGTGTTGCCTTGTATGCATTTGGGAAATTTGTGTACACCAGGTCCAACATATTCTCTCCTCTGGTCTTAAAGTCCACACATTGTTTGAACTTGGGGAGCACAGTTTTTAGACTGGTGTAATTAAAATCCCCTGCAACCACCACAAAACTGTCCGAGTGTGAAGTTTGAAATTCACTGATAGCATCATGCAGCTCTCTGAGTGCCTTGTTAGCTTTGGCTTTAGCATTAGCGCTAGGAGCTATGTAAACAACAGCTACAAACATGTTGGTGAATTCCCTCGGCAGATAGAATGGCCGGCAGTTTATGATAAGGAACTCCGCCAACGGAGAGCAGTGTTTAGTTGCTAACGTGGCATTAACACAACAGTTCTTGTTAATATAGATGCATAGCCCCCTCCCCCCTCAGCTCTTACCGGAGCTAGCGGCCTCCCTGTCCGCCCGGAATGATGTCATCCCTTCCAGCTGAATGGCCGCATCCGGGATGTTGTCGTGGAGCCACGTCTCCATGAACGCAAACACACAGCAATCCCTCCACTCTCTGCGGGTTTCTCTCAGCAGACACAGCTCGTCCAGCTTGTTGTCGAGGGAGCGGACATTGGAAAGAAGGAGCGACGGTACTGCTGGTCTGGAGAGGTTAGCCTTTAGCCTAGCATGAATTTCGGCCCTCTTTCCTTTAGAGGGATCACACTCCTCAGCCTCCCTGGGAAGGTCTATGCCAAGGTACTGGAGAAGAGAGTCCGGCCGTTGGTCAAATCTCGGATTCAGGAGGAGCAATGTGGTTTTCGTCCTGGCTGTGGCACATTGGACCAGCTTTTTACCCTCTCGTGAATCCTCGAGGGTTTGTGTGAGTTTGCCCAGCCAGTTTACATGTGTTTTGTGGACTTAGAGAAGGCATTCGACCGTGTCCTCGTGGTATTTTGTGGGGGGTTACTATTAGATGAGGAACATCTAATAGTAACAATCTGTTCATGACTGATGTTGTTAAACTGACAATTTTGATCTGATTAACCCTTTAGCTGTCCCAGGCACCATGAACTGTTAAGGGGTAAACATAACCCCTAGTGGTCCAGAGTGGTAAATATTTTTTGTCAGTAAAATAGTTCAGATTTCCAAGGCTATAACTTGAAAGTTGCAAGAGATAATGGTGTACTGTCAATTAGAAAGATGTAGAATTTGATCCAAAGTTTCAGATAGGAATAAATTTACTTATCTAATTTGCATAATGTCACAGCAGCTATATGAATTACATAACTCAGTCAAAAGTGGACTTTGGACACATTTACCTAAAGAATGGTTCATTTTTTTTGACACAGTTTTGTCTACAGGGCTATGTTTTTATCTAATCTTCAAAGTATATGAACCAGAAAATCAATAAAATGTAACAAAAACAACAACAACAACATATTTTTCTCTTACCTATTGCCGGGGGGAGGCATGGCCGGACAACGGACATGGCTGGTCCGTTTTCGTCCATCGTGGTCGATGTTTTGCGTTTGCTCGGTCATTTACACTCTCTGTCACATCTACAAACTCTTATGATTATCCCACGTGAATTTTGTTTGTATTTCACAGCTATTTTTCCTGTTTGATGCATTTTTCCTGTGAGAATCCATGACAGCATGGGCGCCACCATCTTGGTGCTGGTAGCTTAGTTTTTCGCCCATTGTGGTCCTAGTTTCGCATTTGCTCGGTCATTTACACTCTCTGCCATATCTACAAACTCTTATGATTATCCCACGTGAATTTGGTTTGTATTACATGGCTATTTTTCCCGTATCATGCAGTTTCAGTCAGAAACGCGACGGCCATGACCGAACATGGTGGTGTCCACATTGGTGCTAGGGAGCTCAAAGCGGAAAAAGGAAGAATAATAATGGCGGTTTCTTCTTTTTTGCTATGTTCCATGTCAGCCATGATTCCTCTGGCGCATGTCTGCCATCTTCTGAACTGTCAGATGAGTCCAGATCAGTACAAATTCTCAGTATAGCCAGGTGACGTCAGTAAGTTGAAAGGTGCAGTTGCAGCGCTGTGCCACTGGGGGCGCGTGATCCGTTGATTTAACGTGGACAGTTAAAAGGTTAAGTACCCGATGTTCCATCTTTGAAGATGTTTTGTGGTGCGTCTAAAACAGCATGTCTTTTATGTAAAATAGTGTAATGTGCTGAGATTATTTGATTTAACTGTCTTTTGGTTATATCATTATTTCAATAAATTGGCCAAGCTTGTCATGAATGCCCTTCGGGGCAGGAAGATGAGACCCATGTGCTGAACTGTGAGTTTGGGCAATTTATTGAAAAGAAACAACAAACATAAAGTTCAACACAGTGCTCTGAACACACACACAAAACAAAAACAACAACAACAAAAAAAAAACGAAGGAGGAAACTTACAGATTTTACGCACCAGAGCAGGGCAGGGCTCTGGTGGAGACGAGGCGAATTCGGGCTGCACGGTGGTCGCAGTGGTTAGCACTGCGGCAGCACAGTTTACCCTTGGCCGGGGGATCCTGGGGATCGTGGGATCTTGGGTTCGATCCCAGCCCCCGACCAACAGTGATCTGTGTGGAGTTTGCATGTTCTCCCCGTGTATGCGTGGGTTTACCCCGGGATTTCTCCGGTTTCCTCCCACATGCCAAAAAACATGCAGGTTAGGTTAGGTTAATTGGAGACTCTAAAGTGGCCCTAGGTGTGAATGTGTGTGTGAATGGTTAAGGGATAGCGCCGTATCGTGGCTGCTTCATCCATCCAAGTGGTGGATGACCCTCAATTTCCCCTCTGGGGATCAATAAAGTATACTAAATCTAAAAAAAAAAAAAAAAAATTCAAACCAAGACAGCGGCAAATGGAAATGAAAATAACTCCCCTTAAATAGGGTCAAAAAACCATCACATAAGTAGTGACAGGTGTGGGTTCACATGAGCGGGCAAAAAGGTAACAATGAAAAGTGATTGGGATCAGCTGGAAGTAATGAGATGAGAGCACACCGGCTGACAGGGCTACGCCCACATGGGGCACTAATCAGGAGATGCCCTGATAGCTGTCAACCTCAAATAATGAGTAGAATAAATTATAAACAAGTACAACTGAGAAATAGGTATTAATAATACAGCATCAGAATATAGTAGAACTAAGACATAAACTGGAAAATAGAAAACATGCAGGGATAACAAAAACCAAAAGGCACAAAAAATGCAACAAATAAATATAAATACAGAGAAAAGCCAGGAGACTGAGTCTGGTGGAACTTCCTGAGCTCAGCTCGCGACAAAGCTTGAGTCTATCATGAACAGTATATAGATTACAAGAAAAAGATAACTAAAAAATATCTCTCAGTATTGTAAGGGATGATTAACTTCTTTTTGATAAAACTATTGCTTTGAAGATAAGATAAGGTAAGGTAAGACTGTCAGTTCATTGATGAACTTTTACCTGTGGTGGTGGTAGTGACACCATTGACCGTCCCTTCTACATCTGCTTCATCCTCAGCATAGCTCATTAGCAGAGCTCTCTGTCGGTCTGTGAGTGTCTTGGGCAAGGTAAGGTGAGATGAGATAAGATGAGATAATCCATTAGTCCCGCAAATGGGAATTTTACAGTATTGTAGCAGCAAAGGGACAGTAGCAGTCAGCAGGGGCGTAGCCAGCACCCCCCCCCCCAAAAAAAAGAAGAAAACAAAGGGAGAAAAAAGAAAAGAAAAATGTAAATAAAGAGCAGGTTTTGAGTTGTTTGCATTGAAAATGTTAAGAAATCTGTAGTTGACAGGGGACTGAAGCTAAAGCTTTGCCCCGGGTGAATGCCCCAGGCATTCAGAATGGTGGTGGTGGTTAGGGTTCAGCCCCCCTTCACAAATTCCTGGCTACACCACTGAGTCAGAGTCATAATTAATAATAAAAATATGGCAAACAGTATATACACAGTGCAAGAAGTTAAAAAAGTAAAATAGTTTTAATAGTTTAATATGCAAAAAATAGTATTTACATTGCTAGTAAGCGGTTAAATTAAATCATTCAGCTATATATTTATGCAAAGTGGTATTACTCTGTTACTCTCTATGTATATTGTGGTACTGTGTTATGCTGGGGGATCATAATTTCATTTTTTATGTGCATGCACATACTAAATGACAATAAAGAAATCTTGAATCTTACGAGCAATGCAGACTGTAGAGTCTGACAGCAGCAGGTAGGAAGGACCTGCGAAACCTCTCCAGCATGCATTTTGAATTGATCAGCCTGCCTCTAAATGAGCTCCTTAGTGCACTCAGCATGTTCCGAAGGGGGGGGGGGGGGGGGGCTCAGACTTCAGCAGAGATGACAGCTTGGCCACCACCCTCCTGTCTCCTATCACCTTTGCTGGGTCGAGGCGGCGCCCTAGAACAGAGCTGGCCTTCTTACATCAGCTTGTTCAGTTTCTTTCTGTCGGCAGCCGTGATGCTGCTGCCCCAACAGGCCGCTCCATACATGATGACTGATGCTGTCGTAGAAGGTCTTAAGGAGTTTTTGCTATAATTGTTTTGAAAATTTAAATTTCATACTGTATATTCATAATGGTCTTATTCACTTTGCTCTGTTTTTTCTCTAACTAAATAAAATTTTAAAATGCCTCAGTTATTGTTTTACTGAAATTTGGCATCACTGCTTGTGGAAAATGCACTTCTACCATAAACGTGCATCTAAGTAATGTTTTGAAATCATGTTTTTTGGTAAATGTGTAACTGAAGAGTTAATACTGAACATAATGGATGTGTTCAGTTCTCTGCACCAGGACCGAAAAAAGAATAATCTCTGGACAATGATTTGTTTGGAGAAATCACTTCCCAAAAGAAAACACTTCATCCCTAAGAGGTTGCCAAGCTCTTGCCAAATAAGCACTTACTGTACTTCACAAGATAAATGACACAAAACCACAGCCAAACATTATAAAACAAATCCTTTCCATCAATCAGAATCAAGTTGGTTTTCTCCACTTCACTCACCCTCTTGCTTGGCCTTTTAAACAAGATTTATGCCCGTGCGTACATAAATCTGTGACAGAGTGAAAAGTGATGCATATACAAAAGCTTGATGACAATGCTTTCCTTAAGCTGTTTGCAGAAGTGAAACTAAGTGCTAGGTCTTACTGCATGCACACATTAAACAATTTCCTGCTTGATTAACACCAAATCAGGCAGTCAGATTGAATAAGTTCAGTAAGCTGACTGATCATGAATCTCATTTTTGTGCTAATATTGTTTTTCCAGGTGATCCAGACCGTAAGCGCCGTGGACAGGGATGAACCAGTGAGCGGCCATCGCTTTTATTTCGCTCTAGCTGCACCTGTTGCTGGAAATCTCAACTTCACTCTACGGGATAATAAAGGTAACAGCTAATTACCTTTAAGTTATCATGATCATGCATGTGAATGACACATCGGTCCACTACAGGACACCATGTAACACTCACGGTTTTTCCCTCCAATGCGTAATTATTACAGCCACTTTGTCCCACCTTCACTTTTGCCACCATTGCTAATGGAGCATTCAGACCAAACGCAAAGCTCTACTCACGTGAATGCAGCCGCTGGAATTGACTGGCTTTGTAGTACCCGCTGTGGAAATCCCGAAAACAGTGGCATGTTTGAGTTTACAACATTATCCATCTGGGCACACGGTTGAGAAAAAGTCACTGCCTCCTCCAGAAACTGCAGCTGGATAACAGCTGTTTTCAGCATTAAACTAATGCGGACAGGTGTCCAGTTTCAGGAGCTGCTAGCCCTCGGTAGCACATTGGAATGAGAAAAACAGTGCTATGTAAGTGAACACCATTTACCTTTGTTGATACTCCTGGTGGGGCAAAATCTTGATACTGATTGGCTGTCATGACCAAGTTTCTTTTCAATTTTTCATCCGAGTTGTTGAGCAAAATCCAACTTGCGTGGACACATATTCCCACATACATATTTGCATCACCCAGAGTGAATTTGCGCATGTTTGTGCCTTCCATTGACTTTGTAAATAATCCCGCTGTGCAAAAAATTAGCTTTGCAATTGGTCTGAACGCACCTTAAGATTGCTACTGCTAGGGGTGGGAAACACCAGAGGTCAATGATATGGTATTATCATGATACTTGCGCTATGATGCAATATTATCACGATCTTACAATACACACAGTATTGTAATATCATATTGCAATTTCCCATCCCGATGTTTGTCTGATTCAGCTTCTGGCCCGGATCTCAGAAGTCACTTTGCTATGCCGACCTAGCCAGACAGTGAGCGTTTAGCACCATCTCATCGACAGAATAGTCAACTGCCTTTTATTACTCTGGTACTTAAATGTGTAAGTTTGTATTTGTCATTTTTAAGCATGTCTGAAAACTAAACCACTTAAAACTTCACCACTTGAAGCCACTCTTTCCACCACGTTTCACTGCTTGAAGTACTTGGTATTGTTTGCACTACTTGCAAAACTACATGCAAAATATGTTGGTACCCGGAAAAAGTAGCTTCACTGTGTGCATTACATGTTTTCTAAGAGTGGGTAACAATCACATATGCATTTTTGTGAGACTGTATATATGTGTTGTATATACTGTAATTCTAGTTATTTCATGTCTATTCTGCCAGTGTGTAGAAACTTCTAAAGTTCATCGTATCTGCTGTGAGGACTGAAAGAGTGAAAATATTCTTTTGACTCTTTATACCATTCTGCGGAGTCCCTGAAGTCCCAAAGAGACTTTGTGACAACAAACTGCATTCAATTGCTGTCAGAGATCATTTGGCATATCAAAGCTGACTACACATAGCTTTAGAACTCCTTTTTCAGAGCCTTCATTTTAGTATTTTAGCATCACTTTCATCTTGATTTATTATTATTATTTGATTATTATTATTTGATTTATTATTATTATTTGATTATTTGAAAAAGAAATAGAAACTACCATATGATCAGCATATACAGTGGGGCAAAAAAGTATTTAGTCAGCCACCAATTGTGCAAGTTCTCCCACTTAAAAGATGAGAGAGATCTTCAATTTTCATCATAGGTATACCTCAACTATGAGAGACAACTGAGGAAAAAAAAATCCAGAAAATCACATTGAAGGATTTTTAATGAATTAATTGGTAAATTCCATGGTAAAATAAGTATTTGGTCACCTACAAACAAGCAAGATTTCTGGCTCTCACAGACCTGTAACTTCTTCTTTAAGAGGCTCCTCTGTCCTCCACTCGTTACCTGTATTAATGGCACCTGTTTGAACCCGTTATCAGTATAAAAGACACCTGTCCACAACCTCAGTCAGACTCCAAACTCCACTATGGCCAAGACCAAAGAGCTGTCAAAGGACACCAGAAACAAAATTGTAGACCTGCACCAGGCTGGGAAGACTGGATCTGCAATAGGTAAGCAGCTTGGTGTGAAGAAATCAACTATGGGAGCAATTATTAGAAAATGGAAGACATACAAGACCACTGATAATCTCCCTCCATCTGGGGCTCCACGCAAGATCTCACCCCGTGGGGTCAAAATTATCACGAGAACGGTGAGCAAAAATCCCAGAACCACATGGGGGGACCTAGTGAATGACCTGCAGAGAGCTGGGACCAAAGTAACAAAGGCTACATCAGAAACATACTACGCCGCCAGGGACTCAAATCCTGCAGTGCCAGACGTGTCCCCCTGCTTAAGCCAGTACATGTCCAGGCCCGTTTGAAGTTTGCTAGAGAGCATTTGGATGATCCAGAAGAGGATTGGGAGAATGTCATATGGTCAGATGAAACCAAAATAGAACTTTCTGGTAAAAACTCAACTTGTCGTGTTTGGAGGAGAAAGAACACCATACCTACTGTGAAGGATGGGGATGGAAACATCATACTTTGGGGCTGTTTTTCTGCAAAGGGACCAGGACGACTGATCCGTGTAAAGGAAAGATGAATGGGGCCATGTATCGTGAGATTTTGAGTGAAAACCTCCTTCCACCAGCAAGGACATTGAAGATGAAACGTGGCTGGGTCTTTCAGCATGACAATGATCCCAAACACACCGCCCGGGCAACAAAGGAGTGGCTTCGTAAGAAGCATTTCAAGGTCCTGGAGTGGCCTAGCCAGTCTCCAGATCTCAACCCCATAGAAAATCTTTGGAGGGAGTTGAAAGTCCATGTTGCCCAGCGACAGCCCCAAAACATCATTGCTCTAGAGGAGATCTGCATGGAGGAATGGGCCAAAATACCAGCAACAGTGTGTGAAAACCCTGTGAAAACTTACAGAAAACGTTTGACCTCTGTCATTGCCAACAAAGGGTATATAACAAAGTATTGAGATGAACTTTTGTTATTGACCAAATACTTATTTTACTGAGGAATTTACCAATTAATTCATTAAAAATCCTTCAAGGTGATTTTCTGGATTTTTTTTTTCACATTTTGTCTCTCATAGTTGAGGTATACCTATGATGAAAAATGGAGACCTCTCTCATCTTTTAAGTGGGAGAACTTGCACAATTGGTGGCTGACTAAATACTTTTTGCCCCACTGTAGTACAATCATGATAAAAAGAGAAAAAAAAAATCTTCACCAGCTTGAGCCCTTGTCACACCATGACAATTTAGCTAGCGTATGCCAACATATAAAAATTTCTCTAAAACGCTCGCATACACTGAACTGTCGATGTTTTTTCTTCAATTTTGGGCTTATACATAATGTATTAGTAACTTATATAGAATGTTTCGATAACTTATACCAACGAATCTTTAGCATGTTGCTAGCGTTCACAACCTATGCCCAATGATAGTCTAACTTATACATTTTATTCACCTCTTCTCCTGGCTCTATTGGCATGCAACTGGTACAGATCGTCTCAGCCTTGCTGGATCCTCCATCTCTCGGATGACATGGACATCTGCTCACCATGGAGTCTTGAAGAGTACTGATGGGTTCCTCCTCTGAACCCTATTCTTATATACCAATTCCCCTAAACGCTTCCAATACACCATTATATGGTGGCTGTAAGTTAGAAACACATTCATTAAGTTCTTTGGTCGTCCAGAACACATCAAATACATACGTCAATATGTGTTGGAGATAAGTTTGATATAAGTTACACATAGGTTAAAAACACACTACTCATAGGTTAGAAATAAATTTTGGGTACCCTAGACATTATCCTGACATATTGTGAATGTGTGTGAATGATCGCATAACTTACCTACAACTTTTGGCCCATGTATGCAGGACGTATGAGCTATATGCTGGCTCATATGTTGAAAATTTTGTGCATGGACAAAATGAGCCATATGCTGGCTCATATGTCGAAAATTTTGTGCATGCACAAATTTTTTTCGATGACCTCACTGTACTATGACGTATACCAGCATGCTTCAGCGTGCCCTTAACTTATATAAAACTTCCCTATAACTTACTCAACATACGCCAGCATATTCACCAAATTTTTCATACGTCAGCATACGCTGGCTAAATTGTCAAGGTGTGGCAGTGGCTTTGTAAAGCCCCAGTTATATAGGCTTGTATCTGTGAATACCAGTGAATACTTCTAAGTACAGGTGGTAATGGTTTCTGTGGACATGCATAGAAGTTTAGCACAGGTGGTATCAGGTGTGGTGCATGAACCCCTAAAAAAATGTTTCAAAAGTTTTCACATTTGTCTGTGTAATCACTGCAAGTGATAGCAAGTATCTGCAGGTGATGGTAGACATAAAGGAAAGTAAACCAAGGAGAAGCAAGGAACACCAATGGGTCATCACACAGGACTCTCTTCTTATCTTGTATGACATCACTGCCTGTGTAAAAATGTTATAAGAACTCCTTATACAAAGATATAGAGTGGGGAAGCTCCTGGAATTTTGGCACTTTTCAGAAGACCAGTTGGACTGTTTGAAGAAGAAAAATAAGAAGAAGGTTGGGACTGCATTTACATCTGTGTTTGGCTGGCGGTAGGAGTGATTTGTTTGTGGCGGATAGCAAAACTGTACGCTGACTGTAACATTATGGCATCTAGCTCTGATGGGTACGATAAAGATGAGGTGGGCTGGACACTAGCCAGGTCTGGGGGGGCAGAAAAGAGCAGCTAGGGGGTTCAACAAGACCTAGAAGTGGGTCAGATGAGAGTGATGCGGGAGGAAGTAACAATGCGAAGAAAACACGAACTAGCCAAAATGGATGGCAGTTTGAGGATGTACGGAATGACTGGAAGGTTGTCATTGAGTTCAATCAGGGTGGGGGGCACTATCACCCGGTAAAGCTAACAAAAGCAATTGAGAAAGAAATTGGGAGAGTTAAGTTTGTAAAGTTCTTGAAGAATAACCGGCTGTTAATTCATGTAACAAGTAAACAACAGCAACAGAAAATACTGGCAATGACATGTCTAAACGGAGAACAAATGAAGGTGCATGTACCTGACGCAACAACTAACTTGAGGGGAGTTATATCAGGTGTCCAATTGAGCATGTCTATGGAAGAAGTGAAAAACAAGATCCAAGGAAGAAAGGTGAAGGATGTGAAAAGGCTAAAGAGTAAACGAGAAGGTTCTCTGAAGGATACACTGTCTGTAATGATTCAATTTGAGGAAACACTCCCTAAATCAGTCCTAATAGGATACATGTATTACAGTGTCAGAGAATATGTCCCAAAGCCACTCAGGTGCTACAAATGTCAAAGGATGGGTCACATTGCTCAGCAATGTAAGGGAAAGTTAAGATGTGCTAGATGTGGAGGGAAGCACGAATAAGGTAAATGTGACAAGGACGCCAAAGTAAAGTGTTGCAACTGCGGGGGTGAGCACAGTGCTGCATATGGAGGATGTATTGTGCAGAGGGAAGCTAGACAAGCCCAGGAAATCAGATTAAATAAGAAAATCTCGTATGCGGAAGCTCGAAAGACAGTTAGAGAGGCAGGAATAGTCAGAAACACAACAGGCCTTCCTCAAAGAAATTCAGTTCAAATGGAAGCCCAGCCATCAACAAATCCCACACAAGCACAAGATCATGCCGCTGCAAAGAATGTTTGTGTTCACAAATGCAAAATGGATGACACATTGAAAGTTAAGAGGACAAACTTCATAGCTTTCATCTGCCACACCATTAATGTTGCTACACAGCTAAAGAAGAAAAGTGACAGAATCAAAACCATTGTGGAAGCAGCAGGAAGCTTCCTAGATGTGAAAGATATCCCAGCCGACCAGATTCATGCTTTATTGAAAGCTGAAACTGGGGAGACTGCACATGCAGAAACAAGACCTTAATTATGGTACTACACATACTACAGTGGAATGCTAGGAGTCTTAGAGCAAACAGACAAGAACTCAAGAAGTATCTTTACGAACTAGAAGTTGTTCCACAGGTAGTGTGTATACAGGAGACATGGCTTCAACCTCACTTAGATTTTGTTATTCCAGGATACAGTTCAATCAGACAGGATAGAATTAACACTGTAAATGGAGGAGGATGTGCCACTTTCATTAAAGATGGCCTGGCGTATAGGGTGATTCCCTCCCCTGAGGATATAGAGTGTAATATTATTGAAATATGTAGGCCAAATGGACAAGGAAATATTAAGCTGATTAATTATTACAACCCATGTAGGAAGTTAACAGCAGATATTTTCAGTATTATGGCAGGGGAAGGGCATATGAAAGAGGTATGGTGTGGAGACTTTAATGCCCATAATAGCTTGTGGGGAAGCACACATACAGATAACAATGGAAATGTTGTGGAAGAGATGTTAGATGAAAGATCATTAATTTGTCTAAACAGTGATGAAGGTACCAGGGTGGATGTGCGTACGGGCACATTATCATGTATTGACCTGACTCTGGTATCTGATTCTTTAGTGAGCGCCTATGAATGGACGGTTATGAACAGGACAACTATGGGAAGTGATCACATCCCAATACCTACAGTCATTAAAACTGAAGTATGTATACAAGAGGGAAGATGTTTTACAAGATGGTGTTTTGACAAGGCAGATTGGAGAAAATTTAGGCAATACTGTGTTCAATCGTGTCATTTGGCAACATTAGAAGGTGGTATAGAAGAGTGTTCAAGTCAGGTAACCGATCATATTCTGAATGCTGCACTAGCAAGTATACCTAAGAAAACACCACAGGGTAGGAAGAAGGTTGTACCCTGGTGGAATGACAAATGTAGTATTGCAGTAATAGAGCGAAACAAGGCATTCAGAGAGCTGAGGAAGAATATGAGAAAACTTAATAGAGTACAAAAAGAAAAGGGCAGTAGCTCGAAGGATTATTAAAAACAGAAAAAGGTCAACATGGAGAGAATTTTGTTCCACCCTTGGTAGGAAAACAGAACTAGGTGATGTCTGGGGTATGTTTAAAAAAATGAGTGGGAAAAGGGTATCAGTTAAAACTCCAGCTCTCGTGGATGGGGACAAGATGGCTGTATCAGACAAAGAAAAGGCAAAAGTCCTAGGTAGAGCATTCACAGCAGTGCACAGAGGAGACCATCTTGGTGAGTCATAGACAGCAAAGGGAGCATAAACTCAGAGAAAATGCAAACTTAAAAAAATGAAGTGAAAGAAGATATGACTGCGTTAGACCTCAAGCTCACAATGTCAGAGCTTAAGAGAGCTTTGCAAGATAGTGGATACACAGCTCCAGGATATGATCAGTTAAGCTATGCTATGTTCTGGCAGTTACCTATGCAATCAATGCAACTGGTGCTGAAATTGTTTAACAGAATATGGAAGGAGGGGGTTATCCCAAGTGGGTGGAAAAAGGCTGTAATTTTCCCATTTAATAAGCCAGTGAAAGATCCAGCTCATCCAGGCAACTACAGGCCAATAGCATTAACGTCACACTTAGGGAAATGGATGGAGAAGGTGTTAGTTTACAGACTCTCATATGTACTAGAGCAAAAACGATTAATAAACGACTATCAGAATGGTTTTAGAAGAGGAAGATCCACAGTAGATGCTCTAGTTAGGGTAAGTAATGATATTGATAAGACTCAAAATGAAAGAAGTAATGGTTATAGTTTATCTGGATATTGAAAAGGCTTATGACTCACAGTGGAGGGATGGACTTCTTATCAAATTGAATAAAATGGGCATTGGTGGTAGGATGTATAATTGGATAATGGATTTTTTAACACACAGGACAATTAGGGTTAAAGTAGGATCCGAAGTTTCTAATGACTTTGAAATAGAAAATGGTGTTCCTCGGGGGAGTGTGGTAAGCCCAGTTTTATTCAATATAATGATTAATGACATGTTTGAGGATCAAGAGGGATCCATCAAAACAGCACTATATGCAGATGATGGAGCCATATGGACGAGGGGAAGAAATGAAAAATTTGTGTTCAAAAACATCAGGAAAGCAATGGAGAAAGTGGAAAAGTGGTCATATGGCTGGGGATTTAAATTTTCAGACAGTAAAATCTGCTATATGACTTTCACAAAAAATGCAGAACTGGTACAGACCCATTAACATTATATAATCAACCAACAGAGAAGGTCAGTGAGTTCAAATATCTAGGATTGTGGTTTGATAGTGCGTACACTGAGATTTTCAACATGGAGAGTTAATGTTGAAAATCTGGAGACAAAGTGCAAAAAAGTCATTAATCTCATAAAAGCTGTAGTTGGACACGGATGGGGTGCAGATAAACAGGCATTAATTGACAATTACAGAGCACTAATGCGATCGACAATAGACTATGGATGCATGATTTATGGAGCAGTGGCCAAGAGGACTCTGGAAAAAATAGACAGAATGCAGCATAGAGCGCTTCACTTGTGCATTGGAGCTGTCAAAACAACACCAAACAATGCAGTTTTAATAGAAGCAGGAGAAATGCCAATGGATTTGAGAAGAGATAAACTTGCATTATCATACTGGGTCAAGCTGAAAGGCAGTGAGGAAGTGAATATTTCAAAAACTACACTACAAGACTGCTGGGAATATTCTAACTTCCAGGGACACGGGTTTGGGTGGACAACTGAAAGAAAAGCCAGAATGTATGGCCTATACACTATTGATATAGCTAGCACCAGTCCAGTGAGTAATGTTCCCCCTTGGCTGTTTCCGGGAATAGAAGTAGATGCTAGTCTGCTAATGAGGAAAAAGGATTGGCATATGAGTGAAGTTGGTGTTAAAACAAGCATTTACCTCAGGAACAATTACGGTAACTTCTAACAGCTCTATACTGACAGTTCAAAGAACAAAGAGGGCTCTGTTGGAGTTAGAGTATACATTCCAGAGCTTAAACAGACCATCGCAAAAAGACTCTTCAACAATACATCCGTGTTTACAGCAAAGATGGTGGCAATAATTATTGGTTTGCAGTGGGTGGAGGAGGTCAGACCGGATCGGGTGGTGGTGTGCACGGATTCACTTGCAGCTTTAAAAACCATACAGACACTAAAATGTACAAGGGAAGACTTGGTGATTGAGCTATATCACAATTTATTTAGGGTACACAGGGGTGGTGGAGAAGTTCAGTTTTGTTGGGTTCCTGCACATGAAGGGTTGAAAGGGAATGACTGTGCAGACAAATTAGCAAAAAGTGCACTTGGGAAAAAAATAACTGTACCATTGTCTCTTCTAAAAGGTGAAGGGAAAGCAATAATCAAGAAAAAAGGAACTGAGGTATGGCAAAAAAGATGGGATGAAGATCATAAAGGTAGATCATATTACAAAATACAAAAATGTATTGCAATGAAGAATTACATAACAACCAAAAGGAGGGAAGACATCATTATGGCAAGACTCAGACTGGATCATACAGGTTTAAACGGCACTTTATTCACCAAGAGGAAAAGCGAAAGTGACAAATGTAGAGAATGTGGAGTAAAAGAAAATGTCGAGCACATCTTATTACACTGTCACAAGTATGGAAATGAAAGACAGATAATGAAAAATGAAGTTCGAGAAGCCAGTAGGGAATGGGATTTAACTGGGATTCTGGGAACAGATGAAGATGGAGAGGCAATAAGAATCACGAGAAGGGCTCTTTTCTCTTTTTTAAATAACACAGGATTAAGTCATAGAATTTAGGGGCCGGGCTCAGATGACATAATGTTACACACTCTTGTACAGTGGGTAGTGGTATGTGCCTTTCAGTTGTTTGCTATCCACCAGTAACTGAGAGAAGAAGAGGAAGATATAGAGTGATGATAATCAAGTCAGTGGTGGTGGAGCACCTGTGGGCTTGTTGCCAGCCGCCGATCAGGTCTGGAAGAAGAGGAAGAAGAAGAACACATAAGGAGTTGTTCAGAACTCCTTATAAGAACTCCTTACACAGAGATATGGAGTGATGGTGGTCAGGTCGGTGGCGGTGATGCACCTGTGGGCTGGTTGCCAACCGCCATTCGGGTCTAGAAGAAGAAGGAGTCATTGATCTGAAATTTTCACCAGATATCAATAACAACCCAAGTAATCCATACATACAAAGAAATCGAGGCAACTGTTTTCACAAAACAAGTTCAATTTAATGAAGTGGAATGGCACAGGGAATAAGTATTGAACACATGAAGAAAAAGAGGTGCAAAAAGGCACTGAAAGCCAAGAAAACAACTGAAATCCATCAGAACTTAGGAAGCTATCCCATCAGTGCAAATTAATTTTTGCTGGTTAAGTCCTGACTAGATAACCTTGTCACACCGAATGCACCTGGAGTTCAAATGGAAAGCGGGGACAACAGAATATAAAGTGATACGCATCAGTTAAGTACGTGGTGGTAATGCACCTGTAAGCTGGTTGCCAACCGCCGATTAAATCTAAAAGAAGAAGAAGTAGAAGTAAGAGCCTTTGTCTGTTCTATGTCCAGCTGATTGTCACCTGAACCAATTGGACATAGAGCAGACAAAGGCTCTTAGGATATGTTGTGGTGCATTTAAAACTTCTCCAGTATCAGCGATCCAAGTAGAGATGGGCGGAATACCCTTAAGATTAAGAAGAACCAAATTAATGCTTTCATACTGGATCAACTTGAAGGGGCATAAGAGGTCACATCCTGCAAAAGCTATTCCTAATGATTGCTGGGAACACAATGAATCCAACATTGGTAGCTTTGGATGGATAAGTGATGCCATTGCTGAGCAGGCAGGATTAAAATACATAGATTTTAGCCCAATGGTCCTGTGGTCTGTTATTCCTCCATGGCTGTTTAAGATGCCACTGGTAGATTTTTAAATACAAAAACTGAGAAGGCAACATAAGCAATCAGCAACAGATTATATAGTGCATAAATATATTGAACAGAACTTCAGAAACAGGCCAATGGCATTTACTGATGGTTGCAAAGATCGGAAGATAGGAATAGATAGGAAAGCTAGGAATAATGCAGTCATTGCTTCAGATAGGTGGGCAGCTCTCAAGAGTGTTCAGTCACTGCAGTCGTGTAGGCAGGACCTAATAGTAGAAGTCCACTCCTTAATTTACAACCTTTACAGTAAAGGTTAGTCAATAAACTTTCTTTGGGTTCCAGCCCACGTTGGAATAGAGCAGGGGTCACCAACTTTTTTGAAACCAAGAGCTACTTTATGGGTATCGAGTCATGTGAAGGGCACCAGCTTGACACACTCCTCTAAAATAACAAATTGTGTATATATATATATATATATATATATATAATTATCAATAACTTAGAGTGGATAACAGACAAGATCAATATTCAACACTTTATTTTTATTAATCTCAGCAATTGTTCAGATGATCACTTCTACATTTCATTAAAAAAAATGTCCAGTTTTCACCAGTCCCTTTTAACCATAAAAAACTAAACCCTTTTAATTCATGAACTATGTTGAACCATGTTTGGAAAAAGTTATGCAACATTTAAGAAAAATCAACTTTCATATTAAATAAATCTTATCACATTTTTAACTGAACAAATCTGCTGCAATTCTGCTCAAAATCTGTTACATTTAATAAACACACTTTTGTGTGTTCTTCTTCACTGGAATTATATCCATACAGTTCTTGCCAAGAATCATGCTGGAGTAATAACCAGCACTGTCCTTTCATGAGAAGAAGCTAAACAGCGCTGAGTGCTTATATGCACGGTGGAGCAGTGGTTAGCACCGCGGCAGCAGTTTACCCTCGGCCGGGGGATCGCGGGGATCGTGGGTTCGATCCCTGCCCCCGGCCAACAGTGATCTGTGTGGAGTGTGCATGTTCTGGTTTTTCATGCAAAAACATGCAGGTTAGGGAGTTAAGGGGTGCTTGCGCACGCAGCTGGTGGCTTGTCACCGGACTGCAAAACAAATCCACCTACGGGTACAAGATAAGTCCAAAAAAAAAAGAGTGGGTAGTGAAGTGTCGCTCCACATAGTGGCACTTCGCCGTCGCCCCGCAAATGAAACACACGCAGCTTCCTTTCACGGTAGTAAAAAAGAACTCTTCCTCCCGCTCACTTTGAAAATGATAAATTTTCTGTCATTTTTTTGCCATGTTTTTGGCCTAGGAAACTGCACTCCGCCCTCCATCTTCACTGCCCGCTAGCTTACGCTCCACAAGCGCAAAGGTTTTGTCATGCGCACAATACTGACCTTTGAACTAGGTCAGAGTTCACCTTAACTTTACGTATAATAAACATATTTTCATTTTTTTATTTTTAAGACATTGTCATTTTAAAATCTATATAAATGCAAGTGTGATTTTAAAAAATAGCGGCAGAAAAAATTACATCTTAGACGCAGCTCACTTGCGAGTTGTGCTATTTTTAGAACAGGCCTGCGGGCGACTCATGTGGTCCCTGCAGGCGACATGGTGCCCGCGGGCACCGCGTTGATGACCCCTGGAATAGAGGGTAATGAGGATGTGGATTTATTAGCAAAGCAATCATTAAAATTCAAAGCAATGAATCTGGAAATCTCACTCAGTAAGGCAGAAGGCAAATCAATAATTAAAAATTATATAGTGGAAAAGTGGCGAGAATATTGGGACTCGATAGATACAGGAAGACATCTTTATGACATTCAAAAGCGGGTGGACTCTGGAATGAGAGTTGGCAGAAATAGGAAAGAAGAGATACTCATCACCTGATTAAGAATAGGACACATTATTTTAAACCAGACACTACATAGAATGGATAAACACCAAACTGGCAGCTGTGCACATTGTGGTTCTCCAGAAACAGTTCAGCACGTTTTGTTGGAATGTCAGGGATACCAGGAACAAAGGAAACATCTGATTGCAATAATGGAAAGAGCTAATTTAAGTTTTGTTTTCGAAAACATGTTAGGAAATTCAGTCAAAGAAATATATGTACGTCTATTTAGATATTTAAGTGCAACTGGACTAATTAAAATAATTAAGTTTTTTGGGGGTTTTTTCCCCTGCCATTCTCTTGTCCACACTCCAACCCGGTAGGTGGTGGTAATACACCTGTAAGCTGGTTGCCAACCGCCAATCAAATCTAAAAGAAGAAGAAGAAGAAGTAGGACACAGTAATCTGGGCTTGGCAGTCCAAGGACAGATAATTTTTTCACACTTAAGGAGTTGTTCGGAGCTCCTAATGAGAACTCCTTATACAAAGATATAGAGTGATGATAACACAATGTTACAAAAATAATTTTTTTGTAAGTTGTCTGTGTTTTTTCAACTGATTTAAGACAATTTTGCTCCGCTGAATCCGAAAATGACATCCATTTCTCTCGATCAAGTGCTAGGTAAAACCCTGTACTTACTTAGTACTTACTTAGTACTGTGCATGTACTTACCTTTATATAAAGGCAAGTACATGTAAATTTAATGTTATGTCATCATTGCTCAAAATTCAGAGAATTTCAAGACATAAAAAAGAATTTTGCATCATATAAAGTGAAAATACCCGTACATGTAAACAAAAACTTATAAAACAACATGTGGCCATAATTCAAAAAGTTGACCCGATTGAGCAAAACCAATGGGATTTTTGGATTCAGCACATCAAAATTGTCCTAAATCATCTAAAAAAACCGAGACAATAAATTTGGTGTTGATCAGTGTAATCAAGTCAGTAGCGGTAATGCACCTGTAAGCTGGTTGCCAACCGCCGATCAAATCTAAAAGAAGAACAGTTCAGAGCTCTCCTGATTAAAAGACAGACCAGTCACACAAAGCATCTCTGATGTTTTTTCACCAAGGTGTTTACAGGTGTTCACAAGTGCTGGTCTACGTGACTGAGCCCATTTCTATTTCACCACTAGACGTCTTAACTTGAAGGTCTACTGGGTTTGATTTATTTTCAGATGAAGTCTTTGATGGACAATATTGGAATAGCAGTCTAGCACTTTTATGTTAATTTAGGTTCTAAAGGCAAGGCAAGTTTATTTCTTTAGCACATTAAGACAATTCAAAGTGCTTTACATAAAAACATTAAAGCATTACAGCAAGTTGCAAAAGGAATACATAAGAATTTAAAAGCAAACTAAAAAGTACAGACTATTTGTATTTATTCCTCAATTCTTTCTCAGGTTCATATCAGTCGACTTTCATTAGAAATGATCCTTTCCACTGGTGGAAGTCATTAAAACATCTCCTTTCACCAATATTAACATGGAACAACAATTTTATTGCTTTTGTTTGATGTTAAACATAATTTAGTCACTAAAACTGACTTAAATGGCTGGGTTTCTACCAAGCCTACAGCTGCAAAATCCCAAACTATCATGAGAAAACTGCTGTTCCCTTAAAAAAATCTTTAAAGCGTGTTCAGAAAGTCAAGGATGGCCTTTTTTTGGCATTTGTTTCCCTCAAATTGATCCTGTCAGCAGTGCAATGGACATTTCACTCATTACTCACTCCAGGTCTCTAGTCCGCAGTGCATCTAACCACAATCCACACCACACTCTGGCTCAGGAAGGAGTGAAGTGTCTGGTACACGTCAACATACTCAGCCCTGCCAAAGGAAACCATACGGACCGTATGACTGAGCCCCCTCACTTTATTTCCTCTAACACCAATACACAGAAAAACTTCCCAGTATCACAATGAAACTTGGCATTCGGTGTCTGCCCCTCTGTGAGCGAGATCAAAGACTAACCCTCACCTTAAAACACAAGATGAATACTGGCCTTTGTACCATAGTGATTTGCTTACCACCTACACACAAAGCAGTGGGTGGATGTAGAAAATTAGCTTCTCCTATAGAAAAACTTAAGTGCTAATTTGCATATATTTTTAAAGACACATGAGGATTGTGCCTGACACCATCATTACTTACTTAAATGATTCCCCACTGCTTTAAAAAAAAAAAAAAAAAGAAGAAGAAGAGGTTCAGAGCTGCTACACTCTGAGGTGATTTCCTGCGTTGAGAGTTTCGCTCACATGTGTGGGAGCTTGGCTGAGGTTGCCTTGTTAGCTTCCACGGGCGGCAGAATCCGCCAGGTTGTTCCTCGCTAATCCCTCCGAGTGCAGACATGTGCTTCATGATGAACCTAATGTTGGAGGGGACTTCTGAGCAGAGTAGGAGCCATTTGGATGGGAGTAGAGGATTCATCATGAAGGAGGCATTTACACTAAATCCACCTTGTTGAACTGCAACAGAGGGTTATATCAGTGTTTTTAATGGTAGAGTGCATTTCTCTGTGTTATGAGGACCTGTGATCTAAAGTCTGGTTGAAGTTATTATCCACTTGTTCAGCAGATCATGCAAATTAACCAAAATGCACCCACTATCTCCTTATATCACATATTCTAAAAGTAAAAGTAGTGCAGTTTTTCAGGAATTTATTAGCTTGTGTGGAAATAGGAGCAAATATTGGCAGCATTTTTAAACAAATGCTGTATTTCTTCAAGATTATTGAAATTAAATAACACAGCCATGATTATCAAATTCATCATTTTAACTGACAACTATGAATTTTGGCTTGGAAATCGTAATATTCTTTAGTCTATCGATTGGCGAACATTTTATTGCTGTCTAAGCGACATGAGTCTAAAGCTCATTAAAAAAAAACCCATTTTCTAGATTAGTTTCATTTTCACTCAACAGTTTTCTGCACACTTTTTCTTTTTTTTTTCCTTTTTAGGGCAATGATATGATAGTGTTGTGCTTTTTGAAAATAAATTCTTGTTCGCTGATAGCTCAGGTGGCTGCCAGTATTTATCACTGTTTTAGTTGGCAGCATTTTTGGGCCAGTGTGTAAATGAGCAACTATTTGAATTGGGTGTCATTGTGCTCTGGTCCTCCTAAAATAATCGTTAAAATGTATGTAAAGAAAACAATTAGACCTTTGACAATCAAATTCCAGTTTTTGTCATCTATTAATCAGTTTCCTTCTGTATTAATTAGTGAGTCTGTTAGGAAGCACCAGCTTTCTCCTATAAATGCAATGTTTCCTTTTTTGTTACTTTTCTTAGTAGTTAAAGCCATTATTAAAGTTTTAAGGGATTGATAAAAAAAAGTATTGCATTATGCTTAAAGGGTCATCTGTGAAAGTAGAGGTAGACTGATTCTTTGTGACTGGTTAATTGCTGCATTTGACAATTATGTTTAAATCCTGCAAAATGATCGTCTGTTTGGTACAGCTGAAATCATTATGTTTATGAGAAGAAAATGTGTTTTCTGTCAACCTAATTGTTGCAGGAATCTTTGTTAATTATATTTGCTCTTTTCCAGGGGTCACACATGACAGGGAATAGGGGACAGGAACAGGGAATTAATTAGGGAAGGTGGGGCCTGAGGTGATAAAGCTGGGTGTGTGCATTGGGTGGGCAGGCTCAGAAATGTTTGGTCAGAGACTCTGAAGCTGAGAAGATTTGGATTCCCTGGTTTCATAGAGATGTTTTTTTCACATTTTTTAAAAGACAATGAATGGATGCTTCTTTTGGCTACACAAAGGAATGTTTGGGTGGTGTTTTGATGCGTCTTGCACCCATACCAGTCACTTTGTAACACAGTCTTATGTCAATACTGATTACTTTATAATGAAGGTTGTAGGAGGAGGGTTGTGTTACTATACATCGAGAAGAGTACTGCCTACAAGATGTGGAATAAAATGCTTGATGAAACATTTTTGCTGCTTGTACCATTTAAACAAGCATTTAAATAATCATACATGCCAATACAAAAATAGCTTGTTGTTGATAATACTGATTTTATTCAAATCAGGTGCAATGTTTGCTTTAAGAGTGTTGATGGAGAAGTATAGAGAAGGTCAGAAGGAGTTGCACTGTGTCTTTGTGGATGTAGACAAACCATATGATACGGTGCTAAGAGAGGAAGTGTGCTACTGTATGAGGAAGTCAGGAGTGGCAGAGAAGTATGTGAGTGTGGTACAGGACATGTATGAGGACAGTGTGGGGGTGAGGTGTGCTATAGGAGTGAGAGATGGATTCAAGGTGGGGGTGGGGCTACATCAGGGATCAGCTCTGAGCCCCTTCTTGTTTGTTATGGTGATGGACAGGCTGACAGAAGAGGTCAAGCAGGAGTCTCTGTGGACCATGATGTTTGCAGATGTAATGAGAGTAGGGAGCATGTAGAAGAGAACCTGGAGAGGTGGAGGTATGCTCTGGAGAGAAAAAGAATGAAAGTCAGTAGAAGCAAGACAGAATACATGAGTGTGAATGAGAGGGAGGCAGGTGTAATGGTGAAGATGGAAGGAGTAGAGGTAGTGAAGGTAGAAGAATTTAAATACCTGGGGTCAACCATCCAAAGCAATGGAAAATACACAAGAGAGGTGAAGAAGAGAGTGCAGGCAGGGTGGAGCGGGTGGAGATGAGTGTCAGGGGTGATTTCTGACAGAAGGGTAGCAGCAAGAGTGAAAAGAAAGATTTACAAGATGGTAGTGAGACCTGCTATGATGTATGGTTTGGAGAAGATGCTAAGATTCTCATTGGAAGTAACTAGGAGGGACAGGATTAGAAATTAGTATATCAGAAGGAAAGCTCAGGATGAGTGGTTTGGAGACAAAGTAATAGAGGCAAGGTTGAGATGGTTTGGACATGTGCAGAGGAGGGACAGTAGATATATTGGAGAAAGGATGCTGAAGATGGAACTGACAGGCAGGAGGAAAGGAGGAAAACCACAGAGAAGATTCATGGATGTAGTGAAGGAGGACATGGAGAGAGTTGGTGTTACAGAAGAAGACGGAAGAGGTAGGCGAGATGGAGGCAGATGATCCGCTGTGGCGACCCCTTAAAGGCAGCAGTTGAAAGAAGATTCAAATCAGAACAAAGTGGCTAAGCTGTGACCTTAGATGACCTTTATTATATTTAATATCAACATTGAGCATTGCACAAATGAATCTTTTATTGGAGGACATGTAGCCGTAAACATTGGCATTATTTTCTTTCAGATCAGACAAAGTGGCAGCACTGCTTCACATCCGGGTGACATTTTTAACACTGACAGTTGCTAATATCTCAAAAAATGCAGACAGCACAAATCAGCACAAGTGTAGCACAGACCAATGGCAATGATTTTCACAATTTCATGAATGTGGACAAGCAGAGTTCACTTACAGATCTGGGTCTAGACTGTTCACGTTCAGGAAGTGTACAACCAGCAGATAAAAGCAAACTTATAAAAGCAAACTTATACTCTTTTCAGACACAAGTGGGTTTATCCTCGATCCTGTGCTGGTGTCTAGTTTGCCATTCAGATACTCTATACAGTAAGTGGGAAGAAATTCAGTGAAATCACCTCTTGAAGACACTTGGTTGGAGGTAAAACCTGCAGGGTCATGGCCTGTAGGCAAGTTGTTATTCTTTAACAAGATAGATGAGGTATTCGGCATTTTAGCATGAGGTACAAAAGTACTTTACATAAAAAAGTATAAATGTACAAATTTGCAAGAATAAAAGTGCAAAAATATGATAAAAGATGTTCATTTACAATTAAAAAGTCACAAATGACATTTTAATTACATAGCATAAAAGTTTAACCAGCACCATAGAAGAAGAAAAAAACAGCAGTTTTGCAAAAAAAGTCACAAATTTTTTAGAAAAAAGTTGCAAATTTACAAGAAAAACATTGAAAATTTACAGGAAGAACAAGTTGAAAATTGACAAGAAAAAAATAATGAGAAAAAAGATGCAATTTTGCTAAAAAGTCACAAATTTATTTTAAAAAAAGTCGCAAATTTTATGAAAAAAGTTCAAAAATTTGTAGGAAAAACGCTGAAAATTTATGAAAAAAAGTTGCACATTTTTGAGAAAACAGAAGCAAATTTATACTTTTTTGTTTTGTTTTTTTGCATTCCCACTGAGGATTGGTGCTTCAAAGTCACTGTATTCACTTGTGTAAAATGAGATAGAAAGGTCTATGATAATATTGAGGGGCAGAGTACTTCTCTTTCTCTTTTTTTTAGATTGCAGGGAAATGTACCCCCTGTCCCCTCTTGATTTACGCCTATGATTCCCACTTGCTCCCCCTTCAAATCCCCAACAGGTCGTGGCCCACCGTGGCACATGGTTGGGGACCACTGCCATGTATAAGACCGCCATCATGTTGTGTTGGGAATGAATGGATAGAAATTCCCAAGGTCTGCTTCCAAAATCTTCCATAATGTCTTCTCACTGAGACAGTTTAGCAGCATTTCAGTGATCCAGGGAGGGACAACGTGATCGCTCATCACATACACTACAGTATAGCGATAAGGCACTGACTTTACCATGTAGTTTATTTCCTTAATTACCTCTGCCAAGGAGGTAATCAGGGTGGTTTGTCTTTGTCCGTCTGTCCACCTTTTAGCAGGATTACACAAAAACTTCTTGACGGATTTTGATGAAAATTTCACCAGAGGTAGCTCTTGGGCCACGGATGGACCCATTAAATTTTGGTGATGATCTGAGAGTGCATACCTCCACCAAGGCTCCTATCTTATCACAGAGTGTTAGCAACAGTACTCCAAAACTAATGGACAGACTTTGATGCAGTTTTCACCCGAAGTTGCTCTAGGCCTACACACAGTCCCATTACATTTTGGAGGTGATCCATGAGGGACAGAAGGAGCCTTGACAAAGGTATGCACTCTCTGAGTGCTTTTCTAGTTTTACAGTGTGTTCTGTCCCTTGCACACTTATGTCCTTTGAGGAGATCTAACAGGCACAGTTGCATGTTTCTCATTTAATACCAGAACATATTCATTCAACATTTTAAGTGTTTTTTTCTTTTTTTTTAAACCTGTCAAGTCATTACCAACCAGCTGTGAGGTTTTACAAGCGAACCCTCTGTATTCACTTTTGCCTTGTTCTCAGACTTCTGAAAGGAATCTGAATATCCCTGAAACAAACAAAGGAGTTTTTCTTCAAGGCGAAAATCTACATTTCAATCGTGACTGCTAAAATTTGAAAGTGTGTTTCAATCTATTGATATAGCTGTCATGAAATGGCTTTTTTTAGCTGATGTAATGGCAGATTGTTCCGCTCCGGCTGCCTCGCTCTCGTGCGTTGAGATTGCATATACAATTTCACCGTTATGGCAGAGCTGTTATTAGCCAACAGGTGGTCAAGAGCAGGGAGAGACGCCACAGCGTGTCATATAATGAATTGTGTTAATGACACCATCTGTTGGCATTTCTGATTTTAATACAGTGAAATCATTTCGAGCTACACTACAGAAGTGCAGCAATCATTACAGAGTAGAAGCTAAACCTCCTTCCTGTCATGTATTTGCAATTCATTGTTCAGTGTTTGAACCAAATATACTTGATATGCAAATTAAATACAGCTTTTCTGTTACTTATCTGACTGATGTTGCTCTTCTTTTACTATCTCTTGCAGACAACACGGCGTCCATACTGACGAAGCGCGGGGGCTTCAACAGACGAGAGCAGCCAGTGTACCAGCTGCCTGTGTTGATTGTGGACAGTGGAACTCCTGCCCTGAGCAGCACAAACACCCTCTCGGTGCGCGTCTGTGACTGTGACGCTGATGGAGAGCCCTTGTCTTGTGGTGCCGTGGCCTACACAGCGACTGGCCTGAGCACCGGAGCCCTCCTGGCTATTCTGGGCTGCATCATCACACTTCTGGGTAAGACCGATATGACCTCAGTGTCAGAGATGTAAGTCCATGTAATAACTACTTGTCACTAGGGCTGGAGGGACTTCTTTAAAGTCCAGAATGGACTGTGGCATTATTGTAGAGGTGTTGTACAGTCTATTACTGGTCAGTAGGTGTATTGCTCACTCTTGTCCCGCTGCAATATCATGCTGGTTGCCACACTGAGGCAAATATCCACACATTTGACATTAATCTTCAGACTTAACTAGTTCTCTACACAATTCAAGGTATCTGGCAACCCCTGAGCTTCCTGTAAAAGGACTTCAACCTAGTTATACTGTTGGCACTGAGATCCTGCCTACCATAGCTCTTGCCAAATGTAATTATTGTGATTGTTTTGGAAAATTTGTTTGAAAGAATTATTTCATGAGCACTTTTTGCCCCCAAGAAAATATAGACTTAGATTCTGCACCTGTCTAAATATTTTTTGGATGCACTTTTTGATATTTATTTTTTATGAAAATGAAGTCCATATGACCTTTAAAAAGACTGTGCGGGACTTTTACAAACTTGGATTTCATGATTGAATATACTGCTTTTCCTTGTGTGCATGTGGCTACACAGTTGAGCAGTCAGCCAAACTCCACTCAGAATGAACATAGGAGTTAGGTTATAGCTTCCAAGGCTCAGGTACTCCAGTCAGCACCTGAACAACTGAACTGGGACAGACGTATTTTAAAAAGACAAACAAAGGAATGAAACAAGCTGCAGTGATTGCTTGCAAAAGTAATATACATCAATAACAAAGGTTAAAGTTGCGAAGCTCAGAATAAAGAAATATGGAAATAAAATATGTCAACAATCCACAACGCAATTGTTTATAACAAATTAAACAGAAAAATACAGGCTTACATTAAGTGACATACATACTTAACCAGCTTTTGTAGGCCATCCTATGCATATTTATATGCAAATATTGATAACACTTTATAACACAGTCTGTGAAGTACTATGAAATTACAGAGTTCTTTCTGTGTACTTTTACTGTAAGTACTGGTGTAAAACAGTGTTAGTACAGGGTAATATCATGGTAACAAGCCTTGTTTGTTTTTTTAACATATACTTATCATCTATCATCTCGGGTGGTTGCTGAAGCAAAAACCCGGGTATGGGAGGAGTTCGGTGAGGCCATGGAACAAGATTTTCGGTCAGCTTCAAAGAGATTCTGGCAAACTGTTCGGCGGCTCAGGAGGGGAAAGCAGCTCCCCGTCCACACTGTGTATGGTGCGGATGGGACACTGTTGACTTCAACTGGGGATATCGTCGGGCGGTGGAAGGAATACTTCGAGGATCTCCTCAATCCCACTGATACGCCTTCCACAGAGGAAGCAGGGTTTGGGGACGAGGGGGATGACTCGCCTATCACAGGGGCTGAGGTCGCCAAGGTGGTTAAAAATCTCCTTGGTGGCCGGGCCCCGGGGGTGGACGAGATTCGCCCTGAGTACCTCAAGGCCCTGGATGTTGTTGGGTTGTCATGGTTGACACGCCTCTGCAACATTGTGTGGAGGTCGGTGGCAGTGCCTTTGGCATGGCAAACCGGGGTGGTGGTTCCTCTCTTCAAAAAAGGGGACTGGAGGGTGTGCTCCAACTTTAGAGGGATCACACTCCTCAGCCTCCCTGGGAAGGTCTATGCCAAGGTACTGGAGAGGAGAGTCCGGCCGTTGGTCGAACCTCGGATTCAGGAGGAGCAATGTGGTTTTCGTCCTGGCCGTGGCACATCGGACCAGCTCTTTACCCTCTCGAGAATTGTTGAGGGTTCGTGGGAGTTTGCCCAACCAGTTTACATGTGTTTTGTGGACTTGGAGAAGGCATTTGACCGCGCCCCTCGTAGATTTTTGTGGGGGGTGCTTCAGGAGTATGGGGTATCGGGCTTGTTGTTACGAGCTATTCGGTCTCTGTACGACCGTTGTGAGAGTTTGGTTCGTATTGCCAACACTCGGTCGGAGTCATTCCCAGTGAGAGTTGGACTCCGCCAGGGCTGCCCTTTGTCACCGATCCTGTTCATAATTTTTAGGGACAGGATTTCTAGGCACAGCCAGGGAATGGAGGGTGTCATGCTTGGTGACCACAGGATCTCATCTCTGTTGTTTGGAGATGATGTTGTCCTGTTGGCTTCATCCAGCAATGACCTACAGCTCTTGCTGGGATGGTTTGCCGCTGAGTGTGAAGCGGCTGGGATGAGAATCAGCACCTCCAAGTCCGAGTCCATGGTCCTCAGCCGGAAAAAGGTGGATTGTCCTCTCCGGGTTGGGGACAGGCTCCTGCCCCAAGTGGAGGAGTTTAAGTATCTTGGGGTCTTGTTCACGAGTGAGGGGAAAATGGAGCGAGAGATCGACAGACGGATTGGAGCAGCATCTGCAGTGATGCGGACGTTGTACCGGTCTGTTGTGGTGAAGAGGGAGCTTAGTTCTAAGGCAAAGCTGTCGATTTACCAGTCAATCTACGTTCCTACTCTCACCTATGGTCACGAGCTTTGGGTAATGACCGAAAGAACGAGATCGCGGATACAAGCGGCTGAAATGAGCTTTCTCCGTAGGATTGCTGGACTCACCCTGAGAGATAGGGTGAGGAGCTCAGTCATCCGGGAGAGGCTCAGAGTAGAACCGCTGCTCCTCCACATTGAAAGGAGTCAGTTGAGGTGGTATGGGCATCTGATTAGGATGCCTCCTGGACTCCTCCCACTTGAGGTGTTTCAGGCACGTCCCACTGGGAGGAGACCCCGGGGCAGACCCAGGACTCGGTGGAGAGACTATGTCTCCCAGCTGGTCTGGGAACGCCTTGGTATCCCCTCTGAAGAGCTGGAGCAGGTGGCTGGGGAGAGGGAAGTCTGGGCTTCTCTGCTTGAACTGCTGCCTCCGCGACCCGGACCTCCGGAAAAGCGGTAGAAGATGGATGGATGGATGGATGGATGGATACTTATCATCTAAGAACCCTGTATTTACTATGTAGGTACTCTGTGATCACCATATAAGAATTTTGCTGTTTCCATGCTAGAGACAAGATGATAGTTGTCAAGGTGTGGTGGTGGACAGGACTCAAGCGCAGGTAGAAAATGGTGCAGAATGATAATTTATTAAAACTACAAACACAAATGAGTGGCAGCACGTGGGCTGAAAACCAAACAAAAGTTAGACAAAACATAACGCACAGCATGGCAAGAATAATTCACCCAGGAAGACAGACATTGACCATGGCAGGAACATTAATGATGCCACACCAGACTGAGACTGAACACAGACATACTATATAGACAAGGGGTAATTACTGACACAGAACAGGTGGGAACAATCAGGGGCAATCAGAGACAGCAAGGAAGTGGCTACTGGTACAGGAGACATGAGGGGCTAAAACAAAAGGGTAACCAAAACAGAGGATCCACGTGAAACATGAACAAAGGACCCAGGGAGACATGACCATGGCCATGACAAGCACTGAGACTGAGACATAACCAAGGACAGAATCATGACACGCCTAAAACAATCAAGAGCTAAGGATAAGGCAGAACTAAAGCTGAGGCAGAAACATGAACATGGTAATGATCACAATACTAATAAACAGGACGATGACGAACTACAAAAAAACAAAGGGAAATAATACCAAACGTAGGAACCATGAAACTAATGAAGGTGAGCACAGAGAAACATGATAAATCAACTAAAGGCGAGGACGTGGCCCAGCCCATGTTCTGACAATAGTACAAACTAATCTTAAGTGTAAATACTCCAAAACTACCCAAAACTTTGTGGATTCTAATTTCATAACTACCTTGAATTTACCCAGTAATTACAGGGTTCCAGGCTGTGTTGAACAGGTAAGTAACTAACTAACTAACAAACCTGCACTTATATAGCGCTTTTCTAGTCACAAAGACCACTCAAAGCGCTTTCATTAATACTAACCCTCTATTCTAAGGGCCTATAGGAAACAGATATCTAGGGACAATTTAGAACAGCCAATTAACCTAACATGCATGTTTTTGGCATGTGGGAGGAAACCGGAGAAATCCCGGAGTAAACCCACGCAACACGGGGAGAACATGCAAACTCCACACAGATCACTGTTGGTCGGGGGCTGGGATCGAACCCACGATCCCACGATCCCCACAATCCCCCGGCCAAGGGTAAACTGTGCTGCCGCAGTGCTAACCACTGCTGGGTAATTTCTGTGTAATAGTTAATAATCAAAATACCCATGCAACACAGCCTGGAACCCTGTAAGTATGGGGTAATTTTGGAGAAGTTATGACATTAGAACCAAGAAATACTGGGTAAATTTGGAGTTCTTTATAGCCAAGATTAGTTTGAACAACTAAACTTGTCTCAGGCACAGAGACTGCAAAGTTCTTTTATGGTTACTACAGAGTACCTGCATGGTAAATACAGGGTACTTACTGTATATGATAAGTATATGTACTTATAGGGTAAGAATAAAGTACTTTTATTAAAAAAATATTTGTTTCCCTGATATTTCACCATACTAACACTGTTTTACACAAGTACTGTCACTGCAAGTACAAAGACAGTACCCTGTGTTTTCATAGTACTTCACGAGCTGTCTTTAAAGTGTTGCCCAAATGTTCAACAAAATGAAGAGTTCTTTTGCAAAAATAGATAAGTCCAGTTGAGTTCAAAATAAGAGAAAACATTTTTTCATCTGTAGGTTTATAGGTGTTAGTATTTCCAAATCAGCTTCTAAGTCGTGGTCACTTGAAATATGAGTATCTCAGACAAAATAAAGCAAAAAATCAAACATCAACTCATTGTTACTTTTTGGCAATTTATTAGTATGTTTTTTTTTTTGCAAAAACAGATAAGTCCACACGCCATTTTTTTTTTTGCAAGAACACATAAGCCCCAAAAGCCATGCTATTTTTGTCTAGAACATACTTGAATGTCTATAAGCATCAATGTAGTATGATTGACACACTGCTTTAGGCATATCCACTCAGTAAAATGGTATAATATAGCTAAAATAAAGCTATAATTCAAGATTCAAGATGCAAAGATTTTATTGTCAATACTCTTATACGTACAGGACATACAGGAGTATTGAAATGGCATTTCTCTCTCTTTCTTCATTGGTGTGCACAGTATAAAATGAAAAGGAATAAGGCTGGAAAAAAAAGAAACTCCTTCCCCATATAGTCTACTATATAGTGAATGTGCAGCCAACGGAGCAGTGAGAGAAAAGCTTCACATCACAACATAAACTACCTTAAGGTATTTATATTTAATAATTCAGCAAAAATGATTTGATTTAATACATATTTACTACAAATTACATGCAGGTATTCATTTTTTTTACCACTGTTAGTCTGTTACATTTTATTCTCAAGTGATGACATCATTAACCGTGCCGCGAAAACAAGCCCAATAGTGTCCAAAAGCTGTTCATGTTATTGTTATATTGAGTTTACTGTATAGTCCACTCTATCTAAATTCACTATATAGCGAGTAGGGAGGGAGTGAGTCAGTGAACATTCCGAACACAGCCAGGGAAATCAGTCGGAGTGAGCAGACCAGGAAGGCAGCCAAGATGAGTCACATGACCCAAATACCAAGCGCTGATTTGCCCTGTAGAGTTATCTGCTTTTGTCAAAAAACACTCTCGGCGTTTATCGGCTTGTGAAAAAAAAACATGAATTTGTAGTGTCTATAACATAGGACATATCGGCTTTAGAGACAAAACGATTTGAACTTCTACAAGTAGATAATGTTAACAGTTGTTTGATGTAAAGAGTGAAATTTTCATGGAAGAGGCGTTTAGCGTTTTTTTTCAAACAAACTCTTCAAATGCCCCCAAATTACACTGCAATATAATTATGTAGTTAGGGCTGGGTGACGTACCGAATATATTTGTTGTATCGGTACATTTGGCCACCCGCAATACGTATTTCATTATATCACCCATACTCGAATGTTTATCATGTTACTATGAGCTGCCACTGCAAGACAGGTTTGTCTGCAGCTTGGCCACTGGAGTCTAAAAGTGGAAGCTTTCTGGCTCTATGCGGCTGCCTCGCCCCCCTGCATGCTCACAGAGAAATCTAAACTGCAGCGAGCAGAGATGAAAAGGAAGACAACAGAATAAATGTAGGCTCACCTTAAGCACAGAAAATCGGGGGAGCCAGGAGAAGATAAACATTTTGAGTCTGAACTCTGCACGTTTGTTTGCTAAGTTTGTTTGCTAAGTGAACAGACTTTCAAAACAAGAGCTCCTATCCGGTCTTGCAACCCTTCAAAATAAGAGTGAGTGACTTGCAAAATAAACAACTGATGTAGACACATAAAAAAGCAATAAATTATACTTCTGTCACTTATGAGACCGCCAAGTATCTGTGGTAAACTGAAACATTTCTGCCGCTATGGAAAAACTTGATCACTCAGGAAAAAAGACACTTTGCTCAGTTTCATATTGTTGTGAAAAATTTTCTCTGACATAAGTTTTTATTTTATTTTATTTTTCAGCTTTTTCATAAGTGAAATGAAAAAGGTGTTTGCCCCCTTCCTGATTTATCATTTTTTTGTATGTTTGTCACACTTAAATGTTTTAGATCATCAAACAAATTTAAATATTAGACAAAGATAACACAAGTAAACACAAAATGCAGTTTTTAAATGAAGGTCTTTATTATTAAGGGAAAAAAAATCCAACCCTACATGGCCCTGTGTGAAAAAGTGATTGCCCCCTAAACCTAATAACTGGTTGGGCCACCCTTAGCAGCAACAACTGCAATCAAGCATTTGCGATAACTAGCAATGAGTGTTTTACGGCGCTGTGGAGGAATTTTGGCCCACTCATCTTTGCAGAATTGTTGTAATTCAGCCACATTGGAGGGTTTTCGAGCATGAACCGCCTTTTTAAGGTCATGCCATAGCAACTTAATCAGATTCAGATCAGGACTTTGACTAGACCACTCCAAAGTCTTCATTTTGTTTTTCTTAAGCCATTCAGAGGTGGACTTGCTGGTGTGCTTTGGATCCTTGTCCTGCTGCAGAACCCAAGTGCGCTTCAGCTTGAGATCACGAACAGATGGCCGGACATTCTCCTTCAGGATTTTTTGGTAGACAGCAGAATTCATGGTTCCATTTACCACAGCAAGTCTTCCGGGTCCCGAAGCAGCAAAACAGCCCCAGACCATCACGCTACATCCACCATATTTTACTGTTGGTATGATGTTCCTTTTCTGAAATGCTGCTACTTTTACGCCAGATGTAATGGGACACACACCTTCCAAAAAGTTCAACTTTTGTCTCATCAGTCCACAGAGTATTTTCCCAAAAGTCTTGGGGCTCATCAAGATGTTTTCTGGCAAAACTGAGACAAATCTTTATGTTCTTTTTGCTCAGCAGTGGTTCTCGTCTTGGAACTCTGCCATGCAGGCCATTTTTGCCCAGTCTCTTTCTTATGGTGGAGTCATGAACACTGACCTTAACTGACGCAAGTGAGGCCTGCAGTTCTATGGCTGTTGCTGTGGGGTCTTTTGTGACCTCTTGGATGAGTCGTCGCTGTGCTTTTGGGGTAATTTTGGTCATCCTGCCACTCCTGGGAAGGTTCACCACTGTTCCATATTTTTGCCATTTGTGGATAACTAGTGCATACTCGTGCATGCCCGTAGAAACCAAGTATAAGCAAGCATTTCTGCATGCCTGTAGAAAGTTACTATTACCATGGCAACAGTAACCATGGTGATGCTTGCCTTTAATCTTTGACATCACCACTCATTCAGTGATGCCTGCCTTTGATCATTGATGATGTGTCTGCCTGGCAACAGTAACCATGGCGATATCTGTGCATCTACGATGTCATAGCTATGAATACCCATAGCTCCCCTATGGACGTTCATTAAAGATTTCCCCTCTAAACATACTCATGACCGGGGAGGCTTAAATTGGGGATGCACACCCTCGTAACCTCAGCAAAGCACGTATCAAATCTGAGGCCAGTGTGACGAATGGTTTGGGAGATATGAGCAGAACACGCACATGCACGCGCACGTGCACACACACACAATCAGAGATTTCTTGCAGTATAATATGATGGCTCTCACGGTGGTTTGCTAGAGTCCCAAAGCTTTAGATATGGCTTTATAACCTTTTCCAGACTGATAGATCTCAATTACTTTGTTTCTCATTTGTTCCTGAATTTCTTTGGATTGCAGCATGATGTCTAGCTTTTGAAGATCTTTTGGTCGACTTCACTTTGTCAGGCAGGTCCTATTTAAGTGATTTCTTGATTGAGAACAGCTGTGGCAGTAATCAGGCCTGAGTGTGGCTAGAGAAATTAAACTCAACTTTCCAAAGATGTGATAAACCATAGTTAATTTATGTTTTAACGGGGGAGCAATCACTTTTTTAACACAGGGCCATGTAGGTTTGGATTTTTTTACCCTTAATTATAAACACCTTCATTTAAAAACTGCATTTTGTGTTTACTTGTGTTATCTTTGTCTAATATTCAAATTAGTTTGATGATCTGAAATGTTTAATTGTGACAAACATATATACATATAAAAATTTCAAATAAAAATGTAAGTAAAAACAAATTTTTAAGGACATTCAGTGCACAAAATATGTATCGTGATATGTATCGTGTATCGTGATATAGAGAAAAGTGTATGAGATACATTTTTTTTAGCTATACCGCCCAGCCCTGCATGTAGTCTACGCTATATGTATTCCAAAAATATGTATCCTTGTTTTTAATAAGTTGAAATGATCATTCTGTATATCTATTTTTGGTTTGTTTTTTACTCCAGTGCAAAACATGCCCATAAAAAAATAAATAAATAAATAAAATGACAGATTTTATTTTACTTAAGAGGGAGCAGTCAGCCATAGCAATAAAATCATAGTATTATTGTTAAAGTGAAGACAAGAAAGCTGAATAGTCTATATTGTTGTAAAGTATTCAATATGTTTCTGAGCACTTTTAATATAATAAAGTACTTAAGTAAATATTTATACTGTGACATTACTTGCTGGCATATTCACTCAGAAGTTTTTTATTCTTAATTTTCAACACTAAAGAATAGAATTACAGGAAAATGGTCTCAGCTTTGTTATGAAAGTTAAAATCAGACAATAAGGCAGATGCAATTACAGGCTTTTTGCAGTATACAGTATGAAAGGAAAATGTGTTCCAAAAGCACACCTGCAAAATATCTAATAAAAAACCTTCAAGAGCAGCTAATAGCTACTGGCGCTGCACACACAGGGACTAAATGGAGCCAAGACACTGGCTGTCATTGCAGATATTAGCACAGGCAGCAAATATTTGGCTTGCTGAAAAGAAGCAACTCAACAAAGAGTTGCAGTCCCTGAGCTGTAAACCTCAGCCTGAAATGTGTGTTTGCGACCAAGCTGCTCAATCCTAATTGCATATATGATGAATGACAAACAAACCAAATCAGTGAAGGCAAGAAAGCAGCAGCACAAAGTGTCACACAAACACTGTGCTGGCTCCACAAAGCTCTCACATTTTTCTTATCGGATTGTTTGTTCCTCAATAAGGCTGAAACTAATATTTTTTTTCTTTAATGGCTTATCTGTCAGTTATTTTCTTAATTGATGATTTTTTTGGTCAATACCGCACCGGGAAACTGTGAAAAAGCATTCTTAAATGCCATGTAATAAGCAGTAAGAAGTGCCAAGAAAATGGGCACTGGAAGGAGAAACATTGCCTCAAAAGGATACATAAATAATATTTATATGTGATTAGGATCAGACGATGCTGTCACCTGATACAAATCTGAGATTTGACATCAAACTGTCAGTCAGTCAATATTTACAGACAGTTATAAGTCAATAGTTACAGACAGTTATACCCTCGAAAATTACTCTGTCAAAACAAAATCAGTCTTAATGATGTAGTAATTTCATCTTATTTTGCAATAATGCAATCAGTCTTTCAACTAATACTTGAAAATAAATTATGTTTGTAACCTCAAAATATGATGATACTGTATTCACTGCTTGGAAGGTGGTTAAGTCACTGCTTTTCACAGCCTTTCCCTATTTCAAAACTGCTTAAATAGAAGTAAGGAGATAGAGTAGGTGGTGGATGGTGGATGTGATTAAGAATAGCGTTTCCACCCTGCAGTCCTGAATTCACATCCCATTTTGACTTTTTGAAACTGCCGTCTTTCATGTCCTTGTTCGCCACTCCTCTCTGATGTCACAGTTAACTTCCTTGAGGCACTACGAGTGCATACACATTTTTTTAACATTGTGACATGGTTAAGGTGAGGAAAAGGTGAGGGTCTACATTACATACATTTCAGTTGTAATCCTCCGACATGGCACTTCATGTCATTATCTCCATGACCACTAGGTTCTGCTTAAGTCTCAATTTTGCTGCAATATATGGATGATAGGGTCAGAATTTGGCGTAAAGAGCATGAAAGAATGGATCATCATGGATCCGCAGCCGTCAAATCTGCCGCATATGTGTGATGCTTCATATCTATATGGACCAGTATCTCTGAGGACTGCTTCCAGCACTTTGTTGAGTCTGTGCCATGAAGAATTTAGGCAGTTGTGAAGGCAGCGGGGATCCATCCCAATAATAGCAATGTGTGCCAATTAAAGTGGCTGGTAAGTGTTGGGCGTAAGACCCGCTGATAAAAACAGTCATATAGGGTGTTCTCCACTGGAAAACATTCTTGATAATGCCATATGGGAATCATGGATGTGTGTGTGTGTGTGTGTGTGTGTGTGTGTGTGTGTGTGTGTGTGTGTGTGTGTGTGTGTGTGTGTGTGTGTGTGTGGAGCAGAAAAGAAATATACAAACCCTTCCCTTCCTCTGACCCCCCATGATCTTATAGTAATTTAGTCCCTTAGTAAATCAAAAGAGCAGGCAGTTCACTGGCAGTTTGTATAGGCTCTACATTACTGTAGCTGCTCTTCCTATCTGCCAGGGTGAACTTAGGGTTTACAGGCTCAGCTTCATTTGTCTGTTAAGTTGCTGTGGGAATATACTGAGGCTAACCTTAAAACCCTGCTGCTCACAACTAAGTTCAGAATTAAGTGGAGGTAATGTGGCTTTACAGTTATGCACTACAAACCGAAGCTCGCCGCTGCATTTACATCACATTCACACTTATCTTGGCTGCGATGCATTCTTCAGGCGGCGGAGTGTACAAGGGGCATCTTGCTAAAATGGAGCCGCATGTTGAGGTCTTGCAGAGGTCAAACCTGGGGGAGATATCTGCCCCTCATATTTCCTCTTCAGTAAATACTTGTGACCTCAGTCCACCAGCTCTGAATAGCCGCCTGGATGTTTACAAGTTGAACACCACTGAAATCTTGCCAGTGAGATCAGTTAGCTGCTGGTGGTATACTGGGTTTTGGGGAAATTTTGGATTTTTTTTTTTCTCTCTTTTGCTTGAATGCTCTCAGGCACTAAAATCATCTTATTTTTCTTTGCAAAAATGGTGCTGCACACCTCCACCTTGGCATTGTGTTTTTTAAATGGTTTGCTCACGTTTTGACATGTGTGTTGAAACAACTTCTTGCCTTAAGACGAGGTCCTCACTAGTGCACAAAAGCATAAAGTGTAATAAAGTGGACTTTTTTTTCCATTTTGAGAAAGTACTGCCTAAAGGACGTCTGAGTCACAAATTACATTTTAGATTTTTAAGAATTAATCTCAGGATGATTTTTTTCCCCACATACACATTAGTGCAATTTATTATCCAAATGGTTAAGTAAGTATTATGCAGAATGAGGCAGTTAAAGGATGCTGTGCTTCTTTTATTCTTTTTTTTTTACTATTATAAGTTGTTATAAGGTACTAGTAAATGAGAATTCTGCATTGATATAGAAATGATTTGTGCCTTATGGATGTAGCGCCTTGAGATTACTTCTTGTTGTGATGAGGTGCTATATAGACAAACTGAATTGAATTGAATATACCCTTTGAGGTGCAACATCTTGTTTCTGAGGGGTTCCAACTAGCATCGTCACAATATCTGATTTTCACTGTGGCCCGAAATATAATAATAATTTTATTGTGAAAATGTTAAAAGAAAAAAAAATGCCTCAGTCAAATACATCGTAAACTTTGGTTATTGTTTTTTGCAGATATTAGTGGAACAAAAAATGTAATATTCTGAAAATTGTAGGTTTTAATAATTAAATTTAAAATAATTTTTTTTTTCATATTTTTTATGTCATTCCTCAAACAGAGATACTTTTTATTTTAAATTTTGATGATTATGACTTGAATGAAATTGCTGAATTTTGATACTCTCTTCAGATGCAGCAGTGTCTGTATGCATATTGTTAAAGGGGTCATTGACTGCACTTTTTACACATTTTAACAGCTCACTCATGTCTTAATGAAGTGCTTGTGACATATTTTGTTCATATTTTCTTTAATTTTTTAATTATTGAAGCAAATTTGTTTTTTATTTTTCTTGGCTTTCTTCAAACACTCTGATATTTAGTCCGTCACTTTAAGAAACAGACTTCAGCTGTTCAACTCCACCCTCCCTCTTACGTCAGTTACCCATTAGCTGAGTCGCTTCTAGCCGGCTCTTTCCAGCTTGGATGAGCAGCGCTGGTTCACCGGTCTGCAGTCATTTGTGCATCTCGGGTCAACCTGGCTCACCTCCCAACAACCCCACAGATATGCCACATTAAATCACCGCAAACCACCAATCGCCACAAACTGAGGCCGGTGGCTGAGCCACAGGATCTCAAAGGGCAATGTCTCACTCCTCTCCCACGGCCAGCCGGGCAATGACCCATCATGAAGCAGATCCCCCACACTACCCGTGAGCGTTTGCCCAGAGGATGGTGGGAGAGCTGAGTCAGCCGCGCTGCGGGTGCTGGCATAGAGAGTTGCCGTGAACCGGGGGTGCTGCCTGGAGCTGCTGGCTCTCAGCTCCCTGTGACTGGTGTTTTCCCGCTGCAGAACCACGGCAAAATCACCGGGAGATGGGCCGGAGTGACGCGAGGTACGTTGTGGACCGGTGAACCAGGTGGTAACAGGGATGGTTATAGGGTGACTAAGATCTGAAGAAAATAACAATATAAGCCGCGCTCGGTTTGAGCTTGCTGTTACCAGTGTTAGCTTGGGGGCTAATATCTCAGGGACTAATAGGCTACTTTTAGCACCACTTCCATATACGTGAGACAGCTAGGTGGGCCAATAATAGAGCAGTGGGCTGGTCTCAAGGATGGCGGGGGGTTGGCTTTTTCTAAATGTGATGTTAACGATTTCCACAGAAAAGTCAAAAACGTTTCTGGCGTTCCTGGGAGAGAAAAAGAATTATGTATAACATAACTGTCTTTTGGCTGCTCCCATTTGGGGTCACCACAGCGTATCATCACCTTGTATCATGAAGATTCGCATGTCGATTTGGCTAGGATTTTTACGCTGGATGCCCTTCCTGGCACAACCCTCCTCATTTATCCGGGCTTGGCACCGGTACAGGGAGTACACTAGCTTGTGCTTCTCCTGTGGCACTGAGCAAACACAATAATTAATTTAATTCAATAATGAATTTAATTTTCAGACAGACATATAGACCACAAACAAAAACAGCACACATGCACACATTAAGAATGTTTTAGCATAAAGTGGAAGTAACAGATTATATATTATTTTGAATTGTTAAATACTAGGACTGGGAATTAAAAAAAACTGTATCTAATTAATGGCATATTTTCTATAATTAATTGCTGAAATTACAGTGAAGAAACGATGCGCATTTTTCCTCATAACATATACCTATTACTGTCATATTCAACAAAGATACTGCTAGAGCAACATAAAACACTTGATAATCATTTTTATGATAGCAATTTATTATGATTCTCAGTTCATTATAAAGAAGGGGTCAGTTTTTATGCAAAACTACAATTTTTGTTATTATTGTCACATTTCCTGTTTTATTTTGAAATGGTCAAAGAAGAAGTCAGTGTTTCTACTTATGGTAACTTTCATAATTATCTCAACCATTAAAGGTACAACCAAACTGAGAAATTCTTAATTGATTTCCAGAACTCCGGACCTTAATGGTGAGTTAGAAGCTTTTATTCACTTTATATTGGAGTGTGTTTTTTTCTGCTCACTCTGACAGAAACTCTGTCTCTTTTCATACTTTATGAGCAAGCAGCGCTAATCAGTAACTCTACATCAGGTGTGTGTATGTGTGCATACTTTAAGTGGGGTTTGTACATGCAGAATGAGCTATCCATGAGTACCAGAGGATTTGTTTAGTGTGATGTAAATTTAAACACTGAAAAAGACTTATTTGTGTTTTAAGCTGAGCCAGCCGCTGAGACAAGCCAGTCAGCACTGCTGACACCTCCTTAGGGAGTGACACGACAGCATCAATTTTTTTTAATGCCTTAAATGGTCCATAGTTATATATGTTCAAGTGGAAGCATGTGGTAAAAACAGAACATACAAAGAGTAGGTTTATAGGTTTAAAAGCTTTGTGTATGCAGTGAGAGTCAAGTAAAGCAGAAGTCTAAAAATAAACTCGAGGCTGTGTTGACTATACTAAATATAATGTTAAATATTAGCTGGTGACCTGTTATAATCAGTTGGAAATTTCAACAAAGAGGCTCTACTGCAAGTCCATCCATCCATCCATCCATCCATCTTCTACCATTTTTCTGGTAAGTCTTTTTTTTAATTCATTAACATATTCTTATAATTGATGCAGCATTGAGACATCACTTCCTGACAGCATTAATGTCCATAAAACCCACAGACAGCATTGCCCCATCAGGACAGAATCATCGTTTAACGCTTAGGTGATCTTCATTGAGAGCTCAGGCATAAACATTATATACAGTAACTGAGATGAGATGTTTGATGGGGCCCCACTAAGCTTATTATTCTGGTCCCCTCAAGGTCTTTTTTTTTCCTCATTGCAACAATGAGTCCTTTTCATGATAAATAACAAACTTCAAGAGATCGACATGGGGACATAAGTGGCAGCACAACCCTGTAATGAAAGCTGCCTCGGTTCTATATGACGTATCCTTACAGCTAATAGCCTCCAGTTTAACACACAGTACTGCCGAGTTGCTTCACTTCTCTCTGTTTTTGCCCAACTGGATCTGCCTCTGTCCTTCCTCTCTCTGCTGTGCATATCCTCCACTCCCCCTCACCCCTGCCAAAGACCTCCTGCTTCCCTCCTATTAACAGCCCATCCGTGACCGCGCTCTCCAATGCTCTATTCCGATCTACCTTGATAGTCTTCCATCAAGATCGTTTTCAATCTGTAGGTAGCAATTGAAGCTGTGATTGCATGTGATTGTATTGTTGTGGATGAGACAGGGGCCGGAATAACACCCGAGCTGCGTCTCACTGCTGTCATCCTCAGGTGGTGTCAGTCTTAAAATCTGCTTTTTCCTCCCTTCTTTCTTCCCTCCTTTTTTCTCCATTAATCCCTCTGTCTCATCAGGTGAGAGGACCACGTACTCCCACCACACTGATTCCAGTTATCTGCTGTCATGACTAAGTCCAGTAACTGCAGTGCATGGTGCATGTGGAGAGCTCTTCTGAATGCCTCTCTCTTTACTTTCCTCATCAGTTATTTCCACCACCTGTAGAAAAGGCTCATTTTTAAGCCTCATATTAGAGTTCGCTCTACATGTTCACAAGCTAACTGCTCATTAATCATGGGTTCATATTTTTGGATTTAATTACCAAGCTTGTCCTCAACCTCTCGCACTAATATTCCAGAAGATGCTTTAGAAAAACTACTTATACATATATATATATATATATATATATATAATCAAAACTTTTTTTTAATACAGGCCTTTTAGATAATCCATCCAAACTACTGGGACAAACATCACATTAAGGTTCCGTGCCTTTTTTTTTTTTTTCATAGTACAGGTCACATATTGCTCAGTCCTCCAGAGGGCTAATTAGGACATGACATAATGCTCCAAATCTCCAGACAGTTATTTCTCTCAGAGGATTGCCTATCAGGCTTATTTTATAAATCACCACATCTAGTCATCAGCCTCTTATTTTAGTGCATGTCCCATGCAGTAAAGTCCTCTGTTCACATTTTAGTTTGAAAAACAGGAAAAAAAAAAATCTGCATGTACACTTCAACGTTACAGAAATAAGCACATGTTGAGTCACCCAAGATGTGAAAAACTGCTGATGCAATTATGCCAGGCCAGTAGGTGGCAGTGTGACTTTTTTACAGCACTGCGTATGGCTTCCTGTCAACCGTTGACTGCATGCTGAACTTTTAAAATAGTGGTTGTTTGTGAAAAGTAAATACATATTCACCAACTACACCATTTATTTCTCACCTCAAATGTTTTCAGAAACATTCACCATTTAGTTCTGACGATATGAGAAAGTTTAATGTCCCGGTGTCCATCTTGGATGGGGATGAACGCACTTGAACACATCGCCTCACAGGAGATACAGTGACCAATGAGGTGCAGCTCTTGTGTGCTATAACGGTGATGCCAGCATCATAGGTCCATGTATGGGGCATGATTCATATATGTACAGTTGACACCAGATATTTAACTTCACAAAAAGATACATAGCCCTTTTTTTCTTACTGTCTTACATTAAATCAGACTAAAGTTTTCCTGTTTTAGGTCAGTTAGGATTACCAAAATTAGTTCTAATTGTTAAATCATTTTTATATTTGATAAATAATTTTCTAGATTTTTTTGCGAGATTTTTATTATTACTTTCTTCAAAGTCAGAAGTTTACATACATTTCCTTAGTATTTGGTAGAATTATCTTTAAACTGTATGATTTGGGTCAAACATTTTGGGTATCCTTCCACAAGCTTCTCACAATAGTTTGCTGGAATTTTGGCCCATTCCTCCTGACAGAACTGGAGTAACTGAGTCAGGTTTGTAGGTTGCCTTGCTCACACACGTCTTTTCAGCTCTGCCCACAAATTGTGTATGGAATTGAGATCTGGACTTTGTGATGGCCACTCCAAAATATTGATTTTGTTGCCCTTAAAGCCACTTTGTAACTAATTTGACGGTATGCTTAGGGTCATTGTTCATTTGGAAGACACATTTGAGCCCAAGCTTTAACTTCCTGGCTGGTGTCTTGAGATGTTGCTTCAATATTTCCACATAATGTTCTTTCCTCATTAGGCCATCTATTTTGTGATGTGCACCAATTCCTCCAGCAGCAAAACATCCCCACAGCATGATGCTGCCACCTCTTTACTTCACAATTGGAATGGTGTGTTTAACCCTGGATTTACACTGACTCCAGATACAATCCGTTACAGCTGCGATCTGGACTCCGCAACATATAGTCCCCATTCTCGTCAATTTTCTAATTCCCATCTGTTCCTTACCACTGCGGAACGAATTGAGCTTGTCGGATTCGGATCACTAATGAAACACAAGGAGTCTGTTTTTGACGGATGCCAGATCCAATCTGCAAGGAAATGCTGTGGTATCTTGCGGTGTTTAATATTTTTATTTATTTATTTATTTATTTTGTTTTCTGAGGTCTACTCTTCCACCACTGTGTCAGAGAAGGTAAAAACTTTGACATAACATACAAACACTTCATAGAATTAAAATTAATGGGCGACTTATGTATTATTAGAGCACAACAATCCAGGTGGAGAGCCGCTGCATCACACTTCCTTCTTGTTTTCATGTCATCGTGATTGGTTCATCTCGATGACTCTCGGGTCTTTCTCGAGATCTTGCGTTATTTTGTATAATTCTCGTGCGATCTTGTATTTCAAACTCTGTTCTTTTCGGTGCCGCTGCAAAATACAAATGGAGTTGGTAGGGATGGACGCAAGGTTCCATCCACACTGCATCCACAACAGACTGCATTCACAGTCAGTGTAAATCGTGGGTTAGGCTTGCAAGCTTCCCCCTTTTTCCTCCAAATGTTACAATGGTCATTATGGCCAGTTTATTTTTAATTTTATCAGACCACGGGTCATGTCTCCGAAAATTAAGGTCTTTGTCCCTGTGTGCATTTTCAAACTGTAATCTGTCTTTTTTTATGTTGCTTTTGTAGTAATGACTTCTTCCTCGCTGAGTGGCCTTTCAGCCCATGTCGGTACAGGACTCGTTTCACTGTGGATAATGACACTCTTTTACCAGCTTCAGCCAGCATCTTCACAAGGTCTTTTGTTTTTGTTCTGGGGTTCATACACACATTTTGCACCAAAACACGTTCATCTTTGGGACACAGAACTCATCTCCTTCCTGAGTTGTATGATGGCTGGACATTCCCATGGTGTTTATACTTGTGTATAAATGTTTGAACAAATGAATGTGGCACCTTCAGGCATCTGGAAATTGTACCCAAGTATGAACCAAAGTTGTGGAGGTCCACAACTCTTGGCTGATTTCTTTTGATTTTCTCATGATGTCAGACAAGAAAGCAGTGTGTTTGAGGTGTGCCTTAAAATATTCTACATCTACAAGTTTGTCTCCAGTTAACTCAAATGTTGTCAATTAACCTATCAAAAGCTTCCAAAGCCATTACATAATCATCTGGGCTTTCCCAGATTGTTCAAAGGCATAGAAATTTTTTGTGTATGTAAACTTCTGACCTTGAAGAAAGTCATAAAAAAATTTCAAAAAAAAATACAAAATGTAAAAATTATTTAGCAAATAGAAATAATTTTGGTGATCTAACTGACCTAAAACAGGAAAATTTTAGTCTGATTTAATGCCAGACAGTGAGGGGTAAAAGCTTGTGTGTTTTTATACAGTGTATGTACAGTAAATATCTGGTTTCAACTGAATGTGCCACTGGCTGTTTTCTCCCGTGCAGACGGAGGAGGAAAAACAGTGCCCTTTCCCTTGTAAACACATAGCAAGCATGTCAAAATCTTGCATTAACGGACGAACACAATGCTTAACTATCGCATGCTACCATGCCATAAGCACCGAAGCATCATCATCTATGGTGCTGTCATCCACCCTTCCATCTTCTTCCGCTTAATCCTTTTCAGGTCACGGGGTGGGGGTGGGGGGGGTGGGCTGGAGCCTATCCCAGCATCTTTGGGCGAGAGGCAGGGTACACCCTGGACAGATCGCCAGTCCATCGCTTTCATATTCTTTGTAATTATTATATATATTATATGTTGGAGACCCCTTCATGGATCGCCAGCTTATCATGGTGCAGAGGTTTGTGTGCCCTAATGATCCCAGGAGCTTTGTTGTCGAGGGTTATGTGTCCCTGGTAGGGTCTCCCAAGACAAATTGGTCCTAGATGAAGGGCCAGACCAAGAGCAGTCCAGTGAATCTCTATGAAAAATGTAACAGCAGGGTCCCAGTGTATCCAAAGGAGTCACATAGGTCTGCCCTTCAGTGGGCTCACCACCTGCAGGAGGGTTCATGGTGCTATGTGAACTGGGTGGCAGTCCCGCAACCCGGATCCCTGAATAAGCCATAGATGATGGATGGATAGATTGATATACTGGAGAATGTATTCCAACAGCAAACACCCTATATGTGTTGTAATCAGCAGCAAATACAACTTAAACAGTTTTGACATTAGGTGGCCACTGTGGTCGTGTAAATAATTACAGTAAGTGGCATAATGGAAAGTTACAGTTGCAATGCCATAAAACAGACTATCACCATTTTCTAACGCTAACCATTTCTCTTGCCATAACCAAGTATTTTTGAAATGTAGCCCTTACCATTACCCAAACCTTAACATACACCTAAAATAGTGCTTTTAATCCCCAAAGGAAGTGAAGTCCGACAAGTGGTAGTGAAAGCAAACACAGGTAACAGTAACAAAAAGGGAGTGCTATATGTAGTGCCATGAGATCCCCAACCAACCTGTGTATGTGGATGTAAGTGGATTTTGAATGGGAAATGAATGTGAAAAGCAGTGACGTCACAGTCTTGGAGACTGGTAATGGTAGTGAAGCTGTTCAGTTGTTATATGTGAATGGAAAGAAACTTGAAAGACAAATTTAGAAAACTAGAAAGAGAAAGAAAGAAAGAAAGAAAGAAAGAAAGAAAGAAAGAAAGAAAGAAAGAAAGAAAGAAAGAAAGAAAGAAAGGGTCGTCATCTGAGCGCAGGGGGATTCCACCGGGCTCAGTCTTTCTGCCCTTTTTCATATTTGTACAGTGTTGTCGTTTTGAGTTGCAATTTCTGTTACTTTATCTTTGGTTGATTTGTCACGTATTCTGTATTGTGTCTAAGTATGATTTAGTTTCCTGTTTATGTTCATTCACATTTTTGAGGTTACTTGTCTTTATTTTGCCATCTTTTCATATTTTGATTCTGTTGTGTTCTCCACTGACAGCTGTCAGTGACATTTCCAGGTTGTTGCTCCACGTAGGTGGGGTCCCTGTCAGCTGTCAGTCCACTCTCTCTTATTCCTCCCAGCTGGTCTAAATTGAATCTTTGTTTTTTTCCTGCCCGCTCAAGTGAACCACACCTGCTATCATTTGTGTTTCATTTGTTTCTAGCCTTATTTAAGAACTGTTGCTTTCATTTCTGGTTGCCGGAGTATTGAGGTTTCTTCCCCCTCGTCCTCATCAGAACCCTGCCCTTGTTCTAGTGAGCTTACGCGTATGTTTGTTTATTGGTTTGTTTGACAGTTTGGATTGTTGCACTTTTGTGTTTTTGTTTCTGAATAAATTTTGCAAACTAGCAGTCCAGCATTTGGGTTTTTCTCTCTGCCCTGAGGGGCAATTCATGACAGAAAGAGAGAAAGAAAGAAAGAAAGAAAGAAAGAAAGAAAGAAAGAAAGAAAGAAAGAAAGAAAGAAAGAAAGAAACCCTGTCTAAGTGATCATCAAATTTATCTTTGTTATGCTTGTCAAATGCTGGAATGACCTCTTCTTCTATAGGAGAAAATGGCGGAAGAGCTTGCAGAAGAAAAGAGAAGGCTACAGAGAACATAAATAAAGTTATAGATGTTGATAAAACAGTAAATAAAGTCGGCTGCATAATCTGGACAGATGCACAGTTAACAATCTGACTGATAATATCAGCAACAACAGAGGACCCCATAAAACCAATTTGAGTCATGCAGGAAAATCACAGCTGGGCTGATAAAGAATAAAATGTTTCCGGGTAAATGGAGGTTTTGTGTTTGATGATTGTGATTGTTTTGATGCTCTTTATCAAGATAGTTCGCAGAATGCAGAAGTGACCACAGACGATGTCATCCCAGGAAGGGACCGATATCTGTCATGTTGTCGAGGAAGCTCGATGCATCTTTATTTTGACAGGCACCTTTATTTTTCCGCTCACTCTCATCCATGTGGTCTCTTTGTTCTGGTAATTACTATTTGTTAGTTAATACGACAATAGTGCCTTTGGGGGATTAATCAACAGCAATTTTGGAAATCATTTAATTGTTCAAGTCATCTATTTAGAAACACAAAGAGAAATAATTTACTTTTATGAGCATTCTCTGTTTTATATAATTGTGAGCTAAACATCTGGAATTAACCATGTAATTTAAATACTTTGCTTTGGGGTTTATAAAAGATGAATCTATTTTTACCCCTCAGCCTCTAAAAGGCTGAAGAGGAATTGTTGTCACCCTGCCGGGCAGATAGTCACCTTCGGCACTTACCTTGTGAACACGATAACTAGAGAAAGAAATGACATAGGCTTTTCAAATTGATGCCACAGTCATATCTGTGAAAAATCTTGGACGAGTTTGAATTTGGGTGACCTGAGCTTTAGATAAAGGTCAGAAGTCAGTTTTTCCCTAAATCTTGTAAATGCGATAACTACAGAAAGAAATGATGTAGGGTTTCAAATTGATATCGAATCTAAGACTCTGACCTCTCACTGTGGGTTTGGGGTCAAAAGGTCAAAGGTCAAGGTTAGCATTCACTATACCCCTTTACTAGGGCTGTGCAATATGATGATATACTGCGGGGGAAAAACGTATTGAACACGTCAACATTTTTCTCATGAGACATATTTCTGATGAGCCATTGACCTGAAATTTTCACCAGATGTCAGTAACAACCCAAGTAATCCATACATACAAAGAAATCAAGGCAACTGTGTTCACAAAACAAGTTATATTTGATAAAGTGTAATGAAACAGGGAATACAGTGGTGTGAAAAAGTGTTTGCCCCCTTCCTGATTACTCATTTTTGTACGTTTGTCACACTTAAATGTTTCAGATCATCAAACAAATTTAAATATTAGACAAAGATAACACAAGTAAACAAAATGCAGTTTTTAAATGAAGGTATTTATTATTAAGGGAAAATACAATCCAAACCTACATGGCCCTGTGTGAAAAAGTGATTGCCCCCTAAACCTAATAACTGGTTGGGCCACCCTTAGCAGCAACAACTGAAATCAAGCGTTTGCGATAACTGGCAATGACTCTTTTGCAGCGCTGTGGAGGAATTTTGGCCCACTCATCTTTGCAGAATTGTTGTAATTCAGCCACATTGGAGGGTTTTCGAGCATGAACTGCCTTTTTAAGGTCATACCACAGCATTTCAATCAGATTCAGGTCAGGACTTTGATTAGGACACACTTTAGTCTTCATTTTGTTTTTCTTAAGCCATTCAGATGTGGACTTGCTGGTGTGTTTTGGATCACTGTCCTGCTGCAGAACCCAAGTGCGCTTCAGCTTGAGGTCACAAACAGATAGCCGGACATTCTCCTTCAGGATTTTTTGGTAGACAGCAGAATTCATGGTTCCATTTACCACAGCAAGTCTTCCAGGTCCCGAAGCAGCAAAACTGCCCCAGACCATCACACTACCATCACCATATTTTACTGTTGGTATGATGTTCCTTTTCTTAAATGCTGTGTTTGACATGTTCTGGACCCAGGAAACAGACACTGACACGAGTAGATATAGACAATTATTCTTTTATTGTGAGGGAGTGTAGTGCGTGTGTGAGTGCAAGTATTGAAGTTTGGTCACTGGAACTGAGCAGTCCGGATGGTGACCTGGCAACCCTGTAACACACAAGCAGAAACAATTACAGCTGTTCAGCACTAGCGAGTAATTGTGGATGGTGAGGCTTACTTGGGCGTTCCACAGGTAACGTTCTGCTGACTTCCAGCGGCCGTGCAGCGCGGTGGTGAATGTGCTCGTAGCTGTGATGGTGAATGCACCTGTCGCTGTGATGATGATTGTTCTCGTAGCTGAGGTGGTGGTGATACCAGTGACCGTGATGATGACAGCTCCTGTAGCTGTAATAATAACAGTTCCTGTAGTTGTGGTGTTAGACGTACCCGTAGCTGTGGTGGTAGCGAGGAGCTACGTGATAGAGGTGGCAACGCCCCGTCGGCTGGGGAAGTTGGTCCGCCGCCTGGGAGGTCCACCTGTGCACAGGGGTAAAGGCAAGGAGTAGAATAGCAGATTGTTTTCTTACGTGGCAGATCCTGACGAGACGTTCTTGGCTGAACTTGAGAACGAAGTTCTGGCTCATGCTCTGACGAGGAAGACAGGCGACTCTGTGCTGGGCTGTCAGCAACACTGGCTTTTAACAGCCGCTGATTAGCACCTGTTGGTCTGTGCGCAGCTGGAACTGATGAGACAGATGACGGCCCAGAGGCCGCCATGACAGTACTCCCCCCTCTAGCAGTGCCTCCAGGCACCTGCCCAATTCTACCTGGATTCGCCCGATGGAAATCGCGGATCAACTGCTTATCCAGGATCAACGCTGGGCGAATCCAAGAACGATCCTCCTGTCCAAAGCCCTCCCAGTCCACCAAATACTGAAGACCACGACCTTGCCTGCGAACGTCCAGGATGGCAGTCACCCCCCAGGCCGGATGGCCATTGATCATCCCCGGGGGGGCGGGGGCCGCGGGAGGGGGGCACAGGGGATCAGAGATGTACGGTTTGACCTGGGAGACATGAAAGGTGGGGCAGATGCGCATCGAAGAGGGGAGAGACAGGCGCACAGACACAGGATTGACAATACGAGAGATGGTGTAAGGACCAATGAAGCGCTTGGTAAGCTTGCGCTTCTCAGCCGGTACAGCAATATTCCGGGTAGACAACCAAACCTTCTGACCCACCTTGTAGTCCGGGGCGGGTCTCCTATGCCGGTTGGCCACCTGGATGTTGCGTTTCGTGGTCTTTAAAAGGGCTCGGCGGGCGATGAGCCAAACTCGCCGACAGCGCTTAATGTGAGCTTGGACAGATGGAACTGCTACCTCCTTCTCCTCCTCCGGAAACAGTGGTGGATCAAACCCAAATGATGCCTTGAAAGGAGAGACGCCCGTAGCCGTAGAGATCGTGGTGTTATGTGCGTACTCAATCCAAGGAAGATGCTTGCTCCAGGAGGATGAACAGGAGGAGATGACACAACGCAGCGCGGCCTCAAGCTCCTGGTTAGCCCGCTCACACTGGCCATTACTCTGAGGATGATAACCTGAGGAGAGGCTAGCTGTGGCTCCCAGCGCTGCGCAGAACGCTTTCCAGACCTGCGAGATGAACTGTGGTCCCCGGTCCGACACTATGTCGGCGGGGATGCCATGTCGACGGACCACATGCTGGACAAGGAGGTCCGCTGTTACCTGAGCCGAAGGCAAACCCCGAAGGGGCACAAAGTGGGCTGCCTTCGAGAAACAGTCCACTATAGTCAAGACTGTGGTGAAGCTATCTGAGGGGGGCAAACCAGTCACAAAATCCATAGCAACATGGGACCAAGGGCGGGAAGGGACCGGCAGCGGATGTAACAGGCCCGCCGGGGGGGATGATGTCGTTTTCCCAGTAGCGCACTGAGCGCAAGCCCGGATGTAACTCACAACATCCTTCCGCAGCCCTGGCCACCAGAAGGTCCTCTGGAGAAGGTCCACAGTCCGACACCCCCCCGGATGACAAGCCAATTTGGAGGCGTGACCCCACTCAATCACTTGACCCCGAATAGAGCGTGGAACAAACAGGCACCCCCCCCCCCCCCCGGGTCTGGCTCCGTCTTCAGTGCTCTACGAACTGTCTTGCAAATACCCCAGGACAGGGCGCCCACGACACAGGAGGGCGGCAGGATGGGAGTTTCCTGATCCTCAGAGGATGGTGCGTCGAACTGCCGCGAGAGGGCGTCCGGCTTACCGTTCTTGCTTCCTGGCCGATAAGTGATGGAAAAATTAAACCGGCCGAAGAAAAGGGACCAACGAGCCTGGCGTGCGTTCAGGCGCTTCGCCGTCCTGAGATACTCCAGGTTACGGTGATCGGTCCACACCACGAACGGCTGAGCAGCCCCCTCCAGCCAGTGTCTCCATTCCTCCAAGGCGAGCTTCACTGCCAGCAGCTCCCTGTCTCCTATGCTATAATTCCTCTCTGCTGGTGACAGGCAATGAGAGAAGTAAGCACATGGGCGGATCTTACCGTCTTCAGGAGAACGTTGAGAGAGCACCGCTCCCACCCCCGAATCAGAGGTGTCTACCTCCACCAAGCACTGTAGCTTCGGGTCCACCTGGGTTAGGACACGGGCAGAAGCAAACTCCTCCTTCAATTTCTCAAACGCCCTGGCTGCCTCCTCACTCCAGCAAAACGGGGTCTTTGGGGAGGTGAGCGCAGTCAGAGGCCGAGCAATATTTCCAAAATTGGGCACAAACCTCCAATAGAAATTAGCAAAGCCCAAGAATCCCCGAAGCTGCTTCCTAGAGGTTGGTGCGGGCCAATCCACTACTGCCTTGACCTTGGCCGGGTCGGGGGGCACCTGGTTCCGGGCTATGATGAACCCTAGGAAAGAGGTCTGGTCAGTATGGAACTCACACTTTTCTGCCTTGACAAACAGTTGGTTCTCCAGGAGGCGCTGTAGCACTTTGCGGACATGCACCTGGTGCTCTTCTAACGTGCGAGAGAAGATAAGTATGTCATCGAGATATACAAATACAAACGAGTTCAGGATATACCTTGTAGCTGAACACAGACCTGTTGCTCACTCTTCTGAGAATGCCACAGATCAACTTTAAAGACCACTGTTATATAATTCTTCCTCTTGTAGTGGAAACTAAGGTGATATGCATAATAACAATAGTAAGTTAACATACATAATAACAATATTACATGATCTGCAAATGGTAAAAGGTAGCAACTTACACATGGAAAGTGTGTCCATTTCCCTTCCTCTGCACATTCCTACAAGTTGCATGTGCACACTGTCTCGGCATCTCGGAAGCCTTGGCAAAAGGGAACTTCCCATGAACTGTAGACCTACACCTAACAGCAATAAGCACATATTTTAAAAAAATATTATACTATTATGTAGCACAATAAGCACATGCCTACAAAGTAAAAAATATCACAAAGACTTAATGCTTTTATAAACCAACATTAATAAATTACAAAGTACAATTACTTTTAAATGCTTTGCAGGAATATCCCCCCTGTCCCCTCCTATCCATCATAGCAAATATTTATAGTAATGTCAGGCAAAATGTAATATAAGACAGAAATAGGAATGTCTATGAGATATGACTGCATTAATCATCACCAGATCTTCTTGTACCCCCTCCCTGTAATAGACAAAAGCGAAATAGGTAATGTAAAATTCTATCTGTAAAGTTTCAATTTTCAAATAACATATCTGTAAATTACTATCTGCAAACCTTCATGATGTTGGTCTGATACAGGAGGTAGATGTTTGTACACATATACACTACCGTTCAAAAGTTTGGGGTCACCCAGACAATTATTTTGTGTTTTCCATGAAAAGTCACACTTATTTACCACCATGAGTTGTAAAACGAATAGAAAATATAGTCAAGACATTGACAAGGTTAGAAATAATGATTTGTATTTGAAATAATAATTTTTTCCTTCAAACTTTGCTTTCGTCAAAGAATCCTCCATTTGCAGCAATTACAGCATTGCAGCCCTAACATGATTGCACAAGGGTTTTCTAATCATCCATTAGCCTTCTGACGCAATGAGCAAACACATTGTACCATTAGAACACTGGAGTGATAGTTGCCGGAAATGGGCCTCTATACACCTATCTAGATATTGCACCAAAAACCAGACACTTGCAGCTAGAATAGTCATTTACCACCTTAGCAATGTATAGAGTGTATTTCTGATTAGTTTAAAGTTATCTTCATTGAAAAAAAGTGCTTTTCTTTCTAAAATAAGGAAATTTCTAAGTGACCCCAAACTTTTGAACGGTAGTGTATGTGTAATTATTGTGTAAAGATGGTTTGATAAACCTAAATCTTTCATTAGGCCAAGTGTATACAGGAAAAAGAAAAACTATCCTCACGCTATTTGAGTAACTACCAAACTAGTTACAAGAACCCAAAGTTCATTGTTGATAATATTGGCTACCAATACTGACCCAGTAACAAAGAACACAATGTAACACTGTATACTAATATTACATGAGAAATATTGCCATAAGTATCGATACTGAATTACAATATATATTACACTCATGGCAGTCATGCATGTACAGAAATCAGTGACCTCCCAAATGAAAATCAGAGTTTTTACCTTTATTTTTGACAACACGCCATTAAATTATTTAAAAACAAATACTCGACACTTACCTGATCGTTTAGACACCAGTTACACACTGTGTAAACAAACGAGAACCTTGGAAATGAAGACTTAATCAGAGTGTTGTGTGTTGAGCTGTGGATTTGTTGTGATTCCTGTACCAATATGGCGGCCGGAAATCATGCGCTCCAGTGACCTACTTCCAATCTAGGTTAGATATCTATGGCAGGTAGTCTAATAACCCGATGGTTGGCGGTTCGCATCACGCTCTCCCCAGATATCCTGCCGTTGTGTCCCTGGGCAAGACACTTCACCCGCATTGCCTCCAGTGTCCACAACACTGGGTATGACTGTGTAAAAATGTTTAAATGCTCGGTGGTGGCCGGAGAGGCTGTTGGCGTGGATTGGCAGCCACATTTCCCTCACTCTGAGTCTGTGATCACACGCTGTAGCGCATGCCTGATAAAACTGACATATGTATTAATCACGCTGTGATAATAGCACAATATCGCTCAAAGCGCACGAGCGTGCGCTTTGCGCACCAGTGTGGCGGATGAAATAAGGGAACCCAGTGTGGAGGCACGGAATAATTGCAGGCAGGACACGCGAACTGAAGTTTAAAAGGGTGTTTATTTCATACTCCAGCGCTGTGGAGCGAGCCCTTTTTTTTATTACTTATTTTGTACTAACCACAGTGTGCAGTGGGCAGCACAGTTTACCCTCGGCCGGGGGATCGCGGAGATCGTGGGTTCGATCCCTGCCCCCGGCCAACAGTGATCTGTGTGGAGTTTGCATGTTCTCCCCGTGTTTGCGTGGGTTTACTCCAGGATTTCTCCAGTTTCCTCCCACATGTCAAAAACATGCAGGTCAGGGAGTTAAAGGCGCTTGCGCACGCAGCGACTGGCAGCTGGTGGCTTGTCACCAGACTGCAAAACAAATCTACCTATGGGTACAAAATAAGTAATAAAAAAAAAAAAGGGCTCGCTCCACAGCGCTGGAGTGAGCTTCGTGCTGGAGGATGAAATAAACACCCTTTTAAACTTCAGTTCGCAGTGTCCTGCCTGCAATTATTCCATGCCTCAACACTGGGTTCCCTTATTTCATCCGCCACACTGGTACGCGGGATATTGTGCTTTATCATAGCGTGATTAATACATATGTCAGCTCTATCAAGTGTTGTGGGATGTCTGGTGCGTTTGTTTGGATGGGGCAGCAGCTCGGAGCGTGGACGTGAGTGAGTGATGGTGTTTGCGCAGCCGAGGCACCCCCCCCTCCCCGGTGCGTGTGGCGAACGGTGTGTGATTTGGTGCGGATAAGTAGAAAGAGCGAGGCGACCAGAGCAGGTAGAATTTGTTGCTGACAACAGTGCGGTATATAAATAAAGCCCCAACGCTTCAGCAAAACGGCCTGTGCTTCTGTGTACCACAAGAGTGAGATTTACTCGGGAATTAAATCGCGGAGGAAGATACATCTCCCCTGCGTCCCAAAACCACGGTTAGGAGACGAAAGGCAGGAACGGTCAACACAAGCGTGCGATCACAGACATGTCTCATGCGCGCACTTTGAGCGGTATTGTGCTATTATCACAGCGTGATTAATACATATGTCAGTTTTATCAGGCATGCGCTACAGCGTGTGATCACAGACACTCAGAGTGAGGGAAATGTGGCTGCCAATCCACGCCAACAGCCTCTCCGGCCACCACCAAGCATTTAAACATTTTTACACATTCATACCCAGTGATATGGGCACTAGAGACAGTGCGGGTGAAGTGTCTTGCCCAGGGACACAACGGCAGGATATCTGGGGAGAGCGTGATGCGAACCGCCAACCATCGGGTTATTAGACTACCTGCTGAACTGCTGCCGCCCCACTTTTTCCTCCACTTTCCCTCTTTAGGAAAGCTATGGAGGCTCACCCCGCTCTCTTTATTTCCCTTTGATTGGAAATTACATCCAAAAGCTGCGCAATGTGGCATTTTCACTGACAAATGGCAGTAGTTAGTAGCTTCGCTTCTTGGCTTGTATAAGACAGAAAAAACGGCTGCAACCATTCTACGTCACTACCCAGAATGCATTGCGACGTAAACAAAAATCGTAATAAAGTTTTTTAAAAATATATAAAACTGGGAATTATTTTCAAAAAAATTATATTATAGTTATGTTAGTAACATAAAAATAAAGCATATAGAGCTAACATGCCAATATAATCAGAGTTCCTTTTAAATTAAAAGCTTTCAAGATGAAAGATCTAGCTGACTTTAAAACTGCAGTAATAACGTTTAAAGTGAAGAATCTATCACTGCCCGCAAATATCCAGAAGTTGTTCCAAATAAGGGAGAAACAATATCATTTCAGAGGAACATGTATATTTCAAAAACCTTCAGTGAGAACTACCACCAAGCAACACTGTGTCTCAGTGCAAGGAGTCAGATTGTGGAACGCTTTTGGACCTGAATTAAAATCATGTACAACGCTTGGACAATTTAAACAAAAACTAAAGGAAGAAATACTTCAAACATATATACAAGATGACATGTAAAATCACATAAGAATTATCATATTCAGTCTGTGTTGTGCTGTTGCTTAGTTTTTTGGGGGGGTTTTTGTCACGTTTTGTCTTAGCTTTGTTCTGAATTGTAATCGCTCCTGTTTTGTTTTTCTTTTGAATTCTTGGATGGAATATGGGTGGGCAATATAAGCTGCGGCTTCAGCCATCACCCATTTCAGATAGCTTATGTAGAACTGTATAATCAGAGGAGTTATTGTTTAATTTGACTTTGTTAATTTTTTTCCCTTTGTTATATTATTCTGTTCCTTTCTTTTAATCTTTACTTTTAATCTATCCTAAATAAAGATTTATTCATTGATTCGTTCATTCATTCATTCAAATAGGACCTGCCTGACAAAGTGAAATTGACCAAAATATTCTCAAAAGCTAGACATCACGCTGCGATCTAAAGAAATTCAGGAACAAATGAGAAACAAAGTAACTGAGATCTATCAGTCTGGAAAAGGTTATAAAGCCATTTCTAAAGCTTTGGAACTCCAGCGAACCACAGTGAGAGCCATTATCCACAAATGGCGAAAGTATGGAACAGTGGTGAACCTTCCAAGGAGTGGCCGGCTGACCAAAATTACCCCAACAGCACAGTGACAACTCATCCAAGAGGTCACAAAAGACCCCACAACAACATCCAAAGAACTGCAGGCTTCACTTGCTTCAGTTAAGGTCAGTGTTCATGACTCCACCATAAGAAAGAGACTGGGCAAAAATGGCCAGCATGGCAGAGTTCCAAGACAAAAACCACTGCTGAGCCAAAAGAACAAAAAGGCTCATCTCAGTTTTGCCAGAAAACATCTTGATGATCCCCAAGACTTTTGGGAAAATACTCTGTGGACTGACGAGACAAAAGTTGAACTTTTTGGAAGGTGTGTGTCCCATTACATCTGGCGTAAAAGTAACACAGCATTTAAGAAAAGGAACATCATACCAACAGTAAAATATGGTGGTGGTAGTGTGATGGTCTGGGGCTGTTGTGGTGCTTCAGGACCTGAAGACTTGCTGTGGTAAATGGAACCATGAATTCTGCTGTCTACCAAAAAATCCTGAAGGAGAATGTCCAGCCATCTGTTCGTGACCTCAAGCTGAAACGCACTTGGGTTCTGCAGCAGGATAATGATCCAAAACACACCAGCAAGTCCACCTCTGAGTGGCTTAAGAAAAACAAAATGAAGAATTTGGAGTGGCCTAGTCAAAGTTCTGACCTCAATCCAATTGAGATGCTATGGCATGACCTTAAAAGGGTGGTTCATGCTCAAAAAACCTCCAATATGGCTGAATTACAACAATTCTGCAAAAATGAGTGGGTCAAAATTCCTCCACAGCACTGTAAAAGACTCATTGCCAGTTATTGCAAACACTTGATTGCAGTTGTTGCTGCTAAGGGTGGCCCAACCAGTTATTAGGTTTAGGGGGCAATCACTTTTTTGCACAGGGCCATGTAGGTTTGGATTGTATTTTCCCTTAATAATAAAAATCTTCATTTAAAAACTGCACTTTGTATTTACTTGTGTTATCTTTGTCTAATATTTAAATTAGTTTGATGATCTGAAACATTTAAGTGTGACATCAGGAATGGGGCAAACACTTTTTCACACCACTGTAAGTACTGAACATGCTTGGTGAAATTCATTTAATCCATCCATCCATCCATCTTCTACCGCTTTTCCGGAGGTCCGGGTCGCGGAGGCAGCAGTTCAAGCAGAGAAACCCAGACTTCCCTCTCCCCAGCCACCTGCTCCAGCTCTTCAGAGAGGATACCAAGGTGTTCCCAGACCAGCTGGAAGACATAGTCTCTCCACTGAGTCCTGGGTTTGCCCCGGGGTCTCCTCCCAGTGGGACGTGCCAGAAACACCTCAAGTGGGAGGCGTCCAGGAGGCATCCTAATCAGATGCCCATACCACCTCAACTGACTCCTTTCAATGTGGAGGAGCAGCGGTTCTACTCTGAGCCTCTCCCGGATGACTGAGCCCCTCACCCTATTTCTGAGGGTGAGTCCAGCAATCCTGCGGAGAAAGCTCATTTCAGCCGCTTGTATCCGCGATCTCATTCTTTCGGCCATTACCCAAAGCTCGTGACCATAGGTGAGAGTAGGACTGTAGATTGACAGGTAAATCAACAGCTTTGCCTTAGAACTCAGCTCCCTCTTCACCACAACGGACCAGTACAACGTTCGCATCACTGCAGATGCTGCTCCGATCCATCTGTCAATCTCTCGCTCCATTCTCCCGTCACTCGCAAATAAGACCCCAAGATACTTAAACTCCTCCACTTGGGCAGGAGCCTGTCCCCAACCCGGAGAGGACAATCCACCCTTTTCCGGCTGAGGACCATGGACTCGGACTTGGAGGTGCTGATTCTCATCCCAGCCACTTCATACTCAGTGGCAAACCATCCCAGGAAGAACTGTAGGTCATTGCTGGATGAAGCCAACAGGACAACATCATCTGCAAACAACAGAGATGAGATCCTGTGGTCAGCAAGCACGACACCCTCCATTCCCTGGTTGCGCCTAGAAATCCTGTCCATAAAAGTTATGAACAGGATCGGTGAAAAAGGACAGCCCTGGCGGAGTCCAACTCTCACTGGGAATGAGTCCGGCTGAGTGTTGGCAATACGAACCAAACTCTCACAACGATCATACAGAGACCGAATAGCTCGTAACAACAAGCCCGATACCCCATGCTCCCGAAGCACCCCCCCCCACACACACACACAAAAAACCACGAGGGATGCAGTTGAATGCCTTCTCCAAGTCCACAAAACACATGTAAACTGGTTGGGCAAACTCCCACGAACCCTCGAGAATTCTCGAGAGAGTAAAGAGCTGGTCCGATGTGCCACGGCCAGGACGAAAACCATATTGCTCCTCCTGAATCCGAGGTTCGACCAACGGCCGGACTCTCCTCTCCAGTACCTTGGCATAGACCTTCCCAGGGAGGCTGAGGAGTGTGATCCCTCTAAAGTTGGAGCACACCCTCCGGTCCCCTTTTTTGAAAAGAGGAACCACCACCCCGGTTTGCCATGCCAAAGGCACTGCCCCCAACCTCCACGGAGTGTTGCAGAGGCGTGTCAACCATGACAGCCCTCCAACATCCAGGGCCTTGAGGTACTCAGGGCGAATCTCATCCATCCCCGGGGCCCTGCCACCAAGGAGATTTTTAACCACGTTGGCGACCTCAGCCCCTGTGATAGGCGAGTCATCTTCCCCATCCACAAGCCCCGCTTCCTCTGTGGAAGGCGTATCAGTGGGATTGAGGAGATCCTCAAAGTATTCCTTCCACTGCCTGACGATATCCACAGTTGAAGTCAACAGCGCCCCATCCGCACCATACACAGTGTGGACAGGGAGCTGCTTCCCCCTCCTGAGCTGCCGGAGAGTTTGCCAGAATCTCTCCGAGGCCAACCGAAAGTCTTGCTCCATGGCCTCACCAAACTCCTCCCATACCTGGGTTTTTGCTTCAGCAACCACCCGAGCTGCACTCCGCTTGGCCTGCCGGTACACCTCAGCTGCTTCGGGAGTCCCACAAGCCAACCAAGCCTGATAGGACTCCTTCTTCAGCTTAACGGCCCCCCTCACCACTGGTGTCCACCACTTGGTTCGGGGGTTGCCACCACAAGATGCACCGACCACTTTGCGGCCGCAGCTCTGGGCTGCTGCTTCAACAATAGAGGTGGAGAACATGGCCCATTCATACTCCATGTCTCCATACTCCCTCGGAATGTGGTTGAAGTTCTTCCAGAGGTGGGAGTTGAAGACCTCCCGGACAGGGGCCTCAGCCAGACGTTCCCAGCACACCTTCACTATACGTTTGGGTCTACCAGGTCTGAATGGCATCCTCCCCTGCCATCGGATCCAACTCACCACCAGGTGGTGATCAGTTGACAGCTCTGCACCTCTCTTTGCCTGAGTGTCCAAGAAATACGGTCGCAGATCTGATGACACGATAACAAAATCGATCATCAACCTGCGACCTAGGGTGTCATGGTGCCAGGTGCACATATGGACACCCTTATGTTTGAACATGGTGTTCGTTATGGACAAACTGTGGTTAGCACAGAAGTCCAATAACTGAACACCACTTGCGTTCAGATCGGACAGGCCGTTCCTCCCAATCACCCCCTTCCAGGTTTCACTGTCGTTGCCCACATGCACATTGAAGTCCCCCAGTAGGACAATGGAGTCTCCAAAATGATGGTCAGGACCCATTTCCCAACCCGAAGACGCAGGGAAGCAGCCCTTTCATCCACCGGGGAAAACTCCAATATAGAGGCAGAAAGGTGGGGGGATACAAGAATACCCACCCCTGCTCGTCGCCTCTCACCCGGGGCAACTCCAGAAAAGACCAAGCTCCAGCCCCTCTCCAGGAGACTGATTCCAGAACCGGAGCTGTGTGTTGAGGTGAGGCCAACTACAGTGGGGCAAAAAAGTATTTAGTCAGCCACCAATTGTGCAAGTTCTCCCACTTAAAAGATGAGAGAGGTCTCCAATTTTCATCATAGGTATACCTCAACTGTGAGAGACAAAATGAGAAAAAAAAAATCCAGAAAATCACATTGAAGGATTTTTAATGAATTAATTGGTAAATTCCTCTGTAAAATAAGTATTTGGTCAATCCCAAAAGTTCATCTCAGTACTTTGTTATATACCCTTTGTTGGCAATGACAGAGGTCAAATGTTTTCTGTAAGTCTTCACAAGGTTTTCACACACTGTTGCTGATATTTTTGCCCATTCCTTCATGCAGATCTCCTCTAGAGCAGTGATGTTTTGGAGCTGTTGCTGAGCAACACGGACTTTCAACTCCCTCCAAAGATTTTCTATGCGGTTGAGATCTGGAGACTGGCTAGGCCACTCCTGGACCTTGAAATGCTTCTTACGAAGCCACTCCTTCGTTGCCTGGGCGGTGTGTTTGGGATCATTGTCATGCTGAAAGACCCAGCCATGTTTCATCTTCAATGCCCTTGCTGATGGAAGGAGGTTTTCACTCAAAATCTCACGATACATGGCCCCATTCATTCTTTCCCTTACATGGATCAGTCGTCCTGGTTCCTTTGCAGAAAAACAGCCCCAAAGTATGATGTTTCCACCCCCATGCTTCACAGTAGGTATGGTGTTCTTTCTCCTCCAAACACAACAAGTTGAGTTTTCATCAAAAAGTTCTATTTTGGTTTCATCTGACCATATGACATTCTCTCAATCCTCTTCTGGATCATCCAAATGCTCTCTAGCAAACTTCAGACGGGCCTGGACATGTACTGGCTTAAGCAGGGGGACACGTCTGGCACTGCAGGATTTGAGTCCCTGGCGGCATAGTGTGTTACTGATATAGCCTTTGTTACTTTGGTCTCAGCTCTCTGCAGGTCATTCACTAGGTCCCCCCGTGTGGTTCTGGGATTTTTGCTCACCGTTCTCGTGATCATTTTGACCCCACAAGGTGAGATCTTGTGTGGAACCCCAGATCGAGGGAGATTATCACTGGTCTTGTATGTCTTCTATTTTCTAATAATTGCTCCCACAGTTGATTTCTTCACACCAAGCTGCTTACCTATTGCAGATTCAGTCTTCCCAGCCTGGTGCAGGTCTACAATTTTGTTTCTGGTGTCCTTTGACAGCTCTTTGGTCTTGGCCATAGTGGAGTTTGGAGTCTGACTGTTTGAGGTTGTGGACAGGTGTCTTTTATACTGATAACGAGTTCAAACAGGTGCCATTAATACAGGTAACGAGTGGAGGACAGAGGAGCCTCTCAAAGAGGAAGTTAGAGGTCTGTGAGAGCCAGAAATATTGCTTGGTTGTAGGTGACCAAATACTTATTTTACCGAGGAATTTACCAATTAATTCATTAAAAATCCTTCAATGTGATTTTCTGGAATTTTTTTTCTCATTTTGTCTCTCATAGTTGAGGTATACCTATGATGAAAATTGGAGACCTCTCTCATCTTTTAAGTGGGAGAACTTGCACAATTGGTGGCTGACTAAATACTTTTTTGCCCCACTGTATATCTAACAGGTATCTCTCAACCCCGTACACCAGCTCAGGCTCCTTCCCCACCAGAGAGATGACATTCCATTTACCAAAAGCCAGTTTAGAAAGCCTGGGTTCAGTCCGCTAAGGTCTCCGCCTTTGACCGCCACCTAATCCACATCGCACCAGACCCCCATGATCCCTCCCGCAGGTGGTGAACCCACTGGAGGGCGGACCCATGTAACTCCTTCGGGCTGAGCCTGGCCAGGTCCATTGGGTGGAAACCCAGCCACCAGACGCTAACCATCGAACCCCTCCCCCAGGCCTTTGTCCAGGGTGGGGCCCCGGTAACCCCATACTGGGCGGGGTACACTGAATCCTTGATCTAGAATTTATCATGAGAGTCTGTTGGATCGTTCTTAGTCTGGCCCTTCACCCAGGACCACTTTGTCTTGGGTGACCCTATCAGAGGCAAATTGCCCCGAACAACATAGCTCCTGGGATCACTGGGGAAAACCCCACCACAATAAGGTGACGATCCATGAGGATATTTAGTAGAAAAGCCTTTGTTGGTAATAACAGCTTCCAGATGCCTCTTGTATGGAGAAACTAGTTGCAGGAGTGATTTTAGCCCATTCTTCCACACAAACTGTCTTCAAATCTTGAAGGTTCCATTGGTGTCTTCTATGAACTCTGATCTTCAGTTTGTTCCATAGATTTTCAATTGGATTCAGGTCAGGTGACTGACTGGGCCATTCTAGCTGTCACGAACTGAGCTTGGATTTTTCCCAAGCTCAGTCTCGTGGCTTTTCTCTGTATTCATATTTATCTGTTGTATTGTTATGCCTTTTTGAGTTATCATACTGCCTTGTTCAGTCTGTTTTTTTGCTATGTCCTCTTTTATTTGTAATTTATTTCCAGTCTGTTCTGAATTTGTTTATTCCTTATTGGTTTTGTGGGCTGGCAGCTGGCAGGCAACATTTCCGGGTCTGCACTTTGCGTGGGCATTGCCTATCACTCTGCCAGTCCCACTACTCCCCTCTCATCATCATCAGCTGATCCCAATCACCATTACGATTCTCTCCTTCCCCTCGCTCAGGTGTACTCACACCTGTGGTCATTTACCTTGTTTCCTGCCTGTATTTACTCTGCTTGTGTTCATTCATTCCTCGCTGCACTATTGGATGTCAATGTGTACTCTCATCTGTTATCCTCTTGACCTAGTCCCGTGTTCACTGGGCGAACAGCCAGCTGTAGGGATGCCAGCTGTAAGTTTTTCATTATTTATATTTTTGTATATTTGCACAGTTTTTGGACTTCTGTTCTTTTCTTTAATAAATGTCATGAGTGTAATTCAGCACCTGAGTCTGTCTCCCTGCCCCGTAGGGGCCAGTACATGACACTAGCAGCTTTATTTTCCTTGTCTGGAGCCAGTTGAGAGTTTCTTTGGCTGTGTGTTTTGGATCATTGTCTTGCTGAAATATCCACCCTCATTTCATCTTCAGCATCTCGGCAGATGGCATCAGGTTCTTATCAAGGATGTCTCTGTACAATTGACCATTCAGCTTTCCTTCAATTATGTAAAGTCTGCCTGTAACATGTGCTGAAAAACACCCCCACACCATGATGGGATGTGCAGTGCCATGTTTCCTCCAAACATGCTGTGTGTTGTGGCATCCAAAAAGTAAAATTTTTGTCTCCTCTGACCATACTATATTCTTTCAGTATTTTGCTGGCTTGCCCAAATGTTGTGCAGCAAACTTTAAACAAGCTTCAACATGCTTTTTCACCTCTTGTGAGGTGAGCGGGCATAGAGCCCATGTCAGTTGAGTGCATTACTTATTGTTTTCTTTGAAACAGCAGTACCTGCTAACTCCATGTCTTTCTGGAGCTCTCCACGACTTGTCTTTGGCTCTTGGATGACTCTTCTGATAATTCTTTTGACTCCTCTGTCAGAAGTCTTGCGAGGAGCTCCTGGTCGTGCCCGGTTTATGGTAAAATGATGTTCTTTCCACTTCCGAATGAGGGCTCTAACAGTGCTAACTGGAACATTTGGCAGTTTAGAAATGCACCTGTAACCAATGCCATCATTATGTTTTGCAACAATATGGTTGCAAAGGTCTAGAGAGAGCTCTTTGCTTTTACCCATCATGAGTTCTTTGTGGTGTGACAATATGATATTCACAGACCTTTTTAAAGGCTATCAGTCAGGACTTAACCAGCTGAAATTAATTTGCACTGATGGGGAATGGGATGGCTTCCTAAATTCTGATGGATTTCAGCTGGTTTCTTGGCTTTCTATGCCTTTTTGCACCTCTTTTTCGTTATGTGTTCAATACTTATTCCCTGTGTTGCCCCACTTTATTAAATATAACTTGTTTTGTGAACACAGGTGCCTTTATTTCTTTGTATGTATTGATTACTTGGGTTGTTATTGACATCTGGTGAAAATCTCAGGTCAGTGGCCCCATCAGAAATATGTTTAATCAGAAACATGTTGACATGTTCAATACTTATTTTCCCTGCTGTATATCAATATAAATCATTTCATGTAAAACTATCGTTTATATCACTGTGTCACAAAATACACTGTTTACAGCAGTGTCTTTATGTCATTCTGGTGACAGTTTGCGTGCAGTCTGTGCATGTGCAGTCCGGACATAGTGGGGCCTGGCTGGCCTGGTCCCGGCATGTTTCAACATGGCGACCTGTGCTAGATGACGTGTGAAAGACTGTGGAGAGCGGTTACAAATTAGAGGTACTAAAGAATCATCAGCTGGTAAAACTAAACAGTAAAACAGGCTTTTGCCCATGGAATGCCATATAATAAAGAAGGAAAGGGATAACAGCGGCCATTTCAGCTGTCTTCAGCTAGCCATCAGTGAGTTTCTGAATGTATACACATAAATGTATTTTACGAATAATAAATCATATGTTACTATTCCCCGTCCACCATTGCGTGGCACACGAGGGAAGGAATGAAAAACCCAATAACGAGAGTAGAACGTGCCATTTATTAACATAAACTTCCACAAACATAACAAGTCCAGTCAGCCACAAAAATACAGGGAATAGAAATGATGGAAAGAGGCCCCCAAACATGCAGGAATGCCACCCGGATGCTCTACAGCTGGGGGGGGGGGGGGGGACTCGGTGGCCAAACCGAGGGACAGAAGCCCCCCTGCCATCCGAAGCTTGGAGCAGGGGAACCGTAGCACCCCACAACAGTCCCGGTCTGGGATAAGGCTGCACCCATGATGGTCCCAGTCTGGGACGAGGCTGCATCCGCGACTGTCCCGGTCTGGGACGAGGCTGCGCCGACAATGGACCCCGGCTGGAGCTCTGCTGTGCCGATGGTGGACACTGGCTGGAGCTCTGCTGCGCCAATGGTGGACCCCGGCTGGAGCTCTGCTGCGCCAACAGTGGACCCCGACTGGGGCTGTGTCGCGCCGACAGTGGACCAAGGCTGGGGCTCTGCCGCGCCGATGGTGGACCCTGGCTGGGGCACTATTGCACCAGCGGTGGTCCCCATCGGGGGCCTCATTGCGCCCACGGTGGCCTCCCCAGCGAGGCTCCTCACAGCCCTTGGCACTGGACCCTGATCCTCAGCGGCCTCCGGCGGCATCAGCTGCTCTCCGGCAACCCTGGCGGGGGGCTCTGAGCCCGGGGGGAGAGAAAGAGAGACTGGGTCAGGGTTGCCGGCAGTGGCAGAGCCCGGTGAGGCGGCCCTGAGGGGTACTTCAAGCTGCCCCAGGCCCTCCTCACCATGAGTCGGGCAGTGTGACATTAACATTAACATGACTGACATAATGGAGCACACTTGCCTGAACTCAGGCTCAGGCTCCACTGCCGTCAAGGACTCCAGCGATTTAGGGTGTGTCAGTACCGTCGATCCGGTCGGTGCTGTACCCCCGTCAACGTCCTCTGGGACCGCTAGCCCCGTGTCGTCATCCGTAGGCAACCCAAGTAGTTGCAGCTCCTCTCCGGCAACCCTAGGGAGAAGCTCGAAGGGGATAGGAGAGGAGGAATGGTTAGGGTCACCGGCAGCGGCAGAGCCCGGCGAGGGGAGTCCAGATGCGGCCGAGAGCTGCATCCAACTGTCCTCCTCGGGTCGCCGGCAGCAGCAGAGCCCGGCGAGGGAAGTCCAGATGCGGCCGAGAGCTGCATCCAACTCTCCTTCCCAAGAGCCAGACAAGATCTCTCAATCATTGACAAATGAACTACAAGAGAGATTACTTGCCTGTGCTCAAGCTCTACTGCCATCCAGGACTCCAGCGATGCCGACGATGATGGTTGGGGACCTGTCGGCTGGAGGTCTGGTACGGGGGATGACTCTGCTGCGACGGCCCCCGCAGCAGGCATGATGGTGGTTGCAGTCATGGTATTCCCATGCGGCGTCCTCCATGTCTCCGGCTCCTCTGGCATGGTGGCCGCGGATGACCTCTCCGCTGGCCTATGGACTGGACCTTCCTGGGCCTCCGGCTCCTCTCCCCTCAAGCAACCTGGATCCGGAACTGGTGGGCTGGTAGGGGCACACAGAAAGGAGTAAGTGAGGTCAGGTGCGAGAATATTTGCCGCTGGGGTGGAGCACTCAGGGGACTGCACACCCGAGTCTCCTCGCCAGGAGGCAGGCAAAATTGTTCATCAACCAAGAAAGTTAAATGAGAAAAAACTTGCCTGTTCTCCTGGCACTGGACATCCCCAGCGGCCTCCGAAGAGTCTTCTCTCCCCTCCTGGCTTTCCTTATCGAGCTGCAGCTCCCCCTCCCTCAGGGAAAGTTCCTTTAATCCCACCGGGCGGCGGTGGCGCAGGTGTAGTGTGACCGACTACTGATCGAAGGGTCATGGGTTCGATTCCCGCTCTGTCTGCTGTCCGCTTGTCGAAGTGTCCTTGAGCAAGACACTGAACCACCAGTTGCTCCTGGTGGCTTGGTTAGCGCCTGTGTGTATGGCAGCTCTGCCACCATCAGTGTGTGAATGGGTGGATTGCAGGATCTGTAAAGTGCTTTGGTCATCCTAGATGAGAAGAAAAGCGCTATATAAGTGAATGCCATTTACCATTTACCATTTAATCTCCCGGCCGTCTCCGAGAGGAGCCACGGCTTCACCTCCAGGATGAGGTCTGTCTCAGCCAGAAGAGCCCGCCTACGTTCCTCTAGTTCCTCCCGTGGCGGAGCAGAGCATGGCTCAAAGCGGGGAGGCACAGCTGTAGTCGGCAGGGCTGGACGCTTCTTACGACGGGGATTCCTCCTCCTCCTCCTCCTCTTCACGGGCGACTCGGGAACCAGATAATCTGGGATGTGGAGCACTGTGCTGGGCAGCGAGTCACCCATGCAGAGAAGCCCCGCATTTTGTGGAGAAACAAGCGGAGTGGCTGCGAAGAGCTCGAGCACAGGGAGATCCTCAGCCGATTCCTCACTTGGCATGGCGAAGATGTCCTGGAGGATCTCCATTAGAGATAGCCTCGGGATGGTCCCAGAGGCTATCTTGCTCCATAACCCTCCTCGCGGTGTCTCGAGCCTGCCGAACAGTTGGGAAGGAACGGGGCCTCTGTGTCCACGAGAAGATCTCCTCCAACAAGCACAGCGAGCGCAGCTCCTGCTCCGACTCACTCTCCGTCCGAACCACCATGTTGACACTTGGGGAGGAAGGAAAAAAAGCGTGGAAAGAAAAAGAAAAAACACACTTCTACTCTGCTGGGTTATTTTCTGTATGGTTGGAGCATTCTGTCACTATTCCCCGTGCGCCATTATGCGGCGCACAAGGGAAGGAATGAAAAACCCAATAGCGAGAGTAGAACGTGCCATTTATTAACATAAACTTCCACAAAGATAAGTCCAGTCGACCACAAAAATACAGGGTATAGAAATGATGGAAAGAGGCCCCCAAACATGCAGGAACGCCATCTGGATGCTCTACAGCCGGGGAAGGGGGGGGGGGGGGTTGCCTTGTGCTGCAGGGCAGCTGTCGGCACAAGGAGAAAGGCAAACATTAAACTTAAACTGGAGCGATCCAGGCTGTCCATCCAGTCAGGAGGATGAGGAAGAAAAGCAGAGTCAGCTGTAACACCAAGGGATTAACTGAACTTAAAGTGACTGACTGAATAACATGTTGGTAGTGAGAACCCAAACGTGGAGAACTAGCTGCTCCGTATGGAGGTGAATGCTCCAACAATCTCTTTCCACAAACGCAGCAAATAAAGTAATCCTGATGCTAACGAGGAAAGAGATTGCCGGTGTGAGGAAACGTGGGCTGAATATAATTGAACCTGGTGTGTGAAGAGCATGTATGAGCGTGTGAATGGGAATGAATGGAGTCTGTGCGTGTGTGTGTGTGTGTGTGTGTGTGAGCAACCGTAATGAAGCACAGCTGATGGTGCTTGACAGGAGGAGGGGGCGTGCCCGAGCTGTCAGGGAGCGAAGGACCCAAACAGCTCCCTGACGTGCCTGACGGAATATAGGGCAAGAAATAACAATAAGTCAGAACTGGGTTTGGAACAACCAAACCCAGATTCATGGCATCGTCCTGTCCCAGACCGGGACAGTCGCGGATGCAGCCTCGTCCCAGACCGGGACCGTCGCGGGTGCAGATGACATCATACACCATTTAGGATTTAATATACAACTTAAACAAGCATGTGAAATGCTGGTGTGCATTCAAAGTAAACCTCATTATATTTAATGTTTTTCAACCAGACATTAGGATAGGAGAAGAGGAAAAATTAGAGGAATATTAATTGGATATGATTACATCTTTAAATAAAAGGAGAAAATTAATGACAGATGAATTTGCACGATTGATTTTTTAATATATAATTTAAAATGTCAATAAAGAAATTATCCTATGTATTTATTATATATATAAGCTATACAATCTACAGAAAATGTATATCGGGATATACTGTATATCGTTCTCTGAATATAAGATTGCTTATATCAGGATATGACATTTTGTCATATCGCACAGCCCTTACCTTTTACTATAGAACGAGTAAAGGTAGTGTCACCAACCTTTGCACACAGGTTCACTCTGTGACCCTGACCTCTGACTAAGGTTTTGAGATTGCAAGGCCAAAGGTCAAATATCCTGAAACTATATCTCAATAAGAAAGAATGCTAGGGTCACCAAACTCAGTAAGATAAGATAAGATAAGCCTTTATTAGTCCCACATTGGGGAAATTCCAGGATTGCAGCAGCAAAGAGATAGCAACACTCAGCAATAGTAAATAAGATAAGATAAGAACTGGTTAGCCAAAGCAGTAAATGAATATACATATGTACACAGTTATATACACAGTGCAGGAGCACTGCAGCTAGATGGTATCAACAGTATTATGGTTAGTTAAATTATATGGCAGAATATAAATATGTATGCAGACAGTATATTTCACATTTGAATCAACAGTGTTGTTGCCACCCTCAATAATAATTGTGTTTGTCTTAGTTGTGTATTGGAGGGGCCGATTTCTATCGTGCAAAGTTGTGACGTTTAGTACGTTTAATACGACCTCTACAAGCAGCACTGGTTAGGTTATAAAGTGTGACAGTCATAGGTAGGAAGGACCTATGGAACCTCTCCCTCAAGCATTTAGGATGGCATAGCCTACCACTAAATGAGCTCCTCAGTGCGTTCAGCGTGTCCAGCATGGGGTGGGACTCAGACTCCAGCAGAGATGACAGCTTAGCCACCATCCTCCTATCTCCTATCTCCTCCACTGGGTTGAGGTGCCATCCCAGAACAGAGCTGGCTTTTTTGATCAGCCTGTTCAGTCACTTCCTGTCGGCTGCTGTGATGCCGCTGCCCCAGCAGACCACTCCAAATGTGATGACTGATTCACCTACCGAATCATAGAAGGTCTTAAGGAGTGTCCCTTGCACTATTGCGATACAATGATGCAAGCCTTTAGTTCCACCTGACTTTGAACGGGCGAGCTGAAGAGCTGCTAGCAGACAAGCAGCTACACACAGACACATCAACACATTACCGTATGCCTACGTTGCTCTGCACCGAGGCTTAACAACAAAGAAAAACACTGAGGGGAACCTCTGTCAGCCACCAGTATTTTTCAAAACTTGTATACAAAATGTTGTACTTCGGGGAATTCAGCAATTTAGTGACTTCAGTAGTGTGTAAAAAACTGTTTTAGGCATGCCCACTGTTTATTTTGTCTGACTAACAAGCTTTTAAGCTTTTATACAGAACCTTTGGAAAACTGGTGCCAGATGCCTTGTCTTTCTAAAATAAAAAAAAAATTCTACAAATATGATTATTTTTATCAAAATGCTTCTTTAAACTGTAATCTTCTAGTTCATGTCAGAATACCTATTGTCTGCTCTACTGAGATAAAATGGGTAGGAGTTATTCTCTGTGAACAATTGCCTTTCCAATATTTTTGTTGTCTTTCTGACCTTCACAACCACTGTAAAACATCTCTGGCATTAGGTTTTCTGGCAAAGCTGGAAAAACACACATCCAGTGTTGCACTTGTAGCTATTATCTATCTGCTGTCAAAAACTCCAAATGCATGGTTACTAGTGTGCCAGTTTTGTCTGATGAGACCTAATTGAAAGTTTAGATAATACACTAAATCTTGATTATGTGACATCAGCTTTTCTCCACCCACTTCAAGTCTTTGAAATTTAGCAGAAAATGGCCTCCATCTTCGACGTGGTATTCATCTTCAGAGCCTTTAATAACTTGAGGTGGGTGCTTCATTTTCTTTTTTTTTTTCGATAAATGAGAGACATTAAACCTGCTTTTCCTACCATTAATTAATATTTAAAACGTAAAGCTTCTATTGATTTCAGACTGTGTCACGGCTGCTGATTAATACCTCTCATATAAATTGCTGGAATGCAATTTATATGAGACAGAGAGCATGTGTGTGGGTGAAAAAATGAGTAAATAATCAGTCACCAGTTCAGCGGAATCACACGGCATGTAGGAGAATAGTCTAATGAGAAAGTGGCGCTTGTTGGTGAGAAAAGGGCAGCGCTGCAAAAAACTCACCTTGTTCACTATCGATCTTGTGGGGGTAGATCATTTAAACAATTCAATTACAGCAAAAACCATTTGTAGCACGAAACTGATCTCCTTTCTTTTGGGTGTTTTCCATCTTCGGTACATGTGCTCTGAAAAGTGGGGCTGCTGTCATGTCACGCTCGCGTCTGCTAATCTGCTGAGGCTGGAAATCATCCCTTACAGGACCCCTGGTACCTGACACAGACTGACTATTTGTATGCTCAGCCATACCGCTGCTCATCCTCTGGGCTGCCATTGGAGCTTGGCTCGCTGCCAGCCTGTGACGCATCGCGACTACCTTCTAGGCATTAAACCCTAAAGAGCTTTTGCTGGAAAGCACTGAGGATATTCTATTTCAATGTGCCACTTTGTAATTCACTTTGGAGAAGCCTTACTGATTCCAATAGAATTTAGAATGAGTCGAGTTCCTAAAAATCAGAGGAAACAATCTTCCTCAGAAATGTTTGCCACTCTGTCTCGAAGCATAAAGAACTGTCATGGATGTCGGTGGTTCTATTAGACTGAAGGGCCCGTTTCAGTGTTTTCATGCACACAAAAAAAATGGTGAATACACTACTGTAGTGCTGCTTTTCAAGGGTACAAGCAGTCACCAAATAGCCAACAGAGAGCTGCCCATTCATCTCCCGCAGACTTTCCATGTGACATTTCCCTCCCTTCCATCTCTTCCATTTGCTCCCTTATTAGAAGGTGTGAAGTGGTGTTTGAATTTGGTTCCTGGGCCTTGTTCTCTGTTGCCCGCAGTAAGCTTGATGCCGAGCAGGAAAAGAAATATAGGCCCACGGAACAATATTTCACCGGCTCCGGCTTGACATTGATGGATAGAGGATCATTAGACATTTGCCAGTTTGCTTGGGCGTAGAGTTATTTTCAGCAATAATGTATGGGAGAGGGAACAGGGGCTGGAGGAGGGTGTCTGGCAAGATCTCACAGGGCCACAGATTTCAGTTTGGTGGAGTTTTGTAAGTCTTGAAGCAAAACGTAGGAGGTGGAAAACACAAGGGGGATGAAGTGCAGTTTATTGCATAACAGGTTTAGCTTTGCAGAATCTGATAGAATTTACACTTTTGAATCCATAGGCTAGACAAAACTCCCAGGCTGTATTGTCAAACATTTTTTGACCATCCTGTTCACCTTTATTGACTTGTGGGCCAGGGTCCAATGTGGACATTTTAACATCATGATGGACTTTGTAAAGATATACAGTGTTTATATTTATCGCTCATGATGTTTTTTACTATCAATACAGCTGAAAAATGTATCCATTAGTTATACGAAATAAATTCAAAGGTTTTGTGTAATATTTAAGCTTACCCAACAGTTTCAGCTGTAATGTAAGCATATAGTTTCATATTTATTTTAGGGCTGGGAATTGATTAAACATTTTAACTAATTCATTGTGCATTTTCTATAATTAATTGTGATTAATTGCTAAAATTACAATGAAGAAACAATGAAAAGGAAGTATTTCAAGCAACTTTTAATTGCATTTTTCCATAAAATACACTTGTGATCCTCATGTGACCCACTGCAGAATTACCATTTTTAATATTGTTGTCGTGTTTCCTGTTTTATTTTCCTAATTATCTCAACCCTTAACAAACAAACAGAGCAATTCTTGATTGATTTCCAGAGCTCCTGACCTTAATGGTGTGTTAGAAGCTTTTATTGACTTTATAATGGAGTGTTTTTCTCCTCTCACTCTGACAGAAACGTTCCCTCTTTGCATACTTTTGAGCATGCAGCCCTAATCAATGACACTAGGTCAGACGTGTGTGTGTGCATGTGTGCGTGCTTTAAGTAGGGTTTGTGCCACCGAATGAGGTCATCCTGGGGATCAGTTTAGCATGGTGTAAATTTAAACACTGAAAAGCTGAGGCAAACTAGTCACCACCTCAGGCAGTGACCTTACAGTGTCAAATTTTATTAAATTTTTATTATTTTTTTATTCCTTAATTTACCCACATTAATTGAAAAAAATTACACATCATTATTCCCAGCCCTAGTTTATTTTATTTACAATTAATTTTAATTAATAGCAAAATTATACTTCCTTTATATTGCTTTTAGTATACAAAAGCATAGGTTTGGCTAATAACACATTTTGTAAATAACTTATTTACAGCTTATTTATAACTTTAAACATGCAACAATATTTCAGTTTGTAGCCAATCCACCTTATTCCTGGGGGTGTCGCTGTAGGAACGATTATGGGCGGAGCTTCCGGTTTCAGCTGACGTAGTGTTAAATCAGTCAGTAAGAGTGGAGTAGCAGAGGCATTTAAAATAGTGTTTTTAAAAGTTTTTCAAATTCATTTTAATGTATAGTCCACATACGTGTGTTGCACTCAAGTGGCAGCTAATTTCAGCTCTTCTAGTTTTTGTATTTTTTGAATGTTTTGGTGTAGTTCTGTTACTTTCTGGTGTTCGTGGTTGTGCCAATAGACTGGATAAATGGAGGCTTCTCACCACACGGTGACAGATGACATCCAAGCACGGTGTTGTATCGTACATTTGCTCTAAGATAATTATAACAAAATGCAGCCGACTTTATTGCGATGGAGACGTGCTGGTCTGAATGCGCACCACATCATTATGAGTACGGGCAACGAGAAGTCATAAATCACGACTCTTTCTTTGTTTGGTAGCGGCAAAGTCCTGGGAAACTTCATGAGGGCCTGGTGTCATTGGAAATCTTAGAAATCATACTTTCTAAAAATACCTATGTTTTTGTGCGAGATGTAACTCCTAACCGATCAAACGCGAGTTTTCAACCTAGCTAAAATATAAACAAATCGTCTTTTTCTGGGTCAGTTTTCGCGCACTTCCTACAAATGAAATATCATTTTGAAGGTCTTTCAATACAGAATATGAAAATAACGTTACATCAGTTTTGAAAATGTCCTCAAAGTGACTCATTTTGCCAGCACGGGTCATTTGTTTACAGCATTAGCATCTTAGCAGCGGCGCTAACTAATGGAGCTACTATCTACGAGGCCATTTTTTAAGGTCATCTTCCCATCCCTCGATAGTTGTAGGAAGTAGTATGATTATATTACTGTTCTGAGGTGCAAGAGGCCATGTTCCCGCATTTCTGATGCCGAAGTCATTGTTTTTGAACAAGGAAAAGTGTCCTGTTTCAGTGACAACCACATGTTCTAAACTAGTTCCGGAAGTTGCTACCATAATTCACGCAAGGCATCATGGGGCCTAGGAATAAGGTGGATACTTTGGCTATTATTTTTCCCCTTTAACTTATGCTTTTGTACAATTTTTACAGTATTAGATAAGTATTCAATCCTTTACTCATTAGTTTTACCAAACACTTTTATGGACCTCTTACACAATGTACAGTGATGTACTTCCGCATTCCAGCCCTCCCACAGCTCCGGTTCCACTTCCATTATATTTTCCCATTCCCTGGTGCTTTCTTATCAATAAATCAGTTTGATCACTTTCACTTACCATTGTACATCCTGGAAATAGTGTACGGGCAGATTGTTTTTCTTTATAAAGTTTGCGTTTCACATTTTGATTGTTTTTATAACCATACTGAGCTGTTTAATAGTTCGCCCAGTTAGCTTAGTGGCTAGCAGCTATTGTATTTTTTATATCGCTTCCATTTGAAATACCACTGCATGGCCTGTAATAGTCCTAAGAAACTCCCTGAAACATATGTCCGACTCCTAGTTGTTACCTGACTTCTTTTAATATTACTTTGTGTATGCAGAATCCCTGGGTTATTGATGCTACCATTACTGTTATTGATATTAGCTTAGTTAGCTTCCAGTTGCTAGTGTGTTATTTAGTCTTGTAATCAACGTTGACTCACTACTAGTGACATTGCATGGACTCAAATGAACGTGAATGACTTTGCGTAAAGGCTGTGACCAATGCATGTCCATTACACAGGTCTATTACAGCCCGTGCAGTGGTTGGAATGGCACAGACATAAACAACATGATAGCTGATAGCTGCTAAGCTAACTGGGGGAAACTGTTAAACAGCTCAGTATGGTTACAAAAACGATCAAAATGTGAAACACAAACTTTATAAAGAAAAAAACGATCTGCCTGCACACTACTTTGAGTATGTACAATGATAAGTGAAAGTGGTCAAATTGATTTATTAATGAGAAAGCACCAGGGAACGGGAAAGTATAATGGAAGTGGAACCGGAGCTGTGGGAGGACTGGAATGCAGAAGTACGTCACTCTACATTATGCCAGAGGTCCATTGTCTGGCAACAATACATTACATTACAGTTTCTATTTGTAACTCTGGAAAACCTAGTTTTTAGTGACACCAGTGGACAATAAGTGAACTTCAGTCCTTTATTCATGAATGGAAAAAACCCCGACCTGCACATGATTTCAGATTAAGAGCTCCTGCTTATTTACTGGACACATGTGTCATTAAAGGGATTTTAAAAATATTAAAGCGTTACATTGATTACTTTGAACACATTTGTCTATTTCTTCACTCTTTACTAGTTTGCTAGCTATCTTTAAGACACAATAAATTGCATTTTGTCACATTTACATATTTACCTTCCAACCATTTGTGCATCTCTGCAACTTTTTCTGTCTTCGTCTACTTGTATAAAAAAAAGTACCTCACATGCCACTCAGCACTGACTTGACATCTCTCCCTTTCTATGCAGTGATGGTTCTGCTGATTGTGACCATGCGGCGGCGGCGGAAAGAGCCTCTGATTCTTGAAGACGAGCGAGACATAAGGGAGAACATTGTACGTTACGACGATGAGGGTGGCGGTGAGGAGGACACCGAGGCCTTTGACATGGTTACCCTGCGCAACCTGAATGTCATCAGAGACCCCAGCGTGAGGCGAGACGTCACGCCCGACACGCCCACCTTCTTCCATTACACCACGGCTTCCCGCCCATCCTACAAATCCCTGCCAGACAATGTAGTGTTCCGCGAGTTTATCTGGGAGCGACTGAAGGACGCCGATGTGGACCCGTCGGCTCCCCCGTATGACTCTCTGCAGACGTATGCTTTTGAAGGCAGCGGTTCTGTAGCCGAGTCGCTAAGCTCGCTGGAGTCACTAAGTACAGACTCAGATCAGAACTATGACTATCTCAGCAACTGGGGGCCACGCTTCAAAAAGCTGGCTGACCTGTACGGCACTAGCGATGGCACCGGCGTCTTCTCATAGCCGCTAAATGGGTCTAATTTCTCAGACTTGGAAAAAAACATAGTAATTTATTGTCAGAAAAAACGATTTGTCTGCCTTAGCGCATTCAAGGAAAAGATTCAAAGACAACACAAGCGATTGAAAGAGAAGAAAAAACACTTTGACTTCAAAGGGTGTTTTTTTCCCCGTTTATGTTTGTTTACCTCCTTGTATGGATTTTCAGAAGCGTGCCATGGCGAGTTTTGACACAGACTTCAAAAGTGGCCTGACTGAGGAGGGAACCTTGTGAGCAAAAAGACATTAAAGGTTTCAGATTTGGGGCACAAATCCAACCGCTGACTGCAGAATGCATCCACGTTGGAGGATTTTCACGGGGAGGCACCTGTCCTTTCATTCCCGTGACGGGCACGGGCCCAGCACTTCTGCTTTGATGCATTCCTTTGCTATCTTTGTGCTAAAAAAAAAACACATTAAAAAGTGTTTCATGACAGGTTGTGTGTCCCTGGCGGCTAATCAGTAGCCTCTTGACTGTTCATATGAAATTTGACAGAAATTTATGTTCATTTTTTTAAAAATTCTTCCTCTTTTTTTTTTTTTTAAATTGAAGCACCAGGGTGATGAGGGGCTGTTTTTCATGAACATTTAAATGATGATACATATGATATGATATGAAGGGCAATTGGACACACATGGTGAAGTATAAAGAAGTAGTTGATGTGCTAAGGAAGTGATGTGAAGACATACATTGTGTGGATTGTAAAAAAAAAAAAAAAAAATGACACTTTTGCCAGTTTGATGTCTCCACCGGGTGAAACGGAAAAACACAATTTCTCTTCGCTAACAATACATTTCGCAGATGTTGCAATGTAGTGTTTGTCTCAGTCTGTCTTTTCTTCTACCTTTCTATTGCCGAGCCCAATGTATAATTTCTGAGATATAAACTGTCAGGATTTAGTTGTTCTGCTTCTGTTCAAGGCAGGTGGGGCTGGGCGCGTCTTCTACATCAGAGAGCTTTGCTGATGGATCTGTCCTCGTGCTTGATTGCGAGATTCATGCCTCCTAGGCAAAAAATAAGAAAAAAAAAAAGGAGAAAAAAAAAGTTTCTGAAGTGACAGTCCGTACCGGGGTGAAGTTGCGGTTTGTAAGTAAATGAATTTTGCTTCTGTAGTTTGCAGAGTTCAACATTTATTGTTATTCAGAGATGAAATAAATATTGTCCATGGTTTGAATATTAATGGTGAAAGGACACACTGTATGATAATCATATTGTGCCATTTTCTCCCCAGCCTAAACAAGTTATGTTAACAACTAGGTGTCCACATGTACACTGATATGTATTATTATTATTATTATTATATTATTATTATTATTATTATTTATTTTCAACAGGCAGAAGTATGCAAATGTTTTTATCCGTTTGCTGAAAATAAAATTGACATTCAGTTCCTTAAAACACTTAAAAGGGATTTATTTCTGTCTATCAGAGATAGAACCCTCCCAGCACAAATTGGTTGGAAAAAACGTTGAAAAGATGGCTTTGCCAGCCGTCTAAAAAAAATGTCGGGATTTGGTTGAAAAGCTGCCTTTTTAAGAAACGTAGCTGCCAACATCCTGATCCTTTTTTGAGTTGTGTGTTGGGGCACCTACACCAGCATCTCTTGGCCAGAGTGCATCCTGGACAGATCGCCAGTCCTTCGCAGCATCTGCTATTCTCAAGCAGTCCCCCTTCAAAGAACTAACCAAGGTAGACCCTGCTTAGCTTTCAAGATCGGACCATCAATAAAAAGACACAACGTAGAGAGAAATTTGTAGAATGTAGTTGTATTCAAATAGTGCTTTTTAAGTGTACAGCACAATAGCACTGGCACCGGTTTCAGATTGTTCCAGATATTGCATTATTCCAAATGTCAAACTTTAAAAAAAAAAGCTGTTAAAATATGCATTTTTATAAAGCACTTTTAACAAAGAGTCCCAGTAGTTGTAAAAGTATATTTGACTTTTGAGAGACAGACCCCGCCACCATCACCAAATACCAAAAACTGTTTTGAGGATAAATTTGGGCCAAATCCTGTGGCCTAAACAACTCAATTATTGGACTATTTTTTGCCCAGTTTTCAACAACTTTTTTTCTGATTAAGTATGGTCCGTGGTAGATAGACTAACACAGCCTAACATCTATTTGTGGACTAACTTAAGGCTTGGACCAATGGACCTGATTTAGCCCACAGTACAACATCTAAATTATGGCTTGTGCTGGGGGGGGGGGGGAGTACAATAAATTCTAAAACAAAAATTTAAAGTGCCCATATTGTGCTAAGTGGTGTGTTTGTGGCTTTTAACCTTTTATATCCATGGCTCACAGGTGTACTGTTGAAACATTGAAAAACACTTCATGAAGAAATACACACTGCCTTTATTTAGTTACCAGTGGATTGCACTTCCTAGTTTTTGTGATGTCACAAACAAACAAGTCTTGCCTTCGTTTCCTTTCCGGTCACAGTCCTGTTGCTGTTAATCTGTACGCTATGCCTCAGATTGGATTACAGAGCGTCTTTCAAAAAGCCCTTCATCCAGATTAGTGATCAGACTGTAAACTGTTCCATTTTAAGAGACAGCCATTTGGACAAGTTTTGAAACATTTTTAAACATTTATCAGTCTTTAAAAATGAATTTACAGTCCTGTGAAAAGTATTCACCCACTTCATGATTAATTTTTTGTATTTTTGTATATTTGTCACCCTTAAATGTTTCAAATCATCAAAGAAATTGTATTATTAGACAAAGATAACCAGAGTAAATGTAAACTGCAGTTTTTAAATGATGAGCTCATTTATCAAGAGAAAAAGCTGTCCAACCCTACCTGGTCTGGTGTAAAAAAAAAAAAAAAGTACACCCCCCCCCCCCCCGTCATCATGAATTAACTGTGATTAAACACATTTTTCGGGAAAGCTGAGTTCAGTTTCACTCGCCACACTCAGGCCTGATTACTGCCAGACCTGTTGAATCAGGCCTCACTTGCCTCAGTTTGGATGCTGGTCCATGATGGAACAATAAGAAAGAGACTGGACAAAAATGGCATCCATGGGAGAGTTCCAAGGCAAAAACCACTGCTGACCAAAAAGAACACAAAGATGTGTCTCATATTTGAAAAAAAAACAAACAAAACATCTTGATGATCCCCAAGACTTTTTGGGAAAACATTCTGTGGACTGACAAGACAAAAGCTGAACTTTCTGGAAGAATTGTGTCCCGTTACATTCGATGTAAAACTAACACAGCATTTCATCAAAAGAACATCATACCAACAGTCAAGCATGGTGGTGGTAGTGTGATGGTCCAGGGCTGCTTTGCTGCTTGAGGACCTGGACGACTTGCCGTAATTGATGGAACCATGAATTCTGCTTTCTACCAGAAAATCCTGAAGAAGAATGCCCGACCATCAGTTCGTGACCTCAAGCTCAACCCTCCAATGTGGCTGAATTAAAACAATTCTGCAAAGAAGAGTGGTCTAAAATTCTTCAACAGTGATGTAAAAGACTCACTGCCAGTTATCGCAAACACTTGATTGCAGTTGTTGCTGCCAAGGGAGACACAACCAGTTATTATTGGGGGCAGTTACTTTTTCACATAGGGCCAGGTAGGTTTGGATGGTTTTTTCCCTTAATAAATGAAATCAGCATGTAAAAACTACATTTTGTATTTACTCAGGTTATCTTTGTCTAATGTTAAAATTAGTTTGATCTGAAACATTTAAGTGTGACAAATATGGAAAAATATAAGAAATCAGGAAGGGGCAAATACTTTTTCAGAGCACTGTACACAGTATGTCCTTGAGGATGTCAAAACTTAAAATTAATGCATGGAAAAGTCAAAGATTCAAAGATTTTATTTGACAATACTACTATACGTACAGGACATACAGGAGAATTGAACAATATGAGACCTTTAACTGAATCAATGATAATTATTCCGACATCAGTGCTTCATTTTGAGTACAGTTAGGAGCCCAACTAACCAGGAAAACTGGGGGAAGGCAGGATATGTAAAGAGAAATTTTGTTTTATATCTTTTTTGTTGTTGAAAGACACGACAGAGACAATCCAGTCATTCTCCACAGAGGGTCCTATGATAACTGTAAGACTCACTGTCAGCCATTTCAGGAGAATTTTAGGGGTGGAGATCGTCGAGAGATCCATAAGTGTTGACCAGTGTTGGGAGTCCTTTACTGTAACGCCACTACTTTTGCAGTAACGTGCAGTGTAAGGAAATTACTGTTTAAAAATTCAGTAATGCATTACAGTTACTGAAATTTGATCAGATGCAATACTCGCGTTACTCGTTTTATTAATATCAATAGATATTTTTAGTGCAAATAAACTGACCCTACCATAGCTGGCGCAGCTGTCAGTCTCCTCCTCGGGTCCGTTTCCTGTCCTGCCCCAGTTCACACCGCAGCCTGATAGGAAGAAATGTCATGGCAGTGGCGACTTCTCATATCGAGTCCTGATCGCCTGTTGTCCCAGCGGTGAGTAGCCCCTTACAGCTTCTACCTCTGTGGTTAAACGTGAGTATTTTTTGAGCAAGAAGCTCGCATTTAATGTCCGCATTAAGTGCATTTAAAGTTTTCTTATGCACAGAGAAAAAGTGACTGTGATTTGTTGCAGTATAGAACAGCTTCTTCTAAGCGGTGAACTTTCATTTATCTGTGCTTTTTGTTTTATTTTATCTCATTTACATGCTGTTGTTATATGCAACTATTTCATGGAAGTAAATCCTCTAAATATGCGTTTTTAATGGGCTGGTCCAGAGGTGTCAAACATATGGCTCGTGGGCCAAAAATGGCCCACCAGGGGGTCTAAAATTTTCTCTGTGAATTCACAGCTTTATTTCTAGTAAATTTCTGACTTTCTACTGACTACAATAGTTTATGTAAATCTAAGACATTTTTTCTCTGTAAGAGGAGACTTTTCTCTCATCAGTTTTCTTTTTCTTCTTTTATCTGATGAGAACAAGGGGCCCTTGATCTTGCTGTGTGTGCAAGATGATTTAAGTATGCATTTAAACGTAAATGGAAAGTTACTTTTCGAAGTAACTAGTTACTTTAATCATGCAGTAACTCAAAAATAACTGTTACTTTTGAAAAGAAGTAACTAGTAACTGTAACTAGTTACTACTTATGCCCAATACTGGTAATGACAAAATGGCCAGATCGCTGAACAATCTCTCAATGATCTTCAGTGGTCTCCACAGTCCTCAAAGTTTTGACTTCTTCCAAAACACTCTCTTAACGATCTCTAAAGGGAAGTGATCTCTCAATGATCTTTCAATCATCTCTCAACCAGTGCTCAGCAACCTCATCGATCTCCCAATGTTCTCTCTGCGATCTTTCAATGAATGCCAAATGTTTCCAGTCCGAAAGCAGAGATGGCTGAGCGATCAGCGACAGATTGCTGAATTTTTGATGGATGACCAAGACAGTTTATTGAACGATTGCTGAGATATCATTGAAAGACTGTTGAGAGATCTGACATTTTTTTCATCCCTCAGTGATCTCTCAATGATCTCCACCCCTATGTAAAAGCCGTTCTTGACCTTCTTCAGAGACAAGACCCAGAAACTCCCTATTGCCCCAAAAAATGCTCAGCAGTCTCCATGGTCACCCAAGGAACTCTCAATGATCCCTCAGTGATTTCTCCTGGTCTCTCAAGGATCTTTCATAGATCTCTATAGATCGCCATGAAACTCTTACAATAATCTTCTAAACATTTACACAGAAACAACTTTTTTGAGGCTGTAGGAGATTGTTGAGAGATCAGGTCAATTTTTAATCTCTCATTGGTCTCCCAACAATCTCCGTGCTGTGTAAGGGGGCCTTAAGTTAGAAGAAATATCATAACTTTAAAGGTATATTAAGATGATCTTGCATCTTAAAGGGTGAGGGTTCAGTAAACGCATCTTTTTCTGTTGTAGTTTATGACTCTGACCTCAAGATATGATTTTGAAACGATTCATCTCAGCCTCCCAAAAGTAGCTTTATTATAGCTATAAAAAACAAGTAGTCAAAATACAAATTTCTTTCTGGCCATTATATTTACTTGCCTTTCAAATACAGGGATTGCTGTTCAAACACACCGTCAATGATTTTGCTCTTACGCATCACGCGGTACCATCAGAGGGTCATCTGACATGTATTACAAAGACCCCAGACGTGGAGCCAGACTCATAAAGAACTCTCTGCAGCCACAGGAGGACCCAGGACTCCAACAGCAGATGTTAACGGCCCCACAGGGGCCTGATCTCAACATCATACAGTCAGTCTGAGATTACACAGAGAGGCAATTTAGACAGCCTAAATCCACAGAAGAAAGATCATTCCTCCAAGATGCTTTGAAAAACTACTTCCAAGTGCACCACGGAGAATTAATGTGGTTTTAAATGATGGTTTAAACTGAAAAATGTAGAATGAATTTAAGTCATCAATAAGCTTTAAGGCTTTTTTTTAACAGCATTCTTCCTTTATTTTTTTTAGTAAAATGACTGATCCATTTTATACTTGCTTCAAAATAAGCAACACATTATCCAGCATGTTTTATTTCTGTCATGTCACTTTTTTAAATATACTTGCAAATGTGTTCATGGGCTGCACTATATAGATCTAAGAGCAAAAAAAAAAACAAAAAAAACCGCTGACAACCAGCATCCCTTGCTGTTTCCAACACTAGAGCTTCATGAATACAATTGACAGTAAAATTTGCAGTGATGCAAGGTACTGCAATGAGCTTGTTTTGCATCTTTGCTTGGTAAATATTCCATCTCCTCACAGGTATTGACATAGTTTCTCAAAGCTTTGAACCTGGCAAGAGCAAAACATTTTAGATTTTTAAATGAGAGAAGTAAACCAAGGTCACCGTGTGGGCTCATTATGGAGCGCTTCACCAGAGCCTACAGGAGACAGGTGTCACTCATAATAGCCTCTCATGTAGCATGTCTATGAGATGTTTAAGTTTTGAAGGGATAGGAAAAACATATTGGTGAAATCAAAGGTTTTTCATCATGAAATACAATTCATTTTCCAGCGGTGATAATGGGGCAGTGCGGTGGCGGAGTGGTTAGCACTGCGGCAGCACAGCAACTCACCCTTGGCCGGGGGATCCTGAGTTTGATCCCAGCCCCCGACCAACAGTGATCTGTGTGGAGTTTGCATGTTCTCCCCATGTCTGCATGGGTTTACTCCGGGATTTCTCCGGTTTCCTCCCACATGCCAAAAACATGCAAGTTAGGTTAATTGGCATCAAACTGGGGATTCTAAATTGTCCTTAGGTATGACTGTGAGAGTGAATGGTTGTCTCTCTCTCTGTGTTGGCCCTGCGATGGACTGGTGATCTGTCCAGGGTGTACCCTGCCTCTCGCCCAAAGATGCTGGGATAGGCTTCAGCCCCCCGCGACCCGAAAAGGATTAAGCAGAGGAAGATGAATGAATGAATGAATGATAAATATACGCTCCACTGTGCATTCATCGGCCTTCTTGACTGGAGCCTGTCTTTGCTGTGTGTGGTACACCCTGGACAGATCCATCACATTTTCCACACTGACATGTAGACACTCAGTAAAGTCATTTTTACCAGCATGTATTATGACCTGTTTGTATGTATTGAAATTAAGCAACCTCTAGTGGACATGGAGATAATGACATGAAGTGAGGGCTACAACTGTAATGTGTGTAAAGTAAATCCTCACCTTTTGCTAATGCAAACCATATCCCTAACCTTAGTCATGTGTTTCTAGCTATGTCCTGCTCCCTGCTTCTGTATTATGGGGCCTAAAGTATGTATTTCATCATTAGCAATGTTTATCAACAATTAGCAACATTCGCACAAATGTTTGGAAAATTTTTGTGCTAGACGGCAAACATTAGAAAACTAGGGGTGGGGAAAAAATTGATGCATCGTGAGACTTTGTGGTGGTGATGCCACATCCATTCAGAGACACTGTATCCATTGGGGGAAAATTAATCACCCTTAAATGACTGAGAAGAAAATCAATCAGATTAATTAAATGAGTTTATTACTTGCAACAAGGAAGCAGTACATGCAACAGAAGATTGGGAATAATGCTCGACTGGGCAGTCCAGCTGAGGCTTCTTATACGATACAGCAGTATGTGTCTGCATAGATTACAAACATCATGTAAGGAGTTGTTTTTCAGTATCTTGGAAGTGGGAACAGAAACAGCTACGTGAATGGCCTTGACATCTGAACACAATGATCAACTGCTGAGTCAGCATTTCCTTCCTCTTGTACAATGGTTAAGTCAGTACTTTTCCACTCAGATGATCCACAGACTGCTCATGTAGATAAACAGCAATTATTTTATCTGAGCAGAACACATTTCAAAATGAAACACAACAATAAAATAACACAGTCAAAAATAAATTTTATCCTTCAGTATCGTGACCTTTATTAAAAATTAATAAACGTTACAAATACAAACTTGTGGAGAAAGGAAGCAGGCGAGGCAACGAGCTAGACGACACACGAACTTTATTCCTTCTCCAACATCAAGTACAGTAAAAGCCCCTGGGTCTCTGTGCATCCTCTTTTTATAATCTTTAATTCCATGCATGAAGAACGAGGAATCCCAACCATAATCATTGTGTGGAACAAAGACATGCGTGGCACATTAACAAAACATAACGCCAGTACAGCATTCTCACACCCTTTTCTCCTCCAGTGGTTCTGGTGTTTCCTCCTCTCCCCGGGGGGTGAATAGTCCTTACTGTCCTGTCTGAGACCCCCAGTGACACTTCCTCCCTCAGCACATTGTTCCCTCTTTCCCCCAGCTGCTATCTCTGGGTGGAGAATCCCCCACCTGTACCACCACAAACTTACCTATTTAGTTACCAGAGTAATAACAACCAGTTGACTTTCAGTACATTAGGTGGGGCTAGGGGTGGGACAAAAGATTGATTCAACATAGTATCGCACAACTTGATACTCGTGTTGATGCACCAATCTCTAAACGCATCATATCGATCTTTTACTAATTAAAATAATAAATCAGATTTATATAGCGCTTTATCATAGACACTCAAAGACACTTTACAAATAAATACATTATTCATTCATTCCAGACAGACAATGGTAGCGGCAAGCTACTACTGTAGCCACAGCTGCCCTGGGGCAGGCTGACAGAAATGTGACTGCCAATCTGTGCCAACAGCCTCCCTGGCCACCACCAAACAGCCCGGTGAGGAGATCTCAAGAGCAGAGGACATCTGCAACCGATTCTCCTCACCCCAAGCCAGATAAAAATTCTCAAGAACTCCATCCATCCATCCATCCATCCATCTTCTACCACTTTTCCGGAGATCCGGGTTGCGGAGGCAGCAGTTCAAGCAGAGAAGCCCAGACTTCCCTCTCCACAGCCACCTGCTCCAGCTCTTCAGAGAGGATACCAAGGTGTCCCCAGACCTGCTGGGAGACATAGTCTCTCCAGCGAGTCCTGGATCTGCCCTGGGGTCTACTCCCAGTGGGACATGCCGGAAACACCTCAAGTGGGAGACATCCTGATCAGATGCCCAAACCACCTCAACTGGCTCCTTTCAATGTGAAGGAGCAGCGGTTCAACTCTGAGCCTCTCGCGGACGACTGAGCTCCTCACCCAATCTCTAAGGGTGAGTCCAGCAATCCTATGAAGAAAGCTCATTTCAGCCTCTTGTAGCCGCGATCTCATTCTTTCGGTCATTACCCAAAGCTCATGACCATAGGTGAGGGTAGGAACGTAGACTGACCGGTAAATTGACAGCTTTGCCTTACAGCTTTGCTCCCTCTTCACCACAACAGACCGGTACAACGTCCGCATCACTGCAGATGCTGCTCCTATCCATCTGTCAATCTCTCGCTCCAGTCTCCCCTCACTCATGACAGAGACCCCAAGATACTTAAACTCCTCCACTTGGGGCAGGAGCCTGTCCCCAACCCAAAGAGGACAATCCACCTTTTTCCGGCTGAGGGCCATGGACTCAGACTTTGAGGTACTGATTCTCATCCCAGCCGCTTCACACTCAGTGGCAAACCTTTTCCCAGTAAGACCTGTTGGCCATTGCTAGATGAAGCCAACAGAACAACATTGTCTGCAAACAACAGAGATGAGATCCTGTGGTCACCAAGCATGGCCCCCTCCGTTCCCTGGCTGTGCCTAGAAATCCTGTCCATAAAAATTATGAACAGGATCGGTGACAAAGGGCAGCCCTGGTGGAGTCCAACTCTCACTGGGAATGAGTCCGACCGAGTGTTGGCAATACAAACCAAACTCTCGCAATGGTTGTATAGAGACCGGATAGCTCATAATAACAAGCCCGATACCCCATACTCTTGAAGCACCCCCCACAAAAAACCACGAGGGACACGGTAGAATCCCTCCTTCAAGTCCATAAAACACATGTAAACTGGTTGGGCAAACTCCCACGAACCCTCGAGGATTCTCGAGAGGATAAAGAGTTGGTCCAATGTGCCACGGCCAGGACAAAAACCACATTGCTCCTCCTGAATCCGAGGTTCGACCAACAGCCGGACTCTCTTCTCCAGTACCTTGGCATAGATCTTCCCAGGGAGGTTGAGAAGTATGATCCCTCTAAAGTTGGCGCACACCCTCCGGTCCCCCTTTTTAAAGAGGGGAACCACCACCCCAGTTTGCCATGCCAAAGGCACTGTCCCCGACCTCCACGCAATGTTGCAGAGTCATGTCAACCATGACAACCCTACAACATCCAGGGCCTTGAGGTACTCAGGGCGTATCTCGTCCACCCCCAGGGCCCGGCCACCAAAAAGATTTTTAGCCACCTTGGCGACCTCAGCCCCTGTGATGGGTGATTCGTCCCCCTCGTCCACAAGTCCTGCTTCCTTTGTGGAAGGCGTGTCAGTGGGATTGAGGAGATCCTCAAATTATTCCTTCCACCACCCGACGATATTCCCAGTCGAAGTCAGCAGTGCCCCATGCGCACCATACACAGTGCGGACAGGGAGCTGCTTCCCCCTCCTGAGCCGCCGGACAGGTTGCCAGAATCTCTTCGATGCCGACCAAAAATCTTGTTCCATGGCCTCACCGAACTCCTCCCACACCCAAGTTTTTACTTCAGCAACCACCCGAGTTGCACTCCGCTTGGCCTGCTTGGTCTTTCTTCCGGCTATCAGAGAGAGCAGACACATTTCTTTCCTCTCCCTTCTCCTCCTCCCCTTACTGATCCCAGCTTGCTGTGTCCTGTCTGTGTCTCGCTCTTCTTCTGCTGCATCTCGATCCAAAGGGAAATTATAGAAATTATGGAATTTAGCTGGGCTTTAATGCTATTGACACCACTTTTCAACAGAAAATCGGGCCAGGGGGAGCCCAAGTGGAGAGACTCATGGAACAATTGGAACTCATGTGTCTGCGTGATTCAATTGAAGATGTGGAAGACATCTACCTGTTTTGGCTTCATGATCACAGGATTTCTGTTGTTTGGCTCTGGAGTTTTCCTGGTGTATCGAAAATTTAAGAAGTTGGAAGAGCTAATCAAAATGCAGACCCGGCGTAGCTCCTCCAACAAATTCGACCAGCTGGGGAGAGCACTGATAGCGGCAAATATGTGACTAACATGGAATTTACCATCTGGCATGCACTGAAGAGAGATGGACTCTGTGGACATGTTTATCTATGTTTCGGAAGGTGGAAAATATCTGGAGTCGCTGGGTGCTCTCCAGGGAATGATTTTAAAGCCTGTGTATGTAAATTGTGATGCACAGAATCGCATAAGAGAGGAAATTTCTATGCTGTAAGTGAACTGTGCTTATCAGGCCTTGATTCGGCATCCTTCCTCCAGGAGAAGAGATAAAGCAGAAGGGAGTTTTGGCTTCTCTTGGCTCCCTAACCCAAACACACTGGTGTGCAGTAATCTGAACTCTCAAGGACAGCGTCATGTGACTAGCATGGATTTACCATCGGACATGCACTGAGAGATGAACTCTTGTGGACATGCTATCTATGTTTAGGACACTAAAGACATAACATCTAAACGTTGCTCAGGAGAGGATTTTTGCTGTTCACCAGTAACTGATACACACACTGCATACAACATTACATGACTGATACACATACACTGAGACACACACACACACTGTCTCTCGCAACTTGCTTTGTTAATGTGTGTATTGTAACTTGTCTGCTAAGTGTGCATTGAGGGTTTTTTTCTATGTGATCATAATCTTGCTCACTCGAGCGCTATTCTGATAAATATGGTTTTTTTCTCTCTGCCCAATGTGTTCCCTCCCCCTCCCCCTTCCCCTCTTTACCCCCCACTGTATGATGAGGTGCCTTGCATGGCTGCCGTGTCATTAGGAAGCGCTTACCGAGCGCGCCTAATGTCAAGTCAAATTCCTCGTATGTGTAAACATGCTTGGCAATAAAGTTCATTCTGATTCTGATTCTGATTCTGATTCTGGTACACATCAGCTGCTTTGTGAGTCCCACAAGCCAACCAAGCTTGATAGGACTCCTTCTTCAGCTTAATGGCCCCCTCACCACTGGTGCCCACCACTTGGTTTGGGGGTTGCCACCACGAGATGCACCAACAACCATGCGGCTGCAGCTTTGGGCAGCCGCTTCAACAATGGAGGTGAAGAACGTGGCCCATTCAGACTCCATGTCTCCAGACTCCCTTGGAATGTGGTTGAAGTTCTTCCAGAGGTGGGAGTTGAAACCCTCCCAGACAGGGGTCTCAGACAGACATTCCCAGCACACCCTCACTATATGTTTGGGTCCACCAGGTCTGAATGGTGTCGTCCCCTGCCATCGGATTCAACTCACCACCAGGTGGTGATCAGTTGACAGCTCTGCACCTCTCTTTGCCCGAGTGTCCATGACATACGGTCGCAGGTCTGATGTCACGATAACAAAATCGATCATCAACCTGCGACCTAGGGTGTCCTGGTGCCAGGTGCTCATGTGGACACCCTTATGTTTGAACATGGTGTTCATTATGGACAAACTGTGGTTAGTACAGAAGTCCAATAACTGAACACCACTCGGGTTCAGATCGGGCAGGCCTTTCCTCCCAATCACCCCCCTCCAGGTTTAACTGTCATTGCTCACGTGTGCATTGAAGTCCCCCAGTAGGACAATGGAGTCTCCAAGAGGAGCACCCTCCAGCACCCCAGTGAGAGACTCTCAAAAAGGGTGGGTACTCTGAGCTATCATTTGGGGCATAGGCACAAATGATGGTCAGGACCTGTTTCCCAACCTGAAGGCACAGGGAAACAACCCTTTCGTCCACCGGTGAAAACTCCAATATAGAGGCAGCAAGGTGGGGGATACACGAAGACCCACCCCTGCTCACCTCCTCTCACCTGGGGAAACTCCAGAGTAGGCCAAGCTCCAGCTCCTCTCCAGGAGACTGGTTCCAGAACCAGAGCTGTGTGTTGAGGTGAGGCCGACTATATCTAGTCAGTATCTCCACCAGAGAGGTGACATTCCACATCCCTTAAGCCAGTTTTGGAAGCCTGGGATCAGACCACCAAGGCTTCCGCCTTCAACCACCACCTGATCCACATTGCACCGGACCCCCATGGTCTCTCCTGTAGGTGGTGAGCCCACTGGAGGACGGACCCATGTAACTCTGGGCTGAGCCTGGCCAGGTCCCATAGGCGAAAACCCAGCCACCAGGTGCTAACAATCAAGCCCCTCCCCCAGGGCTGGCTCCAGGGTGGGGCCCCAGTAACCCCATACTGGGCGGGGTACACTGAATCCTTGTTTTAGCATTCATCATGAGTCTGTTGGATCATTCTTAGTCTGGCCCTTCACCCAGGGCCAGTTTATCTTGGGTGACCCTATCAAAGGCAAATTGCCCTGGACAACATAGCTCCTGGGATCACTAGGGCACACAAACCCCCCACCATGACAAGGTGACGATCCATGAACTGTAGGTGCAAAAACAGAACTGAGTACTTGCCTGGACTCGAGCTCCACCACCGTCCAGGACTCCAACAACTCTGCTGCGGCAACCCCTGCAGCAGGCATGGTGATGGATGCAGCCCACAGACTTCCAGGTGCGGCGACTGACGCAGGTGGCTCTTCCGGCATGGCGGCTGGAACTGGAGGTTGTCTCACCACTGGCGCTAAGTCCCATACAGCTGAAACCCAGGGACATTGCGTTGTCGTGTTGTCGTGTTGTGCTGACACCCAGGGAAAACAGCAGGAGAGACGGGAGTAGCAGGTGAGCTAATGGTGTCAGCAGCAGGTGGTGAGGACTCTGTGAGGTGCAGTTGCTGAGCCTCACCACCGGGAATCAGGCAAGATAACTCATTTTCAGGTAAGAGAGAATGAAAAAACGCTTGCATTCCTGGGGCACGATGGTTGCTGCTGCTGTACGCCCAGAGTAATTCCTCCCAGTGGCTGCAGCGGGCGTGGGCCCCCTGAAGAAGATGGAGGAGCCAGCCCTGCAGACACGCCTCTGGCCGAATCAGCTGCCGTAGCGGGGGAGTCCCTCCCCCTTCTCCAGCGTGAAGCAGCTGAGTGGCGGTGAGAGGCTTGGCACGTCTGATCCTGGGGATGTACCGTTGGCTCAGGAACAGACGGGGATGAGCGTCCTGCCAGCCTGCGGGGCATGTGTCACAGGTTGGTCACCGAAACGAGGACAGCTATTAGCTTCGCGCAGCTCCATAGACGGGGAACTGCCTCCATGAGCTAAGTTATCCCATCCCAGCATTGCAGCACCTTCTCGGGAGTGTGACAGGAGTGAGCATCCACGACGATGTCCTCCAACAGCTCAGCTACCCAAAACTCCTCCTCATCCAGTCCGAAACTCCCGTGGTCCGTGTGGCCAGTCATGCCAACAGCAGACTAAAAACGTGAGGACAGACAATAGGGAAAAACAAAACGGCAGAAACGCACAATGACTGGTGTCCATCCTGGTCGTGTCCTTCTGTCGTGAACGGCCCTTTTCAAGGGCTATTAAAGGACACCAAACACACACTGTTGTTTCTGCACATTTACTAGCATAAAAACAGACACAATACAAAAAACAGACACATACAAAAACTAAACCATAAAGTGCAGGGCACTGACATACAAATACAAACACAGTAAACGCTGGAGAAGAGTGGGGCTCGACATCCAGGGGGACATGAAGCTGGGAACACCGAGCCAGGGGCTGAATCCAGCCGGAGCTCTCCCGAAGGCTGCGGGGGCTCACAGCTGGAAATAAGGGAAACACATACCTGGATGGAGCTCTCCTACTCTCCTCAACAGTGGCCCCAAACACCTTCAGGAAAGACAGTTCTGCTCCTGAGGACAGGGCAATGTGGAAGAAGGACACGACAAACCCCAGAGGTTTGCCATGCCCTTCTATGCAATACTTAATTAGACACAGGTGTGGATTCAAGAGTAACAGAATGAATAGCAGCTGTCCAGCTCTGAACAGTTTGACAGCTGGAAGCTGCACAGCGCTGTCAAAATAAAACACAACCGGAAACCATAAAGATATAAACATAACAGAACCCAAAATGTGCATAATAATACTACAGATGCAAAATGACAAAAATAAAAACAGGAACAAAATACAACAGACATGAAAACAAGGAACAAGCCGACAGAAAAACACTAAACTAGGCCGGAAACTGGTCACCCCCCATGCCCCAGGATCATGACATTAAGGGATTGCAGATATCATGATATCGTAAGTATCATGACAGTATTGCATCATGATCCAAGTATCGTGATCTGAATCCCATCATATGGTCCCTCGCATGCTTTACTCCTATTAGCAACAGTGTTTGGGACAATTAGCAGTTTATGTATTTTCACAACCTCGGTCTCATATGTGGAAGTAGATGCGGCCGGACTTAAGCTTTCTATAAATGGCACTCAAATGGCGTTCACTTATATAGCACTTTTTCTCATCTCTGGATGACCAAAGCGCTTTACAGATCCTGCTATCCACCCATTCAAGCACACATTCATACACTGATAGTGGCAGAGCTGCCATACACACACAGGCGCTAACCTGGCCACCAGGAGCAACTGGGGGTTGTCCTGTATAGTCCTTAGCCATAAGCAGTACCCTAACTGTAATGATCTAAAATGTGTGTTTGTCATGTAATGAAGGTGAATTTCGAAACTGGAAGTGAGTCGTGATAGAGGAAACCCAGTACGGCAGTGTTATTTTACAAAGATTTGAGGGCTTCCTTACACAGCATGGAGATCTTTGGGTGACCATTGAGAGGTCAAAAATTAGCCTGATCTCTCAACAATCTCCCAAATCCTTGAAAAAGCTGTTTCTGTGTAAATGTTTGGAAGATCGTTGTGTGATAAAAAATTCAATTTATGGCAACTTATAAGGCGATCTATAAAGATCTTTGAAAGATTCTTGAAGAATCACTGAGAGACCAGGTTTGATTGCTGAGGGATTATTAAGAGTTTCTTGGACAACCAAAGAAGTTGCTGAGCATTTCATGGGCAACAGAGAGCCTCTGGATATATACTGTATAATGTGTAGCACAGGATTAAATTGCCTGCATAGCATCGTTGCTTGACACACCTCTGCCATTGTTGTGCATGGGTACATGGTTGTACAACAACGGCAAATTATTTGAATTTTTTGGGACCAATTAAGAAGTGAAATTAGAAACCTGAACATACCGGGGCACCCTGGTGTAGAAAACACTGATTTAGAGGACTGCTTTTTTGGCCAGTATGGGCCCAAAAAGTGGCCACTGCCCTCAAAAGGCCAAGTCAGCAGAGAAGGCATCATTTTGCCTTATTTTATAAGCTTTATAAAGCTATTATGAAATTTGCTTTAGTTCCAAGACTAATTTTTCAGAGATTTTCAGAGCCAGCAACCAACAAAGACAAAAACAGGACTAACCCAGTATAGATCCTTGTAATATTATAGCCTATATATCAACCATAGAGTACAGGAGATTTCTTTTATCGAGGCAGATGGACAGTGGCTCGTACACAGACTCCTGATTTAATCTCCAACACTGATCGTGAGAGTGACCAGGCGCTGATTTTGATTGACCAGCTGTCTGGCTGTCAATCACAATCAGCCAAAAGTGTTTTAACGTCTGCCGCCGGGGGTACTTATGAGCAATCAGTTACCCTTTGCTATCAGCAGCTCAATCTGGACCCAGGATGATTGCTTGTGTTGGCCCTGGCACCTTCGCTGTAGTGAGGCCCTGGGCAGCCGCGGACGCTTCACTCAATTCTTATCATAACCATGCATCATCAACAAATTGCCCTGACAAAGAGGGGCCCGTTCTCAGAGACTCTTAGCGAGATGAGGGACAAGGTTTCCCTCAGATTGCCGGCTGGAACATCGCTAATAGACTTTGACCTCTTGGCTGCCTGTTAAAGAAATCATTCTCTCCGGTTGCCTTTTGGGCCCTGACACAACACAGGCGACTGGGATCGTTTCTCAAACAATCGCTCTTCTCAGTTTATAGAGCGTGCAGTTGCAATGTTTCATATGCAGTAATTAAAGGCATATTTAGTAATGGAGATGATTTATTTTCCTGCTATTTTTAATGATGACTTACCCTATATGATGCTCTGCTCTGTAGCACATAAGCTGAGAAAGCAGCTGAAATAGAAGTGTAACTCTCAGCCAACTGGGGACTTGGTCCTCTGTAATTATGCATGCAGGGTAATATTTATTTCTGTGATTACACAGCATGAAGCAAAGTGCCAAAGAAAGTCTGTCTCCATTTTCATGCATTCACAAAGAGCACAAAAACTACAACTAAATAATCCACCAGCCATCCATCCTGGGGTGTCTGTTGGTGGCAGCGAAACGGAACCCCTGCTCCGGCATCAGCTGGACGACTCCTCATTGGCCCTTTGAAAAAGAGAAAAGGGTGGGGGAAGGAAGATCAAAGGCCGTTGCAGCACCATGTTTTATTCTCTGTCTCTCTCAGCAGCTTTCACAATCCGTCTGCCTTCAGCAAAAGAAATGTCAGACCTGAGGTTTGTGTACTCTATAGTTCCACCCAAATGAGACCGGTCCAAGACCTGGGCAATATAAATAATTCTCTTGAGAGGTGTGTATGTGAGGGGCTGTGCAACAGTTTGCTCCTTGAATGCCTGGGGAGCTGGGAAGGAATGGAAAAAGTAGGTCATAGTGGCAATATTATGGTAATAGAGTGTAAAAGAAGAGAAATGTAGAGTAATCGTGGGGAAAGGGCTCAAAATATCTATCATTGGTGCATGATAGATATTTTGAGCCCTCTTCCACTCACCTATGCAAAGGTGAGTGGAAGAAAGGCGATCTGAAATATGGTCGGCAAGACTGGACACTACTTCAGCTCTCTGAAGCTGCCATCTTAGTCATGAGAAGGTCGAAACAATACAAAAATCATGAAGAAAAAAACACAGCTTTCATTTTTCATTCATCAGAATCCACATCCATGCAATATAATTTATATTTTGTAATATTTACAGCATTTTTGTCATACCTGAAAAAAATTGAATGCAGCCAATTGAGCACAGGGTGCTGAGCCCCTTAGAGGACAGTATAGGGGAAAAAAATATATGCTTTCATGCCAAGAAAGAGTACTACGGATGCAATGTTTGCTCTAAGAGTGCTGATGGAGAAGTATAGAGAAGGTCAGAAGGAGATGCACTGTGTCTTTGTGGATCTACAGAAAGCATGAGAGGAAGTGTGGTACTGTATGAGAAAGTCAGGAATGGCAGAGAAATATGTCAGGGTGGTGCAGGACATCTCTGAGGACAGCAAGATGGTGGTGAAGTGCGCTGTAGGAGTGATGGATGGATTCAAGGTGGGTATGGGATTACATCAGGGATCAGCTCTGAGCCTCTTCTTGTTTGCCATGGTGATAGACAAGTTGACAGATGAGGTCAGGCATGAGTCTCTGTGGACCATGATGTTTGCAGACGACATTGTGATCTGTAGTGAGAGTAGGGAGCAGATGGACGTGAACATGAAAAGGTGAAGGTATGCTCTGGAGAGAAGAGGAATGAAAGTCAGTAGAAGCATTCACATGAGTGTGAATGAGAGGGAGGCAGGTGTAACGGCGAAGATGGAAGGCGTAGTGGTAGTGAAAGTAGATGAGTTTAAATACCTGGGGTCAACCATTCAAAGCAATGGAAAATGCACAAGAGAGGTGAAGAAGAGAGTGCAAGCAAGGTGGAGTAGGTGGAGATGAGTGTCGGGGGTGATTTGTGACAGAAAGGTAGTAGCAAGAGTTGCACTCTGGGCTGCACGGTGGCGCAGTCGTTTAGCACTGTGGCAGCACAGTTTACCCTCGGCCGGGCGATCATGAGATCGTGGGTTCGATCCCAGCCCCCGACCAACAGTGAGCTGTGTGGAGTTTGCATGTTCTCCCCGTGTTGCATGGGTTTACTCCGGGATTTCTCCGGTTTCCTCCCGCATACCAAAACATGTAGGTTTAGGGCGCTCGCGCACGCAGCGACCGGCAGCCGGTGGCTTGTCACCAGACTGCAAACCAAATCTACCTACGGGTACAAATAAGTAACAAAAAAAAAAAAAAAAGAGTGAAAGAGAAGATTTACAAAACGGTAGTGAGACCTGCTATGATGTATGATTTGAGACTGTGGCACTGACAAAAAGACAGGAGATGGAGCTGGAGGTGGCAGCGTTGAAGATGCTAAGACTCTCATTGGGAGTGACTAGGAGGGACAAGATTAGAAATTAGTATATTAGAGGGATAGCTCATGTTGAGCGGTTTGGAGACAAAGTAAGAGAGGTAAGGCTGAGATGGTTTGGACATGTGCAGAGGAGGGATGGTGAATATATTGGACAAAGGATGTTGAAGATGGAGCTGCAAGGCAGGAGGAAAAGAGGAAGACCACAGGGAAGATACATGGATGTAGTGAAGGAGACCATGGAGAGGGTTGGTGTTACAGAGGAAGATGCAAGGGATAGGGTGAGATGGAAGCAGATGATCCACTGTGGCGACCCCTAAAGCGAGCAGCCGTGGTGGCCTAGTGGTTGGGGGTGTGGACTGGTGAGTCGAGGGTCACGGATTCGAGCCCTGGACTGGCAGGATTAGATCTGGGTGGGACAGATGGCAAGGCGGTGTTCTCCCCACCCTCCTTAACCCCACTGTGGTGCCCTTGACCAAGGCTCTTGGCCCCAACTGCTCCAGTGGAGCTGCCCAGTGGCCACAGGTCAGTCTGTGGTTGTACTGGGCAACTTCCAGGTGTGAATGTGAACAGGGCGTCCTTGAAAAGGAGAGGTTGCCTCTCAGTTGAACTACCCTGTATAAATAAAGGTTAAATAAAACAAAATATATACACAACTCTGAAAAAAATTAGAGACCACAACAAAATCTTTCCTAAATTAGCATCTCTACATGTATGGCAGCCATTCAATTTCAGTATCTGTTGAATTCCAACACAATGACACCTCAGTCTACTTAAGGAAGCACTGATTAGGAGATCGTCTAAAGCCTCTGTCACACCTAAACAATTTAGACAGTGTATACCGACGTTTAAAAAATTTGGCAAATACACTGGCGTACGTTGAATAAGTTATGGTTAAGTTTTGTATAAGTTAAGAGCACGCTGAAGCACGCTGGTATACGTCGTAGTACGGCCAGGTCACATCCAACGTATGGCTCATACGTCCCGCATACCAGGGCCATAAGTTGTAGGTACTGTAAGTTATGTGATCATTGACACACGTTACTTGTGAGTTACTCATAAGTTGAAATACGTCAAGATAATATCTAGCGTACCCAAAACCTTTTTCTAACCTAGGAGTAATGTGCTTTGAACCTACACTACCGTTCAAAAGTTTGGGGTCACCCAGAGAATCATTTTGTGTTTTCCATGAAAAGTCACACTTATTTACCACCATGCGTTATAAAATGAATAGAAAATATAGTCAAGACATTGACAAGGTTAGAAATAATGATTTGTATTTGAAATAATAATTTTTTCCTTCAAACTTTGCTTTCGTCAAAGAATCCTCCATTTGCAGCAATTACAGCATTGCAGACCTAACATGATTGCACAAGGGTTTTCTAATCATCCATTAGCCTTCTGACGCAATGAGCAAACACATTGTACCATTAAGAACACTGGAGTGATAGTTGCTGGAAATGGGCCTCTATACACCTATGTAGATATTGCACCAAAAACCAGACATTTGCAGCTAGAATAGTCATTTACCACATTAGCAATGTATAGAGTGTATTTCTGATTAGTTTAAAGTTATCTTCCTTGAAAAAAAGTGCTTTTCTTTCAAAAATAAGGAAATTTCTAAGTGACCCCAAACTTTTGAACGGTAGTGTATGTGTAACCTACTGAACAGGTTTCTAATGATCTAAAAACACCTTTTTTATTGTTTGGGCCAGGTGTCATTTTCTGTAAATGAATGCTCTAAATGGCTTGTCTTGGGATTTGGGTGAGTTGTTTTTAGTAGGTTAGAGAATAAAAGAAAATTGTTCATTTTACTCAAACACGTATAAATAGTAGTGGTGTTGGACGATTAAAATTTTTAATCATGATTAATCTTTTGGAATGTTGAGTTAATCGCAATTAATAACACGTCAATCGCTTGTTTTTCCATACAGATACAGTGTACCTTAAGTCTGTAATTTTTCAAGTTTGTCATACTGTTATGAACATGGGAGTGGACAAATATGCCTGCTGTCTTCACCTGCAGGTTTATTAAAGCTCTCAGCATATCCAAAATGACAAAAAATATTTTTTCCAGAGCTGTATATATACAGTATATATTTTGAGGGAATATTTTCCTAAAATGAGGATACTAAATGCTATTTCATTCCCATGTTTTACTTAACCCCCAACAACCAGGCCACAGACAAAAAAAAACAATACCTCTGTATTGACTATCAAAGTCTTGTTTTATTTTTAAAACTTACCCTGTATTCTCTCTCGTCCCATGCTTGACTTCCTGCTTGTCCTGTCTGTTTGCGCATCTTGATACAAACCTGTGTCATCGGTCGCCTAATTAGCATGATGTTCGAAAATTAAACTCACAAGCAATCTTTGCTTTCGAAACAGTTTGGCCTCCCCCTGACCATTCCCTGCTGGAGCAACCAGACCCCAGGGCCCTTAGGTGCACACGGTCAGCCAGTGGGCCAGGGAAGATGGAAGAGTGGATGATGTGAGATAGTGTGCAGGTGATTATTACTTTTTATTCCGTTCATTTTGTCCCCCCAAGTCTGCAATTTTGTTTTTACTTGTTACCACCCCATAAAGCAAAAAAGGTTGGGAACCACTGATTTAATTCATTCCCATGTTTTAATTATTTCAGCCACTTACTGATTTGATTTCAGTCAACACAAAAATACTAAAATGAGAGATATTGGACTTTGTTGAAGCAGCACTGGTGTCTGCAGTAGAAGTACAGAAAATAATAAAAACAACAGCATTATGCTTCAATATGAAGGTTTAAAACAGTAATATAAGGCCAAATATAACAACATGCATCTAATTCTTACATGTAGTGATGCACTTCTATTAGCAACACAAATAAACAGAGAAAAGTACAACACATATTCATTCATTTATCTTCAACTGCTTAATCCTTTCAGGTCACCGGGGGGTGGGGGGTGGAGCCTATTCCAGCATCTTTGGGTGAGAGGCAGATGTCATGTATGAGGAAAGGAGTCGGAGTTTTGTTTCATGCAGGGAACCAACAACCAACAACCCTTTATTAAAGAACACAGAACTATTTATACAGTGGGCCGTGCCCTCCTGACGTCATGCCAGGGGCGGTTACAGCAGCACACACACATACCACACTCACTACACCACAATTCCCCTCCCCCTTACAAAAAAGCAAAACCACACACACATTCGAGACCCTCCCCAATTTTGGACCCGAATCATGCACTAAGGAACACCAAGGAATGAAGAACTGTAATAAAATATCCTATCACATTCACACAAAACAACTAAAATCGAACTTAGTCTCTGAAAACATATAAATAATCCTATACCATGCATACTCTCATGCACACCAGCACTATATATATATATATATATATATAAGATAAGATAAGATAAGCCTTTATTAGTCCCACAACGGGGAAATTCCAGGATTGCAACAGCACAGGGATAGCAACACTCAGAGCAACAATCAGAAGGCAAGAAAAAAACAAGCAAGCAAGAGCGGCTAATATACATATGTACATATTACTATAAAATAAATATATACACACACACACACACAGACACACAGTGCAGAGCATTGTAGCTGGATGGAATAAATATATGAGTATATGAACACACAGTGCAGGGAAAAGCCAGTGTGAACACACAGTGCAGAGCATTGTAGCTAGATGGAATAAATATGTAAATATATAAACACCCACAGTACGGAGCATTGCAGCTAGGTGGAATAAATATGCAAGTATATAAACACACACAGTGCGGAGCAATGTAGCTAGATGGAATAATATGTAGATATACGTATAAAAACACAGTGCGGAGCATTGTAGCTAGATGGAATAAATATGTAAATATATAAACACACACAGTGCAGAGCATTGTTGCTAGATGGGATGAAACAGCATAACCGTCTACTTAGTTATCCTACATGGTATGATTATGTGCCCATACATATTCTCACCCTCCATAGCGACCGGTATGTTCCTAGTTGTATGCCGGAGGGGACCATTGTGTAAGTCTATTGCATCTTTTGCATTCAAAAAACTATTAGTTTGTTACGTCTTCTTGCTATCTCTGCGAGCAGCCCTGCTTAGGTTGTACAGTCTGACAGCCGTTGGTAGGAAGGACCTACGAAACCTCTCGGTTGTGCACCTGGGATGATGTAGTCTGCTGCTAAATGAGCTCCTCAGTGCATCCAGTATGTCCTGCATAGGGTGGAACTCGGACTCCAGCAGAGATGACAGTTTAGCCACCGTCCTTCTCTCTCCTATCTCCTCCATCGGATCAAGGCGCTGCCCCAGGACAGAGCTAGCTTTCTTAATCAGTTTGTTCAGTCTCTTCCTATCGGCTGCAGTAATGCCACTGCCCCAGCAGACCACTCCAAAAGTGATGGCTGATGCCACCACCGTGTCATAGAATGACTTCAGCAGCGCCCCTTGTACACCAAAAGACCTGAGTCTCCTCAGCAGGAACAGCCTGCGCTGTCCCTTCTTGTAGAGTGCGTCAGTATTGTGTGACCAGTCTAGTTTATTGTTCAGATGAACACCCAGGTACTTATAGGATGTCACCATCTCGATGTCTGTTCCCTGTATATTTACTGGTGCTGTGAGGGGCTGCCCATGCCTGCGGCAGTCCACCACCAGCTCCTTAGTTTTCCTCGCGTTGATCTGGAGGCAGTTCCGATGGCACCAGTCCACGAAGTCCTGGATAAGCCCTCTGTACTCAGCTTCATCTCCATTGGAGATGAGGCCAATGATCGCAGAGTCATCAGAGAACTTCTGTAGATGGCAGTGTGTTGTGTTGTGTGAGATGTCCGCAGTATAAAGAGTGAACAGGAAGGGAGCCAGCACCGTTCCCTGGGGGGCCCCCGTGCTACTGATGATCGTGTCGGACACACAGTCCCGGGTTCTTACAAACTGAGGCCGGTTCGTGAGGTAGTCCAGGATCCATGATGACAGGTGCTGGTCCACCCCTGCTCGCAGCAGCTTGTCCGTCAGGATCATCGGTTGGATGGTGTTGAAAGCACTGGAGAAGTCAAAGAACATGATCCTCACCATATTCCCGGGCTTCTCCAGGTGGGACAGAGAACGGTGAAGGAGGAAGATCACCGCATCCTCCACCCCAATGCCATGCTGGTAGGCGAACTGGAGTGGATCCATCGCTGGTTCCACCAGGGGGCGGAGGTGAGCAAGGAGCAGTCTCTCCAGGGTCTTCATCAAGTGGGACGTCAAGGCCACCGGTCTGTAGCTGTTCAGGTCTTTGGGGTGGGAAGTTTTTGGTACAGGTACCACACAAGATGTTTTCCACAGCTGTGGTACCCTCCCCAGTTTCAGGCTCATGTTGAAGATATACGTTACAATCCCACACAGCTGGTCTGCACAGGACTTATATATATATATATATATATTTACACTTTACAATTTATGTCCATTGGCAGCCAGGGGAAAACTGGCCCGGGGGCCCAGGACCGTCCCAAAGCATCCACGCCCTTGCTTGCCGAAGATAAGACAGGCTCGGAGGCCCTGGGCAGCCCCACGACATGTGTGCCCCTGGCAAGATTGTCCTTCTTCACCATCACCTGCTTCTTTTCTCGGGACCTGCGGTGCAGCTGTCCGGCACGCCGTTCCTCCGTGCTCGTCGGTCTGCCCCTGACTGCTTTCAACGCCACTGCTGTGGCTCCAACCACCCCGGCACCCCGGCGGCCCCGGCGCCACTCGCCAACCCGGGCATCTCACCATAACACCCAGCACCCTCGTCCAGGGTGCTCCACTGCGCTGCCTCCATGTTCAGCTGCTGCTGCTCACTCCCGGGGTCCACCGCATCACTCTCACCAGCATTGTTTGCTGACTCAGACACCTTGCCGCTGCTCCCAGCACCTTCGTCCCAGGTGCTCCGCTGTGCTGTCTCGTCTGTGCCTGGCTGTAGCTGTTCTCTCCCGGGGCTCTCAGCGTCCCTGTCGTCAGCGTCACTCTCTGACCCAGACGGTTCATCGCTGCTCTCAGCACCCTTGTTCCAGGTGCTCTGCTGCGTCATCTCCATGTCCGGCTGCAGCTGCTCTTCCCTGGGGCTCCCAGCTTCACTCTCGTTGGCATCACTCTCTGACCCAGGCACCTCATCGCTGCTCCCAGCACCCTCGTCCAAAGTGCTCCGCTACGTTGTCTCTGCGCTCGACTGCCACTGCTGCTTCCCGGGGCTCTCAGCCTTCATGGTCCCGCTCTCCCACTGCCCAGCCTCCAGCTGCGGGGATGACTCCTGATGACGTTCTCCCTCTCCGCTGTTGTCGCACACCGCACCGTCAAACTCACCAGTGCCATGGTCCTGTACCTTTCTGCGCTTCTTGGCTGGCTTGCTGTCTTCAGTGACTGGGGACTCCCCCACCTTGATGCCTAGCTGGTAGCCTGGAGCCCACTTTTGGTGCACAGTTAGCTTTGTGGCTAGTCTGTCTATAGACACTGAAGGTGCCATTAGCTTCTCCAAGCTAACTAGCCTAGCCTCATTTGGCACCAACACTCTCGCCACCCACAGCTTCATGGTTGTCGTCTGCCTGACAAAAAATTCAGCGCTCCGTCTCACCCAACGTACCGAGAATTCTTCGGCTCTCCGCGCCAAGATGGTGGGCCAGAAACACTCCTCGTCATCTCCCATCGAATCTACTTAAACCCAGCACCCCGATGTAATCCTCAAACATGGCCCGTCGCTTTGGCCACAGGATCACTGGCTCTCCCATGTACTCTAGAAACGGTAGCAGGGTTGGAGGTAGCCCATACGCTCCCATAATTTTCTCTTGTCGCCAAATTTTATGTATGAGGAAAGGAGTCGGAGTCTCGTTTCATGCAGGGAACCAACAACCAACAACCCTTTATTATAGAACACAGAACTATTTATACAGTGGGCCGTGCCCGCCTGATATCATGCCAGGGGCAGGTACGACAGCACACACACATACTACACTCACTACACCACAGCAGGGTACACCCTGGACAGATATCCAGTCCATCATAGAGAGACAGACAACTATTCCCTCTCACATTTACACCTAAGGAAAATTTATTCACAGTTAGTGCCAGTTAACCTAACCTGCATGTCTTTGGACTGTGGGAGGAAAGCAAAGTACCCAGAGAAAACCCACGCAGACATGGGGAGAACATGAAAACGCCACACAGAAATGTCACCATTGGCCAGGGATAGGATCAAACTCACAACCTTCTTGCTGTGCAGCCAAAGTGCTATCCATTACGCCACTGAGTTCACATGATGCCCGTATTATTACTTCAAAATAAAGCTTTCTGCTAATTAGCTCAACTTGCCGAATATATCCTATTTAAAGCTACCGAAATGTGGGAATGAAATGATTAAAATGTGAGAACAAAATAAGAAGAATGTGGAAATAAGTCGCACTAAAGGTGCGTTCAGACCAAACGCACACGGGCAAATTTTTCGTGCTTACCCGGTTGAGTGAGTTGCAGACAGGCAAAGTTGCCTTTATAACTTCTGCAGCTGTGAAAACTCCCAGAACACTGTCATGCTTAGGTTTACATTATTCAATGGGGTCTCACCTGAAAAATTTGTCCATGCCTCCAATCTTTCACCTGGATGATGGTTGTTTACACTGCTAGCCAGCTAGCCTTGTTAGCATGTCCGTGGCAGGAGTCTGTGGGTAAACAAACTCTGACACGCCGATTCAGCTGCAGAGCTCCCGGTCCTTCTCTCTCCAGGTGAGTGGCAGTCTCATTTTCAAACTAGTTTACTTTCCAATGTTGATACTTTTCCTCCAGTGATGGCACAATCTCTAGGCTAGTGCTATTCCTCAGACGTGAACATGTGGATGCGCGAGATTCGCATGTGCTCGCCTCTTTCCAGTGACTTTGTATGTATTCATGCCGCCCGTTCAAGTTTGGTCTGAAGGCACCTTAAGCAAGTTGTGATGAACTCAACTGCAGCCAATAACAGCTCAGCTGATTCCCTTCATTCCAAATCTAAGAATCACAATTTTAGCAGTTTCAACTTGCTGCACCGCTGCAAACTAATTTGCAACCCACCTCAACCCCAGTGCCTTTTTTTCCATGGTGTATCTGACTTAATGAATGTCTCATCTAGTATCACTGATGCTTCCCCTGTACTGAGGTCTCACTGTTGCTCCCCCACGGTCTGGCTTTCCAAATATTAAATATTGAAGATGGAAAGACAGAGCTCTTTGACAGTAGTGGACCTGACTGAATTACAGCCTGAATAATCCTATTTAACCAATCTCAGCTTATTCCACCTATCCTTTTTGCAGATGTTTTAACTATGAAATCAAAACCCTGATTAAAATGCAGAACCATATGATTAGTAATTATGTTTTTCTTGAATAGTGGAAACTCTTTTCTTCTCGGCGCCAAACACAATGGAAGTAAGTGGACACTCCACTGTTGGCAGAATCCCAGCTGTCATTCACTGTCCTTAATTTTTCATCCAAACTCCCTTCCAAACATGCACTCGAAGAGCCGACGTAAAGACGCTTTGAGCATCAGTACAATGATGAATTAACGTAATTAGATTATGATGCACGGGAGCCCTCTCCAGTGTTGATTGGCAAAAACATGTCAGGGCAGCATCAGCATTAATGAGCCATAATCGACATAGGCTTAATTAGCAGCACTTTGTACTTTTACGCAGGTTTATCATCATTAGCCAAGCCTGGCTTGATGTAGCACTGAATATGTGGGTGGCATAAGTGTTTGTTTATCATGTAGACATGGAAAATAGTTACATGCTACACAGGCCTCAGTGGAGGGAAGCGTTTCCTGTAGGACCACATCTCCCATCAGGAGAGCCTTCAGGGCTAATTAGATCTCAAAAGACAGTGGGAACCATGCATATTTAAACAAACAGCGGGGTTTACAGTAGGTGTTTGGGGGTTTTCTTGGTTATATTCAGCTCAGTTATACATTTAAATCAGAATGAGTAATAAATCATCTATCAAAGGGACTATTAAAACCCATCAGCTCCGGCTTAACACCACTTGTGTGCATTTCAGTACCATCGGTGTCAGCCTGATGTACTTAAGCTGATAGTTGCAAAATTAAGTCCAAGAGTTTAACTAAATGATGTTGTGTATTTTTACGCTGTGACATTTCTCCACTGATCTTAGGGTGTTTGACATCACTGATGAAAATATTCATCGATCATGTCTAGTGCCATCCACCAATTTGCATATCTTTCCATGGAGTGAGCGAGTGCTGAGCCAACTCCCTGCTTAATAATTCACCGGCTGTTTTCCCTTCCCATTGTCGTTTCGAGACGTAAGCACGCCGGGTTTATTTTTCTAATAAAACCGAATGGCACAATGAGAAGGGGGGAATTATCCTGGTTGTATTTAATTGAGTTTGACCAGGTCCCTGCTCAGTGTCGGTCTAATCTCCCCGCCGCACTGTAGTCTCACTCCCTGGGAGACAGGGGAGGCCGATAAACTTTGAAGCCCGCGCTGAGAACCTGCTCGCTGCACCCTCTGCATTATTCATGATGCAGGGACTAGAGCATCTTCAAATGGCCTGTCATTTCCTTTTACCCTCCATCACAATGGCCATATGCTGCACCCACTAGAGGAAGGGGATGGGGTAGCGATCTGCAGCCGAGGCTAGCCAAACAACACGCTAACAGATACATTCACAGGTAAATTCACACATGGGGGTACATACGAGTGGGAAGCCTTGGGAATTCAACAAAAAAAAAAATCCGCCGTGGCACATTTCAATCTTGTGCCGCTCAAAAGTAACCTCCTCCCACTGCTTCCACCCCACGCGGCTATGCCTGCTAAAGAAAACACGCTGATATCCCCCCTCCCCCCATATCCCTGCCAAACTGGAGTGTGCGGGAAAAAGTTAGGAAAGGACAAACAAAGAGAACAATCAAAAGTTTTCATGGCAACATCTTCAAAGATCCACCCAAGTTTTGTGACATTTTTAGAAAGGAAAGGAAATGTGCAGCATAATTGCTCTCAAAGGCAACAAAAGATGCAAATCTCTCACAGCGAGGTGCGCGGCGATTGCATTTATTTATTTATCTATCCTACAGCTAAACAAAGTGTGGGGGCGGAATTATTCTTTGGGTATAAGTCGCATGGTCTTCAGCTCCTCGGCTCTTCTGTCGGATCTGTGACACTTTGTCAGACACCCCGGAGTCCTTTCAGCCAGTGTTCCGTGCGCTGTTTGTGTTTATAGAGTTTGTTTGCGTGACAAAACCACGCGCGGCACGTCCCTCTGAGGTAATTGGGATTGCCGTCATTTGGCCTCCCTAATGTCTGCCATTCAGCATTAACATATCATTAGCTCTTTCTGGGACCGTTCACTCAGAAAATTGGAGGTCTCCGCAGACCCCCGGCTCCATCAATATGGCAAAATCAGTTGACGCCTTCTCTTTGTAGTTCTCAGGAGAGAGCAACAGAATGGAGACGGCGTGGGAGGAGGAAGGCTATATCAAATGTTTTCTTTATTATATTTACATAACACTGGCTTTATAGCGCTCATTCAATATACACTAATACATTCTTCTCGAAGGATATAATCAAAGTATTTTTCTTTCCTGACCTTCACCTTGAAGTGAAAAGATGGCACAGACAGATTGTGTAATGTGATAAAATTGCATATATGGTTCCCGAGGGCTGACGAGCCTCCCGCTAAAATAACATCAGCCTTAAAGTGATTCATTAAATGCTATTGTAAAAACCCTGTCCTTGTCGAATGGTAGAGATGGACAGCGCTGCCATGATACATAATGGCAAAACATCTGGTTGATTGTTTCTGCACTGTGATGGAATTGCTGTACACTGAGCATTTAGTCTTTGTAAATACCTTGTTTTGACACCTATAATGGCACAAATTCTAACTTGTTTTTGTTGTTGATGCGCGGGCTAAATAGGTGGTGCTGCGTGCTGATGCTCTTCTGCTCTGGGATAATTAGAAGTTCAAATTAAAGATGAGGATATGCACTGCCATAAATATCCCTTTTTCTTTTGGTTGGTACATAAAGTACAGGCTCTTTCCATATATATATTCACAGATTGTGCAGATCTTCAAGGTTCTTTAGCCTTCTCTTCAATTATTTAGGGCTTTGTTACAACCAGTTTTGCAATAAAACCTGAATTGCAATAATTTTATTGCAAAGTTGGTTGGGATAACAAAACTGTTATTGTAATTAGTTGCTAAATTATTTTCCAGTAAAAAAAACCAACCCCCCCCCCAAAAAAAAAAAAAAAAAAAAACAGTTTTACAATAAATCCCAGAATTGCGATTACTGTATTGCTAAACTGGCTGGTATGACGAAACTGACAAAACTCTACTTGTGGCTAGTTGCCAACCACTTTTGCATTAAAACCCAACGTGCAATAATTTTATTACAAAACTGGCTGGGATGACAAGACTGACAAAACTCTTATTGCAATTAGTTGCTAAATTGCTTTCCATTAAAAAACAGTTTTGCAATAAATCCCAGAATTGCAATCATTTTATTGCTAAACTGGTTGGGATGACAAAATTGACAAAACTCGTACTGCAATTAGTTGCCAACCAGTTTTGCAATAAAAACAGAACTGCAATAAACTTTTTTGAGAAGAAGAAAATCCCCATCCATGCACCTGTCTGGGTTCCAGATCCTTCCAAATATGTTTCTGCACTACACCAACATGATATTTAAGCCTCAATGGGCTGATCAACAAAGACTATCAGACATTTACTTTAGGATAACAATAATGTTATTGCAAAACTATTTGGCAACTAATTGCAATAAGAGTTTTGTCAATTTTGTCATCCCAACCAGTTTTGTAATAAAATTTTTGCAATTCTGGGTTTATTGCAAAACTGGTTATAACAGGGCTTCCCATATTTTCAGCAGTGTGACTTTGAAAGAACATAATGCCTGACAGAAGTTTTATTCCCTTTACCACATTGTTTTTGTTGTGTGAGAAAATATAGATTTGTATTTTTATTTGCATTTTATTTTCCGTATTTCCCCTGCCTTTCCTTATTGTCACCCTATAGGAAATATAAGAAAGACATAAATTTCCTCTTTATTCTAAAGATCTTTGGAAGCACTTCTTACATTTCCTGACCTGGTTTTTAACTTAAGATCTTCTGCCTTAGTTATTTAACTCAGGGGTGAACTTCAGCTTCACCATAATAGACATTTGCTTTTTCCCCACAGATTTTTCTGCAGAAAGGTGAAAGAAGGTTAAGTATCATCTGCACTATACTTTTAATTATTACATGTTGCAGTTGTTGCTATAATTAAAAGTCAGTGGAGCGAAGATTAAGACATAAAAAGGTGAAAACAGCAACATTTAATACTCTTTCATGAAATGAAACAAAAAGATAAAAAAGAAATGTGTTTATTGTGACTTATTGATGATAAACTTTTTTCTTTAAATTTTCTTTTTTTAATCAAACATCTTCTATCTACAGCATTATTACCTTAAAAAAATCACAATTTCTCAATTTGTGCATCTGTTTTAAAAAATGTCTTCAGTAATAATCTTCCAGTGGAATTCACAGATAATTTATCTTAAGCATGGTGACAATGGTGAGAAAATATATACTGTATTGATTCCTGATCATAAATGTAATAAATTTAAGTTTATATATAATACATAATGTAAAAGGATGTATTGTAGCATGTTGTTTTTGTTCAAAATCTGCTAAACATTAAATGTTGCTAATAAACCCCAAAAAGTGTTTCATGTTTTACATGGCAGAAATTACACTTAATCAGAATTTCATAAAACTACCATCAACAGCACTTTGCAATAAAACAGAATTTCAGATCACACCCAGAGGAGGAAAAACATTAATATTTAGTAAAAGCAGCCCCTCGTGATTATATTGAGAACTAAGTCCAGTGAAGGAAGTGGTGACTGATAATATGACACTGATTAATGTGATGAAAAAAATCAAGAATTGTGTTTACAAAAAGTGAAAAAAAAAATCTGAGAGATCTAAAATAGCAGAAGAGGTGATGCACGGTACCTAGTTGCAGAAAAAAAATCCATATTGAGCTACATGTGGGGGTAATTTTATATTCCCACATTTTAATTATTTTATTCCCATATTTTATCAGTTTCATTCCCAGTTTTTCTTAATTCATTATTACATTCCTTGTTTTATTTAACAACCTTATATTTATTGTTTATATTGTATACTGTTTAAATTGGCTGGATATTTTTTTTTTTTTTTTTTTCCGGTTCCGCCGGACCGGCGGCGCCACACGAGTCGGCTGCCTGTTGCAACAGCCTTTTTTTTTTATCTTCCTTCTTCTTTCTACACCTTTCACTCTGTATATATATCACGGACGCACGGATTGCCCCGGGGGTCTCCCGGGTCGGCGGACGGAGCCACGGTTTGCAGCGGGAGACGTTACAGCGGGGAGGAGCTAGTGCTAGCTAGCACTTGGCCGCCGCCCGGTGCTAATGGGAAACTCGACATACCGGGAGCTGTAGCGAAAAGGACGCGGGTGCCGGGCTGGAGTTTAGGCGGCGTGAAAGAAATATAAGACAGAATAATAAAGAGCGATGGCAAGAACCAAGCAGACCGCCCGTAAAATCTACTGGAGGAAGAAGCCCCCCAGGAGACAGCTAGCCACCAGGGCTGCTCGGAGAGGCGCTCTGGCCACCGGCAGAGTGAAGAGGCCTCGCCGTCACAGGCCCGTGGCTCTGAGAGAGATCCATCGCTACCAGAAATCCATGGAGCTGCTCATCCGTAAGCTGCCCGTCCAGCACCTGGTGAGGGAGATCGCTCAGGACTTCAAGACCGTCCTGCGTTTCCTGAGCTTCGCCGTCATGGCTCTGCAGGAGACCAGCGAGGCCCACCTGGTGGGTCTCTTCTTCGCTAAGGGGGTCTCCATCATGCCCAAAGACTTCCAGCTGGCCCGCTGCATCCGCGGAGAGAGAGCTTAGACTTTCTGCTGCACATCCACCAGCCATAATGCTCTGCACTGTGTGTCTATATATATACATTTATAGTAATATGGACATATGTTTGCTAGATGTTGTTTTTTCTTGCCTTCTGATTGTTGCTCTGAGTGTTGCTATCCCTATGCTGTTGCAATCCTGGAATTTCCCCATTGTGGGACTAATAAAGGCTTATCTTATCTTATCTTATCTTATATGGCTTAGCCCTCCCTTGTTGAAGAAAATAAAGTGACAAATTCTTTTTAAATTATTTATTATATGTTCAAAACATTTTACTCTATGTTTTGAATTGTTCTGTGGGCCGTAATAAGAGTTCCCAAAACACTAGATATGTATAAATGGGCTGTATTTTTGGCAGGTGTAAGATCCGCCCAATTACTAAATAAATTAGCCGGTAGGTTACATATTAGTTATAGCATGGTGGTACAGTGGTTAGCATGGTTGCCTAATAGCTCAAAGGTTCCAAGTTAAGATAAGATAAGATAAGCCTTTATTAGTCCCACAGTGGGGAAATTCCAGGATTGCAACAGCACAGGGATAGCAACACTCAGAGCAATAATTCAGAAGATAAGATAATAAGAGCAGTGAATACACATATGTACACAGAAATATACACAGTGCAGAGCATTGTAGCTAGATGGAATAAACAGCATAACGGTCTATTCAGTTACCCCGCATAGTATGAATATGTACCCATACAGTATATTTCGTATTTGAATCAGCCTGGTTGTCACCTTCTGTAGCAATTGATATTGTCCTAGTTGTATAATGGAGGGGACCATTATTGTACAAGTTTGTTACGTTTTGTGCATTCAATACGACCTCTACGAGCAGCCCTGGTTAGGTTATAAAGTCTGACAGTCGTAGGTAGGAAGGACCAGCCAAACCTCTTGGTCGTGCACCTAGGATGGTAAAGCCTACTGCTAAATGAGCTCCTCAGTGTGTTCAACGTGTTCTGCGTGGGGTGGGACTTGGACTCCGGCAGACATGACAGCTTAGCCACCATCCTTCTCTCTCCTATCTCCTCCACTGGGTCGAGGCACCGCCCCAGGACTGAGCTAGCTTTTTTGATCAGTCTATTCAGTCTCTTTCTGTCGGCTGCCGTGATGCCGTTGCCCCAGCAGACGACTCCAAATGTGATGGCTGATGCCACCACTGAGTCGTAGAAGGTCTTCAGGAGCGCTGCTTGTGCTCCAGAAGACCTGAGCTTCCTCAGGAGGAACAGCATGAGCTGTCCCTTCTTGTAGAGCTCGTCAGTATTGTGTGACCAGTCCAGTTTATTGTTCAACCGTTAAGTTTGAGTCCCCAGGCTGACAGAGGTAGGAACCTTTCTATGTGGAGTTTGCATGTTCTCCCTGTGCTACATGGGTTTACTCCAGGTGCTCAGGTTTCCTCCCACAATCCAAAAACATGTTAGGTTAATTGGTCATTCTAAATTGTTCCTAGGTATCTGTCTCTTATAGGCCCTTAGAACTAGACGGTTAGTACTAGTGAAGCGCTTTGAGACTAGAAAAAGCGCAACAGGCCCTTATCCTTATTTTTACAGTTCTACCCTACTGAGGCAAAGCAAGTTTATTTTTATATCACATTTCATGTACAAGACAATTGAAAGTGCTTTACATAAGACATTAAAGCATGACAACAAGTTGCAAAAGAAATACTTCATAAGAATTTAAAACCAAACTAAATTAAAGAGAAACAGAAACAAGCTAAAACAGAACAAGACAGATAAAGGGCAAGAAATAAAAGTTACAGTGCATTGTGGGAGAATAACAATTGTTCTGCTGAGCACTTGCTAATTACAGCCATCACCAAAATACATACCTGCTAGCCAGTGGGGCATAGCACCAAATTTTGGGCACTGGATACAACAATGAATATAGGCCCCTGCACATATAAGAACCCAACATGACCTGAAACTGTTCAAGCTTTGAATGGAGCCCCTTTTCACTGTGGGTCAGGGAAATTTGCTCCACTAGCACCCCCAGTCTGACCCCCTGCTGCCAGGTGTTGCATCCACCTGTTGACCCATGTAAAGTCTGTTGTGAAAACAGCTCCTCCAAATCCAGCCTCATGAAGGTTTGAAACTGTAATATAACTGTTTTCTGCAACCTTATGAACTTATTCTATTCAAGACCATCAAAATGTGGGAATGAAATGGCCAGAATGTGGGAATTAAAAAAAAAAAAAACAAAACTTTGGAATGAATTACATCATGTGGTCTTGAAATAGATTTTTTTTTATTCTGCAATGTCCCCCAATGTACTGCAGATGACCTTCAAGACAAGTTGGGTCAGATTTAAATCATGCAGGATTTTTCACCCTCAGGGGCCTATGAGTACACACTTTTTGTTCTTTATTTTTTGATAATTTTGGCTGTGTTCATGCATATGGCATGAATTTTGGCAAGACTGTATTTTATTTCATCTTGTTATTTCCTTCCTAGCTCCTACAGTAAGTCTAAAATACACTGTGTACAAGAAACTGTTCATACTGTTAAGCACAAAAATGTGCCATTGAAACCCATTCAAACTGCAGTTTTCGATCTCACTGCTATTAAAGCGCAATACATGCATTTTATTATATCTGGGTGTCAATCTGGGCTTTTGCCTTGGAAAAGAATCCTTTTTACTACTTTTCACATGATGGCGCCATTTTGTGACCATATTTGGCATATGGAGCTAAAACATGGTATTTCCACTAGATGGCACTGTCACAACCCCCCTTGCTATTAACCATTGACACGTCAGGCTGTAAAAATTCAACACAAAAAATTTTACTTTGCATGTAATATATTGATTTTTTTTTTCATCTAAAAACATGGTGACATCATTGCAAAAAAGTAGCATTTAAAGTTGGCAGTAACTTTGAGTCATTTATGATCACACCTTATCTTCTGAAACTTACCATTATGAATAAGCAAAAAAAAAAAACTAAATCTTTCCATTAGCAAAGTGAATTAATTTCATATGTTTGCAGTGAAGCTCCACAGTAGTAGCTAGGACAGAAGTGGAAGTTCTATTGTAGCAGTCAATCAAAGCATTCCTACTTGGCTTGCTAAGTGGGTCAACCCTCTTGGCGACACAGGTAGAGTGCTGGACTCTGGAGCTGAAGGTTGTGGGTTCAAGCCACCAGTTGAATGTCACCAGTCTGGGTTTAACTACCCATCTCCTTGGCTACACTATGTTTCTGCCCTAAAGGCCAGTGGGCATAATGGTTAGGAGAAGAAGAATTTGCAGTGATCCCTTGCTCAATTTTTTTTAAACATTCATAAACTCCTTTATTCATTTCTTGTTGACCCCATCTCCACAGTTGCTCCGAGCACCCACAGATGAGTGGAAACCACAATATAAATATCACATCTCCTACGACTGAATTTTATACCCTGGATATCATCAAACAACTCAAGTAAAACATGAATGCCACATAAAGCACTGACATTTTTTTTTTTTTTTGCAGCCACTTGTAATTGCATTGCATTACTGTGATTTCCATAAACCTCCTGCTAATCCGATCAGAAAGGAAAGTTTCAGACGCACAGCGAATCAAATAAGGATGATATCCTCAAGGTTGCCACATTGCTGGCAGCTAAATAAAGCTGTCTGGCCAGGGGACAAGTTTGAGCTCCTGATGAGTGCACCAACACATGCCACCAGCGGGTAAATATTTCCCATGGACGGCCATTAGAAAGTCACTGTACAGTGGTAAAGGCCGTCTAATCCCTGCTGGTATGTGTTTCCGAATTCAGCAGACAGAAGGAAGCTGATCCAATTCCCCGCATCCTGCAGGACACAGATCTGCATTTCCTTTGCACTTTGATGAAACAGGAGCCAAGCTGTCCGCCTCCATTAACAGCCCCTGTGATTTTACACTGCTCTCTGACAACCCTGTGTGTTTGCGCGCTCACTTGTATGTGTGCCTGTGAGTGCATATAATAAATATGTCTGAGTGCATATGCCTGTGATGTACGTCTTGGGATCCATATTGCTTTATAGAAAGGAGCTTGAGGTATCATGACCAGGACAGCCTGTGTTTATTTTTAGATCTTCTGGACAGCCTGAAATGTGTTAAGGTTTATAGGAAGAAATAAATACCAAGTTGCACAAGCATTAAAAGTCCCCTATAATCAGAAATGTTAGGCGTGAGGTTGAAGTCTGTCTTGTCAGGCACTGAATAAGACACTATTTTTGCATGAATTTCACTTTCTAACTGTATTTTCATTATCACCTGTCAAGCTCGCAAACAGAGTTTCACACATTTTAAGCTGAGAAAGTACAGTCAGGAGTAAATAATTGGAAATGGCGGATTAGATGCTATTACTACTAGACTGTTTTTGTTCAACATTCTATTTTTAATTAGTGATGCACCTATGAGGGCTGCTCATTAACGAGTTCCCCTGACTCATTTTCCATGGACTGAGAGGAACAAAATTTGGCATAGATATCAATCTTTCTCTACATATTGGAGGTACCGCCAATGGTCACACGTCTCCCATTGCTCTATGCAGCTGTGGAGACCTCACCTGTAGAAATCTACAGGTTGCTCCGAAGCCATGACTTGATCTCGGAAATCAACATTTCATTGTCTTGGAAGGGAATGCCCTTCAAAAATGACTTCATGGTTGGAAAGAGGTGGAAGTCAGATGGTGCGAGGCTGGGAGAGTAAGGGGTGCGAGGAAGGATTTCATAGCTGCTGGATTGTGCATCCATCTGGGCAACATGTGAGTTGTGAACCAGGGCATTGTCTTGCAGGAGGTGGACACCTTTGGTCAGCATGCCACATCTCTCAGTTTTAATAGCCTTCTGCAATTTCTGCAGTAGTAAAACATAGTAAGTCCCTGTAAATTGTGGTACCATTTGCCAGGAAATCCATCATCAATACTCCCTGCTGGTCCCAAAAGACCATGACCATGACCTTGCCCGCTGAGGGTTAGACACGTGCCTTTTTCAAAGGTGGTGAGTCATGTTTCCATTACTTTGACTGGGCTTTTTAAAAAAAACAAAAAACAATAACTTTATTTTACCAAGCAGAACATTAAGACCACTTTCTTATTTACAATGTCAGCCTGGCAAGTGTGAGAAGACACTTGTAGGGGTAAGGGAAGAGGGAGACAACACAGAAAAACGCATTGCACATTAACAAGTGAAATGAAGTCAATAAAACTATAAACAGCTTTAGTCTCTGGATCACAGTGATGGATCCATGTACTGTCCTGTGTGATTAATCTGTTGAAGAAGTCCTCCTGGTTTTCTTGGCACATAGCCAAAAGAAACTGGGAGCACATGACTCATTCCTGAGTCTGGAAATGCGTAAGCAACCGGGGAATCCGGGGATTAATTTTTTCCACAGACTTCACATTGATCTTGACATCTAGAGCTAGTTGGTGAACAGCTATCCTCCAAAAGCCTCCTTGAAGGATCCTCCAAAATGGTGGCCTCCACCTGCCGGATGGTGTCTTCATCAATGGCACACTGTGGTAGCTCGGGAATGGGTGCCATTTCCACCGATGTCCGACCACACTTGAAGTGTTGATGCCAGTGCTTGACGACGTCATACGATAGGACATCCTCCTTATAAGTGTCTTTCATCTCAGCCACTGTCTCCCATGGTGTGCAGCCTGTGCAGTACAGGAACTTGATGACTGCTCTGCATTCAAGCAAGCAAACAAAGTTTATTTGTATAGCACTTTTCGCAGATATATATCACAAAGTGCTTCACAGCAAATTAAAATTTACAAACACACAAGAAATTAAAATCAATTCAATTCAATTCAACTTTATTTATATAGCGCCATTTCACAACAACAGTCATCTCATAGCACTATCAACTGTAGGGGGGAACCCCCACAGTTGCAGAAAGACCCCAGCAATCAGGCGATCCCCTGTGAGCAAGCACTTGGCAACGGTGGAGAGGAAAAACTCCCTTTTAACAGGAAGAAACCTCCAGCAGAACCAGGCTCAGGGAGGGGCAGTCATCTGCTGCGACTGGCTGGGGGGTGAGGGGATAGAGAAGAAGAAAAGAACAGTCATGTAGAGAGCAAACAGCACGATGGGGACTCAATCTATGGGAGAGAACAAACAGATGTTAATGACCAGCAAAAAAAAATATTTCATAGAGAGTGAGGAAAGGAGTGAGGCCCAGTGCATTACTGGAGGTCCCCTGGCTGACTAAACCTATTAGCAGCATAACTAAGGGAGGGTTCAGAAACACATGATCCCTCCCTAATTGTAGGCTATATCAAAAAGGTAGGTTTTAGCCCTATTCTTAAAAACAGAGATCGAGTCTGACTCCCGAATCCAGATTGGCAGCTGATTCCACAGGAAAGGAGCTTGATAACTGAAGGCTCTGCCTCCCATTGTACTTTTGGAGATTGTAGGTATTACAAGTAATCCTGCATTTTGGGAGCGTAGTGCTCTGTTAGGATAATACGGTAGTATCAGATCTTTTAAATAAAAAGGAGCCTGATTGTTTAGAGCTTTGTAAGTAAGAAGAAGGATTTTAAACTTAATTCTAAACTCTATGGGAAGCCAATGAAGGGAGGCCAGAACCGGAGAGATATGATCTCTCTTTTCTAGTACCTGTTAAAACTCTTGCTGCAGCATTTTGGATCAGCTGAAGACTTTTTAAAGATGTTTTAGGACAGCCTGATAATAAAGAATTACAATAATCTAATCTCGAGCTAACAAAAGCGTGGATCAGTTTCTCAGCATCACTCTGAGACAAGATGCTCCTAATCTTGGCAATATTACGCAAATGATAGAAGGCAGTCTTAGAAACAAATTTAATATGTGAATTGAAGGACAAATCCTGATCAAAAATAACTCCAAGGTTCCTCACAGAGCTATTAAGAGAAAGAGTAACCGCATCCAAACTGAAAGTTTGATTTGGAAAGGAATTTCTAAGGTTTTTTGGACCAACAAGAATGACTTCAGTCTTATCTGAATTTAATAGCAGGAAATTACAAGTCATCCAAGCTTTGATTTCCTTAAGACAGGCTTCTAACTTGGCTAATTGATTACTATCATCTGGCTTCATTGACAGGTATAATTGTGTGTCATCTGCATAACAATGAAAATGTATACAGTGCTTTCTAATAATGTTGCCTAACGGAAGCATATATAAACTAAAAAGAGTAGGGCCTAGCACAGATCCCTGTGGAACTCCATGACTAAGCTTTGAGTTGAAAGAAAACTCATTATTTACATGAACAAACTGGAACCTATCAGATAAATAAGATCTAAACCATTGCAACGAAGTTCCATTAAGTCCAACATAGTGTTCTAATCTATCAAGTAGAATATTATGATCGATAGTATCAAAAGCTGCACTAAGGTCTAAAAGGACAAGTACAGAAACTAGTCCATTATCAGATGCAATGAGGAGGTCGTTAGTGACCTTCGCTAAGGCTGTTTCAGTACTATGATGGATTCTAAACCCAGATTGAAACTCTTCAAGTAAACCATTTCCCTGCAGGTGGTCAAATAATTGCGTAGCAACATCTCTTTCTAAGATTTTTGAAATGAAAGGGAGATTAGAGATTGGTCTATAGTTAGCTAAAGCTCCTGGATCTAGCGTTGGCTTTTTGAGTAAGGGTTTAATTACAGCCATTTTAAAAGCCTGCGGTACATGGCCTAAAGTTAATGAAGAATTGATTATATGAAGAATAAAGCTACCAATAAGTGGGAAGACTTCTTTAAATAACCTGGTAGGAATAGGGTCTAAAAGACAAGTTGAAGGTTTGGATGAGGAAACTATTTTGTCTAACTCACAAAGGTCGATTGGAGTAAACTCATCAAGACAGACATCAATAGAAGGAGTTGTAGTAGTTACAGTATTTAAGTTAACTGTGGGAAGAATCTGATTGATTTTATCTCTGATGGATGAAATTTTATTATTGAAAAAGTTCATAAAGTCCTGACTAGTAAGCTCTAAGGGAATGCTAGGATTGACAGAGTCCTGACTCTTTAGGCCCTTTTCCACTAGCCCCACTTGGCCCTACACCGCACCACTCAGCCCGCTTTAGGCGCTTTTCTACTAGCCCCAGCACCGGTTAAGCAGGTACTTTTTTCGTACCTGATCCAGGGCAGGGTCTAACCGGGCCGAGTAGGGCTGAGTATGGCTGTGATATGACTTTAAGAGACCGGTCGCCGCTGATTGGTCAGGTTGTAACGTCATGAAAGCGACTTTTTCTGCTGAATTTACTCCACCACCGCCATTTGTAATTGTTCAGCAGTGAACACAGTGCGCCCCTTTAATACGGTATATTATAGTAATATACTGTATAATATACTTATATAATAATATACTCCTAATATTATATATTAGGAGGTGCGCAATTTTCTTTCTATATTAGGCCACGATCGCATCCAGCGCGAGTTGGACGGATCTACTTGAAATGCAGGTGTCCGAGCAGATGGCTTCTCAAGGGCACATCCGTACTGCCAAACAGTGTCGGGAGAAGCTGAAAAAGCTGAAAAGCGATTACCGAGCAGTGAAGGACCACATTGCTCCAAGTTCAGCGGATGGAAGGAGTGGAAGTGGTTCGCTGAGAGACATTGGGCTCCACACGGTCACGGTCACGGCCCTTGGAAACCGTGGATGGTGAGTGTTTATTTGATATTGCGCATCTGTTCGCCGCTTGATCCGTTCTATGCCAGGCTCACTGTTTTTAAGAAATAGGAAGGTTGTTAGATTGTGAGTAATTGTTGTTACTGAGACTAGCGTATTGTTTTGCAGCCAACTGCAGATTCACGCTTGCTTTGTGTTAAGTATTAGCGCGAACAAAACGCTGAATTACGCTTATTGTATTCCGGTTAAAAACTTGAGAGTGTTGTGTACATGTTGCACTTTGGTGTTAAGTTTTAAATTGCGTGCATTTTCTTTCTAGAATCGCATTTCATATCACAGGGGTCCACCTCAGTGGAAATGACTGACACAGCGGACTCTCCTGGCGCTGCGTCTGCGTGTGCGTCTGGCTGAGCGCCAGCTGGATCAGCTCCACATCACCAGCTCCATCTGGATCACGTTCAAGTGCCGGTAAGGCACAATAACCACGATTTTTTTTTTTGGTTGAAACAGGTCCAGCAGCGGAAACCAGGGTCGAAAATCCATCCATCCATCCATCTTCTACTGCTTAATCCTTTACAGGTTGCGGTGGGGCTGGAGCCTAACAAGTTATGTACCAAATTGATTAATGCAATTTCCTGTAGCTGCATATTAATTAATTGAAAATGTCTTTTTAAATGTACAAAAAGGTTATTCTTTGGTCTTCACTTATCGGTGTTCCACAACCATTTTTAGGTGTGGTGATTGAAGTGCTGTTGTAACTCCTGTTTTATAAAAACAACTAAAGCTCATGAACTGCCGCTGAAATCAACATGCTTCATTGAAATGCTTTGCGTCAGCTGACTGTATTAACCCATTCAGATTTCTGCGGCCACACTACAAGCAACTATTTTAAACATTACCCATCCATCCATCCATCCATATTCTTAATCTTAATCCTTTTTAGTTTTGCAGGGGGGCTGCAGCCGAAGACAGCACCCTGCGTGTTGCAAAATCTGCTCTACTGAGGGGCAGCAACATGACAGTTCAGCTTATATACAGCAATGAAGCATAATATAATAGTGACATTCCACCACAGACTTTCACCTGTGTAATTCCATAATATATGTAGTGATCCAGCTTTAACGACCATGCCTTTCTGTCTTTCCATCTAGGCAAGACGAAAACAGACAACTCCCATCGCTGACCTTACATCAGCGATGGTCAACATGCATGACGAGGAGATGCGGCTCTTGGAACGGCAACATGACCAGCGGCAAGAATCAGGAGTACATGCAGCATTTGCGACAGGTGGCTGCAGATGTGCGGGCAGATGCGCATGAAGCCCTCGCTGCGTTACGAAGGGAAGAGCTCGCAGAGATGTCATCGCCCAGTCTGTTTTTTTGTTTGTAAATTTTGCTTCTGGAATAAAATTGTATTGTTTGCATCAAAAGTCTGGTTTATCTGTTATGACACCGTATGAGAAAAGCCAATAATTACATACACATTCCATTCTCTGTTCACTCCACATGCTGCTGTTCATCAGGTCAGGTGTATAGCCTTCTAATGGTAATTTAATTTTTAACAACACAACGAAACGTAATGTCTTGGTAGGTTTTTTTTTTAATTTTAAACAAATTTGCAATGCTGAATCCATTTCTCTTGAACGGGTACATTTTTTAGGTTATAAGCAGTTGTACAGGTGTGCTTGAACTTGTAGACACTGATAAAGGTAAGTACGTGTAAGTTGAATGTTGCATCACCAGTCAAAATTTAATAAATTAAGAAGGAATCTAGCAAAAATTTGGCACTAATAACAGTAGACAGATCGGACAAGGATACACAACTGTGTTTTTGTTGCACACAACTGTTGTTACCAACAAGTGCAAAATTTATATTCCCTTTTCCCAAAAATTAAAAATCAATTTGTAAGTAAAAGTGGGAGACCTTTACATGGGAAAATATGACATGTATCAGCACATGATTTATAGTTCAATTTGCATTTCCACCTAAGCAAAAGTGGCTTGTCGAGCTGGATTTTTGTGAAGATGGCCTGTGCGGTGTTTCTGCATGTAATTACATACCTGTCAAGTAATACGGTTTCGCCATATTTTAATACGGGGAAAATGCAATTTTAGCAAATACGGGCGTATTGCCATTTCTGTACGCTAAAGAGAAAAATATACGGGAAAAAAATTTGAGAGTGTGGGGAGGAACACGTGTGTGACCCCCACAGCGTACGGGGCTGTCAGAGCGCTCAGCGTGAGCAATTATCACAACAGAAGTGTGGACTCATCATTAGGCTGATGGCTTCGCACCTTCTTAACAGATAAGCGTTATGAACAAGAGGACAGGGAGATGGACCATGCACAACATTTTATTTACAAAAAACATTTTTGAAATATGTATGCACATAAATGTGGACAAAATAGACAAGTATTGCATCACGTTACATTGTAACGTGCAGCTCAATATGGCGACGTCCCACCGGCAGGTTTGAACTCACGCCTCCCGCTCCGGAGTCCCGCACTCTACCCGTGTCGCCAATAGGGTCAACCCACTTATCAAGCCAAGTAGGGTGCTTATATTGAGTTCGCTACAATATCACCACCCTGCTCCTCTGCTCTCTGTGCCGCTGCCACCACTGGTTCATCTACTGCATCATCCAATGTAGTGTCAAACGTCTCTCCATGACTCTCACACAGAAGAGCACAACAAGTCAGCACCATAGATTTAACCAGTTTCATGTCACAGTCATTCCTCCTTCTCTCCTTGTCATCAGCCATGTTTGTTGTGGAGGATTCAGTTGCGTGTGTTTCACGTCACGAGGGTGTGGCGCCGCCTGCTGTTCAACAAATCCCACCCACAGCAGGTGTGCCAGCAGGTGCGCCAGCAGTAGTTGAAAAGCAACTGAGGCTGAACCGAACCGAAGTGAGTAGAGCCGGGTTTTCAAACCGGGGCTGAGTGGGGCTAGTGGAAAAGCGCCTTTTGTCAACCTGGCTACAGTACTGAAAAGAAACCTGGGATTATTCTTGTTCTCTTCTATTAATGCAGAGTAATAACTCGTTCTAGCTTTTCTAAGAGATTTTTTATAAATTAAAAGATGATTTCTCCAAGCTAAATAGATTTCATCTAAATTAGTAGAGCACCATTTTCTTTCTAATTGACGAGTCTTCTGTTTTGAGGTACGAGTTTCTGTGTTGAACCAAGGAGTTAGAAATCTCTGATTAGACTTTTTCTTTTTTAAGGGGGCCACCAAGTCTAGAGTCTGATGCAGAGAAGCTGAAACACTATCCACCATGTTATCAATTACAGAAGGAGCAAGCTGTCTATAGCTTATTTCCGTTGTGTTGACACATGGCATAGAGGAAACAATCTGCATAAATTTGGAAACAGCATCATCTGAGAGGCATCTACTGTAATAATATTTTTCTTTAGGAGCCAAATAGTCAGAAATAGTAAAATCAAAGGTTAACAGACAATGGTCTGACAGTACAGGGTTATGAGGAGACACTACAAGATTTTCTATTTCTATGCCATATGTCAAAACAAGGTCCAATGTATGGTGGAGGTAATGAGTAGAATTTCCTACTTTCTGAGAAAACCCAATCGAATCTAGGATTGAATTGAATGCCACATTAAGGCAGTCACTATCTACATCCACATGTATATTAAAGTCCCCTACTATAATTATTCTATCAGATTTCAGCACTAAATCAGCTAAGAAATCAGCAAATTTGGATAAAAATTCTGAGTAGGTTGATGGGGGACGATAAACTATGGCAAATAAAATTGGGTTTAACCTAAAATTGCTAAAGTGCCCAATACTGAGGACCAGGCCCTCAAAGGAATTATAACATGTTTTTTTCTTTACATTAACTAGTAATTTGGAATGGTAAATTGTTGCTACTCCTCCTCCACGACCAGAACTTCTGGGATTTTGACAGTTTAAATAATCAGAGGGAGTTGATTCATTTAAACCAACATAATCCTCTTGTCCTAACCAAGTCTCTGTAAGGGAAATTAAATCAATCTGATGATCAATTAACAAATCATGGACTAACAGAGACTTGGGAGTTAGAGACCTAATATTTAATAAACCACATTTAATTTTTAAATTATGAGGAGGAACAGAGGCCAAATCATTCAATTTAGAGGCTTTATGTTTAATTTGAGTTTTACCAATATTTTGCTTTATCACTTTGGGATGCTTATACATTATATTTTTATTCACTTTGGAGGGAGCAGACAACGATTCTCTGATGGGGAAGACAGGGGCTAAGTTGAGGGGTGGCAGATGAAGAGGAGCTGCAGAGAGGCGTGTAAGACTGCGACTCTGCTTCCTGGTCCCAACTCTGAGTAGTCATGGTTTTGGAAATTTGGATAAAAAAGATGCCAGATTGTTAGATAAATGAGAAGCACCATCCAAAGTGGGATGAATGCTGTCTCGTCTCATAAGACCAGGTTTTCCCCAAAAAGAGCTCCAATTGTCAATGTAGCCCACATCATTTTTAGGACACCACACAGACAGCCAGCGGTTCAAGGATGACGAGCGGCTAAACATGTCATCACTGGTCAGATTGGGGAGGGGCCCAGAGAATACTACAGTGGCAGACATCATTTTTGCAAAGTCACACACCGATTCTATATTAAGTTTCGTGACTTCCGACTGCCGGAGACGGATGTCATTAATGCCGGCGTGAATAACAATTGTGGAATATTTACAGTTACTTTTAGCCAGCATTTTCAAATTTGACTCGATGTCGCCTGCTCTGGCCCCAGGAATGCATTGGACTATGGCCGCTGGAGTCTCTAGGTTCACGTTTCTGACTACAGAGTCGCCAATGATCAGAGTTTTTTCCTCAGCGGGTGTGTCGCTGAGCGGGGAAAAAACGATTAGAAACGTGAACAGGTTGGTGGTGTACCGGGGCTTTGCGACTAGGCTTCCTTCTCACCGTCACCCACCCAGTCTCCTCGCTGCTGAGGAGAGCCGAGGGACCGCTGACAGTGGGACCTAAGCTAGCTAGCTCCGCTGCAGCTAATGGGCGTCCGTCAAGATTAACTGGCGCAGATGGTGTTTCAATGCAGCGGAGCCGGGATTCCAAATCAGACAACCTCGCCTCGAGCGCCTCAAAAAGACAACATTTATTACATTTACCGTTATCGCTAAAAGAGGCAGAGGTGTAGCTAAACATCTGACAGAGAGAGCACACCAGAAGAGGAGAGGAAAGAGAGCTAGTAGCCATAGCTAGTGGCTAGAGAGCAAACCACAAAGCAAACCACACAGGCAGACAGCAAAACAGGAAGTGACGATACGTTACCACAAGGAAGTGACGATCCCAATAGATCTCAATAGAAATAACATAAAATACTTATATATATATAGGAATACATAAGAGTAAACAGTGAGGGAATAAAAGCCATTCAATGAGAGCTAAAAGCCCGTCTAAACAAATGTAGCCCATGCTGGCAAAAGGAGTCACTTTGAGGAAATTATCAAAACTTAGGTAATGGTTTTTTTTTTCCATATTCTGTATTGAAAGCCCTTCAAAATGATATTTAATTTGTAGGAAGTGTGCAAAAATGGACCTGTCATATCCGGCTCTAGGGAGCCGGGCAATCAGAGCCAGGGGCAAGCCAGTGAGTCGTGATATTTTATTCAGGGTAAAGGGGAAGGGATGAGAGCACAGATACTCATGCAGACGTACACTCACAGGTTGCACAGCGCAGAGGTAAGCAGCTCGTACCGGACGTGGGGGTAACAAGACGTACATACTCACAGCAGGATACAAACACAGGAATGCTGCAAGAGGAGTATAAGCTGACACCAGACGAAGGGGCTTCAGCTTAGCAATGTGTTTATGTCGCAGCCCCGAGTCATCGAGGCTGCTCCTATTTATCCTCATTGGCAGCGCCCCAGCTGATGAGGACTAATTGGCCCCAGCCGTCCATAATGCTGCCAGCTGGGGGCCAGCTGAGACGCTGCTCAATGGGAAGCAGGGATGAGGGAAAACATGGGCTGAGTGCCGAGACGGCATCTCAACCCATGGTGACAGAGCCCCTCCCTCAAGGTCGGGCTCCTGAACGACCAGGAACATCCCAGCCCCCCCCCCCCACCTAGGGTGGGAGGCGGACCGGAGGGGAAGAAGCCAAGGGAAGGACAACACCAATGGGGCAATGTAGGGTAGCGGGAAAGAAAAACCCAAATACAATACTGACAAAACAGAATAATTAACCCAGGTACAGATGGGGAGAAGAACTGGGTCAGCACGCCGGTTACATACTACCCAGAGAGTACCAACCATGCGTGACCCAGAGCAAGGAAAAAAGAACCACCAAAAAGGTACAGGGCAAAAAATGCTGAGTACGGTTAAATAAAGGGGAACCTATACACAGCGCTAATTTAAGTACATACACACAGTCACCAAGAAAAGTGAGGGTGACTGGAACAAATGACAATTATAGAGCATGGTGTTACAGAAAACAAGGCACATGACTCTATAATGAACCAACAGGACAAAAAAGAAATACTGAGTGCAGGCAAAGAAAAACCCACACACACAAATATATAAATACCCAGTCACCTAAAGAAATGAAAGTGACTGGAATAAATGGATAACTGCAGAGCATGGTGTTACGGAAAACAAAACATAACTCTACAATACAAAAAACGAGGCTAAAACATGGCACAAAAAGTAAAATGCTGAGCATGAGCGATGGAAAACACAGCACTATAAAAACGAATCCACCAACAGGACAAAACATTACACCCGAGTGACCTTAATAACAAAAGAAAAAGTGACACCCGAGGTGAATGGCAGGCAGAGTCCAAAAATGGCCGAGATGGCTCCGGAGATCTCCCCGCCCATCGTCCAGCTGGCGAATCAGGGGAAGAGAAGTGTTCGGACGGCGAACTCTGGACCCAGATCTCAGGAATCCAGTCCACCGGCAGCCGAACCAGGCTGCCCAGAGGGAAACACAGACAAGTGGGGGGAACCAGATCACCGAACCGAAAGTTCTGTGGGTCGGGTCGTCGACCCGCATCACTCAACCACCAGGACCGTTGAGACGGGCGAAGGATCAGAGCGGATCCCGGTGGAAGAGGCTCAGGGGAGAGCCGATGACGAGGGCGGCGGGCGTCAGGCCGCAGGAAAACGGCCACCTCCTCACCGGACCTGGACAATACTGGGGCAGCACCCACGTCGGACCCCGATCGGGCCTCAGGCGAACCCACGTTGGACCCCGACTGGGTCTCGGGCGAACCCACGTTGAATACTGCACCAGAACCGACCTCCAACGTTGAACCCGGACCCTCCAGCACCACGAGGAACAGCAAGTCCTTGCCGGTGACCCTGGAAGAAGGCTCAGAAGAGAAAACAGAACCGGGATCAGGATCACCGGCAGCGCCAGAACCCGGCGAGACGAGCTCAGACGCAGCGGACGGCTGCACCCGGCTCGTCTCCCCTGGAGATAGGCTGAAGTGCTCGGGGATAAAAAGAGAGAAAAGAAAGGAGAGCACTCGCCTGATCTCGGGTTCTGACGCCGTCCAGGACTGCGAAGATCCAGGATCCGTCGTCAGGAGGTTGTTGTCAGGCTCCCATCTAGCCGCGTCGGGCCCCGCAGCCAGCACGATGGTCAGCGCAGCTTGAGATCCCTCCAGCTCAGGTGACCCCGCCGACGATCCACTCGGCGTGAAGCCAGAAGAATCTCGTCCCGCCGGACCGAACCGCTCCTCCGTGGAGACCCGGGGACGCTCAGTCGTCGGCGTAGACTCCACGCAGCAGTCAGTCCCCCTCCTCCGTCCGCAATGTAGCTGCGGACCACAGGCCCTCTCCATATCCCACCACGTTGACCCGGAGCCGGGGACCGCTCGGCAGAGAGAGACACAGAGGATGCGGGATTAGGAATACAAGTTACAGCAGGTGGGGAGAGTTCAGGGAGCTGCGAACCCTGAACTTCTCCTCCAGGGATGTGACAGAGCAAATCATTAAGCAGGTGTGAAAAAACAATGACTTGCCTGCCCCCTGGAGGTTGAGTATCGCCTGCTGTAGTGGAATCTGCTTCTTCCTCTCCCCGCCCGGCGATAACGGAGGACCCCCCCGGGAATTCGTCTGAGGGTCGCTCGCGTTGTCTCCAGCAGAGAGCTCACCAGGCCGGGATTCCAGGCACACACAGCGGTCAGGAAGCGCGTCGAGGAGGAGGGGGAAACAGCCGGGGTGAGCCAGCCCGAATGTCCAGGAATGACAGCGGGGAAACGAGGCTCAGGGGACGAGGCTGTAGAATCTCCACACTGACGAGGCGAAGGGATGACAGCTGCGTGGGAGGAACGGTCCTGACGATGACCCAGAACTGGATCCGGACGAGGTTCGTGCAGAGGTGACTCGGCGATGTGATGACGACTACTCCAGGGGACGAAGCGAGGGGGAAACCCAGGATTCGCCGCTCCAGATCGGAGATCGAGACGAGGAAGGCGTCGAGCACGGGAAAGCTTCGTAGCCCTGAAGTCCTCACCATCAATCTCACTGCCGCCGCCACATGCCTGAAGGTGGTGACAGGAAACACAGTAGAGCTCGCGACAGCCACTCGACCCGGACATAACTGCTGTCAGCTGCGGCTCCTTGAAGGGAATCCCGAGTGACGTGGCGCAGGTCGGGGGAAGTCCTCTGGTTGGCGCGAACTCCCGGACTGGAATGGCGGCAGGAACGGGACTCCGAAGCGGGGAAAGACGTCGCCCACTTCGACTCCCTGCCGGGATTTCCATCCACCCCGTGGAGCTTCTCTCGCTGTGTACCTGCAGCGTCTATCCTGGCACTGTCCTCCAGATGGTACAGAGAGTGAGGGTGACAGTCCAGGAGTTCCTCAGCACGGCCCGGATGCCAGCGTCTCGCGTTGGAGGCGTCGTGCAGGGTGAAGAACGTCCCGTCGACAGCCTCCGAGATGGACCTCAGCTCGTCGCCCTGGCGCCGGAAGTGACTCCTGGGAAACGGCATGCTAGCAGCGCTGACACCCGGACAGAAAGGTACATTTCCACGGCGACTCACGGCCGCCGGTAACTCTTCTGGCTGCGACATACTGTCATATCCGGCTCTAGGGAGCCGGGCAATCAGAGCCAGGGGCAAGCCAGTGAGTCGTGATATTTTATTCAGGGTGAAGGGGAAGGGATGAGAGCACAGATACTCATGCAGACGTACACTCACAGGTTGCACAGCGCAGAGGTAAGCAGCTCATACCGGACGTGGGGGTAACAAGACGTACATACTCACAGTGGGATACAAACACAGGAATGCTGCAAGAGGAGTATAAGCTGACACCAGACGAAGGGGCTTCAGCTTAGCAATGTGTTTATGTCGCAGCCCCGAGTCATCGAGGCTGCTCCTATTTATCCTCATTGGCAGCGCCCCAGCTGATGAAGACTAACTGGCCCCAGCCGTCCATAATGCTGCCAGCTGGGGGCCAGCTGAGACGCTGCTCAATGGGAAGCAGGGATGAGGGAAAACATGGGCTGAGTGCCGAGACGGCATCTCAACCCATGGTGACAGGACCCAGAAAAAGACGATTTGTTTATATTTCGGCTAGGTTTAAAACTTGCGTTCGATCAGTCGGGAGTTACAGTACGTCTTCCACCAAAACATACAGTGCATTCAGAAAGTATTCAGAGCACTTCAAGTTTTCCACATTTTGTTGTTACAGCCTTATTCCAAAATTGATTAAATTCATTTTTTTCCTTCAAAATTCTGCACACAATACCCCATAATGACAACATGAAAAAAGTTTTTTTGAGATTTTTGCAAATTTATTAAAAATCAAAAACCAAGAAATTACATGTATTCACAGCCTTTACTATACTTTGTTGATGCACCTTTGGCAGCAATTACAGCCTCAAGTCTTTTTGAATGTGATCTCACTGACATGTTTCGGGACCCAGGAGACAGACACTGACACGAGCAGATAGTGACAATAATCTTTATTTAATTGTGAGTGAGTGTAATGCGAGTGTGAGTGCGATGATATCGTTCTGGTCACTGGAGCTGAGCGACCTGGACGGAGACCCGGCAACCCTGGAACAGATAAGCAGAGGCAAATTACTAATGCTCCACACTAGCAAAGAGCTGCAGATAACAAGGCTTACTTGAGAGCAGCACTGGCTTCGTTCTGCTGAGTTCCAGCGGCCGGGCAGCGTGGAGGTGAAGGCGTCCGTGACCGTGCTGGGGTTACTACCCGTGGCTGTGACAATGACAGTCCTGACGATGACACCGGCTGTGACAATGACAGTCCTGACGATGACACCGGCTGTGACAATGACAGCCCTGACGATGACACCGGCTGTGACTCCACAGACCGGGATGACGATGATCCTGACGATGACGCCGGCTGTGACTCCACAGACCGAGATGACGATGATGCAGACAAAGACGAGGTTAGTGACTCCACAGACAGTGGCAATGACGACACAGCTGATGCTGATGACAGTGATTCCACCGATAACGTTGGCCAATACTCCTGTAACTGATACAATAACAGTTCTGGTAATTGAGGAGCAAGACGTACCGGTAGACGTGGTGGTAGCGAGCCGCTACGAAGACGTGATGGCGTTACCCCGTCAGCTGGGGACGCAGGTCTGCCGCCAAGGTGGTCCACCTGTGCACAGGGGTATAGGTTTGGGGTTGAGTAACAAACAGTGCGCTTACTTGCTTGACGCTGGGAGGAGTTCCTGGATGAAGCAAGTGAAGCTCTTGACGAGACAAACGAGGTTCCAGACGAGACAGACAAAGTTCCTGACGAGACAGACAAAGTTCTTGACGAGACAGACAAAGTTCCAGACGTGACAAGAGATATTCTTGACGAGACCAGAGAGCGGAGTGCAGGTTCATTCTCCGTTGAGGAAGACAGACGACTCCGTGCCGGGCTGTCAGCGACACTGGCTTTTAACAGCCGTTGATTCACACCTGTTGGTCTGTGCGCAGCTGGGGCTAATGACACTAATGACGGCCCAGAGGCCGCCATGACACTCACAAGCTTAGCACACCTGTCTTTGGGCAGTTTCGCCCATTCCTCTTTGCGGCACCTCTCAAGCTCCATCAGGTTGGACATGAAGCATTGGTGCACAGCCATTTTCCGATCTCTCCAGAGATGTTCAATTGGATTCAAGTCTGGGCTTTGGCTGGGCCACTCAAGGACATTCGCAAAGTTGTCCTGAAGCCACTCCTTTGATATCTTGACTGTGTGCTTAGGGTCATTGTCCTGCTGAAAGATGAACCGTCGCCCCCGTCTGAGGTCAAGAGTGCTCTGGCGCAGGTTTCATCCAGGATGTCTCTGTACATTGCTGCATTCATCTTTCCCTCTATCCTGACTAGTCTCCCAGTTCCTGCCGCTGAAAAACATCCCCAAGCATGATGCTGCCACCACCATGCTTCACTTTAGGGATTGTATTGGCCTGGTGATGAGCGGTGCCTGGTTTCTCCCAAACATGATGCCTGGCATTCACGCCAAAGAGTTCAGTCTTTGTCTCATCAGACCAAAGAATTTTTTTTTCTCATGGTCTGAGAGTCATTCAAGTGCCTTTTGGCAAACTCCCGTCAGGCTGCCATGTGTCTTTTACTAAGGAGTGGCTTCCGTCTGGCCACTCTACCATACAGGCCTGATTGGTGGATTGTTGCAGAGATGGATGTCCTTCTGGATGGTTCTCTCTCCACAGAGAAATGCTGGAGCTCTGACAAAGTGACCATCAGGTTCTTGGCCACCTCCCTGACTAAGGCCCTTCTCAACCGATCGCTCAGTTTAGACGGCTGGCCAGCTCTAGGAAGAGCCCTAGTGGTTCCGAACTTCTTCCATTTACAGATGATGGCGGCCACTGTGCTCATTGGGACCTTCAAAGCAGCAGAAATTTTTTCTGTACCCTTCCCCAGATTTGTGCCTCCAGACAATCCCGTCTCGGAGGTCTACAGACAATTCCTTTGACTTCATGCTTGGTTTGTGGTCTGACATGCACTGTCAACTGTGTGACCTTATATAGACAGGTGTCTGCCTTTCCAAATCATGTCCAATCAACTGAATTTATCACAGATGGACTCTAATTAAGCTGTAGAAACATCTCAAGGATGATCAGTAGAAAACGGATGCACCCGAGCTCAATGTTGAGCTTCATGGCAAAGGCTGTGAATACTTATGTACATGTGATTTCTTATTTTTTTATTTTTAAAACATTTGCAAACATCTCAAAAAAACGTTTTTCACCTTGTCATTATGGGGTATTGTGTGTAGAATTTTGAAGAAAAAAATAATTTAATCCATTTTGGAATAAGGCTGTAACATAACAAAATGTGGAAAAAGTGAAGTGCTGTGAATACTTTTTGGATGCACTGTATGGATTTTTAGAAAGTACAATTTCTAAGCTTTACAATGATAACAGGCACTCATGGGGATTTTCCCGGGACTTGCCGCTAGCAAACAAAGAAAGAGTCATAATTTATGACTTCTCATGCCTGTAGCTTGTAATAACGCGGTGGGCATTCTGACTCATTTTGCCAGCACGAGTCACAAATGAGTCTTTAACTCCTTAAAGCAGCCAGCAGACTCGAGACAGCACAAAGACAGGGGAAGTGCATTCCAAAGCCGTGGTGCAGCGGCCTGGAAAGACCGATCTCCACGGGTTTTAAATTTGGTCCAAGGGACCACCAGGAGTCTCTGGTCTGAGGATCTTAGTGATCGTGTCGTTGCATATGGAGTCAAGAGGGCTGAGATTTATGAAGGGGCTTGGTCATTAAGAGCTCTAAAAGTCAAAACTAAAATCTAAAAATGAAATCTAAAATCAACTGGCAGCCAGTGAAGGGACGATAAAGCCGAGGAAATGTGCCCCCTTTTCTTAGTCCGGGTTAAAAGCCGAGCTGCTGCATTTTGCACAGTCTGAAGGCAGGCAACAGCAGTTTGATTAAAACACATAAAAAGGACATTACAATAATCTAAACAAGACGAGATAAAAGCATGAATGATCATTTCCAGTTCAGGTGTTGAGGCCATAGGTCTAAGTTTTGCTATATTCCTCAGATGAAAAAAGTAGTTTCTGACTAGTTGCCTACCATGGCAGTCCAATGACATGGCATTGTCAAAAACAACACCCAGGTCATGTAGGCTGGACTGGACAGAAGAGCCTAGGTAACCTAAGTGTTGCCTTATCAGAGGAATTTTTCTGTCTGGAGTAGGGCTGTGCCATATGATGATATACTGTATATCGAATGACGATATAAAAACGTCTATCGTTTTTATCATACTTAAAATGCACGTACATCCATTTATTCAGTAAAGCTGCTACCTCACCACTATTTGTCAGCGCCCCATCTCTCCCCCGCAGTGCACGACTGCGCGCAGTGGAACAGGTGCAGTGGGTGGCTAGGCTTCAGTCCGATGGTTGCTAATGCTAACTCCAAACCACCGGTTTAGTCAGATAGCTGCTACTTCTGTTTGCCAGGGATGTGGGGCTGTTTTCCCATTTTGCTGCATCAGAGAGGGTAGTTTGCTAACCTCGTCTTAATAGGAGGTAAGTAACGTTAACACCATGTCTAATTATAAAATGCTAAATGATGGTGCTAAGTTGAGCTAACTGGAAACATGTAGCAGACCATTGTTTCTTTGGTTTAAATTACTGCTGAGTTTCTTAGTTTTGTCTGAAAAAAATTTATTAAAGCTGCAAAAGTGCATGATGTGGCACAGACACGCAAAATAAATAATGAATACATTAAAACAGGTTGGAGGAGCAAGTTGGCTCTTAATGTAATTTATTTTATTTCTAATCACTTTAATTAGTCAAGCAGTAATAATGAATAAAGTTGGAGCCATCAGATGTATTTCATTACATTACCTTTTGTGTCTTTGATTTTCAGATCATGACCAATCTGAAATATTTTTACTAAGAAGCACACAGGTTAAATCAGGCTGGAATGGCAGTCTTTAGGCTGCACATCTACACTTAAATTTTCACTGATTTAAACTAACAGGTAATTTATATCTGTAGATGGCAGCCATGGGTAATTTTCTCATTTTCAGACATTTTTTTTTCTGTTTTTTTTTTTTTTTTGCTATTCTTCTCTGGCTCAGAAAATATTTAACTTATTGATGTTTACTTTTAATTCATATATGATTTAGAAGAAAAACCTGAAATTTATGAGAATCAAGTCTCAAATGCGCATTACAAAACTATTTTATAACACTGCAAAATGATGAAGGAAAATGTACATGTAAAAAAAAAAAAAGAGACATCCTTTTTATATGATTATCTAAACTGTAGAATTTACAAAAAATGTATATCATGATATATGTATATCATTATGATGATATAAGATGACTTATTTCCTGTTATGAATTTTTTGCCATATCGCACAGCCCTAGTCTGGAGCAATGATCATTGTTTCTGTCTTGTTAAGATTTAATTGTAGGAAGTTATTGTTTAACCATTTCTTAATGGCAGACAGGCAAAAGATTATATTTGATAAAACAGCTCATTTCTTTTTTAAAGAGCCATAAAGCTGAAAGTTGTCTGCATAGAAATGGTAAGAGACACCCTTAAGAAGCCAACTTTACTGTTATTCAGTCCATACAGCCAATCATGTACAGTAGAACAAAATTACATTTCTCCCATCTACAATGTTAATCACATCTAGAATCAGAGGGGGCCGCTGCCATGCAAGGTGCTGGGCGCTGCCACAAACAACTTTTCCTTCCCCCATTCTATTATGCTGAGCACCAAGCTAGAAGACGGGAAGTACTATTTTTATATGGTCTCTGGTATAACCCAGCCGGGGCTTGAACCCACGACCTCCCAACTGTGGGGCAGATGCTCTACAGCATCCCTGGCTGATAATCTGGCCAAGTGGGGTTAAATACAATAAAAACAGAATACAGCCCAGAACTGAGCCTTGAGGAATGCCACAGGAGAGTCCTTTGACCTCTGACATCTTCTTGTTGAACAAAACACAAAACCCTGTCAGTCAAATAAGATGAGAACCATTTCAGAACTGATCTTGAAATACCAAAAGTGTTGTTCATCCTATTTATTAATATACTGTGGTCCACCGTGTCAAAAGCAGTGGTGAGATCCAACAACACCAGGACCGAGTCCTGACCAGAATCTGCTTTCATTATGATGTCACTGGAGACTTTAATTAGCGTTGTCTCAGCGGAGTGCATTTTACGGAAACCAGACTGGAAGGTATCTAAAATTTTATTTCTCTCTATTATGAATGTAGTTAATTGCTCGGCTACTACTTTCTCAAGCATTTCGGATAGGAAGGGGAGCATTGAAACTGGCTCCATTGTCACACCTTACTCCATCTTAGCACCTGTAAAAGAGAAACTTAGGAGTTCAGAGCTGCAAATTACCATATCACCTATAAAGATACTATGTATTATTATACATGTGTGATATAAGTCTCCTACAATAACCAGAGGTGGGTCAGGGGAAATCTGTAATGAGCATTCCTTGTATTACGAAATTCTGGGCTGATACCTATACTGATGATTAAAATAATAAGTTGGCTGATAGCTAATACTAATTGTTTCTTTTGCTAGATAAGCAAATAAATATGCATAATAAAAATTACTTTAAAACACTTCAGGGCAAATTCAACACCACACATCTGGGACAGTGGTGAATGTGCTTTTATGTTTTGGTAGGGTGATGTCAGTCAGAAAGGTGAATATTGGCTGATATTGATGTTAAGCCAATATATTGTATTATGAATTTAAATCAGCACTAATCAGTGTGTTAAATGACTTTTGTTGGCGGATTTCTTTCACATTTATTCATTTTTTTCCTAACTTGTATTGTCACATTATTTTTGGACAACATCCATCCATCCATCTTCAGCTTAATCCTTTTTTGGGTCGTGGGGGGGGGGGGGGGGGGGGGCTGGAGCCTCTTTGGGTGAGAGGCAGGGTACACCCTGGACAGATCGCCAGTCCATCGCAGGGCCGACACAGACAGACAGACAACCAGTCACGCTCACAGTCATAACTAAGGACAATTTAGAATCCCCAGTTTGATGCCAATTAACCTAACTTGCATGTTTTTGGCATGTGGGAGGAAACCGGAGAAATCCCGGAGTAAACCCACGCAGACACGGGGAGAACATGCAAACTCCACACAGTTCACTGTTGGTCAGGGGCTGGGATCGAACCCAGGATCCCCTGGCCAAGGGTGAGTTGCTGTGCTGCTGCAGTGCTAACCACTCTGCCACCACACTGCCCTATTTTTTTTGACACTTCTTTTAATCAGAAAACCAAAACAGCCTCATTAAAAACAGCACAGCAGCATTTTCAGCCCAACAGTCTTGCTGCAGTTGAAAACTGAACCTTAACTGCCCGCTGTCCTGTGTCAGCAGGAGAGTTGCTGGAGTAAAACAACACATGTTGGTGTTTTTATTGCTGTATGATGTTGTCCCTTATACATGTGTTAATAAACTGAGGTAAGGACAGCGAGGTGTCAAGTGCTTTTTTGTCCTCCCTCTCTTCTTCATTTTTTTTTTTTTTTTAATTCGCCTGGGTCACATCATTCTACAACAGGATCAGAACAAACAGAACTGCTGGCTCAAATGCTGACACTTAAAGGTCTGTTAAATGACATGCAGGCTTGTCTCAGTTATGCAAAACACTGACCCGCACACCTTGAAGGGCAGGCGGAGAAAAAAGAAAGAAACATGGCATATTTTTGTTCCACCTCCACAACGGCATGCGTACACAGGATGGTTAACTACGATAAATTGGCCCGAAATTGGCCAATGAGTTCAGACGCGCTTGTAATGTGGCTTAAATTGCATGCCCTTTCAGGCAGGGGAACAAACCTCCTCAATGTCAGCACTCTCTCCCACATGTTGAGTGCTTAGTTTGCCATGCAGTACAGGATCTCCGGGCCTGTTTAGTATTCACCCACTTGAATTTCCTAAAGGTTACCAAACCTAATTAGACATTTATGCAGGATCTTCAAAGGTCCCTCCGTTATTAATGATGTGCTACTTCTGAGGACTGCATCGATGGCTTTTTTTCTGACTCGGAGAGCACACTCCTCACAATATGTGCATACACAATGGAGACGTGTAGACATCCAAAATGCAAGAAGAGACTGCCCTGGGAGTGATTACTAAAATTGCTGGCACAGAGTACAAGAGACACGTACATATACACACCGGGTTAAAAGCAAAAAAGTGAGAGAATCCTTCATCATTCAGATGTAGCAAAGACTGTATTGAGAAGAAAATCCAACTCGGATCAAGAGATGTTATTGTAGCCCCGTATTCGGTAATAACACCTGTAGCATATATTAACACCCACGGAGATGTAACTTGTATGTATAATTTGTGTCACTCAATGTAAATAAGTGATTAGCCGATACAAGTTACTCAATTGGACCAGTAGGTTCGGCTGCTGGAGCAAAGTGGAGCATTCAAATGAGACTCAGAGACAGCAATATAAAGTTGATTATGAACAAATGAAAAAAATGGAAAGGAAAAAAAAATAAAAATGACACTCAAAATATTCACCAAATGAATATTTACCATCAAATCAACAAAATCGGTACCTTTCTCAATTTCAATTTTTGGGAGCACCCTTTTTACCTGAATTTGGAGTGTAACTTAAATCCAAGTTACCGAATTCATTTCTAGATTCACAGTTCATTGTGCAAATCAGTAACAAACCCATTCAGACAGGGAGGATACCCTGCACTTCAGCAACAGTATACAATTTTAGCATTTAGCAGTCAGTAGTTGAGGCAAGTCCAAAATATTAGAAACAGTCAAAAACACAAAAATAAGTCCTCAGTTCCCAGAAAAAGAAAAAAAAAAGAAAACATGTCAGTAGTGTCCAGAGTCCAAGGGAAAAAAGGGGGAAATGTGTGTGTGATGTTGGGGGAAAGGGGAAATAGTGTAATGGGTTGAGTGTGAAGGCATCTGCAGAAACTGGCCCTACCACACCGAGGAGTGCAGCAGAACTGGTCCAGCATCCAGTGATATCTTGATGATTCTTTCTAGATCCTATTGGGACGGCTCGCCATCAAAGTCAAAGTGTGGATCCTCACAGGACAGATTCACACAGAACATTATCATAGAATCAAGAAACATGAAACAAAAAAAACCTGACCTGTCAACAGACAGGGTCAGAGAAATATCATAAGTCAAATATCTAAATAGTTCTCTTTTTAACTGCAGTCACATCATGAAATCTGTACTGACTTCTTTTTAACGATAAAAAAAATACATCAGTTAACATGAAATGTTTCACTGTTTACATTTCCTTAAAATGTTTCACCATGGAATCAGTGCATATGGCAATTTAATTACCAAGAAATAACTTTTTCCTTTAACAAGTAGAAAAATGCAATAGCTTACATTCACTGAACAAACATGACAAATAAACCTTATATTTAACAGCTATAAATTCAGTAGAAAAATCCAGAATTATGCAATAAACAACTTAACAAGGTGCAAACTGAATGAAATCCGTGTATGGGAAAGTAAAACTCGTGCTCACTGATCTCTCTGGAGGGTTTTGCACACGGTGCGAAATAGGGGTACCCAGCTAAACCACAGGCCTCTAAAACAAACATACAACAGTGCAATCTTTTACTTTCCAGACAAGTTAGTTCACACTGACAACCAAATTAAACAATTACATTAATTTAATGCCATATGTATTAGCTTTCAGCTTCAGGCAGTAAAGAACAATTTGTAGAAAACCACTGGGAAGCTTCACTCTTTCAGCTGCACGAGGGGTGACAGTTCTTCTTCTTTTAGATTTGACTGGCGGTTGGCAACCAGCTTACAGGTGCATTACCACCACCAGCTTTATATATCACTCTATACAGTTAAACGGAGACTTAGCTTAGCATCTATTTATTACCTATCTATTTATTATCTATTTATTACCTCTCGGCGCCACACGAGTAGGCTGCCTTTTGCAACAGCGGCTCGATTCCGAGTTTTTTTTTTTTTCCCTTCCTCTCTCTTTTGATCAGTCTTTTTTTTTTTTCACCCCACTTATATCACGGACACACAGATCGTCCCAAATGTCTCCTGAGCCGGTAGACGGAGCCACTGTTTATAGCAGGATACGATACAACAGGGAAGAGCTGCTAGCATTTAACCGCCACCCGGTCCCATTGGAAAAACTCGACATACCGAGAGAATTGAGGCGAAAGCGTCGCGGCTGCCGGGCTGGAGTAAGGCGGAGGACAACAAATATATGGTACAGACCCTCCCTTCCATCTGTTGTCATGGGAAATGTACGGTCGATACTGGGAAAGTTAGATGAGCTAGCGGCTATCTCCCGTTATGATAGCACTTACCGGGAGTGCTCTCTCCTTTTGTTTACTGAGATGTGGCTAACTGAACTAGCAGCAGATGCTAACATTGAGCTGGAGGGTTTTCACATGATACGAGCTGACCGAACATCAGACAGTGGCAAAGCAAGGGGCGGTGGAGTGATAATGTATGTTAACAACAACTGGTGCAGACCGGGACATATCACTGTTAAACAACGACACTGCAGCAAAGACATTGAGTTGCTAGCTGTTAGCATGAGGCCTACATATCTCCCGAGAGAACACTCACACGTGATCTGCATTGTTGTTTACGCAAATCCGACGGCGAACGCTGGGACAGCGCGTGACGTCATCCATTCAGTAACCAGCAGGCTGCAGACAGAACACCCAGATGCTCTTCTCCTCATCTCAGGCGATTTCAACCACGTTTCACTGTCTCCCATTCTGCCCACTTTCACCCAGTATGTCACATGCCACACTATAGACAATAAAACACTGGATTTGTTCTACGCAAACACTAAGGAGGCGTACACCTCATCACAACTCCCCCCACTCGGGAGATCGGATCACAACTTGGTTCATCTCCGGCCGGTGTACAAACCCCTAGTGCACAGACAACCTCCGGCCATGCACACTGTGGAGTTATGGTCTGAGGAGACAATGGACACTCTAAAGGACTGTTTTGAAGCCACCGCCTGGAAGCAGCTCTGCGATCCACATGGTGAGGACATCGATGGCCTCATTCACACCTTCACGGGCTACCTCAGCTTCTGTGTGGACAAATCCGTTCCCACCAAGACCATACGGCGTCACTCAAACAACAAACCCTGGATCAACCCTGAGATAAAAACACTTCTGAGAGAGAAGAAGAGGATCTTCAGGTCGGGGAACAGGGAGATGCTGAAGTCCGTACAGAGGGAGCTGAGGAGAAAGATCAGAGAAGGCAAGGACAGCTTCAGGAAGAAGATGGAGGACAAGCTGCAACAGAGCGACATCAGCGGGGTCTGGAGAAACCTCAAAACCATCTCGGGGCTCCAGAATACCTCCCCCCAGGCCACGGGGGGGCAGGGAGTGGGCGAACAACCTGAATCTGTTTTTCAATAGATTTGACCAACCGCCCTCCCCCCTGTCTGCACAACAACCACTGCTGCCTCTAAGAAATCAAGTTCTGCTGCCCACTCCCCACTCCACCGACACCCCCCCCACTCCCAACACACAGCCCCCCATCCTGACCCTGACCAAGACCCAGGTGAGGACGGAGCTGAGGAAGATCAAGGCGAGGAAGGCGTCGGGACCGGACGGCATCAGCGCAAAGCTCCTCAAGTCCTGTGCAGACCAGCTGTGTGGGATTGTGACGTATATCTTCAACATGAGCCTGAAACTGGGGAGGGTACCACAGCTGTGGAAAACATCTTGTGTGGTACCTGTACCAAAAACTTCCCACCCCAAAGACCTGAACAGCTACAGACCGGTGGCCTTGACGTCCCACTTGATGAAGACCCTGGAGAGACTGCTCCTTGCTCATCTCCACCCCCTGGTGGAACCAGCGATGGATCCACTCCAGTTCGCCTACCAGCATGGCATTGGGGTGGAGGATGCGGTGATCTTCCTCCTTCACCATTCTCTGTCCCACCTGGAGAAGCCCGGGAATATGGTGAGGATCATGTTCTTTGACTTCTCCAGTGCTTTCAACACCATCCAACCGATGATCCTGAAGGACAAGCTGCTGCGCGCAGGGGTGGACCAGCACCTATCATGGATCCTGGACTACCTCACGAACCGGCCTCAGTTTGTGAGAACCCGGGACTGTGTTTCCGACACGATCATCAGTAGCACGGGGGCCCCCCAGGGAACGGTGCTGGCTCCCTTCCTGTTCACTCTTTATACTGCGGACTTCTCACACAACACAACACATTGCCATCTACAGAAGTTCTCTGATGACTCTGCGATCGTTGGTCTCATCTCCAACGGAGATGAAGCTGAGTACAGAGGGCTTATCCAGGACTTCGTGGACTGGTGCCATCGGAACTGCCTCCAGATCAACGCGAGGAAAACTAAGGAGCTGGTGGTGGACTGCCGCAGGCATGGGCAGCCCCTCACAGCACCAATAAATATACAGGGAACAGACATCGAGATGGTGACATCCTATAAGTACCTGGGTGTTCATCTGAACAATAAACTAGACTGGTCACACAATACTGACGCACTCTACAAGAAGGGACAGCGCAGGCTGTTCCTGCTGAGGAGACTCAGGTCTTTTGGTGTACAAGGGGCGCTGCTGAAGTCATTCTATGACACGGTGGTGGCATCAGCCATCACTTTTGGAGTGGTCTGCTGGGGCAGTGGCATTACTGCAGCCGATAGGAAGAGACTGAACAAACTGATTAAGAAAGCTAGCTCTGTCCTGGGGCAGCGCCTTGATCCGATGGAGGAGATAGGAGAGAGAAGGACGGTGGCTAAACTGTCATCTCTGCTGGAGTCCGAGTTCCACCCTATGCAGGACATACTGGATGCACTGAGGAGCTCATTTAGCAGCAGACTACATCATCCCAGGTGCACAACCGAGAGGTTTCGTAGGTCCTTCCTACCAACGGCTGTCAGACTGTACAACCTAAGCAGGGTTGCTCGCAGAGATAGCAAAAAGACGTAACAAACTAATAGTTTTTTGAATGCAAAAGATGCAATAGACTTACACAATGGTCCCCTCCGGCATACAACTAGGAACATACTGGTCACTATGGAGGGTGAGAATATGTATGGGCACATAATCATACCATGTAGGATAACTAAGTAGACGGTTATGCTGTTTCATCCCATCTAGCAACAATGCTCTGCACTGTGTGTGTTTATATATTTACATATTTATTCCATCTAGCTACAATGCTCAGCACTGGGTGTGTTTATGTTTATATTTATATATCTATATGTATTTATTCCATCTAGCTACAATGCTCCGCACTGTGTTTTTATACATCTACATATTATTCCATCTAACTACATTGCTCCGCACTGTGTGTGTTTATATACTTGCATATTTATTCCACCTAGCTGCAATGCTCCGTACTGTGTGTTCATATATTCATATATTTATTCCATCCAGCTACAATGCTCTGCACTGTGTGTCTGTGTGTATATATATATTTTATAGTAATATGTACATATGTATATTAGCTGCTCTTGCTTGCTTGTTTTTTTTCTTGCCTTCTGATTGTTGCTCTGAGTGTTGCTATCCCTGTGCTGTTGCAATCCTGGAATTTCCCCGTTGTGGGACTAATAAAGGCTTATCTTATCTTATCTAGTGCTAATCGGTATCTACTGAGCTGATTTAGCTCACTTATGGTTACTTTTTACAAGTCACCACTTCAGTAAAAGTAGTTTACCTTCAGTATATTGTAGGTTTATCTCGTTTCACTCTCGCTCCGCTTCTTATCGTGTATTCCCACTCACGTACACTATGATTATGTACTGTCCTGCTGAAATCCAAACATCTTTCTGACTCAACAACAGCGTTACCCACTCTCCTAGCAGGTGGGTAGGACTAACTGCCACTGGCAACATCTCGGATTGGCCGAACCAATCTTGTAAATACATTCTGAACTCTTCATTGGGTGAAAATGTGCAGCTTCACATCAGATAATTAATGGCAAATAAAAATGAAATAAAAATGTATTCTTTCCCTCTTGGTGCAATAATTGACATCTTTCACTTAGCAAAGATATAAGAGCGTAACTAATTTTAATTAACTATTTTATCTTTGATGTTCTGCATGTTTAGTGTCTTATATGTAGCCCATTTTGTCATGTGGGTTGCACTCTCCCTTCTTGATGGTATGCCCGTCCCTGGGCATCCACATATAAGATAAGATAAGATAAGCCTTTATTAGTCCCACAATGGGGAAATTCCAGGATTGCAACAGCACAGGGATAGCAACACTCAGAGCAACAATCAACAAGACAAGAAAAACAAGAGCAGCGAATATACACATGTACGGTACATATAAATATATAAACACACAGTGCGGAGCATTGTAGCTAGATGGAATAAATATATAAATATATATACACACAGTGCGGAGCATTGTAGCTAGTTGGAATAAACAGCATAACTGTCTGCTTAGTTATCCTACATAGTATGAATATGTACCCATACATATTGTCACCCTCCGTAGCAACCGATATTGTCCTAGTTGTATACTGAAGGGGACCATTGTGTAAGTCTATTGCATCTTATGCATTCAATACTATTAAGGTTGTCACGTTTTTTTGCTATCTCTGTGAGCAGTCCTGCTTAGGTTATACAGTCTGACAGCCGTAGGTAGGAAGGACCTGCGAAACCTCTCAGTTGCGCACCTAGGATGATGTAGTCTGCTGCTAAATGAGCTCCTCAGTGCGTTCAGTATGTCCTGCATAGGGTGGGACTTGGACTCCAGCAGAGATGACAGTTTAGCCACCATCCTTCTCTCTCCTATATCCTCCACTGGATCAAGGCGTTGCCCCAGGACAGAGCTAGCTTTCTTGATCAGTTTGTTCAGTCTCTTCCTATCGGCTGCTGTAATGCCACTGCCCCAGCAGACCACTCCAAAAGTGATGGCTGATGCCACCACCGTGTCGTAGAATGTCTTCAGCAGCGCCCCTTGTACACCAAAAGACCTGAGTCTCCTCAATAGGAACAGCCTGCACTGTCCCTTCTTGTAGAGTGCGTCGGTATTGTGTGACCAGTCTAGTTTATTGTTCAGATGAACACCCAGGTACTTGTAGGATGTCACCATCTCAATGTTTGTTCCCTGTATGTTTACTGGTGCTGTGAGGGGTTGTCCTTGTCTGCGGCAGTCCACCACCAGCTCCTTAGTTTTCCTCGCGTTGATCTGGAGGCAGTTCCGATGGCACCAGTCCACGAAGTCCTGGATAAGTCCTCTGTACTCAGCTTCATCTCTGTTGGAGATGAGGCCGACGATCGCAGAGTCATCAGAGAACTTCTGTAGATGGCAGTGTGTTGTGTTGTGTGAGAAGTCCGCAGTATAAAGGGTGAACAGGAAGAGAGCCAAAACCATTCCCTGAGGGGCCCCTGTGCTACTGATGATCATGTCAGACACACAGTCCCGGGTTCTCACAAACTGTGGCCGGTTAGTGAGGTAGTCCAGGATCCACCTGCTCATTTGCTGCAGAGCAAAGAGGGAGTATGACAAGAGCCAACATGTAGACTTCAATTTCAGAACCTAAGACGTCTTTAGGAAAAGTGATTGCGAGCTCAATGTATCCCAAGTAGGGGACTGATTGGCCATTGGCACCCTCCACATTGAGAATATTTTGGAGTGGATGAATGGTCAGGTCTGAAAGTGGTTGCTCATAAAAAGATTGAGGTACAGTGGTCACCTGGGACCCTGTATCTAAAAGACAGTTAGTGATTTTTCCTGCAATAACTACTTGAACAGTAGTTTTAGTTCCTACAAGGCTTCTTGGGAGTTTGATGGAGCACTGTTTACTCTGAACTCTCTTTAAGGCAGTTTTCTTAGCTTTGGGACCAAGTTTGCCAGAAGTTGCTCCCATATGTCCCGCTATGGGAGCAGGTATTAGTTTAAATGTGTCTCACCTCTGGAAACATTAGAGGCTTCCCAGGCAGTTTGTCTTTCTCTGAGCTGTTTTTTTCTTAGCTGCAACGAGAGAAGGATTGGGATCATTACTATAAGCTGAGACCACATGACCATCTTCCCCACACTGAAAGCAGTAGCAAGGACATGGTTTGCTGCGGTCTGCTGACATGCTGCTTTCTCTCTTGCACGATGAGCTTCAGCTTTGGCACTAGAAACAAACAATCTAGCTTTGTGCTGTTTAGGTTGTTTCAACTGGTGCTTCTCAGCTGCTATGCTACTAAGCTGAGCAGTGAGGTCAGCTGTTTGGCTTTTCAATGTTTCGATTTCAGTACTGTGTACTGGATCCGTAGTGGCATGCGCAGCATACAGCTGTGGAATGACACACTGCTTGCTGATACTACTAGCAGGCTTGACAATGCCTAAATGTTGTTTCATACGGCTAATTTTTGCAGCCCACTTATCCTCTTCCGTTCTTAGCAGAATTAATACCTGCAAAGGATGGTGGGTTTTCTTTTTTCTGCTCAAGTTGAAGGTCAATTATTAAGGCATTTTCCCAGCAGCCACAGCAGAACTGCTTCAGCAGCTGCTGGTCAAAGTCACTGGGGGAGACACCACCACGTCTCATAGTCGTACTAAGTACAACATGTAATCTCTGCGGATAGGCTGATGGCTTCTCACCATCATTCTGGAGTGTGTTCACGAATCTAGCATAAAGCTCATCGCCATCTTCAACTGTTCCATAGGCGGAGTCAAGCAGTTGAAGGTAGGCAGAAGGGTTAACTTGTGGGCCGGGATGTTTAGTCATTTCAGCCGCAGGAGGAAGAAGGCTGTCAAATATGCGATGAGTGCAGTGCAAGCCAGAAACAGAAGGGTCTCTCATAAGGAGTTCAACACTAGTGCGCCATGTATCATAACACTGGTCAACACTAAATGTATTGTCTAAGTTTTTTAAGCTGATTTAAGACAATTTTGATGTGCTAAATCCAAAAATCACATTGGTTTTGCTCAATCAGGTCAACTTTTTGAATTATGGCCACATGTTGTTTTCTACATTTTTGTTTACATGTACGGGTATTTTCGCTATATATGATGCAAAATTCTTTTTTATGTCTTGAAATTCTCTGAATTTTGAACAATGACGACATAACATTCAATTGATATGTACTTACCTAAGTGCATGCACAGTACTAACTAAGTACTAAGTAAGCACAGGTTTTTACTTAGCACCTGATCGAGAGAAACAGATGTCATTTTCGGATTCAGTGGTGCAAAATTGTCTTATATCAGTTGAAAAAACACAGCTTACAAAAAAATTATTTTTGTAACCCTGTGTAATCTGTTTCATAGTTAGGGCATGGTGTTTGCCCTGAAAAGACTCGAAGCTTACCAGGTGTAGCTGTGTGTGGTGGACTTTCTCTACTGCACACAACATGCTCAACCACCACTCTCTTAACAGAGGATGGATTTATGTCAATCAAGGATTGAGTAGTGCTGCTAGGCATGACTGGTGGAGCTGGTGATGGAGTGAGATCGATCAGGTTTTTGTTTAAGGTTTCAGAAGTTTGAAGCTGAACTGTTTCAAGGGAAGATTTCAATGTTGTGTGATCAGGTAAGTCAATGAAAGAAGGATCTCGAGAAGGTAGAACATCTCCCTATTCAAGTGGTTTCATTTGAAGAAGTGAGTTCTGCTCACTGGGGGACTCTTGCAAAGTTTCAAGAGAGGGGACTTTGGGTTTAGCCAGAGCAAGATTTGCCAGCTGCTCTTTCAACACCTGCTCTAGAGGATCTCACTGAGTCTGGCAATTTCACATAGCTGTTCCATGTAGGTTTTGGTAGCTTTGCTACGAGCATCTAGAGTATAAACACTTGAGCGCTTTGAGTGGTCTTTGTGACTAGAAAAGTGCTATATAAGTGCAGGTTAGTTAGTTAGTTAGTTAGTTGCTAAGCTCTTCACATCATACATAGTACCAGTCTGGGTGGAACTTTGAAGTTTAATGGCAGCAAAGGCTCTAACACTTGCATGGCAGTGTCCTGGGTGAACTCAACTATCATGTGCTTGTGAAAATCTGATTAAGGATCGTCTATGCGCAAGTAGCGATTGATTGAAACATATTTCTGCAGGTAAAAAGCTACTTCTTCATCACTTTCAGTCTCTGTTAACCCAGAGGAGGGAACTTTAGCTGATTTGTGCATCACTATTTCCATTTTATCAGACTTAGCTTGGGATATCTGATTTAACTTAGTAATTTGCCTGAAAAATGCAAAATGAATCGGTCATTAAATGCTCAACAATGCTCCTGGCTGGCTCACCATTTAGATATTACCCTATTCGGCAATAACACCTGTAGCATATACTAACAGCCACGGGGATGTAACTTGTGTGTATAATTTGTGTCACTCAATGTAAATAAGTGATTAGCCAATACAAGTTACTCAATTAGACCAGTAGGTTCGGCTGCTGGTGCAAAGTGGAGCATTCAAATGAGACTCAGAGACAACAATATAAAGTTGAATAATTGCCGGCTTTAGTGAATAAATGAAACAAATGGAAAGAAAAAAATAAAAATGACACTCACAAAATATTCACCAAATGAATATTTACCATCAAATCAACAAAATCGGTACCTTTCTCAATTTCAATTTTTGGGTGCACCCTTTTTACCTGAATTTGGAGTGTAACTTAAATCCAAGTTACCAAATTCATTTCTAGATTCACAGTTCATTGTGCAAATCAGTAACAAACCCATTCAGACAGGGAGGATACCCTGCACTTCAGCAACAGTATACAATTTTAGCATTTAGCAGTCAGCAGTTGAGGCAAGTCCAAAATATTAGAAACAGTCAAAAACACAAAAATAAGTCCTCAGTTCCCAGGAAAAGAAAAAAAAAAAGAAAACATGTCAGTGGTGTCCAGAGTCCAAGGGAAAAAAAAAGGGAAATGTGTGTGTGATGTTGGGGGAAAGGGGAAATAGTGTAATGGGTTGAGTGTGAAGGCATCTGCAGAAACTGGCCCTACCACACCGAGGAGTGCAGCAGAACTGGTCCAGCATCCAGTGATATCTTGATGATTCTTTCTAGATCCTATTGGGACGGCTCGCCATCAAAGTCAAAGTGTGGATCCTCACAGGACAGATTCACACAGAACATTATCATAGAATCAAGAAACATGAAACAAAAAAACCTGACCTGTCAACAGACAGGGTCAGAGAAATATCATAAGTCAAATATCTAAATAGTTCTCTTTTTAACTGCAGTCACATCATGAAATCTGTACTGACGTCTTTTTAACAATAAAAAAATACATCAATTAACATGAAATGTTTCACTGTTTACATTTCCTTAAAATGTTTCACCATGGAATCAGTGCATATGGCAATTTAATTACCAAGAAATAACTTTTTCCTTTAACAAGTAGAAAAATGCAATAGCTTATATTCACTGAACAAACATGACAATTAAACCTTATATTTAACAGCTATAAATTCAGTAGAAAAATCCAGAATTATGCAATAAACAACTTAACAAGGTGCAAACTGAATGAAATCCCTGTATGGGAAAGTAAAACTCGTGCTCACTGATCTCTCTGGAGCTTTTGCACACGGCGTGAAATGGAGGTACCCAGCTAAACCACAGGCCTCTAAAACAAACATACAGCAGTGCAATCTTTTACTTTCCAGACAAGTTAGTTCACACTGACAACCAAATTAAACAACTACATTAGTTGAATGTCATATGTGTTACCTTTCGGATTCAGGCAGTAAAGAACAAGTTATACAGTAGAAAACCATTGGGAAGCTTCACTCTTTCAGCTGCATGAGAGTCAACAGTTAAACGGAGACTTAGCTTAGCATCTAGTGCTAATCGGTATCTACTGAGCTGATTTAGCTCACTTATAATTACTTTTTACAAGTCACCATTTCAGTAAAAGAAATTTACCTTCAGTATATTGTAGGTTTATCTCGTTTCACTCCCACTCACGTACACTATAATTATGTACTCTCCTGCTGAAATCCAAACATCTCTCTGACTCAACAACAGCGTTACCCACTCTCCTAGCAGGTGGGCGGGACTAACTGCCACTGGCAACATCTCGGATTGGCCGATCCAATCTTATAACCACATTCTGAACTGTTCATTGGGTGGAAATGTGCAACTTCACATTTGACAATTAATGGCAAATAAAAATGAAATAAAAATATATTCTTTCCCTCTTGGTGCAATAATTGACATCTTTCACTGAGCAAAGATTTAAGAGAATAAGTAATTTTAATTAACTATTTTATCTTTGATGTTCTGCATGTTTAGTGTCTTATATGTAGACCATTTTGTCATGTGGGTTATATGGGTAACCCCCACAACAGCCTACGGACAAGCAGACCGCTCAGCTGGGGCAATTAGCAGAACAATGAGGTGTGTGTATTGAGATCAATAGGCAGCCGCTCTTTGTCTAGCTTCTTCCTGCCTGCTGTTGATATGTATGACTCAAATGCAAACGTTCATGCTTCCTGCTCTCACTGTAATGCAAATGTCCCATGCCTTTCATGTATTGTCTGTAACTGGGTATAAAAACTGCATTGCTCTGTAACTCTCTCTCTCTTACTGCTCATCTGACTAGACGCATCCACTGTCTGCTAGGAGAGCCTACGGGCTCGCTCCGGCGCACATGCACGGCGCCGGACTGAGTTCTCGTGATGGCGGCATGATCAATAAAATCCACTTTTAAACCTCAGTTCGCTCCTTATCATTTCATGCCGCCACATTGGTGACCCCGAGAAAGCACACGCTTTGTGCAACGCAACCTTCTGATCCGGACATCCACGCTGAACCGGCCGAGGGACACAAAACGCCTCCTCCCTCTCACCGCTCCAACGCACCATGACCTGAACGCAGAAAAGAACACGCTGACAATGAACGCAGCACCCGGCAGTGATTCTCTGACGACAAGCAAACGCAGCAGCCTGACGCAAATGATCTGCCCTCCCTTCTGCTGCAGGGAGACCTCGACGCAGAGCCACCACCAGGCGAAACTCTCCGGGGATCACCCACGACCGGGAAAGCTGCAGAAAGCTTCATGGTGAGATCTGCACACCTGAGATCTGCGCATTCACGCTGGGATCGGCCGCTCTCACAGCTCCTCCACACGAGAGCGCACGCACCTCGTCCTCTCTCCACGACGGCGACCTCCAGGGCCGACGGAGAACGCAGCGCGTGGACCTGAATGCACCATGACCGAACGACGCAACAGCTTACAGGGATGACCATCGGCGCCGACGACACTGATCTCCAGCAAGCTCCCTGACCCTGACTCGCCTCTACAGCGGTCCTGCTAGGCACCGAACCCCGCACGCACACTGGGGGGTTACGAGGACGGCGCACCACGCACGGGACAATAACGGCTCCACAGACCGCCATCGTCCTTCGCCGCTGCACACAGAACCTTCAGGGCTGCTCACACACCTGAAGCACGCACGCAGCTTGCTCACAGGATTTTGTACGGGTCTCAGCCACGGCGCACAAAGGGAATTCAGCCATCAGCTGTCCCCGAGGGCTTTAGGGCTGCGCGCGCGCACCTAAAGCCAACACGCCAAGTCCCTCACTGCTGCAGCTCCTTTTCTCTCACAGTCACTCGCCAGAGGAATCCACCTGTGGAGAGAAGATGAGAGCTGTGAGTGGAGGAACGGAGTAAGGGGAAATGGGCAAACCAAATTGCCACTTACTTGGGTTCCGAGGAAGAACCGGCAGGACCCCAGCGAGAAATAGACAAACCAGTAGGGTGAGGGGAATGAGCTGATGGTGCCTGACAGGGTGGAGGTTGAAAGCCGGAGAATAGTGGAGATGTGGCAGGGGAGTGCGCGCAGTCCTGAAGACACACCCGCACGGTGGCAGCAACCTCAGGAAGACAGGAAGACAAGATTAGTGACATGATTTACGACCCAAGAGACAGACGCTGACACGAGTGATTACAGACAATTATTTTTTATTGTTAAAGTGTAAGTGTAGTGCGTGAGTGGATGTATGTGTGCTCGTCTGGTTACTGGAGCTGAGCCCGTCTTGTGGTGACCTGGCAACCCTGGAACACACAAGCGCAAAGGTTACTGCTGTACAATAACAATAACGGCGTATATGCTGCAGGTGCTTACTGGCAGGTCCCACAGTGTAAGTCCGGCTGGCTCCTGGGGTCCGTGTGACGTAGTGCTCGAGGTGCCCGGCGTTGCGGGGGTGAGGAGGAACTCCGAGGAGGAGGAGGCTGTGCCTCGTCAGCTGAGGAGGATTGTCCGCCGCCTGGAAGGTACACCTGTGCACAGGGGAAAGAACTTGCAGACGATGAGTGCTGGGTTTGCTTATGAGGCCTGGCTTGACTTGGCGTTCGCTTCTTGACTTGTGGTCGAGATCTCGGCGCATTGCTTGGCAAGGAAGACAGACGACTCCGTGCTGAGGAGTCCGCGCGTCGGGCTTTTAAAGCCCGCTGATTGCCACCTGCTGGAGTGAGCGCAGCTGATGATGATGAGGCTGATGACGGCCTAGCGGCCATCAGGACAGCACTCCCCCCTCTAGAGGTGCCTCCAGGCACCTGCCCAATCCTACCTGGATGCGCCCGATGGAAATCGCGGACCAACTGCTTATCGAGGATCAACGCAGGGCGTATCCAGGAGTGATGCTCAGGACCAAACCCCTCCCAGTCCACCAAATACTGAAGGCCCCGACCCCACCTGCGGACATCCAGGATTGCTGTCACTCCCCAGGCCGGGTGACCACCGATCATCCTCGGGGGGACAGGAGCAGCGGGAGGCGGGCACAGTGGGTCGGCGATGTAGGGCTTGACCTGGGAGACGTGAAAAGTGGGGCAGATGCGCATGTGAGGGGGGAGAACAAGACGCACAGACACAGGGTTGACAATGCGGGCAATGACAAAAGGGCAGATGAAGCGCTTGGTCAGCTTACGCTTCTCGGCAGGCACACTGATGTTTTTCGTGGACAACCATACCTTCTGACCCACCTTGTAATCCGGGGCGGGCCTCCTGTGATGGTTGGCCACTTCGATGTTGCGTTCCGTGGTTCTCAGGAGGGCTCTGCGGGTGATGGACCAAATCCACCGACAACGCCTGGTGTGTGCCTGTACAGACAGAACCGCTACCTCTCCCTCCTCCTCAGGGAACACAGGCGGATCGTACCCCAATGATGCCTTAAAGGGGGACATCCCCGTGGCCGAGGACACCGTGGTGTTGTGAGCAACTCGATCCACGGGAGATAAGTGCTCCAAGAAGATGAGCAGGAGGAGATGACGCAGCGCAGTGCAGCCTCCAGCCCCTGATTGGCCCGCTCACACTGACCATTGCTCTGCGGGTGGTATCCAGAGGAGAGACTGGCCGTGGCCCCCAGTACTGTGCAGAACGCTTTCCAAACTTGAGACATGAACTATGGCCCTCGATCCGAAACAATGTCAGCGGGGATCCCGTGAGGACGAACCACGTGAAAGACGAGGAGGTCCGCCACCTCCCGTGCTGATGGCAACCCCCGGAGAGGCACAAAGTGGGCAGCTTTAGAAAAGCGGTCCACTATTGTCAAAACAGTCGTGAAGTGGCCGGAGGGGGGCAAACCGGTCATGAAGTCCATGGCTACATGGGACCAGGGGCGGGAAGGAATGGGCAGAGGGTGCAGAAGGCCCGCCGGGGCCGACGATGATGTCTTACCAGTAGCGCACTGAGCGCAGGCCCGGACATAGTTATTAACATCCTTCCGTAGCCCTGGCCACCAAAAGGTCCTCTGGAGGAGGTCAATGGTCCGACTCACACCCGGATGGCACGCCAGTTTAGATGCGTGACCCCACTCAATTACCTGGCCTCTGACAGAACAGGGAACAAATAGACGACCCGGGGGCCCCCCACCCGGATCGGGCTACACCTCTTGTGCTCTTCTGACCTTGTCGCAGATTCCCCAGGACAATGCACCCACTACACAGGCAGACGGCAGAATAGTCTCCTCCTGCTCGTCAGAGGATGGCACGTCAAACTGCCTGGAAAGGGCGTCAGGCTTACCATTCTTGCTTCCCGGCCGATAGGTGATCGTGAAATTAAAGCGACCAAAGAAGAGTGACCAGCGGGCCTGATGTGCGTTCAACCGCTTGGCCGTCCTGAGATACTCAAGGTTGCGATGGTCAGTCCAAACGACAAACGGCTGGGCAGCCCCCTCCAGCCAGTGCCTCCATTCCTCCAGAGCGAGTTTGACGGCCAGCAGCTCCCTGTCACCAATGCTGTAGTTCCTCTCAGCAGGCGTCAGGCGATGAGAGAAGTAAGCGCAGGGTCGGATCTTTCCATCCGCAGGGGAGCGCTGAGAGAGAACGGCCCCAACCCCCGAATCTGAGGCGTCCACCTCCACCAGACACTGTAGTTCCGGGTCCACCTGGGTCAACACACGAGCTGAGGCGAACTCCCCCTTCAGTCTCTTGAATGCCGCAGCAGCGTCCTCACTCCAGCGAAAGGGAACCTTCGGGGATGTGAGCGCAGTCAGGGGTCTGGCGATGTTCCCAAAGTTAGGCACAAACCGCCGGTAAAAATTGACGAAACCCAGAAACCCCTGCAGCTGTTTCTGAGATGTAGGTATGGGCCAGTCCACCACCGCCTTGATCTTGTCCGGATCGGGAAGCACCTGGTTACGGGCGATGATAAATCCCAGGAAGGAGGTGTGGTCCGTGTGGAATTCACATTTCTCTGCCTTGACGAACAACTGATTCTCCAGGAGGCGCTGCAGAACCCGCCGCACATGCACCTGGTGCTCCTCCAGTGTGCGCGAGAAGATGAGGATATCATCGAGATACACGAAGACAAAGGAGTTCAGAAAGTCCCGGAGGACGTCATTGATTAGGCGCTGGAACACCGCCGGAGTGTTGGTTAACCCAAACAGCATCACTAAATATTCAAAGTGACCGCTTGGGGTCCGGAAAGCAGTCTTCCATTCGTCACCTTCTCGAATACGCACCAGGTGATAGGCGTTCTGCAGATCTAACCTGGTGAACCATGACGCCCCCTGGAGGGAGTCGAAGGCAGTGTTCATCAAGGGGAGTGTGTATTTGTCTTTGATTGTGATGTCATTGAGGCCCCGGAAGTCGATGCAGGGGCGCAGCGAGCGGTCCTTCTTCCCCACGAAGAAGAACCCTGCGCCTACGGCCGAGGAGGATGGACGGATGATACCGGAAGCCAAAGACTCCTTGATATACGTATCCATGGCCTCACGTTCCGGGGCTGACAGGCTATACAGGCGGCTCGCCGGGAGAGGGGCCCCAGCCTTGAGGTTGATTGCGCAGTCATACGGACGATGGGGGGGAAGGGACAGCGCCCGTGACTTACTAAACACCAGGCCCAGGTCATGGTAGACGTCAGGTACCTTGGTCAGGTCCGGGGGAGGCGTCGAGGGAGGAAGCATTGGAACCAAGGGGGCGCACGCCGCTGGCTGGAGACAGGCGCTCAGGCAGAACGGGCTCCACGCCGTGATTCTCCCAACTTGCCAGTCGAAAGTTGGGTTATGCAGCCGAAGCCAGGGGTACCCCAGGATGACGGGTGAAGAGGAGATGGGCAGAATCAGGAACCGTATTTCCTCTCTGTGATTCCCAGAGACTATTACCGACACAGGGGCCGTCTGGTGTGAAACTGATGTCAGTGACGCCTTGGATAGGGTGACAAGATGAACAGGGGGGCATAAGGGCTGACAGCTGAGGCCCATCAGGGTTGCCAGGTCTCTGGAGATGAAATTCTGCTCAGCTCCAGAGTCAACTAAGGCATGTGTGGTGTGTTCCTTGTGTTTGTGGAGGAGTCTAATGGGGATATGGCAACTAGTGAGGGGTTTTTCCTGATCTTTGTCCGCGAATCCCCCTACTGTGATCTGCGGACCTCCCCTTTTAACGGGCAGTCCACTACTCCATGTGACCCATTACCACAGTAGAAACACAACCCCTGCTCCCTGCGGCGCTGTCTTTCAGCCGCTGTAATACCCGATTGCCCCACAATCATATCCTCCTGCTCTGGAAGTTCCTCAGATGAGGGCAGAGCAAGGAGGGAGGACCTAACGGAGTGAGGGCGAGATTTACTCGAACGGGAAGCTGTTCGCCATTCGGCCGCTCGCTCCCTTAGCCTGCTATCTAGGCTGATGGTGAGGGAGATTAACTCCCCTAACCTGTCTGGTTTATCCCTTGCTGCTAGCTCATCCTTCAACTCAGGGCTAAGACAGCGGAGGAAGATTCCACAGAGGGCTGGCTCCCCCCACCCAACCTGAGCAGCTAATACCCGGAAATCAACGGAGTAATCGGTGGCAGGACTACTGCCCTGCTGAACAGAAGACCTAGCAGCCGTTCGGTTAGCACCGCGCCCCGGTCAACATGATCGAACACCTCCATGAACTCTGCCACGAACTGCTGGTAAGTCAAAAGTGGATAGCTTGGTTTGGCCATGATGGTATAAGCCCAATCTAAGGCTCTGCCTCCCAGCAAGTTGATAATGTATCCAATTTTGTTCAAATCAGTGGCAAAGTCCCCCGGGACGCGGAGAAACACAGACTCGCACTGCAGTAAAAACCCTTGTGCCTCCCCGAGTTTACCATTAAAACGAGCGGGGGTTGGCACGGGAGTGAGGCAATGTGCGGATGGTGGGTTAGTTTGGCTAGTAGCAGTGGCTGCGGGTGCTCAAGGTGCCCCCGCTGGCCGGGGGAAACGCCTGGTGTCCTTCCAGGTGATCCAGCCGGCTGTTAATTTGTGTCAATTGGTTTAAGATTACCGTCTGTTGATGGGAAATCATGTCAACTCGTGCGCTGAGAGTGTTTAAGCGGCGCGACAGCGCGCTGTCTGTTGGGTCATCCTGACGGAGTCGTACTGACATGATTTACGACCCAAGAGACAGACGCTGACACAAGTGATTACAGACAATTATCTTTTATTGTTAAAGTGTGAGTGTAGTGCGTGAGTGGATGTATGTGTGCTCATCTGGTTACTGGAGCTGAGCCCGTCTTGTGGTGACCTGGCAACCCTGGAACACACAAACACAAAGGTTACTGCTGTACAATAACAATAACGGCGTATATGCTGCAGGTGCTTACTGGCAGGTCCCACAGTGTAAGTCCGGCTGGCTCCTGGGGTCCGTGTGACGTAGTGCTCGAGGTGCCCGGCGTTGCGGGGGTGAGGAGGAACTCCGAGGAGGAGGAGGCTGTGCCTCGTCAGCTGAGGAGGATTGTCCGCCGCCTGGAAGGTACACCTGTGCACAGGGGAAAGAACTTGCAGACGATGAGTGCTGGGTTTGCTTATGAGGCCTGGCTTGACTTGGCGTTCGCTTCTTGACTTGTGGTCGAGATCTCGGCGCATTGCTTGGCAAGGAAGACAGACGACTCCGTGCTGAGGAGTCCGCGCGTCGGGCTTTTAAAGCCCGCTGATTGCCACCTGCTGGAGTGAGCGCAGCTGATGATGATGATGCTGATGACGGCCTAGCGGCCATCATGACAATTAGATGGCGTGTCAAAACTTGTTAGAAGATACTTGCTTGTCCTTTAGATGGGCAGTATACCCAGACGAGCCAGCGTTGAATACACGGAGGGAGCCTTCTTAAGTACGCTGGCTGATGAGCGGGGGCAGGTGCGTCTTCTGCTTCAGGTGCAGTGATGAGTTGGTGAATGTGAGACTGGATGGGAGGGGTGCACTCTCGCTGCCAATGACATTTAATTATTTAATTATTGCAGCATCAGTGATCCTGTTTACATGGTCACAAGTAAACTGATTACTGGAGTAAACCGATGAAGGTAATAAACGGCTTATGGCAGTTACATGCACCGAGTAAACAGCTTATAGGGCAAATAAACTAGGTGTGCTATTCTGTTTTCTCATAAACCGAAAGTGGCCTTTAACTGATAAAGGTAAACGGATTACTCTGTTTACATGACAGTCTGAGTAATCAGGCAACTCCAGAAAGCTGATTACAATCGGTTTACTCGTGACCATGTAAAAATGGTTAGTGCGTTTCAGTTCATGTCTCTTTAAATGCCCAAGAGACGCAGCTAACATTGCCCTCCCTCTATCGTCACTATGGCTAATGTTAGCTGGATAGGTCCTAACTCTGGTAGTGAGCCTCAGCCAACAATCGACAATTCTTCTTAAAGAATGAAAGAAATAAAGCATCACTGGTGGACAGGGGTGTGTCATTTTAGTGGTCAATATTGATTGATTGATTGATTGATTGATTGATTGATTGATTGATTGATTGATACTACTTATTTTGAACAAAGCAACATAAAAAAAACAAGAATTAAAACAAAAAATCCAAATGCAGTCCAAACAGGCACAGGATTGAAACCAAAAGCTTATCTTGTCCTGTCCCATCCTTAACTAATTAATATACCTATATTATATACCATAACAACTATATTATATATCATAACAAGTATGTGCGCATGTGTCGGTGTCTGTTTGTAAACTGTCACGACGCTGTCAATGTCAGGAATCTGGGTTTGGAGGCCAAACCCAGTTCTGACTTATTGTGTTGATTTGTCCTAGTTTCCTCCTGACAGCTCTGGCACACCCCCTCCTCCTGTCAAGCTCCGTCAGCTGCACTGTCACGGGTGCTCACACACATACACACACCCGCACACACACACACACATGCACACGCTCCATTCACTCTCATTCACACGCGCTCTCACACACCGGATGCCAATCAGTTCTGCCCATGCATTCTCACACCGGCAATCCCTTTCCTCGTTAGCTTCTGGAGTATTTGTTGGCTGCTCCAGAGGAAAGAGATTGTCGGGGCATTCGCCTCTATACGCAGTAGCTAGTACTCCCCGTATATTGCATCACTCCCTTCATTAATCTCCAGCTCGTCACTTCTTAACTGTTTGTCCCGTTGGTGTTTCGGCTGGCTCAGCATCTCAACCCCTTCCTCCAGACTGCACGGTTTGCCCCGGATAGCTCTAGTCCTGTAAGTGTTTTTACCTTTTCTCCTGTGCTAGCAGCCCTGCAGCACTAGGCTGCTTGCCTTTCCTATTTCGTGCACTACGCAGTCCTGCAGCATGAGGCTCTGTATTCACCAGGCTGTAGAGCATTTGGTTGGCGCCCTGTATGTTTGGTGGCCAACCCCGTCATTGCATCCGTCTGTATTTTTGTGGTGGAACTGAACTGGTGATTTTGTGAACTTTAATAAACATAACACTCTCTACTCCTGCAATTGGGTTTTTCATTCTCTCCCTCGTGCGCCGTGTAATGGCGCACAGGGGTTTATGACAGAATGCCCCAACCAGTAAAAAAACCCAGTGGAGAAGAATTGTGTTTTTTTCCCCCTTTTTCCTTTTTTTTCCTCATAACGTGGACACGATGATTGGAACGGACGAGGAGCTGAAAGCCCAGGAGTTGTTGGAGGAGGCGATCTTTGCTTTTCAGTGGTCTTGGTTTCCCGAGGACCGGGAGTGGGCATGACTCATCGCGGAGGATTTCGAGCGGTGCTACCCTCACCTCCGGGTAATCCGTAGGGTAGACGCCATCCTCTCTGCCATCCTTCCTGCTCCAGTTGCAGAGCCGGAGGATGCCTCCCCGTGATCGGAGCTGGCCCTTCGCCGGAAGAAATGCTCCTGTCGAAGGACGACTTCCTCCTTCCCCGGACCTCCTTCATCTCCCGGGCCAGCGCCCACCCAGCCTTCGGATGAAAAGAGGGGGAGCGCCACAGGAGCGAGATACGAGGATGCGCTTCCCCGGCCGAGAGGGTTCCCGCCCCCATGTCTACCCAATCCACGGACATGACTAAGGAGGAGTGGCAGGCCCTTATCGTTCTGGTAAAGCACCAGGGGAGGGAGGAACACCAGATGAAGGAGGAGCGGAGACTGGCCCAGCTCGGCTGCCAAAACGAGGAGGATCTGGACGAAGATCCCTCAGCGCTTGAACTCTCCGTGGCCAAGCTGCCTCCCTCTCCGGAGGGGATGGAGTCTCTCTGTGTGGGTCACCTGTTGCCCGGCATGGTGCTCTGCATTCTGGATTACCTCATCCCCGCGTCACCCAAGCGGAGGAGAGGGAGGAAGCCCCGCAGTAAGAAGCATTCAGTCCCGCATACGGCAGCCTCGCCTTCCCACGCCGAGCTATGTTCCGCCCCGTCAAAGGAGGAGATGGAGGAACGTAGGCAGGCTCTCCTGGCTGAAACGGACCTTATCTTGGAGGTGAAGCCATGGCTCCTCCCGGAGATGGCTGAAAGAGCTTTCCCTGAGGGAGGAGGAGCCTCAACCCGATGAGGAATGCCGGGAGAGCAGAGAGGACACCTCGGAGGCCACTGGGAACCTCCAGCGTCAGGAGAACAGGCAAGTTTCTTTTCATTCGAGTTCCTCAGTCAATGATCAATTTTGCCTGCCTCCTGGCGAGGAGACTCGGGGCGTGCAGTCCCCTGAGTTCTCCGCCCCAGCGGCATACAGTACTCTTGTGCCTGGTCTTAATGACTCTTTCCTATCTGCCCCCACGAGCCCATCGGTCCCGGACCCAGGTCGCTCGGGGGATGAGGAGCTAGAGGACCAGAAGGGTCCAGCCTATGGGCCAGCGAAGGAGTCGTCCACGGCCACCACGCCGGAGGAACCAGAGGGGTGGAGGATGGCGCACGAGAGTCCCACTCCTGCAACCATCATCATGCCCTCTGCGGGGGCCGCCACAGTGGAGTCACCCCCTGAACTGGACCTCCAGCCGATGGCACCCAGGGTATCATCATCGGAGTATTGGACGGCGGTAGAGCTTAAGCACAGGCAAGTAGTCTCTCCTGTAGTTCATTTGGTGGTGGTGGAGGGATCTTGCCTGGTTTTGGGGAGGGGAGTTGGGTGCGGCCCCCAGCCGCATCTGGACCCCCCTCGCCGGGCTCTGCCACTGCCGGCGACCATAATCGCTCTCCCTCTCCCATCCCCTTCGAGCTTCATCCTAGGGTCGCCAGAGAGTTGCTGCCACCACCTGGGCCGCCCATTGATGATGAGGCGGGTCCAGCTTCCTCGGAGGAGGCCGAAGGGGATGAGGCAGACGGGGATGAGGCACCCGACGGACCGGAGGAACCCACGCACCCAAGATTGCGGGAGCCCTGGACGGCGGTGGAGCCAGAATTCAGGCAAGTGTGCTCCATTATATCAGGAGTTTCAAAGTCACACTGCCCAACTCATGGTCAGGTGGACCCGGGGCAGCTCACTGCAGCCCTCGGGACCGTCACACCGGGCTCTGCCGCTACCGGTGACCCTGACCCGGTTTCTCTTTTTCTCCCTTCGGACTCGGAGACTCCGGCCAGGGTTGCCGGAGAGCTGTTGGAGGCAACCGAGGATCGGGACTCAACTCTGGAGGGCGTGAGGAGCATCACCTCCCTCACTGGGGAGGCCACCGCGGGAGCAATGAGGCCCCCAATGGGGGTCACTGCAGGTGCAACGGTGCTCCAACCGGAGCCCACCGTGGGTGCCACAGAGCCCCAGCCGGGGTCCACCACGGGTGCAGCAGAGCCCCAGCTGGAGCCCACCGACGGTGCAGCCACATCCCAGACCTGGACCATTGCGGGTGCAGCCATGTCCCAGGCCGGGACCATCACGGGTGCAGCCATGTCCCAGACCGGGACCATCATGGGTGCAGCCACATCCCAGACCGGGACCATTGGGGGTGCTACGGTGCCCCTGCTCCAAGCCTCGAACGGCAGGGGTGCTCCTGTTCCTTGGCTTGGCCGCTGATGTTCCCGAGTATGGAGGCTGCCTCTCCGTCCTCCTCTCAGGTCCTGGTGGCTCCACCACATTAGTCGGCCACCTGAAGGACTTGGTTTATGGGTCGGGTGGTCCATCGGCCCAGGCAGGCCGCCGGACATTATCCCACGGTCCGCCTGCTGGACTTGGGACTTGGGCAGGCCACCCGATCTGCCACTCCTCAAAACACTGGGGCCTGGGACTCTGGTCGACCCCCCAACTTTGGTCTTCTGGAAAGGGGGGTTAGTGCTCCAGGTTGGGGGTTCGTTAGGAGGGGTTGTTCTTTATTTTGGTTTTGTACTAATTGTGTTTCACTGTTTGCTTCCCTCCTAACAGGTTTTCCTCCACCTCCCACCCTGGGTTAGTGTTTGTTGCCGGGGGAGAGGGGTTCCCTTGAGGGGTGCTGCTTCTTTTCTTTTTTTGCTGATGGTACTGGGGTGTCTGGCATCCAACCCTGGGGGGGGGGGGGCTCTTAGGAATCTGGGTTTGGAGGCCAAACCCGGTTCTGACTTATTGTGATGATTTGTCCTATTTCCTCCTGACAGCTCTGGCACACCCCCTCCTCCTGTCAAGCTCCGTCAGCTGCACTGTCATGGGTGCTCACACACATACACACACCCACACACACATGCACACATGCACACACTCCATTCACTCTCATTCACACACGCTCTCACACACCGGATGCCAATCAGTTCTGCCCACGCATTCTCACACCGGCAATCTCTTTTCTCGTTAGCTTCTGGAGTATTTGTTGGCCGCTCCAGAGGAAAGAGATTGTCGGGGCATTTGCCTCTATACGCGGTAGCTAGTACTCCCCGTATATTGCATCACTCCCTTCGTTAATCTTAGCTCAGCTCATCACTTCTTACCTGTTTGTCCCGTTGGTGTTTCGGCTGGCTCAGCATCTCAACCCCTTCCTCCAGACTGCACGGTTTGCCCCGGATAGCTCCAGTCCTATAAGTGTTTTTGCCTTTTCTCCTGTGCTAGCAGCCCTGCAGCACTAGGCTGCTTGCATTTCCTATTTCGTGCGCTATGCAGTCCTGCAGCACGAGGCTCTGCATTCACCAGGCTGTAAAGCATTTGGTTGGTGCCCTGCATGTTTGGTGGCCAACCTCGTCATTGCATCCTTCTGTATTTTTGTGGTGGAACTGAACTGGTGATTTTGTGAACTTTAATAAACATGACACTCTCTACTCCTGCAATTGGGTTTTTCATTCTCTCCCTCATGTGCTGTGTAATGGCACACAGGGGTTTATGACAGTCAAAGCGTTATCTTGTCTGTTTTTGTTTGTTGTACTAGTTCCGTTTTAAATTTTTATCTCTTTATCTCTTTAACTGATATTATCTTTTTACTTAGTGTTAGTTTAGTAAATACGAAAGCCCGATCAGGCACACAGGTGAATCAGACCCGGGCAGGGCTGTTTCACCAGGTTAGGCTAACCTGTTTTAGCTAGCTAGCTAGCCACTTCTGGCCTGGGAAGCCATGGCTCCATCCCCTACTTGTGCCAGCTGTGTCTCCCTCTCTAAGAAGGTTTCTGAGTTGGAATTGAGACTCTCTAACCTTTATAAGATTCGGGAGGCTGAAAACCACCTTGACAGTATTATTTTTGGACAGACATCGGCCCCAGCAACGGACTCGCAGCTAGCAGAGACGGCTACTTACCTGGGTGAAATTAGCACATCGCTATCCACTTCCACCCCTGCTCCGGTCACCTCAGCTGTCCAGGACTCCAGCATCAAACACTGGCTTCAGCTCGGAGCTAAACCCAAAACCCTGGGTGGTTCGTCACAGCCTCAATGCGCGCCCTGGACCTTGGTTGAGCCAAATAGCAAACGTCGGGGATTGACCAGATATGGATGTGCCTCCTCCCTTCCCCTTTTGCTGGAAAACAGATTTGACATCCTTTTCCTGGAAGATTTCCCCCATCTGGACGTCGATCATCCTCCCATGGCCGTCCCTATTCCTTCAGCAGTGGCCCAGACTCGCAAGCCCCAGATCAAAACTACCTTAGGTGTGCCAAACTATACACCAGCTCCAAAAAGAAGAGAGTGCATCCCCCCGCATCACCCTTGCAACTGCACCCTGCCACCACAGCAGCAACTACGACAAAATTATCCACCATTTCAGAAGCCACTGACAAAGCTCCCCCCCCCTTCCCCCCCAGACGATGCTGGTAATTGATGATTCAATAATGAGGAACGTCAGAAGCAGGTACTGTGTTACAAAATTTTTTCCTGGGGCTAAAGTGTCAGACATTGAGGATCTTACCCCTGACCTATTAAATAAATACCCCCTCGCTAAAACTGTTATTGTGCACGTTGGATGCAACAACATCCCAGATGAAACGTCGGAGATCTTAAAGAGTGACTTCAGGAACCTTCTGTCCACTCTTATGAACTGTGGCAGACGTGTGTTTATTTTGGGGCCACTTGCACCTCTTAGAAGAGGTTGCAATTATTTTAGCAGAACTCTCAGCCTTAATACCTGGTTGTGTTCAACATGTCCTACTTTTAACATTGGTTTTATAGACAATTTCAACCTGTTTTGGAACCGCCCATCATTTATGAAGCCAGATGGCATCCATCCAAACAGACTCAGTGCACGTGTTCTAAGGGACAATCTGTTTTATTCCATTCAGCATTTTTTAGTACAGTGACTGAAAGCTAGTATGTTTACTCTCCCCGAAGTACCAGGGACTGCCAACCAGCCCTTTTTTGCTTCCACTTCTCATATTAATCCTATTAATCCAAATAATTCTCACTGTTTAGATCAGTCTTCAGTTCATAACCCCTAGAGGTTGTGTCTGTCTCCCATTACCCAAAACATTATAACCCAAGACAAATACAACATAACTTGATAAATACACACCTCTCTGCAGCTCCTCTTCATCCGCCACCCCTCAACTTAGCCCCTGTCTTCCCCGTCAGAGAATTATTATCTGCTCCCTCCAAAGTTAATAAAAAATTAATGTATTAGCATCCCAGAATGATTAAACAAACAGTTGGTAAAACTCAAATTAAACATCAAGTCTCTAAATTTAATAATTTGGCCTCTGTTCCTCCTCATAATTTAAAAATTAAATGTGGTTTGTTAAATATTAGGGTGTGGCCGCACATGGCCAAAACATAATGAGCAGCATCTTTGATAAGAACAAAGGGCAGAGTTTCCTTGGAGATAACAGGAAGCTGTGAAATGTGATCTTTTGTATGTCAGAGACGGCTCGGAGGATCCTTTGTGTGCCAGAGACTGTGAGGGGGATGTGTAAGGATTAAGGAAGTGCATGCAATGTGATCTTTTATGTGAATGCAATGTGACCTTTTGATATGTAGAAGGACCTGAGTATTTAAGTGGAGAGTTCTGTGTGAGATGCCCTCTTTTCTACTATGCTCATGTGAGAGAATGTGTAATAAACTGTCTGAGACAAACTTGCCTCATCCTTTACACACTCTACAAGGTCTCTAACTCCCAAGTCTCTGCAAGTCCATGATCTGTTAATTGATCATCAGATTGATTTAATATCCCTTACAGAGACTTGGTTAGGGCAAGAGGATTATGTTGGTTTAAATGAATCAACTCCCTCTGGTTTTTTTAAACTATCAAAATCCCAGAAGTTCTGGTAGTGGAGGAGGAGTAACAACAATATACCATTCTATATTACTAGTTAATGTAAAGCAAAAAACATGTTTTAATTCCTTTGAGGGCCTGGTCCTCAGTATTGGGCATGTTAGCAATCTTAGGTTAAACCCAATTTTCCTTGCCATAGTTTATCGTCCTCCCTCAGCCTACTCAATAGTTTTTTTTTATCCGAATTTGCCGAATTCTTAGCTGATTTAGTGCTGAAATCAAATAGAATAATTATAGTAGGGGATTTTAATATACATTGGATGTAAATAGTGACTGTCTCAAAAAGGTATTTAATTCAATATTAGACTTGATGGGGTTTTCTCAGAAAGTAGAAAATTCTACCCATTATCTCTACCACACATTGGACCTTGTTCTGACATATGGCATAGAAATAGAAAATCTGGTAGTGTTTCCTCATAATCCTGTACTATCAGACCACTGTCTGTTAACTTTTGATTTCACTATTCCTGACTATTTGATTCCTAAAGAAAAATATTACTACAGTAGATGTCTTTCAGATGATGTTCCCAAATTTATGCAGATTGTCTCCTCTATGCCATGTGTCAACACAACGGAAATAAGCTATGGAGTGCTTGCTCCTTCTGTAATTGATAGCATGGTAGATAATGTTACAGCTTCTCTGCATCAGACTCTAGACTTGGTCGCCCCTTTAAAAAAGAAAAAGTCCAATCAGAGATTTCTAACCCCTTGGTTTAACACAGAAACTCGTAGCTTAAAACAGAAGACTCGTCAATTACAAAGAAAATGGTGTTCCACTAATTTAGATGAAAACTATTCAGCTTGGAGAAATCATCTTTTAATTTATAAAAAATCTCTTAGAAAAGCTAGAATAAGTTATTACTCTGCATTAATAGAAGAGAACAAGAATAATCCCAGGTTTCTTTTCAGCACTGTAGCCAGGCTGACAAAGAGCCAGGACTCTGTCAGTCCTTGCATTCCCTTAGAGAATACTAAGTCCTTACTAGTCAGGACTTTATGAACTTTTTCAATCATAAAATTCAATCTTTTAGAGATAAAATCAGTCAGATTCTTCCCACCATTAACTTAAATACAGCATCTACTACAACTCCTTCAATTGATATCTGTGTGGATAAGTTTACTCCAGTTGACCTTTTAGAGTTAGATAAAATAATTTCCTCACCCAAGCCTTCAACTTGTCTTTTAGACCCTATTCTACCAGGTTATTTAAAAAAGTCTTCCCATTTATTGGCAGCCGTATTCTTCAAATAATCAATTCTTCATTAATATTAGGCCATGTACTGCAGGCTTTTAAAACTGCTGTAATTAAACCCTTACTCAAAAAGCCAACGCTAGATCCAGGAGTTTTAGCTAACTATCAACCAGTCTCTAATCTGCCTTTCATTTCAATTCAATTCAATTCAATTCAATTCAGCTTTATTTATAATGCGCCACATCACAACAAAAGCTGTCTCGTGGCGCCATAGTGCAGATAAAAAAAAATCACACAGTCACAGAAAGACCCAGCAATCAGACGATCCCCTATGAGCAAGCACTAGGCGACAGTGGAGAGGAAAAACTCCCATTTGGAAGGAAGAAACCTCTAGCAGAACCAGGCTCAGGGAGGGGCAGTTGTCTGCTGCGACTGGCTGGGGATGAGGGGATAGGGAGGATGGAAAGGACAGACATAAAGAACATAGCAGTAAGATGCCAAGTACAATATTGGAGATCAACCAGCAGTATGGATCAGATAACAATAGAACAAGAGTGGGGTTAAAAGACACAAATACCCTCCTTAAACAAAAGCTATATTAAAAAGGAAGGATTTTACCCTGTTCTTAAAGACAGAGACCGAGTCTGACTCCCGGACCCAGAGTGGTAACTGGTTCCAGAGAGAAGGGGCTTGGCAGCAGAAGGCTCTGCCTCCCACCGTACTTTTGGAGATTCTGGGCACCACAAGTAAGCCAGCATTTTGGGAGCGTAATGCTCTGTTAGGATGGTAAGGTAATATCAGATCTTTTATATATTGGGGGGCCAGATTGTTAAGAGCTTTGAAAGTAAGAAGAAGGATTTTAAACTTGATTCTGAATTCAGTGGGAAGCCAGTGGAGGGAGGACAGAACCGGGGAAATATGATCTCTTTTTCTAGAACCAGTTAAAACTCTAGCAGCAGCATTTTGAATCAACTGAAGACTTTTTAAAGATACTCTAGGACAACCAGATAATAGCGAATTACAATAATCTAATCGTGAACTGACAAAGGCGTGAATCAGTTTCTCAGCATCACCCAGAGACAAGATGCTCCTGATCTTAGCAATATTGCGCAGATGATATAAGGCGGTCCTAGAAACAGTTTTAATATGTGAATTAAAGGACAAATCCTGGTCAAAAATCACTCCAAGGTTCCTCACACAACTGTTCAGAGTGAGAGTGGCAGCATCTAAATTAAGGGCATAATCTGAAAAGGAATTTCTAAGATGTTTTGGGCCAACAGCAATGACTTCAGTGTTATCAGAGTTCAATAGTAAAAAATTGCAAGTCATCCAAGCTTTGATGTCCTTAAAACAGGCATCTAGCTTGGCCAACTGATCACAATCATCGGGCTTCATTGACAGGTATAGTTGTGTGTCATCAGCGTAACAATGAAAATGTATACAGTGCTTTCTGATGATATTGCTCAGTGGGAGCATATACAGTATAGACTAAAAAGAGTAGGGAGCAACACAGATCCCTGTGGAACTCCGTGAGTGAGCTTAAAGCTGGAAGAAAATCCATCATTGACATGGACAAACTGAAATCTATCAGACAAATAAGATCTAAACCACTGCAACGGAGTTCCACTGAGTCCAACAAAGTGTTTCAATCTATCAAGTAGAATGGCATGATCGATAGTGTCAAAGGCTGCACTGAGATCTAAAAGAACAGAGACAAGTCCATTATCAGATGCAGTCAGGAGGTCATTAGAGACCTTCACTAAAGCAGTTTGAGTGCTGTGATGAGCTCTGAACCCAGATTGAAACACCTCAAACAAACCAACTTCCTGCAAATGGTCAGATAATTGCACAGCAACAACTCTTTCCAGGATTTTTGAAATGAAAAGCAAATTGGAGATTGGTCGATAATTGGCCAAAACTCCAGGATCGAGCGTCGGTTTTTTAAGTAAAGGTTTAATTACAGCAGTTTTAAAAGCCAGTGGAACATAACCCAGAGTTAAAGAAGAATTAATGATAAGAAGAATACAGCTACTAATAATTGGGAAAATAATTTTAAATAACCTGGAAGGAATAGGGTCCAGAAGGCAAGTTGAAGGCTGAGAAGAGAAAACTACCCTATCCAACTCCAAGAGATCGATTGGAGTAAATCTATCCAAGCAGATATCAATTGAGGGAGCTGCAGTAGTTAATGTACTAGAGTTTACGGTAGGAAGAATCTGACTAATTTCATCTCTAATAGATAAAATTTTAAGATTGAAATAGTTCAGAAAGTCCTGACTAGAAAGCTCAGGGGGGATGCGAGGATTGACCGAGTCATGGCTCTTTGTAAGCCTGGCTACAGTGTTGAAGAGAAACCTGGGGTTATTCTTGTTTGCTTCTATTAATGCAGAATAATAGCTTGATCTAGTTTTTCTAAGAGATTTTTTATAGATTAAGAGATGATTTCTCCACGCCAAGTAGAATTCACCTGAATTAGTTGAACGCCATTTTCTTTCCAATTGACGAGCCTTCTGTTTCAAGACACGAGTTTCTGAGTTAAACCAAGGAGTAAGAAATCTCTGGTTAGACTTTTTCTTTTTTAAAGGGGCTACCAAATCTAGAGTCCGATGCAGAGAGGCAGTAGCACCATCAATCATGCTATCAATCACAAATGGAGCAGACTCTCCACTTATTTCAGGTGTTTCTGCTGTGTTGACCCATGGCATAGAGGAGACAATCTGCAAAAATTTAGCAACAACGTCATCAGAAAGACATCTGCTGTAGTAGTATTTTTCTTTAGGAAATAAGTGATCAGAGATAATGAAATCAAAAATTAACAGACAATGGTCAGACAGTACAGGATTATGAGGAGACACAACCAGATTTTCGATATCTATACCATATGTCAAAACAAGGTCCAATGTATGGTGGAAATAATGGGTAGAATTTTTTATTTTTTGGGAAAACCCCATTGAGTCTAAAATTGAATTGAAAGCCTTATTAAGACAGTCACTCTCAACATCAACATGTATATTAAAGTCCCCTAGAATAATTATTCTATCGGCTTTCAGCACCAAATCAGCTAAAAATTCGGCAAATTCCGATAGAAACTCTGAATAGGCCGTGGGAGGACGATAAACTATGGCAAAGAGAACTGGGATCAAGCCAAGATTGCCAACAGGCCCCACACTGAGGACCACACCTTCAAAGGAATTAAAACATAATTTCTGCTTAACATTAACCAGCAATTTAGGATGGAAAATTGCCACCACTCCACCGCCACGACCAGAACCTCTGGGGTTATGACAGTTTAAATACCCAGAAGGAGTTGATTCATTCAAGCCCGAGCCAGGTCTCTGTGAGGGATAGTAGATCGATCTGGTGATCGATTAATAGATCATGGACCAGAAGAGACTTAGAAGATAGAGACCTAATGTTTAATAAGCCACATTTAATTTTTAAACTTTGGGGGGGAAGAGAGGCCAAATTATTAATTGTATTAATTTTAGAGACTTGAAGCTGGATTAGAATTTTCCCAACATTTTGTTTGATCAATCTGGGAAGTTTATGCATTCTATTTTTTTTTTAAACTTTTTTATTAACTTTAAAGGGAGCAGAAAAAGGTTCTCTAGGAGAGAGGGGCAAAGTTGGAGGGTGGTGGATGAGGAGGAGCTGCATGAGTGTGAGTGTTTTTAAGGTTGTGTTGTAATAGTCCTGGGTTACAATATTTAGGGCAATGGGAGACAGACTCAGTCTCTGAAGGATTATAAATCAAAGGCTGATCCAAACGGTAAAGACCACCCGAGTTAATGGGATCGATACAATATGTGGGAACAGGACCAAAAAAGGGCAGATTGGCAAACCCAGAAACTTCAGAGTGAGTAAACACACCAAATTTCAGTCACTGTACCAGAAAACACCGAATAAAATAGAGAAGATTGTCTGTTAAAACACTTGCACCAAGTCTATCTGGGTGGATGCCATCAGGCCTCATAAGTGATGGGCGGTTCCAAAATAAATTAAAATTGTCAACAAAACCAATGTTAAAAATAGTACAAGTAAAACACAGCCAAGAATTAAGGCTGAGAGTTCTACTAAAAGGATTACAGCCTCGTCTGAGAGGTGCCAAAGGCCCAGAGATGAGCGCACGTCTGCCACAGTTCATGAGAGTGGACAGAAGGCTCCTGAAGTCACTTTTTAAAATCTCCGACGCTTCATATGGGATGTTATTGCATCCCACATGCACAACAACAGTTTGAACGTGAGGGAATTCATTCAGCATGTCAGGGATAAGAGCCTCAATGTCAGAGACTCTAGCCCCGGGAAAAAATCGAGTCACACAGTACCTGCTTCTGACGTTCCTCACGATCGAGTCACCAATTACCAGCGTCGTCTGGGGTGGGGTGGGGGGGGGGGTTTGTCGGTGGATTCTGATGTGGAGAGAAAATCCGAAGAGGATGATGTTATTGTTGCGAAGGCGGGGAGATGCGCTCTTTTCTTCTGTCTGGAGCAGGTGTGTAATTTGACACACCCTGGGTGGTCTTTGTCCGGGGTTTGCGGACATGAGCCGCCGCTGAAGAAGGGGAGGGAAGATGTGGGGCATCCACGGGCGGGCGGCCAGCGTCCAGGTGGGGAAAATCCTCCAGGGAAAGGATATCAAATCTGTTATCCAAGGACGCCGGAAGAGAAGAGGCGCGGCCTGTTCCGGTCGATCGACGATGGCCATTAGCTGGTCGAACCAAGGTCCAGGGCGCAGATGGAGGATGAGAGGGACCAAGCGAAGCTTTTGGTTTAGCCCCGAGACGAAACCAGTGATTGTTGCTGAGGTCATGGACGGCTGCGGAGGCTGGAGCAGGTGTGGAGGTAGGTGGAGACGCGCTCAGCTCACCCAAATAAGTAGCAGTTTCCGCCAGCTGCGAAGCGGTGGCCAGGGCCGATGATTGCCCGAGAATGATGGTGTCGATATGGTCTTCGGCCTCCCGAATCTTGTAAAGATTGGAGAGCCTCGTTTCCAGCTCAGAGACCTTCTCGAGGAGCGATGAACAGCGGGAACATGACTGAGAAGGAGCCATGGCGTTCCAGGCGCTGAGATGGGTTGTCAAAAATCTTGGAAAGAGTTGTTGCTGCACAATTATTTGATCACTTGCAGGGAAATGGTTTATTTGAAGAGTTTCAGTCTGGGTTTAGAATCCATCATAGTACTGAAACAGCCTTAGTGAAGGTCACTAATGACCTCCTTATCGCATCTGATAATGGACATGTTTCTGTACTTGTCCTTTTAGACCTTACTGCAGCCTTTGACACTATCGACCATAATATTCGACTCGATAGATTAGAACACTATGTTGGACTTAATGGAACTTTGCTGCAGTGGTTTAGATCTTATTTATCTGATAGGCCCTACTCTTTTTAGTTTATATATGCTTCCGTTAGGCAACATCATTAGAAAGCACTGTATACATTTTCATTGTTTTGCAGATGACACACAATTATACCTGTCAATGAAGCCAGATGATAGTAATCAATTAGCCAAGTTAGAAGCCTGTCTTAAGGAAATCAAAGCTTGGATGACTTGTAATTTCCTGCTATTAAATTCAGATAAGACTGAAGTCATTCTAATTGGTCCAAAAAAACCTTAGAAATACCTTTCCAAATCAAACTCTTAGTTTGGATGCGGTTACTCTTTCTCTTAATAGTTCTGTGAGGAACCTTGGAGTTATTTTTGATCAAGATCTGTTTTTCAATTCAGATTTTAAATTTGTTTCTAAGGCTGCCTTCTATCATTTGCGTAATATTGCCAAGATTAGGAGCATTTTGTCTCAGAGTGATGCTGAGAAACTGATCCACGCTTTTGTTAGCTCTAGATTAGATTATTGTAACTCTTTATTATCAGGTTGTCCTAAAATATCTTTAAAAAGTCTTCAGTTGATCCAAAATGCTGCTGCAAGAGTTTTAACAGGCACTAGAAAGAGAGATCATATCTCTCCAGTTTTGGCCTCCCTTCATTGGCTTCCCATAGAGTTCAGAATTAAGTTTAAAATCCTTCTTCTCATTTACAAAGCTCTTAACAGTCAGGCCCCTTTTTATTTAAAAGATCTGATACTATCCTATCATCCTAATAGAGCATTATGCTCCCAAAATGCTGGATTACTTCTAATACCTAGAATCTCCAAAAGTACAATGGGAGGCAGAGCCTTCAGTTATCAAGCTCCTTTCCTGTGGAACCAGTTACCAATCTGGATTTGGGAGTCAGACTTGATCTCTGTTTTTAATAGGGTAAAAACCTTCCTTTTTGATATAGATGTCATGAGCTGAGCTGGTGGTTCCCAAGCTCAGGCTTCGTGACGGTTTCCTGTTCCATATCATCTGTGTTTTATGCTACCTTTGACTTTCCATATTTGTTGTGTGCCTCCTGCCTTTGGTAGCCACCCCGTCAGTTTCTGACAGGTGATTCCAATCTGTCATTGTCTGTTCCTCTCCCTGCTCAGGTTAACCTGTTCATGCTCACACACACACACACACACACACACACACACACACACACACAATCATTTACACCTGCTCTCACTCAACCCATCACACACCCATTCAGTCCTCTCTCACACACACTCTCCCAGGCACACCGGCAACCACTTTAGTCATTATGTTTGGTATTATTTAAGCTCTGCTTGCACTCCTTTGATTGTAGGTGCATTGTATTGTCATCTGCATGCGCACAGTAAGTGGTTCTGATCAGCATTCTCCTCGTTTTTGGACTTTTTCCCCTGGACTATGTTTGCTGTTGTTTCCTCAGAACTTTGCTCCAACACATCCATGTAAGTCCTCCTTCTTGGTTTACATTTCTTGTTTTTCCCCAGCGGCCAGTGTTACCCTGAGGCTGATGTGAACTGTTATTCCCTAGTCTAAAACTTGACTTTACTGAACTGTATTCGCCTGCTGTGCAGCCTACCTTTAGGAAACTTATGTTGGGGTTGTAGCCCTTTGATTCATGGCAATAAAACTCACTCTTTATTCGCAAGTGGGCTCATTTCTCCTCATTTGTGTGTGTGTATAGCGCACATTCGTGACAGAATGCACCGGCCATAACAGAGCCCAGCGGTGAAGTTGAGGGTAGCCTGTTTCAGTGTGTGCTATTTTTTTCTCCTTTTTTTCACTCACCCCTGTTGGAGCACTATGGGCCATCTGAGCGAGATGAAGCAGCAGGCGGTGTCCTTCTTGGAGATCCTCCTGGCACAGACGCAGGCTTCCCTTTCCCTGAAGATGGTCTATGAGGGTCGGGACACTGCGGCACGGATAATGGAGACGTTCCCTAGCCTGTGGAATCACCCGGAGGCTATGGACGTTCTGAGCTCCATATACTCCTTGCCAGTGGAAGATGCCCCGACGCCGGAGCCGTTCTTTACTAAGAAGAAGCGTGCACGTGGCAAGAAACCTTCAGTCTTCCCTGTGGCAGCTCCGCCTCCTTTGCCTGAGCCTTGGCCCACTCTGTCTGCCGAAGAGCTGGAAGAATGAAAACAGGTGGTTTTGGCGGAGATGGATCTCAAGCTCCAGGTGAAGCTGTGGCTCCTTCCGGAATTGATTTTGAAGTGGAGGAGTCTTTCCCAAGGGTGCCGGAGTTGGAGTTGGTGATCGAGCCTTCTCCGAAGCCTCCAGTCCACGATGTGCCGACGTCTCCATCGTCCACATGTCGCTCCCGAACCCGGAAGCGGCGACAGAGAGACTCTGCTCTGCCCGAGGCTCCTCCCTCACCGGAGGAGAAGAATCCTGCAGCCGGACTCCTTTCTGCTCCCAGGGAGAGGAAGCATGAACTTGAGATGGTAGCAGACGTCAAAATATTCCAGGAATTCAGGTAAGTTCAAACCCACTCATTTTCTCTCTCACCTAAGACTTGCCTGATTCCTGATGAGGGGACTCCGATGTCTCAATCCAGTGAATCCCCATTATCTGTTGCCGTGCCCACATTACCATCTGTGTCTCCTGTCTCTCCCAAAACTCTGCTGGCTCCGTAGGGTGATCTCCAGCCGACCGAGGAACCAGAGGTCCCGGAGGAGTCCACCACATGGCGCAGACATCCCGCAGCAGGCAACATCATGAACTGGGATAAAAGGCAAGTGTCACTTAATTTGACTTTCATTAATGAGAATATGCCTTGCCTGATTCTCGGTAGGGAGGCTCAGGGAGAGCAGTCCCCTGAGTTCACTCCACCTGCTGCTGCTGTGAATTTTTCACCTGCTCTCCCCTTGTCTCCTCCTTCTATCCCTGTGAGTCCTACGGTCGATGAACAGAACTGTTCGATGATGGAGGAACCCAAGGCCCAGGGAGATCCTGTCCCGGTGCTGGTGGAGAGTCAGCCCCCAACCGCCACCCCGGAGGAATCGTCAGGTTGGGATATCTCGCTTGGGGGCCGAATGACTGCTATTACCATCATGCCAGCTGCGGAGACTGCTGAAACAGAATGGGAGCCTGAGCTGGACTTCCTAGAGGCCGGGCCCAAGACTTCATTGCCAGGATCGACGGAGTCCTGGAGGGCGGTGGAGCTCGAGCTCAGGCAAGTGATCTCTCTTGTGTTTCTAATGTCAGTTTTAGAGATCTTTTTTTTTTTTTTTTTTTTTTTTTTTTTTTTTTTTTTTTTGTTACTTATTTGTACCCGTAGGTAGACTTGGTTTGCAGATCTTGTCTGGTTGTAGGTGAGGAGAGTCAGGTGCAGCCCTCAGCTGCATCGGAACTCACCTCACCGGGCTCTGCTGCTGCCAGAGACCCTAACCACTTCTCTTTTCCTGCTATTCATGAGCCTTTTCCTAGGGTCGCTGGAGAGGATCCCCTGTTGCCAGGGGTCTTCGTGGGTTCGGTCCAGCCAGCAGATGATGCCATGGGCCCAGCTTACCCTGCCGTGATGGTCCTCCATCCTCCACCATCAGTCACTGTGGGGGTTCCCCTCCTTCGGTCCAGCCACCGACCTATAAGCCTTCCGGTGGGTAAGCCACCTCCTCTCTCTCCCCTCCAGTCCTGGTGGTTTAACAATGCTGGCTGGCCGCCCGAAGGACTAAGTCTACAGGTCTTGTGACCTGTTTGCTCTGGCAGGCCGCCTGACGCTGTTCAGCGGTCTGCGTGCGGGGCTTGGGACTCGGGCAGCCACCCGATCAGTCTCGGCCCGTCGCCCACTGGACCTGGGATTTCAGTCGGCCCCCTGAACTCTGGGACTCTTTGGCCTGGGGGAGCTTGGTCTTTTGTCTTTGGGTTCTGGGGCGGTGTATGTTAGTGTTTTTCTGTTGCAGTCTTGAGCAGGATTATTTTTTGTTATTCCCTCCTAGCCTGTTCCCCCCACCGCCCACCCTGGGTAGTTTGTTCCAGTTCCGTTTGGGGGGGGGGGCAGGTTGTCTCTGGTTTTGATGGTACTCTGGGTGTCTGGAATCCACCCCTTAAGAGGTTGTGAAATGGCGCTATATAAATAAAGTTGAATTGAATTGAACAACAAATGGAAATGTAGTGAGCAAGGATGTGAATAAACAAATCTCTACATGCATTTCAAGATGTTATTACTTATTAAAATAATAGAAATTCAAAAATGAAAACACAAGTAAACAACTTCCTACTGATCATACAGTCCACGAATGACTCTCATAGACTTTCACCCATCCAACCCTAGTGATTAAGAAAACCATCTTCCTCCCTGTATTTATCTAATTTCTCATTTTTTTTACTTTCTTTTGAAGCTCAAAATGTTTGGACATGGTTTTAACTCCATATTTAATCCATTCCATAATTTAGCCCCACAGATGAAACACAAAAGCTTCTCTTAGTTATTTGTACACCCACTGTCTTTAAAAGTAACTCCCCTCTTAAATGATAGCCCTTTTGTCTTTGAAAGAACATGTTTTGGATGTTAACTGTCTGTAAATTGTTTCTTACTTTGTACATTAATATGGCAGTTTTATATTCCACCAGATCAAAGAATTTCAAACTTTTAGATTGTAAAAATAAACAATTAGTGTGATCACGGAAACCAGCACCATGAATGATTCTTATTGCTCTTTTTAATAAAATAGTAAGTGGCTGTAATGAACTTTTGTAAGTATTTCTCCAAACCTCTGAACAGTAATTTCAATATGGTAAAACCAGGAAACAATACAGACTATGGAGTGATTTCTAATTCAGTATGTGCTTTGTTCTGCTCATGACCGAACTACTTCTGGACAGTTTGGCTTGTACATATTTAATGTGCGGTTTCCATCAAATTTTTTCATCCATAATCACGCTGAGAAATTTGTTGTCTTGAACTCTTTCAGTATTGATATTATCTATCTGTATTTTTGCTTGAATATTTGCCTTACCATTTCCAAAAAACATGAACTTTGTTTTGCTCAAATTTAATGATAATTTATTTTTATTAAACAATTCTTTTATTTTACTGAATTCGGTAGTGGTTATATTCAAAAGTTGCTATAGATCCTCACCATTACCCAGAACAATTGTGTCATCTGCAAACATCACAACAGTTCAGAAACATTACAAATATCATTGATTTGTAAAATGAAAAGTTTTGTTCCCAACACTGACCCCTGGGGGACACCACAAACAATGTCCAAACTCTTAGATTTATATTGTCCTATCATCACAAATTGTTGCCTGTTTTTTAAATAGTTTCTGACCCAATTCAATACCACTCTCCCGAGTCCATATTGTTCTAATTTGTTAATGTTCGTGCAAATAAAGGCATAATGAGTAAGGTTTCTGCCAGACAAATTCATCAGATTAACAGAGCAGCTGCTTAAATGCCATTACAAAGCAGCAAACAGGTATTTGAAGCTGCCAGTGTGCCTCTGGAATCCCACGAACCTCAAGGTGTAGGATCCTCCAGAGGTTTGCAGTTGTGCATAAACCTACTATTCGGCCACCCCTAACCAATGCTCACAAGCAGAAACAGTTGCAGTGGGCCCAGAATACATGAAGACTAATTTTCAAACAGTCTTGTTTACTGATGAGTGCTGTGCAACCCTGGATGGTCAAGATGGATGGATTACTGTATGGTTGTTGGATGGTCACCATGTCCAAATAAGGCTGCAACGTCACCAAGGAGGTGGCGGAGTCGTGTTTTGGGCTGGAATCATGGGGACAGAGCTGGTAGGCCCCTTTTGGGTCCCTGAAGGTGTGAAAATGACCTTGGCAAAGTATGTAGTTTCTGACTGACCACTTTCTTCCATGGTACAGAAAGAAGAACTGTGCCTTCTGGAGCCAAATTATCTTCATGCATGACAATGCACCATCTCATGCTGCAAAGAATACCTCTGTGATTGGCTGCTATGGGCATAAAAGTAGAGAAACTCATGGTGTGGCCCCCATCCTCCCCTGACCTCAACCCTATTGAGAACCTTTGGAGCATCCTCAAGCAAAAGACCTATAAGGGTGGGAGGCAGTTCACATCAAAACAGCAGCTGTGGGAGGCTATTCTGACATTTTGCAAAGAAATTCATGCAGAAATTCTCCAAAAACTCACAAATTCAATGGATGCAAGAATTGTGAAGGTTATATCAAAGAAGGGGTCCTATGTTAACATGTAACTTGGCCTGTTAAGATGTTTTTGATTGAAATAGCTTTTGATTTCAGTAAATATGACCTCCTAATGCTGCAAATTCAACAAATGACCTTTTTCAGTTCTTTACAACCAATAAAATGTTTATGAAACTCTGTTGTGCATAATAATTTGGAATTAGTGCATTTTGATTTTTTTTTTTAATTTTTGCAAAAAAAATAGTTATCATTGGGAGATTTGTTCAATAAAATTTGAATTATGCTCTAACGGTTGATGACTTGAAAATAATACTGACTGTCATTTGCATCGACTATTTAGGAAAATCAGAGACAAATATCATTTGCATAATAATTTGGAACGCGGTGTATTTTTGAGAATTCGGGCAGAAGAGAAACAGGCCTGTAGTTTGTGAAGTGGTGTTTGTTTCCAGTTTTGTATAGAAGTATAACTAGCTATATTCACTTTGAATTGTACCAGTTTGGAATGATAAGTTGCAGATGACCTTTTGATCAATAACCTTTTAAACAGCTACCATGTCAGTGTCATCACAGTCAGTTGAAACTATTTTTTTGAATTTATCTACAATCTCAATGATTTCCCTCTCCTCCACTGCTGTTAAAAACATTGAATTTGGATTTCTTTCAATTAATTTACTATTCGCCTTTTCACATATGAATGGATCAGGGATTTTTTCTGCTAATTTTGGTCCAATATTTACAAAGAATTCATTGAATCTACATGAATCTATGAACCTCCTATTCAAGCTAATGCTAATGGTTAAATGTAGCATCATTGCAAAAATAAAGCAAAATAAAACAGAATAACACAAGATATGTTATTAACTGTGGACTAGGGAATTGGGTAAAAACAGGGATTTCTTTTAGGGTGATTGAAATTTAAAGAAAATAACAATTTAAACCAGACTTGGTAAGTTAACTCCCTAGTACCACTGTTAGTTATAGCTCCGGCAGGGAACGGGGCTGGATTGGATCAATTAGACTGGCCAATAATAGAGCAGACGACGGGTGTCAAGGCTGGGTTTATCTTTTGCTGACGTACTGGAGCAAACCTAGAAGAGTTACATCGGCTTTTCACAAACAAAATCGATATAAAGGTTGTGTGTTTTTGTGGAGAAGTGCACATTTGATGTTTTTTTGATAATCACATGACCAACGCACATTTCAGAAGGTTAAAACCAACAAAAACACAATATTTCAGTGAATACAGGTACCTCCAGATTGTCTCAAATATTCTGCTAACAAATGTGTTTTATAAGATGGACAGGTCAAAACAACCCTTATTTATCCTATAATGGGTTGTGACCCTCAGTTCAATCCCTACGATTAACCCCCTGGCTGTTTATTCAATGTGAGGTAAGTTTAAATGGAAGTTGGATTTGGCAAAGCTATGTGCCTGCAACATGTCCTCCAACTGATATGAAAAACATGCTGTGTGCTCTCAACCTTTGAATCTGGCCATATGTACCGCGCTGAAGATGACAGTACTGCCACCATGTTGCATTACCCCGCTTAAACACCACTTAAATCCTTGTATGGATCCTTGTATGAATAGGGAATGATGGATGTGAATACACACTGCACTGCTATGCTGTAGTCCTCTGTTCCTGTCCCCATTTTGCCTTTTTGCGCTTGCCTTCTGTTTACTTTCACTTCCTTGTTTGTGACTCACTTTCAGTTTCATAATGCAGTTCATTTGCCATGCCATAAATACTCATTTTTAGAGGGTTATGGTTAGGGTTAGGTACCAAAATTAATTGATTAAAGAAATAGGGTCAGGAAAATGTGAGGGTCTATTTAACACATACTGCAACTGTGACTGTCTGCCTTGTCAGTCTGCGTCATTATTTACAAAATTCCAAGAGGTCTCTTAATATAAAAACACAGGTCATAATCTCTGCTGGTAAAAAACAACCATATAGGGTATCTTCTGTTGTCAGTCTCATGTCTGAGGTTTCAATTTGCTATTATATTAAAAAGATCTATTGGAAAAAAGCTTACTCACATTAATAATAACATCTACCACTGTAAGGGCAGTATAAAGCAGAAAAGGCATAAATGAGCTTATCTGAAATAGCAGTTTGTCAGTCCTGTATATGCAAACAGTTTGTCATTTTTTTTCAGTTTTTCCCATCATGATTATTGTAGGAGTCTATTTTATTTTTATTTCCTGGCTACTCCATAAGGCATGGGGCTAGCTTATACCACTCGGTCATGTTTGTAAATGAGAATTGGTTCTCAAACATTTTACCTGGTAAAATAAATGTAAAAAAAACAACCCCAAAGCAAAACTAGCAACCATGAAACATTTGGCAATGTGCAAAAATAAAGTTATTGTTCAACATAACGATGCTCCCATTTACACAAACTTCTGTTTCAAAATGCATTTGCCTTGTTTATTTTTGCTTTAAAGTCTAAGTACAGTTGTTGTTGTTGGTGTTGCTGTTGGCAATACTGGGATAGCATTCTGAAGAGCATTTCAGATTCCACCTGCAGCTGTGTCATGTTTCTCCATTTCTACAGTATGTAAAGAGAAGGTTACATAACATATTTTGAAATATTATTGTGTCTTTCTTTGTCATAAAGTTCTCATTAAACCAAACTAGTACATACCTGTGCATGCCCGTAGAGGTGATGCATTGGAACAGAATTCTTTCCAGTTACATACAGGACAGTTGGTATAGCAACACAGCACTAAGTGGCAGTTACATGTGATGGCTTTTGTATGCAGCAAAACATAAAAATCACACAAAATATGCCCTGCCATCTGGGGCTGTTTGCCCCTGGTTATTACTTCTCTTGCCTGTCACTGTTCTGTGTTATGTTGGTACCTGTGTCTATATATGTCTTGTAGTTAGTAGTTAGGAGTCATGTGCTCTGTCTACATCATCTGGTGGGTCTTCTTCTTTGTTCAGACCACTGAAGGGTCTCCTCCTGTCTCAGACGGCTGTGTTGTTCACAATCATGCCTGCGGTGTACTGGTGGAATCTGAGGTGTTTCATGTTCACGGCATCCTTTCTAACGTACAGCAGTTCTCCTCGTTCTATTGCTTTCCATCTGGTGGGTCTTCTTCTTCGTTCAGACCACTGGTTGAGGGATAGGTGCGTCATAAGTCCAGTTCATAAGATAAGATAAGATAAGATAAGATAAGCCTTTATTAGTCCCACAACGGGGAAATTCCAGGATTGCAACAGCACAGGGATAGCAACACTCAGAGCAACAATCAGAAGGCAAGAAAAAAAAAAAAAAAAAAAAAAAAAAAAGCAAGCAAGAGCAGCTAATATACATATGTACATATTACTATAAAATATATACTGTATATACACACACACACACACACACACAGACACACAGTGCAGAGCATTGTAGCTGGATGGAATAAATATATGAATATATGAACACACAGTACGGAGCATTGCAGCTAGGTGGAATAAATATGCAAGTATATAAACACACAGTGCGGAGCAATGTAGCTAGATGGAATAATATGTAGATATATAAAAACACAGTGCGGAGCATTGTAGCTAGATGGAATAAATATATAGATATATAAATATAAACACACCCAGTGCTGAGCATTGTAGCTAGATGGAATAAATATATAGATATATAAATATAAACACACCCAGTGCAGAGCATTGTAGCTAGATGGAATAAATATGTAAATATATAAACACACACAGTGCAGAGCATTGTTGCTAGGTGGGATGAAACAGCATAACCGTCTATTTAGTTATCCTACATGGTATGATTATGTGCCCATACATATTCTCACCCTCCATAGCGACCGGTATGTTCCTAGTTGTATGCCGGAGAGGACCATTGTGTAAGTCTATTGCATCTTTTGCATTCAAAAAAAACTATTAGTTTGTTACGTCTTTTTGCTATCTCTGCGAGCAGCCCTGCTTAGGTTGTACAGTCTGACAGCCGTTGGTAGGAAGGACCTACGAAGCCTCTCGGTTGTGCACCTGGGATGATGTAGTCTGCTGCTAAATGAGCTCCTCAGTGCATCCAGTATGTCCTGCATAGGGTGGAACTCGGACTCCAGCAGAGATGACAGTTTAGCCACCGTCCTTCTCTCTCCTATCTCCTCCATCGGATCAAGGCGTTGCCCCAGGACAGAGCTAGCTTTCTTAATCAGTTTGTTCAGTCTCTTCCTATCGGCTGCAGTAATGCCACTGCCCCAGCAGACCACTCCAAAAGTGATGGCTGATGCCACCACCGTGTCATAGAATGACTTCAGCAGCGCCCCTTGTACACCAAAAGACCTGAGTCTCCTCAGCAGGAACAGCCTGCGCTGTCCCTTCTTGTAGAGTGCGTCAGTATTGTGTGACCAGTCTAGTTTATTGTTCAGATGAATACCCAGGTACTTGTAGGATGTCACCATCTCGATGTCTGTTCCCTGTATATTTACTGGTGCTGTGAGGGGCTGCCCATGCCTGCGGCAGTCCACCACCAGCTCCTTAGTTTTCCTCGCGTTGATCTGGAGGCAGTTCCGATGGCACCAGTCCACAAAGTCCTGGATAAGCCCTCTGTACTCAGCTTCATCTCCGCTGGAGATGAGACCAACGATCGCAGAGTCATCAGAGAACTTCTGTAGATGGCAATGTGTTGTGTTGTGTGAGAAGTCCTCAGTATAAAGAGTGAACAGGAAGGGAGCCAGCACCGTTCCCTGGGGGGCCCCCGTGCTACTGATGATCGTGTCGGAAACACAGTCCCGGGTTCTCACAAACTGAGGCCGGTTCGTGAGGTAGTCCAGGATCCATGATGACAGGTGCTGGTCCACCCCTGCGCGCAGCAGCTTGTCCTTCAGGATCATCGGTTGGATGGTGTTGAAAGCACTGGAGAAGTCAAAGAACATGATCCTCACCATATTCCCGGGCTTCTCCAGGTGGGACAGAGAACGGTGAAGGAGGAAGATCACCGCATCCTCCACCCCAATGCCATGCTGGTAGGCGAACTGGAGTGGATCCATCGCTGGTTCCACCAGGGGGCGGAGATGAGCAAGGAGCAGTCTCTCCAGGGTCTTCATCAAGTGGGACGTCAAGGCCACCGGTCTGAAGCTGTTCAGGTCTTTGGGGTGGGAAGTTTTTGGTACAGGTACCACACAAGATGTTTTCCACAGCTGTGGTACCCTCCCCAGTTTCAGGCTCATGTTGAAGATATACGTCACAATCCCACACAGCTGGTCTGCACAGGACTTGAGGAGCTTTGCGCTGATGCCGTCCGGTCCCGACGCCTTCCTCGCCTTGATCTTCCTCAGCTCCGTCCTCACCTGGGTCTTGGTCAGGATCAGGATGGGGGGCTGTGTGTTGGGAGTGGGGGGGGTGTCGGTGGAGTGGGGAGTGGGCAGCAGGACTTGATTTCTTAGTGGCAGCAGTGGTTGTTGTGCAGACAGGGGGGAAGGCGGTTGGTCAAATCTATTGAAAAACAGATTCAGGTTGTTCGCCCACTCCCTGCCCCCCGTGGCCTGGGGGGAGGTATTCTGGAGCCCCGAGATGGTTTTGAGGTTTCTCCAGACCCCGCTGATGTCGCTCTGTTGCAGCTTGTCCTCCATCTTCTTCCTGAAGCTGTCCTTGCCTTCTCTGATCTTTCTCCTCAGCTCCCTCTGTACGGACTTCAGCATCTCTCTGTTCCCCGACCTGAAGATCCTCTTCTTCTCTCTCAGAAGTGTTTTTATCTCAAGGTTGATCCAGGGTTTGTTGTTTGAGTGACGCCGTATGGTCTTGGTGGGAACGGATTTGTCCACACAGAAGCTGAGGTAGCCCGTGAAGGTGTGAATGAGGCCATCGATGTCCTCACCATGTGGATCGCAGAGCTGCTTCCAGGCAGTGGCTTCAAAACAGTCCTTTAGAGTGTCCATTGTCTCCTCAGACCATAACTCCACAGTGTGCATGGCCGGAGGTTGTCTGTGCACTAGGGGTTTGTACACCGGTCGGAGATGAACCAAGTTGTGATCCGATCTCCCAAGTGGGGGGAGTTGTGATGAGGTGTACGCCTCCTTAGTGTTTGCGTAGAACAAATCCAGTGTTTTATTGTCTCTAGTGTGGCATGTGACATACTGGGTGAAAGTGGGCAGAATGGGAGACAGTGAAACGTGGTTGAAATCGCCTGAGATGAGGAGAAGAGCATCTGGGTGTTCTGTCTGCAGCCTGCTGGTAACTGAATGGATGACGTCACGCGCTGTCCCAGCGTTCGCCGTCGGATTTGCATAAACAACAATGCAGATCACGTGTGAGTGTTCTCTCGGGAGATATGTAGGCCTCATGCTAACAGCTAGCAACTCATGGGCACGGTCCTGAAAAAGTGGCTTTCGACCCTGTTCAGGAAGTCCCATGCATGCCTGTAGAAACCAAGAAACCGGAGCACCCAGAGAAAATCAGTGCTTTGTTTGGCATTTTACGCATTTGTAGTGTAGACTGGCATTCGTCAAGGTTACACATTTCCCGTCATGCAGGCCTGGCGAGTCGTCCTATGATGCCTGAGTTCATAGGACACGCTATGATGATGAGGCAGAGATCATAGGCCGTCCTATGATGTCCTATAAATGTGCTTTAAAGTCTGTCGTACCCTATGCTGGTGAATGGTGTCCTCCTGTCTCAGACGGGTGCGATGTTTTGCTGGAACCTCAAGTGTTTCATCTTCATGGCATCTTTCCTGATGTGCAGCAGTTGTCGTCGTTCTATTGCTCTCCATCTGGTGGGTCTTATTCTTCTTCTTTGTTGAGACCACTGGTTGAAGGATAGGTGCGTCGTATTCCAATTCATGGACAGGATCATGAAAATAGATCTGAGCAAAAAGAGGCTTTCCGGCATGGACTCACTGTATAAGACATCATAAAGACATGAAGGCAGCCTTGATGTATACGACATCAAAAAGACACATTTGTCTATGTGCCGTCATATAGGCATCATGAGTCGTTCTATGCTGCCTGAGTTCATGGTCTACATGACATCATAAAGACGCATTTGTCTATGTGTCCTATGATGCCTGAGTTCCAAGACACGTCTATACGACATAAAGACATATTTGTCACATGGTCTATATGACATCATAAAGACACATTTGTCTATGTGTCCTATGATGCCTGAGTTCATAGGACGTCCTATGATGTTCAGGCAGAGATCATAGGCCATCCTATGATGTCCTATGAACGTGACAGACACACACAGACACACACACACACACACACATACACAGATTTCTTGCTTTTATAGTGAAGAGTGATGATATGTGAATTTTATTTTGTCACTGAAGCTTGGATTGAAACACTGCTGCCTCATAGCAAAAGGGTCTTGAGCTCAAGTTTCAAGTGAACCCAAATAATGACCATCCGTGTAGAGTTTGCATGGTCTCCCTGTGCTGCGTGGGTTTAGTGCTCTGGTTTCCTCCCACAGTTTAAAGATATACTCATGGTGGTGCCTTGGCATGGCAGCAGCCATTCCAAATCTCGATGTGACTAATATTTTAGATAGGAGAAATGTAATTTTATTCTACTGCATGTTTCACTGAGTGTGTATATTAGGCTTGGACTATTTGACCTTAAATCAGCATTGTGATTAATTAATAAAGGATTAGATTTATATTGGTGGTTCAAAATGCTGCTGCAAGGCTTTTAACTAAAGTTAGCAGCAGATCTCACATCACCCCCATTTCATTTAATCTTCATTGGCTCCCTGTTAATTTTAGAGTTCAGTTTAAAATTCTGGTTGTAACTTTTAGAGCTTTGCATGTTCTCACACCTCCTTACATTGCAGACCTCATTCAGCTATACTCCTCCTCTCGGCCCCTCAGGTCCTCTGGTCAGCTTTTATTAGAGGTACCCCGGAGCACCAAAGTTATGGAACTCTCTACCCCTTTCAGTCCGTTTGACTGACTTTGAGGTTATTTTAGGAAGCAAATTAAAACCCTGTTGTTTAGACAGGCCTTTAGGTACATGGTGGTGTGTGTGGGGGGGTTACTTACTGCTTTTATTTGTTTTATTTATTTGTTGTAATCTATTCTTAACTTGCATTTTATTTTATCACCGTAGATTTTCTCTGTTGTATTTCATGTAAAGCACTTGTGACTTTGTGAAAGCACTATACAAATAAAGTTATTATTATTATATGGCGGTTTACATGTCAAGTAACATCTCAAAGTGCTTACAGTGAGTCCATTATTCATTCACTCCAGATAGACACTGATAGTGGTAAGCTACCTCTGTAGACAGCTGCCATGGGGCAGACTGATGGAAATGTGGCTGCCAAACCTCGCCAGCGGCCTCTCCGACCACTACCAAACATTTATACACATACATACTCAGTGTCATGGACACTGGAGACAAGGTGGGTAAAGTTTCTTGCCCAGGCACACAACGGCAGGATGGCTAGGGATTGTAATTAAGCAATATTACAAGAGAGTTTGGCATCAATTAATATATCACTGCGGTGATTTGGTTGTAAATGAGCATAATATAATAAAGAATAGGCCTATTTTCATTTCACACACATGCAGCCAAATTAAATATTGTTCTGTGCAGAAGACAGTACTTATTTTCTTACTTCTTGAGGTATTGTGGGCAGGGCTTGACATTAACTTTTTTTGCTCACCAGCCCCTGTGGCTAGTAATTTTCCCAAGTTCAGAGCCACTCAGCCTTTTCACTAGCCACAATTTTGTGGTTGGAAAATTATGTTTAATATCAAATTTGACTATCACGTGCTAAAATTTACTTGAACTAAATTTACAACCTTTTTCAATGTAAATGACCCTTATACATACATAAAAATAGCAAGAGAAGCACTATTTATGAGCAGCAGTAAATACTATAAAAAAAAGTGGAGAAAAATATTTTGAGTAAAGTACAGGTAGATTTGGGGTCCGTCTCAATTCTCATTTGTACCCCTTCCCCTACTCTTAAGAATTGGGACACCCCTTCATGGTTGCACTATGTCATTAGTAGTTGCTGATGGATTTAACCTAACCTGTTTTCACCAGAAAAAAGAAGAGAAGAAAAAGAAAACTGATTAGAAAAAAGTCTCATCTTAAGGAGAAAAATGTCTCAAATTTACTTAAACTATTTTAATCAGTAGAAAATGTCAGAAATTTACCAGAAAGAAAGCGATAAATTCACAGAGAAAAATTTGGACTCCTGGTGGCCAGTTTTGGCCTGCGGGCCATATGTTTGTCACCCTTGGACCAACCCATTAAAAATATATAATTAGAGGATAAACAACAACTTCTTGCTCTAAAAAAATAATTACATTTAGCCACAGAGGTATGAGCTGATGTGTGTGGGAGCAGAGGGATTAGCTTCTCATCGCTGAGTCAATGGGGATCAGGGGCAATTCTCCTAGTAATATGATCACTGAGAGTAGGGACAGGTGTGGTCTGCTGGCTGCTGTCTGTTTGTCACCATTTCTCCAGACTGGCTGCAAAATGAGCTTACCGTGGGTGGAGTCTGGCTCCACTCCATACTCGGTACAGGAGAAACCGCCACCCACCTTGGCATTTCTTCCCACCAGGCTGAACATGGGCAGGACAGGAGACCGACCCGTAGAGTAGACCGTCTGCAGCTTCTCCAGGCTCCTTCCAATGCTGACAGTGGACCAATGAGCACACACTGTGTGCAGATTGGGCTTATGGGAGTTGTAGTTTCACAGTCTCACATTGCAATAGGTTTATTATTTTAGATGCTGTTTGAGAAAACTAAGACCTGCCAAAGTAGCTAGTGGGAGTAGCTGTGTTACCAGCCACTGCTGAAATCCACCAGCCATTAGCCAGTTGGCCAGTATTAATGTCAAGCCTTGATTATGGGTCACGTGACTTCCATTAGCTTTTTAGCTAGTTAGCCTTTTAGCTGTGTTGAGGGAGTTTGTCAGGCAGCTGTGATTATGTTATCACCACATTGGGGTTACAAATCTCTAATTGGGATAGTAAATCCATCTGTTACTTGTCCATTTTGCCATCCTTTCCCACTGTAAAACTGACAATCTGACACAGAGTGGTCAGAGGTTAGCACCGATTTAGCTTTGGCACATTTCAATGTTAGTTTCTGTGCACTTCGCTTGTTTTTTCTTGGCATCTTCATATGAGATAAAGAGTCAATCACCACGTCCTATATGTTGATGGACATCGCATTTCTTTTTGGTACAAGCCACTTTCATTTTTCTGCCGTGTTCTCCTGTTTTCAGACAGTGCTGTGTAAAGGCCTGATCAGAGTCTCTCCAAGGGGAAAATATTTGCATTCTGTAGACTGCATTTGCATGCACAGCAATATTCAGAGTGGTTTTTGACCGCTACAGCTGCCGCTCAGCAACAGGCGCAATGAAAATAATCTGCAGTTCACATGCCGGTATTGTTGGCGGCAACCAAGAGCCACCAAATTGATTTGAACAGCTGCAATCCAAACACAAAAGAACAGCACAGTGGTGGATGTTTTAAATGATGGAAGTGATGGAGGTACATGAATGCAATGACGATCAAGACGAACAAGAGCTTTTGCTGTTTAGTGGCAGAGGAGACATTTGTTCTCCCAGTTTTGGCGGATTACTCAGTACATCCCCCTGGCGGGAGTTTCCGGGCAACAACTTGCATACTTGTAAATGCGTTAACTTTTTTGGGGCTGCATGCGCTCGATCAGCACTCACCCTTTGTGTTTTTGCCACTATGATTTGGGCTTAATATGACGGCTGCAGAGTCATGTGACCGTGCATGCAGAAGAGGTTTTAAAGGGGCAAGAAATGAAAGATCTCATATACACACACACAACAGGAAGAGGGGAGCAACAACACAAAAAATGCATTTGACCTGCAGAGAAGGTAAGCAGAAAATCAGCTCTTAGTAGAATTACTTTGTATCTGTATTCCTCTCAGAAAGAGGTAAATGATACTGTGAGAGTAAAGCCAAGATTGGCCCAATGACAGAATTTAAATGTTTCTCTCAGAGGAACAAGACACTGACCCATCAACGTCTCATGGCCAGAATTTGAGATTTCATTACAGGGTTGGAGAAAAATTTTCCCCACAGCCACATGGCACTTCAAGCCTCCTTCGACATAATAAACTAAACATGATGTCAAAATTATCTTTTAATTATGAGGTCATGTTTATGTTTGGTTCCAGTCATACACTATAGGTAACTGTAGTCGACAAGATACTCTAAATAAAATCTGATTTTCATTCATTATTTAACTTTCAACTTTGAATCATTTATGAATGACAGCTAATTAGCAGCGTGCAGGGGTCATCACTCTGGGCTGTCAGAGTCTGCTGAATGTACTCGACGTCACAGAGTGTGGACATTGACAAAAAACCTTTCACCACTTTACAGATTTAGGTGTCTTTCTTCTGAGGAGGCTTCACTAATCATCTGTGAAAGTGTGCGCGAGTGGTGAGTGTGTGCACGCGATTGTGTGCACACGTGTGTGTATTAGCAAGCATGCTGGCGCGTGCTTTTGATAATAATAAGGCAAGTGAAAATGAAGAGGAGCTAAACTGTGTAAGTCATTTCTCATTTCCTTGCTCCAGTGCCTGTCAGCAGAAAGCCTTGCATTTTGAATGATGGCTCAGACAACAAAAAGTGAACAACAAGCCCTTTGGCTCCAAGTAGGGAAATGAAAGACAGAAAGAAAGAAAGAAAGAAAGAAAGATACTCAAAAACAAAACAAAAAAACCCCACACATTTTTTAAAAAAAATGGCAAAACAAACAAACAAAATCCCAATATCAATACCTTGATAATACCACTGAACATGCCCTGAAAGTGAAACATAATAGTGGAAAAAAATATTACCTACACAGTTGGCACTCGTGCAGTTTTAGAAGGACCTTTCAAGGGGCTGATTTAATGTGAGAGCATCAATCCTTTAGCAGCACAGGCCCTTGACAGCAAGTGAAAGTAATCTCTTCTTTATTAATGGGACTTTTCACTTTGGACCCGGGGCCTTTGGTATTCTATAATAGTAGTTTCATACTACAGTCCAAAGGAAAGAACAATATGAAATCAGATCAAGTGGATGTGTTACGAATGATAAGTGAAAAGTATTGCATTGTAAATGCAGCACCGTCCTTTGAGGGAATAAAGAGGGGAAGGATGTGAAATATAAGTGAATTTAAAAAAATATACAATTTAAGTTATCAGTTTGGACATATTTCATGGAATTCATGCACCTTTTTTTAGCGGAATTACAAGCACATGTATATTTAGAACTAGATCTACACATCAGTCAGGAGTTTCCTCTTTGCTGCTTATGTCCATAAAAAGTAAACTGAAAGTGTGAGCACAGTCTTCATCCTGGTAGATGAAAGATTAAAATATAGATTGAAATTTTTCTACCCAGATACAAGAGAACCTTCATGCAATGGCAAACTGGAAACACAGAGTTGGCTCTTGCTGCTTTCACTTCTCTGCAATATGATGTCGTTTGTATATTTTTTAATTTTATAATAAGATGATGAGTAATACAAAATGTGTTTCTTGTGAGTGACCAACTTCAGAGAAAAATCAGTGGACATAGTCACACCAAGATTCTATTTTAGTCTTGTTTTTGATTCAAAGAGATCAGTTAGTGCAAGAGTTTCTATTCCTGTTAAATTCCCACAGTTTAGTGGCTAAAACAACAAGTGGATAGAGGAACTAAATGTGGCATCTCCCATGTCATGACTGGAACCTCTTTAGTGGGATCCGGCACCTCTTGTTTCACTAGGACAATAAGTTTTTGTCTATTATTTAATGTTATCTATTTTATTAGTTTTTATTTGTTGCAAAAAAGTCCCTTATGTACCTATTTTATTTGCATTTTAAACTGGATTTGACACAGTGCGCGGTTTGAATTTGCGATGGGATAAATAGTTCACTAAAACGTACTGAGTCACTTCCGGCTTGTTTGCTAAAAAAATCAGTTTGAAAGATTCGTACACCAAATCACTTGGTGCTGTACTGGGGCTCTACTGCCTACCAATCACTGAACTGAGAGTTGGGCGGGGCTCATTCGCTGCCTAAGCGGGGTATTCAGCTGGGGATCCCTGGCTTCTAGTGGTGTGCAATATTGCTGGATTTGGTATCGAGCTGATACCAAGTAAATACAGGGCCAGTATTGCCAATATAAATACGATACCGATACCTTTAATAGGTGGATGCATCATCATATTACTAAATCTGAATGAGTTTTCATGACCTTTAAGTGTTTTGTGATTTTTTTTTTCCTTTGGATTATTAATTAATTAGTTGAAACCCAGGGCAGAATTTGGGCAAAGTTTAGAGGTAAATAGAAAATACTTTATTATCATAATATTTTTTTTTATTCAGAAACAATAGAACAGTAAAAAAAAAAAAAAAAAAAACGTTTTTCGCCGCACATTGTCATGTCTGGATTTTTTTGCTTAAATAGACAAATTGCACAAAATTATCACTTAAGAACAAATTAAAATTTTTTTTTGATGTATACTGTTCAGAAACTACAATGCAAAAATTAAGTAAAATGTCTCCCTTCATTTGAAAATATAGCCACATGGTGCTCCTCTTCTTCTCTGCCATTCTTCTGCTCCATCTCTGTGCGGCTCGTGTATGTGTGTGCGTGCTGGCAGCTGGGGGTTGCTGCTTGCTAGCTTGTTTACCTGGCGCTGTTGAATCACGTGATGGTAATAAGGAGTAGCACCTAAACGTTGGTTGCCAACCACCGTAAAACAACAAAAAGAAGAAGAGAAGCAAAGCGTGCCTGCTCCCTGCTGTGACGGGAGCAGCACATACATAGAGTATCAATCTCATTACACTGGTATTGATCAATATCAATACTGACGTTGGAATCAATATTATCAATATTTGGATTGATCCACCCACCACAACTGGCTTCCAGTACAGTTCCGGTAAGTGTTTAAGTACAGTACATTTACCCACACATTCAAACGAAACATTCAACAACATTGCCACACTAGTTCAAATTAGCTCTCGGCATCAATAAGGAGGAAACTGAATTGCCAAGACAGGCAGTTTCATTGAATTTTTTTAAAAATAGTAGAACAGTCGGACTTTAAGGGGGGCAAACGCTTTGGTAGATGTGGATCAACAGTTTAGTAGCAACTTCTCCTCAGGCCAATCCAGGAGATCACTTTTCTTCATTTTAAAGAAATTTCACTTTTCTTCATTTTAAAGCAATGCTCACTCAAGGTCTGGTCAAGAATGCTGTGTGTATTCAACAGGACCTCAGTATAAACAATTTCACTTTTGTAGAGAAACTTGATAAGGATTTGCTTTTAAGGGCTTAAGTGGACCATAAACTCTTGGAGTCAAATCCCCAACTGGACAGTTCATGCTGATAGTATCCGTTCATACCAGGAACTGAATCTCTTAAAAAGTCATAAACTTCTTAAGCTGGCAGATATATGGCCTTCTTCTTCTTTTAGACATATTCCAGAACCCTCTAGACTGCCCTGCTCACATTCCAAAGACCTAAAAATTATCTACAGCTCAACAGTACCTCCTAGTGTACATCTATGGAATATGTTTCATTGCGTAATCTAAGACTGTTAATTCTGACTAAACATTAAGCTTTTCTTCCAGCTGTCATCTCCCCAGGATTCTAAGGACACTGTGAAAATCATCACCCTTTTGATCACCAACAATGGTTTGCAGTAATTCATTAATCCTTGATTTAAATGTGAGTGCATGTCTTAGGAATGTTTTATTTTTCATGAGTGTTATTCAAATGAATGTTAAATTTATTAGTAATGGTATAAATGCATGATCACTTAAATTAGTTGGTATAAATGCATGATCACTTAAATTAGTTAGATTAGACTAGTTGTGGCGTTAGCTATAGCTAATGCCACAGCCAGTCGTAGCTAACACCGATACAAAGGAGCGACTCTGTCTCGGGTTCATCTCACTGACCCGGCATCGGCCTGGTAGATGACGGCTGAGCCTCCTGCACAGATTCTTAGAATCTTGTGATTGGGGCTCGGTGGAGGACCTAACCAAGGCCACAACTGGACAGGAGCTGGATCGTAGCCCAACTACAGCGGCGGTAGGAGGCGGGGATCAGTGCAGGAGCTGCCAGGGCCCCAGCTGGATAGGAGCCGGATCGGAGCTCAATTACAGCGGCGGGGCTCGGTGTAGGAACTACTGAGGAAGACGGCGGTAGGCGGTGGGGCTCAGCGGAGGAGCTACGAGGATGACAGCTGGACAGGAGCCGGATCGGAGCTCAACTACAGCGGCGGTGGGCGGCGGGGCTCGGTGGAGGAACTGCCGGCGCCCCGGCTGGACAGGAGCCAGATCAGAGCTCAATTACAGCGGCGGTAAGCAGCGGGACTAGCAGCAGAGGGGGCTAGCTGAGGCCCCAGCTGGATTCGAGGTCAGCTGGATTGGATACTGGCGACACTAGCAGAAATTGTTTTATTATCATCAGGTCAGTAAAAAATGCCACCAAAGAAGGAGGAAATGGAAGAAATTAAAAAAATCTCTGAACTTCATGTCAGAAGAACTGACCAAAGTGGCCAATCAACAGTCTAAACTATTAGGGCTAATGGAGGAAGCCCGAGAATTGAAATTAGCAATTAAGGAAAGAGACAAAAAAATTGCAGACTTGGAGCGACGCATCGAGGATCTTGAACAATATTCTCGTATGGATGACTTAATTATTAGTGAACTAGACATTAAATACCAATCATATGCTAATGCTATAGCAGGAATGAGAGGTGAGGAGGCTCCCCTAAGTGAATCAGTCTCCCTGGAAAACCAGGTGCTTCAGTTCCTTGAAAGCAGAAACATAAAGGTTGAAGTAAATGCAATTTCAGCCTGTCATAATTTACCCAGAAAGGATAATAAAACAAAGAAATCAATTGTGATGCACTTTGTGAACAGAAGGGTAAAGAATGACATACTGAGGTAGTCCAGAAAGCTACGGGGAACAGAAGTTTACCTAAATGAACATTTAACAAAGACTAATGCTGAAATAGCACGGCAAGCATGGATGCTGAAAAAAACAAAACAAGATACAAGCAACATGGACAAGAAACTGTAGAGTTTGGATCAAACTAAATGGAACACCTGAGGAAACAAAGGTCACAATAATAAGAGATCTCACTGACTTAAATAAATATAGATGAACACTGATTAAGAAAATTAAGAAAAAAAATCTAATTATAAGTTGTATATATAGAATGCCGGGAACTTGCATTGAGACATTCAAAGATAAGTTAGTTGAGCTGTACAATAATATCACTAGTAAGAAAATGGTTGTAATCTGTGGAGACTTCAATACTGATTTACTAAATCCATTTCAACAAAATGTAATTACAGAGTTCATGAATTCTGTGTATAGTATGAGTCTATATCCCACAATAATACATCCCAGTAGAATCACAGTTCATACTGCTACACTTATTGATAACCTGTTTGTTAATATTATTGATAAGAAAATAGAAAGTGGATTATTGATAAATGACATAAGTGACCATTTGCCAGTCTTTGCACTTATCCTTGGCCACATGGGGGCCAATACAGAAACAACTTCAAAATCTTTCAGATACAAATCACAAAATGCAATCAGTTCTTTTAAAGAAGACCTGCTGAAGTAAGACTGGACAAAAGTCTATATATCAGATGTAAACATAGCCTATGACATTCATGAACATTGTAACCACTCTTTATGAAAAAAAAAGTCCATTAATAAAGAAAAAGCTTAAACAGAAATTTGTTGACAAGCCATGGTTAGCCAAAAGATTACAAAAAGTGTGTAAAAAGAAAAAAATCATTATATAAAGATTTTCTAAAGAAAAGGACAAAAGAAGCAGAGCAGCAGTATAAAACATACAAAAATAAGTTAATATATATAATGAGATGTAGTAAAAGAGACTATTACAGTAAAGAACTGGAGAAAAAACAGAGATAACATTAAAAATACATGGATAATACTTAACAATATTCTTGGAAGTAAAAACAGAAACACAAGCTACCCAACCAATCTTTCAAAAAAAAAAAAAAAAGACTCAGAGTGTGAATGCGGTCTCACCTGCAGACGAATTTAATAACTTTTTTGTTAACATTGGTCCTAATTTGGTTCGAGAAATACCCATTACAGCATCTACAGGTGATACAATAAGCAAAAACATTGCTATAAAAGACTCCATTTTCATAAAGAACACAGACAAGAGTGAGGTCATTGAAATTGTTAAATCGTTTAAAAGTAAAACATCTACGGTTTGTGATGGTATTGACATGCTTTTAGTCAAAACTATCATTGAATGCTTAGTGAAGCCACTGACATATATTTGTAACCTGTCTCTCCAAACAGGTATATTTCCCAGTGCAATGAAAATAGCTAAAGTAATTCCAATATATAAGACGGGTGACAGTGGGGAACTTTCAAACTATAGACCTATTTCACTATTGCCGCAATTTTCCAAGATACTTGAAAAAATATTCTGTGAGAGAATTGATAACTTCATAATGAAGAATAATTTATTGTGTGAGCAGCAATATGGGTTCAGACACAAGAGGACAATTGCATTTACTCTAATGGAATTTATAGAAAAAAATATCCACTGCTGTTAAAAATAAAGAGTAATCAGTTGGGGTATTCCTGGATCTTAAAAAAAGCATTTGATACAGTGGATCATAAATTATTATTAAAGAAACTACAAAATTATGATATTAGGGGGTAGCACTGTCCTGGTTATGTAGTTACTTAACAGATATCAGTACGTATGTGTAGGTAGCAAAAACTCACAGTTACTGAAGGTTACTTGTGGAGTTCCACAGGGTTCAGTTTTGGGGCCATTGTTATTCAATATGTATATAAATGATATATGTAAAGTTTTGGAAAAAAATGGATTTAATATTGTTTGCAGATGACACTAATTTATTATGCAGTGGAAGCAATTTGGAACAACTTTTGGACACACTCAGAAAGGAATTAGTAAAGCTTAAACTGTGGTTTGATTCAAACAAATTAACACTCAAGTTAAGTAAGACAAAATTTATAATTTTTAACAACCATCACAACAATTCAGTATCTAAACTCAGTGTAAATGGTGTAGAGATTGAAAGGGTATCCGAAATTAAATTTCATGGCGTAATAATTGACAATAAACTGTGTTGGAAGTCACATATTAATTATATTAAAGGTAAAATATCCAAATCAATTGCAATACTACACAGAGTGAAATATCTGCTGAATCAACCCACACTATATACTTTGTATCATTCATTAATACTCCCATACATGACATATTGTACTGAAGTATGGGGAAATACATATAAAACAAACATATATCCAATCTTTATGCTTCAGAAGAGAGCTATTAGAATAATAAACAAAGCTGCTTACAGGGAACCAACAAACCCACTTTTTCTTAAGTTAAAAGCTCTCGAAAGATGTGGTTGACTTTAAAACTGCAGTAATAACGTTTAAAGTGAAGAATCTATCACTGCCCGCAAATATTCAAAAGTTGTTCCAAATAAGGGAGAAACAATATCATTTCAGAGGAATATGTATATTTCAAAAACCTTCAGTGAGAACTACCATCAAGCAACACTGTGTCTCAGTGCAAGGAGTCAGACTGTGGAACGCTTTTAGACCTGAATTAAAATCATGTACAATGCTTGGACAATTTAAACAAAAACTAAAGGAAGAAATACTCCAAACATATATACAAGATGACATGTAAAATCACATAAGAATTATCATATTCAATCTGTGTTGTGCTGTTGCTTAGTTGTTGGTTTTTTTTGTTTTTTTTTTGTCACGTTTTGTCTTAGCTTTGTTCTGAATTGTAATCGCTCCTGTTTTGCTTTTCTTTTGAATACTTAGATGGATCACGGGTGGGCAATATAAGCTGCGGCTTCCGCCATCACCCATTTCGGATAACTTATGTTGAACTGTATAATCAGAGGAGTTATTGTTTAATTTGACCTTGTTAGATTGTTTTCCCCCCTTTGTTATATTATGCTGTTCCTTTCTTTTAATCTTTACTTTTAATCTATCCAAAATAAAGATTCATTCATTTTATATTGAGTATATAATTCCATAAGAACTGAATGTTTTATGAATCTGTACCCTGCCTCTCGTCCTAAGATGCTGGGATAGGCTCCAGTTCCCCGCGACCCGAAAAGGATTAAGCGGAAGAAGGTGGATGGATGGATGTCCGTCTTCCCTCTCGTGATAACCAATCATCAGACTGTCTCTCTGGTAGATAACGTCCCGGCATTTGATTGGCTGTTCACAAACAAAGGAATGTTCCCCCATTGGACAAAAGCCTATTCAAACTCCTCTTTATGGAAGATGATTGGTCCGCCTTGCGGCCGGTCCATTTTATGACCCAGCAGTGTGCTTCAGTTAAATGCTTCGGAGCCGCCCTACAGACTCAGATGAGAAACAGAGTTTTTCTGTTCTCTGTACTTCTTTGCAGTTTTCTTTTGTCTAAATTGTTCTGTGAGTTTTAAGAAGTCTTTTGTGTGTGTGAACCTTGTCAAATCCTGCGTTAACCCTCCTAAATTGTCTTCTGATAAATTTTACTCGTTTTCTGGTTAACTGAGGAGAAATCATTTTTCTTTCTATGAGCTCGTCTTAAAGAGAGTTAAACTCTAAAATCTTTTTTTCCTTCACCTCAGAAGCCATTCTTATTCTATTTAAATGTTTTTTCTTGGACCTTTTTGACTTTTCATGCAGTTAAAGTGGACTTTTTTAATGTTCCTGTTTTAAAGTGAACTGTTCTAAATTGTCCTTAGGTATGAATGTGAGAGTGAATGGTTGTCTGTCTCTCTGTGTTGGCCCTGCGATGGACTGGCGATCTGTCCAGGGTGTACCCTGCCTCTTGCCCAAACATGCTGGGATAGGCTCCAGCCCCCCCGCGACCTGAAAAGGATTAAGCGGAAGAAGATGAATGAATGAATGAATGATAGAGATTTTTGGATATTTCTTTTCTGGCCTCATCCACGTCTGACCCCGTAAAGAAACTAGGAGCTCGTGGGTGAAACTGACTAAAACATTTTTCCTTCAGTCTTTGGTCTTGTTCTGCGGGCCGGAGACATCCTAAATTTGAACTGGTTGCCAACGGACTCCACTCTTGCTCCGGGGCCAGCCCTCACTCTGTTGCTGCCTGCCCCGTGTGAGCTCCCAGCTGAGTCTACTCCTCTCACAGCTGTGAATGATCTGAAAGTTGACCAGCACTCGCTTTCCCCCGGTGTTCCGAACGCTGTCTGGAAGAGCCGCTGAGCCTTCCCAAACTTACACCACCGGCTGGCGCTGACCACCGCTGAACACCTGGACCTACAGCTGTTTGTAAGTGGCACTCCCATTTTCCTATCTGCTGGGTTTAAACGAGATGTCCTAAAAATATCAATTACAATTCAACATAACCAATATTTCATGGTACAATTAGTCCCTCAGCCGTAGGACAAAACTATAAACTGAAGGAAAATTCTTATTCATCTTTAAGTAACCTCCTTCCATTTTTGTAGATTAATTCAGAAGTTCCTTTTTAAATAATCAGCTTATGGAATTTTTCCCCATAAAATTGCATTCTGGTTTTGTTAGATACTTCAGCCTTCCATTACAGTTGAAACATAAAATCTGGTTTCCTCTTGGTTCCACAAAGGTTTAATTGTAGATTTTATGTCCAGGAATCCACTAACAGTTGATATGATATTGAACACCTGTTTATCATTTGAATCTATTTATTCATCATTTGAATGCTATGTCATGTAACCTGAATGAGTTTAATTTAATAAAATTGTACACGAGAGAAGTTGAAGCGTTTTTTCCTTTGCATGTATGTTTTCTGGGTCACGACAGTAAAAGAACTCACTAAATTTTGAGACTGATTCATTAAGTAATTGAAAGTATGGAAATTAATTAATTGAAATTAATTCATTAACAAGTTGTTCTTTTAGAACTGGTGCCCCCTTTTTACGAGTGCTTTTCTATTTTATTTAGTGAGCGTTGAGGTGACGGTTTAACTCTGTCCCCTTGCACACCCACTATCAAATAAATAAAATATTTCCTGTACCTTATTACATTATATTTTATTAAATATCACTACAACAGTGTGGTGTGAACAGACCTGTGGAGACAGTTGGACAGGTAGCAGTGCCCAAGTAGAAGCAATATTAGCTTGGCTGCACTTGTTGCTAGCAGAGCACAGTAAGTGAACAGTGATGTTGAAATTTATACCTGATGAATTACTTGAGCACAAAAAAGAAACTATGAACTAAAAATATTATTTGAGTCGTAATAACTTTACTCTTGCCAGCTAATAAAAATTATTGAGTTATCTAACAAACTTGCTTTTTTCATCACAGATATGTAATTTTTTTCCTTGTAAATTCCCTTGTTTCCTCATCGAGTTGTATTTTTTTTTAATGATTTGTGAGGTTTTCTTTGTAAATGTAAGCATTTGTTTTTAAATAAATCTGTGCTATTTACAACACAAATACCTAACTTTTCACTTGTATACCTGTGACTTTATTAATTTTGCTCTTTGACAAGAAGTTAAAATATAAGCTATGGCCACACGTGACCTAAAATGCAGTCTTGATCATTTAAAGACATAATAAGAAATCACATATTTACTCAGTCATGATAAAAGAATGATCAGATTTAAAACCTGGTCAGAAGAAAAACTGATGAAAGAAACACATGATTTGCATTCACTTCAAATCGGTAAACTCAAAAGTAACTCAAAGAGTAAGATCAAATGTGCATGTACCTTGCGGACATGCACCTGATGCTCTTCTAGTGTGCGAGAGAAGATCAGAATGTTGTCAAGATATACAAACACAAATGAGTTCAGGAAGTCCCGCAAAACGTTGTTTATTAAATGCTGGAAGACGGCCGGAGCGTTGGTTAACACAAACGGCATTACAAGGTACTCAAAATGCCCGCTTGGGGTCCGGAAAGCCGTCTTCCACTCGTCACCTTCTCTTATGCGCACTAGGTGATAAGCATTCCTGAGGTCTAACTTAGTAAACCAGGATGCCCCCTGGAGGGAGTCAAAGGCTGTGTTCATCAAGGGCAGAGTGTATTTGTCTTTTACCGTTATTTCGTTGAGACCCCGGAAGTCGATGCAGGGGCGTAATGAGCCGTCCTTCTTCCCGACGAAGAAGAACCCGGCTCCCACAGCCGAAGACAATGGGCGGATGATTCCAGAGGCCAGGGACTCCTTGATGTATGTGTCCATAGCCTCGCGCTCCGGGGCTTATAGGCTGTATAGGCGGCTAGCAGGAAGAGGGGCCCCAGCCTTCAGATTAATTGCGCAGTCGTAAGGGTGATGGGGGGGGGGGGTAGAGACAACGCCCGAGACTTGCTAAAAACTAACCCCAGGTCATGGTAAACCTCTGGTACCTTGGACAGGTCCGGTGGTGACGAATGAGGTGGAGGCACCTTGACCAACGGGGCGCACGCCGCAGATTGGAGACAGGCACTCAGGCAGAACGTACTCCACGCTGAAATGCTCCCTGCTTGCCAGTCAATGGTGGGGTTATGCAATCGAAGCCAGGGGTACCCCAGGATGACAGGCGAAGAAGAGACAGCCAGTACTAGGAACCTAATCTCCTCCCTGTGATTTCCTGACACAATTATAGAGACTGGGGCCGTCTGATGGGCGACGGTGGTCAGGGACGCCTTGGACAGGGTGATGAGTTTGACAGGGGGATCTAGAGTCTGACAGCTAAGGCCCATCCGGGTTGCCAGGTCTCTAGAAACAAAATTCTGCTCAGCTCCTGAGTCTATTAATGCCAGTGTGGAGTGTTCTGTATGTGCATGGATCAGTCTGATGGGTAAACGGCAACTAGTAAGGGGTTCTTCTAAATTCTTGCCCGTGAATCCCCCTACTGCGATCCACGGGCCTTCCCTTTTAACCTACTGGGACACTCGAAAACCCCATGTGACTCTTTCCCACAGTAGAAACAAAGGCCCAGATCCCTGCGGTGCTGTCTCTCAGCTGCTGACACTTTAGACTGACCTACAACCATAGCCTCTTGATCCGGGGATTCCTCTGACGCGGGTAGAGCGGGAAAGAGGAGGGTTAGTGACGCGAGGGCGGGGTTTAACCGAACGGGAAGTAGCTCGCCGTTCGGCCGCCCGCTCCCTTAATCTGCTATCCAGGCTAACCGTTAGGGCAATCAAATCACGCAAGTTGTCCGGTTTATCCAGTGCCGCTAATTCATCCTTCAACTCATCATTAAGACTGCGCAGGAAAATACCACACAGTGATGGCTCCCCCCACCCAATCTCTGCGGCCAGGACCCGGAAGTCAATAGCGTAGTCAGCAGCTGATCTCTTTCCCTGCTGTAGGCTCAACAGCCGTTCTGTCAGCACCTCACCCCTATCAGTATGATCAAACACGGACATGAATTCTGTCACAAACTCCTGGTAAGTCAGCATGGAGTAGCTTGGTTTAGCCATGATGGAATATGCCCAATCTAAAGCTCTACCCGCCAACAAATTAATGACATAACCAATCCTGTTTGAGTCTAAGGCGAAATCTCCCGGAATGCGGAGAAAAACTGATTCACATTGTAATATGAATCCTCGGGCTTCCCCGAGTTTTCCGCTGAACCGGGCTGGCGTGGGAACAGGGGTGAGGCGAGGGGTCGATGAGGTGTTAGCTTGACCTGACGCTAAGCCAGCAGGGGCTGAAATATTTGCGGTCGGGGAGAACGTCTGGTGTCCTTCCAGACGATCCAGCCGACTGTTTATTAAGGTTAACTGATTGAGGATTACTGTCTGCTGGTGTGCTAACATATCTACCCAAGCGCTAAGTGTGTTGAGTTTGCGTGACAGTGAACTGTCCGCTGGGTCAACGTGACGGAGTCGTACTGACATGTTTAGGATCCAGGAGACAGACACTGACACGGGCCGATAGTGACAATAATCCCTTTATTGTAGAGTGAGAGTGTGTAGTGCGTGAGTGAGTGCAAGTATAGAGTTCTGGTCGCTGGAACTGAGCAGTCCGGACGGAGACCTGGCAACCCTGTAACACACAAGCAGATACAATTACTGCTGTTCAGCACTCGTGAGTAATTGTAGGTGAAGGGGCTTACTTGGGTGATCCACAGGTAGCGTCCTGCTGACTTCCAGCGGCCGTGCACCGTGGAGGTGAATGTGCTCGTGGCCGTGATAGTGAATCCACCTGTTGCTGTGATGATGGCAGTTCCTGTGATGGTGACGGCAGTGATTCCACTGACCGTGACGATGACAGTTGTGACGGCGGTGTTGGCAGTGATTCCACTGATCGTGACGATGACAGTTCCGATGGTGGTGATGACAGAGATTCCACTGATCGTGGTGATGACAGCTCCTGTAACTGAGACAATAGCAGATCTTGCAGCTGAGGAGTAAGACGTACCCGTAGCAGAGGTGGTAGCGAGGAGCTACGTGGCTGAAGTGGCAACGCCCCGTCGGCTGGGGAAGTTGGTCCGCCGCCTGGGAGGTCCACCTGTGCACAGGGGTAAAGGCAAGGAGTTGAGTAACAAACAGTTCTCTTACGTGGCAGTTCCTGACGAGACGTTCGTGACGAAGCTTGTGAGCGAAGCTCTGGCTCATACTCCGATGAGGAGGACAGACGACTCCGTGACGGGCTGTCAGCAACACTGGCTTTTAACAGCCGCTGATTGGCACCTGTTGGTCTGTGCGCAGCTGGGACTGATGAAGCCAATGACGGCCCAGAGGCCGCCATGACCCTTTCACACCTAACTCATTTGGTCTGAACTTTTGGACTTTTCAGTTTGATCCGGACCAACATTTTACATGTGAAAGCTCCCCCCAGACCACAGTCCACACCAAAGACCTAAAATTTGTTCCGGCAAAAGGAGGTGGTCAAACTGAATCTTGGTCCTGTTCGTTTAGGGTGCAAAAGCAATTATCAGAAAGGTTCAGACTCTCGGACCAAACACAGGAAGGTTAGGTAGGCTGATAAGAGGGGAAAGGAGCATTGGTACGACTTGGAGAGAGGGAAGGCGGACAGTTTTTTTTTTTTTTTTTTTTTTTTAATTGAAATATGGTCTGTAGTGGCATAAATAGAAAAAATCATACAAATGCAGAACCTTACCAGATATTTTTGGGGGGAGATGTGTCGGAGATGAGTAGATTGGGGATGCAATGGCAACTGAAAATCATCTCGGCTGAGAATCTTCATCTTCACAATGAAGACCTGGATAAAATCTAGCTTCACAAAACTAGTTCCACTGGACATAATATGATTGGGACTCTCCCCCCATTTCAGCTTAAAGTGTGGTTACCAATGTGCCCAGAGCTGCAGAAAACACCTCCAAAGATGAATTAGCATGCTTGCTAACTGCAGTGTCTGTACTAATAACATAAAAGTCATCTGAACAACACGTCAGTGTGCTATGTAAAGTTGTTTGTCCTCTTGGATAAAGAGCAATGTGAAACCAAACCAAACCCAATGTATACAATCTAACAAAATAAAAACTTTAGTCCAGAGCTTGGTGCAGACTTTCAAGTGTGAAAGTGCCCTTAGTTAACATGAATGTTACAAAGTATTTAGCATTTAGTTTTTCACTCAGAGACAAAGGAAACTAATCCAGAAAGAAAGTAGGATGACTCCTAAAGTACAGTAGCTTAATATTTCAGGAGGTCCAACCTTAATTAACAATAATTTTCAGTTTTTTCTAGCATATCTGGAGTATGGTGACTAAGTTAGCTAGCCAAGCTAGCACTGTCAGTGACAGCCCCATCAGCCAAAACTCCAATCTCCCCACTGTGTTCTGAGTATACCCTATCCACCTTATTCCTGGGGGTGCTGCTGTAGGAACGATTATGGGCAGAGCTTCCGGTTTCAACTGACCCAGTGTTAAATCAGTCAGTAAGAGTGGAGTAGCAGAGGGATTTAAAATTGCATTTTTTAAAAGTTTTTCAAATTCATTTTAATGTGTAGTCCACATACGTGCTTTGCACTCAAGTGACAGCTATTTTCAGCACTTGTAGTTTTGTATTTTTGAATGTTTTTGCGTAGTTCTGGTACTTGCTGCTGTTTGAGGTGTGATGCTCCTCACAGATAAGCACAGCTAAATCTGTGGCTTCAACAGCAATGAGTAGATCATGCACTGAAAACTAAAGGATTGTTCGTGTGATTGGTGGTACAGACACAGGACAGACACCAAGACAAGAGCCAGGTATGTTTTCACTTGTATGAATATCACAAATCTGACGTTTGACCCCGAATTTAAAACGCCCAAGCATGGTGTTCTGGTTCTTTGTGACTCTGACTAGACTCTGACGTCTGCTCTGAGGTAAATTTGAATATGCCCAACATATTTTAACAAAATGCAGCTGACTTTATTGCGGTGGAGACATTGATATATCTCAGAGCTTTAATTTGTTTACAGCATTAGCACGTTAGCAGCGGAGCTAACTAACGGAGCTACTGTCCACGGCGCTACTGGCCACTTTTTTAGGTAATCTTCTCATCCCTCCATAGTCGTGGGATGTAGTATTATTTTATTACTGTTTATGAGGTGCAAAAGGTTGTGTTCCTGCATTTTTGATGCTGAAGTCATTGCTTTTTAACAAGGAAAATTGTCCTGTTTCAGTGACAACAATATGTTCTAAACTTGTAGTGGAAGTTGCAACCATAATTCACGCAAGGCATCATGGGCCTAGGAATAAGGTGGATAGAGTCTACTTTAAATTGAAACTCAGGGGAACCATTTAGGAAAAACACAAAGGACTCAAAGCTGTTCAAGAGAACCTCCTCTAGCGGCTGCTCAAAAGTAAACTCCCTTCCTCTGTGTTTCAGGGAGCACAAATGCTCATGCTTGCCAACAGGAAGGGATTTTAGTTCACAATATGGTGTCTGCAAAGTATCAAGAGTGAAAGACCACACCAGACACCGGGACAATGAGCTTTGTCTGTGTTTAAAACAGACTGAAAGAACCAGCAGAAAAAAATTCTAAATCTCTTTCAAAATTAACATGGGAAAATAGTCAAACATTTTTTCTGTAGTTTCAGTCTTTCTAGCTGTAATGATGATAATGAGATGACTACGTGTGTCTAGCAAGGACAAACAGATAAAAATTTTTTAAAGGACATGCATTAATGTGGATTTTCTTCCAATGCAATAGTGTTGTAAAAGATCAGATTGAAAGATGATCTCTCAGCCACTGACAGCACCACCTCTTTGTCTCTGTCGTATTCACTTTTAGATTTCTAAAGCAGTTGAGCTGCAGACTGATTCTGGTGCATTTTATTTTTGAATCAGAATGATTATTTGTGATTAGCACAGACTGGCTAACAATATTACATAACAATCAACGTGTCACTTACTGTTATGTGCTAATTTCAAGAAGAGGGTTTTCTGAAATGACTCCTAAATTTGCATAATTTGACAGAGGTAACAGAGAATTGATATTCTGGTGAGCTATTTTCAAGTCTAATTTTCAGCTATCTTTTCCATCTTGTGTTTGTGAACAGGAACAGTCAGTTAAAAAAGGGGGCAAGATCTACTTTTTTCATTTTCCAGGTGAAGCAAAGATATTGTGCTCTATATATCATTAGTTTTTAGCACCAAAGGGATATGAAGCTCGTTCAATTTAGCCATTCTTTCTTTGTTATCTAGCTCAACAATGCCTCAATCTTGAATCAGAGATAACAGACATCACAAAAGTGCGCCTTAACTTTCTCTATCGATCCTGGCTTTCTCCTTCACTGTGGTTCACAGGTCATGTGACTCATTGTCTGCACATGGTGTATATGGAGAGATTTGAGTGGATAGGATTGTTCTAAGTTATTACAGTTAAAAAAAAAAAAAAGAATAGAAACACACACAGTTGTGCTGCAAATAAGCAAAGTTGGCGTTATTGAGTTACTCGCCCGTTAACGCTTCGCCCCCGTTAACGGTGACAAATTTTGTGATTGCAGTTAATTGCAGTTAATGGCAGTTAACAGCAGAAAGCGCAAACAGTGCTTTTGTGGCCTGAACTGCATTCCCTACAGAACTACAGAAGCTGCTCTGGGTAGTGACAGATACTGTGCACGCCATGCAGACATTGCGAAGTCAAACAAGCTGGATCACTGCTATGGAAATCCCCAAAATGCTGTCATGTTTAAGTTTACAAGGTTTTCTGTCGGAGCTCTCACCTGGATAATTGTCACAGCCTCCTCCAAAGCTTCACCTGGATGTCAGATGTTACTCTTTGGAAGCTGGCTAGCCGGCTAGCAGAAAACAGGTACATGCTATGGATGTAGCGGCTGCCAGCACCTGAGGACAGAAACTCCATCTGTTTCATCTTCATAGCTCTGGGTCCAACTGTCGGTAGGTGAGTAGCAGTCTAAAATTCTCAAGCTGTGTTCGTAATGTCCACACACTCCCATGTCCTGTTTTTGCTGTGTGGTTGGACGAGATAGTTGTCTGTTTATGTTTAAAATTTTTCTGTTAAAAGGGAAATTGTGTCTGTTGTGAAACACACGGTCCATTGATTTGTGTTCAGCTGGTGGATGTTTGCCATGGGAGTGTGGTTTTGTTGCAGTGATGTTACCGAGCCCTGGCATTCTGTTGTTTTTTGCACATGTGGTAGTACTTTTGAAGATTTTTCTGGAGAATATTGTAGATAGTTTTATCATTTTGGATATGTTGAGAGCTTTAATAAACCTGCAGGTGAAGAAAGCAAGCATATTTGTCCACTCCCATGTTTATAACAGTAAGAGAAACTTGAAAAATTACCAACTTAAGCTACACTGTATCTGAATAGAAGAACATGTGATTAACGCAGTATTAATCGTGATTAACTCAACGTTCTAAAAGATTAATTGTGATTAGAAATTTTAATCACCCAATGCCACAAAAAAAAAAAAGCAAATGTTCCCCCAAACAATGTTAAACTATTCAACCCCTAACTAAATATATACCTATAGGGTATTACTTTTTTTACATATTTGTGGCGGTTTGGGATAACCCCCACAACAGATTGGGACATGCAGAGCGTGCATCTGGAGCGATTAACAGAACAATAGGCAGCCTTCCTGTGTCTAGCTCCTTCCGCTGATATCATGCTGTTTTGTATGAGTCAAATGCAAACATTCATGCCTTCTGCTCTTACTGTGATGCAGATGTCCCATGCCTTTCATGCATTGTCTGTAACTGGGTATAAATACCGCACATGTTCTGTAATTCATTCTCTCATTCCTTCAACTGCAACTGACACACACATCCTGTGTCTCTTTGCTGAGAGCTTGAGGACCCCGCTCCAGTCGGCTCACACAAAGGCTGGAGCGGAGTTCCTATGATGGCGGTATGATTTAATAAACCTGCTTAAACTCTCACTTCGCTGCTTTATTTTATCATCCGCCTCATTGGTGACCCCGAGAAAGCACACGCTTTGTGCGACGCAACCTTCTGGTCTGGACAGTTACACTGGTGACCCTGAGAATGCACACGCTTTGTGCAACGCAACTTTCTGGTCTGGACAGCCACGCTGGCGACCCGACGCTGAAAAAAACACGCTGCCGGCGAACGCAGTGCCCGGCGGTGATGCTCCGACGACAAGCGAACACAGCAGCGCCCTTCTGCTTCAGGGAACTCTCCGGACATCACCCACGACCGGGAAAGCCGCAGCAAACTTCATGGTGGGATCTGCACGCCTAGATCGGCACATCCACGCTGGACCAGCCGCGCTCACAGCTCCTCCACACGAGAGCGCATGCACCCCGTCCCCTCTCCACGACGGCGACCTCCATGGCCGATGGAGAATGCAGCGCGTGGACCTGAACGCACCATGGCCGAGTGAGTGACAAAGATCGTCTCCTCCCTCTCACCGCTCCAACGCATCTACACGAGCTCGAGGGACAAAGATCGTCTACTCACTTTCACCGCTCCAACACAATGAACAGGGATGATTAAGCACCCTGACCCTGGTTCTCCTCCCCAGCTGGCCCACCCACGCACAGAGCCCCGGCACACGCACCGGGAGTTACGAAGACGGCGCACCATGCACGGGACGCATACGGCTCTACAGACCCCCATCCTCCTTCGCCGCTGCACACAGGCCCTTCAGGGTTGCTCGTACACCTGAGGCACGCACGCAGCATGCTCGAAGGATTTGCTAATGGTCTCAGCCATGGCACACATAGGGAATTCGGCAGTCTGCGGTTCCCGAGGGCTTTAAGGTTGTGCCTGCACCTAAAGTCAACACGCCAAGTCCCTTTGCCTTTGTTTTTTTCTTACAGCCGCCCCTGCTTTTCTTCACGGCCGCTATTAATCCTTGCAGGACTTAATCGCGAGAGGAGCCAGTGACTAATTTTTCTTCTTGTGATCTCCGCACGTTCAACGGGACAGCCCCTCGACATCGCGGAACAACAAGCAATTTTTGCGCAGCCCAGATGATTTCACCGTCCCCGGCCGGCATTTACTACCCCCCACCCCCCTCCACCTTCGCCTGCACAGAGCTTTCCCTGCTCGCCGCCAAAGCTGGACTATCGAGGTCTCGGCCCCCTGCCGAGCCCTCTGGGGGGGAGCGTGTGGCGGTTTGGGATAACCCCCACAACAGATTGGGACATGCAGAGCGCGCATCTGGAGCGATTAACAGAACAATAGGCAGCCTTCCTGTGTCTAGCTCCTTCCGCTGATATCATGCTGTTTTGTGTGAGTCAAATGCAAACATTCATGCCTTCTGCTCTTACTGTGATGCAAATGTCCCATGCCTTTCATGCATTGTCTGTAACTGGGTATAAATACCGCACATATTCTGTAATTCATTCTCTCATTCCTTCAACTGCTGCTGACACACACATCCTGTGTCTCTTTGCTGAGAGCTTGAGGACCCCGCTCCAGTCGGCTCACACAAAGGCTGGAGCGGAGTTCCTATGATGGCGGTATGATTTAATAAACCTGCTTAAACTCTCACTTCGCTGCCTTATTTTATCATCCGCCTCATATTCAAAAATATTTACTGTAAATATATCTTAATTTGGACTTCCGGTTATGGCTGCCACGTAGGACGGACGTGTCTCGCTCTGCTCTGCTCCTGGAGAAAAAAATCGGCAAATAACTCTCTCATTTGGGACAGAACGTATCCCAGCATTTGGGCGAGGATATGTCGGCGAAGCCTAAGGCTGGAAAACCAGGAAAAGGAAAAAGCGAGCCGCCGAAACAGTCCAAATTAACGGACTTTCAGGTCTGTGACGCAGCAAACAAAACTCCATATATGGCGGAGGAGGCTGGCAACGGTGCGATTTCTGCGGGGAATGGCGCAGATGCGCTGATGGCTGCCATGAGTTCAATGAGAGCGGACTTTTCCTCTAGATTTGATGGGATTATGACAGCGTTGGAAGGAATAAGAAAGGAATTGGGTGACTGTGTAGAACGAACGGCGCAGATGGAGCTCCGTCTCGCTAGTGCTGAAGATGACGTCACCCGTCTTCAATTAAAGGTGCGCACTTTGGAAAAAAAAAATAAATCTCTGGAAGATAATATTTTGGATTTGGAATCTCGGTCGAGACAGAATAATTTGAGGCTGGTGGGTCTTCCAGAGGAATCAGAAGGTCGGGACGTATGTTCCTTTCTGGAAAAGTGGATTCCGGAGGTGCTGGGCAGCGAGGAGTTGCAATCAGCAGTGGTTCTGGAAAAAGCACATCGTATTGGCCCACGGAGAGATAAGGGACCGCCGAGGACCTTAATTATGAAGTTTCTTAGCAACAGAGACAGGATGAAGATCTTCAACGCTGCACGTGCTAAAGGAGAGATTAAACACCAGGACCAGCAGGTGCGGTTCTACCCAGATTTGGCCACAGGAATCCAGCAATTGAGGAAGCAGTTTGATCCCGTACGTAAGGAGCTGCGCAACCTTGGGATTCGTCATGGTGTAATCTATCCTGCGAGACTGTTGACCACGTATGAGGGCAGAACCCACATCTTCAAGACCCCAGAGGAGGCGCAGGAGTTCATCAAGAAGATCAAAGAAGAAGAAGAGACTGGTGGGAGCTAAGCATGAACAAAATATAAGGTAGAATAATTAAGCATTTGCACAGGCATCTGACTGACTTGAAGTAAATAGTAAGTTTACAAAATATAGATTGTATTATATATTAAAAAAACAAAACAAAAACAAAACAAACAAAAAAAAAACTATGATGTACAAAGTTGTTAAAAATTTTGGAGTTAAGTTGGAAAACTACAGAGGAGAGTTAATGTTACGTCATTAAAAGCAGTAGAGTTAGGGTGATTGGGAGGATGAAGAAGGAGTGGCTTAGGCTGTTCCCCGTGGGTGTGGAACAGTCGATGGCTATATCGGGAGACAGAATTTTTCTTTTGATTTTGGGGGGTTTGCCACAAGTGTGGGAAGGGGAAATTTGTTTGTGTGTAGTTTGTAGGATGAATGTTCAACCACTCATGTTTTTGCTTCTCTGTATGAGCATGTTTACACTGCAAGGTAATCCCAAACTCTCTATTGATCATGGACCAAAGTGTTAATCTTAATTTAACTTCATGGAATTGCAGAGGTCTACAAAATTTAAAAAAACTTAAACAAGTTATGAATAAAATAAAGGACATGGGTTCAAGAATTGTGTTTTTACAAGAAACTCATCTGATAGAGGAGGATGTTAAAAGAATTAGGAGTAGATGGCAGGGAAGTGGATTCACCTCTTCATTTTCATCCCGAGCCAGGGGAGTTATGACTCTCATACATAAATCAGTTCCTTTTCAAGTGAAAAATGTAATTGGAGACAAATTTGGAAGATATGTAATCATTCAAGGTTCTTTGCTACTAGAAAATATAAATCTTGTGAACTTATATGGTCCCAATATAGATGATCAGAAGTTCTTTGCTAATTTATTTCTCATCTTATCATCACTTACAGGGCAACATATAATAGCAGGGGATTTTAATTGTACATTGAATCCAGGTGTGGATAGATCAACAGGACTGGATTGTACGCACATTGGATGTAGGATGACTATTAATCATTTTATGAAAGAATTGAGATTGTTAGATATATGGAGAGAAATGAAACCACAAGTTAAAGCCTATTCTTGTTATTCCAGTACCTACAAGACATTCTCACGTATTGATTATTTTTTGATTTCCACAGAATTAAGGTCCAAGATTCAAAACTGCTTTTATGATAACATCGTGATCTCTGATCATGCACCCTGTTGTCTAATATATGTAGATAAAAAATTGACAAAGGAATCAGGTAGATGGCAATTTCAGCATAAATGGCTTCAGGATGAGGAATTTGTCAAGTATATAGAAAAACAGATAGACGAGTTCTTTGACATCAATACTACACAAACATCAGCATGTGTAAAGTGGGAGGCTTTCAAAGCTTTTATTAGGGGACATATTATTAGTTATACAGGATCAAAATCTAAGAAGACTCGAGAGGAGAGAGCTAAATTGGAACATAAAATAAAAAATCTTCAGGAAAAAGTGTATGCAGGAAGTGACCCAAGGTTGGAGAATGAATTACTGATTTTGAGAGCTGAATACGACAAAAAATCAGCGAATAGAGCTGCCTCGAGTCTTCTAAGATTGAAACAATCTTTTTATGAACAAGGTGAAAAATCAGGAAAATTATTAGCATGGCAGATTAAACAATTGGAAATTAAAACACCAATTACCAGTATTATAAGTAATGGACAGGTAGTTATAGATCCTTTAGAAATTAATAGAGCCTTTAGAGATTACTATGAAAAATTATATGATACCAAAAATGAACCTGATTTAACAAAACTAAATGGGTTTTTGAACGAACTATCTATACCGTGTATTCCAAATGAAAACAGGGAGATATTGGAGTCTAAAATTAGTCAAGAAGAAGTTGGGCTAGCCATTGATAATATGAAATCAGGAAAAAGTGCAGGACCAGATGGTCTTCCAGTTGACCTTTATAAAAAATTTAAGAATAAATTAATAAAACCTTTTTTGGAAATGGTTTTAGAAGCATTTCAAAATAATAATTTACCATCATACATAAATAATGCCTTAATTATACTGCTGCCAAAACCAGGTAAGCCCTCTAATAAATGTGAAAATATGAGACCAATAAGCCTATTAAACGCCGACCTTAAGATAATCTGTAAAATTTTAGCAAGACGAATACAAGAAATTTTACCAAATATTATTAATCGAGATCAGAATGGCTTTATAAAGGGTAGACAAGGCTTCCATAATGTAAGAAGACTATTTAATATTATTTATTTTAATAAAGAAGCACCGGATACAGCTCTCTTATCATTGGATGCCGAAAAGGCCTTTGATAGAGTTGAATGGCCCTTTCTTTTTGAAGTCCTACAAAGGTTTGGACTTGGAAATAATTTCATAAAATGGGTTCAAATAATATACAATAATGCTACAGCAGAAATTCTAACAAATAACAATATTTCAAAACCAATAAAAATCAATAGAGGATGTCGACAAGGCTGTCCACTTTCACCTTTACTGTTTACTATGGCAATTGAACCTTTAGCGATAGCGATACGTTTACATTCACAAATATATGGAATTAAAGTTGGACCAACAGAACATAAAATCTCCCTGTACGCCGATGATATAATTTTGTTTATGTCGAATCTAAAAAAATCAATTCCAACCTTGTTGAATTTAATAAAGAATTTTGGGGAAATATCAGGATATAAAATAAATAAAACTAAATCTTCAATATTAATGCTAAATGAGACCCAGAGAAATTACCCAGCCCCTGAGGTAAATCAATTCAATGTTGTAAATCAGTTTAAATATTTAGGAATCCAAATTATGCCTAAGCTAGAATCAGTCGCCAGTGTCAACTATGAAGCCTTAATGTCAGATATCAGTGAGTTAACTCAGAGATGGATGTCACTACCAATGTCGATGATCGGGAGAATCAATATACTTAAAAGTAATATTTTACCTAAAATACTTTATTTATTTCAATACATTCCCTTATCACCACCTTTAGATCTATTCTCAAGAATAAAAAAAAAGTTAGTGGAATTTATATGGAACAACAGGAGGGCTAGATTACGTTTGTCTTTATTATATTTACCATTTGATCGTGGAGGTCTGAAATGTCCAAATTTTATGTTGTATTATTGGTCGGCACAACTGAGGTCTATGACATATTATTTTTCATCAAATGATCTCCCTCACTGGACTGAAATGGAATCATACAATTTACCTTTACCTCTTCCCATATTCATATACTCAGATTCGGCAAAAAAATTACAAAAACAAGTTAAAAATCCATTTGTAAAGCATATGATCAAAATATGGTGTGAAGCTAAAAACTATTTAAAAGAACCACAGTTATTGTCACAATTTAGTCCAATATGGGGTAATCAATATTTTAAACCAGGGAGAGCGGACGCTGTATTTAAAGTATGGAATTTAAAAGGGATACAAAAGATTCAGGATTTATATTTGCCATGTGCAGACAATATAATGTCTTTTGAAGAGCTGAGGATCAAATTTAATCTCAATAGAACACATTTTTTAAAATATCTTCAACTTAGAAACTTTATTCGATCAAATCAAAATAAAGCTCTCACTCGACCTATTTATTCATCCTTGGAAAAAATGATGATGAAAGATAGTAAAAGAAAGGGTATTATTTCAGAGTTTTATAACTCATTGACACTATCTTCAAGTGAAAATTCACTGAAAAGATTAAACTACTGGAAAGAAGATCTGCAAATTGAAATTTCAGAGGAACAATGGGAATTGGCTTGTACAGAAGCTCAAACCAAATCAATAAATGCACGCCATAAATTGATACATTTCAAATGGTTAATGCGGATGTATGTTACACCGGAGGAGTTAAATAGATATAACAAAAATATACCAGATACATGCACAAAATGCATGGAAAGTAAAGGAACCCTATTTCATTGTTTATGGGAATGTAGATTAATAAGAATGTTTTGGGAAGAGGTGAGGGTAACAATTGAAAAAATAATCTCAAAACAAATCATATTGAATCCTAAACTGTTTTTGTTGGGTCTGTACCCAGAAAAGCATAATTTCAATAAAAGTGAAAGAACATTCATAGACCTCAGTTTGCTTAATGCCAAAAAATGTATTGCACTATTATGGAAAAAGACTCATAGACCAGATGTGACTCAGTGGTTAAGACAGATGTTAACAAACCTTCCATTAGAAAGAATAACATATATACTAAAATCAAAGGAAATTGTGTTTGAGAATATATGGAGACCTTTTATTGATTATGTAAAAAATTTAAACATAACTCTTGAAGAAGAAGGTGAATGATGTGTGTGGACCTTGTAAATTCCAAACTGGTGAACATAATATGTATACTTATGTATTGGATTGTCTAGACTAAACAGAGGAGCATTGTTGAAGACTTGATTTTGTTGGTGGTTGTTGGTGTTTTTAGTGCATTTTTTTTTTTTGTAGTACTTTAGTGTTAGTGTTTGATTGTTTGTATCATGTTTGTTAAAAAAAAAAAAAAAGATTCAATAAAGATATTGTGGAAAAAAAAAAATATCTTAATTTACACTCAAGGCCCAAGTTTATTTCTAAAGAAACAGCTATGTATTTGAGCCATTTATTTGTTTTTAGCGTTTCCTATCCTATTATATGAAAACATGCTAGAAGCCTGTTAACATATTGAAATATTCTTCATGTGACTTAATGCCATAATATTCATGCAGCAAACACAAACCACACACACATGTGCATGAACTAAGAAAGTGATGATGAGTTTAAAAAATGAATGTTTCCTCCTCCTCATCATCATCCTTTTTTACCTCATCCCCCTCCCTAAAACAATAGCCCGGCTTAACACCTAATGCCAGGCAGCACAGACCAATAATGTTTGCATGCATGTTCAATTTGTGAATGATCACACTACTCCTCAGTGCAAAACCGATTTGTCCTCAGGTAAACATCATCATAAAAGTAATCTGCCTTAGATCATGTGCACCTTCCTGTTAAAGGTGAAGAGAGGAGCCATGCTGATTGGGTTATTGTATGGTACATCAAAAACAAACCTCTGAATATTTAAGCGAGTTAGGGCAGCACCTCTACCCTTTTAGCACGTGCAAAGTTTGTCTTTTCCTCTGCCAAAATTGCTAAATGGACTTACAGTATATGCCCATGAATAAGCTTTGTGCCTTTGACAATGGATTATTGATTAGATCACCATAATACATCTATAAAATGTGTATATGCTGCCTGATCTTTCAATTCAAAAACAAAATAAGTTTAATTAAAATACTTAAGTATAGCCAAGTTCCCTTACAATATGATAGCAAACTGTCAGCTGTTTAATACAAGGCTCAGATATCACACTGCAAACTGCCACCTCTGATGATCAACATAAAAGTTTCCAAGTTTTCATGAGGCATTACTTATTAATTTCATATCTGAGTGTGACAATCCCCAAGACTCATTGCACTGAGTGTGGAAGCTCATTAATGGACCAAAATAGCAAGGTCTCATATGAGCTAACTTGCAGGAAATGTTTTCTATAATTTTTTAAAAATATTAAGTTTTAATAATCTTTTAACACACTTACTGTCAGAATATGTTCTAACACATACTGTATGCTGCAGTAATAACAGCTATCTATCACTTTACAGCTTAAAGGTTGTTCTCACTGTACCTGTGTGGGCTTATTTGTTGTTTTTCCGTCTTCTATCAAAGTCAAAAGACATGTGTTATATAAATTGGTATTTCAAAATACAGTACCCCACAATCGATGTGCAAATGTGTGATAAATCGAGCATATATGTTGGACCTGGCTTAGACTGGAGATCTATCTCTTTTGATGGAAGATGGTTTGGTAAACCTCAGTTTCTTGATATGGTGGATCATAGAATTCTCATTGATTGGTCGCGTCATTCTATGGGTGTTTCCTCTAATTTCCACTGAATGTTGCTGCTTTGCATTATGGCTGCAATGTGGTATTTGGAGTAGATAATGTCCACTCTAGTCAATGCTTGTGTATCCACCAAATGTGATGTGTTGTGTCCCAAATCTGGCTCCCCACAATGGATTACTAAAAAGATGTCTATTTTTGACAGACGTTCCATACAACTTCCTACACTAATACCCCACCTGTGTTGTAAAATCCACTCAACGAGCCAAGTTAGGAATGTTTATATTGACACTGTAATATATTTCAGACCAGATTTTAACATTGTCTTTAAGTCAGAGGGGCATTTCAGGACTTCTATTTTCTAAATTTGTCATTACCAGGAAGTCCTACTTGCAACATCACATTACCAAATGCCAACACACTGTTGGCATCCAGTAGAGTCAAGACCTCATCAAGACCAGACCGAGACCAAAGTTTCCCAAGACCAAGACAAGACCAGAAAAGACCAAGACTATAAGGGGTCAAGATCAAATTGAGACCAAGTGAAGACCAAAGCCCACATACACAGTGGTCTTGATCTCGACTTGGTCTCTGCCGGGCTTTGTTTTGGTCTTGGCCCCCTAGGCAAGAGACACACCAAGCCGACGACTGGCCATCTGGCAAGTTTGAGCCATCAGTCAGTATCGTCTGCTTGGTGTGTCCTGCACCGTTGGCAAAAGAACAAACCTCCTCAAGAGGTTTTATTTTTTCTGATTCAACATGTTGAATTGGCGTCTGATTGTCAACAAAAGAGAGCACTCCAATTAGCTGTTAAGATAGCAAATGAGCAAGCGAGAAGAGAAGCAGATATGATGAATGAAAACAAATAACCTCAGCTGACTAAAAAATACTCATGGCTATCTGGAATGAAGAAACTGAAGACCAGCTGATCAAGCTTAATTCAAGAGAGGTCAGCTCTGTATGACCACCGTACACATTGTTTATATTAGCCATCAAAGAACTTTCAGTTTCCCTACCGAGTGACGAGTAAAGACAAGCACCACCTGCTGATATGGAGAGTTATTTTCTCTGACACATGCTCAGAATATTCAAGCTTGTCTGTCTTGGCTGTGGTCCAAGTGCAGCTTTTTTTACAGCGAGAAACTTGACAAAAGGGGGATGTAGGAGGACGTTGTTCATGTAGTTTTGTTAGAGATGTCGGCTTGATGTGTCTCTAGCTTTAATGTCTTGGTCTTTCTACACTTTGGTCTTGATCTGGTCTCAGCCAGGTCTTCGCTACAACACTAGCATCTAGAAATAGTGCTGATATGCATCCAGTAAAGGTGGATTCACACTACAATGTTTGGACCGACTTTTACTGACGTTTTGGCAAACATCTGGCTCGGGTGGCAAAAGTAGGTAAAAGTTAATGATAGTTGGTGTTTGTTGGCAAATGCTGGCAAAAGTTGTGTTCTTTTGGACATTTGGAAAGTTGGTGAAAGTTGTGCTCAGTTTGTAAAAGTTCCTGAGCACTGGGCTAAGTTATGCAGAACTCGCCAAAGTCAGCCTAAGTTAAGTTCTACTGGTAAACTGTGACTGAAATGCTGTTGGAAGCAGATGTTTTTAGACTGAAGCTCACTCCAGACATGCACAGACACAAGAAAAATGCCAAAGAAGTGTCGCTGTCCATGGGTCTGGAATGCCAAAAGCTGAGAGAAGGGGGAATTTAAAAAAAGAAAATATATATATATATACTGTATATATATATGTACTGTATATATATATATATATATATATATATATATATATATATATATATATATAATCCCCCAAAAATGTAACAGCCTAAAGGAAAAAAAAAATCTCCTCATTGTGAAATTTACTGTTCTTCTCCTGTCATCATGGATCCTGGACTACCTCACGAACCGGCCTCAGTTTGTGAGAACCCGGGACTGTGTGTCCGACACGATCATCGGTAGCACGGGGGCCCCCCAGGGAACGGTGTTGGCTCCCTTCCTGTTCACTCTTTATACTGCGGACTTCTCACACAACACAACACACTGCCATCTACAGAAGTTCTCTGATGACTCTGAGATCGTTGGCCTCATCTCCAACGGAGATGAAGCTGAGTACAGAGGACTTATCCAGGACATTGTGGACTGGTGCCATCAGAACTGCCTCCAGATCAACGCGAGGAAAACTAAGGAGCTGGTGGTGGACTGCCGCAGGCATGGACAACCCCTCACAGCACCAGTAAATATACAGGGAACAGACATTGAGATGGTGACATCCTACAAGTACCTGGGTGTTCATCTGAACAATAAACTAGACTGGTCACACAATACTGATGCACTCTACAAGAAGGGACAGCACAGGCTGTTCCTACTGAGGAGACTCAGGTCTTTTGGTGTACAAGGGGCGCTGCTGAAGACATTCTATGACACGGTGGTGGCATCAGCCATAACTTTTGGAGTGGTCTGCTGGGGCAGTGGCATTACTGCAGCCGATAGGAAGAGACTGAACAAACTGATCAAGAAAGCTAGCTCCATCCTGGGGCAGCGCCTTGATCCGGTGGAGGAGATAGGAGAGAGAAGGACGGTGGCTAAACTGTCATCTCTGCTGGAGTCCGAGTTCCACCCTATGCAGGACATACTGAATGCACTGAGGAGCTCATTTAGCAGCAGACTACATCATCCCAGGTGCACAACCGAGAGGTTTCGCAGGTCCTTCCTACCAACGGCTGTCAGACTGTACAACCTAAGCAGGGCTGCTCGCAGAGATAGCAAAAAGACGTAACAACCTAATAGTTTTTTTGAATGCAAAAGATGCAATAGACTTACACAATGGTCCCCTCCGGCATACAACTAGGAAAATACCGGTCGCTATGGAGGGTGAGAATATGTATGGGCACATAATCATACCATGTAGGATAACTAAGTAGATGGTTGTGCTGTTTCATCCCATCTAGCAACAATGCTCTGCACTGTGTGTGTTTATACATTTACATATTTATTCCATCTAGCTACAATGCTCCGCACTGTGTGTTTATATACTCATATATTTATCCCATCCAGCTACAATGCTCTGTACTGTGTGTCTGTGTGTGTATATATATATATTTATAGTAATATGTACATATGTATATTAGCTGCTCTTGCTTGCTTGCTTTTTTTTTCTTGCCTTCTGATTGTTGCTCTGAGTGTTGCTATCCCTGTGCTGTTGCAATCCTGGAATTTCCCCGTTGTGGGACTAATAAAGGCTTATCTTATCTCATCTTATCTTAATTTTCTGCTCCATGCATAATCATTCTCCAGGATTTACTGGTTTGGCTTTCATTGTGGGGAATCAAAATGCGCTGATGTGGTGTCAAAAAGTAAATTACATTAAATTGGATTTTATGTTATTTTAATGGAGAGATTTGTAAATGGCAAATGGTGTTCACTTATATAATGCTTTTTACTCATCTCTGGATGACCAAAGCACTTTACAGATCCTGCTATCCACCCATTCACACACACATTCACACACTCATGGCGGAGGAGCTGCCATGCACAGGTGCTGGCCTAATCCATCAGGAGCAACTGGAGGTTCAGTGTCTTGCTCAAGGACACTTCGACATGCAGACTGCAGAGAGAGCGGGAATTAAACCCCTGACCCTCCGATTAGTAGTCGTCACACTACACCTGTGCCACAGCCGCCCCCACCAGTTGTAACAGTCATAATATAATTACCCATCATTTTATTCATATAATGATACACTAAAGATTTTTTTTATTCCATCCACATTCTCATTTTAATTGTGGGCTTACTGTTGGAGTCTATAGATAGCCATTATTGCATTATTTTTTTAGAGGAATGAATGAATGAACGGGGGGGGGGGGGAATGTTGCCGGACCAATCTGCCCTACTGGGAAAACCACTGCTCTTCTCCACGACCCAGGAGAAGAAAGGTATGTGCACACAAACCCGATATTTATTATCTAATGATGACAATTTTTAGATGAGAGAGAGAGAGAGAGAGAGAGAGAGAGAGAGAGACTTTATTTTGAGCAAAAAAGCAAAAACAAAACAAATGACAAGTGCAATAAAAGTAACAGTATACAGTGCTCAAAAAGGAGAAGCAAGAAGTTAACACTTATTTATTCCAACTCCTCTTTTCCCTAAATACAACCCATGGGAAATATAAACACATTACCTCTGTTAAGAACCCCAAGTACACAGTTAACTATACTTTATGCATATCAACATTGACACCCATCCACCCCTACATACATACAGTCCATACATATACATACATATATACCAGCCCCAAACAACATAGACATGCACAGTATCGTCCCACCTACCATACCATAGTGTCCCAGAGTGAGTTGAGTGCATCTTACATATTAATACTACACCTCTAACATATGTCCTTTTAGCAAATAATGCTTGTGCCTCTTTTTGAATTGGTTTTTGTTTGTACACTTTGTTTTACAATGTTAACGTCATTCACTGTCATTCTTTTAAAAGAATGATTCAGAATGAAAATATCCCGACAGTTGTTTTGAATTAAATCTACAATTTTGCTTTCACCAGAGCAGAATAATAGAGCTCAGGCCGAGACGAAGGGTTTGCTCTTTCTTGGTTTAAAAGAGAAGCTTGGATGAACAATAATATAACGGAAGGAAATTTTACAACTCTCAAACTCCTGGTCAAAGAGAAAGACTGGTATCATCTCTGAATTGTAGTGGACAGCTCTCATCCATGGCCAAGTGAGTCTGTGGAGTTACAAAGGTCCTTTTAAGTTTGGAAAAGTTCATAAAAGTTGGTGTGCGCTGGATTAAATAAAAAAAAAAACCAACCCAGCTCACAAATGCAATTTCGCTGATGTTTGGACAAATTTCTCTAACTTTTCAAAACGTCTGTAAAAGTCGGTGCAAACGCTATAGTGTGAACCCAGCTTTAATCCTGCAAAGCAACACTAGCTGTGACCAGTGGGGCAATGAAGCCCACTGGTGCCATCTAACACTCTTATCTGTGTTGCCGATAGGGTCAACCCTCTCAACCAACAAAGAAGGAATTGTTTTCATTGACACGCAACATTAACATAAAGCTTCTTTCTTTCATTTATTTATTTATTTATTGGTAGAATGGCTTGGTTTTCGGTTGTTGGTGACTTGATTGAGAGTTTTGTATTTTGTCCACATTTTGCCCTTGTGGTGTCCACCACTTGCATCCAAGAGAAAATAGCTCCGAAACTGAGACCATAATAGCATTCAGCTAGTGAGGTTTTCTTATGACCATTTTTCGATGCACTGCAACAGCATTCTGACTCTTAGAATCTCATGCAGATTTTAATTTTCATTCTCTATAATTATGTTCACATTACCGAATTGCACATTAATAATTTGATCTTTCTTCAACCAAACCTTAAGGCATAAAGGTTGCTGGTGTTTCTTTTTTTTCTTCTTCTTGCCTTTTTCAAATGATTCTCAGAATCCTTTCAGGCATCTTTTCAATCAACTCACTGTCTGCCAAATGAGGGTCCCACTCAAAGACCCTCCAGTGAGCATTGTGGCACTGTGTGATGAGTTTGGCAGTGGTTTTCAAAAGAAGAGCTGAATCTATAACCTGTGCAGGAGAGCAGAGGACAGAGACAGTTGACGAAGTGAAATCCTTCACATTGCTGTAATGGGTATAATTACACAAAGAAAAGGGCTGTTAGGTTAAATTACCCGTGATATTCACCACAGATAATGGCAGAAATTCAGAAGGTTAAATGACACCAGGAGCTGAATGACTTTTGACATTAAGGTACTATTGAAAAAGGAATTATAACAGAGCTTTTACAGGCCAATCCAATACTCTACATGTTGGATGGCAGCAAGTCATTTGAAAAGAATTTAAAAGGGTCTTTTTTCCTAACACCTGTGTCTTTAGAAGCTATTGTGAGACAGTGATTAAGCCTAAAAAGCACTGGCCAGATAAATTGTTGCCAACCATGGAAGCTGTTTGAAGTTAATTTTACATTGCAGTGACGAATGGAAATTGTTCTGCTGAGTACTGCACCTAACCATACAAGTAACCATGGCAGGAAAGAAAATGATGACTAGATTCAGACAATTAGTAGTTTCCATCATATTGCCTCTTACCTCAAATGTTCCAGCTACATTTCAGGTAGGTTTGTATATACTGTTCTTCATTTTTTTTTTCTCTTTAGAGGGAACTATATTCTCTCTGGTCAAAGTGCTGACCTTCACAGACAGTAAACACACCAATTAGTGGATGAGAAGGTGAAAGGGGCTGGACCTGATCACCACACGATTACCTCAAGTCAACCCCGCAGGAAGCCACCCACACAGCCGACTGCAAGGAGGTATCTGAGAAATGGCCATGAAGGAAGAAAAAAGCAAGACTGTAAATTATGCACATTTTTTCGACATATTCTAGCTGCAATTGTTGAAAAGTTTTTTTTTTATTATACTTTTAACCACGTTTAACTTTTGCTCCTCTCTAAAGCTTATTCTGCTAAAAGTTTTGTCAGTCATAAATCCCAATAAATCCTCAACCAAATATTAAAAATCAAAATACCAAGTGTGATCCTAACCCACCAATATGACCATAAGCACCATGTCGAACAGACATCACCACAGAGACCAATTTTATCTCTTTGTTACCAATGTCTTTGTTTACTTTCACTTTCTTGTTTACAAGTCCATCCATCCATCTTCTTCCGCTTAATCCTTTTTGGGTCGCGGGGGGGGGAGGGGGCTGGAGCCTATCCCAGCATCTTTCGGCGAGAGGCAGGGTACACCCTGGACAGATCGCCAGTCCATCACAGGGCCAACACAGAGGGACAGACAACCATTCACTCTCACAGTCATACCTAAGGACAATTTACAATCCCCAGTTTGATGCCAATTAACCTAACGTGTGTTTTTGGCATGTGGAAGGAAACCGGAGAAATCCCGGAGTAAACCCACGCAGACACAGGGAGAACATGCAAACTCCACACAGATCACTGTTGGTCAGGGTCTGGGATCAAACCCAGGATCCCCTGGCCAAGGGTGAGTTGCTGTGCTGCCGCAGTGCTAACCGCCGCGCTGCCCTATTTACAAGTCACTTCTGATTTTTTAATGAATTTAATAATTAGTATTAAATACTCAGGTTAACCATTTAAATAGTACTTAAAGGTTAGGAGAATGGTTAGAGTTGGGGTGAGGGAAAAGGTCAATTTTAAACTAGGGATGCATTATATTGGATTTTTAAAAAAAAAAATTGTTTATTTTTTAAAATTATTTATCAATAACTGATATGCTGATATTTTGAAAACAGTTTTTGCTGATGCTGATACCTGTTATGATCCCTGGTGCGCCATTACGCAGCGCATGGAGGGAGGAAGGACAAACCCAAGCGCAGGAGTATATTCGTTTAATTTATTAACAAAAACCCCAAAATAACAAGTCCAGCAAACAGTCACGATACACTGAGGGTTGGAAATGATGAGCTAAAGGCCACCAGACATATAGGGACACCTCCTGGAAGCACTACAGCTCAGGGGAAGGGAATGCCTAGTGCCGCAGGGCTGCTGTCGGCATGGGGAGAAAGGCAAATATGGACTTACGGTGCTGGAGCAATCCGGGGCTGTCCGTGCAGTCTGGTGGATGAGAATGAAACAGTCTGCAGATAATCCGTAGGGAGTTATAACCTGCATACACGGAGGTACACACTTCCGTGTTTGAAGCTCAATGCTCTAGCAGTCTCTTCCTACTAACACAGCATTTAAGTAATCATAATGCTAATGAGGGAAGAGACCGCCGGTGTGAGGATGCATGGCCTGGACATAATTGAAAACATGTGTGCATGAGTGAGTGTATGAGCGTGTGAATGAGAATGAATGACGTGTGTGCATGTACGTGTGTGAAACACCCATAATGCAGATTAGCTGGCAACACTGACAGGAGGAGGGGGCGTGCCCGAGCTGTCAGGGAGTGAGGACCCAGAGGACTCCCTGAAGTGCCTGATGGAAAATAAATAGGAAAGTGGCCAAAATAACCACGGGTCAAAACTGGGTTTGGGACCACCAAACCCAGGTTCATGACAGATACCAATATATGCATGTTTTTTCCACCTATTTACATCTCCTTTGTCTTACAGTGGTGTATACCTTACATATAGCATGTTTTCCAAGAAAAATAAACTTCAAATCAATATGAAAATAAATACCATCCATCCATCCATCCATCCATCTTATACCGCCTTTCCAGAGGTACGGGTGCTGGAGGCAGCAGCTCAAGCAGAGACTTCCTTCTCCCTGGCCACCTGCTCCAGCTCTTCAGAGAGGATGCCAAGACATTCCCAGGCCAGCTGAGAGACGTAGTCTCTCCATCGTATCCTGGGTCTACCCTGGGGTCTCCTCACAGAGGGATGTGCCCGAAACACCTCAAGTGGGAGGCGTCCAGGAGGCATCCTGATTAGATACCCAAACCACCTCAACTGGCTCCTTTCGATGTGGAGGAGCAGCGATTCTACTCTGAGCCTCTCCCAGATGACTGAACTCCTCACCCTGTCTCTAAGGTAGAGTCCAGCAATCCTACGGGGAAAGCTTATTTCAGCCGCTTGTATCAGCGATCTCATTCTTTCGGTCATTACCCAAAGTTCATGACCATATGTGAGGGTAGGAATGTAGACTGACCGGTAAATCGACAGCTTTGCTTTAGAACTCAGCTTCCTCTTCACCACAACAGACTGGTACAACATCTGCATCACTGCAGATGCTGCTCCGATCCGTCAGTCAATCTCTCGCTCCATTCTCCCCTCACTCGTGAATGAGACCCCGAGATACTTAAACTCTTCCACTTGGGGCAGGAGCTTGTCTCCAACCCGGAGAGGACAATCCACCTTTTTCCAGCTGAGGACCATGGACTCGGACTTGGAGGTGCTGATTCTCATCCGAGCCACTTCACACTCAGTAGCAAACCATCCCAGCAAGGCCTGTAGGTCATTGCTTGATGAAGCCAACAGGACAGCATCATCCGCAAACAGGAGAGATGAAATCCTGTGGTCACGGAGCATGACATCCTCAAATCCTTGGTTGCGCCTAGATATCCTGTCCATAAAAATTATGAACAGGATCGGTGACAACGGGCGGTCTTGGTGGAGTACTACTCTCACTGGAAACAAGTTTGACTGGGTGTTGGCAATACGGACAAAACTCTTGCAATGGTCGTATAGGGACCGGATAGCTCGTAGCAACGAGCCTGATATCCCCACACTCCCGCATGCAGCACCTCCCACAAGAGACCATGAGGGATGCAGTCAAATGCTTTCTCCAAGTCCACAAAACACCTGTGGACTGGTTCAGCAAACTCCCATGAACCCTCGAGAATTCTCAAGAAGGTAAAGAGATGATTTGATGTGCCACAACCAGGACAAAACCCATATTGCTCCTCCTGAATTTGAAGTTTGACCAGCGGTCAGACTCTCCTCTGCAGTACCCTGATGTAGACCTTCCCAGGGAGGCTGAGAAGTATGAACCTCCTAAAGTTGGAACACCCCCTCTGGTTCCCGTTTTTAAAAGAGGAACCACCACCCCGGTTTGCCATGCCAAAGGCACTGTCCCCGACTTCCATGCAACATGGCAGAGCCATGTCAACCATGACAGCCCTACAACATCCAGGGCTTTAGGGTACTCAGGGCGAGTGTTGTCCACCCCCGGGGTCTGGCCACCAAAGAGTTTTTTAACCACTTTGGCAACCTCAATCCCTGTGATGGGTGAGTTGTCCCCCCTATCCCCAAGCCCTGCTTCCTCTATGGGAGACATGTCAGCAGGATTCAGGAGATCCTTGAAGTATTCCTTCCACTGCTCGACGATGTCCCCAGTTAAAGTACACATTGTGGACATCATACACAGTGTGGACAGGGAGCTGCTTCCCCCTCCTGAGTCGCCGGACAGTTTGCCAGAATCTCTTCAAGGCTGACCGAAAGTCTTGTTCCATGGCCTCAACAAACTCCTCCCACACCTGAGTTTTTGCTTCAGCAACCACCCGAGCTGTACTCCGCTTGGCCTGCCCGTACACCTCAACTGCTACGGGAGTCCCACAAGCCAACTAAGTTCAATAGGACTCCTTCTTCAGCTTGATGGCCCCCCTCACCACTGGTGTCCACCACTTGGTTCAGGGGTTGCCACTATGAGATGCACCAACAACCTTGCAGCCACAGCTCTGGGCCCCAGAAAATAAATGCATGTTATTTATTTTTAGTAACATGTTCAATAGAACTGTAAACTTCCTCCTTTTAATAGGCTTGGAAGATACTGTTCCTGTGATGGTCCTTACAGCAGCCACAACCAGGAAAAGAGGAAACATGTAAACAAATACAATCTGTCCACATGGATCATGTGAAAATAAAATACATTCATTGTACAACTGTACAGTAACTAAAACAATCCGCACGAACATAAATAGTCAGTGTAATATTTTTACACTACTAAATAAAGAAGCACAAATAAGGCTGTATGTACTCTACAGACTTAAACTCCACATCATATAAATTGTAACTCTGGATAAGGCAAAATCTGAAAATTACCTGCAGCTGGGCATTGTGTGTGTGGTATTCCAGGTTTGAGCACACTCACATCTCATTGTTGCCATTGTCTGCTGCCTGGCACTCCTCAGCTGCACTGATTGCCTCCACCTGTACCTCATCAGGTCCTGCCTTTAAATACGGAGTAATTTCTTTCAGTCCTTGTGGGACTGTTGGACTTCTTTTCACACTGTCAGCAGAACCTGTCAGGGTGTGTGTGTTGAAAGACAGGACTTAAGCGCCAAACTCTGGTTTGTGATATTTATTTATAGCTGAACACCACCATCAGCTTGATGGTAGAAAATAATGAATTAAAAACAGACGGGCAGACAGGACAGGAATAGACTAATACTTGACTGATGAGGCAGACAGAAGCGTGAGCTCAAGCTGAAACTGACAAGGACGCCGTACCCTGGAAAGGGGCAGCATCCGTTAAATAAACTAAACAAAATGAACATAATTACAAACAGGTGTGGACAATGAAGAGAACAGGGAAAAATCAGGCTGTACAGAAAAGGAAACTGAAGAAGCAGTCATAATGAAACCACACCAGAAAACCATGACAGGAACAATAATGAGTAACCATAAAAATGACCTATGACAATAATGTGTCATGAACCTCTCCGTGCACTTTTATACAGCGCACGGCAAGGGGTAAAATGATGAGGATTTATGTGCAGGGTTCACCACACACATTTATTAACGTAATCTCACACAGTCCCAAAAATGGTGAAGACATACAAAAATGCATCAACAACCTACAGCGGACTTTCGGGGGCTGGCATTGCACAGCAAATGCATGAGGAGAGACGTGTAGCCGCGCTGGGGTTCCACAGCCGGTATCGCTATGCAGGCGCAGGAGAACCACAGCGATGTGGAGTGGCTACACGTCATAGCATACAGATGAAAATGGGTTATATCCAGACAACGCAGCAGACAACACGATCAGTTCATTGAAGACCCAGCAATGCGTGACTGGCACAAGCTGCGTAAGTACACGCATTGCTGATCATGGTGAAATTGGCAGCACCTGGGCGAGAAGTGGGAAGATGGCACACAGGAATAGACACAGCTGGTACTAACAAGAGAAAGGGCGTGGCCAGGCCGGCAGCTGTCAGCAGCGCTCACGGACAGTAGGTCAGAGCAGCTGTCAAACAGCCACCAGCCGGACAGGAGCTGAGAGTGAGGAAAGCACACTGAAATACATAATAAACACATGTTTAACGCTACCTAGACCAACAGGGAGGGCGGGACCAAGCCAGGGAAACCAAGCTGGCTCGGTTCCTGACAGAGCTCCCCAATCTAGGGGTGGATTCCCAGTCACCCATCCCGAGGACCCCCCCCCCCCCCATCCCCAGCAGATAGAAATAACATGAACCCGGGTGGGAGGTAGGGGGAACAGAAAAGGAGGAAACACAATTCCCCGCCCAGGGCTCATAATTAACCCCCCCAAGTCCAAAAGTGCAGGGGCTTGGGAGGCTGCCCAGAGTCCCAGTCCCAGCAGACAGTCCAGTGAACTGAGTACGGTGGCCTGCTGGAAAACCTGGGACCTCTGGCCCAGAAACTCAGTCCCTCCGGTGGTTGGCCAATGTTGTAGAACCGCCAGGACCAGGTGGGTGGCGCAGGAGGCGGCCTGCCCACCAGGAGGCTCAGTGTTGGGTGACCAGACCGTAGAGAGGGAATCCTTACGGCGTCGGGTTGGGAGGCGATGGAGACCATGATGGCGTCCGGCTGAAGAGTAACGGTCCCGGTGAACTCAGGCTGACTGGTAGCACCCTCAATGGTCCTGGTCTGGGCCAACGCTGCACCCGTGATGGACTGCGACCGGGCCAACGCTGCACCCGCGGTGGACTCTGGTGGGATCCTGGCTACACCCACGGTGGACTCCAGCGGGATCCTGGCTGCACCCGCGGTTAACTCCAGCAGGAGCCTGGCTGCACCCACAGCAAGCGGACTGGCTCGCAGGAGCACCAGGCTGAGGAGGCAGTCGACGGGGGAACCCTGATGATCCGGGCTGGTGGAGTAGAAACAGTGGCGTCCTTCTCCAGTTGGACCAGGCCCTCTGTGACCTCCAGCGATGGCGCACCCTCTCTGATGACCCTAGGTGAAGGCTCAGAGATAGCAGGAACAGAAAGGTAGTAAGGGTTGCCGGCAGTGGCGGAGCCCGGCGAAGTGAGTGCAGATGCAGTCGAGGGCTGCACCTGACTCTCCTCTCCAAGAGCCAGACAAGATCTCTCTAAAATTGACAAAAGAAAAACAAGGGAGAGAACTTGCCTGAGCTTGAGCTCCACCGCCATCCAGGACTCAGACGAACTTTACAATGCGGTCCCAGACCTGGCTTCCAGGAGGTCCAACTTTGGCTCCAACGCAGGGGAACACCTCTGTGCAGGCCCCCGGGCAGGATCATCCGGGGCCCAAAACTCCTCCACCGTCTGGCGGCTCGACTCCAGGACCGGTGGGCACTCAGGGATTAAGGGAGGAGACACAGAGAGACTAAGGGATGAGTTTATTGCTGCAGTCAGAGGAGAGGACCCAGCGGACTGCTGAGACTGGGCGTCTCCCTTGGGTGACAAACAAGGGTTTTTATGGGTTAATTGAGTCAAGCGAAAACACACTTGCCTGTCATCCCAGCGTTTGGTGTTCTCAGCTGCAGCAAGCGAATGATCGTCCCTCTCCATGTCTACGGAGATTTTGGCCCCTTCCCACAGTGCCAATGACTCCCTCGGCATGGCGGCAGGGGACCAACTCCGTGCTAGCTCTGGAGCGGAATCCTCCGGGGCCCCCAGCTCCTCCATCATCCAGTGGCTCTGCTCGCTCTCAGGAATCAATGGGGGAGACACAGAAGAGACAGGAAAGTGGTTTACCTCTGCAGCTGGAGGAGAGGACCCAGCGGATTGCTGAAAGTGGGCCTCTCTTCCGGGAGACAATGTTTATCATTATTATATTGAATAGAATGAAGACACACTTGCCTATCCTTCTGGTTCTTGATGTTCACAGCTGCGGAGAGCCGACGGTCATTCTTCTTGGCATCTACGCTGGCTCTGGCTCCCCCCTCTGAATGATGGAAGAGCCGGCTTGGGAGATGCGGAAGTGGGCGTAACCCAGGGAACCATGGCCCTCTCGGCGGCCGAAGGAGGGGAAGGAGGGGAAGGCTTCTCCCAGCGTTTCCTCACCGGATGGTGTCGATCGCTGAGTGCTGGAGCTGGATGAGCCGAAACGGGAGCGGGTGTCACACTCTGGCAGGAAGCAGGAATAACGGAGACCCAGGAGCGTTCCCCCTTCGGCGCGAGCACGGTCTTGTTACGGGATTTCCTCTCCCTCTCGCCGTACTCACACCACAGCGCTGCAACCAGGGAAATCCTCTCAACCCCCTCTGCATGCTCGGAGAGTTGAGGGCACTCGCGAACTGCTGCCTCTGCCAGACTCACATACCAGAGCACATCCTCTGGACTGGAATACATGCTCGCCATAGAAATAAGCACGTCGATCTCCATAAAAGTTTGGCAGCACTCCCAGCCCAGGCTCAGAGGATAACTACGGCCCGGAGCAAATATGACCACTACCAAACCCAGGCGAACCAAAAAACACAGTTCAAAAGGGAAAAAGTGATCTGCTGGTGTAACCCACTAAATCCTCCTTTTGGCTGGGTCTTCTGTCATGAACCTCTCCGTGCGCTTTTACACAGCGCACGGCGAGGGGTAAAATGATGAGGATTTATGTGCAGGGTTCACCACACACATTTATTAATGTAATCTCACACAGTCTCAAAAATGGTGAAGACATACAAAAATGCAACAACAACTTACAGTGGACGTTCGAGGGCCGGCATTGCCCAGCGAAAGCATGAGGAGAGACGTGTAGCCACGCTGGCGTCCCACAGCCGGTATCGCTGTGCGGGCGCAGGAGACCCACAGCGATGAGGAACAGCTACACGTCGTAGCATACAGATGAAAACAGGTTATCTCCAGACAACGCAGCAGACAATACGATTAGTTCATTGAAGACCCAGCAATGCGTGACTGGCACAAGCTGCGTAAGTACACACATTGCTGGTCATGGTGAAATTGGCAGCACCTGGGTGAGGAGCGGGAAGATGGCACACAGGAATAGACACAGCTGGTACTAACAAGAGAAAAGGCGTGGCCAGGCCAGCAGCTGTCAGCAGTGCTCACAGAAAGTAGGTCAGAGCAGCTGTCAAACAGCCGCCAGCCGGACAGGAGCTGAGAGTGAGGGAGGCACACTGAAATACATAACAAACACAATATCAATGGTACCTAGACCCACAGGGAGGGCAGGACCGACCCGGGGAAACCAAGCCGGCTCGGCTCCTGACAATAATGAAACTAATAACCAAGACTAAGTGGACAATAATAACCAACAGAGAAATAAATGTACAGGACTGAATAATGACAAAGGTAATCGAGAACAAAGAATAAAGCAGAGATAGCTACAGAACAGAAATCATAATGATAATCACAGTAAAACATATAAAACTCAACTCAGAGCGAGAACGTGGGCTGGGGCCCATGTCCTGGAGACAAAGGAATAAAACTATAACTCAGGGTGAGGACATGGGGCCCAGTCCATGGCCTGACAGTAGATTTAAAGGCTTTATTATTATTATTTATTATTAACTCACCCTTGGCCAGGGGATCCTGGGTTCGATCCCAGCCCCTGACCAACAGTGATCTGTGTGGAGTTTGCATGTTCTCCCTGTGTCTGCGTGGGTTTACTCGGGGATTTCTCTGGTTTCCTCCCACAGACCAAAAACATGCCAGTTAGGTTAATTGGCATCAAACTGGGTCCTTAGGTATGACTGTGAGAGTGAATGGTTGTCTGTCTCTCTGTGTTGGCCCTGCGATGGACTGGCGATCTGTCCGGGGTGTACCCTGCCTGCCTCTCGCCCAATGATGCTGGGATAGGCTCCACCCCCCCCACCCCCCCGACCCTATACAGGATTAAGTGGAAGAAGATGGATGGACGGATGGATGATAATGGACGAGAGGCAGGGTACACCCTGGACAGATCGCCAGTCCACCACAGGGCCAACACAGAGAGACAGACAACCATTCACTCTCACATTCATACCTAAGGACAATTTAGAATCCCCAGTTTGATGCCAATTAACCTAACGTGCATGTTTTTGGCATGTGGGAGGAAACCAGAGAAATCCTGGAGTAAGCCCACGCAGACACGGGGAGAACATGCAAACTCCACACAGATCACTGTTGGTCAGGGGCTGGGATCGAACCCAGGATCCCCTGGCCAAGGGTGAGTTGCTGTGCTGCTGCAGTGCTAACCACTCTGCCACCACGCTGGGATAGGCTCCAGCCCCCCTGCGACCCGAAAAAGGATTAAGAGGAAGAAGATGGATGGATGGACAATAATGTGACTGTACTATTTTACATTTTAGATTAGATTAGATTCAACTTTATTGTCATTACATATGTATGAATACAAGGTAACGAAACACAGTTTAGCATCCAATCAGAAGTGCAAAGGACAGCAGTGCAGTATATACAGTAATTGACAGTATGTGCAATTTAAGCAAATATATGCAAATATATGCAGCAGTGCAGAAAGTTAAGAGTACTGTTATGTGCAAATAATGTACAATAAGTTAGATGGGCAGTTATGTACAGGTGAGGATGGTAAGAGATGACGGTAAGAGAGTCAGCGGGGAACTAAGTTCAATAACGTGACAGCTGTTGGAAAGAAACTGTTCCTAAACCTGCTGGTTCTAGTCCGAAAGCTTCTGAAACGCCTTCCAGAGGGGAGAAGCTGGAACAGTCCATGAGCAGGATGGTTGGAGTCCCTAAGAATGCTGCGTGCCCGGCGCAGACATCTTTTCCTGTAGACGTCCTCTATAACTGGAAGTGGAGTCCCTGTGATGCGTTGGGCGGTTTTCATCACCCGCTGCCCCGCCTTACGGTCAGCGACAGAGCAGCTCCTATACCAGACTGTGACACAGTTGGTCAGGGTGCTCTCTATCACGCAGCGGTAGAAGTTGCCCAGGATGTCAGTTGACAGATGGTTCTTCTTCAGTGTCCTCAAGAAGAAGAGGCGCTGATGGGCCTTCTTGATCAGGCTGGTGGTGTTAACTGACCAGGACAGGTCCTCCGAGATGTGGGTCCCCAGGAGTTTGAAGCTGGGGACACGTTCAACGGCTATGCCATTGATATGGATGGGGTCATGTGTCTCTCCCCTCTTCTTCCTGTAGTCCACTATGAGCTCCTTGGTTTTGCTGGTGTTAAGGAGCAGGTTATTGTCAGCACACCAAGTAGCCAAGTGCTCAACCTCTGCCCTGTAATCTGACTCATCGTTGTCCCTGATGAGTCCGATCACCGTGGTGTCATCTGCGAACTTTATGATGGAATTGGATCCATACATAGGCCTGCAGTCATGGGTGAAGAGGGAGTAGAGGAATGGGCTGAGCACACAGCCCTGTGGTACACCAGTGTTGAGTGTGATGACCGAAGAACGGTTGGGGCCTGACCTAACATGCTGGGGTCTGTTGGTCAGAAAATCCATGATCCAGTTGCAGGTGGAGGTACTGATTCCCAGGTCCCCAAGTTTAGTGATCAACTTGGAGGGGATAACTGCGTTGAATGCTGAGCTGAAGTCAACAAACAGCATTCTTGCGTAGGTGTTCTTGTCATCCAGGTGTGAGAGTACATAGTGTAGCGCTGTAGAAACCGCATCCTCTGTACTTCTGTTGCTCCGGTAGGCAAACTGGTGAGGGTCCAGTGTAGGGGGCAGGCATTTTTTGAGCTGTGCCAAGACCAGTCGCTCAAAGCACTTCATGACTATGGGCGTCAGTGCCACAGGGCGATAGTCATTTAGGCATGATGGTGTTGAATGTTTCGGCACTGGTACTATAGAAGTGATCTTGAAGCACGCTGGTACCACGGCCTGGGCCAGGGACAGGTTGAAGATGTCTGTGAAGACCCCTGCCAGCTGCTCAGCGCATGCCCTCAGCACACGCCCAGGAATGCCGTCAGGGCCAGCAGCCTTACGTACGTTGACATGACTCAGTGTGTTACGGACGTCGGTGTGGGTGAGTGTGAGGTGGTGGAGGTCGTCAGAGGGTGGGAAATTGATGTTCTTTTCGTTATTGTCCTTGTCAAAATGAGCATAGAAGTCATTTAGCTCAGTGAGAAAGGACACAGTCATGGCTATAGGTATGGAGTTGCTGGGCTTATAATCAGAGATAGCTTGAATGCCCTGCCACATGCGTCGGGGGTCAGAGTCCCCAAAATGTTCCTCCACCTTCAGCTTGTAGCTGTGCTTGGCCTTCTTGATGCCCCTCTTCAGATCTGCCCTGGATGAACTGTAGGCCTGTGCGTCACCAGATCTAAAGGCATTGTTACGTGCCTTTAGCAGAAGCCGCACTTCTCTGTTCATCCACGGCTTCTGATTTGGGTACGTGGTGATCTGTCTTTCTGTGGTGACACTGTCAATAGTGGTGTTGATATGGTCCAGGACTGAGTGGGTGTAAGAGTCGATGTTTATGTGGGAGCCACAGGTAGCCTGAGAGGTGAACATACTCCAGTCTGTGTTCCTAAACTTTTCCTGGAGTACAGAGTCAACCCCCTCTGGCCACACTTTGATGGTCCTCACTGATGGCTTCACCCGGTTGATGAGCGGTACATACTTGGGGGTAAGGAACAAAGATAAGTGATCAGACTGACCTAGGTGGGGGAGGGGAGTTGCTGTGTAGGCTCCCACAATATTGGTGTAAACATGGTCCAATGTTTTGTCCCCTCTTGTGTGACAGGAGACATGCTGGTAGAATTTAGGAAGCACTGTCTTGAGTTTAGAGTGGTTAAAATCACCTGCCACAATAAATGCTGCCTCTGGGTGTGCAGTTTGTTGTTTGCTAATAGCTGCATGCAATTCTTTCATAGCAAGCTTAGCATTAGCATCCGGAGAAATGTAAGCAGCTGTTATGATGGTACAAGTGAACTCGCGTGGCAGATAGAAAGGTCTACATTTAACCATGAGAAACTCCAGGTTAGCTGAGCAGTGTCTCTCAACAATGATAGAGTTCGTGCGCCAAGCCTTGTTAATATAAATGCACACTTCCCCACCTCTGGTCTTACCGGAGTCATCAGCTGCTCTGTCTGCCCGGAGCGTGTGTAGGCCGGCTAGCTCGATAGCATTGTTGGGTATTCCACTGTGTAGCCATGTTTCCGTGAAAATCATGATATTGCTAGTTCATAAGTCTCTTATTGTTGGTGATCCGAAGCCGTAGCTCATCCATTTTGTTCGCCAGTGACCGTACATTAGCGAGGAAAATACTGGGTAGAGAAAGCCGGTGCGGTGTTAGCTTTAGCTTAGCTCTTAGCCCACCGCGCTTCCCCCGCCTTTGTTTACGGTCTCTACGCTGCCTGCGAGCACTTCCGGTCAGCCGGGAAGCTTGCCGAGCGTCGGGTGTTCTCCGGAGCTCAGGGATGAGACGTAGGTTGCTGATAAAAAGATTGTTATCATTATTTTGTAATCCAATGTCCAAAAGGTCATTTCGGGTGTAAGATGTGAAAGCGAAGCTGTTCTGAACGAACAGACCCGAAATGAGCAGAAATAACACTGCTAATCCACAAAATCTGAAGAGACGCTGAGCCTCGCGTTGTGCACGCGCCGCCATCTTGTCATAAAAAATCCCTACTTTAGACAGATTGCAGGTGTATTCCTTTGCCATTTCACTTCATATTGTGGGGGACCCATGCTGGGACCCATGCTGTAGAGTTCAGTAGTTTCCTCTCAGACTGAGAGAGCATGGAGATCAAAGGGCTGGGGGGTTAGGGGAATTGTCTTGGGGGAGTGAATGGTGAATGCAGGACCTCAGGTAGCAGGGAGGTGTGAGTTTCGGGATATAAAAGTGAGAGTCCCTGCTCCAAATGTTTCATGTTCAATGTTCTGATTTTGGAAGATGTGAGATTGAAATAAAGTTCGTCTGCTCGGAAAGCCGGTGTGGTTATTTCATCATGTTCTCATGGGCAGCATGGTGGTGCAGTGGTTAGCACTGTTGCCTTACAGCTAGAAGGTTCCTGGTTCGAATCCCCAGGCTGGCAGGGGTTGGAACCTTTCTGTGTGGAGTTTGCATGTTCTCCCTGTGCTGCGTGGGTTTACTCCGGGGGCTCCGGTTTCCTCCCACGAAATCCAAAGACATGCATCCAAAGACATGCATGTTAGGTTAATTGGCTGTTCTAAATTGTCCGTAGATATCTGTTTCCTATAGGCCCTTAGAATAGAGGGTTAGTACTAGTGAAAGCGCTTTGAATGGTCTTTGTGACTTGAAAAGCGTTATATAAGTGCAGGTTAGTTAGTTAGTCATCTCCACAAAATCATCATTTACACAGCCACTAGACATCCCTTAAAGCCAAAAAAGACGTGGACAGTAGGTCGTAATACCTGCTTGTAAGAATGAGCATATAGGGTGTTTTCTGTTGGAGGATAATCACCTATATTTATATGCACTCTGTGATTGTGATATGGAGGCAGCGCGGTGGCGGAGTGGTTAGCACTGTGACAGCACAGAAACTCACCCTTGGCTGGGGGATCCTGGGTTCGATCCCAGCCCCCGACCAACAGTGATCTGTGTGGAGTTTGCATGTTCTCCCCGTGTCTGTGTGGGTTTACTTCGGGATTTCTCCGGTTTCCTCCCACATGCCAAAAACATGCAAGTTAAGTTAATTGGCATCAAAAACTGGGGATTCTAAATTGTCCTTAGGTATGACTGTGAGAGTGAATAGTTGTCTGTCTCTCTGTGTTGGCCCTGCGATGGACTGGCGATCTGTCCAGGGTGTACCCTGCCTCTCGCCCAAAAGATGCTGGGATAGGCTCCAATCCCCCCACGACCCGCAAAGGATTAAGCGGAAGAAGATGAATGAATGATTGTGATATGATGGCAACAGAAAAAAAAAATAACCACATCATGTATATTTAAATTTTAATGGATATTATCCGTGTATAAAAATGCATTTTGGTGAGAACAGTTCAGAAAATTATGCTGGGATAAAACAAACCCATGGAAATTATTCATTAACTTAAATCAATTTAGATTATAGAAAAATAATAGTACATGAAATCCAATTGCTGCCTGACAATTCCAAATATAAAAGAGAAAAATGATTAGAACTGAACAATAATGCAACTTACAATTTTCAGTATTCCAAAATTAACAATTCCATGCCTCAAAAAGCAAAGCACACACTCACAAAAAAAACCCAAACAAAAAAACACCAGGTCATATTTTGATATTTTAATCTTCAATCTTTCTGCATGAAGTGTTGTTGTGTTAAAAAAACAAAAAACAAAACAAAAAAAACTAAAGTAACAGCAAAAAAACTATATATTTTGTAACTATTGATGGTATGGAAAGTCAACTGACTGCTCATAACCATATACCCAAAGAGAGGTGTAATTTATATATCACTTCAACACAGCTTCAAAAACACTCAAACTCCTTTACACTCATTATTTTGCAGCCTTTAAACATTGTTATCCAGAGATTATTTTTTCCTGTTGCAACAAAGACCTGTTTTCAGCAGTTCTAATAAACCCACCATACAATTCAAAACACTGAGCCAACAAGCCAAAGAGGAACATGAAAATCTAATGCAGAAGAAAACAGAACTATAACAGGAGTGAATATAAAATTGACTACAAATCAGTAATTTGAATTCGTAGTAGAAGTGTTGTAAGCAGCTTCTGTTAACAGAATCACTGCAAACTTGCATGGGAATACTGCCATGATCTGGTGCACGGATGGGGGCTGTGCTTAGTTATTAGATTTATTTTGTCGTTTTCTGTTTATTTTTCTCTTTGACTGTATTTGGTTTCTGTTTTTGGTTATTTGGTTATTAGAGTCTGTATTTCCTTCTTTGGGGTTTTGTTTTGATTGTTGCTGGTGCTGTGACAGTTCGTGCGTCACTTCCTGCTGTCAAACTCTGTTCGCGCTCTATCACAGCTGCCAGCAATAATCGACACTCAGGATCCCGCAGGTGTTTGTGATTAAGGGCGGCCCATTTAAGCCATGGGTACCGTTTCCCTGGTGCAGCGGCGTCGACCATGTTTCATGCCAAGAATCTCTTGAACATCTCGCCAAGTTAAGTTATTGTTTATTCTGTCTTGACCACGTCTTTGTCTATTTGCATTTTTTGCTCCAGCCTTTGAGCTGTGTTTTTTGTTGTGTGTTCAGTATCTTGTGTTTCTTTTGTTAATAAAACTTAAAACTCACAGTCTGTGCTTGGCGTCCTGTTTGCCTTCGGGGAGGGCCGGAATACGACAGAACGCCGCTGCCACTTGGAGGCCAGCGGACTGTGAGTTTGTTTTTGTTTCTCTCCTGTTTTTCTTTAGTGTGTGTTTTTTCCGCTGGCATGGCAGCATCACTGGACTTGTGTCGAGTTGGGCTTGGCGAGGAGGAGTGTTGGGTGGCTGATGAATTGCTGGCTATCATATCAGATGTTCGCTTTACCCACACTCAGGAGGAGGAGCTCTAGGTCTGGGACTGCGTGGCACAGGTGATTCCCCTGCCTGTGGAGCATCCCGGAATTCACAGACCTCCTCACCTCTGTTTTTTGTACTCAACGCCGGCTTTGCAGGCTGGGGAGAGCCCCTCCACCACCCGAGCCTGTGCTACAGATGAAATGCTCCCGGGGTCGGAAGCCCCGAGCTTGGGGCGACCGCCCAGCTGCGATCCCAGCTCCCTTGGTCAAATCTAGACCTAAAGTTTGCTGCATTGGATTTGTAGCCTTCACACCTTCTGGGGGACCCAGCGCGGAGGAGATGGAGGAGCGGCAACGGGTGGTGGCAGCTGAGATGGAGCTTCTGGTGGGTTACAAGCCATGGCTCCTCCTGGAGCTGCTGCCAAAACTGGAGAGAGCACCACCAGCCCTGATGGAGCCCGAGCCTACGACGGTGGCCATTGCCAAACCCCGGGAGTTAAGGCAAGTGTCTTTTCATTCCTTAACAACTAATGATGAAATGCCTTGCCTTATTCCCAGTGGGGAAGCTTAGCCACAGCAGCCCGGCTTGGCTGAGCATTCATCATCAGCTGTCATAACATCTACCTCTCCCGTTCCTTCTCTTTCATTCTTGGAGGCTCCGCCGGCCCGGGGAGGGAGCCGGCATGTGTTGGAGAGGCCTGCAGCATCGGAGAGTCCAGCGCCAATCGTCCAGCCGGAGGTTCGGACTGCCATGGTGGAGTCGTTGGAGTCCTGGACAGCGGTGGAGCCCGAGCACAGGCAAGTGTCCTTTTGTAGTCCAGAAAAATCTTGTCTGGCTCTTGGTGGGGAGAACCAGATGCAGCCCTCAGCCACAGTGGAGTTCTCCCCGCCAGGCTCCACTGCTGCCGGTGACCCTGATTTGATGTGTGTTCCTGTCTGTGTTCCCTTGTCTGAGCCACCATCTAGGGCCACCGGGGTCACCGTGGGTGCTGCTCCCGCTCCGTCCGAGACCTCCGTGGATGCTGCTCCCTCTCTGTCTGAGACCTCCATGGGTGCTGCTCCCTCTCCGTCCGAGATCTCCGTGGGTGCTGCTACCCCTGCATCTGGGTCATCGTGGGTGCTGCATCCCAGCCTGGGGCCGTCATGGATGATGCATACCAGTCAGAGTCCGTCGTGGGTGCTGTGCTTCAATTTTGGTCCATGGGGGGTGCTGCATTCCTGCCCGGGAACCACCGAACCACTGTGGGTGCGACGCCTCAGCCTGGGGTCACCGTGGGTGTGACGTTGCAGCCTGAGGCTGCCGTGGATGTGACGCCTCAGCCCGAGGCCGCCATGGGGGCAGCCTGGGAGGTTCCCGCTGGTCGGCCGGCCTTCTTAGACAAACACTGCCTTCCGGCTCCTGCACTCCCGGGGGCTGCTTTGCCCAGCTGCCACCCGGGGGGGGGGGGCGTGTTGTGTGCTACGGCTCACCAGCTTAGGGATGCTGGGAGGCCTCCCAATGGTCTGCCCCTCCTGCTTGGGTGGTTCTGGGTCTCAGGAAGACCACCAGACATGTTCCAGCTTGGACGCCGGTGGTCCTAGGACTTTGGTAGGCTGCCTGAGGTAGGCTGCTTCTCCCCTGAGGCCCTGGAACGTCTGCCACCTGTTGGTCTGGGTTGGGGGTCTTGAGTGGTTTCTTTGGTTTTCCTTGTTTTTGGGTTGTGTGTTTTTGTTTCGGTCGCTCCATGCCTGGGTTCCCCCCCCCCCCCCCCAGGGTTAGTTTTTTTTTTTTCATGTCATGTTTTCCCTTTTGATGCAATGCTTTTTCTGAGTTTTTTCCCCCCGTATATCCTTAGTTCTTAGTTAGAGTACTTATTTAGACTATGAACTGCTTGTTTTATTTGTTTGTTGTTGCTGTTTATTGTTTTTCTGTTCTTTCTGTCTCCTTTCTTTTGGCAATGGAGGAAATTTATTTGCTAATTTGTTTTCAGTTATTATTTCTAGTATGGAGGCTTTTTTATATTTCATTTTAGACTGGCTTCATTTTCTTTTTGTTGTATTTTATACATTCACCCTCAGTTTGATTATACCTTGGTCTTAGTCTAATTCTTTATTGTCTGTTTATTAGTATTTGTTTTCAATGTTATAGTTATGATTAGGTTTGTTTTATTTTTGTATCAGGATCTGTCCGCACCCTTTGGAGGCATCCTCAGTTGGTCTGTCATTGAGAAGAGTGCATTAAGCTCCGACCAGGGTTTGTCCTTTTCCCTTTTTCCCTCAGCTGTTGAGCCCCGCTGTGCTCCGGCTGAAGTTGTCTCAGGTTCCCTGGCATATGGGTGCGCCTCAACCGCAGTGCTTCCGGGCTGTTCTGTCCCCCTGGTCGTGAGCTCAGCCCTCCTCCGGAATGTACATTTTTCTCGTTTTAGTCTTGGTCTTAGTGTCATGTTGGGTTACGTGTTGTATTTGGAGGAGGGTCTTCTGTGTGTGTGTGTGGGGGGGTGTTGTTGTTTTTGTTTTTTGGTGATTGTACCCTGGGGTGTCTGGGTTCCACCCCTTGGGTGGGGGGGCTCTGTCACGATTTAGTGCATGGGTGGGAACTGTGCTTAGTTATTAGATTTATTTTGTCTTTTTCTGTTTGTTTATTTTTCTCTTTGTATTTGGTTTCTGTTTTTGGTTATTTCATTATTAGAGTCTGTACTTCCTTCTTTGGGGCTTTGTTTTGATTGTTGCTGGTGCTGTGACAGTTCACACATCACTTTCTGCTGTCAAATTCTGTTTGCGCTCTGTCACGGCTGTGGTGTAATTGAGTTATTTAGAAAGAGCTACAAAGTCGCGCAGGGATGACGTCACGGAGGCGACTGGCGGGAGAGTGACAGACTAGCAGCGAGGTTGACATTTGGTGCAATAAAAAGTGACGTTAAAAACTACAGTTGGACTCACGCAGTGTTTTAATAACACGACATGGTGTCAGAAGTCCTGTAGTTAACGTAGAGAGGTAAGCCCGGAAAGAAAAGGATCGTTTGTAAACCGCGGAGGAAGAGAGGGGAGTTTGCGGACACGATGAGTGGAGACGAAGATGCAAATGGAGGGTTAGCAACCGCTCCAGGAGCCGCTGTGGCAGTGGGTCCGTGCGCTACGTTCAACATCCAGCCGCCGGAGCCCTTCGACTTTTCTAAGCCGCAGGAGTGGGCCAAATGGATCCGGAGATTCGACAGATTTCGCCTGGCAAGTAACCTGAATGCAAGCTCTGAAGAGAATCAGGTTAATACTCTGATATATTGCATGGGAGATGAGGCGGATGATGTTTTACGTGGGCTGGCTCTGACTGATGCTCAACGCAGCTCGTATGAAGCGGTGCGTGACGGCTTTCAAAGCTTCTTTGTGGTTAAAAAAATTGTAATTTATGAACGTGCCAAATTCAACCTGCGAAAACAGAGAGAAAGTGAGACAGTAGATTCTTTTGTCACTGCACTATATGCCCTGGCTGAACACTGCAATTATGGTGTGCTGCATGATGAGTTACTTCGGGACAGACTCGTCGTCGGTCTGTTAGACAAGAGGCTGTCTGAACGCATGCAGCTAGATGCAGAGCTGACTTTGGAGAAGGCAATCAGGATGGCACGGCAGAGTGAGGAGGTGAAAAAGCAGCAAGCTTCTCTGAGAGGAGACACCAGGACTCAGGCAAATGAGGCAATGTCTGTTGATAGAGTGTTCAAGGGAAGTAGAAAGCCTGCTAAAAACAAACCTCAGCGTGCTCACAAACCACACAGCACTCAGAACAGCAAGGAAAAGGGGACGCAGTTAAAATGTCATAAATGTGGCAGCTCTCCATCACATTCAAAACGTGAGTGCCCTGCAAATGAAGTGAACTGTCATGCTTGTGGGAGAAAGGGTCACTATAAACGTGTGTGCAAGACCGTAAAATCTGTACTTGAGGTGGAAGAGGATGAGGATGCCATCTTCCTCGGCAGTGTTACAACAGACGGTGATCCTTGGATGGTCAACATTGACATTCATGACAGCAACGTGACATTCAAAATTGACACGGGTGCTGATGTCACAGTTTTGCCACATGCTGTGTTCCAGAAAATACTCAGAGAAAACCCACCTGCGCTCCACAAAGCACCTAAGCGGCTCCTGGGACCGGGGAGGAGGCCACTTGATGTTGTGGGCGTTGCCAAGCTGTTGTTGAGAATTGGTGAGAAAGAGGAGATGGAGGAAGTGTATGTTGTCCGTTATGTGCACACTGCCCTGCTAGGGAGGTCTGTGAGCTGCAGACTAGGGCTTGTTGCACGCCTTGACAGTGTCACTATAGAGACATTAAAGGAAAACTATCCAAAACTATTCAGTGGACTAGGTGAGGTGCGCCAGGCATATGCCATCAAGCTCAAACCAGGTGCCAAACCATTTTCACTCAAGACACCAAGGAGGATCCCATTGCCACTAATGGACAAAGTCAAGCAAGAGCTGTCCCGCATGGAAAGCCTCGGGGTGATATGCAGAATTGAGGAGCCTACAGACTGGTGTGCTGGCATCGTGGTAGTGCCCAGAAAGAACAAGATGGATCCTGTGCGAATATGTGTCGATCTCACTAACCTCAATGAGTCCGTGTGTAGAGAAAAGTTAATTCTACCATCAGTAGAGGAAACACTTGGGAGACTGGCTGGAGCCAAAATATTTAGTAAGCTGGATGCAAATATGGGGTTTTGGCAAATCCCATTGACAGAAGATTCAGAGAAACTGACAACGTTCATCACGCCCTTTGGACGCTATTATTTCAAACGACTACCTTTTGGCATTGCGTCCGCCCCTGAACACTTTCAGAACAGAATGGTGACGGAGGTCACAGAAGGGCTCGAAGGCGTGGTTTGTCACATTGACGACGTGCTGGTGTGGGGTCGTACGCAAGAGGAGCATGATGCTCGCCTGCATACCGTGCTAAGAAAGATTCAAAAGGCAGATATCACACTTAACATTGGCAAGTGGGATCTGTCAAAGTCTGAGGTGACCTTCCTAGGCCACGTGATCTCCGCCAGCGGCATCAGTCCAGACCCGAGCAAGACGGAGGCTGTGAGGGAAATGCCTGAGCCAAAAACAGTGAGTGAACTAAGATCTTTCCTTGGAATGGTAAACCAGCTAGGCAAGTTTATCCCGCAGCTAGCTGAGAGGGATAAAGCCCTCAGAGATCTCCTTTCAAAGAAGAACTGCTGGGTGTGGGGCGCTGACCAGGCTAAATCCTTCCAGGACTTAAAGGATGCCCTGACGTCGCCACCGGTGCTAGCCGTATATGATCCTAACAGAGAATGCAAAGTTACAGCAGACGCATCATCTTATGGACTTGGAGGAGTCCTGCTACAAAACTGGGGTGAGGAGTGGAGACCAGTAGCCTTCATGTCGCGGTCTCTCACGCCTACCGAGCAGAGATATGCACAAGTGGAAAAGGAGGCTTTGAGCCTGACCTGGGCTTGCGAGAGGTTCAGCAACTTCCTCATTGGAAAACACTTCCAGTTGGAGACAGATCACAAGCCTCTCCTGAGTCTCCTGGGGTCTCAAGCACTGGATGTTCTACCCCCTCGGATACAACGCTTTCGAATGCGTCTTATGCGCTATTCCTACTCCATATCTCATGTGCCAGGGAAGTGCCTGTGGACAGCTGATACATTGTCGCGAGCGCCTGTCACAAGAAAAGGGACACCAGCTGACAAAGAGCTGTTCGAGGACACAAATATCTACGTGGATGGTGATGGAGAACCTACCTGCAAGCACTGCTTATCTGGAGGAGCTGAGAGAGCAGCTGCAGAAGGACAGTGTGTGTGCTCGAGTGATGCAGCTGTGTGCAGAAGGCTGGCCAGCTCATGGCATAAATGAACCTGCACTCAAGCTATACTGGACTGACAGAGCATTCCTTACTGTCCAAGATGGTCTACTGCTAAAGGGAGAAAGACTCGTCATACCCTCAACTATGAGAAATGATGTTCTCGCTAAGCTGCACGAAGGACACCAGGGTGTGGTTAAGTGTAGAGAACGGGCACGACAGTCAGTATGGTGGCCAGGGTTGAGTCAGCAGCTGAATGAGTTGGTTCTCAACTGCTGAGCATGCTGTCAGGAGAGACAGAACCACAGGGAGCCACTGATGCCGACACCATACCCAGACAGACCATGGCAGAAGTTGGGAGCAGACTTGTTCATGTTAGGGAGCAACACCTACTTGCTAGTAGTGGACTACATGTCAAGATATGTGGAGATTGCCCTGCTAACTCCCACAAGATCTAATGATGTGATCCACCACCTTAAGTCAATCTTTGCACGTCATGGAATCTGTGAGACCCTGGTGACAGACAACGGGCCACAATTCTCTGGAGCAGCTTTTGCAGCATTTGCAAAGCTGTACGGGTTCCAGCATGTAACCAGCAGCCCAAAATATCGGTGAGACACCGTGCAAAGCATCTTAACAGACTCACTCCAGGACAGGATGTGTGGGTGACCGATCAAGGAGCAGCAGGTGCTGTCATCGGAAATCACACCACACCGCGCTCTTATCTGGTGGAGGGACCCCATGGGACCATCAGGCGAAACCGTCGTCATCTCATCCCCTGGAACTCCTCATCGGAGCAGAGCAACAGTGCTGCAACAGAGCAGTTCCCGGAAGGTGTTCCAGAACAACCTTCAGCAGAACAACCGGCAGCAACATCATCACAGCAGAACGTTCCTGAACCACCATCTACTCCTACTCTTAGAACCAGGTCTGGGAGAGCGGTTGTAAAACCAACCCGGTTGGACTTATAAACAATTATGAAGATTGAACTTTTGAAAATAATAGTGGGAAAAAAAGGCTGCAAATGTATTGCACTATTTTTCTGATTTTGCACTCTTTTCAATGTAAATGTTCAAGTTCAGAGTTTAGAGTGAGGACAGAACAGTACAGGGTTTAGGATTGAAGTATTGTACTTGATTTTGCACATATTGTTCAGTGCTAAGGGTAAACTGCAGTGTGACTGTTGTGTGTGTGAATGGTATTAGGTAGGACCAGATCTTCCAGCCACAGAGGCAGAATAATCCTCTAAGGTCTGTGGAATCAATGGCAGTCTACCCATTGATACTAGAAAGGGGAGATGTGGTGTAATTGAGTTATTTAGAAAGAACTACAAAGTCGCGCAGGGATGACGTCACGGAGGCGACTGGCGGGAGAGTGACAGACTAGCAGCGAGGTTGACATTTGGTGCAATAAAAAGTGACGTTAAAAACTACAGTTGGACTCACGCAGTGTTTTAATAACACGACAACGGCTACCAGCAATAATCGCCACTCAGGACCCCACAGGTGTTTGTGATCAGGGGCAGCCCATTTAAGCTGTGAGTGTAGAAGATGCCTTACAAACGAGACTGAGTTTATTTCTCAGGAAAGCTTTATTGGAAGTCACATCTTCTATCATCAAAGTTCTCAGCAGAAAAGATACAGAACCAACTTTCCTCACAGCTTTTATACACCAGAGATACTAAACCCCCACATCAAGGATCTCACACCTTCACCCCACAGAAGCTCAGTAAACACATGAACCCACAGTCACATATAGCCTCCGAGACTTGCTGGCGCCTCTGTTTCCTTCTCCACCTCGGGGGCTCCCGTTGGGACATGGGAGGTGCTCCGGAGCAGGGTTCTCAGGGAGGAAATCTCCCGGTAACCGGAGGGGTTGGGTGAAAACGAGTTCGGCCGGAGAGGCTTGCAAATCCTCTTTAGGTGCTGAACGCAACCCTAATAAAACCCATGGGAGCTTGTCAACCCAATTTGTGTCCGTGAGAGCCGCTCTGAGGGCTGCTTTCAATGACCGGTGGAAGTGCTCGCACAAACCGTTGGCCTGGGGGTTATACGCGGTCGTGCGATGAATTTTCACCCCCAGGCTGAGTGCCATGGACGACCAGAGCTCGGAAACAAACTGGGGTCCTCTGTCAGACGTTATGTCTGACGGGATACCAAAACGTGCGACCCAAGTTGTTAAAAAGGCACGTGCAACATCTGCCGCTGTGGTTGCCACCAGAGGGACCGCCTCTGGCCAGCGCGTGGTGCGGTCTACCATGGTTAAAAGGTGTGTGAACCCCTGGGACAGCGGAAGAGGTCCTACTAAGTCGATATGCACATGATCAAAGCGTTTGGCTGGGATGTGAAAAGGTTCTAGAGGGGCTCGTGTGTGTTTGTGTACCTTTGCTCTTTGACACGCAGCGCAGGCTGCAGCCCACTCTTTGACTTGTTTACGCAGCCCCGGCCAAACAAACTTCTCTCCTACCACTTTGATAGATGCGCGGACGCCCGGGTGTGCCAGTGAATGTATTAAGTCAAAAACACGGCGACGCCACGCAGCCGGGACCACGGGACGGGGACGCCCCGTGGAGGTATCACAGATTAGGGAGGGCATGCCTCTTTGAAGCACCCTGTGCTCCAGCCTTAGCCCTGTTGGCCCAGACTGGAGCGCGCGCACGTCCGCGTCGCCAACCTGTTCAGTGGCCATGGCTGCATAATCCGACGCAGACCGGAGCTGTGAGCGCTTCTGCACCGCAAGCCTGACCTAGGTCTGCAGCCGCCGAATCTGCCCCCTGGGGGCCTGTCGCTGCAACTGCACGTGAGAGGCAATCAGCCACTACATTGTGTTTACCCGCTACGTGTTGAATGTCAGTGGTAAACTCCGAAATTGCAGCCAGCTGCCTCTGTTGTCGGCCCGACCAAGGCTCTGAAACCTTAGCCATTGCAAAAGTTAAGGGTTTATGGTCCACGAACGCGGTAAAACGGCGCCCTTCCAACCAGAACTGGAAGTGGCGGATGGCCAAATGTAGAGCCAAAAGCTCCCTGTCAAACGCGCTGTATTTATGCTCGCTATCGTGCAATGTTTTGCTGAAAAACGCGAGTGGTTGCCAGCATCCTGCCACCAGTTGCTTGACAACCGCTCCCACTGCCACGTCAGAGGCGTCTGTGGTTAGCGCCATGCGAGCTGCTGGCACCGGGTGTGCCAATAACGCAGCGTTCGCGAGGGCTGATTTGACCTGTGAAAAAGCGCGCTCCCGATCCGGGGACCACTCGACCTTAGATGCAGGTTTTTGTTTCTTTAATGCCGCGTACAATGGATGCATGAGCCGTGCCGCGTTTGGGAGGAAACGGTTATAAAAACTGACCATCCCCAAAAATTCCTGCAGCGCCTTAACCGTCTGCGGTTGGGGGAAATCCGTTATCGCGCGCACTTTATCTGGCAGCGGGACCGCGCCTTCTGGCGACACGCGGTGTCCCAAAAAATCGATTTTTGCTACCCCGAATTGGCACTTCGCTGGGTTAATGATCAGCCCGTGTTCTGTGAGCCTCTGAAAAACGGCTGTGAGATGGCTTTCGTGCTCAGCCTCGGACGCGCTGGCTACCAAAATATCATCCAAATAAGCAAACACGAAAGGGAGGTCGCGCAGCACTGCATCCATCATGCGTTGGAACGTCTGCGCGGCGCCCTTGAGGCCAAAAGGCATGCGCAAAAACTCGAAAAGCCCGAAAGGGGTTATAACTGCCGTTTTGGGTATGTCCTGCGCACGGACTGGAACTTGGTGATAACCACGCACCAAATCTATTTTGGAAAAGATGCGCGCCCCCGCTAAATGCGCCGAAAAATCCTGGATGTGCGGAATCGGATAGCGGTCGTGGGCTGAAGCATTACTTAATCTGCGGAAATCGCCGCAAGGGCGCCACGAGCCGTCAGCCTTGGGTACCATGTGCAGGGGTGACGACCAGGCGCTGTTCGAACGCCGGACTATGCCCAGTTTTTCCAAGTTGGCGAATTCCTCACGCGCGATGGCCAGTTTAGGTGGGTCCAACCGCCGAGCTTTTGCAAAAACAGGGGGGCCCGAGGTACTTATGAAATGCTCGACCCCGTGTTTGGCAACTGACGCTGAAAATGTAGGGACCGTGAGTGCTGGAAACTGGTTGAGTAATGCATGAAACTTACCACCCGCAGCTGTGACATTGGAATGTGCAGAAGGCAGGGCCACCCGAGCTGTGCAGGAGATAGAGTAGAAAGACAGTGCATTTACAATACGTCTATTAGTAAGGTCAACTAACAAACTGTTTGAGCACAAGAAGTCAGCACCTAACATGTTGTTGTTAACTGCAGCAACAACGAAGGTCCACTCGAAGGTGCGCCCGTGGAGGGACAGGCGGAGCGTCTTCTCTCCATAGGTTTTGATCGTGGAGCTAACACCAGGGGGCCGCTGGCCGGCGCCAGGGTGTCCGCGTAGGTAGGCTTGACAAAACTCAGCTGGGAGCCCGTGTCCACCAGGAATTATTTCCCAGAATTCACGTCCGTCACGAAAAGCAGCCTGTTCTTCGTGCCGAGAGTCGCAGCTGCTACCGGCTCCCGGACTTGGCGTTTCCCTGGCGCTGATACCGGCACGGTGGGACGCATCTGTGGGCTTTCTCGGCGAAACGTCGATGGTAGAAGCAGAGGGCGTTGTCAGCTCCGCTTCTCCTGGTCTCTGCCGCTGCTGCCGTCAGTGAATCCGGTGTCGCAGCCTCTGGTCTCCCTCCTTCTCGCAAAGGGGCGGTCATCTCTGCTGCTGCCGTCGTGGCCGCACGCCGTCTATGGGAGTCGACGAGGCGTTGCGCCACCTGTCCCAGCTCGTGGTAGTCGCGGTTGACGAGCGGCTGCGAGCTGGCCAGGGTGACTCTCACTGCTGGCGGGAGCGTTCTGAGGAAGAGGTGGGCGAAGATAAAACTGTCGTCATCCTCGCCTCTCAGGCTCATCATCTTTGCCATCAGATCCGCTGGCCTGTCTGCTTCTCCCTCTGTCAGCGCCAGGAGCTTCTCTGCTCGCTCTTCCCGCGAGGGAGTGAAGGCTCGGATGAGGGCAGCTTTCAGTGTGCCATACTTGTTGTCTTGGGGCGGGTGGTTGGTCAGGCTCTCCACCCGTTGCACTGTGAGGCTGTCCAGCTTCGCGACGACATGGTAGAACCTTGTTGTATCCGCTGAGATTCCCCGAAGGTGGAATTGCGCCTCCACAGTGGTAAACCAGGAGCGCGGGTTATGTTGCCAGAAGTCGGGCAGCTGTAGCATGGTAGCTGCGTTAACCCGGTTGGCTCCTGAAGAGTCCGGTGCGGAAAGCTCGCCGTCACCGGCCATAGGTAGTCGTAGGTCACCAGTGTAGAAGATGCCTTACAAACGAGACTGAGTTTATTTCTCAGGAAAGCTTTATTGGAAGTCACATCTTCTATCATCAAAGTTCTCAGCAGAAAAGATACAGAACCAACTTTCCTCACAGCTTTTATACACCAGAGATACTAAACCCCCACATCAAGTATCTCACACCTTCACCCCACAGAAGCTCAGTAAACACATGAACCCACAGTCACATATAGCCTCCGAGACTTGCTGGCGCCTCTGTTTCCTTCTCCACCTCGGGGGCTCCCGTTGGGACATTGTCTCTGGCTTCCGTCTTCCCCAGCACCCACCTCCTAGCCGAGGTCCCTGCTGGGGCATTGTTCCTTTGGACGTTTGCTCTGTAGGGTCTGCACCGTCATGCCTACTGGATGCATGTGGGGGAGAATGCGTACCATACAAGCATGCCATATATGTGCCTTAAATATGCACCATATGGGCACCATTTCCCTGGTGTAGCAGCATCGACCATGTTTCATGCCAAGAATCTCCTGAACATCTCGCTAAGTTAAGTTATTGTTTATTCTGTCTTGCCCACGTTTTTGTCTATTTGCATTTTTTGCTCCAGCCTTTGAGCTGTGTTTTTCATTGCTGTGTGTTCAGTTTTTTGTGTTTCTCTTGTTAATAAAACTTAAAACTCACAGTCTGTGCTTGGCATCCTGTTTGCCCTCGTGGAGGGCTGGATTTTGACAAATACATGCTATAGTTGTATTTTCAGCTAATTCTACTAACTAGAAGTTGCTATGAAAGGAAACAAAAAACATCTTTTAAAGTTTAAGGTTCAAAGGTTAAAGAAACTCATCACTGGATTTTATTAGGAAAGAGGATATAAACTGTTGTCTCTGGAGATACAGGTCAATGCTTTATAAACCTAAACCTGCACTCTCACCTTTTTTATGTGTTGACAGGATGAGATTGATGCAAATTGGCAACCCAGTCTCTTTTTCTTGAGTTTAAAACACTGATGTAGCTCATGTATTTTTACCTACATATGTATAAGCACATTGGGATGCTTGAGATTGCATGTGTGGATTGACCTCACATCTTGGATGAGACAATATGTCTGGACCGCCTGGAGATAACAGCAAGAAGATGGAGGTACGGCGATAAGGAGCTGAAAAGACTTCCTGACCTCCTGGGGGCCAGGCGGAGGACTGAAGGGCTCGGGGGGAGAGTTATTTTCAATAGGGGGTTTTGACGGTGATATGTGATTCTTCCTTTGATCTTGTATGTATAAATAAGAAGGTTTTGACTCAGCTCATTCTCTTCTGTTCTTGAGAGATAGCTGGGGATGTGATTGCAACATTAAAACCTGAATTAAGAAATAATTCAGCTTCATTATTTCACGCTCCCCACATTGGTGACCAGAGACGTGAGAACGCATAGAAGGGATTCTCCTGATGCAGACTCGTCGGAGTCTGCCCGAGCGAGCGCCGTCTCCATCAAACTGCCAGAATTCTGGCAGGACAACCCAGACTCGTGGTTCCTCCAGGCTGAGGCGCAGTTCACGCTCGCGGGAATAACAGTGGACGACACCAAGTTTTACCACGTCGTCGCAAGGCTCGACAACCGCACAGCTCGATGCGTGCGGAGCCTGGTACAGCAGCCACCCGCTGACAACAAATACGGCGAGTTGAAGGCTGCCCTCACCGAGTGTTTCATGCCCTCAGTCGAAGAGAGGGCTAGGAGACTCCTGGCTATGCACGGCCAAGGAGGGCGCAGGCCAGTCGCCCTGATGGAAGACATGCTGCAGCTGAGGGAATCGGACAATGATGATTTCCTGCTTAAGCACATCTTCCTAAGTAAGCTCCCGATGCACATGAGAGGGACACTGTCCGGCATGCGTTGTGTGACCCAGCGGGACTTCCGTGTGCTGGCCCGAGAGGTGCAGCGGCTCCTCGACTCCTGCGGCGAGCAGACGGCCACAGCGGCAGCGGCAGACCTAGGTGCGGCGACCCGAGGCAGCGAAGAGCCAGAGACAGCGGAGCAAACCCCACCAACAATGGCAGCGGCGCGGCCCCGACGCAGCGGAGGAGATGGCCTCTGTTTTTATCACCAGCGTTTCGCAGAGAAGGCACACAGGTGTGTGCCGCCGTGCAGCTTCAAGAGCTCGGGAAACGCCAGGACCGGGATTCGTTAGCAGCTTCGGCTCTCGGCGAAAGAAATAAGCTGCTCTACATCATGGATACGAGCTCCGGGTGGCACTTCCTCGTAGACACCGAAGCCCAAGTGAGTTTCATCACCCCGACCTATGCTGACCGGTTGGCTGGCCCCCGTGGTGACGGGGCAATGGCGGCGAACGGCTCGAGCATCAACACCTACGGAGAAAGGACTTTGTTCCTGTCCTTACATGGCCGCACTTACGAATGGACTTTTATCATAGCAGCGGTGAGTTTCAACATGTTACGTGCCGATTTTCTGTGCTCACATGGTTTGTTAGTTGATCTTGCCAACAGGCGCTTTCTTATTCTATTCCTTGTGCAGCTCGAGTGTCCCCACCACCGGTGCAGACCAACGTCGCCACAGCAGGCGGTAAGTTTAACACACTCCTCACCCAATTTCCAGCGCTCACGGTTCCCACTTTTTCGGCAACAGTTGCCAAACACGGGGTGGAGCATTTTATCACTACAGCGGGCCCCCCCGTCTTCGCGAAAGCTCGGCGTTTGGATGCTGCTAAGCTCTCCATAGCGCGCGAGGAGTTCACCAGCCTGGAAAGACTAGGCATTATTCGCCGTTCGAAGAGCCCGTGGGCTTCGCCGCTGCATATGGTCCCTAAAGCTGACGGCTCCTGGAGACCTTGCGGCGATTACCGCAGACTAAACAACGCCACAGCGCATGACCGCTACCCAATCCCACACATTCAGGATTTTTCGGTGCATCTGGCGGGGGCGCGCATTTTTTCTAAAATAGACCTGGTTCGCGGCTACCGTCAGGTTCCAGTCCGGCCTGAGGACATTCCTAAAACAGCGGTAATAACCCCTTTTGGACTTTTTGAGTTTTTGCACATGCCGTTTGGTCTTAAAGGTGCTGCACAAACATTCCAACGTATGATGGATGCCGTGTTACGCGAGCTCCCTTTTGTGTTTGTCTACCTTGACGACATTTTAGTCCCCAGTACTTCAGAAGAGGAACACAAAAAATACCTCACTGCGGTTTTTCGGAGGTTAGGAGAGCACGGGTTAATAATTAATCCAGCCAAGTGCCAGTTTGGCGTGGTGCAGATCAATTTTTTGGGGCACCGCGTTTCCCCAGAAGGGGCAGTCCCGCTACCGGATAAGGTGCGCGCAGTGGCAGATTTTCCCTGACCACAAACAGTCAAATCATTGCAGGAGTTTTTAGAAATGGTGAATTTTTATAACCGTTTCCTACCCCACGCAGCGCACCTCATGCAACCATTATACGCCGCGCTCAGAAAACAAAAACCCTCCAATACTATCGAGTGGTCCCCGGAGCGGGAGCACACATTCGCGGAGGTAAAAAAAGCCCTGGCTGACGCCGCGCTTCTAGCTCATCCAGATCCATCGGCCCGCATAGCGCTCACCACTGATGCATCAGATTTGGCCATAGGGGCGGTCGTGGAACAGCACGTTGCCGGGGTTTGGCAGCCGCTGGCATTTTTCAGCAGATCCTTGAACGAAGCCGAGCGGAAATACAGCACGTTTGACAGGGAGCTGTTAGCGCTCCATTTGGCCATTCACCATTTCCAGTTTTGGCTAGAAGGTCGGCGTTTCACCGCTTTTGTCGACCATAAGCCGCTCACTTTTGCGATGTCCAAAATTTCAGAACCTTGGTCGGGCCAACAACAGAGGCAGCTGGCCGCAATTTCGGAGTTTACCACTGATATTCAGCACGTAGCGGGTAAACTCAACATAGTGGCAGACTGCCTCTCTCGCGCGGTCACAGCACTGGTGCGCGCGGAGGCAGATTATACTACCGCAGCTGCAGGGCAAAATAACAGCGCGGAAGCGCACGCGGCCCCAGTTCACGTGGGGATAGATTAGGCAGCCATGGCAGTGGAACAGGGTAGAGATGCAGACGTGTGCGCGCTCCAGTCTGGACCAACAGGGTTAAGGCTGGAGAGCAGGTGTTTGCAAACCGGTATGCCCCCCCTAATCTGCGATGTATCGACTGGGCGACCACGCCCGGTAGTCCTGGCCGCGTGGTGCCGCGACGTTTTTGACTCGGTTCACTCCCTGGCGCACCCAGGAGTGCGCGCTTCGGTGAAAATGGTAGCGGAGAAGTTTGTTTGGCTGAGCCTGCGCAAGCACATGAAAGAGTGGGCAAGAACCTGCATGGCTTGCCAGCGGGCCAAAATTCACAAGCACACAAAAGCTCCCTTAGAACCGTTCCACATTCCGGCCAAGAGATTCGATCACGTGCATGTCGACCTCGTGGGCCCCCTACCGTCGTCGCAGGGGTTCACACATCTTTTGACAATGGTGGACCGAACCACACATTGGCCGGAAGTGGTCCCACTGACATCGACTACGGCTGCAGAGGTGGCTCGCGTTTTTTTGATGGCCTGGGTAGCGCGTTTCGGTGTTCCGTCGAATATTACGTCCGACAGAGGGCCTCAATTTGTCTCTGAGCTTTGGTCAGCGATGGCCAGCAGCTTAGGAGCGAAAATTCATCGCACTACCGCTTATCACCCCCAGGCTAATGGTTTATGCGAGCGTTTTCATAGGTCTTTGAAGGCAGCCCTCAGAGCGTCGCTTACGGATGTAGATTGGGTAAACAAACTACCATGGGTTTTATTGGGGTTGCGTTCTGCGCCCAAAGAGGATTTAAATGCCTCCCCAGCGGAGTTAGTTTTTGCACAACCTCTCAGGCTGCCCGGTGAGTTCCTACCAGAGCATCCGGAGCCGGGGCGCCCCCCGGCTCTGGGGCCACTGATTGGCATGGGAGCGGACATGCTCCCGGGCCCCGTTCATCACACTTTTCCGCACGTTTTTGTTCCCAAAGCTTTAAAAAATGCCGAGTTCGTTTTTGTCAGGCACGAGGCTCTAAGACCGACCCTCCGACCGCCATATGATGGTCCATATAGGGTGCTGGAAACTGGTGATAAGCATTTTGTGCTAGATTTGGGAGACAGAAAAGAGACAGTTAGTATTGACAGACTAAAGCCTGCTTTTGTGATGAACGACGAGTCTGAATGGGTGGTGAGGGCACCTCGACATGGCAGACCCCCCAGGGAACACGTCTCGAAGCCCCCGCAGGGATCAAATAACCACTCTCTTCCTCAGTCAGCAGATTCTTTGCAGGACGGCACCGCAGGGACGGCGAGACCTGCTTACAGCAGATTCGGAAGACGTTTGAAGCCCAGACGGCGTATTGACTGATTTTTGATGTGATCATGTTGTATAGACTATGCTATTGATGTTATCACTGATTTTTGATGTGATCATGTTGTATAGACTATGCTATTGTGGTTATCATGTTTTGTGAACTCTGATATATTGTCCATTCTTCGATGTTTGGGGGGGGGGGTTATGTAGCTCATGTATTTTTACCTACATATGTATAAGCACATTGGGATGCTTGAGATTGCATGTGTGGATTGACCTCACGTCTTGGATGAGACAATATGTCTGGACCGCCTGGAGATAACAGCAAGAAGATGGAGGTACGGCGATAAGGAGCTGAAAAGACTTCCTGACCTCCTGGGGGCCAGGCGGAGGACTTAAGGGCTCGGGGGGAGAGTTATTGTCAATAGGGGGTTTTGACGGTGATATGTGATTCTTCCTTTGATCTTGTATGTATAAATAAGAAGGTTTTGACTCAGCTCATTCTCTTCTGTTCTTGAAAGATAGCTGGGGATGTGATTGCAACATTAAAACCTGAATTAAGAAATAATTCAGTTTCGTTATTTCACGCTCCCCACAACTGATACCTTTAAAGTGCTGATGACACGTTTTTGACTTCCTCTAATTTTTCAACACATAATACAATATGGGTTCCAAAGTTGTCATAGCCAGGAGCGGCACTGGGGTTAAGCTCCCAGTGCTCATAAAATGCTCCTTATGGCGTGCGTCTCGAAAAGCCTCTGACAACTAAGTCCAACTCCTAGCCTGCCCGTGTGGTTTAGTCTCTAAGCCCAGCGGAACTGCTTTTACTAATAGGAGAAGGGGCGAGGGCGGATCTCTGGCGCCTTAAAACCAGATGCTTCGGGTAGATGGTGGCTCGTCAACCTGGGAAGGTAGCCCATCTAGGGGAAGGTAAACCCTGATTTCAAACCTCCGCTGCCTTGCAGCATACCCGGTCACGGGAAAGGCTTCGGGAGTCAACCCTGAAGAAAAATCCGGAGTCGGAGCCCCTAAGGCAGTACTATGTTGTGCTCAACATCGTTCTGGCAGCTCCTGCAATGGCGCTGGTGCCAAACTGTAGCAGCCCTGCTGTTCCTTTGGCTTCATCAGTGACGTGGAGAGGGGGGACATGCTGCATGGGCAACATCTTGTCCTCCATATCTTCCTGCCCAGGCTTGAATCCTACCAACGCCCAACACTGGAAGGTAGAACACCGGATCACTGGAGAGGACACTCCAGCTTCGCCTTTGGCGTAGACAAAACACGGGGAATGACAGTTACCGGTTATAAGCCACCGCTCAATTGGCGTAGAGCACGGCGCCAGGGGTTGTTCCCGATGGTGGGAGGGATCATCTGATCTCACTGGACAGCTACCGCCCGCCTCAAGCTGGGCAGCCCCCAGCCAATAAGGTGTTGTCCCGCCACAGCTTGCTTTCCTCATTGGGTGCATGGGGATGAGGAGAAGTCCGAACAGCAGGCTGAGAACCTTCGCACCAGGCAAGACAATAAAACAAAAGAGACCAACTCTAAAACTGGGAACTTGGAACGTCCGCACTATGATGACAGGACTCGCTGCTAACCTCAAGGACATCAACGACACCAGGAAGACTGCCATCATCAATAATAAGCTGAAGAGACTGGGAGTGGATATCGCCACTCTCCCGGTTGGCTGACGCAGGCACACTGAGAGAGAAGGACTACACGTTCTACTGGCAGGGAAAGGGCAGTGACGAACACAGGGAACACGGAGTGGGCTTCGCAGTGAAGAACACCTTGCTGAAGATGGTGGAACCGGGCAGCACTTGCTCTGCACGACTCCTCACCCTCCGCCTGAACACCACTCAAGGCCCAGTCACCCTCGTCAGTGTGTATGCCCCAACACTGACAGCCACACCAGAGGCAAAAGACGAGTTCTACGAGAATCTCGCAACAACTGTCAGGATCATCCCCAACTCTGAACAACTCATTCTCTTTGGAGACTTCAATGCCAGAGTGGGTGCTGACCACGACTCCTGGCCCTCCTGTCTTGGACCTTTTGGCGTGGGCAGAATGAACGACAACGGACAGCGGCTGCTCGAGTTCTGCACATATCACGATCTGTGCATCACAAACTCGTTCTTCAAGACCAAGCCCCAACACAAGGTTTCCTGGCAACATCTGCGCTCAAAGCACTGGCACCAGCTGGACTTGATCCTGACCAGGCGCACCTCACTGAAGAACGTGCTAATCACCCGTTCGTTCCAGAGTGCAGATTGCGACACAGACCATTCATTGGTGTGTTGCAAGGTCAAGCTGCAGCTGAAGAAATTCCATCATGCTAGACAGCCTGGAAAGGCACGGATTGACACCAGCAAGATGGCTCAACCAGAACTTATTGAGCAGTTTGCCTCCACCTTTGAGAAGGAACTTGATGTACCACAAGAAGGAGAATCTGCAAAGCAGAAGTGGGAAGAGCTGCAAAACACCATCCACCGCACAGCCTTGGCTACCTTTGGGAGGAAGACCTCGAAGTCACAGGACTGGTTTGATGCCAAGTTGACCGAGATGACCCCCGTCATTGAAGCCAAGCGCTCAGCACTTGCTGAGTACAAGAAGTACCCAAACGAGAAGAATCTCCAGATTCTCAGGGCTGCGAGAAGCAAAGTTCAGCAGACTGCCCGGCGCTGTGCCAACGAGTACTGGACTCAGCTCAGCCAAGACATTCAAACCGCTGCCATAAGAGGGAACATCCATGGTATGTACGATGGCATCAAGAAAGCACTTGGTCCGGCTCAGAGCAAGACGGCCCCCCTCAAATCCTCCACTGGGGAGATGATCACAGAAAAGAACAAGCAGATGGAGAGATGGGTGGAACACTACTCCGACCTCTACTCCAGACAGAACACCGTGACACCGTCAGCCCTTGATGCCATCGACTGCCTGCCATCCATGGACGAACTTGATGCCGAGCCAACCATCAACAAACTCAGCAAGGCCATTGATAGCTTGGCCGCTGGCAAGGCACCCGGCAATGACGGCATACCCCCCGACCTGATCAAGCACTGCAAGACCACCCTACTGCTGCCATTGCATGACGTCCTGTGCCAGTGTTGGAAGGAAGGTGCCGTACCACAGGACATGAGGGACGCCAAGATCATCACCCTCTACAAAAACAAAGGGGAGAGAAGCGACTGCAACAACTACAGGGGCATCTCCCTCCTCAGCGTTGTTGGCAAAGTCTACGCACGAGTTGTTCTCGTTCGTCTACAGAAGCTTGCCGAACGTGTCTACCCCGAGTCTCAGTGTGGCTTCCGCGCTGAGCGATCGATGGTAGACATGATATTCTCCATCCGCCAACTCCAGGAGAAATGCAGAGAACAGAACATGCCCCTGTACGTCGACTTCATCGACTTCACCAAAGCGTTTGATCTGGTCAGCAGAGAGGGCCTTTTCAAGATCCTGCCAAAGATAGGATGCCCACCAAAGTTGCAAAGCCTCATCGAATCGTTTCACACCAACATGCAGGGGATAGTGCAGCACGATGGCAACGTCTCAGAGCCATTCAACATACGCAGCGGAGTGAAACAGGGCTGTGTACTTGCGCCAACCCTCTTTTTGATTTTCTTTGCTATGCTCCTGAGGCATGCCTTCAGCACAGCAACAGAGGGAATCTACCTGCACACAAGATCTGACAGCAGGCTTTTCAACCTCGCCCGCCTGAAAGCCAGAACCAAAGTACGCGAGGCTCTAATCAGAGACATGCTGTTAGCAGACGACGCTGCAGTCGCAACCCACACACAGCATGAGCTTCAGACCCTGATGGACCGCTTCTCCCAGGCATGCAAGGACTTCGGGCTTACCATCAGCCTGAAGAAGACTAATGTCTTGGCGCAAGGCATGGAAGCACCACCAACCATCACCATCGACGACTACGAGCTGGAGGTTGTGAATCAGTTCACGTACCTGGGGTCCACGATCAGCAACAACCTCTCCCTTGATACAGAGATCAACAAGAGGATAGGAAAATCAGCCTTCACACTCACTCGCCTCACCACACGAGTGTGGGAGAATCCCAAACTCTCTGTCAAGACGAAGATGGCAGTGTACAACGCCTGCGTCATCAGCACACTGCTCTATGGGAGTGAGACGTGGACAACATACGCCCGGCAGGAAAAGAGACTGAACTCCTTTCACTTGCGCTGCGTTTGCCACATCCTGGACATATCCTGGCAGGACAAAGTGCCCAACACAGAAGTTCTGTCCCTTTCCGGCCTTCCCTCCATGTTCACTCTACTCAGGCAGCGCAGGCTCCGCTGGCTAGGCCACGTTCACCGTATGGAGGATGGCAGAATTCCCAAAGACGTCCTCTACGGAGAACTGGCAACTGGCAGGAGAGACGTTGGCCGCCCACAGCTGAGCTTTAGAGACGTCTGCAAGAGAGACATGAAGGCCCTGGAGATCAACACAGAGCACTGGGAGGACCTTGCAACGGACCGCTCCAAATGGAGAGGCACCCTGACCAGACAGCTCAAGGCAGGTGAAGAGAGACTGACTGCTGCAGCAGATGAAAAAAGGACCCGCAGGAAGAACCGCCACAGACCCAGCAGCACGGAGACCACCCACAAGTGCGGCCTGTGTGACAGGGACTGCCATTCGCGCATCGGCCTGTTCAGCCACAGGCGGTGCTGTTCCAGCAGAGTAGACGTTTAGGATTCTTTTCCATGGTCATCATAGACCGACTGAGGCCGACGATGAATACAATATGACAAAATAGGTCCGTCTGTGCAGTTCTAAGTCAAACTGGCTTTTTTTCACGCGAATGTCCAACGTTTTCATGAGCGCCACGTCACCAATTATGTCAGTGGCTGGAAAACCCCACTGCCATGTTGTCACGTCATCGACAGAACACAGCGCTTGGCTGCTCATTGTACACACAGGATGGAAACAACTGAAAACATCGACGATGGTTCCAGCACATGTAGTCTGGAATTGGTTTGTGTTGTTCAATCTTCAGACGATTGTAGTTCCGAAGAATGGGATGATAATGAAGAATCTGGGGGCATCAGACCATATAAGTTTGAGCCTCGCCAAGCGGGCATCGTGCCTAGCGAGTCACACTCAGAGAGTGATGGTGGAGAAGCACACATGCCCGCCACAGCAGCGGCGACAAACACATGGCAGGGGAACACCAGTGTTATTCTTTTGTTACAGATATTGGAACAAATTATTTGTTCATAAATATAATTTATTTAAACATGATTTTTCAATAAAATCATAGCAGTATATTCTCTGTGGCTCAGGCACTGGGTTTATTATGGATTATATTTTGAGTTCTTGTTGTCTTTGTTTTGTACATGTGTTTTATAAGCATTTTGAGCCACTTTCTGGTGGGCACTGTCCAAGATTCACCAGTCCAAACACACACACACCCTGTCTCTTTGACAGTGAGCTCTTCATGGTTTGTGTGCATCATCTGCCGTGTTGTCATCCACACAGCCGTGGTTCTGTTGTGCCCCTTGAAGCTATGTCGGCCCTGGGGCACAACCATGGTTAACACGTCTCCTCTCCATGTTTGCTGGACGATGTCGGCCCGGAACACCAACTGTGGGTGTTTCTGTTTATTTTTGTGGGTCTTCACCTTTATGGGAACTGTTGTCATCATTCTTATGTTCAATACATGTGCTGTGGTGAATTCTGCATGTAAATCCATTCATCATGACCCTCTGTGCACTCATACGCAGGGCAGGGAGAGGGAGGATGAAATAATGAGGATTTGCATGCAGGGTTCACCACAGCACATTTAATACAGAAAGACAGACGGTGCCCTGAAAGGTGAAGACGTACAAGAAACACAAACACACTTGCTGATGGTGTTCGCGGGCCAGCATCGCCCACTGAATGAATGAGAGGAGATGTGTGTGCCACAGGTGCGCCCCAGAGCCGACATCGCTTCAAGGATGCACGAGAGCCACAGCGAACATGGAGTGACTAGTGCGTCGTGAGAGTGCTGAAAATACTGGCAGACAAACAGCACAGATGACAATACTATGGACCATCAGTGCATGACTGGCAAACGGCCGCGAAGTACACACACTTGTTGGTGATGGTGTAATGAGAAGCACCAGGTCGAGGACCGGGAAAGATGATCAGCAAGAGTTTGAATCAGCTGGTGATAATGATAGAGGGGACGTGGCCGGACCGTGTGTTGTGGTTCTTTGTGGCTCTGACTAGACTCCACATCTGCTCTGAGTTAAATTTGATTATGTTTCCTCCCACATGCCAAAAACATGCAAGTTAGGTTAATTGGCATCAAACTGGGGATTCTAAATTGTCCTTAGGTATGGATGTGAGAGTGAATGGTTGTCTGTCTCTCTGTGTTGGCCCTGCGATGGACTGGTGATCTGTCCAGGGTGTGCCCTGCCTCTCGCCCAAAGATGCTGGGATAGACTCCAACCCCCCCACGACCCGAAAAGGATTAAGCGGAACAAGATGGATGAATATTTTAACAAAATGCAGCCGACTTTATTGCGGTGGAGACATTAATATATCTCAGAGCTTTTATTTGTTTACAGCGTTAGCATGTTAGCAGTGGAGCTAACTAACGGAGCTACTGTCCACGGAGCCACTGGCCACTTTTTAAGGTCATCTTCTCATCCCTCCATAGTCATGGGATGTGGTATGTTTGTGGCGGTTTGGTGTAACCCCCACAATATTACTGTTTTTGATGTGCAAAAGGCTGTGTTCCCGCATTTTTGATGCCAAAGTCATTGTTTTTTTAACAAGGATAAGTGTCCCAGTGACAACAATGCGTTCTAAACTAGTACCGGAAGTTGCTACCGTAATTCACGCAAGGCATCATGGGGCCTAGGAATAAGGTGGATATGAACCAGAAAATCAGTACAATGTAAACAAACAAAGAAATTTGTCAGACTTACTGCTGGCCAGGCAGCTTGTTTCGTCCATTTTCATCATCCTGGTTGTTATTTTGTCTTCTGTCGGTCATTTTCGCTTTCTCTCCCACATCCAGAAACTCTTATGATTATTTCACCTCAATTTCACTTTTATTCTGCTGCAATTTATGTTATATGACAACACGGAACCAGCACAATTGTTCTGTCCAGTCACATGGAGCTGGGGTTGATGGCAGGTGAAAATTAACCAGCTTCGGCCACCCTCTATTATAACAAAATGTAGATATTTACCTTCATAAGCTAAATAATCTCTTTTTAGAATCATAGCTGGCAAATTTGGGAGCAAATGCCTCCTCCGTGTTGCGATGGAGCACATCAACATTTGTTTACAAACTCTTCTTCTTCGGTGTCCCAGAAGTGAGGTTTTCGGGTTGTTCTTTAGGAGACATCAGTCCTCCAAGGCAAGAGCAGTAAGTTATATGTGTTTGTCACCTTGTGAGGTGGAATACTTAGTACAACTGGGGATTTTTTATGGTTTATGGCCACATCACATGACAGGCACAGAACTGCGACACAGACAGTGAGGGCGCTGTCTATGTCCATGGAACCTGGACACAAGAAGGGCTAATGCCTTGGGCTCAGAAACTCTTGGAGAAGGCTGAATCATCACAGCTAATATCACTGTGATGGGCTGTAAATGAAGACCGGATCATTTGTCAGTGACAGTTAAATGGAACACAGAAGAGATAAAACTGGCTTCTGACCATTCTGTCAAAATGTGTTATTGCATGATAATGCAATGCTTCCTTGATCATGAACTTTTTCATGATCTTTTTAATTGTGGTTACTCACAGTTAATCACAGCAGAATGAAAAAGAACTCTCGAAATGTGGGAACTGTTTCCAGTTGGACAGTCTATGGCACGACTCAACGGAGATGCGTCAAAGCCCAATTCATGGCACAAACTCCTCATTTGGCGGCTGTGTCACAGGTGTAGAGTGTGGTCAACCTCTGATTGGAGGATCGGTGGTTCAGTTTGCATACCGACGTGGCCATGAACAAGGCACTGAACCCTGAATTGCTCCTGGTGCGTTAGGCCAGCATCTTCCATGTGTGTGAATGGGTGGACAGCTGGATCTGTAATTTTATCTCATCCCTGGATGAAAAGAAAAAAAAGGGCTATACTATATAAGTGAATGCCATTTACCATTTTATTTAATTCTGGGTGTTCAAATCAATTTCCTGGAGTTGTGCTGTTATACTATGTGGACATATAGACTGTATCAATGAACAATCTCAACCTGAATGCTGGAGAGAAGAGAAGAGGCCCATGGAGACGAGAGGAGAGGCAGAAGCATGGCTAATGTGGAGTGCTAACAGCTAAGCTAAAGGCTAACAGATAAGATAAGGTGTAAGGTGTTATTACCGGTGCAATAATGCTAAAGACGTTGATAGTTTTTTGCAGTATTGCTGCAGTATTTATGATTTTTTTTTTTTAGAATATTCTTGATAGTTATCATTTTTGATGTGCTGAAAGCTTTAAATAAACCTGCGGTTGCAGAAAGCAAGCACATTTGTCCACCGATGTTAATAAGAGCCTGAAAAACTTGAAAAAAGACAAGTTTAAAGTACATTACATTAAAAAAAAATCAGATTTAATTGTGATTAACCGTGAATGAATGATTACGATTAAATCACGATCAACATTTAGAAGAATCCTTGCCCACTAATACATTTATTTCTAAGTGAAGAGAGATTTTAGTATTTTTACTGTAGTTGTATGACCCAATAAAGCATTTTAGAAGGTAAAAATCTACAACCACACCATGTCTGAGTGAATTGAACCTTTAAAATAACCAATACATCATGAGTAGTTAATGCCCTTAATGCTCATAAAATGAAAAAAAAAATTACATTAAAAATAATTATAAATATATAGCAGAAAAGTTACACGTGGAATAATAATAAATATGTAACATAAGAGTTAGACATGGTATTACAACAAGCAAAAGTAATTTTAACCATGGCTGTTTTTACATGAGCTGAGTCATGCTGTTAGCAGAACGTTGTTTGTTTCTTTGACCAGAGGGAAGGAAAACAGCAGAACAGTCAGACATAAAAAACTGAGCCAGGCTAGCCAATTATAAAATGCCAACCTTTTAATTAATTCATATCTTCCCAGACTTATTTTGTAATAAACCCTGGACATGAACTGCCCTCATCTATCATTCCAAAAATGATTCTTAGAAGATTGTATCGGCCTCTGGTCCCCCATACCAAGGGGTGAGTCTTACTAAGCTGGGCCTGGGATTGCAAACAGGCTGGTTATGTCCAAGCTCCAGACTAGAGGAATCCAGCGAGCTCAGAGACCCTGTGGGAGACCCCGACCCCTCATACGCATAGGTCCGAAGGCAGTCAAATGGGGGAGCGTAAGGATCCTGATCGGCTTCTGCCAGCCTGTCCAGAATAAACTGCCTAAAGACCTCATCCTCTGGCCCAATGAGGTGCGACTCGCGGAGGGACATCCGTATGCTGGCCCTGACGGCCTCTCTCCGCAGCCTCCTCTCCCTCCTCCTGGGATGGGGGCGAAGTGGGACAACAGGCTGGCAGGAATCCAGGTCCAATCCTCCGACTCCTGCTTCTCCGTAATAGAGCACCTTCTGTGACACCGTCTCGGGAAGCTCCAGCTCCTTCACCTCCACCTCCATCCCCTCCTGCTGTTTTCGCCGGTGTCTCCGCAGCACCAGCATGAGGACGGACAGCACTGCAGGTGCAACACAGTAGGAGGTCAATAGAGTTAAACACCGGGGCATGTGCTTTAATAGGGGAAAAACAAGAAACAAAACTATCCAGTGCCGGATGGAGCACAAGCATCAAAAGGTGTGCAAAATACCTGCTTTAATTTTTTATTCAAAATTCAAGAGAAATTATCTGTCTTTCTCACACTTTCTTAATTTTAACTTACAGACAAAAGAAGTAGCTTTAACTCACTCCATGTGGCACGAAATAGTAAAATGGTGTTTATTTTTTTCTGCAATGCTTTCACCAGCTATTTTTCTCATCCAGCAGAATGTTAGAGGAGCAAGGCTTTGTCATTAATCTTTCATGTGATGGGCACAGGGAGGACACAAAGCAGCCGAGGTCATAATAAAGTTCTTCACTATGCAAACCCATCAATGTCCCAGGATGGCTTTGCTACTGATGTATTGCAACCAATGCGCACATTACCTGACATCATTGCTCTGCAAGCTTTCAGCATTTTAAAAAGTGCGTGTTAAAGGCACGCTGGTGAGTCTTAAAAGGGCAGATTCAAATGAAAGTGTGAATTTTGTTAATGAAAAATCCGGCTGTTTAACACACAGTCGTATACTTGCCAAACAGAGGGGCGGTGGCAATGTGCTAGCTCTAAAGGTCTGCTGAAAAAGAAATTTTTCAACAAGATAATTTCAGTGAAATTGTCAGCTACAAAGACTGTGATTTACTTGTTACAGTTTAGCAATATTGTGTGATTAAACCTTCATACTCCAAGCCTTAAGAAAAGCAATCTGTGGCCTTATAATTTCTCAGAGTAGAAGTTTTAAAGGAAAGCACGTTCATGACAAATGGATCTAACTTTTCATAGGCTTCTAATTATGCATGCAGCTTATACAAGCACACACAGGTAAGGTAACTTTATTGTATTAAATACAGCAGTTAGTGATATTTAAAGCAGCACTGTGGAGTTTTCCTGCTCATGATAGGAAGCCTGAAAAAACTATGACTGGCATCCCAGCCAGCATGTCCATGCTGGCCCCATGATAGGTTAAATCTGGACTGTCTTATGGTTCCCATGTGGGTTAATCTGTGGTTTCCATGTTGGTCGATCTACATTTACCCACATGGACTTTACCTGTGGCACAGGTAAGCAGGTATTCTGCTTAGAGACAACATTCTGACCTCCTGGCCTGTAGATGTCACTCTTACTCTTGCCCAACCTGTTTGCAGGTGCTGTCAACCATTATGATTACTGACAGAATATGCCACGTGCTTGCCATGAAAATGTTAGCCATGTCCTATCTAGTTTATATACAGCAGGGAAAATAAGCTTTGAACACGTCAATATTTTTCTCATTAAACATATTTCGGATGGAGCCATTGACCTGAGATTTTCACCAGAAATCAGTAACAACCCAATAAATCCATACATACAAAGAAATCAAGGCAACTGTGTTCACAAAACAAGTTATATTGAATAAAGTGGAATGACACAGGGAATAAGTTTTGAACACACTTCTTGAAATTCATTTAATATTTAGTAGAAAACCCTTTGTTGGTAATAACAACTTCCAATGGCTCCATCAGAAATATGTTTAATGAGAAAAATGTTGACGTGTTCATACTTATTTTCCCTGCTGTATATACTGTGTGTATGATGCCGGCCACCTTAGTCTCATTATCCAAGTTCTCAGATGTAAATACTATGATTATTTTGGACCTGTAAAATGTTTAAAAGCATTTTTTCATCAGTATATATTTTTAAAAGAATATAAAGGCTTTAATTATTTTCCTTTCTAAATGATTTGTTGATGTATTATTATTTTTTAAAAACGCATTTGTTTTCATGAAAATATAAACCATTTCACCTTTAATACCATCTGGGCCCCACATAGGTTCAGTGCAGGTGAGCAGGTTTCAGTAACACTGGTGCCATAAGTAAAGTCCATGTGGGCAAACACAAATGGGAGCCATAAGACAGTCCAAATTTTTAACCAATGATGGAGCTCACATGGACATGCTGGCTGGGATATGTTTGACGGCCTGAGTCCTAATAGCCAAATCCAGGATTCTTTGTTAGTTGGTGACTAAAGGGGTGTCCTATGACTGTCTAAAAGGACTCAGGCCATAAAATGAGGCATTTGTCTTTTCCTACCAGGAACAGGAAAAGTACACAGGGCTGTTGCATGCAATGCAACCCAAAGATTGATGTACCAGCAAAATGATTTTGGAAACTTATATTAAGGTGAAAATCATAAAAAGTGCTACTTCAAAGATCATTATTTCTTACTTTTGTTCTTCATGAAATGTTAAAAGTGATTAAGAGCAGGGCATTGCCCTATAGATGCAGAGGTCAAAGACAAGTTGAAATAAAATAAAACAACAGTTTCATGTTAGTTAAATGATTTGAGCTCGTCATTTTAAGCTGGAGTGGTGGTGTTGAGCATCCACCCAACAGCCAGGAGGTCGTGGGTTTCACGCCCCAGCCATGCCACACTAAAGACTAAAATGGTACTTTCTGCCTTCTAGCTTGAGCTCAGCATAATACAGCAGCTGTGTGGCTTAGGGTCACCCCTGTACACCACACGCTGTGGAAGGGAATTTACTAAATTTATTTCAAAGAGCAGCAAAGATTAAAAAAATAAATAAATAAATAAATACTGTAAAGCCGGCATGATTAGTGACTATAACCTGTAAATCTGTAAAGGAAGATAGAGCCAATAATATTGTCTCAATTATGTTCAAGTCTGAAAAAGTTTAGCACATCATTCACTAGCCTTTATATTTTAAGTGACTGTAAACATAAAGAAATCAACTTTAAAGAAGAAAAGCAATTTTGGTAAATTCTCTTGTAAACAGTGGCGGCTCATAGGAGGAGGCAAGGGAGGTGGAGCTTCCTCAGAAATTCGAGAAGAAAAAGAGAAGAAATGATTCAGACATTGTGATAATAAATGAATTTTGTGTAACGTCATCAGAATCCTGTCAGAAGTCTACTGGAGGAGAAAACTGGCTTGCCACTGTGGGAACATAAATTAGCCATTCAGAAATTACTTTGGGGTTTTTTGCTATGTAAAATGTAAGGTGGCGAGCATGCTTTCTGAAATTATTTAGCCAATCAGAAATCGGTTTATATGTGTTGCTATTGAAAATTCACTATCTCCTTGCACTGAAAAAAAGGAAGGAGGCCAGGCTCTAACCAAATGGTCAGTCTTTTGACAATGCCACCATATCGATGCATTTCAACACGCTGACTAAACACCAGCTTTGGATAAAAAACAGTCCAAGGCCTTCCCCTAAACTGGACATTATAAAGAAACCAGTACGCAGCAGGCTGGCACTCAGAATGCCTGGACAAGTGGAGCTGATAACCAGTACCCACTTAGCAACGTTAGCCTTGGCCTTGCATTTTGCAACCATTATAACTGGATTTGATGACAAGAAGAATGTATTCAGATCCATGCAAAGACACAATAACTGGTGAGTTAAAATCTATTTCTCTCCTGTATGCATCTATACCTATATGCTGTTTTATTTTCAACTCTTTATATGATTGTGGAAAATATTTTTCATTGGTGCTCAGTTTGACTAAATAATGAACAGGAACGAATGAGACCAAGCAAGACACCAAACGCCCAAATAATGAATGAAATTATTTTTACAAGACACTAAAAGCCCACCAAGTGTCGGCAAAAAATGAATTAAATAATTTTTATGTTAATATTTAATGACAAATGGCCATTCTTGTAGTAACTAACGAGACACAAAACTCCTAAATAACACATTAAATCAGGGGTGTCCAATCATGTGCCATGGAGGGCCAAGACCCTGCAGGCTTTACCTCCAACCAATGTCTTCAACAGCAGATTCCACTGAATTTCTTCCCACCAATTGCTGACAAGTAAAAACACCTGCTGAAGATACTGGGTAGAAGAGAAAAGCTGCAGGGTGTTGGCCCTCCATGGCACATGGAGGGCCAACACTTCAATTCAGGGACAATTCAGGGACACCCCTGAATTAAATCATATCTAACAGGACCAAATGACATCAAGTCAACAAACGTGACACTTTTACAAATACTTGTAATGCATTCCTTTTAATTTGATTTAATTATTTTTTGAGTCCCGTTTGGTCCCGTTCTTTGTTGGTGCTGGGGTTAGGATGTATCGTTAACTTTTCTTGGTCAGATTTTATCACACTTAGGCCTTTTCCACCAAAACGGTTCCAGTGCTTAACTGGAGCCAGAGCCTGATTAGCACCAGTTCTTTGGTTTTCCGCCGCCTGAAGCACCATTCCCAGGCTCTCAAAAGTGGGGCTATCGTGGCCCCAACTCCTGCCTGGGCCAGCGGCAGTACCAGTTTACGTTGGTTACGTCCACAGCCATGGGCGTGGTTAACTGACCAGCTTCAAAACATTACTGACCGCCATGTTGAACAGCAGAGCAAGCGATGGATTCCAAAACCAAACAGATTTGGAGTGATGAGGAGACACATTTCTTGGCTCTATGGACATGAGCAGAAGTACAAGATAAGCTGGAGGGGGCCACTCATCTGATGAACTGTTTTGGGGGATAGGTCAGCCAGCGGGACCATCATCACTGCTGTGGATTAGTCCGTCCAACAAACTGCTCAAAACACACTGGTAAGTGTATTGTCTTTCAAATGCCAAATGTTAACGAATATATATATACGTATATACGTGTGTATCAATGTGTAACAGCCAAAGTGCGGCTATATATAGTATACTAAAATACTATAATATTTTCCGTTAGCTATGCTAACAAGCTAACAGTGCCTTTACTATACCAAACGTTTCTCCTCGCCATAAAGAAATGAACAGGCCGTCTCTGCTGACAAATGTATATCGCTTGTATTGATGTGTAACGGCCAAAGTGCGGATATTTTTTTAGTCACTTGTGCCTAATAGTATTTTCGGTTAGCTATGCTAACAAGCTAACTGTTTTACCATTAACGTCGCTCCTCACCATAAATACACGTTTGAGAAACTAGAACAAAAATCTTAGCGCCTTACAGAATATTTTTCTAAATAAAGATATCCAGAGCAAAATACGTTTTTTGTGCTATCAATACTGTGTATGAATGGGTGCCTTGCATTGTGTTATGGGAGATTTTTCTCCCAAAGACACTAGTAACGTCGTCCTTTTTACTATTTTGGTAATATTTCCATAATCTTGGGCCATTTCTTTTAAAAATTTCACTCGTGTGTTTAATTGTGTGTTGTGTAACCCATGTTTTATCTAATCCTTCTCTTACTTTGTTGCGTAGTACAGTGACAATAAAGCCTCTTCTATTCCTATTCTTCTATTCCATAATCAGACTTGTAAGCTTTGCTAATATTGATATTGAATAAAATTGCCTTCTATGTCTGCACATTTAATGGAAGGCTTAAGTTGTACACTGCACAAACTAAAACACTTTTTCTTTTGTATTTACAGATTTATTATACCTGGATGATGAGGGAGAACCAGCCAGACCTGTGGTGTCCAGCTCACCTTCACCAGCACCAAGCTTGTCCTCCTCCTGCTCTTCTTATTCTCATCAGACCAGATTAGGTCATATATGTTCAGATCATGACCCATTCATACAAAGGAGGGAGTGAATTAAACCAATTATACACTTGAAATGAATGTTGTGATGCCACTAACAGTAAATGGATGTTGAATAGACACATTCAATCTTGGCTTGACGATTCCTGCATTTTTCAGTGTGTGGTTATTTTATATTGCTTCTTATTTTTGTACTTAAAAACAGGGAGACCGAAGTGGGACACAAACATGGACCTCCTTCTTGACTACCTGGAAAGGCTAGATGAGAGACAGCAGGAGCAGAGCAGGAGGGAGGAGCAGCTGACCTCCGCTTTGCTACAAAGCATCCAGAAGATGGAGGACAGGACCAACACCCTTGCTGGACTGATGGGACACGTCATCTATGCTTGAGGGACTGTAAACAAAGTAACTATCACAGCATTGATATTTTTGGCTGTGTGTACATAATATTTCTTATGTAGCAGTCTTAAGTTTTTGCACATTTTGTAAATAAAAGCTTTCATTCCTTAAGTGTTTCACTGCTTTTACATTAAGTAATTGTTATCCTCACACCAAATATATGCATGAAATGTAAAGCTATTTAGGACAAACAATGCAAATCACTATAACATTGTAGTGGTGGGAAGTGCTGAATTACTGCACTTAAGTTAATTTTTTTTAGGTATTGGACAATATATCAGGTATTTGTGGACTTTACTCATATTTTTGACAACTTTGCTTTCACATTTTCTAAAGAACAAGCAGCAACAAACTTTAAAGTAGAACTGAACCCACCTTTTGGTGCAAAAAGTAGAATAGCAGATTAATTCCTTATTACCTATTGTATTTTTCAACACATAAAAGACATTTTTAGGCCGTGCGATGGCCAAGCTATAAGCCGATAAACATTTGCCTCTGGCTGGCAGTGCCAAACAAACCAGAAGTAGTGCAGACGACGCTGTGTGACGTCACGAGTGTGATCCCTAAACAAAACAACAATGGCAGATGATAGCAGTTCCAGCAGTTCCAGCAGTCAAGAAAACCAGAGTTTTCAGAGTGAAGAGGCATTCAGGATCGGTGACGAGACAGAGGAGGATGCAGGAGTGTGGCAGGTGGCAGGCGTGCACAACGGCGAGCCCGGGAGACAGCGACCTGATGCACCTGTGACAGCAGCTGGCAGACGGCGATGCAGAGGCGAGGTCCGCCGTCGGGGAATACACCAGTGCACAGGGGAGAGACTGGAAAGGCAAAGGTAGGTATGCTTACGCTGTAGATCTTGCTGGGAGATGAGGGGGTTCCTCTGCAGCAAGAGGGCTGAAGGAATCAGATGGCTTCATGCCGAAGCCCAGGGCAGAGTGGCTTATATCCCACACTGCTGACAAGGCGCAAGTGTGCGCGCAGCTGGCGCCGCTAATGAGCGGCGAGTTGTAACATATCCAGCCTGTGTTGTGTTGTAGCTTAGTTTTCTTTTTTCTCTGTCACATTTTGTCTTAGTTTTGTTTTGAATTGTAATCGCTCTTGCCTGTTGTCTCTTTTGAATTCTTGGATGAAATATGGGTGGGCAATATAAGCTGCGGCTTCAGCCATCACCCATTTCGGATAACTTACGTTGAATTGTATAATCAGATGAGTCATTGTTCAATTTGACCTTGTTGTTATATCATTCAGTTTCTTTCAACCTGTACTGTACAATCCGAAATAAATAAATTCATTCATTCATTCAAAAAATTGGGCTATGTATTACAATACTTCTACAGACTATAGTGGCAATACACATGAACAGAACTGGCCTCTGCATTTGACTGTGCTATTTATAAATACAGTGATCCCTCGCTACTTCGCGTTTCACCTTTCGCGCCCTCAGTGCATCGCGGATTTTTCAAAAATATTCATCAAAATTGAGAAAAAATGGCACGAAAGTTGCCTGGGCGCTAGCAGAAGGCAGGGAGACTACATTAGAACATCAAGTATCAACACGGAGAGCCCGCACAACTCAAAATCCACTTCTCTGACCACCGCTCCACTCCTCTCCGCCCACCTCTTCACCACTCGGGAATCTCGCAAGCTGATTGGCCGAGACGTTTTACCTCGCAAGCTGATTGGCCGAGACGTTTTACCCAGCTTCTCTCCCTGCAGAGCGCCCATACCCAGCGAAGGAAGACCGCATTCATTGTTCTTTATCGCTCGTGTTGCTTAGTGGCACTTTTCGTTATTCTCTTGTGCCTTTTTGTGCAAAATAGTGCTTGTGACGCCCTTGGGGGGGGGGGGGGGGGTGACGCTACTTCGCGGTTTTTCACTTTTCGCGGTCGGTTCCGGTCCCCATTAAACGCGATAAGTGAGGGATCACTGTAATATCTATATCTAGAAACGCATCGCTTCCCGGTCGCTTTTCCTCCCCCTTTCTTTTCCTTCGTCGCCATGACAGCTTTCCTTGGCCACTGAACAGATCTTCCCAGGTGTTGGAAGTGTTTTGTAGTCGACTATCACGACAAAATGCACCAAAAACAACCAGTGTCGACGTGCTCGCAATGGTAAACATGGAGGACTGTGTCACACTCGTGACGTCATGCGGAACTCCGGCTGCACTTCCGGTTAATCGGCGGATTTGTCTGATTTTTCAGGGTGGGAAATTAAAAATCGCGATTTTCTCCAAGATTCCGGGATTTGTGGAGGGGGTGCCAATGATAAATTATCTTTATAATTGTATGTACTATCACCCAGTGCCATTCAATGCCGTTCAGTTCAGTTCTACTTTAAATCTATGCACTTTTTCTGTAGAAAATGTTCCAAGTTGCCAGCTTCAAAAATGATAATGAGTTTATATTCTTTTGACAACAAACCACATGACATTCCATCAGCTCTGGACAAGATCATTTCTGGGGAAAGTACTTTTAACTTTTACACTTTACAGTCCATCTCTTGTTACCCCTACATGAATAAAAACTTGAATCAGTACTTTAACCAGAGTAGAAGACATACAAGTACAGAAGGGTATACCTTCAACAACTCTGTAAATGTGCCTATAAAATATATAAATACACCATAAATACTTTAAAACAGAGTGCACTGAAGACTGATGGTCAGCTGAATGTTTTATTCATTAATTATTTTGAACTACTTCACATACATTACATTTTGTAAATTATATGGCAGGCATTAAACAGGTTACTGCTCCCCACTGTTAAAGTACTCCATTAAAGCTGCCCTAATGTCATTCTACACTGGCATGGTCAGGTAGTGGTTGAACTGGAGGCTGACTGTGATCAGGTGTGTCTGGGAGTCCAAAGTTGTCACCATGTTCCTCACAAATATTTTCAAGTATGCAGCAGGTGAGCACCATTTTCTTGCTAAGCTCCAGTTTGCAGTCATTCCTTGTCAGGAAGGACCTCCATCATCCTTTAAAGCTGCCAAAAGCCATTTCCACAACTGAACGTGCACGGCTCATCTGGTAGTTGCAGTTATGTTGTTCAGGGGTAAGTCTGCCTGTGTCCGAAAAGAGTTTCATCAGTCACTTCTGCATGGGGTCGGCTGGGTGGTGAAATCCGGTGTCGTGCCAAAAAGTGATCACCGTCTGCAGGAGCCAGGAGTTCCCGCTTGTTAAAGGTGGACTGCCTGGTCTCAGTCCACCTACAATGTGTCTAAATATTTTGAGGTTTTATCACATCTGAAAAATTATAGTGTTGGCCAAAGTGTTGCAGTTTGGAAAACAACATATAGAATTTATCTGATTGCAATATTTATGTGCAAAAACATCATTGTTTGGAGGTACATAGAATATATATTGATACAGTATCTTCATGTATATATGCAGTAAATCTATGCATTTTTCCATGTAACCTTGTGACTGCATTATTTTAATTGCTTTTAATCCTAGATCAAGTTTGTTTCGAGTTCAAAATGCATCATAAGTGTTAAATATATCTTGTTATACCTAAGTACTGTTTATCTGTTGAAATATATATTTAACAGCTAATATAAACCCATAACAATATGGCCCCTGGCGATCATTTTTCAGGCAGCTGATCACTTTTTGGCATGACATAACAGGCAACCTCCGTCTTGTAATGTGCCGTAACACCACCTTTTACAGAATTGACATAAATATTATGTTTAAAAGTGTAGTCGATGCTCGCGCTACAGACTTGATCTAACAACGGCTGATAACTGAAATACTGATAATTACCGGTCTCCTTAAACGTAGCCGCCACTCTCTGTCATTAAGAATAAAACTGTTTTTGGATGGTAATACAGGTTTGGAATAATAAAAGCAGCGGTCCCAAAGACACAACAAACTCATGTTGATAAGCTTTTGACAAGCTAGCGCTGCTACTTCTTCTTCTGTGGTGTTCTGCGGGGTTGCATAAAGGTGTTTCACACTACGTAATGATGTAGCCCTGACGTAATCCCCGACTAGCTCCATATCAGTGGAAAACCAACTGGTTCTTATGAGGCACTACAGTAGAAATGGTTAAGCACTGGCACCAGCCCCAGAACCGAACTAGCACTGGCTCTTATTTTGGTGGAAATGAGCCCACTGAGTGAGGCTGGTGTTGTGTTGTCTTGAATAGCATGTTGGTCAGCATAGCGATGTTTTCTTGGGACTTTGCAACAGCTGCATTTAGCGTCTGTGGAGCTAAAGACTTGGGGTCCTCACAAGTATAGGTGTGTGTCTGTTCATGAGTAATTTGCCTCCTCAATGAGACCACCCACGAGCCGCTACTGCTAGTAAACACCTTCTTCTAAAACATTTCTTTGCAGTAACTGGCTTCTGCATCTGCTCTTAATCATGAAAGTTGGGAAAAGGTCATGTTAAACAACATTATAGAAAAAGATATTTTAGTCTTTAAGTAGAATCAGTCATAAATTTGACTGCTTCTATGCAACTTTGCTTACGTGAGATCAAACCACGATATTCTTTCCATAATATATGATATTGTTATATTGTAACCTAAGATGGAAATGAGGAACAAGAAGAATATACTTGTTTACCTGCGAGTGACACCAGGCATACCAGAATCCCTAACAAGGTTTGCAGGCTCACTCCCATGGACAGAGCGAGGGCTTCCACCCCTCCAGAAGGACAATGGCCCGCAGGCTGACAGCTGCACACCCTAACGGTCAAAGTGGTAGTACTGGAGAGGACTGGAGAGCCACTATCTGTCACCACTACTGGCAGGAGGTACTGGGTTTGATCCTTCCATGTAAAAGTACTTCTACGTGCCACAATGCTGGCTGTATTGTCTGAAAGAGATGTTACGAGTGAGAGGTGCACTTTCTGACACTCTAAAATACATCACTAACAGCATTTGTTTAGAAAGTGGGTGCTCATATAAAAAGGAAATTAAAAAATCTGAAGAATTTCTTCAGTACTAACATCACTCACTCATTTTTCCATCTTCAACAGGTCAAAAGAGCAGCAGTTTAAACAGAGATGCCTAGGCTTTTTTCTCCCCAGCCACCATTTTCAGCTTTTCGGGGTTCGACACCAACATGTTTCCAAGTCAGCCAAGAGATGCACTCTCGCTAACATGCCGTGGGTCTGCCCCTAGGTCTTCAATTGTTCAGACATTCCCAAACAATGCACCTAGAAAGCGTACAGGAGGCAAATGTCTGAACCACTTCAGCTGAGTCCTTTTCATGTTGAGTAGCAGAAATGCTGAGCTTCTTACCCTTAAAATGCCTCAAGGGTGATCCTGTGCACCCTTCAAAATACAGCATAAAGAGCACAATCCATTTGGGATCTACACTGTTAGCATCCTTCATATTAGTTCTTCTGAAAAAGCAAGCTGATGTTGACAGACCATAGCCTCAACCAGACATTTACAGCACAGCCTCATTATATGTGTTGCCTAGGAGTGGGGCAAAAGATCGGTTTGGCGTAGTGCTGTGATACTTGACACTCGCAATGATGCACAGATCCCATATCCAAGTACCAATCTTTTATTAATTACATATATTTATGTAAATGTTGCAAACTCTTGGGTATTAATCAACCAATTGCGTTTTCAATCCACTAGAATGCACAAAGTAAGTGTGCATTGTCAGGTGAAGTCACAGCTTATCTCATGAGATTTGCAGCCAGGTGTACAAATTAGAAAAAAGGCAGAAAGCTCAAATGTCAGGCCTTCTATGGATTTTATTACAAACAGAGAACAAAAGACCTTGACATGACACACTCAACCCACAAGGAGTGCCACATGCAACACGTAGGCCGGCACACAACCGTCTGAACAATCCAGCAACAGCAGCGCTACCGGATGACAGCTAAGCTCAAAACAGTCTGCAAGCAGTGCCGAACCCCAGAGACACTTGGGCCAAAATCAGCCAACTCTGAACACTCCCTGCACAACAAAGCCCCCACCAAACTCACACAGTAAGGTCCACTGCCCACACTGTGTGCAGATAAATGTGTTGCCACAGAAAACGAAGCCCACCCTGAAACACGAGACGCTGGAGCCCAGGCATGTGACCCTGTCCTGCACTGAGAAGTGAAGCCCAAAGCTGAGAAATCCCTGAGCACAGAATAAAGGACCGCACAACTCATGCCATCTCATGGAAAGACTGGGCGCCTCCAGCCACCAAAAATAAACAAACAAAATAAAACAAGTGACTGGAGTTGTACTTTGTGACACAATTTGAATGGGGTGGGGGGGGTGGAGATATATGGTATCCCAATATTTACTGTAAGGAATCATAGTATCGTCACAGCATTGTGACCCAAGTGTCGCACAGTGTTGCCAATTTAGCCACTTTGTTGCTATATTTAGCGAGTATTCAGACCCCTCCAGCAACTCTTTTCTAAAAAAAAAAAAGCAACTCGCAACAAATCTCACCACTTTTTCTGGCATTATAGGAGACTTTTGGAAATTCTGAAGTGAAAGCATGTAGTGTTGTTACTCTTCTTAATGAGCAGCAGGTGCTGCTGTGGGGCCCTCCCCCATCCCAAAGCACGCACAGTCGGCCCAGTCTTCACGCCTCAGTCCCTTCCAGCTGCAGTCAGAACGGGAGATGTTCACCCCTCCGTGTCCAGTTAACAACTCAGTTAGCTCTGCTTCAGATCAGACAGCCTGCTCATCACAATCACACCTCTCCAGATTTTACTGTAATCAGCCATGGGAGTCAAAAGAGAGCCACTTCGAATGCTCCAGCTAGAGACTCCAAAAACGTCTTCTGAGTCTGACCTAAAGGCCTGTGGAAGCATCAATTCAGGAGGACACAAAGGGACCCGGACTCTTAGATGAGGCATCTCTAGAGTGGAATAAAGTCTAGTCCTCGTCTAAGATATTAGACGACCCAAACTATGCATTCAAGTGAGCCCAACAACATCTAGCACAAGCTTGGGCTTCTTAGGCTTATACCAGGTTTTGGTGGCTGGGGATCAGGCTGCCAAAGCCTCCATCATTGCTGACCATGAGATCCTTAGCTTATCTGGCAGGTGGTAATCCCCATGGGCCTGACCGCCAGGGCATAGTCCAAGAAGTTCTTTATTAAAAGGATATATTATCTTTGTCTTAGCTGTAGCTGTTAAACTCCATCAAGGCACAGAGTAAGAAGTTCACTGAAGTCAAATAAGCCTTGTGGCATATGGAAATGTGTTTTACTAAATGTGTCTCTTCTTGATTCATTATTCATTTACTGGTTGCTGACTGGACTGCCGTGCATGAGTGGGTAACCAGCCTCACACTCTACCTGCATACATTTCAGTCCAGCTTGTTCAACAAATTCAAATAGGCTGCATTTAACTTGACTGTTTGCTCACTTTGCTGCTCATTTTCATTATAAACACTGAAAAATGTCACTGGCCACTAAGAAAAAAAAGAAAAGAAAAAAAACACACCTCAATTTGCAACATTTGTCAGCCATAAAAATCCAGCCAGATGTATTATAACTACATAAATTGTTTTCTTAGAGCTGTCACTGTTTTCTCTGAGCTATATGGGTTACAGCTTGACTTCAGTTAAATTTACATATTTTATGTTATAGAAATATCACTTCTAGTTGGTATATACTGTTATAGCACTGCTCATACAATGCGCACCGCAGCTGTTGTTATTTCTGGTTTGTTTCTTGCTTTCATTCACCATATTTACCTTAAGCATTACTTAATTTGGATTAATCTATTTGCATTGTTTCACTTGTTATATTTTAATGAATAACGCACATAGCAACCATTCCTGTAAAACAGCCATTGTCATCTAAGGAAAAATGTATCAAAAGCTGAGAAGAACTGGTAATAATCTCACTTACAGGTAGGTATATAAGACTAAAAACAACAGCCGATGAGCGAGGACTGGATTGTTGGCCTAGTGGCTATTGGGAGGTGACGGGTTCAAGCCCCTGCCAGGTCATATTACAGACTGGTACTTCCCGTCTTCTAGCTCGGTGCTCAACATAATAGATTGGTAGACGGGAAGTTGGTCATAGTGGTGCCTTGCATGGCAATGACCCCTCCCATTTTTGACTGGATTAACATTGTAGATAGGAGGAAATGCAATTTTGTTCTGCTGTATGGACTGAATGACAATAAAGTTAGCTCGTTTTCTAAGTTTAGCAAGGACTACATACAGGTAGTCATCTAATCTCACACTGTTAAACTCAGGTATAACCTCAAATATAACCTTGATTATCTCTAATAGTGAAATTTGGATTGATGTGCTTCTCAGGAACCATAGAGAAGTAGAAGTGGTGTCCCTCCGTTGGCTCGTCCAGATCCACAGCACTGAGCAGCTGAATGACCTGAGAGACACAAAATCTTACAAATATAAGAAATCAACACAACAATGACACCCTTTATACTTCCCTTTTCAGAAATATAACTTTCAGTATCTCATCCTGCAGCTGAAAATGTTATGAATGCAACATGATAAACTGTTGTGTACAGAGGCCTTTAGTATTGCTTTCCCTGCTTGTTAGCTTGTTTTAAAGTTTCTGAGCATAACAGGAGCGCTGTGGTGTAACGCAACACGGCACACGAGAAGTTTTGCAACACTGTATTATAGTAAATCATGAACATTAGTGCATCATAACATACATACTTCTCCTGCCTGTGTCCCCTCACAGATATATGGCTGGTAATCTCTTGCAAGCCTTGGCACATTGTCGTTTATGTCCAGCACTTTGATGAACACCACCACAGAGGAGGATAAATGGTTCTGTGCTGCAGCAGTGAAGATAGACATTTGTTGGAGTCCACTGGGTGCATGTATCATGAATGCTTTGTTAAACCTCTGTTGAAATAACACTTTAGACTGATAAATGTTAAATCTTCTCACATCAGTAGAGTGGAGTAAATAAAAAAGTAGGCATTGACATTGCACTGATGTGACCAAAAGTAGATAATTTAAATATGTTCACCCTTTGCTGTCTATTTCAAGTATAAAAATATCACTGACTTCTCAGAACATTCTTAAAAAGTGGAATAACTTTCAATTATTAAAGAAAAATTATGAAATTATGAAAAATTTAAGATATCGAAAACGCTGAGCATTTGAAATGGAACTTATGACTAGTAACAAATGGACTGAATGTCCACTCTAGATAGGTAGAATATAAGAGTAGATATCTGAAAGTGAAAGCCCAATACACATGAATGGTTAAAAGTTCCATCATTTATTATTTATAGGAAGAACGGTGTCTGGGATATCTGGAATGATCATTATGGAGAGGAAGAATGTCATTGTGGAAATCTGAAATATTCATTTTGACTAAGAAGGAGTGACTTGTTGATATCTGCATTTAAGATCCAGTCTAGTGATTAAATGTTGAAATGGTTGCTATAGGCGCCCTGTAATCAAGATTCCGCTCTGGAGGCTGGTTTCAAACCTTTCATGCTACCAAAATCCTGGTATCATATACACGGGCAGCTGAGTTTGGCAGTTTGGCGTAAAAACGTTGTTGTAGACACGGCCCCGACACCAGACTGACTGCTGGAAGGAAGAGAAGGAAACTCCACAGGGGTCTGATAAGCAGAGGCTCGGAGCCACTAACATTGCTGCCTGGTTTTCCCAAAATGACCATAAATATTTTTTTTAAATGCAACATATTTTATTCAATATGGTGTACAATGCTATGAAAAAGTATTCACCCCCTTCCTGATCTGTTATATTTTGTCACACTTAAATGTTTCAGATCATCAAACAAGATAACCTGAGTTATCTGTCCTTGAATGATGTGTTGCTTTTTGAGATCTTTTAGCCTACTTCACTTTGTCAGAAAGGTTCAATATATTAAGTGATTTCTTGATTCAACAGATCTGCCAGTAATCAGGCTTGGGTGTGGCTAGTGAAATTTAACCCAGCTTTTCAAAAAAATGTGTTTAATCACAGTTAATTCCCTCCGCCAAAGGAGGATGGAGGTAATGATTTTAGTGGCTTTGGTTTGTCTGTTGGTTGTTTGGTTTGCCTGTTACCAACATAACTCAGAAAGTTATGAGCGGATTTTGATGAAATTTTCAGGAAATGTGTGTAATAGCACGAGGAATAGACAATTAGATTTTGGTGGTGATTTGGATCATGATGTGGATGTAGGAATTTTTTAAATTATTATTTTATATATTAATCTGGCACTTTTCATGTACTGCCCCTTTAAGACGTTGTAGTATCAATCCATGTGGCTCCAATCTATAAATGCACTCTTCACCTTAAAGAAATTATTTCACCTAAAAGTCTCATCAAGAATTGTTTCCTTCACCAAAGGACCACAGTTTGAAAACACATTCCATGATAAAAGGGCCTATAAGGATCACATTTCGTGCCACGAACGGATTCTTTTACTAGTCATAAATCCTGAAGCTTCCTCCCCAACCAGGCAGTTTTATGCTTAGAGTACTCTGTGAGATACCCCAGATCCCTTGACTGCATTCCACAAGTCACTAGGAATTATCCACAGCTCAACATTGCCCCCTTCTGCCAACTCATGGACATGTTGGATTTAATTAACATTGGAATTTGGGGTTTTATCTACTGAAATAATCCTTTCTCCTCAAGAGTTTATTTTTCCAGGAAATACTGCTCAGAACACTGTTGAAGATGACCGCCTCTGTGTTGGGCAATGGTGGGTTCGAAATGTTTCATTAATCATTGATTTTAAATGTGTTGCATGTTTGAAAATGCTTAAATGAACCTTATTCTAATGCATGTTAATTATAGAAGGATAAGTTTATAAAAGTGCATGCTCACTGAAAGTTAGTCATGAATCACTGAAGTTGGCTTAGATTTAATATTAAGTATATAATGAATTTCACAGTTAAAATGTGTATATGTCTTCTGAAACTTATGCCAGTCATCTGACTGATACCAGCCAATCCCCAGGCTGTCTCTGTTGGATGACGCCCCTTTCATTCTATTAGTCGGTTACAGACAAAGGACTGTTTTCTTATTGGGCCATAGCCCATTCAAAACTTCCCACGATGGCCGATAATTGGTTCTTCCTGCTGCCAGTCATATTTTATGACCCAAGGAGCACGCTCTGTTAAATAGAGGAAACGCCCTAGCAGTCCAGTTAAGTTTTTGTTTTCAGTTCAGTTCAGTCTTTGTTCAGTCTTTGTTTTAGTCTTTGTCGAGTTTTCGAAAGTTCTTAAAGTTGTCTTTTGTTAAGTCTTTTTTCTGTTTTCTGGCATCTGAGAAGTGATTATCCTTTTCTGTTGAGCTCAAACCTCCTTACTTGGAGTGAAACTCCAAAATGCCTTTTTCCCTCTCCTCAGAGGCCGTGTTTATTCTGCTGAACTTTTTCTATTGATTTACCTTAACTCACCGTTAAAGTGGACTGATAGTGATTTTTGAACTTTTTCCCCTTGAGACCACCTCACCCACGTCCCACGACATCAAAAGAACTAGGATTTCGTGGGTGGAACTGCCTAAATACATTTTTTCCTGCAGCCTGTGGTTTTCTTGTCAGCTGGTGGACATTCTAAATTTGCAGGTCAGGAAAGGATCTGTTGCCCCAGAAAGACGTCACACCTGCCCCGGGGCCAGCCGTCTACTCTATGGTTGTCCCACTGCTAAGTCTGTGCCATCACCGCTATAACTTTTCTTCTTTGTGCCATCTGCTGGTGTTCAACATCACCGCTGCACTCTGAAGACACAGCTGTTTGTAAGCCAGATTTCCACTTCCTATCTGCTGGGTTAAATGTGATGCTTAATTATAATTGAATAGGACCAATTTTTCATGTTAAAAGTTAATCCATAAGCTACGATAGGAGCTATCAAGCTGAAGGAAAATTAATATTCCCTTTTCAGTAACCTCCGTTCTTTTTGTAGAGTAACTCAGAATTTTCTTTTCCATATGATCAGCTTTTATCATTTTCCCATAGAATTGCAACCAATTTTATGCATATTTTTGTTACAGTTATTCCATAGCCTCCCATTGCATTACAGTCACAAATTAAAAATCTGGTTTCTCTCGTTTCCACAAAGGTTTAAACTATAGACTTTATGCTCAAGAATCTGTTACCAGTTAATACATTTGATACTTGTTGATCATTTCACCTGCTTACAAATCATTTGAATGTAATGTCATTTAACCTGAGTCTGATTGTTAAAACTGTTAACAGTATAGAGAAGTTTCTGCTTGATTTCTTTTGTGTGTGTACCATTTTGGGTCACGGCAGAAGAATTCATGAATATTGAGACTGGTTAATGACAGGTTGAAGGATTTTTTATTAATAAATTGTCCAAGTTGGACTGGTGCCCCAAAAATGAGTTTTTCCGGTGTGTGCGTGGACTCGAAGTGAACCTCCATCTCCACTCACACAACTAAATAAAAATTAAATAATCCTTGTACCTTATCACTGTTATAATCAATTGTTATGCGCTATAATGTGTCCACTCAGCTACGTGCATGGTCATGCCATAGGGTCATGTGCCTCAGCAACCCGGAAGCCAAACACTGCAGAAAAAGTATTAGGGGGCATGTCCACTAAACTTGTTTTTTCTGCTGTGGGCGACTATTTTCTATTCAATCTCTATGTAGTCCAGCTTTTACCGTGCTGAGCGGTGGCTGCTTTTTGTCGCAGTGCTCAAGGCTGAAAAAAGTTCAACTTGTCAGACTACTGTACAGCTGCACTCGTCAATGTCAGACCTTTCTAAGCAGCCAATCAGAATTAAGAAAGGGCAGAACATAGGCCGCCAGTATAGGAAGACGAGAACAGGCGGTGACAGTGGAGGAGGTGGAGGCTGAACATTGCTGCATCAAACAACTTGGTACTCTTTGATCTGACACTTAAAGGATATTATGATCAAAATTTGAAAGCAAACACTTGGAGGAACATGTCCACATCTGTTGGCGTGCCAGATGAGCGTTTATGCCTTTGTCATGGTCATGTTTCTTAGAAGTTTGTTGCAGTAGATAATATGGATACTATGTGAATTTGTAGTTGATAACTGCCAAAAAAAAAAAAAAAATGATGAAGAGAGAAAGAAAAAAAACAAACGAAAACTGACCTGAAAGATTCAATAAACCATTATGTTGATTTAAAGTGTAATGTATGGTCAATACAATAATGACAGTCTTGTTATTATTATTATTATGTAGTCATATAATGTAGCCATATTGTTTTTGCTGTTATTTTTCTGTCTGGTGGTAATAATAATAATAATAATAATAATAATAATAGATTGCATTTATATAGCACCTTCCATTCAGATTTTCAGGAAAGGTGTGTAATGGCACAATGAACACATGACTAGATTTTGGTGATGATCTCAAAATGCATACCTCTGCCAAGGCTCTTATCTTCTCACAGAGTGTTAGCAACAATTCTGCAAAACTACTGGATGGATTTGGATGAAATTTTCTCCAGAGGTGGTTCTTGGGCTATAGACGAATTCATTACATTTTTATGATGATCTGAGAATGCATACCTCTGCCAAGGCTCTCATCTTCTCACAGTGTGTTAGCAACAATATTCCATAACAAATGGAAAGACTTTGATGCAGTTTTCACCAGAAGTGGTTCTAGGCCTACACACAAACCCATTACATTTTGGAGGTGATCCATGAGGGACAGAAGAAGCCTTGGCGGAGGTAGATGCTCTCTGAGTGTTCTCTTGTTCATAATGTAGCAAATGTGGCAGTTACTTTTTCACATGGGGCCTGGTAGTTTTGGATAGCTTTTTTTTTGCCTTAATAAATGAAATTGTCATTTAAAAACTACATTGAGTATTTTCTTGGGTTATCACTGTCAAATATTAACATTTGTTTGATTATCTAAAACATTTAAGTGTGATAAATATACAAAATATAAGCAAACAGGAAGAGGACAAAAACTGTTTCACAGCACTGTAGTACCAGTGATTAATGGAGAAAACTTATGCAACAAAGTCTCCCATTCACCTCTAATGGACAAACTGCCTTTTGATCTGTAGTTCACTCATTAAAGGGGTCACTAACTGCACTTTTCATCCACATTTTAACAGCTCATGTATGCCTTAACAAGATGTTTGTGACCTATTTCCATCAAATTTTCTTTAATTATTTAATTAGTGCTGCATAAGTGTGAACCATCTTTTGCAGCCTTTGTGGGAACAGCTGGTTTCAGTACACGTCTCTTTGAGTCTCTAAAGCTCCATTTAACTCTGCCCTCCCTCTTATTTCACTATTGCTAATCTTAACTAGCTAGAGCCTAGCTCCTAGCTTGGAGCCAAATAATGTAAATTTGTCTTAAAGAATGAGTGAAATAATGCCTCACTGGTGGACAGGGGTGTGTGGTTTCAGTGGTCGGTAGGATATGACCGATCCCTGTAGTACAACAAGCACAGAAACATTTGTAAAGGAGTTGCTAAGCTGCTAGCTTCAGCTAGCTGCCTTAGTGGTGCTAAGAGTTCAATGTAGCATCACAGGAAAAATATAACAAAACAAGCCAGAATAAAGGGAGATATATTAATGACTGTGAATTGGTGAACCAGGTGGAAACAGGGAGGTCTAATTGGGTGAATATATCTAAGGAAAATAACAATATAAACGTGAGCTTCATGGTACCACCGTTAGCTACTGGGCGAACGTCTTTGAGTTCCCGCCCACCTACATGACAGACAGCTGGACTGGCCAGTAATAGAGCAGCGGGCAGGTATTAAGGCTAGTGACATTTACCTTTTAGTGACATTTCTCATTTCTTGATATACAGGAAAATACCTGAAGAGTTAATGGCTTCTTGGAGAGAAAAACAAGATAAAGGCCATGCTGTGTTTTTTTAAGAGAAGTGTGTTTTGATATTTTTTGATAATCACATGACCAATAGATGCATTTCAGAAGGTTAAAACCTCCAAAATCCCCCTACAATTTTTCAATCATTGATCTCTTTAAATCAGGGGTGGGCAGTGAGGGCCATTCCACTGCTGGTTTTTTGTTCCACCCAGTCTCTTCAGCAGGTGTGTGCTCTGATCAGCTTCAAGGATTGCTAATCATGAAAACACCTGCTGAAGAGACTGGGTGGAGCAGAAAACCTGCAGTAGAATGGCCCTCCATGGCACATGATTGCCCACCCCTGCTTTAAATAAATAGGTGAAATTTCCTCTGTTGTAACGGAGAATACATTTTCAATTTTTCCTGTTTGAGGAGCTTCCATTTTACGTACATATTGCTGTTTACTAGCAACTATGACCTAACATGGAGTTTTGTGGCTTTTTCTAATCTACAGTAGTGTGAAAAAGTGTTTGCCCCCTTCCCGATTTCTCATTTTTTTTGTATGTTTGTCACACTTAAATATTTCAGATCATCAAACAAATTTAAATAATAGATAAAGATAACACAAGTAAACAGAAAATGCAGTTTTTAAATGAAGGTGTTTGTCATTAAGGGTAAAAAAAAATCCAAACCTACATAACCCTGTGTGAAAAAGTGACACCCCCCCCCCCCCGTTAAAACATAAATTAACTGTGGTTTATCACATCTCTGGAAAGCTGAGTTCAATTTCTCTAGCCACACCCAGGCCTGATTACTGCCACACCTGTTCTCAATCAAGAAATCACTTAAATAGGACCTGCCTGACAAAGTGAAGTAGACCAACAGATCCTCGAAAGCTAAATGTCATGCTGTGATCCAGCAAAATTCAGGAACAAATGAGAAACAAAGCAGATGAGATCTGTCAGTCTGCAAAAGGTTGTAAAGCCATTTCTAAAGCTTTGGGACTCCAGCGAACCACAGTGAGAGCCATTATCCACAAATGGCGAAAATATTAAACAGTGGTGAACCTTACCAGGAGTTGCTGGTCGACCAAAATTTCCCCAAGAGCACAGTGACGACTCATCCAAGAGGCCACAAAAGGCCCCACAACAACATCCAAAGAACTGCAGGCCTCACTTGCCTCAGTTAAGGTCAGTGTTCATGACTCCACCATAAGAAAGAGACTGGGCAAAAATGGCCTGCATGGCACAGTTCCAAGACAAAAACCACTACTGTGCAAAAAGAACATAAAGGCTCATCTCAGTTTGCCAGAAAACATTTTAATGATCCCTAAGACTTTTGGGAAAATACTCTGTGGACTGACGAGACAAAAGTTGAACTTTCTGGAAGGTGTGTGTCCCATTACATCTGGCGTAAAAGTAACAGTATTTCAGAAAAGGAACATCATACCAACAGTAAACTATGGTGGTGGTATTGTGATCGTCTGGGGCTGTTTTGTTGCTTCAGGACCTGGAAGACTTGCTGTGGTAAATGGAACCACGAATTCTGCTGTCTACCAAAAAATCCTGAAGGAGAATGTCCGGCCATCTGTTTGTGACCTCAAGCTGAAGAGCACTTGGGTTCTGCAGCAGGACCATGATCCAAAACTTCTGAATGGCTTAAGAAAAACAAAATGAAGACTTTTGAGTGGCCTCGTCAAAGTCCTGACCTGAATCCGACTGAGATGCTGTGGCATCTCCTAAAAAAGGTGGCTCATGCTCAAAAACCCTCCAATGTGGTTGAATTACAAAAATTCTGCAAAGATGAGTGGGCCAACATTCCTACACAGTGCTGTACAAGACTCATTGCCAGTTATTGCAAACGCTTGATTGCAGTTGTTGCCGCTAAGGGTGGCCCAAGCAGTTATTAGGTTTAGGGGGCAATCACTTTTTCACACAGGGCCATGTAGGTTTGGATTTTTTTCTCCCTTAATAATAAACACCTTCATTTAAAAACTGCATTTTGTGTTTACTTGTGTTATCTTTATCTAATATTTAATTATGTTTGATGATCTGAAATATTTAAGTGTGACGAACATACAAAAAATGAGAAATCAGGAAGGGAGCAAACACTTTTTCACACCGCTGCAATTATGCATTTTGATTTCCATTTAAATCCACAATTAAAATTCTAACGTCTCCACAAACAGCATATGTAAAAGTCACTCCTCCTGACTAATATTTATCACCACCGCTGCATCGGAACATATTCACAAGTTCCCCACATCAATAATATGCTCATCCACAAAATAATTTAACACTTACTCATTTCCTTGGCTTCGACAGACAGATTGTGCCAGTCTGTTGTCTCCCGGTCCAAGGTTCTGGCGACAGTTAGAGTTCCATTGTTTGGGTCTACTTTGAAAGCCTTTGTGAAATCGCTCCTTTTATCAATTGAGTATCTGGAAGAAAAATCACGGAGAGGCCTTCCATTTAGCCGGCGAGGTTGTTTTCTGGGCAAACAAAACATTGTGATACCACGGGGACATTAATTAGGCAAACTGCTCAATTCATTTTAATCTGCTGGCAGATATTCAACAAAGCGAGCGTGCACATGTGCTAGTGTAACGTGGCAACGGCACCGTTGTGAAAGTAAGTTGGCACAAACACCATTTTTCCTGTGTGTTTTCTCTTTGTTTAATTGAATATTATTTCCAGTGTGACCACAGACATTTTCTTTTTTGTCACATGTGAGGAAGCAGGTACTCAGGAAGCCTTGTGAGTGCAGAGACGGGGGAAACTTTTTTTGGCAATTAAATAATAGCCTGTCAGCACAATGCTACAGTTTGTGTCTTGTTTTCTTGCAGCAGCTGACAAATGAGGGCCTGCAGCTTTACTAAACATTAAAAAAGAGGGAAAAAAAATCACTGTATTTGTGTAGAATTCACCACTAAGATTTTTCTAATGGAAGAAATATTAGCTTGTTATTGCATAAGTCTTTCAAATCGTCACACCTTTGGTACTTACAATGATAAAGCATAATTAGAGCAGCGTGGTGAATTAGGCGACCGGGCCGCTGAATCATCTCCGTGAGCCACTTTCTTGATAACAACATGGGAAATCTGACCACGGCCGACTTAATCATATTTACCACAACTGTGGAAACCACTAAAATGTCAGCCTGAATTTATTAATCAATGAGACACTGTCACCAAAGGGACAGTAATAGACGCCAGGCTGGAGATGATATGCAGCACCTGCCACTCTTAAGCTCTGCCGAGATGGACTACGGGCGCCGGTGGTGCCACTGTCTCCCGCGCAAACGTGCCTCACTTGCAAATGACTGCAAATCTCAATTCCATATGCCACCTCGTACGGTGCTTTATTACATCCCCACGTCCTAGCCACGTTGCTTTGTGATAATACCGCAGCAATAGATAGAAAAGCCTGTGAGGTAAGGGGAAAAAATGTCATGATTTATTCAGCAGGGCTCATTTCCTACTAAAGTAATATGAGATAAATATGACAGTGTACAGGGTATCCAGAGATCAAGGGTAAAAACGGATGCACCGAGCCGCTGACGCTATTTGAAATGGAATGATTTTTCACCCCGTGGAGGAAGCTGTCTGAGTGTGTTCAGCCTGCTCGGTATCCACCTCACCACTATCATATGGGAGGTTGCATGGCAGATGACATTCTCCCAGGACCAGAGGGTCCAACGTTACCTCATAGGACTGTTGGTTGTATCGCTGTCTCTGGCGCTAACGCTGCCCACCACGGTTCCCACGGCGGCGTTTTCGGGAACTTTCCACTCGTAGAATGGTGAGAGGAACACGGGTGGCTCGTCTACATCCTCAACAACAATTTTTAGCGTTGTCCTGTCCCTGAACTCATCCAGGGCCAGGAAACGAGTGTCCACATGATCGTTGACCGCCTCCGCAGCCATGACAAAACGCCTCTTGGTTTCGTAGTCCAAAGGCTGCAAACAGAAAGAAATAATTTAATAGCTGAAAACATGCTGCTGGGCTGAAATTTTAGCATTTTTTTTAATGAGGAAATCAGCTGGTGATTAAATAAATCATTGCAATGAGAAGAGAAAAACATGGCAAAGTGTGGATGTTGAAACTGGCAGCTGTGAGCATTCAGTCGCTTGGTTTTCATTAACAATATGATGCTAGTAATAAGGAAATGGCACAAAAACCATCACCACATTCACAAAAGGATTCAGACATGGTGGATAGCATCTATTTATGACTCATCTATTTATCTACTGCAACATCCAAACTGAAATCTGTCCAGTAATTAAGAGAGAAATTGCATAAATGAGTGAAGAAAATTTACAAGTTCATGAAAGACAAAACACTAAAGGGCTTCTCAGTTATATCTCCTTTACACATGGGTGGAGATCACTGAGAGATCGTTGAGTGATAACAAAATGGTCAGATTTCCAAATGATCTTTCAATGATCTCAGCAGTCGTCAAGAACTCTCAATGATCTCTCAAGGATTTTCAGTGATCTCCATGGTCCTCAAAGTTTTGACTCATTCCAGAACAATCTCTCAACCACTGCTCAACGATCTCATCGATCTCCCAATGATTTCTCAGTGATCTTTCAAAGAACTCTGTCGGCCTTTTATTGAACGTTCAGCAATCCCTCACTGATCTCTCAGCCATCTCTACATTTGGGGTGGAAAAATTTGGATCTCATTGAAAAATCACCAAGAGATCATTGGGAGATGGATGAGATCATTGAGCGCTCCTTGAGAGTTCAATGAGAGTTTGTTGTGAGATCCCTTTGGTGATCAGTGAGAGATTGTTTTGGGCTGAGTCTAAACAATCTCTCAACTGTGGAGATCATGGAGATCACTGCAAGCTCATTGAGAGATCGGTTCAATTTTTGATCTCTCAATGGTCACCCAACGATCTCTGTCTGTGTAAAGGGGCCCTTCGGTATTGTGCTTTAACAAGTGTTTAGTCTCAAGTGGTTCTCTGAGCAAAACATCTTCATTAATCATTTATAGGGAAAGCAATATCTTTCCACTCTTTTAAAAAGCATTACATTATCATTGATCAGCTTATAATGCCAGGCCATTATGTCAGTAATTAAAAGACATGACAGACTTTTTGAACCACCCTTTATGCTTGTCTCATCTAAGTTGTTGCTGATTGTTTGCACAGCTTCTTGACTGTTAGCCCAGTCTGTCAATACACACAGGAGTCTGACTGCTTACCACATGCCATTTAGCCTAGCTGAAGCCATCGACTGAAAATTGAACACTGCTAAAGACAGGCTAGAGTGTGTTTAAAAAATGTGAGGCACAATAGGACCAGCCTGACAAAAAAGCAGCTAATATGAAACTCTGGAGCAGAATAACTCCCCCTGTGGTCTAGCCATTGCCTTTGTTAGAGTCCAGTACATTTTCACTTGTTTCTCCGTTAAAGGAAACACAATTTTTGACTACTTTCATGTTTCTGAAATTAGCCAACCGATTCACATAGAAGTACAGTTTGTGCCTAATGTGTATTTATACACATTAAATGTCTTTTTTTTATGACAAGAAAGGGATGGACTGTAACTACAGACACCATGTTTGAGACTAATGCTAGCTTTAAGCCTTGGTTGTTTATAAATAACATATTAGGCTGGCTGAATGAACAAGCTGGTCTATTACACTGACTAGACTTTACAACAAAGGCCATCAAATCCCTGGTTGTCTTTCCTTTAACTTTAGTTGCTATCCTTTTGTCACAAATCCCACACCTCACCACTGTCTCAATGTCATGCACCACCTTCACATACTTCTCTGCCACTCCTGACTTCCCCATACTGTACCACACTTCCTCTCTTGTAACCTGATCATCTGCTTTCTCCAGATCCACAAAGAGACCTTCTCTGTACTTCTCCATCAACACTCTTAGAGCAAACCCTAACCTTAATCACCTAAAAATATACATCAGTTTAACGTCTAAGTGAAGCTAATGGTGTAAACAGATGTGTGTCTCGAGTTTCTCCATTCTCAGATCTGAGTGGTTTGGAAACACGGAGATGCAAGGAGGCAAGGAGCTTACGATCATCTCTTACAGTGAAGTAAACATTGGACACACACACACACACACACACACACACACTCACACTGACCCCAGAAATCAACACTGTTGAGACGTCCTATATGGACTCACCTTGGACAGTATTATCACTCCCTCTTGTGTCACTGGGTCAGTCTTAATTGTAAAAGTGGAGCTTTCTTCCAGGTCCTCCTCCAGACTGTAGCTCATTTTGGCATTGATCCCCACGTCTCCATCCTCCGCCATGATTCTGCCCACCGTGGTGCCAATGGGTGCATTCTCGAGAATGGCAAAGGTATACAGGTCTGAAGACACATGGGGTTTGGAAATGAGAGGGTGAGGTAGAGTAAAATATGGACAGAATCCTGGTGTTTCCAAATGTGTTCGTGGTGACATCTCTAATGCATAAGAACAGAGTCCTGCAGCCAAGATGCTGTGGAGGATCTCCAGGAAAACTCAAAAAAACAAAGTTTCTCAAGCAAAACACTGTATATTGTACTTGACAGTAAGCGGTTAAAAGCTAGTCAAGGGAAGCTGTTTGTGTGTAAAGTGATAAGAAGGAAGAACATTGTGGTGGAGGGTCAATTTGTGTGAGCCACAGATAAGTTGTGGCAACACATAATCCCAGCCTAACTCTAATAAGAAGATGAGAAAATGTGATTGTGTCTGCGAGCGACTCCATTTGGATGGCTGCCACAGCGAGGCAGAACTCAACAGGCAACCAGCTGCTGCCCAAAAGCCAATCCCCATTGATAATACTTCTCAATTATGTGACAAAACGGAGGGCACAGCTCAAAGTGAAGTGAGGCCATACGATATTTAGAAGGCCTTTTTGACCGATCCTAAAAACCCGCCTTACCGTCGCACCTGAAGTGACTGTGAGCGCGAAGCATCGCCGTGGCCATCTCTTTCCTACAGAATTGATTCCTTCCTGGGGCATTCGTTTAGCGGGGGATTATCGCTGAGACGACTTTGTTTCCAAAGGTCATGACAAATGCCCTTTCATGTGTGAATGATTAAATTCATCCAACGCATGGCACATAAGCGCATGCAGATGAGAAGTGCACACCCATCTCCTTTTGCTGCCTGTCCCTGCTTTTTAATTCTGGCTGCCAGCTGAGGAGCAGACAGCCAAACGTGGCACAAACCGCCCACCCGAACCGCAGAAGTGTGATCAAATAAATACCTCGCAGGTGTAATATTAAACGCGATGCTTTGCAGCCCTTCATTGATTCCCCGGGGGTGAGTGTGTGTGTGTGTGTGTGTGTGTGTGTGTGTGTGTGTGTGCGCGCGCGTGTGGCTCTGAGTGGTTTGCATCACCGTGTGAGTCATGGGAGTGACTCACGGTGCTGGAACATGGGCCCGTTGTCGTTGACGTCGGTCAGGCTGACGGTCACCGTGGTGGTGGAGGAGTAGCCGCCGCTCAAGCCCAGCATGTCCTTCACCTGCACCACCACCAGGTACTGCTCCCGGGCTTCACGGTCCATGTTTGGCCAGGAGGTCACGATGATCCCTGCCGGGGGTGGGGGGGGGGTGCGGGGGGGGGGAGGACAGGTAGAGACAGGGAGGAGAATCGGGCTCATTAAGAGTGTCTGTGGGTGGTTTTCTCCCTTAAAGTACGTAAACAAACTTTGCCCGGAGTAGTCTGTGACAGCAACATGCCTAGGTGAATAAAAACGGCATCACATTAAATGTCAAGTCTTTCAAGCAGTGGAAGTGGAATATCAAGAAGCAGCTCCTGTCTGGCTCAAACAGATGATGTGGGAAAATTATTTAGATTAAATCATTTACATAAAAACCAAAGCTAAATATGTTGGATTTAAACTCCTCTCTTTTAATCTGTACATGCAGTGCTGTGAAAAAGTATTTGTCCCTTTCCTGATTTCTTATATTTTTGCATGTTTATCACACTTAAATTTTTCAGATCATCAAACAAATTTAAATATTAGACAACAATAACCTGAGTAAATATAAAAGACAATTTTTAATCAATGATTTAATGTATTAAGGGAAAAAAGCTATCAAACCTACCTGGCCCGATGTGTAAAAGTAATTGCCCCCTTAACCTAATAACCGATTGTGCCACACTTGGCAGCAACAACTGCAGTCAAGTGCTTGTGATAACTAGTAATGAGTCTGTTACATCACTGCTGAGGAATTTTGGCCCACTCTTCTTTGCAGAATTGTTTTAATTCAGCCACATTGGAGGGCTCGAGCTTGAGATCACAGATGGATGGCGGACATTCTCCTTCTGGTAGAGAGCAGAATTTGTGGTTCCATCAATTACAGCAAGTTGTCCAGGTCCTGAAGCAGCAAAGCAGCCCCAGACCATCACACTACCACCACCATGTTTGAAGGGGGAGAATACTTTTTCACAGCACTGTAAACAGTAATTCTTTAGCACTTACAAAAATACAATATGCAGTACATATCCAACCAGCTATGCAATGGCTGACTTATTAATTGACTCCCACCTCCTAGTTGTTTTATATTAAAATATTATATTATTGTGTGATGAGGGTGGTGGCTCCACTGCCTGTACAGAGCGCCTTGTGTCTGTGAGTTTGCACAATAAAGTTGAGTTCTTCTGCTCCTCCAGCCTCATCATTGGGTTAGGGATTATGGACATAACATTTGGCGATGAGGATAAAAGTATGGATAAAGGCATTTTGGGCATTCGGCCATTTCTGGAGCTTCCTGGTGAGCCGCCGGTGCCGTGGGAAAGGTGATTTGCCGCATTCAAGAATTATCTGGTGGCATTGAACCTTGGTGAGTTTGAGAAATTGTGTGCGTCAGCAATTTTAGTCCATAATCTTGGCAGGGAGGGACAGCACATTCTTAGCACATTGGGAGTGACCGATAGTTTTGAGGTTAATGGCGTGCTACTTTCGCGCCCCGGAAAAAGTCATAGTCCGGAGGATCCAGTTCTGACAGCACCTCCAGTGGACTGGAGAGTCAGTGCAGTGGTATGTTACTGACCTGTGCCAACTGGCTGGTGGTTGCCAGTTTGGGACCATGGAGAAAGAAATGGTCTGTGATCAGTTGGCGGAGCACACATTGTGTGCAGCAGCATGGTCAAGACTCCTTACGCATTCCGGTGAGTTGACATTGGCCAAAGCGGTGGAGATAGCCCAGCAGTTTGAGGCAGTGGATAAACTGTCACGGGACCTTGGTGAGAGGACAGCATTGGGGCAACCCGACTCACAATCAGTGGCATAGACCCGGATAGCAACGATAGCGTGGAAGACAAAGAAGAATACGCTACCGCTATTAAAATTAGGTACCGCCCCGGGGTCGCCAAGGTGTTTTGGCTGCGGGTCTACCAAGTACCGGTACAAGGCGAGAGAGTGTCCGGCAAAAGGCAAACGATGTGGCAAATGTGGAATCCTACATGATTTCGAAAGGGCCTGTAAGAGGTTTATGCGAGGGGAGCGACGACGTGAAAAGGATTCCCCGGCCACAATTTCTATGGTTAGTCACACCGTATCACCAAGCACAGAAGGCCCTAAATATTTGACTGTTACATTGGACGGCGAGGACATGCCGTTGTTGGTGGACATGGGTGCAGTGAGGTCCGTGTTGAACTGGTCTACTGTGAAGAGCTATTTCCCCTACTATTGTGTGAGAGGTCTGTCGACGCAATTTTTTTGGTATGGCATTAATAGGCTATCTATTGTGGGTTCGCTGGAGCTGACGGTGAGGTACAAGACAGCAGTGGTTTCCAATATGTAGTTCGTGGTGACCGAGTATGGGTCAAATGTGATGGGTGGACTGGGCTTCTCAATCACCAGCACAGCGGAGAGGAATGGTCAGGCCGTGGTTTGTGGGAACGGCTGGTTCCGCGAGTGGTCGACAATGCAGTTTGGGAGGACAGTTGGCCTAGTATTCTGGGAGATGGACAGGACAATTTCCACCCAGGGCCATCAGGGCAGGGTTCCAGTACCAGGGCTCATGCTACCCTAGGTGAGGGAACTGAGCAGCACAGTGGAACGCCCGTAATGGCGGGTGAGGCTGTGAAGACAACCCCCTCTACTTCCGGGATTCGGCTTGGAGACCCCGAGAAGCACGGGGCTGGAACGGCTATGCCAACATTTAAAATGAAAGAGAGCGGGGCAGAACCAGCTGGCACGGTTAATCGGTGTTGTCATGGGTGGCGAGAGTGCGCCCCCTCCTTCCCGTTCATCTCTCCACCGCTCATCAGTGCACCTGAGGGAGAGGACACACCTGCACCCTCTTATCAGCCAGCGTATTTAAGGAAGCTCGCTTCAGTGATTCAACGCTGGTTTGTCTGGGTATACTACCTTACAGACAAGTAAAGCCTGTTTTCCACTAGCCCAGCACACCTCGGTACGGCTCGATTCACTTCAGTACGGCTCGGAATGCTTCTGTCTCCATTAGCACAGTGTTGCGGGGCAGCAGCAGATTCTCAGCGAGGCGGGGCCACACTCCTGTGATGTTATGCACCGGACTGAGTCCTTATTTACACGAGACAAAAAATGGAGGATCCAAGGATTATTGCCTTGCTCGCTCTGTGGTTTTATCTCACAATTAATTTTATCTCATAATTAAGCTGCAACAACACAAGTCACTTTTGTTTTGAATTAACTGCCAAATGACCTAGAAATAATGAGCTGAAACTTGTTTTTATTCGTATTAAATAATGAGACGGTGGCACACTGTCCAACACCACATCCTAGGGCATTTTGGATGTACTGAATTAAAAAAATTCATGTTTTTCACCTTCAGGTCAACGTTTGGAACAACAGTATTATTATTTTCCGTTTAGATGATGCTACACTCCTTCTAAAGTATTGTAAATCTCTGAATTTGGAATGCCGATAGAACATTCAATTTACTTGTACCTTTGACTTGGTGCAAATTTTTTATGATATTTCAATAAAAAGAACAGAAAGCTTACAAAAAGATTTCTTTTTTGGTCTAGTTAAAAATTACATTACCTTTACAATGGTTCTGTCATAACCCGAGTGTCGGTTCTGGCCACACTCGGGTCCCTTATCTTTTTGTTCCCTGGCTTTGGCAGCTGAGGATTCCTTCCAGCTCCTCGGGCTCTTATTGTGAAGGCGCCCGGGGGAGCTCCCTGCTGTCAAAGTCAGCTGCTGCTCTGCTGTCATTAGCAGCAGCTGTGCCGCGTTGGGGTCATTAGCCGCCAGAGATATAAGCGGGTGCTAAATGTCCTCCAACGCGGCAGTCTCTGTTATGTTATGTCCTGTTATGATTATCTGTTATACTCTGCTACGTTCTGATGGTGCTCCTATATGCTCAGGTATGTTCCTGTTTGCCTAGCTCATCACTAGCGTTGTCGTCTGGCGCATCGGGTGTTCCCCGGCTTAGACTTCACCCAGCCACTGTATGTGTTCTGTGAGTGTTCATTCTTCTCCACAATAAATTACCACTGCAAACTCATTGGTGACTGAGGCGTCTTGTGACGGTCCGTGAGGGCCGTCGTGACAGTAGACTGCCGCCTAACGCCCGGAGAGGAGGCGTTGTATCGAGACGCCATTCACCGTGTAGTTTGCAGTAGTGGACTGTTAATTCCTACCTGTCTGAGTGTCTGCAGCGGGGAGTATGTCGTCATCCAGGGGCCATTGTCGGCGCCTTGGCAGGCAGCAAGCGGAGGTTCTGAAGGAGGTAGATTACACCATCTTCACCGCTACGCTGTTGGACGCTCCCAGCGACATTTGTAGATACCTGGACCTAGCCGAGGAGATTCTGGATTCTCTTCCCCGCTTCACCGATCATCCAGAGGTAAGCGTGAGGAGAGATGACATCGCCACCCAGCGTGAGAGACTCTGAGGGCTGGAGGGAAATCCTGGCAGGAAGCTGAAGCGGAGGAGACGTCGCCCCTCGCTTCGGGATCCCGCTCCTGCCTCCGTTCCGGCCCGGGAGTTCGCACCACCCGGAGGTCTTTTCCCATCGGGCATGTCGTCACTCGGGATTCCCCCAGAGAAGCTGCAGATGACAGCAGAAAAGATCTGGGACCGGGTGGCTGCTGCTTGCTCCGCTAAGAATCCTCCGGCGTGTATGAAGCATGTGGTGGCGGCGGTCAGACTGGTGGAGAGGAATCCAGCGCTGCGTGAGTTTCCTGAGTTTGCTGACTTGCTTGCCGCCGTTTCTGCTCAGGAACGGCGATTTCCGGACCTCACCTTTGCCTCACCCCCTACAAGGAACCGTCGTCACTCCGGCTTCCAACCTCGGCTAGACCCCCGTCTGGATGCTGTTCCGGGTCGCCGCAAGGGCTCAACCCCCCACACAGCTGTCACTCCTGCGCCTCGTCAGAGGGGAATCCCCGCAGCCTCGTCTTCTCCCGGGCCCTCGCCTGCTGTCCCGTCAGCGCTCCATGCCCGTCTGACCCCGGCTGTCGCCCCCTCCTCCTCGTCGCCTATCCTGGCTGCTGTGTGTCACGAGAGCTCCGTTTCGGCGAGCTTCATCCCGGATCCGCCTCGAGTGGCCTCATCTCGTCTTCCCAGAGGGCCCTCTGTCGCCATCCAGCGGGGAAAGGAAGGAATGACGTCCCCCACAGCGGAGACCATCTTACCCTTAGGGGAAAGGCAAGTGCATGATAATTTCTCTTCTTTTGACATTGTTGTGCCTTGTCTGACTCCTAGGGGTGGAGTTCGGGGTATGCAGCCCCCCGAGCTCCCTCCACCCGCTGTGGATGAAAATATTAACCCTGCTTCCTCTGTGTCTCCCTCCGCTGAGCGGTCCTCGACGTCAGGCCAACGTCGCTGGATGAGGAGGGGGCCTGCGGTTCTGGAGAGCCTGGTTCCGGTTCCGCAGCCATGCCATGGGCGGAGGAGGAGAGCGGACTGCAGCGTGGAGCCATCGCTGATGAAGAAGCGTCCCCGGGGTTCCACGGAGGAGCGGTCCGGTCCAGCAGGGCGAGATTCTCCTGCCACCACGCCGTACGGGCCACCGGCGTGGACATCGGTGCCGGAGGACTCTCTAGCTGCACGCACCATCATGCCAGCTGCGGAGCCCGACGCAGCTGAGTGGGAGCCTGAAGACGACCTCCTGACTTCTGAGCCCGGATCATCGCAGTCCTGGACGGCGTCAGAACCCGAGCTCAGGCAAGTGCTCTGTTTTATCTTTCTTCTTCACCTTTTAGAGCACTTTTGCCTGTCTCAAGGAGAGATGAGCCGGGTGCAGCCGCCCGCTGCGTCCGAGCTTATCTCGCCGGGTTCTGGCGCTGCCGGTGATCCTGATCCCGGGTTTTCTCTCTTGTGTGAGTCTTCTCCCAGGGTCGCCGGCGAGGGGCTGCTCTCGCCTGCTGCGCCAGAGGTTCCGGTTTCGGGGTTGGAGGTCGAGTCTGGTGCCACGCCGACCGGGTCCACCGGGAGTTCTGTTCCGGTCCAGTTGGGGTCCACCGGGAGTGCTGTTCCGGAGGCCCAATCGGGGTCCACTGTGGGTTTGGTTCCGGAGGCCCAATCGGGGTCCACCGTGGGTGCTGCACCAGCAGGTCCTAGGTTCGGTGAGGGAGCTGCAGATCCCCAGCCACCGGATGCTGGACAGGCTCGTTTTCTTCATCACCCTCATCTCCACAGTCATCCTCCTCGTCTCCCTGAGGAGCACTACCCATCTCCACCTGGGGCCGTTGGGGTCCCGAACGCTCCGCCTGGTTCCCCCTCATCTCCCCCCTTTTCAGCGGGACCACCGGCTGCTTCTTCCCAATGGTTCTGGTGGGCTGGTGTTGCGGGGCGGCCGCCTGAAGGGCTGTCTCGTCGGTTTGGTTCTCTGGGTCGGCCCCCCGACCTGTTTGTCTTCCTGTGCGGCGACCTGCTCCGGCCGCCTGAAACTCTCTTCTCCCGAGCATGGGACTGGGGTAGGCCGCCCGAACTGTCCTCTTTTCCCCTCCCTGTTCTTTGGCCTCTTGTTGCCGGACGACCCCCCCCCTAACCTTTTGCCCCCATCCCTCTGGGCCTGGACTGCGCCCTTCCCGGGTTCCTGATCTCGTCTGTGGGACTGTTGGGGAGTGTGGGGGGGGAGGGGGATTGTTTTGTGTTTTTGTAGCTCACCCGGTTGTTTCTGAGTTTGGTGGGGGTTTTTTTTTCTTCCACCTTGTGTCACTCTATTTGCCGAAGGGTGTGTTGCATATTTTGAACTTATTATGGTTGCCCACATTTTGGGGGATTATGGTTTTTTTTTTCTCTCCCTACCTTTGTAGCCTTGTTGGTTGTTTGTCTCTCTCCCTCCTGCCAGCGCCCCATCCACCCACCCTAGGGGGGTGGGGGGGGCTTGGGTGTTACTCAGGCCGCTCAGAGCTCGGCCTTGAGGGGGGGATACTGTCATAACCCGAGTGTCGGTTCTGGCCACACTCGGGTCCCTTATCTTTTTGTTCCCTGGCTTTGGCAGCTGAGGATTCCTTCCAGCTCCTCGGGCTCTTATTGTGAAGGCGCCCGGGGGAGCTCCCTGCTGTCAAAGTCAGCTGCTGCTCTGCTGTCATTAGCAGCAGCTGTGCCGCGTTGGGGTCATTAGCCGCCAGATATATAAGCGGGTGCTAAATGTCCTCCAACGCGGCAGTCTCTGTTATGTTATGTCCTGTTATGATTATCTGTTATACTCTGCTACGTTCTGATGGTGCTCCTATATGCTCAGGTATGTTCCTGTTTGCCTAGCTCATCACTAACGTTGTCGTCTGGCGCATCGGGTGTTCCCCGGCTCAGACTTCACCCAGCCACTGTATGTGTTCTGTGAGTGTTCATTCTTCTCCACAATAAATTACCACTGCAAACTCATTGGTGACTGAGGCGTCTTGTGACGGTCCGTGAGGGCCGTCGTGACAGGTTGACCCTCAGCATCATTTTGATCAGACTAGGCAATGGAATTTTTATGTAATTATACTGTTTTATAATTCAGTGTTATAACAGACAAACCACACTTTCCAAAACAATTCCATTTTATTATATACAAATATTAAAATAAAAAAAACCTTTGCAACACAACATGAAGGTTAATCGACATTTTATACACGCCGACCACTGAGTGCTGAGGCTCGGTAGAATTAATCCGTCTCTGCCAGCTGTGGGTGAGGAAGGCTCGGTTGAATAATCCGTGCGGGCTGTCGTGGCGGACGCGTGGGATGATTCTACAAGGAAAATGCACACAATAAAATACAGCACGAAATATATACAGAAAAGACAATAGTTTTTAACAAGAATACATAAGCTTATTTCAGCATATTGTTCACATGAATAATTACAATAAAAGCTTTAGTCCGCTGTGTGCTGCAATAAAGCAGCGATCCATCCACAAATGAACAGCTTTTTTATTGCATAAATAAACTGAGCGTCTTACCGAATATATTTGCGAAAAAACGCACAATAAAAAAAAATTAAAACTCACTGTTAAAGGACTCCGATGTCGAGACCTCCCGGTATATTTTTTCATTCCGGGCGTCTCCGTCTAACTCGCGCTGAATACGTTCGTCTGACAATGCAGTCAGCAGACACTGCAGCTCCTTACTGGTCCATGGAACACCCTTATTACGCAAAGCCATTTTTGATAGAGAATAAATGAAAATAGCACAGCAATACACTGAAAAGGAACCGCCAACAGTGGTTGCGTGCTGAGTAAAGGCGGTCGTGAAGATTCTTTTTTTTTTTTTTTTTCAAAAACTTTATTGAGAAGGTCGTGAAGATTTGGTAGATGAGGAGGAGGAGAGGGGCGGTTACAACCTGACCAATCAGCGCCGGTTACGACCTGACCAATCAGCGGCAACCAGTCTGTTAACGTCACAACATGGCACAGCTCAGCACTGCTGTACCCTGCCCTTCAGCGGGGCTGAGAATCGCGGCTGTTAAACCGTGTTGGGGCTTGTGGAAAAGCGTACAAAGCGTGCTGAGCCGTCCCGTGTCGCGCTAAAGCGTGCTAGTGGAAAAGGCCCTTTAGTCGTCTTGAACACAACGGTTAAGAAGTTATTAATCCTTGTGCTTTTCCTCCTTGGTGCAGATTGCTGCCATCGTGTAGGTGTGTCGCTGAGGGCTGTGGCTCCTGCCACAACTTTTCCCACGATGGAAACCTCTGCCCGGTCAGACTCCACCCACAGTTCCCTGCCCTGCCGGTTCGTCTATTCCCCGCTGGGCTTCGACCTGCGCTCCCTCGGAACCCATGTAAGTGGTAATTTGGCTTGCCCATTTACCCTATCTCCATTCCTCTACTCACAGCTCTCACTTTCTTTCCACAGGCCCATTCCTCTGGCAAGTTAATGTTCTGTAGCAGAGCGTGTTTTGAGATTTAATAAAACATTCAAACCTGTTTACTGTTTGATTGTCTCCTTGTTGCTGTACCTTGCACGTGGGCTGAATATTCTAATCAGTCATAACAGAACAAGCCAGCCTTAACCTCGGCTCAGCAGGTGCAACAGGGGGACAATCCGCTATGGATCGCTTAGAAGCGACCGAGCAACAGATCACCGTGATGAACCAGCAGCTGCAGACTGTGATGCAGCAATTGGATACCATCACGTGCCATTTGGCGAGGACGGCTTTGCCGGCTCCTCCTCCTCAGCCTGCTCCCATTATTCATCCCCCAGTTCGCCATACTACCTCCATTTCCTCACCTGCCCCATACGCTGGGGAGGTGGGGAAATGTAAGGAGTTTTTACATCAGGTATGGATGTATTTGGAGCAAGTTGGGGGGGGAGTACCCGACGGATATCGCGAAAATTTAGTTTTTCACCCTACTGCTGCGGGACCAGGCCCTCAGTTGGGCCCAGGCCACAGCAGACAGCCCTGAGGGCCGTAGTCACACATTTGACCAATTTGTGGCTGCTTTTTCTCATGCGTTTGACCACACCGAGAGTCAGGGGAACATTATGAGCCGCCTTAAGACTCTCCGCCAGGGGGCTCGGTCTGTGGGAGTTCTCTCTGGAGTTTCGGGTCGAAGCGGCAGACTCGGGATGGAACGAGTTTGCTTTACGCAGTGCGTTCATCCATGGGTTGAATGACTATCTCCGCGACCGTCTGGCGGTTCATGCTGTTCCTGAGATGCTCGATGGTCTTATTGATCAGGCTGTGGGGTTGGACAACTGCTACCGTGAGCACGCGAAGGAGCGGCACGCCTCATCTCGCTGGTCTGCCGGGCGCTTGCCCGCCACGGGGACTGACACTGGGGGTGGGGCCAGACCTCCTCCTGAACTGATGGATCTCAGTTGGGTTCGTTTAACCGAGGCTGAGCGTCAGCAAAGGAGGAGAGCTGGCGTGTGCTTGTACTGTGCTTCCCCCGGAGCACAGTCGGGATGTGCGCCCACGGCGGCCAAAAGACGTGGCCCATCAGTAACCGTGGGGGGGCTGGTGGGCGGGACCAAGTTAACTCCCCCCGGCAATTTCTCTATTCCGGCCCTCGTGCAATTGCCGGGGGTCGAGAGGAGGGTCATGGCGTTAATTGATTCAGGGGCAGAAGGCAATTTTGTGTCGGCCCGGCTTGTGCGGGACCTGGGTATTCCCACTTCTAAATTGTCCCATCAGCAGCACGTTACCGCCGTATCTGGCAGCGAGGTCGCGTTGGTCGCCGAATGCACGCGGCCGGTTGCCATCCTCTTGTCCGGGACTTATTGGGAGGAACTAACATTCCTAGTTCTCCCAGAGTCATCTTCCCGATGATTCTTGGTTATCCATGGCTCCGGAGGCACAGCCCCATGATAAATTAGGGGCGGAATTCCATCTCCTCCTGGAGCCCGTTTTGTCTGGCCAATTGTTTAAGTTCAGTGGAATGTGCTCCATCCCTCCCGGTCTCTCCTCCTCCGGTCGAGCCGCTGGATCTCAGCCTCGTCCCCCGGGCTTGATTTATTTCATGATTTATTATTTCATGATTTAGGGGAGGTCTTCAGCAAGTCAAGAGCGCTGTCGCTGCCGCCTCATCGCTCTTACAACTGTGCTGTGGACCTCATCCCGGGGGCGAACCTGCCATCCAGCTGGCTTTATAGTGTTTCGGGGCCGGAGAGGGAGGCCATGGAGAAGAATATTAAAGAGTCGCTGAATGCCGGCCTCATTCGGCCATCTTCGGCTACTCTCAGGGCCAGGTTCTTCTTTGTTGGCAAGAAGGATGGCTCGCTCCGCCCGCGTATCGATTACCGTGAGCTCAATGCCATAACAATTAAGGACAAATATCCCCTGCCCTTGATGAATTCCACGTTTGAGCTCCTTCAGCACTCACAGATGTTTACCAAATTAGACTTATGCAACACGTACCATCTCATTCACATTCGTGAGGGGGATGAGTGGAAGACAGCATTTAAAACACACTTGGGGCAATTTGAGTATTTGGTGATGCCGTTTGGGCTCACTAACGCCTCCACTGTCTTCCAACTGTTGATTAACGACGTCCTCCGGGATATGCTCTATCAATTTGTGTTCGTCTATTTGGATGACATTTTGATCTTCTCTCACTCGCCAGAGGAACATGAAGTCCACGTTAGGGCCGTTTTACAATGGCTCTTGGAGAACCAGCTCTACATTAAGGCCTAGAAGTGTGAGTTTTCCACACATCAACTTCCTTCTTGGGCTTCATAGTAGCTGAGGGGAGACTGGTTGCCGACCCGGCCAAGGTCAGGGCAGTGCTCGATTGGCCGACACCCCACTCCCGCAGGGAGCTTCAACGCTTCCTTGGGTTTGTGAACTTTTATCGCAGGTTCATCAGGAACTATAGTGGAGTCGCACTGCTCTTAACACAGCTGACCTCCGTTAAGGTCCCCTTTCAGTGGACTGAGGCAGCAGAGCAGGCCTTTTACAAATTAAAGGGCCTGTTCACTGACACACCAATCTTGGCCCAGGTCGACACGCAGCTCCAGTTCATCCTTGAGGTGGATGCTTCTGATTTGGGGGTGGGCGCTGTTCTCTTGTAGCGCACATCCTCCGACCAGAAGCTCCATCTGTGCACGTATTTCCCTTGTCGGCTCACGCCGGCCAAGAGGAATTACGACGTAGGGGACAGAGAGCTGCACGCCATTAAATTGGCACTAGAGGAATGGAGACATTGGCTAGAGAGGGCTATGCACCCCATTTTTGTGTGGACCACTCACAAGAACCTTGAGTACTTGTGATCGGCCCGCCGACTTAACGCCAGGCAGTCCCGCTGGGCTTTATTTTTCCAGTGGTTTAATTTTGCCATCACCTACTGGCCTGGTTCTCGGAATACTAAACTGGACGTGCTATCGTGCCAGTTTGATTCCGAGGAGGTAGCGCCCCCTTCCCCTCCCCAACCCATTCTTCCCTCTTTGTGCATCCTTGGTGCCCTTACGTGGGATATCAAGCAGAGGGTCCGTCAGGCCCAGTCTCAGAAGCCTGTACCGGCAGGGTGCCCCCGGATCACCTATACGTCCCCTCTGCCCTCCGCAGTGAAGTCATCGACTGGGATCACACCAGCCACTTTGCCTGTCATCCTGGAATCTCCCGCACTATCGATCTGGTTTGGAGGCGGTTCTGATGGCCCACGCTGCGGTGGGATGTGCGAGAGTACGTACGAGCCTGTCAGACCTGTGTCCGGGGCAAGTCCGATTCCTCCCCCCATCTGGACTCCTCCATCCCCTCCCCGTCCCTGGTCGACCATGGTCCCACATCGCCATGGACTTCGTCACTGGACTTCCCCCCTCCCGCGGCAAGACTGTGATTCTAACCATCGTAGACCGTTTCTCCAAGGCTGTCCACCTGGTGGCGCTCCCCAAACTCCCTTCGGCCTTGAAGACGGCCGTCTTGCTGACAGATCACGTTATTCAACTCCATGGCATCCCAGTGGATATCGTGTCTGACCAGGGGCCGCAGTTTACATCCCAAGTCTGGAAGGCCTTCTGCCGCACCCTGGGAACCACGATGAGCCTCTCCTCTAGAAACCACCTGCAGAGCAACGGGCAGGCAGAGCGCACCAATCAGTCCTTGGAGGCCACCTTGCGGTGCGTGGCAGCCGAGCACCCTTCATTATTCCATGAACACGGCTGTTTCCTCATCTACGGGGCTCACTCCCTTTGAGGCATCGTTGGGGTACACACCTCCACTACTGCCGATGGCCGAGAGGGAGGTCGCCGTTCCTTTGGTGGGGGCGCATGCTCGCCGCTGCAGGCACATCTGGAGATCCACACGTGCCGCTCTAACCCGCTCTGTGGAGCGCAACCGGGCGGTGGCGGACAAACATCGGATGCCCACACCCAAGTACGCAGTGGGACAGCAGGTCTGGTTGGCAGCCAATCAGGTGCCCTTGAAGACTACGTCTAAGAAGCTGTCTCCTCGCTTTATTGGGCCCTTCCCGATCTCCAGGATTATCAACGATGCCTCGGTTCAGCTGAGCCTCCCACCCACGCTCCGTGTGAACCAATCTTCCACGTCTCCCACATCAAGCCCCTGTCGGTCAGTCCTCTGTGCCCCCTCCCCGAAGCCGCCTCCTCCTCCCCGGATCATCGACGGTCACCCCGCCCACACGGTCCGCTGGATTTTGGATGTTCGCCGTCGGGGCCGGGGTCTCCAATATTTGGTGGATTGGGAGGGCTACGGCCCAGAGGTGCGATCCTGGATTCCTTCAGCCTGGATCTTGGATAAAGAGATGCTCCGGTCCCACCATCAGGCTCATCCTGATAAGCCCTGTGGACCGCCAGGAGGCACTCCTAGAAGGGGGGCCCTGTCATGGGCGGCGAGAGCGCTCCCCCTCCTTCCCGTTCATCTCTCCACCGCTCATCAGCGCACCTGAGGGAGAGGACACACCTGCGCCCTCTTATCAGCCAGCGTATTTAAGGAAGCTCGCTTCGGTGATTCAATGCTGGCTCGTCTGGGTATACTACCTTACAGACAAGTAAGTCGTCTTGAACACAACGGTTAAGAAGTTATTAATCCTTGTGCTTTTCCTCTTTGGTGCAGGTTGCTGCCATCGTGTAGGTGTGTCGCTGAGGGCTGCGCGCGCTGTCCTGCCACGTTTCCCACGACGGAAACCTCTGCCCGGTCAGACTCCACCCGCAGTTCCCTGCCCTGCCAGTTCGTCCATTCCCTGCTGGGGTTTGACCTGCATTGCCTCGGAACCCACGTAAGTGGTAATTTGGCTTGCCCATTTCCCCTATCTCCATTCCTCTGCTCACAGCTCTCACTTTCTCTCCACAGGCCCATTCCTCTGGCCAGTTACTGTTCTGTAGCAGGGTGTGTTTTGAGATCTAATAAAACATTCAAACGCGTTTACTGTTTGATTATCTCCTTGTTGCTGCACCTTGCACGTGGGCTGAATATTCTAATCAGTCATGACAGGTGTACCACACAGGAACACTGTAGGCCAAGTCAGGCTTAAATGTAGAATTGCCTGGGCTATGTTGTTGGCATGTTTCTCATGTTGGACTGCTATTACAAGGTGCCCATGTCAAAAAAAAAAAAATACCCATGTAATGTGTGTTTCACTATGTGTAGGGGTGTCTATTACAGTGGGTTTTCCCAGGTTGGGGTGGTATTATTGGGAATATTATAGTGGTGTATGAAGGTGCATGTTAACTGGTTGTGAGTGTTTGTTACATTGAAACTTTTCTTCTTGTGTATATAAGTTCATGAGATTCTTTTGGTTTCATATTAGGAACACGGCATTATTTTGTTTTATGGACCCTTTAGCCTCAAAGATGGCAGAATAATCCGTCTGGCCGTGTGGAGGTGGGACGGCAGTCCACCTGTCCCCCTCTAGTTTTAGTTTTTTGTGTGCATGGATAGGCTTATTTTATTTGTTTGTCAGTAGAGTGTGACTCGGGTACTAAATTTAGGAGGGCCTAATTAGCGTGTATGTGTTTTGGATTTTTTTACGGGGGGGGGGGGTGTTATACATATACATATACATATATATATATAATATATGTATATTAAAATATTATATTATTGTGTGATGAGGGTGGTGGCTCCACCTTTCTGGTTCCGCCACCACCCTGGGTATAAAAGACCAAGGCGGAAGAGACATAGTGTCTTTTGACCTCTGCCTCTGCCTGTACGGAGCACCTTGTGTCTGTGAGTTTGCACCAATAAAGTTGAGTTCTAATGCACCTCCAGCCTTGTCATTGGGTTACAGATTATGAACACAACACTAGTACTGATGATTTACATTTTATTCTATTTACTCAGGAGTAAAAGATGTACATTGTGATATAATTATCAATACTAAAGTTTAAAAATGTAGTCTCTTCAGCATGTTCTGGGTCTGCCCTGGTTGCTCCTCCCAGTGGGACGTGCCCAAAACACCTCAAGTTGGAGGCGTCCAAGAAGTATCCTAATTAGACGGCCAAGCCACCTTAACTGGCTACTTTCTATGTGGAAGAGCAACAGCTCTACTCCCTACTCTAAGCAGCTCCCGGATGACTGAACTCCTCAACCTATCTCTAAGGGTGAGTCCAGCAACCCTATGGAAAAGTGCATTTCAGCCACTTGTATCCATGACTCATTCTTTTAGTCAATGCCTAAAGTTCATGACCATAGGTGAGGGTAGGAATGTAGATGGAACAGAAAATCGATACTCAGCCATCTTGGATTTTGATCTTGGCCATGTAAAGGTTTATTAGCTGAAAAACTGACTTTTTGACTGAAAGTTAAGATAAGATAAGATAAGATAAGCCTTTATTAGTCCCACAACGGGGAAATTCCAGGATTGCAACAGCACAGGGATAGCAACACTCAGAGCAACAATCAGAAGGCAAGAAAAAAAACAAGCAAGCAAGAGCAGCTAATAAACATATGTACGTATTACTATAAATATATATATATACACACACACACAGACACACAGTGCAGAGCATTGTAGCTGGATGGAATAAATATATGAATATATGAACACACAGTGCAGAGCATTGTAGCTAGATGGAATAAATATGTAAATATATAAACACCCACAGTACGGAGCATTGCAGCTAGGTGGAATAAATATGCAAGTATATAAACACACACAGTGCGGAGCAATGTAGCTAGATGGAATAATATGTAGATATATAAATATATAAACACACCCAGTGCTGAGCATTGTAGCTAGATGGAATAAATATGCAAATATATAAACACACACAGTGCAGAGCATTGTAGCTAGATGGAATAAATATGCAAATATATAAACACACACAGTGCAGAGCATTGTTGCTAGATGGAATGAAACAGCATAACCGTCTACTTAGTTATCCTACATGGTATGATTATGTGCCCATACATATTCTCACCCTCCATAGCGACCGGTATGTTCCTAGTTGTATGCCGGAGGGGACCATTGTGTAAGTCTATTGCATCTTTTGCATTCAAAAAACTATTAGTTTGTTACGTCTTTTTGCTATCTCTGCGAGCAGCCCTGCTTAGGTTGTACAGTCTGACAGCCGTTGGTAGGAAGGACCTACGAAACCTCTCGGTTGTGCACCTGGGATGATGTAGTCTGCTGCTAAATGAGCTCCTCAGTGCATTCAGTATGTCCTGCATAGGGTGGAACTCGGACTCCAGCAGAGATGACAGTTTAGCCACCGTCCTTCTCTCTCCTATCTCCTCCATCGGATCAAGGCGCTGCCCCAGGACAGAGCTAGCTTTCTTAATCAGTTTGTTCAGTCTCTTCCTATCGGCTGCAGTAATGCCACTGCCCCAGCAGACCACTCCAAAAGTGATGGCTGATGCCACCACCGTGTCATAGAATGACTTCAGCAGCGCCCCTTGTACACCAAAAGACCTGAGTCTCCTCAGCAGGAACAGCCTGCGCTGTCCCTTCTTGTAGAGTGCATCAGTATTGTGTGACCAGTCTAGTTTATTGTTCAGATGAATACCCAGGTACTTATAGGATGTCACCATCTCGATGTCTGTTCCCTGTATATTTACTGGTACTGTGAGGGGCTGCCCATGCCTGCGGCAGTCCACCACCAGCTCCTTAGTTTTCCTCGCGTTGATCTGGAGGCAGTTCCGATGGCACCAGTCCACAAAGTCCTGGATAAGCCCTCTGTACTCAGCTTCATCTCCATTGGAGATGAGGCCAACGATCGCAGAGTCATCAGAGAACTTCTGTAGATGGCAGTGTGTTGTGTTGTGTGAGAAGTCCGCAGTATAAAGAGTGAACAGGAAGGGAGCCAGCACCGTTCCCTGGGGGGCCCCCGTGCTACTGATGATCATGTCGGACACACAGTCCCGGGTTCTCACAAACTGAGGCCGGTTCGTGAGGTAGTCCAGGATCCATGATGACAGGTGCTGGTCCACCCCTGCGCGCAGCAGCTTGTCCTTCAGGATCATCGGTTGGATGGTGTTGAAAGCACTGGAGAAGTCAAAGAACATGATCCTCACCATATTCCCGGGCTTCTCCAGGTGGGACAGAGAACGGTGAAGGAGGAAGATCACCGCATCCTCCACCCCAATGCCATGCTGGTAGGCGAACTGGAGTGGATCCATCGCTGGTTCCACCAGGGGGCGGAGGTGAGCAAGGAGCAGTCTCTCCAGGGTCTTCATCAAGTGGGACGTCAAGGCCACCGGTCTGTAGCTGTTCAGGTCTTTGGGGTGGGAAGTTTTTGGTACAGGTACCACACAAGATGTTTTCCACAGCTGTGGTACCCTCCCCAGTTTCAGGCTCATGTTGAAGATATACGTCACAATCCCACACAGCTGGTCTGCACAGGACTTGAGGAGCTTTGCGCTGATGCCGTCCGGTCCCGGCGCCTTCCTCGCCTTGATCTTCCTCAGCTCCGTCCTCACCTGGGTCCTGGTCAGGGTCAGGATGGGGGGCTGTGTGTTGGGAGTGGGGGGGTGTTGGTGGAGTGGGGAGTGGGCAGCAGGACTTGATTTCTTTAGAGGCAGCAGTGGTTGTTGTGCAGTCAGGGGGGAGGGCGGTTGGTCAAATCTATTGAAAAACAGATTCAGGTTGTTCGCCCACTCCCTGCCCCCTGTGGCCTGGGGGGAGGTATTCTGGAGCCCCGAGATGGTTTTGAGGTTTCTCCAGACCCCGCTGATGTCGCTCTGTTGCAGCTTGTCCTCCATCTTCTTCCTGAAGCTGTCCTTGCCTTCTCTGATCTTTCTCCTCAGCTCCCTCTGTACGGACTTCAGCATCTCCCTGTTCCCTGACCTGAAGATCCTCTTCTTCTCTCTCAGAAGTGTTTTTATCTCAGGGTTGATCCAGGGTTTGTTGTTTGAGTGACGCCGTATGGTCTTGGTGGGAACGGATTTGTCCACACAGAAGCTGAGGTAGCCCGTGAAGGTGTGAATGAGGCCATCGATGTCCTCACCATGTGGATCGCAGAGCTGCTTCCAGGCGGTGGCTTCAAAACAGCCCTTTAGGGTGTCCATTGTCTCCTCAGACCATAACTCCACAGTGTGCATGGCCGGAGGTTGTCTGTGCACTAGGGGTTTGTACACCGGCCGGAGATGAACCAAGTTGTGATCCGATCTCCCGAGTGGGGGGAGTTGTGATGAGGTGTACGCCTCCTTAGTGTTTGCGTAGAATAAATCCAGTGTTTTATTGTCTCTAGTGTGGCATGTGACATACTGGGTGAACGTGGGTAGAATGGGAGACAGTGAAACATGGTTGAAATCGCCTGGGATGAGGAGAAGAGCATCTGGGTGTTCTGTCTGCAGCCTGCTGGTTACTGAATGGATGACGTCACGTGCTGTCCCAGCGTTCGCCGTCGGATTTGCATAAACAACAATGCAGATCACGTGTGAGTGTTCTCTCGGGAGATATGTAGGCCTCATGCTAACAGCTAGCAACTCAATGTCTTTGCTGCAGTGTCGTTGTTTAACAGTGATATGTCCCGGTCTGCACCAGTTGTTGTTAACATACATTATCACTCCACCGCCCCTAGCCTTGCCACTGTCTGGTGTTCGGTCAGCTCGTATCATGTGAAAACCCTCCAGCTCAATGTTAGCATCTGCTGCTAGTTCAGTTAGCCACGTCTCAGTAAACAAAAGGAGAGAGCACTCCCGGTATGTGCTATCATAACGGCAGATAGCCGCTAGCTCATCTAACTTTCCCAGTATCGACCGTACATTTCCCATGACAACAGATGGAAGGGAGGGTCTGTACCTTATATTTTTTGTCCTCCGCCTTACTCCAGCCCGGCAGCCGCGGCGTTTTCGCCTCAGTTCTCTCGGTATGTCGAGTTTTTCCAATGGGACCGGGTGGCGGTTGAATGCTAGCAGCTGTTCTCTGCTGTATCGTATCCTGCTATAGACAGTGGCTCCGTCCACCGGCTCAGGAGACATTTAGGACGATCTGTGTGTCCGTGATATAAGTGGGGTGAAAAAAAAAGACGGATCAAAAGAGAGAGGAAGGGAAAAAGACTCGGAATCGAGCCGCTGTTGCAAAAGGCAGCCGACTCGTGTGGCGCCGAGAGTTTAGATGAAATCACCCAGTCTCTTAAGTGAGCAAGTTGCTAGTTTCTTTTCTTTCTTATGTTTGATATTGGTTGAGAAACGGCATCCATCAGCAACATTAACTAAGTTTAAGAGGCCTTTGATGAACATATACAGCAGGGAAAATAAGTATTGAACACATAAACATTTTTCTCATTAAACATTTCTGATGGAGCCACTGACCTGAGATTTTCACCAAATATCAGTAACAACCCAAGTAATCCATACATACAAAGGAATCAAGGAAACTGTGTTCACAAAATAAGTTATATTTAATAAAATGGAATGACACAAGGAATAAATATTGAACACATGAAGAAAAAAAGGTGCAAAAAGATACAGAAAGCCAAGAAACCAGCTGAAATCCATTAGAATTTAGGAAGCCATCCCATCCTCCATCAGTGCAAATTAATTTCAGCTGGTTACATCTTGACTGATAGCCTTTAAAAAGGTCTGTGAATATCAGATTGTCATACCACAAGGAACTCATGATGGATTGAAGCAAAGAGCTTTTTCTAGACCTTCGCAACCTTATTGTTGCAAAACATAATGATGGCATTGGTTACAGGCGCATTTCTAAACTGCTGAGTGTTCTAGTGAGCACTGTTGAAGCCATCATTTGGAAGTGGAAAGAACATCATTTTTCTATAAACTGGTCATGACCAGGAGCTCCTTGCAAAATTTCTGACAGAAGAGTCAAAATAATTATCAGACGAGTTATCCAGGAGCCAATGACCCCTCGTGGAGAGCTCCAGAAAGACCTGGAATTAGCAGGCACTGCTGTTTCAAAGAAAACAATGCATTCAGCCGACATGGGCTGTAGTCCCGCTCACCTCGCAAGACTCCATTGCTGAAGAAAAAACATGTTGAAGCTCTTTAAAGTTTGCTGCACAACATTTGGGCAAGCCAGTAAAATACTGGAAGTATATAATCTGGTCAGATCAGACAAAAATTGAACTTTTTGGATGCCACAACACACAGCATGTTTGGAGGAGAAATGACACTGCACATCCCATCATGGTGTGGGGGTGTTTTTTCAGCACATGGTACAGGCAGACTTCATTTAATTGAAGGAAGAATATGAATGGACAAATGTACAGAGACATCCTTGATAAGAACCTGTTGCCATCTGCCAAGATGCTGAAGATGAAACGAGGGTGGACATTTCAGCAAAACAATGATCCCAGACACACAGCCAAGGAAACTCTCAACTGGCTCCAGAGAAGGAAAATAAAGCTGCTAGAATGGGCCAGTCAGTCACCTGACCTGCATACAATTGAAAATCTATGGAATGAACTGAAGATCAGAGTTCATAGAAGACACCCACGGAACCTTCAAGATTTGAAGACAGTTTATGTGGAAGAAAGGGCTAAAATCACTCCCAAGCAATGTCTGTGCCTAGTTTCTCCATACAGGAGGTGTCTGGAAGCTGTTATTACCAACAAAGGCTTTTCTACTAAATATTAAAGTGGTGCTTTTCTACTAAATATCATATGAATTGCACCAAGCGTGTTAAATATGTATTCTCTATGTCATTCCACTTTATTAAATATAACTTGTTTTGTGAACACAGTTGCCTTGATTTCTTTGTATGTATGAATTACTTGGGTTGTTACTGATACCTGGTGAAAATATCAGGTCAATGGCTCTATCAGAAATATGTTTAATGAGAAAAATGTTTGTGTTCAATACTTATTTTCCCTGCTGTAACAGTAAGGGAATTATAGTATCTCAGGGAGCGGTGAATGTTGATGAACATAGCGATTTTTTTGATTTGCCAACTTTTCTGATGAACGTTATTGAAAATCAAGCTAGTATCTTACGGAGTGGCGAATGCTCAAAAATACTGCGATTTGAGTGGTTTGTCTGGGTTTGAAAAATATTGCTTAACAGTTCGTACACAGTTTTTAAGGTTTTAACCAGTTTTGTTGTAAAGGTTCTTGAACAGTTGCTAGTGTTCAGTACTTGGGAAACCAAAAAGAACTTTAGTGACATATTACAGCAGCTTATAATTATTTTTGCAAACGTTTGCAACTGTTTGTTGTAAAATACATTAAAGAAAAACTGTTTGGGATCTAAAAAACTCTTTGCGAACTCTTGTGCAACCTTTTACGAACCCTGACGAAACCCCAACAACTGCAAACATTTGTGAACGTTCCTTTGCATTTAAGGTGTTACAGAATTAATATATAATAATACTGCACCCATTTGTGATTCAATTCCTATGCAAGTTATTAGAAACAATTTCATTCTATCTTATTGTGCAGTATTGTATTAATACATTTTCTCTTTACCCTTTAAAGACTAAAGTTAAGTGTTGGTGGAAGCAAGATATCTACATCACTTATATTCTTGCAGGTCAGCTGAAACATCAGTAAAACTACCACTTATTGTAGTTTTGAGTCAACTCTTCCCTACTATGTAATACATAAAATGTCTCCCTGAAGCAAAAATGTGCATAATACATCTGCATTAATCTGCATCAAAATATATAAATGTTTTTCCTTCAATGTCAGAGATGCCCTCTTTTGACATTTTACAGTTCAGACCAACAACATGTGTGGGAAGTAGTAGCCTACTATATCAGACCTTGGTAAAACACTAGTGCAGAGTGTGAAGCTACATTTATGGGCATTAGCAAAGTCAGTTGTCTGTCACAGGGTTTACTTTTCCTGCTGGAACTAAAAAACTAAACTATCCAAATATGTCAGTAGTTGCTGAGCTAAAGTCACTTCAGGATTATATTGTGTTTTTTAAAGTAAAGCATATTGACGTGTTCTACCTGTTTTTGGCTCCACAGAGAAGTAGGGCTCCCCCTGCAGGATGGAATAGATGAGCTTGGCGTTGTTTCCGAACATGGGATCGTCAGCATCTGTGGCTGTCACCTGGGCCACCGTGGTCCCTGTTGGGGGGTAGTAGATCACACAGTCAGAGTTAGCTCAGACAGTGGTTCCAGTCGACAGGGAAATAAAGCGATTATGCCACAGTCCCGCAGGGTCTGTCTGTCTGGCTCAGGAGGGAGCAGTGGAGATGGAGGAGGAGGAGGAGGAGGCTGGGGAAGGGTTAGAGGAGGGATGCTGACTGGTGTGGGGAGCAGCTTTGGCTTTTCACTACTCGGCTTGCCCATGCAGATGTGCATGACAACCTCTCCAGCCCTGTAGCTACCACCAGATTCCTCTTTACTCTTACAGCTTTTTTTCTCTCCATTTTTCTCTGTCTGTCTTTCACGCTCACTAACATTTTCTCTTCTGACCATATCCTTGTCCTCCTCGCCTTGCATGTTAGGTTAATTGGCTGTTCTAAATTGTCCCTAGATATCTGTTTCCTATAGGCCCTTAGAATAGAGGGTTAGTATTAATGAAAGCGCTTTGAGTGGTCTTTGTGACTAGAAAAGCGCTATATAAGTACAGGTTAGTTAGTTAGTTAGTTAGTTAGTTGCTTCCTAAATATCTTTCTCTCACTCGGCTCTAGTCTCTATCTCCTTCTACCCTCCCAAGGAGCATTCTGTCTTTCACGCAGGCAGGGATTTACCACAGCACATCTTATTTTCCAGTGCCCTCACTCCAACCTTCCCCTCTCGCTTTCTCCTTCTGAGTCAACTCTATTATGATTTATTACAAGTGAGATATTATGCTGTTAAAGCAGATTACACATAAATTGAAATGGTAATGTTTGTGGTATGAAAGGACAGTGGATATTATAGCATTATTTCAAAAATTTATCTTAAAGGCATGCTACAGAATCCAATACTTTTAACTTCCTGGATAAGGATAGATGACAGACATTCATATAACCTTTTGTTCATGGTATACTGCTAAGATCTCATTTAAGGAAATTTGTTTAAGATTAATTTAGGATTCATCTGTTTACTGTTTGTTATCTTGCAATAGGGAAAACACATTTGTCTCTGTAAACAAAATACTACTCTTTATTAAAAGTTTCAGATACTGATTTCATTTGAAGATTGATATCTGTCATGAAAAACCTTAAAGTTGCAACAATCGCCAAAGTACTAAAGAAAGAGAACCCACTTGGTAACCATACTGACATCAGAATTATGGATGTATGAAGCTGGGCTTTGACACAAATGTCCCCATGCTAACTTTCCCACAGGCGCAACATTTCTACGCTCATCTCTGGAAGAAAGACAGAGTCCCAAAACAGAAAGGAGCTATGATTTCTGCACCTGGTTTCTTAATTTTACAATTGAATTGGATTGGCCTTTGTGCCAAACATAGTATGGGATGTTAAGAAAGCTTATTGGAGGTCATGTTATGGGCATGCAACTGTGATGTAGCTTCTCTTCATGTGGATTTTTCTTTTGGAGACTGACTTTATGCTTATTATAATAGAAAGATTAAACTATAAATATTACTCTGTTGAAGTACTGAAGAACCATGCAATTTTCCTCCCTAAAAACACATTACTTCAAGATGGTATGTATTCAGTTTCTATTTTTTTTGAGTTCATGTGTTAACAGCTTAAGTCAAAAAGTTATTTATGGACCCTGGTAAAAATTATCAGAAGACGTGGGGAATTGACCAGGGGCCATTCAATTAGATTTTGGGATGAATCAAATTACTATCTGCCACCAGAATTTATGTGTTTATTAGTGTCCAGAGGGGGGTGAATTCAGTACCTTGTCAGATGTTTCACTGTTCAGCAACAGAGCTGTCTATTGACAGGCTGATTAATGGTTAAACATTTCTATTATTAATTGTGATTGATCGCTAAAATTACAATGGAGAAACAATGCCAAAGAAGTATTTTTAAGCAACTTTTCATTGCAGTTTTTTTTTCCACAAAATATACCTGTGATCCTCATATTTAACAAAAAGCAACATGAAACACTTGATAATCATGAATGTATACTCAATTACATTTTTTATGATAGCAATTTTTAATACTCTTTTTCAGTTCATTATAAAGAGGGAGTAGATTCTCAGCAATAATTACCATTTTTGAACATTGTTGTCATATTTCCTGTTTTATTTTGAGATGGTAAAAGAGGAAGTCAGTGCTTCTACTTAAGGTAACTTCATTCATTATCTCACTGCTTAAAAGTACAACCAAACAGCTCAATTCTTAATTGTTTGCAGAGCTCCCAACCTTATTGGTGAGTCAGAAGCTTTTATTTGCCTTATGTTGGAGTGTGTGTTTTTCTTTGCTCAGGAGGACAGAAACTCTCCCTCTTTTCATCCTTTTGAGTGAGCAGCCCTAATTAGTAATGCTGTGTCAGATGTGTGTGTGCTTTAAGTGGGATGTGTGTGCAGAATGATATCACGCTGAGTAGCGGAGGATCAGTTTAGTGTGCTATAAATTCAAACACTGAAAAACAAGATCTACTTTTCTTTTAAGCTGTGTCAGCTGCTGAGATAAACTTAGCCACCACTGTCAACACCACCTTAGAGACAGACCTGATAGTGTTTGGCCCATATTTATCGAAAAAGTCAATAAAAATAATCAAGCCCTAATTAATATGAATAATTTAATTGGGAAAAACTCATCAGTACTAACTTTCTAGATGTCCTAAAACAGTGTATACTTGAAGTGCTCCATATAACTTTAATCACCGTAGTTTGTGCGTAACCATGTTAGCATTTGTTGGTTGGTAAAACTGTACCAGCTGTTGAGGCTAAATTGTATTGAGTGAGAGATGGAATTGGAGAACTAACCATAGAGCACAAAATCAATTCTTAAGTTATGTTCACATGTTGACAAAATTTCTGACTCTTACAGCGGCTGCTCAGAACTGTTGCCATGATAACATGAGTGTTTATATCTCGTTTTTTGTATATGGTATCAATGCCCAGTTTGTCCTTACTGCTGCAGTAAGTGGAAAAAGTAAAAATGTTGAACTTTTGACACAAGCAATGACAGAATATTCAATCACTTTCTCAGTGAAAATAATGGAACTTCCATTTTGTGTGTGTGTGTGTGTGTGTGTGTGTGTGTGTGTGTGTGTGTGTGTGTACAACTTACAATCAGTATGAATGCAGAATTACAGTTAAAGGAACAATTTCTTCTCAGACATACCAGTTGAACTCATCTCAGGGATGCTGGAAATATACGGTTCGTTCTGGAACTGCGGGACATTGTCATTGATGTCCTGCACCTTGATGATGAACTCTGACTCAGGCTCCTCGGGTTCATTGGACCACCTATTGATAGCCTGGGCTTGAAGTACATAGAAGGCCTTCTCCTCACGGTCGAGCTTCTTCAGTGTCCGAATCTCTCCGGTGAACTCATCTATCTCAAACACATCTCCAGCACCTTCTCCTGAGAGTATGTACTTGATGGAAGACTCGCCTCGGTCAGAATCAGATTTGAGCTGAGAAGGGTGGTAAATGAAAGATAGATTTTTAAATCGTGTTTTTCTAATTTACCAGGAAAACACGTATCAAGGACATGGCAGACATTCAAAGTGAAGCGGTACCTGGCCAATAACACGAGGAGTGGGATCTTCCTCTGGGACAAACAGCTGTTTCCAGATCCAGCCTCTCTTCAGGCGGCGGTGCAAATGAGTGGACCCCGGAGCCAATTGCTGGGCTTCCAGACCCCGAGTATCTCTCAAATCACTGAACACCGCACCAGGAATCATAGAAAAGACCGTGACCACAGCCAACACACTGCCAGTGCTCAATTTTACAGTCCATCCATGCATTTCCTCTGCACGCCCCATGGCTGCAGGTCAGGAGACAGAAGTATCACTGATTCAGAGTTACAGTTCTTCATTCACCAACAGAGTAGTTCATGATCCTGGCAGTGCCACATCCCATCTGGTTTTGATGTGGTTTGTATGCATGCCCATATCTCTGCAATAAAAGTTAAATCAGTTAATGTCAGAAGGAAGATTTTCCCAACAGTGCACAGTGGTAGAAACTGAAACATCCATTAGTATGTTATTCAATCCAAAGATTTTGCTTTTAAGTCATACAAAACTTTAACAGCAAATCAAAATATTATGTATATTGCGGTGTTTCAAGGGTTCACACAATACTGAGAGAGGATTTGTGACACAACAAGCATTTATTCTTCACTGACTCATTACACAGAACAGAGGGGAGGTCATTCACACAGACACTCATCTCACTCAGGGTGACACAGACACGTAATCTCTCACACACGGAGAACAACACTATGACAACCGGACTTATAACACAGTTATAACTGTACAACAATAACGCTCAGAACACAAGAATAATAACAGTCTTTGAATCCCCCACGGTGCAAAGCATGCTGGGAGAATCCTCCACCCCTGATCACAGCCCCAATGTTACACTGTACCCCCCTGGACTGGTTTCTGTCCCCAGAAAAATAAGTCCAACCCAAAAGTCCAATACAAGCCTGTCCAGGTGTTGGGGTGCCTGCCGTTGGTGGCGGCCAGTACGCACGGGCCCGTTAGTGTCCATTCGAGCCTTGACCAGGGTATCCGGTCAGGATGGAGCCTGTGGCATGGCCACCCGTGGGTCAGCTGGCTGGTACGGTGTGAGGCGGTTGCGATGAAGCACCACTACACAGTTCCTCTTCTGCAGCCTCACCCTGTACACTACATCAGACAATCTCTGTAGGACCACGCATGGTCCTGACCAGTGGCTCAGCAGATTTGGTGACAGCCCCTTTTTCCTCTCCAGGCAAAAAACCCAGGCTTGATCCGCGGGTGCAAAATCCCTCCCCTGGCAGCGGGAGTCATAAGCTCACTTCTGTTGACTACCCGCCGCTACCAGCACCTCCCGAGGCAGTTCATGTACCGTGTGAAGATGTTCTTTCAAGCAAAACAAATAATCCAACCCCGGTTTGCCCTCCACCTCCGGCTCTGGGGGTAGGGCAGAACACCAAATCCACCGGGGTGCGCAGCTCATGTCCAAACATCAGCACTGCAGGGGTGCACCAGGTGGATTCCTGAACTGCTGTCTGGTATGCCCACAGAACCAGGGGCAGATGCAGGTCCCAGTCTTGCTATCGCTGGTCCACTAGGATGGTGAGCTGAGTGATCAGGGTCCATTTAAAATGTTCAACCAGGCTTTCGTTCTGTGGGTGCAGCAGGGTGGGCCAGGTCTTCTGGATGCCCAGCCACCTACAGACCTCTCCGAAGACCTCTACTTTAAAGTTCCGTCCCTGGCCACTCTTCAGCAAATCTGGTGCACCGAACTGGCAAAATATCTCATCCACCAGCTTTGATGCTGTGGTGGCGGTGCTCTGGTCAGGGACTACATACGCATCTGGCCACTTGGTGAAGTAATCCATTGTGACCAGAATGCAACAGTTCCCCTGATCTGTGGTTTGAAAAGGGCCCAGAATGTCCACTCCCACATGCTCCATGGGTGCCCCTACCCGGTACTGCTGCAAGGGGGTGTGGGATTGCTGAGTCGGCCTTTTTGAGCCATGCAGGTGTCACAGCGGTGGACATGGAGCTCTACGTCCTGACGACATCCCGGCCAGTAGAACCGGGCCCGAAGATGCTGCAGGGTCTTCGTTACTCCAAAGTGGCCTGCCCCCACCAACCCATGGACCAACTGGAGCACCTTGGGGCAGAGCCATCGGGGGACCAGCAGCTGCCAGACGTGAGCCCAGCTGGAGACTGCCGCCGCCGGCAGACGACACCCTCACGACAGCAGAGGTTGGACCACTGGGAATGTAGGGCCTTGGTCTCTGGGTCAGCGCAGATACAGCCTCCCGGGTGGGCCGATGGTCTGTGTCCAGCCACTGCCGGACCCGAGAGATGACAAGATCTCCATCCTGCTCAATCCGCAGCTGCTGCACGCTGAGGGCCTCTGTGATGTCATCGCTGGGGAAAAAGGGCTGATTATCTGAGAAGGAGCTGTGAGCCGCTGCACTATCCCTGGCCACAGTGGTCTAGAGAGCAGCAGCCCATGAGACTGCTGGGTCATGATCCTCAGCACAATGGCAGTGCCAACGATCCTCCTACAGTCCTCCACAGCACAGGGGGGTGGGGACAGCGCATCAGTGTTGACATGGAGGCGGCCTGCTTGATGCACAATCTGAAAATCAATCCTGCAGTGCCTCCAGCCATCTCGCTAATGGCCCTTTTCCACTAGTATTGCTTTGGCTTTACTCACTTCTACTCGACTCGCTTTCTAGCTTTTTCCACTGTACCCAGCACGGTTTAACAGGCGCTATTTTCGTGCCTGATCGAGGGCAGGGTACAACCGTGCTGAGTCGAGCCGAGAGGTGACGTCAACAGACTGCAAGCCACTGATTGGTCAGTGCGTAACGTCACGAAAGCGTTCGTCTTCAGTGGAATTTACATGACCGCCATTTGCAATATTTCACGGACTAACTCGGTCATGGAGTAAATACGATATTAATACAGACAGCGTTGTAGGTTTTGCGGAAATCTACACTGTGGTCCAACGAAGAGGTGCGGGGTTTTCTCTGCTTGGTGCCAGATCCACAGTGAGGAGCTACCTGCTACCTGCCATACAGATGCAGCCCAGCATAGAACCGGACTACGGACAAGCTGAAGACGAACGTGAGAGAACCATCGATGGTGAGTGATTTGTAATATTGTGCATCTGTTCGCTTATTTATCCTGTTGGTGGTAAACTCACTTTTTTTGAGCCATACAGCGCCATCCTGTGCTGGCTAAAGAGTATTAGCTAGTTGCTAGCTAGTACCAACTGCTGATTTGCGCTTGTTTTGTCCTAAGTATTCGCTTGTGAGAGCAAAACAATGAAATATGTTAATCCTGGTTAAAGTCCTAGTTTGTGTACGTGCTGCACTTTGGTGCTGTGCATTAAATTGTGTGTAATTTCCTCCTAGAATGTGTGTCCACATGCCAGGGTTTAGCCTCCCTCAGTGTTTGTGGATGCAGGTCAAATGGACCACAGGAGCCGAAATCTCGACATATACAGGTACTTTTTCAAACCAGTGATTTATAAAGTCATTCATATAATTTTCTAAAGCGTCAGAGTAGACCCACACACCGATTCTGTGGATTTTCCATAAAAGGTGTTGGAAAGTGTTGTTATGCTGTTCCACCATAAATCTCTGGATTGATAATGTACCTGTACCTGTACAGAGTGGATCCTGCGGTGCTTGTCAGGGAAACGAAGCATTTTTGTCACATCCCATCACTGACTTTAAGTGTATTTCCCTAGTACAAGTACATCTCCAAAAATTAGAATGTCATGAAAAAATTCAATATTTTTTGTCACTCATTTCAGAATGAGAAATCCGTATATTATATAGATTCATTACACAGACAGTGATATATTTCAAGCGTTTATTTATTTTAATAGAATTTAAGTTTTTAAATAGAAATGTTGGCCGCTGAGGTGTTGGTTAATCTGGGCTGTAGCCATAATCATCAAAATTAAAATAAACACTTGCAATATATCACTGTCCGTGTAATGAATCTATATATGGGTTTCACTTTCTGAAATGAGTCACAAAAATATTGAACTTTTTCATGATATTATAATTTTTGAGATGTGCCTGTATAAGTGTTGAACTTGCTTTAACTAATCAACATCCATTTCTGTTGTTCGTCTAGGCAGGAGGAAAGGAAACGCAGCCGCCCCACAACAGACCTTGCCACTGTGGAAAGTACTAAAATCCTTTGCTTTTATAGGTAAAGTGTCAAAACCAAAGTAGCACAATTTCCACTTAATATAAAAGGGACTGAACTGAGATTTATTTGATTGTGTGAATATTAATTACAGAATAATTGAAAATGAATGGCACATCAACTGTAAAATAAACCGCTTGTTAATGTATTTATTTTTTTGTCAGATCACTTGTGTGATCCTTTGTGAGTTATGCTTATAACTGTATCTTTTGGGGAATGGGAGTTGTTCAGTCATCAATATAACTTAGTTTATATGTGTAGTTTATAGTCTATCATCAATAAACTCATGCAGTGACAGGACACATTACAAATATTTGAGACCCATTGTAGTGCTTCCTTTTATATTTTAGCAATACAAGTACAAAACACTGCCCACACTTGAAGCCAGGGCAAGAAGAGACACTTTTGCAGACAAGACAAACTTTTATTGATAAAAACTCCATATTTTGACTGAGCAACTCCATACTCGGTGATGCACACCCTCAGTTAAAGTACTAGATTCCATTCAAGTGAATGTATTAATTCATTCTGATTGCTGAGGCCACAGTAAAAACAGATGATTTTAAATGTAACACTGCCCTTATAAAATCTACTCGACTGAAGTGCAGCTACATGAAAATTGTGGTTAAATACAACAACGAAGTACTTTATATTCACATTGGAATTGGAATCGCTCCTGTTTTGTTTTTCTTTTGAATTCTTGGATGGAATATGGGTGGGCAATATAAGCTGCAGCTTCAGCCATCACCCATTTCAGATAACCTATGTTGAACTGTATAATCAGAGGAGTTATTGTTTAATTCAACCTTGTTAGATTTTTTCCCCTTTGTTATATTATTCTATTTTCTTTTAATCTTTACTTTTAATCTATCCAAAATAAAGATTCATTCATTCATTCACATTCCACCACTGGCTTTTAGCAACAAGTCTATTTCCCAAATACGTGTTAAACTTCCTTAATTTAACCACCACCCATTTCTGTCTTTTGTCTAGGCAAGAGGGAAACAATCCACCCCAAACTGGACCTTGTGTCACTGTTTACAGAGATGCAGGCATAAGATCTGCTGAACTGGGACCAGTGTGAGCTGCACATCCCAGCTGCTGAGTGACCCAGTCTTACAGTTTGAATTTTGCACATTCTGAATAATCTGGAATTTGCTGCTGATTGTAATAAACAATTTAGTGACTTATGTGTTTGCATCATGATTTCTATTTTTGTCTGTTAACACACTGGTGGGAAAAGAGTCAATAGTACAAACCATTAATGGGTGATCTTGAAAATAATGGCTCATTTTTAAGAAAAGTAACCAAAACAATTATTTTATTAACTGAAGACTGTATTGTTGGATGTGCCACCGCAGAAGACCCTGCATACTTTAGTGATAGTACCAGTATATGGAGGAATTCTGGGTCATATTAGCATCTGCTCTTCATCATAATGGGTTTGGGGAGGGGTGTCCAATCATGTGCCATGGAGGGCCAAGACCCTGCAGGCTTTACCTCCAACCAGTGTCTTCAACAGCAGATTCCACTGAACTTCTTCCACTGACTGCAGATCAGTGAGAACACCTGCTGAAGAGACTGGGTAGAAGAAAGAACCTGCAGGGTCTTGGCCCTCCATGACACATGATTGGACACCTGTGGGTTAAAGTTTAATGGGATTTAACATTTTAACACAAACTGCTTTATGGTTCATAATCCTGTTGACAGACTTACACCAAACCAAAAGTGATTTCTCAAACTGCTGGATTGTTCTTAAGACAGCTTTTCCAATCTGTCAGTATTAAATGTATGTCACATGGTGGTAACCCTCACATATAAAAAAGAGACATATGCAAAAACTTCACAGGTTTATTGTCAGTGCAATACTACATGAATGCATGTATAGTACATTGTTGATGCATAGAATATATATTTCTACAGTACATGTATCTAGTAAATCAAGCATTTTCCATGTAACCTTGTGACTGCATTATTTTAATTGCTTTTAATCCTAGATCAAGTTTGTTTTGACTTAAAATGCATCATAACTGTCAAATGTATCTTATTATACCTAACTCAGTACTGTTTACTTTTTGAATATATATTTTGTGGCTAATATAGTTATCAACCTGGCGATCAAGTTGTGTCAGCTGATCATTTTTTGCTATGACACCACCTCAGACTCAGTACTGCTGGAGCAGGTACGTCCCATGATGTCTCAACAGTCTCTCCATGATTTTCACACAGATCAGAGCAATTTGTTGCACAGGAAATAAACGTTTCTACAGACATTCTTAAGCTCTATAACCACTGATCATTTGTGAAGCTGTGCTGACATCAGTGACAGGCTGTGTTGACATCAGTGACAGGCTGTGTTGAACACCCAGACCGACCATTTGAAGCGGTAATTTTCCCACAACAGAGCCAGCTGAAACACACACAGCATACATGTTTTAGTACCTAACAGCAAAAGCTTGCAGACATTACAGTGTAGTACGACGTACTTATAGCAAACTAGCATTAGCAACCATTAGCTTACCGTCATATATGACCTAGATTGTATCCTCACGTCTTCGGCTCTCCCAGAAGCTGCAGAACTATTCCAGAGTGTTTTGTCTCGCTGCCTGTACCCTTGTCTGGCGGTCCTTTCTGGCATTTACGGTGAAAAAAGCCACAGACCGAGGAGTCGCCTTGTACAGCCGCCATGTTATGTTTTGCTTGGGTCGCGTGTTTTACGTCACGGGAGTGTGGTGCCGCCTTGCTGTAAAAAAAATCCCACCCACCCCAGCTTAACCCCGCTTTACCCGGCTGCTACGGAGACACAACCGAGGCCGAACTGAGTAGTAGCGAAACGAGGCGAGGCGAGCTGTGCTAGTGGAAAAGCAGCATAAGTGTCCATCCGGCTCTTTAAAGTTCAATAGTCAGGTCAAGGAAGCATGGTACGTCTTGAACTAAAACCTCCCCCCATAAATGTACGGGCAGAAATGGTGGTGCTCTTGGATGACTGCCAGCAGCTCTTGGCAGGTGACACAATAATTCCTCTCACCTCTGCTGAGAGTGCGGCTGAAAAAAGCAACTGCCTGCTGTCCATGTTCTCCCTCCTGGGATAACACAGCCCAGATGCCCTGGTTGCTGACATCTGTGTCCACGATGAAGGGGCAGTTCGGGTCTGCATACTGTAGCACGGGGGCTCTGATGAGCGCCAAACGGAGCCAGGAAAAAGCAGCAGCACAGTCCTCGCTCCACTCGAATGTGCTGCCCTTCTGTGTCAGCTGATGCAGTGGGCTGGCAATGGTGGTGAAATCCTTCACAAACTTCCTATAATAGGGTTCTCCTACATCCCATGGGACCGGCCAGTTTCTCACCGCTGCCACCTTCTCTGGGTTGGTGGCGACTCCCGCAGCACTGACGACGTGGCCCAAGAAGGTGGTTTCTCGACGAAACAGGTGGCATTTCCGCAGGTGCAGCCGCAGCCCAACCCAGCAGACAGCGTCCAACACTTCCCAAATTTTGGACAGGGCGCCACAAAAATCAGCTGCGTGAACCACTAGGTCGTCAAGATAAACAATACAGTGGCTCCAGGGGACGTGAGCCAGCACCCACTCTATCGGGTGTTCAAAGGTGGCTGGGGCATTGCAAAGTCCCAACGGCATCACCTTGAACTGCCACAGTCCCTGTCCGATGGAGAAGGCTATTTTCTGGTAACAGCTCCACCTACCAGTAGCCATTGTGGAGGTTGAGCAAGCTGAACCAGCTTGAGCCAGTGATGTAATCCAGCACATCTTCAATGCAGGGCAGAGGGTAGGAGTCCTTACATGTCACATCATTCAGGCACTGGTAATCCCCACAGAACAGCCATGAACTGTCCCTCTTCTTGACCAGAACCACCGGTGCCATCCAGAGGCTGCTGGAGGGTTCAATGACATCCGCCTCCAGCAATTCCTGAATCTTTTGTTCTGCCACCACCCGCCTTGAAAAAGGCAATTGGTGGGGGTGGAGCCAGATCAGCCTGGTCTCACCGGTGTCGATCTGATGCTGCACCAAACTGGTTTGGGTGCACTCTTCATCCCTGGTGTCAAAGACGTTGATATAGCAGTCCAACAGCTCCTGCAGCTGGTGTCTCTGTCCTGACTCTAATCCTCTGCAGCTCCACTGGAACAGCTCCTCGACCGCCTGCTGGGGTCGCCGATGATGTGGCAATTCGTCCCGCTGGTGCCCCTCCCCTTCACTGCCTCTGGCGGTGATGACGATCCCTCCGCTTGCACTGGTGGTGCTGCAGCAGTTAGCTCTGGCGGCATTCCCTTCAGCTCAGTCTGCGCTGACGGTCCATTGATCTCGCGGGCCCCCTGGTTCCTCGTCTGGCTCTTGTCGTAAAGCTTAATGGTCCGAGCCCCCAGAAGGAGAGAAGAGCTGGCGATGTTCATCTTTGCACCCCATGCTATGAGCAGATCTAGTCCAATGATGCAGGGGTCTTGGATGTCAGCCAGCCAGAACAGGTGGTCCGTGTTCTGACTGGCCACTCCCTCCACAAGGACTCATCACCCTCCCAGTCTGGCATGCTCACTAGTGGTTGTGGTGACGCAGCACCTGGTGGGTTCCCATCCCTGCTGTCCGAGTTCAGCTGTATCGTGCAGTGCCCTGGGTCAGACCAGGGAGATGGTGGAACTGGTGTTGATCAAGGCCTGGATTGGTGTGCTGTCCAGGCTGCAGTGCAGGTACAGCCCTGGTGAGTGTCCAAGTCGGTCCAGTTGTGGTAATACTCCATTGTGGAAAATGTCTGTGAGAGGCGGCATGTCCCCATCTCTGCCACCTCACTCTAGTTTAAAGCTGGTGAGGGGGAGTTTTGCTGTGGGGTAGGTGTGGGGCAGTAGCGTATGATGTGACCTGGTTCCCCGCAGTGGAAGCATCTCTCCTCGCGCCGCCGTCATCCTCTCGCCGGCCGTGTAGCTGTGGTCTGGTGCAGTTCCTCCTCGTCCTCACTCTCCGCTGTGGCCTGGAAAGTTCTCTGCCTTGGTGATGACATATCAGCTGTGTACTCCAGCATTGGCCCCACCCGCTCCACTTCTGCCATGGCCGTCTCCCAGCTGCTCGTAGCATGAATCCGGACGTGTTCTTGGATGAAGTTCTGGAGGGCGAGCTTCTTCACCACCTCTGGCTCGAAGTTTGGGTAGCCGCGCTGTGTCAATAGCCCTATGTCCTCTGCATAGGCTCCCAGCCTCTCTCGGTCGCCTCGCCAGCCGCTGGCCAGCTGTTCCCGGGCATGGTCAGTGTGGGTCGCCCTCCCAAACCACTGCCAAAGTGCTCCCTGTAGTGCTGGCCAGCTGTGGTATTCCTCAGGCCAGAGAACAGACAGCGTGCAGAGGGCTCTGCCCTCCAGGGCCAGCGCTACCCACACAGCTGTCTCTTCAGATGTCCAGCCGCTTAGTGTAATGGCCAGTTCAACTTGGGCCAGATAGTCATCCAGCGAGGTTTCGCCTCCAAAGTGGGGAAGCTTGGCTGGTTGGCAGGTCGATGGGACAGTCACCTCCCTTGGCCACAGTGGAATCACTTGGTCATGGTTCCCCTATTAGTGCTCCCCGTCCTGCCTTGAAAAAGGCAGAAAATGGGACACACTAGCTCTATCTGGTCCACTTCCCCAATCCTTCGCGGCGGGCAGCTCTAGAGGCTGGCATGTCTGCTCTGCTGTCCATTTCCATCTTCATCTGTTTGATGAGCTGCTCAAGCTGTCAAATCTCTGCTTTGATCCTCGCTTCAATCTCTCAAAAATCCCACTTCTGACACCAGTGTGATGTTTCAAGGGTTCACACAATAATGACAGAGGATTTGTGACACAACAGGCATTTATTCTTCACTGACTCATTATACAGAACAGAGGGGAGGTCATTCACACAGACACTCATCTCACTAAGGGTGACACAGACGCGTAATATCTCACACACAGGGAGAACATTACTATCACAACCGGACTTTTAACACAATTATAACGGTACAACAATACCGCTCAGAGTTCAAGAATAATAACAGTCTTTGAATCCCCCGCGGCGCAAAGCATGCTGGGAGAATCCTCTGCTCCTTATCACAGCCCCAACGTTACACTATTATTTGCATGTTTGAATATAAAGATCCCATTCATTACACTTGACCACATGCTGACAGTTCCCACAGGTCTTAATGAAATATTTTTTGACATATTTTGGTCAAATTAGCTTTAAATATTTAATTGTTGCTGCATCATTATGATTCATCTTTTTCAGCATTAATCAGAATGGCTCATTTCAGTGCATGTCCCTTTACATTAAGGCACACTGAACTCCACCCTCCCTCTTCCATCACTATTTCTAATCTTAGCTGGCAAGCTCCAAGCTGGGGTAGAGAGCTCAAGCAACTAACAGAAATTTATCTCAATGGATGAATAAATGAGAGCATCATCATGGACAGGGGTGTGTGGTTTCCGTGGTTGATGACCGGTCCTTCAAATTGGGATACACTCTTGTAATATTTTAATTTGTTATCAACCGGCACTTTTTGCACATTTTCTTTATTGTTTTGTTTTGTACTGATTAGCTTTTTTCTTTTCTTGGTGTTGTATTGTTAAGGTCGCTTCGTGTTGCCTGTAACTGTGTTGTACTGTGTGTTGTCTTTACAGGTCTCTCTTGAAAATGAGACCCTGCGTCTCAATGGGACTACCTGTATAAATAAAGGTTAATAAATAAAAATTGAATACAATACACACAGAGGCATTTGTGAATGACCTGCTAAACTGCCAACTTCAGCTAGTCACCTTTGGTCTTGGTACTAAGCTAAATAAGCTCTAAAGGTGCATTCAGACTAAATGCAAAAGCTCAAATTTTTGTGCCACGTGATTACATGTTAACTCAATGTAAACGTAACTAGATTTGATTTCACCATCTGCGTGAGATGCAGACAGGCAGAGTGCCTTTATAATCTCTGCAACTGTGTTCTACCTAATGTGGAAATCCCCCAAACACTGCCGTGTTTAGGTTTACATTATCTGACGGGGCTCTTACCTGGAAAAATTGTCCCTGCCTCCAAAACTTCACCTGGATGATGGTTGTTTACATTGCTAGCCTGCTAGCCCTCGTTAGCATATCTGTGGCAGGAGTCCGTGGGTGGATAACTCCGACATGCCGATTCGGCTGCAGAGCTCCACTCCATCTGTCCGCAGGTGAAGGCAGTCTTGTTTTCAAACTCGATTACGTTGCAGTTTTGATACTTTAACTCCGGTGATGGCAGAATCTCAAGGCTGATTACTAGCTAGTGCTACCAAATCCCTTGGATGTGCAAATGCCAAAATTTGCACGTTTTCCGTCTGTTTACATTAACTTTACATGTATTTGCATTGCCCTTTTGCATTTAGTCTGAATGCACCTTAAGTATGATACATTAGGACAAGTGTTGGTAAACAAACAACAATTCCAGTAGGGCTGAATAGAATTTATAGAAAATAATGATAAAAACCATCTAGATCAAAAGTTAAGCTAATACTAGGTGGGCTGTCTGTCACCCTGTCCCTGCTCATTTGAGCTGTAATGCCATGAGACTGATCAATGCTGACTGAATAGCCAAGCTAATGCTAATGACAAGCTAATGTCAAGCTAATGCTAATGGATCGATTCATCATGAAAATTTAACAAAATAAGCCAGAATTCTTGACTCTTGAATCTTTAATGGCACATGAAATATCGTCAATTGTGGATTAGTGAACTGAGTGGAAACAGGGATACTCAAGTTCATTCATTTTGTCTTCTTTTCCAGTAATTAACTTACTGTTTCTTTCTTTCAAACAAAAAGGTAGAAGATGCTTGTTTTTTACCTCGACATTTTTCAACTGGCATCTGCCAACGTTTATATAGTCCCACCCCTTCTCCATACCCAATAAATTATAATATCATTCTAGTCATTATCTATCCCATAATTCCATTCATTATATAATACCATAATATGCAATGCATCTTATAATTCAATTATGCAATAGAAATAATACAACAATGATAGTTTATAGTGACAATAATACCAACATCTAATAATAATTGTAATAATAATAAGTAAATCACCATATGTACCACCATATACCCCCACATGGCTTACAATATCTAGGCGCAATAAGTAACCATATAATAATAACCAGAATAATAGGTAGCCATATAGTAGTCACAATAACAACAATAATAATAATACCACCTGGCCTATATAATACTTTAAATAATTCCATCCTAAACAACAATCATAATACTATAATCCTGTTGTAATAATAATAGTACTCAGCATATTATATCAACAGTAACTCAGCATATATACAGCTGTGGACAAATTGTTGGTACCCCCCTCTGTTATTGAAAGAAAACCCACTATGGTCACAGAAATAACTTGAATCTGGCAAAAGTGGTAATAAATAAAAATTCTATGAAAATTAACCAATGAAAATCAGACAATGCTTTTGAATTGTGGTTCAACAGAATTATTTTAAAAAACAAACTCATGAAACAGGCCTGGACAAAAATGATGGTACCCTTAACTTAATATTTTGCTGCACAACTTTTTGAGGCAATCACTACAATCAAACGATTTCTGAAACTGTCAGTGAGACTTCTGCACCTCTCAGCAGGTATTTTGGCCCACTCCTCATGAGCAAACTGCCCCAGTTGTCTCAGGTTTGAAGGGTGCCTTCTCCAGACGGCATGTTTCAGCTCCTTCCACAGATGTTCAATAGGATTTAGATCAGGGCTCATAGAAGGCCACTTTAGAATAGTCCAATGTTTTGCTCTTAGCCATTCTTGGGTGTTTTTAGCTGTGTGTTTTGGGTCATTATCCTGTTGCAAGACCCATGACCTGCAACTGAGACCAAGCTGTCTGACACTGGGCAGCACATTTCTCTCTAGAATACCTTGATAGTCTTGAGATTTCATTGTAGCCTACACAGATTCAAGACACCCTGTGCCAGATGCAGCAAAGCAGCCCCAGAACATAACAGAACCTCCTCCATGTTTCACAGTAGGGACAGTGTTCTTTTCTTGGTATGCTTCATTTTTGCATCTGTGAACATAGAGCTGATGTGCCTTGCCAAAAAGTTCCAGTTTTGTCTTGTCTGTCCATAGGACATTCTTCCAGATGCTTTGTGGCTTGTCAACATGCAGTTTGGCAAATTCCAGTCTGGCTTTTTTATGATTTGTTTTCAACAGTGGTGTCCTCCTTGGTCGTCTCCCATGAAGTCCATTTTGGCTCAAACAACGAGGGATGGTGCGATCTGACATTGATGTGCCTTGACCTTGGAGTTCACCATGATTGTGTTTAGAGGTTGTTCTGGGCTCATTTGTTACCATTCGAATTATCCGTCTCTTCCATTTTTCATCAAGTTTCCTCCTGTGGCCACATCCAGGGAGGTTGGCTACAGTCCCGTGGACCTTAAATTTCTGAATAATATGTGCAACTGTAGTCACAGGAACATCAGGCTGCTTGGAGATGGTCTTATAGCCTTTACCTTTAACATGCTTGTCTATAATTTTCTTTCTAATCTCCTTAGACAACTCTCTCCTTTGCTTCCTCTGGTCCATGTTTAATGTGGTACACACCATGTCACCAAACAGCACAGTGACTACTTGTCACCCTTTAAATAGGCCGACGGACTGATTACAAGTTTGTAGACACCTGTGATGTTAATTAGAGGACACATCTTGGTTGAACATGTCCCTATGGTCACATTATTTTCAATCTTTTCTAGGGGTACCATCATTTTTGTCCAGGCCTGTTTCATGAGTTTGTTTTATAAAATAATTCTGTTGAACCACAATTCAAAAGCACTGTGTGATTTTCATTGGTTAATTTTCATAGAATTTTTATTTATTACCACTTTTGTCAGATTCAAGTTATTTCTGTGACCATTGTGGGTTTTTCTTTCATTAACAGAGGGGTACCAACAATTTTGTCCATGTGTGTATATTCAACAATAACAACAATAACAACCTTTCTTCATTAAAGACACATTGCAATATTACTGTCCTTTATTTTTATATTGTTCAAAAATCATTTCTTTATATGTTGATTTAAATATATGGATGTTTGGACATTGCCTGTGTTTCTCCCCCAACCCATTCCACAGTTTTACCCCACACACAGACACACAAAAACTTTTCCTACTAGATCTTACTAGGTGCATTTTAAATTTTGTATTCCCCCGTAAATTGTATTTCCCTTCTCTCTGACTAAAAAGATTTTGTATATTGTATGGCAAAAAGTTTTTACTGACTTTAAACATTAACTGTGCTGCATAATAATCAACCAGATCCTTTAATTTCAATATCTCTGAATGTAAAAATAATAAATTAATATGCTCAAGATACCCAACTTTGTGTATAACACAGAGTGTTCTTTTTTGTTATATTAACAATGAATTAAGTGTGCTTTTATAATTGTTACCTCAGACCTCTATACAATAGGTCAAGTATGGGAGTACTAATGAGCAATACAAGATATGAAGCAATTTGTAATCTAGGACTTACTTAATTTTATTTATAATTGCAATATTTTTTGTGACTTTGTTTTGTATGTATCTGACGTGTGGTTTCCAACTAATTTTATCATCTAGTATTACACCCCAAAATTTGATCTCCTTACCATTTTCAATAATTGCATTATCTATATGAATATGTATATCTTCTTTATTTTTACAATTACCAAATATCATTACCTTAGTTTTATCTATATTTAGTGATAATTTATTACTATCCATCCATTTTTTAAGCTTATTTAATTCATTATTTAGAGTATGGATTAGTTCCTTATAATTATTTCCAGAATAAAATACATTAGTATCATCAGCAAATAATATCATTTTTAATAATTTAGAAACTTGGAATATATCATTTATATATATGTTAAATAATTTGGGACCCCTGGGGGACCCCACAGGCAATTCCCATACATCCAGACAGATATCCTCCCATCTTCACAAACTGTTGTCTCTCAGATAAATAACTTGTAACCCAATTCAGTGCCACTCCCCTAATACCATACAATTGCAGTTTATCAAAAAGTATTGAATGATTTATTGTATCAAACGCTTTTCTAAAATCTATAAATACACCAACTGCATATTTTCCTTGAGCTAATGTTTTATTATTTCTCTGTTGCTTCCATTATTGCTAATGATCTTGTACTCTTTGCTCTAAATCTGTCATGAACCGAGCCAGTGTTCTCCTGTGGGCTCGGTTCTGATTGTTCTTGGTGGCTCAGGCATTGGGGTTGTCATGTGTTGTTATGTTTTGATTTCTCGTCTGTGTATTGTTTATTTCCATGCTTGTAGCCACTGGTCTGGCCAGCGGTCGTTAAGCAGCTGTTTGACCCACTTCCTGGTGGGTGCTATCTAACATCCGCCGGTCCGACCACACACCTTTCTCTGACAGGCAGCTGTGCGCCCCGGTAATCATCTTTCCCATGCCTTGCCCAGGTGTTGCCAATTTGTTATGCCAGCGGTGTTTGTACTTAAGCAGCTCTTTGCTAGTCAAACACCACTGGATCATTGTATGTGCTCACATGGTTTTCTTCGCCGTGTGACCATCATGTCAGGTGAGGGATTATTTGTGTATGTGTTTGCAGGCGAACTTGGACGACTCAGACTGTTCCTGCATGGTGAGTAAGAGCTGTCTGCATTTCTGTTTGCAGGTGTGCTGCTATGCTTGTCTGTAGCGTTTCCCCTTGCGGCACAACTGCTATGCTTTGGCACTGTTGCCCAGCTCTTCTCCCGTGCCAGTCAAGTGTCCTGGAGAACTTTAAGTTTACCCGAGCATTTTGTCCTGTCTGTTTTTGTGGCCACGGTGCACAGTGGTCTGCCCACTGCACGCAATCTGTGTGAGCCTTTTTGTGCACAACTGTGACGTTTCTGTAAGTCTTTACTTTTGAACTTTTTGATATCAATAAATGTGTGTTTGGTGTAACCCTGCGCTTAAGTCCATCCTTCCCTCTCCTCCTCCGTGTGCTGTGGGAAAGCGCATGGGGAGTTTATGACAAAATCCATATTGATTCTGATTAAGCAGATCATGTTTATTTAAAAAGTTTTCTAATCTGTTGTTGAAAAGTTTTTCCAGAATCTTTGAAAATTGTGGGAGGAGCGATACTGGTCTGTATTTTGTGTAGTGGTGTTTATTTCCTTGCTTGAATAATGGTATCACTCTTACTATTTTTGTTTTCTGCGGGAATGAGCCAGTTTGAAATGATAGATTACAAATATATATATAAATTGTTTTAATATGCCATCAACAGTTCTTTTTACTAGTGCCATATCAAACCATCACAATCAGTAGATAATTTATTTTTACACTTTTCAATAACAGATTTTACTTCTAGTTCATCCATCCCTGAGAGAAAGATTGACCGAGGGTTATTTCCAATCAATGTTTCACTCACAGTGTTTCTTCTTTGGTTTGTAATTTTTGCTGCCAACTCTGGCCCAACATTTACAAAAAAATGTATTCATTCTATTTACTACCATGTTCTTATCATAATTATCACCACAATTATCAGTAAAATACTCTGGATATATCGTTTTCTTAGTTCCATTTTCCTTAATTTATTTAATGTGTCCCAGACTCCTTTTAAATTAATCTTATTTAAATTTAACAGTTTCCTATAGTATAATTTTTTACTAGTTCATATTATTTCAGTTAATTTATTTTTACATGTTTTATATATTTTTTTAGATTCTTTAGTTCTTAATTTAATACAATTTTTATAGAGATGATTTTTCTTTTTACAAGCATTTTGCAGCCCCCTGGTTAACCACGGGAAATTTTTGTATTTATATTTGTTTTTAATTTCTTTAATTGGACAGTTTTTATCATATAATGATTTAAATATGTCAATAAATTTATCATATGCCATGTCCACTTCCTTCTCTCTATAGACAACATCCCAATTCTGTAACATTAAGTCATCTTTTAAAGCACTGATTGTATCTTCTGTTCGTATCTTTTATAAATAACCATTTTACATGGTTTATTATTATTCTTACTCTCATTAGCCCCATAATTAATATCTAAAGAAACAAACACAGGCAAGTGGTCACTAATGTCATTTATACCTGCTGCTCAAGAGTGTGTGATTCTCCCAATGTCTCATCCTCCCCATCCTGGTTATCAACTTCAGCTGTCACTAGTGCATAGGAGTGGTGTCTGGTGTTAAGACCGCTCACAATGACATCATCCATTCTTGTATATTGTTCTAATTCATCCACACGTCTTTCTAGAAAATTAATTTTCTTGTCTTTTTCCATAATTTCAGCCTTTAATTCATGCACTTGTTCCATAAGGCTAATAAGCAGAGTTTGTTGTTTTGCTATCTTAGATATTTCTTCAGACATAAAATTTAGTGAGAGTTTGATCTCCTCCAACTCCTCTCCATTTGTCTGATTCTTTTTTGGAGGCATAATGACTGGTCTGATTAGGATCAAAGGAGAGGTTTACCTGTTGGCTAGTAGAGGAGCCGAAGTACACCAGCTGGCTAGTGGAGGCCGTCAGCTGGCTTTGTTGTCTAATTATAGACGTTATCTGGCGGTAAGGCCGAAGCTATCCCAATGGCTAGTGAAGGCTGCTAACTGGTGTCGTCATCTGGTAGCTGGATCTGCCGGTGAAGCTGAGGAAGCCAAGGCTCCCTCGGTAGCTAGTGGAGGCCTCTAGCTAGCGCCGTCCTATCTGGCGGTGAATCTGACACTCTCCCGGTGGCTAATGGAGACCGTTAGCTTGGGTTGTAGCCTGGTAGCGGGTATCTGGCAGTGAAGCCAAAGCTCTCCGGGTGGCTAATGGAGACTGCCAGCTTGTAGCCTGGTAGTGGGTATCTTGCGGTGAATCTGACGCTCTCCCGGTGGCTAATGGAGACCATTAGCTGGTGTTGCAGGCTGATAGCGGGCATCCAGCGGTGAAGCCGAAGCTCCCTCGGTCCAAGTGGGTGCCTCCAGCTAGCGTCATCGTCTGGTAGGTGGTTTGTTCACCAGTTCTCCCCAGAGTAGCTCCGTTAGTTAGCTCTGCTGCTGATACTAACGCTTAGAGCAGACGTATGCCACAACACTGTGCTTGGCTGTCATCTGTCACCGTGTGGCAGATGCCACCACACCATGATTGACTGTCATGGTATATACAGACAGCTTGATGGATGTTGACAGATACCTGAAGAACTGCTGTAGCCATCTAACACCATAGCCACATGGATTGGTTATCTCGTGTTTGTATGAACTGATGCACTAAAGAGCCTGTATGTATCAGAGTTTACACCTTTATTGTACGAATTATACAGTCGTGTTTCCACTGATCATCCTTGAGATGTTTCTACAGCTTAATTGGAGTACACCTGTGGTAAATTCAGTTGACTTGAGATGATTTGGAAAGACACGCACCTGTCTCTATAAAGTCCCACTACTGACAGTGCATGTCAGAGCACAAACCAAGCATGAAGTCAAAGGAATTGACTCCAGACCTCCGAGAAAGGATTATCTTGAGGCACAAATCTGGGGAAGGGTACAGAAAAATTTCTGCTACTTTGAAGGTCCCAGTGAGCACAGTGGCCTCCATCATCTGTAAATGGAAGAAGTTCGAAACCACCAGGACTCTTCCTAGAGTTGGTCGCCTGTCTAAACTGAGCGATCGGGTGAGAAGGGCCTTAGTCAGGGAGGTGACCATGAACCCGATGGTCACTCTGTCAGAGCTCCAGCGTTGCTCTGTGAAGAGAGAAGACCCTTCCAGAAGGAAAACCATCTCTGCAGCAATCCACCAATCAGGCCTGTATGGTAGAGTGGCGAGATGGAAGCCACTCCTTAGTAAAAGGCACATGGCAGCCGACCTGAAGTTTGCCAAAAGGCACCTGAAGGACTCTCAGACCATGAGAAACAAAATTCTCTGGTCTGATGAGACAAAGATTGAACTCTTAGGCATGAATGCCAGGCATCATGTTTGGAGGAAACCAGGCACTGTTCATAGCCACGCCAATGGTGGTGGCAGCATCATGCTGTGGGGATGTTTTTCAGCGGCAGGAATTGGGAGACTAGTCAGGATAGAGGGAAAGATGAATGCAGCAATGTACAGAAACATCCTGAATGAAAACCTGCTCCAGAGCACTCTTGACCTCATACTGGGGTGATGGTTCATCTTTCAGCAGGACAACGACCCTAAGCACATAGCCAGGATATCAAAGGAGTGGCTTCAGGACAACTCTGTGAATGTCCTTGAGTAGCCCAGACAGAGCCCAGACTTGAATCCAATTGAACATCTCTGGAGAGATCTGAACATGGCTGTGCACCGATGCTTCCCATCCAACCTGATGGAGCTTGAGAGGCGCTGCAAAGATGAATGGGCGAAACTGCCCAAAGATAGGTGTGCCAAGCTTGTGGCATCATATTCAAAGAGACTTGAGGCTGCAATTGCTGCCAAAGGTGCATCAACAAAGTATTGAGCAAAGGCTGTGAATACTTATGTACATGCGATTTCTTAGTTTTTTATTTTTAATAAATTTGCAAACATTTCAAAAAAGGTTTGTTCACATTGTCATTATGGGGTATTGTGTGTAGAATTTTGAGGAAAAATGAATTTAATCCCTTTTGGAATAAGGCTGTAACATAAAATGTGGGAAAAGTGAGGTGCTGTGAATACTTTCCAGATGCACTGTAAATCTTCACTTCTAGGTTGGAGCAGGCAGCACCTCGTAAAAGTGCAATTTGCAATTCATCCACTAGTTCTTCCATAATTCTGTTAACTACAAAGAGACAAACAGACCGGATTGTTTATATCACATCCACCTTGGCAGAGGTTAAAAAGCTCATAGGAGGCACAGTGGGTGCAGGTGTTAACCATATTGCCTCAAAGCAAAGAGGTTCTGGGTGGCATGCTGCCAGCTTAAGCTTTACTGTGTGGAGTTCCTTGTCTGAATGGGTTTCCGCCGGGCGCTTGTGTTTTCATGGTGCTTTGATTCTTAACTGACCATAGGAATTGAGAGTCTATGGCTGTCTGTCTCTGTTTTGTCATGTGATGGACCAGAGACCCCTCTCCCTTTTTAACAGCTGTGACGTACAGGTATACTTCTCCACTATCAGACAAACATACAGGAAAATGAATGGCAGAATGAACGTACAATTTGAAAACCATAACAACAGGATGTTTCGAGAAGTACCAGTTCTTTGTTTATCTGATAAAAAGCTTGTTAAGTACTACATTGAAACAAAGCACATGCATACCAAACACAACAAGCCTGGTAAAGACTTTTTTGTCCAAACTCCCTGTTCTGCACCAGCAGCTGACCACAGCCCTCTGTTTTGAATTCAGACAAGCTACCCCATTGTATTATTGTGATGGTGATGGTTGTTGGGGGTGGAGGGCAGAACATCATTCCTTAAGCATGACACTGCACTCTGCAGCTGACTAATGAAGATTTCTAATTAGATCAATGTCTCCCCAGACATGGGAGACGGAGACACACATGCCTCCGACAAACTATGAGTCAAATCGATGCACCAGTTATAATGGCACCAAGATCAGGGTCAAGAGTGTAAGGACAATGAAAGTCAGGCAAGACGGCAAATTAGTTAGGACTACACAGATGCGATGTCTTACACTGGCAATCTTGCTCAAGTTAGCAGACTTTCACTTCAACAAAATAATCGTTATCATTTTAAATTGAAGATTAATCCTTCCACACATAGTGGCCATTCCAGTGGACAACTGTTTAAAGCAGCGCCAAGTACCTCTGTTGTTCCTGGTACAAAAAAAGCTACAGTTGAAATGCTTTACAGCCTGACTCCCAAAAGTCAGTCACAGAGTACTTTATTAGTTGTTGGCTAAAGTCTTGCTCTGTGTTTGACTAATGTGATTCATGTTACAAAACAAACCAGTTGCATTTCTAGTGCCCCTACCACAAACAGGTAAGCTATATCGAGCTACTGAAGGTGAAGCAGCTCTAGTAGAAGTGACATTCACCTGGCGAAAAATTGAGGTACCATCAAAATGATTCTGAAAACATTATTTTAAGGTTAAAATCATATACAGTGTTGCTTTAAAAGCTCTTTTCTGGTTTATGTGTGGGTTTTTAACTCATTCCAGTGAAGCCAAAAGGAGTAAAGCGATGATGCGTCTGTCCATTTGTCTACATTTCACGAGAAATTCCACTCCTCCTAGGCATTTGCCTCGATGTTCATCAAACTTACTCAGAATGATCCTCAGGTGGATATGCATCTAGGCTGTGCTCAAGGTCAAGGTCAAAGGTCGGGAGATCTGAGCACTTATGTGATTTCTGAAAAATCAATTCTCCTTCTAGGCAATTGCCCTAATTCTCACCAAAATCATGCACAATGATTATCAGGTGGGTTTGCATCAGGGTTGAGCTCAAGGTTAGGGTCAAAGGTCAGGAGATCTCAGCGCTTATTTTCAATTTCAATTTCAGCTTTATTTATATAGCACCATATCACAACAAAAGTCATCTCATAGCACTACCAAATGCATGGAAAACCCCACAATTGCAGAAAGACCCAGCAATCAGACGATCCCCTGTGAGCAAGCACACAGCGACGGTGGAGAAGAAAAACTCCCATTTAACAGGAAGAAACCTCTAGCAGAACCAGGCTCAGGGAGGGGCAGTCATCTGCTGTGACTGGCTGGGGGTGAGGGGGTAGAGAGGATGAAGAGAACAGACATAAAGAACATGGACGGTGAGAAGCCAAGTACATTATTGGAGGTCACCCAGCAGTCTGAATCTATTAACAGCAAAACAAAAGGGGGGTTAAGAGACACAAGATCCCTCCCTAATTGTAGGCTATATTGAAAAGGAAGGATTTTACCCTGTTCTTATAAACAGAGATTGAGGCTGACTCCCGGACCCAGAGAGGTAACTGGTTCCACAGAGAAGGAGCTTGATAGCAGAAGGCTCTGCCTCCCATTGTACTTTTGGAGATTCTGGGTATTACGAGTAGTCCAGCATTTTGGGAGCGTAGTGCTCTGTTAGGATAATAGGGTAATATTGTCATGAATGGCTCTCACGAGCCATTAAGGAGACGCTATAGGCGACCAGTGAGTTTGCGTTACTTTATTAATAAAGGACACTCAACATTCAAATAAAGTAAAGCACCACGTGGGGCAAAAACACACTCATAACTTGAATAGCATTCTAACCCTGGAGAAAGGCTAGGGAGACAGCGAGGGGAAACACACACTGGGCAGCAGCACTTACGAAAGGGTGAAGAGCAGAGACAACGGGGAGACTGGAGTTGGGTGTAGGAACTCCAGTCGTGGAAACACGATGTCCGTCTTGCCTTCGTTTAGGTCGCAGAGAGGAGTGATTCTCAGCTGCTCCCTTAAATGGGGGACAAAACCCAATCAGGAGCGGGGAAGGTAATTAATAGTGATAAGAGACAGCTGTCCCGGAGCAGCTGGGCTTGACAGCCGGAAGTCAGCTGAGACGCTGTCAAACTAGGGCCTCCGGGAAGGCTGTAAGACCAGGCCCGGAACAGGTTGGAGCTGGATGAAAACTGGACAACCTGAGCGCGGATAGCAATCAGCGCTCAGGCGTGACAAATATCAGATTTTTTTATATATAAGGGTGCCTGATTATTAAGAGTTTTGTAAGTGAGAAGAAGGATTTTAAACTTAATTCTAAACTCTATGGGAAGCCAATGAAGGGAGGCCAGAACTGGAGAGATATGATCTCTCTTTCTAGAACCAGTTAAAACTCTTGCAGCAGCATTTTGGATCAACTGAAGACTTTTTAAAGATATTTTAGGACAACCTGATAATAGCGAGTTACAATAATCTAATCTCGAGCTGACAAAGGCGTGGATCAGTTTCTCAGCATCATTCAGAGACAAGATGCTCCTAATCTTGGTAATATTGCGCAGATGATAGAAAGCTGTCTTAGAAACAAATTTAATATGTGAATTAAAGAACAGATCTTGATCAAAAATAACTCCAAGGTTCCTCACAGAACTATTAAGAGTGAAAGTAACGGCATCCAAATTAAGAGTATGATTTGAAAAGGAATTTCTAAGGTTTTCTGGACCAACAAGGATGACTTCAGTCTTATCTGGGTTTAATAGCAGAAAATTACAAGTCATCCAGGCTTTGATTTCCTTAAGACAGGCATCTAACTTGGCTAATTGATTATGATCATCGGGCTTCATTGACAGGTATAATTGTGTGTCGTCTGCGTAACAATGAAAATGTATAAAGTGCTTTCTAATGATATTACCTAACGGAAGCATATATAAACTAAAAAGAGTAGGGCCTAACACAGATCCCTGTGGAACTCCATGACTGAGCTTAGAGTTGGAAGAAAACTCATCATTGATGTGAACAAACTGAAGTCTATCGGACAAATAAGATCTTAACCACTGCAGCGAAGTTCCATTTAGTCCAACATAGTGTTCTAATCTATCAAGTAGAATGTCATGATCGATAGTATCAAAGGCTGCACTAAGATCTAAAGTACAAGTACAGAAACAAGTCTATTACCAGATGCGATAAGGAGGTCATTAGTGACCTTCACTAAGGCTGTTTCAGTGCTGTGATGAACTCTGAACCCAGATTGAAACTCTTCAAATAAACCCATTTCCCTGCAAGTGGTCAAACAATTGCGCAGCAACAACTCTTTCTAAGATTTTTGAAATGAAAGGCAGATTAGAGATTGGTCGATAGCCAAAACTCCTGGGTCGAGTGTTGGCTTTTTGAGTAGGGGTTTAATTACAGCAATTTTAAAAGCCTGTGGTACATAACCCAAAGTTAAAGAAGAATTAATTATATGAAGAATACGGCTACCAATAATTGGGAAGACTATTTTAAACAATCTGGTAGGAATAGGGTCTAAAAGACAAGATGAAGGCTTAGATGAGGAGATTATTTTATCTAACTCTAAAAGGTCAATTGGAGTAAACTTATCTAAACAGATATCAGTTGAAGGAGCTGTAGTAGTTAATGTACTTAAGTTTACGGTGGGAAGAATCTGAGTGATTTTATCTCTAATAGATAAAATTTTATGATTGAAAAAGTTCAAAAAGTCCTGACTAGAAAGCTCAAGGGGGATGCGAGGATTGACCGAGTCCTGACTCTTTATCAGCCTGGCTGTAGTGTTGAAAAGAAACCTGGGGTTATTCTTATTCTCTTCTATTAATGCAGAGTAATAACTTGTTCTAACTTTTCTCAGAAATTTTTTATAAATTAAGAGATTATTTCTTCACGCTAAATAGAATTCATCTAAATTAGTAGAACACCATTTTCTTTCTAACTGACGAATCTTCTGTTTTTTTTCCCCCCTTGTCCTGTCAGGCAGCTAGGCAAACAGAACAGGGATCTGTCACCCTTATTGTGCCAAAACAGATTTACTTTGCCAAGAGGAGCTTATACAGTACCTAACTGTGCACTGTATATTGTTGTAAACTCCTCCTGTAATAACTTTTAATACTTTATTTTAATTGTTTTACCCATGGAAGACCCAACAGGATGGGTAAGAGGGAAAAGAAGTGTGTGAAGGGGGAAAAGAAAAGGGAGGGGAACAGACAAAAAAAAACCACAACAACTAAAACAAACAAAAGACAAACTGCTTCTTCCACCGAAGATGTCTCAACACGAGTCTGGTTTCTGCACCTGTTAAAGGAGAGACACTTGTGCATGTATGTCTGTGTGCATATATATGAGAACGCGCGCAAAATAAGTGTGTGCATTGAGTGGTTTGTCAGGAAACATACGAGCGGAGGGCCGGTCGCAGCAGCTCTCCCCCCGGGGACTCCGAGCAGGCAAGGCAGTGCCACCAACCCCCAGCCCCAAGGTCAGCAAGCTCCAGGAAAGCCAGGCATCCACCCCCGGAGGGACGATCAAGGGAGGGCAGGCCGCCCAGCAGCCGGCGCGGTGAGCCCAAACCCCCGGACCCGCCTGACCCCCACCCCCCCAGTGGGGCCAACATCCGTCCCCGGGCCCCAGGCACCAGGAGGCCAGCGACCCCACCCCCCAGGATAGAGACCAGCCAGTTCCCCCCGGCGCGAGCCCCCCCAGGCACCTCCACAGTGGCCCCACCCCAGTGCCTCTGCCACACACCCCGGGGACCCCCACGTCCAAAGAAGTCCCCTCGCCCAGGGGAGCCCACGTTGCCGAGAGGCACTACCCCCCTTAATCCAGCACCTCCCAACTCGCAGGCACACCCCTCCATACCTTCACACCCACATGTTCCCATGCACACCCATCTCACTCACACAGACCGACCCATTCTCTCTCACTCCAGTACCCACTCAAATTCACTCCTCATTCAACTTTATTTCAAAAGGCGGCTGCGAAGCAGATGCAGCAAGCCTGAACATGCACCAGTGCCCGGCAGTGACCAGGGAGACCACCGGCGCAGGCCACAGAAGCAGACCCCCACCCCCCGGCGCCCATCTGAGCGAACAATCAGCAGACCACCGCAGGCACCCCAAGATGCCACCCGGCATGCAAAGCGCAGCACAAAACCAACCCATCATCACCACCTCCATTCATCACCCCCTCACTCACACTTAGACTCATATTCAGCCCCCTGTCACTTCCTTGGTTGTATCTATATATTTAGTAGCACCCAGGGATTTTGACAACATGATAGGTCCCAGGCTCCCCACCAGGCTCCCACGCCCCCAGCAAGAGCAGGGCAACAGGGGTGGGGGAAGACCCCCACCTCCTCCCCCCGCACAGAACATGGTGGGTGTGTGTTGGTTATATGATATAATTGTGTGTAAATGTGTGGAGTACTAAAGTGCAATTAAAATTGGGGGGATAGTGATTGAAGCATCGTTAGCCACTGTGATGGGCAGCAGAGCCCCCATCCCCCCAAGACCTCAGTGTCTAAAATGCAATTAAAATTGAGGTGAGTGCAGCCCCACCACGCAGCAAAGGTATCCCTTTCACCGACACAGTGTGGCTCACCCCCACCCCAAAGCCCTAAATGTAACAAAAAAGATCAGGGGGAGGGGGAGGGCAGGAAATAAGACTGGGAGGTAGGCGGTCTAAAAGCAAGGCCGTCCCCCCCCAGAAGCCAGCTTGCAGACTGCTTTATGAGGCCACCCACTGCCCCCAAATCCCAACCCAGGGCGAGGGCCGCCAGTGGAAACAGCCCAGGACCCACCAGCATCATGCCCCGGCGCTCCAGCACCACTAACGGGGCACCCAAACATACTTCCACTCATCTTACACACACGAACATGGACAACAACAGTCACAATAGTGAACAATGGGCCGGACCCACACAGTGCCCAACACGCCAGGCGACACCCCCAAGCGCCCACGCAGGCCCACGACCACCCACCCCAGACGCACACCGACAGCTGCAGGCCACCCTGCAGCCACAGCCACCCCGGAACAACCCAATGGAAACACGGCCATCAACCCGCGCCAATGACCCCCCAGCCACCCCCAAGCACCAACACACATCCGCTGCCAATGACACCAGGGGCAATGTAGCAAAGTGCCTCACCCCCCAACACAACAGCAGGGCGGCCGGGACAAGCAGGCCCCGAAATGCCAGCCCCCATGCCACTAGATGGACTGCCCAACCCCTGCCACCCAACAAAGCTCTCCTACCCATACACACATCCTCCGCCCCCTAGACATCTACCCACAAGTAACCTCTTCCATACACACACATAACTCCACCCACCATCACACATACCCACCTACACAAACACACAACCCCACCTGCCCACTCAACACACACCCACTTCCACATCCGTTCATACACAAGCCCACACTCACACCCACACACACCCCCACCCGCAGACCCCAGTGAATGGGGAGGGTGACCCTGGATGCGGGCACCAGCCCCAGGGTGGCACCAGGGCCCCAGGAAACACACCACCCCACCGTGCAAGGATGCACCAGGGACAACCCCCACCGCTGGTGCACACCCAACCCCGGCCCGGGGGGGGACGCCCCCCCCAGCACCAGGGGCCCGGGGCCAGACCCAGACCCCCCCCCCAAGGGGCGAGGCCAGCCGGCCAGGGGCCACAGCCCAACCCCCCCGGCCAGACAGACGGCCACCCCGGAACATGCCCCACGGACACCTGCGGTCGGGGCGCAGCCAGCCGCCAGAGGTGCCAAGGAGAATGAGTCACCGCCCGCCACCCCTCAGATTATAGAATTAATAAGCGGGGACCAGAGAGAATTGAATTCCGCCAATTGATTATTTGAGGAGGCTGACATTCTTTCCAGGCTAATATAATCCAGTAGTAAGTTATTATAATAAGTCGTGCATAAGTTATTTCTTGATTTCCAGTTCATGAGGATAGCTTTCTTTGCGGTGCATAAGGCACTGAGAACCATGTGTGACATCCTTGCATCTATATTTATTTCAGTTAAATCACCTAATATGCAAAGTGTGGGTGAGGGTGGGACACTATACCCAAGCCATGCCGACAGGTCTTCACATGTCTTCTGCCAGAACTTTTGAACCGGTGCACAGGACCACATAGCATGCATATAGCTATCCAGGACATTGCTAGTACAGTGAGAGCAGATATTTGTGTGACTCAGGCCCATTTTGAACATCCTTTGTCCTGTATAATGAATTCTATGTAGAACTTTATACTGTATAAGTTGTAAGTTAGAGTTTTTAGTCATCTTAAAAGTGTTTAAACATATTTGTGTCCAGAAACTTTCCTCCTTATTAATCAATAAGTCTGTCTCCCATTTTGATATTGGAAGAGATATGGACTCATCCAACTTTGATAATAGTCCATATATTTTCGATATCAATTTTGGGGAACGGAGATTTAGAAACTCTGCCACCTTAACTTGTACCTCTAAATCTGTCTGATTAAGATTAAATCTTGCTTTTATTATGGATTTAAGCTGTTGATATTCAAAATACTTTTTATCACTGATTTTGTGTTGTGACACTAGATCCTGAAATTGGATAAAATTTCCACCTTGAATAAGATGTTCTAAGTTGTTTATTCCCTTCTCTTGCCATAGTGGAAATTTTAATGTCCTCTTTTGTTGCAGGATATCAGGATTATTCCAAATGGGGGTGAGTTTACAGGGGACAAGTGAAGACCCTGTTATTTTTAAAAATTTCCACCAAGCCGTCAGAGAGGAACTGATATTAATACTTTTAAAACACTCATGGCGTTTAATAGAGGGACTTATAAAAAGGTAAGTCAGAGATATTTAGCGACCCACAGAGAGCCTGTTCAGCATCTAACCATGGGTTCCCTAGTGGGGTTGATTTTGTCCATTTTGAAACAAACTGCAATCTATTGGCTAAAAAGTAATTAAAAAAAATTGGTAAATCTAAGCCTCCGCACTCTTTCGCTCTTTGGAGCATTTTTAAACTAATCCGTGATGGTTTATCCTTCCATAAAAATTTACTTATATTTGAGTCTAGAGACTTAAACCAGGCCATTGATGGTTGAGTAGGGATCATTGAGAACAAATAATTAATTTTAGGAAGGACCATCATTTTAATGGTTGCGACTCTTCCCATTAATGATAAAGGTAGTGTCCTCCAGTGCGTAAGATCGTCTTGTATCATTTTTAAAAGGGGGATATGATTTAGTCGCAATAACTCTGAGAGCCTGGGGGAAATATCTATTCCTAATATTTAACATTCCCTGATTGTATTGGAATAGTAGATGTATTTGGGAAATTGCAATTTATGGGTAAAGCTATTGATTTTACCCAGTTAATAGAGTAGTCTCATAATGATGAAAATTTATCAATGAGCGCCACTGTCTGAAGAAGAGATCTTTCTGAGTTTTCAAGGAAAATCAATACATCATCAGCATAAAGACTTATCTTATGTTCCTTTTCTCCAGTTTGAATACCTCTGATATCAACATTTTGTCGTATGGCTGCTGCTAATGGTTCAATAAAGATGGTAAAAAGTGAGGGAGAGAGTGGACACCCCTGCCTAGTACCTCTCTGGAGATTAAAGCTTCGGGAAGTCTGATCATTTGTTCGGACAGATGCAACTGGACAAATATATAGTGTTTTAATCCAGTTTATGAAAGATGAACCAAACCCAAACTTGTTTAACACCATAAAAAGAAATTTCCAGTTAACACGGTCAAAGGCTTTCTCTGCATCCAGGGATAAGATTGTAGTTTCTACATTATTGATCTTGCAGTAGTCTATTAAATTAAATAGCCTGCGTGTATTATCAGCCGAGTGCCTACCCTTGATAAAACCTGTGTGATCTGGATGTATAATAAACGGGATTATCCATTCCAGTCTTTTGGCGAGAGCTTTGCAAATTATTTTGAGATCAACATTCATAAGCGAGATGGGACGGTAGCTGGATGGAAGCGTAGGTTCTTTTCCAGGTTTAAGGAGCAGGATAATACTAGCCAAATTCATATTTGGAGGAATTACATTATCTTCTTTGATTTGGTTCACCATTTTAAAAAAAGTAGGTGCCATCACAGGCCAAAATTCCTTATAAAATTCTACTGGAAAACCATCTGGTCCTGGGGCTTTGTTGTTTGGGATGTGCTTAAGTGCCTCCTGGAGTTCAAACACCTGAAGAGGTGCATCCAGAGCCGCAATCTGTTCATTATTTAATTGTGGTAAATTAATATTGTCCAAAAATGTATTTATCTCTGAGTCTGATGGGTTAACCTGTGATGAGTAGAGATTTTCATAAAACTTTCTGAAGGAGTTATTTATTTCTTCAGGCACATGGGTAATATTTCCAGTCATATCCTTGATAGAATGGATAGTTGTTTTTTCTTTATTCAATCTAAGCTGGTTCGCAAGATATCGCCCCGATTTATTACTGTGTTCAAAGTTCTCAAGACGCAGTCTTTGTATTAAAAACTGTGCTCTTTTGTTTGTAATTTCTTTTAATTCCAGCTTTAATTTTCTCAAATTGTTAAGTGCCTGTTCCTGTGGGGAAATGGCACAGGTTGTCTCCAATGATTTAATCTTCTGTTCTAAGTCCAGTACCAGTGCTTTTTCTTTTTTATTCTTATATGAACAGTAAGAGATTATTTTACCTCGCATGACCACTTTTGCTGCTTCCCAAAGAACACCTGGGGATATTCTTAGCACATCATTATATTCCAGATATGATTCCCATTCTTTATTAAAATAGTTAATAAAGTCTTTATCTTTCAGTAGTAATATATTAAATTTCCAGCTCCTAGTTTCCCTTGTAGCTTCCCTATTTACTAGTGTAAGAGAAACTGGATGGTGATCGCTAATAGTTTGATTTGAACATATTTCAGTGTCTGTGATGTTCCTCACAATAGAGTTACTGGCTAAGAAGAAATCTAGATCCGAATGTGAACTATGAACTGATGAAAAAAAAGTGTATTCCCCAAGAGTTGGGTGAAGAGATCGCCATTCATTGCAAAGACCAAAATCATTCATGTACTGTTTGAGAGTGTCAGTAGCCAGCCATTTTCGGTAAATCCCCGATGTACTGAGCCTGTCGATTGCAGGGTTTAATACCAAGTTGAAGTCCCCTCCTATTATAAGTGTGGTGTCCAAGTGCTCAGAAAGAGAAGTGAAAAAAGTGTGAAAAAAGGATGGGTCGTTAACATTTGGGCCATAAACGCTTGCAATACATAGATCCAAATTTTGGACTGAAATTTTTAGTATTATAAATCTACCTTCTGGATCTATTATGGTGTTATTCATAACAAAGTATATTCTTCTATTTAGCAGTATAGCTACCCCCCTTTGCTTAGAATTAAAACTGGCTGAGTACATATGGGGGAATTCCGGGGAGGTGAGCGCATCTACAGATGACTTAACATGTGTCTCCTGCAATAAAACAAAGTCTGCCTGTAGCCTGCCTGCTCAATCGATTAAAAACTTTTAGCCTCTTCTCCCTGTTTCCAATTCCACGTATGTTCCACGTGACAAACTTAAATGTAGACATGTTTTCACTAACTGGTTGTGTACTAAAGACTAACTAAATGTGTAAACTAAATGTGCCTATGTGATTATATGTCTGTAATGTATGCATATATGTGTATATATATGTTGTGTGTATACACCTATGCATATATAATTGGGTGTGCGCGCATGATGTCTCTGTGCCATTTGCCTGAAATTGCAAGCAAATGGGGTACATGTATTTCAAGTTATTTCCTATAAACCAGAAGTATGAGAAAAAACAGACATGAAGGTTAGTAAGTGGTGGAAAAATGCAGACAACATACAACAATGACCTAAAAACTTAAAAAAAATCTACAGCAGACAAACAAACAAACAACAACCTCAACAACAAAGAAATAAACATTTTGACAAATGTTAACAAATTAAACTGAAATCGAGTAAGAGACCTGCGCACAATCCCACTCTTTTTTCCACCTGTAGCAAAAAGAAAAAGAAATATATAAAAAAGTAAATAAATTAAAAAAAATAACAAAAAAAATAAAAAAATGGGCTCTAGAATAACCAGGGAGTTATAGTTTCATCCATAAACAGCTTGCCATCTATATACAGTCTATCCACAGAAACAATAGCTCGTTTACCTTCTTGGATGTTTTGTTTCCTAATGGGGAAAAGCTTCCTTCTCCTTTCCAAGATTTCCTGTGGAAATTGATCAGTTAGGCCATAATTGGTGTTGCTTGCCCTGCCTCTGTACCAAAATTTTTTGCTTAAAATGTTCAAATTTGGCAACAATAGGTCTGGGATGTTTATTCTGGGAATTCTTTGGCCCTATTCAGTGGACTCGGTGGAAGGTAATTGAGTTTGTGACTTCGGGGGATAGTTTTAGTTGTGATGACATAAATTCTCGGACCAGCTGTTCTGGATTTTCATTATTTTTTTCAACAATTCCAGAAAAAACGAGGTTATCTCTCATGCTGCGTGACTGCAAACTGAGAACTGTTTCCTTCATTTTCCGATTATCTCCCTCAGCAACGCCAAGCCGTGTGGTTAGTGTGGTTACTGATTTTTTCAGGCTGTTATTTTCCTCCACGAGAGAGACGAGCTGTGCTTGACTAAACTCAAGGTTCTCCCGCAAATTTTGGAATTCTTTATGAAGAAGCTCAACCAGCGCCAGTCTACAATCCATGCTGGTAAGTTTATTCTCAATAGAGAAAAGGATGTCACTAACCTCGGTGCCCTGCTGTGATTTCTCGGGCATTATTTTTGGTGAATCTGCAGGTCTCGGTCACTTAGACTGAGAAGCAGCGGCAGAATACATGCTCGCCTGCTCCATGACACAGCAACGGTCGTAAAATGCGTCGATATAACTCTCTAATTCCTCCAGCTCCGTAAAAAAAACCCAGCAAAGACACAAACAATTAATTAATGAATTAATTACAAAAAAAAAAAAAAAACTACCTGTGGAGAAGTTTGTTTTGATCTTGGTCGACAGCAGTCGCCGTTCAGATTATTGCGCAATTGTCTCTAGACGTCTCGTGATCACAGCATCAACTTCCGGATCCGCCGGACGAGTCTTCTGTTTTAATCTATGAGTTTTTGTGTTAAACCAAGGGGTTAGAAATCTCTGGTTAGACTTTTTCTTTTTTAAAGGGGCCACCAAATCTAGAGTCTGATGCAGAGAGGCTGAAACACTATCTACCATGCTATCAATTATGGAAGGAGCAGGCTCTCCATCTTTTATTTCTGTTGTGTTGACCCATGGTATAGAGGAGACAATCTGCAAAAATTTGGTAACAACGTCATCTGAAAGACCTCTGCTGTAGTAATATTTTTCTTTAGGATTCAAATAATCAGAAATAGTGAAATCAAAGGTTAACAGACAGTGGTCTGACAGTACAGGATTATGAGGAGACACTACCAGATTTTCTATTTCTATACAATAAGTCAGAACAAGGTCCAATGTGTGGTGGAGATAATGGATAGAATTTTCTACTTTCTGGGAAAACCCCATTGAGTCTAAAATTGAATTGAATGCCATATTAACCTTTTGAGTGTGAGAATTTGCGTGCCCCTAGTGACGGAGCGTGGCATTGCGCCTGCCTTCTCACTCTGACTTTGTCAAAAGTCAGTGAGAAATTTCTGTTTTTTTTAATGTAATGATTTCTTGTTCATATACTTTGAAGATAAGATGATGAGGTACCTGTACAAAAAACTGTGTCAAAAGACTGAACCATGTTTTGTGTAAATACGTACAAAGTCCAGTTTTGACTGAGTTATGGAATTTAAAGAGGTACTGCAACATTATGCAAATTAGATACATAAATTTATTCCTATCCGAAATTTTGGATCATATTTTACATCTTTCTAATTGACAGTAAGTCATTATCTCTTACCACTTTGAAGTTATAGCCTTTTTTTTTGTTTGTTTTTGTTACTTATTTGTACCCGTAGGTAGATTTGGTTTGCAGTCTGGTGACAAGCCACCGGCTGCTGGTCGCTGCGTGCGCGAGCGCCCTAAACCTACATGTTTTTTTTTGGTATGCGGGAGGAAACCGGAGAAATCCCGGAGTAAACCCACGCAACACGGGGAGAACATGCAAACTCCACACAGCTCACCGTTGGTCGGGGGCTGGGATCGAACCCACGATCTCATGATCCCCGCGATCCCCCGGCCGAGGGTAAAACTGTGCTGCCACAGTGCTAAACCACTGTGCCACTGTGCAGCCTTGGAAATCTGAACTATTTTATTGACAAAAAATATTTACCACTCTTGACCACTAGGGGGTATGTTGCAGTTCTGCACCATACACACTCAAAGGGTTAAGATAGTCACTATCTACATCAACACGTATATTAAAATCCCCTACAATAACTATTCTATCTGATTTCAGCACTAAATCAGCTAAAAATTCAGCAAATTTGGATAAAAACTCTGAGTAGGCCGAGGGAGGACGGTAAACTATGGCAAAGAAAATTGGGTTCAAGCCAAGATAGCCAACATGCCCCACACTGAGGACCAGGCCCTCAAAGGAATTAAACATGACTTTTGCTTTACATTAACTAGTAATTTAGAATGGAAAATTGCCGCTACTCCACCTCCCTGACCAGAACTTCTGGAATTATGATAGTTTAGATAACCAGAGGGAGTTGATTCATTCAAACCAACATAATCATCTTGCCCTAGCCAAGTCTCTGTGAGGGATATTAAATTGATCTGATGATCAATTAACTGTCATGTGGTGATCCTCGCGGATCACCAAGAGACGCCACAGAGTTCACCAGAGAGTTTGGCTAAGATGTTATTTATTCACAGACGTGACACAACAAAACTATGAGCCCCTTAGGGCAAAACACACACATGGACGAGACTTGGGCTCGTAGGGCTAACCCCAGCCACAACGAGCTAAACAGTGACAAAGCTATAACAACGAACCTGACATGAAGGTCTACGGCACTCTCAAGCACGACGAGGCGTAGACCCAGACTTGACGAGAAAAGTCAGACGATCCTCCTGCGTCTTCCCGTCATTAGTGCCGAGCTTAAAAGGGCGAAACACTAACGATGGTAATGACAAACAGCTGACCGGCCCTTGACAGGCGGAAGCTCCACCGAGCACTTCCACAATAAGAGCCCGGTGAGGCCAGAATACAGCCCGCAGCTGTCAAGGCCGGCAGCGAGAAGAACTTAGCCCGCGCGCGAATCAGAACCGGCGCTCGGGTCATAACAGTACCCTCCCTCCACGGGCGGACTCCGAACGCCCCAAGGAACCACCCTGCCCCCCCCGCCCCCCCAGGGTGGGAGGCTGGGGACAGGTGAGGAGGGAGAGAACCAACCCAGGAACAAAACAGAAAAAAAAAATCATACAGGACAATGACAAGACTAACAAGAAAATGCACAAGGGAAAGAAAACAAAAACCAGAACTACAGGGTCAGAAAAACCAAATACAAGACTATGACAAAAATACCAGACTATACACAAAACAAAAACAGAGCACTACTCGCTCATACCAGACTATACATGAAACAAAAACACAGAGCACTACTCGCTCATATCAGACTATACATGAAACCAAAAAAAAACAAAAAAAAACAGAGCACTACTCGCTCACATCAGACTGTACATGAAGCAAAAAAAAACAGCACTACCCGCTCAACCCAAACTATACATATGCCAACAAGGCTACTGCAAGGCATGAAACGCCAGATACAAAATAACCAGGACAAAGAAAAAAAACCACAAACACTGAGACAAACCCAGGTACCACTACCCCCCCCCCCCCCGACAGTTTCCCTCGACCGGCAGAGACCAAGTGCCACAGAAACAGTACAGGTGGTCTCCCCAAGTCCAACAGCTGGCCGGTGGTCAAAGGAGGCGGACCAGGCGGCTCACCAGAGTCCAAAATCCCGCACGTCCGCTCCTCCGGTGGTCGAACCAGGTTGCCCCAAGGCACACACAACAGGTCGGGTGGCCCAACCGAGGCGCCGAACCGGCGAAACAGTCTCTCCGGCGGCCGACCCGTGTCCCTCAGCCACCAGTCCAGGGCACCAACAACCCGCAGCGGCCTCCATGATGAGAACAAAACTCGGGAGAACCGGGGCGAGAGAACAGGGACCCCCATGGCCCCCGGCGATGATGAATAGGGGTGGTGACTCAGAGGGAATCGATGAGCAGGGCGAGCCAGGAATCCGCTCCGCGAAGATGGGTCTGCAGCTTCTCCTCCGCCTATGGACTACGCTCGCGCTGCATCACCGCTGGACCCAGATTGGGTCCCAGCTGCACCCACGTTGGGCCCCGATTGGGCCAGAACCGCACCCGCGGTGGACCCCGATCGAGCCTCCGGTGCACCCTCGTTGGACCCCGATGCATTATATTTTTATGTATATACCTGTGGCGGCGCCATGCAAGGCACCGCCACAGGTTTCCCTCCTCCATTCCATTATTGCTGAGCACCAAGATGGACAGCAGAAAGTTCCGCTTTTTTATATGGTCTTCGGCATGACCTGGCCGGGATTTGAACCCCTGCCTCCCGGATGTGGGGCGGATGCTCTACCAACTGAGCCACCACTCCGGTAATGCATAAGGATCCTCAAATGAGTCTGCATCTAGGCTGTGCTCAAGGTCAAGGTCAAAGGTCAGGATCAGGGATGGGCAGCATGTTCCATGGAAGGCCATGACTGCAGGTTTTCTTTGAAACCAGTCTCTCCAACAAGTGATTTCACCAAATTTCTTCCCACTGATTGGTGATCAGTGAAACCGCCAGCTTTAGTTACTGGCCGGTAAGATAACCTGCAGAGTCTTGGCCATCCGTGACACATAGCTTCCCATCTTTGCCTGAGATGGTCATTGGATGGTCAGCAGAGCTGCACGCCTCAAGTATAGCTTGTTTTTACAGAACAGTGCCTCTACAGGTACAACCAAATTTGATGACATCAAGTAACAGTGTTTTTCAACCTGTTTTAAGCCATGAAACCCTTTTTACATTCAAATCTCATGGGACCCCACCAATTTAAATGTTGTAAAATGACATATTATAGCCTATTACAGCATAATGATGATTAAGTCTTGTAATCTGTCAATGTGAAACATGGTGCAATTACATGCAAAGTCAATAGAAAGACGCAAACACACACACACATTTGCTCTGGGCAAAGTGAGTTTGCATCCGTGGATTTGGGTTTTATTCAACTCGGACCAGGAGTTTGCTTAATACTTGGTCACAATGGCCATTCGGTGTTGGTGCTTCGCCATTGCCGGAAGAGTCAATTAGTTTGAAAAGGACACAGCCCCTTGAAACATCTCTTTGGACGCACGCTCCTGCAAAGGGAGTGCTTTTCACAGCAAACGTGATCTTCTAAGCACCGCACTGATAGTCCTCTGTAACGACTGTGTCCAGCAGTTGTTTGGTGCTAGAGCGGCCAACATTGGGATGCAGCATTATGGTCTCAGGCACGGTGGTGGGTTTTTATGGATCTCAGCGGTAGATGCAAGGTCACCCCGCCTCTCTGTGTTGAGAGTGTTCCATCAAGAGGAAAAAGAAGAGGAAGAAAAAGAGCAGGGATAGCATTTGTGCTGCCACCGCTGACATGAAGGAGCCAATGCAGGAACCAATGCACAACAATGGCAAGTTGTTTGCCATTTTTGGACCAATAAAGAAGTGAAATTTGACAATTTGCCTGAATTACCCTGAACGTTCTCTCACGAAACCTTGGGGTCTGAGAACCCCCGGTTGAACAACACTGAAGTGAGATATAAGGCGTAACACTACTGGTTCATCTCAAAGTACTGGTTTCATGTCAGAAGGAAATGTTGGTTAATCATCTGTCCACTAACATGGCCATCAGTGATACCGATAATACAATTTTGTCGTCTGTCCATTTGACTGGACATCGCATACAATTGTAAATCTTGTACATTGAAAGGCCTACAGATCGTAGAAGAAATCCCAACTAGTTGAAGTGAGGATGATGTTAGTTGTTTATTAATGACTGCCAGAAAAAGAAGTGTTAATAAATACTAGCAGTAATAAGAGTAGATCTGTGTGCCGGGCTTCACTTTTATTTCTACACTAAACCATGCCAACTTTGGGTTCATGTGGCAGAAATAATTCACACTAAAATGAGTGTGGAGATTTGCTACCCTTGTCATCGACCAGCCGACTGTCCCACCAGCTGGCCGGTTATTTCTGTGCTCTAACTTGACAGCAAATGAGGCTACGACCACCAAACTCTGTACATAAGTTGACCTTGGGGCTAGCACCTATAGCTATACTTTTGGGGTCAAAGGGTCAAAGGTCAAGGTCAGAATGCCAAATAAATTATATCTCAACAATAAAGACAGCTATGGTTTCCAAACTTGGCACGTAGTTTCACTTTGGGTTCCTGCCCTAAAAGTTTGGGTTTGGGGGCATTCCCTATGCCCTAAAACTATAGAACAAATAACGCTTGGGTCACCAAACTTGGTACACAGGATTACCCTGACACCCTGACCTCTTACTATGGGTTTGGGATGAAAAGGTCAAAGGTCAAGGTCTGCAATGCCTATGCCCTATTACTATAGAATGAGTAAGGCTAGGGTCACCAAACTTGGTACATAGGTACACCTTGGGATCCTGAACTGTGACTATGGGTTTTGGACCGCAAGATCAAAGGTAAAGGTCAAAATGCCATATAAACTATATCTCAAGAACAACGAAAGCTAGGGCCACCAAACTTGGTACACAGGCTGATCCTGACACCTTGACCTCTTACTATGGGTTTGAAATCAAAATGTCAAAGGTCAAGGTTTTAAATCTATAGGCCTGCAAAGGACATGGGTCTGCATTTTGATTGAGTGCATTCTAGTTTGTCCATGAATTTGAACATGAGGATGTCTTTTCATTATTATTTCTGACTTTTTCCAATTTAGTTACATGAAAAGCAACAAAACCTCCCTAGTCAAGTAACAAACCATATCAGCTCTCAGTTTTTATTAAAGCTAGAAGTCGCAATGGATGCACCTCTGAACCATTTTCATGGAGGTATTTGACACTGTTATATTAGCACATAACACAGTATACAGTTTCACTTTAATTTAGAGTTCAGCTCAGGATCCCATGTGGATGCATTTTTAGCGCCGCTGGACTCTGGATGTTTTAGAAAATAGAACATACCGCAGGAAGTTATTTCAGCAGTTAGAGTAGTTGCAGTATTAATGCTTTAACAGCTCACAGTGTTCATGTTTGATCTTGTAAAAGTAAATTGGCTGTCAAGACACATTTGTAATGAGCTGGTAAAATCAATTACGGATGCGGTCTTTTATTTCTTAAATTCAATTTCAATACAGAACGTGAATGAGCGTGTGTGTGTTTGTGCTTATGTATGTCTTTACAGGCCGTATTCATATCTCCGAGCGTCGTGGAGTGACATTCCAATTAGTGGCCAGTGAATCGTGAGCCGTTATGGTCTTTCATGGGGCTGCCAAGCATGCGCCCAAACTGAACGCCTTGAGCCAAAAACCAGACAAGAGCCCTCAATGATGTTTCTCTCAGCAACTACTCATCTACTCAGTTGCCAACATGCCAAATAGTCTGCCTAAAAATCTTCCTGGGAAGTGCACAGGTCAACAGATGTTTTTTAGGCCAATTTAACAAGATGGGGCCTTCTATAAATAAGTGATGAAATTCTGGGGAAAATAATGGGTATGCCCCCACTGCGGAAGAAAAAAACACATTTCTGTAAATAGCAAAAGTAAAACACGTGTTCATGTGGCACAGTTATCTTGATAGTGTGTGATTATAATGGTAGCCATGCAGCATGAAAGCGTTTCATAATAAAACAGCCATTACTAAGAGCTGTGTAACTTCTAAGGAAATTCAAAGAAACAAAAATCTATAAAGTCATATAACTGGACTTTATAATCCTTTTTCTCCTTTTTAAAAGAAAACCTTCTACGTGACATGCTGTACATGCAGAGTGGCCTGTGGTTGACAGCCATTCATTACCTCTAATAGGCCTTCCCCCCATTTCCAGCAGACCTCCTGTAGCCTGTACATACAGAACGCTTCTCTATCACATGACAGAATGACAATAAGCTGCAGTCTCACAATGTTAAGTGCTAGATGCACTGAGACCGCCACATCATTTTCCTATATGGTGATGCATTCCAGCTAATAGAAATGAGGTCCTTCTGCAGGAATGGTTGTGGGATGCTGCTAAAATGTGTTTAATATGGCACTGCAAATGTTGAAACACGGCAATAAAGGAAAAGCAGCTTCCACTTGACTTTGCCAGTGACACATCAATAGTGTTCACAAACAGGGACGTGCACAGGTTTGGGCTACTGTCATTTGGCATCGTTGTTGAGCTGCTCCCCAGAGGAAAAAAATAATAGTAATTGGAAAAAAAAGAACTGTTGTGCCTAATCATCATATTGTTATAGCAGCCTATGATAAATGTGCTGTGTTGAAATGCTTCCTTGTAAATTTTAGGTATTTTCTTTCAAAAATACAGTGGTGTGAAAAAGTGTTTACCCCCTTCCTGATTTCTCATTTTTTTGTATGTTTGTCACACTTAAATGTTTCAGATCATCAAACAAATTTAAATATTAGACAAAAATAACACAAGTAAACACAAAATGCAGTTTTTAAATGAAGATGTTTATTATTAAGGGAAAAAAATCCAAATCTACATGGTCCTGTGTGAAAAAGTGATTGCCCCCTAAACCTAATAACTGGTCGGGCCACCCCTAGCAGCAACAACTGCAATCAAGCATTTGTGATAACTGGCATTTAGTCTTTTACTCAGACTCAGACTCAGAAAAGATTTATTGCCAAGTACATTAACAGATATGAAAGCTGATAACATACGAGGGATTTGACTTGACACAGAAAACGACCTGCATTTCCGGTGACACGGCAGCATCTGTGAACGCGCCTGTCATCAGATGGGTACAGGATGCAGGGAAGAAAAGGATAATACAATAGGAAGGAGCAAAAAAAACATTGATTGTCAGAATACTGGTCATATATGATCAATATTATGATTACAAGAAAAAAAGCCCTCAATGCACAGTTAGCAGACAAAAAAGTACACAAGGACACAAAGAGAGCAGTGAGTGAGTGATCTTTTCCATCAGTTTTTGAGTCAGTGTGGGTGTAGTGTTGAGTGTAGGTGTTTGTATCAGTTAAGAACAACAAAGTCTCTTTGGCAGGAGATGTTTTGTCTTGGCTGCTGGCATTGTCCTTGGGCCATGCAGCTGGCTGTCCGTGGAGATAGTGCAGCTCAAATGTTTTGAAAACAAAAAACTGCAGATAATCTGGAGGACTTGTGTGAGGGGGGTCAGATTAGTCGAATAGTACTGATCCCAGAGAAAGAAACTTTATATCCTCTTACAGATTCAGTACTTAATCCTTCATTGCTGGACGTTTACAGTGCTGTGGAAAAATTTTGGCCCACTCATCTTTGCAGAATTGTTGTAATTCAGCCACATTGGAGGGTTTTCGAGCATGAACCGCCTTTTTAAGGTCATGCCACAGCATTTCAATCAGATTCAGGTCAAGACTTTGACTAGGCCACTCCGAAGTCTTCATTTTGTTTTTCTTAAGCCATTCGGAGGTGGACTTGCTGGTTTGTTTTCGATGATTGTCCTGCTGCAGAACTCAAGTGCGACTTCAGCTTGAGGTCACAAACAAATGACTGCACATTCTCCTTCAGGATTTTTTGGTAGACAGCAGAATTCATGGTTCCATTTACCACAGCAAGTCTTCCAGGGCCTGAAGCAGCAAAACAGCCCCAGATCATCACACTACCACCACCATATTTTACTGTTGGTGTGATGTTTCATTTCTGAAATGCTGTGTTACACTATGTCTCAGTGCAGGGAGTTAGACTGTGGAACGCTTTTGGACCTGAATTAAACTTCTTAGATGGAACATGGGTGGGCAATATAAGCTGCAGCTTTAACCATCATCCTTTTCGGATAACTTATGTTGAATTGTATAATCTGAGGAGCTATTGTTTAATTTGACCTTGTTGGACTTTTTTTCCCCTTGATATATTGTTCTGTTCCTTTCTTTTAATCTTTTAATGTAATCTATCCAAAATAAAGATTAATTCATTCATTCATTCACTTTTACACCAGATGTAATGGGACACACACCTTCCAAAAAGTTCAACTTTTGTCTTGTCAGTCCACAGAGTATTTTCCCAAAAGTCTTGGGGATCATCAAGATGTTTTCTGGCAAAACTGAGACGAGCCTTTATGTTCTTTTTGCTCAGCAGTGGTTTTCGTCTTGGAACTCTGCCATACAGGTAATTTTTGCCCAGTCTCTTTCTTATGGTGGAGTCATGAACACTGACCTTAACTGAGGCAAGTGAGGCCTGCAGTTCTTTGGATGTAGTTGTGGCATCTTTTGTGACCTCTTGGATGAGTCGTTGCTGTGCTCTTGGGGTAATTTTGGTCCACCGGCCTCTCCTGGGAAGGTTCACCACTGTTCCATGTTTTTGTCATGTGTGGATAAGGGCTTTCACTGTGGTTCACTGGAGTCCCAAAGCTTTAGAAATGGTTAGAAAATTGAACTCAGCTTTCTAAAGATGTGATAAACCACAGTTAATTTATATTTTAACGGGGGGGGGGGGGGTCACTTTTTCACACAAGGCCATGCCATGTACAGTAGGTTTGGATTTTTTTTACCCTTAATAACAAACACCTTCATATAAAAACTACATGTTATGTTTACTTGTGTTATCTTTGTCTAATATTTAAATTTGTTTGCTGATCTGAAACATTAAAGTGTAACAAACATACAAAATAATGAGAAATCAGGAAGGGGGCAAACACTTTTTCATACCACTGTATGCGACTTTTTCTCACAAGTAAGTCAGAAATTCACAGGTATTTTTTACCCCTTTATCTTTCTAAGAGTTATTCTTACATTTGCACTTTTATAGTGAATCTGGAACTTTTTAATCATAAATTTGCGTGTTTTTGTAAATTAGTTTTTTCTTTTAAATGTTGAATTTTTATGTGATTGTGGAACAGTCCCATAAATTGGTCATTTTTTTAAAAAATATTTCCTCCATTTTTCTTGTAATTAGATCTTTTTAACAGAGACTTCATTAAAATTTTGGCCTGTTTTTCTTATCTTGCGTACTTTTTATTCTTGAATTTGTGACTTTGTGACAAAAATTCACATTTTTTTTTCTACCAACTTTGCAATTTTTCATCACTATCAGTTTCATCAGTAATCTTAACAACGATCTCCCAAACATTCACACAGAAACATCTTTTTTGAGGCTTGAGGAGATCGTTGAGAGATGGGGGCAATTTTTGATCTCTCAGTGGTCATTCAACTTTTCTCTTGCGATGTTGTGAGTTTTTCCCCACACAAATTGAGTACATCTATTTAATAAATTAATCATGTTTCCTTATACATTTTCAGTGATTGCTATTGTACATGTGACTTTTTTCGTCATAAATTTGCAAATTTTATCATGAATTTGTGACTTTTTCCTTTTAAATTCATGTTTTCCAACTATAATTTAACCCTTGCTTCATGCCTCTTAAATGTCTGTGCATGCTCTTTTACAAATGCTATCTCTATAAACAGTATGCTTGTTTTATTACATTTTTATTAGTATATACATGCATTAAATTAACAGATTGCGAGAGACATGCGAACACCAATATGCATGTAAATAATTAGAGCTCTGACTGAAGTACAGCTACTGTATCTAAAATGTTAAAGGAGAATTCATCTGTTAAGCCCCACTTCTTTAACCATGCGTTTCCATGATGAGGTGTCCTTAATTGGTCATTTGGGAACTTATCATGGGGCTTGCTGTTTACTGCTCAGCCCGGCAAAACAATAACACTGACATGTAAGCTTGTGTTTCCTAATTCAGGGCAGCATCAAACGAGTACGGCGGCTGAGCGAGAACAACAGGGGAATGTCAAGCCATCATGTACTTGTTAGTAAGTAATTCGTTTGATTTTATTATGTGCACAAGTACAAATCATTAGTTTAGCAAAATGTCACGATTTTCCACTGGCATTAATCAGGAGCAGCACCTCGTCCTATTATTTCTCTCCTTTCTTTCGCATTGACAACAATTAGCTCATACTGCTAAAGTTGTTACTACGGGTATAAAAGAAATGAGTGGATCTAAACTAGAGGCAATCTTTATTAAAGAAAAACATCCAAGTTTGTGAGAAAAGTGGCATCAAGTGTGGAGGGATTAGACATGACTGAAAACAATTATCGTCATGCACTTTAAGGAAGAAGGGCTTCAGTTTGGCTTTGGTGTAACGCTCACAGCAAATTTGTGTCTCTGCATTAAAATCTGGGCCTACAGAAACAAAGACACTCATGCCACATTATGTTTATACCAAGGGTGGATAGTTCTTCTCACTGCTGTGGGGGGACTATGAACAGAACATTTTCTCAAGAGTAAATAGTGAGGGGGACACTATGTATTAGTGTAGTCATTCACAATTTTATGAGGAAAAAATGTTGCAAATTAATAATGAAAAAAGCAGCAAATTTACGAGCGTGAAGATGTGTTTTTACAAGAAAAAAAAATCACAAATTCAATAGGAAAATTTGCAAACTTATGAGAAAAAGTAGCAAATTTACAAAAAGGTACATACGTTTATGAGACAAAGTTGCACATTTATGAAAAAAGTCAAATTTATTTTAAATTTATAATCCTTTATTAGTCTCACAGTGGGGAAATTACAGGGCATCACACCTGCATGGATGAGGCAGCCACGGTGCGGCACCGATCCCTTCACCATTCACACACACATTCACACCTAGGGCCACTTTGGAGTCTCCAGTTAACTTAACCTGCATGTTTTGGCCTGTGGGAGGAAACCGGAGTACCCGGGTTAAACCCACGCAGACATGGGGAGAACATGCAAACTCCACACAGAAGGGTCACTGATGGTCAGGGGGTGGGATCGAACCCACGATGGTCAGGGGTGGAATCAAACCCGCGACCTTCTTACTGTGCTTTCTTATGAGAAAGGTTGCAAATTTATAAGAAAAAAGTTCCAAATTTGGGATGCAAAAACTAGCAAGTTCATGAGAAAAAGTGACAAATTTATGAGGAAAAAAGTTGCAAATTTACAAGAAAAAGTTTTCAGTAAAAAAAAAAATTAAGTCTATGCACCAAATTTACAATAAAAATCATTGATGATACTCATAATTGATGGTTCAAAGTTCATTTTATTCTGTTCTATAACATGATATAGAAAAGTTTATGATGATTTGGGAGGGACATTTGTCTTTCTTTTCTAGGTTGGGGGGAGGGCATGTCCCCCTTGTCCCCCCATCCCCACCCCCCCATTTACACCTGGTCTATATTCATTGTGAAACACTGTTTTATCCCCATAAAATGTGAATTTCTGCCATACCGCACATAGTAAATCTGTGGAATATTGCATTTTGTACTCTAAAGATGAACCAGAAATCGTGTGAGGCTGATCTATTTAATTCAGAACCTCAACCTGGCTCAGTTACTTAAAAAAAATCATCAACTGTGCTTTTTAGACCATCTCCAATCATGCTGACATAATAACTTCACTGATTTCCTGGCATTTCTGACAACCATGCCCTGGCTTTATGCTTAAATCTCTTTACTTTGCATTTCTTTCAATTGATTCCAGTTATCTCTTAACAGAAGATTATCTTGGAGGCGTAGCATTCTCAACCACACCTACCTGTTTCTCCACCGCTCCACTTGTCACCAGCCTCCTCCAACAAAGATCATTGCCGGGTGTGGAGAAGCACAATCTGTTTAACTAAATACCCTGGTAGTGGAAAGCAATTCAGACGCCACAATAGCACAAGCCAACGGTCCAGTGCATAATCCCTTCCAGTGACGACCACCCCTCTTCTTCTTCTTCTTCTTCTACTCCCCTTCTCTGTCCTTCTCAAACTTCCTGGGGAAGAACAAACACAGGCTCTATTGTTAGGGACTCACATCTGAATACTGCAGAACACTCGGGGCCTTCATTGCCATGCAAATAGTCACGGCCCAGACTTACAAATGGATTTCTATCTGATGTTTTTCTCCCTGTTTTTGCGAACAATCCTGCGCTTATTAGAGTCCAGCTCTGGCACTGAGGAGATGGTAATTCATCCACTAGAAGGTCACTATTTTTGCAGTTGATAAGATGGCAACAGTCTGTTTTTTGCCATTAAAATTGAGGGAACATGCTGTTGCATGTGTTGTCCTGCTGTGGTCAAATATAAAATTGGACCCATCAGAGTTGCAAAATCACTCCAGATTTGTTTTCTCAGATTAGGGCTATAGCAGTAAATAAAACATGTCAACTCTTCCATAAATCAGGATGAATCTGAAAATAACATAGGAATTAATGTGACTGATGTGTCTTTCATAATGTTTTACTTAATTCAAATAAAGAAAAATAAAGTGAACAGATTGTCTTATAGACAGAGGAAATCAGGTGGCTTTTGTTTCTCAGAACTGACACATACAGACAGTTTGATGGTTGTGTTTGAATTATTGATGTAAACAGCTGTTGGACCAGCCCGTTCTCACGCCCAAGGCATCAAGTACTATCATTCTGTCAAAGGAGCTGGAGCACTAAAGATAGATTCAGCACCGTTGGATGAAATATTCACTTGGTAAGTGATATTTTTAAACATTTAGGGTCAGTGTGGTGAATAGGCATATTTAAAACCCAGAGGTGGGGCTTCGTGGCCAGAGAGGCCTTCTCTTTTGTTCTAAGGACAAGCATAAGAAAATGAGGTAGAATTTTAAAATACAGCCCAGAATATACAGTATATGGATGTACATGGTAAGCATCAGGAAAATACAGGCAGAAGAACTGTTTAAAGCAGGGTAAATATAAGAAAAGTAAGGGGAAAATGGGGTACATAGTACATGGTAATTATGTACAGTATGTTAAGCAAGGACACATGATCTATGGTGGATTACTATTAAAATGGCTTTTACCTGTGAGGAAGGATTATTTTTGCACTGGGGAAATTGTCATGCACATGCTTTAAGTGAAAATACACAAGAACATTATCCTCCTTCTGCAGTGTCTGGCATTAAACCAGCCATTACTTAAAGTTAAATCCCAGGAAGAAGCTTTATGGAGGAGGAGGAGGAGAAGATGATGGTGTTGATTGAACTATTGGACTGAAGTTAAATTATTTTAAGTTCAGAGCAATGAGGGCATAAACATGTCTGACTCAGTCCATTGAATGGGTTTGAAAGCATCCCCTCGATGTCTCTCCGAGGATGCTTGAGCACAAAGATGAGTGGCAGCTGAATAATTTTGTGGACCCACACACCATTTCTTCTTTTTTCACCGGCCACCGTACCCCACCAAGCCACTGAGCCTGCTCGAGCTGGTGGCTGCACAAGCCAAGCCACTGAGCTACTAGGCCAATAACCATCCACCACTGGTCACCAAAACATACAGTGTTTTACTAGTTCTTAGGGTCAAAATTAGCATTCAAGTGAGACAGGTGTAAACTTTACTTTCACTTCATATTTTTTTTTTATTTTTTTCTTACTATTTTCTTTGAGTTGTCCAACAGGTCAATTTTTGAAATGGAGGAAGCAGAAGGTTAAAATCCCTATCATATTCATGCGTTATTGTTGACAGCGCAGCCTTGGTGTAATGTTAACTATTGCTAACTCGCTGCAGTATATTTGTTAGCATTACAAGGCAAAGGGGAAAACATTACCACTCCTAAAAGCTAGGAGTACTACCCACGAAAAGTTGACCTAGATATATGATGTGTGTATGCATTTTATTTTTTTTATGAGTTTCAGCATTATTATCATAAATCCAGCTGTCTCCAGGGTGTGCTTGTGAGGATTCAAGGCCTTCCTGCTGACCAAGTAAGCAGGTATTCTGCTGGTGTGATTTGTGTTTGATGGAATGAGATAAGAATAACAACATAAAAGGAACATCTTTTACATTTGCTTAATATTGTGGATTGTGAGACTCTGATTTCCTTAAATTGGATTTTAAGAACAATGGCTGAAAGAAGTCAAAAAATGGGTTTGTTGGCAGAGTTGCTCTGGAAACTGTCAGTGTGTATTATTTTGATGTCTGTTTATTGATCTCTTGTCCATTTCCAGCAGTGTTTATGATAACAGAATCAGTGAGGCAGGCCTCTGGTCCTGTTGGAAAATTGAAAAGAAAAATATAGCAAAAGCATAATCTATAGAAACAGTTCAAACAACTTCCTTTCCCTTTGTCCCATTGTCTTTCTGCCATATCTGTCTATGCTACTAAAAGTGCATCTTGGAGATTAGAATCACCAGTGGATAATTATGTAAGGACAAGACCCAAATCAGTTATGCCAAGAAAGAATGCCTTTTGTCATGAAAAGGGCATGGTGGTTTCACTATGTCATCATCATAGCAGTCTGTTGGGGCAATTCCTTGTTTTCCCCTGTTATTATTATCATTACTGGCCTTTGTGTTCCCCAGTCTCTAGTCATTGTGTGTTGTCCTGTGTCATACCCTGTTTGTCCCTGAGGTCATTGTTATTTTTGTGCTTTCCCTGATCCCTCAGTCTGTGTTGATGTCTCATTTCTACCCCCTGTTCTTGTTTACCTATTGTTCCCAGCCCCTTGTGTTTCTCCTGCCTATAGCTTCTCTCACATGTGTCACTGTTTAGCCTTGATTGTTATCCCAGCTGTCCTGTCTTCCCTTGATTATTCTGTTCCCTATTTAAGTTGTCCTTGGTTTTCTGTTCTTGGTGGCATCATTATTGTTGTTTCATCATTGCGGAATGATGAAACGCATCATTGCGTTTCATCTTTTAATTTATAAAAAATCTCTTAGAAAAGCTAGAACGAGTTATTACTCTGTATTAATAGAAGAGAACAAGAATAATCCCAGGTTTCTTTTCAGTACTGTAGCCAGGTTGACAAAGAGTCAGGACTCTGTCAATCCTAGCATCCCCTTAGAGCTTACTAGTCAGGACTTTATGAACTTTTTCAATAATAAAATTTCATCCATCAGAGATAAAATCAATCAGATTCTTCCCACAGTTAACTTAAATACTGTAACTATTACAACTCCTTCTATTGATGTCTGTCTTGATGAGTTTACTCCAATCGACCTTTGTGAGTTAGACAAAATAGTTTCCTCATCCAAACCTTCAACTTGTCTTTTAGACCCTATTCCTACCAGGTTATTTAAAGAAGTCTTCCCACTTATTGGTAGCTTTATTCTTCATATAATCAATTCTTCATTAACTTTAGGCCATGTACCGCAGGCTTTTAAAACGGCTGTAATTAAACCCTTACTCAAAAAGCCAACGCTAGATCCAGGAGCTTTAGCTAACTATAGACCAATCTCTAATCTCCCTTTCATTTCAAAAATCTTAGAAAGAGTTGTTGCTACGCAATTATTTGACCACCTGCAGGGAAATGGTTTACTTGAAGAGTTTCAATCTGGGTTTAGAATCCATCATAGTACTGAAACAGCCTTAGCGAAGGTCACTAACGACCTCCTCATTGCATCTGATAATGGACTAGTTTCTGTACTTGTCCTTTTAGATCTTAGTGCAGCTTTTGATACTATTGATCATAATATTCTACTTGATAGATTAGAACACTATGTTGGACTTAATGGAACTTCGTTGCAGTGGTTTAGATCTTATTTATCTGATAGGTTCCAGTTTGTTCATGTAAATGATGAGTTTTCTTTTAGCTCAAAGCTTAGTCATGGAGTTCCACAGGGATCTGTGCTAGGCCCTACTCTTTTTAGTTTATATATGCTTCCGTTAGGCAACATTATTAGAAAGCACTGTATACATTTTCATTGTTATGCAGATGACACACAATTATACCTGTCAATGAAGCCAGATGATACTAATCAATTAGCCAAGTTAGAAGCCTGTCTTAAGGAAATTAAAGCTTGGATGACTTGTAATTTCCTGCTATTAAATTCAGATAAGACTGAAGTCATTCTTGTTGGTCCAAAAAAACCTTAGAAATTCCTTTCCAAATCAAACTTTCAGTTTGGATGCAGTTACTCTTTCTCTTAATAGCTCTGTGAGGAACCTTGGAGTTATTTTTGATCAGGATTTGTCCTTCAATTCACATATTAAATTTGTTTCTAAGACTGCCTTCTATCATTTGCGTAATATTGCCAAGATTAGGAGCATCTTGTCTCAGAGTGATGCTGAGAAGCTGATCCACGCTTTTGTTAGCTCGAGATTAGATTATTGTAATTCTTTATTATCAGGCTGTCCTAAAACATCTTTAAAAAGTCTTCAGCTGATCCAAAATGCTGCAGCAAGAGTTTTAACAGGTACTAGAAAGAGAGATCATATCTCTCCGGTTCTGGCCTCCCTTCATTGGCTTCCCATAGAGTTTAGAATTAAGTTTAAAATCCTTCTTCTTACTTACAAAGCTTTAAACAATCAGGCTCCTTTTTGTTTAAAAGATCTGATACTACCGTATCATCCTAACAGAGCACTACGCTCCCAAAATGCAGGATTACTTGTAATACCTAGAATCTCCAAAAGTACAATGGGAGGCAGAGCCTTCAGTTATCAAGCTCCTCTCCTGTGGAATCAGCTGCCAATCTGGATTCGGGAGTCAGACTCAATCTCTGTTTTTAAGAATAGGGCTAAAACCTACCTTTTTGATATAGCCTACAATTAGGGAGGGATCATGTGTTTCTGAACCCTCCCTTAGTTATGCTGCTAATAGGTTAGTCAGCCGGGGGACCTCCAGTAATGCACTGGGCCTCACTCCTTTCCTCACTATCTATGAAATATTTTTTTTTTGCTGGTCATTAACATTTGTTTGTTCTCTCCCATAGATTGAGTCCCCATCGTGCTGTTTGCTCTCTACATATCTGTTCTTTTCTTCTTCTCTATTCCCTCACCCCCCAGCCAGTCGCAGCAGATGACTGCCCCTCCCTGAGCCTGGTTCTGCTGGAGGTTTCTTCCTGTTAAAAGGGAGTTTTTCCTCTCCACCGTCGCCATGTGCTTGCTCACAGGGGATCGCCTGATTGCTGGGGTCTTTCTGCAACTGTGGGGGTCCCCCCTGCAGTTGATAGTGCTATGAGATGACTGTTGTTGTGAAATGGCGCTATATAAATAAAGTTGAATTGAATTGAATTGCTTGCGGTCGTTTTTCTCATGATTCCCCTGTGTCCTGTGCTGCTCCCGTGATATCCCCGTGAGTGTGTTTTTGTGTTACGGTTCTTTTGTTTTCAACCCCCGTGCTGCTGTTTGTTTTCCTTTGTGCTTTATTAATAAACCATCATTGCACCTAGTCCTACCTGCACTCGGAGTTCTCCATTCCACTCTCATCTGCTGAGAGGCAGATATTTGACACCTTTTAACCCTCTAACTGTCCACATTGCATGGATGGGTCGTGCACCCCCAGTGGCACAGCGCAGCAACTGCACCTGTCAACTTATTGACGTCCCCCGGCTATACTGAAAATTTGTACTGATCTGTATTGATCTGACAATTCAGAGGGTGGCAGACACATGCTGGAGGAATCATGACTGACATGAAATACATCAAAGAAGAAGAAATACTCATTATTATTCTTCCTTTTTCCGCATTGAGCTGACAACACCAATGTGGTCGCAGCCATGATCGGTCACGGTGGCGGCGATTCTGACTGAAACTGCATGAAACGGGAAAAATAGCGGTGTAATACAAATGAAATTCACGTGGGATAATCATAAGAGTTTGTAGATGTAGTCGAGGGTGTAAATGACCAACCAAATGCGAAACAACGACCATGATGGGCGAAAAACTGAGCTCACAGCACCAAGATGGCGGCGCCCACGATCGTCATGGATTCTCACAGGAAAAATGCATCAAACAGGAAAAATAGCTGTGTAATGCAAACGAAATTCATATGGGATAATCATAAGAGTTTGTAGATGTGGTAGAGAGTGTAAATGAACGAGCAAACGCAAAACATCAACCATGATGGACGAAAACGGACCGGTCACGTGAGCAAGCAAGCCCCCCCCCCCCCCGCAACAGGTAAGATAGATGTTTTTTTTAATGGTTTTTTAACATTTTATCAATTTTCTGGTTCATATAGTTTGAAGATTAGATAAAAACATACCACTGTAGACAAAACAGTGTCAAAAAAATAGAACCATTCTTTGTGTAAATGTCTCCAAAGTCCACTTTTGACTGAGTTATGGGATTTATATAGCTGCCGTGACATTATACAAATTAGATGCATAAATTTATTCCTATCCGAAACTTTGGATCATATTATACATCTTTCTAATTGACAGTAAGCCATTATCTCTTGCAACTTTCAAGTTATAGCCTTGGAAATCTGAACTATTTTATTGGCAAAATTTTTTTATCACTCTTGACCACTAGGGGCCTTGACCACCTTTTAACTGTTCCAGTCACCATACGGCGACTGGCACAGCTAAAGAGTTAACAAATAAAAGCAGTTAAAACAGCAGTTTTTGTTACAGAATTTTAACTTCTTCCCATATAACACAGTCTGGAACTATACAAGTATGATCACTCAAACCTGCCACATGAATAATTTTGAGGCATAGCTCAAAAGTCACACTTTCTCATCTCATTGTTTACCTTGTGTAGCCAAGGGGACAGGCGGTTAAGCCCAACTGGTGGCGTCCATCCAGGGGTTTGAATCCACAACCTCCGGCTCCAGAGTTCAGCACTCATCCTGAGTCACCAAGAGGGTCGACTCACTTGGCAAGCCAAATAGGAATGCTTTTTTATTGACTCTGCTACATATTTTCCTTCTGATTTTTGACATTGCCCCAATGTCAGAGGTGCATTTTTTTAAGCTTTCAGGCTCTGTTAAGGATGGCCGCCTTCTTACACCAGTGGTACCTGGGGAATGGAACTAATACACCACAGTAAATCCTGCCAACAACGCCAATTGGTAGCCAAGGGCACAGGCGGTTAAGCCCAACTGGTGGCGTCCAACAGGGGGTTTGAATCCACAACCTCCGGCTCCAGAGTCCAGCACTCTACCTGTGTCACCAAGACCCACTTGACAAGCCAAGTAGGAATGCTTTTATTCACTCTGCTACACTTATATACAATTTGGAAAAGCTTTCAACTTGTGAGCTGCAATAACTAATTCATTATTATTATTATTATTATTATTAGTATTATTATTATTATTATGCTGTGGAAACAAACATTGCACTCTGAGTGAGATTCATTACAAAATGTTACACTGTTGCTTAGTACTATTTGTTCTACTAGTGAGGTAGCCTGTGTGTCTTTCAACTATTTTTAAGCCTACAGCCTTTGATACAGTCAACAGAATCAGAGAGGTAAGGGGGAGCAGAGGGGACTGTCCAGATGATCCAGGTAGGGAACGGAGAGTCTCCTAAGGTGGGTTGTGCACTGGGGGTGCCCGGGCCTGGGGCTTTTCCCGTTGTGTGGTTAGTTGTTGATTTACAGCAAAGAATGAAGGAAGGCTTATGTGAGTATCCAGCAGGAGATTGGGGAAATGTTCTGACAGAGAGGATACTCAAACATGAGAGAGTGGTCTGAGCAATCCTGGAGTGCGGTTAGTATTCACTGAGGTTTATATTGCAATGAACTTATGTAAAGTATCCAGCGGGGAGATCGAGAAAACACAGAGCGGGGCAAGCGAGTGAGCACTGAGGAACACGCATGCACGGGCAGAGTCCCAAGGAAGAGGTCACAGAGAAGCAAAACATTGAGCTGAAGCATGGAGACATTCCCATAAACTGACAATTTGAGTGGTGATTAGCAGCAGGTGGGAGAGGGCGCAACTGCAGGAGATGAGAGGTAATTAATAGAGATGAGATGTGTGCGTGTGCTCGCGACCTGAGATCCATGACTATTTATATATTTATTTATCTTAGTTTTTACATAATTTGAACATTTTTCTCCTGATCTTGTTTCAAAGATAAATTCAGATAAGACAAGCCTTTGTCTCCCCTTTTCACAAATGTTGAATTGATATTCATTCATCACTGTTTCAGTCTGTATTTGGCCTGGAAGAGCTCACAGTACTTGTTCTCAAAAGACCTGAGAGCCTCTGCTACGATACAAAAATAATCAAGCAAAGGAGGTCAATCCTTAAACTTATTCTTTGAATGTAAGGTTTTCTGAACCTGCTGTTTATTTTCATGGGAGAGTGAGATAGTCTGGAAGCCTGATTTTACAGAACAATTTTTTTTTTAAAAAAGCCAACAGACATGAGATTTTTTTTTATGGTATTATTATAGTGCCCTGCTGCATGATAGCAGTTGTTGTCACTCTAATTACCGAAAGTTAAAAGTCTGTCATTCCTGAAAGATTTTATACATTTGACAACCCAATTACCTTTTGAATTAAACACCAAAGGACCCTTTGTTACATGTGTCTAGTAAACATAGACCTCTGAGGGCTAATTACAAACCTAAATGATGCTAATAGATTCCATCATTAGATGATCTAAGACAGCCGAGCCATCACTGTTGGCCCATAAATGTCTCCAAAGTGACCGCACCGGTCTTCGTTCAGAGCTTTGTGACAGGGTGGAATTTGTTTATTTCGGAAGTTGAGATTAGTTCTCAGCGTGAACTCCACTCCCATTCTGATTCCATATCAAACAGAGAAATGTCAGGACCTGCACTGTGACATTTAAAACCCCCATTGCAGACCTTGTCTAATTGAGTCTCCCTCATTATAATGATGGAGTGTGGGGCGAGCACCGAAAAAGAACATCAGAGATGAAAGCTGCGGTTTAGTGCAGGCGAGAATTATTTACATTCTCACTCTGCTTCTTGCTCTAAACGCAGCAGTGAATCCGACTATCTTCCAGTCTCCCATGACATTTCATTGCTGTCAAATAAGGGGCACTGAGTAATGGTCAGCATATTCGCAACAAGATAAAGGTGAGTTTGGTCAAATCAGCATTCAACAGGATGTCATGCTGTATAAATAATGCAACTGGTAATTGAAATACACCACAGAAACTGTATCAGTTTGCTATCTCGACTTCAAGATAACCTTTTCATGTTTCCACAACAGTCCTGCCCTTCTGATGGATGACTCTGAATATCTTTTTAGAAATACTATTTTTTGGGTGTCCTGTGGCCTGGTTGTGGAATGCATACCACATAGTGCTCAGCCACAGTGATCGCTGGTTCAATTCCCAGCCAGAGTGCTTGTTCCTGCATTTCTGGAGATAGCTGGGGTGACCACGAGAGATCAAAAGTGACCCGATTGCTCAACGATCTCCTGAAACATCAAAAAAGCCATTTCTGTGTAAATTTTTGGGAGCTGTTTCGACAACTTTTATGGCAATATGTCGAGATCTTTGAAAGATCGAGGCAAGATCTGGCCATTTTTTTCAACAATCTCTCCACCCATCTCCACCCCTGTGTAAAGGTGTTATAATGGAAGCAAAGATCCAAAAATAACTCATACAAAAGTTATTTTTCAATCAATATAAAAGTCCACAAGTTTAGCCCCACAACAGATGAAGTCATATACTGTTCGAGTGCTGTCATTTTACTCGGAGATGTGCCCTTCACGGCAAGCACTCACATTGTTGTGTTGTCTGCGTGTAATTGGTGAAGGATAAAGCATCATTGGTATTCTGTTCAGTCCGCTGTGGTGAATTTGATGAGATGTCACATTAAAAAATGCATGTTCCTCATACGTTCTTTGTGCCTTTGTCTTTTGCCATAGGAAAGCTTATGACAAATAAGGACAGAGCTGAGGCTGCCCTGAGGTGGATCTCTCTATTCGACAGGAAACATCAGCGTCTTCTCCTGCTGCTGCCTCCTCCACACGAGAACGTGCATTTGTCAAACTGCCCACAGCTGATGTGTGTGTGTGTGTGTGGGGGGGGAATTGGGGTCTACAACAGCGAAAGTTTCACAGACTTCAAACATTGCTGCGAGGTGTAGAAACAAAGTAAAAATAGTTTTTATATGATAAATGAGGGGCATAAACCCTGAACACTTCCTCATCAGATATCACTGTTTTATCTCTCTTTTTAACAGTCATTTATTTATCCACTGTGATACTTAACCTAACACCACAAGCAGCTGAAAAGTGGTAGTCAGCCAACTGCGAACAGCTGCTGGCCGATCACTTGTGCGGCATCTCGGGTTCTCCCAGATCGTCCAGGAGTCTGGCACAAATGAGCACTAACTCCACACTTCTGGGCAGCAAGGGAAATCTCCTGGAACCAAACTGATACATCTTGTTTGCATAAACACTTCAAGTGGCCCCGTCCATAAAATATGAGGCTGTTAGCTGGACACTAGCAAAGTAAATCTAATCAATTGTGGGCTTAATTGCAATATTTACGCTTGACTGTTTAATGTAACTTTATATTTATGGTATATTTAGGCTAATAGCCATATTAGATCCCATACACGTTCATTTTTATACACAGGACATAAGCCTTATTCATGCTGCAATTCCCCTGTAATCCCGCTTTGGTCCGTGTGCGCTTTGGACGAGCTTGCACACACGTGGCGCTGTTCATGCTCACTTTTTTCATCTACCCAGGTCAAGCAGTTGACGCTGTGCACAAACCATCATTTGTAGTGTCCATTCCCACCTGATAGGTAGCGCCATGCACTGACAAACCAGGATTTTCACCAATGAAGAAACGCTGCTTGCTTTCTGCTGCTTGACTTCCCGGTTTTCACTCCTTTTCCCCGAAGATGCTGCTGCGTGCTGTATTCATGTATGATTTCATGAATGTTTATTCTTGTCTTACGCTTCCTCGTTGTGTTCTTCATCTACTTGTCTTGTATGCTGTGTTGATATCACCACCCTCGTGAATGGGACGTTCAGTCTTGCGCATGCTCTATTTCAACGGGTTCAGGTCGTGGGCACGTTGGCGCGGTCACAAAATTTGGGCTGCTGCGGTCATCCGCGGTCGAGCATTGCGGACACTAGCGGAGTGGAGACGATGACATAAATTTTGTCATACAAGGTCTCTGGTTCACATGTACGTGGACAGCAGAGGTGTAGCATGAATCCAGCTATAGAAGAAACCAAACTAATGCCTTGCCTAATGCTGCTGTCAGACACTTAGATGGCCCTCAGATTGTCTGTGCTGTTGCATCTGATAAGTACCTTAGCCAAATAACTGCTAACAATGCTCCCTTATTAGTAGTTGCACAGTAATGGTGTGGTTAGAGCTGTGATGACTCACAGTTGTGATGGTTTACACAGCAATTCAAACACTAAGAAATAATGATGACATAATAGAATGAAATCATAGATATCAAAGCATCTTCCTTCATTTGATGCTAGGCTAACAGCAGCTTCAGCAGCCACATCCTGGTGTTATTAAGCCTCAGATAAATTGATTGAATATTTTCTTACAGGTTGTAGTTCAGAGGAACAACAGTAGTGCTAATGCCCAATTGGTAGTCAAAGTTTTCACCCTTGCGAACAGCGTCACTTGACAAATGAAGTATTTAAAGTCCAGCTTGAAGACAGTTGGTGAAGATCTGGGGTCATCTGCTGTGTTGGTCCATGTTAGTCAAGCCCCAAAGTCACCACTGTTGTCTACAGGGAAATTTAGAGCACTTCATGCTTCCATCTGCTGAAAAGCTTTATGGAGATGGTGATCTCAGTTCAGTTCTTTGTTTGGTTAATACTTTTTAATACAGTCTATAGTGTCTACATGTGTACTGTTCAATGTTACACCTGTTGGTGCTTTAGTAACGTTTTTAGTGTTTTTTTTATGGGCTATTTTAGTTTTAGCTTTAAAAAAAACACATTTTTATGTCTCCTAGGAATCTGTATCATTTTCATTCTCCTGCGTTCAAAGCTGCATTGGCCTTTTTGTTTGGTTGTAAATGATTGAAACATTTTGTGCTAGATAAGTTGTCACTGAGTGTTACTTTAGCTGAGTGATGTAATAATCTAGTGCTAGTTGTAAAAAAAAAAAAGTTTTATCACTGTTTTCCTCTTTCAATGTCAGCAAAATTTCCTCTCCTGAACGAGAACATTTCTCTGAGGATCCACTCAAGGATGGAAGCTAACTCCTCTCTGTTCTCGAGGAAATATAGTTTTTAGTTGAACGTGCCAGTATCCCATCATCCTGAAGAAATGCCATAATTAATTCTCTCCATTCCCATAATCCCTCCACAGGCTTGACCACAAAGGTAAGAGTTACAAGGCGAGCCCTGTTAGCAGGCTGGGTGATGTCAATTGTAGGTTTATCACAAAGAAATGTAGATTATAAATCAGCAAGGTTACAAAGCATTTACCACAAAAAATTTGAAAATGATCGATCCAGTGCTCCATACTGTCATAGCCTTAGGGATGCGCTTCCTCTGGAAGAATGCACAATTCCCCCAGCCCTGGGTTCATTTGAGACGCAGATTGTGTCTGATTGATCAATGAGAACTACTGCTGAGCCATCAATCTAACAGGAGTGGAATAGGAAAAAGGGAACATTAGCATGTATAAGCTGCTGTGTCCTGACGATGTCCTCTACCTTGAGTCGGTGGGAAAAGCAGCCACCGCTGGGAATGTGAACAAAAGTGGTGAGTGTAAGCCCTGCGACAGGGATGCGTATATAAGGACAACAGGGACGTTGTCAACATCTCAGCTCCTTTGTGATCTCATCTCTGACAGAGCAGTGGCTTCCATATCTTGTGATCTTGCCCCAAAAAAGACATCCATCATGGAGCTGCTGCACTGCACAGGTTAAATAGTTATAATCTGAATCTGAACTTGAATATCACCTTCATGTACCCTCCAGGTAATCATTCACAGTAACTGCCTTAATGAAAGCATAAAATTGCTGGCACCCTTTTTGGCCACTTCCATCCGGCAGTATTTAAGGAAAAACAGGTGATTAATGAGTGATTTGCACTGATATTGCTGGTAGACAGGCTGTTCCAAGGGCGGAGCTGTTAACAACTGTTTGTCAAGTCTTTCTACAGACACCACTAGACATTTCTAAAAGAACAACGGGGTATGGGTGGATATGATGTGAAAGAACCCATTGACTAAACTTTCATATGCATACATTTTTATGGTTAAAAAGCTAATCATTATTTTAGATGTATTTCTGTGCACTCTAGTAGTCATGTTTGTGCTGTATGACACACTGGGTTATCCACTCCAATCCAACTTTATTTCTAAAGCACTTTAAAAACAACTGCAGCTGACACTAGGTGCTATACGATATGATCTGTTAATTGATCATCAGATTGATTTAATATCCCTTACAGAGACTGGTTAGGCAAGAGGATTATGTTGGTTTTAAATGAATCAACTTCCCTCCTGTTTATTTAACTGTCAAAAATCCAGAAGTTCTGGTCGTGGAGGAGGAGTAGCAACAATTTACCATTCCAAAATTACTAGTTAATGTAAAGCAAAAAACATGTTATAATTCCTATGAGGGCCTGTGGTCCTCAGTGTTGGGCACTTAACAATTTTAGATTAAACCCCATTTTATTTGCCATAGTTTATCGTCCCGCCATCAAACACTACTCAGAATTTTTATCCCGATATTGCTGATGTCTTTGCTGAGTTAGTGCTGAAATCTGATAGATATAATATAGTAGGGGAATTTAATATAACATGTGGATGAGATAGTGACTGCCTTAATGTGGCATTGTAATTCAATATTAGACTCGATTGGGTTTTTCTCAGAAAGTACGGAATTCTTACTCATTACCTCCACCATACTTGGACCTTGTTCTGACATATGGCATAGAAATAGAAAATCTTGTAGTGGTCTCCTCAGAACCCCTGAAACTGTCAGACCATTGTCTGTGAACCTTGATAAAGATAAGAGAAGATAAGATAAAGATAAGCCTTTATTAGTCCCACAATGGGTAATTTCCTGATTGCAACAGCACAGGGATTGCAACACTCAGAGCAACAATCAGAAGGCAAGAAAAAAAGAAAAAGCAAGAGAGTCTAATTATACATATGTACATATTACTATAAATATATACATGGGGCAAAAAAGTATTTAGTCAGCCACCAATTGTGCAAGTTCTCCCACTTAAAAGATGAGAGAGGTCTCCAATTTTCATCAGAGTATACCTCAACTATGGTGAGACAAAATGAGAAAAAAAAAAATCCAGAAAATCACATTGTCTGATTTTTAAAGAATTTATTTGCAATTATGGTGGAAAATTAGTATTTGGTCACCCTACAAACAAGCAAGATTTCTGGCTCTCACATCAGACCTGTAACTTTTTCTTGAAGAGGCTTCTCTGTCCTCTACTCGTTACCTGTATTAATGGCACCTGTTGAAACTCGTTATCAGTATAAAGAACACCTGTCCACAAACTCAAACAGTCAGACTCCAAACTCCACTATGGCCAAGACCAAAGAGCTGTCAAAGGACACCAGAAACCAAAATTGTAGACCCTGCACCCAGGCTGGGAAGACGAATCTGCAATAGGTAAGCAGCTTGGTGTGAAAAAAATCAACTGGTGGAGCAATTATAGAAAATGAAGACATACAAGACCACTGATAATCTCCCGGATCTGGGTCTCCACGCAAGATCTCACCCCGTGGGGTCAAATGATCACGAGAGACGGTGAGCAAAAATCCCAGATCCACATGGGGGGGCCCTAGTGAATGATCTGCAGAGAGCTGGGACCAAAGTAACAAAGGCTTACCATCAGTATCACACTACGCCACCAGGGACTCAAATCCTGCAGTGCCAGACGTGTCCCCCCTGCTTAGCCAGTATATTCCGGGCCCGTCTGAGTTTGCTAGAGAGCATTTTGGATGATCCAGAAGAGGATTGGGAGAATGTCCATAGGTCAGATGAAACCAAAATAGAACTTTTTGGTAAAAACTCACTTGTCGCGTTTGGGGGATGTGAAGGTGCTCGAGAACACCATACCTACAGTGAAGCATGGGGGTGGAAACATCGTGCTTTGGGGCTGTTTTTCTGCAAAGGGACCAGGACGACTGATCCATGTAAAGGAAAGAATGAATGGGGCCATGTATCGTGACATTTTGAGTGATAAACCTCCTTCCATCACAAGGGCATTGAAGATGAAACGTGCTGGGTCTTTCAGCATGACAGTGATCCCAAACATACCACCTGGGCAACGAAGGAGTGCTTCGTAAGAAGCATTTCAAGTCCTGGAGTGGCCTAGCCAGTCTCCAGATCTCAACCCCAAAGAAATTCTTTGAGGAGTTGAAAGTCCGTGTTGCCAGCGACAGCCCCAAAACATCACTGCTCTAGAGGAGATCTGCATGGAGGAATGGTCCAGAATACCAGCAACAGTGTGTGAAAACCTTGTGAAGACTTACAGAAAACGTTTGACCTCTGTCATTGCCAACAAAGGGTATATAACAAGGGAGTTTTTGAGATAAAATTTATTATTGACCAACATACTTATTTTTCACCATAATTTGCAAATAAATTCCTTTAAAATCAGACAATGTGATTTCTCTGGATTTTTTTTCTCATTTTGTCTCTCATAGTTGAGGTATACCTATGATGAAAATTGGAGACCTCTCTCATCTTTTAAGTGGGAGAACGTGCACAATTGGTGGCTGACTAAATCCTTTTTTACCCACTGTGTATATATATATATATATATATATATATATATATATATAATAACAGACACACAGTGCAGAGCACTGTAGCTGGATGGAATAAATATATGAGTAATATAAACACACAGTGCGGAGCATTGTAGCTAGATGGAATAAATATGAGATATATAAACACCCACAGTACGGAGCATTGCAGCTAGTGGAATAAATATTAAATATATAAACACACACAGTGCGGAGCATTGTAGCTAGATGGAATAATGTATAGATATACAAACACACAGTGTGGAGCATTGTAGCTAGATGGAATAAATATATAGATATATAAATATAAGCACACCCAGTGCGGAGCATTGTAGCTAGATGGAATAAATATGTAAATATATAAACACACACAGTGCAGAGCATTGTTGCTAATGGGATGAAACAGCACAACCGCTACTTAGTTATCCTACATGGTTTGATTATGTGCCCATACATATTCTCACCCTCCATAGCGAACGGTATTTTTCTAGTTGTATGCCGGAGGGGACCATTGTGTATGTCTATTGAATCTTTTGCATTCAAAAACTATTAGGTTGTTACGTCTTTTTGCTATCTCTGCGAGCAGCCCTGCTTTGGTTGTACAGTCTGACAGCCGTTGGTAAGAAGGACCTGCGAAACCTCTCGGTTGTGCACCTGGGATGATGTAGTCTGCTGCTAAATGAGCTCCTCAGTGCATTCAGTATGTCCTGCATAGGGTGGAACTCGGACTCCAGCAGAGATGACAGTTTAGCCACCGTCCTTCTCTCTCCTATCTCCTCCACCGGGTCAAGGCACTGCCCCAGGACAGAGCTAGCTTTCTTGATCAGTTTGTTCAGTCTCTTCCTATCGGCCGCAGTAATGCCACTGCCCCAGGAGACCACTCCAAAAGTGATGGCTGATGCCACCACCGTGTCATAGAATGTCTTCAGCAGCGCCCCTTGTACACCAAAAGACCTGAGTCTCCTCAGTAGGAACAGCCTGCGCTGTCCCTTCTTGTAGAGTGCGTCAGTATTGTGTGACCAGTCTAGTTTATTGTTCAGATGAACACCCAGGTACTTGTAGGATGTCACCATCTCAATGTCTGTTCCCTGTATATTTACTGGTGCTGTGAGGGTGGTCCATGCCTGTGGCAGTCCTCCACCAGCTCCTTAGTTTTCCTCGCATTGATCTGAGGCAGTTCCGATGGCACCAGTCCACGAAGTCCTGGATAAGCCCTCTGTACTCAGCTTCATCTCCATTGGAGATGAGGCCAACGATCGCAGAGTCATCAGAGAACTTCTGTAGATGGCAGTGTGTTGTGTTGTGTGAGAAGTCTGCAGTATAAAGAGTGAACAGGAAGAGAGCCAACACCGTTCCCTGGGGGGCCCCCGTGCTACCGATGATCGTGTCGACACACAGTCCCGGGTCTCACAAACTGAGGCCGGTTCATGAGGTAGTCCAGGATCCATGATGACAGGTGCTGGTCCACCCCCTGCGTGCAACAGCTTGTCCTTCAGGATCATCGGTTGGATGGTGTTGAAAGCACTGGAGAAGTCAAAGAACATGATCCTCACCACATTCCCGGGCTTCTCCAGGTGGGACAGAGAAACGGTGAAGGAGGAAGATCACCACATCCTCCACCCCAATGCCATGCTGGTAGGTGAACTGGAGGGGATCCATTGCTGGTCCCATCAGGGGGCGGAGGTGAACAAGGAACAGTCTCTCCAGGGTCTTCATCAAGTGGGACGTCAAAGCCACCGGTCTGTAGCTGTTCAGGTCTTTGGGGTGGGAAGTTTTTGGTACAGGTACCACACAAGATGTTTTCCATAGCTGTGGTACCCTCCCCAGCTTCAGGCTCAGGTTGAAGATGTACGCCACAATCCCACACAGCTGGTCTGCACAGGACTTGAGGAGCTTTGCACTGATGCCGTCCGGTCCCGACGCCTTCCTCGCCTGATTTTACTATTTCTGACTATTTGGCTCCTAAAGAAAAATATTATTACAGTAGATGCCTCTCAGATGATGCTGTTACCAAATTTATGCAGATTGTTTCCTCTATGCCATGTGTCAACAAAACAGAAATAAGCTATAGACTGTTTGCTCCTTCTGAAATTGATAACATGGTGGATAGTGTTACAGCTTCTCTGCATCAGACTCTAAACTTGGTGGCCCCCTTAAAAAAGAAAAAGTCTAATCAGAGATTTCTAACTCCTTGGTTCAACACAGAAACTCGTAGCTTAAAACACAAGACTCATCAATTAGAAAGAAAATGGCACTCCACTAATTTAGATGAAATCTATTTAGCTTGGAGAAATCATCTTTTAATTTATAAAAAATCTCTTAGAAAAGCTAGAACAAGTTATTAGTCTGCATTAATAGAAGAGAACAAGAATAATCCCAGGTTTCTTTTCAGCACTGTAGCCAGGTTGACAAAGAGTCAGGACTCTGTCAATCCTTGCATTCCCTTAGAGCTTACTAGTCAGGACTTTATGAACTTTTTCAATAATAAAATTTCATCCACCAGAGATAAAATCAATCAGATTCTTCCCACAGTTAACTTAAAGCGTACCTCTGGTGGTCGTGAAGACGCATTTGACTTGAAAACATTATGAAAAAGTATTTCTTATTTTGGTAAATAATTTTTGCCAGCCATATACCACCAGACATATATTCAAATAGGACCTTGGCCATGGGCAGCCAATGAAAACTGTGGGCGCAGCCATGACACATGCGGATGTGACGTCACTTCGTTGATACTCAACAGTCAATGCTCCGCCTGTATGAGAGACTAGGGTGCTGTTGTAAGTGTTTTTATTCTATTATGGCTGAATTGTTGGACTCTGAGGAAGAATTTGTCCAACATGGCTACAGGTTTGAGCCAGAAAGGTCTTCTGAGGGTTAAAGTGACGAAGTGGTCCTCACACACAATGCAACTTCGTCTGAAATTATTCGTCTGTGCCCTGTTTCCGCTCCGATCTTCTGACAAGGTGAGCTGGGTTTGGGTACACAAAAAAAGTGTTTCTTTGTTTTTTTCGCTTATTATTCAGACATCCAAAGGCTTTACATTCCGCCATGTTGCGATATCCATATCGCATTGTATGTTTTTGTTTTTACAAGAGCACCGAGTGTCTGCTGCTCTGTATATAGTTGTAGAATCATCTTCCGTGTTGCGGCAGTTACGAGATCAAATGAGACAAGCAGCTGAATTTAAGCATTTATTTATTTATTTTCTACTCGTTTCAGTTCAGCATTTAATGTGAACCCTGAGTTTGAAATAAACGTTTGAATTTTGGTCCTCACACAACGCAACGCGCTGTCTGCCGCTCTTTATAGCGGCGAGGGAGGAGCCGAATTAATCTGCCGTGTTGCGGCTGTTAACAACCTCAGATCAGACAATAGGACCCGCCGAATTTAAGCATTTATTTATTTATTTTCTACTCGTTTCAGTTCTGCATTTAATATGAACCCTGAGTTTGAAATAAACGTTTGAATTTTGGTCCTCACACAATGCAACGCGCTGTCTGCCGCTCTTTATAGTGGTGAGGGAGGAGCCGAATTAATCTGCCGTGTTGCGGCTGTTAACGACCTCAGATCAGACAATAGGACCCCGCCAAATTTAAGCATTTATTTATTTATTTTCTACTCGTTTCAGTTCTGCATTTAATATGAACCCTGAGTTTGAAATAAACGTTTGAATTTGAATTTGAATATCCCCAAAGCCGCTGCACATCCGGGTACTTGAGGCTCAGCCAATACTGATCCAGATCGCAGTAGCCACGAAATTACGTCACAGGAAGCGTCCTGGAAGGCCATGTAGCCGCTAGTATGGCTGTACCCTTGTTTTGCTGACATAGCTGAACCAGCACATCAGCAATGGATTATATCCATATATTTATATATTTATTCCATCCAGCTACAATGCTCTGCACTGTGTGTCTGTGTGTGTGTGTATATATATATATTTTATAGTAATACGTACATATGTTTATTAGCTGCTCTTGCTTGCTTGTTTTTTTTCTTGCCTTCTGATTGTTGCTCTGAGTGTTGCTATCCCTGTGCTGTTGCAATCCTGGAATTTCCCCGTTGTGGGACTAATAAAGGCTTATCTTATCTTATCTTATCTTATATCAAATTGCTTTGAACGTGAATTTCAACTTAAACTTGAACTAGAACGTGAGACAGGGGCTCAATATAATATCTTTTTTTTCACGACCACCATAGGTACACTTTAAATACTGTAACTACTACAACTCCTTCAATTGATGTCTGTCTTGATGAGTTTACTCCAATCGACCTTTGTGAGTTAGACAAAATAGTTTCGTCATCCAAACCTTCAACTTGTCTTTTAGACCCTATTCCTACCAGGTTATTTAAAGAAGTCTTCCCACTTATTGGTAGCTTTATTCTTCATATAATCAATTCTTCATTAATTTTAGGCCATGTACCGCAGGCTTTTAAAACGGCTGTAATTAAACCCTTACTCAAAAAGCCAACTCTAGATCCAGGAGCTTTAGCTAACTATAGACCAATCTCTAATCTCCCTTTCATTTCAAAAATCTTAGAAAGAGTTGTTGCTACGCAATTATTTGACCACCTGCAGGGAAATGGTTTACTTGAAGAGTTTCAATCTGGGTTTAGAATCCATCATAGTACTGAAACAGCCTTAGCGAAGGTCACTAAAGACCTCCTCATCGCATCTGATAATGGACTGGTTTCTGTACTTGTCCTTTTAGACCTTAGTGCAGCTTTTGATACTATCAATCATAATAATCTACTTGATAGATTAGTACACTATGTTGGACTTAATGAAACTTTGTTGCAGTGGTTTAGATCTTATTTATCTGATAGGTTCCAGTTTGTTCATGTAAATAATGAGTTTTCTTTCAACTCAAAGCTTGGTCATGGAGTTCCACAGGGATCTGTGCTAGGTCCTACTCTTTTTAGTTATATATGCTTCTGTTAGGCAACATTATTAGAAAGCACTGTATACATTTTCATTGTTATGCAGATGACACACAATTATACCTGTCAATGAAGCCAGATGATAGTAATCAATTAGCCAAGTTAGAAGCCTGTCTTAAGGAAATCAGAGCTTGGATGACTTGTAATTTCCTGCTATTAAACTCAGATAAGACTGAAGTCATTCTTGTTGGTCCAAAAAAACCTTAGAAATACCTTTCCAAATCAAACTTCCAGTTTGGATGCGGTTACTCTTTCTCTTAAGTTCTGTGAGGAACCTTGGAATTATTTTTGATCAAGATCTGTCCTTCAATTCACATATTAAATTTGTTTCTAAGACTGCCTTCTATCATTTGCGTAATATTGCCAATATTAGGAGCATCTTGTCTCAGAGTGATGCTGTGAAACTGATCCACGCTTTTGTTAGCTCGAGATTAGATTATTGTAATTCTTTATTATCAGGCTGTCCTAAAACATCTTTAAAAAGTCTTCAGCTGACTCAAAATGCTGCAGAAAGAGTTTTAACAGGTACTAGAAAGAGAGATCATATCTCTCCGGTTCTGGCCTCCCTTCATTGGCTTCCCATAGAGTTTAGAATTAAGTTTAAAATCCTTCTTCTTACTTACAAAGCTCTAAACAATCAGGCCCCTTTTTATTTAAAAGATCTGATACTACCATATTATCCTAACAGAGCACTACGCTCCCAAAATGCAGGATTATTTGTAATACCTAGAATCTCCAAAAGTACAATGGGAGGCAGAGCCTTCAGTTATCAAGCTCCTCTCCTGTGGAACCAGCTGCCAATCTGGATTCGGGAGTCAGACTCGATCTCTGTTTTTAAGAATAGGGCTAAAACCTACCTTTTTGATATAGCCTACAATTAGGAAGGGATCATGTGTTTCTGAACCCTCCCTTAGCTATGCTGCTAATAGGTTTATTCAGCCGGGGGACCTCCAATATTGCACTGGGCCTCACTCCTTTCTTCACTCTCAATGAAATATTTTTTTTTTTTTGCTGGTCATTAACATCTGTTTGTTCTCTCCCATAGATTGAGTCCCCATCGTGCTGTTTGCTCTCTACATGTCTGTTCTTTTCATCTTCTCTGTCCCCTCACCCCCCAGCCAGTCGCAGCAGATGACTGCCCCTCCCTGAGCCTGGTTCTGCTGGAGGTTTCTTCCTGTTAAAAGGGAGTTTTTCCTCTCCACCGTCACCAAGTGCTTGCTCACAGGGGATCGCCTGATTGCTGGGGTCTTTCTGCAACTGTGGGGGTTCCCCCTACAGTTGATAGTGCTATGAGATGACTGTTGTTGTGAAATGGCGCTATATAAATAAAGTTAAATTGAATTGAATTGAATACATGAAGGATAAATAAAATTTAAAATATAAAAGAAACAAAGCATAAAAACAAATGACAAACAATAAAATGCAGCTAAAAAGTATAAAACAAGCAGGTAAAAAGTCATACAATAAAATTGTGGTGTTGATGTTAGTGCGTTAATCGCGCGTTAACGCTTTGCCCCTCTTAACGACGACAAGTTTTGTGATCGCAGTTAACGGCAGAAAGTGCAAAGAGTATTTTTTGGCCTAGCGGCTCTCTGTACCAAAGCTGCTCTGGCCACAGACACTGTGCACTCCATGCAGACATTGCAAAGTCAAACAAGCTAGATTACAGCCATGGAAATCCCCAAAATGCTGTCATGTTTAAGTTTACAATGTTATCTGTCGGAACACTCACCTGGATAATTGTCACAGCCTCCTCCAAAACTTTGCCTGGATGTCAGTTGTTCTTCTTCTGTGTAAACTGGCTGTCTGGCTAGTAGCTATATGTTAGGTTATAGCTGACCTCCATCAGCTGACACAGACAGAAATTTGTGTGTTTTCATCCTCATAGCTTTGGGTCCAACTGTTAGTGAGTACCAGTCTAAAAAAAATTCTCAAGGTGTTTTTGTAATGTTCATTCACTCCCCTGCTGTTTTTGCAGCATGGTGGGGTGTCATCTCGGGCAAGATAGTTGTTTGTTTATGTTTGCAATTTTTCTGCTAAAAGGGAAATTGTGTCTGTTGTGACACACGAGGTCCATGGTTTTGTGTTGATCTGCTTAAAAGTTGTGGATGTTTGCTATGAGAGAAAGCTCAAGCTCCATTTGTGGCTGCTGGCTGGTTGAATGCTGAGTTGTGTTGCAGTGACGTTAATGAGCCCTGGCATTCTGTTGTTTGTGCATGCAGTCTACTTTTGAGAATTATCTGGAGAATATTCTGGATAGTTTTTGTCATTTTGGATATGATGAGACCTTTGATAAACCTGCAGGTGAAGACAGCAAGCATATTTGTCCACACCCATGTTCATAACAGTATGATAAACTTGAAAAATAAGTGACTTTAGGTACACTGTATCTGTATGGAAAAACACGGGATTAACGGCATTATTAACTGCAATTAACTCAACATTCCAAAAGATTAATTGTGATTAAAAATTTTAATCGTCCAACACCGCTACAATAAAAACAATAAGAACAAATAAAATCAATGTCTCGTGCTGATTTAAAGGCCAAGGAGTAAAATGGGTTTTAAGATGAGTTTTAAAAATATTAGTAAATACTCCCAACATGACTGTACATCATTGGTGAATTCACAGCTGGAGGCCCAGACCAAGGTTTATTATGTTTGATACACTGTATACATTTGGTGTGGTTAGGTTTGGTTTCACTCTGCTCCTTTTCCAAGCTATACAACTTTATGTGACACGCCTACATCCTGTTGTCATGATGATATTTGTGTCATGAGCACACAGCCCAGTCTCACCAAAAAACCCCCCATGTAACTGCATGTTTTTATAAGTCTGAGAAAACATGCATAGACACTGACTTTTTTTTTTTAACGTGCAGTGGATATGTGGCGTTTACAGCTTTAAGAAACATGTCTCCTGGCACCTTAACATTTGTCTGGCACCTTCTCTTTCATTCTCTGGAAAAATCAGAGGTGACACCTAAACAAAATATTTTTTCCTAACTAACCGTTACAGGAGGCGATGCCTAAACCTAACCTTATCCTAACCTTAACCATTAGGGGAGTGAAAAACAAATGAAAAAAAAAAAGTCACTCACAGATCAGCGTGGGACCCAAGCTCGCGTCTTGTTGGTCTCTGCAAGGGAGTAACTGTCCACCATCCCCTACTCACCAACCTAAGGAGTGTGGGAAAGCTGGTGCTAAAACAGGTGCTGTTCTGCTCATGCACAGTGAGTACATGAGGTACCACAAGAGCACCTGCCCCTCAGCTGGGAGGTCATGGGTTTAAGACCATATATGGTCCAAAGATCATATAAAAATGGTACTTCCCACCCTCTAGCTTGGTGTTCAGCATAATAGAATGGGGGAAGGAAAAATTGTAACACACAGAAAGCAGATGGAAATTAGTCACTGGCCACAATCTGGCAAGTCTACATTGATTGATATCAATGTTCATCAACTTGCACTGTCCTTAAAAAAAAAGTATGGTGTGTTCTTTTTCTACAGTATATGCATTTGCGCATGCACATATGAGTGAAAGCATGGACTTTGTTTGTAAAACGTATCCAGGTATGGGTTTTTTTGTTTGTTTTACGTACAAATGTATGTTTTTTGAGTCGTGGACAACATTCATTAGGTACTTTTTTTTTTTTTTTTGCGAGATCGGGTTGGACCGGTAGTAAGCAAACATGCTACTCACCCTCGAAGGTGTTTTCTGCAGCTCTGGACACATCAGTTACTGCACTTGAAGTTTAAACTAGAAAAACGCCATCATATTAGGGAGTGAACTAGTTTTCTGAGGCTAGAATATAATCCAGGTCTTCATTAAAAAGGATGTGTGTCCTTCTCATCAGCCATGATCATTTTGAAGTGGTGTTGCTCTTTTTTTAAAAAAAAAACAAAACAAACTCTGTTGCGTCCTCCCTGAACATATCTGGTAAATTTTGGACTTTTATGATTTTTTTTAGAGCGATTATACCAAGGTTCAGTTTGATCTGGATCGAGACCACCTCTTTTTCCTGGACAAAATTTTGGCCCTTTGGACCAGTCGATGGTTTGGGGAAGGTTTGAAACCTAAAATTTTGATCTGAACCAAACTGAAAAGTTTGAAAATTTCGACCAAATGCGTTATGTGCAAAAGTACCCTAAGTATGGTTGCTACTGTAAATGGGCATGTTGTAAAAGCAAATCATAACGTTTCTTAAAAACCTAAAGAAGGTGTATTATTGCCTATTGGTGGAGGTTAAATGAAGTCCATGAAAATCTTTAAAATTCTCAACAGCGGTTGCTTGTCTTATTATCTCCACCAAGGAAGTAATAGCTTTGTCTGTTTCTGTTTGTTAGCAAACTCAACAATCAATCTACTAGATGGGTTTTTGTCATAAGCCTCTGTGCGCCATGGCTCGATGCACGGGAGAGAGAATGAAACCCAAAAGCGAGAGTAGATGGTGCACTTTTATTAACAAACACGAAAAAAATAACACGTCCAATAATGTCCACAATACAGAGAGATGAATATGCAGAGATAAGGGCCACCAGAAAAACAGGGGGCTACCCGGATGTTCTACAGCCAGGGAGGGTAATGCCTAGTGCTACCGAACTGCTAAACGCACAACAGGAAAAGGCGACAGCCTAGTGCCGACGCAGCGATAGCACGAAAGGAAAGGCAAACGAACACTTATGGCTGGAACAATTCGGAGCTGTCCAAGAAGTCTGGTGGATGAGGATAGGAAGCTGAGGCAGCCATGAACACCCAGGGATTGATCGTCTGAAGATGTTGGGCTGAGTACGTGAAGGGAGTGATATGTCATTCATGGAGAGCTAGCTGCCATGAACGAGGGTGAATGCCCCGACAATCTCTTTCCTCTGGAGTGGCAAACAGATACTCCTGAAGCTAACGAGGAAAGAGATTGCCGGTGTGAGAATGTGTGGGCAGGACTGATTGGCACCCGGTGTGTGAGAGAGTGTGTGAATGAGAATGAATGGAGCGTGTGCATATGTGTGTGTGTGTGTGTGTGTGTGTGTGTGTAACCACCAGCTGATGGCACTAGACAGGAGGAGGGGGCGTGCTCGAGCTGTCAGAGGAAAACTAGGGCAAAACATAACAATGAGTCAGAACTGGGTTTGCCCTCCAAACCCAGATTCATGACAAGTTTTAATGAAAAATTTAAAATCACCCAGAAGTGATCTGGGTCAAGATGCAGTGGTGGCTCAGTTGGTAGAGCATCCGCCCCACACCCGGTAGGCAGGGGTTTTAAATCCCAGCCGGGCCATGCCGAAGACCATATAAAAAGCGGAACTCCCTGCCGTCCAGCTTGGTGCTCAGCAATAATGGAATTGAGGAGGGAAATTTGTGGCGGTGCCTTGCATGGCAGTGGCCCTCTGATTCTACATATGGGGTGTGTGTGATTAACACTGTAGATAGGAAAAACACAATTTCGTTTTACTGTACGTGATTGGTTGAATGACAATAAAGGGTGAATTTTTTTTTTTTTTTTTTTTTTTTTAAAGAAACAGGGGGCACTCACGGAGTGCATACCTCCACAAAGGCCCTATTTTTGCAATGTTAAAGAAAGTGAAAAAGTGATGCAGAATCTGCATCCTGACTTGGATCACCTTAAAAATCTAACAGGTTCATCTGTAGCCCAAGGGCCACCTCTGGTCAAGGTTTCATCAAAATCCATCAAGTAGTTTTTGTGTAATCCTGCTAACAATCAAACAAGATTCAATGGCTTTATTATCATGTGCACAGTTAAGAAATGCAACATTTCCTGAGCAATGAAATTCTTACTCTGCTCTCCGAATGAATGCCAAGGTAATAGACACACATCAATACTATTAAGGTAATAACACACCTAATACTAATGAATATGAATAAAACACACTAATAACACACATTAGGCAATTAGGACACCTTAAAGACACCTTAATACTAAGTACTAATACAAATAAATACTAATAACACACATTAGGCAATTAGGACAGTTAAAGGTGCAATATAAAGGATTCTGGCCTCCTGACCAGTAGGTGTCGCACACACTGTTGACTCACTATAATCTTGTACTGGTTGCCAGGTAGAGATAAACAGCACTTCCTGGAGGCTAACACTGCCGACTGCTAACATCTCGGACTTTTGGTTATTTTGAGCGATGGCACAAAGTGATCAATATAACCATATAACAGTTATTTGTGTGACTCAAAATATTTGTACTCTGCTTATATTTAGGTACTATAACCAATATACCATAATGAATATATATTGCCAAATGTGTGGCTTATTGCCTGCAAAAAGAGTGGACCTGTGTCTCAGCACAGAGAATAACAACTTCCTGTGTGATGTATGGGAGGAGATGAGGAACCGGGTGTGATAAGGAATGACCGAGCCTGGGCTACTCTGACCTGGGAGGTGAAATGGGCCTTCAGTGGATACACTCGGCGCCAGGAACGGACCCTCCCGTGGACCATGCACCTGGACTGTCATTTGATAATGCATGCTTTCACTTTTGTTCATTTCTGTATAAATATTCTGGGTCAGGGCCAGCATAGTCAGTCAGACTTCATGAACTGACACAACCTGTTGCTGTCAGGGAAAGGACGTTTGACCCAGCGCTGTAAACTGCTATATTCAACTTGCTTAAATAAATACCTGCTCCAAGTAAACTAATCTCTTCCTTGAAAACGAACCTGGGTGAACCATCTACACATATAGACAATCTTTGAAGAGTAGACTTAGATGGTTTTACTGATTTTACCCTAAAATGAGCCAGACAGTGTGTCAAGCGAGGACTCTTGTGATATAGAATCATTTATTTAACATAATCCTCTCTGATGCGCATCTCCGGTAAACCTTTTTTAAATAACTATATGGTATAGTGTTATTGACAGTAATGCTCGTGCAGCACAGCTCTGATCAAACTGGATAGCTCTCTAGTTTTGACAACATAATTATGACAACACTTTAGACCAGATTGCAAGGACTTTGACTGCTGTTAGTTGTTCTGTGGTTTTTGTAAATATAGTGAATCACACTTTTATGGTCTGTTTAAGTTCATCCGTTTCAGCTATGCATGCTTAAAACAAAACAAAACAAAACAAAACAAAAAAATGGCTGTTGTTATTAAGCTCCAGCAGTTATTTATGTCAGTTCCAGTTAATTTTAGGTTGTATATGTGTTTTGTTTTTATTGTTTTAAACTATATAAATAAATGTGAAATGTTGGATGCCTGAATTCATTTGTGCCCTTTCAGTTACTGTAGAAGATGAAATCTCTTGTTTTTCAGTGTGACAGATTCACAAAGTAATGGTTTACCTCACCTCTGCAAAACTAAAGTATTTTTAACCATTTTATAACATAGTGATAAAGAAGAACCTAAAATACACTGTATATATATATATATATATACATAACATTGTAATCAATAATCCTTAGTGAAGCTGGAAATAGTTTATGGTGGAACAATATCTTTTTTTTCAAATAATATTGTGTAAAAACAGAACTGCATCTACAAAAATTAGCACATCACTATTCAGATCTATATCAAATAGCTCACTGTCATGGTTTGCTGCCTCTCCGAGGCAGAAGAGACAAAAAGCCACTTGCAAGAGGATGTTGTGTGTTTATTGACATAAATGTCCAAACAATAATTCCAGTGAACAAACAGGTGAACATGTACAGTCAACAGTCAGTGTAAATTGTCCCCAAAAGAAATGGCAATGGACAACATGCAAAAGGAACCTAAAAGCTCCCATGCAAAAATAGTGAGCGGGGGGAAAGAGATAAATAAACCCAGAACACTGCTGAAACAAAAGTGCAGACTGGAGCCGGGCAACCCAAAGCTCAACAGGCTGCACCAAGGGTAGCGCCGGGGGAAAAACAGGGAAAAACCACACACTCTAACAAGAAGCAGGTGCTGGTAGTTACAGTGAAGAAAGCACCAGAGCTAACCGTGCTCTGGTGCAAGGTAGACAATACAATGAACCGACAAAACCTATTTGAACAGACAGAACTTCAATAATACAAGACATAATGAGTTCAGTGCACAGAGGTGGTGAGTGTGGGCTGACCTGAGCAGAGGAGGAGAAGCAATGACAGATTGGAATCACCTGTCGGGCACTGACAGGAGAGGGGGGGAGTGGCTGCCAGTCACAAAATAAATAAACACAAAACCAAAAGCAGACTAAGAAATAACTACAAATAATTCAAAATATAATCAAATGACCAAGAGCAAAAACAGACAAATAATAAGCTCCAAAAATACAACAGAACATGGCAACAGGCTACACAATGACAAGGCAGAAATGAAACATAGTATGGAACTCAAAAGGTATCATGAAACACAGATAACTAAGAAACAGGAAAAAGCCATGAAGCCGAGCTTGAGAGGATGCTAAGCCTGGTTCATGACACAGACACATTCATCCATATTTCAAAACAAAAAAAAAAAATCTTAAAATGGCTACATTTTTATGGGATTATTGTAAAATATGAACATTTTACTTTTTAGATTTGAGTTATTTCTAAAAATTAAAATTCACCACAATATTCAACGTTTGGAGGTGGATGAGTAGAATGTAAAAGAAAATCAACCTCAAATCAAGTCAGTCAACATATAACAAACAGGAATTTATTTGGGGGAAAATATTTATTAAAAAAATAATCAGTCCAGATGCAGGGTCCATGGGGCAGATCTGGAGAGCAACAGAGAAATTAATTAAATCAGGATTAGGACTCTCTGGAAAGCTTTTGTTGTCCCCATAGTGTTGACTTTTGTTACTAAAGTCAGGTACAAGTTGTTGACGTAAAAAAGGACAGTCTCTAAGAAAGTGTCATCACAGACTAACAGCATTAAAACATGACAGTATGTGACCTACTAGACAGTTTTAGGACTACAGCAGTGATGGCAATGAGTTTGCTTGGTCTACATAATGTGTATGACAATATACTGCAGGTAAAGGAAACAGCAGGTACAGAAATGGAATTACTTTTTATGTGTGTGTTGTGGAAGGAGGGAGGAGACCCCGGGGCAGACCCAGGAAACGTTTGAGAGACTATGTCTCCCAGCTGGTCTGAGAACGTCTTGTGTCTTCTCTGAAGAGCTGGAGGAGGTGGCTGGGGAGAGGGGGCTGGGCTTCTCTGATTTAGAGCCGCTCCCTCCACAACCTGGACCCCCCAGAAAAGCGTAGAAGATGGATGGATGGCTGTATCGTATTCATTCCTGCTGCAAGACTGGACCTGATTAAGAAGAAGAACAACATTTTTTTTCTAATTCCACATTCTTGGAACACCAAGTGCACAGGCAGGTTGTGGTTTTAATAAAAGATGAAAAGTCCAAGACATTTCAGCTAACAAATTTGACTATTGTTGAAAGAATAATTCCATATTTTGTCTTCTATATTTATGGAAGTTCATATTTGTCTTCCATTGTTCATATTTGTCTTACATTGATTAGATTAGATTAGATTCAACTTTATTGTCATTACACATGTATGAATACAAGGTAACGAAACACAGTTTAGCATCCAATCAGAAGTGCAAAGGACAGCAGTGTAGTATATACGGTAATTTAACAGTATGTGCAATTTAAGCAAATATATGCAAATATATGCAGCAGTGCATATATTGGCCTCCGTTTGTCCCAGAGTCTGTGTGACCGGGCTAAAAAATGCTGATGCAGCTGTATTATCATTTGTTTTAGTTCACCTTTTAACTTCCTGTGTGACTGGTGCTGAGTGGGTGTCATGGTTCCTGAGAAAGAGATAATCTGTACACAAGATTTGACGCAGATGTACTGAACCAATTGTTATGGACATTTTCTCCTACACCCCTCGGATAACGAAATCTTAAAAGACTGAGTGATGTGTGTTTGAATCAGAATGATGTGGGAATAGGATCTGAGACAGTTTATGTATTGTTCTCTACTGGCCAGTGTGATTACATTAGCTGAAACTCTGATCCAACCTGTTTTTTTTTGACTGAAGGTCATTTTTTAGGATTTTTCTAACAATTGTTTTGAGAAGTTATTCAAAAAAGAAGAAACAAATATCTGTTGCATCTACTTTTGGCAAAATAATCCATAAATATTATTGGTGTGACCAGGTACTCACTAATATAAAAACACACTCTTTAATGTTTCAAAAACAGTTAAAAAATCTCCTAAACAAACACATTTAAAAATTCAAAATAAAGGATTTGACTTTATGCATTACTATGTGTAAAATGCTTTGATAAGACTAAACTTACATTGGTGTACCGCCGACTGTCTTCCTCACTGGATGGTCCCTCTGGTGGTTGTTGTCCTGAGCTGCTAATGGAGTCCAGGCCTCACACACAGGTGCGGTGGAGGAGAAGCTTCTGCTGACATCATCAGAATGTGGTTTTTAAATGTTGATCTATGAGAACACAGTCATATTAATAGTCCTTTTTGTGACTTTTTACATGTAAAACTTTGCATCATACTCACTTAAAGGTCAGATATTGATGTTCTGTCCTTAACCCCACTGGCCTATCACATCAGTGAGGGCATCAGAAGCTGTTGACCCTCTCTCCAGTCACTGTTTGGTGGAGCTCTTCTCTGCTGTATCATGAGGACATTGCCCAAACACCCACCTGTCCTTATTCACCTCATGATGGAGGAAGTCCTTACAGAGGGTGAAAAAAATGTTATGGTTTATTACTTGGATAGTCTAAAATCTGACATAAATTTCTACATAAATAATTACAGCTACTTCAGGGACTCAAGAAATCCTGTGGCTAATGCTGTGCAGTAACATTAGTTAGTAAGAAAATAAATTTAGACCTGTTTCTTCTACTATTAGAACTTAAACTATTTTTAACCTCAGTTTCCACCACGGTGATCAATAAAGTTTTGCATTATTATCTCAATCTGTAACAACAATAAATAACTAACTTTTTTCACATTACACCAAATTATTAGACAGCAGCTGCACATCAAAGCTGATAATTTAAAAAAAATATATATTTATGTACAACATGACAGCTGCACAATTAATATGTGCTGTTACATTCATAGATGCAAATGCTGATCTTTCTCTGTAATGATAATACCCAGTAGACTGTACAATGACAATTTAGCAGCAGAGATGATATAGACATGAGACGGGGTCAGACTATTGTATCCTTGACCTTGGGTTCCAATCTATAAAATCATTCTTTGTTGAAGAAAAATTGTTTCAACTCAAAAGTCTGCTTCTATCACCCAAGGACCAGAGCTGTAACACTATCCATCGGCCATAAAGTGCAAGTTAATCCTTTGAGTGTGAGAATTTGCGTGCCCCTAGTGGCAGAGTGCGGCACTGCGCCTGCCTTCTCACTCTGACATGATTGCCTGCATTGGGAATTTGTACTGATTGTACTGATTTGCCAGTTTCAAAAGGTGGCAGACATTCATTGAGGACTCAGTGAATGACACGTAATACACCAAAGAAGAACTCCTCATTTCCTTTTCCTGTTTGTAGCAGTTAGCCCAGAAGCTAATATGGCCACGGTCGTCACGTCACTTTTTTCGGCTTTGTACGCAGAAAATAGCCACGGGATACAAGTGAAATTTATGTGGGATAATCAGAAGACTTTGTAGATGTGGTAGAGATTTTAAATTACTGGCAGAAAGCAAAATATGGACCATGATGGGTGAAAACGCAGCGGCCTCGCCACCCAGCCTGCCAGCCCCCCTTTGTCAAAAGTAAGTGAGAAATTTCTGTTTTGTTTTTTTTTAATGTACTGATTTCTTGTTCATATGCTTTGAAGATAAGATGATGAGGTACCTCTGTACAAAAAACGGTGTCAAAAGACTGAACCATTTTTTTGTGTAAGTACATCCAAAGTCCAGTTTTGACTGAGTTATGGAATTTAAAGAGATGCCGCAACATTATGCAAATTAGATACATAAATTTATTCCTATCTGAAACTTTGGATTGTGGAGTGTGTAAATGAAGAGGCAGATTCATTGCAGACGATTTATTACACACTCACATCTCACAAGCTCAGAATGGACTGACTGGTTACAGCAAGCACTCCTCTCTATATATCGTCACCTTCAGAAGCTTCAAGGCACTTCCTCATACACAGCTTGATATTTACACTACACTTCATTCAACCCCCTCTCACCCTCTTGGGCATTGTTCTCCCATGTGTATTCATTGTCTCTGTCTGAGGTGCGAAATAACCTAACTTCCATACTGCCCCCCCCCAGCATCTTAGATAGAACAATAGAATATCAGTCCACATGCTGTTTCGGCTTCAGTCTCCTCCCATATCTGCTGTAACTGGGGTTTACTGCCTCTGTGGCGCTGCTGTGCCGGTGGGGGGCTGCTGGGAGTGTGTCTGACTGCGGGTGGGGCCGTGGTGAGGGGGGGGGGAACTTTGCCCTGTCCGTGTGGCTGGTCTGTTGCATCGCTTCCTGGGAGCTCTCCGTGGGGGTCTTCCACGCCGAGGGGACTTAGCCAACAGCACCTGCTCGTCCGCTGCTACAAAGGCGGGTTTAAGTCTGTCTATGCCATTTTCTCCCGTCTACCCCCCAAGTCTAGCACAAAATGCTTATCCCCTGTTTCCAACACTCTGAATGGTCCATCATAGGGTGGGCACAATGGAGGGCGGTGGGCGTCGTGTCTGACGAACACGAACTTCGTGTTCTTCAAAGTTTTAGGCACGAAAACACGCCGAAAACAGTGGTGGGCAGGGCCTGGCAGCGTGCCTGTGTTCGCACTACGCTGCAAAAGCTGAGACAGGCAGCTGTCCGGCACGGGATTATCTGGCAGAAAGTTCCCCGGGCAGCCGTAGGCGCTGTGCACAAACCAGCTCTGCCGGGGAAACCTTCCAGATCCTCTTTTGGCACGGAGCGCAACCCCAATAAAACCCAAGGCAACCTGTCCACCCAATTTGCATCCGTCAGTGAAGCCCTGAGTGCTGCTTTCAGTGATCTATGAAAACGCTCGCATAACCTGTTGGCCTGTGGGTTGTACGCGGTTGTGCGATGAATTGTAATACCCAGGCTGCGGGCCATCGCGGACCAGAGTTTGGAAACAAATAGAGGGCCCCTGTCGGACGTAATGTCCAACGGGACTCCAAAATGCGCCACCCATGCTGTTAAAAAAGCGCGTGCTACGTCCGAGGACGTGGTTGCCGCCAGCGGGACTGCTTCTGGCCAGCACGTGGTGCGGTCCACCACTGTCAGGTGGTGCGTACACCCCTGTGATGGTGGGAGGGGGGCCCATGAGGTCCACGTGAAACATGGTCGAACCTCTTAGCCGGTACCTCTTAGCCGTACCTCTTAGCCGGTACCCGGTGCCTTCGTGTGTCTGTGTACCTTGGCTCGTTGGTACGCCACGCAGGCTGCAGCCCACTCTTTTACTTGTTTGCGTAGGCTCGGCCACACAAACTTCTCTCCCACCATTTGACCGACGCGCGCACTCCTGGGTGTGCCAGAGTGTGAACCGACTCAAACACGTGGCGGCGCCACACGACCGAGACCATCGGATGCGGGCACCCCGTGGAGACATCGCAGATTAGGGGGGGCATACCATCTTGCAGCACCCTGCTCTCCAGCCTTAACCCTGTTGGTCCAGACTGGAGCGCGCGCACGTCTGCATCGCTAATCTGCTCCGCGGCCATGGCTGCATAATCTATCCCCACGTAGACCGGGGCCACCACGGCGCGCGAGAGGCAGTCCGCCAGCACGTTCAGTTTACCCCGACACATGCTGAATATTGGTAGTAAACTCTGAGATCACGGCCAGCTGTCTCTGCTGTTGGCCCGACCACGGTTCTGAAACCTTGGCCATCGCGAACGTTAGTGGCTTGTGATCCACGAACGCGGTGAAGCTGCGCCCTTCCAGCCAGAACTGGAAGTGGCGTATGGCCAGGTGGAGAGCCAGCAACTCCCTGTCGAACGCGCTGTATTTACGCCTTTGTACTGTCGCGCAAAGTTCTGCTGAAAAAAGCGAGCAGCTGCCAAGCCCCGGCGACGCGCTGCTCTACGACAGCCCCTAGGCCACGTCTGAAGCGTTGGTGGTGAGCGCTATCCGGGCCGCGGGTCCGTATGTGCCAGCAGTGCGGCGTTTGCCAGGGCTGCTTTAACCTCTGAGAACGCCTGCTCTCGCTCCGGGGTCCATTCGACCCTATCCGCGGGTTCTGTCTCTTGAGCGTGGCGTACAAATGGTTGCATGAGCTGCGCCGCACGGGGAAGGAAACGGTTATAAAAATTCACCATCCCCCAAAAATTCCTGCAGCGCCCTGACCGTCTGAGGCCGAGGGAAATTTGCCACGGCGCACACTTTGTCAGGCAGCAGGATCGCTCCTTCCGGAGAGACGCGGTTTCCCAAAAAATCAATCTGTGTCAACGCCGAACATGGCATTTCGCTGGGTTTGATTATTAACCCGTGCTCCTCCAACCTCCGGAAAACCGTCCTGAGGTGGGTTTGTGTGTTCGTCTTTGGACGCACTGGCTACCAGGATATCGTCCAGGTAGACGAACATGAACGGGAGATCGCGCAGCACTGCATCCATCATGCGCTGAAACATATGTGCTGTGCTTTTAACCCGAATGGCATGCGCAGGAACTCGAATAAACCAAACGGAGTAATTACCGCCGTTTTGGGTACGTCCTCAGCGCGCACTGGGACTTAATGGTAACCGCGGACCAGGGTCTATTTTGGAAAAAATGCGTGCTCCGACGAGGTGGACGGAAAAATCCTGTATTTGGGGAATCGGGTAGCGGTCGTGTACTGTGGCATTGTTTCAACCTGCGAAAATCACCGCACTGTCGCCACGATCCCTCAGCCTTAGGGACCATGTGTAGTGGGGATGCCCATGGCTGTTCGAACGCCTGATGATGCCCACCTTTCCATGTTGGCGAACTCCTCGCGCGCTATGGCCAGTTTAGCTGCGTCCAAGCGCCGAGGTTTTGCAAAAAACGGGCGGCCCCGGTGGTGGTGATAAAGTGCTCCACCCCGTGTTTAGCGATAGCCGCCGAAAATTCGGGACCATGAGTGCTGGGAACTGAGTGAGCAGTGCGTGGAACTTACCGCCTGGAGCTGTGACGTATGGCCTGTGCTGTGGCTGGGTCACTCAAGCTATACAGGGGAGAGAGTCAAAGGACAGTGCTTTAACCAGGCGCCTGTTAGCAAACATCAACCAGTAAACCATGTGCACACAGAAAATCAGCCCCCAGGATATGGTAATTCAGTGCTGCTATGACAAAAGTCCACTCGTAGTACGGCCGTGTAGAGATATGATCATGTCCTCGTCACCAAAGGTGTCTTAATTTCCGAGCCGTTTGCTGCCACATCACGGGCCGCTAGGCCCGGCCAGCCGGTCGCGTAGGTCAGCAGGATGACGCTCTTCTGGCTCCGTGTCCACAGGAAACGCCTCCCCGAGCGCGCGTCCGTCAAGTAGAGAACTTGTTCTCTCACCGAGGGTCGCAGCTGCTACAGACCGCCGGCCTCGGTGTTTTCCCCGAATGCTTGAATTGGCACGGTGGTGCACATCTGCGTGCGTTCTCTTCCGAGCGGCGGTGGGTAGAAACAGAGCGTGTTTCTCTGGCGCTCCTTGGGCCCACGCTGCTGCTATCTGTCGGTGGCTCCTCGCCGCCTCTGGTTCGTCGCTGTGCTTCCGCCGCTGTCGCGTTGACTGTGATCGCCCTGGTGGTGAGGATGATCCGGGTCCACCTCCTGGGCTAGCGAACGGTAGTCACGTGCGGCCAGCAACTGCTGAATTGGCCAGAACCGCCACTGTTGGAAGGTTCCGGAGGAAAAGGGTGGGCATAACAGAAAGTGCCCGTCGTCCGTGCCCATTAACACCAGCATCTTCTCCATCAGGTCTACGGCCGATCCATCTCCTAACTCGGTCCGCACCAGAGCCTCTCCGCTCTCTCACATTCCGAGAGCGTGTAGCGCCGGGTGAGCACAGCCTTGAGAGCCTCATATTTGTTGTTGGCTGGTGGCTGATTGAGGAGGCTCGCTACCTGCTGGGCTGTGTGGGAGTCCAGCTCTGCTACCACATGGTAAGAACTTGGTGTCGTCTTTCGTTACTTCCCCAGAGGGCGAGCTGGGCCTCGGTGTGGTGGAACCAAGAGCGTGGGTTGTGCTGCCAGAAATCCAGTAGCTTGACTGAAACTGCACACGCGTTGCTGGGGGTTCCAGTCCTGGCTGTCTGTGGAATGGCTGCTGCATCTCTGGGGCTTCCCGACCGGGCCGGCTCCGGGGTTCTCGCCTCGTGCTCCATAATACGTCTTGGGTCACCAGTGTGGAGTGTGTAAATGAAGAGGCAGATTCATTGCAGACGATTTATTACACACTCACATCTCACAAGCTCAGAATGGACTGACTGGTTACAGCAAGCACTCCTCTCTATATATCAAGTCACCGTTCACAAGCTTCAAGGCACTTCCTCATACACAGCTTGATATTTCCACTACACCTCAATTCAACCCCCTCTCACCCTCCTGGGCATTGTTCTCCCATGTGTATTCATTGTCTCTGTCTGAGGTGCGAAATACCTAACTTCCATAGGATCATATTTTACATCTTTCTAATTGACAGTAAGCCATTATCTCTTACCACTTTCAAGTTATAGCCTTGGAAATCTGAACTATTTTATTGACAAAAAATATTTACCACTCTTAACCACTAGGGGTTATGTCGTAGTTCGGCAACATACACATTCATAGGGTTAATCCCTTCTCCAGGAAGGAATACATGTTGAGAGGATGGACCACCAGCGTCTCCCTCGGCAGTTACTCTACTCACAGTTATGCGAAGGCAAACGCAATCAGGGTAGATCAAGGCTCAGATTTAAAGACACTGTAAAAAGAAACTTGAAGAAGTTGGATATAGACAGGATTTCCTGGCAGTGGAAGGCTAAGGACAGAGCTGTGTGGAGGAATCTGATTAGACCTAAATGAAACAGCCATTGTCGCCCACGACTGGCTGCTATGATGATGATGATGATGATGATGATGATAATCCAGACTTGGGAGTCAAGCTTCTCCAGTAAAAAAAAACACACACGTTTCACAGTGCCATCTGGTCGATGAATCAGGAATATTTTTTTTTCTCTTTGCAGTGGAATTTTTGCATTATGGACAAATACATTAATTCATATTCTTTCTCTCAAGACAGTATCCGCTACTGAAGACATGGTTGAACTCTTAGGATGGACAATTGTGGTGAAATGTTTTTACTGATATGATTTAATGTGTCACTTTATTTTCAGGAAGAAATTAATTTTTGCATGCTTACTATCACAAATTAATTACAGTTACAATGTAGAGATATTGTTTGTTCCCTTATTATTGAGTAGAATATCTTAGTCACTAAAGTTTTAAGGAATTTATGTTTTATTCAGCAACATATGTGTCTTAAGTGGGGTCTCACTTCTCATATCAAATGTCTCTTCCCCTTCTCTCTTTGCTCTTTGGGAGACCATAGCTGGACTTTAACTGACCAATAGAGTTCCAGGCTTCACTGCATCTCCTTTTTAGGTTGAGTTTATGGCTTCTGTTGAACAAAATTCCATGTAATTGGTTCAGCTCAGGTTTCATGAAAATCAGTGAAATTCTGCCACACCTGAAAAAATCTTCCCATTGTTCAGTTTTTGGGGCGTTGGTCAAGCTGTCAGGAACCTTTTCTGCTCTTCCATTTTTTTCTGTCTTCCAAGTAAGGCCCAGAGCCTGTCATGCTCTGTGAAAATTATTTTTTCTTTTCTTTAAAGTTCACTTTTTCTTTATTGTAATCCTTTTCTTTAAATTTCCAAGCAAGAAGATTTTGTTTGATTTTTTTAAGTTTAAACCATCCATCCATCCAACCATCCATCTTCTACCGCTTTTCCGGAGGTCTGGGTGGCGGAGGCAGCAGTTCAAGCAGAGAAACCCAGACTTCCCTCTCCCCAGCCACCTGCTCCAGCGTTCCAGAGAGGATACCAAGGCGTTCCCAGACCAGCTGGGAGACATAAGGCCCTTTTCCACTAGCCCCGCTCAGCCCCGATTTGAAAACCCGGCTCTACTCACTTCGGTTCGGCCTCAGTTGCTTTTCAACTACTGCTGGCGCACCTGCTGGCACACCTGCTGTGGGTGGGATTTGTTGAACAGCAGGCGGCGCCACACCCTCGTGACGTGAAACACGCGACCAATCCTCCACAACAAACAAAATGGCTGATGACGAGGAGAGAAGGAGAGAGGAATGACTGTGACATGAACTGGTTAAATCTATGGTGCTGACTTGTTGTGCTCTGCACAATCTGTGTGAGAGTCATGGAGAGACGTTTGACACTACATTGGATGATGCAGTAGATGAACCAGTGGTGGCAGCGGCACAGAGAGCAGAGGAGCAGGGTGGTGATATTGTAGCAAACTCAATATAAGCACCCTACTTGGCTTGACAAGTGGGTTGACCCTATTGGCGACACAGGTAGAGTGCAGGACTGCGAGGCGTGAGTTCAAACCTCCCGGTGGGACATCGCCATGTCAAGCTGTACGTTACAATATAATATGTGATGCAATACTTGTCTATTTTGTCCACATTTATGTGCATACATATTTCAAAAATGTTTTTTGTAAATAAAATGTGCATGGTCCATCTACCTGTCCTCTTGTTCATAATGCTTATCTGTTAAGAAGGTGCGAAGCCATCAGCCTAATGATGAGTCCACACTTCTGTTGTGATAATTGCTCACGCTGAGCGCTCTGACAGCCCCGTACGCTGTGGGGGTCACACACGACGTGTTCCTCCCCACACTCTCAATTTTTTTTCCCGTATATTTTTTCTCTTTGGCGTACAGAAATGGCAATACGCCCGTATTTGCTAAAATTGCATTTTCCCCGTATTAAAATATGGCGAAACCGTATCACTTGACAGGTATGTAATTACATGCAGAAACACCGCACAGGCCATCTTCACAAAAATCCAGCTCGACAAGCCACTTTTGCTTAGGTGGAAATGCAAATTGAACTATAAATCATGTGCTGATAAATGTCATATTTTCCCATGTAAAGGTCTCCCACTTTTACTTACAAATTGATTTTTAATTTTTGGGAAAAGGGAATATAAATTTTGCACTTGTTGGTAACAACAGTTGTGTGCAACAAAAACACAGTTGTGTATCCTTGTCCGATTTGTCTACTGTTATTAGTGCCAAATTTTTGCTAGATTCCTTCTTAATTTATTAAATTTTGACTGGTGATGCAACATTCAACTTACACGTACTTACCTTTAGCAGTGTCTACAAGTTCAAGCACACCTGTACAACTGCTTATAACCTAAAAAATGTACCCGTTCAAGAGAAATGGATTCAGCATTGCAAATTTGTTTAAAATAAAAAAAAACCTACCAAGACATTACGTTTCGTTGTGTTGTTAAAAATTAAATTACCATTAGAAGGCTATACACCTGACCTGATGAACAGCAGCATGTGGAGTGAACAGAGAATGGAATGTGTATGTAATTATTGGCTTTTCTCATACGGTGTCATAACAGATAAACCAGACTTTTGATGCAAACAATACAATTTTATTCCAGAAGCAAAATTTACAAACAAAAAAACAGACTGGGCGATGACATCTCTGCGAGCTCTTCCCAACGTAACGCAGCGTCCTGCTCCAGGGCTTCATGCGCATCTGCCCGCACATCTGCGGCCACCTGTCGCAAATGCTGCAAGTACTCCTGATTCTTGCCGCTGGTCATGTTGCCGTTCCAAGAGCCGCATCTCTTTGTCATGCATGTTGACCATCGCTAATGTAAGGTCAGCGATGGGAGTTGTCTGTTTTCGTCTTGCCTAGATGGAAAGACAGAAAGGCATGGTCGTTAAAGCTGGATCACTACATATATTATGGAATTACACAGGTGAAAGTCTGTGGTGGAATGTCACTATTATATTATGCTTCATTGCTGTATATAAGCTGAACTGTCATGTTGCTGCCCCTCAGTAGAGCAGATTTTGCAGCACGCAGGGTGCTGTCTTCGGCTGCAGCCCCCCTGCAAAACTAAAAAGGATTAAGATTAAGAATATGGATGGATGGATGGTAATGTTTAAACTAGTTGCTTGTAGTGTGGCCGCAGAAATCTGAATGGGTTAATACAGTCAGCTGACGCGAAGCATTTCAATGAAGCATGTTGATTTCAACGGCAGTTCATGCACTTTGTTTGTCTAAAACAGGAGTTACAACAGCACTTCAATCACCACACCTAAAAATGGTTGTGGAACACCGATAAGTGAAGACCAAAGAATAACCTTTTTTGTACATTTAAAAAGACATTTTCAATTAATTAATATGCAGCTACAGGAAATTGCATTAATCAATTTGGTACATAACTTGTTAGGCTCCAGCCCCCCCGCGACCTGTAAAGGATTAAGCGGTAGAAGATGGATGGATGGATGGATGGATTTTCGACCCTGGTTTCCGCTGCTGGACCTGTTTCAACCAAAAAAAAAAAATCGTGGTTATTGTGCCTTACCGGCACTTGAACGTGATCCAGATGGAGCTGGTGATGTGGCTGACATGGGAGTCGATCCAGCTGGCGCTCAGCCAGACGCACACACAGACGCAGCGCCAGGAGAGTCCGCTGTGTCTGTGAACTGCGATTCTAGAAAGAAAATGCACGCAATTTAAAACTTAACACCAAAGTGCAACATGTACACGACACTCTAAAGTTTTTAACTGGAATACAATAAGCGTAATTCAGCGTTTTGTTCGCGCTAATACTTAACACAAAGCAAGTGTGAATCTGCAGTTGGCTGCAAAACAATACGCAAGCCTCAGTAACAACCATTACCCACAATCTAACAACCTTCCTATTTCTTAAAAACAGTGAGCTTGGCACAGAAAGGATCAAGTAGCAAAAGGATGCGCAATATCAAAAAAACACTCACCATCCACGGTTTCCAAGGCCATGACCGTGACCGTGACAGTGACAGTGACCGTGTCGAGCCCAATGTCTCTCAGCGAACCACTTCCATTCCTTCCGATCCGCTGAACTTCGAGCAATGTGGTCCTTCACTGCTCGGTAATCGCTTTTCAGCTTTTTCAGCTTCTCCCGACACTGTTTGGCAGTACGGATGTGCCCTTTGGAAGCCATCTGCTCGGACACCTGCATTTCAAGTAGATCCGTCCAACTCGCGCTGGATGCGATCGTCGCCTAATATAGAAAGAAAATTGCGCACCTCCTAATATATAATATTAGGAGTATATTATTATATAAGTATATTATACAGTAAATTAATATAATATACCGTATTAAAGGGGCGCACTGTGTTCACTGGCTGAACAATTACAAATGGCGGTCGTGGAGTAAATTCAGCAGAAAAAGTACTCAGCCCTACTCAGCCCGGTTAGACCCTGCCCTGGATCAGGTACGAAAAAAGTACCTGCTAACCGGTGCTGGGGCTAGTGGAAAAGCGCCTAAAGCGGGCTGAGTGGTGCGGTGTAGGGCTAAGTGAGGCTAGTGGAAAAGGGCCTTTAGTCTCTCCACCGAGTCCTGGGTCTGCCCCGGGGGTCTCCTCCCAGTGGGATGTGCCTGAAACACCTCAAGTGGGAGGCGTCCAGGAGGCATCCTAATCAGATGCCCATACTACCTCAACTGACTCCTTTCAATGTGGAGGAGCAGCGGTTCTACTCTGAGCCTCTCCCGGAAGACTGAGCTCCTCACCCTAACTCTGAGGGTGAGTCCAGCAATCCTACGGAGAAAGCTCATTTCAGCCGCTTGTATCCGCGATCTTGTTCTTTCGGTCATTACTCAAAGCTCGTGACCATAGGTGAGAGTAGGAACGTAGATTGACTGGTAAATCGACAGCTTTGCCTTAGAACTAAGCTCCCTCTTCACCACAACAGACTGGTACAATGTCCGCATCACTGCAGATGCTGCTCCAATCCGTCTGTCAAGCTCTCGCTCCATTTCCCCCTCACTCATGAACAAGACCCCAAGATACTTAAACTCCTCCACTTGGGGCAGGAGCCTGTCCCCAACCCAGAGAGGACAATCCACCTTTTTCCGGCTGAGGAACATGGACTCGGACTTGGAGGTGCTGATTCTCATCCCAGCCGCTTCACACTCAGCGGCAAACCGTCCCACCAAGAGCTGTAGGTCATTGCTGGATGAAGCCAACAGGACAACATCATCTGCAAACAACAGAGATGAGATCTTGTGGTCACCAAGCATGACACCCTCCATTCCCTGGCTGCGCCTAGAAATCCTGTCCATAAAAATTATGAACAGGATTGATGACAAAGGGCAGCCCTGGCGGAGTCAAACTCTCACTGGGAATGACTCCGACCGAGTGTTGGCAATACGAACCAAACTCTCCCAATGGTCGTACAGAGACCGAATAGCTTGTAACAACAAGCCCAATACCCCATACTCCCAAAGCACCCCCCATAAAAAACCACGAAGGACGCGGTCAAATGCCTTTTCCAAGTCCACAAAACACATGTAAACTGGTTGGGCAAACTCCCACGAACCCTCAAGAATTCTCGAGAGGGTAAAGAGCTGGTCCGATGTGCCATGGCCAGGACGAAAACCACATTGCTCCTCCTGAATCCGAGGTTCGACCAACGGCCAGACTCTCCTCTCCAGTACCTTGGCATAGACCTTCCCAGGGAGGCTGAGGAGTGTAATCCCTCTAAAGTTGGAGCACACCCTCCGGTCCCCTTTTTTGAAGAAAGGAACCACCACCCTGGTTTGCCATGCCAAAGGCACTGCCCCCAACCTCCACGCAATGTTGCAGAGGCGTGTCAACCATGACAGCCCAACAACATCCAGGGCCTTGAGGTACTCAGGGCGAATCTCGTCCACCCCAGGGGCCCGGCCACCAAGGAGATTTTTAACCACCTTGGCGACCTCAGCCCCTGTGATAGGCGAGTCATCACCCTCGTCCCCAAACCCTGCTTCCTCTGTGGAAGGCGTATCACTGGGATTGAGGAGATCCTCGAAGTATTCCTTCCACCGCCCGACGATATCCCCAGTCGAAGTCAACAGTGTCCTATCCGCACCATACACAGTGTGGACAGGGAGCTGCTTTCCCCTCCTGAGCCGCCGGACAGTTTGCCAGAATCTCTTTGAGGCCGACCGAAAGTCTTGTTCCATGGTCTCACCAAACTCCTCCCATACCCGGGTTTTTGCTTCAGCAACCACCCAAGCTGCACTCCGCTTGGCCTGCCGGTACATCTCAGCTGCTTCGGGAGTCCCACAAGCCAACCAAGCTTGATAGGGCTCCTTCTTCAGCTTAATGGTCCCCCTCACCACTGGTGTCCACCACTTGGTTCGAGGGTTGCCACCACGAGATGCACTAACCACCTTGCGGCCGCAGCTCTGGGCCGCCGCTTCAACAACAGAGGTGGAGAACATGGCCCATTCAGACTCCATGTCTCCAGACTCCCTCGGAATGTGGTTGAAGTTCTTCCGGAGGTGGGAATTGAAGACCTCCCGGACAGGGGCCTCAGCCAGATGTTCCCAGCACACCCTCACTATACGTTTGGGTCTACCAGGTCTGAATGGCTTCCTCCCCTGCCATCGGATCCAACCCACCACCAGGTGGTGATCAGTTGACAGCTCTGCACCTGTCTTTACTCGAGTGTCCAAGACATACGGTTGCAGGTCTGATGACACGATAACAAAATCAATCATCGACCTGCAACCTAGGGTGTCCTGGTGCCAGGTGCACATATTTTTTTTTGATTTTGTATACTTTATTGATCCCCAGAGGGGAAATTGAGGGCATCCACCTGGATGGATGAAGCAGCCACAGTACGGCGCTATCCCTTTACCATTCACACACACATTCACACCTAGGGCCACTTTAGAGTCTCCAATTAACCTAACTTGCATGTTTTTGGCCTGTGGGAGGAAACCGGAGAAATCCCGGAGTAAACCCACGCAGACACGGGGAGAACATGCAAACTCCACACAGATCACTGTTGGTCAGGGGCTGGGATCAAACCAGGGATCCCATAGCCAAGGGTGAGTTGCTGTGCTGCCGCAGTGCTAATCACTGCGCCACCGCACCGCCCATGGCATATGGACACCCTTATGCTTGAACATGCTGTTCGTTATGGACAAACTGTGGTTAGCACAGAAGTCCACTAACTGAACACCACTCGGGTTCAGATCAGGCAGGCCGTTCCTCCCAATCACCCCCCTCCAGGTTTCACTGTCGTTGCCCACTTGCGCATTGAAGTCCCCTAGTAGGACAATGGAATCTCCAAGAGGAGCACCCTCCAGCACCCCAGTCACAGACTCCAAAAAGGGTGGGTACTCTGAAACATCATTTGGTGCATAGGCACAAATGATGGTCAGGACCCATTTCCCAACCCGAAGGCACAGGGAAGCAACCCTTTCGTCCACCGGGGGAAAACTCCAATATAGAGGCAGCAAGGTGGGGGGATACAAGAATACCCACCCCTGTTCGTCGCCTCTCACCGGGGGCAACTCCAGAAAAGGCCAAGCTCCAGCCCCTCTCCAGGAGACTGGTTCCGGAACCGGAGCTGTGTGTTGAGGTGAGGCCGACTATATCTAGCCGGTATCTCTCAACCTCGTACACCAGCTCAGGCTCCTTCCCCACCAGAGAGGTAACATTCCACATACCAAAAGCCAGTTTAGAAAGCTTGGGATCAGTCCGCCAAGGTCTCCGCCTTTGACCGCTACCTAATCCGCATAGCACAGGACCCCCATGATCCCTCCTGCAGGTGGTGAGCCCACTGGAGGGCGGACCCATGTAACTCCTCTGGGCTGACCCCGGCCAGGTCCCATGGATGGAAACCCGGCCACCAGATGCTAGCCTTCGAGCCCCTCCCCCAGGCCTGGCTCCAGGGTGGGGCCCCGGTAACCCCATACCGGGCGGAGTACACTGAATCCTTGATATAGAATTTATCATGAGAGTCTATTGGATCGTTCTTAGTCTGGCCCTTCACCCAGGACCAGTTTGTCTTGGGTGACCCTATCAGAGGCAAATTGCTCTGGACAACATAGCTCCTGGGATCACTGGGGCACGCACCCCCCCCCCCCCCCGCCCACCACCACCACGATAAGGTGACGATCCATGAGGGGGTAAGTTTAAACCAATTCATTTAAACCACAAACATTGGAAGAAGCAGATTTGTGGTGTGTTTTTGCCTCAGTTTGAATTTCTGATGGGACTTTGTACAATAAACCAATTCCTTCTTCAGTGCATAAGAGAATACTACAGCAAGCCTGCTGATGAACCAGCCCTTTTGTGATCTCAGGAGTAGGCCATAACCATGTCTGCCAGTCTTCCAACAGAACCCACTCCAGTCCAGTTGAAACAGAATCCAGTGGACTGCCTACTACCTATCGGGACACAATGATTCTGCTTGGCTGACGGTCCGTCATTTAATTTAAACTTAATTCTTCAGAATATTCCTGGTATAAGTTATTTAAACTTAATTTCATGCAAACCCCCATCAGAATTTCAAAACACATTTTGTCCTTTCATTAATTTATGTTCTTTTCAGAGTAACACAAATTTTCCATTTTTACCTCTGCCAGGCCGGAGGCCAGGAGGAGGTTATGTTTTTGCCAGCGTTTGTCTGTTTGTCTGTCTGTCTGTCTGTCTGTTTGTCTGTCTGTTTGTTTGTCTGTTTGTTTGTCTGTTGGTTAGCAAGATAACTCAAAAAGTTTTGGACGGGATTCAATGAAACTTTCAGGCGTTGTTGGAAATGGTACAAGGAAGAACTGATTAAATTTTGGGGATGATCCGGATCACCGTCTGGATACAGGAATTTTTTAAAGGATTCTTTAACATTGTGAGATACGGCCATTTTCAACATGTGTGCAGGCCCAATGGATGGCGCTGCTCGTCGTGTCTGACGAACACAAACTCCGCCTTCTTCAAAGTTTTAGGCACAAAAGCACACGGAACACAGTGGTGGGCAGGGATCGGCAGCGTGCCTGTGTGCCTGTGTTTGCGCTACGCTGCAAAAGCTCAGACGGGCAGCTGTCCGCCGCCGGATTATTTGGCAGAAATTCCCCGGGCAGCCATAGTAGCTGCGCAAAAAGAAGCTCTCTGCCGGGGAAGCTTCCAAATCCTCTTTTGCCGCGGAGCGCAACCCCAATAAAACCCACGCCAACCTGTCTACCCAATTTGCATCCGTCAGTGAAGCCCTCAGTGCTGCTTTCAGTGATCTATGAAAACGCTCGCATAACCCATTGGCCTGTGGGTTGTACGCGGTTGTGCCATGATTTCTTTTGTTTTTTCTTTGGAATTCTTGGATGGAACATGGGTGGGCAATATAAGCTGCGGATTCTGCCATCACACATTTCGGATAACTTATGTTGAACTGTATAATCAGAGGAGTTATTGTCTAATTTGACCTTGTTGGATTTTCTTACCCCCTTTGTTATATTATTCACTTTATTTTAACCTGTACTCTTAATCTATTTGAAATAAAGATTAATTCATTCATTCATTCAATTGCAACGCCCGCAGCCTGGGAGTTTGCAGATGCAGGAGATGGACACAACACCAACACCTCAGTTTATTACCTCCGCCAAGGAGGTAATGCTTTTACTACTGTACTACTAATCCTATCATTGTCAATCAAATTGCTAGTCATATGTTTTCATGGTCAAGGAATCTGAAAACGTACACACAAACACTGTATGGGGGGGAACTGTGGCGCTTGGCGGAGGTCTGCGCTCTCCGAGTGCTTTTCTAGTTATAAATAGTTTAATCGTCATTGTCTTCATAAAAATGCATCCACTTCTCTTGACCAATGCTATTTTATGGTTTTCCAATTTCTAGTATTCTGACAAGTTAAACTATGATTTATTTGGTTCCACAAATGCTTGATTCACAAGTAACTCAGTAATAGTCTATGGTGCCCATGATACATGTTGAATTCTCTGTTTTAAAGTTATCCAAATATGTTAACCTATTCTGACATTTCTTATTAAACTATTGAAAGACATGTGGGAGTTATTGTTTGATTTCATGACCATCTTCTTGATTATCAGCAGACAAGAACTCACAAAGGGTTTTTTTTTTTTTAGATTGATTCATAATTGGCACAAATAAAGAATTGTTAATAAAACTGTCCATTATCTGGACTGGTGCCCCATGAGGATATGAGCGTAATGAAAGAAAATCGTCATTCCTACTCACATTCATATTTACATTAATAAGGTTCCTGTAAGGTGAGGATGCACTGGCAAAGGCTCCCAGTTCGTTTCTTGCTTAAAACTCAGTTTAGAGCTAGCGTTTTGAGCTGTTTTTTTTTTTTTTTTTTGTTACTACCACTGGAGAATAAACCTGCTCGTGCGAAAAAAAGAGAAATTGCCAGTCTCATAACTTAATATTGTAGTGGCTGGTGAAGCAATCAGGTCCCTCACGCTCAGGGAGAACAAAGGGATTTCTCCCACGTGTTTTTTTTTTTCCTACCATCACAATCAACGTACATCGGCCGGGATCATGGGTCCCAATGTACATACAATGTACAGAATGGGCTTACATCCAACAATTACCGGACCTAGCAGAATCACGTCACACAGTGCCACACTAATAGATAACATATTCACAAACATTATGGAAAATAATATCAGGAGTGGGCTTTTATTGAATGATATCAGTGACCACCTGCCGATTTTTGTTGTCTATCAATGTGATTATAGGAAGAAAAAGTATACCAAAAATATTAAATATAAAAGAATAAGAACCGAAGAATCAATGTATTTACTGACAAAGGAATTATTAATACAAGATTGGAAGATAGTTTATGATGAAAATGATATAAATAAAGCATATGATACATTTTTACAAATATTTCAATCATTGTACAATAAAAACTGTCCTATAAAACAACAAAAAAAATATTCCTTGGGTCACCAAGGGGTTAATAAATGCATGTAAAAAGAAGAATACTGTAGAAGAGCTCGAAAATGAAGAGGCGATTTGATTTATAAACCAAGTTTAATAATCAGCATAATCAGCTCTTCTAACAAGTCTCATCTGGTGCAGAGAGTGGCAGAAGGGAAAAAGAGACAGAATGTATCCAGCTCACTGACTTTATACTGGCACACAATAAAAGACATGCATAACAAAGGCTGACATCCCTCATTATCTTAATCCCCCCATTGTCTTGGTATTTCCTCTCCTCGCCTTGGGGGGTGAGGGTTGCTCCTCCGGTCTCCTCCGTCGCGTCCGGGAACGTCTTTGTTCTTCACTCTGCGGTTGAGAGCCCTTTGTCCTTTCAGAGGTGTGAAGTCCTTTACATATGTAATTACCAAACATTTCCACATGCTTCAACATATGTAGGTTATGGAATATATGGTTAATATAGACCACAAATACATTATATAAACAATTCATTAAATGCAGAATGGTGGAAGCTGACATCAAATATAAAAGATATAAAAATAAGCTTACTAATATAATGAGGACCTGTAAGAAAGAATATTACAACAGAATACTAGAGGATAACAAAAATAACTTAAGAGGAATATGGCAAGTACTCAATGGGATTATTAATAATCGACCTAAGAATGCTAATTATCCAGAATATTTTATTGAAAATGGCAATTTGATAAATAATATGGAGGATGTGGTCAGTGGTTTTAATAAATTTTTTGTAAACGTTGGTCCTGAATTAGCAGAATCAATAGTGACAGCAGAAACAAACAACAGTGGTTCTGTAAATGAAATAGAAGATAGAAATCCAAACACAATCTTTTTCGGTGCAGTTACTGAAAAGGAAATTATCGAGACTGTGAGTAAATTTAAGAACAAAAAATCAACGGACTGGAATGAAATTGACATGACAATAGTGAAAAAAGTAATTGAAGGAACTGTTAAGCCACTCACCCACATCTGTAACCTGTCATTTCAAACTGGTAAATTTCCAGACAAAATGAAAATAGCAAAAGTAATACCTCTATACCAAACAGGAGACAGTCATTGTTTCACAAATTGCAGGCCAGTCTCTTTACTCTCACAATTCTCCAAAATACTTGAAAAAATCTTCACTAAGAGACTGGAGGATTTCATTGAAAAACACAACCTCCTTACAGACAGCCAGTATGGTTTTAGAGCAGATAAATCTACATCTTTGGCACTGATCGAACTTATAGAAGAAATTACTAGTTGTATAGATAAAAAAAAAAGGTTGCTGTAGGAGTATGTATAGATTTAAAGAAAGCTTTTGACACCACTGACCACAGAATATTACTAAGGAAACTGGAAAGGTATGGGATAAGAGGGGTAGGACTGAGTTGGGTGGAAAGTTATTTAAGTAACAGACAACAACTTGTACAAATTGGTGAGCACAAATCACCCTTCATGGACATCACTTGTGGTGTGCCCCAGGGGTCAGTTTTGGGACCCAAACTCTTTATTTTGTATATAAATGACATATGCCAAGTATCAAAAATTCTGAAATTTATTTTGTTTGCGGATGACACAAATATCCTTTGCACTGCTGAGAATTTGCAGCAGGTTTTAGAGGTGGTCACAACTGAAATGAAAAAGTTAACACAGTGGTTCAACAAAAATAAATTATCTCTAAATCTAAAAAAACCAAAGATTATGTTGTTTGGAAATTATAAAATAAATCATGAAATAATGGTAACGATAGATGATACCAGAATAGAAACAGTACAGGAAAATAAGTTTCTGGGGGTGACGCTAGACAATAAAATCTGCTGGAAACCTCACATCAGTCACATCCGGGCCAAGTTAGCAAAATGTATAGGGATACTGGGGAAGACAAGACACATCTTGGACTATAAATCATTGGTCTTACTGTACAATTCACTGTTTCTACCTTATCTTAACTACTGTGTAGAAGTCTGGGGAAACACCTACAAGACCAACCTACAGTCAATATGCACATTACAAAAAAGAGCTATAAGGATAATAAATAATGTAGGATATAGAGACCATACCAATTCGTTGTTTTTAAAGTCACATGTCATAAAGTTAATCGATTTAGTTAAATTTAAGACAGCACAAGTAATGTACAGGGCAATTAATAATCAACTCCCAACTAATATACAAAAAATATTTTAAAAAAAAGAGACAATGATCATAATTTGAGAGGAGAGTTAAACTTTACAAAACCCAAGATACGAACAACCAAGAAAAGTATGTGCATATCTATCTGTGGGGTGGATTTGTGGAACAGTCTGGAGCCGGAACTGAAACTATGTACAAACAGAATTCAATTCAAAAAGAGGTATAAACATTATTTGCTGAAAGGATATATGTTAGAAGGGTAGTATTTATATGTACGATTCACTATGCTCACTCTGGGACATTATGGGACACTATGGAATGGTGGGTGGGACAGCATTGTGTATATCTGTGTTGTTTGAGGCTGGTTTTGATGTATGGACATCAATGTATGTTAGGATGGATGGGTGTTAATGTTGATATGTAAAAAATACAGTAAATTGTTTATTTGGGGTCTTAAAGGTGGTAATTTGTATATAATTCACATGGGTGTATTTATGGAAAAGAGGAGATGGAATTAATAAGTGTTCACTTCTTCCTTCTCCCTTTCGAACACTGTATACTGTTACTTTATTGCATTTGTCATTTGTTTTGTTTTTGTTATACTTTTTTGTTCGAAATAAAGTATCTATCTATCTATCTATCTATCTATCTATCTATCTATCTATCTATCTATCTATCTATCTATCTATCTAATACTTGTACCAACAATGAAACACCTATAGACCCATTTATCTAAATCCACTACACTATGTACACTGTGCAAGTGAGCAATGTGCAAATTTAGCAACCAGTATGGAATTCCTATTTGCAAAGCTTTGTCCGGAGTTGTTTTTTTATTCAGGAGTCTGATGGCAGTGGGAAAGGATTTTTTTTTTAGTTTGGATGTCCCGCATTTCACACTTCTGTACCTTGGTACAAGTGTGAACATTCTGTGCTGGGAGTGGTTGAGGTCCTGGAGGATGGCAGCAGCTCTCCTTTGGACTCTGCAGTGGTAGATGCTCTGCAGAGAGGGGAGTGGAGTCCTGATGATCTTCGCTGTCTTCACCACTCTCTGCAGGTGTTTGCCGTCCAGGGCAGTAGTGCTGCCGTACCATGCAGTGATGCAGTTGGTCAAGATGCTCTCGATGATGCAGCTGTAGAAATTGTTGAGGATCTTGGGGGACATGCCAAACTTGTTCAGCCTCCTCAGAAAGCACAGTCACTGTTGAGGTCTCTTAACCATCTCTGTGGTGTTAAGGCTTTGAGAGTGACTGTCGCCAAATTGCAACATAACCCCTAGTGGTCAAGAGTGCTAAATATTTTTTTGTCAATAAAATAGTTCAGATTTCCAAGGCTATAACTTCAAAGTGGTAAGAGATAATGGCTTACTGTCAAATAGAAAGATGTAAAATATGATCCAAAGTTTCAGATAGGAATAAATTTACACATCTAATTTGCATAATGTCACGGCAGCTATATAAATTACATAACTCAGTCAAAAGTTGCTGCACGGCGGCGCAGTGGTTTAGCACTGTGGCAGCACAGTTTTACCCTCGGCCGGGGGATTGCGGGGATCATGAGATCGTGGGTTCGATCCCAGCCCCCCGACCAACAGTGAGCTGTGTGGAGTTTGCATGTTCTCCCCGTGTTGCGTGAGTTTACTCCGGGATTTCTCCGGTTTCCTCCCGCACACCAAAAACATGTAGGTTTAGGGCGCTCGCGCACGCAGCGACCAGCAGCCGGTGGCTTGTCACCAGACTGCAAATCAAGTCTACCTACAGGTACAAATAAGTAACAAAAAAAAAAAAAAAAAAAGTGGACTTTGGACACATTTACATAAAGAATGGTTGTTGGGTTTTTTTTGGATGCCGATTTGTCTACAGGGTTTTGCTTTTATCTAATCTTCAAAGTATATGAACCAGAAAATCAATAAAATGTAAAAAAAACAACAACATATATTTCTCTTACGTGTTGCCGGGTGGGGGTGGGGGGGGGGCTCACTCGCCCACGTGACCGGTCCATTTTCGTCCATCGTGGCTGAAGTTTCGTGTTTACTTATTCATCTACACCCGCTTACACATCTACAAATCCTTATGATTATCCCACATGAATTTCATTAGTATTACGCAGCTATTTTTTCTGTTTGGTGCATTTTTCCTGTGGGAATCCAGCCGCTTGTGGGCGTTGCCATCTTGATAATGGGAGCTTAGTTTTTCGTCCATTGTGGCCGATGTTTCGCGTTTACTTAGTAATTTACACCTGCTTACACATCTACAAACTCTTATGATTATAAGGACCTGTACTTATATAACACTTTTCTAGTCTCAAAGACCACTCAAAGCGCTTCACTAGCACTAACCCTCTACTCTAAGGGCCTATAGGAGACCTAGGGACAATTTAGAACAACCAGTTAACCTAACATGCGTGTCTTTGGATTGTGGGAGGAAACCGGAGCCCCCGGAGTAAACCCACACAGCACAGGGAGAACATGCAAACTCCACACAGAAAGGTTCCTACCCCTGCCAGCCTGGGGATTCGAACCTATCCCACATGAATTTCGTTTGTATTACGCCGCTATTTTTCCTGTTTCATGCAGTTTCAGTCATCATTGCTTCCGCAATGACCAAACATGGCGGCATCCACATTGGTGTGTGAGCTCAAAGCAGAAAAAGGAAGAATAATAATGAGGATTTCTTCTTCTTTGCTATATTCCATGTCAGCCATGATTCCTTCGGCGTGTGTCTGCCACCTTCTAAACTGTCAGATCAATACAGATTAGTACAAATTCTCAGTATAGCTGGGGGACGCCAATAAGTTGACATGTGCAGTTGCTGCGCTGTGCCACTGGGGGCGCATGACCCGTCCATAAAATGTGGACAGTTAGAGGGTTAAGATGATATTGTCCTTGTGGGAGGCAACACAATCATGGGTGAAGAGGCTGTAGAGGATGGGGCTGAGAACACAACCCTGTGGGACACCTGTGTTCGTGATGATGCTGGCTGAGGTCCTGTTACCCATCCTGACAGACTGGGGCCTACCAGTCAGAAAGTCCAGTAGCCAGTCACAGAGGGTGGGGTGCAGGCCAAGTGAAGACAGTTTGTTGGTGAGTTTGTGGGGGATGACCATGTTGAAGGCGGAGCTGTAGTCGACAAAGAGCATCCTGATGTAGGAGTCTTTATCTTCCTGGTGGGAGAAAGCATAATGGAGTGCTGCAGCAATGGCATCTGAGGTGGACCTGCTGGGCCGGTAGGCATACTGCAGGGGTTCCAGGGTATCTGGTATACTGTCCTGAATGACCACCACTGAGCACCACTCTCTCGAAGCACTTCATGATGATTGGAGTGAGTGCTACTGGCCTGTAATCATTCAGACAGGTCGGCGGGCACTTTCTGGGGAGGGGGACAATGGTTGTGGTTTTGAAGCAGGAGGGGACTATGTTCTGGTTGAGGGAGAGGCTGAAGATGGTTGTGATAACGTCAGTCAGCTCGGCAGCACGTGCTCTGAGGGCCTGCCCAGGTATGTCATCTGGTCCTGTTGCCTTGTGGGGGTTCATTTTCCTCAGCGCTTTGTTTACTGGCCTGATGAAACTTTTAGTGGAGGGGTGTATGAGTGTGTGTATCTCCTCTCTGCACTGTAGCTGGAGGTCTCAAAGTGGGTGTAAAAGATGTTGAGATCATCCGGCAGGCTGTCTGTGGAGCTAGTGGTGTTGCTGGTGGTCCTCTTGTAGTCTGTGATGTGCTGCAGGCCTTGCCACATGTGCCCCGGGTCAGGAGAAGAGTAGAGGGTGTCCAGCTTTTCTCTGTACTGCCTCTTGGCTGTTGTTATAGCCTTCCTCAATCCATACTTTGCAGCTTTGTAATCAACCTCATTCCCTGATTTAAATGCAAGAGCGCAAGCACACAGCATCTGACATACCTGATTGTTGATCCAGATCTTCTGGTTGGGGAGCTTCCTGACTTGTATGGTTGGTACAATGGTATCAACACATGTGCTGATGTACCCAGTCACATACTCAGCATAGTCCTGTATGTTTACAGAAGAGTCATCCCGGGTGGCTGCAGCTTTAAACACATCCCAGTTTGTACAGGCATAACAGTCTTGCAGAGTGCTCTCAGCCTCTGGAGTCCAGCGTTTAATTTGTTTAATGACAGGGTTTGTTTGTTTCAGCTTTTGTCTGTAGGCCGGGTACATAAACAGGGAAATGTGATCTGACTGTCCTAAGTGGGGCGGGGTGCTGCGCTGTATGCACCTCGTATGTTTGTGTAAACATGATCCAGAGTGTTCTTATCGCAGGTGGGAATATCCACATGCTGGTAATATTTGGGACTTACAGTCCGTAAATTGCACTGATTAAAGTCATCAGCAACAATAAAAACAGCATAGGATGGGTCGTCTCTACTGCGCTGCTAATGTCATGGAATTTGTGTAGCGTTGCTGTGTAGTTGCTTTGTGGGCAAATGTAAACACAGCAGTGAATTCCCTAGGTAGATAATAGGGGCCGCATTTCAGCAGTAAAAGCTCCACATCAGGTGAACAGTGCTTATAAACTGTCTGTACATCTCCACACCACGAGTTGTTTTTAAACACACACACACACACACACACACATACACACCCCTCTTGACTTACCCATGTTTGCTGTCCGGTCTGCCTGATGTACTGAGTGAGTCTGTAGTTGAATGGTGCACTCAGGGACTCTGTCTGAGAGTCAGGTCTCTCAGAAAATTAGTGCACAGCACTCTCTTATCTCCCGCTGGTCTTCAATCCTTGCTCTTAGTTCATCCAGCTTGTTTTCCAGAGACCGTACGTTGGCTAGCAAGAGGCTAGGTAGCGGTGGAGGCTAGCGTGAGATTTTAGAATAGAATGTAGCCCCCCTCTCCTGCCTCGCTTGCGGCGCCGCTTCCTCTCTCTTGGGGTCAGCATGCTCATGCGGGCTTGGTGCTTCGGGGCCTTCCTGGGGATTGTGTTGATCGCTGCATGGTCGAACAATACATTGCAGTTCGGGTGGTATGAAGCCAGTAAATTCTGTATGGCTGCTTGTCTTGGCAACGTCCAGTGGTGTCTGTTGGTCGTATGATAGCAGTGCGTACCTTTATGCACTGTAGAAAGAGCAGCAAACATGCAAAGAAGGAGGAAAAGTCGGCATTCGAGAACGAAGCGAGCAAACACGTCTGCCTCGATGGGTGCCATGTTGTTTGGGCTACAAGCCAACATTCTGAGAGATACGGCCTTGGTGGAGGTATGCACTTTCTGAGTGCCCTCTAGTTGGAAATATGTTCCAAATCTCTGTTGAATTACTACAAAAAGATGCTTCACCATACTGTATTTCCTGTAGTTGATAATGACAACATTTTCCAAAAGTATTTAGTAACCATAGTGAATGATTTGGGAATATTTAATTCCATATCTAACATACTTAATTTATCATTTAATAGATAAAAAAACACTGAAAAGCAGCATTAAAATTGTTGCCTTGGCAAAGGTTTGCACTCCCCAAGTGCTTTCTTGTTTAATCTGGATCCATATAATACTGTACATACTCACAGGTGCATACCTCCCATTTATACATAATTTTTTTGAGAATCTCAAAAATTGACCCACCTCACAATTTGAAAGAAGGTGAAAAGAAATTTCTGGAACCACTATTTGGATAATCTTCGCAGTTTAATAGGTTGTTCCATAGCCTAACTTCCACCATTTCAACACATTAGTTTTTGCATAATCCTGCAGCAGACAGACACAGAGCAAAAATATGTTTATAACCTCTTTAGTGGAACAACTCACTGAAAAAAAAGTGAGACAGACCGCAAAGGAGTGTGAGAACCGCTCTGTTTTGCTAATAAACTGGAGACTTACACCCCTGCTAGCCCTTCATCCTCCTAACTAGGTCTTTGTCTTCTGCAATATAAGTCCATTATCTCTCTGCAGGCAATACTGCTATGCCCAAAGCATCACCGAACCAAAGGACACCTGGGGTGCAACTAGGAAACACCAGCAGCATCTGACTGAAAAGCACTAATTGATGCCTGAGGAAGACCACGTGTTGAGTTAAACTGAAAATCAAATTCTATAATTCTTCAATTGATATGTAAATAAATATGTAGGCCTGTCACTCACCTTGCTTTGTTTACCAACAGTGACAACAACACAGCATGGGAGGCACACGAGTGAGGGACATACAAAGCAAATTTGAATAACCAACTTGGCACTTGACCTAAAGGCCTGGGTAGTGCTGTTATGGCCACTGTGTGTATCATAACCTCCCATGCAACCCTTAGTCACCCACCTGTAATCTGAATTTACCCCAGACACCTGTTATACAATGAATGAACCAACGAAATTAAGATACACATAAACTTTAACATTTATTAGACAAATCAAAAGAGTTTTCACACATACTAAATAAAATAAATAAAATACAAATAATTAAAAAAACACAATCGATAGACAAACAAATTCATTAAATTAAATGAAGAAAGACTGTACCCAGGTGTTAGTTCAAACCGTTTGTTTGTGGTACCACTCGTTGGCGCGGTTGCTGGAGTTTGTGCGTTTCCTCAATAAAAAAAAGCAAAAAAAACAAACAAACAACACAGCACTGCTGGTACTCACTGTTGGCTGTTCAGTCAATAGTGACAGGTGGTCTGAGTTTTCCCAGGGGTGGATTGGCGATGGTCAACACAGGTGCCTCTGTAAGTCTCTTCTTTAGGGCCTTAAAAGCTCGTTCACAATCCTCATTCCACCGGGACCCAAATGGTTCTGAGGGGTAAAATCTCTGTTTTCGGTTAGGATCAGGTTTCGGCTTTCCATTGCCTTCGACATCAGTTTTACACTTCATCTTTTTCTTCCGGTTCCGGCGCCACACGAGTTGGCTGCCTTTTGCAACAGCGGCTCAATTCTGAGTCTTTTTATCTTTCTTCTTCTTTCTGATCCGGTGATGGCTTTCTGATCCGGCACACCTTTCACTCTATGTGTATCACGGACACACAGATCACCCCGGGGGTCTCCCGAGTCGGCGGACGGAGCCTCTGTTTACAGTGGGAGATGATGCAGTGGGGAGGAGCTAGCTAGCACTTGGCCGCCACCCGGTGCTAATGGAGAGGCTCGACATACCGGGAGAGCTGAAGCGGGAGCGATGCGGGTGCCGGGCTGGAGTTTGGGCGGCGTGCAGGAAATATAAGACAGAATAATAAAGAGCGATGGCAAGAACCAAGCAGACTGCCCGTAAATCTACTGGAGGAAAAACCCCCAGGAAGCAGCTGGCCACCAAGGCTGTTCGAAAAGGCGCTCCGGCCGCCGGCGGAGTGAGGAGGCCTCACCATTGCAGGCCCGGTGCCGTGGCTCTGAGAGAGATCCGTCACTGCCGGAGGTCCACGGAGCTGCTCATCCGTGGGCTGCCCTTCCAGCGCCTGGTGAGGGAGATCGCTCAGGACTTCAGGACCGACTTGCGCTTCCAGAGCTCCGCCGTCATGGCTCTGCAGGAGACCAGCAAGGCCTACCTGGTGGGTCTCTTTGAGGACACCAACCTGTGCGCCATCCACGCCAAGAGGCTCACTATCATGCCCAAAGACATCCAGCTGGCCCGCCGCGTCCGCGGAGAGAGAGCTTAGACTTTCTGCTCCACATCCACCAGCCACAATGCTCCGCACTGTGTGTCTATATATATATATATATATATATATATATATATATATATATATATATATATATATATATATATATATATATATATATATATATATGTATACTAGCTGCTCTTGTTTTTTTTCTTGCCTTCTGATTGTTGCTCTGAGTGTTGCTATCCCTGTGCTGTTGCAATCCTGGAATTTCCCCATTGTGAGACTAATAAAGGCTTATCTTATCTTATCTTAGTCTTTTGCTCTGTCCCAGCTACAATACAGTCTTGTAGTAGCTGGTTAAGGGGATAGTACAGTCTGGCAAAATCCTTTACAAACCATCTATAATAACCACAAAATCCCAGGAAGGATCGTAGAGCAGTGATGTTATCTGGGCATGGCCAAGATTTCACAGCCTCGATCTTTGAAGGGTCTGTGGCAATCCCCTCTCTCGACACAATGTGGCCCAGATAGGTCACAGAGGAACAGCAAAACTTACATTTGTCCACCGACAACTTTAGTCCTTCCTCCTTCAGCCTGTCCAACACTTTAAGAAGACATTGCTCATGTTCCTCCAAGGTTCTCCAAAACAATAATGACTTCATGATACACCAAAACCTCTAACAAGTTCATGTCACCCACAGTCTTTTCAATGACCCGTTGAAATGTGGCAGGGGTGCCACAAATCCCTTGTGGCAGCCACCCAAACTGATAAAAACCTGCAGGGCAGATGAAGGCTGTCTTTTCTTTATCCACATCACTCAACTGGGTCTGATAATAACCACTTCTAAGGTCAAGAACACTGAACCACTGACTACCACTTAAACAAGCCAGTGTATCCTCTGTGCGCGGGACTGTGTACTGATTAGGAATTGTCCTCCTATTCAAAGTCCTGTAATCTACACACATCCGAATAGTCCCATTTTTCTTGCGAATCACCATGATTGGGGATGTGTATGGGCTCCTGGACTCTGCAATTACCCCAGCCTCCTTGAGATCACTAAGGTACTTTCTCAGATCCTCCAAATCACAAGGTTGCATACGTCTGCAGTGCTCCCTGAAGGGCTTCTTGTCGTTCACCCGAATTTGGTGCTCTGCACTTCTTGCACAGCCAACATCAACCTCGCTACAAGAAAACACCTCCTGCCTCTCCATCAGCTTCTGACACAGTCTCTCTTTCCACTCTGGAGGCACAGGAGAGTCACCAAAGTCAAAAGAGGAGGGAGACAATTTAAACTCAGGCTGCTTAGGTTCTGTCCTCCCAGGTACTGTGTTAAGCGCGTCCACTGGAAATAAGTGAGCAATCGCCATCCCCGTTTTAACGTTACAGGATGACTGGACACATTTCTCAAGGTAACTGTAATGTGCCAACACTGCACTGCAGCTGCCTTTTCCAAAACAGGCATCACAAGGAGCTCCTCAGAAAAACACCCATCCTCCAGGTGATCTATAAGTACAGCCTGCACAGAGGTGCCCCTAGGGAATTTAGGAGTACCGACAGCCGAGACGCAACCTGGCGGCAATACAACAAACTCATTCCTTGTGAACCAAACTGTGCCCCTCCTAGCATCAGTCACAATCTCAGGAGTCTGTATGAGCTTCTCATAAGCTTCTCTAATCACTGGGTGCGCTGAAAGAGTGTTCATGAAATGATCTCCCCAATGCGTTTTACAAGACTGGAAAAGCCTCTTGACCACTGGCGTATTTGTGACAACCACAAGGGATACATCACCATGCACTTCCGGATCAGGACACACGAGCACAAGTGTTTCTATGCCCTGAACTGTTCCTACTACATCATCGTTAAACTCAAGCTTCAAGCACTCATAGCCATCATAGGAGAAGCACTCTAAGTGAACTAAGACCCCAAACCTCTAGACACCCAACAGGAGTCAATGGCAAATGCTTCAGATATTTGTCATAAAAAGAACAATATAGTAAGGTCACTTGGGAACCACTATCAAGTAAAGCCTTAGTGTAAATGCCCTCAACTCGCACTGAAACAATGGGGCTAAGGTCAACTAAGCCTCTCGGCAGATTAGGTCTCCTCCTCTGTAGCGCATCGCACTGTGTGGAACTTGTCACCCCCGGAGCGTCAGGCCATCCTTCTACTGAGCCCTGGTGGAGTTTCCCACCGGCTGTTTCTCCTTTAGGAAATGACTAGTTACTCTCCTAAGATTTTCCGAGTTCCGACACTCCCACTGGAAATGTCCATCCTCACCACACCTGTAGCAGAAACCCTCATCTTTGTACCAAGTTTTAGGAGCTCTCCTCTCTACCTGTGTGTAGGAGGGTCCAACAGTGCTCTGATTTTGATTTGGACTTAAATGCTGGGATACACCCTCTGAGGCAGCCACAGATGCTGATAGCAAGCACCCCACATCACTTTTTAACCCCTGAAATTCCTTCTTTAATGCATCCAGTGCAGACTGACCCTCTACTCCTACAGCCACTGACTCCTGCTTAGACTGTACTTCTAACACAATCTGCACACCTCACCTTAGCAGTCCCCGCAACATTGTTCACATTCTGTCATTCAACGACCAATTCTTCCTCTTCTCGCACCTCATGAAGAAGATCGTTGAGGCTTGGAAGAGGCCTGAACTTGAATGTTGTTCTTATTCGCAAAGCAATAAAGTCATGTGACAGAGCACCCTAAGCCACCTTCTCAATCTGAACTCTGTCCCTGTCAGCCACATCGATTCCACCCTTTTGATGAATAGCATGCAAAAGCTTGGTCAGTCTGAACACGTATGCCAACAGTTTCTCGCCTTCTCGCTGAAATGTGTTACGGAACTTTGCCATAAGATCTACTGCACTGTCTGGATTTCCAAACGCTGTCTCCAAGGCTTTAAGATAATCACTGGCAGTTGCATGTGGATTAGTGATTTTCAAACCACGAACAATATCAGCTGCTGGCCCTTTAAGACTCTCAGCCACCCTTCGTCTTTTTAATATGTCAGAACACTGCCACTCAGCCAGCATATGACTGGCCTGCCTGGCCCAAACATCATACTCCTCCTCTCCTGGGGGCATCAGCCTTACCCCCAAGAACCAACGCAGTTTCCAGTACCCGGACCCATCGGAGGGCGAATTTTGGCACTTGTCCACAAGTGAAGATATAGCCTTAACAAGCTCTGTGTTCAAATCGAGAGCAGCAGGTCGGAAGGTATCACTATGCAAGTCTGAAACATCTGCTAATGTCTTTCCTTCACCAGCCAAGAATGATAGTAATTTGGAATGAAACACCCCCTTTTCACTGGTCCTATGACAGCTTAGCCTCACACACACTAAGCACCCATCAGTCCGATCCATCCCCTGTGTCCAGGTGTTCAGGAATGTCAGATCCAGTCATGTCATTTGTGATTTCATTCAACACAGTCTGAGTTTTCCCTGTGGGAACCATATCCCACCCTCAGATTTTACAATGACCAAACACCCCTGCTCTAACTAACACACTATAGATAGGTTCTTCAGCAGCTTCAAGTGAGACCCCACTGAGCACCACCACTTTCCTTAAATTCACCTCTTTGTTCAGACACCATTGACTTATCTGCTCTGACTCCATTTTATAGCAAGAAGAACAAGGGAAAGAGGGAAAAAAAAAAATTCAGCATACAGCTGTTACAGTGTTATATTGAATCACACAGTCCCTTTTGTTATTAAAACAATTTGGTGCAATTGTTGAGCCCCCACGTGTAGCCCTCTCACTCACCTTGCTTTGTTTACCAACAGTGACAACAACACAGCACGGGAGGTGCATGAGTGAGGTACATACAAAGCAAATTTGAATAACCAACTCGGCACTTGAGCAAAAGGCCTGGGTAGTGCTGTTATGGCCACTGTGTATATCATATCCTCCCACTCAACCCTTAAGCCCCTTTTCCACTAGTACCTACTCAGCCCTACTCGCTTCGACTCTACTCGGTTTGTAGGGTTTTCCATTAGTACCCGATACCTGGTACCAGGTATTTTCTTCGTACCTACTCCACTGGGGTACCAACCGTGCTGAGTCGGGCTGAAACTGTGACATCAACAGACTGCAGGCCACTGATTGGTCAGGGCGTAACTTCATGAGAGTGCTGTCTTCTGCAGAATATACAACCGCCATTTGCAAAAAATTCTTCAGCGAGTAAACATGGTAGAGATGGCTTCGGAGAATACGGTAGAGATGGCTTCGCAGGTTTCGCGGAAATCTACACCGTGGTGCAACAAAGACGTGCGGACTTTTCTGTGCTTGGTGGCTGACAATAGAATCCAGACAGAGTTTTAGATAGAGCGACCTGCAACGAAAAAGTTTACCAGGAGGTCTCCGAACAGATGGCAACCCATGGATACAACCGGACATTGAAACAATGTAGGGAGAAGCTGAAGAAAATGAAAAGTGATTACTGGGCCATCAAGGATCACAACGGTCGAAGTGGGGTGAACAGAAAGGACTGGAAGTGGTTCAATGGACGCCATTTATGGCCATCGGCCGGCCAGCAATGGCGTGGAGATTGGGGTCGACACGTCATTGTTGCAAACCATGGATGGTGAGTGTTTTGTGATATTGTGCATCTTTTCACTTATTTATCCTATTGGTGGCAAGCTCACTTTTTTGAGCAATAACAACGCCGTTCTCTCCTGGCTAACGAGTGTTAGTGAGGAGCACTAGCTAGCTAGTAGCCAACTCTGTTGATTCACGCTTGCTTTGTCTGAAGTATTTGCTTGTGAGAGCAAAAGGATGAAATATGCTAATCATGGTTAAAAAGCTTTGTGTACGTGTTGCACTTTGGTGCTGTGCATTAAGTTGTGTGCATTTTCTTTCTAGAATCTGTTTCCACATGCCAGGGGTCCAGCTCCGTCAACGTCTGGTACGACACATTCAAGTGCTGGTAAGGCACAATAAACAAAAGATTAACACCCTGTTGTGTTTAAGGATACAGGTCAAGTGGACCCCAGGATCCAAAATCTCAACATATACAAGTGCATTTTCAAACCAGTGATTTATAAAGTGATTCATATTATTTCCTAAAGCCTCATAATAGACCCACATACCTATTCTGTGGATTTTCCAAAAACAGTGTTGTTGTGCTGTTTCTTTTCCACCATGAATCTCTGGATTGAAAATGTACTTGTACATGTACAGAGTGGCTCCTGGGGTGCTCACTTGTCAGGGGTTCACAACCTGGTCCCATTTTTAGCTGTGGTGGAGGAAGTACTGCTATAATTCTTGTTTCTGAAAAACTGATGTAGCACATGAACTCACTTCCGAATGCACTTGCAGTCAACGTGCTTCATTGAAATGATTCAAGTCAGCTGACTGTATTAACTCATTCAGATTTCTGAGGCCACAATAAAAACAAATTATTTTAAACATAACCTGGTGCCTGCAAAATCTGCTCTACTGAGGCACAGCAACATGACAATTGTGCTTATATACAACAACAAATTTTTGTCACATCCCACCACTGGCTCTCACAAGTGTATTTCCCTAATATATGTTTTGAACTTGCTTTAACTAACCACCATCCATTTCTGCCTTTCGTCTGGGCAAGAGGAAAAGGAGCCACCCCACAACGGACCTTGCCACTGTATGTGCCCAGATGCATGGTGATGAGGTGCGACTCCATGAACGGCAGCTTGAACAGCACTGTGAAGCACTTGCCAGCACATGCAGGCCATCAACTGGCTTGCTGATGACGCAAATGAAACAAGGGAGTAAGAAGTCGCCTTCCGAAGGGAGGAGATGACACAAACTGCTGACTTCAATCAAGCTTTCCTGGCTGAAATGGGCAAGCTTGTGAATGAGGTGAGTGACCGGCGTGTGTGACCCTGTCTCCCCACCCCCAGTCTTTTTTTTTTTAACTTGTGTACATATGGAACAAAACAGTCTGCAGTTGTGCTGATACTTGTAATAAACCAGTCACTGTGTTTGCATCATGATTGTGTTTTGTCTGTTATGACACTGGTGGGAAAAGAGTCAATAATTACATACACATCCTCTCTTCTGACCAAATTCAGCTATAAATCAGGTTATGTGTCTGTAGTACATTACCAACTTTCTCCAAAGTTTTAGAAAAAAAGGGTTGCTAGACAATTTTATTGGAATATATTATGGGGTCAAATAATTACTTAAAGAGCTGATGATACGATTTTGACATTTTTTAGGATGTTGTGTAAACCCAAAAGTCATTGTCGATGATCAATATAACATTTACAACCGCGCCTACATAAACTAGTTATCATCAAAAAACAGCAGCCGCTGACTGGACTGTGGTGCCGCCCACCAAATTAAGGGCGGCACCCCCATGACGTAAGCGGGAGAACGGACTTCGATGTTGTTGACTGGAATGACAGCAGCTTTGTAGCTCACAGTTTCTCTGGTTTCTTGTTTTAATTTTATGGCTGTGCCTTCGCGTTGTGTCACAGGCTTAGATAAACATCAAACCGTAAAAGACCACATCCCACGCTTCAGCTCCAACTGTTATTAAGTCTCCTTGTGCACTTTTATGCAGGAGGAGCACATGAGGAGGGGAAGGATTAATGGATTTACACGCAGCTTTGACCTACTTTCTGTGATCCCATGTTGACATCTCGCCGGTCTGGCCATATCCCCTCTATCATTATCACCAGCTGATTCAAACTCCTGCTGATCATGTTTCCCGGTCCTCTCCCAGGTGCTTCTAATCACACCATCACCAGCAGTGTGTGTACTTCACGGCTGTTTGCCAGTCATGCACTAATGGTCCATAGTATTGTCATCTGTGCTGTTTGTCTGCCAGTATTTTCAGCACTCTCACGACGCGCTAGTCACTCCATGTTTGCCATGGCTCTCGTGCGTCCTTGAAGCGATGTCGCTCTGGGGCGCACCTGTGGCAAACACATCTCATCTCATTCGTTTGCTGGGCGATGTCTGCCCCCGAACGCCATCACTAAGCGTGTCTGTATTTCTTGTACATCTTCACCTTTCAGGGAATTGTCTATCTTTCTGTATTAAGTGTGCTGTGGTGAACCCTACCCGCAAATCCTCGTTATTTTATCCCCCCTCTCCGTGCCCTGTGCAAGAGCACACAGAGGGTCATGATGAATGGATTTAGGCACAGAATTCACCACAGCACATGTATTGAACATAAGAATGATGACAACAGTTCCCAAAAAGGTGAAGACTTACAAAAATAAACAGAAACACCCACAGTTGGCGTTCAGGGCCGATATCACCCAGCGAACATGGAGAGGAGACGTGTTAACCATGGTTGCGCCCCAGGGCCGACATCGCTTCAAGGGGCGCAACAGAACCACGGCTGTGTGGAGCAGCCAACACGTCGTGATAGCGCTGGCAACATTGACTGGCTGACAACACGGCAGATGATGCACACAAACCATGGACAGCTGATTGTCAAAGAGAGGAGCGTGTGTTCGGACTGGCAAATCTTGGACAGTGCCCACCTGAAAGTGGCTCAAAACGCATATAAAACACATGTACAAAACAAAAACAACAAGAACTCAAAATATAATCCATAATAAACCCGATGCCTGAGCCATAGAGAATACACTGCTAATATTTTATTGAAAAATTGGGTTTAAATAAATTATATTTATGAACAAATAATTTGTTGCAATATCTGTAACAAAAGAATAACACTGGTGTTCCCCTGCCATGTGTTTGTCGCTGCTGCTGCGGCGGGCATGTGTGCCTCTCCACCCGTCACTCTCTGAGTGTGACTCGCTAGGCACGATGCCCGCTTGGCACGGCTCAAACCTATATGGTCTGATGCCCCCAGATTCTTCATTATCATCCCATTCTTCGGAACTATAATCGTCTGAAGATTGGACAACACAAACCAATTCCAGACTACATGTGCTGGAACCATCGTGGATGTTTTCAACCGCTTCCATCCTGTGTGTACAATGGCCAGCCAAGCACTGTGTTCTCCCGATGATGTGACTACATGGTAGCGGGGTTTTCCAGCCACTGACGTAATTGGTGACTTGGCGCTCATGAAAACATCGGATATTCACGTGAAAAAAAGATAAGATAAGATAAGATAAGATAAGCCTTTATTAGTCCCACAATGGGGAAATTCCAGGATTGCAACAGCACAGGGACAGCAACACTCAGAGCAACAATCAGAAGGCAAGAAAAAACAACATCTAGCAAACATATGTCCATATTACTATAAATGTATATATATAGACACACAGTGCAGAGCATTATGGCTGGTGGATGTGCAGCAGAAAGTCTAAGCTCTCTCTCCGCGGATGCAGCGGGCCAGCTGGAAGTCTTTGGGCATGATGGTGACCCCCTTAGCGAAGAAGAGACCACCAGGTGGGTCTCGCTGGTCTCCTGCAGAGCCATGACGGCGAAACTCAGGAAACGCAGGACGGTCTTGAAGTCCTGAGCGATCTCCCTCACCAGGCGCTGGACGGGCAGCTTACGGATGAGCAGCTCCGTGGATTTCTGGTAGCGACGGATCTCTCTCAGAGCCACGGACCTGTGACGGCGAGGCCTCTTCACTCTGCCGGTGGCCAGAGCGCCTCTCCGAGCAGCCCTGGTGACTAGCTGTCTCCTGGGGGGCTTCTTCCTCCAGTAGAGGAAGAAGCCCCTCTAGGGGACAGGAAAAAGCCTGTTTGACTTAGAACTGTACAGACCAACCTATTTTGTCATATTATATTATGTGTTGAAAAATTAGAGGAAGTCAAAAACGTGTCATCAGCACTTCAAACATCCACTCTTCTGACCAAATTCAGCTGTAAATCAGGTTATGTGTCTGTAGTACATTTGCAATTTTCTCCAAAGTTTTACAAAAAAATTGTTGCTAGACAATTTTATTGGAATATGTTATGGAGTCTAATTACTTAAACATCCTATAAAAGACTATAGTTCAAGGTCAGGTTGTAGGTTGTGGGAGCAGTTTTGGACCAACAAAATCTTGTGATGCAGTGAATCATGACGTTGTGTTTAAAAAATATTTAGACACATTTTGGTAATCCAGCCGTGCTATGTTTCCATGTTATCTGTGTGTAATGGTAAATAATGAAAGATTTTTCTTAACCAAAATTCTACTTTTCCACCCTGGAAAATTGACAGTAATGCTAAGGGGTTCAGAAAAAGTAAAAAAAAAAAAGAAAAAGTTTGTGTTTGCATCATGATCTATTTTGTCTGTTAAGACACCGGTGTGAAAAGAGTCAACAGTACTAACCATTTATCAGTGATGCTGAAAATAATGGCTCATTTTTAAGAAAAAGTAACCAAAAACAATTATTTACTGAAGACTGTATTGCTGGATGTGCCAGTGCAGAAGACACTGCACACTTTAGTGGTAGTACCAGTATATGGAGGAATTCTGGGCCATATTAGCATCTGTATTTCCTAATAATGGGTTAGGGCAGGGGTGTCCAATCATGTGCCACTGAGGGCCAAGACCCTGCAGGCTTTACCTCCAACCAGTGTCTTCAACAGCAGATTCCACTGAATTTCTTCCACTGACTGCTGAAGAGACTGGGTAGAAGAGAAAACCTGCGGGGTCTTGGCCCTCCATGGCACATGATTGGACACCCCTGGGTTAGGGTTTAATGGGGTTTAACATTTTAACACAAACTGCTTTATGGTTCATAATTCTGTTGACAGACTTTCACCAAACCAAAAGTAATTTCTCAAACTGCTGGATTGTTCTGAGACAATCTTTTAGTATTTAATTTATGTCACTTGGTGGTAACGTTCACACATAAAACAAAAGTGGAGAGAGATCTGCAAAAAAGTACAAAGGTTTATTGTCAAAATTCCCAGTGCAATACTAAATGAATACATGTATAGTACATTGTTGATGCAGAGAATATATATTTATACAGTATCTAGATGTATCTATCCAGTAAATCCAAGTATTTTCCATGTAACCTTGTGACCATATTATTTTAAATGCTTTGAATCCTAGATCAAGTTTGTTTTGCCTTAAAAATGCATCACAATTGTTAAATATATCTTATTATACCTAACTCAGTACTGTTTACCTGTTGAAATATATATTTTATGGCTAATATAACCCCATAACTACAATATGGCATCTGCCGATCAAGTTTTGGCAGCTGATCACTTTTTGCCATGACACCACCACAGACTCAGTGCCACTGGAGCAGGTACATCCCATGATGTCTCAACAGTGTCTCCATGATTTTCATGATCTTAGAATAGAGGGTTAGTACTAGTGAAAGCGCTTTGAGTGGTCTTTGTGACTAGAAAAGCGCTATATAAGTGTAGGTTAGTTAGTTAGTTTGTTAGTTAGTTAGATTTTCACACAGATCAGCGCACTTTGTTGCACAGGAAGCTAAATGTTTCTACAGACATACTGAAGTTCTATAACCACGAGCGTTTGTGAAGCTGGGGTGACATCAGTGAGAGGCTGTGTTGAACACCCAGACCCACGGTTTGAAGCAATTATTTTGCCACAAGAGAGCCATCTGAAACACACACACAACATACATATTTTAGTACCTAACAGCGATAACTTGCAGACATTACAATGTAGTATGGCGGACTTAAAGCAAACTAGCATTAGCAATCATTAGCTTTTTTCCCCTCCTGTCCTGAATTTGATTGAAACTCAGCCTTCCAACTGATTGAGAGAATATCAAAATTTTAATCCAGAGCAGTGGAAATTTTCAGCTAAGAACTTTCAAAAAAAACTCATGGACAGGGTGAGGGGTGGGTAACGGGTCCTGCTTCCGACTGTTCCCCCACCCCTTAGGGTTTAGATTTATCAGTAAAACTTTTCTTTATATCAGGCCCAGCACCTTTTTGGGTCTATCTTTGTCACCTGTATTAGGCACACAGAACAGACATACACCACTGCTGCCACTTACAGTCCGCATCCCACCATTCCTACAGATGGCCAAAACCTAATTTCAAAACACATGAGCATGACATAGGCCCTTAGAATAGAGGGTTAGTACTAGTGAAAGCGCTTTGAGTGGTCTTTGTGACTAGAAAAGCGCTATATAAGTGCAGGTTAGTTAGTTAGTTAGTTAGACATCTGTAAAAATATGCAATAATGTAAAATACGCCAGTATTTTTGGTGCTGACAATAACAAGTTTGACATTGAGTCAAAACTCAAAACAATGTGCTATTTTTTCATCACCCACCCATCTTCTACCGCTTGTCCAGAGCCCTGGGTTTTGGAGGCAGTATCTCACGGAGTAGCAAATGCAGAGGAACATTCATGAACAGTGCGATTGTTGGGGTTTCGTCAGGGTTCGTAAAAGGTTGCACAACAGTTTGCCAACAGTTTTTAAGGTAGAAAATAGTTTATTTCATTGCAGAAAAAAAATAACGTGGAAAAGAAAAACTGCCATTGTAAAAACCTGCCCACCTCCTCCAGCTCTTCAAGGATACCAAGGTGTCTCCAGTCTCTCCAGCGTGTCACTTGGAACTCCTCCCAGTTGGATGTGCCTGAAAAACCTTACGCAGAAGGTGTCCAGGACACATCCTAATTAGATGCCCAACCACACCCCAATGGAAAGTTCAGTCTCTGCTTTGGACTGCTGCCTGGTCCACATAGCCCCGCAGGTGCCCATGAACCCTCCTGCAGGTGGTGGGGGCCAACAGGAGGGTAGACCTATGTGATTCGAACCAGGTCTAGCGGGGTCTCGCGGGCAGAAACCCAACCGTTGAGCCCCTCCTACAGGGTTGTCTCCGCTCTCCGTCTGGCCCTTCATCCAGGACCAGTCTGCCATGGCAGACCCGACTGGGGTGAGACTGCCCCGACAACATATCTTCTGGGATCACTAGGGCACCCAAACCCCTCCACCAAGATAAGATGGCGATCCACAGGTGGGATCAGAAACATAAACCACTTGTTACACTTACTGTCTGGGATGTTAAAATTCTCGCCAAAGGGCATCTTGACACATTAGCAAATGATGACAACAACTTTCATTGTTTTGCTACAGCGATTTTTGCATCAAATCTTAGAGGATTAGTATGTGACACCCCTGCAGCCAGCCTTAGAATTTTAAAAGACTAAAAAAAAACCTGGTATTTCATGGCTCTCTGTATAACCCAGCATCTTAAAACGCTAGTTAATCTGTGAATACATCACGTTTATTACTCCATCAGGTCTATAAAAGAAATATGAATCTGCAAATTGCTCGAGATTCTTACATTTTTCTTATATCTGAAGTGAACAAATAAAAGTTTGGGGCTGACAGTGTGAGCTTAAATATTGAGATTCAGATTGCAGCAGAATCCGTCTTCATCCTTTCCACAGTAATACTCTGCTCTTAGCAATATTCATTCAGTCCTGCAGTCATGCATTGGCGCAGTAGCTAATCTCTGCCCCCGAGGCACTTCAGCAGTAATGCACCTGTTAAAAAATCCCCATCCGTGTCACGCTGAATAGTAAAAAGATTAGCTAATATTTCATAATAGTTTGGGAGATTTATTGGACACTTGTGTGTTTCTCTCTGGCTGGGAGGCTGAGCTCACTCATTCGGTTGCGTCCTGGTTCAGGGACTGTGTTGAAGCTTTTTGAAAATGTCTGCATTTTATGGTATGAAAGAAACCTTAATAACTTTACAGGCTTAAAGACAAAATATGCCCAATAATTTACAACAGAGTGAGAAGCATGTGGTGATGTATGGAAGTAATCGCAGGATAATCTTGACTCACTGAGCATTTTATGTCTCCATTAAAATGTATAAAGCAGTGTAATGAAGTTGTGACATTAAATAAGCAGCAGGTATTTACGTCTAAAGTAAAGCATCAGTGAAACACTCATATCTGTTTCTGTGTTCACAGCACCACTGATCAGTTTTCATCACAAACTCCCCTTTCCCTCGGGCATTTCGTACTTTTTTAAATGTTCAGATCAGTCATTTGAAGCATAGAAATATGCATTTTTAAACTCAAGTGAATTAAAGTCAGTGGTGGACAGAATGTCAGCCGTTCATGATGTACAGCATCTCTGCTGTGAAAACAGAAATTTAATTAAATCCCCGATGCTACATCTTTACACCTCAAATTTCTACAAATGACTGAATAAAATGTAAATTATTCATAAGGTTTGAACTTAACAATTGATTATTTTCTTATAGCTGAGTACTTTGTTCTAAAGAATGCAATCAGACCTTCTCCACCCAAAACAATATGCATACATCATTCAGTCTACTCGGACCAAGTACAAATGCAGCAAAAACCTAAATTAAATTGTAGTTGCAAAATATCAGCCAAGAAACCATGAACCTTGAAATTAGCACCATGAGCTATTTTTAAAACCAATTAGCAAATGTGTTTCATTGTCTCTCCCACTGAGGCGTCGATTAAGTAGAAAGTGATACTGAGCACATAATGAAAGAAATATATGTAGTCTTTCATACACTATCCCTCCTTTCACAGACCAGATTAATGTTTTTTTAAGAGATTAATTTTCTTAGAAATCAAAAATGTGCCCTTGGAGTAGCATTACTGAACTATATTCTAATTCATAATATTCCCATCACAAGCAGACTTGCTTTTTTTCTACAACTCCATAAGTCGACATGAATGACAAAGCTATAAATCTATTGCAACTGTACGTAAAGGATGTGTTATGTTTGCCCCTTGCAGGGCAAAGATGAGGTGCCAGAAGCCAGCAGTGAGTTTGTTATTTTATTACAAAAGTACAAAATAATGTGCCACGAGGGGCAAAACGCAAACCACTATACACATGTGACCCCGTGGGTGAAATAACTGAACACACAAAGAAACAGTCACTTACATATAATATAGCGAGGGCGAAACCTAACGCTGAAAAGGACTGCCTTTGGACGTAGGGAAACCAGTCTAGATAAGGCGAGATTGCAGCGAGGAAAGAATCTCAACTGCGATCTTAAATAGTGTACCAATTAATTACAAACAGGTGAGACAGATGATGATGAAGAGAGTGCCCGCAGCTGTGACAGCCCGCGAGCAGACTGACAGGCGGAAGTGATGCCGTGGTGCTGTCAAAATAAAAGCACAAATAGACACCATCATAAAATGCCCAAATAAAGAGACAAAAGGAGAAACTAATTAGTGACTTGAGCGCAGAGCAAACCCGTGCTCGGGATCACCACAGTGCCCTCCATTTAAGGGATGGATTCCAGACATCCCCCTGTAACATCCAGGGAGAGCGGAACCCCCCACTCCACCCCACCAGAAATAACTACCAAAAAACAGCTTCGGGAAGGCAGAGGGGGAACCCAGGCCTGGAAGGAGGGACACTGAATAGAAAGAAAAAAAAACCAAAAAACAAGTGCACAGCAAAACTCCCCGCCCCTGTAGAAGAGAAAATACATCAATGTACCAACACAAAGAAACACAGTAAAGACCAAAACTGTAAGTACAAGTGAGGGTGCACCCCCCCCCCCCCCAGAAATGTCAGCCCAACAAAACAAAAAAGGACAAAGAAGGATGAACATTCCAACTTATACTAATAGATAAGAGAATAAGGCAAGGTAAAATTTATGCTGGTAACACTGATAAAAGAGGAGCTAAAGCACTACACACACAGGGTAAAAAACAAAAAGAAAATAAGAGAACTGTTCTGGTTGCCTCACCAAATCCCACCACTGCCAGACCGCCAAATAGCATGAGTCGGGTAGCCTGCCAGGGAAAAAGGGCCACCCAATCCAGCAGTGCAGTTTACCAGGCGGGCGGCTTGGGCGTTTTAGCCATCAGGCCAGGAGAGGCAGACTGGGAGGCGACCTCCCCACAGCAACGCCCACAGGGACCATGAAGGTGTCCGCAGGGGAATGGCGAACTGTAGCTCCCGCGGTGGTCCCCGTCCGGGACATTGCTGCACCCATAGAGGGCCCCAGCTGGGCCAGTGCGGCACTTATGGAGGTCCCACCCAGGAAGAAAGCTGCACCCATGGTGGTCCCGGTCCAAAATATGGCAGCACCCACGGTGGACCCCGACTGGGCCATAGCTGCATCCGTGAAGACCACCGGCGGTGGACCCGAACCCAAGGAGACCACTGGAGTAACAGGATGCGCCCCAATGACCTTGAAAGGAGACTCGAGGACAAGACAAACAGGCACAGGGTCAGAGTCAATGGCAGCAGTGGAACCCGGCGAGGTGAGTGCAGCCGCTGCTGATGGCAGTGACCGGCTCTCCCTTCCAAAAGCCAGACAAGATCTCTCCAACACTGAAATAATGAAAACAAAGGAGAGCACTTGCCTGAGCTCAAGTTCCACCATCGTCCAGGACTCCGTCGATCCGGATAGCGATGACCCAGGCCCGGCCTCCTGAAGGTCCAATCCGAACTCTGTTGCAGCGGCCCCAATAGCAGGCATGATGGTCAATGCAGTTCCAAAACCCCCTGGTGCTGTAACTCACACCGATGGCTTGCTCAATGGGGTGACAGGAGGTCCATCTCCAGCTGGGGAAGAACTTTGTTCAATGGAGGCCCGGGAACGCTTCCTTGTCAGCACAGGCTCCAAATGGAAGTCTGCCCTCCTCCTCTGTCCAGGTCATGGCTGTGGCGCTGGAACCAGGTTCTCCAGGGCTGTAGGCTCCTCCTCCATCTGACAGTCTGATTCTGGCACCGACGTACACTCGGGGAATGAAGGAGGAGACACAGAGGAAGCAGAAGATGTATTAATGGCTGCAGCAGGCGTGTGTGTGTGGGGGGGGGGGTCAGGGTACTGCATGACCTGAGCCCCACCCCAAGGATTCAGACAGGGTGACTCATTAACCAGTGATAAAGAATGAACATACACTTGCCTGTTTTCCTGGGGAACGGTGGTCACTCCTGCAGCAGGCTCTATTTTTTCTTCTCCCGTCAAGTTGATGAGAGTGGACCCCTCGGGAAGACCAGGAGGAACCACTTCATAAAGATCGGTGCTGGAGGCAGCCGGAGATGGAACCACAAAGCTAGCAGCAGCTGGAGAAAGTGCCATGCAAGAGGGAGGAGCAGCTGAGGCAGTCCGGGGTAGGAGAGCTGGCGAAACAGCTGACAATGAGGGCCCGGAGGCTGAAGCTGCTGACAATACACTCTGCGGAGGCAATGAAAACCCAGCTGAATGGGAGACAGGGGAATCCTTCTGGCGGCCCGTAGCTGGATCTGGACGGGAACCTTGCGGCGTAATCACCCGATAAGTCTCCTCCTTCCGCTTAAGGACAGCCGAGTCATGGGGAGGAGAAAGGTTCTGTGCCAGGCGGCAGCGTCTACGTGCTGGAGTCGACCAAATCCTTAAATCCGGAAAACGTCGCTGCTGGGTGGAGACAGTAGCCAGCAGCTTGGCGAACTCAGAATAATTATTCAAACCAGGATGGGCTTCTAAAGTCCTTACCACAGCCACCACACTCTTCAGCACTTTATCTGGGTTGCAGCAGGAACAAACTTCAGCCATCCGGGCCCCGATGAATTCAACTGCCCACTGTTCATCATCACTGGGAACCCCGGCTGCCCTCCTCCTACGGCGCGCTGGAAGACGGCTTTCAGGCAAACCAGAATCTGGGGCTGGAACCATAGCAGGAACCTGGCCATGAGGCGAGGAATGGGAGTGCTGTGCAGTCTGCCCCAACTTAGGCTTCCTGCAGGAACTCTTCACCAGCTCATGGTGTTTCCGCTGGAGTGCCGATAACTCTGCCATCCTCTCCCTGCCTCAGAGTGCTCAGCAAGGCAAGAATGACGATTAAAAGCTGCCTCCGCGAGGTCCAGGTACCATAATGCATGTTTGGGTGTGGAGTACTGACGTGCAATGGCCAGGAGGTCTATTTCCATGAAAGCCTGGATGAGCTAAAAACCCAGGCTCATTGGATACCACCGGCAACAAGATGCCATAATACCCAAACAAAAAAACTGGCACCCTAGAAAAAAAGAAAAAAAAAATTAGAGCCAAAAACAAAACTCACTGAGGCTGGCACCTGCTTTGGCTGCGATCTACTATTATGTTTGCCCCTTGCAGGGCAAGGATGAGGCGCCAGAAGCCAGCAGTGAGTTTGTTATTTTATTACAAAAGTACAAAATAATGTGCCACGAGGGGCAAAACACAAACCACTATACACATGCGACCCTGTGGGGTGAAATAACTGAACACACAAAGAAACAGTCACTTACATATAATATAGCGAGGGCGAAACCTAACGCTGAAAAGGACTGGCTTTGGACGTAGGGAAACCAGTCTAGATAAGGCGAGATTGCAGCGAGGAAAGAATCTCAACTGCGATCTCAAATAGTGTACCAATTAATTACAAACAGGTAAGACGGATGATGATGAATAGAATGCTTTCAGCTGTGACAGCCCGCGAGCAGACTGACAGGCGGAAGTGCTGCTGCAGCGATGTCAAAATAAAAGCACAAATACACACCATCATAAAATGCCCAAATAAAGAGACAAAAGGGGAAAATAATAAGTGACTCGAGCGCAGAGGAAACCCGCACTCGGGATCACCACAGGATGCTTCTGGAGGAGTCACTTTGATATTTGAATGTAAGATTTTGGGTGATTTGTATTCTGAAATTTAATGCAGCATTAATTTACATTTATGTTTTCACTGTTATATTGTCGCTCTTAATTAAAATAGGTTGTACTTTCGGTTTAGTAAGGCTAGTTTTTTCAAACACAGAAAGAGGGTCCTGTGGCATATTGGAATACCACCATACATGTCATGGGCATGGGGACGCACACACAACGTGATGTCATTGCACTGTGACTACATTAAGGGCCTTTTCCACTAGCACGCTTTAGCGCGACACGGGACGGCTCAGCACGCTTTGTATGCTTTTCCACAAGCCCCAACACGGTTTAACAGCCGCAATTCTCAGCCCCGCTGAAGGGCAGGGTACAGCAGTGCTGAGCTGTGCCGTGTTGTGACGTTAACAGACTGGTCGTCGCTGATTGGTCAGGTCGTAACCGGTGCTGATTGGTCAGGCTGTAACCGCCCCTCTCCTCCTCCTCATCTACCAAATCTTCACGACCTTCTCAATAAAGTTTTTGAAAAAAAAAAAGAATCTTCACGACCACCTTTACTCAGCACGCAACCACTGTTGGCGGTTCCTTTCAGAGTATTGCTGTGCTATTTTCATTTATTCTCTATCAAAAATGGCTTCGCGTAATAAGGGTGTTCCATGGACCAGTAAGGAGCTGCAGTGTCTGCTCACTGCATTGTCAGACGAATGTATGCAGCGCGAGTTAGATGGAGCTGCCCGGAATGAAAAAATATACCGGGAGGTCTCGACATTGGAGTCCTTTAACGGTGAGTTTTAATTTTTTTTTATTGTGCGTTTTTTCGCAAATATATTCGGTAAGACGCTCAGTTTATTTATGCAATAAAAAAGCTGTTCATTTGTGGATGGATCGCTGCTTGCAGCACACTGCGGACTCAAGCTTTTATTTTAATTATTCATGTGAACAATACGCTGAAATAAGCTTATGTATTCTTGTTAAAAACTACTGTGCTGTATTTTATTGTGTGCATTTTCCTTGTAGAATCATCCCACGCGTTCGCTGCGACAGCCCGTCCGGATTATTCAACGGAGCCTTCCTGACCCACAGCTGGCAGAGACGCCTTCATTCATCCGAGTCGTGACCCAGTTTGGGAAGCTGGTGTAGAGGAACTCAGTGGTCGGCGTGTATAAAATGTCAATTAACCTTCATGTTGTGTTGCAAAGTTTTTTTTTCTTTTAATATTTTGTATATAATAAAATGGAATTGTTTTGGAAAGTGTGGTTTGTCTGTTATAACACTGAATTATAAAACAGTATAATTTCATAGAAATTCCATTGCCTAATCTGATCAAAATGATACTGATCTTCCTGTCAGGGTCAACCATTGTAAAGGTAATGTAATTTTTAACTAGACCAAAAAACAAATGTTTTTGTAAGCTTTCTGTTCTTTTTATTGAAATATCATAAAAAATTAGCCCCGCATGATCCAGTTCTAAACTTTGGGTACATTTTTTATGTTAACTTATAAGAAGTTGCACAGTTGGACTTTAAAATGCAGCAGGAGAGACTGATCAAGCTTACAAGTCAATGTAAAAAAGTAAGTATATGTAAATTGAATGTTCTATCGGCATTCCAAATTCAGAGAATTACAATACTTTAGAAGGAGTGTAGCATCATCTAAACGGAAAATAATAATACTGTTGTTCCAAACGTTGACCTGAAGGTGAAAAACATGATTTTTTTTTAATTCAGTACATCCAAAATGCCCTAGGATGTAAAAAATAATAATTTGGTGTAGGCCAGTGTGCCACGTCTCATTATTTAATACAAATAAAAACAAGTTTCAGCTCTTTATTTCTAGGTCATTTGGCAGTTAATTCAAAACAAAAGTGACTTGTGTTGTTGCAGCTTAATTATGAGATAAAATTAATTGTGAGATAAATCCACAGAGCGAGCAAGGCAATAATCCTTGAATCCTTTTTTGTCTGGTGTAAATAAGGACTCAGTCGGGTGCGTAACGTCACGGGAGTGTGGCCCCGCCTCGCTCAGAATCTGCTGCTGCCCCGCTTCTAAAACCTCCTAAACCATCACAGCACAAGCACAACACCAATGGAGACAGAAGCGTTCCGAGCCGTACTGAAGTGAACCGAGCCGTACCGAGGTGTGCTGGGCTAGTGGAAAACAGGCTTTAGAGGACTGACGGCGGGAGACGGTCTCTTTGGCACGCCGCCTCTATACCAACACATACAGTGTCCCTCATTTCCACACATAGCAATGGCGACAAGAAGAAAAATTAGCCTTCCAGAGGAAAATTCTACATTTTTCCTGAAGTTGGAAGCGTTGCTGTTGCCCAGACCGGTGAGGGAGGTGGCTAGATGAACCAAGCTCCACCAACACCAACAGGGAGTAGGAGAAGTGACCCAGCAGTATGTCATGGACCTCCGCTGTCTGGCAGGCACATGCAGGTGTAGTGAAATTAAAGGGTTTTATAGGTAATTTAATGTTGGTACACCTATTTGTGTAAATATGAATGTGAGTAGGAATGAAGATTTACTTTCACCACACTTAATTCCTCGTTAGGGCACCATCCACATTTTATAGAGGTGGAAACTCTTATGCACAAAGACTTAAGCTTAAGAATTTAGCGATTGGTAAGTTAAGCCTTAGTTAATAATCCTACTGAAAATATTTGATCAGTCTCATAATAAACCCTTGTGTGAGTTCTTGTCTCTGATGATCAAGAAGATGGACATGAAATCAAACAATAACTCCCATATGTTTTTCAGTGATTTAATAAGAAATGTCAGAATAGGTTAACATATTTGCATAGCTTTAAAACAGAGAATTTACATGTATCATGGCATCATAGACCGTTACTGAGTAACTTATCAATCAAGCATTTGTGGAACCACATGAAACATAGTTTAATTTGTCAGTATACTGGAAATTGGAAAACCATAAAATAGCATTGGTTGAGAAAAGTGGATGTGATTTTATGAAGAAAATGATAATTTGTAGAAGCATGCTCAAATAACGAGGCTGAGTTTCAGTCATAAAACCAGCTTTATTTGACAGAACGCAGCTTCTAGCATTCTCAAAGCAGGAAAGAGAAAGAATCATACTTCAACACCCTTTTATACATTTCCAGCATCAGAATTCAAGTCACATGGTGTCTTCAGTCAACATACAGTTACAAAGCATCCCCTTGAAGCTTCACCATTGTCTCTCATTTCCTGATGAACCGGAATACCCTCCGGGGCGTCTTCTGTGGGACAAAGAGACAAATCTCACACTTCCTTGTTACCTCCTGTAGATTCGAGTCCTCAGTCCTTGCAGACGTGACACCCCACAATACACATTCAGTCCTGTCTCTGTGGCAGCGTGAGCCCACAATGTGTGTCGGCCACACTACCCCCCCCCCCAAACGTCTAGTAAGGCAAAATCTGCATGGCATAACAAAAAGAAAAACACAAAGCACTCCATACGTCGCTAATCAATCCACCAACTGCCTAGGTTTTAATCTTCTGCCTTAGTTAATAATCCTACTGAAAATATTTGATCAGTCTCATAATAAACCCTTGTGTGAGTTCTTGTCTCTGATGATCAAGAAGATGGACATGAAATCAAACAATAACTCCCATATGTTTTTCAGTGATTTAATAAGAAATGTCAGAATAGGTTAACATATTTGCATAGCTTTAAAACAGAGAATTTACATGTATCATGGCATCATAGACCGTTACTGAGTAACTTATCAATCAAGCATTTGTGGAACCACATGAAACATAGTTTAATTTGTCAGTATACTGGAAATTGGAAAACCATAAAATAGCATTGGTTGAGAAAAGTGGATGTGATTTTATGAAGAAAATGATAATTTGTAGAAGCATGCTCAAATAACGAGGCTGAGTTTCAGTCATAAAACCAGCTTTATTTGACAGAACGCAGCTTCTAGCATTCTCAAAGCAGGAAAGAGAAAGAATCATACTTCAACACCCTTTTATACATTTCCAGCATCAGAATTCAAGTCACATGGTGTCTTCAGTCAACATACAGTTACAAAGCATCCCCTTGAAGCTTCACCATTGTCTCTCATTTCCTGATGAACCGGAATACCCTCCGGGGCGTCTTCTGTGGGACAAAGAGACAAATCTCACACTTCCTTGTTACCTCCTGTAGATTCGAGTCCTCAGTCCTTGCAGACGTGACACTCCACAATACACATTCAGTCCTGTCTCTGTGGCAGCGTGAGCCCACAATGTGTGTCGGCCACACTACCCCCCCCCCCCCAAACGTCTAGTAAGGCAAAATCTGCATGGCATAACAAAAAGAAAAACACAAAGCACTCCATACGTCGCTAATCAATCCACCAACTGCCTAGGTTTTAATCTTCTGCCGAATCTGCTGCAACCTGGCTTGGCTGCACCTGCAACATCTCTCTGCACCTGTGGATTAAAGCCGTTAGCACCTCTCTGTGAAGACTTTGGAGAATGTCTCCTCGGCGGCCTGCCCCGGCGGGGGGGCCTCGCGAGCTGCACCTCCTCGTCAGCCAGAACAAAAGCGGGTTTGAGTCTGTTCATGCAAATCAGCTCCCGTCTGCCCCCTAACTCTAGCAGAAAATGCTTCTGCCCGGTCTCCAGCACTCGAAACGGTCCATCGTAAAACGGCCGCAAACTTGGACGCTGGGCGTCATGTTTAACAAAAACAAACTCTGCATTTTTTAAAGCCTTGGGCACAAAAACGTGTGGGAAACTGTGATGGACAGGGCCAGGAAGCGTGTTTGCTCCTGAGCCGCTCTGCCACGGCTGAGCGGGGGGGCCACTAGGTGCGGGATTATCAGGAAGAAATTCCCCGGGCAAACGAAGCGGTTGAGCGAAAACTAATTCAGCCGGGGAAGCGTGCAAATCTTCCTTAGGTGCAGAACGCCACCCTAATAAAACCCATGGAAGTTTGTCTACCCAATTTGTATCCGTTAGCGACGCTCTGAGGGCTGCTTTCAATGACCTGTGAAAGCGTTCGCATAAACCATTAGCCTGGGGGTTATACGCGGTGGTGCGATGAATCTTCACCCCCAAGCTGCGGGCCGTCGATGACCACAGCTCGGAAATAAATTGGGGACCCCTGTCGGACGTTATGTCCGACGGTACACCAAAACGCGCAACCCATGCTGCTAAAAATGCTCGCGCAACTTCTTCCGCTGTGGTTGATGTCAGAGGAACCGACTCTGGCCAGCGCGTGGTGCGGTCTACCATCGTCAAAAGATGTGTGTGCCCGTGTGATAACGGAAGCGGGCCGACCAGGTCAATATGCACATGATCAAAACGCTTAGCGGGGATGTGGAAAGGTTCTAACGGGGCCTTAGTGTGTCTGTGTATTTTAGCTCACTGACACGCTACGCAGGCTGCTGCCCATTCCTTGACCTGTTTGCGCAACCCGGGCCAAACAAATTTCTCCCCCACCAACTTAATCGATGCGCGCACCCCCGGGTGCGCGAGAGAATGGACCAAGTCAAAAACACGGCGACGCCACGCGGTTGGCACCACTGGGCGGGGCCGTCCCGTGGAGACATCGCAGATTAGCAGGGGCATACCGTTTTGTTGCACCCTGTGCTCCAGCCTTAACCCTGTTGGTCCAGACTGGAGCGCGCGCACGTCCGCGTCGTTAACCTGCTCCGCAGCCATAGCTGCATAATCTAACCCAACACAGACCGGGGCTGCGCGCACTCCCGCGTCGCTGCCCGGGCCCGCGGCCATGGCTACAGAGTCTGACCCTATGGGGCTTGGCGGTGCTACTGCACGCGAGAGGCAGTCTGCTACAACATTGTGTTTACCCGCGACATGCTGAATATCAGTAGTGAACTCCGATATTGCGGCTAGTTGCCTTTGTTGCCGGCCTGACCAGGGTTCTGAAATTTTGGCCATCGCAAACGTTAGCAGTTTATGATCCACAAAAGCGGTGAAACGTCGCCCCTCTAACCAGAACTGAAAATGACGGATGGCCAAGTGTAGGGCCAAAAGCTCCCTGTCAAACGCGCTGTATTTCCGTTCACTATCGCGCAAGGTCCTGCTGAAAAACGCGAGGGATTGCCAGGTACCTGCCACAAACTGTTCAACTACCGCCCCCACCGCTACATCGGAAGCGTCAGTGGTGAGTGCCATGCGGGCCGTTGGAACTGGGTGCGCTAACAAAACTGCGTTTGCCAGGGCTGATTTGACCTGGGCAAAAGCGCGCTCCCGCTCCGGAGACCATTCAACTTTATTTGCGGGCTTTTGTTTTTTTAACGCGGTGTACAATGGCTGCATGAGTCGTGCTGCGCTTGGGAGGAAACGGTTGTAAAAATTAACCATCCCTAGAAACTCCTGAAGCGCCTTGACCGTTTGAGGTTGCGGAAAATCCGTTATGGCACGCACTTTATTTGGAAGGGGAACTGCTCCCTCTGCCGAAACGCGATGTCCCAAAAAATCAATCTGCGCTACCCCAAACTGACACTTCGCTGGGTTAACTATTAACCCGTGCTCTGCCAACCTCTGGAAAACTGCTGTGAGGTGTTTTTCATGTTCGCCTTCGGACGCGCTGGCTACCAAAATATCGTCCAAATAAACGAACACGAAAGGCAGGTCGCGTAAAACTGCATCCATCATGCGTTGGAAAGTCTGCGCGGCCCCCTTGAGGCCAAAAGACATGCGCAAGAACTCAAAAAGGCCGAAAGGCGTTATGACCGCTGTTTTGGGTACATCCTGCGCGCGCACTGGCACCTGGTGATAGCCGCGCACCAAGTCTATTTTAGAAAAAATGCGCGCCCCCGCCAAATGGACAGAAAAATCCTGAATGTGCGGAATCGGGTAGCGGTCATGAGCTGAAACGTTGTTCAACCTGCAGAAATCGCCGCAAGGTTGCCACGAGCCGTCAGTTTTTGGGACCATGTGTAACGGCGAAGCCCAAGAGCTCTTGGAACGTCTAACAATGCCCAGTTTTTCCAGATTAGTGAACTCCTCGCGCGCGATGGCCAGTTTAGCTGGGTCCAAGCGCCGAGCCTTTGCAAAAACGGGAGGGCCTGTGGTTGTTATGAAATGTTCTACTCCATGTTTGGCCACCGTTGCTGAAAACGTGGGGACTGTGAGTGCTGGAAACTGAGCAAGCAGAGTGTGAAACTTACCACCCGCAGCTGAGACGCTGGCATGTGCAGTTGGCGAGGCCACCCGAGCTGTGCAGGGAATAGAATGAAAGGACAGTACATTAATCAGACGTCTATTAGGAAGGTCAACCGATAAACCATGTGAGCACAAAAAATCAGCCCCTAACATGTTGAAACTGACTGCTGCTACAATAAATGTCCACTCAAATGAACGGCCCTGTAAGGACAGAAGCATGGTCCTCTCACCAAACGTTTTAATCGTGGAGCCGTTCGCTGCTGACACTGACACCCAGGGGGCTTTAGAAGGCGACAGCCGTTCCGCGTAGGTGGGTGTGACGAAGCTCAGCTGAGAGCCCGTGTCCACGAGGAACTGTTTCCCCGAGCGTGCATCCGTCAGGTAAAGCAGCCTGTTCTCGTTGCCGAGGGTCGCGGCTGCTACCGGCCCTCGGTCTTGGCGTTTCCCTGGCGCTTAAAATTGCACGGTGGGATGCACCTGTGCGCTCTCTCTGCAAAACGGCGGTGGTAGAAGCACGAGCCATTCTCCGCTCCGTTTCGTCTGGCTCCTGTCGCCGCCGTCGTTGGTGCGTCTGGCGCCGCGGCCGCTGGACCCGCACTGTCTCCGGACGCCGTTCCCGGACTGGCCGCCGCGGCCGAGACCGCGTTCCGCTTGTGGGCGTCGACCAACCTCTGCGCCTCCTTGCTCAACCCATGGTAGTCTCGCCTGGCCAATCGGGGTGACTCTGCCAGGCCACTCTCACTGCTGGTGGTAGGGTTCGAAGGAAAAGGTGGGCGAAAATGAATTTGCCATCCTCAGAGGCTTTGAGCTGCAGCATCTTCACCATCAGGTCCGCAGGTCTATCGCTTTCGGCCCCCGTCAGCGCCAGGAGCTCATCTGCTCTTTGTTGGACTGAGGGGGTGAAATGGCTGATCAGCACGTCCTTCAATGCGCTGTACTTGTCGCTGTCTGGTGGATGATTAACCAGATCTTCCACTCTCTGGACCGTGTCGCTGTCCAGCTTCGCTACCACGTGGTAGAATCTTGTGTCATCGTTGGAGATTCTCCGGAGGTTGAACTGCGCCTCGATTGCGCTAAACCATGAGCGCGGGCTGTGCTGCCAGAAATCGGGCAGCCGGATCGTGGAGGCAGCCATCAGGCTGGCTTCCACCGAGCCCCGCTCGGGAGAATTCTGTCTGCTCATTTTCCGTCGTAGGTCACCAGTGTAGAAGCATGCTCAAATAACGAGGCTGAGTTTCAGTCATAAAACCAGCTTTATTTGACAGAACGCAGCTTCTAGCATTCTCAAAGCAGGAAAGAGAAAGAATCATACTTCAACACCCTTTTATACATTTCCAGCATCAGAATTCAAGTCACATGGTGTCTTCAGTCAACATACAGTTACAAAGCATCCCCTTGAAGCTTCACCATTGTCTCTCATTTCCTGATGAACTGGAATACCCTCCGGGGCATCTTCTGTGGGACAAAGAGACAAATCTCACACTTCCTTGTTACCTCCTGTAGATTCGAGTCCTCAGTCCTTGCAGACGTGACACCCCAAAATACACATTCAGTCCTGTCTCTGTGGCAGCGTGAGCCCACAATGTGTGTCGGCCACAAATTAACTTTATAAAACAATTTAGAAAATTTGTTTTACTCTGAAAAAAGAATGTAGATTAATGAAAGACAACATGCATTTTGAGATTCTGATGGATGTTTGCATAAAATTAGGTTCAAAGAACTTATATCAGGAATATTCTGAAGACAAGTGTAAATTACATAACAGACCGTCAGCCGCAGAAACTTTGCGTCCCAATGGGTAGCAGGCGGGTCTACTGGATTCTGTTTCACTGGACCAGCGTGGGTCCTTATCACTGTTATGGCCTCCTCCCGGGATCACAAAGGCTGGTCTCCAGCAGGCAGGGTGAGGTCTTCTCTGATGCACTGAAGAAGGAATTAGTTTACGATGCAAAGTCTCATCAGAAAGTCAAATTACATCACAAACTCATTTCTTCCGATGTTGGTAGTTTAAATGAGTTGGTTTAAGCTTTAAAAAAAAAATTAAACAAAATCTTCTTGCACGATGATTTAAAGAAAAAGAAGAATAAAATAAGAAAAATGAATTTTAAAGAAAAGAAACAGGATTTACACAGAGCATGACAGGCTCTGGGCCCTTTTTTTAAAAGACAGGAGAAAAATTGGAGAAGCAGAGAAAGCTGCTCACAGCTTTGGCCAACCACACCCGAGCAGACTCTGAACAAAGAGCAATAAAATTTAAGTTTTCTCTAATGATGCAGGGTGGTCCCAAAACTTCATGAGACCTGAGGTGGCCCAATTATATTTGAGCTTCTTCCAACAAGGATCATAAACTTGACCTAAAAAAAGGGAAATGCAATGAAACTTTGAACTCTGTTGGTCAGTTAAAGTGCAGCTATGGTCTGCTGAAGAATGAGGAGGGGAAGAGACACTTGATCTGAGAAGTGAGACCCCCTTTTAAGATGCATGTTGCTGAAAAAAGCATAAATTCCTTAAACTTTAGTGACTAAGATATTCTACTCAATAAAGGAGCATAAAATGCATCTACAGCTACTGTAATTAACTTGTGATAATAAGCATGCAAACATTAATTTCTTCCTGAAAATAGCAGAACATATTACAAGCATATCAAATGGAATCATATCAATAAAAGCATTTGAAACCCACTGTCCGTCTCAGAGTTCAATCAGGTCTTTGTTGGCAGATACTGTCTTAAGAGAAAGAATATGAGTTAGTTCATAGTCCATAAGGCATAAATTTCACTGCAAAGGAAAAAGTTAAATATTCCTGATTCGTCCACCAGATGGCACAGTGAAACAGGTTGTTTACTGGAGAGTCTTGGCTTCCAAAGTCTTGACTGTGTCGATCATAAAACTGTCAATTAGAACATTCCTTTGCCAAAGAGTCTTCGAGAAAGGGATTAACTTCCACTTTATGGCCGATGGATAGGGTTACAGCTCTAGTTCTTGGGTGAGAGAAGCAGTCTCAAAAGCCAGATTTTTGAGTTAAAAAAAAAAAATTTCAGCAAAGAATAATTTATAAATTGGGACTCAAGGTCACGCTACATATTCCCCCTCTGTAGCAATGGTGAGCTTCGGTCACCTTTGGTACACATCCTTGACGGCTAGTTCCAATTGGTGGTTCTTGACTCAGCTGCTGAGCTAACGGTTCTGATATCCATAAGCAATAGCTTGTAAGCAGAAGCTATTCCTGAAAATAGATCCTTGGGTTTAGTTTACAAAAAAAAAAAAAAAAAAAAAAAACCTAGAAATTTTCAAAAATAATTTGAATATGGACAAATATAAACATTGTAAAATTGTCTAAAATATACTAAAATATAGTGTGTATGCCTGTAAAAGACTCAAAAATTCTGGTTACAAAAGTATAAAACTGAAAAGTATGTAGTTTTGACATACCTGAGATTGTGGAGGAAAAATAAGTTCAGGCGAGATGCGATGAGCTGGAAGGTTTCAGAGTTTAATTTACTCCATCATCATGAGACACACTGTAGCGCTTTGCGCTGTGTTGTGCTGTGTGTGCTTTTGAGGCATGTATAGCAAGCTCTTTTATACATGTTATACAAAGAGAGAGAATGAATGGCACATTAGCATATTGATATACATATCATTCAATACATATAATTAACCTGACCCTGGTACCTGGACGTCTTCTCCTTAATCCGGGGATGTCTAAACAATAGTGTATTGTTCTGGTCGTCCCCCCAGGGGTTCTCTGTCCATATGCAATCCCTGCTGAGCGTGAATAGTATCAGTCTGCATTGTGCTGGGTCACCACATGGCTCCCCCCAGAACGCTCAAAAGGGGCTGTGGACCCCCCCCCCCCCGCGTTTGGGCTCCAGCTCCGGTAGAACTGTCGGAGGGCATGTCATTACGCACGGTGCACAAGGGGAATTTAGCCGATTGCTTTCCCCGATGACTTTAAGGCTGCTTCCCGCACCTAAAAGCTAAACCGCCTCACACCCTCACACAGCTGCAGTTGTTTCACAGCTGCTACGCATCCTCGGGGAATTTGGCCGCTTGTCTTCCCCACATCCTCGCTGGATCGAGCCGTGAGAGGAGTCAGATAAAATGTTTTTTTCACAGCCGCTGTGGATCTCCACCAGGTTTACCGGGAAAGTCCCATATCATAAGGTTGCATGTTCAGATCACGTCAGGGTCACCAGTGTGGAGGAAAAATAAGTTCAGGCGAGATGCGACGAGCTGGAAGGTTTCAGAGTTTTATTCCCTCCATCATCACGAGACACACTGTAGCGCTGTGCGCTGTGTTGTGCTGTGTGTGCTGTGTGTGCTTTTGAGGCATGTATAGCAAGCTCTTTTATACATGTTATACAAAGAGAGAGAATGCATGGCACATTAGCATATTGATATACATATCAGTCAATACATATAATTAGCCTGACTCTGACGCCCGGATGTCTTCTCTTTAATCCGGGGATGTATAAACAATAGTCTATTTTTCTGGTTGTCCCCCCAGGGGTTCTCTGTCCATATGGAATCCCTGCTGAGCATGAATAGTATCAGTCTGCATTGTGTTAGGTCACCACAAGATAAATGTTTAGGGTTTACTATAAACAGCTATTAAAATCATTCAAAAATAGTTTGAAGTGCGCAAAAATCAAAATAGGGTGCAAAGAATATATACATTTGTATATACGCATGCAAATACTCAAAAATTCTAGGAATCAAGATCAAAAATAGAAGTACAAAAAATATTGCTCATATTTAAGGTAGAGGTTTAGACTAATCAATATTGAGGTAACTCAAGAAAGTTCAAATTGAATTGGTTTAGCTGGACTAAACCATGGTTCCACAGATGTACAAGTCATAGGGTGTTTAAGGCTTTTATTCAGAAAAAACTGAATGAACATTACTTCTGGCGCCACACGAGTAGGCTGCCTTTTTGCAACAGTGGATCAATTTCTTCCTATTTCTTTTTACTATCTGGCTTCTCTTGCTAATCTTTCTGATCCGGCGACACCTTATACATCGGACGGACACACGGATCGCCCATATGTCTCCTGAGCCGGCAGACGGAGCCACTGTTTTTAGCAGGATACGTTACAGCAGAGACCAGCTGTTAGCACTTAACCGGACCAAGATGCTAATGCGAGACTTCGACATACCGGGTGAAATAAGACAGAAACGACATGGATGCCATGCTGGAGCAAGACGGCGGGCGAGAAATATAAGGTACAGACCCATCCTTCCATCCGTTATTATGGGGAATGTACGATCGCTACTCAATAAGACAGATGAGCTAGCGGCTATGGCTCGTTACCAGAGCATCTTCTGAGAGATTAGCATGATGTTGTTTACTGAGACGTGGCAAACAGAACTAGCAACAGATGCTAACATCGAACTGGAGGGTTTCCATGCAATAGGGGCAGACCGGACACCAGACAGTGGGAAGACAAGGGGCGGAGGAGTGATAATGTATGTCAATAATAGCTGGTGCAGACGGGGACATATCATGGTTAAAAAACATCACTGCAGCAAAGACATTGAGTTGCTAGCTGTTAGCATGCGGCCTACCTATCTCCCGAGGGAATACTCACATGTGATCTGCATTGCTATTTATGCAAATCCGACGGCGAATGCGGGGACAGCGCGTGACGCCATTCACTCAGGAACTGGCAGGCTGCTGACAGAACACCCAGATGCTCTTCTCCTCATCTCAGGTGATTTCAACCATATTTTACTGTCCCCCATTCTGCCCACGTTCACCCAGTATGTCACATGCCACACTAGAGACAATAAAACACTGGACTTATTCTATGCTAACACTAAGGTGGCGTACACCTCATCACCACTCCCCCCACTCGGGAGATCGGATCACGACTTGGTTCATCTCCTGTCGGTGTACAAACCCCTAGTACACAGACAACCTCCGGTCATGCACAAGGTGAAGATATGGTCCGAGGAGGCAATGGACGCTTTAAAGGACTGTCTTGAAACCACTGCCTGGGAGCAGCTCTGTGATCCACATGGTGAGGACATCGACGGCCTCACTCACACCATCACGGACTACATCGACTTCTGTGTGGACAACATCGTACCCACCAAGACCACACGGTGTTGCTCGAACAACAAACCCTGGATCAACCCTGAGATAAACCACTTCTGAGAGAGAAGAAGAGGATCTTCAGGTCGGGGAACAGGGAGATGCTGAAGTCCTACAGCTACAGTCCGTAGCTGAGGAGGAAGATCAGAGAAGGCAAGGACAGCTTCAGGAAGAAGATGGAGGACAAGTTGCAACAGAGCGACATCAGCGGGGTCTGGAGAAACCTTAAAACCATCTCTGGGCTCCAGAACACCACCTCCCAGGCCACAGGGGGCAGGGAGTGGGCGAACAATCTGAACCTGTTTTTTAATAAGTTTGACCAACCACCCTCCCCCCCCCCCGACTGCACAACAACCACTGCTGCCTCTAAAGTCATCGAGACCTGCTGTCCACACCCCACTCCACCAACATCCCCCCACTTCCAGCACACAGCCCCCCAACCTGACCCTCACTAAGACCCAGGTGAGGACGGAGCTGAGGAAGATCAAGGCGAGGAAGGCCTCGGGACCAGATGGCATCAGCGCGAAGCTTCTCAAGTCCTGTGCAGACCAGCTGTGTGGGATTGTGGAGCACATCTTCAACCTGAGCCTGAAGCTGGGGAGGGTACCACAGTTGTGGAAAACATCTTGTGTGGTACCTGTACCAAAGACTTCCCACCCCAAAGACCTGAACAGCGACAGACCAGTGGCCCTGACGTCTCACATGATGAAGACCCTGGAGAGACTGCTCCTTGCTCACCTCCGCCCCCTGGTGGGACCAGCGATGGATCCACTCCAGTTCGCCTACCAGCATGGCATTGCGGTGGAGGATGCAGTGATCTTGTTTCCTCTATGCCATGTGTCAACACAACGGAAATAAGCTATAGACAACTTGCTCCTTCTGTAATCGATAGCATGGTGGATAGTGTTACAGCTTCTCTGCATCAGACTCTAGACTTGGTGACCCTCTTAAAAAAGAAAAAGTCTAATCAGAGATTTCTAACTCCTTGGTTCAACACAGAAACTCGTAGCTTAAAACAGAAGACTCGTCAATTAGAAAGAAAATGGTGCTCCACTAATTTAGATGAAATCTATTTAGCTTGGAGAAATCATCTTTTAATTTATAAAAAAATCTCTTAGAAAAGCTAGAACGAGTTATTATTCTGCATTAATAGAAGAGAACAAGAATAATCCCAGGTTTCTTTTCAGTACTGTAGCCAGGTTGACAAAGAGTCAGGACTCTGCCAATCCTAGGATTCCCTTAGAGCTTACTAGTCAGGACTTTATGAACTTTTTCAATAATAAAATTTCATCCATTACAGATAAAATCAATCAGATTTTTCCCACAGTTAACTTAAATACAGTAACTACTACAGCTCCTTTAATTGATGTCTGTCTTGATGAGTTTACTCCAATCGATCTTTGTGAGTGAGACAAAATAGATTCCTCATCCAAACCTTCAACTTGTCTTTTAGACCCTATTCCTACCAGGTTATTTAAAGAAGTCTTCCCACTTATTGGTAGCTTTATTCTTCATATAATCAATTCTTCATTAACTTTAGGCCATGTACTGCAGGCTTTTAAAATGGCTATAATTAAACCCTTACTCAAAAAGCCATCACTAGATCCAAGAGCTTTAGTTAACTATAGACCAATCTCTAATATCCCTTTCATTTCAAAAATCTTAGGAAGAGTTGTTGCTTCGCAATTATTTGACCACCTGCAGGGAAATGGTTTTCTTGAAGAGTTTCAATCTGGGTTTAGAATCCATCATAGTACTGAAACAGCCTTAGCGAAGGTCACTAACGACCTCCTCATCGCATCTGATAATGGACTGGTTTCTGTACTTGTCCTTTTAGACCTTAGAGCAGCTTTTGATACTATCGATCATAATATTCTACTTGATAGATTAGAGCACTACGTTGGACTTAATGGAACTTCGTTGCAGTGGTTTAGATCTTATTTATCTGATAGGTTCCAGTTTGTTCATGACAGTAATGAATTTTCTTTCAACTCAAAGCTTAGTCATGGAGTTCCACAGGGATCTGTGCTAGGCCCTACACTTTTTAGTTTATATATGCTTCCGTTAGGCAACATTATTAGAAAGCACTTTATACATTTTCATTGTTATGCAGATGACACACAATTATACCTGTCAATGAAGCCAGATGATTGTCATCAATTAGCCAAGTTGGAAGCCTGTCTTAAGGAAATCAAAGCTTGGATGACTTGTAATTTCCTGCTATTAAATTCTGATAAGACTGAAGTCATTCTTGTTGGTCCAAAAAACCTTAGAAATACCTTTCCAAATCAAACTTTTAGTTTGGATGCGGTTACTCTTTCTCTTAATAGCTCTGTGAGGAACCTTGGAATTATTTTTGATCAAGATCTGTCCTTCAATTCACATATTAAATTTGTTTCTAAGACTGCCTTCTATCATTTGCGTAATATTGCCAAGATTAGGAGCACTGTGTCTCAGAGTGATGCTGAGAAACTGATCCACACTTTTGTTAGCTCAAGATTAGATTATTGTAATTCTTTATTATCAGATTGTCCTAAAACATCTTTAAAAAGTCTTCAGCTGATCCAAAATGCTGCAGCAAGAGTTTTAACAGGTACTAGAAAGAGAGATCATATCTCTTTGGTTCTGGCCTCCCTTCATTGGCTTCCCATAGAGTTTAGAATTAAGTTTAAAATCCTTCTTACTTACAAAGCTCTAAACAATCAGGCTCCTTTTTATTTAAGAGATCTGATACTACCGTATTATCCTAACAGAGCACTACGCTCCCAAAATGCAGGATTACTTGTAATACCTAGAATCTCCAAAAGTACAATGGGAGGCAGAGCCTTCAGTTATCAAGCTCCTCTCCTGTGGAACCAGCTGCCAATCTGGATTCGGGAGTCAGACTCAATCTCTGTTTTTAAGAATAGGGTTAAAACCTACCTTTTTGATATAGCCTACAATTAGGGAGGGATCATGTGTTTCTGAACCCTCCCTTAGTTATGCTGCTAATAGGTTTAGTCAGCCGGGGGACCTCCAATAATGCACTGGGCCTCATTCCTTTCTTCACTCTCAATGAAATTTTTTTTTTTTTTTGCTGGTCATTAACATCTGTTTGTTCTCTCTGAGTCCCCATCGTGCTGGTTGCTCTCTGCATGTCTGTTCTTTTCATCTTCTCTGTCCCCTCACCCCCCAGCCAGTCGCAGCAGATGACTGCCCCTCCCTGAGCCTAGTTCTGCTGGAGGTTTCTTCCTGTTAAAAGGGAGTTTTTCCTCTCCACCATTGCCAAGTGCTTGCTCACAGGGGATCGCCTGATTGCTGGGGTCTTTCTACAGTTGAAAGTGCTATGAGATGACTGTTGTTGTGAAATGGTGCTATATAAATAAAGTTGAATTGAATTGAATTGAATCTTCCTCCTTCACCGTTCCCTGTCCCACCTGGAGAAGCCCGGGAATGAGGTGAGGATCATGATCTTTGACTTCTCCAGTGCTTTCAACACCATCCAACCGATGATCCTGAAGGACAAGCTGCTGTGCGCAGGGGTGGACCAGCACCTGTCATCATGGATCCTGGACTACCTCACTAACTGGCCACAGTTTGTGAGAACCCGGTATTGTGTGTCCGACACGATCATTGGCAGCACGGGGGCCCCCCAGGGAACGGTTTTGGCTCCCTTCCTGCTCACCCTTTATACTGCGGACTTCTCACACAACACAACACACTGCCGTCTACAGAAGTTCTCTGATGACTCTGCAATCGTCGGCCTCATCTCCAATGGAGATGAAGCTGAGTACAGAGGACTTATCCAGGACTTCGTGAACTGGTGCCATCAGAACTACCTCCAGATCAACGCGAGGAAAACTAAGGAGCTGGTGATGGACTGCCGCAGGCAAGGACAACCCCTCATAGCACCAGTAAACATCCAGGGAACAGACATTGAGATGGTGACATCCTACAAGTACCTGGGTGTTCATCTGAACAATAAACTAGACTGGTCACACAATACCGGCACACTCTACAAGAAGGGAGAGCGCAGGCTGTTCCTACTGAGGAGGCTCAGGTCTTTTGGTGTATAAGGGGTGCTCTTGAAGACATTCTACAACACGGTGGTGGCATCATCCATCACTTTTGGAGTGGGCTGCTGGGGCAACAGCATTACAGCAGCCGATAGGAAGAGACTGAACAAACTGATCAAGAAAGCTAGCTCTGTCCTGGGGCAATGCCTTGACCCAGTGGAGGAGATAGGAGAGAGAAGGATGGTGGCTAAACTGTCATCTCTACTGGAGTCCGAGTCCCACCCTATGCAGGACATACTGAACGCACTGAGGAGCTCATTTATCATTAGACTACATCATCCTAGATGCGTGACTGAGAGGTTTCGCAGGTCCTTCCTACCTACGGCTGTCAGACTTTATAACCTAAGCAGGGCTGCTGGCAGAGATAGCAAAAAAACGTGACGACCTAATAGTATTGAATGCAAAAGACGCAACAGACTTACACAAATGGTCCCCTCCAGTATATAACTAGGACAATATCAGTCGCTATGGAGGGTGGCAATGTGTATGGGTACATGTTCATACCATGTAGGGTAACTAAATAGACAGTTATGCTGTTTAGTCCATCTACCTACAATGCTCCGCACTGTGTATATATATTTATACAGTATATTTATGTGTACATATGTATATTCACTGCTCTTATTTTCTTATCTTCTAAATTATTGCTCTGAGTGTTGCTATCCCTGTGCTGTTGCAATCCTGGATTTTCCCCATTGTGGGACTAATAAAGGCTTATCTTATCTTATCTTATCTTAACATGGGATGTCATCATTGTTCTTTGAATGGCAATGAGAATTTGGATTTACTGCAAAAAGGATAAGATGATGAGAAAGCATGTTCATTGCTCAAGTGTTAACTGAAAAGCTAATGTTTCTAGCTACCTCTGGGAGTAACATAGACACTGGCTGTGTGTGAGCATAGTCCACCTTTAACACAAACAGCAAAGATTTAAAAACCTTGTTGAGTTTGACTGAAGCTTCGGAGCAAGCATTCAAAACCAACACAGTGTCTTGTCAGATTTTGGTAACGGTTTGTGGTTCGATTACCTGGTGTTTCGGTTTAGCAGTGTTGACCGAGTTAACAGTGGGAGTGCTAAGGCTAACGCGAGGCCCTAACAATGAGGCTGTTGTTGAGAGTCCACCTGAATATTGTTGACTTTTTGTCTTGACTTGGCCCTGTTCTGACTGGGTAACAGTAGGTGTGATTGCTAGGCAGATGGCTAAACTGAAAAACAGGAGGGTCATCATCCTGGCAAACAGAAAAAAGTGAGTGATTTTGGATCTTAATCTTCTTGTCGATTTTTCTTTAGATACCTGATTCGCAAATGAAAGTTATTCTCAGAGGTGGAACAATTTCTTTTGCAGACTGAACTCTAAACCTTAACTTGTTTTTCACCTTTAGTGAAAATTTTGATGTTGTTAGCTCAGACTAATGATGAATGTTTTGTGTGTACTATTTGATAATAGTAGGTTGATTGAAATTTATTAGATTTTACAGAGGCCTTTGAAATTAGTTTAAGGGATAATTTAGTTTTAATTTACCCTTTTCTTTTTGGAAGTTTTGATGCAGCTAACTGATTGTTTGGAGAAATTTGACTGAGTGTACCTGAGGCTAGTAGTTAGCTACAGTTATTTCTTGGAAGTAGGCCTGATTTTAATCTTATTTATGGACTTACTTTGACAGTGTTGTACCCGACAAGTCCCATGGGGTTTTGGTAAAGTTTACTCTGATTTTGGTGAGCCCATTTGAAAATGGGGTCCTTGGTTTGGCACTTGAGTAGCCAAAGTTTGTTGCTGACAATGTGTGGATTCATCCACTTGGGCAGGAATTTAGGAGTGATTTTCCTTTCCTGTCAATTGATTTGTGGTGTTTGCGGTACAAATGTGGGGTGGAAGACCGTGTCCCCTCTTTGCAGTTTGTCATGCGAGAGTCTTTGATTGTTGTACACTTTGTGTCGTTTGGCGAATCGGTCCAAATGTTTTTGAAATACAGCCTTGGGAGTGTTGTATGTCGTTTTGATGCTTTTGCGTTCTGCAGCTGGAATGTTATGGGCGTTGGCAGTCATCACCCCCCCTCTGGTTTCTAGGAACTTTGAGCAGTGGTGATGATGGTTCGTCGGAAGCAGGAATGCGATTGCCATTATGTAGCTGCAGAGAAAGTTGTGTCGCAGGAAATGGTTTTAATTTCGGTATGTCAAAGGTTTTAGACGCGGGGAGCGCGTGCACAGTTTTATCTGACCGGTGTTTGACGGTTTTATGGATCATTTGGTCACGAGCTTGAGTAAATGTGCACCTAGCATTTGCAAAAGTTGGGTCCATCGTCACAAAAACTTGAGGTTTCGGAGGGTGTAGAGAGCCGGTCGGTGTGGCTCTTGTGACCATGCAGGCCTCAGGGGCTGATAAGTGGGTTTCAAAATGTGACACCAACGTCGAATCAAGGGTATCAAGGGGGCCATTTGTAGTTTTCTGCTCGGCCATTGAGTTTCCAAGGTCATTCACTTCTTTGGTTTGACCTTGTGCTTGAAGATGACCTTTGACTTCTTGAGGACAGTGCTCACCTTGCTCTTTGCAGTCATTTTGAATCAGTTGCAGTTGTTCCAACAGTGCTAGTTGTGTGAGACTTGGGGTGTCCAAAGTGTTCAGAACAAAGCACTGTGATTCAGTTGTCCTTGTTGGGTCAAATGGGTGAGGGTGTTGTGCTTGAGCCCATAGTTTGAGGTTCTTGAAATCAATCAGTGGCTTGAAACAGTTCAGTAGGTCTTTGCCAACGAGCAATGGAATGGAGTCAAGTTTGGACACATAGACCGGATGTGTCAACGTCATGGGTCCAATGGAGATGTTTAGTAGTGATACGCCCAACAGGGTTGTTTTAGTGAGCGCATATGGTCACACGGCTAATGAACAGGGTTCCAGTTTTAAATGTTTGTGACCGCGGTTAGCGGCTACACACAGTTTGTCAAAAAGGTTGTGTGACATGAGAGTGATGTCAGCAGCAGTGTCTAAAACAGCATCCTGACACATCATGTCTTCAAGGGTCAGTGGAAGGTAGAATTTCCGTGCCACCCCCCTCTTGTTTAAATCACATAGAAATTGTGGAACCAGTTGATTGACACGGAGTTGTGAAACGTTGTTAGAGGAGTGGTCTGTGACCTGTGGTTGGGCTGCCATAACAGCAGTTTATTTATTTATTTAGCGAATGCAAAGTCCTTAAGCCAAGCAGTTGCCTCCTGGTTTGCTGTATGGAGGGTGTGTAATCCTCCTTTCAGTCTTTGGAGCGGGCAAGCCTCTATGATGTGTTCCATAGTTTGCTCCTCTCCACATGCGCACAGTGGGCTAGGGCTACTGCCCCATCTGTGAAGGCTGGCCAAGCAGGTGCCATGTCCAGTCCTGAAGCGATTGAGTGTAGACCACTGTCTCCTTGGGAGGTTGGTGCCCGGGACCTGTTGGTTGGGGTTTATCACCAGCTGTTTGTTTGGGACCTCCTTGGTCTCCCATTCCTCTTGCCAAGCTGTCTGGATGGTAAAGTCAGCTGGGGGAGGGTTTTTCCAAATCGGCCCTCTGGATGAAAGTCGGGCAGTGGGTGGGGTGTAGATATCTGCATGGATTGGTAAGTGAGGAAAATCTTTAACTTTTTGGAGCATCCTTTGAGTTAATGCTGCTCGCCGGATGTGTGGAGGGGCTATGTTTGACAGTACAGAGAGCCAGGGGAGTGGTGTTGAGCGGATTGTTCCAGTTATAGTTCTCATGGTTGAGTTGAGCTGGGTGTCTACATGGTGTGTGTAAGATGACCTGGACCAGACAGGGGCACAACAGCAGTGGCATAACATCAGGGGCATAACAGCAGTGGACTGTGTTGAGTCCTTTGGTTCTTCCTCATTTGCTAAAGGGATTTTCTTCTTGCATTTTCTTCGTTTGGAACGTTTGTTTTGAGTTGTCATAGCTGATATAGCTAGGATGTCAGCAGTTCTATTTTCTTTGTTGCTTTGAATCTCCTCTAGGAGGTGTTTGACAATTTCAATATCTTCTCTACTGAGAGTAGGAGTTTCTTCTTTCTTCCAAGGTTTGTGATAGGTCTCTACTTCTGAGCTTCTGTGATGAGATGGAGACCATTTGTCGCGGTTATGCGTGTCTTCATATCGGTATCTGTCATCATGGTAATCCGTACCGTGTTCTCGTGGCCTATCCGGTGGATATGGTCTACGACGGTCGTCGGGTTTTCGCAAAGTTGGTCCAAAGTGAGATCTAGAGGACCTAGCTTGGTTTTGACTTTGATGAGGTCGGTTGGAAAAATGTTTCAGTTGTTTATGTACTCGCGTTGTAGGAGGTAGAGTAGAGCAAGGATCTCCTTCCAACTCCAAGGTTTTAGATGCATCGCTAATAGCTAGCACTGTGGCAGGCTCGGCGTGCTTTTTGCGGCTTTGTTGCTGTTTTTGGAACGCATAGTGTGCAAACTCTCTCAGCTGACTTATTGAGCTTGACCTTGGGTTAACTGCAACTCCAAGGTGATGACTCACAATGGGATGGAGGTTCTGGATGAAGAGGGTCTTGAAATTGTGGTCTTCTTCCATCCCTGGTGTATTTTGAGACCCGAAATATGCAAGGAGGAGTCGCTGGTAGTAGGCCTGTGTTGGCTCTGAGTGTCCTTGCTTCACGGCTAGGGCTGCGGATAGCCCTGCCTGTAGGCAGTCGTCGGAGAACTCTTTTTCGATGGCTTTGCAGAGCAGCATATAGTCTGCTTTGATGTTTGCCAGCTGTCTATGAATTTTGATACTGACCTGTTAGATGTTAATTTAATCAAATAGATTCAACCATCAACCGTAGCATCAGGATACTTAGGTAGTAATCAATGTCCTGTAAATAGACTTTGGCATCAGGTGAACCCGTAGGACCTGGATCAAATTTCATGACATTTCGCGCAATCTTGTCAAGGTCGCGGTCTGAAGGGGTACACGCATGCTGTCCATGCGGTCGTCCATACTTGAAACGGCAATCGAGCGAGAGAGTGCGGCGGACGTCCCAGTCTTTATGTACTTCCTTTAGGAGCAGTTAACGTTCCTTTTTTTTTTTTTTTTTTTTTTTTTGTTACTTATTTGTACCCGTAGGTAGACTTGGTTTGCAGTCTGGTGACAAGCCACCGGCTGCTGGTCGCTGCGTGTGTGAGCGCCCTAAACCTACATGTTTTTGGTGTGCGGGAGGAAACCGGAGAAATCCCGGAGTAAACCCGCGCAACACGGGGAGAACATGCAAACTCCACACAGCTCACTGTTGGTCGGGGGCTGGGATCGAACCCACGATCTCATGATCCCCGCGATCCCCCAGCCGAGGGTAAAACTGTGCTGCCACAGTGCTAAACCACTGCGCCCCCGTGCAGCCCATTCCTTGTAGTCATTCTTCACATTTTCCAGTTGACCTTCAACTCTTCTGGGTTCCTTCTTTGTGTCTTGAAGGGCATCTTCAAGTTCATTATTGCCTTGGCGAAGCAAGTCATTGTCTTGTGTCAACCGTTTATTTCCTGACTCTGCATGGTCCAAATCTTGTAACACTTCATCAAGTTGATCTTGAGTCTTGTTGTTCTTCTCTTGAGATTGTTCCAAATTTTCTTTCAGTGTTTCGTTCTCTTCCTGGAGAGAGAGGATTGTTGATTGTTGATTCACTAGCTCGTTCTCAGCTATCTTTAATCTCGCGACTAATGTTAGGGCAAACTTACCTAACACACTGGTGAGGTCCTTTCCTTCTGGTGGCTTTTCAGTGTGGTAATCCAAAAGGTCTTCCGTGAGTTTCTTCAGATCTTCGGGCTGTGTTTTCTTGACCCGCGTTGTGAAGCTAGAAATAAAATCAGCAATCCATCCTTCCAATGTTGCTTGAAGGTCATCCAGTTTGGTAAATTGGTCGGTTGTCTGTTGAACCGTCATGTTTTACCGTTATTGTTATTTAGAAAAAAAAATGAATCAGCTTGTTGATTATTGTTAATTTGTTAGCCAAGGGTTAACTTTGAGGGTTTTATTTTGCAACCGTGTTAGTTAAAAGCTTTTTTTTAGAATTTGTTCCAACTTGTAGGCTTCCAAGATGGGTAGTAGAATTTTAAAATCATTTAGAAATATGGAGATGCTTTAAGTAATTTGTTTGTTGAAACTATGATGATAAATAAAGTTGAATTGAAACTGAGTTAAATTTGTGTTTCACAAAACAAAACAAAAATTTAAATTGTGTGGATTGACTTCTTTACGTAAATTGTCAAAGTCTACTATTGGAATTTGTCATCAATAACTAGCTTTGAAATTTTGTCGAATGTCACTTTGAAAGTGAGGATTTTATTTACAAAAAGAAATACAAAAATGGAAGAGGTTAAATGCTTTAGAGATTTAAGGTTCTAAGTTTCCACTTTCTTTTGAAATTAAGGCTCTCCTTTTGTTTTTATTAGTTAAAGCCTATTTTCATTTGAAACTTTCAATGTTTTAAATATTTACAAATTAGAAAACAAGTGAATTGTTTTGAATATTTTGGTCACCAAAGATTTCTTAGAATTAAAACTAGTAGTGATTTGTTTAATTGTTATCTATAAAATTTCCTATTTACAGAATAATCAGTATTTGCACCTTTTGACTTTTTCTCTTTTAGATCCTGGAAAAAATTATACGAGTTGGTTAAATGTTTTCCTTTTCCCGTGGAGAAAGCATGAACCAAGAAATAACACAATGAGTTTAAATAACACCAAGAGCTTCTTTTTAGTGCTAATTGCTTTATGTGGTTTCCTAAATTTGAAAGAAAAAAAAAGATAAACATTCAGTGAATCACTAAATGTCTTTGCTAAAATGCACAGGTTTAATCCTACTTTAAGATCACTCTTGAGTAAACATCAGCATTTCTTAGAATCCTTAAGCTAAAATGGGTATTCCACAGGATGCCCAGAAAAATAAAACAGTAAAATAAACACACATATAGCTTCAAAGTTTGCAATTAAAAAAAAAGTAAATATATTTGCTTTTAACTTAAAAGATTACAATATGTGGTGACATAAGTGATTAAATACAATGTGGATGCTTTTATATGTTCCTACTGTATGTATATCTATGCAGTGAATGGAGTCCCACCACTGGGAAGGCTTTCAGCAACCAACAAGTTTCTTTTTTGGGTCTTTTTGAATAGAAACTTTAAATTGGTGTTAAATTTAGGTTATTCTGGATAATACTGATTACTTTGAAGTTACTTTGAAGACTTAATTTGGTTATAAATGGGATTTATAGATTAAAAGTTTAAATAAAAGATGCAGTCCCTATGTTTGACCACGAGATGGAGGCAGTTTTCATCTGCACTCCTGGAAGAGGAAACCTAGTGACGTCACTAAGGGTCGGGGGGTCTCTACTCTAAGATGGCAGCTAAGGGCACTTCACTTTAAGTGGACTTAAGATGGCGTCACTCGGCTGATCCTACACATGCGCAGTGTGAAGCCATTTAGTGACGCGTGGATGTGGACGTGTTCGTTCTCGTGACAATGAAGCATGCCTTGTTTTTCAAAAGCGGGAGAGCTTAAATCTCCTTAAAACTTTATTCATTGAAGACTAGTTTTCACAATGGTTAGTTCAATTGATTTCCACAGGGATTCCTTCTCCTGTGGATTTGAACCAACGGAAAACAAATAGGATTGCTTCGCTATTTGTTCTCAGGCCTATTTTAATTATTCAGCATGTAATATTGCTTTACTGAAGTTATAGCATGCTTTAAAAAACAGTCTGGTCAGTGGAGCAGCGAGCAAGGGGTCTACGACCCCTCCTCCTTGCGCTTCTACATACAGATACTCGCCTGAGTGGGGAAAGTGGGGTGTGAATTCACCTCCTCCCTTTTGTGCTCTCACACACACACACACACACACACTGAGCTGATAAGAGCGGGGGGCGGGGGGCAAACACATGCACCTGGCTGGGCAGCCAGATACAGAGAAGGAAAAAAAAGTTTATTTCGTGCAAGAGATCAAACTATACCACACAGGTTATGAAATCATAATTTCATGTCCATTTCAGATTTCATCAGAGCCTCAATCGGGCAGCACCATAAAATGTAGTGAAATTAAAGGGTTTTATAGGTAATTTAATGTTGGTACACATATTAGTGTAAATATGAATGTGAGTAGGAATGCTTACTTTCATCACACTCACCTCCTCGTTAGGGCACATCCACGTTTTATAGAGGTGGAAACTCTCATGCACAATGACTTAAGCTTAAGAATTTAGCGATTGGTAAGTTAAGCCTTAGTTAATAATCCTATTGAAAACATTTGATCAGCCTCATAATAAACCCTTGTGTGAGTTCTTGTCTCTGATGATCAAGAAGATGGTCATGAAATCAAACAATAACTCTCATATGTCTTTCAATGATTTAATAAGAAATGTCAGAATAGATTAACATATTTGCATAGCTTTAAAACAGAGAATTTACATGTATCATGGCATCATAGACCGTGACTGAGTTACTTATGAATCAAGCATTTGTGGAACCACATGAAGCATAGTTTAATTTGTCAGTATACTGGAAATTGGAATACCATAAAATAGCATTGGTTGAGAAAAGTGGATGCAATTTTATGAAGAAAATGATAATTAACTTTATAAAAAAATTTAGAAAATTTGTTTTACTCTAAAAAAAGAATGTAGATTAATGAAAGACAACACGCATTTTGAGATTCTGATGGGTGTTTGCATAAAATTAGGTTCAAAGAACTTATATCAGGAATATTCTGAAGACAAGTGTAAATTACATAACAGACCGTCAGCTGCAGAAACTTTGCATCCCAATGGGTAGCAGGCAGGTCTACTGGATTCTGTTTCACTGGACCAGCGTGGGTCCTTATCACTGTTATGGCCTCCTCCCAGGATCACAAAGGCTGGTCTCCAGCAGGCAGGGTGAGGTCTTCTCTGATGCATTGAAGAAGGAATTAGTTTACGATGCAAAGTCTCATCAGAAAGTCAAATTACACCACAAACTCATTTCTTCCGATGTTGGTAGTTTAAATGAGTTGGTTTAAGCTTTAAAAAAAAAAAAACAACAAAATCTTCTTGCACGATGATTTAAAGAAAAAGAAGAATAAAATAAGAAAAATGAATTTTAAAGAAAAGAAACAGGCTTTACACAGAGCATGACAGGCTCTGGGCTCTTTTTTTTTTTAAAAGACAGGAGAAAAATTGGAGAAGCAGAGAAAGCTGCTCACAGCTTTGGCCAACCACACCCGAGCAGACTCTGAACAAAGAGCAATAAAACTTAAGTTTTCTCTAGTGTTGCAGGGTGGTCCCAAAACTTCATGAGACCTGAGGTGGCCCAATTATATTTGAGCTTCTTCCAACAAGGATCATAAACTTGACCTAAAAAAGGGAAATGCAATGAAACTTTGAACTCTATTGGTCAGTTAAAGTGCAGCTATGGTCTGCTGAAGAATGAGGAGGGGAAGAGACATTTGATCTGAGAAGTGAGACCCCCTTTTAAGACACATGTTGCTGAAAAAAGCATAAATTCCTTGAACTTTAGTGACTAAGATATTCTACTCAATAAAGGAGCATAAAATGCATCTACTGTACATCTACTACAATAAGCATGCAAACATTAATTTCTTCCTGAAAATAGAAGAACATATCACAATCATATCAAATGGAATCATATCAATAAAAGCATTTGAAATCCATTGTCCGTCCCAGAGTTCAATTGGGTCTTTGTTGGCAGATACTGTCTTAAAGCAGATGGACAGTGACATTTTTTTATTGAACCAATCAACAGATTGTATGAAAATATTCTATTCTGTCTATTCCCGCGATTTAATATGTGTCACCAGCTTCCATAAATGACCTTATTTGCTCATAGCTCAGCCTTCACTTAGTGAGGCTGCAGTACCGCCATCTCTCGATAGGTGCGGGCATTGATGACGTCACAACAGCAATAGAAAATGGCAGAACGAGAGCAAAATGATTCGGACAGCGATTATTTTCTCGAGTTTGACAACCTCAATATAAATGATGACATTGAAAATGAAGAATCGGATGATGAAGTAGTTTTGGGTGGTGCTGAGGGGGTATTCAGCCTTATTTGTGGGAAAGAAGTGAGGGTTATGTTGCCTGCCTGTGTGGTGAGCCTCATCAGAGAAACATTCCCATCTGATCACTACAAGGGATTTTGCCTACCAAGATTAGATTTGTGAATAATGATATGTAAATAAAGTTTTGTAAAATCATATACTGAGTTTATTAATGTTCATGTCAATGTTATAATTCTCATAGTTCAGCATTCATCAAAGTCACATGTCATATACATTTGAATAATTTGAACACACTAAATTCTTCTCAATTTGAAAAGAAATATTACATACTATACCACCTTTGTATGAACGTTTGAAAACACAGCAGAAATATACAAAGAAATACAAAAATCAATGGAGTATCACTACAGATTAAGAAAATAACTAGTTTCCAGATATAGCAATTATTATATTCTAATAAATAACATTTCACAGTTATAATGGGCACCATTTTATGGTAGAAAATTGGGGTTCCATTTTTAAAAGCACATTTCTCTTACAATCTTAGGCTTATATTTATTTTTCTTAGCAAATATGTTGCTTCCCTAAAAATTGAAAGCTGAACTGTCATTGGTAATTGGTAATTTCTTCTACTTTTACATGTTTGATTTTGAAAATCATCCATTGCTTGGAATTCATTTAAAATGTTTAGTAAACATTTGCAGTGAATATTAAAAATCCAAAACTTACCCTGTTTACTTCTCGTTTTCTGACTGCTGATCACATCGGTAGATCATCCTTGCTTTTCACGCCACTGTCACTGACACTTGTCTCAGTCAGACTTGGGAATCGAGGGATATATAGTTGGAATAGCCGTTTTCTTTATCACCAATCTTTTTGCAAATTGCATCTTATTCTCGAAATCGCTGTCAACGAAATGTCTACTGCACATGTAGGGCGCTAACGAGGCGCAGGTGTGCACGCAGCTGAGGCAGATGCCTGAGAACGGCGAGCCGTGACACCTGCAAAATATATGTGGACAAGAAAGACTGACAAACCTGGGTACTATTTCACTGGAGTCTGCTTTAATACAGAAGCTGAAGCAATAGGGAACACTGTATGTCTCTGTAATTGAGAACTTTGCTTCTAAAAAACACAGGAGGATGGACTTCCAATATAAGTAACCGGTGAGTTAAACTGTCTTTCTTCAGCATGTTTTTTCCCCCTAACCGTTCTTATGATCATGAAAATATTTGGTAATTCCGAGAAATATCCATAATCGCCGATTTTAAAACATTAAACATCAAGTGTTGCATGAAGCAAAACACAGCAGGACCATCGCACCTGTAGACAGCACAACGCCAAACCATATTAATTTGATTCCTGAAATCCTAATCTTCATAAATAATCTGTTTGTAATCCACAAGTATTCCGAGAAATATCCGTAATCGCCGATTTTAAGACGTAAACATCAAGTGTTGCATGAAGCAAAACACAGCACTGGCCGCCGACCGTGTGCGTGTGTTTGCCGGTGGTGACGTCACACAGTCAGTGGCCATCTTAGCCGCTGATCGCTTGGCTGGGTCAGACAGCTCTGCACAACAGCGTACTTCAAGAGCGCATTGTCACCTTATGCGACATTTGTTGACACCAAAACATGTGCGGTTCGACTTAGCTCGTCTCAGACAACAATTTGAGATAAGAATTAGCGATATTGAATTTTCGTCTGTCCGTCTGTTTTAAGAGAAAGAATATGAGTTAGTTCATAGTCCATAAGGTATAAATTTCACTGCAAAGGAAAAAGTTAAACATTCCTGATTCATCCACCAGATGGCACAGTGAAACAGGTTGTTTACTGGAGAGTGTTGGCTTCCAGTCTTGACTATGCCGATCATAAAACTGTCAATTAGAACATTCCTTTGCCAAAGAGTCTTGGAGAAAGGGATTAACTTCCACTTTATGGCCTATGGATAGGGTTACAGCTCTAGTTCTTGGGTGAGAGAAGCAGAATCAGAATCAGAATCAGAATCAACTTTATTGCCAAGTATGCTTACACATACAAGGAATTTTACTTATCACTAAGTAAAGCAGTCTCAAAAGCCAGACTTTTGAGTTAAAAAAAAATTCTTCAGCAAAGAATAAATTGGAACTCAAGGTCACGCTACACAGGTTTGCCCGTTTAGAGGGTGAAATGGTGCGGGACCAACTAGTGGAGCACAGCAGCAACCTGCGGCTGCAAGTGAAGCTAATCATGGCACTCGATGACCTACCACTGGGGAAGGTGGTGGAGCTGACGTTCCAGCTGGAGGTCGCTGACAAGCAAACATCACAACTAGGTAAGCCACAACAAGGAGCCACGTTAGCACATGCAGTTACCCCAGCAAAAGAACCCGGTCACAACGCAGCCTTCTTGGAGGACACCGAGGTGTACAGCATGAAGCACCATTCATGCGGTAACTGCGGCTCTCTGATGCACATAGAGAGACCATGATCCTGCCTGGCCAAGGGGCAGCGAAGCAACCACTGCGGCAAGCTCAATCACTTTGCCAAGATGTGCCGATCATCACGACTGACATCAAGCCTGCCACCCAGTCCAAAAGAACCCCCAACAACCACAATCCATGCTGTGGGCTGCAGAGGGCCGGCATACAAGTGGTGTATGGTGAGATTAGACAATGCTAGCTTGCCATTGCTGCTGGCCGCTGCCGCTGTGAGGTCAGTGATGAACTGGGTTACAGTTAAAAGATTCTTCGCCGACCATCCTATTGGTGAGAATCCAGTGGAGCTGTACGGCTATAGGAACACACGCATCAGCTTAGCAGGGACCGTATCGTTGGCAGTTTGCTGTGGGTCAAGAATCTTCCTGGCATTTGTCTTCCAGGTAACCATACACTGGGATAACATTCTGGGGTGTGATTTTTTTTTTTTTTTTACAAACTGCGTTTTGCCACCCGTGATAACTTTGGGCTCTATTTGGCCACTGATGAGTGCAACACACCCGGATGAGGGTGTGGCCACTTCAAGCTTGACACTGCAGGGAGAGGACAGCAAGGAGAGAGGGCAAAACCGGACTTATCTCACATCCGCGCCTGGCGTCAAAAGCAAGGAGCCACCACATTGCTGCAGAATAGAGAGTTTGTGGCTCAGCAGGAGCCAGTGGGGCGGCGCCAACCGGGAGCACATCCTGCCGCCGGCGTGAAAGTTATGTCACCACAGCAGCAGCCATCATCAGGGACGAGAGAGCAGCAGCAGCACCACATGAAGCTGACTAGGTCCGGATTCACGGTGCTTGTTTGGGTTCAGGTTTACCAATCCAAACACCCAGATGACCTGCAGGTGTTCCTGTCTCCACAGATGCAGATCACCGCACAACTGGGGCCAGCCACCTTCCAGATGACCAATGGTTCAAGATGGCACTCAGATCCGCCGCAGTCAGCACCTCCAAGGCTATGCCCACTGCAGGCACACCTGAGGCCCTTGAGGTTGAACTGTAAAATGATTCTGTGTTTTTGAAATGTTTAAAGAGAGCATGGATGATAACAGTGGCAGAATAATCCACTCAACCATGCAGGGTTGCACTGGCAGTCTCCCCGGTTGCCCAGGTTCAGATCAGTTATGGTGTATAGAACCTTATACGATTTATGGTATGGGTCTGGAAGCTAATACTACCATATTGTGCCTTAACATCAAGCAAATGTGTGTAACCTAACATTGGCAACCTAGTGTGCTTAACATCATGCATTATGTTAGCCATGACACTGGTGCTGATGAATGTACAGTGGGGCAAAAAAGTATTTAGTCAGCCACCAATTGTGCAAGTTCTCCCACTTAAAAGATGAGAGAGGTCTCCAATTTTCATCATAGGTATACCTCAACTATGAGAGACAAAATAAGAAAAAAAATCCAGAAAATCACAATGAAGGACTTTTAATGACTTAATTGGTAAATTCCTCAGTAAAATAAGTATTTGGTCACCTACAAACAAGCAAGATTTCTGGCTCTCACAGACCTGTAACTTATTCTTTAAGAGGCTCCTCTGTCCTCCACTCGTTACCTGTATTAATGGCACCTGTGTGAACTCGTTATCAGTATAAAAGACACCTGTCCACAACCTCAAACAGTCAGACTCCAAACTCCACTATGGCCAAGACCAAAGAGCTGTCAAAGGACACCAGAAACAAAATTGTAGACCTGCACCAGGCTGGGAAGACTGAATCTGCAATAGGTAAGCAGCTTGGTGTGAAGAAATCAACTGTGGGAGCAATTATTAGAAAATGGAAGACATACAAGACCACTGATAATCTCCCTCGATCTGGGGCTCCACGCAAGATCTCACCCCGTGGGGTCAAAATTATCACGAGAACGGTGAGCAAAAAATCCCAGAACCACATGGGGGGACCTGGTGAATGACCTGCAGAGAGCTGGGACCAAAGTAACAAAGGCTACATCAGAAACACACTACGCCGCCAGGGACTCAAATCCTGCAGTGCCAGACGTGCCCCCCTGCTTAAGCCAGTACATGTCCAGGCCCGTCTGAAGTTTGCTAGAGAGCATTTGGATGATCCAGAAGAGGACTGGGAGAATGTCATATGGTCAGATGAAACCAAAATAGAACTTATTGGTAAAAACTCAACTTGTCGTATTTGGAGGAGAAAGAACACCATACCTACTGTGAAGCATGGAGGTGGAAACATCATACTTTGGGGCTGTTTTTCTGCAAAGGGACCAGGACGACTGATCCGTGCAAAGGAAAGAATGAATGGGGCCATGTATCGTGAAATTTTGAGTGAAAACCTCCTTCCACCAGCAAGGGCATTGAAGATAAAAGGTGGCTGGGCCTTTCAGCATGACAATGATCCAAAACACACCGCCCGGGCAATGAAGGAGTGGCTTCGTAAGAAGCATTTCAAGGTCCTGGAGTGGCCTAACCAGTCTCCAGATCTCAACCCCATAGAAAATCTTTGGAGGGAGTTGAAAGTCTGTGTTGCCCAGCGACAGCCCCAAAACATCACTGATCTAGAGGAGATCTGCATGGAGGAATGGGCTAAAATACCAGCAACAGTGTGTGAAAACCTTATGAAAACTTACAGAAAACGTTTGACCTCTGTCATTGCCAACAAAGGGTATATAACAAAGTATTGAGATGAACTTTTGTTATTTACCAAATACTTATTTTACCAAGGAATTTACCAATTAATTCATTAAAAATTCTTCAATGTGATTTTCTGGATTTTTTTTTTCTCATTTTGTCTCTCATAGTTGAGGTATACCTATGATGAAAATTGGAGACCTCTCTCATCTTTTAAGTGGGAGAACTTGCACAATTGGTGGCTGACTAAATACTTTTTTACCCCACTGTATATGTGTTATGCTAGCAATATGCCACAATCAAGCTACCCAGCTAAAGTTAACCATCACCAGCAGAATTCTGTTTATTTTTTTGTTTTGTTTTTTTTTCCCCAGGGGATGGGGGGGGAGAAGGGGGTGTTAAATGTGGCATATTGGAATACCAGCATACATGTCACAGATGTGGGGATGCACGCACAACGTGACGTCATCGCGCCGTGACTATATAAGAGGAATGACGGCGGGAGACAGTCTCTTTGGCACGCCGCCTCTATGCCAACACCAGCCTGTACTCATTCCCGGTTAGCATAGCTACTACAATACTGTAACGCGTGCTGTTAGCAGTGTCCTTAATAAAGTTGCTGTTCAGTACAACGACCGCCTCCGCTGTCCTTCATTTCCAGACATAACAGGTCCCCTTCCATGTCAGGGGCCATCTTGGACCATTTTGATTCTTTCCAAGTTTATATGTCAAACTCCAATTACATAAATGACGTCTGTAGGTTATCCTAAATGCTTTGGAAGGGAGTAATGACCAACATAATAGAAAATATTTGCATTTTGAAATGTGACAGCTAAATCACGCTAAGAGCTGTCTCTGGCCTGGCTGAAGTTAAGTTCCAGGGCTAGTTAGCATTTTTGGACAGCTGCTTTGAAAACTTGACCCAAATTAAGAGGTTTTACCATTAAAATGCTTTTAAGGACCAGTGCAGTTTCAGTCATTATTCTGGGCTACCCTGCATACAACTTGGCATGTCCTTCAACTGGTAAGTCTTTTTATCACAGGATTTGTTCTGTTTAATGTAGCACTAGCCACCATTAGCCTTGTGGGATGTAGGTGGGCCTAGTCACAGATCATGGCATTTGGAGGAGGAGGAAAAGTGAAAAGATTTTGAGACAAAAATCACCCCCCCCCCCAACACCAGACTCGGTGATTACTAGGTCCAACCACATACCACAAGGCTAATAGTAGCTAGCTCTACATTATCAGAATAAATCCTGTGATTAAAAAGTCTTAGCGGTTGAAGGACATGCCCAGTTGTATGCTGGGTGGCCCTGGATAATGACTGAAACTGCATCGGTCCTTAAAAGCAGTTTAATAGTAAAACCCATCTTAATTTGGGTAAAGTTTTCAAAGCAGTTTGTTAAAAAATGTTAACTAGCCTGGAGGATAACTTCAGTTAGGCCAGAGAGTCCTGACTGGCTCAACACAGGCTTCCTGTGGTAACGTATTGTCACTTCCTGTGTTGCTGGCTGTTGGTGTGGTTTGCTCTGTGCTTAGCTCTCCTCACTCTCCTGAGGATTATTGCCTTTAACTGCATTTAAATTGCCTTTTTCCATCTACTGTCACCCCTCACTGCTGTTTAACAAGCCTCTTGCACCTGTGTGCGCACTGTCAGCTAATCACCCTCTTTAGCCTTCTGTTCACCTTTCATCGGTGTTTGTGTTAGCTTCGGGTTAGCCACTAGCTATGGCTACTAGCTCTCTTTCCCCTTCTCCTCTGGTGTGCTCTCTGTGTCAGATGTTTAGCTACACCTCTACCTCTTTTAGTGATAATGGTAAATGTAATAAATGTTGTCTTTTTGAGGTGTTCAAGGTGAGGTTATGTGATTTGGAATCCCGGCTCCGCTGCACTGAAACACTGTCAGCACCAGTTAATAATGACTGACTCCCATTCGCTGCAGCGGAGCGTCGTAGCATAGGGCCTGCTAGCCGTCCCCTGGCTTCCACCTCTCCTGAGCAGCCAGGAGAGAATGGGTGGGTGATGGTGAGAAGGAAGCATAGTCGCAAGCCCCTGGTTCACAACCAACCTGTTCATGTTTCTAATTGCTATTCCCCGCTCAGCGACACACCCGCTGAGGAAAAAACTCTGATCATTGGTGACTCTATAGTCAGAAATGTGAACCTAGAGACTGCAGCGACCATAGTCAAATGCATTCCCGGGGCCAGAGCAGGCGACATCGAGTCAAATTTGAAAATGGTGGCTAAAAGTAACTGTAAATACTCCACAATTGTTATCCACGCTGGCATTAACAACATCCGACTCCGGCAGTCGGAAGTTACAAAACTTAGTGTGGAACTGGTGTGTAACTTTGCAAAAATGATGTCTGCCTCTGTAGTATTCTCTGTGCCCCTCCCCAATCTGATCAGTGATGACATGTTGAGCCGCATACCACCCTTCAACCACTGGCTGTCTGTGTGGTGTCCTGCAAACAATGTGGGCTACATAGACAATTGGAACTCATTTTGGGTAAAACCTGGTCTTATTAGACGAGACGGCATACATCCCACTTTGGATGGTGCGTCTCATTTATCTAACAAGCTGGCTTCATTTTTATCCAAAGTTCCAAAGCCTTGACAACTCAGAGTTGGGACCAGGAAGCAGAGTCGCAGTCTTACACGCCTCTCTGCAGCTTCTTTCCATCTGTCACCCCTCAACTTAGCCCCTGTCTTCCCCATCAGAGGATCACTGTCTGCTCCCTCTAAAGTAAACAAAAATATAATGTATAAGCATCCCAAAGTGATTAAATAAAAAGTTGGTAAAACTCAAATTAAACATGAAGCCTCTAAATTTAATGACTTGGCCTCTGTTCCGCCTCATAATTTAAAAATTAAATGTGGTTTGTTAAATATTAGGCCTCTAACTCCCAAATCTCTGCTAGTCCATGATCTGTTAATTGACCATCAGATTGATTTAATATCCCTTACAGAGACTTGGTTAGGGCAAGAGGATTATGTTGGTTTAAATGAATCAACTCCTTCTGGTTATTTAAATTATCAAAATCCCAGAAGTTCTGGTCATGGAGGAGGAGTAGCAACAATTTACCATTCCAAATTAAAGTGGAACTGAAAGTTTTTGAATATACAGATCATAACACACAGGACGTGGAATATAACATAGACCCTGGCAATAATTTATTTACCCCCATCAATAACAACTGTAGTTACTACACGGATGAACAGTTTAACACAATGGTCATATCTGATTTTGTTATGTTTGGCCCATTAAGAGCATGAATGAGGCACCACTTCCCTGCAGTGAATTCGGTGATTTAATAAGAAATAACAATCAATACAAACACTCGCCTCGAGGGACGGACATACAAAAACTAAGGATGAAGCCCAGTGGGGTGGTAACAAGTACATAAAGAGAAGCGAGTCAATATAACAACTTACATACACTGGCGAGGACGAAACCTTCTACCGAAAATGGACTGGAGTCAGGGTAGGGTACTCCAGCCTGAGTGAAGCGAGGATGCAGCGAGGAATAAGCCTCGCTCACCAGCTTAAAAAATACTACTAACAAAGGACAAAACAGGTGTTGAATGAAAGCAATCAGTAAACCATTTCTACAGCTGTGACCGGCTGCGAACAGACTGACAGCCGGAAGCCCTGTCACAACGCTGTCAAAATAAAAGCACAACCCAAACAGAAGAACAGAACTAAATATATACACAGAATGTCACGATGGCCCTCACGGACCATCACAAGACGCCTCAGTCACCAGTGAGTTTGCAGTGATGTTTATTTACAGTGCAGGTTAGGCAGGCATAGGAATACACACAAGGAATGGGCACGTCTGAGCCGGGGAGTGCCCGATGCGCCAGACGAATAACAATGAAGGTTAGTCACACTGAACATACCTTACAAACAGGACTGTTAGCAGGAATCAACAGAGATTAACAGCGATAACCAGAACATAGCTGAACATAACAGGGACATAACAGAGCATAACAGGAATTAACAGGAACATAACAGAGCATAACAGAGACTGCCGCATTGGAGGACATTCAGCACCAGCTTTTATCTCTGGCCGCTAATTACTCCAATGCGGCGCAGCTGCTCGCAATGACAGCAGCGCAGCAGCTGACTTTGACAGCAGGGAGCTCCCCCGGGCGCCTTCACAATAACAGCCCGAGGAGCTGGAAGGAATCCTCTGCTGCCAAAGCGAGGGAAATATGATATGAGACCCGAGTGTGGACAGAACCGACACTCGGGTTATGACACAGAAAAAGGAATAATAACAAAAACCCAAGCGTGGAACAGATCCGTGCTCGGCATCATTACAGTGCCCCTCCCTTAAGGGGTGGAGACCCAGACACCCCACAGTAACATCAAAAAGGGAAAGGAGACCCCCCCCCCCCCAAACAGTAACAGACACAAAAACCAACCCCGGGAGGGTGGTGGGGGGGATCCAGGCCCAGCGGGAGAGACACAAAAACAACACACTTGAAAACCCAGAACCATGACCTAGTAAACAGAATATGAAGAGAACCTGGTCATACATAATGAATGAAGAAAGAGTTCAGGTGGCCTCCTGGCATCCTTGCGCCACCCGACCATCAAATGGAAAAGGCCAGGCAGCCAACCAAGTCCCCAGAGACCCCAATTAGAAAAAGTTCGGGGGGCCGACCGAAATCCCAGGACCGCTGAACGGCCGGATGGAATGAGTCGGGTGGCCTGCCTGAGAACACGGACCACCCGACCAGGTGGCTCAGTCTTTCAGGCGGCCGGCCAGAGTTCTTAAGCCACCAGAACAGCAGGGGTGAAACAGGAGACTGCTTTCCCACCGGGAGGCTGAATAGCAGGAAGCCAGACCGGAGGAGAGGAACCCCAACAGCGTCTGGTGATGGAGAAGGGAGGGGAACCATGATGGCATTGGGCTGGAGTTTAGCAGCACCCACGGTGGACCCAGGCTGGGCCGGCGAAGCACCCGCGGTGACCCCAGGCTGGAGCTTAGCTGCACCCTCGGTGGACCCCAACCGGGCCAACGTTGCACCCTCGGTGGACCCTGACCGGGCCAATGCTGCATCCTTGGTGGCTCCAGGCTGGAGCTTAGCTGCACCCTCGGTGGCTCTAGGCTGGAGCTTAGCTGGACCCTCGATGGCTCCAGGCTGAAGCTTAGCTGCACCCTCGGTGGAACCTGGGCTGGAGTATAGCGCCCACAACGGGTCCATGCAGGAGCGCAGCACCCACGTAGGGCTGACACTGGGATGCAGCATCCACCAATGTCCCTGACCTGGACGCAGCACCCACGGTGACTCAACCCGAGGAGGGACCCAAACGACAGCCTCGGGCAGGGGAGAAGCTGCGCCCTGGACGACCTCCAGAGGCAAACCCGGACCCTTGGAAACCTCAGGCAGAGCTGGATCATCTCCGACGACCCTGGGAGCAGGCTCAGAGACAGGAGAGAGACAAAGGAGATCAGGGTCACCGGCAGCGGCGGAGCCTGGCGAGGTGAGCTCGGGTGCGGCTGCACCCGGCTCTCCTCCCCAAGAGACAGGCAAGATTCCTTCAAAATAGAAAACAGAAAGACAGCATAGAGCACTTGCCTGATCTCGAGCTCTGCCGCCGTCCAGGACTCCGGTGATCCAGGCAGTAACAGCGATTCGGGCTCGGTCCTCAGGAGGCACATCTTGGGTTCCCACTTGACTGCGGTGGCCTCCGCAGCCGGCATGATGGTCATGACAGTCCTTGAGCCCCCCGGCAATGTAACCTGCACCGATGGCTCACTCGGTGCAGCAACAGGAGGGTCACTTCTTGCTGGGGCTGAACTCTGCTCCGGTGACACCCGTGGATGCTTCATCGTCGGCTCAGGCACAGGGGTGCAGACAGCCCTCCTCCTCTGTCCGTGTTGTGGCTTTGGGGCTTTAACCAGGATCTCCAGGTCTGCACGCGCCTCCTCCGTCCGGTGGCTTGATCCTGGACTCAGCGGACACTCGAGGGGTATAGGAGGAGACACAGAGGTAGCAAGTAATTTCCTTGTGGCTGCAGCAGGTGGTGAAAGCTCAGTGGACTGAAAAACCTGAGCTTCACTCCCAGGAATCAGACAAGGTAATTCACCAATATGAGTTTTAGAATGAAAAAAACACTTGCCTGTTCTCCTGGGGAATGGTGGTGACTGCTGCAGCAGGCTCAATTTTCTCCCTATCCATAATTGTGGAGGTTGTGGGCCCCTCTGGAAGACGAGGAGGAGCTGCTCCGGCAGGCATGGTCAGGGGCGGAGCTAGGGAAGAAACAGCTGAGCTCCCAGCAGCGAGCGAATGCGCCGTGGGGGGGGGGGGGGCAGCTGCAACAATCTGTGGGGAAGGATCTGGTGAAACAGCTGACAAAGAAACCCCGGGGCGGAGACTGTTGCCAAACCACCCTGATATGGCGGAGAAAAAGCTGCTGGCTGGGAGGCAAAGGAATTCTTCTGGCGGCCCATGGCTGGAAAATAATGGGAACCTTGCGGCATATTCACCCGGTGGCTCTCCTCCCTCTGCTTAGGTACAGCTGTGTCACGGAGGGGAGTAGAGTTCTGCACCAGGAGGCAGCATTTGTTAGCCGGTGTAGCAGGAGCTGGAGCCGTAGCTGGAGTGGTGAGGAGTCGCTTGAACCGAGCCACAGGAGTGCCTCCCCGATGGCACCAAATTAGGCTTCCTGGTAACGTTCTTCTCCCACTCACGATTCCTCTGTCGAAGCACGGACAACTGGGATAACCTCTCCCTTCCTTTGGAATACTCCGACAGGTGAGGATGACGCAGCACGGTCGCCTCCGCGAAGTCCAGATACCATAGAGTATCTTTTGGAGTGGAATAACTACGAGCTATGGCAAGGAGATCATCTATCTCCATAAGAGCCTGGCAGAGTTCAAAACCCAGGCTCGCCGGATACCATTTGCCATACGATGCCATCACTCCAAAAAAAAAAAAAAACAAAACAAAACGCAGGCACCCAAAGAGAAAAATAGAGCCAAGAAAAAAAAACAACAACACAAACTCACTGCCGCTGGAACCTTTCTGGCTGCATCCTGCTGTTATGTTCGCCCCTTTCAGGGCATGAATGAGGCACCACTTGCCTGCAGTGAATTCGGTGATTTAATGAGAAATAGTAGTAAATACAAACACTCGCCTCGGGGGGGCGGATATACGAAAACTAAGGATGAAACCCAGTGGAGTGATAACAAGTACATAAGAGCATAGAGTCAATATAACACTTACATACGCTGGTGAGGACGAAACCTTCTGCCGAAAAATGGACTGGAGTCAGGGTAGGGGACTCCAGCCTGAGTGAAGCGAGGGCACAGCGAGGAATAAGCCTCGCTCACCAGCTTAAATAATGCTACTAACAAAGGACAAACACGTGTTGAATGAAAGCAATCAGTAAACCATTGACAGCTGTGACTGGCTGCAAACAGACTGACAGACTGACAGCCGGAAGCCCTGTCACGACGCTGTCAAAGTAAAAGCACAACCCAAACAGAGGAACAGAACTAAATATATACACAGAAAAAGGAATAATAACAAAAACCTGAGCGTGGAACAGATCCGTGCTCGGCATCATTACAGATTTTAATATACCAATGATCCACTTCAACAGCAGAAGTCTCTATGCCAACTTTAATAATATTAAAGATTATTTACATCAGTTTAAAGACCTATTCAATATAGAGGCAATATCAGAGACGTGGCTCAGTGAAGAGAAAGGAGTGGACTTTACAGTGGATGGCTGTGAATTAAATTATATGAATAGAAAAGTGAAAAAAGGAGGAGTTGCAATTTATGTTGAAAAGTGCTTGCAATACAAGGTTGTTTAATATTTGACAGTGACTGTGGATGATTTATTTGAATGTATTTCAATAGAAATCTGTTTGGACAATATGAAAAATATAGTAGTGAGTTGTGTATATAGAACACCTGAATCAAATATTGACTTATTTAAGGACTGAATGGAAAAAATGTATGCAAAACTCACTCATAAAGTTATGTTCATCTGTGGAGATTTCACTATCGATCTTATGAAATCAAAACAACATAGAATGACAGTATGGGCTTACATCCAACAATTACCAGACCTAGCAGAATTACGTCACACAGTGCCACACTAATAGATAACATATTCACAAACATTATGGAAAATAATATTGTGAGTGGGCTTTTATTAAATGATGTCAGTGACGACCTGCCAATTTTTGTTGTCTATCAATGCGATTATAGGACGAATAAGTATACCAAAAATATTAAATATAAAAGAATAAGAACTGAAGAATCTATGTATTTACTGGCAAAGGAATTATTAATACATGACTGGAAGATAGCTTGTGACCAAAAAGATATAAATAAAGCATATGATGAATTTTTACAAATAATATCATTGTACAACAAAAACTGTCCTATAAAAGAATACAGTGACAGACAACAAAACAAAAATATTCCATGGGTCTCCAAGGGGCTATTAAATGCATGTAAAAAGAAGAATACATTATATAAACAATTCATTAAGTATAGAATGGTAGAGGCTGAGATCAACTATAAAAGATATAAAAACAAGCTAACTAATAAAATGAAGACTTGTAAGAAAGAATACTAGAACAGAATATTAGAGGATAATAAGAATAACTTAAGAGGAATATGGCAAGGGCTAAATGGGATTATTAGGAACTGACCAAAGAATGCTAATTATCCATAACATTTTTTTTGAAAATGACAATTTGATAAATAATATGAAGGATGTGGTTAGTGGTTTCAATAAATTTTTTGTAAACACTGGTCCAGAATTAGCAAAAACAATACTGACAACAGAAACAAAGGATTGTGGTTCTGTAAATGAAATAGAAGATAGAAATCCAAACACAATCCTTTTGGGTGCAGTAACTGAAAAGGAAATTATTGAGACTATGAGTAAATTTAAGAACAAAAAATCAACTGACTGGAAGGAAACTGACATGACAATAGTGAAAAAAGTAATTGAAGGAATTGTTAAACCACTCACCCACATCTGTACCCGATCATTTCAAACTGGTAAATTTCCAAACAAAATGAAAATAGCAAAAGTAATTCCACTATACAAAACAGGAGACAGTCATCATTTCAGAAATTACAGGCCAGTCTCTTTACTCTCACAATTCTCCAAAATTCTTGAAAAAAATTTCACTAAAAGACTGGATAATTTCATTGAAAAACACAACTTCCTTACAGACAGTCAGTATGGTTTTAGAGCAGACAAATCTACATCTTTGGCACTGATCAAACTCATAGAAGAAATCACTGGTTGTATAGATAAAAGAAAGTTTGCTGTAGGAGTATTTATAGATTAAAGAAAGCTTTTGACACCATTGATCATAGAATTTTACTGAAGAAATTGGAAAGGTATGGGATAAGAGGGGCCGGACTGAGTTGGGTGGAAAGTTATTTAAGTAACAGACAACAATTTGTACAAATAGATAAGCACAAATCACCATTCATGGACATCACTTGTGGTGTGCCCCAGAGGTCAGTTTTGGGACCCAAACTCTTTATTTTATATATAAATGACATATGCCAAGTATCAAAAATTCTGAAATTTATTTTGTTTGCAGATGACACAAATATTCTTTGCACTGGTGAGAATTTGCAGCAGGTTTTAGAGGTGGTCACAACAGAAATGAAAAGATTAATGCAGAGCTTCAACAAAAATAAATTATCTCTAAATCTGAAAAAAAACAAAAACAAAGATTATGTTGTTTGGAAATTATAAAATAAATTATGAAATAATTTAATGATAAATGATGCCAGAATTGAAATAGTACAGGAAAATAAGTTTCTGGGGGTGACGCTAGACAATAAAATCTGCTGGAAACCTCACATCAGTCACATCTGGGCCAAGTTGGCAAAATGTATCGGGATACTGGGTAAGACAAGACACATTTTGGACTATAAATCATTATTCTTACTGTACAATTCTTTGCTTTTACCATATCTTAACTAGTGTGTAGAGGTCTGGGTAAACACCTACAAGACCAACCTACAGCCAATATGCACATTACAAAAAAAAGCTATAAGGATAATAAATTTACAAATGGTAAATGGCATTCACTTATATAGCGCTTTTATTCTCATCTCTTGATGACCAAAGCGCTTTACAGATCCTGCTATCCACCCATTCACACACACATTCACACACTGATTTCGTTAGAGACCAGTTGGTATGGTCTCTAGGATATAGAGACCATACCAACTCGTTTTTAAAGTCACATGCCATAAAGTTCAGGGATTTAGTTAAATTTAAGACAGCACAAGTAATGTACAGAGCAATTAATAATCAACTCCCAACTAATATACAAAAAATATTCAAAAACAGAGACAATGATCATAGAGAGGAGACTTAAACTTTACAAAACCTAAGGTATAAACAACAAAGAAAAGTATGTGCATATCTGTCTGTGGGGTGGATTTGTGGAACAGTCTGGAGCTGGAACTGAAATTATGTACAAACAGAAATCAATTCAAAAAGAGATATAAACATTATTTGCTAAAAGGACATATGCTAGAGGTGTAGTATTAATACGTACGATGCACTAAACTCACTCTGGGACACTATGGTATGGTAGGTAGAATGGCACTGTACTGTACTATCTGTGTTGTTTGGGGCTGGGTATAGCTGTATGGACTGTATGTATGTAGGGATGGATGGGTGTCAGTGTTAATATGTATAAAATATAGTTAATTGTCTACTTGGGGTTCTTAATTGAGGTGATATGTATATATTTCACATGGGTTGTATTCAGTGTTGGGATACTGTATTGCCACTACTTTTGCAGTAACGTGCTGTGTAACGAAATTACTGTTTAAAAATTCAGTAATGCATTACAGTTACTGAAATTTGATCAGATGCGTTACTCGTGTTACTCGTTTTATTAATATGGAGAGATATTTTAGCGCAAATGGACAATCATAAATCATAAATCATAAAGCCCAGCGCTACAAAAACAGCTTTGTTCCTGCTGCTGTCAAAGAGTTGAACAAGATGTAGCAATGTATTGCACATAATTCAGTTATTTATTTATTAATTTTTATTTTATAATTACTTATTTTTGTAGGTTTTTTATTTGGGTTCTAAATCTTTTATTGGGTTTTAGACTTTTTTGAGTTTTTAATCTCTTTGACTAGATTTTAACTTTTTAATATGACCCTTCTCTCTTATCTTTGTTTTTTCTCTTATCCCTTTGTCATATGTCCTGATTGCTGGAGCCTTGAGTACTTTTATCGTGTTTATAGTCAGCTTCATGTGTGCCTGTGTTTGTGTTCATGTTGAATGTAATTGTGGTTTGTAAATATGGATGCCACCTGACTGCAAAACAAATCTACCTACGGGTACAAATAAAGTAACCTGAACCTGAACCTGAACCTGAACCTGCAGTTGCTAGACACCCTCCTCATCAGCTGCCAACTGAGGATGAATACACAGCGTCGGTGGCTATTGGTGGGACAACTGCCATCCCCAGCGCCACCACTGGTCTCAAGCCACTTGAGGTTGTCATGCCAAAGGCAAAGGCAAGCACACAAATAAGCAAATAAATATAAACTGACCCTACCGTAACTGACGCAGCCATCTCACAGTCTCCTCCACGGGTCCGTTTCCTTTTCTGCCCCAGTTCACATCACAACCCAATGGGGAGAAATGCCATGGCGGTGGCAACTTTCATATCGAGCCCTGATCACCGGTTGCCTGAGAGGTAAGTAGCCCCTAACAGCTCCTATCGCTGTGGTTAAAAATTAGTATTTTTTTGAGCAAGGAGCTCGCATTTAATGTCTGCGTTAAATGCATTTAAAGTTTTCTTACACACAGAGAAAAAGTGACTGTGATTTGTTGTAGTAAGCGGTGAACTTTCATTTATCTGTGCTTTATGTTTTATTTTATCTTATTAATTTACATGCTGTTATGATATGTAACTATTTCATGGAAGTAAATCCTCTAAATATACAGCTTTAGTTCTAGTAAATTTCTGACTTTCTACTGATTACAATAGTTTGTGTAAATCTGAGACATTTTTTCTCTGTAAGATGAGACTTTTTTCTCATCATTTTTCTTTTCTTCTTTTTTCTGATGAGAACAAGGGGCCCTTGATCTTGCTGTGTGCGCAAGATGATTTAAGTATGCATTTAAAAGTAATGTGAAAGTTACTTTTCCAAGTAACTAGTTACTTGGTCATGCAGTAACTCAAAAGTAACTCAGTTACTTTTGAAAAGAAGTAACTAGTAACTGTAACTAGTTACTATTTTTTTTAGTAACTTGCCCAACACTGGTTATATTTAGGGAAAAGAGGAGTTGGAGTAAATAAGTGTTAACTTCTTCCTTCTCCCTTTCGAGCACTGTACTCGTGCACTTTTATTGCACTTGTCATTTCTTTTGTTTTTTGCTTTTTTGTTCAAAATAAAGTATCTCTCATCTCTCAATTACTAGTTAATGTAAAGCAAAAATATGTTATAATTCCATTGAGGGCCTGGTCCTCAGTATTGGGCATGTAAGTAATTTTAGGTTAAACCCAATTTTATTTGCCATAGTTTATCATCCTCCCTCAGCCTACTCAGAGTTTTTATCTGAATTTGCTGAGTTCTTAGCAGATTTAATACTGAAATCGGATAGAATTATTATAGTAGGGGACTTTAACCACTTGTTTTAACCACTTTAACCACTGTTCCGCGGGCGGGCAAGTCTCTGCATCCTAAGACGCAGAGGGCGCACTCGTGCGCACTCTGACGCATAAACCAGATTGTGGTGATGTAGGTGATGATGGTGATGCAGTGGCGTCCAAGCGCCACTAAAAAAAAAAACTGCCGAGACAGCCGCGAACAGATTAGTTCATCTGATTGACCTCTCATTCAACTAATAAGAGCCTTGAATTGGGTTTCTGAAACCTTGAAGAGCCAATGAATGAAAACCTAGGAAGGAGGACCCGCCTACTGTGAACGCAGGAGCCAATTGAAGCACAGAAATTCAGGCTGGGTGAAGAGAGATTTACTGCTGCAGCAGATGAAAACAAAGGACGCTGGACGAATCTACTACAGACCCCGCAGCATGGAGCCCACCTACAAGTGGGACCTGCACTCATTCCAGCAGAATAGACGTTTAGGATTCTCTTCCGTCATCATAGACCGACGGAGGCCGACGACGAAGGTCGTAAATCATTCACCAAAACCGCAATAATGGAATTATGTTTTGATCGGGATCCACGAGCCGAGCAGCGTCGCGTTAATCTTACAATGGGGAAGAGAAGTTCGCCACGACTCTGCTGCTGTGAAGAGGTAAGGTGTTATAAGCTAAATTATTATTTATCCCTGAAAACTGTAATCCAAAAATGACTTTTGACCGATCGGTAAATTACAACTGTACTGCGCATGAAGTACGAAGTGCGTGCGCCACGATAAACGGTTCATTTGCCGTGTTCGGACCGTGAATGCCCCCCCCCCCCGCTGCAGAAGAGGAGCGGGGGGGGGGGCGTTCACGGTCCGAACGCCCCCGGTCCGCGGGGGGAAGCATATGAGTCTATTCCTTCATGTAGCGATGGCCGTCTTCTGCAGCGAGGGGGGGGACACAACCCCCTCACACACACACACACAGTAGCGAGGGGGGGGGGGCGCTGTGAAAACATGCAAGGAGTGTAATCCATCATGTAGCGAGGGCCGAACTCCGTCTTTTTTAGCAGGGGGGGACAACCCCCCCCACACACACACACAGACACAGCCCTGAGGGTGACCTTTCATTAGAGCCCAAAATGAAGATTCTACATTGAATTATTCAAAAGTTACAGATGTTTTTCCAAACTGTGCCATTTGGCACAATTTGGCACAGTTCCAAAACGCCTGGGAACTACCTGAGAACAAAGCTGTGTAAAATATTCATTTTTTGTGGTATTGTTACCAAATTTGGATCTCAGCTTGATAACACTTGGTTCTACATTTCTGTTGTATTTTCCAGCCGGATCGGACAGCTGTGTGTTATTTGTAAGCATTTGTATCCAAAAAAACACTGTGTCCAAATTTATTTTCTTCAAGTTCAGTATGTTTAGATGACTGTAACTCAGTGGCCGGAGCACGTAGAGAGATTATGTTTTTTTTGCCAAAAAATTCAAAGTGTTTTCTTTTAAATGAGACCAACCCCATGAAGATGCTGCAAAGGGTTGAATAACAGCTTTTGATTTACTTTGGGCACGTTATTTTTTGGCATTTTTAGGAAAATTGCCCGGAGTGCAAGGGGTTAATATACATGTAGCTGTAGATAGTGATTGCCTTAATATGGCATTTAATTTAATATTAGACTCAATGAATTTTTTCTCAGAAAGTAGGAAATTCTACCCATTATCTCCACCACACGTTGGACCTTGTTCCGACATATGGCATAGGAATAAAAAATCTGGTAGTGTCTCCTCATAACCCTGTACTGTCAGACCATTACCTGTTAATTTTTTGATTTTACAATTTCTGACTATTTGGCTTCTCAAGAAAAAAATATTACTACAGTCAATGTCTCTCATCAGATGCTGTTACCAAATTTAAGCAGATTGTTTCCTCAATGCCATGTGGCAACACAACGGAGATTTGCTATGGAGAGCTTGCTCCTTCTGTAATTGATAGCATGGTCAATAGTGTGACAGCTTCTCTGCATCTGACCCTAGACATGGTGGCCCCTTTAAAAAAGAAAAAAGTCTAATCAGAGATTTTTAACTCCTTGGTTCAAATTAAAAGTAGACAACAGAAGATTAACCTACCATGGTTAAATAATGAGATAAGAAAACTTATGAAGAGGCGAGACTCTGCATTGAAAACATCATTAACCTCTAAACTACAAAATGATCACCTCGTTTACAAAAGTTTAAGAAATAAAGTGGTACAAGAGCTGCGTAAATCAAAAGCATCTTATTACAATAAATTGATAGAACATGCAAAGGGCAACAACAGTTCCCTATGGAGGCATTTAAATAACTTAACCAATAAAAAAAATCATCAGAAGGGGGTAAAGGAACTTAGAATTAATGGCAAAACCATCAGTGATGATGCTACATTGGCAAATAAATTTAATTCATATTTTGTGGAGTGAGTGGAAGAATTAAAAAAAACTTTGTGCTGCCAAATGTGCTCAACAATACTAAACCAACACTTTCAACAGTTTCTTTTCACATTAATGAGGTAAATGAAGATTTCATTGCTGGCATTGTTAAAACACTGTCAAACTCAAAAACTAATGATATCTACAATATGAGCACTTCCTTTCTCAAAACACACAGCAAAATATTAATCAAACCACTGACTCATCTCATTAATCTCTCCATTAGGTCCTGTACATTTCCATCTGGCTGGAAAAAAGCTGTCGTCATACCAGTTTTTAAATCGGGTAGTAAAGACGATATATGTAATTACCGCCCAATTTCTATTTTACCAGTCCTGTCTAAGGTTCTTGAAAAAGTTGTAGCTACACAGCTGATAGACTATCTACAAGATGGTCAACTTCTTCATCCACACCAATTTGGTTTTAGACCAGGATACTCAACAGAAACAGCAAACTGCTGCCTTACTGAAAATGTCAAACAGTCCTTGGACAGTGGTAATGTGGTGGGAGCTGTTTTTCTGGATCTCAAAAAGGCTTTCGACACTGTAAACCACAGCTTGCTTTTATCCAAAATGGTATCTTTTAACTTTTCTCCCAATACAATAAAATGGTTTGCATCTTATCTTCGGAACAGAGAACAGTGTGTAAAAGTTCACCAGGATAAATCCTTCCTTTTAAATAATTGTATGGGTATCCCACAAAGGTCCATTCTTGGTCCTTTATTTTTCAGCATTTTTATTAATGACCTGCCATTACAATGCTCAGCTGCAACATGTCAACTTTATGCAGATGATGCAGTTATTTACACAGCTGCTAAGACTCCAGCTCAGGCTGCAGACGTCCTGTCTTCAAGCATGGTTGATGTCCAAGAGTGGCTCATCCAGAACCGTCTACTGCTGAACCTTCAGAAAACAGTTTCAATGTGCTTTTCAATCAAAAAATGTAACTTGCAACATTTTAAAGTTAATATACATGATCAAGATATCAGTTCAGTTACAGAATTCAAATACCTTGGCATTGTACTAGATCCTCAACTCAAATTTAATCTTCACATAAAGAAGATTTCTAAAACAGTAAAAAAAATTGAATTGCTTTAAATTAATTAGACATTACATACCACACCAAGCAGCCGTACTGTATATGCATTCTATGGTTTTTTCGCATATATCATACTGTCTGACAGTTTGGGCTCAAGCAGCTCCTTCTACAATAAAACATATAGGTTCATTATATAATCAAACTCTAAAAATTTTGGATAAAAAGCCCATTAGGTGGCATTATTGTTATATTCTAAAAAAAAATATAATCTACTGAGTTTTGAGAGTTTCATTGACCTCTGTTTTCTGAAATTAATTTTCAAATGTTTCCATAAATCAGCGCCAGAGCCACTTGTTGGATTCATCCAAAGACAGGACAGCAGCAGAGCCACCAGGAGTTCTGTTAACAATAACTGTAAAATATCCCACCGCAGAACCACATTTGGACAAACAGCTTTTTCTATAAAGGGCGGTCATATCTGGAACACAATGCCAAATGAAATCAAAATAATAACGGATTTTAAAACATTTACTACAAAGGTTAAAAACTGGCTGAAAAGTAAACAAGAATGTACCCATGTATGAAATGATTGTCTGTAGGGTGTGAGTGAAGAAGGGAAGGCAAATTTGTAACACGCATTTTATTGTAACAGGCAAATGTGAATCAGGTTTTTATGTTGTGTATTTATAATTTTGTTTGCAATGATGTATGTGGATATTGTTTATATTGTTTTCATTTTGTTTTCTCTTCATCTTTTTCTCTTTTTCTCTGTTTCTTTTCTCTAAAGCCCATCCAGGGACAAGAGTTGCAAACTAGCTTAATGCTATACACTCTCTGTGCAACACATCAGATTTTCTTTTTTGTCTATGTTTATTGCACTGTCCCTGACAAATAAACAAACAAATAAATAAATAAAACACAGAAACTCGTAGCTTAAAACAGAAGACTTGTCAATTAGAAAGAAAATGGTGCTCCACTAAATTAAATGAAATTTATTTAGCTTGGAGAAATCAACTTCTAATTTATAAACAATCTCTTAGGAAAGCTAGAACAAGTTATTATTCCACATTAATAGAAGAGAACAATATTAATCCCAGGTTTCTTTTCAGCACTGTAGCCAGGCTGACAAAGAGTCAGGACTCTGTCAAGCCTAGCATTCCCTGAGAGCTTACTAGTCAGGACTTTATGAACTTCTTCCTTCCATCCATCCATCCATCCATCCATCCATCCATCCATCCATCCATCCATCTTCTTCCGCTTAATCCTTTTTGGGTCGTGGGGGGTCTGGATCCTATCCAAGCATCTTTGGGCAAAAGGTATGGTAAAAGGTTTATGAACTTCTTCAATAATAAAATTTCATCTATCAGAGATAAAATCAGTCAGATTTTTCCCACTGTTAAATACAGTAACTACTACAACTCCTTTAATTGATATCTGTTTGGATGAGTTTACTCCAATTGACCTTTTAGCATCAGATAAAATAATTTCCTCATCCAAGCCTTCAACTTGTCCTTTAGACCCTATTCCTCCCAGGTTATTTAAAGAAGTCTTTTCATTTATTGGTAGCTCTTTGAATAATTAATTCATTAGCTTTAGGCCATGTACCACAGGCTTTTAAAATTGCTGTAATTAAACCCTTACTTAAAAAGCCAATGCTGGATCCAGAAGTTTTAGCTAACTATAGACCAATCTCTAATCTGCCTTTCATTTCAAAAATCATAGAAAGAGTTGTTGTTATGCAATTATTTGACCACTTGCAGGGAAATGGTTTATTTGAAGAGTTTCAATCTGACTTTAGAATCCATCCTAGTACTGAAACAGCTTTAGTGAAGGTCACTAATGACATCCCTATCGTATCTGATAATGGACTTGTTTCTGTACTTGTTCTTTTGGACCTTAGTGAAGCTTTTGATACTATCAATCATATTTTACTTGATAGACTAGAACACCTTGTTGGGCTTAATGGAACTTTGTTGCAGTGCTTTAGATCTTATTTATGTGATAGGTTCCAGTTTATTCATGTCATTAATGAGTTTTCTTCCAACTCAAAGCTCAGTCATGGAGTTTCACAGGGATCTGTGCTAGGCCCTGTTCTTTTTAGTTTATATATGCTTCCGTTAGGCAACATTATGAGAAAACACTGTATACATTTTTATTGTTTTGCAGATGACACACAATTATACTTGTCAGTGAAGCCAGATGATAGTAATCAATTAGCCAAATTAGAGGCTTGTCTTAAGGAAATCAAAGCTTGGATGACTTGTAATTTCTTGCTATTAAATTCAGATAAGACTGAAGACATTCTAGTTGGTCCAAAAAAACCTTAGAAATACCTTTCCAAATCAAACTTTTCATTTGGATGTGGTTACTCTTTCTCTTAATAGTTCTGTGAGGAACCTTGGAGCTATTTTGATCACAATCAGTTCTTTAATTCACATATTAAACTTGTTTCCAAGACTGCCTTCTGTCATTTGCATATTATTACCAAGATTAGGAGCATCTTGTATCAGAGTGATGCTGAGAAACTAATACACACTTTTGTTAGCTCTAGATTAGATTATTGTAACTCTTTTTTATCAGGCTGTCCTAAAACATCTTTAAAAAGTCTTCAGTTGATCCAAAATGCTGCAGCAAGAGTTTTAACAGGTACTAGAAAGAGAGATCACATCTCTCCGGTTATGGCCTCCCTTCACTGGCACCCCATAGAATTTAGAATTAAGTTTAAAATCCTACTTCTCACTTACAAAGCTCTAAATAATCAAGCACCTTTTTATTTAAAATATCTGATACTACCCCATCATCCTAACAGAGCACTACACTCCCAAAATGCAGGATTACTTGTAATACCTCGAATCTCCCAAAGTACGTACAATGGGAGGCAGAGCCTTCAGTTATCAAGCTCCTCTCTTTTAGAACCAGCTGCCGATCTGGATTTGGGAGTCAGACTTGAACTCTGTTTTTAAGAATAGGGTTAAAACCTTCCTTTTTGATATAGCCTATAATTAGAGTGGGATCAGGTGCCCCTGAACCCTCCCTTAGTTATGCTGCCAATAGGTTTAGACAGCCAGGGGACCTCTAACAATGCTCTGGGCTTCACTCCTTTCTTTACTCTCAATGAAATATTTTTGCTGGTCATTAACATCTGTTTGTTGAGTCCCTGTTGTGCTGTTTGCTCTCTACATGTCTGTTCTTTTCTTCTTCTTCTCTATCCCCTCACCCCTCCAGCCAGTCACAGCAGATGACTGCCCCTTCCTGAGCCTTGTTCTGCTGGAGGTTTCTTCTTGCTAAAAGGGAGTTTTTCCTCTCCACCATCACCAAGTGTCTGCTCACAGGTCGTTGCCTGATTGCTGGGATCTTTCTGCAATTGTGGGGGTTTCCCCTACATTTGAAAGTGCTATGCGATGACTGTTGTTGTGAAATGGCACTATATAAATAAAGTTTTATTGAATTGAATTGAATACTACCCATGTGCAAGCACCATGAATAGTTATGTCACCAAAAATGTTTCATCTCAACTCACATTTTTGCAGGGGGCGGGGCTTAAGTGAAACTTCACAGCAAAGAAACAGATATGAGACATTTAAGTGATTTCACTGTTGACATGTCTTGTAAGTCATAAAAAACATGTTACAGGCATGTTAGCAAGTAAAAAAAAATCAATTTTTGGTGGACTGCTGCTCTAAGATAGGCTATATCTAACAAATTCAAATTTTAAACGTGTATTGTGATGATTATTTCTGTCAATAAATTGTTGCCTTATAGTAGTTACATTGTAACAATGTGCCCCTGGTGTCTGTGTAACAACTTACCCCATTTTGTCATTTAGTTTTGACAATACCAGGTAGGAATGCTGTACTACTGGGTGTGAAAATAGACACGTGAACATGTGTCCCGATAAGTCTAGTTTCATGAAAAACATATTAAACAACAGCGTATTCAAAATGTACAACCGGTCCCATGTAAAGTTTTGCCCCAGCTTACCGTACATACCTGATGATGAAACCTCTCAAAATACATAAAGATGTACATACTATATATATATATATATATATATATACTGTATATACTGTATATATATATATATATTGTGGAGTGTGTGAAATAAGAGGCCGACTCATGGCACACAGTTTATTACACACTTCACATCTCTCAAGCACAGAACAGACTGACTCATTTCAGCAGGCACTCTCTTTTTATCCCAAATCTCTCCTCACAAGTTTCATGGCATTTCTCCACACACAACATGACATTTGCATTACACTGCATTCAACCCCCTACGTCCTTGACTCCTTCCTGATATCTCGCCAGGAACCTCCTGAGCATTGTTCTCCCATGCTTATCCACTGTCTCTTGTCTGAGATGCTAAATAATCTGACTCCCACAAGGTGCTATACTTCCCCCCCAGCATCTTAGATAGAACAATAGAACATCAGACCACATGCTGTTTGGGCTTCAGTCTCCTCCCATATCTGCTGTAACTGGGGTTTACCGCCTCCGTGGCCCTGCTGTGCTGGTGGGGGGCTGCTGGGAGTGTGTCTGACTGCGGGTGGGCTGTGACGGTGGGGGGGGCACTTCGGTCTGTCCGTGTGGCTGCTCTAGTGAATTGTTTCCCTGGGGAGCTCTCCGTGGGGGTCTTCCACGCCGAGGGGCCCTAGCCAACAGCACTTGCTCGTCCGCCACAACGAAAGCAGGTTTGAGTCTGTCTATGCCAATTTTTTCCCGCCTACCCCCCAAGCCTAGCACAAAATGCTTATCCCCTGTTTCCAACACTCGGTCCATCATAGGGTGGGCGCAATGGGGGGCGGTGGGTGTTGTGTCTGACGAACACGAACTCCGCGCTTTTCAAAGTTTTAGGCACGAAAGCACGCGGAAAACTGTGGTGGGCAGGGCCCGGCAGCGTGCCTGTGTTTGCGCTCCGCTGCAAAAGCTGAGACGGGGAGCTGTCTGGCGCTGGATTATCTGGCAGAAATTCCCCGGGCAGCCGTAGGGGCTGCGCAAAAACCAGCTGTGCCGGGGAAGCTTCCCGATCCTCTTTCGGCGCGGAGCGCAACCCCAATAACACCCACGGCAGCCTGTCTACCCAATTTGCATCCGTCAGTGAAGCCCTGAGTGCTGCTTTCAGTGATCTATGAAAACGCTCGCATAACCCATTGGCCTGTGGGTTGTATGCAGTTGTGCGATGAATTGTAACACCCAGGCTGCGGGCCATCGCGGACCAGAGTTCGGAAACAAATTGAGGGCCCCTGTCGGACGTAATGTCCGATGGGACTCCAAAACGCGCTACCCATGCTGTCAAAAAAGCGCGTGCTACGTGCGCGGACGTGGTTGCCGCCAGCGGGACTGCTTCTGGCCAGCGCGTGGTGCGGTCCACCACTGTCAGGAGGTGCGTGCACCCCTGTGATGGCGGGAGGGGGCCCATGGGGTCCATGTGAACATGGTCGAACCTCTTAGCCGGGATACAAAACAGCTACAAGGGAGCCTTCGTGTGTCTGTGTACCTTGGCTCGTTGGCACTCCACGCAGGCTGCAGCCCACTCTTTCACTTGTTTGCGTAGGCTCGGCCACACAAACTTCTCTCCCACCATTTTGACCGACGCGCGCACTCCTGGGTGCGCCAGAGTGTAAACCGACTCAAACACGCGGCGGCGCCACACGACCGGGACCATCGGACGCGGGCATCCCGTGGAGACATTGCAGATTGGGGGGGGGGCGCCATCTTGCAGCACCCTGCTCTCCAGCCTTAACCCTGTTGGTCCAGACTGGAGCGCGCGCACGTCTGCATCGCTAATCTGCTCCACGGCCATGGCTGCATAATCTATCCCCACGCAGACCGGGTCCACCACGGCGCGCGAGAGGCAGTCCGCCACCACATTCAGTTTACCCAACACATGCTGAATATCGGTAGTAAACTCTGAGATCGCGGCCAGCTGTCTCTGCTGCCGGCCCGACCATGGTTCTGAAACCTTGACCATCACGAATGTTAGCGGCTTGTGGTCCACGAACGCGGTGAAGCTGCGCCCTTCCAGCCAGAACTGCAAGTGGCGTATGGCCAGGTGGAGGGCCAGTAACTCTCTGTCGAACGCACTGTATTTACGTTCGCCGTCGCGCAAAGTTCTGCTGAAAAAGGCGAGTGGCTGCCAAGCCCCGGCGACGCGCTGCTCTACGACAGCCCCTATGGCCACGTCTGAAGCGTCGGTGGTGAGCGCTATCTGGGCCGTCGGGTCCGGATGCGCCAGCAGTGCGGCGTTTGCCAGGGCTGCTTTAACCTCTGAGAACGCCCGCTCTCGCTCCGGGGTCCATTCGACCCTATCCGCGGGCTTCTGTTTCTTGAGCGCAGCGTACAATGGTTGCATGAGCTGCGCCGCGCGGGGAAGGAAACGGTTATAAAAGTTCACCATCCCCAAAAATTCCTGCAGTGCCCTGACCGTCTGAGGCCGGGGAAAATCCGCCACGGCGCGCACCTTGTCGGGCAGCGGGATCGCTCGTTTCGGAGAGACGCGGTGCCCCAAAAAATCAATCTCCGTCACGCCGAACTGGCATTTCACCGGGTTGATTATTAACCCGTGCTCCTCCAACCTCCGGAAAACCGTTGTGAGGTGGGTTTCGTGTTCGTCTTCAGACGCACTGGCTACCAGGATATCGCCCAGGTAGACGAACACGAACGGGAGATTGCGCAGCACTGCATCCATCATGCACTGGAATGTCTGTGCTGCTCCTTTTAACCCGAATGGCATGCGCAGGAACTCGAATAAACCGAACGGAGTTATTACCGCTGTTTTGGGTATGTCCTCAGTGCGCACTGGGACTTGGTGGTAACTGAGGACCAGGTCTATTTTGGAAAAAATGCGCGCTCCGGCGAGGTGAACGGAAAAATCCTGTATGTGGGGAATTGGGTAGCGGTCGTGTGCTGTGGCGTTGTTCAACCTGCGGAAATCACCGCATGGTCGCCACAATCCCTCAGCCTTAGGGACCATGTGTAGCGGGGATGCCCATGGGCTGTTTGATCGCCTGATGATGCCCAGCCTTTCCAGGTTGGCGAATTCCTCGCGCGCTATGGCCAGTTTAGCTGCGTCCAAGCGCCGAGGTCTTCCAAAAACGGGCGGCCCGGTGGTGGTGATAAAGTGCTCCACCCCGTGTTTAGCGATGGCCGCCGAAAACGTCGGGACCGTGAGTGCTGGAAACTGAGTGAGCAGTGTGTGGAACTTACCGCCTGTAGCTGTGACGTTGGCTTGTGCTGTTGGCCGGGTCACTCGAGCTATACAGGGGAGAGAGTCAAAGGACAGTGCATTAACCAGGCGCCTGTTAGCAACATCAACCAGTAAACCATGTGCACACAGAAAATCAGCCCCCAGTATATGGTAATTCAGTGCTGCTATGACAAAAGTCCACTAATATGTATGGCCGTGTAGAGATAAGAGCAGAGTCCTCTCACCAAAGGTCTTAATATCCAAGCTGTTTGCTGCCAACATCTCAGGGCCGCTAGGTCCTGCCAGCCGGTCGGCGTAGGTCGGCAGGATGAAGCTCTTCTGGGCTCCAGTTTCCACGAGGAAACGCCTCCCCGAGCATGCATCCGTTAAGTAGAGCAGCTTGTTCTCTTCACTGAGGGTCGCAGCTGCTACCGAACGCTGGTCTCGGCATTTTCCCGAGTGCTTGAATTGGCACGGTGGCACACATCTGCGTGCATTCTCTCCGAAGCGGCGGTGGTAGAAACAGAGCGTGTCTCTCTGGCGTTCCTTGGCCCCCGCTGCTGCTACCGTCGGTGGCTCCTCGCCTTCTCTGGTTGTCTCGCTGGGCTCCGCCGCTGCCGCGTTGACTGTGATCGCCCTGGTGGTGATGATGATCCGGTCTGCCTCCTGGGCTAGCGCATGGTAGTCACGCATGGCCAGCGACGGCGAATTGGCCAGAACCGCTCTCACCACTGTTGGAAGGTTCCGGAGGAAGAGGTGGGCAAACAGAAAGTGCCCGTCGTCCGTGCCCATTAACGCCAGCATCTTCTCAACCAGGTCTACGGCCGAACCATCTACTAACTCGGTCCACGTCAGGAGCCTCTCCGCTCTCTCACAGTCCGAGAGCGTGTAGCGCCAGGTGAGCGCAGCCTTGAGCGCCTCGTATTTGTTGCTGGCTGGTGGCTGATCAAGCAGGCTCGCTACCTGCTGGGCTGTGCGGGCGTCCACTGCTGCTACCACATGGTAGAACTTGGTGTCGTCTGCCGTTACTCCCCGGAGGGCGAACTGGGCCTTGGTGTGGTGGAACCAAGAGCGTGGGTTGTGCTGCCAGAAATCCGGTAGCTTGACTGAAACCGCACACGCGTGGCTGGGGGTTCCAGTCCGGGCTGTCTGTGGGATGGCTGCTGCCTCGCTGAAGCTTCCTGACCGGGCCAGCTCTGGGGTTCTTGCCTCGTGTTCCATAATACGTCTTGGGTCACCAGTGTGGAGTGTGTGAAATAAGAGGCCGACTCATGGCACACAGTTTATTACACACTTCACATCTCTCAAGCACAGAACAGACTGACTCATTTCAGCAGGCACTCTCTTTTTATCCCAAATCTCTCCTCACAAGTTTCATGGCATTTCTCCACACACAACATGACATTTGCATTACACTGCATTCAACCCCCTACATCCTTGACTCCTTCCTGCTATCTCGCCAGGAACCTCCTGAGCATTGTTCTCCCATGCTTATCCACTGTCTCTTGTCTGAGATGCTAAATAATCTGACTCCCCCAAGGTGCTATAATATATATACTATATATATATATATATATATACACATACACACAGTATATATATATATATATATATATATATATATATATATATATATATATATATATATATATATACACACACACACAGTGGGGCAAAAAAAGTATTTAGTCAGCCACCAATTGTGCAAGTTCTCCCACTTAAAAGATGAGAGAGGTCTCCAATTTTCATCATAGGTATACCTCAACTATGAGAGACAAAATGAGAAAAAAAAATCCAGAAAATCACATTGAAGGATTTTTAATGAATTAATTAGTAAATTCCTCAGTAAAATAAGTATTTGGTCACCTACAAACAAGCAAGATTTCTGGCTCTCACAGACCTGTAACTTCTTCTTTAAGAGGCTCCTCTGTCCTCCACGCGTTACCTGTATTAATGGCACCTGTTTGAACTCGTTATCAGTATAAAAGACATCTGTCCACAACCTCAGACAGTCAGACTCCAAACTCCACTATGGCCAAGACCAAAGAGCTGTCAAAGGACACCAGAAACAAAACTGTAGACCTGCATCAGGCTGGGAAGACTGAATCTGCAATAGGTAAGCAGCTTGGTGTGAAGAAATCAACTGTGGGAGCAATTATTAGAAAATGGAAGACATACAAGACCACTGGTAATCTCCCTTGATCTGGGGCTCCACGCAAGATCTCACCCCGTGGGGTCAAAATTATCATGAGAACGGTGAGCAAAAATCCCAGAACCACATGGGGGGACCTAGTGAATGACCTGCAGAGAGCTGGGACCAAAGTGACAAAGGCTACATCAGAAACACACTACGCCGCCAAGGACTCAAATCCTGCAGTGCCAGACGTGTCCCCCTGCTTAAGCCAGTACATGTCTAGGCCCGTCTGAAGTTTGCTAGAGAGCATTTGAATGATCCAGAAGAGGACTGGGAGAATGTCATATGGTCAGATGAAACCAAAATAGAACTTTTTGGTAAAAACTCAACTTGTCGGGTTTGGAGGAGAAAGAACACCATACCTACTGTGAAGCATGGGAGTGGAAACATCATACTTTGGGGCTGTTTTTCTGCAAAGGGACCAGGATGACTGATCCGTGTAAAGGAAAGAATGAATGGGGCCATGTATCGTGAGATTTTGAGTGAAAACCTCCTTCCACCAGCAAGGGCATTGAAGATGAAACGTGGCTGGATCTTTCAGCATGACAATGATCCCAAACACACCGCCCAGGCAACGAAGGAGTGGCTTCGTAAGAAGCATTTCAAGATCCAGGAGTGGCCTAGCCAGTCTCCAGATCTCAACCCAATAGAAAATCTTTGGAGGGAGTTGAAAGTCTGTGTTGCCCAGCGACAGCCCCAAAAACATCACTGCTCTAGAGGAGATCTGCATGGAAGAATGGGCCAAAATACCAGCAACAGTGTGTGAAAACCTTGTGAAAACTTACAGAAAATGGTTGACCTCTGTCATTGCCAAAAAAGGGTATGTAACAAAGTATTGAGATGAACTTTTGTTATTGACCAAATACTTACTTTACCGAAGAATTTACCAATTAATTCATTAAAAATCCTTCAATGTGATTTTCTGGATTTTTTTTTTTTTCTTATTTTGTGTCTCATAGTTGAGGTACACCTATGATGAAAATTGGAGACCTCTCTCATCTTTTAAGTGTGAGAACTTGCACAATTGGTGGCTGACTAAATACTTTTTTACCCCACTGTATATATATATATATATATATATATATATATATATATATATATATATATACTGTATATATATATACACACTACCGTTCAAAAGTTTGGGGTCACCCAGACAATTATTTTGTGTTTTCCATGAAAAGTCACACTTATTTACCACCATGAGTTGTAAAATGAATAGAAAATATAGTCAAGACATTGACAAGGTTAGAAATAATGATTTGTATTTGAAATAATAATTTTTTCCTTCAAACTTTGCTTTCGTCAAAGAATCCTCCATTTGCAGCAATTACAGCATTGCAGACCTAACATGATTGCACAAGGGTTTTCTAATCATCCGTTAGCCTTCTGACGCAATGAGCAAACACATTGTACCATTAGAACACTGGAGTGATAGTTGCTGGAAATGGGCCTCTATACACCTATGTAGATATTGCACCAAAAACCAGACATTTGCACCTAGAATAGTCATTTACCACATTAGCAGTGTATAGAGTGTGTTTCTGATTAGTTTAAAGTTATCTTCATTGGAAAAAAAGTGCTTTTCTTTCAAAAATAAGGAGATTTCTAAGGAGATTTCTATATATATACATATATATATATATATATATATATATATATATATATATATATATATATTCACCTTGGAAAAACAAAATGTATAATATTTGGAAACTGCAAATTATACAATCACAGAAAAATTAAAATAAACAATGTTGAAATTGACACAGTTTTCGAAACCAAGTTCCTAGGGGTCATTGTTGATAACAAACTAAACTGGAATTCACACATAAACATAAAATTCACACTAGCTACAATGCTCCGCACTGTGTGTGTTTATATATTCATATATCTATTCCATCTAGCTACAATGCTCCGCACTGTGTGTTTATATATCTACATATTATTCCATCTAGCTACAATGCTCCGCACTGTGTGTGTTTATATATTTACATATTTATTCCATCTAGCTACAATGCTCCGTACTGTGTGTGTTTATATATCTACATATTTATTCCATCTAGCTACAATGCTCCGCACTGTGTGTTTATATACTCATATATTTATTCCATCCAAATACAATGCTCCGCACTGTGTTTATATATTTATATATCTATCCCATCTAGCTACAATGCTCCACACTGTGTCTATATATATTTAACATTACATTTCTGTTATCCTTTTTACCCTGTCCATGAACATGCTGGTTAAAGCAGCGGAGGTCGAATGTAGAGGACCCCTTTCAAGGTCAGGAATCCGGCAGCCCCCCATTAGAGCTTTCATGGATGATCTGACAGTTACTACTACATCAGTGCCTGGTAGTAGGTGGATTCTTCAAGGCCTGGAAAAACTTATTTCCTGGGCAAGAATGAACTTTAAGCCATCAAAGTCTAGATCTATGGTCCTGAAAAGAGGGAAAGTGGTGGATAAGTTCCGTTTCCATCTGGATGGCATTGTGACACCATCTATCACAGAGAAACCAGTCACAAGCCTAGGGAAGGTCTTTGACTGTAGTCTCAGGGACACAGCATCCTTTCGAACTACTATCAGGAAATTGGGAACATGGCTGTTGACTGTGGATAAGTCTGGCCTTCCCGGCAGGTTCAAGACTTGGGTGTACCAACATGGCATTTTCCCCCTTATCCTCTGGCCTCTGCTGGTGTACGAGGTGCCTCTGTCTACAGTGGAGACCATGGAAAGGAAGATCAGCTCCTACCTTCGAAGATGGTTGGGTTTACCACATAGCTTCAGTAGTGCGGCGCTTTATGACAGGAGCAACAAACTCCAGCTTCCTATTAGTAGTTTGGAAGAGGAGTTCAAGGTTTCCCGCACAAGAGAGGTACTAGCCTATCGTGACTCTAGAGACTCGAGAGTGGCAGCAGCAGGCATTGTGGTGAGGACAGGTCGGAAGTGGAGAGCTCAAGAGGGGTTGGAGATTGCAGAATCTCGGTTGAGACACAAAGCTCTGGTGGGCACGGTGGCAATAGGACATGCAGGGCTGGGCTCCATCCCACAGCCACGCTACGATAAAGTCCAGGGAAAGGACAAACGCAAGTTAATCCTGCAGGAGGTGAGAGCAGGTGTTGAAGAAGTGAGGACTGGTAGGATGGTAGGCATGCGGCAGCAGGGGGCATGGACAAAATGGGACGGAGTAGTGGATAAGAAGCTGACCTGGAATGACATCTGGAATGCAGAGCCTCAGCGCATCCAATTTATGCTCTGAGCAGTATATGATGTGCTACCCAGTCCGGCAAACCTGCATACCTGGGGTAAGAGCGAGCTGCCAACATGTCCTCTCTGTTCAGGAAAGGGCACGCTTGAACACATCCTTAGCAGTTGCCCAACAGCTCTTGGAGAGGGCCGATATCGCTGGCGTCATGACCAAGTGCTAAAGTGTGTAGCGGAGACCATCTCCAGCGCCATGGCAAACAGTAAGCAGGTCGGTAGTCAAAGGAAAATTACATTCGTTAAAGCTGGAGAGAGGCCCCGACCACAGCTTAGACCATCAGCCAGTCTGCTCTCTTCAGCATCAGATTGGGACCTGTGAATTGACTTGGGAAAGCAGCTTAAGTTCCCCGATTATGTAACATCAACATCTCTTAGGCCAGATGTGGTACTTACATCTTCCTCTTCCAGGCAGGTTCTGTTAGTGGAGCTCACAGTTCCCTGGGAGGAGTGCATAGAAGAGGCCAATGAACGCAAACGGCTCAAATACCAAGAACTGGTAGAACAGTGCCAGAGGAATGGTTGGAGAGCACACTGTGAGCCCATAGAGGTGGGATGTCGAGGCTTTGCTTCCCGCTCCCTGTGCAAAATTTACACTCTCCTAGGTATTAAAGGAGTTGCTAAAAGGAAGGCCATCAAATCTGCCACTGAGGCTGCAGAAAGAGCTTCTCGGTGGCTATGGATTAAGAGGTCAGAATCGTGGGCCAATGCTGCAGGGACACAAGTCAGGGTCTGATCAACCCTGGCTGGGTCGCCTGATTGAGGGTGTCTGATGTTGTGAGACCCGAAACACCCGATGACGTCAGGAAACATCACTGATGATGTGTCCCGGCACATCTATCTATCTATCTATCTATCTATCTATCTATCTATCTATCTATCTATCTATCTATCTATCTATCTATCTATCTATCTATATCTATCTATCTATCTATCTATCTATCTATCTATCTATCTATATATATATATATATATATACATATATACATATGTATACTTGCTGCTCTTGTTTTTTTTTTTTCTCTTGCCTTCTGATTGTTGCTCTGAATGTTGCTATCCCTGTGCTGTTGCAATCCTGGAATTTCCCCATTGTGGGACTAATAAAGGCTTATCTTATCTTATCTTATCTTATAAATTATGTCAAAACTAAAATGTCTAAATCCATTGCCAAATGTCTAAATCCATTGCCATTGCCATTACTGTATAAAGTTAAGGATCTCCTGTGTCAGAAATCTCTTTGCATTTTATATAATTCACTGATAGTTCCTTTTATGACATACTGTGTGGAGATCTGAGGAAACACATATAAAACAAACACAAACTTAATCTTTTTACTACAGAAAAAAGCAGTATGCATTGTATCAAAGAAACCTAACCATGAACCAACTAACCTAATATTCATTCAATTACATACTCTTAAATTTAGAGATCTGGTAGATTATAATGTCATTCAAATCATGTACAAAGCAAATAATAACCAATTACCTGTAAATATTCAGAGACTGTTTAAAAAAAGGGAAAGCAAATATGAGCTAAGAGGTAACTCTGTTTTTAATAAGCCAAAGGTTAGAACAAATACAAAGTATCATTGCATGTCTGTCACTGGAGTTAAACTGTGGAACTGTTGCTCTGAAAATATTAAAACATGTTCAAATCTGAAGCAATTCAAAAAATTGTACAAAGAAGGGAAAATCTCCAGTATCTCACTATAAATGCTGGGAGATAAATTTGTAATAACTTAAAGGGTTTGTTTTTTTTTTGTTTTTTTGTTTTTTGTCTACTTGTTCTGTTTGATTTTTCTTTGTTGATTTTGGGTAAGACTTAAATTTTTATGTTATTGATTTTAAAATTGTAACGGGGTAGGCACTATATAAGCACTAGCTTCAGCCTACACCCTTTCGGCTGCTCGTTTGTGTGTTCTTATTGTATTGTATGTGTTTATTATTATTATTACCAAATAAAAATAAATCCATTCATTCACACACACACACACACACACACACACACACACACACACACACACATTATATATATATAGATATATACACTACCATTCAAAAGTTTGGGGTCACTTTGAAATTTCCTTATTTTTGAAAGAAAAGCACTGTTTTTTTTCAATGAAGATAACTTTAAACTAATCAGAAATACACTCTAATATCTAATATGCATTGCTAATGTGGTAAATGACTATTCTAGCTGCAAATGTCTGGTTTTTGGTGCAATATCTACATAGGTGTATAGAGGCCCATTTCCAGCAACTATCACTCCAATGTTCTAATGGTACAATGTATTTGCTCATTGCGTCGGAAGGCTAATGGATGATTAGAAAACCCTTGTGCAATCATGTTAGCACAGCTGAAAACAGTTTAGCTGGTTAGAGAAGCTGTAAAACTGACCTTCCTTTGAGCAGGTTGAGTATCTGGAAAAAATTATTATTTCAGAATCAGAATCAGAATCAGCTTTATTGGCCAAGTATGCACAACACATACAAGGAATTTGACTTTGGCTAAAAACTTGCTCTCGTTGTTCAGGTGAAGGATTTAAATAAGGATTCAATGACAACCACAGTATGTACAGTAAATTACAGTCTGTCCACGTTTCTATAAAAGGATGCAAATATATACAGGAATATATGCAGTTATTTACTCGGACTAACCACACTTTGCAGAAATATATGAAAAAATATACAATCACACAGTATTTCAATGTGGACTCAGATTCAGTGATATAATGTGAATGAAGTAAAAAGCAGTGTGAGAGTTATGTGCAATGTAATAATGGATGAAAAGTCATGAGTACAGCAACAGGTAGGACTAGGTGAATGTTAGGAGTTCATCAGAGTGATGGCTTGAGGAAAGAAACTGTTCCTGTGACGGGTGGTTTTGACCTTCAGTGATCTGTAACGACGACCAGAAGATAGAAGTTCAAACAGTTTGTGGCCGGGGTGTGATGGGTCAGCACAGATGTTTCCCGCCCGTTTCCTGGTTATGGACCGATATAAGTTCTCAATGGGGGGTAGGTCGGTACCAATGATCCTCTCCGCAGACTTAATGATCCGCTGCAGTCTGGTCTTGTCCTGTTTAGTGGCAGATCCAAACCAGACAGTGATGGAAAAGCAGAGGACAGATTGGATGATGGCGGTGTAGAAGACAACCAGCAGCTCCTGAGGCAAATCAAACTTCTTGAGCTGACGCAGAAAAACAACCTCTGCTGGGCCTTTTTCCGGACAGTGTCAATATGGGAGGACCACTTCAGGTTCCGGGAGATTGTGGTACCCAGAAACTTGAAGGAGTCCACAGTGGACACTGTGCTGTTGAGGATGGTGAGTGGGGGGAATGAAGGGGGGTGTCGCCTGAAATCCACAGTCATCTCCACCGTTTTGGCTGGGTTAAGTTCAAGATGGTTCTGGCTGCACCAGAGGATCAGCTGCTCCACCTCCCGCCTGTATGCAGACTCATCATCATCCCGGATCAAACCGATGACTGTGGTGTCGTCCGCAAACTTCAGGAGCTTCACCGAAGGGTCCTCTGAGGTGCAGTCGTTGGAGTAGAGGGAGAAGAGCAGTGGGGAAAGGACACATCCTTGGGGGGCGCCAGTACAAATTTTTCGGGAGCTGGATGTAAATCTCCCTAGCTTCACCTGTTGCCACCTGTCAGTCAGAAAGCTGGAGATCCACTGGCAGGTGGAGGGGGGCACCTTGAGCTGGAGGAGTTTCTGATGAAATTTTCATCAGAATTTCAAATTTCAAATACAAATCATTATTTCTAACCTTGTCAATGTCTTGACTATATTTTCTATTCATTTTACAACTCATGGTGGTAAATAAGTGTGACTTTTCATGGAAAACACAAAATAATTGTCTGGGTGACCCCAAACTTTTGAACGGTAGTGTATATATATATAGTGTATGTATATCTATCTATCTATCTATCTATCTATCTATCTATATATCTATATCTATATCTATCTATCTATCTATCTATCTATCTATCTATCTATCTATCTATCTATCTATCTATCTATCTATCTATTGTGGCCACACATGTGACCTACTCTGTGACTGATATAAGGCCTCACATTTTAGATAAGAACAAAGACAGAGTTTCCTTGGAGATAACAGGAAGCTGTGAAGGTGTTAGCTTTGGTATGCAGGGCCTGATACTGTGGGGGTGATATTAGGGGATTAAAGAGGAGATGCATTGTTACTGGTGATTATAATGCAATGTGACTTGTGATGCAATGTGACTTGTGAGCCGTGAGAGTCCTGGGTATTTAAGGGACGAGAGTTTCCTGTGATGTTCTCTTTCTACTTTGAGATGTTGGTGAATGTGTAATAAAGCTGCTTTGAGACAAACCTGCCTCATCTATTGCACATTCCCACACTGGTGACCCAAGACGTAGCATGCAGCAAGAGGAGAATTCCCCGGGGCCAGCCTAATCAGGAGCCCCCAGCCAAGCGAATGCCGCTACGGTCCAGCTAACGGACTTTTGGCACAACAATCCGCGCTCCTGGTTCCACTCGGTTGAGGCACAGTTCAGCCTCCGGGGGATATCGGTAGATGACACAAAATTCTACAATGTGGTCGCAAAACTTGATAACCACACGTCCCAGCATGTGGAGAGCCTTCTGGAGCAGCCGCCATCCAGCGACAAATATGGCGCGTTGAAGGCTGCACTCATCCAGCACTTCACTCTCTCAGTTGAGGAGAGAGCAGAAAGACTCCTGGCGCTGACCGAGTTGGGAGATGACACGCCCGTTGACCTGATGGAGAAGATGTTGAGGTTGAAAGGCTCGGACGACGACCACTTCATCTTTACCTACCTCTTCCTCAGGACCCTACCGTCAGCGACGAGAGCGACCCTGGCCAGTTCGCCGTTGTTGGCCCAGCGGGACTACCGCGTGCTGGCCCGGGAGGCGCAGCAAATTGTCAACGCCAGCAGACAGCGCGGGGCCACGGCTGCAGCAGCGGAACTCGGCGCGACGGCCGGAGATGGCGGGGGCCAGGGGCAGCGGTAGCAGAAGCACTGACGAAGGCGGCGGCGGGGGCCAGGGAATGCGGAGGAGGCACCCTTTGTTTCTACCACCGCCGCTTCGCAGAGAAGGCACGCAAATGTGTACCACCGTGCCAGTTCAAGCGTTCGGGAAACGCCAAGACCGGGGGTCGGTAGCAGCCGCAACCCTCGGGGAGGAGAACAAGCTGCTCTACTTGTTGGACGCACGCTCGGGGAGGCATTTCCTCGTGGACACAGGCTCCCAGTTGAGTTTCATCACACCTTCCTACGCGGACAGGCTGGCAGGTTCCAGAGGTCCCGGGGTGGCAGCAGCGAACGGCTTGGAGATTAAGACCTTTGGTGAGAGGACTCTACTTCTGTCTCCACACGGCCGTACATTTGAGTGGACTTTTGTTATAGCAGCAGTGAATTTCAATATGTTGGGGGCTGATTTTTTGTGCTCACATGGTTTGTTGGTTGATCTCGCTAACAGGCGCCTGGTTAATGCACTTTCTTTTGATTCTATTCCCTGTACAGCGCGAGTGGCCCCGCCAACAGCACAAGCCAACGTCACAGCTGCAAGCGGTAAGTTCCACACACTGCTCAGACCTGGACCTGGAGAGGTTGGGCATTATCAGGCATTCGAACAGCCCATGGGCTTCCCCGCTACACATGGTCCCGAAGTCTGATGGCTCGTGGCGACCTTGCGGGGATTTCCGCAGGTTAAACGCCACAGCGCATGACCGCTATCCAATCCCGCATATCCAAGATTTTTCCGTTCATTTGGCAGGGGTGCGTGTTTTTTCTAAGATAGATTTGGTCCGCGGTTACCACCAAGTCCCAGTGCGCACTGAGGACATACCCAAAACAGCGGTAATATCTCCATTTGGCCTATTCGAGTTTTTGCGCATGCCATTTGGGCTGAAAGGGGCTGCACAGACGTTCCAACGCATGATGGACGTGGTGCTGCGCGATCTCCCTTTCGTGTTCGTCTACTTGGACGATATTTTGGTAGCCAGCGCGTCCGAAGACGAACACGAAAACCACCTAGCGACAGTTTTCCGGAGGTTGGGAGATCACGGGTTAATAATCAACCCAGCGAAGTGTCAGTTCGGGGTGGCGCAGATCGATTTTTTAGGACACCGCGTCTCCCCCGAAGGAGCGGTTCCGCTTCCTGACAAAGTGCGCGCGGTAGCAAATTTCCCCAGGCCGCAGACGGTCAGGGCGTTACAGGAGTTTTTGGGAATGGTGAATTTTTATAACCGTTTCCTCCCCCGCGCAGCACAAATCATGCAAACACTTTATGCCGTGCTCAAAAAACAGAAACCCACAAATAAGGTCGAGTGGTCCCCGGAGCGGGAGCGAGCATTCTTGGAGGTAAAAGCAGCCTTGGCAAATGCTGCGTTGTTGGCACACCCAGACCCAACAGCCCGCATAGCGCTCACTACTGACGCGTCAGATGTGGCCATAGGGGCGGTCGTGGAGCAGCATGTAGCCGGAGCCTGGCAACCGCTTGCCTTTTTCAGCAGGACCTTGCACGATAGTGAGCGTAAATACAACGCGTTCCACAGGGAGTTGCTGGCTCTCCATTTGGCCATTCGCCACTTCCAGTTCTGGCTAGAAGGACGCTGTTTCACCGCGTTCGTTGACCACAAGCCGCTAACATTCGCGATGGCCAAAGTTTCAGAGCCGTGGTCAGGCCGGCAACAGAGGCAGTTAGCCGCGATTTCAGAGTTTACTACCGATATTCAGCACGTGTCGGGTAAACTGAACGTGGTGGCAGACTGCCTCTCGCGCGCCGTGGCTGCCCCCATCTGCATGGGGATAGATTACACAGCCATGGCCGCGGAGCAAGGTAGTGACGCGGATGTGCGCGCGCTCCAGTCTGGACCAACAGGGTTAAGGCTGGAGAGCAGGGAGCTGCAAGACGGCAGGCCCCCCTTAATCTGTGATGTCTCCACGGGACGACTGTGTCCCGTGGTGCCGGCGGTGTGGCGCCGCCGCGTTTTCGACTCGATTCATTCTTTGGCGCACCCAGGGGTTCGCGCGTCGGTCAAAATGGTAGCGGAAAAATTTGTGTGGCCCGGCCTTCGCAAACAAGTTAAGGAGTGGGCGGCAGCCTGCATGGCATGCCAACGGGCCAAGATACACAGGCACACGAAGGCTCCATTGGAGCCATTTCCCATTCCTTCCAAGAGGTTCGACCATGTCCACGTGGACCTTGTGGGCCCCTTCTCGCCATCACAGGGGTACATGCACCTTCTGACCATGGTGGACCGCACCACGCGCTGGCCGGAGGTGGTCCCTTTTGCGTCAACCACAGCCGAGGAGGTGGCGCGCGCGTTTGTAACGGCATGGGTGGCGCGTTTTGGAGTCCCGTCGGACATTACATCCGACAGAGGCCCGCAATTTGTTTCTGAACTTTGGTCAACAATGGCCCACAGCCTAGGTGTCACAATTCACCGTACAACCGCGTACAATCCGCAGGCTAATGGGTTGTGTGAACATTTTCACAGGTCATTGAAAGCAGCGCTTAGAGCGTCACTGACGGATGCAAATTGGGTGGACAAGCTTCTCTGGGTTTTATTAGGGTTGCGTTCTGCGCCTAAAGAAGACTTAGAGGCTTCCCCAGCGGAACTCGTTTTCGCGCAGCCACTTCGGCTACCCGGGGAGTTTCTCCCGGATAATCCTGCGCCAAGCAGCTCCCCGTCTCAGCTGTTGCAGCGTAGCGTTGACGCAGGCACGCTGCCGGGCCCCGTCCATCACAGTTTTCCGCGCGTTTTTGTGCCTAAAGCTTTGAAAAACGCCGAGTTTGTTTTTATCAGACATGACGCGCATCGCACACCACTGCGACCACCTTATGATGGGCCGTTCAGAGTGTTGGAAACAGGGGACAAGCGTTTTTTGCTAGATTTGGGGGGTAGGAGGGAAAAGGTTGGCATAAACAGACTCAAACCCGCTTTTATAGTGGCGGACGAGCAAGTGCTGTTGGCAAGGGCCCCTCGACGCGGCAGACCACCACGGGGTGTTTTCCAGAGTAATATTTCCCCAGATCACCCGCAGAGACTGACAAAAGGTTTGCACCCCCAGACAGCAGCTCCCCAGCATGACGGCGCCGTGGAGGCGGTGAAACCTGGTTACAGCAGATACGGGAGAAGACTGAAGCCCAAGCAGCATGTGGATTGATGTGCAATGATGTTATCACAGCACGCAAACTGTTATTCTGTTGTTCGATCTAAATGTTTGGGGGGGGGGGTGTAGTGTGGCCACACATGTGACCTACTTTGTGACTGATATAAGGCCTCACATTTTAGGTAAGAACAAAGACAGAGTTTCCTTGGAGATAACAGGAAGCTGTGAAGGTGTTAGCTTTGGTATGCAGGGCCTGAGACTGTGGGGGTGATATTAGGGGATTAAAGAGGAGATGCATTGTTACTGGTGATTATAATGCAATGTGACTTGTGATGCAATGTGACTTGTGAGCCGTGAGAGTCCTGGGTATTTAAGGGACGAGAGTTTCCTGTGATGTTCTCTTTCTACTTTGAGATGTTGGTGAATGTGTAATAAAGCTGCTTTGAGACAAACCTGCCTCATCAATTGCACATTCCCACACTATCTATCTATCTATCTATCTATATATATATATATATATATGGGTGATTCTTCAATTAGGGGCACTTTCGACGTTTACAATTTGGAAAAAAAAAGTTCTTTAATCTCTATTTCTTCTGTTTCAAAAGGTTTAGCAATTGGTTTGGAACACAAATCTGAGTGTAGCTTTGATATTACTTCATGATAATTTTGATATTATGATGCTTTTTTCAAATTTGCCACAGCAAAATGTCATTACCATCACAAAAACAAAACACTGATTTTAATACAAAATGATTTGACAAGCAAAGGTTTTACAATCATTCCAGTAAGTACAAAACATGCTCTTTAAGAATCATGTTCTAAATATTTGTAAGTACATTTAAAATACATTTTAACAACATCTTCTCTCTGACTTGTTAATATATTGCCTTGTCTCAACAATGAAATATTGCGTACTAATCAGAATATTTGAATTGCAATGTATATTTTTTCATAAAATGCAAATTTAGACTTTTAAACATTACCACAATGATTTTGGTAAAACCCAAGTTAACAATAAAGCAACATTTTCTATCAAAAAATGTATTGTGATGGTAATGACAACATGTTGTGGTAATGACATAAAAATTAACACTGGTCTTTTTTTGTTTTTGGTTTTTTTACAACAAAGACAAAGAAAATACTACTTTTTAAAAACACCACCTTTTGTACACTTAACCTTCCATTAAAATTAATCACTTGGTAAACTAACAGCATTGCTTATGTAATAATATGCTCTTATGGCCGGCTGGCTCGTTTCTGACATAAAAAAGGATCAAAGAAGAGAACTGGCATGCTCAGCTCAAATGTCCCATATGATGAGTGCCAATCCAAAAATGATAAAATAGAAAATAAAGTTTTCAGCACTCTGAAATAAGTGTGCAGCATTTTAATTCATGCACAGCAACAGTGGTGTGACCCATATTAAACAACAGTCAGGGACCTGCTGGTGATTATCAACCAGCTTATACAAATCATTGGAACAATGTCATAAATAAAATACAAATACTAGTAAGAAATACAGTATAGTAAGATAAATAGTATTTAAGTCATTAAAAAACACATATCACATTCTGTGACTGCAACAACCACAAAAGTAACTAATTGATTTTACACACTAGCAATAAGAAAATGCACTTAACAATATAAAAACTCATCATGTGCAGAACCTCAATAGCAGAATTAAAGTGTCTGCCTTTATTTTTAACACTTTTTTTAATCAACAGCATTCAAATATCACTTTGTAAAAAGCTATTTTGACAGTTTAGAGTGTGCTACCAACATAAACCTTAGACACAAGTTTGTTTCATTCCCTGAGAGAGCACAACATCTTCCACGCATTCTCTGGTAGCCTCATGTGCCTTTTTGTGACTGGCTGGGGCTCTGGGACTAGACCAAGCAGATCACATGGCTGATACCACAGAACATCATCTTTCATAGACCAAAAGAAATGGTTCTTGCCAATGATATTCACTGTTTTCACAAGGGTACAACCTTCTGCATCTACATCCTGAATGATGCCTGGATATACAGTACATCTTGGTCATATTGAAGAGCACACCACTGTCTTATCAGTTGATCTGTGATCTCTGAAACGGGGACAAGTGTTGATGGCTGTGTGTCCATCTCAGGTGGCTGCAGATCCAGGGCTGATCCTTCCTGGCTTGTTGTTGGCTCATCTTGCTGAATGGCCACTGTCTGTGGGCCATAGCACTTGCACTCCTCTGGAGCTGAACAGAAACAGCTGAGTACTCGCCACTTGATGTGACCTGGATTGTTGGTGAAAATCTGTACAAAAATAAAAACAACTGGGTATTACTGAATATGCTACATTCACAGAATAAATAAAGACTAATTTAATAAATAAATATTATAATATAGTATATAAAATACTCCACCTGATGGATTTTCATTGTTCCATGAACTGTTTCCAGTTGATTTGGTAGCAAGGCATCCTTTGCTGAAATGTCTTCTTCAGTGACATGGAAGAGCTTGATCTTTGATTGCTCCTTCGACAGGACATCGAAGAGGACTTCACCACTTGGTAGATCTATTCCACGGGCAACAATAGCATCTGCATTTCGTTTTATTGCTGCCCCAACTCCATCTGCAGGTCCTGTGTCATGCCCAGCCTCCAAAAAGTTCCAGGTCACCCTGTTGAACCCAAACCTAAATGGCATTGTGGAGAGCAAATAAAAATTCTTCTTGGATCGGTACTGGGTTGTAGGGCCATCACTTATGACATGGAGGGTTGTTGCAGAGGGGTTCTGTTCCTTCAAGTGGGAGAGCACAGGAGAGAGATGTGCCCATATAGCTGAAGATCATGCCTCATTGATGAGGAAACTGAACACACTGACGATATACCATTTCCTGTGTAAGCAACTCCAGTGTGAATGGATGCTTGCTTGTGTGAGTTGCCAAAATGTACGGCTTGAATCTCAGATGAGTATTTGCAGAGATAATTCTCAGCAAAATCCTATGCTAGTTATTAGGAAATAAAAACATAAATTGTCATTACCATCACAGATCGTCATTACCATCACAGTCATTCATCACTGTTTTTTCTGTTGCATTATCAACTGCACTGTGGCACCCCATATTATCTGCTACTTGCTAATTTTTTAAAAACTGCCTTGACTAGTACTACTCATTATTACTATTATTATTATGATTATTACTTATTTTTCTACACTTATTGCACGTTTTTAGTCCTTTAGTTTTTTAGTTTATCTCTTTATCTCATCATGTTTTTAATGTTGCAGCATGGCACCGAGACAAATTCCTAGTTTGTGTACTACATGAACAATGGCAATAAATCTGATTCTGATTCTGATTCTGATTCTGATTCACAGTCACTTTTGTGATGGTAATGACACGTGATGGTAATGACAATTTTCACTCTTTGCAGAAAATGTTGGCTAAGTTTTAGACTTGCTAAGCTAATTGGTTAGCTAGCATACAATGTACACTGAATATATCTAAATAAAGTGAAATTTTGTATTAATGAATTAAAATACTCAAATAGTAAGTTGTTTGGTAATGACGCCTAATAAACATACTCTCAGATCAGGATATATAAAACATCAAATTACTTACATATGTGGGCATCAAAAAATCAGGCTTCTGCCTCATGTCTGGACATGTTCCTCTGGAGCATCTAATTTGCATGCAACAATTTAAGTAACTGTTTGTAAAAACTTTATTGCTCTCTAAAACGTTGAGCGTGATGGTAATGACAGATGTATGAGGGACAGCGATATTTAACTATAAATAAATAGTAAATTGAACAAATATAAAATATATGAATTTGAAAAAATATCTTTTTAAGTTGTTATGAGGAAATGCAAAGTAAAGGTTTAATGAATTTAGCAATTTTTATCGCTTTATTATAGAGGGGAAGTCAGAAAGTCTGGGTTGGGGACAAGCACAAAACAGTGAAATTCTTGCACATTTGAATTTTCAACACACTGAAAAAGTATTAAAATGTCATCATTGAGACACAGTTATTTTTTTCATAGCTACTACAACCTAAAGTAAACAAAATCAATCATTGTTTTTTCTAAAAAAACATTTTTTTTTCTTGAAAATCTACCCTGGGGACAGAAAAACTCCCTTAATTGAAGAATCACCCATATACAGTATATATATCTTCGTCTTGACAGAGAGTTTGGGATTCTCCCACACTCATGTGGTGAGGCAAGCGAGTGTGGAGGTTGATTTTCCAATCCTCTTGTCGATCTCTGTATCAAGGGAGAGGTTGCTGCTGATCGTGGACCCCAGGTACGTGAACTGATTCACGACCTCCAGCTCGTAGTCGTCGATGGTGATGGTTGGTGGTGCTTCCGTGCCTTGCGCCAAGACGTTAGTCTTCTTCAGGCTGATGGTAAGCCCAAAGTCCATGCATGCCTGGGAGAAGCAGTCCATCAGGGTCTGAAGTTCCTGCTGTGTGTGGGTCGCGACTGCAGCGTCATCTGCAAACAGCATATCTCTGATTAGAGCCTCATGTACTTCACTTCTGGCTTTCAGGCAGGCGAGGTTGAAAAGCCTGCCGTCAGATCTTGTATGCAGATAGATTCCCTCTGTTGCTGTGCTGAAGGCATGCCTCAGGAGCATAGCAAAGAAAATCCCAAAGAGGGTTGGCGCAAGTACACAGCCCTGTTTCACTCCACTGTGTATATTGAATGGCTCTGAGACGTTGCCGTCGTACTGCACCATCCCCTGCATGTTGGTGTGAAACGATTCGATGAGGCTTAGAACTTTGGTGGGCATCCTATCTTTGGTAGGATCTTGAAAAGGCCCTCTCTGCTGACCAGATCGAATGCTTTGGTGAGGTCGATGAAGGCGACGTACAGGGGCATGTTCTGTTCTCTGCACTTCTCCTGGAGTTGGCAGATGGAGAATATCATGTCCACCGTCGATCGCCCAGCGCGGAAACCACACTGAGACTCGGGGTAGACACGTTCGGCAAGCTTCTGTAGACGAACGAGGACAACTCGTGCGTAGACTTTGCCAACAATGCTGAGGAGGAAGATGCCCCTGTAGTTGTTGCAGTCGCTTCTCTCCCCTTTGTTTTTGTAGAGGGTGATGATCTTGGCATCCCTCATTTCCTGTGGTACGGCACCTTCCTTCCAGCACTGGCAGAGGACGTCATGCAATGGCAGCAGTAAGGCGGTCTTGCAGTGCTTGATCAGGTCGGGGGGTATGCCGTCGTTGCCGGGTGCCTTGTCAACGGCCAAGCTATCAATGGCCTTGCTGAGTTTGTCGATGGTTGGCTCGGCATCAAGTTCATGCATGGATGGCAGGCAATCGATGGCATCAAGGGCTGACAGTGTCACGGTGTTCTGTGTGGAGTAGAGGTCGGAGTAGTGCTCCACCCATCTCTCCATCTGCTTGTTCTTTTCTGTGATCATCTCCCCAGTGGAGGATTTGAGGGGGGCCGTCTTGCTCTGAGCCGGACCAAGTGCTTTCTTTCCCAAATTCTCTGTCAAGACGAAGATGGCAGTGTACAATGCCTGCATCATCAGCACACTGCTCTATGGGAGTGAGACGTGGACAACATACGCCCGGCAGGAAAAGAGACTGAATTCCTTCCACTTGCACTGCATTCGCCGCATCCTGGACATATCCTGGCAGGACAAAGTGTCCAACACAGAAGTCCTGTCCTGCGCCGGCCTTCCCTCCATGTTCACTCTACTCAGGCAGTGCAGGCTCTGCTGGCTAGGCCATGTTCACCGTATGGAGGATGGCAGAATCCCCAAAGACATCCTTTACGGAGAACTGGCGACTGGCAGGAGAGACGCTGGCCGCCCACAGCTGCGCTTCAGAGACGTCTGCAAGAGAGATATAAAGGCCCTGGAGATCAACACAGAGTGCTGGGAGGACCTCACAACGGACCGCTCCAAATGGAGAAGCACCCTGACCAGACAGCTCAAGGCGGGTGAAGAGAAACTGACTGCCGCAGCAGATGAAAAAAGGACCCGCAGGAAGAACCGCCACAGACCCAGCAGCACAGAGACCATCTACAAGTGCGACCTGTGTGACAGGGACTGCCATTCGCGCATCGGCCTGTTCAGCCACAGGCGGTGCTGTTCCATGGTCGTCATAGACCGACGGAGGCCGATAATGATATATATACATATATATATATATATATATATATACAGTGGGGTAAAAAAGTATTTAGTCAGCCACCAATTGTGCAAGTTCTCCCACTTAAAAGATGAGAGAGGTCTCCAATTTTCATCATAGGTATACCTCAACTATGAGAGACAAAATAAGAAAAAAAAATCCAGAAAATCACATTGAAGGATTTTTAATGAATTAATTGGTAAATTCCTCGGTAAAATAAGTATTTGGTCAATAACAAAAGTTCATCTCAATACTTTGTTATATACCATTTGTTGGCAATGACAGAGGTCAAACGTTTTCTGTAAGTTTTCACAAGGTTTTCACACACTGTTGCTGGTATTTTGGCCCATTCCTCCATGCACATCTCCTCTAGAGCAGTGATGTTTTGGGGCTGTCGCTGGGCAACACAGACTTTCAACTCCCTCCAAAGATTTTCTATTGGGTTGAGATCTGGAGACTGGCTAGGCCACTCCAGGACCTTGAAATGCTTCTTACGAAGCCACTCCTTCGTTGCCCGGGTGGTGTGTTTGGGATCATTGTCATGCTGAAAGACCCAGCCATGTTTCATCTTCAATGCCCTTGCTGGTGGAAGGAGGTTTTCACTCAAAATCTCACGATACATGGCCCCATTCATTCTTTCCTTTACACGGATCAGTGGTCCTGGTCCCTTTGCAGAAAAATAACCCCAAAGCATGATGTTTCCACCCCCATGCTTCACAGTAGGTATGGTGTTCTTTCTCCTCCAAACACGACAAGTTGAGTTTTTACCAAAAAGTTCTATTTTGGTTTCATCTGACCATATGACATTCTCCCAATCCTCTTCTGGATTGTCCAAATGCTCTCTAGCAAACTTCAGACGGGCCTGGACATGTACTGGCTTAAGCAGGGGGACACGTCTGGCACTGCAGGATTTGAGTCCCTGGCGGCGTAGTGTGTTTCTGATGTAGCCTTTGTTACGTTGGTCCCAGCTCTCTGCAGGTCATTCACTAGGTCCCCCCGTGTGGTTCTGGGATTTTTGCTCACCATTCTCGTGATCATTTTGACCCCACGGTGTGAGATCTTGCGTGGAGCCCCAGATGGAGGGAGATTATCAGTGGTCTTGTATGTCTTCCATTTTCTAATAATTGCTCCCACAGTTGATTTCTTCACACCAAGCTGCTTACCTATTGCAGATTCAGTCTTCCCAGCCTGGTGCAGGTCTACAATTTTGTTTCTGGTGTCCTTTGACAGCTCTTTGGTCTTGGCCATAGTGGAGTTTGGAGTCTGACTGTTTGAGGTTGTGGACAGGTGTCTTTTATACTGATAACGAGTTCAAACAGGTGCCATTAATACAGGTAACGAGTGGAGGACAGAGGAGCCTATTAAAGAAGAAGTTACAGGTCTGTGAGAGCCAGAAATCTTGCTTGTTTGTAGGTGACCAAATACTTATTTTACTGAGGAATTTACCAATTAATTCATTAAAAATCCTTCAATGTGATTTTCTGAATTTTTTTTTCTCATTTTGTCTCTCATAGTTGAGGTATACCCATGATGAAAATTGGATACCTCTCTCATCTTTTAAGTGGGAGAACTTGCGCAATTGGTGGCTGACTAAATACTTTTTTGCCCCACTGTATATATATATATATATATATATATATATATATATATATATACTGTATATTAGTTACTTTAATGATGACTCGCCTATCACAGGGGCTGAGGTCGCCAAGGTGGTTAAAAATCTCCTTGGTGGCCGGGCCCCAGGGGTGGACGAGATTCGCCCTGAGTACCTCAAGGCCCTGGATGTTGTTGGGTTGTCATGGTTGACACGCCTCTGCAACATTGCGTGGAGGTCGGGGGCAGTGCCTTTGGCATGGCAAACCGGGGTGGTGGTTCCTCTCTTTAAAAAAGGGGACCGGAGGGTGTGCTCCAACTTTAGAGGGAACACACTCCTCAGCCTCCCTGGGAAGGTCTATGCCAAGGTACTGGAAAGGAGAGTCCGGCCGTTGGTCGAACCTCGGATTCAGGAGGAGCAATGTGGTTTTCGTCCTGGCCGTGGCACATCGGACCAGCTCTTTACCCTCTCGAGAATTCTCGAGGGTTCGTGGGAGTTTGCCCAACCAGTTTACATGTGTTTTGTGGACTTGGAGAAGGCATTTGACCGCGTCCCTCGTGGATTTTTGTGGGGGGTGCTTCGGGAGTATGGGGTATCGGGCTTGTTGTTACGAGCTATTCGGTCTCTGTACGACCGTTGTGAGAGTTTGGTTCGTATTGCCAACACTCGGTCAGACTCATTCCCAGTGAGAGTTGGACTCCGCCAGGGCTGCCCTTTGTCACCGATCCTGTTCATAATTTTTATGGACAGGAATTCTAGGCGCAGCCAGGGAATGGAGGGTGTCATGCTTGGTGACCACAGGATCTCATCTCTGTTGTTTGCAGATGATGTTGTTCTGTTGGCTTCATCCAGCAATGACCTACAGCTCTTGCTGGGATGGTTTGCCGCTGAGTGTGAAGCGGCTGGGATGAGAATCAGCACCTCCAAGTCCGAGTCCATGGTCCTCAGCCGGAAAAAGGTGGATTGTCCTCTCTGGGTTGGGGACAGGCTCCTGCCCCAAGTGGAGGAGTTTAAGTATCTTGGGGTCTTGTTCACGAGTGAGGGGAGAATGGAGCGAGAGATCGACAGACTGATTGGAGCAGCATCTGCAGTGATGCGGACATTGTACCGGTCTGTTGTGGTGAAGAGGGAGCTTAGTTCTAAGGCAAAGCTGTTGATTTATCAGTCAATCTATGTTCCTACTCTCACCTATGGTCACGAGCTTTGGGTAATGACCGAAAGAACGAGATCGCGGATACAAGCGGCTGAAATGAGCTTTCTCCGTAGGATTGCTGGACTCACCCTCAGAGATAGGGTGAGGAGCTCAGTCATCCGGGAGAGGCTCAGAGTAGAACCGCTGCTCCTCCACATTGAAAGTAGTCAGTTGAGGTGGTATGGGCATCTGATTAGGATGCCTCCTGGACGCCTCCCACTTGAGGTGTTTCAGGCACGTCCCACTGGGAGGAGACCCCGGGGCAGACCCAGGACTCGGTGGAGAGACTATGTCTCCCAGCTGGTCTGGGAACGCCTTGGTATCCCCTCTGAAGAGCTGGAGCAGGTGGCTGGGGAGAGGGAAGTCTGGGCTTTTCTGCTTGAACTGCTGCCTCCGCGATCCGGACCTCCAGAAAAGCGGTAGAAGATGGATGCATAGTTACTTTAAATCTTAGTACCTTAAACTTATTTTTAACCGCAATTAATCTTTTGGAATGTTGAGTTAATCACAATTAATAACACATTAATCGCATCTTTTTCCAAATATGCTTACTTTCTTCACCTGCAGGTTTATTAAAGCTCTCAACATATCCAAAATGACAAAAGCAACCAGAATATTCTCCAGAAAATTCTCACAAATGCTACTGCATGTGCAAACAACAGCTCAATAACGTCACTGCAACATTATGACCAATACTGCCAAAACTCGGCATCCAACTCCACTTCCATGGCAAACATCCATTGCTTTTAAGCAGCTACACAAAACAATGGACCTCGTGTGTCACAACAGACACAATTTTCCATTTAGGAGAAAAAAGTGTAAACATAAACAAACAACTGTCTCTCCCATGATGTCACCAACCATGCTGCAAAACAGGGCGTGGGAGTGAGTGGACATTACAAACACAGCTTAAGAATTAAAGAATTTTAGACTGGTACTCACCTGCTGACAGTTGGACCCAAAGCTATGAGGATGAAACAGGCGGATTGTCTGTCCATGTCAGCAGCTGGCAGCCAGCTACATCTGTAGCACTTCACTGTTTATACTACTAGCCAGCTAGCCGGCTTCCAAAGAAGAACAACCGACATCCAAACAAAGTTTTGAGGGAGACTGTGACAATTATCCAGGTGAGAGCTCTGACAGACAATGTAGTAAACTAAAACAAGACAGCGCTTTTGGGATTTCCATGGCTGTAATCCAGCTTATTTGACTTCACAATGTCTGTATGGTGCGGCCAGTGTCTATGTCTTTATGGCTGCAGAGTGGCTTTTGTACGGAGTGCAGCTACACCAAAAATGCACTGTTCACGCTTTTTGGCCTTAATTGCGGTTAACCGCGATGACAAAATTTGTCGCTGTTAAGGAGGGCGAAGCGTTAACAGGCAGTTAATGCGATAATGCTGACACTGTGGAGGTAATGGAACAGGCGAGGTGCAACGAGCTGGAAGGGTTCAGGGTTTTATTCCTCCAACATAATGAAACATGCTTTGTAGCTCGGTGAGCTACTGCGCTCTGAGGCATGTATAGCAAGCTCTTTTATACAGTTATACAGACAGAGAGAATGCGTGGCACATTAGCATAGTGATTGTCATCTCATACATATCAGTCAATACATATCATTAGCATGACATCAGCTGGCGCCCGGATGTCCTCTCCGTTGTCCGGGGACGTATACATAACAGTCCATTGTTCTGCCCCGCTTCCTGCTGCTGGGTGTGAGAACAATATCCACCCGCTGTGTCTAGTGTCCCCCACAACACCACTAATATAAAAAGTGCAATATGCTGCTGATTTCAGACCTGCTTTCTGCCAATCAAAAGCACATTGGAATAAAATGATGCACCTTAATGTGCTGAACTTGGGGCAGAGCCTCACCCACTTTAAATCAGTTCCCTCCTACGAGCCCAAGGTGTGCACATAATCAGTTTCTATTCAGGTGGCAAGGGTGCACAGTGGAAATCCAGACAATGCACTGACAGAACTAATGACAGCACCACCCTCTCCAGAATGTCAAAACAGGGCTTTATAAGGCAAAACTTCAAATCCTAATCTATCATATCAGCCAATCTTATTCTTTGAGGAATTATATTTCTTTTGTTGTTTAGCTATTTTTAAGGAATAGTGAAAACTATGTTGTTTTAATTCTTGAGGTAGCCATTTTATTCATGCTTTTATTCATTTCCTGTACTTTGTCTTCATGATACATTGAGGAAAATGCAAAAATAACTGCATAAATTCTGTTTGAAGTGACTGACAAGTAATGCTGTGAAAATCTGAAGATATTGCATCAAACACGCCTTGTTTTGTCATCCCTTTTACTCAAAAATTAACCACTAGCATATAAATGATACATTGTAATGGAGCTTTCATAACCAGCCAAACAAGATTGTAAACTTAGATAAATCATTTCTGTTTCACCTTTAAAGCTTTTCCTACATTTGTGTTCAGTCCATTAGCGAAGCCAGCTGTGTTCTAAATAGCTAAAGCCTTTCGATGTCCTTACCCTCTCTGACCTGCATTACTTTAGCATGGATGATATTAATGATTCCTTGCAAAACACTTGAAAGGAAATAGATAGCTTGTGTCATGCAAAGACAAAGTTACATAAGGGTACATAAAGGTCAATGGCTCCATCAGAAATATGTTTAATAAGAAAATGTTGATGTGTTCAATACTTATTTTCCCTGCTGTATATACATAAATATGCATGTTACATTTAATTCAGCAGTGTATTTAGACAGCATGAACACGCACATATGTCTTCTTCTACACTGGGGCTACAATTTCTGTGCACATTATTTTGATAGACTGATTTGATCTGCCATAGTTTCTTACCTGATCTTTCCAGGATATACCCCACCTCACACCCAAAGATGCTGGGACAGGCTCCAGCCCAACATGACCTGAAAAGGACAGTTAAGAAAAAAAAAAAATTACATTTAATTTTTTTATCTTCATTCACTGCCATTCTTTTAACAGAATGATTCATCATGAAAGTATCCTGACAGTTCTTAAAACACAACGATTTAATATTCAGCAGAGGAGGGAATCAACAGAACTCGGGCCAAGATGAACGGCTCACTCTTTCTCAGTTTAAAAGGAAGTTTGGATGAAGTTTGTGATAATATACATGAAAGAATTTTTATAATTCTATGTCAAAATCATGAATAAAAAGAAAGGCCGGCATAATTTCTGAATGGTACAACTTTCATCTGTGCATAATTATGATCATATCTCTCCAGAGCGTGCATGGCTGTGGAGAAACAGGTTAAGAAGCTCCTTGACCTTACACGTATTTTGACTTTGTGAACAAGCCCCAGAGCAAAATGGATTTGTCCTGGCATTAAAATGCTGTCTATTAGTGTTAAGTCTTTAATCTTGTGCCCCTGTTAGTTAAATGGAATGACAGCAAAAACAGCAAATGGTTTATTTCACATTATACCCAAAACACACCTCTGAATAATTAAGAGCATCTCTTTGCACTTTGTACTCAGTGCAAAATTAATACTTGTACTACTGTAATAGTGAAATGGGCTTGGACATGCCTATAAATGTGCTCTGTGCCTCAGACAATAGACTGTAGACTCGGCTACTGTAATACCACCCATAGTTACATCTTTTTTTATTTATTTATTTTTTTTAGTACTTATTTTGTACCCGTAGGTAGATTTGTTTTGCAGTCTGGTGACAAGCCACCAGCTGGCGGTCGCTGCGTGCGCAAGCGCCCCGTATCACTAACCTGCATGTTTTTGGCATGTGGGAGGAAACCGGAGAAATCCCGGAGTAAACCCACGCCACACGGGGAGAACATGCAAACTCCACACAGGTCACTGTTGGCCGGGGGCAGGGATCGAACCCACGATCTCACGATCCCTGCAATCCCCCTGCCGAGGGTAAACTGTGCTGCCACAGTGCTAACCACTGCGTCACCGTGCAGCCCACGGTGGCGCATCTTTGGGGGAAAAACAGTGATTGGGACAAATAACTACATAAAGTAAGATAGCAGAAGGAGAAAGGTGTAATGTAGGTGAGAGGTTTAATGTGTGAGAGGTTTATCCAATCACTCTTTCTTAACTTCTACATTTTCTCCTTTTAATTTTTAAATTTTTTTTTTTTTTTTTACTGGCAAACACTATTACTGTAATTTTAAGCATCTGTATAAACATATTAACCATTTGCGCTCCGTTGTTCCGCGGGCGGGCAAGTCTCTGCGTCCTATGACGCACGAGGGCGCGCGAGAGCGCGCTTGTGCGCCCTCGTGCGCATGACGCATGATAAGGATATTGATGGTGATGGTGTAGGTGGTGTGCCCTCCAAGCGCCACTGAAAAAAAAAATCTGCAAACACAGCCGCGAACAGATTAGTTCATCTGATTGACCTCTCATTCGACTAATAAGAGCCTTGAATTGGGTTTCTGAAACCTTGAGGAGCCAATGAATGAAAATCTAGGAAGGAGGACCCGCCTACTGTGAACGCAGGAGCCAATTGAAGCACAGAAATTCTGGCTGGATGAAGCGATATTTACTGCTGCAGAAGGACTCTGTACGAATCTACTACAGACCCAGGCTCACCCAGCAGCGTGGAAAACACCCACAAGTGGGACCTGCACTCATTCCAGCAGAATAGACGGAGGCCGACGACAAAAGTCGTAAATCATTCGCCAAAACGGCAATAATGGAATTATGTTGATCGGGATCCACGTGCGGAGCAGCGTCGCGTTCGTCTGACGCGTGGGAAGAGCTGTTCGCCACGACTCTGCTGCTTTGAAGAGGTAAGGTGTTATAAGCTAAATTATTATTTATCCCTGAAAACTGTAATCCAAAAATGACTTTTGACCGATCGGTAAATTACAACTGTACTGCGCACGAAGTGCGTGCGCCGCGATAAACGGTTCATTTGCCGTGTTCGGACCGTGAACGCCCCCCCCCCCCACCGCTGCAGAAGAGGAGCGGGGGGGGGGCCATGGTCCGAACGCTCCCCGGTCCGCGGGAGGAAGCATATCACTCTATTCCATCATGTAGCGATGGCCCTCTTCTGTAGCGAGGGGGGGGGGGGCGTTCACGGTCCGTTCACGGTTCCCCCCACACACACACACACACAGTAGCGAGGGGGGAGGAGCCCCTGTGAAAACATGCAAGGAAAAAAAAAAAAAAAGAGTGTATTCCGTCATGTAGCGAGGGCCGAATTTGGTCCTTGGTAGCGGGGGGGGGGAACGACCCCCCGCCCACACACACACACACAGACACAGCCCTGAGTGTGACCTTTCATTAGAGCCTAAAATGAAGATTCTACATTGAATTATTCAAAAGTTACAGACGTTTTTCCAAACTGTGCCATTTGGCACAATTTGGCACAGTTCCATAACGCCTGGGAACAGCCTGAGAACAAAGCTGTGTAAAATATTCATTTTTTGTGGTATTGTTACCAAATTTGGATCTCAGCTGGATAACACTTGGTTCTACATTTCTGTTGCATTTTCCAGCCGGATCGGACAGCTGTGTGTTATTTACAAGCATTTGTATCCAAAAAAACACTGTGTCCAAATTTTTTTTCTTCAAGTTCAGTATGTTTAGATGACTGTAACTCAGTGGCCGGAGCACGTAGAGAGATTATGTTTTTTTTGCCAAAAAATTCAAAGTGTTTTCTTTTAAATGAGACCAACCCCATGAAGATGCTGCAAAGGGTTGAATAACAGCTTTCGATTTACTTTGGGCACGTTTTTTTTTTGGCATTTTTAGGAAAATTGCCCGGAGTGCAAGTGGTTAATGAGTAAAAGAAGTGAACTGGGAACTCGGAAGCAAAGTGAAAGCCAACAAAGCTTTGCATACAGACTTGAACCTGGTGGCCTTCATGGAGTAATGCCTTCAGTGCCGTTCTGCCTCCTTAGTAATTATAGTGCTTTTGAAACATCACATCACTTTTTGTTGTTGTATCAGGAGGACATGAATCTACACTGACAGTGCTTGTCAGAATTACATTAGATCAAACAGCTCAATTAATAACCTGTATTGAGAGCAACACTACATACTGCTACATATTGCTTCAGCATTACATCTCTATCACAAGTCCTCTACAACTTTGTTTAGAGTGAATTTTTCCTTGGCCATGACAATCATGCCAGGCCTTACACTGAATGTCAGTCTGGACATTTGATAGGATAAACCCAATTGAAACTTTCAATCTCCCTCCTGCTGATAAGAACAGAGGGTGTCTGCAGAGGAAAGAAGGAGGGGCCTTTCTTTTCTTGATGACCTAGTGCCACTAGCAGCAGAATCTCCATTAGACTTGCGAAGAAAACATTTGCCAGCATGTCTCCCGCAGTTCAATGCATTTTCCACAGCAATAAGGTTTCAGTTCTGAGAGAAAGCTGGAAAGTAGAAATCTTTGTGATTTGTCATATTTTGGCAAAGGCAGTTTGGTTGTATGTTGATCAAAAGGTGATAATAAAGGAGGCACCACCTTTTCAACCTCACACAGCTAAAAGTGATAAAGCAAAGACCTTATTTGAATAAATGAATTAAATATTGTTAACAGAATAGGTATTCAATTTTTTTACTTAAATTGACAAATCAGAAGCATTTCAAAAGGATTTCTGCAAGCCCTTCAGCTTTGACAATGAAGGATTATGACACAGACTAGGTATCATCTCTGGAATGTGCAGAAGTGTTTTATAAGTGGACGGAAAAAGAGAGTTAATCAAGGGGTAACATCGGTATTAAACTATAGTATACTGTATATTCTATAGTTAGTTCTGACTGAGCAATTTGATTGGACAATAGGGATTCCAGGAGTTACTAAAATCCATTTCACTGGATATGTATCACTCTGCTTCAAAGGTGTTCATGTAACCATTAATTACTAACAGTAATTTACTGTCAAGTTTACAGACTTCAGAATTGCACTACTATGTTGGATACCTTAATTTCCACCTGTGAGGCGCTGTTTGAAAAGAAATTATACCTCAGTCACCTGGAAGTCCCACCCTTTTGAAAAAACCTTGAGTTTACAAAGTGTGCCCTTGTATAAACATCGTTAAACTATTTCATGTCTGTTTAAAAAAATAGGCAGTGCTACAGTTGGATTTATTGTCTTGACTAACAAACCACAACACCTGTGTGGTGATGGAGTCTTTTTTTCATCTGAAAATGCTAAGAAAAAGTGAGCAAAGTGTGCCGAAGCCAAATCGCTAGCATGCTAACTAGCATAGTATGGGCGACCACAAACTTGACTCGACAGATGACCCGTGTTTATTATAATCACTGACTTTTACAGTTGACAATATTTCATTTGTTTGAAATATATTCTCATATATTGATTATATTCATTTCACAAATATTAATTTGTGTGTAACAGTGTTGGGCAAGTTACTAAAGAACAGTAACTAGCTACAGTTATTAGTTACTTCTTTTCAAAAGTAAGTTACTGCATGATTGAATAACTAGTTACTTGGAAAAGTAACTTTCACGTTACTTTTAAATGCATACTTAAATCATCTTGCATACAAAACAAGATCAACGGCCCCTTGTTCTCATCAGAAATGTCATGAACTGGGATGGACTTCCAGCCCACTTCCATGGCACGGTGGCTGCCTTGTCTTCTAGTATATATATATATACTGTATATACTGTATATATATATATATATATATATATATATATATATATATATATATATATATATATATATATATATATATATATATATATATACTGTATATATATATATATATATATATATATATATATATATATATATATATATATATATATATATATATATACTGTATATACTGTATATATATATATATATATATATATATATATATATATATATATATACTGTATATATATACAGTATATATATATGTGGAGCCCATAGTTATAACCTATGTGACTCACATGTGGCTGGCTGAATTCAGCCGAGAGAGACTTTGAGCTAGCCATGTGTATTGACTTCACACCTCAAGAGGAAGACGTGTCTGCACCCCCTGGGGACTCAGGAGAGAGGAGAAGATTACCCGGCCTGACCTTTGGGGGTTAGAAAGGAGAACAGAAGGACTCTGGGTGTTCTATTACAGATGAAAGGATGGAGCTGAGTATTGAGACTTTTGTGTGATGTATTGTTAGAGATGAGTGTATAAATGTATGTGTGTGACTGCGTCCTGTCTCTTTTCACTCCGATCGAGAGAGGACGTAGGATGAATGAGAATTAAAGCAGATACTGGAAAAATCATCCAGTCTCCTCAATTCTTGACTCCTACAATTGGTGACCTACGCATGAATCTGAGCACGCCGAGGCTGGAGGACAGCCTCGTGATCGATATGGAAGAGCTGGGAGACAGCTGCTCAGACCCGGATTCACCGGGGAATGCCAGCAGGGGCACAAGACTAAGCTCCCCGAGTTCTGGCAAAGCGACCCGCACTCGTGGTTCCAGCATGTGGAGTCGCGGTTCCTGCTTGGGGGAGTTTCAGCGGATGACATTAAATTCCATAATGTCATTGCGAGGCTCGACAGCCGCACAGCTCGGTGTGTGCGGAGCCTGGTGCAGCAACCACCCGCTGTCGGCAAATACGATGCGCTGAAAGCCACCCTCATCAGGAGCTTCGTGCCGTCGTCGGAGGCAAGAGCCAGGCAGCTACTGGACCTGCGCGACAGAGGTGGATGCAGGCCGACTGTCCTCATGGAGGACATGCTACAAATGATCGGGACGGACAACGACGCGTTCCTTTTCAAGCATATTTTCCTGAGAACCCTCCCAGCGCACACGAGAGGTTCCCTGTCCAGCAGGAGATGTGTGACCCAGCAGGACTTCCGCGACCTGGCCCAAGAGACGGAGCGGCTCCTCGACGCCTGCGAGGAACAAGAGGCTTCCGTCGCAGCGGCAGACCTCGGCGCGGCGGCCGGGGGCAGTGTGGAGCCAGAGACGGCAGTGACCACGTCAGCGGCGACAGCAGCGGCGAGATTCCGTGGCAGGGGAGATGACGGCCTCTGTTTTTACCATCGATGTTTCGCTGGGAAGGCGCACAAATGCATCCCACCCTGCAAGTTCAAAAAGCAGGGAAACGACCGGGCCGGGCGCCGTTAGCAGCTTCCACTCTCGGTGAATGGAACAAGCTGCTTTATCTGACAGACACGGGCTCCGGGCGGCAATTCCTAGTGGACACCGGAGCCCAGAGGAGCTTCATCACTGCCACCTATGCTGATTGGGTCGCGGGACCCCGCGGAGACGGAGCGACAGCGGCCAACGGCTCCAGCATCAAGACGTACGGAGAAAGAACCTTGTCTCTGTCCTCCCACGGCCGTGCCTATGAGTGGAATTTCATCGTGGCGGCAGTGAGCTTCAATATGTTAGGTGCTGATTTTCTGTGTTCACATGGTTTGTTAGTTGATCTGGCCAACAAACGACTAGTAAATGCACTCTCTTTCTGTTCTATCCCTTGTGCAGCTCGGGTGTGCCCGCCGCCAGTTCCGACCAACGTCGCCACAGCAGGTGGTAAGTTTCACAGCCTTCTACACCAGTTCCCAGCACTCACAGTTCCTACTTTTTCAGCTAAGGTGGCGAAGCACGGGGTGGAGCACTTTATTACCACGAGTGGCCCACCCGTTTTTGCGAAGGCTCGGCGCTTGGATGCAGCTAAACTCTCCATTGCGCGCGAGGAGTTCGCCAACCTGGAAAGGTTGGGCATAATTCGCCGCTCGAAGAGCGCCTGGACTTCCCCCCTCCACATGGTACCTAAAGCTGACGGCTCATGGAGACCTTGTGGCGATTACCGCAGGTTGAACAATGCCACAGCACAGGACCGGTACCCGATTCCGCATATCCAGGACTTTTCGGTGCACTTGGCGAAGGCGCGCATTTTTTCTAAAATAGACCTGGTCCACGGTTATCACCAAGTCCCGGTCTGACCAGAGGACATCCCTAAAACAGTCGTAATAACCCCGTTCGGGCTTTTTGAGTTTTTACGAATGTCTTTTGGCCTTAAAGGCGCCGCACAAACCTTCCAACGGATGATGGATGCAGTGTTGTGCGACCTTTCTTTCGTTTTTGTCTATTTAGACGACATTTTGGTAGCCAGCACCTCCGAGGAGAAGCACGCAAAACATCTCACGACAGTTTTTCAGAGGTTAGGAGAGCATGGGTTGATAATCAACCCGGCCAAGTGCCATTTTGGCGTGGCACAAATCGATTTTTTAGGGCACCGCGTTTCCTCGGAGGGAGCAGTTCCTCTGCCGGCCAAAGTACGTGCAGTGGCAGATTTTCCCCAGCCTCGAACGGTAAAAGCGTTGCAAGAATTTTTGGGGATGGTAAATTTTTAAAACCGTTTCATACCCCACGCAGCGCAGCTTATGCAGCCCTTGTACACCGCGCTCAAAAAGCAGAAGCCCTTCCATGTGATTGAATGGTCCCCGGAGCGGGAGCGCGCATTCACAGAGGTTAAACGAGCACTGGCAAACGCGGTACTGTTGGCCCACCCAGACCTGGCAGTCCGCATAGCGCTAACCACGGACGCGTCAGATGTGGCCATAGGGGCCGTAGTGGAACAGCAGGTTGCCGGGGTTTGGCAACCACTCGCATTCTTCAGCAGATCCCTATGTGAGGCTGAGCGAAAATACAGCGCGTTTGACAGGGAGCTGCTGGCGCTCCACTTGGCTATTCGCCATTTCCAGTTCTGGTTGGAAGGGCGGCGTTTCACCGCGTTTGTCAACCACAAACTGCTCACTTTTGCGTTGTCCAAAACTTCAGAACCGTGGTCAGGGCGGCAACAGAGACAGCTGGCCGCAATTTCTGAATTTACCACCGATATTCAGCACGTAGCCGGTAAAATCAATGTGGTGGCAGACTGTCTGTCACGCGCAGTAACAGCACCCGTCCGCGCGGAAACGGATTGCGCGGCCGCTTACCCAGAGCGTGGTAACAGCGCGGACAAGCGCGCGGCTCCGGTCCACGTGGGAATAGATTATGCAGCCATGGCGGTGGAGCAGAGCGAGGACGCGGACGTGCGCGCGCTCCTGTCTGGACCAACAGGGTTAAGGCTGGAACGCAGAAATCTACAAACCGGTTTCCCCCAGCTTATCTGCGATGTATCCACAGGGCGACCGCGCCCGGTGGTACCAGCCACATGGCGCTGTCGCGTTTTTGACGCCGTGCACTCCCTAGCGCACCCAGGGGTGCGCGCTTCGGTGAAAATGGTGGCGGAGAAGTTTGTTTGGCCGAGCCTGCGCAAGCACGTGAAGGAGTGGGCTAAAACCTGCATGGCTTGCCAGCGGGCTAAAATTCACAGGCACACTAAGGCGCCCTTAGAACCGTTCCACATTCCGGCTAAAAGGTTCGATCATGTGCACGTGGACCTCGTGGGCCCCCTGCCCACTTCACAAGGGTTCACGCATCTCTTGACAATGGTGGACTGAACCACTCGTTGGCCGGAAGTGGTCCCGTTAACATCGACCACAGCGGCAGAGGTGGCACGCGCTTTTTTAACAGCCTGGGTAGCGCGGTTCGGGGTCCCGTCAGATATTACGTCTGATAGGGGACCTCAATTTGCGTCGGAACTGTGGTCAGCAGTGGCCAGCGGCTTAGGAGCGGCCGTACATCGCACGACGGCTTACCATCCCCAACGGTTTATGCGAGCGTTTTCACAGGTCTTTGAAGGCAGCCCTCAGAGTGTCACTGACGGACACAGATTGGGTAAACAAACTACCATGGGTTTTATTGGGGTTGCGTTCGGCACCCAAAGAGGATCTAGATGCCTCACCAGCAGAATTGGTCTTCGCACAACCGCTCAGGCTGCCAGGCGAGTTTTTACCCGACCACACGGCACCAGCCCCCCCCCCCCGATCCGGGGGTCTCTGAGTAACACGGGAGCAGAAATGCTCCCGGGCCCCGCTCATCACTCTTTCCCGCGTGTGTTAGGCACGATGCGCAGCGGCATAGCCTCCGCCCACCTTACGACGGTCCATTTCGAGTGCTGGAAACCGGGGAGAAATATTTTGTGCTAGATTTGGGGGGCAGGAGGGAGACGATCAGTATCGATAGATTAAAGCCTGCTTTTGTGTTGCATAACGAGTCTGTACGGCTGGCGGGCGCGCCTCGACGCGGCAGGCCTCCAAAGGGGTGGCCCCGGGACCCCCCACGGGGGGCAAATAATCCTTCTCCCCCTCACTCCACAGATGCACAGCAGGACGGCCCAACACAGAGCAGGAGATCTGCATACAGCAGATTCAGGAGAAGATTGAAACCTAAGCTGCATGCAGAATGATATGTTTTTTGGTCAGGTTGTTTAGGTTGCTGTGAGATTCTGTTGGGGGGGGTGACGTGCTGTATGACTGTTGTATGACTGTATGTGGGTGCCCAGTCTTTCGTGTGGAAGGGGGGAGTGATGTGGAGCCCATAGTTATAACCTATGTGACTCACATGTGGCTGGCTGAATTCAGCCAAGAGAGACTTTGAGCTAGCCATGTGTATTGACTTCACACCTTGGAAAAGTAACTTTCACGTTACTCTTAAATGCATACTTAAATCATCTTGCATACAAAACAAGATCAACGGCCCCTTGTTCTCCATCAGAAATGTCAAGAACTGGGGTGGACTTCCAGCCCACTTCCATGGCACGGTGGCTGCCTTGTCTTCTAGTATATATATATATATATATATATATATATATATATATATATATATATATATATATATATACACACTACCGTTCAAAAGTTTGGGGTCACCCAGACAATTATTTTGTGTTTTCCATGAAAAGTCACACTTATTTACCACCATGAGTTGTAAAATGAATAGAAAATATAGTCAAGACATTGACAAGGTTAGAAATAATGATTTGTATTTGAAATAATAATTTTTTCCTTCAAACTTTGCTTTCGTCAAAGAATCCTCCATTTGTAGCAATTACAGCATTGCAGACCTAACATGATTGCACAAGGGTTTTCTAATCATCCATTAGCCTTCTGACGCAATGAGCAAACACATTGTACCATTAGAACACTGGAGTGATAGTTGCTGGAAATGGGCCTCTATACACCTATGTAGATATTGCACCAAAAACCAGACATTTGCAGCTAGAATAGTCATTTACCACATTAGCAGTGTATAGAGTGTATTTCTGATTAGTTTAAACTTATCTTCATTGAAAAAAAGTGCTTTTCTTTCAAAAATAAGGAAATTTCTAAGTGACCCCAAACTTTTGAACGGTAGTGTATATATAATTTTTTTTTTTTTGATTTTGATTTATTGATCCCCAGAGGGGAAATTCACGGCATCCACCTGGATAGATGAAGAAGCCACGGTACAGTGCTTTCCCTTAACCATTCACACACACATTCACACCTAGGGCCACTTTAAAGTCTCCAATTAACCTAACTTGCATGTTTTTGGCCTGTGGGAGGAAACCGGAGAAATCCCGGAGTAAACCCACGCAGACACGGGGAGAACATGCAAACTCCACACAGATCACTGTTGGTCAGGGACTGGGATCGAACCCAGGATCCCATGGCCAAGGGTGAGTTGCTGTGTTGCCGCAGTTCTAACTACTGCACCACTGCACTGCCCCTTCAATTCCCTGTTTTGCTGCCAGGCACCTCCTTGGGAGCCTTGAGGTCTTCTCGGCTACCTGACCACTCGCAGCCATGCCCCCCTCTCCTGTCAGTTCCTGCCAGCTAGCTGTCATTATCATTTGTGTTCTGTCTCTGTTCTTTCACGCATGCACACACACACACAGGCACACTCCAGCACACATACAAACACACCCCCACTCATCCTCACGTCCATGCACACAGACTTTCACACACACCTGTTTTCACTTTGTCCAGCCCGCACGCTCACTCTCATTCTACACACCAGCAATCTATCTCCTCATTACATTTGAAATTATTTAAGCCCGGTCCCTGCTCGAGTGATTTGCTAGATTGTTATTTGACTGTTTGTCCACTGTGATGCATGCATGACTAGACGCCCTGCCTGTTTTATGGTACTGCTTCTCTCTGCATGTCATCTGGTCTTTCTCTTCTGTTTTTACAGGTTGGGATTCCTTCCACGGACATCTCTGTTCCTGGCTCCAGTGAGTATTTCTGTACCCGCTGCTTCCAGTTCCATCAGGGAAGCGCTCGGGTGTCCAGGCTGCTTTCCCCTTGCTGTCCAGCTGTCCTGCAGCACCTTGGGTCCTCTGGGTTTACTCACTGGTGAGCTGAGGAGCATCTCGTGAGCTTCCCAGAGACTCCTCGCCATTTTGTGTTTTTCTGTTGTTTGCTGCACTGTTTGTTTCCTTATTTTGGCACAATAAATTGCACACAACATCTCCTGTGTGTGGATTTTTCTCTCTCCCTCTGTGCACTGCGTAAAAGCGCATGGGGATTCACAACAGAATAATCTGATCAGTTAAAAATCCAGCAGAGGTGTTGTGTGCATGTGTTTTTTCACCTTTTGTGTTTCTTCTCACCTGTCAGGAGCCCCTTCATCATGGACTTTTCAATTTTTGGACTTAGCCCGGAGGAGTGTGCTGTGGCCGAGCAAGTGGTGGACTTCGCTTCCTGGGCTTGTGCTACTCACTCTCCGGAGACAAATTTTTATTTACTGGACATTGCTGTCGGGGTGATGCAGACGTGTCCCAGCCATTGAAAGTATCCCGGGCTGGTGCCGCTGCTCACCCAAAATTGTGAATTACGGCAGCACTTAGAGGAAGTGGTGAGAGGTTCCTCTGCAGTACCACCGAGGCAGCCTAAGAAGCGCTCCCGGAGGCCAAAAGCCCATCACTCGCCTCCCAAGTCGGTGTCTTCTTCCCCCCGCTAGACCTCCCGTCCTACTTCAGGGGAGACGGAGCATGACACCGATACAGCAGCTGACGTAATCACCTGTCAGGAATTCAGGCAAGTGCTTCTCCAATCTCTTGCACTCTCGCCTGATGTGATTAGCTAGATTCCTGTGAAGGACCTCCAGATTTTACAATCTGCTGGGGCTCCCCAGTCAGCTGCTGTCCCCGCTCCTCAATCTTTTCCCTCTGTCTCCCCTAATTCCCTGCCGATCCCGGGAGGGAGCAGCCGGACGCTGAAGGAGCCAGAGGTTGTTGAGGAGCCTACACCTCGGCGAGTGGGTCGTTCTGCATTGACACACCTTAAGAAGCCCATCACCTCATCGGCAGCCGAGTTCCAGACGTCATGCCCAACCACTTCTGCGGCGAAGCCTTCCCCAGGGCCAGCTGTCATGCCAGCCAGTGCCTTCTCCACTTCAGCCACAGCCTTCGTCGTCGAGACGTCCTCTCCTGCTGCCAACGGGACCTCCTGGGCTCCCCCCGACATGCCCACTTCCGCGTCAGCAGAGCTGGCTCCTCCACTATCCTCTGGGGGGCCTAGGATGGCCGTGGATGCGGAGAAGCATGACAGCTCGCCACCTGCAGCAGTTTACACCCAGACCCGGGAGGTCAGGATAGTGTGTTTTCATTCTATCCTTGCTAATAATGATAAACTGTTTGGCTCCTGGGAGAGAGCCTCAGGTTAGGCAGTCACCTGAGTGCTATCCCCCTGCTGCTATGGTTAAAGACTCACCGATCCCCTCCGTGTTTCCTCCCTTTCTTCCCAAGTCAGAATCAGAATAGAATCAGAATCAGAATCAGAATAAGTTTATTGCCAAGCACATTTACAAGTAAATAAACAGGTAAATATACGAGGAATTTGACTTGTCAATGGAAACGTCATAGATGACGTTCCCAATGACGTGGCGAGCCATGGAGGCGTCTGTCAGCAGGAGGGGAATAGAAGGCGGGGGGGGGGGACACAATAGGAGAGAGAAAAAAGCATTGTTTATCAAAATAAAGTTCATTTATATATGACCGATATTGTGATTACAAGAAAAAAACTCTCAATGCACAATCAGCAGACAATAGAATCCACACAATGACACAAAGAGAGCAGTGAATGAATATGTCTTCGTCAGTATAATGGGTCAGTTGTGTGTGTGTTGGATGCAATCAGTAGTGCAAATCAGTTAGGAGAACAGCAATAGTCTCTCTCTCAGCAGATGTTATGACTAGTGTCTAAGGCAAAGGCACGTGTCCTTGAGCACGGCAGATGGAATAGTCTGAGCCAGACAGCTGTCCTTGAGAGTCAGATACTGTCCGCCAATGTTATGAAAACAATTATACTGTTGATCATCAGGAGGACTGAGTGTTAAGGGTGCCGAAAAACAGGTCGAATAGCACTGACTTCAGAGAAAAAACTTTCCATTCTCTTATGGATTCAGTGCTCCAATGTGCAGGCTTAAACTGTTTTTCCATGGAAAGCACAGGGCTCCAGATATATTCCTCCACTGAATCACTGTCATTCAGTTCGCCGTTTGCCGCTACTCGTGCCTTCCCCAACTGGTCGAATTTGATGAAGGAGCTTGCCGGGTCCGCTTTGATCAGCTCTCTCATCTTCCTTCAATTTCTGATGCATTAGGGAACTTCACAGCCAAAAATAGAAGTTCTGAGATCATAACCAATAATGTTTCCACAGACGCATGAATTCCAATGTCCATGAGTCTCCTTGCAGGTTCCAATTTTTGGGCTCCCCCTTGGCCTGATTCTTGTTGAAAAATAGTGACAATAGCACATTTAAGCCGCTTCCAAATCCATAATTTTCGTTGGATGAATCAGCAGTAGCGAGACACGCAGACACAGACAATAGCAAGCTGGGATCCATCAGTTAGGGAGGGAGAGACAGGGAGCGGGAGCAGAGAAAAGATGTGACTGCTCTCTTTGGAGAGCGGAAGAGACCAGGTGCCCACTGGAACCAAGCCACCGGACAGTGGAGGAGCTTGTGGCCCTGGATGATTGTAGACCAGAGCCAGCATGGAGTGGACCCCCAGCCGTCACACTGGAGAGACCACCTGCGTGGGGGGATTCGCCTGGGGGCACCGGGACTGCCATCACCATCATGCCTGCTGCAGAGGCCACCGCAGCAGAGTCAGCACCTGAGCTGGACTACGTAGAGGCCGGGCCTGAGACATTTTCACCAAGTTCATCGGAGTCCTGGACGGTGGCGGAACTCGAGCTCAGGCAAGTGCTCTGTTTTGTTTTTCTCTTCTCGGTGTTAGAGCGATCTTGCCTGGCTCTCGGTGAAGAGAGCCAGGTGCAGCCATCCGCTGCACCTGAGCTCACCTTGCCGGGCTCCGCTGCTGCCGGCGACCCTGACCCTCTCCCTCTCTCTGCTATTCATGAGCCATTGTCTAGGGTCGCTGGAAAGGACCCGCCGCCGCTGGATCCCACCGTGGGTGCAGCCGTGGCCCAGCTGGGCCCCACTGTGGGTATAGCTGTGGTCCGGCCAGGTCCCACTGCGGGTGCAGCTTTGTCCCAGACCGGGACCACCACGGAAGCAGCCACGGTCCAGCCAGGCCTCACCGCGGGTGCAGCATTGACCCAGTCTGGGTCCACCATGGGTGCAACGATGGCCCGGTCAGGGTCCACTGTGGATGCAATGATGGCCCAGTCGGGGTCCACCGCGGGTGCAGCTATGTCCTAGACCGGGACTCACCCTTGGCCATGGGATCCCAGGTTCAATCCCAGTCCCTGACCAACAGTGATCTGTGTGGAGTTTGCATGTTCTCCCCGCATCTGTGTGGGTTTTTTCCGGGATTTCTCCGGTTTCCTCCCACAGGCCAAAAACATGCAAGGTTAAATGGAGGCTCTAAAGTGGCCCTAGGTGTGAATGTGTGTGTGAACGGTGAAGAGATAGCACGGTACTGTGGCTGCTTCATCCATCCAGGTGGATGCTCTGAATTTCCTCTCTGGGGATCAATAAAGTACACAAAATAAAAAAAAAAAAATTCTTAATAAAGGACTGAATATTTAATGGGGTGTCCTAATTTTTTCACATGATTGTATGTCTATATTTTGTATTTTACCTTTATTTTATATTGTATTGTTATTATCCTGAGTGCATGGAACTTACTGTAAATACAAAAAACACATTTCACTGCACACTGTACCAACCCAACCAGCATGTCCAGTGGGCCTCACTATATGTTAAATGTGGGCTGTCTTTTGGGTCTCATGTGGGTTTGTCCACAGGTTCCGTCTTGGTCCTATCTGTGTTTGCCCACAAGGACAACCTGTGGCCCAGGTAAGCAGGAAAACTGCTTACCTGCTGAACCTGGGATGACTTCCGGTACTTCCGGTGCTGCACTTGTAATGCTTGATATGAGCCGAGAATTTTAAGCAAAACCATCAAAATAAGGACTTCTGTTGGCTACCAACAAACGTGGGGAATACCCTTACGACCCAGTGCTGACCTGGTGAAGGTTCTGGCAGATCTGGCTCCGTTTCGCCCCGTTTCCGACCTCTAAAGGCTCGCCTCTGATGCTAACCCAGATGCTAACCCAGAGTAACTGCAGCAGTGAGAAGGTATTCTTTACATCTGGCCATCTGGAGCCGAGGAGAGAAGGATTTAAAAGGAGGACGAACCAACCGAGGCGGCGATTGGGAGCTCGGGCGCGGCGTTGGTGAGAGACGGGGGCCACCTGGATCCAGCAGGACAGTGGTCTGAACCGGTGCCCAATTGCGAGGCCCAGCCGAGGAACGACCAGACTGACGGCGGTCGGTGACGGGGCCTAGACGGGCCCAGCGGAGGAGCCGCCTAGCCAGACGGCGACGAGTGGCTGTGATCGGTGGATTCCGGCTGCGCCGGCGGTGCACGACATAACTGGCCAGGTAGACGGAGGCAGGCGCCGGCGATAGACGGCGGTGATCTGCGGAGCTGAGCAGCGTCACTCGGCGGAGAAGCTGCGCAGGAGCGGCGGGTCCAGTAGTGACCGAGCTAGTTGAGGCCTAGCCGGATTCTCTGCTTATTTCTATCCACAGGTCAGTAAAATGCCACCCAAAAAAGAGGAAATGGAAGAAATTAAAAAAACTCTGAACTTTGTGTTAGATGAACTGGCCAAAGTGACTAGCCAGCAGGACAAAATATTAGACCTAATACAGGAGGTACAAGCCCTACATTCAATAATAAAAGAAAAAGACAAAAAAATTATGGACCTGGAGCAACACGGGCGTCTTTTGGAGCAACGCGTTGAGGATCTTGAACAAGGTTCTCGCATTGATGACATAGTTATAAGTGGACTAGACATCAGATATCAGTCGTACGCCCATGCCGCTACAGGACTGAGTGGTGAACATGCTTCCATAAGTGAATCAATGTCCTTAGAAAACCAAGTGCTTCAGTTCCTTAATGATAAAGACATTAAGGTAGAAGCCAATGCGATCTCAGCCTGTTATGCTTTACCGAAGAAAGATAACAAAACAAAGAAATCAATTGTGATGCGCTTTGTGAACAGGAGGGTGAAAAATGACATACTGAGGCAGGCCAAAAAACTAAAGGAAACTCAAGTTTACCTAAATGAACACCTGACAAAAAAAAAACGCTGAATTAGCACGGCAGGCACGGATGCTAAAGAAACATAATAAGATACAGTCAACCTGGACAAGAAATTGTAGAATTTGGATTAAACTAAATGGAACACCTGAGCAAGCAAAAAGTATAATGATCAGAGATGCTACTGACTTAGATAAATACAAATGAACACTGACTATGAAACACAGAGTGAGGAAACTCAAACTCTAAAAATATGCCATTATGCTGAACATAAACCACAAGAGATGGAGAATGATATTGATCCTGATAACCACTTTTTCAATAATATTCATAACCACTGTGAATATTACACTGAAAAGCAATTTAAAAGTCAAGTGCAATTAGATGGTAAACTGTCAATAATACACTTCAATAGCAGAAGTCTTAACAAAAACTTCTCACAGATTCAGGACTATTTAAAACAGCTAAACAGAAAATTCACAGCTATAGCAGTCTCTGAAACCTGGCTTAATGCAGACCAGGCTCCCCTGATGGCAATAGAGGGATATCAGATGTTTAACATTAACAGATCTCAAAAAAAGGGTGGTGGTGTTGCACTGTATATTGATGACCTATATAGATGTAAGCTTGTAAATGAAATGTCCTCAGCACTACCAGGGATTCTGGAATATGTTACTGTTGAGATTGACCTAGACAAAACAAAAAATCTAATCATAAGCTGCATATACAGAACGCCGGGAACTTGCATTGAGACATTCAGAGATAAATTAGTCGAGCTGTACAATAATATTACTAGTAAGAAAATGGTAGCAATTTGTGGAGATTTCAATATTGATCTACTTAATCCACATCAACAAAATATAGTTACAGAGTTCATGAACTCTATGTACAGCATGAGTCTATATCCCACAATAACACATCCCAGTAGAATCACAGCTCACTCTGCTACACTTATTGACAACCTGTTTGTCAATGTTCTCGACAAGAAAATAGAAAGTGGATTATTGATAAATGATATAAGCGACCACTTGCCAATCTTTGCACTTATCCATGGCCACACGGGGCCCAACCCAGAAAAAATCTCAAAATCGTTCAGACACAAATCACCAAACGCAATCAGTTCTTTTAAAGAGGACTTGCTGAAGCAAGACTGGACAGAAGTCTATGTATCAGATGTAAATGAAGCCTATGACACATTTACAAACATTGTAACCACTCTTTATGAAAAAAACTGCCCATTAGTTAAAAAAAAGCTTAAACACAAATTTACTGACAAACCATGGCTAACCAAAGGACTACAAAAGGCGTGTAAAAAGAAAAATGTATTATATAAAGCTTTCATAAAGAAAAGGACAAAAGAAGCAGAGCAGCGGTATAAAACATACAAAAATAAGTTAACATATATAATAAGATGTAGTAAAAGAGACTATTACAGTAAAGAACTGGAAAAAAACAAAGACAATATTAAAAATACATGGACAATAATCAACAGTATCCTTGGAAATAAAAGCAGAAATACCAGCTACCCAACTAACACTCCAAAAAATAATAAATCGACTCCGAATGTGAATATAGCTTCACCTGCAGATGAATTTAATAATTTTTTTGTTAACATTGGACCTAAACTGGCCCGAGAAATACCCACTATGGTGCCAACAGGTGATTCAATATGCAATAACACTGCTGTAAAAGACACCATCTTCATAAAGAACACAGACGAAAGAGAGGTCATTGAAATTGTTAAATCGTTCAAAAGTAAAACATCTACTGACTGCGATGGTATTGATATGCTACTAGTCAAAACTGTTATCGAATGCATAGTGAAACCACTGACGTATATCTGTAACCTGTCTCTCCAATCAGGTATATTTCCCAATGCAATGAAAATAGCTAAAGTAATTCCGATATACAAGACGGGCGACAGAGGGGAACTCTCCAACTACAGACCAATTTCACTATTACCGCAATTTTCCAAGATACTTGAAAAAATATTCTATGAGAGAATTGACAACTTCATACTGAAGAATGATTTATTGTGTGAGCAGCAATATGGGTTCAGACACAAAAGGACAACAGCATATGCCTTAATGGAATTTACAGAAAAAATATCAACAGCCATTGAAAATAAAGAGTATTCAGTTGGAGTATTCCTGGATCTTAAAAAAGCATTTGATACAGTAGATCACAATCTATTATTAAAGAAACTACAAAATTGTGGTATCAGAGGGGTAGCACTGTCCTGGTTAAGAAGTTACTTAAAGAATAGATATCAGTTTGTATGTGTTAACAACAAAAACTCAGAGCTACTGAAGGTCACCTGTGGAGTCCCACAGGGTTCAGTTTTGGGACCATTATTATTCAATATGTATATAAATGATATATGTAAAGTTTCAGAAAAAATGGACTTAATATTGTTTGCTGATGACACTAACCTGCTATGCAGTGGAAACAACTTGGAACAACTTCTGGATACACTCGGAAAGGAATTAGGAAAGCTGAAACTGTGGTTTGATTCAAACAAATTAACGCTCAATTTAAGCAAGACAAAATTTATAGTCTTTAACAACCATCACAACTACCCAGTACCCAAACTCAGTGTAAATGGTGTAGAGATTGAAAGGGTATCCGAAACTAAATTCCTTGGAGTAATAATTGATAACAAACTGTGTTGGAAGCCACATATTAATTATATAAAAGGAAAAGTATCCAAATCAATTGCAATATTACACAGAGTGAAAAATTTGCTGAATCAACCCACACTATACACCTTGTATCATTCATTAATACTCCCATACATGACATATTGTAATGAAGTATGGGGAAATACATATAAAACAAACATATATCCACTCTTTATGCTTCAAAAGAGAGCTATTAGAATAATCAACAAAGCAGCTTACAGGGAACCAACAAACCCACTTTTTCTTAAACAAAAAACTCTCAAGTTGAAAGATCTGATCGACTTTAAAACCGCAATAATAATGTTCAAAGTGAAGAATCTATCACTGCCCGCAAATATCCAAAAGTTGTTCCAAACAAGGGAGAAACGATATCACTTCAGAGGAACATGTATATTTCAAAAGCCTACAGTGAGAACAACTACCAAGCAACACTGTATTTCAGTGCAAGGTGTCAGATTATGGAACGATTTTGGACCTGAATTAAAATCATGTACAAAGCTTGGACAATTTAAACAAAAACTAAAGGAAGAAATACTCCAAACATATTTACAAGACGACATGTAAACTCACATAAGGATTGACATTTCCAGCCTGTGTTGTGTTATAGCTTAGTTTTTCTTTTTTCTCTGTGACACTATGTCTTAGATTTGTTTTTGAATAGTAACCGCTTAACTTAGACTAGCTCAGTTTTCTTTTTCTCTCAGTCATATTTTGTCTTAGCCTTGTTTTAAATTGTAATCGCTCTTGTCTTGTTTTCTCTTTTTTCTCCTTTGAATTCTTGGATGGAATATGGGTGGGCAATATAAGCTGCGGCTTCAGCCATCACCCCTTTCGGATAACTCACGTGGAATTGTATAGTAGAAGGAGTCTTTGTCTAATTTGACCTTGTTGTTATATTATACAGTTTCTTTTAACCTGTAATGTACTATCCGAAATAAATAAATTCATTCATTCATTCAATTCATTCATTCATTCAATGTGTTTTCTAACATTGGCGTCATAGGTAAAGTCCATGTGGGCAAACACAGATGGGACTCATAAAACAGCCCAGGTTTAGTGGGGCCCACATGGATACGCTAGCTGGGAAGGCCTCCTTTACACAGACGGAGATTGTTGGGTGACCATTGAGAGATCAAAAATTGGCTCAATCTCTCAACAATCTCCAAGTCATTTAAAAAAAAAATGTTTAGGAGATATTTTGGCAACTTTCATGGCAATCTATAGAAATTTTTGAAATATACTTGAGAAATGACTGAGGGACCAGAAGAGACCACCAAGAGACTAGGAGAGATTTCTGTGAAATCATTTACAGTTTTTTGGCAAAACAAAGACATACATTTATATTTGAGAGGTTTCTAGGGCTCTTCTACCCACTTTTCACAGGAGTGGAGATCATTGAGATTGTTGAAAGATGAAAAAATGGCCAGCTCTCTCAACAGTCTTTCAATGATCTCTTTGTGATCTCCACATTCATCACGGTCTCCTCAAAGTTTTGACTTGGTCCAAAACAATCTCTCAAAGTTCACCGAAGGGAAGCGATCTCTCAAGGAATGCTCAATGATTTCATCCGTCTTCCAGTGATCTCTCAGCAATCTTTCAATAAACTCTATTGGTCTTACATCAAACACTCACTGATCTGTCAGCCATCTCTACCTTTGGGATGGAAAAATTTGGTGGTCATTGAAAGATTGCTGAGAAATCATTAGGAGACTGATGAGATTGTTGCGTGTTCCTTGAGAGATCGTTGTGAGATTGATTCCCTTAGTTGATTGTTGAGAGATTGTTTAGACTGAGTCAAAAGCTTGGCAACCGTGGAGATCACTGGAGATCATTGAGAGAGCTTGGCAATTGCTGAAAGAACATTAAAAGATCATTAAGAGATCTGGCCATTTTTTCATCACTCACTGATCTCTCAATGATCTCCACCCCTGTGCAAAAGGGGGAGAAAGTCTGGTTGTGTATGTGACAACTAAATTTTATATGATAAAGTCAAGTTTTCCCAAAAATCTCCAAATATTTTAAAGTTGTAGATGCAAATGTCCAACATTTCCCCAACATTCATATGTAATGAGAACTGACATAATGTGTAAGTTCATTTTGGAACATAACACTAACAACACTTCTGTTGCACAGTCACTACTGTTGTTTTTCTCCTTTTAATTACAGCATACAAATCAATATATCAACTGCACAGACACAAACATGCCTGTGAACAGTTAATGTTGCTTTTCTGGGTATGACACAGCTGATTTTGTTGCTCGTTTACACTGACAGTAGAAGCTGGTCTATTCTGTATTCCGATGGCATGCTCCCTTGATGAGATTTCCTTTAATTGGTACAGTCGTGTTTTATAAATTGCCTCACTAGTAAAAGTAGCTGCACTGGATGATGCATCTCTCTGACCCCATAATCGTAACCAACAGAGCTACATGATAGATGGTACATGATGAAGGTCCAACATAACGGGGCACCCCTGTGGCAGTGCAACGCATCAAAAGATCAAGGCGGGTGGGAGAACATAACCTCACTGCCTGTGTCGCCGTGACCGTCAGTGTATCGATCCCAGAACCTTATCAAGGAGTGTATCTGAAGCTAACAGGGTGGCGAGGATTGACTTGGCAAATCTCTGCCCCCACTAACTTTCCTTTTGATCTGAGCCTGGCCTCTTTGGTCTGCTCCATAATGGGCTGATCTGAAGCTGCCTTTTGTCTTTCTACATGGGGTAACACTGGAGCAGAGGCGCTCTCTCCGGGGTCTTCAAATGTCACCTCAAATGTATTTTGCCTAATTCTGTCACCCTATGTGCATGAAAGAGTGGCTTTAGTAAAGTTTCAAACCGTTTAAAAAATTAAAAGCTGTTCAACACATCAGCATATTCATATGTCACACAGCTTGTTGGCTTTTATATCTGTGTAATGTTTTATTAATGTACCTTGTGCAACTATTGCATCATAGATGACAAAGAACAGTCACACGGGAATGTCAGTATCATCACAATCAATTGAATAATTGCAATAGTTGAGCTTCCCTGGTTATTTCATGATGACAACAGACAGGAGTGTACATTAGGCCTCGGTTACTCACAGCCATACAAAGATGACACGGAGTGGTAACAAATACAGGCAGCTCCCACTGAACAGGGACCACGTCTTTCAAGTGAGGCAATGCACAAACTGCTGTCTAGTAAAGTTGCATTGTCAAAGAACTGTGAAAGGTTCAAAGCTATTCTGGTTTGTGGAGCGTATAACACTAATGCAATGTCGTATTTCTATAGTTATCAGAATAAATAACAACATTGTCTGTGAGTCTGTGCTAAACATGGATGTTTTTTTACCCAACATGCAAGTAGACCAGATGTGGTAACTGTTACATGTGTTAACACTTAATATTTAGTTCTCAATAATAATTAATACGGAATCACGACTCCTGCGTTAACTCATCTATGCCTCTTGACACATTCGAAAGCCAAGTATCAGTGATGTGCATGGAGATTTTAGGGGACAGGTGCTCAACCAAAAACAAAGGGCACTCCTAAATACTGAAAAAAGTAAAGTTACATATATAGAAGTGCACTTGATATATCTACTGTATTTTATTTTAATACCTACAGTGGAGACAATAAGTATTGAACATGTCAGCCTTTTTCCTCATTAAACATACTGCATTTCTGATGGAGCCATTGACCTGAGATTTTCACCAGATATCAGTAACAACCCAAGTAATCCATACATACAAAGGAATCAAGGCAACTGTGTTCACAAAACAAGTTATATTTAATAAAGTGGAATGACACAGGGAACAAGTATTGACCATATGAAGAAAAAGAGGTGCTAAAAGGCATACAAAGCCAAGAAACCAGCTGAAATACATCAGAATTTAGGAAGATATCCCATCCCCCATCAGTGCAAATTAATTTCAGCTGATTAAGTCCTGACTGATAGCCTTTAAAACGGTCTGTGAATATCAGATTATCACATCACAAGGAACTCATGATTGGTAGAAGCAAAGAACTCTCTCTAGATCTTCGCCATCTTATTATTCCAAAGCATAATGATGGCATTGGTTACAGGTGTATTTCTAAATTGCTGAATGTTCGAGTGAGCACTATTGGAGCCATCATCCAGAAGTGGAAAGAACATCATTTTTCCTTAAACCGGCCATGACCAGGAGCTCCTCACAAGATTTCTGACAGAGGAGTCAAAAGAATTATCAGAAGAGTTATCCAAGAGCCAAAGACCACTCGTGGAGAGCTCCAGAAAGACCTGGAGTTAGCAGGTACTGCTGCTTAAAAGAAAACACTAAGTAATGCACTCAACCAACATGGGCTCTATGGCCGCTCACCTCGCAAGACTCCATAGCTAAAGAAAAAGCATGTTGAAGCTCATTTAAAGTTTGCTGCACAACATTTGGGCAAGCCAGTAAAATAATAATCTGATCAGATGAGGCCAAAATTGAACTTTCTGGATGCCAAAACACACAGCATGTTTGGGGGAGAAATGGCACTGCACATCACTCCCAAAACACCATACCAACAGTGAAGTTTGGAGGTGGGAGCATCATGGTGTGGGGGTGTTTTTCAGCACATGGTACAGGCAGACTTCATCTATCTATAAATGCAGCATATCTCTGTCTGTTTGTGTGTGTCTGTCTGTGTGGGTGTTCCTCACATATCTCTCAAACCATTCGTCAGAATGACCTCAGATTTTATAAGTGCTTTGCTGAGGTTACAAGGGTGTGCATCACTGAATATGGAGTTACTCTGAAAATATATCATTTTTATCCCTAAAAGTTTAGCCACCGTTCTGTCACCACTCTCTCTTCATGCCCTGGTTTCAGGAAGTGTGGGTGAGGTTTAGCTCTGTGTGTGTGTGTGCATGCACCGCTGGCAGCAGCTGAGCAGAGCTCTGTAGGGTTTTTCCTGTGAACAAACGCTGCAAATATGCCATTATAGGGTAGCTCCAAGTTAGAAACCCTTTCAGTTATCCCCTTTATCATTGGATCGTAATTTTGATGGCTCTGACTGCACAACAACTTCAAAATTTCGGTGGGGAGAACAGCTGAAACCGTCAGACAAGCAGACACACAGTAACGGCACATTTACTGGATGCTGCAAATTCCTTTTTCCCTTTAAACAGCACACCGTGAGTCCTGGTCGCTGTATAGCTCTGAAGGATTATTTGGCATATCGATGGCTGAAATGCCAAAACCTCCTATCTGCAGGATTTTCTGATTTGTGGATTTCACTTTGGATGATGACAACAAGGAAGGCTGCTATACTGTATCTGTCTGCAAGACATCCATCCATCCATCCATGCCGGGGGGGGGGGGGGGGCTCAAGCCTATCCCAGCATCTTTGGAGTGAGGACAGGGTGCACCCTGGACAGATCGCCAGTCCATCGCAGGGCAACACTGAGAGACAGACAACCATTCACTCTCACATTCATACCTAAGGACATTTAGAATCCCCAGTTGATACCAGTTAACGTAACCTGCATGTCTTTGGCCTGTGGAGGAAACCGGAAGTACCCAGAGAAATCCCACACAGACACGGGGAGAGAACACGCTAACTCCCACACGAAGGGTCACCGAATGGTCAGGGAGTGGGATCAAACCACGATGGTCAGGGGTGGAATTGATGTCTGCAAGACAGTCCCGCCCTTTATATTGTGACAGAAAATTATTCTGATGAAAAAAAACTGCATAGCATTCTGCAAGAAAAACAAAAAGTTTTTTTTTTTTTTTAGTTTTCTCAAAAAAAGTGCATTTTTCAGATAGGAGGGTTTGTGTTTCGTCCATCGATATGTGAAGAACATGGGGTGTGTGTGTGTGTGGGGGGGGGCAGTAGCACCGGCTTATCACAGTCCTTCCCAGGGAGCCAAGCTCAGCCTGCCCGATTAACGGGACGGAATCTTGGCTGCTGCTTCACTCGTGCCACTGCTGTCCTTTGTGGCATTGTGGGTTCAACATGGCTCTCCTCCCGGTGCATGGCTATCAAAAAATTAGAAGTTATTAATACAACCATGATTGTGGAGAAAAATGGCCAGGTCAATTGCATATGATATGCGAACACATATGGACGCTTTGACTAAATGACGACCATGACAAAAACCACCCAAATAACGAAATAAATCATTCTTTATTTACTGACAAATGGGCAACATTGATGCAATAGATGCAACGAAATGGATCATTCTTCTGAGTATAACAATGTTTGGTGTTTTGTACACATAATATGGCTAAAATATAAAAGGATGCACTACAATAGTCTTAAATATTTGTAAACGTATCCTGTTATAGTACTGCACGAGTTTATTGACAATAGACTATAAACTACACATATAAACTAAAACAATTATAATGATGACTGAATAACTTCCATTCCTCAAAGTGCAAGATACAACACTTATGAATATGTCATAAAAGATCACACAAATAAGTCTGACAAACAAATAAACAAGGGTTCTTAAACAGTCGCTAACATTGGATGTCCCATTCATTTTCAAGAATTCTGTAATTAATATTCACACAATCAAATAAATCTTAGTGTTCAGTCCCTTTTATATTTGTCAAAGTCTAACGTGTGATTGCCTACATACTGTATAGACTACACCTCTTTGTATTCCACTTTCAAACACACCCTACAGTTGGGCCTGTAAAGCCTGATTGGGCTACATGTTTCAGACAGGAATACTTGTTTTCTACGGGCATGCACTAGTATAATTGAAGGAAAGATGAATGGACAAATGTGCCAAGATTCTGAAGATGAAACGAGAGTGGACATTTCAGCAAGACAATGATCCCAAACACACAACCATGGAAACTCAACTGGTTCCAGAGGAGGAAAATCAAGTTGCTAGAATGGCCCAGTCAGTCACCTGACCTGAATCCAACTGAAAATCTATGGAACAAACTGAAGATCAGAGTTCATAGAAGACACCCACAGAACCTTCAAGATCTGAAGACAGTTTGTGTGGAATAAATGGGCTAAAATCACCCTGAGCCAATGCCTGCACCTAGTTTCTCCATACAGGAGGCATCTGGAAGCTGTTATTACCAACAAAGGCTTTTCTACTAAATATTAAATGAGTGTCACCAAGCGTGTTCAGTACTTATTCCCTGTGTCATTCCACTTTATTAAATAAAACTCGTTTGTGAACACAGTTGCCTTGATTTACTTTGTATGTATGGATTATTTAGGTTGTTACTGATATCTGGTGAAAGTCTCAGGTTAATGGGCTCATCAGAAATATGTTTAAAGAGAAAAAATGTTGATGTGTTCAATACTTATTTTCTCTGCTGTATACACCAATGGAGATATTAAATACAGCACAGAATTTTCAACAAATTATCAACTCACACAAAGGCCATAGTCTTCATCATTAATTGTTGATTTAAATGACAAAATGTCAATGACAAAAAATAGGCAGCTTCCATTCAAAAATAAACGTTTGCAAGAAAATTATAAAGTACAATTCCCTTGGCAATAAAAGGACCCAAATGCATCCTGCCTCTTTAACCTTCCATCCTCCATCCCCATAAAGACTGCAAGACCAGTTTAGACAGGACAGAAGGTAGTAGCAAATGTGCAAAAAAAAAAAAATCATGAAAATTTGAGAAAAAATGCTGCAAATTTATGAGTATGTTGTTGTAAATTTGTGTGGGGGAATGTAACAAGTTTATCACAAAGCATGGCAAATTTATGAGAAAAAAGTACAAAATTTATTACAAAAGTAATACATTTGCTAGGAAAAAACTGCTTATTTATCAAAAAAAAACAGCTTTCCATAAAAAAAAAAAAAAAAAAAAAACGTTTACAAGAAAAACCTGACTAATGGTAAGAAAAATTGGACATTTACTGCATGAGATACAAAATCAAAATACATAAAAAATGTTGTAGAAAATTGCACTTTTTTCTTATAAATTTGTGACTTTATTGTAAATTTATTCCTTTATTCTTGTGGGGGTGTTTTTGGCATTTGGAAGTTTTGTTTTCTCAAAGAAGTCTAAAATATTTTTTCTCATAAATTTGGGACTTGCTTATAGTAACTTTGTACCTTTTTGCACATTTATTCTTGCAAATTTGGACTGAAATTATATTTATACCTGTGTACCACATGCTAAGTTTATGAATATCACCCACAACCACCACCCCACTTGTTAAGAAATAATAAATCACCTACTGTGTGTACTTTCACAACAGTAACAAAAAATGCAGAGTCTAGGACAATGAAACTCACCTGCTGTGGGGACAGGAGACCTGTGTGTGTGTGTGTGTGTGTGCGTGCGCGTGCGTGCATGCGTGCATTCATTGCCCATGCACTGATCGCACAGAATTAATTGGATGCCAAAATATAGTTATCAGACATGAAAACACATTTAATCGGCAAATTGAAATCTGCAGTAATTTTTTAAAAGGGCAGATGGTAAATGGGGTGGTGCTAGAGCACCGAGGTAAAGCTGTGTACGTAAGATTTTTGCTAACCATTGCTTCTCTGCTTTTAGTTTTGGGGAACGAAGGGAATGAACTTCAGCACTTTGAGCTGTGATGGTGAGAAAAGCTCTCCTCAGTCTGTGATCTGCCACAGTATGATGCATACTGCATTAAAGGGGTATTAACAGCTTTGTACCCATCAGACATCAGGGATTTAGATTGAAATATTCTCTTATTATGCCCTATTTATTTGCCAGCTTAAAAATTAACCAAAATAACCATTTTGTCCCAGATCCAGATAATGAAAACAATGAGACGAATGTGTGCAGATGGCTTCTTTCCTTTGAAGCTACAGCTGAGTCTACAGTTGTCTAGCCAAGTAACACTTCCAAGGGCATTTGAAACACATTTTGGTGGCTGGCTTTATCTAAATCAGAAAACATTAATATGCATCTTCAGATTAAAAAAAGACAACAACTACGCTGCTGAGAGACTTTAACGCGACCTCTTTAGATATAAGATAAATGAAGGAAGGGTTGAAAATATCACAAGGACTCCACTTTATTCATGATTCAACTAAAGCTTCTACACACTGGATTATTGTCTTGTGCATTCAACATAAATAAAAGCGATTTATAAATGCTGTTGGTGTAAAGTGACCTCAAGAAAATGGCTCTGTGATTTGAAATAGGCCATGGTCAGTGCTGAAGTAGGTCATTCCGGTGGGATGAATTCTCCCTGAGGTCAACGGGAATCCTCGTTTCTCTCTTTATACAGACATCAGAGGTTGTGTTCAATGTATATTGTCTGTCAGTGACAGAATTTGTTTTAGCAATGACAGTCAAAGCTGAAGGCTGTCTGACATTTTGACAAATTACACTATGACCTACTGTAACTTTTACTTTGACTTCCAAAGTGTCCACTTTATAATACATGTCACAGCACTGACCCACAGTCTCTGTTCATCAGTTCACTTCATAAAGAAATAAATGCATAATCTGCATACAGGACAGAGACAGATTCAGGACAGCATACCGAATACCCTGGTCCCCCTGCGGTATGCCTACCGGACCAACAGGTCCACTTCAGACACCATTGCAGCTGCACTCCATTATTCCCTCTCCCACCTGGAAGATAAAGACTCCTACATCAGGATGCTCTTTGTCGACTACAGCTCCACTTTCAACACGGTCATCTCCCACAAACTCTCCTACAAACTGTCTTCACTTTGCCTGCACCCCACCCTTTGTAACTGGCTACTGGACTTTCTGACTGGCAGGCCTCAGTCTGTCAGGATTGGTTAACAGGACCTCAGCCAGCATCATCACAAACACTGGTGTCCCTCAGGGTTGTGTTCTCAGCTCCTTCCTCTACAGCCTCTTCACCCATGACTGTGTTGCTTCCCACAAGGACAATGTCATCATAAAGTTCACGGACGACACAGCAGTGATAGGACACATCACTGGTGGTGATGAAGCATCCTACAGGAGGGAGGTGGCAAGCCTGGTGTCATGGTGTGAGGACAACACCCTCACCCTCAACACAGACAAGACAAAGGAAATGATAGTGGACATGAGGAAGGGGAGGAGACCTCATCGGTCGCTGTTCATCCAGGAGCTTGAGGTGGAGAGGGTGAGCAGCTTTAAATACCTGGGCATCCACATCAGCGAGGACCTTACGTGGGCACTTAACACCACAGAGCTGGTTAAGAGAGCTCAACAGCAGCTGTACTTTCTGAGGAGGCTGAGGAAGTTTGGCATGCCCCCCAAGATCCTCAACAACTTCTACAGCTGCATCATCGAGAACATCTTGACCAACTGCATCACTGCGTGGTACGGCAGCACTACTGCTTTGGACAACAAATGCCTACAGAGAGTGGTGAAGACAGCTGAGAAGATCATCAGGACTCCACGCCCCTCTCTGCAGAGCATCTATCACCACAAAGTCCAAAGGAGAGTTGCTTCCATCCTCCAGGACCCCACCCACCCCCAGTACAGAATGTTCACACTTCTACCCTCAGGCCGGAGGTACAGAAGTGTGAAATGCAGGACATCCAGACTAAAAAAACTCCTTCTTTCCCACTGCCATCAGACTCATGAACAAATAACACAATTCCGGACACAGCTTTGAAAATAAGAGTTCACACACTGAATGTTAAATTTGCACATTGTACACAATCTCATGTCATCTCACGTACATATCATCTCTGGTATTAAAATTACCATTGTACAGTCTATTGGGTATTATCAGAGACAAGTCATACTCACTCAGTGAATTTTTATTTTACTCAGGGACAAGTTATAGTTACCCAGTGAATTTTCATTCTTCTTGTTTCGTCTAGTCTTAACTGCTTTAACTGTCCTAATTGTGTTTAATGTGTATTTATTAGTATTAGTATTAAGGTGTGTTTATTACCTTTATTAGTATTAGTATTGATGTGTATTTATTACCCTGACGTTCATTGCGGACAGCAGAGTAACAATTTCATTGCTCAGGAAATGTTGCATTTCTTAACTGTGCACATGATAATAAAGCCATTGAATCCTTGAATCCTTGAATACTGTATGATGGGTTTTCATGATTAAAACTGAACATGTGAGCAAAAACAAAAGTTATCTGGCATCTTATATGGAAATTAGAATGATAACCAATTATGAAAGAATTTTTACAACCCTATCCATCAAAATAACAGGAAGTGCAGCTAAGTTAGTCTAGCTAACTTGACTAACCCTAATATTTTAATACTCGATACACATGAGCAAGTTAAACATGAGCCTCTAATAAGATGAGAGAAACCTTTATTAGTCCCACAATGGGAGAAATTACAGGATTGCAGCAGCAAAGGGATAGCAGCACTCAGTGCAATAATAAATAAGATAATAAATAAGATTAAAATTGGGTAGAAAAACAGTATACAGTGATCCCTCGCTACTTTGTGCTTCACCTTTTGCGCCCTCAGTGCATCGCGGATTTTTCAAAAATATTCATCAAAAATTCAAAATTGAGAAATAATGGGCGGGCTCTAGCAGAAGGCAGGGAGCCTACATTACAACATCAGGTATCAACACGGAGAGCCCGCACAACTCAAAATCCACCTCTCTGTTCGCTGTTCTCGTGTTGGCTCGGCTCGGGAATCTCGCAAGCTGATTGGCCGAGACGTTTCACCCCGCAAGCTGATTGGCCGAGACGTTTTACCCAGCTTCTCTCCCTGCCGAGCGCCCACCCAGCGAAGGAAGACCGCATTCATTGCTCTTTATCGCTCGTGTTGCTTAGTCTCGCCGCGTGGAACTTTTTGCTGTTCTCTTGTGCCATTTTGTGCGAAATAGTCTTCCCGTCGAGCCACTACACCGCCTCCTGCAGCTTCTCCAGCTCTATCGGAAGCTGCCCTCGACGATCCTGTGCCTCTAGCACCTGACGATGAGGCGTCACCTGAGGAGCAGTAAAGCTCTCATTAACCTGTGCAGTAAATCATCTTCATCTTGAGTTACGTATCTTGTTATAAGAATAAAAGAGTTCTAAAAACATATTTATGTACACTTTATTTACATCTACGTATGTATGTACACTTACACACACACACACGTATCATATGAGAGAGAGAGTGAGAGAATGAACGTACGTATTATTTATGGGTGACGTCATTAGGGGTGACGCTACTTCGCGGTTTTTCACTTTTCGCGGTCGGTTCTGGAACCCATTAACCGCGATAAGTGAGGGATCACTGTATATACATATATATTTCCTATTGTGTTCCTAATGTTTCCTATTGTTTAATACTGTCAAACTTTGATTTTAATGTTTTGATCTGTTTTATACAGTTCATAAAGAGGATTTTACTCATGTCTGAAAAAATGAGGCGCTCCCCCACATCTCTAAATTTATTCTAACCAACACCTAGAAGATCAAACTGAACAGAATGATCAAAGCATGTAGATACTGAGGTTGGTACATAGACATGTTTATACAGATGAGATCCCATGAATTGTTTGCTACTGAGAAAATAAATCAGAGATGGAGATGTTGCCTATTGTGTGCTTCAAGGCTGGGGAAAGAGCTCTATCATTCAATATCCTGTAGCCAAGACAATGAGAAATGAAAAAAGACCAAGATGTCAAAAGACCAGACTTGACATTTTCAGCCTGTTTTGAGAATGTACTCCATGAACTAATCTTTAGACTGCTGAGCAGTGCTGAGAATGCAAAAGCATTCAATGTCCCACCGTCTTCTTGTTCAGCATTAGCATACAGCATGATGCCACCACATTGCCTCACTGTGTTGCTGTGTTTGTAGATTACCAAACATTTGCATAAAAATAAGTATAACTGCAAATGCAAAGCCTGCTATTTTCCGCGCAGATAGGGGATCATCCCGGAGCCATGACAAATCCTGCACGTTGTTCATTGACCCCGCGGGGTCAATTACGCTTGCAGCAAGAAGACGCTGAGAGTGCCTCAGGTTCATGAGACCATACTGTTGGCATGTTGATCGATGGTAGGGACGTTTATCAGCCGCAGTGTGTTACAGATGCCTAATTGCAATTGATTCCCTCTGCTGTACCATTAATTGTAAATCCTTTCTCAATCACAAACTCCACGCTACACACGTTGTACTCTAAAAGCAAAACTTCATTCATCAGTGAGCTCTGCACTGGTTTTCAATACGATTGTGCTGTGGCAGACTGTACTGCAGCTAAGAGGCACGCTGTCTTGCTGCGGGGGGGTTGAGTCGCTCTGCTGTCTGTAGTGTCTGGATGGCTTAAAGGTCAAGGTTGGTAACTAGCAGCAGAGCGCTCTCATCAAGATATCAACACACACAGCCCTGTTGTCAAAACAAGAAGCCCACCGAATGAAATCCAGGCGAGTAAAATAATTGATATTTTCATTATTTTTTGCCATTTGGACAGCATTGCTTGAGGGATGTTAATTACTTGATCCATTACTGTGACCTATGCTGAAATACCTTCACAATTAAATAATACCATTGACAAGAAATTTTCTATGTGGCTTCCAGCAAATGAATCTGGTGATCAACTTACTCTCCTTTAAGCAACTCTTTGAGGTCGATATTGACAAAGGCTGTTTCTCACCTTAGTGGCATAATAAAACATCTGCTTCAATGCAGTGGTGAGAACTGTAGTGCTGCGATGGTGCTCAGATTATAATGCACAGACTGTCCTCTTCCTGAATATTATAATGCATTAGATTTTGCTGTAGGCTCAAACACACTAAGCTCAGCATAACTTTAAAATCCACTGACTTTTAATTCAGCACTATTTTGTCATTTTCTGATTAACAGCAAAATATATCCTGCCCTATTCTTGCAGGGTAGTTCCACAGCCATCATTATTTAAAGGTTTCTATCCCAGACAAAGGTTTTCCTTTTAAAATGTGTTTACAAATGCAAACTTGAATCAAGACTCCAAAATTCAACTCTATTGAAGCCGAATCGCACACACCTGAGGTAATGATGTCCAGCTGATGAATACGCATTGGTGTCACCAGATAAATAAGCCATTCTAAAAACAGAGCAGCTTCAAAAGAAAAATGCAGAAATGGAAAGAAAATGTCCTTCTGTGCCAACTATGAGGCACAGAAGGTTTTCAGAGCATTTCTAAAAGTCTAATGAATTACTCATTTGAATAACCGACTGCTGTAATTGCAAAAGTAATGCATTAATTTGTAACATGTTATCCCAGCACTGACCTACTACAAGGAACATTATCAGAGTTGTTTTATGTAGGCTGTTGTGTTATGCTTGAAATCAATAAAATCTCCCTTTTAGCTCTTTTACCATAATGATTATGGGGGATTATGGTATAATCCACCTGTGGCCAAAATAAGAGATAAGAGATTAGATAAGATAAACCTTTATTAGTCCTACAACAGGGACTCTATGAGCAGTGCAGATCGTAGACTCTTGACAACAGCAGGTAGGAAGGACCTGCAAACATCTCCCCCGTGCACTTTGGATGGAGCAGACTGCTGCTAAATGAGCTGATCAGTGCACTCAGTGTGTCCCACATGGAGTGGGCCTCACCCTCCTCTCTAACAGAGCTGGCCTTCTTAATCAGCCTGTTCAGTGTCTTCCTGTCGGCAGCTGTGATGCTGCTGCCCCAGCAGACCACTCCATACAGGACGGCTGGTGCTACTATAGGGTCATAGAAGGCCTTCAGGTGTGAACCCTTCACTAGGGCTGGGCAATATGGCCTAAAATGATGTCACAATATTTTTGCAAATTTTCATGATAACGATATTGTTGTGCCAATCCAATTGTTTTTTCTTTTTAATATATAAAGAACAGCTTCACAGGCCAGCGTTTATCTTCAACATATTTAGTGAAAACAAAACAAAAATTCTTATTTCTCCAGTTTATAAACAGCAGCTCAGGTTTAGTTTATTTTTTTTTTAATTCTGTCTGAAATATTACAATAAAATAATATGAGCCACATTGTAAGTGTTTTATGTTGAATCAGTTTAGCTGCATGAGTAGTCTCAGTTGCAAAGTCATCTCCTGGGACTTTTTGGCTCTCATCGCACTGAAGGGATTTTTTTTTTTTTTTTTTTTTTTTTGGTTGGAGTGGTTTAATAAAATCAAGCTAAAGCAACCAAAATGGAACAAAAACAGAAAAAAAAAATGTGGGCAGATTATTTACATTGCTGCACTGTTTTGTTTTGTTTCTTAGACATGGCAGCAGTCTGAAACTGCCTTAAAACTAAAATATTTCAACACAACTCAACACAACAGACACGCCGACCACGGAGGGGTAGCTCCCCACGCCATGTTAGTTTTGCCGTTTCTATGGTAACGGGCAACTCCTGTCAGCAGTATAGCGGTATGATGTCATCAGCCAGGAGACCCCAAATATCGTGATATTCATTTTTTCACTGGTATCAATATTTATGCTGGTATTATTGTGAACGATACGATATGGCACACCCCTACCCCTCCAAAACAGCCCCATGCTCAAACAGCCTTGACACTACTTTGAGAACATCTGCTATGGTAGCTGTTTGGTAGAGGCTAATCTTGGGTACAGTGGTGCAACTAAGCTAAATGCTTATCATGTTAATAAGAAATAATAACAGTTTCAATCCTGTCAGTATTTAACTTTTTTTTTTTTTTACCTCCGCTAAGGTAATACTTTTGCCACCATTGGTTTGTTGGTTGGTCTGTCTGTTAGCAACATAACTGAAAAAGTTCTGAATGGATTTTGATGAAATTTTCAAAAAAAAGCTGTGCAATAGTACGGGGAACACATGATTAGATTTTGGTGATGATCTGAGAGTGCATACCTCCACCAAGGGCTTTGTTTGTATTTGTGCAGCAGGATTACAAAAAAACTACAAGATGGATTTAGATGAAATTTTTACCAGAGGTGGTCCTTGGGCTAGAGAGGAAGCCAATTCATTTTGGTGATGATCTGAGAATGCATACCTCTGCCAAGGCTCTTAACTTCTCACGGTGTGTTAGCAAAAATACTCCAAAACTACTGGACAGACTTCGATGCAGTTTTCACCAGAAGTGGCTCTAGGCCTACACACAAACCCATTACATTTTGGAGGTGATCCACGAGGGACGGAAGGAGCCTTGCTGGAGGTATGCACTCTCTGAGTGCTTTTCTAGTTTTTTTTAGTTTCATCTTCAAATTTTCCATTGTTTTTTTGTTTTTTTAAAGTTTAGAATATTTTTGCATTCTACCAGCTCCAACAAAAAAATAATTTAACAATTAGTACATAATATGTTCTATGGATTTATTTTGCTCTCATCTGTAAGGTAACTGAATAATCTTAGCTCCTGGGTATATAAAGATTATATTAATGTTGTTTATGAGCATGTAAAGAAGGTACTATGAGAGAAATGGCACACGATTTGAATAAACTATTAATCATATGATTCATTTTCCTGTTTTCGCAGGGAAATTAAAGGCTACATTATGCAAATATTTTTCAAGAGTCTGTCTTCTTTCGCCTGCTTAATGTGCTGTATCCTAAACACCTTCACCCAATGAAATGCATTCCCAGAGCTTTATTGGAATAAACACAATAGTAGACAGGGTGACAGCCAGTGTGCAGCTATAAGGCTAACAGCAAGGCAGCTTCTTCCCTCTGGCAGCAGAAGCATACAAACTAACAGCAGATTCTCAGCAGCATGAGATGGCTTGCCCAAAGATAAACCTCAGGAAGCCTTGAAAGAAATTGGTTATTAAATAAGGCAGACCAGAGATAAAGATGTCAGCAGTAATAATGCTTTTCATTTTGACTCTGATGTTATTTGTTCACGAGGGGATAGGCGAACCATGCAGTCTCACACCCAGTCTGACATAAGGGTTTTTCCCTTTGCTTGGAGACTGATCTGTCAGCAGATACATGGCAATGCCGTCTTTGTACCCTTGCCCTGGTGAGGACAAACTAATATAGTGAAAGTGCAAATGTGGCGCTTTCTATCTCCTCCATACAAGCATGCAGACGGGCCCAAACACAGAGTAACCCATAAGTCAGATGTACACACAAGCTGGTTACTGACTGCAGCTCAGGTGCTGTGCTGTCTTCTACATCCCAGTGGCAAACAGAAATGAGAGGACACGTGTACAGTCGACTCGGACCACTTGGTCATCCTCCTGTAAACAATACTGAGCCTGGGTGCTCTCTCTAAATCCTCCACGGTTAGTGTCAGTGTGTTTCTGGTGCCACTGACGGATCATCTGTTGGCAAGAGTAGAAAGATATACACTGGGAAAAATCTGGCTTTTGAAAATATTGAATTAATATCACGTCTTTGAAAAACACACAACATAAAAGAACGCAAAAGGGAAATCACCTAAAGACACGATTACATGGCGAGAGATCAAGATAATTAAGGAATTTTGCATAATTACTGAGAAAATTCTTTAAGAAACAAACAACAATACAATGGTTAAGAGAACTCTTTACTGCTATAGGCATGAACCACTGCCACAGTATTTATAAAATCAGGTGGCAACAGCACCAGTCCCTGTGATTATAGACAGGCATGCTCAGTTTGTTGGTACGGTACCCTTCCACAAAAACAAAAACACAACTATCTCTGAAACTGACCATCCCTCATTGTTTACATCATATTCAACGCAAATCAGACTTTGCTTTTGATTATTGATTCAGCTGAACATTTTATATAACCAAATAAATTAAAATAGCGTGGACAAAAACAATGTTACCCTCAAATTTAATGTTTTCTGGCACCACCCTTTGCAGCAATCACTGCCAACAAGCGAGCTCTGTACTTCACAATGAGATGTCTGCATTTGCCAATAGGTAGTTTGGCCCAGCCTTCCTGCGTAAACTGATCAAGCTGTGTCAGGTTCTTCACACTGCAGTTTTCAGAGCTTTCCACAGCTGTTCAGTCGGATTAAGAGCTGGGCCATTTAAGAATAGTCCAATGTGTTTTTCTCAGCCATTCTTGAGTGTCTTTAGCTGTATGTTTTGGGTCATTATCCTGTGAGAGGACCCATGACCTGAAACTAAGGTTGAGCTTTATGTTACTGGCCAGTATGTTTTGCTCCAGAATGCCTTGGTAGTTCTGAGACTTCATTGTGTCCCACACTGATTCAAGGTTCTCTGTGCCAAATGCAAACAAAACCAAGCTCCCACCATGTTTCACAGTAGGTATGGTGTTCTTTTTATTCGAAAGCTTCATTTTTCCTCCTGTAAACATAGAGCTGATGTGATTGGCCAAAAAGCTTCAGTTTTGTCTCATCAATCCAAAGCACATTCTCCCAGAAACTTTGGGGCCTGTCAGCACACATTTTGGTGAATTCCACTCTGGCTTTTTGATGTTTTTCTGTCAATAGTGGAGCCCTCCTGGTCTTTCTTCCATGGAGTCCCATTATTGGTCAAAGTGTGACCCAAGAAGCAATCACAAAGGACGTACCTATAGTGGTGGCCTCGTTGATAGAGCAATCCGCCCTACACCACGAGATTAGGGGTTCACGTCCGCGTGGGTCATACCAAAGACCATATAAAAATGGTACTTTCCACCTCTAGCTTAATGCTCAGCATAATAGAATGAGGGAAGGAGAAGTTGTTTATAGTGGCACCTTGCATGGCAATGACACCTCTGATTTTAGATGTGATTAACATTGTAGATAGGAGAAATGTAATTTTGTTTTACTGTACATGATTTGCTGTATGGACTGAATGACAAAAGAGATGGCTTTTTCTTCTTGATCATAGAGTTCATCTTGAATGATTCTGGTTGATGATGGTTTCCTAGGCTCTTTGGTGACAATACACACTATTCTTCTTATCAGCCTGGGGTTGCATTTCTTCCACCATCTCCTGGCAGGCTGGCTACAGTCCTATGATCCTCATACATTTTAACAATATTGGCAGCTGTGGTCACAGGAACATGAAGCTACTTGAAGAAGGTCTTATAGCCTTTACCTTTAACGTGGTTATTTATAATCTTCTTTCTGAGCTCCTCCTACAGCTCTCTCCTTTGCTTTCTCTGGTCTATGTTCAGTGGTGCACACAAATATACCAAATTACACAGGACCATGTTTTTTTTTTCACTTTAAATAGGGTGAATGGCCAATGAAAAGCTTGAAGGCACCTGTGATACTAATTAAGATTGCTTGTTGGCAGTGATTGCTGCAAAATGTGATGCCACAAAGTATTAAATTAAAGGCCAAATGTCACGTAACAGGGTACTTTAAATATCTTGAAACTAGATATAAAAGGGAACCGATCCGTTCGGGTCTTGGTGCATATGCTTCAGTAACAACGGAATATTCGTTAATTTAAAACTGCCGCGCTTGGCCTGACACGGCCCCTGGAATCACCTGGGGAAGAAGGCGGAAGTGACAAAATCGATTGTACCCTAGTTTGATGCTTGGCGGTATTTCAATCTGATTGTTTATATGGAGACTGGAAGGTTGAAGTGAGCAACAAGAAAGAAAAAATTGGATATTTCACCCATACCTTAAAACGGGACTATCAGGGACAGCTGGGTAATAAGGGACACTTCTCTGGGAAATGTTTTCATACCTGTCAAGTGAAACGTTTTCGCCGTACTGTCAACACCGTAAAAAGCGGCTATAAGGACGGCGGAGCAACAAGGGACACCTCTCTGGAAATGCCCCAAAGCAACTCGTGTTGTATTGTCAAATATTTTAAGGATTCATGGATATTTGACAATTACAACACAACTCAGCGTCCGGCGCAAAATAAAAAAAAAAAGCAGAATTCTGTATTTGTAAGGCGATCTCTCTCTGTTCCGCAACCGCTGCACAGCTGAAACGTGTTTAAACCATTGTCCTAATGACTTCTCATTGTAGTGAGAATAGCTCACGCTGAGCGATCAGCCCCACCCGACAATCTGACTAATGATTGACTCCACACTTTCATTGTAGTGATATTATGCTCAGGCTGAGCCATCTGCCAGCACCAGCTGTGGGGATCACACACAGGACGTGCTCCGCAACACACTCAATTTTTTTTCCCGTATATTTTTCTTTTGGGCGTACAGAAATGGCATATACGCCCGTTTTGCTAAAATTGCATTTTCCCCGTATTTTCCTTAAAATATTTGACCAATAACAACACGAACTACTACTTTAAAACATTTTCCCAGAAAAAGTGTCCCCCACCACTCCGCCGTCCCCCACAGCAGCGCTTGCACCAAAATACGGCGAAAACGTCTCACTTGACAGGTATGCGCCTCCATTTTCATATTGATCAGGTCAATTTCTTGACTGCAGCGGCTCTCCTCCACTGTAATAATAATGGCTTCGAAAAAATCAATATTTATGGGGCGCCCTCGACAGACCCCCTTTGGCTTCGCAATTCTGGAGGCGTTTAATGTCCCAGTTCAATGACATTTTCCACTGGTTCTCGCTCTCTGGTCATCGTTGGAACTGTTGTCATCAGACAAAGCATCTGATTCCGTCTCGGACGGCTCGAACCTGTAAGGTTCAATGCCTCTGTCACTGTCTGAACCACTGACAAAAAAAAAGACAAAAAAAAAAAGACAAAACTAAACTAATTTGTTCACAATCGCTGTCACTTTCCGTCATGATTGTCCAATGTTGATAAGTGTGAATGTGGATAGGCAGGGCAGCCAGGGTACAACTGGTGATGTCAAAAACATGGGCGTCGTCTGGACTGGCTGTCACAAGCCAGCAAGCAAGGTGGGGCCTTCACCTGGTGTATTTTGTGCAATTATGTAAATACAGGTGGGTGATATGGTCTCTGGTATGAATATTTGGTTTAAGCTATGTGTATTTTATCTAAATTCGTTGTCATTTAGAAAAAAAAATTACGTGACATTTGGCCTTTAAGGGTGCCATTTTTTTTGTCCATGACATTTGAAAGCGTTTACTTATATATAAAATATTCAGCTGAATCAATAAGCAAAAGCAAAGTATGGCTTGTGTTAAACATGATATAAATAATAATACGAGAGGCCATTAAACTTCAATCAGTTTCAAGCTATTGCAATGAGTGTTTTTGTGGTAGGGTACCAACAAATTTGATCATCTCTGTATCTGTGATATCCAAAATTACAGCAGTGGAGCACTAAGTGCCATTTTGCTACATAGGCAAATAAGTACATCCGACTAAGTTAAGATAAGATAAGATAAGATAAGCCTTTATTAGTCCCGCAATGGGGAAATTCCAGGATTGCAACAGCACAGGGATAGCAACACTCAGAGCTAAGAAAATAAGAGCAGTGAATATACATATGTACACATAAATATATAAATATATATATACAGCACGAAGCATTGTAGCTAGATGCAATAAACAGCATAACCATCTACTTAGTTATCCTACATAGTATGAATATGTGCCCATACATATTGTCACCCTCCGTAGCGACTGATATTGTCCTAGTTGTATACTGGAAGGGACTATTTGTGTAAGTCTGTTGCGTCTGTTGCATTCAATAAGATAAGATAAGATAAGATAAGCCTTTATTAGTCCCACAATGGGGAAATTCCAGGATTGCAACAGCATAGGGATAGCAACACTCAGAGCAACAATCAGAAGGCAAGAAAAAACAACATCTAGTAAACATATGTCCATATTACTATAAATGTATATATATATAGACACACAGTGCAGAGCATTATGGTTGGTTGGTGAATGTGCAGCAGAAAGTCTAAGCTCTCTCTCCGCGGATGCAACGGGCCAGCTGGAAGTCTTTGGGCATGATGGTGACCCCCTTAGCGAAGAAGAGACCCACCAGGTGGGCCTCGCTGGTCTCCTGCAGAGCCATGACGGCGAAGCTCAGGAAACGCAGGACGGTCTTGAAGTCCTGAGCGATCTCCCTCACCAGGCGCTGGACGGGCAGCTTACGGATGAGCAGCTCCGTGGATTTCTGGCAGCGACGGATCTCTCTCAGAGCCACGGGCCTGTGACGGCGAGGCCTCTTCACTCTGCCGGTGGCCAGAGCGCCTCTCCGAGCAGCCCTGGTGGCTAGCTGTCTCCTGGGGGGCTTCTTCCTCCAGTAGATTTTACGGGCGGTCTGCTTGGTTCTTGTCATCGCTCTTTATTATTCTGTCTTATATTTCTTTCACGCCGCGTCCTTTTCGCTACAGCTCCCGGTATGTCGAGTTTCCCATTAGCACCGGGCGGTGGCCAAGTGCTAGCTAGCACTAGCTCCTCCCCGCTGTAACGTCTCCCGCTGCAAACCGTGGCTCCGTCCGCCGACCCGGGAGACCCCCGGGGCGATCCGTGCGTCCGTGATATATATACAGAGTGAAAGGTGTAGAAAGAAGAAGGAAGATAAAAAAGGCTGTTGCAACAGGCAGCCGACTCGTGTGGCGCCGCCGGTTCCGGCGGAACCGGAAAAAAAATATACTATTAGGTCGTCACATTTTTTTGCTATCTCTGCGAGCAGTCCTGCTAAGGTTATAAAGTCTGACAGCCGTAGGTAGGAAGGACCTGCGAAACCTCTCGGTCGCGCACCTAGGATGATATAGTCTACTGCTAAATGAGCTCCTCAGTGAGTTCAGTATGTCCTACATAGGGTGGGACTCGGACTCCAGTAGAGATGACAGTTTAGCCACCATCCTTCTCTCTCCTATCTCCTCCACTGGGTCAGGGTGTTGCCCCAGGACAGAGCTAGCTTTCTTGATCAGTTTGTTCAGTCTCTTCCTATCGGCTGCTGTAATGCCACTGCCCCAGCAGACCACTCCAAAAGTGATGGCTGATGCCACCACCGTGTCATAGAATGTCTTCGGGAGCACCCCTTGTACACCAAAAGACCTGAGCCTCCTTAGTAGGAACAGCCTGCGCTGTCCCTTCTTGTACAGTGCGTCGGTACTGTGTGACCAGTCAAGTTTATTGTTCAGATGAACACCCAGGTACTTGTAGGATTTCACCATCTCAATGTCTGTTCCCTGGATGTTTACTGGTGCTGTGAGGGGTTGTCCTTGCTTGCGGCAGTCCACCACCAGCTCCTTAGTTTTCCTCGCGTTGATCTGGAGGCAGTTCCGATGGCACCAGTCCACGAAGTCCTGGATAAGTCCTCTGTACTCAGCTTCATTTCCGTTGGAGATGAGGCGACGATCGCAGAGTCGTCAGAGAACTTCTGTAGATTAGACAGCTAGCAGAGACAGTCTTAAGTCTTTAAAGGCTTTTGTAAAGTGCTATGATCACCTGACTGTGTATCTTCTTGTGTTTGTGTTTTGAGACTAAAACTTAGGGGACTTTCACACCTAGCCCATTTGGCCTGGACTTTTGGACTTTTCAGTTTGGTCCGGACCAAAATTACAGGCATGAAACCTCCACTGAACTGCGGTCCAGTCAAAAGAGCCAAAATTTGGTTCGGCAAAAAGAGGTGGTGTCTGTCCGGATCAAGCTGAACTTTGATCCGGTCCATTTAGAGTGTGAAAAGCAATTTTCAGAAAGGTTCAGACTTCCAGACCAAACCCAGGAAGTAAAAACAGCAGATAAAATGGAAAATGAGCCGTAGTGGTACTCAGAGACACGGAGACAGACAGTTTTTAGTTGTAACATGATCCATTAGCGCAGAAAATACCTCAAAGGTGAGTAGCATGCTTGCTAACAATGGCGTCTGTGCTAAATGTCGCTATGACAACAGGACCTGAGTGTGTTGCGTAAAGTTGTTTGGTCTGCTTGGATAAAGAGCAGTGTGAAGCTGAACCTAACTGGACCAAATGCATACAATGTAACAAGATAAAAACTTTAGTTCAGACCTTGGTTAAATTGACCTAAACTGGTAATGCTAAAGAAAACTTCAGTGGAATTTTGTAGAAGAGACTTGAAGAATCTAGCTAAGTGACAGAAATGGATGTAATAGCAAAGATCAAAGGTCAAGGTCACCAAGGCCAAATTGATTAAATCAGTTATATCTCTATATACTGTTGGCAAATATTGTGGAAAATGTGCTTTTTTCAGCAATTTTTTTGAGGAAAAAGCCTTAATTTTCCTTTCAGAAGATGAGAGGGTTGTTTTTTGGTTTTTTTTTTGCCAAAAATCATATAAATTGGCTTTTTTCCTAAAAGGAATGTGTCATTTGAAGAAGCAGTACAAACTGTTGATGGTGGTGGCAAAACTACAGTGAAGCAATATTTGTAGTCACCTATTTGTTGTTTTTTATTTGTTGTATTTTAAAAGTTCTGCATGAGAAAGAAGTATCAAACACACTTTTCGTTTAATAAGGGAAGGTGTTAATTAAAAAGACATAAGAGAAAAAAAGTCCTAATGAAATCAGGACCACTGAAGATGGAGAACACTTTAAAGTAGGCCAGGCATTATCTCTGCAGCAGACAACCACCTACTGGCTGCACTCGTTAATCAGCCAGCGGCATGTGGGCTGGGTGGAGTTCACTAAGGCAAGCTGCTTTCTCTGGTAAGCTCCTGACATCCCTGCTCCAAAGTTTTGGTAATAGACTATGGCACAACAAGCCACATGGCTGGGAAACCACTGGAAGGGGAACACGTCCAATGTAGAACAAGCACATTGTACTATAAATATCAATAGTGTTTTGCTTGATTTTTTTTGGGGGGGGCAAGGGGGTCAATGAAAAACAACTCACATTTTCTTTAAATAACAAGCTTAAAAGGCATTTGTGCGTGGCTTTGCTATGACTATGCTGAAACACAGACTTAACAACTCAAAATTAATATGAGTTTGTACCTGAAGTAAGAACATAGAGACATTTTTCTAAACATTTAATGGTTTCATCATCAGCAGTCAAGGAATTCACTAAAACGGTGTGCAGCTTTCTTGGAAGCCCAGAGAAATCTCACTGGCTGCCAGCTACTAAGGAAGAGTTAGCAGTTACACCTGATGATTTTTCTGTGCATTCATTTAAAATTCAGACAAATTCTGACTTCACATGAGATCTAGAAAGCCACTCTGTGCTGTCTTGGGCCTCCTCACTGTTACTCATAAGCTCCTAATCTGATTGGCTGATTGGGTGAAAGCTTTGCAGTTGACACGTGTGAATTGCAATTGACAGTCAGAAGTGAAGAGGTGTAAGGGCCCCTTTACAGGGACGGAGATCACTGAGTGACCACTGAGAAAGGAAAAATTCATTTAATCTCTCAAAGATCTGCTAAAACCTCAAAAAAGCTGTTTCTGTGTAAATGTCTGAGAGTTCGTTGTAAGATTTTGGTGGTCTCTAGAGACTGTTGAAAGATTCTTGAGAGACCAGTAGAGATTACTGAGAGCTTATTGGGTGACCAATATACGTAGAGTGGAGATCAAAATTAGAGAACATTGTATTAATACTTGATTTATTCTGAAGTATTGTTATTCTTCATTGCTCAGAATTTGACAGAATATCAGCTGTGGCTGTACCACTGCTGTACTAGCATGTTTTTTTTTTTTTAATAACCAAGGTACTTCTACACAAATGTTTATTTTGTTAAAAAAAAAAAAAGTAGAGAACAGTCACCACTGTGTCAGAGGGATCAATGGAAGATGAAAAATGGCCAGATCTCTCAATGATCCCTCAGTGATCTCCATAGCCACCACAGTTGAGAGAATGTTTTGACCAAGTCCAAAATAATCTCTCAAAGATCCCCAAAGAAATTAGATCTCTCAAAAAAAACAACAAAATAGCTCAAGTAGGTTCATTTCAAAGGCTGCAGTGAACAGTCGAAACATGTAAAGAAGGTAAAAACATCTCCTTTCTATTTTTGTCTTTAATAAGAACAAAAGGTAAATAAGTGCTCAATGATCTCATCAATCTCATATTGCTCTCTCAGCAATCTTTCAATGAACTCTACAGGTCTTTCATTGAAAGCTCAGCAATCCCTCACTGATCTCTCTTCCTTCGAGTTGGAGAAATTTGGCATTCACTGAAAGATCACTGGAAGATCATTTGGAGATTGATGAGATTGTTGAGTGATCAAGGAGCCCTCAATGATCTCATCGATCTCCCAATGAGTTAAGCCACTCACAGAGAATGGCCACATGGGTTCAGATTTGATGTGGACGAGTTGACAAGCAGCAACAAAGTCTATGAGTTGAAAAAATGCATTTTCAGATGAACTCTTCCTCTAAAAGACCTGCTTTGTTGTTGTTGTTGTTGTTAAGTTTCTTTCTTAGCTAATACTGAATTTTCAAACCACGAGGAGCTCAGACAGCCAGATCAGACAGATGGAGGTTATGGACTAATTATGGAAGAAGAGTAACAAACTGAAAATGGTCCACATTAAACCAGCAAACATGCACACTGAGTATTTCTCCAGCTGAATTCATTGAAAAATCATCCTCTTCCATGAACTTATAAATGAAGATATCAGAGTAGACATCAATATACAACAATTTCATCCTATTTAGTAAATCACAAGTTTTTAGAACATCTTTTGGTGAGAAACAATCATCTCCTGTATCTAACACTTTCTATTTACTGTATATACTTCAAAAAATTGCAATGAGGGGGAATGTGCAGACATGCAAAGAAAAGGACAACGTTGCAATCTCAGACTCACATCCAGAATCTCTTCTTGTGGCTTTGACAGTAAAACCTCTTGAGGCAAAGTTAGAGAACAATCTAGCATCCACCAAGACCCATCTCAAGAAACTGTGAAAAATGTGATGATAACTGATAAACAGAACAACAGCAATGGAAATGTATACGGTCTGTTCAGGTGCAGAATGGAAAAGCTCTTGAGTTTTTGTGCCACATTGATAGAAAACAAAATAAAAAATACTAAATATATTTGCTGTACATAAACAGTTTCAAGTAAGCTGCACAGTTATGTGACAAGGGTTGCAGACCAAATTAAGTAAAAGAGAGGACACATGAAGGATTTGTCCAAGGAACATAAACAAGCTGTCAGGTCCGGACTGGGACAAAAATTCAGGCCAGGAATTTGACTCCCAGGCCACCCTGATGCTGAACACCAGAAACCAGAGCTACAGTACTGTATGCTGGGAGGCCAACAATTTAACACTGTAAATATCAAATTAGTTTTAAATGTGGTTACAAACCAGCTATGAGGACAATCACTGGGATTGAAGGGTTGCACTAATTGTCACGCCGCGCCATTCATCAGCGGCGCCACCTGCTCACACACCTGCTAATCATCAGCGGCGAGGGATAAAAGCCGCCTCGCCCTGAGCTTCGGCCTGAAGCCGTTAGACTTCATCGCCTTCCATGCGAAGCATCAACTCTCTCTTCAGCATCACGCTAAGCGGTAAGAAGATTCCTTACCTTACCTTTCCCAGTCTGCTCCCCTGTGCACAGGTGGATTCCTCGGCGGCGGACAACTCCGTCCCTCGTCCTTCCTCGCTGCTGCACCGAGTCCTGCAGGTGACTGTCTCCCGGGGTTCCGTCCTTGAAGTGCCTGCCATCAGTCAAACACAAGTAAGCTTCTCTCCCTCGCCTATTCTCCTCCTGTATTGGTGTGTGCCCGTCACCCTGTGTCTGTTCTTTCCCATAGGGTTGCCGGCTGAACGGTCTCCTGCCTCTGTGCCCGAAGCAGACGCCACCACCAATACATTTACATTCCGCTGACACACACCCATACATCCCTGTTGTTAATAAACAGTTTGAACTACTCTGAGCCTGTGTGTGTGCGTCTCCTGAGCCGAACGTTATGTCAGTACGGCTTCAGCAGAGCGGCTCGGCAGACGGCAGGCTCGCACACCGGCTTACCACTCTCGAGGTTCAGGTGGATCAAATTGCTTATCAGCAGCAGGTGATTCTAAATCAACTTATTAACATCACTAACCGATTGGACCGCCTGGACCCCCAACAGCCGTTCCCCCCGGCTCACCAGGGTGGCGCAGCTCCTGCTGTTCCAGCGGCCGTCCAGCCGGCTCCAGTGGCACCGGCTCGGCTCACGCTGATTCCAACCCCTACCCGCTTTAGCGGAAAGCTCGGCGGAGCGCGGGGGTTCATTATGCAGTGTGAGTCCGTGTTCCACCGTGTGCCCGGAGACTTTCCCTCGGATCACAGCTGAATTGGCTACATAGGGAATCTCCTGGAGGGGCGCGCGTTAACTTGGACCTACGCCATTATGGCGAAGCCCAGTTACGCCACCCTCACCTATGACCAGTTCGTGGCACGCTTCCTGGAGGTCTTTGACCATTCCTGAACCGAGACGGTCCAAGTCGATCGGCTTCTCGCTCTCCAGCAGGGAAGCCGGTCGGCAGCGGACTATGCGGTCGACTACCGGGTAGCGGCGGAGGAATTGGGCTGGGACGAACGCTCCCTCTGTGGCCTGTTCCTCCGCAGCCTGAATGATGATCTGAGGGATGAACTGGCTGGTCGGGATATCCCTGGGACGCTAGCAGAGCTAACTTCACTCGCCATCAGCTTGGATAACAGGCTGCGTGAGCGCTCCTCTGGACGGAAGTCGTCTACTTCTCGCCCTCGGGGAGCCTTGTTGCGCCTGCCCCAAGCTCGCCCCCTGGCGACGCCGCCGCCATCGCGCCCCGAGGAGTCGGAGCCTATGGTGACGGGCTGGACAAAGCTCTCCCCTGCAGAGAGACAACGCCGCCGTGAGTTGAATCTCTGCATGTATTGCAGAGACAATCAACACACGGTGGAGCTTTGTCCACAAAAGCCAAACGGCGGGGTCCGCGAGTCACTGTAGGGGGCCTCGCGGACGTCAATCGGTTAAGTCCCCTTACCCAATTGAAGCTGCCCATCCGTTTCTGCCACAGTCCCACTGGGCATCTCACCCACGCACTGGTGGATTCGGGTGCAGAAGGCAGCTTTATTTCACAAAGCCTGGCAACCCGTTTGGGCATTCGCTGTCAGGCACTGAAGAATCCCATCTCCCTTGTTAACCTCTCCCGTGCCTCCCTTGGGAGAGTATCACACCAAACCATCCCCGTTCCGGTCATCATCTCGGGAAATCACCGGGAGGAGATGACCTTCTATGTCCTTCCCAACTCTGTGTTGCCCGTCATCCTGGGGTATCCCTGGCTTCGCCTTCACAACCCGGTCCTGGATTGGAAGTCAGCTGGGGTATCGGCATGGAGTACATTCTGCATGGGCACCTGCCTTCAGTCCGCTGCCTGCTCTCCGTCCGCTCCTCCCCCTGCGACGGACGCTGCACCCCCGGACCTGTCTCTGGTGCCTCCGGAGTTTCACGACCTGGGTATGGTGTTCAGCAAAGCGAAAGCTATGTCTCTCCCCCCTCATCGGCCCTATGACTGTGCCATCAACCTCCGCCAGGGGGCTCCCTTACCTTCTGGTCGCCTTTACAGCCTGTCTGCGCCGGAGAAGGAGACGATGAACGCCTACCTGAAGGAGTCATTAAGTGCTGGGATAATCCGCCCATCATCGTCACCCGTGGGGGCAGGGTTCTTCTTCGTGGGAAAAAAGGAAGGGTCCCTCCGCCCTTGCATTGACTACCGGGCCCTCAACGATATCACGGAGAAGGACCGTTACACCCTGCCTCTCATGGACACTGCTTTCCACTCCCTCCAGGGGGCGACCTGGTTCACCAAGCTGGACCTACGCAGCGCTTACCACCTCGTCCGGATCCGGGAGGGAGATGAGTGGAAAACAGCCTTCCGTACCCCGAACGGCCACTTTGAATACCTGGTGATGCCGTTCGGGTTGACCAACGCTCCTGCAGTCTTCCAGCGCCTCATTAATGACGTCCTCCGGGACTTCATTGGCCTTTTCGTGTTCGTCTACCTGGACGATATCCTCATCTTCTCCAAGTCCAGGGACGAGCACCAGGTCCACGTGAGGCGGGTCCTCCAAAGGCTGCTGGAGAATCGTCTGTACGTAAAGGCAGAAAAGTGTGAATTTTACGCCAGGACTACGTCCTTCCTGGGGTTTATCATCGCCCACGATAAGGTGCTCCCTGACCCAGAGAAGGTAAAGGCAGTGGTGGAATGGCCTACACCTGCATCCCGGAAGCAGGTGCAGCAATTTGTTGGCTTCGCCAATTTCTACCGCCGCTTTGTCCCCAACTTCAGTACCATCGTTGGACCACTGACCCGCCTCACGTCCCCGAAGGTCCCGTTCCGGTGGACCGAAGAGGTCGCTGCCGCCTTTGAGGCGCTGAAGGCGGAATTCTCCTCCTCCCAGGTCCTTCGCCAGGTCGACCCCGCGCTGCAGTGCATCGTAGAGGTAGACGCTTCGGACACGGGAGGGGGAGCAGTGCTGTCCCAGCGGTCGCCGGACGATGGCGCCAAACGACCCTGCGCCTTCTTCTCCGGGCGCTTGTCCCCGGCGGAGAGAAACTACGATGTGGGGGACAGAGAGCTCCTGGCCATCAAACTCGCCCTGCAGGAATGGCGTCACTGGCTGGAGGGGGCGAACCTGCCGTTTGTGGTCCTTACGGACCACAAGAACTTAGAATATCTACGATCTGCCAAGCGCCTGAACGCCCGCCAGGCGCGTTGGTCTTTGTTCTTCGCCAGGTTCCAATTTTCAATCACCTTCAGGCCTGGCTCTAAGAACGGCCTGCCTGACGCCCTCTCCAGGCAGTTCACTCCCGTGGAGTCGGAGGAGACGCCCCACTCCATCCTGCCCAGGTCGTGCGTCATGGGAGCCATCTCGTGGGACATCAAGAGCAAGATCCGGAAGGCACAGGAGGTGGAACCTGATCCTGGCGGTGGACCGGAGGGGAGGCTGTTCGTGCCATCCGCGGTCCGAGGAGAGGTCATCCACTGGCTACACACCTCCAAGCTCACCTGTCACCCTGGCACCTCCCGGATGATAGATCTCCTCCAACGGTCCTTTTGGTGGCCAGGCCTGCGGAGGGATGCAGCCCGCTACGCCCGGGCTTGCCCAATCTGTGCCACCTGCAAGTCGGGAAATGCCCCTCCAGCGGGTCTGCTCCAGCCCCTGCCCGTCCCTGGCAGGCCCTGGTCACACATCGCGTTGGATTTCGTCACCGGACTCCCTGTCTCCAACTCCTATGACACCATCCTGACCATCGTGGACCGCTTCTCCAAGGCCGTGCACTTCGTCCCCCTGCGAGGCCTCCCTACTGCCCTGGAGACGGCGGACCTCCTCGTCCAACACATGGTCAGGCTGCACGGGATTCCGGTGGACGTGGTCTCGGACCGGGGCCCCCAGTTTTCATCTGAGGTTTGGAGGTCTTTCTGCAACGCCATCGGAGCCAAGGTGAGCCTCTCCTCCGGCCATCACCCCCAGTCCAACGGGCAGTGTGAGAGAACCAACCAGGAGCTGGAGGCTGCGCTCCGCTGTGTGTCCAGATCCAAACCCACGTCCTGGAGCAACCATCTTGCCTGGGTTGAATATGCCCACAACACCGCTCGCTCTTCTGCTACAGGGATGTCCCCCTTCAAAGCGTCCCTGGGTTACGACCCCCCGCTGTTTCCGGAGCAGGAGAGTGAGGTAACTGTCCCGTCAGTTAGGGCCCATCTCAGGCAGTTCCGCTCCACCTGGACTGCCGCGCGCAATGCGCTCTTACGCACAGCGGAGCGCAACAGGACTGTGGCGGACCGGCGTAGAAGACCTGCCCCAGCGTACAGAGTTGGGCAACTTGTTTACGTTTCCACCCAGGACGTCACTTTAAAAGGCGAGAGGAGAAAGCTGGCACAGCGCTTCATGGGTCCCTATCCCATCACCCGGATCATCAACCCGGTGGCTGTGCGCGTGGCTATTCCCCCCTCCCTCCGCATTCATCCCACTTTCCACGTGTCGAAGGTGAAGCTGGCAGTCACTGACCCCCTTTGCCCTCCTCCTGCAGCGCAACCCGCGCCCCGGATGATTGGTGGCCATCCGGCCTGGTCCATCTCCTCCATCCTGGACTCCCGGCGCCGGGGTCGTGGGTTGCAATACTTGGTGGACTGGGAGGGCTATGGGCCCGAGCATCAACAGTGGGTGCCCCCGTCGTTTGTGTTGGACCCATCGCTCATCGCGGACTTCCACCGAGCGCACCCGGATAAGCCATCGCCAGGAGGCGCTGCTAGAGGGGGGAGTACTGTCACGCCGCGCCATTCATCAGCGGCGCCACCTGCTCACACACCTGCTAATCATCAGCGGCGAGGGATAAAAGCCGCCTCGCTCTGAGCTTCAGCCTGAAGCCGTTAGACTTCATCGCCTTCCATGCGAAGCATCAACTCTCTTCAGCATCACGCTAAGCGATAAGAAGATTCCTTACCTTACCTTTCCCAGTCTGCTCCCCTGTGCACAGGTGGATTCCTCGGCGGCGGACAACTCCGTCCCTCGTCCTTCCTTGCTGCTGCACCGAGTCCTGCAGGTGACTGTCTCCCGGGGTTCCGTCCTTGAAGTGCCTGCCATCAGTCAAACACAAGTAAGCTTCTCTCCCTCGCCTATTCTCCTCCTGTATTGGTGTGTGCCCGTCACCCTGTGTCTGTTCTTTCCCATAGGGTTGCCGGCTGAACGGTCTCCTGCCTCTGTGCCCGAAGCAGACACCACCACCAATACATTTACATTCCGCTGACACACACCCATACATCCCTGTTGTTAATAAACAGTTTGAACTACTCTGAGCCTGTGTGTGTGCGTCTCCTGAGCCGAATATTATGTCACTAATATGATTATAAATGTGGTGTTGCTGCTGATTTCTTCACCTTTCCAGAAAAACACAAGAAGGAAACCATCTAGAAAAAGTCATGTTTAGTTAATATACAGTTTGTGCATTTCTCATAGTTTTAGTAACACACATCCATTGCTAATCTACAAATCATCTTCTTCTTCTTTTAGATTTAATTGGCGGTTGGCAGCCAGCTTACAGGTGCATTACCACCACTGACTTATCATCACTCTATATCTTTGTATAAGGAGTTCTTATAAGGAGTTCTTCTTCCTTTTTTAGATTTGATTGGTGGTTGGCAACCAGCTTCAAGGTGCATTACCGCCACGTACTTCACTCTATATTATTACTCTGTAAATCTTTGTATAAGGAGATCCTACAAGTGTCACGCCGCGCCGCTCATCAGCGGCGCCACCTGCTCGCACACCTGTCAACCATCAGCGGCGGGAAATATAAGCCGCCTCGCCCTGAGCTTCGGCCTGGAGCCGTTAGACTTCATCTCCCTTCCATGAGAAGCAACTACTCTTTCTTCAGCACCACGCTAAGCGGTAAGAAGATCACTTACCTCATCTTTCCAGTCTGCTCCCCTGTGCACAGGTGGATTCCTCGGCGGCGGACAATTCCGTCCTTTGTCCCTCCTCGCTGCTGCACCGAGTCCTGCAGGTGGCTGTCTCCCGGGGTCCCGTCCTTGAAGTGCCAGTCATCTGTCCCATACAAGTAAGCTTCTCTCCCTCGCCTATTCTCCTCCTGTGTTGGTGTGTGCCCATCACCCTGTGTCTGTTCTCTCCCATAGGGTTGCCGGCTGAACGGTCTCCTGCCTCTGTGCCCGAAGCAGACGCCACCACCAACACATTAACATTCCGCAGACACACACCCATACATCCCTGTTGTTAATAAACAGTTTGAACTACTCTGAGCCTGTGTGTGTGCGTCTCCTGAGCCGAACGTTATGTCAGTACGGCTCCAGCAGAGCGGCTCGGCAGACGGCGGGCTCGCACACCGGTTTACCACCCTCGAGGCTCGAGTGGATCAAGTTGTTTATCAGCAACAGGTGATCCTAAATCAATTAGTAAATTTAACTAACCGATTGAACCGCCTGGACCCCCAACAGCCGTTCCCCCCGGCTCGCCAGGGTGGCGCCGCTCCTGCTGTTCCAGCGGCCTTCCAGCCGGCTCCTGTGGCACCGGTTCGGCTCACACCGGTTCCGACCCCCGCCCGCTTTAGCGGTAAGCTCGGCGGAGCGCGGGGGTTCATTATGCAGTGTGAGTCCGTGTTCCACCGTGTGCCCGGAGATTTTCCCTCGGATCACAGCCGAATTGGTTACATAGGGAATCTTCTGGAGGGGCGTGCATTAACTTGGACCTACGCCGTAATGGCGAGGCCCAGTTATGCCACCCTCACCTATGACCAATTCGTGAGGCGCTTTCTGGAGGTCTTTGACCATTCCCGAACCGAGACGGTCCAGGTCGATCGGCTTCTCGCTCTCCAGCAGGGAAGCCGGTCGGCAGCGGACTACGCGGTCGACTTCCGGGTAGCGGCGGAGGAATTGGGCTGGGAGGAACGCTCCCTCTGCGGCCTGTTCCTCCGCAGCCTCAATGATGATCTGAGGGATGAACTGGCTGGATGGGATATCCCTGAAACGCTAGCGGAGCTAACTTCCCTAGCCATCAGCTTGGACAACAGGCTGCGTGAGCGCTCCTCAGGACGGAAGTCGTCTACTTCGCGCCCTCGGGGAGCCTCGCTGCGCCTCGCTGCGCCTGCCCCAAACTCGCCCCCTGGCGGCGCCGCCACCATCGTGCCCCGAGGAGTCGGAGCCGATGGTGACGGGCTGGACAAAGCTCTCCCCGGCAGAGAGACAACGCCGCCGTGAGTTGAATCTCTGCATGTATTGCGGAGACAGTCAACACACGGTGGAGCTTTGTCCACAAAAAGCCAAACGGCGGCGTCCGCGAGTCACTGTAGGGGGCCTCGCGGATGTCAATCGGTTAGATCCACTCACTCAATTGAAGCTGCCCATCCGTTTCTGCCACAACCCCACTGGGCATCTCACCCACGCACTGGTGGATTCGGGCGCAGAAGGCAGCTTCATTTCACAGAGCCTGGCAACCCGTTTGGGCATCCGCTGTAAGGCACTGAGGAATCCCATCTCCCTAGTCAACCTCTCCCGTGCCTCCCTTGGGAGAGTGTCACACCAAACCGTCCCTGTACCGGTCATCATCTCGGGAAACCACCGGGAGGAGATGACCTTCTACGTCCTTCCCTACTCTGTGTCGCCCGTCATCCTGGGGTATCCCTGGCTTCGTCTTCATAACCCGGTCCTGGATTGGAGATCAGCTGGGGTATCGGCATGGAGTACTTTCTGCATGGGCACCTGCCTTCAGTCCGCTGCCTGCTCTCCGTCCGCTCCTCCCCCTGCGACGGACGCTGCACCCCCGGACCTGTCTCTGGTGCCTCCGGAATTTCACGACCTGGGTATGGTGTTCAGCAAGACGAAAGCGATGTCTCTCCCCCCTCATTGGCCCTATGACTGTGCCATCAACCTCCGCCAGGGGGCTCCCTTACCTTCTGGTCGGCTCTACAGCCTGTCAGCACCGGAGAAGGAGACGATGAATGCATACCTGAAGGAGTCATTAAGTGCTGGGATAATCCGCCCATCATCGTCACCCGTGGGGGCAGGGTTCTTCTTCGTGGGAAAAAAGGATGGGTCCCTCCGCCCTTGTATCGACTACCGGGCCCTCAACGATATCACGGAGAAGGACCGTTATACCCTGCCCCTCATGGACACTGCCTTCCACTCCCTCCAGGGGGCGACCTGGTTCACCAAGCTGGATCTACGCAGCGCTTACCACCTCGTCCGGATCCGGGAGGGAGATGAGTGGAAGACAGCCTTCCGTACCCCGAACGGCCACTTTGAATACCTGGTAATGCCGTTCAGGTTGACCAACGCTCCTGCCGTCTTTCAGCGCCTCATAAATGACGTCCTCCGGGACTTCATCGGCCTTTTCGTGTTCGTCTACCTGGACGATATTCTCATCTTCTCCAAGTCCAGGGACGAGCACCAGGTCCACGTGAGGCGGGTCCTCCAAAGACTGCTGGAGAATCGTCTGTACATGAAGGCAGAAAAATGTGAATCCTGGGGTTCATCATCGCCCACGACAAGGTGCTCCCAGACCCAGAGAAGGTGAAAGCAGTGGTGGAATGGCCTACACCTGCATCCCGGAAGCAGGTGCAACAGTTCGTTGGCTTCGTCAATTTCTACCGCCGCTTTGTCCCCAACTTCAGCTCCATCGTTGGACCACTGACCCGCCTCACGTCCCCGAAGGTCCCGTTCCAGTGGACCGAAGAGGTCGCTGCCGCCTTTGAGGCGCTGAAGGCGGAGTTCTCCTCCTCCCGGGTCCTTCGCCAGGTCAACCCCGCGCTGCAGTGCATCGTAGAGGTAGACGCCTCGGACACGGGAGTGGGGGCAGTGCTGTCCCAGCGGTCGCCGGACGATGGCGCCAAACGGCCCTGCGCCTTCTTCTCCCGGCGCTTGTCCCCGGCGGAGAGGAACTACGATGTGGTGGACAGAGAGCTCTTGGCCATCAAACTCGCCCTGCAGGAGTGGCGCCACTGGCTAGAGTGGGCGAACCTGCCGTTCGTGGTCCTCACGGACCACAAGAACTTAGAATATCTACGATCTGCCAAGCGCCTGAACGCCCGCCAGGCGCGCTGGTCTTTGTTCTTCGCCAGGTTCCAATTTTCAATCACCTTCAGGCCTGGCGCTAAGAACGGCCTGCCTGACGCCCTCTCTAGGCAGTTCACTCCCGTGGAGTCGGAGGAGACGCCCCACTCCATCCTGCCCAGGTCGTGCGTCGTGGGAGCCATCTCGTGGGACATCAAGAGCAAGATCCGGAAGGGACAGGAGGTGGAACCTGACCCTGGCGGCGGACCTGAGGGGAGGCTGTTCGTGCCATCCGTGGTCCGAGGAGAGGTCATCCACTGGCTACATACCTCCAAGCTCACCTGTCACCCTGGCACCTCCCGGATGATAGACCTCCTCCAACGGTCCTTTTGGTGGCCAGGCCTGCGGAGGGATGCAGCCCGCTACGCCCGGGCTTGCCCAATCTGTGCCACCTGCAAGTCGGGAAATGCCCCTCCAGCGGGTCTGCTCCAGCCCCTGCCCGTCCCTGGCAGGCCCTGGTCACCCTGGTTGGATTTCGTCACCGGACTCCCCGTCTCCAACTCCTATGACACCATCCTGACCATCGTGGACCGCTTCTCCAAGGCCGTGCACTTCGTCCCCCTGCGAGGCCTCCCTACTGCCCTGGAGACGGCGGACCTCCTCATCCAACACGTGGTCAGGCTGCACAGGATTCCGGTGGACGTGGTCTCGGACCGGGGCCCCCAATTTTCATCTGAGGTTTGGAGGTCATTCTGCAACGCCATCGGAGCCAAGGTGAGCCTCTCCTCCGGCCATCACCCCCAATCCAACGGGCAGTGTGAGTGGACCAATCAGGAGCTGGAGGCTGCGCTCCGCTGTGTGACCAGATCCAAACCCACGTCCTGGAGCAACCATCTTGCCTGGGTTGAATATGCTCATAATACCGCTCGCTCTTCTGCTACAGGGATGTCTCCCTTCAAGGCGTCCCTGGGTTACGACCCCCCGCTGTTTCCGGAGCAGGAGAGTGAGGTGACTGTCCCCTCAGTTAAAGCACATCTCAGGCAGTTCCGCTCCACCTGGGCTGCCGCGCGCAGTGCGCTTTTACGCACAGCGGAGCGCAACAGGACTGTGGCGGACCGGCATAGAAGACCTGCCCCGGCGTACAGAGTTGGGCAACATGTCTACGTTTCCACCCAGGACGTCACTCTAAAAGGCGAGAGGAGAAAGCTGGCACAGCGCTTCATGGGTCCCTACCCCATCACCCGGATCATCAACCCGGTGGCTGTGCGCGTGGCTATTCCCCCCTCCCTCCGCATCCATCCCACCTTCCACGTGTCAAAGGTGAAGCTGGCAGTCACCGACCCCCTTTGCCCTCCTCCTGCGGCGCAACCCGCGCCCCGGATGATTGGTGGCCATCCTGCCTGGTCCGTCTCCTCCATCCTAGACTCCCGGCGCCGGGGTCGCGGGTTGCAGTACTTGGTGGACTGGGAGGGCTATGGGCCCGAGCATCGACAGTGGGTGCCCCCGTCGTTCGTGTTGGACCCATCGCTCATCGCCGACTTCCACCGAGCGCACCCTGAGAAGCCATCGCCAGGAGGCGCTGCTAGAGGGGGGAGTACTGTCACGCCGCGCCGCTCATCAGCGGCGCCACCTGCTCGCACACCTGTCAACCATCAGCGGCGGGGAATATAAGCCGCCTCGCCCTGAGCTTCGGCCTGGAGCCGTTAGACTTCATCTCCCTTCCATGAGAAGCAACTACTCTTTCTTCAGCACCACGCTAAGCGGTAAGAAGATCACTTACCTCATCTTTCCAGTCTGCTCCCCTGTGCACAGGTGGATTCCTCGGCGGCGGACAATTCGGTCCTTCGTCCCTCCTCGCTGCTGCACCGAGTCCTGCAGGTGACTGTCTCCCGGGGTCCCGTCCTTGAAGTGCCAGTCATCTGTCCCATACAAGTAAGCTTCTCTCCCTCGCCTATTCTCCTCCTGTGTTGGTGTGTGCCCATCACCCTGTGTCTGTTCTCTCCCATAGGGCTGCCGGCTGAACGGTCTCCTGCCTCTGTGCCCGAAGCAGACGCCACCACCAACACATTAACATTCCGCAGACACACACCCATACATCCCTGTTGTTAATAAACAGTTTGAACTACTCTGAGCCTGTGTGTGTGCGTCTCCTGAGCCGAACGTTATGTCAACAAGGAGTTCCGAACAACTCCTTATATGTGAACAAATTCTTCTTCTTCTTTTAGATTTGATTGGCGGTTGGCAACCAGCCCACAGGTGCATTACCGCCACGTACTTCACTCTATATCATCACTCTATCTGTTAAGAAGCTGTAGTCCTTCTATCATCATTGCTGTGTCCAATCGAACCTCAACTCAGTAACTGCTCTAATCTTCTTCTTCTTCTTCTCTTAGATTTGATTGGCGGTTGGCAACCAGCTTACAGGTGCAATATCGCCACGTACTTCACTCTATATCATCACTTTACCTGGTCAGGAGCTGTAGTCCTTACCGCCACATACTACCACCCCACACTCTATATGTGTGGTTGGCAAAAAGCTTACAGGTGCATTACCCCCACTGACCTGATCATCATCACTATACTGTATCTTTGAATAATTGCTGTTGTTCTCTTTATCAGTTATCATCACATTTTTCACAGTTTCTTGAGATGGGTCTTGGTGGATGCTAGATTGTTCTCTAACTTTGCCTCAAGAAGTTTTACTGTCTAAGCCACAAGAAGAGATTCTGGATGTGAGTCTGAGATTACAACGTTGCCCTTTTCTTTGCATGTCTGCACATTGTCACGACCATAGGACTCGCTAAAAGAACATACGATTTGCCTATGATGTGCCTATGATGTCTATATGATGTCATATTGACATCATGTGTCTGTCTGTCACGACCATAGGACTCGCTATGACATCATCAAAGATCAAAGGCAGGCATCACTCTTGATCATAGGACTTGATATGACATCATCAAAGATCATAGGACTTGCTTTGACAGCTTCAAAGATCAGAGGCAGGCATCACTCACGATCATAGGACTCGCTATAAAATCATCAAAGATCATGGGACTCGCTATGACATCATCGAAGATCAAAGGCAGGCATCACTGAACAAGTCGTGAAGTCGTGACGTGCTTGCTTACACCTGCTTTCTACGGGCATGCAAAAATACTTGCTTATACTTGGTTTCTACGAACATGCACAAGTCTGCACTAGTTATATTAACTGAAAGAAAAAATCCAAATCCATAGGTAAAAAGTTACAAATTTTCATGAAAATGATCACAAATTTGTCACAAAAAAGTCCAGTATTAATAAAAAAAAATGTAGATTTGTGAAAAATAGTAAAACAATTATGAAATTAAAAAAATTAGGAGAAAACAGTCAAATGGATGAGAGTAAAGTTGGTGCTGCATACTTAAGATAAAATGTAGTCTATTGTGAAAATTATGGTAATTATTCTTCATACATTTGATTAGTCGAAAACGTTGCCTAATGACTTGTTTTTCAACCAGAGGTCCCATGACCCCAGGGGGTCCTTGAGAGAACATTCAGGGGTCCTTGGAAATTATCTGTCATGGCGCCCGCAGGGCCATCATCTGTTTCAGCTGCGTGCACACCTGTCGCCAATCGTCAGTGGGCTTTAAGAGCCGAGCCTGCCAGCGACTCAGCACGGAGCCGTCTGTCAAACTTGCGAAGGCACATCTCTCGTCCTCAGCCATGAGTTGGCTCAACCCCTGATCAAGAGCAACACGTCGGAGCACGTAAGCTTAAACTCAACTCACCTTGTCAAGTTCAATTCCCCTGTGCACAGGTGGACCTCCCTGGCGGTGGATCGTCTCTCCCCGGCGGCGGCTCAGCTCCACACCAGCACCAGGGCAATTTCCCCGCTCCCCGGCAAAGAGCTGGACGCTCTCCTTCTGGCAGTCGCCCGCAGGGCAAACCGGAGCACAGCATCGCCACCTGCAAAGTAAGCGGCAGTCTTTATTGCACTCTCCGTGCTGGTGCAGCGCTAACACCTCTGCTTTGTCTCCATAGGGTTGCCAGGCAGAACAGAGACCTGCTCAGCTCCAGCATGAGACCAACACTTCATGCCTCACTGCACATACACGCACTCACACACAAGGCACTGGGTAATAATAAAAGGATAATTGTATTTCCTCGAGTCTGTCTTCTGTCCCCTGGGTCCAGAAATTATGTCAGTACGGCTCCGTCAGGGCGACCCAGCGGACAGCGTGCTAGCACGCCGTTTAAACACCCTAGACGCTCGAGTGGAACAACTAATTTTCCAACAGAATGTTATCCTGGCCCAGTTAACCCAAATTAACAGCCGGCTGGATTGTCTGGATGGGCAGTGGACGTTCCCAACGGCTTCCGGGGCTCCACTGGGCCCCGCTAGCCCCCCACCCAGCCAGGTTAGTCAGGTCCCTTCGGCCTGCCTCACACCGGTGCCTATGCCTGCACGCTTCAGTGGGAAGCTCAGGGAAGCCCGTGGGTTTATCCTGCAATGTGAGACGGTTTTCCCAACGAGTACCGGGGAACTTTCCTACGGATCACAGCAAGATAGGCTACATTGCTAACCTACTAGAAGGTAGGGCGCTAGCCTGGGCCTATGCCATTATGGCTAAGCCCAGCTATGCTAATTTGACATACCAGCGGTTTCTGGCCGACTTCCACGAAGTGTTTGACCACTCTGACCGGGATACTGTGCTCACCACCCGGCTATTAAACCTTTGACAGGGCGGTAGGTCCACTGCGGACTATGCGGTCGATTTCCGGGTGGTAGCCGCTGAGGTCGGGTGGGAGGACGCTTCGTTGTGTAGCATATTTATCCGTAGCCTAAGCCCCGGTCTAAGGGACGAATTAGCTAGGCTGGATAAGCCAGAACGTCTGAACGAGGTAATTCCACTTACCATTAGCTTAGATAACAGGCTGAGGGAATGAGCAGCCGAGCGAAGAGCTTCCAGCCACTCGAGCGCGCAGTTTTTTCGTTCCCCACAGTCACCTCAGTTGGCTCTGCCCTCTCCGGAGGAACTTCCGGGGCAGGAGGATATGGTAATCGGGTGCTCAAAGATCCGCCTGCTGAGAAACAGCGCCGTAGGGAGTTAGGGCTGTGCTATTATTGTGGTAGCAGTTCACATGAATTGGAGAATTGTATGAGGCGGTTAAAAGAGGAGGTCCGTGGGTCACAGTAGGGGGACTCACGGACGCGTCCCAGTCAAAACCCCTCACCAGCTGCCTCATGCCCATCCGACTCATTCACAAACATACTGAACACTCCATTCACGCACCGATTTTTTTTTTTTGTACTTATTTTGCACCCATAGGTAGATTTGTTTTGCAGTCTGGTGACAAGCCACCAGCTGCCGGTCGCTGCGTGTGCAAGTGCCCCGTATCCCTAACCTGCATGTTTTTAGCATGTGGGAGGAAACCGGAGAAATCCCGGAGTAAACCCACGCAACACGGGGAGAACATGCAAACTCCACACAGATCACTGTTGGCCGGGTCAGGGATCGAACCCACGATCTCATGATCCCCGCGATCCCCCAGCCGAGGGTAAAACTGTGCTGCCACAGTGCTAACCACTGCGCCATCGAGGGCTGAGCAGAGTTTTATATCAGGAGACCTGGCAACCCAGTTAGAGCTCCCCTGTCAAACTCTTCAGCCACCGCTCAAGCTGATTGCCCTATCTAAAGCCCCTCTAATGACCATTTCTCAGCAGACCGCCCCGGTGTCAGTGATTGTTTCTGGGAACCACTGGGAGGATCTACGCTTTCTGGTGCTGCCCTCCTCCACTTCCCCAATCATCCTAGGTTACCCCTGGCTGTGGCTGCATAATCCTTCATTCGACTAGCAGACAGGAAGCATCTCATCATGGAGTTCGTTCTGCCTCAGCGCGTGCCTGCAGTCTGTGGCATGTGCCCCGTCTGTGTCTGTGGCCCCACGCATGTCTCCTCCCCCAGATCTATCCAAAGTGCCAGTTGAGTATCATGACCTGGGGGCGGTCTTCAGTAAATCGCGGCCGCTGTCCCTTCCCCCCATCGCCCTTATGACTGCACTATTAATCTCCGGGCTGGCGCCCCGCTGCCATCAAGCCGTTTGTACAGCTTGTCTGCTCCGGAATGAGAGGCGATGGATACGTATATCAAGGAGTTGCTCAGCTCTGGGATCATCCGCCCGTCTTCTTCGGCGGTGGGGGCAGGATTCTTCTTCGTTGGAAAGAAGGACGGCTCCCTGCGACCATGTATTGACTTCAGGGGGCTTAACGACATTACTGTGAAGGATAAGTATACCCTGACCCTCATGGACACGGCCTTTGATTCCCTCCAGGGGGCCTCGTGGTTTACCAAACTGGACCTCCGCAATGCGTACCATTTCGTGCGGATCAAGGAGGGAGATGAGTGGAAGACGGGCTTCCGGACCCCAAGTGGCCACTTCGAATATCTGGTGATGCCGTTTGGGCTGACCAACGCTCTGGGCATCTTCCAGCACCTAATCAATGACGTCCTCCAGGATTTTCTGGGCGCTTTCGTCTTTGTCTACCTGGACAACATCCTCATCTACTCCCGATTGTTTGAGGAGCACCAGGTGCACGTGAGGCGGGTCCTCCAACGACTCCTGGAGAACCAATTGTTCGTGAAGGCCGAGAAGTGTGAGTTCCACGCTAAGAAGATGTCCTTTCTCGGCTTTGTCATCTCACATAACCAGGTTCTCCCCGACCCGGCCAAGGTCAAAGCTGTGGTGGATTGCCCCCCCCCCCCCGTCCAGCAAACAACTTCAGCGGTTCTTGGGGTTTGTCAATTTTTACCGCCGCTTTGTGCCCAAGTACAGCATGGTGGCCCGACCGCTGACCTCTTTGGCGCACTCAAGAGGGAGTTTTCGTCGTCCCGCGTCCTGACGCAGGTGGACCCGGCCCTCCAGTGCCTGGTTGAGGTGGACGCCTCGGACTCCGGGGTGGGGGCAGTACTCTCTCAGCGCTCTCCGATAGACGGGGTGATCCGCCCCTGCGCCTTCTTCTCGCACCACCTGTCTCCAGCAGAGAGGAATTACAGCATCGGCAATAGGAAGCTGCTGGCGGTGAAGCTCGCGTTGGAGGAGTGGCGTCATTGGTTGGAGGGTGCTGCCCAGCCTTTTGTAGTTTGGACTGACCATAAGAACCAGGAATTACAGCATCGGCGATAGGGAGCTGCTGGCAGTGATCTCGCGTTGGAGGAGTGGCGTCATTGGTTGGAGGGTGCTGCCCAGCCTTTTGTAGTTTGGACCGACCATAAGAACCTGGAATATCTGAGGACAGCTAAGCGGTTGAACTCTCGTCAGGCCCGCTGGTCCCTCTTCTTCGGTCAGTTCGACTTTACCATCACCTACCGCCCCGGGGATAAGAACGCTAAGCCGGACGCTCTCTCCAGGCAGTTCTCAGTGGAGGTATCTGAGGACCAGGAACAGACGATCCTCCCCCCATCCTGCGTCGTGGGCGCCCTCTTGTGGGACATCAGGGAGAAGGTTGTGAAGGCGCAGGAGGCTGAGCCCGATCCAGGAGGCGGCCCCCCGGGGCGGTTGTTTGTCCCCATGCCGGTCTGGGGTGAGGTCATTCAGTGGGCCCACGCCTCGAAGTTGGCATGCCACCCTGGGGTGTCTCGCACGGTGGCGCTTCTCCAGAGGTCGTTTTGGTGGCCGGGGCTGCAGAAGGACATCAATGCCTACATCCGGGCCTGCGCTTAGTGCGCCACTGGGAAGTCTCCCCCCCCCACCCCCGGCTGGACTGCTCCACCCCCTGCCGGTTCCTAGTCACCCCTGGTCACACATTGCTCTGGATTTCGTGACTGGCCTCCCACCATCTAATCACTTCACGACGATCCTGACCATTGTCGATCGCTTCTCCAAGGCAGCCCGCTTTGTTCCCCTCCGGGGGTTGCCCACGGTGCGGGAGACAGCGGACCTGCTGGTTCTGCACGTCGTTCGCCTCCATGGGATCCCCACGGATGTCGTCTCGGACTGTGGGCTCCAGTTTGTCTCACAGGTTTGGAGGGCGTTCTGTCAGGCGTTGGGGTCAACAGTGAGCCTGTCATCTGGTTACCACTCTCAGAGCAATGGACAGTGTGAACGAGCGAATCAGGAACTGGAGGCCGCACTACGCTGCGTCATTGCCTCCAGCCCCTCTTCTTGGAGCAGCCACCTGCCGTGGATTGAGTACGCCCACAACTCCACGATTTCTTCAGCGATTGGGATGTCCCCCTTCAGGGCATCTTTGGGGTATGACCCCCCACTGTTTCCGGAGGAGGAGAAGGAGGTGGCGGTGCCTTCTGTCCAAGCCCATGTCAGGCGCTGCCACCGGCTCTGGACCACCACCCGCAGAGTCCTCCTCCGATCCGCAGAGCGCAACATCAGGACGACCAATCGCCGCAGGAGACCAGCCCCCGAGTACAAGGTGGGTCAGCAGGTATGGCTTTCGACTCGCAATATTAGTTTGAAGGTAGAGAAACGCAAGCTGACCAAGCGTTTTATTGGGCCTTATCCTATTGTACGTGTGATTAACCTTGTGGCTGTTCACCTAGACCCCCCCCCCCCGCCCATCTGTCCAACCTTCCATGTGTCACAGGTGAAACCTGTCTGTTCCAGTCCCCTCTGCACGCCCCCCACGACTCCTCCTCCCCCGATGATGATCAATGGACATCCGGCGTGGGGAGTCGCTTCCATCTTGGATGTCCGTCGGCGGGGTCGTGGCCTACAATACCTGGTGGACTGGGAGGGATTCGGCCCCGAGCATAGGTCCTGGGTACGTCCGTCTCTGGTCCTTGATAAACAACTCATCCGTGACTTTCACCGGACGCACCCGGGTAAGATAGGGCAGATGCCAGGAGGCACCTCTAGAGGGGGGAGTACTGTCATGGTGCCCGCAGGGCCATCATCTGTTTCAGCTGCGTGCAAACCTGTCACCAATCGTTAGTGGGCTTTAAGAGCCGAGCCTGCCAGCGACTCAGCACGGAGCCGTCTGTCAAACTTGCGAAGGCACATCTCTCGTCCTCAGCCATGAGTTGGCTCAACCCCTGATCAAGAGCAACACGTCGGAGCACGTAAGCTTAAACTCAACTCACCTTGTCAAGTTCAATTCCCCTGTGCACAGGTGGACCTCCCTGGCGGTGGATCGTCTCTCCCCGGCGGCGGCTCAGCTCCACACCAGCACCAGGGCAATTTCCCTGCTCCCCGGCAAAGAGCTGGACGATCTCCTCCTGGCAGTCGCCCGCAGGGCAAACCGGAGCACAGCATCGCCACCTGCAAAGTAAGCGGCAGTCTTTATTGCATTCTCCGCACTGGTGCAGCGCTAGCACCTCTGCTTTGTCTCCATACGGTTGCCAGGCAGAACGGAGACCTGCTCAGCTCCAGCACGAGACCAGCACTTCACGCCTCACTGTACATACACACACTCACACACAAGGCACTGGGTAATAATAAAAGGATAATTTTATTTCCTCGAGTCTGTCTTCTGTCCCCTGGGTCCAGAAATTATGTCATTATCTAATTTCACTTCTTAATCATTCCAGAAATTGCAAATAATTTGCCGTCGTGCATGGAGACCTGGAGAGGTAGATGTGTGCACTGGAAAGAAGAAGAACGAGAGTCAGTAGAAGGAAGACAGAATACATGAGAGGGAGGCAGGTGTAATGGTTAAGATGCAAGGAGTACAAATGGTGAAGGTAGATGACCCTCCAAAGCAATGGAAAATGCACAAGAGAGGTGGAGAAGAGAGTGCAGACAGGGTGGAGTGGGTGGAGACGAGTGTCAGGGGTGATTTGTGACAGAAGGATAGCAGCTATAGTGAAAGGGAAGCTTGAAAAAACAGTAGTCAGACCTGCTATGATGTATGGTTTGGAGACAGTGGCGCTGACAAAAACACAGGAGACGGTGTTGGTGGCAGAGCTGAAGATGCTAAGATTCTCATTGGGAGTGACTAGGAGGGACAAGATTAGAAATGAGTATATCAGAGTGAAAACTCAGGTTGAGTAGTTTGGAGACAAGGTAAGAGAGGCAAGGCTGAGATGGTTTGGACATGTGCAGAGGAGGGATAGTGGATATATTGGACAAAGGATGTTGAAGATGGAGATGCCAGGCTGGAGAAAAAGAGGAAGACCACAGAGAAGATTCATGAATGTAGTGAAGGAGGACATGGAGAGGGTTGGTGTTACAGAGGAAGATGCAAGGGATAGGGTGAGATGGAGGCAGATGATCCACTGTGGAGACCCCTAAAGGGAGCAGCCAAAAGAAGAAAAAGAAGAACCAATGTGCTGACTTCATGGATCCAAAAATTTAAACTATGTGCAAGAAAACAAATATAAAACCAAACTAATATAACCTGCAAAAAGCAAGTAATCAAAATTTCATGCTGTAGATTAAGGGTACAAAGACCTCACTGAGCCTACCTTTGTCAAAACCGTGAGTTAAGATAATTCAGTCGTTGTGTGAAAACAAAATATGACCACAAAATTAAATTGTTTAAGTTATGAAAACGTTAAATTCATCCTGTGAAATTCAAATGTACATTCTGGATAGTTTTCAAAATGGACTGTTGCACTACCCACCTTAAATCACATTTAGGAAGAGGCCAGGAGAGCAGTCGGCTAACTGGGTAAGAGACAAACTTTGGTCTTTTAGCTCTGCCAGGTCAAAGTAAACTAATAAGATTACATCTGCCTTTGGAGCGCTTCTGCCTCTGAGAAATGTTTATATAACTAAAACTGCAATTTGCTTAATGCAAATAAAGCACTGCTCATTGTCTCTTCAGGCCTGGCCTCAGCTCAGTCTTCCTCCTGACCAAACTTGATTTCTCTCTGGGCTCCCCTGCCTCTCGAACATGCAAATCAATACGGGCTAAAGAGTTCTAAAGACAGAGCATCACCAACAGTGCATTTAGAGAGTAAATTATCACCTCAGAGCTATTTTCTTATGTCTAAATCTCAAAATTCAATAAAATTTGAAGACTTGAACATAGGAAGTGAAGTGTTGATAATAACTCATTTAAAAAAGAGCTTTTGATGGCAGTGGTTTAGCTCTTTATGGTGCATTTTTCTCATTCATTCACTGTCCCATCATTTATGATGTAGATTGTGACCTGAGAATAAATCAGACATGGCAATTTTGCATGTGGCCAGCGGGACCTGCACTTGACATTGTCTGACACATCTGTGTAAAGGGCCGCCCACACCAAGCACAATTAAGACAACCAGAGCTCTAAAATAATGGTTCTAACTCAAATAGATGACAGCGTCCACACTACAGTGATAACCATAGCGAAAGTGGCAGACAATATCGTTGGGATCACTTTGAGAGTGATTTTATGAATGATAGATGCACCGACTGTCACGACCTGAACGCTCTTTCTCTGCGTTCAGGTTGTCCAGTGTCGCTCCTGCTCCGTGGTAGTCCGTGCCGGGTCTTCCAAGGCCCGCTCTTTGACAGCGCCCAGCTGATTGCCAGCTGTCTAGTTCAGCTGCGCTGGGACAGCTGTCTCCTATCATCAATCACCTCCTCCACTTAAGCGAGCAGCCGAGAGTTACTCGTCGCTGCGACCTCGCTTTGGAAAGACGTGTCTTGTGTTTCCACGACTGTTAGCTCCTCCGTCTAGCTACAGTTCGCCGTTACCTCGGCGCCTTCCCCAATGTAAGTGCTGCGACTCGGCGAGTGTTTTTTCCCTCGCTGCCTCTCTAGCCTTTCTCCGTGGGTTGTATGTCATCTTTAGTTCTGTGTGCATTTTAGCCCCACGTGGCTCTTTACTTTGCTGTTTGTTATTTAGTGTAGTGTGAGTGTTTGTATTAATAAATCACGCTAACTCACTGGTCGCCCTCGTATCTCTTTTCTGGCTCGTGAGAGCCAGAGTTATGACACCGACTGCCTGGATCTAGAGAAAGCATATGATAGGGTGCCGAGAGAAGAAGTGTGGTACTGTATGAGATAGTCCAACCAGTTATTTGGTTTAGGGAGCAATCCCTTTTTCACACAGGGCCATGTAGGTTTGGATTTTTTTTTTTTATCCTTAATAACAAACACCTTCATTTAAAAACTGCATTTTGTCTTTACTTGTGTTATCGTGGTTTCATATTTAAATCTGTTTGATGATCTGAAACATTTAAGTGGGACAAACATCCAAAAAAAATTAGAAATCAGGAAGGGAGCAAACACTTTTTCACACCACCGTAGGTCTAACCTGCTTTCAGACAGGCTGCTGAGTGTGCAGGAAGAGGAGAAATGACTGGATTCATACAATGGTCTGTAACAGCTGTCCAACTTGAAATTATAATTATTAGGCTATTAGTATTATTAATTATTTACAAGCCCAACTTATCCAGTGCACTATGCACTCACCTCATCCCCGACTGTGGCTCCAAGGAAGCTTTAGAGCAGAATAATTTCATGAACCCACACACTCCTCTGCTTTTCTTCTTTTATTTCTGCCTGTTGTACAGCAGTAGGACTGATAAAAAAAAAAAAAAAAATCCATTATGATTCTCTGATTGCAGGGGCAGCACAGCTGGTCTCATTCGGAGGCAGGAGAAACTTTTCCCCAAAAAACTAGAAGGAAATAGTCCCAGTGATTTATGCATCATTTGTGCACTTTTTTTTTTTCATTTTTGCTTTTGGAGTTTTTGAGATTTATTTTCCTATATCATGTTACAGAACTGAATAAAGTGCATGTGAAGCACTAGTGCTAATTCTAAATGCAAATACAAATATTTTCTTGTAAATTTGTATTTTTTTTCCTTAAAATGTATCCATTTTTACTCATAAATCTGCTTATTTTTCATGCAAATTTGCAACTTTTCTCTTACAAATATGTTACATTTTCTTAAAAATTTCAGCCCACTAATTTTTTCTCTTAAATTTGCTATTTTTTTCTTTTTCTGTAAATATGCAAGTTTTTTTTTCATAATTTTGCAAAAATTTTTCTAAAAAAATTTACTTTTTCTCATAAATTTGTGACTTTTAATTCTTGTACATTTATAATGTTCTCACAGATGCTAGTAAAATTTTTATTTAATGTAATGTTTGATTTTTTTCTGTCCATTAGGTGTCTGCAACCTGTGGCTCTGGTACCACATCTGGCTCTTTTGCCCATTGATAGTGGCTCCCTGAGGCTTCAAAAAGTCATACATTTCCAAGAAAAGAAGCAATAAATTTACAAGAAAAAAGGTTGCACATTCATGAGAAAAATATCCTAAAAACCAGGAAATGAGAAAATCTGAAAACCCATGCAAAAAAATGCAACCCACTCTGAAAACCCATGCAAAAAAAATCTCACAAATTTTGGGTACATTTTTTTCGCATTTTTCTGAGGAAAACATACCTACAAATTTGTAAGAAAAAAGTCACAAAATATCTGGAAAAAGTTGGATTTTTATGAGAAAAATGTAATAAATGTATGCAAGAAATGCTGTAGTTTTGCCCAGGAAAGCTAACAAATTTATACAGAAAAATATAATAAATTTATGAGAATAGCTGAAAATTTAGAAAAAAAAAACATTCTTGAAAAAGTTACAGTTTTATTAGAGAATGGTTGCAAATTTATATGATAAAGGCTGCATGTTTAGCTGAAAGGGGTAGCAATCAGATAAGGATGAGAAAAGCAGACGATTACGCCAAAAGTATAAATATATATTAAAAAAAAAGCTTATAACTTCATTGGGTACAATGAGACTGCCTTCTATCATTTGCGTAATATTGCCAAGATTAGGAGCATCTTGTCTCAGAGTGATGCTGAGAAGCTGATCCACGCTTTTGTTAGCTCGAGATTAGATTATTGTAATTCTTTATTATCAGGTTGTCCTAAAACATCTTTAAAAAGTCTTCAGCTGATCCAAAATGCTGCAGCAAGAGTTTTAACAGGTACTAGAAAGAGAGATCATATCTCTCCGGTTCTGGCCTCCCTTCATTGGCTTCCCATAGAGTTTAGAATTAAGTTTAAAATCCTTCTTCTTACTTACAAAGCTCTAAACAATCAGGCTCCTTTTTATTTAAAAGATCTGATACTACCGTATCATCCTAACAGAGCACTACGCTCCCAAAATGCAGGTTTACTTGTAATACCTAGAATCTCCAAAAGTACAATGGGAGGCAGAGCCTTCAGTTATCAAGCTCCTCTCCTGTGGAATCAGCTGCCAATCTGGATTCGGGAGTCAGACTCGATCTCTGTTTTTAAGAATAGGGCTAAAACCTACCTTTTTGATATAGCCTACAATTAGGGAGGGATCATGTGTTTTCTGAACCCTCCCTTAGTTATGCTGCTAATAGGTTTAGTCAGCCGGGGGACCTCCAGTAATGCACTGGGCCTCACTCCTTTCCTCACTCTCTATGAAATATTTTTTTTTTTTGCTGGTCATTAACATTTGTTTGTTCTCTCCCATAGATTGAGTCCCCATCGTGCTGTTTGCTCTCTACATGTCTGTTCTTTTCTTCTTCTCTATCCCCTCACCCCCCAGCCAGTCGCAGCAGATGACTGCCCCTCCCTGAGCCTGGTTCTGCTGGAGGTTTCTTCCTGTTAAAAGGGAGTTTTTCCTCTCCACCGTCGCCAAGTGCTTGCTCACAGGGGATCGCCTGATTGCTGGGGTCTTTCTGCAACTGTGGGGGTCCTCCCTACAGTTGATAGTGCTATGAGATGACTGTTGTTGTGAAATGGCGCTATATAAATAAAGTTGAATTGAATTGAATTGAATTGAATGTCACAAATTTGCATTGAAAAAGCCAATTTTACACAATAAAGGGTTTAAATTTGCAAAGAAAAATATACCAAATTCGGGAAAAAACTGAAGAAACACATTTATGCCAAAAAATAACAAAAACACAGTTTAATGAGAAAAACACCAATCCAGTTAGATAAGAAAAAAAAAACTTTTCACACATAATCAGAAAATTAACTGCCAAAGTAGCAATTTTTGAAAGCTGGGGATAAGACCGCCAAGGTCTCTGCCTTCAACTATCACCTGATCCGCATTGCACCGGACCCCCATGGTCCCTCCTGCAGGTGGTGAGCCCACTGGAGGGCAGAGCCATGTAGCTCCATCGGGCTGGGCCCGGCCAGGTCCCATGGGCAGAAAACCAGTAACCAGGCACTAGCCATTGAGCCCCTCCCCCAGGCCTGGCTCCAGAGCAGGGCCCTGTTAATCCCATACCAGGCGGGATACACTGAATCCTTGATTTTTTTGGTCATTATGGAAGTCTGTAGGATCACTCTTAGATTGGATTCCCCAGAGCTGTGGCCGCAAGGTTGTTGGTGCATCTCGTGGTGGCAACCTCCGAACCAAGTGGTGGACACCAGTAGTGAGGGGGACCATCAAGCTGAAGAAGGAGTCCTATCAAGATTGGTTGGCATGTGGGACTCCCAAAGCAGTTGAGGTGTGCCGGCAGGCCATGCGAACTGCACCTCGGGTGGTTGCTGAAGCAAGAACTCGGGTGTGGGAGGAGTTGGTGAGGCCATGGAACAAGACTTTCGGTCCGCCTTGAAGAGATTCTGGCAAAGTGTCCGGTGAGTCAGGAGAGATAAGCAGCTCCCTGTTCATGCTGTGTATGGTGCAGATGGGGCGCTGCTGACTTCGACTGGGGACATCGTCGAGTGGTAGAAGGAATACTTCAAGGATCTCCTCAATCCCACTGACACGCCTTCCACAGAGGAAGCAAAGCTTGAGGACGAAGGGAACAACTCACCCATCACAGGGACTGAGGTCACCGAAATGGTTAAAAAACTCTTTGGTGGTCGGGGTCCCTGGGTGGACGACATTCGCCCTGAGTACCTCAAGGCCCTTGATATTGTAGGGCTGTCATTGTTGACATGCCTCTCCAACACTGCATGGAGGTCGGGGACAGTGCCTTTGGAATGGCAAACTGGGGTGGTGGTTCCTCTTTTTAAAAAGTGGGACCGGAGAGTGTGTTCCAACTTTAGGGGGATCACACTTTTCAGCCTTCCTGGGAAGGTCTATGCCAGGGTACTGGAGAGGAGAGTCCAACCGTTGCCATGCAGGAGGCATAATGTGGTTTTTGTCCTAGCCATGGCACATCAGACCAGCTCTTTACCCTCTCGAGAATCCTCGAGGGTTTGTGGGAGTTTGCACAACCAGTCTTGGAGAAAGCATTCGACTGTGTCTCTCGTGGTCTCTTGCGGGGGGGGGGGGGGGGTGCAGGAGTATGGCATATTGGGCTTGTTGTTATGAGCTATCTGGTCCCTATATGACCATAGCAAGAGTTTGACTCATATTGCCAACACCCAGTCAAACTCGTTTCCAGTGAGAGTTGGACTCCGCAAGGACTGCCCATTGTCACCGATCCTGTTCATAATTTTTATGGACAGGATATCTAAGCGCAGCCAAGGATTGGAGGGTGTCATGTTTGGTGATCACAGGATCTCATCTCTGCTGTTTGCAGATTATGATGTCCTGTTGGCTTCATTGAGCAATGACCTACAGGCCTTGCTTGGACAGTTTGCTACTGAGTGTGACGCAGCAGGAATGAGAATTAGCAGCTCCAAGTCCGAGTCCATGGTCCTTAGCCAGAAAAAGGTGAATTGTCCTCTCTGGGTTGGGGACAAGCTCCTGCCCCAAGTGGAGGAGTTTAAATATCTCGGGGTCTCATTCACAAATGAGGGGAGAATGGAGCGAGAGATTGACAGACGGATCGGAGCAGTCTCTGCAGTGATGTCGACTTTGTACCGATCTGTTGTGGTGAAGAGTCAGCTGAGCTCTAAAGCAAAGCTGTCGATTTACCGGTTAATCTATGTTCCTACCCTCATCTATGGTCATGAGCTTTGGATAATGACTGAAAGAAAGAGATCGCGGATACAAACGGCTGAAATGAGCTTTCTCCGTAGGATTGCTGGACTCACCCTCAGAGATAGGGTGAGGAACTCAGTCATCCGGGAGAGGCTCGGAGTAGAATTGCTGCTCCTCCACATTGAAAGTAGTCAGTTGAGGTGGTTTGTGCATCTGATCAGCATGCCTCCTGAACGCCTCACACTTGAGGTGTTTTGGGCATGTCCCATGGAGAAGAGACCCCGGGGCAGACCCAGGACACAATGGAGAGACTATATCTCCCAGCTAGCCGGGGAAAGTCTTTGTATCCTTACTGAAGAGCTGGAGCAGGTAGCCGGGGAGAGGGAAGCCTGGGCTTCTCTGCTTGGGCTGCTGCCTCTGCAACCCGGACCTCCGGAAAAGCAGTAGAAGATGGCTAGATGGATGGAAAGGAACAATTCTGTGAAAACAGGTAATACATTTATAATAAAAAGAGCTGCAGATTTACAAGTAAAAACTCTTCATCCTGATGTTGTCAGGGTTGTTGTAATTCTGCTGTCTTATTGCAGTTTTTAGGCTCAGATATTTTTGTTGCTTCATGCAAATTGTTTTCTATATATAAAAATGATCTGGACAATGACCTGACTTTATTATTATTTTTTTTTTTAGAGGAGAGGTATTCTAATTCATTATTATTATTTCAAAGGGTTTGAACTCTTCCCTATCACCCCCAAATTTAGAAACAGCCCTAACTACAATAAACCCTTTAGTATCCCACTCAATATTTACTCTGGAGAAAATATTCTGTTCATTGTTCCCCCCAGCAGTGAAATGAAATATCCGCCCATGCACACAGTATGTTGCTGTTTGCTCAGGGCACTCTTGCATCACAGGACCGATGCACTGACAATTATCAGCTTAAAAATATAGCATTGAGCTGTAATGACAATTTTTAGTGTGCTTTATTGTTGTCTTCTTCATGCCACACTTCTCAGCAAGGCAGATGCTGGAGGAAGAGTAATCCCACTAATGCAAATATGGGACTCATGTATAAGTAACTGATTTGCTGTGCAGCCTAGTCTGAAACACAGCCTATTATCATGGCATGACAGACTCAGTAGCTCTCTCCTTTAGAGCCAGAATCTCTTCACAAAGGGTCTTAGGACATCACAAACAATTTGCATTGTTTTTCATTGGCTACAACTCTATTTACAGGTTGTCAGAAACAATGGAGCTTAATTAAAAAGAACACAGTTATCAACCTCATTAGGGCTGGGAGTTTCGGCAAGTCAACTCGGGCATCTCATTTAATTAACTAGCCTTTACAAAGCAGCTTAGCACTGCTAAAAAGTGAATCTTGGTGGTGGGTTCTTGCTTCATTTTAATTTCTGCTTCATGTATACAGACAAAAAGATATAGAGGAAAAAAGCTCAAAATAGTTCTTTTTACTGTCTTGATATTACACATTCACATTTGTGTGTTTCACTTGGATGAAGCCAGTTTTCCTCTAAATTTTTGGAATACAGTATTTTGTTGAAGGTAAAGCACAATTCCTAAAGAGTAAATATAGTGCGTAGTTTCACAAGCTGCTCTCAAAGGCAGACCTTCAGTTGCGTTCATTCTAAAGCAGTGATCTGTGGGTCATGACCCACCACTTGGTAGTGGATTGCAGAGAAAAAATAATAATTAATAATTTATTCTGTTCCTCTTTATTGCCTATGGAAGTGTTTTATGTTGAAAAATTGTAATATTATCCTTCCTGACTTCCTGCCTGCTGTGTCTGTGGAGTAGCATTGACATTGGAAACTAAACCCACAGCCAAAATGAATAAAAAACAGCCACTGTTAGAGTTTCTTCATAAAGGGGAAAAGGGTGAGGCAGCAGAAGAGCCTGAGAATGCCAAGAATACGAAAGGTGCATGTAGAAAATACCAGGAATTCTATTTAAAATACATCTTTTTTGGCACAGGTGACGCCCATGCTCCAAATCCTCTCTGCATAATGCTGCAACAAGCTATCAAATGAGTCCATGAAGCCCTCAAACCTGCTTTGGCGCATGGAAACCAAGTATCTCGCACTGAAAGACAAACCTTTGGAATTCTTTGAGCAAAAACAAATACGGAAGAACAAGGAGGACAGAGGCAAATCTTGAAGGTGACTACATCAAATGGGGTGGCAATGAAAGCATCATACTTTACCCCCTTTTCTTGTGAAGCAGGAGTTTCAGTAGTAACTGCAACCAAAACAAAATGTCGGACTAGACTGGACATAAGAAAAACACACCAAGTGTCACCCTCTCTTCACCCCATGATGGGACTGTCTCCTTGCAGAGAATCAACCTCAGTGATCCCACTGAAGGTGAGCTTTTTTTTTTTATTGCACACTTTGTTTTTCGTCACTCCCAGGCACAAACCTTATAACTCCATATTTCATTGTTTTGTTGTTTTTTTTTTTAAAGTTTTTTGTTTGAAGTAATTCTGGTGGTCACCCTTTATGTATTTTGATCTTCCGGCTGCTTCCTTTCAGGGTCGCCACAGGGTAACATCACCTGATGTCGCTAATCCACATGTTGATTTGGCAATGCCTTCTAGGTCGGATGCCCTTCCTGACGCAATCCTCCCCATTAATTCGGGCTTGGGATGGGCACAGACAGTATACTGGCTTGTGCTCACCGTGTGGCTGGATGACCAACTCCCCCCCCCCCCCATTCTATTATGCTGAGCACCAAGCTAGAAGGTGGGAACTGTAGAATGTATGAATAATGAGGCAAGTTGGTCTCAGACAGTTTATTACACATTCTCACATAAGAGCATGGCAGAAGAGAGAGCATCTCAGAAAAAACTCGTCCTTTATATATCCAGGACTCTCACAGCTCACAAATCACATTCCATTCAAACCACAAGTAACAATGCCTTTTCTCTTTAATCCCTAGGCATCTCCCCCACAGTCCTTGGACTACAAAAAATCCCCCCAAGGCCATCTCTTGCATAACAAGGATTACACTTTCACAGCTTCCTGTTATCTCCAAGGAAACTGTGCCTTTTGTTCTTATCTAAGATGTGAGGCAAAAAGTAAGTCACATGTGTGGCCACACGGCCCCCCCCAAACATTTTAGATCAAACAACAGAATAACAGTCTGCATTTCGTGATAGAATCATTACACATCAGTCCCCCTGCTGCTTGGGCTTTAGTCTTCTCCCGTATCTGCTGTAACCAGGAGTCACCGCCTCCGCGGCGCTGTCATGCTGGGGAGCTGCTGTCTGGGGGTGAAAACCTTTTGTCAGTCCCTGCGGGTGTTCTGGGGGGTCTCCCCGCGTGGGTCTACCATGTCGCAGGGCCCTTGCCAACAGCACTTGCTCGTCCGCCACCACAAAAGCGGGTTTGAGTCTGTTTATGCCAACCTTTTCCCTCCTACCCCCCAAATTTAGCAAAAAATGCTTGTCCCCAGTTTCCAACACTCTGAACGGTCCATCATAAGGTGGTCGAAGTGGGGGTCGATGTGCATCGTGTCTGACAAAAACAAACTCAGCGTTTTTCAAAGTTTTAGGTACAAAAACGCGCGGAAAACTGTGGTGAACGGGGCCGGGTAGCGTGCTCGACTCTATGTTACGCTGCAACAGCTGAGACGGGGAGCTGTCCGGCGCAGGATTATCTGGGAGAAACTCCCCGGGCAGCTGAAGTGGCTGTGCAAAAACAAGCTCAGCCGGGGAGGCTTCTAAGTCCTCTTTAGGCACAGAACGTAACCCCAATAAAACCCACGGTAGCTCGTCTACCCAATTTGCATCCGTCAGAGACGCTCTGAGAGCCGCTTTCGATGACCTATGAAAACGTTTGCATAACCCATTAGCCTGCGGATTGTACGCGGTTGTGCGGTGAATTGTGACACCCAGGCTGCGGGCCATTGTTGACCAAAGTTCGGAAACAAATTGAGGGCCTCTGTTGGACGTAATGTCCGACGGGACTCCAAAACGCGCCACCCATGCTGTTAAAAATGCGCGCGCCACCTCCTCGGCTGTGGTTGACGCCAGTGGAACCACTTCCGGCCAGCGCGTGGTGCGGTCCACCATCGTCAGAAGGTGTGTGCACCCCTGTGACGGCGGGAGGGGGCCCATGAGGTCCACGTGAACATGGTCGAAACTCTTAGCCGGGATGTGAAACGGCTCCAAAGGAGCTCTCGTGTGTCTGTGTACCTTGGCTCGTTGACACGCCATACAGGCTGCTGCCCACTCCTTAACTTGTTTGCGAAGGCTCGGCCACACAAATTTCTCTCCTACCAGTTTGACCGACGTGCGCACTCCCGGGTGCGCCAAAGAAGGAATCGAGTCAAAAACGCAGAGGCGCCACGCGGCCAGTACCACCGGACGCGGTCGCCCAGTGGAGTTATCGCAGATTAGGGGGGGCATACCGTCTTGCAGCACCCTGTTCTCCAGCCTTAACCCTGTTGGTCCAGACTGGAGCACGCGCACATCCGCGTCACTAACCTGCTCCGCGGCCATGGCTGCGTAATCTATCCCCACGCGGACTGGGGCCGCCACGGCGTGCGAGAGGCAGTCTGCCACTACATTCAGTTTACCCGCCACATGCTGAATATCAGTAGTAAACTCTGAAATCGCGGCCAGCTGTCTCTGCTGCCGGCATGACCACGGTTCTGAAACCTTGGCCATCGCGAATGTTAGTGGCTTGTGGTCAACGAACATGGTGAAACGGCGCCCTTCCAGCCAGAACTGGAAGTGGCGAATGGCCAAATGGAGGTCCAGCAACTCCCTGTCGAACGCGTTGTATTTGCGTTCACTATCGCGCAAAGTTCTGCTGAAAAAGGTGAGCAGTTGTCAAGCCTCGGCTACATGCTGCTCCACGACCGCCCCTATGGCCACATCTGATGCGTCAGTTGTGAGCTCTATGCGGGCCGTTGGGTCTGGATGCGCCAACAACGCAGCATTTGCCAGGGCTGCCTTAACTTCCGAGAACGCTCGCTCTCGCTCCGGGGACCATTCGACTTTATTCGCGGGTTTTTGTTTTTTGAGCGTGGCGTACAGTGGTTACATGAGCTGCGCTGCACGAGGGAGGAAACGGTTATAAAAATTCACCATTCCCAAAAACTCCTGTAACGCCCTGACCGTTTGTGGCCAGGGAAAATCCGCTACCACGCGCACTTTGTCAGGCAGTGGGACCGCTCCTTCAGGAGAGACGCAATGCCCCAAAAAATCAATCTGCGTCACCCCAAACTGACACTTCGCTGGGTTGATTATTAAACCGTGCTCTCCCAATCTCCGGAAAACCGCCGTGAGGTGGTTTTCGTGTTCGCCTTCGGACGCGCTGGCTACCAAAATATCGTCCAGGTAGACGAATACGAAAGGGGGATCGCGCAGCACCGCGTCCATCATGTGTTGGAACGTCTGTGCAGCCCCTTTAAGCCCGAATGGCATGCGCAAAAACTCGAATAGACCAAACGGAGTTATTACCGCTGTTTTGGGTATGTCCTCCGCGCGCACTGGGACTTGGTGGTAACCGCGGACCAAGTCTATCTTAGAAAAAACGCGCGCCCCGCCAAATGAACAGAAAAATCTTGGATATGCGGGACTGGGTAGCGGTCATGCGCTGTGGCGTTGTTCAACCTGCGGAAATCCCCGCAAGGTCGCCACGAGCCGTCAGCCTTCGGGACCATGTATAGCGGGGAAGCCCATGGGCTGTTCGAACGCCTGATGATGCCCAACCTCTCCAGGTTGGCAAACTCCTCGCGCGCTATGGCCAGTTTAGCTGCGTCCAAGCGCCGAGCTTTTGCAAAAACGGGTGGTCCAGTAGTGGTAATAAAATGTTCCACCCCGTGTTTAGCGACGGTTGCTGAAAATGTGGGGACCGTGAGTGCTGGGAACTGAGTGAGCAGTGTGTGGAACTTATCGCTTGCAGCTGTGACGTTGGCTTGTGCTGTTGGCCGGGACACTCGTGCTGTACAGGGAATAGAGTCAAAAGAAAGTGCATTAATCAGGCGCCTGTTAGCGAGATCAACCAACAAACCATGTGAGCACAAAAAATCAGCCCCCAGCATATTGAAATTCACTGCTGCTATAACAAAAGTCCACTCAAATGTACGGCCGTGTAGAGACAGAAGTAGAGTCCTCTCACCAAAGGTCTTTATCTCCGAGCCGTTCGCTGCTGCCACCCCGGGACTGCTGGAACCTGCCAGCCTGTCAGCGTAGGAAGGTGTGATGAAACTCAACTGGGAGCCTGTGTCCACGAGGAAATGCCTCCCCGAGCGTGCGTCCATCAAGTAGAGCAGCTTGTTCTCCTCCCCGAGGGTCGCAGCTGCCACTGACCCCCGGTCTTTGGCGTCTCCCGAGCGCTTGAACTGACACGGTAGTATACATTTGCGTGCCTTCTCTGCAAAGCGGCGATGGTAGAAACAAAGGGTGTCTCCTCCACGTTCCCTGGCCCCCGCTGCCGCCGTCGTCAGTGACTCCCTGGCCCCCTGCCATCTCTGGCCCCCTGCCATCTCTGGCCGTCGCGCCGAGCTCCGTCGCTGCTGCCGTGGCTGCGCGCTGTCTGCTGGCGTTGACAATCCGATGCGCCTCTTGGGCCAGCGCGTGGAAGTCCCGCTGGGCCAACAACGGCAAACTGGCCAGGGCCGCCCTCTTGGCCGACGGTAGGGTCCTGAGGAAAATGTGGGTGAAGATGTAGTGGTCATCGTCCGAGCCTTTCAACCTGAGCATCTTCTCCATCAGGTCAATGGGCGTGCTATCTCCCAACTCAGTCAGCGCCAGGAGCCTCTCTGCCCTCTCCTCGACCAAGAGGGTGAAGTGCTGGATGAGTGCAGCCTTCAAGGCGCCGTATTTGTCGCTGGCTGGTGGCTGCTCCAGAAGGCTCTCCACGTTTTGAGCCATGTGGTTATCGAGCTTTGCGACCACATGGTAGAATTTCGTGTCATCTACCGATATCCCCCTGAGGGTGAACTGTGCCTCAACCAAGTGGAACCAGGATCGCGGGTTGTGCTGCCAAAAGTCCGGTAGCTGGACCGTAATGGCATACGCTTGGCTGGGGGCTCCCGAAGAGGCTGGCCCTGGAGAATTCTCTGCACGTTGCATGCTTCGTCTTGGGTCACCAGTGTAGAATGTATGAATAATGAGGCAAGTTGGTCTCAGACAGTTTATTACACATTCTCACATAAGAGCATGGCAGAAGAGAGAGCATCTCAGAAAAAACTCGTCCTTTATATATCCAGGACTCTCACAGCTCACAAATCACATTCCATTCAAATCACAAGTAACAATGCCTTTTCTCTTAAATCCCTAGGTATCTCCCCCACAGTCCTTGGCCTACAAAGAATCCCCCCAAGGCCATCTCTTGCATAACAAGGACTACACTTTCACAGCTTCCTGTTATCTCCAAGGAAACTGTGCCTTTTGTTCTTATCTAAGATGTGAGGCAAAAAGTAAGTCACATGTGTGGCCACAGAACTACCATTTTTATATGGTCTTTGGTATGATCCAGCTGGGGCTTGAACCCATGATCTCCCGGTTGTTGGGTGGATGCTCTACTAGGGCTGGGCAATATACCGAATATATTTGTTATATCAATACATTCTACTATGCACGATATATAAAATGCCTTGACTGTGGATATCAAGCATAAATCGTTGCAGCACCATAAGCCGTCAGCATTTATTTATCCGTTTGAAGTCCTCTCACAGCTGGACTGCAGCTCAGTGATTCCCACCGTGGTAGTGTTTTGCATCAGGGTCATTGCCAGGTCTGATTTTTCCTACATGTTTTCTTTGGAAACTGCTTCTTTTGAGCCTGTTTTTGTAGAGCAGTGACGCTTGTTTTTTATGCACAATCTGGCAACACTGGCAGAGCACAGGGAGAACAATAAAGCACCGGCTATTGTCTGGCAGTTGTTTGTAATTCAGAAGGAAGACACTGATTAAAAGACAGTTTTCTGGATTGCTTGGGTTGTTACAGATATCTGGGGAAAATCTCAGGTCAATGGCTCCATCAGAAATATGTTTAATGAGAAAAATGTTGATGTGTTCAATACTTATTTTCCCCACTGTATTATTTTTTACCTTTTTCTCTCATAAATGTCCAATTTTCTCACCAGTTAATGAGGTTTTTATTGTAAACATTGTTCTTGGAATGCTAATTTAAAAAAAAAAAAAAAAAAAATTTCCTGCTAAATTTATTACTCTTTTACTTATAAATTAACCATGTTTTATGATAAACATGTTACCTTTCCTATTAAGTTTTTATAAAAAAAATTGCAACTTTTTCATTGAATTTTCATTATTTATCTTGTCTATTTGCTCCTCTACTCTCACTGATAAACTAAGTTTCCCTGTATAAACTATCCTTACAGTCTTTATGGGGGTGGAGGGGGGCAGGTTAACAGAGGGGAGGATTTTAGCCCAATTTGCTGACAATTTGATGAGAAGAATATACTTTTTAAATGTTTTTGCAAGTATTTATTTATTTGAATGGAGGTTTAATATTTTATTTATTGGAAAAGCAAGCTTTTTCATATTTTTGCAAAGATTTTTTGTGTTTCGAACATATTTATTTTTCAGTGGAAGCTGCCCATTTTTTGTCATTGATGTTTCATAATTAATGATGAAGACCATGGTCTCTGTGTAAGTTGACAAGTATAGTAAAATTTGCACTACTGTATGTAAATTTCCTTTTTTCATTATTTCGGAGTGCACTTTCTTTTTTTTGGGGGGGGGGGTGTGACCACCTGCCCCACAAAATCTCTGTGCGCATCACCTGTATATTGATCTCAATTGGAAAATGGGGTTGTTAAAGATGCTCTACTAGCCAAAAATTGGAAGAATACAACCAAAATATAAATAAATAAGTGTGTAAATGAAAAATACTATAGGTCCATTCGCAAAAGTGCATCATAGACAAAGAGGTTTGGAAATACTGATGACAGTACATATTCTCAAAGACAGATAAACAAATCATATACTAGCATCAAACTGTCCATAACAGTGGAGCTTACTAATCAAGGCTTTTGATGGAAATGGCCCCATCTTAAACCTTGGAATGTAAAATTCAAAATTCAGTTTGTGTTTGAGGGGCCCACACGCAGTGCTGTACCCGGGACCCAAACTTTGGTGCTGGGCCCCTGATTGTGAGATAACCTCTTAATGCAATCAGCTCTTAACAGATATTCAAAGTTAAACTTCAACTGTGTAATAAGCTCATGAAGACTATGCTAACAGGTCAAAATCTAACAAGTTGACCATTATATTACTGTTGTAGAATGCCAGTAACAATGTGACGTGTGACTAATGCAGATGCTTTCAGCTAGCTTAGTCTTACAACTAAGGCCAACTAAGTTATTGGATAAAAATAAGACAAACATGAATAATACCTGGAAATTATTAAAAGAAATAATAAATAAGAATAAAATTCATGGAAAAAATCTCTCCTACTTGTACTCGATAATGAAATTATTAGTGGCAGTAACAAAATTGCAGATAAATTGAATGAATACTTTATTAATGTTGGGATAACAATAGCTAACTCTATTGTAGAACCCATCAATAATGATAAATATGACATTTTATGCACAAATACTCATTCTATGTGTATCAAGGAGACAGATGAAAAAGAGATTCTTAATATTGTTCATAAATTCAAAAATAAAAAATCTAGACTGTAATGGTCATGGCATGTTCCTGATTAAAATTAATAGATTGCATTGTTAAGCCTTTTACATACATTTGTAATTTATCACTAAAGTTGAGAAAATTTCCTAGACAAATGAAAGTTGCTAAAATAATACCTTTCCATAAAAATGGTGATACGCATGTATTCACAAATTATAGGCCAATCTCTCTTGGAAAAATTATTTGTTATAAGGTTGGAAAATGTCATTGCTAAATATACAGTCAGTGTATTTACAGACAGTAATTTTCAGCCACAGGCGGTGCTGTTCCAGCAGAGTAGACGTTTAGGATTCTCTTCCATGGTCATCATAGACCGACGGAGGCCGACGACGAATTTTGACACCCCTTTAAATATTCAGTTCTTTATTGAGAAATGTTCACATATCTATTTCTAACCTATTTTTTTAATTTGCATTTTTTAAAATTTATTTTAGCCATTTTAAGTGGGAATGAATGTGGGGGTGTCCTTCAAAAGATGGGGGGGGGGGGGGGTCCTAATTTATTTCTAACTATGATGATGATGATGATGATGATGATTTGTTTAGAATTTTTTTTTTTTGATCGAGTCTCCTCAGGAAAAATTAGATTTACATTTTACACAAAATTTGAAAAAAAGACTAATTCATATTTAATTGTGTAGTTGTATTACATGAATCTCACAGTATTTTTAACATTGATATTGAAAATCCATATGTCCAAATATGTTAAAAAACACACAGACTTATACAGAGTGTCCTAATTTTTTCACATGACTGTAATTTACTTTGTGACCAACAGTATGGTTTCAGGCAAAAACGGACCACAACACTTGCACTTTTAGATTTCTTAGAACAAGTTTCAAATGCAATTGAAAGTAAGAAACACGCTCTTGCAGTTTTTCTAGACCTACAAAAAGCTTTTGATGCTGTTGATCACAAACTACTCTTGGGTAAATTACAGCAGCATGGTATCAGAGGACTGGCTTATGATTGGTTATGCAGTTACTTGGAAGACAGATATCAATATATTCATATTAATAACACTGACTCAATTTTGCTAAAGGTAACATGTGGTGTGCCACAAGGCTCTGTGCTTGGCTCATTGTTTATTTTGTATATTAATGATTTATGTTTGATTTCCAAGTCAATGAAGTGTATTTTGTTTGCTGATGACACGACTTTTATTTGTAGTGGGGAATATTATGAGCAGCTTCTGGATACAGTGGAACATGAATTTCAGATTATTAAGAAATGGTTTAACTTAACCTCTTGCACTCCGTTGTACCGCGGGCGGGCAAGTCTCTGTGTCCCAGAGTGCACGAGGGCGCTCTCGTGCGCCCTCGTGCGCTCTAGGACACACGATGGAGCTGCGTAAGCTGCATTTCCGTTCTTCCACTGCAGACACAGCCGCGAACAGATTAGATCATCTGATTGACCTCTCATTCGACTAATAAGAGCCTTGAATTGGGTTTCTGAAACCTTGAAGAACCAATTACTGAAAACCTAGCAAGAAGGACCCCCCTATCAATGCTGTGAATGCAGTGAGCCAATTGAAGCACAGAAGTTCGCAAGCTGTTTTTTGTAAGGCCAGATGAAGACAGACTGCTGCAGCAGATGAAAAAAGGACACGCAGGAAGAACCGTCACAGACCCAGCAGCACGGAGACCATCCACAAGTGCAACCTGTGTGACAGCGACTGCCATTCGCGCATCGGCATGTTCGGCCACAGGCGGTGCTTATTTTGTTTTTGTTCCAGCAGAGTAGACGTTATGATTTTCTTCCATGGTCATCATAGACCGACGGAGGCCGACAACGAAGGCTGAGTGACACACACACGTTCGCTAGTCTTTTTTTAAGTACTACTGTTATTTGTTTTGAAAAATCATTCGCCAAAAACCGCAATCATGGAAGCGCAAAACCGCAATAATGGAATTATGTTTTGATCAGGTCGCGAGACCACCGTCGCGTTTGTCTGACAGTGAGGAAGAAGTTTGCCAGCTCTGCTTCTGCTGTGAAGAGGTAAGTGTTCTAAGCTAAATTATTCTTTATCCCTGAAAATTGTAATTAAAAATGACTTTTGACCGATTGGTAAATTACAGCTGTGCGTCATCGCTGCATGACGGACCGTGGCGCAACGGACGATGTCCGTCGTCTGTAGCGAGGGGGGGGACAACCACACACACACACACACACACACACACACACACAGCCCTTAGTGTCACCTTTCATTAGAGCCCAAGATGAAGCTTCTATATTGAATCATTCAAAAGTTACAGACGTTTTTCCAAACTGTGCCATTTGGCACAATTTGGCACAGCTCCAAAACGCCTGGGAACGACCTGAGTAAAAAGCTGTGTAATATATTCATTTTTTTGTTACAAAATTTGGACCTCAGCTGGATAACACTTGGTTCTACATTTCTGTTGCATTTTCCTGCCCGGATCTGAAGCTGTGTGTTATTTGCAAGCATTTGTATCCGAAAAAACACTCTGGCCAAATTTATTTTCTTCAAGTTCACTATGTTTAGATGACTGTAACTCAGTGGCCGGAGCACTTAGAGAGATTATGACTGTTTTGCCAAAAAATTCAAAGTGTTTTCTTTTAAATGAGACCAACCCATGAAGATGCTGCAAAGGGTTGAAGAACAGCTTTTGATTTACTTTGGGCACGTTATTTTTTGGCGTTTTTAGGGAAATTGACCGGAGTGCAAGGGGTTAAACAAATTGTCTCTTCATCTCAGGAAAACCAAATGTGTAATATTTGGAAAGTCCACAATAAATACCAATAGAAAACTCAAAATAAATGAAGTTGAAATTGACACAGTTCTGGAAACTAAATTTCTTGGAGTTATTGTTGATAGTAAATTAAGTTGGAAATCATATAAATTATGTCAAAACTAAAATGGCCAAATCAACAGCTTTATTAAATTAAGTAAGAGACTTATGTCACAAATCATTATGTATTTTATACAATTCACTTATTGTTCCATATACTGTATGTGCTATTCAATTCAATTCAATTCAGCTTTATTTATAATGCGCCACATCACAACAAAACCCGTCTTGTGGCGCTACAGTGCAGAAAAAAAAAACAAAAACACACACAGTCACAGAAAGACCCAGCAATCACACGATACCCTATGAGCAAGCACTAAGTGACAGTGGAGAGGAAAAACTCCCATTTGGAAGGAAGAAACCTCTAGCAGAACCTGGCTCAGGGAGGGGCAGTCGTCTGCTGTGACTGGCTGGGGATGAGGGGATAGGGAGGATGGAGAGGACAGATATAAAGAACATAACAGTAAGATGCCAAGTACATTATTGGAGGTCAACCAGCAGTATGGATCAGATAACAATAGAACAAAAGTGGGGTTAAGAGACACAAAATCCCTCCTTAAATGTAAGCTATATTAAAAAGGAAGGATTTTACCCTGTTCTTAAAAACAGAGACCGAGTCTGAATCCCGGACCCAGAGTGGTAACTGGTTCCAGAGAGAAGGTGCTTGGTAGCAGAAGGCTTTGCCTCCCACTGTACTTTTGGAGATTTTGGGCACCACAAGTAAGCCAGCATTTTGGGAACATAATGCTCTATTAGGATGGTAAGGTAATATCAGATCTTTTATATATTGGGGGGCCAGATTGTTAAGAGCTTTGAAAGTAAGAAGAAGGATTTTAAACTTGATTCTAAATTCTATGGGAAGCCAATGAAGGGAGGACAGAACCAGGGGAATATGATCTCTTTTTCTAGAACCAGTTAAAACTCTAGCAGCAGCATTTTGAATCAACTGAAGATTTTTTAAAGATACTTTAGAAGAACCAGATAATAGCGAATTACAATAATCTAATCGAGAGCTGACAAAGGCGTGAATCAGTTTCTCAGCATCATTCAGAGACAAGGTGCTCCTGATCTTGGCAATATTGCGTAGATGATAGAAGGCAGTCTTAGAAACAGTTTTAATATGTGACTTAAAGGCCAAATGTCACGTAATTTTTTTTTCTAAATGACAATGAATTTAGATAAAATACACATAGCTTAAACCAAATATTCATACCGGAGACCATATCACCCACCTGTATTTACATAATTGCACAAAATACACCAGGTGAAGGCCCCACCTTGCTTGCTGGCTTGTGACAGCCAGTCCAGACGACGCCCATGTTTTTGACATCACCAGTTGTACCCTGGCTGCCCTGCCTATCCACATTCACACTTATCAACATTGGACAATCATGACGGAAAGTGACAGCGATTGTGAACAAATTAGTTTAGTTTTGTCTTTTTTTTTTTGTCTTTTTTTTTGTCAGTGGTTCAGACAGTGACAGAGGCATAGAACCTTACAGGTTCGAGCCGTCCGAGACGGAATCAGATGCTTTGTCTGATGACAACAGTTCCAACGATGACCAGAGAGCAGAACCAGTGGAAAATGTCATTGAACTGGACATTAATCGCCTCCAGAATTGGGAAGCCTAAGGGGGTCTGTCGAGGGCGCCCCATAAATATTGATTTTTTGGAAGCCATTATTATTACAGTGGAGGAGAGCCGCTGCTGTCAAGAAATTGACCAGATCAATATGAAAATGGAGGCGCATACCTGTCAAGTGAGACGTTTTCGCCGTATTTTAATACCGTGAAACGCGGCTATAAGGGACGGCGGAGTAATAATGGACATTTCTCTGGGAAATGTTTTCATACCTGTCAAGTGAGACGTTTTCGCCGTATTTTAATACCGTGAAACGCGGCTATAAGGGATGGCGGAGTAATAATGGACATTTCTCTGGGAAATGTTTTCATACCCGTCAAGTGAGACGTTTTCGCCGTATTTTAATACCGTGAAACGCGGCTATAAGGGACGGCGGAGTAATAAGGGACACTTTTCTGGGAAATGTTTTAAATGTAATTCGTGTTGTTATTGTCAAATATTTTAAGGAAAATACGGGGAAAATGCAATTTTAGCAAAAACGGGCGTATTGCCATTTCTGTACGCCCAAAAGAAAAATCTACGGGAAAAAAAATTGAGTGTGTTGAGGAGCACGTCGTGTGTGTGATCCCCCCACAGCTCAGCCTGAGCTGTTCGCACTACATTGAGAAATGCGGACTCAATCATTAATCTGATTGTCGGGGCGGGCAGATTGCTCAGCGGGAGCTATTCTCACTACAATGAGAAGTCATTAGGATAATGGTTTAACACTTTCAGCTGGGCTGCGGAACAGAGAGGAATCGCCTTACAAATACAGAATTCTGCTTTTTTTTTATTTTGCGCCGGACGCTGAGTTGTGTTGTTATTGTCAAATATCCATGAATCCTTAAAATATTTGACAACACGAATTACATTTAAAACATTTCCCAGAAAAGTGTCCCTTATTACTCCGCCGTCCGTTATAGCTGCATTTTACGGTATTAAAATACGGCGAAAACGTCTCACTTGACAGGTATGAAAACATTTCCCAGAGAAATGTCCCTTATTACCCAGCTGTCCCTGATTGTCCCGTTTTAAGGTATGGGTGAAATATCCAATTTTTTCTTTCTTGTTGCTCACTTCAGCCCAAATGCCAAGTCACGTTTCGTTACCTTGTATTCATACATGTGTAATGACAATAAAGTTGAATCTCATCTCATCTCTCTCATCTCAACCTTCCAGTCTCCATATAAACAATCAATCGAAATACCCCAAGCATCAAACTAGGGTACAATCTATTTCGTCACTTCCGCCTTCTTCCCCAGGCGATTCCAGGGGCCGTGTCAGGCCAAGCGCGGCAGTTTTAAATTAACGAATATTCCGATGTTACTGAAGCATATGCACCAAGACCCGAATGGATCGGTTCCCTTTTATATCTAGTTTCAAGACATTTAAAGTACCCTGTTACGTGACATTTGGCCTTTAAAGGACAAATCTTGATCAAAAATAACTCCAAGGTTCCTCACAGAACTGTTCAGAGTGAGAGTGGCAGCATCTAAATTAAGGGCATAATCTGAAAAGGAATTTCTAAGATGCTTTGGGCCAACAAGAATGACTTCAGTCTTATCAGAGTTTAATAGGAAAAAATTACAAGTCATCCAAGCTTTGATGTCCTTAAGACAGGCATCTAATTTGGATAATTGATTACAATCATCGGGCTTCATTGACAGGTATAGCTGTGTGTCGTCTGCGTAACAGTGAAAATGTATACAGTGCTTTCTGATGATATTGCCTAACGGGAGCATATATAGACTAAAAAGAGTAGGGCCCAACACAGATCCCTGTGGAACTCCATGACTGAGCTTAGAGTTGGAAGAAAATTCATCATTGATATGGACAAATTGAAATCTATCAGACAAATAAGATCTAAACTACTGCAACGGAGTTCCACTGAGTCCAACAAAGTGTTCTAATCTATCAAGTAGAATGGCATGATCAATAGTGTCAAAGGCTGCACTGAGATCTAAAAGAACAAGAACAGAGACAAGTCCATTATCAGATGCAGTCAGGAGGTCATTAGAGACCTTCACTAAGGCAGTTTCAGTGCTGTGATGAGCTCTGAACCCAGATTGAAACACTTCAAACAAACCAACTCCCTGCAAATGGTCAGATAATTGCACAGCAACAACTCTTTCCAAGATTTTTGAAACGAAAGGCAAATTAGAGATTGGTCGATAATTGGCCAAAACTCCAGGATCCAATGTTGTTTTTTTTAAGTAAGGGTCTAATTACAGCAGTTTTAAAAGCCAGTGGAACATAACCCAGAGTTAAAGAAGAATTAATGATAAGAAGAATACGGCTACCAATAATTGGGAAGATAATTTTAAATAACCTGGAAGGAATAGGGTCCAGAAGACAAGAAGAAGGCTTAGATGAGGAAATTATTTTATCCAACTCTAAGAGGTCGATTGGAGGAAACTTATCTAAGCAGATATCAATTGAGGGAGTTGCAGTAGTTAATGTACTAGAGTTTACGGTAGGAAGAATCTGACTGATTTCATCTCTAATAGATAAAATTTTAAGATTGAAATAGTTCAGAAAGTCCTGACTAGAAAGCTCAGGGGGGATGCGAGGATTGACCGAGTCCTGGCTCTTTGTAAACCTGGCTATAGTGTTGAAGAGAAACCTGGGGTTATTCTTGTTTGCTTCTATTAATGCAGAATAATAGCTTGATCTAGCTTTTCTAAGAGATTTTTTTTATAGATTAAGAAATTATTTCTCCACGCTAAGTAGAATTCATCTGAATTAGCTGAATGCCATTTCCTTTCCAATTGACGAGTTTTCTGTTTTAAGCCACGAGTTTCTGAGTTAAACCAAGGGGTAAGAAATCTCTGGTTAGACTTTTTTCTTTTTTAAAGGGGCTACCAAATCTAGAGTCTGATGCAGAGAGGCAGTAACACCATCAACCATGCTATCAATCACGAATGGAGCAGACTCTTCATCATTTATTTCTGGTGATTCTGTTGTGTTGACCCATGGCATAGAGGAGACAATCTGCAAAAATTTAGCAACAACATCATCAGAAAGACATCTGCTGTAGTAGTATTTTTCTTTAGGAAATAAGTGATCAGAGATAATGAAATCAAAAATTAACAGACAATGGTCAGACAGTACAGGATTATGAGGAGACACTACCAGATTTTCGATATCTATACCATAAGTCAAAACAAGGTCCAATGTATGGTGGAAATAATGGGTAGAATTTTTTACTTTTTGGGAAAACCCCATTGAGTCTAAAATTGAATTGAATGCCTTATTAAGACAGTCACTCTCAACATCAACATGTGTATTAAAGTCCCCTACAATAATTATTCTTATCGGTTTTCAGCACTAAATCAGCTAAAAATTCGGCAAATTCCAATAGAAACTCTGAATAGGCCGTGGGGGAATGATAGACTATGGTAAAGAGAATTGGGTTCAAGCCAAGATTGCCAACAGGTCCCACACTGAGGACCAAACCTTCAAAGGAATTAAAACATAATTTCTGCTTAACATTAACTAGTAATTTAGAATGGAAAACTGACGCCACTCCACCACCACAACCAGAACCTGTGGGGTTATGACAGTTTAAATACCCAGAGGGAGTTGATTCATTCAGACCAACATAATCATCTTGCCCAAGCCAGGTCTCTGTGAGGGATAGTAGATCGATCTGGTGATCGATTAATAGATCATGAACCAGAAGAGACTTAGAAGATAGAGACCTAATGTTTAATAAACCACATTTAATTTTTAAACTTTAGGGAGGAACAGAGGCCAAATTATTAATTTTATTAATTTTAGGGACTTGAGACTGGATTAGATCTTTACCAACATTTTGTTTAATCAATCTGGGAAGGTTATGCATTCTATTTTTTTTTTAATTTTTTATTAACTTTAGAGGGAGCAGAAAAAGGTTCTCTAAGGGTGGAGACAGGGGCAAAGTTGAAGGGTGGTGGATGAGGAGGAGCTGCAGAAGTGAGTGTGTTTTTCAGGTTGTGTTGTATTTGTCCTGGGTTACAATATTTAGGGCAATGGGAGACAGACTCAGTCTCTGTAGGATTATAAATCATAGGCTGATCCAAACGGTAAAGACCACCTGAATTAATGGGATCGATACAATGCGTGGGAACAGAACCAAAAAAGGGCAGTTTGGCAAACCCAGAAGCTTCAGTGTGAGTAAACACACCAAATTTCAGTCACTGTACCAGAAAACACCGAATAAAATAGAAAAGAGTGTCTCTTAAGACACGTGCACCAAGTCTATTTGGGTGGATGCCATCAGGCCTCATAAGTGATGGGCGGTTCCAAAATAAGTTAAAATTGTCAACAAAACCAATGTTAAAAATAGGACAAGTAAAACACACCCAAGAATTAAGACTGAGAGTTCTGCTAAAACGATTGCAGCCTTGTCTGAAAGGTGCCAAAGGCCCAGAGATGAGCGCACGTTTGCCACAGTTCATAAGAGTGGACAGAAGGCTCCTGAAGTCACTTTTTAAAATCTCAGACGCTTCATCTGGGATGTTATTGCATCCCACATGCACAACGACAGTTTGTACGTGGGGGAATTCATTCAGCCGGTCAGGGATAAGAGCCTCAATGTCAGAGACTCTAGCCCCGGGAAAAAATCAAGTAACACAGTACCTGCTTCTGACGTTCCTCACGATCGAGTCACCAATTACCAGCATCGTCTGGGGGGTTAATGTCGGTGGATTCTGATGTGGAGAGGAATTGTGAAGAGGGTGATGTTGTTGCGAAGGCAGGGTGATGCACTCTCTTCTGTCTGGAGCTGGTGTGTAATTTGACACACCCAGGGTGGTCTTTATCCGGGGTTTGCGGACATGAGCCGCCGCTGAAGGAGAGGAGGGAGGACGAGGGGTGTCCACGGGCGGGCGGCCAGCGTCCAGGTGGGGAAAATCCTCCAGGGAAAGGATATCAAATCTGTTTTCCAAGGACACGGGAAGAGAAGAGGCGTGGCCCATTCTGGTCGATCGACGATGGTTATTAGCTGGTCGAACCAAGGTCCAGGGCACGGATGGAGGATGAGAGGGACCAACCGAAGCTTTGGGTTTAGCCTCAAGACGAAACCAGTGTTTGTTGCTGAGGTCATGGACGTCTGCGGAGGCTGCGGAGGCTGGAGCAGGTGTGGAGGTAGGTGGAGACGCGCTGAGCTCACCCAAGTAAGTAGCAGTTTCCGCCAGCTGCGAGGCAGTAGCCGGAGCCGATGATTGCCCGAGAATGATAGTGTCGATGTGGTCTTCGGCCTCCTGAATCTTGTAAAGATTGGAGAGCCTCATTTCCAGCTCAGAGACCTTACCGAGGAGAGATAAAAAGCGGGTACATGTCGGAGAAGGAACCATGGCGTTCCAGGCACTGAGATGGATAGCCCACCAGCTAGCCAAAAAACAGCTACTCATGCATCCAAATGAGCTTTTAGGCGAGGCCAATACCGAGGTAACAGCAAACAAAAACCAATAACAACAAACAGAGATAAAAAATTAAAAATGAAATCAATAAAAACAAACAAAAACAGAGAAAATAGTACTCTGACACAATGAGTGTCAGACGCAGCTGAGTGTCAGACGCAGCTCTATTGTATAGAAGTTTGGGGAAATACTTATAAAACAAGCATATATCCAATTTTTTTTACAAGAAAAAAAGCTATACGGATCATAGCCAATAAACCTTATCGTGAGCCAACAAATTCACTATTTATTGAATAACGTAGGTGCATTGAAATTTCCTGATTTAGTAGATTTCAGTACGATTCAAATAATGTATAAGGCAAACAATGGACAGTTACTATCAAATATTCAGAAGCTGTTTAAAATTAGAAAAAATGCATACAATTTACGGGAAAATCTTGTTTTTGTAAAACCTCATTTTAGAACTAAACAAATCAACAATGTATTTCTGTTAAGGGTGTTGAACTCTGCAATAACTGTCCTGACAATATTAAAATGTGTAGAACAGATAAACTGTTTAATAAAATGTACAAGGAAAAGTTACTTTCTCAGTATCATGTACCCATTTAGAAAACGACATTAGTTATGCTTTTTGTTTGTTTATTGCCTCAGCATGAATTTGTGTTTTTGGTGCTTTTTTCCCTCTGTAGAAGTTGATGATGTATTAGTTTATCTAATGGAAGAAGGATTACATAAGCTTTGCTTCCACCTATGCCCTTTCAGGATTTTTTTGTTATTTTTTTTATCTTTTCTTGTATTTTTATGTGTTGTAAAATTAACCGAATAAATTTGAACTAACGAACTAACAACTGCAATTGGACCTTCTATGCTGTTTGAGTTCATAAAATCATGTTTTATCTTCTTCCCATCCCAGTGGACTCATTCCAGTGGTGTTCATGTTTTTGGTTTAAATCATTTCTATTATTCTATTGGTTTCATGTGGAACACAACTTGTCCACCAGAGCTCCAGTTGAATCAGAGCAGCCTCTTTGTTTCTTTCCTTGAGGATCTTCTAGTGCTTGCCTGGTCATGCTTGTTTTACCTTTTGTAACCCAGTCCATTTCTGCTTCCATTGTTTTTCTGTTGTTGTTGTTGTTTTCAGATCTTTTGAGGATTTTTGCTCTTTCCCACTGAGCTTTCTTACTGATCTTTTTTAACCACTAGATTTTCAGGATTCTTCATAAGCACTTATACAACAGTTAGTTCTGAATGAGCAATTTGATTGGACAATAGGGATTCCAGGAGTTACTAGAATCCACGATAATTGCACGCCAACATTTCACTGGCTATGTATCACTCCGCTTCAAAGATGTTCATGTAACTGTTATGCTAACACTAATTTACTGTCAACTAACTCTCAATGACAATTGCAATACTACGTTGAATACCTTAATTTCCACAGTGAAGCGCTGTTTGAAAAAATTTCTTACCTGACCCGGACGTCCCACCCTTTTTGAAAAAAGCTTTATTCAGTCTAAAGTCTGCCTTTGTATAAACATTGTGAAGCAATTTCACATCTGTTTGAAAAAATAGGCAGTGCTAGAGTTGGATTTATTGTCTCGATTAACAAACCACAATACCTGTGTGGTGATGGACTCTTTGTTTCATCTGAAAATGCAAAGAAAAGTGAGCAAAGTGTGCTAAATCATTAGCATGTTAACTACTAGCCACCAGCTAGCTGCCAGCATTGGCTACATTTTGATTTTGGGTCTTTTGCAGTACCGACTCAACAAGTATGTTTTATAAACACATTCCTTTTGCACTTGACAATATTTAATTTGTTTACATGTGTGTGAAATGACAATAGACATCTTCATGCTGATTGAGATGTTTAGCAACAGTTACTGGCTACATTTAGAAGGGACTTTTTTTTTTCCTCTCAGCTGCTCAAAATAACTGGTTAAACAAACAAATCATATTATTTTATCCAAGATTTCTGCCATTTAATAAATTGTGCTTGTGGAACTGTTGCATAAAAGCAATATTACACTTGAGGTCGTTACGGTATCATGAATATACTAACTGCGGAGGACATTAGATGTATCACACCCACAGTTACTATAATCATTGATGCCGTACTCGCTCTTGTGTAATATTGCTTAATTATTTCCAAAGGTTGGTATAAAAGTTTTGCCAAAAATCTATTACTGCAAAATTGTTCTGTGCGTGAAAGTGAAGTTCCTCCTTTGCAGAGAAGGAAGGTTGACCCACTTGACATCTTAAAAGTTTAGCTGGCTACCTCTTCAACAGACAGATCAAATAGTACTGCTAGGTGTTGATAAATCTATAACTGCATAAATGACCTCAGGATTAAATATGTGGTCATGGTACTGGATTGCTCAAAAGACACATCAGATCACCTTGTTAACCTTCACTTGACCTGTCAATAAAGCCCAAAAATGCCTTCCCCTGTGACGCACATGACCTTTTCAAGAGCCTGTACTGCTCCATGACATTTCCTTTAGCATCTTCCCACTGTATTAGTTTTGGTCTCTGCTCACATCTTTCTTCAGTCTGGCTAAATGCTCCAACACATTAGCCATAGTGGATAAGTCTATTGATTAAAGGGTGTTTTCAAACCTGGTTGCTCTTACTTCTTCTCTCGTGAATTAATCAATGCTCTCACCTCAGTAGGACACTGAGGTGACAGTGGAAGCACCATCCAGTCAATGGGGCCAGCATTCGTTGGCCAATGCTCACCCAATTGAACCTGATACAAGCTCTTAACTGTAAGGAAAAGTTTGAAGATTGAAACAAAAGAGCTAGCCTGGGAGTATAGTGCACAATGGACTTTGTAATTACACATCCACACATAATAAACCTCATATCCCTGAACGCATTTAGCTTTTTTCCCTTTCTAACCTTGAGTCCGTATAATTATACATTATCCTCCCATGAAAGCCCAGCGGCGTAGTGTGGTGGCCAAGAGCTGTGGGTCACGAATGTTTTGTGTTTTTTGCTTCAAACAGAAATATGTTCAAGGCAGACAGAGTCCAGACAGGACAAAGCTCTACATCACCCAGTGGGGTTTCTGTCTGCTGTAGCCACAGGGTCCAGATGGGTGATTTATACTACAATACCAAGGGCTGTGATGGTAATATACTACAGGTAATTGAAAAGAAAATTGAATTAGGTCAACAGAAGCAGTGACAGTCACTAGGTGTCACACAAAGGCTTTACAAGTGCAACATAATTCTGCTGCACTGGCTCCATTAAGCATCTTGCTGCCAATTCTAATATTAGTTGACTAGATAATTATTGCCATATTTCATTATGACTCAAAACACCCAGAAACTGTGACTCAAGCTATTGTGATGCACTTACTGTAGCGCTGATAAGAGTTTTTACAGCATGTTTAGTTGTACAGTATAATGCGAGATAAGACCTTATCTCTCAAGCATCCCTCTGTTGCTAAGTGGAGAGTCCCACCGCACGACAACAACTGTCCCAATACACTGTAATCAGGCTCTGGGGTGGGGTTGGGTGTGGGGGGGGGGCAGCCCTTACTGGAATCCCCCCCTTAATATGTAGGCAGATGACTTGTTGATACACATGCTTGGATCATTTAACAGGCCTACCTGGTACTGGAGCACTAAGATTTAATATTTGTAAAGAAAGAAAACCAATGAGCAGGAGCACAGAGCAATCAAAAGATATGAGGAAAACAACAAAAATAATAAGACTCTCTACAAGAGACCAAAAAAGGACCAAAATACAACAACATTAAAATGGAAAGGAACAAAACTTCAACAAAAAAAGATTTTGGATGATTTGGATCCAACACCACTAATTTTTAAACTAGATTTCTGAGTTGTTATTGTTACTTGTTATTGCCAAGAGCCAGGCCTTTGGGTCTCCTTGGCTACTGTAGGTACACAATATTATTTTTTTCCAAATGCTCGTCTAGTCTCAAACACTCCAATCACTTCACACAACGATTTAGGCAATTAACATATCTTAAGCTAGCTTTGCAGCAGTGAATGGTAATGAACATTGCAATTTTTGTATTTTGTCAGGGTTTATAAAAGGTTGCAAAACACTTTGCAAACAGTTTAAGGTTGTAAATAAATGTTCTTGTCACATAGAAATTTGTTTTTCTCCAAACAGTTGTAATGTTTGCAAAATATCTGTAAGCATTTGCAAATGGTGGCAATATCTGTTGCTACAGTTCCTTTTGGTTCGCCAAGTTAGTGAACACCAGCAGCTAGAATCTTTATGAACCCTTGAAACCTGAATGCAGCGGAAGGGTTTGCACACCCTTTCTAGATTCACCTGACATTCGCCTGGTATTTTAACTGGAGTTGGCAAAAGTTCCCAAACACTGCCAAACAGTAGCAAATACTTACTAATCATCGCAAACACTCGCTAATTGTCCTTCACAAACACTTTTGCAAACATTTGTGCAAATGTTGCTAAACATCACTAAATGCCGCTAATGACAGAGGCGAACCCTGATCTCTGTGAACATTTGTCAGAAAAGTTGGCAAATCCAAAAATTGCAACATTTATCAGCAATTGCCATTCCATGAGATACTAATTTTGAATGTTAAAATATGCATTTGAAGTTGAAAATTGACCAGTCACGACACAGGGTACTTTCACACCTAACCTGTTGAATCTGGACTCCAATCCAGAAACAGGACCCTGTGTGCCTCTTCAGTTCAATCTGAAACCTTTTCGGTGTTTAACCTTCCCCTGATCCATAGTTTGGTCAGACAAAAAGAGGTGGTCTCGGTCTGGTTCCTTTCTAGTGTGAAAATCTTTTTCAGAAAGGTTCAAACTTTCAGATAAAGCACAGGAAGCCTGCATTTGGAGAGAGAAAGATACCCACTTTTTAATTGAAATATGGCCTGTTAGTGGTATAAATAGTCAATTGGGGGGGGGGGGGTACAAATATAGAAACTTATTTTTTGGAGCAAATGCAACAAAACTTATGAAAAAAATTGAATTTGAATTGACACCTGAATATTTTAATTGAGACCTGGCTTATATTCTAACCTAACGGGACTAGTTCACTTCTTAATATGAGGGAGTCTTCCTGTTTCAACTTAAAGTGTAGTTACTGATGTTCCCAGAGCTGCAGACAACTCATCGAAGGTGAGTAGCATGTTTTCTAAATTCCGGTCTGTGCTAATAACACAACTTCATGACAACAGGACATAAATGCACCATGTGAAGTTGTTTAGCTTACTTGGATAAGAAGCAGTGTGAAACCAAATCTAAAGCCCATATCTCATGGAGCGGAGACTGCTGAGGAATGCTCACAAATCTTGCGAGAGTTCATAAAAAGTTGCACAACAGTTCACCAACAGTTTTTTTATGGTCAGAACCAGTTATTCTTGAAACTGAAAACAATAAAAGAAAAACTGGTTGCAACTGTAAACAATAAACAATCGCAAAGTTCGTGAACATTCCTCAGCAGTGGCTGCTCCATGAGATACTAGCCTAAATAGACCAAATGTAGACAATGGAACAAAAACATTAACCAGGGTCCAGACCTTGGTGCAGACTTTCAGGTGTGAAAACGTCCACAGTGTCATATTTCAAGTAATCAGTTATGTTTGGTCTGGCTGTCTTTGGGTGTAGTGGTATTTGAACAGTAGGTGGCAGTAGTGGTGTACCTAACAATGAAAGCCCCACCCAGAACAAGGTTTTGTCCTGAGGAGGGTGTCATCCAGAAAGCTGAGAAGGTTTTGTGCCGACTGTTTAAAACTGAGCAGAATGTGCGGGACACCAAGTTGAAAAGCTGAGAGACCACACCATCTCTGTTTTGTCTCGTAAGGCTTTGTTTATCTAAATAACTGAACTGTTCAAGTCCAACTCCACAGAGCCGAGAGCTGTCAGAGCTGGACATAAGGAGAGTTTCAAACATTCAGGGAAGATGAGAAACATCCATGGTCCAAGTATGAGCTAGAGATGCAGTGCAGATTAAACAAGTTTACACACGGCTTCTTTCCAGATCTTGCTCTAGTGAGGATAGTAGGCTAGGCAGGATGACTGCAGGTGACAGAGGAGATACCACGGGCCCGGGGATTTAAGGTGAAAGTGAATTTTTAACTTGCTTGAGACTTACAGTTTTTCATGGAGATGGAACAGATGAGTATGGCTATCTGCCGGGATTGATAGTAGCGATGGGACTTCTGGTGCAGGAGCTTCGGTGTGTGCACCAAGTAATCCAGGAAATATTTGGCGAAGCGCATTTCAAGGCATGTATTGCTGACGTATGTGATGATGTTGGAAGCTTCGCCAGCCGGTCGTACCACATGACTTGGTGAGGAAGCAGTTAATGATTCTGCACGTAACATGAAATAAAGTGAGCAGCAACACATAATGGAAATCCCCGTCCCTCACGTTTTGTGTTGTCACATCCAATCTTCATTTTCAGATGGAGCCAGGCAGTACTAAAAAGATGGACTTTTCCCTTTTGGGAACATTTTGATTTCATTTCTCACAATAAGGTATCTACAGTTATTAAATTGGTGCATTTTTCACAAATAGTGGATATTTTTTGTAACTGGAGTGGTGGCCAAGAGGTAGAGCATCTGCCCCACAACTGGGAGGCCAGGGTTCAAGACCTTGCTGGGTCATGCCATTTTTGTAATTTATTTTTATTTGCATGGGGAAGTGTCTGTTGTGTTTCAAAGAGCTTGGATACAACAATAACACATCATTACGCTAAGGCACTATCATGTCCTGCATGAGAATAAGAACAACAGAATGTATTGGGAAAGACAGAAACACCCTACACTGTAGACACTTGCAGTAACCTTCCTTTACACACCTGCATCCTCTGTGCCCTGTGAGAGAGTATTCTCCAAAGCTGATGAAATAATCTAAAAAAAAAAAAAAAAAAAAAAATCGCCTTAGTCCAAAGACTGTTGAAAAGTTATTATTTCTTAATAAAAATGGAAAAGTACCACAAGCACACCAAGTAGCACAAGCACATTCACTGTAGTCACCCCAGTTTCATTATTTATTTTTCCCTTATGATTATTGATATTTCTTAAAACACAGTACATTTATTGAACTGGAAAAAAACACACATTAAACCAATAATGCCCTTGTAAAAATCTGCGTGTTGTATACTTTTTGTCCAGTGGATGACCTAGTAGAGCAAATAAAGTTTCACATGAGGCTTCGTCCATATGAAGCAATTTGATGAAAAGCTTGAAGTCTTCAAGAAAGCCTCATCTGGCCATCACTAATTGGTAGAGAGTTTGCCCACAGGTATTCTGAATCCACCTCAGGAAAATCCAGGTAGGGAGTTCTGAGAGGAGAATAAGGAGGGTGAGGATATTATGTGGCAGATGAGATTACTTAGTGTGTACAGGTTTGGGAGAAGAGGAAATGCATAATGTCCAGGAGAGCACACTCAGAGATGTGCCTCAGTAGATAGCATGGAGAGCAGAAAATGAGCCGTATAAATACTTTGCAGCTGATTAAGTACAGGTGGTGACAATTAGTGCAGCTGGAGAGAATCAGGTAATCATTGGTAGCAATAATGAGTTGATTGATGGTGTAAGAGTGCTCAAACCTGGAACACTAGCGTAATCTTCATATACAGATACACCTTTAAGATCGTAGTTCAGCTCTGGAAGAACGTTGTTGGGAAATATGTCACCTTTTATTTGTTTTATGCACATAATAACAGTTCAAGGAATATTTAAAAAACTAACAAAAGTATTGAGGACATTACTTGAATAGTCACAAAAGAGTGAGAGGTGATGGATTTGAACTATCACCAGAGGCAACATTAGCAGACAGAAGGCAGTGGAAGAGAACAAATAACTTCAGACACTACTTTAATCCCACATGGTAAATAAACTTTTCACTCCCTTTCTTTTACTTCAAATTACTGTCTAATTCAACTTTGGCACAAAAACCACTTAGTTATATTTAGAAAGGGAACATTGCTTTAATTCTCACAATTACCACTTGATTTAAGATCCATTTCCACATCGCCGGGAGATAATTCAAAATGAGGAGGGACACAACTGTCCAGGCTGTGGTGCATTTGCCGAAAATATGAGACGCTTGGCATGGCTCCAGGTCCGTCTGCATACTTACAGTGGTGTCACGACTTGTTTACACAATTTTTACACCTTTTACTGTAATCACGGTGAGACCTGGCTGTGACAATTTGCACAGCTTTTATGGATCTTAAATTACCGGACTCCGTCTATGGCTTTGGAGGCTACGGCGTGCCACAGATATGCGGGGGTGTATTTTCCTATATCGAATATGCCCTTCACAGTCAGATCTTGTTGGGTGATTTAGTCGCATTACTCTAACATAACCCCGGGTCTGCCTAACTAAACACAGATTTAGTTTCCATGACTCCAAGACGCTCCAATAAGCCTTTCGCCTGTGTGAAATAAAAGCAAAATGCGGCTTTATTGGAAAACGCACCTGCTACTCAGTTGTCGAACATTACAACAAGAGTCTTGGGAGAATATTGACAGAGCTCAGCCAGAATGAGAGCATTACCTCCACGCAGCAAAAAAAAGCTGGATTATTATAGTGGTTTTAAGCTCAGCCAAATAAAACTCCACAGCTGCCTGAGTAGAAAGGCAGCGGGGAAAAATGGAAATACAATATGTACTGCTTTCATTCATGCAATTATTCCCCTCACACGTGGAAGGCGGTTATATGAAACGCTCCGGCAACAGCTGGGTCACAGTGTTTCTGCCGCGTGTTGAATATATTCATGATCCGGCCACAAGATGCTAATCTCGCCCTCTCTGATTCCCTATATCCTCTCTGTCTTGCATTGAGCGTCCGTGACGCTGATCGTCGCGGACAGCTTTGTCTGAGTGGAAACGCCAAGAGGAGACAGGAGCGACGCAAGCTGTGGGCCCCCCCGCCGAGAAGGGGCGACGGGGTAAAACGGGAGCAGAGGACGGCGAGGAGATAAGTAGACTAATCTAATTTGTTGCCGCAGCCAAATGTTTCCCAAATCCTCCTCTGCGCCGCCGCGTCCCGGCGCACGGCGGCTGACGCTAAAGCGTTTGGGCAGGAAGGGACGCAGCCGGGGGAGAGCTGGCCCAGAGGAAGTCCGGCGCAATCCCGTGGTGCCCTCTGACACGTCGCACAGTCCTGGATTATGCATCGCAAACCTTTGCCTGTCCCGGCGCTGCTATGAAATGCAAATACGCATGCAAATGAGTCTTCAGAATAGCCTGGGAAATGACTCTAATAATGTATTGATACTAATATATGGCCAGTGGAAATTGAAATTGAGAGATGTTGCCTCATTGGACCAGAAACCAAAAGTACAGATCAATTTAAAATGGCAAATGACTGAGCTCCCAGAGCCCATTTCTAAGAAGTGAGTAATAGATGTGTGATCATAGACTATTACAGCCTGGTCATGCTGGAGCCGGGCTGCCGCTGGAATACAGAGAGCACTCCTTGACTTTTACATCAAAAAGGTGCCTGAGAGGAAGGCCTAGGAGCCGTGGGCGCGGTGGATCTCTGGGGCCGCACCACAGAAGTCCAGCCTTTGGTTTCATCTTCTCCTGCCTTTATCGAGAGTGGCACGAGCCTAACTCAGAGTTGTGCTGCGCTCGCGGATGCTAATCAGGCGTGCATGTTTAATACGGGGGGAATAAAAACATTATACGGTAAAAGCATGGTGCAGTGATTTGTAAGGCTAATGCCGGGTCAAAGTTTTTTTTTTTTTTTTCGCTTTTGCAAAGAATACTGACCTCGAAAGACGTTGATCTGATGCGTTTTAACTTTGAATTAACTCTGAAGCACCACAGGCAAATGCACAGCTCTGATGTGGGCTTACGGTCTAAGGTTCGTCTGTCCTTGTGCCTTATTACAATGAACGTTCCCCAAGCTGTAGGTTCTGCTCAGAATGTTAACATGTACGGCACATTAAAAGTTATGTCAAGCATTCTAAAAAAGTGTGGCAAAGAAGATGCCAAATCATTTGCATATCTATCCATTACTACACAAATGGCAGTGATTGGTTCATTAATAAGGCAGGATTTATGTTATTATTTTAATCTGAGGACGGCTACAGTCTGCTCATTATTCTGCAAAATATGATTCTTATTACAAGTTTTTCTTTCTATATTTATTTATACAGCTTTACACAGGGGGGAAGATTGTTGAGAGCTCATTGAGGGATGAATAAATGGCCAGATCTCTTAATGATCTTTCAATGATCTCTCAGCAATCTCTCCTGGTCTCTCGATGATCTCTTAACCCTAGAGCACTATCGCCGGGTGATTTTCACCCGAGCAAATGTATTTACATGATTTTCAATATGTTGCATTTTTCTGAGTGTCATGGGTCCCTGGGTAGCTTCACCATTGTTTTTGACATCTTTGAAGGTGTGGGTGTTTCCCTACCCCAAAGCCCACTTTTTCCTACAGGCATGCTTTTGGGTGATTTTCACCCGGCAACAGTGAAAGAGGGTAAAGTACGTTTTGGGTGGAGTTCACCTGGTGATAGTGTTAGTGTATAAAATCAGAACACTTTCGCTATAAAAAGTAACACCATCACTTTCGCCGGGTAATTTTTACCCAATATAATATATCCAACAAAAAGTACTTGTCATAAAAAATAGATCAAAAAATGACAACACATGATAAATTAGAGTGGTTTTCTTTTATTTTCAACTGTGGCATGTGTAACAAAATGAAAAAAAAAATGTCATAGGAGGACATGCTTTACTGAAAAATTAGGAATTCATGAACAAAAAATTCCTAAAAAAAAAAAATAATGATACTGGAAACTTGGTCTTTGGTCCACCCATTCCTGGGACATGTGAGACTGCTTGTAAGGAATAGGTAAGTAAAAGTGGTCCTGGAATTTGCATGCTATCCTTATTTAGTGCAGTGGTTATGAATAAATATCACAAAGTGGTGATTTCAAAGGGAATTCATATGGTGAAAACAATATTTTAGTCAACTGGTCATTTTTACCCACTCAAAAAATACCATTTTTTGTTCCTCTTTCCTGCAGCTGTTCGCGTGTCGAGGAGTCTGTGCCTTCACCAGGGAAGTCTCACACTGTTTGTCTGTTTGTTAGCAAGATAACTCAAAAAGTTATGGACGGATTTTCATGAAATTTTCACAGATTGTCAGAAATGATGGGGTATCCTACAGATGATTAGATTTTGGTGGTGATCTGGATCACCGTCCAGAAGAAAACCGCCATTACGGAAAATGCGATTTTCGTGAATAACTACTGAACCACTAATCCTATCATTGTGAATCCAATTACTAGTCATATGTTTTCATGGTCAAGGAATCTGAAAACGTACACACAAACACTGTATGGGGGGAACTGTGGCGCTTGGCGGAGGTCTGCACTCTCTGAGTGCTTTTCTAGTTTTTAAATTATTTGTATCTATCAAATTCCTTTTATTTTATTTTATTGTACAGCACTTTGTGACTGTACGGTGTGTGTGTGTGGGGGGGGGGGGTGAAAAGTTCATAGTGGTCAAATTTGACCAAATGTGGTTTATTTTTCAACATAGTCTCCCCTTCAGTCCACACAATTCTTCCATCGGTGTTGCAGCGCTTGGATCCCTGCAATTGAAAAATAAACCACATTTGGTCAAATTTGACTACTATGAACTTTTCAGCCCCCTCCCTCATATGTCTTCATAAATAAACATTACTTACTTTTTCCTCTAGCACTGCTCGCAAGCTCCATGCTGGTGTGCTTTTAGCTTAGCCGCTGCCAACACCGCTCTGAGATGTGTGCTGGTCTGTGTGTTTGTTTTTTTCATGCAGCGCTTCTTGCAGGATGTGTGTCATGTTGAGGTATTTCCTTCCATCTTTGTTATAAAATCCAAAAAAAGGCCCAACGTTTGAGCTAACTTTGAGCTAACTGCTTCCTAACTTTCAAAGCTGGCTTCAAATCTCGCGAGACAAGATATGACTTTACTTGACTGGGTGCTTGCTTTGCGCCATCTAGTGGACTGAAAACACAATTGGTTAAATACCCAAGAGAGTATGCAACATTTACATGATGAATATACATAATTAATAAAAGATTGATCCATGCGTTTAGGGATCGGAGCGTCATCGTTAGTGTCAAATATCACGATCACTTAATAGATCTTTTGTCCCACAACTAGTATTTAGATAATAAAGCAATACTCAATGACCTGATGAAAATCTGTAAGCATTAAACTTGTAACATGTCGGTTAGCTACAAAATACATTACTGTACTTTACATTTAACTTTTCTTTTGTTTGTTTTGACATTTCATCACCAAATATGTGTTTAAATCACCTGGAAGACAGTGTAACCCAAATAAATTGCTGGGATAACATGGAAAGCAGTTAGCCATACCATTGTCTAACGAACAAGATTTTAAGATAACAGAACTTGTTCATCAATTACATCACTTTACACACACACACACACACACACACACACACACACAAATAAATAAGTAGTGATAAATGAAAAAAGGAAGCATTTCAGTAACACCAAATTATTTTAATCAAGCCCACACCTCATGATGCTCAGCAGCGGTAAAAACGCCGTATGTGAGATGAAAATTCATATGAGCCGATGCAAATGAAGAGCTTTTTGATCTGACAGTCCAAATTGATCATTGGGTCCTTAGATCGCTACGGCATCGGTGTGAGATGAGAGAAAGGAAATTTGAATTTCAAATATCCGTCTTATTACAATGTCTGTATTACAGGTATACAGCCGTTCTTAAAGTGGACTTACAGCGAATGTGGAGCACACTTTGGCTAAATTGCTATTTCAAAAGACGTGGAGGAGAAACCTTGGAGAATATCATCCAATATCTCCAATATCTCTCAATATTGTTGATAACTCTGTTCCTGCTAGTGCCGTACTCGACAGGTTAAGCTTAAAGATGTGGGCCTTGAGGGCTGGAATATGCTGCATTCAGACGTCTTGTTTTGCTGTCCAACAGCACATATGAACATAAAAAGGAGTGCGTTTGTATACCGTTGCCTTTAGTGCTTAATTATTGATGAAAGTTGACAGCTACACATGTTGGGAGAAAGGAAACCTCACCATGATGTATTTGGTTGCATTATTTATCTGAGCTGGCCTGGCAGGGTGACAGTCCCCGAGGTGATAAGTCCCCCTGTACGTTACAGCAGACAAATCTGCGGCCTCCCGGTGCTATAATGTATTCACTTGGTGTTATGTAACACTCAGGTTTAAGGTTGGCGTGTGCCGCTGCGCTTGTGTTTCAGTCTGAATCTGTGGAAAATCACAGCAGGAGAAAATCCACTGCTAATTTCATGTTTTATTTATGATCAGATCGGAGTCATTTGGGAAGGACTTACATTGTGTTTGCTCAGCGGGAGTTTTTTGATTTCACTTCTTGTGGCGTTTCTGCACTCTCTGATAATGAAACTGTAATAAAAAATCTACTTTGATTGTGATAGAAGTGCGGGCTGACCTATAACCTACTATATTTTAGTGACAGTAAGAGTGTAAACCACGTTTGTGTTTCACATTTTGATCGTTTTTGGAACCATACTGAGTCATTTAATAGTTCACCCAGTTAGCTTAGCAGCTAGCGGCTATCGTGTTGTGTATGGCTGTGCCATTCTACAGTACATACCACTGCATGGGCTGTAACAGACCTGTCAAACTCAGAAACATACTGTATGTCCGACTCCCAGTTGTTACCTGACTTCTTTTAATATTACTTTGTGTATGCAGAATCCCTGGGTTATTGATGTTATCATTACTGTTAGTGATATTAGCTTAGTTAGCTTCCAGTTGCTAGTGTGTTATTTATCCTCGCAATAAACTTTGACTCACTTCTAGTAACATTAGATAGACTCAAATGAACGTGAATGAGCTTGCGTAAAGACTTTGCACAATGCATGTCCATTACACAGGTTTATTACAGCCCATGCAGTGGTATTTGGAATGGCACAGACATAAACGACACCATAGCTGCTAGCTGCCAAGATATCTGGGGAACTATTAAACAGCACAGTATGGTTACAAAAACAATCAAAATGTGAAACACTAACTTTATAAAGAAAAAGCAATTGGCCCGCACACTATTTCCAGTCTGTACAATGATAAGTGAAAGTGATAAAATTGATTTATTGACGAGAAAGCACCAGGGAATGGGAAAATATAATGTAACTGGAACTGTGGGAGGACTGGAATGTAGAAGTATGCTACTCTCCATTGTGCAAGAGGTCCATTATGAGGTCATCACACTTTAGAACTGACCTTGTGGTCAAAAAATGTCTTAACATTCAAATCCCTTCATTGTGAAGCTAAAGCATTGATGTTGATGACAAAAACCTTTCTGCCTTTAATCTGTTATGTATCAAGTCATTTCAATCATGTGGACTTTATTTGTTTTAAAATAACAGGTACAGGAGGAATGTGAAACTGATTAATTTCTGTGGAACTCTTTTGAAAATCTGACCAACATTTTGATTGAAAAAATTATCATACAGACTTGTGCTGTAGTTATGTTTTCCCCCTAGTTTGTTAGCAGCTGTCAGACATGAAGACGTATGTTAAATATTAAATGCAAATTAATAAAATGTCAGTAGATAAATCAGGGCTTGGATATTTAACTCATTAACTTTTTCAATTAATGTGGGCCAGTTGATGCATTAAAAAAATGATGCAATCAGGTCACTCCCTAAGTTGATCTTAGCAGTGGTGACAGGTTTGTCTCAGCAGCTGGCTTAACTTAAAACTAGTGCAGATCTTGTCATTCAGCCTTGCATCATTGGTTGGTGCTGCTGACTCACAACTAAAAAAGGAGGGAGAGTTTCTTTTAGAGAAGAACACATGCTCCATTTTAAGCAGAATAAAAGCTTCTAACTCACCATTAAGGTCAGGAGCTCTGGAAATCAATTAAGAATTGCTCTGTTTGTTTGCACTTTTACAGGTTGAGATAATTAGGAGAGTTCCCTTAAATAGAAGCACTGACTTCCTGAATGTTTCAAAATAAAACAAAGTGTAACAGTATTAAAAGTGGTAGTTTTGCAGAAAAATCGACTCCGTCTTTATAATGAACTAAAAAAGAATTACAAATTTGCTGTCATATTTTTTTTTATTTAAACATTCATTCAGTGATTATCAGTTATCAGCATGTTTTATGTTGGTCTGGCAGTATTTTTGTTGAATACGAGGGTCACGGGTGTATTTTATGAAAAAAAATGCAATTGTAATTTTGGCAATTAATCACAATTAATGATCAAAAATGTGCAATTAGTTAAGAATTTTAATCAGTTCCCAGCCCTAAAATATATGTACTGGAAACACAGGTTTTAGTGAAACCTACTGGTCACAAAATGAGCAGCAGTTCAAAAAAAAAAAAAAAATAGACCAGAAAAAATAAGTTTAGCATATATACTGCATACATGCTGTTAACATCAGCTGAAAAAATCATTAGAATAATAATCCTATAAAGATAATGTCATGAGTCTGAGCCCAGAGCTCAGACTCATTATGTATTTTTGAGTATCTTATGTCTGTTATTATTTTCTTGTCAGTTTTCTGTTATTTTGGTTGTGTGACACAAGCCTCCTTCCTCCTCTCCCAGACACACCCACCATTCACTCACAGTCTCTTTTCCAGTTCCCAGCTGTGAGTGATTGTGTATTAGGACACCCGCTACTCTCCCTCTCACTGCACTCAGTCTGCTCTCCTATCAGCTGGGAGCAGTTACGCAATCAGTTCACCTGCCAGCTCAGCTCTCACACCTGCAGCTCATTATGTTCTATGTTTTTAAACACTGCCTGTTCACTCTGTCTTTGCGGCAGTCTCAGTTGTGTTTAGACTGGACTATTCCCCCTTGGACAGTCTCCCCCTCCTCCTCTCCAGAGTGTCCTCAGCTCTGGACTGTCATATCTGTGTAAGTTATTCTTGTTGGCATTTTTTGTATTTGTGAGCACAGTTATTTTTGGACTTCTGTTCTTTTTTTTAATGTTACTGCTGCAGTTAAGCGTGTGGGTTTGTCTTTCTGCCCCGGGGGGGCATTCATGACAGTTGACTGCCGCTTGTGAAAAAACCCTGCTTCTGCAGTACTGCATTTTTTTCAACCTTTTTGTGTTTTTTACTCACCTGTCTTGGAGCTCATCATGTCCTCAGCACGCCAGTTCTCGGCTAAAAAAGGAGGATCGGTGGCCGGGGGTCCCAGCCTGGCAGAGCAGTGAGGGGCTGTTTTTATCCAGGACTGCATCTCCGACACTCTTGCCTCTCAAAATCCAAAGAGAGTCTTGCAGAATGTGGAGGCAGTGGTCGGGAGACTGAGGGCACTTCCGGGGCTGAGGAAATATCCAGAGTTTGCGGGTGTGTTGGCTACGCTCGCCGTCCTGCAACGATCTTTTCCCGAGCTGACATTGGGGGGGCGCCTCCAGCCAAACTGCCACCCACATGAAGACACACTCCACAGAAGAACACCTCCAGTACACCCTCTCCTACTCCGGCTTCATCAGCTCCAACACAACAGCGTCATCCCGTACCGGACCGCCAGAGGAAGCCTTCTTCCTCTTCAGCAGCCATTTCCCTGACGTCGAGCCGGACAATACTCGCGGCAGAGCCCCCCTTCTCTTCTCCTTCGCCGGCTGTTTCGCCAGCCTGTGCTCTTGCCGCTGCTGTTGTAACCTACGTTGCCTTGACGTGTCCTCCAGCTGCCGAGAGGTCCTCCAGGTTTCCCCCAGCTACGCCCATTTCCGCGTCTACAGGAGCGGCTCCTCAGCTATCCACTGAGGGGCCCAGGTTCACCATAGATGCGGAGAGGGATGACTGCCCACTTGCTGCAACAGAGAACATCACACACCGGGATGACAGGCAAGTGTCATTTATTTCTGCTTCAATTTATGATATTATGCCTTGCCTGATTCCCAGTGATGAGGCTCAGGGTTTCCAGTCCCCTGAGCTCTACCACCTGCTGCAGCAGATGATTCCTCACCAATCCTCTCTGTGTCTCCTCCGTTTCCTTCTGAGTGTCTGCCGGCCCCCGAGCAAGACCGCCAGACGACGAAGGAGGCCATGGCCCTGGAAGTCCCAGTTTCAATGCCAGTGGTGAGCCGAACCCCAGTTGCCATGCCAGGAGAGCCACCAGCGTGGTCCACTTCACCTGGGGCTTCTCAGACTGCAACAACCATCATGCCTGCTGCAGAGGCCGCCACAGCAGAGTGGAAACCCGAGTTGGACCTCGAGAGGGCCGATCCCGAGATGACATCATCGCCTGGATTGCTGGAGTCCTGGACGGCGGTGGAGCTCAAGCTCAGGCAAGTGCTCTCATTTGTTTTTCTATGATCTGTTTTAGAGCAATCTTGGTGAGGAGAGCCAGGTGCAGCCACCCGCTGCGCCTGAGCTTGCCTCGCCGGGCTCCGCCGCTGCTGGTGACCCTGAATCCCCTTCTCTGTGTGTGTCTGAGCCTTCTCCCAGGGTCACCAGAGACGTTCCAGCACTGCCAGAGGTCTCTGTGGGTCCAGGCTCGCTGCTGGAGGTCATTATGGGTGTAGCGCCGACACAGGCCGGGTCCTCTGTGGGTGTAGCTTCCCTTCTGTTCAAGGCTGTCGTCTGGGTCCCGCCTCCTCTACTGGGGTCTTCTTGGGTGCTGTGCCCAGCCTGAAACCAACGTGGGTGCTGCGCTTCAGTTTGGGTCCACCATGGACATTGCGCCCCAGCCCAGGGCCTACTGAGGGTGCAGTTTCACCCCATCTGGAGCCACCAAGGTTGCGGCATTGCTCCCATTTGGGGTCACCAAGGGTGCAGTGTTGCTTCCGTCCGGAGCCACCAAGGGTGTGGCGTTGCTCCCAGCCAGAGCCACCGAGGGTGCGGCGTTGCTCCCGTCCGGAGCCACCAAGGGTGCGGCGTTGCTCCCATCCGGAGTCACCGAGGGTGCAGCAATGCTCCTGCCCGGAGCCACCGAGGGTGCAGCGATGCTCCTGCCTGGAGCAACTGAGGGTGCGGCGTTGCTCCCATATGGAGCCACTAAGGGTGCAGTGTTGCTCCCGTTCAGAGCCACCGAGGGTGCAGCGTTGCTCCAGCCCGGAGCCATCGAGGGTGCTGTAGTGCTCCAGCCTGGAGCCACTGTGGGTGCTGCCATGCTCCAGCCCAGAGCCACCATGGGTGCTGCTATGCTCCAGCCCGGAGCCACAGTGGGTGCAACCTTGTCCCAGCCCAGGACCACCACAGGTACAACTGTGTCCCAAGCTGGGACCACTGAGAGTGCTGCTGGCCAGCCTGAGAACACGAGGCCATTTCTCCTCTGCCAGATGCCGTCAGAGTTCCTCTTCCTCCTCTGCCGGACACTGTCATGGTCCCCATTCCTATGCCACCAGATGCCATTGTGTTCCCCCTCCTCCAGTCCTGCTTCCTGCCATTGGGCCTCCCGGTGGGGGAGCCACCCCCTGGATCACTCTTCTGGTCCTGGTGGCTTAAGAACTCTGGCCAGTCGCCTGAAAGACTGGGTTGCTGGGTCAGGTGGTCTATTTTCTCAGGCAGGCCACCCGACTTATTTCACCTGGCTGTCCGGCTGGCCTGGGACTTCGGTTGGCAACCGGAACCCTGGAGCTCTGGGACCTTGGGGGCCTAGGGGTCTGACTGGGTGCAGGTGCGGGTTATGAGCTGGGTTGTGTATTCCCTCCTTAGCCTGTTCCCCCACCTCCCACCCGGCATGGTTTATTGCTGTACTGCTTCTCTGGGGGGGGGGGGGTCTTCTTGGGGTGTCTGGGAACCACCACTTGGAGGGGGGGGGGGCTCTGTCATGAGTCTGAGCCAAGAGCTCAGACTCCCTATGTATTTTTGAGTATCTTATGTCTGTTATTTTTTTCTTGTCAGTTTTCTGTTATTTTGGTTGTGTGACACGAGCCTCATTCCTCCTCTCCCAGACACACCCACCATTCACTCACAGCCTCTTTTCCAGTTCCCAGCTGTGAGCGATTGTGTATTAGGACACCCGCTACTCTCCCTCTCACTGCGCTCAGTCTGCTCTCCGATCAGCTGGGAGCAGTTACGCAATCAGTTCACCTGCCATCTCAGCTCTCACACCTGCTGCTCATTATGTTCTATGTATTTTAACTCTGCCTGTTCACTCTGTCTTTGCGGCAGTCTCAACTGTGTTTAGACTGGACTACTCTCCCTTGGACAGTCTCCCCCTCCTCTTCTCCAGAGTGTTCTCAGCTCTGGAAAGTCATATCTGTGTAAGTTATTCTTGTTGGCATTTTTTGTATTTGTGAGCACAGTTATTTTTGGACTTCTGTTCTTTTTTTTAATAAATGTCACTGCTGCAGTTAAGCGTGTGGGTTTGGCTTTCTGCCCCAGCGGGGCGTTCATGACAGATAATTGATATGTTGCTTAGCCATGTGCCCTGGTTAGCCATGTGGAATACCTAAAGGTACGTTCAGACCAAATGTGAAGTAAATTTTTCACATGGTGCGAATATATGTAAAGTTAATGTGAACATGCAGAAAACACGCAAATTTGAGTAATAATGCCAGCTAGTATTCAACCTTGAGATCTGCCGTCACCGTAGTAAAAGTATCAACACTGGACAGCCGGAGTTTATCAATCCATGTACTGCTGCTCCAGATGTGCTAACAAGGGCTAGCAGCCGGCTAGTAGTGTAAACAACCGTCATCCAGGGGAAGTTTTGGAAGAGGCTGAGACAACTTTCCAGGTGATGTTGTGAACGTAGTCATGGTTAAGTGTTTTGGGGATTTGGGGATTTGGGGACAGAATGCAGCTGCAGAAGTTATGAAGGCAACTCCGCCCCTCTGCAACTTGCTCAGACGCAAATTCACGTCTGTTTGCATGTTTGCATTGACTTAGCATGTAATCGTGCTGCACGAAAAATTTGTGTTTGGTTTGAACGCAGCTCAAGAATAAGAAACCTGTTCCAGCCCTACTAGTCCTGAAGTAGAACTGTGACATACAATGCATCTGGAAAGTATTCACAATGCTCCACTTTTTCTAAATTTTATTATGTTACAGCCTTATTCCATAATGGATTAAATTCATTTTTTCCTTCAAAATTCTACAAACAGTACCCCATAATGACAACATGAAAAAGTTTTTTTTTTTTGATTTTTGCAACTTTATTAAAAATAAAAAAAAACTAAAATCATGTACATAAGCATTCACAGCCTTTGCTCAATACTTTGCTGATGCACCTTTGGCAACAATTACAGCCTCAAGTCTTTTTGAATATGTTGCCACAAGCTTGGCAGACCTATCTTTGGGCAGTTTCACCCATTCCTCTTTGCAGCACCTTTCAAGCTCCATCAGATTGGATGGGAAGTGTCGGTGCACAGCCATTTTCAGATCTCTCCAGAGATGTTCAATTGGATTCAAGTCTGGGCTCTGGCTAGGCCACTCAAGGACATTCACAGAGTTGTCCTGAAGCCACTCCTTTGATATCTTGGCTGTGTGTTTAGGGTTGTTGTCCTGCTGAAAGATGAACCATTGCCCCAGTCTGAGGTCAAGAGCGCTCTGGAGCAGGTTTTCATTCAGGATTTCTCTGTACATTGTAAACATCCTCACAGCATGATGCTGCCGTCACCATGCTTCACGGTAGGGATGGTATTAGCTCGGTGATGAGCGGTGCCTGGTTTCCTCCAAACATGACACCTGGCATTCACGCCAAAAAGTTCAATCTTTGTCTCATCAGACCAGAGAATTTGGTTTCTCATGGCCTGAGAGTCCTTCAGGTGCCTTTTGGCAAACTCCAGGCAGGTTGCCATGTGCCTTTTACTAAGGAGTGGTTTCTGTGTGGCCACTCTACCATACAGGCCTGATTGGTGGATTGCTGCAGAGATGGTTGTCCTTCTGGAAGGACAACCTCCACAGGGGAATGCTGAAGCTCTGACAGAGTGACCATCGGGTTCTTGGTCACCTGCCTGATTAAGGCCCTTCTCCCCCGATTGCTCAGTTTAGATGGCCGGCCAGCTCTAGTAAGAGTCCTGGTGGTTCTGAACTTCTATTTACGGATGATGGAGCCATTGGGACCTTCAAAGCAACAGAAATTTTTCTGTACCCTTCCCCAGATTTGTGCCTTGAGACAATCCTGTCTCAGAGGTCTACAGACAATTCCTTTGACTTCATGCTTGGTTTGTGCTCTGACATGCATTGTCAACTGTGGGACCTTATACAGTATAGACAGGTGTGTGCCTTTCCAAATCATGTCCAATCAACTGAATTTACCACAGGTGGACTCCAATTAAGCTGTAGAAACATCTCAAGGATGATCAGTGGAAACAGGATGCATCTGAGCTCAATTTTGAGCTGCATGGCAAAGGCTGTGAGTACTTATGTACATATGATTTTTTAGTTTTTTATTTTTAATAAATTTGCTAAAATCTCAAAAACTTTTTTCACATTGTAATTACGGGATGTTGTGTGTACAATTTTGAGGAAAAAATGAATTTAATCAATTTTGGAATAAGGCTGTAATATAACAAAATATGGAAAAAAAATGAATTGCTGTGAATATTTCCGGATGTACTGTAGAAATATACATTCCAGATACTTTCTTGAAAGACTCATTGCAGTTTAGTTCTTCAAATACTTTTTTTTCCCCTAGAGCTCATTAGCAGACAGTATAGGCAGGTGGTAGAAAACCAGAGATGAAAAAGACTGAACAACAAAGGTACCCCGCAGGCCTCCAACCGGGGACTCTAAAGTACAGTGAGTACAGTGCAAGGATATTCTGACCACCATAAACTAAATGTCTGTCCCCACCCCCCAGCGTGCATACTGCTAAAAAAAAAAAAAAAAATCAAGATCTGTAAACCTGCAGGAACATTGAAACACTCCCCAGGAGTGGGTGGTAACAGGGTTTGTCTTTGTATCCTCTGGGGGATTTCTCTTCTTCTACTGGCGGTTCGCTAAGATGGCAGTGTCCTCTAGCAGGTGGACGGTTATTGTTTTTAATCAATTGCAAAGAACCAGATTGGATTAACATGCAGTTATTAACATGCCTCTTCTCCACGGTGCTTGTAAACATCTTAATGGGCTTATTCACATAATCAGGGAGAGGACAATAATGAGATTATTGCATGTAAACACAGCTATAGTGCTAATGACATGCTCAGCCCCCGTTGTCTGCTCTGGCTCTGATTAGCTGCCATGGATCCGTGCGAAGATGGAGTATCTGATTTCACTCAAGTGACTGAAAGATTCAATGTGGCGAGTTTAACTGTAGGCAAGAGAGAGAGAGAGTGAGAGAGAGAGAGGAGTGATTTTAGAAGCTGGAGATGTGTGAATGTCTGAAGGTGCTGCCATTCCTTGCAGTGTTGGCATTTGTGAAGCACCTATTCTTCTGAGCACTCCCACAGGAAGTGATGAATGTTTTGGCATCAAACTAAATTTCTATTGATTGGGTAGATAGACCCAAAATATCAGTTGGTCTAAGAAAATCAAGTCTCTATATATTTGACATTTGAACTAGAAGCTCTGCTCGACTTTTCTGGTAGCTGTCATTTTGACAAACAGGCTTGTAGAAATTCTGTCATCATCTGTTGTTATCTGTCATTCTAAATGACTTTAATCAGATCACCCTCAGTGTAATCTGTCAAATGACAGACAGCTTTCAAAATTTTCAGTCATTGCTGAAAAAAATCTGTCAATGAAGAACGATTTCCAGTTAATACAACCTCTGATTTGAACCTTTTTCTTTTTCCCTTCGCTAAAGCCTGGTCTAAACTCTTTCACACTGATAGGCAGTGATAGTACAGTACTTTATCATAATTGCTCTTTTTTACACCATATTGGACCCTCTTTCTCAAAGATCCTCAATTATCCCCACGGTCCTCAAAGTTTTGGTTCCTTCCAAAACAATATCTGAACAATCACCAAAGGGAAGTGATCTCTCAATGATCTCTCAATGAACACTCGATGTCACTGATCTCCCATTGATCTCTCAGCAGTCTTTCAATGAACTTTATTGGTCTTTCATCAAATGTTCAGAGTTCCCCGACTGATCTCTCAGCCATCTCTATCTTTGGGGTGTAAAAATTTGGCATTCAATGAAAGATCGCTAAGAAAGAGATCAAGAGATCATTGGGAGATCAATGAGATTGTTGAGCACTCCATCTCACTAATCTTCCAGTGATCTCTCAGCAATCTTTCAGTGCATATCAACTTTTTCCACCTGAAGGCAGAGATAGCTGAGAGTTCAGTGAGGCATCATTGAGCATTTGATGAAAGACCAAAAGAGTTCATTGAAAGATCACTGAGAGATCATGGCAAGATCAATAAGATCATTGAGTGCTCTTTAAGAGTTTGATGAGAGATCGCTTTCCTTTAGTTGTCATTGAGAGATTGTTTTGGACTGAGTCAAAACAATCTCTCAATCGTGGTGACCATGAGATCACTGGTAGATCATTGACAGTTGCTGAGAGATCGCTGAAAGATCGTTGAGAGATCTGGTACATTTTTTTCATCTTGTAATTGTCTCTCATGATCTCCACCCCTGTGTAAAGTGGGTAGAGGAGCACTAGAACCTTTCAATATATACGTATGTATACCTCCTCAATGATCCCTCAGCAATCTTTCCTGGTCTCTCAAGGATATTTCAAAGATGTCAATAGATCACCATGAAAATCCTATAGTGATCTCCCAAACATTTACACAGAAACAGCTTTTTGGAGGCTTTAGGAAATCATTGAGAGATTGGGTCAATTTTTGATCTCTCAGTGGTCACCCAACGATCTTTGTCTCTGTAAAGCGACCCTTACTACCGACTATGAGGAAAAAGAAAAACACTCATGTGTAGCTCATGTATTTTTACCTACATATGTAAAAGCACTATGGGATGCTTGAGATTGCATGTGTGGATTGACCTCACGTCTTAGATGAGACAATATGTCTGGACCGCCTGTGGAGAACAACAAGAAGACGGAGGTACGGCGATAAGGAGCGGAAAGGACTTCCTGACCTCCTAGGGCCCAGGCGGAGGACTGAAGGGCGCGGGGGAAGAGTTATTGTCAATAGGGGGTTTTGACGGTGATGTGTGATTCTTCCTTTGTCCTTGTGTGTATAAAAGAGAAGGTTTGACCCAGCTCTTTCTCTTCTGTTCTTCAGAGAAAGCTGGGGATGTGATCGAAGGAATAAAACCTGAATTAAGAAATAATTCAGCCTCATTATTTCACGCTCCCCACACATGTATATTTCATGGGAAAAATAGGGGATAAATATTGAGGTCCAGTGACTGTGTATGAGCATGTTTCCACATACTGGATTTCCTTTTAGCAGTAGTGATAACAAACAACAAAAAGACAAACTCAGACACTAAAAAGAACTACTGTGAAAGCCATTCAGTAATGAGGGCAGCAGTGACAACATTAACTGCTATCAGTCAAACGGTGCATAAATAAGGTTCAGCTTTTTGTCAATATACAGACACGTTTTCAAAGGGAAATGCACTTGAAGCCCTTTACAGTGGCATAGACACTACATCCATAAATACGGGTGAAGTGGGATAAAAAAGTGGCACCAAGGAAACAAAGAGAAACTGATTTCTACAGTCAAAAGTCAAAGAGACATCGGTGTTGTGCTGGAGCCAACAGGAGTACACGTGTGTCTTTGCAGCAGTGGAAACGAGAGTTGAAGAGTGCGATGGTGATTACCTACAGAATGCTCTCAGTTCAAAATTCAGAGGGCACTTTCAGCATAACTAAAAGTTGACGGCAAAGGGGATGTGAGTTTGGCAGGAAAAGTATGAATTATATACTTTAATTCAGTTTTGCTGTCTCTTCTTCATCCATCAGAGAAAGAGATTTAAACTCTTCAAAAAATCTTCTTCACCTAATTTTCTACTAGTGTAGCATTAGCATTTTTTAGCACAATAAATCCAGTTGAAAAGAGTAAGGACCTGTGTTGATGTTTTGGTACAGAGATCTTTGAAAGATCACTGAGAGACCAGGGCCCTTATGCACAAAGTGTCCTAGTGCTAAGAATTCATCTTAGTGACGTAATTCTTTGAAAATTCTCAAAATTATGACGTTTTCTAAGATTTTCCACAAGAAACTCCTCGTAAAAACTGAAGTTATTTAAAAAAAAAAGCTTTTAAAAATGGATGAGGAGGAGAAAATGGAGGAAAGATGGAGACAAAGAAGACTGTTGTTGAAACAATGAATGCTGATGAGCTCATTACAGGTTGGATCGTGTTATAACACTTTCTAATAACAGCCCAAAGTTACTGTGGGTACTTTCCATGTAAAACACCCTTCGGTTATGCAGGAAAACAAAAGTACTACAAAGTGTATAAAATGTTTTTAGCTGATCTTACTAGAGATCTGCTAACATCTCCAACCAGCACAACAACGCTGTATCACCAGCGGTTGTCCCCACATCTGCTGCTGTCCAACTCACACTGTCTTCAGTGGAGTGCATCTACTTAACTACATTCCTCCATGTGATGGAAGTGTTCCTGTCATAAGGAGGGAGATGGTTGGAGCAGCTCCAGCGCCCCTGCCACCCGAAAAGGATTAAGCAGTTGAAGATGAATGACTGACTGACCGACTGACTGAATGAATGAATGGTCGGATCACCTCTCAGTTCATCTGTGGTAAATCCCACATGATTTATAAGTGAGGTTTAGTAGAATAACAACCACCATATAAGGTGTAAACTGTTGTTGTGAATGGTAAGTGGGCGTCCAGCAGGGCTGTTTTGGCCCCTCATTTCCCAGCAGCCCTTGCAGCTGATGGGACATGTTAAAGATTGGAAAATAAGTCCTTCGTTAGACTGTAAGTTTACTGTGTTACTGCTGTACATACTGTATGTTTAAGGCTCAGTTGCTGTGATATTGGAGTTTTACATAATTTGTGTACCCCCCCACCCCGTATTGGCCAATCACAGCTCTCAAAGGACAGCGTCATACCTAGCAACAGAGTCAACCATACTTCCTCACTAAGATGAAAGATTTTGGATCTTCCTTGCTCAGAGTTGCTCTAAGAGTGCTCCTTAATCACTTTTAAGCTAGGACTCCTTGATAGGAGTTTTTAAGCTGAGGCAGGAGCTCTCCTGGAGAATTTTCAGAACGTTTGAGCCTACGGGCTTGGGAGAGATTGCTGAGACACCAGGAATCATTGAGGATTTCTTGGGCAACCAAAGACATATGACGTATGTCATATATGACATATGTTCACATATGACATGTGACGATTTCCACAGTCTCCTCAAAGTTTTGACTCAGCTCCAAACCAGTCTCAGCGGGCACCAAAGGGAAGCGATCTCTCAAGGATCACTCAGTGATTTCATCAATCTCCCAGTGATCTTTCAGTGAACTCTATTGATCATTCATCAAACGCTCAGCGATCCCTCACTGATCTCTCATCAATCTCTACCTTGGGGGCCACAAAATTTGGGGTTGATTGAAAGATTGTTGAGAGATATTTGAAAAATTGCTGAGCGATCATTGGGAGATTGATGAGATCATTGAGAAATTGTTTTCCTTTGGAGATAGTTGAGTGATTGTTTTAGACTGAGTAAAAACCTTTGCAACTGTGGACATTACTGAAGATCATGGAGGGATCCACAGATCTTGGTGATCGCTGAGAGATCACTGAAAGATTGTTGAGACATCTGGCTATTTTTTTCATCACTCATCGATCTCTCAATGATCTCTTCCCCTGTGTAAAGGTGAGTTAAATGGAGGTGCTGCTGTGGTCCTTGTACAGACAGAATGTTTTAAATACCAGCTGATTGTTGCTAAATTATTCACTGTCTTAAAGGACTGTTATTACCTCCGCTAAGGAGGTAATGTTTTTACCGGGGTTTGCCTGTCTGTCTGTCTGTCTGTCTGTTACCAACATAACTCAAAAATGTATAAACGGACTTTGACGAAATTTTCAGGAAAGGTGTGTAATGGCACGGGAAACAGATGATTAGATTTTGGTGATGATCTGAGAGTGCATACCTCCACCAAGGGCTTTGTTTGTGCAGCAGGATTACACAAAAACTACTGGATGGATTTGGATGAAATTTTCACCAGAGGTGGTTCTTGGGCTAGAGAGGAACCCATTATATTTTGGTGGTGATCTGAGAATGCATACCTCAGCCAAGGCTCTTATCTTGCCACAGTGTGTTAGCAACAATACTCCAAAACTGATGGACAGACTTTGATGCAATTTTCACCACAAGTGGCTATAGGCCTACACACAAACCCATTACATTTTGGAGGTGATCCATGACAAACGGAAGGAGTCTTGGTGGAGGTATGTGCTCTATGAGTGCTTTTCTCATTTCATATTGAATTCAATAAAGTGTTTATTCCACGTCCCCATAAAAAGAGGGCGGAGCTTCAATGCACCCACAGGCAAAATAATGTTGGTTTAATGGTCTGAATGTCAGTTTCATTTTGGTTAACGAGCCTCTCAGTTCTTAAGGAGGAGCCAAACTGACACAGTTAAGCCCAACTGATGGTGACACAAACACCTTGGTGAGTGAGCGTGACAGTGCACGTGATGCTAATTCCATCAGCTTCCATTTCTGTGGTACGGACAGCTTGCACACCAGATGCACGTCTTACATTTTCATCTGCTCGTGTGTTTGTGCATCATCACCTGCATCACTGGAGGATAAATGTGTTCTAGACCAAGTCTGAGTGGCTGAGCTTTTTTTATGGTCGTTGGCACTAAAGTGTTCAGTTTTAGTATTAAAATCTGAATTTTTTTATCTTCAAAGAGAACTGTAATTAATTCACGAGCTGATGAAGACACCTGAGAGGTTGGTGCTACGACGACAGCAGCAGCAGCAACACGGTGCATCAGTGTGTGTGACTCGCATTCTTCTAAAGGGCCGATTAGGCTTTCCTGGTGGATTTCCCCTGCTGAATCCCAGCGGCAGGGGTGGGTAGAATCTACACAGACTGGAAACCCCAACACCCAATGGGCCTTTTCGCTTCGAGTTTGCATGTTTGGGTGTGATCTCAGCTGGGTTTTCTTCTGCTCATCCTCCAGAGCACTAAGCAGTGATTTGACGTGCTGGGAAACTGACTTTCTGTCCAGTCAGAACTAGTGGAAACCAGTTTGAAGAAAATCAGCCATCTAGAATTTGCAGAACACAATGACTGTATTGTTGCTGTTCTGTACAAATGGTAGAAGACTTCACCTTTTTAGTGGGGGGTGGGGTGGAGTTCAGATGCCTTCAGCAAAACGCTCCAGGGCAAAACGTTCTGTAAAAGTTTTATTTTTACACGTCTGCATTTCTACAGTAAATACCATGTGAATGAATTTGTTATTTTATAGTTGGAGAACGGGCTTTTTATCTTTTTTCTTTATAGTCTTCTAGGTGTGACCTTCAGTCTGCAAGCATAAAACTGATTTTACAACAGCATTTGTGTTTGTTTTTTACAGTAAAGAAGACAGGAGGCATATCACTGCTGGTGCGTGAGCCATGACTCTCTGGCTTTATGAGAGACTCCAATTCAAACCTTGGTGAGAACGTGATGCTGAGGGTGAACACCCACTATTAACAAAGCCAGAGTTTCCATAGAGATGTTGCAGGAGCGGTAGTGTAAATCCAGTAGCAAACAGCAGTTCATGTCCAGTGTAATGTGTATTTGTTCTTTTTTTTAATTGTCCATAATGTAGACCCAGTGGTTGGATTGGGCATTAAAGGGAACAAATGAGTCCCTTTTTTCCACATGTTGACACAGAGGTCTTAATGAAATGGTTCAAGGGTTTAAATCAGGGATGGGCAACTGGCGGCCCTGTACCCTCATCCACTACAGCCCACCAGTCCATTTGCAAAAATCAATTATTTATATCACGTTTTGAACTGCATTCTTAAAAGCAATTATAGAGACCACCAACAGAGGGAGCTCTAATTGAAACCTAGGTGCTGCTCTGTGCAATGGTAGAGAGAGAGAAAGAGACAGAGAGAGAGCGAGTGAGTGAGGGAGCCAGAGATCTAGAAGGAGGACTGTGCATTGGAGAACATGTTTATAAGGTATGTGATTCATGCTGAGACCACATTAAAAGGCTGTAAACAGCAGTAAATCTACAAAGTAGGCTGATTTTAAGCAAGAGTAAATGCTACTGGGCGGAGACGCGGGCAGTGAAGATGGCTGCTTAGGTGAGGAGCTCCGCAGTACAGACAGCCTTTTTACTTCTACAAGGGCTCTTTTCACTTGTTTCCTCGGTCGAAACTACTCTACACTTTTGCATTGAGACTGCATTTGTGGAGAACAGGATTAAAATGCCAACGCAGCAACAGAAAATTAATATTCGCTCCAAAGCCGGTGCTAGCAAGGAAAGTCTGGCTAAAGCTAGCAATACCGCAACAAGCCCTCCTTTCTCTCCGCCACCTTCAACAGATGCAGGTGTTCCTAAAGACCAAATGGCGGAGGACATTTCTAAGATTTATGCACTGCTGAAAGAAATATCGGAGAGGCAAGACGCTAAGCTTAACTCTATAGAGGCGTCAACGAGGGTGGTGAATACCAAGTTAACGGAGTTAGCCACCTAGCTGGGAGACGTGGAATCTCGCATTGCCTTTCTCGAAGATGCTAATGTAGCTCTGGATGCTAATCCTCCCGCAACCCAGACGCAGGTGGAAGATTTGCTTCTGAAGCTGGATGACTTGGAAAATAGATCACGCCGAAACAATTTACGTTTTGTCGGCTTTCCAGAAAACTGTGAAAAGTCAGATGCCTTCACCTTCTTGCGCAAAGCTATCCCAGATCTGCTTAAAATTGAGCTCCCTGGAGGGCTGGAAATTGACCGTGCACACCGGAGCCTCGCCAGAGGCAAACCAGATGGCCAGCCACCCAGTGCTATCCTGATTCGACTTCTGTGCTTCCAGGATAGGGAGCGTATTGTGGAGGCAGCGCGTGGGATGGGAAAGCTGGATTGGAATGGTCATCACATCATGATTTTTCCGGATTATTCCAGATGAGCATCCGAGATGAGGGCGGCGTTCAAGCAATGTAAACACCTGCTGCACCAGAAGAAAATTGCATTCTCTCTCAGGTATCCTGCAGTTCTCGTTGTGAAGTTGGCAAGTGGTAAACAGGAGTTCACTGATCCTAAGAAAGCACTGAACCTGATTCTTTCACTACCGTGAGACATTGATGAACAATGGTATGAAAACATGCTATATGTTTATTTGTTATATATTTTTGACGGAGGATTTGATGCAGTATTAATGTAAGTCTTCATTTTTGTTTTTGTTGACAACCGAACATAAAAATTTATAAAAGTTACTGCCTGCGCTTTATTATCTGTAGGCATGAGGCTGCTGCGATTTTGCGGCTCTCCCTAAGTTTGTTGCACTGTTCACAGTCACGGTCCTAGAGTTTTTTATTTTTTTTTTTTTTGGTTGGTGCTGTTCTTGTGCATCGATGGGTGACATTGGTTCTGGGTCACCGTTTACGTTGCTCTATGATTAAGTGGTTTTCGTTTCTTTTTTTTGTATTTTCAGTTTTTATTGTGTTTGTCTTTTGCCCAGTGAGGGGGTTTTTGGTGGAGAATTGCTGGATATTTTGGATGGTAATATGTACTGTTCATGATGTCGGCTAATTGTCAGACCTTTCTTAACCTTATTACTTGGAATGTTAAAGGTCTTAACCACCCAATTAAGAGGAAAAAAAAATTGGCGTTTATTAAATCAAAAAAAGTGGATGTAGCATTGCTTCAGGAGACCCACCTCACTAATACAGAATCTAAAAAACTCTGTCGGGATTGGGTGGGCCATGGGTTTGCGTCTTGCGGTAATAGCCAGAGCGGGGGGGGTGGCAATCCTTATTCATAAACATTTGCAGTTCAAGTGTCTAAAAGAGGACTCCTCATAAGTCTTATAGAAATTCAGGGCCATAGGATGATACTCGCTAATGTTTATGCACCAAATATAGTTGATTGTGCATTTTTTGCACAACTGGAACACGAACTAAGCGAAATGGGTAATTATCCCATTTTAGTAGGTGGGGATTTTAACCAGGTCATGGACAACATTTTAGATCGGAGCACCCCCTCACAGCGTTTATCTAAATCTGGCTCTATATTGAAAGACATGTGCAATGCAATTGGTTTGGTAGACGTTTGACGGCTTTTCAATCCATCCACAAGGGATTACACTTTTTATTCCACTGCTCATAATGTGTTTTCCAGGACTGATTACTTTCTATTGTCAAAATCCTCTGTCTTCTTTGTAAATTCGAGCTCCATTGGTAGCATATTACAATCAGACCATGCCCCTGTTTTTTTACATATGATTCCGCCTTGTCAGTTAAAAAAAAATTCTAGATGGAGGCTTAATTCAAGCCTTCTTCTTAATCCAGATTTTGTGTCCTCTTTGAAAGCAGAGATCTCCTTATATCTCGAGACAAACTGGGATTCTGCTCCCTCTGCTAGTGTTGCTTGGGAGGCCTTTAAGGCATTTATCAGGGGACATATTATTCAATATGCATCTTTTAAAAAGAAAGCTAACATTGCTAAACAGATTGATTTGGAGAGGAGAATAGCTATATCAGAGACTGCATTCAAACAGGACACAAACTTAGTAAATCTGCCACCCCTTGAGAAGCTTAAGTATGAGCTGAATTCAATCCTAACACAAAAAGCTGAATTTTCCCTATTTCGCCTTAGGCACAAACAATTCGGGGAGGGGGATAAAGCTGGCAAAATGCTGGCTAGATATATTAAAATGAAAGAAGCTCAGTGCACTATATCTGCTATTAGGACACAGGATGGTACTCTGGTGTCAGACTCAAATGAAATTAATAGTGCTTTCAGAGAATTTTACACTTCGCTTTATTCTTCTGAAATGGAGGCTGGATCTCAAGAGATTTATGCATTTTTGTCTTCCCTGTCTTTGCCCTCCCTAACGAAGGAACAAATAGACCTGCTTGACGCCCCAATTACTAAAGATGAAATTGTGAAAGTTATTAAGAGCCTTCCGACTGGAAAAGCACCGGGCCCTGATGGATTCACTGTAGAATTTTACAGGACCTGTGTTGATGAGCTTTCCCCTTTACTTTTAGAAATGTTTGCGGAATCTTTTGAACAAGGCCGTCTGCCTCCTTCTTTAACAGAGGCTTTAATTTCGCTTATTTTAAAAAGCAATAAAGACCCATTAGATTGCAAGAATTATAGACCAATTAGTCTTATAAACTGTGACTGTAAAATTCTCTCCAAAATTTTGGCATTAAGATTAGATAAAGTAATGATATCTCTTATAAATCCTGATCAGGTGGGTTTTATTCGTTCCAGGGGTGCGACAGACAATATTAGGCGATTTATTGATATCATATGGTCAGTTCAAAATGATCCCTCACTTGCACACCTCTCTCCAGTAGCAGCCCTCTCCCTGGATGCTGAAAAAGCATTTGACAGGGTTGAGTGGCAGTATCTTTTTGCTACTCTAGAGACTTTTGGTTTTGGTTCAAAGTTTCTTTCCTGGATTAAATTACTATATAATGAACCTAGAGCTTCAGTGACATCAAATCGAGTTACATCACAGCCTTTTAGACTCTATAGGGGTACGCGCCAGGGCTGCCCTTTAAGTCCCCTGCTTTTCGCTTTGGCATTAGAACCATTAGCTGTAGCTATCCTCAAAGACGGCAGTTTTCCAGGTATTCAGGTCCATGGCAGTACCCATAAGATAATGTTGGATGCTGATGATGAATTGGTACTGATTACACAACCTCAAAAATCAATTCCAGCTCTCCTTAAAATTATTAACCAATTTTCACGTCTGTCTGGTTATAGAGTTAACTGGATATAATCAGAAGTTCTCCCTCTAATACCTTATTGCCCTAAAACACTGTTTACATTTGGTCAAAATATAGGCTTTTCTTGGCCAAAATTAGGAATTAAATATCTTGGCATCCTGTTTCCTCACACTTTATCGGATCTGATTCAGATTAATTTTGAGCCTTTGCTCGAAAAATTTAAAATAGACATAGAGAGGTGGTCGCCCCTTTTTTTGTCTCTTTGGGGCAAGGTCAATGTTATAAAGATGATTTGTGCACCCCGATTTAATTACCTTCTACAATCCCTTCCTCTTAGGATCCCAGCTGGTTATTTTCGGCAATTTGATAGGCTGTGCAATAAGTTTTTATGGAATGGTAAGCGCCCTAGATTAAAGTTGAAAAGACTACAAAAGGCTACAGATTCAGGAGGTTTGGGGGTCCCAAATCTAGTTTTATATCATTACGCTTTTAGTCTTAGACATTTGATTCATTGGGCTCTCCCCCCTGAGAGAGCTCCCCCTTGGTTTCATTTGGAGAGTTTTCTGAGCAGCCCTCTTCCCTTAGTACATCTAATCACAATTAAACTTTCTTCTGAATTTCAGTCGCATCCTATTGTATCCTTTTTACAATACGTTTGGAAGAGGGTTGCTTCTATATTAGGGTTTAGCTCTCATCTTCATTCTATGGCTTCTATTTGGCTTAACCCAAGTCTCCACATTGGAAAATCTCCATTTATTTGGAAAATCTGGGTGAAAAAGGACATCTTGATGCTAAAAGATCTATATGAAGGGGGAGCTCTCAAATCATTTTATGATCTACGTGCACAGTATAGACTACCACAGAAACAGTTCTTGAAATATTTACAACTTCGACATTTGCTGTGTCAAGTCTTTGGATCTACAACTACCCCTCCTCCTGAGGCAGATTGGCTCACCCAGGCATTGAGTTCCTGTGTTAAAAGATGTAAGGAATACAATTTTTATTCAATGCTCCTTAAGAGCTCAAATAAAGATTTTTCAGCCCTTAAACAGGCATGGGAAAAAGATCTGAATTCACAATTTACTGATCCTGAATGGGCAAATATTTTAAGGAATGGGAAGAAAGTGTCCAGGGAATTGAAAACCAGACTTCTTCAATTTAAAATTTTGAATCGATTCTACTGGACACCCCATAAAATGTTTAGAGCAAATCTTATTCATTCATCAAGATGCTGGAGATGTCTATGGGGGAGGGTACACTTATCCATATGATCTGGAGTTGTCCGGAAATACAGGACTTTTGGTTGGAGATCCATAGACATATTATGACAATTGTCAAGCAAGAAGTGTCATTCACTCAGAGACTTTTTGTCCTTGGGGATCCATCAACTATTCAGGACCCAATCTCTGGCGCCGAGCGGATTCAGACTGCTTTGATGGTGGGCCGAAAGTTGATTACTTCTTATTGGAAATCTTCCTCTGCCCCACCCGTAGCTCAGGGAGCTGGGCAAGCTTGCTGCACTACAACGCCTTTCATATAAACTTTTGGACAGGATAGACAGCTTTTACAATAAGTGGGGATCCTATCTCACCTTTATAGGTGTTGTAGATTAAGTCAATCATCTTAGGAGTACTAGGGTGGAACTGGAATGTTTTATCCTCTCACTGGGTATATTCGTTCTTGATGGTTTTTTTTTTTTTGGTTTTTTTTCTTGGCTTGTTTGTTTGTTTCTTGTTTTATTTTCTGAATTGAAAACCCAATAAAATTCAAATCATAAAAAAAGAGTAAATGCTACTGCTGAGGAGCTGTATTAGTATTAGTTTAAGGGTGTGTATATTTATGCAACCAGGTTATTGTAAGTTTTTTGTTTTTTTTTTCCCTTAAAAGATTTCAGTTTGTTTTTCAATTCGGTTGTACAGGTTATACGTCACATTGACGGCGGAAGAAGTTTTGAAATGATTTATCTTGGTCTCATGTATTTACATCACAAAAACCTGGCATTTGAACAGGGGTGTGTAGACTTTTTATGTCCACTGTATGTGAATAACTTTGTTTTAACAAAACCTACAGGTCTCCCAGTCCAAGACTTTTCATAAACACTGCATGTGCGTTTTATCTTTTCTGAAGTCTGGAACCTAAGAAAATTAAACACACACAATTTCACTTATTCCTCGGACAGCCACAGCAGAGACTGCTGTCACTGAGTTACTACGATGTTGCGATGTCAGGGGATGTACTATATGGATCTGTGCTCCTTTTGTCCACTCCAGGTAGGAAGGGCTGTACTATTTTATGGTTACAAATTCAAGATTCAAAGATTTTTATTTGTCAATACTACTATACGTACAGGACATACAGGAGAATTGAAATGGAGTTTCTCTCTCTCTTCAGTGGTGTGTACAATATAAAAAAAAGAAAAAGTAATAAGTCTGGAAAAACGACAACAGCAGTTTATGTAGAGTAATGCTACCCGTAGTGCAAATGGCAACAAATGATAGACCCAGACCTCCCATAGTGCAAATAAAGTTAAACAATAAACGATGAGACCCAGCAATCTTATATTTCATTCAATGTTTAGGAAAGATTTTTCATTTTATTTATTTTATTTATCCAACCTTTATTTTATCAGATAAAATATTTGAGAGCAATTCTCACCAGGGATGTCCTGGTGTGTTATCATATGTAATTAATGTTTGTTTTTATTCTTGTTCTTAATCCTATTTGTGGAGAGATTTTGCCCCAAGATGTTAAATGCATTATAATAGAAATAAATTATTATTATTATTATTATTATTATTATTATTATTATTATTATTATTATTATTATGCTATATATAAACAAATGAAATTTTAAAAAATCCTCTGCTGCTGATGTCCAGTTCAGCACAACACCAATCTCTGTGAAATCGTTTCTATTCATATTAATCTGTTCTCCATCCATCCATCTTCTTCCGCTTAATCTTTTTCATGTCGTTGGGGGGGCTGGAGCCTATCCCAGCATCTTTGGATGAGAGACAGGGTACACCCTGGACAAATCACCAGTCCATCGAAGGGCCAACACAGAGACAGACAACCATTCACTCTCACAGTCATACCTAAGGAGAATTTAGAATCCCCAGTTTTACGCCAGTTAACTGAACTTGCATGTTTTTGGCATGTTGGGAGGAAATTGAAGAAATCCCGGAGTAAACCCAGGCAGACACGGGGAGAACATGCAAACTCCACACAGATCACTGTTGGTCGGGGGCTGGGATCGAAACCAGGATCCCCTGGCCAAGGGTGAGTTGCTGTGCTGCCACAGTGCTAACCACTCCACCACCGTTCTGTCATGCCAAATAAAGTCACACGTGGAGCTTCTACCTCTTCGGCCACGCGCCCTCGATTCTCGCCGGTGGCTCCTGGCACCAGCGATCAGTGTCATCAGGCACAGATGAATTAAGACAAGCTTTTTTTGGACATTAATTTCTGGTGCATTTAGCAGGAGATTGACAACCGCAAACCTTAGTAAATCACCTTGCGCCAGTCATTTAAATACTCCCCTCCCTCAAATTTGCGAGTGGATATGACATCTCCCACAAATGCATATGCAATGAGGCCAGGTGCAAAATTAACATAGTCTATGCCTTTCCACCACTAATTTTGCCCTGTGCCCTTTAGTAAATCTCAGCAGTAGTTTTTAATGCCAAAGCAGGGTTTTGCCATGGCGCAGCACGTTAGTAAACCGGCCCCTTATTCTCCTGCTTGAGCATTATTAAGCTCATCTGACCAGCTGCTTTTAGTGCAGCCCAAAAGTAAATTAAAACAGAGAAGGGATAGGGTCTTTGCAGTGGCAGCCCCTAGAGTATGGAACAACCTGCCACTCCATAGATGCACCGCAGAATCCTTAGAGACATTTAAATCACAACTTAAAACCCATCTTTTTAATCTGGCTTTTAATTCAAGTTCATTGAGTCCCACAGGCCACGTTATGTACTGGTCATTGTGTTTTTTAGCTTGTCTTAATTTAATTTTATGTATGTATTTTATTGTATATTATTTTATCATTGTATCATTTATAAAGCACTTTGGCCAACCTTGTTGTTCTTTTTAAATGTGCTATATAAATTAAATTGACACTGACATAAAAACCGTTATAGCTATGCTACGCTACTGGAGTGAGTACAGAGCCATACCAGTCAAAATATTTCGGATAAGTCAGATTCACGTGACTTTATTCACCATTTTGGGTGTCACGCTATAGGAGTTACTTCCTTTAAGAGTTTAGGCTGCTTGTCTACCGAATGCATAAAAGCACTCAAAACCTGTTTCCCCTCCTGGTCTGTGCCCTGTATCCTAGCAACCACTTGACCTGTCAATCAAAGCTTGCCTTCCCGGTTTCACAGCTTGCTCTGAAGCTCTTTACCAACAGCACTAGACCACATCAAACAGGTAAGAAAACATGCATCACTCCAAGCTTTTGCTGTTAAATATATTGTTTCAGCCTAATTCTGGTTGGCTAATTGCAGAGGTGTGGCACTTCAAATTGTGAACTTTTTTCACCTTTCAGCACTGTGAGCACATGACAAAAAACACTCACTGCTGAGAGCATTTTTGCGAGGACGACACTGAGCACATTAAACGCTGGATTACATCGAGGCTCAGAGGGGAAAAACCACTCAGGGCACATGCAGCCGTACACTGTGAAGGGGGTAAATGCAAACTAAATAACCTTTCAAGGGGTCACTGACTGAAAAATGGTGTGTTTGTAGGTTTTAACTGTCAGAAATGTGTCTGTTGGTAAGTAATTATCCAAAAAATATCAAAACAGTCAATTCTCTTAAAAAACCCCACACAGATTTTATCTCATTTTTCTCTCCCAGAAACACCAGAGATGTTTTTGACTCTTCAGGGTAAACAACGTATGTCACGATTTGACAAAGCCACCCCACCGCCATCCTTGAGACCCGCCCACTGCTCCATTATTGATCCACCTAGCTGTCTATCATGTAGATCAGGGGTGTCCAATCATGTGCCATGGAGGGCCAATACCCTGCAGGTTTTCTCTTCTCCCCAGTCTCTTCAGCAGGTGTTTTCACTTATCAGCAATCAGTGGGAAAAAAATTCAGTGGAATCTGCTGTTGAAGACACTGGTTGGAGGTAAAGCCTGCAGAGTCTTGACCCTCCATGGCACGTAATTGGACACCCCTGATGTAGGTGGAAGGGGTGCTAAAGGTAGCCTATTAGCCCCTGAGCTATTAACCCCCAAACTAACACTGGTAGCAGGAGGCTCACAAAGCTAGGCACGCTGGTGCAAGCGATTTGCTGTAGAATCACGGTGAAATTATTGGGAGATGTGCCGGAGTGATACGAGTTATATTGTTGACTGTGGATCAGTGAACCAGCGCTGCTCAGCCGAGCTAGAAGGAGGTTAAAGGCGAGAAGATAGTCAGCTAATGGCTAACTGATGTAAGAGGGAGAGCGGAGTTGAACAGGTGAAGGATGTTTCTTAAAGTGACAGACTTTAAATCAGAGCATTTCAAGAAAGCTTGGGGGAAAATACAAAACAAATTTGCTTCAGTAATTAAAAAATAAAGAAAATGTGAACAAAGTATGTCACAGACACTTCATAAAGATGTTTGAGCTGCAAAAATGTGGAGAAAGTGTAGTCAATGGCCCCTTTAATGGGTGCATTTACTAGATACTGTATGTAATGTTGACTACAATTTGTTGAATACACAGTGGGTACGTCTTCTCACGTTATGCTGGGTTCACACTATAGCGTTTGGACCAACTTTTAAAGACATTTTGAAAAAATCAGAGAAATTAGTCCAAATGTCAGTAAAATTATGTTTGTGTGCAGTTTTTTTTTAAATCTAGTGCACACCAACTTTTATGAACTTTCATGAACTTTTGCTAGCATTTGTCACCGTTGCATTCAGCATTGGCAAACCTTTGCCAACTTAGGCTAGCACATGTGTAGCTGTTGCCAACTTAGGTTAACTCGGAGCGCTTGCGGTAGTCCGCTGGTCAGTCGCTCAGGTGGGCCTTGGGGGTGGTGGTTTGCTTCTGTGGCTGCAGCTGTGGGTGACTCTAAGGGCGAGTAGGAGTGAGAGCGAGATTGAGCGGGTACAGGAGTGGGAGAGAGTGGGTGGGTCTGGGAGTGCAAGTGTGGGATTGTGTGGGGGAGAGGGCGAGCGAGAGTGAGTGTGTGTGTGTGGGTGCAAGTGGGTCCATATGACATGAGGGTGTAAGTGCGTGGGAATGGGTGTGTGTACTGGTCAGGAGGTGCTGGATCGAGGGGGTAGCACCTCCTGGCTGCGTGGGCCTCCCATGGGGCTCCTGTACCTTGCTGCCACCTTCTTTGGCCGTGGGGTATGGAGGTCCCCGGGGTGTGTGGCGGTGGTGCTGGGGTGGGGGCGGGCCCACTGTGGGAGTGTCTGAGGGGGCTCACGCCAGGGGCATGGGCCGGACTCTGGCAAAGGGGATGGGGTGCTGGACTCCCGGTGCCTGGAGCCCGGGGTCTGGCATTGGCCCCGCTGGGGGGGGGGCGGAGGTTAACTGGTCCGGGGACGTGGGTCCGCCACACCTGCTGCTTGGCAGCCCGGCCTCCCTTGGCCGTCCCTACTGGGGCAGATGCCTGGCTGTCCTGGGGCTTGTTGGCCTCGGGACATTTATGCTCTGTGGGGGTTGGTGGCATTGTCCTGCTTGCTCTGGGTTTCCGGGAGGAAGGAGGGGGGAGTTGCTGTGACCGGCCACCCTCTTCGTATGTTTCCTGGCAAACCACTCACATGCACTCACTTATTTTGTGTGTGATCTCATACACACGCACACGCACACATATGTCTCTCCTTTAAAAGGTGTAGATACCAGACTTGTCTTGAGACCTCTTCAGTGGAAGAAACAGTCTGTCTTCTGTTTGTTTCAGTTGTGTTAGTCTGTTTGTCTTCTTTGTTTGTTTATCTCCCTTTTCTTTCCCCATCCCCACCTCTCCTTTCCCCATTCCCCCCATCAGGTCCTTCATGGGTAAAACAATTTAAATAAAGTATTAAAAGTTATTACAAGAGGAGTTTATTTTTTTCCCTTGTCCTAACAGGCAGCTAGGCAAACAGAACAGGGATCTGTCACCCTTATTGTGCCAAAACAGATTTACTTTGCCAAGAGGAGCTTATACAGTACCTAACTGTGTATTGTATATTGTTGTAAACTCCTCCTGTAATAACTTTTAATACTTTATTTTAATTGTTTTACCCATGGAAGACCCAACAGGATGGGGAAGAGGGAAAGGAAGTGTGTGAAGAGGGAAAAGAAAAGGGAGGGGAACAGACAGACAAACAAACAAAAACAAAACAAAAACAAACAAACAAACAAACAAACAAAACAAACAAAAGACAAACTGCTTCTTCCACCGACGATGTCTCAACACGAGTCTGGTTTCCGCACATGTTAAAGGAGAGACACTTGTGCGTGTATGTCTGTGTGCATATATATGAGAACACGTGCAAAATAAGTGTGTGCATGTGAGTGGTTTGTCAGGAAACATACAAGTGGAGGGCCGGACGGAGCAGCTCTCCCCGCGGGAACCCCGAGCAGGCAAGGCAGTGCCACCAACCCCCAGCCCCGAGGTCAGCAAGCTCCAGGAAAGCCAGGCATCCGCCCCCGGAGGGACGATCAAGGGAGGCCAGGCTGCTCGGTGGCTGGGGCGGTGAGCCCACACCCCCCCCAGTGGGGCCAACATCCACCCCCAGGCACCAGGAGGCCAGAGACCCCACCCCCTGGGACAGAGACCGGCCCGCGCCCCCCCGGCGCAAGCCCCCCCCAGGCACCCCCACAGCGGGCCCGCCCCAGTGCGTCTGTCGCACACCCCGGGGACCCCACGTCCAAAGACCCCACGTTGCCGAGAGGCACTACCCCTCTTAATCCAGCACCTCCCGACTCACAGACACACCCCTCCCCACACCTTCACACCCACATGCTCACATAAACACCCCTCTCACTCACCCAGACCGACCCATTTTCTCTCTCACTCCTGTACCCATTCAAATTCACTCCTCATTCACCTTTGTTTCATAAGGCAGCTGTGAAGCAGAGGCAGCGAGCCTGAACATGCACCAGTGCCCGGCAGTGACCAGGGAGACCACCAGCGCAGGCCACAGAAGCAGACCCCCACCCCCGGCGCCCATCTGAGCGAACAATCAGCAGACCACCGCAGGCGCCCCAAGATGCGCCCGGCATGCAAAGTACCACACAAAACCGACCCACCACTACCACCTCCATTCATCACCCCCTCACTCTCACTTAGACTCATATTCAGCCCCCCTCTCACTTTCTTGGTTGTATCTATATATTCAGTAGCACCCAGAGATTTTGACAACATGATCGGTCCCAGGCTCCCCACAACTCCAACGCCCCCAGCAAGAGCAGGGCAACAGGGATGGGGAAAGACCCCCACCCCCTCCCCCCGCACAGAACATGGTGGGTGTGTATCGGTTATATGATATAATTGTGCGTAAATGTGTGGACTACCAAACTGCAATTAAAATTGGGGGGATAGTGATTGATCACGCGGCAAAGGTATCCCTTTCACCGACACAGTGCAGCACACCCCCACCCCAAAGCCCTAAATGTAACAAAAAAGATATATATTCCACCCAGAGTTAGGGGGAGGGGGAGGGCGGGAAATAAGACTGGGAGGTAGGTGGTCTAAAAGCGAGGCCGTTCCCCCCCCAGTAGCCAGCTTGCAGACTGGTTGATGAGGCCACCCACTGCCCCCAAATCCCAACCCAGGGCAAGGGCCGCCAGTGGAAGCAGCCCAGGACCCACCAGCATCACGCCCCGGTGCTCCCAGCACCACTAACTTGATAGGGCAGCCAAACATATTTCCACTCATCTTACACACACAAACATGGACAACAACGGTCACAATAGTGAACAATGGGCTGGACCCACACGGTGCCCAACACGCCAGGTGACACCCCCGAGCGCCCACACAGGCCCACGACCACCCACCCCAGACGCACACAGACAGCTGCAGGCTGCCCTGAAACCACAGCTACCCCGGAGCAACCCAATGGAAACACGGCCATCAACCCACACCAATGACCCCCCAACCACCCCCAAGCACCAACACACACACACCGCCAATGACACCAGGGGTGATGCAACAAAGTGCTTCACCCCACAACACAACAGCAGGGCGGCCGGGACAAGCAGGCCCCGAAACGCCAGCTCCCATGCCACTAGATGGACTGCCCAACCCCTGCCACCCAACAAAGTTCTCCTACCCATACATACATCCTCCACCCCCTAGACATCTACCCACAAGTAACCGCTTTCATACACACACGTACCTCCACCCACCATCACACACACCCACTTACACCCACACACAGCCCCACCTGCCCACTCAACACACACCCACTTCCACATCCGCTCATACTCAAGCCCACACTCACTCACACCCACTCTCACACACACACATGCACACCCACACCCGCAGACCCCAGTGGAGGGGGAGGGTGACCCAGGATGCAGGCACCAACCCCAGGGTGCCACCAGGGCCCCAGAGAAAACACGACCCCGCCGCGCAAGGATGCACTGGGGACAACCCCCACCACCGGCGCACACCCGACCCCGGCCCGGGGGGGGGGGGGGACGGCCCCTGCCCCAGGGGCCCAGGGCCAGACCCAGACCCCCCCCCCCCCCCCAAGGGGCGAGGCCAGCCGGCCAGGGGCCACAGCCTAACCCCTCCGGCCCACGCCGCAGCCCCCCAACCCCCCCCCCCCCCAGGGCCAGACAGACGGCCACCCCGGAACAGGCCCCCTGGACACCCGCGGTTGGGGCGCAGCCAGCCGCCAGAGGTGCCAAGGAGAGTGAGTGTCCACCCGCCACCCCTCAGATTATAGAATTAATAAGCAGGGACCAGAGAGAATTGAATTCCGCCAATTGATTATTTGAGGTGGCTGACATTCTGTCCAGGCTAATATAATCCAATAGTAAGTTATTATAATAAGTCATGCATAAGTTATTTCTTGATTTCCAATTCATGAGGATAGTTTTCTTTTCGATGCATAAGGCAGTGAGAACCATATGTGACATCCTTGCATCTATATTTATTTCACTTAAATCACCTAATATGCAAAGTGTGGGTGAGGGTGGGACACTATACCCAAGCCATGCCAACAGGTCTTCACATATCTTCTGCCAGAACTTTTGAACCGGTGCACAGGACCACATAGCATGCATATAGCTATCCGGGACGTTGCTAGTGCAGTGAGAGCAGAAATTTGTGTGACTCTGGCCCATTTTGAACATCCTTTGTCCTGTGTAATGAATTCTATGTAGAACTTTATACTGTATAAGTTGTAAGTTAGAGTTTTTAGTCATCTTAAAAGTGTTTAAACATATTTGTGTCCAGAAACTTTCCTCCTTATTAATCGATAAGTCTGTCTCCCATTTTGATATTGGAAGAGATACGGACTCATCCAACTTTGATAATAGTCCATGTATTTTCGATATCAATTTTGGGGAACAGAGATTTAGAAACTCTGCCACCTTAACTGGTACTTCTAAATCTGTCTGATTAAGATTAAATTTTGCTTTTATTATGGATTTAAGCTGCTGATATTCAAAATTCTTTTTATCACTGATTTCGTATTGTGACACTAGATCCTGAAATTGGATAAAATTTCCACCTTGAATAAGATGTTCTAAGTTATTTATTCCCTTCTCTTGCCATAGTGGAAATTTTAATGTCCTCGTTGGTTGCAGGATATCAGGATTATTCCAAATGGGCGTGAGTTTACAGGGGACAAGTGAAGACCCTGTTATTTTTAAAAATTTCCACCAAGCCATCAGAGAGGAACTGATATTAATACTTTTAAAACAGTCATGGCGTTTAATACAGGGACTTATAAAGGGTAAGTCAGAGATATTTAGCGACCCACAGAGAGCCTGTTCAGCATCTAACCATGGGTTTCCTAGTGGGGTTGATTTTGTCCATTTTGAAACAAACTGCAGTCTATTGGCTAAAAAGTAATTAAAAAAATGGTAAATCTAAGTCTCCTCACTCTTTTGCTTTTTGGAGGGTTTTTAAACTAATCCGTGATGGTTTATCCTTCCATAAAAATTTACTTATATTTGAGTCTAGAGGCTTAAACCAGGCCATTGATGGTTGGGTAGGGATCATTGAGAACAAATAATTAATTTTAGGAAGGACCATCATTTTAACAGTTGCAACTATTCCCATTAATGATAAAGGTAGTGTCCTCCAGCGCGTAAGGTCGTCTTGTATTGTTTTTAAAAGGGGAATATGATTTATGAAATATCTATTCCTAAATATTTAACATTTCCTGATTGTATTGGAATAGTAGATGTATTTGAGAAATTGCAATTTATAGGTGAAGCTATTGATTTTACCCAGTTAATAGAGTAGTCTGATAATGATGAAAATTTATCAATGAGCGCCACTGTCTGTAGAAGAGATCTTTGTGAGTTTTCAAGGAAAATCAATACATCATCAACATAAAGACTTATTTTGTGTTCCTTTTCTCCAGTTTGAATACCTCTGATATCAACATTTTGTCATATGGCTGCTGCTAATGGTTCAATAAAGATGGTAAAAAGTGAGGGAGAGAGTGGACATCCCTGCCTAGTACCTCTCTGGAGATTAAAGCTTCGGGAAGTCCGATCATTTGTTCGGACAGACACAGCTGGACACCTGTATAGTGTTTTAATCCAGTTTATGAAAGATGAACCAAACCCGAACTCATTTAACACCATAAAAAGAAATTTCCAGTTAACACGGTCAAAGGCTTTCTCTGCATCCAGGGACAAGATTGTAGTTTCTACATTACTGATCTTGCAGTAGTCTATTAAATTAAATAGCCTGCGTGTATTATCAGTCGAGTGCCTACCCTTGATGAAACCTGTTTGATCTGGGTGTATAATAAACGGGATTATCCTTTCCAGTCTTTTGGCGAGAGCTTTGCAAATTATTTTAAGATCGACATTCATAAGTGAGATGGGACGGTAGCTGGATGGAAGCAAAGGTTCTTTTCCAGGCTTAAGGAGCAGGATAATACTAGCCAAATTCATATTCGGAGGAATTACATTATCTTCTTTAATTTGGTTCACCATTTTAAAAAAGTAGGTGCCATCACAGGCCAAAATTCTTTACAAAATTCTACTGGAAAACCATCTGGTCCAGGGGCTTTGTTGTTTGGGATGTGCTTAAGTGCCTCCTAGAGTTCAGACACCTGAAGAGGTGCATCCAGAGCTGCCATCTGTTCATTATTTAATTGTGGTAAATTAATATTGTCCAAAAATGTATTTATCTCTGAGTCAGATGGGTTAACCTGAGATGAGTAGAGGTTTTCATAAAACTTTCTGAAGGAGTTATTTATTTCTTCAGGTTCATGGGTAATATTTCCAGTCATATCCTTGATAGAGTGGATAGCTGTTTTTTCTTTATTCAATCTAAGCTGGTTCGCAAGATATCACCCCGATTTATTACTGTGTTCAAAGTTCTCAAGACGCAGTCTTTGTATTAAAAACTATGCTCTTTTGTTTGTAATTTCTTTTAATTCCAGCTTTAATTTTCTCAGATCGTTAAGTGTCTGTTCCTGTGGGGAAATGGCACAGGTTGTCTCCAGTGATTTAATTTTCTGTTCTAAGTCCAGTACCAGTGCTTTTCCTTTTTTATTCTTATATGAACAGTAAGAGATTATTTTACCTTGCATGACTACTTTTGCTGCTTCCCAAAGAACACCTGGGGATATTCCTGGCACATCATTATATTCCAGATATGATTCCCACTCTTTATTAAAATAATTAATAAAGTCTTTGTCTTTCAGTAGTGATACATTAAATTTCCAGCTCCTAGTTTCCCTTGTAGCTTTCCTATTTACTAGTTTAACACTAGAAGACCCAGACATTAGCCCTCTTGTGGCCACTTGATGGTCCCCCTATGGGTTTTCTAGCCAAAAAGGCCAAATGGCCCCTCTCTGGGTCTTCTAGTGTTAAGAGATACTGGATGGTGATCGCTAATAGCTTGATTTGAACATATTTCAGTGCCAGTGAGTTACTGGCTAAAAAAGAAATCTAGACGTGAATGTGAACTATGAACTGATGAAAAAAAAGTGTATTCCCGAAACGTTGGGTGAAGAGAACGCCATTCATGGCAAAGACCAAAATCATTCATGTACTGTTTGAGAGTGTCAGTAGCCTGCCATTTTCGGTAATTCCCCGATGTACTGAGCCTGCCGATTGCAGGGTTTAATACCAGGTTGAAGTCCCCTCCTATTATGCTCATTGTATCACCCATAGGTGATACAATAAGCAAAAACACTGCTATAAAAGACTCCATTTTCATAAAGAACACAGACAAGAGAGAGGTCATTGAAATTGTTAAATCGTTTAAAAGTAAAACATCTACGGACTGTGATGGTATTGACATGCTCTTAGTCAAAACTATTATTGAATGCTTAGTGAAACCACTGACGTATATCTGTAACCTGTCTCTCCAAACAGGTATATTTCCCAATGCAATGAAAATAGCTAAAGTAATTCCAATATACAAGACGGGTGACAGAGGGGAACTTTCAAACTATAGACCAATTTCACTACTGCCGCAATTTTCCAAGATACTTGAAAAAATATTCTATGAGAGAACTGACAACTTTATACTGAAGAATAATTTATTGTGTGAGCAGCAAAATGGGTTCAGACACAAGAGGACAACTGCATTTGCTCTAATGGAATTTATAGAAAAAATATCAACTGCCGTTGAAAATAAAGAGTATTCAGTTGGAGTATTCCTGGATCTCAAAAAAGCATTTGATACAGTGGATCATAATTTATTATTAACCCCTTGCACTCCGGTCAATTTCCCTAAAAACGCCAAAAAATAACGTGCCCAAAGTAAATCGAAAGCTGTTCTTCAACCCTTTGCAGCATCTTCATGGGGTTGGTCTCATTTAAAAGAAAACACTTTGAAATTTTTGGCAAAACAGTCATAATCTCTCTAAGTGCTCCGGCCACTGAGTTACAGTCATCTAAATATACTGAACTTGAAGAAAATAAATTTGGCCTGGGTGTTTTTTTGGATACAAATGCTTGCAAATAACACACAGCTTCAGATCCGGGCTGGAAAATGCAACAGAAATATAGAACCAAGTGTTATCCAGCTGAGGTCCAAATTTTGTAACAATACCACAAAAAATGAATATATTACACAGCTTTTTCCTCAGGTAGGTCCCAGGTGTTTTTGAACTGTGCCAAATTGTGCCAAATGGCACAGTTTGGAAAAACGTCTGTAACTTTTGAACGATTCAGTATAGAAGCTTCATCTTGGGCTCTAATGAAAGGTGACACTCAGGGCTGTGCGTGTGTGTGTGTGGGGGGGTTGTCCCCCCCCCTCGCTACAGAGGACGGACATCGGCCATCGCTACATGACGGAATAGACTCATGTGGCTATGTGGTGACCACGGCGCAGTCACCGCGGCTCCCCCCCCCTCGCTACAGAAGAGTAGTGGGGGGGGGGCATTGTGGGGGGATGCAGCGCACGAACCGTGTACCACGGCGCACGCACTTCGGACTGTTGCAATTTACCGATCGGTCAAAAGTTATTTTTGATTACAATTTTCAGGGATAAAGAATAATTTAGCTTATAACACTTACCTCTTCACAGCAGCACTGTCCTGGCGAACTTCTCTTCCTCATTGTCAGACAAACGCGACGCTGGTCCGCTCGTGGTTCCCGGTCAAAACATAATTCCATTATTGCGGTTTTGCGCTTCCATGATTGCGGTTTTGGCGAATGATTTACGACCTTCGTCGTTGGCCTCCGTCGGTCTATAAACCAGATGTATGAGAAAAAACAGACATAAAGGTTAGTAAGTGGTGAAAAAATTCAGACAACATACAACAATGACCTAAAAACTTCAAAAAAATTAACTACAACAAACAAACAAACAACAACCTCAACAGCAAAGAAATAAATATTTTGACAAATGTTAACAAATTAAACTGAGATCGAGTAAGAGACCTGCGCACAATGGCACTCTTTTTCCACCTGTAGCTAAAAATAAATAAATAAATAAAAATAACTCAACAAAAAACAAAAAACAGAACAGGCTCTAGAATAATCAGGGTGTTATAGTTTCATCCATAAACAGCTTGCCATCTATATACAGTCTATCCACAGAAACAATAGCTTGTTTACCTTCTTGGATGTTTTGTTTCCTAATGGGAAAAAGCTTCCTTCTCCTTTACAAGATTTCCTGTGGAAATTGATCATTTAAACCATAACTGGTGTTTTTAAGCTGCCTGCCCTGCCTCTGTACCAACATTTTTTGCTTAAAATGCTCAAATTTGGCAACAATAGGTCTGGGACATTTATTCTGGGAATTTTTTTGCCCAGTTTGCTGGACTCGGTGGAAGGTAATTGAATTTGTGACTTTGGGGGATAGTTTTAGTTGTGATGAAATAAACTCACGGACCAGCTGTTCTGGATTTTCATTATTTTTTTCAACAATTCCAGAAAAAACAAGGTTATCTCTCATGCTGCGTGACTGCAAACTAAGAACTGTTTCCTTCATTTTCCGGTTTTCTCCCTTAACAACGCCAAGCTGCATGGTTAGTGTGTTTACTGATTTTTGCAGGCTGTTATTTTCCGCTACGAGAGAGACGAGCTGTGTTTGACTAAACTCTAAGCTCTCCCGCAAATTCTGGAACTCTTTATGAAGGAGCTTGACCAGCACCAGTCTACCATCCATGCTGGTAAGTTCATTCTCAATGGAAAAAAGGATGTCACTAACCTCGGTGCCCTGCTGTAATTTCCCGGGCGTTAATTTTGGCGAATCTGCGGGTCTCGGTTGTTTAGACTGAGAAGCAGCGGCGGAACACACACTCACCTGCTCCATGACACAGCAACGGTAGTAGAAAGTGTCGATATAATTCTCTAGTTCCTCTAGCTCCGTACGAAAAAAAAAGAAAGACACAGACAATTAGTTAAGATAAGATAAGATAAGCCTTTATTAGTCCCACAACGGGGAAATTCCAGGATTGCAACAGCACAGGGATAGCAACACTCAGAGCCACAATCAGAAGGCAAGAAAAAAAAAAAACAAGCAAGCAAGAGCAGCTAATATACATATGTACATATTACTATAAAATCTATATATACACACACACAGACACACAGTGCAGAGCATTGTAGCTGGATGGAATAAATATATGAATATATAAACACACAGTGCAGAGCATTGTAGCTAGATGGAATAAATATGTAAATATATAAACACCCACAGTACGGAGCATTGCAGCTAGGTGGAATAAATATGTAAGTATATAAACACACACAGTGCGGAGCATTGTAGCTAGATGGAATAAATATATAGATATATAAAAATACAGTGCGGAGCATTGTAGCTAGATGGAATAAATATATAGATATATAAATATGAACACACCCAGTGCTGAGCATTGTAGCTAGATGGAATAAATATGTAAATATATAAACACACACAGTGCAGAGCATTGTTGCTAGATGGGATGAAACAGCATAACCCTCTACTTAGTTATCCTATATGGTATGATTATGTGCCCATACATATTCTCACCCTCCATAGCGACCGGTATTTTCCTAGTTGTATGCCGGAGGGGACCATTGTGTAAGTCTATTGCATCTTTTGCATTCAAAAAAACTATTAGTTTGTTACGTCTTTTTGCTATCTCTGCGAGCAGCCCTGCTTAGGTTGTACAGTCTGACAGCCGTTGGTAGGAAGGACCTACGAAACCTCTCGGTTGTGCACCTGGGATGATGTAGTCTGCTGCTAAATGAGCTCCTCAGTGCATCCAGTACGTCCTGCATAGGGTGGAACTCGGACTCCAGCAGAGATGACAGTTTAGCCACCATCCTTCTCTCTCCTATCTCCTCCACCGGATCAAGGCGCTGCCCCAGGACAGAGCTAGCTTTCTTAATCAGTTTGTTCAGTCTCTTCCTATCGGCTGCTGTAATGCCACTACCCCAGCAGACCACTCCAAAAGTGATGGCTGATGCCACCACCGTGTCATAGAATGTCTTCAGCAGTGCCCCTTGTACACCAAAAGACCTGAGTCTCCTCAGCAGGAACAGCCTGCGCTATCCCTTCTTGTAGAGTGCGTCAGTATTGTGTGACCAGTCTAGTTTATTGTTCAGATGAACACCCAGGTACTTATAGGATGTCGCCATCTCGATGTCTGTTCCCTGTATATTTACTGGTGCTGTGAGGGGCTGCCCATGCCTGCGGCAGTCCACCACCAGCTCCTTAGTTTTCCTTGCGTTGATCTGGAGGCAGTTCCGATGGCACCAGTCTACAAAGTCCTGGATAAGCCCTCTGTACTCAGCTTCATCTCCATTGGAGATGAGGCCAACGATCGCAGAGTCATCAGAGAACTTCTGTAGATGGCAGTGTGTTGTGTTGTGTGAGAAGTCCGCAGTATAAAGAGTGAACAGGAAGGGAGCCAGCACCGTTCCCTGGGGGCCCCCGTGCTACTGATGATCGTGTCGGACACACAGTCCCGGGTTCTCACAAACTGAGGCCGGTTCGTGAGGTAGTCCAGGATCCATGATGACAGGTGCTGGTCCACCCCTGCGCGCAGCAGCTTGTCCTTCAGGATCATCGGTTGGATGGTGTTGAAAGCACTGGAGAAGTCAAAGAACATGATAAGATAAGATAAGATAAGCCTTTATTAGTCCCACAAAGGGGAAATTCCAGGATTGCAACAGCACAGGGATAGCAACACTCAGAGCAACAATCAGAAGGCAAGAAAAAAAACAAGCAAGCAAGAGCAGCTAATATACATATGTACATATTACTATAAAATATATATACTGTATACACACACACACACAGACACACAGTGCAGAGCATTGTAGCTAGATGGAATAAATATGTAAATATATAAACACCCACAGTACGGAGCATTGCAGCTAGGTGGAATAAATATGCAAGTATATAAACACACACAGTGCGGAGCAATGTAGCTAGATGGAATAATATGTAGATATATAAAAACACAGTGCGGAGCATTGTAGCTAGATGGAATAAATATATAGATATATAAATATAAACACACCCAGTGCTGAGCATTGTAGCTAGATGGAATAAATATGTAAATATATAAACACACACAGTGCAGAGCATTGTTGCTAGGTGGGATGAAACAGCATAACCGTCTATTTAGTTATCCTACATGATATGATTATGTGCCCATACATATTCTCACCCTCCATAGCGACCGGTATGTTCCTAGTTGTATGCCGGAGAGGACCATTGTGTAAGTCTATTGCATCTTTTGCATTCAAAAAAACTATTAGTTTGTTACGTCTTTTTGCTATCTCTGCGAGCAGCCCTGCTTAGGTTGTACAGTCTGACAGCCGTTGGTAGGAAGGACCTACGAAACCTCTCGGTTGTGCACCTGGAATGATGTAGTCTGCTGCTAAATGAGCTCCTCAGTGCATCCAGTATGTCCTGCATAGGGTGGAACTCGGACTCCAGCAGAGATGACAGTTTAGCCACCGTCCTTCTCTCTCCTATCTCCTCCATCGGATCAAGGCGCTGCCCCAGGACAGAGCTAGCTTTCTTAATCAGTTTGTTCAGTCTCTTCCTATCGGCTGCAGTAATGCCACTGCCCCAGCAGACCACTCCAAAAGTGATGGCTGATGCCACCACCGTGTCATAGAATGACTTCAGCAGCGCCCCTTGTACACCAAAAGACCTGAGTCTCCTCAACAGGAACAGCCTGCGCTGTCCCTTCTTGTAGAGTGCGTCAGTATTGTGTGACCAGTCTAGTTTATTGTTCAGATGAATACCCAGGTACTTATAGGATGTCACCATCTCGATGTCTGTTCCCTGTATATTTACTGGTGCTGTGAGGGGCTGCCCATGCCTGCGGCAGTCCACCACCAGCTCCTTAGTTTTCCTTATGATCCTCACCATATTCCCGGGCTTCTCCAGGTGGGACAGAGAACGGTGAAGGAGGAAGATCACCGCATCCTCCACCCCAATGCCATGCTGGTAGGCGAACTGGAGTGGATCCATCGCTGGTTCCACCAGGGGGCGGAGGTGAGCAAGGAGCAGTCTCTCCAGGGTCTTCATCAAGTGGGACGTCAAGGCCACCGGTCTGTAGCTGTTCAAGTTAATGAATTAATTACAAAAAAAAAAAAAAACTACCTGTGGAAAAGTTTGTTTTTAAGCTTGGTCGACAGCAGTCGCCGTTTAGATTATTGCGCAATTGTCTTGAGATGTCTCGTGATCACAGCATCGACCCCCCTCCGGATCCCGGAGTTTATAAACAATATACAGTACATATACAGTATATGTACTGTATAAAGCTTGTTTTGGCAAAGTAAATCTGTTTAGAACAATAAGGAAAGCAGATTTCTGTTCTGTTCACATAGCTGCTTGACAGGACAAGGGGGAAAAAGTTAACTTAAACAAGCAAATACTCAGCACAGGTCAACTGACATCAGCGTCAGGCAAGGCTCATATAAAGATCAGCGTTTGTGAAGGCTTCCTGTCATTCTGGATCTGCTTTGGAAATGTTTTATATTCCTATGTGGTTTCTTCGGCGTGCCCTTTTTCCCTATTCATTCAATCATTCATTCATTCATTCCTCTAAAAAATAATGCAGGACAGGAAACAAGGAGGAGCTGAAGTCTTTACAGAGGGAGCTAAGGAGGAAGATTAGAGAGGGGAAGGACAGTTGCAGGAAGAAGATGGAGGACAAGCTGAAGCAGAGTGATGTCAGCGGTGTGTGGAGAAGCCTCAAAACCATCTCTGGGCACCAGAATACCTCCTCCCAGGCCACAGGGGGGAGGGAGTGGGTGGACAACCTGAACTTGTTTTTTTAACAGGTTTGACTAACCGCCCTATTCTCCGCCTGCCCACTAGCCACTGCTGCCTCCCTTCATCTAGTCCCGCTGTCCACTGCCCTCCCTCCACCCCCCTCACATCCCCTGCTGTTTCTCCCTCCTGCCTCACTCCAAGCACACAGCCCCCCGTCCCAGTCTGTCCCTCACCAAGGACCTGAACAGCTCCAGACCAGTGGCCCTCACATCACACCTCACACCTCCTCACTCCTCCGCATGGCATCGAAGTGGAGGATGCAGTGATCTTCTTCCTAGAGTGGTGTGAAAAAGTGTTTGTCTGCTTCCTGATTTCTCATTTTTTTGTATGATTGTCATGCTTAAAAGTTTCAGATCATCAAACAAATTTAAATATTAGAGAAAGACAACACAAGTAAACACAAAATGCAGCTTTTAAATGAAGGTGTTTATTATTAAGGGTTAAAAAAAACAACAAATGTACATGGTCCTGTGTGAAAAAGTGATTGCCCCTCCTGTTAAAACATAAATGAAGTATGGTTTATCACATGTTTGGAAAGCCGAGTTCAATTTCTCAAGCCACACCCAGGCCTGATTACTGCCACACCTGTTCTCAGTGAAGAAATCACTTAAATAGGATCTGCTTGACAAAGTGAAGTAGACCAAAAGATCCTCAAAAGCCAGACATCATGCTGAGATCCAAAGAAATTCAGGAACAAATAAGAAACAAAGTAATTGAGCTCTATCAGTCTGGAAAAGGATATAAAGCCATTTCTAAAGCTTTGGGACTCCAACAAACCACAGTGAGAGCCATTATCCACTAATGGCGAAAACATGGAACAGTGGTGAACCTTCCCAGGAGTGGCCAGCCAACCACAATTACCCCAAGGGCGCAGTGACGACTCATCCAAGAGGTCACAAAAGACCCCACAACAACATCCAAAGAACTGCAGGCCTCACTTGCCTCAATTAAGGTTAGTGTTCATGACTCCACCATAAGAAGGAGACTGGGCAAAAATGGTCTGCATGGCAGAGTTCCAAGACAAAAACCACTGCTGAGCAAAAAAAACCATAAAGGCTTATCTCAGTTTTGCCAGACTCTGTGGACTGACGAGACAAAAGTTGAACTTTTTGGAAGGTGTGTGTCCGATTACATCTGGTGTAAAAGTAACATATCATTTCAGAAAAGGACCATCATGCCAGTAGTGAAATATGGTGGTGGTAGTGTGATGGTCCGGGGCTGTTTTGTTGCTTCAGGACCTGGAAAACTTGCTGTGGTAAATGGAACCATAAATTCTGCTGTCTACCAAAAAATCCTGAAGGAGAATGTCTGGCCATTTGTTTGTGACCTCAAGCTGAAGCGCACTTGGGTTCTGCAGCAGGACAATGATCCAAAACACACCAGCAAGTCCCCCTCTGAATGGCTTAAGAAAAAACAAAATGAAGACTTTGGAGGGTCATAGTCAAAGTCCCTACCTGAATCCGATTGAGATGCTATGGCATGACCTTAAAAAGGCGGTTCATGCTCGAAAACCCTCCAATGATGCTGAATTACAACAATTCTGCAAAGATGAGTGGGCCAAAATTCCTCCACAGCACTGTAAAAGACGCATTGCCAGTTATCGCAAATGCTTGATTGCAGTTATTGCTGCTAAGGGTGGCCCAACCAGTTATTAGGTTTAGGGGGGTAATCACTTTTTCACACAGGACCATGTAGGTTTGGATTTTTTTTCCCCTTAAAAATAAACACCTTCATTTAAAAACTGCATTTTGTGTTTACTTGTGTTATCTTTGTCTAATATTTAAATTTGCTTGATGACCTGAAACATTTAAGTGTGACAAACATACAAAACAATGAGAAACACTTTTTTCACACCACTGTACATTGTTCCCTGTCCCACTTGGAGAAGCCTGGGAGTCCTGTGAGGATCATGTTCTTTGATTTCTCCAGTGTTTTCAATACCATCCAACCAGTGATTCTGAGGGACAAGCTGCTGCGTGCAGGGGTGGACCAGCACCTGTCATCGTGGATCCTGGACTACTTCACAGACCAACCACAGTTTGTGAGAGCCCAGGGCTGTGTGTCTGATACCATCATCTGCAGTACGGGGTCCCCCCAGGGAACAGTTCTGGCTCCCTTCCTGTTCACCCTTTACAGTGCTGACTTTTCACACAGCACACCACAGTACCATCTACAGAAGTTCTCTGATGACTCTGCGATCGTCGACCTCATCTTCGAGTGGGATGACGCAGAGTACAGAGGACTTAGCCAGGACTTTGTGGACTGGTGCCTGCAGAACTGTCTCTAGATCAATGCAAGAAAAACCAAAGAACTGGTGGTGGACTGCTGCGGCTGAGGACAACCCCCCACAGCACCGGTAAACATCCAGGGAACAGACATTAAGATGGTGACATCTTACAAGTACCTGGGTGTTCACCTGAACAATAAACTGGACTGGTCACACAACACCAATGCGCTCTACAAGAAGGGGCAGCGCAGGCTATTCCTCTTGAGGAGACCCAGGTCTTTTGGAGTGCAAGGGGCACTCCTGAAGACCTTCTACGATTCGGTGGTGTCATCAGCCTTTACGTTTGGAGTGGTCCCAGATCGATCTATTATCCCTCACAGAGACCTGGCTCGGGCTTGATGATTATGTTGGTCTGAATGAATCAGCTCCCTCTGGGTATTTAAACTGTCATAACCCCAGAGGTTCTGGTCGTGGTGGTGGAGTGGCGGCAATTTCCCATCCTAAATTGCTGGTTTATGTTAAGCAGAAATTATGTTTTAATTCCTTTGAAGGTTTGGTCCTCAGTGTGGGGCCTGTTGGCAATCTTGGCTTGATCCCAGTTCTCTTTGCCATAGTTTATCATCCTCCCACAGCCTATTCAGAGTTTCTATTGGAATTTGCCAAATTTTTAGCTGATTTGGTGCTGAAAGCCGATAGAATAATTATTGTAGGGGACTTTAATATACATGTTGATGTTGAGAGTGACTGTCTTAATAAGGCTTTCAATTCAATTTTAGACTCAATGGGGTTTTCCCAAAAAGTAAAAAATTCTACCCATTATTTCCACCATACATTGGACCTTGTTTTGACATATGGTATAGATATCGAAAATCTGGTTGTGTCTCCTCATAATCCTGTACTGTCTGACCATTGTCTGTTAATTTTTGATTTCATTATCTCTGATCACTTACACTACCGTTCAAAAGTTTGGGGTCACCCAGACAATTATTTTGTGTTTTCCATGAAAAGTCACACTTATTTACCACCATGAGTTGTAAAATGAATAGAAAATATAGTCAAGACATTGACAAGGTTAGAAATAATGATTTGTATTTGAAATAATAATTTTTTCCAGATACTCAACCTGCTCAAAGGAAGGTTGGTTTTATAGCTTCTCTAACCAGCTAAACTGTTTTCAGCTGTGCTAACATGATTGCACAAGGGTTTTCTAGCCATCCATTAGCCTTCTGATGCAATGAGCAAACACATTGTACCATTAGAACACTGGAGTGATAGTTGCTGGAAATGGGCCTCTATACACCTATGTAGATATTGCACCAAAAACCAGACATTTGCAGCTAGAATAGTCATTTACCACATTAGCAATGTATATTAGATATTAGAGTGTATTTCTGATTAGATTAAAGTTATCTTCATTGAAAAAAACAGTGCTTTTCTTTCAAAAAAAAAAAAGGAAATTTCTAAGTGACCCCAAACTTTTGAACGGTAGTGTATTTCCTAAAGAAAAATACTACTACAGCAGATGTCTTTCTGATGATGTTGTTGCTAAATTTTTGCAGATTGTCTCCTCTATGCCATGGGTCAACACAACAGAAACACCTGAAATAAGTGATGGAGAGTCTGCTCCATTCGTGATTGATAGCATGGTTGATGGTGTTACTGCCTCTCTGCATCGGACTCTAGATTTGGTAGCCCCTTTAAAAAAGAAAAAGTCTAACCAGAGATTTCTTACTCCTTGGTTTTACTTAGAAACTCGTGACTTGAAACAGAAGGCTCGTCAATTGGAAAGAAAATGGCGTTCAGCTAATTCAGATGAATTCTACTTGGCGTGGAGAAATCATCTCTTAATCTATAAAAAAATCTCTTAGAAAAGCTAGATCAAGCTATTATTCTGCATTAATAGAAGCAAACAAGAATAACCCCAGGTTTCTCTTCAACACTGTAGCCAGGCTTACAAAGAGCCATGACTCGGTCAATCCTCGCATCCCCCCTGAGCTTTCTAGTCAGGACTTTCTGAACTATTTCAATCTTAAAATTTTATCTATTACAGATGAAATTAGTCAGATTCTTCCTACCGTAAACTCTAGTACATTAACTACTGCTGCTCCCTCAATTGATATCTGCTTGGATAGATTTACTCCAGTCGACCTCTTGGAGTTGGATAGGGTAGTTTTCTCTTCTAAGCCTTCATCTTGGCTTCTGGACCCTATTCCTTCCAGGTTATTTAAAATTATTTTCCCAATTATTAGTAGCCGTATTCTTCTTATCATTAATTCTTCTTTAACTCTGGGTTATGTTCCACTGGCTTTTAAAACTGCTGTAATTAAACCTTTACTTAAAAAACCAATGCTCAATCCTGGAGTTTTGGCCAATTATCGACCAATCTCCAATTTGCCTTTCATTTCAAAAATCCTGGAAAGAGTTGTTGCTGTGCAATTATCTGACCATTTGCAGGGAGTTGGTTTGTTTGAGGTGTTTCAGTCTGGGTTCAGAGCTCATCACAGCACTGAAACTGCCTTAGTGAAGGTCTCTAATGACCTCCTGACTGCATCTGATAATGGACTTGTCTCTGTTCTTGTTCTTTTAGATCTCAGTGCAGCCTTTGACACTATCGATCATGCCATTCTACTTAATAGATTGGAACACTTTGTTGGACTCAGTGGAACTCCGTTGCAGTGTTTAGTTCTTATTTGTCTGATAGATTTCAGTTTGTCCATGTCAATGATGGATTTTCTTCCAGCTCTAAGCTCAGTCACGGAGTTCCACAGGGATCTGTGTTGGGCCCTACTCTTTTTAGTCTATATATGCTCCCGCAGGGCAATATCATCAGAAAGCACTGTATACATTTTCATTGTTACGCTGATGACACACAACTATACCTGTCAATGAAGCCCGATGATTGTGATCAGTTGGCCAAGCTAGATGCCTGTCTTAAGGACATCAAAGCTTGGATGACTTGTAATTTTTTACTATTGAACTCTGATAAGACTGCAGTCATTGTTGTTGGCCCAAAACATCTTAGAAATTCCTTTTCAGATTATGCCCTTAATTTAGATGCTGCCACTCTCACTCTGAACAGTTGTGTGAGGAACCTTGGAGTGATTTTTGACCAGGATTTGTCCTTTAATTCACATATTAAAACTGTTTCTAGGACCGCCTTATATCATCTGCGCAATATTGCTAAGATCAAGAGCATATTGTCTCTGGGTGATGCTGAGAAACTGATTCACGCCTTTGTCAGTTCGCGATTAGGTTATTGTAATTCGCTATTATCTGGTTGTCCTAGAGTATTTTTAAAAAGTCTTCAATTGATTCAAAATGCTGCTGCTAGAGTTTTAACTGGTTCTAGAAAAAGAGATCATATTTCCCCGGTTCTGTCCTCCCTCCATTGGCTTCCCATTGAATTCAGAATCAAGTTTAAAATCCTTCTTCTTACTTTCAAAGCTCTTAACAATCTGGCCCCCCAATATATAAAAGATCTGATATTACCTTACCATCCTAACAGAGCATTACGTTCCCAAAATGCTGGCTTACCTGTGGTGCCCAGAATCTCCAAAAGTACGGTGGGAGGCAGAGCCTTCTGCTACCAAGCCCCTTCTCTCTGGAACCAGTTACCACTCTGGGTCCGGGAGTCAGATTCGGTCTCTGTCTTTAAGAACAGGGTAAAATCCTTCCTTTTTAATATAGCTTTCGTTTAAGGAGGGTATTTGTGTCTTTTAACCCCACTCTTGTTCTATTGTTATCTGATCCATACTGCTGGTTGATCTCCAATATTGTACTTGGCATCTTACTGCTATGTTCTTTATGTCTGTCCTTTCCATCCTCCCTATCCCCTCATCCCCAGCCAGTCGCAGCAGACGACTGCCCCTCCCTGAGCCTGGTTCTGCTAGAGGTTTCTTCCTTCCAAATGGGAGTTTTTCCTCTCCACTGTCGCCTAGTGCTTGCTCATAGGGTATCGTCTGATTGCTGGGTCTTTCTGTGACTGTGTGATTTTTTTTATCTGCACTGTGGCGCCACGAGACGGCTTTTGTTGTGATGTGGCGCATTATAAATAAAGCTGAATTGAACTGAATTGAATTGGTCTGCTGAGGCAGCGGCATCACGGCAGCAGATAGTAAGAGACTGAACAGACTGATCAAAAAAGCTAGCTCTGTTCTGGGGTGACGCCTCGACCCAGTGGAGGCGGTAGTAGAGAGGAGGACGGTGGCTAAGCTGTCATTTCTGCTGGAGTCAGAGTCCCACTCTATGCGGGACATGCTGAACGCAGTGAGGAGCTCATTTAGCGGTAGGCTGTGCCATCCTAAGTGTTCGAGGGAGAAATTCCACAGGTCCTTCCTACCTACGGCTGTCAGACTTTATAATCTAACTGGTGCTGCTCATAGAGGCCGTACTAAACATCACAACTCTGAACAATCAAGATCGTTCCCTCCAATTTCCAACTGACAACTGCAATTATTATCTAGGGTGGCAACAACACTGTTCATTCAAACGTGAAATATACTATATGGGTTGATATTTACTACAGTATATACTACTAACTGTAATGCTGTTGATACCATCTAGCTGCAATGCTCCTGCACTGTGTATGTAGGCCCAGAAATATTTGGACAGTGACACAATCTTCATGATTTGGGCTCTGCATGCCACCACATTGGATTTGAAATGAAACAACTACAACGGAATTGAAGTGCAGACTTTAAGGTTTAATTCAAGGGGTTGAACAAAAATATTATTATCTAGGGTTCGCTCCTCATTTCAGGGGCTCTAAAGTAATTGGACAAATAAACATAACCCTAAGTAAAATGTTACTTTTCAATATTTTGTTGAGAATCCTTTGCAGGCAATGACTGCCTGAAGTCTGGAACCCATGGACATCACCAAACGCTGGGTTTCCTCCTTTGTGATGCTTTGCCAGGCCTTTACTGCAGCTGTCTTCAGTTGTTGCTTGTTTGTGGGTCTTTCTGCCTTAAGTTTTGTCTTGAGCAAGTGAAATGCATGCTCAATTGGGTTGAGATCTGGTGATTGACTCGGCCATTGCAGAATATTCCACTTCTTTGCTTTAAAAAACTCCTGGGTTGCTTTTGCAGTATGTTTTGGGTCATTGTCCATCTGTACTGTGAATCGCCGTCCAATCAACTTTGCTGCATTTGGCTGAATCTGAGCAGAAAGTATATCCCTATACACTTCAGAATTCATCCGGCTGCTTCTGTCTTTTGTCACATCATCAATAAACACAAGTGACCCAGTGCCATTGGAAGCCATGCATGCCCATGCCATCACACTGCCTCCACCATGTTTTAGAAGATGTGGTGTGCTTTGGATCATGAGCTGTTCCAATTCTTCTCCAAACTTTCTTCTTCCCATCATTCTGGTACAGGTTGATCTTAGTCTCATCTGTCCAAAGAATGCTGTTCCAGAACTGGGCTGGTTTCTTCAGGTGTTTTTTGGCAAAGTCAGTTCTGGCCTTTCTATTTTTGAGGCTGATTAATGGTTTGCACCTTGTGGTGAATCCTTTGTATTTACTCTCATGAAGTCTTGTCTTTATGGTAGCCTTAGATACTGATACACCTACTTCCTGGAGAGTGTTCTTCACTTGAGTGGATGTTGTGAAGGGGTTGTTCTTCACCATGGAAAGGATTCTGCGATCATCCACCACTGCTGTCTTCCGTGGACGTCCAGGCCTTTTTGAGTTCCCAAGCTCACCAGTGCACTCTTTTTTCTCAGAATGTACCAAACTGTTGATTTGGCCACTCCTAACATTTCTGCTATCTCTCTGATGGATTTCTTCTTTTCTTTCAGCCTCAGGATGGTCTGTTTCACCTCCATTGAGAGCTCCTTTGACCGCATGTTGTGTGTTCACAGCAACAGCTTCCAAATGCAAATGCTACACCTGGAATCAACTCCAGACCTTTTAACTGCTTAATTGATGACAGGTTAATGAGGGAAGAGCCCATGCAGCCTTGTTATTATTTTTTTTTTTTTTTTTTGCAGCCTTCTGAGTCAATTGTCCAATTACTTTTGGTCCCTTGAAAAAGAGGCGGCTACATATTAAAGAGCTGTAATTCCTAAACCCTTGCTCCAGTTTGGATGTGAATACTCTCAAATTACAGCTGAGAGTCTGCACTTTAAGCCCATATTGATTATATAATTGTATCCTGAATATGCTTTCGTAAACAGCTAAAATAACAAAACTTGTGTCACTGTCCAAATATTTTTGGGCCTAACTCTATATTTCTTTACTGCTTTGGCTAACCAGTTCTTATCTTATTATCTTATTAACTATTGCTGTAAGTGCTGCTATCCCTGTGCAGCTGCAATCCTGTAATTTCCCCATTGTGGGACTAATAAAGACTTATCAATAATGTCTATAGACTCCAACAGTAAGTCCACAATTAAAATGAGAATGTGGGTGGAATTTAAAAAACTGTGTATCATCATATAAATAAAATGATGGGTGATTATATTTTGACTGTTACAACTCTCTCCATTAAAATAACATAAAATCCAGTTAAATGTCATTTACTTTATGACACTAAATCAGTGCTACTGGATTCCCCACAATGGAAGCTGAACCGCTAAATCCTAGAGAATGATTACGCATGGAGCAGGAAATGTTATGACCCCTCGTGCTCCATTACACAGCACACAGAGGGAGGAATGAAAACCCACAAGCAGGAGTAGATTCGTCCACTTTATTAAACAAAACCCCAAACTTTGTCCAGCAAAACAGTCACGTAATAAACAGAAGGTTGATATAATAACAATGAAGGCCACCAGAGAAACAGGGGCACCACCTGGACGCTCAGCAGCCCAAGGGAGGGGAATGCTTAGTGCTACTGAACAGCTGTTGGCACAAAGAGAAAGGCAAACATAGACTTAAGGACTGGAGCGATCCTGGGTGGTCCGTGCTGTCCGGTGGATGAGGGCAAAACAGAAACAGCCGCTAACACCAAATAACTAACTAACTAACTAACTAACTAACCTGCACTTATATAGCGCTTTTCTAGTCACAAAGACCACTCAAAGCGCTTTCATTAATACTAACCCTCTATTCTAAGGGCCTATAGGAAACAGATATCTAGGGACAATTTAGAACAGCCAATTAACCTAACATGCATGTTTTTGGCATGTGGGAGGAAACCGGAGAAATCCCGGAGTAAACCCACGCAACACGGGGAGAACATGCAAACTCCACACAGATCACTGTTGGTCGGGGGCTGGGATCGAACCCACGATCCCACGATCCCCACAATCCCCCGGCCAAGGGTAAACTGTGCTGCCGCAGTGCTAACCACTGCCCCACCATGCAGCCAGCATGGTGCATAACCAGCAACAGCTTGGTAGTGTTAGAGAAGACTAAAAGTCAGGCTGAAAGTAAGCGTTGGGGGTGAAGGCTAACATACACAGAGAAACACGCTGCTGTGAATGAAGCACAATGCTCCAGCGATCTGTTCCTACTCTAACAGAGCTTAAGTAATAATCATATTAATGAGGGAAGAGACCGCCGGTGTGGAAGAGCATGAGCTGGATCAATTGAAACCAGGTGTGCATGAATGAGTGTCAGAGCATGTGAATGGAAGTGAATGAGGCGTATGTGTATGTGTGTGAGACACCAACAATGAAAAACAGCTGATTACTCTGACAGAAGGAGGGGGCGTGGCCGAGCTGTCAGGGAGCGAAGGACCCAAAGAACTCCCTGAAGCACCTGATGGAAAATAGCCAATAAGAAGAGACAAAATAGCCCCAGTGTCAGAACTGGGTTTGGAACCACCAAACCCAGGTTCATGACAGGAAATTAAGAACAGTAAATTTTTCATTTTTTTTTTTTTTACTTTGTTGCATTTTTGGGGGATTATATGTACTGTATATTTTTTTCGTTTTTTTAATTCCTCCTTCTCTCGACTTTTGGCCTTCCAGCACCATGGACAGCGACACGTCTTCTCATTTCTCTTGCGTCTGTGCATGTCTGAAGTGAGTTTCGGTCTAAAAACATCTGCTTCCACCAGCATTTCAATCGTTTGCCAACGAAGCTTAATTTACGCCGACTTAGGCGAACTCTGCATAACTTAACCCAGCGCTCAGGAACTTTTACAAACTTAGCACAACTTTCACCATCTTGTATTTCCAGAGGTCGGCAAATTTTAAGTATGCTGAAAATTTTCAAAGAACACAACTTTCACCAGCATTTCCCAACAAACACCAGCTATCATTAACTTTTACCAACTTTTGCCAGCAGAGCCAGACATTTGCCAAAACGTCAGTAAAAGTTGGTCGAAATGTTGTAGATTGAATCCACTCTTAGACAGCAATGATGGCTTTCTCCTTTCCATTGGTGCTAGAACAAGCAACCCACAGCAACAAACAAGACATGATAATAACATAAATGTTGCAGCTTAGTATTGGTTACAACATACACAGCTTATAGTGTGATATCCAAAATGGCGGTGACGACAGCTTGGCCTTTGACTGGGGCATTGCTGCACATGGTCCATAGGACTAGTGAGACCAAGGCAGACCAAGACAAAGAGATGAGGTTGAGATTTTTTTTTGGTAGCCACGCCAGATACCCAAATTCTCTAGAAACACACTAAAACCAGAGAATGTCCTGTTCCTTTTAGAAAAAAAAAATACTTTTTTTTTCTAAGATTAGGGAAGTAAAACTTGCAGTGATATATTAGGTGTGATTTATTCCTGCTGTCAGAACCATTAGTGTGGAACAGAATGGGAATGCTGCAGATACAGATGTCTATTAAAACCTTCTCAGCTGCTCTGTTAAGATTATTTGGGGACTTTGTGGCGTAAAACAGTTCAAACAATTTCCGTCTAAACTTTTCTATTTGAATAGTTTCATATTCAGGCGACTGTCTGATTCCTGAGGCATAAATACATCAGAATCCTCTGGAAATCATCCTAGATTACTGTCAAAGTCACATTTACACCTCCTGTAAGTCAGGCTGACTCGTCACATTATGACAAAGGACAAAAATCTCTTTCTTGTTTCAGGTGAAAGGAGCAAGAAGTGACGATTCACTTTGGGGTGTGATGTTAAATATAACCTGAGGATCTGTTGGACGTCTGGCAAGGTAAAACATACCGTCTTTCCAAAGTCATGCTGTCACCGCGCTGTCCACCTTTGAGCTTGGTCGCTCACATTTACAGTGTGTTCTACAGGCATATCTAAACTACAAGCAGCCTGATGGTCACAGTTTCTTCCCCACACTTTATATTGCAGTCTTCCAAATAATCCCCCAGGACGACATGTTCCTATTTAGCCGCCTTTTCAAACAGCTGCTGCCTTATTGTCATGACATTTCCTGGGAATTAGTTATTATTCAGACGTGTTTATGGAGACTCGTTGTCTGATCTTGTATTATTAAACTCTCTCTATATCCACTGTGAGGCCGATGCCGTTCAGCTTTGCCGAAGTGTTTTGCCTTGACTGAAAGTGAGGACAGACGTGAATAGAAAATAATTAACTGCTCATGAAAATACCTCTAATGGCAGAAATAACAAGACAATATAATCAAGGCTGCAACTGGAAACTTTAAAAACTCTACAAGTGTCCTAGGAATGTTTTGAGGCCTCTATAACTTATCCTTCTCATTTTTCAGGTGACCCTTTAATATTTTAGAAATCAAGCTACCTCTGTAGTCTGCGGTGGACCTAAGGGTTGTAAGCAAGTGGACAGTGTGACAGTGCCCTACTTATCTGGCTCCAAAAAAAAAAAGGCTGTTTTTAAATGGTGGGAGGAAACCCACACAGCACAGGTGAACATGGAAGCTCCACACTGATGGACTTGACTTGGTTTTTCAACCTGATTCGCCTGACCTGTGAGACGGTGTCATGGATCTGGGTAAGCGCAGCACCCTCTTGCCTGTTTTGTTCTTTGTTTTTGTTGCATAACATCTCTGACCAGGAGCCAGGAAGCTTAAAGGGTGACAGCTGGGTAAGATTCACTCTAGAACAGAAGCGGCATGGGATCATCACATTGGTAAACCCTCTCCCCGTCACCGTCAAGACTGAACCTGTGCTCTATTCTTAGTTTTCTGACTCCCCCTTAAACATTCCTCTGCTCCTTGTTCTCCAGGTCAAACCTCACTTGCCTGCAAACCTGCCGCCCCATCCTCCTGGCCTCCTGTGTGCTCACCCAGCAAACTGCCCACTCCTGGTCATCTCACCTGGAACCTCACCTGGACTCGCTCCCCTCTGGTAAGGAACCATACTCACCATTAACATCATCCTAGCTATCCCTGGAGAAGCGTTACCTTTGCTGGCTGGCCAGTACCAACTTATCATCCCAGACTGGTCTTCCCATATCCAGCAGCATGTGAAGTGTCACCTATGGCCAACTCATCATCGGCAAGTGACCACCTAGCCTCTCACATGGTGAAGATTATCTACAGTGGCTCTGGATCTAGGGGAGCAAACCCTGAAAAAATACCAGGGTCAGTCCCTGCTCAGGTCAGCCCCGATTCTTCCTTATTTGTCTCTTTGGACAAGTTGTGGTGATCTGTGTTGATGCGCGTTTCCACTCCACAAACAAACCATTGAGGGACAGAAGCACGGAAGAGGGCAGCCGGGTTGCCTACTGCAGGAAGCCAGCAACCCTTTGTGGTGGAACTCTTAAACCCACTGCGGAATCTAGAGCATCTGTTAAGCGTCGGTGATCTGGACAGGTCAACAGAGGTGAGGAAAGAAGACACAGAAGAAACAAACCGTGGTGATGAGGAAAGACACGGGAAGCTGGGAGAGGGTAATCCACATAATGACACGCTAAGGGGGGGGGGCAAGACAGAGGTTTGAAAGGGAGAAATAATCAAGAGGGAATCAAGAACAGGTGAAGAGAGTAACGCTGACGAGGGAGACAGAGACAGGCCACACAAAAATAAACAGAAGGAATACAGAAACAAAGGGTGGGTAAACCCTGGGGAAGAAGGATCTAAGCTACAAAGGAACCATGAAGGCAGGAGTAAGCAGAACCATCAAGAAACTAATCAAAAGGTAAACAGTAAATCATCAGAAAGGAGAAACTGGAAATAAATCTACATTATTCAGCAGTTAGTTTCAGCCAAGTGATTTGATTGGACAATAGGGATTCCAGATGTTATTATAATCCCTGATAATTGCACTTCAGTTTCACTGGATATGAGTCACTTTGCTTCAAATGTGTTCTAGTAACCTTTAATTAGTAACCATTATTTACTGTTGACTCCTGGTCAACATTTTAAGGCGACGTTAATGGAATACAGCAAAACGATGGACTTTTTTTTTTTTAAATATACCATTTGAGTTAAATTATGAATGGCCATCAGAAGAGAAGGAGGAGAAAGGAAGAAGCCAGGCTATTTCCATGGAAACCTCCTGGTGAGCAAGAATTTCATCAGCTGACCTGGACAATCTGGAGAAAAGCAAAAACGAGGATAACATGGTAAAACCACAATACTTTTGTGGTGATGGGCTTTTTGTTTCATCTGAAAATGCCAAGAAAAGTGAGCAAAGTGTGCTGAAGAAGTCATTAGCGTCCTAACAACTAGCCACTGACTAGCTATCGGTGTAATGGCCACAGTTTGATCTACGAACTTTCGCAGTACCAGCTGTTATGTGTTGCCATAACACTTTGCGTGATGGCGCAGGCATGGGTGACATCATCACGCCATGCCTATAATAAGAAACTGACCGCGACAGCCTGGGTCTTCGGTGCTCCGCCTCTAGCCTACACACAGCCTGTACCTCTATACCGTTAGCTTGTTTGTACTGTTCCACGTGCTAGCAGTTTGGCTAATAAAGTCACAGTTCAGCACAGCCATTGTCTCCGCTGTCTGTCATTTACAGACACAACACCGACTCAACAGCTGTGTTTCATAAACTCTTATGTTTGCACTTATTTAATTTGATTACATGTATGTGAAATGTAATCAAATGTAATCATGGATGGATGGATGGATGGATGGATGGTATGTGAAATGACAATAGACGTCTTCATGCTGATTGACATGTTTAGCAACAGTTACTGGCTACATTTAGACGGGACTTTTTTTTTCTCAGCTGCACAAAATAACTGGTTAAACAAACAAATCATAATATTTTGTCCAGTATTGCTGTCATTTAATAAATTGTGGTTGTGGAACTGTTAAAAAGCAATATTACAGTCAGGTTTGTTACAATATTGTGACTATAGTAACTACAGCTGTGATACGTCTAATAGTGGAGGGCGTTAGACGTATCACAGCCATTATTAGTATAATCACAATACCGTAATGAACTTGAGTGTAATATTGCTTAATTAAGCTAAACCCAAACAGAACAGGAAATACATTCAAACTGAGGGCAAATCATCACTCAATGAATTCAACAAATCTCTGTGTGTTTGTCTGTGTGTCATGGACATAGGACATCATAGGATGGCCTATGACGTCTGCATCTATGATGTCCTATGATGATCCTATGATCTCAGGCTATATAGGACTCGCGATGATGTCATATAGGCGATGCCGTCATATAGGCAATAGGACTGGCTACCTATGATGTAGTGTCCTATGATGCCTACCTATGATGTCTGCATGATGTCCTATGATGATCCTATGATCTCAGGCTATATAGGACTCGCAATGCCGTCATATAGACGATGCCGTCATATAGGCAATAGGACTGGCTGCCTATGATATAGTATCCTATGATGCTTGCCTTGATGCCTTTATGATGTCATATAGACCATCATTCACAATGCCTGTCTTGATGTATTTTACGACTGGCTACCTATGATGTAGTGTCCTATGATGCCTGCCTCCATGTCTTTATGGTGTCATATAGACCAACCAGACGCTACATAAATGGAAAGCAATAGAGTGGGGGCACGCGTCCAAGGACGGATAATTTTTTCACACATAAGGAGCTGTTCTGAACTCCTTATACAAAAATATAGCTTGATGATAATTTAGTCAGTGGGGGTAATGCACCTGTAAGCTGGTTGCCAACCGCCAATCAAATCTAAAAGAAGAAGAAGAAGAGGAGAACTGCTGCACGTCAGGAAAGATTCCGTGAAAATGCCATAGCTGAGGTTCGAGCAGTACTTCCCAGACATGACTGTGATGCACGTCAGAAAAGATGCTGTGAAGATGAAACACCTGAGGTTCGAGCATGTCATAGGGTATGACAGACAAGGGATGCACAGACAGACAGGAAAGGTGTGGCAGTGCCCCGTGCACGAGCTGAGTCACTTGAAGCCCGAAATGCCCGCAAAGCGAGCAACGCTGCACGCCAGGCAAGGCACAGACAAGCTGAGACCAGGAGATGCGGAATAGTCGGCTGGCCGCCAACGCTGCACGCCAGGCAAGGCACAGAGAAGCTGAGACCGAATAGGACACACTACTTTAAACCACACCCATTCCAAACAGTAAATCTGGAAATCTCACTCAGTAAGACAGAAGGCACTCTATAAATTCAAGAAATCTGTCAGTGTGTCAGTCTGTCACCCCATTAAGAATAGAACACCCTACTTTAAACCACACCCATTTGAAGCAGTACCCATGAAGAATGGCAATTTACACTACAAATGTGTAAAATGCCAAGCAAAGCGCTGATTTTCTCTGGATGCTTCGGTTTCTGGGTTTCAACGGGCATGCATGGGCCTTCCTGAACAGGGTCGAAAGCCAAAGCCACTTTTTGCTCAGATCTATTTTCACGATCCTGTCCATGAACTGGAATTACAACGCACCTATCCCTCAACCAGTGGTCTGAACAAAGAAGGCGAAGAACAAGAAGACCCACCAGATGGAGAGCAATAGAGTGAGGAGAACTGCTGCACATTAGAAAAGATGCCATGAAGATGAAACACCTCAGGTTCAAGCAGTATGCTGCAGGCATGACTGTGAACAACACAGCCGTCTCAGACAGGAGGAGACCCCTCAGCAGCGGCCATGCAGAAATACTTGCTTATACTTGGTTTCTACGGGCACGGACGGGTATGCACGGGTATGTACTAGTAATATCATCATCATCATCATCATCATAGCAGTCTGTTGCGGGCGACAATGACTGTTTCATTTAGGTCTAATCAGATTCCTCTACAAAACTCTGTCCCCCGCCCTCCGGTGCCAGGATAATAAGTCACAAATCATGACACTTCTAATTATTACACTTTTCATCATTGGGTTAGCAGTGCATTACCTAATAACTTGCACCTCGGCCTCTACATATTCTCATTTCTGACATGAAAACCAAGCTAATGTGTAATGTTTCCAGCTAATAGCCCCAAATACAATAAAAGTGTACAAATGTAATAAACAGAAGTCACATTTTGTTTTAGCTTTGTTCTGAATTGTAATCACTCTTGTTTGTTTTTCTTTTGAATTCTTGGATGGAATATGGGTGGGCAATATAAGCTGCGGCTTCAGCCATCACCCATTTCGGATAACTTATGTTGAACTGTATAATCAGAGGAGTTATTGTCTAATTTGACCTTGTTGGATTTTCTTTCCCCCTTTGTTATATTATTCTGTTTCTTTTAATCTGTACTTTTAATCTATCCGAAATAAAGATTGATTGACTGATTGATTGATTAAAAAAAAAAAAAAAAGTTGTGTTTCAGTGAGACAACCAAAGGCGCTGGTACCAGCAGGCAAGGCAGGCAAATGAGGGCTGACCAACTTTGAATCACTACAGCAGTGACAATGTGGGCAATTTGCAATGACAGTGGTAGGCCTTAGTAGAACTCCCTAGAGGAGTCCCACTCACCCCCACCTCTTACTCTGGTAGTCGTGCACTTCTTGTGTAAACATACAAGTGACAGCGGCCGTATCAAAATGAAGCGAAGTTATCTGTCTGCCAGTGACAACAGAAAGAAGAAAAAAAAAAAGCTACTGATGGCAAAAATTGGCCATTATCAAGATAAAATCCGAAAATGTGGAGTTCCAACATTAAATCCCAGTGGTGGCACCGAGTTGTGACGGTGTCTGAATCAACGTTTCTCAGAGTCTCACTGATGGACCGTCAAAAGAGAAGGTTCCTTTGAACTTCCAAAAAAACAGAAAGTTAAAAGCAAATGAGGTGTAGATGAGGGTGAAGTGGCAGAAAACTCAGCGTCTTCTTAATAAGCTCTGTCATTTATGTGTGTGTGTGTGTGTGTGTCCAAACTCCCAGACCAGAAGAGCTTATTGTGCAGCGGAGAAGGTCAGCAGGGATTTGGGATGATGTTGTTTTCTCATCTTTGGTTCACCGTCTTCCTGATTAATTATGTTCTAGATTAATGTACAGGAAGGAGCAGACACTGGCTGTGGCTGTGTGTGAGCGTGGATGGCAGAAGAGAGAAAGAGAGAGTAATGTCAGGTCAAACAAATGTAATTAACCCTTTCCTTATATGTTGTGACACCTGTTTTAAAGCTCATAAAAAATGTGGAACAAAGCAAACAACACAAGGAACATTTGAGGACTTTGTGGACAGCAGCTTAGGTGCCCTTTATACAGACGAAGATCGCTGAGTGACCACTGAGACATCAAAAATTGACACAATCTCCTAAAGCTTCAAAAAAGCTGTTTCTGTGTAAATGTTTGGGAGATTGCTGCGAGACCAGTAGAGATCGCTGCAGGATCATTGAGTTTCTTGAGCAACCAAAGTGGTATACTGTATAAATCTGAGAGATTTCTACTGCTCTTCTTCTCCCTTTAGGGCCCCATAACACAGCAGTGAGATCTTTGGGAGACTGGGCCAACTTTTGATCTTTGGGATCATTTGATCATTTGGGCTCATTGGGATCATTAGAGGTTTCTTCCTGTTAAAAGGGAGTTTTTCCTCTCCACCGTCACCAAGCACTTGCTCACAGGGGATTGTCTGATTGCTGGGGTCTTTCTGCAATTGTAGGGGTTTCCCCTACATTTGAAAGTGCTATGAGATGACTGTTGTTGTGAAATGGCACTATTTAACTAAAGTTGAGTTGAACTGAATTGAATTTGGGAGATCCTTGTGTGTTCTGGACAGAGTCAAAACTTTGAAGAGACCATGATGACTGTGGAGATCACTGAAGATCATTGATAGCTCAATAATTGGCCATATCTCTCAACAACATCTTCAGCCCTGTGTAAAGGGCTATTATAAAGGGGTGGGGATCATTGAGAGACCACTGAAAGACAAAAAAATGGCCAGATCTGCCAACGATCTTTCAATGATCCCCAGTGATTGCCAACATCTCACAATGATCTTCCAGTGAGCTCCACAGTCTCCACAGTTGGCAGATTGTTTTGGACTTAGTCAAAACAATTGCCCAACAATATCCAAAGGGAAGTGATCTTTCAACGATATCTCAACAACCACTCAATAATCTCACTGATCTCCCAATAATCTCTCAGCAATCTTTCAATGAACGTTTCTGGTCTTTCATCGAATGCTCAGTAATCCCTCACAGATCTTTTGGCCATTTCTATCTTCAGGGTGGAAAAATTTGGTGTTCGTTGAATCATCACCGAGAGATCATTTAACTTGTTAAGCTATCAAAGAGAGCTCAAGGAGGACTCAGTGATTTAATTAATATCCCAATGATCTCTCAACAATCTTTCAATGAACACCAAATTCCTCCACCCTGAAGGTAGAGATGGTCGAGAAATCAGTGAGGGATCACTGAGCATTTGATGAAAGACCAATAGAGTTCTTTGGAAGATTGGTGAGAGATCATTAAGCACTCACTGAGAGATTGTTGAGAGATTATGTTGAACTGAGTCAAAATCTTGAGGACCGTTGAAATTATTGAACATCATTGAGAGATAGTTCAGAGATCTTGGCAATTGCTGAGAGATCATAGAAAGACCATTTGGAGAGCTGTCCATATTCTGATCACTCAGCAATCTCTCAACAATCTCCACCCCTGTGTAAAGGTTGTATTACCCAAACCAAATACTGGTACTCAGTGAAATATTTTTCCCCATTCTATAACAATCTACTTTTTATCATTTTTGATTGTAAATTGCTTCCACTCTTTCTTTAATGATGTGACTTGAATTTTTATCCACTATGACTTTCACTTTGATGTGTGACATCCTGAGGATGCTCGTCTTTCATTTTCTGCCACGTCAAAGATGACTTTCTGCTACCTTGCATCATACAAAGCCATTCTCTTCTCTCCTCCTCCTTTACACTCTGCTGCTCCATAGGTCTCGTCATACTGTGCAGCAGTGTGGTGGTGCTACAAAGTATCACACAAATTTGCATGTAAGAGTGGTAGCAAATTAAGGCCAATCCAGTCGCCAATGACGCACCTCTATTATAAACCCAAAGCTTTGACGCTCCAATACCCTCTTTAAGAAACTACTCAGACTGTCCAGCAAAATGTTCCACACCCAGAGTGAGAATGAGTTGGAAAGCAACATACTTGCTATCTGCGGAGGGGAAAAAAAAAAACAAAAAAAAACAACAGTGCTTTGTAATATTGCAGCACTTTGTGGTGGTGATACTGTATCAATTCAGAGACACTGGTATCATGATACTTTATTAAGAATTATTAATATGTTGAATGTTGTCGAAGATCTCCCTAATCTCACCAACACACCTTCCACTGAGGAAGCAGGGCTTGTGGATGAGGGGGATGACTCACCCATCACGGGGACTAAATGCCGCTGAAGTGGTTAAAAAAACTCTTTGATGGCCAGGCCCCGAGGTTGGATGAGATTTGCCCTGAGTACCTCAAAGCCCTGGATGTTGTAGGGCTGTCATGGTTTACACGCCTCTGCAATGTTGTGTGGAGGTCTGGGACAGTGCCTTTGGCATGGCAAACTGGGGTGGTGGTTCCTCTCTTCAAGAAGGAGGGTGTGTTCCAACTTTAGGGGGATCACACTCCTCAGCCTCCCTGGGAAGGTCTATGCCAGGTTACTGGGGAGGAGAGTCCGACCGCTGGTCGAACCTCAGATTCAGGAGGAACAATGTGGTTTTCGTCCTGGATGTGGTATATCAGACCAGCTCTTTACCCTCTCGAGAATCCTTGAGGGTTCATGGGAGTTTGCCCAACCAGTCCACATGTGTTTTGTGGACTTGGAGAAAGCATTTGACTGCGTCCCTCGTGGTCTCTTGTGGGAAGTGCTGTGGGAGTATGGGGTATCGGGCTCATTGCTATGAGTTATCCAGTCTCTATACAACTGTTGCAAGAGTTTAGTTCATATTGCCACAGTCAAACTTGTTTCCAGTGAGAGCTGGACTCAGCCAGGGCTGCCCTTTGTCACCAATCATGTTCATAATTTTTATGGACAGGATTTCTAGGTGCAGCCAAGGAACAGAAGGTGTCATGCTTGGTGACCACAGGATCTCATCTCTGCTGTTTGCAGATGATGTTGTCCTGTTGGCTTGATCCAGCAATGACCTACAGGTCTTACTGGGATGGTTTGCTGCTGAGTGTGAAGCGGCTGGGATGAGAATCAGCACCTTCAAGTCTAAGTCCATGTTCCTCAGCTGGAAAAAGGTGGATTGTCTTCTCTGGATTGGGGACAAGCTCATGCCCCAATCAGAATCAGAATCAGAATCAGCTTTATTGGCCAAGTATGCACAACACATACAAGGAATTTGACTTTGGCTAAAACTTGCTCTCGTTGTTCAGGTGTAAGATTTAAAATTGGAGTTTGGAACAAGTGGAGGAGTTTAAGTATCTTGGGGTGTCATTCACGAGTGAGGGGAGAATGGAGCAAGAGATTGACAGACGGATTGGAGCAGCCTCTGTAGTGATGCGGACATTGTACCGGTCTGTTGTGGTGAAGAGGGAACTGAGCTCTAAAGCAAAGCTGTCGATTTACCGATCAATCTACATTCCTACCCTCATCTATGGTCATGAGCTTTGGGTAATGACCGAAAGAATGAGATTGCAGATACAAGCAGCTGAAATGTGCTTTCTCCGTAGGATTGCTGAACTCACCCTTAGCGATAGGGTGAGGAGCTCAGTCATTCAGGAGAGGCTCAGAGTAGAACCACTGCTCCTCTACATTGAAAGGAGCCAGTTGAGGTGGTTTGGGCATCTGATCAGGATGCCTCCTGGATGCCTCCCATTTGAGGTGTTTCGGGTACGTCCCACTGCGGGTGGCTGGGAAGAGGGAAGTCTGGGCTTCTCTGCTTGAACTGCTGTCACCGTGACCTGGACCTCTGGAAAAGTGGTAGAAAATGGATGGATGGGTGGATGGATGGATGGATGGATGGATGGATGTTGAAAGCACAAACTTACCTATGTAGGTACCAGAATGATGAAAAAAACAACTAGATCACTGTCTTTAGGTCTCCTAAGGTCTAGTCAGGAGTTGGATAGGACAAACCTCGGGGTGAGAAACTGGAATATTTGGTGCATTGCAAGATCATGACAGTATCACATCGCAGTATCACATCGCAGTATCACATCGCGGCCCAAGTGTCATGATAATATCGTATTGTGTGGCCTCTGGTGATTCCCACCCTGAATACTTACATAAGCCTGACTAAAAACAAATAAGAGAATGGCTTAAAATATCTGAAATAAATATGAAAGAAGAGAAAAAAACACATAGTCAAGTTAAAAAGTTTTAGATTAATGTCAGCGGTTGAAGAAAACACAGTATATTTCATAGTTTAGTTGCACCCCCTTTACACAGGGGTGGAGATCATTGAGAGACTGCTTAGTGATGACAAAATAGTCAGATCTCCAGTGATCTTTTGAAAGATCTTGCACTGATCCTCAAGATCGCTCAATGATATTCAGTAATCTCCATGGTCTTCAGTTTTGATTTAGTTCAAAATGATCTCTCAACGAGTACTCAATGATCTCATCAATTTCCCAATGATCTCGCAGCAGTCTTTCAAAGAACTCTATTGGTCTTTTATTGAACGCTCAACAATCCCTCACTGATCTCTCAGACATCTCTACTTTCAGGGTGGAAAAATTGGAGTTCATTGAAAGATCAATGAAAAATCATTGAGCTCTCCCTGACTGTTCAACAGTCTTTTGCCTCTCAGTAATCTTTCACCTAGCGTGAAGGTGGCACTAGGTGGCGCGTGAACACGCAGCGGCCTCTCTTCTCTCTTCATGTTTTATGCCACTTAGTGTTGTTTAAATTATGCTTAAGTGTATATTCATGTGTTTAATGTACATATATGATGCTGCACACAAGCTACAGTTGCCACAGCCTTCTGGAGATAAGGAATATGACCAAACATTACGTCCTGGACCAGAGTGTTACAGAGGATCTCCGTAGCCTTGGTATTCTCCACCAGTCCTCCACACCCCTGCACTCGACTGCAATGTCTCATTCCAAATGGAGATGCCGTAGACAGTGTGAGCGGAAACAAAAGAGAGGTAAACGTGGAGGTATCCGAATGAAGCTAACCGCTAGCCCACACAGACTGCCGATTCCTTCACTCATTCTGGCCAACGTACGCTCACTAGACAACAAAATAGACCACATACAGCTCCTGAGAACTACACAACATGATGAGCTGAACTGCTGTATTTTTATCTTTACGGAAATGTGGTTAAATGACAATATACCAGACTCAAACAAACATGCTACCATAGCGATAGAGTGCTTATGGAAGGAGGGAAAATGTGAGGTGGTGGGGTCTGTGTGTACATCAGTGACGCCTGGTGCCATGATTCCATTGTTGTGCATAAACACTGTTCTTCATTAGTGGAGTTTATGATCATCAAGTGCCAACCCTTTTACATGCCGAGAGAATTTTCAGCTGTCCTACTAGCCGCCGTGTATGCCCCACCCACCAGCACCGGCGAGAGGAGTAAAGCATTAAATGAACTCTATCAGGCTGTAAGTGAGACACAAACGGCGCATCCAGATGGATTCCTCATCACAGCAAGAGACTTCAACCATGCAGATTTAAAGGCCCTCCTACCAAAACTACATCAACATGTAGACTTTCCAACAAGAGGAGACAATTTGCTGGACCTGGTGTACACAACTCATAAGAAATCATACAGACCCATCCCCCTGGGTCTCTCTGATCCCGTCACCATCCTGTTAAGGCCGGCATACAAACCCAGGGTGAAAACAATCAGACCAACAAGAAAGAAAATACGTGTGTGGCCAGAGGGGCCTCTGATGCTCTGAAAGACTGCTTCAACACTACAGACTGGGACACTTTCAAGTATGCAGCTAGTCACAATGGACACACAAACCTAGAGGAGTACACTGAGGTTGTTGTGGCATACATAGCAAAATGCATTGATGATGTCACTCACTGCAAAACATCACTGTTCGTGCTAACCAGAAACCATGGATGACAGCAGAGGTCCACAGGCTCCTGAGAGCTCAGGACGCAGCCTTCAGGGCCGGTGACACTACAGGACTAACAACAGCTAGGGCCAGCCTGTCCCTTGGTATCAAGGAGGCAAAACGACAGTACAGCAAGGAAATATCCGGCCACTTCAGCAACACCAGAGATGCATGTTCTCTCTGGCATGGCATACAGACCCTCACCAACTACAAACCTCCACCTCAGACCTGCAAGAGTGACACCACACTGCTCAACAACCTAAATGACTTCTTTGGCCGCTTTGAAGCACAAAACAGCACATCAGCACAGAAGACCACTCCTCCTCCAGACAAGCAGGCCATGAGTCTGGATCTGGCTAGCATAAAGAGGACCCTCTGCAGGATCAATTCACTCAAGGCAGCTGGCCCAGACAACATACCAGACTGTGTCCTGAAGGACTGTGCACAGGAGGTCAAGAATGTCCTGGCCACCATCTTCAACATCTCCCTGACTCAAGCTGTTGTCCCCACGTTTCAAAACTGCCACCATAATACCAGGTCCAAAGAAGCCCGTCCCATTCAGCTACAATGATTACCGGCCCGTAGCACTGACCCCCATTATAATGAAGTGCTTCGAGCAGCTAGTCATGCAGAACATCAAGTCCATCCTGCCTCCCTCCCACAACCCATCTCAGTTTGCATACAGGTCAAACAGATCCACAGAAGATGCCATCGCTGCTTCTCTCCATCCAACCCTCACCCACCTGGACTCAGAAAACTCCTACATGCGAATGCTGTTCTTGGACTTCAGTTCAGCATTCAACACAATCAGCCCCCAGCACCTGATACAAAAACTCAGACACTTGGGACTCAAAACTTCTCTCACAGGGAGGCCACAAAATGTGCGGGTTGGCAGCAACACCTCCCAGACCATCACACTCAGCACAGGGGTCCCACAAGGGTGCGTGCTCAGCTCACTGCTCTTCATCCTGCTGACTCATGACTGTGTACCAGCCTACAACACCAACCACATCATCAAGTTTGCGGATGACATGACAGTGGCAGGCCTCATCACCAACAACGAGGAGGCCAACTACAGAAATGAGGTGAGCCAACTGGTCCAGTGGTACAAAGACAATAACCTCTTCCTGAATGTGGAAAAAACCAAGGAGACCTGTGGTCGATTTCAGGAGGGGTCACACACAGCACCCCCCTCTGATCATCAATGATGTAGCTGTGGAGAGAGTGAGCAGCACCAAGTTCCTGGGGGTGCACATGTCTAAGGACCTCTTCTGGTTCAACAACACCACATCACTGGCCAAGAAGGCTCAAACTCGCCTCCATTTCATCCGCATACTGAGGACAGCATGAGTCCCACCGCCCATCATGTGTTCTTTCTACAGGGGCACCACTGAGAGCATCCTCACCAGCTGCATCACGGTGTGGTATGGAAGCTGCACCGCCTCCTGCCGGAAGACACTACAACGCACAGTGAAAGCAGCCAGCAAGCTCATCGGTACCCCTCTGCCCCCCCTTTCAGACATCTACCTCACCCACCTCACCTACAGAGCCATCAACATCGTAGGCGGCACCTCCCACCCCTCACACTCCCTCTTCAGCCTCCTGCCCTCGGGGAAAAGGAACCAAAGCCTCTGGGCCCACCCCACAAGACTGCTTAACAGCTTTGTTCATCAGGCCACCAGGACCCTGAACTCTGTCCACTCCTCCAGATGGTAGCACAATCACCTGCATAATAACTACCTCAGCTGTTGACACAGAAAGACTGGCACACCAACAGCCATACATTTGATGCTGTATGTCTCTGCACTTTAACCGCAACCATTTGCACAAATGCCATATCTGCTGCTGTCTGTCTGTCATTGCAATACTGATCATGTGCAGTCCTACCTGTTATCTGCACCTGTAGAGGATGTGCTCGAATGATGAGGCTGAGTTTAATTCGTAAACCAGCTTTATTGACAGAACACATCGTCTAGCATTCTCAAAGCAGGAAAGAGAAAGAATCATATCTCATCACCCTTTTATATGTTTCCAGCATCAGAATTCAAGTCACATGGTGTTTTCAGTAAACATACAGTCACAAAGCATCCCTTTGAATCTTCACCATTGTCTCTCATTTCTTGATGAACCGGAAATCTCTCCGGGGCATCTTCTGTGGGACAAAGAGACAAATCTCACACCTCCTCGTTATCTTCTGCAGATTTGAGTCCTTTGTCCTTGCAGACGTGACACCCTCAATACACATGCAGTCATGTCTCTGTGGAAAAGTGAGCCCACAATGTGTGTTGCCCACACTACCCCCCCCCAAACGTCTAGTAAGGGCAAAACCTGCATGGCATAAAAAAAAAAAAAAGAAAAACACAAAACACTTCATATATCGCTAATCAATCCACCAACTGCCTAGGTTTTAACTTTCTGCCGAATCTGCTGCAACCTGGCTTTGCTGCACTAACTAACTAACTAACTAACCTGCACTTATATAGCGCTTTTCTAGTCACAAAGACCACTCAAAGCGCTTTCATTAATACTAACCCTCTATTCTAAGGGCCTATAGGAAACAGATATCTAGGGACAATTTAGAAGAGCCAATTAACCTAACATGCATGTTTTTGGCATGTGGGAGGAAACCGGAGAAATCCCGGAGTAAACCCACCCCCAGATGTTGCACCTGCAACATCTCTCTGCACCTATGGATTAAAGCTGTTAGCACCTTTCTGTGAAGATTCTGGAGAATGTCCTCTCGGCGGCCTGCCACGGCGGGGGGGCCTCGCGAGCTGCACTTCCTCATCAGCCAAAACAAAAGCGGGTTTGAGCCTGTTTATGCAAATCAACTCCCTTCTGCCCCCTAAATCTAGCAGAAAATGCTTCTGCCCGGTCTCCAGCACTCTGAACGGTCAGTCATAAAACAGCCGCAAACTTGGACGCTGAGCATCATGTTTAACAAAAACAAACTCTGCATTTTTTAAAGTCTTTGGCACAAAAACGTGTGGTAAACTGTGATGGACCGGGCCAGGGAGCGTGTTTGCTCCCGAGTCGCTCTGCCACAGCTGAGCAGGGGGGCCATTTGGTGCGGGATTATCGGGGAGAAATTCCCCCGGCAAACGGAGAGGTTGTGCAAAAACTAATTCAGCCGGGGAAGCATGTAAATCTTCCTTAGGTGCAGAACGCAACCCCAATAAAACCCATGGAAGTTTGTCCACCCAATCTGTATGCGTCAGCGACGCTCTGAGGGCTGCTTTCAATGACCTGTGAAAGCGTTCACATAAACCATTAGCCTGGGGGTTATACGCGGTGGTGCGATGAATCTTCACCCCCAAGCTGCGAGCCATCGATGACCATAGTTCGGAAATAAATTGGGGACCCCTGTCGGACGTTATGTCCGACGGTACACCGAAACACGCAACCCACGCTGCTAAAAATGCTCGCGCAACTTCTTCCGCTGTGGTTGATGTCAGAGGAATCGCCTCTGGCCAACGCGTGGTGCGATCCACCATCGTCAAAAGATGTGTGTACCCGTGTGATAATGGGAGCGGGCCCACCAAGTCAACATGCACGTGATCAAAACGCTTAGCGGGGATGTGAAAAGGTTCCAACGGGGCCTTAGTGTGTCTGTGTATTTTGGCTCGCTGACACGCTACGCAGGCTGCCACCTATTCCTTGACCTGTTTGCGCAACCCGGGCCAAACAAATTTCTCCCCCACCAACTTAATCGATGCGTGCACCCCCGGGTGCGCGAGAGAATGGACCGAGTCAAAAACGCGGCGACGCCACGCGGCTGGCACCATGGGGCGGGGCCGTCCCGTGGAGACATCGCAGATTAGTGGGGGCATACCACTTTGTTGCTCCCTGTGCTCCAGCCTTAACCCTGTTGGTCCAGACTGGAGCGCGCGCACGTCCGCGTCGTTAACCTGCTCCGCAGCCATGGCTGCATAATCTAACCCAACACAGACCGGGGCTGCGCGCGCTCCCTCGGCCACGGCTACAGAGTCTGCCCTTATGGGGCTTGGTGGTGCTACCGCGCGCGAGAGGCAGTCTGCCACAACATTGTGTTTACCCGCGACATGCTGAATATCAGTAGTGAACTCCGATATTGCGGCTAGTTGCCTTTGTTGTCGGCCTGACCAGGGTTCTGAAATTTTGGCTATCGCAAACGTTAGCGGTTTATGATCCACAAACGCGGTGAAACGTCGCCCCTCTAACCAGAACTGAAAATGACGGATGGCCAAGTGTAGGGCCAAAAGCTCCCTGTCAAACACACTGTATTTACGCTCATTATCGCGCAAAGTCCTGCTGAAAAACGCAAGGGGTTGCCAGGTACCTGCCACAAACTGTTCAACTACCGCCCCCACCGCTACATCGGAAGCGTCAGTGGTCAGCGCCATGCGGGCCGTTGGAACTGGGTGCGCTAACAAAACTGCGTTTGCCAGGGCTGATTTGACCTGGGCAAAAGCACGCTCCCGCTCCGGAGACCATTCAACTTTATTTGCGGGCTTTTGTTTTTTTAACGCGGTGTACAATGGCTGCATGAGCCGTGCTGCGCTTGGGAGGAACCGGTTGTAAAAATTAACCATCCCTAGAAACTCCTGAAGCGCCTTGACCGTTTGAGGTTACAGAAAATCCGTTATGGCACGCACTTTATTTGGAAGAGGAACTGCTCCTTCTGCCGAAACGCGATGTCCCAAAAAATCAATCTGCGCCACCCCAAACTGGCACTTCGCTGGGTTAACTATTAACCCGTGCTCTGCCAGCCTCCAAAAAACTGCTGTGAGGTGTTTTTCGTGCTCGCCCTCGGACGCGCTGGCTACCAAAATATCGTCCAAATAAACGAACACGAAAGGAAGGTCGCGTAAAACTGCATCCATCATGCGTTGGAAAGTCTGCGCGGCCGCCTTGAGGCCAAAAGGCATGCGCAAAAACTCAAAAAGGCCGAAAGGAGTTATGACCGCTGTTTTGGGTACATCTTGCGCGCGCACTGGAACCTGGTGGTAACCGCGCACCAAGTCAATTTTAGAAAAAAATGCGCGCCCCCGCCAAATGAACAGAAAAATCCTGAATGTGCGGAATCGGGTAGTGGTCATGAGCTGAAACGTTGTTCAACCTGCGGAAATCGCCGCAAGGTCGCCACGAGCCGTCAGCCTTTGGGACCATGTGTAACGGCGAAGCCCAAGAGCTCTTGGAGCGTCTAACAATGCCCAGTTTTTCTAGATTAGTGAACTCCTCGCGCGCGATGGCCAGTTTAGCTGGGTCCAAGCGCCGAGCTTTTGCAAAAACGGGAGGGCCGGTGGTGGTTATGAAATGCTCCACCCCATGTTTAGCCACCGTTGCCAAAAACGTGGGGACTGTGAGTGCTGGGAACTGAGCAAGCAATGTGTGAAACTTACCACCCGCAGCTGAGACGCTGGCATGTGCAGTCGGCGGGGCCACCCGAGCTGTGCATGGAATAGAATGAAAGGACAGTGCATTAATCAGACGTCTATTAGCAAGGTCAACCAATAAACCATGTGAGCACAAAAAATCAGCCCCTAACATGTTGAAACTGACTGCTGCTACAATAAATGTCCACTCAAATGAACGGCCCTGTAAGGACAGAAGCATGGTCCTCTCACCGAACGTTTTAATCGCGGAGCCGTTCGCCGCTGACATTGACACCCAGGGAGCTTTAGACGGCATCAGCCATTCCGCGTAGGTGGGTGTGACGAAACTCAGCTGGGAGCCCGTGTCCACGAGGAACTGTTTCCCCGAGCGTGCATCGGTCAGGTAAAGCAGCTTGTTCTCGTTACCGAGGGTCGCAGCTGCTACCGGCCCTCGGTCTTGGCGTTTCCCTGGCGCTTGAAGTTGCACGGTGGGACGCACCTGTGCGCTCTCTCTGCAAAACAGCGGTGGTAGAAACACGGGCCGTCCTCCGCTCCGCGTCGTCTGGCCCCCATCGCCGCCGTCGTTGGTGTGTCTGGCGCCGCGGCCGCTGGACCTGCGTTGTCTCCGGACGCCGTTCCTGGGCTAGCAGCCGCGGCCAAAACCGCGTTCCGCTTGTGGGCGTCGACCAGCCGCTGCGCCTCTTTGCTCAACCCATGGTAGTCTCGCCTGGCCAATTGGGGCGACTCTGCCAGGGCCACTCTCTCTGCTGGCGGCAGGGTTCAAAGGAAAAGGTGGGTGAAAATGAATTCGCCATCCTCAGAGTCTTTGAGCCTCAGCATCTTCACCATCAGGTCCGCAGGTCTATCGTTCTCTGACTCCGCCAACGTCAGGAGCCCCTCTGCTCATTGTTGGACTGAAGGGGTGAAATGGCTGATCAGCGTGTCCTTCAATGCACTGTACTTGTCGCTGTCTGATGGATGATTAACCAAATCCTCCACTCTCTGGACCGTGTTGCTGTCCAGCTTCGCTACCACATGGTAGAATTTTGTGTTGTCGTTGGAGATTCTCTGGAGGTTGAACTGCGCCTCGACTGCGCTAAACCATGAGCGCGGGCTGTGCTGCCAGAAATCGGGCAGCTGGATCGTGGCGGCGGCCATCAGCTGGCTTCCGCCGAGCCCCGCTCGGGAGAATTCTGTCTGCTCATTTCTCATCGTAGGTCACCAGTGTAGAGGATGTGCTCGAATGATGAGGCTGAGTTTAATTCGTAAACCAGCTTTATTGACAGAACACATCGTCTAGCATTCTCAAAGCAGGAAAGAGAAAGAATCATATCTCATCACCCTTTTATATGTTTCCAGCATCAGAATTCAAGTCACATGGTGTTTTCAGTAAACATACAGTCACAAAGCATCCCTTTGAATCTTCACCATTGTCTCTCATTTCTTGATGAACCGGAAATCTCTCCGGGGCATCTTCTGTGGGACAAAGAGACAAATCTCACACCTCCTCGTTATCTTCTGCAGATTCGAGTCCTTTGTCCTTGCAGACGTGACACCCTCAATACACATGCAGTCATGTCTCTGTGGAAAAGTGAGCCCACAATGTGTGTCGCCCACACACCTACACTACCACGTTGAACTGCAGCTATGGGTTTTACATCTCTAGTTGTCTGTATATAGGATTGCTGGGTTTTATCATCATTAATCGTTTATCTCAATTTGCACTATGGGAGGTCTGGGTCTATCTTTTTTCACCATTTGCACTATGGAATGCATTACTGTACATAGACTGCTGTTGTTGCTGCTTTCTTTTTTCTAGCTTTATTACTTTTTCTTTTAATATTATGCACACCAATGAAGAGAGAGAGAAACACCATTTCAATTCTCCTGTATGTCCTGTACGTATACTAGCATTGACAAAAAAAATCTTTGAATCTTGAACCTTTCAATGAATGCCAATTTTTTTCACCATAAGGGTAAAGATGGCTGAGAGATCAGTGAGAGATTGCTGAGTGTTTGATGAAAGACCAACAGAGTTCTGTCCACACATCAATGAATATACCAGACACTTAAAAGACATTATACGATAGTTAGTTCTGATCGGGAAATCTGATTGGCCAATAGGGATTCCAGGAGTTACTATAAGCAGATGTTTCACCAAATATGTGTCTGCTTGTTTTGATCATCTGTAAACTAATTAAAGATAACTAGTGCATACCCGTGCATGCCCGTGGAAACCAAGTATAAGCAAGTATTTCTGCATTCCCGTAGAAAGGAAATGTAAGCAAACATTTCTGCATGCCCGTAGAAGGTTGCTGTTACCATGGCAACAGTAACCATGGTGATGCCTGCCTCTGATCTTTGTCATGGTTATCATGGCAACAGTAACCATGGTGAAACCTGCCTTTGATCTTTGACATCACCACTCGTTCAGTGATGCCTGCCTTTGATCTTTGATGATGTGTCTGCTTGGCAACAGTAACCATGGCAGCATCTGTGCATCTATGATGTCATAGCTCCCCCATGGACATTCATTAAAGATTTCCCTTCCTTAACGTCCGCATATCCGGGGAGGCTGAAATTCAGGGATGCACACCCTCGTCACCTCAGCAAAGCACATATCAAATCTGAGGCCAGTCTGTCAAACGGTTTGGGAGATATGCACACATGCTGGAGCGATATCGTGCTTTATCACAGCGTGATTAATATATATGTCAGCTTTATCAGGCGTGCGCTAGAGCGCGTGATCACAGACATGTCTCATGCACGCTCTTTGAGCGATATCGTGCTTTATTATAGCGTGATTAATATAGTATATATCAGCTTTATCAAGCGTGCGCTGTAGTGCATGATCACAGACACTCAGAGTGACGGAAATGTGGCTGCCAATCGGCGCCAACGGCCTCCACCGAACATTTAAACATTTTTACACATTCATACCCAGTGGGCACTGGAGGCAATGCGGGTGAAGTGTCTTGCCCAGGGACACAACGGCAGGATATCTGGGGAGAGCGTGATGCGAACCGCCAACCATCGGGTTATTAGACGACCTGCTCTACCTTCTGAGCCGCTGCCGCCCCACTTTTTCCTCCACTTTCCCTCTTTAGGAAAGCTATGGAGGCTTACCCCGCTCTCTTTATTTCCCTTTGATTGGAAATTACATCCAAAAGCCGCGCAATGTGGCATTTTCACTGACAAATGGCAGTAGTTCGTAGCTTCGCTTCTTGGCTTGTATAAGACAGAAAAAACGGCTGCAACCATTCTACGTCACTACCCAGAATGCATTGCGACGTAAACAAAATTCGTAATAAAGTTTTTTTAAAAATATATAAAACTGGGAATAATTTTCAAAAAAATTATATTATAGTTATGTTACTAACATAAAAATAAAGCAGATAGAGCTAACATGCCAATATAATCGGAGTTCCTTTTAACCGTGCCGCAAAAACAAGCCAGTAGTGTCCGAAAGCTGTTAATTTTATTGTTATATTGAGTTTACTACAGTATATAGTCCACTATATCTAAATTCACTATATAGCGAGTAGGGAGGGAGTGAGTGAGTGAACATTCTGAACACAGAATATGACATCCCAGATGCACAGATGTGATCATAGATCAAAGAACTAAGTTTAAAGGTGTTCAGTTCAGAACTCCTCATAAGGGGTGTATCTCTGATGTCATAGAGAGATAAAAGAACTGAGATTATAAGTAGAACATAGTTTCTGTGATGTCATGGAATCCTTTGATCTCTCTATGATGACTTAGCTATGAACGCCCATAGCTCCCCTAGGGACGTTCATTAAAGATTTCCCCTCCTAAACTTCCGCATATCCGGGCAGGCTGAAATTAAGGGATGCACATCCTTGTAACCTCAGCAAAGCACATATAAAATCTGAGGCCAGTCCGACGAACGGTTTGGGAGATACACGCGGAGCACACAGACAGAGATTTCTTGCATCACTCTATAAATTTCTGTGTGTCTGTCTGTCTGTCTGTGTGTCACGATCATAGGACATCATAGGATGGTCTATGATGTGCCATGCCTATGATGTCCCTATGATGTCTGCATCATAGGACACTTCTAAGATGTCCCAATGCCTTGATGTCTTTATGATGTCATATAGACCATCAGGACTTGCGATGCCGTCATATACACAAGGACGATGCCAATCTGTCTCATCAATCTGTCTCATCAATCTGTCTCATCAGACCAGAGAATTTTGTTTCTCATGGTCTGAGAGTCCTTCAGGTGCCTTTTGGCAAACTCCAGGTTGGCTGCCATGTACCTTTTACTAAGGAGTGGCTTCCTTCTGGCCACTATACCATACAGGCCTGATTGGCAGATTCCTGCAGAGACTGTTGTCCTTCTGGAAGGTTCTCTTCTCTCCACAGAGGAACGGTGGAGCTCTGACAGAGTGACCATCGGGTTCTTGGTCACCACCCTGACTAAGTCCCCTCTTCCCCGATCGCTCAGTTTAGACTGTCAGTCAGTTCTAGTAAGAGTCCTGGTGGTTCCGAACTTCTTCCATTTACAGATGATGGAGGCCACTGTGCTCATTGGGACCTTCAAGGCAGCAGAAATTTTTCTGTACCTTTCCCCAGATTTGTGCCTCAAAACAATCCTGTCTTGGAGATCTACAGACAATTCCTTTGACTTCATGCTTGGTTTGTGTTCTGACATGGTCAACTGTGGGACCTTATATAGACAGGTGTGTGCCTTTCCAAATCATGTCCAATCAACTGAATTTACCACAGGTGGACTCCTGTTAAGCTGTAAAAACATCTCAAGGATGATCAGTGGAAACAGGATGCACCTGAGCTCAATTTTGAGCTTCATGGCAAAGGCTGTGCATACTCATGTACATGTGATTTATTAGTTTTTTATTTTTAATAAATTTGCAAAAATCTCAAAAACATTTTCATGTCATTATGAGGTATTGTGTGTAGAATTTTGAGGGAAAAAATGAATTTAATCCATTTTGCAATAAGGTTGTAACATAACAGAATGTGGAAAAAGTGAAGCACTGTGAATACTTTCCAGATGCACAGTATTTCATCTGAAAATATCAAGAAAAAGTGAGCGTTGTGTGCCAAAGCCAAATCGCTAGCATGCTAGCTAGCCACCTTCGAGATTTCACGGACACCCACAGGTGACTGGTATGTATTATAAACACTGACTTCTGTGCTTGATAATGTTTGATCTGTGTCCATGTGTGTGAAATGACAACAGACGTCTTCCTTTTCTGTTTCATGCTGATTGAGGTGCTTAGCTAACTGGCTACATTTAGAAAGAACTATTTTTCTGTCACAATGTTGATGAAATTGCACTTGTTTTTCTTGTTCATAATGTTTTTTTTTAAAAGAATGGTTCATTTAATGTAAACATTTCTTCTTCTTCTTCTTTTAGATTTGATTGGTGGTTGGCGACCAGCTTACAGGTGCATTACCAACACATACTTCACTCTATATCATCACTCTATATAATTTGGCCGTGGCCAGCCATCACTCCATATCTTTGTATTCCAAAGTCATCATCACTCTATATGTAATTCAAAAAATCGCTGTCCATAAACATTTAATAATATACTTTGACTTCTTTGCACTAAAAGAAAGAAACAAATTTGGAGTTGTCATTATTTAGGTTTGTTATTAGACTGGTATGGTCCACTTGAGATTTAACTGGGTTGTATGTGGCCCCTGAACAAAAAACGAGTTTGGCAGCCCCGTTTTCAAGTCTTGGTCTTTCTTGACTCTGGTCTTAGTCTGGTCTTGACTACAATGCTAGTAGGTACAGAAATGAAAACCTGCTGTACTGTGTGTTGAGCATTTGTCATTATGCCTCTGTGAAGGATGCATACGGTAGTATGCGTCTGTGTATGTGTCTGTCTGTCTGTTAGCAGCTCTTCAGCTCGCCCAGTCAAAATTAAGTTGACCTTGTATCATTGTATCGCCATATTTTCTCCACTTTTAATTTGCCACAATTTTGACATAAGGCTTTGTTTTAAAAATAAACAGAAATTTAACTCACCATTACCGTCAGTGGAGCTATGAAAAAAGGTACTGTAATAACTATGTTGGGCCACTAGAGGTGGCGATGCAACTTTTTTACAGCTCACAGATGACTTCCTGTCAAAAGTCGATCTCATGCTGAACTTTTCAAAATAGCAGTTGTTACTGAAAACTAAACATGTATTCAGCAACTACACACTGATTGTTTTCAGACTTGTTTTGCTGTTTAGTTCTGAAGAGATGGGAAAACTTATTTTCTTCCTGTAGTTTTCAGTTCATCAGTAAAAACTGCAAGTCCCACCCACATTCCTTGCCTCCAAAACATGGCGGACCACAGCGGACAGCTGAGCAAAGGAAAAACCATTTCAAAGTCAGTTTTGTGCTTAAATTATGAAGCGATTTCAATATTAAAACACTAATAACTCCTAAAACGGCAACATTTGATTCTTAATGCTTAAGTTACGTCACTTTATTATTTTCCAAAGTCTGATTTTTCCTGTGCTGGCGGCTGTTTGGTTACATTATTTAACCTGTTAAATTGTTGACCCAGTTGACTTTTTTAAAAGAAAACCAAACTATTTGTTAAGCTGAGGAGGAACATGAGATCTATAATATTTTTTTTATGCTGACTTTCACATCTGTAACAATAATCAGATTTTTTTGCTGTTTTCCTTTACTCTTTGTCTCTCTGAGGTCCACAGTGGTGAACCTGAGGGTCAGAGCAGCTTTGAAGATAACAGGCTGGAAGCTAAATAAGAATATTACATGTTTACTCTTTATACCAGAGACTGCTACTGTGTTTCAATAAATTAATGTTTAAAAATTTTTTTTTTGCAAGATTATTTAAGAAACTCAATATTCATTACATATACTGTAAGTGTGAAACATTCCAAACCGTTCTGATTTAGTATTCATAATTATGATTTTACTTTTGGAAGTTTTGATATGTTTACCTGCTGTACATCATCATGTTTACCTGCTGTTGTACATCATCATGTAACTATACATGCATCTAGTTAATAAAACCTGTTACTGCAGCATGTTTCTTTGTGCTCCTAATTTTATTCTTCTGCTTCTACATTTTTCTTTCATGGTCTCCTGGACAGCAGTGCCAGCGTACAGCCCTGACATGAGCTGCAGCTGGTGTGTGATGTAACGGTGACATCAGCATCGGACCTGCAGAAACACATACTAACAGGAATGGATGGCCTGGCACAATACTCCACTAGCCACAGACACCGAGGCATCAGCACCTGTGGTGCTTCACTTTTATTCAGACGACTCTATTCATGTACACAAGACTAAAAACACATGGGGGGGTTGTGGTTTTACTAGAGGGTACCATGTTTCTGGCCCAAAGACATCTGTGATAACCCTGAAGTAGACAATGAATGGATTGATTTTAGAGGGGAATTCAGACACTTTTGCATACCATAAATAGCCTTGAACAGGTACCAATTATTAATTTAAGAGTAAAAGCCACTGCCCCTTCAGGACGATTACACATTAGGTTTGAAAACTCCCAGCCTCTTTTACAGTTACGCCGCCTTTTTAAAGAGGGGGTGGCACCTTTGATTGGCAGAAGCTCCCCTCCGCTAGGACCTCTGGGCCCAGCTTCACAGTTCTTCAAATCGCCGTGTCATTTGAGAGGAGTATCGGCCACGACACGCTGATATGTGAAGCCCTCATTACTTCAGCTCACATCTTGTCCACCCCTGGCACCTGAGCACAGCGGAGACCTCTGCAGCGACCTCTGCCAAAGAGGAGAGCATGCTCAGTTTAGGATCTGCTAAAAGCCTTCCATCGGTATTAAGGAAGCCAAAAGTAGCTCAATACTTCTGTTTAAAATAAGTATTTGACCTAATGTGCACAGCACACCCAGCCAGCATGTCCACGTGGGCCCCACCATTAATCTGGGCTGTCTTCTGGCTCCCGTGTGGCTTTGTCCACATGGACGTCACCCATTTACCTATTTTCAACTTACTTTCTCATAAATTTGTGACTTTTTTCCTTGAAAATTTGCAAATTTTTTTCTTGTAAGTTTGTAACTCCTTTCAAGTATTTTTTATTGTAAATTTGTAACATTTTTCTCCTAAATTTTCACATTTTTCTTATAAATTTGTGACTTTTTTTGTAAATTTGTGACTTTTTTCTTGTAAATTTGCAAAATTTTTCTTGCAAGCTGTAACTCTTTCAAGTAATTTTATTTTTTTCTTGTAAATTTGCAAAATTTTTCTTGTAACCTGTATCTCTTTCAAGTAATTTTATTTTTTTCTTGTAAATTTGTAACTTTTTTCTTATAAATTTTCATTTTTTCCTCATAAATTTGTGACTTTTTTCCTCATATTTGCTACTACTTTTTTGTAAATTTGTCACTTTTTTCTAATAATTGTTCACTTTTTTCCTCATTAAATTGTCGCTTTTTTCTCATAAATTTGTGATTTTTGTAAATTTGTGACATTTTTCTCATAAATTTGTTACTATTTTTTTTGTAAATGGCACTTTTTTCTAAGAATTGTTCACATTTTTTTCTCATTGTTACTTTTTTCTCAAAAAATTGTGACTTTTTTCTTGTAAATTTGCGACATTTTTCTCAACAATTTTCACATTTTTCTCATAAATTTGTTACTATTTTTTGTAAATTTGTCACTTTTTTCTTGTAAATTTGCAATTTTTTCTTGTAACCTGTATCTCTTTCAAGTAATTTTATTTTTTGCTTGTAAATTTGTAACTTTTTTCTTGTAAATTTTCACATTTTTTCTCATAAATTTTTTTCCTCATATACAGTATTTGCTACTACTTTTTTGTAAATTTGTCACTTTTTTCCTAATAATTGTTCACTTTTTTCTCATAAATTTGTGACTTTTTTCTTGTAAATTTGCAACCTTTTTCTCATAAATTTGTACTTTTTTTTTTGAAAATGTTGTGTATGTAAATAGGCTGGTAGTAGTAAGATGGCGGCCGGGTTGGACGTGGGATAGACGGGTGGTTAACTGCCGGTTTCCGGTGGTGACGCCACTCCTAGTATAAAGGAGGTGGGCGGAAGAGGCTAGTCCTCTTTCGTCGTGGGAGCCACCTGGTCTGCAGGCATGTGCCGTAAGCCTTGTCTGTATATAGTTTGTATCCTGAATAAAGCTCCGTAAACCGAGTTACCACTTACTCATTATTTGCCTAACTATGGATGCAACAAATGTCACTTTCTTCTAATAATTGTTCACATTTTTTGTTATTAAATTGTTGCTTTTTTCTCATAAATTTGTGACTTTTTTCTTGTAAATTTGAGATGTTTTTCTCATAAATTTGTTACTATTTTTTTTTGTAAATTTGTCACTTTTTTTCTAATAATTGTTCACATTTTTTCCTCATAAATTTGTGACTTTTTTCCTCATATTTGCTACTACTTTTTTGTAAATTTGTCACTTTTTTCTAATAATTGTTCACTTTTTTCCTCATTAAATTGTCGCTTTTTTCTCATAAATTTGTGATTTTTGTAAATTTGTGACATTTTTCTCATAAATTTGTTACTATTTTTTTTGTAAATGGCACTTTTTTCTAAGAATTGTTCACATTTTTTTCTCATTGTTACTTTTTTCTCAAAAAATTGTGACTTTTTTCTTGTAAATTTGCGACATTTTTCTCAACAATTTTCACATTTTTCTCATAAATTTGTTACTATTTTTTGTAAATTTGTCACTTTTTTCTTGTAAATTTGCAATTTTTTCTTGTAACCTGTATCTCTTTCAAGTAATTTTATTTTTTGCTTGTAAATTTGTAACTTTTTTCTTGTAAATTTTCACATTTTTTCTCATAAATTTTTTTCCTCATATACAGTATTTGCTACTACTTTTTTGTAAATTTGTCACTTTTTTCCTAATAATTGTTCACTTTTTTCTCATAAATTTGTGACTTTTTTCTTGTAAATTTGCAACCTTTTTCTCATAAATTTGTACTTTTTTTTTTGAAAATGTTGTGTATGTAAATAGGCTGGTAGTAGTAAGATGGCGGCCGGGTTGGACGTGGGATAGACGGGTGGTTAACTGCCGGTTTCCGGTGGTGACGCCACTCCTAGTATAAAGGAGGTGGGCGGAAGAGGCTAGTCCTCTTTCGTCGTGGGAGCCACCTGGTCTGCAGGCATGTGCCGTAAGCCTTGTCTGTATATAGTTTGTATCCTGAATAAAGCTCCGTAAACCGAGTTACCACTTACTCATTATTTGCCTAACTATGGATGCAACAAATGTCACTTTCTTCTAATAATTGTTCACATTTTTTGTTATTAAATTGTTGCTTTTTTCTCATAAATTTGTGACTTTTTTCTTGTAAATTTGAGATGTTTTTCTCATAAATTTGTTACTATTTTTTTTTGTAAATTTGTCACTTTTTTTCTAATTGTTCACATTTTTTCTCATAAATTTGTGACTTTTTCCATGTAACTTAACACATCCAAGCATCACATTTCCTCCCAACATTACTTTTCAAAGCCACTGCAGCTCTTTCTCCCTCATTGTGGTTCCTCAGTGATGAGCTGGTGGCACACAGTGTGGTGAGGGATGTAGCTGGCCTGAACAGGGTAATTGCTCCAGTATTGGGGGGGGTGACTCCAAATTGGAATGAGTCCTGGAGGCTGGAGCCACGTTGATTGAGAAGCAGCAGGGCTGGGGAGAAGGGGCAGTCTTCCTCCATGGGAGCAAAGATAAGGAGGACGCAGACAGAGAAGCCTTGGGAGACCCGGGCATCTATTAGAGGTGTGTGTGGGCCGCTGGCAGGGGCACACGTGTGAGCATGGGGGTCTGAAAGTCTCCGGCTCCCTCTGTAATGAGCTGAATGAGTGTAATATTCTGCAGCGGTAAGTCTAGTTTGGCTCCGGCGTGGGCAGCATCTTCCACCTCACCTTGGGTCCCGCTGTTGTTTCATCAAAGCCAAATGATCCCACATGCTCTGTGACAAGCAGAGGGGGGCTTCTGTTTGACACGGTGCATCCTTGCAACACATCATTATAATGAATAGAAGCCAATGTGTTTCCACTGAACATGCTGTGGTGACGGTGTAAATAGAAGGGAAAGACGAAGCTGGTCTGGGAGGGCCCCTTCACACAGACGGAGACTGCTGGGTGGCCAGTGAAAGATCAGAAATTGACTCAATCTCTCAGCAGTCTCCTAAAGCTTCAAATAGGAAAATGTTTGGGAGGACGTTGTATGATATTCATGGCAACGTTTGAAAAATCCTTGAGAGATCACTGAGGTATCGAGAGTTGTTCAGCAACCAAAGATATATATTTGAAAGGTTTCCAGTGCTCTTCTACCGCTTTTACGTAGGAATGGAGATCATTGAGAGATCACTGAAAGATGGAAAAATGGATAGATCTCTCAATGATCTGTCAGTGATCGCCACAGTCGACAGATTCTTTTGACTCAGTCCAAAACAGTCTCTTAACGATCACCAATGGAAAGCGAGCTCTCAACAAACACTCAGTGAACTCCACAGGAGCGCTCATCGATCTCACCAACCTCCCAGTGATCTGTCAGGGTAGTATTTCACTGAGCTGCAAACACTAGCGAACATGGACATTTTTGGATACAATCAAGCTAGTATCTCACGGAGCAGCGAATGCTGAGGAACGTTCAAGAACATGCGCTGCTTGGGTTTCATTGGGTTACGACAGTTTTGCTGTAAAGGGTCTTAAACAGTTGCTAGTGTCCACTACATGGTGAGCCAAAAAGAATTTTAGTGGCGTGTTAAAATCATTTGCAAATGTTTGCGTAAAAATACATTCAAAAATTTTTTTTAATGTTTCTAAAACTTTTTGGTGACAAGAAAAGCAGTTTGGGACCTTCAAAGCTGTTTGGCAGCCTTTTCCAAACCCTGTTGAAACACAGTAAAATCGCTACGGTCACCACCATTCATTCACCACTCTGTGAGATACGTGGCAAGTGATCTTTCAATGAACTCTACTGGTCTTTCATCAAACATTCAGCGATCCCTCACTGATCTCTCAGCAAACTCTGCCTTAGGGGAGGAAAAATTTTCCGTTCATTGAGAGATCCCTGAGAGATCGTTGGGAGATTGATGAGATTGTTGAGTGGTGAAGGAAGGTGAAGAAGAGAGTGCAGACAGGGTGGTGTTGGGGTGATTCAGCGATCGCTCAGCGATCTCCACCCCTGTATAAAGGTGGTATAATTGGCTGTATGTATTACCATCATTTCCATTTGAACCACCCAAAACGAGTGTAAAGCAAACTGCAGAATCTTAATTAAAAGAAACTCTTGTTCAGCTCCAGAACTTTCTCCGGCGCTACAGAGGGACAGTGGTGTAACTTTGAAGGTAATGTCCGTCCAGATAACGTCGAGTGAGAGGCTGCTCCAAATGCAGCGCCATTCTCCCAAACACCCGAGATAATTAAAGGAAAGCAGAAGCCGGGGGTGATCTTGGGATAGTGATGTGCAACCATGGAATTTTCTCCCTGTTCCAGCACCGCTTGTGATCTCTGCAGGCCTCCACCGGGGGCAGAGTAGGTCATGACACCACCCAGCTTTGATCAAGGATTCCTCCGTCTTTTGTTCCCTGTAGTTCCTCTCGCTGCTGTGCTGTATACCACTCTTTGATGGTCACAAAATTAAACCAATTCCACGTCTGTTAATACGCCGGCTGAGAAAATTGGCAGTACAAGTTAGTATGTTAATTAATACCCTCTGCATTTTAATCACAGACTCCCTGTATTGAACATTGTAACCATATTCCATCTCTGTAAAGTGGGATCCACAGATGTCAGAGTGTCTATGATGCATGGTAGGCCGCCTGTTTCCTTTATCAGTGCACTGTAGTCCTCCCAGCAACACGCCTCCCCCGACTCCCCGATAAAACATGGGGTCTGTCACACAGGCTGCTGCCGAGGCCCGGCAGGGGAACCCTAATGATTGCAATAAAGAACAAATGCAAATGATTACCTTGGGGTTCCCTCTCGTGTGGAATCTGTCGCTCAGCCTGTGGCTGTCAGGATGGATGGTTGCCGTTGTCTCTGGACATGCAGCGTTAGGAAAATAAACGCCGACTGGGCCGGCGCAGGCAGGAACAATGCAATAACAGTAATGGCATTATCTGTTGCAGCGTGTGGTGGCTAGTAAGAGCGTTTCTGGTGAGGAATGATGGACCACAACACAGCAGAATAATACCTGTGCCAATCCCTGCAATCAGGTTTGTTTGTTTCTCTTTGGAGCTGCATCATTTCGTAGCCACGGGGACTCCAAAAATTATTTTTGGTATTTAATCTTAGCGCACCTATTGTTCTGATTTTCAAAAGCATGTTGTCGTTATTGGATTTTACTGGAGTAATTTAGCATAATTCACACAAAAAAAATCTTATTTATCTTCTACTGCGCTTTTGTGCCAGTTATCCTGTCTGAAAAGGCTCTTTTCAAACCTGCCTTTTCTTCTGCAGATTTGTGGCAGAGGAGGCAGTGATCGTAACTTGACTTTATAGGCACTGCCTCTCCTACTGCTACAAAAACTTAAACAATAAAGAACAGAAAAATAATCTTACCACTGTATGACACAGGTGAAAACTCAGCACTTTTATTTCTGCAGGAAGTCCACCCCAGCCAGCATGTCCATATGCGCCCCACCATAGGAGAGGAAAAAATTAAAATTTATCAGATAAAAGTTGCTGGGCTGTTGATGGGTTCCATGTGGGTTTGTCTGCGGATTCCATGTTTGCCCCATCTGTGTTTGCCCACATGGACTTCACCTGTTTACCTATTTTCAACTCCTTATGCCTCGGTGCAACGAAGGCATACGGTAATCACTCAGTGTGTCTGTGTGTGGGCTTGTGCTTGTGTGTCTGTCAGCAGCTTTTCAGCTCGCCCGGTCCAAATTAACTGGAACTAAAGACTTGTATCATTGTATGGCCATATTTTCTCAACTTTTAATTTGCCAGAATTTTTAAATAAGCCTTTGTTTTCAAAGTAAGCACAAATTTAACTCACCTTTATACTCTCAATGGAGTCGTGAAAAAAAAGGTATTGTAATAACTAGGCCAGGCCAGTAGAGGCCGCGGCATCTTGGTCCTTTCATTTTAAGATAAGATAAGCCTTTATTAGTCCCACAACGGGGAAATTCCAGGATTGCAACAGCACAGGGATAGCAACACTCAGAGCAACAATCAGAAGGCAAGAAAAAAACAAGCAAGCAAGAGCAGCTAATACTGTATACATATGTACATATTACTATAAAATATATATATACACACACACACACAGACACACAGTGCAGAGCATTGTAGCTGGATGGAATAAATATATGAATATATAAACACACAGTGCAGAGCATTGTAGCTAGATGGAATAAATATGTAAATATATAAACACCCACAGTACGGAGCATTGCAGCTAGGTGGAATAAATATGTAAGTATATAAACACACAGTGGGGAGCAATGTAGCTAGATGGAATAAATATATAGATATATAAATATAAACACACCCAGTGCTGAGCATTGTAGCTAGATGGAATAAATATGTAAATATATAAACACACACAGTGCAGAGCATTGTTGCTAGATGGGATGAAACAGCATAACCGTCTACTTAGTTATCCTACATGGTATGATTATGTGCCCATACATATTCTCACCCTCCATAGCGACCGGTATTTTCCTAGTTGTATGCCGGAGGGGACCATTGTGTAAGTCTATTGCATCTTTTGCATTCAAAAAACTATTAGTTTGTTACGTCTTTTTGCTATCTCTGCGAGCAGCCCTGCTTAGATTGTACAGTCTGACAGCTGTTGGTAGGAAGGACCTACGAAACCTCTCGGTTGTGCACCTGGGATGATGTAGTCTGCTGCTAAATGAGCTCCTCAGTGCATTCAGTATGTCCTGCATAGGGTGGAACTCGGACTCCAGCAGAGATGACAGTTTAGCCACCGTCCTTCTCTCTCCTATCTCCTCCACCGGATCAAGGCGCTGCCCCAGGACAGAGCTAGCTTTCTTAATCAGTTTGTTCAGTCTCTTCCTATCGGCTGCAGTAATGCCACTGCCCCAGCAGACCACTCCAAAAGTGATGGCTGATGCCACCACCGTGTCATAGAATGTCTTCAGCAGCGCCCCTTGTACATCAAAAGACCTGAGTCTCCTCAGCAGGAACAGCCTGCGCTGTCCCTTCTTGTAGAGTGCGTCAGTATTGTGTGACCAGTCTAGTTTATTGTTCAGATGAACACCCAGGTACTTATAGGATGTCACCATCTCGATGTCTGTTCCCTGTATATTTACTGGTGCTGTGAGGGGCTGCCCATGCCTGCGGCAGTCCACCACCAGCTCCTTAGTTTTTCTCGCGTTGATCTGGAGGCAGTTCCGATGGCACCAGTCCACGAAGTCCTGGATAAGCCCTCTGTACTCAGCTTCATCTCCATTGGAGATGAGGCCAACGATCGCAGAGTCATCAGAGAACTTCTGTAGATGGCAGTGTGTTGTGTTGTGTGAGAAGTCCGCAGTATAAAGAGTGAACAGGAAGGGAGCCAGCACCGTTCCCTGGGGGGCCCCCGTGCTACTGATGATCGTGTCGGACACACAGTCCCGGGTTCTCACAAACTGAGGCCGGTTCGTGAGGTAGTCCAGGATCCATGATGACAGGTGCTGGTCCACCCCTGCGCGCAGCAGCTTGTCCTTCAGGATCATCGGTTGGATGGTGTTGAAAGCACTGGAGAAGTCAAAGAACATGATCCTCACCATATTCCCGGGCTTCTCCAGGTGGGACAGAGAACGGTGAAGGAGGAAGATCACCGCATCCTCCACCCCAATGCCATGCTGGTAGGCGAACTGGAGTGGATCCATCGCTGGTTCCACCAGGGGGCGGAGATGAGCAAGGAGCAGTCTCTCCAGGGTCTTCATCAAGTGGGACGTCAAGGCCACCGGTCTGTAGCTGTTCAGGTCTTTGGGGTGGGAAGTTTTTGGTACAGGTACCACACAAGATGTTTTCCACAGCTGTGGTACCCTCCCCAGCTTCAGGCTCAGGTTGAAGATGTACGTCACAATCCCACACAGCTGGTCTGCACAGGACTTGAGGAGCTTTGCGCTGATGCCGTCCGGTCCCGACGCCTTCCTCGCCTTGATCTTCCTCAGCTCCGTCCTCACCTGGGTCCTGGTCAGGGTCAGGATGGGGGGCTGTGTGTTGGGAGTGGGGGGGTGTTGGTGGAGTGGGGAGTGGGCAGCAGGACTTGATGTCTTTAGAGGCAGCAGTGGTTGTTGTGCAGTCAGGGGGGAGGGCGGTTGGTCAAACCTATTGAAAAACAGATTCAGGTTGTTCGCCCACTCCCTGCCCCCCGTGGCCTGGGGGGAAGTATTCTGGAGCCCAGAGATGGTTTTGAGGTTTCTCCAGACCCCGCTGATGTCGCTCTGTTGCAACTTGTCCTCCATCTTCTTCCTGAAGCTGTCCTTGCCTTCTCTGATCTTTCTCCTCAGCTCCCTCTGTACAGACTTCAACATCTCCCTGTTCCCCGACCTGAAGATCCTCTTCTTCTCTCTCAGAAGTGTTTTAATCTCAGGGTTGATCCAGGGTTTGTTGTTTGAGCAACACCGTATGGTCTTGGTGGGAACGGATTTGTCCACACAGAAGCTGAGGTAGCCCGTGAAGGTGTGAATGAGGCCATCGATGTCCTCACCATGTGGATCGCAGAGCTGTTTACAGGTGGTGGCTTCAAAACAGCCTTTTAGAGTGTCCATTGTCTCCTCAGACCATAACTCCACTGTGCGCATGGCCGGACGTTGTCTGTGAACTAGGGGTTTGTACACCGGCCGGAGATAAACCAAGTTGTGATCCGATCTCCCGAGTGGGGGGAGTTGTGATGAGGTGTACGCCTCCTTAGTGTTTGCGTAGAATAAGTCCAGTGTTTTATTGTCTCTAGTGTGGCATGTGACATACTGGGTGAACGTGGGTAGAATGGGAGACAGTGAAACATGGTTGAAATCGCCTGAGATGAGGAGAAGAGCGTCTGGGTGTTCTGTCTGCAGCCTGCTGGTTACTGAATGGATGACGTCACGCGCTGTCCCAGCGTTCGCCGTCGGATTTGCATAAACAACAATGCAGATCACATGTGAGTGTTCTCTCGGGAGATATGTAGGCCGCATGCTAACAGCTAGCAACTCAATGTCTTTGCTGCAGTGTCGTTGTTTAACAGTGATATGTCCCGGTCTGCACCAGTTGTTGTTAACATACATTATCACTCCACCGCCCCTTGCTTTGCCACTGTGTGGTGTTCGGTCAGCCCGTATCATGTGGAAACCCTCCAGTTCAATGTTAGCATCTGCTGCTAACATCTGCTGCTTCTCATTAATTTGCAATGTTCTTGTAAATTTGTGACTTTTATCCTGTAAATTTGATAGTTTTCTGGAAAATTTGAAACCTTCTCAAACTTGTAACTTTTTCCTCACGAATCTATGATTATTTTTTTTCCAAATTTGCAACTTTTTTCTCATAAATTTCTTTTTCTTGTAAAAATGTTTTTTTTTTCCTTGCAAATTTGCTAAATTTGTCTTGTAAGTTTGTAACTTTTTTCAAGTAATTTTCCTTTTTTTCCCATGTAAATTTGCAACTTTTTTTCTTGCAGATAGTGTGGAGAGTGTTGGAAATGAGGAGGCCGGTTTATGAGCAGACGAAATTTATTAACACTCTCTCATCAGACATACACATAAAAAGCACTGCCACAGCCAAGCAGGTTTCTCCTTACAAACTCAACAGATCATCTCACATCTGCATGACATTTCACATCACACTGCATGACATCTAACCCCACAATACATTTCTCTTAAACCCCCAGATCCCTCTTCCTGCCAACTCCCCATGATGCTCCGGTCTATTATTCTCTTATGTTTAATCACTGCCTCCTGACTGAGACGCTGTCTGCTGACTCCTCTACAATATGCATTGCCACCCCCCCCATCCCCCAGACAGAGTTTTCAGTCACCATGTCTTTTGGGCTTCAGTCTACCTCCCATATCTGCTGTAACGGGGGTCTCTGTGCCGACGGGGGGCTGCTGGACGTGTGTCTGACTGCGGGTGGGCCAAGGCGGGGGGGGGGGACTTCGCTCTGCCCGTGTGGCTGTCCTGGTGAATCGTTTGCCTGGGGAGTTCTTCATGGGGGCCATAGCTAGTCGTAGCACCTAGCACCGACACGGAGAAGCGACTCTGTCCCCGGTGATTGGGGCTCGCCGGAGGAACTAGCCGAGGCAGCAGTTGGACGGGAGCCGGATCGGAGTTCAAGTGCAGCGGTGGTGGGAGACGGGGACCAGTGGAGGACCACCGGGGCCCCAGCCGGATAACAGCCGGAGTCGGAGCCCAGTTGCAGCGGCAGGGCTCGGCGGAGGATCTACCGGGACCCCAGCTGGACAGGAGCAGGATCGGAGCTCGGCTACAGCGGCGGTGGGCGGCGGGACTCGGTGGAGGAGCTGCTGGTACCCCGGCTGGACAGGAGTTCGGTTACGGCGGCGGTAAGCAGTGGGACTAGCAGCGGAGGGGGCTAGCTGAGGCCCAGCTGGATTCGAGGTCGGTCGGATCAGATACCGGCGACACCAGCAGAGATTGTTTTACGATCCACAGGTCAGTAAAAATGCCACCAAAGAAGGAGGAAATGGAAGAGATCAAAAAATCTCTGAACTTCTTGTCAGAAGAACTGACCAAAGTGGCTAGTCAGCAGGCTAAAATATTAGGGCTAATGGAAGAAGTCTGAGAATTAAAATTAACAATTAAGGAAAAAGACAAAAAAATTGCAGACTTGGAGCGACGCGTCGAGGATCTTGAACAATATTCTCGTATGGATGATCTAATTATAAGTGGACTAGACATTAAATATCAATCATATGCTCATGCTACTGCAGGAATGAGAGGTGAGGAGGCTCCTCTGGGCGAATCAGTCTCCCTGGAAAACCAGGTGCTTCAGTTCCTTGATAGTAGAAATATAAAGGTCGAAGCAAATGCAATTTCAGCCTGTCATACTTTACACAGAAAGGATAATAAAACAAAGAAATCAATTGTGATGCGCTTTGTGAACAGAAGGGTAAAGAATGACATACTGAGGCAGGCCAGAAAGCTATGGGGAACAGAAGTTTACCTAAATGAACATCTAACGAAAACTAATGCTGAAATAGCACGGCAAGCACGGATGCTGAAAAGACAAAATAAGATACAGGCAACATGGACAAGAAATTGTAGAGTTTGGATCAAACTAAATGGAACACCTGAGGAAGCAAAGAGTATAATAATCAGAGAGATTACTGACTTAAATAAATATAGATGAACACTGATTAAGAAAATTAAGAGACTATGATAATCCATATCCACACACACGGCAAGAATAGTTCTTTTGACATACCATGTCAATGTACTTTAAAAAAAAGAAAACTAAACAAAACAAACAAAAAAACATGACTGACTTGCGTAGACATCAATTATACGCAGTTGGAGGAAGTCATTTGACACAGAGTGAGGAAATTCAAACTCTGAAAATATGCCATTATGCTGAACATAAACTACAAGAGATGGAGAATGATATTGATCCTGATAACCACTTTTTCAATAATATTCATAATCATTGTGAATATTACACTGAAAAGCAATTCAAAAGTCAAGTACAACTAGATGGTAAACTATCAATAATACACTTCAACAGCAGAAGTCTTAACAAAAACTTTCCACAGATTCAGGACTATTTAAAACAGCTAGACAGAAAATTTACAGCCATCGCAGTTTCTGAAACTTGGCTTAATGAAGAGCAGGCTCCTCTGATGGCAGTAGAGGGATATCAGATGTTTCATATTAACAGATCTCAAAAAAAGGGTGGTGGTGTTGCACTGTATATTGATGACCTGTATAGGTGTAAACTTGTAAATGGAATGTCCTTTGCACTACCAGGGATTTTAGAATGTGTTACTGTTGAGATTGACCAAGATAAAACAAAAAATCTAATTATAAGTTGTATATATAGAATGCCGGGAACTTGCATTGAGACATTCAGAGATAAATTAGTCGAGGTGTACAATAGTATTACTAGTAAGAAAATGGTAGTAATTTGTGGAGATTTCAATATTGATTTACTAAATCCATATCAACAAAATGTAATTACAGAGTTCATGAATTCTATGTACAGTATGAGTCTATATCCCACAATAACACATCCCAGTAGAATCACAGTTCACACTGCTACACTTATTGACAACCTGTTTGTTAATATTATTGATAAGAAAATAGAAAGTGGATTATTGATAAATGATATAAGTGACCATTTGCCAACCTTTGCACTTATCCATGGCCACACGGAGGTCAATACAGAAAAAATTTTAAAATCGTAAGCCTATGACATATTTATGAACATTGTAACCACTCTTTATGAAAAAAATTGTCCATTAGTGAAGAAAAAGCTTAAACATAAATTTGTCGATAAAGCCATGGTTAACCAGAGGATTACAAAAGGCGTGTAAAAAGAAAAATTTATTATATAAAGCTTTTCTAAAGAAAAGGACAAAAGAAGCAGAGCAGCGGTATAAAACATACAAAAATAAGTTAACATATATAATGGGATGTAGTAAAAGAGACTATTACAGTAAAGAACTGGAGAAAAACAGAGACAATATTAAAAATACATGGACAATACTTAACAATATTCTTGGAAATAAAAACAGAAATACAAGCTACCCAACCAATTTTTCAAAAAATAATAAAACGTCTCAGAGTGTGAATGCAGCTTCACCTGCAGATGAATTTAATAACTTTTTTGTTAACATTGGTCCTAATTTGGCTCGAGAAATACCCATTACGGCACCTACAGGTGATACAGTAAGCAAAAACACTGCTATAAAAGACTCCATTTTCATAAAGAACACAGACGAGAGAGAGGTCATTGAAATTGTTAAATTGTTTAAAAGTAAGACATCTACGGACTGTGATGGTATTGACATGCTCTTAGTCAAAACTATCATTGAATGCTTAGTGAAACCACTGACGTACAGTATATTTGTAACCTCTCTCTCCAAACAGGTATATTTCCCAATGCAATGAAAAAAGCTAAAGTAATTCTGATATACAAGACGGGTGACAGAGGGGAACTTTCAAACTATAGACCTGATTCACTATTGCCGCAATTTTCCAAGATACTTGAAAAAATATTCTGTGAGAGAACTGACAACTTCATAATGAAGAATAATTTATTGTGTGAGCAGCAATATGGGTTCAGACACAAGAGGACAACTGCATTTGCTCTAATGGAATTTATAGAAAAAATATCAACTGCCGTTGAAAATAAAGAGTATTCAGTTGGGGTATTCCTGGATCTTAAAAAAGCATTTGATACAGTGGATCACAATTTATTATTAAAGAAACTACAAAATTGTGGTATTAGGGGGGTAGCACTGTCCTGGTTAAGTAGTTACTTAAAGAATAGATATCAGTATGTATGTGTTGGTAACAAAAAATCACAGTTACTGAAGGTTACTTGTGAAGTCCCACAGGGTTCACTTTTGGGGCCATTGTTATTCAATATGTATGTAAATGATATATGTAAAGTCTTGGAAAAAAATGGATTTAATATTGTTTGCCGATGACACTAATCTATAATGCAGTGGAAGCAATTTGGAACAACTTTTGGATACACTCGGAAAGGAATTAGGAAAGCTTAAACTGTGGTTTGATTCAAACAAATTAACGCTCAATTTAAGTAAGACAAAATTTATAGTTCTTAACAACCATCACAACAACTTAGTATTTAAACTCAGTGTAAATGGTGTAGAGATTGAAAGGGTATCTGAAACTAAATTTCTTGGAGTAATAATTAATAATAAACTGTGTTGGAAGTCACATATTAATTATATTAAAGGTAAAATATCTAAATCAATCGCAATACTACACAGAGCGAAATATTTGCTGAATCAACCCACATTATATATTTTGTATCATTCATTAATACTCCCATACATGACATATTGTACTGAAGTATGGGGAAATACATATAAAACAAACATATATCCAGTCTTTATGCTTCAGAAGAGAGCTATTAGAATAATAAACAAAGCTGCTTACAGGGAACCAACAAACCCACTTTTTCTTAAATTAAAAGCTCTCAAGTTGAAAGATCTGGTTGACTTTAAAACTGCAGTAATAATGTTTAAAGTGAAGAATCTATCACTGCCCGCAAATATCCAAAAGTTGTTCCAAATAAGGGAGAAACAATACCATTTCAGAGGAACATGTATATTTCAAAAACCTTCAGTGAGAACTACCACCAAGCAACACTGTGTTTCAGTGCAAGGAGTAAGATTATGGAACGATTTTGGACCTGAATTAAAATCATGTACAACGCTTGGACAATTTAAACAAAAACTAAAGGAAGAAATACTCCAAACATACACTACCGTTCAAAAGTTTGGGGTCACCCAGACAATTATTTTGTGTTTTCCATGAAAAGTCACACTTATTTACCACCATGAGTTGTAAAATGAATAGAAAATATAGTCAAGACATTGACAAGGTTAGAAATAATTTGTATTTGAAATAATAATTTTTTCCTTCAAACTTTGCTTTCGTCAAAGAATCCTCCATTTGCAGCAATTACAGCATTGCAGACCTAACATGATTGCACAAGGGTTTTCTAATCATCCATTAGCCTTCTGACGCAATGAGCCAACACACTGTACCATTAGAACACTGGAGTGATAGTTGCTGGAAATGGATCTCTATACACCTATCTAGATATTGCACCAAAAACCAGACATTTGCAGCTAGAATAGTCATTTACCGCATTAGCAATGTATAGAGTGTACTTCTGATTAGTTTAAAGTTATCTTCATTGAAAAAAAGTGCTTTTCTTTCAAAAATAAGGAAATTTCTAAGTGACCCCAAACTTTTGAACGGTAGTGTATATCCAAGATGACATGTAAAATCACATAAGGATTGTAATATCCAGTCTGTGTTGTGTTGTTGCTTATTTTTTTTTTTTTTTGTCACATTTTGTCTTAGCTTTGTTCCGAATTGTAATCGCTCTTGTTTTGTTTTTCTTTTGAATTCTTGGATGGAATATGGGTGGGCAATATAAGCTGCGGCTTCAGCCATCACCCATTTCGGATAACTTATGTTGAACTGTATAATCAGACGAGTTATTGTTTAATTTGACCTTGTTGGATTTTTTTCCCCTTTGTTATATTATTCTGTTTCTTTTTAATCTTTACTTTTAATCTATCCAAAATAAAGATCCATTCATTCATTCATTCAAACTTTGGCTTGAAAATTTAGAACTTTCTAATAAATGTGTCACTTTTGTACTGTAATATTGCAAATTTTTCTCATAAATTTGTGACTTTTTGTGAATTTGGAACTTTATCAGAAATTTTAATCATAAATTTGGGAGCTTTTTTCTTGTAAATTTTCAACTTTTTACTCATATATTTGTTACCTTTTTTGTTAATTTAGAATAGAATAGAAAAGAATAGAATAGGCTTTATTGTCATTGTACATTTGTACAGTACAACAAAATTGTGGGTGCTCCACCAGGCTACTGCGCAATAAAGTAAGAGAGAAGGATTAGATAATACACAGTTACAGAACACATGATTAAACACACAACTGAAATAAAAATAGCCCACGATTCTAGAAATATACACAGGTATGGTAGTGGCTACGCGGATAGAACTAAGAGTGCGAAGTGCAGAACACACAATTGAACACACAATTGAGTAAAATGGCCCAAAGATTATGGAAAATATACATAATGGTGGTTTCACGGATGAGTCAATACGCATGAAAGTGCAGAGTACAAAGACAGGTGTGTTACTGTGATAATTAAGAGGTCCTCAGTTCTGAGCATGTGAGCGTTTGGAGGGAGGAGGGTGGGGCCTCTGACTGTTTGCAGTTCGGATGGCCCAGGGAAAAACTGTTTGTCAGTCTGGAGGTGTGGGACTTGATTGATCTGAACCGTCGTCCAGAGAGAAGCAAGTCAAACAGGTGGTGGGCGGGATGTGAGGGGTCTCCTGTGATGGCCTTGATCTTTCTGAGACAGAAGGATCTGAAGGTGTCCTCCAGGGAGGGCAGAGGGTCGCCGATGATTTTTTTGGGTGGTGTTGATGACCCTCTGCACAGCCTTCCTGTTCTCAGCCATGGAGCCCGCATACCACACACCCAGACAGTAGGTGAGCACGCTCTCCACTGAGCAGCAGTAGAAGGCCAGCAGCAGCTTCTGGTCCACGTTGTTCTTCCTCAGGACACAGAGGAAGTGCAGCTGCTGCTGGGCTTTCTTCACCAGGGCCTTGGTGTTGACAGTCCAGGAGAGGTCAGAGGAGATGTAGGTGCCCAGGAACCTGAAGGTGGGGACGGTTTCCATGCAGTCGCCATTTATGAGGAGGTGGGAGGGGGGTGGGGGTGGTCCTGTTTGTTTTTTCTGAAGTCCAGTATGAGTTCTTTGGTTTTTTTGGACATTCAGTTTCAGGTTGTTTGCTTGCCACCACAGCAGTAGATTCTCTACCTCCGCCCTGTATGCTGTCATAACCCCAGTGTCGGTTCTGGCCACACTCGGGTCTCATATCTTTGTTCTCTGGCTTTGGCAGCTGAGGATTCCTTCCAGCTCCTCGGGCTCTTATTGTGAAGGCGCCCGGGGGAGCTCCCTGCTGTTAAAGTCAGCTGCTGCTCTGCTGTCATTAGCAGCAGCTGTGCCGCGTTGGGGTCATTAGCCACCAGAGATATAAGCGGGTGCTAAATGTCCTCCAACGCGGCAGTCTCTGTTATATCCTGTTATGTTCAGCCACGTTCCGTCGTGCTCCTGTTATTCTCAGGTATGTTCCTTTGAGACTTCACTCTCACTGTTGTCCGTCTGGCGCATCGGGTGCCCCCCGGCTCAGACATCACCCAGCCACTGTATGTGTTCTGTGAGTGTTCTGCCTTATCCTTAATAAATTACCACTGCAAACTCTCTGGTGACTGAGGCGTCTTGTGACGGTCCGTGAGGGCCGTCGTGACATATGCCTTCTCATAGTCATCGGTGATGAGCCCAACCAAGGTGATATCGCCCGCATATTTGTGGTGGTGGTGGCATTTTTTATTTGTGGTGCAGCGGCCTGCAAAGCTCAATCTCCATGGGTTCTGAATTCGGTCTGAGGGACCACCAGGAGTCTATGGTCTGAGGATCCTAGTGATCGCGTCGTGGCATAAGGAGTCAAGGGGGCTGAAATGTATGAAGGGGCTTGGCCATTAAGAGCTCTAAAAGTCAGAATTAAAATCTTAAAATGAAATCTAAAAGCAACTGGCAACCAATGAAGGGACGATAAAACTGGGGAAATGTGTTCCCTTTTCTTTGTCCGGGTTAAAAGCCGTGCTGCTGCATTTTGCACAGTCTGAAGGCGGGCAACAGCAGTTTTATTAAAACACATAAAATGGGCATTGCAAAAATCTAAGCGAGATGAAATAAAAGCATGAATGATCATTTCCAATTCAGGCGTTGAGATCATTGGTCTAAGTTTTGCTATATTCCTCAGATGAAAAAAGCAATTTCTAACTAGTTGCTGACCATGGCAGTCCAATGACATAGCATTGTCAAAAATAACACCCAGGTTACGCAGGCTGGGCTGGACAGAAGAGCCAAGGTGACCTAAGTATTGCTTTATCAGAGGAATTTTGCTGTCTGGAGCAATGATCAGTGTTTCTGTCTTGTTAAGATTTAATTTTAAGAAGTTATTGTTTAGCCATTTGTTAATGGCAGACAGGCAAGAGATTAAGTCTGATAAAATGTTCAGCTCATTTTCTTTAAAAGAGCAGAAAAGCTGAATGTCGTCTGCATAAAAATGGTAAGAAACACCCTTAAACTGACTAATAATCTGGCCAAGTGGGGTTAAATACAATAAAAACAGAGTAGGGCCCAGAATTGAGCCCTGAGGAACCCCACAGGAAAGTTCTTTAATCGTCTTCTTATTAAACAAAACCCTCTGTCAGTTAAATAGGATAAGAACCATTTCAGAACTAATCCTGAAATAACAAACGTGTCCTTCATCCTAATTATCAATATATTGTGGTCCACTGTGTCAAAAGCAGCGGTGAGATCCAACAACACCAGGATCGAGTACTGACCAGAATCCGCTGCCATCATGATGTCACTGGAGACTTTAATTAGCACTGTCTCGGTGGAGTGCATTTTGCGGAAACTAGACTGGGAGGTGTCTAAGATTTTATTTCTCTCTATGAATGTAGTTAATTGCTTAACGACTACTTCCTCAAGCATTTTGGATAAGAAGGGACATTTTGAAATTGGCCTGTAATTGTTCGGTTCTGTAGGGTCTAAGTTTTGTTTCTTTAATTTGGGTTTGATCACTGCTTTGTTTAAAAGAATTGGGAACAGTGCCTGAAAAAAGTGACCAATTTATGATTTTGACAATTAAAGGCCCGATAGAGTCGCATATTTTGAAAAGCAGTGATGTTGGGAGGATATCTAAGGGGCTTGAAGAGGGCTTCATAGAGGCCAGAAGACTGTTTACATCCAGTAGCGTGACTGGAGTGAATAAGGACCATGTGTTAGAAGGGGCCTGATACAGGCCAAGGTTCTCAGCAGATGGTGTAGTGCTTGCTTTAATATCATCTACCTTATTCACCATAAAATTTGCAAACTCATTACATTCAGCATTAGAATAAGTAGGAACCATGGCTAAATCAGGTGAGACAATGGAGTTAATGGTGTCACACAAAAACCTGGGATTTCCCTTGTTTAAGGATATAAGCTGAGCAAGGTAGTTTGTCCTCGCATCCTTCATCATATCATTTAGTGAGGTTATGAGGTCTTTGAGGTGGAGTCTGTGCACCTCAAGCTTGGTGGCCTTCCACAAACGTTCCACCTTCTGACAACTTCTCCTAAGAATACAGATCTCTTCATTTAACCAAGGGCATGGTTTCTTTGTAGAGGTATAGCTATATTTAATAGGAGCCACTTTATCAAGTACCAATCGGCACTGTTGGTTAAAGCAATCCACCACAGAATTTACATCCTCACATCCTGCAGCAAGGTGAGTGTCAAAAGCTGAAGTAAATCTATCCACGGCCTGCTGGTTAATAATGCGCCTCTGTCTTAATGGTTTACATTCTTGCTGCTCCACATTAACTGACAGCTCAGTGAAAACACAGCAATGATCACTGACACAAACATCCTCCACTTTAATTTACCTTTTTGATATCCAGTATGGGCCATAAACAAAGGGAAACAGCAAATCAAAAACAAAGAAAACAAACAGGAAATAAGACATAAACCAAAAGCCGAAATCAAAAACAAGGACACCATAACTATACCACACATCCGAGGAATAACAGAACCAATTCAAAGGATCATGAAAAAATACAAAATAAACAACAGTAAAACCACACAAAAAATTAAGACAGTTATTAGTACACCCCAAGGACAAAATAGAACAAGACAAAAAATGCAATGTAATATATGAAATATCATGCAGATCGTGCAACAAAACCTACACTGGAGAAACCAGAAGATCGTTCACCACAAGGAAAAAAGAACACCAGAAGGAAACACAAGGACGACTCACAAGATCACAAAAAGAAAAGGCAGAACAAGAAACATTAAAATCAGCAATATCAGATCACTGCAAAAGAAATAATCACATCATGGACTGGGACAACGCACAAATTATTGGATCGGAGAGCAACAGACACAAACGCTGGATCAAGGAGGCCATAGAAACCAGGAAGTGGGGAAAAGATAGCATGAACTGGGATGAGGGGGCCTTTATGCTTTCCCACACCTGGGACCACATTCTCTAGAGACCATCAGATGGCAGAAAGCGGGGCCGGCTCGGTGGATCTGACAGGTCTGCTGGGCTGGCTCCGCCTACGAAAGTCAGCTGATAAAATGACACCTGGAAGCAATCAGCTGACACTTCTGAGGAAGGCTGCAGTGAACAGTCGAAACATGTAAAGAAGGTAAAAACATCTCCTTTCTATTTTTGTCTTTAATAAGAACAAAAAGGTAAATAATTAAAAGAAGACAAAATGAACCTACTTGAGCTATCCTCCACTTTAACATTGTCCAAACTCAGTCCCAGTGAAAAGACAAGGTCCAAGGAGTGCCCCTTACGTGTAGAGCAGGAGACATGCTGTCTGAAATTGTGAGCCTCTGTCATAGTTAAAAAGTCTGTTGCAATATCAGAAGACTTGTCATTTACATGTATATTAAAATCACCTAAAATTAAAACTCTTTCTAGTTTAATAATGGAAGATAAGAAGTCTGAGAATTCCGATAAAAACACACCAGTTGGGCCGAGTGGGCTGTAGATTAAAACACAATAAAAAGGAGTTGAGGCACTTATCTTCAATATCTGAAGTTCAAATGAAGAGAGAGTTCACAGACCGGCATTTGAAGCGGTTGTGGAAAATGACGGCCAGGCCACCTCCACGTCCACTCAGGCAAGGGGTTGCAATTAAGGCGCAGTCTGTAGGGCAGATCTCCTTCTGGTGAACAAATTCTTCCCGTCATTGCCATGTTTCAGTCAGAAATAGAAAATCCAGGTTTTCTTTCCCAATCAAATTGTTCAGGAAAAATGATTTGTTTGAGATGGAGTGAGTGTTCAGCAGCGCCATCTTTATCGTCCGTAACGGCAGCGCAGCATCACGCCCAGCTGACTGAATGTTGACAGCTGTCAAACAGCGGTATCATGGAGTAGAAATTCTCCGAGAGTGAAGGCGACGGTAGAACAGGTCATAGCAGAGCAGTGGCATGGGGTTGTAGTCCTCCTCAGGTGTTTTCACGTGGATGGGACACAAACAACTCATGTATCCCTCTCGGTTTAGACGGCTGGTGCACCTCAACCTCACCTAGACGCCGGCTTGGGATCCACGCCTCCGTAGCCTTCTACACAGTGGAGGCAGCAGCAGTAGATTTCCAAGTGACAGGTCAGCACAAACAAATGGTGGAGCAAAGAAGCATTGGCCCCACTTCGCATTGTGGTGTTCCATAGATGCCTTAATTTGCATCAGCATTGTACGATCATAATGTAGCTCAGAAGGGTATGTTGAAATGGCTTCAGATAGACATACTGTAATTAGTCCGTTGCAGAAGGAGGACAAAAATGGCAGAAAAAAACACAAGCAAAAGCACAGTAGTCCGGAGCGTCTAGCCGCAGCGTGTGGACAGGCGGTCATCTTGCAAGAGAATTTGCAACTTTTTCTAATTTTTTCTCATAAATTTGTGACTTTTTTCTTGTAAATTTGCCAAAATTTTCTTCTAATTTTTTCAAGTAATTTTGCTAATTTTTTTTTCTTGTAAACTTGTAACTTTTTCTCATAAATTTGTGATTATTTTCTTTCTCTCACTTCTGGCGCCACACGAGTTGGCTGCCTTTTTGCAGCAGTGGTTCAATTCTGAGTTTCTTTCTCGGTTTTTATTTACTATCCATTTTTTTTCTTGCCATAACTTTCTAATCCTGTTACCCCGTATCCATCACGGAGGCCAAGGTCACATATATCGCCGCACTGGCATTGATATTAGTCATCCTTCTGCTCATATCGCCAATGACTTCTGACCCAGTGATCGGAGGAGCTATTGTTTACAGTAGGACCCAGCTGTTAGCATTGGGCTGCTCCACGGTGCTAGCGCAAAGACCCAATATCCCATGAGAAATCAGGAAAAAATGACGGAGATGTCGAGCTGGAGTGAAGCAACGCGCAAGGAAAACAAGGTACAGACACGTCCTTCCATCCAATATTATGGGAAATGTGAGATTGCTGCTTAACAAGATGGCCGAACTGGCGGCTGTGTCCCGGTATGAGACTGTCTTCAGAGAGATTAGCATTATGTTGTTTACTGAAATGTGGCTAACAGAACTAGCAACAGATATTAACATCGGACTGGAGGGTTTCCACTTAACACGGGCAGATCGGACATCAGATAGTGAGAAGAGCAGAGGTGGGGGGCTGATAATGTATGTGAATAACAGATGGTGTAATCCTGGGCACATCACGATTAAAGAACAACACTGCAGCAAGGACATTGAGTTGCTAGCTGTTAGCATGCAACCGGCATACCTCCCCAGAGAAGGGGAGGTATGCCGGTTGTACATAAACAACAATCCCATATCGCTGGAATTGTTTATGTACCCCCCTTTACGAGCGCTGAGGCAGCATGTGATGTCATCCACTCAGTTACTAGCAGGCTGCAGACACAGCATTCAAATGCTCTTCTGCTCATCTCTGATGATTTTAACCATACTTCACTGTCCTCCATTATGCCCACTTTCACCCAGTATGTCATGTGCCACAAACACTGGACTTATTTTAAGCAAACACCAAGGAGGCTTACACCTCATGATCCCCCCCCCCCCCCCCCCCGGGAAGATTGGACCACAACTTGGTTCACTTCCTGCCTGTGTACAAACACTTCCTGCCTGTGTACAAACCCCTGGTACACAGACAACCTCCTGTTACCCGCACAGTGAAGATATGGTCTAAGGAGGCAGAGGACACTCTGAAGGAATGTTTTGAATCCACTGTGTGGAAGCAGCTCTGTGATCCACATGGTGATGACATTGACAGCCTCACACACACACCATCACAGACTACATCAACTTCTGTGAAGAGAACACTGTACCCACCAAGACCATACATTGTTTCCCAAACAACAAACCCTGGATCAACCCTAAGATAAAGTCACTGCTGAAGGAGAAGAAAAGGATCTTCAGGTCGGGAAACTAGGAGGAGCTGAAGTCCGTACAGAGGGAGCTAAGGAGGAAGATCAGAGAGGGGAATGACAGCTACAGGAAGAAGATGGAGAACAAGCTGCAACAGAGTGACATCAGCAGTGTCTGGAGAAGCCTCAAAACCATCTCTGGGCACTGGAATACCTCCTCCCAGGTGGTGGGGGGAAGGGAATGGGTGAACAACCTGAACCTGTTTTTTAACAGGTTTGACCAACCGCCCTCTTCTCCGCCTGCCCACCAACCACTGCTGCCTTGACCTTCATCTAGTCCCACTGTCCACGGCCCTCCCCCCACCCCCCATACATCCCCTGCAGTTTTTCCCCCGCAGACCAAGCAGCCCCTTCCCCCCGCCTCCCAGCACACAGCCCCCCTGCCCAAACCTTACCATCACTAAGACCCAGGTGAGAGCTGAGCTGAGCAAGATCAAGATGAGGAATGCTGCAGGTCCGGACGGCATCAGCTCGAGGCTCCTCAAGTTCTGTGCAGATCAGCTGTGCGGGATTGTGGAGCACATCTTCAGCCTGAATCTGAAGCTGGGGAGGGTACCACAGCTGTGGAGAACATCCTGTGTGGTACCCATACTGAAGACCCCTCACCCCAAGGACCTGAACAGCTACAGACCAGTGGCCCTCACATCACACCTAATGAAGACCCTGGAGAGGCTGCTCCTCGCCCACTTCTGCCCCCTGGTGGGACCAGAGATGGATCCACTTCAGTTTGCCTACCAGCACGGCATCGGGGTGGAGGATTCAGTGATCTTCCTCCTACATCGATCCCTGTCCCGCCTGGAGAAGCCTGGGAGCACCGTGAGGATCATATTCTTTGATTTCTCCAGTGCTTTCAACACCATCCAACCAATGATCCCGAGGGACAAGCAGCTGAGCGCAGGGGTGGACCAGCACTTGTCATTGTGGATCCTGGACAACCTCACAAACCAACCAGAGTTTGTGAGAACCCAGGACTGTGTGTCTGACACCATCATCTGCAGTACAGGGGCCCCCCAGGGAACAGTTGTGGCTTCCTTCCTGTTCACCCTATACACTGCTGACTTTTCACACAATGCACCACACTGCCATCTACAGAAGTTCTCTGACGACTCTGTGATTGTCGGCCTCATCTCTGATGGAGATGATGCGGAGTACAGAGGACTTATCAAGGACTTGGTGGACTGGTGCCTACGGAACTACCTCCAGATCAATGTGAGGAAAACTAAGGAACTGGTGGTGGACTGCCACAGGTGAGGACAACCCCCGACAGCATCAATTACTTATACTCATAATTACTGTATCAATGTGGCGTGGCATGGAGGTGATCAGCCTGTGGCACTGCTGAGGTGTTATGAAGGTCCAGGTTGCTTTGATAGTGACCTTCAGCTCGTCTGCATTGTTTCATCTGGTGTCTCTCATCTTCCTCTTGACAATACTCCATAGATTTTCTATGGGGTTTAGGTCAGGAGAGTTTGCTGGCCAATCAAGCACAGTGATGCCATGGTCATTAAACCAGGTTTTGATACTTTTGGCAGTGTGGAGGTGTGCCAAGTCCTGCTGGAAAGTGAAATCAGCTTCTCCATAAAACTTGTCAGCAGAGGGAAGCATGAAGTGCTCTAAAATTTCCTGGTAGATGACTGTGCTGACTTTGGTCTTGATAAAACACAGTGGACCAACACCAGCAGATGACCTCTGTTCAGATCAAAGCAAATTTTGCATTTCATTTGGAAGTCTAAGTCCCAGAGTCTGGAGAAAGAGCGGAGAGGCACAGAATCTAAGTTGCTTGAGGTTTAGTGTGAAGTTTCCACAGTCAGTGATGATTTAAGGAACCATGTCATCTGCTGGTGTTGGTCCACTGTGTTTTATCAAGACCAAAGTCAGCACAGTCATCTTCCAGGAAATTTTAGAGCACTTCGTGCTTCCCTCTGCTGACAAGCTTTATGGAGAAGCTGATTTCATTTTCCAGCAGGACTTCCCCCCCCCCCCCCCCACACACACACACACTGCCAAAAGTATCAAAACCTGGTTTAATGACCATGGCATCACTGTGCTTGATTGGCCAGCAAACGCTCCTGACTTAAACCCCATAGAGAATCTATGGAGTATTGTCAAGAGGAAGATGAGACACCAGACCCAACAATGCAGACGAGCTCAAGGTCACTATTAAAGCAACCTGGACCTTCATAACACCTCAGCAGTGCCACAGGCTGATCACCTCCATGCCACACCACATTGATACAGTAATTAATCCAAAAGGAGCCCCAACCAAGTAATGAATGTACATGGACATACTTTTAAGTCGGCCAACATTTCTATTAAAAAACTATTTTTTAAAATTAATTTTATGTAATATTCTAATTTTTTGAGAAGCTGAATTTGGGGTTTTCATGGGTTGTAAGCCATAATCATCAAAAATAAAAGAAATAAACACTTGAAATATATCACTCTGTGTAATGAATCTATATCATATATGGGTTTCACGTTCTGAAATGAGTGACAAAAAATATTGAACTTTTTCATGATATTCTAATTTTTTGAGATGTACCTGTATATTCATCAACTGATTTGGCCAACCAGTTCTTATCTTGTTGACTATTGCTTTGAGTGCTGCTATCCCTTCCTTGCTGTAATCCTGAATTTTCCCCATTGTGGGGCTAATAAAAGCTTATCTTATCCTATCTTAAATTTGCAACTTTTTCCTCATAAATTTGTTTGTGTTTCTTGTAAAACTGGCTTTTTTCTTGCGAATTTGCTAACTTTGTCTTGCAAGTTTGTAACTTTTAAGTAATTTTACTTTTCTTGTAAATTTGCAACTTTTTTCTCCTAAATTTTCACTCATAAATTTGCAATTTTTCTAATAAATTTGTGACTTTTTTTTCCTCATAAATTCAGTTATTTTTCTCACAAATTTGCAACTTTTTTTAATCAGTTTGTGACTTTTTGTAACTGTGCCTATGGCGCCAGTGTTACTGAAACCTGCTTACCTGCATTAAACCTATGTCTGGCCCAGTGGACTTAATTCACAGGTAAAGTTCCTGAGGGCAAACACAGATGGAGCCAACATGGAACCCACGGACAAATCCACATGGGACCCATAACACAGCCCAGTTTAACCTATGGAGTTTTTGCGTATGACGTAAGGGGGCGTGCCGCACTGGCCCAGCCAGAGTGTGCCGCCATATTGGATGGCAAGAAACAACAGCAGCAGCAGGGTGAAACAAACAACATAGCTCACGTGTACCTACAAACTCGGCAAAATGGTGTACTCCTGTGCTGCCCATGGATGTACCAACAGATACGGCCATCCAGGACTGGAAAATGTGTCATTCTACAGGTTCCCAGCAGATGAAAATCGCAGAAATGATTGGCTTGGAAACATGCAGAGATCCATCTTGCTGCCTTCTCAATGCTGCAAGGATGAGGGGAAAGTTGTCATTAATGATAAGGGGATTAGCGGGGAATTAAATGGCCGGTGTGAAATGCAAAAAAAAAAAAAAAGTTGGATTTTTGAATAATTACCTTCACTGACGTAATCTCTCGCTTTCTCATAACTTTCTGAGTCGGGTCTGGTTTGGGGGCACCTCTCTGCTTGCTACAAAGGACAATGCACACATGAAAGGGGAGAAAACTATTGTAAATGTGCATAAAATCAGGTACGTTTTAACGCGGCGCGCCGTGGAGAGCCTTTAAAAAAAAAAACTCACGCAGCGCGCTTCACTCACCTCCGAGTCCGACGAGCTGCTGTTGTTTTCCGACTCGTTCACCGGCGAGGACTTCACATCATTCACATCCCTTTCCGCTGACACGTTTTCCGATATCTTTTCCTCCTGCTCCCCTTCGTCTTTGAAAGATATCATCTCATCGTTTGCCCCCAAATCATCCCCGCCACCTCCGTTCAACTGAGGCATTTCGGCACACCAGAGGAGCGCATGGGAGCAAGATTAAAAACAAACGCGAAAACAATCAACCTTTTTGTTGTTGTTGTTGTCTGATCGGTGTTGTCCAGACGTGCTGCTGCTGTCCTGGGCTGGAAAAGGAAACAGACTACTACAGGGAAACGTCCATGATTCAAAACTCCTCTTTCATCCTCTGATCGTGATCCCGTCCATGTCGGGCGCTGCGTAATTAATCCACATTTAAATTTTGCTCTGCAGTGTGCTAAATGACTAAGGCAGGGATGTCCAATCATGTGCCATGGAGGGCCAAGACCCTGCAGGCTTTACCTCCAACCAGTGTGTTCAGCACCAGATTTCACTGAACTTCTTCCCACTGATTGCTGATCAGTGAAAACACCTGCTGAAGAGACTGGGCAGAAGAGAGAACCTGCAGGGTCTTGGCCCTCCATGGCACATGATTGGACACCCCTGGACTAAGGATTTTGGTCCTGAACTTTAAAAAAAAAAAAAAAAAGATGTGGCAACCCTATCATGAGCAATGAGAGGCAGAAGGGAGCAGGAAAGCCGGAAAGAAGCTGCAGCAGGACTACTGGACTTGTCTGCTGTTATGACTGCTGACAATGACTCCACTGAATCTGACACAGACATCGCAGACACAGTGTCAGAGGCCACAGTGTCAGTTGTTGAAGAGGATGATAGGGATGTTATGTCAGACTGTGACTGTGTGTTCTCCTCACTCATTCTGATCGCTAAACAGTACAATTTACGCCTGGGTTGTCACAGTGCACCTGCTGCTCTTGCCATCCAAGATGGCGGCACCTACGGCGTGTTTATGTTTACCCCCGCGAGTCACGTGACTTTTATGGCCCTGCGCAAAAACTCCATAGTGGAGGCCGCATGGACATGTTGGCTGGGACAATCCATCTTAGAAATGGAGAGGTGTTTTTGTGACACTTTATAACCACAAGGAGTCACGAAAACAAGTTTCTGAAAAGTTCCATATAATACCTTTAAACAATCAGGATAAACTGTCCTTTAATCACAAAATGTATGACAGTGTCCCTTTAAGTGTCATTATTAAAGTGTGGAAAAATGCCCTAAAATTCAAAGTGGTCTGCTGAAATATTGACAATTAAGGTCTGAATTTTTTTCATAAGAAAAGACTGCATTGCTTGGAAGAATTACAAAAGACTGATTTGCTGCATTGTTACGAAGCATGGAAAAGCGACATCTTTTTCATTAGTTCAGCTGAAAATCGGGCTTCCTACTGGGCTGGTCTTCTGTGATGTGTTCTGAAGAGACAAAGAGATTTTGATTGTTTTTGTCCTGAATATATGAAACAGCCTCCACAGATGTGTGCTTTTATCTTCAGAAAAGAAAAATGCACATATGTGCATTTCCTTAACAAGGGAAAGGACATTTTTGGTCACCCTTTCACAACTTACACAGTAAGTCCACTTAACAGGGTGATGAAGTTTACCAGGCAGGCAGATCAGGCATTTGGGGATGCTCTTAACAAATATTTTCTATTATCATATATTCGAAGAAAACTCCTCCAACTGGAATAAGGTCGACTCAAGAATAGAAGACAATGGTCAGAACAGAGCAATTAGAGCCATTTAAAGCCTAAAGTATATAAGTCTGTCCCCAAGAAAAACAAAACACTATATACTGTTGCTTTTAACAGCATGTACAATGACCTACATGTTTGCTTGGACATTAAGGGACCTCTAGTGGCCATGGAAATAATGACAAGAAGTGACATACTGGAACAGGGCTATTCAATTACAAAATAAGTTGGGCCACCGTTTGAAATCAAGACCTGTAACTGGGCTGCACTGTGATAATTACGGTGCGTGGCGAGGTCTGAGGCAAGAAACGGCCAAGATCTTCAATTCCAAGTTTCCATTTTTATTATAACTCACAAGTCAATAGTCCAGATATCCAACACAATTCTTCAGACTCTGCTTCACAGCAATGATCGACGATTCTCAGTGAACTCAACTCCAACTACGTATCACAATGATCACACCTGTTTTATACTAACATCAATAGTTAGGGCTAATTAGCCCCTACCATAATCCCAGGTAAAACAACAAATCTTCCATCATTTACACATACCCACTAATTCTAAAATACATAAATATTTTCCCCACTATACAATATAAATAACATATAATAAATAACAATCAATGACAACAATAAAAATAATATAAATAGTCCAATAAATAGTTCAAAACCTTATTTACAAAACTAAACCACCCCTCTAACTTACCATAGATGTTTCCTTCCTGCTGGTGTCCTATAAAAGGCCTTCAACTCCCTGAAGGAGTCTTTTGCCTGGACACCCACAGGAAGCATATTGGCAAAGGTATGTGCAATAACTTATCATCCATTATTTTACCCAAATACTTAATCATACAATTATCTCCCAAGGCATTCAAATTAAACAAAGACAGATCCCCAAATAAATGTGTGTACTTTAACAAATAATAACATTTACCATTACAAATATCATAATCACACAAACAATAAGTCATAATAGTGGTGACATCCCATCGTCACATGCACATGTTATTATATAACATCAATAATTATATGACAAATAATACACAGTTTTTATTCATTGTCTCGGTTTTAAATGTGACAAAGGCACATCAAAAGTGCATAAAAAACACAATAACAGTGCTGAGGCTGAGCAGAACTTGAAATATTTTTTCTCTTGAACAACAGTTAAATAAATAGAATGGGGGAAAAAAAAATAAAATTATGTAAATAACCATTTTGGTCACATCTTACTCAGGCATATCTCAAAGTGCATAAAAACTCAATGCCCACTGTTAGTACCATTAACATTTGTTTCCCTTTTGAAACAAAATATACTACATCCTGGTCATAACTGACCTTGGCACATCACAAAGTGCATTTAGCTGAATAAAACACTTCAGTGCACAAACCCCTCCAAGAAAAGATTGATAACATTAACAAACAATGCACATCCACTATTGTGGCTTGTTTTGTTTTAAATAACAACATGTGTGAGTAGGAACCTCTTTTTATAACTACACATTCCATTACACGTACATATCAGTCTACCAAAAATTTCTAGTAGCGTTAGGCTGCGTGTCCACCAAACACATTTTTTTCCACTCTGGGTGACTGTTTTCTATTCATTTTCTATGTAGTTCAGTGTCTACAGTGCTGACTGCCCTTGGCGCTGAAACGCTCTCAGCGGTGGCTGCTTTTTGTCGCAGCGCTCAGGGCACTCGGTGTCAAAAAGTTCAACTTTTCAGACTGCAGCTGAGCTCGTCAATGTCAGACCTTTCTAAGCAGCCAGTCAGAATTAAGAAAGGGAGGGACATAGGACGCCGATACAGTCTGTACTCAGACTCCTGTTTTCCGTGTCATCATATTTTACATTCAGAGCTGCTAGAATATGTTTCCTGTCAATTGTTATTTAGAGACTGCTATTAAAAAATCAGTAGAAAGTCTGACCATAGGAAAAGCGGAAGTGCTGAGCTGTGAGTGACAAGCTGTTGCTGGGATACAGGGCACAGGCTTTTTTTTTTCAAGAGTGCCACAAACAAATGCTGGAAAAAAAAACAAAAAACGCTCGGGGTGGTCGGGCGACAAAAGCATGTTTGGTGGACACGTAGCCAAAAAGCACCTACAGTGATCCCTCACTTATCGCGGTTAATGGGTTCCAGAACCGACCGCGAAAAGTGAAAAACCGCGAAGTAGCGTCACCCCTAATGACGTCATCCATAAATAATACGTACGTTCATTCTCTCACTCTCTCTCTCATATGATATGTGTGTGTGTACGTGTACATACATACGTAGATGTAAATAAAGTGTACATAAATATGTTTTTATAACTCTTTTATTCTTATAACAAGATACATAACTCAAGATGAAAATGATTTACTGCACAGGTTAATGAGAGCTTTACTGCTCCTCAGGTGACGCCTCATCGTCAGGTGCTAGAAGCGCAGGATCGTCGAGGGCAGCTTCCGATAGAGCTGGAGAAGCTGCAGGAGGCGGCGTAGTGGCTCGACGGGAAGACTATTTCGCACAAAATGGCACAAGAGAACAGCAAAAAGTTCCACGCGGCGAGACTAAAAGTAACACGAGCGATAAAGAGCAATGAATGCGGTCTTCCTTCCTTCATGGGCGCTCGGCAGGGAGAGGAGGTGGGTGAAACGTCTCGGCCAATCAGCTTGCGAGATTTCCGAGCCAACACGAGAACAGCGAACAGAGAGGTGGATTTGAGTTGTGCGGCTCTCCGTGTTGATACCTGATGGTCTAATGTAGTCTCCCTGCCTTCTGCTAGCGCCCGCCCATTATTTCTCAATTTTGAATTTTTGATGAATATTTTTGAAAAATCCGCGATGCACTGAGGGCGCGAAAGGTGAAGCGCGGAGTAGCGAGGGATCACTGTACAAAACTTGAGTAATGACTTCAGTCTTGAAGGTTTGAGGTTTTTCTCCAAAATTTAAAACAATTTTCTTATAGTTTTCTACTTTTCTCTGTAAATTTATCTAAATTTGAAACCGTTTTTGTCAAATTTGTAATTTCCTCATGTAAAATTGACTTTTCTTGTACATTTGAGACTTTATTATAAATTTTTGGATTATTTTATTGCTAATTTTCATCTATTTTTTAATTAAAAATTACTGGGGGGGGGGGTTATAAATTGAAAGAGATTGTGGTAAAATTTTGACTTTTTTTTTTCCTCATACAATTTACACTTTTGACCATAATTTTGTAGAGCCAGAACAGAACAATAATTTAACTCTGATTTCAAAGAAAAAAACAATTGTTTAATGAAATAAATTTAAATTACCAAAGATGCAGTTATTTCTGTTATATTTCTATATATTTATAGTTTTTTTTTTTTTTTTAGAGATCTCCTCACCACCCAGACAGCAGGAAAAACCTCCATTATTTTGAAACCCAAATGTTGGCAAGTTTAGTTTGCCTGAAGGCTGCTGACGGATTAAAGTTCCCACTACCAGCGGGTTAAAACCACCATTAGTCACCTTTGCAATGACGTACAACTTGTCAGGATGGTGCATTTATGGAATGAGCAACACAGCTAAACATGTGGGTAGCGCCCCCCCCCCCCCCACATGTCTCAAAATCCCCTGCAACATTCTCCAGTTGGTGCTCACTCTTGTTCTGAGCTTCAGTGCTGCCACTCGTGTGCCAGTCACAGGTGTGGCTGAACACTTGTGGGATCAGCTTGGGCGTGCTGTACGTGCCAGAGTGGCCAACACAACCACGCTGGTTGACCTTCAACAACTTCCTACTGATGTCCCTGACAGTGTAAAATGAATAAAGTGTAAAAATGGCCAATACATTTATGTGTTGTTGTTTTTTTTTTCCTTCTGACTGTGGGAGAGTCATCCAATCCATCAAGCAGCTCAAAACAAGAGTGAATGTTGCAGGGTTTTTTTTGGAGGGACTATCCACATGTTTAGCTGTGTTGCTCATTCGACAAACACATGATCCTGACGAGGTGTACCTCGTTGTAAAGGTGACTAATCAGGCTTTCCATCAATGTAAAATATAATACCAATTGGCATTATTAAAGTGAAGAAATAACTGACTGAAATAATGACTTTTTTGCATCGATTTTAAAAAATAACTAATTGCACATTTTTGTGTAATTGCTATTAATCACTAAAATGTCAATGAAGAAATAAAGAAAATGAAGTATTTTTAAGTTACTTTTAATTGCATTTTTTCATAGAATATACCTGTGACCCTCATATTAAAAAAAATACTGCTAGAATAGAGGTCCCCAGTTTAGTTGTCAAACAACAATTTTAAATCTTTTTTTGTCATTTTTAATTTCCTCTTTTATTTCAAAACAGCCAGTCAGGAAGACAGTGCTTCTAATTAAGGTAACTTTCCTAATTATCTCAGGACATGAAAGAACAAACAAACTGAGTAATTCGCCATTGATTTCCAGAAAACATGCAATATTCCTGACCTTAATGGCGAGTTAGATGCTTTTAATCTTTTTTGGGCTATATTAGAGTGAGTGGTCTGCAGAAGTTGGTGTTTTCCTCTGCTCACTCTATAGAAACTCCACCTCTTTATACTACTGTGTGAGCAGCACAAATCAATTAGCACTACCTCAAGTGTGTGAGAAGGATGAGGTAGTGCACTTCAGGTGCTATGAGTGGTCCAGAAGATAAGCTTAGTGTGGTGTAACCTTTGCAAATTTGAACCCTAAAAAAAGACTTACTCTTCTTTCAAGCTGAGATAGTTGCAGAAGCAAACCAGTCACCACTGCGACATCCACTCAGGAAGTGACCTGACAACATAAATGTTTTTTAATGCATTCATTTCCCTGTATTGGTCAAAAAAAGTTAACGCATATCCCAGCCCCAATATATATAATCTAGACAGTCACCTTTTCCTAACTCAAACCTTAAAGTATTTTCCATGTTGCTGGCATATACAGTTGAAGCCAGAAGTTTACATACTCTACATAAAGAGACACATAACCTTTTTTTTTTTCCCCCCTCACTGCCAGACATTAAATCAGACTAAACTTTTACTGTTTTTGGTCAGTTAGGATTACCTAAATAATTTCTATTTGGTAAATAATTTGTATATTTGCAAAATATTTTAAAGATAATTTTTTTTATTACTTTCTTCATAGTCAGAAGTTTACATACACTAATATCAGGAAGAGAATCGTGGACAATTTCCAGATGCCTGAAGGTGCCACGCTCATCTGTTCAAACAGTTATACACAAGTATAAACACCATGGGAATGTCCACCCATCATACTGCTCAGGAAAGAGATGGGTTCTGTGTCCAGAGATGAATGTATTTTGGTGCAAAACATGCATATCAACCATAGAACAAAAGCAAAAGACCTTGTGAAGATGCCGGCTGAAGCTGGTAGAGTGTCATTATCCACAGAGTAACAACCGTGTACTGACATGGGCTGAAAGGCCACCGAGCAAGGAAAAAGTCATAACTTCCAAAGAAACATAAAAAGCCAGATTACAGTTTGCAAATGCACACAGGGACACAGACCTTAGTTTTTGAGGACATGTCCTGTGGTCTAATGAAACTAAAATTGGAACTGTTGGGCCATAATGACCATTGTTACATTTGGAGGAAAAATGGGGGAAGTTTGCAAGCCTGAGAACACCATCCCATCTGTGAAGTAAGGGGGTGGCAACATCATGTTGTGGTAGTGTTTTGCTGCAGGAGAGACTGGTGCACTTCAAAAAATAGATGGCATCGTGAGGAAAGAAAATTATGTGGGAATATTGAAGTAACATCTCAAGACATCAGCCAAGAAGTTAAAGCTTGGGCGCAAATGGGTCTTCCAAATGGACAATGACCAGTGTTGGGGGTAGTTACTCAAAAAATAGTCCATTACCAATTACTAGTTACTTTTTTAAAAATGTAAGCCCTTACTTTACTTACTCATTGTTAAAAGTAATTTCAGATTATTTTTGGATTATGTTCAGATAGTGTCAGTGAAATGTGCCATATTTCCACATAAATTAAACTGTTTATGCCAAAACTACACATTTTTATAGCCTATACTAACAAATAAGACAAAGCAAAAGCTGTTTTATTCTTATGTCTTTAATGTAAAATTAAAATCTCCCTGATGGCACATAACAGAAATGTAGAACAGTACTGGGAGTATTATCCAGTGGGCGGTCATACCTAAATAGCTTTTATTGTGGCTAGCCCTGACATAATGTCGGGCTCAGGAAACACGCACGCAGGCTCAGGATAGATTTAACAGCTTTATTCAACAAGCAGGTGTGTCTGGATGGGTGTGTGAGATATGTGTATGTGATGAGGGTGAACGCTGATGCACAGGAAGCAGAGCAGTGCGCCGTACAGCCGGACAACCCTATGGAGAGAGCAAAGGACAGGGGTAAAGGGCACCATACCTGAACAGGAATAATGAGCTGTGTGCTGCTTACTTGTGGGCGGCAGGTGGCTGGCGTAGGCCAAGGGAGAAGCCCAGAAGACAGCGTCCTGCAGAGCCTGTGACGATGGTGAGGATAGGGTGGCGATGACGGGGTATCCGCCGCCAGGGAATCCACCTGTGCACAGGGGAGAAGACTTGGAAAAGGTAAGGAATGCTTACGTTGAAGCGTAGTTTCGCTGATGATCAGGAGATGACCCAAATGCGAAGAAGTGCCGATGCGAACAGACGGCTCCAGACCGCTGCACAGGGCTGAGTGGGCTAAATAGCCCGCGGCTGACGAGGCGCAGGTGTGCACGCAGCTGAGGCAGATGATGAGCAGCGAGTCGTGACAGTACTCCCCCCCCCCCCCCCCCCCCCAGCAGCGCCTCCTGGCGCTGGTTTGTCCGGATGCGCCCGGTGGAACTCCGTGATGAGACTCCTGTCCAACACCAAGGAAGAGCGCACCCAGGACCTCCATTCAGGGCCGAATCCCTCCCAGTCCACCAAGTACTGCAGCCCGCGACCTCGGCGCTGGGAGTCCATGATGGAAGCGACTCTCCAGGCCGGGTGGCCGTCGATCATCAAAGGTGCGGGTGGGGGACAGAGGGGATCGGAGACCACGGGCTTGATTTTGGACACGTGGAAGGTGGGACATATGCGGAGGGAGGGGGGGAGGGCCAGACGCACAGTCACCAGGTTAATAATTTTTGAAATGGTGAAGGGACCAATGAAGCGTGGGGCCAACTTCCTCTTCTCAGCCTTGAGGTGAATGTCCTGAGAGGCCAACCAGACTCGTTGGCCCACTTGGTAGGCAGGGGCCGGTCTCCTGTGGCGATTCGCCGCGGTGCTGTTGCGCGTCGCCGTGCGTAAAAGCGCATCGCGCGCCTTGGTCCACAGACTCCGACAACGTCTCAGGTGCGCCTGGATGGATGGAACGGCAAGCTCACCCTCCTGCTCCGGGAACAATGGTGGGTCATATCCCAAGGACGCCTTGAAGGGGGACATCCTTGTGGCAGAAGACCGTGCCGTGTTGTGGGCGTACTCTACCCAGGCCAGGTGCGTGCTCCAGGAAGACGGGTTGGAGGAAGTGACGCAGCGTAGGGCAGCTTCCAGCTCCTGGTTGGCCCGTTTGCACTGCCCATTGGATTGCGGGTGGTGGCCGGAGGAGAGGCTTACTGTGGCCCCCAAGGCATTGCAGAAGCACTTCCAAACCTCTGAGACAAACTGGGGCCCCCGATCAGAGACGACGTCCACCGGTATCCCGTGCAGCCTGACCACGTGTTGAACCAGAAGGTCCGCTGTCTCCCGTGCCATTGGGAGGCCCCGAAGTGGAACAAAGTGGGCAGCCTTGGAGAAACGATCCACGATGGTCAGCACAGCGTCATAGGTGTTGGAGGTTGGGAGACTGGTGACGAAGTCGAGGGCTATGTGGGACCAGGGCCTGCCCAGGATCGGCAGGGGCTGGAGCAGGCCCGCGGGGGGAGAATTTCCTGACTTGCCGGTGGCACACACAGGGCACGCCCGGACGTAGTTGGTGGCGTCCCTCTGAAGACCTGGCCACCAGAAGGAACACTGGAGGAGATCCACTAGCCGGGAAACACCAGGGTGACAGGCGAGTTTGGAAGTGTGAACCCAATGGATGACCTCCCCCCGGACAGTAGATGGAACAAACAGCCTTCCCTCCGGCCCGCCGCCAGGGTCCGGTTCGGTCTCCTGCGTCCTCCGGATCTTGTCCCTGATGGACCAGGAAATCGCCCCTACCACACACGAGCTGGGCAGGATGGTATGACCGGGCTCCTCTGATGTCTCGGGGGCAAACTGCCTAGACAGGGCATCGGGCAGGCCATTCTTAGAGCCGGGGCGGTAGGTGATGGTGAAGCAGAACCGGGCAAAGAACAAGGACCAGCGCGCCTGGCGGGCATTCAGACATCTGGCAGATCTAAGGTATTCCAGGTTCTTGTGGTCCGTCAGCACCACGAACGGCAACGCAGCCCCCCTCCAGCCAGTGGCGCCACTCCTGCAAGGCGAGCTTGATGGCGAGAAGCTCCCTGTCCCCGACGTCGTAGTTCCGCTCGGCCTGAGACAGATGCCGTGAGAAGAAGGCGCAGGGTCGATGGGTGATCGCTGGGATAGCACCGCCCCCACTCCCGTATCAGACGCGTCGACTTCCACCAAACACTGCAGCGCGGGGTCAACCTGGGTCAGGACTCGGGAGGAGGAGAACTCCGTCTTCAACGCCTGGAACGCTGCTGCGACCTCTTCGGTCCACTGGAAGGGGTTCTTTGGGGAAGTGAGACGGGTCAACAGGGCAACGATGGCACCAAAATTGGGCACAAAACAGCGGTAGAAGTTGGCAAACCCAATGAACTGTTGGACCTGCTTCCTGGAGGTCGGCGTGGGCCACTCAACCACCGCTTTAACCTTCGCGGGGTCAGGCAGGACCTGGTTGTGTGAGATTACGAATCCTAAAAAGGAGGTGGTCTTGGCGTAAAAATCACATTTTTCGGCCTTGACGTACAGCCTGTTCTCCAGCAGCCGTTGTAAGACCCGCCTCACGTGAACCTGGTGTTCCTCCCGTGACCTGGAGAAGATGAGGATGTCATCCAGGTACACGAACACGAAGAGGCCAAGGAAATCACGCAGGATGTCGTTGATTAGGTGTTGAAATACAGCGGGGGCGTTGGTCAGTCCAAACGGCATCACCAGATACTCGAAGTGACCACTAGGCGTTCGAAAGGCCGTCTTCCACTCATCCCCCTCCCGGATATGGACGAGGTGATATGCGCTGCGGAGATCCAACTTGGTGAACCAGGTCGCCCCCTGGAGGGAGTGGAAGGCAGTGTCCATTAACGGCAGGGTGTAACGGTCCTTCTCCGTGATGTCATTCAGGGCCCGAAAGTCGATACAGGGGCGGAGTGACCCATCCTTCTTAGACACGAAGAAGAACCCTGCGCCGAGCGGAGACGAGGAGGGACGGATGATTCCCGCGTTGAGTGACTCTTTGATGTAACTATCCATTGCTTCTCGCTCCGGCGCCGATGGGCTGTAGAGGCATCCGGATGGCAGGGCCGCCCCTGGGCGGATGTTGATGGCGCAGTCGTAGGGCCGGTGAGGAGGAAGAGACATCGCCCTGGACTTACTAAATACGAGACCCAGGTCATGGAACTCCGAGGGCACCAGAGAGAGATCCGGGGGCACAGTGTCCTTGGCCGGAGGGGGAGAGGATGGGGCGCAGGCTGCGGACTGTAGGCAGGTACCCATACAGAAGGAACTCCAGGCGGCGAGTCTTCCTGTCTGCCAATCCAGCACGGGGTTGTGCAGACACAACCAGGGTTACCCTAGGATGACAGGCGACACAGAGGAGGACAGAACGTACAAGGTGAGATCCTCCCGGTGGTTAACTGAGATAATAACAGGGACCGGCTGGGTGCGATGAGTCACTTGTCCAAGGGGCGCATGGGAGAGGGTGATCAGGCTGAAAGGAGCGGCCAGAGGGTGGCAGGGGATGCCCAATTGGGTTGCCAGGCTCTTTGAAATAAAGCTCTGCTCTGCTCCTGAGTCCACCAGTGCGTGTGTGAGGTGCCCCATGGCATTGTGACAAAAACGAATGGGCAGTGTAAGACTAGTGAGGGGATTTGACCGGTTAGAGTCCGTGAGACCCCCTACAGTGACTCGCGGACCTCCCCGTTTGGCTTCTCCGGGTAATGCTCCACGGTATGTTGATTGCCTCCGCAATCCATGCAGAGGCCCAACTCCCGGTGGCGCTGTTTCTCCGCTAGGGGGAGCTTTGACCGACCAACCACCATTGCCTCCGATTCCTCGGAAGACTCCGGAGGAGGTAACGCCAGGGTGCGGCCTTGAGGTATGCGGACGGAGCCTCCACGCGAGCGGCTGATTAACTTCCGCTCAGTGAACCGTTCACGCCGCCTGTTATCCAAACTAATAGTTATGGAGATTAGCTCCGAGAGCGTCTCCGGAAGGTCTCGACTGGCCAGCTCATCCCTCAGACCAGAGTTGAGGCTGCGGAAGAAGATGCCACAGAGTGACGCCTCACCCCAGCCTACCTCCTCCGCTGTGACCCGGAAGTCGATAGCGTAGTCCACCGCTGACTGGCTTCCCTGTTGGAGCCCAAGAAGACGGTCAGAGAGGACGCTATCACGCCGGGAATGGTCGAACACCTTGAGAAAACACTGCACGAACTGGCTGTAGGAGAGGTTTGCGTAACTGGGCTTCGCCATAACGGCGTAAGCCCAAGTTAACGCTCGCCCCTCCAGAAGATTACCAATATAGCCAATTTGGCTGTGGTCCGAGGGAAAATCCCCGGGAACGCGCAGAAACACCGACTCACACTGCATGACGAACCCCCGCGCTCCGCTGAGCTTCCCGCTGAAGCGGGCGGGGGTTGGGATAGGTGTGAGTCGGGTTGGCGTTCCCGCGGCAGACTGGCCGGCCACCGGAGCGACAGGAGCTAGCCCTCCCTGACGAGCCGAGGGGAACTCCTGCTGGGGGTCCAAGCGGTCTAACCGGTGAGTGATGTTTACCAACTGGTTCAATATCACCTGCTGTTGGTGGGCTATTAAATCCACCCGAGCCTCGAGGGTGGAAAGACGGCGTGCGAGCCCGCTGTCTGCTGAGCCGCTCTGCTGGAGCCGTACTGACATAATGTCCGGCTCAGGAAACATGCACGCAGGCTCAGGATAGATTTAACAGCTTTATTCAACAAGCAGGTGTGTCTGGATGGGTGTGTGAGATATGTGTATGTGATGAGGGTGAACGCTGATGCACAGGAAGCAGAGCAGTGCGCCGTACAGCCGGACAACCCTATGGAGAGAGCAAAGGACAGGGGTAAAGGGCACCATACCTGAACAGGAATAATGAGCTGTGTGCTGCTTACTTGTGGGTGGCAGGTGGCTGGCGTAGGCCAAGGGAGAAGCCCGGAAGACAGCGTCCTGCAGAGCCTGTGATGATGGTGAGGATTGGGTGGCGATGACGGGGTATCCGCTGCCAGGGAATCCACCTGTGCACAGGGGAGAAGACTTGGAAAAGGTAAGGAATGCTTACGTTGAAGCGTAGTTTCGCTGATGATCAGGAGATGATCCAAACGCGAAGAAGTGCCGATGCGAACAGACGGCTCCAGACCGCTGCACAGGGCTGAGTGGGCTAAATAGCCTGCGGCTGACGAGGCGCAGGTGTGCACGCAGCTGAGGCAGATGATGAGCAGCGAGTCGTGACAAGCCCAAATGTCAGCGGTTGTTGACACATACTCCAATCTCTCAAATGTTTTCTTTAGCTCAGTGTTCATCTTAATATACAGTAACACTTGTTTAGATAGTCAGCAAAAGTTTTCCTGTCCGAAGGCGGAAGGCTGTTTCTTCTTATTTTATTTAGTATATTTCTGAAAGACGGTGATTCAGCAGTCGAAACAGGCAACATTTCCTGCATAATGTATGCTGCAACAAGCCTATTTATCTCTGCTTTTGTCCATACCTGTTGCTGAACGTCAAGCCGTGGCTGCTTGACCAGTGGAACCTCACTTTTTTCCTCACAGTCACCAAGTGCTCCTCGCTCGCTAGCAGGCACCTACAGCCAAGATACAGCCACCCAGATAAGAGAGGCCGGACTTACGTGCCCACTGATATTTATACGAGCGTAGTGGCGGAGACGGAAGTGTGCTTCTTCTTTTATTGTTTATTGGCAGCGCAGTTGTTTTCCTGTTTTGTAAGTCGTTAAAAAGAAACGCTAGTAATGCGATCTTTATCGGATTAGTAACTGTAACGGGATTACTACATTTGTCAGACTAACACGTTACATTATTGCATTACACCGAACAGTAATCAGATTACAGTAACACGTTACACCCAACACTGACAATGACCCGAGGCATACCACCAAGTTAGTTACAAAGTGTCTTAAGGACAACAAAGTCAATGTTTTGGAGTGGCCATCACAAAGCCCTGATCTCAATCCCATAGAAAATTTGTTTGTAGAGCTGAAAAAACATGTGTGAACAAGGCGGCCTACAAACCTGACTCAGTCCCACCAGTTCTGTCAGGAGGAATGGACCAAAATTCTAGTACTGTTGTGAGAAGCTTGTAGAAGGATACCCAACATGTCTGACCCAAGTCAGACAATTTAAAAAGGCAATGCTACCAAATGTTAAGCAATTGTGGGCGTCAGTGGCTCAGGAGGTAGACCGGGTCGTCCAATAACCATAGGGTTGGTGGTTTGAATGCCGCTCTCCCCAGCCATCCTGCCATTGTGTCCCTGGGCAAGACACTTTACCCCCCTTGCCTCCAGTATCCATGACACTGGGTATAAATGGCCGGAGAGGCCATTGGCATGGATTGGCAGCCATGTTTCCGTCAGTCTGCCCCAGGGCAGCTGTGGCTACAGAGGGAGCTTATCACTATCAACGTCTGTCTGTGGCGTGAATGAATAATGGACTCACTGTAAGCGCTTTGAGATATCACTTCACATGTAAAGAACAATATAAAGAAATCTAATCCATAAATGCATGTACACTTCTGACTTTGAAAAAGTAATTAAAAAATTCTCTAAACAAATTATTTAGCCAGTAGAAATAATTCTGGTAATCTTCACTGATCTAAAACAGGAAAAAGTTTGGTCTGATTTAATGTCAGAAAGTGAGAGGGGAAAAAAAAAGCTTTTTTAAATGATTCACTTCACTTGACAAAATGGGAATTCACAAAATTTGCAATTATATTATAAGTGTCAATTGGAATGTTTTGTTTTTTTCAAATCAGTATTAAATCAAAATAAAAGTTGTATTTTTGTGAAAACATTGAGCTGGCTGTCTGCACTGTGAATTGTTTGCCATAAAGTTACAGAACTGCTGCATTAAGTTTGATTAAATTCAAAATATGGCAAACACACACTGACAAACACGGGCAGTTGGTGTGTGATTATGTTGTTGTAATTGCCTCAAAACATGTGCGGCCCTTGACATTTTATATGCATTTATATGTGAAAGTGTCAAGGTTTCTGCTACGGTTCAAGTTTGCTAACACTGCTTCACCCCCTGATTTCATTCCCAGTTCAGGCTGAAACAGAAACAAGTGCATCTCTTTCTATCCAATTTGTCACCTTGAGAATCATCGGCGGTTGTGTTTTCTTCACTCCAGGCAGAGAAAATGGAAATTAGTCCCGTGGCTCTTGTTGAATGGCCAGAGTTTAATTTGAAAATGTTTTGGCTATAGCAAGTCATGCTAAAGAGTCAAGCCAAAGCAAAATAAGAGGCTCACATAAAGGGATTTGATGAATTCTTTTGCAAAATGTGTCGGCTTTTTGGATTGAGAGGACGAGAGGTCAAACCAAACAAGAGCACACAGGCACAGATCAGTGCATCAGTAACAAAAGAAATAAATCACTACAGCTGTGAAATTAGACCTGAGGCGCTGCTTGGTCCGTGCAAAATCTCCTTTGCGGCTCCTTGGTGAAGGCAGTGGAGATGATGTTGGACTCAGGGGTAAAATCTGCCCACAGCCTTCCGTCAACAGGTGAATTGAGACTTATGGTTGTAGCAATGTGAGATTAGTTTCAGGGAAGGTGAATAAGACTTTCTCTGCAGGCAGATGGATCACGCATTGTCACTGCTAGGCATCGTGCGGCATAAGCCTAGCTAATCCTCGAGGTAAGATCTGTAGCTTTGGCTGCATTTGTCTTAAACAAGCAATCTTGCAGTGAGAAAATACCTATAACACCCAAATAAGTTGGATTGAGATTTAGTATGTATTCATTCAAGGTCAAGGGGATGTTTGTACAAACCTATAAAATAGTAAGATTACAAGCTTGAGATAACATTACAGCAATGAAATACAAACATGCCTAAAGCCTGCATTGCTGCAGCTGGAAATGCCTACTTTTCCATTTCAGCTATTTTATGGTGTGTTGTAGTTATTTAGTTGTTTGGATCCTCCGGGACTCAAGGTGGCCATCGGTCAAAACAATCAAAACAACAATTTTCTGATTGATTTGTCATGCAGTTATATAAGAGGCTGATATAAAGTACACACACTGCATCCAGGAAAGACTGAGAGTGAAAGATCATATTGGAAATAATGATGATTATATCGGAATACAAGAAAATATCTGGGCTTTCATTCCGTTCAGTTCATTTTGCTGACGAGGTTTTCCATCGCAAAGCGTTCCCAAATGACCAAGAAGACACTAAAAGTAATTTTTAAAACATTATGAACACTTTTTTTGAAAGATGCTTAACTTCACATGCTTGCCTTTATATTTTGGGGGAATGCATCTGTCATTATGAATTATAGCAAATGGGTTCAGTATCCACACTGCAGGAACAGAGACTCACAATGAAACATAAAGCCATTAGGGCTGTTCTCCAACTTTTAGGTGGACCTAACTGTCGGCTCAAACGACTTCTCTAATGAACTGCATTTGAATAATGTATTCGTGGACGGATTTGGAACGCTGATGCGGTGATGATTAGGATATATGACTAAAGACCAGATGCGGCAAACCACCTCTGTGTGACGCATGACACATTGGCATGATTAATGGTGACTCGTGACGTTCGCGCTAGGTTACTCAAACAGCCAGTTGCCGTCCCGGAGACAGATCCTTTCACGGAGATAAAAAGCGCTCGAGTGTTCTCTGAGAGCATCTCTGAGAGATGGGGATCTTTTACCCAGCCCATGGATGCTGCTCAGCACCGGGGAGCTGGCAAAGAAAAATTTAAGGCTTGCAGTGCTCTGTACTCCTGCCTGCTGATAAACAATTGTGGGGGTTTCTAAGTGCACAGTTTGCTCATAGTGTCATGAGTCGGGGCAGGCATGGAGAGAGGACGCAGAGATGCAGGCAATGTCCAAGTCCACAAGATTTATTAATAACAAGCAAAACTCTGGTTGATGGCAGGAAATAACAGGCCAACATAACACTGAGTCAGTGACAAAACAAAGGACAGCATGGGAGCTGAAAACAACAAACCTAAACTTAAATGCAAAGTAACAACTAAAGATAATAAAGGGAAGCTGAATGAAACAAACCAGGAAACCAAGGAGCCAGCTGATCACAAGGAACATGTGAGAAGAGTCCACACAGCCTGGAAGGATAACTGTATAACAAGATCTATAGCCTCATTCACACGGTAGGGACTTTTGCAGTTCCTGTAACCTTTTTTAGGAACTAGGCTGTTTTTTCGTGCATTCGGACTGCATAGGAACTAGGGACAATGGACCTCAGCTCCTCTAGCTGTTTTACCTCCTACTCCGAGACAGGGTCTTTTAACGGTTCCACAGGAACTCATACTGTATGACGTAGGTGTTGCCCCCCCCCCCCCCCGCATATAGGAAGACTCATTCACAGGGCAATAGGTTCTCATAATTTACAGCTAGTGGAGTATTTATTTACTGATTTATTTAGCAGGGACAGTGCACATTAATGAACAGTTTTGTAAATGTGCCAGAATTAGCCAAAAGGGTATTTTTCATCTGTATGCCAAGGCAATGGCATGGAGAGAACGTATGAAAGTGACATGCAGGATAAAACAAAGAATGCTGCACTGAGATCAGAGGGCGGAGTGAATAAATAATGTAGATAATTGCATAATAACAAACAGCCGTGACAAATTAAGAGTAAGAGGGAATGGAACTGAACAGGAAAATGAATTACACTAAACCAAATGTAAACAAAGAGCACCACCAAAATAAGATACAACTCAGAAACAATGATAAGGTGCAAAATAAACAATACATGAGCCCTCCCAAAGTAACTGAGGATAATAAAGACAATGATTATGATTATAATAATAGTGAAAAGATGATGATAGTCCAAAGAGTAACAAAAAGTGTGGACATGGTCTATGACCATGTCCACATCATGATAGTAGGTGTTTGGTGATTGGTAGAACTCATAAGCTACACTACCATTGCCAGATTTCTGGAAATTGTGCAAATGCAAAGTGATAAAGTTTCCATGGGGGAGGGTATCTCCTAGAACAGAAATCAAGGTGGACAGTTCTTAGAACTTCTCTGTTTGAAAGTGGCTTACGCTGCCACAAGGCAGGGAAGAGCAAAACTAAGCTTAATACTAAGTTTAGTCTGAGAGCCTGTGCAGAAGAACCCACAGGTGTCTTCACAGACATCTTCAACATCTCACTGAGACAGGTAGGTGTCCCCACGTGCTTCAAAGCCACCACCATCATTCCAGTCCCCAAGAAGTCATCTTCCTCCTGCTACAATGACTATTGTCCGGTTGTACTCACTCCCATCATCATGAAGTGCTTCGAGCAGGTGGTCATGCAGCACATCAGGTCTGCTCTGCCCCATCCCTGGGCCCATTCCAGTGTGCATACCGGTGCAATCATTTGACAGACAATGCCATCTTTACTGCCCTCCACTCAGCCCTCACACACCTGGACACAAAGGACTCCTACATCAGAATGCTGTTCATAGACTTTAGTTCAGCATTCAACACAATCATCCCCCAGCAGCTTGTTCATAAACTGGACCAGCTGGGGCTCAACACTTCACTGTGTGGCTGTTGGATTTCCTGACAGGGAGACTGCAGGCAGTATGAGTTGGCAGTAATACATCCAGCACTATAACTCTGAACACAGGGGCACCCCAAGGATGTGTGCTGAGCCCCTCCTCTTCACTCTGCTGACCCATGACTGTACACCGACATAGCTCCAACCTGTTCATCAAGTTTGAGGACGACACAACTGTGGTGGGTCTCATCAACAATGGAGACGAGACAAACTAGAATAGAATAGGCTTTATTGTCATTGTACAGTTGTACAGTACAACAAAATTGTGGGTGCTCCACCAGGCTACTGCACAGTAAAGTAAGAGAGAAGAATTTGATAAAACAGTTACAGAATACACGATTAAACATATGCCTGAAATAAAAATAGAAATAGCCCACAGGTACAGTATATACACAGGTATGGTAGTGGCTTCACAGATGGAACTATGTACATAAGAGTGCGGAGTGCAGAACACACAATTGAATAAAATGGCCAAAGGATTATGGAAAATATACACAGGAATGATAGTGGTTTCATGGATGGGATAATGTACATGAAAGTGCGGAGTACAAAGACAGGTGTGTTATGGTAATTAAAAACACACCTGTGTACAGGAGCGAGGTGAGCCGCCTGGCCATGTGGTGCGGAGACAAAGATTTCTCTCTCAACGTGGAGAACACGAAGGAGATTGTTGTGGACTTTAGAAGAATGCACACCCAGCATGCTCCCCTGACCATCAATGGTGCTGCTGTAGAGAGGGTGAACAGCACCAAGTTCCTGGGTGTGCACATCACAGAGGACCTCTCCTGGACCACCAACACTGTATCACTGGCCAAGAAAGCTCAGCAGCGTCTCTACTTCCTCCGCAAACTGAGAAGAGCCAAAGCCCCGGACCCCAGCATGTGTACCTTTTACAGAGGCACCATCGAGAGCATCCTGACCAGCCGCATCATTGTGTGGTATGCCGCCTGTACGGCATCCTGCTGCAAGACCCTCCAGTGCATAGTGAGAACAGCTGAGATCGTCGGTGCTTCTCTTCCCTCCCTTGAGGCCATCTACAGCACCTGCCTCACCTGCAAAGCCCTCTGCACTGCAGGTGATCCCACCCACCCATCACACAGCTTCTTCAGTCTGCTGCCATCAGGGAGGAGACTGCAGAGTCTCTGGGCCAAGACCAGCAGACTCAAGGACAGCTTCACCCTCCAGGCAGTCAGGAAGCTCAACTCCCTCCCTGCTCTGCCACCTCTCCCCCTTCTGCCCCCCTCTCCACACACACACGAATCCTGGACTCTGACTCCTCTCCCCCCAACAACTGAACTCTGCCATCCCCAGGTACTGTTCAGTTCCACACACACACACACACACACACTGATCTCAGGGCTGCACCAGTCACTTTATGCAGCAATGGACTGCTCTCTTTGCACAACATGCCACTTTAACCCTCTATGTGCCCTGATGTGTGCCTTAAGTCACTACATGCTGTCTTAATTTTTATCATATTTAGTTATTTTGGACACCCTTAGTATTTCTAGTTAGCTTCTGGTTGTTTTGTTTTTTTCCACTGATGTTTGATGTTCAGTGTTTAATGTTATATTTAAGATAAGATAAGATAAGATAAGCCTTTATTAGTCCCACAACGGGGAAATTCCAGGATTGCAACAGCACAGGGATAGCAACACTCAGAGCAACAATCAGAAGGCAAGAAAAAAAACAAGCAAGCAAGAGCAGCTAATAAACATATGTACGTATTACTATAAATATATATATATACACACACACACAGACACACAGTGCAGAGCATTGTAGCTGGATGGAATAAATATATTTATTAAATATATTATATATAATTATATATATATATATATATATATATATATATATATATATATATGATGTTTGATGTTCAGTGTTTAATGTTATATTTAATATTCATATTTCCTACTTAGTGTTTACCTTGCTGCCCCGTGGATCTCAAAGTAACGTAATTTCAATTCTCTGTATGCGCTGTACATATGGCAGAATTGACAATAAACTTGGCTTTGACTTTGACTGACTATCTAATAACTGGACATAGAACACAGGAGGGGGATAATCAGCTGACGAGGTTACATAACTACAACACAAAGTAATCTGTGAATCCTAACCAAGAATAAAGAGGAAGACTCTACCAAAAATGAAACTAAACAGAGCCATAACGGGAAATACTTTCAGAATAAACCTGATATCAAATAAACACAAGGATGACATGGGGCATGTAATAAAATACAGAAGGAAGGCAAAACCAGAAAGATTGTAATCTAAACTAAAAACTGTCGAACCAAACTCTGAAACAAGAATAACATGGGGGCACTTACAAAACTGGACCAGGGCCACATTTGAATACTCAAACATAAACTTAAGAGCAAAATAAATCAACATAATCATCATAAACCCAAAATAATCAATAACTCAAGAGATGCACAACACAAAACAAGAAACTATAGTTGGGTCATCATCATCATAATAATAATAATAATAATAATACTCAAACATATACGCGGTGGCGGAGTGGTTAGCACTGTGGCAGCACAGCAGCTCACCCTTGGTTGGGGGATCCTGGGTTCGATCCCAGCCCCAGACCAACAGTGATCTGTGTGGAGTTTGCATGTTCTCCCCGTGTCTGTGTGGGTTTACTGAGGGATTTCTCCGGTTTCCTCCCACATGCCAAAAACATGCAAGTTAGGTTAATTGGCATCAAACTGGGGATTCTAAATTGTCCTTAGGTATGACTGTGAGAGTGAATGGTTGTCTGTGTCTCTGTGTTGGCCCTGCGATGGACTGGCGATCAGTCCAGGGTGTACCCTGCCTCTCGCCCAAAGATGCTGGGATAGGCTCCAGTCCCCCCGTGACCCGAAAAGGATTAAGTGGAAGAAGATGGATGGATGGATGGATGGATTACGCGTAGAAGAAACATTAGCATGCATATGGATGAACTGAATCAACAGAAATGCAGGGCAGATAGTGATGCAAACATCTCCTTTCTATTTTTCTTTAATAAGAACAAAAGGTAAATTATTAAAAGAAGACAAAATGAACCTACTTGAGCACAGTTTATGAGGCCATAGTCAAAGAGAAATCTGAATCTCCTCGTCACCAAGTGACCAAACAAATCTCACAAAGCCTTCACCTCAGTTTCAACTGAAATGGCAACAGATCAACCATCAACATCCGAGACACTCCAGCTGCTTAATAAGATGTGAGAAAACGGCATGGCATGGGTCACACACACATGACGACGGTGGTTTTATTGCCACTAACATCCTTCAGAACCTAGCAGCGAATGCAGACAGCGGGAGATTAACCCGCCCCGCTAATGAACTTGCGGACAGATGTTCCACACTGGCTGCCTATTTCCTGGAATCTACTGATGTGAATCACACTTCCAGCAGCTCATTAATAAAGGGTATTACACTTGAACTTGGTGTTAAGTTATGTTTTCAGCACTGGAAAGCATATATAGAGAATTGAGACCGATATGGAAATTGGACGGCGAGTGAAGCAGCGCTTTAACAGCGGTTGATTTATTTGGGTTACAGAGACCCCTGCTGGTTTCTGTCTCCACCTGGATGCAGCAGTCTTTGCAGGAATGGGGGACTTGCAGACAAGCCTAAACGTGGTGCAGAAGTGTGCGCCGACTTGTCCACACTTATGCTTTAAAGGACAGAAAACAGGTCTACTTTCTAAGAGCAAAGCTTGTTTGTGCTGGTTTTCCAGCATGCAAACAAAGGCAGATGTGTGTAGATTGGGATTTAAGATTCTGATTTAATTAGCTGTGGCTCTTGGGGCTGCCTCTAAGGTAGTTGCTTCTACATGCTGCAAAACTCATTATGGATGAATTAATGAAGTGGGACGTGCACTTGGCATCATCCATGTGGCATGCACTGATGCATTATGTATTATCATTCTTATTGTTATTTTAGGGCATGAGCAACTGAAATGTGTTTGTTGGGTGTACATTAGGCACAATAGGTAATATGAGGGGGGTGGTATCCCCCTTGTTAACCTGCCATCCCCCCATCCCCATTCATTAATCAAGGAGGAGAGGGAGACACTGCCCCTCCCAAGCCTCAAAAAAGACAGAATTGTCCTTCTATATATCATCTTACAGAGCTCAATAGCATGACTTTAAATGTGATAACATTGTCAACTTTTTCTCAGAGTTGAAACTTTTTCCTCATGAATCTGCATTTTTTTTCTCATAAATTTGCAGCTTATTTCTTAAAATGTGTGACTTCAATATATGGCCTTTTTTATCATGAATTTGTAACTTTTTTCTCATAAGTTTGCAATTTTTTTCTTGTAAATCTACAACTTTTTCCTCTGTAAATTTCAGCCTTTTTATCAAACGTTTGCAGCTTTTGTCTCATAAATTTGCAAATTTTTTCTTGTAAATTTGCAACTTTTACCTGTACATTTTCAGCGGTTTTTTTTTTCAAAAATTTTCAACTTTTTCCTCATAAAATTTCAGCTTTCTTCTCAAAAATTTACATTTTTTTTCTTGTAACTTTTCAATTTGTTTCTCATAGATCTGCAACTTTTTTCTCAAAAATTGGCAACTTTTTAAACTTTTTTCCTCATAGATCTGGAACTTTTTTCTTAAAAAATTGTGACCTTTTTCACATGAATTTGCTATTTTCCCCATAAATTTACAACTTTTTTCTCATAAACTTGCAATTTCTTTTCTCAAAAATTTGCACTTTTTTTTTGTAAATTTGCAACTTTTTCTCTGTAAATTCTCAACCTTTTTCTCAAAAATTTGCAGTTTTTTTCTTGTAAAGTTGCAATTTTCTTCCAGTAAATTTTCAACTTTTTTCTCGTAGATTTGCAACTTTTTCCTCAAAAATGTGTGAGTTAGCAGAATGTTCACTTCAGACTCCCTTTATTCAGAGAAGGAAGGCACTTCACAATCTCTTTACATTTCCTTTGACTCGCTGTGGTTACATCATAAAAGAGTGAAAACATTTAAGATGTACTCAAGGCTGAAAGGATGTTTGGTGGACTTTGAGAAATGTGACATATGTTCTTATAAAAAGAAATTAGTATTCTTTGAGTTTATTGCTTTATATGTTGTGTGAAGTTTTTTAAAGCTGCATCAGTGCAGCTTTACATAAATATTTTACATTCAAACAATAAATAGTTGATCCCATGATTCTGAAGGACTTATTTACTGCAACCATCCAACAGAGAATGCTAGATATACATTTAATTAAGTATTATATTCATAAATCAATGGAATCCCCCAAACTACTAAAAATGTAATAATATGATGGTAAAGCAGGTGGTAACATTCAAGTCACGTCCAAAAGTAAATAACCTCTGCTAAGGGTCACTTAACACAGAAGGAGAACGTTGGGTGACCACTGAGAGAGTAAAAATTGACACGATCTCTCAACCATCTCCTAAAGCCTCAAAAAAGAGAGATCCTTGTACAATTTCCATGGCAATCTATAGAGATCTTTGAAGGCTCCATGAGAGATCACTGAGAGACCAGGAGAGATCGCTGAGGGATCACTGAGAATTTGTGGAGTGACCAAAGAGGTATATAGATATATATATTTGAGAGGTTTCCAGTGCTCTTCTATGCCTTTTACACAGGTGTGGACAGGGCAGTTTCCTGCATTTTGGGGGCCCGATGCAAGGTTGTGTTTGGGGAGGGGGGCCGTATTTTTATAAAGTGGTGGAAGATAATTAGTGGCAATGCCTCAATCTGGTACACTTCAAGAAGAAAACGAGCTAAATTTGTCACTCTACAATTAAAGAGCCCAAGTTGGCTCAAGTAAATTAAATCTACAGGAGAATATTATTAGTGTGTCTGAGTAACTTTAAATATTATGATTTGAAATGTTTCACAGTGGGTGTGGTGTATATTGAAAATATTAAAGCTTATCATTTTGAATTATACTGCAAAACAATCTTTGACTTTTTCCAAATGATTCTGATGTACTGAAATGCACCAATAAAAGGTAAACATTGCTGATTCTCTATGTCGACCAGTGCAATGGATTTCCCTCAAAAATGCTCATTCTACATTCAGGAAATAAAGATGATTGATATGAAACAGAACAGAGACTCGGTGATGGACCTGCAGGTGTTTCAGGAGCCACAGAGGAATCCTGCTCTGTCACTGGAGCTGCATCAACGTCAGCATTTTACCTGCAGACAAAGACCATATGGTTACCAAGCAAAAATCAAGTGCAAATATTCAGATATCATAATATCAAATATGTCATATTCATACAGAAAGTTGTCATTTTACTTAAATGTGACTTTAAATAGTGCAAAACATTATCCCTGAAACCAATCTGTCTCTTTTATGATTGTTTTCTGCTTATAGATATCTTTAAAATATTAAAACAGTAATTTAGTAATGATCATAGTTTAAATAGACGGCGCGTAATTATGATCAGAGATCAGTGACAGAGAGAGGAAACTAGTGCATCAAGGCTGTACATGCAGCTGCAGTTAAATGATTTATCAATTACAGTTCATTTTTAAAAATGAGGTTTACTTATTCATCACATCTAACAGTAATTTATCACTAAATTATTCCAGTGCATCTCAGTAAACTAGAATATTGTGAACACTTTTTTTTCTTTCTCAGTATAAAAGATAGAAGTTGATATATTTACTGTAACAGACAGGAAATGGTCTCTCTTCAGCTTTCTCCTCCCCACAAGTACAAACACATCGCTACTAAACGCCCTACCTTCATCATGAACGCATTTGTCTTGGACAGTTTTCTTCTTTTTTCTGCATCAGAGGGATAACTCCTGTTTTTCATACTGGAGCAGCTGTCGGGCATCCTGCGACCAGTTGATGACGCCACTCACCCCCCGCAGCCAGAATTTTGATCTAATTTCCCCCAACTTCTTCATCAGAAGCTTAGCTTTCCTTATGTTTTACATAAAATGTTAAGTCATTCACAAAACATGAAATGAGTTTATCTTGTTAAAAATGAAGACAGGCACTTCTACATGTCTGAAAATATAGTAGCTTTGTGGATGAATGCAGCCGCAAGGGCTGATGGGAAATAATAACAAGCATGCTTTCTTTAGGCAGATGATTTAAAGAGAAGCTAGAGTGTCATTTTATAAATATATTTAATATGCTGTGGGACTTAATGTTTGGCGCCATTACTGTGAGTGCTGTGATGGGGAAAGACCGCCTCCCCCCCATTAGAGCAGAGGTGCAGAGTGGGTGTGGAACATGAATCCATCTTAAAGGGACATAATGTTGGGGTAAAAGATAACATAATTAAGGTTTGGTTAAACTGCTGTCAAGAATGATAAAGATGATGGTTAAAACTCAAGGAGCACTCCACGATCTCATCAATCTCCCGATGATCCTTCAGCGATCTTCCAGTGAACTCTGTTGGTCAGCGGTCCCTCACTGATCTCTCAGCCATCTCTACCTTCAATGATCTCAGCTCAGCAAGCAGCACACGCCTCATGGCCCGTGTGCACATGGCATGAACTCCACTGCAGGTGATAAACCTCGCCGCTGCCACATCATAAATATCCCCGGCTTGTTTATTGCATCTTATCGCTGGCCGTAGCTGACAGTGCATCATTAATTTAAGAACCTCTCTAATGAATGTGAAATGAAAGACTCTCAAGCAAGCAATTCCTCTGCACTTATGGCACAAGGGGAGATTGTAGTGGCGGCTGTATTTCCACAGTCCTTACCTGAGTGCTCGTGAAAACCAGTTGAGCTCAGCTGTCCCGCTTTGCCGGCCTCTCATCTTTCACCCGTGACAGAAATTACATGATTCAATGGTCCTGGGGAGGAACTGATGGACAGTGAGCCCTAAAATGTTAATAAACACAGTGGTTTATATAGCGGCCTTTCATTTTTCACCCATGAATACGGCTTTAACCTTGTCAGCCGTGCCCCCCTTCAGCTTTAGAGGGTATGGCTGCTCTGACATCTGCAATTCAATTCTCACTCCCAAACCCTGCGTCCAAGAACAAAGCAAAACAGCCGAGGTGGAAGTAGTTCAAAGAGAGACACAAACCCAGAAAGTTTTTGTCCTTGTCGCTGTTGATCTCCTTGATACAGGAAGAGTATGAAAGCAAATAAAGAGCATGTTTAATGGTTTTCAGTGGTTTCCTTGACCTTCGAGTTACCGTCGTCCTCAAGGAAACGCTTCACTGCTAGCTGAGACTAATCAACTGGGCATAAAAAGACAAACTGTAGAACCGCAGACAAATGATCCCAGAAAGAAAATGTTTCCGGCATTAGTCAGTGCGCTTGAACAAAAAAAGGCACTTTATGTTCATGTGAGCACAGAGAGAGAAACACAATATAAAAAGTTCATGGATTCGCTCCGTCTGCTGTCTTGATACAACGTATGTCTCTTTGTTTTGTTGTGGTGTCAGTATTCTAACGAAACACAGCAGCTTGTTCAGATCAATGGTGTGACGTCCCGCAGCAGCGTGTCAAATGAGTTTTACTCAGAATATTGTTGTGGCTGTAGGTGGGGATTTCATTTTACTGCCGAGGGGGACAATAAGGAGAACATTTTATCAAGAGTGAATATCCAGGGCTATTTAGGAGGCAAAAGTTGTAAAATTATGAGGAAAATTACAAATTTATGAGGAAAAAAATTGCAAATATATGAGAAAAAAGCTGTAAAATTATGAGAAAAAAATGCAAATTTTTCAGAAAAATTTGCAAATATGCAAAAATCACAAACTTAAAAGAAAAAAAGTTGCTAATTTAAAAAACTGCAAATTTATGAGAAAAGTTGCAAATGTACAAGAAATAAGTTGTAAAATTACAAGAAAAAAGCTGTAAAACTGAGAAAAAAAATGCAGATTTTTTAGAAAAAGTGAGAAAAACATTTCAATTTTACAAGAAAAAATTGCAAATTTATAAGAAAAAAAATCACATTGTTACAAGAACAAGTTTTCAATTCAATTCAACTCAGCTTCATTTATATAGCGCCATTTCACAACAGTCATCTCATCTCATAGCAGTTTTCTAATTTTCCGAGAAAAAGTTACAAATTTATGAGGAGAAAAAGTTTCAAATGTATTAAACAGTTCAATTTTCCAAGAAAAAAGTTGCAGATTTTAAAAAGTCACAATTTTACAAGAAAGAACATCGCAAATTTCCAAGAAAACTTCCAATAAAATGTTTTTTTTTTTTACTTTTAGTAATCTGTGGATTGAAGATTTTAGATACATATTTACCATAAAGTGACGGAAACAATTTTCCCCAGCCCCAAACCACACCTGTAGCAGCTGCTGTCACAAGCTACGGAGAAACACAAAGCAACAAAACAAAATATAATTTCCTGTTTTGGTGTTCTGGGTGAAAAACTGACAGACGAGCCGCTTCACAGTAGAAGAATGCACAACATTTATTTCGAGGTTATGTGAAGAAGATGTTTTAATCGTGAAACACATGCACAACCTGTTTACCCTCACCAGTTAATCGGTCGCCAGTTAATATACCGGCATCACTGCTGTGCCCGTTTGTTTTGGCCCGACGAATCTGTCCCGCAGATACTTCCATTTCTGGTTACAGACAGATTCATCCCGGCCAACAGTAGACGCTATTTCACACCATAAATGTGCCACCTTGGCTGCGTCTTTGTAATCATGTAGAGATGAGTTGTTGCGATGGAGGCAGCTGCGAACTTCTTCAGTTAAACACTCCACAAAACTACCATCCATGTTGCTTGGTCTGTCAAAGCTCTCTTTGTCTTCTCCCTGTTTTTGTTGGGTTGCTCAATACTTCCCCCTCCAGGATGGCGGGAGTTTCCTGGCACATGTGCAGTTCACTGTGACCACTGCGTTCTTGTACGCACAATCACTTTTTTGGGCCTGCATGCACTCGGTCAGCGTTCACGCTCTGTGTAGGGTTTGCGCACTAGTGCATCCACTGCGCTCGCTCGCGTACCGGCGTGTTTTTGCCACTATGAATTGGGCTTAAGACGGATGTCTGTCCACACTGTGTCGGAAGAGAAGGAAGGAGGGAACTGAAGTTAAGATTTGGATTTGTGAAAGACGGACATCGTACGTGCAAAAAAAGGGGGGAAATTCTGATTTGTGTCCGTCAATATCTATTGTTAGAAGAAACTAGGCTGTTTAGTTTTCAACACTGCTCTATTGATTGTGTTTTCTGTCTTAAATAAACCATTGATGGATGTGATTAGTTAACTGTTTTAAAATATTGGCACAGTAATGGAGCTTCTGCTAGATTGTGTATTGGACGTCTACATGAAGAAACAAATTACTACTTCAACCAAATACAGGAAATCTACTTGAACCCAGCGCCATCTAGTGGTAGAAATCCCCAAATGCAACAACATCTTCTCATCGAAGCCCAACTAAATGGAATTTAAACTCTGGTGATAAAATGTCAAGTGAATATGTTTAGGTGCCACAGAATGTATCTTAGAAATGATTGAAAATATGCAGAAGTATTTTCAGTCATGTGAGAAAAAAAAAGACGACAAAGATAATCAGAAATATAAAAAAGAAATCATGGAAATCTATTTAAATAATCTTAAGTGAAAAAAAGCATCTCTCCTCATTTTCTCTCTTTTTTGTGTGATTCTGTCTGTTCCTTCTGCACATTCGACCTTCCACCACTGAAACACACACAGTCACATCACTTCTGCTCTGATTAAAATAACATTTAATAAATATATAACTAAATATAAATATATATATAAATATAATAAAGTAACTTCTTATTACTCCCCAGCTCTATAAAGCACGTGCCATCATGTCCTGAATTAGAAGTCGTCTTCTCATATCTGTCCAGTTTGGTGAGTTAAACTGTGTTCTGGGTTTACAGCCACTGGGTGGCGCTCATGCTGTTTCCACTGCTGAGGCACATGATCATCAGCTTTGAGATTATATTAAAATATCTGACTTGTGCTTTAAGAACAGTGGGGTATCTGAGCACAATATGATATGATGATATATATTTTTAATCTGTCCAACACTGAGCTCATTTGCATGGTCACAATAATCAGACAACTGGTAATAATAGAATAATGGTAATAATCACATTTGACATGTTAATATGCAGTTTAATAATCAGTTTTCACAAAAATAACTTGTTTATACAATTCTGTCATTTATATACATCACATAAATTTGATTATTTTTTTCTCGTAAATTTTCAGCTTTTTTTATTATATAATTTGCAACTTTTTTCCTTATAAAATACTGGCTTTTTTCACGTAAATCTTTGAATTTTTTCCTCATAAATTAGAGACATTTTGTCATAAATTTGCAACTCTTTCCTATATTTTTCAGCTTTGATCCTCATAATTTAATCCTCATGAATTCAAGACTTTTTCATATACAGTATTTGCAACTTTTTGCCTCATAAATTATTGACCTTTTCTTGTCAATCTTGGAATTTTTTTCTTATAAATTTGAAACCTTTCCTCACAAATTTGATATTTTTTTCTCATAAATTTGCTTTCCCCCCCTATAATTAGCAACTTTTTTCACGGAAATCTTGGGATTTTGGCCTCATAAATTTGAGACTTGACCTAATAAATTTGTATCTTTTTTCCTCATAAATTAGCTATTTTTTGTCATAAATGTCCAACTCTTTTTCATATAATTTGCAGTTTTTTTCCTCATAAATTAATGACTTTTTTCATGTAAATCTTGGAATTTTTTTCTTGTAAATTAGAGACATCTTCCTCATGAATTTGCAACATTCTTGTCATTAATTCATAACTTTTTTCTTATAATTTGGAACTTTTCCCCTCATAAATTAACAAATTTTTCCCCATAAATTTGTGACTTTTTAGAAAAAAAAGTGTAGTAATAATAATAATAATGGATTATATTTATATGGCACTTTACATGTCAGTTGACATCTCAAGGCACTTACAGTGAGTCCATTATTCATTCACTCCAGACAGACATTGATAGTGGTAAGCTACCTCTGTAGCAGACTGACGGAAATGTGGCTGCCAATCTGCACCAACGGCCTCTCCGACCACTACCAAACATTTACACACATTCATACCCAGTGTCATGGACACTGGAGGGAAGGTAGGTAAAGTGTCTTGCCCAGGGACACAACGGCAGGATGGCTGGGGAAAGCGGAATTTGAACCGCCCACGCTCTGGTTATTGGACGACCCGCTCTACCTCCTGAGCCACTGCCGTCCACATTTCCCGCCTCCGTTCCATTTTTTTGCTGAGCACCAAGTTGAACTGCAGGAAGTTCCATTTTTATATGGTCTTTGGTATGACCCGGCTAAGACTTGAACCCCGACCCCGCTCCGGAAAAAAAACAGTATTGACATTGATGTTATTGTTGCCTCTCTTGGTATTGAATATGGTATCGAGTATCGGATACTTCCCCCAGTACTGGAAATGAGTTTGAATTTCTCGTATGGTGGCGATACAAGGTTTACATGTATTGAATAAACAAATTATTGGGCAATAAAGTAGCTGGGTTTTTTGTTTGTTTAAATTTCTTATAATGGACTTTATCTGATAAAGACAATCAGATTATGCTGTTTACATAGATAACTGAATAATCAGATAACTCCAGAGATCTGATCATAATTGGTTTATTGGTGTGCATGTAAACCTAGCCTTTGTCTGCATTTCCACACACTTCACAGAAGAGAAAGAAAAAAGGTTAAATCAAGTCAAAGCATGCATGTGTGTAGAAAGTTAAGCTGCCAAATTCTAATGTTTTATTCAAATTATATTTCCTTCTGGTTGCAAACGGATTTCTGACTGAATTTTTTAGTAACTTCACTGACTTCTGCAAATCATTAGACCACTGTCAGATTTTTCTCTTCTTTTTTTTTTTTTTTTTTACCCATCACACATGTTTAAGTGTTCTGACAGGTCATGGGACTTCACTGACAAAACTAAAATGTGCTGTCTGTTCATGTAAACCACGAGAGTCATGAAAATCAAAACAATATGAATGCTATGAACGGTGGGAGGTTTCCTCTTCATAGTTCATTTAATGTACACAGCTCAGCATGGTTCGTTTTAATCTGTTAATGCTTTCTATGCCATGGTTTTATTTGCTTTGATAGGCATCAAGTAAAATAATGTGGTGTAAATGATCAGAAATTAAAATAGGATGAAAAAAGAAAAAAGAATCCTAATCAGGAAGGGTATAGCATGTTGGTTTCAACAAAATGGATCTGATCTGAGAAAGGAACAAACATAGCTTGAATAATAAGCTATATTTTAAAACCATCAGAGTTGAACTTAGTATGTCTGACATTTAAAATCTGCCAGAAAATGCAAATGAGGAGACTAAGTGGTTTCATGCCGCATTTCCCATTACCAATCAGAACACTTAGAGACAGACAAATGGAACAAACAGCAGAGATGCTGAAATGAATTTTTAAGGGGCTACCCAAACTGTGGTTAACATTATCTAAAATTTATCAGTTTATACTGTGATGCGCAACATTCTCTGATCCTCTAATCGTACTACATTAATGTATAAAGAATTTTCATTTAGATATTTCTCTTCTGTTTGAAGAGTTTAAAGATGTGTGATTTTGTGATTTTGTGAGCTTTGGAAAGAGGATGATTTATTTTTGTTAATGAGAGAAATGTTCCTTTTAAAGGTGTTGAACCACAAATAATATGTCAAATAGTCTGTTCCATGCTGTTGGAAGAGGAATCATTTATAGGTCCCATTCCCTCAAACATGGTGTGTTTGTGGTTTTAACCGTGTAAAATGTTTTCTTATGTCCACTGATGATAGTAAAAATATTAAAATCTCTCTTCACTTAGAAATAACTAGCTGTATTTTAACTAGCACCATAATGCAACACCCCTCATTTAATCACAGCAGGACAAAAATATCAGGGTGGAACAAAAAAGTGGAACTTTTGAAGCCCGGATACGGTTTCCCGTTGGACAGTCTATGGTGCACCTCAAAATAAAGAATAAAGGAATAAACTCTTATTTAATTTTTGGTGTTCAAATCAGTTTGCTGGAGTATTGCTTATATAATATGTGGACATATGGACTATATCAATGCACAGCTCTTAATAGAGGTCATGGTCGCCACGTGGTGCAGAAAAAGTAGGTCAAAACTCAAAAATAATCCCAGATGTACAAACCATTTAACATCACTAGATGGCAGACGCATATCGTTTAAATCCTAGCACAATTCCACAGGGGAAGCACGGTGGCGGAGTGGCTAGCACTGAGGCAGCACAGCAACTCACCCTTGGCCGGGGGATCCTGGGTTCGATCCCAGCCCCAGACCAACAGTGATCTGTGTAGAGTTTGCATGTTCTCCCCGTGTCTGCGTGGGTTTACTCCGGGATTTCTCTGGTTTCCTCCCACATGCCAAAAACATGCAAGTTAGGTTAATTGGCATCAAACTGGGGATTCTAAATTGTCCTTAGGTATGACTGTGAGAGTGAATGGTTGTCTGTCTCTCTGTGTTGGCCCTGCGATGGACTGGCGATCTGTCCAGGGTGTACCCTGCCTCTCGCCCAAAGATGCTGGGATAGGCTCCAGCCCCGCCGCGACCCAAAAAGGATTAAGCGGAAGAAGATGGATGGATGAATGGACGTAAACGGTAAATGGCGTTCACTTGTATAGCACTTTTTCTCATATCTAGATGACCAAAGTGCTTTACAGATCCTGCTATCCACCCATTCACACACTGATGGGTGGCAGAGCTGCCATACACTGGCGCTAGCCTGACCCACAAGGAGCAGCTGGGGTTCAATGACTTGCTCAAGGACATGTCAACATGCAGACTGCAGACAGAGTGGGAATCAAACTCCTGACCCTCCGATCAGTAGTCGGCCACACTACACCTGCGCCACAGCCGTGGTGCCATGTATAGATCTGGGTTCTGGTAAGCCAGTTAGAACTGGAAGCCAGTTTCTGAGCGCAGAAGAAGAGAAGCACAGACGATTGCGCAACGTATTTCCACACTGAGGAAGCACTTGCTCTGATTTTTGCCGACTGTGATTCTAAAGTCCCTTTTCCACGAACATCTACTCAGTCCGACACGCCTCGACTCTACTCGGCCCGACATGGTTTAAGTCGTTTTCCGTTGCATCTGAGTACCACCTCAAGGTGGATGGGTTCATTACATTAAGGCGGCCTGTTACCTTGACATGCTGACATTTTGCTGTCAGAAGTGAATACTTATTACTATTACTAATTAATTAATTAGTACTAATACTTACTACAGCAAGTGCAAAATACAAGCAAAGCACAGAGTTAGCATTGCTGGCTAGCTAGGTAGCTAACTAGCTAGCTCGTTGTCTGCATACAGGAGACAACAGCGATATCCTTGTTTGTTCAAGTGAGCTTGTCACCAATGGGATAAATAATGTAAAAGATGCAGGAAATCACAAAAAACTCACCATCTTCCCTGTCAGCAGCAATCAGCTTGGAGACCCTCCTGGTATTTCATTTCAGGTTGCTCTGCCGGTGGCAATAGGGCTGAAAAGTTCATAGTGGTCAAATTTGACCAAATGTGGTTTATTTTTCAGCCACAGGGATCCAAGTGCTGCAACACCGATGAAAGAAGTGTGTGCACCGATGGGAAGACTGTTGAAAAATAACCACATTTGGTCAAATTTGACCACTATTAATGAATTTTTCAGCCTATGAACTTTTCAGCCCCGTCATAGGCAGAGCGACATGAAGTGAAATACCAGGAGGTCTCTGAGCTGATGGCTGCTGACGGAGAAGCTGGTGAGTGTTTTGTGAGACGGTGTTGATTTGTGTGTAACCATTTATTCTGTTGACTATAGACAGATAGATAGATAGATAGATAGATGTCATGAACTGAGCCGGTGTTTTCCTTCAGGCTCGGTTCTGGCCATTCTCTGTGACTCAGGTATCGGGTTATTTATGTATTGTCATCTTTTGAGTTCTTGTTGTTTTTATGTCTTAGTCCTTTTCTTTTCCGTGCCTGTAGCCACCATTCTGGCTGGCGGCTGTTAGGCAGCCTCTTTAGCCTACATTCATGTGGGCTTTGTCTAACACTCGCCGGTCTGACCACGCCCCCTCTCTCTTGATAGCCAGCTGATTCTACCCTGGTGACTCCGCACCTCACCCAGGTGTGCCCAATTTGTTGTGCTAGCAGTGTTTGTACTTAGGCGGCCTTTGCCAGTCAAGCACTGCTTAACCATTGTGCTTAATCATATTGATATCATCATCATATGGCTTAATCACATGAAGCCGGAATTACTCTGTCGCTATTCCCCTCAGGGTAGTTACTGGTTGCGTGTGCTCGGTGGGGATTTGGACTACTCGGACGGCTCCTGTTTTGTGAATAAACTGTTAGCATTTCCCCGTGCAGTGTTGCTGCTACACTTAGGCTCTGTAGCCCAGTTTTATTCTCCTTAGCCAGTCAAGCCTCCTTGAGGACTCCAAGTTTACTAGAGCTATAACGTTATTTGTATTGTTCTTTTCTTGGCCACTGTGCGCTGTGGCCTGCTTGCTGCACGTCACCGTGTGATGACCTTTAGCGCACCCTGTTACCTTTTTGTATGTTGTTATTTTGGAACTATTGTCTTTTGTGTTAATAAATGTGTTTGTGGTGTAACCAGCTTTTAAATCCATTCTTCCTTCCCCTCCTCCATGCACTGCATAAAAGCGCATGGGGAGGTCCATGATAGATAGGTATAGATAGATAGATAGATAGATAGATGTACTTTATTGATCCCAAACTGGGAAATTACAGAAGTTATCACAGAAATAATAAAAACTCACAGCCAAATTTACAAGTGGTGGTTATGACTCTTGTGAAGACATCGCTTTTATCCACTGACGTTACTCCCTGGCTAATCAGTGGCCTACAATCTGTTGACGTCACATTTTCCGCTCGACTCAGCACGGTTGGAACCTCACTGAAGTAGGTCTCAAAAAGGTACCTGGTACCAGGTACTAATGGAAAACCCTACAAACCAAGTCAAGGCGAGTCAGGCTGAATAGGTACCAGCATTGGGAGTAACGTGTTACAAAGTAACGCATTACTGTAACACCACTACTTTTGCAGTAACGTGGTGTGTAACGAAATGTGACCTGTTGCAAAGAGCCTGTTCACTACTGAGTGGAGGAAAAGATGAAACTACTTTGTTTTTGTGGAAATAGACAGATTATTTTCCCTTTGTCACGGTTAAGGACAAAAGCATATTGGTGGGTTGCAAGATGAAGTGTGGCTGAGACAGACTGCAATCTTCAGAAGCGCCTAAGAACAGCAACAATGTCCAACAAATCAAGTGCTATTGTAACAACACTGTGTTAGTGGATTTACGCTATCTGAACAACTCACAGCTGGATTTCAAGCACAGGTATGCATCTGGACAGTTTGTGACCGAGCAAGAAATAAAGCAACTGATTGCCAGATACGGTGTTACAGAATAAAGATCTGATAACAGTCATTTTCTATCAGACAGCTGAGACTGTGATAGACTGAAGTTAATACACATTTACGTACTTGATAAAGATTATTCAAAAAGGGATTTGATCTCCAAAAGGAATTTAAGGGTCTGGATCATGTCTCTGTCACAGTAGACATTTGGACTGTGGATAATAAACATTTCCTTTGGATCACTGCACATCATATTAAATTCCTAATATAAAGGTAAGAAACGTTGACAGCTTTATGCAGTGTTGCCAACTCACTCTTTTGGAGTGATTCTCACTCTTTTTCCCTCTCTCTCACTCCACAAATCCAATCTCACTCCAAAATGAGGAAATTACTGGCAATATCATGTTTATTTTCTTCATATTTTTCCCACAATAAGAGCTCTCAAAGCAGGATAAAGCAGACTGAACATGATCTAAAAGCTCTGTCTGAAACGGTCTGTTTTCAGCCTGACATTAATAAGCCCCTAATGTAAACCATTAATTACATTATCTTGCTATGTGTGCAAGATGATTTAAGTATGCATTTAAAAGTAACATGAAAGTTACTTTTCTAAGTAACTGGTTACTTTAACCATGCAGTAATTGGTAAGTAGTTCAGTTACTTTTGAAAAGAAGTAACCAGTAACTGTAATTAGTTACTATTTTTTAGTAACTTGACCAACACTGGTAGGTACTAGGGAAAAGGGGCTTATAAGGGATTATTTAGCTTCTGAGAATGATTCTGAAAGGTAATATTTACCTTTCTGTGACCGCACAAGATGGACTGGTGGACGAACACCTTGCGCCCGCGGTCGATGGAGCAGCACGTTGCAAAGAGGGCAATAGTACTGGTTCAATGGCGTTGCCAAAACAAGATTGTGTAACGTTCTCCCCGTCCGCTTTTACGCAGCGCACAGAGGAGTAGAAGGAAGGCGGATTTATGAGAAGGTTGCACCACAAACACATTTATTAAAGAAAGAAGAATGAGTTCACAAAATACAGACATACAAAAACGGTGACGGGGTACACTAAATGGCTACACGACGGGGCGTGAAGCGGGCAGACCACAGTGTACAGTGGCAGAACAATACAGTTCAAAAACAAGGCTGACATACAAAAAGGCAAAAGGGTACACTTACTGGCTTCAAGACAGGATGAGAAGTGGGCAAACCACAACGTACAGTGGCACAAACGTACTGACAATACAATAGTCCAGCAATGCTTGACTGGCAAAGAGCTGCTGTGGTACACGCATTGCTGGCAACGGTAGATTGGGTGCACCTGGGCGATGCACGGGAAAGGCAATTACCGGAGTGGAACCAGCTGGCTGTCATGAGAGAGGGGGCGTGGTCGGACCGGAAAGTGTCAGACAGCGCCCACACGAGTGTAGGCCAAAGGAGGCTGCCTTACAGCTGCCGGCCAGAATGCAGTGGCTACAGGTAGGGAAATAAACAAGAGAAAATAGAAACAACAAGAAACTCAAAAGATAACACAATACATAAGTACACAGATAACCTGAGCCACAGAGAATGGTCAGAACCGAGCCTGAAGAACAACCTGGCTCGGTTCATGACAGATTAAGCTGGAATAAATCAGAAGATAAATGTGAGAGCTTCTCAACATGGTAGAGAAAGTGAAAGTGACCAACAGAACATGGAATAGGGACCAGGACGGGTGCAAGGACACATGGTGATGCACAATGCGCAGTACGTCCGATGTTTTCAATCAGTTTGTTTACATTCTACTGATTTTCTGGTTCATATGTTTTGAGGATTAGATACCAAACAAAAAAAATCCATCCATCCATCCATCCATCTTCTACCGCTTAATCCTTTCGGGTCGCGGGGGGGCTGGAGCCTATCCCAGCATCTTTGGGCGAGAGGCAGGGTACACCCTGGACAGATCGCCAGTCCATCTCAGGGCCAACACAGAGAGACAGACAACCATTCACTCTCACATCCATACCTAAGGACAATTTAGAATCCCCAGTTTGATGCCAATTAACCTAACTTGCATGTTTTTGGCATGTGGGAGGAAACCGGAGTTCCGGGAGTAAACCCACGCAGACACGGGGAGAACATGCAAACTCCACACAGAAGGGTCACCGATGGTCTGGGAGTGGGATCGAACCCACGATGGTCAAGGGTGGAATCGATCCCATGACCTTCTTGCTGTGCTGCCACTGTGACAAAAAAAAATCCTTTATGTAAATATGTCCAAAGTCAAGTTTGACTGAAAGTTATGTAATCCAATATGGCTACAGTCACATTATGCAAATTGGATGAGTAAATATACTCCCACCATAATTTCTGATATCTAAATTGAATATTTTCTTTGAAAAAACCTTGGGGGTTAACTGTTTCCAGTCCACCACTGTGAGAGGAGGGGCAGCATTCTCTGCTGCTGCCCGACCTGACGATTGGAGGTTCTGGGGTTCAGAACTGGTTAATGGACAATGCTGGTTCGGTAGTTTGTCTCTTTAAAGATGGAAGCTGCTCCGCAGTCAAAGCAGCGAAGCAGAGAAGGACCTGTCTGCTGTGAAAAGCAGATGTGAAACTGGAGAGCTTAATTTAATTTAATGTTGATTTGAAAGTGACATTACATACTCATGAACATTAATAAAAATTTAAGTATGCCCGATTTAGCAGTACTGCTAATTTGCATCTGTAGTCCCCTGGCAGGTCACAAAAACACACAATCATACACGAGAAGAACATCTGCAATTAAACTGTACAAAGTGGATATGCTAAAGTGCAAGAGTTAAGGTGCTACAAAACAAAATAATCAAATGTCACACAAGTGCTGAGTATGCATGCGCATACACATGCACCCAAGCACCCTATAACAACAACAAACAACAGCAGCAAACAAGACGTGGGGCATATGTGTGTGATGCCAGGCACATACATATGCACAGCTAGACTAAAGGCTAAGCTAGGGGCTGGCTAGCTCCGGGTGCCACTGGACTATCTATTACAGGAGCTCACATTGAAGGGGGAGGTAAGAGATGCAACTGGTGTGACAACTTGTGGGATGACAGTTGGTAGAGGTCACTGGTTGTTTTCACATTTACAGTGTTTTTGCAGTGCCTATGAGCTTTTTTTTTTTTTGCGGGGTGGGGGGGGTGGTTCATTTTGACATATTGAAGGCTTTAAATGGACCTGCACCCAGCCAGCATGCCCATGTGAGCCCCACCATAGGTTTAACCTGGGCTGTCTTATGGGCGTAATGTGAGTTTGTCTGCAGGTTTCACATTGGCCCCATCTGTGTTTGCCCACATGGACTTTACCTGTGATACAGGTAAGCAAGTAATCTACTTTCCCACTTTAAACCTATCTGGGCCCCACATGGGTTTAATGCGGATGAGCAGGTTTCAGTAACTGTGGTGCCATAAATAAAGTCTATGTGGGCAAACACACATGGGGCCAATGTGGAACCCGAGGACAAACACACATGGGGCCTATAAGACAGCCCAGGTTAAACCTATGGTAGGGCCCAAATGAACATGTTGGGTGGGTGGTTGCAGAAAGCAAGCATATTTGTCAATGCTCATGTTAATAAGAGTATGAAAAACTTGAAAAATAATATCAGAGTACATTACACTGAAAAAAAAAGGCTTTTGTGATTAATCACAAATAAACGCTAACATTTTGGAGATTAATTGCGGTTAAGTATTTCAGCCGTTGCCCAGCAGTAATTTTAACATTCCAGGGTTCTTTTCCCCTACCGCACTAACAAATGATCTGGATTTCAGTTACAACCCATCACTGTGGTAGTTCAGTCCCCTCCCCAGAGTTTGAGCCCCTGGCGTTAGCGTCAGCACTAACAGTGTTACTATAGTGTTAGCTGTAGTGGTTAATCTTATTTTCTTTCAATTGCAATCACCCAGTACACATCCCTGTTCTAACCTGGTTCACTAATTCACAGTTGATAATATATCTTGCATCATTCTTGCTTATTTTGTTATAGTTTTCCCTTGATGGTAGATGAACTGTTAACATTAGCTTGGGTAGGCAGATGGAGTCAGTCTGCCTATCGCTAGCTTAACTTTCTGATCGCAGCCAGTTTGAATTGCAATTTTCTATCAGTGCCCACTGGAATTTTTGATTATTTACAAACACTTGACCATATACATTTTTCTCTGATGTTATTTTAGCTATAGTTTATTTTAATCTGGCTGGAACCAGAGGTGGCTAGCTTGCCATTAGCAGTTTCCTATTTACACATTCAGGATTGTTTCTGTGCTTATTGCACTCCAGGGACCGGGCATATCACATCAACCACTGAAACCACACACCCCAAATCACAAGTGATGTATCATTTCATTCATATTAGATGGCTGTTATCTACCCAAGCTAGGAGTTAACCAGCTAACATTGGCAGCTGAATTGGGGCTCGTGCATTTAAAGTGACATACACTGAAATGAGCCGTTCTGAGGAAGGCTGCAAAATATGATTCTCAATGATGCTATAATTAAATGATTAAAGGCAATTTGACCAAAGTATGACACAGATACAGTATTTCATTAAGACCTGTGGGAACTGGGAAAAAAAAGTGCAGTGAATGGGCTCTTTCATGAACTTGTTTACATATTCTACTATTTGTCCACATGACCTTTTCATATTCTTGCTTGACATCAGGTAGAAACTGACAGTGGTTTGAAAATTGGCTGCAGCCTCAGAAAGGGAGATTCATTTTATGCTTCACTGTGTGGTTTGGAGACAGCTTTTAATGGATACTCAACCGCCACTGGTTGTTTGTTATTCTCTGCTGAAAGAACACGTTTGAGGGGGTTTCAGAGCAATTAAGCATTTGTTCAAAGCGCCTGGAAGAGTAAGCATGGAGACACCTAAAACCATTCAAGTTTAAAGCTCTACTTAAGTGCCTAAAATTCCCTTTGGTGTTTGGTATGCCCATAAAGAGTCATCAGTGGATTGAAATTGAAAATGTTTCATATTACCAGACTAATACACTATATTACCCCTCTATTTAAAAAGCCACCAATTTAAACTAAAGCCAGGTTATGTTATGACGCCGGGGGGGAAGGGGTTTGATACAAGTTCCCATAAAGTATCCCACTGAATGTCATGATGAATATTCATAAATTGCTTTAATGAAGACCTCACATTGATTAAGGCTTTTCTAATGGGCTGTATCATAGTAAATGCCAGAATATAATTGGATTACTGTGACTTTGGGAAGTACTTTGAGACATTGCCCATATTGGAAATGAAGATGTGCAGCCTGCTAACAGTGTAATTGACAAGGATGAAGATGGATGTATCCAGGCAACTCCCAAGCTTTTCTGCCCAAAGCAGGGAAGCCTACAGCAGCACCCAGCACACACTAAGACTGGATTTTATTATCTGCAAAAGGCCTCATTTCCTAGAAAAACTGATTCCAGTGAGCAGTGGTACAAGAGATGTCTTGAGGTAACAGTGTAACCATTTTAGATATCACATATTACTTACTGATTATTATTGAGCACCATACCTCTGAATATATTGTATATTTAATTTTAGATAAAAAGAAAGTCTTTATTTGGCTTGATATGTAGTCCACAGTTTCATGAAATCTTCCAGTTTTTACATTTAAATACATATCTGTATCATGCCATAATTAATTTGCAACTAAGATTATTATACATTACATATATCATTTCTGATCATTTTAAAGCTAAGATAAACCTTTATTGGTCCCACAATTGGAAATTACAGATTTGCAGCAGCAAAGGGAGATAAGCACTTAGAGTAATAATAAATACAGTAACATAATAAGATAAGAAATTGAATAGAAAAACAGTAAATATACAGTGGTGTGAGCAAGTGTGTGCCCCTTGGTGATTTCTCATTTTATGCATGTTTGACACTCTTAAATGTTTCAGATCATCAAACAAATTGAAATGTTAGACAAAGATAACACAAGTTAGGGGTGGCAGTGGCTCAGGAGGTAGAGCAGGTCATCTAATAACCCGATGGTTGGCGGTTCGAATCCTGCTCTCCCCAGATATCCTGCCATTGTGTCCCTGGGCAAGACACTTCACCCACATTGCCTCCAGTGCCCATAACACTGGGTATGAATGTGTATAAAAATGTTTAAACGTTCGGTGGTGGCCGGAGAGGCCATTGGCGCGGATTGGCAGCCATGTTTCCATCAGCCTGCTCCAGGGCAGCTGTGGCTACAATAGTAGCTTGCCACTACCATTGTTTGTCTGGAGTGAATGAATAATGTATCTACTTGTAAAGCATCTTTGAGTGTCTATGATAAAGCGCTATATAAATCTGATTTATTATTAAGTAAACACAAAATGCAGTTTTAATTGAAGGTGTTTATTATTTAGGGCAAAAAAAAAAATCCAAACCTACATGGCCTTGTGTGAAAAAGTGACCCCCCCCCCCCGTTAAAACATAAATTAATTGTGGTTTATCACATCTTTGGAAAGCTGAGTTCAATTTTCTAGCCATTTCTAAAGCTTTGGGACTCCAGCAAACCACAGTGAGAGCCATTATCCACAAATAGTGAAAACATGGAATGGTTTTGAACCTTCCCAGGAGTGGCCGGCCGACCAAAACTACCCCAAGAGCGCAGCGACGACTCATCCAAGTGGGTCACAAAAGACCCCACAACAACATCCAAAGAACTGCAGGCCTCACTTGCCTCATTTAAAGTCAGTTTTCATGACTCCACAATAAGAAAGAGACTGGGCAAAAATGGCCTGCATAGCAGAGTTCCAAGATGAAAACCACTGCTGAGCAAAAAGAACATAAAGGCTCATCTCAGTTTTGCCAGAAAACTTCCTGATGATCATCAAGACTTTTGGGAAAATGTTCTGTGGACTGACGAGACAAAAGTTGAACTTTTTGGAAGGTGTGTGTCCCATTACATCTGGCGTAAAAGAAACACAGCAGTTCAGTAAAGGAACATCATACCAGAAGTAAAATATGGTGGTAGTAGTGTGATGGTCTGGCTGTTTTCCTCCTTCAGGACCTGGAAGACTTGCTGTGGTAAATTGAACCATGAATTCTGCTGTCTTCCAAAAAATCATGAAGGAGAATGTCCGGCCATCTGTTCGTGACCTCAAGCTGAAGCACATTTGGGTTCTGCAGCAGGACAATGATCGAAAACAAACCAGCAAGTCCACCTCTGAATGGCTACAGAAAAACAAAATGAAGACTTTGGAGGGGCCTAGACAAAGTCCTGAGCTGAATCTAATTGAAATACTGTGGCATGGCCTTAAAAAAGGTGGTTCATGCTCAGAAACCCTTCAATGTGGCTGATCTGAAACATTTACAGTGGTGTGAAAAGTGTTTGCCCCCTTCCTGATTTCTCATCTTTTTGTATGTTTGTCACACTTAAATGTTTCAGATCATCAAGCAAATTTAAATATTAGACAAAGACAACACAAGTAAACACAAAATGCAGGTTTTAAATGAGGGTGTTTATTATTAAGGGAAAAAAATCCAAACCTATATGTCCCTGTGTGAAAAAAAATGATTGCCCCCTAAACCTAATAACTGGTTAGACTCACCCTTAGTAGCAACAAGTGCAATCAAGCATTTGCGATAATTGGCAATGAGTCTTTTACAGTGCTGTGGATGAATTTTGGACCGCTCATCTTTGCAGAATTGTTGTAATTCAACCACATTGGAGGGTTTTTGAGCATGAACTGCCTTTTTAAGGTCATGCCACAGCATCTTAATTGGATTCAGGTCAGGACTTTGACTAGGCCACTCCAAAGTCTTCATTTTGTTTTTCTTGAGCCATTCAGAGGTGGACTTGCTGGTGTGCTTTGGATCATTGTCCTGCTGCAGAACCCAAGTGCGCTTCAGCTTGAAGTCACAAACAGATTGTCGGACATTCTCCTTCAGGATTTTTTGGTAGACAGCAGAATTCATGGTTCCATTTATCACAGCAAGTCTTCCAGGTCCTGAAGCAGCAAAACAGCCCCAGACCATCCCAATACCACCAGCACATTTTACTGTTGGTATGATGCTCCTTTTCTGAAATGCTCTGTTACTTTTACGTTGGATGTAATGGGACACACACCTTCCAAAAAGTTCATGTTTTGTCTCGTCAGTCCGCAGAGTATTTTCCCAAGTCTTGGGGATCATCAAGAAGTTTTCTGGCAAAACTGAGACGAGTCTTTGTTCTTTTTGCTCAGCAGTGGTTTTCGTCTGGGAACTCTGCCATGCAGGTCATTTTTGCCCAGTCTCTTTCTTATGGTGGAGTCATGAACACTGACCTTAACTGAGGCAAGTGATGCCTGCAGTTCTTTGGATGTTGTTGCGGGCTCTTTTGTGGCCTCTTGGATGAGTCGTTGCTGTGATCTTGGGGTAGTTTTGGTCGGCCAGCCACTCCTGGGAAGGTTCAGCAGTGTTCCATGTTTTCGCGATTTGTGGATAATGGCTCTCACTGTGGTTTGCTGGAGTCCCAAAGCTTTAGAAATGGCTTAATAACCTTTTCCAGACTGATAGATCTCAATTGCTTTGTTTCTCATTTGTTCCTGAATTTCTTTTGATCACAGCATGATGTCGAGCTTTTGAGGATCTTTTGGTCTCATTCACTTTGTTAGGCAGGTCCTATTTCAGTGATTTCTTGATTGAGAACAGGTGTGGCAGTAATCAGGCCTTGGTGTGGCTAGAGAAATTGCACTCAGCTTTTCAGAGATGTGATAAACCACGGTTAATTTATGTTTTAACGGGGGGGGGGGGGGGTCACGTTTTCACACAGGGTCACGCAGGTTTGGATTTTTTTTACCCTTAATAATAAAAACCTTCATTTAAAAACTGCATTTTGTGTTTACATGTATTATCTTTGTCTAATATTTAAATTTGGTTGATGATCTGAAACATTTAAGTGTGACAAACATACAAAAAAATGAGAAATCAGGAAGGGGGCAAGCACTTTTTCACATCACTGTACATACTGTATATACACACAGTATATCTACGTAGTACAAGAGCATTGCAGTTAAATGCTATTTACAGCATTACAGTTTAGTTAAATTACCCGGCAATATATAAATATAAATCCAGACAATATACAGTATTTCACAGTTGAATGAGCAGTAATGTTGCCACCTTCAGTAATAATTGTAATTGTATTAGTAGTGTATTGGAAGGGAACAATCCTTACTGTGCAAAGTAGTGATGTTATGTATTTTAACTGAGTAACTATATATACAGTTGAAACCAGACATTTACAGACTCTGTACAAAAAGACATGTAATTTTTCTCACTGTCTGACATTAAATCCGACTAAACTTTTCCTGTTTTTGGTCAGTTAGAATTACTAAAATTATTTCTATTTGCTTAATAATTTTTATGATAAATAATTTTTGAGAGTCGTTTACTACTTTCTTCAAAGTTTGAAGTTTACTTACACTATTACTACGCCTTTAAACAATTTGGGGACGTCCAGATGATGATGTCATGACTTTGGTTCTTTGTGTGGCATCATGGGAAAATCAAAAGAAATCAGTCAATATATCAGGAAAAGAACTGTGGACCTCCACAAGTCTGATTCATCCCTAGGTACAATTTCCAGATGACTGAAGGTGCCACGTTTATCTGTTTTAAACAATCATAGGCAAGTATGAACACCATGGGAATGTCAAGCCATCATACTGCTTCGGAGGGAAACGGGTTCTGGGTCCCAGAGATGAATATGTTTTTGGTATGAAATGTACATATCAACCCAGAACAAAAACAAAAAACTTTGTGAAGATGCTGGCTGAAGCTGGTAAAAAAGTGTCATCCACAGTGAAATGAGTCCTGTACCGACATGGGCTGAAAGAAAACTCAGCGAGGAAGAACCCATTACTAAAAAAGCAACATAAAAAAGTCAGATTACAGTTTGCAAATGCACACAGGGACAAATACCTTAATTTTTGACATGTCCTGTGGTATGATGAAAGTAAAATTGAACTGTTTGGCCATAATGACCACCGTTACATTTGGAGGAAAAAGCAGGAAGCTTGCAAGCCTGAGAATACCATCCCATCTGTGAAGTACAGAGGTGGCAGCATCATGTTGTGTGGGTGTTTTGCTGCAGGAAGGACTAGTGCACTTCACAAAACAGATGGCATCATGAAGAAAGAACTTTATATGGAAATATTTATTTTATTTTGTTTATTTTTTATTTTTCATTTATTTCAAACATGTCAAGAAACAGAAAATAAGATAAAAAGAACTTTATAAAAGAAACATTGTAGACAAAGATCTTCAACACCATTTTCATCTTCACTTCCCCCCCTCCAAAGAGAGCAGACACTTTTCTTCCCAGCTCCGGCTCCTTATCTCTCTCCTTCCCTAACTGACTGGATCCCAGCTTGCTATCGTCTGTCTGCGTGTCTTTACTGCTGATTTATCTAACGAAATTATGGATTTAATAAGCTGGGCTTTGAACGCAATTGACACTGTTTTTTCAACGAGAAAATCTGGCCCGGGGGAGCCAATCTGCCCCGCAGGCACTGCTGCTGCAGGTTATTTGAAGGACACAAGTAATTGGAAACTCTTGTGCCTGTGTGATCTTTCTATTGAAGATATTGAAGATTTATATCTTTTCGGAGCAATGGTCATCGGAATTCTACTGATTGGATTTGGGATTGTTCTGGTGTACCGCAAACTGAAGAAGATGGATAGAGCTTATCAAAAAGCGGACCCGGCGAAGCTCACCCATCAAATTGACCAACTGGGCAGGACTCTGACAGCGGCCAATGGAGAACTGTACAGGAAAATGGATTACATCACGATCACGCTGAGAGCTGTCCATGAATTGATTTCAATGCCCGGCCATGAAGGAATTGGTGCACTGAATCCGTAAGAGAATAGAAAGTTTTTTCTCTGAAGTCAGTGCTATTCGACCTGTTTCTTTCGGCTCCCTCAGCACTCAGTCCTCCAGATAATCAACAGTATATTTGTTTTCATAACACTGGTGGGCAGCATTTGACTCTCAAGGACAGCTGTCTGGCAAAACTATTCCATCTGCCATGCTCAAGGACACTGGCCTTTGCTTCAGACTGTAGTCATAACATCTGCTGAGGAAGAGACATTGTTGTCCTCCAACTGATTGCCACTGATTGCACTCAACTTACACAAACTGATCCACTATACTGACTCGAAGATATACACTCACTGCTCTCTTTGTGTCATTGTGTGGATTCTATTGTCTGCTAATTGTGCAATGAGAGTTTTTTTCTTGTAATCATAATATCGGTCATATATGAACTTTATTCTGATAAACAATGCTTTTTTCTCTCTCCTATTGTGTCCACCCCTCCCTCCTCCCCATTGCCTTCTTCTGTTCCCCTCCTGCTGACAGGCACCTCCACGGCTCGCCGCGTCACTGAGAATGTCATTTATGACGTTTCAGTGTCCAAGTCAAATTCCTCGTATATTTACGTTATTTACTTGTAAATGTGCTTGGCAATAAACTTATTCTGATTCTGATTTCTAGCAAATCAGATTCAACTTTATTTATTTTCAATTCAACTTTATTTATATAGCGCCATTTCACAACAACAGTCATCTCATAGCACTTTCAACTGTAGGGGAAACCCCCACAGTTGCAGAAACACCCCAGCAATCAGGCGATCCCCTGTGAGCAAGCATTTGGCGACGGTGGAGAGGAAAAACTCCCTTTTAACAGAAAGAAACCTCCAGCAGAACCAGGCTCAGGGAGGGGCAGTCATCTGCTGCGACTGGCTGGGGGGTGAGGGGACAGAGAAGATGAAAAGAACAGAAATATAGAGAGCAAACAGCACGATGGGGACTCGATCTATGGGAGAGAACAAACAGATGTTAATGACCAGCAAAAAAAAAAATATATATATATTTCATTGAGAGTGAAGAAAGGAGTGAGGCCCAGTGCATTATTGGAGGTCCCCCGGCTGACTAAACCTATTAGCAGCATAACTAAGGGAGGGTTCAGAAACATATGATCCCTCCCTAATTGTAGGCTATATCAAAAAGGAAGGTTTTAACCCTATTATTAAAAACAGAGATCGAGTCTGACTCCCAAATCCAGATTGGCAGCTGGTTCCACAGGAGAGGAGCTTGATAACTGAAGGCTCTGCCTCCCATTGTACTTTTGGAGATTCTAGGTATTACAAGTAATCCAGCATTTTGGGAGCACAGTGCTCTGTTAGGATAATACGGTAGTATCAAATCTTTTAAATAAAAAGGAGCCTGATTGTTTAGAGCTTTGTAAGTAAGAAGAAGGATTTTAAACTTAATTTTAAACTCTATGGGAAGCCAATGAAGGGAGGCCAGAACCGGAGAGATATGATCTCTCTTTCTAGTACCTGTTAAAACTCTTGCTGCAGCATTTTGGATCAGCTGAAGACTTTTTAAAGATGTTTTAGGACAACCTGATAATAAAGAATTACAATAATCTAATCTCGAGCTAACAAAAGCATGGATCAGTTTCTCAGCATCACTCTGAGACAAGATGCTCCTAATCTTGACAATATTACGCAAATGATAGAAGGCAGTCTTAGAAACAAATTTAATATGTGAATTGAAGGACAGATCTTGATCTACAATAATTCCATTATTTTTTCATTCCATACATCAGCAATGTATGTTTGAAAAGGAGTAAGATGAAGTTTAAAAGAACTTTTCATTGTACTACCCTACCTTTTACAGCTCTTTTTTTTAAATGAAACTCATATGTCAGCCACTCATGTAAGTGATTTCAATCTTTATCAAACCAGTAAGGAAATACTGCACGTGCAATCAAAAACCAAAAAAGAAAGGGGGAAAAAAATAGTAAGAATAGTCATTACTAAAGCCAAACATTCAGGCCCAGAAAAAATCAGTCCAACATAAAGCTTATGAGTCCATTTCATAGCTGTGCAATCCATGATTTTTGAATATTATTTTAAATTTCATGAGTATTCCACAGGTTTTCATTTCATCTGTGAAATTATTCCATAATTGAACTCCTTTGGTTGAGATACATTAGTTGCATCAGTTCTTACTTGTGGTTTTTTGAATAAAAATATCCCTCTCAGTTCATGGGTTTCAATATTGAATACTGCATATTCAGTACTGAAATATGGAAGCAACATCTCAAGACATCAGCCAGTAAGTTAAAGTTTGGGTGCAAATGAGTCTTCCAAATGGATAATGACTCTAAGCATACCACCAAATTAGTTATAAAGTGGCTTAAGGACAACAAAGTCATTGTTTTGGAGTGGCCATCACAAAGCCCTGATCTCAATCCCATAGAAAATTTGTGGGCAGAGCTAAAAAGACGTGTATGAATAAGGCGGCCTACAAACCTGACTCAGTTACACCAGTTCTGTCAGAAAGAATGGGCCAAAATTCCAGCAAATTATTGTGAGAAGCTTGTGGAAGGACCTGTTATGTCCATAAAACGTGGAACAATGATGAGGCGAGCGGTGAACTTCACAGGACTTTATTAATGACTCACAGAATATGTACAGACGCTCCCGCTAGGCTGAGATGTGGTTGAAGAGACCGCCCCTCTTCCTCACGGCCCTCTTATACACCAGGTGACGTCTCCACCTGTGTCACACCATAATATGTCCTAATACCAACACATTTCCCTTTCAAAAATGGTCCAAAACACACATACAATCGAGACCTTCCCAATTTGGAACCCGAATCGTCGGGTTCACCGTTGTGACCCCCTGTTTCTCAGTACCTCCCAGTTGCGCTCCGGAAACAGAATGGGCCAGCCACTCGGCTCCACCTGCCATCACGGGCGTCCCACCGCGCCGTCCAGTTCCCTCAGCTAGGGTAACTTAGGCTCTGGTGCAGGAACCCTCACACGATGGCCCTGGGTGGGGTTGGTCCTGCTCACCTCCCAGAATACTAGGCTAAGATTCATCCCATACAGCATCATTCACCACTTGCATCACCGATTGGTCCCACAAACTGCGGCCCGACCACTCCTCTCCAACACCGCTGGTGATGGTGAAACCCAGTTCATAAAAGAGATCAGTCCATCACATTCTCGCCACTGGCAGCCACTATAAATTTCAGGTTGGTGACCACCAATGACTTGTATCATACTGTCAGCTCCACCAAACTCACAATGGACAGTCTGTGTCCTCTATAACCACTCAATGGTGTCAAATGACCTCTTACATGATAGTATGGGAAGAAACTCCTCACAGTGGGTCAACTCGACACAGACCTCACTGCGCCCGTGTCAATCAGCAACGGTTCTTCCACTCCGTCCCATTTCACCATAAAATATGTACGGCTATTGGTGTCTGGAGAGACGGTGTGAATAACCGTGGGAGTTGGAGCAGGGGTGTCCGCTTTTTGTTGCTGTTCCCCTCACTTGAATCTGCTACAGACCCTGGTGAAGTGATGCAGGAGTCCGCACTTGCCACAGCGTTTACCCCTTGCCGGACACTCTCTAGCCTTATGCCGGTGCTAAGTGGACCACAACCCGAACATCTGGGTGATCCTGGGGCAGACCTCATCTTCACAGCTGTAGCGCATTCCTCCTGTTTGCTATCTTCACTGCCCGGGTCCACAGCCTGTGCCGCCGATTGTGAGTCAGAGCGGTGTAGCGCAGCTCTCTCACCAAGGTCGCGTGATAATTTGTCTGCCGCATCACATTGTTGAGTTATCTCCACAGCCGTGGCTAATGCCAGTTCGCTGGAGTACGTGAGAAGTCTCGACCGTACTGATGAGCACAGCGTGTGCGCCGTCAACTGGTCGTGGGCCATCTCTTCCTCTAATTCACCAAACTGGCAGTCTCCAGCCAGCTGCCACAGGTCTGCAACATAATGTTGCACTGACTCGCCGACCTGCTGGTGGCGCTGTCAAAACTGTATCCTCCTGACGATGACGTTTGCAGGCGCACGGAAATATCATGCCATTCGCTCAACCACATCATCGAAGCTATCGCTAGCACCCAAGTTAGCAAGGATACGCTGTCCTTCCATACCTATATTTTGGACCAAAATTGCCCATGCCTGTACCTTCTTCAGTTCACCAAGGTTTAGTGCCACCAAATAGTCCTGAAATGCGGCAAACCACCTCGCCCAAGGGACTGGAGGCTCTCCTGGAGACTCCAAAATTGGCCGACTCAAAGACACGGCAGTATCCATAGCTTTACTCTCATCGTCAAATGTTATGTCCATAAAACATGGAACAATGATGAGGTGAGTGGTTAACTACACAGGACTTTGTTAATGACTCACAGAATATGTACAGACGCTCCTGCTAGCCTGAGAAGTGGTCGAAGAGATCACCCCTCTTCCTCACGGCCCTCTTATACTCCAGGTGACATCACCACCCATGTCACACCATAATATGTCCTAATACCAACACAACAGGATCAACAAAATGTTTGACCCAAGTCATACAGTTTAAAGGCAATGCTACCAAATACTAAGGAAATATATGTAAACTTCTGACTTTGAAGAAAGTAATAACAATTCTCTAAAAAATTATTTAGCAAATGCAAATAATTTTAGTAATCTTAACTGACCTAAAACAGGAAAAGTTTAGTCTGATTTAATGTCAGGCAGTGCGACAAAAGGTTATGTTGTGGAGCGTGTAAATGAAGAGGCGGATTTGACTCAGACAATTTATTACACATCTCACACAAGAAGCATAGACAGAATGACATCTCAGCAGAGACTCTTCTCTTAAATAGCATGGCATTCCTCTAGAAGCTTCTACACAAAAAAGGTCACATTGCATTCACTTGCTTAATCCTTTACCATTCCTCTAGAAGTTTCTAACACACAAAAGGTCACACTGCATTCATCCTTCACACCTCCCTGTTATCTCACCAGGGAACCTCTGCTCTTTGTTCTTGTCTAAGATGTTACACAATTATGCTCTCCCCATGTGCCGCCATACGACCCCCCCCCCCCGCCCCCGAGCATCTTGGATAGAACAATAGAATAACAGTCCGTATGCTGTGATAGAACCATTAAACATCAATCCACATGCTGCTTGGGCTTCAGTCTTCTCCCGTATCTGCTGTAACCAGGATTCACCACCTCCGCGGCGCTGTCATGCTGGGGGGTTGATGTTTGGGGGGTAAAACTTTTTGTCTGTCCGTGTGGGTGCTCTGGGGAATCTTTTCTCTGGGAAGCTCCCCGTGGGGGTCTTCCACGCCGAGGGGCCCTCGCCAACAGCACTTGCTCGTCCGCCACCACGGAAGCGGGTTTGAGTCTGTCTATGCCAATCTTTTCCCTCCTACCCCCCAAATCTTGCAAAAAATGCTTGTCCCCTGTTTCCAGCACTCTGAACGGTCCATCATAGGGTGGGCGCAGTGGAGGGCGATGGGCGTCGTGTCTGACAAACACAAACTTTGCGTTTTTCAAAGTTTTAGGCACAAAAACGCACGGAAAACTGTGGTGAGCAGGGCCCGGCAGCGTGCTTGTGTCTATGCTACGCTGCAACAGCTGAGACGGGGAGCTGCCCGGCGCGGGATTATCTGGCAGAAACTCCCCGGGCAGCCGAAGTGGTTGCGCAAAAACGAGTTCAGCCGGGGAAGCTTCCAGATCCTCTTTAGGCGCAGAACGTAACCCCAATAAAACCCACGGTAGCTTGTCTACCCAATTTGCATCCGTCAGTAAAGCCCTGAGAGCCGCTTTCAATGATCTATGAAAACGTTCGCATAACCCATTGGCCTGTGGATTGTACGCGGTTGTGCTGTGAATTGTGACACCCAGGCAGCGGGCCATTGTTGACCAGAGTTCGGAAACAAATTGAGGGCCTCTGTCAGACGTAATGTCCGACAGGACTCCAAAACGCGCCACCCATGCTGTTAAAAACGCGGGCGCCACCTCCTTGGCTGTGGTTGCCGCCAGCAGAACCGCTTCCGGCCAGCGCGTGGTGCAGTCCACCATTGTCAGGAGGTGCGTGCACCCCTGTGATGGTGGAAGGGGGCCCACAAGGTCCACGTGAACATGGTCGAACCTCTTAGCCGGAATGTGAAACGGCTCCAAGGGAGCCTTCGTGTGTCTGTGTACTTTGGCTCGTTGGCACGCCACGCAGGCTGCCGCCCACTCTTTCATTTGTTTGCGAAGGCTCGGCCACACAAATTTCTCCCCTACCATTTTGACCGACGCGCGCACTCCCAGATGCGCCAAAGAATGAATCGAGTCAAACACGCGGCGGCGCCACGCGGGCGCCCCGTGGAGACATCGCAGATTAGGGGGGGGCATTCCGTCTTGCAGCACCCTGCTCTCCAGCCTTAACCCTGTTGGTCCAGACTGGAGCGCGCGCACGTCCACATCACTAACCTGCTCCGCGGCCATGGCTGCGTAATCTATCCCCACGCAGACTGGAGCCGCCACGGCACGCGAGAGGCAGTCTGCCACTACATTCAGTTTACCCGACACATGCTGAACATCGGTAGTAAACTCTGAGATCGCGGCCAGCTGTCTCTGCTGCCGGCCCGACCACGGTTCTTAAACCTTGGCCATCGCGAATGTTAGCGGCTTGTGGTCAATGAACGCGGTGAAACTGCGCCCTTCCAGCCAGAACTGGATGTGGCGAATGGCCAGGTGGAGAGCCAGCAACTCCCTGTCGAACGCGCTGTATTTACGTTCACTGTCGCGCAAAGTCCTGCTGAAAAAGGCGAGCGGCTGCCAAACCCCGGCTACGCGCTGCTCCACGACCGCCCCTATGGCCACATCTGAAGCGTCAGGGGTGAGCGCTATGCGGGCCGTTGGGTCTGGATGTGCCAGCAATGCGGCGTTTGCCAGGGCTGCTTTGACTTCCGAGAACGCCCGCTCTCGCTCCGGGGTCCATTCGACCTTATCTGCGGTTTTCTGTTTTCTGAGCGCGGCGTACAGTGGTTGCATGAGCTGCGCTGTGCTGGGAAGGAAACGGTTATAAAAGTTCACCATTCCCAAAAATTCTTGTAGCGCCCTGACCGTTTGCGGCCGGGGAAAATCTGCTACTGAGCGCACTTTGTCAGACAGCGGGACCGCTCCTTCGGGAGAGACGCGGTGCCCCAAAAAATCAATCCCCGTCAACCTGAACTGACATTTCGCTGGGTTGATTATTAACCCGTGCTCTTCCAACCTCTGGACACGCTGGCTACTAAGATATCGTCCAGGTAGACGAATGTTACACCCAGGAGGGGCGAAGAGGGAGGAAGGATGATTGAGCCAAGCTGTTAGACTTTGCAGCGACTGTTTATTCACTTCTCAGCACCCACGGCACATCACTTACAGAGCACATCGCTATACACCATCTTGTCTCTACACTCTCTCTACACTCTTCTTCTATGGTGTTGTCTAACACTACACAGTGTCTTAACATTACTGAGCGCCACCTCTGGCGTAGAAACGCTACTACTTCCATTGACAGCTCATATCTAGACAGTGCATATTCAGTACTTTAATACAGTACATTCCCTATAAATGCTCCCATATACTATTAATCATTACATTATAGTCTCTTAGGTACATTTATTAAGAATATTCACATTTGTCATTAGCATCTAATCCACACTGTTTCTGAGGGTTCACTATAGGTTATCCAAAATTAACGTTTTCCTACACTCACCCCTCAAAAAGTTAATGTCGTCCCGACATTACCCTTTCTGAAAACAGTAGTTTTTTTCTCTTTTCTTCTGTCAGTTCACATTTGGTAATCATGCATTACATGTTAAGTAGGGTATCACTACACAGGAGTCAGAGTTCATTAAAGTCTATAAAAATGCAACTGGTAATTGTCCATAGTACAGCATGTATCTCCTATTCCATGCAATACATTTGCAGAAGAGGTCTTTGTGCACGATAACCTTCAACCGCTCCATCCATCATGGTGGGTATCTGCATCTTTCCTGAGAGTAAGGATACTCAATCTAGTCATAGCCTACCAAATAAACCTTTGTGTGATGCCTGTGCCTTCGTAACATACTGCAAGTCTCTTTTTGTGTTTTTAAATTTTTTTGTTCTTTTTCAATTTTTTTATCAACCATCACAGTAACTACCAAGTTACTTTTCAAGACATTTATGTCTGACCAATGGTTATCTTTAGCTTCTACACCTTTGTTCTAGACAGATGAAATGCAATGAAGTGCTAGGTTGGCCTAACTTATCATAAGTCAGTCTCAATGGCTGTTTTCTTATTCTTGAAGGATACGTTTTAACAGGAATCTCGTCAGGTCCCTCCTGGTCACTGGAACTGGACTCCGACACCTCATCACTCTGGTCCTGGTCTGCCTCAGCTGGATCTGGAACCACCGGATCGTCGACCTCTGGTGCCAGCTGCACCTGCGTGACGTCATCTGGGTCCTGGTCCTCATCCTCCGGAGTAGTGTCATCATGCGGGTAGAACTCCGGTGCATCGGCTCTCAGTGGACGCTGCTCTTGATCCTTCCCAGCTCGTAATCCGATTATGGCATTCCAACCGTCTTCATCTTCATCCTCCGTGTTGCTTTGTCTGTCCACATGCCTTTGTCTTTTAGAGTCTCTTTCTCTCATTTTCTTAGAGGCATGCTTCACTGTTTCCATGGGAAGAAAGTCACATGGTAACAAAAGGTTTCTGTGCATGACCCGAGTGCGTCCCTTGCCAGTTTCAAGTCTGATTTCATATACTGGACTGTCTGGGTACTTCTTTTGGATCACGACATACACCTTGTCTTCCCAGTATGATCTTAGTTTTCCTGGCCCACCTTTTTCGGTTAAGTTTCGAACCAATACTCTGGATCCAGGGAGTAATTCAGCACCGTGAACCTTTTTATCATAAAGTGCTTTACTTCTCATCCCTTCTTTGTTTGCTGTTTTAGAAGCGAGTTTGTAAGCTTCAGTCATTGTAGCTCTCCACTTTTCAGCATAGTCTTGCTGAGAAACACTCTGCTCTCTTGTTGTGAGGCCAAACATCAGATCAATAGGCAACTTTGGACTACGGCCAAACAACAGAAAATATGGTGCGTACCCTGTAGCTTCACTACGCGTACAATTATAAGCATGAACCACTTTTGCCAGCGAGGACTTCCAGTCTTCCTTAGCTGCTTCGGACAAATTTCTGAGCATTGCCAACAGTGTACGATTAAATCGTTCCACCTGCCCATTCCCTTGGGGGTGGTAGGGCATTGTTCGGGATCCCTGCACACCACTGTACTCTTGGAGTTTTGCAAAAAGTTTATTTTGGAACTCTCTTCCCTGATCATGATGGAGTCGTGTGGGGAAGCCAAACTTGAGGGCAAAATCTCCAAAGATCTTCTCAGCAGCGGTGTGGGCAGCTTTGTTACGACATGGGTAAGCCTGGGCAAAACGAGTAAAATGGTCCATTACAACCAGGATATACTCATATCCACCTTTGCACCTCTCCAAATGCAGAAAATCCACTGACACTAATTCAAATGGGTACGTGGTGAAAATGTTAGTCAGTGGTGCCCTTGTTATCTTATTGGGACGTTTGTTCTTTAAACAACTGCAAACTCTCGTGATGTAGTGCTCCACATCTCTTTGCATATGAGCCCAATAAAAACGCTCTCTTATCAAGTTCATCACCCTCTCTACCCCTAAATGACCCATGTTTTCATGGAGCTCTTTGAACACGAGTTTGTGAAACTTCTGGGGTAGGAGTAGCTGGTCATGTGTTGCTGTTCTCCTGTAAAGCAGTCCATCATCTTCCAAGTACAGCTTGTGTTTCTGCCTGACTAGAGCTGCAATTTTACTGTTGTGCTGCTTTACACTTCTTGGCCATTGTTTTGATAACACATAGCGCAACACCTCTCCAATCACGGAGTCTTCTTCTTGAGCTCTTTTTAGATCAGTCTTTGATATTTCAGCTATAGAGCTGGCTTCTTGATCTGCTTCACTGATGAGAGTAGAAATGGTGACTGGGCAGAGCCATGGGTCATTTTCTTGTGACTTCACCTTGACTGCCTGTGTCACACAATTCATCACATCAGGATCAACATTCTGTGTGCATCTGTTCATGTACTGCTCCATATCTAGGGGCATACGTGAAAGTCCGTCTGCATTTCTGTTTGCTTTTCCAGGGCGATACTTAATCACAAACTGGAAATCAGCTAGTTCTGCTACCCACCTCTGTGTGGTTGCATTTAACTTTGCGGTGGTGAGCACATACGTTAGGGGATTATTGTCCGTATAGACAGTGAATGGTGGAGAATAGTACAGATAATCCCGAAACCTCTCACAGATGGCCCACTTCATGGCAAGAAACTCCAGCTTCCCTGAATGAAGGTGGTAGTTCTTCTCTGAATTTGACAGTGTCCTAGAGCCATATGCTATCACCACCAGTTTGTCTTGTTGTCGCTGGTATAACACCGCCCCAAGCCCCTCCTGTGAAGCGTCACAGTGTAAAATGAAGGGTTCTTCAAAGTTCGGGTAACCTAACACTGGGGGTTGGGTAAGAAGGTCAACAAGCTGACAAACTACTGCTTGATGCTCTGGGCGCCACCTGATCACATGAGATGAGGGTAAGTGGCCTCCATCGTTCTTTTTGACATGTTTCTTTAGGTTTTTCTTTGCTTTGTCTGTGTGATCTTTAGCCAGAAGGTCGTAAAGAGGCTTTGCTATACGAGAGAAGTTTGGAATATAGCTGCGGTAGTATGAAATAAAACCTAGCAATTTCCTTAGCTCTCTCACAGTGGAAGGTTGCTGCTGTTTGAGTGTCTGCACCGGGGCAATGTCCGCAGGGTCCATGGTGTAACCCTGTCCTGTTACCATTTTACCAAGAAAACGTACCTGCTGCTTGAATAACTCACATTTCCGGGGAGTCAACTTCACTCCATGGCTTTGATAGCGGTGCAGGACGCTTCTCAGGTCTCGCAAATGATCTTCAAAAGTCTGTGAATGAACAAGGTTATCATCAAGGTAAGGCAGACAAACATCATCTCTCAACCCCCACAAGCACTCCTCCATAGATCTTTGGAATGCTGCTGGTGCTGAGGACAAACCAAATGGAATCCTTACCCACTCGAACAAACCCCAGGGAGTGATAAATGCAGTGAGGGGCCTACTCGACTCTTCCAGGAAACCCTGATGATACGCCTTTCCTTGGTCGAGGACTGAAAACCACACACTCCCACTTAAGACTGTTCAGCATATCCTGTATGCGGGGAATTGGGTGTCTGTCTGGGATAGACTTCTTGTTCAATTCTCTAAAGTCGCAGCACAAACGCAGACCTCCATCTTCCTTTCACACACAGACGATTGGACTGGAATACGATGACTTGGATTTGGTGATCCAGCCCCTGTTAAGCAGGTCTTCTATATACTCCTTTACTTCTTTATGAAGTGGTTTGGGAACAGAAACATAAGTCTTTTTGACAGGATCGTGATCTTTGAGTCTGATCTTCAACTGTAAAGAGGGAATTGTCCCTACATCATACTCATCACGGGAAAACGCTTGCCGTTCCTCCCGTAGTAGCTGTTTTACTTGCTCTTGCTGTATGGGCGAGAGATGATCAAGGGGAACTGGAGGGTCCCACATGTCCATAGTCTCTTTGACAGCACAGTTCATCTCGGTCTCTTTGTTTCTTCCTGTCTCACTCGTCGTTGGGTCGACGGTCGCTTGGTTTACAGCAGGGGGTCTAATATCTGCCGGATAAGCAGTTTTAACTCTCTGCGTTTCCCCCAAAATGGTCTTAGCGGGCAGCTGGATATCACGGGACGTACTGTTTGTTATAGGTATTTTAAACATAGATCGCTTCCCTTTCCATAACTGCACCAACCCACTTTGCATCTGCAAACCCTCTGGTAACTGGGTGTACTGACTCGGCTCAAATAAGACGTCTTGTGTGTCTGGAAGTGAGCCTGCTCTGACACAACCTTTGACTGTTTTGGTTTGGCCAGCAGGGATGGTAACCAACTCACTGCCAACTTTTACCATTCCTTCCCCCAGCCTATCCTCCTCACTTTGCATCACTTTCAAAAACACTTCTGTTTCCTTACAGTCAAATGAGAAGGCTGCGCTAACAGCTTCACTGATGGCGCAAGGGGATTTAATGCCCATCTTCAGGACATGGTCAATCACGTTGAACCCAATGATAGGCGGCTCTGCCACTCCGTCCTCCTTCACCACTAGCACAGGAACTAAGAGTTCCACTGGTGGGCGACTAACTGTCGGCAGCTTAAATGTGACTTCGACCCACCCTGAGAATGGAATCGGTGTCTGGTTCACTGCCCTCCCATTCAGGATACTTGGACCCACCAACTCGGCTAAGTCTCTGACGGTGGTGTGTGGCAGGTGCTCCTGTCTCCAGGCGTCATTCATTAAACAAACCTGTGACCCTGTGTCCCACAATGCTTGTGTCTCCTTGTCATCGAGGAAGCAGGTGATGACATATTTTTTTCCAACCAAATTGAGTAACTGTAATTGGCGATTAGGGGACAGTAGATTAACACGGACCGTTTCTACAGCAGGTGCCTCGGCCTGAGCTACCAGCCTTGCTTCTAACCTCCGAATACTGTCGGTAATGAGCTCATACAGTTCTTGTGTGTTAGCTTGTTCTGATGTGGTTGCGACAGTATTGGCCGCCGTGTCTACTTGCCCTATTCCTCTTCCGAGTCTCCTCCCTATCCGACATTCCCTTGACATGTGGCCGCTGACTCCACACTTAAAGCAGTGGTTGCATTGTTCACCATTGCTGGTGGACTGACATCTCTTGCAGCCACGTGTCCTCCTGGCTCTTTGAGCGCGAGGTGCTCTGGGAGACTCACGTATGGCCTTTTTGATCTCCTCCATGTCACTCTTCAGCTGCGTGACTATGTTCAGGAGCTCAGATTCCGTACGGGTCACTGTACTTTGGGATTTAAGGATTTTTCCTTTTGTCGATGGTAGGGGGCGCTCTTGGCCATCCACTTCTCTCTCGGTTGCATACTGACCCGTTAGATTTTCCACTCGGCATTCTCGAACCTTTAGTTCTTTTGTGTGCCTTTTAAATTTCTGATGCCGTTCCCATTCAAGACCGGCTGCTGCATTCATCTTTGAAATCAGTAGCTCATCAGTGACGGCAAGATCCTCCAAATAACGCTTCAGTTGATATTTCACATCAACACTGATCAGTCCTGTTTCCACCGCCCTCAGAAACTTCCTCTTAATAAAATCAGAACTAAACTGCTCTTCAGTGCCAGGCTCTTTAGATGCCGCTAAAAGTCTTTCCTTCAGCTCAATGGCACGAAACAGGAAATTCTGAGGTGACTCATTACTGTCTTGTGTGAGATTTATTAGACGATGATACAAGTCAGTGGAACTATCTTCTTTATAATGTCCTCTCAGGATTATGCGCAGCTGTGGCAGTGTGAGATCTGACTTAATCTCCAGCATAGCGCGCAAACTCAATCCAGGACTCACTGCTTTGACAACAGCCTCAATTATCTCAGCCTCACTGTGCTTTTTCTTTAAGCCCATATTAATCTGGTGAGTGAGATTGGAATAAGACAACTTGTCTTTTTGGCCGCTCTCCCCTATCTGCCCATTTATCTTAAACTCCCGTTTAATGATCACTTCTGGCGGTAGGGGCGCTGTGGGGACCGCGGGCTGTATCACAAAATGGCGGCTCGGCGGCGCGGTCTCGGGCTGTGTCACAAAATGGCGGCCCGGTGGCGGCGCGGTCTCGGGCTGTGTCACAAAATGGCGGCCCGGTGGCGGCGCGGCCTGATCATCCGTCTGCCTTATTATTTCTTCTTCAACCCGTTTAGTTGAGTCGATAATACTTTCATGCAGAGCGGCATACTGGCTCTGTAAACTGGCGAATGCCTCCGCCTCGCGGCTCGTGCCGGCCGTTGTCGCTGCCTGCGTCAACAGTTCACTTAGCTTAGCTTCGTTAGCACATGCTATTAGCCATAGCAGAAACTCGCGGACAACATCCTCCTCTTCGCGTTCAATGGTTTTTTTAACCTCCTCGATTAACAGTTGTATCAGCGTGTACTTCGTAGACGGTTCGGCTGGGCTTATCTTTGCAAATAAACAGACCTCCTTTAGCTGTTCGGCCCGTAACGGCACCAAGGCCTCAGTTAGCTTAGCTTGTAGCTGCTCCAGCTCCATTGTTACGGCCTTTTTTTTTCCTTTATTTGTTCACTCACCGTCTGAGACACACTGAACCATCCTCTGCTACCAAGTTTTGTTACACCCAGGAGGGGCGAAGAGGGAGGAAGGATGATTGAGCCAAGCTGTTAGACTTTGCAGCGACTGTTTATTCACTTCTCAGCACCCATGGCACATCACTTACAGAGCACATCGCTATACACCATCTTGTCTCTACACTCTCTCTACACTCTTCTTCTATGGTGTTCTCTAACACTACACAGTGTCTTAACATTACTGAGCGCCACCTCTGGCGTAGAAACGCTACTACTTCCATTGACAGCTCATATCTAGACAGTGCATATTCAGTACTTTAATACATTCCCTATAAATGCTCTCATATACTATTAATCATTACATTATAGTCTCTTAGGTACATTTATTAAGAATATTCACATTTGTCATTAGCATCTAATCCACACTGTTTCTGAGGGTTCACTATAGGTTATCCAAAATTAACGTTTTCCTACACGAACACGAAAGGGAGATCGCGCAGCACTGCATCCATCATGCGTTGGAACGTCTGTGCAGCCCCTTTAAGCCCAAAAGGCATGCGCAAATACTCGAATAAACCGAACGGAGTTATTACCGCTGTTTTGGGTATGTCCTCAGCGCGCACTGGGACTTGGTGGTAACCGCGGACCAGGTCTATTTTAGAAAAAACACGCCCTCCTGCAAGGTGAACGGAAAAATCCTGAATGTGAGGAATTGGGTAGCGGTCATGGGCTGTGGCGTTGTTCAACCTGCGGAAATCCCCGCAAGGTCGCCACGAACCCTCAGCTTTAGGGACCATGTGTAGCAGGGAAGCCCATGGGCTGTTTGAGCGTCTAATGATGCCCAACCTCTCCAGGTTGGCGAACTCCTCGCGCGCTATGGCCAGTTTAGCTGCGTGCAAGCGCCGAGGTCTTGCAAAAACAGGCGGCCCGGTGATGGTGATAAAATGCTCCACCCCGTGTTTAGCGATGGCTGCCGAAAACATCGGGACAGTGAGTGCTGGGAACTGAGTGAGCAGTGTGTGGAACTTACCGCATGTAGCTGTGACGTTGGCTTGTGCTGTTGGCCGGGTCACTCGAGCTATATAGGGGAGAGAGTCAAAAGACAGTGCATTAACCAGGCATCTGTTAGCGACATCTATCAACAAACCATGTGCACATAGAAAATCAGCCCCCAGTATATGGAAATTCAATGCTGCTATGACAAAAGTCCACTCAAATGTACGGCTGTGTAGAGACAAGAGTAGAGTCCTCTCACCAAAGGTCTTAATCTCCGAGCCGTTTGCTGCCGCCATCTCGGGGCCGCTAGATCCTGCCAGCCGGTCAGTGTAGGTCAGCCAGATGAAACTCTTCTGGGTGCCGGTGTCCACAAGGAAATGCCTCCCTGAGCGTGCGTTCATCAAGTAGAGCAGCTTGTTCTCCTCCCCAAGGGCTGCGGCTGCTACCGACCCCTGGTCTTGGCGTTTCCCAAGTCGCTTGAATTGGCACGGTGGTATACATTTGCATGCCCTCTCTGCGAAGCGGCGGTGGTAGAAACAAAGCGTGTCTCCCTCGCGTTCCTTGGCCCCCGCTGTTGCTGCTGCCATCGGTGGCTCTGCTGCTGCCGTCGATGACTCCTCACCTCCTCCGGTCATCGCGCCGAGCTCCGTCGCTGCCGCAATGGTCGTGAACTCCCTGGTGGCGATGATGATCCGGTTTACTTCCTGGGCTAGCGCACGATAGTCCCGCTTGGCCAGGGTCGCTCTCGCTGCTGACGGAAGGTTCCGGAGGAAGAGGTGGGTAAAAATAAAATGGTCATCGTCTGTGCCCTTTAACCTCAGCATCTTCTCCATCAGGTCTATGGCCGATCCGTCTCCCAACCCGATCCGCGTCAGGAGTCTCTCTGCTCTCTCACCATCCGAGAGTGTGTAGTGCTGGATGAGCGCAGCCTTCAGCGCGCCGTACTTGCCGTCGGTTGGTGGCTGATCAAGCAGGCTCTCTACGTGCTGAGCCGTGCGGCCGTTGAGCGCTGCGACCACATAGTGGAACTTGGTGTCATCCGCCGATATCCCCCGGAGGGGGAACTGCACCTCGATTAGGTGGAACCAGGGGCGCGGGTTGTGCTGCCAAAAATCCGGTAGCTTGATCGCAACAGCACATGCGTGGCTGGGGGTTCCCATCGAGATTGGCTCCAGGGATCTTTCATCGTGTTCCATGATTCGTCTTGGGTCACCAGTGTGGAGCATGTAAATGAAGAGGTGGATTTGACTCAGACGATTTATTACACATCTCACACAAGAAGCATAGACAGAATGACATCTCAGCAGAGACTCTTCTCTTAAATAGCATGGCATTCCTCTAGAAGCTTCTACACACAAAAGGTCACATTGCATTCACTTGCTTAATCCTTTACCATTCCTCTAGAAGTTTCTAACACACAAAAGGTCACACTGCATTCATCCTTCACACCTCCCTGTTATCTCACCAGGGAACCTCTGCTCTTTGTTCTTGTCTAAGATGTTACACAATTATGCTCTCCCCATGTGCCGCCATAATGTCTTTTTATAGAGTATGTAAACTTCTGGTTTCAACTGTGTGGGTCACACGTATACCATTAAAATATTAAAACACTGCCTTTCAAAAGGAAATACACACTACCTTTATTTACCTAACCTCTTAATGAAATAAATTAATTACACTTACTGGGTTTTATGACATCATAAACAAATAAGGCCCACCTTCATTTCTCTTAGCAAAACAATTGCACCCTTCCTGCCTCTTTACTGGTGATTGGCTCAGTCTTGATTCATCAGGTCTGGCAGTACCTAGGTGTGGCTAATGAAAATGAACTCAGTTTTCCAAAAAACTGTCGTTAATGAAAGCACCAAGGTGCTGTGCCTCAGTGCCTGTGGCATGGTAGCATGGGCAGCAGTAAAAAAGTGGCACTCCAATCTCTACTGGCCTGGGATAGTTATTACAATACCTTTTTTATCACCGTGACATTGACAGAAATGATGAGTTAAATTTGTGTTTATTTCAAAAACAAAGTGTTATTTCAAAATTCTGGCAAATTAAAAGTCGAGAAAATATGGTGATACAATGATACAAGCCTTTAGTTCCACTTGATTTTGACCGGGTGAGTTGAAACAGAGAGGTGGACAGACAGACAGACAGATGGACAGATACACACAGCCACAAACAGACACACTAACCGTTTACAGTATGCCTCCGTTTCCCTGAGGCATAATTACTTTTCCATGTACAGTCATGTGAAAAAAATTAGGACACCCTGTATAAACCTGTGTGGGTTTTTTGTTACATATTTGGACATATGGATATTTAACCCCTCTTGTGTCTTGGTTCATGGACACAGAAAATGCCCTCACTGTCTATGTCACAGTTTTGCGCCTGTCATATGATGTGGCCATAAACCATAAAAAAAAATCCACAGCTGTACTAAGTATACCACCTCACAAGGTGGCAGACACATATAACTTACTGCTCTTGCCTTGGAGGACTGATGTCTTCAAAATAACCATCCAAAAACCTCACTTCTTGTTCACCAACGAAGAAGAGTTTGTAAACAAATGTTGATGTGCTCTTTTGCAACATGGAGGACGCATTTGCTCCCAAATTTGCCAACTATATGTAATTATAAAAAGAGATTATTTAGCTTATGAAGGTTATCTACATTTTAGCTTATCTACATTTTGTTATAACAGAGGGTGGCCAAAGCTGGTTAATTTTCACCTGCCATCGACCCCAGCACCATATAACTGGACAGAACAATTGCACAAGTTCCGTGTCGTCATATAAGATAAATTGCAGCGGGATAAAAGCAAAATTGAGGTGGAATAATCATAAGAGTTTCTGGATTTGGGAGAGAAAGCAAAAATGACCGACAGAAGACAAAATAACAACAAAAATGGACGAAATGAGCCACCTGGCCAGCGGTAAGTCTGACAAATTTCTTTGTTTACATTGTACTGATTTCTGGTTCATATACTTTGAAGATAAGATAACAAAAAACCCCAAACAAAAAACGGTGACAAAAACCAAAACCATCCTTTGTGTAAATATGTCCAAAGTCCACTTTTGACTGAAAATTATGTAATTTGATATGGCTGCCATGACATTATGCAAATTAGATGCTTACATTTACTCCTATCTCAAACTTTGGATCATATTCTGCATCTTTCTAATTGACAGTGATCCATTATCTCTTACCACTTTCAAGTTATAGCCTTGGAAATCTCTGACATCTGAATATTTTCTTGAACAAAATCTTGACCACCGGGGGGGAGGTTGCTGGAGCAAAAGTGCACCACAGACAGTCCATCCATCCATCTTCTTCCGCGGGTCATTTGGGGGGGGGGGGCTGGATCCTATCCCAGCATCTTTGGGCAAGAGGCAGGGAACACCCTGGACCAGGGGTGTCAAACTCATTCCATGAAGGGCCAAGACCCTGCATGTTTTGCTTCTACCCAGTGTCTTCAGCAGGTGTTTTCACTGATCAGCAATCAGTGGGAAGAAATTCACTGAAATCACCTGTTGAAGACACTGGGTGGAGGTAAAACCTGCAGGGTCTTGGCCCTCCATGGAATGAGTTTGACACCTGTGCCCTGGACAGATCGCCAGTCCATCGCAGGGCCAACACAGAGAGACAGACGACCATTCACTCTCTCAGTCATAGTCATTGGGGTTAATATCAATGTTAAAAATACAGCGAGGTTCATGTAATACAACTAAACAATTAAAAATGAATTAAACACTTTTTTTTCAAATTTTCTGTAAACTGTAATTCTAAACAAACAGTGAAGAATAAATTAGGACACCCCCCATCTTTTTTAGGACACCCCCACATTCATTCGCACTTAAAATGGCTAAAATAAATGTTAAAAAATGCAAATAAAAACAAAAACAAGGTTAGACATTGATATGTGAACATTTCTTAATAAAGAACTGAATATTTAATGGGGTGTCCTAATTTTTTCACATGACTGCATAGGGTCAGGTAGGCTTGGATAGCTTTTTCCCCTTAATGAATGAAATTGTCATTCAAAAACTGCATTTTGTATTTACTCTGGTTATCTTTGTCTAATATTAAAATTTATTTGATGATCTGAAACATTTAAGTGTGCCAAATATGCAAAAATATAACAAATGTGAAGATGAATGGTGAAGGTGAAGGGACTGGCGCTGCACCTTGGCTGCCTCATCATCCAAGTGGATGCCTTGAATTTAAACTATAATTTCCCCATTGTGGGGCTAATAAAGGATTATAAATTAAAAATAAATATAAAAATCAGAAAGGGGGCAAACACTTTTTTGCAGCACTGTATATGCTCCTTAGGATGTCAAAACTCAAAACTGATATCTGAAAAATGTGCAATAATGGATGTTTAATGCAATAGTCACAGCATATTAGTAAATTTGAATGATGACAAATAAGTGAGCACATTTTGATATGTGAGGGACCATGTGACCACTACAAGTTAGTCATAAAAACAAAAGGTTCATATACGTAGCAATGTCATTTCCTTCTTAAATGTAATTAACATTATAGGATGGTGACTCACAGACCATTTGAAGAGCTTTTCTTTTTGAATCAATGCTTACAGTCATCTTATGAATTCTCATTATTCATCATTTGTATTCCTGGCCGAGCAGAGCATTAGCTAATGTCAAGAATCTTCCCTGTTCAAATTTCAAAACGTCTTTAGGCTAAGCTCATTATGAATTAAGAAGCCCCTCTGCGTGTTCCTGGACTTCTGCATATATAGCACACGCCATTGTTCTCAATTATGCAAATCCTATCCTTCTTAATGAAACCGACATCCCGTCGAGATCTGGCATCCCGCATGCTAGTCCTCCATTGGTTCTTTTACAGGCACAGTACATAAAACTGCTCCATGCTATGCATCTGTAGTATTAACCATAACATTGCTTTCTTATTATTGGGGGGACGGGCAGGAACACAGCTGTAATGTGTGGCTGCGGAGCTGGGCCGTAATCACTGAGGTGATGGGTGAATAGCAGAAGCAAGGCTGGCATCTCCTGGGTCTGATTAAACTGTTTGTTTAATAAGGTTTTTGGCATATAAAACGTGTCACACTTATTTTCCCCGTCCTCATAATTGCTCAATTTACATAAATACTTTAGTTTGGTGTATCTGTATTTGAAACCTCACTAAGACAAAATCGATGTTTTAAGGTTTACCATTTTAATACTGATCATACATTTTTTGTTAAATTGAGTCTGGTGACAAGCGTCCTCTTTGGAGTCACCTTTACATTATTAGGGTGTTGCGATTCTCCCAAAATCCAAAGACTGGCAGTTAGTGATTTTATTTTAGAGGAGATGATGAGATGTAACAGAACACAGAGCTTTTTGCAACATGGGCACTGTCACCCCATCATGATTTTATCTGATCTATTTCCAGTTCAGTCTCCAGGCTATACACATTTTTTAACACATTTTAAGGTGCACATTTACTCACCCTTTACAAAACATGTAACAGACATGAAAATGTAACTTTTTTCTGTGTATATTACACATTTTGTAAGTGCAGGTAAAGTGAATAACCTGCCAGAGAAGAAAGTAGTGCAAATGGTATCAAGTTGTGAAAAATAACTATAGAATCAGAATCAGCTGAAGAATCAGAAGCTTTATTGTCATATACACAATCAACATCAGTTACACAATGTCATTAAAATCTTATTACAAACCTCCCTTCACACAACAGTTAAAAAAGTAAGCAAAATAAATTTAAAAAAGACATATAATGTAAAGAAAAAGTGTGCTGTGCCTCATGAAATTGGAGTGGAGTTTTTGTGGGATGCAATGCTAACTAGTGCAAACAAAAGTCTGAGTCCTAGAGACAAGAGGTGGAGGGTGGACCATTGGGGGTGGGGGGTGGGGGGCTAGTGTTCAGGAGTCTGATGGCCTGTGAGTAAAAAGTGTCAGCCTGGTTGTGTGGGTTTTCACACTCCTGCAGCGCTTTCCTGATGGCAGGAGTGAGAACAGACTATGGTCCTTGATGATGTTGTGGGCCCTTCTGAGGACCCTGGTGGTGTAGATGTCCAGAAATGATAGAAAAGCTGCTCCAGAGATGGATTGTGCAGTTTTATCTGTTTTTAAGAGCCTTCCTGTCCTGAGCAGTGCAACCAGCATGTGACACTGTGATGGAGCTGGTGAGGATACTCAACTGCACACCTGTAGAAGTTGCCGAGGAGTTTAGTTGACATTGCAAATTTGATCTGTCTCCTTGAATTCAGTCTCTGCTGGGCTTTCTTTATGAGTTGGTGGCAGACTAGGTGAGATCCTCAGTTATGTGGATTATGCAGAATTTGAAAGTTCTCAAAAAATGGCCCTTTTCCACTAGCACCTCCTCAGCTCGACTTGCCTCAGCACGATTTTGGTCGTTTTCCATTACAACTGAGTACCACCTCAAAGTGGGTGGGTTCATTATAGCAAGGTAACCTGTTATGTTGTTGACATGCTGACATTTTGCTTTCAGAAGCAAATACTTAACAGACAGCAAGCGCAAAATACAAGCAGAGCATAGAGGTATGTTGATGGCCAGCTAGCTAGCTTGCTAGCTCATTGTCTGCATACAGGAGACAACGGCGATATCCTTGTTTGTTCAAAGTGAGCTTGCAACCATTGGGATAAATAACACAAGCAATGCTTAAAATCACAAAACACTCATCACCCTCTATCATGGTTTGCAACAATGCTGTGGACAAGGTTTTCCACAATGCCATGGTCAAGTCGAGGCCTGTAAATGGCGTCCATTGTCAGAGTTGCCATTGTGGTCCTTGATGGTCCGGTAATAGGCTTTTAATGCCCAGTGGTGCTCATGAGTGGCCGTCAGCTCGGAGATCTCTTGGTATACTTTGTCATTTCGGGTTGCTCCAGCTAGCTCCCTCTGGATTCTCTCTTCAGCCACCAAGCACAGAAAAGTCTGAACCTCATCGTTGGACCACAGTGTTGTGTGTAGCCATAATCGTTGATTATCACAGAAATAATAAAAACTCCTGGTTGTTGTCGCCGAATTTTACAAATGGCGGGTTAGATTCTTGTGAAGACGTCGGTCTCATGACTCATCCAGTGACGTTACACCCTGGCCAATCAGTGGCCTGCAGTCTGCTGACATCACATATTCCGCTCGACTCAGTTTGCTTGGAACCCCGGCTTAGTAGGTACTAAAAAACCCTATAAACCGAGGAGGTGAGTCAGGTTGAGTAGGTGGTAATGGAAAAGGGCCTGTTAGAAAAATACCCAATTCTTTGATTGAAAGATCCAAGAACAAGCCAGAGATTTCTTCAATTTAAAGATGGAACATTTATTTAGAAGTCACAAGTAAAGCAAGCAGCGCTGGGTGCAGTGTGACGCAGCTCCCTCTGGAGCGTCGCCACACTGACCACGACTTCCGGGTGCGTGTTACAGTTATCTTCTTGGGTTGGCGGGTCGGACCAACCCCCTGTACAATAGGATGGGCTTGTACGCGACTGTCTGATTGGCCAGTTTAACTCTGACGTGAACAGGCCATCCACTATTCACGTTACCGATCTCCTAAAATGTACTATCAAAAGTGTGTGTGAGAATGTTGGTTTTGGGTGTGCATCTAATGTGATAGACCTGACTATAAAAGAGAGAGAGAGAGCGCTATGTAACTCTGCCTAATTCCAGTTTACCAGAGTTTAGCACCACATATTTGTTCATAAGCATGCAAACAGAATATGTATGGAATCTGTGTAGAGCATAATGGGAGATTACCTATAGAATTATTATTTTGGCACTAACTTTCCATTAACCCTTTCAGGCCAAAAGAGTGTACAAAAAGTAGATAGCACAGGACACAGCAGTTTCTAGTGGTAAAGTTTAAAGTGGCTTAGTTTTAACACTATGTAAAATTTTCACCTTAAAATAATGTTTCCAGAATTATATTGTATGGTACATCAACATTTGACTGAGAGGATGTCACTTCCTCCATAGCCTGAGTGGGTCTGCATCGTCTAAATCAGCTCTGTTCTTGGTAGGAGCACTGAAAAGACTAAACTGTGGTGACGATGACCTCAACAACAATCAACAGCCAATCACAGGTACAACTGTAGCCACCAACAACTAAGTACCCCGTGATTGGCTGTTGGGACTGACATTAGAGTCCCCATAGCTGCAGTGTTGTCAGTGTTCCTACTCAGAACAAGAGAGTTACACAGTGTTGCTTTAATAATGACTAAATACAATGGCTTTTCACCCAACCATCACCCTGACCCTAATAGTAATAAGAGAGCTTCACACTGAACATAAATGGAATGTTCTTCCACCACTCCCTGCCACCTCCATACTAGGAGCTCAGCTTACTGGTGCAGTTGCAGTCTCGGTAATGGTGATAAAAGTGAAAGTAGGACACACCATGTGCAATGGCTACACATTACAGTGAGAAACCATGACAGTTACACGTTGTCTGATAGCGGACCAATGTGTGATACTGGGTGGCAGTGTTGTATTTTTCTCAACCTTTAACCCTCTACCAGACACCAGCTATAAACCAAAAGGCTTAAAATGATATACACTGTACACATAAAGTATGAATGCTTTCCATTCAAATCAACTCAGGACCACCTAGCAAGCAGCAGCACTGTAAATTAAGCAAAAAACACACACTATTGTAGAACAGCCTAGAGGAAAATTGCCCCATTACTGATTTTTACCCATCATGCACGGATTGTGGACGTTATGCAGTTGTCTCATGTGATCAAACTCACACGCCCATTAGACTGCAAAACATGTATAAACAGGCATTTGAGTAGGTTAACACCCATGGTTATGAGCATTTTATTAGTCTGATTCCCATGGGAACTGCCGGGCTGCTGCATGCATCAGAAATTGTTCACTGCTTTTGTTTCTTTCTTTTTCCCCATTTTTTCCGACAGGCAATTTTTGTGCTTGTAATTTCTATTATATTATTACCTCCGCCAAGGAGGTAATGTGAACAGGATGTTTTGTCTATTTGTTTGTTTGTTTGTTAGCATGTCATGAATGCCTTTCAGGGGCAGAGATACGAGACCCACAGGCTGGACTGTGAGCTTGTGATATTTATAACAAAAAACAACAAATATAAAGTTCAACAAGGTGCTCTTAACACAAAATGCAAAAACGAGAAAAAACTTAGTTTGAGCATGCCAGAGCAGGACAGGGCTCCGGCGAGATGAGAAGCATATAGTCACCATTAGACAGCGGAAAATAAGAAAATGAAATGCAGTACTTAAATAGGAACAGAATGGATGACACAAATGATAACAGGCGTGGGTTCACATGAGAGGGCAAAAGGGAACAATGAATGGTGATTGGGATCAGCTGAAAGAGATGGGGGTGGTGGTGGCTGAGCTTGACAGGTGACAGAGCGACACCCACGCAGAGCACAGAACCGGAAATGCAGCCTGATAGGTGTCAGCCCAGCGAAGGACACCACAGTATAAATATAAAAGAATATAAAAGATAACATAATCAACTGCAGACTAATAAATAATTTACAAATGAAATGAAACACGGCCGTGACAAAACTGAAACATAAACAGAAAATAGAAAGCAGTATAACAACTCAAAAGGCATAAAAATACAACAAATATTTATAAATACAGAGAAAAACCAAGAGACTGAGCCTGGAAAATGTCCAGAGCTCAGCTTGTGACAGAGCCCCCCTCTCAAGGGTTGGACCCCAGACACTCCCATTGAACAGGTAGACATAGTTGTAGATCCCAGGGTAACACCAAAAGAAAAAGACCCCCCCCCCCCCCCAACAAGGCACAACAATAACCCACCCAGGGTTGGTGGTGGGTGAAACAGGCTAGGAGGGAACAAAACAAAAAACCCTGCTCAGGACCCACACCAGTCAATAACAATGAATTAGGCCCCCTGGACCAAGGAGCTAGAAAGGTCAGGGGGGTGGCCAAAGTCCAAGGCCTGGCGGATGCCAAGGTGAAACGAGTCGGGTGGCCTGCCGGAGAATATGGGCCACCGAACCCAATGGCCTGGTTCATCAAGCGGTCGACCAGAGTTTTTCAGCCATCTACCTCAAAGGGGTGGCCCAGGAGGCGGCTCCCCCACGGGGAGGCCCTGTGACGGGAAGGGGAGCCGAGGAGGGGGAACTACGAAAGCGTCAGGCAGCAGAAGGGGGACAACGACAGTGTCTGGCGACAGAGACGGGAAGCACAACGTCCTTGGATTGGCCAGTAGCACCCTCGGTGGTCCCGGACAGGGACGTGGTTGCACCCTTGGTGGCTCCGGGCTGGAGCGGAGCTGCACCCGCGGTAGCTCCGGGCTGGAGTGAAGCCACACCCGCAGTGGCTCCGGACTGGAGCAACGCTGCACCCTCGGCGGCTCCGGGCTGGAGCAATGCTGCACCCTCGACAGCTCCAGGCTGGAGCAACGCTGCACCTTCGGTGGCTCTGGGCTGCAGTAATGCTGCACCCTCGGTGGCTCCGGGCTGGAGCAACGTTGCACCCTCGGAAGGCCCGGACTGGGCCAATGCTACACCCTAGGAGGCCCCAGGCTGGGACAGAACACCTGTGATGACCTCCACTGAATGGAAAGCAGTACCCTCGGAAACCTCAGCTGGAGGGGGAGCAGCACCCACGGACGTCCTGGGCTGGGACGGCGCATCCACAATGACGTCAGCGGGGAGAGCTTGACCTACGGCAATCTCGGGTGATGAACCTGGACCACAGAGACATCTCGCACAGGTAGAATATCCTCGGTGACCCTGGGGAAAAAACTCAGATAGGAGATACTAATAAATGTGACCACACAGGGTCAGGGTCACCAACGGCGGCTAAGCCCGGCAAGGTGAGCTCAGGTGCAGCTGACGGCTGCACTTGGCTCTCCTCACCTAAAGCCAGGCAAGATTTCTCCAAAAGACAGACTACAGACAAAGGAGTGTACTTGTCTGGTCTCAAGCTCCACCGCCGTCCAGGACTCTGTCGATCCAAGCAATGGTGCTTTGGGCTCGGTCCTCTAGAGGTCCAGCTCTGACTCCGCTACAGCGGCCCCTGCAGCGAGCATGGTGATCGGTGCAGTCCTAGGACCTCTCAGCGATGTAGCCCACACAGGTGGCTCACACTGCGTGGCGACGGGAGGTTGACTACCTGCTGGTGCTGCTTCCTGTTTGGCTGAAGCCCGGGGACTCTCCTTAGATGGCTCAGGTGTCAGCTTGGGTTCAGCGCTCCCCTCCTGTCCATAACATGGCTGTGTGAGTGGAAACAGGTCCTCCAAAGCCGCAGGCTCCTCCATTGTCTGGCGGCTCAGTTCCAGGGCCAGCAGACACTCAGGGATTATGGGGGAGACACGGAGATGGCAGGTGAGAAATTATTAGTTGCAGCAGGTGGTGAGAGCTCAGGGGACTGCACACCCTGAGCCTCACTACCGGGAAGCAGGCAAGACATGTCATGAATTATGGGAGAATGAAAAGACACTTGCCTGTTTTCTGGGGGTTCAACGTTTCGGTGCAGGTTTGACACTCTCTGTGGTTTCCATTGAAGAGGGCCCCCCAGGAGAACGTTGAAGAGCCGCCCCTGCAGCTCCAGCTACGGGCAGAGCCGGCGGGAAAACATCCAACTGCTCAGCAGCGGGGAAGTACGGCGAGGAGAAGTGAGAAACAGCAATTGCAGTTAAATAAGGAGCTGGTGGAATAGCTGGAGAGGAAAAACATGGGGGATGCACTGCTGCAGGAATCTTCTGCCTCGGCGAAGGGGAATTAGCTGTCCAGGAGGCAGGAGCATTCCTCCGGCATGTTCTCCTGCAACAACAGCAAGGAGCGGGAGGTGGAGGCGTTGGCTCAAGGTGGTGAGGCTCCGGAGTCAGGGGACGCTCAATCATTGGCTCAAACTCCGGTCCCCTCAGTGAAATTTCTTGCAATTCCTGAGCCAAATCCGGGAGAAGCCAGGGTTTAACTTCCAGGAGGAGGTCAGTCTCTGCTAATAATACCTGCCTGCGCTCCTCCAGTTCCTCGGCTGAGGGAGCGGGCCAAGGCTCGGGAGGAGGAGGCGTAGCTGCTGCCGGAGAGCGGCGAAAGGCTGGCGGCTTTCTGGTAAGCGAGCGCTTGCCCTTGGTTGGCGCAGGCGCCGGCATCGGAGCTGTTTTCTCGGGCTCATTGCTTGTTGATGGAGGGAGGAATATGGAGAGAAGTAGGTCTGTGAGCTCTGGGTGATCCCACAGACTTGGACGTGCCTCCAGCACCTGTGCCGTGCCCTCCATACACTCTCAAGCTGCTTCGGGGGTACAGAAGGCTTGAGCCTGTCGCAGGATATCTTCCAGCATGCGCACTGTCCACCGCTCCATTTCACTCAGTCCTAAGGTGAACACCTCCGGGGTGACAGACATGGCAAACCCGGTGAAAAAGGAGAAACCCAAACAGGGAAAAAGAAAGCCAACAAGCTATCGCCACCACTGAGAAAACAGAAAAATCAACAAACTCACAGCAGCTGGGTCTCAACTGGCCGCCGTCTACTGTCATGAATGCCCTTCGGGGACAGAGATACGAGACCCACATGCTGGACTGTGAGCTTGTGATATGTATTACAAAAAACAACAAATATAAAGTTCAATAAGGTGCTTTTAACACAAAATACAAACAGGAGAAAAAACTTAGTTTGAGCGCGCCAGAGCAGGACAGGGCTCCGGCGAGATGAGAAGCATATAGTCACCATTAGACAGCAGCAAATAAGAAGATGAAATGCAGTACTTAAATAGGAACTGAATGGATGACACAAATGATAACAGGTGTGGGTTCATATGAGCGGGCAAAAGGGAACAATGAATGGTGATTGGGATCAGCTGAAAGAGATGAGGGGAGGTGGCTGAGCTTGACAGCTGAAAGAGCGACACCCACACAGAGCACAAAACTGGAAATGCAGCTTGACAGCTGTCAGCCCAGAGAAGAACACCACAGTATAAATATAAAAGATAACATAATCAACTGCAGACTAATAAATAATTTACAAAAAAAACCCCCAAAAACAATACAATAATATAATATAAAAAATAAAACAAAAAATAGAAAGCAGTATAACAGCTCAAAAGGCATAAAAATACAACAAATATATAAATACAGAGAAAAGCCACCAGACTGAGCCTGGGAAAACTTCCAGAGCTCAGCTCGTGACATAACAGGATTACATAAAAACTACTGTACGGATTTTGATGAAATTTTCAACAGAGGTAGCCCTTGGGCGAAGGATGAACCCATTAAATTTTGGTGATGATCTGAGAGTGCATACCTCCACCAAGGACCTTGTTTATATTTGTGCAGCAAGATTACACAAAAACTGCTGAATGGATTTAGATGAAATTTTCACCAGAGATGGTCCTTGGCCTAGAGAGGAACACATTAGATTCTGGAGGTGATCCATGAGGGACAGAAGGAGCCTTAGTTGAGGTATGCACTCTCTGAGCACTTTCTAATTATATATACAGTGTACTAGTGCATGGCCGTAGAAAGCAAGCATTCTTGTCTGAAAACACGTAGCCCAATTAGGCTTTACAGGCCCAAATGTAGGATTGTTTGAAAGTGGAATGCAAAGAGGTGTAGCCTATACTGTATGTAGACAATTACACATGCTGGACTGAACACTAAGATTTATTTGATTGGGTGAATACTGATTACAGAATTATTGAAAATGAATGAGACATCCAGTATTAACGACTGTTTAAGAACCCTTGTTCATTTGTTTGTCAGACTTATTTGTGTAATCTTTTATGACATATTCATAAGTGCTGCATCTTGCACTTTGGGGAATGGGAATTGTTCAGTCATCATAATTGTTGTAGTTTATATGTGTAGTTTATAGTCTATCATCAATAAACTCATGCAGTACTGTAACAGGACACGTTTACAAATATTTGAGACCCATTGTAGTGCATCCTTTTATATTTTAGCAATATTACAAGTGCAAAACACCGAACATTATTATACTCAGCAGAATGACCTGTTTGACTGCAACTGTTGCATTAGCGTTGCCCATTTGTCAATAAATAAAAATGATTTATTTCATTATTTGGGCATTTTTTGTCATGGTCGTCGTTTAGTCAAAGCGTACGCATATGTGTCCACATGTCATATGCAATTGATCTGGCCCTTCCGCTCCACAATCATGGTGGTATTATTAACTTTTAATTTTTAAATAATTGTGCACCGCGAGGAGCACCATGATGAACCTGCGGTGCCACACGGCTGAAGCAGCCGCCAAGACTCCATCCCATTGGCTCCCTGCAAGGACTGCGATAAGCCAGTCCGGCTGCTCTCCCCCCCCCCCCCCACACACACACGTAACCATGCACCCCATGTTCTCCACATATTGATGGCCGAAATGTAAAACCTCCTATGTGAAAAATGCACTTTTTTGAGAAAACTAAAAAAAAAACCTTAGTTTTCTTGCACAATGCTATGCTATTTTTTTCCATCAGAATAATTTTCTGTCACAATAAAGGGTGGGACTGTCTTGCAAGACACATATGAGCAACCTTCCTTGTTCTCATCATCCAAAGTGAAATCCGCAAATCAGAAAATCCTGCAGATAGGGCGGTGCGGTGGGGCAGTGGCTAGCACTGCGGCAGCACAGCAACTCACCCTTGGCCATGGGATCCCTGGTTCGATCTCAGCCCCTGACCAACAGTGATCTGTGTGGAGTTTGCATGTTCTCCCTGTATCTGCGTGGGTTTACTCCGGGATTTCTCCGGTTTCCTCCCACAGGCCAAAAACATGCAGGTTAGGTTAATTGGAGACGCTAAAGTGGCCCTAGGTGTGAATGTGTGTGTGAATCAAGGTTCAAGGTTCAAGGTGACTTTATTAATACCCGTAGGTAGATTCTTTTTACAGTTTGGAGAGGGCATCTCAAACACACAACTTTGAACATCAAAACATTAAAAACACAGGACACATACATCAGACAATTTAAAAAACAGCACAGACCAAAGACATGGACATGTACTCCAGAAACTTACTGAACACGGTTAAAAAGACTGAAAATAGATAGATAAAAAACCCAACTAAAATAAATAAAAGAACCCATAGTAAACCAGATAAAAGCATTATACCACACCAGGGACCAATAAAATAGTAGATAACATAAAACCACGTAAAAAGGCCAGATCCAAGAGTTTAAATAAAATACATTAAGGCCTGTTTAAAAGAACGATAGCAGCAGGAACAAAACTGTTCCTGTACCGTGTGGTTCTGCATCTGGGAACTTTGAACCTCCGTCCGGAGGGTAAAAGCTGAAACTCACTGGCCAAGGGATGGGAGTCATCAGCTGTAATAGAGGTGACCAGCCGCTGTACCTGCCTGGTGTACAGAGCCTCCAGACTCAGCTGTGACTCCCCCCCAATAAGACGACTGGACCATTTAATGATCTGGGCCAGTGAGTTTGTGAATGGTTAAGGGATAGTGCCGTACCATGGCTGCTTCATCCATCCAGGTGGATGCCCTCAATTTCCCCTCTGGGGATCAATAAAGTATAGAAAAAAAAAAAAAGATAGGAGGTTTTGCATTTCAGCCCTCAATATCCCAACTTATCCTTTAGAGCTACACAATCACTGCAACATTATAGTATTTTTTTTTTAAGCATTGAATCATCAGTATTCTCTTTTTCTTGTCAAATTTGTCACTTTTCACTTCCTTGTTTTGTTTACGTAGAGCTCTGGTGACTGGTCATGATGCCGCGTATTATCCAATCAGTACGGAGTCAATCCGAAGCCCTGCCCACACTTCTAGAAGTGAGGGCATGAAGAAACGGAGCAGTGGCCAAACTTTTATTGATAAAAATTACGTATTTTCACTGACCAACTCCATACTGGGGGATGCACACCCCTGTAACCTCAGCAAGGCACTTATAAAATCTGAGGTCCGTCTGATGAACGATTTGGGAAATATCTGAAGAATACACACACAGGCACACACACAAATAGACAGAGATTTCTTGCATTTATAAATAGATGTTTGGATGCTCATGTAAATACCTACATTCATACACTGTACATGACAGTAAAATTCATCAGAAATGCATTTAGTGAACTTGTTGCCAATAAGCATCTACTGTATCTCAGAGTGTTTTCTTTAATTGCTGACAATTTTATATTATAACTCAAGGGGACTCAGAGAGTGCATACCTCTGCCAAGGCCCTGTCCCTCCCTTCATCCATCTGTATGTTCGTACCTCCATCCATTCAACCATCTCTCCATACCTCTGTCCAACTGTCCCTCCATACCTCCATCCTTCCATCCATTTATACCGGAGTGGTGGCACAGTTGGTAGAGCATCCGCCCCACACCCGGGAGGCAGGGGTTCAAATCCTGGCCGGGTCATGCCGAAGACCATATAAAAGTGGAATTTCCTGCTGTCCAGCTTGGTGCTCAGCAATAATGGAATGGAGGAGGGAAATCTGTGGCGGCGCCTTGCATGGCAGCGGCCCTCTGATTCTACACTTGGGGTGTGTGTGATTAACACTGTAGATAGGTAAAACACAATTTCGTTCTACTGTACATGATTGGTTGTACGGTTGAATGACAATAAAGGTGATTTAATTAATTAATTATACATGTATATTAGGTGATAGGTCCTTGGTGGAGGCATGCACTTAAGGATCACTTTCAAAATCTATGCGTTCGTTTGTAGCCCAAGTGGCCCTCGCGAGCCACCATAAGATGCCAGCAGTCACCGGTGAGTTGCAATGATGTTTTATTGAGGGGTTTGGAACAGAGGAAAATACACATGACAATGAGGGTAGGATAATCACAGGGTAACTTACAAACAGATGATGAATGAACAGCGTCTGAGCCGGGGAACGCCCGAAGCGCCAGACGATGTGACGTTCTGTCGGGAGGTATAACAGTAGTATAACAGAGATTGCTGCATCGGGGTGCATTCAGCATCCGCTTTTAACACCGGTCACTAATGACCCCGAATGCAGCACAGCTGTTGACTTTGACAGCAGGAGGCTCCACCGGGCGCTGTCACAATAAGAGCCCGGGGAGCTAAAAGGGACCCGCTGCTGTCAAAGCCTGGAAAAGATAATGTATGACCCAAGCGCGGACGAGACCAGCACTCGAGTCGTGACAGTACCTCCCCCTCGAGGCCGGGCTCCTGAACGGCCAAATAACACCCAACCCCCCCAACCCCCCCACCCCTAGGGTGGGCGGATGGGGCGCTGGCAGGAGGGAGAGAGGAAAAAGGAGAAGCAACAACCAAAATGATGACAGGGGACCAACAAAGCAATTACAGAGTATGGTAGAGAGAAAAAAAACACAATACTCCATAACGTGTGGGTAACACAAGGACAGAACCCAACAGGCAATACGTATAACAGTTTCAAACAGTAAATGGACATTGGATAGAGGGGAGGAAAAAAAAACACAAATCACCGGCTAAGGGAAAAAGGTGAGACACAAAATTGCAGATACCAGGCGCCCCCGCACATCCCAAAAGTTTACAGACATGACAATGATGGAAAAAACCCGGGATGGCGGCAGTCCTGGCTCTGAAGCATGGAGGCTGATAGTTCGGGCGGCCTACCCCAGTCCCATACCCGGAAACAATGAATTTCAGGTGGCCGAACCAGGTCGCCAAACAGGTAGTCCAGTGGGTTGGGTGGCCGGCCCAGAGAGCCAAATGGGCACGGCAGTCCTTTGGGCGGCCTACCCCAGTCCCATGCCCGGAAACAATAAATTTCAGGTGGCCGGACCAGGTCGCCAAACAGGTAGTCCAGTGGGTCGGGTGGCCGGCCCAGACAGCCAAATGGGCACGGCAGTCCTTTGGGCGGCCGACCCGCATCGCTTAACCACCAGGACCATGGGGGGAAGTAGAAGGCGGCCTCCCTGGAGAAGGGGAAGATGAGGGAGAACCGGGAGGAGCATTCGAAACCCCAACAGCCCCAGGTGGAGATGGGTTGTGCTCCTCAGGAGGACGAGGAAGGTGACAGTGATGGTGAAGATGAAGGAGATGAGCCCGTCCAGTATCCGGCGGCAGGGGATCTGCAGCTCCCTCACCGACCTTTAATTCTGCTGGTGCTGCACCCTCGTCGGACCCCAATTGGGTCACGGTTGTACCCGCGATGGACCCCGATTGGGTCACGGCTGCACCCACGTCGGACCCCGACTAGGACGGCGCCGCACCAGTACCGACCTCCAACCCCGAACCTGGAACCTCTGGCACAGCGGGCAAAATCAGCTCTCGCCGGCGACCCTGGGAGAAGGCTCGGGAGAGAGAGAAGAACTGGGATCAGGATCATTGGCAGTGCCAGAACCCAGCAAGATAAGCTCTGACGCAGCGGGCAGCTGCACCGGGCTCGTCTCCCCAAGAGACAGGCAAAAATGCTCTAGGACAGAAAGGAGAAAGACAATACAGAGCACTTGCCTGATCTCGGGTTCTGACGCCATCCAGGACTGCGAAGATCTGGGCTCAGACGGCAGGAGGTCATCATCAGGCTCCCACTCAGCTACGTCGGGTTCCGCAGCTGGCATGATGGTGTCTGCAGACTCTAGATCCTCCGGCACCAAAGCCCAAGCCGACGGCTTCCCGGGGACGCTTCCTTGTCGGCACAGGTTCCACGCTGCAGTCCGCTGTCCTCCTCCGCCCACAGCGTGGCTGCGGAACCGGAACCAGGCTCTCCAGAACCGCAGGCCCCCTCCTCATCTGGCAACGTTGGCCTGGCGTCGAGGACCGCTCAGCGGAGGGAGACACAGAGGATGCGGGATTAATCATTAAAGCCACAGCAGGTGGTGGGAGCTCGGGGGGCTGCGAACCCCGAACTCCACCCCCAGGAGTTTGACAAGGCAAATCACAATAATGAGAATATGGAAGAGTTTGGACTTGCCTGTCTCCTGGAGCCTGGATGGTGCCTGCTGCAGCGGACGTTGCTCCTCCCTTTCCCCCCCCGGACGGTGACAGAGGGCCCCCTGGGAGGACGACGGGGATCCACTCGAGAAGGTTCCAGGATGGGACTCGCCGAAACGGGGCTCCAGAGACACACAGCAGCTGGGATAGGCGACGAGGAGGAGGGGGCGACAGCCGAGACGAGCCGGGCAGGGAGCGCTGACAGGACAGCAGGAGAAGATGGCCCGGGAGATGTGGCTGCGGGGATTCCCCTCTGACGAGGCGCAGGAGTGGCAGCTGTGTGGGGGATTGAGCCCTTGCGGCGACCCGGAACTGGATCCGGACGGGATTCATGCTGAGGAGGGCTGTGAAGATGACGACGGTTTCTGGTGGAGGGCGAGGCAAAGGTGAGGTCCGGGAATCGCCGCTCCTGTGCGGAGACAGAGGCGAGGAGGTCGGCGAACTCAGGAAAGTCACTTAGCCCGGGATTCCTCTCCACCAGTCTGACTGCCGCCGCCACATGCTTCATAATTGCCGATGGATGCACAGCGGAGCGAGCAGCAGCCACTCGGTCCCAGATCTTGATTGCTGTCAGCTGCAGCTCCTGTGGGGGAATCCCGAGTGACAACACGCTTGATGGGGAAAGACCTCTGGATGGTGCGAACTCCCGGGCCGGAACGGAGGCAGGAGCGGGATCCCGAAGCGAGGGTCGAAGTCTCCTCCTCTTTGGCTTCCTGCCGGGATTTCCCTCCAGCCCACGGAGTATCTCGCATTGTGCAGCGATGTCATCTCTCCTCACGCTTACCTCAGGGTGGTTGGCGAAGCGGGGGAGATGATTAAGGATGTCTTCAGCTTGGTCCAGGTACCGGGGTACGTCGCTGTTGAAGTCGAGGAGGGAGGCGGTGATGAGAATTTCGTCCACGCACTCGAGGGCGTCCGCGAGGACATCGCTCTGACTCTGAGTGCGGGACCTCCACGACGGCATGCTTCAGCACGGTACCCAGACAGGTAGGAACAACAGTCCAATACTGCAAAACTCACGGTGAATGGCGTCTCGGTGTGACGCCTCTCTCTAGGCGTTCTGGCAGCAGTCTACTGTCAGGGTGGCCCTCGCAAGCCACCATAAGACACCAGCAGTCACCAGTGAATTGCAATGATGTTTTATTGAGGGGTTAGGAACAGAGGAAAATACACATGACAATGAGGGTAGGATAATCACAGGGTAACTTACAAACAGATGACGAATGAACAGCGTCTGAGCCGGGGAACGCCCGAAGCGCCAGACGATGTGGCGTTCTGTCGGGAAGTATAACAGTAGTATAACAGAGACTGCTGCATCGGGGTGCATTCAGTGTCCGCTTTTAACACCGGTCACTAATGACCCCGAATGCAGCACAGCTGTTGACTTTGACAGCAGGAGGCTCCACCGGGCGCTGTCACAATAAGAGCCCGGGGAGCTAGAAGGGACCCACTGCTGTCAAAGCCTGGAAAAGATAATGTATGACTCGAGCGCAGACGAGACCGGCACTCGAGTCGTGACACCACCGCTGGTGAAGATTTCATCCAAATCTGTTGAGTAGTTTTTGCGTAATCCTGCTAACGTACAAACTACCCTGATTACATTACTTTCTTGGTGAAGGTAGATATCATTGATGTATACACCTACTGTATGTTGCATATTAAAAAAAAAAACAACTAACAAGTTGATGCACATGCAAGTAAACTGATGTGAATAAGCTGCTGCAGTTTTCTGATGGAAACTGCGAGTGGCAGCAATCACAGCAACTGTTAGCAAAGTGCCATGCGCCTTATCGATTGTCTCATAATCATTGATTTGTTTATCTGCACCAGACGGGTACTCTATCAAACCTTCATTATAACATTCTTCATGTAAACAGATTTTTGAGAAGTGTGAGCTGAACTCGCCTTGCTCTTGCGATCAGCAGCTGAGTGCCAAATCAATCACAGCCCGGGGAAACTTTGAGCTCTTGTGATGGCAGCTGGAAACAAATAACATCTGCCAGAATCCATAACCGTAAAAATACTTTTCTGTCAAGCTGGATTCGCTCTCTTCAGATGTTTTACTTAAAGGAGCCTCTCATGAGCTCATGTTCGGGGGAAAAAAAGCCTGATGAGGATAATTAGGCACTCATGCAGTGGAGGGAGACCGAGTTCACTTCACAGTCACAAAGTGCCTCTGGTCAGTGGCAGCATGGGTTTAGCATCACGCTCATCGTGCGTGACGGAGAAGAGGGGAAAGGTGTCCTTACTGCTCCTCTCATTTATCAAAAGTTGCTGCAAAGACACAAAAATAAATAGGACAAAATGCTGGGCAAATGCTGCGGCCCACTCATCAGCCAGATCCCTGAGCCATAAAGGTTCACAAAGCAGGGAGGTCAGAACATGGAGGTTGGAGGCACTGCCCGTTAGCATAGAGAGAGGGAAAATACACAGCAGGGGCTTGACCTGTGACCTTGTGTGTGGCACGGCTCCTGGGCTGCTTCTGAGCCGATTCCCGTCTTGCAGTCGGTGATTCACCCACACAGATAATCTCTCCCCAGACTTGCACGTAATACTTTATTACACACAATGCCTTAGATTCTCTGCTAAAGTGACACCTGGAGTGGTGTAAATTTGTAAGAAGGCCTAAGATGTTTGCTGGAGTCTTTTCATTAAATCCCGGCAAAACCCCTTGGACCAAAAACCAAGAGATTGAGTGGAGTTTCTCAGCGTGCTCGTAGGTCAGCGCGAGTTCGATACAAATCAACACAAGTTTAACCTTACTGACAAGGAAGTAGGCGTGAGAAGTCTGAGAAACAGGAACGCCTGTAACCGTGTCACAGAGCAAACCCTGTTATATCTGCAATTCTCACCAGTTTCCTGACAACTATAGTCTGACTAAAGCATGTGGCAACCTTTCTTCAATTATCACCCCATATCGGGGAAAAAAAAGGCAAAACATCTTTCACGTGCTGTCTGTGGAACTTGATAAATAAAAGATAAACACTTCCTGTCACTTGCTCTTTGTTGTTGTCGCTTTCAGAGGACTCATTTGAAAGCGTTTTTTGTCACCAATGTTTTTTCTAGCGATGAGGCGGCCTTTGTTTTCACCGCCGCCTCGCTCTCGCAGTATTTTGATAACTTTTTTTTCTTTTGAAGGATGTGAAAGAGCGAATGAGGCAATCAGTGTTCCTCCAGGAGAGGCAGCCCCTGCACAAGTAGCCATGCAATATTAATCCAATCTGCGGAGGTGGTTTGGCTTCCAGGCCAGCTCCTTCCCGGTGGGAATTCTCCATTACCTCTCCCCACCTTATCTTCCATTCCTCGATACGCCACAGAAAAAAAGACTTTATCCCGCTCAAAAGTTTCACTGCTTTTCCATTTTCAGCACATTTTGTTGTATTATTGATCAGTAAGACTGTAGCTTCTCTAACAATATGTCATGAATAAGAATCATTTGATCAGTATTAGACAAAGGAATAAAAGAATAGAAATCTGTGCTTTGGTGCATCTGAGAAGAGACAGAGGAAGCAATAATCTTCCTTTAAGAGATTTTTATTTCTCCTTTATGATACTATTAAAGTAGCAGGTTTCATAGATAGGGAAATAGTTTATGTCGACTTCAGATGTTCTGTAAATGAGAGCTGTGGAAGCGTGCAGAGATAATCATGACAAATTTAGGAATTCATTACTCATTTTAATGATGTTATATCTGATTCACTCTTTGGCTCCAAACTGCTCAAAATTAAAATGGCAATTCTGTAAGCAGATGAAAGTCTCCCGTTTGTTGCAACTGGAAACTGTCTAATGTGTTTAAATTATAACTGTCAGCCTACTGATTTGGAAATGACTGCAGATGATTTAACCTGACGTTAGAAATGGGATTTAAATGGTATTAGTTTTGGAAGGCTGACACCAGAATGTTGGCTATAAAACTGTCAATAGCTTAGAGCTATATTAATTATCATTCATTGTTCATTCTGTTTCTGAGCCAAAGAAGTTTAACGACCAAACAACACCCAAAACAGAATTACTGTTTTGTGGAAAACTTGTCAAACAGATTCAGATTCTAAATTATTTCCATACTGAATACGTTCAGTACCAAAGTCAATGGAAAACAGTTGGCATCTAATCAGAAGCCCCTCTGTGGATTGCCACCTTATTATGGTGGACGGGTTAACGTGCCCTACTGATCTCAGTAGCTACAGTATTTCGTAGGGGGCAACTTACCCCAGTAGGGTCTCCCAAGGTAAATTGGTCCTGGGTGAAGAGCCAGACCAAGGGTGCTCCAGTAGATCTCTATGATAAAATTTACAGCAAGGACCAAGTTGTGGTTTTATATATGGGTCATGTGGACAGTTGCCCAGGGGGCCATTCTCTACGGGACGCCACGAGAATGAGGAAAAAAGATTCATATTTAGTGTGCTCAGCATATTTGTGGCAAATGAGCACCCTCTACAGGTGGGACGCTCCTCTCCCTGTCTGCAGCGCAATCTCACCAGTGTTGCCAGATATAAGATAATTATTGTATTTATACAATAGTTTTTGGGCCTATCTGATAAACGATCAATACTTTTAAAATAGGCCAAATATATGATACTTTGGCATTTCTGTGCACCCCACAAAGCATGTCATTTTGATTTAATAATAATAATAATAATAATAATAATAATAATAATAATAATAATAATAATAAGTTTATTTTCACAGACAGAGTCACAAAGTGCTTAACATGGTACAAAACAAAATAAAAACACAGGCACATAAAACAGTAAAAAAAAAAAAAAAAAAAAAGTAGACGGTAAAAGCACATAAAAATACAATCGGCACATAGTTAAAAAGCCAGGCTAAAAAGGTGGGTCTTTAGTTGCTTCTTAAATACACCAATGGAAGGTGCAGATCTAAGTTCAAAAGGCAAGGAGTTCCACAGTCTGGGAGCAACAGCAGCAAAGGCTCTATCGCCTTTGGTTCTGAGCCTAGTACTAGGGACTACCAATAGATTCTGATGAGAAGACCTGAGAGACCTGCAGAGCTGGTATAGAGAGAGCAGGTCACTAATATAAAATGGTGCCTCTTCATGAATGGCTTTGTAAGTAAGAACAAGAACTTTAAATCAATTCTATAATTTACATGAAGCCAATGCAAGGAGGCCAAAACAGGAGTGATATGGCAGAATCTACTGGACCTAGTTAGTAATCTTGCAGCAGCATTCTGGACTAACTGTAGGCGGTGTAAAGAGGATTTGCTAAGACATGTAAAAAAGAGCATTACAGTAGTCCAAACGTGAAGAAACAAAGGCATGAATAATGATTTCTAACTGAGTGTAGGAAAGCAATGACCTAATTTTAGATATATTCCTAAGGTGGAAAAAACAACTCCTGGTCAGAGATTTGACATGCTGATCAAAACTCATCGATTGATCGAAAATGACACCAAGATTTTTTAGTTTAGACTGTACGTTAGAGCTTAATGAACCAATGCTATTAACCAACTTAGGAATTAGATTATCAGGTGCAACAATAAGGACTTCAGTTTTATCAGCATTAAGTTGCAAAAAGTTACTTGACATCCAGTCCTTAATTGCAGACAGACAATCATGAATAATTTTTAAATTGTCAACATGGTCAGGCTTAAAAGAGAAAAGTAGCTGTAAATCATCAGCGTAGCAGTGATAAGACACACCTTTAAATCTGCTGATAATAGAACCAAGTGGCAGCATATATAGGGCAAATAAAAGTGGACCCAGAATAGAACCCTGAGGCACCCCACAGGTTAAAGGAGCAGAGTCAGATGAATAAGAGCCAACAGCCACGGAGAAAAACCAATCCAGAGCTTTTCCAGAAATACCTACCCAATCTCTAAGCCTTTGTAACAAAATAAAATGATCAATAGTATCAAATGCTGCAGTAAGATCTAATAACACTAAAACAGAGCATTTGTCAGAGTCTGATGACATTAAAATATCATTTGACACCCTGAGAAGAGTGGTCTCTGTCGAGTGTTTCTGATGAAAACCTGACTGAAATTTGTCAAAAATATTGTGTTCAATGAGAAAGTCAGTGAGCTGCTTGGCAACAACTTTTTCTAAAAGCTTAGAAATAAAAGGAAGCTTAGAAATTGGCCTGAAGTTTTTAAAAACAGATGGATCAAGGTTAGGTTTTATTAAAAGTGGCTGCAAAACTGCATGTTTAAAATACGAGGGTACACAACCAGATTCAAGTGAACTATTAATGATGTTAACCAAAGACGTACCCGCTGAGCCAGTTACGTCTTTCAACATTGAGGAAGGCAAAATATCTAAAACGCAGGAGGAGGATTTCATGGAACTCACCAACACTAACAAATCCTCAAAAGAAATTGGGGTAAAATCATTTAAAAAGGCCTGTCTGTTAGGACAATCAAGGCTTAGGGGAAAGGAATGAGTAAAACCAGCCCTAACAGCAGTGACCTTGTCAACAAAAAAGGAAAGAAACTTGTTATAGTCATTAATTGAATAAACAGGGGGAGCAGAAATGACAGGATTAACTAAACTGTCTATTGTGCTGAAGAGGATCTTTGGATTGTTACTATTGGAGGAGATGATGTTGGAAAAATAAGAAGTTCTTGCCATTTTTATCATATTATTAAATTCAATTAACAGTTCCTTAAGGTACAATCGATGCACCTCAAGTCTAGTGGACTTCCACAGTCTTTCCACCCTCCGACATTTACGTCTAAAACAACAGAGATCATCATTTAACCAGGGGGATAAATTAACAGCACGGACAGTCCTGGTTTTAAAGGGAGCAACTACATCTAAGATGCTTGAACAGTGTGAGTTAAAAGAGCAGACCAAGCTCTCAGTGTCGTCATCAGAGGATAAAACCACACTGCTGTCAAAGGCAGCAGAAAATTTCACAGCTGAAAACTGGTCAATGACACGAGAGCATTTTACCCACTTTCCAGTGTAACAGACTGATTTAACTGATAAATTAAAGAACACAAAAATGGTCTGATGCAAGAAGCTCCTTAGTCCGAACATTATTCACATTAAGACCGAGTGTAAAAACAAGATCAAGTGTATTTCCTTTTATATGCGTAGGGCCAGATAGACACAAAACAAAATTAAATGATTTAATAATACCCAAGAAATTCACAGCAAAACTGTCATTGGGATCATTAATATGCAAATTAAAATCTCCAAGTAACAAAATCCGCTCAAATTTAATAATAGAAGTTAAAAAAATCGCTAAACTCAGAAAAAAGGAGGCATTAACTCCTGGAGGGCGGTAAATTAAAACACAATAAAATGGGTTTGAGGAGCCAGTTTTCAAAATCATCAGTTTAAATGATGAAAAAGTTCCATGGCTCACCGTCCGTGTAACGAAGCAGCGCCGGTTCACGATGGACAGACCACCGCCGCGGCCTGTCAATCTCGGAGCACAGGAGAAGGTATAGTCCGGTGGACAAAGTTCAATTAAGGAGGTAAATTCCTCACTTTTCTGCCAAGTCTCAACAAGAAATAAAAAGTCCAGCCCTGCAGTAATGAATAAATCGTTCAAAAAGAATGATTTATTTGCGATAGAACGTGCGATAAGCAACGCCAGCTGGATGGGCTCTGTCACAGCAGCAGTCTCGCCAGGAATGGGGGCCGGTGAAAGTAGACGTAGGCACCCGCTACCTGCAGGGGATTTCCTGGCTCGGAGCAGGGAGAAGGCCGGTTGACACGGTAGAGCAGGAAAAACAGGCCGGAGAAATGATGGCCTCACTCCGGGCACACCCGAGGGCCAGGATCCAGGAAAGAGGCCGGCTGCAGAATCAGGAGAAGATGAGGCGGAGCGAGCGAGACAGCGAAGCCGAGCAAGCCTTCTGGATTTCACCGCGGCACCTGCACGTCTTCCCCGAGGTTTGGATCGCTTTCTGCCGGTATAATCACAGCGGGGATCCCAGGTACCAACGGGAAGTTGCAGACGCAGAAACCGATGGAAGAATCTTCCCTCCTGATTATGACAGCCAAACCCCACCATGGAAGATCGAATATCCAGCAGCACTTGGCGATCATAAACAATGGCTGATTGCACATAATCCAGACACAATAACACAATCAAAAACAGGACAGGATTTATGTGAACATCCACACATCACCAGAAACTGATACCTGCTCATAGCTGATCAACTCATACCTGGCTGGGTCCTCCTCACTGCCAAATGTTTCAATCTTATCAGCAGTGCTTAGCTCATGTTTGTTTGTGCAGCTGCACTGACACTAGAATAAACTAAAAAAAAAAAATTCTGTGAACATGAGTTCAGACTCGGAGAAAAAAAATACTAAAAGAAAAGAGTCCGGAAACACAGACATGGACACCGGTAAGAAAACAAAGCAACTCCACCGAGCAAAGCAGATAAAGTAGGTGGGACATAGTCCAGGGATGGATAATTTTTTCCACACATAAGGAGTTGTTCAGAACTCCTTATAAGAACTCCTTTTACAAAGATATATAATCAAGTCAGTGGTGGTAATGCACCTGTAAGCTGGTTGCCAACCGCCAATCAAATCTAAAAGAAGAAGAAGAAGCTTTATCACCCTGCCTGGTGTCATATAATGTGAACACTTATATGTGGTGGTGTGTCTTTAAGGACTGTGGTGACGTCACCGGTCAGAGGAGTTTTCACGGGAGTGAATGAAAAAAAGGCTATGTGCTAATGTTGCTGCCTGTTAGTGTTTCCCACACCTTGTGTTAATAGAGAACTTTGTTGAAAAACCACTATTCGTGTGGACCTCAGTTCTTTACATGGTGTCAGAAGTGCTTGACGGACGCTTTGCTTCAGAAAGATGGCCAAGTTTAATCCCCCGGGAAGTTTTTCTTTTGATCGTCCAAACGAATGGGCAGACTGGAAACAACGCTTTCTGCGTTTTTGGATGGCTACAAAACTGAGTAAAGAGGACGGCGAAGTTCAGGTCAGTTCACTGATTTATGCCATGGGCCCTGAAGCTGAAAACATCTTCAAATCTTTCACCTTTACGAAGGAAACGGATCAAAAGAGGTTTGACGTCGTGTTAGGGAAATACGACGAGTACTTCTATCCTAAATGGAACGTGATCCACGAGCACGCTTGTTTTCACCAGAGGATGCAGCGGCCTGGTGAGAAAGCGGAAATGTTTATCAGAGCCCTTTATGAGATGTCAGAACACTGTGACTTTGGTGTAGACAGAGACGAACATATCCGTGACCGGATTGTTGTGGGCATCCTCGATAAAGAACTGTCACGTAGATTGCAGCTAATGGCTGATCTAACACTTGCCCAAACTATTCAAACAGTTCGCCAGTCCGAGGAGGTTGCCCTCCAGGTTCACCAGCAGGGGGAAGCACACGCTACGGTGCAGGGGATCCAGGGAAAAGCAGCAGGCAGAGGAAGGTCTAAATGGAGACCTAAGAGGAAAGAAAGTGGAGAGCAAAGAGACTCATGGTGTGGAAGATGTGGAAAATTAAAACACAGAGATCCTGAAAAGTGCCCAGCCATGAAGTCAACATGCAACAAGTGTAAAAAGGTGGGTCACTGGGAAAAGAAATGTCACAGTAAATCAGTCAGAGAAGTCACTGAAGGGACAGTTTCCCAGACACCATATTTTTTGGGCGCAGTCACAAAAACAGACAGAAACGATGACCCATGGACCATACAGTTTACAATTGGAACAACACCAGTCAACTTTAAAATTGATATGGGTGCAGATGCAAACATTATGGGAGAAAAGACATTTAACAAGCTAGTTCCTAAGAAGAAATTAGAGCCATCTAATGTCACACTGTGCAGCCCGGGTGGTCAGTTGGGCTGTATAGGAAAATTTCAAGCCTTCACAGAATACAAGGAAAAAACCATATACTTTTCCTGTGTATGTCATCAGTGGCAATAATGCAAACAATTTGCTGGGCAGAGATACAGCAATGTCAATGGGGCTTGTGAAGCGTGTTGAAGAAGTTCACAAAGTATTTGGTGAGCATGGAACACTTAAAACAGAACCAGTTAAAATCCTGTTAAAAGACAACGCTCAGCCATACACAGTGCACACTGCCCATCGTGTCCCTTTGCCATTTTTGCAGAAGGTTAAGGAGGAATTGCAGTGTATGGAGGAGAATAATGTGATTGAAGCTGCGATTGAGCCTACAGATTGGTGTGCACCAATGGTGCCAGTCCCAAGGAAAAATGGAAAAGTGCAGATCTGTGTCGATTTAAAGAGGTTAAATGAAGCTGTACGAAGAGAGAGGTATGTTCTTCCTACTGCAGAGGAAATCACCGCAAAACTTAGTGGAGCAACCACATTCACATCATTAGATGCTGCCTCCGGGTTTTGGCAGATTCCTCTCCATCCAGAAAGCAGTAAATTGACAACCTTTATCACACCCTTTGGGAGATATGCCTTCAAACGTCTTCCATTTCGGATCACAAGCGCTCCTGAAATTTTTCAGCGCAAAATGATAGAAACCCTCAACGGCCTGGAAGGCGTGGCTATCTTTATGGATGACATACTGGTGTACGGGGACACTCCTGAACAGCACGACCAGCGTCTCAGCAAGGTACTGGAAAGGATCGAGTCAGCCGGACTTAAACTGAACAGAGAAAAATGTCAGTTTAGACAAAACAAGCTTCACTTCTTGGGCCAAGAAATCGACAAATCAGGCGTGAGACCCGACCCTGATAAAGTCAAGGCAATCCGCGAGCTCCCTCCACCACAGAACATGCATGACCTCAAGCGTGTCCTGGGCATGTTTAACTATCTAGGAAAATATATCCCAAATCTGTCGACAGTGGGCCAGCCACTATATGAACTGTTGAAATCCAAGTCAGTGTGGATGTGGGACCATTCTCAGCAGGAGGCATTTCAGCGCATCAAAGACATTCTGTCTACTTCTCCAGTTCTGAAATTCTATGATGTGAACCGACCTACTGCCGTATCAGCCGATGCCAGCAGCTATGGTATAGGTGGAGTACTGCTGCAACTGCATGATGGGAACTGGAAACCAGTGGCATACTGCTCACGTCATCTGTCAGAGGCCGAGACTAGATATGCACAGATAGAGAAGGAGTGTTTGGCGAGTGTCTGGGCATGTGAGAGATTTGAGAAGTACCTCTGCGGTCTGGAAGACTTTAAGTTGGTCACAGATCACAAACCCTTGGTGCCACTCATGAACAAAAAGGACCTGGATAATGTGCCAATACGGTGCCAAAGGCTACTCATGAGACTTATGAGGTTCAAACCGATAGCCGAATATGCTCCGGGAAAGACCTTGGCAGTGGCTGACACACTCTCATGGAGCCCACTATAGCGTGTAGAAAACGAGACTGATACTCACTCTGATGTGGCGTGTTACATAGCAGCAGTCATTGATAACATGCCAGCTACTCCACATAAAATAGACACCATAAAGACCACTACAGCAGCTGACTGTAACCTACAGTTGGTGTTACAGTACATCAAGTCAGGATGGCCAGAATACATAGGCAATGTCCCAGCAGCTATCAGAGACTATTTTCCCATCAAAAATGAACTGTCTGAATGCAATGGAATTATCACCAGAGGAAGCCGTATGCTGATTCCAGATGTGCTCAGAGCAGACATCTTAGATCAAATACATGATGGACATCAAGGTCTGACAAAATGTAGAGAGCGGGCCTGCACATCTGTGTGGTGGCCTGGCATCTCATCTGAAATCAAACGCAAAGTCCATTCCTGTCAGGTGTGTCGTGAGATGAAACCTGCTCAGCGAAAAGAGCCTCTCTTGTCAACCCCTCTACCTGATCGGCCCTGGAAGAGACTTGCTGTTGACCTGTGTGAGCATAACAAACACACTTACCTTGTTGTGTCAGACTATTTCTCTCGGTTCCTTGAGATACTTCATCTGCCAGTAACCACTGCTTCTCAGGTGATCTTAAAGCTGAAGGCAGTGTTCGCGAGGTTTGGTTGTCCAGATCAGAATCAGAATCAGCTTTATTGGCCAAGTATGCACAACACATACAAGGAATTTGACTTTGGCTAAAAACTTGCTCTCGTTGTTCAGGCGGAGGATTTAAATAAGATTTAAATAAGGATTCAATGACAACAGAGTATGTACAGTAAATTACAGTCTGTCCACGTTTCTATAAAAGGATGCAAATATATACAGGAATATATGCAGTTATTTACTCAGACTATCCACACTTTGCAGAAATATATGAAAAAAATATACAGTCATACAGTATTTCAATGTGAACTCAGATTCAGTGATATAATGTGAATGAAGTAAAAAGCAGTGTGAGAGTTATGTGCAATGTAATAATGGATGAAAAGTCATGAGTACAGCAACAGGTAGGACTAGGTGAATGTTAGGAGTTCATCAGAGTGATGGCTTGAGGAAAGAAACTGTTCCTGTGACGGGTGGTTTTGACCTTCAGTGATCTGTAACGACGACCAGAAGATAGAAGTTCAAACAGTTTGTGGCCGGGGTGTGACGGGTCAGCATAGATGTTTCCCGCCCGTTTCCTGGTTATGGACTGATATAAGTTCTCAATGGAGGGTAGGTCGGTACCAATGATCCTCTCCGCAGACTTAATGATCCGCTGCAGTCTGGTCTTGTCCTGTTTAGTGGCACATCCAAACCAGACAGTGATGGAAAAGCAGAGGACAGATTGGATGATGGCGGTGTAGAGGACAACCAGCAGCTCCTGAGGCAAATCAAACTTCTTGAGCTGACGCAGAAAAAACAACCTCTGCTGGGCCTTTTTCCGGACAGTGTCTATATGGAAGGACCACTTCAGGTTCCGGGAGATTGTGGTACCCAGAAACTTGAATGAGTCCACAGTGGACACTGTGCTGTTGAGGATGGTGAGTGGGGGGAATGAAGGAGGGTGTCGCCTGAAATCCACAGTCATCTCCACCGTTTTGGCTGGGTTAAGTTCAAGATGGTTCTGGCTGCACCAGAGGATCAGCTGCTCCACCTCCTGCCTGTATGCAGACTCATCACCATCCCGGATCAAACCGATGACTGTGGTGTCGTCCGCAAACTTCAGGAGCTTCACCGAAGGGTCCTCTGAGGTGCAGTCATTGGAGTAGAGGGAGAAGAGCAGTGGGGAAAGGACACATCCTTGGGGGGTGCCAGTACTAATTTTTCGGGAGCTGGATGTAAATCTCCCTAGCTTCACCTGTTGCCACCTGTCAGTCAGAAAGCTGGAGATCCACTGGCAGGTGGAGGGGGGCACCTTGAGCTGGAGGAGTTTCTGATGAAGAATGCCTGGGATGATGGTGTTGAACGCTGAGCTGAAGTCAACAAACAGGATCCTGGCGTACGTCCCTGGGGAGTCGAGGTGTTGCAGGATGTAGTGTAGTCCCATATTCACTGCATCATCCACTAACCTGTTTGACCGGTAGGCAAACTGCAGTGGGTCCATCAGGGGGCCTGTGATGACCTTCAGGTGGTTCAGCACCAATCTCTCCAAGGATTTCATGACCACAGAGGTCAAGGCAACAGGTCTGTAGTCGTTTAATCCTGTAACAGAGGGTTTCTTGGGAACTGGAATGATGATGGAGCGTTTGAAGCAGGAAGGCACATCACACAGCTCCAGTGATCTATTAAAGATCCGGGTGAAGATGGGGGCCAACTCGTTGGAGCAGACTCTCAGGCAGGACGGAGACACACCATCAGGTCCTGCAGCCTTCTTGATCTTTTGTGTCTGAAAGACCCGGCGCACCTCCTCTTCACAGATCGTTAGTGCTGGTGGGAGGTCAGAGTGGAGGAGGGATGGAGTTCCTGGGGCTGCAGATAATCCTTTTGTGTGGGTGGGAGGTGAGAACTGTAGGTTCTTTCAAACCTACAGTAAAAGCTGTTAGGTCGTTAGCCAGCTGGAGGTTTTCCACAGGGTGGGGGGATGGTCTCCTGTAGTTGGTGATATTCTGCAGGCCTCTCCATACAGAAGCAGAGTTGTTGGCTGAAAAGTGTTTTTGTAACTTCTCACTGCAGCTCCTCTTAGCAAGCCTGATCTCCTTCGTCAGCATGTTTCTGGCCCGCTTGTGGTTGTATCTGACAATGGGCCTCAATTCTCATGCCAAGAGTTTAAAAAGTTTGCAAGGGAGTTTGACTTATTGCACATTACCTCAAGTCCACACAACCCTCAAGGGAATGGACATGCAGAGAGAGGAGTTCAAACAGCAAAAAGAATCTTAAAGCAGCAAGACCCTTTGCTCGCCCTCATGTGCTTTCGGTCAACGCCCTGCACCACCACAGGCATGAGTCCCGCAGAGCTACTTATGGGTCGAAAGATCAAAACAACTCTTCCTACACTGGAAGTGAATCTTCAGCCCCGATGGCCTGATCTAGAAGTCGTCAGGAATAAGGATGCAATGGAGAAACAGAAACAAGCATTCTACTTTAATCAGCACCATGGAGCTAAACCTCTACCTTCGTTAAAGCCAGGAGATTCAGTCCTCACAAAACTGGACCATCAGAAATCCTGGAAAACACCTGCTGTTGTCACTGGAGAAAGCATCACACCTCGCTCATTTCTTATTGAAACACCCCAGGGAGCAACTTTGCGATGCAACCGCCGTCACTTGCAACATGCTCCTGAAACAGCCAGAGATATACACTCTTCAGCTCCAAATGAACTGCAGCCAAGGATCGTCAAACAGCAGCCTGAAACTGCAGGTGCCACTGACACTCATCGTCGGCCTCCGTCGGTCTATGATGACCATGGAAGAGAATCCTGAACGTCTACTCTGCTGGAACAGCACCGCCTGTGGCTGAACAGGCCGATGTGCACCGGTGTTCTACCTTCCAGCGTTGGGCGTTGGTAGGATTCAAGCCTGGGCAGGAAGATATGGAGGACAAGATGTTACCCATGCAGCATGTCCCCCCTCTCCACGTCACTGATGAATCCAAAAGGAACAGCAGGGGCTGCTATAGTTTGGCACCAGCGCCGTCGCAGGAGCTGCCAGAATGATGTTGAGCACAACAGAGAACTGCTTTAGGGGCTCCGACTCCGGATTTTTCCTCAGGGTTGACACCCGAAGCCTTTCCCGTGACCGGGTGTGCCGCAAGGCAGCGGAGGTTTGAAATCAGGGTTTACCTTCCCCTAGATGGGCTACCTTCCCAGGTTGACGAGCCACCATCTACCCAAAGCATCTGGTTTTAAGGTGCCAGAGATCCGCCCTCGCCCCTTCTCCTATTAGTAAAAGCAGTTCCGCCGGGCTTAGAGACTAAACCACACGGGCAGGCTAGGAGTTGGACTTAGTTGCCAGAGGCTTTTCGAGACGCACGCCATAAGGAGCATTTTATGAGCACTGGGAGCTTAACCCCAGTGCCGCTCCTGGCTATGACAACCTTGGAACCTAAATACATCAGGTACAGAGGTAATTCATCCTGTTTTACTAATTACATCCCTTGCTTCCCAGTGTAGCATCATCTCACTTTGGCTCAGCAATAATTATTCTTCTGCTTAAAGACATTTTTCACCCAGGAGTAAGACAATCAAAAAATTGATTTTCTTCCTCCAGGCCACAGCTGAAATCCCATTCCTTTTGTTAAAACCAGCCTAAGGAATTTCCCCAATGTCCGACTTTGCTTTTATTGCCCCCATAAACATGCAACAGACCTGGCCACACAGACCCACAACTCAATAACATTTCCTTAAACTCTGGGACACGCTGGATTTAACCAGTGAATTTTAAAGTACATTATTACAAACTCAATTCTAAACCTTCTTCTTTTTAGGACTATGAAAGGCAAATGGACTCTGATGTCTTTAATGTGGAAAATCAATAATATGTGTGAAATGCATTAATCTGTAATTTTATATATATATGCATGTTAAAAATGTTTAAATGAATGTTTATTCCTGCATGTTGATTTAGAAGCGCTGCTTATAAGATACACTAAGGTTAGTTTAGTTATACATAAGTGTGTAACAGTATATTCCAATGTATTTAAAATTGTGTGTATTCCTGTGGACTGATATCACGTTTCACCAGTCTCCAGAGAGACCCCACCTTCTTCATCTCATTGGTCCCTTGTAGACTGTTTGTTCATTGGACTGAAAGTTCATCGGGCCTCCCACGAAGGACTCTCATTGGCTGAGATTCCGATCGATCCCGGAAGCCCGCGAAGCTGAACGGAACTTATAAAAGGCGAAAGACTCTTCGCACTTTTTCTCTTTTCGGCTGCTCTTTTTTCCTCTTTTTTTTTTCTTTTCTCGCCACTGGTCCATCTCTCTCTTTTGTCTGCACCAGTAAGGAAGAACAAAGGGACCGTCTGAACAAAGACTTCGACCACGTGTCGTTTTTTCTGAACACAGAGCAGATAACTCGTAATTTGTTTATGTAACTTTGTATCTTAATGTTTTCTTTTTCTCCTAAATGCCTAGGAATTCCTATTTCTTTGAGCTCAATTCTTAATCGGAGTTAAACTCCAATTTTTACTTATCTCTTTTCTTTGTTTAAACTTTCTGTAAACCACCGTTTGTTTAATTTTAATGTAAACTTTAATCTTGACTTTATTTTTATATTTTTCTTGACCAAGCACCCACCAGAAGCTATAATTTTTATCTAAAGTCCGAAAGTTTTTTTTTTAATTTGAGATCTGATTAGATCTAATTATTATCGAAGACCTCTGGAGGCTCGTGCAGCTGAGGAATCAACGCGCTGAAGAAGCGTCATCATCTGGCTCCAAACCCAGTTTCAACTGTGGGTCACAGCCCAGAATCCAGCCTCTTCGACCGCTTGAATTTAAAGGTCGAAATGTGGACCCTGAAAATATCTGCCCGCAGATATTAACGTCCACGAAATCTGGGCTGAGGACGACGACAGAACCATCATCGAACGAGGATCACGTGAGCTGCAAAACTTTAATTCATCTGCTGAATTAAATGTCTGAGGTTCGGTAATAATTTGTGTATCTAATCAGATGCAAATTAAGAAGCCCTTAACATAACTCTTCTTTTCATTAAAATTCCGTTTTTATTTTCTGAAGATTAATCCAGGACTTTTCATATAATTAGTAAACTTTCTCCATAAATTTGCGTTGTTTCCATAATCTGTTAACACAAACTGATAGAAATTGGTTTCTCAGTTTAACCCTGGTTCCGAAAATATTGACATTGTTAATCTATCATTTACAAGATTGATTCTATGATTAATGAAATTTCTGCAATGTCTGTTAATCATTTCGTTTAATAAATCTGTAAAAAATGAGAGAAGTTGTTGAGAATTTATTTCATTCTGAGTCTGTTCAAGCACAGGTATCGAATTCACGGAAAAGTTTTGAGACTGATTATTGATTAATTTATTGAGTGATTAAACAGGTATAAAGTGAAATTAAAGATTAAATTGCTTCTTAAAGATAGAAGCTGGTGCCCCTTACGAGTGTTATTAACTTTTCTGATGTATATGAATTGAGATTTGATCTCAGATTCCATTACATCAATATAAATTAAATAATTCATACCTGATCATATTTATTATTTATTAATATTCCATCTATATTTCCTCCTATACCAGTATGCATCCAAGAGAGAGTAGTGAGTTGTCATGCAGCAAATTTAAGACAGTCTTTCATTCCTGCAGTTATGGCAGTGTCCCCTCATTCTGTCAATGGTTGCTCTGGAGACATGTTCCAAAAGAAAAACGTCTTTCAGTTCCCTCTATAGGCATTCATTGGCACTAGTAAGAAAAAAAGAACTAAGAAAACAACAAGAACAGCAGAAGCAAACTAAGATAGAGAAAAAAGAATTAAAAAAAAAAAAAAATTAAAAATTAAGTTCTGGGAAAAGGCATTGTTGGAGTATTTGGAGCGTAGATATTTCATGTACAGTCATGTCTTATGGGTTTAAGAAAGTCTATCCACCTCGACCTTGTGGTGGTGAATTTGTCCAATTGTACTCCAATAGAATATCTTACTTTTTCCATTAAGTAAATTTGATGGATATTGTTGAACCATTTATCCACTGAAAGAGCCTGGGGTTTCAGCCATTTGCAAGTTATGTTTTTTTTTTTTTTTTTTTTTACATGCAATGAGTAGGATGGCCATGTGAGATTTGTCTTTGGTGCACATTTCTTTAGTCATATGACCCCAATAAAGAGCCTCAAAAGTAAAGGGGACGTTACTTTTGAAAACTTTCTCTAAAGTCTGATGAGTGTTCTTCCAGAAAGTGGTCAATACAGTACAAGCCCAAAAAAGATCCACTTCTTTCAGAATTGTTGTCAGGTGATGCCTTATTTGTAAAAATCTATCCACCTTAATCCTGGGGGTGCTGCTGTAGGAACGATTATGGGTGGAGCTCCCAGTTTCGGCTGACCTACCGTTGAATCAATCAATGAGAGTGGAGTAGCGGGGTCATTTAAAATAGCGTTTTTAAAAGTTTTTCAAATTAATTTTAATGTATAGTCCACATACGTGTTTTGCCCTCAAGTGGCAGCTAATTTCAGCTCTTCTAGTTTTTGTATTTTATGAATGTTTTTGCGTAGTTCTGGTACTTGCTGGTGTTCGTGGTTGTGCCAGACTGGATAAATGGAAGCTTCTCACCACACGGTGACAGACGACATCCAAGAACAGTGTTGTGGCGTAAGTCTGCTCTAAGGTAAATTTGATTATGTCCAACATATTTTAACAAAATGCAGTCAACTTTATGGCGGTGGAGACGTGCTGGTCAGAATGCGCACCATGTCATTATGAGTACAGGCAACGAGAAGTCATAAATCATGACTCTTTCTTTGTTTGGCAGCGCAAGTCCCAGGAAAACCCCATGAGTGCCTGGTATCATTGGAAAGCTTAGAAATCATACTTTCTAAAAATACCTATGTATTTAGCAGCAGACGTAACTCCCGGCCGATCGAACGTGAGTTGTCAACCTAGCTAAAAATATAAACAAATCATCTTTTTCTGGGTCAGTTTTTACACACTACCTATTAAATATCATTTTGAAGGTCTTTCAATACAGAATATGGAAATAACGTTATATCAGTTTTGAAAATGTCCTCAAAGTGACTCATTTTGCCAGCACAGATCATTTGTTTACACCGTTAGCATCTTAGCAGTGGCGCTAACTAACGGAGCTACTGTGAACGAGGCCACTTTTTAAGGTCATCTTTCCGTCCCTCGATAGCTGTGGGAAGTGGTATGATTATATTACTGCTTTGAGGTGCAAGAGGCCGTGTTCCCGCATTTCTGATGCCAAAGTCATTGTTTTTTAACAAGAAAAATTGTCCTGTTTCAGTGACAACCATATGTTCTAAACTAGTACCAGAAGTTGCTACCATAATTCACGCAAGGCATCATAGGGCCTAGGAATAAGGTGGATAAAAATCATTTGGATGTAAATTATATTTATTTTTAATATCCTGAGAGCACTTTAGTGCCCCCTTGTGTAGTAGTGTACAATATGTAGTCACTCCTTTCTTTGTCCAAATATTAAATCTTTTATCAGTTAAATTAGGTGGAAAATCACTGTCAAAAGCACACCATCTCAACAATTTTGCACTCTTTTGTATGTGACATAGTTTCTGGACTTCCTTCCAAATTTTTAATGACAAATTAATAAAGGGATTTGTCCTATCCAAAAGGTGTCTGACTAGTGCTGTATCGGAGATGATAGCTTGTAATGGGATCCTGCCAGATATTGCTAACTCCAGTTCTTTCCATCTGGCTAAGTAACCAGGATTGCACTAACATACCAGAGGTCTCAATTGGGCAGCGTAGTAATATTCCAACAGACATGGGAGGCCCACTCCTCCATCCTCCTTCTTGAAAGTTGTAGTTTTGTATTTGACTGTTGTTTTTTTACCATTCCAAATATATCTAGATATGAGTTTGTCCCATTCCCCAAATTGTTTAATTGACACCTCCACAGGAAGTGTCTGGAAGAGATACAGCAAATGTGGGAGAATGTCCATTTTAACTGACTCCACCCTCTGAAGGCCAAGATTTGTGTTTTTGATACACTGAGTTTGTAGCCAGATATTGAGTCATATTCTTCCAAACAGGTCATACAGTAGCTCACAAAAGTGAGTACACCCCTCACATTTTTGTAAATATTGTACTATGTATTTAATGGGACAACACTGAAGATATGACACATTGATACAATGTAAAGTAGTCATTGTACAGCTTGTATAACAGGGTAAATTTGCTGTCCCCTCAAATAACTCAACACACAGCCATTTATGTCTAAACCACTGGCAACAAAAGTGAGTACACCCCTAAGTGAAAATGTCCAAATTGTGCCCAAAGGTGTTACTATTTTGTGTGGCCACCATTATTTTCCAGCACTGCCTTAACTCTCTTGGGCATGGAGTTCACTAGATCTTCACAGGTTGCCACTGGAATCCTCTTCCACTCGTCCATGATGACATCACAGAGCTGGTGGATGTTAGAGACCTTGCGCTCCTCCACCCTCCGTTTGAAGATGCCCCACAGATGCTCAATAGGGTTTAGGTCTGGAGACATGCTTGGCCAGTTCATCACCTTTACCCTCAGTTTCTTTAGCAAGGCAGTGGTCATCTTGGAGGTGTGTTTGGGGTGGTTTTCACATTGGAATGCTGCCCTGCTACCCAGTTTCCGAAGGGAAGGGATCATGCTCTGCTTCAGTATGTCACAGTACATGTTGGCATTCATGGTTTCCTCAGTGAACTGTAGCTCCCCAGTGCCGACAGCACTCATGCAGGCCCAAACCATGACACTCTCACCACCATTCTTGACTGTAGGCAAGACCACACTTGTCTTTGTACTTCTCACCTGGTTGCCGCCACACACGCTTGACACATCTGAATCAAATACGTTTATCTTGGTCTCATCAGACCACAGCACATAAGATAAGATGAGATAAGCCTTTATTAGTCCCACAACGGGGAAATTCCAGGATTGCAACAGCACAGGGATAGCAACAATCAGAAGGCAAGAAAAAAAAAAAAAGCAAGCAAGCACAAGCAGCTAATATACATATGTACATATTACTATAAATATATATATATACACACACAGACACAGTGTAGACCATTGTAGCTGGATGGGATAAATATATGAGTATAAAAACACACAGTACGGAGCATTGCAGCTAGATGGAATAAATATGTAAATATATAAACACAGTGCGGAGCAATGTAGCTAGATGGAATAATATGTAGATATATAAACACATAGTACGGAGCATTGCAGCTAGGTGGAAAAAATATGTAAATATATAAACACAGTGCGGAGCAATGTAGCTAGACGGAATAATATGTAGATATATAAACACACAGTGCAGAGCATTGTAGCTAGATGGAATGAATATATAGATATATAAACATAAACACACCCAGTGCGGAGCATTGTAGCTAGATGGAATAAATATGTAAATGTATAAATACACACAGTGCAGAGCATTGTTGCTAGATGGGATGAAACAGCACAACCGTCTACTTAGTTATCCTACATGGTATGATTATGTGCCCATACATATTCACACCTCCATAGCGACCGGTATTTTCCTAGTTGTATGCCGGAGGGGACCATTGTGTAAGTCTATTGCATCTTTTCATCAGAATCAGAATCAGCTTTATTGGCCAAGTATGCACAACACATACAAGGAATTTGACTTTGGCTAAAAACTTGCTCTCGTTGTTCAGGTGAAGGATTTAAATAAGGATTCAATGACAACAGAGTATGTACAGTAAATTACAGTCTGTCCACGTTTCTATAAAAGGATGCAAATATATACAGGAATATATGCAGTTATTTACTCAGACTAACCACACTTGCAGAAATATATGAAAAAATATACAGTCACACAGTATTTCAATGTGAACTCAGATTCAGTGATATAATGTGAATGAAGTAAAAAGCAGTGTGAGAGTTATGTGCAATGTAATAATGGATGAAAAGTCATGAGTACAGCAACAGGTAGGACTAGGTGAATGTTAGGAGTTCATCAGAGTGATGGCTTGAGGAAAGAAACTGTTCCTGTGACGGGTGGTTTTGACCTTCAGTGATCTGTAACGACAACCAGAAGATAGAAGTTCAAACAGTTTGTGGCCGGGGTGTGATGGGTCAGCACAGATGTTTCCCGCCCGTTTCCTGGTTATGGACCGATATAAGTTCTCAATGGAGGGTAGGTCGGTACCAATGATCCTCTCCGCAGACTTAATGATCCGCTGCAGTCTGGTCTTGTCCTGTTTAGTGGCACATCCAAACCAGACAGTGATGGAAAAGCAGAGGACAGATTGGATGATGGCGGTGTAGAAGACAACCAGCAGCTCCTGAGGCAAATCAAACTTCTTGAGCTGACGCAGAAAAAACAGCCTCTGCTGGGCCTTTTTCCGGACAGTGTCTATATGGAAGGACCACTTAAGGTTCCGGGAGATTGTGGTACCCAGAAACTTGAAGGAGTCCACAGTGGACACTGTGCTGTTGAGGATGGTGAGTGGGGGGAATGAAGGGGGGTGTCGCCTGAAATCCACAGTCATCTCCACCGTTTTGGCTGGGTTAAGTTCAAGATGGTTCTGGCTGCACCAGAGGATCAGCTGCTCCACCTCCAGCCTGTATGCAGACTCATCATCATCCCAGATCAAACCGATGACTGTGGTGTCGGCCGCAAACTTCAGGAGCTTCACCGAAGGGTCCTCTGAGGTGCAGTCGTTGGAGTAGAGGGAGAAGAGCAGTGGGGAAAGGACACATCCTTGGAGGGCGCCAGTACTAATTTTACAGGAGCTGGATGAAAATCTCCCTAGCTTCACCTGTTGCCACCTGTCAGTCAGAAAGCTGGAGATCCACTGGCAGGTGGAGGGGGGCACCTTGAGCTGGAGGAGTTTCTGATGAAGAATGCCTGGGATGATGGTGTTGAATGCTGAGCTGAAGTCGACAAACAGGATCCTGGCGTACGTCCCTGGAGAGTCGAGGTGTTGCAGGATGTAGTGTAGTCCCATATTCACTGCATCATCCACTGACCTGTTTGACCGGTAGGCAAACTGCATTGGGTCCATCAGGGGGCCTGTGATGACCTTCAGGTGGTTCAGCACCAATCTCTCCAAGGATTTCATGACCACAGAGGTCAGGGCAACAGGCCTGTAGTCGTTTAATCCTGTAACAGAGGGTTTCTTGGGAACTGGAATGATGATGGAGCGTTTGAAACAGGAAGGCACTTCACGCAGCTCCAGTGATCTGTTAAAGATCCGGGTGAAGATGGGGGCCAACTCGTTGGAGCAGACTCTCAGGCAGGACGGAGACACACCATCAGGTCCTGCAGCCTTCTTGATCTTTTGTCTCTGAAAGACCCGGCGCACCTCCTCTTCACAGATCGTTAGTGCTGGTGGGAGGTCAGAGTGGAGGAGGGATGGAGTTCCTGGGGCTGCAGATAATCCTTTTGTATTGATGGGAGGTGAGAACTGTAGGTTCTTTTCAAACCTGCAGTAAAAGCTGTTTAGGTCGTTAGCCAGCTGGAGGTTTTCCACAGGGTGGGGGGATGGTCTCCTGTAGTTGGTGATATTCTGCAGGCCTCTCCAGACAGAAGCAGAGCTGTTGGCTGAGAAGTTTTTTTGTAACTTCACACTGTAGCTCCTCTTAGCAAGCCTGATCTCCTTCGTCAGCATGTTTCTGGCCCGCTTGTACAGAGTCCAGTCACCAGTCCTGTAGGCCTCCTCCTTGGTCTGACGTAGCTGCTTCAGTTTAGGAATGAACCAGGGTTTATTGTTGTTGTATATGCAGAAGGTCTTGGTCTGCACACACATGTCCTCGCAGAAACAGATGTATGACGTCACAGTGTCAGTGAGTTCATTTAGGTTAATGGCTGCAGCTTCAAAAACACTCCAATCTGTACAGTCAAAGCAGGCTTGTAGGCTTGTAACTCCTAACTCCTTTTTGCATTCAAAAAACTATTAGGTTGTTACGTCTTTTTGCTATCTCTGCGAGCAGCCCTGCTTAGGTTGTACAGTCTGACAGCCGTTGGTAGGAAGGACCTGCGAAACCTCTCGGTTGTGCACCTGGGATGATGTAGTCTGCTGCTAAATGAGCTCCTCAGTGCATTCAGTATGTCCTGCATAGGGTGGAACTCGGACTCCAGCAGAGATGACAGTTTAGCCACCGTCCTTCTCTCTCCTATCTCCTCCACCGGATCAAGGTGCTGCCCCAGGACGGAGCTAGCTTTCTTGATCAGTTTGTTCAGTCTCTTCCTATCGGCTGCAGTAATGCCACTGCCCCAGCAGACCACTCCAAAAGTGATGGCTGATGCCACCACTGTGTCATAGAATGTCTTCAGCAGCACCCCTTGTACACCAAAAGACCTGAGTCTCCTCAGTAGGAACAGCCTGCGCTGTCCCTTCTTGTAGAGTGCGTCAGTATTGTGTGACCAGTCTAGTTTATTGTTCAGATGAACACCCATGTACTTGTAGGATGTCACCATCTCAATGTCTGTTCCCTGTATATTTACTGGTGCTGTGAGGGGTTGTCCTTGCCTGCGGCAGTCCACCACCAGCTCCTTAGTTTTCCTCGCGTTGATCTGGAGGCAGTTCCGATGGCACCAGTCCACGAAGTCCTGGATAAGCCCTCTGTACTCAGCTTCATCTCCATTGGAGATGAGGCCAACGATCGCAGAGTCATCAGAGAACTTCTGTAGATGGCAGTGTGTTGTGTTGTGTGAGAAGTCCGCAGTATAAAGAGTGAACAGGAAGGGAGCCAACACCGTTCCCTGGGGGGCCCCCGTGCTACTGATGATCATGTCGGACACACAGTCCCGGGTTCTCACAAGCTGAGGCCGGTTCGTGAGGTAGTCCAGGATCCATGATGACAGGTGCTGGTCCACCCCTGCGCGCAGCAGCTTGTCCTTCAGGATCATCGGTTGGATGGTGTTGAAAGCACTGGAGAAGTCAAAGAACATGATCCTCACCACATTCCCGGGCTTCTCCAGGTGGGACAGAGAACGGTGAAGGAGGAAGATCACCGCATCCTCCACCCCAATGCCATGCTGGTAGTGGATTACTAGACATGGTTCTAGTAATCCATGTCCTTAGTCTGCTTGTCTTCAGAAAACTGTTTGTGGGCTTTCTTGTGCATCATCTTTGAAAGGGGCTTCCTTCTGGAGGCCATGAAGACCAATTTGATGCACTGTGCGGCGTATGGTCTGAGCACTCACAGGCTGAACCCCCACACCTTTAACCTCTGCAGCAATGCTGGCAGCACTCATACCTCTATTTTCAAAAGACAACCTCTGGACATGATGCTGAGCACGTGCACTCAACTTCTTTGGTCGACCATGGCGAGGCCTGTTCTGAGTGGAACCTGTCCTGTTAAACTGCTGTATGGTCTTGGTCACTGTGCTGCAGCTCAGTTTCAGGGTGTTGGTAATCTTCTTATAGCCTTATAGCCTTATAGGGCATCTTTATGTAGAGCAACAATTCTTTTTTGAGATCCTCTGAGAGTTCTTTGCCATGAGGTGCCATGTTGAACTTTGAGTGACCAGTATGAGAGAGTGTGAGAGCGATAACACCAAATTTAATACACCTGCTCCCATTCACACCTGAGACCTTGTAACACTGAGTCACAAGACACTGGGGAGGGAAAATGGCTAACTGGGCACGATTTGGACATTTTCACTTAGGGGTGTACTCACTTTTGTTGCCAGCGGTTTAGACATTAATGGCTGTGTGTTATTTTTAGGGGACAGCAAATTTACACTATTATACAAGCTGTACACTGACTACTTTACATTGTATCAATGTGTCATATCTTCAGTGTTGTCCTATGAAAAGATATAATAAAATATTTACAAAAATGTAAGGGGTGTGCTCACTTTTGTGGGTAATGAGTTGGAGGGTTACTCCAGATATATTAATATATCGTCTGCAAATAAGGCTATTTTTTGTTTTACCCCTATAGTTGAGACACCCTTTATATCTGGGCTCTGGTGAATCCATTGACTTAGAGGCTCAACACATATAGCAAAGAGAACTGGAGAAATCGCACACCCTTGTCTGCATCTTTGCTGAAGTGTAAATGATTCAGCTATATATAGCATTTTAATTATTTTAATAAAATCCTCATGGAACGGGCATCCAGGAATAAGAGAGATGATTGCCTCTCGCCATGAGTGTGTCATGTTCGGGATTGTTTTCAACCCCGTCCATGACCTGTGGCTGTAGATTTTGATTATTGCTTATTAATTCCAGCTGGCAGATGGAGCCTAGCTCTCCGCCAGTCCTACAGCCACGCCTCCTCCTCTCACCAGACATTCACCGGCTGTATGGTTTCACCACATGCACACATACGCACGCACACACACACACACACACACACACACACACACACACACACACACACACACACACACACACACACACACACACACACACACACACACACACACACACACAGAGTTCCAATAAGTCACACACCTGCTTGCCACACAGCTGTATCCACTTGTCTTCATTAGTGTATTGTGTACTTATTGGGAGGCAGTGTGACCAGTCAGTGTGGCAGCTTAAAGTCAACATTGGACTTCCTGGCTCAAGACTGTTGGGTTTTCCCTGGACTGAACTATGTTGTTCCTCAGAGCCTTTCCGTTCCAACATGAGTAAGTCTTTCTTCATTTTTCCCTATTCTCTCTGCTCCTACCCTGCCTGGAGCATGTAACCGGAGTGGTGGCTCAGTTGGTAGAGCATCCGCCCCACACCCGGGAGGCAGGGGTTCAAATCCCGGCCGGGTCATGCCAAAGACCATATAAAAGTGGAACTTCCTGCCGTCCACCTTGGTGCTCAGCAATAACGGAATAGAGGAGGGAAATCTGTGGCGGCGCCTTGCATGGCAGCGGCCTTCTGATTCTGCACTGGGGTGTGTGTGATTTGACACTGTAGATAGGTAAAATACAATCTCTTTCTACTGTACATGATTGGTTGTACAGTTGAATGACAGTAAGGGTGATTTAATTTAATTTAAGGCATCTAACTTAAACCAATGTAGCTTGTAGCTTGTTGTTCCATCGTTCCTCTACACAGACTGTTATTTGGACATTTTGTACATTTTTCCCTTTGTAAATAAACACGCTACTTACACTGCATTTTGGACTTGCATCAATTTATACATTCGCTGCACGATTATGCAGCGGACTTGACAGTAAGCTGCCACCACAAAGAGCCCAAGCAGTGAAGTAGCATGGCTTTTTCAATTTTTCGTGTGTGTCTTTCCTACCTGCTACCGCAGTCATGTTGGACTACTGGAGTGAAGCAGAACTGAATGGAATGGCCCGTCTTGAGGACGCCTTCGCTTCCATACAGGGACTGGTTTCTTGCGAGGCTGCTCGTGCCGCTCAGGACACCGCAGCGGAGGTATTGGAGGAATGTCCCGATCTCTTGTTTTTTCCCCGAGTCGGCAGAGATCCTTCACTTCATCCGCGTGTTGCGTGGAGAGGAGCCCGAGAGGAAATCACCAGTATTGGAGGAGCCCTCAATACAGAAGCGGCGTTCGCGGTGAAAGCGGCCGTCCTCCTCCCTCAGCTCTTCTGCTCCAGCCCCGCCCCTGTCTCCGGAGCTCCAACGCGCCTCAACCCCCGCCCTGGATCACTGGAAAAGCGCCATCTCCTCCTCGCCAGCAGCCTGTTCCTCAGCCAGTGAGATCATTTCCGCGGCAGCCTCCTCTTCCAGTTCATTCTCGCTGGCTATCACGTCAGCCCACTCTTCCTCTCCAGCTGCCGCACAGTCCATCTCCTCGATGGTGCCTTCCGCTGCTCGGAGGCTCTCCATGCTGTGTCTGGAAGTTCCTGTTTCCATGACGCCGGGGGCAGTCCCTACTTCTCCCATGGTGGGGTCCAAGCTCTCCGGGGCCAGGGAGAGGGAAGACACTCCACATAGTACAGCAGCAGGCAACATCCAAGTCCAGGTTAACAGGCAAGTTAATTTTCATTCTATTTCTATCACTGATGAAATGTCTTGTCTGATTCCTGGTAGGGAAGCTCAGTAATAGCAGTCCTCTGAGCTCTTCCCACCTGCTGATGTTGAAAATGACTCACCTACCCCCTCGATCTCTCTTCCTCTCGCCTCTGAGCATCCATCGGCCCTGGTGCTCAGTCACCGGACGAAGGAGGAGCCCGCAGCCCCGCGAAGCTTCTATGGACAGAGAGAGGGCACTGTGACTGACCTGAAGCCTGTGCTGACGACAGAGTGTCCCCTGGCTTCAGTCTCCTGGGGTCCAGTGCAAGGTGAGACTTCACCTCCAGAATCCACGCCAGGAGAGTCACCTGCGTTGGAACCTTTACTGGGGGAGGCCAAGACTGCGACTATCATCACACCTGCTGCGGAGGCCACCACAGCAGAATCTGCACTCGAGCTGCACCTCCAGGAGGCCGAGCCCGTAGAGACGTCGCCCGGATTGGCGGAGTCCTGGATAGTGGTGGAGCTCGAGCTAAGGCAAGTGCTCTCTTTCGTCTTTCTCCTTTCTCTTATAGAGCTACAATGCTCTAAAATGCTACAATGCTCCGCACTGTGTGTGTATATATATATATATATATATATATATATATATATATATATATATATATATACATACGTACATATGTATATTCACTGCTCTTATTTTCTTATCTTCTAAATCATTGCTCTGAGTGTTGCTATCCCTGTGCTGTTGCAATCCTGGACTTTTCCCATTGTGGGACTAATAAAGGCTTATCTTATCTTATCTTATCTTTTCTTATCTTAGAGCATTTTTGCCTAGCTCCAGGTGAGGAGAGCCAGCTGCAGCCACACGCTGCACCTGAGCTCGCCTCGCTGGGCTCTGCCACTGCCGGCAACCCTGACTCCTCCTCCTCTGTGTCTAAGTCCTCTTCTAGAGTTGCCAGAGAGAAGTCCACATCATCGGACGAGATGGAGGATCCAGGCTCGTCACTGGAGGTAATTGTGGCTGCTGCCATCCCTGCTGTGGTCCCCGTGGATCCAGCTCCCCATCTGCCGAAGGACGTGGTTTAGGTTCCGCCTCAGCCCAAGTCTCTGGGGGTGCCTGTGATCGACCACCTCCTGGCTTGGGTTCTTGTGCGGGTCGGCTGGCCCAGGGTCAAGATGGCGTGGAGGTCAGCAGTGGCCCAGCCGGTTCCCACCGCAGGTGCAGCAGGGGTCCAGCAGGACTCCATCGTGGGTGCAACCATGGTTCGGTCGGGGTCCACCGTGGGTGCTACACTGGCCCAGTCGGGGCTCACCACGGGTGCAATTAAAATTCTGCGTCACGTCTGGACCATCGAGGGTGTTGCCAGCCAACACAAGGACACCAGGGTCTCCTTCTCCCTTCCAGAGGCCTGGTGGGGGATCCTTCTCTTCCTGCTGGACACAGTCATGATTTGCTGGGTGCTGCCACCAGTGGCCGCAAGGGTCTCCTTTCCCTGGTTCGGTCATCCACCTCTCAGTCTCCCAGTGGGCAGACTGCTTCCTTGCTTTTCCCCTTGGTTCTGGTGGCCCAACGATGTGGATCAGCCACCTGAGGGTCTGCGTTTCCCGGTAAAGGGGCCACTTTCTGGCCCATTTCACCTGGCCCGGTGGCTGAGGAACCCCAGTCGGCCACCTGAGAAACTGTACTGTTGGGATCGGTGGCCAGGTTTCCCAGGTAGGCCACCTGACTCACCTTGCACGGCGGCCTGGCTGGCGTTGGACTTTGGCAGGCCACTTGGCCTGGTTCATTGACGGTTGTGGGACCGGGACAGTGGCCGGCCCCCTGAGCCTTGGGACTCTTGGGTTTCGGGGGGGGGGGGGGGTGATTGTGTTTTGGGGTTGGGAAGTGTTATGTTCATTGTGTTGTATTGTGATGTTCATCTTTTCCTGGTTAATCCCTCCTAACCTGTTTTCCCCTACCTCCTGCCCTGGGTTGTTGTGTTGGTATTTGGAGGGGGGGGGGCAGGTCTTGTTTTCCGTTTTGATGGTACGGTGGGTGTCTGCTATCCACCCCTTGACGGGGGGGCTCTGTCATGTTCGGGGTTGTTTTCAACCCCGTCCACGACCTGTGACTGTAGGTTTTGATTATTGCTTATTAATTCCAGCTGGCAGATGAAGCCTTGCTCTTCAGCAGTCCTACAGCCACGCCTCCTCCTCTCACCAGACATTCACCGGCTGTATGGTTTCGCCACATGCACACATACGCACGCACGCACGCACGCACGCACGCACACACACACACACACACACACACACACACACACACACAGTTCCAATCAGTCACACACTTGCTTGCCACACAGCTGTGTCCACTTGCCTTCGTTAGTATATTGTGTACTTATTGGGAGGCAGTGTGACCAGTCAGTGTGGCAGCTTAAAGTCAACATTGGACTTCCTGGCTCACGACTGTTGGGTTATCCCTGGACTGAACTATGTTGTTCCACAGAGCCTTTCCACTCCAACATGGGTAAGTCTTTCTTCATTTTTGCCTATTCCCTCTGCTCCTACCCTGCCTAGAGCATGTAAGGCATCTAACTTAAACCAATGAAGCTTGTAGCCGGTTGTTCCATCGTTCTTCTACACAGACTGTTATTTGGACATTTTGTACATTTTTTCCTTTGTAAATAAACACATTACTTACACTGCATTTTGGGCTTGCATCAATTTATATGTTTGCTGCACGATTACGCAGAGGATATGACAGAGTGGGGTATTTCTGATTTTTTGAGTGCACAGTTATAAGTTTTTATCAGCATGGGCGTCAGTTTGTCCCTAAAGACCTTTTACCATTTGGTGGTGAAGCCATCCACACCAGAGGAGCTACCCGTTGTCCTGAACCGAGCCGGTGTTTTCCTGTAGGCTCGGTTCTGACTGTTCTCCATGGCTCAGGCATTGGAGTTATTATGTATTGTATCTTTTGAGTTCTTGTTGTTTTTATGTTTGTGTTCTTTTCTTTTCAATGCCTGTAGCCGCCGCTCTGGCCGGCGGTCATTAGGCAGCTTCTTTGTCCCACTTTCTGGTGGGCGCTGTCTAACGTTTGCCGGTCCGACCACGCCCCCTCTCTCTGACAGTAAGCTGTTTCACCCCGGTAATTATCTTTCCCGCACCTCACCCAGGTGTGTCCAATTTGTGTTCCAGCAGTGTTTGTACTTAGGCGGTTCTTGCCAGTCAAACACTGCTGAACCATTGCGCAGTGTTGTATGGACGTTTTTTGTCATATGCGCATGTACTGTCTCTCAAGGGAAGAGGAAGCTATACTGTCGCTTCTTCTCGTGGTTAAGTAGTAATTGTTTCTGTGTGCGCTCGCTGGAGGACTTGGACTACTCGGACTGTTCCTGCACTGTGAGTAAGAACTGTAGCATTACTCTTTGCAGTCAGGCTGCTACGCTTAGGCACAGTTGCCCAGTTTTCTTCTCCCGTGCCAGCCGAGCATCCTGGAGGACTCTAAGTTGATCCCAAACAGGTTATGTCATTTTGTCCTGTCTGTTTTTGTGGCTACGGTGCACAGTGGTCTGCCCGCTGCATGCAATTCGTGTGAGCCCTTTTGTGCACAACTGTTGCATTTCTGTAAGTCTTTACTTTTGAACTGTTTACCTTTTGTGTCAATAAATGTGTGTGTTGTGTGGCCTGTGAGTGAATCAATTCTTCCTTCCCCTCCTCCGTGCATTGTGTAAAAGCGCACAAGGAGGCTTATGACAGAATGGTCCAGCCAGCTAAAAGGATTTAGCAGGTTTGACCCACACAAACCTTTTTTTTTTCATTTTTTGAACTGTTTCTTTTTTCCCCACCCATTTGTTGGAGCACATGATGTCCTGGGCTCACTGACCTCGTCACCGTAAGGGAGGACCGGCAGCTGGCATCCCCACGCTCGGAGAGGAGTGGGCAGCGGATTTCATCCAGGACTTTGTGGAGGAGGCTCTTGCGTCCCGGGGTCCCAAGTACAAATGGGAGTGGCTTTGATTTTACCATTTCTGACTATTTGGCTCCTAAAGAAAAATATTATTACAGTAGATGCCTCTCAGATGATGCTGTTTCCAAATTTATGCAGATTGTTTCCTCTATGCCATGTGTCAACACAACGGAAATAAGCTATAGACAGCTTGCTCCTTCTGTAATTGATAACATGGTGGATAGTGTTTCAGCTTCTCTGCATCAGGCTCTAGACTTGGTGGCCCCCTTAAAAAAGAAAAAGTCTAATCAGAGATTTCTAACTCCTTGGTTCAACACAGAAACTCGTAGCTTAAAACAGAAGACTCGTCAATTAGAAAGAAAATGGCGCTCTACTAATTTAGATGAAATCTATTTAGCTTGGAAAAATCATCTTTTAATTTATAAAAAATCTCTTAGAAAAGCTAGAACAAGTTATTACTCTGCATTAATAGAAGAGAACAAGAATAATCCCAGGTTTCTTTTCAGTACTGTAGCCAGGTTGACAAAGAGTCAGGACTCTATCAATCCTAGCATTCCCTTAGAGCTTACTAGTCAGGACTTTATGAACTTTTTCAATAATAAAATTTCATCCATCAGAGATAAAATCAATCAGATTCTTCCCACAGTTAACTTAAATACTGTAACTACTACAACTCCTTCTTTTGATGTCTGTCTTGATGAGTTTACTCCAATCGACCTTTGTGAGTTAGACAAAATAGTTTCCTCATCCAAACCTTCAACTTGTCTTTTAGACCCTATTCCTACTAGGTTATTTAAAGAAGTCTTCCCACTTATTGGTAGCTTTATTCTTCATATAATCAATTCTTCATTAACTTTAGGCCATGTACCGCAGGCTTTTAAAACAGCTGTAATTAAACCCTTACTCAAAAAGCCAACGCTAGATCCAGGAGCTTTAGCTAACTATAGACCAATCTCTAATCTCCCTTTCATTTCAAAAATCTTAGAAAGAGTTGTTGCTACGCAATTATTCGACCACCTGCAGGGAAATGGTTTACTTGAAGAGTTTCAATCTGGGTTTAGAATCCATCATAGTACTGAAACAGCCTTAGCGAAGGTCACTAACGACCTCCTCATTGCATCTGATAATGGACTAGTTTCTGTACTTGTCCTTTTAGACCTTAGTGCAGCTTTTGATACTATCGATCATAATATTCTACTTGATAGATTAGAACACTATGTTGGACTTAATGGAACTTCGTTGCAGTGGTTTAGATCTTATTTATCTGATAGGTTCCAGTTTGTTCATGTAAATAATGAGTTTTCTTTCAACTCAAAGCTTAGTCATGGAGTTCCACAGGGACCTGTGCTAGGCCCTACTCTTTTTAGTTTATATATGCTTCCGTTAGGCAACATTATTAGAAAGCACTGTATACATTTTCATTGTTATGCAGATGACACACAATTATACCTGTCAATGAAGCCAGATGATAGTAATCAATTAGCCAAGTTAGAAGCCTGTCTTCAGGAAATCAAAGCTTGGATGACTTGTAATTTCCTGCTATTAAATTCAGATAAGACTGAAGTCATTCTTGTTGGTCCAAAAAACCTTAGAAATTCCTTTCCAAATCAAACTTTCAGTTTGGATGCAGTTACTCTTTCTCTTAATAGCTCTGTGAGGAACCTTGGAGTTATTTTTGATCAGGATTTGTCCTTCAATTCACATATTAAATTTGTTTCTAAGACTGCCTTCTATCATTTGCGTAATATTGCCAAGATTAGGAGCATCTTGTCTCAGAGTGATGCTGAGAAACTGATCCACGCTTTTGTTAGCTCGAGATTAGATTATTGTAATTCTTTATTATCAGGTTGTCCTAAAACATCTTTAAAAAGTCTTCAGCTGATCCAAAATGCTGCAGCAAGAGTTTTAACAGGTACTAGAAAGAGAGATCATATCTCTCCGGTTCTGGCCTCCCTTCATTGGCTTCCCATAGAGTTTAGAATTAAGTTTAAAATCCTTCTTCTTACTTACAAAGCTCTAAACAATCAGGCTCCTTTTTATTTAAAAGATCTGATACTACCGTATTATCCTAACAGAGCACTACGCTCCCAAAATGCAGGACTACTTGTAATACCTAGAATCTCCAAAAGTACAATGGGAGGCAGAGCCTTCAGTTATCAAGCTCCTCTCCTGTGGAATCAGCTGCCAATCTGGATTCGGGAGTCAGACTCGATCTCTGTTTTTAAGATTAGGGTTAAAACCTACCTTTTTGATATAGCCTACAATTAGGGAGGGATCATGTGTTTCTGAACCCTCCCTTAGTTATGCTGCTAATAGGTTTAGTCAGCCGGGGGACCTCCAGTAATGCACTGGGCCTCACTCCTTTCCTCACTCTCTATGAAATATTTTTTTTTGCTGGTCATTAACATTTGTTTGTTCTCTCCCATAGATTGAGTCCCCATCGTGCTGTTTGCTCTCTACATGTCTGTTCTTTTCATCTTCTCTGTCCCCTCACCCCCCAGCCAGTCGCAGCAGATGACTGCCCCTCCCTGAGCCTGGTTCTGCTGGAGGTTTCTTCCTGTTAAAAGGGAGTTTTTCCTCTCCACCGTCGCCAAGTGCTTGCTCACAGGGGATCACCTGATTGCTGGGGTCTTTCTGCAACTGTGGGGGTTCCCCCCTACAGTTGATAGTGCTATGAGATGACTGTTGTTGTGAAATGGCGCTATATAAATAAAGTTGAATTGAATTGAATTGAATTGAGTGTTTGCTTGGGGCCATGGGCATCCTGGAAGCGCATCTTGGCCTCTGGAGGTGCCCACAATATGCAGAGCTGCTCTCCACGGTCTGTGCGCTTGAGCGCTCATTTCCTGCTTTATCTGCGAGGACACTTCCAGCTGAGCCGAAGCGGAGATACTCCCCTTGTCAGCCATCTGCGTCCTCTCCTGCTCAGCCTGAGGTGCCAGCCTCAGCCCGTGCATCCTTAGCTCCATCCAAACGGAGTCATCCTGTGTTGAAATGCTGGGAGAAGCCCTCCTTGTCTTCGGCGGCCGCCATCCCTCCAGCCACCGAGAGGTCCTCCAGGGTTGTCCCGGCTACGGCCACTCCTGTGTCATCACAGCCAGCTCCTCCACAATCCTTTGAAGGGGCCAAAATGGCGATTGACACGGAGGGGGATGACAGTCTGTCTTCTGGAGCTGAAAACATCAGAGACTGGGATGACAGGCAAGTGTTTTTTTCATTCCATTCAAATCAATCATGATAAACCTTGTCTGTCTCCAGAGGGAGAGGCCCAGTTACAGCAGTCCACTGGGTCCTCTCCTGCAGCTGCAGAAATTAATTTATTTCCTATTCTCTCCGTGTCTCCTCCTATGTTTTCTGAGTGTCCGCCGGTTTTGGAACCGAGCTGTCAGACGGTGGAGGAGTCAGTGGTTTCAGAGGATTCCGCCCCGGAGCCAGCAAGGAGAGGCTCCCCTGCAGCCACACCGGAGAAATCCCCAGCTTTGGAGCCATTGCAGGTGAATTATAGGACTATTACGACCATCTCGCCTGCTGTGGAGGCTGCAGCATCGAAGTGGTAGCCGGAGATGGACCTCCTTGAGGCCGGACTCAGGCTGTCATCGTCAAGTTTGATGGAGTCCTGGACGGCAGTGGATCTCCAGCTCAGGCAAGTTTTTTCTCTCGTTTTTCCTTATGTCAGCTTTGGAGAGATCTTGCCTGGCTCCGGGTGAGGAGAGTCGGGTGCAGTGCACAGCTGTATCTGAGTTCCCTTCACCGGGCTCCGCTGCTGCTGGCGACCCTTACCACCCTTTTTCTCCTGCTGTGTCTGAGCCTTCGTCTAGAGATGCCGGAGAGGGTGTGCTGCCGCAGGAGGTCGTTGTGGATCCGGTCCGACCAGTGGAGGACGCTGTTGCTCCTGCTCCTCTTACCAGGGTTGCCAGCCCCCCCCCCCCCATCGACCGCCTCTTCAACTTGGTGCTCCTGCAGCTTGTCCCACTCACCGTAGGTGCAGCTTTGGCCCAATCAGGGTCCACCGCAGGTGCTGTGGAGCTCCAGCCGGGAGCCACCGCGGGTGCTGTAGCGCTCCAGCCGGGGGCTGCCATGGGTGCAGCGTTGGCCCGGTCGGGGTCCACCGAGCGTGCAGCATTGGACCAGTCGTGGCCCACCGCGGATGCAGCTGTGTCCCAAGCTGGGACCACCAAGGGTGCTGCGGATCAGCATGAGGACACCGCGGTTCCCTTCTCCTCCCTATCCTATGCCGTGGGGGGTCTCTCCCTATGGTCCGGTCACCCACCAGGGAGCCTTCCGGTGGGTAGGCCACCTCCTGCTTCATCCCGCCGGCCCTGGTGGCTTTACAGCGCTGGCCAACCGCCTGAGGGACTGAGTTTCTGGGCCAGATGCCCCATGTTTTCCGGCAGGCCACCGGACTCTGTCCTTTGGATTACCTGCTGGGCCTGGGACTCTGGGCGGCCTCCTGAGCCTCCACATCTTTGGACTTGAGGGGGTTAATTGTGGACCCTGGGTGGGGTATTGTGTTCCCTCCTTTCCTGTTCCCCCTATCTCCCACCCGGGTTCATGTTGTTGTTCCTGTTGGGGTTGGTGGGGAGGGGGGCAGGGGTTTTCTTTCTTTGTGATGTTACTGTGGGTGTCTAAAATCCACCCCTAGAAGGGGGGGCTCTGTCATGAACCGAGCCGGTGTTTTCCTATAGGCTCGGTTCTGACTGTTCTCCATGGCTCAGGCATCGGCGTTATTATGTATTGTGTCTTTTGAGTTCTTGTTGTTTTTATGTTTGTGTTCTTTTCTTTTCTATGCCTGTAGTCACCGCTCTGGCCGGCGGTCATTAGGCAGCTTCTTTGACCCACTTTCTGGTGGGCGCTGTCTAACTTTCGCCGGTCCGACCAAGCCCCCTCTCTGACAGCCAGCTGTTTCACCCCGGTAATTATCTTTCCCGCGCCTCGCCCAGGTGTGTCCACTTTGTGTTCCAGCAGTGTTTGTACTTAGGCGGTTCTTGCCAGTCAAACACTGCTGGACCATTGCGCAGTGTCGTATGGATGTTTTTCGTCATATGCATGTACTGTCTCGCAAGGGAAGAGGAAGCTACACTGTCACTTCTTCTCACTGTTATGTAGTAATTGTTTCTGTGTGCGCTCGCTGGAGGACTTGGAATACTTGCACTGTTCCTGCACTGTGAGTAAGAACTGTAGCGTTTCTCTTTGCAGTCAGGCTGCTACGCTTAGGCACAGTTGCCCAGTTTTCTTCTCCCATGCCAGCCGAGCGTCCTGGAGGACTCTAAGTTGATCCCGAGCAGTTTACGTCATTTTGCCCTGTCTGTTTTTGTGGCCACGGTGCACAGTGGTCTGCTCGCTGCATGCAATTCGTGTGAGCCCTTTTGTGCACAACTGTTGCATTTCTGTAAATCTTTATTTTTGAGCTGTTTACCTTTTGTGTCAATAAATGTGTGTGTGGTGTGACATGCGAGTAAATCCATTCTTCCTTCCCCTCCTCTGTGCACTGTGTAAAAGTGCACGAGGAGGCTTATGACACCCATTTTTATTCTTGAAATGGATAAATTAATTAAGCAAAATGTTACATCTGCTCTAAGGACCTTGTTTTGTGCTTCTGTAATCTTTTGGAAGAAGCACAATGGACATGATTTTCTGCTTGAAACAGGTTCAAGAAAAGTGTATCGAACAGAACATGCCGCTTTATGTAGTCTTCATAGACTTCAGTAAAGCCTTCGATACTGTTTCGCGACAAGGACTTTGGCAGGTACTCAAGAAATATGGTTGTACAGAGAAGTTTGTCAGCCTGATCGAGGCACTCCATACAGGTATGCAAGCAAACGTGGCAATGAGTGGTTCAGTATCTAAAGACTTTTCAGTAAGCAACAGGGTGAAACAAGGGTGTGTGCTGGCACCTACACTCTTCTCGCTATATCTGGCAGCCATGCTTGAGGTGGCCTTGAAAGACACTTCAGAAGGAGTATACATTCAAACAAGGAAAGAAGCAGACTTGTTCAATATGGCACAGTTTAAAGCCAAGAGTAAGACATCGATAAAGGTAGTAAGAGAAATGCTCTTTGCCGACGAAAGTGCTCTAGTTGCACACAGTGTGGAAGATATACAATCTTTAGTGGAGAAATTTGCAAGAGCAGCTAGCCAATTCAGCCTCCAAATCATCATCAAGAAGACAGAGTGCCTTTATCAACCACCAAAGTTCCAATTATCAACATCACTGTCAGAAGAGATCAGCATTGGTACAGAGCCACTAGTCAAGTGCAAGACTTTCAAGTACCTAGGGAGTACTGTTTCAGAGAATGCCAGGCTGGAGGATGAACTATCTCTCAGAATGGGAAGAGCGAGCGCTGTGTTTGGAAACTTGAGGGAGAGACTGTGGAACAATCGACATGTGTCTGTCCGTGTGAAATGCAAAGTGTACAGAGCGACAGTACTGGCTACTCTATTGTACGGTGATGAAACTTGGACTGTCTACAGAGTACAGGTGAAGAAACTCCACGCGTACGTGATGAGACACCTACGAGCCATAATGAACATCTCATGGAAAGACAAGATAACCAACATAGAAATGTTGAAACGAGCTGGTCTACCATCAATGAAGGACATGCTAATACAAATGAACCTGAGATGGCTCGGACATGTTGAGAGGATGGACCACCAGCGTCTCCCTCGGCAGTTACTCTACTCACAGTTATGCGAGGGCAAACGCAACCAGGGTAGACCAAGGCTCAGATTTAAAGACACTGTAAAAAGAAACTTGAAGAAGTTGGACATAGACTGGAGTTCCTGGCAGCAGAAGGCTAAGGACAGAGCTGTGTGGAGGAATCTGATCAGACCTAAATGAAACAGTCATTGTCGCCCACGACAGACTGCTATGATGATGATGAATTGTTCATAAGTGGAGTGAGTCTAGGAATTTTTCAATCTGCAAATCATTATCCGTGTGAGTTTGACAGTACAGGTTACTGTAAAAAATTACCAAACACTGCTGAATTCTCTCCTGAGTATATTCAATTTCTTTTTTTTCTTTTTTTTCTTTTTTTTATTTTGTGGAGGCAGCTGTCCATTTGTTTTTTTTTTTTTTTTTTTTTTCATTTTATAACCTAAGTATTTAGACGCTTTCCCTCCGACTTCCTAATGTTTCTGTTTAAGAAAAATAAGTTTCTTTTGTATTTCCTGTGTATAGATATCATCAATCTTTTTCTTAGTTGTTTTAATTTCTCTTTCAGTATTCAAATCCATATCTTTTTGGTGTTCCCTTTGAAGTAACTTTAATTTTGTCTGTAATTTCCTTAATTGTTCCTGTTTCATTTTTTTAAGATAAGACGTGCGTGCAATAATGTTACCTCTCATAACGGCTTTAAATGTGTCCCGTAGCATGGGTGGCTCCACCTCTCCTGTATCATTAAACTCTAATTATGTTTGAATCTCCTTCTCTAGTTCTTTTTTAATTTGTTGGCTATTAAGTATGTTTGAGTTAAGTCTCCATATCGTTTGTCAGGTCCTTGTAATCAGTTTAAGGAAAACTGGGATATGGTCTGATATATCAATATTCCCTATATCACATCTAGTGACCCTTGTCATGAACTGAGCACTGGAGGTTTCCGCCGTGCTCAGTCTCATGGCCTTTCTCTATATTTGTTGCATTTTGTGCCTCTTGGTTTCTGCATATCTCGTTTTGTTTCTTATTTTCCTCATCTCCTTGTTTTTGTCATCATAGTTTTGTTACTCTTTTATTTGATATTAGCTTGTATTTATTTCTCAGTCCTTATTGGTTGGTATTTAATTTTTTACATCATACTGTTGTGCTCTCTCTCTGGGTTGACAGCTGTCAGTGGCACTTCCAGGTTTTTGCTCCATTGTTGGCGGTATCCCTGTCAGGCGTCAGTCCTGTCTTCTCCCCTCTCATTGCTCCCAGCTGACCCGAATCTGTGATCATCGTTTCCTCCTGCCCGCTCATGGCATCCACATCTGCTATCATTTGTGTCAATTTATTTCTGGCCCTGTTTAGGGACTGTTATTTTTTCTCATTCATTGCTGGACTCTCAAGTGCTATTTCCCATCAGAACCCCTTTCTGTTTTTAATGTCCAACCTGCCTACTCCAATTTCGCCTCAGTGTAAGTTTCGTTTTCATGCACTGTTTGAACTTGTGTTTTTTCATTAAATTCCACAAACTAGCAGTCCAGCGTCTGGGTCTTCCTCCCTGCCCCAAGGGGCAATTCATGACAACCCTGTGAAGAGCTGTGCTGTTCATTAGGAAGTAGTCTATCCGAGTATACGGAGTGAGGGTGAGAGAAATGGGTATTATCACGACCTGTAGGGTTCATTTCCCTCCACACATCTATTATTCCCATTTTCTGCATATAGTTTATTTTTTTTATTCGTCTTCATTTGTCTGAGAGTAGGTTTTGATGAGTCTAGTTTGTCATTTAGTCAAATACTGAGATCCCCACCACATATTAGAATGCTTTCAGTCTCTGTGGTCATAATTTTGAGTATTTTTCTATAAAACTCCCATTCACTGTTCGGAGGAGCATATACATTTAGCAAAGTGACTGTAGTGTTTTCCAGTTTCCCATTATCATTATATACCTCCCTTCTCTGTCGGTTATATCTCCTAGGTGCTCATAAGTAAGATTATTACTTATTAGAATAGCTACTCCCTTTTTATTGCTGGATTTATGGGAGGAAGAAAAAAACATGTTTATACCCTGATTTTCCTAGTTTTCTAGGTTCACTTTCATTCAGATGGGTTTCCTGCAGGAAGGCGATGTTATTCTTTTTTTTAAGCAGAGACAATACCTTGCTCCTCTTTATCAGATTATTCACCCCATTTACATTAAAGGAAGTTAATTTTACATTCATCATTTTTTGCATTTCTCTTTCAATCCTTGTGTCCGAGTCTTATCATTTAAAGTTTTAGGTCATTTTCCCCTTTTAACCAAGAACCACCAAGAACCATTGCACCTTTGTGCAAACAAAGGAACAATGCACAAACAAACAAACCAAAAACATTTCAACCTTAGTTTTCAAGACTTCCATCCAACAGATCTAAATATTGACTTGATATCACCAGTGCAGTCCTAACGGTGAGGGAAAACCTTAGCTTCAGGCCAAGGGCCCTCACCAGTGTTGTTGGCAATTCTGAAATAGAACCCTTTGTGTTAATCAACCCTCCCTCCCCCCAGCCCTAGTCCCCCTCGTTTCATGCTCAAAGTCTCAACTTAAACACCACAAGCAAAATCCAGTTGTTTTTAAATTTGGGGGTGTCATTGATTTCACTCACCCCATTTCAGTTTATGTCCATTATGTAATCCTGCAAGGCCTCCATATCTCTGATGAGATTGCGTGTCATCTTTCGCCCTCTATTTTGGCCCACTGGACCAGCTACTTGCCAGCCGATCCGATTTAGCTTCTTATTCAATTTTTCTTCTTCTGGGAGGGATGTTTTGATTCCCAGAGACACCAGCTCGTCTGCCGCCTCCCACGGTGAGTTGTATGTCTTATTACCTTCTGCCAGATGCACCCTCAATTTAGCTGGATACGATGTTTGAAATTGGATATTATATCTTGCAGTGGTCACGCTAAATTAACATATTCACATTGTTTCCTTTGTAGAGCCACGGAAAAGTCGTGATCCATGTAAATTCTTTTCCCCTTGTATTGTAGATTCTTCATGCTTCAGGCTTTGGTTAGGATCTGTTGTTTATGTTGATGGTTTACAAATCTCACAACCAGCAATCTCGGGGGAGCGTTTTCATCGGGGGTCGTCTGCTGTAGTGACCTGTAGGCACACTCAATGTAAAATGGAGTGTCCGCTGGTGTAAGTAATAGCTCCATCAGGAATGATTCAGTCCACTGCACCACATTCCCAGACTCTAGACCTTCAGCGATACCATACACTCATAGGTTGTTCCTTCTTGTGTTGTTTACCAGCTCCTCACATCGTTCCTCTAACTGTTTCTCACGTTGCAACAGGTAGTTTACCAGGCGGACAGCGCAAGTGGATCCCTCCTCCACTTTGCTAATTCTACTCTCTGTTTGGGTGACACGCTCTCCCAATTTCTCTATAGACTGCTCAGGTCATAGTCAATGTTATAACTACCAGCTTCTCACTGTTCTCCCACCTAAATGTTTTGAGCTCCAGTAAATTTGCGGCGCTTACATTGCTCTCCTCTTCCGATTCGGACTTAACGCTAATGTTAGCCTTAGCATTAGCTTCCCTGGACTTACATTGTTGGAAGAAGCTCGATGTTACCTCCTTATTTTTCCCTCCGCCAGGTTTTTTGCCTTTCGAGTTCTTACTGTGGTGGCTCATTGCAGTGCTAAAAGGAAAAATCACTCCTCTAGAGTCATTAGCCTTGCTGAAGATGAAGAAATCGGTTTGGGAAGGTCGCTACCTTAGTTACAAGCAGCCACCATCTTCTTCACCAGACCGGAAGTGTCATGTTCACTGCGTAACTTCGCAGCAAACATAGGAAATAGCAGCGAGCCCAAAACACAGAGTAAGTAACGTGTTTATTTACAATGGGTGAATGTGTCGAAAGTCCAAATACAGTCACAGCAAAATGGAAAGACACCCGGCTACAAGCTTGATTGGTCAAAGGGAATGCCTAACGCACTCCAATTAAGCAGGAGCGGAGAAAAAGGCACAAAAGAAGACTTACAAAAGTGTTGGAGCGGAAGGGCTCTGAGGGAACAACACGATTTTAGTCCAGGGGAAAACCAACTGATGCGAGCCTGGATATCCAAAGTTGACATTGCTAAGCTGCCACGCCGGCTGGTCATACTGCCCTGCTATTTGTACGAAGCCCTAATGACAGCAAGTAGACCAGCCGTGTGGCAACAGGTGCGTGACTGATAGGACTATGTGTGTGTGCGTGAGTGTGAATGTGTGCATGAGTGTGTGAGTGTGTATGTGGTGAACGATACAGCTGGTGGATGCCTGATGAGGAGGAGACGTGGCTGTGGGACTGGCGGAGAGCGAGGCTCAATCCGCCAGCTGAAATTAATAAGCAATAATTAAACCCAACAGCCACGAGTCATGCTCGGGGTGACAACCCCGAACATGACAGTGCCCCCCCCCCACAAGGGGTGGTTACCAGACACCCACCGTACCATTAGAAAAAAAAAAATGCCTACCCCCCCACTCAAAAAGCCCATACAACAACCCAGGGTGGGAGGTGGGGGAAAACAGGTTAGGGGGGATAGATCAGGGAAGGATGATCACCACAATACAGAACAACAACACTCCCCAACCCCAAAACTAAACTAACCCACCCCACCCTCATGAGTCCCACAGTTCAGGGGGCCGGCTGGAGTCCAAGGCCCAGTGGGTGGCTGTAAGTTCAGGGGGCCGACCCAAGTCCCAGGGCCAGCAGGCGGCCTGCTGAATGGCATCAGGTGGCCTGCCAAAGAAAAAGGGCCACTTGACCCAGGAACCTAATCCCTTGGGTGGCCTGCCTACACGATTAGGCCACCAAGACCGGAGGGGCAGATGAGGCGGTGGCCTACCCACTTAAAGGCTGAGAGGTGGGTGGCCAGACAGGGGAAGAGGAACCTCTGCGGTCGCTGGCGGCAAAAGGGAAAGGACCCCGACGGTGCCCAGTAGAGGGAGAAGAAACACCCACAGGGCCTCCAAAAAGAAAAGGATGACCCCGGTGTCCCCAAACTGTCCTATGGCACCCCCGGAAGTCCCGACGTAGGACTGGAGCTCGGCTGCACCCTCGATGGTCCCGGCTTGGGACTGGAGCTCGGCTGCACCCTCGATGGTCCCGACTTGGGACTGGAACTCGGCTGCACCCTCAATGGACCCCGACCGAGCCATAGTTGCACCCACGATGGAGTCCAGCTGGACCCCTGCTGCACCCACGATGGGACCCGGCTGGGCCACTGCTGACCTCAACGCCATCTTGGCCATGGGCCAGCCGACCCATCTGAGCACCCAAGTGAGGAGGCAATCGATCACAGGCACCCTGGACTGGGGCTGGGTGCCCCTGACAACCACTTCGACCGGAACCTTGGTGACTTCTGGTTGCAAACTTGGGACCCCGGACTCGTCCGGCGACGGTGAGGTCTCTCTGGTGACCCCGAAAAAGGACTCAGACAGAGAGGAGGAAGGGTCAGAGTCGCCGGCAGCGGCAGAGCCCGGCGAGGCGAGCTCAGGTGCAGCGTTTGACTGCAGCTGGCTCTCCTCATCTAAAGCTAGGCAAAAATGCTCAATTATGGAAAAGAGAAAGACAAAAGAGAGCACTTGCCTTAGCTCCACCTCTACCGCCGTCCAGGACTCCGGCGAGCCGGGCAATGTCTCCTCAGGTTCATCCTCCAAAAGGTTCTGCTCAGGTGCTGACTCTGCTGTGGCAGCCTCCACAGCAGGCGTGATGGTTACTGCAGTCTTAATTCTCCCAGCTGCCATGATCCACACTGGTGACTCCTCCGGCGTGGCGGCTGGTACTTGATTCACCATGGCTGCGGAAGGACACCCCTCCTGGACCTCTGGCTGCTCCTGATTTAGGCTGCTCAGCTCCGGTTCCGGCAGGCAAACAAAGGAGAGAGGAGAGAGGGCTAGTGAACAGTTTTTAACAGTAGCAGGCAGAGAGGGCTTGGGGGACTGCTTTCCCTGAGTCTCCCTACCGGGAATCAGGCAAGACATTTCATTATTAATGTGAGTCAAATGAAAACGTACTTGCCTGTTCACCCGGTTTTTGGTGTTGATTGCAGCTGCTGCTATTCTAACTAACTAACTAACTAACTTGCACTTATATAGCGCTTTTCTAGTCACAAAGACCACTCAAAGCGCTTTCATTAATACTAACCCTCTATTCTAAGGGCCTATAGGAAACAGATATCTAGGGGCAATTTAGAACAGCCAATTAACCTAACATGCATGTTTTTGGCATGTGGGAGGAAACCGGAGAAATCCCGGAGTAAACCCACGCAACACGGGGAGAACATGCAAACTCCACACAGATCACTGTTGGTCGGGGGCTGGGATCGAACCCACGATCCCATGATCCCCACAATCCCCCGGCCAAGAGTAAACTGTGCTGCCGCAGTGCTAACCACTGCGCCACCGTGCAATTCGGACGTCTTCACTTGTCCATCTGGGAAAGGCGGTGCTTGGCTCCTCCGTAGAAGCTGTGGGAGCCGCCCCCCTCGCCACAGAAACGGGAGACCCTGGTGAGCAAAGCAGGTGCCCAACTGCTGCCAGTGAACAAACCAAGGAGGAAGACTTCACAGTGGATGCGGAGGGAGATCCTGCAGACGGACTGCTCAGGACTGATGATCCGCTGCTGAGGTAACTGGACTCGATGTAGTTGCTGGAGCAGTTGGTGGGGCTGGATCATTCTTCCGGGATTCCAGGTGACGCCGACGATGCCAACCTGGTGGCTGCCATCTTGGAATGGTGGAGGGAGGAGAGGAGAAGATGACCGCTGGCGGAGAAGGGCGTCTTTATTTGGGCTTCGTCCGAGAAGCCCTTCTCTTCAGGTCGAGGAAAGCCTGCTCAAGCACGAAGACTCCGGACAGCTGCTCTGAATACTCGGGTTAATTCCAGAGGCCCCGGTGAGTCCTCAGGATCCGGATTACTCCGTCGAGGCAAGCTAAGCGATCTCCAGGTCCGAAGGAGTCGTGTGCTTCCTCCAGGAGCTCCCAGATTCACCAGGCCGCCCACTGCTCCTCCGTACTGGGCTGTCCTGCTGCCCATCCACTAAACCCAGTGTGGGAACGGCTAGACCAGGACATGATGCTCTGAGCAGGTGAGTGAAAAACCACAAAAAATGAGTAACACGTTACTTACTGCTTGGGCTCTTTTTGGTGGCAGCTTACTGTCATGTTCACTGCATAACTTCGCAGAAAACATAGGAAATAGCAGGGAGCCCAAAACGCAGAATAAGTAATGTGTTTATTTACAATGGGTGAATGTGTAGAAAGTCCAAATACAGTCACAGCAAAAGGGAAAGACACCCGGCTACAAGCTTGATTGGTCAAAGGGAATGCCTAACGCACTCCAATTAAGCAGGAGCGGAGAAAAAGGCACAAAAGAAGACTTACAAAGGTGTTGGAGCGGAAGGGCTCTGAGGGAACAACACGATTTTAGTCCAGGGGAAAACCAACTGATGCGAGCCTGGATATCCAAAGTTGACATTGCTAAGCTGCCACGCTGGCTGGTCATACTGCCCTGCTATTTGTACGAAACCCTAATGACAGCAAGTAGACCATCCGTGTGGCAACAGGTGCATGACTGATAGGACTATATGTGTGCGTGAGTGTGAATGTGTGTGTGTGTGTGTGCGCACGCGCACTTGCGTGTGTGAGTGTGTCTGTGTGCATGAGTGTATATGTAGTGAACCATACAGCTGGTGGATGCCTGGTGAGGAGGAGACGTGGCTGTGGGACTGGCGGAGAGCGAGGCTCAATCCGCCAGCTGAAATTAATAAGGAATAATTAAACCCAATAGCCACGAGTCATGCTCGGGATGATGACCCCGAACATGACAGGAAGCCTGTCAGTCTCATTTTCAAACTATTTTATTCTCCAGTTAACTGAGGAATATAAATGCTAATTTGTATGTAATGGAGCTGCATATGAAATAAACAGAAATGTGTAGTTTTATGCAGCAACTACTGCTGAAACTAAAAGTTAGTTTCATAAACTAACAGACCTATTACTGTGTGTATCAGAGAGATGATGTGTGCTACCTACTGTATAAATTTGAGTAGCATATGTATACATCTGTTTCAGTTATACATATTTTAAAAAGCAGCTAAAAATATTTGTTTTTTTATGAGGCTTTCTGTTGCTGCAAATCAACTGCTTTGTAATTGTCTCTTATTTACCTCCATCAAGGGTGGAGAGAGGTAATGTTTTTGGAAGGGTTGGTTTGTCTGTTAGCGTCATAACTCAGAAAGTTATGAACAGGTTTTTATGAAATTTTCAGGAAAGGTGTGTACTGGCAGGAACAGGTGATTAGATTTTGGTGGTGATTCGGATCACGATGTGGATGCAGGAATTTTTTGAATATTAGTTCATAGATTAATCGGGCACTTTTCATATACTGCCTCTTTAAGACGTGTCCACTGAGTTATATGCGGGGTCACGCCATAGGTCCACACACCTCGGCAATCCGGAAGCCAAACATTGCAGAAAAAGTATTAGGGGCGTATCCTCCAAACTTATTTTTCCTGCTGTGGGTGACTATTTTCTGTTCATTCTCTATGTAGTCCAGCGTTTACAACACTGAGCGCCCTTGGCGCTGAAACACTTTGAGTGGTGGCTGCTTTTTGTCGTGGTGCTAAGGGCTGAAACAAGTCCAACTTGTCAGACTACTGTACAGCTGAGCTCATCAATGTCAGACCTTTCTAAGCAGCCAATCAGAATTAAGGAAGGACAGAACATAGGAAACCGGTACAGGAAGACGAGAATGGTAGGTGGCAGACGGAGGAGGCTGAACTTTGCTGCATCAAACATCCCGGTACTCTTTGATCTGACACAAAAAGGATATCATGATCAAAATTTGGAAGCAAATGCTTAGAGGAACATGTCCGCATCTGTTGGCGTACCAGATGAGTGTTTGTAATATGTATTTGTAATATGGATACTATGTGAATTTGTAGTTGATAACAGCAAAAAAAAAAATGGCATGATACCGCACTGTTGTGTACTATTGCTCAATAATTATGACCCTTGTCAGTAAACTGTAATGGGGAAGAGAGGAGGGAAAAAGAAAACCGACCTGAAAGATTCAATAAAGCATGATGCTGGATTAAGGTGAAATTGCACAGCCCCAATGTATGGTCAATACAGTTATGACAGTCTTGTTATTGTTATTATTATTATTATTATTATGTAGTCATATAATGTAGTCATATTGTTTTTGCTGCCATTTCTCTGTCTGCTAATAATAATAATAATAATAATAATAATAATAATAATGGATTCCATTCATATAGTGCCTTTTCATTTTCAGGAAAGGTGTGTTATGGCACATTGAACAGATAATTAGATTTTGGTGATGATCTCAAAATGCATACCTCTGCCAAGGCTCTTATCTTCTCACAGAATGTTAGCAGCAATACTCCAAAACTACTGGATGGATTTGGATGAAATTTTCACCAGCGGTGGTTCATGGATCTAAGATGAACTCATTAGACATTGGAGGTGATCCGTGAGTGCATACCACCACCAAGGCCCTATCTCGCAGTGTAAAGATGGATGGTGATGTGGATGGACAAAGGGACGGAGGAGAGGACAAAGGGAGGGAGGGAGCCTTGATGGAGGTGTGTGCTCTGAGTGCCCTCTAGTTTCAAATTATTTTAATCTTTTGTTTTTAACTTGGTTTTTGTATTTTGCAAACTTTGTTTTTAT